>CP136891.1:7500-5155000 GCA_034359265.1 Canna indica
TTTCTTTTACCTCATTGGTCACCAAGGTACATGAGACACATGAGACACTGTGGTCCGTGTTGCAACACCAACGTACAATAAACATGTTCCTAGAACCTACACAGAGACCTCAGTTTAGCAGTAAGAACAATAATCAACTTGGAGGCCAATAAGAAAAGATAAGGGGCTGGGTACTCAGTCCACTGGATTTAATAGCATAATGGCCTTCTGAAGTCACACTGTGTGACTGTGTGAGAACAAGAAGCCATAAGGTCCCACTTGAGGTCAGCTGAATGAACTTTTTCATCCATTGAGCTGCCAACCGCTAGTTTTACCAAGATTAGTTAAATGGAATTTTGTATTCAAGTGGCTAAAAGGTTCTATAATATGGCCCAAATCTATGCCAAAAATCTAAAATTATCCGAAGGTTTAGGGTTACCCTAAACCCTAAACCCTAAACCCTAAATACAATCAATTGACAGGGAAGTGAAGCACATGATACATCAACAAAATGAAGAATAAAAATAATCAATGAAGAAGTAAACATCAATCACTAATAGAAGAGCTATAGAAGAGTTACCGCTGAATGGATTCTCCCGTTCCTCCATACATCTATTAAGTACAAATGTAGAACAGACCAAGAAATAGTTACATACATGCAATTTTGGAAACCAAAGTGAACAGTTGAGAACAATAAAGGTGCATAAGTATAAGAACAAGTAACACTCAAACTCCAATCCCTGAGTAAAATCTTAATAAGCTCCACTATGAATTGACTACTAAAACTTAAAGCAACAAAAAATGCCTCTTAATAAAACCAAGTACCACTGAGGCAGTCATCTCTACCGCATGTAAATAATATTCAGGCAAATAATTAGAAGGTGAGCAGAGTCAACAGATAACATAATAAAAGGCTGTTTTAAGTTCATGTGCCACTGATGTATAGTAAGGTATAGTACTATATACTAAACCCTAAATTCCACCACTGACCTGTTTCAGATGGCATCTACCAGCAGCACAATCTGTTTCAGCCCAGCAACAGGCTGCCAGCAGTGCAGCCCTTCTCCGTCAGCCTGCAGCAAAAACCCAAGGTTTGACATGAGATCTAAATACACAATAACACAAAAGATCACATATGAAAATAAATGTTCTAGTTTACAATGATGTTCATACCTCTGATTTGAGAATAATTTACCCACTGCTGCTGCTGCTTTATTCTGCAGAACAACATTGCAATGATATCATATAAGTAGCCTTTTGAGTGACAAGATACAAGCAAGCAAGAAGAATACATACTGATATCCCCTCTTTAGCCTCTGCAAGCATTATCAAGTCTTTTATGCTAATCTGTCTTGGGTCAAGCTCATCTTCAGGTGTTTGTACCAAAACTTTGTTCACTAGAGATTTAAAGATAGTGATTATCAACT
Organism: Canna indica; assembly: GCA_034359265.1. Lineage (NCBI taxonomy): Eukaryota > Viridiplantae > Streptophyta > Magnoliopsida > Zingiberales > Cannaceae > Canna > Canna indica. Next base: position 8,907 of record CP136891.1, read on the forward strand.
AAATTTCATTCAGTTTCTGCTGTAGTGCAGCATCAGTTTCTAAATACTCTTAACAGAACTGCAACATTAATTACCTTGCCTTCTCTTTCGTTTCGTGGCATGAGGGAACTTCTTTTTTGGTGATTTCTCAATAGAAGAATTACATTTTTCAGGGACTTTCTTACTCCTCCTAGCTGGCTTCTCGATTTCGGTTGTCTGCTTATTTGACTTTCGCTTGGCTCTTTTGGGCTTTTGGCATATCTTCTTCCCCATGTCTATCATCACTTTGGTTGTCATTCATTTCTGGGAGGTAATTGTCAGTATCACACATCATTGCTTCTATCTTCAAACTTGTCAGTATTATTTTTGGCTCCTCCTTTTCCTTAGTGTCATAGTTGATATATTAGCTCCAGCATCACCAGAATTTTCTGAATTAGTTCTATCTTCCAAGATCTGTTGTTCAAGTTCTAGAACGTCTTGGTATTGGGGCTCAGTATCCACATCCTCCAAAACTTTTGGAAGTCCATGTTCTTCGCTATTCTGAGAAACAAGTCAACTTCATGAGAAACACTGACAAAAAAAATAAACAGCACATCATGTAATCAATCAAGGACAAGTGAAATATCCAATTATTTTCTCACTTAATTTAAATGTCCTACCAATGTTATTATGATGGTTCTAGAGATTTGTACTCTCACTAAGGTTTGGCTTTCTCTCCAGTCAACTCAAAAGGTGGTAAATGAGCCAAGGTTGCGCTCACTGGTATACCAAAAGCATGAACCTCTGACTAGTTTGTATTTATAGCTAAATAATCCTTCTCAGAAGATAGTTCAAGCGACTCCACTGCTAAAAGTAGATCCAGTGCTTCTAATGTCTCACACTCTCACTATGATCTTGAGCTTCAGTTGGCATTAAGCAACAGTTCAAAATTTCCATTTCCATAATATAGCAAAAAGAGAAATATAACACAATGCTAGAAAGCAGTAAGCTACTAACATTAATGCCACTTCATGGGGGTTTATTAATTATTATATACAAAGTTTTAGCTTGCTGGAAAAGGATGATACACAGCATGGACTCTAATGTATCCTAACAGCAAACACAATATTTACATAGCTACTTCTACTAATAAATGACTAGACATTTAAAATTTACCTCATATTCCATCGTGCTATGATCCATTTGAAGTCCTCCATTCCAGTCTGAGGAGGTTGTATTTGATGAACTCAGAGGGTCATCTACAGGTCCGTTCTCAATCATTACTCGCGTGGAGGGGTTAACAGAAAATGACTCCGCAAGAGTACCAGAATTGGAACCATCAGGAAGAATAAAAGAAACAGATTTTGCCTTCTTTTGACAACAAGTTCTAGGTTGGAACTTGCCTACTTGTCGGACATCTAAATAAAAGTAATCAACCAGAGTCTCAAAGAATTCTAAAAGCCAATTTTCACAGATAAATGAACCAAAAATAGATATACAACGTAGGTCATTAATTACAGATTTTATACAAACAGGAATTTAATGTTGAACAAATATGACGACCAACATGAAAAATGTGTCCATGTATGGAAAATAAGCATGCTGATTTATACTTTTCGACAATATATATTTCATTGTATCCATACTTACTAGTTTGGTTACTATGCTGGAAGGTCAAATCATCTTTTGATTCAAGGCTAGAAGGTACTTCCGTCTCCTAAGATGAAACAAATTGCATATAAGCTAAGTTTTAAGTTTTAAGTTTTAACTTCAACAAAATATGAACTACACTGACAGAATAACTAAAGGAATTACCACTTCAACTTTGATGGACATGTAAATTTCCTAAACTCTAAACCGTAAAACCTAAAGCATTATTAAGTTGATAAAATGATATGTACATAAAGATTTTTACCTGATCTTTTTCTGTGAAAGAATATTTTGTGGTTGTTTTCTTTTTCTTCTTCCGGATCTGATCGGCTGCTTCCTCTCTTGAGGATGAGCGCCTGCAATGTGAAAGGTGGCAGCTCGCATGCTTTGAAGCATTCTTGAACTCACAGAGTAACTGCTTTTGATCGCACCGTAAAAGGTTGCAAATCGCAGAGGTTGGAGTTCGTGGGGTTCGTTGTGCTTCTCATGCTGCGAACCTCTCTTCTAACCAAGAGGAGAAAAAGATCGGCGGTGTGTGCCTTCGTACACGCGTTTGCTTGCTGTCCAAGCAAACATGTGCACTCCGCCACTCGCTTCGATGAAGGGGCAGTATGTGGCGTCGCTGCAAGCTATCTCATTACTTGCGATTGCCTGCGGCGCAAGCATTTTTTGTGTACCCGATGCATCTTTGCTGCGCCGCGCGTTTGAGCTCGTCGCCGTCCCCGTCGAGTAGCGTGACATGACGTGCGGCATGCATTACTCGAGTGGACGGTTGACGTTTGCTGCACTGGGCAGCCTGCAATGGCGCGCATCGCGAGGCGCAGGCTGCAGTCTTTGGCCGTCCTAGCGTGTCGCGCACACTGCCGAGGCGGGTTTTTGGCTGGGGCATTGAGTCCTGTGCACCGCTAACGACATGCCGCACGTCGCGTGCGACGCGACGCGGTGCATGTCACGTGTGCTGCACGCCGAGCGCGCTGCCGCGCTGGGACCAATACGGCCAGTGAGCCCGGGGGGGCGGCGGGGCCGGGGGGGCCCGGGCGGCGGGCCGTCGGCGGCCCTCCAGGGGGGGGGGACAGGGGGGGGGGAGGGGGGCGCGGCGCCCCGCGGCAGCGCGCGGGGACAAAGGCCTGCGCTTTGGGGCTGCGTGCGCTCCGCGTGCAGCAAGCGAATTCAGGTGGGACCGTATGCTAGGGCTGTCCATTCGGTTCAACCCGAACCGAATCAAACCAAAATTTATCGAACCGAAAATTTTTTATACCCGAATTCCAACCCGAACCCGAATCGAACTATACCTAAACCGATCTAACTCGAACCAAAATTACTCGGTTCGGTTCGGTTTTCAACCCAAAAACTGAAATTTTAATTAATTTAATTAAAAATTAAAAATTATTTTATAATACCCATTTACTTATCTATATTAAAAAATTTAAAATATATATTAATTTTTAATTAATTCGGTTTTCGGTTCGGGTCGGTTTCCGAATTTCGAGAACCAAATCCGAACCGAAATATAAATTTCAGTTCGGTTCGGGTCAAAGAACCGAACCTACAAAGTTGAAACCGAACCGAACCGAAAAATTCAATTCGGTTTTTCGGTTCGGTTCGGGTTGAACCGAATACTAGACAGCCCTACCGTGTGCACTATTGGCATCGCCCTAATTTTATTACAGCTGATTGTTGGACCCAACATTTAAGACACCTGGGCTTGTCCGTTTGTTGTTTTCTTACTCCAATAAATAAGTATTTTCATACCGTGTAATCCAACCAAATTGCATGTTTTTTTTCCGCTTTTAAGTAGAACTCCGAACCCCGAACCCCGAACCTCATCAGATCTAATACTAACTCCCTCATTTTCATTGGCCGTAGTAAATGAAGATACCTTGGTGGGCATGAGATGACGCAGAATTTGTAGAAACATCTGATGCCAAAGTGAGTAATTCCTGGCCAACAATCTGCAAAGCCCCAGACAGTAGTTAACATTGATAGTATTATAGTAATAGAAAACTCTGGCTAAATTAAGATTAACAAGTTTAAATGCACGAGGCATGAACAACAATAAATATAGCTAACGAACTAAAAAATATTAACTTATACAACAAAAGATAACCAAACTCAAAAAGTATACAAACTTCCAGCACAGAAAAACAGAATCAGTCAATTTAATAACTACAAAGGAAGAGATGCTTGAAAGCAATCACATTAAACAAGAAAAGAGAGTCTAATTAAGTTGTAACCTACTGGCATAAGAAGTAATGACAAATGATTGTGTTTATCCGAATATAATTATATCAAGTCCTTAAACAAATGGAAAGAGACAGTGTGAGATATAGCAATATCAAGGGAACTATACTTTGTTAAAGGCACATAGTTGACAAACACCTCAAATTAACATTTTCTTCTCAACATCAAAATTCCAAACCACAGTTGCTCATAATGGCACTATCGATGGCTGATCTTAATCCACAATCAAACAGAAAAACATAATCTGGTAATAGCAAAAATAGGAACATCAATAGTTCAATTTAGAAATATTGCAAATATATAATTATGAAAATGACTTCCAAAATATATATTTTTCAACAAAAACTACTACAAGGAAGCAAGAAAAAGGAAGAAGCCTTCAAGTGGTGCAACAACTTCAAAAACTTCCAAAAAAGGAAAAGAGATAGTAGTCAAAGAAGATGAATTAGAATTTGAAGACCTTGAGGAATGAGAGAAAGAAGAAATTAATTTTGAGGAAACATGAGTAGAGGAAGAAGAGGGATATGCACCACTAGATGACAATGAGAATGATGATTACATTGGGGAGGATGACAACTAGTTGCATGTGGTTAATTTGTTCTGGTGATCTTGTGACTCTTGTTTAATTTGCAAAAATATGTTATTGTTAGACTATTTTCACTCTTGTCTAATTATGTATTTATGTTACATTTGGTGAATTTTATTTCCTATCATATTTCTAATTTTAGTCGCCATGCTTTCGCCATTGGCCACAACGCCATTCGCCATATTTGTATGGCGGATTTTTGGCTTTCCGCCATGAGCCACCATCCGTCATTAATAACATTGATTCCACAAATATGTTGCAAGTACACAGCATAAAGAAAAATAGGGTAGCACAAATCATTTTAATGATCTAGTTTATATTACATATAATTGAGCTTTCAAGCAGTAATATGAAGTTACAAACTACAAGCTACAATTCTTCCCATTTCATTAAAAGGTTAAATGATAAAAACTAGTGATTCACAAGAAAATAGTGAAACAAATTTATCCTGAAGATGAGCTACATGTAATGACTTAATATTAGATGTTCAAAAGAGAAAGGTTGCATGAAATAGAAAATGGACAAATCACAGGTCTAAATTCTAGTATGGCATAGTTTCTAGAGAGAATGGTGATGAAGTGAAAGAGAAAGATGATGCCACATTTTTGCTAAGTAGGATAAGGTTACTATCCTTTAGATTAGCTTTCTAGTATTAGACACCATTTTCCTAGTATTTTAGATAGGGTCAGAAGACTACTTTTTCTCCCATAAGCCCTATGAATACAAGGAATGTAAGCACAAGGACTAATGCTTCTATAGCTCCATCTTATGGCCGCTTTATTTTCTTACAACAGTTTTTGAATTGATAGCTTTAAGAAGCACTTTTCAGCTATGAATTTAAGAAGTGTTTGTTACATAAATTACTTTAACATATTAAAGAAAAGGAGACCTGAGCAAACAGCTTGAAGTCGTTTATGAATCATGCAAGAGTAATACAACAAATTAGATGGATGAAAACAAAGATCAAACTGAAAAGAAAATAAGTGGCTTTGCCATAAGAAAAAAAGATTTAGGAGAATATAATTTCTAAGACATGCTGGAATGAAGCAAGTGACTGTAGAGTGTAGAGGAAGTTCTCCACTGCATAAATTGGACCAGAGAGAAAGTAGTACAAAGAGACATTTCTATCAGGAAACTAATTAAATGTGTGTTAGTTGATCTTATTTTAATAGTTTGGACGAATATTCTACTTGTTGTGATTATATGGATAATTTGCTACCCAAATCCATAAAAGTGGGTGGATTTAAGATGAAAGATAATCATAAAAAGTTGGTTTCCAAATCCATAATGTAGATGTTCACCCTTATTTTATGTTGCTATACTTACACCTTAGAATGGAAGTCAATAATGAAGTACAGGTTTATGTGAAGTACAAGGAGTGAAACTAGTAATATAGCAAGATTTCAAGACATTGCATACCATAATCATTGTCTCTGATTAAGAAAACCAAATTACCTACCATAATCAATCTAACTGGACTAAATTGGCATAATCAATGATTACCTACCTAACTGGACAGTAAAAAAAAATTAACAGAATCAATTCACATAATTGTCATAATTAATGATCAAACATAATTTTTTTAAAGAAAAAATCAGAAACTACTGACAGTCACTCCCCACTCTAGGCGAGGGAAAAGGATACAGTGGGTCAATGACCATGCATTCCTCGCCTCTACCTAAAATAGGGTTATATTCCATCATAGTTTCATTACTTTTATTAAACTCATCAAACCAAATATAACTCACATTCTTACAATGATCAAACATAATAAATTCACAAAATTAATGATCAATTCACATAATTGCCATAATCATTTACTTTTGACATTACCTACTATAATTAATGCATCAATGTAACCGGACAGTAAAGCTTTATGGTTACCTACCTAATTATGTTAATTATGTGAAGAACAATCTGATTAAGAAAGAGATTATGCACTTATGCAGCACTCGCTGAAGCAACTGTCTAGATAATAAGCCAAAAATAGATAGCAATGCTATTAAACAAGATTAAGGAGAAAAATGAAAAGTAAATGATACTTACATATGTTGAAGGTTGTCATCTCAGGGCAAGAGGACTACAACAGGCTAAGACCACTAAGTTTAGGGAACCCTAAACCCCGAACCCCGAACCCCGAACCCCGGAACCCTAAACCCCGGAGTTTAGGGAACCCCTAAACCTAAACCCCGGACCCCGGAACCCGAACCCCGAAACCTGAAACCCCTAACCCCCTAACCCCTAACCCCCAAACCCCAAACCCTAAAACCCAAACCCCCCAAACCCGAGTCTCTCGATCAGTACAATATTCAGGTCAATAATAAATAATAGAAAATCTAGGTCAACTAATCTAACTTTTTTTGGGTTTGGCGGATTAGTAACTAGTAATGCAGGTGGCAATTCCTACTGCAGTAATCTGAATGTGATGCAATTCCAGCACAAATTAGTACAATCAGTATATGAAAAACTAGGTGTGTATCATAAGATGTACTTCTATGGAATTAAATAAAATGTGAGAAGGGGAACGAAGATAAATGCAATGGAGCTATGTGAAAAGATCATCATCAACTATCAAATCATCATGGAGTAACATACAGGAACTTGACAAAAGAGGAAACTAAGACAAGATGTAGACATACCGTGGCCACAAAATGATGAATATCATAGATCAATGCCCTCATCTAGTCCTTTGGAGCTCATCATGACATTTGAATCAATTTGCTTGTCATACTTCTTTTTCCTCCGTTCTTCAAACTCTTCAAACCCCTCCATCTACATCAAGATTGTAAAACATTGTCAACAGACAAATCTCATAAACTCACCAGTCAGTTTAGGTTCTGAGACTAACTTGCTGGAACTGATCCATTGATATTGGATTGTCATGTGGAGAAACATTCTGCAGAGCCTTGCAGTCCTTCAGAAGATTTTCTGGGAGCTGCTAAAACTACTTTGGATCAGTAAATTGAGACCTATATATATATATATATATATGACATATATAATTAAGGAATGACCAATTCGTGCTAACAGTGAAATCTTAAAACACTTCCCAGTATGTAGTGGTGCATCTGGGAAGTGTTACATTTCCGTGGAATTATTTATAAGTTATCTATGAGAAGAAGTTAATTTGGTGTCAACAAATTAAGAAAGTTCAAAAGTCCCACAAAATGTTCCGTCAACATAGAAAAACAAAGAACTATTTTCACTCTCTTAAAAAGCAAGTACTTCATAGATCTGACTATGAAGTCATTTCCATCATATGAAGCAGCATATAAGCAATACTGCCAACAAATCCTGAATTAGAAATTTAAAACTGGATAGGAACAAACTTTACTATTTACTAACTGCTAAACTATCATGCAAAAGATCAGTTCCATCATCATTAGCACACAAGAAAATAACAACTACCCCTAGTAGATTCAGTATGTCCAATTTCCTACTGTTTCTTCACTAACTATACTACTTGTGGTAACAATCTTAAAGTGATGCACAGTTCACAAGACAAAATGATGTTTTCTTAAGTCATATCAGGCACATGATAAAAACCCTGCAGAAGAATCCTGTTATCCTGACACAAGATTATGGAACTTTTCATATCAGGCACAAGAAAATGATGTTTTCTTTAACTGTTTATGGAACTTTTCTATGCCATTTTGAACTATATTAATTGAGAATACTTACGTTGCTCAAATCTCCAATAGTTTTGGGCAGACAAATTAATGAATTCCCTGTGATAGATAACTTTCAAGCCTGGAAAGGAAGCCCACTACAGACAAAATAACATTATTAGTTGAAGAGAGAAAACAAATAATCATTAGAATGCTTACATGAGGCTCAAGTAATTGATAGTAAGAATGATTTAGACTTCTAAATGAAACTAAAAACTTCTAATATAATCTATCTGCCACAGATTTCATACAGTACTGGGTCTGTGAAGGAAATTATATACTTTTACTGCACTTAATAATTAGATAAGATAATTACATTCATCAGGCAAGTTAGTAATCCGATTGCCATCAAGTATGAGGACCTTTACAGACCGGAGAACTCCAATTGTAGTTGGAAGTTGTTCAATCAGATTATCAGCTAAAACCTGAAGATGTAAGGCCACAAAGTTTGATTATTGGAGGTTAAAAACTTTACTCCTTCCAGACTTTGATGTGAATTTATAAACCCTAAATCCTAAACCCCAAACCCCACAACTTTGTACTGCAACAATTTTAGTAACTTAACATGTGTTAGATCGGTCTATGTAAATATATTGAAAGACAGTCAAAATAGAAAAAGAAAGACTTTAAGTAGAAGAAATTTACATGATTATGAACCATATGTATCAACATGTCTGCATAGACTATAGGTAACTGACGAACTCAGCTTGCATACTCCGCACCTGATATGACTATTAGTATTCACGATTTTAGGGACCATATACAATTGGTCCTTCAGACACACGGCTACCAAGGGTGGGTAGCGAAAAGACACTCAACTAAGCCATAATTGCGAAAAGACTCACAAGGGGAGTGGTAAGAATATAAATGAAAATAATAAGTCAACACTCTTAAATGGAAAATATAAAATAATCAAGAAACAGAAAACTAGCACCTGATCAATGAGGATGCTGTTGGTTGGCAGTGATTGAAATGAAGGACCGAAGATGGAAGCAAAATTAGAGTTGTTGCAACCAAAAGGGAGACAATGATCATAAGTGGTACCAAAATACCCCTTCTTACAAGATATCATTGCATGTCTACTGATACCATACATGTCATTCTCAAGAATATCATCCAGTATGCCAATTAACTTATCCTGGTCAATGGAATCAAATGCCTTTAGTACATCTGCAACAACAATATATATATTTGGCTTTCCTGATTGTCTAATTTTTACTTTGGAAAGAAATTGGTGGATCTTTTGGTACACATCATTGTAACCAAAAACAGAAGATCCCAGGAGTTCTGGCTTCTCAACCTTCACTCTTCTCAAAATTGTATCTAGTTCATTCAGAACAGAATTAACAGAAAAATATTTAACTGGTCTCCTTCCACAAGGACTACTATGTTCCCCATGTATTTCAGTCTTTTCTTTAAAACTTCTGAAGCAACATCTTGAATCAAAATCATGCTTTGGAAATTGTACCACGGATGGTTTTCCGAGATTTGCTAAAAGTCTCAGACATGTCTCTTTTGGAAGAAATCTAACTTTTGAAAAACCAAGGCCTCTGTTCCTAAAAAACCTATGGCAGATTCTTCATCAACTAATCTAAACCCTAAACCCTAAACCCCAAACCCCAAACCCCAAACCCTAAACCCCCAAACCCCAAACCCTAAACCCTAAAAACCCGAACCCCAAACCCCAAACCCTTAAGTACTCGAGATTTTTAAAGGATTGTTCAAAGGGACGACATATTAGCAAAATAAAGCATAAATAAGAAAATAGAAACAAACCCATACAGTTGAGGGAAACACTAATGATCTCGGACACAAATAAGAACAGAAAAAAAAAATAGTAGTGATAATAATAACAATTGAGAGATGGACTCACCAGGGGTGATCATCCAGAGCCTCTGCCAGTTGAAGCGATGCAAGACAACCTTGGAGTCCTCGGTGACCATGGCGAGGAGATCTTTCTCCGGGTTCCATTCGGCGATCCTGATCTGCGCCAGGAGAAAAAAATCTCAAGTCAAGATGAGTGGTTAAGAGAGAGGACAGACAAGAGGGGAAAGAGGGGGTTAGTAGGGTTTTGAAGGATGAATGGATCGATTAATCGACCGACCCACCTGAAAGGGGAGGGGCTTGTCTAGTTGTAACTGGAAGGGGATCGGCCCGCCGGCGTCGGCGGCGTCGGACTCCATCTCGACCTCTTCCTCCGGCTCCGCCATCGCTCTTGGGCGAAACCCTTCGCTGAGGTCGCAGAAGGCGAGGGCGGGAACGGCCAAGGGTTTGCAAAAATGGAAGATGAGAGAGGACGTCGATGGGCGATTAGTGTATATATGTTGACTTGGTTGAGTTGTCATAAGCCGGGTGGTGGTGTATTTGTTTGGGGCTATTTGTTGGGGCCGAAACTCGTGAACATTATAAGAAGCACGTGCTTCCTTTTTTAAAACGAATAAATATTCTCTGACGATTAAAAAATAAAAAATATTTTTTAATTTTAAATTTTCAATGGAGTACATTGATTAAACAAAAGAAAATAAAAACACACCAATATTTAAAATGATGGGATCGAAATTTGTCACGTCAACGTCGACGTTCGTACCATACCACTCCTACATCAATGGTTTTAATTTTAATAGTAGAGTAAGTGTAATTACGATGGTCCTTCATCTTTTTTTCATTAGATCAAATTTTATTTTTTCTCAGTGTGTTTATGCGCGAGAGATTTTTTTCTCTTCCAAAAAAAATAGATGTCAAAATTGGTCATCTACCCTTCCCCTTGGCACATTAACAATAAGAGTCCTTAAATGAAAATTTAATTTGTAAAAACTCTTGATGTGTTTCTACTCAACAAAGTTTGAAGACTATTGGGATGTGAGGCTCAAGCTTCCATCCTTATACCATTCTACTGGAGGTCTTTCTCTTAATTCTTGAAAGTTTTAAATTAATCATTTTGGCGAATGTTGAAACATTATGATTTTTTTTTAATTTAGTAGTCTTCGTTGGTTTTATTTTGAGATCATGTCTATATCATGATTGTGCATAATTCACAAGATTATTTGCGCTTAATCGACAACTTTTACTCCCTAGCCAACATCACAAAAATGAGAATAGATATTAGGAAGAAAGGACGATATAAGGGAGAAGGTGAGAGCGTAACTTATAAATTTACTATTATTATAAATTGTATTATTAATTACTCTCTTTATATATACACACACGGTGAACTCAAGTAATTGCCGAGGGAGGCTTCTCATGTTTTCTCGTAATTAATTACAAAGTTTGATTTAGTTTGATTTATTTTTAAATTAATTAATTTTATAAAAAATATTTATAATTACAAAATTGCAACTATATTTTGATAACGAAATCGACAGTCTCGAAATCACATAAAATAATATTCTGGTGTTTTCATTTTTATCAAGAAAGCTGATTTCGTTTTCATTCTGGTTTTGATTCAGTTTCATGAAAACGCTGAACCAAACACGTTTTCGTAAGCAGTTTTGGTTTCGGTGAAACTGAAATCATGAAAACAGACTTGATTTCGCTAACCAAACAGACCCTAAGGATATCCATTTTACTAATTTTAGAGTCTGCATTCTGAATTTATAACCAATCTATGCATTCTCCATGTCTAGCACGTGGACAAGACAAGCATTTGGGTGATAAAGTCCATTACAAAAAAGGAATTGCATTTCCACAAGTTTTACTTATTGTCATCATAAATCCTAATTAACTTCACATGGTTACCATTCAAGAGGGGAAGGGGACTGATTATTACATGTACATGAGAAAAACAACAAATTCAAACAGCACAGAAAGACAGGAAAGAAAAGAAAAGATATTTTCAACATCGACTGAATTCAAACAGAAAACAATGTGTTCGGAATTGTTCTTGAAAATCCAAAATTAGTTGGAACCCTACAAACAAATCCAGGTTATAGAAAAAAACAATGTAAAAAAAATAAAAGTAACCACACTGTACTTAGAGTCAAACATAACCTGTATAAGTGGATGCATATTGAATCATGCATTGGTCGCAAATGTAACCTGAATCAAATGGTTCACAGATAAGTAAGCTTAAATGCTCAAACCCATATCATCCTCTCTGTATGACAATATGATATGCAAAATCTTGCCATTGAGATGGACTATCATTAGTGACGAAGGAAATGAAGCATCTACAAAATATGCAATCTTTCTAAGATTAGAGACTTAGGCAAATCAATCCAGCGTATTAGTCTCACGATTTCCTTCACCATTTGTATACTTACTGATTACTCTCTTCTCATTTGTATGCTTCATCGATATCTCTTTATTTACACCATTTGCATTCTCAGCTTCCTCATTTGTTTATGTTATCTTAAACAAGGAATTTTATAGTATGCAACTTATTTTGTTGATATTCATTCAGTGACCACTAGTGTGCATTGCCCTGATTATGTAATGATTGATGTTTAAGGGTCCTTATTGATGTCAAATACATTTACCTTGGTGAAGTAAAAATGGTTAAAGTGTAGCAGAAGGTGCTTATATAATGGGCTGATGAATAGTAATTTAGGGTTTGGGATTTAGGGTTTAGGGTTTAATGCCTTTTATTTGCAATAATTGATCATTGGCAATGTGTTCGGGGTTCGGGGTCCTCGGGGTTTGAGGGTTTGGGGTTTCAATGGCAATTTGAGTTTGTCAGCCACCGCGGATTTCTTCTACAAGTCTTGTGGCGTTTGCTTCTCTCTCTCTCTTGGGGTGCGGGCTTCATCTTAACTCGGCGTATGGTGGACCTTTGATCTTTTTCTACGATCCGGTGCGAACAGGTGGCGTTTATGGTCCTTGGAGCAGCGGAGTTCCAATGGCCGCAAGAGAGGACAAGAGCGTGGACTTCTACGCGGTCTTGGGGCTCGAAAAGGAGTGCTCCGAATCCAAGTTGAGCCTAGCTAAGCCTAGCCAAGCCGAGCCTAGCCAAGCCAAGCCAAGCCCAGCCCAGCCAAGCTGAACCGTGCTAAGACGAGACGAGCCGAGTCTTTACAAGCCAAGCCCAGCCTAGCCAAGCCAACCTCACATCATACGTAGAATTTTTTTCGAACTCAATTGAACTCCGTTTTCAGTTCTGTCAAATTCTTTGCAAGCATGGCTTGGCTTGGCTAGGCTTGTCTCGGCTTGGGTAGCCAAGCTTAGTCAAGCTTGATGTGAGGTTGGCTTGGCTAGGCTTGGCTTTGTTGGGCTTGGATAGGCTAGGCTTGGCAGGGCTCGGCTAGGTTCATCTCGGCTTGGCACGCCTCGGCTTGGCTTGGCTGGGCTTGGCTTCGCTTGGCTCGGCTCAGCTTGCCATGGCTTGGCTTGACTCGGTTTGGCTCGGCTCGGCTCGGCTCAACTCGGCTTGGCTTGGCTTAGCTTTGCTGGGCTTGGCTGGGCTTCACTATGCTCAACTAGGCTCGACTCGGCTCGGCTCTGCAAGGCTAGGCTCAGGTCACTTCAGCTTGGCTCATCTCAGCTAGGATAGGCAGTTGGCTCGGATAAGCATGAATGACTCGGCGTAGCTTAACAAATAGATAGGCTAAGCCAAGTCGAGCCGAGCCGAAGTTGAGCCTAACTAAGTCTGAGCCGGTTCGAGCAGAGCTAAGTGTGCCAAATCGAGCCAAGCTGAGCCAAGCTAAGCCAATATGAGCCAAGCTGAGCAGAGTCTAGTCGAGCCTAGCCAAGCCGAGCCGTTCGCGCCTAACCTAACCTAACCGAGCTCATATTGGCTCGTCTCGGCTAGGATAGGCAGTTGGTTCGATTAGGCGCGAACGGCTCGGCTTGGCCAGGCTCGACTAGACTCTGCTCAGCTTGGCTCAGCTTGGCTCAGTTTGGCACACTTAGCTCTGCTCGAACCGGCTCAAACTTAGTAAGGCTCAACTTCAGCTCGGCTCGGCTTGGCTTAGCCTATCTATTTGTTAAGCTACGCCGAGTCATTCACGCTTATCCGAGCCAACTGCCTATCCTAGCCGAGACGAGCCAAGCTGAAGTGATCTGAGCCTAGCCTTGTAGAGTTGAGCCGAGTCGAGCCTAGTTGAGCATAGCGAAGCCCAGCCAAGTCCAGCAAAGCCAAGCCAAGCCAAGCCGAGCTGAGCGAAGCCAAGCCGAGCCGAGCCGAGCCTTACATCATGCCGCATCATGAGGTCTAGTGAGCCCAGGAACAAGCCAGGTACAAGTTAGTATGTTTCAATATTTTTTAGAGTATTTTTCAAATTCAGATTTGAGTTTTTCCTTCTCTCGATTTGTTAGTTGTGGAAGCCTTGTTTTTCTCCTAGCTTTTCTCTCAATTGATTTATTATTATTATCCCTATATTATCCCTAAACCCTAAACCCTAAACCCTAAAACCCTAAAACCAAGATCCCAAACCCTAAACCCCAGATGTAGCAGCTACAACTTCAGATGTTGCTACTTCTAATCACACTGTTTGGATAATAAATTTGCACACCCTAATTATTTTCAAAGCATTATATGATTTTATGACCTCAGTAGTAGAATGATAGAACCTAAGTCATAAGTTGTTTCTCTTAAATTAGCTTCCGGAGAGAAACTATATAATATTGCAGCAATTAAAAAATCAATTTGATTCATAGAATCTCAAAAGAAAAAAAAGCATAGTCATATATCACAAGTTTGCATGACACTTAATTATTTTAAACCACCCCTTCAGAGCATCTTTTTTTTTTGATATAAAGCAATGTGTTCATTCATGAGATAGAATAGAATACAGAGGGGGGAGGGGAGTTAAAAAAAACAAACCAAAAAGAAAATGTATACATACAGGATTAGAAAATCCTGTGAGAAACCATAAAGGAATTTAAAGAGGTGAGCATGTCACAAACACTACTAGAGGTATTCTCAAAGCATCTCCTATTCCTTTCAAACCAAATGAACCAACCCCACACCATGAGCACCCGATCTTTCCGTAATCTCGAGTTAGCATCTTGATTTGAATTGGTATTGGGATCAACGGAGTTCCAAGTCGACTCATAGAAGGGGATCTTAAGATGGATGAGAAAACGATGCCAAATTTCTTGAGGAAGTTGACAGTTCCGAAAGATGTGCTCATAGGATTCAAGGTCTGTTTCGCACAGCGGGCAAGTAGCATTAACATCCAATCCCCAACGAACCAATCTGTCTCGAGTTAGCAGACGTTTACGCACCCAAATCCATCCAAATATTGAAACTTTTGGTGGTACCTTAGTTTGCCAAATAAGACAGTGAGAGGAGTCCTCTACACTCCTAAAGTTAAGAACTTTGTATAAGGACTTTGTAGTGAAACATTTCTCTGCAGACCACCTCCAATGTAACGTGTCTTCGCCTTCTGAGGATTGGACTGATTGAAGTGCCTGCACCAGTTCGTGAAGAAATTCAGAGTTCAGAAGTGTAGAGAATGATAGGTTCCATCCTTGAAATATCCCATGTTCATCCGATATCCTTGCTTCTGATATTGTAATGTTATGATCAGTTGCATAACCGTATAGGTGAGGGAATCTATTTGCCAAACTTTCACTCCCATTCCAAGGCTCACACCACAAATTGATCCTTGTTCCATTACCCACCGAGTAGGCTATAGCATTTCTGAAAATGTTTTGAAGCTTGATAATATTTCGCCAAATTGGGGAGGCAAGGTATCCCCTCCATGAATCATACCAATTAACCCTTTCTCCCGAAATTGCCCGAATGATATCAATCCATTGAAGGTTACGCCGGGTAATATATTTCCAAAGCCACGAGCCAAGTCTTGCAAGATTGTGATATCAGAGGTTGAGGATACCCAGTCCTCCTTCAGAGCGTGGGCAAGTAACGGAGTCCCATCTGATTAAGCATTACCCAAGGGAGAGATGCTTTTTGTTCCTACCCAGAAAAATTTCCGTCTGCGTGAATCAATCCTGTTGATTACCCAAGAGGGGGCTTTGAACAAAGAGAGCATATAGCTTGGACCGCTGGAGATAGTACTGTTGACTAGAGTAAGACGACCCGCTCTAGAGAGAAGAAGGCCCTTCCACCCGCTTAGTCTTTTATCAATCCGATTGATGATTGGATACCAATCATTCTTGAGTAGACTTCCAATCCGAAGTGGCAATCCAAGGTAAGTGATCGGAAATGATCCGAAGGAGAAGCCAAAAAAATTAGCAGTTTCTTGGGCTGCTTCTGAATTACCCTGAAGATGAAGCACCAAAATTTTATTTGCATTTGCATTAAGCCCCGAGGCAAGACCAAAGCAACGAAGGAGGAGCCTTAGATTGTAGAGTGTCGCTTCATTGTTTGCTGAAAAAATCACTAAATCATCAGCAAAAAGAGAGTGAGTGATTCCCCCGTGGATGCGAGAGCTAAGAACACCCTGAAGGAGACCATTTTCCACCCCCCTAGTCAAGAGAGTGGAGAGGCAGTCCGCGGCAAGGTTGAATAAGTATGGAGAGAGAGAATTTCCTTGCCGAATCTAGGGCTGTCCACTGATCGGTTCAAACCGAACCGAATCGAAAAATCGAACCGAAATTTTCGGTTCGGTTCGGTTCTTTCACCCGAACTGAACCGAAATTTGTATTTCGGTTCGGATTCGGTTCCCGGAATTCGGGAACCGACCCGAACCGAAAACCGAATTAATTAATTTTTTTTTTTAATTTTTAACTGAATTAAGTAAATAAGTATTAAATAATTATTTTTAATTTTTAATTTTTAATCAAATTAATTAAAAATTCAGTTTTCGGGTTGAAAACTGAACCGAACCGAATTATTTCGGTTCGGGTTAAATCGGGTTAGGAAATGTTCGGTTCGGGTTCGGGTTCGGGTAAAGAAAAAATTTCGGTTTGGCCCAATTCGGTTCGGTTCGGTTCGGTTCGAACCGAATGGACAGCCCTAGCCGAATCCCACATTTGTTGAAATGTCACTAGGATTAAATTTAATACCGTGCATCTCTAAATAAACCACTATATTGAAAAAGAAAAATGCAAATCAACGAGAGATTCCTGATGATCACAATTGCGGCAAGCATAAAGGAGGATCACAATTGCACTCTGCTTATCACAGTATGGTGTATGAGGGAAAGAACAATCTGGTGATCCTCCACCAAAAAGGGATAAACCAGAACAGTATCAATGTTAGCAGGCACAAAGGGCCCCCATTGCTTTGGTTGCCTCTAAAACAATGTGGAAAACTGAGAGTAAACATATATATATATATATATATATATATATATATATATATATATATATATATATATATATATATATATAAGATTTATAAGAAAGGAACCCATATAAAGTTTAAATTAAAATAAAACCAACAATGTGATATCGACAGCTGGGTTCACATATGCAGTTATACACTAGGCTAACTTCATTTGTTTAAAGGTATCTGTTGCAGCAACACCCTACCACATATTCTCAATAAGCCAACTATGAAGCTTAGACATTACTTCAGTTTTAGATCAAAAATAATTCATTATTTGTTGAAATCATATCGTTGCAGCAATGTGTGATTTTTGAAAGAAAGCTCCCAATTGACACAGAGGGTTTCCATCAAAGTTATGCCTATGGCTGCCCTCAATTTTCTATGTGATTCAATAGAAATCTAAGCTGAATTGGATTCAGATGATGAGCTATATTTTCAGTCTCCAGATCATCTGCTATTCTCCTTTGCTCAGAACATGGCTACGTGTACTTGGACTTAGCTCAATGAATAATCAAACCCAGTAAAGACAGAAGCCTGCATACAGTCATCCTCTTAATCATCAACATAATGTTGATCATCCCTCAGTGGTTGCTTCAGATGCTTCTTTGTTACAAAAAAAACAAAGAAAAGCACCTCTGACTAGAGGTTTTGGTGTATATAAATCAGTAAAATAAGTGCTCATTTCTTGGTCAAATGAAGCAATTTAAAGTTAAATTTGAGGAAGGTGAACAATGTGTAGACTGGATGAAATAATAGTAGTCTACAAAAATTAATGGCCTATGATTATCTATCATCCAACCAATTTCCCTGACTCATTTTGCTGCCAACGTACCTAAACCTGGAGAAAGAAGAAGATACTTATTTCAATACCATTATTTCATCCACTAGAAGTTAGAGTGGCTGAAGCAATAAACATATAATGTCCTAGAAGGAGCTAGAGAAACATTGATCCTAGAGCCCAAATAATTAGTGCACATATAATTATTTCTTCATTGCACAAGGGATTGCAAGATTGGTTGTGTATTATGAACTCCATAGAACATGGGAGAGGGGAAGGAGTGAGGACGAGGAACAAACCAGAGTAAGCTTTTTGGATCTCCTGGATCTTCTCCTTGGCTTCCTCCATGCGTTGGGCGTTACCAAAAGCCGAACACTTATCCCGATGCCATCTCTGTTGTCCATTATCACAAAATAAAAAGACTCAAGTCACTTTTGGTATAAATGTTAAAAGTACCAACTTATATCGCTCAAAAGCGAGTAGCAAATGCAAGCAATCATAGCAGAACCAAAAATAGTATTCGGGATTATCTCAACTAATGGAGTATTTCGGGTCAATTATTCGAGGAACCAACGATCCCTCTTAGACGAACACCAAATACAAAGACAAAACAAGAGAGAAGAAAAAATCGAAACTTTTAGATGAATGCAGAGAAATTTAGGCTATTCAATCAATGATAATCTAGTTTTGTCCTCCATGCCACACCACCAATATGAGGTTGTACTCATTTTGGTTGTAAACAACTTGTTCTGCTTGACTATTCATTAGCAATGTCATTTTTTTACTATGGAGAAGCTCCTCAAAACCTCTTATGCCTTAGTGTGTTTGGTAATATTGGAATATCTACCAATCAATTTTGCTTCAAATAAGTGAATCCTTTCGCAGTGAGCAAACTAATCCCAGTGAATTCAGCAACTAGTAGTGCAGTGCTCTAACTATCAAACATGTTGACATGTAGGATCAGCATTTCGAGAGACTTCACAGACATCCTCAAATGAATTTATGAAAATGATAGGTTTGAGAGTTTGAATAAAATCTAGAGCAAATGAAGGATAATAGAATATTGATTAGAGGTAAAAGAATTTCAAAGAGGATCAAACCAGCCAAACAATGTTAAAAGAATTGTTTCTTATTTTATTGTCGGAACAATGACAACAAAAATTAGTCAATGCACTTGATAGGGGAGGAAACGGTAAGGGCCCCATACTACCTGATAGGCAAGGTAATAACCAAGCAAACAATATCATCATCCAATTTTATAGGATAATTTGAGCACTAACCTCAAAGGTCTACACCACTAGCTCAAAATACTTAAGAAAAGTTAATGGTGGTAGCACCACCGAGCCTTATTATTCAAGGCAAGTTGCTATGATCTCCCAATGTGGGACTAAATTGGGATGTAAAGTTTCCCCCACTTTATGCTTTAAATCCTCATGAAAACCGAAGTCAAAGTCTAATGCATAGCCTAGAACAAATTCTTTGTTAATGGCATATAAGGCGCATACCCAAGCAGCCCTTCCTAAATTTGTAAAAGTGCTAGCGACATTTTCATGTTCCATCCAATATTAATCTCAGAAAGTAGAAAAAAAAACGGTAGACACAACTTGAAATTTTAAACCATGCACCACAAACCCATCAAAAATTTCAAGAAAAAATTATATAGAACAGAATAAAATCCTACAGAAAACATAATTGTTCACATATTTATTTCACATTGTTTTGAAAATCCAAATATTAACATAAACCAAAGTGTGAAAAAACTACTGGTAATCTTTCTGTACATATTTACTTCTAAGATTTTTGGCTGATTATAAGCATTTGATGCCAGAAGTTGTTGCATATGTCATGAATTATAATTTAACTATTGCTTGAGTCTGGAAATCAACAAAGGATCATAGTGACAATATCAGTAGCTTTGAAAGGTGAATCTATGGAGAATTCTGTGCAGAATCAAGAAAATTTAGATCAGGTCAGGCTAAATTTTTTTATTAAGCTGTTGCTTTTGTATGAGAAAAATGTGTTTTGTAAGTTCTCCACTGCTTTCAGGACTCAGATTTATGCTTGAGTTCAAATTCTTATAATGGTCCTGTAACGATCACAGATGATTTTGGGAATTCTTTTGTTGGGTATCTTACCTTCTATGTTGGGAATGCTTGGGAATTCTTTTGTTGAAACCTAAAGAGTCTTAACTAGGATGTTTTTTTTGCAACTGCTATGTACTGGATGACTGCTACAGTGAAACAACACCCAAGCTGCCCTTCCTAAATTTGTAAAAGTGCTAGTGGCATTTTCATGTACCATCCAATATTAATCTCAGAAAGTAAGAAAAGAAACAGTAGACACCACTTGAGATTTATGTTTTACTTCTACGCTTCTATTAACTAATAAAAAATATTGAGAATCAGCATTGGTTCTTTGTTCCCTCAAAAGAAAAAAAATCTGAGGTCATTAGATATCATCAATCTTATACTATGACTATTTAAGGAGAAGCCTAAGTAGTTATGAATTGCTCAAGCAAAACTGTAAGAGAAAACAAGCTGAAAGGCTATGTGAAAATATCCTCACTTGAGGATGGACATTAATTGAGTGACTACTTCACTGATAGGGCACGTATCCAGGAATTTGTCCACAGGCAAAAAGTTTAGTTGCTGGTCTTGCTGCAGAATTCATTGTGGCCGAGATTTCTTCCAATAGGGAAGGGGAAAACAAGGACATCTCTCCACCTATTTTATTGGTAGAAATTCTCCTTTGGAATTAGCTGTCCTATGACAAGTAGAGAGCTAAGGACAGAACAAGAGAGAAGAGAGAGAGAGAGAGATAGAGAGGAACGGAGAGGCCGGGAGACAGATTTGAGAAGATAAAAGCAGAACTCCTATAACAAGACAACTCATATTTATACAATGTTTTCTTTGTTTGAATTGTTCAGTCCTTAATCCCCACTAACCCATAATTCGAACAAGAATAAAGAGCATTATCAGCACTAAGCTAGTGGTCGGACTTCCTTCTTACAATACTATACATTCCATGTTGCACCTTGACATGTTCAAAAGAGCACCTGTTTCATCCTTCTCCTGAAATTTTTTTGGGTCCATCGATTTGCTAATGTGGCATTGGACTCAGCTGGTTTAGAACTGGGCCAACTTGAGGACACATAACATTATCCCTATTATCTATTCTAGCAATGATTATATAGCACACCCAAAGCACAATTATAAGCCGGCTAACTCTTGATCCAGGAAAGCAAGAAAAAATAACTGAATATCTGGATAAAATGATGAGGTAATGATTTTAAAACTATAATGCTGATCCTTGTTCAAAAGTTAGTCGAATATAATTAATCTCTCTAACATAGGCTCAATCGTGTGAAAATAACTAATAAAATACAACAAAATTTCAATGTTGGATAAAAAATCACAATTTAATGCCCTACTAAGTAGGATGGATAGGGAGACAAATCAACTTGTACAAATCACCATAAAATAATGGGGTGATGATAACAAAAAATGATATTAGAGCAACCATTTCGTGGTATAACATAAAATTTGAAGTAAGATTGCTAGCAAGTAGCAAACTAGCAATATCTAGAAGAGTACAAATAAGAATGCAAAATTTGTTCCACAATAAATTTTTCCTAATCCATAACAATATATTCGAGAACTAGCAACAGTTCATTCAGAACAACATAATTAAAATTGGTCATGAAGAATCAAAAGACCTTATTATAAAAATTTGGTACACCATATTGCTTTAAAGAAACATGATTCATATGAATCATGAAAGTATGACAATTAGAAGGATATACTGAGGTCCTACAAAAAAATTAAACTTCCAAACAAGGTTTAAAATCCTAATATGACCTAATATGCAAGGTAATGACCAAGCAAACAATATCAACATCCAATTTATATAGGATAATTTGCGCACTAACCTCATAGGTCTACACCACTAGCTCAAAATACTTAAGAAAAAGTTAATGGTGGTAGCACCACCGTGCCTTATTAATCAAGGCAAGTTGCTATAATCTCCCAATGTGGGACTAAATTAGGATGTAAAATTTCCCCCATGTTATGCTTTAAATCCTCATGAAAACCAAAGTCAAAGTCTAATGCATAGCCTAGAACAAATTCATAGTTAGTGGCATATAAGGCACATACCCAAGCACACATTCCTAAATTTTTAAAAGTGCTAGCAGCATTTTCATATACCATCCAATATTAATCTCATAAAGTAGGGAAAAAAATGGTAGACACCACTTGAGATTTTAAACCATGCACCACAAACCCATCAAAAATTTTAAGAAAAAATTATATAGAACATAATAAAATCCTACAGAAAACATAATTGTTTACATATTTATTTCACATATTATTTTGAAAGAATCCAAATATTAAAATAAACCAAAGTGTGAAAAAACTACTGGTAATCTTTTTGTACATATTTACTTCTAAGATTTTTGGCTGATTATAAGCATTTGATGCCAAAAGTTGTTGCATATGTCGTGGATTATAATTTAACTATTGTTTGTCATTAATAAACTTCTGCAAAAATTACCAATGTGATAGATTGATATAGGATTTTGTCTTACATAATTTTTGAATGAGTTGATGAACGGAGATTAACCGTATTTTCTACAGATTCCGCTTTACACAAAATTTGGATTATTTGAATTATTAGTGCTCCTCTTGTTTTAAAAATATTTTGATATTTTCTGTAGGAATTGTAAACTGTATTAAACTATATTCTAATAAATTATATAAAAATATCCAATTAGTTTCAACGTGTTTCTAGTGTATTTTAAATGAGTTTGGGATTGTTATTGGTGGCTTCTCCGCTGCACGTTGTGTAACTACAACGTCAAGGACCTAAACAGGAAGGGTAGTAGGATGAACTTAAAACAGGGCAGGACAAATATGCCGCTCATATCAGGTGGTACAATCCAAAATTTCAAACCATAAATATAATCACAACCACAAACCAATTATCAGGGGTCACCTACACAGCTACATGGCTCTTTTCACCAAGTCGAGTCGAGCTCATCTGAGCCTAGCTAAGCCCAGCCAAGCCAAATAGAGGCTATCCAAGCCCAGCCAAGCTCCGCCTAGCCTAGCCTAGCCATGCTTGCAATATATCTGACAGAATTGAAAACGGCTTGGCTGGGCTTGGATGGGCTCGGCTAGGCTCGGCTCGGCTTGGCTTGGCTCGCCTAGACATAACAATTTCTTAGCTATATAATATTATGATCCACAAAGCAAAACTGATCTTACAATTATCTTTAAGAAAAAAATTTCAACCTAAGTAACACATGGCAATCACATAATACACCTAAAGCCCAACTACAATGTACCCATCAAAAAATTTTATTCAATGAAAACTTCATCTATGATCCTCCAATTAAATAATATATGTAAGAGGACTAAATAATAGATCTAAGATATTAAAAACTCCAAACCAAGAAATGGATATAAAAATAAAAAACATGGATAGGAACAACTGAACAAAGTTGACCGTAGGAAGAATCCAAGTAGATAAATGAATCCAAATGTGTGTTGATCGATTCTCGTATATTTTTTCTCTAAAAGACATTCTAACACTTAACGGACTCATTTGGTGTATCATATTCTAATTAATAAACTTAATTAGAAAAACTTATTCAGCAAGGAAATACTATCCATTAGGATGATAAATATATTTTTCATAAAAGGCCAATTTAAAAGAGAAACAGAATAAAAAAGAAACAATGCAACTAAGACATAAATCAGTAAGTAGACTAAATTTGGCAAGCTTTCATGAAAGCTATCACCTAAAAAGCATGCATCACATTTTTGAGAAAAAGATACCTCTAATATAACCCACTCGTGGTTGGTTCCATGCAGTTTGTTCTCTTAAAACCTGCAGGAGTTCATTGGTGGTTGAAGCCTTCTTGTCTCCACCACCACTGCTATGATCTCTCAAGGACATGAAAGCAGAAGCCCTGGCTTTCACTTCACCTAGAGGAATGATTCAAAAAATAAAATGAAACAGTATTGTGCATGTCAACCGACAATTGTCCAGGAAACATTTTGATAAGAGACTCTAACATCACTTCACCAATTTTTACAGCAACTTATTTAGATTAACTCTAATAATAAGAGACTTGGGTGCCATGGACATCCACTACAAAAAGATTCCTTCAAGACAACACTAAAAATGAAACAGTTGTTAAATAAACATTCTAAGACTCTTAAGTATTACAGGAAATGAACAATTATAAAAACACATGATTCATTCAACATCACTTAGTTAGAAAATGAATCTCAAACATGATTAAAAAAAGACTCCATATCAAAATCAAAGGATGTCCATGCAATTTTTAGCTCTGCTGACTCAGTATACCAGCTGGCAATAAGCCACAGTGATATATGATCAATGTATCATGTTGATACTTCAGAGAAATTTAGACATTGCATAACAATAAGCCAATGAAAAGCGCGTTAAGATGAGGTAACCCTAAACCCTAAACCCTAAACCCTAAACCCTAAACCCCAAACCCTAAACCCTAAACCCTAAACCCCAAACCCCAAACCCCAAACCCCAAACCCTAAACCCTAAATGGAATTTTGTATTCAAGTGGCTAAAAGGTTCTATAATATGGCCCAAATCTGCGCCAAAAATCCAAAATTATCAGAAGGAACTAAAGAACACAAGGAATCACAAATTACAAACCATGATGGATGAGCCAAGGTGTCATGCCCGAAAACTTGGAATTATTACTTTTCTGATATTTTTCGGAATTTTATTTGAGATACAAGGGCTTATTTGTAAAGTTGAATTTTTTTTGGGGGGGGGGGGGGAGGCAGCCACCGTCGTGTCGTGTTGGGAAAGAGTTGAGGCAGTTGATTGTCGAGGAGGGAGGAGAGCTCTCACAAAAAAGATAGGAATCTTACCAAACTTCCTCTTGCCATATCTTGATTATCAAACTAGTATGCATGGGTGATCCTAGATTCACTATTAACAGTCTTGTATAGGATTTTGTAGTGCTGGATGTCTCATGTACATGATTCTAATGGTTTTCCTCGGATTTTGACGAACTGCAGTGTTTGAATTTTTTTTACTTCTTGGACATTTCTTGTCTTCTTTTTGGGATGTGCAATGGATCAAGCCACAACAGACCTCTATCGCGACGGGTTGCTATCGCGGCATGGCCTCTACGGCAGCCACGACAAACGGCAGTCGGGCCACGTCGACCTGCGGCCAGGCCATGCTATTTGGGGCAGTGGAGGCCCGCTGCGCTTCCTCAAACAGTGGCCCTGCACGGTAGATGTCGGCATTTGGTTGAGGTAGTAGTTTGGTGTACATGGTGTTCTTGCACTGAATTGCATGTTATGGTGTTTGGTTCTTTGACACATTATAACAGGTGTGTTAGAGCTTATCATACTGTGCTATTACCTTAGTGCTTGTTCATGTTGACATTTATCCTACTCAGCCTTCAAGTGACTTTGTTTGTGATTGATTCAGATTCGAAGGTGCAGGTTAGTAGCGGAGGACGTTTAGGTAGAATGGTAGATAGTGTAGAGGAGATGTGCTCTGACGCCAATTTTATTTCCCTAGTGTATGTTACTTAATTGTGTAAAATATTGTATCTGTTTTCATTTTATTTTATGGTTCTAAGTGTTTCAAGCTATATAGTGTTCTCATTGCACACTTAGGAGGGGTCTGAGACAAGGCATTCAATAATAGTCCTATGTTGTCTTTAGGTCATTGAGTCTAGCATAATGTTAGCAACTAAATGGTAAACAAACTACTGTGGTAAAATGATTATTCTACTTCACTAAAGCTGAAAGTTACTGCACTCTATATGCTTAAAGCAAACATAAATCTGAAGGGAAATATAAATAGCAATTAACAAACTGAATAGCTGACCTTTGGCAATACTGTACACATAAAGTTCCCGCTTGCATTACGTCCACTGCTGAACCGACAGCATTTCTCACTAAAATCTGTCTGTTAAATGAAAGAGACAGGAATCAGTTTGGAAATTTAGGGGCCATCAAAGAAATATCTCTTGTTGAAAATTTGGAGGTGCAAACCTTTGCTCCATCAACAATTGGAAGGGTGGTAGTAATGGTCTGTAGTATTTCTAGGGCTCCAGATAAAGTGCTCAAGTGGTCATGATGTATCAGAGACCATTCTTCTAGATAGGTGGTCTGCATTAGGTAAAAACAAAATAGGTTCACATGATATTATCATAGCACAACATCAAGTCAAGAAGCAAAATGGAATTGCTTGCATCCAGTAAAAAATAGTGTATAGAAAAGATTTAGGAGAGGACATAATCTACACTTCTATATTCTTAATATAGTATCATCAATAACTGCTGAATAATAGATCGGGGATGACTCCTATTTAAATCAGAGAAAGATGCTAATGCCAAAGAAAGTAAAATAAGAAGTAAAGAGAAGTTGGATCGATAAGAAAAAAAAAGAAGAAAAAATTGGGTCTTAACCATTTGAAATGCCAGCAAAGATTAACAAAACCCCTTTGGACTGTTCTCCCTGAAACTCGAGTTCTATACTTTGCTATTTTTCTTTAGTATGTTTAGAATTCTATCCTTACACAAAAATTGATGGCAGGAAAAGTTACATTTAGGTTGCTAATAGTTGGAGTATTACATCTTCCTATTTTTGTTGCCTTTATTTTGATTCTATAGCTATGAAAGAAGCTTCAGTTTCCTTATTCACACTTAATGGAGGAAAACCAAGCATATAACAACGAAGAAATACATGATAATGGTATAGATTTCGATTCGGTTAATTTACTAAATTATTTGAATTATACATTAAGTATAGAAAATTTTAAAAAAATATATTAGATAGTATTATTTGTCTAACTGGTTAAGTTCGGTTGCTACTAAATCAAGTGCCAAGGTTCGAATCTCAACAAGGTTGCATTTATTATTTTAATTTATAGTTATAGATATTGTTATATTAGTAAGAAATATTATCAAATAATATTCTTAGCTAAACTGGTTAAGGCTTTATCAAGGTATTTGAGAGGTTTATGATTCAATCTTGTTAGTGTATATCTATTTAAAGTTTTGTTCGGTGATTTCGGTCGGTTAACCGAACCTTATGGTGATTCGATTCAGTTAACCGATTGATCGATTCGGTTAGTGACCGAACCGATCGAACCAACTGATACTCATCCCTACTTATATTCTATAATAGAATGGTGTGGAATTATTAAGGGTAAAAACAGTACTGTAACATTGGGTGGCAACTAGGATTTCACTTAAGTAGAAAATATATATAATTCCCTCTTTTGTTTCCATTTTTTTCTCAACGAAGGAGGAAGGAGGAAGGAGGGAAGAATAGAAGAGGAGTGTAAGATGAGTGGAAGAAGAGGATAAGAGAAGTAAAAAAGACGAAATTACAGTATCATGGTTGCTACCTCGCCACCAATGCACCAATAAGTGCAGCCGCGATGACAAGGCTGCCAAAGTGAAGGATTTATGCACCACTTAGACATAAAAAGTATATGTTAATAAAATCTCCCCTCCCCATTCTTTCAAACATCTTTTGGAACTAGATGAACCACTTAATTAAAACCATATTGCAAGTAATACAATTGGTAGGACTTAATTGATAAATTGTTTCAAGTTTAGGGTTGGAATAAGTAATTAACTGTACATCTCCCCTCCCCATTCTTTCAAACATCTTTTGATGAACCACTTAATTAAAACCATACTGCAAGTAATACAATTGGTAGGACTTAATTGATAAATTGTTTCAAGTTTAGGGTTGGAATAAGTAATTAACTGTACATTCAAATAATATTAGTAACTAAAATAATATTATAATTCATCAAGTGCAATATGGAAGTAGTATAAAAAAAATAATATTTAATCAAATTAATCAATAAACCTTCATATGCTATATTAAATATCATTAATTATAGTGTAAAGCATTAGGTAATATATAACACAAACCTTAAAATACCAACAATATAATTAATATATGGGCACATATATGATGTGACTAGTAACTACATGCTAATTATAATATTATACCATAAAATTTATGATATACAATTAAGGAAAGTTAATTTAGTTTTATAATCCTAAATTCCTAATGAAATAAACAAGCATAGATATGTCAAAGATAAGTTTAACTCAGATTAGAAAATATACCGACTTCCATGAATACCTTGCCAGACGCACAAACCATGTTGCTCTACCAGCTAATTGTGCTATGAGTATAGATCATGTCTTATCTAATGGCTTAAGCTTTTCAATGGAATGACATCAATACCTCAAGATGTATAGCAAGAAGTTGGCCCTAACAGCGTGACAAAGCTTTGAAAAATTACAACCTGAGTCAAGTCCATGTGTTGATTACTTACCTTCTGCAAAAAAAGAAAATAAAGTCCACACACTGGTTTGTGCCAATCATGTTTGTATTGTTAAAACCCCAAACCCCAAACCCCAAGCCCCAAGCCCTAAGCCCCAAACCCCAAAAAACCCCAAACCCTAAACCCTATTACATATAATTCTGCTTTCGAGCAGTGATATGAAGTTACAAACTACAAGCTACAATTCTTCCTATTTAATTAAAAGGTTAAATGATAAAAACTAGTAATTCACTAGAAAATAGTGAAACAAATTTATCCTGAAGATGAACTACATGTAATGACTTAATATTAGATGTTCAAAAGAGAAAGGTTGCATGAAATAGAAGATCGACAAATTACAGGTCTAAGTTCTAGTATGGCATAGTTTCTAGAGAGAATGATGATGAAGTGGAAAAGAAAGATGATGCCACATTTTTGCTCAGTAGGATAAGGTTAGTATCCTTTAGATTAGCTTTCTAGTATTAAACACCATTTTCCTGGTATTTTAGATGGAGAAAACAGGTACGCCTCCTGCAATACATGACAAACTGCACTCACAAATGGGAGGATAACAACTAAGGTTGTGAGAAATGTACCCTATGCAAGGAACAGACACCCTAGGATGAGAGCACATTGTACAATATGCTCAATGACGGTATGCCCAATGTGTTCAAGGTTCGATCTAGGAAGTAGGGTCAGAAGACTACTTTTTCTCCCATAAGCCCTATAAATACAAGCAATGTAAGCACAAGGACTAATGCTTCTATAGCTCCATCTTATGGCCACTTTATTTTCTTACTTCAGTTTTTGAGTTGATAGCTTTAAGAAGCACTTTTCAGCTATGAATTTAAGAAGTGCTTGTTACATAAATTACTTTAACATATTAAAGAAAAGGAGAGCGGACAGCTTGAAGTCGTTCATGCAAGAGTAATACAACAAATTAGATGGATGAAAACAAAGATCAAACTGAAAAGACAATAAGTGGCTTTGCCATAAGAAAAAAAGATTTAGGAGAATATAATTTATAGGACATGCTGGAATGAAGCAAGTGACTGTAGAGTGTAGAGGAAGTTCTCCACTGCATAAATTGGACCAGAGAGAAAATAGTACAAAGAGACATTTCTATCAGGAAACTAAGCAAATGTGTATTAGCCGATCTTATTTTACTAGTTTGGACGAATTTTCTACTTGATGTGATTATATGGATAATTTGCTACCCAAATCTATAAAAGTGGCTGGAGTGGTAAATGAAGATATATTTTGGAGATAACAGGTTGAATTTCCTTATGTATCCATTGAAAATCTCTATGATACAAAAACTAATATGAATTCATGTAAAATATAGGGCACACAAAACCTAATTACTTCAAACCCTTTGATCTAACATGTCAATAATAAATTTAAACTCGAAAAGGAAATTATAACTAAATAAACTGAAACCTATGACATAATATGAAGCGTATTAACTAGCCCTCTTCAAACCCGGAGATTGCTGAGAGGTGCTTAGTAATGTTGTTCAATTAATGTAATTTTGTTTGTCAATTTCAGCCCAAAAGTTTTTGAGGTGGATCTGTTGATTTCTTTTTAGGTGTATTTTGCTCTCAAAACTTTTTTTACCAATAAGTTCTTGAAAACCAAAAACCAAACCTGCAAGAGGTTTGCAACCCATGCATGACATGGATGTGAGAGTAATTCTTTCTTTGAAAGCTAGGATAAGAAGTATGCTAGTTTTTTTTCCATCAGCAAGTAGTTAGCCATGTCAACAAGGTTCCATGGGAGAAAGAACAAAATTATACTCTGTCAACATATTGACATAATTTACCTTAGCTGGTTCATGAGCTCCACAACCAAAGAATAACTTTTATATAGCAAGCATGTAAAGAATCTATAGAAGGTAATGTAACATGCCATCTTATAGAACTATATTTATATGAAAGTGGCACACAATATTTTCTTGACAGTCAAATGTAACTTTTTGCTTGCATGTTTTAGTCATGGAATGCCTAATGTGCATCTGTAAGACTATAAAGCTTCAATGTTCTTCTTCTTTTTTATTTGTATTTGCTATCTTATTTAGTATTCATCTTCAGGTTCACAAACAACGTTCTAAGCACAGCTCAACAGATTTGGTTGCGGAAATTAGGTGGGGCAAAACCTGCTGTTAGCAGCGATGTTGGCGGAATCATTAGTGCAGGACGAGCAAAACGTTCCACATCTCAACCAGTACAAACTGGTGAAAGGTTGTTATTTCAACTCTGTAGGGATTTATGTGAAGTTTTTTGGAGTTTCCAACATGTTACTGATATTTACATGAAAATCAGGTTTAAACAATTAAAAGAAGAAGAAAATAGGAAAAAACTAAACAAAGCATTGCCAATTGAGGAAGGACAGCCTTTAGCTTCTACATCAGATTCTGATGATGAATCTGACGGAGAACCCAATGATAAGGTGTGTTGTCACTTTTACGCTTCATTTAGCCTTGGACAAGTGTATTGAAATTTACTGTGCTTGTATGGATTATAACATGTCCATAAACGAAACATTAATGCCAAATTTCAATAGATCGAACAATAAATGGAACGTATAAACTGAAATCTTGAGGGCATATTTTTGGGGGAAACGATGAAGAAATGAAGAACAAAGGAGGAACGTACTCGACTACTCGGGAGCTGGGAATGGCTCATCTCGACGATGGCAACCTCATGACTTCGAATCTGCAAGAAAAAGAATGAGATGAAACCCCAATCAAGAAGTATGAGGACCGAAATTGTTATGCAGATAGAGTCGAAGAGTAGGGAGGAAGTATTGAAGCCGACTAACCTTTCTAACGAGCTCTTGTTTATGCTCCTCCTTGGCCTCCAAAGCGGTGGCGGAGCCAGTGAGCGGCGATGAAGATGAAGAAGACATCTGACTTCGGCGATGTGTGTGCTATGCGGCGTCATCTCGTTTCTTGCGTTGTTTGCGTCTCAAGGGTGCGTCGCTCTTTGCTTTGAGCCGATCGCCATGCCCGTGGAGTGTACTGCACGACACACCAAGTGGACGCGTGGCGTCTAGGCAGCCGGCAGTATGCTGGCAAGTGCGCATCTCGACGCAAGGCTGCGCAGCCGGCAGGCACGCATCGGGAGGCACAGGCAGCAGCCGGCAGCTTTAATCGTCCTCGGTAGCGTGCGCCGCATGCCAAAAGGTATGTGCCTTGATCCAGGTGCTGTCTGCATCGGCGCAGGGCCTTAACCCCCGCGCGCACTGCGTCGCGTGCAGTGCACGCTCTCCACTGCGCGACACCGCACGTCGTGTGCGCTGCACGCCCGGCGTCGAGCGGCACTAGAAGATTCATTGCAGATATCACCAAAGAGCCAAATATATATATATATATATTCTAAAGAAGATATCCTTCGTATC
Source organism: Canna indica (assembly GCA_034359265.1). Classification (NCBI taxonomy): domain Eukaryota; kingdom Viridiplantae; phylum Streptophyta; class Magnoliopsida; order Zingiberales; family Cannaceae; genus Canna; species Canna indica. Next base: position 40,724 of record CP136891.1, read on the forward strand.
TCGTGGTGGAACAATGTGATAAATAGTATACACAATGATTCAATGCATATGATAATTAAAAGAAATCAGTTTTCTTTTACGTGAATGCTTGAAAGAATCACATAAAATAATAACTAAAAGAGAGGACAGAGAGCATCAGGTCATCGACCCTGACTAGAAGATTATATCTCCGCATATGGAAGAAGATAATATTTACTCCAACAGCTTCAATAACACTATTAGGAGAAAGAAAGTTCTTCTCATAAACAGAATCAATGGTAATCGTGTTTGGCAACCTCATTCTATGCCTCTTTTCAAATGGAACTTCCCATTCTAATCTTTTCTGAGCAATCATGTATCTATGTTGCTCGTTCCAAGCCTATCAAGCGTACACCCAGTCTCAAATCAAGTTACTTTTCCTCACTCATAAAATCAATAAGTTCAATGAAATCGCTCAAAAATGGACAACCAAAGAAATCAAAGCAGACAAAATCAATAAAGGAGAATCTGGAAGAGATCGGAGAGAAGGATGGCAGGGGTGACACCACAAGAGTATGCAACACAGGACTTGTTGATTCTTGAAACGACTCAGCTCCGTGGAGGGGTCGGACTGCCGACGCCGGCATCGGGATTGTCGTTGCATTCGGAAGATAGCATTGACCTTGCATACTCCACGAACCCTATGAAGGCATCTTCGTCTCCCTCGATCGACCAAGTGCAAGAAAGCCAGCGGAGAGGGATCATCCGCTTTCCCCATCTCCGAACCTTTGGCTATCAACTAGGGTTTCAAACCGCGATCATCATTGGCGATAAAGAGAACAAAAATTTAAAATTAGGATTGTTGAAAAATACATTGAAGTTGTGCTAAGTTTTCTTCTTTTCATAATAATTCTTTTATACGTAAATTCATCTTTCTAATTTTTTTATATCAAAACTGCCCAAAATTATTAAAAATTAGATATTAACCCGCCCGAGTTTAAATCAGATAAAGTGGAAATTTAGTGATGAGTCTAACCACTTTTCTATTTAAAATAGACTTTTTATTTTTATTACTATTTAATTATATTTTAATAAAAAAATAAATTCGAGGTATAGATGCTAGTGGTGCTGATCCGCTATTAATAGCTCTTTTGAATATATAGTTAATGGACAATACGAACCTAGTTCCATTTCAATTTATAAATGATATTTATTAATTATGATAACAACTATGTCACAGTTATATGATTTATTTTATATAATAGAATTTCAACTTATATAATAAAAAATCAGTTATAATTAATTATGATAAAAAATTTATGAAATAAACTTATATTTTGTTTAGATATAAGATAAAATAATAGGATAAGATGGAATTTTCAAATCATATATATTTATTTTAACTTCATAAATCAAATATTAATAATTTAATTTTTATATTTAATTTGTACTAATTTTTATTTTTAAAATGTCAATTTCTTTTCAAAATTGAATTAAAATTTTTCTTTTGTAAATGTGATTTTTTGAAATTCACATAGACAAGAACATGTGTATTTGTAGATATAAAAATATATTAAAAGATGATTTAAATTAATATAACTATATATATATGCACAGAAGGTTAAGCTGTGTGTGGGAAACTAGAAATTCTAAAATAAATTCTTTTGTATTATTATTTTTTAAAAATAATAATAATAATAACATATTAATAACTTAAGTTACTAGACTCAATCTTAATAACATCTTAATCCTCGTTTAGAACATTTTATCTGTAAGAGTGAAAAGGCAAAATTCCCCTCCCCTTTTTATATATTTCAATATATTCTTTTTTAAAATAAAATTATTTTATATTAATATTTTTTGGTTTAAAAATAATTTAAATTTTAATAACTAATATTAATAAATTCAGCCTATAATTTTATTTTCATTCTTCGTTCATTCATCGTATTCTAACACTATTCATCATATTCATTCATTCATCGTATTCTAACACTATTCATCATATTCATTCATTCATCGTATTCTAACACTATTCATCATATTCTTCTGCTCACGTGATCATGTATTATTGTTCTCATACATCAGCTCCACCTATATACGGCTATGATTTCACCTATTCATGACCACAACATTTGTGCAACCCTCGCATTGCAATATAGCCCATCATTCATACTGCTAATTTTTTTAATAAAATTATTATGCAATATTATCAACACATTAAAATTCATCAAAAAATAAATATTTTGTAAGTTTGAGATTTTAAGTTATATTTTATGCTTATAAGTAGTGTATCAATAATATGCATTGATTTTTATATATAATATAATGAATAGTATTGAAAAACATATTTATTTTGTTAATTATATTGATCGTTGGTCAGCTTGAACCTGCTCTCCGAATTTTGATTTTTAACTTCGGCACTGGATAGACATATAAGTTTTTCCAATTATAAACTAAACCAAGACAAATAAATAAAATTTTATATGTTAGCTTTTTTTAAAGTTAGATATAAGTAGGGCTGTCCATGGTTCGGTTCACACAGAATCGAACCGAAAAACCGAACCGAATATGAAATGATAGGGGTGAGCAACATAATAAATCGAACCGAACCAAAAAATATATTTTAACCATTTATCGAACCAAAAAAATTCGATTAATTCGATTCAATTAATCGAATTTTCGGTTCGGTTCAGTTGGATTAATTTACCAAATTAACCCAAAAGATTAAAAAAAATAACCAAAAGGATTTTTTAGGTAAGACTTCAACCCAAGTAGCCAAGCAACCCATCTTTATTTTTATCCCTCTAATCATCTTGGCAAACTCTATTACCAACTTACTTCTAACTAGCACATATTATATATATTATATAGACAGTCGAATATAAAATAAATAATATTAAACACTATGATTCGAACTTGGGCAGTCAAAAAGATTAGAACTATTCCTAACCACAAAGGCATACATCAATATATGATGTAATCGATAATTTACCCAAACCGTTGGTTAATTTACCGAACCGAATCGAAAACCAAAATATTAAATTTCCTTTAACCAAAAAATGGACATAAATTAATTCAGTAAATTTGATTCGATTAAATCGATTTCGGTGAATCGAAGAATTCTGCTCATACTTATGAAATGAAACAATCAGGTTTGGGTATTCTCAGAAAAAACAAACCATCTATGCATGGCAAGTACTCATTATTGAACATGACAACATTTGTCAACCAATAAATTATTTTCCAATGAAATATTTGGGGGAACATATTTCACAAGTTATGCTTTCATACCATGGTCTCTCAGCCCCAATAATCTTCCTACGTCAATAATCTCCTTGCACATGAATCCCAGGAGAGCCCTATCAAGTGCTGGCATTCTTTGTATAACATCACACCAAAAGCAAAAAAAAAAAGAACATGAATCAGATAACATAAACACAATTAACACATGGAACAACCAACCGACCTAAAATTTTCTTATGTTGTCCAAGAAATGATAGGACCAAAGAATGTCCTAAATATCTAACTATTAAGCTTATGTCTATATAGGGGCAGGTGAACTTACATGCTACTTAGACTAGTTGATTGAGATTTGCTTAAGATAATGAATGTGGCGGGTTCTTCCTCTGATTATGAGTACTCCACCCTCGTTATCGTCTATCTTAAGTGTGGTTTAGAGTTTACAATCTAGACGTTTTACAAATATTAGGCAGCACCTAGCTTACTTATTACAAAAGAGTCATTCAGTACCACAAATATTTTCATGAGTGATTGGAAGTTAACAACAGTAAGCACATCCTATCTTCAAGCCTTACAAGCCACTGAATCACTTGGACAACCCGCAGTAGGATTTGTCCAAACTTTAACTGCAAATACTCAAAAGCCTGCTGAGACCTTGTTTAAACAGTTGAATACGCTCATTCAATTAACAGTCAAAATCAAGGAAGATCTTGACATACTTAAGGCTGAAGTAAAAAGCCTTAAGGAGGCAAAGGCTAAGAGTTTGGCTAACCCAGACGAGTTAGCAACCTCTATCGACACCCTAACCAAAGATCTACAAAAACTGCAAATCGGGGAGGGACCTTCAGGTAAGCCTAAGGTTCCAAAACTAAAGGGCAAACTTTACGTTTTTAAAGACCCTAAGCAGATATTTGACGAAGAAAAGGCCAAGACGAAATGAGCAGCACCAGAACCGAACTTGTACCACCCAGAGCTTCGATCTCAAGTCAAGGCAATCTTCAAGCCACCATTGATGATCAAATCAGAGGATACAAACTCACCAGCAGATTGCGCCATGCAGCGCAGAGACGCCTATCTACCAGATCAAACAGAAACAATTTCCGTAGAAGTTTAGAATCTCAGCATAACCCTGAAGCTGAGTTAACTATATCACAGTACCAGAGAGCCCAACAAGTACCAGCTGAGACCCTCTACCAAGCCGGTTGGGTAGAAAGACAACACCCAACAAGTACCAACAAGTACCAGCTTGGCTTGGCTTGGCTTGGCTTGGCTTGGCTTGGCTTTGCTTGGCTCGGCTTGGCTCGGCTCGGCTCGGCTCGGCTCAGCTCAGCTTGGCTTGGCTTGGCTGAGCTTGGCTGGGCTTCGCTAGGCTCAACTATGCTCGAGTCGGCTCGACTCTGCAAGGCTAGGTTCAAGTCACTTCAGCTTTGCACATCTCGGCTAGGATAGGCAGTTGGCTCGGTTAGGCGTGAACGACTCGGCGTAGCTTATCAAATAGATAGGCTAAGCCGAGCCGAGACGAGCGAAGTTGAGCTTAATCATGTCCGAGCCGGTTCGAGCTGAGCTAAGTGTGCCAAACTGAGCCAAGCTCAGATTAGCCAAGATAAGACGGGCCGAGTCTAGTCGAGCCTAGCCAAGCCGAGCCGTTCGCGGCTAACCTAACCAACTACTTATCCTAGCTGAGACGAGCCAAACTGAGCTGACCTGAGCCTAGCCTAGCAGAGCCGAGTCGAGCCAAGTTGAGCCTTGCTAAGCCCAGCCAAGCCAAGCCAAGCCAAGCCAAGCCGAGCCGAGCCGTGTCAAGCCAAGCCTATCCTAGCCAACCTCACATCATGCGTAGAATTTTTTTCGAACTCAATTGATTTCTATTTTCGTTAATGTCAGATTTTTTGCAAGCATGGATTGGCTTGGCCAGGCCAGTATCGGCATGGATAGCCAAGCCTAGCCAAGCTTGATGTGAGCTTGGCTTGGCACGGCTCGGCTAGGCTCATCTCGGCTTAGCTTGGCTGGGCTTGGCTTGGCTTGGCTTGGCTTGGCTGGGCTTGGCTTAGCTTGGCTTGGCTTGGCTTGGTTTGGCTTGACTTTGCTTGGCTTGGCTTGGCTTTTCTGGGCTTGGTTTTTCTTGGCTTGGCTGGGCTTCGCTAGGCTCAACTAGGCTTGGCTCGACTTGGCTTGGGTAGGGCCAGTCTCGGCTTGGATAGCCAAGCCTAGCCAAGCTTGATGTGAGCATGGCTTGGCACGACTCGGCTTGGCTCATCTCGACTTGGCTTGGAAGGGCTCGGCTCGACTCGGCTCGGCTTGGCTCAGCTCGGCATGGCTTGGCTTGGCTTTTCTTGGCTTTTCTTGGCATGGCTTGGCTTGGCTTGGCTCGACTAGGCTCGGCTCGGCTCGGCTCGGCTCGGCTCGGCTTGGCTTGGCTGGGCTTGGCTAGGCTCAACTAGGCTCGACTCGGCTCGGCTCTGAAAGGCTTGGCTCAGCTCAGTTTGGCTCGCCTTAGCAAGGAAAAGCAGTTGGTTAGGTTAGGCGCGAACGGCTCGGCTTGGCTAGGCTCGAGTAGACTCGGCTCGTCTTAGCTTGGCTGAACTGAGCTTGGCTCGGTTTGACAAACTTAGCTCAGCTCGAACCGGCTCGGACTTGATTAAGCTCAACTTCGCTCGTCTCGGCTCGGCTTAGCCTATCTATTTGTTAAGCTACGCCGAGTCGTTCACGCCTAACCGAGCCAACTGCCTATCCTAGTCGAGATGAGCAAAGCTGAAGTGACTTGAGCCTAGCCTTGCAGAGCCAAGTCGAGTCGAGCCTAGTTGAGCCTAGCGAAGCCCAGCCAAGCCAAGCCGAGCCAAGCCGAGCCAAGCCAAGCCAAGCCAAGCCAAGCCAAGCCAAGCCAAGCCAAGCCAAGCCAAGCCAAGCCAAGCCAAGCTGAGCCAAGCCGAGCCAAGCCCTTCCAAGTCAAGTCGAGATGAGCCAAGCTGAGCCGTGCCAAGCCATGCTCACATCAAGCTTGGATAGGCTTGGCTATCCAAGCCGAGACTAGCCCTACCCAAGCCAATCCGTGCTTGCAAAAAATCTGACAGAAATGAAAATAGAGTTCAATTGAGTTTGAAAAAAAATCTACGCAAGATCTGAGGTTGGCTAGGATAGGTTTGGCTTGGCTGGGCTTGGCTTGACTTGGCTTGACACGGCTCGGCTTGGCTCAGCTTGGCTGGGCTTGGCTTGGCTTGGCTTGACTTGGCTTGGCTTGGCTTGGATTTTCTTGGCTTGGCTTGGTTTGGCTTGGCTCAGCTCGGCTCGGCTCGGCTTGGCTAGGCTTGGATAGGCTTCGCTTGGCCAGTCTCGGCTTGGATAGCCAAGCCTAGCCAAGCTTGATGTGAGCTTGGCTTGGCATGGCTCGGTTTGGCTCATCTCGGCTTGGCTTGGAAGGGCTTGGCTCGGCTCGGCTTGGATCAGCTTGGCTTGGCTTGGCTTGGCTTGGCTCGGCTTGGCTTGGCTGGGCTTTGCTAGGCTCAACTAGGCTCGACTCGGCTCGGCTCTGCAAGTCTAGGCTTAAGTCATTTTAGCTTGGCTCCTCTCGTCTAGGATAGGCATTTGGATCGGTTAGGCGTTAACGACTCGGTGTAGCTTAACAAATAGATATGCTAAGTCGAGCCGAGCCGAGCTGAGCCGATCCGAGCAAGATGAGCCTAACCGAGTCTATGTCGATTCATGTAGAGCTAAGTGTGCCAAACCGACCCAAGCTCGGTTCAGCAAAGCCGAGCCGAGCCGAGCCAAGCGAAGCCAAGAAAAGCCATGCCAAGCCAAGCCAAGCCAAGCCAAACCAAGCCAAGCCAAGCCCAGCAAAGCCCAACCAAGCCAAGCCAAGCCAAGCTGAGCTGAGCCAAGCCAAGCTGAGCCAAGCCGAGCCAAGCCAAGCCGAGATGAGCCAAGCCGAGCCGTGCCAAGCCAATCTCACATCAAGCTTGGCTAGGCTTGGCTATCCAAGCCGAGACTAGCCTAGCCAAGCCAAGCCATGCTTGCAAAAAATCTGACAGAATTGAAAACAGAGTTCAATTGAGTTCGAAAAAAATTCTTCGCATGATGTGAGGTTGGCTAGGATAGGTTGGCTTGGCTGGGCTTGGCTTGACTTAGCTTGACATGGCTCGGCTTGGCTCAGCTTGGCTGGGATTGATTGGCTTGACTTGGCTTGGCTTGGCTCGGCTTGGCTAGGCTTAACAAAGCTCAACTTGGCTCGACTCGGCTCGTATCTGCAAGCCAAGCCAAGCCAAGCCAGCCAAGCCGAGCCGAGCCAAGCCAAGCCAAGCCAACCGAGCCGTGTCAAGCCAAGTCACTCCAAGCCTACCCTAGCCAACCTCACATCATGCGTAGAATTATTTTCGAACTCAATTGAATTCCGTTTTCATTTCTGTCAGATTTTTTACAAGCATGGATTGGCTTGGCTAGGCCAGTCTCGGCTTGGATAGCCAAGCCTAGCCAAGCTTGATGTGAGCTTGGCTTGGCACGGCTCGGCTTGGCTCATCTAGGATAGGCTTGGCTGGGCTTGGCTCAGCTTAGCTTGGCTTGGCTTAGCTTGGCTTGGCTTGGCTTAGCTTGGCTTGGCTTGGCTCGGCTCGGCTTGGCTCGGCTTGGCTGAGCTTGGCTGGGCTTCGCTAGGCTCAACTATGGTCGAGTCGGCTCGGCTCTACAAGGCTAGGTTCAATTCACTTCAGCTTTGCTCATCTCGGCTAGGATAGGCAGTTGGCTCGGTTAGGCGTGAACGACTCGGCGTAGCTTATCAAATAGATAGGCGAAGCCGAGCCGAGACGAGCGAAGTTGAGCTTAATCATGTCCGAGCCGGTTCGAGCTGAGCTAAGTGTGCCAAACCGAGCCAAGCTCAGTTTAGCCAAGATAAGACGGGCCGAGTCTAGTCGAGCCTAGCCAAGCAGAGCCGTTCACGGCTAACCTAACCAACTACTTATCCTAGCTGAGACGAGCCAAACTGAGCTGACCTGAGCCTAGCCTAGCAGAGCCGAGTCGAGCCAAGTTGAGCCTTGCTAAGCCAAGCCAAGCCAAGCCAAGCCAAGCCAAGCCATTCCAAGCAAGCCAAGCCAAGCCAAGCCAAGCCAAGCCCAGCCAAGCTGAGCCAAGCCGAGCCGTGTCAAGCCAAGCCTATCCTAGCCAACCTCATATCATGCGTAGAATGTTTTTCGAACTCAATTGAATTCTATTTTCGTTTCTGTCAGATTTTTTGCAAGCATGGATTGGCTTGGCCAGGCCAGTATCGGCTTGGATAGCCAAGCCTAGCCAAGCTTGTTGTGAGCTTGGCTTGGCACGGATCGGCTAGGCTCATCTCGGCTTAGCTTGGCTGGGCTTGGCTTGGCTTGGCTTAGCTTGGATTGGTTTGGCTTGACTTTGCTTGGCTTGGCTTGGCTTTTCTTGGCTTGGCTTGACTTGGCTTGGCTGGGCTTCGCTAGGCTCAACTAGGCTCGACTCGGCTCGGCTCTGAAAGGCTTGGCTCAAGTAACTTCATCTTTGCTCATCTCGGCTAAGATAGGCAGTTGGCTTGGTTAGGCGTGAACGACTCGGCGTAGCTTAACAAATAGATAGGCTAAGCCGAGCCGAGACGAGCGAAGTTGAGCTTAATCAAGTACGAGCTGATTCGAGCTGAGCTAAGTGTGCCAAACCGAGCCAAGCACAGTTCAGCCAAGCTAAGACTGGCCGAGTCTAGTCAAGCTTAGCCAAGCGGAGCCATTTGCGCCTAACCTAACCAACTGCTTAACCTAGTTGAGACGAGCCAAACTGAGCTGACCTGAGCCTAGCCTAGCATAGCCAAGCCAAGCCAAGCTCAGCCAAGCCAAGCCAAGCCAAGTCAAGCCAAGCCTAGCCAAGCCAAGCCAAGCCCAGCCAAGCTGAGCCAAGCCGAGCCGTGTCAAGCCAAGTCAAGCCAAGTCAAGCCAAGCCTATCCTAGCCAACCTCACATCATGCGTAGAATTTTTTTCGAACTCAATTGAATTCTGTTTTCATTTCTGTCATATTTTTTGCAAGCATGGATTGACTTGACTAGGCCAGTCTCGGCTTGGATAGCCAAGCCTAGCCAAGCTTGATGTGAGCTTGGCTTGGCATGGCTCAGCTTGGCTCATCTCGGATTGGCTTGGCTGAGCTTAGCTTGGCTTGGCTTGGTTTGGCTTGGCTTGGCTCGGCTCGGCTCGGCTCGGCTCGGCTCGGCTCGACTCAGCTCGGCTCGGCTTGGCTTGGCTGAGCTTGGCTGGGCTTCGCTAGGCTCAACTATGCTCGAGTCGGCTCGGCTCTGCAAGGCTTGGCTCAAGTCACTTCAGCTTTGCTCATCTCGGCTAAGATAGGCAGTTGGATTGGTTATGTGTGAACGACTCGGCGTAGCTTAACAAATAGATAGGCTAAGCCGAGCCGAGACGAGCGAAGTTGAGCTTAATCAAGTACGAGCTGGTTCGAGCTGAGCTAAGTGTGCCAAACCGAGCCAAGCTCAGTTCAGCCAAGCTAAGACTGGCCGAGTCTAGTCGAGCCTAGCCAAGCCGAGCCGTTCGCGCCTAACCTAATCAACTACTTAACCTAGTTGAGACGAGCCAAACTGAGCTGACATGAGCCTAGCCTAGCATAGCCAAGCCGAGCCAAGCCAAGCCAAGCTCTGCCAAGCCAAGCCAAGCCATGCCAAGCCAAGCCAAGCCAAGTCAAGCCATGCCTAGACAAGCCAAGCCCAGCCAAGCTGAGCCAAGCCGAGCCGTGTCAAGCCAAGTCAAGCCAAGCCTATCCAAGCCAACCTCACATCATGCCTATCCTAGACGGGCCGAGTCTAGTCGAGCCTAGCCAAGCCGAGCCGTTCGTGCCTAACCTAACCAACTACTTATCCTAGCTGAGACGAGCCAAACTGAGCTGACCTGAGCGTAGCCTAGCAGAGCCGAGTCAAGCGAAGTTGAGCCTTGCTAAGCCCAGCCAAGCCGATCCAAGCCAAGCCAAGCCAAGCGAAGCTAAGCGAAGCCAAGACAAGCCAAGCCAAACCAAGCCTAGCCAAGCCAAGCCAAGCCAAGCCAAGCCAAGCCCAGACAAGCTGAGCCAAGCCGAGCTGTGTCGAGCCAAGTCAAGCCAAGCCTATCCTAGCCAACCTCACATCATGCGTAGAATTTTTTTCCGAACTCAATTGAATTCCATTTTCATTTCTGTCAGATTTCTTGCAAGCATGGATTGGCTTGGCTAGGCCATTCTCGGCTTGGATAGCCATGCCTAGCCAAGCTTGATGTGAGCTTGGCTTGGCACGGCTTCGCTTGGCTCATCTTTGCTTGGCTTGGCTGGGATTGGTTCAGCTTGACTTGGCTTGGCTTGGCTGGGCTTGGCTTAGCTTGGCTTGGCTTGGCTGGGCTTGGCTTAGCTTGGCTTGGCTTGGCATGGCATGGCTTGGCTTGGCTTGGCTTTTCATGGCTTAGCTTGGCTTGGCTTGGCTGGGCTTGGCTAGGCTCAACTAGGCTCGACTCGTCTCGGCTCTACAAGGCTAGGCTCAATTCACTTCAGCTTTGCTCATCTCGGCTAGGATAGGCAGTTGGCTCGGTTAGGCGTGAGCGACTTGGCGTAGATTAACAAATAGATAGGCTATGCCGAGCTGACACGAGCGAAGTTGAGCTTAATCAAGTTCGAGCCGGTTCGAGCTGAGCTAAGTGTGCCAAACCGAGCCAAGCTCAGTTCAGCCAAGCTAAGACGAGCCGAGTCTACTCGAGCCTAGCCAAGCCGAGCCGTTCGCGCCTAACCTAACCAACTGCTTAACCTAGCTGAGATGAGCCAAACTGAGCTGACCTGAGTCTAGCCTAGCAGAGCCATGCCGAGCCAAGCCAAGCCAAGCTCAGCCAAGCCAAGCCAAGCCAAGCCAAGCCAAGCTAAGTCAAGCCAAGCCAAGCCTAGCCAAGCCAAGCCCAGCCAAGCCAAGCCCAGCCAAGCTGAGCCAAGCCGAGCCGTGTCAATTGAGTTCGAAAAAAATTCTACGCATGATGTGAGGTTGGCTAGGATAGGCTTGGCTTGACACGGCTCGGCTTGGCTTGGCTCGGCTTGGCTTGGCTTGGCTGGGCATAGCAAGGCTCAACTTGGCTCGACTCGGCTCTGCTAGGCTAGGCTCAGGTCAGCTCAGTTTGGATCGTCTCAGCTAGGATAAGTAGTTGGTTAGGTTAGCCGCGAACGGCTCGGCTCGGCTAGGCTCGACTAGACTCGGCCCGTCTTATCTTGGCTAATCTGAGCTTGGCTCAGTTTGGCACACTTAGCTCAGCTCGAACCGGCTCTGACATGATTAAGCTCAACTTCGCTCGTCTCGGCTCGGCTTTGCCTATCTATTTGATAAGCTACGCCGAGTCGTTCACGCCTAACCGAGCCAACTGCCTATCCTAGCCGAGATGTGCAAAGCTGAAGTGACTTGAACCTAGCCTTGCAGAGTCGAGCCGACTCGAGCATAGTAGAGCCTAGCGAAGCCCAGCCAAGCCCAGCCAAGCCAAGCTGAGCCAAGCCGAGCCGAGCCGACCAAAGCCGAGCCAAGCCCTTCCAAGCCGAGTCGAGATGAGCCAAGCCGAGCCGTGCCAAGCCATGCTCACATCAAGCTTGGCTAGGCTTGGCTATCCAAGCCGAGACTGGCCCTACCCAAGCCAATCCGTGCTTGCAAAAAATCTGACAGAAATAAAAACAGAGTTCAATTGAGTTCGAAAAAAATTCTACGCAAGATTTGAGGTTGGCTAGGATAGGTTTGGCTTGGCTGGGCTTGGCTTGACTTGGCTTGACACGGCTCGGCTTGGCTCAGCTTGGCTAGGCTTGGATTGGCTTGGCTTGACTTGGCTTGGCTTGGCTTGGCTGGGCTTGGCTTGGCTGGGCTTGGCTTAGCTTGGCTTGGCTTGGCATGGCATGGCTTGGCTTAGCTTGGCTTTTCATGGCTTAGCTTGGCTAGGCTTGGCTGGGCTTGGCTAGGCTCAACTAGGCTCGACTCGGCTCGGCTCTACAAGGCTAGGCTCAAGTCACTTCAGCTTTGCTCATCTCGGCTAGGATAGGCAGTTGGCTCTGTTAAGCGTGAACGACTTGGCGTAGATTAACAAATAGATAGGCTAAGCCGAGCCGAGACGAGCGAAGTTGAGCTTAATCAAGTCCGAGCCGGTTCGAGCTGAGCTAAGTGTGCCAAACTGAGCCAAGCTAAGACGGGCCGAGTCTAGTCGAGCCTAGCCAAGCCGAGCCGTTCGCGCCTAACCTAACCAACTGCTTAACCTAGCTGAGATGAGCCAAACTGAGCTGACCTGAGCCTAGCCTAGCAGCGCCATGCCGAGCCAAGCCAAGCCAAGCCCAGCCAAGCCAAGCCAAGCCATGCCAAGCCAAGCCAAGCCATGCCAAGCCAAGCCAAGCCAAGTCAAGCCAAGCCTAGCCAAGCCAAGCCCAACCAAGCTGAGCCAAGCCGAGCCGTGTCAAGCCAAGCCTATCCTAGCCAACCTCACATCATGCATAGAATTTTTTTCGAACTCAATTGAATTCCGTTTTCATTTCTGTCAGATTTTTTTGCAAGCATGGATTGACTTGGCTAGGCGAGTCTCGGCTTGGATAGCCAAGCCAAGCCAAGTTTGATGTGAGCTTGGCTTGGCACGGCTCGGCTTGGCTCATCTCGGCTTGGCTTGGCTGGGCTTGGATCAGCTTAGCTTGGCTTGGCTTGGCTTGGCTTAGCTTGGCTAGGCTTGGCTCGGCTCGGCTCGGCTTGGCTTGGCTTGGCTCGGCTCGGCTTGGCTGAGCTTGGCTGGGCTTCGCTAGGCTCAACTATGCTCGAGTCGGCTCGGCTCTGCAAGGCTAGGTTCAATTCACTTCAGCTTTGCTCATCTCGGCGAGGATAGGCAGTTGGCTCGGATAGGCGTGAACGACTCGGCGTAGCTTATCAAATAGATAGGCTAAACCGAGCCGAGACGAGCAAAGTTGAGCTTAATCATGTCCGAGCCGGTTCGAGCTGAGCTAAGTGTGCCAAACTGAGCCAAGCTCATATTAGCCAAGATAAGATGGGCCGAGTCTAGTCGAGCCTAGCCAAGCCGAGCCGTTCGCGGCTAACCTAACCAACTACTTATCCTATTTGAGACGAGCCAAACTGAGCTGACCTGAGCCTAGCCTAGCAGAGCCGAGTCGAGCCAAGTTGAGCCTTGCTAAGCCCAGCCAAGCCAAGCCAAGCCAAGTCAAGCCAAGCCAAGCCAAGCCAAGCCAAGCGCAGCCAAGCCAAGCCAAGCCCAGCCAAGCTGAGCCGTGTCAAGCCAAGCCTATCCTAGCCAACCTCACATCATGCGTAGAATTTTTTTCGACCTCAATTGATTTCTGTGTTCGTTAATGTCAGATTTTTTGCAAGCATGGATTGGCTTGGCCAGGCCAGTATCGGCATGGATAGCCAAGCTTAGCCAAGCTTGATGTGAGCTTGGCTTGGCACGTCTCGGCTAGGCTCATCTCGGCTTAGCTTGGCTGGGCTTGGCTTTGCTTGGCTTGGCTTGGCTGGGCTTGGCTTAGCTTGGCTTGGCTTGACTTTGCTTGGCTTGGCTTGGCTTTTCTTGGCTTGGCTGGGCTTCGCTAGGCTCAACTAGGCTCGACTCGGCTCGACTGTGAAAGGCTTGGCTCAAGTCACTTCAGCTTTGCTCATCTCGGCTAAGATAAACAGTTGGCTTGGTTAGGCGTGAACGACTCGGCGTAGCTTAACAAATAGATAGGCTAAGCCGAGCGAAGTTGAGCTTAATCAAGTACGAGCTGGTTCGAGCTGAGCTAAGTGTGCCAAACCGAGCCAAGCTCAGTTCAGCCAAGCTAAGACTGACCGAGTCTAGTCAAGCCTAGCCAAGCCGAGCCGTTCGCGCCTAACCAAACCAACTGCTTAACGTAGTTGAGACGAGCCAAACTGAGCTGACCTGAGCCCAGCCTAGCATAGCCAAGCCAAGCCAAGCCAATCCAAGCTCAGCCAAGCCAAGCCAAGCCAAGCCAAGCTAAGTCAAGCCAAGCCTAGCCTAGCCAAGCAGAGCCCAGCCAAGCTGAGCCAAGCCGAGCCGTGTCAAGCCAAGCCTATCCTAGCCAACCTCACATCAGCTTGGCTCATCTCAGATTGGCTTGGCTTGGCTTGGCTTGGGTTGGCTTGGCTTGGCTTGGGTTGGCTTTGCTTGGCTCGGCTCGGCTCGGCTCAGCTCGGCTCGGCTCGGCTCGGCTTGGCTTGGCTTGGCTTGGCTTGGCTGAGCTTGGCTGGGCTTCGCTAGGCTCAACTATGCTCGAGTCGGCTCGACTCTGCAAGGCTAGGTTCAAGTCACTTCAGCTTTGCACATCTCGGCTAGGATAGGTAGTTGGCTCGGTTAGGCGTGAACGACTCGGCGTAGCTTATCAAATAGATAGGCAAAGCCGAGCCGAGACGAGCGAAGTTGAGCTTAATCATGTCAGAGCCGGTTCGAGCTGAGCTAAGTGTGCCAAACTGAGCCAAGCTCAGATTAGCCAAGATAAGACGGGCCGAGTCTAGTCGAGCCTAGCCAAGCCGAGCCGTTCGCGGCTAACCTAACCAACTACTTTTCCTAGCTGAGACGATCCAAACTGAGCTGACCTGAGCCTAGCCTAGCAGAGCCGAGTCGAGCCAAGTTGAGCCTTGCTAAGCCCAGCCAAGCCAAGCCAAGCCAAGCCGAGCCGTGTCAAGCCAAGCCTATCCTAGCCAACCTCACATCATGCGTAGAATTTTTTTCGAACTCAATTGATTTCTATTTTCGTTAATGTCAGATTTTTTGCAAGCATGGATTGGCTTGGCCAGGCCAGTATCGGCATGGATAGCCAAGCCTAGCCAAGCTTGATGTGAGCTTGGCTTGGCACGGCTCGGCTAGGCTCATCTCGGCTTAGCTTGGCTGGGCTTGGCTTGGCTTGGCTTGGCTTGGATTGGCTTAGCTTGGCTTTGCTTGGCTTGGTTTGGCTTGACTTTGCTTGGCTTGGCTTGGCTTTTCTGGGCTTGGTTTTTCTTGGCTTGGCTGGGCTACGCTAGGCTCAACTAGGCTTGGCTCGACTTGGCTTGGGTAGGGCCAGTCTCGGCTTGGATAGCCAAGCCTAGCCAAGCTTAATGTGAGCTTGGCTTGGCACGGCTCGGCTTGGCTCATCTCGACTTGGCTTGGAAGGGCTTGGCTCGGCTCGGCTCGGCTCGGCTTGGCTCAGCTTGGCTTGGCTTGGCTTGGCTTTTCTTGGCTTGGCTTGGCTTGGCTTGGCTTGGCTTGGCTTGGCTTGGCTTGGCT
Source organism: Canna indica (assembly GCA_034359265.1). Taxonomy (NCBI): domain Eukaryota; kingdom Viridiplantae; phylum Streptophyta; class Magnoliopsida; order Zingiberales; family Cannaceae; genus Canna; species Canna indica. The sequence continues at coordinate 56,147 of CP136891.1, forward strand.
TGGCTCGGCTCGGCTAGGCTCAGCTCGGCTCGGCTCTGAAAGGCTTGGCTCAGCTCAGTTTGGCTCGCCTCAGCAAGGAAAAGCAGTTGGTTAGGTTAGGCGCGAATGGCTCGGTTTGGCTAGGCTCGAGTAGACTCGGCTCGTCTTAGCTTGGCTGAACTGAGCTTGGCTCGGTTTGACAAACTTAGCTCAGCTCGAACCGGCTCGGCCTTGATTAAGCTCAACTTCGCTCGTCTCGGCTCGGCTTAGCCTATCTATTTGTTAAGCTACGCCGAGTCGTTCACGCCTAACCGAGCCAACTGCCTATCCTAGTCGAGATGAGCAAAGCTGAAGTGACTTGAGCCTAGCCTTGCAGAGCCGAGTCGAGTCGAGCCTAGTTGAGTCTAGCGAAGCCAAGCCAAGCCGAGCTGAGCCTAGCCGAGCCGAGCCAAGCCAAGCCAAGCCAAGCCAAGCCAAGCCAAGCCAAGCCAAGCCAAGCCAAGCCCAGCCAAGCCAAGCTGAGCCAAGCCGAGCCAAGCCCTTCCAAGTCAAGTCGAGATGAGCCAAGCCGAGCCGTGCCAAGCCATGCTCACATCAAGCTTGGATAGGCTTGGCTATCCAAGCCGAGACTAGCCCTATCCAAGCCAATCCGTGCTTGCAAAAAATCTGACAGAAATGAAAATAGAGTTCAATTGAGTTTGAAAAAAATTCTACGCAAGATCTGAGGTTGGCTAGGATAGGTTTGGCTTGGCTGGGCTTGGCTTGACTTGGCTTGACACGGCTCGGCTTGGCTCAGCTTGGCTGGGCTTGGCTTGGCTTGGCTTGACTTGGCTTGGCTTGGCTTGGATTTTCTTGGCTTGGCTTGGTTTGGCTTGGCTCAGCTCGGCTCGGCTCGGCTTGGCTAGGCTTGGATAGGATTCGCTTGGCCAGTCTCAGCTTGGATAGCCAAGCCTAGCCAAGCTTGATGTGAGCTTGGCTTGGCATGGCTCGGCTTGGCTCATCTCGGCTTGGCTTGGAAGGGCTTGGCTCGGCTCGACTCAGCTCGGCTTGGATCAGCTTGGCTTGGCTTGGCTCGGCTTGGCTTGGCTCGGCTTTGCTAGGCTCAACTAGGCTCGACTCGGCTCGGCTCTGCAAGTCTAGGCTTAAGTCATTTTAGCTTGGCTCATCTCGTCTAGGATAGGCATTTGGATCGGTTAGGCGTTAACGACTCGGTGTAGCTTAACAAATAGATATGCTAAGTCTAGCCGAGCCGAGCCGAGCCGAGCCGATCCGAGCAAGATGAGCCTAACCGAGTCTATGCCGATTCATGCAGAGCTAAGTGTGCCAAACCGACCCAAGCTCGGTTCAGCAAAGCCGAGCCGAGCCGAGCCAAGCGAAGCCAAGAAAAGCCATGCCAAGCCAAGCCAAACCAAGCCAAGCCCAGCAAAGCCCAACCAAGCCAAGCCAAGCAAAGCTGAGCCGAGCCGAGCTAAGCTGAGCCAAGCCGAGCCGTGCCAAGCCAATCTCACATCAAGCTTGGCTAGGCTTGGCTATCCAAGCCGAGACTAGCCTAGCCAAGCCAAGCCATGCTTGCAAAAAATCTGACAGAACTCAAAACAGAGTTCAATTGAGTTCGAAAAAAATTCTACGCATGATGTGAGGTTGGCTAGGATAGGTTTGGCTTGGCTGGGCTTGGCTTGACTTAGCTTGACATGGCTCGGCTTGGCTCAGCTTGGCTGGGCTTGATTGGCTTGACTTAGCTTGGCTTGACTTGGCTTGGCTTGGCTTGGCTAGGCTTAACAAGGCTCAACTTGGCTCGACTCGGCTCGTATCTACAAGCCAAGCCAAGCCAAGCCAGCCAAGCCGAGCCAAGCCAAGCCAAGCCAAGCCAAGCCAACCGAGCCGTGTCAAGCCAAGTCATGCCAAGCCTATCCTAGCCAACCTCACATCATGCGTAGAATTATTTTCGAACTCAATTGAATTCCGTTTTTATTTCTGTCAGATTTTTTGCAAGCATGGATTGGATTGGCTAGGCCAGTCTCGGCTTGGATAGCCAAGCCTAGCCAAGCTTGATGTGAGCTTGGCTTGGCACGACTCGGCTTGGCACATCTCGGATAGGCTTGGCTGGGCTTGGCTCAGCTTAGCTTGGCTTGGCTTGGCTTGGCTTAGCTTGGCTTGGCTTGGCTTGGCTTGGCTTAGCTTGGCTTGGCTTGGCTTGGCTCAGCTCGGCTCGGCTCGGCTTGGCTTGGCTGAGCTTGGCTGGGCTTCGCTAGGCTCAACTATGCTCGAGTCGGCTCGGCTCTACAAGGCTAGGTTCAATTCACTTCAGCTTTGCTCATCTCGGCTAGGATAGGTAGTTGGCTCGGCTAGGCGTGAACGAATCGGCGTAGCTTATCAAATAGATAGGCGAAGCCGAGCCGAGACGAGCGAAGTTGAGCTTAATCATGTCCGAGCCGGTTCGAGCTGAGCTAAGTGTGCCAAACCGAGCCAAGCTCAGTTTAGCCAAGATAAGACGGGCCGAGTCTAGTCGAGCCTAGCCAAGCAGAGCCGTTTGCGGCTAACCTAACCAACTACTTATCCTAGCTTAGACGAGCCAAACTGAGCTGACCTGAGCCTAGCCTAGCAGAGCCGAGTCGAGCCAAGTTGAGCCTTACTAAGCCAAGCCAAGCCAAGCCAAGCCAAGCCAAGCCATGCCAAGCAAGCCAAGCCAAGCCAAGCCAAGCCAAGCCAAGCCAAGCCAAGCCAAGCCAAGTCAAGCCAAGCCCAGCCAAGCTGAGCCAAGCCGAGCCGTGTCAAGCCAAGCCTATCCTAGCCAACCTCACATCATGCGTAGAATGTTTTTCGAACTCAATTGAATTCTGTTTTCGTTTCTGTCAAATTTTTTGCAAGCATGGATTGGCTTGGCCAGGCCAGTATCGGCTTGGATAGCCAAGCCTAGCCAAGCTTGATGTGAGCTTGGCTTGGCACGGCTCGGCTAGGCTCATCTCGGCTTAGCTTGGCTGGGCTTGGCTTGGCTGGGCTTGGCTAGGTTCAACTAGGCTCGACTCGGCCCGGATCTGAAAGGCTTGGCTCAAGTAACTTCATCTTTGCTCGTCTCGGCTAAGATAGGCAGTTGGCTTGGTTAGGCGTGAACGACTCGGCGTAGCTTAACAAATAGATAGGCTAAGCCGAGCCGAGACGAGCGAAGTTGAGCTTAATCAAGTACGAGCTGATTCGAGCTGAGCTAAGTGTGCCAAACCGAGCCAAGCACAGTTCAGCCAAGCTAAGAATGGCCGAGTATAGTCAAGCCTAGCCAAGCCGAGCCATTCGCGCCTAACCTAACCAACTGCTTAACCTAGTTGAGACGAGCCAAACTGAGCTGACCTGAGCCTAGCCTAGCATAGCCAAGCCAAGCCAAGCTCAGCCAAGCCAAGCCAAGCCAAGTCAAGCCAAGCCTAGCCAAGCCAAGCCAAGCCCAGCCAAGCTGAGCCAAGCCGAGCCGTGTCAAGCCAAGTCAAGCCAAGCCTATCCTAGCCAACCTCACATCATGCGTAGAATTTTTTTCGAACTCAATTGAATTCCGTTTTCATTTCTGTCATATTTTTTGCAAGCATGGATTGACTTGACTAGGCCAGTCTCGGCTTGGATAGCCAAGCCTAGCCAAGCTTGATGTGAGCTTGGCTTGGCACGGCTCAGCTTGGCTCATCTCGGATTGGCTTGGCTGGGCTTGGCTGAGCTTAGCTTGGCTTGGCTTGGCTTGGCTTGGCTTGGCTTGGCTCGGCTCGGCTCAGCTCGGCTCGGCTTTGCTTGACTGAGCTTGGCTGGGCTTCGCTAGGCTCAACTATGCTCGAGTCGGCTCGGCTCTGCAAGGCTTGGCTCAAGTCACTTCAGCTTTGCTCATCTCGGCGTAGCTTAGCCAAGTCAATTGAATTTTTTTCGAACTCAATTGGCTCAGCTTAGCTTGGCTTGGCTTGGCTTGGGTTGGCTTAGCTTGGCTAGGCTTGGCTCAGCTCGGCTCGGCTTGGCTTGGCTTGGCTTGGCTTGGCTTGGCTTGGCTTGGCTTGGCTTAGCTTGGCTTAGCTTGGCTTGGCTTGGCTCGGCTCGGCTGAGCTTGGCTGGGCTTCGCTAGGCTCAACTATGCTCGAGTCGGCTCGGCTCTGCAAGGCTAGGTTCAATTCACTTCAGTTTTGCTCATCTCGGCTAGGATAGGCAGTTGGCTCGGTTAGGCGTGAACGACTCGGCGTAGCTTATCAAATAGATAGGCTAAGCCGAGCCGAGACGAGAGAAGTTGAGCTTAATCATGTCCAAGCCGGTTCGAGCTGAGCTAAGTGTGCCAAACCGAGCCAAGCTCAGTTTAGCCAAGATAAGACGGGCCGAGTCTAGTCGAGCCTAGCCAAGCCGAGCCTTTCGTGGCTAACCTAACCAACTACTTATCCTAGCTGAGACGAGCCAAACTGAGCTGACCTGAGCCAAGCCTAGCAGAGCCGAGTCGAGCCAAGTTGAGCCTTGCTAAGCCAAGCCAAGCCAAGCCAAGCCAAGCCAAGCCAAGCCAAGCCAAGCCAAGCCAAGCCAAGCCAAGTCATGTCAAGCCCAGCCAAGCCAAGTAAAGCCAAGCCCAGCCAAGCCAAGTAAAGCCAAGCCCCGCCAAGCTGAGCCAAGCCGAGCCGTGTCAAGCCAAGCCTATCCTAGCCAACCTCACATCATGCGTAGAATTTTTTTCGAACTCAATTGATTTCTATTTTCGTTAATGTCAGTTTTTTTGCAAGCATGGATGGGCTTGGCCAGGCCAGTATCGGCATGGATAGCCAAGCCTAGCCAAGCTTGATGTGAGCTTGGCTTGGCACGGCTCGGCTAGGCTCATCTCGGCTTAGCTTGGTTGGGCTTGGCTTGGCTTGGCTGGGCTTGGCTTAGCTTGGCTTTGTTTGGCTTGACTTTGCTAGGCTTGGCTTTGCTTTTCTGGGCTTGGTTTGGCTGGGCTTGGCTAGGCTCAACTAGGCTCGACTCGGCTCGGCTCTGAAAGGCTTGGCTCAAGTCACTTCAGCTTTGCTCATCTCGGCTAAGATAGGCAGTTGGCTTGGTTAGGCGTGAATGACTCGGCGTAGCTTAACAAATAGATAGGCTAAGCCGAGCGAAGTTGAGCTTAATCAAGTACAAGCTGGTTCGAGCTGAGCTAAGTGTGCCAAACCGAGCCAAGCTCAGTTCAGCCAAGCTAAGACTGGCCGAGTCTAGTCAAGCCTAGCCAAGCTGAGCCGTTCGCGCCTAACCTAACCAACTGCTTAACCTAGTTGAGACGAGCCAAACTGAGCTGACCTGAGCCTAGCGTAGCATAGCCAAGCCGAGCCAAGCCAAGCCAAGCTCAGCCAAGCCAAGCCAAGCCAAGCCAAGCCAAGTCAAGCCAAGCCTAGCCAAGACAAGCCAAGCCCAGCCAAGCTGAGCCAAGCCCAGCCAAGCTCAATTGAATTTTTTTCGAACTCAATTGAATTGGCTCATCTCGGCTTGGCTTGGCTGGGCTTGGCTCAGCTTGGCTTGGCTTGGCTTGGCTGGGCTTGGCTTAGCTTGGTTTGGCTTGGCTTTTCTTGGCTTGGCTGGGCTTGGCTGGGCTTGGCTATCCGAGATGAGCCAAGCCTAGCCGTGCCAAGCCAAGCTCACATCAAGCTTGGCTAGGCTTGGCTATCCAAGCCGAGACTGGCCTAGTCAAGTCAATCCATGCTTGCAAAAAATATGACAGAAATGAAAACGGAATTCAATTGAGTTCGAAAAAAATTCTACGCATGATGTGAGGTTGGCTAGGATAGGCTTGGCTTGACACGGCTCGGCTTGGCTCAGCTTGGCTGGGCTTGGCTTGGCTTGGCTGGGCTTGGCTTGGCTGGGCTTGGCTTGGCTTGGCTAGGCTTGCCTTGGCTTGGCTTGGCTTGGCTTGGCTTGGCTTGGCTGAGCTTGGCTTGGCTTGGCTCGGCTTGGCAATGCTAGGCTAGGCTCAGGTCAGCTCAGTTTGGCTCGTCTCAACTAGGTTAAGCAGTTGGTTAGGTTAGGCGCGAACAGCTCAGCTTGGCTAGGCTTGACTAGACTCGGCCAGTCTTTGCTTGGCTGAACTGAGCTTGGCTCGGTTTGGCACACTTAGCTCAGCTCGAACCAGCTCGTACTTGATTAAGCTCAACTTCGCTCGGCTTAGCCTATCTATTTGTTAAGCTACGCCGAGTCGTTCACGCCTAACCAAGCCAACTGCCTATCTTAGCCGAGATGAGCAAAGCTGAAGTGACTTGAGCCAAGCCTTTCAGAGCCGAGCCGAGTCGAGCCTAGTTGAGCCTAGCGAAGCCCAGCCAAGCCAAGAAAAACCAAGCCCAGAAAAGCAAAGCCAAGCCAAGCAAAGTCAAGCCAAACAAAGCCAAGCCAAGCCAAGCTAAGCCAAGCCCAGCCAAGCCAAGCCAAGCCCAACCAAGCTAAGCCGAGATGAGCCTAGCCGAGCCGTGCCAAGCCAAGCTCACATCAAGCTTGGCTAGGCTTGGCTATCCATGCCGATACTGGCTTGGCCAAGCCAATCCATGCTTGCAAAAAATCTGACATTAACGAAAATAGAAATCAATTGAGTTCGAAAAAAATTCTACGCATGATGTGAGGTTGGCTAGGATAGGCTTGGCTTGACACGGCTCGGCTTGGCTCAGCTTGGCTGGGCTTGGCTTGACTTGGCTTGGCTGGGCTTGGCTTGACTTGGCTTGGCTTGGCTTGGCTTGGCTTGGCTGGGCTTAGCAAGGCTCAACTTGGCTCGACTCGGCTCTGCTAGGCGAGGCTCAGTTCAGCTCAGTTTGGCTCGTCTCAGCTAGGATAAGTAGTTGGTTAGGTTAGCCACGAAAGGCTCGGCTTGGCTAGGCTCGACTAGACTCGGCCCGTCTTATCTTGGCTAAACTGAGCTTGGCTCGGTTTGGCACACTTAGCTCAGCTCGAACCGGCTCGGACATGATTAAGCTCAACTTCTCTCGTCTCGGCTCGGCTTAGCCTATCTATTTGATAAGCTACGCCGAGTCGTTCACGCCTAACCTAGCCAACTGCCTATCCTAGCCGAGATGTGCAAAGCTGAAGTGACTTGAACCTAGCCTTGTAGAGTCGAGCCGACTCGAGCATAGTTGAGCCTAGTGAAGCCCAGCCAAGCTCAGCCAAGCCAAGCCGAGCGGAGCTGAGCCGAGCCGAGCCAAGCCAAGCCAAGCCAAGCCAAGCCAAGCCAAGCCAAGCCAAACCAAGCCCAGCCAAGCCAATCCGAGATGAGCCAAGCCGAGCCGTGCCAAGCCAAATTCACATCATGCTTGGCTAGGCTTGGCTATCCAAGCCGAGACTGGCCTAGTCAAGTCAATCCATGCTTGCAAAAAATATGACAGAAATGAAAACGGAATTCAATTGAGTTCGAAAAAAATTCTACGCATGATGTGAGGTTGGCTAGGATAGGCTTGGCTTGACTTGGCTTGACACGGCTCGGCTTAGCTCAGCTTGGCTGGGCTTGGCTTGGCTAGGCTAGGCTTGGCTTGACTTAGCTTGGCTTGGCTTGGCTTGGCTTGGTTGAGCTTGGCTTGGCTTGGCTCGGCTTGGCTATGCTAGGCTAGGCTCAGGTCAGCTCAGTTTCGCTCGTCTCAACTAGGTTAAGCAGTTGGTTTGGTTAGGCGCGAACGGCTCAGCTTGGCTAGGCTTGACTAGACTTGGCCAGTCTTAGCTTGGCTGAACTGAGCTTGGCTCAGTTTGGCACACTTAGCTCAGCTCGAACCAGCTCGTACTTGATTAAGCTCAACTTCGCTCGGCTTAGCCTATCTATTTGTTAAGCTACGCCGAGTCGTTCACGCCTAACCAAGCCAACTGCCTATCTTAGCCGAGATGAACAAAGCTGAAGTGACTTGAGCCAAGCCTTTCAGAGCCGAGCTGAGTCGAGCCTAGTTGGGCCTAGCGACGCCCAGCCAAGCCCAGCCAAGCCAAGAAAAGCCAAGCCAAGAAAAGCCAAGCCCAGCCAAGCAAAGCCAAGCCAAGCCAAGCCCAGCCAAGCTAAGCCGAGATGAGCTTAGCCGAGACGTGCCAAGCCAAGCTCACATCAAGCTTGGCTAAGCTTGGCTATCCATGCCGATACTGGCCTGGCCAAGCCAATACATGCTTGCAAAAAATCTGACATTAACGAAAACAGAAATCAATTGAGTTCGAAAAAAATTCTACGCATGATGTGAGGTTGGCTAGGATAGGCTTGGCTTGACACGGCTCAGCTTGGCTGGGCTTGGCTTGGCTTGGCTTGGCTGGGCTTGGCTGGGCTTGGCTTGACTTGGCTTGGCTTGGTTTGGCTTGGCTTGGCTTGACTTGGCTTGGCTTAGCTTGGCTTGGCTTGGCTTGGCTTGGCTTGGCTTAGCAAGGCTCAACTTGGCTCGACTCGGCTCGACTCGGCTCTGCTAGGCTAGGCTCAGGTCAGCTCAGTTTGGCTCGTCTCAGCTAGGATAAGTAGTTGGTTAGGTTAGCCGCGAACGGCTCTGCTTGGCTAGGCTCGACTAGACTCGGCCCGTCTTATCTTGGCTAATCTGAGCTTGGCTCAGTTTGGCACACTTAGCTCAGCTCGAACCGGCTCGGACTTGATTAAGCTCAACTTCGCTCGTCTCGGCTCGGTTTAGCCTATCTATTTGATAAGCTACGCCGAGTCGTTCACGCCTATCCGAGCCAACTGCCTATCCTCGCCGAGATGAGCAAAGCTGAAGTGAATTGAACCTAGCCTTGCAGAGCCGAGCCAACTCGAGCATAGTTGAGCCTAGCGAAGCCCAGCCAAGCTCAGCCAAGCCGAGCCGAGCCAAGCCAAGCCAAGCCAAGCCAAGCCAAGCCAAGCCAAGCCGAGCCGAGCCGAGCCAAGCCTAGCTAAGCCAAGCCAAGCCAAGCCAAGCCAAGCCAAGCCAAGCCAAGCCAAGCCAAGCCAAGCCAAGCCAAGCCAAGCCGAGCCGAGCCGAGCCGAGCCGAGCCAAGCCTAGCCAAGCTAAGCCAAGCAAAGCCAAGCTAAGCTGAGCCAAGCCCAGCCAAGCCGAGCCGTGCCAAGCCAAGCTCACATGAAACTTGGCTTGGCTTGGCTAACCAAGCCGAGACTGGCCTAGCCAAGTCAATCCATGCTTGTAAAAAATCTGACAGAAATGAAAACAGAATTCAATTGAGTTCGAAAAAAATTCTACGCATGATGTGAGGTTGGCTAGGATAGGCTTGGCTTGACACGGTTCAGCTTGGCTCAGCTTGGCTGGGCTTGGCTTGGCTTGGCTAGGCTTGGCTTGACTTGGCTTGGCTTGGCTTGGCTTGGCTGAGCTTGGCTTGTCTTGGCTCGGCATAGTTGAGCCTAGCGAAGCCCAGCCAAGCTCAGCCAAGTCGAGCGGAGCCAAGCCAAGCCAAGCCAAGCTAAGCCAAGCCAAGCCAAGCCAAGCCAAGCCAAGCCAAGCCAAGCCAAGCCAAGCCAAGCCAAGCCATGCCAAGCCGAGCCGAGCCGAGCCAAGCCAAGCCAAGCCAAGCCAAGCCAAGCCAAGCTAAGCCAAGCCAAGCTGAGCCAAGCCCAGCCAAGCCAATCCGAGATGAGCCAAGCCGAGCCGTGCCAAGCCAAGCTCACATCAAGCTTGGCTAGGCTTGGCTTTCCAATCCGAGACTGGCCTAGCCAAGTCAATCCATGCTTGCAAAAAATCTGACAGAAATGAAAACGGAATTCAATTGAGTTCGAAAAAAATTCTACGCATGATGTGAGGTTGGCTAGGATAGGCTTGGCTTGACACGGCTCGGCTTGGCTCAGCTTGGCTGGGCTTGGCTTGGCTTAGCTAGGCTTAGCTTGGCTAAGCTTGGCTTGGCTTGGCTTGGCTTGGCTTGGCTGAGCTTGGCTTGGCTTGGCTCGGCATGGCTCTGCTAGGCTAGGCTCAGGTCAGCTCAGTTTGGCTCATCTCAGCTAGGTTAAGCAGTTGGTTAGGTTAGGCGCGAACGGCTCGGTTTGGCTAGGCTCGACTAGACTCGGCCCGTCTTAGCTTGGCTGAACTGAGCTTGGCTCGGTTTGGCACACTTAGCTCAGCTCGAACCGGGTCGGACTTGATTAAGCTCAACTTCGCTCGGCTTAGCCTATCTATTTGTTAATCTACGCCAAGTCGTTCACGCCTAACCGAGCCAACTGTCTATCCTAGCCGAGATGAGCAAAGCTGAAGTGAATTGAGCCTAGCCTTGTAGAGCCGAGACGAGTCGAGCCTAGTTGAGCCTAGCCAAGCCCAGCCAAGCCAAGCCAAGCTAAGCCATGAAATGCCAAGCCAAGCCAAGCCATGCCATGCCAAGCCAAGCCAAGCTAAGCCAAGCCCAGCCAAGCCAAGCCAAGTCAAGCAGAACCAATCCCAGCCAAGCCAAGCATAGATGAGCCAAGCGAAGCCGTGCCAAGCCAAGCTCACATCAAGCTTGGCTAGGCTTGGCTATCCAAGCCGAGACTGGCCTAGCCAAGCCAATCCATGCTTGCAGGAAATCTGACAGAAATGAAAACGGAATTCAATTGAGTTCGAAAAAAATTCTACGCATGATGTGAGGTTGGCTAGGATAGGCTTGGCTTGACTTGGCTCGACACAGCTCGGCTTGGCTCAGCTTGTCTGGGCTTGGCTTGGCTTGGCTAGGCTTGGTTTGGCTTGGCTTGTCTTGGCCTCGCTTAGCTTCGCTTGGCTTGGATCGGCTTGGCTGGGCTTAGCAAGGCTCAACTTCGCTTGACTCGGCTCTGCTAGGCTAGGCTCAGGTCAGCTCAGTTTGGCTCGTCTCAGCTAGGATAAGTAGTTGGTTAGGTTAGGCACGAACGGCTCGGCTTGGCTAGGCTCGATTAGACTCGGCCCGTCTAGGATAGGCATGATGTGAGGTTGGCTTGGATAGGCTTGGCTTGACACGGCTCGGCTTGGCTCAGCTTGGCTGGGCTTGGCTTGTCGAGGCATGGCTGACTTAGCTTGGCTTGGCTTGGCATGGCTTGGCTTGGCTTGGCAGAGCTTGGCTTGGCTTGGCTATGCTAGGCTAGGCTCATGTCAGCTCAGTTTGGCTCGTCTCAGCTAGGTTAAGTAGTTGGTTAGGTTAGGCGCGAACGGCTCGGCTTGGCTAGGATCGACTAGACTCGGCCAGTCTTAGCTTGGCTGAACTGAGCTTGGCTCGGTTTGGCACACTTAGCTCAGCTCGAACCTGCTCGTACTTGATTAAGCTCAACTTCGCTCATCTCGGCTCGGCTTAGCCAATCTATTTGTTAAGCTACGCCGAGTCGTTCACACCTAACCAAGCCAACTGCCTATCTTAGCCGAGATGAGCAAAGCTGAAGTGACTTGAGCCAAGCCTTGCAGAGCCGAGCCGACTCGAGCATAGTTGAGCCTAGCGAAGCCCAGCCAAGCTCAGCCAATCCAAGCCGAGCCGAGCCGAGCCGAGCCGAGCCAAGCAAAGCCAAGCCAAGCCAAGCCAAGCCAAGACAAGCTAAGCTCAGCCAAGCCCAGCCAAGCCAATCCGAGATGAGCCAAGCCAAGCTCACATCAAGCTTGGCTAGGCTTGGCTATCCAAGCCGAGACTGGCCTAGTCAAGTCAATCCATGCTTGCAAAAAATATGACAGAAATGAAAACGGAATTCAATTGAGTTCGAAAAAAATTCTACGCATGATGTGAGGTTGGCTAGGATAGGCTTGGCTTGACTTGGCTTGACTTGGCTTGACACGGCTCGGCTTGGCTCAGCTTGGCTGGGCTTGGCTTGGCTTGGCTTGGCTAGGCTTGGCTTTACTTGGCTTGGCTTGGCTTGGCTGAGCTTGGCTTGGCTTGGCTGAGCTTGGCTTGGCTTGGCTATGCTAGGCTAGGCTCAGGTCAGCTCAGTTTGGCTCGTCTCAACTAGGTTAAGCAGTTGGTTAGGTTAGGCGCGAATGGCTCGGCTTGGCAAGGCTTGACTAGACTCGGCCAGTCTTAGCTTGGCTGAACTATGCTTTGCTCGGTTTGGCACACTTAGCTCAGCTCGAATTAGTTCGTACTTGATTAAGCTCAACTTCGCTCGTCTCGGCTCGGCTTAGCCTATCTATTTGGTAAGCTACGACGAGTCGTTCACGCCTAACCAAGCCAACTGCCTATCTTAGCCGAGATGAGCAAAGATGAAGTTACTTGAGCCAAGCCTTTCAGAGTCGAGCCGAGTCGAGCCTAGTTGAGCCTAGCGAAGCCCAGCCAAGCCAAGTCAAGCCAAGCCAAGCCAAGCAAAGTCAAGCCAAACCAAGCCAAGCTAAGCCAAGCCAAGCCATGCCCAGCCAAGCTAAGCCGAGATGAGCCTAGCCGAGCCGTGCCAAGCCAAGCTCACATCAAGCTTGGCTAGGCTTGGCTATCCAAGCCGATACTGGCCTGGCCAGGCCAATCCATGCTTGTAAAAAATCTGACAGAAACGAAAACAAAATTCAATTGAGTTCGAAAAACATTCTACGCATGATGTGAGGTTGGCTAGGATAGGCTTGGCTTGACACGGCTCGGCTTGGCTCAGCTTGGCTGGGCTTGGCTTGACTTGGCTTGGCTTGGCTTGGCTTGGCTTGACTTGGCTTGGCTTGGCTTGCTTGCCATGGCTTGGCTTGGCTTGGCTTGGCTTGGCTTAGCAAGGCTCAACTTGGCTCGACTCGGCTCTGCTAGGCTAGGCTCAGGTCAGCTCAGTTTGGCTCGTCTCAGCTAGGATAAGTAGTTGGTTAGGTTAGCCGCGAACGGCTCTGCTTGGCTAGGCTCGACTAGACTCGGCCCGTCTTATCTTGGCTAATCTGAGCTTGGCTCAGTTTGGCACACTTAGCTCAGCTCGAACCGGCTCGGACATGATTAAGCTCAACTTCGCTCGTCTCGGCTCGGTTTAGCCTATCTATTTGATAAGCTACGCCGAGTCGTTCACGCCTATCTGAGCCAACTGCCTATCCTCGCCGAGATGAGCAAAGCTGAAGTGAATTGAATCTAGCCTTGCAGAGTCGAGCTGACTCGAGCATAGTTGAGCCTAGCGAAGCCCAGCCAAGCTCAGCCAAGCCGAGCCGAGCCAAGCCAAGCCAAGCCAAGCCAAGCCAAGCCGAGCCGAGCCGAGCCGAGCCAAGCCTAGCCAAGCTAAGCCAAGCCAAGCCAAGCTAAGCTGAGCCAAGCCCAGCCAAGCCAAGCCGAGATGAGCCAAGCCCAGCCGTGCCAAGCCAAGCTCACATCAAACTTGGCTTGGCTTGGCTATCCAAGCCGAGACTGGCCTAGCCAAGTCAATCCATGCTTGCAAAAAATCTGACAGAAATGAAAACGGAATTCAATTGAGTTCGAAAAAAATTCTACGCATGATGTGAGGTTGGCTAGGATAGGCTTGGCTTGACACGGCTCAGCTTGGCTCAGCTTTGCTGGGCTTGGCTTGGCTTCGCTAGGCTTGGCTTGACATGGCTTGGCTTGGCTTGGCTTGGCTTGGCTTGGCTGAGCTTGGCTTGGCTTGGCTCGGCATAGTTGAGCCTAGCGAAGCCCAGCCAAGCTCAGCCAAGCCGAGCCGAGCCAAGCCAAGCCAAGCTGAGCCGAGCCGAGCCAAGCTAAGCTAAGCTAAGCTAAGCCATGCCAAGCCAAGCCAAGCCAAGCCAAGCTAAGCCAAGCCAAGCCAAGCTAAGCTGAGCCAAGCCCAGCCAAGCCAATCCGAGATGAGCCAAGCCGAGCCGTGCCAAGCCAAGCTCACATCAAGCTTGGCTAGGCTTGGCTATCCAAGCCGAGACTGGCCTAGCCAAGTCAATCCATGCTTGCAAAAAATCTGACAGAAATAAAAACGGAATTCAATTGAGTTCGAAAAAAATTCTACGCATGATGTGAGGTTGGCTAGGATAGGCTTGGCTTGACACGGCTCGGCTTGGCTCAGCTTGGCTGGGCTAGGCTAGGCTAGGCTTGGCTTGGCATGGCTTGGCTTGGCTTGGCTGAGCTTGGCTTGGCTTGGCTCGGCATGGCGCTGCTAGGCTAGGCTCAGGTCATCTCAGTTTGGCTCATCTCAGCTCAGTTTGGCTCATCTCAGCTAGGTTAAGCAGTTGGTTAGGTTAGGCGCGAATGGCTCGACTTGGCTAGGCTCGACTAGACTCGGCCCGTCTTAGCTTGGCTGAACTGAGCTTCGCTCGGTTTGGCACACTTAGCTCAGCTCGAACCGGCTCGGACTTGATTAAGCTCAACTTCGCTCGTCTCGGCTCGGCTCGGCTTAGCCTATCTATTTGTTAATCTACGCCAAGTCGTTCACGCCTAACCGAGCCAACTGCCTATCCTAGCCGAGATGAGCAAAGCTGAAGTGACTTGAGCCTAGCCTTGTAGAGCCGAGCCGAGTCGAGCCTAGTTGAGCCTAGCCAAGCTAAGCCATGGAAAGCCAAGCTAAGCCAAGCCATGCCATGCCAAGCCAAGCCAAGCTAAGCCAAGCCCAGCCAAGCCAAGCCCAGCCAAGCCAAGCCAAGCCAAGCCAAGCCAAGCCAAGCCAAGCTAAGCCAAGCCAAGCCTAGCCAAGCTGAGCCAAGCCGAGCCGTGTCAAGCCAAGTCAAGCCAAGCCCAGCCAAGCCAAACCTATCCTAGCCAACCTCAGATCTTGCGTAGAATTTTTTTCGAACTCAATTGAACTCTGTTTTTTTTTCTGTCAGATTTTTTGCAAGCACGGATTGGCTTGGGTAGGGCCAGTCTCGGCTTGGATAGCCAAGCCTAGCCAAGCTTGATGTGAGCATGGCTTGGCACGGCTCGGCTTGGCTCATCTCGACTTGGCTTGGAAGGGCTTGGCTTGGCTTGGCTCGGCTCGGCTCGGCTCGGCTCGGCTTGGCTCAGCTTGGCTTGGCTGGGCTTGGCTTAGCTTGGCTTGGCTTGGCTTGGCTTGGCTTGGCTTGGCTCGGCTAGGCTCGGCTCGGCTCGGCTCAGCTCGGCTTGGCTTGGCTGGGCTTCGCTAGGCTCAACTAGGCTCGACTCGACTCGGCTCTGCAAGGCTAGGCTCAAGTCACTTCAGCTTTGCTCATCTCGACTAGGATAGGCAGTTGGCTCGGTTAGGCGTGAACGACTCGGCGTAGCTTAACAAATAGATAGGCTATGCTGAGCCAAGACGAGCGAAGTTGAGCTTAATCAAGTCCGAGCCGGTTCGAGCTGAGCTAAGTTTGTCAAATCGAGCCAAGCTCAGTTCAGCCAAGCTAAGACGAGCCGAGTCTAGTCGAGCCTAGCCAAGCCGAGCCGTTCTCGCCTAACCTAACCAACTGCTTTTCCTTGCTGAGACGAGCCAAACTGAGCTGACATGAGCCTAGCCTAGCAAAGCTGAGCCGAGTCGAGCCAAGTTGAGCCTTGCTAAGCCCAGCCAAGCCGAGCCTAGCCAAGTCAAGCCAAGCCAAGTCAAGCCAAGCCAAGCCAAGCCAAGCAAAGCCCAACCAAGCATAGCCAAGCTGAGTCGTGTCCAACCAAGTCAAGCCAAACCCAGCCAAGCCAAACCTATCCTTGCCAACATCACATCATGCGTAGAATTTTTTTCGAACTCAATTGAACTTCGTCTTCAGTTCAGTTAGATTTTTTGCAAGCATGGCTTGGCTTGGCTAGGCTAGTCTCGGCTTGGATAGCCAAGCCTAGCCAAGCTTGATGTGAGCTTGGCTTGGCACGGCTCGGCTTGGCTCATCTCGGCTTGTCTTGGCTTGGCTTGGCTTGGCTCAGCTTGGCTTATCTTGGCTTGGCTGGGCTTGGCTTGGATTGGCTTGGCTTGGCTCAGCTCGGCTCGGCTCTGCTCGGCTCGGCTCAGCTTGGCTTGGCTTGGCTGAACCGAGCTAGTCTCGGTTTGGCACACTTAGCTCTGCATAAACCGGCACAGACTCGGTTAGGCTCATCTTGCTCGGCTCCGGCTCGGCTCGGCTCTTCTTCCATGGCGACTATTTGACAACACTGGGAGGAAGCCATCGTCGCCGGCCCGTCCGCGAGAAGCGACTCCGCCGCTGTTCGAAGAGATAGCTGCCGTCGCCAGTCTCCACAGGTTTTTCCTTCTTCTCCTCACCGCCGAAGACCCCTTGCTTCAAATCCCTTTCTCGCAACTTAGTCCCACATTGGGAGATCATAGCAACTTGCCTGGGAACAGTAAGATTTTTTCGAAATTTGACCTCAAAAGTGGATTCCATCAAGTAGCGATGGATCCAGATTCAATCCCATGGACAGCCTTCATAGTACCTGGAGGGCTTTATGCATGCATGGAAACTCTGAATGCTCTAAAAATACACTATTTGGATAAGAAGGAGATGACATTAAGGACAGACTGCCAAGCTATTATAAGCTTCCATAATAAGTCCAACCAGAACAAACCATCAAGGGTGAGATGGCTCAATTTTATGGATTTTATAACCGAAACCGGAATTCAGATCCATTTTGAACATATAGATGGAAAACTCAACGTCCTGGCCGATGCCTTATCTCGGCTTACCACAAAACTCGTTGTTCTGGAAGAAATCCCAATATACATGATGGAGTATATCAGAGATCTGGAAAAGGCAATTGAAGAAACACGAAAGGCACCTGTTGAAGTTATAAAGGCATTAAGTGCAACTATCAATTCGCTTAGTGATCTCGAGGGTCGTCTGCTATATTTATCAATTCATCATATTCTGCTGGGTATGCCATTCTCCATTGGATCCACATCTTCTTTTCATTTTCTCCGAGCAGATTTTCTATGAAGCAAACTTTAGCTTTGTTGTCAACCCAAGTCCTTTCATTTACCAAATTCAACGTTATCGATTCCCATCTAGAGATAACATCGCTAAACTGCCCTACTTGTTCGGGCAGGACCAAGATAGCCCCAATATTTGATTGTGCTGATGGTAAAGTGTACTTCTCATTGTACAACTTCGCGTATCCTCCTCTGAGATTACTAATCTTTGCATTCATTAGGCCAGAATCTCCTTGATAGTATGGCCTTGGATTGTTACTACTTGGGGGATACATAGCTGGTCCCATAATTGGTTCTTTCGGGATTTGGGTCACCGATGATGATTCACCAGTTGTGAATGCTGACTCTGAATGGTTGACTGCTTCCTTCAGTTTTCTAAACACCGGATATTCCAATTCTGTGGTATAAGCAGTTTCTCCTTCTTCATATGCCAGACTAAATCTACTGAATCTGGTTTCAAAGTCATCCTCCTCTTCCTGATTAATAAGGCTCGGTGGTGCTACCACCATTAACTTTTTCTTAAGTATTTTCAGCTAGTGGTGTAGACCTATGAGGTTAGTGCGCAAATTATCTTATAAAATTGGATGATTATATTGTTTGCTTGGTCATTACCTTGCCTATAAAATTAGGGTTTAGGGTTTAGGGTTTAGGGTTTTGGGTTTTGGGTTTTGGGTTTCTTCCTTATTCACAGAAGGAGATGATATTTTACGGCTTGAAGCTTTAGCGATTAAATAAGACATCAAATTTGCAATTGAACACGACCTACAATTATATTGAGTCTGGTAGACTTTGGAAATAGCGAAGTCGTCACGTGGAAGATCAGCCCAATTATTTATGAAAAGCTCTTAAAATTTTGTGTAAAGTAGAGGGGTTTAAATTTTATTATAAAGAGACAAATAAAATTGTCAACTGGGCGGCTAATGAAATTAGAGTTTTCAAAAGATAATTTTGTTTAGCCTACTAGGTCTCCTTAGTTGGAGGTCATTTTGGCTCAGAACATTTGTGTTAATGCTTTATTAGTTTAATAAATAGTTTTTGTTGGTAAAAAAATATCCTCATTTATTAAAATCAAAAGAAATAAACGGCTTAAAAAATCAAAACAAGAACATTTGTAGTAAAAAAACATAAGGAAAAAAGATTTATTAGATTTACATTTATTTTTTTAAGAAAAAACCATTTTGATTGAAGCATAGGATGTCTATTACAATGAGATCGACTCACATGTTTTACGCGTGAGTGCCCCTTTCTCCCAAAGCTGCATAAATAAATAGGGAAGCCACTTCTTCCCCAAATCTAATCTCCCCCAAACCCTCCAAGGCGAAACCCTAATCCAATGGAGAGGGGTTCTGAGCGGGAACGATCGAGCCACAAGTCATCTAAAGATCATGATCGCGATCGAGACACTTCAAAGGATCATCAGCGTGAGCGCGATCGTGACTGGGAACGCGACCAGAAACAACGCCATCGCCACCACCACGGTAGCAACAATTTGATTAGGTTATCATATTGAAACAATTTGTTCTCTAATGTTATCAGTCGGTCGTTGTCATGGTCAATTGACATATCCAATTTATGTTGTCTAGATTGTTGTTAGTCTTGTTTGGATCCCTTTGTAGCCAGCATTTCAGTGCTCTGATTTGTTTCAATAAAAGTATTTCTATAAGCGTAATTGGTATGATCGACACGATAAACAATCTACTTGAATTGTATTGAGAGCTATACAAAATAGCAAATGGAATCGCAAGAAAATAGGAAAAAGTTGTTGTGCCACCTGAATCATGACCGTCTGTTGACCAATATTGCGTTTGAACGTGGGGATGTAGTCGGGGAGCCTCAGAGCCGCAACGGGAGTCTCCCTAAGACCAGGATCCGCAAAGGAAAGGCTCAGGAATGCTACGATTTGGCTGGTTTTGAAGCAATCGAACCGGAAGACTCCCTCCTCGAGAATCAGTTGGAAGACCATCTCCCCGGAAGCATCGATGATTTTCCCTTCGTCCATTGTCACTCTCTCGGACGATCAGTCACGGCTCTGGCAATTAGCAGCGAAGCACCTCCTCATCTTCCCTGGCAAGGACCTACAACAAATGAATAGCCTCCTCCTCGTCACTCCCGATTTCTTGTTCGCACAAGTGGAGCGAAAAAAAGAGATGCAGAGATGAGAAGTAAAATGGGCCTCGAGAAAGCGAGAGACGAGTGGAGTACGAGAGCACTTTTTGTTGAGAAGAATAACGGGGTCGGGGAGCGACGACGGATAAATGAAATCTCACTGCTTATGAAACTCGCCATGAGAAAATCAAGCTGACCCGCGAATCTTTTAACTTTTCTTTTGCTTTCCTCTGCCTGCTCTGCGGCTTGCTTTCCATCGATAATGATAATTAATTGATGCCTGAGTTCAAGTGCCTTTCGTCCTTTGTCAATTTGCTTGTCATATGATAATTTGAGAATAGATTAATGCCGTTATGGATTCATCGGAATCAAAATTAGTAGCAACAATAGAGCGGAGAATATAGCGCACGATGTGGAGTGTGAGAGACTCTGACCGTTGTGGATCGATTAGGTCATGTCATCGTGATTAGGGCTGGCAATTTTATCCGCATCCGCCAACTAAAAACCGCATCCATACTGTATCCGATCCGTATCCGCAAGTAAAAACGGATATGGATATGAATATGGATCTGAAAATTTTATATCCGCACGGATACAGTGCGGATACGAATTTGCCTGTCTATCCGCTCCGTATCCGCGCCGCCTATCCGCCCCATATTAATTACTATTTTACCCATATATATATAATGCATATATATAAAGGGCCAAGGGTGATATTGTAATTTTATATTAAATACATTATTTTAATATTTTTAAATTAATTGATTTTTAAATTAAATATATTATTTTAATATTTTTAAAAATACGGATGCGGATATGGATGCGGTGCGGATATCCGTATTTGAAGCGGTGCGGATATGGATATTCATATTCATATCCGTAGCGGATACGGTGCGGATACGGATGAGCGGATATGAGTGCGGATGCGGATACGGATAATGCACTATCCGCACCGTATCCGCACCGTTGCCGGCCCTAATCGTGATGCATTTTTAAGGCCTTGTTTGGAAGAGGTGACACATGATTTAATAATGTATGATATGGTATGATATTGTATGATATGGTATGATATTGTATGATATGATACTGTAAAAATTATTATCTTGTTTGAAAGGATGGTATGGTATGGTTAAATGTCGATAGCTATGGAGGAGAACGATGTTTTAACTAAGCCGATGAAGAATGATAAATAAAAGTCTAATTTGATATGAGTATATAAATGACATAAGAGGAATTATAAATTTTGATTGATGATATTTTAGAAATAAAATTTCATGAAATCATGAGAAACCACCAAATCCATAGTTTGAAAAGTTGGCCAAAATTTATGATTTTTAAACCATGAGATTACCATATCATACCATGACCACTTATTAGAAGTCTTCTCAAACATAAAATTAAACCATATCATACCATGATAAATCATACTCTACCATAAAACAAATAAGGCTTGAGAGATCAGGACCTTGGAGAAACGAGGAATTGCCAACAAAGAAGATTTTAAGAGATCAAATTTACTCTTTTATACATGGTTGAATCAGACATACTCTCATCATATCCAACTACAAGATGAAGCAAAATAGTTCTCCCTTTTATCCTCCGTGTGTTGCTTATTACTTAATTTGTGAGGCAAATATAATCTTAATTTGATCTTAATCGGTGAGGAATCAAAATGAGGAAGGGTAGACTCAAATGGATAGATGATCAACGATAGTACAATTAATAAAATAAATATAATTTTTAAAAAATAATTTGTTATATTATATATAAAGTCAATAAGTATTATCCATACATAATTCACAATCATAAAATATAAACTTAAAATAAATTGTATTTTTTCTTGATGTGTACTAAATGTGTTGATAACATTGTATAATAGTCGGGCAAAAAAAATATTATATAATAATTTCGTTATCAGTTAGATTAAAATATCTTTCTTAATAAATGTGCAACAAGAAGTTAGCAAATTACATTGCACGATTAGCATTGCTTGTGGGGCCATAGTCGCGTGTGTCTAGGACCGATGTGCAAGGATAACCGTGTGACAGTGTCACGGTGTGAGTACATAGATGAGATAACTCATACAATGTCGAAAGAGAATAAATGAATGAGAAATGAAAATAAAATAACATATTGAGTTTAGTAATTTAGTTGTTAATTAAGTTATTTAAAAATTTAAAATATAAAAAAAATTATTTTAGAGAAAAAATAGGATAATATTATATATAATAGGGGTGGATAATTTTGTCTTTTATCTTATATAAGTGAAATAATTTTAAATGGGAAAATAGACATTTCACATGTTGAATTTAGTAAATTTAGTTATTAAAAATTAAATTATTTTAAAAATATAAAAATCAAAATAATACAAAAAATATATTCTAAATAGAATATGAGAATATTATGTAAGGAGGATAAGGTAATTTTATTTTATTTTCCCTTATATAAGTAAAAAAAAGATAGGAGGTGAGGCGAAAATATAAAAATATTATAAAAAGATTATTTTTAGGGAGGGGAGGAGGGCAATTTAGCCGTTTCACTTTATATAAGTAGATATTTTTAAAATGGGAAGAGGGGCAATTGCTCATGTTATTGCTTAAGATCGAAGATGTTGCCAGTTTGCTTGGCTCAACTCTACGACGTGGCTATAGAGCGATATGCAAAGACTCTCAAATGCTAAAATAGGACGTATTTGAGATATGTTTGTAAGGAATTGGATCGGAAGAAGATACATGTAGGCATCGAATTTTGCTTATAAGCAGCTAGGTCTTTGATGAAATATATTCGACGAACATTTCTCATCAATTACCGTAGGGATATGTCTTGAATTAGTTAATTATCGAATTGCGCCCCTTAATTGTGTTATGATCATGTTTGAATATTCGAGTATAGGCCGCACACAAAAATGCTCTATGTAACTGAGTGCATCCCTCGAGCATGACTTGAGCTAACCCAACATGATCTGGGTGATTGGGTGGCTAGGTCGAGCTACGATTTATGAGTTTATTATATGAGCATAAGGGATTAGTTTGGTCCACCCCCGTAACTGAGTGCATCCCTCGAGCATGACTTGAGCTAACCCAACATGATCTGGGTGATTGGGTGGCTAGGTCGAGCTACGATTTATGAGTTTATTATATGAGCATAAGGGATTAGTTTGGTCCACCCCCTCTCCCCAATACATAGCTCCGCCCATGATTTAGAGGATTTTTAATTTGCTTCACAATTATCTTTACTATAATTTTGTTTAAAAAACTTAATATAGAAATATATATGTTCTATGCAATTGAAATATTGATAGGCGACAAAATCTCAACGCTATTTTTGATCATAAAAGAAAATTATATACACTAAAAATTTTGTAATAGTTCTCTCTCAACAACAAAGAGAGCAGTGGCACTCTATTATTTCTTCTCCCAGCTGCGAGAAGAGAAGTTTTGAATTTGATCATATACAGTTCATCATCAGATTGTGGGGGGGCAACATGGTGTTTGTAATTTTTTACTCCACTATATTCTAATTTTGCCTTAATTAATATTATTCATTTTCTCTCCTTGCGAATGCAGTGTCATTTTTTCACCATGTAACATTTGTTTTTTGTAATTTTTCATCCAATTATTTCTGCATTTCTTTCTTTTGATTGTGATTTGCTAGCTTTTTTGATTTATGCATACCTGATTCAACTCTAATTATTAAACATGGGTATCTGTTCAATTGAATTGTGATATTTGGAATTGATATTTCTAAAACAAAAAAATATGAAAATAAACAATCAATCGATGTCAGCATTATTAATTGGTATTAATTGGATTAATTGTTAGTAGGTAGAGGTGGCAAAACGGGCTAGCCTGCAGTTAGCAGGTCTGGTCGGCCTGGTTCGCTAACTGCATGGGTCAAAAATTCGCGGCCTAACACAGTTCGTGAGCCCGTAAATACTTAGCAAACAAAAATATAATTTGCATGGTAAATATAAAATATTAATTGCTTCTTATAATTCAGCAAACAAATCATGATACCCTATTGATGTGTAACAAAATTCATCAATTTCTCTGTCTAACTATTATCTTTAGGATTTTATTTTTTTGAGAGATTTAATTCATTTTTTAGAAAATATTTAGAGGGCCAACAAATCGCCCCAACACGATAAGGGCCGACACACTTCAGTACATAATTTTATCGTGTCGGTTCGCCCCGACCCAATAATGTCGGGCTGAACTTCCTGGCCCAAGCATGCAATTATCGTGTTGTGCTCGTGTCGTGCCCATTTCTACCGCCTCTATTAGTAGGAGCTTAGGAGGGGAATGCTGAAAATATTCAAATTATATACATTATTAAGGAAAATCTCAACATTTATATTTAGGCCTCAACGACTTTTAAAGATATATGATCGTAATTATTTCATGAAAATATCTTGCATTTCTTGCATGTGTAAAATGTGATTGGCAAAGATCCATAGTTCTCATATATAGTTACTTGTGCTTAATTCAAGAAGAGAATCCACCGGCCCAAGAAATCAATATAGCATGCCCATGTTAAAATCACTTTTCATTTATTTTTAAGACATTAGATTTATTACATTTATGTGGATACAATAATCTAATGTTAACTATGAGAAAACCTTGGGATCATGATTGTTTGACGTTTTGTGTCGCATTGAAGTTATGCGACCTAGGACTAAATAAATGATGGATGTGAAATTGAATAAGGTATAGTTCTTTGTGGGTAGGGCTGAGCATAACTCGATCCGATCCGAAAAATCTAAAAAAATGATCCAAAAATTTATTTTGGATCGAGTTATTCGGGTATATCGGTCGGGTCGAGTCGGGTTAAACAAAATTTTCATCTGAACCCGATCCGAACTTAAGTTAAATATATATACTTATATTATATTATATATATATATATAAGATGATGTTGACTTTGTCTTTAGAAGGGTGGGTGATGTTGACTTTTATATATATATATAAAAGATGATATTGACTTTGTCGGATATAAAGTTTAGGATGTCTTGAGTTCAAATTCTATTTAGATTATAATTTTAATACAACTGTTCATTTTTTTATCACAATTTTCAAGATGATTTTTATTTTATTTTTTCTAAACTGAATTCAAGTTATTCAGATTGATGCTTGATTTTTTCGGGTTATTCGGGTCGAATCTCGATTAAAAAATTAGGTCAGATCGAGTATAAATTTTTTGAAAATTTTGGATTAATATCCTATCCGCCCGATGCTTAGCCCTATTTGTGGGCATGTAATAGCAGATTTTTAGTTTTAGATGAGTAAGAATAAGCTAAATAGCCGCATCACAAAATATTGCTCAACTTATTGAACATATGCATCATCTTGTAGCTCATTCAGCCATAATTGTCATTTTTTTAATATTTTTTTATGATATAGAAACAATGTAACCTATTTGATGGCACCTGTGCAGAAATTCAAAACTTCAGGGAAATCAGTACAAATATGCTGGTTGATGATTGTGATGGGTTGGACGCCCAATATCAAGAAACAAAAGGGATTAATTAGTTCCCTAACAGTTGAAGCCAATTTAGTCGAATTAGTGAAGAAGATAGAACATCTGGAGTGCAAGTTAGAAGAAGCATTGAATGATGTCAAGACTAAGAAATCAGAAGTGCTTGAGCTTGAAGTAATTCTGGACCGGACAGGCAATGAAGTAGATAACACCGATGTATCACTCATTGAAGAGAAGTGTCAGAAGATGGAGGTTGAGCTTGCAAACTTAATTACTTGAAAAGAAGATAGAGACAGAGATTGAATACATGATCATGATGAGAATTACACAAAGTTGGAAGATCCTAACAGAAGATCACAATGCTATGTTAGAAGAGCAGAATATCACAAAGTTGAATCCAACTGGATCATTGGACTTGAGCAGGCCCACGTATTTGCTACCAAGTTGAACACTTAACAGTGGCGATTTTGGTTATCAACTCAAAAATGAACACTTAAGTTGAAGAAAGTCAAAATAGACGTCAAAAATGATACTTCACGAGTAGTGATACTAACATTGCCTTCCTTATTACTTCATTCAGGGAGATGATGTTGCAGTTCCATATGGGACATTTGAATCAACAGGTTTTCCTTCTGAGTTACTCAGAGAGGTAATTCTGCTTCTATCTATTATTCTATTCTAGCGCTTTGCTTATTAAAATGTGACAGTTTCATAAACATTGTAAGTTGTACTTCAATGATGCAAAACTCCAACTATCTAGAAGTTCAACAATAAATATTAGCCAAATTCATGTATTTGTTTTTTTCTCTGCCTTGTACTCTTTTCTATATGCCTCTAGAGTATTATTTACTCCAACTTTCTATGGCTACACACTAGGTTATCAATAAAATTATGGAAAATATATCTTATATTTACTATACCCCTTATCTTTAGTAACTGCACACAATGAACACAAAAAAACATGATTTATGTAAGAAGCACTCAGTTCCTGACTTCTTTGGGAATAAAAAAGGGTGACCAAATACACGAAGCATAATATCCTTATCAATAAAAGGGAATATTTCAAATTTAAGTATTATAATATCATCTACTTTGCAAATTATCTAACTTTCTATTCTTTGTTTTGCAATAGCAGATTTGAACTTATACAAAGTGAAGTTGTTGAAAGGGCTTGATTACCTAGCCATTGGAAAACATCTGTGTGGACCTGCAACAGGTGAGTGCTACATCTGTGATTGCAAGGACAAGAATTTAAAATGTTGATGATCTTTTAGTAAGTCTCTCCACATAACATTTATATGATAGTTGCTTTTCAAAAATCATATGCATATCTGACCATAACTTGTTGTCTTAATGGATATAAGCAAAATGAGGAAACCCATTTGCAAGGCCTTGCTCTGGCAACATGTTGTCATCGTCTTTGCCAATGGAAGTATTATACAAGTATTTCCTCCTCGACAATGTTCTATGCCAATCCATCACATAATCTATTAATCTGTGCTTTAATTTTTGCCATTAGAATAAAAATATGTAATGAATTTATATACTTAAGAAAGGAAAAGATGATATTGTTAGTTTCTTCCTTCTACATGAATAGAAATTTATTAGAAGGACAATTTTTTTTCATCAATTTAATTTTCTTCCTTTTTTTGCCATGTAGTTTCTCTTCAGAACTTCTACAAATAGCATTCCTCCATTTAACACCTTGTGGATTCCATAAGTGAAACAACATGTTCTTTTAGCTAACCTATCTAGTTAGAACTAAGTGAAAATTTAGTTTGTGCATCGCAGTTGAAGAAAACATGAAAGCACCCAAAAGTTATGTCATTGCCCAATGTTGGAACCTCGACTACTTGTGTTCATTTCATACCATCCTTGACAAAATGTTGCACTCACTATTAGTTGTGCTTTATGATTATGTATATATGTTTCAATTTTCAGTGTTAAAATTGTTGTAATGAAATGTAGTTTGAATGATCTCCTTGTTATTGGTGCTATTTTGGTAGTACAGATACAGTTCCTACTTTCTCTGGGCATCACAAATGAAGAATTTTATGCCATGATATGGTTCTCAAGCTGGGCTGTAGATGCAGATCATATATGCCATATCAATCAACTAGTCTAAGTAGCATGTAAGTTCACCTGCCCCTATATAGACATAAGCTTAATAGTTAGATATTTAGGACATTCTTTGGTCCTATCATTTCTTGGACAACATAAGAAAATTTTAGGTCGGTTGGTTGTTCCATGTGTTAATTGTGTTTCTGTTATCTGATTCATGTTCTTTTTTTTTGCTTTTGGTGTGATGTTAATGATGTTATATAAAGAATGCCAGCACTTGATAGGGCTCTCCTGAGATTCATGTGCAAGGAGATTATTGACGTAGGAAGATTATCGGGGCTGAGAGACCATGGTATGGAAGCATAACTTGTGAAATATGTTCCCCCAAATATTTCATTGGAAAATAATTTATTGGTTGCCAAATGTTGTCATGTTCAATAATGAGTACTTGCCACGCATAGATGGCTTGTTTTTTCTGAGAATACCCAAACCTGATTGTTTCATTTCATAGGTGTGAGCAGAATTCTCCGATTCAGCGAAATCGATTTAATCGAATCGAATTTACTGAATTAATTTATGTCCATTTTTTGGTTAAAGAAAATTTAATATTTTGGTTTTTGATTCGGTTTGGTAAATTAACCAACGGTTTAGGTAAATTATCAGTTACATCATATATTGATGTTTGCCTTGGTGGTTAGGAATAGTTTTAATCTTTTTGACTGCCCAAGTTCGAATCATAGTGTTTAATATTATTTATTTTATATTCGACTGTCTATATAATATATATAATATTTATTTTTTAATGAGGTATCTAACTTCATGTTTTATAGTCATGTTTGTAATTTTTTTCTACATTAAGCTTTATAGCAGATTAAAGATGATCTGATTCACATTATACTATGATTTTTTTCTTTCTCAGGATTAGGCCGCATTGCTGGGTTGCTTACGCTGGAGGTGGAAGATGTAAATGCTTCACATAATGCTCTTGTTCCTTCTGAGGCATTGGAGAGTGAGCGAGATGTACTCAAATCACCTGCTGCCGACGGATGATGAAGGTGAGTAGCAGAGAGTGAAAATAAGCCATGGGCATGACTTTAAGATCTTGCCCTTCAGCGCCGGGAAGCGAAAGTGCCCCGGCGCACTGCTGGGTGGTAATGGTGCTGGTGGCGCTGACCACGCACCAATAGGCTGACGTGGCAAGTTCGGATTAAAAAAATTCAACTTAGTTTATTTTTTTTTATTCTTTTGGAATAACGTGGCAAGTTCGGATTAAAAAAATATAAACTATGTTGCCGATTAGGATGCCACGTCAACATCTAATGGGGCGATTAACAATAAGTAGACAAACAAGTAGACAATGGGTTAGAATTGATGTAAATTCGTAAGTACGGGTTATAATTGATGCAAATTAAAGGATGGATTAGATTTGTTAATTTCGTTAAAGTATGAATTACATTTGTCAATTTTTTCAAAAAAAAAAAAACTTAGTTTATATATTTTTTATTATTTTGAAATAGGTTGATGTGACAAGTTCAGATTAAAAAAATATAAACCAATTTACTGATTAGGATGCCACGTCAACAACTAACGGGGCGATTAATAGCAAGTAGACGAGATATTAGAATTAATGTAAATTCGTAAGTACATGTTATAATTGATGTAAATTAAAAGACGGGTTAGATTTGTTAATTTCGTCAAATTATAGGTTAGATTTGTCAATTTTCCCATTAATAAACAGAACATCGATGAGTTAATTAATGAGAATGCATTATTCTTCGAAAACATGTCCCCTTTGGGCGGATAAATTTTCTAAAACTAGTATACTCCCCAATAATTTCATCAAAAATAAAGTTTCTAATTAAGACACACAATAGTTTCTCTTTTGAGAAAAATGATTGAATGAGTTAATTTGAAATATTCCTTATAAGATAAAAAATTTCATCAATCAATATAAGTAATCTCACTTTGTCGGTGATTAATCGTATCAATCAATGAAAAAACTTATACAAGAATCAATTTTCGCCCATATATCAAGAATTTAAATTCATAATATAGTGCAAAATCGGTACAAAAATAAGGTACAACAACTAATTATAAATTTAAATTCTTATGTGATTATAAATTGTCTTAATTTATGTACATTATTGCAACAGTTCCAAATTCTACACCAAGAAACTTGTATAAATTTGTGTGAAACTAATAAGTTAATTATGTCGATAATGATACATAATTGCACAACTTATATGTTAACTTGTGATTATAAGAATTTCATCAATCAATATAAGTAATTAGGGATGGCAATAGGTTTGTATAAATGAGTATTTACCCATCCTAGACCCTGATAGGTCATTAGCGGGTTTTGCCCGTTGGGTCATGGGACGGGTATAAGATTTTGAGGTAAAAACCCTGTAGGGTTTGGGACGGGTCTAGGATTTTAGTCTAAAATCCGTCCCAAACCCGTTAAGGGTAAAATTACCTAAATACCCTTCATACTATTTAATATACATGGATAATTATGTCTCTTTATTTATACTATAATTCTTAACCTATTATATAATATAAATAAATTAATAATACATTATGTCTTTTTAATTTTGAATCTATACCCTAAAGAATTTGTACTCACTCGATTCACCCAGTCACTCGACACTCGAACGTCTCACTGCCCCCCATTTCGCTAGATCGCCGTCATCGTTGAACGCCTCACTGCCCCGCCCCCCATTTCGCTAGATCGTCGTCATCGCTGAACGCCTCACCGCCCTCTCGCTCCGCCCCTATTTCGCTAGATCGCCCTCTCGCCCTATACCTCAACCATCTGCCCGCACGCCCGCTCGTCGCTCCTCAATCACGCGATCGTTTCTCTTATGGCTGCCGCTCAATCTCGACCCCGCGATCTACTCCGACGACTGCTTCTCCCGATGGACCCGACGTTGCGATTTCCTAACGTTGCAATGCGGACGCCGGACGCCCTTTGAACTTAGGTTTTTTTTTACTTTTTTCTTACTTGCCGCCTGCTCTAATCTGTTGATTTTTGCAAAGTTATTTTTCTTGCTTGTTTTGTAATTCTTACCTGCCGCTTGCTCCTATTGATTCTTTGCATGAAGTCATTTTTTCTTCAGATAATTGATAGTCTTTACTAGCTCTTGATAGTTTGATACTAGTTAAGATAATTGATTTTATTATTTAAATTAGCTTACTGTTTATATGATTTATGTTTAGATGTTTGGAGGTAAATGTATTTATGAAATGTTCACAGAGACACGACTGAGTATGGATGGCAATGGATTTATTTTTTCTTATGAAAAAAAAATCAATTTTCATCATGCTTAGTTACGGTCACCAACTCACCGGTGATAAGTAGGTAAATTGTAAATATATATATATACTAATGGATTTGGGACGGGTTCCCAGTGGGTATCCGTTAAATTAGTGGGATGAGTTTGAGAATTACCCTTCAAAATACTAACGGATTTGGGATGGGTTTAGGATTGAATTTTCTTAACGGGTTTGGGATAGGGATGGGCTGTGCCGTCCCAAACCCGCCCCAGTGCCATCCCTATAAGTAATCTCACTTTGACGGTGACTACTCGTATCAATCAATGAAAAAACTTATACAAGAATTAATTTTCGCCTATATATCAAGAATTTAAATTCATAATATAGTGCAAAATCGGTACAAAAATAAGGTACGACAACTAATTATAAATTTAAATTCTTATGTGATTATAAATTGTCTTAATTTATGTACATTATTGTAACAGTTCCAAATTCCACACCAAGAAACTTGTATAAATTTGTGTGAAACTAATAAGTTAATTATATCAATAATGATACATAATTGCACAACTCATATGTTAACTTAAAATCTTGGCCAATTAAAAAATATCAGCATTATTTATTAGCAACATGGGCTCCTAACAACAACAACAACCAAATTAAAATTAAAAAAAAGACATGCAATTTGTTTGGATTACACAGCATGAAAATGCTTATTTATTGGAGTAAGAAAATAGCAACGTTACACCTCAAACGGGCTAGCCCAGGTGCCTTAAATGTTGGGTCCAACAACTAGCCCAAATAAAATTAGGGCGAGTGCCAACAAATGAACACGGTCCAACTGAATTCGCTTGCGGCACGCGAAGCGCACGCAGGCCCAAACCGCTGGCCGCATCGGATAGCGCGGGCACCAAGGGGCTCGCGTACGCGAGCGCTGATCGCCCGTATGCGAGTGCCTGCGCACACGCCAGTCTGGCCGCATCGGGGCCAGCGCAGGGCGCTCGCGTACGCGAGCACCGCTCGACTCGAATAGCGCTCTCGGCGCACAACAGCGTCGCGACGCGGAGCGTGCAGCATACGTGACATGCAGCGTGTCGCATGCACCGCACGCGACGTGCGGCATGTCGTGACCGGTGCACAGGGCTCAATGCCCCAGCCAAACACCCGCCTCGGCAGTGTGCGCAGCACGCTACCGCGCACACTACCGAGGACGGCTAAACACTGCAGCCTGCGCCTCGCGATGCGCACCATTGTAGGCTGCCCAAGTGCAGCAAACGCCAACCGTCTACTCGGGTAATGCATGCCGCACGTCATGTCACGTTACTCGACGGGGACGGCGACGAGCTCAAAACGAGCGGCGCAGCAAAGATGCATCGGGTACACAAAAAATGCTTGCGCCGCAAGCAATCGCAAGGAATGAGATAGCTTGCAGCGACGCCACATACTGCCCTTCATCAGAGCGAGTGGCGGAGTACACATGTTTGCTTGGACAGCAAGCACGTGTACGAAGGCACACACCGCCGATCTTTTTCTGCTTTTATGAGAAGCACACCGAACCCCACGAACTCCAACCTCTGCGATTTGCAATCTTTGGGGTTTAGGGTTCAAGAATGCATCAAAGCATGCGAGCTGCCACCTTTCACATTGCAGTCGCTCATCCTCAAGAGAGGAAGCAGCCGATCAGATCCACAAGAAGAAAAGGAATACAATCACAAAGTATTCTCACAGAAAAAGAAAAGGTAAAAATCTCGGTTGGAAGATCCTACGCACCCAGTCGCATCTCGATTTCATCAGTCGATTGGAGCTTTTCCGCCTTTAATTTCCGTCCCCGATTCGCTCAAGCTACTTCCTCAATCCCGCGACCAGGTGGATTCATTCTCTTTTTTATTCCGCTGAAGTCAGATGGCTTCTTCATCTTCGCCGCCGCTCACTGGCTCCGCCACCGCTTTGGAGGCCAAGGAGGAGCATAAACAAGAGCTCGTTAGAAAGGTTAGTCGGCTTCAATACTTCCTCCCTACTCTTCGACTCTATCTGCATAACAATTTCGGTCCTCCTACTTCTTGATTAGGGTTTCATCTCATTCTTTTTCTTGCAGATTCGAAGTCGTGAGGTTGCCATCGTCGAGATGAGCCATTCCCAGCTCCCGAGTAGTCGAGTACGTTCCTCCTTTGTTCTTCGTTCCTTCATCGTTTTCCCCAAAAATATGCCCTCAAGATTTCAGTTTATACGCTCCATTTATTGTTCGATCTATTGAAATTTGGCATTGATGTTTCGTTTATGGACACTTCCTGAAATAATGTGACTTTGACCTTTTCTGCACTCAGATTATTGAGAAAACCCATATGATGTCGATTAAAGTTGCTATAAAAATGGAGAAACCAATATTTCATGCTATGTTTCTAGCGTTCTATTGAACCTTACTGTGTTCGTGATGTTAAGAGTTTCATTATGCTGCATCTTTTCATGTGTGTTTCTGGGCTCACATCTTTGTGAAACTCCATGTCATTTTGGTTTAAATTGCTCAAAGATAGCTGGGATAGTGGAGAGAGATAGAACTACATTAATGTTGGATAAGAGATAGAACTACATCGTGGGTTTTGGTGACTCAAGATTTCAGTTTTTAATTTCATATTATGTCATAGGTTTCAGTTTATTTAGTTCTAATTTCCTTTTCGAGTTTAAATTTATTATTGACATGTTAGATCAAAGGGTTTGAAGTAATTAGGTTTTGTGTGCCCTATATTTTACATGAATTCATATTAGTTTTTGTATCATAGAGATTTTCAATGGATACATAAGGAAATTCAACCTGTTATGTCCAAAATTTATCTTCATTTACCACTCCACCCACTTTTATGGATTTGGGTAGCAAATTATCCATATAATCACATCAAGTAGAATATTGGTCCAAACTATTAAAATAAGATCGGCTAACACACATTTGCTTAGTTTCCTGATAGAAATATCTCTTTGTACTATTTTCTCTCTGGTCCAATTTATGCAGCGGAGAACTTCCTCTACACTCTACAGTCACTTGCTTCATTCCAGCATGTCCTATAAATTATATTCTCCTAAATCTTTTTTTCTTATGGCAAAGCCACTTATTGTCTTTTCAGTTTGATCTTTGTTTATATTACATATAATTTATATTACATATAATTGATCTTTCGAGCAGTGATATGAAGTTACAAACTACAACCTACAATTCTTCCTATTTCATAAAAAGGTTAAATGATAAAAAACTAGTGATTCACTAGAAAATAGTGAAACAAATTTATCCTGAAGATGAGCTACATGTAATGACTTAATATTAGATGTTCAAAAGAGAAATGTTGCATGAAATAGAAGATCGACAAATGACAGGTCTAAGTTCTAGTATGACATAGTTTCTAGAGAGAATGATGATGAAGTGGAAGAGAAAGATGATGCCACATTTTTGCTCAGTAGGATAAGGTTAGTATCCTTTAGATTAGCTTTCTAGTATTAGACACCATTTTCCTGGTATTTTAGATAGGGTCAGAAGACTACTTTTTCTCCCATAAGCCCTATAAATACAAGCAATGTAAGCACAAGGACTAATGCTTCTATAGCTCCATCTTATGGCCACTTTATTTTCTTACTTCAGTTTTTGAGTTGATAGCTTTAAGAAGCACTTTTCAGCTATCCAAGGAACTTGTTCCTTCTGAGGCATTGGAGAGTGAGCGAGATGTACTCAAATCACAGGTGACTATTCATGATATCAAGGAGTTAACTTTGTGGAATCAATATCAGGATCAGGCCTTTGGTTGATGTCTTCATTAATTAGAAACGGCTGAAGATTAAATGGAATTGATCTTATTGTCTCTTTTAACTCTATTAATAAAAATAATTGAATAGGCAGATTATGGGTAGCCTAAAAATTCAGTTATGAGACATTGAGACGATTCTTGATATACCTTGGAAGTTACAAATGACCCATTTCAATGGAATTGATATCCTCTCTGGTCATAAAAACTACGTTTTTCTTTGAGTTTTCAGTGTACTCATAGATTAGTCTAAAAATTTATAGCTTGAATGCTTGATTCTAGTTCAGGAAACACCAATATATATTGGTAGTTTGGAATACTTGCATGCATTTGTGTTCAGAATATGGAAAACAATAGTGGAACCGTGGATTGTGGAAGCTGTGCTTGCTGAGTAAGAACATGGTCAATTTTAGTTTGCAAAGAATCTTCTGTGATAAACTACAGCTAAATCTACTTTGGCTAATTCTATCTATTGATTATGTGCTAATTATTTTGACATTCATGGTCATCGAGATTTCAATCCAGTATTTCACCTACATTAGTAGATCCATGTATTGCAAATTTTTCTACATTATTAGTTTTTGCACTCATATTTTATTGTTGTTGACCTTGTACACCTTCATGGACATCTGATTTGCCTTTTCTCTATATGTGTTGACTAGAAATATGTAGTATATTTATGGTTTGCCTTCTATACATATGATTTGCCATCTCTATATGCATTTACAAGAAATATGTAGAAATATGTGGATCCATGATCAGTACTATATTCCTGCAAGAGTTTGGGTACAAGGTACTATAGGTGCTTCACATATTAGTTTTCTCTGTTTCTTCTATTTGGTAGTTAAATAGTTCTTTTTCTATTGTTTTTTCTGTTATTATGTTTGATATAGTAGCTTCTTACTCCAATTTAACCCCATTGGTTGTTTACTGTATTATTGAGGAGATATCATGAACCTAACAAGAAAGTTAAGAGATTTTAGGAGGTATGAGTACCATATACCTCTATTTGATCAATGTCACACTAAATTTGGGATGGATTAGTTACAAGGTTCAAAATCTTGTACCGGTACCATCTATGAGTGGTGGACATGCTTTTAAATATTGTACTGTACCGAGCAGGTGGTATTTATTAGTTTTTTAAGAAATCAGTACCGGCCTCTATACCAGGCATACCGAGTCTGTACCGAGCATCGCGATACAAAGCCTGTAACGGGCGGTACATGCCCAACAACTAGTTTTTCATTGTTGAGCATGTTTTATACTGGTCCCAGACAACTATTTGACCCATTGGGATAGGTTTTTTTTGGTTGGGCGGCATGGACCTGTTTGCATCGGACCGTACTGTGTATCGATATGGTACTGGTATCGATCATTCAGTGAGGTCGCCAGGTTGATACTAGTATGAGATTTTAAACCTTGGTGGCAAAAACTGACACATAAAGTACTATATCTACATTTGGTAGTCGGGTAGAAACCGGAGTTCAATGTACTATATTTTATATTTTTATTACATTTCACACTCTAAACCACGTTATTTCATAGCGAACTTAATTTGAATGCTTGAAATATGCGTAATAAAGCATAATTTAATAACAAGTTATAATGAAGGGTTTGAACAATGAGAAACAGTGAAAAAATGACCAACAACTCGAAAAATAGTTGTTGGGCATGCAACCGGACAATATAAGATATCAATTTGGTATACTTCTTACAAGATCTGTACCATATGGTACAGTTAGTACGGGTAATATTTTAATATACTACCGAACAATACCACTCTCAACATTGATAAATACACTGTATCAAGCGGTATGGTATTTAAAACTATGGTTGGTTGTTGTGAGTTGCAATTCCCATATAACAGCTTGTAAGTACTATTCATGGGGCCTTTGGCCCATGTGTTATTCTGGTGTCTATCATGATTAGTCCAATAACCAATAATTTTTTTGCAATGTCACTGAGTTTTTATAATTGATCAACTATATTTTTTAATATATTTGCAGTTGGCTGACTAAAGATTATATTTTGATTAGGTGGCTGTTTGTGTATGCATAGTACATTTAATAACTAAGTTGGTTGCTGGTAATTCTGGGAGCTTTCCCATGCCATTGGTTAAAATTATCTTTGAGATCCACAGCAAAGTTAAAATATTCTGGATTTCACTTTCCTTTTTCTATATATAGAAGTTTGATCTTACAATTTGCTTTATTAGTTTTGGCCCTTAATGTTTTCACATCTATATGCAGTTAAAATCACATCCTGCATTTTCTTCCCTGCTGTCACAATACTCATTACATGGATACAGGTACGCTGGTGTGCTTCTTTAATATTTATTGCAAGTTTTCTCTACTTTATGTTGTGCACAACCTTCAGGTACTATTCTTTAGCAATCATGCTCAGTGTAGTGATCAAATCCTATAAAGTTTTTGGAGGGTTTGGGGTTTGGGTTTTAGGGTTTTAGGGTTTAGGATCCAATGTACCTGCTGGAGATAATTGAAAGGTCATTCAGGTACTAACTACTATCACTAGTGCATCTTCTAATATATTCAACTGTTACGACTTCTACATATCATGGAGCTGACCATCAATTACACATGGGTTTTCTTGATAACAAGATTTACATTTGTTAATCCTGAGTACTTGGATTGAGCTAAATCTTTATTATATCACATCACATTCGACAAACATAAACATGCTAGGCTCAACTAGGCTCGACTCAGCTCGACTCTACAAGGCTAGGCTCAAGTCACTTCAGCCTAGCTCATCTCGGCTAGGATAGGCAGTTGGCTCGGTTAGGCGTGAGCGACTCGGCGTAGCTTAACAAATAGATAGGCTAAGTCGAGCCGAGATGAGCGAAGTTGAGCTTAATCGAGTCCGAGCCGGTTCGAGCTGAGCTAAGTGTGCCAAACCAAGCCAAGATCAGTTCAGCCAAGCTAAGACGACCCGAGTCTTGTCGAGCCTAGCCAAGCCGAGCCGTTCGTGCCTAACCGAACCAACTGCTTATCCTAGCTGAGACGAGCCAAACTGAGTTGACCTGAGCCTAGCCTAGCATAGCCGAGCCGAGCCGAGTCGAGCCAAGTTGAGCCTTGCTAAGCCCAGCCAAGCCGAGCCAAGCCAAGCCAAGCCAAGCCAAGTCAAGCCAAGCCAAGCCCAACCAAGCTGAGCCAAGCCGAGCCGTGTCAAGCCAAGTCAAGCCAAGCCCATCCAAGCCAAACCTATCATAGCCAAGCTAAGCCTATCCCAGCCAAGACGAGCCAAGCTGAATTGACCTGAGCCTAGCCTTGCAGAGCCGAGCTGAGTCGAGCCTAAATGAGCCTAACTAAGTCGAGCCAAGCCCAGCCAAGCTAAGCCAAGCCGAGCCGAGCCAATACAAGCCGAACCGAGCCAAGCCCAGCCAAGCCAAGCCAAGCCATGCCGAGCCTTGCCAAGCCGAGATAAGCCAAGCCGAGCCCTGCCGAGCCTATCCAAGCCCAGCCAAGCCAACCTCACATCAAGCTTGGCTAGGCTTGGCTTGGCTTTACTAGGCTCGGCTTGGCCGGGCTTAGCTAGGCTCAACTTGGCTCGACTCGGCTAGGCTCAGGTCAGCTCAGGTTGGCTCGTCTAGGCTAGGATAGGCAGTTGGTTCGGTTAGGCGTGAACAGCTTGGCGTAGCATAACAAATATTTAGGCTAAATCAAGCCTAGCCAAGCTGAGCCTAACGTTGCCCAGCCAATTCGAGCCAAGCCCAGCCAAACCAAGTTGAGCCTAGCCAAGCCAAGGCAAGGCAATCCAAGGCAAGCCAAGCCAAGCCGAGACAAGCCTAGCCAAGCTGAAACGAGACAAGCCGAGCCGTGCCAAGCCGAGCCTAACCAATTAAGCCCAACCATGCCGAGCCTAGCCAAGCCCAGCCAAGTATAGTCTAGCCGAGCCAGGCCTAGCCAAGCCAAGCCATGTTTGCAAAGAATCTGACAGAACTGAAAATGAAGTTCAAATGAGTTCGAAAAAATTCTACGCATGATGTGAGGTTGGTTTGGCTAGGATTGGCTAGGCTCGGCTTGGCTTGGCTTGGCACGGCTCGGCTTGGCTTGGCACGACTCAGCTTGGCTGGGCTTGGCACGGCTCAGCTTGGCTGGGCTTGGCACGACTCAGCTTGGCTGGGCTTGGCTTGGCTGGGCTTGACTTGGCTTGACATGGCTTGGCTTGGCTGGGCTTGGCTTGGCTCGTCTCAACTTGGCTTGGCTTGGCTGGGCTTGGCTAGGATTCGCTAGGCTCAACTCGGCTCGACTCGGCTCGGCTATGCAAGGC
The DNA here is from genome assembly GCA_034359265.1 of Canna indica. Taxonomy (NCBI): domain Eukaryota; kingdom Viridiplantae; phylum Streptophyta; class Magnoliopsida; order Zingiberales; family Cannaceae; genus Canna; species Canna indica. The sequence goes on from CP136891.1 coordinate 93,707, forward strand.
TAGGCTCAGGTCACTTTAGCTTGGCTCATCTCGGATAGGATAGCCAGTTGGGCGTGAACGGTTAGGCGTGAACGACTCGACGTAGCTTAACAAATAGATAGGCTAAGCCGAGAGAAGTTGAGCCTAACTGAGTCCGAGCCGGTTCGTGCAGAGTTAAGTGTGCCAAACCGAACCGGTTCGAGCTGAGCTAAGTGTGCCAAACCGAGCCAAGCTCAGTTTAGCCAAGATAAGACGGGCCGAGTCTAGTCGAGCCTAGCCAAGCCGAGCCGTTCGCGGCTAACCTAACCAACTACTTATCCTAGTTGAGACGAGCCAAACTGAGCTGACCTGAGCTTAGCCTAGCAGAGCCGAGTCGAGCCAAGTTGAGCCTTGCTAAGCCCAGCCAAGCCAAGCCCAGCCAAGCCAAGCCAAGCCTAGCCCAGCCAAGCTGAGCCAAGCCGAGCAGTGTCAAGCCAAGCCTATCCTAGCCAACCTCACATCATGCGTAGAATGTTTTTCGAACTCACACTACTAGAAAAATGGTCATCAGCAACGGCCGCGCCGTTGCAATAGAGCCGTGACAGAAAGTCGCGTTGCTGATGACTTAGCAACGGATCAGCAACGGCCGCTCGGGCCGTCGCTCAAAACATTATCAGCAACGGCCGCTCGGGCCGTCGCTAAAAACATTATCAGCAACGGCCGCTCGGGCCGTCGCTAAAAACATTATCAGCAACGGTTTTGCCACAGACCCGGAGCCGTTGCTGATAACATTAATAGCAACGGCCGCTGAGTCCGTAGCAACGCCGTTAGTAAAACCCCGTCGCTAAGCCGTTGTTGTAGGTCATCAGCAACGGCTTTCGATACACTTTTAGCAATGGCTTTCCCACGGACGGCCGTGAGAAAGCCGTTGCTGATGACGCATACCTGGGAACAGAAAAATTAAAAATTTCAAATTTCCATTGATACATTGATACATTATCTGATACATAACTCACACACCCATACCCTCATACACACATTCATTCACACATCACAAACACACCAAGATATACATCAAAACAATTATATTTATATTGATAATTATCCACGATAGTATAAAAACAATTCAAATGCAAAATTGAAGTATCAATATCCAAACAAAATAAGTTAAACAAGTTCAATATCTCAGTAACAAGTTCAATATCTAAACAAAAAATCTCACGATCACGATGGAGGATGGTCTGGATCATATGGCGGGGTCTGGAGTGCTTGAGTGTACACCGGCGTGGACTGACTCGAGGACGATGGATTAGATGATGCCGAAGAGATGCCTGCTTCAGGATGACCTGACATGTTGCGTAGCATAGCTTGTATATCCGCCATCATCTGACTCTGGCGCTCCATTATCTCAGTCTGACGCGCGACCGTGTCCTCTAGAGTCCTTATTCTGCTACTATGATCATAACTGGATCTAGAGGTGGACGGCCGCTCACCAGCGACCGGAGGGGTGGTGCCCCAAGTGGCCCTAGCACGGCTCGCGCATGACCACTATCTGCGAAGCCATATACGCGGCCATGGTCCCAGCCACCTGCGGCCTCGACCCACGATGCTGCGTCAAAGTCCTCGGGGGTACCCCCGCGCTACACCACCGTCTGGCTGTAGGTCTCCTACTCGAGTTTGATTTTTTGTTTAATATTTATCATAAAACTTAAATTATAAATATATAATGAATAATTTAAACAAATATATAATTACCATAATGTGTGTAGCGCGGTTGTCGATGTACTCCCCCGTCCCATGTGCTCGACGGTGAGTCTGCTCAAACACCGCCATCGGGGAGGGTCGCTGGACACTCCCATCATCCGACACCGTCGTCTACATTTACAAAACAAATACATTAATTAGTACACATAGTAACAAATAAAAGCACTCCAAACCGAGTCCGAGCCGGTTCGAGCTGAGCTAAGTGTGCCAAACCGAGCTAAGCGATCCGAGTCTAGTCGAGCCTAGCCAAGCCGAGCCATTCGCGCCTAACCGAATCAACTGCTCATCCTAGCTGAGATGAGCCAAACTAAGCTGACCTGAGCCTAGCCTAGCAGAGCCGAGCCGAGCCGAGTCGAGCCAAGTTGAGCCATGCTAAGCCAAGCCAAGCCAAGCCTAGCTAAGCCAAGCCAAGCCAAGCCAAGCCAAGCCGAGCCAAGCCAAGCCAAGCTTGGATTGGCTTAGCTTGGTTTGGCTAGGCTTGGCTTGGCTAGGCTCAGCTTGGCTCAGCTTGGATTGGCTCGGCTCGGCTGGGCTTGGCTCAGCTTGGCTCAGCTTAGATTGGCTCAGCTCGGCTTGGCTTGGCTCGGCTCGGCTTGGCTTAGCTTGGCTGGGCTCGGCTCGGCTTGGATTGACTCAGCTCGGCTCAGCTCGGCTTTGCTCGACTTGGCTTGGCTCGGCTTTGCTCGGCTTGGCTTGGCTTGGCTCGGCTCAGCTTGGCTTGGCTGGGCTTGGCTTGGCTCGGCTCGGCTTGGCTCGGCTTTGCTTGGCTTAGATTGGCTCGGCTCGGCTCGGCTTGTCTTGGCTCAGCTCAGCTTGGCTTTGCTTAGCTTGGCTGGGCTTAGTTAGGCTCAATTAGGCTCGACTTAGCTCGGCTCTGCAAGGCTAGGCTCAGGTCAATTCAGCTTGGCTCATCTCGGTTGGGATAGGCAGTTGGCTCGGTTAGGCGTGAATGAGTTGGCGTAGCTTAACAAATAGATATGCTAAGCCGAGTCGAGCCGAGGGAAGTTGAGCCTAACCGAGTCCGAGCTGGTTTGAGCAGAGCTAAGTGTACCAAACCGAGCCAAGCTCAGTTTAGCCAAGCCAAGCCCAGCCAAGCCAAGCCAAGCCAAGCCTAGCCATGCCCAGTCTTGCCAAGCCTAACCAAGCCAACCTCACATCATGCATAGAATTTTTTTCGAACTCATTTCAGCTCTGTTTTCAATTCTATCAGATTCTTTGCTGGGAAAGCCTAGCCTATCCTAGCCCCGCCAAGCCAAGCCAAGCCAACCTCACATCAAGCTTGGCTGGGCATGGCTTGGCTTGGCTGGGCTAAACTAGGCTCGACTCGGCTCAGCTCTGCTAGGCTAGGCTCAGGTCACTTTAGCTTGGCTCGTCTTTGCTACGATAGGCAGTTGGCTCGGTTAGGCTTGAACAACTCGACGTAGCTTAACAAATAGATAGGCTAAGCCAAGACGAGATGAGCGAAGTTGAGCTTAATCAAGTACGATCCGGTTTGAGCTGAGCTAAGTGTGCCAAACCGAGCCAAGCACAGTTCACCCAAGCTAAGACGAGTCGAGTCTAGTCGAGCCTAGCCAAGCTGAGCCGTTCGCGCCTAACCGAACCAACTGCTTATCCTAGTTGAGACGAGCCAAACTGAGCTGACCTGAGCCAAGCTCAGTTCAGCCAAGCCAAGTCCAGCCAAGCCTAGCCTAGCCTAGCCAAGCCGTTTTAAGTTCTATCAGATTCTTTGCTGGACAAGCCTAGCCTATCCAAGCACAGCCAAGCCAAGCCAAGACAACCTCACATCAAGCTTGGCAGGGCTAAACTAGGCTCGACCCAGCTCGGCTCTGCTAGGCTAGGTTACGGTCACTTTAGCTTGGCTCGTCTCTGCTACGATAGGCAGTTGGCTCGATTAGGCGTGAACGACTCGGTGTAGCTTAACAAATAGATAGGCTTAGCCGAGCCGAGACGAACGAAGTAGAGCTTAATCGAGTCCGTGCCGGTTCGAGCTGAGCTAAGTGTGCCAAACCGATCCAAGCTCAGTTCAGCCAAGCTAAGACGAGCCGAGTCTAGTCGAGCCTAGCCAAGCCGAGCTGTTCGTGTCTAACCGAACCAACTGCTTATCCTAGCTAAGACGAGCCAAACTGAGCTGACCTGAGCCTAGCCTAGCAGAGCCGAGCCGAGCCGAGTCGAGCCAAGTTGAGCCTTGCTAAACCCAGCCAAGCCGAGCCGAGCCTAGCCAAGCCAAGCCAAGCCAATCCAAGTCAAGCCAAGCCAATCCAAGTCAAGCCAAGCCAAGCCAAGCTCAGCCAAGCTGAGCCTAGCCGAGCTGTGTCAAGCCAAGTTAAGCCAAGCCCAGCCAAGCCAAACCTATCCTTGCCAACTTCACATCATGCGTAGAATTTTTTTCGAACTCAATTGAACTCTGTTTTCATTTCTGTCAGATTTTTTGCAAGCATGGCTTGGCTTGGCTAGGCTAGTCTCGGCTTGGATAGCCAAGCCTAGCCAAGCTTGATATGAGCTTGGCTTGGCACGGCTCGGCTTGGCTCATCTCGGCTTTGCTTGGAAGGGCTTGGATCGGCTCGGCTTGGCTTGGCTTGGCTTGGCTTGACTTTTCTTGGCTTGGCATGGCTTGGCTCGGCTCGGCTTGGCTTGGCTTGGCTGGGCTTGGTAGGGCTGTGCTAGGCTCAACTAGGCTCGACTCAGCTCGACTCTACAAGGCTAGGCTCAGGTCACTTTAGCTTGGCTCGTCTTTGCTACGATAGGCAGTTGGCTCGGTTAGGCTTGAACAACTCGACGTAGCTTAACAAATAGATAGGCTAAGCCGAGACGAGATGAGCGAAGTTGAGCTTAATCAAGTACGATCCGATTCGAGCTGAGCTAAGTGTGCCAAACCGAGCCAAGCACAGTTCAGCCAAGCTAAGACGAGTCGAGTCTAGTCGAGGCTAGCCAAGCTGAGCCATTCGCGCCTAACCGAACCAACTGCTTATCCTAGCTGAGACGAGCCAAACTGAGCTGACCTGAGCCTAGCCTAGCAGAGCCGAGCCGAGCCAAGTTGAGCCTTGCTAAACCCAGCCAAGCCGAGCCGAGCCTAGCCAAGCCAAGCCAAGCCAATCCAAGTCAAGCCAAGCCAAGCCAGGCCCAGCCAAGCTGAGCCTAGCCGAGCTTTGTCAAGCCAAGTTAAGCCAAGCCCAGCCAAGCCAAACCTATCCTTGCCAACTTCACATCATGCGTAGAATTTTTTTCGAACTCAATTGAACTCCGTTTTCATTCTGTCAGATTTTTTGCAATCATGGCTTGGCTTGGCTAGGCTAGTCTCGGCTTGGCTCATCTCGGCTTTGCTTGGAAGGGCTTGGATCGGCTCGGCTTGGCTCAGCTTGGCTTGGCTTGGCTTGGCTTTTCTTGGCTTGGCATGGCTTGGCTCGGCTCGGCTTGGCTTGGCTGGGCTTGGTAGGGCTGTGCTAGGCTCAACTAGGCTCGACTCAGCTCGACTCTACAAGACTAGGCTCAAGTCACTTCAGCCTAGCTCATCTCGGCTAGGATAGGCAGTTGGCTCGGTTAGGCGTGAGCGACTCGGCGTAGCTTAACAAATAGATAGGCTAAGCCGAGCCGAGATGAGCGAAGTTGAGCTTAATCGAGTCTGAGCCGGTTCGAGCTGAGCTAAGTGTGCCAAACCAAGCTAAGATCAGTTCAGCCAAGCTAAGATGACCCGAGTCTTGTCGAGCCTAGCCAAGCCGAGCCGTTCGTGCCTAACCGAACCAACTGCTTATCCTAGCTGAGACGAGCCAAACTGAGTTGACCTGAGCCTAGCCTAGCATAGCCGAGCCGAGCCGAGTCGAGCCAAGTTGAGCCTTGCTAAGCCCAGCCAAGCCGAGCCAAGCCAAGCCAAGCCAAGCCAAGCCAAGCCAAGCCAAGCCAAGCCAAGCCAAGTCAAGCCAAGCCAAGCCCAACCAAGCTAAGCCAAGCCGAGCCGTGTCAAGCCAAGTCAAGCCAAGCCCATCCAAGCCAAACCTATCATAGCCAAGCTAAGCCTATCCCAGCCAAGACGAGCCAAGCTGAATTGACCTGAGCCTAGCCTTGTAGAGCCGAGCTGAGTCGAGCCTAAATGAGCCTAACTAAGTCGAGCCAAGCCCAGCCAAGCTAAGCCAAGCCGAGCCGAGCCAATACAAGCCGAATCGAGCCAAGCCCAGCCAAGCCAAGCCAAGCCATGCCAAGCCAAGCCGAGCCTTGCCAAGCCGAGATAAGCCAAGTCGAGCCCTGCCGAGCCTATCCAAGCCCAGCCAAGCCAACCTCACATCAAGCTTGGCTTGGCTTTACTAGGCTCGGCTTGGCCGGGCTTAGCTAGGCTCAACTTGGCTCGACTCGGCTAGGCTCAGGTCAGCTCAGGTTGGCTCGTCTCGGCTAGGATAGGCAGTTGGTTCGGTTAGGCGTGAACAGCTTGGCGTAGCATAACAAATATTTAGGCTAAATCAAGCCTAGCCAAGCTGAGCCTAGCGTTGCCCAGCCAATTCGAGCCAAGCCCAGCCAAACCAAGTTGAGCCTAGTCAAGCCAAGGCAAGGCAATCCAAGGCAAGCCAAGCTGAAACGAGACAAGCCGAGCCGTGCCAAGCCGAGCCTAACCAATTAAGCCCAACCATGCCGAGCCTAGCCAAGCCCAGCCAAGTATAGTCTAGCCGAGCCAGGCCTAGCCAAGCCAAGCCATGTTTGCAAAGAATCTGACAGAACTGAAAGTGAAGTTCAAATGAGTTCGAAAAAATTCTACGCATGATGTGAGGTTGGTTTGGCTAGGATTGGCTAGGCTCGGCTTGGCTTGGCTTGGCACGGCTTAGCTTGGCTGGGCTTGGCACGGCTCAGCTTGGCTGGGCTTGGCACGGCTCAGCTTGGCTGGGCTTGGCTTGGCTGGGCTTGACTTGGCTTGACATGGCTTGGCTTGGCTTGGCTTGGCTTGGCTCGGCTCGTCTCAACTTGGCTTGGCTTGGCTGGGCTTGGCTAGGATTCGCTAGGCTCAACTCGGCTCGACTCGGCTCGACTTGGCTCGGCTATGCAAGGCTAGGCTCAGGTCACTTCAGCTTGGCTCATCTCGGATAGGATAGCCAGTTGGGCGTGAACGGTTAGGGGTGAACGACTCGACGTAGCTTAACAAATAGATAGGCTAAGCTGAGCGAAGTTGAGCCTAACTGAGTCTGAGCCGGTTCGTGCAGAGTTAAGTGTGCCAAACCGAGCCAAGCTCAGTTCAGCAAAGCTGAGCCTAGCCGAGCCGAACCGAGTCGAGCCAAGCTCAGCCTAGCTGAGCCGAGCTGAGCCAAGTCGAGCAGAGTTGAGCTGTGCTGAGCCAAGTCGAGTCAAGCCCATATGAGGTTGGCTTGGCTAGGCTTGGCTTGGTATGGTTGGCTTGCCTGGGCTTGGCTCGGCTCAGCTTGGCTTGGCTTGATGCGGCTCGGCATAGCTTGGTTCAGCTTGGCTTGGCTTGCCTTGGCTTAGCTAGGCTCATCTTGGTTCGACTCGGCTCGGCTAGGCTAGGCTAGGCTCAGGTCAGCTCGGCTTGGCTTGTCTCGGCTAGGGTAGGCATTTGGCTCGGTTAGGCGTGAACTGCTCGGTGTAGCTTAACAAATAGATATGCTAAGCAGAGTCGAGCCGAACGAAGTTGAGTGATCCAAATTGAGCCAAGTACAATTCAGCAAAGCCGAGCCGACTCGAGATTAACTAAGCCCAGTCGGGCCTAGCCAAGGTGTCTCTAGCTAAGCCTAGCCAAGCCGAGCCAAGCCAAGGTGTCTCTAGCTAAACCAGGCAGTTGGTTCAGTTAGGCATGAACAGCTTGGCGTAGCTTAACAAGTATATAGGCTAAATCGAGCCTAGCCAAGCTGAGCCTAGCGTTGCCCAGCCAAGCCGAGCCTAGCCAAGCCAAGGCAAGACAATCCAAGGCAAGCCAAGCCAAGCCGAGCCTAACCAAGCCCAGCCATGCCGAGCCTAGCCAAGCATAGCCAAGTCGAGACAGGCCTAGCCAATCCAAGCCATGCTTGCAAAGAATCTGACATAACTGAAAACGGAGTTCAAATGAGTACGAAAAAAATTCTACGCATGATGTGAGGTTGGCTTGGCTTGGCTAGGCTCGGCTAGGATCGACATGGCTGGGCTTAGCTAGGCCCAACTCGGCTCGACTCAGCTCGGCTCTGCTAGGCTAGGCTTAGCTTAGCTCAGCTCAGCTAGGATAGGCAGTTGGTTCGGTTAAGCGTGAACGGCTAGGCGTAGCTTAACAAATAGATAGGCTAAATTGAGCCTAGCCAAGCTGAGCCTAGCACTGCCCAGCCAAGACAAGCCCAGCCAAGCCTAGGCTTGGCTTGGCTTGGCTTGGCTAGGCTCGGCTTGGCTGGGCTTAGCTTGGCTAAACTTGGCTCGACTCGGCTTGGCTCGGCTCTGCTAGGCTAGGCTAGGCTCAGGTGAGCTCAGTTTGGCTCCTCTCAGTCACAGGGGTTTGAACCGAGGCTTCAAAATTTCACCTTCCAACCACGTGATGACGCTGATCAGTGCACAAAACTATCAGCCAGCCTTCTTCCGCACAAACAGGTCGTTTGCAACGTCTCAACGAAACGAGCACACACACATAGACCGCAAGATCACAGCAACACACTAGATGATGATGGAGCAATTACAAGGCATCACAAAGGGAAATCACTTGCTTCATTATACAAAATGGTACAAGATACAAAACCCGGATTACACTTTGCACACACACTCACACAGTGGTCTCTCAACAGAAGTGTAATACACCAAGTACAGACTCCAGATCTCTCAAAATATCTAGCAACCTGCTTCAGTGGTCGACCATCCTCTTTTATAGAGCTACTGGTCGCCCATGCCTTTAATCTTGGCCACCCAGCTAAGGCCAAGTATCATCTCAGCCAGCCAGTCCAAGGGGTGGCAGTTTGGCTCGCCCCAAACTGCCCAACTTCCACCAACTGCTGACCAAAGTCGAGTATGGATGAGCTCGGACCATCTAGTCGAGTCCAAGTCTCCCAAGGGACTAAGTGCACCGCTCAGTCCATGGCCATGAGGCCAGTGCGCGAGGCAGGATGCGGCAGTGCATGTTGTAGCCCAAATGGTGCCTACACGGCTGTCGTCTGCCCGCTCACATGATTTTGCATTGGTATTCTTCTCAGCATCCGCCTCTCTCAAATGTCCGTCCCGGCTCGCGGACTCATCACAGCAGGATGTGCCACTCCGCATCAACCATGTGCTCCATGCGCCAAGCCTGTGCCTCCGCGCACACAGGCAGTCCGCAATGTTTGCCCCGCCAGGGCCAAGGCATGGCGAGAGTTCGCTCTGCCACGCTCCAGCCCAGGTGGGCAAATGCAAATGTCAAGTCCCGCGCCATTGCGCACACGGGACAAATTGCTTTGCAAGGCCATTGCTTCGTGTCTCCAGCCAAGCCAACCTCACATCAAGCTTGGCTAGGCTTGGCTTGGCTTGGCTGGGCTTAGCTAGGCTCAACTTGGCTCGACTCGGCTAGGCTCAGGTTGGCTCGTCTCGTCTAGGATAGGTAGTTGGTTCGGTTAGGCATGAACAGCTTGGCATAGCTTAACAAATATATAAGCTAAATCGAGCCTAGCCAAGCTGAGCCTAGCGTTGCCCAGCCGAGCCTAGCCTAGCCAAGGCAAGGCAATCCAAAGAAAACCAAGCAAGTCGAGACAAGCCGAAACTAGACAAGCCAAGCCGAGCCTAACCAATTAAGCCCAGCCATGCTGAGCCTAGCCAGGCCAAGCGAAGCCGAGCTCTGCCAAGCGAAGCCGAGCCGAGCCAAGCCAAGCCAAGCCAAGCCAAGCCAAGCCAAGCCAAGCCAAGCCAAGCCAAGCCAAGTTGAGCGAAGCCCAGCCAAGCCAAGCCAAGCCAAGCCGAGCCGAGCCAACCCCTCAGCCGAGGTTGGCTTGGCTAGGATGGGCTTGGCTTGTCTTGGCTTGGCTTGGCTCGGTTTGGCTTGGCTGGGATTCGCTAGGCTCAACTAGGCTCGACTCGGCTCGGCTATGCAAGGCTAGGCTCAGGTCACTTCAGCTTGGCTCGTCTCGGGTAAGATAGGCAGTTGGCTCAGTTAGGCGTGAATGATTCGGCGTAGCTTAATAAATAGATACGCTAAGCCGAGACGAGCCGAGCGAAGTTGAGCCTAATGGAGTCCGAGCCGGTTCATGCAGAGCTAAGTGTGCCAAACCGAGCCAAGCTGAGCCGAGCCGAGTCTAGTCGAGCCTAGCCAAGCAGAGGCGTTCGCGCCTAACCAAACCAACTGCCTATCCTTGCCGAGACTAGCCAATCTGTGCTGACCTGAGCCTAGCCGAGCAAAGCCGAGCTGAGCCGAGTCGAGCCAAGTTGAGCCTAGCTAAGCCTAGCCAACCACAGCCAAGCCAAGCCAAGCCGACTCAAGCCAACCCAACCCAAGCCAACCCAAGCCAAGCCAAGCCAAGCCGAGCCATGCCAAGCCGAGACCAGCCGAGCCAAGTGAAGTTGAGTGAGCCAAACCGAGCCAATCACAGTTTAGCAAATTCGAGCCAAGCTGAGCTGAGCCTAGTCGAGCCTAGCCAAGCTGTCCCTAGCTAAGCCAATCCAAGCCAAGACAAGCCTAGCCAAGCCAAGCCATGCTTGCAAAGAATCTGAAAGAACTGAAAATGGAGTTCAAATGAGTTCGAAAAAAATTCTACGCATGATGTGAGGTTGGCCTGGCTATGTTTGGCTTGGCTTGGCTTGGCTTGGCTTGGCTTGGCTTGGCTTAGCTTGGCTTGGCTTGGCTTGGCTTGGCTTAGCTTGGCTAGGCTCGGTTTGGCTGGGCTTAGCTAGGCTCAACTTGACTCGACTCGGCTCAGCTCGAATCTCCTAGGCTAGGTTCAGGTCAGCTCATATTGGCTCGTGTCGGCTAGGATAGGCAGTTGGTTCGGTTAGGCCCGAACGGCTCGGCTTGGCTAGGTTCGACAAGACTGGGCTTGGCTCAGCTTGGCTCGGTTTGGCACACTTAGCTCTGCACGAACCAACACAGACTCGGTTAGGCTCATCTTGCTCGGCTCGGCTTAGCCTATCTATTTGTTAAGCTACACCGAGTCGTTAATGCCTAACCGAGCCAACTGCCTTGCCTAGCCGAGATGAGCCAAGCTGAAGTGACTTGAGCCTAGCCTTGCAGAGCCGAGCCGAGTCGAGCCTAGTTGAGTCTAGCGAAGCCGAGCCAAGCCGAGCCAAGCCAAGCCAAGCCGAGATGAGCCAAGCCGAGCTGTGCCAAGCCAAGCTCACATCAAGCTTGGCTATCCAAGCCGAGACTAGCCTAGCCAAGCCAAGCCATGCATGCAAAAAATCTGACAGAACTGAAAACGGAGTTCAATTGAGTTCGAAAAAAATTCTACGCATGATGTGAGGTTGGCTAGGATAGGTTTGGCTTGGGTGGGCTTGGCTTGACTTGGCTTGACACGGCTCGGCTAGGCTTAGCTTGGCTGGGCTTGACTTGGCTTGGCTTGGCTTGACTTGGCTTGGCTAGGCTCGGCTTGGCTGGGCTTAGCAAGGCTCAACTTGGCTGACTCGGCTCGGCTCGGCTCTGCTAGGCTAGGCTCATGTCAGCTCAGTTTGGCTCGTCTCAGCTAGGATAAGCAATTGGTTCGGTTAGGCGCGAACGACTCGGACTTGGCTCGTCTTAGCTTGGCTAAACTGAGCTTGGCTCGGTTTGGCACACTTAGCTCAGCTCGAACCGGCTCGGACTAGATTAAGCTCAAGTTCGCTCGTCTCGGCTCGGCTTAGCCTATCTATTAGTTAAGCTACGCCGAGTCGTTCACGCCTAACCGATCCAACTGTCTATCCTAGCCGAGATGAGCCAAGCTGAAGTGACTTGAGCCTAGCCTTACAGAGTCGAGCCGAGTTGAGCCTAGTTGAGCCTGGCGAAGCCCAGCCAAGCCCAGCCAAGCCAAGCCGAGCCAAGCCAAGCCAAGCCCAGAAAAGACAAGCCAAGCCAAGCCAAGCCAAGCCTAGCCAAGCCAAGACAAGCCAAGCTGAGCCAAGTCGGGCCGAGCCGAGCCAAGCCCAGCCAAGCCAAGCCGAGATGAGCCAAGCTGAGTCGTGCCAAGCCAAGCTCACATCAAGCTTGGCTCAGCTTGGCTCAGCTTGGCTGGGCTTCGCTTGGCTTGGCTTGGCTTAGCTAGGCTCGGCTTGGCTTGGCTTAGCAAGACTCAACTTGGCTCGACTCGGCTCGACTCGGCTCTGCTAGGCTAGGCTCAGGTCAGCTCAGTTTGGCTCGTCTCAGCTAGGATAAGCAGTTGGTTCGGTTAGGCGCGAATAACTCGGCTTGGCTAGGCTCGACTAGACTCGGCATGTCTTAGCTTGGCTGAACTGAGCTTGGCTCGGTTTGGCACACTTAGCTCAGCTCGAATTGGCTCAAACTTGATTAAGCTCAACTTCGCTCGTCTCGGCTCGGCTTTGCCTATCTATTTGTTAAGCTACGCCGAGTCATTCACGCCTAGTTTAGCCCAGCCAAGCCAAGCCAAGCCAAGCCCAGCCAAGCTTGATGTGAGGTTGGCTTGGCTGGGCTTGGATAGGCTAGGCTTGCCCAGCAAAGAATCTGATAGAACTGAAAACGGAGTTCAAATGAGTTCGAAAAAAATTCTATGCATGATGTGAGGTTGGCTTGGTTAGGCTTGGCTAGACTGGGCTTGGCTAGGCTTGGCTAGGCTAGGCTTGGCTTGGCTTGGCTTGGCTGGGCTTGGCTTGGCTTGGCTTGGCTTGGCTTGGCTGGGCTTGACTTGACAGAACTGAGCTTGACTTGGTTTGGCACAGTTAGCTCTGCTCGGACCGGCTCGGACTCGGTTAGGCTCAACTTCGCTCGGCTCGGCTCGGCCTAGCATATCTATTTGATAAGCTACACCAAGTTGTTCACGCCTAACCGAGCCAACTGCCTATCCCAACCGAGACGAGCCAATTTGAATTGACCTGAGCCTAGCCTTGCAGGTCCAAGTTGAGTCGAGCCTAATTGAGCCTAACTAAGCCCAGCCAAGCTAAGCCGAGCCAAGCCAAGCCAAGCAGCCGAGCCAATCCAAGCCGAGACAAGCCAAGCCAAGCCAATCCAAGCCAAACCAAGCCGAGCCACGCCAAGCTAAGCCAAGCCTCGGTTAGGCTCAGGTGAGCTCAGTTTGGCTCCTCCCAGTCACAGGGTTTGAATCGAGGCTTCAAAATTTCACCTTCCAACCACGTGATGACGCTGATCAGTGCACAAAACTATCAGCCAGCCTTCTTCCGCACCAACGGGTCATTTGCAACGTCTCAACGAAACGAGCACACACACATAGACCGCAAGATCACAGCAACACACTAGATGATGATGGAGCAATTACAAGGCATCACAAAGGGAAATCACTTGCTTCATTATACAAAATGGTACAAGATACAAAACCCGGATTACACTTTGCACACACACTCACACAGTGGTCTCTCAACAGAAGTGTAATACACCAAGTACAGACTCCAGATCTCTCAAAATATCTAGCAACCTGCTTCAGTGGTCGACCATCCTCTTTTATAGAGCTACTGGTCGCCCATGCCTTTAATCTTGGCCACCCAGCTAAGGCCAAGTATCATCTCAGCCAGCCAGTCCAAGGGGTGGCAGTTTGGCTCGCCCCAAACTGCCCAACTTCCACCAACTGCTGACCAAAGTCGAGTATGGATGAGCTTGGACCATCTAGTCGAGTCCAAGTCTCCCAAGGGACTAAGTGCACCGCTCAGTCCATGGCCATGAGGCCAGTGCGCGAGCCAGGATGCGGCAGTGCACGTTGTAGCCCAAATGGTGCCTACACGGCTGTCGTCTACCCGCTCACATGATTTTGCATTGGTATTCTGCTCAGCATCCGCCTCTCTCAAATATCCGTCCCGGCTCGCGGACTCATCACAGCAGGATGTGCCACTTCGCATCAACCATGGGCTCCATGCGCCAAGCCTGTGCCTCCGCGCACACAGGCAGTCTGTAATGTTTTCCCTGCCAGGGCCAAGGCATGGCGAGAGTCCGCTCTGCCACGCTCCAGCCCAGGTGGGCAAATGCAAATGTCAAGTCCCGCGCCATTGTGCACACGGGACAGATTGCTTTGCAAGGCCATTGCTTCGTGTCTCCAGCCAAGCCAACCTCACATCAAGCTTGGCTAGGCTTGGCTTGGCTTGGCTAGGCTCGGCTTGGCTGGGCTTAGCTAGGCTCAACTTGGCTCGACTTGGCTAGGCTCAGGTTGGCTTGTCTCGTCTAGGATAGGTAGTTGGTTCGGTTAGGCATGAACAGCTTGGCATAGCTTAACAAATATATAGGCTAAATCGAGCCTAGCCAAGCTGAGCCTAGTGTTGCCCAGCCGAGCCTAGCCTAGCCAAGGCAAGGCAATCCAAAGAAAAACAAGCAAGCCGAGACAAGCCGAAACTAGACAAGCCAAGCCGAGCCTAACCAATTAAGCCTAGCCATGCTGAGCCTAGCCAGGCCAAGCGAAGCCGAGCCGAGCCGAGCCGAGCCAAGCCCAGCCAAGCCAAGCCGAGATGAGCCAAGCCAAGCTCACATAAAGCTTGGCTAGGCTTGGCTATCCAAGCCGAGACTAGCCTAGCCAAGCCAAGCCATGCTTGCAAAAAATCTGACAGAATTGAAAACGGAGTTCAATTGAGTTAAAAAAAAATTCTACGCATGATGTGAGGTTAGCTAGGATAGGTTTGGCTTGGCTGGGCTTGGCTTGACACGGCTCGGCTTGGCTCAGCTTGGCTGGGCTTGGCTTGGCTTGGCTTGGCTAGGCTTGGATTGGCTAGGCTCGGCTTGACTGGGCTTAGAAAGGAACAACTTGGCTCGACTCGGCTCGGCTCGGCTCGGCTCTGCTAGGCTAGGCTAGGCTCAGATCAGCTCATTTTGGCTCCTCTCAGCTAGGATAGGCAGTTGGTTCGGTTAGGTGCGATCGGCTCAGCTTGGCTAGGCTCGACTAGACTCGGCTCGTCTTAGCTTGGTTGAACTGAGCTTGGTTCGGTTTGGCACACTTATCTCAGCTCGAACCAGCTCGGACTCGATTAAGCTCAACTTCGCTCATCTCAGCTCGGCTTAGCCTATCTATTTGTTAAGCTACGCCGAGTTGTTCACGCCTAACCGAGGCTTGACTTAGCTAGGCTTGGCTCGGTTTGGCTTGGCTGGGCTTGGCTTGGCTGGGCTTGGCTCGGCTCGGCTCGGCTTGGCTTGGCTCGGCTTGGCTTGGCTTAGCTTGGCTAGGCTTAGTTAGGCCCAATTAGGCTCGACTCGGCTCGGCTCTGCAAGGCTATGCTCAGGTCAATTCAGCTTGGCTCGTCTAGGCTGGGATAGGCAGTTGGCTCGGTTAGGCGTGAACGACTTGGCGTAGCTTAACAAATAGATATGCTAAGCCGAGCCGAGCCGAGCCGAGCCGAGCGAAGTTGAGCCTAACCGAGTCCGAGCCGGTTCGAGCAGAGCTAAGTGTGCCAAACCGAGCCAAGCTCGGTTCAGCCAAGTCAAGCCCAGCCAAGCCAAGCCAAGCCAAGCCTAGCCAAGCCCAATCTAGCCAAGCCTAACCAAGCCAACCTCACATCATGAATAGAATTTTTTTCGAACTCATTTGAACTCCGTTTTCAGTTCTATTAGATTCTTTGCTGGGCAAGCCTAGCCTATCCAAGCCCAGCCAAGCCAAGCCAAGCCAACCTCACATCAAGCTTGGCTGGGCTTGGCTTGGCTTGGCTGGGCTAAACTTGGCGCGACTCGGCTCGGCTCTTCTAGGCTATGCTCAGGTCACTTTAGCTTGGCTCGTCTCTGCTACGATAGGCAGTTGGCTCCGCTAGGCGTGAATGACTCGGCGTAGCTTAACAAATAGATAGGCTAAGCCGAGTCAAGCGGAGACAAGCGAAGTTGAGCCTAACCGAGTCCGAGCATGTTCGAGCTGAGCTAAGTGTGCCAAACCGAGCCAAGCTCAGTTCAGCCAAGCTAAGTCGAGCCGAGTCTAGTCGAGCATAGCCAAGTCGAGCTGTTCGCGCCTAACCGAACCAACTGCCTATCCTAGCTGAGACGAGCCAATTTGAGCTGACCTTAGCATAGCCTAGCAGAGCCGAGCCGAGCCGAGTCGAGCCAAGTAGAGCCTTGCTAAGCCCAGCCAAGCCGAGCCAAGCCAAGTCAAGCCAAGCCAAGCCAATCCCAGCCAAGCCTAGCTGTGACAAGCCGAGACGAGCTGAGCCAAGCTGAGCCGTGCCAAGCCAAGTCAAGCCAAGCCCAGCCTAGCCAAACATAGCCTAGCCAACCTCACATCATGCGTAGAATTTTTTTCGAACTCAATTGAATTCCGTTTTCAGTTCTGTCAGATTTTTTGCAACCATGGCTTGGCTTGGCAAGGCTAGTCTCGGCTTGATGGGAGCTTGGCTTGGCAGGGCTCGGCTTGGCTCATCTCGGCTTGATGTGAGCTTGGCTTGGCAGGGCTCGGCTTGGCTCATCTCGGCTTGGCTTGGCTTGGCTGGGCTTGGCTCAGCTCGGCTAGGCTTGGCTTGGCTCAGCTCGACTTTGCTTTGCTTGGCTTGGCTCAGCTCGGCTTGGCTGGGCTTCGCTAGGCTCAACTAGGCTCGACTTGGCTCGGCTCTGCAAGGCTAACCGAGCCAACTGGCTATCCTATTCGAGATGAGCCAAGTTGAAGTGACCTGAGCCTAGCCTTGCATAGCCGAGCCGAGTCGAGCGTAGTTGAGTCTAGCGAATCCCAGCCAAGCCCATCCAAGCCAAGCCAAGTTGAGCCAAGCCAAGCCATGCCAAGCCTAGCCAAGCCCAGCCAAGCCAAGCCGAGCCAAGCTGAGCCGTGCCAAGCCTAGCCAAGCCCAGCCAAGCCAAGCCGAGCCGTGCCAAGCCGAGACAAGATGAGCCGAGCCAAGCCAAGACGAGTAGTGCCAAGCCAAGCCAAGCCGAGCCTAGCCAAGCCCAGCCAAGCCAATCCTAGCCAAACCAACCTCACATCATGCGTAGAATTTTTTTCGAACTCATTTGAACTTCGTTTTCAGTTCTGTCAGATTCTTTGCAAGCATGGCTTGGCTTGGCTAGGCGTGGCTCGGCTTGACTATATTTGGCTGGGCTTGGCTAGGCTCTGCATGGTTGGGCTTAATTGGTTAGGCTCGGCTTGGCTTGGCTTGGCACGGCTCGGCTTGTCTCATTTCGGCTTGGCTAGGCTTGTCTCAGCTTGGCTCATTTCGGGTTGGCTAGGCTTGTCTCGGCTTGGCTTGGCTTTCCTTGGATTGTCTTGCCTTGGCTTGGCTCGGCTTGGCTCGGATTGGCTGGGCAACGCTAGGCTCAGCTTGGCTAAGTTCGATTTAGCCTATATATTTGTTAAGCTACGCCAAGTTGTTCTCGCCTAACCGAACCAACTACCTATCCTAGCCGAGACGAGCCAACCTGAGCTAACCTGAGCCAAGCCGAGTCAAGCCAAGTTGAGGCTAGCTAAGCCTAGCCAAGCCAAGCAAAGCCTAGCCAAGCTTGATGTGAGGTTGGCTTGGCGGGGCTTGGATAGGCTAGGCTCGGCATGGCTCGGCATGGCTCGGCTTGGCTTATCTCAGCTTGGCAAGGCTCTGCTTGGCCTGGCTGGGCTTGGCTTGGCTGGGCTTGGCATGGCTTGGCTCGACTTGGCTGGGCTTGGCATGGCTTGGCTCGACTTGGCTTGGCTGGGCTTGGCTCGGCTCGGCTTGGCTCGGCTTGGATTGGCTTGGCTCGGCTTGGCTTGGCTTGCCTTGGCTTGGCTGGACTTGGGCTTGGCTCTGCTTGGCTCGGCTTGGATTGGCTCGGCTCGACTCAGCTCGGCTCGGCTTGGCTTGGCTTAGCTTGGCTGGGCTTAGTTAGGCTCATTTAGGCTCGACTCGGCTCGGCTGTGTAAGGCTAGGCTCAGGTCAATTCAGGTTGGCTCGTCTCGGCTGGGATAGGCAATTGTCTCGGTTAGGCGTGAACGACTTGGCGTAGCTTAACAAATAGATATGCTAAGCCGAGCCGAGCCGAGCGAAGTTGAGCCTAACCGAGTCCAAGCCGATTCTAGCAGAGCTAAGTGTGCCAAACCGAGCCAAGCTCAGTTCAGCCAAGCCAAGCCCAGCCCAGCCAAGCCAAGCCAAGCCTAGGCAAGCCCAGTCTAGCCAAGCCCAGTCTAGCCAAGCCCAGTCTAGCCAAGCCTAACCAAGCCAACCTCACATCATGCATAGAATTTTTTTCGAACTCATTTGAACTCCGTTTTCAGTTCTATCAGATTCTTTGCTGGGCAAGCCTAACCTATCCAAGCCCAGCCAAGCCAAGCCAAGCCAACCTCACATCAAGCTTGGCTGTGCTTGGCTTGGCTTGGCTTGGCTAAACTAGGATCGACTCGGCTCGGCTCTGCTAGGCTAGGCTCAGGTTACTTTAGCTTGGCTCGTCTATGCTACGATAGCCAGTTGGCTTGGTTAGGCGTGAACGACTCGACGTAGCTTAACAAATAGATAGGCTAAGCCGAGCCGAGACGACCGAAGTTGAGCTTAATCGAGTCCGAGCCGGTTCGAGCTGAGCTAAGTGTGCCAAACCGAGCCAAGCTCAGTTCAGCCAATTTAAGATGAGCCGAGTCTAGTCGAGCCTAGCCAAGCCGAGCCGTTCGCGCCTAACCGAACCAAGTGCTTATCCTAGCTGAGACGAGCCAAACTGAGCTGACCTGAGCCTAGCCTAGTAGAGTCGAGCCGAGCCCAGCCGAGTTGAGCATAGCCAAGCCAAGCCAAGCCATGGCAAGTCGAGCATAGTCAAGGCAAGCCAAGCCAAGCCAAGCCAAGTCAAGTCAAGCCAAGCCCAGCCAAGCTGAGCCAAGCCGAGCCGTGTCAAGCCAAGTCAAGCCAATCCCAGCCAAGCCAAACCTATCCTAGCCAACCTCACATCATGCGTAGAATTTTTTTCGAACTCAATTGAACTTCGTTTTCAGTATTGTCAGTATTGGCACGAGCCGAGTCGAGCCAAGTTGAGCCTTGCTAAGCCGAGCCAAGCCAAGCCAAGCCAAGCCAAGTCAAGTCAAGCGAAGCCAAGCCCAGACAAGCTGAGCCAAGCTGAGCCGTGTCAAGCCAATCCCAGCCAAGCCAAACCTTTCCTAGCCAACCTCACATCATGCGTAGAATTTTTTTCGAACTCAATTGAACTTCGTTTTCAGTATTGTCAGAATTTTTGCAAGCATGGCTTGGCACGGCTCGGCTTGGCTCATCTCGGCTTGGCTTGGGTGGGCATGGCTCGGCTCAGCATGGCTTGGCTGGGCTTGGCTTGGCTTGGCATGGCTTGGCTTGGCTTGGCTTGGCTCGGCTTGGCTCGGCTTGGCTTGGCTTGGCTTGGCTCAGCACGGCTTGGCTTGGCTCGGCTCAGCTCAGCTTGGCTTGGCTCGGTTCGGCACACTTAGCTCTGCACGAACCGGCATATACTCGGTTAGGCTCATCTTGCTCGGCTCGGCTCGGCTCGGCTTAGCCTATCTATTTTTTAAGCTACACCGAGTCGTTAATGCCTAACCGAGCCAACTGCCTATCCTAGCCGAGATGAGCCAAGCTGAAGTGACTTGAGCCTAGCCTTGCAGAGCCGAGCCGAGTCCAGCCTAGTTGAGCCTAGCGAAGCCCAACCAAGCCAATCCTAGCCAAGCTGAGCTGAGTCGAGGCAAGCCGAGTCGAGCCGAGGCAAGCCCAGCCCAGCCAAGCCAAGCCGAGATGAGCCAAGCCGAGCCCTGCCGAGCCAAGCTCACATCAAGCTTGGCTAGGCTTGGCTATCCAAGCCTAGCCTAGCCTAGCCAAGCCAAGCCATGGTTGCAAAAAATCTGACAGAACTGAAAACGGAGTTCAATTGAGTTCAAAAAAAATTCTACGCATGATGTGAGGTTGGTTAGGCTGGGTTTGGCTAGTCTGGGCTTGGCTAGGCTGGGCTGGGCTTGACTTGGCTTGTCACGGCTCAACTTGGCTCAGCTCATCTCGGCTTGTCACAGCTAGGCTTGGCTTGGCTTGGCTTGACTTGGCTTGGCTTGACTTGGCTTGGCTCGGCTTGGCTGGGCTTCACAAGGCTCAACTTGGCTCAACTCGGCTCTGCTCGACTCTGCTAGGCTAGGCTAAAGTCAGCTCAAATTGGCTCGTCTCAACTAGGATAGGCAGTTGGTTCGGTTAGGCGCGAACGGCTCGGCTTAGCTTGGCTGAACTGAGCTTGGCTCAGTTTGGCACACTTAGCTCAGCTCGAATCGGCTCGGACTCGGTTAGGCTCAACTTCGCTCGTCTCGGCTCGGCTCAGCTTAGCCTATCTATTTGTTAAGCTACGCCGAGTCATTCATGCCTAACCGAGCCAACTACCTATCATAGCCGATATGAGCCAAGCTAAAGTGACCTGAGCCTAGCAGAGCCGAGCCGAGTCGAGCCTAGTTTAGCCGAGCCAAGCCAAGCCCAGCCAAGCTGAGCCAAGCTGAGCCAAGCTGAGCCAAGCCTAGCTGTGACAAGCCGAGATGAGCTGAGCCAAGCTGAGCCGTGCCAAGCCAAGTCAAGCCAAGCCCAGCCTAGCCAAACCCAGCCTAGCCAAACCCAGCCAAGCCAATCCTAGCCAAGCCAACCTGACATCATGCGTAGAATTTTTTTAGAACTCATTTGAACTTCGTTTTCAGTTATGTCAGATTCTTTGCAAGCATGGCTTGGCTTGGCTAGGCCTGTCTCGACTTGGCTATGCTTGGCTAGGCTCGGCATGGCTGGGCTTGGTTAGGCTCGGCTTGGCTTGGCTTGCCTTGGATTGTCTTGCCTTGGCTTGGCTAGGCTCGGCTTGGCTGGACAACGCTAGGCTCAGCTTGGCTAGGCTCGATTTAGCCTATATACTTGTTAAGCTACGCCAAGCTGTTCATGCCTAACTGAACCAACTGCCTATCCTAGCCGAGACGAGCCAATCTGACCTAACCTGACCCTAGCCTAGCAGAGCTGAGCCGAGCCGAGTCAAGCCAAGTTGAGCCTAGCTAAGCCCAACCAAGCCTAGCCAAGCTTGATGTGAGGTTGGCTTGGCTGGGCTTGGATAGACTAGGCTTGGCTTGGCTTGGCTCGGCTCGACTTGGCACGGCTCGACTTGGCTTGGCTCGGCTCAGCTCAGCTCAGCTCGGCTTGGCTTGGCTTGGCTCGGCTTGGCTTGGTTGGGCTTGGCTTCATTAGGCTCAACTAGGCTCGACTCGACTCGGCTCTACAAGGCTAGGCTCAGGTCATTTCAGCTTGGCTCATCTCGGCTGGGATAGGTAGTTGGCTAGGTTAGGCGTGAACGACTCGGTGTCGACTCGGCTCGGCTCTGCTAGGCTAGGCTCAGGTCACTTTAGCTTGGCTCGTATCAGCTACGATAGGTAGTTGGCTCGGTTAGGTGTGAATGACTCGGCGTAGCTTAATAAATAGATAGGCTAAGCTGAGCTGAGCCGAGACGAGAGAAGTTGAGCCTAACCGAGTCCGAGCTGGTTCGAGCTGAGCTAAGTGTGCCAAACCGAGCCAAGCTTAGTTCAGCCAAGCTAAGCCGAGCCGAGTCTAGTCGAGCCTAGCCAAGCCGAGTCATTCGCGCCTAACCAAACCAACTGCCTATCCTAGCTGAGACGAGCCAATTTGAGCTGACCTTAGCCTAACCTAGCAGAGCCGAGCCGAGTCGAGTTGAGCCAAGTTGAGCCTTGTGAAGCCCAGCGGAGCCGAGCCAAGCCAAGTCAAACCAAGCCAAGCCAAGATAAGCCAAGCCAAGCCAAACCAAGCCAAGCCAAGCCAAGCCAAGCCAAGCCAAGTTGAGCCAAGCCTAGCTGTGACAAGCCGAGATGAGCTTAGCCAAGTCGAGCCGTGCCAAGCCAAGTCAAGCCCAGCCCAGCCTAGCCAAGCCCAACCTAGCCAAACCTAGCCTAACCAACCTTACATCATGCGTAGAATTTTTTTGAACTCAATTGAACTCCGTTTTTAGTTGTGTCAGATTTTTTGCAACCATGGCTTGGCTTGGCTAGGCTAGTCTAGGCTTGGATAGCCAAGCCTAGCCAAGCTTGATGTGAGCTTGGCTTGGCAGGGCTTGGCTGGGCTGCGCTTGGCTCGGCTCGGCTCAGATCGGCTCGGCTTGGCTTGGCTGGGCTTTGCTAGGCTACACTAGGCTGGACTCGGCTCGGCTCTACAAGGCTAGGCTCAAGTCACTTCAGCTTGGCTAATCTTGGCTAGGATAGGCAGTTGGCTCGGTTAGGCGTTAACGACTCGGTGTAGCTTAACAAATAGATAGGCTAAGCCGAGCCGAGCCGAGCCGATTAAGATGAGCCTAACCGAGTCTATACCGGTTCGTGCAGAGCTAAGTGTGCCAAACCGAGCCAAGCCAAGCCAAGCCTAGCCGAGCTTGGCTAGGATAGGTTTGGCTTGACTGGGCTTGGCTTGACTTGGCTTGACACGGCTCGGCTTGGCTCAGCTTGGCTGGGCTTGGCTTGACTTGACTTGGCTTGACTTGACTTGGCTTGGCTTGCCTTGACTATGCTCAGCTTGCCTTGGCTTGGCTTGGCTATGCTCGACTCGGCTTGGCTCGGCTCGGCTCTGCTATGCTAGGCTCAGGTTAGCTCAGTTTGGCTCATCTCAGCTAGGATAAGCAGTTGGTTCGGTTAGGCACGAACGGCTCAGCTTGGCTTGGCTCGACTAGACTCGGCTCGTCTTAGCTTGGCTGAACTGAGCTTGGCTCGGTTTGGCACACTTAGCTCAGCTCGAACCGGCTCGAACTCGATTAAGCTCAACTTCGGTCGTCTCGCCTCGGCATAGCCTATCTATTTGTTAAGCTACGTCAAGTCGTTCACGCCTAACCGAGCCAACTGCCTATCGTAGCAGAGACGAGCCAAGCTAAAGTGACCTGAGCCTAGCCTACCAGAGCCGAGCCGAGTCGAGCATAGTTTAGCCCAGCCAAGCCAAGCCAAGCACAACCAAGCTTGATGTGAGGTTGGCTTGGCTTGGCTTGGCTGGGCTTGGATAGGCTAGGCTTGCTCAGCAAAGAATCTGATAGAACTGAAAACGGAGTTCAAATGAGTTCGAAAAAAATTCTATGCATGATGTGAGGTTGGCTTGGTTAGGCTTGGCTAGACTGGGCTTGGCTAGGCTTGGCTTGGCTTGGCTTGGCTGGGCTGGGCTTGGCTTGGCTGAACTGAGCTTGGCTTGGCTTGGCTGGGCTGGGCTTGGCTTGGCTGAACTGAGCTTGGCTCAGTTTGGCACACTTAGCTCTGCTTGAACCGGCTCGGACTCAGTTAGGCTCAACTTCGCTCGGCTCGGCTCGGCTTAGCATATCTATTTGTTTAGCTACGCCAAGTCGTTCACGCCTAATCGAGCCAACTGTCTATCCCAGCCGAGATGAGCCAACCTGAATTGACCTGAGCCTAGCCTTGCAGATCCGAGCCTAAATGAGCCTAACTAAGCCCAGCCAAGCCCAGCCAAGCCCAGCCAAGCTAAGCCAAGCCAAGCCGAGCCGAGCCGAGCGAATCCCAGCCAAGCCAAGCCAAGTCGAGCCGAGCCAATCCAAGCCGAGCCGAGCCAATCCAAGCCAAGCTGAGCCAAGCCCACCCAAGCCAAGCCAAGCCAAGTCGAGCCAATCCAAGCCATGCCAAGCCCAGCCAGTCCAAGCCGAGCCTTGCCAAGCCGAGATAAGCCAAGCCGAGCCCTGCCGAGCCAAGCCGAGCCTAGCCTATCCAAGCCCTGCCAAGCCAACCTCACATCAAGCTTGGCTAGGCTTTGCTTGGATTGGCTAGGCTTAGCTAGCCTAAACTTGGCTCGACTCGGCTAGGCTCAGGTTAGCTCAGGCTGGCTCGTCTCGGCTAGGATAGGTAGTTGGTTCGGTTAGGCGTGAACAGCTTGGCATAGCTTAACAAATATATAGGCTAAATCGAACCTAGCCAAGCTGAGCCTAGCGTTGCCCAGCCAATCCGAGCCAAGCCGAGCCAAGCCGAGCCAAGCCGAGCCAAGCGAAGGCAAGGCAATCCAAGGAAAGCCAAGCCAAGCCGAGACAAGCCTAGCCAAGCCGAAATGAGCCAAGCAGAGACAAGCCAAGCTGAGCCTAACCAATTAAGCCCAACCATGCCGAGCCTAGCCAAGCCCAGCCAAATATAGTCAAACCGAGCCACGCCTAGCCAAGCCAAGCCATGCTTGAAAAGAATCTGACAGAACTGAAAACGAAGTTCAAATGAGTTCGAAAAAAATTCTACGCATGATGTGAGGTTGGTTTGGCTAGGATTGGCTTGGCTGGGCTTGGTACGGCTCGGCTTGTCTCGGCTTGGTACGGCTCGGCTTGGCTCGGCTTGGCTGGGCTTGGCTAGGCTTGGCATGGCTTGGCTTGGCTTGGCTTGGCTTGGCTTGGCTTGGCTTGGCTTGGCTTGGCTCGGCTCAACTTGGCTTGGCTTTGCTGGGCTTGGCTGGGATTCGCTAGACTCAACTAGGCTCGACTCGGCACGGCTATGCAAGGGTAGGCTCAGGTCACTTCAACTTGGCTCATCTCGGATAGGATAGCCAGTTGGCTCGATTAGGCGTGAACGACTCGGCGTATCTTAACAAATAGATAGGCTAAGCTGAGCCGAGCGAAGTTGAGCCTAACCGAATCCGAGCCGTTTCGTGCAGAGCTAAGAGTGCCAAAACGAGTCAAGCTCGGTTCAGCCAAGCTGAGCCAAGCCGAGTCTTGTCGAGCCTAGTCGAGCCTAGCCAAGCCGAGCAATTCGTACCTAATCGAACCAACTGTCTATCCTTGCAGAGACTAGCCAATCTGTGCTGACCTGAGCATAGCCGAGCAGAGCCGAGTCGAGCCAAGTTGAACCTAGCTAAGCCCAACCAAGCTGAGCCTAGCTAAGCCCAACCAAGCTGAGCCTAGCAAAGCCAAGCCAACTCAAGCCAAGCCAAGCTAAGCCAAGCCGAGTTGTGCCAAGCCGAGACGAGCCGGGCCAAGTGAAGTTGAGTGAGCCAAACCAAGCCAAGCGCAGTTCAACAAATCCGAGCCGAGCCGAGCTGAGCCTAGTCGAGCCTAGCCAAGTTGTCCCTAGCTAAGCCAATCCAAGCCAAGACAAACCTAGCCAAGTCAAGCCATGCTTGATAGAATTGAAAACGGAGTTCAAATATGTTCGAAAAAAATTCTACGCATGATGTGACGTTGGCCTGGCTATGTTTGGCTTGGCTTGGCTTGGCTTAGCTTGGCTGGGCTTGGCTAGTCTCGGTTTGGCTGGCTTAGCTATGCTCAACTTGACTCAACTCTGAGGCAAGCCGAGCCGAGCCGAGCCAAGCCAAGCCAAGCCAAACCAAGCCAAGCCAAGCCAAGCCAAGCCAAGCCAAGCCAAGCCAAGCCGAGCTGAGCTGAGCCGAGCCAAGCCCAGCCAAGCCAAGCCGAGATGAGCCAAGCCGAGCCGTGCCAAGCCAAGCTCGCATCAAGCTTGGCTAGGCTTGGCTATCCAAGCCGAGACTAGCCTAGCCAAGCCAAGCCATGCTTGCAAAAAATTCGACAGAACTGAAAATAGAGTTCAATTGAGTTCGAAAAAATTCTACGCATGATGTGAGGTTGGCTAGGATAGGTTTGGCTTGGCTGGGCTTGGATTGACTTGCCTGGACACGGCTCGGCTTGGCTCAGCTTGGCTGGGCTTGGCTTTGCTTGGCTTGGCTTGGCTTGGCTTGGCTTGACTTGGCTTGGCTTGGCTTGGCTTGACTTGGCTTGGCTTGGCTTGGCTTGGCTTGGCTTGGCTTGGCTTGGCTTGGCTTGGCTTGGCTTGGCTTGGCTTGGCTGGGCTGGGCTTAGCAAGGCTCAACTTGGCTCGGCTCGGCTCTGCTAGGCTAGGCTCAGGTCAGCTCAATTTGGCTCCTCTCAGCTAGGATAAGTAGTTGGTTCGGTTAGGCGCGAACGGCTCGACTTGGCTAGGCTCGACTATACTCGACTCGTCTTAGCTTGGCTGAACTGAGTCTGGCTCGGTTTGGCACACTTAGCTCAGCTCGAACTGGCTCGGACTCGATTAAGCTCAACTTCAATCGTCTCGGCTCGGCTCGGCTTTGCCTATCTATTTGTTAAGCTACGCCGAGTCGTTCACGCCTAACCGAGGTTTGGCTTAGCTAGGCTTGGCTCGGCTCGGCTTTGCTTGGCTTGGCTTGGCTTGGCTGGGCTTGGGTTGGCTTGGCTGGGCTGGGCTTGGCTTGGCTTGGCTCGGCTTGTCTCTGCTTGGATTGGCTCGGCTTGTCTCGGCTTGGATTGGCTCAGCTCGGCTTGGCTCGACTTGGCTTGGCTTGGCTGGGCTTGTCTCGGCTCGGCTTGGATTGGCTCGACTTGGCTTGCCTCGGCTCGGCTTTGCTTGGCTTAACTTGGCTGGGCTTAGTTAGGCTCAATTAGGCCCAACTCGGCTCGGCTCTGCAAGGCTAGGCTCTGGTCAATTCAGCTTGGCTCGTCTCGGTTGGGATAGGCAGTTGGCTCGGTTAGGCGTGAACGACTTAGCATAGCTTAACAAATAGATATGCTAAGCCGAGCCGAGACGAGCGAAGTTGAGTCTAACCGAGTCCGAGCCGGTTCGAGCAGAGCTAAGTGTGCCAAACCGAGCCAAGCTCAATTCAGCCAAGCCAAGCCCAGCCAAGCCAAGCCTAGCCAAGCCCAGTCGAGTCAAGCCTAACCAAGCCAACCTCACATCATGCATAGAATTTTTTTCAAATTCATTAGAACTCTGTTTTCAATTAGATTAGATTCTTTGCTGGGCAAGCCTAGCCTATGCAAGCCCAGCCAAGCCAAGCCAAGCCAACCTCACATCAAGCTTGGCTGGGCTAAACTAGGCTCGACTCGGCTCTGCTAGGCTAGGCTCAGGTCACTTTAGCTTGGCTAGTCTCTACAACGATAGGTTGTTTGCTCGGTTAGACGTGAATGACTCGGCATAGCTTAACAAATAGATAGGCTAAGCCGAGCCAAGATGAGCGAAGTTGAGCTCAATCGAGTCCGAGCCGGTTCGAGCTGAGATAAGTGTGCCAAATCGAGCCAAGCTCAGTTCAGCCAAGCTAAGACGAGCCGAGTCTAGTCGAGTCTAGCCAAGCCGAGCCGTTCGCACCTAACCAAACCAACTGCTTATCCTAGCTGAGATGAGCCAAACTGAGCTGACCTGAGCCTAGCCTAGCAGAGCCGAGCCGAGCCGAGCCGAGTCGAGCCAAGTTGAGCCTTGCTAAGCCCAGCCAAAATGAGCCTAGCCAAGCCAAGCCAAGTCAAGCCAAGTCAAGGCAAGTCAAGCCAAGCCAAGTCAAGCCGAGCCAAGCCAAGCCAAGCCTAGCCAAGCTGAGCCAAGCCAAGCCGTGTCAAGCCAAGTCAAGCCAAGCCCAGCCAAGCCAAACCTATCCTAGCCAACCACACATCATGCGTAGAATTTTTTTCGAACTCAATTGAACTCCGTTTTCATTTCTGTCAGATTTTTTGCAAGCATGGCTTGGCTTGGCTTGGCTAGGCTAGTCTCGGCTTGGATAGCCAAGCCTAGCCAAGCTTGATGTGAGCTTGGCTTGGCATGGCTCGGCTTGGCTCATCTGGGCTTGGCTTGGAAGGGCTTGGCTCGGCTCAGCTTGGATTGGCTGGGCTCGGCTCGGCTCGGCTCGGCTCGGCTTTGCTTGGCTTGGCTGGGCTTCGCTAGGCTCAACTAGGCTCGACTCGACTCGGCTCGGCTCTGCAAGGCTAGGCTCAAGTCACTTCAGCTTGGCTAATCTCAGCTAGGATAGGCAGTTGGCTCGGTTATGCGTGAATGACTCGGCGTAGCTTAACTAATAGATAGGCTAAGCCGAGCCAAGACGAGCGAAGTTGAGCTTAATCGAGTCCGAGCCGGTTCGAGATGAGCTAAGTGTGCCAAACCGAGCCAAGCTCAGTTCAGCCAAGCTAAGACGAGCCGTGTCTAGTCGAGCCTAGCCAAGCCAAGCCGTTCGCGCCTAACCGAACCAACTGCTTATCCTAGCTGAGAGGAGCCAAACTGAGATGATCTCAGCCTAGCCTAGCAGAGCCGAGCCGAGCCGAGTCGAGCCAAGTTGAGCCTTGCTAAGCCCAACCAAGCCAATCCAACCCAAGCCAACCCAAGCCAAGCCAAGCCAAGCCAAGCCAAGCCAAGCCAAGCTAAGCCCAGCCAAGCTGATCCTAGCCGAGCCGTGTCAAGCCAAGCCCAGCCAAGCCAAACCTATCCTAGCCAACCTCACATCATGCGTAGAATTTTTTTCGAACTCAATTTAACTCCGTTTTCAGTTCTGTCGGATTTTTTGCAAGCATGGCTTGGCTTGGCTAGGCTAGTCTCAGCTTGGATAGCCAAGCCTAGCCAAGCTTGATGTGAGCTTAGCTTGGCACGGCTCGGCTTGGCTCATCTCGCCTTGGCTTTGCTGGGCTTGGCTCGGCTCGGTTTGGCTCAGCTTGGCTTGGCTTGGCTCGACTCGGCTCAGCTTGGCTCGGCTCAGCTCGGCTCGGCTTGGCTTGGCTTGGCTCGGCTCATCTTGGCTTGGCTGGGCTTCGCTAGGCTCAACTAGGCTCGACTCGGCTCTGCAAGGCTAGGCTCAAGTCACTTCAGCTTGGCTCATCTCGGCTAGGATAGGCAGTTGGCCCGGTTAGGCATTAATGACATGATGTGAGGGTGGCTAGGATAGGTTTGGCTTGGCTGGGCTTGGCTTGAGTTGGCTTGACACGGCTCGACTTGGCTCAGCTTGGCTCAGCTTGGCTGGGCTTGGCTTGGCTTGACTTGACTTGGCTTGGCTTGGCTTTGCTTGACATAGCTTGGCTTGGCTTGGCTTGGCTTGGCTAGGCTCGGCTTGGCTTGGCTTGGCTTGACTTGGCTTGGCTTGGCTTGGCTCGGCTCAGCTCGGCTCGGCTCAGCTTGGCTTTGCTTGTCTTGGCTGGGCTGCGCTAGGCTCAACTAGGCTCGACTCGACTCGGCTCAACTCTGCAAGGCTAGTCTCAAGTCACTTCAGCTTGGCTCATCTCGGCTTGGATAGGCAGTTGGCTCGGTTAGGCGTGAACGACTCGGCGTAGCTTAACTAATAGATAGGCTAAGCCGAGCCAAGACGAGCGAAGTTGAGCTTAATCGAGTCCGAGCCGGTTCGAGATGAGCTAAGTGTGCCAAACCGAGCCAAGCTCAGCCAAGCCGAGCCAAGCCAAACTCAGCCAAGCCGAGCCTAGCCAAGTCAAGCCAAGCCAAGTCAAGCCAAGGCAAGCAAAGCCAAGCCCAGCCAAGCTGAGCCAAGCCGAGCCGTGTCCAGCCAAGTCAATCCAAGCCCAGCCAAGCCAAACCTATCCTAGCCAACCTCACATCATGCGTAGAATTTTTTTCGAACCCAATTGAACTCTATTTTCAGTTCTGTCAAATTTTTTGCAAGCATGGCTTGGCTTGGGTAGGCTAGTCTCAGCTTGGATAGCCAAGCCTAGCCAAGCTTGATGTGAGCTTGGCTTGGCACGGCTCGGCTTGTCTTGGCTGGGCTTGGCTCGGCTCGGCTCGGCTTGGCTCAGCTTGGCTTGGCTTGGCTTGGCTTGGCTGTGCTTGGCTTGGCTTGGCTTCGCTTGGATTGGCTTGGCTTGGCTTGGCTTCGGTCGGCACGACTCGACTCGACTTGGCTTGGCTTGGCTTGGCTTGGCTCGGCTCGGCTTGGTTCGGCTTGGCTTGGCTTGGCTTGGCTTATCTAGGCTCAACTAGGCTCGACTCGGCTCGGCTCTGCAAGGCTAGGCTCAAGTCAATTCAGCTTGGCTCGTCTCGGCTAGGATAGGCAGTTGGCTCAGTTCGGCGTGAATGACTTGGCGTAGCTTAACAAATAAATATGCTAAGCCGAGCCGAGCCGAGCGAAGTTGAGCCTAATCGAGTCCGAGCCGGTTCGAGTAGAGCTAAGTGTGCCAAACCGAGCCAAGCTCAGTTTAGCCAAGCCAAGCCCAGCTAAGCCAAGCCTAGCCTAGCCAAGCCCAGTCTACCCAAGCCTAACCAAGCCAACCTGACATCATACATAGAATTTTTTTCGAACTCATTTGAACTCCGTTTTAAGTTCTATCAGATTCTTCGATGGACAAGCCTAGCCTATCCAAGCACAGCCAAGCCAAGCCAAGACAACCTCACATCAAGCTTGGCAGGGCTAAACTAGGCTCGACTCAGCTCGGCTCTGCTAGGCTAGGTTTCGGTCACTTTAGTTTGGCTCGTCTCTGCTACCATAGGCAGTTGGCTCGGTTAGGCGTGAACGACTCGGCGTAGCTTAACAAATAGATAGGCTAAGCCGAGTCGAGACGAGCGAAGTTGACCTTAATCGAGTCCGTGCCGGTTCGAGCTGAGCTAAGTGTGCCAAACCGAGCCAAGCTCAGTTCAGCCAAGCTAAGACGAGCCGAGTCTAGTCGAGCCTAGCCAAGCCGAGCTGTTCGCGCCTAATCGATCCAACTGCTTATCCTAGCTGAGACGAGCCAAACTGAGCTGACCTGAGCCTAGCCTAGCAGAGCTGAGCTGAGCCGAGTCGAGCCAAGTTGAGCCATGCTAAGCCCAGCCAAGCCGAGGCTAGCCAAGCCAAGCCAAGCCAAGCCAAGTCAAGCCAAGCCCAGCCAAACCAAACTTATCCTAGCCAACCTCACATCATGCGTAGAATTTTTTTAGAACTCAATTGAACTCCGTTTTCATTTCTGTCAGATTTTTTGCAAGCATGGCTTGGCTTGGCTAGGCTAATCTCGGCTTGGATAGCCAAGCCTAGCCAAGCCTAGCCAAGCTTGATATGAGCTTGGCTTGGCACGACTCGGCTTGGCTCATCTCGGCTTGGCTTGGCTGGGCTTGGCTCAGCTTGGCTTGGTTTGGCTAGGCTTGGCTTGGCTTGGCTTGGCTTGACTTGGCTTGGCTTGGCTTGGCTCGGCTCGGCTTGGCTTGGCTGGGCTTCGCCAGGCTCAACTAGGCTCGACTCGGCTCGGCTTGGCTTGGCTGGGCTTGGCTGGGCTTCGCTAGGCTCGACTCGGCTCGGCTCTGCAAGGCTAGGCTCAAGTCACTTCAGCTTGGCTCATCTCTGCTAGGATAGGCAGTTGGATCGGTTATGCGTGAATGGCTCGGTGTAGCTTAACAAATAGATAGGCTAATCCGAGCCGAGACGAGCGAAGTTGAGCTTAATCGAGTCTGAGCCGGTTCGAGCTGAGCTAAGTGTGCCAAACCGAGCCAAGCTCAGTTCAGCCAAGCTAAGATGAGCCGAGTCTAGTCGAGCCTAGCCAAGCCGAGTCGTTCGCGCCTAACCGAACCAACTGCTTATCCTAGTTGAGATGAGCCAAACTGAGCCTAGCCTAGCAGAGCCGAGCCGAGTCGAGGCAAGTTGAGCCTTGCTAAGCCCAGCCAAGCCGAGCCTAGCCAAGCCTAGCCAAGCCACGTCAAGCCAAGCCAAGCCAAGTCAAGCCCAACCAAGCTAAGCCTAGCCATGTCGTGTCAAGCCAAGTCAAGCCAAGCCCAGCCAAGCCAAACCTATCCTAGCCAACCTCACATCATGCGTAGAATTTTTTTCGAACTCAATTGAACTCTGTTTTCAGTTCTGTCAGATTTTTTGCAACCATGGCTTGGCTTGGCTAGGCTAGCCTCGGCTTGGATAGCCAATCTTGATGTGAGCTTGGCTTGGCACGGCTCGGCTTTGCTCATCTCAGCTTGGCTTGGCTTGGCTTGGCTTGGCTCGGCTCGGCTCAACTTGGCTGGGCTTCGCTAGGCTCAACTAGGCTTGACTCGGCTAGGCTCTGCACGGCTAGGCTCAAGTCACTTCAGCTTGGCTCATCTCGGCTAGGAAAGGCAATTGGCTCGGTTAGGCATTATTGACTCGGTGTATCTTAATAAATAGATAGGCTAGGCCAAGTCGAGCAAGATGAGCCTAACCGAGTCTGTGTCGGTTCGTTCAAAGATAAGTGTGCCAAACCGAGCCGAGCCTAGTCTTGTCGAACCTATCCAAGCCGAGCCATTCGGGCCTTACCGAACCAACTGCCTATCCTAGCTGACACGAGCCAATATGAGCTGACCTGAGCCTAGCCTAGGAGATTCGAGCCGAGCCGAGTCGAGTCAAGTTGAGCCTAGCTAAGCCCAGCCAAACCTAGCTTAGCCAAGCTAAGCCAAGCCAAGCCAAGCCAAACATAGCCAGGCCAACCTCACATCATGCATAGAATTTTTTTCGAACTCATTTGAACTCCGTTTTCAGTTCTGTCAGATTCTTTGCAAGCATGGCTTGGCTTGGCTAGGATTGTCTTTGCTTGGATTGGCTAAGCTAGGGACAGCTTGGCTAGGCTCGACTAGGCTCAGCTCAGCTTGGCTCGAATTTGCTAAACTGTGCTTGGCTCGATTTGGCTCACTCAACTTCACTTGGCTCGGCTGGTCTCGGCTTGGCACGGCTCGGCTTGGCTTGGCTTGGCTTGGCTTGGATTGGCTTGAGTCGGCTTGCCTTGGCTTGGCTGTGGTTGGCTAGGCTCAGCTTGGTTGGGCTTAGCTAGGCTCAACTTGGCTCGACTCGGCTCAGCTCAGCTTTGCTAGGCTAGGCTCAGGTCAGCACAGATTGGCTAGTCTCGGCAAGGATAGGCAGTTGGTTTGGTTAGGCGCGAATGGCTCTGCTTGGCTAGGCTCGACTAGACTCGGCTCGGCTCAGCTTTGCTGAACCGAGCTTGGCTCGGTTTGGCACACTTAGCTCTGCATGAACCGGCTCGGACTCGATTAGGCTCAACTTCGCTCGGCTCATCTCGGCTTAGCGTATCTATTTATAAAGCTACGCCGAGTCGTTCACGCCTAACTGAGCCAATTGCCTATCTTACCCGAGACGAGCCAAGCTGAAGTGACCTGAGCCTAGCCTTGCATAGCCGAGCCGAGTCGAGCCTAGTTGAGCCTAGCGAATCCCAGCCAAGCCAAGACAAGCCAAGCCCAGCCAAGCCCAGCCAAGTCGAGCCGTGCCAAGCTGAGCCATGCCAAACCAAGCCAAGCCGAGCCAAGCCAATCCTAGCCAAGCGAACCTCACATCATGCGTAGAATTTTTTTCGAACTCATTTGAACTTCGTTTTCAGTTCTGTCAAATTCTTTGCAAGCATGGCTTGGCTTGGCTAGTCTTGGCTATGCTTGGCTAGGCTTGGCTGGGCTTGGCTAGGCTCAGCATGGTTGAGATTAATTGGTTAGGCTCGGCTTGGCTTGGCTTGGCACAACTCGTCTTGGCTCGTTCCAGCTTGGCTAGGCTTGTCTCGACTTGCCTTGGCTTGCCTTGGCTTGCCTTGGCTTCGCTAGGGTCGGCTCAGCTTGGCTGGGCTTGGCTCGGATTGGTTGGGCAACGCTAGGCTCAGATTGGCTAGGCTCGATTTAGCCTATATATTTGTTAAGCTACGCCAAGCTATTCACGCCTAACTGAACCAACTGCCTATCCTAGCCGAGACGAGCCAACCTAAGCAGACCTGAGCCTAACCTAGCAAAGCTGAGCCGAGCCGAGTCGAGCCAAGTTGAGCCTAGCTAAGCCCATCCTAGCTGAGCCTAGCCAAGCCTAGCCAAGCTTGATGTGAGGTTGGCTTGGCTGGGCTTGGATAGGCTTGGCTTGGCTTACCTTGGCTCGGCTGGGCTCGGCTTGGCTCGGCTTGGCTGGGCTTCTCTCGGCTCAGCTTGGCTTGGATTGGCTCAGCTTGGCTTGGCTTGGCTTAGCTTGGCTGGGCTTCGTTAGGCTCGACTCGGCTCGGCTCTGCAAGGCTAGGCTCAGGTCAATTCAGGTTGGCTCGTCTCGGTTGGGATAGGCAGTTGGCCCGGTTAGGCGTGAACGAATTGGCGTAGCTTAACAAATAGATATGCTAAGCCGAGTCGAGCCGAGCGAAGTTGAGCCTAACCGAGTCTGAGTCGGTTTGAGCAGAGCTAAGTGTGCCAAACCGAGCCAAGCTCAGTTCAACCAAGCCAAGCCCAGCCAAGCCCAGCCAAGCCCAGTCTAGCCAACCCTAACCAAGCCAACCTCACATCATGCATAGAATTTTTTTCGAACTCATTTGAACTCCATTTTCAGTTCTGTCAGATTCTTTGCTGGGCAAGCCTAGGCTATCCAAGCCCAGTAAAGCCAAGCCAAGGCAATCCATGCCAAGCTAACCTCACATCAAGCTTGGCTGGGCTTGGCTTTGCTGGGCTAAACTAGGCTCGACTCGGCTCGGCCTAGGCTCTCCAAGCCAAGCCAAGCTGAGCCGAGCCAATCCAAGCCGAGCCAAGCCAAGCCAAGCTGAGCCAAGCCAACCCGAGCCAACCCGAGCCAAGGCAAGCCCATCCAAGCCAAGCCAAGCCGAGCCGAGCCAAGGCAAGCCGAGCTGAGCCAATCCAAGCTGAGCCGAGCCGAGCCAAGCAAAGCCGAGCTGAGCCAATCCAAGCCGAGCCAAGCCCAGCCAAGCCAAGCTAAGCCAAGCCAAGCCAAGCCGAGCCGAGCCAAGCCGAGCCGAGCCAAGCCAAGCCTAGCCAAGCCAAGCCAAGTCAAGCCAAGCCAAGCCAAGCCCAGCCAAGCTGAGCCAAGCCGAGCCAAGTCGAGCCAAGCCCAGCCAAGCCCAGCCAAGCCAAACCTATCCTAGCCAACCTCACATCATGCGTAGAATTTTTTTCGAACTCAATTGAACTTCGTTTTCAGTTCAGTCAGATTTTTTGCAAGCATGGCTTGGCTTGGCTAGGCTAGTCTCGGCTTGGATAGCCAAGCCTTGCCAAACTTGATGTGAGCTTGGCTTGGCACGGCTCGGCTTGGCTAATCTCGGCTTGGCTTGGCTGGGCTTTGCTCGGCTCGGCTCGGCTTGGCTTGGCTTGGCTTAGTTCGGTTCAGCTCGGCTAGGCTCGGCTTGGCTTGGCTTGGCTCGGCTCAGCTTGGCTTGGCTGGGCTTCGCTTGGCTCAACAAGGCTCGACTCGGCTCGGCTCTGCAAGGCAAGGCTCAAGTCACTTCAGCTTGGCTCATCTCGGCTAGGATAGGCAATTTGGCTTCGCTGGGCTTGGCTTGACTTGGCTAGACACGGCTCGGCTTAGCTCAGCTTGGCTGGGCTTGGCTTGGCTTGTCTTGTCTTGACTAGGCTCGGCTTGGCTAGGCTCGGCTTGGCTGGGCTTAGCAAGGCTCAACTTGGCTCGACTCGGCTCTGCTCGGCTCTGCTAGGCTAGGCTCAGGTCTACTCAGTTTGGCTCGTCTCAGCAAGGATAAGCAGTTGGTTCGGTTAGGCACGAACGGCTCGGCTTGGCTAGGCTCGACTAGACTCGGCTCGTCTTAGCCTGGCTGAACTGAGCTTGGCTCGGTTTGGCACACTTAGCTCAGCTCGTAACAGCTCGGACTCGATTAAGCTCAACTTCGCTCGGCTTCGCCTATCTATTTGTTAAGCTACATCGAGTCATACAAGCCTAACCGAGCGAACTGCCTATCCTAGCCGAGATGAGCCAAGCTAAAGTGACTTGAGCCTAGCCTTGCAGAGCCGAGCCGAGTCGAGCCTAGTTGAGCCTAGCGATGCCAAGCCAAGCCCAGCCGAGCCGAGCCGAACCGTGCCTAGCCAAGCTAAGCCAAGCCAAGAAAAGCCATGCCAAGCCATGCCAAGCAAAGCCAAGCCAAGCCAAGCCAAGCCAAGCCAAGCCAAGCCAAGCCAAGCCAAGCCAAGCCAAGCCAAGCCAACCAGAGAGGAGCCAAGCCGAGCCGTGCCAAGCCAAGCTCACATCAAGCTTGGCTAGTCTTGGCTATCCAAGCCGAGACTAGCCTAGCCAAGCCAAGCCATGCTTGCAAAAAATTTGACAAAAATGAAAACGGAGTTCAATTGAGTTCGAAAAAAATTCTATGCATGATGTCTGGTTGGCTAGGAAAGGTTTGGCTTAGCTGGGCTTGGCTTGACTTGGCTTGACATGACTCAGCTTGGCTCAGCTTGGCTTAGTTTGGCTGGGCTTGGCTTGGCTTGATTTGACTTGGCTTGGCTTGGCTTGGCTTGGCATGGCTAGGCTCGGCTTGACTCGGCTTAGCAAGGCTCAACTTGGCTCGACTTGGCTCGGCTCGGATCTGCTAGGCTAGGCTCAGGTCAGCTCAGTTTGGCTCGTCTCAGCTATGATAAATAGTTGGTTTGGTTAGGCGCGAACGGCTCGGCTTGGCTAGGCTCGACTAGACTCGGCTCGTCTTAGCTTGGCTGAACTGAGCTTGGCTCAGTTTGGCACACTTAGCTCAGCTCGAACTGGCTCGGACTCGATTAAGCTCAACTTCGCTCGTCTCGGCTCGGCTTAGCCTATCTATTTGTTAAGCTATGCCGAGTCGTTCACGCCTAACTGAGCCAACTGCCTTTCGTAGCAGAGACAAGCCAAGCTAAAGTGACCTGAGCCTAGCCTAGCAGAGCCGAGCTGAGTCGAGCCTAGCCAAGCTTGATGTGAAGTTGGCTTGGCTTGGCTTGGCTGGGCTTGGATAGGCTAGACTTGCCCAACAAAGAATCTGATAGAACTGAAAACGGAGTTCAAATGAGTTTGAAAAAAATTATATGCATGATGTGAGGTTGGCTTGGTTAGGCTTGGCTAGGCTAGGCATGGCTTGGCTTGGCTTGGCTTGGCTTGGCTGAATTGAGCTTGGCTCGGTTTGGCGCACTTAGCTCTGCTCGAACCGGCTCGGACTCGGTTAGGCTCCACTTCGCTCGGCTCGGTTCGGCTTAGCATATCTATTTGTTAACCTACGCCAAGTCGTTCACGCCTAACCGAGCCAACTGTTTATCCTAGTCGAGACGAGCCAAGCCTAATTTACCTGAGCCTAGCCTTGCAGAGCCGAGCCGAGTCGAGCCTAATTGAGCCTAACTAAGCCAAGCCAAGCTAAGCCAAGCCAAGCCAAGCCGAGCCAAGTCGAGCCGAGCCAATCCAAGCCGAGCAAAGCCAAGCGAAGCCAATCCAAGCCGAGCCGAGCCAAGCCGAGCCCAGCCAAGCCGAGCCGAGCCAAGCCCAGCCAAGCCAAGCCGAGCCAAACCGAGCCGAGCCAATCCAAGCCAAGCCGAGCCAAGCCAAGCCAAGCCAAGCCGAGTCGAGCCAAGCCAAGCCAAGCCAAGCTGAGCCAAGCCGAGCCGAGCCAAGCCTAGCTAAGCCAAGCCTCGATTAGGCGTGAACGACTCGGGGTAGCTTAACAAATAGATAGGCTAAGACGAGCGGAGACGAGCGAAGTTGAGCTTAATCGAGTCCGAGCCGGTTCAAGCTGAGCTAAGTGTGCCAAACCGAGCCAAGCTCAGATCAGCCAAGCTAAGACGAGCCGAGACTAGTCGAGCCTAGCCAAGCCGAGCCGTTCGTGCCTAACCGAATCAAGTGCTTATCCTAGCTATGAGCCTAGCCTAGCATAGCAGAGCTGAGCCGAGTCAAGCCGAGTCAAGCCAAGTTGAGCCTTGCTAAGCCCAGCCAAGCCGAGCCTAGGCAAGCCAAGCCAAGCCAAGTCCAAGAATGGCTTGGCTTGGCTAGGCTAGTCTCGGCTTGGATAGCCAAGCCTTGCCAAGCTTGATGTGAGCTTGGCTTGGCACGGCTCGGCTTGGCTCATCTCAGCTTGGCTTGGCTGGGCTTGGCTCGGCTCAGCTTGGCTTGGCTTGGCTGGGCTTGGCTTGGCTTTGCTTGGCTTGGCTTAGCATGGCTTGGCTTGGCTGGGCTTGGCTTGGCTTGGCTCGGCTCGGCTTGGCTTGGCTTGGCTGGACTTGGCTTGGCTTAGCTTGGCTTGGCTTGGCTTTGCTTTGCTTGGCTTGGCTTGGTTGGGCTTCGCTAGGCTAGTCTCGGCTTGGATAGCCAAGCCTAGCCAAGCTTGATGTGAGCTTGGTTTGGCACGGCTCGGCTTGGCTCATCTCGGCTTGGCTTGGCTGGGCTTGGCTCGGCTCGGCTCGGCTCGGCTTGACTTGGCTGGGCTTGGCTGGGCTTGGCTTGGCTTGGCTTTTATTGGATTGGCTCGGCTCGGCTCGGCTCAGCTTGACTTGGCTTGACTTGACTTGGCTTGGCTTGGCTCGGCTTGGCTCGGCTCAGCTCGACTTGTCTTGGCTAGGCTTGGCTATGCTCAACTAGGCTCGACTCAGCTCTGCTCTACAAGGCTAGGCTCAAGTCACTTTAGCTTGGCTCATCTCGGCTACGATAGGCAGTTGGCTCGGTTAGGCGTTAACGACTCAGTGTAGCTTAACAAATTGATAGGCTAAGCCGAGCAAGATGAGCCTAACCGAGTATGTGCCAGTTCGTGCAGAGCTAAGTGTGCCAAACCGAGCCAAGCTCGGTTCAGCCAAGCCAAGCCAAGCCAAGCCGAGCTGAGCCGAGCCAAGCCAAGCCAAGAAAAGCAAAGCCAAGCCAAGCCTAGCCAAGCCAAGCCAAGCCAAGCTGAGCTAAGCAGAGCCAAGCCCAGCCAAGCCAAGCCGAGATTAGCCAAGCCGAGCCGTGCCAAGCCAAGCTCACATCGAACTTGGCTAGGCTTGGCTATCCAAGCAGAGACTAGCCTAGCCAAGCCAAGCCATGCTTGCAAAAAATCTGACAGAACTGAAAATGAGGTTCAATTTAGTTCGAAAAAAATTCTACCCATGATGTGAGGTTGGCTAGGAACGGATTGGCTTGGCTGGGCTTGGCTTGACTTGGCTTGACACGGCTCGGCTTGGCTCAGCTTGGCTGGGTTTGGCTTGGCATGGCTTGGCTTGGCTAGGCTCGGCTCGGCTGGGCTTAGCAAGGCTAAACTTGGCTCGACTCGGCTCGGCTCGGCTCTGCTAGGCTAGGCT
The DNA here is from genome assembly GCA_034359265.1 of Canna indica. Lineage (NCBI taxonomy): Eukaryota > Viridiplantae > Streptophyta > Magnoliopsida > Zingiberales > Cannaceae > Canna > Canna indica. The sequence continues at coordinate 132,004 of CP136891.1, forward strand.
CAGGTAAGCTTAGTTTGGCTCGTCTCAGCTAGGATAAGCAGTTGGTTCGGTTAGGCGCGAACGACTCAGCTTGGCTAGGCTCGATTATACTCGGCTCATCTTAGCTTGGCTGAACTGAGCTTGGCTCGGTTTGGCACACTTAGCTCAGCTCGAATCGGCTCGGACTCGATTAAGCTCAACTTCGCTCGTCTCGGCTCGGCTTAGCTTGGCTTGGGTTGGCAAGGCTAGTCTAGTCTCGGCTTGGATAGCCAAGCCTAGCCAAACTTGATGTGAACTTGGCTTGGCACGTCTCGGCTTGGCTCATCTCGGCTTGGCATGGCTGGGCTTGGCTCAGCTCAGCTTGGCTGGGCTTGGCTTGGCTGGGCTTGGCTGGGCTTGGCTAGGCTCAACTAGGCTCGACTCGGTTCGACTCTGCAAGGCTAGGCTCAAGTCACTTCAGCTTGGTTCATCTCGGCTACGATAGACAGTTGGCTCAGTTAGGCGTTAACGACTCAGTGTAGCTTAACAAATTGATAGGCTAAGCCGAGCAAGATGAGCCTAACCGAGTATATGCCAGTTCGTGCAGAGCTAAGTGTGCCAAACCGAGCCAAGCTCGGTTCAGCCAAGCCAAGCCAAGCCAAGCCGAGCTGAGCCGAGCCAAGCCAAGCCAAGCCAAGAAATGCAAAGCCAAGCCAAGCCTAGCCAAGCCAAGCCAAGCCAAGCTGAGCTAAGCAGAGCCAAGCCCAGCCAAGCCAAGCCGAGATTAGCCAAGCCGTGCCGTGCCAAGCCAAGCTCACATCGAACTTGGCTAGGCTTGGCTATCCAAGCAGAGACTAGCCTAGCCAAGCCAAGCCATGCTTGCAAAAAATCTGACAGAACTGAAAATGAGGTTCAATTTAGTTCGAAAAAAATTCTACCCATGATGTGAGGTTGGCTAGGAAAGGATTGGCTTGGCTGGGCTTGGCTTGACTTGGCTTGACACGGCTCGGCTTGGCTCAGCTTGGCTGGGTTTGGCTTGGCATGGCTTGGCTTGGCTAGGCTCGGCTCGGCTGGGCTTAGCAAGGCTAAACTTGGCTCGACTCGGCTCGGCTCGGCTCTGCTAGGCTAGGCTCAGGTAAGCTTAGTTTGGCTCGTCTCAGCTAGGATAAGCAGTTGGTTCGGTTAGGCGCGAACGGCTCAGCTTGGCTAGGCTCGATTATACTCGGCTCATCTTAGCTTGGCTGAACTGAGCTTGGCTCGGTTTGGCACACTTAGCTCAGCTCGAACCGGCTCGGACTCGATTAAGCTCAACTTCGCTCGTCTCGGCTCGGCTTAGCTTGGCTTGGGTTGGCAAGGCTAGTCTAGTCTCGGCTTGGATAGCCAAGCCTAGCCAAACTTGATGTGAACTTGGCTTGGCACGTCTCGGCTTGGCTCATCTCGGCTTGGCTTGGCTGGGCTTGGCTCAGCTCAGCTTGGCTCGGCTTGGCTTGGCTGGGCTTGGCTGGGCTTGGCTAGGCTCAACTAGGCTCGACTCGGTTCGGCTCTGCAAGGCTAGGCTCAAGTCACTTCAGCTTGGTTCATCTCGGCTAGGATAGGCAGTTGGCTCGGTTAGGCGTTAACGACTCGGTGCAGCTTAACAAATAGATAGGCTAAGCCGATCTGAGCCGAGCCCAGCAAGATGAGCCTAACCGAGTCTGGGCCTATTCGTGTAGAGCTAAGTGTGCCAAACCGAGCCAAGCTCGGTTCAGCCAAGCCAAGCCGAGCCGAGACAAGACAAGACAAGCCAAGCCAAGCCAAGCCAAGACAAGAAAAGCCAAGCCAAGCCAAGCCAAGCCAATCCAGGCCAAGTCAAGCCAAGCCAAGCCAAGCCAAGCAAAGCCGAGCCGAGCCGAGCCAAGCCCTTCTAAGCCAAGCAGAGATGAGCCAAGCCGAGCCATGCCAAGCAAAGCTCACATCAAGCTTGGCTAGGCTTGGCTATCCAAGCCGAGACTAGCCTAGCCAAGCCAAGCCATGCTTGCATAAATTTTGACAGAAATGAAAACGAAATTCAATTGAGTTCGAAAAAAATTCTACGCATGATGTGTGGTTGGCTAGGATAGATTTGGCTTGGCTGGGCTTGGCTTGACCCGGCTCGGCTTGGCTCAGCTTGGCTGGGCTTGGCTTGGCTTGGCTTGGCTTGCCTGGACTTAGCAAGGCTCAACTTGGCTCGACTCGGCTCGGCTCGGCTCGGCTATGCTTGGCTAGGCTCAGGTCAGCTCAGTTTGGCTCGTCTCAGCTAGGATAAGCAGTTGGTTCGATTAGGCGCGAATGGCTCGGCTTGGCTAGGCTCGACTAGACTCGGCTCGAACCGGCTTGGACTCGATTGAGCTCAACTTTGCTCGTCTCTGCTCGACTTAGCCTATCTATTTGTTAAGCTACGTCGAGTCGTTCACGCCTAACCGAGCAAACTATCTATCGTTGCAGAGATGAGCCAAGCTAAAGTGACATGAGCCTAACCTAGCAGATCCGAGCCGAGTTGATCCTAGCCAAGCTTGATGTGAGGTTGACTTGGCTTGGCTGGGCTTGGATAGGCTAGGCTTGCCCAGCAAAGAATCTGATAGAACTGAAAATGGAGTTCAAATGAGTTCGAAAAAAATTCTATGCATGATGTGAGGTTGGCTTGGTTAGGCTTGGCTAGACTGGGCTTGGCTAGGCTTGGCTTGGCTTGGCTTGGCAGAACTGAGCTTAATCGAGTCCGAGCCAGTTCGAGCTGAGCTAAGTGTGCCAAACCGAGCCAAGCTCAGTTCAGCCAAGCTAAGACGAGCCGAGTCTAGTCGAGCCTAGCCAAGCCGAGCCGTTTACGCTTAACCGAACCAAGTGCTTATCCTTGATGAGAGGAGCCAAACTGAGCTGACCTGAGCCTAGCCTAGCCTAGCAGAGCCGAGCCGAGCCGAGCCGAGCCGAGTCGAGCCAAGTTGAGCCTTGCTAAGCCCAGCCAAGCCGAGCCTAGGCAAGGCAAGCCAAGCCAAGTCAAGCCAAGCCAAGCCAAGCCCAGCCAAGTTAAGCCAAGCCGAGCTGCGTCAAGCCAAGTCGAGCCAAGCCCAGCCAAGCCAAACCTATCCTAGCCAACCTATGCGTAGAATTTTTTTCGAACTTAATTGAACTCCGTTTTCAGTTCTGTCAGATTTTTTAAAAGCATGGCTTGGATTGGCTAGGATAGTCTCGACTTGGATAGCCAAGCCTAGCCAAGCTTGATGTGAGCTTGGCTTGGCACGGCTCGGCTTGGCTCATCTCGGCTTGGCTCAGCTTGGCTTGGCTTTGCTTGGCTTGGCTTAGCTCGACTCAACTCGGCTCGGCTCGGCTCGGCTCGGCTTGGCTTGGCTTGGCTTGGCTTGGCTTGGCTCGGCTAGACTTGGCTTGGCTGGGCTTGGCTGGGCTTCGCTAGGCTCAACTAGGCTCGACTCAGCTCGGCTCTACAAGGCTAGGCTCGACTCAGCTCGGCTCTGCAAGGCTAGGCTGAACTGAGCTTGGCTCAGTTTGGCACACTTAGCTCAGCTCGAACCGGCTCAGACTCGATTAATCTCAACTTCTCTCGTCTCGGCTCGGCTTAGCCTATCTATTTGTTAAGCTACGTCGAGTCGTTCACGCCTAACCTAGCCAACTGTCTATCGCAGCCGAGACGAGCCAAGCCAAATTGACCTGAGCCTAGCCTTGCAGAGCCGAGCCGAGTCGAGCCTAATTGAGCCTAACTAAACCCAGCCAAGCTAAGCCAAGCCAAGTCGAGCCAAGCCAAGCCAAGCCAAGCCAAGCTCACATCGAACTTGGCTAGGCTTGGCCATCCAAGCCGAGACTAGCCTAACAATGCCAAGCCATGCTTGCAAAAAATCTAACAGAACTGAAAACGGAATTCAATTGAGTTCGAAAAAAATTCTACGCATGATGTGAGGTTGGCTAGGAAAGATTTGGCTTGCCTGGGCTTGGCTTGACTTGGCTTGACACGGCTCGGCTTGGCTCAGCTTGGCTGGGCTTGGCTTGGCTTGACTTGGCTTGGCTTGGCTTGGTTTGGCTTGGCTTGGCTTGGCTTGGCTTGGCTTGGCTTGGCTTGGCTTGGCAAGGCTCGGCTTGGCTGGGCTTAGCAAGACTCAACTTGGCTCGACTCGACTCGGCTCGGCTCTGCTAGGCTAGGCTCAGGTCAGCTCAGTTTGGCTCGTCTCAACTAGGATAAGCAGTTGGTTCGGTTAGGCGCGAACGGCTCAGCTTGGCTAGGCTCGAGTATACTCGGCTCGTCTTAGCTTGGTTGAACTGAGCTTGGCTCGGTTTGGCACACTTAGCTCAGCTCGAACCGGCTCGAACTCGATTAAGCTCAACTTCGCTCGTCTCGGCTCGGCTTAGCTTGGCTTAGGTTGGCAAGGCTAGTCTAGTCTCGGCTTGGATAGCCAAGCCTAGCCAAACTTGATGTGAGCGTGGGTTGGCACGTCTCGGCTTGGCTCATCTCGGCTTGGCTCATCTCGGCTTGGCTTGGCTCGGCTCAGCTCGGCTTGGCTTGGCTTGGCTCGGCTTGGCCTGGCTTGGCTTGGCTTGGCTTGGCTCGGCTCGGCTCGGCTCAGCTCGGCTTGGCTTGGCTTTGTTTGGCTTGGCTTGACTCGGCTTGGCTTGGCTAGGCTTCGCTAGGCTCAACCAGGCTCGACTTGGCTCGGCTCTGCAAGGCTTGGCTCAAGTCACTTCAGCTTGGCTCATCTCAGCTTGGATAGACAATTGTCTCGGTTATGCGTTAACGACTCGGTGCAGCTTAACAAATAGATTGGCTAAGCGCCGAGCCCAGCAAGATGAGCCTAATCGAGTCTGGGCCGATTCGTGTAGAGCTAAGTGTGACAAACCGAGCCAAGCTCGGTTCAGCGAAGCCGAGCCGATCCGAGCCGAGCCAAGACATGCCAAGCCAGGCCAAGCCAAGCCAAGAAAAGCCAAGCCAAGCCAAGCCAAGCCATGCTGAGCCAAGCCGAGCCGAGCCGAGCCAAGACCTCCCAAGCCAAGCAGAGATGAGCCAAGCCGAGCCGTGCCAAGCCAAGCTCACATCAAGCTTGGCTAGGCTTGGCTATCCAAGCCGAGACTAGCCTAGCCAAGCCAAGCCATGCTTGCAAAAATTTTGACAGAAATGAAAACGGAGTTCAATTGAGTTTGAAAAAAATTCTACGCATGATGTGAGGTTGGCTAGGAAAGGTTTGGCTTGGCTGGGCTTGGCTTGACTCGGCTTGACCCGGCTTGGCTTGGCTCTGCTTGGCTTGGCTTGGCTTGGCTTAGTAAGGCTCAACTTTGCTCGACTCGGCTCGGCTCGGCTCTGCTAGGCTAGGCTCAGGTCAGCTCAGTTTGGCTCATCTCAGCTAGGATAAGCAGTTGGTTCGATTAGGCGCGAACGGCTCGGATTGGCTAGGCTCGACTAGACTCTGCTCGTTGACTTAGCTTGGCTGAACTGAGCTTGGCTCGGTTTGGCACACTTAGCTCAGGTCGAGCCGGCTCGGACTCGATTAAGCTCAACTTCGCTCGTCTCTGCTCGGCTTAGCCTATCTATTTGTTAAGCTACGCCGAGTCGTTCACGCCTAACAGAGCCAACTGCCTATCGTAGCAAAGATGAGCCAAGCTAAAGTGACATGAGCCTAGCCTAGCATATCCGAGCCGAGTCGAGCCTAGCCAAGTTTGATCTGAGGTTGGCTTGGCTGGGCTTGGATAGGCTAGGCTTGCCCAACAAAGAATCTGATAGAACTGAAAACAGAGTTCAAATGAGTTCGAAAAAAATTCTATGCATGATGTGAGGTTGGCTTGGTTAGGCTTGGCTAGACTGGGCTTGGCTAGGCTTGGCTTGGCTTAGCTTGGCTTGACTTGGCTGAACTGAGCTTGGCTCGGTATGGCACACTTAGCTCTGCTCGAACCGGCTCGAACTCGGTTAGGCTCAACATCGCTCGGCTCGGCTCGGCTTATCATATCTATTTGTTAACCTACGCCAAGTCGTTCACGCCTAACTGAGCCGAGCTTGGTTAGGCGTTAACGACTCGTTGTAGCTTAACAAATAGATAGGTTAAGCCGAGCAAGATGAGCATAACCGAGTCTGTGCCGGTTCGTGCAGAGCTAAGTTCGCCAAACTGAGCCAAGCTCGGTTCAGCCAAGCCAAGCCGAGCCGAGCCGAGCCAAGTCGAGCCAAGCCAAGCCAAGCCGAGCCAAGCCAAGCCAAGCCAAGCCTAGCCAAGCCAAGCCAAGCTGAGTCAAGCCGATCCAATCCATGCCGAGCCAAGTCGAGCGCAGCCGAGCCAAGCCGAGCCGAGCCAAGCCGAGCCGAGGCAAGCCGAGCCGAGGCAAGCCGAGCCAACCCGAGCCAAGCCTAGCTAAGCCAAGCCTCGGTTAGGCGTGAACGACTCGGCGTAGCTTAACAAATAGATAGGCTAAGCCGAGCCGAGACGAGCGAAGTTGAGCTTAATCGAGTCCGAGCCGGTTTGAGCTGAGCTAAGTGTGCCAAACCGAGCCAAGCTCAGTTCAGCCAAGCCAAGCCAAGCTAAGCCAAGCCAAGCCTAGATGAGCCAAGCTAAGCCAAGCCAAGCCTCGATGAGGCAAGCTAAGACGAGCCGAGTATAGTCGAGCCTAGCCAAGCCAAGCCGAGATGAGCCAAGCCTAGCCGTGCCAAGCCAAGCTCACATGAAGCTTGGTTAGCTTGGCTATCCAAGCCGAGACTAGCCTAGCCAAGCCTAGCCGTGCTTGCAAAAAATCTGACAGAAATGAAAACAGAGTTCAATTGAGTTGGAAAAAAATTCTACGCATGATGTGAGGTTGGCTAGGATAGGTTTGGCTTGGATGGGCATGGCTTGGCTTGGCTTGACATAGCTCGGCTTGGCTCAGCTTGGCTGGGCTTGGCTTGGATTGGCTGGGCTTAGCAAGGCTCAACTTGGCTCGGCTCGGCTCTGCTAGGCTAGGCTCAGGTCAGCTCAGTTTGGCTCATCTCAACTAGGATAAGCAGTTGGTTCGGTTAGGCGCGAACGGCTCGGCTTGGCTAGGCTCGACTAGACTCGGCTCGTCTTAGCTTGGCTGAACTGAGCTTGGCTCGGTTTGGCAGACTTAGCTCAGCTCGAACCGGCTCGGACTCGATTAAGCTCAACTTCGCTCATCTCGCCTCGGTTTAGCCTATCTATTTGTTAAGCTACGCCGAGTCGTTCACGCCTAACCGAGCCAACTGCCTATCGTAACAGAGACGAGCCAAGCTAAAGTGACCATAGCTTAGCCTAGCAGAGCCGAGCCGAGTCGAGCCTAGTTTAGCCCAGCCAAGCCAAGCTCAGCCAAGCTTGATGTGAGGTTGGCTTGGCTGGGCTTGGATAGGCTAGGCTTGCCCAGCAAAGAATCTGATAGAAATGAAAATGGAGTGCAAATGAGTTCGAAAAAAATTCTATGCATGATGTGAGGTTGGCTTGGTTAAGTTTGGCTTGACTGAGCTTGGCTAGGCTAGGCTTGGCTTGGCTGAACTGAGCTTGGCTCTGTTTGGCACACTTAGCTCTGGTCGAACCGGCTCGGACTCGGTTAGGCTCAACTTCGCTCGGCTCGGCTCAGCTTAGCATATCTATTTGTTAACCTACGCCATGTCGTTCACGCCTAACCAAGCCAACTGCCTATCTCAGCTGAGACGAGCCAAGCTAAATTGACCTGAGCCTAGCCTTGCAGAGCCGAGCCGAGTCGAGCATAATTGAGCCTAACTAAGCCCAGCCAAGCTAAGCTAAGCCAAGCCGAGCCGAGCAAATCCAAGCTGAGCTAAGCCGAGCCAAGCTGAGTCGAGCCGAGCCGAGCCGAGCCAAGCCCAGCCAAGCCAAGCGAAGCCAAGCCGAGCCAACTCTAGCTAAGCCAAGCCTTGGTTAGGCGTGAACGACTCGGCGTAGCTTAACATATAGATAGGCTAAGCCGAGCCGAGACGAGCGAAGTTGAGCTAAGTGTGCCAAACCGAGCCAAGCTCAGTTCAGCCAAGCTAAGAGGAACCGAGTCTAGTCGAGCCTAGCCAAGCCAAGCCGTTCGCGCCTAACCGAACCAAATGCTTATCCTAGCTGAGAGGAGCTAAACTGAGCTGACCTGAGCCTAGCCTAGCCTAGTAGAGCCGAGTCGAGTCAAGCCAAGTTGAGCCTTGCTAAGCCCAGCCAAGCCGAGCCTAGGCAAGCCAAGCCAAGCCAAGCCAAGCCAAACCAAACCAAGCTGAGCCAACCCGAGCCGTGACAAGCCAAGTCAAACCAAGCCCAGCCAAGCCAAACATATCCTAGCCAACCTCACATCATGCGTAGAATTTTTTTCGAACTCAATTGAACTCCGTTTTCAGTTCTGTCAGATTTTTTGCAAGCATGGCTTGGCTTGGTTAGGCTTGTCTCGGCTTGGATAGCCAAGCCTAGCCAAGCTTGATGTGAGCTTGGCTTGGCACGGCTCAGCTTGGCTCATCTCTTCTTGGCTTGGCTCAGCTTGGCTTGGCTTGGCTGTGCTTGGTTCGGCTTGGCTTGGCTTGGTTTGGCTTGGCTTGGATTGGCTTGGATTGGCTTAGCTCGGCTCGGCTCGGCTCGGCTCGGCTTGGCTTGGCTTGGCTTGGCTTGGCTTGGCTCGGCTTGGCTTTTCTTGGCTTGGCTTGGATGGGCTTAGCTCGGCTTGGCTTGGCTTGGCTTGGCTGGGCTTGGCTGGGCTTCGCTAGGCTCAACTAGGCTTGATTCAGCTCGGCTAAGCAAGGCAAGGCTCAAGTCACTTCAGCTTGGCTCATCTCGACTAGGATAGGCAGTTGGCTCGGTTAGGCGTTAACGACTCGGTGTAGCTTAACAAATAGATAGGCTAAGCCGAGCAAGATGAGCCTAACCAAGTTTGTGCCGGTTCGGGCAGAGCAAAGTGTGCCAAACCGAGCCAAGCTCGATTCAGCCAAGCCAAGCCAAGCGCGGCCAATCCAAGCCAAGTCAAGCTGAGCCAAGCCCAGCCAAGCCAAGCCGAGATGAGCCAAGCCGAGCCGTGCCAAGCCAAGCTCACATCAAGCTTGGCTAGGCTTGGCTATCCAAGCCGAGACTAGCCTGGCCAAGCCAAGTCATGCTTGCAAAAAATCTGACAGAACTGAAAACGGAGTTGAATTGAGTTCGAAAAAAATTCAACGCATGATGTGAGGTTGGCTAGGAAAGGTTTGGCTTGGCTGGGATTGGCTTGACACGGCTCAGCTTGGCTCAGCTTGTCTGGGCTTGGCTTCGCTTGACTTGACTTGGCTTGGCTTGGCTTGGCTTGGCTTGGATTGGCTTGGCTTGGCTTGGCTTGGCTCGGCTTAGCAAGGCTCAACTTGGCTCGACTCGGCTCGGCTCAGGTCAGCTCAGTTTGGCTCGTCTCAGCTAGGATAAGCAGTTGGTTCGCTTAGGCGCGAACGGCTCAGCTTGGCTAGGCTCGACTACACTCAGCTAGTCTTAGCTTGGATGAACTGAGCTTGGCTCGATTTGGCACACTTAGCTCAGCTCGAACCGGCTCGGACTCGATTAAGCTCAACTTCGTTCATCTCGGCTCGGCTTAGCTTGGCTAGGCTAGTCTAGTCTCTGCTTGGATAGCCAAGCTTGATATGAGCTTGGCTTGGCACGGCTCGGCTTGGCTTGGCTGGGCTTGGCACGGCTCAGCTTGGCTTGGCTGGGCTTGGCTTGGCTTGGCTCGGCTCGGCTCGGCTTGGCTGAACCGATCTTGGCTCGGTTTGGCACACTTAGCTTTGCACGAACCGGCATAGACTCGGTTAGGCTCATCTTGCTCGGCTCGGCTCGGCTTAGCCTATCTATTTGTTAAGCTGCACCGAGTCGTTAACGCCTAACCGAGCCAACTGCCTATCCTAGCCGAGATGAGCCAAGCTGAAGTGACTTGAACCAAGCCTTGCAGAGCCGAGCCGAGTCGAGCCTAGTTGAGCCTAGCCGAGATGAGCCAAGTCGAGCCGTGCCAAGCCAAGCTCACATCAAGCTTGGCTAGGCTTGGCTATCCAAGCCGAGACTAGCCTAGCCAAGCCAAGCCATGCTTGCAAAAAATATGACAGAAATGAAAACAGAGTTCAATTGAGTTCGAAAAAAATTCTACGCATGATGTGAGGTTGGCAAGGATAGATTTGGCTTGGATGGGCTTGGCTTGACACAGCTGGGCATGGCTTAGCTTGGCTGGGCTTGGCTTTGCTTGGCTTGGCTTGGCTGGGCTTAGCAAGGCTCAACTTGGCTCGACTCGGCTCGGCTCGGCTCGGCTCTGCTAGGCTAGGCTCAGCTCAGGTCAGCTCAGTTTGGCTAGTCTCAGCTAGGATAAGCAGTTGGTTCGGTTAGGCGCGAACGGCTTGGCTAGGCTCGACTAGACTCGGCTCGTCTTAGCTTTGCTAAACTAAGCTTGGCTCGGTTTGGCACACTTAGCTCAGCTCGAACCGGCTCAGACTTGATTAAGCTCAACTTCGCTCGTCTCAGCTCGACTTAGCCTATCTATTTGTTAAGCTACGCCGAGTCATTCACGCCTAACCGAGCCAACTGCCTATCGTAGCAGAGACGAGCCAAGCTAAAGTGACCTGAGCCTAGCCTAGCAGAGCCGAGCCGAGTCGAGCCTAGTTTAGCCCAGCCAAGCCAATCCCTGCCAAGCTTGATGTGATGTTAGCTTGGCATGGCTTGCCTTGGCTTTACTGGGCTTGGATAGGCTAGGCTTGCCCAACAAAGAATCTGAGAATTGAAAACGGAGTTCAAATGAGTTCGAAAAAAATTCTATGCATGATGTGAGGTTGGCTTGGTTATGCTTGGCTAGACTGGGCTTGGCTAGGCTTGGCTTTGCTTGGCTTGGCTGAACTGAGCTTGGCTGGGTTTGACACACTTAGCTATGCTCGAACCGGCTCGGACTCGGTTAGGTTCAACTTCGCTCGGCTCGGCTCGGTTTAGCATATCTATTTGTTAAGCTACGCCAAGTCATTCACGCCTAACCAAGTCAACTGCCTATCCCAGCCGAGACGAGCCAAGCTGAATTGACCAGAGCCTAGCCTTGCAGAGTCGAGCCGAGTCGAGCCTAATTGAGCCTAACTAAGCCCAGCCAAGCTAAGCCAAGCCAAGCTGAGCCGAGCCAAGCCAAGCCAATCCAAGTCGAGCCGAGCCAAGCCCAGCCAAGCCAAGCCAAGCCAAGTCGAGCCGAGCCAATCCAAGCCGAGCCAAGCCGAGCCAAGCCGAGCCAAGCCGAGCCGAGCCAAGCCCAGCCGAGCCAAGCCCAGCCAAGCCAAGCCGAGCCAAGCCAAGTCAAGCCAAGCCTAGCTAAGCCAAGCCTCGGTTAGGCGTGAACGACTCGGCGTAGCTTAACAAATAGATAGGCTAAGCCGAGACGAGATGAACGAAGTTGAGCTTAATCGAGTCCGAGCCGATTTGAGCTGAGCTAAGTGTGCCAAATCGAGCCATGCTCAGTTCAGCCAAGCTAAGACGAGCCGAGTCTAGTCGAGCCTAGCCAAGCCGAGCCGTTCGCGCCTAACCGAACCAACTGCTTATCCTAGCTGAGATGAGCCAAACTGAGCTAACCTGAGCCTAGTCGAGCCGAGTCGAGCCAGGTTGAGCCTTGCTAAGCCGAGCCAAGCCGAGCCAAGCCGAGCCAAGCCAAGCCAAGTCAAGGCAAGCCAAGCCAAGTCAAGCCAAGCCAAGCCAAGCCAAGCCAAGTCAAGCCAAGCCCTGCCAAGCTGAGCCAAGCCGAGCCATGTCAAGCCAAATCAAGCCTAGCCCAGCCAAGCCAAACCTATCCTAGCCAACCTCACATCATAGGTAGATTTTTTTTCGAACTCAATTGAACTCCGTTTTCAGTTCTATCAGATTTTTTGCAAGCATGGCTTGGCTTGGCTAGGCTAGTCTCGGCTTGGATAGCCAAGCCTAGCCAAGCTTGATGTGAGCTTGGCTTGGCACGACTCGGCTTGGCTCATCTCGTCTTGGCTTGGCTGGGCTTGGCTCGTCTCGGCTTGGCTTGGCTTGGCTTGGCTTGGCTTGGCTTGGCTCGGCTTGGCTTGGCTCGGCTTGGCTTGGCTCGGCTTCGCTAGGCTAGTCTCGGCTAGGATAGCCAAGCCTAGCCAAGCTTGATGTGAGCTTGGCTTGGCACGGCTCGGCTTGGCTCATCTCGGCTTGGCTTGGCTGGGCTTGGCTCGACTCGGCTCGACGTAGCTTGGCTTGGCTTGGCTTGGCTTGGCTTGGCTTGGCTTTTCTTGGCTCGGCTTGGCTCGGCTCGACTCGGCTTGGCTTGGCTTGGCTTGGCTTGGCTTGGCTTGGCTTGGCTTGGCTTGGCTTGGCTTGGCTTGGCTTGGCTAGGCTTGGTTGGGCTTCGCTAGGCTCAACTAGGCTCGACTTGGCTCGGCTCTGCAAGGCTAGGCTCAAGTCACTTCAGCTTGGCTCATATCGGCTAGGATAGACAGTTGGTTCGGTTAGGCGTTAACGACTCGGTGTAGTTTAACAGATAGATAGGCTAAGCCGAGCCGAGCAAGATGAGCCTAACCGAGTCTGTGCCGGTTCGTGCAGAGCTAAGTGTGCCAAACCGAGCCAAGCTCGGTTCAGCCAAGCCGAGCCGAGCTGAGCCAAGCCGAGCCGAGCTGAGCCAAGCCGAGCCGAGCCGAGCTGAGCCGAGCCAAGCCAAGCCAAGTCAAGAAAAGGTTAGCTAGGATGTGAGGTTTGGCTTGGCTTGACTTGGCTTGACACGGCTCGGCTTGGCTCAGCTTGGCTCTGCTTGGCTGGGCTTGGCTTGGCTTGGCTTGGCTTGACTTGGCTTGGCTTGGCTTGGCTTGGCTTGGCTTGGCTTGGCTTGGCTTGGCTTGGCTTGGCTTGGCTTGGCCTGGCTTGGCTTGGCTTGGCTTGGCTTGGCTTGGCTAGGCTCGGCTTGGCTGGGCTTAGCAAGGCTCAACTTGGCTCGACTCGGCTCGGCTCTGCTAGGCTAGGCTCAGGTCAGCTCAGTTTGGCTCGTCTCAGCTAGGATAAGCAGTTGGTTCGGTTAGGCGCGAACGGCTCAGCTTGGCTAGGCTCGACTAGACTCGGCTCGTCTTAGCTTGGCTGAACTGAGCTTGGCTCGGTTTGGCACACTTAGCTCAGCTCGAATCGGCTCGGACTCGATTAAGCTCAACTTCGCTCGTCTCGGCTCGGCTTAGCCTATCTATTTGTTAAGCTACGCCGAGTCGTTCATGCCTAACCGAGCCGAGCCAATCCAAGCCGAGCAAGCCCAGCCATGCCAAGCCAAGCCGAGCCGATCCGAGCCGAGCCAATCCAAGCCGAGCCAAGCCGAGCCGAGCTGAGCCCAGCCCAGCCAAGCCAAGCCAAGCCAAGCCAAGCCAAGCCCAGCCCAGCCAAGACAAGCCAAGACAAGTCAAGCCAAGCCAAGCCAAGCCAAGCCCAGCCAAGCCATGCCAAGCTAAGCCAAGCCGAGCTAACCCAATTAGGCTCAGCTCCACTGGGCTCGGCTTAGCCTATCTATTTGTTAAGCTACGCCGAGCCGTTCATGCCTAATAGAGCCAACAGAAGCCAAGTCGAACCGAGCCGAGCCAAGCTCAGCCTAGCTAAGCCCAGCCAAGCCAAGACCAGCCAAACCAAGCCAAGCCAAGACCAGCCAAGCCAATCTCACATCATGTGTATAATTTTTTTCGAACTCATTTGAACTCCGTTTTTAGTTCTGTTAGATTCTTTGGCGAGCTTGGCTTGGCTTGGCTTGGCTTTACTTGGCTTGGCTGGGTTGTGCTCAACTTGTCTTGGCTGGTCTTGGCTAGGCTAGGCTTGGCTTGACTCAACTTGGCTGGGTTGGGTTTGCCTTGGCTAGGCTTGGCTTGGCTCGGCTCGGCTTGGCTCGACTGGGCCTAGCTAGGATGAGCTCGGCCCGGCTCGACTCTTCTTGGCTCGGCTTGGTTGAACTAAGCTTGGCTCGGTTTGACTCAGCTTAACTCTGCTCGAACCGGCTCTGTCAAAGACTCGGTTAGGCTCAGCTACGCTCGGCTCGGCTTAGCCTATCTATTTGTTAAGCTACGATAAGCCGTTCATGCCTAACTGAGCCAACATGAGCCAAGCTAAGCTAAACTAAGCCGAGCTTAGCCTATCTTAGCCGAGCCAAGCCGAGCCAAGCTAAGCTGACCTGCGCCTAGCCGAGCCAAGCCGAGCCAAGTCTAGCCAAGCTGAGCCTAGCTGAGCCAAGCCAATCTAATTGAGCCGAGCTGAGCCTAGTCGAGCCAAACTTAGCCTAATCGAGCCAAGCTGAGCCAAGAACATCCAAGCCAAACAAAGCCAAGCCAAGTCAAGCCAAGCCGAGCCTACCCTAGCCAAGCCCAGCCCGGCCAAGCCAATCCAAGCCGAGCCAAGCTAAGCCAAGCATTGCCGGAGTGAAAACGGAGTTCAAATGAGTTCAAAAAAATTCTACGCATGATGTGAGATTGGCTTGGCTTGGCTTGGCTTGACTCAACTTGGCTTGGCTGGGCTCGGCTCAGCTCGGCTTGGCTCGGCTCGGCTCGGCTTGGCTTGGCTCGGTTGGGCTTAGCTAGGATGAGCTTAGCTATGCTCGAATCGGCTCTGTCAAAGACTCGGTTAGGCTCAGCTACGCTCGGCTTGGCTTTGCTTTGCTTGGCTAGGCTTGGCTAGGCTCGGCTCGGCTTGGTTGGGCTTGGCTAGGCTCGGCTTGGCTTGGCTTGGCTTGGCTCGGCTTGGCTCATCTCGGCTTGGCTTGGCTTGGCTTGGCTTGGCTCGGCTTGGCTTGGCTCGGCTTCGCTAGGCTAGTCTCGGCTAGGATAGCCAAGCCTAGCCAAGCTTGATGTGAGCTTGGCTTGGCACGGCTCGGCTTGGCTCATCTCGGCTTGGCTTGGCTGGGCTTGGCTCGGCTCGGCTCGACGCAGCTTGGCTTGGCTTGGCTTGGCTTGGCTCGGCTTGGCTCGGCTCGACTCGGCTTGGCTTGGCTTGGCTTGGCTTGGCTTGGCTTGGCTTGGCTAGGCTTGGTTGGGCTTCGCTAGGCTCAACTAGGCTCGACTTGGCTCGGCTCTGCAAGGCTAGGCTCAAGTCACTTCAGCTTGGCTCATATCGGCTAGGATAGACAGTTGGTTCGGTTAGGCGTTAACGACTCGGTGTAGTTTAACAAATAGATAGGCTAAGCCGAGCCGAGCAAGATGAGCCTAACCGAGTCTGTGCCGGTTCGTGCAGAGCTAAGTGTGCCAAACCGAGCCAAGCTCGGTTCAGCCAAGCCGAGCCGAGCTGAGCCAAGCCGAGCCGAGCCGAGCTGAGCCGAGCCAAGCCAAGCCAAGTCAAGAAAAGGTTAGCTAGGATGTGAGGTTTGGCTTGGCTTGACTTGGCTTGACACGGCTCGGCTTGGCTCAGCTTGGCTCTGCTTGGCTGGGCTTGGCTTGGCTTGGCTTGGCTTGACTTGGCTTGGCTTGGCTTGGCTTGGCTTGGCTTGGCCTGGCTTGGCTTGGCTTGGCTTGGCTTGGCTTGGCTTGGCTTGGCTAGGCTCGGCTTGGCTGGGCTTAGCAAGGCTCAACTTGGCTCAGCTCTGCTAGGCTAGGCTCAGGTCAGCTCAGTTTGGCTCGTCTCAGCTAGGATAAGCAGTTGGTTCGGTTAGGCGCGAACGGCTCAGCTTGGCTAGGCTCGACTAGACTCGGCTCGTCTTAGCTTGGCTGAACTGAGCTTGGCTCGGTTTGGCACACTTAGCTCAGCTCGAATCGGCTCGGACTCGATTAAGCTCAACTTCGCTCGTCTCGGCTCGGCTTAGCCTATCTATTTGTTAAGCTACGCCGAGTCGTTCATGCCTAACCGAGCCGAGCCAATCCAAGCCGAGCAAGCCCAGCCATGCCAAGCCAAGCCGAGCCGATCCGAGCCGAGCCAATCCAAGCCGAGCCCAGCCCAGCCAAGCCAAGCCAAGCCAAGCCAAGCCAAGCCAAGCCCAGCCAAGCCAAGCCAAGACAAGTCAAGCCAAGCCAAGCCAAGCCCAGCCAAGCCATGCCAAGCTAAGCTAAGCCAAGCCGAGCCAACCCAATTAGGCTCAGCTCCACTGGGCTCGGCTTAGCCTATCTATTTGTTAAGCTACGCCGAGCCGTTCATGCCTAATAGAGCCAACAGAAGCCAAGTCGAGCCGAGCCGAGCCAAGCTCAGCCTAGCTAAGCCCAGCCAAGCCAAGACCAGCCAAACCAAGCCAAGCCAAGACCAGCCAAGCCAATCTCACATCATGTGTATAATTTTTTTCGAACTCATTTGAACTCCGTTTTTAGTTCTGTTAGATTCTTTGGCGAGCTTGGCTTGGCTTGGCTTGGCTTTACTTGGCTTGGCTGGGTTGTGCTCAACTTGTCTTGGCTGGTCTTGGCTAGGCTAGGCTTGGCTTGACTCAACTTGGCTGGGTTGGGTTTGCCTTGGCTAGGCTTGGCTTGGCTCGGCTCGGCTTGGCTCGACTGGGCCTAGCTAGGATGAGCTCGGCCCGGCTCGACTCTTCTTGGCTCGGCTTGGTTGAACTAAGCTTGGCTCGGTTTGACTCAGCTTAACTCTGCTCGAACCGGCTCTGTCAAAGACTCGGTTAGGCTCAGCTACGCTCGGCTCGGCTTAGCCTATCTATTTGTTAAGCTACGATAAGCCGTTCATGCCTAACTGAGCCAACATGAGCCAAGCTAAGCTAAACTAAGCCGAGCTTAGCCTATCTTAGCCGAGCCAAGCCGAGCCAAGCTAAGCTGACCTGCGCCTAGCCGAGCCGAGCCGAGCCAAGTCTAGCCAAGCTGAGCCTAGCTGAGCCAAGCCAATCTAATTGAGCCGAGCTGAGCCTAGTCGAGCCAAACTTAGCCTAATCGAGCCAAGCTGAGCCAAGAACAGCCAAGCCAAACAAAGCCAAGCCAAGTCAAGCCAAGCCGAGCCTACCCTAGCCAAGCCCAGCCCGACCAAGCCAATCCAAGCCAAGCCAAGCTAAGCCAAGCATTGCCGGAGTGAAAACGGAGTTCAAATGAGTTCAAAAAAATTCTACGCATGATGTGAGGTTGGCTTGGCTTGGCTTGGCTTGACTCAACTTGGCTTGGCTGGGCTCGGCTCGGCTCGGCTTGGCTCGGCTCGGCTTGGCTTGGCTCGGTTGGGCTTAGCTAGGATGAGCTTAGCTATGCTCGAATCGGCTCTGTCAAAGACTCGGTTAGGCTCAGCTACGCTCGGCTTGGCTTTGCTTTGCTTGGCTAGGCTTGCTAGGCTCGGCTCGGCTTGGTTGGGCTTGGCTAGGCTCGGCTTGGCTTGGCTTGGCTTGGCTTGACTTGGCTCGGCTTAGCTTGGCTGGGCTTGGCTAGGCTCAGCTTGGCTTGGCTTGGCTTGGCTCGGCTCGATTAGGCTAAGTTTGGCTCGACTAGGCTCAGCTCGGCTCAATTAGATTGGCTTGGCTCAGCTAGGCTCAACTTGGCTAGACTTGGCTCAACTTGGCTCGACTCGGCTCGGCTAGGCGCAGGTCAGCTTAGCTTGGCTCGGCTCAGCTAGGATATGCTAAGCTCGGCTTAGTTTAGCTTAGCTTGGCTCATGTTGGCTCGGTTAGGCATGAACGGCTTGGCGTAGCTTAACAAATAGATAGGCTAAGCCGAGTCGAGCGTAGCTGATCCTAACCGAGTCTTTGACAGAGCCGATTTGAGCAGAGTTAAGCTGAGTCAAACCGAGCCAAGCTTAGTTCAGCGAAGCCAAGCCGAGAAGAGTCGAGCCCAGCCCAGCCGAGCTCATCCTAGCTAGGTCCAGTCGAGCCAAGCCGAGCCAAGCCAAGCCAAGCCCAGTCAAGCCAAGGCAAGCCCAACCAAGCCAAGTTGAGTCAAGCCAAGCCTAGCCTAGCCAAGACCAGCCAAGACAAGTTGAGCACAGCCCAGCCAAGCCAAGTAAAGCCAAGCCAAGCCAAGCCAACCTCGCCAAAGAATCTGACAGAACTAAAAACAGAGTTCAAATGAGTTCGAAAAAAATTATACACATGATGTGAGATTGGCTTGGCTGGGCTTGGCTTGGCTTGGTTTGGCTGGTCTTGGCTTGGCTGGGCTTAGCTAGGCTGAGCTTGGCTCGGCTCGGCTCGACTTGGCTAAACTGAGCTTGGCTCGACTTGGCTTATGTTGGCTCTATTAGGTGTGAACGGCTCGGCGTAGCTTAACAAATAGATAGGCTAAGCCGAGCCGAGTGGAGCTGAGCCTAACTGAGTCTCTGACAGAGCCAGTTCGAGTAGAGCTATATTGAGCCAAACAGAGCCAAGCTCAGTTCAGTTGAGCCGAGCTGAGCCGAGCTCAGCCCAGCCAAGTTAGGACCAGTAAAGCCAAGCCAAGCCAAGCCGAGCCGAGCCGAGCCTAGCCAAGCCCAGCCAAGCCAAGCTGAGCCTAGCCAAGCCCCGCCAAGCCAAGCTGAGCCTAGCCAAGCCCCGCCAAGCCAACCTCACATCATGCGTAGAATTTTTTTCGAACTCATTTGAACGTTGTTTTCAGTTCTGTTAGATTCTTTGTAACCAGCCAAGCCAAGTTCAGCCTAGCTAAGCCAAGCCAAGCAGAGCCAAGTCGAGCCAAGCAGAGCCTAGCCAAGCCCAGCCAAGCAAAGCTGAGCCTAGCCAAGCCAAGCCAACCTCACATCATGCATAGAATTTTTTTCGAACTCATTTGAACTCCGTTTTCATTTTTATCAGATTGTTTGGAACCATGATTTTCCTAACTATTTTTCTAAAATTAACTTCATATTTTTAGTGTATCTTTAAATTGTTTAATTGTATTAATAAATTATATAAAAGAAATTTAAATTTTTGAAACATGTCCTATAAAATTTTTTATCTATAAGTCGGTTCCAATGATATGCAATTGGCTAAAAACGGACTTTGTATGAGTTCCAAAGAATCAGACATAATTGAAAATGGAGTTCAAATGAGTTCGAAAAAAAATATACGCATGATGTAAGATTGGCTGGGCTTGGCTTGGCTCAGCTCGGCTTGGCTTGGCTCGGCTTAGCTTGGCATGGCTTGGCTTGGCTCGGCTCGACTAGGCTTGGCTCGGCTTGGCTCGGCTCGGCTCGGCTTGGCTTGCCTCACCTTGGCTTGGCTTGGATGAGCTTAGCTAGCCTGAGCTTGGCTCGGCTCAGATTGATTATGCTCAGTTTGGCTCGACTAGGCTCAGCTCGGCTCTGATCGGCTCGTCTTAGATTGGCTTGGCTCGGCTAGGCTCAGCTTGGCTCGACTCGGCTCGGCTTGGCTAGGATCAGGTCAGCTCAGCTTGGCTCGGCTCGGCTCGGCCAGGATAGGCTAAGCTCGGCTCAGTTTTGCTTAGCTTGGCTCCTTTTGGCTCGGTTACGCGTGAACGGCTTGGCGTAGTTTAACAAATAAATAGGCTAAGATGAGCCAAGCGGAGCTGAGCCTAACCGAGTCTCTGATAGAGCCGGTTCGAGCAGAGCTTAGCTGAGCCAAGCTCAGTTCAGCCAAGACGAGCCGAGCCGAGCCAAGGCGAGCCCAGCTTAGCCTAGCTAAGCCCAACCGAGCCAAGCCCAACCGAGCCAAGCCCAGCCGAGCCAAGCCAAGCTATGCCAAGCCGAGCTAAGCCAAGCCGAGCCAAGCCAAGCCGAGCCAAGCCGAGCCAAGCCAAGCCAATCCTAGACAAGCCCAGCCAAGCCAACCTCACATCATGCGTAGAATTTTTTTCGAACTAATTTTAACTTCGTTTACACTCCGGCTAGGCTTGGCTTGACTTGACTCGACTTGGCTCGGCTCGGCTAGGCTCATGTCAGCTATGCTTGGCTCGGGTCGACTAGGATAGGCTAAGCTCGGCTCGATTTAGCTTAGCTCGGCTCAATTTAGCTTAACTTGGCTCAGTTTAGCTTAGCTTGGCTCGACTTGGCTCATGTTGGCTCGGTTAGGCGTGAACCGCTTGGCGTAGCTTAACAAATAGATAGGCTAAGCCGAGCCGAGCGGAGATGAGCCTAACCGAGTCTCTGACAGAGCCAGTTCGAGCAGAGCTAAATTGAGCCAAGCTCAATTCAGCCAAGCCGAGCCGAGCCAAGCCGAGCTGAGCCAAGCTGAGCCAAGCTCAACCTAGCTAAGCCCAGCCAAGCCAAGACCAGGCAAACCAAGCCAAGCCAAACCAAGTTGAGCCAAGCCAAGCCCAGCCATGCCAAGCTGAGCCAAGCCAATCTCACATCATGCGTATAATTTTTTCGAACTCATTTGAACTACGTTTTCAGTTCTGTCAAATTCTTTGGCGAGGTTGGCTTTGCTTTGCTTGGCTTGGCTGGGCTTGGCTAGACTTGGCTTCGCTTGGCTGGGCTTGGCTTCGGCTCAGCTCGATTAGGCTCAGTTTGGCTCGACTAGGCTCAGGTCGGCTCAGCTCAGCTCGACTTAGATTGGCATGACTCGACTAGGCTCAGCTTGGCTCGACTCGGCTCGGCTCAGCTATGATAGGCTAAGCTTGGCTCCTGTTGGCTTGGTTAGGCGTGAACGGCTTGGCGTAGCTTAACAAATAGATAGGCTAAGCCGAGTCGAGAGGAGCTAAGCCGAACCGAGTCTCTAATAGAGCCGAGTCGAGCTCATCCTAGCTAAGTCCAATCGAGCTGAGCCGAGCTCAGCCTAGCCAAGCTCATCCTAGCTAAACTCATCCTAGCTAAGCCCAGCCAAGCCAAGCCAAGCCAAGCCAAGCCAAGCCGAGCCGAGCCAAGCCAAGACAAGCCCAGCCAAGCCCAGCCAAGCCAAGACAAGCCGAGCCAAGCCAACCTCACATCATGCGTAGAATTTTTCGAACTCATTTGAACTCTGTTTTCACTCCAACTAGGCTTGGCTCGACTTGGATCGGCTGGGCTAGGCTCAGGTCAGCTTAGCTTGGCTCGGCTCGGTTAGGATAGGCTAAGCTCGGCTCAGTTTAGCTTAGCTTGGCTCCTGTTTGCTCGGTTAGGCGTGAACGGCTCGGTGTAGCTTAACAAATAGATAGGCTAAGCCGAGCGTAGCTGAGCCTAACCGAGTCTCTTGCAGAGCCGGTTCGAGCAAAGCTAAGCTGAGCCAAATCGAGCCAAGCTCAGTTCAACCAAGCCGAGCCAAGCCGAGCCAAGCTCAGTCTAGCCAAAACCAGCCAAACCAAGCTAAGCCAAGACGAGCCAAGACCAAAGAAACCAAGCCAAACCAAGCCAAGTCAAGCAAAGCCGAGCCAAGCCAAGCTGAGTGGGGTGGAGCCCAGCCAAGCTGAGCTTAGTCGAGCCGACCCGAGCCAAGCCAAGCGGAATCGAGCCAAGCTTAGCCTAGTCGAGCCGAGCCAATTCGAGCCGAGCACGATATCGAGTTCGTAAAATCATTACTTATTCATACGAAGTCCGTTTTTAGCAAATTGCATATCATTGGAACCGGCTTGTAGAGTAGAATTTTCATATGACATGGTCAAATATTTAAACTTCTTTTATATAATTTATTTTTACAATTAAACAATTTAAAGATACACTAAAAATATGCAACGATGCCCAAAAAATATGAAGTTAATTTTAGAAATATAATTAGCAAAATCATGGTTCCAAACAATATGACAGAAATGAAAACATAGTTCAAATGAGTTCAAAAAAAATTCTACGCATGATATGAGGTTGGGTTAGCTTGGCTTGGCTAGGTTCAGCTTGGCTTGAATTGGCTGGGCTTGGCTTGGCTTAGCTATGTTGAACTTGGCTTGGCTGGTTCCAAAGAATCTGACAGAACTGAAAACAGAGTTCAAATGAGTTCGAAAAAAATTCTACGCATGATGTGAGGTTGGCTTGGCTGGGCTTGGCTGGTTTTGGCTTGACTAGGCTTGGCTTGGCTCGGCTCGGCTCGATTAAGCTTAGTTTGGCTCGACTTGGCTCTGCTCAGCTCGGCTCGGCTCATATTGGCTTGGCTCGGCTAGGCTCAGCTTGGCTCGACTCGGCTCGGCTCGGCTCGACTAGGATAGGCTAAGCTCGGCTCAGTTTAGCTTAGCTTGGCTCGACTTGGCTCATGTTGGCTTGGTTAGGCGTGAACGGCTTGGCATAGCTTAACAAATAGATAGGCTAAGCCGAGCCGAGCCGAGCCTAACCAAGTCTCTGACAGAGCCGGTTCGAGCAGAGCTAAGCTGAGCCAAACTGAGCCAAGCTCAGTTCAGCTGAGCCGAGCCGAGCCACGCTCAGCCTAGCTAAGTCAAGCCAAGCCCAGCCAAGCCAACCTCACATCATGCGTAGAATTTTTTCAAACTCATTTGAACTTCGTTTTCACTCTGGCTGGGCTTGGCATGACTCGGCTCGGCTAGGCTCAGTTCAGCTCTATTTGTTTCAGCTCGGCTAGGATAGGCTAAGCTCGGATCAGTTTAGCTTAGCTCGGCTCGACTTGGCTCATGTTGGCTCGGTTAGGTGTGAACGGCTCGGCGTAGCTTAACAAATAGATAGGCTAAGCCGAGCCGAGCGGAGCTGAGCCTAACCGAGTCTCTAATAGAGCCAATTCGAGTAGAGCAAAGCTGATCCAAACCGAGCCAACCTCAGTTTAGCCAAGCCGAGCCGAGCCGAGCCAAGTCCAGTCAATACCAGCCAAACCAAGCCAAGCCAAGTCAAGCAAAGCCGAGCCAAGCCAACCCGAGTGGACTTATATATTAATTAAGATATAATATAGCCGAGTCAGGTGGAGCCCAGCCAAGCTGAGCTTAGCCGAGCGAGCGAAGCCAAGCGGAGTCGAGCCAAGCTGAGCTTAGTCGAGCCGAGCCGAGCCAATTCGAGCCGAGTGTGATATCGAGTTCGTAAAATCATTACTTATTCATACGAAGTCTATTTTTAGCAAATTGCATATCATTGGAACCGGCTAATAGAGTAGAATTTTCATATGACATGTTTTAAAATTTTAAAGTTCTTTTATATAATTTATTTTTACAATTATATAATTTAAAGATAGACTAAAAATATGCAACGATACCCAAAAAATATGAAGTTAATTTTAGAAAAATAGTTAGGAAAATCATGGTTCTAAAGAATCTGACAGAACTGAAAACGAAGTTCAAATGAGTTCGAAAAAAATTATACGTATAAGGTGAGGTTGGCTTGGCTGGGCTTGGCTAGGCTCAACTTGACTCTATAAGCCAGTTTCAATCATGTGCAATTTGCTGAAAGCTAGGGGCAGCAGAAATGGGCACGACACGATAGCACAACATGATAATTGCGGGCCGGGATAAAAAATTCAGCCCGATGAGCTTATCGGGCCGGCCCGGGGTGGCCCGATAAGCTTATCGGGCCGGCCCGGGGCGGTCCGATAACATTGGGGGCCAACGTGGGCCGGCTCTTATCGGGCCGGCCCGACCCGGCCCGTTTGGCCCGCTAAGTATTTTAAAAAAACTTAAAGTCTAGTTTAGAGCTTGTTGAGTGCTTTAAAATTGAATGTGAAGTTAATCTATAGAGCTTTTCATGTGAAATATCATATTTGATGCTTATTTAGTCTCTCAAATATTTTAAATTATTTTTTTACAATTTTTTAGTTGATAAACGAGCTCGCGAGCCATGCCGGGCAGCCCGCAAAATATTGCGGGCCGGGCCGGCCCGTTTTGGCACCCCTGAAAGCGGACACTGTATGAATTAGTTATGATTTTCCAAATTCGATACTATTTCTAGAATTTTTTCGGGCTCATTTCAACCCCGAACCCAGTTCTGTCAGGTTCACTGTGATCGTGATTTTCCTAGTCATTTTACAAAATTGACTGCATATTTTTTGGCCATCGTTTCATATTTTTCGTGCCTCCTAAAATAGTTTAATTATAAAAATAAAATATATAATGAATTTTAAAAATTAGCAAAGTGCCCCACAAAAATTCTACTCTGTAAGCCGATTTCAAACATGTGCAGTTTGCTGAAAGCGGACTCCGTATGAATTAATTAGCTTCCAAACATGTCGCCAATCTCAGTCCGCACTTACCGCTATCCATATCGTCAAAAAGACGAGCTGGAACGTCAATGTGAAGCCATGCTTCAACAAGGCATCATTCGCCCTAGCCAATCTCCATTCTCCGCCCTAGTACTCCTTGTCAAAAAGAAGGACGAGACTTGGCGATTCTGCATCGATTATTGAGCATTAAATGCGGTCACAGTCAAAGACAAGTTTCCCATCCCTCTCATCGATGAGCTACTCGACGAACTTCATGGGGCTTGCATCTTCTCCAAACTCGACCTCCGCTCGGGGTATCACCAAATCCGCATACACACTTCTGACATTGAGAAGACGGCGTTCCGCTCCCACCATGGCCATTTTGAATTTTTGGTCATGTCATTCGGTCTCGCGAATGCGCCGTCCACCTTCCAATCCTTAATGAATGAGGTATTCCATTCCATGTTACGGAAGTTTGTACTTGTATTCTTTGACGATATACTTGTGTACAACACTTCCATGGAGGCCCACGTCGAACACTTGACAGCCATTCTTGCCACTTTACGCAAGCATCATCTCTTCCTTAAAGAAGCCAAGTGTTCATTTGCCCATGGTTTAAAAAACCGCCCGAAACGGTATATACCGGCCGGTACATACCGGTTTTTGGGGATTCCGGTATTCGATATACTTGGTATATGTATTATACCGCCCGGTATTACGCGACATCGGGTTTTATTTATTTATTTTTAGAGTTAGATATAACTCTAATAATACATAATTGATGAATAAATGCTTAAAATCAATATTCAAATGTCAAATACATGAATACAATGTTTAAAAGCCATTTGGTATTCTATTAGGATTTTTCACAGATACAAGAGAAATACATGATGATAAGGAATGAAAAATACAAGTTGAATTGGTATCTACTCTTCACTCTTTTCTCTTTCTTCCTCTTTCTTCTCTCCCCCCCCCCTCTCCTTCTCAGCCCCTTCATGCGATCCTGCAATTCCTAGCCATAATAGGTGAACACATCAATCCAAGTCGTCCTCAAATGAGGGCATATTCACGCAACCTTAACAGTGTGTTTTAATTATCCTTAGGTGAACATTCAGCGCCCATAATTGTAAATGGCGCAAGGCGAACAAAGGCGCAAAGGACTCTTGGAGCCATGGCGCAAGGCGCACGGTTACCATGCACACTATAACGAGGCGAGGCACAAAAATAAAATATAATTATAAAATATATTTTGTACACAAAAATGTATATTTCTAAAATAAACTTACCTAATTAACATCTAATTAAATAAAGATAATAAGTTAAAGTTGTTAAAAAACAACTAAACAAACATAATTTAAACAAAATATCAGCATGCTTAGAATTTCAGAATTTCAAAAATTTAAGCATGCTGAGAATTTTGAAAATTTCAGCAGAATTTTGAAATTTTCAGCATGCCGAACCCAGCATGCTGAAAATTTTCACCTGAATAGGAGCATGTAAAATCTTTGAATAGCTCCCTTGCTGAACTTTTGCTGCTGCAAATACTGCACCGGCTAAAATTTGATGGTATTCAGCCCAAAAGAACAATCTCCAATACTTCTGTCTGTCAAGGAGCTGGCCCATGTCTTAACACATATGGATCAACTAGGCATTCCTATTAATAACACTGGGGCAAGCCACCTTTTTTCCACCCTTTCCCTAATTTTTTTGCAAGTATTGCAAATGTTTTAATCACCTAATTCAGGGATCTGGTTACTTTAGGGCATAGCCATGATGAGCATGTGTTCTCATTTGTAGCCATGCTCTATAAATTTGCATATCTACATAGGGTTTCATGTGCTTGTGGTAGTGCTTAAAATAGATTGCGAATTCCACCTTTTTTTAGATTTTTTTTTTCTATTCATTTGGTTAAGTTTGGTGATCTTTGACTTCAGTTTTTATTCTTCTTGTGTCCTCAAGCTGTATACCAGATAAATGGCAATATCTTTTTTCGAACAAATATTAAGACAACAATAGCATCTGAGCAGAGTACGTAGTTCTTGCTGCATCCTGATTCTGATTAATTGGCTATTTTATATATGATGATCAGAGCATCTTGATTTGGCCAAAGCTCAGTTACAAAAACTCAATGCTGTTTGATGACACCAACAATATCTAAAGTAACAATATTCAAGGTATGTTGTTTTTCAATATTCTATCACCACCTTTTGTTAAATAAAGAAATGCCAGTCATGAATGTGGAACTTTCAAGTGCAGTATCATAACTAGTACATAAGTTTCTTTTTTGTAATTGTGAATTGATTATGTATACAACATGTCCGATTTTCATCTCCAGTTTAGTTTAGTCCCTCATATTAGTAAGGCTATGTTTATGTGCAAGGAAGAAAGGGAAAGAAGTGGAGTAGGAAATGGAAATTAAAAGTTATTTTTCATGATCAAGACTCAGCACCAATACCAGCAGAACATGAGTAGCAGAAGTGTACTACGCAATAACTGGTGGCACTAGTCCTCAGTACTTTTTTTTCTCAAGTAAACAATCACATTCCTTTTCTATTTTCTTCATTCTTTTTCTTTTATTCTTTCCTTTCCATTCTATTTTTCATACTCCAAAGTAAAGGGGTCTTAATAGATACTAGCTAATGAAATAAAATATAAATGTTACAATATCTATTAGTTTCATAAAAAAATAAATTGCAGAAGAGGTATTTGTTTAATAGGTAAATTACACTATGATTCTCTAGTTTTATTGCACTTCCATCCCCTCTGTTTTTCAAAATTATACACCCATTATACTTTGAGTCACTATTGTAGTTGGTGTTTAAATATGAATACTTTCATATTAAATGTCTTCATGTCATTGTAAGTTGATAATATGAAATAAAAGAATTATTTGTTGACCGATTCTTTTCTAGTTATTAATTTAAATGTAACGTAGGGTATTAACTTAACACCTAATTTGGTATGGGAGATTTCTTTCCCATCCCATGATTTTTCTTGAAAATTACAAAAGTTCATGTTTGGTTGCCACTAGAAATGGGTATGCAATTTCCACATGCAAGGTATTCACTTTCAATGTAGGTGGGTTTTGTAGTCTTCCCATGGAGTCATGAATAATTACTGATATACCTTATTAAAATTGAGTAAGAAATGATGCCACTGCAGTCATTTTCCTTTGTCTATGATTGATATTGTCATCATGTAGGGTGCTCATCACTTTTCTTTATCCCTCTCAGCCCGTCTCTTTATCTCCATTAAGGGAGCGTTTGGTTACCCGCAAGTGTAAATGCTGCAAAATCTATTTGCATGCAAAAGCAAATGCCCGCAAATAGATTTTGCAGCCTACCATTTGGTTGCCCGCAAGTAGAGTTGCAACTTCTATTTGCAAGCATTTGGTTGGCCGCAAATGGAAGTTGTAATTACACTTGCAACTTGCAACGTGCAACTTGCATCTTACAAAATTTTTCGGGTCGGGTCGGGCACGAATTTTCTCAAGCCGGGCTGAGCCGGGCCGGGATGGGATGGGCCGAGCATGCACGAATTTATTCGGGCCGGGTACAAACTTTTTCGGGCAGGGTCGAGCACGAACTTTTCGGGTCGGGTCGTGCACAAATCTTTTTGGGCCGGGCCGGACACGAATTTTTTCGAGCCGGCCCGAGCCGGACCGGGACAGGTTGGGCAGTGCACGAATTTTTTTGGGCAAGGCTGGGCCGAACACAATTTTTTTTTCGGGCTGGGCACGAATTTTTTTCCTGGTCAGGTCGGGCCGGGCATGAATTTTTTTGAGCTGGGCCGGGAAACGAATTTTTTTAGGCCGGGTCGGGCAGGAATTTTTTCGGGTCGGGCCGAGCACAATTTTTTTTTGGCCGGGAACGAATTTTCTCATGCGGGGTCGGGCATAAATTTTTTGGGCCGAGCCGAGTCAAGATGGGCAGTGCACGAATTTTTTCGGGCAAGGTTGGGCTCGATGCGAATATTTCGGACTGGGCATGAATTTCTTTTCGTGTTAGGTCGGGCTGGGCATAAAAATTTTCGGGTCGGGTCGGGACACGAATTTTTTTGGGCAAGGCTGACCACAAATTTTTTCGGGCAGGGCCAGGCAAGAATTTTTTCGATCCAGACCGGGCACGAATTTTTTTGGGGCGGGCCGAGCACAAAATATTTTGGGCCGGGTTGGGCACGAATTTTTTGGGGTTGGGCCATGTACGAATAATTTTGGGCCGGGCAAGGCACGAATTTTTTCGGGTCGGCACGAGTCGGGCAGTGCATAAATTTTTTCGGGCAGGGCTGGGTTGGGCACGAATTTTTTTGGGTCGGGCATGAATTTTTTCGGGCCGGGCCGGGGTACGAATTTTTTTTGGGCAGGGCTGGGCCGACAGTGAATTTTTTCGAGCTAGGCTGAGCACGAATTTTTTCGGGCCTGGCCGAGCACAAATTTTTTCGGGCTAGGCCAGGCACGAAATTTTTGAGTCGGGCTGGGCATGAAATTTTTCAGGCCGGGTTGGGCACGAATTTTTTCGAACCGAGCCGGGCTGGGACGGGCCGTGCAGTGCACGAATTTTTTGGGTCGGGTCGGACACAAATTTTTTCGGGGCGGGACGGACACGAATTTTTTCGGGCCGGGCCGGGCACAAATTTTTTCGGGCCAGGCTGGACACGAACTTTTTTGGGTCGGGTCGGGCATAAATTTTTTGGGTCGAGCCTGGGACAAATTTTTTCGGGCCAGGCTAAAAACTTAGGCCCGACACGATTTGTCTGACAAATTAATAATTTTTAATTTTTGTATAATACTAAAAATATATTAAAAAATCTATCAAATGACATCAGATGTAAAATCTGACACTACCATCAGGTTCAGCACGCAAAAACCTACAACTTTGATATTTATCTTGTCTTCATCCGACGACTCTACGTCGCCAAAATTAATTATTTTTCAATACTTAAATTATTGTATTTGCAGCCCGCAATATTGTATTGCGGGCTTTTTGGGCTACAATTCCACTTGCGGCTCTTAAATGATATTTGAAATACAAGTTGCAACTAGTAAATGCTGCAAAATGATTTTAGAGTTGCAGCATTTGTACTTGCGGGCAACCAAACGCCCCCTAAGTAATTTCGTGATTCCATCTCATTTGTATTAATTCTTTTTTAATATCATTCTCTTTCTTCTTTTATGCTCATGAAGAATTTAATTCTAACTTTCTTCCCCTTTCTCTCCTCTTAACTCTCCCTCTACTTCTCTCTCTTTTAATTACTCCCTCTCACCAAACTTTTCATTCTTTTAATGACACCAATCTTTTTTTTTCAAAGGTAGCGAGTTCATTTTTAAAATGAGAATTAAGAGTACAATCAAGTACATAATTGGATAAACATCCAAGATCACTTCTACACACGGAAGGATATTACAAACCACACAAAGTGAAAAATTCACACAAAGGGGACCATGCTAGGGTTCGAACCCTAGATCTCTAGGTAACTTATAAAATGTTACTACCAATTGTGCTAGTCACAGTTGGCTAATAATACCAATCTTAGCACAAGTAAATTTACGAAATTTCATTCTTTTAATGTCACCCGTCATTTACTTTGCAAACTAGATGAGGTAGGAATAATGCAAAGCGAGTTAAAGGCCTTGAACAACCGATCATGATTAATGTATGCCATTATTGCACACAATATCATACCAAAAAGATCATTTTTATGATATAACTGAATTATGATATAGAGTCCTATAGTACATAATGGAAAATATCAAAATTGATCTAGAAAACCTTATCATTAGTTACATGCGTCAATCTTGAAATGAACATTCTAGAGAATAGGTTCCTACAAATAATCCTGCTCATCCTTATAGATACCCTATAAATGTCATTACTTTAACTCGCATGAACCTACTTGGAGAGCCGTTGGCAAACAACAATGAATATAAGTAAATAAAAAATATGTAAGAAGAAGAATACAAAGAAGAAGACAGATGAAGATACTCATCCACTAATTATCAATTGTTGACACAACAGACTAATGACCTCGAGAAATAGCTTAGAAGAAATCATTTTTATAGTTGTCATTTGTTTATAGATGTCTGAATAAGCACATAATGGTTGTCTATCTTATCTCGAGTTTTCAATCATTCATGTATACCTTTGCTCTTACAATAGGACGTGGTTATGAACTTGAGAATCTTTGTTTGTTCTTTTGATGAATTTGTTGACTGTATAACAATCAAATTTGGAGACTTGATTTAATGCAGTCTTATTGGTTTTTCTATGATTGCCTATCTGTATACCTTGTTGTCAAATTTGTTGACTAAATAATAATCCTAAATTAGATCTTTTGCTATGATTTTTCCAGATTCTAATTGTTTCATTAGGAGAGACTTTAATTTAATGCAGTCTTATTGATTTTGCATCTTTTTCACTCCTTCAATCCTTTAAATTTCATTCATACTGTTTATAGATATACTTAAATTATAAATCATAAATCCATCTCTTCAGAATTGTCTTATTGTCTTGCAAAATGAGGTTGAGATAGAATAATTTTTTGTTTGTCCATCCCATTCTCATCCCCAACTATACAGCTATACAGATCTACCCCCTCACCTACAATTAGCATTATTTCCATTTCAATTATTTTGAAATGATATGGAGGCCCTGGCTTCATTATTCTATAATAAAAAACCATTTAATTGTCATTTACATTATTTCACTGTTAATTCTTCCTGGAATCTCATTCATAGGGCACTAGCATTGATATTGATTTGAAGTGGGTAAGAACTGTAAAATCTCTTGTATATGCATTAATTTACATTGTTCTTACAGTATCAATTTCCATTATTTCATGGACAACTTTGCATGGACAATCTCCATTATTTTCAGAAATGAGTGAAAAATCAGTTTGCATAATATTATAAAATAGTATAAAATATGTTAGCATGATCTTCTGGTTTTCTTTTCCTTGTAAGAGATCAAACTGTTTACGTAGTACTCAATCTGTTATAGCTAGCAATATATATTACTTCTTGTGCTCTCCTCAATTCAGTTGATTAAATTAAATCAAACTCTAGCTAAATTAAATTAGAATTTGGAAACTCTAATTTGTTAGATATGTATTATTTTATTAGTTAGATATTTTATTAAATTAATTAAACTCTAGCTAATTTGTTTTTTTTCCCTATATCCCTTCACCAAACTTATTCCTTTTTCGTCCCCTTTTGTTCCTACATTTTCCTATCTTTTCTTCTCCACTTCTCTACATGAATACAAGGTTCCAAGTATTCAAAAATAAACATAGCATACTAGCTAGTCTGTCATGCATACTCTGTTTCTGTGGGCTTACTAGTCCTTTTCTTCAACTTGGATATAAGTTGGAGTGCCAAATATGTCAGCTTAGTTTGTCAACCATCCTGGACAGAGTTTACTCGTTATCCAAGAATTGTCAACTCATTCATTTTCAGCCTTCTATATTAGAAATTTAGATCATGATGAAAAGGTGCCTCCAAACTTTCCGAATTATATGAAAAAGTTGGAAAAAACGAAGAAAAGGGAATCAGGCATGCACTGCCTGGTGCGGTGCAAAAGGCATTTAACGGTATACAAAAGGCAAAGTAATGATCCCTCTTCCTTTGCCATCAAACCCAACAGCTGTATTGGTGTGGGGAATCTTCCACTTGGGGTGGAAATGATTGGGCTGCCAAAACCATCAGCAATCTTTAGTTAATAATCCATTTAAGAAAATTAAAATAGTATTGTGATGGCATGTGATCCCAGTTTTTGTTCAGTTTTTCACCTTATTCAAATAGGTTTTGATCTAATTCGAATCATCTTAATTTCACTAGTTCTTGTTTTTTGTGATCACATGATTTGGATATATAGTTTCATTTGAATTAACAGTGAAGTTCTTCATAATCTCCTTTTAAAGCTTATCATGGAGGCATATATTTTAATATCTTTTTGGGTCTCAGCTTGAAGTAAACAAGGGATTTATTGTTGATGCTCAATTGCGTAATCTTTGTTTTGCTGAAAACCTACTGCTGTGATGAAGGCTGAAACAAGACTTTAGCTTTCAACTTAAGACATATATGCTCAATTACATTAATGGATATTTAGCATAGGTTAATTATAGTTTTCAGTTTGAATGGCAATAAAATTGTATAGTATATAGGTAAATTATTGGTTTCCTCTGCTCTAATATAGGAGTGTAAGTGAGCCAAGCCGCTTGTAAGCTACTCGAGATTGATTCAGTGAAAATTCGAACTCGACTCGAACTTCTCGAGCTCGAGCCGAGCCAGTCATGCGAGCGAGCTGAGTTCGAGCTAATTTATACTCGGCTAGAGCGGCTCGCGAGCCTAATCGAACCTTCTGTATATATTATAGTATATATATTTCATACCGGGTCTGATTTTTAAAACTTGTGAATCCGTTACCCTCTAAAAAGAACCCGGTTTTACCCTGAATCCCTGGGCTCGCCGCCACCTAAATCCCTAATCCTTCCCTTCCCGAGCCCCGATTCCCGACTCCCAACTCCTCACTCCCCGCTCGATCGGCGGCGGCTCCCACACCGTGTTCCCACCGCCGCCTTCCCTCGCTCTCTATGTCGCGTTCGCCCACAGCGACTGCAGCGAGTCTTCTTCCCACAGCGATCGGCGGTGACTCCCTACATCGTCTTCCCTCGTTCGCGTTCCCCCGATCGGCGGCGACTCCCCACAGCGACTGCAGCGCATCGTCTCCCCCGCCGGCCGTTGGTGCAGACTACACCTTCATCGCCGGTGCACACTGTAGCTAATCTTCGAGGTCTCCATATTGTTTCCATGATTCATTGTTTTCATTTTAGTTGTCCTCATCCCCTTGAAGCCCTACTCATTAACTGGAAGGACAAGCATGCATAAAAGAAATTATATATAATTAAGAGGAACTTACTGGTCTCTGCTGATCTAGTTCAGATTTCAGCCTCCTCTTAAGCTCGAATATCTCCTGCGCTGCATTGTACTACTTTATTCAACTTAGGGGGAAAAAAGCATCTTATGACATTGAAGTATTGAACGAAGTTGAACTGAGATTAGAAGATGATCTTAAACAAATCATCTTAGGTATGTCATAATGTCATATTAGAATCTAATTGAACCTTGTAGAGTATGATAGGTGTTTTTGTCAAAGAAAAAAAAAAGCTTACAGCATGCAGCAAGTGTATGAATTAGGAGTATTATTATCAAATGAATAGTACTTAGTTCATTGCAATCAAATGTTTACTGGTGCCATTTGTTATTGTATCTAATTTATTGGTTGTTGAATATATCTATTTTGTTTTAAATCTGTGTGATGAAAAAGAACACTTAATTTCACTATATATTTTTGACTAATTGCCTAAACTGTTGCCTACACCATTGCGGTTTTTAGATATGTCTAGTACACCATTGCCTAAACTGTTGGCACTTATTGAAGAATAGGAATAATGCAGTTTTATATGCTATTAGTTTAAAAAACTGGTGCATTAGTTTTATATGCTATTAGTTTTAGGAATAATGAATGTGATTATAGTGTGGTTATTATTTTATAATGCAGTAATTCTATTAGTTTTATATGCACTTACTGTGATGCAGTTTTATATGCAGCAGTTAGTTTAATAAACTGGTGCATTATGCCTTGAAGCAATATAGGGTTAAGAGTTCCGAATGCATTAGCAACCTACCTTATCAGCTAGTATGCGTCGAACCGACGATACCATTGCCGTACCGCCGTCCAACACTCCTCCCACCTCCGCCACGGCTTGCGAAGTGAAGGGGAAAGAAGAGGTGAAGAGGTGCCAGTTCTGGCTCCCTAACAAGCGCAGGTTCTGCGCCAACATCCCCCTGCGGTCATCCCGGTAAATACGTCTTTCGCTCTAATTCTAACCCCTTTCCCCCTCCTCCATTATTGTCGATGCTTCTAGATTATACATGTTGTCAGGTTCTGCGGTAACCACGACCCCACCGCCGAAGCTCGCCGGATGCCCTGTCCAATCGACCCATCCCAGTTAGTCCAGCGCTGATATACCCACTTCCATTCTTCTAGCCGAGTTCCCCTTTTGCTTGATGGCTGTTTTCCTTGCAGCTTCGTGTCGGTAGAAAATCTGAAATCTCACGTAAGGATATGCCCTTTCAAAAAACAAGTCGCTGCCCTGGAGAGCCAGCCATACTACTCCAAGGGAATCAACACTGGTAGCAGCGACAACACGGAAGATGACGTTGTGGACTCATCTGTAAAGAGGAATGCGGTCCTAGGAATGTCAGTTCAGGATTTTTGTAATCTCCTTGCGAAGATAAAGTCGATGCATTCAGCAATTTCTGTGCTTTTTCCAGAGTCGTATATCATCCCAGATGCCTGCAATAAATGGTTGAAGCAACAACTGGACAGGTATATATTTGAATGTCCGGATTGGCATTGGTAGTAGACCCATAATGAGACAAGTCCTCCATTCCTTTCTTCACTTCTTGGTGGCAGGAAACTGCCGTATCAGGAGAAGCATGCTTTGCAGCAAGCATCAATTATTGGGAACATAGAGGCATTTGGTATCCTTCGGAAGCCAAAAAAGGAGTGGACCCGTCCATTTTGTCATGAGTTCGTGGGACGTGATGATTTTGATGGGGATGAAAGTCAAGTCCGAGCAGTGGTGGAGTTTGGAGCTGGAAGAGGGTACTTGACTCACATGCTTATGGACTGCTATGGGATAACAAATGCTTTTCTGGTGGAGCGAAGGTCATACAAACTCAAGGTCAGTGTCATAGAAAGAAGAATAATCTTGATCTAACCTAGTTCATAGGTTTTAGAATCTTTATGATAGTAATCTAATAAGAAATAGTGTTTACTTTATGAGTATTCTATGAAGAAAATTGCATAATTTTAGAGTTCCGACCTTCTATCACCATGGAATGATCGTTTCCTTAGTCCCTTGCACCTCAAAAATAACTCCAGACATTCCTCATACAGTAGCAGCTGACATTGTTGGTAGAAACTCAGTATGAGAGGGTTGTTGTTGCCTGACTATTTTAGTGTAATCTTAAATGACTTGTACTGATTTCTTATGACTCTAACTTCAAGATTATGATTGACTACCACTTGTTAAATTTCGATTTAGAAATGAGAAGGATTCAGGCCTTTGAGGAGTAAAAGGTCTCAGTAACTACCTAAAGAATTTAATGTCTAAAATGAGGCTTATGTTTGAGGCTTAGATATGTTTGGGAGAAACAACTACTTGCTTCTTCTATATGCACGATATACTTTTGAGTTTTAATCAATTAGTTTTGATGCTTATGCTTAATGTTGTTATCTATGTGATTAGATATATGACATTTTTGGCCTTGTTTACCAGTAAGTGCCATTTTAATGTTTTGAATTAATCACATTGATTTTGATCCTAATTATTCTTCATATTAATTTAGTTTGTCTGCCAACTTCACAATTAGTATGTCTTTGTGGCTTATTTAATAAATGTTCATATAATGATACATACAAGTGTTTTCTTTTTTGAAATGATTAATAGGCTGATCGAAGTCTGCGAAAAAACAGAGGCATAATTCTAGAGCGTTTGAGAATTGACAGTAAGGTTTCCAGCCCTTGTTATGTTTGTGGTTTCCTGCATCCAAGCCTTTTTATTTTCTTCAGTGAGGAGAAGTTTTTTATACCAATGAATATATTACATTTTAGTTTAATTAATCATCCTCCCTCATAAAAATTCTATGTAGCCCCTTTCACGCAAGCAATTGTTTGCATTCGGGACCCAAAGAAAAATAAGATACACTAAATTTTCACTCTAACAGTGCCACTTAGCTATTAAACAAATCAAGTTGTCTAATCCATTTTGGTCATGTAACAGAAGTCATATTTTCATTTTTAATATTGTATGCATGCATGTGGATCATGGAGTGTTCAATGAAGCTAAGAAATAGATATTTATACCAAAACAAGCTGCAACCATATATTGATGTGCAGTTAATTAACTATTCAGATGTTTTTGCACTACATGCATGATGTTAATGTCACTAGTAGAGATTATAGAGGACGTTTCAAAGGATAGGAACAAAATATTATTATAATATGTAAAATAAAGATAAAACAGTATGTTCGAGTTCAACATAGTCTTGCTTACTTCTCAAGCTATTAAGTACTGTTTTCATATGTGGCTTCATATGCATCTTGATCAAGTTCAGTCAGAATCTAAACGAGGCAAAATAAAAAAATATTTGGGCTTCAAAGTTCAATTCTTACTTTTGATCTGGATTGTGAAGGACGTATCTATGTATAAATAAAACATGCGACTCCAATGCTAAAACTGGTAAACCATTGTTTATTTTCATATGGAACTACACTGGTTTACATCATTTTGTTATATCATTTAATATGTTTGGCTTCAATAAAAAATGATTGTTAAGTGCATACAATGCCCTCACATGCTGGAGAAATTTTCATCATGTATCATCCATAAAGATAAATTTATGAACCCATGATTTTCTCTCCATTGGAATGGCTATTTGGAAGTTACATGATAGATTTGGCATTGTCATTAAGTCATAAAACCTAAACCCATGAAGCCGACAGTTGTATCTTCAATCTAGTTTGTGCAATTTGGCATTAAGTGGTAATGCCATCATATCACAGTTTTGACTTTGTATTAAACTAGATTTACATTAGGTTTTCTTTTATTGGTATATTCTGTCTGAACTTCCATTTCTTGGGTGAAAGAAATGCTGCAAGTATTTCATTTTCATGACATCTACAGATCATTTAATACTTTTTTTAGTTTACTCTAAGCCTCACTTTTGTGCTACATTTTATATATCAAGTTTCAGCATTGTGCATTTTTGAGTCATGGAAAAAATCTTTCCTTCCAAGGGTAAAGCTCTG
The DNA here is from genome assembly GCA_034359265.1 of Canna indica. Taxonomy (NCBI): domain Eukaryota; kingdom Viridiplantae; phylum Streptophyta; class Magnoliopsida; order Zingiberales; family Cannaceae; genus Canna; species Canna indica. The sequence goes on from CP136891.1 coordinate 168,600, forward strand.
TACAATATACATGAACCCTCCCCTTGCATTAGTAGGAGTCTCATGCATTGGGACCATCATACAACATTATATAAATATATAGTTTATTAAGAACCATAAGATATACGACATTTAGTGTAATTTAGTATGTATAATATACTTGATCTTCCCTTACTATTTGAGGAACTAACTAATTCAAGAAGCATAGTATGGTTATCAATAAAATTATGCGAAATATATCTTACATTAGCTATGCCCCTTATCTTTAGTAACTGCACACAATGAACACAACAAAACTTGATTTATGTAAGAAGCACCCAGTTCCTGAATTCTTTGGGAATAAAAAAGGGTGACCAAATGCATGAAGCATAGTATCGTTATCAATAAAAGGGAATATTTCAAATTTAAGCATTATAATACCATCTACTTTGCATATTTTCTAACTTTCTCTTCTCTGCTTTGCAGTAGCAGATTTGAACTTATACGAAGTGAAGTTGTTGAAAGGGCTTGATTACCTGGCCATTGGAAAACATCTGTGTGGACCTGCAACAGGTGAGTCCTACATCTGGGTTGCAAGGTCAAGAATTTAAAATGTTGATGGTCTTTTAGTAAATCTCTCCACATAACATTTACATGATAGTTGCTTTTCAAAAATCATATGCAGATCTGACCATAAGTTGCTGTCTTAATGGATATAAGCAAAATGAGGAAACCCATTTGCAAGGCCTTGCTCTGGCAACATGCTGTCATCATCTTTGCCAGTGGAAGTATTATACAAGTATTTCCTCCTCGACAATGCTCTATGTCAATCCATCACATAATCTGTGCTTTAATTTTTGCCATTAGAATAAAAATATGTAATGAATTTATAATTTTATATACTTAAGAAAGGAAAATATGATTTTGTTGGTTTCTTCCTTCTACATGAATAGAAATTTATCATCAGGACAGATTTTTTTCATCAATTTAATTTTCTTGCTTTTTTTGCCTACATGTAGTTTCTCTTCAGAACTTCTACGAATACCATTCCTCCATTTAACACCCTTGTGGATTCCATAAGTGAAACAACATGTTCTTTTAGCTAACCTATCTAGTTAGAACTAAGTGAAAAATTAGTTTGTGCATCACAGTTGAAGAAAACATGAAAGCATCCAAAAGTCGAATGTTGGAACCTCAACTACTTGTGTTCATTTCATACCACACTTGGCAAAATGCTGCAGTCTTAGTTGTGTTTTATGATTATGCATATATGTTTCAATTTTTATTGTTAAATTTGCTGTAATGAAATGTAGTTTGAATGCGTCTCCTTGTTATTGGTGCTATTTTGGTAGTACAGACACAAAGTTCCTACTTTCTCTGGGCATCACAAAAGAAGAATTTCATGCCATAACATGGTTCTCAAGCTGGGCTGTAGATGCAGATCATACATCAGAGCTCTCTGATATGCCATATCAATCAACTAGTCTAAGTAGCATGTAAGTTCACGTGCCCCTATATAGACATAAGCTTAATAGTCAGATATTTATGACAGTCTTTGGTCCTATCATTTCCTGAACAACATAAGAAAATTTCAGGTTTGTTGGTTGTTCCATGTGTTAATTGTGTTTCTGTTATCTGATTCATGTTCTTTTTTTTGCTTTTGGTGTGATGTAGTGATAAAGAATTGAACTTTGAGGGTAGTGATGTTAAGGATGTTATACAAAGAATGCCAGCACTTGATAAGGCTCATCTGGGATTCATGTGCAAGGAGATTATTGACGTAGGAAGATTATTGTTGCTGAGAGACCATGGTATGGAAGCACAACTTGTGAAATATGTTCCACCCAATATTTCACCGGAAAATAATTTGTTGGTTGCCAAATGTAGCCATGTTAAAAAATGAGTACTTGCCACGCATGGATGACTTGTTTTTTTTTTTGAGAACACCCGAAGTGATTGTTTCATTTCATATGATTTGTAATTTTATTTTGCTGATTTTATAAGACCACTACTGATTCATTTGCTTTGAGCCTTGATTAGGAAGTACAATTTATTTTTGACTAAATATAATTGAAATCGCGATTATAGGGTTGTAGGCATCCGGATTAGGAGAGACGGAAGGATGTGGTTTTGCGTTAGGAATGACTAATATTGATGAGACAAAAACGATATCAAAATGCACCTAAATTACTTGAAACATACGGTCTTCTTTCTAGCTTAAAAAAAGCTAACATATAAATATTTATTTATTTGGCTTGATTTAATTTACAATTGGAAATACTTATGTCTATCGAGTGCCTTAGCTAAAAGTCAAAATCCGGAGAGCAAGTTCAAGTTGACCAACGATCAAATATAATTAACAAAATAAACATGCTTTTCAAAAGACTATTAAAATCAATAGATATCATTCCTACACTTTTTATAAGCAAAAAATATAACTTAAAATTTCAAACTTACAAAAGAAATATATATAAAATTCTTTAATAAGCATAAAATATAATTTAAAATTTCAAACTTACAAAAGAAATAATTTTTTTTTTGATGAGTTTTAATGTGCTAATAATATTGTATAATAATTTCATTATCAATTACACTGACTCTCTTCTATTTGTCAAGGTTATAATCACTTTCCTTGAGTAATTTTTGAATAATTTTTTTTAAAAAAATTTGTGTAATATTTTATAAAACTCAGAGTAGATTTGTATAATCTCATAATAGGAAAGATTTGTGTAATATTTTATAAAACTCAGAGGAGAGATCAATGTAATTTTACTAAATTTTAGAGGAGGTCAGAATAATTTATCTTAAAATAATATATAACTGTGATATAGTTGTTATCATAATTAATAAATATCATCTATAAATTGAAATGGAACGAGGTTCGTACTGTCCATTAACTATAAATTCAAAAGAGCTATTAGTAGCTGACCATAGCTAGCGAGCAACACTAGCATCTATACCTCAATTTTATTTTTTTAATTAAAATATAATTAAATAGTAACAAAAATAAAAAATCTATTTTAAATAGAAAAATGGTTAGACTCATCACTAAATTTCCACTTTATATGATTTAAACCCGGGTGGGTTAATATCTAATTTTTAATAATTTTGGGCGCATATTGTTTGAGAGATTTGATATAGAAAAATTAGAAAGATGAATTTACGTATAAAAGAAATATTATAAAAATAAGGAAACTTAGCGCATCATAAGACTTCAATGTATTTTTCAACAATCCTAATTTCAAATTTTCGTTCTCTTTATCGCCAAAGATGATCGCGGTTTGAAACCCTAGTTGATCGCCAAAGGTTCGGAGATGGGGAAAGCGGATGATCCCTCTCCGCTGACTTTCTTGCACTTGGTCGAGGAGACGAAGATGCCTTCCTAGGGTTCGTGGAGTACGCAAGGTCAATGCTATCTTCCGAATGCAACGACAATCCCGATGCCGGCGTCGGCAGTCCGACCCCTCCATGGAGCTGGGTCGTTTCAAGAATCATCAGGTCCTGTGTTGCATACTCTTGTGGTGTCACCCCTGCCATTCTTCTCTCCGATCTCTTCCAGGTTCTCCTTTCTTGATTTTGCCTGCTTTGGTTTCTTTGGTGGTCCATTTTTGGGCGGTTTCCTTGAATTTATTGATTTTATGGGCGAGGAAAATGAACTTGATTTGGGACCGGGTGTATGCTTGATAGGCTTGGAACGAGCAGCATAGATAAATGACTGCTCAGAAAAGATTAGAATGAGAAGTTCCATTTGAAAAGAGGCATAGAGGAATGAGGTTGCCAAACACTGTAACCATTGATTCTGTTTATGAGAAGAACTTTCTTTCTCCTAACAGTGTTGTTGAAGCTGTTGTAGTAGATGTTACCTTCTTCCAGATGCGGAGATATAATCTTCTAGTCACGGTGATCTAATGCTCTCTGTCCTCTCTCTTAGTTATTTATTTTCTGTAATTCTTTCAAGCATTCGTGTAGAAGAAAACAGATCTCTTTTAATTATCATATGCTTTGAATCAATGTGTGTATGCTATTTATCACTTTGTTCCACTATGAGATATGAAGGATATCTTTGTAAGAACAAAAGAACTTTTGGCTCTTTGGTGGTATCTACACCTTGTATAGCATTATGTTGTTCAGAAACAATAGTTCTTTGATATAATATGGATCTTATATACTGCATATTGTAAATTACTCGTGTAATTTATGAATATATCCTTGCATAGGTACAAATATATACTTGATTAGCTTGGAAGATTTTTTGAGCTCATGTACCATAGATCTCTATCTGCAGTACGCATATGCTGCAGCTTAAAGCTGCCTACAAGTATACGAACTATGAAGCCAGCTAGCTGCCTACTAGTATAACATATACGAACTATGAAGCCAACTTTTGAGAATCCAATGCTTGAAAATCAATTTTAGTTTTTTAATATCGGAGATGAGGTCTATTAACAAGTTCTTCAGCATCTTAATAACTTGGAATTTTGAAGGTAGTTAGATCATGTTCTAAGAAACATTAATCTGTTTATAGCATTATGGCATAGATGTCTATGAAAAACCTATGATAAGTTTCACTAAGCCTTAATTCTGACTATCCTGTTGATACACATGTTGACATGATTTGCTTTTATATGGAAAAAATGAAAAGAAAAAGGGTGAAGGAATTTGTTAGGGATTACCTCAGTGTTATTAATGGCGGATGGCGGCTCATGGCGGAAAGCCAAAAATCCGCCATACAGATATGGCGGATGGCGTTGCGGCCAGTGGCGGAAGTATGACGGCCGTGTATATATATATATATACATATAACTACAACTAAGCAACAAGCACTAATAAGAACATCAACATTTTCAGAATTTTTTTTAAAAAAAGTTGAATGAGAAGCTCTCATTCAAATGATCAAATGAAAACTGAAATGAAAGAAATATAATAAAAAACATAAGTAGAAAAATGAAATTGAAATGATCAAATGATCAAATGAAAGAAAAAAAAAACAGGAGAAAAAAATATACCCACTGAAGTAAAAAAAGAATGAAGAAAACTTTAGAAGTAAAAAAACAGAAATGAATAAATAAATAAAATGAAAGAAAGAAACAAAAATAGAAGTATAGAACTAAAAAATAGAAGAGAAACAGGAAAAAAAACAAAAGTATGAAAGAAAGAAAAAAAAAGAAAAAAAAACAGACGTGAAAAAAAAGAATTGAACAGAAGTAAAAAAAAACAGGAGCCGCAAATAAGAAAGAAAGAAAGAAAACATAAGTAAAAAAGAAAAGTAGAAAACAGAATAGAAAGAGGAAAAAAAAGAAAACAAGAAAAAAAAAGAAAACAGAAACAAGAAAAAAGAAGTAAAATCGAAAGAAACCGGAAAAAAAAATCTGCACATATGTATGGGAGAGAAAAGAGAGAGGAAATAACCTAAAAAACAAGAAAAAATTAATGATATGAAGAGAAGAAGTGAATGAGAGAGAAATACCTTAAAAAACATTAAAAATTGTTATTTTGCCACCGGAACTCCTTGCCGGAGCTCATCGCCGGATTTCATCGCCGGAATGGAGCAGCCGTGGGTGGAAAATTTTTAAGTGGGAGCAGCCTCCAACCATATGAAGAAGTTTAGGGTTTTAATTTTAACCCTTCTAAAAAAATTACACAAACACCCTTTTAAAAAAAAATTATAAAAAAAGGTGAAGTAGCGCCATGGCGGATGGCGGGCGCCACACAGCGCCACACAGAAACCGCAACATTGCGGTTTCTGTGTGGCGGATTTAGCAAAATCCGCCACGCCATGGCGCCGCCATGGCCGCTATTTGACAACACTGGATTACCTCTAACTAGGATTTGCTCAAATAGGAGGATAAGAATGAGGTTAATATGGGAACACAATGAAGCTGAGTGAGATCATGCAACGGTTGGTAAAGTTGATTCTTGGCCACGATGAAAGTAAAATCATGAAATATAAGTGAATAAGATTGTTGCTTTAGAAATAATTATTTTAACTTTCGTTCATCCTCAAGTGCAGTACATAATTTAAATTATGCTGCTCTTGTTATGCATTACAGCATTAGATAATTTGTGATTGTCTATGTTATTTAGTACTTTGCCCTTGTATCTTAGACATATTTGTTTCTTCTTTGGATTGGCCATGCATGATGTACATGTTGTAATTTGTAAATTATATCTTGCATCCTTCCATCTACTTTTGAATTTTAATTTCATGGAACATTATTCTCAATTTTGAACATAAACTGCAATATCTTCTACAATTTGTTTCTTGTGTAGACATTACTTTTGACCTTTTGAACATAAACTGCATATCCTATATAATTCTTATTTTCACAAACTACACTCATATATGCTATTAAATCTTCGGTTTCCCTCTATTGGGTTTGTTTGTTTCTTCCTCATTTTCTTTTTCTTTTTTTCTATGAACATTTCATGTTGAATGAAAAGGCCTTCAGAACCATTTTTTGGTTCTTTATTTGATTCAAAAATAAATTGGGGCTCTTAAAGAAACTTTGATCGAAAAGTTTAGACAATATTTTTAGGTCGGTATTCCAAACACAACTGGTAATGCAAAATTATGGCCTCTAATTTGCCTATATTATGACTTAATCCTCAGGTCTTATGTGTTTGCTGATTGTTCTTATCGGCTTTTGCATCAATTATTAATAATATGTTTCTCACCTCTTAGTATTTTGATTTTTGTTCCTTTTGGATAGATTTATTCTTTGTTAAAAGTTAAAACATCTAAGAAGAATATTGAGATGATTTGATTGCCTAATAATCTATAGTCCTTTTATTGAGTTAAGCAATAGGTCAAAATGTAGTGGTTCATGAGTCATGACAAATTTTCACATGCATAAGTCTGCTTTCTTGTTATGCCATATTAATAAGCACCAGTTTCCAAGTTAGGTTCATCTTTGCTTGGATTTTGACTCCAATGAGGATCATTCAGAAGGATATTGTTCTTATATTGGCAATAATTATTTTTCTTAATCTTCCAAATGTCTGCTAGGATTCAATCTTGGTTGTTGCATGAGGAATTGCTCTGTGCATTATTATATAACTGCGATTATAGTTTTTTCTTCCCCATCTCCATCAACTGTTTTGTTCAGTACATAATGTTATGCCATTTTGCATTTGGCACAACATTCATCATAGCAGATACTATGATTTAGTGGAGTTTCAGATTCTGAAGAAAGGACGTGAGGTCTCCCTGGCAGGATGTTGTCTTTGTACTGCCTCTGAAGGTTCTGGTCAGCCTCGTCTTTTGCCAACAGAATACCTGGTTGTATTTCTAGATGAGGTAATCTGCTATATTATACACATCACAAAAGCAATTATTTAGTGCCTTTCATTTATTAGTAGGAAAATACTTTGTTTATAACATTACCATATTAAATGAATGTTTCTTTTTTTTGTACTCTGGTTAACAATCAAATTGATTTGATCACACCCTCTCATAATAGGCACAACAATTACACTAACAACACTAATCTCCATAAAGTTCTAACTGTTTGGGATCATATACATGGATTTTTTTCCCACGATTAAACTCTGTGCAAAGCTAAATCTATCTATTTGTATATTTGTACTCTTGCATCGACCTAAATCTATTCCCTCATCCATCTCAACTTGGCAACCAAGCAGGGGAAACCCTCCACACAATGCAATATTGTCCGTCTACCATTTATCAACTCTCCACACAAAACTTTCAACATCATTCTTCTCCTTCGGTTGAGAAGGATACAATGACCTTTGATACTTGGTAGCACTCCAATTAAATGGTACTTATGTAGCTTCTCAACAAAATGGAACCTTTTGTTAGTTCCATTGTTACGTTTCTCTTCTTTACCAAAGAAAAAAATTGGATGCTTCAGATTTACTCTATGAAGACATTTTCAATAAAGGCAAGAAGGATTACTTTATTGCTTCCAGAGAGTGGAATGAACTTTGTGTTTATCATCCTTTTTTTGTTTTGTTGATTCATTGTTCTCAAACAACAGAGGGAGAAGTTTCTTGTGGCAAAGTATCTCTTGGGTCCTTGATGTCTCACCCATGTGCACTCTCAGCTTCCGGTTGATGCCACTGCAGCGAATTGCTCTGAATTAATTGATGCCACTTATTAGTCCATTTAGCCTCCAATCCTGGATGGATGGATACTAATATACGACAATGCTGCGTCACTAGTTTTCAAGTTTATGCCAATAGTAACTTTTGATGTTGGCTTTTCTTGAAGTTTATTCTATTATCTTATATCAGACCAACATCATGCTTCTTTTCCTAGATTTGCCTTTTCACTTTTTTCTGACTACTCTAAATCTTATAGGACCAAGATGAAGATGCAATGTTGCTGGGTGCACAATTTTGTTAAGACTCTTTCTCGTCAATATCACTTGAAGCATTCCACAATGGCATTTTATATTCTTTTTATGCAAGGCAAGATCACTTTGATCACCAATTGATTTAGTTTTGAAAACTTAATAACTAAGTCCCATGATCATTTGACAACAATGTCTAAGATACTGACCCTACTGTAATAAGAAACTCAATGGATCTATTGTTGCAAAAATCAGTTAATGCTTTCTTTCTACTTATAAAAAATTGTTCCTGCTAATTAGGCGGACAACATCTTGACATATCAATGGATGTAAGGCTTATACTCATCTATGAAACAACTTGAAATGAAACCAGGGTTATCAAAAGCGAGTGCTTGGGCGCACCAGACGAGGCACGAGGCACGAGGTACGAAAGAGGCCTAGCGCCCTTGCATGGCCAAGGTGCAACGCCTTCACCTAGATGGGCGCCTTGTCTGTGCTTCTGTGCTTTTTTTTTAAACCCCAAGCGCGCGCCTGGGTGAAGTCCATGTATTAGCTAGTTGATTTTTACTTCAAATTTCTTGTATTTTTTTTTTTCTGATGAAGGACTATTTATCTTGTATCACCATGTATTAGCTAGCTGATTATTACTTTAAATTTCTTCATTTTTTTCAGTCGACTTTTCTTTTATTTTCAGAGTTTTTCATCATTTATTTTTCTTTTAGCTACCACCTACCAGCACCTTCATTCAACATAAACTTCATTTAGCATTTAGTGGGCAACATTATGGATGGTGGAGGTGGACAGATCGCAATATTTTTAAAAATGTGCGCTTTGCTTCGGTCAGGCGTGTGGTTTTTTTTGCGCCTTGCGCCTCAGACGATTATGGGACCTTTGCGCCTTGAGTGCGCCTAGCGCCTTTGACAACCTTGAATGAAACATCTGGTTGTTAAACCTACCCAGAGGAAATGAATGTTCAAAGCATCATACTGAATTGCAATAGTGCAACATAATTCTTTGTAAAGATGTGAAGGGAACAATAATGGTTCCGAGTTCCCTGTTTTATGTGTCATGTGATTTTCTCCTTCCAATATCTTAATTTTGATTTATTTTTCATATCATTCTAGTGGAGCTTACAAGCTTTCATGTTTCTAGGAGTTGTAGGAAAAAAAAACTTATTCATCGACTAGCTGGTCTTGTTTGGCTTTGAAACTGTGCTTGTTGAAGTGAATCAGGGTTAATTGGACCAAACCGACCAGTGGTCTAGGTCCTGCCGTTTGACTGGCTGGCCCAATTTGATTTTTGAAACTGTGCTGGTTGAAGTGAATCAGGGTTCAGTATAAACCTATTTTCGTAATTATTTGCTGCTGTTTAGACAGTAGAATTTATTTGAATATCACATGTATACTAGAAAAAATGTTTTAAGCTATGTCCAAGTGCTTCCATGAACGTTGTAGCATTGAGTTTGGGTTAATGATATAGTGATTACTTCTGTTGGCATGGCTTTTCAAGTTCCTGAAAGTTATTATGAGTTTGTTCTGTATGCTAATGTGGATTATATCAAAATCTGGTACAGTTTAGTAAAATACATTTGGGATGTCGTTTACCAACTTTTAAAAAGGATAAAATGGTGCATTGATCTCATTAAGAGTTATACTAAAAAACCTTTCCTTCTCTAACACTTGCTTAAAGTGTTGTATTAAATCTTCCTTCTCCTTTTCAGGATTAAATCAATTGATTCCTTGGAAACCTTTAGGGGTGTGGAGAAGAAAGGGATCACCTTAGTTGATAGTGATGGTATCAGGTTAAAGTTTGTTTTATGGGGTGAGCAGGCTCATCTTGCCAATCTTTTCAGGTACAGAGTTCAACAAATTTGCGAGGAATGGTCTGCGTTATGTTTAGCATTCACCACTTTTTGTTAGGAAGTATGCTTGTTTTGGACAGACCTTTCATTCTGCATTTTGACAATAACATTGGCCGTCCAGAATTATGTCTTGAATTTGGAAGCGCCATATGTATATATATGGTTCCATTCGCTCACAAGAGGAACAAGTAGGTTATACATATGGGTTCTGCAATTCTGCCATTGAGTTCCCTTCTTATTTTGACCATTTGCAGTTTACATTTATTAGGTGCAACGTTTGAAAAATCGTACCGTACTGGGTGGTACGCTCGGTACGTACCTATTTTTTTAACTTATAGTATTCGGTACACCTTGTACCAGGTACCGCCCGCTATGGGAGCAGCACAACACGGCATGGGCAGCATCCCATGCTGTATCGTGCCGTGCTGCACAAGGCACATCAGTTAACAACAAAATTAAAAATAATAATAACTTTTTTCACTCGGTTCTCGGTACGGTATGGTACCGGTCAAGCGCCGGTACCGAAACCGGTATTTTAAACCTTGATTAGGTGTTTCTTTAGTCCACTCAATTGAGGAGTCCAACGTTGGAAATATCAAGCACATTCGACCAGGGCAGGGGTTGAAGATTTCACAAGTTAAACTACCCCTAGATTCACAAGATCAATTGAATTCAAGAACTACCCATTCCAAGTATATCTCCCTTTTTGTCTTTTACTAGTTACTGGAAGCATTACACATACTGACATACACCATGATCTTATATGCTCATAGTGTAATGTTCATGTTTGCTACAGATTTATGTCCCTGCTTAGTGTAGTGCACTAGTGCATCTTTAGTAGAGGTGGCAACGGGCTGGGCAGCCCATAGGCGGCATGGGTTCGGCCTGAAAAATTTCGGGCCGGGCCTGGCCCAATACGTTGCTCATTCTTAGTTGATATTTAATTGATAACTAATTCATGATGATATTAATACTTAGCTTATTTTTTTATTAACTAATAAATATTATTTACAAATTTTTTTTGAATTATTTATAAATTAAAAAATATAACAAAATATATTTTAATAATTTTTATACCCTAAATAAATAATATTCACAATTATAATAAAATAGTGTAGCTTAATAAACTGAAACTAAAACTATATTTGATAAACAAACACAGTTTCAGTTTTCGTCCTGAAAATTGTCAACGAAATCAACACAAAATAAATAATTTTTCGTTGGTTTCATTTCGCGAAACATTAAATCTGGACATGTCAAACAAACGCGTTTTCGCCAAACAAAAAAATTGAAACCAAAATTCCAAAATTTGAAAATTCATTTCGGTTTTCACGAATCGAAAAGTCTCAAAATATTTTCGCAAATAAACGTGCCCTTAACATTTGGACCTCTATCGATGTCTTAATCTTGATATAATTTTGACTCGCATACTTCTGGGGCTTGTGTATTTTAGATAATAAAGTTATTCTCTTTTACTAGAAAAAAAGATTGAATCAAACTAATTATTTTATATTTATACATTCAATTATTTTTAAAATAATTTTAATTCATTAACATTTTCACTAAATGTTTATTCATTTTAAAATTAAAATAATAATATAAAATAATACAATACAAAGCTTTTTAAAGTGATTTTTTAAAAAAAAATCAATTTGATTATAAGTCAAAGTCATTTATTTTGTCATTTATTTAAAAAAAATCAATTTAATTTTATAAATATTTCCAATTACTTCATTTTAACATTTTGGTTCATCATTTTAATTCAATTTGATATTTAAGACAATTTGGTTGAAATTATGGTGCTTGAATGTACACTTATATTTAGAACAATTATTAGTTGTGTGCTTTTATGTCCTTAAAAAAATGATTGGTTGAACCAAATGCATAGACATTAAACGTGATGCGTATAAGAAATTACATATTCGATCATTTTCTTTTATAATTCCATCTCTCTTAAAAATTTCAACCCATAAAGTTATTTTCGCTATATATTATATAATATAAACTTACGCTAAAAATAAAAAACCCTCGTCCCGCTTCCGTCGTTCGCCTCGAGTCGATCGCGCGAGACTAATAGAGAGCTCGGAATCCATGTCTAGGGTTTTAGGTGGGTGCAGGGTCCTCATGGCGGCGGCAGCGTCGTCGGCCAAGACGGGGGCCAAGGCGGACCCCTCCAAGCTGAAGAACTCCGGCATCCTCAAGCCGGTTCCCGTCTCCCCGGCCATGGAGAAGTTCGTCGGCGCCTCCGAGATATCCCGTACCGGTGCCGTCAAGAAGATCTGGGAGCATATCAAGCTCTACCAGCTTCAGGTCCACTTCTCCCTTTCTTACCCTCGCGTATACTTCACTATGGGCTTTGATTCTGTTTACTATCTTTTGGACTTCGTACTTCTCCTTTCTTTGGTTGTTCAATCTTATATTTGTTTGTTGCTCGAATGGATTGGCTGCACCAGTGTTTAACTTGAATACGCTTCTGAGGAGATCGTTGATAGGAATAATGTTGGTTAGTGGTGGCATTGTTCCTCTTAAAGATGTATTCTCCTCATGAAGAAGATCAATTACTTTATTCATTTGAGCTGCTTATGGTATTCGAGGTAGCAGTGATCAAATGTTGCCTATTAGTTTTATGTTTATGAGGCAAAGTATTCTGCGCTGTACGGAAATGCCCCCTTCTATCGGTTACGGTCCTTGTTAGATATCCCACGTGGGCTCGTTACAAGTGTAAAGTGCTCTTTATAATAGCTTAAACAATCCCTCTCCTATGAGCTAGTTTTTGAGGTGGAGTTAGGTCCAAGTTCATTTTCTTTAATATGGTATTAGAGCCGCCAGTGCCACTGGTCTTACGATGTTGGGTCACCATCCGCAGATGTTCTAGTCTTGCAAACTTTAGCCCTAGGCATGAGAGGAGTGTGTTAGATATCTCACGTCGATTGGCTATAAGTGTAAAGTCACATCGATTGATTATAAGTGTAAAGTACTCCTTATAATGGCTTGAACAATCCTTTTCCTACAAGCTAGCTTTTGGGATGGAGTTAGGTCCAAGTCCATTTTCTTTAAAAGTCCTTGTATAGCATAATTGAACTTTATTTTGTTAAGAAGTAAGAACTCAATTCATGATCCAAGTTCAAGGAATAACTTTATTTCTTTATTATATTTTATCTATGTTCAAAGGAGTCACTAAGTTTATTGCATGATTTATATCGGCTTAGTATAATATATAGGTATTTGTTGATTACTTTTAAGACTACTCCATAGTTTGTTGAATATGGAAGGTGGTATTCTAAAAGAACTGTGCCAATTTTTAAGGTGGTATTCTAAAAGAACTGTGCCAATTTTTAAGGTGGTCTGTTTCTCAGCTTATGTTCTAGTGAGCCTCTTGATTCATGGATTGGAAGGGGGAGGTTAAAGAACTTGTAGTATGAGGCCATTTCTGATTGTCTGTGGGATCCATGTAATTTTCTCTGAGAATTCTGACAATGTGCTTTTCCAGTGCTTTTTTTCCTCCATTTCAACATGTCTTCTCTCAATCTATTCTTAATAACATATCGCCAGTTAATCATTTGATATGTTCTTTGCTAATCTGTGTCTGTCATTCAATTGCAGAACCCCACAAATAAGAGGGAGATTCGATGTGATGAGAAGCTGAAGAGTATATTCGGCGATAGAGAAAAAGTTGGGATGATGGAGATTGCAAAACTCATCTCTCCTCACTTTATCAAACCAACCTGAAATCAACTGAATCAAAATGGCGTTTCCGTGTTTCTATTCTGATAAATGTTTTGGTTTGGCACCATGATTAGCTATGACTTTTTGTCTATAATCTTGGGGATTTAAACTATGCCAATTCTTCGTTGAACATTGGCCATCTCATGTGTTGTTTAAAGTCAGATCTTGAAATGTTAGCCAGTTGTAGCATTTTGCACTGGATTCCTAAGAGAAACAATGTATTGGAATGTCACAATCAATTCCAAACAAGTGGATTACTTAATCCTTACAATTGCAGGCGTTTGTTCCGGTTGTCTTATCGTTGTGATTGCGTACTTTGAATTTACAATTCAATTGAACAGTACGCCGGGGTCCACGTGTTTTCCCATGTGTTAAAGGGTGATGCAGAACAGTCTTGTACACGCGTCACAAGTAGATGGAGTATGTTTTGATTTGTGTACGATTTTACGATGTCCTCGGACATCGCAATCATCAATTTGATTTTGAATTCGCTCTGATTAATATAGCGCGCTTAATTTTAATATTTTGAAATATTATAATTATTTAAAAATAAATTTAAAAATATTTTATAATATTATATATATATTTTTAAAAAATAATAATTTTGATCCTTATAATTTATTTGAATTTTAGCTTTACTTCTCATAGTTTATAAAATTTTATTTTTAGTCCAATAGTTAACAAAATTGATCCTTGCAGGTTCACGTCAGTAATGTTCAGTCAATATTTATTATTCACGTCAGTTCCGTTTAGGCCTCATGCGACGGTAGTGATCAAATTCTAAACGAAAATAAAATGTGAAGATTAAAACTAAAAATTTGAGATTATAAGTACTAAAATTAAAATTTGAGCAAACTATGAAAATCAAAAGTATGATTTTCTTGAATTAATTTAATGTTGTTGGCATCCTTAGATATTTGAATTTGGTTTAGCCAAAGCTTAAAAATTTAAGCACTAAATATGAATACTAAAGAATTCTACGGCTCAACACTTTTAAAATTCATGAAAAGAGACTTTTAATCACTAAATCTATTTAATATTAAATAAAGATATTTTTAGACAACTAAAAAATTTAAATAATCTATAGTGATATGTTTAATCATTAAAATGTTTACGAATGGTATATTGATTAGTTTGGTCGAGTGCACAACTATTTCTTTGTCTACTATTTAGCGAAACAAACAAGGTACACGATACTCTCTAGTACAAGTCTAGTACAAGTCTACTATTTATTCTTGTCCTTATCTGGTGTCCTGTGATGGATAATTTACGAACCAAACGGATCCTAAGTTCAATTTTTGCTAAATTTTTTGGTTTCTGAGGGTTGTATGTTGCAATTTAGGTGTTCAAGCTTTGATTTTGGTCTTTTTTCAATTAAGAAATTGCCTTCCTATACGTGCTTATATTCTGGTGCTGTTGGACAATTTTCCACCCTGTTCTCTCAATCAATAATTTTGTGGTTTCCAGTTTTCACTCAAAAGAATTCCCTTAATCACCGGAAGCAAGCAAATACAAAAATGGGAAAAAGGGTCAATTTTGCCCTTGAAGTATTGAAAAAACTGTAATTTTACCCCTTAAATATATTTTGGATCAAAATTATCTTTACCGTTACAAAATTGGATCAATTTTACCATTCTTTCTAACAAAAGTCCACGTCAGCAAACGGTGGCTGATGTGGCAAGTGAAACTCATACACATCATATGCCACGTTGGAAAACACGTGGCAGTTATGTACGAACAAGGGCAATATTGATCCAAAAAAATACTTAAGGGGCAAATTTGCATATTTTTCAATACTTCATGAGTAAATTTGCATCCTTTTCAATATCTTATGAGTAAATTTGCATAATTTTCAATATCTTAGGGGTAAATTTGCACATTTTTAATACTTCAAGGGCAAATTTACACATTTTTAATACTTCAAGGATAAATTTGCATATTTTTAATACTTCAATAATAAATTTGCACCTTTTTAATACTTCAAGAGTAAATTTGACCCATTTCCTTTAAAGAAATTATATTTAAGATAATTTAAACTTTAATTAATATTTTTTTGTAAATTAATATGGTTTGCATATAGGTTAATCTGGTTTGAGAATAAAGGGGAGACCTACCGTCAGCTCAAATGGATTACAAATTGAGAAAGAAAAATATATTGGAAAGCTTAAATGAAAGACAACCAGCAGTTCTACAATGGACTAGTCTTATAATATTTTGGGCCATAATATTTTGCAGTTCTACATCTATTTTGTGCTGCAATTTTTTTGCAGCAAGAATAAGTGAAGTGTTTGACTTTTGAGATCCTTTTTGGTGGTTGATACAAATCAACTTTTTGATTTTTTGTATGTGAAGTATTGGAATTTAACTAAAGATGTCAGTTCAAATGTATTATATTTTGGGATATATAATTTAAAAAGAGAAGTTTTTTATATTTCCTATACTATATTATCATCTCTTTCGTCCCATGAAATGCTACAATTGACCTATAATTTGAAAAGATGTTAGTATTGGTATTCATTTTTACTGAACTGACCTACTCACCCCATAGAGTGCTACAACTAAAAAATCGAACAAAAAAATATTAATTAAAGTTTAAATTATCTTAAATATAATTTCAACGAAAATGAGTCAAATTTACCCTTGAAGTATTAAAAATATACAAATTTACCCTTGAAGTATTAAAAAGGTGCAAATTAATTTACCCCTAAGGTATTGAAAAGGGTGCAAATTTACCCATAAGGTATATATTGAAAAAGATACAAATTTACCCATGAAGTATTGAAAAATATGCAAATTTGCCCATGAAGTATTTTTTGGGCCAATATTACCCTTGTCCGTATATAACTACCACGTGTTTTCCACCGTGACATATGATGTGTATGAGTTTCACTTGTCACATCAACCATCGTTTGTTGACGTGGACTTCTGTTAGAAGAAAAAATAAAATTGATCTAATTTTGTAATGGTAAGAGTAAATTTGATCCAAAATATATTTAAGGGATAAAATTGCACTTTTTTCAATACTTCAAGAGTAAAATTGATCATTTTCCCTACAAAAATTGCACTCGAGGATGAAAGTGATGCAGCTGAAGAGCTGGACACAAGCTACAAGCTCTTCAAATCCTTTGTGCTGCATGAACATGGCCAAAATAGTGGACCATTCCTTGCAGAATTGATTGCCTTCAACATTCTTCAAATGGCTAGAATGGCTCAATTAATTGCAGATTCTGACAGCTATCTTCTCTAATTCCCATCTAAATTAGAAGGTCGTGTGGTTAGTGGCAGATTCAAAAAAATTTATTAGTGGATGCAAACTAATACATAAATTTTTAAGATTTCATGTTCAAACTAATTTTGATAGTCGACATCGACGAGTCTTCATGTTTTGAAAACATTGCAATTTTTTTTCAATATCATGTTTTGAAAATGATGCTACCAATTAAATTGAACAACAAATATATATTTTTTCAATCAATTTAATCAGTAAGAAAATAAAAGATAAATATTGAGATAATTAATAATGCTAAAAATCAAAATAATAATAATAATAACGATAAAATAATTAATACTGAATGAAATAAAAATATCGGTCTTACCACCCGAAGAAAGTAGCAATCAATAAAATAAAAATATCATATGATGTCGGTAGCCCAACAGAGATTGAAGGCAGTCCGACAAAGGTTGAATGCAGTGAGCAACCCCGGGAGGCGTAAGCGAGTATCCTCGTAAGCGAGCAGCCCGATAGGCGGTAGCGCTCGAGCGAAGGCACTGCAATTTGTGAGTGAAGGCGAAAAGAGAGAGAGAGCTTTGTCTAACCGAATTTCAGGTGGAGTTACACACTTTCTCTTTGCTGATGATCTTATTCTTTTTTGCAAGAACGAACCAGGTCACATGAGGAATCTGCTTCTTCTTATGCGATGTTTTGAACATGCTTCAGGGCTTAAGATCATCATTTCTAAGACTGAAGTCTCTAGTCTCCGGGGTGATGGGGGGCCACAGAGCACATGGCTGGTCTGATTGGTTGTAGGGCCTCCTCTCTTCCTCTGAGCTACCTGGGTCTCCCGCTGAGGGTTGGGAGATTGACTAAATCTGATTGGATGCAGTTGATCTCTAGAATTGACTCTCGACTTTCCACTTGGCAGGGGAAGTTACTTTCTCGTGTTGGTCGACTCACGTTGATTAATAGCACCATTAATAGCTCCGTGGCATATTTGCTATCTATCTTCAAGGCCCCTTGCTGGGTCCTTAAATTAATTGATAAGCGTAGAAGATGGTTCTTCTGGATTGGTTCTGATGGAATTTCTCTGAATGGAAAATGCCTTGTGAGTTGGGATTCGATTACTTGCCCCAAGGAAGATGGTGGGCTCGGTATGCTTGATTTGAAAGCTCACTGCATAGCTCGACGCGGGGGGTGGATCTGGAAAGTGCTTCATGATTATGATTTGTTCTGGGTCCGTTTGATGGAGAGCTTATATGGGAGCTTTCGATCTTGGTCAAGCTCTGGTTTTTCTCGACGGGCTTCGCCTCTTTGGATTGACCTTAGGGGGTTGTTTGAGACTATGCTTGCTGGTTTATCCTTCTCGGTGGGTGGTGGTAGGAGGATTAGACTGTGGACGGACCGTTGGTTGGAAGGTTCTTCTTTGGCTGCGAGATTTCCTGATCTGTTTCAGCTTGCTCGGGAACCGGATTGCTCCATTTGGGATGCTCGATTTGTTAACCAAGCGGGTATTTGTGTTGGATTGGAATATTCAATTTTCCTCTCTGGTAACTATTGATAGGCTAATATTGCTCGATGATGTATTAGCGGTGATACACCACTCTTCTAGTGATGATCGGGTATCTTGGAAATGGTCTCATGATGGCATCTTCTCTACTCAAAGTCTTTACCAGGTTCTTATGTTTAAGGGTGTTAAATGCTCTTTCTCTTTGGTTCTCTGGAAGAACAGACTGCCTCCTAAAATTTCATTATTTGGGTGGCTTTGGTTCCGCAAGCGACTGCTCACGCACGATCGGCTTGTGCGTTGGGGGGCTGCCTCCGAGGACTCCTGCCCTCTATGTCTTTGGGGCAAGGAGTCGCACTCCCGTCTATTTGGTTCTTGCCCGTTCACTCGGCATGGTTGGAGATGTTTTCTTGTGGTTCTTAAGTCATCCTATGTGCCTTTATGTGCTTCTCGATCGGTGCACGAGACGTTGGCACAGTGGAAGGAGCATGTAAAACTTATCCTCTGTTGGACGTGGTTTATTTGGTTTGAACGAAATTGCAGAGTGTTCCAACAATTGATTTCTAATGTTCAGGATCTTGCTGTTTCTACGGCCAATTTCTTTTTATCCTTCTCCTCTGTTGTTTAGTTAGGTAGTTGATATTGTGGCCTTGTAACGTGGCCTGATTTTTCTTTCTTTCTATGCTTCTTATTGTTGTTAATTTCCCTCACTTACTCCCTTACTTTGTAACCTTTCAACTCTCAAAAGAGTGTTGAACACGATAAATTAAATGTGTAGATACGCAAAGATTTCAAACGACATTGTACGTGTGCAACCTTCACCACTGGGTCATCTTCTTTAAAGGAAAAATTATTTCACCAGTCGACCACTGATGTGCCGTGTGTGATGGAATAAAATATTACACCACTGCCCCCTCTTGGTTGGGGCCAATCAAGTTCTTATCTAGAAAATTTTTATTTCACCGGTCAACATGTGCCATGTGTGGTGAAATAAATTTTATTTCACCACTGCCCCCACTCTTGGTGCGGGCCAACCTAGATTCTTATCTTAAAAAAATTATTTCAGTGGCCTCTATTGGGCCTACCGTGGATCCGCCACTTCTTGCGGTAACTATTTTTCATATTTATGTAACTACAATACTTGGTAGAAATTATTGTATTTGGTCTATGTTTAGAGAGATTCACCCTTGCTATTAGCTGGGGCCATAATTGAGGGCAGACTTGGCTGAATTAAAGTTCAGTTCAAAGTCCTTCCTAGGCTGGCTCAAATAGGAATTAATCTTATTTAGTTAACTAGAATCCTTGATAGAGGAGGATTGCATTTGATCTATATTTAGACCAAATCCATCCTTTGAACCAAATTGATTGGAGATGGAACAAACCAGTATGTAACATTAAAATTAAGTAGTTGAAGAGATCATAACGCTTGGATTATGTTATTTTGTGAGGGAGAAGAATCTTTAGTTAAGAATAGAAGGTATGCGGCAATGGAATTGGTAGGAACTGCTTAAGCTTGGTTGAGCTAATAATCTGATGCTATATACATTGTGATAATTATGCTTCTCTGACAAATTTCCTTTGTTAAGAAACTTGGGCAGCGACTGTTGAATGGTTCATTTTTATTTAGTTTTATGGTTGGATGATTAACCATAAAAAGGTTATGCATATTAGACAATTACTAGAAAATATCAAATTATAAAGAAATTAAGAATCAGCCCACATTTTTCCACAATAGAGCTCTGAGTTAGAGTGTGGTGTTCTATGTAATATATAAATATATTCTGAATATAGTGGGGCTCCCCCTCCCTCTTTTCTGTCCAAGAGAAGAAGTATCACGCGATGAGTCTTACAATAACAACTAAACTTTAATCACATGCTAGATGGGAATGTTATAAATCTACATCATAGAGTATGATTAGTTTTACACTGGTCGTCAACCTATCGTAATCCTCCTCCTTTATCCGAACTTGAGATCGACTATGCTCACATACGCTCACACATGCTTGCATGTGGTGAGTCTTAATTAGAAATTAAAGGAATATGTAGATTATGATGGTATTGATATGAAAGATATATAAGAGTGGTTTGCATTGTTTTAATTAGTATGTGATTTCGTGAAAGGCTAATTCAGCCCGTCTTTTTATAATGGTTGAGATTGTTGTACAACATATGTAAGATATAATTCTTTTATTCATTTCCATTTTGACATGTCTTTGCCTTATTATTTTTTTTCTTGGAGTTTGAGGATAGCTAAAGTGTGTAATTTAGGAGACTAATGTCTTAGTAAACAGTAGACAAAAGGCAACGGGAGGTTTCAACTAGTTGAATGAAAGGAGAATTTATATTGATGTTTTGTTGTACAAAATAAAGCCTTTATATAGGCATTACATGAGTAGTATATCAGGAAATAATTGTAAACATAATTATAAAATATATATAATATAATGATGAATATATGATACTGATTACGTAATATTATGATATTATGCCGATTACATAATATTCTGACATGAATGCTGAATATTCTGATACCCTCCCCCCCCTCAAACTCAAGGTGGTTGATTTTTTGCTAGCTTGAGTTTGAATGTCAGACGAGAAAATTTTTTCGGAGAGAATGACTTTGTAAATATATCTGCAATTTGATCTGAAGAGGTGACATGAACAAGCCGCAAGGTCCCATTAGTAAGATGATAGCGTATGACATGACAGTCTATCTCAATGTATTTTGTGCATTCATGAAAAACATCATTATGAGCAACTTGAATAGCACTCTGACTGTCGCAATGAATAGGAGTTGACGAATCAAAGAAAACACCCATGTCTCCTAGTAACCAACGTAGCCAAACTAACTCAGTAGTTGTATCGGCAAGAGCTCGAATAGGAAATAATAGATTGCTTCTTACTTCTCCAAGTAATTAGAGAATCTATGAGAAAGAAGCAAAAACCAGTAGTGGAGCGCCTATCTATTGGGTCTCGCCCCCAATCTGCATAAAAAAAGGCAGTTAACTAAAGCGAGGATGTAGACGAATAAGATAATCTGTGGAATGTGGTCCCCTTAATATATCGCAAAATTCGAATAATAGCTGCATAATGAACAGAAGTGGGAGAGCTCATAAATTGACTAACACGATTTACAACATATGTTATATATGGTCGAGTACTGTAAGATAAATCAGACTACCAACCAATTATCGATAGAGTGTAGGGTCCTGAAATGGTTCACATGTTAGGATGCTATTCTCCCAATTATCTTTCATAGGGGATGAAACAACATCATTATCAGATATACTTGATCGAGAGATCAAATTAGATGCATACTTAACCCGAAATAAAAAATAACCATATGTGCTGGAATTGACTTCAAGTCCGAGAAAGTAGCTGAGTTGGCCAAGATCTTTCATCTCGAACTGCTCATGGAGAGAGAGTTTGAGATTATTGATTCCATTAATGTCATCACCTGTAATGATCATGTCATCCACATAAAGCAACACAAGAATCATCCCAGAAGTAGACTGATAATGAAATAGAGCAGTATCACAAGTACTAGACTGAAAACCAAGCTGAGTCAGAGCATAGCTAAATTTAGAAAACCATGCCCGAGGATCTTGTTTGAGTCCATAGAGGGCTTTTCGCAGACGACGGACAGTATTAGAAAGATGAGAATACCCAGGTGGAGGTTTCATGTAAACTTCTTCACTGAGATCCCCATTAAGAAAAGCATTTTTGACATTCATCCGGAAAAGAGTCCACTTTCGTGCAGCAACAACTGCAATTAGAGCTCGGACAGAGGCCGGTAAGGCGAGCAACCGGAACAAATGTTTCTTCATAATCAATGCCATATTCTTGTGTGTATCCTTTTGCGACCAAGCGAGCTTTGTATTGTTCAATGCTTCCATCAGCATGAGTCTTGATCTTGTACACCCACTTGCAACCTACAAGAGTTTTACCTGGAGGCAAAGTAACTAAGTCTCAAGTGTGAGATCTAATTAGTGCATCTAACTCTTCATTCATAGCTGCTTGCCAAAGTGGATCAATAAATGCTTCTTTGAAGGTGGTGGATTCATAAAGAGTGGCTAAAGCAAAATAACAATGATAATCTTTAAGAAGTACATTAGGTTTGACTATCCTACCATATGAAGTACAAACCTCAGTAACGGGAGCCTTGGAAACAGGAGGTGCCGGTGGAGTAGTGTTAGGAGTAGAAGAGTCAATTGGATCGTCAAGTGAAAATTCAGGAGTGGTAGAATCAAGTGGATCAACAGATGGGGTAGTGGAAGAATCAAAAGTGATAGAGGAATTATCTAATGCATTAGTGTTTAAGACGGGTGAATCTTCAAAAAGATTAGTAGACATGAATGGCAAGGGGACACGAGAAGGTGGACCATCAATGGAAGCTAATTGTGCAAATGGTATGTGTTCCCAGAAACA
The DNA here is from genome assembly GCA_034359265.1 of Canna indica. Lineage (NCBI taxonomy): Eukaryota > Viridiplantae > Streptophyta > Magnoliopsida > Zingiberales > Cannaceae > Canna > Canna indica. The sequence continues at coordinate 191,606 of CP136891.1, forward strand.
TGACGAGAGACTCCGAGCCGTTTAGAAATCGGATCATAGCAACGATAACCTTTTTGACCGATACCATACCCCAGAAAACAACACATACGGGACCATGGTTCCAACTTATTCCTCTCATGAGACTGAAGTTGAACAAAACAAACACAGCCAAACACACGCAATAGACTATAATTGGGAACTTGTTGAAACAAACATTCATATGGACTTTTATTACCTAAAATAGAAGAAGGCATGTGATTGATTGTGTAAACAGCCGTAAGAGTAGCCTCACCCCAAAGAAAGTTAGGAAGATTAGAGGATTGAAGAAGAGCATTAGCTGTTTCAACAATATGACGATGTTTACGTTCTGCACGATCATTTTGTTCGGATATACCAGCACATGAAGTTTGAGCAATAGTGTCATCCTGAGTCAATAGACTTATGAAAGGGCCAAATGTATATTCTTTTGCATTGTCAGAACGAAAAAAAATTATATTGCAAGAGAACTGTGTCTTGATCATTGTAGAAAAGTTTGAGTAAATAGTTAGCAACTCGGATTTATGTTTTAAAATATATATCCAAGTGAATCTAGAGTAATCATCGACGAAAATAACAAAGTAACGAGATCCCCCCATGGTAGAAACAGGAGCGGGTCCCCAAATATCTGAATGAACTAAATCAAAAATAGATGAAGCTCGAGACTCACTATCAGGAAAAGGAATTTTTGTTTGTTTACTCAATTGACATGACAGACAATTAAAATCATTAAAAGACATTGACACAAAGTCTAATAAACCAGAAGAAAATAAAGGTCGAAGTTTAGATAGAGAAGCATGACCAAGGCGTGAATGCCATAGCTGAAGAGCTTTATTGGAGAAAGCAAAAGCAACAATAGAGGTAAATGGTAGATGGAGTTGATCGAGTATGAAGAGACGATCCATCTTACGCCTTGTCCCAACTACCTTTCCTGTCACCTCGTCCTGTACAAAACAACCAGATTTTTTAAATGTAACTTGGTAACCATTATCAACAATTTGTCCAATAGAAAGAAGATTAGGTTGTAACGAAGGAATCAAAAAGGCATCTGTAATAGAGAGTGAGGGAGTTGAAATAGAGCCTATATGTGTGGTATGTAGTAAGGTGTCATCAGTAGTGTGAATGGATGGTATTGAGAAATTAGATTCTTTATGGGGAAAAAAATTTGGATCAAAAGTCATGTGATTACAACATGTTGAATCTAAAAGCCAAGGTTTACCTAAAGTAATAGGCAAGATAGAGCAACTAAGAGAAGAAGAGTTAGAGGTACCATTACTAGTCTCCATTTGAGACTGGCGTAGTTGATTGATTACCCTCAGTTCTTCTGAAGTAAGTTGTATAGTGGAGACAAAAAGATCGAGACTCAACAAATGTTGCATTTTCAAGTACTGCAGTAGCTGGACGAGAGAAGGGTCTTTGTTTTATTGCATCCCAGCTTTTAAGAACACGACAATCTGCTGAGTTGTGTGTCTCTGACTTATGATAGTAACACCACATCTTTTTCTCCTAAAATGACTTATGATATTCATTACGTAATATTCTGATACAACTAATAGTGGTTCAGATTGCATTATATGTATATAATTACTTAAGGTTTAAGCATATTCTTTGTGACTGAAATGTCAAGAGATTAATCAGTCGATTTTGGTCTTTGCAAAATATTGTTGAACGTCAGAACCAAATTAATTTTGCTTGATTTTTTTTAAAAAAAATATGATGAGCCTTAATTGTAATAGTTTCCATGTTTTGTTAATTAGTGCGGTTTTAAAATTCAGGCTAACACGTAATTACGTGAAATCCGTTTTTCATTCTAACTTGTTATGCTCGAAGGGACAAGTATCATGTCAGTTTTAACTTCAATCATTGACGTCAATCAATTTCAATAGCACATGAATTCGTTTTTGAGGACCGACCTATTCAGGGGCGCGACTTTCACTACAAGAAAATTTGGATTTATCGACCACAACTTCCGACGAGAAGGTGTGGTCAAAAATTTTCGTTATATTTCCGACGACCCATAGCGTCAGAAAGAGTTACCGACAAAACTTTTCGACCAAAATGTGTCGAAAAATTATCATATTATTATCGATGAATTTTCGTCGAAAATTTGGTCGAAAATAATTTTCGACAAATTTTGTACTCGCAAGTTCGTCGGAAATATTAATGACATATTTTTATACTGAACTTATCGACCACAATTTCCGACGAAAATCCATCGTCGAAAATTTTTGTTAAAGTTCTGGATTTATCGACCACAACTTTCGACGAGAAGATGTCGTCGAAAATTTTCGTTAGATTTCCGACGACTATTTGCGTCGAAAAGAGTTACCAACAAAAATTTCCAACCAAAATGAGTCGGAAAATTATAAATTATTTTTCAAAAAAAATAATTAAAACCGGCGTGGGTAAGAGGGCGAGCGCGCGTGGCACGCACGCTCGCCCAGGTAGGAGGCGGGAGATTTCCCGCCTCCTGCTCTTTTTTTTTTAGAAGTCAACATGACTTCTCGATCTGCACCGTCCTCCTCCACCAGTTCCTCATGGACGTCCCAAGAAACGACCTCCAGTTCCTCGCCTCTGATCCCTCCGCCGCCAGTTCCTAGGTCCAGAACAATGTCGCCGCCTTCTGGCCCGACGGCTCCTTTCGCTACATCGTCGTCGACAATGAGGTCATCCCCGAGAGCCTCGCGCAGTTCATCCTCCCCGCCATGCGCAACGTCGCGACCGCCCTCACCGCGGCCGGCCTGCAGGGCCAGATCAAGGTCTCCACCTCCGTCGATACTTGCGTCCTCGGCGAGTCCTTCCCACCCTCCAAAGGCGCCTTCTCCTCTGCCGCGCAGCCTTCCCACCCTCGGCGTCGTCGTGCAAGATGCACGGCCAGTTCGGCTACCAGAACCTGTTCGACGCCATCACCAACGTGGTGTACGCGGCGCTGGAGAAGGCCGGAGGCATGAACGTGGCCATTGTGGTGTCCGAGAGCGGGTGGCCATCGCCGGGAGGAACGGCGGCGAGCACCAAGAACGCACAGACATAGAACGATGGCCATCGCCGGGAGGAACACCGAGAAGGGACGAAAAAAAAATTGGAATTGCTCTGTGCACTTTCACCTCTTTTCTTCGACAAAATTTCAATGAATGTCGTCGAAAATTACCGACCACTTTCCGAGTAATTATCGACCACATTTTCGACAATATTTATAGTCGATATTTACCGAGGAGTTACCGACAAAACTTTGGTCGATATTTACCGAGGAATTACCGACAGCTTTTCGATTAAAATCTTGGTCGATAATTATCGACAATATATTTCGTCGATAGTTTGTCGGTACCCGTTTCGACCAAGGTTTTACCGACGCAAATACTAGCGTCGGTAACCAGTCGAAATTTGGTCGATAAATCAATGTTTTCGACCAACTTTCGACAACTTTTCGACTATATTAGCTGTAGGGAAATCACCATATTTCTAGTAGTGTTTGGTGCAGTCGTGCTTGCACCGAAGCACGTGCTCCCCAACCCCAATCAAGGAGAGCCGTGAGCTAGGACCCTCTCGCAGAGCACGAGTCGCCGTGCCAGACCCTGGAGGGTCCCATACCATGACTCCCCTTGATTGGGGGAGCACGTGCTTCGATGCAGCAGTCGTTGCACCAAAGTTTTTTCCCAGTAATCTGTCATGTAAGGGATATCAATTAAGATGACAGACTATGAGAACAGTATATGAGAACAATATATAAGAACAATGACATCAATTAAGATTACGTATGGATATCATAAATTACATATCGGCAGTATATATACCCACTACCCATTTATTTCTCACGGATATCAAAAATGGATACTCATTTAATTACCCGCTGGGAGACGAATACCCGCGGGTACCCATGACACTTTAAAAAATTATAAATTATAATATATTAATAACACTTTAACTCTTTAAGTATTTTAATAACAACTGCAAGTATATATAATTTTATTTTGATAAACACATAACTTTTTGATAACAACATCATCATAAAATTTTAAAATATAAAGTATATGTGTATTGAATTAAGTTAGAGTATTTTTAGTGTATGTACCGAGGATAATATTATAATTTAGTAATTTTCACGGGTAACGGGTACCCACGGGTACGAGTACTATAATACCCGTACTCGTCCCATATAATAAACATGTAAGAAAAATTACTCGCGAAATCCTCGTGAATAGAAAATTACCCCTCATACCCGCGGGTACCTGTCTAAACGGATAATATTGTCATCCCTAAAACGCTATAAATACATGTAATATATATATATATATATAAATATAATTTTTATGAAAGAAATATATATAAAGGAAGAGTAACTAATACAACATGCACTAGGGGTAGTCCTCTACTTTACCTAACTAGCTAGGCCACCTCAGTTACCAACCCGTTCATGCAAAATTGAGGTGAACATAAAAAAGATTCAGCGAAAGGATATGACTAATGTCAATAAAACACCAAGGTACATGACACAAAATGAAAATGATCGATGCACTATAGGTAACTCAAATTCCATTTATTGCGAACTCACGTGAATGGGCACTACTATAAAACTTTAATGGTCATGGTATAAATTACAAGATGAATTTCAATGAATGCATGCCCAACCGCTGCCTCAAACAACAACTCATTTCAGATTTATTTGATATATTGTATAGTACTAGCTTATATTGTACTATTATTATATAATATTTGATGCAATTCAAACATGTATAGTGAGCTTGTATAATTATATTTATAATGAACTTGTATAAATACTTTATGAATATATTTTTTTTCACGTAATATAATATAATATAATATAAAAATTATATAATATATTTTATTATTAAAATATTTCATAAATTAAAATTATATATATATTATTTTTTAATTTTTTTGTCTGGGATAAAATATGTATCCAAAATATTGAAAGTTCTAGTACAGACTAATGAAAAACTTTGTGAGTGTATTACTAATACAACTTATTGAAGCTTATAAGATATTATTTTTAAGGCAAATATTAGTTAATATTCTTTTCAAATATTATATAATATCATAATATTATGCATGAGGTTTATACCGTACGTGTACCAAATGGGCATGTATCAAAGAAAGTATCACATACTATATGAACCTTATTTTACAAACTCTTTGACAATATTATTATTATTATTATTATTATTATTATTAAGTTAATTATTTATCATTTAAAATATTATATATAAATTTTAATAGTGTAAAATTATTTAATTATATATAATTACGTAACACATCGGGTTTGAACTAGTTAATAATTCAAATGACTCCCTGAATCAATTATGACTGAGCAAATACAATCATGGCACAACTCTACATGACTCTTAAAAAATAAAATAATGCCCCGGGATACATCAACTCCTTAAACATAACAAATCAATATATTAAGATTAATTTAAAATTAATTATTTTTTTACTGTGTATTTGCATCTAGAAATTAAGCCGTACGAAAATCAATTACTGAAGTACCAACTCAAAATAATCTGAACATATATATATATATATATATATATATATATATATATAATACATATATAATACATATATTATATATTTATAATACATATATTTTAAGCAACACCAGTATACCTGCATACTTCTTTCTAAAATTAATTTGCTCCAAACCCGATTAAAGATACCGCAGTGAGTGAACTTGTGGTCAGAATCAATACCCCCTCAAAGTAATTAAAATTAGTACTTGCTGCACTCATCGTAGCCATAAGAAAAGATCTGGCACGCAAGTATATCAATCGACGCCCACCGTCCACGTGTACTTGACGAGCCGCCGAAGGTGAAAACGACGACGTAGCTCACGAATGGTGAGAGTATCTACCGCGGCATCTCCCGCTCGCGATCCGATTCCACGGCATCTTCCTACGCGATACCTCCTTGATCCGACGGTCCAAATCTCATCTTCTTACCTCCCTCTATATATTCCCATCCCCCTTTTTCCATTCCCACCACGCTCTCCTCTCACTCGGTTCACTCTTCTTCGCTATGGATTTGCTCGAGATGCCGCTTGACGCCGTCGCCTTTCACCTTTACTCCCTACCCGTCGCCGCCGTCGTCGGGTCTGCCTGGGCCTGTTTCGCTCTCCTCGCTGCCGCTGCTCTCGGCCTCTTGAGCATCCGCGCCGTCGGCCACAAGCTCGACCACCATTCCTCCTCTCGAACTCCTCCTACCGAGCTCAACCCTCCCGCCCGCCGCACCGAGTCGAAGAAGACAGAACGGATAAGAAAGGAGCTCTCGGTGACCGCACGGCCGGCGAGCTTTCCCGTGGAAGAGGCCGCGAGCACTCCCAAAGCTCGGTTTACCGTCTACTTCTCCGCCTCGACTGAGAGCCGCCACGTCGAGGAAGACGACGCGCACTACTGCGAGAAACCTGAGGAGAGGGAAGAATATTTTAGCAGATCCAGTGCTGATATTGACCGGCGAGTGACGCCGCTGACGCTGTGGGATGGCGGCAGCTGGAGTTTGGAATGGATGGTGGTCAAGCGAAATGGAGACCTCGGCTGGTACCGTTACCAAGACATGGCGGCGCTTAACGGGAGCGTCGTCAAGCTTTGGAACAGACGTGACGACCATTTGACGGCGGCGGTGGCCGTGAGAAGCCTGCGCCGGAGATTGTAGGGGTGAAAGGAGAAAATAGGAAATTCATGTGTCAATTAAATGGCCTTACATTTTTCTATTGGAAGTTAAATTGTTGTCGGGCAATGAATCATTCGACGGATGGCAAACTTGGGATTTTGGCAATAAATTGATGGTTATGGTCTATGGATATAGCAACCAATGTAATGGATCCGTGCTCGTTTGGTGAGTCGATGTTAATGTGACATCAAAGTTCGTATCTAATTTCGCGTTCATTCAACAACTTTTGTGGGCAAATAAATGCTTCAAGTCACCAACCCACACCAAAGCATATTCTAATTTAATTTGGCTATGCACACAAAATATACTCATGAATTTTCCGGAATAATTAACTTTAATGGAAATTTTTGGATTCAAAATAGAGTTATTAGCTAAAAGTAACCTCAACTTTGACGAAATTATCATCTGTCGCTCTTTTATTGTTCTCACTTATATACACAAACCTATAAATTGATTCCAATTATAATATGTCGTATGTGATTTGTAAATTTTTCCATTAACTTGATGATGTGTCGATTGAAAAAATGATTAAAAAAATTCAATCGATGTCAACTTTATACATGGATAAATCTGACCGTTCAAATTTATTCAACCACTCTTTTATTTTCCCCTCCCATCTTCCGCTTCAAACCTCTTATTTTTACATTTGTGTTGTCATTGGATTGAATTGGATCAAGGTTTGATGTTGATCGACAACTTGGAGCTATCAGTACATGGGGCGGACCTTGCGACAACGACAACTCCTCTAGTCCCTTCAACGAATGCAACAACGACCACTCCGACGAGTTCAATACTTGAACCTTCGGATCGCCCACCTCTCAGTCGTCTTCCTTAGGAGGAACCGGCCTCTATCGGCTCCTCATCTCTTGGTCGTCGAGTCCCATCGCCGCGCACCCTGGAGCTTCGCCTCCTCGCGAAGCACAACTCGGAGAATCGACTGCATATTGCTGAGGTCGGCATTGTCAAGCCCTTGGTCGCACTCCTTTCTTATTCTAACCTTTGGAGGAAGCGGCCTCCACCAGCTCCTCATCTCTTGGTCGTCGAGTCCCATCGCCGCGCCGCCATGGAGCTTCGCCTCCTCGCGAAGCACAACTCAAAGAACTGACTGTGTATTGCTGAGGTCGGCACTGTCAGGCCCTTGGTCGTGCTACTCTCTTATCCTAACCTCAAGCTATAGGAGCACGGCATCATCATCATCGTGAACCTCTCTGCCTTGATCTTAATCTCAGTTTTGATGATAACAAACATGGAACTAATATTTGAGCAACAAATATTTTCAGGTTCAAAGTCGGTTTGTACGCGACGTTCTCGATCGAAAAAATCAGAGAAATTAGTAAGGACGCTTAAGATTCATCAATAAGGTTGAGTCTAGGTCTAGAGTGTGTAGATTATAAGTATATTCTTTATTTGATGCATAAGAACCCAAAAGCACATAGTGAACCCAAAAACTGAAAGTTGAATCCTGAAAACTTAAAATTCAAAAAAATAAGAAAATAATCCAGAAATTTTCGAAGTCTAGGGAGCTCCTTGGACGGCTACATGAATTAGATATTTTTTTGGCACCAAAAGTCCCATAATTATTCATTGAGTAGAAACAAGTTAAAGATCGATTTTTAAGAAATTTTTGAAAACCTTTAACTTATCCATATTTGACCCGAGAGATTTTAAAATTTTCGATTTTCAAAAATTAATACTAGAACCCAAAATTTGGATTTGGATTTTTCTAACTTTTTTATTGAATCCAAATGGAAAGTATTTCCTTATTTACATATATATTTTAAAGTTAATGAAAAATTAACTTAAAATTAAGAAATCTAGATAATGCTTGAAACCTAAAAATCAACAACTTCACGAAATTGTATTATGTGCAGTTTTTAGACAAAGGTTCTACGACCCCAACAACTCTATTTTGTGCCATTGAGTGATGTTGAACCCGAGCCTTACTTGATGTTTTCTCTATATAAACATCGCACCTATCTTCCATAAGGTTTCTTACCGAAAATCTAAAAAATAATTAAAATATATTCTTTATAATAAAAAGAGGTGCTAGGGGTTTAAAAAAATATTTTGGACAAAAAATCTCTAAATATTAAGGACTTTTGCAAAAAATTTCTAAAACTAAATTTAAATTAAAAACATTGAAATATTTTGGTCAAAATATTTTTTTAGATCATAACACCTCTTTTATATCATAAAAAATATTTCATGAATTAATATTTTTTTTCAAATTTATGCAGCTATTCCAAACATTGAGCAAACGTTCGTTATATATAAAATTATATTTAAATTAAAAATAATAAATTATTTTTATTCAAAATATTTTTTGAACTCTAGCATCTCTTTTATATCATAAAAAGTATATTATATGAATTACTTTTTGTATTTATGGAAGAATAAGTAGATTGAAAAAGAAAAGCAAATAAAACCATTCTAGACTTTGGGCAAAAGTCTTTAATGTACTAGACTTTTGCCTAAAGTCTAAAGTAGCTTCATAACTTTAAAATATTAATATTAATTAATAAAATATATTTTTTATGTTATAAAATATATGTCATGATCTAAAAAATTATTTTGGATCAAAATAATTCACTATTTTAATTTAAATTTAATTTTATATATTTTGAGCAAAAGTTGTGAAATTTTGCCAAAATTGTAGAACGGCGGTATAAATTTGAAAAAAAAAAAATTTAAATTTAATTCATGGAATGTTTTTTATGGTATAAAAGAGGTGGTAGGATCTAAAAAAAATCTTGAACCAAAATATTTCATTGCTTTTAATTTAAATTCAGTTTTATAAATTTTGGGCAAAAAATTTTTGGTCCAAAATATTTTTTTAGACTTCTAGAACCTCTCTGCATTATAAAAAAAAAATCATAAATTAAAATTGACTTTTTTAATATATTTTTTTAGATATTTGACAAAAGTTTGCATCGCTGAGGGAGTAAAATGAGTATTATAAATTTGGGTTAATTGATGAATCTAGTCCAAACTATGACCTTTTTCGCAAATCTAGCTCAAACTTTTATTTGTATGAATTATATCACAAACTATCAAATTGATATCAATTCTAGCCCGACGTTAGATGCCCGTCAATTTCACCGTTAGATGCTGATGTGGCATCTGACTCAGCATATTAAAAATTATTTTTTAATAATCGTGTTGCCACGTTAACATTTAATTAAAAATATTTATTTTTTTTTAAAAAAATTAACTTACAACTTATGTCACGTCAGCTATTAAAATAAATTTAGAATTAATTGACGAATCTAGCCCAAATTATGGTCATTTTCACAAACCTAGCCCCAAACTTTTATTTGTACCAATTACATCCCAAACTATCAAATTGATATCAATTATAGTCCGACGTCAGATGCTCGTCAATTTCACCGTTAGGTGCTGACGTGGCATTTGACTCGGCATATTAAAAATTAATTCTTTAATAATCACATTGTCACGTCAGCATTTAATTAAAAATATTTATTTTTAAAAAAAATACTTTTAACTTACAGCCTATACCACATCAGTTATTAAAATATTTTTTAAAAAAACCCTAATCAAATCCGGCCCTAATCCCTAATACCCGACTAAAATTAGACATAATTGTCAATGCAATTGTCTACGTAATTATCTACGTAATTGTCCGAATTTGATTACGTATCCAACCATAGAATGAGGCATATTTAAAGACATATGAGTTTCATATGAGTCTCCATAAGAAATTGATTAGGGCGACATACAAGAATCGAGTGAGGACAAATTTTAGTCAGGTTTTAGGGATTATGGCCGAATTTGATTAGGGTTTTTTGAAAAAAAAAATATATTAATAGCTGACGTGGCAACGTGATTATTAAAAATTTAATTTTTAATATACTGAGTCAAATGCCACGTCAGCACCTAACGATGAAATTAACGGACATATGACGTCGGGCTATAATTGATATCAATTTGATAGTTTGGGATGTAATTGATACAAATAAAAGTTTGAGCTAAATTTGTGAAAAAGGTCATAGTTTGGAATAGATTCGTCAATTAACCCTAAATTTATTTTAATAGCTGACGTGGCATAGGTCGTAAGTTAAAAATATATTTTTTAAAAAAACAAATATTTTTAATTAAATGTTGACCTGACACGCAATTATTAAATAATTAATTTTTAATATACTGAGTCAGATGTCACGTCAGCACCTAACGGTGAAATTAACAGGCATCTAACATCGGGCTAGAATTAATATCAATTTGATAATTTAATATGTAATTGATACAAATAAAAGTTTGTGCTAGATTTGTGAAAATAATCATAGTTTGAACTAGATTCGTCAATTAACTCTATAAATTTTAAGTTTCAAAACTAAAAATTTCAACAATCATGTTGGAAATTCCAGAATTTTCACTGAAGTTATTGCGGTTTTTGGAATTTCCTCGGTATACTTTTTCTTCAACTAATCACTTGCTAATGAACAAGTTTCAAAAAGCTGACATTATAACTCCACTTGAGAAAGCAACCAATGGTTTGTCGCACAAGTGATTAGTTAAGGTTCATTTTGAATTATAATTTGATCACATGACTTTTAGAAGAATAAGTTACTTTGATGTCTTTGATATAATATTCATCACAGAGACGAAGCTGAAGAAGCACTTCCACTTGCAAGCAAAAGGTAGGGACAATTTGGAAATGGCACACCAAGGAATTTTATTTTTAGGTAAGTAGATTACAATAAGCTAGGTACTAAGCACAAACTTCAATGATCCAAACTCAGAGTTGATAGTTTCTAGTAAAGATGTGCCCACCTAACACATTTTATATTGATTAGTGTGACTAGACAATAACTGTAAAATACACAAATTTTGTTTTTCTATAGAGTTTCCTGTCTCATTGGCTCCGCAGTCTACACGTGGAAGTGTGTTAAAAAATATCATGAACTGGCAATTTAAGTACTGGGAAGAACTTGAAGACAATAAAAAACTAGGTTTTAATATACTGGACAGAGTTTATGTTTGGGTATCAGATTGTATTGGTGATGTGGAAGAGATTTTAATTATCTTAAAGCTGGTAAAATTTGAATGTGTAGGGTAAAATTTGGAGTTTCCAGCACTGAGTTTTCAGTTTTTAGGGTTACACTACAAATCTCTTTAGGATCCCAAGATGTGAAAAAGCAGAGCCAGACATTATTCTAAGGACTAATTGCTACTTGCTAAAACGTATTCAAATCTTATAAATTTGTAGACGATGATAACACTATAAACTTTCAATTAATTACCTAAATATATCATAAATTATGAATTTTGTCTCAAATTTATCCTAAACTTTAACTTTTTCAAATTGCATCCTCAACTATCAGATTTGTATCAATTGCATTCCACCGTCAAAATTCCCTCAGCTACCCCGTTAATCGTGTGACGTGGCATGCACATGTGGATTAAAAAATATTTTTTTATTAAAAAATAATTAAAAATAATTTTTATTAGATAAAAAATATTTTTTTAATTATTTTTTAATCCGCGTGTGCATGCCACATCACACGATTAACGGTGTAGCTGACGGAATTTTGACCGTGAGATGCAATTGATACAAATCTGATAATTGATGATGCAATTTGGAGAAGTTAAAATTCAGAATAAATTTGATGCAAAGTTCAAAGTTCATAGTTCAGAATATATTTAAGTAATTACCCTTCAATTTATATGAGCAGACATGCACAACTTATTTACCATAAAAAATTAGACATTTAATAGATGTAAATCTAGAAGGATAAAAAAACATAAAATAAGCTATTGACGAAAAAAACTGCGTTGGGTTCTCAAAACATATGGCTTTCATGTCCTATATTTAGGCCCATACAACATCAGCAAAAGCACCCTTCAAGAACTGATAGTATCATGTTTATTGCATTCGATAGAATATTTAATGCTCACTGATCGAGTCCTTTGTCTCAAGGTAATTGGCTAAGTACAGTAATGGTGGGAGCATTGCATGGAGAATGGTGGCATCACATGCTTATAAAGGATCATCAAAATGCTATGCAATATCTCTTTCATGACCAACGGAGAAATTCACGCATGGGTGAGATGACAAAAGAAAGAGTAATAGGCAAAACCAAGCATGCAACAGTATTGCAAGCATGCGGGTAACAGAGAAGAGGCAATATTGATGGAGGGGAAAACATATCGACCAGATCTGGAGATGTATCGTTTTGTAATCTGTCGGTTCCCCTGTTTTATTTCACATATCAATGAAATAAAACTATGGGGCCTCTTAGGCTCCATATTAATTCAAAAGAAAAGAAAGATCTGGAGATGTATCAGGAAGCAGCAGGATTCTCATTTTTTCAAAATTTCAATATAGAATTTGGTGACTCCTGTTTGAAGATCACAACAAATAGAACAGATAATTTTCTATAAGTATTCGATACCCATAGAATTTGCTAGCATATTACTATAAGTATTCGATAAATGCAACAACAATTTTGAAAAAACAATTAGATGGCTTCTTGAGTTTTATTTTCAAATCTATGCATTAGAAAAGATGCAGGGGCTCTCTAACATGCCAGGAGGCTATTGAAAACACATGCAAAAGATTTATAGGAACAAATACAAGGTCAGGTTGAATTAAATAACGAACCTCTTACTTTAGAGAGGTACGTGTACCAAAAATACAGATTGGAAGTGAAATTCTCATTATATCTCGACAGAAAAGCTCTCTGTTTGGGGAAAAGCTTAACATTATAAGATTATTGCAAAAATAGTGATTCATAGTCTGAATTATTATGGTGTTAAAAATGCATGACTTTTACATGGCATAAACTACAAAACTGAGGTCAGGATACCCATTCTTAAACTTGAGTATGCAAGTCTAGTGTGGTTTCGGTATATATCCATCAACAGCAAAGTTTCGGGTAGCTGCTGGTAGCGCTAAACGAATACCATCAAGCTCAGGCTTCGCAATTATTTGGCAACCAAGGCGAGACCTGTACACAGTGCAAAAAGTTATTGCTGACTGATCAAAAAGGCTTTTGTAAGTAACTGAGAAACATATAGTCAGATACTCACGTCTCAGTTAGGCCAAAAGCGAGATCGAGCATATCATTTTCTTCATCTGCTGGATCTTCCAATTTATTGTAGTAGTCAACATCCTGGAAAGAAGTGTAGCAAGAAAATGCCTCAAGGACTGAAGAACCTTGAATAAAATGTACTAGACAGAGGACCTGATACATACCATTACAATCACATGACAAGTGGAACATGCAAGAGAACCCTCACATGCTCCTGAAATCGTACCAGAAACCAATATTAATTCCAGATGAAAGTATAGAGCATTAAAAACAAATAAAATAAACTATACCAAACTTGAAAACATTTGCAACTAATTGTTGGAGACAATCAATCAACAGTTTGTTATTCTTCCATGTAATGAAGAGACCTCATCCAGGTTCTGGATATAGAAAGCAACTAAATATTACAGGTTGTAGGAGATACTCGTCCTCATTTAATATAAAACTTGATACATACAAGAAACTGGTAAAAGTTCTAGTAGATAATTGAAATATCATTTTAATTACACCTAAGGCATTATCAACAGCAGGAATAGTAAAACTAATGTCTAAGGAAAGAATAAATATATAGATGCATATTCTGCAAACGGAACCACACAGTGCAATTATGCTGGATGTGCCCAATGAAAGATCGTGACAGGAGTTCCTTAGCCAAAAACCACATTTTAGGACAGTGGTAAATATGAAATAGCACTCAATGGCATCTGCTATTAGTGTAAACCTTCAAGTTCAATGTCATTCTCATGAGCAGCTTCTAGCATTGACATTCCAATAGGAACCTTGATAACCTTTTCCTCACCATCCTTGTCAACAAAAGTCACGGATATTCTGCAGTTGACAAATCATAATGAAGAAAGCATCAATTTTATGTAATTATGACCAATCATAGTATTAATTCAAAAGCATTAAGGAAATAACATAAGATGCAATAATATATCACTATATGACAAGAGAGGAGCAAAAAGAATGCAAGATCAATTAGTGGGAAGAAGGAAATGTGCCACCTAGAGATTGTGAACTGCTGGTACTATTTGGCCCAATAAGGAATTAGAATATAGAGAAAGGTCTATCTCATGTCATCTCACAAAGTTCTATCAACTAGAAAATAAAAATGCCAGAATGCCAGTGAACTTGTTGAAAGAAAAATGTATAGAACTCCTCTTCTGAAAATTGATGTATTCCTCCAAGTACTAAACTGCAAGAGGGCATCGTCACAATCTATGGTGAAGCACAAGAAGGCAGAACTGATTACATTAGGGCCTTAAGAGGCACGGAGAATTTCTTATGAAGAGTATAACTATGAGTAGCCTAACTAAATATAAAAAGAAAGTGAATCAGAGTCACTGGAGCACAGAAAAACACCCACACCTCAAAATACTCACCACAAATCCAGAGGGAAGAATAGGCAAAAGATAATATCATAAATGTGCACAAAGCAAGTATATTACTAGCAATCGACCAGCCATGTGCATTTCACAATATTTCAAAAAGTTCAAATAAAATTTGCAACGAAAGCATCAAAAACCTACCTATCATTCTTTTCGCTGTCTCCTTCAGCAGAATTACCACTAGCTGCACTAGAAAAGCAAAATTTACTCTGAAAAATTGACATGAAAATATCATCAATTTCATGTATAATCTGAAATGGAGGCTGAAAGGCATGCAATAAGTGCTTTAATCAAGAAATTGAACCAGATATACACAGATATATATGAAATAACCCTTGCACAGTCGCACTAAAGTTGCACTCAACAAAAATATCAAATAAGAAAGCATTTCGAAAAATTGCAATGAAGACACAGATAAACTCAGCCTCTCAGGTACCATAGTTGGGAATACATGAATAGGATGTGGAAAAGGAAGCCTTCCAAGAACAGCCATAACTAGTAAACATTCAAGACATGCACATATATTACAGATAAAGAATGAGATGTACAACAAAAACCCAAAGTCTCAAAAGCAATATATCTCCAAAATGGACATGACAGTCGTTGCTCAAAAAATGTGAAAAACATGTACTTGACAAACAAATTGCAAATTTTAGAATGAAATTCCTAGATAAGACAAAGACGACAACCACAGATGATGATGTGAAATATTTTGGAGGATCAAAAGGGTAAATTTTGGTTTAAGAAAAAAACAGCAGTAGTAGTTATCTTGTAAAGAGAGGGCGACCCAGTGCACGAAGCAATCCCACTTTTGTGGGCTCTGGGGAGGATTGATATACGCAGCCTTCCCCTGTTTTTTGCTTTGTGCAGAGAGGCTGTTTTCGTGGCTCGAACTCATAACCCCAGGTCACAAGTGGGTAAGTTCATCGTTACGCCAAGCCACCCTCTCTAGTAGTTATCTTGTACCAATACAATAATAAGGGCTACAATTCAATGCAAAAAATACTTGATAATTGGATGCATATAACTTGCACTTCCATGTGTGCACTCACACACAGTCATCTATCTTTGAACCTAAACATTTAAATACACCTCAAAGCTCATGTAGCACCACAGCAGTAACCTGGGGGCCTCAGCAGCCATCCATTACAACATTGAGAGGGTTGCAAATATAAAGCAATTATTGACCACAACTAACAACTTCAAGCTAAATTACAGTACCATATACCAGGTGGACTTTCATGGAAAATCAATCTTACCAAGCGATACAAGTAATGGCTGGAAGGCCCTCGTATAAGGTTCTCTCGAGTTATGGAAAATTGATCTGCAAAAGTAATACAGCCTAATCATCAGAAAGGAGATATTCATTTTCCATGTTCAGCAATCAACGGAGAAAAGTTGGATAGCATTTTAAGAAACCAAAGAAAAATTCAGAACCACAATAACTGATTAATAACAATTTAACATAAAATAAAAAACTTACCAATAAGTTTGTCAGCTATTCGTAACTTGCCCACAGCATTAGCACTATAAGCTGCAAAAGTGGAAAAGAAAGTTATATCACACTATAAATCTATGCACAGTATTGGAAAAAGTGACAAAATTTTGATAGAAGAATCCATATAAAACTCTCTTACACAAAATGTAAAGCAGGAAACTCACTAAAATCAGTCTTTCTACATTCAAAGAGAGATAGACAACTATCTATAAGTACAATGCTTAAATTGGGAGATGATGGAGTCCATCAAAATAAAGAAAAAAAGTAATAGAGTGAAAAGAATAATGGGAATGTGACAAATGTGAAATAATGTGATTAATATTCACCTATCAGCAAATCCTCACTAAACTTTCAAGATTAGTAAAAGTGAAGGTTGTAAAGTGGATCACTTTTCTAATTAAAATTTTTTGATGTAGAAGACTAGAAATAACCATAAAATGCATCATTTATGCCTTGTTTGGATAGAAAATCTGAAAATGTAAGGAAGGTTTCTCTTATTTGGTAAGAACAAATATAAAGGAGATAAAGGAATATAACATTCAATTACTCCTACAATGCCCTTAGAATTATTACTTAATTTCATGGATAGAACCAGTGACGGAGCCAAAAATCAAATTGAGGAGGGGGGGGGGGGGCAGACTCTCAAATCAATAGATGATCAACGATATTGTACTTGTGAATCAATTCAATTTAAATAACATCAACGTATATGATAGTTGATATATGAGAGAGAGATGAACAAATTAGGAATTTGGGAGAAGGGAGTAATTTCAAATTTTAGGGGGGCAAAATTCTCATTATTGCATATATAATGAAGGAATTTTAAAATTCTAGGGGGGCAATTTCAAATTTTAAGGGAGCAAAAACCTCATTACTGAAGGAATTTTAAAATTTTAGGGGGGCAATTGGGGCAATTCAAATTTTAAGAGGGCAAAATCCTCATTATCGAAGGAACTTTAAAATTTTAGAGGGGCAATTGGGGTAATTTCAATTTTTGTGGGAGTAAAATCCCCAGTATTATACACATATAATGGATGAATTTGAAAATTCTAGGGGGCGCAATTGCCCCCGCCCCCTCTCGTCCATGTATCTCCGCCAGTGGATCAAACGATAAAGAGGGTAATATTGGAATAATTATAACCTTTTATCACTTAAACAATTTCTTCTCTCTGCTTGCCTTCTTTGTTTATTGTTCTATCCACAAGGAGGAAAATCACAGTTCTCTTTTCTCCTACTCCTATTCAAATAGGGCCTTAGTTTCACAAACACACATACATACACGACTCTTCTTTTGATGTCTATTTGTGCCAACATCAATTTAGACTTCACACTTTATATATTTTGCAATGCATCTTTTACATATTGCACGTTTTATGATGTATGGCTCATTATGTGATAGATTAAGCTTCATAAAGACTTCAGTTAGTCATAAGTTCAGACTGCATATTCCCATATATTAGTCATAAGTTCAGACTGCATATTCCCATATATTTTGCAACAACATGGGACGGTCAAGTAACTTATTAAAAAATCTCCATGCTCATATCAAGCATAAAATCCTAATATATTGACAAGCAAAAACAAAAACAATAGTTGCTCCACAATCTGAAAATAACAATGATATTTTTACAAACATGTAGCCAAGCCCCAATTAATGACAGTAACAAGTTGATTCAGGCATAAAAGTAGCAATCATGGCTGTATGAAGTAGAACTCTTAGGAGTAAACAAGAAAGCTAAAAATACCTAATCTTGACTCCTTTAATAGACTGACACCAAGATGCGAGAGCCTAGAGACAACCATGATCGAACCTGAGAACTCCCTACATCAACAACAAATTCCAGCAAAATGAGAATTACATAAGCATCTCAGAAGGAAATTTTAAACTTGCAATGAGATAAATCCAAATTAATGGAGAATAATTACCCCATTACATAAATGAGAAAAAAAAAATGGCATTACATACTCAATGCATGCATGTTAACCTAGAAACTCACTGATTAAATAGCCCGGATAACCGGATACGTGGGGATTTGTCATCAGGAACAATAGCAACTAGGAACTAGAAGTAAACATCTTCTCATACCATTAGCGTATAAGAGAGGAATTTCTTTCCATTATTATTTATATTTATAATTACAGAAGCAAGCAGATAACACGGCGACATATGCATACCAGTCGGGGAGAGCCGGTAATCCCGCGAGCAGGAGATCCGGCGATCCTGCGCAGTCGGGGCGAGCGAGCGTCAGAGGGAAAGCCGGCGTCAATAGGAGCGACCCGACCGCAGTCGGCGGTAGTCGGGGCGAGCGGCGGCGGCAAAGGGTTATGGGTTTGGAGAATAAGGAGTTAGCATTCTAGAGAATTCTTCGCATGACATTTTAGATAGGAATAGGATCTCAATCTATTGTCTACTTATTTCTTTGATCTAAACCGTAGGATTTCAATCCTAAGGACCAAACTTTTCTTTTAACATTACTTGATTGAACCAAATCATGAGCATGAGATACGTCGAATTCTATTTAGGAACTGATTTGATTCAATTAGATCAATTAAAACTCGATTTAAATTTTTGTTTAATTTACTAAATGTAATTTAAGTTCAAATTAACTATATTTTAAATTTTATCATCAATTTGAATTGATTTTTTTAAAAAAAAATACAAGCTAGATCAGGTTAAGATTTTGCTCAATCTCCATGGGTAAGAAAGGCATTGGTACCTGGACGTGCACCATCCGCCACTTCATATTGAGCATTGCCAATATCCTGTTTAGAATCTTTATTTGATCCAAAATGGATATCTTTACATAGTTCTATAGATAGATAATTCACACCATGTAAATAAGGTGGAGGAATATCAACCCTTCTTGACACAGTCACATTCCTAGACTTTGCTTTGCCCACTTTAGGCTGTACCTTATTAGAAGCTAGATGC
Source organism: Canna indica (assembly GCA_034359265.1). NCBI lineage: Eukaryota > Viridiplantae > Streptophyta > Magnoliopsida > Zingiberales > Cannaceae > Canna > Canna indica. The sequence goes on from CP136891.1 coordinate 211,172, forward strand.
AACTCAACATCAAGTAAATCTAAAGCTTTATCAGTAGCTTTATCAACATTAAAGGGATGACTAATTACAAATTTGTTGGAGATTGGAGCCTCTCTACTGAGGTACATGTAGCTTTTGAAGTCTTCATTAGAGGTAGAATAAAGACATTTCCAATTTTTCAGACTTGGATACTTCGGGGGAACACATGTTAAACCAGAGTTTGCAAGCAAATGAGCTCTAATATTATCCTCTCTATTCACATGGGTCCAACCATAGACCTTTACCTTACTTGCCAGCTGAAGAATATCATTTACCAGTTCTTTTGAATACCACGGAGCTCTCAGTTTTCTTTCAAGGATGTCCACAACCAGTTTGCAATCAGTGAAAACTTTAAGATGTTTGAGATTGAATTGTTCAGCTTTCAAAAGACTAAGCCAGATAGTGTTTAACTCAGCTGAGAGAACATCCGGTGAAAGTGAATTACTGTAACCAACAAGATGTCATTTTTCTCCTTGTCCATAATATGAAAACCATGGCCATATTTTTTGTTATGATTGACCCAGACTGCATCACAATAGATCCAATAATTGATGTTAGGATGTTCAAAGACATCTCCTTGCAAAAGAAAACTGCTAGCAATTGACCTGCTAGGAGAAGCAATAGAAGCATGTTTATATGAAAATTCATGATCGGTAGAGCTTGACATATGAGATTTCATAAAGGAGCATTCAGCAAGCAGCTTGAACACTAGAGGATTGAAACCGCTACCTCTTCCTTTGAAACACTTCTCATTTCTGTTCTTCCACATATAACAGAGGCCAGCCACTATGCAACTAATGAGATCGTCCCTTGTATCTTTATCCAATTTTTTTCCCTCATCAATCCACTTCCCAGTGTACCATTGATTTCTAAATTCAAAATTGTAATTCAATGCCTTTTCTAATGCATTCCAAAAGTTATTAGCAAAGGAACAATTGAAAAGGAAATGATCATTACTATCCAAACATTCTTCACAAGTGAAGCAATTTTGCGCAGACACCTTACTTATTTTTGCAAGCAATTTAGATGTGGGGAGTCTACCATGTATTAGTTTTCAAGCAAATACCTTTATTTTAGGCAACACCTTTAAACTCCAAAGGGTCTTCCAATCAAATTTGGTGTCAGTAGTGTCTATGTCTTCATTTTTCAAAAAATTATATGCTATTTTGCAGTTCAGTCTTCCTTTTTTGTTTAGAGCCCAAATCCACTTATCAGGAGGTTTTCTCTTTGGAATATGAATCTGCCTTATAATATTACAAAGCTCATCACTGAAAATCTCTCTCAGAAGCTTAACATTCCACTCCTGCTCATGGATAAGATTATTAACTGTCTTCACATCATTGAGCTTTTCCATGTTAAACATGGTTAGCCATTTGTTTAGAGGAACGCAACTAATCCAAGGATCATTCCAAATGTTGATGTTCTTGCCATCTCCTATCTTGAGTAAACAATCCATCTCTTAACTTTTCCATGGCAAAGAAAATGTCTTTGACTGCCCAACCTTTTTTCCTGCAGTTTTCAGATAACCAGGGATGTATAATAGGGTACTTGCTTCTCAACAACTTAACCCAGTCCAGATCTTTGCCATTCAGCAACAACAAAATCCTTTTTGCATGAATTGTGATTTTAATCAAACCTAAATCTCTGACTCCAAGGCCGCCATTGAGTTTGCTTGAAGTCATCTTTTTCCAACTGATTAAATGAATTCCATGATTGTTAGGCCCAGCTTTCCAAAAGTACTTTCTAGTTAATTTCACATAGTCTTTTACCACTTTGTCATTGATCCCAGTAGTTGCAAGAGTGTGGATTGAGATGTAATTCATCACTAAATTTAATAAAACTACTTTGCCTGCTTGAGAGACATTTTTGCTTGCCCAACATTCAATTTTATTTTCAGCTTTACTTAACAGTTGCCTTTGAGTGCTAATAGGTATCTTCCCCTTGTCAATGTATGCCCCGAGGTATTTTAAAGGCAGGGAACCTTCTTTGATACCCAACAGATTGCATATCTCATCTTTTTGCTTTTTAGGGAAAACACAAGGAAAGTAGCATTGAGACTTTTTGAAATTTATATTCTGATTTGTAATCAAACCATATCTGCTCAGTACATATTTGACTTGAGTACATGTATTCTTACAACATTTGATTACCAATATTATATCATCTACAAAGAACATGTGGCTCAAGGTAATTTCCCTGTACTTTGAAGGCCTTAATGTGTCCAGACTCAACTTCCTTCTCAATGAGGACTGTAAGTAACTCTTGAAGAATAATAAAGAAGTATGAGGATAGTGGATCCCCTTGACGAACTCTCCTGTGACTTTTAAAAGCTTCAGATTGGATTTCATTAACATTGCATTTGAAGTTAGCAGTCCTCAAGCAAGCCATGAACCAATCTATGAGTTTGTCCCAAAAATTCATACACTTGCATATGCCTTTTAAAGCCTCTCAATCCATTCTGTCGAAAGTTTTTTCCAAATCTAATTTTAGAATGAAAAAAAGACTTTTTCCTCTTTGATTTACTTATGAAGTCGACAATTTCATACAACATTAAGTTGTTATCATGCATATTTCTGTTCTTCACAAAAGCAGCCTGCTGGTTTGAGATAACTAACCCTATCCAATACATCAATTTGAATTGATTAAAAACTAAAATTGATTCATGTCAATTGATATTTTTATTATAGTAAAAATAGTATATACTAAGATTTGAACTCCAAATCTTTAAAAAATATATAAGATATTATCATCAACTATATTACTCATAATTGGCACGTCAACTGATATATTTGGATAAACTTGATTCAGTTATGATATCAAATTAAATCAATTTGAATACTTGGATGAGCTAAATGCATAACTAACTTTTTTTAAAATAATTATAATATATATTATGAAGAACTGAACAGTAGTTATCTCAAACAAAGAAAATTTGTTCCTTTAAAACACGTAGCAAACCAATCAAGAGTTTTATTCCTATCACGTGTTAGAAATAATTGAACCAATTTAAATTAAATTGTGTTTATTAACCAATTGTGGTTGGCTAAGTGGTCCGGCACTTGTTTCCCTTAAGCAAGGTATTAGATTTGAGTCTTGCGAGTAGAAAGAACTATGGAGTTTTACCTCCTTAGTGGGTCGATAAAAAAAAACTTGTATCTAATTATGGACTCACTAGTAGCTTAGCGATTACACATCCGATTATATTGTCAATAAGTTTGGAGTTCGATCCTCAGTTATAGTATTTTATGCACTTGTTTACGTCTTTGTACATCTCATGTCTTTGTATGTCTGATAATGGCTTGGATCCCACGCTGATATGAAGGATAATTTAGTTAAAATTCAATACATTAAATGCCACGTCAACATCATTAACGAAACATGAAAAATGTTTCAAAAACGGATAAGTTAATTGTTGGAAGGGATAAATAATACTCCCTTTAAATATAAACATGTATATGGGTACATGCATTTTTTTAAAATCTTAAAATTAAACCCCTTAAATTGTCTATCTTATTTGGTTATATTACTGATTAAAAGATTTACGTAAGCTAGATTGGTTGGCTGGAATCATTTCAAGGTTAGATCTAATTGGATTGAGTCAAATGATATGCAAGGTCGAGTCATATTAATTCAAGTCAAGTCGATTATTGGGTCGGGTTGGGTTAGTTAAAATTGAGTTAGTCGAAGTTAAGATTAATATGAACTCACTTATGCTCTAGTTGTAGTAACATTCGGGTATGTTGCTTGTAGGTTTTGAGTTTATCCCTTGTTGTAGTATTTTGTGCATTTTTTTTCCACATCTATGTGTATATTTTGTAATGCGTCTTGTGTATATATTTTCGCTTGTATATTTTATAATGACTATGTTATAAAGTTATTTTTTTTATTTAAAAAAGTTGGAATTAATCAATTTGAATCAAGTTGTTTTGAATTAGGTACTGACTAGATTGGGTCTAATCAAATTAAATCCAACCAAATCAATTTGTCAAATTAAGGTCATGTCTCCTAAGGTCAACTTCAAGGTTGATTCCACTAAATCCATCGCGTCATGCTCATACACTGAGGGTGAGCAAAATTTATTGATTAATCAAAAAACTGATTAATCGATCAAATCAAAATTAAATTAATCGAACTGATTTTTTCGATTAATTTTGGGTTCGGTTAACTATTAATATTTTTTTAAGATTTTGGGTTTCAATTTGATTCGATAAATTAGTCGAAGGTTCGATTAATTTATCGAATTAATCGAATATTCATGCAAGCTATATAAAATAAAAATATACATTATATAATATCATTTACCTATGCGGTTACAAAAACATTTTATCATTCTAATTGCCTATGTTTGAATTTTATGGGCGATATTATTATTATTTTATTTTGTATATATTATATAGTTCACTTTATTTAGATATATGTATTCATTGGGCTGGTTCAAATCTTGGCAAGGTTAACCGAATCAACAAAATTTGATTAACCGAATTGAATTAATCAAAAATTTTCAATTTGGTAAATGATTAATTAGAAGAAAAAAAAATTGATTGGTTAACCAATGATTTGATTTGATTATTAACCGAACTAAATTGTTGGTCACCCCTGGACGTATATGAGGTCTAACTACATTGGCTCGAGTCCAATTGTTGGCTTGGGCTAGCTTATATAGTTAAGAATTAAGATGGCATTTGGTATAAAATGATGTAAGTGATAATCTAGAGTATTTTGTGAATTGAGATTTCGTTTGTTAGTGTCTGGTTGGTAATCCAAATTAGCGCTTAATCCTGCAAAATAAATAAAGCTAAAAATGCCACCAAAAACCCAGCCAGTTATTTACATCACAATGTAGTCAACCTTGTACCTTCTCCCTACCTTTCATGTTACACCTAGTTAATTTGCAGTGCTCCAAGCCTCCAACTCTCTTTTATATTCAAATATATATATTTATTTATTTTTCTCATTGTGCTGTTAATTTCATATGAATATGAATTATATTTATTGACTAAACATAACTTTATCTAATATTTTATATTTCTTTATAAAAAAAATTCATATTATTAATCAAATATGTTATTTTTTTATTAACCATTCCAAATTATTTGATATTTTTAAATATAGTAATTGTTTGAATATATCATGAACTTTGGACTTTGTCTCAAATATATCATGAACTTTGGACTTTGTCTCAAATATATCATGAACTTTTACTTTATCAAATTGTACCATGAACTATTAAATATGTATCAATTGTATCCCTCCGTTAAAATTCTGTCACCTACTCCGTTAATAGTGTGACGTGGCTTGCACACGTGAAATATAATTTTTTTATATTTTAACACTTTCTCTGTCATCACCTTGCCGGAGAAACTACCGGATCTCGTCGGACCTCGTTCGTTTATGTAAACAATTCCAATAGAAAAGGATTCTCCGACGAGGCTCGACGATTCCTCCAGCAAGGTCCGACAATTTCTCCGATGAGGTCCGATGATTTCTCTAGTGAGGTCTGGCGAAATTCGACAGTTTCTCTCGACAAGGTCCGGCGAAGTGATGACGGAGAAAATGTTAAAATATAACAAATATATTTTAATCCACATGTGCAAGCCACGTCACACTGTAACAGAGTAAGTGACGGAATTTTAACAGTGGTATACAATTGCTACAAATTTAATAGTTCATGATACAATTCGATGAAGTAAAAGTTCAGAAACATTTGAGACAACGTCCAAAATTCAAGATATATTCAAGTAATTACACTTTTAAATATAACCAATATTTGGAAAACTCGGTGCCATAATTTTAATAATATGATTGTGTTAGAAAGTACAAACATTTACTAAGAATTTAGCTCAGTCGATCCACGCATATTAATTTTCAAGACAAATATTTATTCTCGAGAGGCAATGATGATTTTACTTTTCATATGGAGATCCACTTGGGATGGCAGGTTAAACTGACCTACAACATTTAGGAATAATTTTACAATAATTGACTTATTAACATGTTAAAATGTTTAAGCTCAAGTTAATAATACCATATAATCTTATAAATGGAAATAAATCAGGGCATTACAATTCATGCGCCTCGGGTTAAAAAAAATATATATAATATTTTTAATTAGTAATGATAATGAAATTAATTATATATTAATGCATACATAAAATGAATGAAACATAATTACATGGTGAAGATAGAAAATGTGAACATAATTATATATTAAATTAACTTGATCATTTAAAGACAAAATGTGAACACCAATCTAATAAGATCCAACGAATCGTGGTCAACCAGTAGTCAACTTGCACCAACCAGTCATACACATGCACCTGTTCTAAAAATTATCTGAAAAGGATCCCCCGCGTGCAATTTGCACGGGGAGAATTATACGACAGCCAGTCTTTAATAACCTTTTGTAATTTAATAATAAATTATTAAACCAATCTTGTCAATTTTCGTTTGAAAGTAACATCAAGTCATTTTCCTGAAAAAGAGGATCCATCAGCAAGTTAATCTGAAGATAAGCATGGAAGCACCCACATATTCCTGCGTACAAGTGGGCACCAAAAGGTTCTCGGCCGAACTGACAACTCCTTTCCTTAGGTTGCTGTCCACAAAGAGGGTTGCAAATTGCCAAATTGGCCACTTGAGGAAACTATTCAAAAAGGTAGGTTGTGGAGGGATCCACATAATGATTCCTCTGTAGCCAATAAAGACCTATCCTCATCAAGGAATCTTGTCTGCACAAAAAGTAAATCTGGCATTTTAGAATTCCTCCTTGAATCAAAGTACCATCTGCAATAGTGTTAGCATCAGTAGATTAGCTTGATCATACATGTACTCAGCAACTCCAGTTTCCAGTTCATGCATGTAAACTGAAAACTGGAATTTATAGCTGTAGAAAACTGGAATTTACAGCTCCACGGCTGTTTGTTCCGGAGCCTCCGGCGTCAATTTATACGAATAAAAAAAGCTGAATGCATCATAACAGGTAGCTTTCAATAGATTTTTGACAAAAAAGTAGGACAATGATGGCCAATTGAAAATTAATCATGGTGAAACAGAGGCGGAGTGTGGTATACGATGAGCGGCGAGAAGACGAAAACTTTGTCAAAGGGGGTGTCGGCTTCAACAAATGGAGAGATCCTAATTCCAAGGCCTAAGAAGCCGCCTGATCGAGCAATGGAGATGGAGATCTGTGTTGAGAAGGAGGGGAATCTGGAAGAAGGAAAGAATAGGGAAGAAGATGATATTTCAAAGGAGCCAAAATTGGGCGTTGGGCCTAATACCTGGGCGAGCTTATTCAGAAGATCGGACAATCTCACGAACTGGAAAGAATCAAAGGATCTGGTGGAGAAGATAGAAAGAATACAGAACAGTGCGAAGGGAAGAGTGAAGATCGCGGAAGCTGATCTCAAGGAAGCAAGAAGGGGGAGTAATCTGACGTTATACGGCAAATTCTTTGGACGAACTCCACCGTTTGAGCTGGTAAGAAACCTATTACCAAAGATTTGGAGAATTAAATCGGATTGCAATATTGTGGATTTATCTGCCGGTTTTTTTGCGTTTAAATTCTCTAATGCTGATGATTATTGGGATGTATACTCGAGTGGCCCTTGGTTTCTCAGAGGGCAAACGTTATCATTAATTCAATGGAAGGATAACTTCCAGCCGCTAAGGGAGAAAATAGACACAATTCCAGTATGGATTCAATTACCGGGATTGCCATATGAGTTTTTAAATAGTAATATTCTACCTCAAGTTGCGGCAGTCATAGGTAAACCACTGAAGATAGATAACCACACTATGAATGGTGACAGGGGTAAATTTGCTCGTGTATGTGTGATGATGAACATCAGAAAACCAATCCAACAGGGATTTTGGATTGACACAGAGACAGGCAGTTTCTTTCAATCAGTAGCTTATGAAAATTTGCCACAGATATGTTTTAGTTGCGGTATGATTGGACATGGGGAGAATATGTGTAATTTGAAGATGTGTAATGTAGCAGATACAGAGGGGAAATCAGAAGCAACAAATAAAGGGAATATTGACAATGATAGAGAGCTAGGACCATGGATCCAGGTGCAAAGAAGAAAGAGATATGGGCAAACTCAAAAACAGGGTAAAGGCAATGAAAATAACTCCTTTATTGTACTGAACAATCCTACATTTGAGAAGGAGGTAGCTGGCAGAGAGGAAAACATAATGAAAAAGACAAATGAGACTAAAGAGAAGAATTGCTCAGAAGGAAATTTAGAAAAAAAGAAAGGAAATGACAAGGAAAAAAAAGGAGATGAAAAAATGGAGATAGACAAGAGATGGGTGGAAACTGAGATATTAGAGGAAAGGCAAAATAATGAAGCGCCAATCCTGAAAGAGAAAAAATTGCAGTATGAGTCAAAGAAAGAAAAAGAAGATGTCAGGATGAAAGAGAAAGGAAAAGAACAAACAAGATTGCAATATGACATGTATAAAGGGAAGGTAGAAGGGTACAAACAAGAAAAAAAATGGATTGCAAAAGGAAAGAAAATTGCTGAAGGTGAATTTACTTTCAAGGCTGCTGAAATCAGAGAGAAAGAGGAACTAAAGAAACAATCAACAAGCAAAGAAAATGAGGAATTAAACATTTTGGCTACAAAGCTTTCGGATTCTTTTAGGAGAATTTTGGATAATGAGCATGCAGAAGAGGACTTTATTGAGGTTGGCTTATGTCCTGAGTTTTCGAGGGAAAAGAAAATGGATAGTACAAAGAATAGAAAAGGAATGGAAATGGGCAAAAAACTAGTTGACATTCCAGTAGAATACAAAGATATAAAAATAAAGAAAAGGAGGTTTTCAAAGGAAGACAGCATTCTAAAAGATGAGGGAGATCCTATTCAGGAAGGATATTTGGAGGCAATTAACATCAGGAATACATTATGATAATTTTATCATGGAATATAAGGGGAGCAATGAAAAGAGAAGCTTTAGCATACCTATGGGTTACTGTTAAGCAGTACAAAGTGGATATGGTTGTCTTACAGGAGTCGCATATGATTCAGGAGGAAGCTGAAAAGTTCTTACTAAGGTACAAAAGGAATTGGCAAGGGGAGTTTGTACCTAGTATAGGAAGATCTGGGGGAATTATTTTTCTGTGGAAGAATAATTGTTTTAAGATAAAGAATGTGTACAAGGATGAGCAAAACATTAGCAATTTGGTAATGGCTGAAGATGGAACACAAATTCTCATCACAGCAATTTATGCTAGTAATAACTATAAAAAAAGGAACAAGCTCTGGAAAATGTTGGGAGAAATTGATACTTTTCAGTTACCATGGGTAATAGCAGGAGATATGAACTGTATCAGGAATGAAACAGAAAAAATTGGGGGAAGAAAGTTTGAATATACAAGAGCAGTCAAGGAGTTCAATGAGTTCATTGAAGAGGCAGGATTAATAGAAGCTGAATTCACAGGACCAAGATACACATGGTGTAATAATAGAAAAGGAGAAGCAAGAGTGCAAGCAAGGTTAGATAGAGTTTTATTCAATGACATCTGTTTGAACATTGATATGGAAATCACTGTAAAGCATCTGCAGAAAATTGATTCTGATCATAGACCTCTTCAAATCAGCTGTGAAAAAGAAAGAAGAAAGAATTATATGAAAAAAGAGTTTATCATTGAGCATTATTGGTTTGAGAATGAAGAGTTTTCAGAAATTGTAAAGAAAAGCTGGAATGAGATAGAGGGAGAAAAGGAGACTGTTATGGAGAAACAAAAAAGAGTTGCTAGCAAATTAATGAAATGGAACAAAGAAAAAATTGGAAGCCTTGAAAGGAATATGAAAGACACTTTGTACAAGTTAGCTGAACTGGAAAAAAGAGATGCTGAAGGTTGGCTGACTGAGAAAGGAATAATGGAGATGGATATACTGACAAGAAGAATGGGAGCTTTGGCTAAACAGATACACCTTAAGTGGTGGTCTAAAGCTAGATGTAAATGGATTGAGGAGGGGGAGAAAAACACCAGATATTTTCATAATCTTGTAAAAATGAAAAGAAAGAAAAGTAAGGTTGAATACATAGAAGAAAAAGGGAGAAAGATAGAGGACAATTCTGAAATGGCCAATGTGTTTGCCAACTGGTATGAACATCTTTGGGAAAGAGCTGATGACAGTAGCAGATGTATGGAAAAATTGAATGGTCTGGAATGAAAAAAAGTAGCTGAAGCAGACAAAAGAAAGATGGTGGACAGATTCAGTGAAAATGAAATTTGGAAAGCTGTTACAAGTTTGGGAAGAGGCAAAAGTCCAGGGAATGATGGGTTCATTCTTGAATTTTATATAAATTGTTGGGGGATAGTAAGGAATAATATCATAGAGGAAATGGGAAGAATCTTTGAAACTGGGCAGATTCCTAGTAATTGGAAAGAAACAATTCTAGTAATGATACCAAAGACTGCAAATCCAAAGAAAATAACAGAATTCAGGCCAATTGCCCTTTGCAATGTAATCTATAAGATATTTGCAAAGATTATGGTGAATAGGCTCAGGAATACATTGAAAGATGTTATTGGAGTTGAGCAAAGTGCTTTTGTTCCTGGGAGGTGCCTTCATGATAGCATACTTGTCCTTAATGAAGTTGTAAATTCAAATTTTAAATCCAAGGCAAAGAGTCCGATTGTAATTATAAAGATGGATCTTGAGAAGACATATGATAGAGTAAATTGGGAAGCAGTGCTAATGATAATGAAGAGAATGGAGTTTCCAATAAGGATAAGGAATTGGATTGACAACTGTTTAAGGGAGATTACTTTCTTTTGCAAAGTTAATGGAGTTAAGTCAAGAGCTTTTGGAAGCAATAAGGGAATAAGACAAGGGGATCCTTTATCCCCTTATCTGTTCATTATTCTGGAGCAGCTATTAACTGTGATGTTGAATAAGGCCATTGATGAGGAAAGTATTGATTGCTTCAGGTTGGATAATGAGAAGATAAGTCATTGTTTGTTTGCCGATGATATAGTCTTCTTCATCAAAGGGAATAAGAAATCCTGCAGGAATTTGAATGAGCTGTTAAGAGACTATTGTGCTATCACAGGACAGAAAATAAATCTGTTGAAATCTGAAGTATTTTTTCCAGAAAAGTGCAAACTAGAAACAAGAAGAATGGTGGCTCAAATTCTGAATATAAGAGAAGGTTCATATCCTATCAAATACTTAGGAACATACATTAATCCTAAGAGATTAGAGAAGAAACATCAAATGGTGCTGGTGAACAAGGCTAAGGCAAGAATTGATAACTGGGCAGCCAAACAATTATCTCAAGCAGGGAAAGGGATTCTGATAAATTCTGTGATAAGTTCCATACCAATACACTCTCTAATGACATCATGGGTTAAGGAGGAGGCAATCAATGAGGTAGTCAAGTTAGAAAGGAATTTTTTTTGGGGTAACACGACTGAGAAAAAATCAGCAAGTTTGATAAAATGGGATGTGGTAACAGCTAGCAAAAAGATTGGAGGTCTAGGAATCAGGGATTTGCATACTTCAAAAAAAACAGCAATGGCAAAAAGAATCCTTCCGATTCTAAATAAAGAAGACAACAGATGGAGTAATATTTTGAATAGTAAATGCAAGAGATGGCATCCTTGGATGAAACCTGTGGGTAAGGATCTGTCTTGGAGTGCTAAAGCAGTGGCTAATTGCATGACTGATCTAAGAGAAGGTATAAAAATGAAAGTAGGAGATGGGAGTGAAGTTAGAGTGTGGGAAGATCCTTGGATTTTCACAATGCCATTAGAAAAATGACCCACTTTTGTGAACCCAGATGAACTTGAGAAAGCAAGAATGGTTAGTGACTTGATAGAGGAAGGAAAGTGGTCAACAGACATTCTGAACAAATGCTTTGGAGTGGAGTTAATAAATGTAATTGAAGACATGACAATTAGTATATATGGTGAAAGAGACAGATGGGTTTGGAGCCCAAGCAAAGATGGCAGGTTAACTACAAGAAGAGCTTATTACCATTTGAAAGAAGACAATACAGAAGCAAGCAATAAAAGATTTGAATGGATGAAAGTTTGGAAATTGAAAGTATCTGAAAGAGTAAAGGTATTTGTCTGGAAGCTATTGTGGAAGAGACTTCCAACATCTAAATGGTTCAGTAAATTTACAGGATCTGAAATTGACAAATGCTACAACTGTGGAAAGTTTGAAGATGATAGTTTACATTTTCTTTTTCATGAATGTGATTTTACAAAGAATTACTGGGAGCTAGTAGAAGAAAGACTTGGAATTGTGTTCAAGTACAAAGATAGATGGAAGGATGGTGATTGGTTAAATGAAGATAATGCATATGAAAAGAGTTCAGGGGAAGGATTGCTGGCAACAATAGCAAATTCTATGTGGCTCATATGAAAAAATAGGTGTATGATAAAACACAAAGGAGTAAAAGAGGGCCTTATTTCCATATTCTTAAAAGCAGTGAGGGATGTTCAGGATTACTCTAATAGGAAGAGTATGAAAAAGGGAGAACCTGGGCTAAAAAACAGAACTAAGGAAGGTTTAGAGGAGACAAGGTTGAAGGAGGAATCACTAATTCTTTGTGATGCCGCATGGAGGGATAGTTTCTCAGCTGGAGCTGGGTTTGTTTTATTGAATCAGGGAAGATGGAAGAGCATTGGAGCAGGATTAATTAAAGCAAGTAGTGTATTGAAAGCTGAATTAATGGCAATTTGGTATGGGCTTGACAATGTAAGGAAAAAAGAAGAAAGGATAGACTGGGTTTGTTCAGATTGCATCAATGCAATAAAAATGCTGAGTAAAGAAAAGAAAGTGCCTTGGGAGGTTGAGAACTTGGTGAAGAACATAATAGCAATTGGTGAAGAAGTTGGAGTTAAAGGATGGCTACATATCAATAGGGCAAAGAACAGAATTGCTCATAATGCTGCAACATTGGGTGTAAACAAGGGGATAAATATGTTATGGAATAGTGTTGAAATGAATGGAGATCCTACAAGTATTATAGAAGAATTAAACAGTAATCAAATGTGGGATTTGTTGCATAATATTGATAACTGGGATGGATGTAGAAGGAAGAATGAATATGAAGAATGCAGGAAAAGGAAGACAAAGTTTGAGTGCTCAAATCAAGACAAAAGTAGAGATGGAAAAGAAGGAAACAATGCTTTTGAGGCAGAACCTGGGAGAAATATAGCAGAAGAAGAGTTTTTATGTTTTGAAAACAATAATAGATGTAATAGTATAAATGAGTTGAATGTATGTAAAGGATGCTGTAATTTGATTTCTGATGATATTAATATAGTGATGCATGATCGAGGGGAACATACCTCTACTCAGACTGATGGCGAGAGAAGCACGGCCATGGCCCTCTGCTCTCTTTACCCACATATGAGTAGAGGGTGACCTGTCTTGAGCATGGTTTTTTCAAAAAAAAAAAAAAATTAATCATGGTGACACTGATTTGAAGGCTCCAGCTATACAACCAATAATACTTTGCAGCCCTCTCACATGCCATGAACAAATTTTAACCATATGCGTTCAAGCAAGGTGCAGTGAACAATAATGTGCAATGAAGGTGGAACACAATCATCAGCAACAATGCATTTGTTATGAACCTATTAAATTGATATGGGTAATTAGACTTATTGAGAAACTTGTAACTTTCAAATGAAGGATCTTGTGGACCCCTTAACAATTTTCTTTTTTGGGAGCATTCATCTCCAAAATGTTCAGGATCACATAAGTCCACCACAAGGGGTCTACCTACTTTGGGGACCATGCATCTTGATGGCCCTGTGCTAGCAAATAAGAGCCTTAAAAGCACCTTTTATGGAAGCTCCCACAAGTTGTGGGCGTCTTCTGAATCAGGACAATACCAACTATGCAGTTGGTGTGTGGCTTTCCCTTATTTTTATTCCCTTGTGGTTGGATCTTAAAACAATCCAACGATCCCTCGAGAGTTATAGAACTCGAGTAATTTTTCTTGGTCCTCGCACTCTACGTTATACTTGGAAGACGATACACCCAATATTTTAGATTACAAGGACTTAGCACCACTTGTGAATAGTCTAATCAAAATATGATTAGAAGAAACCACACTACAAAACTTTAACCTCGTCGGTATTGGAAGTTAAATGTTCTCCTTCATTTAACTAAACGCTTACTTGCCCAAAAAATCATGAAAGTGACTTATTTTTACCTTGGATGAAATCTACGGCTATACAACTTTAAACAAGAATCTGGACTTTTTTGGATACATCCAAACACTAATGCTAGCCGGCAAAATCATTATTTGTGGCAAAGCATGTGGATAAACATCTGATTGTGTGAGACCAATGAGCACATTGATCATGAGGACATTAATAGTGCTTAGCAGACATGAAAAATAAAATAGTCAAGTTAAAAGTAAACCAAGCTCCCACGGCTATGATGGCCTCTCTCAATTGTCTCTAGATTGGGGGTGGTTTAGCCAAGAAAGAAAGCATAACAATAACAGCCACTAGAAAAAGCAAGAGGACTGACAGTAGGCAATTACAAATAACCAAACCAAGGTGCACATTTTATCCAATGTTAAGAACATTAATCAGAGTGTATTTAGGTCACCACCCTATCGCTGATGGGTCACAGGCAAACAATAGTTTGATTCCATACTAAGGGTTAAAATCATAAAAGACGGGGAAATTCACCCAACAATAAGAGAAAAAGAAATGTGGGGGTCAAACTAGAAAGCTGTAAATTGAGACCTCAGCATCACAGGATGAGACGTCATGCCTTGATGACAACTTCTGCTTTCTTCCATTCCTTCTGTTGCTATTAATGCCTACTTTTCCTTTTGAAGACTGCCCTGCATCTTTCGACTGCCAATGCAAAGCACAAAGAATCAGATAGCATCAATTGCAATAGGTAAACTTAAACATCCCTGGAAAAGGATGGACTGAGATTGAAATAGACTTTTCCCTGGAAAAGCATTAAAGTAGATTCATAGTAATCTCTTCCAAATGCTGCTACATCAATCCACCATACAGAATAGTCAAGCGAACTACCATATATTAGAGACCACAATACCGGAAGAAAGATCATCTTGGCACCATATAATTAATAAAAATATTTCAATCCTCATATGTTGCTTTCTTTTATTCATAGAGGTGTTGCAGTTCTTGACAGCAGTACAAAATCAATAGTTAACATGGATTCCTACAAACAGGGGCGAAGCCCGAAAATTATTTTAGGAGAGGCAAAATATAAAATCGCATCTTATGAGGGCAATTACATGGTAAAAATATATTTTTAGAGGGGGCAAATATAGTTAAATATTAATGTATATTATATATATAGTAATATATATGTAATGGGGGGACCAATGTGAGGGGGGGCAATTGCCCCTCCTGCCAAAACATTGGCTCCGCCCCTGCCTACAAATGATTGGTGCGAAAATCAATTTTTTAATTTTCTTTTAGAATTTTTATCCAGGTCAATTACATAAATCGCTGGAGTCAGACAATATCACAAATACGGAGTCCATTCCTCCCTGACTATTATAAAATGGTAAATACACTCGTATCTAACATATAATTAGATATTAGTTTATCTCTATCATAACTTAAGGCTGGCCTAAAATATATCATCTTATGGTTACCCCCAAGAGATCAACCTAGACAGGAAAGACAATGGAATGACTTCCAATTTTCCAAAGCACCATCTAATTGCCACCGAGAGTCATATAAATTCCAACAAATAACAACCTGCTCAGCAAGATGTTATCAAATCTTGATAAATCCGTCATGATTTTTTTCTGTATCAAATCACAGGGCAAACCATGATATTGACTATAATTGGTACATTTATAAATCTGTGACCACCAGTCTCTAGGTCTGAGGTGGCATATATGCATTTGCTGGTTACCTTGAAGTTACAGGTTAGTAGTTGAAAACTAGAATTAAACTTCACTTAGTATAAGAGATACAATAAATTAACAATTAACCCACCTCATAAAGAGAAAACAAATTAAAGATGAACCAATTGACTTGGTCACTCACCCCAAAGCAGAAGCCAGTGGCACAATGCTCCAACCCATCCAGATTTGCTTTGGCTGTGTTCATGGCTGTGTTACCTCGCTTGTTACTTCCATTATTCCCACCATTAGCAAACTGCACTCCAGATGACGTTGAAGAATTTAGGCCATTGGTTGGCCAAGTCCATGGATCACCAAATCCGGCATCCAGATCGTCCTGGAACATATCCAGGAACATCTGCTGCAGCTCATCAAAGCTATCTTGACCATTATCCTGCTAGTCAAACAACCCAGATTCCATCACACTTGAATCAATGTTGAAGCAGGCATCATTGGTTCCCAAATGACATGAAATTTAGACCTAGAAACCAAAAAATTTCATACAGAAGGTTTGTTTTGCCTCATCATTTGTGCTATCTCCCGAACAAAATCTCCCATCCCCTGTAGTAATAGAAGCATTAATTGCATGAGAAAACTGAGAGAAATTCCATTTATTACAGCGAGCAAAATTAATAATATGAATAAACAACGCTGTTGCATTTAAGTACATACATTTTCGTCATTGTCATCCTCATTGTCATAGACTCCCACGTCGTACAGGAATCTCTTGTTGGAGTCCGATAGAACTGTTCAAAGTCGAAGCGCAATGTATCATAAAAACGCTCCTTTTATGGGATAAGACGGTGTGTCTCTTTCCATGTGCAATAAACAAATAATTATATGTATACTAATACCGCAATTAATTGCAAGATTGGTGGTGTCTAATGAACCCCATAGAACATGTGAGAGGGGAAGGAGTGAGGACGAGGAACGAACCAGAGTAAGCTTTCTGGATCTCCTGGAACTTCTCTTTGGCTTCCTCCATGCGGTGGGCGTTACCAGAAGACAAACATTTATCCGGATGCCATCTCTGTTGTCCATTTATCACAAAAACAAGAAGACTAACGTCACTTTTGGTATAAATGTTAAAAGTACCAACTTATATCGATCAAAAGCGAATAGCAAATGCAAGAAAACATAGCAAAACAAAAAAAAGGGATTCAGGATTATCTCAACTAATGGAGTATTTCGGTTCAATTATTCGAGGAACCAATGATCTCTCTTAGACGAACATCAAATACAAAGACAAAAGAAGAGAAGAAAAAATCGAAACTTTTAGATGATTCATCAACGAAATAGCTCCTGTTCTTCTAAAGGAACCATCTTTTTGATCTATCAACCTATAGACTCCATATCAACCATAGAAATCAAGGGACACTTCTCGACTCCGCAAAACGTACCATGGCGAGCTTTTTGTATGCAATCCTGAGCTCGGGTTCGGAGCACTCCTTTCGGAGCCCCAGGACCGCGTAGAAGTCCGCGCTCTTGTCCTCTCCCGCGGCCATTGGAACTCCGCCGCTCCAAGGATACCATAAACGCCGCCAGTTCGCGCCGGATCGCAGAAAAATATCAAAGCTCCGCCATATGCCGAGTTAAGAAGCCCGCACCCGACCACACACCCGCGCCTCCTCTCCTTCTCCTCCGCCTCCTCCGAGAGAATCCACCCGAACAGGTCTCTACCTCCCTTTCAACTACAAAACCGTGCTTGCGGGGTGTAACCTCACCGCAATTCCAATCTCCACCCTGCACGCACCACTGCACCAGGATCCCGCTGTAGGATGAGGCCTAGGATGATGCAGATGGACGGTCGAGATCGGACAGAGTGGATATATTTATGCCACAAACATTGAAAAAGAATCCTCCAGAAGGACCAGAACCGGTCTCTACTCTCTACCTCCCTTTTAATTAAACCGTGCTGGCTGGGGTAACCTCACCGCAATTCTAATCTGGCAATCTCCACCACCCGCAGGCACCAGGATCCCGCATTAGTACGAGGGAGACGGTGACGCAGATGGACGGCCAAGATCGGACAGAGTGGAGATATTTATGCCTCGAACATCCGGAAGGTTCTCTTACGGTCAACTACTCAACTGTGAAGGCGTCGTGGCCGTGGACAATTCACAATCGCTGGGGCCTATGAAATGTAACTTTTCGCCCACCCGTTAACGCGGTTGCCCGCTTCTGTTTAACTGCCTCATTATTGGAGCATCAACTGGGGCCCCTGAAGGTCCCGCTTAAATCTTAATCAGGATCCTTGGAGTAAAAGATCAATGAAGCGGATCGAGTGAGGATTTGGGCGCCAAATATTGACAGTGGAATCGTCCAATTTGGTTGACTTGTTTAGTAGTTAGTTGGTTCGCAGCAAGTCTTTGAGATGAATCGAACGATGGCAAAAAAAAGAAGTTACTTTTTGTATGCACAAATTAAATCCCGATAAGGGAATCATAAATCCTCCCGAGACAAGAAGAGAATAGTGGGTGTCATGTCATTCATGTTTTTTTTTCTCATATTAAGAGTGTAATCATAAATATTCATCTAAAATTATTTCCACACAGATAAATAAATAAATCAACAATACAACCAATATAATATCACACAAATTAAAAATTCCACGCAAGGAGATCCTATTAGAATTTGAATATCAAACCTTTAGTACCAAATTCCACACAAGAAGATTCTATTATGATTTGAATCTCAAACCTCTAGGTACTATGCTACTCAGAGTCGATTGTCATGTCATTCTTGAAGTTAGTAATCAAATCATCATTTTTGTTGATTTATTCTTTTTAAATAATTTTATAATATAGCAATTATAAAAAATGTAGAAACGTAAAGATATACACAATGCTATAAAAATAATTTTAGAGTCATATCAATTAAGTGATCATTTTGTTGTTATTTCTATAACTTAGAATC
This sequence comes from Canna indica, assembly GCA_034359265.1. Lineage (NCBI taxonomy): Eukaryota > Viridiplantae > Streptophyta > Magnoliopsida > Zingiberales > Cannaceae > Canna > Canna indica. The sequence goes on from CP136891.1 coordinate 229,988, forward strand.
AGATAAATTAAATGACTTTATTGTTGTTGTTTCTATAGATCTTTAAAAGTTAATTAGAAATAAATCTTGTGTATATTAGTTTCTAAACGTGAAAGTTTAAAAATAAAAATCTAATTTATTTCTAATTTTGTGTCTCTATAGATTGATTATGCTGTAGCGATTTAAGACAAAAAATAAAAACATCGCCTGAAAATGCGCCGGTTTGCTAGAACCCAATGCCAAGCACCAAGGCATCGTCTATCTCTAGCAAACCGGTGCCACATGGGTGCCAATTATTATGATTAAATAGTTCTTAATTATTTTCTAAATAGCTAAATATCATATTATAAATAGTCCCACGTTGATAAAAATTATTCTTATTTAATAATTCATATTATACTCGAGCTCAATTCAGCTCGATTAAAGCCCTAAATTGATGATAGCGAGAAGCTCAATATATTTAAAATGATTGATCACAGATATTTAACGTGATCCGAAATCAGCAATGTGTTGTGAACAGGTAGAAAAGCGAGGTAGTTCTTCTATTAATGTTGAGGAGGAAAGATGTTAATTACAATGTAATTCAATAAGAAATATGAATAACATAAAATACTCTAACAACAACTTGACAAAATGAGAGAAGGATGTGTGCTTCACTGATATCTTTATTCTTTCTCTATCAACCTTATTTGTTGTTGTATCTTGATGCTTGAGGGGCTACCCTTTTATGGTCGTAGAGATTAAAAGAATATTTTGGTCAGTATTTAATACTCCAAAGGAAAAATTGTATGTTCATAAAATAACAACCAAGTATGCAGTAATTAAATCCACTAAAAGAAGCATGTAGGATGCCATAAAAGGTTAATTTTGGAGATATCCCATTTATTTTGTGTTTAATTTGGTGGGAAATTGATTTCAATATTAAAATTATTGAGACGACTAAAGTAATTGAAGATTATATTATGAATTGAAGAATTATTGTTAAATATAAAGAAATTAATTTATCCTTAAATGCTCGGATTTCTTGCCACTATTGAGGAGAAACTTGCCAAATTTTTGTCCACCTAGGAAAGGCCGTGGATGAAGAATTTGAATGACAACAACAATTTTTTAAATTTTTATCCAAAAATTTTCTCTTGATTCTGACTCCAAATTTGTGCTTGACATCTTCTGATTGAGCTTGACTCGAGCTCAAATCGAGTTAATTCCAACAATCTCCTCTTTCGATGGGATTTGTGCTTAATAACGTCTCCTCATTTTCTCTCAAAATCCTTGCTGTTGGTAGTATATATCTTAGTTAATATATCTACAAGACCGTGTGCAGTGCCAATTTTTTGAATGTTAATTTCTTTTCATGAGATAATGTCTATAACGAAATGATATTTAACATCGATATGTTTTGTTCTTTCTTGATACTATTGGCTTAAGATTTTCAACATTGGTCTTAATCTCGGTTTTGATGATAATAAATATGGAACTAATGTGTCATTGAGAAATATTTTCAGGTTCCATATTGGCTAGCGCACGACATTCACGATCGAAAAAATCGGAGAAATCGGAAAATCGAAAGGACGTTGGTCGACGCGCTCGAACTCTTCAAGAAGTTAGAGTTTAGGTTTAGGGTGTCTAGATTTATTGAATATCATCTTTATGATGCAAAGAACCCTAAAACCAAACTCGAAAACTAAAATATGAAAACTCAAAAACCGCCATAAATTCACTAAGCCTAGGGAGCTCATTGGAGGGCTATATGACCTAGATATTTTCCTAACATAAAAAATGAAAGTAATTGTTTCATGGGTTAAAACTAGATGACAATGTATTTTTTTTTGAAATTTTTGGAAGCCTTTAGCCTACCTATACTTGACTCGAAAAGTTAGAAAATTTTCGTTTTCGAAAAATTTGTACTAGACCCCAAAAACTAGATTTTGATTCGTAAGAATTTTGATTTTTTAGATATTTTTATTGAATCCAAATGAGGGGTAATCCTTATATAATATTTATGTTTTAAAGTTATTTAACTTAAATGTTATATAAGTAGACTTAGTGAAGACGAAACCAGAAAACAAACAAACAAAATCAAACTGCCCTACCCAGTCCATGTTCGGTCGACCGGTCGATCGATCGAATGCTACCAAAAACTAGCAGTAGGTAATTCGGTCGATCGGTCGGTCGATTGAAGTGTGCCAAAATTTGGCAGAGGGTCCATTGGTCGACTGATCGGTCGACCGGACTGCAGATCGCGAATCGCGACTCCTGCTTCACTGCAGCGGTCGATCGGATTGCGGATTGCAGGAATCACATCTGGTGATCAACCCGTCAGTCGATCGCACAGAGAGATTGAGCCAGCGGTCGATCCGTCGGTCGACCGACTATCGACTGGACAAGCGACCGGCGGTCTGTAACGGGCAAAAAATCGTCCGTTGAGAAGAGAAATTCTCTTCATGGTTTATAAATAGGAAGCCATGAGAGTCTTTCACAAAACTTTTGATCACTCTAAAAACTTCATTGAGCCATCCTTGATCAATTCCAAAGCTTTCATTGAGCGATTTTAGAGAAACCCTAGCTTTGATATCTCATCCATTTGATTGAGCCTTACCTTAATTGTTTCATCTTCAAAGGCATCAAGAGGAAGCTAGGAATCTTATTGTGGAGCTAAGTAATTCATTGTTTGATTTATTGCTCCATTTATTGTTGTATTTTATTGTTTATTTCATTGTAACTCAACCCATGTAAACCTAGAATTCTAGGTTGATTGAGTTGGTGGTTGCTTTTGTGTTTGAGGCTTAATTTCACTCGTGTAAACTTAGTTTACTATGATTAATTCTAGTTGTCCCTTAGTTTGAGGTGGGAGAGTGCTCTTAGTAGGAAGGCGGGATACTTCCGGGTGTTGAAGTGTCTTCTGTTGGAGAGCGGAGACTTTTCGGTGTAAAGTCCTCTTTGTAAGGGAAACAAGATATAATCTAGTAAATTTAGTTTGGAAATCCTAAGTGGGGTGCTTAGGTAGTAGAGTAGGCATTGGGGCCGAACCACTATAAATTTTTGTGTTAGCATTATTATTCTTGTTCGTGTTTATTGCTTCATATTTATTGTATCTGCTTGCTATAAATATCGTACTTAGCCTAACTAATCAAGAAATGATTAAAATCAAAATTAGGCGAAAGATTTAGTTAACATACTATTCATCCCTCTCTAGTGTGTCATTTCGTCCAACAGATACATCTGGTCTTTCTAAAGGTGAATGACACATTAATTGTCACTGTAAATAAAGATTTCTATCTTCTGAGAAGTAAATTCTTTTAAGAGATTCTCAAGTATATTGTCTCTTTATATAACAGCTTCTGGAATTACCATGTACTCGACTTTTGTGGTAGAAAGAGCAATCGTGGCTTGTAAACCAACTTTCTAACTCACCACGATATAGCCTATTGTGAAGATATAGTCAGTGATAGATCTTCTCTTATTGAGATCACCGACATAATATGAATTTTAATATTCTGCGAAGGAATTATTAATTACATAAAAAATTAGACATGAATTATAGGCACATCGTAAACACCGTATGATCCATTTTATAGTTTCCTAATGTGGTTTTCTTGAATTTTTCATGTATCGACTTACAACGCTAGCGTCATAAGCTATATCTGATCGAGTGCATATCATAGCATATATCAAGTTACCCACGACGCTTGCATATGGTATTTGGGAGAGTTTTTTTTTTTTTTCATTGTGAGGACAAAAAACTATTGAACGTTTGAAGTGTGTTGCAATAGGGGTATGAACATAATTTGAATCTTGCATGTCAAAACACTCCACCACCTTTTTCACATAGCTTTCTTGAGTTATTCATGGCTTTGCGATCGCGCTATCTCTTAATGATAATAATTTTTTTGCGGCCTCTAAATCTTTCATGTAAAATTTTCCTTTAAGGAGTATTTTATGTCTATCAATCTTAGTTTCATCTTTTGCCGTAATTAACATGTCATCGACGTAAAGCAATAAGCCATGAAGTGATTAGACTTCTTAAGATAGACACAACTATCAAATAGTGACTTGTTCTATCCGGTCAAACTTTTTATACTAGGGTAATTACTTGAATATATACCTTGAATTATAGACTTTGTCTCAAATCTATCATGAACTTTGACTTCTCCAAATTGCATCATCAACTATCACATTTGTATCAATTGCATCCTTCCATCAAAATTTCGTTAGCTGCCTTGTTAACCCTGTGACGTGGTATGTACACGTGTATTAAAAATTATTTTTATTCGAAATCGATTAAAAAATTATATATATATATATTGTTGGGCACTAGCTACCTCGCACTCAAAAAACACATGGTCCATGATTTCCTAAGGGCTACCGCATAGGGAATTAATCATTCCAAATCTAAAAAGCCTCACAACAATATAAACTTTGTTATGTAAAGCCTTTCAGGCAAAAAGTTTAACTCGCGGGGCAACCGGGACTAGGGGTGTAAGTGAGCCGAGTAGCTCGTGAGCTACTCGAGATCGACTCGATGAAAATTTGAACTCGACTCAATCTTATCGAGCTCGAGCCGAGCTTTACAAACGAGCGAGTCAAGCTCGAGCTAAGTAATACTCGACTCGAGCGGCTCGCGAGCCTAATCGAGCTTCATATATTGATATATAATTATATAAATATTAATATTTCATATCGGGTTGAGCATAAACCCGAGTCGAGCTGAGCTTAATCGAGCTTGAACGAGCTCGATCACGCTTGAGAAAAATAAACGAGCCTAAACGAGCTTAAACGAGCCAAAACGAGCCGAGCTCGAGCCCGGATATTGAAGCTCGATCGAGCTCGAGTTTGAGCTCGAGCTCGACATTTCTTAAATGAGCCAAGCTCGAGCACAAGCAAGCTCAGCTCGGCTCGGCTCAATTACACCCCTAACCGGGACCTTCCAAAGAAGTTTCCACTACTGGAGGCTAATTAGGTTGGTATATTTTTTATTAAAGATGAATTCATAGGCAGATTTAGAATGAATAATCTCTTTCTCATTAGGCCACCAAATTAGGTTATCATCACCGAGCTCTGAGGAGAGAGGAAATTTGAAAATTACATCCACCAAATCATCACCAAAGTAATCAATCAACAAGTTTATATTCCAAGCATTATTATTGATAAAAAAATCCACAGATACATTCATATCAAATAAAGCAATATTGACATAAGATGATTTCAAATGTAAAAGAATGTCAAAAATCTAACTGCCCATAAGCACAGAAGTATCACATCTATTTCCAATTAGTTTCTTAAAGCCAAACTTTAAAAATTTAGTAGCATAGCAAATTATTTTCCAAGAATTACTACCCTTAGAGCTAAAACTAAGGTCCCAAAGGGAATTACAATCATATTTTGATATAATGACATTAAAAAAAAAAAGGAATCAGAATTAGTGAATAGTTGAGCAATTCTTCTAGCATTTAGGGAAAGACTCATAATGCTAAGATCTTTAATACCTAGTCCCCCCACGGTCCTTAGGCTTAATCACCTCCTTCCAAACAATTATGTGAAGACCCTTATTATTAGGGATGATAATATTACCCGTTTAGGCGGGTACCCGTGGGTATTTACTCGTTTATGATAGGTATGGGGGGTAGTTTCCTACCCGTGAGGATTTCGCGCGTAATTTTTCTTACCTGTTTATTATATGGGGCGAGTACAGGTATTATAGTACTTGTACCCGCGGGGTACCCATTATCCGTGAGAATTAGTAAATTATAATATTACTCTCGGTACATATACTAAAAAATCCTAACCTAATCCAATACACATATACTTTATATTTTGAAACCTTATGATGATGTGATTATCAAAATATTATGTTATTATCAAAATATTGTGTGTTTATCAAAATGAAGTTGTTATCAAAATACTTGAATAGTTGAAGTGTTATTAAAATATTATAATTTATATTTTTTTAAAGTAGCATGGGTACCCGCCAATACCCGTGGGTATCCATCCTCCCGCGGGTAATTAAATGAGTACCCATTTTTTATACCCGTGGGGAATAAATGGGTAGCGAGTACCCATTTATTTCACAGGGTGGGTAGTGTTAGCGAAATGACGACACTAGAGGAGGGATGAATAGTGTGTGTACTAAAGAATTCGCCTAAATTCTTTTTTCAATCATTTACTTAGATCGATTAGACGATTTGCAATTCGATGAATGAATACTGAAGCGATAAATATCTAAGCAATTAAAATAAGCAATCAATCAATGCAAACACATGTATTTATAGTGGTTCGGCCCCAATGCCTACTCCACTACCTAAGCACTCCGCTTAGGATTTCCAAACTAAGTTTTACTAGATTAATTAGTTTCCCTTACAATAATGACTTTTCACCGGAAAGTCTCCGCTCTCCAACCGAAGGCACTTCCACACCAGGAAGTATCTCGTCTTCCTACCGAGAGCACTTTCCCACCTTAACCTAAGGGACAACTAGTATTAATCCTAGTAATAACTAAGTTTACACACTCAAGTGGCTTTACACCTTGCAATGTAACCACTTACTCACCAAGACCTAACACACGGTCTTTGCAAACCCAAATCAAAACAAACGTTCAAATAACAGTAAAATACACAATGAAAAGAGCTAAATGATAAATACAAGATTAACTACTCTTTTCAGGCATTCAAAACCTCCAACTCGTCAAGTAGTTGAGATTGAACAAAATCCCGAGTTGAGGAAGCAAACGGCGCTTGAAGAAGAACTCGTAGAAGTAGCAGAGCGCGCTTGATCAATCTTTGGAAGGCTTTGATCTTCCTTTTAATAGCTCAATAAAATCTGTAATAGAAAAGGAAGAAGATTGAATGAAGTATCAGATGGTGTATTTATACCCTCATGAAGAAGCGACTGTTTAACGGGTAGAAAACTATCTGTTATAGACCGCCGGTCGAAGCATCGGTCGACCGGTCATTCGACCGCTGCAATTATCCCTGTGGTCAGTTGATCGACTAGTCGATCGCCAGACGCAAATCAATTGATCTGCAATCTTCGGTCGACCCATCGGCCAACCGACGTGATCTCGCATCGCAGCATTCAGCAGGTCGGTCGATTGATTGGTCGACCGCCAGCTTCGGGCAGATTCTGCTGTGATTCGGTCGACCGCCCGACGTAAGAATCTTGTGTTTTCTTTCTTCGGTCGACCGACGCAAGCTGCGTCTGCAGTTAGCATCATTCCGGTCGACCGATCGGTCAACCGCCAAGGTTACTGCCCCTTTTTACCTACATTCGGTCGACCGCCCGGTCGATCGAACCTTGGCTGAGATTATTTCCTTCGGCCTTTTTCTTCCACGCTTTATTTTCAGGTTCCGGCTTTCAACGAGCATTATCTTGGAGAGCTTTTGACTTGATCTTTGGACTCATCCAAGCGACTTGGGTGCACTCGTCGATCTTCGAGAAACTTCCACAACGAACCCAAGCGCGACGATCAATATCCTTCTGATTTCGTGATTTCTTCGATTTCTCCGATCGAGGACATCGAACGCTAGTCGATATGGAACCTGAAAGATATTCTCAATGAAATCATTAGTTCCATATTTTTTATCATCAAAACCATCATGATCGAGATTAAGGCTAAGGTTGAAAACCTAAAGGCAACAAGTAGCAGGTAGGCACCCCCCGTACCCGCCCCGCCCCGTTGACATCCCTACTTATTATCCTCTTTAGAAGACCAGAGGAAATTCCTAATGATAGAGATAATTTTGTTAAGAATTTTTTGAGGGAGCCAAGTAACACAAAGGGTGTGAAGAGGAATGCAGTTCAAAACAGAGTTAATAAGAACCACGCGGCCTGCTTGGGAGAGATGACCTTTATTCCAATTGTTAAGCCTATTACTGATTTTATCTAAAATGTAATTACAATCACTAACTCTATGGATCCTAGGAGAAATACTAACACCTAAATACTTCATAGGAAAGTGGCCATATCTCATCCTAAAAGTTCTTTCAATTCTCAGCTTAACAATGTGATCAATTTGCCTAGGAAAGAAGATCTCTGACTTAGCTAGGTTAATTCTCTTATTAGCAAAATTTTCATAAAACTCAAAAATGCTCTTTATGCTTCTAATGGGCTTGTCATTGGCCCTAAGAAATAGTAATATGTCATCAACATATATGAGATGACAAATTTTGAAACTATTTTTAATTTTAACAGGGGTAATTTTACCCTTATTCATGGCATCATTCAACATAACTGAAAGCAGATGACGAACAACAATATAAAGGTAGGGGAAATAGTGTCCTCTTGCCTTATGCCACATTGAGCCTTAAAGGTCCTAGAATTGCAGTGATTAACACAACACTGAAAGGAAGCAGAGGATATATAGAATTTGATCCGATCAATGTATTTTTTTGGAAAATTGAAGAGGCAAAGCATATCAATGATAGAGCTCCAAGAAATTTTGTCATAAGCTTTTTCAACATCTATTTTAATAACAGTATAGGGGTTTTTTCCTTTAGAATTGTAGATTGAATGCAACACTTCCTGAGCAATGATAATATTATCATGGATGGACCTACCACTAATAAAAACATATTGATTTTTAGATATGATATTATCAAGAAAAGGTTTGATTCTGTTAGCTAATACTTTAGTCAAAATTTTGTAAATGACATTACATAAAGAAATGAGTCTGTAATCTTTTATAGAAACAGGAGAGTCATTTTTTAGTATGAAGATAATCTCGGTCTCATTCCAACCAACAGACAAAAAAGTATTTTCATGAAATTCATCGAAAGCTTGCCGGAAAAAACCAGCCAAGAAAGTCCAATAAGATTTATAGAATTCACCAGTATAGCCATCATGACCAGGACTCTTGCCTTGACCCAAGGATTTAATAGCAATGGAAATTTCATCAATTGAAAATTACTTAGTTAAAATACTATAGAAATCATTAGGGATTTTATTGACCACAGGTTATTCTATTGAACTTAAGGAACAAATATCATTAAAAGACCAAAGGAAAGAATAAAAATTAGCAAAACAATTGTAGATATCATCAGAGTTAGAAATACAAACATTATTTTCAAAAGTAGCAAAAATCTAATTTTTCCTTCTATTTTTGATAACAACTCTATGATAGAATTTTTTATTTAAATCACCATTAAGAAATCACTTTTTCTTAGACATAACCCACTACTTAAGGTTAATTTGTCTTCTTAAGACCTTAGCTTTATTATATAAGCAAGAAAGACAATTTCATGATCAGACAGTAAATAATTAGCATATTTAGCTTTAAGATCATCAATATGAGCATTAACTATGCTAAGGTTTACTTCTAAATCACCAAGAGCATATTTATTCCAAAAGAAAATTTTACTTCTAAGAAAAGCAAGATTTTCAAGAATAGAAGTCAACATAGATTTCTTGTCATAATTAAACTCCCAATTACTTTCTATAATCCCAGCAACTTGAGGATAATGAGTCAAAAAAATTAAGAACTTAAATTTATGAACTCTTCTAGGAATAGAATCAGCCACACACAAAGAGATAGGGCAATGATAAAAAACAGACCTATTTAAGTGATTAACAAAAGAATTGCTAAATAAAGAAAGCCAGACAGAATTAGGAAAAGTTCTATCAAGTCTAACAAGAATTCTTTGAAGGTCTTTCCTACTATTATTATCTGAAAAGCTCAAATCAGTGAAATCACAATCACTAATACATTTATGCAAGGAAAGTACATTATTATTTTCAGTAAAAGGAGAACCATCCGTCTTATCACATGAGTTAATAATGCAATTAAAATCCCCAATGAGAAGCCAAGGACTGTCATTTATATCAAGGTCTCCTAGTTTGGTCCATAATAAATTCCTATTAAGAGGATTAGTATCAGCATACAAACCAGAAAAAAGTCCAAGGCTTACTATCATGATATTGAACAACTAAATTAATGAGATTCATAGACTTTGGAATAACCTGAGTTTTAACATATAAGAATTCCAAACAACAAACAGGCCACCAGAAGCTCCAAGGGAGCTAACAGAAGTACCAGACCAATTATTACTAAGAGAAGAAATAAAAGCTGAAGCAACATCATCATTCACATGAGTCTCTTGCAAGAAAACTAAGCAAACATAGTTATTCTTAATTTGAGTTTTAATAAAGTCATTTACCGGCTTCCTCCTAAGACCCCTACAATTCCAACTGATTGTCTTCATTAATAAAAATATTTTGGTTGTCACCTCCCTCATTTGAAATCAAAGTCTGATACCTAGGAGATTTTCCAACCCCAGGATCAGTCTGCATTTGCCCACTAGATGACTTGTGAGAGGAAGGTTCAACAAAACTGGAAAGGATTGACTTAAGAAGCCAATTATCCAATTCTGAGTTCAATTGGGGGTTAACTTTCTTAGTCTTTTTCTTTTTCTTAGTTTGAATGACATTGTCTAATTTAACTAAGTTTTTAGCTATCTCAGCCTTAGTAAACCTATCTTTCTTAGGTTGGGTTTTAGGCTTTTTGGCTCCATCTACAGATTTAGTAGCAGTGGCATCTAGATAATTTCCCCCAAGGGCTCCTAAACTAGATATAGCTTGATTAACTAAACCAGAGAAGGAAATGTCTTCTACAGTGTTACTGGTGGTAACCAAAGCACCACTGTCCTTCTCTTTAGATCTACCATTAAAGTTAGTGCCAATAGAAAGGTCCTTAGGAATGTCTCTATTATCAACCAGATTAATAGAGACATTAACCAAATCAGAAACTTCAATTATGCTAGATCCTAAATCAGATCTTTCCCTAGGAAAAAGAATAGCTCCCATGTGGTTGGGAGAAGAATGATCGCCCAAATTCCTCTCAACCATTATGGGAGATTGAGGTATTCGATCCTCTTCCTGACTAGAGTTTAAATCATTATTATCATCTAGCTTACTATGGTTATTTTGCTCAAAAGTTTGGTTAGGATACAGCTTATAGCATGAGTCAGACTTATTGGATTTGTTTTTAGTTTGAGGTCTACCTCTTCTACTAACTTGAATCCAAGGTCCATAGACAGGGTTAGGTTTAGGGTCAGATCCAGAAAAAATTAGAATATTATTATTAAGAGAGTTAGCATTATCAGAAACACGTAAAAGAGTAGTAGAGTCATTCATAACAGCATCATTAATATGTGAATGAAGAACAACATGAACACTAGAACAATTATTAATTTGATGGCCAACAATGCCACATTTAAAGCAGAAGGAAGGTAATCTTTCATACCGAATAGCCTGAAAAATATTAGAATCGGGCTTACCAATCCAAATACCCTATTTTAAGGTTTACTAAAGTCCAAATCAATACAAATTCTAACAAATTTCCCTCTGAGCTAGTTAAAAGAATTCTCTTTAACTTTAATCGGTCTACCAATAGCTGAGACAATCTTAAAAAGGCTAGTATTTTGCCAATACTCCATAGGTAAATTCGAAAGTTGAATCCAAACAGGGGCAGAGGAGATAGTCTCTGTTAAGGCTTTAAAATCCGATTTCTAGGGCTAGAGGTTGATAAACTCATCTCTAAAAGCCCAAGGACCCACGGTAAGAACCCTAACAACGTCTTCCTCGGAAGAAAATCGAAAAAGAAAAAAAATCCATTTTCAAGATCAATAAACTTGAAAATGTTAAAGAAAAACTAGATTCCAAAAGCCCATTCGCGAACCTGAAAGTGAGGAGGCGATCTCCTTAAAAATCTACTAATTAAAGATGCAAACCACGACCGACGTAAATCCTTAAGCTCAGAATCATCAAAAACCATAAAATCTTAAACAGAAGATTTAATCAATGAAAGGAGCTCAAAAGATGAAAAATAACTAGAGTCAGAAACCCTAGCTTTAAACAGACGAGCCCAAGAAACGTCTTCCGGAGGTAAACCCGAAGATTTCTTAACATAAGTCGGAACTTGAGTACTAGGAAAGGAATCGTTACCCAAGAATACATCAGTTCGCCTTTCAGAAGAAAGAGTGTGCTTACAGGTATCCACAGTAGTCGCAAGATCAAGTGAATCTGCATCCATTCGACCAGAAACAGGCAGCTTCAAACCATAACCAGGAATATTAGTAGTAACAGGAATTGAAATAAGGTTACCTTGATTAGACATCGAATTATTGCCCAACGAAGATGATCTCATGTAATTGATCGGAAGGTTCACCGAAACTTCAGCACTCTTAGGACGCTCCTTGATCATACTAGTAAATTCACCAAGAAGAGACGCATTAATAGGTAAACCGATTGATGAAGAGGACTTATTACCTTCCATGGAAGCACCAAGATTCAGCATCTTAATCTTCACCTTCGGGCTTCCCATCTCGAGAAAAAATCGAGATGGGAGCCCTAACTCGACGGCAACAAAGAAAGACCATGAGTCATAAGGGTCGACTCAAGAATCACTACTAGAAATATGTTCTTCAGCAACGGCTATCAGCAACAACCACTCAAGCTTGACTACATATGTTATATATCTGCCACGGTTTTGTTACGATCGCTCCAGCCATTGCAGATATATTATCACATTAGCAACGGCTTCTCCATTCGACACTCTTGAGTTGATCGCGCGCTCGCGGCGCGAAAATAAAATACTTATCAGCCACAGCGTTCTAACAGACGAGTGAGCCGTTACTAATGATGTTACTTATCAGCAACGGCTTTCTAACAACAAGTGAGCCATCGCTGCTGATTACTTATCAGCAACGGCTTTCTAATAGCTGGGTGAGCCGTTGCTGATAAGTTTATATAGGTCGAGCAATCACGCCCGCCCCTTTCTCCTTCTTCTTCCGATTCCTGCTGCTGCTGCCGCCGATCTCCGTTGTCGTCGCCCGCCGTCCTCGACCGCCAAAGCCTCTCGCCGCCGCCGCCCGTCATCGTCGCTTGCTCCAGGTAAGTTGTGCGCCACCCCCTCTCCATTTACTGTAGAACCGGTCGAAATCCTAAATTTAGGGTTTTGACCGACGGTCGACGGTCGACGGTCGATGGCCGGCGGCCGGAGGAAGTAGGATTTAATTTTATTGTTTAATTTTTATTTAGTGGCGCCGGAATCATCCACGTCGGACTCGCGCTGGAATCGTCCACTTTGGACTCGCGTCGAAGTAGATGATCTTTTATACGACGTACAACCCTTGAATTGTCCATGTTTGGATAATTTGAGAACATAGTTATTTGTATTGCACTTAGTTTTTTCTTTTAATCGTTAACTTATTCTAACTTTCGGCAGCATCTCTCTTGTTCTCCGATAAGCGCCCAGATGATATGCATATTCGGAGAACTGTAGGGAGATGCTGCCAAAATTTAGAACGAAGTTAGCGGTTAAAAGAAATACTTAGTGCAATATGAATAACATAAGTCCCAAATGGAATAGGACCATCTCACCTAAAGGCATTAACTGAAGAAATTATCATTGATTGACAAAATTATGTCGGCTGATCGAAGTTGGATGTACCGACGTCTTGATCATTGTGCTTTAACGAATGAGTTTCGATTAGGCGTAACTTACTTTCTAAATTTCGCCTATTCGAATCAGAAATTCGTTAGCATCGGTGATAAAATCCGATGTTCGTGTCGCATTTGCTTGAATGGACGATTTTTGGATCGGGAAACTATCACTCTGCATCTATATAGCAAAGGATTTGCACCAAGATATTTTCTATGGACTTGTCACGGGGAGTCACGTGAAGTCGGGACGTCGAGCAATCCTGTCGTTCAGACACATGGTGAATCTTCCTCTACTAGTGTTTCTTCATCCAGTCAATCTAATTCCTATAGAACTATGATACTTGATTGTCTTGATGGTCAATTCCACATGAATGATAATGTCGATCGACCAATTACTAAGACGTCAGTACCACCAGATACTACAGGTGTTGATATCACAAAAGTACAAACTGCGGTAGAGATTAAATTGCCGAATAAAGAAGATGCAGAATTTTACGAGATGTTGAAAGCTGCCGATGAACCTTTGTATGAGAATTATCTTAAATACACTAGGTTTTCGGCAATGACACAACTCCTAAACATCAAGGTTGATTGTAATATCAGCGGGGCATTTGCTTGAATGGACGATTTTTGGATCGGGAAACTGTCACTCTGCATCTATATAGCAAAGGATTTGCACCAAGATATTTTCTATGGACTTGTCACGGGGAGTCACGTGAAGTCGGGACGTCGAGCAATCCTGTCGTTCAGACGCATGGTGAATCTTCCTCTACTAGTGTTTCTTCATCCAGTCAATCTAATCCCTATAGAACTATGATACTTGATAGTCTTGATGGTCAATTCCACATGAATGATAATGTCGATCGGCCAATTACTAAGACGTCAGTGCCACCAGATACTACAGGTGTTGATATCACAAAAGTACAAACTGCGGTAGAGATTAAATTGCCGAATAAAGAAGATGCAGAATTTTACGAGATGTTGAAAGCTGCCGATGAACCTTTGTATGAGAATTATCTTAAATACAATAGGTTATCGGCAATGACACAACTCCTAAACATCAAGGTTGATTGTAATATCAACGGGGTTGCGTATGATCGGATTGCAGGATTGATTAATGGAATATTGCCTACTGATAACAAGTTTGAGCCAACTTTTTATAAGACTAAAATATTGATGAGAAAATTAGGATTTGGGTATGAAAAAATACACGCGTGCCAAAATAACTACATTTTATATTATAAAGAAAATGTGCAGTTGGATAAATGCCCTGTATGTCACTGGCGGCTCTATTGCATTTGCAGTGCACGCGAACCATATGGTAAGTATACCTTACTTTTAATTATATATTTTATTTATTACTATGTGTACTAATTAATATATTTGTTTTGTAAATATAGACGATGATGTTGGACGACGGGACTGTCCAGCGACCCTCCCCGATGGCGGTGTTTGAGCGAACTCACCATCGAGTACATGGGATGGGGGAGTACATCGACAACTGCGCTGCATATATTATGATAAATATATTTGTTTAAATTATTCATTATATATTTATAATTTAAGTTTTATGAAAAATATTAAATAAAAAATCAAACTCGAGTAGAAGACCTATAGTCAGACGGTGATGCAGCGCGGGGATACCCTGAGGACTTCGACGCAGCAGCGTGGGTCGAGGCTACAAGTGGCTGGGACCACGACTACGTATATGGTTTTGCAGATACTGATCATGCGCGAGCCATGCTAGGGCCACTTGGGGCACCGACCCCTCCGGTCGCTGGTGAGCGGTCGTCCATCTCCAGGTCTTGTTATGATCAGAGTGATAAGGACATTGGAGGAGACGATTGCGCGTCAGACTGAGATGATGGAGAGTCAGAGTCAGATGATGGCGGAGATGCATGCTATGCTACGCAATATGTCAAGTTATCCCGGAGCAGGCATCCCTTCGGCATCATCTGATCCATCGTCCTCGAGTCAGTCCACGCTGGTAGGGGTGGCAATTTTATCCGCACCCGCTAACTAAAAATTGCATCTGTACCGTATCTGATCCATATCTGTAAGTAAAAATGGATATGGATACAGATACAGATTTAGAAAACTTATATCCGCGTGAATACGGTGCGTATACGGATATGACTTTGGATCCACACCGTATCCACACCGCCTATCCGCGTCTTTGAATTACTATTTTCCCCATATAAGTTATTAATATATATAAGAGCTATATGGTAATTTTATGTCAAGATGAATTTTGAAGTATATTATATATATATTTTGGATCAATGAATTGGTAATTTATTATTATTTTTAATTAAATATATTATTGTAATATTTTTTATTAAATACAGTGCAGATACATATGCGGTGCGGATATCCGCATTTGAAGCAATGCAAATATGGATATCCATATTCACATCCGTAGCGGATACGGTGCGAATATGGATGTGCGAATATGGGTTGCGGTGCGGATACGGATAATTCAGTATCCGCACCGTATCCAATCCATTGCCAGCCCTACACGCCAGTGTACACCCAAGCACTCCAGACCTCGCCATATGATCCAGACCATCCTCCATCGTCATCGTGAGATTTATTTTTTTTTATTGACTTTGTTACTTAAATACTATACTTGTTTAATTTGTTTTGTTTGGATATTGATACTTCAATTTTGCATTTGAATAGTTTTTATACGATTGTGAATAATTATAAATATAAGTATAATTATTTTGATGTATATTTGTGTGTATTTGTGATGTGTGAATGGATGTGTGTATGGGTGTAAGGGTGTGTAAATTATGTATCGGATAATGTATCAATGCATTAATGGAAATTTTAAATTTTAAATTTTTTTGGTTGCAGGTTTTTTTGTCATCAGCAACAGCTTTCCCACGACTGTCCGTGGGAAAGCCGATACTAAAAGTGTATCGTAAGCCATTGCTGATGTCATACAGCAACGACTTAGCAACGGTATTTCACTAACGACCTTGCCACGGCCTCTAGGGCCGTTGCTAATAATTTATCAGCAACGATCCCGTGTTCGTGGCAAACTCGTTGCTGATAATATTATTAGCAACGGCCTGAGCGGCCGTTGCTGATCCATTGCTAAATTATCGGCAATGTGTTTTTCTGCCACGGCTCCATTGCAACGGGTCAGACCGTTGCAAGCCATTGCTGATGCCCATTATTCTAGTAGTTAATGAGTATATACCACAACCCTAATTGCTTAGGGATAAGCGTCCAACACTCATGCAAAGAACAGGCAAGACACACCGAGAGCCAGGTCAAGCAAGAACTATGTCGAGTCCACAAACCCAGCTAAGCTCAGAGTCTTGATTCAAAAATCAAGACTCAAGAATCGCCCTTCGCGTAGAGAGAGAACTTTTTGGTGCAATCTTATTAGTGCATGTTTACTTCATAGGATAAAGAAAGACATGATAAGGGATGAATTAATATCCATTATTTGTTTAGTACATGAATTAGAAAAAAAATAAGTATAAAATTAATATTATATCTGGTGTATATCGAATTTAAAAAATTTATATATAATTCATCATCATTTATTATCCAATCATATCTTATCATATCCAATGAAACATACATACTTTATACACCGGATATAATATCAATTTTATACTCATTTTCTTCTAATCTATACACTAAACAAATAATGAATATTAATTCATCCATTATCATATCATTTTTTATCCTATGAAGTGCATGTTTGCTTCATAGAATAAAGAAGAATAGAATAAGAAATGAATTAATATTCATTGTTTGTTTAGTGAATGAATTAAAAAAATATAAAAATATACACCGAATTAAAAAAATTTATATCAAATCTTCCCTCGTTTATTATCCAATCCAATTCTATTATATCCAATGAAATAAACATACAATTACATCTTTATTAAAAAGATAACTGCATCTTCAAACTCATTAATTTGAATCAATTAATTGTCGAATATTCAATATTTAATTAATTTCAATTTCAGATACTAACTTTTAAAAACTAAATAATTTTGCTTTTGATTCAATTGAATCATTACCGTCCCTAATTCCATCCTTCTATCTCCAAAATATTTAGGATCACATAAGTCCACCACAAAGGGCCTACCTACTCTGGAGACCGTGCATCTTGATAGCCCTGTGTTAGCAAATAAGAGACTTAAAAGCACCTTTAATGGAAACTCCCACAAGCTGTGGGCGCCTTCTGAATCAGTACAATGCAGACTATGCAGTTGGTCTGTGGCTTTTATTTTTCTTCCCTTGTGGTTGGATCTTAAAACAATCCAACGAGGCAACGATCCCTCAAGAGTTATAGAACTCGAGTAATTTTTCTTGGTCTTCGCACTCGACATAATACTTGGAAGACAATACACCCAATATTTTAGATAACAAGGACTTAGCACCACCTTGTGAATATCTAATCAAAATATGATTAGAAGAAACAAGACTACAAAACTTTCACCACGTTGGTATTGGAAGTTAAATGTTCTCCTTCATTTGACAAAACGCTTGCTTGCACCAAGAAATCATGAAAGTGACTTATTTTACCTTGGCAGAAATCTACATCCATACAACTTTAAACAAGAAACTGGACTTTTTTGGATACATCCAAACACTGATGCTTGCCGTCAAAATCATTATTTGTGGCCAAGCATGTGGATAAACATCTGATTGTGTGAGACCAATCAGCACATTCATCATGCATTAATAGTGCTTAGCAATGAATAATGAAATAGTCACATTGAAAGCAATCCAAGATCGCAAGGCTATAATGGCCTCTCTCTCTCCCTCTCTCAATTCTCTTATATTGGAGGCAGTTTAGCCAAGAAAGAAAACATAACAATTAACTGTCTAACTAGTTAAAGCAAGAGGGCTGACAGTAGGCAATTAAAAATAACCAAACCAAAGTGCACATTTTATCCAATGTTAACGAACATTAATCAGAGTGTATGTAGGTCTCCAGCCTATCGCTGATGGGTCACAGGCAAACAATTGTTTGATTCCATACTAAGGGTTAAAATCATAGAAGACGGGGAAATTCACCCAAGAATAAGAGAAAAGAAAAAAGTGGGATTCAAACGGGGAAATTCACCCAAGAATAAGAAAGTTCTAAATTGAGACCTCAGCATCACAGGATGAGACGTCATGTTTTGATGACAACTTCTGCTTTCTTACATTCCTTCTGTTGCTATTAATGCCTACTTTTCCTTTTGAAGACTGCCCTGCATCATTCGACTGCCAATGCAAAACACAAATAATCAGATAGCCACCAATTGCAATAGGTAAACTTAAACATCACTGGAAAAGGATAGACTGAGATTGAAATAGACTTTTCCCTGGAAAAATAGATTCGTAGTAACCCCTTCCAGATGCTGCTGCATCAATCCACCATATAGAATAGTGAAGCTTACAAACATAATATTAGAGGCCACAATACGGGAAGAAAGATCATTTTAGCACCATATAATTAATAAAATTGATTCAATCCTCATATGTTACTTTCTTTTATTCATAGAGGTGTTGCGGTATTTGGCAGCAGTATAAAATCAATAGTTAACATGGATTCCTAAAATGATTGGGAATGAAAATCAATTTCTTAAGTTCCTTTAAGAATTTTTCTCCAGGTCAGTTCTGTAAATCATTGGATTCAGAAATACATCCCATATACGGAGTCTATTCCTCCCTAACTACTTTAAAATGGTAAATACACTCATACCTAACATTTAATTAGATATTAGTTTATCTCTATAATAAATTAAGGCTGGCCTAAAATATATATCCCTACGGCTCCCCCAAGAGAACAACCTCAGGAGGAAAGAAGATGGAGTGACTTCCAATTTCTCAAAGTACCATCTAATTGCCACCAAGAGTCGTATAAATCCAACAAATAGCAACCTGCTCGACAAGATGTTCTTCAAATCTTGATAAATATGTCATGATTTTGTTCTTATCAAATCACAGGGCAAACCATGATATTGGCTAACCAAATTGGTATATTCATATATCTGCAACCACCAGTCTCTAGGTCTAAGGTGGCATATATACATTTGCTGGTTAGTAGTTGAAAACTAAAAATTAAACTTCACTTAGTTTAAGAGATATAATAAATTAACAATTAACGCACCTAATTAAAGAAAACAAATTAAAGATGAACCAAGTGACTTGGTGACTCACCCCAAAGCAGAAGCCAGTGGAACAATGCTCCAACCCATCCAGATTTTCCTTGGCTGTCTTACCACGCTTGGTACTTCCGTTATTCCCACCATAAGCAAACCGCACTCCTGATGACGTTGAAGAATCTAGGCCATTGGTTGGCCAAGTCCATGGACCGCCAAATCCGGCATCCAGGTCGTCCTGGAACATATCCAGGAACATCTGCTGCAGCTCCTCAAAGCTATCTTGGCCATTCTCCTGCTAGTCAAACAATCCAGATTCCATCACACTTGAAACAATGTTGAAGCAGGCACCAGTTGTTCCCAAATGACATGCAATTTAGACCTAGAAACCAAAATATTTCTTACACAAGGTTTGTTTTTGTTCATCATCTGTGCTATCTCCCCAAGAAAATCTCCCATCCCCTGCAGTAATAGAAGCATTAATTGCATGAGAAAACGAGAGAAGTTTCATTAATTACAGCGAGTAAAATTAATAATCTGAATAAACAACGTTGTTGTATTTAAGTACATACATTTTCGTCATTGTCATCGTCATTGTCATAGATACCCACATCGTACAGGAATCTCTTGTTAGAGTCCGATAGAACTGTTCAAAGTCGAAGCGCAATGATTCATAAAAAACGCTCTTTTATGGGATAAGACAGTGTGTCTTTCCATGTGCAATGAAGAAATAATTATATGTACACTAATACCGCATGTAATTGCAAGATTGGTTGTGTATTATGAACTCCATAGAACATGGGAGAGGGGAAGGAGTGAGGACGAGGAACAAACCAGAGTAAGCTTTCTGGATCTCCTGGAACTTCTCCTTGGCTTCCTCCATGCGCTGGGCGTTACCAGAAGCCGAACACTTATCCGGATGCCATCTCTGTTGTCCATTTATCACAAAATAATAAGACTCACGTCACTTTTGGTATAAATGTTAAAAGTACCAACTTATATCGCTCAAAAGCGAGTAGCAAATGCAAGAAATCATAGCAGAACCAAAAATAGGATTCGGGATTATCTCAACTAATGGAGTATTTCGGGTCAATTATTCGAGGAACCAATGATCCCTCTTAGACGAACACCAAATACAAAGACAAAAACAAGAGAGAAGAAAAAATCGAAACTTTTAGATGATTCATCAAGCAAATAGCTCCGTTCTTCCAAAGCAACCATCTTTTTGATCTATCAACCTACAGACTCCATATCAACCATAGAAATTAAGGGGCAAGGAGAGACTTCTCGACTACGCAAAACGTACCATGGCGAGCTTTCTGTATGCAATCCTAAGCTCAGATTCGGAGCACTCCTTTCCGAGCCCCAAGACCGCGTAGAAGTCCGCGCTCTTGTCCTCTCCCGCGGCCATTGGAACTCCGCTGCTCCAAGGATACCATAAACGCCGCCGGTTCGCACCGGATCGCAGAAAAATATCAAAGGTACGCCATATGCCGAGTTAAGACGAAGCCCGCACCCCACCACAGAGAGAGAGAGAGAGAGAGAGAAGCAAACGCCACAAGACTTGTAGAAGAAACCCGCGCCTGCTCTCCTCCTCCTCCGCCTCCTCCGAGAGAATCCTCCAGAACAAGTCTCTACCACCCTTTCAACTATAAAACCGTGCTCGCGGGGGGTAACCTCACCGCAATTCCAATCTCCACCCCCGCACGAACCAGGACCCCGCTGTAGGATGAGGCCATGAGGGTGACGGTGACGCAGATGGACGGTCGAGATCGGACAGAGTGGAGATATTTATGCCTCGAACATCCGGAAGGTTCTCTAACGGTCAACTCTGACGGCGTCGTGGACGTAGACAAACCGTTGGGTCCCGCAAAATATATAACTTTTCAGTTTTCACGCATCCGTCTACGCGGTTGCCCGCTTCGATTTAACTGACTCGTTATTGGATTATCCATCGGGGCCCACAAGGGACCCGCTCAAATCGTAATCAGTCCTTCCAATAAAGAAATCAATGAACCAGATTGACTGTGGATTTGGGGACCAAAACTTCCCCTGGAAGGCTGGAATCGTCCAATTTGGGTTGACAGCAAGTCTTTGAGATGAACTTTATGATGGCGAAAAAATGCGTTACTTTTTTGCACGCACGAATTAAATCCAGATAAAGGAATCATAAATCCACCCGGTATAGGAAGCTTACCAAAAGAACGGTTCTGATGTCATTTACGAGGTTGTTGATTAGATTACCATTTCTTTTTGGGTTAATTTCACTTCGACGATTTCCATTTGATTGTTAAATTTTTAAAATTTTATTTTGAACTTATTTTTTTAGTTTCAGTTTATCCTTCAAATTAAAAAAATATTGCGTTTATCACTTAAATTTACTTTTATTCTCTTTAATTCTTATAATTATAAAAAACAATTTGACATATTAAATTAAAAAATCTCATTTTTTAATCATATTTATCGTATGTAATATTTTCTGATTTGGTTCCACGTTAAGAATATATTGAATGATGTGTTGATTAATAAAATTTGATTAGTATATTTGTTAACTTCAACTTAAAATATTTTAATTATGTCAATAATATAAATAATTATAAAATTAATGGATTAATTATCTTATCAAGATATTATAACAAATAGTATCAAAAAGCATAATATGGTAAAGCCACTCAAGACTATGCCTCATGTGTTATCGGTTTGACTATAATTTATGAGCTATTTATTAGACTTGAGTAGTCTTGACGATGAGTCTTAAAGATTATAATATCCTCCCAATGAAATCAATATTCTAGAATAAAATTTTAAGTTATTTTTTTACTGAATTTATGAGGCTTAATTCTAAATCACATATTTGAGGATAATTTTTTTTTACAATTATAGTCACAATAATTATCAATATCATCTCACATAAGTGAATCTTTATGAAATATATCAATCAATAGATGACATCAAATAGTTAGTGACTTTTGAATAATTAAAAATTAAAAATTACTAGACCAAAATCAGATTTTTTTTCCAAATTATAAAAATTAAAATTAAAATTAAAATTAAAGTAAAACTAAAGAATCAAAATGAGATATTTTATACTCCAGTAAAAAATAAATTTTGAGGTTAAAAAAATTAAAAATCTAAAATGAAATTAACGCTTTCTTTTTCGACATGTTTAGAGTACTATAGTGGTAAAGCGCTCAGTGGGTTGGGTCAAATTTCTCTCCTGATCCCATTTTTTTTGTTGAAAGATAATTGTACTCCAAAGCAAAAAGAAAGAATAATTTTTTGTTTGTTTCAACTAGAGCCGGCAATTTCTCACACGACACTAAGTTACGTGGATTTGAATTTAACTAAACGTTTATTTTGATTAAACGGATTCAACCCGAAAATAATCATGTTAATCCGGGTTAAACCCGTGCAACCCGTATAAACACAATTAAACTCATTTAATTAAACGTGTTTAATCGTGTTACTGGACCTATTTAATTCATTTATCCATTTATAAAGATATATATATATATATAATAAATAAAAAACTACGGATGTTGGGTATATCTTGTTATTAATAGTCTTTTCTACTGTGTTTAATTTTTAGTTTCATGTAGCTTTCATTTTGTTCACTATTGAAATTATGTTTATCGTGTTGTATCGTGTAGATGTACACATGTACACGTTTAAACACATTTAGACACGTTTACTTAAACAGGTTAAGTGTGTCGTGTCGTGTCAATCCGGGAATAAAAAGGTCGAGTTCGGATTTGCATATTCTGACATGTTTAATAAACGAGTCAAGTTTGAGTTTGGCCTTTTACAACACGAGACACATTTAGATACGACACGACACGGACTGCCACCCCTAGTTTCAACTCATTTTGAGACTTCAAGTATTATGTTTAAGGCAAATTTTTTTTGGTAAAAAGACCTTTAAAGCATCATTTCATTAATTAAAAAAACAAAATCAATTAAGATTGATCAGATTAAAAGTGGAGATATATTTTTACTTAAGGGGCTTGGTCAATATTTTTCTTTTGAATAATAAAAACCATGAGCCATAAAGTGATACAAAAGAAAAAAGGAAAAAACGAGATAAAGGAAAGGAAAAAGAGAAAACTCAGAAAAAAATGTCAAGCTCTTCTTAAAAAGTTCTCATAAGGATCTATGATCAGATGAACTTCAATTCAAGAATCAGGCATGATCTATAATCAGGGGCTTGGTCAATAACTGATAATATCCGATCAAAACCAAGCCAAGAATCAGGCAAATCGAGTAAACCTGTACCAGACATCGACTTTTCTGTTTAAAATAAATAAACGAACCAGATAAATCCATAGAAAATTTCCCAAGCCAATCCAAGACTGAAAACACGGAAAATGTTTTGGATGATGAAGCACGAATATAATTTAACAGAGCCCAATATTTAATTTATCTCTTTCATCTCTCTAGAAACACTTATGGCGATGCTGTAGCATTCACTTTTGTACTTCTAACAAGCTTGGATCATTATCAGTTCACATTCATCTATTATATGTTAACATGCAAACAACAAACTATTTGTATCAGTTGAAATTTCTATATAGACTATAGGAACTTACAGGGTTTTTCACTGGACAACGACCATGGATTTTTGTCCCTTTTGTACAACAACAAGCATCAAGAGCTTCTTCCAGAGTTCTTGTTGCCACACCAAAGTTCGCTGGCATTTGAATGTAGCTCATGTAGATCTCCTGGTGAAAGAACAACATTCAGAGGGATCTTCCCTGTGAGAGTGAAGAGATTGCCTTCCCTATAGTTGAATTCCTTTGAGTTAGTATACATGTATGTCAACTAGCTTTTTAATATGAAAGTTCAGCCCTCAAATATTTGGTTGCAAGCATGCTTTATATGTAGATGAATGGAATTCTTGCTTGCTTTTAAGCCAAGCTAATGTGCTTAGCAGGCAATAATAACCCTTCATATTGCTATACTCTTGTTTGGGTGGATAACTATATACATACATTTCAACTTTTATCTGGCAAGAACAGAATGGTGTTAATCACTCAAAAATGAAAAGGTGATGCGGGCATCCTTATGTTTGATACTTAATCATAAAAAATACAAGACAGATTGATTAATTAATGTTTAGCTGCTAAGAAAATCATATAATTATATTTGGCTCTTTGTTAAGAGAAAGAAACAAGCACACCATGAAAAACCCATATATGGATTAGCCAAGATAAAAAAGAAATGGAGAAAGGTAAAAGACATACAGTCATGAAATTTAGAAGAAAGGAGTAAAAACTCAACAAAAGACGACAATTGGAGAACTGAAATTGGAGCTTAAAGTATATATACTCCTATGCTTTCCAGTTTTCCTAGTTAAAACAGTATCATGATCCTCATATCTTCTTCGTATTTCACTTAAAATCCAACTCAAAGACTATACTAAACACTTAACTACTTCATTTTGATGCAATCGCAATCTTCAATTAAAAATTTCAATTTCACTTCAATCCAACTCT
This sequence comes from Canna indica, assembly GCA_034359265.1. Taxonomy (NCBI): domain Eukaryota; kingdom Viridiplantae; phylum Streptophyta; class Magnoliopsida; order Zingiberales; family Cannaceae; genus Canna; species Canna indica. Next base: position 255,015 of record CP136891.1, read on the forward strand.
AAATTTTTTGTCTTATTTTAGGTCCTAATTGAGACCTAATTTTTTATGTTTCTTTTTATGTCCTGATTTAGGCTTTAATTTTATTTCCTTAGTTTCAATTTCATTTGTGTAGTGTAGGTATTTTCCTATTTACAAGGATTCTAGTTTGCAAATATTGTTGGACTTCAGGCATTTAAGGACAACATGAAGTTTATGAAATAAATCCCTAGCTTCTTCCTTCCCTTTTATTCTCTCTCTTTCTCCCTTTCTCTCTCCCCTAGATTCAGTGCTGCATCTATCTACCAGCTCTGAATTTCTAGTTATTAAAAAAGACAGATGCTATATCAAGGAATTTTAAACATTTCTGGCAAATATTTAAATTAGAGAGTTCTTAGTAGATATACATTCTCATGTTATATGTTACTTAAGCCTTAGTTCTAATAAACAGAATATATAATTTTCACTAAGTCTACTCGTCCGCACCATCCTATAGAGGGGAGTTACCAGTGACAATAAGCAAGTCTTGATGTCTTAGTTTGTAACAATAGAAACCATGAACAATGCATAACTTATCTGCCAAAAACACAAATGTCATTTCTATACTTAATGGCACTGCACTAAATAGAGTTCTTCATATAAAAATTTGTTATACATGTTCCCACTAATATAAAATAAGGATATTCAAGAAATACAGCATGTATACATTAATTAGAGCCTTCAAATATGATAATAAGTAAAGAAGTTACGATGTTATGAAGCTAATTACCTTCCTTTACTCATGCCACATATATGCTTTTATTGCACCGTCAATGCCCCTGCTTCATGGTTTGGTCCAAGCAAGTCTCTATTTACTGCAGTGACAATGAGGTTGGCACTAGCGTGTAGCTCAAAATTGCAAAATAGAAAAGAAATTTCACTGACAACTAATATCACAGTAACAAAACTTGAGTCATGTGAAGTTACCATTTTGGTTTTCTTTATGTGGTAGGGAATTGTTCTTAGGATTCTGAAACATGTACTGGTTGTTTGTCTATCGAAGATAATACTTGTCTATTATGTGGTTTAGAAAGAAAATCGTGATTGCAAGATGAAGGCATGACAGGCCGGATCCCACCAGGATTCAAGGGAAACAAAGTACAAAAGTAACCATCCATGATTGCTTCAAAATTGCATGTTTTCGCAACCTCTGGAATCTGATATATATCACATGTGTATCCATAAAGATTGGGGTACTCAGCTAGCTTCTTTCTAGTGCACTTGAAGAGGACATTGTATACAAGGTCAAAGCGGATCAAGGTAGTAAATAGGCAAACATCAGCAAAAGTCAGTATATCCCCACACAAGTAGCGAGAGGTGGATAGATGAGCTTCTAGCATATCCAATGTACTGAATAATCCATTGACTGCAGTGTCATAAGCTTCTTGGCTCTGTGCAAACCCACATCTACAAAATTGAAACTGATCATGGTCAAAGAAAGTTTTTTCATAAATCAAATAACAGAGTTTTTAAAATTCAACTTGGGATGACACATATTGCAATTTTCAGTTCAAATGTGGATCTCGTCCATTGATCTAATTGCTTTCTTTACAATTTGCTAAAGTAGTTGCCGTTAGGTCTATTTTCTGAATAATTATAGGCTATGCAGCAAGAACAATTCAACTTGGGCAACAATGATTGTATCACTATTTTGTTGATCGCAATAATTAATCCAGGATATACTAACATTGTTCAAGAAATATTGCTGGAAACAATTGCACAGGTTAAGAAAATCACAAGAAGATGACATAAGCTTCAAGTGGAAAAACACATGCTAGAAAAAGATGTCATTTCCCATTAGTTATTTTAATGATGGGAACCAAACTATTGAAACATTAACATAAATGATGGAGAGTTAATTACCTATAAACTCCATTGTTAATATATGGGTAGATTACCCGATTCCAGTCGTCAATCTCCTTCTTGAAGGCCGGCGGGCAAAGGTCCATCCGCGGTCCACCGTCGAAGCCATCCCCGAAGTCTGTAGAGTTTAAGAACTCAATGATGGCGTAGCTCTCGTTGCAAACCACTTCCTTCCTATCGGCGTCCCAGAGCATCGGTACCGTCGACCTCCCATCGTAGCCGTCTCTCCGAAGCCTGTACACCTCCCTCAGCGTCCGCTTGCCGTTGGCGCGGTCAGGACCGGGGACCAAGTCGCCGCTGGACGATGAAGCCTCTCTGGGTTGGAATTGCCACGAGCCGTCAAGCCCGGGGGCTGCTAGGGAGACGGGGAGAGCGGATTGGAGGCCCTTGAGAGCGCGTACGATGAGGACGCGGTGCGCCCATGGGCAGGGGAGGGCAGCATAGAGGTGGAGGTTCCCGGGGTTTCGGCAGTAGGAGTCAGGGATCGAGGGGAAGGCGGAGACCGGGCGAGAGTAGGAGCCGGTCGGGGAGGCAGCGGATGAGGATGATGATGAAGAGGGAGCGAGCTGGCGCATCATAAGGTGCCACGCCGTAGACCATCCGAACCGGACGGCAGAGACGAGGGTCTGTGGGGGGAGGCCCCGGCCCCAAAGCAGACGCCCGGCGGCGGTGAGCGGATCCTCCGCTACCTCTCTATCAGACGAACATCGCACGATAAACATAGATAGGCGGCGGCCAGGGCGACCATTGGTCGGGCGGTGGAGGGATCCGCCGGTACATCGGGGATTCGGTGGTGAAGTTATGCCGGAGAGGAGCGACGCAGCCGTCCACATGTTGCCGATTAGTATAACTGGTGATTCGAAAGAAGTTTTAAGCGGCGATCAACATCAACGCTCGAGATGTGGCCACAAACTTTAGCTTTGCTTCAAAATAAGCGCAAAGACGGATGAATGGCCAGATTAGTAGAAGTCCTTTTCAAGATTCGCGCAATGGCTTGATTGATGCTTCAAGATCTGTGCTGAATTCGTCGATGTATCCACGTCGCACTTCAATATTTGTGCCAGGAGTCAACGATCCAGCCCAAATTATGGGCTGGAATAGTGGATGGGCCTCCTTGCATTAGTATTCACTGAAAATAGAATTTTACCACTATTCTGATTTGCACTTGGATATTTCAAAAATAAAATTTCTTTTTCAAATATAAAATATGTTTAAATAATAAAATTATATAATATTTTATTTTCATATAAATTTCATAATAGACGAGATTATTTATTAAATCAGCGTGATATAATTAAGAGATATTAAACACTATGAAATAACGAAATTATTAAATATAAAATCTAAATTATTACAGAATATAGTAATTTTTTTCTATGTTCATGTTGTAAGAATATAAGATATTGTGACATTATTGTTTTTATGTATTAATATATATAATTTATATTAATAAATTTTTAGATATAAATTAATTTATAAAAGGCCGAGTCACTAATATTTGAAGTATCAGTCGGTGACAAGAATTAATCATGGAGGACCATCTTGTTCATTCATTGTAAATTTGTAATAAATGTTGCAGCCTCTTCTCTCAACCAGTTGGTCCAATCAATTTAATTAATCGATTCAGGCTAATAGAAAAACAAAATTATGAGTCCACTGGTGGGTTCAGCTAAATCTCGGTCCGAACCGGATTCAGAATCAGCTCTCGATTGCATGAGCTTAATTTTGGTAGCCACCAAGATTTGCAGATTGCATGGTTCTTCTGATCACAGTAATAGGTGGGGTAGATCGTACGTGTTGACTTCACGAGTTCGTGACGCGTACAGTCACCTTTCACGCACCCCATGCATTAATATTCTATTTTTATATAATGTTATAAAATTTGTAGGCCATAGTTGAAGGACCAAATAAAAATTTCAAAAAAAAATACAATGGGTTAATTGTGATAATTGATGAATCCCTTATCATTAGAACTACATGCTTGAAATTAAGATGTGACACTTTTTTGGTGTTGAAAGATGTATCATTAATTATTATCAAGTAATGCCGTGACTGACTCCATTCATCCATTAGCTTTTCTCACTTGCCTCCAGTATAGGGCATTCAGCGACTTGTTGATGCAACGCATCAAGAACCCTATCCTTTTATGACAGAACATTCTACATCATAAAAGATTATATATGTTTTATCTTGCCAACTTAATTTCCAACACCCCAACTCCCTGTTTGGCATAATTGGGAACTGATTTTTTAGATCCATCGAGTCAAGTCGACAGTTTCGGTTGCCTGTATTATTCTCCCTGCATTCGAGTTGAATGTGTCAATTCCTCTTGTCGAAATTTTTGAAGTTGTTATTATGCAAGAAAAAGTATCTAGAATGAGATATATATCATACTTGCTTTGATGTCTAAGTCAGTGGTTAAGCTTATCGATGTATACTTCAAATGAATCTACGTACGTACCCAAGAGAATAAAATTTGTAGAGTTGGTGAGAACAATTATTTATTTATTTGCAAGGTAATTTTGACGTACACTCTTTGCATTTGTATTTTGATAAGATTCTCCGTGCACCTCATCCAACTTTCAAGACCCAGGGCTCGTTTGGTTCATAAAAAATTAAGAGAATTGATTGGATTTAAGGCCATCTCCCTCATTTGTTTTGTAAATAGACGAGAAATTAGACATTGGGTCGTGTTCTAGATAGGACACCTGCCCATTTTGGTGTACCAAAAATTTTCTCGATTCACGAATCCGAGATGGAGGACACATAAGTGAAAACTAAAAAGACGTCATTGCTCAAAGAAAACGTAATTTGAGAGAGGGGGGTCTTTTGTGTCTTCCAAATCCTAGTCGCATGTGGTTCATTTACTTGTAGTTAAAAACTCATTGTCTTATTATTCTTGCTTATGGTTTACTCCATAACTTTATCTGCATGAATATGAAAATTGATTATTTGGAGTCTGCTACCATCATGGATGATGAACTACTAATAGGAGAAGAACTCATCAACAGGGGTGAGCATGAATCGGTTAACTGATTCATTAGCAATTTTATTAACCGGTCCATTAACTTTGAATTTTCAAAATCATTAATCGTAAATCAGTCCATTAACTACAGTTAATCGTCACTTCGGTTTCGATTTTTTCGGTTCGATTAACTGATAGTTTCCGGTTAAACAATAATATTTTTTAACCTACAAACATAGTAACATTATTCAAATCACATATGAAGAAAAATCTAAACAAATATTGAATCCTCATTGGAAAAAAAGAAGAAAAAAAGTAAAATCACTTGAGCCAAGATAATGTGACGCAAAAATCAATCATTTATATATATTTTTATAATTTTTTATATTTTTCATAAATTTTTTTATATTTTTTAATAATCTTTATAAGTTTATATTTTATATATATATTTATAATTTTTTAATCATTTAGTTAATTTTTAAAAAAATTATAATTTATGGATCATTATTTACTATATATATATATATATATATATATATAATTTAATAATTAATAAATTATATTGAACCGGTCGGTTAACTAAAACCTGTGGACTTTTTAAACCGTGGACCGAACCTAACCGAACCGAACCCGAAAATCGAATTTTTCAAAAATATAATCCGAAACCGAAAAAATCGATTCGATTTCGGATCGATTTTTCGGTTAATCGAAAAACTAGATTTTTTTTTCTCACCCCTACTCATCAACGTGATCAGCGTACCGTTGAGCCTTGATGAGAGAATTAAAGATGTTGAATACTTTTATGTTGAATTCAGTTAATGTTCAAACATGATACATGTTATTATGAATATGTACTTCATTAAATACTTTTACGTTGAAATGGTTGAGTTTGCTGTAATTTTATGAAGTACGATAGATAATTTGTTTGGTAAACACAAATGTTTGGTGAATTTTTTGTTTGAAATATATTTATGATTAGTTTCATATTTAGTTATGGAAGTTTTAAAAAGAGACAGAAGTACGTGGACACATGAGAAAAATGATATTTTTTTTACTATTTTGGATGAATTAGTTGTAGAGGGGAAGAGGGGAGAGAATGAGACCTTTGAGGTAGGAACTCATGAAGAAAACTTTGAAAAGAATGACAACACGAGTTCTTGAAATTAACCTAACAATATAACAAAAAGTAAATAAAATAAAAAGATAGATCAATTAAGATATATGAAGTCCTTGATACGATGAACATCAATGGATTTGGATGGAATGATGTACGTAAATATGTGGTGGTTGACAATGAGCAAGTGTTGGAGGAATACTTGAAGGTGGTTGACAATGAGCAAGTGTTAGAGAAATACTGGAAGGCGATATCTATTGCATTATTTTTAATGTCAATTGTATTAATAATAATACTTCTAATTTTTCTTATATAATAGAAGCATATAAAATTCTCAAACCATGCAAATAGGAAATTTAAAGAGTTCAAAAGATCTATAGATCATATTTGGAAAGGATTGTGTCACTAACCATGGTGCAGAGACACCAACAGACGTTACGAGATCCGTTGAACCTAAATTTGAAAATACGATGGAAACACAATCGCCACATCAAGGCAAGAATCTCACTTTAGCGGCCCATCTGAAGGATCGTCAAGTGCGCCATATCAGAAGCATAGCTGTATTACTCAAGTGGCAGCACAATTCCTTGATATATAGCAGACTCGAGCGAATTTAGCTACAATTGATCTTCACAAAATGACTTTTGGGATGACAAAAACAGAGAAAATATGCAAACGTCAACACATGCTCAGAAGTTGGCTCTGGATGTGCATAAGTTGGGACTAACAAAGATGAAGGAAATGCATGTATTGAAGAAATTGTGTGAAAATCCGCATTATGGTGTATTTTTTTATGAGCATTGATGGAAGTAGAAGATTATCTTTTGTGAAGACAGGAATTTAGTACTCCCCCTACTCTTTATTTTGATTACAATCTGTGTAGTTGACTTTCCATTATTTTGTAGTTGGGGGTGTCCCAACTTATATGGTTAATGTGTTGTAAATTTTGGATCTTATTGATATTTGATGAATACTTATATTATCATTTTATAGTTGGGGATGTCCCAATTTATATTGTTATTTTTTTATTTGTACCTTAATATATTATCATTTTATTATATGATTTGAGTAGATTGTTATTTATCTATCACATTAGTAAGTTTAATATTAGGTTAATATGATATTTGATATATACCAAATGTTGACCGAATTTACATGGCACCCAAGAAGTATTATGTTATTTTTGAAGGTCGTGTTAAGGGAATTTTGTATAATTGGTCGGATTGTCACAAAAGTGTATCAGGTTATATATAGTGGTGCACTGTTCAAATCATACGATTCATTGGTCGAAGCAAAGATAACATATGTGTTGTATGATAAAAGGTGGCATAGACCTCTACGATAGATACTATGATAGTATTAGAAGTCGATACAACAACGATGATAAAAAAAGGGAAAATGGTCAAATTTGCGCCTGAAGTATTGAAAAATATGCAAATTTGCCACTCAATTATGTTTTTTACCAAAATTGTCATCGACGTTACATAATTGAATCATTTTTGCCCTTCTCATTTACGAAAGTCCACGTCAACAAACGAAATCCCACGTGGCAAGTGCAGCTCGGCCATATAAGATGTCACGATGGAAAATGGCATGTGGCAATTTATGTAGTGACAAGGGCAATTTTGGCCCAAAACATATTTAAATGGGCAAATCTAAACCTTTTTCAATACTTTAGGGGCAAATTTGCACCCTTTTCAATACTTCAGGGGCAAATTTGCATATTTTTCAATACTTTAGAGGCAAATTTTGTATGTTTCCCTTGAATAAAATATATATAGTGCCCAAACAACGTGTTTTATGTTCATTGCACAATTTCTGCAAGTTTGGTTTCTATATTAGAATTTGAACAAATACTTTAGTAAATTTTTTGAGAAATATAAATTTTAAAGATGAAACAAAAATAATATTCAAAAAGATATTTCTTAATTACTAAAATAAAAATTTGATTAAATTTAATTATTAGTAACTGGTCCGGCCCGACCCGAAAGTTCGGGGATAATCCCGTCCCAATTCAAAATCGGGATGAGACCGGGACAAAATTGCGATGCTTCATATTCGGGACTAAGATCGGGACACATATTTGCGTCCCGACTCAAAATTGGGACGGGATCGAGACATACCAAATCTCGACCCATCCGACCTGAACTAGCCCCTACTATGTTGGTTGGTTTCTTATTACAATGATAAGTGACTAAAGTTATTCATATCTTTGAGTAAACACTTCAGTTATAATACAAAGTATAATTGTCAAGCTTATATTTTTTTGATTTTGGTAAAGATGATATCAACATCATTCTTATAGTATTAATTAGAATCACATTAATGATAATAATATATAAAAGAAAAAATGATTAAATTTGCCCCTTAAGTATTGAAAAGGGTGCAAATTTGCCTCTAAAATATTGAAAAAGATTCATATTTGACTCTTTAAATATGTTTTGGGCCAAAATTGCCCTTGTCACTATATAATTATCACATGTCATTTTCCATCAGCATCTTATGTGGCTGAGCTGCACTTGCCACGTGAGATTCTGTTTGCTGACGTGGACTTCCGTTAACGAGAAGGGAAAAAATGATCCAATTATGTAACGTCGAGGACAATTTTGATAAAAAATATAGTTGATGGACAAATTTGCACATTTTTCAATACTTCAAGGGCAAATTTGATCCTTTTCCAAAAAAAATGGATGAAGCGACAAAGGGCCCGCTAAAAAAATAAAGGTAATTTGGTATGATGTTTATTTTTATTTTATGGATTTTTATTGACATTTTCATCGCGAATATAATGAACATTATGGTCTAGTTATATATTAAGAATTTTGATACTATGTATTAAGACTTTTTTATTTATTAAGAAATATATATAATTCAACTTGTGCATTAAAAATATAAAAATGTTTTTTTTAATCATTTTTGATCGGTATAGTAGTTATGACGAAACATACCCAAAGACATGACAGGATAGCATGTTCAATTCTTGGCGAAACAAATAAGGTATAAGGTGTTGTCCTAGGACACCTGATGTCATATCCCTGTTTGTGTCCTATGCTGGGCATCTTGCGAACCAATCAGGTCCCCAATGTTCACCCCTTAAGATTTCATGTGGCACCTTCTAATCTTACTTGGTATCATTTTCCTATAATATAAAATGATAACATTGAGCATTCGAGCAATATTTCAATATCATTTACTCATGAAAAAGTTAACTCTCCACCCAATTTTTCATATGTTATTTATTTTTATATAATAACCCTATACCCTAATTAAGATTCATCATAGAAGTTTTCCTTCAATCTTGCAATTATGTTACTGTCAAAATCCCTTATCAATTGGTTGCCATTGGGAGAATATGGGAGAGTTCATAATGTTGGGGAGAAAAGCACGACAAGATTTTTTTTTAAAAAAAAGGGTCAGCATCGACGGTTGGAGACCATCCATGAGTCATTTTCTTCCTCTTCACTATACCTAATGTTGACATTTTACAAATTCGCCCAAGTAAATTAAGTGATTCTCTAGGCGAGGTATTTATTTCATCTCATCATTGGTTTTCATACACTTCACTTCACTCCACCGTAATATTGAGCAATTAGGTAATGAATATATAGTTCCATGTGATCTTTGGATTTCAACAAAGTATATGAGTACCCCCTAATCACATAATTATATAAAGGTCTACTTGGGGGGGAGAGAGAAGAAGAAGAAGAAAAAAGTGAACATTTGGATCTTGTTTGTGGGGGTGACAAAGATGGACATGGATAAGAACACAACAAAGTCCAAGAACTTCCAACACATGAAGAAATCACAAGGGGGAGGGGAGTTGGGAGAAAGCAATCTTCATTAAATGTAAAGCTATTCATTTGACATGTGAGAAGAGCAAGCAAGCCACTTGGCTGTCCCTCTTTCTTTGCTATTTATTAATGGCTATTAAACCACTGAATCCCACAATGCCACGTCGACAACATCCATTCCTTCGTACAATCCATGCACATTTGCATCTTTTTACCAAGAATTTAATCAATTCAACTCAATGTAATTCTAATGGCTAAGAGTTAATAATATTGATGGATATTGATTATTACCACCAAGATTGGATCGAAAAATATCTTCAATCATTATGTGGGAACAAATTATAAATAATCTTCTTTTGCAAGAGATAAAAAGGGAAAATTAAGAAACAAGCAACCTAACATTAGTATTATTATTGAATATATGAAGTTCAATCTAGAATAATAATGATAGTCAACTAAATATGTACTTAGCACTATAAACCAATGTGGTGTAAATTAGAAGAAAAATAAAGTTGACCTTAATAGTGACTTGATTAAGAAGGGAGAGCTGTTCAGTCATTAATTATTCTACTTCAAATATATATGTCTACTTCGATCAATTCACAAGTCTAAAGCTTGAAACGTTCTCCCATTCTAAGTATTCAACAACAACATCCTCATATATATATATATATATATATATTGTCTCAGAGAATTATGACAATTAAATTAAGGGTAAATAATTAGGCAAAGTTATAATACTTCTCCATTTTTTTTTCATGAATTAAAATCTTTCAATATTTCTTTCCATTTACAACTAATATAATCACCTTCAATATATTACTATAGAAATGCCATTCTAATTATTTATTATTATTAGCTGAATTACATTAAATTACCTATATTATATATTTATTTGCTAGCTTGTTGAACACTTGTCGTCTATTTGATTAAAGAAAGATGTTTTGTATCTATTAATTCTAAATTAATGATGCTTAATGCGGCCAAGAAATTGTGAGAAACTATAAAAATAGGTTCATGAATAACGTGGCACTCAATCTCATAATATAATAATATCCAAGAAAATATCATGCATGAATATAATACTATCACAAATACACAATCTTGAGCTGTGTTCATAACACAGCCTATCAAAGAATGCTTTCTTAATTGAAGGTGTGTATTGGTGTGGAATTCTCCCATTCTGACCTTGTAAAGCTTTTTCTTAATTTGAATAGTTTGACCAAATGTGTGAGGGAAAATGAAATACCAATTACAATATGAATTATTCTAATTTTGATAATAAAAGTGAGACATTTCTATTAAACCCTGTATTTAATGCTGCATTATTGTTCTCATATTTATATTTATTAGAATGAATTGCCAAAGGAGGGTTTAATAAATGGGCAACTAAATTAAGAGAATTTGCTAAACTAAGGGAAAAGAATATTCGAGTTGCCAAAAGAGAATGGTGGTCACATAATTATAATTAATTGCCTTGTATCAATTCCACCTCAAAATATGACCAATTTATTAATTACGGAGTTTGGAAGTTGAGGAAACGTGTTGTTCGGTTTATGACTCGTTCGAATCAAATGATTGAGGCGGACACGACCAACTCGGAGTCGGAGGGGAAATAGCAAATTAGCAATAGCCTCACCTGGTCAGGTCAACTCGGAACCTTACCGAGTCGACTCAGTAATCCTTACAGTATATGAGTTTGCGACTCGCTTTGCAGTAGTAATATGACTCAATTTGGTAAACTTAAAAAAACTATATGCAATATTTTAATAATTAAATATGATGGATTTATAAATAAAATATATAAAATATAATAATAATAATTATCATTTATAAAACAAATCCTCAATTTAATTTTCCTGATATCTATAATGGACAGGCATCATCAAGCCATCCTTATCAGCATGTAACTTCACTGTTGAATTATTGAGGGTGAACATGCCATAATCATGTATACCTACTTCGTTTTTAAATCTATTTGTGGCTTCAGACCTTAAATCAAAAAGAGAATTACGACAATTTATTCACAAATATTTCTTTTAATTCCTATTCTTTCCAATATATTATATATATGAGTTTAATTGCAAGGTTTTATTCCATATGATCCAATTAAGTGTGTGAGCAAAAAGATCATTGCATCTTCAAAAGATCCTCTGTCTTGAAAAATGGACTTATGCCTCATCATAATTGCTAAAAATAATGAAAATATGAATTAAATATGTATTTATCTTAAAAATGTATTTTTTTCAACATATTGCCTAAAAATGAATCAATATGAAACATATTTTTCTCACTACTTTTAACCAAGAAAATCTTCTTTTTAAAAAAAAAGAAAGAAATTTGATAAGCCACAGTAAAATTCTTATTCTTGCGTAATAGAATAATTATCTTCCAAGAACATATTCATCACCAGCCATGCATTTTGCCTTTTTTTAACAAGCCAATAATAATTTTATTGCACTAACTACATAAATTAGCACCCAGACACAGGATGAAATCATTGGTGAAGGGGCCGAGGCATCTGAGTCAGCTCCGAGTTGTATTGAATTGACTCGTTCTCCTAACACAATAAAAATGTTAACAGCAGTAATAAAACAAACAGCTTCCATATTTGGTGCAAAGTCTAATTATATAAATTAGGCAAAGAAGAAATAAGACTCTCTCGGTTTTGTGATTGGAATTCTTTGTCCCCGTGTTCTTTTCTGTTTGTTTTCCTCTCCTCCTCCCATAATATTGCAATTTGAGGTGCTTAGTTTTGGTTCTTCTCCTTTTTGTTCTCTTATTGCAATTACCAAAGCCAGGAAACCTGTTGGCTTTGTCGTGATTTTGATTTTTGACGCTTCTATTTCGGTTTGAAATCATCAAATATTCGATCTTTCTTTCAAAAGGTCGATTTTTTCTCGCTTTCGATAGTTTATTCTATTATTGCCTTCCTTTATTGTTGCTCTTGTTTCGTGGATGGAAGAGAGGGGATTGGGGGAGCCGTAAGTGAGGGCGGGGAAGGGAGGCGAGAGGAGTAAGGGAGAAAATGCTATATTTGAAGCAGCCGCGGGGAAACCTGGAGCTGCGGCGGCGGGCGGCCTGATCTCGGAGGATTTGGATGCCCAACTGATGTGGCCCGAGCCCGGGGCTCGGGATCCAGACGAAATGGCGGCAGTTGATGGGGCGGCGGTTCGGATCAACGGCAAGCCCAACGACGCCGGTGGCTGCCTCCAGATTTTTGAGCTCTACGAGACTCATTCTGTAAGAAAATTGACTAAAAATGATCCTTTTCTACCGGCAAATCTCGCTTGATATTGACTGATTTTTGAGCTCTACGAGACTCATTTTGTAAGAAAACTCGAGGTCGCATCTTTGTTCTATTGAATCCATCTCATTTGCAAATTCTGTTGGTTTCTGCTATTTTTCCGCAAATTTTCTCTTGGTTTCTTTGATGGTCTTCGATTTGTTAATATTTCTTAAATTGTTTGATCTATAGGTCAATCATGAGGATTTGTTTCCGTCATGACAGAAAAGAAGAATTTTGATTTCTTGGTTACATCAAAATTGAGCAAAGTCAGAATTCTGTATCTATGAATAATTAAAAAAAGATAAAATATTCACCAAGCCCTTGATGTATGGATTATATAGGTGCTGCACTGCAGACCCAACACTGGATTTCATTTTTCTGAAAATGAAATTGGTTTCAGAGTTTTGTTACCTTAGCCTGTATCCTGTTTTTTCGTATTTAAATTTGCCTTCTCTGGGTCTTTGAGTCTTTCACATAAAATTTATACAGGTGATATGTACAAATAGTGCTATTAATCGCCATATGATATGTTTTTAAGTTCTTCAATGTACAATTCCAGCATAGCTTACTTCCCTAATGATCTTATTTGTATTTCTAGCTATTTCCAAGATTCTAATTTTCTTTCTACGTGAGTTATTTATCATGTCTATTTGTTTATTTTTTCAAGAGATTGAAGCTCCATGATATAGATGCATACTGCTCGAAGTTGTTTTTTCTTGGTCATCATTTTATGTTAATTTCTACCAAAACACTTATGTGTTTGTTTCGGTGGTTGATCCTGCAGAAATTTTATATGATTGGAAGGAATGAAACTAGAAACCTGTGGAGAGTGTTAAAGATTGACAGGTCAGAACCTTCAGAACTTAATATCCATGAGGACTCTACCACATACTCAGAAATTGAGTGTAAAGAGCTGCTAAATAGAATACACGAGGGAAACAGGTCCACCGGAGGACTAAAGTTTATCACTAATTGTTATGGAATTATTGGTTAGTGCAATCTCAGTTATCGTTTCATGTTGGTTGTTCTCACTATGAATATGATATTAATGGATATATTTTTGTATCAGGATTTGTTAAATTTCTGGGGCCTTACTATATGCTCCTTATTACTGAAAGAAGGGAGATTGGTGCTATATTTGGCCACACAGTTTATGCCGTTGCAAAGAGTGAAATCATCGCTCTTCCAAATTCTACTGTCCAATCTAATATGGCCAATTCTAAGAATGAGTACAGGTTTTCATTTCGACACTGCATTTAGTAATTAAATGTATAATATATATGTATTTCTGTTGGAGACATTTGTAATGTTTATCCATGTAGGATGGGCTTCATATCTAAAATGATGATTGATTTTTTTCTTTTCTTTTAGGTTGGAATTTATGCACTTTTGGATATATACAATAAACAGTATCATGTCATATTCTGCAATGTTAGCATATAGATGTTTTTTATTTGGCAATCACTAAACCATAATTTTTATAATTTTCTGAAAAGAATCTTTTTGTTTACTAGAGAAAATCAAATCCAGTTATTTCTGGTAGAAATATTATTGTGTACAATCAAGCCATTTTTGGGATTCAAATGTCAGATAGGCAACATCTTCTTCCAAGTCAAGCTTCATTAATGCTTTATTCTTTTCGTACAATATTTATACATCATTTTGCAATTATATTCTAGTTAAATTGTCATTTGCTTCATTGCTTTGCATATTCTTCATCATTTTATAGAACTGTATCCTAATTCCTAACTAAAAAGTACATTCCGTCTTAATGTGGACAGGTACAAGAAGCTCTTTTGTACAGTGGATCTTACAAAAGATTTCTTTTTTAGTTACTCATACCACATCATGCAAAGCTTACAGAAGAATATATGTGAGAGTCAAACTGGGCAGATGATATATGAGACGATGTTTATATGGAACGAGTTCCTGACTCGGGAAATCCATAATCGTTTGAAAAGTGCTCTATGGACAGTTGATTTGGTATATGGTTTCTTTAAGCAGGTAAACATAATTCAGTTAGTTTTGAATGCATAAACTTTTAAATCTTTAACTCTTTTTTCCTGTTATATTATTGTATCAATATTCAGGTCAAAATTGAATGATGACAATAATCTAGTTCTATCATGATAGAACCTTTACTAAATTATCTCTTGTTTATGTTAAATGATTATGGAATGTGATTATGAATTATAGAGGATTTTATGTTAATGGAATTGAAAACTAATCTTTCATTAACTTATTGATGCCTTTTGATGAAAGAGAAATTTAAGATACAGCACAAGTTTGATATAGTCTGCAGAGAAAATAGTAGACTCTAATCACCTGATGAGATTATTTAGGTAAATACACAGTTTTCCATTTCATTATGTAAATGTATTTATGCAACCTTTCTCAAGGAAAAAACTGATTGTAAATGTTATTCACAGCGATATTGTAATTGAACATCACGGTGATGTTATTTTCTGCTCCCTTGCTACCTTATGTTTCTTTTCTATTACATTTTGGTATCAAGAAATAATTGCTTTACTTTCATGTATTCAGGTGAAACTTTCAATTTGTGGAGAAGATTTTTGGTTGACTCTCATAGCTAGGCGCTCACGACACTTTGCTGGAACCAGGTTGTTATACTCTTACATCTTAATATTACTCTTCCATGTACGTCAACTGACTACAGGTGTCAAATCCAAATACCAGAGTATCTAGTATTCATTATGACATTACATTGTCATCAAGTCAATTGACATGTTTTACTTGTGATCTTGCTTTCCTCTTGATTTATCCCTGATCCTTGATAACATTGTTGTTCTTATGGATTAGGTATCTCAAGCGTGGTGTTAATGAAAATGGTTGTGTGGCAAATGATGTCGAGACGGAACAAATCATCTTTAAAGACATTCCTGGAGGAATTCCAAAGTCTGTCAGTTCTGTAATTCAGAACAGGGGTTCCATACCTCTCTTTTGGTCCCAGGAAACCTCAAAACTTAATCTGAAGCCTGATATTATCTGTAAGTTTTAAAAAGTACCAGCATGCTCTTATAAAGCAATTAGCTTATTGTTCTCTTTTCCCTTTTACAGTGAAAGAAGATAAAACTTTTGAAGCTACTCGACTTCATTTTGAGAATCTTGCAAAAAGATACGGAAACCCTATTATCATATTAAACCTGATTAAGGTATGTCTTGTAAGACTTTTGTACTTTCTCATTATTCATAAAACATTTCATACCCCATTTTCTATTGCTAGTTTCACTTTATTTGATTTGTTCGATGACCATGTCATTCTTGTCTCATTTTTTATAGTTCTTGCTCTTTTTACAGTCAAAAGAAAAGAAACCTCGGGAATCTATTTTACGAGCAGAATTTGCCGATGCAATAGACTTTATCAACAAAAGTCTATCAGAAGATAGTCGTCTGAAATACTTACATTGGGACCTTCATAAACATTCGCGAAGGTACTGAGCTTTACGATGTTTACTCTTCTGTTCGACTGTTCCACATATTGCTAGGAACTAGATGCTTGTAGATCATATAGTTCTGATAAGGTTTTCTATTACAGCAAAGCTAAAAATGTGCTCACGTTGCTGGGAAAAGTGGCTGCACGTACTGTAAAGCTAACAGGCTTCTTTTATTGTGAAATGACACCAACATCAAGGAACGAGGGTGACTTAAGGTGGCCTAACTTTGTGTAAGTATCTTTTAATGTATGTTCTTATATTTATGTACCTATTTGTCTATTAAATGTCCATTTATAGGCTACATGATATAAAATATCTGTTTTTAATGTGATTTTCTAGAAACTATGATATAAAATATGCAATTAGTGAAGCAAAAAACAAACTTTGGAAAACTATTTCTAGTCTTTAAGTATGTTAGTAGACATGTATCCAAGGTTTACAACTTTACATTCTATAATTTTGCACCTCAAAGGAGATTCATACGTGATGTAGTTTGATATTTTTTATAATCTAATTATAACTGATCTTCTGTTTATGTACTTCATGATTTTTCATTGCAGATGTTCCTTTGAGGTTTTTCCATATCAATGATCTATGATTTGTTTTGTCATTTGATGTGCACGTCTTCACAATTTAGCATAAAGTTATATTTTTTTTAGTTCTGTCCAAATACATATCAAGTATTTTCTACCTATTATTAATATCAGGATTGAGCTAAAAGACTTCTTATAGTTTTCTTGTTCCATATGCATCTATCACAAGTTGTCTATGCAACAGAGCTTGGTCCAAATTTAGGCATTGAGATGGGTGAAGATAGATCATAGAACTTCATTTAACATCATGTATTTTATATCAAAATTGCATTTTTTATTGTTAAGAATATAAATGAATAGATTGAGTCTCTGCTTGAGCTTTTGGGAAAGATGGTCACCCGCAATCAAATTTAACATGGTATCATTGTAGATCCTAAGTTCAAATCCTAACAATGTTAGTAGCTTAAAAATATATATCCCCAATTAAGTGAAAGCCACATCTCGTGTAACACTCGGGCTAGCTTTGTCCAATTCTCCACCAGCATGCAAGGGGGATATTAAGAATTTCAATGAATAGATTGGATCTCTTCCTAATACCTTGAGCTTTTAGAAAAGATGGTCACCCATTAAAATTAGCATATATATGCAGTTAGAGTTATTTTTATGTTCCATAAGATGTATGCAGAGGGATGAACTTATTTCATGTCCTGTTTACAACATAAACTGGAGCATTCTTAGCAATTAAGATGTGTGATTGTTTTTCATTGGAAAATGACCAGAGAACTTCATTTAATATCATAAATCATATCCAAAACTACATTTATTTATATGGGGGGTTTGGCTTAAACTTAAAGTATTTCTTACACATTGCCTGTACAATGGAATGCATTTGTTTCTCCTAATATAAGAAACTTTACAATTTTTGTTATATTATTGATCACCTTCACTTTTTGAAAAAATTGATTATATAATTTGTAACTAAGATATAAGTACAACCATATGTAGTTTGACTAGAAATATGTGTTTCTATCATATTGGCGAAAAATCTTACTTCAAGTTTGCATAGACTTTCACTTCATCTATTGGTTTGTCTTTTTTCAATATATTGTTTCTTAAACATGTTTATCATTTAGGATTGATGATGGTGGCGACCATTCATGTAATAATCACTGTAGCAGTAGCAGCAACAACACCACAGATACAGATGATGTTGATATTTTAGAAGATGGATCCCCAGAAGATAATTCTGATATATCTGGATTTGACATAACAAAGGCCGATGACTACAGTGGTGAATATTGTGTGGTTAAATCACTCAGGTTTCAGAAAGGTGTTCTACGAACAAATTGCATAGATTGTTTAGATCGCACAAATGTTGCTCAATATGCCTATGGTTTAGCTGCACTTGGGCATCAACTTCATGCATTAAATTTATCCCCTTTTCCAAGTATTCATCTAGATGCCGCCTTGGCTGATGATTTGATGTCATATTATGAGATAATGGGTGACACACTTTCTCTGCAGTATGGTGGTTCTGCTGCTCACAATAAGGTTATCTCCTGATGACACTCATAATAAGTTCCTTGAATTTTTTAGCATCATGTTAATTGTAAGTTTATTGTAGGATGCTTTTTTTCCGTGCAATGATTTTCTTATAGCTTTATTTCAAGTCAGGACTCACATACATTTAGTTACTGCTTTTTGATAAGAAGAGGTTTTAACCTTATAAATATATAATCACAACTTCTAGATAATTATGGTAATGATAATCCTTGCCTACATTTTGTTCTACGTTTTCTTTTATTGAGCCTTCTAGACCTTGAATCATGATAATTGATAAGTAAAACATGATATACACATTTATGTACGAGCATTAAATAACATGGCTAATATTAATTGATTGTTTCCTAATTATGTGAAAGTTTCTCTTATTCATTTAGCCTTTTGCTATCTTAACAAGGAAATTATTAGTTAATTATTTCCTAGTTATAAGTTGGTCCTAAGAGCACATATATAATTTCAGTTTAATAATTTTTATTGGTAATACCTGGTAGATTTTCTCTGAAAGAAGAGGTCATTGGAAGGGAACGATCCAATCTCAAGAGTTCTTCAGAACACTTCAAAGATATTATAGCAATGCCTATATGGATGTGGAGAAACAGGCAGCAATAGACCTGTAAGTTCAAAACTTTTCATATAATTTGTACTTGTAGTATCTTTCAGACTCCCACATTGTGTATTTTAATAGAAGAATTTCCAGGTTTATACAGAATAGAATTGTATATGTTTTGCATAGAGATGCACACTTTTATTGGTTATGATATGCCGTGATATGCAGATTTCTGGGACACTTTCAACCTCATCTAGACAAACCCGCAATTTGGGATCTCGATTCCTTTCATAATTATGCTGTTGGGAAGAGCAGTCGTGCCTTTGTTGATGCAAATTCAAGGTATTGGAATGGGTGGTTACCTTCATTGAATCATAATTATCAAGATTTTTCACTTCTCAGTTATTTGAAGGCATGTTTTCCTGCATGAAGTCTATAGTTTGCTTTACTACCTTCAATAAATCATGATCCTTGAGGCTTTTTCACCTAAACATCTATTCTTCGTTTTTTTGCCTCTGTTATCTTGGTTGGAAGAATCACTAATTTAAAAATTCTGATTAAGATCGTATCATTTTACATTTATCAAAAAGCCTGACTTGTAACTTGTCAGGCATTTTATTTGCCTTGTTGTCAATGTTTCCATTATTGTTTCAAAGTAAATGGTTTTAGTTCTGTGGCACACTGGCAATCTAGTGCTTTATAATGCTTGTGCAAGACGAGTGTTCTTGGAATGCAGGCTACTTATTCACAAGTGTCTGCTGTACCCCTCTTTTATGCCTTGGTTCATTCTGCATGTCCTTTGCAAGCAAGTTGCCACCTGACATAATGACATATGAAAGTCTAATGCTTTGTTTGGATTGTGGAATAGAGAGGGTAGGGAGGGATGGGGAAGGGAAGGGTTAATTATCCCATATTTGGCTTTCAATTTTAGGAGGGGAATGGGTTTGAAGGTGTTAGAAACCCCTCCAAACCCACCAAATCGCTCAAAATGTTTATTCCACCAGAATAGGGAGGGATAAAA
Source organism: Canna indica (assembly GCA_034359265.1). Lineage (NCBI taxonomy): Eukaryota > Viridiplantae > Streptophyta > Magnoliopsida > Zingiberales > Cannaceae > Canna > Canna indica. The sequence continues at coordinate 275,171 of CP136891.1, forward strand.
AAATTGGGAATATTTTAATACCATCAAAAATTACCATTTAGCCCTCCATCAAATCAAAAAATTCCTCCTATTTTTTTAGTTATTTAATTTGTACATATTTTTTTCTATTTATAATATATGTTGGTAATTTTTTTAAATTTAGTTATTAAAATTTGTGTTTTTTGTTTTAATTAATTATTTTTAACAAATTATTAAAGAATATAATAAACAAGTTAACTTTCATTTTATATGTAAATGTGCATAGAAGGCTAAAAGGGTCGTTTTGTTGAAATTATCCTCCCCCACCCCACCCTTTAATTACCCCACCCTTTAATTATATATTATCCCATCCTTCCCCACCCACCTTTTAATTACCCTATCCAAACATGGGATTAACTACCCTTCCCCACCCCTCCTCCCCTTTGTATCCAAACAAACTGTAAGAAAATTCATTGACTGCATGCCTCTTTGGTATCTGCTAAACAGGAATGATTTGGGCCTTTGTATCTGCTAAGTGCTGCTGTTATGTTTGCAGGTCATTTATCAAAAGATCCCTATCAGATGGGAATATACTCCATGAAAGCTTTATTCCTCTATCTTGCTCCAGTTTTGGCCGGAAAAATGTCTCATCCTCAACATCATCAGGAAGAATACATGCACAGCATGCCAAGCGTCTATCTGATTCAAGTTTAACACCAGAAATTTCTAAGTGTGCAACAACTGTTTCGGATGAAAGGTTAGCTATTCAATTTTGACATATTCAATCTAGTAGTCTTGCCTTAAGCTTATTTCTGACTTCATGATCATAGTCACCGAGAAGGATTTGATAAGGTTCAATACTGGTAATGACTAATGATGCTTGGACTGACAAGTACAAATTGACAATGCCAGTCTGTACCAACTACCAAGCCGTTCTGTCCGTACAATCCCCAAAAAAAAATATTTAAGAAACTAGATGGTATATAAGAGGACTGTTATTGTTCTCTCTTAGACCAATAAATACCGCTTGTATTGGTGGGTGCTCTTGACATAGTAACCCTTGGTTATGCAATGGTTGCAAGTCCCTGCTTTTCCCATTTTTTCAGTAGATCAAATAAGATATTTCCAACTTAGTTCATTAAGAGTATCTAAAATTTTGGTACCTACTCAGTTGATGCATTTAGCCTCTCTTTTGACTATTGGTCGTGCAAGAGTTTGAAGTTCTTTTCACCTATGTCCTGATTGCATAAATGAATTGGTGATCATCTGAATCATTTCTTCTCAGTCATTATCTATCTTGTCTTGCATTAGTCCTTATGGATGTATGGATAAGGAGAACCATCACTGTTCTGATTAATTGAATTACAATATGTTTTCTTTGCTCATTTTTGTAGGAAAACTCCGATGGTGTCTGAAGAGGAGCTTTTTCCAGATAGTGAATCTAATAATTTGTATAAAGATTGGCAGTCAAATTTTCTGGACCTTGATTCACTTTTATCTTCCCTTAGTTCTTTAGAGGAAGAAGAAATAGACGACAGGTAATCCTCATCTGTCTCAAGTTAGGATGTTTCTTCTGCGAAAATTCATAAGTTCCAAAAAGTGTTCCAAAGTCATATTTCATAACATCTTTTTTTTACTAGATTGCATCTTATGTGTCATGTATTTCTTCAGTATAATATGTTTCTCTAACAAAATAACTTTTATGTCAATTTATAAGTTAAATAATATGAAAACTAAGGCTGCAAAATGCCATAACTATCACTTTATTGGGTCATTTAACAATTGTTTTTTTATGATAAAAGAGATCATTATAATGATAAAAGAACATGATCAAAGCAAACATGATCAACATACTACAATTGATAAAAGAACATCATTATCTTTTTTTGGTCTCAAACAAACATGATAAAAATACTACAATTGATTGATGTGACATGTTGGTAGATGCTGCTTCATTACTGTAGTGTATGCTTTTAGCTATCTTGGATATAATCTTTCAAATAATTTTAGTGAGGTATTTTAAATGAAGTTTATATTGGCAGCAGTCTCATTTTGACTTATGCTTATATTTCTATAGGATTATTATGCCAGCCAAGCATAATGAATTTAGAGTTGAACTTGAGTTTCTTCCCGCTTTTATCTTCTCCTGGAAATTATAATCTTCTATTTAATTGACAACCTAATGAGTCAATTAGCACCATCATTTCAAGATTCTAATATCATCATGTTCTTATGCAATGCAATTCATCCAAAAAAGGTATTTCTGAAAAACTTGTTATATGTTTTTTTCAGTTCCATGTTGCTGAATCCTCCATATAAAGGTTGTCCCACTAAAAATTCCGCCAATGGCACAACTACCGAGGCAACCCCACTTTTCACGGAAAATGGGTTCATTGTAAAGGTAAAGAATCTTGAGTTATTTAATTGTGAGGAACTTTCTCTTTCCAGTATATAATTAGGTCTTTTTTTACTCAAAAAAGTTGACCAAATTTGGAGAGTGAGTGAGATGAATTTTCTTGTATAACTCTAATTAGTTCCACATGGAAAGCAAGCTTTTAATACAACAGCAAGCTTGCTCCATTATGACCTGTTAAGAGACCAGGATTTGAGTTCAAAAATAACCTTTTTGTCATGCAAAGATAACCTTCTGGAACTCTGAAATTGGTGGAAGCCTTGTGGATTAGGATTGCCCCTTCTTTTCCCAATTAGTCTCGCATCTGATACACAGAGAGTTTTGTTTGTATAAAGGAGTTGATAAGTATTAATACGACTAACTTGGATTTAAGCATTTTGGAGCAATGGTTCAAACCTATTAAGTTCATATGCTAGTTAAATTGTCCGGGTGCTTGGTCATGACATTGCTTGTAGTGGATGTATACATATGACAACTTAGTTCTTGTTTTTGTAAATTATCTTAGCCGGTAAAAAGTCTTTGCTGATATATGATTAAAAATACTTCTTATGACACTGTCAAAATTTCTAAATGTTTTGATAATTTCAATTTGTTGCAGGGTGACAACATAATGAAAAAGCAGCAGCCTTATGACACCCTCCAAACAACTAATACTCCAATAAAAGTATCTGACAGCTTTGAGCAGTGGATTAACCATGGAGAGACTTTATGTCATTGATGCCAACTCATCTCAATCATATTCTTTCATGCCAACTATGTATAATAATCAAGTCAAATGATGTTGTAGTAATATGATAGTTTGAAAAATGAGTATATATATTATACATGTAATTTTTTCCCCCGAGGTTGGTCTGTCATATGATTATTAAGTCCTATCCATGTAAATATCGACATAGTTACTCGTGCCCTAATGAGCTTGTCAATTACACTAGCAATTCTTTTTTTCTTCCAACTCCAGTTTTGGTTTGTTTGTGGACTGTGTATAAAGATGTAAAAAAGACAAATGAACAGTCTTTTTCTTTCTGTTTACTTTTTTTTAACTTGAATTTATTTTTGTTCAATTGATTATTTGTGTATGGGTTGAGTTAGATTACATGTTATAATTTTACATTTATGGATTGGTTCAAGAATCATCCTTGCTTTTATTGGCATTATCCAGGAGTCTCCAAATAGATGGTGGCCTTCTGTGTAAGGTACTTTCTCTCTCAAGTCTGCCTACCAGGCACTTTTGAGCTGTATAGGCCGTTCTCTGGAATTTGTGCAGTGCGCATTTGCAGCAAGAACATGGATCCACTTAAAGAACCTCTATAGGCTTTTAGGCATACTACTGGAGCTTGGGATTAATATATGGTGAGGTGGCTGGGTGATACAATGGAGGTTGTTGACTTCCTAATGTGCTGGTGCAACTCTTTAGCGAAGGTCATTTTTTTCACCATCTTCCCCACCGGCTTAAATGAGATTTTGCCAAGGAATACAATGGGAATGCCATACATGAGGCCGGCCTTGTGCAAGACCCTGATGTCATCTATTTTGCTAAAATTTATCGAACTTAGGGTTGTCGACTCTTGTTTGATATCTTCCTTGACCCAACATGTCGACTTTCCTTTGCTTATGTTTTCTTTGAGATCTTAGGGCATGTTTGCTTCGTAGGATAAGAGATAATAGAATAAATAATGAATTAATATTCATTATTTGTTTAGTGCATGGATTAAAAAAATATATGAATAGAAGACTTTATATTTGATGTACGTCGGATTTAAAAAATTTATATTCAATCCTCATTCGTTTATTATTCAATCCAATATTTTTCTATTCATCAAAGCAAACATACCATTACTCCGCTGGGATAGGAGAGGATAAGCATTGACACTACTTCATGGCATCTCTGAACAATAATCTTCTAATCTGGGCAATGTACGAGTTCAAGCTACTATAAAAATATGTGTCAAATATATAAAAAAGATATTCAAGAAATATTTTGGAGATAAATATATTGTGTCTAAAAATAGAAAACTAATTTATTGGCTTGCTAGGTTGCATAGAAAATGAACGCAAATGATTGCGACTGAAAATGAGTCATTTTCATGAATGAAAAAACTTAATTTTAGACTCATTTACTACAAATGACTTTATAGTGTTACCAAAGAAACGCTATATAAAATGTTATTCTTAATTCATTATAAATATTCAATAGGCAAAGCCCAGAAAATTCATCTAATTACTAATTCAGAAGATCGAAGCTTTTCAAATTAATCAATGAACTACAAGTAATTTTGTAGTTCACAACATGATTACCATTAATTTAGAAACAATAATACATCTAATTAATGGCACCATACTGGCATCCTAAAATTTTAATCTTATGGATCAATTTGATTGGTTGATATTGCAATAACACGTGAGTGCTGTTTCTAGTGGTAATTATGCGTACCACCCATGCCATTGGTCTCCTCCGTTGGTTGGCTTTGTGAAGATAACGATGAACTTGGCTTTGTAAAGATAACAATGAACTATGATGCAGCCTTCATGGGAGATGGATAAGTTGGATTTGGTATTATTTTCCGTGATAAAGAGAGCTGTATTAGCTTGTGCTTCAAAGGTTTCAATTTCCGCTCTTTATTTCTTCAATGTCTTGTATGTCCTTTAAAAATGATTTACAGTCCTGTCTTTTGTCCTTGGTACTTCAAGGTTGTAATTTTGTGGCACATGCTCTCACTAAGTATAGTTCTAAAATTAATGATCAGTTTGTATGGATTGAGGAGACCCCCTCTTTCCTTGCAATCTGGTTACTTTGCTATTTGATCAATGAAAGTTACTTCCAGTTATTACAAAAAAAAAAAGTGGAGAAACTATCATACAAGGAGAATAATAAGCCATCTGCTTGGATATCTTCTACAGCAAGCAAAATGAGTGCAAATGAATGAACTTAGGTGGGAATTCTTGCAATGCAGTTAATGTCTTCTTTAATCAGCCAAAACACAAATTGATCCAACTGCACCAATTGACATAACATAAGGATCAGGTTCTTAAAACATCATAACATAACTTGACTGATGCTTTGGAAGAAGATATTTACTACTATAACTGCTAGAGACAATTGGATCCTCAATTAACTTGCACTGGATAGTTGACTTTGATCTTTACATTTTCTTGCCATTCATCATAAGCATGATGAGCTATAGCTGGAATGCAAAAAAGCAACTTATGCCAAAGCTAAGCAGCTTAAGCCATCATCCACAGCTTGTTGCAAACATCAAGAGGAGATTCTGTACTCTCAAACTCAAACTTCTCAACTTTTTTCTTGCTTTTATCTACAAGCACTGGTTTCTATTAAGGATAATACTACCCTATCAAATTCTGGAGAAACAATTCAGCCATCACTCAAGAAAACTAATGATGCACGGTAGAACTCATCAAAAGAAGGTACTAGGTGAGGTAATGCAAGAACAAAATTATAAAGAAAAGGATACAGCCACAGATATTAGTCTGATCTTCAAAATCTGCGATGATATTTGTCACTGAAGCACACATGGAAAGCAAATTCCTGCAAATAAATAAAAATTAATTCATCAGTCTTTTAGATGCAGCATATAACATCCTACAACAATATTGTCAGAAGGCATCAACTACTGTTAGTGCATAAAACATAGTGGTCCTGTCACTTCTTTATGGCCCATGGGTTTAAATTTTATATGCTTACCTCTCTATCTGCGTCAACGTAGTTATGAATTGCTCTGATAAGATCTTCCACTACTTCCCCTCTCTGATCTTCTATGTTTAGCATTTTTCAATTACTTGGCTCAAGAGCTCAAGGTTCATGTTCCAGCAGATTTTGATTGTGTTCATTATTATTAATCACATATATTTTGCTTGCTGATTTTTTCTGTGGCTCATCTTCATAATCGTATTTGTTGCCACCCCTTCAAATTTTCTAGTACAAGGAAATATTGTCTGTACGATCTTTTGCTTATGGAGAAACCCTGTGTCAATAGTGATATTAAAGAGAACTTTGTATTGTGTATATGTTCAATTTTATGTTTGTATATTAGTTCAACAAATGTGAGTACAAACCCAGATTTGTTTGCTGTAGTTTCCCGGAATATTGGAAGTAAAAAATCAAACTATACAAATAAGTGAAGTGCTAGACTACTAACAAAATAAAGTTGATTGACACTTTTGCATAATTTTTTGTCTTTTTTTGTGATAAAGGAATAGTCCTTTACTCCTTTCCAACAAGTATCTTTAGTTCACAGGATGTTCATATGATCACATCCAGTAATGTCACTGATTAAGATGGTTCTTGTGAAAAGTTGGCATCAGTGATGGCCAACCAAAACACAGACCTACCAGAAACATTATAGAAATAGACAGAATACGGAATTGAATAAATGCCATCTAGATACATACCGTGCCCTTATCAGATCCTTCTTTCTTTTCTTGATCACCTCCCTTCGTTCTTCAATAGAAGTTCTCTGAACTTCTAAACCAATGAGTTCATCGCTAATTGCTGTGTTGAAGAAAATAGAAAGTAATAGAAAATAATTCAAAAGCACATGAGCAGTATACAGCAACTGCTATTTCTTGAGTTTTGACATTATCATTTTTTAAAAACATAAACTGAAATGACCAAGTCTTATCTTAGTTCCTGTCGTAGCAGATTTTCCTCTTCCAGTTTCTCATCCAATTCATGTTGAAGATGCTCTACTTCAGCATCAAAATCTGATTCATCTTTTGCCTTCTCAATCTTCTCTTTACATGCTTGCACCTTGTTCTGATAGTCTGCAGGATAAACATGAAACATAAACATAAGAAGCATATGGCAACACCTATGCTGGTGAAGATAATCTTGCAATTTTCTCTTAAATTCTTAGAAGACTGTCCCCTAGCACAAAATTCATCAAGAACTTCCGAAATTCAAGGTTAATAATGAAACTTTTTTTCTAGATGAAAACAGAAGAATTCCATCAGATGGCCATGAATGGGGTTGAAGCTTCCAACAGGTCATGTGGTAGTGAAAATATAATCTTCAGTCCTGCAAATTTGATCAATTCGTATACACCACCAATTTCTTCTCAAAGCTCAAATATCCATGTCATAAAAAATGACATTTGAACAAAAACATTCCTCGACTACAACATCTTGCAAGAGAGAGAGATCATAATGGTTTTTGATAAACCACATCCAGGTTAGATAACCCAGCTCCTCTGAATTATAATTTCAAGATTTGTTTGGGATGCAAAAACACTACAAAATATCTTCATTTGAACATTCTAAACATGATCTCAATCTTTGCGTTCTAACCGAAGACACCAATCTGGTAGGAGAGAAAAACAACCAAGGATGGAAAAGTTAAAGAAAATCCTAACCTTCTAATGATTTGCCAATCTCATTGGCATCAGAGTGGCATGAGGAGTGAAGAAGCTTCGCTCCTTCCAAGGATTGTATCAGCCCATCTCCATCCTTCTTATTCTTCAAAACTCCAAGGAGATCGTTTCCAAGGGCAAGAAGATTCTCAATGTCCACTCTTTTTCCTGGATTCGCCATCAACCAGAGGAACACTATACGGAGCATACCAAAGGGTTCAGAAATAGCTGAACGTTTTCTACTTACCACTTCCTCTCGCCATGATTTGAATCACACTTTTCTCTCTTTGTTTAGTTTTTTGGAGTACACCAGAATAAGATCACAAACCTTACTAAATTAGATATGAAAGAACCGAAGAAAGCCGAAATCCCGCCTCTGAAGCCCCAGTCGCCACCGACGTCGCCTCCGCCGAAGGGATTTGGGATCACCTTCGAGTGCCCTAGGATCGTCGAAGGCAACAAAAAAGCAGAAGCTAGGTTTAGAAGTGAAACCAAAAAGAGGCGGGATGGAGAAGATGCGGATCCAACCAAAACCAGATATGCATTCAAATTCAAATCCAAATCCGACGTGCGGATCCAAACCATCTTCTCGACTCCTACGTGCAGTTGGTCTCCCTCTTCGTGCGGTGGGATTTCTTTCTCTCGAGGCTTGCGAAGGTGACAAAAAAATATCAGTATCACTACTTAATTCCTATTTCGGGATCATACTTTATTGATTCAGTTGCGTCACTTTTGCATAGCGTTTTAAATATGACAACCGGTTGGATTATATGCCTTATTATCAAGTTTGATTACTAAAATTAATAATGAGGTGAGTTCAGGACATCCAATTCAATTTAAGTGGAGCTTCTAAATTTTATATACTTAGAATTATATTGAATTTGATTAAAAGATATAATTAGAATTGAATTCAGCTTGAATAGTTCCACGCAGTGGCGAACCGAAAATTTTAACCAACAAAGGTCCAAATTAAAATCAAACATTAAAAAATAATAAGACACTTACATTTCATAAAGCTTGATATAAGTTTTATAGAAAACAATTGATGACCGGCTTAAACTAAACATCAACCACCCATGCCCTTAACATTACGTTTGTATTGATGATTTCTAAAAGATTTTAGAAGGATTTGAAGGAGAAGGATTTTGGAAGGATTTAAAATATCCTATTTGAATAATTTTTAAAAAAGGTTTGAAGAAATTTCAAATCCCTTCTATAATTCATTTTCAAACCTCCAAAATGAGAGATTTTGGAAAAAATTGAAGAATTAATAAATTAAAAATAATTAAATTACAAAAACATTTTTAAAATAAAAAAATATATTATTATAAACGAGGGCACAGTGATCTACCAAATTCCTCCAAACCATTTATGAAATTTAACCAAATAATTTTTTTAAAACTCTTTCAAAAATCTCCAAACCCCTCTCCTTCCAAAATCCTTCAAACTCCTTCAAATCCCCCCTTCAAATTTCTTACTCAAAGTTAACCAAACATACCCAAACATAACGTAAATGCTACCTAAAAAGAAGATGTTTCGACCGCAATAAAGAATATAAAAGATTACAATATAGTGGCGAAAATTTCACTTGTTTGCAAATTTCCAAGTTGAAAATCCTGCACAAAGTATGGTTCTGTGACCCATTTTACTGCTGCATCGGCAGATCATTTGCTTCATGTAAATCTCATCGAAACATCTAACAGGTCAAAAATAAAAATGTTTGTAAAACATAATAAGGTTTTACAGTGACTCAATAATTAATAATATTAATCGTATCACTAACTTCTAAACAAAAAGTTTGGTGAAACCTTAATTACAATATGGCAGTCCATTGTGAATCAAATGGACGCAGTTAAATAAAATATTTAAACAAGCCAAGCTGAGATCTTAAGAAAAGAACAAATTAATTATTCTTCCCAACCCCACAATTGTTGAATTTCCATAGATTCATCATTTAAATAACCCTAGCTGAGATCATGAGGATAGAATAAATAGATTGTCTTTTCCGACCACATTATTGTTGAATTTCCTCAGATTCATCATATTTCATTCTTCAACCACCAAGATCATTCTAGTTTCAGTCTGTGGTCACATGACTCTAATTGCTGCTGGCGTCTCATGTTTTCATTTCAAATTGCTGTCCTGCAAAATATTTGGAAATTATATAATGCGAGAAGAGAATAGAAGCTAAATAGAAGAAAATCACAAAACTGAGGTTGGTCTATGTGCTTAAAACAAGTTAGCCTCTCAAGCATTCAGGAAAATAAAGTCTCTTCTTTATCCAACAATACCCAAACATTTTTAATCATGCAAGATTAGGAATACATGTTCAAGAAGATAGAGGAGAACTAGGTTCAAGTTTATTTATGAAAGATACCTAAATCAGCTTATTGTATGTGAAGGAATTTAACTTATCAGCACAGACATTTTGGCTGAACTTTGTCCAAGGTCAAGTATATCTAAGTTTACAGTTTTTTCTCAAGAAAATACATTTAAAAAGGTAAAAAATGAAATATAACTAGCACCAAAGATCAGGGAAACTCAAGGTAGAAAATGCATCAAGGAATTCAGCTAAGTATAGCCCTCAGGATCTTAGCAAGATGACCAGCAGGCTTGTATACCCACTCTTGTGGCATGAGACAGTTTCTTTCTTCCGCAAAAAGACAAAATCACTGACAGTAGAGTTAATTGTGTCACCAGGAGAAATTTTCTAGCCTTTTGACAATACAGATGAGAGACAAGTTGAATCCACACTTGAGAATGGCCATGTTCTGCAGTTGATATTTTGGTTTTAGCACTATGTACAGTTCGAGTTTAGAAGGATTAAGTTAACCTAGTGAACTGGGTTTCACCAAATAAATTAAGATAGCCTTTAGGATGCACCAACAAGCTAATCACTTGACCAACAAGCTAATCCTTAGCCTTACATCATTGCTTAAGCCTACTTCTAGCTACCTTACCGAATTCAATTATTCACAACCTAGTGAAGATTGGGGTCGAGTCGACATAAACTTTAGTCCAAAGGTTGATATACGTTAGTTAGGTTAGGTCAATATGGAACAATCTTCTCCGGTCCCACTAGTGTGTTGGTCTCCTCTGCATGACTTCTCTTGCATCTATTAAACGGCTTATGTTAATATTACATGTGCCTTGAATGCAACTGTATTTTAAGGAGGTGAAACAATAGATAGTATCAATACAAAACATTTTTGTTCCTTCAATGATTCAAAAAATACTCACCCATGATACAAAACATGAAGGATGTAACCAAGGTTAGTTGCTGCCGAGGCATTTCTACACTGACACTGTTCGTAAAAATGAACATAGAGCTAGAATTAATTACTAATTTCAACTGAATATATTGAATAAAAAAGAACTTGTGCATAAGAACATTTGCTTCGTTACCTATCTTACCCTGCAGCTTTGTCACGTTAGTATAAGGCTTCTTTTTTACATATGAACTATTCCAGTCCCCTCCATCTTGTGCATAGTAGTCCATGGGATAATCCGTTTCTGCATCACTTTTACGGTTGCAACCTGATGAATTAGCCTGACAATTGCTAGAAGCCGAGCAACTCTCTTCTTTTCCAGTGATTTGCTCACCATCAGAATTCACTGATACCCTTGTCTTTTCCTTTTCCCACCAACCTGGAACATACCCTAGTGCAATGTCCAACTCAAATGTAGTCAGCAAGGGCTTAGTGAATCCCTCTCCCCAATCAATCGAAAGCCTTGGACAAGCAATTTGTACCCAAGCATCCACAGAGTCCCCAAACAAAGCAATCCTCGCAGGTGATAACTCTGACATAAGCACCACAGTCCATTCCATTCCCTTCTCTTCCATGTGCTCCACCACTCTGTCCAAAACTCTGGTGTTACCCTGCCTTCCAAGTGTTCCTAGTACGATGCCCCAACTTTTTGCCTCCCTGGCTGTCAAGATGGCATCTTTCCTCGCCCTCTTCATCCCTTCATGGTCGTACTCCTCCAGAACAAGCACCCCAAGGAATGGGTCATAGCGAAATGCTGGAATTCCAGGATTGGCAATCATGAAGGCCTCGAGATGGAACCTGCCGTCTGCCACAAACACAAGCGCATTGATCCCCTTGGACTTCGGAATCGTAGGGGCAGTACATCCAAGAACCTCACCAGGGGACAGTGGCTTGGCCTGGGGGACAGTAACATCATAGCCCTCAGCCGAAAGGCGGGACTTTGCAGCATGAACGGCTGCGACAAACTGGATGGTTCCGGCTAGGGCGAGTTTGGAGGAAAGAGGGAAGGTGGAGCAGATGGCGTCGACGAGGCGATCAGTGTCAATGCGGATGTCGACGAAAACGTAAAGGACGGGGAGACGAGAGGATGGTACGGGAACGAGGCAGGAGTGACCGTAGTGGACGAGGAGATCAGCAGACAGAGCGGAGGCTGCGAAGTCGTCAAGGCAGCAGGCGCCGTAGGTGGGGTCCGCAAGGATGAGGACGTCATCGACGCGGGTGGCGGCTGCGGAGAGAAAGATGTCGGCGAGGGGGAGAGCGTACATGAGGAGGCCGTCCGGGAGCTGGAGGGCGGGGCGGCGCGCGCCAGAGGAGGCGAGGCGGTGGAGGGTCTTGTGGACCTCGAAGTCATAGTTGGAGGGGAGAAGGGCGGCGGCTGCATTAACTGCGGGATCGGAGAGGATCGACTCCGGAATCTGTGACTTCACGAAGCGCTTCGGAGCTGCCCTCTTCGGCTTGGAGGACGAATCGGTGGAGCCATTGGGGTTAGCGTTTGCGATAGCAGAGAGGGAAAAAGGAGCTGCCGTGGCGGAGGATGAGGACGCATTGTTGTCGGCTTCCATGGCCTGGCGAGTAGGGCGGGGCGGCGGCGACGGTTCGTGGAGGATGAGGAGGATCGCCTGCTCGAGGTCGTTCACACTCCACACAACCCTAGCGGCGCCAAGAAACCCAGCGCTTGCTGGATTAATGGGCCGGGCCTTTTCATGTATTTAGATACGGCAGTGCGTGTAAGGGATTGAGTCGCGTAGGCCCTCTTTTTAAAACCATTATACTTTATTTAATTGAATAGGTCTATATTATAATCATATATTTTAAAATAAAAAAATTAATTTATAAATAAATAATATATTAATTATTAAATGTGTAATTTCTAAGAAGTAATAATGTTATTCAAACATGTTTTCGCTACTTCATACGAAATACATGTAAAAAATTAGCTCATAAAATGTACAATAATTAATAATTATTTCTCATGTTAATCTAATGAAACTCAAAAAAACATCTCCAAATAATAATATAGTAATTTTAGCATTCACTTACTGGTCACTATGTCAATACTATATATACGATAATAATTAAACTATTTTAATAATATAGACAAATTGTTAAAGTGTATTAAAAAAAAGTTTGTATAGAAACCAACATGTATCCAAATTATGAAAGTTCACGTGCAACTTATTATTGTTTCTTTGTCAATTATGACCTTATATTTTACAATTACAGCAATTTAGGTATATTATCGAATTTTCATCGTATTTCATTATAATGTAATGACATGTTATTAGCTTTAGGCCATACTTGGTGCACCGTATAAGATAAGATCGAATAGGAGACCTGATAGGATACTATTATACCTAATTTGTAAAAAAAAATTATTTAAATGTTTATATTTTTTCAGTGAATTGAAGTTATATTTGTAAATAGTGACTTTTAAAGGGCCTTTTCTTTAAAAGCCTAATCTAGGTTTATAAAAACCTAATTACCTATCTCCAATCCTTAAAAATAATATCTTAGGTCATAAGTCATCTCCATAACTAGGACGAATGTGAGTGGTAGAGAATAGGCATGTCCATTATTCGGTTCACATCGAACCGAATCGAAAAACCGAACCGAATAATTCGGTTCGATCGATTCGGTTTCAACGTTGTGGGGTTCGGTTGTGCTATTCGGTTCGGATCCGGTTCCCAGGATTCGGGAACCGACCCGAACCAAAAACCGAATAACTAAAACATTAATTATTTTTTTTAGATTCGGATTCGGGTCGAGTAGTTAGAGTAAGTGGGTTGGGCCCGTTAGGGTTAATACATTATTTGGATAAAATTTTGGTTTTTTCGGATTGAAACCGAACCGAATCGAATAATTTCGGTTTGGATTAGATCGATTTAGGCATAATTCGGTTCGGGTTCGGATTGAAATATTAGTGTGGAAAAAAAATTAATTTGATTTAATTCGATTTGGTTCAATTCAATTTGAATCGAATTTACAGCCCTAGTAGAGAATGAGATGAGGCACGTGCGTTAAGGAATTTTTTTTCTACATGTGAGGTAGGATCCTTAATTACCTCAATTTTGCCAATAAAGACACACTAGAATATTGATATGCATTGCAAAAAATAAATTCATATTTTGCATAGTAAAAAGTATTTCATTCTCAAAAGTGGAGGGAGACCTATTTAGAAATGGAGGAAAATTTAATTTTGAGAACATCCGGAGTATTTTAAAAAGTATGTTATGAATTTGAGAATTTTTAGTTCTTTATTATGAATATGAGAAATTCCATTCGTTCTTATTATGAATCTGAAAAATCATTCTTAATAATATATCTTTAAGTACGTCTCAAGTTATCGGGTGGTATCAATAGCGTTGATTTTTATCCATGTGCATGTGGTGTTACATATATGATCGAATCTTACCTCATTCTACTTTCTTATTACATGCTACGATTACCGTTGGAATTCTATAATGTGCATAGTTCAGAATATATTTAGGTAATTATTAAAAAATGAAATGAGTTGATTTTTTTAAAATGTTGAATTGAAGTTTCAAATTCAGAGCTACGAGTCAATCCATCCATAATTTGGTGGTTAGAATCTAGGCTTGTTGCCTATAGATCCTAGGTTCAATTTCTAATTCCAATGTCTTGTGCGTGTTGTTCTTCTTTCTTGTGATGACGGAATGTGAAACTATTTTAATAAATACATATATTTTTAAAAAAAAATTGAGTTAAGAAAAACATTGTTTAAATGAGTTAGTTAGCAATAGACCAAGTTTAACAAAATCTTTTTAAGTTGAACAAAACAAAATAAGAACATTTATTTTGGGAGATTAGCTTATTAGAATTTTATTGTGTAGTTCGATATTTTCAAGCATCGGCATTAATCATAACCCTTTCTATAGAATAACTTTGAATTAATACTAAAAGTATCTCAACCTTTACATTTTTTCTCCTACACAAAAGTACAATTTATCAACTGAGTTGGTACACTTTGAAGAAAAAATGATAATCATTTCCATCTGATTGTGTATTTGCAAGACAATATAAAAGAAGCTGAGCTTAAGTCAAAAGTGTATCATGAATACATGATCAATTTTTGTGTGCTGGAACAGATATAGAAAACAATGGTTTCTTACATCTTCAAATGCTTTTTTTGATGAAAGAATACTTGTATTTATCAAAATACAAAGGTTTGTAAAGTACAAGTAAAGAGGACTATAGAGGAAGGAATAAACAGATAAAACTAAAGAGCCTAAACATTACATAGATTTACAAGTTCAACTACATCTTCAAATGCTGACAAGTTCAAGTAATTAATTATGATGAATTGTTGTTGTTTGTACAGTAACTGTATCTTGGAATCTTTTCATCTCAGCATTAATTGCATGTTGAGAGCCTGAGATGATCTCTCTTCCAATCTTCACTTCAAAGTATGGATGCTGATGAGCATCTACAGATACACTTCAAAACATGGAGAAGAACAAACAATATACACTGTGCTTGTTTGTAAGAGGTTTATATGCAGAGAGCCAACGAACACTTCTTTGTGAGGTGGGGTAAGTTTGGAAGAAGCAGAGCCTGCAAGATATCAAGTTGCATAGCTCGATTAATTGCTCCAGTAATATAATCTTTGTCACTGCATACTTCGTTTCATACCAAAGAACCGAACCAAATCAAAATGTTTTCTTCAGTTCTGTTTCTAATAATTCATTGATCTCTACAATGAACTGACATACCTTGTGTGTTTTACTTGAAGTTAGCACTCTGCTCATTGCAATATCACTTAGCTTTGCACTGATCTCGCAATCAAGAAAAAGCTATATATAGGAAGAAGATTAAAGGGAATAATCAATAATAAAAAAAGTTAAATCTTTGCATTTCTAATTAAAGATGATGTTGCAGAGCCTAAGATTGAAATATATAGAAAGGAGAAACATAACCTTAATCTTCAGCAGCCGGTGGTTGAATGCAAGAGCCCAAGCCTGAATTCCCCCAAATATTCTGACCTCGAAATCGCTGGCCGTCGATGAACTTTCCGTCAATTTTTCAGTAATTAGTTCCACAATGTTGATTGCCTTGAAGAAAACCTGAATCAAGACACTGACGTTTGTGCTGTGAGCAGGTTGAAAGAACGTGGGAACCTTGATTAAACCCATGCTGCTGCTGTCATAGACCAATCCAAGCTCAGAAGAGCTGTATCTGATTCCAATCTTGTTCGGGTTTTGAGCAACAAAAACTAGTGAAACCATTGCTGAAGAATCATTCACTGATCCCTTGATGGAAGCTGCATCTGAAGAACTAATCTGTATTGCATGGAGATGGAAGCTTGGCTTCTTTGGCTTCAGGACAAAAAATAGGATCAAAACTGCAGCGACCAGTGCCAGCATCAGAAACAGGCAAGGGAAACAGAAACACCTCCCTGTGGAAGGAGAAGAAGAAAGCGAAACTTGTTCTTTGTCCATTCTTATGATCTCTTCTCTTTTCATCTCTCTCCAGCTGAAGTCCATGAAATCCACACTGCATTAACTGTGTATAGTTTATAACCAGATTCATGTAAAAAGGAAGGGAACTGGGTTTTCTTTGGTATTAAGCCATGTGCAAATACCTCCATGCCTTTATTCTTTTCTTAAAAGCTGCCTCTGGAACTCTTCTTCAGTGATCTTTCTCGGAACTCGATAGCTTGGGATTTGGACAACTTCCTTCTGAAGGTTTCTGCTTCACCTTTCTGCTTGTGTTTGCACACTAGTGACCGCGCGCCTCATTAAGAATTATTCATGGGATATTTGTTGCTCTTATTACATTTGGAATCTACCAACATTTCTTGAGCTTTCAAATCAATAGCACAACATTTAAGTTTCCTACGAAGACCCACAAGCTGTTGAGTCATTTAATTTTGATTCATAAAACGTATTGTGTATATATAGTAAATAAGTTTATCAACCAAAGGTAGCAGATAAGAATCATCACCTTTGGTACTATCTCTCTCTCTCAAAAAAAGAAGAAAGAATCATCACCTTTGCACTTGTAGAGTTGTATATATCGTTTAGTTTTAGTCTATCTCTGGCCCAACTAAAGTGTAACAAGTTCATAGTACAAATTTTGTTTGTTGTTCTTCAAATAATCAACTCTTCAATGTATCATTTACATCGAATATAGAACAATTTTCTTTTTTCTCAAAAATTAAAGACATGCTTGAAATCACTACAAAAGGTGGTTAAAAATCGGCACCATTTATATATTAAATACTAACGCCAATAGACACTGGTAGTTTAAAATCGGCATCGGTGAAAACGATGAAAATGAGTTGTAAATGAAGAGAGTCGTTTTAAACATATCAGCACCATATTTGGTATTGGAACGTAAAATACTAACGCTTAAGTACGCTGGTATTTGAAGTTACATATAAGAAAAAAAAAATTACATACCGGCTCTAGAGCTGGCGCGCGCCGATGTGCAAACTTTTTTTCTTAAAAAATAATAATTGAATTGAATCTGCCCCGGATTCAATGCTAAATTGGAATTGAATTCCCATTGAGTCAACATTCAATTCCAATTAAATTCCAATTCAGTTGGCTTAATTGGAATTAATTGAATTCAGTTCCAACTCAATAAAATTTGAATGTATATATTAATATAAATGATTAAAAAATTTCTCAAATATATATTAAATAAATAAGATACTAACATTTTCAAATATTTATTATATAAAGATAATTGAATTGAATCCGCAATTCCCATTAAGTCAACAAATGGGGAAAAAAGAAAGAAGAATAAGAAAAAGAATAGGAGAGGAAAGAAAAAGAAGGAAGGAAGATGAATAATAAAAGGAGAAGAAAGAAATATGGAAGGAGGAAGATGAAGAGAAAATGGGGAGGAAAAAGAGAAGGAAAAAAGGAAGAAGAAAAAGATGGAGAAAAATTGAAGAAGAAAAAAGAGAAGGAAGAAGTAAAGACAAAATGAAGAAGAAAGAAGGAAGGAAGAAAAAAAAAATGAAGAAATATTGAAGAAGAAAAGAGAAGTATTGAATTTAGACATATTGTTAAGAAATTTGTAGGCCTAACTAGCTCATCCCAAAAGCTAGCTTATGAGAGAAGGATTGCCCAAAATATTTAAAGATTATATTGGTCATATTTTTAACCAATGTGAGACTTTAACACTTCCTCCTACAATGTTAAGAAATTTGTAAGTCCAACCCACCTCAAAAGTTAGCTCATGATCGAGAGGAGGATTATCCGAACTATTTAAAGACTATCTTGATGATATTTATAACCAACTATTCTAAATTACTCTATACAGAAAGGCATAGAAGCAGTACCATGTTGAAGCAATTTCTTCCAATGGTGTGTTGCATTATGATCGAATAGCTGTATCACTTGTAGGGGAAAAAAAATTTACGTGCAGGTATAAAAAGGATGACAATATTTGATGTAAGGATCTACTTTTTGGCAAAAAGTATCACTAATATCTATTCAATTTTGAAACAAACATAATGTATTTGAAACAAGCACAGTGTATTTTGAATATATAAACTTCGATTGTAAATTTAATTTAATGTATACAATAGTTTCTTGAGTACGAGTGATTTTAGAGATACAATGATTCATTTGTGTGGTTTCAAGAATTTATATAATGATTTTAGGTGTAAAAAATTCAGGTATACAAATGTGATATCATGATTTCATGAATGGATTCAAGTATTATCAATCGAAATCTGTATTATCGACGAGCATACTAACATATCTGTTGATAATATCAACAAATGTATACCGGCGAATTTACTTGTTGGTAATACCGAGAAACTAATATTCGTTGACAATATCAATGAAAAATAATTGTTGGTATTATCAACGAAAGTATAACCGTTGGTATTACCAATGGATAAATATTCGTTGGTACTATCGACGGATTAAAATATATATTTGTTGGTAATACCGACGGACAAAATTAAAACATTTGTTGGTAATACCGCATATTTGATAAAATCCATCGATATTACCTTGCGGGTTTTTAGACGGATTTTGAACTATTAACGAAGGATTTAATCCGTCGATAATATATTATTTTTTATATAGTGATTAGCAACGGCCGGAGCCGTCGGTGATACTTAGTACTCTTGCAGTGAAGCTGAGCTAGAATCAGATACATGGAAGCAAACAAGAGCGTGCAAATTAACTTTTGTTAACATAAGAATGAAAATGTATCAACGTAAAACTCAAGGGCTTCAATTACATGACCACAGTTAATATCAACGTCATCATGGATCATTAATTAATCCCCGCGGCCGGGCACATTTCTGACAAAAGTGAGTAGCTTTTGACAATGGAGACCCGCATAAATAGCAGAAGCAAAACCCACACCTACAACACATATAGAGACATTCTCTTCATTAGCTTAATTATTGTCTTAATTACAAGCTTATTAATCTAGCATGCAGTGGTGTCATATAATTAAAATAAATTGCATAATTAAGGAAGATATATAAATTAATTAATCATTTTTCAGAAATTATATATATTTATAGCTAGGAATTAGTTAGATGATTAATCAACTAGTCATTTAATTAACTTACACAATTAATAATTACATTAACAGAAAAATTTCCATCTGGCTGGTTACAGAAGTTAATTAATTTACTATGATTTAATTCAAACCAACAGTTTAGTAATTAATCAAAATCTTCTCCAAAAAAAAACTAATACAAATAAACCCTTATATAATGTTTGGATCATCCAATTGTAGGGTGCTAGGGCATATTTACTTCGTAGAATAAGAAAGGATAAGATAAGAGGTGAATTAATATTCATTGTTTGTTTAGTGCATGAATAAAAAAAATATGAATATAAAAATATAAAATTAATATTATATTTGATGTATATCGAATTTAAAAAATTTATTTTCAATTCAACCTTATTATCCAATTCTATAATATCCTATTCAATGGAGTAAACACACAATTAATGTACAGCTATTAATTTATATGGGATCAAAATATATATTATATTATAAAATCACAAATATGACCCAATAAGAAAAGTAAGCACAAATATGATATATTAGGGATATATATTGCTGACATCTTTCTTATTATTATATATGTTTTTTAATTAATAATATACTAGAATTAAATTGTTATCCTATGAGACTTTTCACCATGGTGAATTTGGTGATGCACCCAGAGGTACTGATAATTTTATCCACACCCGTTGACTAAAAACTACATCTGCATCGTATTTAATTTATATCCGTAAGTAAAAATAGATATGAATACGAATATGAATTTAGAAAACTTATATCTGCACGGATACGGTGCGGATACGAATATGACTGTGGATCTGTATCGTATTCACACCGCTTATCCACGTCTCTGAATTACTATTTTGCTCATATAAGTTATTAATATATAAGTGCTCTATGGTAATTTCATGTCAAGATGAATTTTAAAGTATATTATATATTTATTTTGAATCAATGAATTGGTAATTTATTAATTTTTTTATTTAAATATTTTTTAAAATATTTTTTTATTAAATACGGTGCGGATATCCGCATTTGAAGCAGTATGGATATGAATATCCATACTCACATCCGTAGCGGATACAGATATGCGGATATGAGTAGCGGTGAGGATACGTATAATCCAATATCCGCACCGTATTCGATCCGTTGCCCGCCCTAGATGCACCAAATATGGTATTTGTACTTATTATCATTTAGGTCTTATATTATCAAGGTCTTTTTATACAATCAGGTGTTATCTTAATTATGTGGTACATCAAACAAGATGTTAAACATTTAATCTAATCAAATCTTGTCCTATATGGCTCATGTGAAACAAGACCTTAATTATTTTACCGAAACAGTCATTTTTAGCTCAGTATTTAATATGACTGTTCTATATACATAGCATTAGTGAAAGATTGTTGAAAAAAATGTTAACTACTAATTAAATACAGTCTATAATTAATTACTAGTTGAACATGCCCGTATGAATGTTTCAAAGTTGATTGCTTGATCAAGTTTTGTAAAACCATGTAGAAATTAAGAGCTCTAACGTACTCATACTACACACACACAAAAAAAAAGTTCTAAATTGTTTTTGAAATTCAAATCTTAAATTAATTAGTCTCAAGTTCTCATTTTTTACTAGCCCTATATCTATCTAATTGAAAATACATAATTTAGAACTAAATTGAATCCAAAATTATATATTACATATTACTGTTTTATATATATATTTCATCCTAATTGTGATATATATAGTTCCTGCACTGTAAAAAAGCCCTAGTAGTCCCTAAAATTTGACCCTAATTTCAAGTTGATCTTTTGGCTCAAAATTTGGTGTCACTCGTTCAAACCCTACCAAGATGTAACCCTAATTAAAGCTATATATAAACTAAAATTTCACGAAGTCGATCATTTGGATTTTGGAGTTATTTATGGATCAAAAACTCAATGAGGATTAATATTAACAGGAAAAGAAACAATTTACCTGCAACTCATGAAGAGACAGCCATCAATCCTCTCCACATAAATCTTACATCTCGGGCACCTCTGCCACTTTTTCTTGCTCGCCAACTCCCTCAGCATCAGATCCTCCCTCTCTCTCTCGTCCTCGCCCAGCTTCCGGAACTCCTCGCAGCTCATCCCCTCATGCCATGGCACCTTGCACTGCACGCACACTATCCTGCGGCAATGCGGGCACTCCGCAGCCCTCCTCGCCGCTCCCCCCTCCTCGCCGCCGCCGTTTATCACCAGCGCCGAGCAGTCCTTGTACGGGCAGTAGAACTTGACCCTCGTCCCGAGCGCCGCCTCGCAGAGCGCCGCGCCCCACCGGTCGTACACCTCCTCGTCCAGGATCGGCCGGCACGCCTCCACCTGCAGCGCTCCCTCCTCGCACGCCGGGTCGGGGCATCTGATGGCCGTCGCGCTCTCCCCGACCTTTGCGGCCACGTACTGGCGGATGCAGCTCTTGCAGAAAACGTGCGCGCAGGCGTCGTTGAAGAAGGCGTCCTCGGCGAGGCACTTGGTGTCCATGCAGATGTTGCAGTCGAATTCGGCGGCGGCGGCGATGGGTTTGGAGTTGGACGGGCCGGGGTTTCCGCGGAGTTTTGCCACAGAAGCAGGAGGGGAAAAGATGTGTTCATATGTATTCCTCTTCCGATAGTCGGCGGCGGCGACGTCGGGGATCCTGATAACTCTTTTGCCGAAGTATGTGGGTTGTCTTTTCTGCGTCAGGGAGAGGAAAAGTACTTCTTGGAGTTGGAGCTCGTCGGCGAGGTCCTTGTCGGCGAGGACCTCGTCGGCGAGGGCTGAGAGAAGGGGATCAACCACTTCCATCTCTTCGTCTTTGAGGGGAAGTTGAAAAGGTTTTGTGTACCCTTATATATGCAATTCAATTATGAACCCGGTTCGACCGGGCAATCAACACGTACTGGGTCAAGACCGCCGGGTTCAGAACCAAATCAACATTTGACCACTTCATTCCAGATTTCAAAAATTTAAATTAATTTCTCTACAAAAGAATATTCTCATTTTTATTGAGTTATATATGAATGGAAATTAATTAATTAATTAGATTCCGAGACCAGTAATTTCAGATGACTGCAATTTAAAGTTTAAATATTCAGTATATATATATTAAGTACGTGTAATTATGGAGATCCTGCAAAGTAATTCATGCAAATTATATAATTTATAACAAATTAATTTTCTTAACAAGTTAGATAAGCATTCCAATTATTCCAGTTAACATGACAGAGTATATAATCAATTAATCATATATGGAATATTTTTAACAAGCCATTTATATTCGATACCAATTAAATAAAAATTGACAGTAAGTAAAGGAGCATCTTTTTCACCTAAATTTTAAATTATTAATTAAATTTTAAGATTAGTGCAAACAAATTTATCATCCAAAATCATGTAATTTATATCAACAATAATTTTTACAAGACATTTTTTGAACGAGTGAAGGTAGGGAAAATCATTAATAAATTAAAAAAAGATATTAAATTATTGACCATGTATATAATTGGGAATAAGAGTATTTTAAGTATATATCAACAATTTTATATTGGTAAATTACACTGACCTCCCCCGAGGTTTAGTAAAATTACATTGACCCCCCCTCTATTTGTCCAAGTTACAATCATCTCCCCTGAGTAATCTTTGAGTAATTTTTTTAAAGGATGTTTGTGTAATATTTTACAAAACTCAGGGGAGATTTGTGTAATCTTATTTCGTAATAGGGGAGGTTTGTGTAATCTTTTACAAAATTCAGGGGGATTACAAGATAAAATTACAAATAAAGAGGAGATCAGTGTAATTTTACTAAACCTCATGGGAGGTCAGTGTAATTTACCCATTTTATATTGATATCGAACCATTCAAACTACCTATTGTTAATCGTGACAGGATAAAATTATGCCTACTTTTTGTTTACCAAATCAAAATTACTCGATCTATTAACCGGCTGCTGCTGGGGCCAAAATAGTCAGAGCACAATAATGCCTTTAGTTCGGGCGGACAAATAGAAGATCAAATGTGTCGGTCTTTGATGATCCTCGCACGAGTTGCTATCCAGTGGGTAAATTTGTTGGCCTCTCGATAACAAAAACACAAAAAGATCACAGAACATTGCGGTCCCAAAGTCAAAGTATCAGAAACAAGGGAAGCGATAGACCAAGGCACTGATCCAACATAATTTAACATTTCATCAAAATTTTACAATCAAATTTGACAATTAATTATCAATCGCAAACTGTATGTATCAGACAATGAATTATCAACATGATAGCTAGAGCCTCCAAATGAAGAATTGACTCCCCCAAGTGTAGAAGCTCCCCACCGAGATGCACTGGCCATCATGTCTTCGAAAAACAAAACCAATGCCACCTTCATATTGTAAAAGAGAAACATCATAGTTTATCTTTAAAAAATTCAATGATGGAGGAATCCATTTAACAATAGAAAGATCGTGACTGACATTCTTTCAGACTCGCGAGGTTTAACATAACTAGCATCATACACCATAATTTTAATCACTAGACTTTGGGACAGTGGCGGATCCAAAAAATTTTATTAGTGGGGGCAAATTAATATATAAAATTTCAAAAGTCGAGACTTTAAATTTGCGCTGAAATGGAGGTGGTGTATCCTTATAAAAATATTTAAATAATTATTTACTTATTTAATTGTTAAAGAAATTATATTCATATATCTAACTATTTACTCGACAAATTTACTCCAAATTTTTTTATCTATTTTTTTAAAAAAATAAAATTAATTAAAATCATAAATATAATAAAAAATTCAAAACATATTTAGAGAAAATTTTAATCAAATTCAAATACAAAATTAAATTTAATCAAGAACAAGTAGCAGTTGAAGAAGTAGAAGTTAATTAAGGATATAATTGTTTTGGTTGCTGCTGAAGCTTGAAAAGTAGAAGTAGAAAGTAGAAGTTAATTGTTTTGAAGAGTAGTAACAGGCTAGCAGCAAGCTAAAAATGGGGGCAATGGGGGTCACCAAAATCTCAAAAATTGATATGAGATCAAGTAAAAAAATATGAGGTCAAAACTTAAAGTGCAGCTAAAGAATAGTAGCAGCGAGCTAAAAATGGGGGCAGTGGGACCTCCAATTGTGTGTATATATATATATAAGATTTTTCTAAAATTTTCAGTGGGGGCCACCGCCCCCACTGCCCCCATCCTGTATCCGCCACTGCTCTGGGAGATAGGCTGTCCGACCTTATGGATTATATTATTTATAGCGTGTCAGATGAACCAACAAATTATGGCAATAAGAGAATGGGTGAAATCCGAATCACTCCTAATGAAATCTATACTACATTTACACATTTATAAAAATATGTTTGAAATATTAATTAATATTATAGAAATAAATATGTAATTTTCATATTTTGAAAGGATAAATTTTAAAAATATATTACATTTGGATTGCTACAATATTATTATTATCGTAATATTTTTTTCAAGTAATATAATAAAAGGGGTTATATTAACCTTTTGAAAATATAAAAACACAGTATTTAACACTATAATAATTTAATATTTTAATTATATTTATTCTTGTACACATATCACATTCATTTTTTTAAAAAAGCTTCACAAAAGCCTAAGCACTGTTGTGCCAAATCGTAGTGAAAAGATACGAGAGTTGCTTGGTTAGACTCCTTTGTTGTTGATAATTGCAAAGGAAAGGTGATCTAAACTTTCTTGTGTGTGTCTTGATGGCATAACCCTATGTAGACATGGAAAATTTCGGTCGGCTCGATATCCGGCTCGACACGATAAAATCAAGCTCTGATCGATTCTTATCGTGCCCGGGCCATTATCGGGTAGGCCCAATAAGGCTTGAACAAATATCAAGACAGGGTCGGGCGGGGCGGTGTAGGCCTTGTCTTGACTCGATAAGATTTTGTTCATTATGGAATATCGGGCTATCATGCCCAATAGTATTGGGGGCTTGATAGCCCGGTTTCGGAAGCTCGATTCAGACTCGATAGCACGATTTTAAATTTTCGTTATCATGCTAACGAATCGGGCCAAACCAGCATATTATTGTTCATATAATCATATCGCGCCGAGCTCGAGGTCCGAGGCTCGAACTTTTATCGAGTTGGGCACGATTTTTGTTTAGGTCAGACCAGCTCGACCCGATATCTCCGACACGAGTTGTCGGGTCTAACCCTATGATAGCTGCCCATCCCTTGATTCTTAAACTTAAATTTAGAATCATTAATTAAGGATAGTTAATTATAATTAATTAAGCATATAAACCTTTAAAACATCTAAAATGCTTGTAGATGTTTTAAAGGTTTTAAACCTTTAAAACTTTTAGAATCATGTATAAATCTTGTTCAACTGGTCTCATGTTCTTCACATGTACTATAGACATTTTTAAGGGATAATGAAACGTTATTCCAATTAAACATTAACGTACCGTAAAAAAAAACATTATTCCAATGAATTAATAGACAATTATTGTGTTTAAAGTTAACGTCTCTTGATGTCACAGTGGCTCTACAGTGATTGGGTACTTGTTCCTCGGCATGCGAACCACAGTAGGATGCAAAGCGTCATCTTCATCCAAAGATTTCCACCTGTAACCAGGATCATCAGCATGAGTTTTGAGTACTTGCATGGAACATAAAACTAAATCCAGGTACTGTAATTAATCTTTACTTATATCGGCATATGAGGTGGTGGATAAAGATGCAGATCTCCAGCTTGGCCAAATGCATTCCAGGGCACATTCGAGGTCCATAACCAAACCCCAAAAAGCTGTATGGCTTCAGCATCACCTGCAGCTCAACAATGGTGGAATATTATATATCAGCTTCAATCAAGCATTTCCATGAACTTCATATCGTCTGTACTGTAATTGGAACTTACATCGAATCTGGAAGGGTCAAATTTCTCAGGATCAGGGAAAACATATGGATCATGGTGCATGGATACTACGTCCAAGTTCACTCCCCAATCCTTCTTTATAGCGTACCCTGAAGAATTAATACAAACAAATTGCTTTATTTAAGAGAGGTTATTTATCGCTGGACTCGGTTAATTAATTCGCATGCAGCAGTTTCCAATTACCATCAATGGTGAAGTCCTGAGCTGCCTTTCTTGAAAACCAAGGTAAGATGGTGGCTTTCCGCAGTGTCTCACTTAGCACCTTGTTGGTGTATGGCATGTTGTTGACTTCAGACCAGGTTAGATGCGAACTGTTGCTTTCTCTAGCATTTCGAATCCTCATGTGCTCTTCCTGCCCAAATTAATTATAAATTGTCTTAAGATTCCAATGCATGGTGACCCATATTTAATTAGCATTAGTTCCTAGTTCCAACATTGATGTTGGACATACCCTAATATTTTGCAGGACTTCTGGGTTTTCTCCCAGGAACTTGATGATCCAAGTAAGAGCTGCAGTGGTGGTGTCATGGCCTGCAATAAGCAGAGTCAATATGTTGTCCTTCAGCTGTGCATCAGTTAGCTTCTCTGAATCATCATCAGCATCATGTTTGCTATGCTTTCTTACAAGTGACTGAAGGAAATCATTATGCACATCTTCCTCATTTCTCCTCCTGGAGATCATCAAATCAAGCATCGAATACATTCGATTTCGAGCCTGTGCCGTTCAAACAGAACATGTACTTAAGGGACATCTCACTAATGACTCAAGTTTGAGGAGCTTCTAACTCATGGATTGTTACCTGTATACCGCGGTGAAATGTAGTTCCTGGGATATTAACAGGCAAGGATGCCAAGGTGGATGATATGAGCTTGAAATTGGTCCGAAATTTCTCTTGCTCTTCTCCAGTTGGCTCCAAGCTCATTATCATATTGGTGATCACTCCGAGTGTAAACTGCAGTCATTCAAATACTCAGATCAGATTATGAAACAAAATTATATGCTAAAACTGACCACACTAATATATTATTTGCTTACAGTAGATGCCTCTTCCAGGACCAACACTCTTCTTCCAATCCACCCATCCAGTGTATGGATTGCCCTATTATTGATGAATTGGAAATTCTTCTTAAGAGATTCTATTGATAGGGGCTCGCCGATCAATCGCCGGAGATGCTTGTGCTCTTCGCCCGCAGTCGTGAGTAGGCTCGTTGGTCCAAGCACTTGCTTGCCTGCATAAGTCAAGTTCAGGCTTACAACTCCATCTTTTCCAGACAACAGGAATCTGCTTGCTTCTCTTCCTGTCATGAAGATTGTAAACCTTCCCAAAATGTTTGTCTTGAACACCCTTCCATAGCTGATACAATCAAAACAAACATAAAACAATTAGCTGACACTGAAATTACTAAAGGAATAATCATGCATGTTTTGACATTAGAATTTAACAAACCTGTGTTGTCTCTTCCTGATGAAGCTGTAAATGCCAGAAGGACTGGAGAACTCTGATACGAAGGAAATTGTTTCTCCAATAAGAGGCCAACCCAGATTACCTGGGATTTTTCTCATCTCCATCTTGGATTTCCATGATTGCAGCCATAACAAAACTGAGATTATTAGTATAAAGAGCAATGCAAAGATCTGTGGACCACTCAAATCCATAATGTTAGCTCAAGGAGTTGATTTCCCCCATATGAACCAAGCAAGTATATATAACATCCTAGAAATGGCTTGGTTACATCGATCAATCCTTGCAATTAATTTGTGACATGCATGAACTACTCCGTACTCCATCTAAGTGTAGCTAGGATTCCTTGTTTGTTTTCTTGGTTGAATTGTAATCCCACAATGTTTTGATTCTGTTAGACGCTGACTCAATACAGATACCGATTGAGTAGATTCCTTTCTGTCATTATCCTTTATAAAGCATGAATTGTTGTTGCACATACAAACATCTTATATTAATTTGGAAATTCTTGTTTATATCTTAGTTGCTCCCGGCCTTGTTTATATCTATTAATCTCATCTCCAGTTGGCAGTTCAGTATTATTGTTTATATCTATCAATCTCATCTCCAGTTGGAACTTCTTGTTTATAATAATCTGGAAATTCAGTATTATTAACTACTATCATAACTAATATTTCTATATTTAATTTGATTTTTTAAAAAGTTTTCTTAGAATGAAGGGCTAAGATATATAACATCTATATTATTGGATGATTTCAATAGAATATGTATATAGTTATGTTAAAAACATTTATTTATTTTTAAAATATTTAAATAATATGATATTAGGAATTGAAATAAAATACATTATTTATTGTATTTATTTGAATATAATTAATTTTTTTATAAAACTATGTAATTTTTTATTAATAAAAAATATAAAATATATAATTAAATATAAAATGTGATGCTAGTAAAAATGAAATTTTATTAGTTATATGATTTAAATATAAGGTTTATGAAGTGATTTAGTTATAATAAGAAGTACTAATTTGTTAGAGTATTTAATGGAAGGATATTTGCGGGATTTTAATGAAAACATTTTGCATTTGGAAATCTTACATTTATAATTTCGTTTTTGGGTAAATTCCCAAAAATAAATCTAATTTAGGTTGCTCATATGGATTTGGACTACAAAGTCCCGACAGCCGGCACCATTAGGACAGACCAGGATTTTAATTGGTTGGAACGCCCATTCTATAACTCAGTCACTTTGAGACTGCGCTACTCCAATTCGATTTCCAAATCACTGTTACAATGTCATTGTCATTAAGATCCTTCTCTCAGGATTCCAGAAAAATGGTCAAATAGCTGTTAGTAAACAACATACTGATTCTAGAATTCATATTGGAATTTTGTCATGCAATTTCTGTCAAAAGAGAGTTTTTCCATCAAAACTTCACTCAATAAAACTAACATAAGATTCAAGGTTCATGAGGATCACCTCGACAATATAAGATGGGGAATAAAACTTCTCTATAAAGCAAAGTAAATTTCTTATAAATTGCCAACAAGAGGACCATATGAACTTAAGCACAATAGCCATTACTAGACATAAAGCAGCATTTGAAGATTTTTGTTTTAGCCATAGCAAGAACAACATAGAAAACACAAATCAAAGTTCTAAACAGAAACAATTCACCTATAGATAATAGCACAAATCAAAGGCCCATCATATCATCATATATGTCCAACATGCCTGGGCACATCCATCATCAACACTGGTTTCTGGAACATAGAGAAAAAAAGACATCCTTCGAGTTATTGATGAACAAGTATAGCAGAATGATTTAGAGCTAAACTTCCAAATAGGCATTCATGAACTTGTACCTTATTCACATAAGAATTAAGAACACGGGGCCCTCGCTAAACGCTTCCTGCTACCAGTGGCAGGTCATCAAAGCTCCACAGGTCAATGCCACCTTCATTTTGAGTCTGATCAGAATTGAGGAAGCTGTTGATTGACTCATCAGAGCTGCTATCCGGATAAGGCATCTGCAGAAATTTCACAATTGACTCGAAAGATAACTCTTCAGAGAGTTTGAGAGCATCATTCTCCATGGTAGAGACTGCTTCTCCAGCATTGTTCTTCAGTTTCTTAGGCAGACTGCTATCTTCAAGGTATGCAAAGTTTTCTACATCCACTATTGTGGGATTTATAACAGTTGTGATTTCTGGAGATTTAACTTCAGAATCCAAATCATATCCAGAATTATCAAAAGGGTTACTTCCCTGATCACAGTACATATTTTTGGCAAGTGGAACTGGGTTTATCTGAGTGAAGTAATTCTTAGATTGATTGATGGGTACCTTCTCCTCAAACATATCAAAACTAAATGAGATATTCCGATCAGCATCATTCAGGTAACTGAAGGAGTGGCTAAAATTGACACTTCCATGTGGGTTTGGGTTTGGGGCTCTTGCTGCAGGTTGTTTCACAATGCGCTTTGGAGCACTTGGTGGTGCCTCATTGGGGAAGTTTACCTTGGCTTTCTTTCCACGGATTCTCCGAGCTTCCACATCATAGGCTCGTGCAGCTTCTTCAGCAGTGTTAAATGTCCCGAGCCAGACACGCACACCCTTACGGGGATCTCTGATTTCAGCTGCCCATTTTCCCCAGGGTCGCTGACGAATTCCTCTGTACTGGTTCTTTCTCTTCCTTTTACCAGACCTCGCTGCTGGTCCATCAAATTGAACAGGTCTCAAGGTAGTTTGTCCATCTTCAACAAAAAGAAAAAGACTCATAGATTAAAAAAGATCTGTCAATCACCAAAGTGCACCTTACATGTAAACTTCACACATAGTTGCAAAGAGAGAAATTTAAACAAGACCACAACATCATATAATAGTTCTTCATGAACTGAAAACTGCAAGAGCAAACATCAAGAAAGAATGTCAAAAAATTTCCTCTTATTCATAGCATATATTGCAACCATGAACCATGCATGTTTTCTCCAAGATACGTTGTTCACCTATATCGAAAGTAAGGACAGAAATTCTTATGTCAGCAAGATGCATACAAACTATCAACCATTAGAATTTAGTGATAGGTGCACCCTGTTCAGGAAAAAGATATCCCTCAGAAGAATCTCCAAAATAAAGTCCTTTTGATTAGCATGGCACATCCCTTCTATGAACACATCTAAGATGACAGTCTAAAAGATACCGCTTTAGTGGCAAAGATCTGCACTGATTGAAGCATCTGCATTCAAACGCATAAGTATTAATTGTTCAGATTTTTAATTTACACAGATCATACAAGGAAAGATGGATTTGACAGACTTATGAAAAGCAGCAATATCAGTTTAGGGTGCAATCACTGATCCAAATTGTTATAAATAAAATAATTTTTTGTCTTCTGATAATTTAATATCTCATACATCAAGCATTAGAAGTATTATCATATTTGGGTTGACCCAAGACACCTGTTCAATTTGAATGGAGTTTGGATCACCCGGCTGCTCCAAATTTGGTAAGATTATTTCTTGATAATTAAGGTGTCTAAATATTGTATATGAGAACTTGGTGGAAGCTTTCCATAATCTCAACGATGCATATCTTTTCTAACATGATTTATCTCTTGATTTATTTCTAGGTAAGTTTATTCTTAACTGAATTAGCTTTGGCCTAGTTTGCATATGATTCTCCGAGGGAAAATCTATAAGGGCATGTTTGCTTCATAGGATAAGGGAGGATAGGATAGGGGATGGATTAATATCAATTGTTTGTTTAGTGCATGGATTAGAATAAAATGTGAATAGAAGAATATTTATATCCGATGTACAACGGATTTAAAAAATTCATATCCAATCCCCCCTTGTTTATTATCCAATCCAATTCTTTTCTATCCAACTAAGCAAACATATCATAAACGTGAGGCTTGGTGAGATCTAGATTCTAGAATGATGGAAAGAGAGGGGTGCAAGGGAGTGGTCAGGTAGAGAGTTATGAGTGTAACAGAATATCTAAGGTGTTTGAGAGTTAGTATTTGAGCTAAGAGAGGAGAGAGGTTTTGTTGATCAAACTTGCAGCCAACCAGAGTTTGGTGAGCTTTTGAGCCTTGCATCCTCTTGTTACTCTCTAATGGAAATATCTCCTCTTCCCATTGATGTGAGTGGGGCTTATGCTGAATGTTCAAATCTCTCACATGTTTGTTCTTGTGCTTCTTCAGTTTGTTGTAATTCTTATTTGAGGCATCCGTGTTTGTTATCTAGGAGATCATGCCCACTGTGATTCTCCTTGTTGAGGTTCTCATGAACAAACATTTGAGACAAGTGGATGATTTGGCTCATCGACTTAGAGGAGAGGCACCATAAGATCACCAAAGCTGGCAAAGCATCAACTATCTCTTTGTCCAAACAAAAATTGTTAAACAAACTTGTCGGTAATATGGTACAGAAAAGAAATTATGTAAATCATGCAAAAGCAGCACTAAGAGAAATAACCATATCAAGAAAATAATTATACAAGGACCAATTATTCATTAACAGTATCAAAACAAAATAAAGAAAAGGATAATTCTAAGCTATTTGGGGAATAGAGCATCTAAAACATAATTTAGAACTCTAGCATGAGTTGAGAGGAAGGTGCCAAGAAGAACTAAAAAAAATTATATATACACAAACGAATAAATAAACACATAAGCAGAACGCATAAAACGGTGGAAAAAATTATGGCAAAGTAAACATGATAAAATTGTATTTGTTCAGAATTAAAGCGAACGTGATCCAAAGTTAACGAGAAAGAATTAGATAAAGGGACTCCTTCTGGTCTATCAAAAAGACTCATTTAAGATATGAACAACCACGATTATAAGAGAGGCGAGCTCCATTTTCCAAATAATATAATTCCTCCTCTAGCCAGAACAAAAAGACAAAAGCCAAAAAAAAATCCATCTTTATTATCAAACTTCACTGAATATCCTACTTTGTTACTTAAATTGTGATAAATCCGATTTTTTTCAGTCAATGCCTAAAAGAACAATAAAATAAAATTCCAGTCTCTGTTTGTCCAAGAGGGAAACCTTTGGGAGTGAGAGTCGAGAGCTTTACATCTACGAGCTCCACCTCATCGTCTTCCTCGGGCTCACCAGACTCCACTTCGAACTCCCGGAAGTCAGCCTCAAAGTCATCCTCTGTCTCGTCGACCACCCGACGACGGCCGCCATTCCCCTTCTTGGACGCACCCTTCTTCAGATTCGGCCACTGGAGGTCAGCGTCAGTGACCTGCCTCGGCCTCACCGACGGAATGAAGTCCGAAATGATCGCTCCTCCGCACATCCTTGATCCCTAACACAACTCTTCCTCCTTCCGTCAGAGCACAACAACATAAGAAGAACGCAAAGCAAAAGACCTTTCCTTTGGCGAACAATAGAAATAGCTGTTGAAACAAAAGCCTCACCTTTATATCTGGGAGAGAGCCAGAGAGGGTGGGAAAAAAATAAAAGGAAATTACTTTTCTACCCATCCCCAATTTATTCGCTCGAAATAAAAATGTAATTACAATAGGACAACAAATTGAAACCCATTTATCCAAAAAACAAATTAGAAATAATTATTTTCGAAAATTAATATTTATTTCCAAAATGATTATTAAGAGCTGATGTACTTTTAACTATTTAAATCGAGTGGGCCATGACACACTCTTTAATATATATATATATATATATATATATATAGATAGATAGGTGAAGTTAGATAATTCAGGTAAAATAAAATATAAAATCGCACATTATAAAAATAATTATAATATTTTTAGGAAAATAAATATAAGTAAATACTAGTATATATTAATTTTTAGGAGGGGACCAATATCAGGGCAATTGTTCTTATATATATAATATTTTTAGAAAAATAAATATAAGTAAATACTAGTATATATATATATATATATATATATATATATATATATATGAAATAAAAAGCTGTAACTTGCATGTAAAAATATGATGAAAATAATTTTAACTCATTTTACTCCTAACAACTCATGACTCATCCTATCACATATAGTACACATAGAATATTTATTTTGCATAATTTAATATAATATGTATATTTTTGGATCTAGTTTTGGCATAGTGAGAAATTATTTTATTGTACCTCATGGAAGAGGTTTTTTTCTTGCTATTTTTATTATTATCTTTTGTTCTATGGCTCGAAAATAAGTTTGATGAAGAGGGTGCAAACATATGTGGAGGTAGGCAAACAAAAATTGAGGCAATAAAAAGAATAATTAAAGTGATCCATTACCTCGTTAACAATAGGTTGAGTGGGAATTAAAAAAATTTCAGATAAGGGTCAAAATTATTGACCATGTCAGAGTGACGTCGGCATGCGAATCTAATGAGGAAAGTGTTGGTACAAATGAGATTACAAAGATACCCCACTGATAGTAATTTATTTACTTCGGATATCATTTTAATTGAATATGATCGAATTCAAATCTGATTCTATTATTGGGATATAGATATCCTCCTAGGGGTGAGAATTAAAATCATCGAATTTTTTTTTTCTCATGTCATTTAAGTTGGATTTTGTGATAAGCCAATTTTAATTTAATTTTTAAAAATATTTTGTCAACTTTATTATTATTATTATTATTATTATTATTATTATTATTATTATTATTATTATTATTATTATTATTATTACTACTACTACTGTTGTTATTGTTGTTGTTGTTGTGTTAAAATAATTATTTAAATTTAAATTAATAATTTTTAAAATAAAAATCTGGTAAAATCAAATTTAAGTACTAAAATATTAATATCTGACTCATATATTCGGAGTCAACACAAACATATAATTTTAAAATTCTATCTTTTTTGATCTTATTCAAAATTTCAACAAACACTAGATATGATATAAGTTTATCTTGTGTGATTCTTATCCTAAGTAATTTCAATTGAATTCCTATTCATTTGAAATTTTATCATGCGAAACAAACGTGTCATTAGTTTATTTGTTCCACTAGGTATGATAGGATAATAGATAAGTAGTATTAGATAGAATTTTTAAAATCTGATATTCACTATATATAATATTTATTTTATATTCTTTTAATTCTATATTCTTATAATTCATGCATTTAACAAATAATGAATTAAAATTTATCTATTATATTATCTATCTTTGTCCTATAAATGCAAACAAATTCTTAGATCATAACTAGATTTGCTAAGTTTTACCTAATTAACTTTTAAGCAAAAGTGATATATTGATTTGATTTGATTTTTAAAATATTAATTATTCTCAACTAAAATTGTGTTAATTTTTAAGTAATTATGAGAGAGACAAAGAAGTGGATCGACGTCGGTGAGAGGAGGAATAATCGAGTGCTAGTGGAGGTTGAGACGGAGAGCGGAGAGCCGAAAGTGTGACGGGAGGTGCTAGTCTGCGACGGTGCGACTGCCGTGTGACGGAAGAAGTAGATCTGTAGATGAGCGGCGTCGTGTTGAACGATGTGGATGGGCGATCAAGGGGATAGGCGACATGTGAGTAAATGGATGAATGAGTGTTACTGTGTTAGGGTGTAGATACTGTAGGTGTAAAATACATTTAAACTCTAATGAATTAAAATAGTGTATAATTGTATACTTAGCTTTAATAAAAATAAGATAAATTATATTAAACTCTAATTAAAAGATATAATTATTCTGCATATATGGATAATATAATGAATATTTTGATAATTTTATACTTAACGGGTTTGAAATGAGTTTTAGATTAAAATCTTAAACTCTTCCCAAACTCTATCGGATTTTCATGTCAAAATTCTAATATCTGTCCCATGACTCAATGGGCAAAATTTGCTAATGATCTATTAAAATTTGGGACGGATAAAATACTCATTTACACAAATCCAACCCTACTCGTATATTTGTGAGTATTATTCGGGATCACAAATATAATAGTAGTTAGTACAATATCAACAGATGGACGGGACACAGTAGAGATGTACTCTAAGGGTTGCATATAATTAATAATGGTTAAACTAGTTATTATTATTATTTAATTAATTTTTGAATATGATAATTTTGGAATCGAAGAAGATGTAAAGATTGTACTTTATTGAAATAAAATGTGGCGAAGAACCTTTTATTATTTAAGTAGTTTATTTAAATTAGTGATTTTGTAGATGATCATGTTTATTAATTGCCACGATTGGAATAATATTATTCTACGATGGCTAGATCTTCAATTGGGGATTTGGGGTTGGTAAAAATATCATAATTTAATTGAAGTAGAAAAATAGGGCTGTTCATGAGTCAAATCAGACCCAATAAACCCAAAAATTTGATCCGACCCGAATTAATCGGACCGGGTCGGGTTCAAATTTTTCAAACCCGACTATAATCGAATCGGGTCTCGGGTTTTAAGATTCGGAACCCTATTACTCAAGACCCGACCCCATTACCCAATTAATTATATTTATTATTATTATTATTATTATTATTATTATTATTATTATTATTATTATTATATATTAAAAAAATCAATTTACACTACTAAAATATACTACATCATCAACGGGGATCAGCGACGGTCGCTAGAGCCGTCAGGATCATTCACGGCTTTGCGTCGGCTTCGACGGTCGTGGTTGATGTAACCAAATCAACCGCGGCTCGCATACGACCGACCAAAGCCGTCACTCTTAGATCATGGCGAGCGAAATAAAATGAGTTAGTAGCCACGACTTAGCGGGGGCCCCGAAGCTGTTGGTGATGAGAGTAACTGGGTGCGCGAAATAAAATAGGTTAGTAGCGACGGCTACGCTACGTCGTCGATGATATGAGTAAGTCATTAGTCACGGCTGGCTGCGACCTTCGCTTACCACGAACGCAGCGCGAATATAAAACACTCTTAACCAACAGCTAGCGAAGCCGTCAGAGATAATAAAATTAAAGATCCACGATTTTTCGACGGCCTATGAGTCATCGGTGAAAATCCTTTTTTATTTGCGTTTGCGCCCGACCGTTCCTCTTTCTTCTTCTTCCTTCTCTGCTTGCCACCGTCGCCGCCGACTTGCCGCGGAGTCGTTGCCTTGCCGCCACCATCAATCGCCACTGGTATGCTTCAATTCTTCTCCTCCTCCTTCGTTAAATCCCTAGTCGTGCCGCCCTTCTGCCCGCGTTGCCTCTCCGCGCCGGCGTCAACCCGACCGGCCCTCTCCGCGCCGACCTCAACCAGGCCGACGCCGCATTGGGGCCGATTACCATCGACCCCAATGCCGACGAGCAATAGCCGGCAATGATGCCGGCTACTGCTTGAGATTAGGGTTTTATTACCCTAATCAAACTCTTATTAGGGTAATTAATCCCTAATCAAACTTTGATTAGGGATTAATTACCCTAATCACAGTATGATTAGGTTTTTTTTAAAAAAATTATTGTTAATTATTAGAAATTAATTATTAATAATTAGAAATTAATTATTAATAATTAGAAATTAATGGTTAATTATTAGAAATTAATTGTTAATTAGGTTAAGTATTAGTTTAATATTAATTGACAGTCGCGCGAAATCGTCCACTGAGGACTCGTGCTGGAATCGTCCACAATGGATGGACTCATGCCTGAATCGTTCACTTTGGACTCACACGAAATTGTCTAATTTTGACTCACGCAGAATCGTCCACTTTGGACTCGCTCGAAATCGTCCAATTTCGACTCGCGCAGAATTGTCTACTTTGGACTCGCACGAAATCGTCCACTATGGACTCGCACCGGCATCCATAAAGTTAGAAAAAAATCAAGATGAGTTGATACGTTTCACGTACGATTGACGAGTCAAGTTTTAATTTTGCAGAACCTTAGATCCGTTCGGGGGGTGTATGTTCGTGTAAACGAAGTTAATGATCTTTTATATGACGTACAACCCTTGAATTATCCCTAATTGAATAATTTGGGAGCATAGTTATTTATATTGCACTTAGTTTATTTTTTTTAGTCATTAACTCCATTTTTAAATTTTGGTTTGTATTTCCCTTGTTCTCCGATAGGCGCCCAGATGATATGCGTATTCAAAGAACTATAGAGAGATATTGTCGAAATTTAGAATAAAATTAATGACTAAAAAAAAATACTAAGTTCAATATGAATAACATGAATCTTGAATGGAATAGGGCCATCACACCTAAAGACATTACCTAAATATATTACAAACTTTTTGACAGAACATGTCGGGCGATCGAAGTTGGATGTATCGATGAATTCATCTTGGAGCTATAACGGATGAATTTCGAGTAGGCTTAACTTACTTTTTAAATTTCGCCTACTCGAATGAAAAATTCCTTAGTGGTGATAAAATACGATGTCTGTGCCGGAAATATTCGAACATAAGATTTTTGGACCGAGAAACTGTCACACTGCATCTGTATACAAAATGATTCATACAAAGATATTTTGTATGGAATTATCACGGGGAGTCACGTCAAGTCAGGACGTCGAGCAATCATGTTGTCCAAACTCATGGTGAATCTTCTTCTGCTGATGTTTCTTCTTCCAATCCACCTAATCCTTATAGAACAATGATTCTGGATAGTCTTGGAGAAAAATTCTATTTAAATGATAATATTGAGTCAGTTACTGAAACGGTAGTGCCACCAGATACTATGACAATTGAAGTCACTGAAGAACAACCTGAGATACAGATTGAATTACCGAATAAGGAGGCTGTAGAATTTTATGAGATGTTGAAAGTTGTCGATGAACCTTTGTATGAGAATTGTTCTAATTATACAAGATTTTCGGCAATGACACAACTCCTGAACATCAAGTCTGATTGTAATATCAGCGGGGTTACGTTTGATCAGATTGCAGGCTTTATCAGTGGTATGCTACCTCCAAATAACAAGTTTGAGCCAACCTTTTATAAGACAAAAAAGTTGATGATGAAATTATGAATTGGGTACGAAAAGATACACACGTGCCCAAATAACTGCATTTTATATTATAAAGAAAATGCACAGTTAGAACAATGCCCAGTATGTGAATATCCTCGTTATAAGGAGAAGAAATCGGCCCGACAAAAAAATATTCCCTTTAAGGTGCTTCGGTATTTTTTACTGACACCGAGGCTTCAAAGGTTATTCATATCGAAAAAGACTGTCCCCTATATGAGTTGGCATGCAAGAAATCGTGATGATACAGTAATGACTCATCCATTCGACAATGAAGCATGAAAACATTTGGATATGTGTTATCCATCATTTGCTGGGGAGACTAAAAATATCAGGTTGGGATTGTGCACATATGGTTTTAATCAGTTTGGAAATTCAGCAACTCTGTATTCAGTATGACCAGTGTTGTTAACAGTTTATAATTTGCCGCCCTCAATGTGTATGAAAGATGAATTTATCTATCTTTCGATGATTATTTCGGGTCCTAGGGGTCCTCGCAAAGAAATTGACATATTTCTCCGTCCCCTAATTGATAAACTCAAAATATTGTGGGATGGGGGAGTTGTCACCTATGATTATTACTGGAAGCAAAACTTCACTTTACGAGCTGCTATATTATAGACAATCAATGATTTTCCGGCCTATGGCATGTTGTCTGGTTGGAGCACGCTTGGTCGACTCTCTTGCTCGTATTGCATGGAACACTCAAAATCCTTCAGTATTGAGAATGGTCGGAAAATTTCCTTATTTGATTGTCATCGCCGATTCCTATCGTCTAACCATCAGTATCGAAGGAATCATGATAAATTTATCAAATGTAGAGTCGAAAGAGATGAGCCACCACCGATGTTGTCTGGTGAACAGATGTTAGCACGTGTTCAATTGCTTCTAGATATTACTTTTGATCGGAATGTAAGAATCTCAGACTTTGGTCAAACACATAACTGGGTGAAGAAAAGTATCTTTTGGGAATTACCGTATTGGAGTTCATTACTGATTCAGTATAATTTGGACGCCATGCACATTGAAAAAAATATGTTTGATAATATTTTTAACACAGTGATGGATATTTTCGGCAAAACTAAAGATAATGTGAAAGCCCGACATGATGTAAAAATACTTTGTAAGAGGTTTGAGTTAGAGTTGTAAGAGGTCAACGAAAGATTTCATAAGCCAAGGGCGCCGTATGTGTTAAATAAACAACAGATGAAAGATGTATATCAATGGATCAAAGAACTCAGATTACCCGATGGATATGCCTCAAACTTATTTCGATGTGCAAATATCGATGAATGCAAAGTATTTATATATGTCTATTTGATTTACATAATTTTTATTTATAGTTTATATATATTTAAAATATAAACACGTGTAGGAAACTTACTCGAGGACTGTGATCGAGCGTGAAGGGACACCGGAGGAGTTCGATGCAGGAGCTTGGGTGGAGGCTGCAGGTGGCTAGGAGCACGGCCGTGTTTATGGCTTTGCACACAATGGTCATGCACGCGCCATGCTCTGGCCACTTGGGGCACCGATCCCTTCGACTGCGGGTGAGCGGCCCTCGTCTTCCCGAGCGCAAGACTAGAGCCGGATAGCAGCCATGGAGTCGGAGCTCATCCAACAGAGACATGCGATGGAAGAGCAGAGGCAGACAATGGAGGGGCAGAGGCTGACGATGGAGGAGCAGAGTCGGGCGAATGGCGAGTTGAGACAGACGATCCAGAACATGCAGACACTCTTCTCTCATATTGAGTCTCATGCTGGGCTTCTACCTATGATGTCGCAGCTGTCGTCCTCTTTGACCCAATCGACGCTCCCGACCCAGTCATTGTTGACTCCACCATCTCCACCGCAGCCGTGAGCTTTTGATTTTTGTATTTTGTTTATATTTTGAAACTTGGATGCACGAGTTGATATTTTGATAATTGTTTGCCTCCGGTTTGAGGCTGATATTGATGATATTTATGTAAAACTTGTATGTTTGGTTTCTAATGCATGTGTATGATGTTTTCTGATTGTAATACGTGATTGAAAAATATTTGTAGTCAATATATCGTTGTATACAGAAATTTACAAAAAATTTAGTTTTTTCAATTACAGGAAACACCTTTAGCCACGGCTTACCTACGGTTCACCGTCACTAAGCCGTGGCTGAAAGCTTATCGTAAATGACTGATGGCCTGGGTAGCACCAAATATCACGGTTGCTAATAACATCACCGACGGGACTCGGTCGTGGCTGATGGGTTGTTATCAGTGACAGCACTCCGAGCCGTCACCGATGTTTTTAAATCAGCGATAGCGCAAGGAGCTATCGTTGATGATTATGTGTGACGGTCGAGCTCGACCGTCACAATATATCTGAGACGCACACATCAGTGACGGTTGTTTGCCACGGTTGACGCCGTCCGTAATATTCATCACCGACGATTCAGCCACGGTATTAATCGTCGCTGATGACCACAATTCTAATAGTGTTAATAGGTTCGGGAAGACGCGGGCCGCGTCTTCCCAAGAGGTGCGGCCATGCGGGCCGCGTCTTCCCAAGAAGCAGCATCCCGCGTGGACGCTGCTTCGTGTCTTGGGAAGACGTGTCTTCCCAAGACGGTGCATTGGGAAGACACATCAAGCGCGTCTTCACGCGCCAGACGCGCATCTGGCACATGAAGATAATATATATATATATCGGGTAACCCGACTACCCGACCCGATTTGATTCGATTTCGGGCAGGTCGGATCGGATCGGGTTCAATTTTTTTTTTTTCAAATTCGATCCGATTGTTGTTAGTTGGGTTGGGCCGATTTTTTCTCTAAATTCGATCTGACCCAACCCGATCCGATCCGATCCGTGAACAATCCTATAGAAAAACATCATATATACTTCTCTTCGTTTTTCTTCAATGAGAAAGATGTTGACTAGACCATCAAAATAGTCCTAATAATTCTAAACGACTAAAAGAGCATGTGGACTACTAACTGTTAAAAGTTAGGTTTAGGGCAATGACTTCTTATTATCCTATGAACATCGTCTACTATGATTCATTAACCTAACCCTAGAAAAAGGGTTGGTCATCCCTGTTGTTTGACTATGATAAGAAGTTTCCACAAACTTCTAAACATTTCTTGTACAAATTTGCCTCTTCTACTGTCGGAAAAAAAATAAAATAACTTTATCCATATACTTTATTTGGGTACAATATTATTCTCTCAGTTTATTAAACTAGTGCAAATTTGTACTCAAATAAAATAGAGAGATAATATTGCACCCAAATAAAGTAGGGAGACAATATCATTATTTTTGCAATAATAAATGAGTAAATTTGTACCTTCACCTTTTCTTTAAGCAATCGATTTCCTATTAGGTGCAAGATACAATTATTGGTTGTGCTCTCTTAACTCTTATGTACTTCCAACCTCAACACCTATTAATTATGTTTCCATGGAATTGCTTCAACAAAGCTTAATAACAAATCAACATGATCAACTAATTCACAATTTAATCATTTTTTAATTCACATTTTTTTAGTATACAATTAATATGTTTTGTCCCAATCCTGTAATTAAGCTTCTACTTTACTCAATTTTAATGTTAATGGCATATTAGTGGTGATAAAAAATTCAATTATATATGCTTGTGCAACTCTCCTACCTTAATCTCTCTGACATTAATTATTTTTATTTGGTAATTATTTGCTTGTAATAAGGCAAGCATCCATCGATGATGATTCTTCTTATATATTAATACGAGAACAACTAATTGAAATGAGTAGTTAAATACTTTTATCGGACTTTTTATTATTTACGGTAAATTTATTTTAACTTTTTATTTATATCAATTTGTGCTAATTAATTGTATACGTAGAGTTTAAAATCAAGTCGTTATTTATATGTTAACGTGTCATCAGAATGTTGATGTGATGTGTTAAACCAATTTATCACATCATGATTAGTATATATGTTAAAACTTAAAAGGGTTACTGTAACAATCAAATCAAGATGATGATGCGCCACTATGTATTAATGTGCGTCAAAAGTTCACTCATCTCAGAAAAATTTTAAATTTTCAAAATCAATTTATTACACCATTGATCAAAATTATTAAATAAAATAATATATTTAAAGGAAGCT
This sequence comes from Canna indica, assembly GCA_034359265.1. Lineage (NCBI taxonomy): Eukaryota > Viridiplantae > Streptophyta > Magnoliopsida > Zingiberales > Cannaceae > Canna > Canna indica. The sequence continues at coordinate 318,133 of CP136891.1, forward strand.
GAAATGATAATAAATTTATATACTATCCTATTTTAATATTATAATTAATGGCGTGGTTTTTAAAAATATTTTTTGAAATATCTATTGGACTTTTGAAGCATGTAAGTGGCACAATATACAATTGACAAAAGAAAAATATACAAAAATACTTCTGACGTTTTTTCACGGGCACTAAAATATTTTAAATATTTTTTAAGATCAAAAATATTCTTCACGTTATGAATTGGGTATAAAAATACCCCTATAGGTAAACAGTGTTAGTTGAGAGATAACAGAACTGATGTGGCTGATAACTATGACTGATGACGTGGACATCTGACGCGCATGCGAGCCAAGAATTTTTTCTCACGGGTACTAAAATGTCTCTGACGTTTTTTCACAGGTACTAAAATGTCCCTAACATTTTCTCACAGGTACAAAAATACCCCTAATGTTTTCTCACGAGTACTAAAATACCCCTAACGTTTGTTTTGGACCTAAAATACTCCTAAGGTTATTGAAAGTAGTACAAAAAAGATATCAGACTAACTTTTGTTATGTGAGACTTAACGGAGATGTCATGGATGTTGATAAAGATGTTGACTTTACACGTGACGCATATGTAGAGAGCAACTTGTCACGTAAGCGACACATAATAAATCGAAAACTGCAAAATTTGGTTCAGTTTCAAATCGATTTTTTAATTAATCGGATTTTTGATTTTTTTTTATTCACCCCTACATTGCGTGGCAAGTTACTCTTTGCATATGAGTCACGTGTAAAGTCTGTTGGCGAAATGGCGACACTAGAAGGGGGGTGAATAGTGTGTTTACTATAACAATTAGCTTAAATCCCATTTTTAAACGTTTACTTAAGATGTTTAGGCAATTCACGATTTTACGATTGGATGTAGAAGCTATAAATGATAAAATAATAAAAGCAAACAAGAAATCAACAATGCAAACACAGGTATTTATAGTAGTTCGGCCTCAATTCCTACTCCACTACCTAAGCACCCTGCTTAAAATTTTTAAACTAGATTTTACTACATTAATTAGAGTTTCCCTTACAATGAGAACTTTGCACCGGAAAGTCTCCGCTCTCCAATCGAAGACACTTCCACACCCGGAAGTATCCCGCCTTCCTACCGAGAGCACTTTCCCACCTCAACCTAAGGGACAACTAGAACTAACCCTAGTAAGCTCTAAGTTTACACAAGTGGCTTTACTCCTATACCAAGGATACCACTTCCAATCAAGACCTAACAGCCTAGGTCTATCACGCACAAATCCAAATTAAGAATTTCAAATAACCAGTTAAAATACAAATAAAAGAGCTAAAAGATTAAACCAATATTAAACGCTCTTTCGCAAGCCTTTGGCCCCTTCAACTCGTCAGGAGGTAGAGTTTATCAACACCCGAGTTAAGCCTAGCTGCGCTTGAAGAATGAACTCGACAGAGGAATAGGCGCGCTTCAATCAATCACTTAATTGGAAGGTTTTAAATCTTCCTCTTAATGGCTCAATAAACTCTGTAAAAATCAGGAAGAAGGGCTAAAAGAATCATATGAGGGTCTATTTATACCATGCTGAAGAAACGACTATTCAACAGATAGAAAACTATCCGTTACAGGCCGTTGGTCGAATGGTCGATCGACCGATTGTTCGACCACCAGCATCGACCGCTCCTTTTACTCTCTGGTCGGTCGACCAACGGGTCGACCGCCCGACGTAAATCGCGCGATCCGCGATCTTTCGATCGACCTTTCGATCGACCGACGCGATTGCGTCTTCGGCTATTCGCAGGTCGGTCGACCGCCAAGCCTACTGCCCATTTTGGGCTTTGGTCGGTCAATCGCCCGACGCAAGAAACTTGCGATTTTAATTTTGGTCGACCCATCGGTCGACCGACGCAAGCTGCGTCTACAGCTAGCCTCAGTTCGATCGATTGATCGGTCGATCGCTAGGGCTACTGCCTATTTTTACCTACAGGCTGAGATTAATTTCTTCAGCCTTTTTCTTTCGCGCTTCATTTTTGGGTTTCGGCTTTCAACGCGTATCAACTTGGAGAGCTTTTGACTTGATCTTTGGACTCATCCAAGCCACTTTAGTGCACTTGTCCATCTTCGATAAACTTCCGCGACAAACCCAAGCGCGACGATCAATGTCCTTTCAATTTTTGATTTCTTCGATTTTTCCGATCGAGGACATCGAACGCTAATTGATATGGAACCTGAAAGATATTCTCAATGAAATCATTAGTCTCATATTTGTTATCATCAAAGCCGAGATTAAGGCTAAGGTTGAAAACCTAAAGCCAACAAAGTCAACATCTTTGTCAGCATCCATGACATCTCTATTAAGTCTGATGTCATTTTTATATCATTTTCAATAACCTCAGGGATATTTTAGGTCCAAAATAAACATTAGAGGTATTTTTGTACCCGTGAGAAAATATTAGGGGTATTTTGTACTTGTGGGAAAATATTAGGAGCATTTTAGTACCCGTGAGAAAACGTCATGGGCATCTTAGTACCCGTGAGAAAATGTCTTGGCCCGCATGCGCGTCAGATGTCCACGTCATCAATATCAGTCATCAGCCACGTCAGCTCCGTTATCTCTCAACTAATACCGTTTACCTATAGAGATATTTTTTTACCCAATTCATAATGTGAGGGATATTTTTTATCCCAAAAAAATATTATGGGTATTTTAGTACCCGCAAAAAAATGTCAGGGGTATTTTTGTACATTTTCCCATTGACAAATAACTTACCAAGATACAATTGTTAATATGGATGACAACGGTTCGATTAATCGTACTTTTAGGGGTTAACTAAAACTGAAACCGATTTCCAAACCCGCTAATCGAAATCGAAACCGATCAATTTTAAAATCCTATATCCGAAACCGAAACCGGCTCAAAACCAATTTTTTTCAATTCGAATAGACCAATTATTCGTTTACTATCGGTTAACTGGTTAGTAATTGGATAATCACTTCAAAAATATTAACCAAAAAATGATTAAAAGATACCAAATAATGATTAAAAGACACTAATTAAATAGTTCATCCAAATAAAGGTAAACATTTCATCATAAAAAAAAATAAAAAAATATATTGAAGCTGTTGAACAAAAAAATTCAAAAAATTATACAAAACAAGAGGTTTTGTTATCCCAGTCAAAATGATTCCTCATTGGAGAACCATCGACCATTTTACTATGTTAGGCTATGGCTCTCTTCCACTGCTCCAAAACCTACAAAATTTGATGATAAGCTATCAAAATTTTTCATTGATGAAGATAAATCAGCAAAGGTGAATTAGTAATTTTCTCAACAAAAAAAAAATAGAAGAAAACAAGGTTACCAGTCGGGTGGTCGGGACTCGGGAGTTGGCGAGGGCCGAGGGGGGAGTTCTGGATATACGGACTGGGAGTCGACGGAGGCGGCGTCGCGGCGTCTGCGAGAGTCACTGGAGACGGCATCGCGGTGAGTTGACGACTACGACTATGTGTCTCTGCGAGCAATCGGCGACTGCGGGTGTCCGAGAGGCGGCGAAGGACGCCGAGGGCCAAAGGGGAAGTCCGGGAGGCAGTGAGGGCCGCCGACGCCGAGGGCCGAGGGGGGAGTCCAGGAGGCGGTGAGTCGGCGACTGCGAGCGATCGGCTTGAGTGGCTGAGGCAACGAGTCGAAGGAGGGAGTCGGGTGGGAGTGTTAGAGCGTATGCAGTCGGCTGAGGGCTGAGGTAGTGAATCGAAGGAGGGAGTCGGGTGGGAGACTGGGAGTCGGCTGAGGTAGTGAGGCTGAAGGAAATTTAGGGTTAGGTTTTAGACTTTTGGTTTTATAGATAAGGTTAATGAGTAATTGGGTAGATGGGTTAGTGGGTAGTAACGAATTTTGGGTTTAAAAATCTTAATAATTTATATTTTAATAATTTTGGATACCGATTAACCGTGAATAATCGTTATCCGCGGCCCGGTAATCGAAATCGAACCGTTTTAAAATAATTTTTGAGTTTCACTAACCAAAACCGAAATCGAACCGCAAAATCATTATCCTAAATCAAATTTTACGATTCGGTTAACCGGTTAACCGCGATTAATCGGTTCCAATTGCCACCCCTAATTGTTAACACTGTATGAAATACCAAGGTAAATTTATTATAAGAATGTAGAAATGTCGGAGGAATAAAGAATGATTATATTGTACCGACTAATTTTGTTTTATATTAGATAATTTGCAAAAGAAACGAACTCTTAGTGAATAAATACACGTTTGAGACGTGTGACTATCATGCGTCCCTTAGTAAGAAAGTTTTCTCCATCATGACAAACTTCACATAAGTTTTGTTCTTAAAAAACTTATTAACCTAAATCATTAGTCAATATATTTAGGATGCATATGATAGCACTAAAAATATTGTACTGAACTGGACAACTCGGCTTGTTCAACGTTTGGTACACAAGATACGTGACAATTTATACATTTTACATACTATGAAAAACCACGGTACAAGAGAATGAGTGCTTAGGACATGCAAACAAAATTACTTTGTTTGTCCCTAAAACAATATCTTTATTTCCTCCGGATTCTCCCTCGATCATTGTTCCATATACACTTCTCATACTCCTGACGTCAGCGACAAGTGATCATCTCAGTGAGTCTAGATTTTTTGTCTTGTGCTATGCAAAATAAATAAGGAATAACTCTTATCGTGCACTTGCTTCTATTAGCTCGTGCTATTATATCTTGTCATATCTCATCCTATCAAACACATCTTGAATTGAACTTAATAATAATATATAGATATATTATTTTTTTATTAATTATATAAGACTATATTAAAATGTTATAGAACAAATTGAATTCATCGAACAAGGTACACTTGAGTCGATAGCTCAACCACTTCATTTGACCTAAATTTAAAAACATTGGCCGTAATAGTATATAATATACACGTACGTGTTGAATAATATGAAAGCTTATGCTTATAAAATCATTCATATTTGACTTAAATTTCATAGAACTCACATCTCTCTCTCTCTGAAATGAGGTGGAGATTACTTCACAAACACTTTTAGATAGTCTACAAGTCCAATTTGTCATCGATATGGGCACATATATAATTAATTTTTCTAATTTAAAAAAGTCAAGAAAGAAATGAGGCCAATAAACATAAAGATAAAGAAGCATGAAAGAGACAATAACCATATATTTCCACCGACGTCGTCAACATCTAATTCTAGTAAATTACTTGCCACGTTCATTGAATTCTACAAGTTGACTTGATGCCTTAATTTACATCTGATCATCATTCTAGAGAATGTGGCAGACACACTCCCCCCTCTCAAGTTGTAATTATCTTCCAAGTATAAGCAAAATTTATAATTTATAACGGCAACAACCTAGAGTTGTAAAAGAAATCATAGAATATTTATTATGTAAATTATAAATTATATTTAAATCAAAATCTTTGTCTAAATATATTTATAAAGTGATCGATTTAAATTATAAATAATAAAATATATGCAAAAATTTAACTTTTTTCTGAAAATCAACCCAAGATATATTCAATATCTAATTCTATCTAATTGACAACCTAAAATCTAACTAAATAAAAAATAATTAATTTGATTTCTTGTCTAAATTTTAGATTCAAAGTTCAAGATGGAGATTTTATTTAACTTAAAATTTTTGAATTAAGGAGTTAAACTTTAGGTACATTTCCCAATATACTTATGACGTAGGTAGGACTAAATCAAGATATTATAATTTTTCTCACTTATGTTTTAATGTTCTCATTAAAATCTAACTAAGTCTAATACATATATAGCCTAAAATTACATTCAAGTCGGCGGTACATGAGGCCTAACCTAATAGCATTTCCATCATATTTCTAAATAACTCTTTCTCACACACACATATATATATATTTTTATCATGCCTAATGTTAGGTCCTATATACTTTGGTACCATATATTACGAGCAATGAAAGATCAATCAATTTAATAGGTGTGAAATAATTAAAATGTTTAAGTTAAAATTGATAATATATAGTACACCCATTAAGTTTTATTAATCAACATAATTTCTAATATACTCTTAATGTGAGATTAAACTGAGTACGTACATATTAGTATATATTATGAAAAAAAAACTAATTTAGATAATACTTATTTTTAATAATTAAAATGGTTTGAATACATAACTATAATATATATTAATTTAAAAATTCAAGCCATTAAAGGTGTCAAATGGATTCAGCCTTCTAAAACCTGGGCTGTGGTTGAGAATTGTGGTCCAAAGTGGGCCAGACCCTTGGGCCCAACTTATGGGTTAAAAAAATTCACAAAAAGTTAATAATAATAATAATAATAATAATAATAATAATAATAATAATAATAATAATATAATAATAATAATAATAATAACGTTTTTATATTTTTGAAATTTATTAGAAACATAAAAGGGCGAACCTGAGATATGATATTAGAAACATTTTAAATAAAACGAATTTAACAAAAAGACCCCTGCCTCTGTGGGATAAAGTTATATAAAGCACAAAAAGACAACATCAAGAACAGTATCTTATCAAAACTGAACATGACTTTAACGCTCAATTATGCAAAGATCAACGCAATTTAATCCGCTCTCCATCTGATTGAAATAATTAAATAAATTAACAAAAGCCATATTCTCACGCGTTGTCCTGTGCCCGATCAATCTGACGCACGCGGGTCCCGCTCTCTCAAACCCGGCCCCATCCAGGGGCATCTCCGTCATTTTTGGGCAGTTGTCGTTCTCTTAACGCTAATCCCGGACACCCTGCGGCCTGCGCGCTCACAACCAAAGGCACTACTCGAGCTACGATTACCAATTTGCCCCTACGCCACGCGCTTGATGACATCATTACGTGAACACGTCGCCGTCGCGCCCTGCATCTCCGACGCGCAAATCGGACGGCTGGAAGTCATTTACGTGGTCTAAATTACAGGAAAGTCCCCACGTAGCAGTTATTTTATGCGGACGATCCGGTCCACCACCGCAGCTCCGCCGAGATCGACGCAACGAGCGCGGCTAATCCGGAAAGGAGTTTACTAATGTACCCTCGTTTAGAGCGGTTAATCTCTCTAGGAAAAGGTTGTTTTCGTCACGATGTGGTGGTATCGTAATTTTGGAGTGAAAGGTTTCTCATTTCAAAAAAGAGGACGGTCTTTTTCGCCTCCCGTAACCCGCTTTTTAAAAGCCGTGTGGAAAACGGTCGCTATCGAACCAGGGAATAAAAACCCGGCTCCCGATCGGCCATCGAGAAGCCGCCACGTGGAAGAAACGAAATCCTTCTCGGGCAAATTTCGTAGACGATGAAAAGAGGGTGAGTTTGGTGTGAGTCATGTACACGGTGAGTGTTTATAGTTAGTAAGCTTTAATACATTTTAGTATATAACACTTCAACTGGTGTGAGAGAAGACACACTGTGAGTTTTTGTCCCTTTTGACGCTTGCGTCTCTGCCTTGTTGCAGTTTTTTACTTCTTCGGCTCCTCTCTCGTTTTGTTTTGCATTCTTGTCTTCGCTATCAAACACTTCCCTCTTCGTCTACGACTCTTCGCCTTCTCGATCAATCGCTTCCGGTGGACCTGAGCTAGGGTTGCTCCAACGCTTCGCTTCTCCTGGTGAGTCGCGTAATACAACTCTCTGCCCGACTTTGATTTATGGCTCATTTTGTCTTCGTTTTGGGTCGATTCTTTTAGCAGTCTGATGGAGAGTGTTTCGTTTTCAACTGGAATTATCTGTCGGATATTGGCTTCTGTTTCCTTTGTCCATATGGTTTCGCGTCAAAATTTTATCTTGATGCTTCTCGGGTGGGTTATTTTATTTGGTACAGCTTCGCTCGCTTCTCTGGTTTCTGTAGTTTTCGTTCTTCGATGTGATTGGAGAAAGCGTAGAACTATGTGCTCTATCCGAAATGAAACTTTTGAAGTAAAAAGTCTCCTCCTTTCTTTTTTAGATTATGGTTTTAGTACATATAGTGAGAGCTCCCTTGGCCCGAATCTGAGGAAATAGTTGAAAATTTTGTTTCTTAATTTGCTGTATCCATCTTTATTATGAGCAACAGTAAAAAAAGCATGATCTTTGATGGTTTCCACAAGGATAGCTAAGTTGTGTTTGTACTATGCTGGTAAGTTGTGGAGTGACAAAGAGAAAACGAAGGAAATTTGAATGGGAAACTGCACGACGCTGATGGTGTATGGTCGTACTGAGAACATGAATGGGGCAAAAAGTGATCAGCTTTTCTTATGTAGATATGGTTAATTATCTCCGAACTCCAAAGGCTAGTTTTGAACATCTGTTCAAGCTAAAAGCAGAGAAATTAGGCGAAACTTTATGGATATAAGAACCTTGCTTAATCTGTCACAAATCTTTTCCAATAGGAACTAACCAGTCTAATAGTGAAATACTTTTTTAGGCATTTCATTGCTTCAATTCTGAGTACTATATGTTCAGTGCCGATGTCAATTGCATGTGTTTGTACTAATTATCATTTAAAACCGGATCAGTGCATTTTTTGCATCTGTTCCTCAGAACTGAAGTTTCAGAGTAACTCAAGAAAGGTTAATCAAATAAATCTGTCCTAATGTTATATATTTTATTGTAAACACCTTCTAAACCTACTGCCCTCTTTCTTGACTCCCTCTCTGCTAACCATGTATGTAACCCTTATTTTATTACTTTTTAATAAATTGTGAAGGTTAACACCTTCACTTTCCCTAAAAAACGCTATTAATTTTCTCACAACTGATAAAAATTATAACAGACTAGTAACTAGTAAAGCAGTAATTAATATCTTATATATTCCTGTTATAAGTCTGAATGTGGTGATCAGACAGCTATGAGGAATGACTGTTACTCCGAATAAGTAAATTCTAGTTAAGATCATTTGCAATTTGGTAAAGATGGTGCTCATGTTGACAAGATCCTATTATAATGTGTAGGTTTACATTCTTTTTATTAACCTTGTTGTTTCGTGAGTTGTGAGTCATTACTTTGTTTGAACAGAAAATGAGAGGAACTATACACAGACTAGATTCCAGGAAACATGTCAGTGGAAAGGATATATAACAATTTTTTATGCTTCTTGCCAACTGCTCAAATCAACATGTTAATATTTCTTGTTTGCAAATCTTTATTTCTTTTTTACGAATGCTAGTGGCTTGCTAAGTAGTTATGAATTAATAGCTTGTACTTTAATTTACATGTAAATAATGCTTGTGTTATTTCAGGAGCTCCATGCATACATAAACCAAATTTGATATTCATTTGTTATTGGATCATATTCTTGATATGATTGTTAGTCTAGTACTGATTTAGTACTGATTTTCTTTATGAAATTTTTGTTATTTGCAGGTCCTACTATGATCTGAACAATTCAACTATGCTATTATGCTAGATTGCATCCGAACAATCACATGGAAATCACCCTTCTACTTAACATTGCAGTATACAGAGCTGCAACGTAGGTTTTGAGACAATGAAAAAATTTGAGTATTAAAGTATCAATTATTCAAGCCAGGTTAATACTGATTGCATCGCCGAATTCTAGCTTTTGTCAAAGTCGAAGAAAATTAGTTCATTGCTGAAGTTTGACTACTGTTCTGTATTACGATTTACAAGTCTTTGCTCCACATAATTATAATGGACGACTTCATTGATTCACTCATATCAACTCCAACATGGTCAAACAGAAATGCCTCTTCAGGGGCATCATGGAATGGTACAAGCCTATCTCCTACAAATTGCTTACTTGCCGAATCTGTGGATCAATATGGGGAAGTAAAGAACCCATCTATTTGCATGATACCATCAGATAATATTGTTGGAAATACAAGTGCTGAAGATTTGAATATGCAAGGGCATGATGGGACATCTTCTCTCTTTGTAGATGGGAATATAAAGTTTGGGATTCTCAAGGATTTATATTCTGGTGAAAGATTGTCACACCAGAATGTTTGCCATCAAAACTCAAATGCAATCTCAATGAATAATGATGCTCAAGTTAGAAGTTTCTCGTTACAGGGCGTTGGTGTTAATAGCACGGCAGCTAGCTCATTTGAATCAGCATTACCTCACAATGCTGTGGCTATAACTAGTTCAATTGAGAGCAACAGTAGTGAATTATCTGCTTTTCCACAATCTCTTGGAGATGCCCATTCGATTACTTCAGTTCCAACAATATGGCCTTCATTGTACTCAAGTGTTTCTTCATTTATGGGACAAGAAAATTTGCCCGATGTTTGCTACCAAGGAAATGCAAACAATTCTGACTTATTGGGGAAAATAAGTCTTGAGAATGGGAGATTTCACCTTGACAGATTGCCTGCTGCATCTATTCCCATTAAAGTTTGTATACATTTCCTTGAATTCTGCTTAAATTTTGCCAACTGATTGTAGACCAACAATCTACTTACAAATGAAATGATTTTATTTTTTTTGCAGGATGACAATCAGCTACATGACCTTTCTTCTTTTTCTGATGGGCAACGGACAAATTTGATTGCTGGTGCTTTGCAGTCAGAAAAGGTGCTTGCAGTTAAGACTTAATCTTTTTCGGCCTGTTTAAGATTTTTATATCAATCAAACTAAGCCAATGTAGAACTGCAGGAACAAAATGGGTTGCATTATTCCTCTTTTCCCCCTCAACCACGTATGGTGTCATTAAATAAAATGGCAGGAATATCATGTGTCCAACAGGTTTTTTTGCTGAACTGTTATTTTCTTTTAACATATCCAAAGCTCTTGTTATTTTTGGTTAATGTCTATGTTGCATTGCACAATTTAGTTGTCACCATCCTCCGAAACACATACTACCAGCCATCAGATAAACAATTCTTCTTGTACCCAGCCGCAAGCTGTTCCAGCTAATGGCACTGCTTGCAATGGAGTTGCGAAGCCCCGTGTAAGAGCTCGTCGAGGCCAGGCTACTGATCCTCATAGTATTGCAGAACGAGTGAGCATCCTGTCTTAATACAGAGTACTTTGTCATCTTATAAAATTTACTCTTAACTAGGTTATTTGCTTGTCTGCTTTCACAGTCAACTTCAGTACTTCACAAGCAAATTATTTTTTGTTGTCTAAATTGAACAATATGGTTCACTATCACATTTTTTCTAACTTGTGGTATCAATCATTTTGTATAGCTCCGTAGAGAAAAAATTGCGGAAAGGATGAAGAATTTACAGGAGCTTGTTCCCAATTCAAATAAGGTACTGCTGTCTTTCTCTTGTCCCTCTGTTTATGCTTGCGGAACTTCTTGCATATTTCTTGTTCAATTATATGACAGAATACTTCTTCCAAATAACAGGGTGATCTATTCACTTTATCTGCAACTAAAACTTAAAATAGCATCTCTTTACAACCTTATAAGACTTTGAGGTAGGACAAGATACAGATGGATCTAGAATTATAATAGCTTTGAGTCTAATAATACTGAACAAGCTGAGAGTTTATTCTATCTTAGTCAAATGTTAGTCACTTAGTCGTTATGTTTCAGTTGAATTTCAACCTGTAAGATCTAACTCAATTTGGGAGAATATCTCACCATGTAATAATGTGCCAACAGTACCATGCCATACTGCTGCAGTACCACTGCTGCACATGGCATTAGTTTTCAAGGGTCTTTACTGCTCTTGATTGGTAATAGTCAAACTCTTATCTCTGTATGTGAAGAAGGCAAGTCTTAATCAGTCGTTTGTAAATTTGATTGGAATGAGTCTTCTTGGAAAAATTGTGAAGCTTGTGCAATTATTACTTATTTATGCTATTTTTAGTATGGCAAGTGGTCTTTGTCATATCTAGTAAACACTAACAATTTAGAATGGCTTAAAATTGAAAGCTGTTTTTTAGATGTTCCATTTATCATGAAAAAACGATTCTTTATGGACTCATTTCATATTGTTTTTATTAGGAGACAGCAAAAAGTTAGTTATTCTACTTATTATAAAGAATTGCTTATAGCTGAAGCATGCACTTTCTTAATACAGGCAGATAAGGCATCGATGCTGGATGAAATCATTGACTATGTCAAATTCCTCCAACTGCAAGTCAAGGTTTGTGCATTGACAGTACTTGAGAGTTGAGAGTTTGAGACTATGTGCAATTACCAATCCTCACCTTCTCTATCATGTGTTAATTGAAGGTTCTAAGCATGAGCCGACTAGGTGCAACTGGAGCAGTTGTTCCCCTTCTGACAGATGCCCAAACTGAGGTGCTCTTTTCTTTTTCTTTTTTTTCTTTTTCTAGTTCTCTCAATAATTCTCACTTATCAGTAGGATATGAATTTGCCCATTCACAGATTTTCTTCTTTTTTTCTCCTTTCCAGTTAGTCTAATCAACAGTTATTGTCCTTTTTAATCTACAATAGTTCAAATATAACCATTTTCGCTTTGATCAAACAAAGGGATGATCACATAGGTGGCCTTCCTATATATGATGATGATTCATCCTTAAAAAGAACATAAGTTTTGGTGCTAAAAATTATTTATTTAAAATTTTGATACTTCCTTTCACTTATATCTGGTATAATCAAATAAAAGTTGCCACGGTGTGTTAGCTTCATATTGCTAGCTTAGAAGTCTCATTTACCAGAAAGTTAGAAGGGAACAATTTGAGATATAAATTGAAGTTGTATTTGCCCTGAATTTTGCAGTCTGCGACTAGAAATCTATTTTTGATCCTATTGATTGGAAGTTTTTTGGACCAAATGACTGATTTTCCCATTCAAGTTATCTCCTCTACGTGTGAAAGAATTTAAAGATTAACCATCTCATCTGGGTCCATTTTTTTCCTTCCCGAACTTCATCATCAGCTGCATGCTTCTTGCAAAACTCCGGGAGTTAATTTAACAGAAATATTCAATTATATCCATTTCTACAGGGCTCTGGCAGTCTGCTCCTATCATCTGTTGAGCAAGGGGGTTCAAACATTTCCAAGTCAGAAGACAACTTAGCATTTGAGCAGGAAGTCATGAAGCTCATGGAAACTAATGTCACAAGCGCTATGCAGTACCTTCAAAATAAAGGGATGTGCCTCATGCCAATAGCTCTTGCCACTGCAATATCAACACAGAAAGGCTCCTCCGCTGCTGTACCACCTGACCGAAGAAAACCCTCAATGAATCAAGGATTGAAACAGCTAAGCTGCACTTCTACGGACAGCAATTGCACTGATGCAAGTAGATGCAATGGCACCACGGTTAAAGAAGAAGCTCACCAGTTGAACGACAAGACGAGAGTTTGATCGCAAGGCAAAGTAGCTACTTGTTATCTTGATTAATTTGCTAGTAGAGTTTTTCAGCTTGACGATGATCATAGTGTTCTTTAGTTTTATTCGTTACTAATGTATAAGTTTCCATGTTGAAGAGAAGAAATAGCACACCGTGCATGTAAAGTTTAATCATACATGTATACGTGTGTGAAAAAGGCAACTAATATTATGTTAGCGGATTATGAGAAAGAATCTAACTCCTTGTGTACTTGAGAAGAACCTAAGACATGGGAAATGTGTGAGGTTGAGTGTAACTAATTTAACTCCTTGTGTACTTGGGAAGAACCTAAGAAATGGGAAATGTGTGAAGTTGAGTCTCACTAGAGATTTAATCTTACTTAAAGCTTAATGATGAAAAAATTTCGTGAATCTTATCCCAAATAATTGGAACTCTATAACTTATTGTGACATTTTATTCTATGAATCATAAAAAAAAAAATTATATGAATCACCCCTTAAAAGTTTCAGGGGTTACAAAGCCACGGATCTTTCAGTTATCAATTGTTTTGTAAAAAGCAGATTCCTTTCATGCCTATGCTTCTTAATTAATAAGTTTCAAGAAAAACCACACAGAATATTTCAAATTTTAAGCCAAAAGAATTAGAAAATCTCTTGATCCTCCATGGATTTCATCTTCCCAGTACATGTAGATGAGTAAAGTGAAAAGAAGTTCACATGACATGCAGATCGATCGACTTCTTTTCCTTTAAAAAAGAAGGAAAAAAACAACGAAGGTGGATATTAAACCTAAAATCTTATCATCCACTTGTGAATAGGTCTCATAGTCCTCTAGGTTACGAATAAGATCTTCTTTTGCCGATCTGAATGATGAACTTTTGCAACGGCATGACGATGATGAAGTGCCTTCAATCTTTCTCTTGTTGACATTTCAAGTCCTTTCCTCTCATCTAGAAAAATTTGGTGAATACGGCGCTCATCACTGCAAAATCTTAGGTCACCCCTATGCGATTAATTCACATGTATATGTGTCACGATTTTAGCAAGATCAATTATATGTGAGAAGAGTGTTGTTATATCATCCTAAAATTCTGTCTAATAATTCTCCTAACCATTCACAATGACATGAGTTGTAATTTCATTAATAATTATGAGCATTTTATTATATGTGAATATTAGAAGGATTATTAGGCATATTAGTTAGGAGGATTTAATCTAAAAATTAATTGAAGTGCGCAAAGATGAAAGGTTCATTTATGGCTTTCTCAATAATTTTCTTGAGAAGCTAACTGTGTTAAAAGAAAAGACAATACATACATATATAGGAGAAGAAAACTTTCAACTAATATTAAAATTAAACATCTGGTTTAATTACTAAATCTTTAACTGTATGTTTTATAATTTTGATCTAACTAGATGACTAATATTTATGCAATTAATTAGCCTCAAGAAAAGAAAAGGGGAGAAGAAAAATATGTTTGAGCGTGTAAAAAGTTTGTTTTAAGCAAATATAATATAAATTATATATATATATATAACGGTGAAACCCTTGAAGAATGATGATGATGATGATTCCAAGTAGTGTTTATCATGCACGACTTCAATGAAGACTTGATCACAACATTATTGGGTTGATGTCCTGAACACTAATGAGAATTCGAACGCCTTCATTCGAATCGCTCCAATGATGCACCTTTCGAGCACTCAAATCGGTATGATCTAATGGCTTCTTCAGTCTTTTTGGCCTCATCATCCCCTTCCTCTTCAAGGTGGAAGATGCTGAACCTCGATCCTTATAAACAATATAATGACATATTCACAAGAACTAATTTTGAAATCCTCATGTTAATTTATTGGAATCAATTAATGGTCAATCTTTGTCACTTATATAATTAACTAGACTTCTTGTTTTCATGAAATGATTGTGTGTAGTTGCCTGCAGTTGAATCATTTAGATGCATATATTTTACAATAGTAACTTATTTTAGAAGTACAAGAAGCGTTCCTTTACATAATTGAAAGTACGAAACAATGCAACACTTCAAGTACAAACCAGATTAGAATAAGCTTCCAAAAGTCGTGGAATATTTTGTTCTCGTCAAGTGGTCAAAAACACTCCACATGCAATTGAGGGCACAGAAAAGCAAGTGCGTCTCATATTCTGATTTTGATGCCCTCTAGAGAGGGGGAAAAAGTGGATGGGACTTATATGGACAGTCTGCCCATATAAGTCTCTATGGGCGGGATGATGAGATCGCGACACGTCATCCTACCCGAATCTCGAAGCACAATCAAAGGGGATGATGAGGTTGCCTTTCTCTGCCGACCTATGAAATCATAGGGGCTGACCTATGAATCCATAGGGGCATCATCGCTCTCTGCAGCGCTGCCTCTCTCTCGGCAGCGTTGCTCGTTGATTGTGCTTCGAGATTCGGGCGGGATGACGTGTCGCGATCTCATCATCCCGCCCATAGAGACTTATATGGGCAGGCTGCCCATATAAGTCCCACTCGGAAAAAGTACGCACAATTTGGAGGCATAAACGCTTGTTAATTTTATTGGCACAATTTTCAAGTGATTTTAAAAAGATTATATGCTATTTGTCTTCATATATGCTGTTAGCTTCAAAAGCTTTCTTTGAGTTAAAGAAAGGAACATTAATTAATTATTTACAGGGAGACATATATATTCATGGAAGATTTATATAATATAATAAAATCTTTTTATTATGAAAATAAAATCTTTAAGCTAATAAATTAAATAGAGACGTATAAAATGTAAATTTACATGAATACTAAGAACCCTTATATCTTAACCTTATTTTCTTTCCTTCACCTAGGATCCATTCTAATAGTTACCTAATCCAAAAAAAAAGCCTCTTATTATGATTTGATGATCAAGTCAATGACTCACAAAGTCACAAACCACAAACCACTACCATGAATAATCAAATTGAGAAAGAAAATATCATCTTCACTTGATGATCGAGCAACCATACCTCGTCTCTTTCTTATTTTTGGAAATCCCATTATCGAGAGGGCTTCTCTTCCTCATCATTTTGGCTTCGAGCTATGCATCCTTCTTTTAATTTGCCACAAGCGCAACCATGAGAAGCACTTGCATTTCCGAAAACGATTGAACTAATTAATCTTTACCATATATATTTTAATTGGTCAATATGATAATGCTAATGTTTCATGAGCTTATTTCTTCATGGCTTCATTTATTGGTAGAATTATTTATTAATTCTTATATTAACAATAATATAGAAAACAAGATAAGTGAAGCATTCACCAACTCTCAAAATATAATATATTAATATATTGTAGTAAACAATAATATATTAATACAATATGCATATTATTATATAGGAAACAAGATCAGTGAAGCATTAATATATTAACAATAATATATTATATAGGAAACAAGATAAGTGAAACACTAATATATTATATAATATGCATATTATTATTTATATTTTATAGCAAAATATAATTTTTCAACTTATTATGATATATAATATGCATATGTAGAATAATATGACTCCACTAGGAGTTGAACTCAAAACCTCTTAGTTCTGACCAATTTGATCCATTGACAATTCAGATCAAGGTTTTTGCCGATTTTAAAAACATTGCTTGTATTAGACCTAGGGTGAGCATGGGTCGGGACATCCTCGTCCAGCCTGACCCGAAAATTCGGAGAAAATCTTGTCTCGGTTCAAAATCGGGACGAGACCGAGACAAATATGTTCATATATCCCGATTAAAAACCAAGACGAGACTGGGACGACATAAAAAATCGAGAATGTCCCGACCCGACCCGATTTATGATTATCTAATATTACTTATGAAATATATTTTTTGGACGTCGTAATACAATGCACTATTAATTTTTTAATGTAGATATTATTTTTATTTTGTAGAAAAAAACAATATTAAAAAATTCTGGACATCCCAATCCCGTCCCAAAAAATTCGGGACGAGACATAATTGAGATGCTTCATATTCGAGACCGGGACGGGACCGGGGCATACTAAATCCCAACCCGAACTCACCTTTAATTAGTCATGTTCGAAGTAAAGTTTGTGAGCAATAGAACCAACAAATGAAAATGAACTACTATAATAAGAAATGAATTCTTAAGGGAAGATGTAAGAGCCCTAATTATCTTTTCATAAAATCAAATATGAGAGGAACACAATGGTCAAATCCAGGACTTTAACATAGTACAATCTTGATAGCCAAATCAGAGTATAAACTATACAAGACGATAGTACAAATTAGAATTGAAAACCATGGATGATAATTCAAGACATTGCTAATCGATAAGATGCAAAACTATCAAAAGAACATGAAATGTTGATCAAGTTAGGTTTTTGTGATCTCTTCACACAGGAATGACTTCAATCTTTAGACGATAGCACGAAAACAAGCATCAACAGATAGATCATCAAATTAAACTGATGAACTTAAGAGTATAAGTTTTCATATGATAGCTTTCTCTTCAGAAGAACCAACTATTTGTGGCCATCAACGTAAACATTAGATGAAGAACACTATAAACTGTCATATTATTAAACAACAATTGTCTCAGCAAGTAAACAGACTGCAAAAGTAGCTAATGTTTATTTAGTCTATCTTCAGACTTAAGTGATATGATAAGGTCTCACTGAGGATTTGGTGGTCTGCTGTTCGCTGCAGATACCCTGGAGCCCCACTCAAGAAGCTCTTTGCTGGTATCATCCTTGTGTACAATGACCTCTATGAAACACAAGCAATCCTTCTTTGGCCCCGTCGCCGTCTCTATTGCCACCTTCAGCTCCTCCTCATACATCACCTGCACAAGCAAGTACATAAATTGGGTATTTTCCCAAGGGCTTGAGCTTTAGGATAAGTGGTCTACTTAATTAAATCATTAACATGCTACCAAAGCAAGGCTATGAGTTTCAAGCCGTGGTTATTTAGTTGTGAATTGAGTTTCCATATTTGATTTGCACATCTTTAGGTTTCATACTTCAAGCCAAAAACTATTCAGGCTGACCATGAGGGGATGTTAAATTTATAAATATGGTTACCAAGGGGTTAAGTTTTCAATAAGTGGCCACCAGTTAAATCATCATCACGTTGCATACACAAACCAAAATGCAACAATGTGCCAGTGGAGTTATACATGGTCACCATGCTCACCTTTGTCGTCCAGCAATTGCCCTCTCCATTGTGAATGGCATCCACAAAACCAGCATAATTCCAGTTCTTGATGACATTGTATGGGCCATCATGAATCTCAACCTCAATTGTGTATCCTCCATTATTTATAAGGAAGATGATGCTCTTTTGGCCGCACCTTATCATCGTGGACACATCTTGAGCTGTCACCTTAAGTTAAGAAAGACACAAAGATTACTACTTGAGAGTATTAAGACAAAGAATCTAATATGTGATCATTCCATGATTGAATCGAAAAAAATACTTGGAAACTTCCATCGCCAATGCAAGCAATGACGCGCTTGTCCTTTGCAGCCTGAGCATACCCCAGCAGTGCCCCAACTGACCAGCCAATGGATCCATACTGCATCTGAAACTCATATCTGCAAGTGCGGAAACATTTTATTTCTGACAACAAACCAAAAAGAAGACACAATCAGTGTTTGGTCTCAAAGGACTTGCCCACATCCATCAGGCAATTTTAGCTTCTGGCAATTGAACCATGAGTCCCCTGTCTCTGCAATCACTGCAGTGTTCCCTGATAGCATCTGCTGAATGTGCTTGAAGAGCACGTTGACCCTTAAAGGTTCATTTTGCTGGCACTTCAGTGGCTCTCCCTCCGGCACAAAGATCCTGCGGTAATTCTCGTGTGCTGTAGTGTTCATTTTGAGCTTTTTGGCAAGCGCCTGGAAGAAATCTTTCATGAGAATGCACCCGAACGCCGGTCCATTGGCGATCACCACCCGTTCCGGTTGGACGATGATGGCTTTCTCCTTCTTGAGGAGGAGGGAGTACCCAACCGAGCTGTAGTCATTGAAGATGGGGCCGGCGAAGAGATAGGCATCGGCAGACTCCACGATCTCCGCACAGAAGGCAGTGCTCACTGCGCCCCAGTAGGTACCAATGAAACGGGGGTGGGTCTCCGGTACTAGCCCCTTGGCCGAAGGCATCGCCGCAACCGGATAGCCACTGGCATCAGCGAGCTCCACGAAGGCCTTTCCAGCCTTGGCTACTCGAAGTTTAGGGCCGCCGACCATGACCGGCTTCACCGCCTTGTTCAAGAACTGCGCCGCGGCCTCGACTGCGGCCTCCAATCCCATCTGATTACTTAATCTAACAGTGCCAAGGATGAAGGATCAAACTCATCATAAAACAACATCATATTCGCCCAAAATATGATATTTAGCTCATCGCAAGAAGCAAACAGAGAAAAGGAGGCCCAAGAGGATGCTCACTTCGGGGAGAGGAAGAAGGGCACGGGATCACGGCTGAAGGTGGGATGCGGAATGCCGGGAAGATTGCAGCTGATGCTGATGTAGACGGGCTTGCTCTCCTTGACAGCGGTGGAAATGGCGGTATCAATGAGTTCGTGAGCATCCTCGAGGTTATTTACCACCGCCTATGACCAAAACACAGAACATAAATTTCAACTTTATAGTCCTAGACGAGCAAGAAAGGGATTTCTTTTGTGGACATAATAACTTATACCTGGAAGCAGGTGACCGTCTGGAAACACCGGAGCTCCTGGGAGAAGTCGGCGAGGCCGATAGTGTGGTGGAGGATGCGATTCGTGCCGTAGTCATTGGAGTTAGGGCCGCCAACGATGCAGATAACAGGGAGGTTCTCGCTGTAGGCGCCAGCGATGGCGTTGAGCACGCTGAGCCCGCCGACGGTGAAGGTCACGACGCAGGCGCCGACGCCGCACGAGCGGGCGTAGCCGTCAGCGGCATACCCGGCGTTGAGCTCGTTGCAGCACCCCACGACATTGAGCTCCGGCTCCGCGATAAGGTGATCGAGGAGGGTGAGGTTGAAGTCTCCGGGTACGGAGAAAACATCATGGGCGCCCACCTGAACTAGGCGGCGAGCGAGGTGGCGGCCCAGCGTGGCCTCCACTGACGCGGCCCCGGCCGGGGCCCCGGGCGCGATGGGGCAGGACGGAGCCGACGGCGGGCAGCCCACGACGCCATTCGACTGCCTCTCTGCGGAGGCATCCACCGATCCGATCGACGTTTCCATCTGCGGAGGCTAAATCCAAGAAGTAATTTTAATTTCTCCTTCCGTAAGCTTCGTTGACGTGTGTTTTTCTTTTGGAAGACGGTGGAGTTCATATATGAGGGAGGGCGGAATCTTCTGTTAAAAGTTCACTCTCATCGCTATTAACCCAGTTTCATACTCTTTTAATGATTGGATAGTATATTGTGGACCGCACAATGGAGAAATTGGAGTGAAAATATGGGTAGTAGTTAAGGAGTGGAAATAATAACATAAAACCGATGGTGGTACGAGGGAATACGTGGGACCCTGAGAGGAGTTTTCACGTGATGACCGCATTGACATATTAGAGCCGTCGGATGAGGGGAAGACTCGGTCCTCCGGTGACGATACCTCTTAAGCCAACTGGTATTTCAGATTGGAGCGTTGAGGAAGGAGTGATGGGTGGTGATGGTTTGATTATAGTCACGGGAGAGTATGTCGATGCAGGGAAAGCGGTGAGCCATGCTGCGATAGGCACATTATCCAATGTTTGGAGATCTCGATGCGGTGAGGAGTTTATTTTATGCTAGTACTGAACTCGCCAGTCGCCACCTATTACGTGCCTTTCTGTTTGTATCTCTTCGTTGAGTGAAAGGAGAAGTTAGAGTGATAAAAATACGCATGGGTTGCGAGTTCACTCTATTCTCGTTAAATCTCGGTTAACTTAAATTAATTTAGATATTAATTTTGTACTACTTTTAATAATTTTAAAAATATTTTAATTCTAAAACAAATATTAAAAGTATTTTAATATCTGTGAAAAAATATTAAGATGAAGTACTTTAATATTCGTGAGAAAACGTTATGAGCATTTTAGTACTCGTAAGAAATAATTTTGATTTGCATGCGCATTATATGTCAACATCATTAGTTTAATCATCAATCACGTTAGTTCTGTTATCTTTTCATTAATATTGTTTATTTTTAGGATTATTCTTATAGTTAATTTTATAATATAAAGAGTATTTTTGATTCAAAAATTTTTTAAGATCATTTTAATATATGTGAAAAAACGTTAAGAGTGTTTTTTTTTTATATTTTCCCAATATTGAGATTATAAATATATGTCATAAATCATCATGCACCCATTGACTTATATATATAATTAGAGTATTTAACCAAACATTCTGTTTAAGTTGAAATTAAATGCAATAAAGACAAGTTTATATATAACATTTCAAGATACGCTATGAACAATGTTTGGGCCATCATCATATTGTTTGAGCTTATACCGGCGTCTGAATTCATTCTATACGATTATTGATAAAAATGATTTATACGAAGTAGAAATGATTTATAATAGGGCTACTAATTAAGAAAACCACAGACATGCTCCTAATAAATAAGCTAAATCTCATCTCCTTTCATATTTGAACTTGAAGTATATGACAAATTTATTAGTATTTTTATTTAATATTTTTATTGTCATGTTAATCATAATGATATATCAGAATTAAAAATACTATTTCGGTACAAAAGAAATTGCATAGATTCTCAAAAGATCATTTATATTGAAAAATAATAGGAAAATATTAATTTACTTACGAATATGTATTTTTGTGCAGAATTAATATAATTAAAATATATTTTTCCCAAATTAAATTTTATACGACAGTACAAAACATATTATAGAATATATACAGGATCGTATAGAATTTTATTCCGGTGATGCACCACCATATTAATCCCTATATATATTATATACTGGTCGTATATATGTTTGCTTCACTACTGGATAACTCAAGATATGATTAAATAAGATATAAATGAGAAGATGAGTTGAATATGATTTTTTTATCCGGTGTAATAAGATATAATATTAATTTTATATTTATCTAATTTTATTTTTTTCTAATAAGATATATACTAAACAAAATAAAGGATTAAAATATATTTCTTATTTCATTCTGCTCCTTTATCTCGTAAATAAATATGACTTAATGGTATGTTTGTTTTGTTGAATATAATAAAAATTGGATTGGATAATAAACGAATGAGGATTAGATATTAATTTTTTAAATTCGATGTACATCAGATATAAATTATCTTATATTCATTTTTTTTTAATCCATACACTAAACAAATAATGAATATTAATCTATCTCCTATGCACTCTATTCTTCCTTATCATATTTGTTTTATACTCTCAGAACTTATATATTATAGATGACCCAAAAATATAGTATAGTTTGACTATACCCACGTAAACATCATCATAAGAAGCAGCTCAGATCTAATACTTTCGTTTAATTAGTTTCTCAGTTCATTGTAATATACGCGCGTACACTTCATTTCCGTTCCCTTTCTTTTTCTTCTTTTTTTTTTTTTTACCTTAATTCTCTTCTTTTTTCCTTCTTCCTGTAATAATTAGCCTCTTTCTCTTAATATGTTTAATTTTGTCACTTGTACCGTTACATAATTAATGAAAATGATCACAGGTTTTCTTTTTTTTAAAAAAAAAGCATTTCATGATTAACTTCAGATGCATGCATATATCATCCACTAAGGTAATTAAACATAAATACTACATATGTAAGCAACCTTCCGAAAATTCTTATATTATCTGCATTTTTATTTTTATTATTTTTTAAACAAAAATAAAAAATCACAATAGATGATCATACAAAAATTTGAACTCTGACCTCTAAAAAATATCTAAGATGTTATCAGCAACATATATATGTATGAATTTCACTCACTATTTCATTATAGGACAGTTTTCTCTATATATGCAGTAGGTATTACAAGTTAAAGACAGTTAATTCATACTAGAACTACTATTTTGAGGAAATACTAGAACTACTAATTAATCAAAAGAAATTAATCATATATAATTAACTGCACTGGAAAAGCAATTCGTAAGCTATATATCATATGCAGTAATTAATTAATACATATATAACTTTTTATAACCCAACACTAAATCTAAGATTAATTAATTGATTCATGTATTATTGTTAAAATTAAGGACAAAATTAATTAACCATACTCTTCAACTCATGATCTGCGCGCATGTATCTCAAAAATATCATATCTAATTAATCTGAGAGTGACTCATGAAAAATATATGCGAACAACTGAACAAGCAAATATTGATCAACATTAATAAATAATCACAACCTGATTAATTATGTACGTGTTTAATTTAATTAGTTTTTTCAGGATTGGACCATGATTGTTGAGATTTACAAATAAGAACATACAGCGTGCAAGACAGCAACAATTAAATTAAATTATTATATTTCAAAAAAATTAACATATTATAAATAAATTTGCATAAACATTTGATACACAACTGTGAATATATTATATTATACAGTTTTAGTCTACCACCATTAATTAGTTATTGTTGAAATTAATGACAAATTTAATTAACCATGTTCTTAATTCATATTAGTAAAATATATACATATATAAAACCATGCATGTTATATCAGTTGCAGGTTGATCCTATATTTAATTGCATGCATAATTTTTGAGCAATTAAAATGACAAAATTAGCAATATATTAGTCAAAAATAAAAATATTTACATGCATATATGATAACTTACCTATCATAGCGTTGATCTTCCTCTTTAATTGATCAGTCCTTCACTCATCATAAAACCCTAGTTTTGATAACCTTCAATTTGTACCACCAACAAGCAAAATATTTCTTAGAAGTATATATATCTATACATATATTATGAACTCGATCGATCGATGATATAAAAGAATTGTAAGGAAATAACAATATATAATCAAAGTATTAATTAATGGGAATTATAATGAGACGATGCATGCAAATTAGCGAAAACCCTAATAACTCATATATCAAAGAAGAATGGATCAGTGTCATCCCATAGGCAAGAAGCTGCAGCGTCGTAGTCATCGTAACCCCACAACGGTGGCGACGACACAAGCGGCGCCACCGAGCCGGAGTTCTCCGACGTCATCACCGGCGGGCACGAGAGCGACAAGCTCGAGCTCACCGACCCCGCTAAGGTGCTGATCTCCTCAAAGGTGGCCGCCGGCCCGCCGAACCCCAGCTGGCTCGGCCCGGCCTCCACGGCTGGCTCTGGCGGCGCCGTGACCTGCATCCGCGGCGGCTCCAACGCCGCCGGCCCCGGTGCCGTCATGATAGTGCTGTCCGTCATGTTCGCGTACAGAAATGGCGATGCGTAGGCGTAAGAGGAGGGTGGAAGTAACGGGAAGTGGAAGCCGGAGGGGCGCGGGAGGATCGGCCGGAGAGTGGTGGCGGAGGAGGAGGAGCTGGAGGAGCTAGAGTTGGAGCGGTGACCTGAGGCGAGGGGGGAGGAGGAGGAGGATGATTGGAGGTTGAGCTGCGCACGGGGACCGTAAAGGATGAGCGCGGCGCGGTCGTAGGCCTTGGCGGCGTCCTCGGCGGTGGAGAAGGTGCCGAGCCACTTGCGGGTCCGCTTCCGCGGCTCGCGGATCTCGGCCACCCACTTACCCCAGCTTCGCTGCCGGACTCCGCGGTAGCGGAACTTGCCGTTCTCGGGGCCGCCCTTGCCCTTGGCCTTACGGCCAGAACTGGAGGTGGCACCGTCCCCGGAGGCGGCCGCGGCCGCGGAGGTGCTGCCGCTGCTAGTGGTGCTGGTCGGGCTGGAGGTGAAGGAGAGCGGGTACTGTTCTATTGGAGCTGAATTGAGCTGATGGTGATCCATGAAATGGAAGGAGGAAGTAATTAATCTGCGCGTTGCGTGAGAGGAAAAGGGAAGGGGTTTGGGAGAGGAGAGATGAAGACAGAGGGAAGTGGGAGGGGATTCCCTCGAGGTTGCTCTCTTTGGGTGGGAAGGGCGGTGGTCATATGTAGCGCAGCAGTATTAATATATGTAGTTGGGTTATGATGAAAGGGGAGGAAAAGGGCTGCTGTGGACTGTGGAGGGGTCCCCTTTCCTCTCTTTACTTACCCTTTGAGGAAAAAAGAAGAAGACCGTGGACTGTGGAGGGAGCGGGAGACAGTCTTTTGCTGCATGCATGCATGGCTGCTGAGGGGAAGCTGCAGGTTCACGACTGCTAGTGGAAGCTTGCAGGGATGCCACTGGGGCGGGCGATGGCCGGCGATGGCATCGCAACTCTATCAAACATGGATCGATGTGGCTCAATGTTATTATTATTTTTTGTTGAACCGATCCGCGCGACTAGCCAAACTCGATAGCTAATTAATGGCTCAAAGCGTCAAACTCAATTAAATACGAATATTGAAGGTCTCAAACTCACGAGCACATGTCAAAGCTTCACTAGGCGATCAATGATTCCGAAACCTTATCATTAAATTAAGTATATA
Organism: Canna indica; assembly: GCA_034359265.1. Lineage (NCBI taxonomy): Eukaryota > Viridiplantae > Streptophyta > Magnoliopsida > Zingiberales > Cannaceae > Canna > Canna indica. The sequence continues at coordinate 343,920 of CP136891.1, forward strand.
TCCAGGCGAGAGAGATGAAGAAGAGATGAGAGAATTTACATATCAATCTGGTTAATTTGGCCATCTGGTTTCAGATTCTGACGAAGAGAAAGCAGAATTGAAGAACTATTCTGTTATGAAAAATATGCTCATTCCTCAATGCGTCGTTTAGAGAGAGAGAGAGCAAAAATTGCATGCTTGTGGGGCGGGCAAAAGATGCGGCTGGTTGAGGGAGAAGGCATTGGGAACAAGCGAGAGTCTGTCTTCAAGGAAAGCGACAGTGCAATCTGGGTGCATGCTTTTGGTGGTCCGGCATTTATTCAAACACCATCCTTGGGACTCTCCTACCTTGAACCTGCAATCCCATTCGCCTCTCTCTCTCTCTCTCTCTCTCTCTGAGCCGGGCTCCATACAAGTTATATTCCTCTCTCTCTCTGTATGTACGTTGTGGGCTGTGGTTTTCCCAAATGGGCATGATGCATTGATTGAAGTGTTGGATTTGTGAGCCTTGTGGATAAACATGAACCTGATGTATCTGTGAGCTTTTTATTTAATTATCTACCTTCTTTGTGGTTTTCCCTTCAGCGTTCATGTACATGAACCTGCACATGTGCTGTGACTTTGACCTTTTGTGATGGTTAATTCCGAATGCAGCCAGGTTTATTTATCTTTTGATCATTGTTGGTATATATAACATATATATGTTGTTCAACCGATCATACATATTGATATTTGGGCATATATGGATGATAGAGATTATTTTTAAACTACGTCTAAAGTTTTCATTGTTTTTTTTATTTGAATTAGGTCTGGGAAACGACAAATATGTCTCTCGATCAGTTTCATAACTAATTTCGAGTTTATAAAATACAAAATATTACAAAATATTAAAATGAAAAAACCTATATATATGTGATCAAATCAATATATAGTTTTGGATATTGCTCACTATTGATCATGTGTGGTGCATCTAGGGCCATTACGGCGCATTTATCATTGCTGTTATCACTGTCATCATCGTCGTCGCCATATCGACCTCACACTAGGCCCTTGTATGTAAATCACTCTCTTGACTTCATATATATGAGTTTCTAGGTTTTGTCAAAAGATGAACCTCCTCACAGACTACAACACAATTAATTTATATATAGAGACACAAAATTAGAGATAAATTATATTTTTATTTTTAAATCTTCACATTTAGAGACTAATAGATAAAAATTTACTTATAATTAACCTCTAAAGATCTATAGAAACAACAATAACGTACAGAATCACTTAATTTTTTTTATACCAAAGAAAAAATTACATACTAACTAGAAGAACCAAAAAGACACATAACATGTTTTGTTGCTACAGTTACAAGATCAAGGGGCCAATCATGGACCCAATTAAAATTCCGCTTCATTTTTCTAGCATAATTTGCTAGTCAGTCAGCTGTCATATTTTCATTCCTTCCAATGTAAGAAAAGATGCATATATTATTCAAATTTACATGCATCACAATTAATGTCATTAATTATATTACGAACACACCAATCAATGCATATTTTATGATTGCACATATCAATAGTGAGTTTAGCATCAAACTCAATAAAAAAAATTCTATGACTCAAAAGAAAAGCTTGACTAATAGCCGATCTAACCGCCATAGCTTCATTAACCAAAACATTACAATCAAGATTATATTTAGCAATCGCATGTAAGAGAATGCCCTCAAAGTTTCTACAAATAGCAACATAAGAACCATTTTTACCATCATTAGAGAAAGAAGCATCAGTATTCCACTTTAAAAAATCATGCCTAGGAGGAGTCCAGGTGCATTCAGGATTAACAACTTTCACTTTCTCCTTCCCCTCAGACATAAAATTATCCACATAATACATTGTTAGAGCAATGAATTTCGAGAATAAAATAAAAGTCGAAAGCCTTAATTGTTCAAAAATGGCTTTATTACAAGCCAACCAGAGAGAGTAAAGCGTGTTAAAACAGAGAGCGCGCAACCAAGACCCATGGGATAGATCCCGACAAATCTCGGGAAGCAATACTGTTAACACAAAGATTACGAGCAAGAGTACGAATACCCTTAAAGCAACCTTCCAATAACTCTCAAAGGGTCTTGGCTACCTCACACTCTAGGAAAATATATTCTATATTTTCTGGAAGGCTGCCACACAAGACACAATAGGGGGAGTTAATTAATGATACCAATGTCAAACAATCTATCTGCAGTAGGGAGTTTTTGGTGAAACAACTTCCAAATAAAAATTTTAATACGAGGGCCGGCGTTTGAATTATAAATTAACGACCACTTAGGTAGAGTGAGAGGATTGGCATTATTTAACCGAGAAACAAACTAATAAGCCGATTTTGTACAACAAAGACCAGATATATTGGGCCACCAAATCCAATTATCCTCATCAGGGTGATAAGGAAGGTTAATCATGGATATCCTATCCGCCATCAAAAGACCAAATAAATCAATCAGCAAATAATAGTTCCAACAACCGTTAGAAATAAGATCACAAACATGCATATTCACATCAATCATAACAGAGTCAATGAAAGTAGGTTTAAGAGACAAGGGCATATCAAAAATCCAAGAATCCTTAAACACCAAAGTGTTGATACCATAGGAAATATATTTAAGTTTATCAACAGCATGACAAATTAACTTTCAAATACCACTACAATTCCTAGGGCAGTTATCATTCCAAAAAGGGAATACAATATATTTAGCTTTAATGATAGAAACCCAATGAGACTTGTGATCATTTAACACCTGACAAATCCTGTTAGCAATCAAGGAGACCCTCATATGCTTCAAATATCTAATATTAAGGCCCCCTAAATTCTTAGGAAGGATGATAGTTCCCAAGAAATAAGATGAAGCCCATGCTTCTTCTTGTCATAGCTCCATAAAAAATTATTGATAATAGAATTCAGGTTATTTACCACACACTTGGGAATCCAACTAACACACAAGGTGAGAGACTATTTTTCTTCCGATTATTAAGTTTGACATTCATCTTATCAAGAAGGAAGTTATAATTACTAGAGCCCTAGGATTAAAGGTACCTAAATATTTGAGAGGAAAACTACCCGCTTTAATTCATGTTGAGCATTCTACAGATTCTATGCTTAGTATGATTAGCAATCTTACGAGGAAATAAAATCTCATATTTAGCAAAATTAATTTTCTGATTAGCAATCCTATCAAATTGATCAAAAAAAAATTTAATTGATTTGTCTCCAAGCTATAGAAACATCAGCAACATAGTCACTTAATTGATTTGACTCTAAGCTATAGAAACGCCAACAACATAGTCACTTAATTGATATGATTCTAAAGCTATTTTTAGAGACTAATTAGAGACAAATTTTATGTATATTAATTTTTAAATGTGAAAATTTTAAAAAAAATATAATTTATTTCTAATTAAATATCTATAGGTCGATTATGTTGTAGTGACAATTGCTTGTACAATTTATTTCAACTTATGAACATAATTAACAATATTATATATATAGTGCCTTAATTCAACCTCCTAATTAGATGCCAATATTAGAGGAATCGTTATTCAACACTATAATTTCGACTACAAACAATTAATATAAATTTGTTGAATTTTTTTTTAAAATATGAATTTTTGTATTCAATTTAAAAGAAGTTAAAATTTAACTAATCAATTTTAAAAATAAATATTCTCAACATAATTATTAATTTTATTTTATAATTAAATTATTATAAAAATAAATATTCTCAACATAATTATCAATTTTATTTTATAATTAAATCATTATAAGGATGAAAAGAGAGCTTTATAAGTTTATAAAATATTAATTATGTATTAATTCGTAGTAGTTTACAGAATTAATGTTTGCTTATAATATGATTGAAAATATTTTTAAGATTTAATTGAATTATTGATAATTTAACATTTTTTTCAATTAAATATAAAAGTAATTAATAAAATATTATAAAATTTCAAAAAAAAATGTTCAATGGTCTAAAATTGGTCTTGATTAAATTATAAAATAGACCAACTTTAAGAAAATTGAGTTATTTTAAAAATTATATTTGTCTCAATTAGATATAAGTTGGTTTAATTAATTTTTCAATTTAAGATGATAGTTTGAATTAAAAATGAATATATTTATTTTAATTTTTATAATTTAGACATAATTTGATTTTTGTAAATTAATTAATTTTGTAAAAATATATTTATAATTAGAAGTTTGCCTCTATATTTTGATATCGAAATTGGTAGTCTCGAAACCATAGAAAACAACCTTAATTGCAACGTTTTTATTTTTATTAATAAAATTGTTTTAACGAAACATGTTTTCATTTCTGATTTTGATTCAGTTTCATAAAAACTACTGTTCGAACCAAATACGTTTTCGTTGATAGTTTTGATTTCAGTGAAAATAAAATCATAAAAACAAACTTGATTTTACTAGCTTCCGAAGAAATTTCATGGTCTTTGATTATATCACCTGCCTCTATGAATGAATAGATGATATTTATTGTGTCACTATTTGATATTGGATGGGTACTCATGAAATTTTTGTGAAAGATCAAGTGAGCATCGTGTCAAAAAGACGACCACCTCATATGAAACAGACTCACTAGGTTTTTAACCTCTTGCTGGCTAATTTGAGTATGAATTTTTTTTTTAACAAAGATAGAAAATCACAATGAGTGATCATATTAGGGATCGAACCTGGCCTAGACCTCTAGACAACTTACAACATGTTACCATCAATTGTGCTACCCACAATTGGCTAATTTGAGCATGAATTAATTGAATATAATTTATTGGACGGATGATTCATGAAAATGATTGGTCTTCTAGAGCTCTAACATTTATTTATATACAGTGATATTTATGAAAAAACATACATATTTGTAAGTATAAAATATTCCACATTAAATTTTATAGTATAGGTATCTTCCGGTCGACTTTTACTATATAAGGTATTAAAACAACAATATATGTCATCCTAACTTTCTCGCATCAAATTATAATTTTACGTACGTTTTGAAACAAGAATTAATTAAATATACTTCTTTTTTTTGTTAATCATCGTTTTCGGATTCCGGCCTTCAACGTACGTCAACTTGGAGAGCTTTCCATGTGTTCTTTAGACTCGTCCAAGATGTCTTTGGTGCGCACGTCGAACTTCGAGAGATTTCCACGACGAACCCGAACACGTCAATCAATGTCCTTCCAATTTTTTGGTTTCTTCAATATTTTCGATCGAGGACATCAAGTGAGTAAATATAGGAGTCATTCATTTCGCATAATTTTAAGGTACATCACTGAACAATTACAGTTGTCTCATGTTCGTTTGCAAAAAACATACCATCGACGTACATGATAAGAGTAATATCTCGAGATAGTACATCATGCCCATTTTCTTGTACTCCAATTTAACAAGGGCTCGTTACTTTGAATTAAAAGATAGTATATTTGGATTAAAAGAAAATATATTTTGATAAAAAATGAATATATGTATATATTTAGAGAGAGTATATTTGGATCAAAAGAAAATATATTTAGACTAAAAAAATATATATTTGATAGAAATTGGATATATATTCATATCTAGAGAAAATATATTTGGACTCAAAGAGAGTATATTTTGGTAGAAACTAGGTATATATATGTGTTTAGAAAAAACATTTGAATTAAAAAAGAGTATATTTGGACTCAAAAAAAGTATATTTTGATAAAAACTGAATATATATCTATATTTAGAGAAAGAGTCTATTTGAATAAAAAGATAATATATTTTGATAGAAATTATATATATATATATATATATATATAATATTTGGATCAAAAATTGATCTTTATAGTTAAATAAAATATTATGATTATGTATACTTACTATGCAATCATGTATACTCATTATATTAGCAGTTACACTCTATGCGCGCGAGGCGGAGTGGCCATGTTGTCGATGTCGCCGAGGCCTCCATATCTCAATATGTTAGTTAATTAATCTACTTATGATATAATTATAATAGATCATATTAATTGAATTTATAATTATTATGTTAATTAAAATAAATTATTATTATTATATATACATCTTGTCCGATATACTTATGATGAAATGAATAAGAAATAATACAAAAGTAAAGTATTTTAGTTAAATTGTCTAATTATATATCATGTGTTGTAATTAATAATATAAAACGAACACAAGATAGTACTAAATTTGATATATAGTACTTTGCGAAATGAACGTGAGATTATTTTTTATATTGTCATGTACAATTTTATAATGTATTGATTAATATTTTTTTGTATTAGATAATTTGCAAAATGAACGGACCTATATGCTCGTATAGTCATGTGGTAATGGTGTTGGCCTGACGGGTCGAATCTGAGTTAAGAAACCATGACCCGTTAATGACTGCTCTGGGCTCAATCCAAATTGCATGACCTCAGTCCACCGGCCCCAACCTGACCTCACAACCCGTTACGACCACTTTGGGCTCATCTGATCGCCGTCTTTCATCACCACGTTCTTTTACGCAGCTCGAAGTCGTCGGCGAAAGAGATAGCCATGGCGTCTTCGAGCAATGCCAAGCACAAAAGGATAGCAGAGGAAGAGGAGAAGGAGGAAGAGGAAGAAGAAGAAGAAGAAACAATAGAGGAGGTATCGTGCTTCACATCTTTTCTTCCAATTCCTTGTTTTTCCCTTCGTTAGATCTCACTATATCAAGACAATAACTTCAACCCATTGATTTGTGCTAATTCATTTTGATTAGCGAATGTTTTCGCCCAAGGATTGCCCGATCTACTTTTGTTCAGTTAAAGATTCTGTTTTTCTTTTGTTTGCGTGGTTTACAATTATGCTAAGAGATGACATCTTTTTATCTAAAAAATAGTAAACAGACACTAATTTTTCAGATCTATATTGCATAGTTGGGTCTTGGGGATGTTAAGTTTTCTTAATTATATCTGGCTAATGAGAGTTTGATAAGATTTCAAAATTAAAATGTTTAGACAATTATGATTAAAGATGCCAACTTTTTCTTAAGAATGAAAGATTACTAATTTTAACACCTACCTCCCCAGAATTATGGATGTTAGTTTTTTCGTAGTTGTCTCTGGGTAATTGGAATTTATAAACATGTTAAATTGTTTAGGTATAAGGAGGCCTTCTTTGGTTTCTTGATCATCTATTCCCCAGAGAACCTGCTTATGGATTAGGGTTAATGACATTATGGATGGTGGGAGTATGGGGGTAAGGGCTGAGGAAAGTTGTCTTCTGCTGTTTTGAGTTACGAAAATTTTGGGACATCTATAATAACTACAAGGTTTCTCTAAGGAGACAATTTGCAGGGGCATATATCTTTAGAGAGCTTGATAGTCTGAGTTTGACTGCACAAGCAGTTTATGACTCATTCTAAGCTCTTGGTTTACCCAGTTTAGTTGAATTATCTCTCTAGACTTACCCATAATGATTCTGGAAAAATTAAAAGTTTGTTTCTGTTTTAGGTAAATTCTCTTTTGTGCAATGGTGCAAGTTTCACCTTATCATAGATTTTATTTTGCCTATCTGTCTGCGATGCCATCTTAAGTGCTGTTGTGAACTTGATTGCATATGCTAAATGAGAAATCATACAAATAATTCAAAATATGCAGGCACTGCCTTTTTGATAGACAAGATATTTGCAATTGGCTAATATTGCCAAGTAGCATTGGGCTTTGTGTTCTGCTGAGAATGCATGTCTCAATGCCACTGGCTGATGTGCTGGATTGTGTGGGTCAGAATATAGTTATATACTTATATTATCTGTTCATAAATTATTGGCAAGTGGCATTTAGAAACATAAAAATTTTCTGGCTATTATTGTTCTATATTTGAAAGCCATTTGTGATTTGACAAATACCTTAGGTAACTGGAGAAAGAATTTGCAGTCTTTCTTCAGAATTTTATGTTCCTCGGAGAACAGGTTAATTAGGTTTACCATTATTTTTTGTCTGCAGCTCGAGGGCTTTGATGATTTTACAATTGCATCTTCATGGGAAAGGTACCTCTTTAATCTGCTAGATATATGTAGTGACCTGTTGAAGTATGATACTTATTTATAGTTATTACAGTATCTTTGATATTGCTGGGTAATTGATTCCATATGTTGCCTTTTTGGTTCCAGGACTTATCTTTTATTTCTATTATAGGTTCATCTCTGAAATTGAGGCCATTTGCCGTGCATGGATGGTCAACGGTCCAAAGGATCTGGTGGTATGGTATTTTCTCTTTTCATCAATACCTACATGTTTAGCAACACCGATATAAATACCAAGCTTTGATGAATTTTTCTTTTGTTGAACAATGAATAAGCTCGCTCATGATGCTGGAACTGATGTTGCATATTATGTGTTTTTTTTTGTTGAGAATTTCATATGTATTGACTTGTATAGTACTAACACTAGGTGACTAGCATTTACTACTCAATGATGTGATGGAATTTGCAGAAGTTCTTTTGACTATAAATATTGGTCAAAGTGATTTCAATCTGTTATGAAGAAAGCATCTGCCTCTGATTAGAAAGCAGTTCCTGGCAGTAATATTTCTGCTGTTTGTGAATCCTAGAGCAATCTTACAATCACTAACTATGCATAAAATTTATGCTAAATAATAATTTGGTTAAAATTTCAATTTTGTAGGCAAATTATGAACTCAAAAATAGATACTCTGGCAGTATTATTTCTTTGTTTTATTAGGAAAATCTGTAGTACCTTTGGGAGTATAACTTACAATTCACTAAATTTTAAAGATGGGCTAAATACATAGAAAATTAAAGCTTTGAGATATTTACTTTCATCTACTTATAGTCTGTTCGTAACAGTAAGGTTGCTTGCATTGACCCTCCCGAAACATCACAATGTTGGGTGCCTTGCTTTGGGATCACTCTTACATGCAAGTGGTTGTTTTTTCATTGTCAGTTTCTTTGTCGCACATAGGGGTGAGCAACGGTTCGGTTCGGTTAATAACCGAACCAAACCAAAAAAAATCTATTAACCGTTTACCGAACCCAAAAAATTCGGTTAATTCGGTTCGGTTAATCGATTTTTCGGTTCGGTTCGGTTAATTTATCAAATTAACCGAAAAGATTGGAAAAGATTAAAAAAAATACTTTTTACATCTGCCAAGACTCGAACCCAGGCAACACAATTTTTTTTTTTTCCCCCTCTAACCATGTTAGCAAACTCCATTATCAAGTTCCTTTTAACTAACACATATTATATACCCAGTTGAATATGAAATAAATAATATGACATGCCAAGATTTGAACCTGGGCGATGGGAAGCATTAAAACTCCTCTTAACCACTTGGACAAACAACATTATATGATATAATTTTTATTTTATATATATATATATATATATATATATTCGGTTAATTCGGTAAATGTCGGTTAATTTACCGAACCAAACCGAAAACCGAAATCCGAAATTTTCTTTAACCGAAAACCGAACCGAAATTAATTCAGTAAATTCGGTTCGGTTAAATCGGTTTCGGTTCGGTTTCAGTGAATCGGGGAATCCTGTTCACCCCTAGTCGCACATTTGGATCTTGGCAATGAGGTTGCCTTACTAATGCACACTGTAATATCTGTCAATGTTCACATTGGTACATTTGATTTTTACAATATACTGGTAGTTTGATACAGATGGTAGTAGGAATCTAGATCAAAGGGAGAGGACAAGAGGAAAAAAGAAAAGTTTGTAGCACGATCTGACTTGATTCCACACCCCCTTCAATCATAACAAAGAATGACCAGAGCTTATTTGTCCCTAGATCATCTTCAAAATGCAGGTTTTGGAGAGTGTCAATGTATGAAGTCATCTTTGTATAGCAAAGAGGCTTCCATCTCCAAAATTGTGACAAAGCAACATTATAGATGTACCAAGGCTTGAGGCACTTGCTATGTTTCAAAACCTTAAATCATATTTGGATTTAAAATTTAAATCTGAAGTTCTGAACCAATGCATAAAGTGATGGTTTTTGAATTAACTGTTCAAAGTTCGAAACAATTTTCAAAACAATCTAAAACAACCCTACTATTAGGCATTTGTCTTATTTGTTTTAGATGTAAACCATCATGTCTTGAGGTTATTCCTGGTAGAAAACCTTAGTTGATGGTGCTTGACCAAGTGTTGTCTCTTCTAGTTATTTCTTTTTGAATTGCTGTTCTCAAGTTGCTGGCATGCCATTCCGTTGAAGAACTTTGGTGGACACCAAGTAGTACTTTATATATGGTTTGATTATCATATAATTTAATTTTGGTCAATACTGTTCCTTTAAGCCGGATGATAGAACATGGTTACACATTCTGCTATTATGCCTGTACAGTATAGCCAGCCATAGCAAAGATGTCCTGGGCTATGTACTGCTTTTTCTGTGTAATATATCGCCTTATCTCCAAAGTCAGTTTTTGAGTATACATACAGAATGGAACATGAATGGCACATCTGATCTGGCTACCATCACTCACTGAATAGGCACCACCGTGATCCTTGATTAGTGCTCTGGAGATCTGAGACTGGTTCTCCTTCATTTAGATGAGAAAGTGGAAGTTCATTGGGTCTTGAACTCCATTGTCCATATGGTATGAGTGGCAGTGTGGCACTATTGGGTTTTCTGCTTGTGCCACTTTAATGACTAGGAATTACATTATTGCATCAATGATATGTAAGACACCAGGCTTCTCTAGAAATTGATAGTCTTTTCCTTTTGCAGGAAAATGGTGCAGAACGCATGGGTTCACGGAAGAACTTATATAAGGTCAAATCTGACATGAAGTATGGCACAAAGTTGTACTGCATTGAGTATTACTTTTGCATCTCTAGTAATGGTAACTTTATATATCACTTGTACTCCTTTCTTCTTTATTCTAAGTAATACAGCAATGCCCCCTTTAAGTTTTTACTGTTACTTGTTAAAAAAAAAGTTTTTACTGTTACAGGCAAGGCTGCATATTGGGATGACAATTTGCATGATCTGCAGTTGTCGTTTGGAGTGTCTGACTTTTTGGTATGTTTTTGTTTCCAAAATTTGCACAAAACTTTCTCCATAGGAGCATTTGTTGATAGAACTATATAGGATATTTGTGCTGGTCAGTATTAGTCAACACTTCAAAATTTAAATTATGGTGTGGTGACACCATTCACATTTCATAAACTTAATTGCTGCCTGAAACTATCCTAGACCCAGAACAGTGGTTGATATTGGCAATGGATATTTGATTCCATGCAGTTTTATATTTTAGTAACACTACCAACTACCAAGTACCAACAAAACATCCAATATTAAAACATAGACTTTACTCTCATAATGGATATCAGAAACCATGGATTTAATTCACGAAGTGGAAAATAATATATAAACAGTTGATAATACAGAACTATCTTCAAATTTACTCTGATTATTCTAGGAAGCCTTTTCAATTCATTACTTGTAATATCCATTTACTTGGTTTCCAAGAGGGAGTTTGAGCATGAAGTTTATTATTTGAAGCTTATGACTTGTGAGAAGTATTATAGTCTGCAAAATAAAGTTGCTCAATCAGTACTTTTCTTTATGATTGTGTTTAAAGTTTAAACATTAAACAGTAATGACTAACACAAAAAAAAAACCAATATCTCTTCATAATATCCTTGAATACTTGTTTTTTTGGAAAAAGTAGCAATTGTATTCAGTTCATTAGAGAAGAATAGAATCCTTGAATGCTAGTTAATATTGATTACTGGAAGAGAGTGTCACTAAACCAACTCATATTAGAATATGCAAGTGAGATTGTTAACATCAATTCAGTGTACTAATTAGAGCAATGCTATAGCTTTATTGCAGTTGATATGCCACTAAAAGTTGTTAGTATCCCACTATCCCACACCCACATAAAAGCATGGTTTAAAATACCGGTCGGTACGGTACGGTAAGTCCGGTATTTACCGGTTTTTCAAAAAACCGGTATCCGAGATGCCCGGTATGGGTAAATACCGGGTATCTCGGTAAATACCGCCCGGTATGCCCGGTATTTATCAAATACCGGGCGGTATTTGCTATCATACCGGGCGGTATAGCCCGGTATGACATTTTGCACTGTAGCATAAGACCGAAATTTTAAAAGTACCGGTATACCGGTACATACCGGGCGGTATTTACCGGTATACCGGTATTTTAAAAAAAGAAAGAAAAAGAGGCTCGATATGCAATTTTCATACCGGACCGTACCGTGTGTCGGTACGGTACGGTACCGGTACGTACCGGTACCGGTCATCCACCAAGATGATGACCGGTATCGGTATTTTAAACCATGCATAAAAGAAAGACAAAAAAAGTTGGACTGAATGAGGTAGAGAAGATTCTTCCTCTTCATGTGACTATTATGTCTTATGGTTAATGTCACCTAGATCTCCAAATAAGTCAATGCCAGGACTATCGCAGATTTCTAATTTCCTTGATTTCCCTGACATATTTATTAAACCTCCCTTCAGCTAAATCAATCAATGTTTGTTTAAATCCTAGAATTACTAAAGGAAGTCTGGATTTAATGATGTGTTCAGATATGAGATTCTCCTTTTTGGTGAACTCATTGAATCTCCCCTTTTCTTCCTTCCTTCTATTTTACTATTTTTTTTACAAAGCCGGGGAGTAGAAAGACTATAAGCGCACGCAGCCCTCAGGCAAACCTCTAACCAGGCAGAAATTTTATATTCTATTTATTCCGTTATTCTCTCCCACTTCCTCAATCCCAAATTCCTCACTAGCATAGTAGCCTTGTATCAATATTTTATTAGTAGTCATCATTGTAGTCAAAGGCGCTCGCCTCGTCGCCTAGGTGCACCAAGCGAGGCGACCACAAGCCTTAGCGCCTTAGGAGTGTCCCAGGCGCAGCCCTTCAGTCAGGCACGTGCCTATGCTGCGCTTTTGCGCTTTTTTTTGAAGCCCCAGGCGCGCGCTTTGTGCGCCTGGGTGAAGTCCTCATTTTTTTCCTCTTAAGTGGGGGGTCTTTAGTGATGATGAAGGTGGTTTGACATGGGGTGTTATAGCTAGAGCAACTAGGGCTAAGGACCAACTAGATTCACTAGAAAACAAGCCAAGCCAGCTCGTAGTCAAGCTCTAGTGTTGGTAGTTCAAAAGGCTCAACTGAGCGTGACCCTAGAAGGAAGTGAGGTAGATTCATTTGAAATAGAAAATGAAGATGAAGGATACACGTCAGATGGGGATGATGAAACTCATAATAATTTTAGTGATGGAGACTCCGGGGATAATGTATAAGGAGTAGCGATGAGGAGGGTGACTAACTTTGTGTTAAATATGTGACGTTTTAATTATTCGTTGAAATTGTTGATGTTATAGGTGCCATGATGTGCATATAATTTAATTCTTACATTGCATATGATATTCTTATTGCTTGAGACTAGTATAGAACTATAGATACTATTTTTTAAAATGTGCGCCTTGCTTTGGTCAGGCGCACACTTTTTTTGGGACCTTTGCGCCTTGCGCCTCAGGCGATTATGGGACCTTTGCGCCTTGAGTGCACCTAGCGCCTTTGACAACCTTGGTAGTCATTGACATGTTGCTGATGTTGGCGCCATAGTTTTAAATACGGTACTGGTCGATATTTATCGGTTTTTGAAAAAGTTGGTACAGGCATGGTTTAAAATCTCGGTACCGGTTTCGGTCACCGGCCGGTACCGGTATATACCGGTACCGTACCGTACCGACACACGGTACGGACCGGTATGAAAATGCATACCGGCCGGGTTTTTTTTTTTTTTTTTTTTTTTTTTTTTTTCGTGACATACCACCATATACCGCCCATACCGGGCGGTATACCGCCATATACCGCCCGGTATACACAATATACCCGGTTTTTTCAAATACCGGGTATATCGTATACCGGAAATCTAAAATACCGGTAAATACCGGACTTACCGTACCGTTTCGGTCGAGATTTTAAACCTTAGGTACAGGTACACCTATGTATACCCGAGTATACCGAAGTGTACCGAATGTACTGCCCACTATAGGCCCTCTACATGCCCAGTGGTTGGTTTTCCAACCGTTGGACATGTTTTGTACAGGCCCCGAACGGTTTTTTATGGTTTGGGGGTATATAAAGCCTCCAAACCTCTCATTTACACCCTCACCCATGCTCTCCCAAATTTCTCATTTTTTTCACTTTCTTAAAGATCACCCCACTTAGGTATGTTTTTTTATCATCTATTGGTTATGTGTTTTTTCATCATTTCAATGATAAAATAATGTATTTAGAGCTTAAAATTATGTTTTGGAGCTTACATTTTTTTATATAAAAAAACCTAAATTGTTTTGGTACAGATCGGTATGGGCTTGTCTATAGCGGACTATACCGAATGTCGGCACTGTATTGTACCGTATCCATCATTCACTGAGTCTGGTACTCATATGAGATTTCATACCTTGGTTGGCGCATCTATCAATTTTTTAGTTCTTGTCAAATGAATGCAGCATTTATTTATTTGGTGATCAGTGCTAGTATTTCAAGATCCTTTTATGCCATCATTTTTTTCCTTTCCTGCAGCTACACTGGTCATTACGATCAACCATTTTTTCTTTTATTATGATGTTTGAGCGCTTTCATCTCCTTTTGACATTTATGCTAATAGAACAAGTAAGCTAGCAGCCTAGCACAACTTCTTATCATACATGGATGCTGTTAAATGTTAATTGGTTTTTCATTGTCAACCAGATCATTGCACCTCTAAGTGCTAGCGGGGTGGTCCTTGATGCACCTGAATCAACAAAATTATTGAGCGCTATTGCAATCGCTTTAACAAATTGTGGCAGGTGAGTTGCCTAACTAATGATTCATTGGGCCCAGGTCTATATCATTGTTTTAATAATGGCACTACTAGTTTGGCCCAAATATATACCAACTCTGGAGAAACATAATTCTTGTAGAAAGAAGATGTACGAAAATAAATGCATGATTATATACAAGCTAACTCATTTATCGGGGAAAGACTCCAAATTAATCATGTTAAACCGAGTATAAAAGGTAGTAAGCAAAGCCACAATTACTTTTCTCCCAACCATGTGAGAATTAACTCAACCTCAGTCTCTTAATTTATTAGGAGCCACTAATTTACCTTCATTAGCTATCCATTTTTACCCTCTTAATCTGGCTAAGAATTCTACTGAGCATATTTGAAAGTTTTTTTTGTCCATGGTAGGCAAAAATTTGTATTGAGTGATGCATCTTATAAATTCCATACATATTTTAATTGCAAATTTAGCTCAATGATGGATATTTTGTTAACTTTTCTATGTGTTAAGACTTAAGAGTAAATTGAGCTCTTTTCTAACAACTTAAGCTTTTGGGGACTTGGCCACCCAATAAACATTAACATGGTATAGGAGCCAAGAGGTTATGGGTTTTAAACCTCCCCCCCATGCCATTTAATTCTTTATTATATATGTGTGGACTTTGCTGCATAATATAGTACACGTCTACATCTATGAACTTTGATGCTTAATTAAGCCTACATTTGGGTCCAAAGTTCAAGCCTAATTGACTTGATTGTGATTGCGAGGGTGACACAGCGGCTATGCAAGGATGAAAAATGAGAGAGAGAAAGAGATCTCTGAGATTTTGTTCTTAGACATAATAATCTCAAAACATAGTCTTCTTCCTACTTATAGCCATAACATTTCAAATCAGAAAGTAATTAAAACATCCCAAATCAGAAAGCAATTAAAACAGAATTAAAACATCCCAAATCAGAAAGCAATTAAACATATTCCTTCAACAGGAGATGCCGTTTGCTAAAACAGGAGATGCCAAGCTGGTCCTCTCCTTGGGCTTCTAATTGGTTCATTGGCCCAAACCGTCCACGTCAGAGGGGAACGTGGGATGTTAAAACTAAATTGGGTCCTTTCCTAACAACTTAAGCTTTTCAAAAACTTGGATACTGGATGAATTTTAACAATATGCATGAGTGGGATAGTTTACTAGTGAAATTTGTTGATCAAGTTACCAGTACACCATGAGAAAGATTAGTTCTCATGTTTTTTTACCTGCCAACAAAAACTAAATGTAAGTCTGTTTTTCGAGATAGAGGTCACCCGGGGGACATCCAAGCCTTCATTCTCGCTTGTTGGTTTTTTTACAAGTCACATTACTAATTAATTTGATTCTGATATTCATAGTTCCACTGATTAAAGACATGTTAGGCGTATTGACGGTATAGACAACTTGCTCTTGTTATAGCAATTTACAATACTACTAACTTATTTGTTGGAAAGAATAATTAAATATTAATGGCATATGGGTTATATTTGCCTTCAGAACTCGCGATCGAATATTAATTGTTTTATTAAGAATGAATAGTAGAATTATTATCATAATTAGTTGAGTCAATAGATATTTAATAGGAGCAAGCTTATCAAAAGAGTGAGGCATAGTCAAGGTGCAAATGTTTTATATTGCCAGAGGCGCAAGGCGAAAAAAACGCGTGCTTGATTGAAGAAATGCACACATTTTTAAGAATATTATTTATGCTATTCTAAAAATAAAATAAAATATGATATGCAATATAAGAATTAGATTATATGCACCATTGCACCTATAATATCAATAATTCCAACAGAAAATTAAAATATCACATATCATGAATCTAATTAAAGAGACAAACAACAAAATCTTATAAAAACTAAAAGTTTTTCATAATCCATCAAACTGGGTAATTCAAATCAAACATGTAAGGTATCAAAGCTTTTAAGTTTTAACCAAGTTTGTGACCCTCCTAGTCTATACTCCCTAGAGATCATCCTCGGAGTTCCGGTCACTAAAATTATTACCAATTTCACCATCATCTTATGTTTCATATGAATCCATCTCACTCTCTTCAAAGTCACGCTCAGTCGAGTCTTTTGAATTATCAACACTAGGGCTTGACTTTCGACGAGTTAACTTTGGCTTATTTCCTAGTGAATCTAGTGGGTTCTCCTGTTTGTCCTTGTTTGTTTCTGTAAAGACCTATATTATGACCATGATTGTCATGAGAAGAAAATTTTGGCAATGGAATAAAATTCTCTGTTTCTTTAAGTCCTCTTCTGCTTTTGCATCACAAGTTCTTATGACTTGCATCAAACATTTATGTCTTGAATCTTTCCTACAATGTCTTATATCCATCTCATTAGCAATGTTGAAAATCAAATATATTATATATTTGCACTGGTTCTCCTCTTTAAACAATTCTAAAACAATTTTATATCAAAGATACCGATTCCCCTTTTTTTTGTTTCTTTTTATTGAATGAAGGCCTTTAGGCGATTCAGTATGATACATTATTGTACTGGATTGTGGTGTACCCATTTGCCTGAGATCTGAGACCCATACTTAGAATCTTGGTAGTGCCCCTTGATGGTTCAGGATTTGAAAGATACTAATAACTAAGATTTATTTACCATGGAGAAATAATATGGTCCAATTGGTATCCAAAACAAAGTTTGTTATCCAAATTTGATATTATCTTAACACTAATATATAAAAGTAGAGATGAAGAATTGAATAGAATCAGGTTCATTATGTCACAAACAGCATGATGTATTAAATTTGTTAGGCTAACCAACTTTCTCAAAAGCTTATGTTTCCGGGAAGAGGTTCAATCTGTTTATTTATATTTTTAACATTCTCCCTCACGTGTGGGTGGGCAAACTGGATTAAATTGGTCCAATCCCAACACTTGATAGGACTTAAACTTTTTAGGGGGTATTTTTTTAAATATTGATATTGGAAAAATTCAAACTGTGGACCTTTTACTCTCTCATAGCATTGAATTTGTTTGGCTTACCAACTTCCCAAAAGCTTAAGCATTTAGGAAGACGCCAAATATATTCATCTATATTCTTAACATAGTCTACATATGCAAGGAAACCATACAAACATAATTAAACAAAACTAGCACATAAGTAAACCATAGTGACTATGTAAGCAAATTTGGTAACAATAGAGGAATCTAATGGAAAATTATATTAAATGATTCATTAGTTACATTATTTCTACCTAATATTCTCGCATACTCTTCAAACTCAAAAAGGTGGGCTATTTGAAAACTAAAACTTTTAAAAAGGAAAGCTGCACGAATAAATGGTTGAGCTATGATCAAGATAGTGCGATAAGAGATATTAGATGAAATAATATCCTATAAGTGGTGCATGGAAAGATTCAAGGTTGCTTGCTGAGAGGTGTACAGAGAGAAGCAAGGGCCCATTAAGAGGTGCACAGAGTCAGGTAAGAGGCTATGGAGAGTAGCATTGATATGCAAGGTCATATAGAAGTGCACTTGGAGGTAGGATCCTGCAGAGAAGTGCACTCAGACCTGTGTAGAAGTGCACTTAGAGAGGCAAGGTCTTGTTAAAGGTGCACGTGCATGCAAATGGATTTATTTCAAGCAAAGTGCACAAACATCTGACTTAAGTGACACATGCATATAGTCTAGTAGAAATGTGTGTGACACATGCATTGACAACTTAAGTGGGGGTATATATTTTCTTAATACATGACATAGATAGTATTCAAACTCAGGACCAGCTCTTATAACAAGTTGAGATAAAAAGATAAATAGAATTAGATTCTTAAGATTGCAAATAGAGAGCTAGATATATATAGACTAAGAAGGGTGCAATTATGTACCACCATATGAACATAATTACACTAGACTAGCACATAAGGAAATTATACTACCTACCTTAGGAAATCAGGAATAATAGAGAAAATGTATAGGAAATCATATTAAGTGACTCCTTAGTTACATTATTTTTATCTAATATTCTGAACACAATAAATTTATCCAATCTAAACATTTCAGAGGATAAGTTTTGCTTATGTCTTGATAATAAAGATTTAACATTTAAAGAAATTAAGTGGCATTCTTCTACTATAGTTTGATGCTTTTTTATGTGGATTTTGTTAATGGATAGAAAAAGCAGATATTGATAGCTGATAGTTCTCATTTGCAGTAATTGGCCTGCATTTGTTCCAGTGCATGATCCTTCTCGAAAAGCTTATATTGGAATCCAAAATTTAGGCCTTATTTTCACCAGAAGGTTTGATGCTGATAGGATCAGTAGCCAGGTGCCGATACGGCTCATGCATTTGGAAGGGCTTTATGAGTTGTTTGTCTCAAAATTTGTGAGTTACTAATAAAATAGCTGTTTTTTAATATTTCATGGTACTCTTCTTATCCAATTATTTTCTGAAAGAAAAAAGATGAATCTAAGTAATTGGAGATATAGTTATCATGTATAAATAATTTGTTTAATATATTCTTGAATTTGAAATCCAGAGTTACTGTTGTATCATCTTCTGCTGCTGCTACTTCTACTAGAATCTTTTGCATCCATGTCCTGGTTGTTCTATGGGTTCATTAGGTGCTTAGTCTGCTTCAAAATTCACCTTATTCATAAGTAATATCTGCATCTTTCTATTTTGACCCAATTTATGCCGGTTGTCACACAAACTAGAGAAAGATCCTCTTCTATGACCATCATACACATTTTTTAAGTGCTAGCTCCTCCAATGAATTCACATTGTACACAGTTGCAAAATTATAGTCATGGTGGGTTTTCTTCACAAATAATTTCTTTTCTTTATCTCATTTGCATCATCTAGTAGGGTTGTTCACGGGTTGGGTTTGGAGGAAAAATCGGCTCGACCCTACCAACAAGTAACTGGGTTGGGTCGGGTTCAGATTTTTTTACCTTCAAACTTGACCCGCCCCATTTTTTTACCTTTAACAAAAATGAATGTAAAAAATATTTTTTTAAAAAAATTTTAAAAATACGTGCGTGTCACAATTTTTCAAAATTTTAAATATATTTTTTAAAAACTAAAAAAATATATAAAAATATCGGGTCAACGGGTCAGGTCTCGGGTCATCGGGTTCCAAATATTGAAACCCGAGACCCGACCCCGATTATGGTCGAGTTTGATTAAATTGAACCCGAAATTGAACCCGTCCCGGCCCGATTGGTTCAGGTCGGATTCTTGGGTTCATTGGGTTGACCCGACCCAATGAACACCCCTATCATCTAGTACTGAAGTTCTACTACGTTAGTGGAATATATTAACATGAACCCGGCATGGTTAAGGCAAGGTTTAAAATGTTGTACCGGTACTGATCTTGGTAAATAACCAGTACCAACATATGTATGTGTATCGTACCATACCGACACATTGCATAGTCCTGCACTCCTGCAGTCCTGCTGTTGCACACATTAGACGTTACAGATTGGACTGTGTCCTTACAAATTTCTATTTCATTTTTTATTTTACACTCTAAACAATGTATTTCATAGATAAATCCACTAAAACTAGCATGAGTTTGAGGATGAAAATGAGAGATTTGAGACAATTTGAGAGATGGAGATAGGCAGATAGCTTCACAGGGGTTTTGAGGGGTTTTTATAGGCCTCCAATGGCTTAAATAGATGTTGGAGAACAGTAAAGAAAATTACCCAATGGCTAGGAAACTAACTGTTGGTTATGTACAGGTCGTTATTTTATATATATCCTATACCCATACCGGTTCCTGGAAAAACCGGTAATATGGATTGTACCCCGGTACAGTATTTATAACCATGGGATAAGGTTGCAATGTTGTCTAGAAACCAATAATTTCTTTTACTAGTTCTGATTTTACCTTGTTGTGATCAATAAAGCACCCATTACCTCCTAAACTCTTCCTTATATCTGACATAACCAAAATTTGTTTTTGGAGGCCCTGTATCAAGAAGAGTTTTCAACAAGCTCTTTCAAAAAGCTCTGATTACCTGATAACTCTCCCTTAAATTTGACACGTTCGAATTTTATTTTTGGAGGCCTTGTATCAAGTAGATTTTTCAGCAAGCTCTTTCGAAGTTCAGTTCGCAATGAAGCTTACATATAGAACTCCTCCATATGAATTTGATGACGAGATCGACAGTGTAGATCCTGAAGTTAAAGAATCGAAAGGAGATGATGTTAGTATGAATCACATAAAGACACAATGGGATGATGATTGTCCTTGGACAGAATGGTATTCTGCCGAGGATCCAGTTAGAGGTATTTTTTCATACCAAATATATGTAGCTCAGCTAAAGAGTGAATTTTCTATCTTATCTTTAAACTTATAAATAATTTCGTTTTCTTTTTGCTGATGACACTTATGGTAGTGCTGATGTTTATTTTTTAGTAGGATAATAGGAGAAATTTGCATCAACTAGCAATGGTTCATGTGTCATTGCTAATTTCACAATATCAGTAGTAAAATGAGGCAAGTATGTATTCATGGTTTGAGGATAGGTAGAGAATGAACATAGAAGCAAACTGAAGTAGGAACAACAAGATGTTATTTGATTGCTCGTAGTTTGTCCAGCGTCTAGTGATGCTGACTAAACATAACTCATTGGCAGGAAAAACAGATTCATATAGCTGGACCCTAATAATTGGACATTGTAGCTTATTTCTGACAACGTAATGCATGGAATACGGAATTCCTAATCTTCTATGGTTGGCAATATTAATATAATAATTTTATAGTTTGTAGTTGTAGATTCTGTTACTTCGACATTGCTGTTGATTTATTGGAGACTGACTAAAAAACAATCCTAACATCCATTTGTGAATTTGTTCTTCTGTCTGTCCAATTCATCTTCATATTCCTGCAGTCTAGATTTTCACAGACAATTGATGAACTGAAACATTCATTTTATACTTTTAGTGAAGTTGGTTATTCAGTTATATTGGCTGTGCAAGTTATAGAATAAAGGCAAAGATGAATGAAATCTTTTCTAGGACCAAACTTCTGCCTTCCATTCGATTTTGAAAAGTTGAAAATATATATAATGAGGTTAATCAAGCCTGGTGTATATAAAATTGTAAGCCTTATTACAACAGATCTTGAAATGTTCTGCAACTACCTTCAGTTAACTAATTCAAAGTTAGATGTGAAGACATCCCTATCTAAAGATGCACGACGATTTTGAATTCTGCACTTCTAAATCTTGATGTGGTTTTGTGGACTTGCACATATCTACTGTTAATTGGGTGCTGTGCCTGAAAACCTCTGATAATCTATCTATCAAGTTATTCGTTTACTAGAATGTTTAGCAAGAAACTCTTTCAAAGTTTAACTATTTAAGTAATTGTAACAAACATGCTAAGACTTTGGCAACTCATGGTAGTTTCATGGCAATTTGACATTGTTATTTTTGGTTGTTTTAGGCTTCGAGCTGGTCGCCATTTGGTCAAGTAGGACATTTGAGGGTTCCCATGAGATGGCTGAACTAGAAAATGCTTCCTCATTTGATGCTGAAACGTGGCTTCTTTGCCCTGACATATCCCCAAATATGTAAGAATTTTTTTAGTCTGCAGGAATGAATGTGCTATTTTTATTTGCTGATGTTAGCCTTTGGGCTCACTTGTGCAAGTATTTTCTGTGATAACAGAAGATGTGGTTAGTTACTCTTCAGAAAAAAAAGTTTTTATCTTCAAACAAAGATGTGATTAGCCTTGACCCTCGTTCTTCTGCTTGTTCTGTGCCACTGTTATGAGTGGAGGGCAGCGCTCTCCAATTTCTTCTAATTACATCTTATTATTTATACTATTTCTGGATTACGATGTCTTCATTTTCAATTATTTCATTTTGTTGTGAAAACTTAATTATTTTGGTAAATAGACTGAGATATCTTGAACACATTTCACTCCATAAAAAAAATAGGGCAAATTGATAAGTCTAGCCTAATCTATTTGCTTTTCCCCCCCTTTTTCAAATCTCGCATAACCATTAGTTTATAACAAATTTATACTGTATGCAATCTGTAACAGATCTACCATCCATTAATTGCTTGTTATTTTTTATTTAGACATTATAATTTGATGACAACCAGTTCTTGTTCAAATTATTCATGTCCTTTTTCTTTCTATTTAATCACAATGTGCTACTTCTTTATAGGATAGATGATTCACTTGGGAAGTTTGTCGGATTTGCTTCCCAATTAGGTCTTCTAGTAAATGCTTTGGACAGATCATTTGAGGCACAATTCCTAGAAGATTTTGTTTCAGGTTAAATTTAACATTTGTTATTCTTTTATATCTTAATATAGAAGGTATATTTGGTGCACAGAGACATTCTTCCTGATATCTCTCCTTCATGCTAGACAGCTGAAAATCCAGCATCTGATGGTTCAAAGTCTGCAACTGTTATACCTCCTCCAACAGTTCTTGATCGAGTTCTCAAAGAAATTTTTCATGATGGTATCTTACAACTTATCCAGATTTTATCCATGCTCTTTTGACCGACCTTGTCAAGATTGTAATTTTTTCTATATTTCTTGATGCTATAATTACACAACAAATTTGCACGATGCTACTTTAGCAATAATGAAGTATTATTTTTGCTATCTATATATATTTATACAATACTGTTGACAACATGTATATTACCTATGTTACTAGGGTTAGGTCTAATACTGTAACCTTTTTCTTATAGAATATAATTTCTCAATCAGCTTTGTGCGTAGTAGTCAAATTGTTGCACATGACTGTTGATCAAATATATTTTCTCATTTGGGCATTTAAGTTTGAAAATGCCTTTACCAACAAAGTTTTACACTTTACACCTATTTTTGGTTTATCTTTCTGGCTGGTGAGAACTGAGCCATAATCCTATTATTAGGAGTATAAGGTCTCAATTCTATATCCTCAAAATCAATGGTGGAGTTTTCAAATTTGAGGACCATTATTTTCAACATTATATATGATGTTTGAAAAGCTAGAGAAAGAAAATAATATATTTTGAAGCAGTAACATAATAACATATGTGCCAACCTCTACTAGCTTTAGGTGGTTATGACATCCAAGCCTGTTGTCTATGATCAAAGATTTGATCCCTACTAGTAGCATCTTTTCATGCATGATTTCTCCTATTTATACTCGTCTTTGTATGCAGGAATTGTAATGCAATGGGTTTAATATAATTAGTTTTTAAGAAAAATAAGATAATAACATATGCACCAAGTGGACCAAAAATTAATGTTAGTACATTTGACTTAATCAATGATGTAGTAGCAATATGTGTTAATTTCATCCATCTAAATTGAATTTGATCATCGTCAACAATCTGAAATGTTACCTAAAATAGCTTTGATAATTGTTCATGTAAAAAGTTTTTAGTCAAACCACTTTGTTTCAATTTATTTAATGCGACCACAAAATATATACAAAGAATTTTGGTTTTTAAGTACTAATATCATTGGTCACGTTAACAGAGTTGAGGATCAATTTGGAGCTTCTGTGTCTGATTCTTGAAGTTTTAATTTTTGGCAATAGGATTGCAACTAGATTCTCCATATATGGTTTCCTAAGGTTTGCTTGTTTGTCAGCCTCATTTGTGCTAGATGGGCCTTAATTTAAATGCCTGAGGTGTTAGAAATAAGTTGGAAAATCTAATAAGTCACAACTATGGATCAGAGGGTAATTTTATAAATAAGCATTTTTTAAAACTCCATTTAAATAATTGGCTAGCATAGTATACAGTTAATATAATTGTTATGTTAACATTTATTTAGCATAAATGATTGCCTTTCCATTTACCGTTTGACTGACTAGACTCTAGATGAACTAGGCACTTTATATCCATGGACTAAACTATTACATATGATTCAAATAAAATTAATTACATAGTGGATGATTCTATGATAATTTATTTATCCTATTAAGTTTGAGTTACCTTTACACGTAGGTGGAAAATATAGTGAATTCCACGGATGAGTTATTTATCAGAATGGTAATTTTGCATTGCAGGTAATGAGATATGTAGGGCAACCACATCAAACAAGGATCTGTTAGCATACCGATATTTAATTTGACATGTTTGTTTTACTATGATATGGTCTAGATCTAGGTCCCTTAGAATTACTGCAAAGATCCTTCAGCCTTGGTCAATTTAAGTGCATATATTTATGGTGTTAAGTCATAGCAAAAAAGGGAGAGGATTTCAAAGAAAGTTACAAACAAAACCTGTATATTTGGTTGGAGTCAATGAAATAAAGTTTGAATAGGATTATGTGGCTCTGCAGTTTAGATAAGCATGATAGTATATTTTTGTAGCATTAAATGTTGCAAGATAGGTAAATGGATAGAGGGAGAAGATGGGAATTGAATAAAGTTAAAGATTGAGTTGATGTGGGGCCTAAAACATTGATGGTGTTAGAATTCAGAACCATTTGGGAGAAGATGGGCAGTGAATTTTTAAAATTTATAAGAGTTATTTGCTTGAACCTCTTTACATTTAAGTCACTGTGAGTCCAGTGATCATGCCTCATGTGCTCCTCCATGGCAGCTGACATGTATTATGTTGGTGATTGCTGCAGACTGGTATGTGCACAGACCACAGAGCTCTGTGCACATGAAGTAGGATGCATGACCACTGCATGATTCAGACATGCATATGAGCATATCTCAAGTTCTCAACTATGAAAAAGTAAATCCATGAATGGGTCGTTGAGAGGTAGGAAGAGAGTTTATCTTCTGCAAGGCTGACTCTTAGAATTTGATTAAAGGCAATTTTGTTGTCACTGTGAATTCTGACCAGACATGGATAACCCTTCTATCCAGCTTAGACAGAAGAAGCATATGGAATGTAAATCTCATCTGTTCCATGGTTTAAAACTAGACTAGAACATAAGACAAATAACTGTAACCATGGTTTAAAATACCGATACCGGTCATCATCTCGGTGGATGACCGGTACCGGTACGTACCGGTACCATACCGTACCGACACACGGTACGGTCCGGTACGAAAATTGCATACCGAGCCTCTTTTTCTTTTTTTTTTAAAATACCGGTATACCGGTACATACCGGGCAGTATTTACCGGTATACCGGTACATACCGGGCAGTATTTACCGGTATACCGGTACATACCGAGCAGTATTTACCGGTATACCGGTACATACCGGGCAGTATTTACCGGTATACCGGTACTTTTAAAATTTCGGTCTTATGCTACAGTGCAAAATGTCATACCGGGCTATACCGCCCGGTATGATAGCAAATACCGCCCGGTATTTGATACATACCGGGCGGTATTTACCGAGATACCCGGTATTTACCCATACCGGGCATCTCGGATACCGGTTTTTTGAAATACCGGACTTACCGTACCGTACCGACCGGTATTTTAAACCATGACTGTAACACTCCCGATACCGGGCGGTTTTTTGACTGTATTTTAAACCATGACCGTAAGTCAAACTGATCTGCAAGCATGTTAAAATCTCGGTACCGGTACCGGTTTCGGTCACCAGCCGGTACCGTACCGTACCGACACACGGTACGGACCGGTATGAAAATGCATACCGGCCGGGTTTTTTTTTTTTTTTTTTTCGTGACATACCGCCCAGTATCGCCCATACCGGGCGGTATATGGCATCATACCGCCATATACCGCCCGGTATACACAATATACCCGGTTTTTTCAAATACCGGGTATATCGTATACCGGAAACCTAAAAAACCGGTAAATACCGGACTTACCGTACCGTACCGACCGAGATTTTAAACCTTAATCTGTTCTCTAGTCTTGCACCAAAAATATTGGTTAGAAAAGAAACAACTATCTGACTGGTGTAGTGCTGTCAATGCACTCACTCTTGACTAGGTGCTAAGGCGAGGAGACAATGAAGCCCTGATGCTTTGAGTTGCCTCAGGTCACATGACTTAAAGCAGGTGTTCGCCCTGAGTGCTAAGTGGCACCTAAAACTATGCTTTGGGTGCCTAGGTAAGCCTTCAGCTTCTTTTTTTTCATTTTGCGCAAGCTTGGAACCTGCAGCTTGCATTCCTGCAATCTTGCTTTTGTTTTTCCTTCTGCTGCAGGCTGCAGCCTACAATCTGCAGTAGTTTTTTTTTTTTCTCTTTTTTTGCCTCTTCTTTTGTTTCTTTTAGGGATTATAATGTATAATATATCAATGCCAAACTAAATCATGTCTTGTGTTTGTATCAGTGCAAGGCTGGTACATGAAAATATTGTTGTTATGGCTGTATCACCTGCTACGGGCCTTGTACCAAATGTACTAGATTGATACAATTGGGTACAAAGCTTGTATTGGATGGTACTGTCCCAACAGCTATATCTTTTATTGTTGGGATTTTTTTTACTGTTTTCAACCTCCTCATACTCTCATGCTCCCCAAGCACTCTCTGACTAAAGATTTATTACATGATTCAATTTCAGACTAAACATGGTCTGATTCATGGTTTAAAATCTCGGTACCGGTACCGGTATATACCGGTACCCGTACCGTACCGTACCGTACCGACACACGGTACGGACCGGTATGAAAATGCATACCGGCCGGGTTTTTTTTTTTTTTTTTTCGTGACATACCACCATATACCGCCCGGTATACACAATATACCCGGTTTTTTCAAATACCGGGTATATCGTATACCGGAAATCTAAAATACCGGTAAATACCGGACTTACTGTACCGTTTCGGTCGAGATTTTAAACCTTAGTCTGATTGCAATGTGATATTCTGACTACCAATATATGATGACTTGTTAAAGATTTCTAATGAGCCTTGGAAAAACTATTGCATTGACCTCAGTTGTGCCGAGCCTTCTATAATTATTAGATTGTATTCTCTACTTTAGTTTAGTTTGTGTTTTAAATTTTTAACTTATATTCAAACTTTTAAGTGTTCTATTTCAATTTCTTATCAAAATATGCTATTTTTATAAGAGTTTCTTGTGTTTATCATTCATTTTAATCAAGTTTTCTTTGAAAAATAGGGTTTACGCCTTTACGGTGTGAAAAATGAAAGAAAAAGATTTTGATACCTCGATACAGTCCATTATGTACTAAATTGTACCATGTGTCAGCATGTACGGTACCAGTATGTAAGGTACCAATATGTACAGATACTAACCATTAACTAAGATAGGTATTGGTATGAGATTTTTAACCTTGGATAAAACTAGCTTGTTCTTTGTCTAAAGGAACTGCAAAAGCTTCTTGTAATTGATGTGATAACAACATAAATTGATTCCAGATGCCTTGAAATTTGCTAGATTGCTTGTAACAATCACAAACAAAATTCTTCTTTGATGTATTTGTAATTACTTTTATGCATCATATCAATTGGGTTTGTTATCTTACCTTCAGGAGGTCAAAGTTCACATATTGTTGAACGCCAAAGTAAACACTCTCGTGCAATCAAAGGCGCCCCTCTAGAATCGCTATTTGCTCAATTTTGCCTTCATTCACTCTGGTTTGGTGGTTGTAACATACGTGGTTTGTATCAGCAATTTGATGCTTTTATTATATGCCTTCTTATTTCGAAAGTGTACTTATTTGCCCGGTAATACATTTTTATAAATTCCATCTTAGTTCCGAGTTTTGGCTTTGTTATTTATCTAGCTATAGCTTCCCTCTGGATTGAATTTGTCCGAGAAGTTCGTTGGTGCTGGGAAGAGTCACAACCCTTGCCAAATATGCCAATGAATTCCAAAATTGATTTGTCAACCTGTCTTATACATCAAAAATTGCAAATGGTAAGTTCCATTGTTTGTCATGTTTGTGGGATGTTCTTGCCTCCTTGATGTACTTTTCCTGCTTTTTGTAGCACACAGTGCCCATGATTATAATTTGTACTTCTTCATATTGATTAAGATAACATGCTTCCGACAGTCATTTGCGTAACTTGACCTTGTATTTGTTGTTGCCACTAAAATTTATTGCCAACTTTTCATTTTAAAGTTTAATTTTTTGGTAGGACGCTTAGCGATTTAGGTTATCTGACCACCACTCCGCCACCAGGGGCGGAGGCACTTGGAAGGGTAGGGGGGTAATTGCTCCCCATCAATTTTGAAATTTCATTATTTATACACGGTGAATGACGATTTTACCCTTTTTTATAGAATTATTCTTATGTTTCTAAGATTTATCCTCATTTGCCCCCTACAAAATTAAAAAAGTCCTCTCTATATTCCAAACTTTATCACCTTTTGCCCTCCATAAATTTTAAAATTATCCAATTTCCTAAAATTATATCCCCTTTCCCTCTTCCTTTCGCTTATCTTCTGATCTCGATCCCTAGTCGTGTGCCCTTTTCGTGTCTCCCGTTGTTCATTTGAGAGTCTTGCCCCCCTCCAATTTAGTTTCTGGCTTCGCCACTGTCAACCACCCCTCTAAATACTCAAAAGTAGATGTACCGCCCCTACTAGTTTCAAAAATCCCCATACCCCCTCAAGGCCTCAAGTTCCCACATGGGTCCTCTGAAGCACACGTGAGTACGTGACATTGTTTTTACATCAAAACATTAAACTTTTAATTGGTGTGTACACATCAGCTGCCACATAAGCTATTTACATAGGATAATTATTTTAAATTAAAATAATTAGTGTGTACACAGTAGTTGCCACATGTGTACACGTTGGCTGCCATGTCAGTTGCCACGTGTCAAATCATCACTCTAATTTTTTTGAATTGATGTGTTGTTAATTTTTTTAATGTAAAAATAATGCCACATTCTTAGGAGGGCCATGTTGGAACTTGAGGAAGGCACGAGGATTTTTGAAACTATGAGGGGTGTATGTCTATGTTTTTCGAAAGAAAAAAAGAATGAATGTACCTCGGCAATCAAAGTTGGAACCCTCCAGTTAGCTGATATGGATGATTCTGTAAGAACTGATGCTTCCTTGTTTAGTTTTTGTGCCACTGAACTGGCAACTCATATTTCATGTGTGACCTCATACACTAAAAGTTAAAAAGAAAAGAAAATAACACTAGTTTATTTACACAGTAAAAACAATATAAACTTATTGGTTTCTGAACTCATGTCTTTGGCTGTCCAAGTTTAAACCAAGTATGCTCAAAACAAACACTTCCTTTCCAGTATTCTTTGGCTTCTTGCTTTTTTGAAAGAGATTTTGATTGTTAACTCATAGGTAATATATGACTCCTCTGTTAATAAGAAAATCTAGATAAAATAATCAAGTGTATTAGAAGATGCAGATCAGAGCTTTGCAGGTATAAGATGCAAAGTTGTATGAAGTCATTTATATTAAAAATTGTATGCTAAATGTTGATATATACATCTGAAATAAACTACTAACTACTAAGTAAGCCAATTTTTATCTTTTTCCTTTATGCTTGGTTTTATTAGTATTAGCACATTTCTGATGCTTTGAAACCTATAATGTTAATCAGCTTTCTTTAGAATCATTTTGGAATATACTCTAACCAAAATTACGATTGTCATTTGTGCTATATCTTTTCTCAAGCTTGCAATATGCATTGACAAGAAAAACTTGAGCCATGACTCTGACAACATCACTGAAAATGTGGGCCATTCTTCTGATGATAGAGAGGTGTCACTCACTACTTCCTGGATCCATTATTCTTTTGTAGTTAAGACAGATATTAACACTCCTAACCTTGAATTACAGGTGGATGCCAGAGCTGATCCATCCGAATCTGCCAAAGATATAAATGGAAGGTAAAATATTCAATTAATGGCACTATGTCACTTATTTTCCTTCTTTGTATTCTAATAAACCATTACCTGGTATCCAAAATATGGAAGTGGACAGTCATATGATAAATAATAATGTTCTTATGGCCTTGATGATTCTGTCTAGTTTTTCCAACTCACCAAGTAGCCATGCAAACCTGTCACGACCTGATTTCATGGGATAACTAGCGTATTAACTTGATAGACCTAAACCATTAGTCCAAACTCCAAAATGCATAAGCTATTTGGGTTGGGGTTGTCCTTTAGGTACTGCTATTCTTCTAACTTGTTTTATGGTCTGCCCAAAGATGTTATTATGATTCAGTTTCTAACTTGCTCTTTCATACCAGTAGAGGGCTGAAATGACATGTTCGACTTTAAGTGAAAATTTTCATCATATTTACTCTGCTAATCTAGAGTTTTTGGCTTTGGGTTGTGCTCTAGCTACTTATTTTAATTGGTTCTGTGTTCTACCCAATAGATTTTATCATGGTTCAGTCTCACATTTAAATTACTTACACTTTGTTTTACACGGTCATCCTAGATGGCATCAAGATTCAGAAGCATCTACATCAAGTTCAGGTTCGGGTGAACATCTTGATTCAGAAGCATCTACATCAAGTTCAGGTTCGGGTGAGCATCTTGATTCAGAAGCATCTACATCAAGTTCAGGTTTGGGTGAGCATCTTAATTATACAGTACAATCTGCTGATCCAAAAACAGTAGGTCAAGTACGCAAAGGATCAGCTGGAGTTGTGGGATCAATGATGCTGTTGCGCTCTTGCCAAAAGATGCATGCTCCGTACACACAGGTTATATTTGCAGTGTTGCTCTGCTGTACGCTTCTCCAGATTATATGCTGAACAAGTTTATCATGATGATCAATTTTAGGATGCACCAATTATGACAGAAGATATGCACGAAGAAAGGCTTCATGCTGTTGAAGCTTTTGGTGATGCATTTGTAAGTGCAATTTTTGTTCCTGTTGTTAAGATTTCTGCACCTTAATAAAAAAGTTCTCATTATTCATGTACAACAATTTGGTGCAATTTGGTGCTCCATTTGTAAATCTGATTTTGTCAACATGGATTTAAACATCCTTTTCATGGTCATATTCAAACTCAGCTGTTTTAGTTGTCAGACAGCCAACACAATTTTTAATATTTCTTTCTTTTTAACTTATTGTAGCATCCTAGTATCAAATTTGCTTGTTTCTTTTGATATCCCAATTTCATGCTTAGTATTAGATAGTGATAATAGAACTTTGATTTATCTTGAAGTCATCAGAGTTCCCATCCGTGACAAAATTTTACAATTGATCAAACCTGGCTACTCTCTAGCACTTTTGAAAACTTGAGTTATTGGTAGGTGCAACCGTGCAAGTGTGCATCTGAAAACTGAAGAGGTCCATATAATTGACAATCTTTAGGATAACATGATTTGAATACTAATGCTGATGACAAAGATTGGACAGGTTCTCTTAGGTTTTTCTAAATATACTCATTTCTAATCTTTAAGACTTGATCCAAGTTGGTTGCAATAATATTATATAATATAACTATTTTCATATATAATTAATATTATATATAATTTATTATATATGAAAAATTAATTTTTATCTGTAGTTGATATGAAAAAACTACATATTTTGTCCCAAAAATAAATTGGAATAAATAAACAGGTTAAGAACTCATAAATTATCTAATCTCATAATATTGAAAACATAAAGTATAAATGCAAATACGAGGATAGAAATGTCTTTTCTTTCAAATACAACACAGGAAATGCAACTTACTTAGGTGCCCTTGGTAAGTTACTTTATGCTTTTGCAAAGTAGCACTTTCTGTAAAATACAAGAAGTGTGTCAACCAAGGTCTCTTTTGTCTACTTCTAAGTTATAGTTAATAACTGTTTATATATAATATGATATGAAATATGTATGGTATAATCAGTTAGTATTTAGCATTTGTGATTTTCTATATACATATTTGGTTTATGAATGCATTAAAAATTTGGTTAATGGGAAATATGACATCTTCTATTCGTGTTTTACAGAGCTTTTCTGGTCAATTGGAAAGAGATATTCTTTCATCGGGTACAATTACCTGAACCTTTTTCTGAAGTTTCCTGCACAAAATTTCTTACTTTTTTTAATCAGTTTTAGTTTCATTGTTCTAAATTAGTTTATCTTTTTCTTTTAGTGTCGTTCTTTTGGGAGGAAAGTAATGTTTAGTTTCTTGATAGTAAGATATTTTTTGGTGCTTGCCATTTTTCCTGATATGTTGCTTTTGTCTTTTGTAATTTAATTTTTTGCATTAAGCCACATCGATGTTCTCCTTAGATTAAAAGGAAAGTTTTGTAAGACAATTATAAGACCAGCTATACTTTGTGGATCAGAATATTGGATGGTTAAGAAACATATATAAAAGGTTAGTATATGGAACATAAAATTGTTGAGATGAATGACTAGAAAAGACGGAATAACAAATTGTTATCATTCATGAACTAGGTTGTAGCTCCAATAGAAAAAAATGACAGAAAATAGACTAAGATGGTATGGGCTAATCCAAAGAAGACTATAGACGTCATAATTAGAGTGAAATGATTATAGTTAATTGGGAAAGGAATAGAGGAGAACCTAAGAAATTCTAGCTCAAAACAAATGAAAGTGATTAAATGCCCTTGGTATAACAAGAGATTTAGCCTTAAACAAGTTCAATTGCCAACTAAGATCCATGTAGCTGACGGTATTTGTGACTTTTTTTGGCTTGTTAGTGTTGTTGGATTTAATATTGCATTAAATATTATTAGATCATCTTAGTGAAAAAAGTAAAATACCAACTTGTCTTGATGTCCCATCCGTTTGGAGTTCAGCTAAATGGATCTTCTCTTTCTGTTCAGCTCTATGTAGCAGAATAATCCGAGCTAAAAATAAAAGTAGTTGATTTTTTGTTATTGTTTCTAGCAAAGGTTTTTTAGGTCTCTCCCTATCTCACATTCTCACCTCCAACTAGTAGTCTTGTTTGATTAGTAATATATTCCAACTGAATGTATTTGTAATAAATTCCATCCACATCGTTGTTGAACTAGATATGTCAGCTTTCAAGGCTGCAAACCCAGATGCATTATTTGAAGATTTTATTCGGTGGCATTCACCTGGTGACTGGGAGAACGATGAAGCAGAAGGCTATGTAGGTGAAAAAAATAACTGGCCGCCTCGGGGTAAACTTTCAGAGCGCATGTCCGAACATGGAAACTTATGGCGGCAAATCTGGACCACTTCTCCACCTTTGCCTGTTTCTGAGCAGAAGCCCCTTCGAGATCCAATTCGAGAAGGAGAAAAGGTACCTACTGTGTCAAATTTGTGTACTTTAGTGTCATAGAGCTATGCTTTTTTATTCATCATTCTTGCATGGTAAAATTCCTGCTACCATTATATTTTCATCCAATTAGGATTAGACTGTGAAGCTTCATGATAGTATGCTGCTAAGGAAATAGTTGGATATGGGTGATGCCCATTAAAGTGCATAATACAATATCAACATCTTAGAATAACCATATCAATAATTTATTTATGCCTTTGTTCCTTACTTGTGCGGAGTGTCAACTTTATGAGAATAATTCCAAAATCTTACTCCTACTCCTTGATATGTAAATAATTGAGACTGCTAGTCTGCAAGTGTTTTTGGAAGGATCTGTTCCATGTTTTGCACCTGCTTCAGACGTACTTAGCCAATAATTGGTGCTTAATTTAATAGCATAAAGTTTTAAATTAATGGACTATAAGCACTACTTGTAGTCAGAGGGTCACTTGCTTAGGGTTAGTACAGTTTTCCTAGCTAAGTTGAAGCTTCTAATACTAAAATTTGAAACAACCAACTTGTAGATGTTGTTAATGGCTTTGGCTGCATTCTTAATTGTGGTCTTGCTTTCTATGGCTTAAGTTCTACTTAGCTCTTATCATGTTCAGCCTAGATATATTTATTAGCATTAAATTGCATCTTTTTATTTTTCTGAGATCCAAAATCTCGTATGATCACTTGACTAATTAATTTTCTTCAGAATAAGGAAGGAAAAGTACGAAGGGAAGAATAACTAAATACTTGATATTTTGATTATTTTCAGGTACTCCATTACCTTGAAACTTTGAAACCACATCAGCTGCTTGAACAAATGGTCTGCACTGCCTTCAGAGCATCAGCTGACATTCTGAACCAGACCACATATGGTGATATCAAACCTATGAAAATACGAATTGATCAGCTTTATCTTACACTAGCATCACATTTGAAGTCTTTGCAAGGTATGCCATTTTCGTTCTGAAGTTAAACTGTTGCCTCTATATTTGTAATGTAGACTGTATGCCTTTCATCATTAATTTTAGTCCAATTATAAATCAGCAAAAGTTCTTTTTTTAATCTCTGATGTTAGTCTTGAATATTCACGTGGAAGTTTTTTTTCCTTATCCTGATCATGTTATGACAATGTATTATTGGCTGTGCACTTTTGTTAATCAAATGAAGTAGTGAAGTTCCACTACTGAAGTTCCACTTTTCTAGTTGCCCAGAGATCTCTTTTACTTTTTCAAAATTATAGTTGGCATTTTCAAAATCAGATATAGTAGCCCACTTTGGTCCAATTATAAATCAAAATCAGATATATTATTGACTTCAACCTCGTCCCACTTTGGTCCTAGTTTTGCATCAAAACTGAATTGATCAAGAACTGACAAAGTTGGCTGATCCGGTCAAAACCGACCCTATTGAACCCCGAATTTTGCAAATTTACTTCTTCTTTTTTTACTCTTATTGGTTTTGCTTGGACTGACTGAACAGGTCTGACTCAAGAACTTGTATCCCGGCCAGTTTGATGTATTAAAATGTCGAATTATAGTCACACCCTTCCAGCTTGTTAATTAGTTTAATTCCATTCACTATCCATTCTAGCTATACAAGAACTGGTGTCCCGACCAGTATGCATTTCATCATTAATTTTAGTCCAATTGTAAATCAAATATTCCATTCAATATTGATATATACATACAATTCTCAATCCTGACAGTCATTTTTTTACAGCAAATCATGCGCTTGAGAAGGCTGAGTTGATTGGTGATTTAAGACAGCTTTGCCTTGTATTTGAGAACATAGAGAAGCTACTAATTCTTGCAGCTTCGATCCACCGCAAGTTATTGGATGCCCCACGCCTGGCTAAACAAATGTTCAGTGACTATTTTGAATTTTACCTTCCCAAAATGGGTACCAGTTTAGCGAGCTTATGCTTCGATCAGGTACTTACTATACTTTCCATGATAAAATAGAATGTTTCGTTTCCTGGTCAACTTACATGGTGCAATTGTATGGTATATGCAGTTATGCACTATACCAGTCGTGAGTCGTCTAGATCATCTTATAGTGTTTTCCTTTATCCTCTCCTTAGGGATTCAACAGATATTAAGATGTCATTTGGTTCACATAGGAGTAAGTTTCTTGTGGAAGTTACATTTTCCATGAATTGCATTCCCTTATGAACTTCTTGAAAAATGCCAAAAACATATTTAGTTGGCATAAGTGAATGGCAATTTTCCATGAATTAAATTTCAACTATTTATTTCTCGGGACTAAAATGTCTTCCACTAGTAACTATATCAATATGATAATATCATGCTAATAAAATATAATATTGTAATATATTAAATATGTAATTAATAATATAATATAATATAATATAATATAATATAATAATATTACAGTTATAATATTAAATGTAATACAATATTATACTTATTATCTATATATTTTTTTGTTATATATAGACACTTCACAAAGTTACTTGCTAATACTATTTTGGGTATTCTTGTACTCTACATGTTAAAAAACACAAAATGTAGAACTTATCGAGGGAACTAAGTAAGCTAGCTACTTCCTGTATTTTGTTGGAAGTAGAACTTTTCTCATTTTTGCCTACTTTTTAATAAAGTTTCTACTTCCCACCTAACTTAGTGCTAACCAAACAATCTCTAAGCACTTTGAGATGTTTCTAACCCATAATTTTAGTTCTACAAGGGACAATACTTTTTGTCTCATAAAATGTTGACAACTAGAGAGGATGGTTTGGCGTAACGGTAAAGTTACCCACTTGTGACCTAAAGGTCATGGGTTCGAGCCACGGAAACCGCCTCTTTGCTAAAAAGCAAAGGGAAGGCTGCGTACATCAACCCTCCCCAGAGCCCACAAAAGTGTGATGCTTCGTGCAGTGGGTCACCCTTTCTTTATAAAATGTTGACAACTCTGCTAATGCCATCTTCGTACTAACCATTGTCAGCAACTATAAGGAATATCTTCTTTAACCTTCCATATCATTGCATTTGAAAACTATAAGTACCTTTTGAGATAGGAAAATTCTTGTCCATCTACGTCAACAATACTTTCAAGTTTCCTCTTGGCATTTATATTTGTTGTGATCATGTGTTCAGTCATGATCTTGTGTGGTCTATAGCCTCTACTTTCCAAGGGAATTACATAGATTGGGATTAACACAATCCTACTGGACTCTTAACTCCAGAATAAAGTCATTAGAAAACAATATACTACTTTTTTATTACAAAGTGACATTTTTTTGCTTGATCCCGAAAAATTTTCTTTAACTTGTTTTAGGAGTTCAAAGGCAAGCAGCAAGTAATGATGAAGGAGAGAGATGCTGTAGCAAGTTTGTTTCCTCCTCCCACAGCTAACCAATCATGGCGGAAAGTTTTGAGCATGGGAAATCTTCTAAATGGGCATGAACCTATTCTAAGAGAAATAGTGTTCTCTGTCAATGATCGCATACAAGATAGTCATTATGGTAGCAGCATTCCTACGGCCAATATGGAAGAAATTCAGACACATCGTATGTATTCATGTGGAACATCTAATGATCTTTGGGTTGCACTCTCTGTGACATCATGGGATTAAGTGTCCTCAGTTGAACTGTTTTTATTTGCCAAGATGATTTCGTCTAGTGCTAAATTGGTCCTTTTCATGGGATCAATGCTGACATTGCTCTTTGCCTGATGTGCTGATAAGCTAGCAAAATGTCATTGTCAAGTCTCAAACTACGGTGTGTCAGTGTTTGTAAATGATGGCCGATAAGCTTATGAACTAAGCATAAGGCAGTTCTGGTATACTAACAGTGTCGTGTTCTACTTCCTGGGAGTATCAATTCATGGCAATTTTTTTGTCCCCTGACTTGAGCCTGGTACAAGCTGACTCACATCCGCAGATATTCTTTTGTGGTTAGATGGTTTCAGCTGTTGGATCAATGGACACTATCAGCAGCTTTTGGTAATAAGATTGAGATGGAAGAACATTGGGAAAATAATTTGTAAATTTGTGCATCAAGTCATAACAAAAGTAATTTTCTGTTTGAATGATCTTTCATTCCTTTTCCAGTATGTATTAAAAAATATTTATTACTGTAATGATAACAGTAATAAGCCTTTTCACGGCAGCTTTGGTATTCTCATTCTACTTGGTGAATCTTGAAATATGTTTGTAGTTGTATACATTAATTGCGTATATGTTTATAGCATGTAGGAAAACGTTAGTTTATGACTTGTTTGTTTGGAGATGCTACAGATCCACTTGCAGCAAATTGATCATTTTCTTTATAATTTTTAGATTATTTGCAGTCATTTCCTACAACTCAACCTGTTTGTACACACTGGCGGAGCTACATATAAGGCATGGGGTAATTCCCCTACTCTTGTTGCATATTACTTGATCCTACGAATAGTTCTCGTCGTGCGATGCAGCCTGCCAATTTTCATAGCGCATTCGTTGAGAAAGATAATTTTAATAGAATTGGTGAAGAGACTATTATGCAATGTATGAAGATAATTTTAATAGAATTGGTGAAGAGACTATTATGCAATGTATGAAAACTTGTCGAGAAGATTATATTTTTTATGCTTATAAATTATGTGAGGATATATTTATTGGTTTTTTTATATAATATAACAAATTATTTTTTGGAACATATGTTTAATTATTTAGTTATAATTGTTGATTCTTCAGATTCTTCTCTAGTTTTATTTTTCTTTAACAATTCAGTACCTACAATTTATTTATCTCAACTTGATCCTATATAATTTACTAACATATTTCGGTGTCCCATGCAGTTTCAATTTCTTTATGATATATTTTTTCAAAATTTGACATTCTTAAACTTTTTGCATGGTAAGTTTGTCATTTGACACCATATTCTTTCAAGGTTCCTGAACTCAGCCAACCGAACTTATGTGATTATATTTATAGTGTTGGAAAGACAACTTATCTGTTAAGAGAGAACTGGAGCTGTAGGGTGATAGTGAAATGAATTTGCAAACTACAATTGAGATCCACAATTAAAATGTTATGCAAATTGTATGAGATAATTAAGAAGAAAAAAAGTAAAATGCAAGAGATTACATGGGTCGAATATATAGAAATTAACGGGTATATATAAAAAACTGTGGAGTATATACTATAAGAATGTGGGCAAACCTACAGAACTTCTTGATTGGTATTTTAT
This sequence comes from Canna indica, assembly GCA_034359265.1. Classification (NCBI taxonomy): domain Eukaryota; kingdom Viridiplantae; phylum Streptophyta; class Magnoliopsida; order Zingiberales; family Cannaceae; genus Canna; species Canna indica. The sequence continues at coordinate 383,030 of CP136891.1, forward strand.
TTCATGCCTCTCTCTCTCATACACACATTTGAGTTTATATCAGGTGATGGTGACATTTTAAAATTTGGAGAAGGTGTTCAATGAACATGTTGCTGGTGAGAGAATAACATCTTTATTGTTTCTGATTGTGACACATGGAGCCGTGGACAAGAAAGTAAACAAGATTTCTATCCAAGTCAAGAAAGCACAAAGCAGAATGAAAGTAAAAAAAAAAAGAACAATCATAATAAAAGAAACTGATATGATACCAAGGATTTAAATACCAACAATAACAAACCTATTGTCCTTGTACGGTACCATCAATATAATGAAAGAAGATGATATTGCCTCTTGTATAGGATCATTCCAAATAATTTCAATGCTAGCCTTTGGCTTCACTCGCCTGCGGTCTTCTCTGGGCTGCTACACTCATTCCGAGACGGTTTTACGAAATGTCGTGGTCATTGCATGTTGGTTCACCTGACACGCTTGGAATTCGATAAAGCATTGCGCTAGGCAGCTATCCGTGGCTAGTTGTATGAGTCAATTTCTAGCTTTCGCTAGAACGCATGGTGTCTTTTCTTAGGGGTTTCCTTCCTCTCCTCTTCCCATTGCTCCTATACCCTCTCCCATCTCCATCGTTCGTTGGTATCCTCCTTCACCCGGCTCCTTGAAAATCAACACTAATGGGTCCTAGAAAGACTATAAGGCCGACTTTGGCATTGTTATTAGGAACTCGGACTCTTTTTGCTTGCAGGCCTTGTCGTTCCTGTGCGAGGCCAACTCGGCTCTTGTATGCGAAGCCCTGGCTCTACATAAAGCTATGCTGCATGCTATGGAGCTTCAGGTTAATTCTGACATTTTTTAGAGTGATTGCAAGGTTCTAATTGACTGCCTCTCACTTCATGCAGAACCTCCTTGGCGGATGACGACGATTGTTCAAGACACTTTTGACCTTTTGGAATCCTGTAATTTTGTATTTTCATTTTCCTTTTGTTATTGTGTTTGTAACCAAGTTGCTCACTGGGTAGCAAACTGGTCCCGCACGAGTAAGTTCTCGGGCTTGTGGCCCGCTATCCCACCCCCTGAGCCGACGACATTGGACTCCATTTTGTACCGTAATCGCTTCGGTCCGCCTTTTGTGCGTTTTTAATATAGTTATTTTCTTTGGAAAATAAATAATAATAATTTCAATGCATAAATAATTAACCAGAAAATTCAGAGAATGACCCTTTTGGATAAGGATTTTAAAAATTGACCCTCCATATAAGCCTTTTAAAAAATAGTCATATTTTATCTTATTGACCGAAAATGTCCTTGGAATAAGATTTTGTGAGATAGAAACTTGAATTAATGGTAAAAGACATTAATTTTCATAAAATCAAAAATTTTCAGCGCCCCCACTCTCCTCAACCTACATTCTCAGAGTTCTGTAGCTAAAATAATAAAAAATCGACCTAAAATTATATTCCTTCAACCCTCATTTTGAGATCACGTTCCTTTTCCATCACTCGTGGCCAACCCAGTGTTGCCAGATTTAAGTTATCATCGTCGACCCACCTTTGTCAACCTTGCCCAGCCATTGATTTTTGCATAAATTGATAAAATATCATCAAGGTTTGTGTCTAATCCTACCTTTAGCTTCAGTTTAGTAACTATATCTCCCAATAGAGTTGGGTTATGCTTTTAAGATGTTGAAATGTTAGATCTAAACAGGATGTTATGGACGAAATGTTATAGATAGGGCGGGATATTCTAGAACGGGACAAATTATTGTGAGAGGGAGCATGATGTTAATTATAAAGGTTGCGGGATATTTTGGATATGTTGTTGTGGGAGTGGGAGAGATGTTACAGAGGGGGCAAGATATCTTGGACGGAATGAGTTGTTGCGAGAGTGGGTGGGATGTTATAAAAGTTATGAAATATTTTAGAGGGGTTGTTGTGGGAGTGGGCAAAAATGTTATATAGGGGACGGGAAGTTGTGAGAGTGGGCGCCGGATTGTTCTTGATTGCCGTGAGATCTGTCGACTTACTTGTTTTGGGGGTTTAGATAATCACTTATGCCCCCATGATGTTAGAAGCTTTCCCGAAATGTTATAACCACGAGTGAATTATTTTCGATTGTCGCGAGATGTTGACTTGCCATTTTTTGGATTGGACTTATGTCCCTGAATGTTAGAAACTAAGTTGTGATGTTTTATGACCAGACGAGTTATCTTGGTATGCCTAGGGATGTTAACTTAGTCATTTAAAATATATGAATAATTTTGTCCAAAACACAATTCTCTTGATTATTTTTTGTTAAGCTTATATTGGAGGTCATTTTTTAAAAAAGCCTTGTACGTAAAGGCCATAAAAAGCATTGCGCTAGGCAGCAACCTGTGGCTAGTTTGAGTCAAATTCTAGCTTTCGCTAGAACGCATGGTGTATTTTCTGAGGGGTTCCCTTCCTCTCCTCTTCCCATTGTTCCTATACCCTCTCCCACCTCCATCGTCCGTTGGAATCCTCCTTCACATGGCTCCTTGAAAATCAACACCCATGGGTCCCGTAAAAACTCTGAGATCGGCTTTGGCATTATTATTAGGAACTCAAACTCTTTTTTGCTTGCAGGCCTTGTCATTCCCATGCGAGGCCGACTCAGCTCTTGTATGCGAAGCCCTGACTCTACATAAAGTTGTGCTCCTTGGTATGGAGCTTTAGGTTAATTATGTCATTTTTAGAGTGTCTCTCACTTCGTGTAGATCCTCCTTGGCGAGTGTCGACGATTGTTCGAGACACTTTTGACCTTTTGGAATCATGTAATTTTGTATTTTCGTTTTCCTTTTATTATCGTGTCTGTAACCAAGCTGCTCACTGGGCGGCAAACTGGTCCCGCACCAGTAAGTTCTCGGGCTTGTGGCACGCTATCTGGCCCCCTGAGCCGGCATTAGACTCCATTTTGTACCGCGGTCGCTTCGGTCCGCCTTTTGTGTGTTTTTAATATAGTTATTTTATTTGGAAAAAAAATAATAATAGTTTCAATGCATAAATAATAAACCAGAAAATTCGGGGAATGACACTTTTGGATAAGGATTTTAAAAGTTGACCCTCCATATAAGAATTTTAAAAAATAATTATATTTTGTCTTATTGACCGAAAATGTCCTTGGAATAATATTTTGTGAGATAGAAACTTGAATTAATGGTAAAAGACATTAATTTTCATAAAATAAAAATTTTTCAACGCCCCCACTCTCCTCAACCTACATTCTCAGAGTTCTGCAGCTAAAAAAAAAATCAACCTAAAATTAGATTCCTTCAACCCTCATTTTGATATCACGTTCCTTTTCCCTCACTCGTGGCCAACCTAGTGTTGCCGAATTTCAGTTATCATTGCCGACCCACCTTTGTTAACCCTGCTCAACCATTGATTTTTAAATAAATTGATAAAATGTCATCAATGTTTGTGTCTAATCCTTCCTTTAGCTTCAGTTTAGTAACTACATCTCCCAATAGAGTTGGGTTATGCTTTTGAGATGTTGAGATGTTAGATCTAGATGGATTGTTATGGACGAAATGATATTGATAGGGCGGGATGTTCTAGAACGGGACAAATTATTATGAGAGTGAGCATAATGTTATAAAGGTTGCGGGATATTTTGGATATGTTGTTGTGAGAGTGAGAGAGATGTTACAGAGGGGGCAAGATGTCCTGTACAGAATGAGTTGTTGCGAGAGTGGGTGGGATATTATATAAGTTATAAAATATTTTAGAGGGGTTGTTGTGGGAGTGGACAAAAATGTTATATAGGGGACGGGATATTGTGAGAGTGGGCGCTGAATTGTTCTTGATTGCCGTGAGATCTGACTTACCTATTTCGGGGGGTTTAGATCATTCACTTATGCCTCCATGATGTTAGAAGCTTTCTCGGGATGTTATAACCACGAGCGAATTATTTTCGATTGTCGCAAGATGTTGACTTGCCATTTTTTTTATTGGACTTATGTCCTTGAATGTTAGAAGTTAAGCTGTGATGTTTTATGACCAGACGAATTATTTTGGTATGCCTAGGGATGTTAACCTAGTCATTTAAAATATATGAATAATTTTGTCCAAAACATAATTCTCTAGATTATTTTTTTATTAAACTTATATTGGAGATCATTTTTTAAAAAGGCCTTGTCCGAAAAGTCCATATATGAAAACGACCCAATAATTATTCTCACTTTCTTTACACATGTGATCTATTGAACCGCTAAAAATTGATGCCTCGGTTAATAATAATTGCACAAAAAGAAAATTCCATAACCATATATCATCACAACACCATTGGATTCTCCTTTCTTGAGATGATTAATTAAACAGATCAAGTAACAACATTATAATGTGAATTCTTTGCTCATAGTAGTAGCCAAAAAAATTGGCTTAAATTTACCCTGCCATATATTGCAATATTGTTTTATAGTTGAATGTGATTTTTACCGTGGAAATGATTGAAATAATATCTTCTGCAATGTTTTATATGTCGGTTGTATTTTTCCTCGCATTTATATATTATGATATGATCCTTAATTATAGCCCATATTCTTATAGGCTCAAGGCACTTCCCACTCTTCCTTGCATTAACGGGTTCCCACCTCCTGCTACCATTATCGCGAATGTTTGTTGGTTCATCTAACATGCTAGGAACCTCCTGATCCATGAGGCTAGGCAGTCTATCCCCTCGACCCTCGTCTCGAAGATCTTGAATTTTACAAATGCTTACACGCCTTGTAATACGTCTAAGAGCTCAAACACACTACAAAAATTAAATAAGGTATCACCAATGAATTAAATCCGTTGGTAATAGTCAAAAATCTGTTGATAATAGTCAAGAATCCGTTTGTAATACTAATACCAACGGATTTTCATTTGTAAAATCTGTTGGTGATACTCTGCTAGGTATTACCAACGGATATTACAATTGTTCGTTGGTATTACCAACGGATAAAGATATATTTATTGGTAATTATCAACAAATGAGTTGGTATTGTTATTGGTAATACTAACAAATGATATATTTGTTGGTAATTTTGTTGGTAATACCAATAAAATTTAATTGTTGATGAAAGTATGTTTTCTTGTAGTGACATTTCCATTAATTCATTTAATAAATGGATTCCGCAAGCACCTAATTTACTCAAGATGAATTGTGATGCTTCTCATGATAATTTTGCAAGAGGCATTGGCTTCATCATTCGTTCTTCGGACTGCACGTTTGTTGCTGGTGGCTCTTATTTTGTCCCGGAAGACTCAGTCTTGATCCTGGAAGCATTGGCAGTAAGGGCTGGTCTCATTTTTGCTTCTGAGAATAGCATCCCAAACTTTGTGGTTGAATCTGACTCAAAGATCTTGATTTCAGCTCTTAATGCCGAAATTTCCCCGCCTTGGGAAATCGGCTCAATCGTTTCAGATATTTTAACTTTGCGATTGGGTTGTAATTGTCTAGGTTAATTTTTCTTTTTGTTTCTGAGATTGTAACAAAACTGCCTATTGGGCAGCAAATCGCGGGCGTGTATGTAAGGATTGACTTGGTCTGGTCTACCATCCGGCCTCCCGAGTTGGAAGATATTTTGGTGTTTGACTTTTTTGTTGTTGGCTCTCGCCACATTTTAATATAACTGCTTATCTTTTTGGTAAAAAAAATAAAATAAAATTATTATAGGCTCAAGGCATCGAGGAAAAATATATTTTCAGATCTAAGTTATATAAATTGGGTTGTATTTCATACGTCATCATGAATATATAGAAGTTTAGCATGCAAATAAAGGAAATGAAATGCAATGTCCTACCAAATTAAAACCTAGCTAGCTAGGCACTTGGAAATCACTTTCCTGTCCTAGCTTTTGATTATTGCATGAGAGGCTGAATGATTGAAGGGAATCCTTGGTGGTGGTGGTAGCTACTAGCTAGGAATATGAATAGCTTATAGCTTATAGCTTATAGATAGTGTGTTTCAACAAAAGGGAAGATTTGTGTACGTGGGTGGAAAATGTCACTGTTAAGATCTTGAAGAGAACCTGCTCTTGGTGAAGCATGGCTTCTACCAGCATTGGATTCTTCTGCTCATTTCTCATAAAGCTCAAAGATTGGAGAGATAGCTTTGAAAACCGGTCGGCCCGCTTCGATCTCATTTGAATAGAGCTGATCCCAAATCTAATTGAGATTAAGCATACAAAATTATTTTCCATTCCTACTCGATCATGAGCTAGACTCAAATCGAATGAGTTTCATCCGATCGACCAAAAATATCAACATCCAATATTTATCACCAATGATTCAACGGTAATAAGCTCATGATATAGGGGATAATAATCGACCCATTCAGGACATATCCCCGTAGAAATCCGTAAAATATTCTAGCCATATTTTTAAACATGCCTTATAAAATAGACACGACACACTCTACATGTATACTATTTGTTCCAATTTCATACATTCTCCATATGAAATTCCTTCTTAGTTAAGTGTCGAAATATCTTTGCATGCTATCACCGGAGCTGTGTTAAACCAAGAGACGCAAGACTTACTGTTATCTCAGATTTCAAGCGAGAAAATCTTTAATTTGGTTTTTCTTTTCATTTCGAATTTGGACCTTCATCTCAATCAAAAAAATCTAAAACTTATCGATAGTTGTTTTCAAAATTTACTTTGTTTTCTTCCTAAATTTCTTTTTCATGTTTTGATATGATTAAGTCTTCTTTAATATGTTTCTTTTGTCCTTTGTAATAAAGAGTGCGGTACGTGACCAACATTAAATGATCTCGTCCTCCTTTCTTTCCTTTTCTCCTTCAAGAAGACTTGAATAGTTGAAGGGTGAACATGTAATTGAAAGCACATTAAAGGCTGTCGGTGAGCTATATATATATATATACGGATCATATATATTTACAATTTAATTAACATATAAATGATAAGCACTACTAGAATATTAGTTATCAATTACGGAATTCACCAACCCGCTTAGACCATCAGAACCATTCACGAGTTTCTGACAACCACAAGGGTCGTGGCTGATGTAACCCAATCAGCCCCGGCCACCCAAGGCCGTCGCTCATATATAGGTGATGGCGCGCATAGGACACGAAATGAAATAATTTAGCAATGATGGCTTAGGGGGGCAAAGGGCCGTGATATAAATAAGTAATTAACTACGACCAAGAGTAACTATCGCTTATTAATTGATGGCGTAAACGCGACGCGAAAATAAAAAAAACACATCGCCGTCGGCTAAGAGAGGACTATGCGATCGTCGCTAATACTACGAAAATATTGACACTGGTGCAAAGATTATTTTGGTGGTCGATGTTATTATTGTTCCCATTAATTGACAATAATGATATCTATTTTGAGTAGAATGCTCAAACTTATTCACCTATAGCCTATTTATATAATTAAAAGAACCTAGATTACTATACATTTCATTCTTTTTTTCTTATAAAAATAATCGTTTGGAAAAATTATTTATCTATACATTTCATGAGTTTATTGTTAGTGTCCTTCTCATAAAATAACTCGCTCATCAATTTTATAAGTCTAAATTAATATTAACCTAATTAAAATATTAAATTTTATCTTTTCCACTTAAATATAAGGTCATCATCAATGCTCATGTCAAATCCATGCACAATATATTGAATATAACCACTCACCTTATCCTAGCAACACTTCATCCTAACTATCATCTATTACAAGTCTTGATCGATCCTAGAATAATATAAGATTATAACAATAATATAAGAGGATATAGGATAAATTTATATATATCATTATTTATTTAGCGCATGAATTAAAAAAAATAAAAATAAAATAATATAAATAAATATTATATTTGATATACATCAGAATTAATAATTTCTTATTTAATATCATATCATATCCTATATATCCTATATGAAAAAGTAAACATATCATTAGATGATATTATTATTTTCAAAATGCTTAATTATGTTTTTGGTCCCTCAAAATATCATATTTTTTTCGTTTGGTCCGTCATTTTTAAAAACTTTTCGTTTAGTCCCTTAAAAATTATTTTCGTTTTCGTTTGGTCCCTCTATTAGCTTTTGATGTTAAGTGTCAATATGGAATGCTGCACTACAACAAATTCGTTATATATCGACATCAAAATTTTGACGCTGATTATAAGGGTCGAAATGTAAAATTATTAAAATAATAATAATACAATAAGTTTCGACGCTTGACAACAGCTGACAATAGGCATCAAAATGTTTCGACGCCTGACAACAACTGACAGGCGTCAAAATATTAGTTTCGACATCCGAGAAGACGTCGAAATATTCGACATATCGACGCTTGCATATAGGCGTCAGCAGGCGTCGATACGTTTAACATTTCGACGTCTGCTCAACCGTCAAAAAAATTTAAAAAAAAATATTTCTTAACATACCGACGCCTGTCAGAGGCGTCGGTATATTTATTTTTATTTTTTAAAATAAATAATCATCCGTGTGTGGCGGATATCGAGCGGGATTCGCGCCTGCTCGATGTCCGCCGCGCGGCGGGTAAGCAAGCGGGCGAGCGCACACGCGCTCGCCCAAGTAGGAGGCGGGAAATTTCCTGTAGATTTTTTAAAATAAATTTTTAAAAATTTATTTTTTTAATATATGTTTTCTATTTATACTCCTACTTTTTCCTCATTTTTTTCTTCCTAGTTTTTCTTCTTTCTCGTATCATCTTCTTTCTCCTATTCTCTCTTCAAACCAAATAAAATTTTCATTTTCTTTTTTTTACAGGTTATCAAATTCATTGATGATATAAAATTTTGTACAAGGTTGGTAATTTTTTTAATTTTTATTTATATCAAAATTTTAAAAATTTATTACTATTTTAATATATTTTTTAATTTTTTATTTTTAAACCGGCGCGCCGCTTGATTTTCGCCGCGTGGCAAAAATTGAGCGGACGCGAATTCGTTGACGCTCGATGTCCGCAGCGTGGCGGACATCGAGCGAGCACGAATCTGCGCCCACTCAATTTCCGCAGCGTGGCAGACATCGAGCGAGCACGAATCTGCACCCACTTGATTTCCGCCACGCGATGAAAATCGAGCAGGCGATTCGCGCCTGCGCTTAATCCGCCGCACGCGAAATTCCAATTTCGCATGCGACGGCTTGAATTCCGTTGCAATGCAACGAAATTCAATGAATATTATATATATATACCGACGTCAGTATGTTAAAAAATATTTTTTTAAAAAAAAAATTGACGGTTGAGCAGATGTCGAAATGTTAAACATATTGACGTCTGTTGACGCCTATATGCAAGCGACGATATGTCGAACATTTCAACATCTGTTGACGCCTATACATAAGCGTCGATACGTCGAATATTTCGACGTCTGTTGACGCCTATATGCAGGCGTCGATATGTCGAACATTTCGACGTCTGCTCAGACGTCGAAATAAACATATAGGCTCTCGTCATATTCCACTCATTTTTGTCATCTTTGTTGGCGTCGATATGTTAATTTTGGCTGTTGTTAATTGACGTCGAAATGTTAGTTTATTATGACGTCAAAATATCAATGATTTGTTGTAATGCTGGCATGGCCTAAAGTGGGACCAAACGAAAAAAATAATGGAAAAAATATATATTTTTAACAACCTAAAATATAATTATATATTATTATACTTTAGGTTATTAAAATGTATATTGTTATATTTTAGGTTATTAAAATATATATTTTTTCATCTAGTCCCTTAAAATATCTCTTCTTTTTTATTTGGTCTCTCTTTAGTCCATGTCAGTATTTCAGGTTGACATTTAACATCAAAAATTAATGAAAAATAATTTTTGAAGAGTTAAATAAAAAGATTTTTAAAATGAATAATCAAATGAAAAAAAATATGATATTTTGGGAGACCAAAAATATAATTACAAGGGAGGTGAGTCTCACCTGGACAAATAAAGGAGATGTCAATATAATTTCGTTGAATCTCAAGAGAGATCGTGTAATTTATTCATATATATATATATATATATATATATATATTTCTTGATATCGGATAAAATATTGAAAATATATATCCTTGGATCCTAGTCAATCTGTGTTAATATTCCAAGTGTTCAGAATCAAAATAAGAACCGCGAGTCAAAAAGTCAGCTGTTCCTACGAGGCTACAAGCCTATCCCCACGAATCCAAGTAGGTACGTCTACGTCAATATAATTAGTCTATCTTCTTCAATTAAATGGTCTATATATATATATATATAATGTTGGGCTACTATTTCTCAAATCTTACTAATCTACTTGATCGGATCAGATTTCAGTCCTAATACACAAATTATCAAATTCAGTTTGATTCGGTTTTAAAGGTATTTTTATTTTGGTAGAGCTTTCTTCCAATCCAAATAACTATATTATATCTTTATTTATAAATACAGCATCATGATTCAAATCAAACGCAATAATGTATTCGGTTAAATTTGAAAGGGAATTTGGTTCTCGAACCGCATCGATTAGACATCTCTAATTCTTGATCTCCCTCGACGTCTCCATCGATCAATCTCTTCATGTTTCATCTTTAGCTTTGTCTATTTATGCATGCCACAACTAATTGTTCAAGAATGGGAACAAGTTTTTAGGCTCATCTCACTCGAAAAAAGGTTTGAAATTGACCGTGCCGAATTCGTTTTCTTCCATAAAATTTACATATATAAAGACAAATAAGTTGGGAAAAGAATCTGTGTGTACGGATGATGTAGGTCGGGCTTTTTTCGGGTATTTGTTTTGTTTCTTTTCCATGGGTTTATTTGTGTTTACATGACAAATCTAGATCGAGTTAACTTTGATACATTTGGTTATTTAAATAAGTGCCTAATTATGTAATATTAGTGTCTGATCGAATATATATGACTCAAATGTGATGCGAATTAAAATAGCACTGCATATAATTAATACTGAATATGACTCAAATGAGACTCAAATTCAACTAAATCTAGATTTAGATTTAGAGGTATGTGAACTCATGAACCCACAAATCTTCAGAAAAGATAGCTAGTTATATAATTAGGTGTATACCACAACCACCTAATTATATATAAGCAATTAAGTGCTTAATGATTAACATTTTTTGGTACTGTATTAAGCAAGTTTTGGAGGCTAATGATTAAATTAGAAGATTGATGTAACCCATGCCAATATATATAGTTAATTAAACATCGAAAAGAGAGTACTCATCAATTCAAACATATATATATATACTGTGTTTGAATAGAATCTACAAACTCCTTGACATTAATGCACCCTCATTGTTTGAGGGTTATATGCATGACTGGGTTTATTTTGCCTTCCTTAATTTTCTCCTTTCCTTTCTGGTAGTAATTCATTAATAGTCTTTCCTTCTCCCTTAGTTTTCCCAACTTGGTAACATATATATATTCTCATTTCGATCCTTCTAATTAAAATGAAATACATTGTGGGACCTACCTAGGTCTCGCTCATTTATTATATTAATAAAATCAAACATATTATGTATATAAAACGACATTATATATTATTAAATTATATACTATATATATATATATTATTAAATGGAAAGGGTTAGAGTTAATTAGAAATTAGAATAGAATAAAAATCATGGAGAAAGAAACTATTTAGTTTGCTTTGATAGTTAAGCAATTAATAGCTTGTAGAAGGATCAATTCTGAATTCTCCATGTTTATAAAACGACAAAAGGAGTGACTAAAAATAAAAGAATCTATTTATATATGTTGCCCTACGTACGCCTATATATATACCATTGCACACTCTCTACCTATCACCATTATTTCAAAAATAAATAAATGTTTCTCGAGTGTGTGTTTTTTATAATTGTTGTTAGTGGCCTTTTCTAATTTTATTTTCTAGTTCGTGGGTAGGGACGGTAATCCTACTCGATCAATATTCCTTCGTGGATGACCAACCTCTTCCTCGAGCCAAGTATTGGTTAGCTTGAGCTCGGTTCGCTCACATGTAAAGTTTGGCTCGAGCTCAATAGCATCGAGTCAAGTTTGAGTTTTTGAGTCGATCCGAAGTAACTCCCAAGTATCTTGGCTCACTTGTACCCCTACTCGCCGATGGATTAGGACTTGGAGCCCGGGACCAAGGCTCTAACTAGATGGTGATCTGCTTGGCACAAATTTCAATTCGATTGTGTCAAACCCAACATGGACTGAGTATGATTCAGGTTGTTCATGAATTGACCCGGCCCATTATCGTCTTTACGTTAAGATTATGAAGTATAAAATAGAGCTTCATGTATATTTAAACAAAAATGTATTTTCAATTCAAATATATGACGTATTATATAATTTAATAGTACAATATTATGATATATATACGTGTGTGTGTTTTTTTTTTTTTCCTTCTATGTTAGTCTTTTAATTTATCAAAAGAAGTATATTATAAATCAATGAACTAAAATTCGTTAGATAAAAAATAGTCAAAATACTATATTTTGCATTTAAGACATATACTATACAAATTTTATATTTTAGTCATTTGATAAAAAATCATATATTTTAATTATTAAATTAACATTAAATAAATAAAACTTAAAAAATATTTTTTATTTAAATTCTTATAAATTTATTATTTTTGTATTTAATCCTTTATTAATAGAAACATAAACATTTAAGTGGCTTTATCAAATTTATTGTATTTTTCCCGAATTAATTTTGTTCAAATTAACTATCACTCGATCTGATCATAAAAATAGCGAAAAAGAAATAAAAGATAGAAGAATCAAATCGAAGTGACGATTCCGGTTCAAATTAATTCTAATTCAATTTGATTCGGTGGCGAAAATTTTACTAAATAAGATTTGATTTTGATTCGGTTCCATTGGTTCAATTAGGTTTGCACAGAAGGGATCCGATCCCCCTTTATTGAGTATCACTGTTTTGAGTTTACTAAACTATATGTTACCTACTTGGTGGCACCAAATTAATGTCATTAACACTTAATTGCTAGTTTTTTTTTTAATTTTCAACTCATTTAATGGTACTTAACTTACACGGTGCGACGTGACTCACTTGTGCTTAAATGATAGTAGCATTCGATATATTACCTATAGATCTTGGGTTCAATTCCTAATTAATTGTAGTGCTAGCTTTGTGTACTTTTCCCACGTCTTGTGTATAGACATGTCCATTGTTCGGTTCACACCAAACCGAACTGATTTTTTCGGTTCGGTTCGATTTTAACGGTTGCAGGTTTGGTTCTTGATCCGAACCGAACCCGAATTTTAGGTTTTGGTTCGGATTCGGTTCCCGGATTATGGGAACTGACCCGAACCGAAAACCGAATTAATTAAAAAATAATATATATATTTTTGATTTTTAACCCAGGTAAGTAAATGGATATTGGGTAATAATTTTTAATTTTTAATTTTTTAACCAAATTAATTAAAATTTCGGTTTTCAGGTGGGAAACCGAACCGAACCGAATAATTTTGGTTCAGGTTAGATCGGTTTAGGCATAGTTCGGGTTGGAATTTCGGTATGAAAAAAAAATCAGTTTAATTTAATTCGATTCGATTCGGTTCGGTTCGGTTCAGTTTGAATCGAATGGACAACCATACTTGTGTATATTACAATTTAAGAGGTGACTTCATTATCATTAAATATTGTGTGTATGATGACCAATTACTATAAATTATGTTTTTAATTTATTTTTTATTTGCATCGATAATTAATTTATCGATCAATTTGAAACAATGAAACCAATTCAGTGTTTGGTCAGAGTTTGAAATTATTGTCAAGTACATATTATAACAACTACAATCCAGCCTCTTATTTAGAGCGCGCTTGTTGGATTAGGTCAAGAAAATTTTATAGGGGCTGGTAGATTTTTAATTATGTTTTTTCAATATACTGATTTTTGTCAAAAACATATATGCACATTTATCAAATTTAATTAGATTTAGGACAAATAGTTGTTCTCGACCTAGTAAAATTATATATTTATTTTTTATCAAAAATATTGTAATATCTCGGTTTAATTTCACATTCGAGATATATTGAACGTGATATTGGCTTATAAAATTTTATGAGTGTGCTATCGTAAATTTCAACTTAAGCATTTTAATTAGGCCAATTTATTGATATATGAAGTTGATGTGTTAGTTATCCTATCGAGTGGATCATGATAAATATACAAAAATTAGTTAGATTTACGATAAACATATGCTCTTGGTCTTAGTAGAATTATATAATTAAAATTGATATGTTTTGTTTCTTTTCAGTGAAAGCATAAACGGTTAAGAACAAAACTTTGTATGGAGAGGTTAAAATTTACAGATTAATATTTTAAAAATAATATTACTTTAGTAAATACGTTTGGATGATATTAAAAATTAAAAAGGGTCAAATTTAATATTTGTGGATTTTAAAATGGAATTGTACCAGTTTTCAACAAACCAGCTTAATATAAGATTTCGATTGATTGCATACAAGTGAATCAAATTGAATTAGCTTGTGATCGAGTTTAATCCAGAAAACAAATTTCTATCAGCAAATTAATTTTATTGATATTATCAATAAAATTACAGATGAATATATATTATTAATTTATTGATATTACTAACAAAATTATCAATAAATATATTTTTATTCGTTGTTAATACTAATGGATATTGTAATACCAATGATGAATATTATAATATCCATTGATAATACTTAGTAGAATATATCAACTAATATATCAATAAAAAAATTATTGTTAGTAGTATTATCGACAAATTTTTGACTATGTATTTATTAGGCATAAGTAATTAAAATTCTAAGGAGCAATTAATTTTTATCATTGCACAGTACTTTTCGCCTGCTACAAATGAGTAGATAACCCGATATTACGAGTCGAGTGAACCAATAAGATGAATCTCAATCCGGTAATCCGATTGAAGTCATCCAAGTTAGCGGATTCAAACACTGAAATTTTACTTTAATTTTTAGAAGAGTTCATATGTAATCTTCAAACTGCATAGAATATTTGGAGTTCAGAATTTGTGTTACATGAATAAGATTTGAGAGAAAGTGCACAGTAGCTAATCTTAATTAAATTAATTACACCCTTAATTAATACAAAGGTTAACAAACATTATTACCACACGTCCCCAACATTGAGGGGGCCACCAACTTGATTAATTACCTCTCTCTCTACGCGTTAAGCTTTCGACGTCCCATCTCAACCCACCTTGTGTCTCTTCCTTCTTCCATTCACTGAATCACCCCCTCTTTTTGCTCTCTTTCCTCATCCCCTTCCCTTCTACTGTACACAAAAAGCTTTAAGCTTGAGAGAGTGGGAAATCGAAAGAACTACTCTCTCTCTCTCTCTCTCTCTCTCTCTTCCTCTACACAACAATCATTCATACCAGTAGCAGTACTGTTATGATGATTATTTAGCAGAAGAAAGAAGAAACAATACCTCGAACACCTCTCCTGCATGGAGCCCGCCCCTGACACGCCGGCCGAAGGCCCTTCTTCCTCTTCCCCCGCCGCCGCCGACCCCCCTCCACCTCCTCCCCCTCCGCAGCAGCAGCAGCAGCAGCCGCTGAGCCGGTACGAGTCGCAGAAGCGCCGCGACTGGAACACCTTCCTCCAGTACTTGAAGAACCACAAGCCACCGCTCACGCTCGCGCGGTGCAGCGGCGCGCACGTCATCGAGTTCCTCAAGTACCTGGACCAGTTCGGGAAGACCAAGGTGCACTCCGCCGGGTGCAGCTTCTTCGGCCAGCCCAATCCCCCGGCCTCCTGCGCCTGCCCCCTCAAGCAGGCCTGGGGCTCCCTCGACGCTCTCATCGGCCGCCTCCGCGCCGCGTACGAGGAGAACGGCGGCCGCCCCGAGTCGAACCCCTTCGCTGCCCGTGCCGTCAGAATCTACCTCAGGGAAGTAAGAGAAAGCCAAGCCAAGGCTCGCGGCATCCCCTACGAGAAGAAAAAGCGAAAGAGGTCCCGTGCCACGGCCGCCACCGTCGAGGCTGCAGCGTCTGATTCCACGCCCACGGTGCCGGCCGAGGGGAGTTCAGCCGCTGGCGGTGGCGAGGGGGAGTCTTCCGCTGCATCTTCGGTTGCCACTGCTTCTGCCGGCACCAGCGGTGGCGCTACAAGTTCAACCGACCCACCACCGGGTGGTTCATCGTCGGTCTCATGACTATAATGAAATTAGTCTCCTAAATCATTTACATATATCTTCGATCGGTTCCATGAGATCTGGCATTAGTGCTGGTAAGATCACATCAAATTTGCTATATATTTTTTCATATTTATTATATTAGAATTCTAAATAAGTGATTAGAGGTGATACAAAGAGTACATATTATTGTTGACAATTCTCTACATTAAGTGGATAGAATTGAAGAACTTGTTCTCTTTCTCTTCCAATGATTGACATATATCTACATTAATTTACTCAGATATTGTACCTCAATTCCCACCTCGTTCATCTATTTACACTCTATCTTTCTCAAGTCTAATTAATTATGAAGATATAAAAACTTCTTTTCTTTAATTAGTTAGGGCAATTAGCTTCATCTGAATGCAGATGCAGTAACTTAATTGGCAGTAGAATTTATCAGTCTTCTCAGGAATCATTATAATCACATTGCAATTTGATTTCTCATTCTCTCTCTGTGAAGTCTGAAGCAAGCTCCAAAGAAAAAACATTGTTCCTGGAGGGACTGACATTAGATTCCCTTCTCACTGTTCATATATATGTAGTACGAAAACTTTCCCTTGTTTATTTAATGTAATTTGCTCATAAAGTAGTCACAGACTTCTGTCTTGATTCTTGCCTTCTGTAGCTTTTTTTTCTCTTGTTTTCCTCATATAATTTCTTTCAGAATATTGCTTTAATCAATGCATGACTACAGACATTGCTAAATAGCGGCACAGCAACATTTCAACATTTCATGGTCCCCTTCCCTGCAACGAGTTCAGATTACCCGCACGAGCGGCCACCGATCTATCTAACTCAGTTCTCTCTCTCTCTCTCTCTCTCTCTCTCTCTCTCTCTCTCTCTAATTTAAAACTGAAGAATATATTAAACCTCATTAATTAGGTGGAATTTGTTGAATTAGTGCAGCTTAAGTATTCCATTACCTAGTGAGGTCCTACCATTAAGAACTGTCTTCTCTTTTTAGCTCTAACCAGTTCCTTTTTATAGTTAACTTTTACAAAGATGCTAAGTAATGAGATTTGCCTGTGATCTTGTAGAGATTGAGAAGACATGCATCTCTATCTTCCCTTTGAAAAGTTAGATTCTTGCCCTCACACATGTGTCAATCTAATTAATCTAGATTATAAACAAAATCATTATATAAACCTCAAGCTAGCTAGGTCCTTAATTAAATCCGGGTTGGGTCGCTTAAACTTGAGCAGCAAAGTCTGACTTTGAAACTTCACTGTTGAACACCGGGCCGGAGAGAGATTTGGATGATGCTTTTTATTCAGTACCAAATCTATGCTGACGTTAGTGTAACGTTATTAATAGGGTAAGAGATAGAGAGAGGGTATTATTATTATAATTATGGTTAAATATAATAATGGTGTGAGGATGATGGAGCGGAAAGAGGAATCACTTGGAGTGTCTGCACTCCACTTAATCTAATAATTCTTCTGCAAGCAACAGCGAAGCAATGGATGTCTCGTACGGATACTGATCTCCAGATCTCTCTTTCTTGTAATTGCCCTAAACTTTCGTTTCTTGCTGGTGAATTAGGTTTTCATCAGCTCCTGCAGTTAATTTGTGTTCATATGCAATATATGTTTTAAAATCAATGACAAAACAATGAAGACCAAAATTATATTTAATTATAGCTAGCATAAAAAATAAGAAGCTATGTAATATTAATATATGCATGGACATTATAAAGAAAAAAAAAAATCAATTGTCTTCGATGGTCACAAAATTTAATTTGTATGTCAAGAATAAAATACAAAACTTGAAGAAAAAAAAAAGAATAAAATGCAAAAAGTTATCTAGAGAGAATCATAAGTTGAGAAGAAAAAGAACAAAGAAAGGAAGAACTATATATAATTAAATTTGATTTAGAAAACGTACAAGAAATTATGAGAATAAAAGCACACATGCACGGGGCAGTTCTTCAACGCCATTATTAGCTGTGACGCCATTACTGTGTAGAGATCATCTTTTTCAAAATAATATCTTACTTTAGCAACTTAATTTCTTAGCTTTAATTATATATAATTATTTGATGTGGTAAAATTCTTTCTCTGATCTCGTTACTATTATTTCACCATGAGGTGGCCCATCCTTTTCTCTCCTTCCTCAAGTACTAATTCTTATCTTCAATTAATAAATTACCATCCCATGGTTTTGCTCTCTGCTGTTGTATTTTAGTCTTTTTTAGGGAATAGAAAAATGTTGAGCTAAGAACCCTAAACCTACCAGCATTTGTAAACATTCACGTTGATTGAATGATGGGGAATTAAGAATTCAAGGCATGTTACAATGTCCACCATAAAATAAATAATTCGTATAATAGTCACGTCAAATGATGTGGTTCTGTCTTGACTTGATCTTTGATTAATTTAGTGCATCTAATCTAATATATCGGTGGCACCAATGAGTGGGTAGTGCTCTTTGAATTAATATGTAGGAGAATTACACGGAAACCCTTTAATTATACTTAGGATTCATTTAAAAAGACAATCTTCAATTTAGTCCTTAATTATTTGTAATTTAATCCTCATTTTACTTTCATATCCTAAAATTCTGAAACTTCAATCATTGAATCCCAAACTTTTAACCATGAATTAATGTAGGTTCATATATAGTTGAACAGCCGGTTCATCAAATAACTTGCATGTGAACTATAATATTTATATTATTATAATTAATTAAAACGTTTAACACATATATAGAAAGGAGGAGGTGCTAATCAGAAATAGAAACAATGGATGAATTAATCTTAAAATATTCATAGTTAGATGCAATGTGCATATTAAGTCGAGGAACACAACGTACCCCCGCTTATCTCTGTGTTCGATTAGGGTTGAGAAAGAGAAGAAAAACGAAGATCTCAACGGAGGATTAACGTGAAGATTAACGGAAGTGGTCTCTGCGTACTATTATTGATGTGAAGGAGGATTCCAAAAACATTTATAAGTGTAGGTAAATTTTGTACACAATGCCTATAGTCAAAGTAAACGAGAGTTCCGCGTAATCTACCCAAAGATAAAAGATGAAAATTCCTCCGCTGGTTTACCTACATTAATAATTATATGGATGAGAAGAAACTATTTTTTTGGTGGGGCCCCACGTAGGTGTGTAAATGGATTGAATCTAGTTTCAAAAATACATTAATAATTCAATACAAAATTTTTGAATTGCGAAAAGAAATTGAATCCAATTTAATTAATTAATTTTGAGGGAAAATGTGAGTCAACTTCAACCGAGTCAAGTCAACTTTTTCTTTTTTTAAAAAAAAAATCGTTCAAGTTTTGAGTTTTAAATTTTGTCCGTTGAACATTATTAATTATTCAAAAATGTTATCATTTGTAGATTAAAGTCGAGTAGGATGACATATAATGAGGGCACGTACGTTGGATTGATTTTCTTAATTCAATGCGCTTGTTTAGTTGTTGAAATAAACAATAAATGAAATAGTTATTTTTTGTTTATTTTTATTAGAAAAAATTAATGAAAATATTCTAAACTATCGAGCTTTTAACAAATCTTTCTCATATTTTTATTTGTAATTAATTTATACTCGAACTTTTATTTTTGTATCAATTGTATACTTTCGTCAGCTGGGTGTTAAAGTAGTCGTTATATGCTGACGTGGACTGCACAGTCAATATTAAATTTTAAAAAAAATTATTCAAAGTTGTCTTGTCATCAAATGATCCACGTCGGCAAGACCGGTTAAAAAAAAAATAAAAATCTCTTTAATTGTTTTTTTCTCTTATTTTTAAGGTATGACAGTTGTGGTATTAAAGAGTTTTTAAATATTTTTTAAAACTGATCTTGCTGACGTAAATCATTTGATGACGAGGTAATTTTTAATAAAAAATTAATTTATTTATGCTGACTGTGCAGTCCACGTCAGCATATAACGATTACTTTAACACCCAGCTGACGGGAGTATACAATTGATACCAAAATAAAAGTTCGAGTATAAATTAGTTACAAATAAAAGTATGTGTCAGATTTGTTAAAAACTCAATAGTTTAGAATATTTTCATTAATTTTCCTTTTTTATTATCCTGTTTGGTTGAGTTTTAAACTTAAAGAATAGTTATTCCACTTTTCGAAAAAAATTATTAAGGAGTCGGGCTCCATATAATTTTTATGTGTGTTGTTATATCCTCCTAAAATGTGTCTAATAATCTTCCTAACTACTCTCAATGACATGGGTTATAATTTTGTCAACGATCATTAGCATTTTATTAATTATATGTGAGTATTATGAGGATTATTAGGCACACAATCGAATTAATTAGGAGGATTTAGTATTTCTGAATTTTTATAGAGCTCACGCATGAGTGAATCTAACATTGTTAAAAGTGAAATTAACATCAATAATATTGAACCAAAAGTAAAGTAAAATGTGTTAGGTTCAATCTTATATATTCTTACTTTTGAGTTCATTCTTAATCATATTAGATTCAGTCTTAATAAAGCTAGATTCACTCCTACCGATGGCTTCATAAAAGTTGCACTCCTTATTCCCCATCTGTCATGAATAAGGGAATAGCTATTCCTTAGTCTCAATGCAAGAAATAATTATCCCTTGCATATTCCTAGTAATATGTTTCTAATTTTCCCATTACAATTAATCTTAATTACATAATTAATATATTAAAAATTATATTTGTTATATTTTTAATTAATATTTTTATTTTAAAAAACTACAAAAATTTGTATCTTTATTATGTTATTATAACTTATAATATTATTTATTATTTTTCTATTTTATTTATACTTTTATTATTGTAGAATAAATTATAATATCATTAGAAAGACAAGTAAAATATTATAATATTATTAAAATAAAATATGACGTATGAATAAATTTTAAATTAGTATAAATATTAACATTATTAAGAAAAATATTTTTGTGCTCAAATTATAATCCACTTGAGCGACAAAACGTATATAAGACGTACAAAGACGTGAAAAAGACACACAAAACGTTACAACTAGAAAATGAATCCAAAATCGAGGCAACATACCCGGGGATGCTATTATCATTTGAGCACAAGTGGATTCACTCTTTATTATTTGTTCATTCTTTATGTTAATTAAATAATGGAATAATTATTTATGATGCCAACCAAACATGACAATAACTATTTAATTTCTCATCTATTTTTATTATTTGTCTATTCGATTTCTCATCAATTCCGTCAATGAAACAATGCCCTTTTTATATGATGGGTGGTTAAGTATTTAGTTATTTTTTAATTAGTTTTGAAATAAAAATTTAAATGGATTTCCAACCAACAGTCCATTAATCTCTTTCTTTGGATAACAACGTATAGTTCAAAAAATGTGAGATACCAATTATGTCAGATGATATATCAGTATATCATTGTACCATCCCAAAATGATAAGAATATGTAATAATTAATGTATCAATCAATTATTAATCAATTTGATCATTTATTATGTTAATTTGATCGAAATCGTATGTGCTTGGTATATTAACGGCGAGAAGAAATATTAAAGAAATTTTACAAAATCATATAGACACTTTGAGAAAATGATAAAATCATAAATAAGAATGAATATTTAATAAAGTCAATACCAAAAAAAATACGAACTTTGAACATTTTCTCATTTTTAGCATAAACTTTTTTCGTTAACAAGAAAATATACGAACTTTTATTCTGTTATCCCGTTTAGCACGCACTGTTATTTTTGATAATTTTAGCTGATGTGTCACTTATGGAGAATACATGGCAAATATTTATCCTTGACTGAAGTCATGTAGAATAGATAATATCACGTACACTCTATTATTGACTAAAATATTGACTACTTCCCTAGTTGTCTTCTCCACCACACCCTCCTCCTCTCCTCTCCTCTCCGATGGCCTACGACAGCACCTTGTCGATCTCAGACAAGAGGTCGCGCATACCTCTCTAGCAACCGCCAGAGAGGTCGCCGAGGCCGCGATCTCTCATACGAGAGGTCGCCTAAATCGCGACCACACAAACGAGAGATCGACGAGGTCGCGACCTCTCTCTGGCGAAGAGGTCGCCGACCTCTCTGGCACCAGGATGACGACCCGTGGAGCGCGCAGAGGAAAGAAAAAAATTAATAATAAACCTTTTTAATAATACAATAATAATAAATTTGATTAAAATAAAAAATAATAATTCACGTAGGATAAAATTTGCCACTTCGTCATCGTTAACGTCCAGGTCAGCAAAAACCATCAGAAACGACGGTGCGTGCTAAACAAGATAACAGAATGAAAGTTCGTGTATTTTCTTGCTAACGAAAAAAGTTTATGCTAAAAATGGAAGAAAAAAAATCCAAAGTTCGTGTTTTTTTTTGTATTTACACTACTAGAAAAATGAGCATCAGCAACGGCTGGTGCCGTTGCTGGGCCGTTGCTGAAGAGCATCAGCAACGGCTGAGCCGTTGCAATAGAGCCGTGACAGAAACTCGCGTTGCTGATGACTTAGCAACGGCCGCTCGGGCCGTCGCTAAAAATATTATCAGCAACGGCCGCTCGCCCGTTAGAACGCCGTTGCTGATAACATTAATAGCAACGACTTTCGATGCCGTGGCCTGCGCCGGCACCAGCGATGCATCAGCGCTGATGGTGCAGTTGTGGAGGATGAGGCCGGTCGCCTCGTGTCGGTCCTTACGGCCCTGCACTCGCAACGCCACTGTCGCGTCCGGCTTCATCTCCTGCGGCGAGGCGGTGCTGTTGGCGTCAAGGGTGGTGTTATACGGAAATGCGGATCCGTTGGAGAGGACACCGCCGCCGACGGAGACGATCAGCTCGCGATGGCGGAAGGGGACGAGTAGCGTCCAGGCGAGGAGATCAGCGGTGCCGTGGTTGAGGACAGTGGCGGTGGCGCGGAAGGCGTACGGCTGGTCCGCCGGGTTGGAAGTGAATGGATGGATCTTCTCCCGTTGCTCAAGAACGTAGGAGAGGTAGACGTCGTTGCAAAAGGTATCCGGCGAAGGCGCGGGAGCCGGCGCCGGTACCGGTACCGCTGCCCCAGACGGCGGCCGGGTTCTCTGCGATCGGGAAGTGCTGGCGGAAAGCAAGAACACAACTAGAACAAGAAAAACCAAAGGCCGAGAGCACCAATCCATCTCCCTATCTCTCTCGCCAAAGCTCTTCCGCAAGTGCTCTGACACAGTTGGGTAGATTAGGGCGAGAGGAAGAAGAAATAGAAGGAAAGAAGCAGGGAAGGGGAAGCGCGTTGGGGGGAGACGAGAGCGGCAGCGGCGGCGGCAGCAGCGGGAGGAAGAAGGGTCGGGCGCGACTGCGTGCCCTATATAAACTTATCAGCAACGGCTCACTCGCCCGTTAGAAAGCCGTTGCTAATAAGTTATCATCAGCAACGGCTAACTTGTCCGTTAGAAAGCCGTTGCTGATAATTAACATCATCAGCAACGGCTCACTCGTCCGTTAGAAAGCCGTTGCTAATAAGTTATCATCAGCAACGGCTAACTTGTCCGTTAGAAAGCCGTTGCTGATAATTAACATCATCAGCAACGGCTCACTCGTCCGTTAGAAAGCCGTTGCAGATACCTCATATCTGCAACGGCTCGAGCGGCCGTATGAATGCCGTTGCAAATAGCAACGGCTTGAGCGGCCGTTGCTGATAGCCGTTGCTGAAGACCATATTTCTAGTAGTGTTACTCTATTTAATAAAATCATAATTTTTAAACATTTATCACCCTTAATTTTAAAAAAAAACAACTGAATTACTAGTTTGATCCTTTTTTAACCAGAAATCTAATGACTTTGATGAAAATTTTGTATCAAAAGTCCGTAAGTAGATAATTTGCATGTTAAATTAAAACATATTGATTACAAAATAATGATAAGAATATTTTCTATTAAAATTAATTAATAAATAATTATTTGTTAAATGAAAAAATCAAGCTATGTAATATTCCAGTTCAGTCCCACATAGGAAGTATGTTGGATATGGTATTGATTTATAAGACTTGATGTGTGTGCTATCAACTTCAGCTTAAGCATTGTAATTAATTAGACCAATAGGTTGGTCTGTGAAGTTGATGAGTCAGTTATCACATCAAGCGGGTCGTAAAAAATGGTATCAGAGCATGACCTAGTCCTATGCATGGTGAGGAAGCCTATGTGAGAAATGGCTGCCCAAGTGATGGGGTGGAGCCACTACTAGACTATGTGTTAGACTTGAGTTGGATCTTTACGAGGACGTCAATACATAAGTGGAAGAGATTATAATACTCCAATTTAATCCCACATAGGGAGTATGTTAGATGTGATGTTGGCTTATAAGGTCGGCTTAATGGGTGTGCTATCATCAACTTCAACTTAAGCACTGTAATTAGACCAATAGGTTGGTCTGTGAAGTTAATGGATCAATTATCTCATCAAGCGGATCGTAACAAACTATCATAAGAGTTTTGGTTTTCTATTGATTATATAGTCACTTAAGGTCTTTGAGAAGTTCATGATTGCTTTTATATGTAACTAGTACATAGGGAACTCACATTTGACATGTTTACGAAATTCATAAACTTAAAAGCATAAAATTGGATGTTAGTTGCAATTACATTGACATTTGACTTCAAAGTTAACTAGTTCCTTAAGTTTTATCTTGGACCTTACTTGAATTTAATTCGAATTTATCCAAAATTATTCCAACTGGTTTTGGATCTATCCAGTACTCCTGCACACCACTAAAACCCTTGTAAAAGTATTATATTCATCTCTAGGTATTTGAGGAAAAATGATTATATTAAAGTTTCCTTTTTAACTATTTTGATAACTTTTGATAATCAAATATTTTCATATTATATATGGATTTTACTCGTCTCGACATTCTGGATGCAACGGTGGGTTCATTTTTTCAAATTAAGTATAGTTCATTTGATTTTTGTATATTTATATCAGGTATTACTAAAAGAAAAAATTAATGAATATGTCTTGAACTATATGATTTTTAATAAATTTGTCCCGTTAGTTATGTCAAGTATTACTCTAACTTTGATTTTTGTATGAATTATATATACCCGTTAGTTGTCTGTTAATATATTTGTTATATGGTGACGTGGAATCTAATGTCAGCATTAAAAAATATTTTTTTTAATTCAAGCTATCACGTCATCAAAATTGATGTTGAGAAATATCACTTTTTTTATTTAATCAAATTATCACATTAGCAAACATATTATTTAATAAATTTATCTTAAACTTTGACCTTTGTAATAAATTTATTCGAAACTTTAGTCTTTATAATAAATCTGTCATAATTTTTATTTTTATTTTAATTTATCTCAAATTGAAAAAGATATCCCCATCTTTCTCTTTAAGAAAAAGCCTCTTTGAAAAGATGTTTCTTATAATTCGACCATCACGTACCACAACTTAATTTCTTATAATTCTACCATCAAGTTCTTCCTTTTCTTTATTCGAGCTCCACAACGTTGTTGACCACCATTTTTACTGACGTGGATAATGGAGAAAGAGCCATTCCCAAACATTTTGTTCAGAAGTTTAATTAAACATTACGTTCCTATCAACAAGTTTTTAAGCAAACACTTCAATTTGATCATGTGACTTGAAGCTCCACAATACTATCTCCAATGAAATTACAGCACGCAATTATCTTACTAACATAACCTAAAGAAATATTAAAATACAACTAAAATTTTATCTGATATAACCTTAGTTCTAGCGTTAAAAGTTAACATAGATGCACAATTTTTCAGATTCGAATTATGGTAATGAAAAATTCTCAAATTCGGATCTAATGTTGGGAAATTCTCAAAATAGAAATTGAGTGAAATAAATACTCATTTTATCCATGGCCAAAATCTCTAATTAGTTAGAGACTTTGGTTAGAAATATAAAAAAAATATTTAAAAAAATATTTAAAAAATTTAATTTATATTAAAAAAGAGGTATAATAGAAATGTTGTGTTAGATTCTAAAAAAAATATTTTCAAACTCTCTAAGCAGTTAGAGACATTAGTTAAAAAAATATAAAAAAATATAAAAAATAATTTTAATTTATAAAAAAAAAAGAGGTATAATAAAAATGAGATGTTAGATTCTAAAAAATACATTTTCAAACTCTCTAATGATATAGAAATAAGGTGTTAGATTCTAAAAAAATACATTTTTAAATTCTCTAACCAGTTAGAGACATTAGTTAAAAAGTTTAAAAAATATAAAAAATAATTTTAATTTATATAAAAAAGGAGGTATAATAAAAATGAGATGTTAGATTCTAAAAAATATATTTTCAAATTCTCTAATGATATAAAAATGAGGTGTTAGATTCTAAAAAAATATATTTTCAAACTCTCTAACCAGTTAGAGACATTAGTTAAAATGTTTAAAAAATATATTAAAAAATATAAAAAAATAATTTAAATTTATAAAAAAAGTGAAGTATAATAGAAATGAGATGTTAGATTCTAAAAAATACATTTTCAAACTCTCTAATGATATAGAAATTATGTGTTAGAGTCTAAAAATTATATTTTCAAACTCTCTAAATCATTAGAGAGTTTTGCACAAAGTCTATAAATCTAAACTTAAATTAAAAATTATAAAATATTTTTGATATTATAGACTTTGGACAAAAGTCTCCAATGCATTAAATTTTATTTAGAGACTTTTGTCCAAAGTCTATAGAACTATTTTTTAATTATGATGTTAGTGAAATATTTTTTGTCCAAAATTTTTTGATAGACTCTAGCACATCTTTTATATCGCATATATTTTTTTATGAATTAAATTTTATTTTTAATAATTATAAAATTACTATAAACAAAGATTTCTAACTCATTGAAGACTTTTGTGCAAAGTCTATAATAACTTCATAATTTTAAAAAAATATTTAAATTCATAAAATAATTTTTTAATGATACAAAATAGGTATTATAATCTAGAAAAATATTTTACATCAAAATATTTCATAATTTTTTATTTAAATTTGCACAAAAGTCTTTAATATATTAGAGTGTTAAAAAAATATATTTTTTATTCTCTAATATCTTATTTTTATCATAAAAAATATTTTATAATTTAAAATTATTTTATAATATTTTTTTTATTTTTTATTTTTATTTTTAATTTTTGGCCAAAGTTATTAGACTTTGGCCAAGGGCAAAATGAATATTTATTCCACTCAATTCCTGTTTTGGGAATTTCCCAATGTTAGATCCGGATTTGGGAATTTATCATTCCCAAAATCCGGATCCGGGAAATTGCTTAACATAAATCTTGAAATTTTACGTTATATTTTAACAAAAGGCCGAAATAAAAAAGCCACCTTTTGAATTCTGTTAGCTTCTTCCAATAGATATACAGCTATCTCAAAAACTTAATATTAAACAAAAAACATCTGTATGAAAGACTTATACTGAGGATCTATATAGATCTTAGTGGAGTTTTTATTATAACTGCTACTTTCAATTTTAATACATTGAACGAAAGTCCATTTTAACATATACAATCAGTCTATGAATGCAAGTTGCACCCGAGGTCTTCGAGCCGAAGGCATGCCTACCTGGGCGTCACACCATCAACACTCCGCGCCCCCTTGGAGACGGATGAGGAGATTGTCCGCCTCCCACGCCACGAGGTGCAATCGGTTGAAGTGCAAGCCGTAGCCCACTACTAGAAATCAGGTAATCTGTGATGGCTTATTTGCGACGACTAGGTAGCCATTGCAGATGTGACGGTTCCGCGACCGCTACAAACGGGGGTCGCGAAATTGCCACTGTGATGGCATTGCGACCGCCGTAACGGGCCTAACGGCCGTCGCAACATGCGACACGATGAGTGGTGCGGCGTCGTGATTCGTACACGAGCTAAACATTGTGCCCGAGTGACCGCATGAGACAATCTCATACAATTTGGGATGAATGAGCAGTCAGAAGTTAGCTCACTACAACAAACCATCTAAATTTCGACGTCGAATCAAGAAGTAATTTCGACACCTACATGAGTCGAAACGTACGTTTTGACGCTTGTAAAAGTGACGAAAGTGAGTGAAGGGTGAAGGGAGCCAGAGTTGACGTATCGACGCCTTGTCAGGCGTCGAAATGTTACATATCGACGCTTGTGACAGTCGTTGAAAACATTTTTTTAAAAAATAATTCTTGTACATCGGCGCCTGTCAGTGGTGTCGGTATGCAATTTTATATCTTTTTTAATAAAAAAAACAGCCGAGGAATCCAAATTCCTTGGCAGCGCCGCACGCGAAATTCGAATTCCGCGTGCGGCTTGTATGCGATATTCGAGCCGCACATGCTCGAATACCACGTTGGTATTCGAGCAGGCGTGGCTTGAATACCGCATGCAGTGTCGGCATTCGAGCACGTGCGGCTCGGATACCGCGTGCGCCTCACCTGGTATTGGAGCCGCGGCTACTCGATTTCCACCACGCGACGAAAATCGAGCGATCGTTACAGCAGACGTCACTCGATTTCCGCCGCGTGGCGGAAATCGAGCAAGCGTTTTGAATTCCTCGTTGCTAAATTCATTTTAAAATTATTAATTTTAATTAAATAATTAAATAATAAATTTATATAAATTGATAAATAATTTAATAACTCGAAATAAAAACAAAAAAAATTATAGATAAAAAAAAAATTAGAGTACTAACCTTTGAAATGAACGTGATGCCTTAAAAAATTCCGGTAATCTGAAAAATGAAGAAGAAACATTAGAGTAGAAAAATAATTAAGAAGTAAAGAAAAAAAACATATGAAGAAAAAATGAAGAAGAAGAAATAGAAGAAGAGATGAGAAAGAAGAGGGAAAGAAGAGAAGAAAAAAAATGAAGAAGAAAGAGGTATATTTATAGAAGTAAAAAAGTTTTAGAAAATAAAAAGATAAAGAATTCTAGAGGCAGAAAATCTCCCGCTTCTCCTGGGCAAAGCACCCCTCGGCGAGCGTGCCGAGGGGCTTTACTCACGCGCGCTCGCTAACCCGCCCGGGTTAGCGGGTTTGAGAGCCCATCCGCCCGTTCGCACGCGGGGGTTAGCGGGCGCGCGCCTGCTAACCCGCGTTCGCGGACGCTGGCGCGGGTCGCGCTCTCATGAGCCCGCGCCACCTGCAGGCAGGCGCCAAAATATTTCGACGCCTGTTGCTGTGACGTCAAAAAAATTTAAACACCTTCTGCAGGCGTCAAAAATTTCTTTATTATATATTTTTTTTCTTTAAACGTTTGACGTCGGTAAGAAAAGTCGAAAAGAATCCGTCAAAAAATTATGATTTTGTTGTAGTGGCTTTACCCTTTTCTCACTGAAGGAAGAAGTAGGACTCTGATTGGGATCTTGTTCTTGGTCTTGATACTTCTTGAATTGTCTCCGCTAGCCCTTGATCTTGAAACTGGATCTTCTCCGATCCAAGTTGGAGTAGATCATTTCCTCTCTTCTTGCCTATGGTGAAGATTGGAGGAATCACAGGTGTAATTTTAACAAAGAAGAATAGAAGAATAGAAGAAGAAAGAGGAGAGAAGAAGAATTAGAGGAGACTTCTTTATTTGAATAATTGTTGCTGCCCCGTTACAAGACTCCCACATTTTATATCTTGAGATGTAACTACCTTCAAGTACAATCAAATGTCTATTAACTCCTATAGTACCAATTATTGCAAAAGGGTAAAAAGGTAAAAACGAGATAAGAAAATTGAATATATATATATATATATATATGGTAATTCAATTTAAGGTATAGGTCCATAACATCACTCCCCCCTTCTGAATAAGGCTTGTCTCAAGCCGAGAAGCAGGAAAATCATGCTGCAAGGTTTTCTCTTTTTCCCATTAATGTATTTCCGGCTGATCATCTCCTTTGTCAATTTCATCCTCAGCTATGCAGTCAATCCAAAATAATCTTTTACATTATGACCCTTGGAGAAAAAATTATCACAATTAAAACATAGACCCCTTGCTCTCCGTTCAGCTATCTCTGCAGTCGTTAATCTCTTAAATGTCAGGGCTGAAGAGTCGGTATAACTCTGCAACGTACCATTAACAGGTCTAGAATTGTGTACCCTAGGCAAAGGTGCCCTTCTTTCATAAAGTCGGGCTAGGCACATGGCCTCCAATAATTCTTTCATCCCGGACGATGAGCCTGTAGGCCACTAATAAATAATTCTATTTCCTGGTTTTGAGTCAAATTTCCAACTAAAGAGAGAATGAGCTCAAATCTTCATTGATAATCTGATACATTCCCTATTTGTCTCAGCTTAGCAAGTTCTCCCAACCTGCTTCCTAGAATTGGAGGCCCAAACCTGTGATGACAAATATTTTTAAACTCCTCCCATCTTAAGTCAGGTCTGTTTTGTCTCACCTTAAAGAACCATATCTGAGCCTCATCTTCTAGATGGAAAGATGCCAAAGTCATCCTCAATTCTTCCGCCACTTGTTGGTGTTGGAAGAAGCTTTCGCACCTACACAACTAGGCCAATGGATCTCCCTTGCCATCAAACTTGGGAAAATCCAGTTTGACATACTTAGAAGGAGACAAGGGTTAGGGGAAATTTCTTCTATGATCTGCATGTAGTTTTCCTCCCCCGAATTCCTCCCTTTTTCTGCTATCTTCAATGAACCATCTGATATAGGCCTCCCATCCACACCTTTGATCAAAACAGGATCCTTAAGGGGTGGCAATTTCAAGGATCTGAATTCCAGATCCTTTGGGGTGGGTAATAATCCTGCTTCAGTTGAATTTTGGGACCCAGCGGCTCCCAATTCTGTTGCAGTCGACTAGTCTTGGAAACTTCAGATTCAGCCACAATCATCTCCAGGCGATTGGAGATATCTCAGTAATTGGCCCTCCACACCTCTCTTTCAATCCGGATTACAGCTTGGTCTTCTTCATACTTCTGCAGCATTTCTTGTTGATTGGTTCACATTTCTTGTTGACTAATTCTCATTTCTTGTTGACTGGTTCTCAACAACTCTCGCTCCCTTCTGACCGCTCTTTGATCCTCTTCGTATCGGAGTAGAAATTCATCAAACCTCTTGAAGAAGGCTTCCGCCATCTCTTCTTGAAGCTCTTATACCAATTTGTCAGAGTCCTGAGATTGAGATCTTGTTCTTGGTCTTGATACTTCTTGAATTACCTCCGCTAGCCCTTGATCTTGAAACTGAATCTCCTCCGATCCAAGTTGGAGTAGATCATTTCCTCTCTTCTTGCCTATGGTGAAGATTGGAAGAATCACGGGTGTAATTGAAATAGAGAAGAATAGAAGAATAGAAGAAGAAAGAGGAGAGAAGAAGAATAAGAGGAGACTTCTTTATTTGAATAATTGTTACTGCCCCATTACAAGACTCTCACATTTTATATCTTGAAATGTAACTACCTTCAAGTACAATCAAATGCCTATTAACTCCTATACTACCGGTTATTACAAAAGGGTAAAAAGGTAAAAATGAGATAAGAAAATTGAATACAGATGGCAATTCAATTTAAGGTATAGGTCCATAACAAAGTATTACTAAGAAAGTTCAAAACAAAGAACATGAGGACAACATCGTTGCAATAGATTTGATTTGTCACATGTCATCAAAAGCAATTTTCAGTATTTGCCTCGAATTTAAATCATCACATAAGAAAGATACAAATCAATTAATCACGCAGTTGAAGCATAATTTAAACACATTAGGTTGATAGACATGTTTACACAACATTAAAATGGAATGTGTAGCAGCATTGTAATCCACCTAGAAGAGAAAAAACATAACTTTTCACACATACATACAGGATGTTTCTTTCCAATGAACGGAAGGTTGATCTTTATTATATATCAACAAGTTCAGAGGGAGATTTAGATTACCATCTTTATCTTTGTCTTATCATCACTTACTGTGGTAGAGGAAATGCCATCAGCATAGGAGATACGACCAGTTGCTTCCTTCACCTGATTGGTTATGAGGGATAATTCTGAGCAGACCTTTGGAGGCTCACCACTATAAGCTTTGCAGACATATGCTTCGAAGTTTTCATAATCCTGTAATGGAAAATGCAGATGGTATGGATCACATATTAACATTTTATTTCAGAAAAGGATGGGTGCATATATGACATGTGGACAAGTAGAAAAGTTTGCTGAAGCGGCATATGACTACAAATCTCACAAAGATCAGTAGCTTAAAAAACAGCTTAATGCAGAGTTAAAAGTTTGCTGAATGAACAGACATGGTATATGGGGAAGGAAATGGAGGATGATATAAAATGGAAGAATCAAATTTTGCCGAACTAAAAAGAAATAGGGTGCTGAGGAATGAGATGAAAAGATATAGAGACCTAAATATTCAAAAATTGCACATAAATTTCTTGCACAGTATTAACACTGAACAACCTATTGTAACTAGTGTTAGATCTACATGTACTGGATAGGAATCCACGGGGACATAACTTTATAAGCAACATCTCTAGTTTCTAATTCTATCAGATGAACATCAAAAACCTGTCCACTCAACTCAATAAATTGAAAAGTAAAAGATTGGCCCAACCCAAACAGCTGGCTATGCATTTGAAATTGGAGAAGTGTAATGGAAAATTTGAATGCATGAATTCTAATTAACTCAGAAACTGTTAGAGAAGCCTCGTGTGTGTTGTCTTTCAAAACTTATTTCTTACAATTGACTCTAAAGATGTCAAACACTGCTATGCAACCAAAGTGTGTATACTCAGACACTGGACATTGAAAAAAGAAAATCCTAAACAATTACACAACTAACCTCGTACAGTGGCTGCCCATCCACCACCACCCAAGGGACATATTTGTGAGGGGGATCTAGAGCATCTGTTTGCACTGCATACTTCAATTCGAGCTGCAAAATGAGGAAATAAATCAGATATTTGAGGAGTTAAAATAAAATCTGATATCAGTGCACTTTACAAACTAAAGCATGCATGAAGATAAATAAACAGCAGCAGCAACTAATAGTCAGTTAATCTAAACAATAGATGCTATGCAATAGCGAAGAGAAAACAAGCAATGATGAGAATTGCTTGAGCGATGACAAATTTACATGGTCCCGTTGATGTGACCAAATTCAAGGAGATAGTTTTTTTGAAAAAAAAAAAGCGAAACTTGTATTTATCAAGAGTGTTGAGAAATACAAGAGGAGGGAGGGGGAAGAGTAGGAAGAAAATACATTACCATAAGAAAAAGGAAAAGAGAGAGGGAAAACACAAGCCCCAGACTAAGGAAAAAGGAAAGAGCCAAAGTTATGTCACAGTTAGCATTTGTTTAAAAAGTGTAGCGCCCTCAATTGCGACAATTCAAGGAAGAAAGATAGCTGTTTTCTTGCTTTTAATCAAGGTTTGAATACAACTAGGTCACTCCAAAGCCCATATAGCCCCCACAAACTTTCAAATAAATCTTTCTTAAAATTTCTACTCAATTTTGGTTGGGGTCAAGATAAAACAAAGAAACAGATCAGGGACTGAAACAAAATCATCAAATGACATAGGTAAATCTGTAAACAAGTAAACAAGAATATTCTGTGTCCTGTAAATGAAGTAATATGCAGTTTCATCAGGATATATCCCCCAACTTCAGTTCAGCATTGTGGAAGATGAAACAATAGGTCAATAGCCAATAATATAATAATTGAGAAAATGACTGTGAACTGTTTTGCATCTCATCAAGCTATAGTAATCATCTTAGTTTAAATGGGAGTAAACCAAGCTATAATCAGAAGACAAATTTGCTACAACTAGCATTAAATGGACTCCAATTGCTGCAGATACATAGAAAGTTATGGTGGGTGTATAAATTCTAAGCCTACATATTTTAGATATCATGAAAAATTGTGTAGTACCTCTTTCCCATATTCATTGTCATAGCACTCCAAGACACCAGCAGAATCAAGCCCAGTTTCTGAAAAGCAGGACTGCCACTCAAAGTACTTGTGCTTGGCAACCAGGCTCTCAACACAGTATATAAATCTGAAGTGTTTATTCTGCAAAGAAAAATGGAATTGTTAGCTGCATAGTATGCAATAAAAGATTGAGCAACAGAGTGATATGTGCTATAGATGACATCAAAAATTGTATACTTTTTAAAACAGACTCCTACATCTTTCATGTCAGAGTCCCCAGTTTTAGCTATCACCTTAGAATGTCAAATACGTGTATACGGAGTCTGGAAGAGCAAGATGCATGTTGAATTATCCTCCAACTAATTATCATGATGCCACCCTAATATACAGTGATCTGCCTTTGTCACTGAGGAAGCTCTCCATTAGCTTAAGCATGGTAAAATAACAATGTGTGCAATCAGCAATCATGCATAAAAGGTGATTGTATTATGTGAACAAGCAACAATAGCATATGGTGTATACAAGATATGGTTTATTACAAGCTGAGCATCACAATCATTACGAATTTTATTAGCAGGAAGAAAGGAGAACAGATCATTTTGCAAATAAGCACTTCATGCCATCGTCACATTTGATGTGAGAGCACTTTATTCCAACTGCATGTTACAGGTATGGGTAGTTTCTACACAATGTATCTCAGTCACCCAGATACCTACTCATCTTTGCTGTTCTGAACATTGTCATGAAAACTATAATTCTTACTTAATAATAAAACCATATAGATGACTGGGTATTAGCTAAATCTAATGCAATGGTACATATTGGGTCATGAAGCTTATCTATAAGTACAATGCACCGAGATTTATTCAATCCACTTGATGCATCAGAGTACAATGCACCAAAATTTATTCAATCCACTTGATATATCAAAGTCAGCCAGTCTGTTGTTAGGGACTAAAGAGTTTACAATGCCATTGTGCACGTTAAAGGTTAAGACTGTTTATTCCAAATGTTTCCCGATTATCAGGAAAATACTCAAGTCCACTTTGCCAAGTTCACAATAAGTCAAGATACTAAATTAACCTCGTAAAAGCATATAAGAACATAATCCGCAAAGGAAGAAACAACTGCATAGAGTACAGTACCAAATCAGGCCAAGAATTGATGGCGCATGCTTCAACTGTGTTCAGTAAGCACTCGTAGGGGCCATGCTGCAAGAAAACAAGACCCATTAGCTTGCAAGAACCTTCTTTCCTCAACATTAATTCTACGCTCACTAAAGGCAGATGGAGTCACATTCGCATCTCCAACCACAACATTAAGTACCTCCCCCCCACGAGAACCCAACTATTAGCTCTCGATAAACTTACTTCCTAAGTCCTAACGCCCCGTTGAAGGCAGATAAATCCAAATTCCTACGATCAAACATGAAAAGGGGGCAATAACATGTGAGGACTTGGAACTTATAGGAGAAAGGAGGATACGAGACCTGGCAAACCATGGTGCCGTTGCGGATCCTGGCATTGCCGTAAGGGACGAGATCGAGGTCGACGATGGAGATGAGGCCATCGTCGAATATCTTTGCGAGGTAATTGACGATGAAGTTGGCGCTGTAGGGGCAAAGGCTCTCGTAGTAGAGGCCAAGCGAGACCTTGGAAGCGGAACCGGAAGCGGCGGCGGATAGAGGCGAGAAGGGGAGGATGAAGAAAAAGAGGAGGAGGCGAGAGGATACCATGACGAGAGAGAGAGAGAGAGCGGAGATGGTCGGAATTTTGCTACCAATTATTGAGAATATCCAACGACCGAGGCCAGGGACAGGAAAAGAGGACGTGGGAGGAGAAGGTGCCGCCACGTCATGTGTAGCATTTTTTTATTAATGGTGACACGTTTTAATTGGACGAACATGACGAATGATATTTTCGTCGGGAGGTAAGGTGTCAATGAAAATAAATTGGAATGAATTAAAAATAAATAAATAAAATATTTTTCTATATTCATAAGAACGAATAAAATTCTCGCATTCATGATAAAAATTTTAAAAATATCAAATTTATAACATAATTCCTGAAATATTCAAAATATTAAATTTTCCTCTATTTATAAATATAATTCTCTTCATTATACGATTTAAATATTTTAAAAAAAATAATTAACTCAAATGAAGAGATTATTCCAAATGATTATTTTTTACACGCCAAAAAAATTACCACCCGCTCAGCCGTGTTATGGTCGGCGATTTGGAAATGCATATATGGGGCAAAACAATCATTCACATTAGGCATGGAGGCAATAATTGGAAGAGACGATTCAACAATATTTTGGCTAGATAGATGGATCTCTAATGTACGTCTGGCAAATTTGTTTCCTGGGCTTTTTGCTCATAGCACCTTAAAGCTCGGCATGATTACAAACTTTGTTGATGAGCCTAATAATGATTGGCACTTAAATTGGAGAAGCGCAGTTGACCATCAAGAGGTTGATAGACTACAAAACACGATAAGTATACCCATCTTCGGGAATACAAAAGATTTGTTGTTCTAGCACTGGCACTCCACAGGTACATTTAAGATGTCATCTTTGTATAAACTATTGGTGAAACGAGGAGTCCGCGGTCTACGTGCGGAAACAATTTGGAAATGTAGGAGTCCGACCAAGATGAAGTTGGTGTTATGGCTTGGCATAAAAAGGGGGTTGCAAACAAAAGACCGGCAAATCAAACATGAATGCACGTGAATTGATCCAAATTATGTATTTTGTTAAACAACAAATGAATTAGCAACTCGCTTGTTCAAAGAATGTACAATGACAAGCAGGGGATGGAAGAAGTTCCTAAGAATGGTAGGAGAAATAAGATTTCAGATTATCCCAAAAACGAAAAGCGAAGAGGAAGGCTGAAAATCTAAACAGACATCTCTTGCATCAATATGGTGTTGGAGCTTTTGGATGATACAGAATGAAATAATTTTTAAGAGTTAGTAAGAAAATTGGACAAACGTGCTTCGACTATGATTAAA
Source organism: Canna indica (assembly GCA_034359265.1). Taxonomy (NCBI): domain Eukaryota; kingdom Viridiplantae; phylum Streptophyta; class Magnoliopsida; order Zingiberales; family Cannaceae; genus Canna; species Canna indica. Next base: position 420,047 of record CP136891.1, read on the forward strand.
TTTTTGGAATCGCATTAATAGGAATTAAGGGAATTGTAATGGCACCATAGTTTGTAGTTTATTGTTTTTTTTTTTTTTTTTTCAAATAGGAGGATTGGGTGTAATGGCACCAACGCTCATGAAATGCATTGTGTGGCGTCTCGCATCACTTTATTTAAAAAAAAGAATGGGCTCAAATGAAATATTTTTTTATTATATATCACATAAATTTACTTTTAGCTATTTCTATCAATATTTTAGTGTTCTTTTAATGATTAAACACTTTTTAGTAACTAAAATTATTTTTTATATTTTAATCACTTAAAAACTTTTACTGAAGTCTTTAAACCTAAATTGTATTGTAATATAAATTTATTTTAGACAATCCTTATAGTGTTTTTTAGTAATAAAAATAATTTTTTGGTTAAAATTATTATTTTCTTGATTTTCAATATATATCCAAATTTTAAAGTCTTTTGAGTGAATAAAAAAACCAAGAAGAATAATAATTTTAACCACTTAAAAACTATTAAGCCACCCAAAAACACACGAGGGATTGCCAAATTCATTTCATGCTACAGTTAACCAAAAAAGAATACAATTTAAGCACTTAAAACTTTTGCATAATTCATTAAGTAACTAAAAAACAAAGACTATAATAATTTGAGTCACTAAATAAGTATTTGGCCTCATAAAAAGTACTAAAATATTAATATGGGTTGCTAGAAATAAATTCATGTTATAAATAATAATAAAAATTCATTTTCAATCACTTAATTAATGACTTTTGAAAAAAATAAATAGTAAAATGAAGAAAATGATATTTAAAATTTGAGTGAAATTCAATTTTGAGGACATTCTAGATATTTCAGAAAGTATGTTATGAAATATTTACCGTGGCTCTTGATCATTTTATAATGGGTCTGTAATGTACCAATTTATAGTATAGCATTTCAATGCACTAGTATATTAATTACTGAAGTGGCTCCTGATCGTTTTGATGCACTGGTATATTAATTATTGAATTGAGTTTGTAATGATCCTAATGATTTTGATGCATTAGTATATATTGAAACCAAAATTACGGGTGCGCAAGCTGAAAATGAATCCATTAGTGAAATTGTTGTAATAAATACAGAGGCATTTGGTTTCTCGCAAATGTAAACATTGCACAAAGTATTTGCATACAAAACAAATGCCCGTGAATATGATGAATTGTAACTTACTGTTTGGTTGCCTGCAAGTAGAATTATAATTTCTATTTACAAGTATTTCGTTGTCCCCAAATAGAGAAGAGGAAAGCTATAATGGGCAATTGAGGTATTGTCACGGGAGAGAGGGAAGCTGTTGTAAGCAAGATGAAGAGGAAGGTTGTCGCGAGCGAGAGGAAGAGAGAGATCGATGCGAGTGAGAGGAGGCTATTTGCAAGAAGTGTGAGTGAGATGAGGCTGACACAAGCAAGAGAAAGAGATGAAGCTTTATTCAAATTGGCATCGGATATAAAGTTCCGACTTCAAATTGGCGTCAGTTTTTTTCATTATAACTGGTGTCGAAATTTTATTTTATTTTTGTAGTGAGTGGACAACATATGTGTTGTCACGGGCGAGAGGAAGTTATTGCAAACAAGTGGAAGATGGAGGTTGTCGCGAGCGTGAGGAAGAGAGAGGATGTCGCGAGTGAGAGGAGACTGTTTGAAAGAATCGTAAGTGAGAGGAAATTGTCACAATCGTAAAGGAATGCTGTTGCAAACAAGAGGAAAAGATGAAATTTTATCATTTTTATGCCCGAATTGGACTTACAAGTAGCTTATAAAAGTCCAATGCTACAATTAAATTAATTGCAACTACAATTGATTGAATACAACAAATATAAATGTTGGAAGTGTGTACTTAGGTAACCAAACAACATCTAAAACTTGTGCATGTAGTAAACTTTAGAACTGGCAAACTGTTATACTAATTATTGCTCATCCAATGGTAATAGTAAATTGGTAAACTCATTCAATTATAGAAAATTAAAATTGCACCGTATGCCTAAACATGTATCTCAAGTGTATTAAAACTGTTAAAGAATACACTCATGTTGTTTTCAGTCATAGAATACATTGGTATGCAAAACTAAATGTCCCAGTATATAAACTTGTCAAAGTGAAAATTAAGGAGGGTAATTTCATTATTTTTAGGAAAATAAAATTCAATTTTCATTTCATCCAATTTTCAGATATATATATATATATATATGAAAATCTTCTATTAAACAACTATTAAGGAACTCCATAAGATGTTCCGCGAAGAGTGACTCATTATTACCGTCGGTTTGATCGGCGCTTAAATATTTTGGTTGAACCGTATCTTATTTTTTTTATTAATTTAATTATATTTTTGGTTCCCAAAATGTCACGTTCTTTTTCCATTTGACACATTCCTTTTAAAAAGTTTTTGTTTAGTTCATTAAAAAATATTTTTAATTTCGTTTGGTCCTCTCGTTAATTTTTATTGTTAAGTGCCATGAATTAAGAAAAAATGAGGGATCAAACGAAATTTTTTTTAAAGAAAATTGATGGAAAAAATGTATATTTTAATAACCTAAAGCATAATTATATATAAGCTTTCACATCTTAATATTTTATTCATCAATATAAAATTTCATCCATTTATTTTTTCTTATTTTAATTCCACAAATCTACAATAAATTTATGAATGACATTAACGATCTCATACAATTCAAAAATAATATTTATATTGTGCCAAAAAAAATTTTTCTCAAAATATTGTGAATGCATTATGTTTATCAATTTTTATTATGGACGAAGAGTATTCGCATCAGGGATGAGCAAAACTCGATCCGACCCGAATAACCCAAAAAAACCGATCCAAAAATTCAATTCGAGTCGGATCGGGTCGTGTCTACATTTTGAGAATTTGATACCCTTCAATTGGGTAGGATCGGGTCGGGTTGGGTGAAAATTACCCAACCCGACCCAATATTTAAGTTAAATACCTAAACCTACTGCCCGAATCCGCCAAACCCTCCTGCTCCTGCGAGTCGCCTCGACGCCTCCTTCCCTCCTTCCTCGCCAAACGCCAACCCCTAACCCGCGACTGCGAGTGCCCTGCCGACTGCGGACTGCCGAGTGCCCTGGCCCCTGCGTGAGGGACTGCGACTGCGGATTGGTTAGGTTTGAGCAAGTTTCAGTTTGAGGAGTAAGATCAGCGATTGGTAAGCGAAATATGCCAGGTTACTCGTTTCTATCTTTTCATTTTCTGTTAATTCCACTCATTGGCACGAGAGTGGAGGATCTGGTGATTTTAAATTATCCGGGGAATCTATTTCTTGCCAATTTGGATCATTGGGTAGTATGACTTCTTTCTGCCCGTTCAAAAATTATCCAATGAGGATTGCTTTGAGACCTTCACAAAGGTTCCAAATGAGTGCGTTCTTCTCAATGATTTTTTTTACCATTTTAATTTGCTCTTGAAACATGAATAGTATTCGATGAGTATGGAGCCTAATTTTGACTTTTTTAAATGCTAAGCTGATTATAGCGCACAGGGGTTGAGCCTTGTAAGATTTGTTATTTTGATTTTTTCAATTCATGAAAGAAATGTTGATTTCGGGTTATTAGGGTTAATTGGGTCGGGGCCGATCTTATTCGGGTTAATCGGGTCGGGCCTTGAAATCTTTTTCGGGTAGGGTCAGGTGGTGTAGGAGCCGATTTATTCTAGCCGGCTTCTCATGTCCATTTGGGGTCTCTTGTTTCACTTAATAATTATAAGATCAGTTTCCCTGGCCAACAATTAAAAGTAGAGCATCAATTGGAAGTGGTTGTCGATTTCTTGCTTTTTCTTTCTCTAAGGAAAGGTAGTGAGAACTTGTCTTTGAGACTTTACATGCTTATATGGGGTATACCTTAAAATATATACTTTGCTACATGTTTATGGTTTATAGCATATATGTTAATGTTCCTATCTATTTTTATTCTTGATCATTAATTTCTTGATTTTTTATGAGACTAGTTGCTACAATTTTAGTGTAAAGTTTTGTTTGTCTTTCAAGATTAGTCTTTGTTGACTTTATTTTTATTTTTATTTAGAATAGAGTTGTGCTTAAATCAAACTTTTACATAATATGATCAATGAGAAAGACATAACATGGATGAATTGTGGAAAGGCCAAGATGTAATAATGTAGCACGGTGTTGCTTAAATCTCTAGTTCTCTAAGGCCGTGTTAGTACAAGTCATTTTGAAAATTTGAAACTATGAGGGGTCAGATGTTTAATTTATAATATATAGAATGATGGTACACACTAGAGATTTAAACAACACCTTGCTACATTATTGCATCTTGGCCTTTCCACATCTTATACATTTGAAACCACATCTTAACTGGAAATTTGTTGTTGAGTTTTCAAGGGAGACTCAATAGGAATCTCATTGTTTTACTTTAATTTTGAATCTCGTTCAGGCATTTTGACCAATGGGAAAAGGAGCCAAGAGGCAAAGGAAAATTGCAACAAGTTTAGCCAAAACCCACTCCAGGGATGATGCCTTTAGGGAGGATGACATTGATGATGAGATTGATGCTTGTGAGAAACCGATCAATTGGCCCTACTTGGGTTTTTTATTTCTCCTGAAAATCTATATTCTATGATTTTTCTTTAATGAGATCTGATGGTTTGAATTTGCAGTTCATAAACAGCGGGATGTCATTCCTCTTGATGTTAATGACAAACTTGGTGAGATTGGACTATTGGAGATTATTGCAATACCTTGCATTTAAAACACAGTTTGAAATCCTAAATTTATACTTTTATATGGCAGGTGAATCTGAGGATGAAGATTTAGTGGAGCCTGTTTTTGACTTTGAGGTAATATATTGGACTGGTCATCTAGACATTTAATACCTTGTTGATGCCTATGGTTGGGTTTTGGCCTTGAGCAATGTAGATTTCCAGACCTACTTTAACATTAAGTTGCATTTACCTATCCATTTGTCATTCTAGACAAAGTTGATTGTTATAATTGTAGCCTATCCCTGAGAGGCTTTGTTCTGAATGAAATCAAGTTCTCTTTCCGAGAATTCAATTAAAATAGGTAGGTAAGCACAACTCTTTATCTGGTAAAATTCCAGATCCACTGATATATGTCTTCTTCTTCTCTCTCTCTTTTTAAAAATTATTTTCTATTTAATTGAATGGTAATTTTACTAGTCATTCATATAAAGTTTGAAAATGTTTTTTTATTTTTTTTCATCTATACAGTTAAGTTCTTAGTTCTATTACATTTTTTAGTTTAATTGAGAAGCCTTACTACACATGCTAACAACAAAATTGTTATCACATATACAAGCTATCTGATAATTGAAATTTATGGTAGAAGACTAGAAGGTACAATGACTTTTACCAATATGTTTTGTCTCTTCTTTTAATCAATATAATAATCAATGCAGTATCTGGTTTTTTAATTCTGGTAAGTGTTTATAGATACCTCATAGACTAGTCGGCATGGCATGTCTCCAGTTTTTAACTAATGACACTCATCACTTAAGTTCACTGGGAAGGATTCTTACAATAAACCTCCATTTAGACCCAACAAGATGGGGATCTTATTTCATGTTGTTATTTACTTGAGAGGGTTTTGTACATTTACCTTTTCTTGCTTTGAATTTTTCTTTTGGCCCTTGTCAGCCTTCGGCATGTGAGTTTGCTCATCTTATAATCATAGTTGTGAAAACTGGTTCATGTGGCTGCTAATGTATATGCAAACATAGGTGCATTGCATATACAATATGCAGTTGGTATATATGCCCTTATTCCCCATAACCTGCTTTGGTGGCCACATTATCTGCATAGTTTTCATATCGGTAATCAACGTGGACCAACTACTAGCATGGCTCAAGCTCAATTAAATTGGCATAAAGCTAATTTGTTCGTACTAGCCTACTGTACAACTGTTATTCATCTTTTACTTCTACAGTTCTACCTTAATTCTTTGTATAATAGCTTTACTCTTTTAAAATGTATTTATTAAGTCTCTCTATTTATATTATATTTTTATGAATATAATTATATTTTAACTAATTTTAAATGGATACCACATACACCTGTATATTGTATATGCATTACGCAGCGACTTGACCCCATATTGTATACCACCTGCTTGCATCTTATAAAACCTTATTAGTGATTAACTAATTATATCATATAGTATTAATTTTATCTTCTTATGGCTAATTTAAGACTACATTATTTTGGCACTTATCCAATTTAGTGGTGCTTAGGGTAGTGAAGAGGATGATAGTGACAACACCAAAAGCCATGATGATGATGAGGAAGAGGATGAGGACTCTGATGGAGTTAACCTTAACATCAAAGATAAGGGCTTTGCTGCAAAAAGTAAGTGTAACTTGCACACAGATCTCATACCTAACATACATAAGTCTGTACCAGATATTGTTAATATGAATTGGTGATCTTGTGTGATATTGCTCAATAATATGGTTTTGCTCTTACCTAGTGGACAGCATCAACAAAAAATGACAGAAATGGAAATTTGGCTTTTCTTTTCCTTGTGCATTTATGTATGGTCTACCATGGGCCAGCTGTTGGCCTTCTGCTAACCAAAGAATAACATGATGTAGCTTGCTATTATATTCATTCAGGAACGGTTTGCCTAAAGGTTGAAGGGAGTTACTACTAAGCTATTTCTGCATTATCATTCAGTGTCAGTAAAGAACTACCTTGTCCAACGGTTCCAGATCTGCATTAGCACAAAAGATGTTGTAGCTTGTTTGGGCATAGAGTTTTCTTGTTCTTTTTTCCTTCTCCCTCAAGCCATTAATATTTTTCTTTTTTTTTTTGGGTGTGGGAACTATGAATTCATGCCTAATCATCCTGTGGGCTGTGAATGTCTATTTCTTGTGAACTCCCTAGATCAGCCCTAAGGAAGAAAAGTTTCAAAGTGTCAAATACATCATATAATTGGTCATTTCTTGGTTCTTGACTTCTTGTCATAGTTTATATTTGGCTATTTTTTGGGCACCAACTTTTATCCCATTCACATCAAAATTTTTTTGGAGAACATGCATATTGCAATTTCTGTGGGTCTGTTATTTGATTATTTGGTGCTAAGAAAGGCAATAGTACTTGATTCTAAATACTACATATCAAAGTAAAAATGGTATTCATCTTTTCCTTCCTAATCTTGCTTGACATCTTATAGTACAATACCTTGCTGTGAATACTTGATACAATCTGTAACATGCATATGGATTTTTTTTCAATCATAGAGATGTACTTGAGAACATAGTTTCAACATGGACTTTTCTTTTGTACATATGTCGATGACATGTAATTCATTTATTTTTATCTTATTCAGTTGTGAGACAGGCAAAATATCTACGTCAGAAGTTTGGAACAGATGATGATGAAATGGATGATCATGATGAAGAGGAAGAAGAAGAAAAAAAAACTATATGGGGTAGAAGGAAGGATTTGTATTATAGTGCCGATAATGTTGACTATGAGGTAAACATGTTCTTCACAATTTGAAATTTGAAATTTGAAATTTTGTTCCATACCAAGTAAGAAGCTTGAAGGGTTTCTGGCTCAGTTTTAATTCATTTTTATGACTTGTCACCCATTGAATTGTAACTATAGCTTCAATCAAGTGATGAAGACCTTCCTTTGGAGGAGGAGGCTGAGGTACTGAAGATCCAGAGGGAGAAGGCAAAATCTCTCTCAATGGAAGATTTTGGGCTTGAAAATGTTGACCACGACAAAAGTGATTCTGATGAGCAGCAAAAAATGTTTCAGGTTAGGATCCTACACCCTTTTCTTTTGTATTAATTTCTTTCCGGACTGTAGATATAGTAATGGAATCTTATATTCCTAGCACAAACAAGAAGTAACTAGAATGATATTTTGCTTTCATTTCGATTTCTGTTATAAATTGATGGTTCAGAAAATATAACATTTTTGGAGTTTAATGCTCAAAATGTTTAAATTTGGTAGGCGTCATTTCTTTTTCAACTTTATCTTACTACGAAAGCTTTCACTCAGCAGGATGCTTTTGTTGGAAAGACAGTTATTGCAAAATCTGGTGAAGATGAAGACTACGAAGAAATTAAGAAAGATTTTACTTCATTGTCGAAGGAGGAACAGATGGATGTTGTGTATAGGTGCTCGTCATTGTGACTTTCTGACATGCAGTTATATATGATACTTTTTCATGTTTAACACTTCATCAGACAGAATTTACAAATTTTCAGATAGTCTATTGTCAGTATTACTTCCATGCTTATCCACATGTTAATGAGATTTAAGAATATTCTTTTTTTGTCCATGGCCATTAGAAGGAAGATTTAGTAGGGTAGGGTTGGAGTACAGGAAAAGACCATTAAGTGGAGAAAATTAAGAATACACTTAAAAAATATGATAGAAAAATATGTATCACTTGTACTACGATTTTCTTTCTATGTAAAGTTTCCAGTTGGGGTAGTTAATTTCAAAATTGCAGTATAAAGTATACCTATCGAAGATCAAATAAGATAACTTTTCTCTTTCTACTTTTTGATTCAAGAGGTTATTACCAGCTATTAGCTTATCTGGTTGAAAATTTAAATGTAACTGCAGTTTTGATTAGGGTTAAAACGAGGGTGGAATTAGAAGTTATTTCAGTTGATGATTATCAAATCACTCTTTTAATAAGCTAGATTGGCATTCAACTCATTTGCACAAGCTCAAATTTTCACTTTCGCCATTGAATTTTGCACACTCAACTCATGTATAATTTAGTGATATATTTGGAAGAAAAAAAGGTAATTTCCTAAGTATATCATCAGCTTTACAAGTTTTTCGCAAATTCATCCAATTCTTTCATTTGCTCAAATTGTATCATATACTATGACATTTGTTGAATCCTCCCATCAATTGTGCGTCAGCTGCCCCATTATAATGATGATGTGGCATGCCGACATAGACAAAATAATAATTTTTTATATTAAAATATTTAATATACTCCACGTTACTATTGCGTTTGATGTTTTTAATAATATTTAAAATTTTAATATAAAATAGTGACATAAGAGTATATATTAAAACGAAATAGTGTCGTAGAGTATGTTAAATATTTTAATATAAAATTTATTTTTTGTCCATGTCAGCATGCCATGTCATCATGTTAACGGAGCTGCCGACAGACAATTGACGTGATGATTCAATTGGCACAATGTGATAGTATACGATAAGTTCGAGCAAACCAAAGAATTAGATAAATGTGCGAAAATTCGTAAACTACCCAAAACTGAATGTAATTATGAATCTTGGACCAGAAAACTGAGAGTCTGATCCCCAGCCAGACATTGTGCTCTGGTCGTAAATAGTTTACATCATATATATGGTATATATGTAATTTCAAATTTTCTTTTTTGCAGTTCTGCTCCAGAATTAGTTGGCTTGCTTTCAGAATTGAATGAATCTCTTGACCAAGTTCAAAAACTGAAACCAGTTCTACTCAAGGTAAACATGACATTCTTACTTAGAGCTATGTGGCCGAAGGCCACATAGGCATATGCAGTGTCAAAAACGCATAGCATATTCTATATGTGGTGCTAATTTATGGTTGGGCTGCATATGCGGCCTCATAATGCTACATAGACCGCATGCAAATTGTATATGGCAATCTTAAAAAATGTAGAATCCTCCTACAAGCCATATGCTAATCCTAGCTATGTGAAAGGGAAACTCAATGCATGTAGGTTTAATTTTCCTAGAGGTCTATTGTTTGGGCCTTCTATTGCTTTTATTTTTGTCCTGGACCTCTGGGTTTGGTCTTCCTAGAGGTCTATTGTTTTAGTCTATCTATTTTTTAAAAAAAGAATATAAAATTTTTAAATTAAGTAATAAACATAAACCTCATATGCATTTGCACTATGCAGTGTCTCAACCACATACAATATGCATACTCTTTTTTAAAGCCTTGTTCTCATGTTTTGTCTAAAACACTTCTGAGAATTTCATGCCAAAACTGGCACTAAATTGAGGGCGCACTCAATCTTGAATCCTCATTGGTCTTCAGCATATTACTAGCAGGATTCAAAGGACAGCATTTTCGGATGTTCTATGACTTGTATCAATTAATGACTAAGTTTTCTGCACAAAGTTTCATATTATTTATATTTTGTCAAAATATTAATGGTTTAAGATTTGGACAAAAATTTACCTGGTCTGTGCGTATAATGAATGTTCTTTTTACAGGTTGGTGAAAGGACTGACAGAGGTAGAGGAAGGATGCACTATTTTGAGGTAAAACAAGCTTTGTGGTTGAGCTATTGCCAGGCAATAAATTATTATCTTCTTCTCAAGTCAGAAGGACATCCTGTTCGTGATCATCCAGTAATAGCTCAGCTAGTGGAGATCAAAAACCTGTTGGAGAAGGTCTATTCTTCTTTTGTAAAATATGCTTAAATTAGATCATCCTCTTCATCTTTGTCACTTTTTCTTCCTTGATTCTTGTGCAATGGTGTTATCTTTCTTCAGATATTTACTCTGGTACCAATCTTTTTTACAGGTTAAGAAGATTGATGTGAATGTTCCTTCAGAATTTGAGAAGATTGTCAATAACACAACAATAACTAACTCAGAAAATGTGCTTGCAAGAGGAAGTGTTCCATTTGAAGTCAAAACTAAGACAATGAGTCATTCATCAAAACCAGATGAAGTATCTTTCTAGTTGTCAAAAATGCACATCTATTTTCTGTTATGAAATATTGAATTTTTAACTTTTAATATTGCAGGACTTAGGAAAAGTTAACTATTCAGAGGATTGTCATCAACTAAATGCTGATCAGAAAAAACAGGTTTTTAAGCAACTTTGTCAAGTTTGCATTCTGATAACAATAATAATATGCATCTTTTGTCATTTTGCTATTGTACTAATAGCAGTACTTAATACAACAGGATATTCAATTGGGTCAACAAAGCTTGGAAATGCTGAAAATAAGAGAAAATCTTGAAGCAAAGTTGAAGCAAAAAGGCATTTATAATCTAAAAAGCTTGAAGCTTGGAAAAGTTCAAAATGATACTCAAAAGGCTTTTAATGGGTATGCTTGGTTATTTGAGCAGCAAGACATGCTTACTTTTTTTGTTTGCATATGGTGATCTGAACGTTTAATTTCTTAACAGACATCTAAGAACATTTAATGATTTTGATGATGATGTCCAACAACAAACAACATTAGGCCATTCCAGGAATCTTGAAAGTTCATCACAGTTGCGTAAACTTTCTCAGTTGGTTGGAAGTAAAACAAACAAGTCTAAGGTATGCCGTTCTTGGATAAAAAATGCACATTTCAAATAATTCTTAATCTTTTTAAGCTGGCATGTTAGTTTCAAATATTTTTAACATATTTTTGAGTTGGTGATGTACCATTGCACGACAAAGAGTTATATATAATGTGAAATTTTTTCTCCCATTCATTATCTAGAAAGTTTAACACCTATTTCATCATTATAACCTTTCAAGACACATCAAATACTGACAAACATGCATGTAAATTTAGATGTCTGATTCACTTGATATTTCTATATGGGTATGAATTATGCCCCCATTATAAGCTTTCAAGACACATCAAATACTGACAAATATGCATGTAAATTTGGATGTCTGGTTCACTTTATATTTCTATATGGGTTGAATTATGCCATTCCAAATCCTACTGATATTTTCCATGTCAACATTTCTAAATTGTTGCATGTTCAGTGATTGTTATCCATTCCTTGTATCCTTGGTTTTGTTCTTGTGGAATTTGCTGCATGTGTCTTTCACAAGCAGTGCTAAGGTTACAGTATTTGTAAGCATATTCTGAGGCATTTTGTTTTCAAGGTTGTGTCTGGTGACGATGACTTGCCAAAAAGAGATGATGTTGGTGAAAGGCGGAGAAGGCATGAACTACGAGTTCTTGCAAGGGCTGGAGCTGTAGATGACGGTGATCTAATGATGCAAGATGAAGATGTAGGTCTTGGAAGCAAGTCCATGGATGTCAATGCTCAAGAATCTGATGGAACAGAGGAATCAGAAGATGAATTTTATAAGCAGGTGAAAAGGCAAAGGGTTGAAAAGCTCATGGCTAAGGCAGAAAAATATGCACGGTATGTTGGAGATAGAATTTACATTACAAATTATTATGGATTCCCTACAAAAAAGGTCTGATATCTTATGATACTCATTTGACTTTTTTGATATGTATTACAGAACACCAGCTGTGCCATCTTTTGTGGAACAGGAAGCAGATGGCAAGAGACAGATCACTTATCAGGTCAGTTCTACCTGCTCGGGAAAGTATCTTTTCCCTGTGGGATTATTTGGAATGCTTACATTATATGATTCGTGGGACAGATGGAGAAAAATAGAGGGCTGACTCGCTCCAGGAAGAAGCTTACCAAAAATCCAAGGAAGAAATACAGGGTAATCACCTTAATTTTTGAGATGATCCAATTTTGTATAGAAAGTTATTATCAATTTTTAAGCTAAATGCTGTTTTTGCTTTCAGCATAAACACGAAAAGCAAGTTATACGACGAAAAGGCCAAGTGCGCGACATCAGAAAGCCAAGTGGTCCATATGGTGGAGAATCCACAGGAATCAACACCAGTGTTAGCCGTAGTATTAGGTTCAAAGGTTGATGACAAGGGGAGTTGGGCTCTTGCTGTGGCAATTTATCTTGTTGTGACTGATTATAGATTCTAAGGTTTATGTTCTTTTTATACAGGCTATATGAGGTTCTAGTTTAACTCTGTGCTTACGTATGGTTTATTTTTGCATTGAAATTTTGATATCATATAGTATTTGAGCGAAGAATATTCTAGTTTAACTTTGTGCTTATGTATGGTTTATTTTTGCATTGAAATTTTGATATCATATAGTATTTGAGCGAAGAATATTCTAGTTTAACTTTGTGCTTATGTATGGTTTATTTTTGCATTGAAATTTTGATATCATATAGTATTTGAGCGAAGAATGGAGTGAACATATTGAATGCTATGCAAAAAGGATAACCATGAAGGTTTTTTCCATTGTTTTTTTCAAAGAGATGTTATTTTCAGTTGAAACTGCTGTTTCCATCTCAGCATCTTATATGTGCTTGTCACAAGCCGTGTTCATCGCAAACACATTTCTTGAGTTATTTTCCTGGGCATTGATCAACTTAGTGCTCATTTAGCCTCTGAAGGCTGAGTTAACCAACCATGTTCTTTGCATGAAATTTGAAAGAGAAATTTTAAATTCTTCAAACTCATGTGTTTAATAATCTTTTTAATATTCACATATAACAAAATACTTATGATTGTTGATAAAATTATCACTCATATTATTAGGTTGATTTTTAGGAGGATATAACAAAATTCAATTTGAAATAAGTATCGAGGAGAGCAAGTGAATATGAAAACTAAGTGAGAGAATTTGGAATTTTAGTATATGAAATTGTGTGAACATGAAATTAATAAAAGAAAGAGACGGGGGAATGGGAAGATCAAATTCACAGCCAACTTCCGGGGGTCAGAATTCAGTTGTTGAGGGGACCTAATTAATGTTTTGCTTCATCCGAAACGAATCTCCCAACACAGTTACGACAGCATTTAATGCACGCATTGATGGTCGTATGATTTCTTTTGCTCCAAGCAAGAAAATGCAAGATGTCTGTTTTCTCTTCTCCCTAGTGCTTAGAGCTCCAATTAATTAATTAATGTATAACACAACACAGACATATTAATTGATTAATTAATTAAAAGCAACTCATTTATATATAACAATATATATTTTACTGCAGGATATCGAGAGAGGAAGAACATGAAGAGTGATGTTGAAGGCTGTCATGTGAGAGCATTAAATGCATGGGTGTTGGGCGTAGGACTTGGGTTACGGTAGCTTGTGATTTCAACTTTCTCATAATCATTCATTTTAATCTTAATTGTTATATATTAATTATATAATTCCACTAATATGTTCTGTAAGCTTCGATCGAAGATTCTACATCTGAATTGAACTACTGTTTACTTCTTTGTCGTCAATCCAAACGTACAGCTTCCGGTTCTAACTTCTTCGGTGTCCAGATTCTCTGATCATGCTAATTAATTATTAAGACATTAATTTGGATTGTTTTGTTTCTCTTTGGTCAAGTTGCAATTTACTCTAGCAGTAAATATATGTGAGTTTGATTTAATTTGCAAAGGTTGCTGCTGAGATCACATGCGAGATATTCTCTAAGCTTAATTAAGACGTGAAAGACAAAGAGGGTCTCATGCAATTGTACTAGAGATCTCTTCTGTAAGATCATTAAGTCAACTGCTCATTATTTGCTAGCTTCTGATCACAAGTCGATCAGGTAATATTGATGAGATGATTCACGAGTAAACCAATATATTAATCAATAATCAAATACTGTCTTAAATTTATAATTAGTAAACCGACAACATCTATTAATACCAATGACTATACTTCATCCAATCATAACATCACAAGTACCTTCTTTTAGTTGATCATAAACTAAGTGTATCCTATATATATATATATATATATATGCATGCCACCATCAGCAGTGTCCTAAAAACACTATATATATCCACGAGAGAATATTAAATGCAAGCGTACATATTGACTTGTACAGCACGAGAAGAAAGAAGACTTTTGGCACGTGAATGTCTGCCAACAAACATTCACGTCGAGCCCTCTCTCGCGGAGTCTCTCTAGGGTTAGGGTTTTTTTTTTATCTGCATCCTTTGGACGCTGTCATTAATTGAGATTCCCATCTCTCAATTTACGTGAAAAAAACAATGTGTGTTGCTGCATGTAAGGGAATTGTAAACATATTATGTTAATTAGGGCTGTCAGCACCTCGGCGGTGTGGTCAAAAGTCAAAACCCTCCCCCTCCTTTTCTTCTATTCTATATATGCATCTCTTTCTCCTAGATTAATTTGTCGATCTGATAGTAACATGTCCTTTAAACGTAGATTCCACTAATCGGTTTCAAAATTCCTATATATATATCTAATCGGTTCAAATTCTTTAAAAGAAAATTAACAAATTTGTTACTGTACTTTCAAATTGAACTGAGTATGTTCTTATATTTGGGTTTTAGCTAGCTACCGGAAAATTATCCATTACCCGCAATTTCCTCACGGAGGCACAATATTTTATGATTTTTGACGGTTTATATGTCATTCTATCTTGACTTTCGTTTTTTTTAACGAAGATAGAAAATCACAATAGGTGATCATGTTAGGATTCGAACCCTAGATTTTTAGACAACATACAACATATTGTCATCAACTGTGCTACCCACACTTGGCTATATTATATATTTCTTTGCTAGAACACTTGTCATCTATTTAATTAAATAAAAAATGTGCTAGCTAATTGAAAGTGTTTGCTTCATTTTTTTATTTTTGTTGAATTCTATGCATTTTGGTAAGAGTAACGCACAATGTCATAAAATGTTATAGTTTATAGGGTAAATTACACTGACCTCCCCTGAGGTTTAGTGAAATTACACTGACATTCCCTCTATTTATAATTTTATCTTATAACCCCCCTAAGTTTTGTAAAAGATTACACAAACCTCCCCTATTACGAAATAAGATTACACAAACCTCCCCTGAGTTTTGTAAATTATTACACAGACCTCCCCTAAAATAATTACTCAAAGATTACTCAGGGGAGGTGATTGTGACCTGGACAAATAGAAGGGGAGTCAGTGTAATTTCACTAAACCTCGGGGAAGGTCAGTGTAATTTACCCTAGTTTATATTACTCTATATGAATTAATTCAAAGTTCTCTATGTTAGCGGAATATGATTGACTGAAATTTTATTAAGAAAACATTTAAAAATTTAATATTATATGTTGGTGTATAATTATATATATTGCAGCATAATTAATATGCACACACAAAAAAACGTTTTATTTGATTTCTCTAGCAATAGGCCAGAAAGAAATTAATTAAAAACAACTCCATGATCAAGGTCCCTAGCCTTCATACACATTGAAATTTACAGAAGTGCACGACCTAAATGCAACTAATTAATTATCAAGCTAGGTCTTAATTAATATCATCATGAAGATTTGATAATGTACTCAAGATCATATGTTTTGTTCTCTTCCTTATTCTTTTGTGTTCTAATCCATAGGGCACTGCTGCATTGGTGTATTTTTGAAGGCATGGATAAATGTATATAAATAGGAGATAGCATGCAAAGTATGTAAACGTTTCACATGATCACATGTGTTTTAGGGACAGGCACAGTCACTGTCAGTTTACTGCATAATTTATATAATTAGTTTAATTAATTAGTTGATGAAACTTGACTCAATGGTTGAGTTGTAAGATAAAGATTCCCCAATGATGAATTTTATGCCCTTCCCAATGAAAACGACAAGCTTCCATGATTCCCTCTCAAACAACTTAATTAGGATTTCACTGCTATAAATATATAGACACTCTCAACTCATCATCACTTGCACTTATCTCCACCACTCTCTCCTTCGATTCTTGTCTCTAGTTCTTCTCCTGATCGATCGATTAAAAACAAGTATATATATTATACAGCTAGCTAGTTAATTTGAATAATTTACGGTAGGAATTAAATTAAGTTAATCGAATGGGAGGGAACTCACCTTGCGCTTCTTGCAAGCTGCTGCGGCGACGCTGCACCAAAGACTGCGTCTTTGCTCCCTACTTCCCTTCTGATGATCCCGACAAGTTTGCCATTGTTCACAAGGTCTTCGGTGCCAGCAATGTCAGCAAAATGCTTCAGGTATATATATTTAAATGCATTTATACATACTTATTGGCTAATTTTTCTGTTAAACATAATTGAATGACCAACTTATATAATTTCCAAGAGAGCAATTTATGCATTTATATCCTTAGCAATTTCCATGTTTTTATGAGTTCAATGGTATTAGTCTAATCCTATATAACACACAGGAACTTCCGACTCAGCAGCGAGCAGACGCGGTGAGCAGCCTGGTCTATGAAGCCACTGCGAGGATGAGGGATCCAGTCTATGGATGTGTTGGGGCAATCTCCTTCCTTCAAAACCAAGTTTCCCAGCTTCAGATGCAGCTTGCTGTGGCCCAAACTGAGATCCTTTGTATTCAGATGCAGCAGGAGCCCGCAGCAGTACCCTTCACTAATAATGTCCATGAACAGCAACAACAATTAGGGTTTGGTGATCCTGACAAGCCTAATTTTGTTATTGAGAACAGTAGCCAGCTTGGTGGCAATATTCCTCAGATGTTGAACTATGCTTCGTCCTCTAGCAACAATAACATTGCTCAGGATCCTCTCAAGAGAGAGTTTCTTTGGGCCTAGAGGACTTGTTAGTTCTGATGGTGATCATTATCATCAAATTAAGTAGTATGTAGATGCATCGTTTTGTTTTTATTTCTTAGAAGTCTTCCTTACTTGATTTGCATATGGAAGAGTTTGACTCAAAATGCTTGCTTGCTTGTGTAGTGCCACTCTTTACTGTATATAGCATGCATATATAATATATTGATGCATATCAATATTTTCATTTCAATTAACTATGGATGTTCAGCAAAAAGCAAAAAAAAATAATGGGAAAATAAGGGAAACAAAGGAAATTATTATAATGCCCCGACATATGAAGTCTAAAATTGAAAATAAAATATATTATGTATAAAAATTAAAATCAGAAATATTTTTTAATTAAGCTAGTGGATATATAAAAATCTAAGGATATATATATTAATTAATTAAGTAGGGCGACCAGGATGCATGCATACAATGGTCTCATATTTAAAGCTCGTGTTATATATATATATATATATATATTAATGGGACAAACAAACATATATGCAGTATTAATTGTTATCAAATGAAAAAATATCATCACCAAATTTTCCTATATTTCTTTCATAATTAAATTTCCATTTTGATTTAAATATTTATGTGCAAATATATGTTTGTATAATGGTCGAGATAATATAGTAGATGCATATATATATTATACTTGACTGTCGTTTGTATTATTTAGTAGATGCAAGCATGCCACATTTGCATAGGCCGACTTCCTTGTTCCTCACACGCTATGAATTGTATATATAAGTGTGCGAGGAATTTATAATGTTGAGAGTAATTAAGACAAAATTAAAGCATGGTCATGGGAAGGCTGTATACTTAAGCAATTATTTTAGGGATTAGTGCATGCATGAAGTGGAGTTCAAAACAATCAAGACCATGACATGTTCTAGAAAGAAAACAAGTTGTAGTCATATAGGTGTAGATAGGTTATTAAAGTCTTGAATCTTACGCTACAACAACAAGAGCACCAGTGGTCTAGTGGTAGAATAGTACCCTGCCACGGTACAGACCCGGGTTCGATTCCCGGCTGGTGCAACTTTTTAAAGTATGGTTAATTGCAATTTTTGTTTTCTTATTTAGAATCGCCTACCTTCTTAAAATTTAATTACATCCCCTTGAATCATTTTATAAATATTTTTCTATGGCAAGGTCAAAATAAATGTATAAAAAAATTTAAGCGTGAAGCAAAAAAACAAATTGATTTATGATATGTGGTAACTAACGTGAATATATTATACTAATTAAAAAGTAATTTAGAAATGGTTGACTGGATTTTTAATAAGATTTTCCAAATATTATAAATATTGATTTATAATATATAACTAACTGATTACCCACGCATTGTCATTGAATTTAATTTATCTTTACTTTTATTTAATTCTAAATATTTTTTGCATAATTATCAAAGAAAAATTGTTACGAATATCTTTTTATTCATTTTTATATCTATTTTATGCATCAATACTTTATTCATTTTATTTTTATAATTTAATAATTTGTTCATAATTTTTAAAATATTTTTTATAATATATAATTAATTTTAAATTTTAAATATTTTGAAAATTTGAAATTTCAATATTTTAATTTAATGTTTTCATGTTCTTCAGATTTCAATAATTGATTCATCTTTAATTCTTGTTTGATCATTAGCATTGGTTGTAATTATATCAAATGCAAATTTCAAAGATTTTGCTTTACTTTTTTAATTCAAATTTATTTTTTCTTTAGTGATTGACATGTGATATTTCTAACTTATCATTGTTCTTCACTGCTTCGTCCTGTATAAATAATTAATTTAAAAGATCAGATATGTTATATAAGATAAAATGTAGACAATTGTAAAATTAATTTTAATTATAAATTTATTTTTAAATATATTTTTTAATTAAAATAAATAATAGTAGTTAAATTATATCATGCACACCAATATATTTAATCATTTCATTTATAATAAAGTTTTAAATATGTTATCTACATTAATAAGAAGTATATTATTTAAAATGTTTTTATTAAAAATAAATTATTTAGACAAAACTTCAAATATCATTATAAAAATATATAACTCTGAAAACTATAACAAGATAATAAAAGATTTTTTAAAAAAAAGTTTGAGTCATCATACTTAATAAAAATTATTTTAAAATAAAATAAATTAAAAATTTAAAAATAATTATTTGATGCTGTAAAAAACAAAAATGGATAAATTATTAAGTTTGCAATATAATTTTATTGATGTTATTAATGCAGTAATTGATTTATATTTAACGTGTTACTTTTTTTGATATAATTAATTAGTTAATATATAAAATTTAGGCGAAATAAATTAGGGAAAGCGTTCCAAACATACTATCTTATTCTGCTAAACTAGCTGCAATACACGGTTAAAATATGGCTTCAAAAATAAAAAAATCAAATCAAATCATATATTTTAATAAATTATATTACTCATTGTTTAAAAAAAATGAAATTGAATTTTTATTTTAATATATTATTATATATAAATAGAATAGTTTATTAAATTTTTTAATATTTTTCACATTTTGTAATATAATTTGAGGGGAAGGGAGTAGCGGGGATTTAGGCGAGAAAGATATGTTACTTATTTGTATATATAGAAAATTTTCAGAACTAGTGGATTTGATATCCATTTGACTTTGGTTAAAATTTTAATATATAGTCTAAAAAATATTTTTTAAAATTCTCTAGTTCATTAAAGAGTTTTGCACAAAGTCTATAAATTTAAGTTTAAATAAAAAAATATGAAATATTTTGACGAAAAATATTTTTTTTAACCACAACACATCTTTTATACTTTTAGTTTTTTTTTAATTATAAAGCTATTATAGACTTTGGGCAAAAGTCTCTAATGCATTAAAGACTTTTGCGCAAATTAAATCTATAAAACTAATTTTTAATTAAAAATAGTAAAATATTTTTTGTCCATAATATTTTGATAGACTCTAACACATCGATCTTTTATATCACATATATATTTTTTGTGAATTAAATTTTATTTTTTATAATTATAAAAATATTATAAATAAAAGTCTTTAACTCGTTAGAGACTTTATATAATGCAAAGTGTATAATAGTTTTATAATTTTTTTAAAAAAAAATATTTGAATTTATGAAATAATTTTTTAATGATACAAAAAATGTACTATGATCAAAAAAATATTTTACATCAAAATATTTCATAATTTTTAATTTAAATTTAAATGTATAGACTTTGTGCAAAAGTCTTTAATACATTAGAGAGTTCGAAAAATATATTTTTTATTCTTCAATATCTCATTTTTATCATAAAAAAATATTTTATAAATTTAAATTATTTTATAAATATATTTAATATTTCTTTTAATTTTTAACCACTAGTTAGAGACTTTGGCTGAAGGGTACAATGAGTATCCGATCCGATTTTAGAAATTTTGAATCTTCAAATCCGGTTTTGAGAATTTCTTTTTTCCAAAATCCGAATTTGAAAAATAGCTGTTATATATATATCATGGGGTGGAAAGAATTTAGGCGGGAAGAAGTTGTTAAAATATAAGTGGAGCAAAATAAAAGTAAAAAGTTGAGGAAGTACGAGGAATTTAGGCGGGAAAGAATTGTTTCTTTTATATATATATATATTTGGATTACTCATTATCTTGTTAGCCTGTATATGAAATTTATTTAATAAAAATTTGATAAAATTATAAAAACTTTAGGGTAAAGGTCTAAAATAGTCCCTTTTTTTTTCCAGAATTTTCACATTAGTTCCACAACTTTTGTTCGACTCAATTGGATCCCTAAAGATTTGTAAACGTCTTTTTGATCCCTGGCCGTGACCCTGCCGTTTAAAAAAATATATGTGGCTAACGTTCAAACGATGTGGCATTCGACTTTAGTTGACTTTGCTTACGTGGCTAATTTTATAATTTATAAATTAAAACATGATCCATTTTTTCTCTCTCTTCCTCTCATAATTGTCTTCTTCTTATTCCCTCCTCCTCCTCCATGCCTCCGCCCCCGTCGTCGTCGTCTCCTCCTCCCCACCTTTGCCTTCGCCGTGCACGAACCACGGAGGAGACGCAACCTTCTCCATCATAGTCTATTTGGTCAAGTATTGAGAGAGGGATAGATTTAGAGAATGGAGAGGAGGAGATAGAGAAGCATCCTGCGCCGCCCCCACTTGCTTCTTCACCTTACCTCCCCCTTTTCGAACAAAACAACAACAACTCCTCCACCGCCACAGGATCATCGCAAGCCTCCTTGAGATCCTAGATTGCTTCGTCGGACCTCACATCTCAAGACTCGAAGCTGCAGAAGAGGAGGGTCGGAAGAGGATTCGACAGCCTGGACAATGGCAACGGTGGCGGAGGGGTGGGGAGACCAATGGAGAACGTGGCGAACATGACTACTAGAGTGGCGAAGATCTAGGAGGTGGAGACCTGGGAAGTCGATCAGTGGCACCGGCACCGACGAGGGGACCGAGGGCAAGGAGGGAAACTACGGTGAGGATGTTGAAGTAGCGACGGAGGGAGGGGTCGAAAGATGAGACCTTGCCGCCATGGGCGACGATGAGGGAGACATATGCGTCGGTGGTAGAGGAGGAGAAGGAGATGACAGCTGTGGGAGGAAGAGAGAGAGAAAAGTGGCCGAATATAGGTTCATCTCGGCGGTGGATGAGTTGCAAGCGGTGCTGACCAAGCTCGAGCTGCCGAAGGGGCGAAAGCAAGGAGGAGGAAGAGGAGGCGGCGACGGTGGGGGCGGAGGCAGGGAGGAGAAATAGGAGGCGGCGACAGTGGGGGGCGGAGGCATGGAGGAGGAGGAGGATAGAAGAAAAAGAAGATAACGATGGGAGGAAGAGAGAGGGAAAAATATGACATATTTTAATTTATAAATGATAAAATAAGACACATAGATATTTTTAAATACACACAAGCAAAGTCAACTAAACCAGATGCCACATTGTCGAAATATTAGCCACGTATGATTTTTTTTAACAGCAAAGTCACGATCAGGGACCACAGTGACGTTTGCAAATATTTAAGGATCCAATTGAGTTGAAAAAAAATTTGTGGGACTAATATGAAAATAAAAAAAAAAAAGAAAAAAGAATCATTTTAGACCTTTTCCCAAGACTTTATAATTTAAAGATAAAATCATAAATACTTCGCTTTATTCCATCAGGTTTTATGTTTTTAAAATGGCTATAATAGTTAAGTAATACGATTAAATAAAAAAAATTGGATGAGGTTATGGTTTTAATTAAAACAAAGCAAAATGATTTCTTTTTTGGTAATTTCTTAAGTTATTCCAGTTTAGATAGATTGCTCTACTTTTTCTAATTTATAAAATAAAAGAGACTTATAATTCTTTTGTAGAATCTCAAATTAGGCGAATTATGTAGTAATTATTCTCTTTCCCTTGCGCGTCGGGCTGAACCCTTGTCCAGTTGGCGATCGCCTCCGGACTCTCCTCCCTCCCTCTCGCCTCTTCGTCTCCCTCCATCTACTTGCTCCCTCCCTTTCTCCTCTATTCTGAATCCGACGAGAGAGACTGGGACGGTGAAACCATGTCGAGGACGAGAGCAAGACGAGGGGAGTTGCCTCCGCCGCAAGAGGTTTGACGCACGATCTTCTTCTTCCTCCCTCTTATACTCTGTTATTTTCTCCCCGTTCTTTGTTTTTTAGAATTAATTTTAGATTTATATGCGCTTCTTTTGGACCAAGATCTTGGTTTCCTTAAAGTAGGATCTTCGATTAGAGCCGATTATGAAAATTTATGAGATCTCAGAAACTCATTGAAAAATGGCGATTTTGACGGTGCCAGCAAGCTCAGCTCGTAAAGGCATTGGAATCCAATTAGCCTTTGCAATTTAAATTTTGCAAAATAAACAGAGTGATTACTGATGTAAAAGATTTCAAATTTGATGTTCCTTGGTCGTGGAACTAAGATATATTTAAGAAAGATATTTCAAACTTGCATAAAAATTTAACAGTAAATATTATAAGCTAAAGGTGTAATTAGGAACCCTTGAAGTTTCGATGGCAGAATAATTGATGCCGCTGGAGAAATTTCTTTTCTCCAGATTTAATAACGGGCTGATGCTTTTGCTTATTTTATTGTCGCATCAATGTTCCTTGGGAGTGTTTGATTCATTCAAACACGTTCTTCATCCACCGAGTGATGGAATATTTTGTTTGCTTCCTTCAAGATCTATTATATGTATATTTGAGCTATTGAGAGGAAGAGCTCTGATGAGTTTTGTTTACATGCTCTACTTGCAGTCTATAGAAAAGTTGGAGACGAAGGTAGATGATGGTAATTTCTACGAAGCCCAACAGATGTACAAGTCCTTGAGTGCAAGGTGTGTAATCCATTGGACCTTTTTCTCAGTCCTTATAACTCATTGATGTGACGGCTTTCATTAAGAAAAAAAAGAACATGTAAATTTCAGGTGCCCTGAGTTAACTTAGGGCACTTGGCGCCTCATATAGGTGTGGCGCATATGGCGTTCACCTTGCGCCTTAGCTGAGGCGTGCGCCATATCCCTTGAGGCGCTATGGGTGTGCCTCAAGGGATAAATGGCGTTGGGGCTTGCGCCTGTGTGCACCCCACGCCATGGCGCGCCATTTTAAACTATGGTTGCAGAGCATTAATAACTTATTTTTGTTCATGCTAAGCTTGAATCAAGGCATTTTTACAAATGATCATTCATCGTGACTCATGTATGCATGACTGCATAGAATGCACAGCATGCACTGCTTCGCAAAATGCATATACATTAGTATGTGCATCATGGAGACAGAACCTTAATCTTTTCTTTATCTTTGGTATAATAATTTTCATCATCTTACATGGTAATCATACTTTTTTCACTACCATTTGCTGTGTTGATCATTTATACAAACATTTTTAATTTGTAACAGATATGCAGCTGCTGAGAAATATTCTGAAGCCTTGGATATTCTTCAGTCAGGTGCTTTAGTGCAGCTGAAGCATGGACAGGTTCTTTTCTCTTCATGCTATGACTTTAGACCTCTGAAAAAAGCAAGAAACTTCCATTTGTACATTTGTCATGCTTTTTACGTCTTGATGAATAAGACAAGTATTTTTCACTTCTAATTTGGTTTCATGATTATTTTTATTAGAAATGGCTTGTTTTTAGTACAATATTGAAAGAGTTGCAAAAAATGAATCTGTTTTTATTGAGAAGAAAAGGGATTAGAAAGTTTACAAGTTTTAAGCATAAGACTAAAATTCAAGCTGAGATCAAATTGTTTTAACCTTATCATATATGAAGTTTAATCACTCTGTCCCATGTTGCATGACGATAATTGAAGCTAGTCATCTCCGATTCTGATACAGTACTAGTGTGTCTTTAACCATCACTTTTGTGAATGCAGAAAACCAAGATCTGACAGTTCACCAAGTTGGGCTCCTATAATGTCTTTGCTGCATCTCATTGACTTATTACCTATAAGTTTATAACAATCAGAATTTGTTTGACTTTTGCCCAAAATTTTCTGCAACAGATCAGATAACCTGTTGCACAATCAGTAAATCTTTTTTGACGAGCCTAAAGAAACTAATGCATCCCACCTCCAGATAGAGTAAAATGGAAGGCTGAGAGGACACATAAATTGTTCTTGGATTGTCTACTGCTCATAAGTCTTTGAAGTTCCAACATGATGACATTTCTTCGAAATAGTCGTAAATTTGATGAAAAGAATTTTAGTTGCTTTCAATCTGGACTGGAGTTGTGTGAAGATGAACTTTGGTGCAACACTTGCTCCATTGTGAAATGGGATGTTAGTATATGAATCTTTGAGTCATGGCCTTGTGGATTCAATTTTATTTGTTGTGCAAGGATAAAACTATTTAACCCCAAATCCCACATTGGCAGAAGCCTCCTTCATTGGACCCCCTTCTATCAAAATGGAGTTTTGTCATATTTGTAAGTTGAATAATTGCACTGTAAGATACAATCAACATTTTTTTACTTGTCATAGGGCATCATCATAAAGAATAAACTTATATACCATGTACCTCAGTTGCTTGTGTTCTATGTGCTGATGTAATAGACAGTGCAATAATTGTATCTCTTTCAATGAGTAGCATCTCTTCCTTTTTATCAATATTGCGACAAACTAAACTATGACACTGTCTCATATTGGAGATCTTGTGTCTTCTACAGTTCTACTGAAGTCTTAAGTGGAGAAACAAACCAATAATTCTCTTAGAAAGTCAAAAAATATTTGTTCTTTCTTGAAGGTTATATTGGTCATGTAACATTTTGCACTAAACCATTTTATACTAATGCAGGTGACTTGTGGAGCTGAGTTGGCAGTTTTGTTTGTAGACATACTAGTCAAAGGAAAATACTCTTATAACAAAGAAACTCTTGGTTGGTCCTCTTCTACTATAGAATATGAATGGTTCTTTCTTACTGATCTGCAGTATTTAGAATTTCCCTTGGCATAAACTATTATTATCCAAATATGGGACAGCAACTGTTATTATCTAACTATGTGTTTTGGTATTCCAATGATCAGTATTTTTGTTGTTTTACCCTAAACTTTCTGTTTGAAGGGCTTATGCTTTGTTCTTTAGTAGCACCTTTGTTTTGACAAATAAGGGCGCATAAGATAGAGGACGGATAGTAATCCATAGTTTGTTTGACGATCAGATTATAGAGGGATAGGGTTAGGGGAGGATTAAATGGTTGTTATATCCCGTAGAGATTCGATAAAATTAATCCTTTGGGGATGGTGGGACAAAAATATCCAACACTCAACAACACCCATCGATCATCCTCGTCCTCACAACACGTAACCATTCATCCTCATCCTCACCTCATGTGCCTTTGCTCACTTGTTGTCCTCACCATTTGTTGGCCAACTTCTGCGGCTGCCATTGAGGAGCTACAGCCCCGTCTGCAGTTATCTATGAGATCGAATAAGAGGCCACAGGGAAGTAGTAGCAGCTCCACCCCCTCCTTTGCCTGTGACCTGTCAGTCGTTCTGGACCTTTGCCAGTTGGCTGCTGCAGCCACAGGGGAGAAGAAGAAGAAGAAAGTAGAAGCCGGGAACATAGATGGGATAGGATAGGAGTTAAGTTTCACCCTCCTTGATTTCTTATCCTACCCAATTCATTCTCAAATCCTATCTGCCCCAATCCAATCCGGTGTAAGAAGAAGAAGAAGAAGGAAGTAGGATAAGTCGGGAAGTGTTATAAAAAAAATATCCAATGAATACAAACAAACATAGATGGGATAGGATAGGAGTTAAGTTTCATCCTCCTTGATTTCTTATCCTACCCAATTCATTCTCAAATCCTATCTGCCCCAATCCAATCCGGTGTAACAATGGCAGCATAGAAGTATTAGGCAATTGAAAAATAGACATTCTCATTCATCTTTTTTCCGAGCTTTGTTTTATTTCCTTGTTCATTATCAGTGATATTTGGATATTTGGTAGGATCCAATTGTTTAACTTACCAATCTTCTACGAGATTTTTTTGGTATATTTTGACTTGATAAATTGGCTTTAGCCCTGATGCTCTCTTCTTGCTGTGTTTTTTTAACATACATACTTTTGTGTTTTATATTATTTTTCACCATAAGCTTACAAATTTCATGTTATATTATTTGTTTTGACTCATAATTATCCTTTTAAGGTCTGTATATTCTCCTTACTATCCTATTGGCAGATCATAAAGTGTTCCATCATTTTGAAAATTATACTTGTTTTCTGGTAAATCTACAGATGTCTCTAATTGTCACTGATCAGTACCTAATACAAGCTTCTATTTTTTGTGGCATTGTACATAGTGTTGGTCTGCCTACACTAACACATCTAAATATCTCTCTTTAAGTTTTCTGAAGCAACTAGATCTCATGGACTCTTAGTTCATGTGTAGTACTGTCATGGAGAACATAACGCTTGTATTATGTCAATTAGCATGTAATTGCTTGCAAGTATATCTGCATGGTGTTTCTGTTATGGTACATGACAACTATGATCCTAAACAGAAAGAAATTAGTAAAGATAGATTATTGTTAAAGAAAATGAAAGAACTAACAGGATGATAAGACCTTTTTATGTGCTTAAATGAGTACAGAGTGCCCTTGTTTCTATGCTGTTATGTTTAAGGATAATATATGTTTTGACTCTTTGCTATTTGTCTCGACTTTATCCTATATAGATCGTCTTAGGAATATTTATGAGAATTTCCCAAAGATTCCTGTTCCTCAACACCTACGAGATGCTGATGATGATGACATCCAAAAACTTTCAGAAGCTTTGACAGCTGCTAAAGTACGTGTAGAAACTTGTTCATCATTTTTGAGGGCTGCAATCAAGTAAGTCTATCCTTTGGATGTGTTTGTTTATTTGAATATGCTTGGTTTTGTCCTATGATTTCTCTTGCAACTTCTGACATTTACATCGTTGTGCAATGTTCTTCATTGAGTGTTTTACCTTATTAAATTTCAAGCAAAATTTTTTGCTTGAATGTTAAAGGATATAAAAAATGAGGGTCTTTAGTAACATTTGCTGTTTCATAGAGCTGAGGATTACAATGGGGTAGGGCAGGTGCCCTTCCCACTCTAGAACCATCTTCTCCATTCTTGCTTTGCACCCAGGTCAATCCATTGAAGCTTAATTAAATGCAAGTTATGAGCTACATCTTATGATTCCAAATGTTTTCTGGCTCTTTTTTATAGTCCAGCTTCATTTGCAACCAAGTCTTGTGCAAATAAGCACTAGTATTGATGCTGGTAATCTATATAATTTTTTGTGGAGACAATTTATGGTTTAGTGCGTTGTGTGTTGTGCAAAAAGATGAAAGATGAAGTTTTTATTCATGATCTTGTTATTTTCTTGTTCTGGTTTCTGAATATCTCCATCATTCAATTTATTTTAATAATTGGAATAAATATGGTGACAGAATCTGATGCCTATTATCATGGTACAATGAACTAAAAAATTTATTGAAAAATGAATGGTTTCTTTGATTAGCAGGCTCTACTTTGTGGTGATTTAGAATATTCCTGTGTCTTTACATTAATAATTTTTATCATAAAGCCTGCTGTTGCTCCAATTCCTGTAGCACTTTGGGGAGTGCCAAACCAGCCGTTGCAACAAAGCTGAAGAAATATATGGCTTGTCAGTATTTGTTTCATTTGCAATTGCAACAAAACACAAGTCAACCTTGACCCAATAACTTCTTAAGAAGCCGTTGCTGCACTTGTGTTTTATTTGAAGAAAAACTGATACTGCACTTGTAACATTTGAGATCATTATTCTTGAGAAGAAGTTTTTCAATAGAATTATCAATTGACTTTGCAAATTTAGCACAAATATCCTATCATTCAATACCTTCACTTTCTTCTGAACTTAGAATAGACAAACACTTGAGGCTTTAGCAATACATGAGGGTTGAGGAGAGAGTCCCCTCATTGAACCTGTTTATGAGCATAGTAACTCCCTCTAAACAGACAACAATGTGGTAAAAGGCCAACAATGATCTTCATGACTTCCTCCCTTCCTCATCTGCAGTTCTAGTGCCACTGGAGACGATTACTTTGAGCCACTAATGAGTTGGAGATAAGTGGGGATTTAGGGATTTAAGAGAGAAGGCAAAGGTGGAGTAAGCAATGGAGAGTAGGAAGGAGGGAAATATAGCCAGCTATAGTGACTGGAAAGGACATTGGTTCCAAATCGCAATGGTGACAAGAGGAAGAAGGGTTGTGGATGAATAAGGTCCCTAATTGCTTAGATGATTTGGGATACAAGGGTTTTAAGGGGTTATGCTTAGTTGCTGCTGATGTGGACCACAACTTGTTCACCTCAGCTTGCCACATGTGTTTTTTTTAACAAGGGATTAACAATGACTTAATTAGAGGATAGATATGTTACTTAACTCGAAACTACATGACAAATATGCGAATTTTGAATGCATTAGGTAGATTTGTTGACATCTGCAAATCATAATTTGAAATTAAACCTTGTATACTAAAGTACTAAACTCAAAGTTATGTGTGCTTATGGGTGGAGCAGTATGGGGTGGGAAGGAACTCTTTCCCAGCCCCGCCCTGCCCATTTGTGGGTTAAGCTTTTTGATACCATACCCTCCTTATATGTAAGCAACGCAAGGCAGGGTGATCCCTCGAAGGCAATTGAATTTCTATCTCTGCTCACATCTAAGTTAAGTTTGATTAAAATAATTGGTTGTGCATAAAAAAAGATATTTTGCAGACTAGAAAGTTGGTATGTCCAAGCAGCACGTGCATATAGGTCGGTACCCGTTTAGGTGGGTACCCGCGGGTATTTATCCATTTATGACGGGTATGGGGGTTAGTATCCTACCCGTGGTGATTTCGTGGGTAATTTTTCTTACCCGTTTGTCATATGGGGCGGGTACGGGTATTATAGTACTCGTACTCGCGGGTACCCGTTACCCGTGTAAATAATTAAATTATAAAATTACCCCTTGTACATATACTAAAAAACCCTAATCTAATCCAATTCCACCACCCCCATTATATGATGATGTTGAGAAATATTTGTAGTTTATATTTCAGAATCTTGTGTTTATAACCTTGTGTAGTGTGTTTATATTTGAAGTTGTTATCAAAATGTTGTAAGGTACCCATTTTTGATACCCGCGGAGAATTAAACGGGTAGCGGGTACCCATATATTTCGCGGGGCGGGTAGTCACCCCCCGTACCCGCCCTGTCCCGTTGACATCCCTAAGGAGAATCATATAAGTAGAGTAAGGGAGATAGGATATTCCAATTTTCTTCTTCATGAGAACTTTGGATTTCAAATTTCAGTTGGTACATATATTTGTGAAAATCTTCTTATTTTGAACTATATCTTCTATGATAACACGATAGATGCCCGCCTAATAACTATTGGAAGATAATAAGATATACAATTGAACAAGTATCTTTGACAAAGCTTCGAAGGGTATGTTATTCTAATGCAAACTAGCTTTTTCTCTTTGTTCTTTAAGTTCTTATATGAACAACTAATGTTTACCCCTTGACTTCCATAGCTTATAAACATTCCATGCTTCATTCACCTTCTTCTATGATGGTATTCATTTAATGTGTTATCTGCCTCTATAAAACATCCTTATCAAATGCTGCAACTCAGTTGTTTATGAGTTCATAGTATCCTTTTTGTTTCTTTTTCCACTTACCTGTTGTTTTCTTTATCCAAACATCACAATCTTTTATTTATTTGGTTTTATGTTGCTAATGAAGTGTTTTTATCTTCTCTTAGGTGGTCATTGGAGTTCGGGGCTCCCAGAAGTGGATCCCCCCAGTTGCATGACATGTTAGCAGAATATATGTATTCTGAATCTCCTGACCTGGTATGTTTAGAATTACATTTTCTTCAATGGGAAAATCATGAAAATAGAACCAGATTTTATGGCTCTGATTGGTAGCAATTTGCGGTCATTAGATTTAAGTTAATCTCGTTAAGTTGAAACATGGAAAACAGTTCATACATGTAGTTGTATAGTGATGAGTAATGTGTGCAAGAACTATGTGCGGTCACTAGGTTTAAGTCAACCTCATTAAGTTGAAACATGAGAAATAGTTCATACGATTACTCATTAGTCATGTGTGCATACACACACACACACACACACACATATATATATATGGATGCACTATCATCCATCTGTGCCCTATATTAGCCAGTATTAGGTCTCCATGTTGTTTCAATTGAGACAGTATATTTTTGGAAAATTTGAAGTGTTCCTCAACTCATTCTTAGACCATATTATAGGATAAAATGTGGCATTTCTGACAAGAACCAGTCAGCAGGTGGAATGATTTTTCCTCAGTGACATACTGACATTTTGTCCATAACGAAAGAACTTGAAACAATTTCAGATTTACAGGATTGATTGGTCTAGTGACAAGTGATTTGTTACCATGGTTGGGCTTGTAGGATAAAAATTATAGTAACTAGTAGTTACACTCTAAAAAGGTTTAGAGCACTGGCAATTCGAGTAAACCATGTTTTCATGATTATCAAGTAAACCATTTCTCAGGTTTTGGCCAAAATCTGTTTCGACCAAAAGGTTTGGATCATACTTCTTTAATCTCAATTCCGGACTCAACAATTATTGGTCAAAAAAATAAAAACTAATGTGACCAGTGCTTGGTTTTAGTTGAATATCATTCATAAATAATTGAAATCCAGTTGTTTGTTCAAGTTTTAGGTAAACTTTTGATTGAAATATGTTGAACCAGGTTAGGCCAGGTCCATTCAGGACATATAAAATTATCAAATTGGGCTTGGAGTGGGGTCAAGTTTGAGCAAAAATCATATTTCAGTTATGTAGTTTTGTATGAGAGAGAAGTAACCGAACCCAACCCAACACCTACATGAAGTATGATTGGATTTGCATGTGATTTTTCTTCTTAAATCTAACAGACATGACAATTACATAATAATCATGATGGACGTTTTCAGTTTGACTTAGCAGATATCGTTTATAAAGAATATATCTTTATCTATCTTTGCTTATGGTTAAATAATAAAACAAGATACACAAATGATCACCACCACCAACAACAACAACAATTAAGCCTTAATCCCACATTAAATGGGGTCGGCTATATGGATTATGTGTCTCAAAATCCCTTTGTCCAAGGCTAGATCTGCCTCAATATTTAGTAAATACGAAAATTGAAATCGCCATCCATCTTTGAGAGATAGCAAGTGTCAGAAATCTTGATTAAAGAGACAACACATCCAAATACAGGGTAAACCACCATCATTGGTATTTGATGGTGTGACAAAGCTGTACAGCTAGAATGTGATATTTGTCTACCGGGTTTAAAATCTCGGTATCGGTTCCAAAGTCTAACTATTGTTATTCTTCGTGGATGGAAGATATGCACTAGAATTTAATGAAAGAACACTATAATAGATTATCCAATAACTGAAACAGTGAAAAGTCAGAATAAATATTCAGAAAGGTGAGTGTTTTGGGTTGACTAAAATCATAATGCATTGACAATACTGACACCATGTGCTTCCCTTATAGTTTTTGCTTTGAAAGTAGCATATTTTCCTTACTAGATTTGTGCTTAGTCCTAACTATAGATGAAGTTGCCCAGAGGAAATCTGATAAGTTGTATCTTTTCAGTAATAGCAATACCTTCTGAACCTGCATATACAACATTGTAAGGCTTACATAAGAACTTATGTTGACATTGTTCTCTTATTTCTTATGTATGAATTTAAGCCTTGTTAATTCTGTGTTTATACATTTTTCTTTTCATTTAATGCTTTTGTCCTACATTATATGGAATCATAAGTCAATTTCTATCTCATCTTACACATCTATTCCTATTTCCTCATTTCTTTGTTCTTAACCTAATTTGCATAATGCTCTACAGGACATGACTAAGGTATCAAGTCATTTTGTTCGCGGAAATGATACTGAGAAGTTTGCTTCTGTTCTAGTAAATTTCATGGGTAAGGTAAGGCTTCAGCAGTCTTATGTTCTGAAAAATGAGTTTTCATAAGGTGAACAAGTTAAACATGTATCTAGTGTCGGTCTCTCTGTCATTTGACAGGCTTCAATTTTATCTGTTATAGTGGCAGTGACGAGCCATAATTTCTAGCTATAGTTGGTGGGTCCATTCTTTTCATTGTGCTTTGAAATTTCCAATTGCCATACTCCTTGCACTAAATACCACTTTTTCATTTATTTGAAATTTCTTGCCTATTATTGGCTTAAGATTTTTTGACACAGAAATCTGTGCAACAATTATATATATTTTTTCTTCGACAAGGTAGCCATACCCAATACTTGGTATTATCTAATATTAGTTTGGTCAGTGCTATTGGATCTCAATATTTTCAGGTTCTTATGAAGTAGGAACAAATCTGTTTAATGTAATTGACATGCCAGATTTTCAGATATTTTATTTTATATATTGTTTGGAGTAGGCTTTAAGGTTTTTTGACCGTCTGGATTTCTTATTTAGCTTCTCGGACATTTTTCCTTCTAGTTGATCATCAATAGTATAACCATGTTTCTTTTTTTATGAACAGTGCTATCCTGGGGAGGATGATATGGCAATCACTCGTGCAGTCCTGATGTAAGTTTACTTAACATAGATACTTGAGTACTGGACTGTACTTTCTATTACTATTTGACACAATTTGTCATTTGTGTGATGAACTTTAGTTAGGTACATGAATTATTTGCTTGCTTCTAGGCATTGTTTCCTTTTACTCTTTTGTTGAGTGGTTTATATATTATCGAAGCTTCATTTTAGATTGCTAAATATGCTTGTGGCTGCAAAATACCTTGCAAAGTGAAAGGAACCAAAATTATCTGTGCATGATGACACCTTTTGTTGTGTTTATAGATTTGATACTGGGTACTTTATTTAGGTGTTGTAATTTGATCCACTTAAAGAGTTTGTTCTCATGAGTCATGGCAACATGTTTTAAATGTCATATCAATTGAATTTGTCTTGATATGCTCTATGGGATATAAACATTTTATCTTGAACTGCTTTTTAATATTTCTAACATTATTTATTTCATTATTTTTACAGGTATCTATCACAAGGAAATCTTAGGGATGCAAATAACCTTATGGAAGAGCTTAGAAAACAATTGGAGTGGAAGCAGCTTGATTTTCCAAACTCGGACTTGATCCAGTTTATTCAATTTCTTTTAAGAACGTAAGTCTTAGGTATTTCATTTCCCCCCTTGATCAAATTTATTGAATATCTTTAAATACGGAAGTCCCTCTGTATTTCATTTTCCCCCTTTGATCAAAATAAAGGATATTTAGGATATTTGAAGCCAGTTACTGTTTCCGTTTTCTGGCTTGCTGTTGCAGAATAGAAAGCTGTAGCTATGTGAAAGATACTTCCTGACTTTCCAATTTTGGTGCAGCCAAAACCTATTTTTTAGTATGATGTTGTTGAACCAGCAAATATAAATTCCTTCAAGTATACTAGATGGCAAAGTTGTAGTAAAGCTACTTCCTGACTTTTCAAATTGGTGCAACCAAAAACCTACAATGTAGTATGTTGTTAAGCCAGCAAATATAAACTCCTATGAGTATACTAGATTGTAAAGTTGTAGCAAAATGTCGCTACCTTTATTTGTTAGATCTGAATCCTGTTGGCAGGAACACTAAAATAACAGCTAAATTTGATAAAAGAATGCAAAGATTACTACTAGTCATGAAAGTGATCTTGAGCGAGAAATAACTAAATGTACTTTTGATACCTTATTGCTACATCCAAACTGAATCTGTTGGAATGAAATAGATGCCTACTGAATGGAGATGGTTTATACACAAAAATTACAGAAGATTGGACCATGTGTATTGGTTGTGGATGTTGGAATCATGGCTAACCTAGATACAAACAAATGTCCCTTTATACTATTTCTTGTTTTCGGAAAGGGTTGTAGTGGATATATCAAAAGGATTGAAACCTTTATCCTATTTGTTGTTTATGAAATATATTTTTTGCATGACGGTACATTTGCATATATCCATCTACGCAAATAATCATCATTTACATTTAATCAGGTTGGAAAGAGATGCTTTTCCACTATTTAAGATATTAAGGCAGAAGTACAAGTCAAGCATTGACCGGGAACCTTTATTTGATGAGGTAACATCTTGCTCTGGACTGTAGGAATATAAATTTGCTTCCAAACATGAAAGATCAGCTTCTCAGTGTACTACATAATGGCTTTTTATTTATTTGCCTAAATTTAATTAAGGAAGATATACAGATTTTTGGACATAAGCTTGACTTGGTTTTTCTTGTTTTGCCCTTTTTTGTGTGACATTTTAAATAAATGCATCCTTAGTTGAATGATCAGTTTTGTTGACTGTTATGTGGTGTTCGGGTCCTACCGGTAAGCATGAAAGGCTCAAATTGGAATGTATTTTTTTTTTCAATAATAGCACACGTCTTTGATGCTTGATAAAAAAGCACATAATTGGTTATGATTTAGATGATGTGAAACGTTGTTTATAGGTGCTAATTATGTGGTATATCTGATTACATTGTAGTTATTAGATGAAATTGCGGAGAAGTTCTACGGTGTTCGACGCAGGAGTCCCCTGCAAGGCATTTTTGGTGATCTCTTTAAGGTGGGTATTGCTATAAGTTAGAGCTTACACAATGCTTCTTAACATTGTTTATTACAAGGATGATATGTAGATCAAGATTCATAATGTTATATGTCCAGTAATAGGAAAATGACCAAAGTTTACAAGAAACCACCAATGGGGAAATTTTGCATTGACAGTTACACTCCTTGTATCCGTTTTCTTTCCTTTTTCTACCTTTTTTCACTAGTGAACAACTTTTACATGAATTTTGTTTCACGAAAATTGAAATTAAATATCAAAATTATATATTTTGAGATTTCATACATTCAAACAAGGTTTTATCCTTCCATTTGAAACCTTGTACCACCTTCAAATTTTTTATTATTTTAATACAAACGTTAGTTGGCTGCTAAGGAAGACAGTTAACATTTTAGAAGTTATTTGTCTACCTTGCTTGCCAACTTCTGTTGATGCATCTTGCAGTTTTTGTGGTTCCCAAAGGTTTAGATTGCTGAAGTTGTTCTTAGGAAAATATTGTTCATGTAGTTGTACTTTTGAAGTGATAATAAGAAAAGTCAAAAATTATCTAGATAAGACATAATGAATGTTGAAGCTGACAAGGTTAGTAGCTTATGTGAGAAAGCTCTCAGTGACTGCTAATATTTACTCTATTATTTGGTTAAAGCTCTCAGTGACTGTTAATATTTTCTCATTGTTATTTGGTTACGAAGAATACTAACCCTACTGCAACTTTTGCTGCAGATGATGTGAGGCCAACTGGAATGTAATGGCACAAAATATATCCTTTTCTTTTCTCTCTCCGGATAAATGCAGAGGATAGTTAATTTCCACAACAAGATGCAGGTGTAGATTCAAATTACTCTTTGGAGAGATGCACAAGGGAACTCTTCTTCTGACTTGTTTATCATGAGTAAAATTCATGAGGTGCTTAATATCATCTTGAAATGAATTTGAAATGATCCAAATTATTGAGCTCAGTGGCATAGATTCAAGATTGGAAGAAGCTGAAGAAAGCATGTACTTGAGGATATATTATTCATATTAAGGCTTCTGATTTGTTTTGAACGACCCAATTAATTGTTGTTCCAATATTTTTCCTTATTTTCCTCGATTTGTGAGTTCTCTTGATTTGTATCTGCTCATTTCTTACAACTATTATTCTGCCTTTCTCTATCAATGAAACAAGTGTAATCAGCATACTTACATGTGCAATGTTGTGGTTTCTTCAATGTTCTTGATGATGGTGGTGATGATGCTTGTTTGGGTTGCCTTGAAATGACCATTTTTCTCGAATGTTTCCTACAGCCAATGTCTTAGAACCTGAATCAAACTTTTAGCCGGTTGAGCTCTTGTGGATTTTGTTTATCTGATCAGATCAGGTTAGAAAAAAGTAAAATAGAAACAAAAAAAATTTAGGGGGTTTGATCTACTCACTTTTGTTATGCTCTAGTTGCCTGTGGACCTCATTATCATTAAATTTTAAATTTTGACAAATAATTTCGGAGTTGAACCCAACCAGATCAAGGAATCTATATCCTTATGGATCAGGTTTTTTAGCAATTGCATTGGATACAGCTGAAAAAACCTCATTGTTCAGTGTTAAAATCAGTTGCCTATTTGGCTGAAAAGATTATGTTAGATTGCAAACAAGTTGCTGAGCCCCATGTGTAGTGGTGGTCCTTGTGAGTCCGGCAAGTTACTAAGGTCTCATTTGATAGACAATTTTTTTTTTAGAAAATTGTACTTTTCATGAAGTAGTCAAAATAGTTTTTGTTTGATTGACACACTTTCTGCATTTTGCAGGAAGTACAACTTCCTCAGCAAGTGTAATTTTTTGCAAAACACAAAAATTAATTTACTTAGGGAGATCTAGGTAAGTTGCATTTCATGCATTGTAATTGAAAGAAAAAATCACTATTAGCTTCACATTTGCATTTAATGTAAAATTTATAATTTATATTATCAAAATTATAAGACTAAATAATTTTTGAATTTTTCATATATTTATTTTATTTTATTTTTAGTAAAATATGTAATTTTTCATATTAACTATAAAAAAAATTATATAATAAAATATATATTATTATTAATTATATATATATAATATTATATTAAACATAAATATATTACAATATTTATTTATAAATAAATTTTATTTTTTATATACACTAACACATATAAATTAAAATATTAATTTATAAAAAGAATAATATATTGGTCATTTCATATGTACTTCCTAGGAAGTACTCATGTCAACTAAATATATTATAGATGAAAAATTACACTTTCTATAAATTAATTTTTTGTCAATCAAATATTTTTAAAATACTTTTCAAAAAATTCGTATGAAAAATTAATTCACAAGAATTATAATTTTTCGTAAAAAATTATTTCTCAAACGAGACCTAAACTGTTGCAGGACAAAAGGACTCCACAAAGTTCACATACAAGAAATACAGCTTCGATATTCCTAGTCCTGATGCAAGAGTAGAGGTGGCAACGGGTCGTGCCCGGGCAGGCACAACCACCTCCAGGCCGGGCTGGGCTTGGCTACCAAACATTCGGGTCGTGCCAACCACTTTTCGGGTCGTGCCTGGCACGACCCGAATGTTTGGTAGCCAAGCCCAGCCCTGGCCCGAGCCCGCCCAGCCGGGCTTTGGCCGGCCCGAAAATTAATTATTTAATTTAAATTTTTAAATTTTTAAAGGTTTAAAATTTAATTTTAAAAATTAATGGTTACGGATGAATTTTGAACTTGGACCACTAATTTTATTAATCATTGTACTAAATTTTATTATATATTTTTTAACACAATTTTTATATGTAACATTGTAACGCAGTACAAATTAATAAAAATATTTTTTTAAAATTAAATTATAATTAAATTTTTATTTATCTTTAATACAAAAATATTCATCCAATGATTAAAAAAAAAAATATTATAATAGACCGCACCTTAAAAGGTTGTCTACGTACCTTCTATAGCTAAACTTGTACTCCATAATGATTAACTATAGAAGGATCAAATCTACGTAGTTCTTTTTACATTTTTAATCACCCGTAGTCCCGGTGATTTAACTTGTACTTTGACCAGCAACGTCAGCTTCGCTTATTTGAGCTTCCTCCTCTCCCGATGATGAAGTGTCGTGTCCTCCCTTATCTTGTAATCTATCTTTAGCATCCAATCAGTCTTTTAAGCAAATGCACATTTCAACCATTTCTTCACTCATTCGGCTCATTTTTTCGTCGAGAATTCTATTTCCTACACTAAAACGAGACTCGAAAGCTACTGTAGATACGGGAACAGTTAGTATATCACGTGTCGTGATGGAAATAATAGGATACGTATTTTCTTATTTTTTCCATCATGCTAAAATTTCATTATCATATATTTCTTCAGAATGATTATGATCTAGAAAAAAAAATTCATTAAAATTAGTAGATTTAGTTTTTTATTATTCTACGACCAAGTTGAGAATTAATACTATTTCCACCATCATCTCTTAATCTAGAAGAAGAAGATGTTGTCTTATTTGTAATTGTATCACCAAATTTTGAAGCGTAAAATACAAACATAGAAATCAATAAATTCAAAATTTTAAATTTTTTTTCTTCAACATTATCTAATTCCATATTGTTATAATAATCATCTAACAACATATTTAAACCATCAATTTTTATTCTATGATCTAAACATATTGCTAAACAAAATAAAGTAGGTATATCTGACCAATACTTTTTAAATTTAGATTCCATTAAAGAAATAATTTGTGCAAATAAAGGATGATATCTATATGAAGAAAATACTTCACTAATACGAACTATATGTGAAAGAGTTAAATTACATGTAGGATAATAAACACCGAAAAGTTGTTCGGTAGCTTTATTAAAAAGTTCTAAAATTTGAGTAATATGTCCAACAACTAATCGATCTTTATTATTAATTGAATCACCAGACATATTTTGATTGTAAAACATTGTAAGGATATCTTGATATCTTATAGTAGACATAAGCATATGATATATTGAATTTCATCTAGTAATAACATCACCATTAAATTTTTTAAATGATTTATTAAAAGATTGACATAATTTTTTAAATTCTTGTGTTCTTGCTTTTGAAGAACGCATATATCTAATAACATCTCTTATTTTTTCTACATGTATATTTACTTATTTTAAACCATCTTGTACACATAAATTAAGAACATGACAAACACAAGGAACATGAAATAATTCACCATCTAATATTGATTTAAATAACTGCATAAGGGGAGGAATAGCAACACCATTATTACTAACATTATCAAAACTAATCGAATTTTTTTTATCATTTATATTATAGAAAGATATTACAAATCTAATAGTAGAAAAAATGGCAACAGAAGTGTGTGAATATTCAAAAACTTTAAAACTAATTATTCTTTTTTGCAAAATAAAATTTCCATCAATCCAATGTGCAGTAACACAAATGTAAGAATTAGTAGTACGTTGACTATACCAAACATCAAATGTTAAAGAAATTTTTGATTTATTATTTTGAAAACTAGTCATTATATTTTCTCTATATATAAAAAATAATTTTAAAACATCACTTTTCATTGTATTTCGAGTAATTTTTTTAATATTTTGGTTGTAAAGTATTTTGAATCTAACTAGAAAATCTTGGTTGATCAACAAAACTAAAAGGAGATTCACTTTGAACAATTAATTTTGCAAGTTCTCGACGTTGAAAATCATGATCATACGAAAAAGTTGTTAAACCAGAATAAGATAAATTAAGAATTTGTTGAGCTTGTGCAACCTTAGTGTCATGACCCTTTGCATGACGTAATAAATTACCAGTTCCTCCGGTTGTTGAAGTCGAAAGAATTTTTTGACATTTTTTGCACCGGGTTGTTGTTATGGTGCCATCAGGTTCAATAATTTTCTCAAAATATTTCCAAACCATACTTTTTTTTCTATATGATAGACATAAATTAATAGATGAACTTATCTCCATATTTTGATTTTGTTGAGTGGTAGGAGTAGCAAGAGGCATTTCTTCTAGCATATTTGATCCAGCTTGTGAAGTATAACCTGAAAAATCTTCATCCGTCGTTAGTAAAAATTAAAAATACAAAAAAGTATAAATATTATACTAATCAATGAAATAAATTGAAGAGATTAAAAAGAAAAACAACAATCTTGAATCCTTGTCTTCTTGATGAGCTTAAAATGTTGTTGAGAATGATTGAAAATAAACTTAGATTGTTGAGAGTAAGAGAGTTGAGAGTTGAGAGAAATAGTTGAAGATGAAGATAGAACAAATGAAGGAGATGGGGTATTTATAGGTTTTTTTTAATATATAATGTCTTCGTCGGCCCGAGCCAACAGACTTGGTTCGGCCCGACCTAGGCCTGGCGTGCGCTAGGCCTCCCGTGCTCACCCAGAGCACGGGCACGCGGGCCATTGTCGGCCCATGTGCCGTGCCTAGCACGGCCTGCGTGCCCAGAAGGCGAGTCCGGCCCGTCTTCTGGGCACAGCTGTGCTGAGCCAGACCCGGCCCAACCCCGGGCCGTGCTCATGCCGCCCATGGGCTGGCTCAGCCCGTTGCCACCTCTATGCAATACTTATATACAAGAAAGGAAAAGATCTAGTGGAGCCCACTGTCTCTTTTCTGTCACACTTATCCCAATCCTTCGTGGAATCTTTCAACTTCTTGTCCTCCGCTCTTCAAAATTCCAAATGATGCAAAAGTAAAAAAAGGAAAATACATGTGTGTGCATCTACATGGAATCATGATATTGAAGTTTTATTAATTGGAAAGGTAATACCATCAAACTTAGATTGGACTGGCCGATCAGATTGAAATGGTGCATGCATGGTTAAGATCAGATTGAAATGGTGCATGCATGATTAAGTATTGGGAGGATATTGCATAATTATATATTATATGTTAATTTTAGTAGTATTCATGATTATTAGTTATCTTTTATTTTTCTATTGAGAAAACCATACAAGACTATTGATTTTTATCAATGATCTACTTTTGGTTGAATTATTTTCTCATGATCAGTTGATCACCAATGTAGTTATAGGCACCGGCAGAGCTACTTTCGTGAGAATTAATGCTCCTCTTATATAGAAAAAGACAAAATTATCCCTTGTCCCCTATGTATCATGCCCTGTCTCTTTAAAATAATTTTGTGCATTATTATTTTCCATTTTTTTAAATAATTAAACAATTAATAACAAAGTTACTAAACTCAATTCATAATTTTATTTCTCTGCGACCCTATCTAAATTGTACCATCCTCGTATTCACATTGCTACCCATTATTATCTTCGCATCTTAGTCTCACTCACATGCAATTACGGTGCGGTTCACGTGTAACCACAGCCCTAAGCCTAACTCTCTCCGAAGATTTGTTAGGAAAAATATTATCAATACAGTTGACAATAAGACTATTATATTTAAGTTTAAATTTTTAAGTTATATTGTATGCTTATATTTACGTCGGATGCTTATGAATTAAATATCAATTCAATAGGTAATTCATTGGTAGGTAAAAAGTTATAATTTTTTTTTGAAAAGAAATGAAATATTAGGTCGATCCATCTATGTTTCATCTGTTTTATTGTTTGTGAAGCTAATTATCATGTAAATTCAAGCCATATTAGGAACTGGTTAATTTTCTTTAACAGCAGTAGTCTGTTTCTTTAACTGCTAATTTTTATGTAAATTCTATAAACTGACACACCCTCTATTTATTTTTTCTATTTTTCTAATCTATCTTATCATACTAAACCCTGCAAATAATATATTCACAGATAGGACAGAACTAATGTGCATGATTTCACTGTATAGTCAATTCTGACAAAAGAGAACAAAATTCTTAAAAGTGATGCAAAGACAC
Source organism: Canna indica (assembly GCA_034359265.1). Lineage (NCBI taxonomy): Eukaryota > Viridiplantae > Streptophyta > Magnoliopsida > Zingiberales > Cannaceae > Canna > Canna indica. Next base: position 462,447 of record CP136891.1, read on the forward strand.
AGGAACAGGAGATTGAATTATATCATGAACTAGAGAGGTAATAGGAGATCACAGAAGCCTACAACACAAGTTTGCAGAATTGCAGGTCCTCCTCTTAAGTCTGTACATACTAGTAATCATTATTCATCACAAGAAAATGGCAAGCTAGCACAGGAACAAAAAATTAAGGACACCAACTTGCCTCCTGTCCATCAGCAAGTTGGGTTTGTAAGGAACAAGTTGCAGACCCACAGGCCACAGCCACAGGCCTTTTTTTTTTCCTTTTTGAATTAAAATATATAGTTCATGTATAATAAAAGTGATATATATCTATTTTGAAATTTATTAAAATATTGAAAGGACTAATATTATATATAAGATGTCTTTTAAAAAGAAACTCAAGAATATTTTAACCCCACTATCTCCATGAATAAAATAGAGAGGTTCATACATAAACTGAAATTTTATCTTTTTTATAAAAAGAAATTGTCACTATGAGTCCTTGAGAACCCACACGGGCTTTAGAAACAAGCCCAGGGATTTAAAACCTTATCATGTAGTCCTTGTACCAAATAAATTAACCTTCATAGAAAAAACAACATATTAGACAGCATATCCACCGAACAATATATGCATGATAATAAATTAAGAGTTAATTAATGAATATATCACGATTTTTATCGAAATTTTTAAATTTCTCACGACTTTTTATTTGTTTCAAATGCAGGCTTCAACTCTCGATTCGTTTCAATTGTATCACACTGTCAGACTCGAATTAAATTTTTCGTTAAACTGCTGACTTGACATCGATGAAATAGGTAAAATGACGTGTATTAATAAGTACAGTAATACACGTCAGTAATTTAATAGGTAATCAAAATACTGTAATTACTAATATACGTTAGCTTACCTATTTTTTATATTAAATTAATGATTGACTGGACTTAGATTGACACATGTCAGATCAGCAGTTTAACGAAAAACTTAACCCAAGTCTGACGGTGTGATACAATTGAAACTAATCGAGAGTTGAAGCCTGCATTTGAAACAAATAAAAAATCATGATAAATTCAAAAATTTAGGTAAAAATCGTGATATATTCATTAATTAACCCTAAAATTAATCTCAAACAACACGGGACACTATGCATGTTCATTATAATAAACTAATATTTTTTTATCTTGAACATTTATATATATCCTAGTTGGATTAGACTGAGATTTGACTCATTTATAATATTTATCATTTATTTAGCACATGATCAATTAAAAGAAAATAAAAATATAAAAATAATATTATATTTAATGTACATTAAATTTAAAAAATTTATATATGATTCTTCTCCTTCGTTATTTAATTCAATCATATCCGTGAAACAAACATAAGATCAAATTTTTATATCAAAATTGGATATATTTTTCCTTTCGGAAAAGGAAAAAAAATAAAAGAAAAAGAAAAGAGAACAGAACAAAAGAAATAAATAAATAAATAAAATAAGACACCATAGACAAGAAAACATCCTGAGAGCACGTGCTACTCACGTGATCACCCTCGGCGAGGCGCCGCAGTAGAGTCACCGCGCCGGTTGATCGCCTCGGCGGTGCGCGCCAGGGAAAGAAGGTTGCACTTGATGATGGTGTCGACGAACACCCGGGTGTCTTCCCTGGTATTCCCCTGCGGCACGTCCACCACGTACGACTCTACCACCACTGTGCCCTCTGCCCCGCCCTCCGGCGCCGCATGGAGCGTGGTCACGGACCGGTAGTTGGCGAGGCGGTGCTCGCTGCCGACCATCCGGAAGCTGAGAACGTGGTGCTCGTCGTCGAGGATCTCGAGCCGCTCCGTGCTGGTGGTCGCTGGCAGCCCCGACACGACGCGCACCTCCCGAAGCGTGCCCACGTCGCCGTTGCCGGAAACCACGCGGCAGCTCCTCACGAAGTTCTTGTAGGCCTGCGGCTTTTCGAAGCGCCGGACGACGGACCACACCGTCGCCACTGGCGCCGCCACCGCCTGCACTACCGCGGAGCAGCACTGCTTCGGCCCCGCCGCGTGCTCGTGGTGACTCGCCACCGCCTCCGGCAGTGCGTGCACCGTGCACCGCTCGGGCGCGGCGCCTCCGCCGGCGAGCCACGGGAGCTGGGTGGATGGCTTGGGAGGAGGAACACAAGGCATTTTTTCCCTGTGTTAAGGACGGGGATGTAAATAAATAAAAAGGCTAGGGCAAAAAAGAAGAGATTTGTGAGACAAGTTGTTGGCTTGTGGCCTTCTGGGGAAGGAGAAGAGAGGGAGAGTATAAATAGCGAACTAGCGAAGTGGTATCTATTAAATTTATTATTTAAATTATAAAATGTAATGGATACTATTTTTAATCCAATGCAAGTGGATCAAATTGAATGCATTTTAATTAAGGGGATTCTGAATTTGAATATTTAAATGGAAGTGGGTGAATGGTCTATTAATTAAACTTTAAAATATTGGTGTTCCAAAACTTACATAAGCACTGTATGAGCACGTTTATTTTGAAAAAAAATCGGGACTGAATTGGACACCGAATCTGCCCCTCTTTTGTTTTGTAAAATCGGCCTTGAGACATGACATTGAGAGGGTATCCGAGATAGGATACTCATCCATTTTCGTGTACCGAGAAATTTCTCGGTATATCGATTTGAGGCGGAGAACATAATTGGAAAAAGACCCAATTACCCTCGAAAAAACCTAATCCCAAGGGGTCTCTCGCGATTTGCTCTGCTACAAAAAATAGGGTGGAGTGCGACTGCATCTCTTGCTCGTCGTCCCGTCTAAGTATCGCCTCTCTCTTATTCCGATGCTCCTTCTTTCCTTCTTCCTAGGGTTTCTAGATCCCTTATTTCACTTCTCATGTTAAATCTAAGACATGAGAAGCCTCCTATCTTTTTTGCGGATCTTCTCTTCCGCCTTCTATCCAAACAAGGCTCGATTTTGTTACTTAAATCTAGTGTAGTATAAATACGCCTACTAATACCGAGTTTGATCCTTCCTTTTTGTGTTCTTCTAAATTAAATCTCTTCCCGTATGCAAAGTGATGCTTTAAATTTTTTTGTATTTTTCTTTCATTCGGATGTCGCTTTAAATTTGATCATATATGGTAGTTTTTTCTTCTATCGGTCTTTTTTAAGGGTTTATTGGTTTGTGGAATTGAGCTTGTTATACATGTACCAAATGTGTACATGACCAAAAAATTAGAAAATTGAACTAGACTTGATAATTTGTGTCGGGCAGGAGTTATCGAGCCGGGCAAGCCCAGTCCAAAATGAAAATTGTGCGCAATTCGACCCGCTCAGGCCCAGCACGACACGAACAGTAAACAGACCGAACTGATTCGTTAGCACGATTAAGAAAATTCTAAATCATGCCCAAAATGAGCTATCAAAACAAGGCTATTTGACTGATAGCACGATATTTCAATAATGAATAAAAAAAATTATCGAGTTGTCGGGCCCGGCCGGGCCTACACCATTTGGCCCGACCCAGGCACGATAAAAATTAGCTCAAGCCTAATTTTATCATGCGGGATCGGGCCAAAAATTGCTAGATCTAAATTGAACCCATAATCTCTTGTAAAAAGTCTAAATGTCAAATGACCAAATTAGTAGTGTGTAAAAATTGTATTACTACTTGGAAGTTGATCTACTATTCTACCATGATAATATTGATTTGAAAAAACTCATTTCCTTAAATAATGACACTGAGTTGTTTATGGGTGTACAACTGTTTGATATTCCTTTGTATTTTAAGCCAGCATTTATCAATATCAATATGGTGGATTTAGCTTTCAATGTGAACTTTCTTATCAATGATATGACTATAATTTTTATACGAGAAATTTGATAAAATCATAAAGTTGGACTTTATGATTTTATTGGTAAAATCATAAAAATATTATGACATTTGTCAAAATCATAAATACTTCATGACATTTGTCAAAATCATAACTTCTTTTATTTTCTGCCTCTTTCGATTACAATCTTTATATTTATATCCCTCGCCAGATCCAGATCTGACGACACGTCAGCTCTTTACATAATGAACTCTCGGTGCCACTTAGGCGCTCTCCTTTCACGACGCAAGCTTTGCATGAGACTGTCTCCATCAGCCACTTGTCGCTCGTTGGTTGGTGCCCTCTGGTATGGGCTCGTGCAAGGCACCCGGCCCACACTCGTGATAGATACTATTTTTTGGTCAAAATAACATTTGATTAAGTGGAGTTTAATTTAATTAGTAAAAAAATATGTTTTAGAAAATTAATCTTGGATCTAACTATACCCCAAAAGCTAACTCATGAAAGGAGGATTATTGACGATATATATATATATATATATTAGAAGTCGCTATAATATATCGTTCTCTTTTTATTTTAAAAAGACAAATGAAGCTGCCCTATGGGTAGCAAAACGTGCATATATAACTAAGGACCTTTCTGTTTGGTCTTCAGTCCGATCTCGCATATATAACTAAGGACCTTTCTGTTTGGTCTTCAGTTCGATCTCTAAAGGTGGACTCTATTTTGTACCCCGATCTTTTTTTTTTGCGCTAAATTCGAGCATTTAATTTAGTCATATTGTATTTTTGCTAAAAAAAAGGTGTATGATGAAATGCCCGCTATTTTCATGTTATTTTATTTTCATCCTCGCTATTTTTTTGATACGTTTTCTTCAAACGTAATAACGTATAATGAAAAAGAAAGTAAAAAAAAAGAAAAAGAAAAAAATTACCTCACAAGGAAAATGATAGCTATAGAAAGCGCGGGAAAATATCTTCGCACTTAAGAGTTCGCCGCCTCCGCCAGTCTCGCCTCCCTCTTCAGCGCCCTTCGTTTCCTCTCCGCCCACATCTCCATCTCGTTCTCTAATAGAGTTTCTTGCTAGTCTCTATTCTACTGCGCAACGACAAGTTATCAGATCGAGTAGAATAACTTAGCCTGCAACCTCCTGGTCCGTCACATCCGACTTCTCCAAGCTGCAACCTTCCAACCTCGCCGCACTATCCCTCCCGTTGCAGCCGGAGAGGCTGTGAGAGAGCACGATTTCCCGACCAAAATCTGGTGACCCTTCACTCCCCAATAGACCCGAACAACATCCGTACAGGACCGCCAGATCGGCCAGCCCTAGGGTGAACCGAGGTCGCCGAGGCCGCTCGAGTTCCTCCTCGCATTTCTGCCCAGACTTCGTCGAAGCACAGACGTTGTCCCTCACATTTGAAAGCCCTAGCTCAGAACCCCCGTCCGCCTTGGCCCTTGACCAGTGTCAGTGCCGATCAAAATTCAGTGTGGAACTGCCATGAAGTCCGGAGGCCGGGGGAAGGAAAGGCCCATCTATGGTAGCAACCCATCGAAGCAAAAGCTCCGCCTCAATGCTGAAGAGGTGCTCGAGCGCAAGCTTGGTTTTGATCTCTACACGGAAGGCAATAAGAGGCTTGGTTGGCTGCTCACCTTTGCACCGGTAATGAAATTCCGTCCATCGTCATCTATTTTTTTGGCAGTTCTGTTAGCAACCATTTGGATATGCTTTTGTCATACATTCAATTAGCTCTTCTTAAATAATCTGATCGGATGAATTAACTTGTCGCTCATGTCTTGGCTTATATTCAGTCCTCATGGGAGGGCCAAGAAACAAGCAAGATCTATAGCTGTGTTGATCTTTACTTTGTTTCTCAGGTTAGTTTTGGGCTAAAACAATTCCCATATATGATTATTATAGTAATGTTCTTGGTTAGTATCTAACTTGTTGAGAAACCATGTTGCATAGGATGGATCAACCTTTAAAGTGAAATACAAATTTCCACCTTATTTCTATGCTGCTACCAAGGTGAGTGATCAAACCCGTTCTAGAAGGAACTCCGGAAGTTTATGTCTTTGTAGATTTATGATAATTGAGTGCTTGGAGTCTTGGATTCCTTGATACACTTCTCTCTTAAAAATAACTCAAATTTTGCTTTTTTGCAACTCTGCAGGATAAGATGGAATTGGAGATTGAGGCATACCTTAGGCGAAAATATGAAGGACAAATTGCTGATGTGGATATTGTGGACAAGGAGGATCTGGATTTAGTAAGCTAATGCCATTTATTTTACTTTCTTTTGATCTTCTTGTATTTGGATGATCACCTTTGCAAAATTATTTAATCCATAACAAGTAACCATGCTTAGCTTGATATTTAAGCAGGACATCATCCAATTCGTTTTTCTTCGTCTTGATCCTTCTTGAACAAGCCATTATGGGATTCATACTTAATGGTCCAACAAATAGTACCTACAGAAGTATCTAAGTATTTGATTTCTGTTAACACTCACTTGATATATCTTATAGTGTAAAATTAATTGCCCTAAAAAAGATTAATGCCAGTTAGTCTACTCAAATTAGTAGATATGCATAGGACTCCAAAATTCTAAATAGAAACAATCATCTAAAAATAAAAATGAAAACCATTAGACAGGGCATAAAACTTATTATTTAAACTAGGACTAAAGAAACTTATATATATATATATCCCTTAACTAGGACAACCTGAATAGGGTAATACCTTTTTCATGCAATCTCACTGAGGGACAGATCTAACCAAAAGGGATATAAGTTCTTATTTGTGATCCTCAAATACAAGATGAGACTCGCTAGACATGCATGTTGAGTCCTACAATGGGCATAAATGCATAATATGCCTTTATAACAGTGGCATACTGATGATCGATGACATTACAATTTATAGTATTAGTGTATTACCAATAAGACAGTTCATTTCGATACATATAAAAGTTTACATGATATATAGACAAAAAAAAGTAAATTAAAAAATTATTACAATTGTTCTCACGAGTTTTCATGCGTTGATAATATTTGTATGATACTCTTGTTATCAATTGTACAATAACTAAGCCTCAATCCCATACTAGATGATGTCGGCTATATGGATTCTCTATCTCTCCATCCCTCTATCAGAGGCTAGATCCGCCTCAATATCTAGTAACTCTAAATCATTAGACATTATTAGAGGCTAGATCCGCCTCAATATCTAGACATTCATTAGACATTATTTCTTTCCACATAGGCCTACTTTTACCCTTTTTCCTACTTTTTAATACTAAACTATCACATTTTCGAACTGGGACACTTGGTCTCTGTAGCACATGTCCAACCCATTTTAAACGACATTCTCTTAATTTGTCTCCAATATGTGCTACATGCACATCTGTCAAATGTATTCATTTCTAATCTTTTCCAACTTTGTATGATCACTCATCCATCATAACATCTGCATTTCTGCCACATTAAACCTGCATATATGTTGAACGTTAGTTGCCCAACGCTCGCTCCCGTATAATATGATTGGTCTAACCATTGTTCTGTAAAACTTTCCATTCACTCTGCTAGGTATCTTCTTGTCACATAGCACGTCTGTGACACTTCTCCATTTCAACCATCATGCTTTGGTTCTATGGGTTACATCTTCGTTTATCATCTCATCATTTTGGAAAATAGAGCATAGAGCCTAGATATGTAAAATGACTACACTTAGGCACTACTATACCACCTAAACTCACTTCCCCTCCACCCCTCTTACTTAGACTAAACTTGTTGTGCAAATATTCCATCTTGCTTCTACTTAACCTAACACTATGTTTGGATTGTGGTTTTTGGAGGTGTTTGGAGGGAGAGGTTTTTGGAGGTGTTTGAAACACCTTGTATGGATATATATATATATATATATATATATAATGTATGAAGGGGTTTGGAGGTGTTTCAAACCCCTCTTAGAATCCATTTCCAATACCTCCAATTTTGGGGATTTTGGAGGGTTTGTGACGGTTAGTAGTTATAAAAATAATAAAATAGTTAAAGTACAAAAATATCCCTCAAACATGACAAAAAACCTACCGCCGCTCACATCTTCTCTTATCTTTTTCTCCTATTTGCTTTCAATGTCTAAGTTTTTCATTCTTGATTGTGATATGCGTATACTTTAATAAAAATATCTTCATGTCTTGCATTGAAGAGGTGATCAAAATATCTTCGTCATCTCTCTTTGATCTCCATATCTCTTGTCAATACTTGTTGGAATTTATCTTTAATGCACTTAACTTCATTTAGGTCATTCCTCTTTTTCTCTCTTAGCCGTGCAAGCCTGTACATTTCCTTCTTGTGTCATCAAATCGGTTAGGAATTTACCTCGGGCCTCACTAACCGCTTTCTTGACCTCTTTCTTTGCCCTCTTATAGTTTTCAAAGGTTTCCCCATCTTTCAGCTTTGGTAGCCTTCTATACCAATGTCTTTTCTCTTGTATAGCCTTTTGTACCTTCTCATTCCACCACAATGATTCTTGTGATCGAGGTCCTAGTCCCTTAGACACCCCTAGGACCTCACTTGCTATCTTCTTTATGCAATTCATCATCTCCTTCCATAAGGTGTTTGCATAAGCTTCCATCTCACCCACTCCCTCTTCCCAAAGCTTTCTCTTAAAATCTATTTGGTTAGTGCCTTAAATGCGCACCATCTAATCCTAGGCTCCCTAACACTCCTCTTTTTGTTCGCTCTACTCATTTTCTTCACATCCAAAACCACTAACCTGTGTTGGGTAGTTAAAGGCTTCTCCATGTGCAGTGTTTACATATAGACTTGTCCCTTCTTCTGGTAAGAAGGAAGTCTATTTGACTATGGTTACCCCCACTCTTAAAGGTAATCAAGTCTGATTCCCTTTCCTTAAAGCAAGTGTTGGCCAATACCAGGTCATGAGCCAAAGCAAATTGTAAAATAAAATTTCCTTCTTTCTTGCTACCATATCCATATCCTCTATGCACTCGTTCATAGCCATCGCTAAGTCTACCCATATGTCCATTAAGATCTCTCCTGATATAGAGCTCTTGCTTGTTAGGGATCTCTTAAACTACCGCATCCATATCTTCCCAAAACTTACCCTTAACATCCTCACTTAAGCCTACTTGAGGGACATATGCACAAACTATGTTGATCGTCTCCTTTTCTAGCACTATTCTCAAATGAATAATCCTATCTTCTACTCTCTTCACTTCAACCACTTTGTCCTTAAGACCTGGTTTTACGATTATTCCCACACCATTCCTATTTTTATCCCCTCCGCAATACCACAACTTATAACCTGAATTGCCAATCTCTTTAGCCTTATTTCCTGTCCACCTAGTCTCTTGCAAGCACACCATATCAATCCTTCTCCTTTTTAGGATATCTACTAGCTCCATTGACTTTCGTGTTAAAGACCATATGTTCCAACTACCTATCTTATTCCTTGCTATGATGGACTAACTTCTTTACCCGCATCCATCCATTTAGATGCGAGGACCATTTCCTATCTAGCACTCATCCGGGCGCTGATGTCGTGAGACTAGTTTCTTTACCCACACCTGTCCAAAATGTGGAAACCCTTGCCTATACTCCCTCATACCTAGGCGGCGATGTGATGGAACCCCTTGCTAATTTAGCACTACACCCGGATGCTGATGTAATGTGTGCCTAGGCAGGCATGTCCCAACATCATATAATTGAGAATCCATATCATAGAGTTTGATTAGTTTACGCTGGCGACCGCAACCCTCCTCCTTTATCCGAGCTTGGGATCGACTATGCTTGGACACGCTCACATAGGCGGAGTTATTGTTGTCAATTGTATTGAAAATATTTTTCTCGACAAATGTAATTGAGCATTTAGACAAGAATTGATCTGCCGTACTATTGTGCAACTGCTTCTTCACAATTTTTCATAGAAGCAAATGTCCACTCAGTAGTAGCAATAGCAACAAAATTAAGGCTAAAACTATAAGTTTATATTAATATGCTTCTCATACTTCATTATTTGTTTAGCAAGGTCAATAATTTTGAAAAGATTTAAAAATCTCTGTATTTCTTTTTCATAAAAACATATGATAGCTATATTGCTTGTGCAAGTGTGTCTATGTGGCACTATCTCAACATGCAATAATTGCCATCACTTAGGTGATTCTTAGACAAGTGAAACACCGTTTGCAGTGGCACTATCTGGATTGAAGGATTTCCATGTCCTCTTATCTACTTTAAATCAAGTAAAATTTTCTAAATGTAGCTTTTAAGATTTAGCATATTATTTATTGTTTACAGATTTGCTTGGTTTTTGATCATGGACGAATTCATTCTTTTGGGTCAATGAGCTGATGTGTATACTAAACATCTAAGTTAGGGACTTTGAAGCTTTAAACTTTCTTCTTTTTCATTTTTAATACTTTGCTCCAATTTATGCTTGGGATTTAATCTTATAGTCTTATTGTGTAATGTTAATGGGAATGAATTTTGTCTATACTTCCATTATGTGCTTTTACCACGATAAATTTATTGGCCAAGATGCTTCTTATCAACAAGATTTAACTAAGTGAAAGAACAAACTCATATTTTAAGCTCGCATTCAAGCTAAATGAAACATTATGGGTTTGACATAACCCAAGTGTAAGATCATGGTTCAAGTAGGAACCATTGGGCTTTGCAACGACCATAGGTGGGTAAAGTTGAACTCTGGGCACAATATTTTAAGGGGCCATGACTAGGACCCAAGATCATAACTTGTTGTATTATCGTGATAAAGATTATAAATTATCACTTATTCTGAAAGCTTAAGCTTCTGAAAATAGTTGTAACCTAACTAATCAAGTTATGGTACGAAAAATGTTACAAGATTATCATTGTTGTTTAGCTGCATTCCTTGTACGTGGCTCTTATCAAATGTCTTGGTTTGCCAGAAAAATCATCTTTCTGGCTTGCAGAGGTCATATTTAAAGCTCAGCTTTGATACCGTTCAGCAACTGATGCACGTAAAGAATGATCTTATGCATGTTGTTCAAAGGAATCAGTCAAAATTAGATGCTTCAGGAGCATTTGAGTCCATATATAGTAGTGCAAGGTAACTTATGATTTTATAATTTGGCTAACATGATAATAATGATTTACTATTTTTGTATATGTCAATCATCCAAATTCTAAAACATAACTTTCATCCAATTCTATTTTCTTTTTCTTTTGGTGCATGTGTTTCAGTGCCTTTGTTATAGATACCTAAACATTATTTTTTTCTTACTTTTGGATGATGATATATTACTTTGCTTTCAGTAAGGAAAGAGCACAAGATCTTATGGATTGTATTATTGACCTTCGTGAATATGATGTTCCCTATCACATACGTTTTGCCATTGATAATGGTATGTTTTATATCTATCTTCAGTTATCCTTTTCAAAAGGATGCTTAATTTATTTCTTGGTGGTAGATAAATAATAGTAGATATTGGTTATTTTTTGAAGATGTTAGATGTGGTCAGTGGTATGATATCTCTGTATCTAGTGCTGGTATTTTGCTTAAGAAAAGGGCTGATCTTCTTCAACGGGCAGAAGTTCATGTTTGTGCATTTGATATTGAGACCACAAAGCTCCCTCTAAAGTTTCCAGATGCTGAGTATGATCTGATAATGATGATATCCTACATGATAGATGGACAAGGGTACTTGATAATCAACCGAGAGGTAGACAGAACCATATTTCCATTTACAACCTTGTGCATTAGGTTTTAATATTGCTATTTTCAACTTCATGGGCAGATATTGCATTATGGTTCCTCTTAAATTCTCACTGCCTCCATTTTTTGTCATGAATTTCATAGAGTTGATATTGTTATACTATTCTGCATCAACTACATATTCTTCAAAAAACTTGTATATTTAAGGTAAATAAAAATGTAGAGTTCTAGATGATTGTAATGACCATGATCTTATTTTCTGATAGAAGTGCTACATCATAGTATTGATGTTAAACAACTTTTAATTGTTAAAAAATAAAATTTAATATGGCCGAAGTACTAATGGTGATAGTAAGGGTTTGAAATACAGAATCAGACTGATGGGGTCCCTGTTCGTTTGGGTTATTGAACTGGCTGAACTGATAGGAATGACCAGTTTCGGCCAAATAAGTTATATATATATATATAGTTTTAAACTCATGATTGATGTAAAATATCAATAGATTCTCTTGAATATTACATGAAAATAAATTGTTTAAAATATAAACATGAAAAAGATCAACACTGGATAGATTGACAATGTATATAATTTGCTCAGGCATGAAAAATAACTAAAATAAAAGATTAAAATCACCCGTACAAGGAAAGACAAGCCTAGACAACATTTCAAATCCGAGAAGACAATCCTGCCAAAATGTCATTTTGGCCAACAAAGGGATGGGGAAATATTCCAATCATGATTCAAAAAATCGTACCGTACCGGGCGGTATGCCCGGTATTTACCGGTTTTTGAACTTACCGGTATACGAGATACCCGGTATGGGAGAATATCGGGTATCTCGATAAATACCGCCCGGTATGCCCGGTATTTATCAAATACCGGGCGGTATTTGCTATCATACCGGGCGGTATTTGCTATCATACCGGGCTATACTGCCCGGTATGACATTGTGCACTATAGCAAAATACCGGGTTTTAAAAATACGGGTGTACCGGTAAATATCGCCCGGTATGCTCCGGTATTTAGCAAATATCGGGCGATACCGCCCGGTATGATCCAACGGCTCTTAAAAAAGCCGTTGGGTACTGTTTGATATTGTATTAGGGTTTTTCATAGATACAAGAGAATCATTACATTGGAGTTTATATAGGGCGACACAGATCCGCAATCCAAAGGGCCCACAACCGGCTAGCGGGACCGCCGAAGACTCTGCGTAGCGCAACATAAGACGATTAGGGTAAATCAGTCGCCACACATCCCAACATACGGTGTTGGGGACATACACGACTAAGGTCAACACCGTACTGTGTCGCCCTATATTAATTCCAATATAATGATTCTCTTGTATCTATGAAAAACCCTAATACAATACTTCTTGATCAATTATTTCTTGATTCGCTTTAAATTTAAGTATTTCTTGATCAATTATGTGTTATTGGAGTTATTTTTAGCAGCAGCAAAAAAACCCCCCCGACCGGTATGCCTTTTCATACCGGACCGTACCGTACCGACACTATATATCGGTACCGGTACCGGTATTTTAAACCATGATTCCAATATTTCAAATATGAGAGAATTTTGCTAAAGTATCTATTTGGCCGGACAAGGATTGGAATCTATTAAAAAATTTCAAATATGCGGAGAGAATTTCGTCAAAGTGTCAAATTGACCAATAAAAGGATAGAAATCTCTTCCAACTTGTCAATTCAACTATTCAAGTTGACCAATATGCCAAAAAGATCTAAAAAGGAACAAAATATTTAAGATCTATCAAACCTGGTCAATAATTACACCAGATACCTAGAAAATTCAATTATAAGATATAAATTTAAAAAACCTTTTATGGTGAACCGACCAATTGGGCCCTGAAATGGAACCCGTTTGCCTTTAACTACCTAGTTTACTGTGATTTTTGAAACCCTGGTGATAGTTCACTGTGAAAGAGTATCTTGCTTCTGTTATGAGTGTTACTGTTGGAACAAATATTATACATAGAAAAAGTTTTACAAGTTCTGGCAAAGAATCCATCATCTAATATCAAACACATCAATTACATGGTAGAGCATGACATAATTCTCATGGGGTAGTTACTTCATGGTGTTTCTTGTGATATTTCTTTCATACATGGTAGTCTTCAACTGGACATAGTATTACATATGAAGTACATTGCAGAGGATAAACATACTTTATGCTTAAAATTTAGATTCCTGTTTCTTTCAGTTTGCTTGCTACTATAAATGTGAACTTTCTTTCTCATCCGTTGATTTTTGTTGCTGTCTATCCATTCGTCTATATTATTTAAGCAGCAGTGTCTAAGAAACATAGTTGGTGTATTTTTTAAATTTGCTTTTGTAATTTTGAATTCATCCAAGAGCTCATCAACTTTATCAAATCTGCTACTTTAAGTGAAATTTCATAGTTATCTGATAGCTCCTGTCATTCTTATTTATACGCTACCACAAGAACTGCTGAATGCATGGTTAACAGTATGTAAGATGGACAAAGCAACAAAAAGATATCTCTACATTTATGTATTTGTCTGTGGAATAGTCAAAATCTTATCTCAATTAAGCTCAATTATTGTTTGCTTATGCATTGTCTATTCTACACTGATAGTGTGTTGGCGAGGAAATTGAAGATTTGGAGTACACACCAAAACCAGAATTTGAAGGTTGCTTTAAAGTAAAAAATGTGAAGGATGAGGTATCTTACTACAAATCTTGTAAATTGATTATTCTATATGTCATTCACGATTTGGAATCATTATCTCACTAAACTTTGTTGGCATGACAGGAAGAGCTCTTAAAAACATGGTTTTCCCATATGCAAGAGGTTAAGCCGGGAATATATGTCACTTACAATGGTGATTTCTTTGATTGGCCTTTCTTAGAAAAAAGGGCTTCTCATCATGGTATTACCATGAGTGAGGTGTGTGCAAAATATTCTTTTAATTATTACACTTGAGATGTGGCACTACTACCTAACAGAATTGTACACGTTCGATGAATTTGCATATAATTTTTAGGGTCATGAATACCATGATTTGTTTATTATATTTGGATAAGCACAACCAAAACTTTTTCCTTAATCTGTGGATATATCATTTGTTACTTATTCTTTCTGATGCATATCTTTTGATGCTACCACACTGTAAAGGTGTAAATCTAGGACATCATGGTTCAATATTTTTATGACAAACTTCAAACAAGTTTTATAGAACTTCAAACAGCATTTTGTGGAGATGTTACATCATTAATGACAGAAACTTCAAACAAGTTTCATTTAGATTATGGAATTATTGTGCTGCTATTATCCTACACTCTTTCTCACATATAGCTCACATTTACTCTCAGGAAATTGGTTTCTTGTGTGACAACAATCAAGGAGAATGCCGAGCCAAATTTTCTTGTCATCTTGATTGTTTTGCTTGGGTCAAACGTGACAGTTACCTACCTCAAGGAAGCCAAGGTCTTAAGGTAAAAATATTCAAGTTGAATCTACCAGTTATTTTTCTTTCTATGTTCACCTTCTCACTTGTACTTTAACTGCTTTTCTATGCTATAAAATGGAAAACAAGTTATGTAGAAAAATGGTGTCTCCCTTTTCTTTCATTTACTGGAGGCACCTCAAGGATATGTTATTATATACTCTTACATATAAACATACAAGCATATGATCTTGCTTTTGTATCATTATATGTACATCCACTAGATTGGACTTTTTTATTTGAAGTTTTGGACTAAATGGACTTCTCTATGTAATATTGCTGTTGAGCTTTAATAAGAGCAAAGTTTCTAGTGAAATTAAAAAAAATAATTGTCTTACTGTTTTATACAAAGTGTTAGGGCTTCTCTTGATATGGTTGGAATGGATAGGTAAAATAAGTTCAACTATCCAAATTCTAGTGGATGCTTTTATTCCTTTCCATAATCTGTTCATAGAATGATTTCAGACTTTTAGTTGCTTGTGTTTCTGCTACTCACCAGGCTGTTACAAAGGCTAAACTGGGTTATGATCCATTGGAAGTGAATCCAGAGGACATGGTTCGCTTTGCCAAGGAACGACCACAGGTACACTAAGCTTTTTGACTAAATTACTGTGTTCTATTATACAAGTAATAATGAATGATTGTAATGATCTTATGCAGTTATCTTTAAGCTTGCTTTTACCATATCATTGCGATTCTAATAACATAACAAATGTTTAAACTTATGTAGTTATCTTTAAACTTGCTTTTTATTTAGAATATAAATTATAAAATAAGTAGAGGATGAAAAGAGAAAAAGGATAAATAAGCAAAGGAAAAAGAAATGAAAAGAGAACAAGCATGAAAAAGAATAAACAACAGTTCCCTGGATTTTTATCTACTTTGGTATATTTTTATTCTTGTCCATAATGTGTTTGGGTCTGATTTTATGTTCCTTGATGTTATCTCAGATGATGGCCTCATATTCTGTGTCAGATGCTGTGGCAACATATTACCTATATATGACATATGTTCATCCATTTATTTTCTCTCTTGCAACTATAATTCCTATGCCGCCAGATGAGGTCCTTCGGAAAGGAAGTGGAACACTTTGTGAAATGCTTCTTATGGTACAGGTGTGTTTATTTATTGATCATTCTCAATGCAAACTTATTGTCACTCTATTGCATCTGTTGTTTATAATGGCAGCGAAATGACCTATCGGTCATTTTGAAATGGTCACCATTTAGTTCCTCAAGATTTTGTGATCCATTTTGCTGCTTTTATGCCTCAAAACTTGTATTATACTTTAAGAAATCAATTTAGGCAAGGTTCTTTTTCTGTAGAACATGAGTCATAATTGAAATGCACTATATAATATGATGGATACCTACAGTACAGTGCACAATGCCTTGAACCTGGTTATCTGTGGCTCTTGCATGATGATGCATACTGATGCAAATTTTCCAACATGTATCATACTGCACCAAAGCATACTAGTCATCCACATGCATTGTTTATACATGGAGGTTGTTTGTCAGTAGATGATTGGTACATTCATAAGTGTCTAAGTTTTCTCTAATGAGTGTGAGCACTAACATCTTTTCTTAAATTTCTAAAGTTGAAGCAATGAACATTTTTGGTAGAGATTCTACTTCCGGACAAGCATTTAAGCTGACAGTGTTAACCATTGGTTCTATTATTGCCCTTTAGGTTTTGGCATCAGCTAATCTTCACATGCTTAGCTGTTTCTTGGAAATTACATCAGTTCCTTGATGTAAAAAAATTATGAATGTTTTTTGGGTCCATTATTAGATATGGTGTTCAAGATCTTGCATATGTTTTAGCCACTACTTGGTACTGCTCACGTGGAGTTAGTTGGAAATGAGGGAAGTTGTTTTTTGGTCACAATTCTAAAGATCACCAACTCTTATTAGGAGGTCATTGCAGCAGTCCAGGTTCTAGATGAGAGTATGATGTTTCTGATGCCCAGTAGGAACAATATCAAGTTTAGCAATCAAAATCTGCTTTCATGTTTCATCTTCAACCTCATTCTGCTATATTTTGATGTTCCTTTCCTGACATTTTTGGCTCTGTTGCTATGTGCAGGCTTACAAAGCAAATGTTACTTGTCCTAACAAACACCAAGCCGATCCTGAAAAATTCTACAGCAACCGCCTTCTAGAAAGTGAAACATATATTGGCGGTCATGTCGAATGCCTTGAAAGTGGCGTTTTCAGATCAGATCTTCCCATTAAATTTCTGAATGATCCATCTGCATATGAGGTAAAACTTCGAATGTACTTATTTATAAATAGGTGGCCTTTTTGGAAAAGGTGTTTGAAATAACTGTCTTCCTGTGTGTTTAATTTTTTTAAGCATATTGTTAATAGCTGTAGGCAACTCTTTATTGCAGATACAGTATCCAATTCATCTCATAATATTTGTTACATTCTAGTGGCTTCTCCAATGATCAAAGTCTGAACTGAGACAACCCTTCCCTTTAAGAATATAAATGCATAGATTGGTCTTTTCCTAACAGTAGAAAAGTTGGTCATCCAATCAAATTTAACATGGTATTAGAGCGGAGGTCCTTAGTTTGAATCCTCCTAGTGTCAATATTTTTTTAAAAGTATCTCCCACCTCAATTAAGTCAATCTACTTATTGGGCTCGGGTCAGTCTCCTCAAGTTCACCCGCCCCAAGAAAGGGGTAGTGTGAAGAATATAAATGCATAAATTGATCTCTTTCCTCTTTCCTAACAGCTTCAGTTTTTAGGAAAGTTGGTCATCCAATCAAATTTAACACTTCCCATTTAAAAATTAGTGTAGAACTGCTATCTTTGCCTTGAACAAGTGGCAAGAACCTCATCCTGTCATAATTGTAAATATCTGGAACTGCCTATGCTTGTCTTCTACCAAATTTTGTGGAAAAGAATAAGGATATTCTTAATTGATGGTCTCTGAAAGTCCCTTCCGAAGTTCATCAACTGCTAATTACCATCTGCCGAGAATATTCCTAGGTACCAACTGCTAGTTTCCATCTTGAGAGAATAGGTCCTACTTACGTTTAAGGGCCACCTTGACTTTTTGTAGCATTTTCTGCTTCTTCTTCCTTTTGTCTCTTCTACTAGGGCTTCTTTATACATTTTCTTGGTTAAAGAAGGTCAAATTAGCTTGCCTAAGATTTGGGCATTCACCCATATTATCTGCATTGAAAGTATATGAGAAACACTTTTGCCAGTTCTTGGTGGTCACATTCATGAATTGTCTACTTTTGCATGCACATGGACATTAGAATCTGAGATGGCATGTTCAAGTTTGTTAACAAAACAAGTGGAGATACAATCATACAAGCATTTATGCAGGAATGGTATTTATAGGTCTTAAGAATAAGGTTTAAAAAACCGCCCGAAACGGTATATACCGGCCGGTATATACCGGTTTTTGAGGATTCCGGTATTCGATATACCCGGTATTTGAAAATACCGGGTATATCATGTATATCGGGCGGTATATGGCGGTATTTCGCCATATACCGCCCGGTAAGGGCGGTATATGCATCATACCGCCCGGTATGAGCGGTATGATGCGATATCGGGGGAATATTGATTTTTTTTTTTTTTAAGAGTTAGATATAACTCTAAACAATACATAATTGATGAATAAATGCTTAAAATCAATATTCCAATGTCAGATACATGAATATTAAAAGTCATTTTTACTGTATTAGGATTTTTCACAGATACAAGAGAATTACATATAAGCACAGCCCAAAGGGTCTAAATTTTTTTCGGGAGGGGGCTCCGCCCCCACACCCCCGCAGAGTCTTCGGCGGTCCCGAAAAAATTTTAGACCCTTTGGGCTGTGCTTATATGTAATTCTCTTGTATCTGTGAAAAATCATAATACAGTAAAAATGACTTTTAATATTCATGTATCTGACATTGGAATATTGATTTTAAGCATTTATTCATCAATTACGTATTGTTTAGAGTTATATCTAACTCTTAAAAAAAAAAAAACGGTATGCTATTCCCGTACCGGCCCGTACCGTGTGTCGGTACGGTACGGTACCGGTATGTACCGGTACCGGCCGGTGACCGAAACCGGTACCGGTACCGAGATTTTAAACCTTGCTTAAGAATATTATGGTAAAGATGGGCCAAATCTTTACTTTATACTCTTAACAATAGGAAAAAAATGTTATATTTAAATGTGCTTATAAACATTGGAAATTTTGTTTGATGATAAAATGACATTAGAGTCCTAAGTTGTCATGACCTTGCAAAATAGGATAATAGCCTAACCACTACCCAACATGTTTAAATTGAAGCTAATGGCAGCACATCCATTTAGCCTTATCCAGCACAACTTGTAATCAACTCTTGACTTGAGATTTGTTAAATTTGATTGGATGACCAACTTTCCAAAAAACTTTTGAGAAAGTGGGTCATCCAATCAAATTTAACAGCGAATGTCCTCCTCAGTTCGAATCCTCCTAGCATCAATATTAATTTTTTTTTATCTCCCACCTCAATTAAGTCAATCTACTTGTTAGGCTTGGATCAGTCTCTTCAAGTTCACCCGCCCACAAGTGAGGGAGAGTATTAAGAATATAAATGAATAGATTGGTCTCTTTTCCTAATAGCTTAAGCTTTTGGGAAAGTTGGTCATCCAATCAAATTTAACAAGATTCAATTTGAGTATTATGATCTCCTCCACTAAGTCTTAATGTCCTCAAGATCCAGGTCAAGTCTAATGCATAGCCTAAAATCACATTATAGTTGGTAGCGGCTTCATCCCATCCTTGAGCAACCCTCTCTTACATAGGTTCCTTCACCAGGCCTAGGATTAGGTTTGATTGATAGAAATTATAACAACCTGCTTAATGGACTAATTAGCCAATTGACCTCATAAGCCTAACCATTCACTAAATGCTTATGTTGAAGTTAAGTATTTGTAATCAATTTCCAATTTGGGATTTTATTAGAGTATTTCATGAGTCTAGGCCTTTTTATTGTGTGATTTCATGTTGAAGCCACATGTTAAAAGATTTGATAAGCGTTTTACTCCCTGACACATGTACATGGTTCCATCGCAACATGTTAGTGTGGTGACCATACTGTCTTCTTTTTTTTGTCCATCATGAACTGCTTTTAATGATGCAGTTTTTTTCCATATAGTTTTTCTTATTCATGTACAACAACTTTATGTCTTGCTGTAACCAGAATTTTTTTTCTTTTCAGCAACTAATAGGAAATTTAGATCGCGACCTGCAATATGCAATTACAGTTGAAGGGAAAATGGACATTGAATCGGTTGCAAATTATGAAGATGTGAAGAATGCTATAATGGAAAAGGTTATTCTTGGCTAACTTTTTCCATTCCCATATTGCTGTCTCTATATGTTTTTTGATCAAATAATTATTTTTTCCTTAAGGTTTTCATAGATTTGATTTGAATGAAAAGAAAAAAGTATACACCTTGTTGGTGATGGTGGTTATTTTCTGTTTTATTTTGTCAGCCATATTATGAACTATTTTATTTTTGTTTCAATTTTGTAGTGTTTCTCTTGCCAATTCATTGATTGTTCATTTACTTATCTATTCTATACGCAGTAGAACTAATGTGCTAATATGGAAAACTTCATTGTAGAGCTCACTATATTCTTCTGCAATACTTCAAACTTGCAGCTTGTCCATTTACGGGATCATCCAACAGGCGAGGAGTGCCCTTTGATTTATCATCTTGATGTTGCTGCAATGTATCCAAACATTATTCTAACAAATAGACTTCAGGTATACTATAAAGTATAAACTGTCAGAAGAATTTATTCTGTATTTTCATTATATTTTTGTAAGTCTTGTAAACCTTTTATTTGTTACTCATGAGGCAAAATTTTCTTCAGACTTTTTTTTTGTTGGTTTTGTGGGAGGAAAAAAAGAGTTCCTCAGACAAATTTCAAGATTAATTGAATGAGATCTCAATCATGTACTAAAGTATTAGAAAACAAAATGTGCAATCAATATATAGTAGCAAAGAAAATAGAAACTTCTTTAAACAAACTATGTTACATTTGTGAATGATTTCCTTTTCTGGGCAAACAAAACAAATAATATGCATTAAGATTTTTTATAATATGGATTAGAGAGCATGCCAAACAAGAAATGTTGAAAAAAAGTTCATATATAAGAGAAAGTGTGCCTCAAATTTCATCCATAGTTAGAAAAACAAAACTTCGTGTTATTTGAATGGATATGGAATCTCATCCATAGTTAGAAAAATCAAAATCCGTTTGAGTATGGAAGAGTTGAAAAATCACGATATTGGCCTGATCAAGTGAATCAAAATTGGTCATGAAAATAATATTAAAATTATAAAATTGTAAAAAATAATAACAAATAGAAAAGAGTAAGAAAAAATAATCCAGTTGACCTAATCAAATTATACTTGAAATAATAATGATCACAATATATAATATTTAGTACAAAATCTAATATAAGTTATATATGATATAATTAATAATGGATATAGTTATAAGTATATCAAAAATATAATATCTAACAAAATGTTAAAATTGTTTTTAATACCTAATATTAATACATTGTTATTTACTTAATTAGCATACTTAAAGTGTTAGTGTTAGTTAGTACTTAGTACTTAGAAATATGCATTAATAATTATTTAATTAATATATTGTACTGAAATTGAGATAGGTTGTTATTTAGTGCTGAAATCAATTTAGACATTTATTGTTATTTAATAAAATTAACATTGAATATATCAATATAGTATATATTGTTGTATCATTAATAATATTTAATAATACTAAATAATATAATGAATCATGTAAGTGATTTTATACCATTAATTATAATGTCATTAAGTGGATCATATAATATAGTACTTAACAATTTAGCATTTAACAAGTAATTAAAATTATCAACAAGTAATATATTGTACTGAATAAGCCAACCTAGTGGAATCTGCTCATTTCTTTCCCTATTCAAGTCAATTTTAGCATGTTGTAATTGTGTTTTTAAGATGACGTTTGGTTAGCAAAAGATATTTTTTAATTTAGTTTTAGTAACAACGAAAATATGGTTTCAGAAAATTATTTTTGGATTTTCTAGTTTTCAATTATTTTAAAATACGTTTGGTTGACGAAAACAATTTCGGCCTGGTGAAACCAGTCAACAGGGGAAAGAAAATAATTTTTTTAAAATAAAAAATAGCATGCTATTTATTTGGTTATAGCTAATTGAGCATAACAAAATGAGATTTTTTTGTATGAGGGTTGGACAAAACTGCTTTTTGGATTTTAATTACAAGTTTGCCGCCACATTTTCAATATTGTGAAATTGGCAATTTTGGAACCATAGAAAACAACCCTTGTGCGTTTCCACATTTATTAGAAACTAGTTTTCATTCTGGTCTATGTTCGGTTTCATGAAAGCCACGGTTTCGACCACAAAAACCAGCTTGGTTTTGCTAACCAAATAGTGCTTGAGTTTTATTGTTCCCCACTGCTCCCAAATGGAAAAAAGACTGATTTCTTGGCAAAAATCAGATTAGCTACAGTCAATCCAACTTGTCTGATGCAGATTGGAATTGGCCAATTTTTCTAACTATGAATTCTCATCTTTGAGTCAAATCAAGCCTGAGAGGATATAATTCCTTGTCCTTTCAATCAAAATTTATCCTTTTAGATCGGATTTGACATGATTAAATAACAGGGTTCCTTGTCAGTTCATGGTTTGAAATGAAGGTTCATTTAATTCTCAACATTCAATTTTTAGAAGTGCATTTCTTTTTATGATTCTAGACTTCCACTGAAGTTATTGACTTATTTTAAAAATTAAACTAGTGGCATTTGTATATGCAATTCTTCATTTTGTTAAAAATGAGTGCTTGGTTTAGCATAAGTTCCTTTTGTTCATTTAATCCATTATATACCTCTAACCTTTTTACCATTAACATGGTATCAAAGCAGCTCTTGAGTTTAAATCATCTCAGTGTTGGTAATTAAAAAAAGCACCCTAGTTAAGTCAATCAATGCTTGGGTTTGGGCTAGTCATTTTTGTCATGATGTTTGCTTAGGCAGGCCTAGGTGATAAGGGATAAAGCACCACATTCCTAGTTGAGAGGCGCTTTCAATGAGGAGAGGGCTTTTGGGGTTTAAGTGCTCGCCTAGGTAAGGGTGAGAGTCTCTTAAAGCTCTTGCTTGGGTCTAAGGTGAGACGCACTCAAAGATTCAGCTCAAAGCTCTTGAGGGTGGGGATATTAAGGATATAACTGAATAGATTGAGCTCTTTCCAAAAGTTTAAGCTTTTCCAATCAAATTTACACATTTTGTTGAATTTTGATGGTCATCCAATCAAATGCTTGACAACTGGTCTGCTTGTGCATTCTTTTTTACCTATTAATCTTCAAATTTAAATCTCGCCAAATTTATAGTTCAGTAACTTTTCAATAAGTATAAATGACAATGTACACAACTACATTGAAGCACCTTATGATGTTGTCCCTGTTATTTCAATTGTTTGCTCCATGCCATCTAGAGGAGTTTAGTTATTTTCTCATTTTAATTAACTGTCATCTTTCTTCATCCAATAGTCATCTATTTTTTTGGAAGGAAAATTTGGATATTCTATACTAGTGCTAATCATCTGAATTTTATAATTAATTACAGCCTCCATCAATAGTTTCAGATGTAGTTTGCACTGCTTGTGATTTCAATCGTCCAGGAAAAAATTGCTTGCGTAAGCTGGAATGGGTTTGGCGAGGAGAGACCTACATGGCCAAAAAGAGGTTTGATTTTATTCTTTTTTTGCATTAGTTAGATTTACATTGATTTGTTAATTTGTGAGATCTGCTATATCCATGTTACAGTGATTATTATCATATAAAGAAGCAAATTGAGTCAGAACTGGTCGAAAATGGTGGTAAAACTTTGCCCTTTCTTGATCTCCCGAAATCAGAACAACAGTTGAAGCTGAAAGAACGCTTGAAGAAGTACTGTCAGAAGGTGAAAGAACAACACCCTAACAATAGATTTTCTTCCATCAAGGAATCTTATTCAGTATTTGCTGATGATATGAAACAGGCATATAAAAGGGTTCTTGACAAGCCTGTAACTGAACTTAGAGAGGCAGGGATATGCATGCGCGAGAATTCTTTTTATGTTGACACAGTACGAAGGTCAGTGAACTTTTTGTCCCTTGAGTATGTTTCTTCAGTACTTGGTAAATGATGCAGCAATTTCTTTTGCCAATTTTCCTTCAATATTAGTTAATGCAAATACATTTTTAGTTTTAAGCATTTCTTTTACCAAATTTACTTCTGACGTTAGTAAATGCAACAAATTTTTAGTTTTAAGCACTTCTTTTTACCAATTTTACTTCTTATGTTACTAAATGCAAATGAAATTTTAGTTTAAGCATTTCTTTTTGAAACAACATGATTTTTTTTCTAATATTAATTTTTCCATTGCATGTATTCATTTATGAAATTACTGCGTTATTCTTCAAATTTCAGTTTTAGAGACAGAAGGTATGAATATAAAGGTCTTAATAAGGTATGGAAGGGCAAATTGGCAGATGCAAAAGCCAATGGTAACCAAATAAAGATCCAGGAAGCACAGGTTTGAATGATATTTTATTGTTGGATAAACACATAATTATGCCATAGATATTGGAGCTTGGAACTATCCTCATCTACTGTTACATTTGGTATTTCAGGATATGGTTGTTCTCTATGACTCTTTACAACTTGCTCACAAATGTATACTCAACTCTTTTTATGGATATGTGATGAGAAAGTGAGTTCGATAATGAGTTTGATTCTATATTTTAGTATGTTTCAACATAGTACTTTACTAGTTTTATCTAATGTTGGCAACTGGGATCGGTGATATTATTTATTTAAATTCTAAAGGGGTGCAAGATGGTACTCAATGGAAATGGCAGGAGTTGTAACCTATACTGGTGCAAAGATTATTCAAAATGCTCGTTTACTTGTTGAAAAGATTGGGAGACCATTGGAACTGGATACAGACGGTATCTGGTGTGCACTTCCTGGATCATTTCCAGAAAACTTTACCTTTAAAACAAGGTAAGTTTTTCTTCCTTATCTTTTCTCCTTCAGCATATGATTATATTACTTTTCATGTTTCCATCAATGCATGTTTTTCATGTTTCACATGCTTTTGCTGGGAGAAAAATCCTCGCTCTCCAAGTGACATAGGATTCTATTTTTGTTAGATTTATGGTTAATTTTCTACTCCAAGTTCATTCTTGTTTTGTGCAATTTAGGGAAAGGCTTTAATACTTATCATTTCAATATAAGTTAAGATGTTCGATCTACTTTAGTTGTTAACATAGGTTGTGTTAATTCAAATGCATACTGTTCCTCGGAATTTTTACTTTCTTAACAAACTTAGTGGCCTAGCTCATTGGCATGTGAATTAAGTATAAACTGACTACACTCAAATGCAGAGAATAAGGACCTGGTGTCCAGCTATGTTTAATTATTAGGCACTATTTAGTTTGAAAACATCATTTATTGGATAGGTATCATTTAGTGGCCTGATCCTGTTAAATGATAGGCAAAATATATGGATAACAGCATTCCTAATAAATGGTTACCTTAAATCGGCGTTTTGTTGTCTCTTATCATTGTTCTACGATATTGAACCACATGTAAACAAAGATGATGATACATTGATACTGGCTGAAAGATTATAATGATTAAAACACTGCTGCAACAGTGTATCTTCTCTTTTTCCATCTATTTCACTTGTAATTTCAGGGCTTGTCCATGGACTCCATGGTTTAAAATACTGGTACTACCAGTACCGATCTCGGTCAGTGATCGGTACCGGTATATACAGGTACAGTACCGCGTACTGACACACGATACGGGCCGCTACGAAAAAGGTATACCGGCTAGTGAATTTTTTGTTTGTTTGTTTGTTTTTTTTTGCTGTTAAAAATAACTCCAATAACACATAATTGTTTGGGGGTTTTATAAAGACCCCAAACAGCCTTAAATTGGCCCCAAACGACTATATAGCTGTTTGGGGTGCTATCGGGTACTGTAGCAACGGCTCTTAAATAGAGTCGTTGTGTCATACCGGGCGGTATTAACCAAGATATCCGGTATCGCCCAATACCGGGTATCTCGTATACCAGTTTTTTGAAAAAAACGGTAAATACCGGCCGTACCAGGCGGTACGGTACGGTATTTTAAACCATGGGCTTGCCTATAATGAATTTATGATAATGAATGAATTTGTGGTATGTTAGAACTAAGAATAGTAGTAATACTAATACTACCAGTTCAGGACCTCCTTACTTGGCTATAACTGGTTACAGCCTTCATAATTTAAAATACAATATGGTGTTGGACTAACATGATAATGTATAAGCATATAAAGGTGCTAGTTATATCATGTGATATTGTAGATACTGACTGCTGGCTGCAATGGATCTATTAGTACAGTTGTATTGAAAATTTGAAATAATTATTTAGAGGATGTGCCCTAGTCATCAGATGCTGATTGTTTTTCTGACATTTATGCCCTTTTCCCTTCAAATTTGTTAGCATTATAGCTTTTTCGTCTGCTCATCCACAGGCTGTTATATTGACATATTTGATACTAGAATTAGACATGCTAGATATGTATTGACCAGGCACCATCTAGTTCCTATAATAAAAGTCTTTCCAACTGGGAGCTTAAGTGATATTTATTAATAGTTAGCTTACATTTGTGTTAAAGCTCTTGTTTTATATGCAGAACATTGTTTTGTTTACTCTTAAATGTACTGAATGCAATTGACATTCATTGCAGGGATGGAAAAAGAAAATTCACAATATCATATCCCTGTGTTATGCTTAATGTTGATGTTGCAAGAAACAACACTAATGATCAGTATCAGGTGAGTAGCAATGGAGTAAATTTACTATTAGACCCATCTAGTTATATGCTTATTTACTATTGTTCTCTTGAAATATTTCATAGACAGGTATATTAAGAGTTACTTTCTTGTTTCCTGTTTGATTTTTTTATTGTCATTTCAGACACTTAAAGATCCTATTACTAAAACATATACAACCCACAGTGAGTGTTCCATTGAATTTGAAGTTGATGGGCCATACAAGGCAAGCAAATTGCAACTTTTTTCCACGATTAGTTATCTTATGTATCTGTTTCTTCTGTCTATGACAATTTCTTTGAAGCAGGCAATGATTCTTCCAGCATCAAAGGCAGAAGGGATCTTAATTAAGAAGCGATATGCTGTTTTTAATCACGATGGCACCCTAGCAGAACTCAAAGGCTTTGAGATCAAGCGTAGAGGCGAGCTGAAGCTCATAAAAGTTTTTCAGGTAATGTTTATTTCTAACAAAATTTTCTTCTTTAATCGAAGGTTGTCATTTGTTTGAGCATACTAATAACTTTGTAGTTTATCTTCCAATTGAAACATATGTGTTAGGAGGGAAAAGTGAGAAGCTCCTCATAGGTAGCCTTCATCTACTATGCATATATAGATAAATAAGAAATATAAGTTTATAACTAAGTCCCTAAGAATATAGTCCTAACACTCTCCCTTTAGAGTTTAGACTATGTCCTAACCATTTAGACTATCATAGATTGATATTTTTTTGCTAGTTTCATAATATTATACGGCTATTATGTACTCTTATATATTGAGTTTAATCTACCTCAGACGGTTCAAAAGTATACCTTCTACTAGTCTTCTATACAAGGACTTGAGCTTTTACTATAACAAGTATTCACGAAGCATCAAATGTGTTAAGCACTATATTTAAGCTCAAGTTAATTTAATTTCAGCTAACAAAAAATTAATTAATCAAATTTGATAAATTTAAAATTAATTTAATGAGCCAATCTTGAGTTAAATCAAACTGGACCAGTTATGCAAAAAATCAGTTGGTTCAATTGTAATTTGGATCCAATTATTGAACCAGACCGGCCTTAGCTCTGTTTTTCTGTTTGTGTTTTTTTTATTAGACATCTGGTCTCATCGGGTATCTAAAACACTAATGGCACAAATCTGGACCAGATTTTTTTGAATTGCCATGCGAGTATGTAACTGACATACTTCAAACCCTGGACAGTGGTCAAATGATCATTTTCCTTGGATTCCAGATAAGAATATACTAAAATAATTTGAAGTCATGCATAACTTCATAGCCTTAAGTCATAGACCTATATAAATGAGTTAATGTTTTATGATTTCTCTATGGCATCTCTTATTATTTTCATCTTATGTAATAGATTTTCTTATCTTTTGTTTACTTTTTTGCCATGGTACTTACTCTGCTAATGATGGAACTGATTTAACTTATTATTAACTATTAAGCTTTTCTGCTTTTGAATCGTATTGTTTATCCAATTTGGAATTATCTTCTGCTTACAGGCAGAAGTTTTTGACAAATTTCTCCATGGATCAACCTTAGAGGAATGCTATGCATCTGTTGCATCTGTTGCAAACTGTTGGCTAGATTTGTTAGATGTAAGCAACAGTATTGGTATTATCCACATTTTGCTGTCATTCTATGATAGCTGTTTTGTCATCTAGGTCTTGCAAAATTACTTACGGTTATTATTGTTTATTTCAGAACCAAGGCATTGATATTGCTGACAGCGAGCTCCTTGATTACATATCAGAGTCAAGCACCATGAGTAAATCATTGGTTGACTATGGGGAGCAGAAATCATGTGCAGTGACTACAGCAAGGAGGCTTGCTGATTTCCTTGGAAATACGATGGTCAAAGATAAAGGACTCC
The DNA here is from genome assembly GCA_034359265.1 of Canna indica. Lineage (NCBI taxonomy): Eukaryota > Viridiplantae > Streptophyta > Magnoliopsida > Zingiberales > Cannaceae > Canna > Canna indica. The sequence continues at coordinate 491,240 of CP136891.1, forward strand.
ATTGCCAATATATAGTTGCCCGAGAACCACAAGTAAGCCACATATTATGGTCAATATCAGCTATTAAATATATACTCAAATGAAAGTGTAGCACGGCTAAGATATGTTATTATGGAATATAGTAATTTTTGAACAAATTTCTGCAAACAATATTATTTGTCATACATTTTCGTTTCAGAATTAAGATGCTAATTACCATTTATATTGTTGATACTTGCGCTATTAAGAGGACAGATATATATTGTTTTGTATCTGATTCAGGCATCAAACCATATGATATTTTGTACACATTTTTTTGATGTTTTCTCCCAGAAATTCAAGTACAAATTTATCTTATTGTTAACAAATTGTTTTAGATTAATTATTGAGGCAAAAGAAGGTTCACAACTTGTGAAACATTTTAGATATCTTTATTAGACTCAAACCAGAACTGGGTAGATGGATTTTAAAAGACATCTACAACTGAAAATATGTACCGAGCTAATAACTAAGGTCATAAGTCATAACTGAAATAGATCAAGGAATTAGCAACTTCGTCTTTTGATGCCTTGATTTCATTATCCAACTATGGGACATTGATACAAGAAAAATGTCCTGCAGTATACTGACTCCAGTAGGTGCTATATAAAAGTTTAATTGAAGGTTTGGTTGTGGACCGCCTGGTTTTAGACAGTAGCCTATGCAGCTCTGAATTTAATTTCTATGAATTTCATTGATTTTGACTGGAACTGAATAGACTCAGGTGATTGGGTTATTGAGGACTACAGTGGATCAATGGTTGGGCCAAAAATGATTAGAAATATGAAAATAAATTTGTCATGGATACATTTGAAAATATCTAAGAATATCTCACATTCTGGTCTTGGAGGTTCTTATTTTCAGAAATCTGAATTAGATTTTATAAGCAAGGATTTAAAAACTCCCGTTATCTGGAATGGTTCACCAAGAACTAAACCAAACTGGTAGCAAATCCGTTCCTGTTCAAGGGTGAAGGTTGGTTCACCCAAAAGGTGTATTTTCTAATATTTGCTTTCTAATTGATTTTTATGGGTATTTGGTGTAATAATTGGTCCAATTTGATAGATTTTGGATTTGTTATTTCTTTTTAAATATTTTTGGTGTATCGACCAATTCTAAGTTTCCACTTGTGCATAAACTCCTAAAATCTAGCCAAGTGTGCCTTGCTCTTTGATAGCTCAACCCCTGAATGTAGGTACAACATATGGCATAGTCCGAGACTAGAAAAGATGAATGGTTATCCATTAAAGAAACAAATTAGCTTCCATACGTAAAATAACATAGATTCATTATAAAATAATAATTATTACATGTTTATCCATTAAAGTTCAAACAACAAGAAGTTCTTACATAGATTGTATACAAAGATTCCCAATGTTGTATCGCATCCTTTAGACATTCTATCTCCTCCTTTAAACATTGTATCTCTCTCTTATCTTGCATCTGAGTGTTAGAAGATGAATGTGAGAGAATGCTATGATAAGACTACATTTCCAAATGCTATGATAAGTCCACTTTCAAATGGAATCTCATGTATTTGGTACATCATATGCATTTAAAAATCACCTGGACTCTCTATCGCCCACTACTCATGATCATCTTTGGTACCCTCTCCCTTTGTTGCACTCAAGCCAAACCATTGCTCTGCCTTCTATCTTTTCATCTCTGACTCTACGACTAAGAGGTTGATCTATATTGAAGATTGGTGCATCCTAGTGCTTAGGAGATATGCCATTACACCACTCTGGTTGCCATTATCTTTCATCCTTGTTCCCAAACCATAAACACCATGCATGTCTTTGGAAGGAGTGGCCTCTGCATGATGGATGGAGGCTAATGGTTTGCCAAAATCTACTAGGGAACTGCTTCAAGGATTTGTTGAAACAAGACTCTCCTTTTTATTGGGAAAACTTCTCTCTCCATGGAAGATTATGTACCTCATGGGCCGTGACAACCAAGGTTCAAAATCTCGGATTTTTCGTATATATTTTTTTAAGTTGGAAAACATAGTTTTGAACTCAAATATTGTTAAGTTTCACTTTGTTCTTCAATTTTGAAGTTAAAAATAGAGTTTAAAGCTATAATACACCATACTTGACCATGAAATTATGAAAAACATCCATAAAATTCTTAAGTAGTCAAATACATCAAGGTATGGGCATACTAAGCAGTACCACCCGATATCGGGTTTGTACCGCCCAGTATGGGCAGTACAGCCACTCGGTATGTATCGGTACACGATACCAACTGATACCGGGTGTACCGTATACCGGTTTTTCCAAAAACCCATACGTATCTACGAAATTTCAAACCATGGTGACAACGCTATGAAGGAGGCTCCTCCATTGTTTAAAATCTCGCCCGGTACTGTACGGTAAGCCCGGTATTTACCGGTTTTTTAGGTTTCCGGTATACGATATATCCGGTATTTGAAAAAACTGGGTATATTGGGTATACCGGGCGGTATATGGCGGTATTTTGTCATATACTGCCCGGTATGGGCGGTATGAGGCCTTAGTACCGTTGGGCCAGCCAACGGCGCTGAGGCCACTTGTTTCGGGTTCATCGCCCAAATCGGGCGGTATACCGCCCGGTATGGAGATTTGGAGTTATTTCTTTTTTAAAAAAAACCGCCGGTATGCAATTTTTATACCGGACCGTACCGTGTGTCGGTACGATACCGACCAGTGACCGAAATCGGTACCGGTACCGAGATTTTAAACCATGGGCTCCTCTGCATGGTTCATCATTTGAGGGTCCTCGTACCCTCTCTAGTTATGGGGACAACAAGATGGAGCGGGATTAAGAGAGCGGTTCTTCCCTCATTTTGGACTAATGGAATTAGTTATTTTGTAATGAATCCATGCTGTGTTATGTTTGGGATCTTATTTATCTCTTGTTTCAATGGCTAATCATTCATCTTCTCTCGTCTTGTGCTGCGCCTTACATTGCTCCAAACTAAATTTGTGGACTTCTTAGTCACAACTTACTAGGAATATGGTCAACACACAAAAAAACATCTTGGAGTGAGCTAATTATACAATATTTATATATTCAATAATTTCTCAGTAAAAAGATATCATCTTGCTTTGATAAATAAAAAATATAAATAGTCAAAAATAATATTTTATTGTTGGTTTGCTACTTGTCCACTGAACTGAATTGAATCAATCCCCTATCGTTTGAGGATTTTGGTTCCGTTTTTAAAACCTTATTTGTAAGTAACTTTAGATTCATTAAGAAAGTAAGCATGACTTAACTATAGAAATGAACAATATGATGAATGGCTTGAGCTGGAAGGGCTAGAAGAAATAAGTCTGGAATGTGAGGCAAAGTGGAGGATGGTACAATTTGTAGTGTGAGACTGTGAGGTAGTAACAAGATTACCACAATTAATGACTTGAGGCATAGAGGTTGCAGTCATCATCAGGATTCATTTAATTATTTTCTTAACACATTATACATATGAAAAGATCAAATGCTGTTGAGAGCAAAAAGGAAAAACAAGTGTAGCTCGGCCAGTTGCATATAAATACACAACCCAATTGGTTCAGTTACAGCCCAATGTTTTGTTGAATTGTATGGGGTAACCACTTATCCCAAAGTTTGAGCTAATAGGAAAAGCCTAATCTATAATTTCATATTCCACTTGCCCTCATGTGTGGTGAGCAAACTCTAAGCCTACCACATACATTGCCAATTTTATGGGGAGCATTTTTTTCCTAATAGATGTAATTAGTAGGATTTAAATCCAAGATCTCTTGATCTTTAGTTCTCTGACACAATCAAATTCAACATGTTTTTTATGGATCATGCTAAATATAGTGTGGTTTGTCCATTCAGTCTGCTTTTGATACACTTCTGAACCAACTAGGGAAACAAATGGACTACGAATACACTTTTGAATTTTTGTGGTTCCACTGGATAGTCCAGCTTGGTCCTGATAAGAATTGTTTCATTAATCATTACATCATAAGATATATTGTTATCAATGCTTTTGTTAGTAGTTTGCCTTTCTTTTCCTTTTACCACAAGGTATTTCTCTTAATTCATTATACTGCATGTGCCTACGGTAAAAGAATACACTATTTTGCTGCATTTCTATTTGTTAGTTATTCGTTGTATCAATTTAGCCACATAATGAAGAACTTGGAAAACTTCATCATGATTGCTTCTTGACATTACAAAATAAATCATGCAGGGCACTCCAGTAAGTGAGCGAGCAATCCCTGTTGCAATATTTGAAACGGATGCAGGTTATTCTTCTTTTTTATGCTTATCCTTTCTAAATAGTATGACAGTGATTGGGTGGTATCCTTGTGTGGTGTATGAATTTCATTCAGAGAAGTCCCAATCTTTGAGCAGAATAATATAATTTAAATGGACATCTGTTGCGTTGAATCATCTTTTGCAGAGATTGCAAAGTTCTATCTACGCAAGTGGTGTAAAATATCTTCTGAAGTGGGCATTAGGTCTATTGTTGATTGGTCCTATTACAAGTTACGCCTTAGTTCAGCTATTCAGAAAATTATCACCATTCCTGCTGCAATGCAGAAGGTCTGAACTATTATTTCCTGAATGAAACATTTTCTTGATTTACTCAGACCAAAACTCAAAAATTTCCAGGTTTCTAACCCTGTACCAAGGGTGTTGCATCCTGATTGGTTGCACAAGAAGGTTTCTGAGAAGGAAGATAGATTTCGTCAACGCAAACTTCGTGATATCTTTAATTCAGCCAAAAAAAATGACAGGATTCAAGACAAGACCATTATTGGGGATATTGAAGAAGTTATGACTAAAGAATGTGCTAGAGTGATCACACCTCGGCCACTAGTACGAAACTATGAAACAAATAAAGGAGGTCATTCAAGCACACCATCTTCTCCAGGACCTGGGATGCTTGCTAATCTCCAGCAGAAAGATCTATCTCCGTGTAGGTTAAATCAATCACTAAATTCATTGAACAAACATTCTGTCTCAGATGAAATTGTGGACAAGTCCACTGACTATCAGGCATGGCTTGAAAGTAAGAAGAGAAAATGGAAAGAGACTCGTGAAGTGAGGAAGAGACAGAGGTAATATGCTATTTATAGCTATGGTCACTGACACAAAAGTAATGTGTATATAATATATGCATTCATCATTTTCTGTTAAATTTTATTTTTTAGCTGCATGTAACACAAAATAGATCCACTACCCATGACTTTGTGTATTATATTTTTCTTAGGCATATGTTAATGTTTCTAGGCACAAATAACATAATGCATATCTAGTTCTTGATATGCCTGCACCATTAATTATAATTAATGATCCTTATTAATAGATAAAAATTTCACAGTACGCATTGCATTCTTATTTGTTAAATAATAGAAAAATGATACTTTAAAAAATTCACTCATGATGGAGCAGTGACCCATTACATTGTGGAGAACTTTGATCACAATCTTTGTTTTGGTCTTCCTTTGGGCATTTCCCTTGTATAAAACTGTTTCATAAGCTGCACAAGTCACTGCATACACTGTTTTGAAAATTAACCAGTTAATGAAATGGTGTGGGAACTGAACCTTATTTGATGTGTCCAGTGATTTTGTTAACATGATTTCATAACCATACTTAAAATATTCAATATAAAGTAAGTAAAGCATTAAAAATCCAATTTAATGGTTCCTGATTCATCCCAATTTTTACTAGGTTTGATTGATTTGTATAAATTCAATTTTTTAGTTTATACACGATCAATCCTAGATCTATTACCGGTTTGGTTTTGTAAAATACTGATAATAACATATTTTAGGATAATAGTTTTATCTTATTGTTTCTTGGATGATCAACTTTTCTAAAAACTTAAGCTATTAGGAAAGAGACCAATCTATGCATTTATATTCTTAACACTCCCCTCACTTTTGGGCGGGTAAATTTGAGGAGACTAACCTAAGCCCAACAAGTGGATTGACTTAATTGAGGTGGAAGATAATTTTTTTAAATACGGATGGTAGGAGGATTTGAACTCGGGGCCTCCCGCTCTAATACCATGTTAAATTTGATTGGATAACCAACTTTCTTAAAAGCTTAAGCTATTAGGAAAGAGACCAATGTGTGCATTTATATTCTTAACAGTTTCCATATTAGTAATGGCTTATTGTTAATCTTCCCTTGAGTATTTAATGGTGAAGATTACTATATACAAAATCTATGCAAACTACTGCAACACCGATTCAAAAAATGAAAAAATTTAGATTCCTGTAATATTTACCTATATGTGTCATTTTGCATCATGCTCTTCTTCAGAGCTAGTGGGTTGACCCAATTTGTTCTCAAAATTCCTTTGCTTTTCAGAGTGAATGGCACAAGAATGTTTATGGAACCTGTTGGCACAGCTAAGTTGCATGACTCCAACATCATTTATAAGAACAGACAGACAAATGGAGTTAGCGATTTATTTAGAAAACGTGAGTCAACTCTGTTCCGGTCCCACTGGCAGGTATTAGCATCAAGCTGTTCACCTTTGGCTGAACTCTTTCAATTTTTTTATGGTGAATGTCATAGACATATTTTTTGCATCAGATAATACAGCTTGTTTCAAGAACAAAACCAGGGTGCTTTTATGCTTGGGTTGTTGCTGATGGTATTATGTATAAGATTCCAATAAGCATCCCTAGAGTCTTTTATCTGAACTCTAAAGCTCCTATTACAGAAGAGTTTCCTGGAAGACGTGTTAAAAAGATTCTTCCTCATAGCAGACCTAGCTTCAATCTCATTGAGGTATCCTTAGTTTTCTCTCTCTCTGAAAATTTTCAACTTTACATTCAGTCTTCTTGTTATCCTAAGTAAGTTGTACGTCTCTTAAAGGTTGCTATTAGTGAAGAACAGTTTAGAGCTGAAAGCAAGAAACTTTCAGCTCACTTGGCAGATCCAGAAGTTGAGGTAAACTTTGAGCTCCTTGTGCAGAATTGAAAAGTTTAGTTTTGTAAAATTTTATTGAGTGGCCTTGTATGTTTGTCATGTTACAAGATCATAGTCTATTTCTTCAATCAATAATTTATTTACTTTTACGTTTCTTTTGGTTATATGATTTGATATTGGATAACTAGGGAGTGCACTTGATTCTATTACATTTGATCTTTTTGGTTCAAACGTCAATCAAATATGGAATGGATTCGGAACTCCCCTGTTTTAGCTTAGACTAACAGCACCATGTTGTTGGATCTAAATGTTAAGAGCATCCAAATGAACTGGCATAACTAAAAAAAAGAACCAAGCAAGTAAACTTTTGTTTGGTTGCATAATTGAAAAGTCATTGGAAAAAATCCTTCCCTTGATTCCAGTTTGTTAGAATCATTTTGAAAGTTGAAAAAAGGAGTTACATATAAAATTAATAAAATTGAAAGTATTTATATGCAAAATATACTATTTTTTATTTATGAAGGACTTGAATATAAAATTGCTAAAATAAAAGGGCTTAACTGCAAAATATAGTAGTTTTACTAATTTTTATTTACATAATTATAAATTATTATCTTGAAAGTATTTATTTTTTTATGAAGGACTAAAATATAAAATTTGTAAACTTAAGGATTTAAGTGCAAAATATATTATTTTCACTAATTTATACTAAATTTTAATTTATTGATAATTTTATTGATAAAAGACTGAAATATAAAATCTATAAAAATATAGGAACTGATATTAATAATAGTAATATATTTTTCTTTCCTAGTGGAATAGGAAACGGCTTTAGTTAGTGAGTTGAGAAAATAGCTTTCTCACTTTTTCTTGGAAATGACTTTCCGTGGGAAAATTGTTTGACTTTGTTTTGTGTCACCAAACTAAGCAAAGGAAAACTCAAGTGGGAGAGCGGTTTCCTTTCCTACCCTTTCTAGAGAACAAACACACCCTTAGTTATTATGACAACATACTCAATTAAATTTACCACATTTCAGATTTTAACTTTGTGGTGAAGCCTCTGAATCTGTTTATACTTTAACTCTTTGTAGGGGATATATGAAACAAAGATGCCTCTAGAATTTCATGCTATTGTCCAGATTGGTTGTGTATGCAAAGTAGATAAGGCTGCTTCTCGCCGAAATGCTCAAGATGGATGGGAGCTGAATGAGTTGCATATGAAAACTACAGCAGAATGCTCATACTTGGAGCAAACAATTACTTACTTTTATCTGTATCATAGGTATATGCTTAATTTATTACTAAAGTATGCATGGTTGGTATATGCATCTGTGCATAATTTTATCTCATGGATAACATAAATAAATCTTATATGGAAATTGAAATTTCCAATATAAGAATGAAAATACATCATTTTTAGATTATATTTTATTTTCATGCTTAGAATTTTCCTCTTGCACTCAAGTGAGGAAATTTCAAAGCTCAAAAATGTATGTTCATTTAGATAAGCTGGAGTAAATGTGAGTAATAATAGATCCCACCCTAGTTGTTGCTGGTCATATCTATGTCTGATCTTCTACCATAAGGTCAAGCCAGAATACTAGAATTTTCCTACTTTTATGTGGACATACACATGTTTCTACCTCTCTATTGAAGTTAACTAAATGATACTCGTGCTTGTCCTTGTTTTGGTGCTAGCTTGTCTGAGGGAAGGGCGATATACATTATATACTTTCCCATATCTGGGACAATATCTGTTGTGGTTGTAAATCCTTTTCAGAACAGAGAACTATCCTTATCAATTCTTGAAAAGCAATTCCGCGAAGGTTGCCAGACATTGTCCATTGAAAGCCCAACCATGGGCAATACTAGCTTTAAGGTATAGCCATTGCTTTTCTTGATGTACAACTTGATCTTTCTATCTTGCATTCTTATGTTTTTCTAATTTATCATCCTTTCCAGCTGGAGTATGTTCGTTCGGTTGATGCTGGAACCAAAATTTTGCAAAGAACTTTGGTTGAGTACAGGTCTACCTCCTGTAGCTTGTTATTCTGTATTAGCATCAATTTCCTCTGAAGATGTATGCCATTAGTAGAAGACTGACTTCCATCTTTAGTTATTTGGGTCATATCTAATATTTCTTAGCTTCATTATCTCACTTTCAATTAATATCTCGAACGTGACAAATAGATCCTTGATAGCATAAGCCCTAAGATATAATTACTGTCAATTTTAATAAGCCTGAGTTATGCTTAGAGACATGCACCATACATAATAATTTTTATATTGTACTGCAAACCTTCTGCAATTCTGAACCTAACTTATTCTGGTAATAGTTCCCATGTGATTTTTTGCGGTGTCTAACAAGTTCTTGGAGTCTTTCATAGAAGCACTCTCAATTTAATTTGCTACTATGCTAATTGCATTTAGCTGGTAAGAATGACAATTTGTAGATGTTTTTGCTGATTGCAAGTTAGCAACAGTTAAGCAACACATGAAAGTTAATGCTTGACCATTTGGTTAGTGAGCTACAATAGGGTCCCCCGTCCCCCTCTTGTCAATACCAAGATGTTCCTTTACATGTGAGTCACAAACAATTTTTACATGATGAAATATGATAATTTTAAAAAAGAAAGGATGACATCTCAACTCTGCACTAGAGTCTAAGGCCAAACGCCCATGAATTAACTTTCCACGTATGTTTCTAATGAAGTACAAAAAATGTGTTTGGTTGACAAGAAATTAATTGGTAGGAAGTGTAACTTCCCACCTGGAACATGTTTGGTTGACATGAGTACTTACTAGGAAATATACATCAAATGGCCAATATATATCATTCTTCTTATAAATTATATATATATATATATATAAAATTTATTTGTAAATTAATATTTTAACATATATATGTAAAATATAGTATAATTTTTTCATATTTAACTAATATAATATATAATTTATTATATAGAAAAAAATTAATTATTATTTGGAGTTAATATAAAAAATTACATATTTTGCTCAAAAATAAAATAAGTCAAGAATTCATGAATTATCTAATCTCATAACGTTGACAACATAAATTATAAATTTAGCATTAAATGCAAATGTGAGGATAAAATTGTCTTTTTTTTCAAATACAATGCATAAAGTACAACTTACCTAGGTCCCCCTAGGTAAATTACTTTTTGCATTTTGTCAACCAAACAAGATAAAAAAACACAATTTCCTGGGAAGACAACTTTGTGCAGTAAATTGTGTCAACCAAACGACACATAAGAATACCTAAGAAGTTGTTTTGTTTGTAATACCCCAGTATAGTCCCACATGGGAAATATGTTGGATGTGGTGTTGACTTATAAGGCTTGATGGGTGTGTTACCATCAAGCTTAAGCATTTTAATTAGGCCAATAAGTTGGTCTATGAAGTTGGTGGGTCAGTTATCCCATCAAGCAGGTTGTAACAAATGATATCAGAGTAGGACCTAGTCCTAGACATGGTGAGGGCCCTTATGTGAGAAAGGGCTGCCCAAGAGTTGTGGAGCCGCTACTAGGCTATGCCTCGTATGTCGCCGACTTGGGTGTGATTCTGGTCTGTGTTAGACTCAAGTTGGATCTTGATGAGGACGTCAAGACATAAGTGGGGGAGATTGTAATACCCCAATTTAGTCCCACATGGGAAATATGTTGGATGTGGTGTTGGCTTATAAGGCTTGACGTATGTGCTACTGTCAACTTCAACTTGAGCATTTTAATTAGGTTAATAGGTTGACCTATGAAGTTGGTGGATCAGTTATCCCATCAAGCCCCATCAAGCGGGTTGTAACATTGTTTCTCTGGTAATACATAAGAGATTTTGAGAAAGTGAAGGGGAAGGATATGATCAGGCCCCTGACTTCCCCAGGGTCTTGAGTGTTAACTACCTATATTGGTATTGAAAATACCTGCATTTGATAACGACCATCATTGTGGAGGGCAATAATTTAGTCAAATTGAAGTAAGCTACATACATTCTCTTCACCATATCTTATCCTCTCCTTTTCACTATAATGTTCCACAATCTAGAGTGGATTTTTCTACTTGCTTTGTTGTTATCATTTATTTTACATGAAGATTTTTTTTTTTAAAAAAACTTTGCAAAAGATGCGCAGACCATTAAACTTCTATCATTATTGTCTTTGCTGAACAAGGAATTACATAGAAAGTCTCTTGTTGGAAAATTAGTCGAGCAAGTTCTTTGGCTATTTTTGGTTGAGAGCTGAGAGAGTTTGTCTGTAAAGTAAAACTACTATGGATTTCATGCTTTTCATTTATTTGTTGCTTGAATAGTTTCTCTATATATTAAATGTATATAATATCTTTGAGAATTCATGATTACATATCTTCCTCGATGGCTCAGTTCCATTTCGCCAACCCCTACCTCTTATAGTCTTTGGCTGCTTATCCATGCCCCTACTCGATTTTGCATCCTATCCTGTGTGAGCATCGAACCTCCTTTTATAGTGGGCTGAGAGCAGTGATTTGCTGCTTGCAGTCAAAATGTGGAGTAAGATTTCATAATGTACCTAATCTTTGAAGGTCACTACTAAATCCTCCTTCACAGTTCGCCAAATGACTATTTTTGTCATATCAATACTATATGCAATGCCAAAATCAAGAGCACTAAATTATATGTTTAGATTTGCCTCAGAAGTTCTGTCACAGGTGATAGAAATTTGTATTTGTTATTCAAATTCATGATGCACATACATTTTGATTATGGGGTTGTTTTAGTGAAATGCCATCCTCAATTCCTCATCTCATTTATTTCTTTCGGCACTTGGAACACAAATGAAGTCTTTCAAAGGAAACTTTTCCTATTGTCAATAATCCACAGGAAACTAATGTTATGTTTTTCAATAGGCATCAACATCCTCAACCTACTATTGGTATCATAGAATGCCCAGGCTTTCAAGCTATGAAGTCAGGGATAAGAATTCTCGAAGACTTCCCTTGTGTTACTATTCCTTGCAATGGTCGTGATAGTAATTATCAGGTATCTTAAACGTGCATGTTCGTGATAGTAATTATTAGGTGTCACTTTTATGCTTTTCTAAAAGTATGCACATCTACCAATCTTTGCTTTATTTGTATTTAGGCTCTTGGATGGCAAGTCACAGCTGGTAAAATTGGCATGCAAAGATGTGCTGCATCATCCCAGTGGTTTAATGAAAGGATTTTGCTATCAAGATATGCACATGTAATGTTCATGTTCCAACTGAATCACCTTCAAATTTTATTAGGTATAAGATTGAATTGATTAAAGTTAAATTTGATGTCTGATCAAACAGGTGCCACTGGGGAACTTTGAAATTGATTGGCTTCTTTTCACTGCTGATGTCTTTTTCTCTAGGGCATTGTGTGATCAGCAGCAGGTTGGCATTTTAAGTTTTAACTAAACAATTTTTTTTCCAAACATAATTGACAATAGGAAAAGTTGTTTGTTCTGGTTCTGCTGGAACCATTTATTCATTTTGTGATCATTTTGTTCATCATCCAGGATCATGCATTCTGCTGAGTGTGAACAGTCTACTTTATTTTCATATAGGTATATGGTTAATTTATTGAATGATTCCATGGATTGCCATCAGCATACCTTGGTAACTAGCATAGTATATGCCACTAGCTTAAGATGCCAAATATAATGCAGAGACAGGTTTGTTGGCCATGAAAAGCATGACTGATAACAAGTTCTAAAGTTCTAACTTCTAAGTGCTACTCTTATCTAAAATATAGTGGTTTCTTCCAGTGATGAGTGGTGAAAACACAAATGAATATGATTGCAGCCCTAAGCTGTCTTGCATTATATTATCCTAGAACAACCAGCCTCACAGGAAGTAACTTGTGCTCCAGTTAATTTCCAAACAGTGGGTGATGAATGCTAAATTTCTGCATCTAGAAAAAGTAACTTTGTTTTAACCAATATATAATGCAGCTTCATAGATTGTAAAATAAGTAAATAACATGTTAATGTCTTTTCGTAACTATTAAGAATTTAAATGCATAGATTGGTCTCTTTTCTAATAGCTTAGAGCCTTAGACTTTTGGGAAAGTTGGTTATCCAATCAAATTTAACATGACATCAAAGTACGAGGTATTGAGTTCGAATCCTCCTAGCACCAATATTTTCTTGAAAAATAAATACCCATAGTTAAATTAAGTCAATCGACTCAATCCACGTGTTGAGCTTGGGTCAATCTCCTCAAGTTTACCCGTCCACAAATGAGGGGAAATGTTAAAAATATAAATTTATAGATTGGTCTTTTTCGTAACAGCTAAAGCTTTGGGAAAGAGTGTTGCTATATTCTCCTAAAAATATGCCTAATAATCTTCCTAGTCACTCACAAGGATATGAGTTGTAAACTTGTAATTCCATCAACAATCATGAGCACTTTCTTAAATGTGAGTATTAGGAGGATTATTAGGTATATCAATTAGGAGGATTTAACATTTTTGAGCTGGCTATTCCAATCAAATTTAACCAAATCATGGTTGTAATCATAGTTTAAAATCTCGCCTGGTACGGTACGGTAAGCTTGGTATTTACCGATTTTTTAGGTTTCCGGTATACGATATACCCGGTATTTGAAAAAACCGGGTATATTGGGTATTACCGGGCGGTATATGGCGGTATTTTGTCATATACCGCCCGGTATGGGCGGTATATGCCTCATACCGCCCGGTATGGGTGGTATGAGGCGGTAGTACCGTTGGGCCAACCAACGGCGCTGAGGCTATGGTTTAAAAAATCGCCCGAAACGGTACGGTAAGGGCAGTATATACCGGTTTTTGAGATTTTCGGTATACGATGTACCCGGTATTTGAAAATATCGGGTATATCATGTATACCGGGCGGTATATGTATCATACCGTCCGGTATGAGCGATACCGGGCGGTATGATAACTTTTAAACGTTGGCAATGGGTCGCCGACAAGCCGACAGGGCTGTCGGCCACATGTTTCGGCATATACCGTCTGGTTTGGGCGGTATGTAAGCATACCGGGCGGTATACCGCTCGGTATGATAAACAGACGGCTCTCTAGCCGTTTGGGGTCGGGTTTGGGGTGTTTTGGGGCTATATAAAGAGATTTGGAGTTATTTCTTAAAAAAAAAATACATCACCGGTATGCAATTTCTGTACCGGACCGTACCGTGTGTCGGTACGGTACCGGTACCGGCCGGCGACCGAAATCGGTACCGGTACCGAGATTTTAAACCATGGCTGAGGCCACTTGTTTTGGGTTCATATCGCCCGGTTTGGACGGTATTATATGCATAACTTATGACTGGTTCGAGCTACGGAAATAGTCTCTCTCTAAAAAGCACTGGCAAGGCTGCGTACATCACCCCCCCGGAGCTCACAAAAGTAGGATTGCTTCGTGCACGAGGTCCCAAGTTCGAGTATCTTCCTAGCATTAATATTTAAAAAAACCCTCCACTTCAATTAAGCTCATCCACGTGTTGGGCTTGGGTCAGTCTCCTCACGTTTATGCACCTACACATGAGGGCGAGTGTTAAGAATATAAATGCATTGATTGGTCTCTTTCCTAACAGCATAAGTTTTTTGGAAAGTTGGTCATCCAATCAAATTTAACATACATCTTATTTTGCCTTTGTTGATTGTCATTGTTAAAGTCCCACATTGCTTAGAGATATGGTCAAGATAGCCTTTATATAGTTTGGGCAGTCCTCCCCCCATGAGCTAGCTTTTGGGATGGAGTTAGGTCTACTAATTTCTTAACATGGTATCAGCCTATCATGTGGTTGAATATTGTGCCACCCACAGATGTCTTGGGCATGAGGGGGGAGGGGTGTTAAAGTCCCACGTTGCTTAGACATACAGTCAAGATAACCTTTATATAGTTTGGGCCCTGAGCTAGCTTTTGGGGTGGAGTTAGGTCTACTAATTTACTAATTTCTTAACAGTAATACATGAAATGTTTTAGATATTCTTTTTGCACAATCTCTAGGGTTGTCATTTCCTTTATAATTTATACATGCAAATCAGAAACGTGCACAATTTATCAACAGGCTCATGTTACAAATTCCATGTCATGTAAGCTCTTAACTGATAATTGTTTATTTGGTTTAAAATGATCTTGGGATTTGTCTTCCAGGTACTATGGATAACTGATGATGGCATTCCAGATTTTGGGGGCATTTATGAGGGAGATACATGCTTTGCTGATGAAGTAAGAATATCTGAAACAATTAGTTGAGTTTTGCTCCTAGAAATCTTCTTACAGATGTTACTTTTGCCGGTTAAAATTTAGCTTTCTAGTTAATTAGTATACCTAATTGTACCTACAAATTATGACTAAACACCAGGTCAATCAACCCTCTCTCAGTTATCCAGGGGCATACAGAAAAGTGGCAGTTGAATTCAAGGTTAGACTAATTCATCTTTTCAAAACTAATATGAACAAGATGACAATGAATGACCTTTTGCAGATACACCACCTAGCTGTTAATGCACTTCTCAAAAGTAGTCTAGTGGAAGAAATGGATGGAGGATCTTTATTTGGTTGTGAATATGACTCACATCCTGTGCCTCATGCTGATGAAACTGGTTATGATGAAGCCAGCGCATGTGCATCTGCATTCCAAGTACTAAAGCAACTAATTCAAAGATGTGTATCAGATGCAGTAGCTTCTGGTAATGTGTTTGCTGATGCAATATTGCAGCATCTTTACCGGTGGCTTTGCAGGTGAGGAGTTGCAAATTTTTTTCACTCGTCATTCTATAATATGTCAATTTCTTAAAGAGAATGTCTAACATGTAAATTTTCAGTCCAATGTCAAAACTTCATGACCCTGCCCTTCATCGTGTTCTGAATATGGTAAGTTGCTAATTCTGATGGATTAGGTTATCTGATGCTACATTCTGCAAGAGAATCTAAAAAAAATTCAAAATCTTGGCCTCTAAACTTCTACTAATTTTCTTGTCAATTCCTTAAGCTAGAGTTTAAGTGATATATTGATCAAATTATCTTAATATAGACTTCTTCAGAAGTTAGATGTTTGAATATATGTGCTTGCTATTTTATAATTTTATTTATTTTCTATCATTTGAGATTCTGTAGTCTATTTATTTTCT
Source organism: Canna indica (assembly GCA_034359265.1). Taxonomy (NCBI): domain Eukaryota; kingdom Viridiplantae; phylum Streptophyta; class Magnoliopsida; order Zingiberales; family Cannaceae; genus Canna; species Canna indica. The sequence goes on from CP136891.1 coordinate 507,291, forward strand.
TTTCTCGATATGTATCTTTACAGGTTATGAAAAAGGTGTTTGCATTACTTCTTGCTGAATTTCGAGAACTAGGAGCCGCAATCATCTTTGCAAACTTTTCAAAGATCATAATAGACACCGGCAAGATAGAGCTATCGGCTGCCAGAGCATATTGTGATTCTTTGCTGCAAACATTACAAAAGAGGTTTGTCTTTTTTTTCCAATTTATAATACATTTAGCATTTTTCATTCATCTATTATTTCTATGACTCGATGCTGCTATAACAGGGACCTTTTTGAGTGGATTGAGCTTGAACCTCTGCATTTCTGGCATTCATTACTATTTATGGATCAGGTCTGTCCGTGCTGCTACTTTGTGCATCTTCTGCAGATTTCTCTATGCTAACATTTAAAACAAAATTTTGTCAATAGAGTCAATTTACCTTTGTTGGAGGAACTTATTATTATTTCTCATGACCTTTTGAATAACACAATGGTGAGTACTAATGAGCTAGAAAATGATAGGAAAAACCTAAATGATACTGTAAATTGCAGTTCAATTATGGAGGAATTCAGGCCAAATGCCCAACAGGATGCCCAGAAGAATACACAGGTGATGATTCTCAAGTGGACATTGTATCAAGCTGGAATATAGCAGAATACTTACCAACGGTCACCCAGGTTTGTTGTTCCTTCACAAAAGTAACTGCTCAGATAATTGTCCTGAATTTGTCAATCATAAGTAGCATTTGTTCTTTACATAGCGAGATTCCTCTTTCATGTGCTAAATGGTACAATCATCCAATCAATCTTCTGGTGACAAACAGGACCACTTTGTCTTGATAGTGTCAGAATTTTTGTATATTCCATGGAAGTACTTGAAAGAACAAGTTTTGGCTCGAACTACTGTGACGAGTGATGGTACTTGTACTCAATCAATCACAGTCAGAGCTTCTGAAACTCTCGAAGGATCTGTTAATGAATACATCAAAGAACAGGTATATATAACTTATGATGATAAAAGGACAGATTTCAGCTTGCTCTCTTCTATATAGCTTTTTATGCTTCCTGCAGATCAGCAACTATTTCACTGAAAAGCTTCTCAGAATTGTTCGTGACATACTCCATTTCAAGGGAAGAAACAAAGGCGATATAGATCTACCTACAAGTCATGTATTAGTGAATTCAGTTGAATCTCAAGGAAATAAAGGAGATGCTGCATTGGAGTTCATTAAACATGTGTGCACTGTTCTTGCTCTTGATCAGAATGTTCAACATGATGTTCTGGTATGCAATCCTGTATCTTTTCATCTCATTTGAATATCGTACAACAAGGATTTATTTGTTATACTGTATTATTCATTTTTTCTCTATGCATTATTTTAGATGCCTTGCAGTTGGGATTATAAACATCAAGCTTAATCATCCTGTAGTGGTATATTGTAGTTTAAATGTTTAGTGTCAAAACATGGTAAATAATACAAAAGCTAAAGTACTTTTCGTATATGTTCAAACCAAGGATTAAAATCTTGGTACCGGTGTTTGATCTACCATACTGCATGGTTTAAAATACTGGTACCGGTAACGATCTCGGTCAATGACCGGTACCGGTGTGTACCGTACCAACACACGGTATGGACGGTACGAAAAAGGCATACTGGCCAAAAAAATTGTTTTTGCTGTTAAAAATAACTCCAATAACACATAAGTGATCAAGAAATACTTAAATTTAAGATTCAAATGTCAAATACATGAATACAATATTTTAAATCCGGCCCCAAACAGCTATATGCCACTGTAGCAACGGCCCTTTTTAAGAGCCGTTGCGTCATACCGGGCAATACCGCCCGGTATGACATCAAATACCGCCCGGTATGGGCGGTATTTGATAAATACCGCGCATACCGGGCAGTATTTGATAAATACCGTTCATACCGAGCGGTATTTACCGAGACACCCGGTATTGCCAAATACCGTGTATCTCGTATACCGATTTTTCAAAAAACCGGTAAATACTGGCCTTATCGGGCGGTATGGTACGGTATTTGAAACCACGCCGTATCATACCGACACATTGTTCTGTCCGGTACCAGTACCAGCATGGTGCTACAGCTGCATTATGCTCCTGTACCTGGTATGAGTTAGTGTACTGCCTGGGCGCTACGCCTGGTATTTACCGGTACATCCGGTACCGACTGGTACATGGCATAGTTGTTAGGGGCAAAAAGCGTAGTGACGCGCAAAGATCCCCTGGAGCTATAGCGCAGCACGAAGCGCACGCTTTATTGAAATAAAGCACAAAATAAAAACATAGGTATATATTTTATGTACACATTAAAAATACCAATAGATTTCAACTATTATAAAGAATAACAACTAAATATTCAAAAATGACGAAGACCAAATGTATAAAAAGAAACCATGTTTATAAGAAATGATAACCAAGCAAAACATCGTAAATCAACCATAAGAGATAAGTCTAAAAATTAGCAAAACAAAGTTTTAAAACCTAGAAATTAGATTTCAAGCTCCAAAATTTCCCCAAGACCCCAACTTTATTCATCACCGTCGAGATTTTCATCCTCAAGGTTCATCTCATCATTCACATCAAGACCATGAGAGCCATAGCCTTCATTGTCCTTCTCCTCTTCCTCCTCCGTATCAGTTTGGTTGGCTCTAAATTCTTCCTCTTTATCGTTTTTGGAATTTCTATTAACTTGCCTTCAAAAAAAACTCTCCTCCTTCCAAAGAAAAAGGCTAAAGCTGAAGAGAAAAAATGCCTGGAGTAGATCATCTAGATTTCTGTTAACAGTGGAACATAAGTGTCATATTGAATATCTAGTTAACTTTTGTAGCAAGACTAAGTCATGCTGTGGGAGAGGAGGATTTAGATTTTGATGCTAATTGTTCTTTATGATATCTTCCTTCTGCAGATAAAGTGCAAAGACAAAAAATACCTTGCATTATCTAACTTGGACTTAGGGAACCATCCTACATTCCTTGAGATTTAGGAAGACTATAATGGAAAAATGAGCCTAACTACAAGATTTATTTAACGAAAATTGGTTCATTTCAAAGTAAAAAGGAGGGAAACAACAAAAAATCTCATAACCTGACTTTGCACTTGGCACATGCTAATAGTTGGTTTTGTGGTTTTGAAATATCAGCCATTAGGTGTTTTGGTTTCTTTCATTTAATTCCAATATATAATGATTTCTATTGTTGCTGATTCATATATTTGACTTGACAGAGGATGAGGAGGAATCTATTAAAGTTGATCCATGTCAAAGAATTTGCTCCGGAAGCACAGTTTCATGATCCCTGTCCATCCTTTACTCTTCCAAATATTATTTGCAGGTAGGGTCCAGACGACCGGTAATCCATACTTTACATTTTGTCTATATTATACTGACGCAGTGATGTGTCACATTTGTGCAGCTACTGTAATGATTGTCGGGATTTAGACCTATGCCGTGATCCAACACTTTCGGAGGGTGAATGGCGTTGCATGGTTCCACATTGTGGGCAGCCATACAATCGCGAGCAGATTGAAAATGCTCTCCTTCAAATTGTTAGGCAGCGCGAAAGGCTTTACCACTTGCAAGATCTTGTTTGTGTGAAGTGCAGACAAGTTAAAGATGCTCACATAGCAGAGCAATGCGCAGCATGTGGTGGCTCATTCAGGTGCCATGAAAGTTCATCTGCATTCCTAAACAAAATGCAAGTGCTTCATGGCATTGCGGCCCGTCAAAAGTTTCAGCTACTCCACGACTGCACCTCATGGATCGTAGAAGTTAGATGATGCTTTCTATGTTTTGGCTGAGAAGGCAAGGGTGCATCTGCTGGATTATAACCAGCTCAATTGTAGAGATGAAATCATGAACTAATTTTTTAAAAAAATTATCTTTCGAAAAAACAAAACAAAATGTGTAAATAGTTTAATAATATGTTATATTATGTGATATATTTTGTTGGAAATTTTGGGCCACGTTGCATGGACAACAGCCAACTCCATTGTAAAGATGATAACCATGATAGTTAAAAACTTCATTATAGAAAATGTCTGAATACTTGGATTTTTAAAAAATAGTCCAATCTTTGTTGAAAATATTAATTTTGTTCACATTTTATTTAAGTTGGTTTTGATCTTATGCTTTAAATTTGTACTGATTTAGGTCTATTAAATTTTTGTTTTCTCTAGTTGAGGTGATGATATGACAATTTTTATTAAATTTTGTAAATACAAATGTCACGCCAAATATTATATCAGTGTAGTTTTGAAATAATTTTAAAAATAAAGATGCATTTAACACTTGATGATCTATAAAAATTTATGATTAAGATGATAATATGGTATTTTAGCTTTGAAAAATTTGATGACTGTCACGTTATTGTCTACAGAAATGAAAATTTGATAATATCATATTGACAAAAAATAAATTGTGTATGGAATTGATAAATGTTGAATCATATTTTTAAATAAAAATGTTAAATAATTTTATGATATATTTATTATTTATGCAATAGATTTTGTTGGAAATTTTGAAGCGATGTTACCTCTTTCTTCTATATAACATGTTACCTCTTTCTTCTATGTAACATCGGTAATTTCATCTAAGTAGCTTCAAAGCTCAATTAATTGACATACAACATTGGATAGAAAAATATTATAGGAAAAATTAATATATCTATTTCAAACTATAAGTCATATAATAAATCTATCCCATCTTCTAATTTGTCAAAAATCTATCTCACACTATTGAATTCACATTAATTATATCTCGTCGTTAGGTATCTATTGCCATAAAGCATTATAGTCAGTATAATAAATATTAACTTTATATTATCCCATGCCACATCAGCATCCTCGACATCATATGAAATGATTATTTTTAAAAAACTCAAAAATTAACCCTAATATATATTTCAATTTCATCTGACATTGTCCCCAAACCGAAGTTATGTTGCCCGCACAAGTCCCTATTGTTAGTCGTCATTCTTCTTGTCGATGGTCGCCGAATTATTTTAATTCGAAGATTCTCGCCCACCGGAGATTCTCAACAAGCTTTAGGTTGTGTGTGACACTCGGACGCATTCGGTGGGCGAGAATCTCCGGGTGACAACATTCAGGCAATTGCCAACTAAAAGAGCGACGACTAATGACAGGGACTTAATTTGTGAGAGCAACAAAACTCATGTGTGAAGACAATGTCCGGTGGAATGGGGGTATTAGGATTAGGTTTTGTTTTTTTTAACAATCATTTCATATTACGTTGAGACTGTGATAATAAAAAATTAATATATACTATTGTGGCTGTGATGCCATACCAAGTAAGACATACCAAGTAAGACAGTGAGATATAATTGGTATCAATTAAATAGTTTGGATAGGTTGTAGCAAGTTAAAATGTGGTATATAATTGTTATAAGACCTATAGTTTGAGATAGATATACTAATGTACACTAATTTCAAGATAAATCATAATGAAAATTTTCGATCTATTGGCTTAAATAAATTAAATATTGTTGCTAGGATGGTAACGTGGATAGCGTTAATCTTATAAAAACGCAATGTGATTTAAAAACTCTACTAATAGGTAGAATATTTTTGGTTACAAGTAGAAAACTTTCAAGATATGAAAATGATGCATTTTCAATATTGGTTTGTTAAACATGTTATATTTACCTAATATATTTTTCTAAAAATTTAATTAACTAAGCATTTTTATTTTAAAAGACTTACAAATGAAATCAATTTTACATTTTTAGACACAGGAATATTTAAGAAAATTAGTATTATATTTTTTTGTAATTTAACTGTAACACTGAATATGACAATCGAGATCAAAAGCAACTTTACACTAACATTATCAAGGTGTCATTTAGTTGATGAAAAATAATGCGAAATATATATTTATAATTTTATGAGATATTGTTTTCACCTCTCTTTTTTTATTGAATTCAAATGTGAAAAATAGGAAAATGTTCTATTTGTCACAAAAGTAGAAAGTAGTTGATTCATCCGTCGTGCACTTAATAATATAATATTTTATTTATATTTAAAAATTAATTAATGATGATAAAATTTTAATTAATTAAATAAAAAATATATTCTTGTATTTCGTAAGTAGATTTAAAAATGAGCCAACTGTGGGTAGCACGGTTGATAGCAACATGTTGAAAGTAGCCTATAGATCTAGGATTCGATCCCTAGTATGGTCACATATTGTGATTTTATATCTTTGTTAAAAAAAATAAATTTAAAAATGAGTTAAAATTGGCCGAGTTTTAATTATTATTTCGTGGATAGTCAACAATCGAAATCAGTTTTACATATATATTAATAATATATAATTTAATTAAAATTAAAATTAAAATATGGCTTAAGGTATATTTTATTTTTTGATTCACTTAAGATATTTTATCTTTCAATTATGGATTAAAAAATGGATGGATTTCCATTTGGTACATCGGATCTTTAAATGGTTGGATTTGGATAATTGATTAACCGAATGGTTGCACCCCTAATTTTGCACCCGCCCGAGACTTGCCGCACACAGCCGTGCGCTCCAGTAGGTCGACCCTCTCATCGGCGATTTCTTCATCTCCCCACCGGTATCTCCTCCTCTCCTTCCCTGTGATAATCCCTCTCTTCCTTTTTCTTTGTATTTTTGATGGAGGATACATGAGAGAGACGAGAGAGGGGAGAATCGCCGATCACTGGCACCCTTCTCTCCCTCCCTCCCCTCTGCCGGCTATTTGAGTTATGTAGAATCTTCTGTTGTTCTCTTTTCTCTACTTTTGGTCTGTTTGCTTTTGACAGACTCTTTCCATTGTTGCAATTTGTTGTTGCTCCTTGCAGCGTTTGACTATGAGCCTACACGTTTACTGTTTGATGTAATGCTTGAGACAATTCATGCTATTTCTCACTTTTGTTTATGATGGCTTGGTAGATCTGGAACGTAAGACTTGAGCAGGCTTGGACTGCTGCGAAGAACTTCGTCTAGCTTCATTCTCTCGAACCAAGGTAGATTCAGCTCTCTCCATCATAGGTCTTGACCTGGGTTTAGGAGTATCAGGTGTTGGTATATTCAATTTTTAAATTTTTTTATATTTATACTGTTTGCAGCTATCGTTAGCTGCCACTTGCCAGGGAAGGGAAAGTATATCTGTTGCTGCAACCATGGATAGTACGTATATGTTTTCATTTTATAAATTTTAAAATCCTTATCTGTAATAGAGAGGTAGAACAGTTTTGATTAGATTCAATAGTTGGTGATTAGCGACAAAAGATTGGAGCATGTCTTTGCAACTAGCTATTTGTCTCAAGACATGCTATATTTCTTTCCTCATTTGAATGACACTAAGCTAACTCACTAAATCAGATGCTTGTTTATAATTATGTAATTTGTGGGTTTATCATATGGATGGCACCACCATAAAAAAAAACTCTCATTTTGGTCTCTCTCTCTCTCTCTCTCCCCCCCCCCCCCCCCCCCCTCCCCCCCTTTTTAAAAAAAAAACTTGTTTCAAGATGCAAAGTAATAGACTTATAGACCAAGTTGCTCAAGTTGACACAACCATCAAAATGAAATGACATATATGTGTTCTTAAGGAACTTTAGTAATTCAAACCACTACACTCTCGTTGCAATAATAAACTTAGCATACAAATAGAATGTTTGTTTTACACTTAAAGAAGGAACACACATTAAAGAAGTAGGCTTATTACTTTAGAATAAAATTTCGGTGGCTTCTTTACTCTCATCGCAAAACAATTAAACTATGTTCATCTAGCTGTTTTCTTTTATTGTGTCAAAGATTCATAAATATGTAGCCATTATTTTTATGCAATATGCAGTCACCTTTTGTATATTAGATATACAATGTTCTATCGGGTTATTTTGATATTCAATTCAAATTGTATCATTCATGTCTAATTTATATATTGTTGAGTCCATAATCTAGAATTAGTTTTAACTTGTATGGTTACATATTGTAGTTTGTATTGTCTCTAGCCACTATTCAATTTATAATACATCTAGCTAATTGTCTGGTTTTTTTTCTGGACCACTTCAAATATTGAACTCTACTTATTGTGTTACAGTTATACGTAGGCATTTCTGCTTGAAAGAAAAATTCTCTCATTGTATTGTCTTAATGCTGTTTGTTTATCTTGTTTTAGTTGACTCACAGCCAACTATGGAAGAAACAATCATAGTAGGTGATGACCTTATGCTGGGGCCACCATCACCTATCATTCCTCCCGAGATTGCATCTCATGTTCTTGAAGGTGTTGACTTATGTGATGGAATATTGAGGAATTTTTTTTTATGTAAGTGATAATGAGTGATGCCATATATCTCTGTAATAGTATTCTTGGTAGTACATCCAATCTTAATATGATGTTATTGAGTCTCTCACCTTAAACTAAAAGTAGCAATGATACTTATTCATTAATTGCTCTAGGCTTGCAGATCAATGACATTGAACCATTTTGCCAAGATGAGATTGTCTTGTACCAGGAGTGTGTTACAAAAAGGGTTAGTAGCATCTATGTTCTCTTTCATTGTGCTAACACTGAAATATTCTCAAGTCTACATGCTATATGGGTTATTCTTTTGGATCAAACTGCAAACAGGATAAAGAGCTAAGACAAAGGCTCTTTGATAGTGAGCACAAGTTGGGTTTGTCTATGCCGTTGGATGAAGCAAAGGAAAGAACTGCTCAACTTCAATCTGATCTTACATCTCTAGAGAGGTGCAATGTTTTTTTTTTGTTTTTTTTCTACCATATTGCATTGAATTCTTATATATATATATACACACACACATAGAAGAATCCATATATCTTAGCATGGAAGATTTGTCTCATGATAGTTGATTAAATTGACAGAATTGCACAATCTATTAAAGAAGTTTGAATTGAGGTTTTATTTAGAGATATGCTTGTTCATCCAGCATTTCCAATTCACTGCTACAACTCAAAAAACAGAAATGAATATCATCCTTTTTGTTTTCAATTGACAAATTATATGTTATTGCCAAAGTATACATCTTTTACTCAAAAGTAGAAGCTGCTTAAGTTTAAGAAAATTCTTTTATCCCCAACAACAGGGTAATCCTAATAGATAGAACCCTGATAAGGCATTTCACATCTTTTACGTGAAAGTAGAAAATGCTTTTATCCCCACTAACAGGGTAAGCCTAATAGATAACCCTGACAAGGCATTACTCTTATTAATAGATTGAGTTCCTTCCTAACTACATAAGCTTTTGGGAAAATTAGTCACCCAATCACCTAACAACATAAGTACAAGATCATGAGTTTGAATCATAACAGTATTAGTATTAAAAAAATATACCCCTAATTAAGTTTAGTTAGTGCATGTGTTGGTCATGGGCTAGTCTATAGGCACCAACGTGAGGGGGAGTGTTAATAGATTGGGTGCCTTCCTAACAGTTTAAGGCTTTAAACAATTGGGGAAAGTTGGTCAACCAAGCAAATATAACATCTCTTATAACCATATTTATCAAAATATGGTGTCCAATCATGTATGGAGAAAAAATTCCAGCATCTGCCCTACTTATCAATGTTGTCTCTACGGCATGAAATTTGTTAATAATGATTTGACTGCAAAATCATTTTTTATTAGCTCTTGACAAAGTTTTACCTCCCCTATCCTAGGCGCATGATCCTTGCAAGTGGAGTTGAAGGCATGGAAGGATTCCGCCAGCGCTGGAGCTTGCATGGACGCATTCAGGATACCAAGTACTGGTCCAAAATTTTCCTTGTGATTTTGGAATTATCTTTACTATGATTCTTTATATGATTTTATATTGCAGATATATGAAATCCAATAACTTTCTGAAAAAGTATTATAATGTTAAAACAGTTGGTACTGTGGATTTATAGATTCAGGTTTTACTAATTTTTTTAACACCCCAATAGTTTCATGTATCAGAAGCATCCTTATTTATTCTATCTCTTTCTTTTTCTTTTCTTGTTTTGTGCAGAGGAAGATTGGAAGCTTTGAACCAGGGAATTGAGAAGCGGAAACATGATAAGATCCAAGAGGAACCTAAAGGAGCTAATGTTAAGAAGAAATGGTTTTTTTGGTAGATAAATTTGTTTGCTATAGAGTGATTTCTGGCAAGTAGACCTTGAAGTACATCTAAACTATTTTTTCTCCTCAAAACTGGAACTAGTTTACGATCCTGGCAAGGGGATGTTGTGTTGGCACCTAGTAAATTGCAATATGTTCACTCCCAGACTCCAAAGGATCACACAGCACAAATAGCAATTGATATGATGCAGACATAAGAACAGACAGAAGTAATACTTGGTCATTATTTTGATTTCTGAAGATGAACTTGAAAGATCGTCAATCACACTTGGTTTGCAATGATTATAAAACAGCAAATATATATTGTTCACAGGAACTTTCTTTACATTATTCGCTCATGGTAGGAAGAGGAACTTGGTGACAGTTCTCTTTCCTAACTTGGGACATTGTATTACTCTTATTTGAGGACTGTTGTTTCCAGTGATCAATAAAATTACAGTAGTCACAACAAGACTTTTAAGTCCGCTGCTATCGAACTTTCTACTGTTTTCAACGTGTGGAACATGTGCCGCAACCATCTTAATTCGTTGGGGATTGTACACCAATATATTTGGAGTGAAGACTGTGCATACTAAACAGTACCATGGTTAGTTCGTTATGACTTAGTGATGCTATAATTACCATATCATAGTAGAAAATTGGAGTGTGGACCTGTGGCAATCACTAGTGCCACTGTGTTATGGACATGCAGGAATTGCAGCCCCAACTTCAGCCATGTCAGTAAGAGGATTCTTCAGCCAATCTGCAAAAGGGCAAAGCACTATGCGAGAAGAAAATGCGGAGGACCACAAAACAAATAGAAGACTCAGTTTAAAGGTGGCAATGGGCCGCTCTGCTTAGGCCCGACCATCTTCAGTCTGTGCGCTGGGCACTGCTCAGAGATTTTTTGGGTCGGCAAAGTCCAAACACTCAGGTTCGGGCCGAGCTTGGATCGGCCTGAAAATAAATAAAAATAATTTAAAAATAATTTTGAACAAATTAAATAATTAATTGGAAGTATATTCAGAATATGAAATATTTAAATAAATAATAAAATTATTAAAAACTTAAAAAATAATGAAATGAATATTTATTTAAGTATTTTTATATAGCTTAAATTATTAAATTATTTATTAAAAAACTAAAAAATCGAGCTGTGATTGGGCTCGGGCTTAGATCCGTCTTGGCATGTTGGCTGGGCCAAGCACGACCTAGCTTCAGGCCAGGCCCAGCACGGCGCACGTGCCCCAGAGAAGCCGCCCAGCCCGATTAAAACAAGAGATCGGACTGGGTCAGAGAAGTTTCTATTTGATGCGGGAAATAATAGAATGACAGACAAGATTTACTAGAAGACATCTCTCTCTCTCTCTCTATTACATCCATCTCTCTAATCTTCCTCTGTTCTATTCCAAACAATCTCCTTCAAAGCCATTGAAACAGTTCCATCTTGCTCAGTAACAAACTAACAATAGGGAAGAAGAAAGTTTCATGGTCTTCTTTCTCCTCGGAGGAGGTGGAGAACTTCACCGGTAGTAATTGTACTTTTTCTCCTGTATCACCCATCCATTGTCCTTATACATGCCCAAATCCTTAAGTTGAAATGTGTTAACTAAAGTTTAAAAGTCACGCTAGTTGATAATTGTTGCAGCCTTTCTTTGAATTACACATCAGATTTGTATCTTTCAATCAGCTTGGTATATGCCCAAATCTTTTACTTCTTCAAGTTTCAGTAGATGATGTTAAGGATCTGAATAAGCAAACGCCTAGCTACATCTCTTCTTAATGCTGCATGTTGCATATCTAAACAAGTTATCTTAATGCCAATTTCAGGTAGATTGATTGGCTGTTTTTATAGATCTTGATTGCTCATGACGCAAAGAATCATTTGGATCTTCACTGGAGACAAACCGACGACTTGGTTTTTTTGTACAATTTTTTATCAAAACTTGTAAAATTTATGCCTCTTTAAAGTGTTATAACACAGAAATATGAACAAAGTTAAGGACTAGCTTATATTTCTACAGTTGGTAGAGTTGATCTTTTGGGGGGATTCTACAACCTTTATGATCTCTAGTCTGATTTGTAAATCTTGGAACTCAATGAATGATGTGCTGTTTTGAGCAAGGCCAATGCACGCAACATTGAGAAATGAACAATGGTGATGTTGTATTTATCTTAGCTGGTAGCATCAGTTTGCCAAATGTAGCTCCATTTGCCCCCAGGTCAAACAATTCCTCTCCTGGGGTTTGAGTTCATGAGTAACTCTCTTAAAACATCACTAATGGTATTTTCCTTGTCCAGGTCAACTTTTTTTTGTTATGACTAGTAATCACCTTGTTTCCAACAATGCATAAGATATATTCCTTCACTCAACAAAGTGCATTGATTCCATTACTTAAACCATTGATATGGTTCAGACAAAATGGACAGCTGATTCAAAATCTTCTTTTGGAAGGAGTAAGTACTCATAAATTTATGTCGGATTAGTTAATTCCAATTTACTGTGCCCTACATAAACAATCCACCTTCAGGCAGAGTCAAGAGTTTTGTGAACCCTAAGCAGCTGTTGATACTTGATACGACCGAGCCATTAATTTTAAGTCCAATCCATTCGATTGATTCAACGATCCAGTTCAAAGAAATGAAAAACCAGTTTATCAAGTCGGATTGAACATAGAACTGATTCCGATCGAACCGGCCGATTGGATCCATTTTTCAAAGTATTTGACTTTAGATGTCCTTTTAAGTGGTGGATGTAAATAACACTGCAGGTGACTTTGGATAATCTATTAATTCTACTTCCTTTCATATCAAATGACAAGTCAAACAATATTATTTACTGCTGCAAAAAGATCCCCTCTACCAACCCTAACCAAACGCCAGCACAATTGTCTTCTGCAAGGACCAAATTATAGAAAAAGAAGTGAGTTGTTTTGTTCTGAAGCAAAAAGGCAATTTGAAAATGGTGGGATAGTTAATTTGTCAAAAGATGCAAACAATGATAATTTCTAACAAATCCCTAAACGAACCAGATACATAGTTGTTTCCACAAAACAAAGACAGGTATTGCTCAAATAATTCAATTAAAACTCTCTGAAACTGTGATCCAGTGGGTGCAACAACTCCTGCAATTAAAGAGCTGTGACCTTCAAATAAAGAAATTGACAAGAGTTGCTTGAATCAAAACCTAATTTTCCAACCCCGAACAAATCCATTACGTCTGCCTTTGCGTGCTTATATATAACGCATCATTAGCAGTCTCTGCTTTCATCACAACCCAGGTGTTTTATCAAGCAACAAAGATTAACTAATAAGGTTGAGTTAGGAGATGGAGATGAGTGTGAAGAGTTCAAGTAGTATGTCATGCCTGCTGCTGCTGCTGCTGCTGTGGTTCTTCTCTGCAGTGTTGAATTGTGCCACTGCCGAAGTACACTACCATGAGTTTGTTGTATGTCATCTTTCTCTATCTTTACATTTATATATATTTGTCCAAGGAAATTTAACATTGTTTCTCTAATTAATTCGCGAACAGGTGCAAGCAACGCCAGTGAAGAGGCTGTGCAAGACTGACAACATCATCACGGTGAACGGCCAATTCCCCGGTCCGACTCTGGCCGTCCATAATGGCGACTCGCTTGTCATCAACGTCATCAATCGTGCTCAATACAATATCACACTTCACTGGTAATTACAGTTTTGTGCACGCACGAACAATAAAAATGCTAAATCCTTCTAATTCACGTGCCTAATAATCCTACTAATAAAATGCTCATGATTATTAGTAAAATTCACGTGCGTAATAATCCTACTAATAAAATGCTCATGATTATTAATAAAAGTACAACTCATTCCTTCGTGAGTTATTAATTAAAAAAATTATTAGACACATTTTTAGAATGATACAGCAACACTTCACGCACAAATTTAAACAATTTTCTTAAACTTGAACAAGCTTCGATCATAATTGTACGCGAATCTTGATGTATACAGGCACGGGGTTCGACAGATGAGGACGGCTTGGGCGGACGGACCCGAGTTTGTGACCCAGTGCCCGATTCGGCCGGGCGGAAGCTACACATACCGGTTCACGATCGAGGACCAAGAAGGGACATTGTGGTGGCACGCACATAGCTCCTGGCTCAGAGCCACTGTCCATGGAGCCCTAATCATCTACCCTAAGCATGGCTCTTCCTACCCTTTTCCTAAGCCACACAAAGAATTTCCTGTCATCCTCGGTACTGACTAATTCTCTTCTCAGTGCATATAATATTTGTGATCATTCTTAAACAGTTAGATTAGATTCAATTCAATATAGTTTAGAGTCTTTAGACGACAATGAACCAACTTGATTAAGATAATTATTTAATAGGCGAGTGGTGGAACGAGGATCCAGTTCGTGTTGTTCGACGAGCCACGAGGACGGGAGCAGCCCCCAATGTCTCTGATGCCTTCATGATCAACGGTCAGCCTGGAGATCTCTACAAATGCTCTAACAAAGGTATTAATTTGATTCATTTAATAAGTTATTTTGAAGAAAAAAAGATTGATTTGTGAATAATATTTATTTATATGGAAATATAAGTGTTTGTTAATTTATGGAATATTGTAGGCTTAATTAATTTTTGTTTCTTTATAATTAATTATGCGAACATGCAGAGACGACGATCTTTCCGGTGAAGGTGGGTGAGACAAATCTGCTTCGATTCATCAACGCTGCCCTCAACAATGAGCTCTTCATCAGCATCGCCGGCCACTCCATGACGGTGGTGGCGGCCGATGCCGCCTACACCAAGCCCTTCACCACCTCCGTCCTCATGCTCGGCCCCGGCCAGACCACCGACGTCCTCCTCACCGCCAACCAGCCCGCCGGCCGCTACTACATGGCCGCCCACGTTTACGCCAGCGCCCAAGGCGTCCCCTTCGACAATACTACCACCACCGCCATCCTCGACTACGCCCACCCCGCCGGGTGCCCCAACGCACCGCTCAAAGGCCGCTCGGCGGCCTCGCCACTGGTGTTCCCCGTCCTCCCGGCCTTCAACGACACCCCCACCGCCACCGCCTTCTCCGCCGGCATCCGCAGCCCGCAGCCCGTCAAGATCCCGGGCCCCGTCGACCACCACCTCTTCTTTACCGTCGGCCTCGGCCTCTTCAACTGCCCACGCGGCCAGCGCTGCGGCGGCCCGAACGGAACCCGCTTCGGCGCGAGCATGAACAACGTCTCCTTCCAGCTCCCGAGCCAGCTCTCCATCCTCCAGGCGCACCACCTCGGCGTCCCCGGCGTGTTCACCACCGACTTCCCGGCGGCGCCACCGGTCCGGTTCGACTACACTGCGGCGAACGTGAGCCGGGCGTTGTGGCAGCCGGTGCCGGGGACGAAGGTGTACCCGCTCAAGTACGGGTCGGTAGTGGAGGTGGTGCTGCAGGGGACGAACATTTTCGCCGGAGAGGAGCACCCGATGCACATCCACGGATATCATTTCTACGTGCTGGCGACGGGGTTCGGCAACTACAACCCGGCGAGGGACGCGGCCAAGTTCAACCTGGTGGACCCGCCGCTGCGGAACACGGTAGGGGTGCCGGTGAACGGGTGGGCGGTGATCCGGTTCGTGGCGGACAACCCGGGGGTTTGGCTGGTGCACTGCCACCTCGACGTGCACATCACGTGGGGACTCGCCATGGCTTTCCTGGTGGAGAACGGCGTCGGCGAGCTGCAGTCGTTGGAGCCGCCGCCGGCTGACCTCCCGCTATGCTGAGCTAATTAATAAATTTGGTGCTGCGTGCCTTTGTAACTTGTAATTGGGTTCCATTTTTCTTCTTTTGCTTTGGTTTGGTTTGCATGAGATATTGAGATGAGCTTCACAATTCTCATTTGAAACAATTTATCTACTCATTACAATATTTACATTGGTCAAATATATATATATATATATATATATATATATATATATATATATATATATATATATATTAAGATTAAAGTTTCCTCTCCAGAATAATTACTTATTAGAGACCAAATGAATACAAGGCTGCATCTTCTGTCAGAAGAATTCCATTGTATTATATTGAATCAATGGAGTAGAAATTAAGCCTTGCAGAGTCTTCCACGTCGCCTTAATTTAATTCAACTTCCTGTTCTTCTTCTTTTTCTCGCCTGCAATTTCTGTGCATCTCATTCAATTATTTATTTATAATTAATAAAATCTTCCATTCATCGACAAGAGTTAATAATTCACAAGATTCGAAGCAAGCCAGTAAAATAAGCTTTGGAGTCGGCACGAATCCCAAAGTCTATTCAAAATTGAATCAAATCTTAAAGAAGACCTAGGTGATTTTAATTTTAATTAATTGAATCCACGAACTTCAGTGAACGATGGTTTTGAACTCGGATGAATTGCTGGCCCGAAAATCTAAAATAAAATAATTTTTTTATAAAAAAACTCAGAAATTTAAAATTTTGATGGGATCAATTAGGTTTAACTGAATAATTTGAATCTTAATTGGAAGGGGGCGCGCAGCTTTGTTGTGCAAGTTTAGATACAATTAATTGCATGCAAGATGTTTGACGCTGCTTTTGATGAAAGCGGTATAAAAAGGAAAGGAGAGAGAGAGAGAGAGACGTAGTGCTTTGGCCAATTTATTTTATTTCTATTTACATATTGCTTTTATTTCTATTATTACTACTTTCATTATTGTTGGAATTGACTGCTATCATTTCTGGATACATGCTCGATCATCTTCAAATCATACTACGTGAGTTATAGTGTGCACCTTAGTATTATGTATACATGCATGGTGTTATAGCATGAAATATTTTGAGGTACATGATTAGAGGTTTAGAGCTTGAATTTTATATTAATAGTGTTGAGAATGCATATGTTATTGTGTGTTGTTGGCATGATTTGTTACTCAATTGTGGTAAGTGCGTTTCTTTATGAACATGTAATAATTTACGAGTTCATTGCGACCTATTGAACTTAAGATAGTTATTAGGTGGGAAACTGATGGTTCAAGAATGAGGTACTACACGTAGCAGTATGAGTTATCTTTGAATAATCGTTCTCTTTGTATGAACCGATAAGGAGAAGCAATTATGATTGTTGTGCAAGAGAAAACTTATAGAGATATTGTCCACTTCCCTTCTTGATTTATAAAAGTGTTAAAGAGTTCACAAAGTAGAATTTATAGTCATGTTTATTGACGCATGAATTGCCGTAGTTAGATGTGGAAATAGGTCAGGTGCCCTGCCAGGGGCCTGACATATTTAAAAAAATAGCTCAAGTTTTGAAATAGGCATGTTTTCCTTATCAGGTCAGACCCAGACTCAATTTAAAACTTATTGAGTCTGGCAGACCGGCCTGGGTCTGTTAAAGTAATGTATATATAAATATATAATATTATTATAAATATAATTTATATTGGAAGTATATTTTATAAACAAGTTTTGTATTGGAAGCATACTTCATAAACAGGCCAATGAACATATTAGGCTCAAGTAGGGGTGAGCATGGAGTGGTTAACCGGTCCATTAGCAACAAAAAAAAGGTTCATTAACTTCGATTTTTCAAAATTATTAACCGTAAACCTGTCCATTAACTTCGGTTAACCGCTATTTCGGTTTCGGTTTTTTGGTTCAGTTAATCAATAATTTCCGGTTAATCAATAAAATTTTTTAACTTACAAATATAATAATATTATGCAAATCATGGAGAAAAATCCAAACAAATACCGAATTCTCATTGAGAAAAAAGAAAAAAAAAGTGAAACCACTTGAACCAATATAATGTTTTAAAAAACTAATATTTTATTTTTATTTTTTAAATATTTTTTGATTTTTTAAATATTTTTTAAAAAAATTTAAATTTTTATAAATTTTTATAATTTATAAATCATCATTTAATATATATTGTTAAAAATTAATAAATTATATCTAACCGGTCGGTTAACCAAAATCGGTGAACTTTTTATCTCTCGGATCGAAACCGAAAACCAATTTTTCCAAAAAAAAAAACTCCGAAAAAACTGGTTCGGTTTCGGACCGATTTTCCGATTAACCGAAAAATTGGTTTTTTTTTTTCTCACCCCTAGGCTCAGGTCAAAATTTAAGCCTATAATAGGCCATAGGCTAAGCCCATATTAATTTTTTACTATATAAGTCTAGCCTGTTAAGGTGAAAGCTTGGTTTATTTCCACATCTGGCCGTAGTGATAGTGTTATTAATTAGTTGAAGTTTGAAATAGCAATACACAACACTGGAATTCATGACTTAAAAAGTTTTTTAAATAGTAATATAGTTGAAGGTAGTAGATCGATATGCACTCTGCATAACCATGACATATTAAACTATACCTTAGTGTTTAACAAATTTACATTATCTTATCGAGTCTTATGTGGACGTTGTTATGTTTGCTTCGTATGCATATGTGTGATGGGGTTAAAAGTTTAGCCGACTTCACTGCAAGAAAATTAACTTCTATATATAGACACATAAATTTTGACTTATAATATTAAAAATCTTGACGCCTGGCAGTAGGCGCTAAAATGTTTCGGCACCTGACGGTTTGGTGCCGAAACTCAACCTGGTGCGGGCTCGCGGGTGTGCGAGCCTGCGCCAGCTTCCACCCGCACTGCCCCGCGCGGGCCCACGGGCACGCGAGACCGCGCCCACGTCCGCTCGCGCGATCGCCTTTGCCCAGGATCGGGAATATTTCTTCTCTTCTTTTTTAATTTTTTACTTCTATAAATATTTCTTCTCTTCTTCTCTTTTTTCCCGTATCTTCTTTCTCTTCTTATCTTTTTTTTTCTTTTCTCATTCTTTCTCAAATATTTTTTCTACATCTAATTTTTCTTCTTCTTTTTTCAGGCTATCAAAATTTTTCGGGTTACCAAATTTACCTTAAGGCTAGTAAATTTTTCTTTAACTGTTATTTATTTAATATTTTTTCTTTTTTTTAACGTTATTAATATATATATATATATATATATATATATTAAAATAATTTTTTTCGGTATTTAAACGGGTTGGCACCGACTCGCTCGATTTCCGCCACGCGACGAAATCGAACGGAGCAAAGTATCACTGCCAGTTTGAATACCACGTGCTAGGCACGCAGTATCGTCGATTATCGCGTACTGTGTCGTGCGGTATTGGAGAACGGTATTCTCCAATACCGCGTTATTTATTTATTTATTTATTTGCATATCGGCGCCACTAACAGGTGCCGATATGCAATTTATTATTTTTTTTAAAAAAAAAATTCGACGTCTGTCAGTTGGCATCGATATGTTCATATCGACGCCTGATGACACCTACTCAGACGTCAAAATATTAGTTTATTTTGACGTCAAAAAATAGATAGTTTGTTGTAGTGCTTAGAGATAGCTAGAGTGGATAGAGTTGCTACTTTGATAGTAGTCGTTTTTCTTTGAGCTTTTTGATAGTTTTCTTGTTATATATTCAAACATATATAACTCTTCATTGGATGTTTCTTAAAATTAGAACATTAATTAACTTTTGAATTTGTAATAATTATAATCTCATGTTAGATAATTGTTTGTTTACCCATTGTGAGCTGACGTGGAATGCCACGCTAATAAATAATTATTATTATTTAATTCAATACGTCATGTCAATTTAAGTCACACGTGGTATAAAAATATATTTAAAAAATAAAAAAATAAAAACAATTCCACGTAACAATGTCGGCTGACAAACAATGCCCAATAATGGATTCTTGATGATAAGGTATGATCGGAAAAATAATATACTCGAATTTGGTCTGGACCAGGTTTAATTAGTCAGATGTTTGATTAGATAAGAATTGATTTAAAATATCAATTCGATGCATATGTGAAGAGAAAGCTTTCAAATGGCCGCTTTGACACAAGTTTATTTCTTCTTTACGAAAAGTAGGCACCTGCTGCCTGCTGCCTTTAATTTCTAAAAAAAACTGTTGTTAATGGATACTGGAGCAAAGCCAACATATAAGCAAGTCAAATTTGCAATAAAGCAAGAGGCCGGGTTTAATCATTGTGCATAGCAGGAGCTCTTTTGCTTTCAAATAATTTGAATATTATCGATCTCTCACTTGATTCTCTCTGACCTACTGCCTCTGCCTCTCTATTGGATGGAGTTTCTAATGTCTTGGTGAACATAAAAGCCAGGCCCCATCTTTTCTCTCTTGCACACATGCTTTGGAAGCCGATATGATGGACAAGGTCATGCCAACTTCCTTATAACTTTGAAACTAAATATATTATATTATAGGTACTGAAATGTTATAAAGCATAATGCATTGCTATAATAATAAGCTTCGGAGGTCAAAAGGACATGAGAATCCGATGAACATGAAGAGCTCAAAGAAAAGCCGTGAACATTAAATTCATCTTTCGACTTTTGTTTTGGCAATTGCACGTGGTTGCCCACTTTTTGAAACTTTGTACACCATGACATTTACCCCTTTAATTGAGTACTTTTTAAAAATGATTAATTAATTATGGAAAGCTGCATATTATTCGATTGATCGAGCTCTTAATCACTAGCTAGTTAATTAGACGAACCATCATATCAACTAATTGACGATCATACATGAGCTTTCCCGGTTTCCCCTCCCTCGGAATAAAGTATGTTTGGAAGGAAACAAATAGGATGAGTACAAATTTTAAAGCCAATGAGTAAGAACTCTGTAACTCTCCAGTACCAACACAGCAGTACCCGCCGGCGGTGTACCGCCGGCAGGTGTGCACTGGCGGGTGATCAACTGCAGTATATTGTCAAAGAAGTAACAAACGGTATTGCTGCTAATGGAAATAAATCCATTCAAATTAAACTGTCCTATTTTTTTTAATAAAAAAATTCCGTCCCATTTGAATCAGAAAAAAAATTATTGGTTTTATTCTAATCATAAAGTTATTGCTAAAGATATATAATAATAAAAATACATAATTAATTGAAAAATAGATGGTATTTTTGCCCTGAGCCATAAATTCTATATCAACACAAATTCATAAGTAATTTTATTATACAGGTGTCAAAATTTTGAGTTGCGCGGCATCAAGCGTTTGAATTAAAACCAGTTGGGCCCACTTCCAAGCCGAATCAAATTCTTCTCGGCTTGTCCAATAGAATGCATATATCATCAATATGGACGGCTCTTATTTGTCTTTCTCATCTCGATTCTAATAATTTCTTCGGATGCTAAAGCAATGATTCCTTAATCATCATCTCATCTCTCAAGTCTCAACTTTGACAAAGCACAACTTTTGTCTCCTTGCCTCCTTTGTGGTCTCCCTCCTGACTTCCTGAGGACCTGAGCCCATGTCCTCCAATATCATATAAACCTCATCCATTACTAGTTTGCTACTTAGCTTAGAATATGTGAAGGTAAAACTTTGCTGCTTCCAGACAAGGGACTTTAACGAGTAAAAGTTATAAAGAATTAGGGTAAGTTTCTCAAAATGAGAATATCCAAATTTAAAATCATTTGATGAAAAGTATTCACGGACCAAATATAATAAAAGCAAAAGGACTTCTTTCAAGCCATCTTCATAATAATTCCACCTTCCTCTGTCGCAGTGTCGCTAGTCGCTACCCTCCTTTCATTTCAATTTAACTCTCCCTCTAATAATACTACCAGTGAAGAGTGAAGACAGCGTACTGCAAACTGCATCTCTCTTCCTTCTCTCCCTACGATGGAGCCATCTCAGCCCACCACCGAGCCCGCCCCTTCTCCCAAACCAGCCACCAAAAGAAGCCTACTGAGCTCCCTCATGGAGGCCACCGCCGCCGCCACCAATCCCTCCACCGCCCTCCACCGCCCCACTTCCTACAAGGAGGACTCCTACTTCCTCTCCAGCCTCAAACCGGCAGAGCTCAAGGCTCTTCAGGAGCTCAAGCATCTCCTCTCCGATTCCCCCAAGCCCATCTCCATATGGGGCGTCCCCCTCGCCCCCTCCGACGGCGACGAGCGCGCCGACGTGGTGCTCCTCAAGTTCCTCCGGGCGCGCGACTTCGACGCGGGGCAGGCGCACGCCATGCTGCTCCGCTGCGCGGAGTGGCGGCGGGAGTTCGACGCCGACGCGGTGGCGGATGAGGAGCTCGTCGGGTTCAAGGAGCTCGAGGGCGTGGTGGCGTACATGCACGGCTGGGACCGGCGCGGCCACCCGGTGTGCTACAACGCTTACGGCGTCTTCAAGGACAAGGCCGTGTACGACCGCGTGCTGGGTGACGCTGACAAGATGCAACGCTTCCTCCGGTGGCGCGTCCAGGTGATGGAGCGCGGCGTCCGCCTGCTCCAGCTCCGCCCCGGCGGCGTCAACTCCATCATCCAGGTCATTGACCTCAAAGACATGCCTAAGCGCGAGCTCCGTGCCGCCTCCAAGCACATTCTCTCCCTCTTCCAGGACAATTACCCAGAGATGGTCGCGAGAAAGGTCAGCACTCGGCAGTGGCATTAAGACAAACACTTGGTCTACAACTCTCTTCGTCCCCTTAACCTTCCATCAACTGCAGGTTTTCGTCAATGTCCCGTGGTACTTCAGCATGCTGTACGCCATGATTAGTCCATTTCTCACAGAGAGGACCAAGAGCAAGTTTGTGATCGCCAGAGAAGGCAATGTAGCTGAAACACTCTACAAGTACTCACTCAAAACCTCTCTGCTAGCTCTGCTGCGCGGATGTCAAGTTTTCTCCTATCTTTCGTATTGCGCTTGATCAAGATCAAGTCTGATTTGTGATGCTTACAATATGTTTGTTGCAGGTTCATCAGGCCGGAGTTCGTGCCGGTGCAGTACGGAGGGCTGAGCCGCCCCGGAGACCTGCAGAATGGCCCACCAAAGCCAGCCACAGAGTTCACCATCAAAGGCGGAGAAAGGGTGAACCTTGAAATCGATGGCATCGAGGTAAATAAATTTCAACAAGCAACCAGACAAACTCGTTACTTTTAGTTTTGCAAAAGCACTTTGCATTCAGCTCCAACATGTGAAGAGCTCAAACAAGACAAATTAAGATCCAAGAATAATGGCACTACATTGTGTGGATCAGGGAGGGGCGACCATCACGTGGGACATAGTGGTGGGAGGGTGGGACATGGACTACGGCGCCGAGTACGTGCCGAGCGACAGCCGGAGTTACACGGTGATTGTCGAGAAGACGAGGAGGATCCCGGCGACGGCCGACGAGCCGATACACAACGTCTTCGCGCCTAAGGAGGCGGGGAAGATGGTGCTGTCCATCGACAACACCAGCTCCAGGAGAAGGAAGGTGGCTGCTTACAGATACTGCGTGCGCAAATCATCTGTTTGATGACATGCGCGCTTGGTTTGCTTCTTTTTGGAATGCTTCAGTTTGTTTACTTGCTCTTAGATTAGTTTAGTGTTGAGTGGTTTTTTCTGTTTAATTTGTATGTTAGTATATGGAAATGAAATCCACATTAGGATTGCTTTCTTGTGATGCTTTTTTTTTTTCAATGTTTAATCACATGGTTGCTCTTTAGATTAATGGAACAACAAATTTTGTTCTGCTTTGTAAACCATTCATTCATCTTCACAAATACTCAGGCCACCAAGATAGCACAAGACTGTTTTCTAGAATTTAATGAGAATGATAATTGATCTTTCAAGAATCAAAATAATACTGTAATGGACGAATACCCAAACCCATTAAAAAGGGGGTGTTTATTTTCTTCTTTAATAGAAGAATAAAGTGCTTTTAGTTTTTTTAACAAATATATGCATAAGTTTATAAATTTATTTTTAAAGTAGTCATATAATTGAAAAGATATTCTAAAATCTTTATTAAAAAAATCATAATTTTTTTTGAATTTTTTATTTTTGCATTTTTTTAAAAAAAATTTAGGATATATTTTTAAAATAAATTTTGATTTAAATAAAAATCTCTAATATTTTTGAGATTTTCGGTCCAAAATTTTTTACTCTTAAAATCTATTTTTATTATAAAAATATATTTCAGAGTTTCAAATTTTTTTATATTTTTTAAATTTTTGTGCGTGATGAGTATCATCAAATTTGGGGTCCGAATTCCAGAATTTTAAAATGTATATTCCCATTTGGAAAAATTTCAATAGAATTATTCCAATTACGAGAAACGATATATATATAATATTTAAACTCGAAAGGATGGTACGTGTAATTATCTGTAAATCTGGGGTAATATATAAAATTAATCCTTAAAAATAATAATTAATTAAAAAATAGTATAACTCAATTTGGTTATATTAATAGAAAACTTGATGGAAGAGTTCAATTTATAAAGTCTCTCTCACCCGCGCCTTCCGATTCGCGTTTGGAACTCTCGTAGGCCGCTCGCCCGCCTTCCCTTCTTTCTAATAATAATCCAACATGGCTGGCGATGCCGATGGCAGCTTGCCTACGCCGGCGTCCCCGCCGGGGAATCCCGATCTCGAGAAGACCACGCCGGGCCCCGCGCCTCCTCTCGCTTCCGACGAGGGCAGCACGGTTGTGCAGGCCGTCGTGGAGAGGTGGAAACACGAGGACCTCTTGGAGAGGGGCGCCTTCGTGCTCCGCGCCATCGTGCTCCTATTCTCGCTCCTCGCCGCCATGGTCTCAGCCTTCAACAAGCACGGCGATTGGAAGGACTTCGACCTCTACCAGGAGTACAGGTGCCGCTCCTCGCCCCCGACCCCCTTTTGTTTTTCGATGCCAAATTGATCGATTAGGGTTGCAGGTACTTGTTGGCCATCTCCTTGATCGCGCTCTTGTACACGGCGTTCCAGGCATGGAGGCAGGTGCAGCGGTTCAGAACTTGGAAGGATTTCGTGCCGAGAGAATATTCGGGCATCGTAGATTTCGCTGGGGATCAGGTTGGTGGTAATTGTTTGCTATTTGCTCAAAGCTGCAACTCTTATACTGTCATACATTTGGGATGAGATGAAATTTGCGAAACTCCATCGTTGATTTGAATGCTTGGATAAGGAAATCATGGTAAGGATGGTGTTCAGAGCTATCAGCTTAAAGCTGCTTTTTCTATGTTATTCATAATTTTGGCTTAAGAAATAATAAGCTTGCAATTCCACATTTGGTGATGGAAAAAGGCATCCTTCAATCTCCATTGATAATTTGATCGTTTGGGATAAGGTACTTAGATTTGATGATTGCATTAAGAAATTATGCTTGGGATTTCTTTCTGTACAATTCATTGACCCACACATGATAGTTTTGTGCCCTTCAATGTTAAATCTAGAGTACCAAAGAATTATGAAGACTCCGTTAAATTTTAGTAAGGTTTATGTAAATTCTTCTTAGAACTAGAATTTACAACTTTTATGTTAGAACCTTTATGGTAAAAGGTGAAGAATCCTGATTTCCAAAGAAGGGAAGTTATCCTGTAAGAACTTAGAAGATAGCACAGGGCATCTAAGACCATTGGAAAATATGTGTGGGCTTGGAAGTTGAAAGTGTGTATGATTCAGTGTCTTTTTCTTTGGCTAAATAAAACTATAATGCAAACTGATGGTTGAGATTGCAGATGAGTTTTTTTCACAAACTGCAAGTACATAAATAACAGAGCATTGAATTTCAGTTAGATGCCGGACAAGCACAAATCACTTTGATTAGTTGTTTTAGGCACAGATCATTTAAGAAAGATCATCTGTCCTTACCAGTTGGATGGTAAAATTGCTCTATTTAAGAACACCTTCTCACACCGCATAAGTGTATTAGGTCCAATAAATAAAAGTAAGGAACAAAATCCTTCTCACGTTCCTCAATAAAAAATCCCTTCTCATGTTAGATTTCATACTACATTTCATATTATACATATTTATATTAGCTTAAAGACATATGACAAGCCACAAATTTTGTTTTAGACTTTTCCGTTATTTCATTTGGTGATTCAGAATCTAAACAGTTAATTGTCTCAACAGGCGGTAGCATATCTGTTAATCTCAGCAATCTCTGCAGCCATTCCCCTTACAAATCGAATGCGCGAAGGAGCTGATAACATTTTCACAGACGCTTCAACTGCTGCAATAAGTCTGGCCTTCTTTGCTTTTGTAGCTAGTGCATTGTCTGCTTTAATATCTGGGTTCAAGCTCTCCAAACAATCCTATATATAAAATGCCCTATACTAGAGTTCAATGTATGAATAATATTTTGTTTACATATATTGTCTAATTACTCACATATATTTCTCCTGGAATGCCAGACATTGTTTCATTCCTCCTCTATTCTTAACAGCATTTGAGAATAATAAAATCATGTGGTACAAAAAACTTATCTTGTTGTTTCAAATTTCTCTTTCATTTTTTGCTAAGTCGTTTGAAAATATTTTCGTTGAGAAGTACCTTCGATATGTATATATGCAGTGCTTCTTTAAAATTTCAAATGGGCTTGAACTAGTTAGTCGGACAACTTGGGCTGTCCAGATTCTCGTAATCAGTTGGTTCAATTGATTCGGTTAAAAGTATAATACAAATAAATTTAAGAAATACATCATTTTCAAATTTAGTTGAATGTATAATGCTTAATTTGTTTTTTTCCCAGAGTTGATGCTTGACTTAATTTGACCAAATGTTTTTCTTTTTTCTTTTTAGAAAATAAATCAGTTCCTACTCGCTAAGAGGGCAGGGAGAAATGCACTACACAAAATCCAAGAATCTGGATTGAATGTTAAATTGATCGGTGATCGATTCACCCGTTTGATCGATTGTTTTCATTGGTTAAAAATTAAAAATATTAGTAAAGTTCTCATAGTTGCCATTATTATTAACTCTATCACTAAAACATTCGGACCATATATATTCACGCCTGGGGATAAAGAAGGATATAATAATGAATGGATTTTAAACTTTCCTTAACTAATCGAACCAATTACCTGACCAATTTAATATTCGGTCTTAAAAGAACACTAAATAGATCTGCTTAGATGCACAAAAAAAAAGAAAAAAAGAAAAAGAAAAAGAAAAAGAAAAGATCTGCTTAGATGCATTTCCGGAAAAATATCTAACGTGAAGGCCGAACAAGCCAACACATCTCTCGCCCTCTCTTGTTGCGATCGCAAGCCCCGACAAAGAAGATAACGTTTAATCGATGTCTCCGTACACTACGAGTCACATCTACTTTAACCTTTAATCAAATAAAGTGGATAGAACCAGTGACGTGTAGGCCAGCAAGCCGGCCACTTTTTCCCTGTCCTCGTGCCGCGCCGTTGTCTCCTCCTTTGCCTAACGTCATATCCTACTCGCAATCAATTCCTCGTACACATTTCATACCTGCCATTTTAGTGGTTTATTAACGGGACCCACCAAACTTCCTCACACAGACGTAAGATGGGAGTAAGCAGAATAGCAACCGATACTTGGCTTCTAAAATATCACACCTCGCACGTCTTCCAAGCGTCCCACTGTTTCATAATCCAAAAGTATACAGATTATCGTCCTTTTGTGTTGTTACCCATGGTTTCTACCATTACCTTGGTTGCAGAATAGTGTGGGCTCCATATTTTGTTGCGAGGGTACAGATTCCAGGTACGTTTCAAAATGGTGCCTTGAAACATTTTCTTTGCGGATTTAGTCCTCTACGATCCGTCTTGATGGTTCATCATAGCCATCCAGTTAAAATCCAACGGGTTACATCTCGCATGGGCTCAATCCTGTGGGCGCTGTGGTACTCTTGTGTTTTTTGACAAATCCAGAGGTTCATTATCTGAGAATTATCCCTATAAATATTTATGTACGATTAGTGTTATCCACAGCGATATCAGTGAGATCCAAAAAGACGGTGGTGGCAATGGAGGTGATCACAGGAAGGATGAGATCGGGGCTGAACCCAGATGCGGAGCCGTACGTGCCGGCTGCGCACAGGGCGGTGGACGACTTCTCGCCGGAGTGGTGGGCGCTGGTGCAGTCGAGCCCCTGGTTCGCGGCCTACTGGATGCGCGAGTGCTTCCAAGAGGCCGACCTCGACGATGACGACGACCTCGAGCTGCCCGACGACATCTCCGACGCCCTATTCTCCTTTCACGATGCTCCCCATCGTAAGTCCTCATTTACCATCTCGATCTGATCCGTCTAATTGATTTATTTGAGATCTGAGTCGGGACTCTGTTCGGCTGATGCAGGGGAAGAGAAGATGGAGGCGGATGAGGGAGGGAGGAGGGAGAAGGGGGAGGTAATTGTGTGGGGGGCTGACAAGTATTGGAAGGCGTCGCAGGGTTGCGCGGCGGAGCGAGCCAAGTACGCGGAGAAGGCAGCCAAGCTGGTGAGCGTGAAGGTGAGCCCGAAGACGATTCAGCAGCCGCGTTAGAAGAAGACGGGGATGAGTTAATGTAGATCTGTGTTTGTGAATTTGGTTTGGAAGCAGCTCTGTACATATTCTGACATTCAAATAAACTGGATATTTTGTTATTAAAAATTAGAAAAAATTCTCAAATGTTGTGAAAGTGTTGCCTAATATCAAGTCAAATCAGTAAGAAATATGTATATAAGACACTAAAAATTTACTGATTGAACCTTTTTTTTATCATATAATAATAAAAAAATAGGGCTGTTGGGTTGGTGTATAAATGGGCTGATTTATGTAAGATACAATAGAAGTTATTTTTCTAGGCCTATAAGACACAGGTTATATGAGTTTACTTTTACATATTGGATGGTGATTAATTTGGTCCACTCAGGGTTGGGCTGACTGTAGATTAATGTGTTAGATAACTAGCATTACAAAATTAGATGACTCTGTTCAATATTAGCATGATTAAAAATAGACAGTTCTATTCAATATATATAAACTACAAGTAGTCAAATACAAATTGACAAACCATTTGTTGAAGATGTTATTTTCACAAGCTACCTTTTTGACCCAAACTACAGCCTCCCAAATCCGAAGGAGGAAGTCAAGCATGGAGCTTCCTTGGTCTATTTTGTTTTTCGTCTTGATGTCCATCAACAAAAGTGGGTAATCCATTTTTTTTTTCTCTCTCTCTCTCTCTCTCCAACAAATCAATAAATCTAATTGTATTATATTTCTTTTGGGACTATTTTTGTTTGTACCTTTTCTTGAAAAATCAGACCACCTTAATTAATCAACAGGGAATGTCAGGCAATCAAAAAATGAGAGATTAACAAGTGTAATAATCACCTATTGCCGGCCGCCTAAACCACTTGTCTTGCCTCAGAAACCAAGTCAAACGAAACAATTAATTGAATCACCATAATAGCATTATACTATGGCTGGAGCACACACGGCATGGCATGATGGTTCGCTAGTTGGCAGCAGAAGAAGCTTCTCATGGAGTCAACGGATAGGACAAGTTGACTGACTTGATTATTGACTTTGTGGGGGGGGAGGGGGGGGGGGGGGAGTATGTCAGTATGGCCAATGCAGGTGGAGAAGAATCCTACTGCCTCAAATCTTCTTGACTTTTGAAAGATCTTGTTCAGATTGGTGAAGATGTTTTAGGCTTACAGCTGCTGGTGCCCTGTCATTACACGATATTTTTATATTATACTCGGATTTAAATTTGGCTGAAAAGTAAGTTTCACATGTAATCTCTTGTGTGAACATTTCCTTTTCATTTCAACCAGTGTAGGTTTAGTAGTCATAATCCTTCAATGTGATGTCAGAAGAACAGAGCATGACTTCAATGTCTTTTCATGCTTCACCATGCAATAAATGAGTTGGAGGTGTAGTTGATCCAATTAAGAAGAGACATGACCACGTTGAGTTGGTGATCATAAGTCAAACATATTTAATAAATATGTTTTTTTAATGATACTAACTTCCAATATTAAATATAGCTCGCCAGCTTTATAGGTTGTTCCTCGAGTTTAAATTTGGTGGAATTACTATATCAGTGATATTTATCTTTTGTAATCTATATCTTTTTCATGTCCTAATCTCCTATTTTAGATAAGGAGAGCAATTATGTTGTAAATCCTAATTTGGAGAATGAAAAAATAAATTACTGTATAATCGTGGACGTAGGTAAATTCTCATCAAACCATATAAATTTCATTGAGCCCGCCATCAAAGGACATAACCTCTTTAAACTTGTTTTTAATATCTATTTTTCTTTGTTTGGCTTGTATTCTTATAATAAATACAAGTTCTCTCTTATTCTTCAAAAAAACATTAAAATATTGTTTTGTATAGTTGTTTCTCTTTTTTCTTTGCTATTTATTTTTTTTGCATCGAATTTGCATGAATTAGACTTATATTAATTCTTTCCTTGAGTCATCTTATACTTGTAGGATGAGTGCAACATCAGGATTTAGTTCCAAGAATTTGACATAAATTTGTGTTGATTCCTACAGATTTCATTGGAATCTACTATCATTAACTCAAACATAAGCATCTTAGATTAGTTATTTAGTTCTATCTAAATCAATGACAATGAAACCAACGAAATCTGTTCCTATTTCCTAGACTCTCTTTTACATGACAAAAAAGAATCATGAAAAAATCAGGAGTTTTATCCTTTTTTTGCCTTTTCCCTTCTTTTTTTCTCAAAGAAATGAACAAATGTAACCAAAAACCTTCTATAGCATTTTGAACACCCATTAAAACATCAATTAATACAACTTCTACTTTCTACAACCAATTGCAAACATAACAAAAAGAACCCTAGTTTTGTAACATTTGCAGGGAAGGGAATAATCCATGGTTTACTGAATTCTGCACCATTTCTACGCCATAAAGATTGTTAGAGTTGAAAAGCCTAGCATTACTGGAAATGGCTGAAGACTCCAAAAGTGAGCCATTGTTTTCATCAGGTTGAGCTCTGCTAATTGCATTCCCATGGCTTCCTCTTGCTGCAGGAACATCATGGTTGTGCTTCCCCTCGTATGTCGTAATCACCGATCGCGGGTCGCTTGAAGCTCTCTCGACGTGCTTCCTCACCGGGCAATTTTGGGTTGTGCACTTGTAGTAACTCCTGTTGATATGTGGTAGAGCAAGCGAGTCCATAAGTTCACAGCTAATTGAATGAGGAAAATAGTTTGGTTGGCTGATTAAAGTGTTTTAATTAATTATAAGGAGGCAAAAGACTTTAGACCCCTTCTTGTATTTCATTCACCTCTCTTGAATTGAATACAAGTTTCTTTGTTCAAACAAAAAAGAACCGTATAGAGAAGGCAAATAGTGCTTGCTCACCTTGGATTTGGATTCCCTTTTACCACCTTCTGCCCATATTTTCTCCATCGGTATCCGTCGTCAAGGATATCGACATCACTCGGAGTTTGCACCACCACTCTGGACTCCCTAACCATCTTATTTCCCGTCGCTGAGAAGTCATCATTCTCACCTCCCTTCTTTCTGAAAAATGAACAAATTTCTCTTACTTCAGTTCAGTTTCCATCTGATTCATTCTTATATCGAAACAAGAGCTAGTATACATTTCATTATTTCCTATCAGCTTAAGCTTTTAAGATAAGTCACAGATAACTTCAACGTGCTAATAGAGAAAGTCACTAATTTTGAAATTTAAAGCTTATTATCCTTGTCATATTAATTTCTCTCGTTTAAATTTTGTATCCGTAATCTTCAGTTGGGACTCTCTTGTAATCGAATTCCCAATTCAAGCACAATTCAGTGAGTGATTGATATATTAGACTTGAATATTTACTTCTCTAATGGCTTAAGCTTTTAACACTTACTGTCGCTTGGCATCATGAGAATCTTCGTCGAATTCTTCTGCATCAGTGATGCTCTTCTGCACAACATCAGCATCGTCATCCCCGAAAGAAATTGATGAATTCTCGGGTGTGAGAGCTGAATCAGTTTCAGAAGGCAAAGGAGCATGAATTGCTTGAGAGGACGCTGAGTTCCTCCTTGTGGGCTGAGGCTTTGGGTGGTTGTGGGTGCCCCTGTACACTATCTCAGTTATCTGCCCATCCAATGATCTCTCTACCTTCTTCTTTGTTGGGCAATTGGGATGACTGCACTTGTAATAACTTCGCGGATTTTCGCTCCCTTTAACTTGTTTTTGCCCATATTTTCTCCAGTTATATCCATCATCCGACTTCCTTCCATGTTGTGCTGACATCTCTGAAGAATTCGATCGAATCCGATCGATGTCTTCATGCTTGGGAGCAGGTTTCTGTGAGACTAAGTCTGAGGTTTTGCTGCCACTTTCACGGTGATTCCATTTCTGATTTCTTCCGAGTTCTTCTTCCTGTGATTTTTTCTGGAATTAGAAATCATTATCACTTGGGCATATTCATATCAAGATCTGAAGAAAAATATACCACGGAGGAGTTTGATTGATTTGCTTGGGTTTGGAAAGAGAAGTTGCTTTCATCTTTGACTCCTTGTTGAGAATTAGTAGCAGAGAAGAACCCCCAATTCTGAAGTTGAGTTGGAAATTGACCAGTTGTTGGAGAAGGCAGAATCTGTTCAAGATCAAATTAATAATTAATTTCTAGTATAAGACATATTTTTTTCACCGAGAAATCAAGTTTAATTAGCATGCTAATCGACTTACAGCGGAAGAAGAGAGAAGAACTGGAGAATCCAAGAGCTCGCTAAGGCTGAGGCCAGGGAAAGAGAAGAAGGAAGGAGACATGGGAGGACGGGAAATGGGCAGGGACGGTGGAGGTGTCGCCCTGAACTTGGCTATGCCACCTGCAGCTGAGTCCTGCCCCTCCTCGGTTTCGCGGTCGCCGCCGGTGAGGAGCTCGGTGAAGGAGGTGGCGTAGGGGCCGGGGAAAGCGAAGGCCGGCGGCGGGCCTGTGGAAGAAGCCATGGTTGGTCGGGAGGAGATGGAGAAAGGAAGAAGGAGCAGATAGGAGAGAAGATAGAGGAAGAGGAGAAGCTCTTGTACGTCTTGTTGAATACGTCAAGGAATAGGGAGAACTCGGAGAAGGCTTCTTCTATGAAGGAGACGAAGTGGTTGACTCATGGAGTTGGTCAAAGTTGGCGGGTTTGACTTGTCTACAGTCGGCTGAGATTGAGAGCTTGCAAGTTGCACGACTTTAATTGCCTTTAAATACTTTCTTCTAGATTTTGTTTTAAAAAATAAATAAATTACTATTTTTCAGCAATTTTCATAAATCAAAATATAATTTTCGAAATTTTCTAAAATCGAATTGAAAAAATACTCAAAATATCTTATACTCAGAACGGTTGAAATATTTAGATAGTTTCAAATAAAATTATTATTTAATTATGAAAATATATCTTAAAATTTTCAAAAAATTATAAAATGGAAATAAAATACTACAACTTCAAAAGTGTCAAAACTAATTCAAATTTGAGTCGAGATTAGTGCATGCTTGTATATTGACCTATTGACTACTTATTTCAAGTCTACATTGGACAATTCATACAATAACATTTGATCAAATATATTAGTCTTTAATTAAATTTTGAAACTAATTCTTGTTGGATTTTGATTAGTTTTTAATAAAGTCAATTTTACAGAAAATTCAGATTAAATTCAAAATTGACTCAATCACGAATCAGTCGAATTGCCTTACAGTAGTATATATCTCAATATAAGTTGGGAGTGGATATAGGAATCTTATCCTCAGTTCATTGTATCAGGGCATTTATTCGGTGGTTCTCAATTTGGCACGTTTCTCCACTATTAATGTGTAAAAAAATTATAATTATATGATAAAAACTCCTGAGAGAAGACATCAAAGATGAACAAACTCAGCAGGTTTGGCTGGCAGAATTTGTTTGAATTAATAATTGATGAGCTTTAATTGTGATCAATAATTTCTCAACCATGTTTCCTGTGAAGAAGGCAGTCAACAATGAGTTTGAAGCAATTAGATTGACTCCTCTGCAACATATGATCTGCTTGTTGACACAATAAAGATGTCAGTCAACTAAATTAGTGATTTGTCAACAGAAGATATGAGCATGGTGGAAGAATAGAATGCATCAGAACCTAATTAATCAGACCCCAAATTATCATTTCTAATCTGCATAGGTTTTCTCTTCCAACCTACTCTCGTGTAACAAAATCTATTAAAATGATATTATATAAAGCAAGAATATGTATTTATATGTATGGTCAACAAGTTGGGTAAGTATAGAAAAAGATATTTTTAATGTTAATTGATTTTTATTACTATTTGGACTATCAGCTAACATAGATTAATTTCAGTTACATGCAAATAATTATGTTTTTTTAAGGAAAATATCAATTAAACTTATATTTAGATCAATGAATATGAAAATTAATAGTATTAGAAGGGAGATAAATAAGTAAAGTACATGCAGCTAATTATTAAGCTACCATATTTTTCTTCTTCTTATATATGTACCGTAATATGGACGGTTACGATATGCGGATCACATGACAGCCCATTAGATGCACATGCAGATCACATGAGAGCCCATTAGATGAATGGCCTGGGTCCGTTGGCATTAAGTTCACTTAAGAAGCAATTAGAAGTCTCGCTCATGGCTATGACTCGAGTTTTAGGGTTGAGTTGCGCTACCAAAGTGTTTACTCACCGACTCGATTGGATAATTGGTCTAACAACTTCATGTACCCAAATTCTTGATCTAATTAAGATGCTTAAACTAAATTTAATAATAGTACATTCAACAAACTTACTCTTGATATAGGATTAAGCTTAGGTATTACAATCTATCATACTTATGCCTTGATGTCCTTATTAAGACCCAATTTAAGCCTAAGACATAGTTCAGAATCGTACCTAAATGGGCAACATGTGATGCCTAACTTAGTAGCGACTCCACCCCATCTCTAAGTAGTGCTATTTCACAAATACCTCTCTCATCATGCGTACGTAGGACTATAATCTGCTCGAATATCATTTATTATAAATCACTCGAAAGGATAATTAGCACCTCAACTTCATAGGCCCAAACTAAAATCCGAGATCTTAAAAAAAATATATTGTTGGTCGAAAAAAATAAAAAAAAATCAACAAGACGTTGGCCGATACTTGGAAGCCCCAATAGGATTGAAGATTAGTTTTTGGGTTGAGATCCTTGATATGCTTTTGATGATATTGAAAATCAAATAATAATAGTACAATAAGAACTTGTTTAGTTAAGTGCAAACAATTTCAAATAGCTCAAAAGTGAATTGAAAAATAATTTATTTGTTTACTATTTAAAAATATAGAAGGAATGTACAAGTACATATAGTTATCCTTTTTTAAATTCTTATGAATATGGCGTCATTTTGCTACATTATGTTTATCAATTTTTAAAATCAACAAATTAATTACCTAATTAAGTGCAAGTCATTTTGTAAAATTATATATCTTTGATCTTTTTAATCATCCATATATCTATATGATTATAAAAATATTAATATATCAATCCTTTTAAGAAAGAAATCCCAAAAAAGGATCACTCTTTGCTCATCAGATGGGTAGAGAAAGAACGAATATACTCTCTTTGGGATTCATAATAATTATTAATAAGATTGAGAAATTCAAATGATACATCATTTGCTATATTTGGGGACTTATCTACAACTCCAAGTCTCCAATACCATTTACATCTACCTCATTAATTTGCACCCCCACTGATACCATTAACATCTACCTCATTTTGCTCTCACATACTTATTGTTATCAATTTATAGTACATGTATTACCAAATATATATTCGAGGGATGAAGGACCCACCAGATACTTCAAGGACCTGATAATGTACAAAAAAAAAAAAACTAATAAATGTCAATGGAAAATAATAATAATAAAAAATCATTTTAAAAAAACAAGTAAAGAATCAGTACAAACCAATGGCCAAATTGAAATAAACAATTATGGGCCCAAAAATCCCATAGCAGCCCATCTAATAAACAAAGAAACTAATAAGAGTGAAATAGTTGGAATATTCTTCTGAGTTCTGACCATTTTTTTTTTATTTTTGATTCTTCTGACCACTTAATTAAATAGTCTGGTATACTGTATTCATTATATGATATTGACTTGTTGTTAATCAAGTGGACATGTTTCACATACTAATTAATTAACAATTAATGATTTTTTTATGCTGCAAATTGCCTTCCACCATTTATTCCAACAAAAAACAGCTCAGGAAAGTGTGATCTGCCTGCAATTTGCAAGCTATATATATCTCTTCGAATAAATTTGGATCGGTAATTTTGATCTGTTCAATCAAAAATCGATATATACAAATATTTTTAAGATTAATAGATTTAAATTTAACCTTAAATTTTGACTGATTGTTGGAGCAAAATCGATTATTAGGTCAGAAAAAAATTAAAACCCGGACTGATATTCAAATATTCAAATGGTAGTCAAATTTGACCAAGTGTTTATTTTTTAAAATTAACAAAAGTTAATAAGTCGTACATTAAACCTAAAAAAGGCAGCTTCGAAACGGGAATTTTAGGTTACATGTCTAACTTGGTGATCGAGGGAAATATTATTAGCTTCAAAAATCAAAAGCATTCAAAGGAACATAAATTTTGACAGGAAACTTGTTGTACCATCTTCCTAATTGCTTTTTGGTAACAAGTCCTACTTACAATAGAAAAAGAAGATCATTTTAGTCAATTGACTCAATCGAGTTAATTATTCCCTTCAATATATATATCCCATGTCCGTATATACGAGTAGGTAGGCAAATCTATTATTCATATAATTAAAAAGGGAAAGATGATTGCAAGTTGATATGGTTAGTACATAAATTAATTATATAAAGGGTGGAGATAATCGGAAGACAAATAAAATAACATGACTAAAGTTTATCTTAAATTTTAGGAAGTGTCCGCTGGACCATATTTAATTAGAATCCCATCCGTTGTCAATATTTTTTGTTGATGTGTAAATTTAACAAAGTGCTTATTTGATTAATGGATGCAAATAAGCAAAAATAAAAAATTGAATATACATCATCTTATATTATATATGAAAATAGCTATTATATATGTTCCACGGAAATAATTTTCTTGTATATTAAGTAAAATATTAATCTCCTTGTATATTAAAAGAAAAAATAATATAATATTTAAAATTTACATTAAAATCTATTTTTTTGCCATACCCCCTTTATTAACTTATTGAGGATGGTTTTATCAAACATAGATGTTGACAGTTAATGCCACATGGCTTTATTGGTTTTTGACGCATCCAATTTTGAGTCAAAACCAAGAGCAACCAAACAAGTTTGGTCAAAAAAGATAGTTTGAACAAATGGGTTCATTGTAATTTCCAAAACATTGCCCTTTTTACACTACTTGCCCTAGAGAAAGAAATTAGGTCAAATCAGTAAAGGAGCTCTTTTTTTATATCACCATTTAGGGATAAACATTTTAAAAATGAACAATCATTATAAGTTTAACAAAATTTAATAAAGAGAATAATTTTTTAGATAAAATTATCTTTATTGATACGCATGTATGATGAATGATATATTTGTTTCAACAATCCATCTAAGTGTTGGCAACTCGGACAATTCATCCGTATGCCAACAAGCAAGGGACAAAGACAACACACCTCATCCTTGATCAATATGTCGACAATCGGGACAACCCGTCGATGGAGTTAACAACATGCGATAAAGACAAAATACTTCGTGCTGATATCTTTGTTGTTTGTATGATTTTTGTGTGTGCTGCAGATGACTTACGAAGAAGAGGAGAACGTGGTTCATGCCAAAAGATGATTGCAACATGCCAAATATGGGTTGACAAAAATTGCAACACCAGGTTGCACGTTGCCCACGACTGTTGTCCACGTAAGGTTGACGAGGTGGTGGCCACTAGCCTGCACGGTGCTATTGTCGTGGCTCTAGCCTTGGTGTTCCACTGTTGACTGATCGAATGCTGCATCCACGCTGGCCTCGATGGCCAACATTAATTATGGGGCGGCCATCCTAGTCCCCAACGGGAGGAGGGGCGACTGTCGGTGGTGGACTTGACGAAGAGAGGAAGAACAAAGGAAGGAGACAAATGAGCATGGACCGAAGGGAAAGATGAGATGAAGGACATTTTTGTTTATACATATAAAATTTAGCTATTTTTATTAACGTTGCTATACGGAGAGGATCAATTTTTAAATGGCTTATTTCAAAAGATCAAGCCCTGCAATTAATTAAGTCGTTAGCATGCAAATTAAAATCCTTACAACTTAATTACAACCAAAAGGAGCCCAACACAGAATCTTTCATGAATCTTTAAAAGCCCTTACTTCCTTCTTATTCTATAATAAGTGATTAATTGTCAAACACCAGCTACATATTGTAAAGATCAGCACGCTGCATGCGCACAAGATATTAATTAATTGAAGTGGTCAAGAGAAAAAGAATTCAAGGGTGGATGTGCACCTTCTCGGAAGCAATTAGCTAGACTCCCGGCCCCTAATTAATTAGTTCTTACACACACACACACACACTCTCTTCCCTATATAACTACATCTGATCCCCTGCAAATTAACTAGCTAGCTAATTCCCACATTTATCCACATTAATTTTTCATCTCAGCTGTCACCCTCCGATCCGCACAATGCCTGTTGCCGAGGTGATGCCTGAGCAAACCCTCGATCAAGGGATGCATCTGCTTGCTTGGGACACTGCTACTCCTTTGCACAAAAGGTATATATATGTATTAGCATCTTTCTTCTATCTTATCTCATTGATTTCTTATTGCAAATCTCTCTCATCGATCTCTTTCATTTTGTGTATTGTTTTGAACAAACCCTCCGATATATATGTTGTTGATACTGAACAATTCTTTTGATGTTCTTTTTGGTTGACTTGGTATATTATAGGCTTGAAGGAAAGGTAGCGATCGTAACAGGCGGCGCTCGAGGGATTGGAGAAGCCACCGCGCGCCTCTTCGCACGGCACGGCGCCAAGGTTGTCCTGGCCGACATTGAGGATGTCGTCGGCGAATCCCTCGCCGCCCTCCTCGGCCCCTCCGTGACCTTCATGCACTGCGACGTGAGCGCGGAGGCCGACGTCGAGCGGCTCATCGACCGCACGCTCTCCCGGTACGGCCGCCTCGACATCCTCTGCAACAACGCCGGTGTGCTCGGCCGGCAGACGCCGCGGACCAAGAGCATCATGTCCCTGGACGCCGACGAGTTCGACGGCGTCATGCGCGTCAACGTCCGCGGCACCGCGCTCGGGATGAAGCACGCAGCGCGCGCCATGCTCCCTCGCCGGGCCGGCTGCATCATCTCCGTCGCGAGTGTGGCGGGCGTCATGGGCGGCCTCGGCCCGCACGCCTACACTGCCTCCAAGCACGCCATCGTCGGGCTCACCAAGAACGCCGCCTGCGAGCTCGGCAAGCACGGCATCCGCGTCAACTGCATCTCGCCCTTTGGCGTGGCAACACAAATGCTGGTGAACGCGTGGAGGGAGGGAGATGAGGAGGAGGAGGAGGGCGGCATTAGTGGATTTGTGCCGCCGCCGACGGAGGAGGAGGTGGAGAAGACAGAGGAGTTGGTGAGGGGGTTGGCAAACCTCAAAGGTGCGACCTTGACGGCGAGGGACATTGCAGAGGCGGCGTTGTATCTTGCAAGCGATGAGTCCAAGTATGTCAGCGGCCACAACCTCGTTGTGGATGGTGGCGTCACCACCTCAAGAAATTGCATCGGATTGTAGGAATTGCTTTAATTCCCCCCCAGAATCAATTAAATTAATTATTTCTTCTTCTTTAGCTCAACCAATGCAGAATCAAAAGTAGAGTTTAATTACTTGATCCGGTACAACGACACAATTCATGAAACTGATTAATTAATTAGATGGCAATGAGGTAATATTAACCACGGAGTTAATTAATCGTTCTCTCTTCCAACATTATGAGTTAATTATTATTCAAATGCAAACAAAAAAGCTGGAAGCCTACAAGATCAGAGTCCAGTAGGATACAAGATAGTAATTAAAGGGTGTGCATGGGCACCGATAAGACCCGAAATCAATTAGAATTTATCAAATCGGATAGGTTTCGATAGATTCAAATTATATTCAAATAGGATCCGAGATAAAAATTAAAAAATCAATTAAAATTAATTTCGATTTTGAATCCAACACATCAAATATTCAAAACTGAAATTAAAATCGATATTCGAAAAACCTGTTATACCTGTTCATTTTATCGATTTCAGAATACAAGTCCCAAGAAAGCTCACCCCTACAAAATAGCTCAGCAGGCCAATGATTGACCCAACAACATACATGCCGACAATTAATTCCAGTCAGTCCGCAGATCTGACTAAATGTAGGGTATTTTGAAATTGGAGTACAAAAATATATATTCCCATGAGTAATGAGGCTCTGAATATTTGCAAAAAAAAAAAAATGCACTTGAATGTAACTTACTAATAAGTCAGTCTTGGCATGGAATTTTTGAAATCCACGTTGATATCCGCATTCAAATCCTCCAATATTGAACGTTGAAATTTAACAAAATAATTGAGATGATGGAATTGTGAAGCATATCATGTGATAAATGGTTATATCACGTGGCATTCTCCAAGTGTACTCTTTCGGTGACTTTTCTGTTTGCTTTTGGTACAAGAAAGTACAGTTCATTCATAGTTGTAGCTGCCACCATATAATTAGTTTGAAGGAATAGATAATTAAAATGCTGAGATCGCAGTTATCAGCCTTTCTAACGTAGAGCATAAATATTTATTTATGCGCGTCTTATTCTTGCTTGGCGCAGATACATAATAAAAGAGATACGTGATCCTCAAATTAATTAACAAATGTCCGAATCAATAGTCAATACTATTTTGTTTAGAGTGAATATTTTATAAATACAACTGCAATAGAATTGAATAATAAATGAAAGAAAATTATATATAAATTTTTTAAATTCGACGTACATTAAATATTATATTAATATTATATTATTTTAATCATATTCTTATCTAATTAATGTACTAAATAAATAATAAATTTAAATTCGTATCTTATCATATTTCTCTCAATCATAAGCACCTAGAGCTTTGCTTTTAACTATATGTAGTTAATAAATAAATATGTGGACGGGAGCATGAGAATATGTTATATGTATACAACAATTATCATGTCTTAATATATTATATAAAATTATTAAAAACTAACCAAGCTTGACATGAGATTGAGAGTATAGGGTGGCAGAACCAAAAATCAAAATCAAGATAGCCAAATATCATATATAGGAGGTAAAGTTTACTTTTCCTCCTATATAAATAAAATAAATTGAGATAAAAGAGAGACAAGAAATATATATATATATATATATATATATATATATAATACAAATTAAGATGAGAGGAACAATTGCCCCCCTCCCCCTCACATCCACGTAGCTCCAACAAAAATTTGAAAAAAAATTAGATAAATACCAAAAAATTATAATTTTACTAAATGATCAATCTTATTTATTATTTTATCAATTTTTCTTAGTGCTTATGATTTTGCCAAATTTATCATAATTAAATGCATGATTAAAAAAGGCCGATAGCTAGGTTGACTTGCCATCTTAAGGATAAAAGGAGAATTTTGTCACTAAAACTACACACGACTACTTGCATGCAGAGTTAATTTAGTTAGAAGGCAATTGATAATTTCAAATAGGCTTCTTTAATTTCCAAATGGGTCCACTGAAACAAAGAACTAAAACCATAGAAAGCAGCTTCTGAACAACTTAAAAGGCGATCCAAGTGAAAAAGAATTTAAGGGCTTGTGAAGCTGTCATTGCTTTGGACTATGAGTTATCAAGAGATAAAAAACAAAAGGTGGCGTGATCAAAGTGATTACTTAAATATTATAATTGAACTTTTATATAAGAAGTTGGAGAGCCATGCACTAGCTATAAGCATAGTGGACAAACCCTACTAAATTTTTCAAAATTTTACATAGTCCAAGAGATTGTTAACTCAAGCATGAAGCCCACTAGCTCCAAAAAGTATTCTATTGGTTACTGAGCACAATTTGCTTGTCATCTTTCTTACCCTCAACTTTTTTATTGACAATCTCATCGTCGGCATGCAGCTTGGTTCAATGAGCTTCACACCTCACTAGAATCTAGGCTTTGTAGCATCACAATTGTACTCTTTGGCTAAAGCCAAGAGGATGGGACACCATATAACTAATATAAAATTAAGAGGGTGCAATTAATTGTATGTTTACTAAGGGAAGGACTTCCTATCCTAGTTTCAAACTAGCTCTAGGCTTCACCGAATTACAAGCAAAATCCAATCAAAAATTTAGCTACCTTACTTTGTGTGCTTCTACTGTTCCTTGATGACTCGTCAAACTCCTCTAGTCCTAATTTAGAGTTGGTGCCCGACTTAGGAAACACCCTATGTAAGTTACAGCATGAGTATTAAAATTACCACAAAATTATTAGATTAACCCAAGACATCAATTGCTATGTTAGGTGGGACCCACTTAACAATGATCTCAAACGATAAGTTATCCATTAGGGACATAATCCTCTTTCTTTGCTACGTAGATCATGATTTCAACTGACATGAGTGCACGATTTGCACGAAAATTGACAACTATAAATAGAGAATTCCTCCTAATAAGAGAAGTATCTCCTACCCTATTCCAACTCCTCAAAGTTAATCTACACTTTAGTGGCACTATTCTTGTAGGTTAATAATTTGGAATTCTTAGCAAAACAGTCTTGGGTGCTATTTGATCATCATGGGTGCCTATTTGATCAGAAAAATGTCAAAAATAGTCTTGGGTGCAATTTGATCACTCAATTAGGGTAGATCCTTGGTCGGCTCAGTGTACATCTCGCAATAAGATTAGTTCCACTAGCTTATTAGAAGTAGGACAACATGAGGAAGGGCAGTATAACCTCGTTCCATCCACCCTAAATATGCATGCAAATCAATATTCTTAAAAAATCAATCTTGCCTAGTACCCAGTAATGTAAGTCGGTGGAACAAGGTGGATTAGGATGTATTCTTGTCCGGGCAAATCAATTTATCATTCCTAACTTATGGCAGGAAGATGACCATGAGGAGAACATCATGGAAAGATATTGTAGTCTCTGGCAAGAAAACATATATGTAAGTATCACCATATCTAAAGATAATATTCTAAATGACTTACAAAGCAAATGATACGCACAGAATCTTCCAGCCCATTACAGTATAATTAAACAAATTCCTAGTTTGTATTGTTATGGACTTACGCTGGAATGACGCATCTTCATAACAACTCAACTTTTTGGGGCGAATAGTTAACTGTTTATTTTAGGGAAAAGGCTAATAGCCAAGTGTTAATGCATGCTAGAGATGCAAATGTATATATTTTAGACGATACAGGGAATCTCCAGTAGAGTTTGTCAGGTAATTTTTTGTGAATCAATTAAGTATAGGAGAAAAGGAGCTTTCAAAAGTAATTGGAGTTTAGGTTATTATTATTTTTATTTGAACAGCTAATGAACAGATATGGAGGAGGAAAAGAGGACAAGGAAGGTCAAGCATGGGATTTGGTGAATCGAAAAAGAGACACTCAGACAGATATACAACACAGTGGTTTGTACTTGGGAAAGACTTAGCTTCTTGGAGGTTGCGATTTCCAAGTTCACTGAGTTGGATAAGGACAATTTTTTTTCTTGGAAAAGCTACTTTCATGTAAACAATAGCTGGAGGTTATAGTCATATAGTTGAAATTTGGACAGGAAAAAACCCATGAGCATTGAATAACCATTCAATACAATAATTTAAGAGAGAGTCAGAACTTTTTGATCAATCCGAGTCCAACTAAAAATTTAAGCTATAAAAAATATATGACTTATTCATTTATATTCACGGCAAGTTGACAGAATTCGGTTCAAACCCGATTCAAGACTACTCTAGATTCTAGCTCAACACATGAACTTGACTTGAAATATGTTTTAACAAGCTTATACGGCTGGGATAAAACTGGATTATTAAAATATCATCCTAACTTTTTGATCAATGTTAACTGTAGTATATCTATCAGCAATTTTACAATATCCAACCATAAATAAATTATTGGATCAATGTTTGTTTGTTGTTAGGTTTAGATCAATGTTTGAATTTTCCTGTTCACTAATTCTAGGAGGCATATATGTGCTATTGAGCATGACAACTTGAAATGATCTTGTAGACTCAAGTCATGAGTTCAACCTTGTTAAGAAACTAATTGATTTGCTACTGCGTTTTCTTAGTCATCCAATCCAGATTTTGGCGAAAGAAAAGAAACCAAATATTAACCGTGAAGAAATATCAATAATTAACCTTTTCCATGTTGCAGAGAGTATTTTAAACCTTGTTCCATTTTACAAACTGAGAGAATAGTAAAAGCCATGAATCATATAAAATTGACTATTTAAAGACAGACAGGAAAGCACTTACTTTATGGCAGCATAATGGCAGGGTTGATCGAGCCTCCCAGAAGTTTGGGCCTTTCCTTCCTCTTGTTTACAACATGAAAAAAAGCTGCCTGAAATGGGAATTCATTTCTCTGATAAATGAAAGGAAATTAATTATATATTAAAAATACAGTAAACAAGAGCATTTATCAGATGAGAACCTGAAA
Source organism: Canna indica (assembly GCA_034359265.1). NCBI lineage: Eukaryota > Viridiplantae > Streptophyta > Magnoliopsida > Zingiberales > Cannaceae > Canna > Canna indica. Next base: position 551,829 of record CP136891.1, read on the forward strand.
CCCCTGTTTAATCAAAACATTCCAAAAGTAGCACTCAAAATTCCTTCAATTCCACACTTCACTTTTATATTTTAGTGATCCTTAGTCCCACTGCAGTGCAGTGCAGACATTATCAACCACCAAATAATATTTTATTATCCTTGGAACCAAATATGCTATAGATTATCTCGCAAGAAGAGAGAAGCAAAGTTTTAACAGAAGGTACTCTTTTTGCTTCATATTTGTTAGTTGGTCATTGGTAATTTCTATATTTACTTTTGAATTAAAATAAACAAAAAATTGTGGAAATAATAATGTCAAAGTAAGCCAAGTAACAGAATTTGCAAAACCTGGAGCACGATTGGAGGTTAATTATAAATTTATAAGTATAATACATATTCCTTTTTCGAAAGAAGTACAGTACATATTCCTAGATTGAAGTCAAACTGAGATCCAAAATTGATGGCTGTTACATATGAAGCTCGGAAAATTTAGACATATGAGTAAAAGTATTTACAAGAAGTAGCAAAGTCCCGTTACATAGAAGCAACAGATCAAAAGGGGGACTGACACAATGGACAAGTAGATTTATGAGAAGTTGAGAACCACTTGTAAAGGCAAGCAGAGTGAAACTTGTGCTTGCAAGTCTTGCAAGCAAGCCGAGGAAGACTATGATTTGTTGTGTGAATTATACTATAACAGATTGGGCATTCCTCAACCCCGAGAAACTCTTTGTCAAAATTGCTCTTCCATATTCGAATTGCCTCAGCTATTGCACCATTCTGTATGTAGCAACAAACTTCTTAGTATCCAATATGAATTCGACATAACAAGCAGTTATAACAAATGGCATTGAATATTTGCTACTCAAACAAGAAATGAAAACAAAACAAAGAATATTTCATTATAACTGAAAATGAAAAAGGATTACTAAACTATAAAAAATGAAGATTGACACAGTTAATTATTGACAGTCAAAAACTGGACTAAACAACAGGTCTGAATATAAAATCAGGAACCAAATCCATGATCAGTCCAACTCAGCTATTGGATCAGTTGTGTCAAAAAATTTGATTGAACTGGGTTTAATTACTAAATAATATGTGAACCAGAAGACTTGTAAGTCCAAGAAGATCAGACGACTTGTAAACAATGCTTAACAGAAGAAGGTTTGCAGTTAATACATTGGTGTAGATGCTTGGACACATATATTTGAAAGCTAAATAAACTTACCAGCATGGATAGACCTAAGCAAATATTTTAAATTTCAAATTAACCTTAATGGATGCGACTCACATCCATTGAATGAAAACCATAACAATCAAACCTAGTCAACCCAAAATTCTCTTTAGAATCAGTACTCAGTGGAATGAATCAAATCAGAATGGGATGATGAAAATCAGTTGAAAAAAATTAAGGACATATGAGCATAACAAGACCAGAGAAGCACAAATAAAATCTAAGAATATATAATTACGTTATATTTTTTTGTTTGTTTTTTTCTTAAAAAAACTTCATATTAAATGATATATGTCTTTCTCAAGAGTCCATATGAAACTGAAATACAAGGCTGGCACTCTGGCAGCACCCTCCACAATCATTCTTTTCTTTATCCCTGTCCAATTCACTAGATATCCTGTCCATATATTTTATTCACTTCATCCAGTTCTATTTTTCACTTTTTTTCTTCTGCGGCTCATTCTCCCCTCCAAACTTTTTGTAATGATAAAAAGTTGATTAAAGGATTTTTTATTTTCACTTTTAACCCGAATATGAAATATTGTGTTACCATATGCAAAGAAAGAAATCAACTTGGAACTTTTAGCTGTAATCTAATCCAAAAGAACAAAGCTGGATGCTAGTAGTAGATAACCTGATTAAGAATGAATGTTGTCAATGACAACAACCATTTTCGTTGTTTCACTTTACTAATACCCAAACTTCTTGTGCACTCAACATCCACAGGGCGCAATGGGTAAGAATTTGGAATGCGGATTACAAGATCCATCCCTGACTCCTCCTTTTTGTAGGTAGCAATTATCTCAGATGCTGACCTATTCACACTTACCGAGAAGTTCTCATCAGCAAAGACAGTCTCTTTTACCTGCACATGACAGGAAGAACAATTCAGATGGAGAAAAGTGAAACAGGTTCTCAATAACATAGAAATGCTGGTATTGATGCTCCTTTCTGATCAGTGATCTCAGTAAAATTTAACAGATTCTAGTACATAAATTTAAATTTTTCGCTTTGCAAAGAAAAACATGCTATATGTGTCTAGAACCACTATCCAACAGTCACTATTGCTGGACCCTCTTGCATATAGCCTCTTGCGTCATCAATGTAAAACAAAAAAAAGGAAAATGCACTGAAGCTCATTTGCTGATGTGATGGTATGGATCGGCTCCACATTATGCTGTTATGGTGTCTATTTCAAATTTTCAATTCCCAACTCTGATGCACATTTTCATGCAGCTCAATAAATTGGGCTTGTCTATCAAAGGCATCCTATTCCCTTTGTAACTGAGCAATGCCAGAAAAGGTTGGAGAACAAAAACATCAAGCTCCATAGCTCAATTCAAAACTCTCTTCTTAAACCCAAGCAGTGTTTACTTTTGAACAATCAGAAGGTTAATTATCATAACCTATTCTTCATATTGACCCCAATGCCCCAAATTAAAGTTAAAGATTTACTAAAACAAAGTGCTGAGAATTAGAAATAATTTGAAAACAGAAGCAAAATATGCTTCTTGGTCAACACTATTACCTGGGATAATTCATCCAAAATGAGTGGAGGACTACACCAAATTTTAGTAAAAGTCTCGACAGCCAATGACAGAGAGCGATCACGTAAACCAGAAAACCAATTGCGCACATAAGAAGGAAGAAGATGAATCATCATTCCATATATTGAACCAGCAAGTGAAGCCATTGCCTTGGTGCCGACAGGCCAAAGTGACTGTATATATAAAGCTAATGAGCATGTAGTAATTGAATGCTTAGCAGCATTGGCAGCATTAGATGCTTCAGGTACAAGCTCAAGTTCCTTTTTCACATTAGTTGCTCCAGTCTTCAAAGGAATGTGTTGGAAAATGCAGTCTAATATTGTCGAACCCACAGAGTCTTGTATGTATTGAACAATTTTTTCTCTATCTTTGGAAGAAGAAGGAAGTGAATTTAGACAAGAAAGAAGTACAGCCCAGGCGATAAAGAGATTTACCTGCAAATTGGCAAAAGATAATGCTGTTATATAAATTCAGAACTGCTAGAGTGCTGATAAAATATACAAGTGAAGTAACAAAACAACACCCTATCTTGTGATACTAAGTCCATCTCTAGAAGCTCTGCGCTCGGTTTCTGGATTAGAGAGGATATCTCTTCTCTTAAACAAAAAGATTCATCAGTAGATGATTCGATGCTTGACGAGAGCTCCGACTCCATAAATGAATTATCCTCTCCTTTCAGGCCACCTTTAGTAAGCGAGAGGTGACATATCGGCTCTGATGAAAGTAAACTATAAGCTGCAAACTGCAAAGATGAGATTGGTCTTGATGAGAAAAGAATAGCATACAATGAGTTGATAGGACCCTTGCTAAGACCCCAGAGTTCCATTGACTCTACTGCTGCACTTTTCACATGCTTGGGAGAACTACAAACAAATGATGCAAGCAGACCCCAAAATTGTGATTCAGTAAGCCTACTTGAAGCTACAAGAGTAGAAAATGCTTCATTGCATGACCTTGCAATAGCCTCAGTAACTCCAGTTGCAAAAAACAATCGCAAGACATTTGCCATAGTTTGGTCTTTCATGTCAGCCCACTTTCCTAGTTGTGTGAAGCGCAAAGCCTCTGTGTTATCTGTTTCATGTTCTTCAAGTTGTGTGACGAGACATAATATAACTAAAGCAGTGCTTGATAAACTTAATAACAAAGGATCAGAAGTCTGAAGTGATAGTTCAAGCTTCTTTGCAGTATTTTCATAGTCATTGGTAGTTGTATAGTTGACTACTGCATCATCTATGCTCTCTGCTATATCTTCCATCAACAAAACAGATGATTCAATCCATTTATGTGATTTATCTAACACATAATTCCAGTCATTTTCATCGAATTCTTGCCAGCAGTATCCAACTGAAATTGCTGTTAACTTTGCTAGAATAATTTGCACCGATAACGATGATGAAGAAACTAAGTCCCCGCTGGAGGCTGAATTAGATGATACATGATTAGCCACTGCATAAGCATCATAGCAGTATAGTTGCTTTCGGAATAAACTCAGAAGTAAAGTTGACTCATTGCTGATACCCCTCCGTATATCAACTTTAAACTTTCCAGCTTCTACTGTTGTTCTCAAAGGATAACAAGATATGACAACTTGGATCCACTCTTCAGCATCTGCCATAAGATCTAAACCATTAAGTGTTTAAAGCATGATTTGAGTAAGTGCTTAATCTTATTAATACAGCTTAACTGAAATAAGAATAGTTACCTTGTTTTGTTTCTGCAGAGACTAACGGTGGAAAACAAAGAGATTTTTCAAGCCAATCTATGACATTTTCCTTCACTAAATTGTCTTCTCCAGAAGATACTGAAATATCTTCAGTTGAATAATCAGATTCAGAGATTTCAAACAATGATTGAATAATAATACTCAAAATAAAAGGAAAGATTCTGACACATGACTGTTGTACAGATGTACCAAAGAAAAGCTTGTCCACTATTTGTTTAAATAATACAACAGCCTCAAACTTTCCCCAGACCTTTTCCTTGACAAACAAAGTAGAGAGCAAGGAAATGAGGCCACGAAGAAATGGGTCCTTAATATTCTGAAACTCATTATGTGGAACCTTCCATGAATGAAAAGATATCCACTGATCCTGAGTTTCATGCATAATGGTCCCATCAAGCAATATGTTGATGATAGAAGATATGATGTTTGCTTCCGAGATAGATGTTTCAGTTTTTGCATATTTGCTCAGCAATGGTAAGAATGACTCTGCCACACTGCTCCCTTCCCACTCCCATGAGCAAAGAATTTCAGCAGCAAGCCACTCTCGTTTGTTAGGCAATAAAAAGGACGATGAACAAGTCTCTGTAAGACCTGCAATTACCATGTTGAATCCAAGCCTTGAAATAAGCTTGTCCGCAAACACAACAAATCTATAATGACTTTTTTCCTGCATTAATCCAGTGGAGACATTTAGTCAATATCACAATATGGGTATTGTATGATCAGTTTTCAAAAGAATGAAAAAAAGATAATACAACTAATCAACTTTGAAATACTAAATAGCACTGAAAGGGAAGTGAAACAAAAGGAGCTCACAAAACCATGTGTAGTCCTGTAGTGTACTATCATAGTTCAAAATACCAACCCGTACAAGATGGTACAGGTGATAATTACTAGTTTGACCAAGGCCAGATACTCAGACCTGGGTATAAAATACAGTCCAGGACTCCAGGTTACCATCCATACTGCATGATACAAATTTCAGTTTTTGTATTGTCAGATACAAAGCTGTTCACCAACTACAGCCACCCTATACAACTCAAACAGCTAGTTTTACAACCTCTACAACATTGTTCCAGTGGCTAGAAAACATCAATTTGATGCATCTTTATATATTGTTTGTAGCAAGCTAGCAATGACAGGACACTGGAGATATAAAGTCATCATGATTAATGTCCTTAGATGAACATGTTATGAGTAATTTCAAAAGATGCATCATATCCTTTCCTAAATGAGTTCTTCCACTTCAATCATTCCTATCAGGGTTTGAAATACAGGACAATACCACCCAGTACCACATGTACCAACCAGTCCAGACCAAAAACAGTATATTGCACTGTGCATTACTTCACTGTTTTACCTTTTTTCTTAGTGTAAAACAATTTAAACATCATATCTTATATTTGCATTGGTGACTTGGTGGTAGTGGAGCTTTTTATCTTATTTTATTACTTTTCATTCTTTTTTCTTCCCTTGTTGTGTATTTACTAATGGATATGAGTACTGGTCCATGAAGGTTAAGACCAACCCAAAGACCCATACTTTGAATCTTGGTTCCTCATCAAGTCATCATGGATGATTTTATACATACAGAATAACACCTTTGCATTGTTGTCTCATTTCACTCAAATACTATCCAAATTGAACTAAAACTACATTATTTCTTTATTTTTGCAAGTAAAACAACAAAAACAGACCTTTTGAGAATGAACTCTAGGAGCATAGCTGGTCCAAAATGTTGGCCTAAGGTTTTCAACATTGGTCTTAATCTTGGTTTTGATGATAAACTCAAACTAATGTTTAAAGGAGAAATAATTTCAGGTTCCAAGTTGAGTTTGGTTGAAAGTTTGGTTGAAGGTTCAATCGACCGATTAGCAATCAAACCTAAAACTACAACGGAAAAAAAAAACCCGTTGCATGCCATTGAACCCGAGCCTTGGGGTGTTGTTTGGCTATTTAAACCCCTTGCATGCCTTCCTATGAGTCTCTAATCTTCGTTGAGTCATCATTATAAATTCCATTCTTCTTGATTGAGCCTCAATCTTTGATTGTTTCATCATCAAAAGGCATCAAGAGGAACTAGGTTGCACTTGTTAGAGCTAAGAATTTATTTGCTGTATTTGTGCTCCATTTATATTGTATTTTGTTGTGTTTTTTCATTGTATTCGAATGTTGTATTTGACCTAGGTTGTTAGTTCAGGGTTGAGTGGTTGCCTTGGTGTAGAGGCATAAATTCACTCTTGCACACTATATTTAGGGTGTCCTAGGAGAGTGAGGTGGGAAATTGCCTTCAGGAAGAAGGCGGAGAGCTTCCAGTGTAAAAGTCCTCCTTGTAGGAACCTTAAACTAATAGTGGATTTAGGTTAAAATCCTAAGCGGGGTGCTTAGATACTAGAGTAGGTAAGGTTCCCGAACCACTAAATTCTCTCGTGTTAGCATTGATTAATTTGTTTGTGCACTTACTTGTTCATATTTGCTTCCGTGGTCATTTGATTAATATTGTGTTTGCCTAAAATTCTAACCGGTTAAAATAGAATTTAGGCTTAATTACTATAGAAGCACACTATTCCCCCTCCGTGTGGACATTCACTCCACACAAAACTGGTCAGTATTGGTCTAGGCTGAATCCATGTATTGGTACAGTACTATGTCAGTACCATACTGGTCCGAGACTGGATCATTATTAGTACCAGATTGGTACTTAAAAGTTAAAACCATAGTACTGTAGTGCACAAGAATACTAGGAACAATTTTTTTATTGTTTTTCTTTTTCATGAACTCCCAGCAAATCAGCCAAGGAAACATATATTCAAGTGTACCAAATACAAATTATTGTCAAAAATTGAAACAACCACGCAGAAAAAGTAACTAGGATGATAATCAAATGAGATTGAAAAGGATAAGCACTTACTCATAAACAAAATAACAGAAATAAAGCAATCAGCTTCTCTACTCACAAAAAGTAAAAACATCTATAGTACTTGAGTCTTGGGTCCAATTATAGGATAACTCTAGTTCATGGTTATCATGAGTGCCCCACTAATCATGACAATTTATACTTCTGAAAACCTAAGCAGGACAAGTACAAACAGAAAAGAAATTAGTAGAAAATTTAGAAGAGAAACCGAATCATATCCTCCATAACCATCTTCTATATTTAATATTTGTACCTAAACTTTGTTCAGAAACATAAGATAATTTCCTCCAATCTTCAAACTCTCGAAGCCCATTATGTAGGTCTATTGCTGCTTCATTGTGCTCTCTACAGATTATGTTAGCTGGTCTCACTCGGAACAAGAAGAGACTGACCACTATGGTCCTCCACCACTAAAAATAAAAAAACATTGCCCATGCAAAATCAAAATTTTGACTTTAAGTAAGGGGCAATAGAGAAGAATAATGCCAATGTTAGTTGATCACATGCCACCCCACACACAATGTAGCACTATGCAATCACATATATTGCATAACTAATATATAATTACAGGGGATATATGCAAACATTACAGAAAGTTTTCTAAATATATTCCTTGATAAAATGTGTCCTACATCAAAATCCAACCTTTTCAGGGTTATATAGCATATTCAAATTGCTTAAATACTTTTCCTACAAACAAGACATAATGAACAGAAAAAATTAACATGTAAGAACTTTTAATATTCCTTACATTAACACTTGTGGAAACTGTCTCAACTTGGATGGATACAGATCTGCTCCCACCATGAATGAGTGGTTTGACCCACAAAGGCCAAGATTTACCTTCACACAATAATTGATCCAACAAAGTTTGCAGCTCTTGGCCATTATGGTTCATGATTTCAATCATATCCAACACCAATTTGCAGCATGAAACAGGAGTAACTAGATCATCTGACCCGAGTAATGCAGACCTTATGGCCTGCACTAAAATGTTTTGAAACCTTGATCGTGTGTCAGGAGTTGAGCTTTTCAAGATAGTACTTATCATATGGCGAAAAGCATGTATATTTCTTCCCAAGACCAACTTGGCATCATCCTGTTCCTTGAAACCATTATCAATTACATTGTGTGTTTCCCAGACACAGATTCCAATATCATCAGTATGTTCAGCACTATCTAAATTATCATCTTGACAAACCTCAAATACAGTACTATATTCCCAATCAACAATGAGTAAGGCTGCCATAATGGAAGAAACCAAGCCGCAATTATTATCAATTATCCTCAAGCAAAATATGCTACCCTTGAGAACTTCAAATGCAAATTGGACCATTGAAAACTTCATTGAGAAAGATGGCTCTTGCAGCTTAAGCAAATCGTCCGGGTCAGAAGAAAAAAATGACGAGCATGCAAACTTTGCCCAATGAAATGATGATGAAGTTAAGAATGATGCCATTTTTTTCAGAATTCCCTCCCATACAATGATTAATAATTCTTCAGATAGAAAGCAGATCTGATCATCTTCAGTTGAGCCTCCAAGCATAGCACTGCATGATAAATTAATTAACAAGCTCATAATTAAACAAGTCATAACAGAAACAATAGTATATGAAGGTAACCTCCCTCTCTCTCATTGACATGCATGTTAATCAACAATAACTATGCACATTATTTACAAGCAACATAGGTCATTTAATGATGAAATCAAGGGCTGCTAGTTCCCCTTAGCTTTGCCCTTATCAGCTGAGGAGCTGAGAGTCAGTTCACTCTTCAACAGTTTTTCCGCTTTGAGAAACCTAATCTGTTAGGAATATATAAATGAATAGATTGGATCTCTTCCTAATGGCTTAAGCATTCGGAAAGTTGGTCACCCAATCAAAATTAACATGAGCATAATAGATGGGTCAATATGTTGACATGAAAGGAACATCTAATACATACTTGCCCCTATCAGTTAAGAGCTGAGACTTCACCATTCAACACTTGAGAGCATACTAGGTTGGGTCATTATGCTCACATGAATGAAAAAACTCACTAAACACTTATCATACCAGGCCTATGTCTACTTTAATATGAGCATTAACACAAAGCAAACCATGTTAAACTTCATAAGCATTTCTTTTATCCAACTAAAAAGTAAAAGCTTATACTTCAAAATGATAAAGCAAGCACCCAATCTGGATTAAGAATATAAGTTTGATAACCGTCAAAATACACAATTCAAAACCAATCGGCAAAAGAACATTTCATTAGTATCCAAAGGAAAAGGAAAAGGAAAAGGAAAAGGAAATCAAAAACAAATCTCTAATGAAATAAAAAAAGAAATCAGATGTACAAAGAAGATATCTCTTGGTTTTCACTAGTATTACTGGTTACTGATGTATAACGAGAGAAATCCAACCCATGGCTATGATCTCTTGGACTTTACCACTCCTTATCATTTAGTATTACATAAATGAATAGTATAATAATCATATACATAATATTTTCCATTTTGACATTAAGCTATGAATCTTGGATCCATGGTTTCAAACATAGTTTAAAATCTCGCCCGGTACGGTACGGTAAGCCCGGTATTTACCAATTTTTTAGGTTTCCGGTATACGATATACCCGGTATTTGAAAAAACCGGATATATTGGGTATACCAGGCGGTATATGGCGGTATTTTGTCATATACCGCCCGGTATGGGCGGTATGAGGCCTTAGTACCGTTGGGCCAGCCAACGGCGCTGAGGCCACTTGTTTCGGGTTCATACCGCCCAAACCAGTCGGTATTATATGCATACCGGGCAGTATACCGCCCGGTATGGAGATTTGGAGTTATTTCTAAAAAAAAATAAAATAAAAAATAAAAAAAACCGCCGGTATGCAATTTTTGTATCGGACCATACCATGTGTCGGTACGGTACGGTACGGTACCGGTACCGGCTGGTGATCGAAATTGGTACCGATACCGGCCGGTGACCGAAATCGGCACCGGTACCGAGATTTTAAACCATGGTTTCAAATACCGTACCGTACCGCCCGGTATGGCCGGTATTTACCGGTTTTTTGAAAAACCGATATACGAGATACCCGGTATTGGGCGATATCGGGTATCTCGGTAAATACCGCCCGGTGTGAGCAGTATTTATCAAATACTGCCCATACCGGCGGTATTGCCCGGTATGACGTAACGACTCTTAAAAAGAGCCATTGCTACAGTGGCATATAGCCGTTTGGGGCCGGATTTAAAATATTGTATTAGTGTATTTGACATTTGAATATTAAATTTAAGTATTTCTTGATCAATTATGTGTTATTGGAGTTATTTTTAACAAAAACAAAAAAAAATTGGCCGGTATGCTTTTTTCGTACCGGTACATACCGGTACCGGTCACTGACCGAGATCGGTACCGGTACCAGTATTTTAAACTATGCTTGGATCTAGACTATTACTTTGCTCACTGTTCAGGTTTAAAATTCCGTGGTACCAATCTCAATAACTGGCGAGTAGTGATACATACCAATATTGTACCCCATGATTTAAAATCTCGTACCGGTACCATCTCGGTAACTGATCGATACGACACCTGATACGGGCTGGTACAAACTGACCTATACCAGCATGTAATGGATTTTTTTTCCTTTTTTTCTATTTAAGCTCCAAATACATTATTTTATCATTGAAATGATGAATAAACACACAATCCACTAATACATGATGAAAAAATACTTCACAATCATATGATCCAACAACAATAACTAAGACTCACTCCATACTAGATAGGGTTGGCTATATGGATTCTCTGTCTCCACATCCCTCTATTCCTTAGACACTATTTCTCTCCACGTAATGTTAGGTCTACCTCTACCCTTCTTCCTACCTTCTACTACTAAACAATCACATTTTCGAACAAGGGCACCTAGGGGTCTTCGTAGCACATGTCCAAACCATCTTAAACGACATTCTCTTAATTTGTCTCCAATATATGCTACATGCACCTTGTATTCATTTCTAATCTTGTCGAAACCATCTTGTATGGTCACTCATCCACCTTAACGTCTACTTTTATGTCACATTCAACCTATGTATATGTTGAACTTTAGTTGCCCAACACTTGCTCCCGCCTATAAAATTTTCCCTTCACTTTGTTAGGCATCTCCTTGTCGCAGCACGCCTGTGGGACTTCTCCATTTCAACCATTTTGCTTTGGTTCTATGGGTTACATCTTCATCTATCATCCCATCATTTTGGAAAATAAAGCCTAGATATTTAAAATGACTACACTTATGCACTACTACATCACCTAAGCTCACATCCCCTTCATCTCTCTTACTTAGACTAAAATTACTATGCATATATTGTGTCTTGCTTCTACTTAACCTAAAATCTTTGCTTTCAAGGTGTTTCTCCACATAACTTATGGTTAACTCCCTCTCTCGTCTCACCAACTAATACAATACACTTCTCAATCATATAATCCAATACATTAAAAATATTATTTTAATCTTCAAATTACAATGAAAGAAATACAAATTTATACCTAAAATGATGAACTTTAAGAAAGATGAGAGAGTGAGAGATTTGAGAGAGTATGACAGTGTGTGAGGAATAGATGAGAGGGTTTGGGGGCTTTATATAGCCCCCCCAAATCATAAAAAACAAGCTCCAATGGCCAGTTGTACAAGGTAGTACAAGAAATACACCCTAGTACCCAGCTATACCGGGATGTAGCACTACCCATTTTTAAAAAATCAATAGTGAGCGAGAATACTGTATCTGTACATTTATTTATTTTTATTTTCACACCTCAACAATGTTTTTCATAGATTACTTCATGAAAATAGAGATTGAGAGAGATTTTGAGAGGTTTGGAGATGTAGATGAATGTAGATAGTTTCACAAGGGGTTTGAAGAGTTTTCATAGGCCTCAAATTCTCCAAAAATCAGCTCCAACGGCTAAAATAGCCATTGAAAATATGATATAAAAAAAATTATCTAGCAGCTAGTATGTATCGAGTAGTGCAAACCTTGTATTGGACTGTACCCATCCAGTACAAGGCATGTACCACCCAATAAAATGGGTACTCGCAATATTTTAAATATACCGCCATATATGTGTACCCATGCTCACTGCCATTCAATATTACATTGCTGCCATAGATATACTCTTTACTGAAGAAATTCATTAAATTTTAGTGGAGATACAGAAAATTACCATAGAAATTTAGCATGAGAGCTATTCACAGGAGTATGGCATGCAAAAGTTATTGCAGAAGTATCTAGCAAGTCATGCCGCCAATGTTCTGGGGAGAAGCCACTCCTTTTCAAATTTCCCAGCTTCTTGCTCCTAATTCTTTCTCTCACCTTTTCAAGGAGTGTAGCAAGCACCTCAATATGGCTTAAGTTGTCTGAAGTTTCTAAGTACTTTGCTTGCTTTATGGAATAAGTGATGATTGTAGACCATTGCTCAGAGAAGTAGTCATCTTGGATTAAGTCAAGCAGCAGCTCAAGTTTTAAATTGCTGAAATTACTGTGTCCATGTAAACACCATGGAATAAAGTCACTGTTAAATGTCTGAAGAAAATGCTTCATGTTTATTTCGACATCAAGCTCCTCATTTTGACTACCACAGTTCGAGAATAACGTTACAGGTCCAAAAATTTCAACTAAGATAGACAGAAGTTTGACAGCATCTGGTGAGTCCTACAGCAAACAAATGACAATAAAGATTATTCAAGATCACACAGGAAACCATTGAAGATTGCAAATGGCTTGAAAGCATGTATGCTTATTAAGTTAAGAAAACAACACCAAAAGCATATAAATTATAAGTTGCACAACTGAAGAGACTTAAGCCTGAAAAGACTTAATATCAGGTACAAGAATGGTTTCAACTTCCAAGTATCTAAACTCCAGTACAATGTGCATGATTTACAGGTCTATACACCGGTATCATATTATATTGGATCCTACACAAGTTCATATTGACAGTGGGGGCGTGGGAGGTATAGGTTTATACTTTCTATCATTCAGCTTGGACTTCCAAAAAGTACTTCTTGTGCCCGTAACCATATCATCCCTTAAAAACTCAACCTATAATAATTCACATGTAAAGAAAATGAATAGCAATCAAATGTAATTTTTTTGCAGCTTCAACATGTTCCTTGACAAGAAATAGCAGAAGTTATAGGTATGCCAAGCTTACTCAAAAGAATAAAGGGAAGAGCATGAAATTATGAAGCTCGTCAAAACTAACGGTGATATTATGACAATCACTAGAAACTTACATGTCAAAAAACATAGCCACAGAAAAAATGTCATTTCAAACCCAATATTTGTATACAATAATGACCTGCTAGATGAGATTTTCAAAAATAATCAGACATGAAGCGTTATCCGAATCACTTGGGAAAAGAAGGGACATGGGAGGATGCAAATAATAAGGGAAATTAAGATAATGATTATTGACACAAGGGCTCGAAGCATTGTATCATAAAAGCATAGGTTTCAAACAAAATTATATCATAATAATACAAGAGAATCCAATAAAAACAAATATAAAAAATCATTGCTGGAAAAAGAGAAAATATCTGAAATTGATATGTTCTTGTTAAATTTACCATGGACTTGATCACTGGGAAAGCGGCCACAAACAATGGTCGACCAAAAAAGTGCAAAGGCCAATTATGGCCTTTCTGTAACACAAGTTGATCCAGTAACACAAAAAAATTCACAATTCGTTCTACATGCTCATGAAAATTTTGTAAGGAATCTCCTTTCTGAATAATCTCAAGGCAATCCTTCTGAAAGGATGTAGCAAACACACTGAGCAAACTTCTATCCTCTAGTGCAAGGTCCAAAAGAATTCCAACAATGCACCTCAATAACTCTTCAACATAACTTGCTTGAAAACTACTACTAAGTCTTTGTATTGACCTTTCATGGGACTGGCTACCATCACCAGGTGAGATGTCAGACATCACTGGTAAACTTTCACCTTGCTTTTTCAGGCTTGCTAACAGTAGATAGTCATTCAACAAGTACTCAACAAGAACATCATTTATTAACCTAACAGCAAGGTCACTTTTGGCATCTCTTGCTATAAAATATCTGCAAGACAGCCATTTAAAGATGTCAGGCAACAAAGTGAAATGACCATGGAGAAACCTGGCTGATATGATTTAATTAACTAGTTAAGTAAATCAGAAAGGTACCTTGATGCATTATGCAATGCCCACATAAAACATTCTTTAAATGAACCAAATAAAGCCAAACTATCTGCAGCTGAGTAGCATGATGATTGTCTTCCAGCCCAAAGATTTTGGAAAAAGCAATAAATAAATTGCTCGCCGAGATCTACATTGGTAGGTATGGAATCCAAGAACAGAACAAGTACTGGATATGAAACTTTTTGTGATCCATAACACCCATTTCTTAAGAATTGCCAAAATCGGGTTAGGACCACTTTCTGGATATTACAGTATGACCATGCATTTGGAAGTTTTTTTGAAAACAGCAATATCATGTCCCACATGGATGAATGACAAGATGTATCCTTCTCTTGGAAAGCACCAAGAACAGCAGATGAAAGTACCTTCAAATTTTCTTCACTAAAAGAATGTGGGATATTTTTAATAAAACTAGTTAGAATGGAATATGTAGCTTTGCGAACGGAAGGATGTTTAGACTTCATATATTGAAGAAAACACTTATGTGTAGCAAGCATATTTTCAGCAGAAGATATTGCAGCTGTCCTTGCTCTGGAAACAAGTTTTTGTTCTGGCAAACAACTTTCATGATCACAATTCTGTGCTTTTACACCCAGCAAAATGTCAATTAGGGTAGCTACTGCCAAGAGTGAAGACGAAGTTGCCTGTAAAAAAAAAGTCAAATGAATGATGAGTTAAAAAGATGATATAAATAGTATAGGAAGGACCTAAAGATTGCCAAGCATAAAGTGCATTAGAGATGAACAAATTAACCATTGTTTTCAGAACCAGACCAAAGGTCGACTTGGCTAAGCAGCGGCGTAACTGGTTCTATAATATCCAGTTTAGTCCACATCAGGAGTATATTGGATGTGGTGTTGGCTTTTAAGCCTTGACGGGTGTGCAACCATCAACTTTGGCTTGAGCATTTTAATTAGGCCAATAAGTTGGCCTATGAAGTTGATGGGTCAGTTATAATATTATTCCATCAAGCGGGTCGTAACAAATAGTATGGTGAGGGAGCCTATGTGAGAAATTGTTGGCCATGAGCTGTGATGGAGCTGCTACCAGGCTAAGCTTCACATGCCTTCGACTTGGGTGTGATTTTGGGCTCTATGTTAGACTCGAGTTGGGTCTTGACGAGGACGTCAAGAGTCAAGACATAAGTGAGTGAGATTGAGATTGTAATATCCCAGTTTAGTCCCACAACGAAAGTATATTGGATATGGTGTTGGCTTATGAGGCATCAAGGGTGTGCTATCATCGACTTCAACTTAAGCATTTTAATTAAGCCAATAGATTGGCCTATGAAGTTGATGGGTCAATTATCACATCAAGCGGGTCGGTAACAAGTTCACTGGTCGGACCAATGGGTTAGTAGTTGGACCACATTTTTATTACTAATAGTACTTTATAAAATATATGATATGCAAAAAAAGGAAAACATAGAATTAAGTTAAAATAAATAAATAAAAAACTAAGGCAACATAAATACTTCTCAAATAACAAAATAACCTAACAAATTATATTATTTTCAATTAATTATAAGGGTTAATTTCAGTTTGGCCCCCATAGTTTTAAGATTTTGTCAATTTGGTTTAGGAATTTTTTATTCCATTTCAATTTGGCCCTTTTCCTCCAAAAAGTTAACAACATCTAGAATTATGTTATTCTTGAGCCACATGTTAAACTTATTGTTTAGACGCAAAAAAAAAAGATGATCATATCTTTTTGCAAGTGTCCATAGTCAAATTAATCCATTTTGTCCATCATTGCCTCCTCGTGGCCAATCAAATCTTTTACATTTTACCTTCATATTAATTGCTAGAGCTTGCCAAAGGACATGAATGTCCACTTATTTTCATGCTTAAACAAAATGTGTTTCATATATGGATAAAAATAATAGAATTCTAAATGTTGTAAGTGTTTTGGGATGGAAGGACCAAATTGAAACAAAACTAAAAAATTGAGGGCAAAATTAAAATGCAATCGAGAACCATAAAGGAAAAAAAGGGTGACCCAGTGGCCAGTGCATGAAGCAATCGCACTTTTTTGAGCTCTAGGGAGGGTTGAAACAAAATAAAAAAGTTTAAGGATCAAACTGCTAATTTTTAAAATTTGAGGGGCAAATTGATAAAATTTTGAAACTTCAGGGATAAACTAAAATAATGTATACCATTATGTTTAAATAACAATCAACAAGATGATTGTAGCTTAGTGGTAAAGATTTATTAAATATTAGAGAGACCACAAGTTGAATCTCAACAAAGGTAAAAAAAAAATTGTCATTTATAAAAAATAGATATCTGAAATGGCTGGTCAGGTTGACCCGGTCAGGTCAATTGGTTCAGCAAAAAACCAGCCTGATCATAATGCACCAGTCAGTTCAACTTATCCAGTCTTTCAATCAAACCAGAACAGAAAGGTGACCAGGTCCAGTCCAACCTGGTCAGACCAACTGGTCCAGTGAGGTTTTAAAACTATGTTATTAACAACAGAAGGTGAAACTATGGGTAGTACAAGAAAATTCTAAAGTACAATAACATCTTAGGTCTTTTACAAAATAAAATCATCTTGGTATCACTAGCCCTAGAGTTGACCTGCATGTATGATAAAAACAATTAGTTGAATAGGGACCTTCAAATAAACTCACCTTGTTAAATGGCAAGACTACGTAGATGATGCAAACAAGGTAAAAGATGTGGTGTATGCAAGAAATTCATTTCTAATTGATCTATCCTTGTAACTTGCATAGAATAGATCATCACATCTGCTGCACTTTAAATACCAGGAAAATAGTTGAATGTGTAGAATGTCTTCAAAGTTCAAATTGCATTTATGTAAAAGAATGTGCAAGGAGAAGTATGAGCCTAGTGAAAGTTTAATTTTTTAAAAATATAAAAAGAAAGAAATTCAAACACATACACGTTGGTGCATATCTTCCAACTCATCAGCAGGTATGGCTTTGTCAAACATTGCTTGGGGTGTTGACTTTAAATTCTCATCTAAATACAGAAAAATCTCATTTACACAAAACATTAAAGCATCCAATCTTCGTTCTTGTGCTGGAAATGCTGCCTGCAATTGTATTGAAAAACGATTACAGCTTAAGGTAAAATGAATAACAGAAATAGCCATATACACAATATAATTGTGTATAATAAACATATATTAATCAACAAACCCATATTCATATCTTTATTCAAACAACACCATGTTGTTTCAGGTAATGTTTAAAATGCAAGAAAATTATTTTCCCCTTTCTTATTACGGATGTCAATAAGGAGTCAATTAACAATCATTCAATGTCACAAAGAAAGGGCAAAAATATTCAACAAAATATGAAAGGCTCTCCAAGGTTTTAAAAATTGAACTACACCCCTGAACAATCGAGAACCTCTTCAGTTCAGTGAACCAACTCAACCCCGAGTGACGGTGCAATATATGGTGTAGCGGCCATCTAATTTGTCTCTTGTCCTTAATGGATAATCATTCTTGTCTTGTGCTACATCATTTATCACACCCATATTCATTTTCACAAGTTGAAACTTACTAGAAATTGACCAATACACCAAAAGCATCTAAGAAATTAAAAAAAATCAAAATCTGTCGAATTGGACAAATAACACCCAAATACCCATAAAAAGAAATTAGAAATAATCAATTTATAGATTTAAAATTAAAAAATAAAAAATAAAAAACACATTTTGGGGTGAATCAACCATTTCACCCTTGAACAAAACCGGGTTGCTAGCAGTATGGTTCAGATGGAACCGCATAGTAATTTAGTAAATGTTCTTCAAACCATAGCCTCTTCCTAATAACAAAAGATTCAATAACTTCTTTCTTGACTGTAACTCAAAGCATGAAGAGAGACTGAAGAGAATCATTTGGCTTTTCTATGTGAACAATAAAACTTGGTCCAAAAGCCTTGTTTAACTTTGGGCCATTAATTGCCTCCACACTTTTTGTTCAGGTATGCATCATGAAATTTTGATAAACAAATAGTCATAACGTTTGGTCTTTTATTCATTGCTTGCTTTTCATTTGCCAAATTGGATACAAGGAACCTTACATGCAAGAACATGAAGTGCTGGCTAAAAATTAGGATCCATGTCAACATGCAAGAATAATTCCTGTTGATTTCTAGCAGGCCTTTCTCTGAAGAACATGATAACATCATTTCAATCATCATATTTGGTCCATAAGAAGGAAAACTATCTTCAAAAAAGACATAAGTATATTTGATTTTATCTACTTAGTAAAGTTCTTTTTTGGAAGAAAAAAAGAAATCTTGACACTCATGCTCAATGTTACACAAACATGCACAAATGTCTTCAATGTGGTCGAGAGTTTGGGAGAATTCATGAATGTCATATTATGCCATATTTCCTATTCCATAGTGGCATAACCATGATGAGAGTGTGCAACGCAGCCTGCAGCTCAACATTTGTGGCATGTAAGTAACTACACTTACAGACACAGACACTTGGCCATAAGAAAAGTGCCATATGATGTACAAATTCCAAACCTCTAATGATCGCCTAGCAGCCTGAGAAACTTCTGGGATTGGATCAAACTGAGAATACCACCAAGGACCCATCAAAGACTTAAGATGTGGAGCCAAGCCTCTCCTGGATGAATGAATTTTCATCAGTACTTTAGCAGAAAGCAGCATATTTTGCTGTAACAAAAAAATTTCTCTATAGCACATGCCAGCCTGCACTGACTAGCATGTTGTTCCTAGACCAAACACAAATCCAAATGGTAACACTGACACAGTCCTGCAGTTTTGTGGTTTTGCCTACAGAAACACAGTATATTTGGACAAAAAATCATAACATTTTTGAAATTCAGTTGCCACCAGCTTTGCTGAGGTATAATAGACTTCCAGTTTATACCATTTTTGAAATTTGGTTGCTCTAACCAAAGCATGTTGAGTGGCATGATGATCAAGACTTGTGAAAGCTACAAACTGTGTCAACAAGTACAATCTTTAGCACCAATCTACCTACATACATGGTTTTATTTATGACAAGTTAGTGTTAAACTCCATTCAATGTGAATGAAAATTAGAAATTTTGTTTCTAAACAAACATGAGCGTTTCTACGGTATCAATTATATCAACAGCAAATTAGCATATAATGCAAAGAAAATTATTAGAAACTTTGTCATATGCAAAAATGATTTGTTAGTGATGAAAATGAAAACTTTGAGATTTCATAACACTTACAAAAACTTATTAAACATCTTCACTGAACCCAAATTTCCAAAATCAACATTATATACCAATTATCAAGTTATCTCAGAATCCAAGTCAAGATAGAGACAAAAAGCATACTTTTGATAGGACTCATGGAAATTCTGTTATAGAAAAAGTTTTAATGGTATAAAATCTCATGAATTTGATCTATTTTAGCTGCATTAATATTATAACAGCAAACCGCATATTCCCACAGCACAACAGTACATAATTATCATTGTAACTTCTGCATTCACTTAAACATCATTATCTTAGGAATGTTAACTTTTCATACATGTTTTGTGCATGCAATGTTCTGATCATACATAAAATGTTGACCTCGCAACATCTAATATTCATGAATGATGTCACAATCCAAAACCTGAAAGCAATGTGGGCCAACCCGCAAAATGGATACTCATTTACTCAAAAGGTGCTCTATGGGAAATATTATCCAAAGGTTTAGTCCCACATTTCATGTGCATAGAAATACATGTGACGTTGACCTCCAGAGTTCTAATTGCTCACTACACCACAACCACCATCCATTGTGCTTGAAATGACTTGCAAATCAAAATTGCTTTGGTATGTCCATACATGTAGAACTAGACGTAAAGTCCCAAGTCCCAACTACTTAGAGTCAACTACATGGACATTTTCATGCCATTGAGGTGTACGCAAAGCAACGTCTTTGGTTAAATTAAGGAAGAGCAACTAGTTTGTTATCAAAGCAAAACATGGCCAAGCCCCAATACCTTTAAGGATGGAGGTAGGGAAATGAGTAACATACTTTCTAAACTCCCAGCCTGCATTCTATGTGAGACTATCTCATGGTATCTCAAATTAACTCAGTTTGATCAAACATTCAATTATATCTGAAATAAGAAACATACAAAGAAAATGAAATCAACTAGCATTATCAGTTTTCATTAGCTAACAAGCCAGTGCAAACCTGATGACACTAACAAGACTAGTCATTGTGTCATGAGTAGCTCGACGAACCTCTCTATTGTAATCATGCAGCAATTTCCTGTATTCAAATGCCTATCAAAAAAGATTAGTTGTCAAGAAGCTAAATAAATGCAAAATCTAAAAAGAAGCATTCAGTTTTTCTCAGAAGACCAACAGTACTGATACGTAATTTTTCATATGAAATACATAACAATAAGCATGAATCTCAAAGTTTTATTGGTTTGCTTTTTCATGAAGGTGAAAAAAATAATGAAAACGAATAGGGATGTGAATATGAAATATGTAGTAAAAACCGTATATCCAAAAAGGTGCTCCAAAAAAATTATCCAGTAGTCAATCCAACAGTGATTTTTAAAAAAAAAATAAAGATAACTCACCCTTCAATCCATTTTAACTGGCATCAGTACAAAAAAAAATCAAATAATATTATCAAAGGGTACCTAAACTAATAGCTAGCAAGAAATATGTAACACTTGAAAACAGGGGGAAAATAGTAGGCTACAACAGAAAAATGAAATAAAATGAAGATTGTGATAATACTAATGTCACATAAGAATGGTGGAAGAATTATACCCATTGTGGAAGAATTTGCACTATTTCTTCACTAGACTTTTGCTTAAAGAGAACTGGCAGTGTAGTAAGAGCTTTTAGCTGCACAAGTAAAATGTGTAAAACTCAGAGCGCTATATGATTTTTAGAAAATATAAACATGACATAGTCAATTGCAATTACCAACATACCCTAGCAATTTAAGAATTGTAGTACTTGGGTATTTTTACCACTACCAAAGTTATACAAGGGCGCAAACGGGAAGTCTTGGAGGTTATTAGATTAGAGAGAATGAAATTAGAAGGAATAGAATAAAGAGGGGATAGTAATCCATTGTTTAAGAGTTTGTAGTGGGAATAGGAATAAACAAAGAATAGATATTCCTTTGTTTAGTTGGGGGAAGAGCATGGTTATCAAAATCACGAGTTAACTCGTAAACTCGGACGATTTTACGATCCTAGGTATCAAAATCGAGCTGATTCGCACCCAAACTCATATCTGGGTGAACTCGGGTAAACTCGCAAGTAAACTCGAGTGAACTTGGTTTGATGATAATTATTATGGATTGAACTTGTACTTTTATATTTTATCTTTGAGACATTGTGTGCGCTTTATTATGGACTTAGAAGGCTTCATTATGTATGGATTAGACTTGTACTCTTATATTTTTATCTTTACGTGTGCTTTATTATGGAGTTGAACTGCTTAATTATGAAGTTTAGGTTATATTAGATTATATTTTTGTAGCATAATATTTTTTAAAATATTTTTTCGATATCAGATAAACTCTTACGAGTTTACGGAGTCTCCACGAGTTTACTTAAACTCTCGAGTTTAACAACCTTGGGGAAGAGGATGAGGAAAGAATTGGGAATAACAAGAAAAAAGACAAAAGCACCTTATTAACACTACTAAAGTATCTAACATTTTTATTTGAAAGATATAATTATTATAATTGTTGAAGGATACTATTGAAAAATAAGAACTGAAGCTATCAGAATAGACTAAGAATACTATTTCTCAAGGAGAGCAAATTCTCATTCCTTTGAAAATAGTATTCTATTCATCTTAACCAAACACCCCTTAGGTTTGAACAAGTAGCAATGAATGAAAATGTTGGCCAAACAAGACTGATAAATCACACACCTCCATACTATGGTTAGACCCCTAGTTTCATAAGACTTTATCATTAACTTATTGTTCATAATATAGGGCACTGTTAATTCCCTGCCGTGAAGATTTTATTGAACACAATGGATTTTTAAGCGATAAATAATCCTTACTTATTTTGATTGGATGGTGTTAACATAATGTTCACCGAAATGTAGCAAATATAGTCAATTCTTATGATCTTATCAGACAATATTGTGAAACGAATGGATTTTAAACAAGTATATTTGCATATTTCTTCTGAGGAATTATATATTGCCTACTCTCTAATTGGATTACCACTTATCTTAAAAGCTTAAGCTATTACATATTGCCCAATTACTTTATATTCTTAGCACTCCCCTCATATTTAGTCAAATAGATGGGACTAGATTGGATTAATTCACCCCAACACAAGGTATATATCTTTTAATATATAATTTTGATAGTCTTCAAAGTTCAAACACAGAAATCTCCTACGCTTATACTATGTTTTATTCGGTGAGCACTTATCCAAAAGCTAATTTTTTGTTTGGCGAAAACCGGTTTGTTTGACATGTCCAATTTTCATGTTTCGCGAAACTTTTATTCCAAAAGGGTCGCGAAAACGCGAAAAGCTATCGCCCATGTTGTCGTCAACAAACAACGTTTCGAGCCCATTGTTAAAGTCCCACATTGGTTAAAAATATGGCCAACATAGTCTTTAAATAGTTTGGGCAATCCTCTCTCTATAAGCTAAGGTTTAAAATCTCGGTCGGTACGGTACGGTAAGTCCGGTATTTACCGATTTTTTAGGTTTCTGGTATATGATATACTCGGTATTTGAAAAAATCGGATATATTGTGTATACCGGACGGTATATGGCGGTATATGGCGGTATACCGCCCGGTATGGGCGGTATATGGTGGTATATCACGAAAAAAAAAAAAAACCCGGCCGGTATGCATTTTCATACCGGTCCGTACCGTGTGTCGGCACGGTACGGTGCCGGTATATACCGGTACCGGCCGATGACCGAAACCGGTACCGGTACTGAGATTTTAAACCATGCTATGAGCTAACTTTTAGTTTGGGCAATCATCTCCCCATGAGCTAGCTTTTGGGGTGAGTTAGGCTCACTAATTTCTTAACACCCGTTTTCGATTTCAGACGAACATGAAAACTGAAAACTGAGCTAACAAACACGCCCTAAGCTTTTGGGAAAAGACCAGTCAACTCTTCTATATTTTTAAGACTAGTTAATGTCATTAGGAAACTCTGAACGTTTGCTGATTTTTTTTTGTCAAAGGTAACTTAGTCTTCCTGGTTCCACCTTGCAGCCCAGCCCCTTCCTCTTAATTTTCCACTATATTTCATTCTTATTTCAATCTGTTATTCTCTGCTTCTTTTAAAACCAATATATCCAGATTGGAATGCATCTTGGTATCTGGCTTCATCTTTTAGATCATCAAACAAAGCCTTCTTAACTTGTTAAGAAATTTGTCCTATGGGCCAATATCAGACCATGAACACTGAAGAAAGGTTTCAACAAGAAGGGATCAGTGTGTCAGTGCCAGAATTAATCAGCAAAAACAATAAAATCATTTTGCAATTGTCCTCGACACCATTTGGGTCAGACCTAAGGTTTAAAATCTCGGTCGGTTCGGTACGGTAAGTCCGGTATTTACCTGTTTTTTAGGTTTTCGGTATACGATATACCCGGTATTTGAAAAAACCGGGTATATTGTGTATACCTGGCGGTATACCGCCCGGTATGGACGGTATGGACGGTATGGGCGGTATATGGTGGTATGTCACGGAAAAAAAAAACCCGGCCAGTATGCATTTTCATACCGGTCCGTACCGTGTGTCGGTACGGTACGGTACCGGTATATACCGGTACCGGCCGGTGACCGAAACCGGTACCGGTACCGAGATTTTAAACCATGGTCAGACCTATGAATCTTTTCCTACTTTTAAACTACATTTAGGGCAAATGTTGGAACTGAAATTGACCCTTGAATAAAAAAAAATGAGGATCATAACATATCAAATTGGATAAAATACAGTAGACAAAAACTACCTCTCAATCCTTGGTGGGGCTTTCTTCCATAGCGAGGTGATGTGTCATACAACAAGTGCTAACTAGCGGTGCAAGTGAGCCGAGCAACTCGTGTGCTACTCGGGATCGGGTTGATAAAAACTCGAACTCGACTCGATCTTATCGAGCTCGAGCCGAGCTTTGCATATGAGCGAGCTGAGCTCGAGCTAACCAATACTCGGCTCGAGCGACTTACGAGCCTAATCAAGCTTCATATATTTATATATTTAAATATTAATATTTCATATTGGATCGGGCTTTTAGAACCCATAAACCCAAGTCAAGACCAGCTTAATCGAGCTTGACCGAGCTCAGTCAAGCTCAAGAAAAATAAATAAGCCGAGCTCGAGCCTAGTGATCGAAGCTCGATCAAGCTCGAGCTCAGCATTTCTTAGACAAGCCGAGCTCGAGCAGCTCAAGCCTAGAGATCGAAGCTCGATCAAGCTCGAGCTCAACATTTCTTAGACGAGCTGAGCTCGAGCACAGGCAAGCTCGGCTCGGCTCGGCTGGCTTGGCTCGATTACACCCTTGGTGCTAACCAAATTACAGGCACTCATGAGGTCGTTTGGATAATCAAACTAATGCATCATATTCATTATCGATCAAATAGAACCTAAACCCAGTGCATTTTTTATTAGGATACCCTCAAAAGCAAGTAAGAGCTACAGATGGCTCAATGGTAGAAATCAGACTATGTTTCGTATCTATACAGGATGTAGAAAGAAGATCAACCAACATGAATCCCTTTGAATTGGTGAGAAATTGTACTTTGAGTTACATTGTTCATAAAT
Source organism: Canna indica (assembly GCA_034359265.1). NCBI lineage: Eukaryota > Viridiplantae > Streptophyta > Magnoliopsida > Zingiberales > Cannaceae > Canna > Canna indica. The sequence continues at coordinate 577,217 of CP136891.1, forward strand.
AAATGCTTTGTAATAAGTTGCTACATGACATCATTCCTATTTTGCATATGCATCATATACTTAGATTTGTTAGAGAAGAATAAGATAACTCTTCAGTGAAATATTCAATTTTCGCTAATTTGAAGATCTTGAGACATGTTTAAAAATGATAAAGATAGAAAAGATTTGAAAGAAATCTAACCTTGATTCTAGGAGGATTTGGGAATTTGGTTAGGATGAGAGAATTGGAAAGATTCAAAGACATGAAAGAAAGAAGATGGTTTGCGCACATCGCAAATTCTTAATTATCAAATAACTGATCAGAAAGATCACTGAATCAAGTGATTTAGATTTTCTATGTACTGCAATTCTTTTCTTTTTGTACCTGATCTCTATACAAGGGGACAGAGATTGTAACGTGATTGAACTTATGAATGACACAAAATCTGTGTCATACCTTCAAGCAATCAGCAGAATAAATAACAAGAACTCCCTAGGCATCAAAATATAGAGTCAAGTTGGAGACCACTTGACTGGTAAGTGCATATAAACTTTGACTTGTATTTTTTTGCTATTTTAATTTTCTAGCAAATCCCATAAACCCTAACCTCTATTGGTTCTCCTACATCGCTCAAGCTCAATTCGGTAAGTCAACTAGATGAAGCTATAAACTGGTTTCTTTGGAAGAAAAGGTTCCTAAGAAGCAAGGGTACTTAATTGGTTCTCATGTCTGTAACAATTAAATGTTAATTGTACATCAATTATCAAAAGGATTTTATAAAAGAACTTCAAAATACCTAGCAGAGCCGGATACTTGTTTGAAAATTCTTTATTGAATGCCAATTGCCAATAACTTGACAATATGGGAGATGGATATGTAACTTATAGTAAATAATTATGAGTCACTTCTATTAAGCATCAGAACTTAATTTATTAGAAAAGATCTTATTTATCCTAAATTCATATCTAGTCTGCATCATTGAAGCACTACTCAGAAATGATTTCTTTCATGAGGCATGAGTTCAGAATGAAAACTCATCTAATACCTAAATTAAGTGCCAACTTTGTCACATAAAAATTATATTAAATGTACATCTTTTTACTCAAGACTTGATGTATAAATTTTGCATATGGATCCATCCACCACAGAAAGAAACAATACAACTTTTCAACAAGTCAGGAGGCATTTATATTTGGTGTGTATACCTTATATCAGTTTGTTATAAAGTTAAAGTCATATCATATCACTTTTGAGACTTTGCAGGTGTTCAGTATATGTCAATCCTCATTGAATATCTGTCTAGGTGGGCAGACAGAGATTCTAAACCCATGATCCATGATCTTCTGTGATAATGATGAACCCTTAAGAATTTCTGATTTTTGTCTTTTGTGTTATCATCACCATAAATGGTAAATCAGGATATGTTTGGAAGAGAGCCCTGCTCATTTGGAAAAGAGGAAATTGACCACCCTGAACAGACACTTGATTCTGTAGCAAAGGTCCAGCTTCCAAATCATTTATCAACTGCATAGGGTTTTTGATTTAACATCTCCACCATACTACATTATGAAAAACTGCATGCATGTGATTAATGAACAAGAAAACTGTCGAAGCATATAAACAAGAGGATGAACAACAGCATTATGTTTTACGTACAAAAAAAAATTAAAATGCCTTTGGTTATATATTCAATCCTGATACAAATATTACACAGGCCTTAGCTAGCCACATTTAACAACCGAAAGTGTTTTAATAAGATGAATCATAGAGACAATTCAATAATTAATAATAAATAATGCATTTCATATGGTATAGGTGTATGACTTCCATGACAATGAAATAGTGGGCACTAAATACAGGTATCACAATCCAATGGCAGATTATATCAGAGAACTAAAAATTCATTAGATTACCTTTGTCGTTGGATCTTTTCTACCAAGCCTCTTCAAGTGTTGCACCATTTCACTATCAACATCCTATGAAAATAGTTAATGGTTAAGCAGAAATCAAGCCTAGACCATATAACTTTTGCAATGTGGACATAACTTAAGAACCTAGAAAATGGAGACATGAAACAAAGACACATGACAACTATAGAAGTTGAGAAATTATAATTCTATCATCCTATTGCCATTTTTAAAAAAAACACCACTTCTACATAGCACAACTCCATATAATTACTTGCATACCTAAGACACAATTTACAACAGTAACAAAAATGGCAATCAAGATTGAGCACACGAGAATTGTAAATTATAGAGAAATGTATACTATTACTTGTTGCTTCTTGTATTGCCCAGTAGGACACTTTCTCAATGTATTTGATTTTCCAGATAATTATCAAAATTATTGGACACTTGTTGGATACATCTTTGTTAAGAAAAAATTGATTTGTCTTATATTTTAACTATAGATAAGATAAACAACCCAACATATTAGATATGTTGTTGGATGCCATATTGTATGAAGCCTTTAATCACATTTAATGCCAGTAAAAATAAACTTACTATAGTATAATACACATTGGCTCATTATATACACTTGTATATTATGATACTACAAACAAAGATAACTTGTTTTTAGATGTGTTTGCTAAAAATGCTACTTAATTACTTAAGTTCATTTTTATTGATGTGTAACTATCTGTCCTATGTTTCTAACTTTGTAAATGAGTCTTGAGCATTGTATGTGCAAATACTCGATGTTAAAAGTTCTCTAATACAATATTTACAATCTCAGCTTATGAATGGTTATTATTATTATTATTAAATCTTTTTGATGGTTGGTCTGGAGACTTAGAAAATGTGGATTGTGTTAGCACATTGTTAACTAGTATAAAATTTTGTTGAATTTTATATAAATTAATATTGATTTCAATATAGGATCATCATTTGTAAGGAACACGAGGCACTTCATCATCAAGATGCCCTAAACAACAACAGGTGGGTTAAGAGGACCCTTAGCCTAAAGAGACCCATTACTGGCACCCAAATGTACTGTAAAATGAGCAAGGTCTTGTCACTATTTTGAACTAGTACATGTAAAGGAATTAACCAAAGTTCTTAGGATTAATAGATACATGGAAGATGAGAAATTAGGAGTGTAAATAGCCATATGTAAGAATGAGTACCGACCGGTATATTCCATATACTCACTAAACCGGGGTATTACACTTTGACTGCATGGACCAGCCAAAACCAGTTGGTATGGACTGGTACCAGGTTTATTAGTGTCTGATGAAGACTGATTAGTAATGGAGCAGTAATTTTACTCACTGTACCCAACCAAATCCAAGCTTATGAATCCTTTCAAACATTCTCTGGGCAGAAATTCATTTGAAGTCAGCTACATCAAAGAGGTTTCAATTTTTTTTAATTCCAATAGTGGTCATTTTTGACTTCCTCTTTCACCATCCTTTCAATTACAGAATTGCAGCCCTCCCTTGAAGCTTATCAACCACCATCTATTCCAGATTTCAAGTTAGAGAACAAAATTTAGTTGCAAACTAAATTTGTTTGTTGAGTCCTTAAATTGATACTTATGACAAAAAGCTCCAAGTGTAATGGTTATTTCGCTCTATTACTCAATTACTATTCCACCAGTGATGCTCCTGTCATTGTGGTAATTTTGACTCTTCAATCTTCATGCCTAATTACTGATGAAAAATACATTAATCTAAGTTGGACCAACATGGATCTTAATCTAACATAGATATATATTTATTGAAAGCCATCCTAGATTAATTGTAGATTAGCCAAATGCTTGTAGAAATCAACTAACAACCTTTTATCAGCAGAGACTGTACTCAAATGATCCATATTTGTAACTAAATCTATTACCGTCAGATATTGTGAGAGTTCCATGGAACGTAAGAGACCTATTCATGAAATCCTCAACATTGCAGCTAGTGCCATTATGTGCTGGTGTATAATATAAAAAAAAACGATCGTAAATTATATGCCCACTTGTTAACTAAGTACGCATCTACAAGAATATAAATTCAGTATGGAGTACTTCCCCTTTGAGCATCCAGGATGTTATTTCTAGGATCAAGCAATAAAGTTATTGCCATATTTAAAAATGTCATGGGAGCAACATTATTCTCTGAGTACCATAAACTTTAGCCATGGCCTTCATAATCCAGCCACAACCATGTTCCAAGTTATTGTGTTATTCGTTTCAGTATAAGCTAGGGAAGCCAACTAATAAGATATCACTTATATAGTACATAATGTGGGTTTGACTCAGATACAAAGGTCGATTTCAATTCCCACTAGCCAAGAATTTGTTGAGACTTTACCCTTTGCAGCTTCTTGTTGTTGTTATGCACCAATGTCATGTGCTAATTTAATTATTTATATACAATTTTGGCATATGATGATCAGTAACAAATCTTAAAATATATCAAAGGACACAACTGACGGACAAATACAGTTAGAAAAACAGGATTTCATCATTGTACGAGTTCAAAACCTGCTAACCTACTAGCACGTACACACATTAGTTAATCCAATGCTCCCACTAAACACATTATCTTTTTTCACTACCAATTAGTCAGCACCAAAATCCACAAATTCATTAAGCATACCTATAAGTTAGACAATCTAATCAACAGGAGCAAGAAGATCAACGAGAAGGAAAAGAAAAGATAAAAACTCATCCAAAAGGGCTTAGACTAATGCAGACTATCCAAGGCTAAGAACAATTATTACCGAATACGGCAAAGAATCCTCAGCTGATGAAGAGGAATCGACCCTGGAACTCCCCAAGTAGCCTCCAAAACCAACACCTGAAACTCCCGACGGCAACAAAGAAGCAGCCAAGCTGAACACGATCAACAATTAACAAGTAGGCTACCGAAAAATATTCGTATAGTGATATTGATTATTGAAACAATCAAATAAACCTATTCCCTAAAATAAAAGAACAAATCAAAAATAGGAGCAAAAGGAGGAGCAGGGGAGGGATTGGACCTGCTGCTAGAAGGGCGCGTCTTGCTCCTTGCACCATCACCCTTCGGCTTTCCCATCCTATGTGGCGCTTACAACCACGGCGCAGAATTCCAGATCGACTGAAACCTCGCCGGAAACCCTAACGGAACCAGCGGCGGAAGGGAGAAGAGAATGACGGCGGAGCGTATAAATGTGAGTCGGAGAAGAGGAGAGTAAGAGAGTTCGGGTTGCAGGCAAGATTTGATTGGATCCGAGTTCCACGGGTTGTTAACTTAGAATCCTACGAGACCCGTTAAGAATTCTGGACTTCGACACATTTTGGTCGGACCGTCTCCTATTATTTTATTTTATTTCTCCCCTAAACCTTTTCTCCTCTAACGCGCCTGTGTTGCCCCTTTCTTGCCTTCTGCTTGCTGGTTGCTGCCGCAGGTCCCTTCTCGTCGCAAGTTCACCGTTGCCTTGCCCGTCCTCGGTTCCTCACTCTTTCTCTCTCTCACATCTTCGTCGTCTTCTTTCCTTTTATCTCTCTGCCGCTCTTCTTTTCGCTCTTATTTGAAACCTTTAGAAATAGAGCAAGCAAGGAACCCTCTCACTTTAGAGGAGACGCCGACGCTGCTGCCTTCTCTCCCCAACACAGCGCGGAGGGTTAGCATTCTTGTCAAGATAAACAAATTCTTACCATCTTGCTTTTGAATATTCCGATAAGTTGGAGCGGAGGTAAACTTCTCGAGAAATCAGTTCAGAATAAATTTTAGCTGAATTATAGGATTTGTTTCATAAGCATTGTCTCGACCATAGTTCCTCTTATGTTCTTCCATCTTGCTGGAGTTGTATGCCTCCTATTTTTTTGTTTCTCTTGGGCCTAAAAGAAGACAGGCAGGACATTACTCTGAAAAAAATATGACATTTATTATTTTTGAGCAAGCTCTGTTTTTTTGTGCTGATTCGTCGGTATAGTGTGGTAATCAGTTTCCAGTTTTAGTTTCTTATTTCTCTCCTTAAAAATCATTTTGATGTCATGATGCTTTAGGTAGGAGGATGACCGATGACAGTTGCTTTTTATTTACTTGATCTGGTTGGATTATCTGTAAAATTATTATCTATGTAGGTTTGGATAACATGATTTCTTCTTTTTTTTCCTGCCATGGTAGTTGACCTCGAGATGGGTGAAGGAAGCCCCAAGCTCTTCGAGAGGAAGCAAGCAGTCTACAGGACACTGGTACTCTCTGAACTCTCTGAACCCTCTATCCCCCGTGTGCTCGTTGCATCTTTTATCTTTTTTGTCCGTTTTGATCTTTTGGTTTGATCGTAGGATGATAGGTATGAGATCCACGGGGAGAAGTACAAGGGGCAGCAGTATAGTCACATATACTTCACTCGTCTCCACTATATGAGGAATCTTCTTTACTCGCTCATTTCCAAGTGGAAACCCCACGTCCCTGGTGATTATTCCCTGGCATTCGCATATTTTGTTGTGTGTAGACTTATCAAAACTGTGGGTTGGGATATTTAAAATCTGGCTTAGATTCAAATCACTTTGCAATTGTTTAAACTTGATGTATTGCTGTTGCTACTAGATTTGAATTTAGCATGTTTGTCCTGTGTTTCTTGCTTAAGGGATATATGTGTTTCTTGAGATTTCACGTATTGAAAAATTACTTGAAAACTGAAAAACGATACGTAAATACCGACTCTTGAATAGGTTAGCTAGCTTGTGATTGTAGGTACAAAACATTTATAAATATGCTTTTTTTATTGACTGGTAAAGCATAATTGTGATTTGTGAACAATTCAGCTTCTGAGTTAATGTTGTAAAATCCTTTACTTTTGGAATGAAAAATTATCTCTAAGTTGATTTTAATGGATTGAAAGTTTTATCTTACTCTTGCACTGAAATATCATCCATTGTTGAGTGAAAATCGCTTAATTGAAAGTTATATTCTTCGATGCTGATTGGGTATCGGCTATATCCTGACACTTGAATTAGTCATGTATTTGGTTCATTATCTAAGGGCATAAACTTGATTCCATACAAGAAAATGATATGATAAAATCACCATTGGTGATTATTTCCACAATAACCTTTTTTTATCACCAATAGAGTAGTGCAGGGCCATGATTGGCATGTGTTATGGTCATCCCTCTAGAGACCCTGTGATAAGAACTTCCCCTGAATCAGAATTTGCTATGAAACTCATTTTCTGCAAGGTGTAACACTAGAATAGTAGAATATTTATGAAAGATCTATTGAAAACTTGTGTAAGATCACAATTAGATTGTGCTTTTGGCTTGTGTGAAGTCATTAGACACATGAATGCTTGTTTCGCAGCCTTGATATGTTGTTGAAGTATTCATAACATAAATAGTGGACATGCAACATTCATGATTAATGGTTCTAGTCATGTGTGCTTTATTGATCATGTAATGGGCAGATGTAAAGCTAACAAATCTGATGATAACTTCCTGCAGGTACATATGGATCTTTAGAATAAAAAGTGTAAAATATAACTAGAATTCTAGTTTCTTTTATGAGTAAGAAGTTGCTAGGATGTACTATTTCAAAATTGGCAATTTTTTATCTTATGGAATTATTAATCTAATTTCATGCAGGTACATATGGATCTTTAGAATAAAAAGTGTAAAATATAACTAGACTTCTAGTTTCTTTTATGAGTAAGAAGTTGCTAGGATGTACTATTTCAAAATTGGCAATTTCTTATCTTATGGAATCATTAATCTAATTTTTTCTTTCTTTTTTTCTCTGCAGTTAATACAGTTTTGGGACTTGAAGAAGGGAAAGAATGCATTATTGTTGGAACAATATACAAACACATGAAACTTAAGCCTTCTATTCTTGATGAATATTCCAAGGAGGTGAAAGCCAGTCGAGAATATCATTTTAGTCTCAAACCATAACAAGTACATATGTGCTTCGATCAAACTCTGCCTTGACCTTTTTTCTAATTTTCAGAGGTCTAAAGTTCCTCTTGTGAAACCTCATAATTTTGTGCACCCTGATGATCATCTTATTTTGGAAGATGAAAGTGGAAGGGTTAAACTAGCTGGAAGTCTGCTTGACCCTTCAGCTTTTGTAACAGGTAAAGTGCATTTTATTTAACTTGCAGTTTATCTATATTTTTATGATTACTTCTTTTGTAATTTTTAAGAGTAAATAAAATTTTTGGCTTCATATAACCCAAGGAGGGTATTTCCCTATTGATAAACATAACATTCTCTCTACTAGGAATTGTTGTTGCTCTTCACGGACATGAAACTAGTGAAGGTGATTTTTTTGTTCAAGATTTGCTGGAAGCTGGGCTACCCCCACAAATTGAACGGCCACTTAGCTCAGGTATTGTGACACATGACCTTTCCTCAACATTACAAGTGCATTGTATCTTGACAACTATCTATATGATGCTCACTTATGGTATGCAACTATAAGTCTCATTGACTAGTATTGAAGATGATAATGAGTAATGAGTAATGACTACTACAAGAACCAAAATTTCTTTAGCTGGCATGATGAACACAAGTTATGTTTTATTAGTGTACTTCACATTCTGCGGTCTCACATCTTGTTTGGTTGCAGGAGAAGATAGATATGTTGTTTTCGTCTCAGGATTGAATATCGGGAGCAACACTTTTAATCCTCTCCAATTTCAACTTCTTGTTGACCATATTACAGGATATTTAGGCGACGAAACTGTATGTTCCATCTTTGCACTAAGTATTTTGTGGATCTCAATTTATGGATTTACCTATGATTTACTATATACTAGGAACAAAGTATTGCATCCCAAATAGTTCGCCTTATAATTGCTGGAAATTCTGTGCAAATTCAACAGGGGCTTCTTAATGGTCAGGTAATATTTTAAAATCCTTTATGCTGATTATATACTTTAACGTTTGGTTTTTCATTTACTCATTGTCATTTAAGATGGTTCACAAAATTATTTCATGAGATTTACGATGATTGCTATCTTACATCTTGTATGCATATGGACCAGACAGTCGCTCCAAGGGATCAATCTACCTTAACTGAGCCAATTAAGGAGCTTGATATTTTACTGAATCAGGTATGTTTTCCCTCTTGGAGTCCAGAGTTGTTGATACTTCTGAAGCATCAAGTCCATTTTGGAAAAGAAACAATGATGTACTAGAAACTTGCTTCTTTTTTTTGAAAAGTTTCATCTCTGTATCATGGAGACATGGGCATTTTGGACTGAAAACTTGCTTCTATTGTACTTACCTACTTCATGTTTGCAGCTTGCAGCAGCTATGCCGGTTGATATGATGCCAGGACCCAATGATCCAGCAAATTTTTCCTTACCTCAGCAGGTCTGTCTACTTTTGAATTATTGTTGGACGAGATGATCATAAAAAATGCCCTTTGTTGGATTTTTTCATAATTCATTGATTCATGTATTCGTTTAAGCTTCTTTTTTTTGCCAGCCCTTGAATAAATGCTTGTTTCCTGGAGCATCTGCCTATAACACATTTTTTTCATGTACAAATCCTCATCAATTTGAGCTGGATGATATTCAGTAAGCACCAAATATTACTTCTGATCAACTTTTCCCTTTTCCCCTTGTGTCAAGAGTTTAATGTGTGAAGTCATGAATAGGTTCCTTGGAACATCTGGTCAGAATGTACATGATCTTTTTAAGTATTCTGAAGCAAATAACAAGCTTGAATTTATGGAGAGGACACTAAGATGGAGACACCTTGTACCGACGGCACCAAACACCCTCGGTAATATTACTTACAGCATGTGTGTCCTGTTAGTTGCTTTAATGGAATGAGAATGCTTACAACCTTGAGCAAGAAGTTAATAGCTCATTTCTTTCTGCTGATAGATGTTGTTGCTAATATGTCTTCTCATGCCCTCATATTTAGGATGTTATCCCTTCACTGATAGAGACCCTTTCCTCATTGAGAGCTGTCCACATGTATATTTTGCTGGTAATCAGGATAAGTATGAAACCACCTTAGTGCCAGGTAATTTCATTATTCTTTTGTTGATTTAGGTTTCTGTCTATTCATTGATATAGCTTTCACATTTTTGTTTTGTATTCAGGGCCTGAGAAGCAACTAGTGAGGCTTATCTGTATTCCCAAGTTTTGTGAGACTGGCATTGCTGTCATGGTAAGTTCCTCTGTGCTTTTGTGATAGCAATGGCTTCAAGCTCATAAGGACTTTATATATAAGTTTAGTATGTAAAGAGTAAATTAACTTATTTGCCAAAAAGTTCTCATAGTTTGAAAAGATTAATTCAAAATTTTCACAGGTGGTGATTTAGGTCATAGTTATTTGCATCGTAATGTTAACGTTTGGTGAAAATGCAAATAACCTGACTGTCCAGTAGCTATGCCAATAGCTTAGAGCTCAATTGAGTTTTTGCTGCTCCCAACCCTATTTCCAACTAAAAACTTGAGTTTGAGTTTCCATAGAAAGACCAGTTTATTATAGGACTTCATTAGAGATATGTGGAGATCAATGCAACCCTAATATAAACCCCTTGTTGTTAATGAGTCTAATGGTTTGTTTATGACTCTTATTGCGCATGTCCCTACAATTGACTCGTGCATCAAACATGCTCCAAGTACAGCATCTGGAATTCCCAAAATTGTGTAAAGGATAATGACGAGATATCCAAATTACAACATTATTGCCAATCAATGAAAGACACAAGCTAGTAACTAACCTAGAGGACTGAGTTTAAATTCAAAGCATCTGAGCAAACCATGGAATGTTGCCTCAACATTGTGCCTACATGTCTTGCAACAATTTAAAGTTTGATCTTAGCCGAAGGACTTATAAAAAAGGATACAACATGACACGAGTACTTTGCAAGAAACATCTTACTAGTACTATCATCCAAGCACATCTAACTCTTACAATAATTTACTTCATTTGAATACGCGAGAATGTGGATCTCTTTATTAGGCCATCTTTTTGCTGCAGAACTATTCAAACTTATCAATATTGCTTACTGCTTAAACATTGGTCGCTTACTGAATCTAATCATTTTGCTTTCAGCTAAATCTAAGGAATCTTGAATGTCATGCTCTTGGTTTCTCAACGTGTTTGGATGCCTAAAGGTCGTGCTCCATTGCATTGCTGATAAGTTAATTCTGCCTTTTGGTTACTTGTAACAATACTAACGAGTCGATGCATAATGGTAGTTGTCATTACCATCCTATGCACTTCTATCGAAGACTAATTATCCTGTTCAATGTCGTGTATCAAAGACGAACTATTAAATCAGCAGTTACTCTCTACTATTTTGTTTGAAGTGTACCCCCACAGTTTTGAATTGTTCTTGCTTGTTAGCAAAAGTATGGTGCCAGTAATTCAGTTTATAAGCGTTAATTTTGATATGGAAGTTAATCAGTGTAAATAGTCATTAGTTGTATAGCCTGAGTCACTAGTCCAGTGGCATGTATTACTGATCTCTTATTTCGTGCAAGGATAGGCTACCACCTTTAAATGAACCTTTCAATATCATGACAGGTATCGTGCTTTCACTTTGTTAAATGCTTAGAATGAACGCAAGGCCTAATTTAGGCATCAAGGTATTTTTCTCATCGATCATTTTTTTCATGATATTCATTAATGCATGCAAAACGGGAGAGAGATCAAGTTTATTTTAGAGTTAACCAAAAAGATTATTTATTTTGAAGATGAAGAAGAACTCGTAGTGGGGATCCAACGAAAACTGGTCAAGTGATCTTCCCACTCTTAATTACCTAGTCTAAGTGAGATTGCTCCATGACAATTTTAAAACTAGGCCATCCATGGTACGGGTGAGCAAAATTCACGGATTAATTGATCGAACTAATGGTTAAAAATATTTAGAGATTTTTAGTCTTCGATTCAATTCGATTAATTTATCGAATTAACCGAGATATAGTTTAAGTTTATAGAAACAAATAATTAAATCAAATAGGATATTTTGCCTAAGTGATTAAAATTGGTCAATTTAAATTTTAGTGGTCCAAAGTTAAAAATTTTGTGTGGTACAATATTCACTTTATTTTACAACATAATATTTTTTAATTAAACGGTGAATTAATCAGAAACTTGCACATTTCGATCACCAAAAATTTGTGATGGGTGGCCAATGCTCACCCCTAATTCCTGATGGGCAATACCTTGTAATATAAAATGGGGTCACCAAAATTCAACATGGTGTAAAAGATCTTGGAATACAATATCTCATCAATGATATTTTCTACCGCTTCATATAGTATATTTAGTTTTTGTTTTCGAGAATGTAATAAAGTGGTTCATTGGACGGCAAATCGAGCCTGATGTCTCCATGAGTCCTATATATGGACAATAGTTAGACCACTGGAGCTTAACTCCATTCTATCCTCAGTCTACTTAGTAATTAATTTTTTATTTTTGGCCGAAAAAACTAAAGTAATTATAACTTATTGATTAATCATTAATTTTTCTCATTATTTATTAATAATTATATTATAATCAACCAGATGGGATAATTAATTCATCAATTTCATAAACTCAAATCACCGATCTAATTAAAATTATTAAACTAGAGAAAATAATAATACACTCATTAAATCTTATTAAGCAAGATAGCATCTAATATATTCTATGACTAAACTAGATACTACACATTTGTTTGCTCGAGTAATTTTTGCTTTGAAATGATCAATTTTTTCTAATTATTAATGTCATTGTATAAAGTAGGCATGTTGTGGAGTAAAATAATATATGATGATTAATTGTATAAAATATTACTTCTTTACTATCTCCGTACATGTATTATAATTTTTTATTTATCTTTATTGTTATATTAATTGAATTACCATTTATGATTAAATGGTAGTAATTCAAAACTTGGATATCTACCCATATATGCCTATCCTTGTCGTGGATGTAGCTCAAAGTTTTGTGCAAGAAATTTGGGAGATGTATAAAAAAAAAAATCTATATATATATATATATATATATATATATATATATATATATATATATATATATATATATATATATATATATATATATACTTCCACCACCAATTAAGATATATACTTGCATTGCATGAATCCTAGAAATATATGATTCCATGCAAATTGAGTTTACATTAGTTATAGATTTAAAAATATTTTTTGGTTAGTATAATTAAGACTTTAAATACGGTGTACGAGAATTTTTTATAAACTTTTCGAATTTCAAAAACCTATCTTTTATAACATCTATATTTCTTATATTATTTTCATATAACTAATTTAGTTTTAAGTTAGGTTAAGTATCTTTAACTTGTTTAAGGCTCATCAGAGACTTATATATTTTGTTTTTTTTTCAAAAAAAGAGAAGAGCTTAGCGAGACATAATTAGCTCATCAATTTTATGGGCTCGAACTACTAGTCTAATTAAAATATTTAAGTTGAAGTTAATAGTAGCACATCCATCAAACTTTAATAACCTACAAATTAATATTTAATATACTCCTGATGTAAGATTAATCGAGGTATTATATTTGATATACATCGAATTTAAAAAAAAATTATTTAATATTTTTTCATTTATTATTTTATCGTACCATATCCAATAAAATAAATGAAACATAATAATTTAAGATATCATACGTATCATGAGATATATATTTTTCTTGTGTTTCAATTATACCATTCTTTTTAAAAAGAAAACAATCTAAATTGTCTTAGATGAGATCAACAATATATTCAGCTGGCTAAATATATTACTGCAAGCTCTACATTACTGGTGTGCTAGTCAGAAAGCTAGCTTGCCAAACCCACCTTATCCTTCATTTGGATTTACAGTGTAAAACAGAAAGCATTATTGCTAACATTCAATCTAAATATGATGCAACAAAACCTACTAATCTTTGTATCATCTCATGCCTTTTTCAAATGCATACAAAGCTCATATCTTTTTCAAAAAAAAGCAAAACCTACCCATCTATTCTTCAAACACACATGACTTTTCTGACAATGCCAATCAATCATGGTTGCAGAATTAATATATATGACAAGAAGACCCAATGCAACTTGTGCTTGTTAATTTTCATGACTCAAACTTCAAAGATAAGGGAGTGAACCAATCCACAGATCAAGGCATGCAAGTTTTGTTTACTAAGTGAAAAGATTGAGATGGACATGAAGTGCATGAAGCTGAATTCAGTACTGAGATAGTGAGATGAAAAGGAGATTTTACTGGAAAATGTTGATTTTTTATAATAAATTTAGATTGTTCATATTTTTGGATGCATGGTGAATATGCAACAACAATATTTAACAAATACATTCTCATGCCCATATTTTTCACTTGTACTTTTTTCATCTAATCTCTTGTTTATGTATAATTTGGCTCACTTAATTAGATATGCTCTATAAAAGACACTTGTATGTAAAAAAACAAAAAGAAAAAGAAACAAAGAGATCTAGTACTGTTGGGAAAAGCCTAAATTAGTCAAGGAAATAAAAAAGAAATCTTTTTTAGGTAAATTGGAAAGAAAAGTGAAAAGCACCAAAAAAAGGAATTTTAGGACCACTAAAGTGAAAAAGTGGTCCTGATTGATTGAGTTGTTGTTCAGTACTCTTTACCAAGTGTGCGCATGCATTGCAGACCAACACTTGCTTGCAAGCTCATTATTGGGACCATTGCATATTTACCATGCCAATTAATTTTAATTTCCCTAGGTGGTCCAGATTTATTTGATCAAGGAACAACCAATTAGGCTTATAAGTGTTTCATTTTCAATTTTTTTTTTTAAGGAGATGATATGGAATCCGACAGTAATTTGATCAAATTAGCTAGATGGCACAAGTGAGGTGAAAACTCCTTTCTCACGTTGGAAGATACAAGAGAGGACAACAGAGTCTAATACCAAGCAAAAAAAAAAGAAGCTTTATTATACCATTATGATCAAGACTGGTGGGTGAAAAAAAAAGCTACCTATTGCATTGCTTGATATCCTTTTTCATATTTTAAAATAATTGCATAGTTTTTTTATTATTATTATTGTCAAATACTTTCTTCTCATTATACGTAATTAAATAATCATTTAATCAATTTCATCTCCCATGCGATTGCATAATTTAACTTTTATATAATTCATAATAGAAAAAGTCAACATTTGTTGTTGTCGTCTATCCTTCTAAAAAAAAGTATCAAATAATCATTCACCTATTTACTTGCTAAAAAGTTTATCTATTTGACAAATTTATTAAAAACAAATATTCGGTACTAATTGCCTTAATCAAAAGGTAGAGCTCGGACACAAGAGAACAAATAATCCTATAAGTTTAAAAGAGGAAAGCAATTTAATTTTTCTCTCCGGCGAGAAAAAAAATCGTACTCGGAATGATTATTAATTGCACTTTTGCATTCTAATTTAAATTAAATCAAATTAAATCAAATCACGGGGAGAGAATTGTCCAAACTATTTAAAGACTTCATTGGTCATATTTTTAACCAATGTGGGACTTTAACACACCCCTCTCATGCCCAGGATTGAACATTTGCAGCGTGGAGTTTTGCAGGACTGAACCTCTGCGGGTGGCAACAATATCAACCACACAATTGGCTCTGATACCATATTGAGAAATTAGTAAGTCTAACTCATCCCAAAAGCTAGCTCATGATGGGAGGATTGCCCAAACTATTTAAATGCTACCTTGGCCATATTTTTAACCAATGTAGGACTTAACACACCCCTCTCACGCTCAGAATTGGACATCTGGAGCGTGAAGTTTTGCAGGACTGGACATCTGCGGGTGGCACAATATCAACCACAGGTTTGGCTCTGATACCATGTTAAGAAATTAGTAGGTCTAACTCACCCCAAAAGTTAGCTCATAGGAAGAGGATTGCCTAAACTATTTAAAGACTTTCTTGACCATATTTTTAACCAACGTGAGACTTTAACAATATCATTCAAAAATTATGTTTATTCTATTTCTTAATTTTCAATGAGCGCAATTTAAATAACTATATTCTAATATATCTAGTATAAAATCATATTTATTTTTTTTCTTAATTTTTAGTTCCAATATACTTTTTATAAACTTATATTTATTCTTAAGTTTCAGTGGGGACAGTGGGGTGCATAAGTTCGCCACTGCTCCTCGTCGACGTGTTTAATATTTTCTAATTTAATTAAAATAATATACTTTTTAGAGGAAAGTATATACATTATCAAAAAAATGATCCAAAAAAATATTTTCTAATTGTATAATTTTTTACTTTGTATATTTCAATAAATTTAACTTGAATAATCATTTTCATGAATGCAATCTATATAATAAATTAATTTCTTCATATTAACTATATTTTCCTATCTGATAAATTGCATATTATACTATCATATTTTACATATATATTTTGAAATATTATTCTACAAAAAATAATAATTTTTTTCATATAATATATGTATATATTAAAACATTAATTTATAGAAAGAATAGTATATTAATTGATCATTTGATATACATGTACTTCATAGGAAGTTCTCTTGTCAATCAAATATATTTTAGGTAGAAATTTATATTTTATATGAATTAATTTTTTTGTCAACCAAACATTTTTTTTATACCTCTAGAAAAATACATGTGATAAGTTAATTCATAAAAAATATATTTTATTTGCAAAAAATTACTTTCAAGTCAACCAAACAATGTCTTAATTAGAAACAAGTATGTACATCTCAACATTGATAAACAATTAACTATGTTTGAAGTCGAAATAGAATAAATTATACAAGATTGATGAATAAGTAATTAAACATAAAAAGGTGAAGAAAGCCTTAAAAAATAAAAAATAAAAGCAGCAACAAATCAAAAAGTGTATATAACATATATATTGGTTTAAAAGCTATAAGTTTAATTTAAAGTTTAAATATTAACTCAGCGAATGATCAAAACATTATAGATAATCATTTATTTAAGTTAATTAGTAGTATGTCTCACACTCTCACTAGCCTATTAATAAAAGAGTTAACAATATATATATAGGTGATCAAGAAATGAAAATGATAATTTAGACTAAACTCATCAAAATCAAGTGTGTATAAAGTAGAAATTAATTTTCAATATCAAACTAAGGGTGCAACATATTCATTGTCCCAATAAGCTTAGTTCAATTTAGAAAACATTACCCATCATTAAGATGGTGGAAATGGAACCTTCTTGTTGTCACCAAATAAGAAAAAGGCACCACTTTGTTGGCATGGACCCTGCGCTCCTAATGATTTGGTCTCTACCATGCCAACTTTTTCTTCACTACCAGTTCATATCACCATCAATATTATAAAAACATGGAGAAGAAGAGAAGCATGTCAAACCCATCCCTTATAACAATATATTTTACTCAAGGCATATATTGGCATCTCCAGCTTCTTCTTCTCTCTGCATTTGGGAGATGGGTTGTTCAGGGTGGAGAAGCAGGGCACGTGCATTACTGGCAGCCACTCGATCTTCTTCTTCTTCTTCTTCTTCTTCTTCTTGTGATAATATATCATTGAGCTTGCTGAGTTCTTCATGTGCTCATCTTCTCCACCATGCACAGCCAATCTCATGTATATTGTGGCACAATATTTGGGAAACTTTGAGCTCCAGTTTCAAGCCACAGCCTCTCCGTTGGTAAGCAGTGTCAAGTGATGAGAGGTGGTTTCTTCTACTTCTTAATTACTTTCTTAGGGTAGTGCAGTGCATTAGTGTAGATTAAATGATAGCAATTTTCAAAGTATATATATAGGAGATCGATCTCTTCTCACTGACTTGATATGCCAACTTTTTTATGTTCTATTTTGGAGAAGAATTTTAATTAAGACTATAAGGTAGAGATCATTGAGCTAGTGGATTTCTCAAGAATTTAAACAGTCTTTTTTGCCTCATATATAGAATGTAAAGAGCAGTAAAAAAAAAGGGGGTTTAGATCTGCTTCTTTATGCTTTTTACTCTTCAACTAATATTCAACTGTAAGACTGAATTAGTGCAATTAATGTTGTCAAATTAGGTTTGTCCAAACAATCAAAGCACAAAACTTGGGACGACCGATCGATCGAACTGGTTGAAATAGTGATCCCGAGTCAAGTCAAGTAAGATATTACTCTAAAAATAATTCCTAAACTATTACCAAATAGTAATTAAATTCTTATGATCCATTAGCACACGTACTGTATAAAACATGATATATGATAAGATGAAGTTCTACAATAAAATCTCATATATATGACATTTGAACCATCACTGTATAGCTTTTATGTATTGACATCTAATTCATACTCAATGAAAATGTATAAGAATTGATAAGAAAATCATGGTGAAAAAAGAAATTAATTCTCTTTACTTAGTATTTAAATTTGAAGTACATAATAATTTGATTATTTTTTATGATATTGTTATAATTAATTTTAAAATATTTTTTTGTCTAAAATTAGATCTTATACTAGCCAGGGTGCATGAAACATATATGTTTGTGTTATAATGTAGTTCATATATATATGTATGGGGTTTGAACTTTTGTGTTATAATGTAGTTCTCTATTTCAAATTTCAAATGATTATGTCATTAATTTTTCATGGCGGAATGTTAATATGAACTAAATTAAACCAATAAATTAGTATATATATGCGATTGAAGCAAATTAAATTCCAATTAGATTTAAAATGAATTCCACTAAGAATCTAATCCTACCCTAAAACTGAGTGATCAGGTACACCACTATATTTGTTAAGACTTAATTAAGAACTGATTTGGGCCCAATTCATATAAGTCAACTGTTTTTTATTTACTGTGCTTGTCCATGCTTCGTTCCAAGAGGAAAAAGAAAAGTATTTTATATTTAGTTCATTAATATATAAATAATAAGAATATATATATATTTTTGATCCATTTTAATTGTGGAGAAAAAAAGAGACGAGAAAGAACTAGCTTTTATGTTTAATTCAACAGTAAAAGGTAAAATTGATTTTTTTTAATAATAATAATATATATCTCCTAGGATTAGTTTATTATAATTTTTTAAATAATAACAATTTGGAGTCCTCCATATTATTCTACTATTGGAGATAATATATTTAATTTCTCCTCCGATTATTTTCCTTCAAAAGTTTTCAATCACAAAGAGTGTCAGGATTATTTACATGTTAATCCCTTTCATGTTCTATTGTTCTAAATATATATAATCCCTTTCATGAATTTCGAGTAAACTATATGTTGAGTTAAATTGTGCATGCATGCCTATTGCCTTCAATCATTTCATAAGGTTGAAAACCTAATTAAATCCAGTCTCCTCTGGTCAAACATTTTGACTTTGATGGTGACCAAACCTTATAACATAAATTTTTTAAAAATATATTTTTTAGGAAATATTTTTTTAAAAAGAATAGTTATTATTTTTAATATAAATTTTCAAAATAATTAAAATAATTGGGTCGGATATTAAGTCATGAAACTCGAGACCCGCTCCAATTATGATCGGTTTTGGTCGGGTTGCACCCGACCCGACCCGATTACCTGACTTGGCTCAACCCAAATAGTTCGGATCGAGTCAAGTTTCTCAGGTTCATTGGGTTGACCCGACCCAATGGACAACCCATATTCAATATAGTTATGCTTTGCAAACTTATCTTTAGGGATGACAATTGAACTGATTAATTGGTTAACCAAACTGTAAAGTTCAATTTCAGATAGTGAATTTACGGTTCAGATTTGATTTTTGGTTAATAAATTTGATTTCAGTTGCTGGTTGGCAAATGATCGATAACTGAAATGAGTTATCAATTTATTTACAATATATTATTTTATTTATTTAGTAACAAGCTATCCCGTTATTAAACATATAACCCATATCTATATGAACTAGTTAGAAGCAGATAACCAATTTCGGATATTCGACAAATAATCGATAATGAATCGGTTTCAGTTTCATATATTAATTTTTAATATCGAACTGTTTCATTTTAGTTTCAGTTAGTGTATTCTTGTATGATTTCAGTTTTGATTATCCTCAAAAAATATGGTTAACCGAATTATTATCATCCCTACTTATATTGGATTGGGAAAATACCTAAATATAGCATGTACTTTGACCTTTGTCTCAATTGTGGCATATACTTTCATTTGTCTCATTTGTATACATGTATTAAAACATTTGTTTCAATTATGGCATGCCGTCTGATTTTCGTCAGGCATTCCGTTAAGTTGACGTGGTATGCTGACCGTATAAAAAAATAATTTTTTTATTCAATTAACTTTGATTTCCATCTCAAGATTATTAAAGTTGGGCCCACTATTTTTAATATTAAAAAGCGAGTCCCATCTCTCTCTCTCTCTCTCTCTCTCTCTCTCTCTCTCTCTCTCTCTCTCTCTCTCTCTCTCTCTCTCTCTCTCTCTCTCCAACTGACGTCGACTGGATCTTGTCCTCCACCTTCGCCTCCTCCTCCTCTGACGCCGACAACGAGCGCTCCTGCTCTGGGAGTCGCTGCCCCTCTTTGGTGCCCTCCCTCGACGTCTGGACCTCTGAGCCCGGCCCCCGTCGCCGAGCGCCGCCTCCTTCTCCTCTAGCGCCTCTGCCTTGCAAGCGACACTACCCTCGCCCGCCTGCCCCGCCCTTCCGCCACATTCTCGCTCCCCGCCCCGGATGCCCCTTCTTCCTCCCCCTCCTCCCCCGCAGCTACCGCTGGAAGGGTCCGATCCAGATCCGACTACTCGATAGACCCCTTCTATGTAAATAAACCCCTGACCCCCTTCTCCGCCCGTACCAAAGCCTGAATCAGAGATCCACCAATCTTACGATGCCACTCAAGCCGCCACTCATATTGAGATCTCGACCCTCCTCCTCCGAGAATCTCGAGGTTTCCAACTGCGATAGAAGCAACATCAGCGGCGGAGATCACCGAGAAGACAACAACAACGACGTCGCTTGCAACAACCCCAGGTGCTTGATCAAGAACCTCGACAATGGGAGGGAGTTCGTGGTAAAGGAATTCAGGGAGGATGGGATGTAGAACAAATTGAGAGAGGTGGGAACTCGGCGGTAGCTAACGATGCATGAGTTTGAGATGTACATCGGATGGTCGCCTGTCGTTCGGGTTGCATGTCGCTTCATCGTAGTCATGGCTTGCATCGCCTTCGGCCGCTGCGACGACTCCTTCAGCGCCAGCTCGCTCAAGGCCTACCTCGCCGAGTTCATCTCCACCCTCCTCTTCATCGCTAGCGTCGGCTCCGCCGTTGCTTATGGCCACGTGAACTCGGCGATGACCTTCGGGTTGGCTGCCTCTTCTCTTCGTCGTTGGCGTCGGCTCCGCCGTTGCTTACGGCCACGTGAACCCGACGGTGACCTTCGGGTTGGCTGCCTCTCCTTTTCGTCGCTGGCGTCGGCTCTGTCGTTGCTTACAGCCACGTGAACTCGACGATGACCTTCGGGTTGGCTAATGAGAGAGAGAGAGAGAGAGAGAGAGAGAGAGAGAGAGAGAGAGGTGGGACCCACTTTTTAATATTAAAAAAGAGTGGGCTC
Organism: Canna indica; assembly: GCA_034359265.1. NCBI lineage: Eukaryota > Viridiplantae > Streptophyta > Magnoliopsida > Zingiberales > Cannaceae > Canna > Canna indica. The sequence continues at coordinate 598,664 of CP136891.1, forward strand.
AACTTTGATAATTCTGAGTTGGAAATCAAAGGTAATAGAATAAAAAAATATTTTATACAGTCAGCATGCCACGTCGTCAACTTAACAGGCCGCTTGACGAAAATCAGACGGCATGCCATAATTGAAACAAATGTCTTAGTACATGTATACAAATGAGACAAATAAAAGTACATGCCACAATTGAGACAAATGTCAAAGTACATGTTATATTTATATATTTTCCCTATTGGATTCCATACCCTCTTGCTTGAGTTTATTAATTTCAGCATTATTCTATTTTCTTAAATAAATAAGCTCAAAAAAATAATTTCTACACATAGGACTCGTTTGGTTCGCAAACTGTCCATCACAGGACACCAGATATGGACAAGGACAGGACACCAGGTGTCCTAGGACAACAACTATATCATATTTGTTTCGTCGAGGACATGACACGATATCCAATCCTATCCTGTGTTTGTTTCGCTATAACACAGTCATGTACAAGTCAAAATGACACAATTACCTTTTTATATTTTTAATTGCAAATTAAATTTTATATATTTCACAATTAATATACAAAAATGGAATATCAAGTATCACATATACAATCTAAATATATAGATTGAAATCTTGCATATATAACAACTATTTTTTCAATTAAGAATAAAGAACAATTTGATAGTTGTAGTCATATATTTGGTACACAAAATTTTAAATTAAGTAAATCAAACACACATCAGATAACAAATGAGGAGAAGTATTGTTCTTGAGCATTTACAATGAAAACTCTTTTTCATTCTTGTAGACAAATATTACATTGAAAACTATCACCATCTTCTTTGGCTCGCAAGGTAATATAAAAATAGATATCTCACAAGAAATCAAAAGATTACATGAGGAGAAATCTAATCCGCCTTGTAACAATGCAACATGATTTCAAATACTTGTATGGATTATATAGCACATATATTATCCTTAACTTTCCAAGTCAATAGTGGAATTGTTTGGCTTCTGCATCTAGCCTTCTCTCTTAGGTCTTCATTGTCATCAACAAAAGAAAAGAACTTGCGAATGCTACAGATTCCTCTAGCAAGTATTCAGCACCTTGTTATGTTACCGATTCCTCTAGCAACAACTCTATCCTCTAGCAATTACTTACATAGAGCGAGAAGAACCAAGCATTCTCTTGACATTTCTGATTACAGAGACAAGAGCAAGTAAAGCTACTTGGAGCCATCAATTTGAGATGTTACAATGCAGGCATGCACCTCATCTGACTCAAAGTATACTTGAAAATAGCACAAAGTTAAGTCACTATTTTTTAACAGATACCACTTCAATTTGAGATGTTTTCATTCAGTATTTGTATCAAGCAGAGATCATTATCCATAACATCAAATGACAAGAAAGTAAGTTCACATGGAAACAAATATATACTTGACAACCGAGTAAGCCAAAAAATATAATATCCCCCAAAACATTCAACAAATTTTTGACTTAAGTCAAAAAATATAATTACTTCCTAAAATACAAGGAAAGCACAAAAACATAATATAAGACCAGTAATCTCTGATATAAATTGAAAAAACTTCTTCTAGTAATATTCGGTCATTAAAATTAACAATTGCATGTTGACTACATGAAAAAAGAAAGTCAACCAAACAATTAAACAATTTGAAGGAGGAGATTGGAGAATCTCCAACATCTAATGAAGTTGACCTCAATTGACCAACATGGCATGAACACAAAATTGACCACAAAGGAATTAAAGGTGCCAACTTCAGAACTATTTCCAAGGAGGGAGATCGAAGAGGGAGATCGGAGGCGAGGTCAGGGAGAGCATGCAAGAGAGGAGAGAGAGAGAGACCCGTGTTTAGTGGAGGGCAATGAGGTCTTTTCGTCTCAAAATCCTCCGCCCTATTTCGGTGTACCGAAAATTTTCTCGATATAGCAAAAGGGTCTAAAATCCTGTCCCGAATATAATTTAAAATCTTGTTCTGAACATGATTTAAAATCCTGTCCCGAACAAGATTTAAAATTCCGCCCCTCCTTATTTTTACAAAATAAACGAGGGACAAAAATCAAAATCCAGTTCAATTCCTCATTTTTTAACGAAACAGACGGACTCATAGTCTGTGTTGAGTTAACTACTAAGAACTTGCTTACTCCGTAAAATAAATAAATAAATTTAATTTATTATTTATTTTATTCATAGATTAGACAAATATATAATTACTATTATATTCAATGAATATTAAATTTTAAAAATCCAATTCAATAGTACATCTCATCTATTATATTATCTCATTCAATATTGAAAGTAAACAAATTATAAAAAATATTTGCCGGTAAAAAAATTAAGATTTTTTAAAAATTATATATTTTCCTTTCACAAATTAATCTTGTGAGTTGTGATAGTCAACGCGACAACATTTCAAAAGAAGTAATTAAACCAAACTGATTGCGTGACGTGTCATGCTCTCTTTTATGAATGGCGTTGGATTCAATGTCCAAGTGGGGCTTTCGAATGGATGCCACGTTTTAACACCATTCTTCCACTGATTTTATATTTAAAATATTATAGAAAAACATTTAAATCTAAAATTATCAATTATGATTAATTTTGTTTGCTTTACTAGATATGCCGAGATATTAAACGAATATTTTTTTTATCATCTTCTAATTCACGCATTAAATAAATAACTAATATAGTTAACGCAGAAATTTCCCCAACCCCTAGATAGAATCATATTTTTAAAATACAATATCATATATTAAATCACTAGGCTACCTGAAGACAAGATTAGACAATTATATTTATTTATTTATTTAAATTGATCTAATCATAAAATTAAAGATCACGAGTCTCCCTCTCAGTTGAACTGCTTGACTTTGTCAGGTCTCGCAAGTCGCAATAATGTATTCTTCCTCGAGAAGATTCCACTTCAATTATAAGTGCATATATGCTGATGAACACCTTTACCATATATAAAAATCAATCTCGATCAAAATTGATATTTCATACAAACTTAATTTTTTATTTCATTTTTTACTAATTTTTATCCATTATTATCGTTTGACTGAAGAACTACTTAATCGCCAAAACAATTCAACAATCAGCTCACATCTACTTACTTTAATGGCCGACCAAAGATAGCTTATAGGATATGTTTATCTTATAATCACCCAAAAACATTTTGACTTTGCAAATTAAGTGTTGATTTAATTATTCTCACTAGAATTTTGTCCAAACATTTGAGAAGAAGCATTGAGACAAACCAAGAATAATAGAATATATGCCAACATCAATTGAAAAGGTCGCGTCAATCACCTATTCATTCACCATACTTGTCTTTTGATTACTAGAACTCCACATTAAATGGATGATGACGATGCTTAATTATATAAAGACAAATTATTATAATTTAGCAATTTAAAATGATTATAAGAATTATGACAAAGTTATTAAAAATCATTTTTTATTGGATATTTTCAAATGATTTGTGACATAGAAAGCAACACTTTGCTCGTTTTTATTATTAAGAAAATCAATTAAATTATTTTCTCCAAAAATAATAAAATCATTAACCACATGCCAATAAAATAATAAATTAATAAATTAATACGTAGACTATCTCAAAAAATAATGGATCACGAGGCTAAAATATTTGTATAAGAATCTTAAATAGGTAATTGATAATAATAATAATAATAATTGATTAAGTAATAAATAATAAATGATTAATTAATAATAATAAATGGTTAATCAATAATAATAAATGATTAATTAATTAATTAATTAATCAAAACCATGTAAAGCTAATGATATCTTGAATTCATATTCAAGTTAGATATTTAGGCAACTAATCAAATTTGTATGTAAGATATCTATAAAATTGATGCTGCCTACATTATTGCAATAATGTGGATTGCCATACCATATTTATATATTGGTGACAAAATTTATCAATTTTAAAATTACCACCCCAAATTTTCATTTTAAAAATTAAATAAAATATTACATAAAAAATATAATAGTCTTTAGGATTTTTTATATAAAAAAGATAAAATTGTTCTATCTAATAAAAAAACAAATGCATTTTCTTTTAAAATAGAGATTAATAACCTTTTGATACTTTTCCAATTTTTTTATATATCATCAATTTGGAAATAAACAAATCTCTTTTCCCCATTATTTTAATATATCATCTTCTTCATATTTTTGTAGCCGACCACTGCATCAGCTATCCATCCTCGTCATCAGTCATACACAAAAAGCAACGGTCAGGATCGACTCTCGCTACGTGCCTCGGTCCCGCCCTCTCTCCGTCTCTCCGCTGCCGCCCACCTTTTTTTCCCACTTTGTCCTTTACCGCCTCCTCCTTCTCTCCTATCCATAATGCCATTATCCAAACAGTACCACATATTAGACTCATCTATTCACCCTCATAAACCCCACAAACGTGTATAAGAAGAATGACCGGGTCCCATCACTTACTCCATTAACATGCCAAGTATAGATTTTGGTAAATTTTGATCTGAAATGAAAAAGATTTGCGAAAGAACGCTACGATCATACACAACAGTGCTTGTTCAGAAAAATGTTGTTGCATATATCAGCCGTTGAAATTTGTGGTGCCCATGTTGATCCTGAGGACAATTGGTTAGATTGGAATGGGAACTATGCAAATTTTGGAGGGGATCGTAACTTGGGTGAGAATCCCTTTTTAAGCGGACCACTGTAGTAATTTCCGATGAATCCTCTCTCTCTCCGTGCTATTATTTATAAATAGTTAATCTTTGGCTGTTTCGTCTCGGTTTCGTCCGCTTTTAATAGAGGAAATTAAGAGGAGGAATCCACCGGAGTTCTTCCATTAAAGGTCGGCAAGAGCTAAAGCTTCGATCTTTCTTGCTGTTTGGGTTTGTTGCTCGGATTCGTGTTGGCGTTGGAAGTGATTCGGCAGGATGTCGTCGTCTTCGTCGGCGTCTGCGACAGTCCGGGTAGAGAAGGCGACGAGCGACCTTCTCATGGGGCCAGACTGGACTTTAAACATGGACATATGCGACTCCATCAATTCTGACAACTGGTAAGTGCCCTTGGTGAACTAACTTCAGGTTATTGATAGAGCTGTCTTTTTTATGTACCTTCGTTCGAGCTCCAATTTTGCTTCTCTCCGCTAGGGTTTCTTTTCTTCGATGGTTTTCTGTTATGATGGGTCCGATTGGCAGTCTGAATTTTGAAGTTTGTGGTTCACATAGTTGCTTCGAGACTTGGTTTTTGATGAAGTTGAACTTTTTTCTGATTGTCGAGCTTTTGGCCGAAGCGTGTTGGTAGACATCGAATTCTTTCTCCGTTTGGGTTTTTCCAAGAGGTTTGACACAGTTTTTTGTTTTTTTATCTAAGACCTCCTTTTGCTTAGGTTGGTGTTTATATTTTGTTAGTTCCATATATTCTTCCTTTTAAGAGAACATGGTTTGGTTAAACTTTTATTCAAAGGGCGCGGAGTTGTACCACGAGTTTTTTTTGAAGCGAATCGTCAAGGTTGGCAATATTGTTTACTAGTGTGCATGTTTGATCTGGATGTACTTGAGAAATATCTACTTAGAAGCACATATCCGTTCGAAGGTTCAGCATGCTATGGATATGACTGCAAACCACAAGAAAACAATGCCTTTCACTCTTTTGAAGTATCTAATATTTTAGTCATGGAAAAAATTCCAATAGTTCATCAGGATGATTGGTTGCGTTCAAGTAGGTAGTCTTGGAGTACAATGTTTATTGGAACCACTGTAGATAATAATCCTACCTGTTATTTTTCTTTTAAAAAATATCTTTGACCATGAGGTTGTAGGGAAGTGGTTTAGCATGGGAAAAGTGCTTGTTATGACCCGCTCGATGGGATAATTGGCCCATCAACTTCATATGCCTGAACTACCGACATAATTTAAATGCTTAAGTTGAAGTTGATATTAGTACGCATGTGAAGCCTTAACCAACACAATATCCAATATACTCGCTTTGTGGGACTAAATCGGGATACTACAGTGCTAGCCCCTAACAATGGTGTAAATTGTTAGAATTAAGCTGATAAAGGAGTATTTGACTCGTTCAAGGGGCCATGCTTGCAACCGTGCTTGGAACCATGGTTTCAAATTTTTCTCCGAGTTATATTGCCTCTTTTGCCGTCTAACCTTTCGTGTATGAAATGAGTTGCAAAATGGTGTATCTGCTTCAACAGTCTTTATGTGAGCCTCACAATCATTATATCAGTCGAGGAAGTCATTCAGGCATGATTTGTTTGTTAAATTTATCTAGGGTGTAGGGATAGTTATGAATAGTCTGTCAATATATCCATATTCGTTCTGATGCTTTGGTGTGTTTTGATTGGAAGGACTGCTCCAGGGAAACTATTTTTATTCTCTACTTCTATTTTTGATATCTTCTTTGAATAATTTGTCATGGTCCAGCTTATGCCAATCATGGCATGCTTTTATAAGTTGAAGTATACATGGAGAGAACAAAGTGTTGAGTTTTCAAAGAAAGCCTAAAAGGAAACTGTCCAAAGAGGATATGCCTAAATTGTTATTTTTTATGTGTTTTTCCCCCTTCTTTTGAACTTATTTAAAAAGATTTTATTTGCTAAGAGAGGCTAGCAAGGTGTGCAACAAGGACTATCTCAATTAAAGTTACTGTTATTTCATCTCTTACTAAACCTATATGGACTTTTTTATATGCCCCATCTTAAGAGCTAAGAAAGCATATATCAACTAAGGATGAAAGACTCCAGGATATCTATAAAGAGTATGATCCGGTCATTAAAGTTCCAACACTTATTGTGCTCATGGGAATAACCCTCTTCCCAACCTCAACAGATCATTAGATAAGATGGTTGATATATCCGGATGCATCATCCACCTTGAACTAAATGCAATCCTATGGGTATTTAAGCGAACATCTGACGAAGCACCAACAAGGAAAAACTATGAATTTGATGATCTATCCTCTGGTTAATAGAGATTTCAAGGTTTTGGAGGAAAGAGATAAGATAGAATAAGCTAGAAGATGCCAAAAAGCATTAGGAGTTGGAAGACCCACTTGAGGCAGCCACCAAGTATCCAGTCTCATAAATGGTACAATGGCATTTGCAAAATGAGACTCCAAGGTTCATATGTGTTTATACTATTTAAATACTCCTATATTTCTTCTAATTTTGACATTCAATTAGAGCAGTTATGACCTAGATTGATATGGATATCAAGTTGGATAAAAGGCTTATTTCTAGTGCGGGAATTTATATGTAAAGGAGTTGGATTTCGGATTTAATGGTGACAAGTGTTCTGCCCAACTACATGTATTACCAAAATTGAGGTTTGTTGCAGTTGATATGCGATTAACACTTGGCTTGTATTACCAAAATCCTCTGTCATGATACTCTGTAGATCATATATAGGTAACACTAAGCAGAAACAATAGTATTGGGTTTGTTGGTTTGAGATAAGGGAAACTGTAATAAACAATGCTTTAACAAGAGGGAAAGGAATAATGAAATTGACTCTTCATTTTACAAAGAATTGTTTTCATCCTTACTTCACATGACAATGTGACATTGGGGATTTCCTCTAAGGAGCTCGCTGAACTATTTTATGAGATTGATTGCTTCTCTCTTAACAGTTCACAATTATATCATTCAATAGTAGGAAGAAAAAGTGTCCAAGCTTCAAGAAGAACATTGCTAAAGGCTTCTCATTCTTAGAGCATTGCACATGGACCAGATCTCAGGCGCAGTCCCTATAACATATTAATTTACTTAAATATCAAACATGGCATTGTTAAACAAAGTCTACATGGAAGTCATCTACATTTCTTTTTCACTGCATTGTTTTCCTTTAACGGAAAATAGTCCGCATTGTTTTTCTCTAATAAAAAACTCAATCTTTTTTTATTTGCTTGATTTAGTAGGATTTAATGCTATGGGTATAAAGGGATTTTCTAATGGAAGTTTAAAATCCAAACTTATACTAAATTTTGATTATTTGCAATTGGCTGCAAAACCTAACACGTCTACTTGATCAGGCAGGGAAAAGATGTGGTCAAAGCTGTGAAGAAGCGGCTGCAACACAAAAACCCAAAGGTTCAATTTTTGGCTTTAACGGTATGTGCAAGTCTGCAAATCCTAACCATATACGTAATTGTAGAGCCTATTGTTTGCATTATGCAGTTTCTCCGTGTGATCATATATATTCTTGTTACTTGATGGTTAGCATACAAGAAGAAACTTAGAGTTTAGTGGGTATTACAGGTCTTATAAATTTTTGTTACTTCAAAAGGATTGTAAAATCACTGACAGATATTCTTACTTTCTTAGTACACCTATTTCATTTGTGTGATTTGATTGCTTTTTTTAAGTTCAAGCATGTTAGGACTATCTTTTACTGGTTAGACCCTTCTTCTGAATAGTATAAAGGGAGGAATTTACCTTAAATGCCTGAATGTTGTGCCAAGTTATTAATTGTCCATTCTTCTCTTTACAGCTATTAGAGACAATGATTAAGAACTGTGGTGATTATGTGCATTTTCAAGTTGTTGAACGTGAAATTCTGCAAGAGATGGTCAAAATAGTGAGGAAGAAGGTTAGTTTGTTTTCTTCTTCATCCCTGAGTATTATATCTGCTGTATATTTTTATTTGGTTTTTCACTTTTTCAACCAGCAGTCATGGAGTATGCATTCTGCTAATAGTTGGATGATTATTTTATGCTTGTTCTTTAACATTTGGATGATATGTGATTAAGCTTGCTTTGTTGTTTTAGCTATCTTTTTGAGGTATTATAATGTTCACCCTATATTCTAAGCATGGTTTAAAAAATCGCCCGAAACGGTACGGTAAGGGCGGTATATAACGATTTTTGAGATTTCCGATATACGATATATCTGGTATTTGAAAATACCAGGTATATCATGTATATCGGGCGGTATATGACGGTATTTTGCTATATACCGCTCGGTAAGGGCGGTATATGTATCATACCGCCTGGTATGAGCGATACCGGGCGGTATGATAACTTTTAAACGTTGGCGTTGCCAACAGCCCGACAAGGCTATCGGCCACATGTTTCGGCATATACCGCCCGGTTTGGGCGGTATTATGTGCATATCGGGCGGTATACTGCTCGGTATAATGAACAGTAACCCAAACGACTCTATAGCCGTTTGGGGCCGGGTTTTCACAAATACAAGAGAATCATTACATTGGAGTTTATATAGGACGACACAAGTCCACAACCCAAAGGGTCTAAAAAATCTCCGGGGGCTCTGCCCCACACCCCTGACAGGGCTGTCGGCCACATGTTTCGGCATATACCGCCCGGTTTGGGCGGTATTATGTGCATACCGGGCGGTATACTGCTCGGTATGATGAACAGTAACCCAAACGACTCTATAGCCGTTTGGGGCCAGGTTTTCACAGATACAAGAGAATCATTACATTGGAGTTTATATAGGACGACACAAGTCCACAACCCAAAGGGTCTAAAAAATCTCCGGGGGCTCCGCCCCACACCCCTGGCAGGGGGCGCTGCTCCCTTGACCCCCGCCCGCTAACCGGCTAGCGGGACCGCCGAAGACTTTGCGTAGCGCAACATAAGACGTAGTGCAACATAAGACTGTACCAACACATGGTATTCATCATCTCAGTCGATGTTGCGCTACGTCTTATGGTGTGGTGGCGGAGCCCTCAGAGATTTTTTAGACCCTTTGGGTTGTGGACTTGTGTCGTCCTATATAAACTCCAATGTAATGATTCTCTTGTATCTATGAAAAACCCTAATACAGTACTAAATGGCTTTTAAACATTGTATTTATGTATTTGACATTTGAATCTTGATTTTAAGCATTTATTCATCAATTATGTATTATTGGAATTATATCTAACCCTCTCAAAAAAAAAATAGCCGGTATGCAATTTCCGTACCGGGCCATACCGTGTGTCGGTACGGTACCGGTACCGGCCGGTGACCGAAATCGGTACCGGTACCGAGATTTTAAACCATGATTCTAAGTAAGGTTTAAAATCTCGGTCGGTACGGTACGGTAAGTTCGGTATTTACTGGTTTTTTAGGTTTCTGGTATACGATATACTTGGTATTTGAAAAAACCGGGTATATTGTGTATACCGGGCGGTATATGGCGGTATACCGCCCGGTATGGGCGGTATATGGCGGTATACCGCCCGGTATGGGCGGTATATGGTGGTATGTCACGGAAAAAAAAAACCCGGCCAGTTTGCATTTTCATACCGGTCCGTACCGTGTGTCGGTACGGTACGGTACCGGTATATACCGGTACCGGCCGGTGACCGAAACCGGTACCGGTACCGAGATTTTAAACCATGATTCTAAGTGTAGCATTTTAGTGCAATTACGGCATGTTATGTGCCAGAGTTGACTGTTTTGAAGAAATACTTCATTATCTTACATAAATTTGTTTTAAAACCTAGCAGAGTTTTAGTTTAAGTCCTTAAATGAATATATATAAATATACACACACACTCGAGTGAATTAAATATAAGCCTGATCAAAATGAGCCAAATTTACATATTATCTCTAGTTACTCTCGTGGCAGTTTGATTGTTCATCTTGGCTTACTTTATTTGATCTGAGTCTAAACAAGCTCAGTACTGGGCAATGCTTGAGGTTTTTGTGAATAGTATGGTTAGCTTACCTGTGTTCAGTCAGCCCAATGTTTAATTAAGGAATAGTCATTATGGTTTTAAATTTTTCTCATTTAAATGTGACACACAGCGAATACTAACTTATGCAGGTAATCTTGATTAGAGATAGCTGCTAGTTTTTAATATGAATGCATCCCTAAACATTGTACAGGGACTTATTTTATATGTGGGAGAAGAATAACTAAGAAACAAGACCTATGTTATATTATCAATTATGAGAATGCAAAATATCAACATTTAAGAAGTATTATAATCATCAGACAATTTTCTCTAGTCGTTAGTATTTGATATTTGAAATTTTGAATAGTATGATAATTGTTCAACACATGACAAGTGAATGAATACCAGACATGAGTTATGGATGTGGATACAGGAGCTGATGGGAAACTGCTCATAGGGATAAGCAGTAGTTGTTGTGGTTCCTTTAGTTTGGATGTATAGTCACTGTTGCATTTGAGATCATGAATCATGTATGTTGGTTGTTGACTTAGTACATCATTGGCATATTTGGTGCCATGCCTATAGGAAATTCTTGCAGCAAATAAAAAAGAAGAAGAATAGGGCATGAATGTGGAACATAGTTCATCTTGGTCCTGCTAAAAAATCATAGAAATCGAAATAGACAGAGGTACCATGAGAAAATGAAGTAATACATTCCAACATTTTATTTACCAATAGGGGGATGCCAGCTCTAACAGGGTTCAAACCGTGGAAACACCCACACGGACCCACCCTTCCTAAACCCCTCATTGACATGTGTCTTGGGGGGGATTTGAAATCCTTTTTGGATCTAAACATGATTTTCTGATGCTCTTTGTTTTATGGAGTTTCTGGTAACATGATTCATTGAATCCTTTATGATCCTTAATTTTCTTAGTTTAAACTTTCTATTCAGTTCAAACTACCCTTTTTTATTTCCAGACTGATATGCAAGTGAGAGGCAAAATCTTGGTATTGCTGGACTCTTGGCAAGAAGCATTTGGTGGGGCTGGAGGGAAATATCCTCAATATTACTGGGCATATGCTGACTTAAAGGTATGTACATATGCATCCTAGTTCCTCACTTTGTGGTAATGATGGGGCAAGAATACGGTTCCTGTTACGAATAAACTTGGAATACTATTCCCACTATTCCCACAGGATGGGAATATTGTTCCCTATCTCAACCCCAAGGATACTATTCTTAATCTGTCCTTGATGATCTTAATTTCAATTTTCCAGTTTTGCTCTCCAACAATTGCAATAATTATCACTCAAAGAATTTTTTTTTAATTAAAATCTATAACTTTTTCCCTTCCACATCCCTGACTCAGACAAAAAAAATATAAATGTTTTTTGAACTTGAATATTAATGTACAAAAAATTTATTATAATACTGGTACTATTTAATATATTTATTATTAGTGTAATGTTACATATTATATATTTATACATTATTAATTATAATTTCTGTTATATTGTTCTGTTATTAATTAAAATCAATTATTATATGATATATTTTGTCGTATATAAATGTTGCAATAGTCTTAATAAAAGTTTTTTAATCCTTTTCTTCTTAGTCCCTATTCATTCATCGTGCTTTTCCTGCCAATCAACAAAAGAATAGTTATTTCTTCTCTATTCCCACACTGTGAATCACACAATGAAATATCATTCCATCTCTTTTCTATTTTATATTTATTCCTATTTCTATTTTAATTTCATTAACCAAACGGAAACTTAGAGATGTGCATACAATACTTGAAATTTATATTTCAGCTTTGTGGCTAGCAATTCAATCATAAACTAGCAACTCATGTAGTATCTTGCTTTATTGGTTATTTTCATAGGTTCTAATATGTGGACTACTGCTTATAAATAGTGTTGTAATTGGTCATGTGGCATTTCCTTATTCTACTTTTAGGAAAGGAATTTGATAGAATGATTATTTCTCATTTAACCTATACGCAGAGATCTGGAGTACAGTTCCCAGAACGCCTGCCAGATTCTACTCTAATATTTACTCCTGCACATGCATCACCCAGTACCAGACCCCAAGCAGGCTATGGGATGCCCAGTAATTCTTCCCTGAGGCTTAATGAAGCCATGGCATCTGAGATGGCAAATTTGAGGTATCTTTCTGGTTCTGTTATGCAATGATGTAGCTGGCTCTATCAGTTTTACTTTTAGATAAAATCTAACTTTTGTTACTCCAATAAATCAGTCTGTCAGACTTGGATAGTATGCAGAGTGTGATGGAGCTGTTAAGTGAGATGCTTAAAGCTGTGAACCCTATTGATCGCGCTGTATGTTTTCTTTTATCATTCTTCATCCATTTTTATGCTTTCAGAAAAACATTTTGTATTTATTATGTAATTCCAATCTGTAGGCTGTTAAGGATGAAGTGATTATAGATCTTGTCAACCAGTGTCGCTCTAATCAAAACAAGCTGATGCAGTCAATCAATTCAATCAGGTATCTTGCTTATTGTTTACCATTTATCTTCACAATCTGATTGTTGAAGTATTAAAGTATACTAGTATAGTAGCTGCAAGGTAAATTTTAATAGCTCCAAAATCAAACTCTGAGATTTTTCATTAAATGTTATTTGTTTCACTTTTAAATTTTTGACAGTTTTTTATGAGTTGGAGTCTTAGGCTCATAGCCATAATAAGGTTGCTTCACGATCACTTGTGAAATGAGGCTCATAGCCATAATTAGGTTGCTTCACGATCACTTGTGAAATGATTATGTTCATGGAAGTAGCCCCTTAGGCAGCTGCATATCCCTTTCTTGATTTTCAGAAGGTCTCTTTCGCCTGGTCATCCTTATCATTCCATAATAGTGGAATGCAATTATCATAATCCTGAAATGACTGGCTTCATACACTTTTTCACCTGGTCATAGATTCGTTTTCTTGGTCAGTTGCCTTTTAACATATCATCATCTGATTTGGTGTTGATGCCAGAAATTTGGTTAATGTGGAACAAGGGATTTGGTTGACTTGCTTACATATCATTATATCCTGTCATAGGATAGAATTTCATATGTTTGAACTAATTAATTAACTACTAAAACTCGTGTATGGTCATGTTGGCAGGGATGAGGAGCTTTTGGGTCGAGGCCTTGAATTAAATGATAGCTTGCAAAGCTTACTTGCAAAGCATGACGCAATAGCCTCTGGCTCACCTCTGCCAGCTGAGGTCTCTGAGGCTATGCCAACTTCCTCCAGTGTATTTCAGCCTTTAGCAGCTGAAGTATCTGAATCTACAAGTCCAAAGACTCCTGTTGCACCTCAACCTGCAGCACCAAGTCGGTACAATGATGAAGAGGAAGATGAGGATGATGACTTTGCTCAGCTGGCTCGCAGGTACAATTGTGAGACAGTTACTCTTTTATACTTGATTAAAAATATCTGTTGTTAAACCCTCATTTCTATTTGTGCAGGAACTCAAAAACAAATCCAGTAGGTTCTGATACCAAATATGTTGCAACCAGTAATCAGTTGGGCTCGCCAAACCTAAATGACATTACAGTTTCCAGTTTAGCAACAAGCACGAGTGGAGCTTCATCCTTCGCTGCAAGTAATGCATTAACACTGCCTAATCCTCCAACCCCAGTAAAAACTTCCACAAAAGAGCAAGAGATGATTGATCTCTTGAGTATTACCTTGTCATCAACCCCCTCGCCTCCCCATACTCCTTTAACGCCTCCCATTGCATCTGACCATAATGAATCTCCACCACCAGTCCCCCCAGCTCAACAAGTCAACCCTCAAGGTCCACTGTCCTATGCTGCAAACCAAGCATACATCGTGCAAAACAACTTAATTGCTCCATGGGCTCAAACACCGACACATTCTCCATCTCCACCTAAGTCACAACCTCAACCTGCAGTGCTCCTGAACTCATCTGGTTATCCACCTCCACCATGGGCTACTGCAAATACCAACCCTAATCCCTTTGTATCCACTACTTATCCTGTGCCCGGCGCTGGCGGCACCCCTACAACCTACCTAATGCAAGCTTCTGGGCCTGTGCAGCAGTATAATTCATTTGGCCCAAGTGTAAACAGTGCTCTAGTCCCCATTCCAGAACCACAGGCAACTACCAACCGCGGGCATACAGGGCCGCCTTCTGCTAAACCTTACGTTTATACCAACAGGTTGTTTGATGAACTGCTAGACTTGAGAAATTCCAATACAGGAGTTAAGACAGGCAGCCCACCTTCTAGTTTGTCTGGTGGTTCAGGTCAAGGCATGATTAATGGAAGGAAATGAAGTAATTGATATATGTGCTGTGCTATTTAACTATCTGCCAGGCAAGTTTCTGTGCAAACTTATTTAGGTTTGTGATGTTTCTGTGCATTGTGAAATCCCTTTTCTTCTTATAATTGGATTGTATTGTGCTGTTCATTCAGCTAATTCATGAAAGGCAAACAAGGATGTATATAAGAAAGCTGCATACGATGGTATTAGGTTGAATAACTAATCATATTATGATGTTTGCAAATTTCAATTCTGCAGCAATCTTTCTATATACATACACGGAATTTTTGGCTACAACAATCTAGAGGGAGAGTGAAGGAAAGAAAATGGCCAACCTGATTAAGTCAGGCAATTTCAGAGGCAATTTGAGAGTTGGAAAGCAGAAGGAAAGGATTGCACTCTGCAGGCCTTGTGTATGAAAAGTGAACTCAACTGAAAGATTAGATCATAGCAAATTAAGAATGTTCCTAAGCTTGTATATATCAATTAAGGGAGGATATTAATCATGCTTGATAAAGATTACCTCCAGATGGGCTAAACTTACTTTTGCATGCTGTTAGGTCCATGAATCTTACAATAGATTCGGAGGGGATTTTTTTTTTTTTTTTTTTTTTTGAATAAAATGTGAGACACTAGTGCCACACTTTCATGAGTCTTGAAATGTACAGGAAGTATGAGTGGGGCTATGACCTCATTCACACAACACAAACCTCAGGAAGCGAAAAAATGAAACATAAAGAGCCCTAGAGAACCAGGGAAAAGAAAACGGATAAAGAAAAAAAAAAAGAAAAGGAAAAACATGTAGTATAAAATGAGCATTAGTCACCCCAAATTCTTTTCCAAAACTCGCAACCCATCTGAATGATCTCCGTCCATTTTGCTTCGATATTGTTGAATGTGGCGTAGTTTCGGACTATTTAGACGCTCCAACACCAAATCATTGATACAGAAACGTGCTTGACGATTCAAGCATTTTCCTCAGAATCATTTTTCGGGACTATCGTGAAAAACCCGATCTTGTTTAAAAACTGTACCCATCCTGCTTTTGAAATACTGCACTCTTCAAATTGGTGTTTGACAGATTCATCTTCCTCTTTACAGAGAATGCATTTCAGATCAAGTCTAGACATCCGTGTTTTATAAGCTGGTCCTTCGTTTGGAGTTGTTTCCTTAAGACGAGCCACAAGACAAGCTTCATTTTGGTTGGCCCTCTGCATTTTCAAATCTTAACTGCCTTGGAGTCCTGAATACCTCTTTCTACTAAAAACTTGTATATGGATGCCGTAGAGAATACTCCGGAGGGATTCCACCGCCAAAAGCATATGTCATTACCTTCTCCACCCGAGGTGGTATTAAGGAGGGAAATTAGGGAGATGAGATGGTTATTGTCGACCTCACCCCTCCAACTGAAACGCCATCCGTCCCCGTTCGTAGAGAAGTCTGAGATGAGCCCATATCTTTTGCGGCTTTTTTCAAAGAGTTCGGGGAAGCCATCCGCCAACCGAGAATTTCCTTTCCATCGATCCAACCAGAACATGGTAGATTCTCCTCGTCCAGGACTAGCTTCCATACCAAGCGAGAAGATGTGCTTAGCGGCATATATACCTCTCCATACGGGTGACCAGGCGTTAGTGTTGTGGACTGCTTGCCACGGCTTGCGATGGAAGTAAGAGCAGCTAACAATATGAGTCCATAACACGCTAGACTCAGAGGCAATACCCCACCACCATCTATCTAGCCGGGCTAAGTTGTGATTCTCCAGGTCGAGGATGCCGAGTCCACCATTGTGCTTCTGCATGATGACATCTTCCCAGCAGACTAAGGAAATACCCCATCCTTCCCTTCCTCCATTCCAGAGGAAGTTTCTTCTATGGTGGTCAATTTGATTGATTACTCATTTCGGCGCTCAGAATATCGATAGAAAGTGGCCACCGAGGCTGTTGAGAACATTGTTTATCAAGGTAAGTCTTCCTCCTCTAGAAAGTAATATGCCTTTCCACGAGGCTAATTTTCGGTTTGTTTGAGCAATGACCTCGTTCCAATCTTCTCGATTGAGGCGGCCGTTACGCAAAGGAAGACCTAGATATTTTAGGGGAATTTTTTTTGTCTTGCATCCGAGGTAATCTGCCATCCTCGAGGCCATGGCCAAGTTGCCATGAAGGTGGGCGACCACCGTTTTGTTTAGATTCACTTTCAGCCCGATCATCAAGAAGAAAGCTTGTAGCAGGAGGTTAACTTTGATAAGATCATCATCTTCTCCTCGCGTGAAGATAATGAAGTTGTCCGCGAACTCTAGGTTTGTGGCCTCCCAACCACCTCCTGGGTCAATGCCTTTAATCAGGCCTGCATCATTCGCTCATTTCATCAGCCTAGCAAAGGTATCAGCAATAAGAAGAAAAAGGTAAAGAGATAGAGGGTCTCCTTGCCGATGACCCCTTTATGTCTGGACCACTTCCCTGGCTTTCCATTTACCATAACTGGTGATTCACTAGATCGCAAAAGACGCCCAATCCACTGGGTCCAAATAGCTGAAAAGCCCCTCGCCTCAAGCAAGCCAAGCAGGAACTCTCAGCTGATAGAATCAAATGCTTTTGTCATATCAAGTTTAATAATGAAAGCATCAGTACCTGTCTTCTTGCAATGGTGAATGAGTTCATTTGCCGCCATGAAACAGTCATGAGTTGATCTACCAGGCAGGAAGGCACACTGAGTACCCCCCACCAAATTTGTCATAAGCGGGTTTAGGCGCAATGCTAGGATTTTTGAGAGGATTCTAATGGCCCCGGAGGTGAGACTAATACGACATAATTTTCCAATATATATCGCTCCTTCACACTTCGGAATAAGCGTGATGAATGCTTTGTCGATGCGTGCCCAGTCCGTGTTGCCAAACAAAAGGTCGTTCAGAAGAGCCATGAAATTCGGACCAATAGTGCTCCACGAGCAAAGAAAGAATTTCGCTGTGAGTCCATCCGGCCCTAGCGCCTTGTCTTTTCCAAGCGATTTGATGACTATGAGCACCTTCCCTTCGGAGAGAGGTTCCAAAAGGTAGTCCAGAGAAATGCCAGGGCCCAGGTATAGGACCTCCCAAATGGGGAAGATCTCGAGTCGATACCGCACACCTAGAGAATTCCGGAAGGACTCCTTGCATAGGACCTCAATATCCTCCTGAGAGGTTGTCGTCCAGTCGATGTTTCTCATCTCGGTAAGCCAGTTTCTCTGCATACGGGAGGAGGCCATCATGTGAAAGAATTTTGTATTTCTATCTCCGTCTTTCAGCCAGCGTGCTTTGGCCCTCTGCCTCCAGAACACATGCTCGGCCTGACAACAATCATCAAGTTATTTCCGGATGCTTTGTAGCTCTTGGCTTTCATGATGGGCCGGGTCATCATCCTCTGCTACGCGCAGGCTCTCTACCAATGATTTTCCAGCCTGAGATGTGAGCCCGTGATGCGTCCTTACGTGCTTTACTCCAAAGTTTGAGAGCCCCCCGCATCCTTCGAGTTTTGAACAACCAGCAATCCAAGGGAGAGCGAACATATGGTGCCAGAGACGCAGACCAACGCGAACCGTCGAGATGAAAGAGGGTATCCCCATCCAGAAGTGCTCCATACAGAATAGATGATGGGGCCGCCGCGCAATCGCTTCAAGGATAATGAGAGAGTGGTCAGAGAGAGCAGGGGAGCCCACCTTGACCATCGAGGACGCGTAGCAATCATTGAGAGGCTCATTTATCAGCACTCAGTCCAATCTTGCCATTGCTGGAGGAGATTGATTGTTGCACCATGTCTATCACCTTTCGTTCAACGGAAGATCCATAAAAGAAGAGTCGGCCAAAATTTTCGAAAATTTTACATCATCATTCGGGATTCCCCGGCAGTTTAATCTTTCACTCCTATCGGGCGTGACATTAAAATCTCCCCCCACGATAGTAGCCACGTTTGAGTCTGCCAGGATAGACTCCAGTTCATTCCAGAAAGAATTTCTCCCCTCATGACATGGAGGTCCGTAGATGTTTAAAATACGGATGACACGTTTTGTGGGACGATGAAGTAGAGAGCAAGCCAGATAGAATCGACCTGCTGAGGAGGAGATTCATCCCAAAGGTCTGAGTTCCAAGCAACAAGCCCTTAGATAAGCCTACGGAATTACGGAAGGAGCAACAAAATTTTGAAGAGCCCGTAATTTTCTTAAGCCAAACATCAAAGAAATTTTCAATTTTTAATTCCTGTAGACATATAATGTCACTATTACAGGAATTCAAAAGACCCCTAAGCATCATGTGCTTGCTATGTCTACAAGCACCTAGAACATTCCAAAATAAGGCACGGAATATAAAAACGATGCGCAAAATACGGCCTTACCATTCGGAGGTCAGGCGGCCTTCACCGTCATGGCAGCTGATCCACGAAGCAGATCACCGATGTCGGCCCCTACGGTTTGCATACCAAAGGTTGTAAGCTTCCCATTAATGGCGCCATTTTCCAGATCAGAGAGCACCATTGGAGGCGGAAGATCAGGGGAGGCTTCCATAGGCGAAGAAGTAGGTCCACCCGAGCCTGCCTTTCTCTTCCCGCTAGCTCTAGTCGCTGGCTCGAACAGTGCCTCACAAGCCTTGCGTGACATCGCCCGCTTGAGAACGTCACCATTGTCAGAGCCACCAGCCTTGATACGAGCACTGCGCCTTACGTTAGAATGCTCGGCATCCATCGGCTCTGAGCAAGCCTCTTGCCCTTCCCTCTCGGATTTGCAAGTTCTTCGGGACCAACTTCTTCCACCATTTGACCAGAGTAGATATCATTAGCAATGTTTAAAGATTCCCGAGTTTCAGAGAAGATCGGCTCCAAGAGCGAGCACGCGGAAGGCTCGGAAGAGTCTGCCAAGGAAGGGTCTCCATCGAGGCTTGACTCCTCCATGAACTGCTTCCAGGTCAGCCCTGGAGGGCTGTGGAGAGGCGTAGCGCCCATAGAGGCCCCATTGTCGGCCTGGCCTTTATTTTGCATGAGGGCAGTGGAGCCTTCATTTTGCATAAGGAGCAACCCGCCAAAGTAAACCCCCACTCCCCAGAATAAAGACTTAAAAGGAGTGGGACCCAGCATTAGATGAATGCCTTGTTGACCATTGACCCAACATGAGGGGCCCCATGGGCAGAGACGTGAAAGGCATCTGCTTGATTACTTCCCACATAAGCTACAGGAAGTGGTGAGCCCAAGGGGAGGGGGTCCATGCTTGGATATATGAGGCATCATTGAGCCGTTGGGATGAGACGCGCGGCCATGCCATGCACCATGCATGCCCATGCTGCCGTCGATTGTCATTGGACAATGCGACGAGTCCCCTTCCGGCGGCAGCAAGTTCAGGTCGGAGACGGTGGAGTCCGGTAGGACTTTCGTATCCGACATGGAGTATCCCGAGCTAGCGGCACCGCCTCTAGTCTCTAGATGCCGACTCCGACGGTGTCGAGTTACCGTCCGAATCGCGAGGCTGCTGAGGGTGGCGGGTCTGCAGGTTCCCGTCTCCATGATCTTCGCGAGTCGACAGCGGATAATGGTCCTCGTTGTTGCGTTGCCACCTTGGCCCTCCGGAGGTGGAATTGCGCGACAACTCCCTTCAATGTCGATGCGGAGGATGGAGGTTCGGCCCGCAGCATGCACCTCCATGAACCGGGGTACTTCCTCAATCTAATTGCATGCTACATGGATGTAGCAGTCTTGGATGTCATCCCATTCCGAGGAGCATCGCTCAATGTTCACCAGGAACGTGAAAGGAGCACAAATCGCAGCAAGATCGGTGTGATTCTAGTACTCTAGGGGAAGCCCCCCGGAGGAGAAGCCCTTTCGAAGAATATTGGAGGATCAACAAACGAGCCAACATTCGGAGGGGGAACTTGAATGAAGAAAACAGTGGGTTGCGCCAAGGGAAACTCATTACTCTTGCCTTAGGATTAACATCAATAGACACAGTGAAACAATGGCGGAGCAGGTTAAATGTTTAATAAATCATTTTCATATATTAAGGTACAAAAACAATCATAAGCTTTTAACAATACAATTTTTTTTATAATACTAAACAAAATAATATATCACGATCATATAATTATTGTATATTAAAGTTTGATGATAGAGATATTTATCATCCAAACAAAAAGCCATGCATGGTAAAAAAGAAATATATATATATATATAATTTGAATACTCGCTATAAATTATCAAACCAAAAAACCTAGGTACCTTTGCTAGTCATTGTCTTGCAATCTTTATCTTTCATATATGTAGTGCAAAGTGAAATGGCTGGAATAAATAAGGATCTCAAACCTTTAATTCAAAAATATTAATTAGGGCATTTTAATCTTCAACGAAAAAATCCAAATAAGTTTTTTATATCAAATAGTATTTGTTTTCACCTTTGGTCATAATTTAGAAATATGAAGAAAAAAAATCATTATAAAAAAATAAGAATCAAGCATAATTATACTGATTATGTTAATCTTTCAGAAAAATAAAAATATAAAATAGAGAAAATTCCTCAAACCAAGCAACCCCCACATATGTCTATCCACGTAGACGTGATGACAAGTTTTGAACATTAATGCCACTAGGCGTTGCATTTACAAATCAATTAAATTTGAAAGAGGCACTCGAGCTAATTGACGCAGATAAATTTAGGGCCTGTTTGATTAGTGAAATCAAGTTTGTTTTCATGATTTCGGTTTCACTGAAACCAAAACTGCTTACGAAAACGTGTTTGATTTAGCGTTTTCATGAAACTGAATCGAAACCAGAATGAAAACGAAATCAATTTTCCTAATAAAAATGAAAACACCAGAATGTTGTTTTCTGTGATTTCGAGACTGTCGATTTCGTTATCAAAATGGAGTGACAACTTTATAATTATATAAAAAAAATTATAAAATTAATTAATTTAAAAATAAATCAAATTATATCATTTTTAAAAATAAAAATAAAAATCATCATTTTCAACTCAAACTATTATCTTAAATTTATAAATTAACTAAACCAATTTATATCTAATTGACTCAAA
Source organism: Canna indica (assembly GCA_034359265.1). Classification (NCBI taxonomy): domain Eukaryota; kingdom Viridiplantae; phylum Streptophyta; class Magnoliopsida; order Zingiberales; family Cannaceae; genus Canna; species Canna indica. The sequence goes on from CP136891.1 coordinate 620,661, forward strand.
CCCAAATTTTAAAATAACTCAATTTTCTTAAAGTTAATCTATTTATAATTAATCAAAACTAATTTAGACCACTAGAATTATTATTATTTTAAAATATTAACTATTAATTAATTTTTATATCTAATTGAACAAAAAAATCTCAAACTATCAATAACTTAATTAATTAAATATTACAAATATTTTATAACTATATTAGGAAATATTTAATTTTGTAAACTAACTAAATATTAATTACTACTAAAAATATTCCAGGAAAATTAATATTACTTTTTATAACCAAATAAATATTCACTAGTTTCAACTAACTAAAACTTATGTTGTTTTCATTAACCAAACGCATTTTCGGAAAACTGAAAATTAGAAACCAAAATCAAGTTTTCGAAACCAAGTTTTCAGTTTCACTGGAACCAAACCAGAAAATAGTTTTCGCTAACCAAACAACACCTTATGTATCCATTTTCACACACCCGTTTTTGAATGGAAAAAGTTGTCAAATTTTGAGTTTTCTAATTAGCTTTGAGTACATCTGATCGGAAAAATTGACATTAATTTGAGCCTAAGTTGATCCATCCTGATCAACTAGATGTATTACAAAGTATATATATTATTAATTTATTAAAATCACCTATGAATAGATGAATTTTTGTATTATAAATTTACGGCGAAGGGTGGTGGCGAGTCACGTGGCCGCATGCAAAACAAGACCTACGTGGCGACCTCTTTGAATCGAATATAGAATTTATTGTCCTAACAGAAGAGCCGAAGAGGAGAGCGTGTGAAGCACACAATGTCGACATGTTTGAGCCCCACCCTGCCATGGCCGTGAAGAGTGAAGACATCCCCTTCTCTTCTCTTCTCTCTCAGACGCACAAAATATGAAGACATCATGTCCTCATCCGCGGGCCCACAAATATTAATATTATAATAATTTCACATCATCATGTGTCTTCTTGATTCTTCTTTTTCTTCTCTCAAGACTTACCCTAATATTTATGTTCCAAAACTGCCCTTGAGAAGGTCTCGATTTTTATAATTTGCTAGCTAAATTTATAAAGTCTTGAATTGATTAGGCGCGCTATTGGTTTTCATTCGATTAGCAATTCAAGTAGTTTGAGATAAAAATAAGAAGAAAAAAAATTATTTAATTATATCTAATTTGACATATATGGTTTGGCTAATTAATTTTCCACCGAAACTATTATAAGGAGTCTAGTTTATTAATTTTGGTCGAGATAGTATCCAACCAATATGAAAAAACTATATATATATATAATGTATTGAGAAGAAAGTACCCCATTTTGATATATAGATTAAAAAAATAAAATTAATAAATAGAGAAGATCGAAAGTATTATGGGCATTAAAGTCTTTTCAAAATATTATATAAGTAGTTTTCTTGGAGTCGCTCTCTCTCAAAAGATTTATATCAGAGAGAGAGAGAGAGAGAGAGAGAGAAAGAAAAAGAGATGGGGAGCGTATGGGAAGAAGCAATCTATGTGGTGTTGGGCGTGATCATGAGGAAGAGCATCTGCAGATTTCATGAAGCAGCTCAAATGGCAATGGAGTTGATCTCCTTGCTCTCAACTGCTGCTCGGTTCTCTGGCGTCGCTTTCCGGCAGCCTATCCCAGTTCCGGTGAGGTACTCGTAGAGCACACTGCATGCTTCTTTATTATCTCCAGATCGCAATATTGATTCATCTTACTAGCTTGCTGTTCTTTAATTTGTATTTCGATCGAGATCGTGGAGAAGATATATTATTGAAGGAATAATTTTATTTTAGGCTGTTCATATATAATTTAATATTTTTCTTCTTCTGTATATATATATATATATATATATATATGCTATGATTTCGTTCACTATTACAAAATAAAATCAATCATTTGCGGTGAGATCGAAACTGTCGCTTAAATTAAATCTCAATTCAGACATTTCCTGTATATAAGAAAATATTATTTTTTTTCTTACAATGGTAGAAAAATATGAAACTTGTATTAATAATCTTTTAATATAATAGAAATGAAATCTCAAAAGGAGTCAATATTCTCATTTCTCCTCCCAAGTCCCAAGTGAAGTTTGATTCTTAACGCCTTGTTCGCCGGTAAGAAATTAAATCTTTGACCATGATTTTTTTCACCAAACATTAATTGCTTTACAATTAGTTAGAATTAATTAAAATCGTCATAATTTTTTCTTTATTCTTCACTGGATTTATCACAAATTTATTCTTATTAAGGGCAAAAGACGATGACAATAAAATGATATTATAAATATAAGTGAGTAGTTATAATTTAATTTATTTTTTTATTTATATTCAAATTCTTAATTTTTTTTAATTTGAATTGATCTAAACCAAATCCTCATACCAAGTAGTGACTGCATTACTGAAAAAATAATATAATATATATATATATATAATTAAATTATATAATTTTGATAAAATAAGTAAAAAATATAAATAATACGTACATTTATCATTTTAATCAAATTAAGAATTAAATATTGACACTTCTTATGGTAAAATGTCAATACGACACAACATTATGTTAATAGTTACAATGATAGTAATTGCATTGGTTAATAATTTAATCATTTGGGCATTCAAAACCAATGCCCTTTGGTTTCTATGAAAAATAGATAATGAGATAGTAATATAGTATGTGATGTTTAGATAGTTCTTCCCTTATAATGTATTCCTTGATACTTTTAATGTACAATCTCCTATATATGCTGAGATCAACTATATAGCCTGATCGAGTGAATAAAATTTATATGAATCCTTTATTTTTACGGAAAAAATTAAAGTACGAAGAGAAATATGAGAAAAAAAAAGTCGATGAACATGAGCCATGAGTGACTGCAGATAATTATGAGTAAGTGAAATAAAATAAATGAGTGAATATGAGTCTGTTAACTCGTGTTTTCCTTCATATTTTCTTTCTTTTAAAGTAAGATTTGGTATAAATTAAATTATTATGAAGTCTCTCTTCATAAATACCAATTTATTCTCATTAGTTACCCCCAAATGGATAACTATGATGGTGTTGGATTTCCCATGCTTGCAAATTTCTACGTAACCATGCACTTGTCAACGTAGTGCAAAGCTTTTGCAAAAAGAGAAGGCCTTCGTATGAAACTTTCCAAAGCGATAGTGTATACATAATTATATATGGTTTCAAATGCCAAATTATATATGGTATTTAATTAGAGATGGCGCTAGAGGTCATCACTATGATGTTGCTAATTCTATCACATTAGCAACGATTGAAACGGTCTATACTATATAAGTCGTCGTTGTTAGCACGTCTTCATCAACCGTCGCTAATTGCCTTTAGTGCAAATCATAAATACAATCACCTTGTACACTACATTGCTTCTCGAGAGTTATTTGTTTGTACTCATTATTTTTTCTCTAGCATACCCTCGAGAATTGTTGTGTATATCTCATTCTCATGTTCATAAAGCTACTCTCGCATTCCTCCTCCTTGCTTTCATGTTCGTTGCACTATTCTCACATAATTTTTTTTAAAATAAAAATAAAAAGTCTCAATATGTGACCGAATTTGAATTTTAAATCTCTAAACAACATACAAGATGTTGTCACCAACTGTGCTACTTATAATTGACTCACATAATTGATTTTGCATAGGTATTCAAATGTGAAATTATTTAAATATCCTATATTCAACATGGTATTTAAAATGATTCAATGTTATTTGAAATCGATTATATCACGTTGTTCGATATCTGGTGGTTAATCTATTTGATCTAAATAGTTCGTACAGTTAGTATACAAATGTACTAGTTAAGTTATTTATGCCGGGTTATCCAATTATTAAAAGTTGAAAACTATATAAGTTGAAAGTTACACACGAAGAGCTAGAGCAAGAAATATTTTATTAATATATATAATTGATTTCAAATATCAGATGTAGACGTGATATCCAAATAAAACAATTTTTAAATTACTATTCATGATCAAATTTTGATGTTTGGATAGTTGGTTAAGCACAAATACTCATCAAATTAGGGATGACAACACATCGAATATGATGTGAATATTATATTACTTGCATTCGCACTCCATTTCACATCCGCGTACAAGTGCAGATATCTTCACAGAATATTATATTACTTGCATTCGCACTACAATATTTCACATCCGCGTACAAGTGCAGATATCTTCAATACTATTGAATAAATAATATTTGGATCAATCACTTAACACGGTTAAAAAACTATAAAAATTACCTAAACATAATATATATTTAACTAATTATTGGGATAATAGTGTGATTGTATATACAGTAACTTAGAGACCGAATGTGGTACAAATATACCCACACATTCGCATTCAATTTGCATCCATGCAGATATAAATTTTTAAAACTCTATGTTCGCATCTATATCTATTTTTTGTTGCAAATACAGATCAAATGAAATGCAAATGTGGTTTTTTACTTGACTGATGTGAATAAAATGACCACTACTAATTAAAATATGTCCCCTATTTTACCATGCTTTATCTCGTCCCATGAAACAAATACACTCTAAAATGATGGTAATTACATCCCTAATTCGTTAATAGAAAATGAAAAAAAATAGGCTTAATTATATTTTTGGTCCCTCAAAATATTATATTTTTTTCGTTTGGTCCCTCATTTTAAAAAAAAATTCGTTTAGTCCTTCAAAAATTATTTTCGTTTTCATTTGATCTATCTGTTAACTTTTCGTTAACTTTTGATGTTAAATGCCAACATGAAATACTGACATGGACTAAAGAGGGACCAAACGCAAAAAAATAAGATATTTTAAGGGACTAAATAAAAAATATATTTTAATAACTTAAAATATTATTATATATTATTATGCTTTAGATTATTAAAATGTATATTATTATATTTTAAGTTATTAAAATATATTTTTTTTCCATCTAGTCTATTAAAATATCTTATTTTTTCTATTTAATCTCTCTTTAGTCCATGTCAGCATTACATGTTGGCACTTAACATCAAAAGTTACCGATGGACCAAACGAAAATAAAAATAATGTTTGATGGATTAAATATTTTTTTTTATAAAATGATTGATCAAATGAAAAAAAAAATATTTGTTTTGGGAGATCAAAAATATAATTAAACCAAAAAAATATTACCGGAACATGATGAATTAAAGTAATTTATTTTGATCTTGAAGTTCGATGAAACTAATCTTGGATTCTATATTTAAAATTAATTTAGCCACCCACATGCAGCAATTAAATGCTTGTTTTATTTTTTATTTTTTTCAAAAAAAAATAACATTAACTAATCAGGCAGGATGCTAAAAAATTACATCATGCAAGCTCGGGGGAGATAGAAGTCCAAATAGTGAACTCCTTAAGCCTACGAGCGAAATTTACTGCCCAATGGGCAGCTTGATTAGCATCCCTATTTACATAGAGGATATTTACATCATGAAGAGTATGTAAGATATTACATATTTTTCTAAACAACACTTTATGAAGCCAAGGAATATTAGTCTTCTTGTTAATCATCTCTACTACATTCTTGCAATCGGATTCAATTATAACTCGAGTCATATTCCTGGAAGAAACCAACAAAAGAGAATGATAAATAGCAAGCAATTCTGAATAGAAGTTAGATGAAGAGGAAAAATAAATGGATGAAGCATAAGAACATTCCTTTCTGTAATTACAGACAATAATTTCAGCCGCACCATCTGAGTTAGCAAATGCTCCATCACAATTTAGTTTTGTCCAATTTTCAGGAGGAGGAAACCAAAACCAAGCATTGGTTCTTTCAAAATCATTGCCCTTCGGAATATGAGCCTTAATATAATTCGAAGAGTAGGCAATAATACGTTTGATCAGAGATAATTTTCAAAGAGTAAAGCCGACTGCGAATTAAAAGTCGACCATGAAAAATCTTCCAAAGAAAAAACTTTACTTTTGGAGATGTATTTAGGATTGTGCAATATATAGCTCAATTGCTATAATTAATGCATAATTTTATATTATTTTAGTTATTTTAAACCAGTACCAACATTAATATTTAGTAAAATTTATATATCTATATTGTGAACATAAACGTATTTATTACGAACAAATTTATCCATTTAAAACACAAATTAACACGACGTCCTAAATTTCTTTTGCATTCATGCCGATTCCTGAAGGAAAATAAGTTGAAATAATTCTCAAATTAATACATAAAAGAGTCAATTAAAAATTAATTAACCTTCCTACAGTTTATGCGGACTTCCCCATTGGATCCAGTGATCGGCCGCATATTCCCCATCCTCACCATGGATGCCCCGAAGTCGTCCACGAACGCCTTCGGGTTCTCGCTGTAGTACTTCACCAGCCCGTCGCTTCCGCCGCCGTCGCCCTTAAACAGCTGCTGGTCGGAGTGCAGGAGGCCCTTCTTCCCCATCAGCCCGCCGAAGTAGGCGGTGTCGAAGGCCGCCGGCGAGCCGTCCAACGGCGCGAGCCTGTTGTTGCCTCCTCTCGGCGGGCAGCGCGCCTTCAGCGAGCCGGCGAGGCGGCCGTCGACGGCGCCCGTCTCATTGTAGAGCCGGGCCTTGAAGGAGGCGCAGCGGGCGAAGCCGAGCGTGTGGGCGCCGGAGAGGACGACCAGGTCGGCGAGGGAGAGGCCGTGGGAGAGGAAGTTGGAGAGGAGCGCCGGGAAGTCGGATGTGGAAGATGGCATGTTGCTGACGGCGTCGGCCGTGCTCGCCGTCGTCGAGTCCCTTCTTCCTAATTGCACTCGGTAGGACGGCCCGCCCAACTTCATTCGTTCATGCATGACCAACAAAATAAGGAAATGTTTCCTGAATTATTATTGATTTATTTCTATCAAAAATGCTAATCAAACTAGATTTAAAAGTCTAGGGAATAAATTCTTATTTTTTAAAATTAAAGACGTGAGTAAGTACTTGTATCAGAATTATTTACTATAATTAATAAACTCAAAATAAAAAAGAAAGACAAATTAAACATACAGCGACGACGGAATCCCTGGCGGCGACTGCTAAAATATCAGCACAAGACACCAGACTCCCATTGCAAGCAGAATCAACAGCGGCTTTAATTCTATCAACCACTTCAAATCCCCTCAAAGAGTTCTTATTAGGTTTTGCCGTCTTCTCCCCCGTGAACGCAGGTGTATCATCCAAGAGAATTGAACCATCACAACCCTAATTCATATATATGTATAATTAATTAATATCCTGATGAGTAATTAATTAATATATAACTCATTACCTGATGATATATATATTACATTGACGAAACAATCATGGAAATGTAATCTAAGCAAGGAAGCTCCCATGCGAGGTTCTTCTGCAATGGCTTCCTCCACCACCATTCTGATGGTCGACAGGGCTTTGGGGCACACTGCATCATAGAAATTAGGGTTTAGCTGCGCACCTGCAGAGATTAGGGAAGCAAGAAATGCTAACGCAATGAGTGATGAGGCCATATTGGCAATTAATTGTAGTCTTCAAGAGATATTAGGCTCGATCTTCTAAGAGTTGCTTAAATATATATATAAACAAGGAGAACTTAAATTAGTTGTTGTACTTTTGCTCAAAATAATTATACAATATAAATAGATATAGACAGAAAAAGTTTTAATTGATGTACATTTTGAGCATGGATCAATGCTGTTAGGTGAGAAAATCTTTCTGATCTTATGTATAATATTTGACCTAACAGTGAATTATCTAGTCATCAAAGGTTCAGTTAATTGATTCAATCAATTCAATAATCAGTCTGACTTGAATATTCATTAGAAAACCTATATAGACAAATCAAATTGAGCATTAATTCAAAGTGTTAGGTTGGAAAACCATTCATCATATTTAACTAAACAAAGCCCTGCTATATATATTCTACCGCAATTAATTTGTTTAATGTTGTTAAACAAATAACTCATAACGAAATTAACAAATATTAATTCAAATAAAAGCAAAGGACTAGGAGTACTTGTTGAAGGTAGTCTACCTACCAAAATTTTGCTTTTGAAGCTGCATGCAAGTTTACCAACTCTACCTCCCTGGCTTCTGTACATAACATAATTAATTAACGATCAATCTGTGTTAAATTCTTTATTGATGAGTCAAACTTATATAATCTAATTAATCACTAGCTTATGTAAATTTTTAACTTGAGCAATCTATACTTAGTAACAGTATATGTCAGCAATGATAAGATAATAATCAACCCAAATGCATGGCATTTTTTCTTCTTTACTTAGTAATAAGTTAATAATCAATAAATGTATGATTAGAGATATGAAGTTTGAGATTTTGACATCATAAAGAATATAGAAACAACTAGACTTTATAGTTCTGGTGACCTAATGAAAACAACCAGCTTTAAATGCGGAGGACTCGATTAACTGTATATGTCAGCAATAATAAGATAATTTTGCTTTCTATTTGGGCCATTTTGATCTTGTTTGGGCTGATCCAAAGAAGATAACTTTGAGGCCACTTTCTTGATAGAAATTTGTCTAGTATTGTTCAATCAATTGCACTATAATTGAACCAATAATTGACCAAATTTAACTGCACTGGTTGGGTGCGCTTCTTTCGTACTTAAGATTGGACCACCCCTCTTGTAACGCATTTGTTTTGCAAAATAGACCACTGTACTGGACAACAAGGGAATTTGACACTGGACAACTACCTATTTATTTGTACCAAGAAAAGGCTCGGTATATATATATAGTAAACCTTAGGGGCGGTACAACAAGATAAAATGACTATCTATCATTCAAACAAAATAAGATATAAAAATATTATATTTTATCATATGTAAAATATTCTTAATTGTTATTATAGAAACATATTGTATAGTATCTAATATGTTTTTATGACGTAACAACACTAAAGGTATTTTGATCAATATATATTTATCTTTTATTGTGTTAATTAATATGCATGAAACAACAACCGGACATGATTAATTAATTTTCTTATCTAGAAGGTGTGAAACAAGTAGAGAATAAGCCACCGTCCTAAATGGGTAATGCGGCAAACAAATGCACCTTATGGCCTTGGTCCAAAAGAACCAAATTGGCTCTCTTTATCAATTGAACAAGTAGATGCTCGATCCGCCAGGGGTGAGCAAACTTTTCCGATTCATCGAAATCGAACCGAAATTGATTTAACCGAACCGAATTAATTTCGGTTCGGTTTTCGAGTAAAAAAATTTTTGAGTTCGGTTTTCGGTTCGATTTTCGGTTCGGTTCGGTAAATTAACCGACGGTTTGGTTAATTTACCGAATATATATATATATATATATATATATATATATATATATATATATATATATATATATATATATAATAACAAATATATCAGTTGTTGGCATTTGTCTTGGTGGTTAAGTATTATGTTAAGCTTTCAGCCGCCTAGGTTCAAATCTCGTGTTGTGTAATATTATTTATTTAACATTCGATAATATATATATATATATATATATATATATATATATATATAATAGGTGTTAGTTATATATATATATATAGTAATGTTTGTTAAGATGGTTAGAAGGGTAAAAATTAAAATTTAGTTTTGAGGTGACTAGTTTAAGTATTAGCACGTGCATTCTTTGAAAAAAAATTAGTTTTTTTTTAAAATCTTTTTGGTTAACCGAACCAAATTAATCAAACTGAACCAAAAATTCGGTTAACCGAACCGAATTAACTAAATTTCTTCGATTCGGTAAACGATTAAAAAAATTCCTTTGGTTCGATTCGATTAACCGAATTTTTGATTCGATTTTTAACCGAATCGAACCGATGCTCACTCCTGCGATCCGGCACATCATGATAATTAATTAATTTAATGACCAATTAATATTTCCGTGCATTGATTAGAATAAATCAAATGGATGTGTGACAAGACATGCACATGCATGCATATGCATCAATTAAACAATACTCCATCAAAATTAATGATGCGTCTATTTCATGCACATGTATATATATTGCTGCATATGATATATATCTAATGATAAAGCATAATTAAATATGACCTTGCTAGCTAGCTAGCAAATCCCAATGTTGGCCGGCTAAGCAAGGAGAGCCACATAAACCCTAATTCCACATTGGCATGCCCACATACATGTGCAACCCAATTCTATTCATCAACTGTCATGCTAAAATAGAGAGACACCACTTTGGTCCCTCACTAAAGTTTGACCGTGCATTTTGAGTGGTCACCAATGGAGGCATCATGGATTAGGGCATCCATGTCCCCATCTGTCCTAGGTCACAGCTTCACTTGACAAGTTGGCGTGGGGCATAATTCATTTAGATGTCTTGGCAAATTAATAATTAATTTCAACAATTAATATTTGAGAAATGTCAATTGCTTCTTTTGATGGGTCTATATATGAATTGTCTAGAGAAAACTAGTTATTTATTTATTTTAGGTTTACTCTCGATTTTTCTAGCTATAGCTCTTCATTTTTTAAATATATTTGAAGAGCTATATCTAGAAAAATTATTAATTATCTTAATCCATCGATATTAAGATAATTATTTCAAAATTATAGTAAGATTATTGATGGATTTTAATATATAAATTTACTTTTAGAGTGTAATTAATGAAGTTATCAATTAATTAATGACTACCTGCATAATCAAGTTGTTGGTAATAGAAAATTCTATTGATAATATTCAGTTGATCGACAAAAATAAAACTCTTTATTTAGTTTAGATAATTAATTAAATCATTCCCGAGTATGTACTCCTAAAATGAAATCAAAGAAAAAAAAAAGATTGTTGATTATTATCTACTAAATACATATCTTTAATCCTCTGTCAGCTTGTCAAAAAGAAATCTTTAATTGATTCTATTTCTGCAGTTATTTCATTATCTGCAATTAATAATTCGGAGCTAAAAAATCAATGCTCTTGGATGCAGGTCCGACAACAACAATGAAGGGTCGATGTATGGATATGCTGATCGACATCATCGACCACGAGAAATTAATTATAATTAATCACAAAAAACCCCTCATTTAATTGTTTTCTTGTCAATTCACAAGTATATGCTTTAACAATTGCATCAGATTCAAAAGAAAATGAATCATGTATCAAAGATTGCATCCAAAGAAACAATTTTTATCTTTGCGGCAGAGCTTGCTTTGGTATCTTGAATCTTCAGTTTCAGATTCAGTATCAAAGCAAAATATTCCTTTTCTTGTCACGTTATGAGCTTCAGTGTTCTATGTTCTATTGATATACTTTCTTTCTTTCTTTCTATAATTAATGTCAATTTCAATTGCAATCTTCCATATGTTCTTAATTAATGGGAAAAACATTGGACCACAATTGGTGTTTCGTATTTAAGAAAGATAAAACTCTTTTAATTGGCTTGAATTTAATATTTGGTTAAATTGAAATCTTTCACTCATAGATTTCCATTTAGCTCATTGGCGGTAACCTTATCTAAACTCATTACATGAGAGAATATTTTCTTTTGCAAGAGCCCCATAATTAGTACTTCTTTGAAACATTTGCATATCAATTACTTTCTCACTCATCCAAGTTGTGAATTACAAAGTGTGGATTGACACGTACTGAGTTTATTATTGTTAATTTAATATATCAAACGGAAGTAGAATAGGTTTGTGGTATAATATGAATGCGTTGGCTCTACCACAAATAGCTAGGCTGATCGAAATAAATAAGTTAATTTGATATTTGGGGTTGCAAATGATATGTTTAATTATTATCCATCAACTTGAATTATATCGCCTCTCTCTATTCATGGTGATTGCTGACGTGGCATACTTTGCGTCCACATCTAATTGAGACAGAAGTTGTAAGGTCAACAGTGCTTGTAAGGACTAGTTAGTTTTTGTAAGGTCAGAAGTTGACGTGGCATACTTTGCGTCCATCAAATTGTGACACAGTGCTTCCAATATATATAATTAATAAACTAGTTAGTTTTTTTAAAAAAAAAATTAACTTTCTAACGTAGTAATTACAAAGCTTGTAAGGACTTGTTTGATAAGATAATTTATCCATCAACTAATTTATAGGTCAGTCTATTAATCTAATTAAAATGCTCAAATTAAAGTTGATGATATAACACACCCATCAATCCTTATAAATCAGCGCCACATCCAATATACTCTCGATATGAGATTAAACTAGAGTATTATAATTTTTTACAGTTATAGATTTTTTCACTATGCCTTGAACTAGGTCATTTTATGATATCATTTGTTACGACATATTTGATGGGATAATTGACTCATCAATTTTATAGATCAACCTATTAGCTTAATTAATTAAAATGTTCAAACTCAAATTGATAATAATACATTCATCAAATCTTATAAATCAGCACAAAATTTAATATACTCTCAATGTGAAATTGAATTAGAGCATTGAATTAGAGCATTACATAGACGTGAATTTTATGCGCACAAGATATATTTGCAAGCATACATACGTGCATAATTAAATGCATAAATTGTATAACTAGGGATCAAACCTAAACTTTACTGAAACCATACCTTAATGTTTAACTATTAAACTACTAATGGGTGATAAGAGACTAATTAGTTGATAGTTATTATTATTATTATTATTATTATTATTAAAAGGTACTTGAGTTGAACCAAATGGGACAACTTTTTGAGACCAATCGGATTGGCTAATACCATCATTTTGATTTAGAATCCAATATTCTTAGATTATATTTTAGTCTAGTTTCAAAATTAATTTAATGAATATTTAGCTTAAAACTTTATCAAATTCGATAAAAAAAAATTCCTATAATACATCCCTTAAAATTGATAAATAAAATAATCAAATTTAAATAATAATAATAATAATAGTAACTGAATTTAAAAAAATTTAAAATAGTTTTAGATTATGATATATACTTATTCACAGGGCAGAACTATGCAGAGGAGAGGGGGTCTTAAATTTTAATTTATCTTGTTATGTAAAAAAAAAAAGTTAAATTTATCCCATTATATCTAATATTTGTCCCCTTTTAATTTATATCTTGCTCCATATCTTTAAAAAAATAAATAAAAGTTAACTCCCATCTTCTTGATTCTTAACTCCGCCCACTGCTTGTTGGTTCTATAGGTTCGACTACACAAATCTATATTTGCTTCACAGGATATAATTTGAATAGGATAAAATTTAATATAAATAAAAATGAGATAAAAATTTAAGAGGATTTTATAAAATTATATTTTAAATTTATTTTAACATAGGATAAGAAACATGAATAAAATATAAAAATTTATATTTTATAAATTTGAGCCTTAAACCTATTCCTCTCCCTAGAATTTTTAAATCGAACCAACGATGAATTTGAGCCAAAATAAATTCACCCAATATTCGACCCGATTTTTATCCATTGATGTAAAAAATAATGAATTAAAATTTAAAATTTAATTCACCTGTTTAATCCATCAAAGCAAACAAGACCTAAATATATTTATACATTCAGTTATATTAATTTATAAAATATGCTATATTCAATAAATATGCTATTAATTCCTAAAATATATATAGATTAATAATTTGTCGTAACATCTAATAACTACGTACATACAAGTCAAAAAGATTACATATATATCTCAACAGCATGGAAGTCCACAAAGCGCACTACTTGTAGTTTAATAGTTTAATATATACGTTATCCACCGATCGATGCACATGTCGGATAAGTTTAATTTCTTGATCCAGATGTCTCATCCTCCCATTTTCTCTCCGCATATATATTTACGTTGGCGTATAAGCATGATCTGTGATTTATATATCCTTGTTTGGAATTATGGGAAACGTGCCCCACTAGCTTGTACTTGTACATCATCTGGATATATACATCTTATCTTATCTTGTACATTATGCATGCATGGACTTATGAAAAGAAAAAAAGAATGCTTGCTTATTTGGATATACTTCTAGATTTAGTTTAAAGTAAAGAAAAATGAATCCAAGTTAGATTTTTTGCATCCAAATTGTTTTAACACAAGTTCCTGCCAATCAAGTCAAATCAAATTGACCTCGAGTCAACTATGAACAGTGGAGACTCCCATTACAAAGAAAAAGAAAATCCATTAGAAGTCACGAACAGCTAGTGGAGAAGACTCCAATTATATTTTTTTATATCATTAAATTACAAGAAAAGAACGATCAAAGGATGATTGAAAAGAAAGAGCTGAGAGATCGAGCCCATTACAAAAAGGAAACACAGCCACTCCTGGTCAACTTCCCATGAATGGATGCTGAAATAAATTAATGCACTCCACGTAAAAATCTTGCTCAGGTCAAAGTAGATCTTTTGGAACTGATCTAGCTAGCTCTCATGTTCATGATTGGCCTCTTCCTCTCATTCCAGAAAACTGGAACAGCAGACAAGACATTGTGGATGCAAAATGGTCCAAGACAAGACACATGATGGGCTCCAAAAGTTAGTTAATTAATTAATTAGTAGGATCAGATGTGATTTCATTGGATATTAAGAAACACTACTCGAATATTGACTTTCAGCCACGGGGCTCATCGACGACCGCCTTAGCCGGCAGAAGCATCCACGACTTTTCGACGACTGTAATAGCCATGGCTAATGTAACAAACTCAGATGCGGCTCGTATACGACCGCCTAAGACCGTCACTCATAGCTGATGGCGCGCATGGGGTGCGAAATGAAATAAGTTATTAGTCACAACTTAGCGAGTGGGGATCAGGTAGTCGTCGATGATATAAATAAGTCAGTAGCCACAGCTAGAATCGGCTGTCGCTTATTAATTAATGACACGAACGTAGCGCAAAAATAAAACACTTATCACCGACGGCTTAGAAAGGGCCTCGTAGGCCGTCGGTGAGATCATAATTAAGAATCCATGGTTTATCAAAGTAGCTGGAGTATCTGCTACGTTTATTGTCTTTGACTGCATCTTATGTCATGTTGTTATTCATTGTTGAGTTGACATTTGATGCTTGTTGATCATATTGTGATTCTCCTACTCAGCACCCGCTGATCTTCGTTGTTTTGCTTCAGATTTGCAGGGGTGAGCGCTCGATTTATAGATCGATGTGTAGATAGTTTTTAGACATCTAGTAGACAGCCGTAGATGTGGAGCTCTGATGACGACTGTTTTTGTATTTTATTTCGTTTTGTCGCCTTATAACACTAAACCTTGATATTATTATTTTGGAGCTATAATATGTAGAACTATTTGATAAATCAAGTATTTGATCGGACTGTTTCTTATCGTATGTACCGTCGGACTTATGGATTGTAATTATTGATTTTAATATTGTTATTTTATTTTATGTTATGATTTGTGGCTTTTTCTTTCGCTACGCGGTGTTCAAGTCGTCGCCGCGTCTCAGGGCGGGCCTAGGGCTGGGACGCGACACTAGATCCATCCACCATTCCCCCACCTCCGGCCACCACCCCTTCAGCAGATCCAGGCCCATCCACATCGAGACGTAGGCCATGAGGGTCTAACAGAATTCTCCCTCCACCACTCGAGGGAGAATCGCGCGAATTGGTTAGTTGTTGAGGTTGTCGATGTGTTTAAATAATATTAAATTATTAGTTTGAGAATTTAGTTGATTAATTAGTGTGATATAATTGTAGTTTTGAAGGTGTGTTGGGGGTGGGTTGAGCCTGCAAGTTTGTCGTTCCTTGTCTGATGTTGATTTGTTGTCGGAGATAAATTACGGAAATACCCTTACTTTCGTTGTTGGATTTGCTTCTTAAAATTTATTGAACTCCTGTTGCACATTATTATTGGACATGCCATGTAGAGAAATTGCATGTATTACATTTTATTGTTGTTTATTGGAGTTTATTCTTGATCATAGTATGTTATACTAATCCTATAGTGTATTGGATTAGTCATTGTGTGCATAATATCATGTTGTTATATTTGATGTTGTTTACTTGTTGAACATATTATTATCCTGTTGATCATGTCATAATCACTTGGAGTTGTTGTTATTTTGTTGATCATGGTGATGTTATGTTATTATCATGTTGTTTATGTGGTTATCACTTGGAGTTGTTGCTATATTGTTGATCATGGTGATATACCTTGTTGCACTTTTGGAGTCGAGTTGCATGGTTGTTGTCGATCTAGAGGCTACGGCCTTGACCATTTTATTACGGTACCCCCCAGGGATGGGAGAGGGTATGGATATTGACTAGTTACGTTGGGCACCTTCGGGTGCGATATATGATGTCGGACGTGACATCTGACGGGCTACTATACCTACTTGGTGGGGGGTAGTCGCATCATTGTTGGAGCGGACGGTTGATGTCACTCTACAGGTGGTAGAGTGCGGGGTTTTTACCCAACGGTCCACACGCTCGATGATTTAGTTGATGTTGTTTAGGAGTAACTGGGGTATCTGTTGTGTTCATTGTCTTCGACTGCATCTTAGGTCATGTTATTATTCATTGTTGAGGTGACACTTGATGCTTGTTGATCATATTGTGATTCTCCTACTCAGCACCCGACCACCATCCCTTGAATAGATCTAGGCCTATCCACATCGAGACGTAGGCCACGAGGGTCTAACAGAATTCTCCCTCCACCACCCGAGGGAGAATTGCACGAATCAGTTAGTGTGCGCGGAAGAAGATAAGCAGATGCATTAATTATTACTTATAATATATTTATAATTCAATATATCATAATATTGAATTGTACTATATTTAATGCAAGTTTGAGCAGGAGGACGTCCCACACACGATAGCGGAGACGATCCGAAAGTTTATGCACGAGGCATGACCTACATGTTCTCACGTGCCCCGTGAGCATATGGATTTATTATGATAAGAGTTTTCGGTAATAATATCGTGGTTGCTAATAATATCACCGACGGCTCTGAGCCACGACCGATGTGTTTAAATTAGCGATAGCCGTCGAGGATCGTCACTGATGAGTTTAAATCAGCGACAACGTGCGATGATTTCTTGTGATGATCGACCTCGGTCGACACAACTTATCTGAGACGAATACATCAGAGACGGGTAATTAGCCATAGGTACGTGATAGCGACAATTCTAGTGGGTTAATTTGGCTTTTAATTACTGTTTCAAGATTCCTCAAGGTACAAGTTCTATCGATCTGATGCAGGCAAACTGTTGTCCACTAATTGTTCTGATGAGTGGTTGATGAATGATGATATCATGATATGTACTAGTCAGCATGGATGGCTTTCATTAAAATTTGTCTGCAAGTAATGCCCAGAGGAAATATTGTTATCAAACTATATATATTTTTAATTAATTTTGGATTCGAAACTTATCACCATTAATCATTTCATTTGATAATCTTCTTTCTAACTAAAAATAATTATGATGTGATAGATGATAACGAATTGATTGATGGAATCCTCATGTAGGTATTAGTTGATGATTGTGTAAAGAAAGTAAATTATCATGATAGGAGATATGGTTCTCATTCAACCCTTTCCCTACAAGCAACTCTGGTGATCTCATTTGCTCTCAACAAATGTGATATGAGAAATATTTTCTTTATTATAAAAAAACAAATATATCTTATGACATAATAAGAAAAATATTTGAATATATCAAGTATGGGTCAAAAGTAATTGGCCAGCCATATACATGTATACATATATAATCTCTAATATATATTTTTTAACCAAGATAGAAAATTATAATACGTGATCATATTACAGTTCAAATTTTAGATCTCTAGACAACGTTCGACATTTTGTCACCAATTCTGCTACCCGAACATTGATTAATTAATTTCATAGATCTATACTATTAACCTAATTAAAATATTTAGATAAAAATTAATAATAACACACACACATCAAGTCTTATACACCAACAAAATATCCGATTAATAAACTCTCAATGTTAAGACTAAATAGGGTATTTATAGAGTTGCCCCATAAAATTGCACTTTTCGTGAATTGAATTTCCTTGTGAATTTCCGTAGAAATGATAAAAACAGGTTTGGTTGACAAGTAATTGCAACATTATAGGAATTAACTTCCTATGTCTTATTTGATTCAACTACAAAAATAAGTATACTTCAAATGATTAAAATACCACCCACTTATAATTATAATAATATTATGTTAATACACTATGCTATTTTAATTAGGGTTAATTAATGAATTTAGTTCAAATTATAGGAATTTTAACAAATCTAGTTCATCTTTTAATTTGTCATAATTCTAGCCTAAACTATAGAATTTACAATAATTATAACCCGTCATGAGATACCTGTTACATTAATCGTTAGTTACTAACGTGGCTGCAAAGTTAGCTTTTTTAAAAAATATTTTTTATTCATTTTTCTTTGGTTTTGCCGCATCAGCCTATACTATTTTAAAAAATGAAATATAAAAAAAATTAAAACCCTTTTGGATTCTTCTCCATCAAGTTTCCCAATGTGCGCTCGCTGGCGGCAACCAGGTAAAATGCGGCCACCATCGCGGCCTTCGTGGCTCGCGACGAGATGGGCTTCTCAATCAGCTTCACCAGCGCTTCGATCAATTCGTCTGTTCTAGCGATCGCACTGTCGAGATGGGCTTTTTATACGACGTACAATTCTTGAATTGTCCTGATTGAATAATTTGATAATATAGTTATTTGTACTGCACTTACGTTTTTCTTTTAACCGTTAACTTATTCTAAATTTCGGCAGCATCTCTCTTGTTCTCTGATATACGCCCAGATGATATGCGTATTCAGATAACTGTAGGGAGATGTTGCCAAAATTTAGAATGAAGTTAACGGTTAAAAAAGTACTTACTACAATATGAATAACATAAATCCCGAATGGAATAGGACAATCTCACTTAAAGGTATTAACCAAAGAAATTGTCATTGATTGACAGAATCATGTCGGCTGATCGAAGTTGGGTGTACCGATGTCTTGATCGTGGAGCTTTAACGAATGAGTTTCGATTAGGCGTAACGTACTTCCTAAATTTTGCCTATTCGAATCGGAAATTCGTTAGCGTCGGTGATAAAATCCGATGTCTATGCCGTATTTATTTGAATGGACGATTTTTGGATCGGGAGACTATCACTCTGCATCTATATAGCAAAGGATCTGCACCAAGATATTTTCTATCGATTTGTTATGGGGAGTCACGTGAAGTCGGGACGTCGAGCAATCTTGTCGTTCAGACATATGGTGAATCTTTCTCTGCTGGTGCTTCTTCATCGAGTCAATCTAATCCCTATAGAACTATGATACTTGATAGTCTTGGGGGTCAATTCCACATGAATGATAATGTTGATCGGCCAATTCTTCAGACATCAGTCCCACCAGATACTACAACGGTTGATATCACAGAAGTACAAACTGCGGTAGAGATTGAATTATTGAATAAAGAAGCTGCAGAATTTTACGAGATGTTGAAAGTTGTCGATGAACCTTTGTATGAGAATTGTCCTAAATACACTAAGTTTTCAGCAATGACACATCTCCTAAACATCAAGGCCGATTGTAATATCAGCGGGGTTATGTATGATCGAATTGCAGGATTGATTAATGGAATATTGCCTACTGATAACAAGTTTGAGTCAACTTTTTATAAAACTAAAAAGCTGATGAGAAAATTGGGGCTTGGGTACGAAAAAATACACGCGTGCCAAAATAATTGCATTTTATATTATAAAAAAAATGTACGGTTGGATAAATGTCATGTATGTCAATATCCTCATTACAAGGCGAAGAAATCGGTTCGACAGAAAAATATCCCGTTTAAGGTGCTTCGGTATTTTCCACTAACACCGAGGCTTCAAAGATTATTCATGTCAGAAAAGACGGCCCCCTACATGAGTTGGCATGCAAGAAATCATGATGATACAGTAATGACTCATCCATCCGACAGTGAAGCATGGAAATATTTGGATACATGTTATCCTTCATTTGCTAGGGATACTAGAAATATCATATTGGGATTGTGGACAGATGGTTTTAATCCATTTGGATATTCTGCAACTCCTTATTCAATTTGGCCAGTGCTGCTGACACTTTATAATTTGCCACCGTCAATGTGTATGAAAGATGAATTTATTTATCTTTCGGTGATTATTCCGAATCCTAAGAGTCTGCGAAAAGAAATTGACGTGTTTCTCAGACCCTTCATAGATGAATTGAAAATATTGTGGACTGAGGGAGCTGTCACTTATGATTGTCATCGGAAGCAAAACTTCAATTAAAAGGTTGCAGTCTTGTGGACAATCAATGATTTCCCGGCGTACGGCATGTTGGCTGGTTGGAGCACTCACGACCGACTCTCTTGTCTGTATTGTATGGAACACTCTAAATCAATCAGTTTTCAGAATGGATGAAAAATCTCATTCTTTGATTATTATCATCGATTCCTACAGGCTAACCATCAGTATCGAAGGAATCGTAATAAATTTACTAAGAGCAGAGTCGAAAGAGATGGGCCACCACCGATGTTGTCTGGTGAACAAATATTAGCACGTGTTTCACCACTTCCAGATATAGTATTTGGTCGCAATGAAAGAGTGTCAGACTTTGGTCAAACACATAACTGGGTGAAAAAAAGTATCTTTTGGGAATTGCCCTATTTAAGTTCATTACTGATTCGACATAATTTAGATGTCATGCACATTGAAAAAAATGTGTTTGATAATATTTTCAACACTTTGATGGATATTTCCGAAAAAAATAAAGATAATGTCAAAGCCCGACATGATATGAAAATACTTTATAAAAGACCAGAGTTGGAGTTACAAGAGGTTAATGGACGATATCTGAAACCGAAGGCCCCATATGTGTGAAATAAACAACAGATCAAAGATATTTGTCAATAGGTAAAAGAACTCAGATTACTCGATTGATATGCCTCTAACGTACTTATCTTGATGTGTGAACGTCGATGCTTTCAAAATATTAGGGATGAAGAGCCATGATTGTCATGTATTCATGCAGAGATTGCTTTCGATCGTATTTCGAGATCTTCTACCTGATAATATTTGGGGTTCGTTGACTGAATTAAGTATATTTTTTAGAAACATATGTGCAAATGTCCTTCGAGTCGAAGATATGTCAACACTTGAAATCATATGCAAGCTGAAATCATATGTAAGCTGGAGCAGTTTTTCCCTCATGCATTTTTTGACTTGATGGAGCATCTACCGATACACTTGGCATGCGAGGCACGAGTTGGTGGCCCCGTTCAATATCGGTGGATGTACTTATTTGAAAGATACATGAATCGTCTGAAGAGAAAAGTAAAGAACACCGCAACTGTTGAAGGATCAATATCTGAATCGTATATCACCCAAGAAATTTCAACATTTTGCTCATTTTACTTTGAATCGACAGTACATACAAGATTTGATCGTCTTCCACGTAACGACGACAGGAGTGTTCGACATTCAGATGGACGTTTAAATATATTTTGTTACTCTGGTCGTGCTTTTGGTTCTCGTCCATCTTGACACTTAAGCGAGAAAGAGTATCATTTGGCACACTTGTATGTATTACTCAATTGTCCAGAGATTGAACAATTCATTAAAATATTTGACATTGAGATGGTGTAAAAATACTCTACTCACAACGATGAAGAATTGAAGATATTACAGAATTGTGATTTCCCTACTTGGATTGTATCAATGTATCAATGGAAATTTTAAATTTTAATTTTTTTTCATTTTCAGGTTTACATTATCAGCAACGGCTTTCCCACGGTCGTCCATGGGAAAGCCGTTGCTAAAAGTGTATCGAAAGTCGTTGCTGATGACCTACAGCAACGGTCTTTTACTAACGGCGTTGCTACGGACTCACTAGCCGTTACTATTAATGTTATCAGCAACGGCTCCATGTCCGTGGCAAAACCGTTGTTGATAATATTTTTAGCAACGGCTCGAGCAGCCATTGCTGATCCGTTGTTAAGTTATCATCGACACAATTTTCTGCCACCACTCCGTTGCAACGGCTGGCGTCGTTGCACACCGTTGCTGATGCCCATTATTCTAGTAGTGTGTTAAAGCCGAGGTTGGTCACCATGTGCTTGATATTGACCATCTCCGTCGTGATGATCACTAGGTAGGCAGCCGCCCAAAAGTAAGCAGTGAGGGAGAAGGCGGAGTCGGTGGCGACGTAGCTGACGGCGCCGCTGAGGATGATGAGGGAGAGGAATGCGAGCTTGGAAGGGCAGGGCTTGCTGCGAAAGACGGTGTCGGCGATGGCGATGAGGAGCGGCGTGAGGGAGCAAAAGACGATGAAGGTGTCAACGTTGGCATGGCGGAGGAGGTTGGTGTTGGTGAAGATGACAAGGTAGAAGACGAGGGCCGCAGGCAAGAACTTCTTCTCGTTGTCGAGGGTGAAGGGGTCGTGGTAGAGGACGTCGAGCTTGTCGAGGACCCAGACACCGAGGGCGGAGGTGAGGTACTGGAGCGCGGTGAGGAGGCGGGGGTAGCTGAACTCGGAGTAGGCTGAGGAGAGGGAGTATCCGATGACCTCGGAGTAGCTAGCTGAACTCGGAGTAGGCTAGAGGAAGACGAAAAGGGTTTAAATATTTTTTTATATTTTATTTTTTAAAACGGTATAGGCTGAGGTGGCAAGACTAAATAAAAAATATTTTTTAAAAAAAGCTGACTATACAATCATGTCAGCAACTAATGATTAATGTAACAGATATCTCACGACGGATTATAATTGTTGTAAATTCTATAATTTGAGTTATAATTGTGGTAAATTAAAAGGTGAACTATATTTGTTAAAATTTCTATAGTTTGTGCTAAATTCATTAATTAATTCTTTCAATTATAATATATTATGTATATTAAATTGATATAATAATTATTATAATATTTTAATGATTTTTTAATTGATAATATTAATATTTAAGATTTATAATATAAACATGTCCTTGGTACTTTATTAAAAAAAATATTATGATGTCACGATAGATAGGATGATTAATGGATTGACTGAGAAAACCACAATGATGTTTAAAAAGTAAAGCATTGATCATAATGGATAGGGTAAATCTGTCAATCCCACAAACGAGTGATCTCATTTGCTTTCAACTAATGCCAAATCCGAAACTTCTATCTTTTTTTCTCCCATTAAAGAACAAATATATATATATATATATATATATAGCCATAAATATCATAGCTATGAGAGTAGACTCAGCTGGTACATGGCTCTTATACTTTGTTTTTGCTAAGTAGGACGGTGTACAATTTATTGTTTTTAAATTCTAATATTAGGAGTCTTGTATTAGGAGTGCGCATGATATCGAATAGATTCGAAATTAATTGAAATCTATTTAATTCAGATAGATTCGAATTAAATTTGAATAGAATAATCCAAAATAAAATTTAAAAAATCAATTAAAATCAGTACGTGTGTTCAAAAATCACTTCCTTTAAGATAAGCCAATACATTAGTTTGAATAACAATGCCAAACTTAATTGGGATTTGTCACTTTATATATTTAATTTACCCATTAGACTATGGACCAACCCATGACTACTTTTTGTTAGAAGGTGAGTATGCACTTTATTATACTATGTTTTATATTTTATGTTTTATATATATATATATATATATATATATATATATATATTCACGTTGCAAATTAAAAAATTCGAAGTATATGTGTAAATTTACAATTGTATGAAACACATGAAGATGGTCTAATAATGCACATTGGGCTAATACAAAATAACAAAGCGCTCATTCGCTTGCTTATGTCTTGAATGGAAATATGGGTAAAGAATATTCTAAATGCTGATTTGAATGTTTCATGTTAGTAATTTTTCAGAAAGATGGTTTATGCTTGTTTTCATGGAACAAGTCTCAACAAGACAAAAGTTATGATGTTTGTATATATTTTTATTAAACTCCAACAGGACTAATCAATTTGATCATAATCTGATTCGGATTCAAGCCCAAAAAATTATACGTACTGGACAATGAAGCCGCTACAAATTAATGAATGGACTCTAATAAAATCCGATTCAATAGAATCAATTTCTTTTAACAATTAATGTTTTTAACTAGACTCGGTAGGATCGATTCAAACAGCCAAATCAACAATTCTGATCAAATCATATTTTTTTATAAAAGAAAAAGTTAGATCTCCTTGTTTTTTTTAAAAATAAAGAAATTAAGGCCTAATTAACCACATGCTAATCATTTCATAGGGCATGAAATGCTAAAGAGATCAATACAAAGATCATCATACACGACAGTGAAGAGGGACAGACCCGCATATCGTGAACGAAAGGAACTCGGGAAGATATAAGATGCCTGAAAAGAAAAAAAAATCTAACGTAGGGAAGACCAAGTTCCCAGCTATACGTCTCACTATAATTTTTTAATTAATTTTAATTATTAGTTAATATAATATTATGATGTTGTTTAATTTGATGGGATGAGATTCCGAGGCTGATCCACTGCCCCCCGTTCTCAATCATGATTCATTATCCTGCTCGGCTCACATCATCCAACAAGTACATATATATATATATAGAAGACAAAACTTAATAGTCGGCAATATATTGCTCCTTGTCTTCAGATTTCACCCTCTTGAGTTTTTTGACACGCCAATCAAATAGGACATTTTTACAATAATAATAATAATAATAATAACTATAAATCAGAAATATATATTAAACATCTTTTATATATATATACTAGAAAAAGAAGCGAAGAGGCAAGTGGGTGCACATTTCTTGGAACACCAAACATGCATTAATTTGATAATTTGTTTGCATGTACCAATCTCTTATTAATATAAACCTCTAATATATCTCCTAAAATCTGGTGCCAGGTCGAATTATATATCCCCTCCTTCTCAGACTCTTCCTTCTTCACTTCACCTATTTACTCACTTTCCCACCAACTCGATCAGCTTCTCCCATCTCGATCTCTTCTCTGCCTACCTCCTCCTCTTTCTTCTTCATTGCTTCATCAATCATCAGGTGCATGCTCTACTTGAGCTGGTGAAGGTTCAGTAATTAATGGAGAACAAAGGGTACACGAAGGATGGTTCGGTCGATCTCCGCGGCCGCCCGGTGCTGGCTTCTCAGACCGGCAGATGGAGAGCTTGTGCTTTTTTAGTAGGTAATTAAGTAATCGATCAAAAGCTCAAGCTCTCCGATCTTTTAATCAATTTCAGAATTAATTTGACCTTCAATTCGCATGATTACGAATTAAAAATATATATTGCAGGATATGAATCATTTGAAAGGATGGCTTTCTATGGGGTGGCATCAAATCTTGTGGTGTATCTAACAACTCAGCTACGCGAGGACACAGTCTCATCAGTGAGAAATGTTAACAACTGGTCAGGTTCAGTTTGGATTACACCCATCCTCGGAGCTTACATTGCAGACACCTACTTCGGCCGATTTTGGACCTTCACAATCTCCTCCCTCATTTATGTACTGGTAAGAGGACGTACATCATCATTTAATTACTGATGATATAATTTTAATTTGTCATCGCATACTAATGTTTTGTGCTCTTAATTATATAATTATATATAGTGTTAATTCCTGAGAATTTTTTCCTCTCTTAATTTGTTTACTAGCTAGTAATTCAGATATATTCTAATTAATAAGAGCCGTGATTTGGTCTAATAATATATTAAACGCATGCACTAATGCATATATACGGGCAAGAACATATCGAGTAATGATCGATAATTCATCCTCATTTTCATATATATCAAGAATCATTCGTAGTAAGAAAGAAACTAGTGAAAGTAATTGAATTTGAATAAGGTTGAGCAATCGCATTCTAGATCTGGCGTGCACTAGCTCTAAATTTAATACATGGGAGAAAGAACCCTTTGTTTTATTCTAGATATAATAAACTTGCACGAGGGTTGCATTTAATTTTCTTGGGAATTGAAGTTTGTGCCGACATGAAAGTGTGGAGCTTGTATTTGCATTCTTTTAAACGTGTGGGGGGTGGAAAAATGGAATGGTTGGGTTGGCAACAATAATTCCAATGTTTCTTTAAATTAATGGATATTATATAAAGAAAATGTAAGCACTTTAAAAAGGGTGGGATGTGGCACCACTAATTGGTGTTCTTTGTTTTATGTGATTGATTGAACCCTAATCGGAATCCCATCTCTCCACTCAACCAGTGATGGTGAAAGCAAGTGATCAATTCATCATCTCCTCAAGAAAATTCGAGCAATTAGGATCTTGTAAAAAAAATTGTTTTGTTTTTATCTGTTAATGCACTTTTGTTTATGAAAGCAAAATAGGGGAGAGAGAAAAGGCAAATATATATATATATATATGTCAAAATTTCACATACATCTTCCCATTATGATATAATGTTCAATTGATCCCTAGGGGAGAGAGGCCTCGATCTCCATGTTTATTTTCTTCTTTTTGTGTAAATTATAATGGTTGGAAATTGGAATGCACAAAATTAATTTCAAATAGAACAGTCTTAATTCCATACCATTATAATTATATATCTATTTTGCCCCATATATAACATGCACCTTGCACTTAAAGTAGAGGAATCTTTCCTATTACATTATGCTCCTCACAATTTTATGTTGACCATACTATGTTGCCACTTTTTCTCAATGGCTTTTGCATTATGTGTTTGCATTGTTTCCCACAGGGCATGGTACTCTTGACAATGGCAGTTTCAATCAAGTCCCTCCGGCCGAGTTGCACTAATGATATATGCGACAAAGCAACCTCATCGCAAATTACCTTCTTTTACGCATCATTATACACCATAGCAATCGGCGCCGGCGGCACCAAGCCCAATATTTCGACCTTTGGTGCCGACCAATTCGATGATTTCAATCCTCACGAGAAAAAGTTGAAGGCCTCATTTTTCAATTGGTGGATGTTTAGCTCATTTTTGGGTGGTCTAATTGCCACGTTGGGCCTCGTTTACATCCAAGAGAATGTTGGTTGGGGTGTGGGATATGGAGTTCCAACGGTCGGTCTCGTTGTGTCACTTCTCATTTTTTATGTGGGCACTCCGAACTATCGACACAAGACTTTAAAGACACAAAGTCCCACAAGCGAAATGGCTAAGATTTTGAAAACTGCCATTGCCAATCGTCGATGTAAACTCCCTGAAGATCCAACAGAACTGTACGAGCTAGACCCACAACATTACTTAGTAACCGGAAAGCGAAGACTTCAATATGATTCTTCTTTCAGGTAATTAGCTAGGTTTTCGTGTTATCTTCTTTCCTATTATGATAATAGCAACAACTAAGGTGAAGATATAAAATAGTTTGCTCAGCAAATACTCGAGTACTAATACATAGTACATGGTATACTATTAAGTTTACTAGCTAGCTAGTTGTGTCTCTACTGTCTTCTCATACTAACACTTTTTTTAAACATTCTTTGAATTGGCTAGGTTGATTTGCGTTATTATTTTTACGTGACAAGTAGATCGGGATAAGATTTCGTTCTTTTTTGACATTTATCATTTATTAGTATATGTGCCTCGTGGATCAAAATAATATATATTATTCTTAAGAATTCAACTATTGTTGAGCTAGGCTCCATAGGAAATGATGTGGAAGTCACTTAAGAGCGAACTTATCATTGTTAAGAGTGAATCTAGCATTATTAACACCGAATTTAAAATATAAGTGATGCTAGATTCACTCTTAATTAATAATACTAGAATATTCATTCTTAACAAGTGGTTTCGCTCTAACATGGGATCTATGGAGTCCCACTTAGTAATTTAATTTAATTTTTTCCCCTCCTTGGTTAGGAGTTAAGGGGATGCATTGTGCTTAACATCCAAGTTTTTATTTTGTCTTTTAGTGGTTCCACTATAAAGTGGTGCAATATTTCATTTCAGTTTTATTTTATTTCATCAATCTCATCATACGGGGGAGTTAATTGTAGGTGGAAAGGAGAAGGTTTACTTTTGATGCCATAGTGGATAACCATGTTTCAAGTGCACTAATTGCCATCATAGATCTTGTTGACATTCCAAAACAGGCTTATCCTAAGTCTTTTAATTGGAGTCAATTAAAAAATGGTTGGATAAGATTTTAGTTGATATATCATTATGACGGGATTATTTTATCACGGCATGATCTAATGGGATTAATAAGCAATTGATTAGTCTACTGTGAGTAGTACAGTTATATTATATGTTATCTTATCTAGAGTTTAATTTCTAGTATAATTATCTATCGTAATTTTTTATTTTTGTTTTTTTTAAAAAGCAATTGATTAACTTTTTAAATATATAATTATTTGTTTATTGTTAAAATAGGTTCCTGGACCGAGCCGCCACGAAAGAAGAACCGAACCGGTGCACAGTGACCCAAGTCCAAGAGACGAAGCTTGTGCTGGGGATGACCCTCATCTGGTTCGTCACCCTCATCCCCAGCACCATCTTCGCCCAGGTTAACACCCTCTTCGTCAAGCAGGGCACCACCCTCGACCGCCACCTCGGCACCGGTGGCTTCGAGATCCCCGCCGCCTCCCTCGGCAGCTTCATCACTATCTCCATGCTCCTCTCGGTGCCCCTCTACGACCGCTTCTTCGTTCCCTTCATGCGCCGCCGCACCGGCAATCCCCGCGGCATCTCCCTCCTCCAGCGCCTCGGCATCGGCTTCGCCTTCCAGGTCCTCGTCACCCTCGTCGCCTACGCCTTCGAGCTCCGTCGCATGCGCGTCATCCGCCGCGCCGGCGCCTCCGGCCCCCACGACGTCGTCCCCATGTCCATCTTCTGGCTGCTGCCGCAGTACGCGCTCCTCGGCGTGGGCGACGTCTTCAACGCCATCGGCATGCTCGAGTTCTTCTACGACCAGTCGCCGGAGGGCATGCAGAGCCTCGGGACCACCTTCTTCACCAGCAGCATCGGCGTCGGGAACTTCCTCAACAGCCTCCTCGTGACGGTAGTGGACCGGGTGACGAGGGGAAGCGACGGCAGAGGGAAGAGTTGGATCGGGAACAACCTGAACGACTCGCACCTAGATTACTACTACGCGTTCCTGCTGTTCTTGTCGGCGGTCAACCTCGCCGTATTCGTGTGGCTGGCGACCAAGTACAAGTACAAGAAGGAGGTGATCATAGAAGTGGCGGCGGAGGGGAAGGCGGCGTGCGTGCAGTTGGAAGGGAAGGCGGCCGACACCATTGATGCACCACCAGCTTCGGATCAAGTTTGACTTAATTAGAGGGGTGTACATGCATGCGTCTGTGTTTTGATTACGTTTGCTAATTATGCAAGGCCGGGGTTACTCTTTCATTAATTAATTGAAGTCAACCCCTTTGTTTTGGTGGCCGGACTTGAAATGAGAAATGATCGATATATATAAAGTATAATATATTTGTTTTGGTCATGGACTGCCTTTTTTTTAACCCGTCGTATATAATAGAATCAAATTTGATAAGATATAAAGCATGATAGGATAACACCTTACCCACTGCTTTGATGCATGCATATATCATGCATGTACGGTATATATATAGCACGAAGCCTTGTAATCATGGTCAAGTTGCTCACCAGTTTGACTTTGGGCATTGATGACCAATGAGTTTGCTTGACGAACGCAAACAGATCTTTTGTGGAGTTGTCCTGAATGAATGATTCAGAGATATGTAGAGCATGCTGAATGAACATCATTGCCTTGTTAATCATAGCTCACCTTTTAGCTCAAATCATTAGTTGATGAACAATAAGTCAAATAGCATGCGGTGTTCCCCACTTCCCCACTTGAGTACTTGACTCTCAATTATCAAGACTTCGATTTGTGTTCGTTGATATGTCGACCCCACCACTTCATGTTGGTTGGTTTGATCTAAACTATTTTGGGCAAATCATAATTTATATCATATGTATTTAATTTTTTTCACTTATACGTGTATGGGAGAAAAATTAGAATTTTTCTTAGCGCAGACATAAAATATCTAGAGGTGCACATAATTACTAGGTAGATTTCGAATAGACCCGAATTAAATTCGGATAGATCGAGTCCAGGATAAAACTTAAGGAACCGATTAAAACTGGTTCCAGTTCTGGAGCCAACACATCGGGTACCCCAAAATCGAAACATGTACCCTTTGACATAGAATCAGACCTTACCTGAAACCTATGGTGTAATACAGGGTCCATGTATCTCGTTGGAATTTATAAAATACAGATTCCATGATATAGGTTTCAACAGGATATCTTGAACTTGTACCTTGGAACCTGTAAATGAGCAGGTTCCAATATGATATCTGAAACTTACAATACCCCAGAATTAACCTCTAAATTACAAATTCCAACATGGTACTCGAAACCTATAGTACATCACAGGTTTCGAGTAGGGTCCGACTCCAGGTCCCAATAGGGTAAGGTTTGGGTCCAAAACCTAGGAACTGGTCTTATACAAGGTAAAATTCGGGTATCATGAAAAATACAATATACCTTGGAATTTGTAAACCCTATTGGAACCTGTACCATGAAATATGTAAACGAATATGTTCCAACATGGTACCCAAAACCTACAATACCCAGGAACCTACAAATTATAGGTTCCAACAGGGTATCCGAAATTTGTACTACACCGCAAATTTCGGATAAGATCCAATTTCAGATCCCAATAGTGTAGGATCTGGGTCTAAAACCTAGGAACTAATTTTATACAATGTAGGATTCGAATATCATGAAAAATATATAGTACCCGGACCCGGCCCGCTCACCCCTAAAAATATCAACCAAAATATATAATAAATTTATAATGATTCCCATGTGTAGAATTTAATTTTTTTATATAGAATATCAAATCAGAATTTCCATGCTTTAACCTTTTTATATATGTAAAAAATGATTGGTGTAATTTACTCGGTTAATTTTTTCCTAAATTAATCTATAAAAACTTGTTAAAAAATATTAGTGTGCCATTGTATTAAAAATCTAAAAAAGCAACACTCAACTCATATAACATTTATAATCATCTCATAAAAGATATATTTTATTTTCATAAAAATTATAAATTTTATTAGAAATTGAATTGAGAATAAATTTTTCTTTTATATGATTCTTATTATGCTTAGGTATTACATCAAATTGCGAGCCCATAAGGCTATCCCCAATAAGCCTAAATGCATGGAGGCCCAATCACTACACTAAAGAGGTGCAAGTAACGGAGATGGTAAGCCTGCATGATGAAATATTGAAATGTGTATTAGCTTGCAATTATCCACACAATCGTTCGCTGAATCCTCGTCACAACCTTTATCACAATTTTTGTAGTTGTCTTCGTCATCGTTGTCAATGGTTTTCAAATTAAATTAGACTTCTAATCAACTCGGTTGAACTCCTCAACAAAAGAGCCGATTCTTTAACCAATTTCGAGTTAGAAGGATAGGGAACTCGGCTTGATGACAAATGGCTTATAATGATGTGGTTGAAATCTTAGGATCAAATTTTAGAGAAAGATAGTTGCATGCTCAGTTGAGGGGGCTTCACGAAAGACCTAAACACCCTCGGAGAGTACCGGCCCATTTTTTATCAAATCCAGCGACAATGACGACCGAACTCACCAGGTTTGTTAAGCATTGATTCACTAGTTCACTGATTCCAGAATGAGTCAATTAGCTGACTCGCTAGTTATTTAAAAAACTCCTTAGAAAGGTCAGATTCTGGTTAGTAGACCAGAAATGTACATGAGCTACTTAAAATTATTGAAAAAGTGTACTCTTGTCCTTAGATAAGGTAAGTAAAGTGTACTTTAATCATCTAGGCTTTGAGAAATTGACTACTTGTAGTCCGCACATTAACTTTCAATAGATTATTTTTTTAAAACTATTTTTGTCCAAAAAAAAATTATTTTTATGGTGAAAAATGAGTTCTATATGAATGCGTTCAATGAAATATATAACAAATAAAGATATGACTTTTATAGTTTTTTAAAAATGAATAAAATATTAATTTTTAAATATAATAAATATAATTTTTAAATATATAAATAGTTTATCGTATAATTTAAATATACAACAAATATGTATAATATATATAATGTAATTAAGATTAATTACAATGAGCAAAAATAAAATATATATATATATTACTATGAATAGGCAAAAAAACACTATTTCTTACCTTGAGACAAGCTAGGAATAGTTATTTTCCATCTATTCTACGAGTAATAGATGAGGAATAGGAAGAGCTATACATTTTGTTTAAAATCTAACCAAACATATATTATACATTCCTCATCTATTTCGACAATCAAATAGATCTTAATTTTTAGGGTAAATTACAGCGACCCCTGAAATTCAGTGAAATTACACTAACCTCTTATTTATTTATAATTTTGTCTTGTGATCCTTGAGTTTTATAAAAGATTACACAGATCTCCCATGGTAACGTAAATTGTTAGTGGAGTGTTTATTATGTGCACTCTTATTAATGATATTTTTGAAACATATGAGACTTTTACTTATTTTAAATGATAAAAATACCCTTATGTCATTTAACTTTCATTCTATCATATTTTCACCCCATGGGTACTTAACATTCTAATTTTCACATTCAACTAATATTAATTTTGTGAAGAATATTACATAATAAAATATTTTTTTTCAAATTTTATTTTAAAATATTTATTCAATTATTTAATTATTTTATGCATGTCGTTTAATAATTTTTCAGCAAGGGGCATAAGGGCGAAATGACATTATTAACGGAATTTATTTAACACCGTTAGCTGCATGAGAGGTGAGTTTCACTTGGACAAATAGATGAGATGTCAATGTAATTTTACTGAACCACAAGAATGATCGGTGTAATTTACCTTAATTTTTACATAGTGCAATAAATTTTGCTTGAAAGAAATAAATTTGCCATGTCCAGATGCAACCAAATATAATGATGTATGCATACAGGAAAATTAAGAAGGAATCAACCAGAAAACTCTTCGGTAGTAGTTGTCAATTTAATTGTTTAATCCAACTCGATCAGTATACAATAAAAATAAAGGTTAATTAAGAGCAAGGCGATCATTTGAAGCAATCACGACGGCAGACCAAATACCATCACATTCATGGAAGCCACTTCTCAACTTTTCAGTATATATAAAGAAAGGATACACAGCAAGTTGTAATGTACTGGTAGAATATTATCAAGTTAGCAAACCCATACATATATATATATATACTACTATAATTTTCTCTTATTATATATTGTTAGCTCAACTTGTTCTCCATCTTGCATGTCCTCATCATTCTGGTCAGTAACCTTCTATAATTCTACTTCAGCCATTAATAACATAAACAAGCAAGGGGAATTAGTATTTAATAATATTAATGATCGGTGCAACTTTAGTGCAACGATACTCGAGTTAAAGTAGGATTTATAGTCAATCAACTTAGATTTCTTATCTTATATTTTACTATGTTTTTAGTTCCAAATCAATTTACTTAATTTCTGGATCTGAATTTAAAAGCATTGTCAATGTAAAGAAGAGAAGTAGGAATAAGGATATGTAAATATAACTAGCAAAATGATCTGGATAGATGTGGCAGGGTAAAAATGGGAATTGGAATTTATATTTCCAAGGTTAGCTAGGGTTTCATTTTCCAAAAGGAATGACGAAGTCAATGACCAGATCCATCAGAAGTTACTACCTGCATGGGGAGAATCAAATTAGTCATATCTTTTGTCTCCCCTCCATTAATGCTAAGAGCTTGAGATCTCAAAGGCACAGACAAACATGTGATGAGGAGAAACCCTAGATCTCTAATTTGGTCAACCACATCACATGCACGTGCAAAGAGTTGAAATTTCCATGTCCTTTGATCTACTGAAAATCATGTACAAGTATCGGAAAACCCTAGCAAATTGCTTCTCAGAACTTGGGCCATGAAGTTAATTAGCATTAGTTATTAATTAAAAGTGAAAAAAAGAGTTCTCATGCACAACCTCTTAATTAATCCAACATATATAAGCTTTAATTTGGACATAAATATAATCCATAAAAAGCAAAAAAAAAAATAGCAACGAAAACAAACAATATATTAAACAAGCTCCAAGAAATTAAATTAAATTTCTACCCGAAGAAGGAAACATTTTCATTGGTGATGGAGCTGTAATCTGTGGAGCTGGAGGCAGCGGTGTACATGGAAGAGGAAGAGGAGGAAGCAGGAGGTCTTGGTGTGTTTGCGGACGCCGGCAAATGCTGTGGCGGTGGTGCGGTCACTGGGATCCCTCCTGGCGCGGCGAGTAAGGTAGCTGCGGCTGCGGCGTGGGAGGTGGGAAGAATGGCGGCAGCACCACTTTGCCTGTACTTGCACTTGAGGATCTCAGCTCTCACTGCCGTGAGCTCTGCCTCCAAGGCTTGCACTTGCTGCTGTAATGCCGAGATGACCCCCATACAACCATACACCGGATCTCTCAGCCTAATGTTTGCTTCGTACACTAGGCTATTTGCTGTATCGCCTCTCTGGCTCTCGGGAACCTCCTAAATAATTGATTGCGGCAATTAACTAAACATGTTATGTGCGAAATATATGAAGTAGACTAGTTAGTAATTAATTACCATGAGCAGCTTGGAAACGTTGCTTGCACCGAAGACTTTGTGAACTGATGCGAACTTTTGGGGCTCGTGAGGGGAGAAATAAGGCGAAAAGGGGCACTCTTGCGCGCATCGCCGGCGCAGGAGCTTGCAAGCGGCGCAAGGGGTGATCTTGTTCAAGCTCCCAACCGGACTCAGCAGGTGTCTCCGTACTGCCATGTTTTCGGGGACATCTGCTTCCCTTTTGATCTTCTTGCCTATCTCATCAAGCCTCTCCCTGTGTGATGCAGCCATGAAATCGCCCAACGTTAATTCAAGGGGGAATTAGAATAGAACAAGAGGCAACACTGTCCTAGGGTTAGGGTTAATATTAGTATTCTTGGAGCAAAGCATCAAACATGCATGATGCAGGTCAGATCATCCATGAGAGAAAAGATCGACAGAAGCTAAACGAGGCTAACATCTTCATATACATCAAACGAAAAAGAGATGGTTTTGAGTTGCTTGCTTACCATGTTGTGGACATTCAAGCATGCTACTGGCTGAGAGAGAGAGAGAGAGAGAGAGAGATGGGGAGGAGGAAAGAGGGATGGAATAAGAAGAAAGAAAGGAGTGCTTAGAAGGCAAGGGAGTGCTTAAAAGGCAAGTTATGAGGAAAAAGTGGGCCAAATAGTTAATAAATATCTTAAATGATCTTGAGTTGAAGACTAAAATATAGAAGGCAGAAGAAAATGAATTGTTTGGATTTGTTGATGATGTTCAACTTGATGCAAATCGGAGATCCTCTCTCTATATTGGAAGATGAAGATCTGTACATGAGAATAGATATGTGATAATTAATATATTATATATATATTTGCCTTGGATGTGTGGGAGGAGAGAGAGAGAGTCGAGAATGCCAGGTTTACTTAACTTTGTTTATTTAATTAATAATATGAGGATTCCCCTCAGGTTGACTTTGGATTTGCGAAATTTTAAACTAAACTTTGGAAGGCAAGAGATACTGTACATAGTTTCTGTTTCTTTTTTCAGTTTATTTTTCTTTGCCTTTGGATTTGCGAAATTTTAAACTAAACTTGGATTATTATTGTTTTTTTTTTTCAATTCTGATTATAATTAACTGAAATAGATGCTATCTAAAAAACGTAATTTTTTTCCCTGAAGAAGAAATATGGGGGGCTGCTGATTGCTGAACGCCCACAAGATTTATTAAGTTGATGTGAAAGAATTAATACAAGAATTAACAGTCTCCACTTCCAGCAAAACACTGCTGATATGGATACAGGCAAACCCAACATGAACTGCTATATACATATTTCCTTTTCACCACCCCAATTATTCTGCCGACAGAAGTGGGTTATTGTTAGACACAATTAGGTTTGTTGATCGATGATGTGATCTTCGATATCAAAATATTACTACTCAACATTTTTAATTGGCCCTCGAGTGGGTTCTTAGACAAATCAATAATCACTTCACTACAACACATCGTTGGAATTCTGACGGCAGATTATAAAGAAATTTTGACGTCGGATGGAGTAAATATATGCATTCTGACGGCAGTGAATCCGTCGAAAACGCGTGTCGAAAACCTTTCGCTTAATTTTAAATATTGACGTCTATCCAGGCGTAAAGATTTAAATTTCGACGGCGTGTGCCGTCGAAAAGAGACGTCAGTATTCAAAACGACGACGTTATGCTTAGCATATTGACGTCTAAACAGGCGTCAATATGCAAAGCATATTGACGTCTAACAGGCGTCAATATGCAAAGCATATTGACGTCTAACAGGCGTCAATATGCAAAGCATATTGACGTCTAAACAGGCGTCAATATGCAAAGCATATTGACGTCTAACAGGCGTCAATATGCAAAGCATATTGACGTCTAACAGGCGTCAATATGCTAATTAACCTTTTTTTTTCATTTTTTTAAATAAATTTTACTCGTAATCAATAATTAATATATTAATTAATTAATTAATTTAAAATTAATCAAATTATCATCAAAATTCACAATTTTATTTAATTGAAACAGTAATACAAAATTTAATTTAAATAATACTCAGTAATTTTATTTACAAGTAAAATTAAATAATTTAATCCATTTCCTCCTCCTCCTCGTCTTCTTGTCTTCCTCGTCGTTTGCTTCGTCGAGATGAACAGAAAATTTACGGCCGTTTGCTGATTCGTTTGCAGAAAATTTACGGCCGTCGCTGCCTCGTCGTTTGCTGATTCGACGAGCAAAATTTACGGCCGCCGGTTGCTTCATCGAGATGAACAGAAA
Source organism: Canna indica (assembly GCA_034359265.1). Lineage (NCBI taxonomy): Eukaryota > Viridiplantae > Streptophyta > Magnoliopsida > Zingiberales > Cannaceae > Canna > Canna indica. The sequence continues at coordinate 657,461 of CP136891.1, forward strand.
AAAAAAATATTAGTTAATTACGGATCCGTCGACGTGAAGAACGAAGGAAAAAAAAAACACAGCAGCAGCAGCTACGGAAGGAAGGAAGAAAAAAAAAACAGCAGCAGCGACGAAAAAAAAAAAACAAACAGCACTAGCATTGACGAAAAAAAAAAAAAAACAGCAGCGACGGAAGAAGAAAGAAAAGAAAGAGAAAAAAAAAGAAACAGCAGCGACGGAAGAAGAAAGAAAAAAAAGAAAAAAAAACAAAAAAACAGCAGCAGCAGCGACGGAAGAAGAAAGAAAAGAAAAAAAAATAAAAAAATAAAAAAACAGCAGCAGCAGCGACGGAAGAAGAAAGAAAAGAAAAAAAAAAAAAAAAAAACAGCAGCAGCGACGGAGGAAGAAAGAAAAAAAAAATAAAAAAACAAAAAAACAGTAGCAGCAGCGACGAAAGAAGAAAGAAAAAAAAAAAAAAACAGCAGCAGCAGCGACGGAAGAAGAAAGAAAAAAAAAAAAAACCAGCAGCGACGGAAGAAGAAAGAAGAAGAAAAAAAAAATGAGAAGGAGCAGCGACGGAAGAAGAAAGAAGAAGAAAAAAAAAAAAAAGAGTAGCGACGGAAGAAGAAAGAAGAAGGAGCAGAAATCGGACGGAAGAAATTACCTGCTGATTCGACGACGGAAGAAATCGGACAAAGAAATCGATCGGCAGCAGCGAACCGATACTTTAATGGAAGAAGAAGGAAGAAGAAGAAATAGAAATCGATCGGAAGAAGAAAGAAGGAGCAGAAATCGATCGGAAGACGAAGGAAGAAATAGGCGCGCGGGAGGAAAAAATTTAGGCGGTGAACCGATACTTTATAGGTAAAACTTATATTTATTTAATTAAGTAACTGTAGCAATAATTAAAAAAATTATATATATATATATAATTTCGTACGTTCTGCAGCTGCTTACCGTACGTTCACGGGTTGAAATTTTCAACCCGTGATACTTGCTTCGACGACCGCGCGTTCGCGCGGGAAAACATTTCGACGCCACATGCGTCGAAAAGGTGGCGTCGAAATATTTCGACGCCAGATGCGTCGAAACGCTGGTGTCTCAATTTTTCGACGCTGCCTTTCTGACGAAAAAACGCCGTATTTCCCGTTTTACATATCGACGTCTAATATAGACGTCGATATTTTTAAATTTTTTCGCAACCGTCCTTAAACATTTCGACGCTTCTTCGGACGTCAAAAAATAAACGTCGTTATTTCGAAATTTTATTGTTGTGCTTGCTTGAAGAAAAATGAAGGTCTTGGAATCTTGGACCTAGGGAATTACAATAAGGCCGGTTTACGAGGGATAAAACTTCGGTGCAGTCGTTGCTGTATGCACCGAATCATGTGCTACCCCAATAATAGAGCGCCGTCAGCTAGGACCCTCGTCATGCCCAGGGGCGAAGCCAAAAAATTATTTCAGGATGAGCAAAATATAAAACCATATATGAAAGAACATTTTACAATATTTTTAGAGGGGGCAATTTAATGTATTTATATAGTAAAATACTAAACACTATATGTAATATATCAAAGAACATTTTACAATATTTTTAGAGGGGGCAATTTAATGTATTTATATAATAAAATACTAAACACTATATGTAATATATCAAAGGGGAATCAATCTTAGGAGGGGCAATTGCCCGACCTGAGATCACATTGGATCTGCCCCTGGCCGTGCCATACCTTGGATGGAGCCAGTGCATGGCACCCCTTGATTGGAGCAGTACAGACTTCAGTGCAACCGCGGCTGCATCGAAGTTTTTTCGTTTACGAGGTGCATGGTAATATATATATAGATAGATAGATAGATCCAAAATGAGAATATCTACTCTAAATGTATCCGAAGCGACTGCAACGATAGTCCACTCCAATATATATGAATCGAGGATCATTAGCATGCATGGGAATTAATAAGTACATTGTTTACTAGCATGGGGGTGTGGTTGAATGACAATGAGCAACAATATGAGATGGATTACTTGATTACTCATCTTCATGCGTTAAACATTATGGATGACCCAAATACACGAGGAAGGACTTGGGGAACACTTGTTGATTACATATAGTGTGCTTTTAAAAAGTCAAGATCTCTTTAATTGGTTAATATATGCAGAAACTATCTATTTGATAAGTGAGAAACAAATATATGTCCTTCAAAGTCCCCGAACCTTGACCCTTAATATGCCTTCGATCCTCCAACTACAAGAAATTACTATAAAATCGACTATAATTATTGATAAAATTATTGCATTTTTTAAGTCTAAATGTCAGTTTAGACGCTTATAGAAGCGCCAATTCAAAAGACGGAAAATGATGGAGAAACAAATTTGATAATTGGGTTTCTAGATTTCGGCGCATAAAAATAGACGTTGATTTTTTAATTTCTTAATAAAGCTTTCACCCCAAATATTTACGGTGTTGATTTCTTCGAATCGGGCGCTAGCTTCGAGTTGGCGCCTGTTGAACAGAGATGGCGCTGGTTTAATATGGTGCCAGCTTGGAGCTAGTGCCCGATTTAGTGCATACTATCACATGGATGCCAAGTAATATTTTGAATTGGCGCATGTATTTTGAGAAGTAACATTTCAGCAACTCATTGTTGATACTGATCGTGAAATTGTGGTCATATTAATTTTTGGACCACCATCATTATTTAACTTGTAATTTGTATATTAATAATTCCATTTCTTGTCATTGCACAATAAGTTGGTTTCATATAAATTAATTAACAGAATTTGGTCCATAGTGCATACTCCTAATTAATTCACCGACGTACACTTCACGCATAGTTTGTCCTAATTCATATATAAGGTGCTTCTCTGGAAAAATATTTTCATTCAGATCTGCTTATTGAACCAATTCAAAATGCAAATTTGAATTAACTATAATTGAATAGGATGGAAATTATAATTGATTCAACTAAAATCCATTAAATTAAAATTTTGAATTTTTTTTCCTTTAAGAAAAATATCAATTTTTTTCATTTCTTTAATATGAGCTACGTACTAATTAAACACATGAGAAAGATGATCCGAAAAGTGACTGGTAATATTCCTGCCGACAGGAAGAGCACAATTAATTGAGTTTGGAAAGAAACAAATGGCAATCATGCCATGCAATTTAATTCGATCAATTCCTTTGATCTTTTTCTTAGTACGTCTCCCATGTAGGTTCGTCTTAATTAGTATATATGGCCCATTGCATGCAATCTATAAAGGCCTTGACCCTTGTGAATTGAAGCTTTGTTTTGTTCATTTTTTAATGAGAGAAGATAATGCCAACGAGAATAGCACGTGACATAATTCAACGTACCTTGCACATCTCGACTCCATCATGGCATGCCCCGTGATGAGCTGTATACCATTCGTTCATACTTCCCTCGTGTATATATATATATTTAGATTTTAGAATTTAAAATTCAAAATTCTCAAAATCAAAATCTATCCATTTTACTCGTATGCCAAAATCTCTAATTAATTAGAGACTTTGATTATATATATATATATTAAATAATAATAATTTTAATTTATAAAAAAAAATTATAATAAAATTGAGATATTATAATCTAAAAAATATATTTTCAAACTCTTTAATTCGTCGGATACTTTTACAAAAATTATGAAATATTTGATGAAAAATATTTTTTTGAACTACAATGCATCTTTTATATTTTAAAAAAATATTTTATTAATTAATTTTTTTAAATTATAAAATTATTATAGACTTTGGGTAAAAGTCTCTAATACATTAGAAACTTTCGCTCAAAGTCTATAAAATTAAATTTAAAATTAAAATATTAAAATATTTTTTGTTAAAAATATTTTGATAGACTCAAGTACATCGTTTATATCACATGTATTTTTTGTGAATTAAATTTTATTTTTTATAATTAAAAATTATTACAAACCAAAGTCTCTCTAACTCATTATTGACTTTTGTGCAAAGTCTAAATAGCTTCATAATATTTTTAAAAAAATATTTGAATTCATGAAATGATTTTTTAATGATACAAAAAATGTACTATGAATCTATGATACAATAAATGTACTATGATCCAAAAAATATTTTACATCAAAATATTTCATAAATTTAAATTTAAATTTAAATTTATAGACTTGTGCAAAAAGTCTTTAATACATTATAGAGTTTGAAAAATATTTTTTTTAATCTAATATCTTATTTTTATTATAAAAAATATTTTATAAATTTAAATTATTTTTTATTTCTATATATATATATATATATTGACCAATGTCTCTAACTGGTTAGAGATTTTGGTCAGGGATAAAATGGGTATCTGATTCATTCAATTTTAATTTAGAGAATTTTGAAACTTTAAATCCGATTTTGAAAAATTTTCCTTCTCAAAATCCGGATCCGAGAAATTGCTGAATATTATTTAAATGTTATATGTTGCAAAGTTTTTTTTGAAAAAAAAAAATTTTAAAATTATAAAAGAGCTAGTAGAAAATAACATACCGCCTTTGCTTAACATGTGATCTACATACGAAAGCTGTTTGGAACCAATTTTTTCCTAGAAACCAATGTAATATATACAAAAATTTTAAATTCTTCTAATAGATATGCCTAATAACCATCCTAATACTAATATTTAATAAAACGATCATGATTATTATGAATGTTAGACGGGTAGTTTTCTTGAATTTTCTTTTGCCTAAACTTTCTTTGTCCTTCCTTACATGTATTCCATTCACACCTCCTGAGATTAATGAACAAAAGATGACTTTTCTTTCAAAAAAAAAAAGAAAAAAAAAAGACGACACTGAAAACAAATTAACTGATGTATATCATTCTTCCATCTATTTTGATTGTGTCCTCGATCTCTTGCCTAATTGTAAATATTAGTTTTTATATGTATAATGTACTTTATTCTTGATTGAAGTAGGGGTGATGCGGGTCCGCGCGTCTCTTGGTCTGGCGTTGCTCCGGGAGGAAGATCTACAAAGATATTTTGACGCTCAAGTAATAAAAAATTACCGATGGTGAGTATAGAATTGGAATCGAGACTATACCTGATGTGCGTCGTGTCTGTTTTATGAGTATGTCAAAGATGTCTCGGGGCGATAATATCTCTATGAATCTTACGGGGATATGCCCGAAATGGATCGAAGTTTATCCCAGAGATGTCAGACTCATTAATATCGAATCTTTGGTAAAGAATGAAAGACATGGATGTCATTATATGATCGGGTGGAGCCCCCCTGCTAGGTTGTAGTTTACTTGACCTGAGTCTGGTTCATGAGTGTAGGCACATCTGGGTCTTGATTTGGTCGGGCCTAAAGTGCTAGTCCAGTTTATACTTTAATTTAGTTAAAACGTAAAAGAAAAACGATTGATATTTACTAAGGTAGAAAATAAAATTTTCCTTCTTTGTCTTGCACAATCTTATATCATTTCCACTAAATTCGATTATTTTTTAAGTACAAGACTAGACCATTTAATTGTAAAAATTCATCATGGACATGATAAAAATAATGGCCATGTACAATATACTAGTGGTACATTTATTTCATTAGATAGGATAGTTAAGATATATTGGATAATAAATGAGAAATAATTATATATGAATTTTTTAAATTCGATATACATCGAATATAATATCAATTTTATATTCTTTCATTCACATGTTATTCTAATTAATTTATGCACTAAATAAACAATAAATATTAATTCAACTCTTATCCTATGGAGCAAACATACCTACAACCTTTATCTGAATTGTTACCCAAAATTTATAGTAACAAGTCATCAATACAACAACACAAGTTTAAAAATTATTATAATACCCTTGATCTACCTCAAAACCCCTATTATTCCTTGTTTTTATCGGACACCTCTCATTTTGCATCATGTCTGCAATGACAAAGCAATGACAACATTAAATTTTTTTGTCCAATTTCATGAAAAATGGATAAAGGATTATTCGTTATCATTCTTGTCTTATTGTTTTCAAAGTTTGAAATAAATGGAACTAAGTAAAGATAGGAGGTATTGAATGATATATATATATTAGATTGGATTAGTTCTATTAGGCCCGATCGAACTAGGCTCAATTGTGCCCACACTCACTAATTAAATTCAAATCGAGTTTATCCTGAGAGCTTCACCCGGCTAAACAAGGATATCGACATCCTTCATTGATTATTAGAGATTTGTCAGTAATAAGTCCGCTATCTCTGAGATAAACTTTGATTCTTTTCGGGCATATTTTCGCGAGATTCTAGGAGACATCATTGCTCGAGACATTCTTGACGTGCTTATAAAATAAATACAATGCGCATGAGGTACACTCTCGATTGACTGAGTGTGACATTATATTGGAAGTGATTGTTATAATTAATTAATAGATTCAAATTCAAGGGAAAACTAGGAGAAGATAATTTTAATGGACAGTGCGAAAAAGAATATGTCCGTGGAAGGGGTAGTAATGTAAACAACCAACCAAGATTGAGAGACCAACTAACACACATTTGAAAGATTCGATTGATCCAAATATATCAAAAGAAAACCCTAAAAAAGTACTAAAGGAGTAAAGGTAAAAGAAAAGTCCTCTAAATGATGTTGACCCATTATAAAGCAAATTAAAGTAAAAAAAAAAGAATCCATCCCTAGCCAGGCTTAGACATAAAAGATCAAATATATGTTCCAAGCATTACATGTATAAGAATGAATAAATTAGTGACGTAATTTTACTCTGAATGCGGTAAGGATTTCTCCAATTTACAATGTCAAAGCCAAATCTGCTTCTTACAGTTTAAACAACATTTCTAATCTTGAAGGCTATAAAGATGAACCCTCTATAGAGGCTCTAAATCTATAAAAAAATAATAATAATAAAGATGACAACATATTAATTAAATAGAGTTTAATTATTATCGATACATGAACCCCGTGGTGAACTTGAACTCAAGTTAGGTTATAATTATTGATACTCATGTTATATGATCAGCTTGAGTTTAATTATTTTATAACAATTTATATAACTTGATCTGAGAATTCAAATAATAGAGTATTCATGTTCTGAACATGACTTATGGTATAATTAATTAAGTAGATGGAAAAGGTTGAGTACTTGAATGAAATCTAAAGCATAAGATGAGACAAGAGATCGAGGGGCATCAGATTAAATGCGTATATATATAATGGGTGGATGTACTGAACTTCCTTAATATATATATATATAGTGTCCAAGCAACAGGAAGCTTCCTGCTTGTATAAATAGCATGTCCTTTATTTACTTAGGGTTCGAGATGCTGTTCATCAATCATCATGCTAAAAACAACTTAGCTACAATTCTACCATCAGACTGATTGCAAGTTGCAATTATTCACTCAAAAGAATTACAAGTTGCAAACTAGTAAAAAAAAAAAAGATAAAATATCTCAGAAGATGTGCTTGATTCAAATCAACCGGCCTTGCGGTCCAGCAGAACCCCACATGTACGATCATGAGAAAGAGATTCCAACACATTTACCACTGAATTAAAATATCTGAGAAGTGAAAGCTGCTGCATCTGATTCTTTCTTCTCCGGATGCTTCTTTAATTTATCAGCCTTTCACATCTTCACATGCAACAATTCAGCACTAGTTATGATGAATTATTCAGAACAAAAGAGGAGTTGGCCTGAGAATTTTGCTGCAACTGGGCAAAGTTTATATATGTATATATAGTGAATTGAACTGGATCATTTATTAGCTTAGTTCATATCAAAAATGAGTCAAACTAAGCATGGGATATGCAAAAATTAAACACACTATCAATCTCACAATATTACTATTATAAATTATTAATCCAACAAATTAAGTGAACAAACACTTCACCTTTTTGCTATCATTCACACAGTACACACTTCTCCGGCGGAGATGAGGTCACTCGATCGATCGCCACCACACGTACAACCACAATTAATGCATCCTAAACAAGACGACAAGGTGTTCCACCTCGGACTCTTCTCCTCCGCGGCAGCGGGTGGCAGCCGGCAGCGGCGGCGACGCGTTGTCTCGCCCCGAAGCACAACGTCGACGTCGGCGATCCGTCGTCGTCGTCGTCCTCCTCCTCCTCCTCCTCCTCCTCCTCCTGGCCCCCGAAGTAGGACGACTGTGGGCACGAGGGCCCCCGACGGTGGCCGGAGCGCGCCGTGGACGAAGACGACGAGGAGGACACGGACGACGAGCGCGACACCGCGGGGGGCCTCCTCAGGGCGAGCCTTGGGAGGATGGCGTGGATGAAGCCGACGGACTTGGAGGAGGACCTCTTGGAGATCCGGGGACTGGAGAAGTAGGAAGGGGGCGGAGTGAGGGGAGGAATATTGACGGAGTCCGTCGTCGTCGTCGTCGCGATCATGTGCTTGGGCGTGCCGGGTTGAGACTCCCAGAGGAAGGGCACGGCTCCGGCGGCCACGCCGTAGTAGACTCGGAAGGATGGGTTGGCGGCCGAGGTCTCGTCCTTGGAGAGCAACCTGCGCGTATAGGAGAGCTTGTTGCAGTGAGCTTCCTCCTTGATTTGGAGAGCGACATGGTCTGAGCTGCTACTGGAGATCATCTTGCAGAAGAACTCCAGAGAGGAGGAGAGAGAAGAGAGGAATTATGGAGGGGAGGCGTTAAAATAATAAGAGTTTATGAGATGGGGTAAATATATATAGATGACTGTAACACATGCAAAACAAAATAAGGGTTGCTTGGTCTAAGAATTTATTATGAATAGAAGGCCACAATTTCACCTCTTAATTTTGAGGTTGTAATGACGGTGACATGGTGGAGGGTTTATTATCATGTTAATTAATTAATCGATATATATGTACACGTTGAGGATCAAATTAAAATTAATCAAATCGAATTGAATGCATTAATTAATAGGATACTGTATCAAGCTCTGAAAAGCAAGATTACAATCAATCAAATTAGTCAGCAACATGCTTACGTGGAGTGAATTAATTGGTGGTACTTGTAGCGATTAGGTTGGTTTGTTGGATATATAGCATTAATGACGGTGACACATGACATTAAGCAGCACATCGATCCTGATTCCTGAATGGGTGTGGCTCCTATTGATTCAGATATCATATCGTAAATCTATACATTTCTGGTGGTCGAAGGCAGATTTAGTTGGGACTTTATGCTGTGCTTTCAAAAAAGTAGGATCCTAAGTTCATAGTTGAAGACTTGAAGTTACTGTCATTGAATCCATACCATTAATTTTGATTTAATTAAGAGAAACCATGTGAGGTAGGATTTGATCGATTGAACAGTGTGGTGGCACATGATCTGACATGGTTCAACTTAAAAATGTGAGGTCCATGCTTGGCAGATTGGCACCGGAGAATTCCATGCTGAGTTGCACAAAACATGCAATAATTAGAAGCACTGTCATGTGTGTGTACTGCGCACTGTGACAGCAATTACGTACTAGTGTTGCACCCCACTTGCTTCAAGGGTATACGCATGTGTCCAGTTTCTAGTGGCAGCATGATTTAATTGTCATTTTATTTTTAACAGAAAAAATAGACTTATTTAAAAATTAATTCCACCGAATGCAACCTTTCAAGAGACATATTAAATGAATTGATGGCAATACTTGTACGTTGTTTAAAAATTTAAATTTTAAATTTTAATATCATCATCTATTATGATATTTTTATCTTTAATATATATATTAAATGCATGCGCTACTTGTTAATTGTATTTTCTTAATTTGAATTTGACTGACTTGGATAGCAAAAGAATTACTTCATTTCAACTTGAATTGATCAAAAATCGACATAATTGGGGAGGAAGAACATGTCAAACGATGAATGTCTCACCAATACATTTTGTGTGTGTGTTCAATATATTATTTCACCAAAACAACATGATGAATAATATGATATTTTAGTGAAATAAAATATTGAATCAGACTTAGTTCCGATTTGATTGTTACTAAGTTTTCAATTGTCCTAAATCAAAGTCAGGGCCATTTTGAAAATATCAAAACATATAATTCTGAATCTTGTAATAGTTTTCGATTATGTACATAATTATGTGCGGGAACCAAAGTTCCAATTGCGACAAAAAATGATGAGTTCTACGATGATTTCCTAAAAAAGAAATCCTAATAAATGCATGCAGATCAAACTAACTTGACATCCAAACCCTAGAGTACGTAGGAATATATCAATGGATGACTAAGTTTTTTGATATTCTAAGACACGCATCACAAATTTTACTGCAAATTAACTAAGGAACATGTAGTATGGAACATATGAATTCTCTAAAAGTTGAAATTTTTAATTAACACAAAAGGTGGAACATGTTCACCTTAAATGCAAAGAGAGTGAATCCTGCCACTAAAAATGGCTCAGCCTATGCTAAATCATGTGCATTCAACCATATATTTTATTAAATATTTATATATAACTCCACATAGAAAGATGTAGTATTCTTTTGACCATATATAACAAATCATGATCATCATTATTGTTGTCAAAGTTAGATATATATATATAGCTATATATATTATTGCTCCAAGAGTTAAAATTCGAACTAATTAATTAGGCTCTATTAGAATCAAATCGATCGATAATCTAATTTTCTCATTGTAATTTAAGTTTTACTTTCTAAATTTATTTATGTTGCATTGAATCGATTAGAAATATGGTTCAGAAATGTTGTAATTGAGTTAATTAGTTTGTGAAAAGTTTGACAAAGGGGCAGATGACCCTATTTATTAATTTACCCCCGCATTTAAAGATTCCAAGGTCTCTGTCAATATAATAATATATAGCCCTAGCTTCTCTTTTCCAAAGCTACACTTGAGGACCAGCAAATTAAGGAAAAGAGTGTTAGTTAACCTGTAGTTGCATACATCAAGGAATAGATTAGCATGCAAATATATTAGCCTAGGTAATTATATTTGTAGTTCTAATTTGATGAATTAAATATATATATAGAACTCATGTTTCTTAAAAAAATAATAATATATAGAACTCACCTAGGAATTAATTCATCAACCTAATCAATGTAAAGCACAAATTTGGTCATATGTATAGTATATATCATAGCACATGCATGTATCATGATTAAGCAATAATCCAAATTTTATGATTTTGTCACTTTATTACCCCCACATGTCAATTGGTTATGCATGCAACGTTATTAATATTGGTATTTTCTTACTCGATCAACCTTTCGCTGATGTTACTGTGCTTGCTTCGTATTTATAGGTGGGACACGTGGAGAGTTGAGCAAATGTAGCTTGAGTTGATAGAGTAGCGGCTGGCTGCTGTAATATTAGGATTTATTTGATTAGCGAAATCAAATTTATTTTTATAATTTTAATTTTAAATTATTTACGAAAATATATTTGATTAAATATTTTTATGAAACTGAATCGAAACTATTTTTTTTTAATAAAAATAAAAACATCATATAATATTATTTTATGTGGTTTTGAGATTATCGATTTCGTTATTAAAATACAGCGATAATTTTATAATTATAATTTTTTTTATAAAATTAATTAATTTAAAAATAAATCAAATAATATTTAATTTTTAAAAATAAAAATAAAAATCATCATTTTCAACTCAAATTATTATTTTAAATTTATAAAGTAATTAAACTAATTTATATCTAATTGGCTCAAACTCAAATCTTAAAATAATTTAATTTTCTTAAAATTAATTTATTTATAATTTAATCAAAATTAATTTTAGACGGGACTTTTAAAAAAAATTATAATAATTATTAATTAATTTTTATATCTAATTGAACAGAAAAAATCTTAAATTTCCAATAAATAAATTAATTAAATCTTACAAATATTTAACTCAGAATTTCTTTAATGTTAACTGATATATGTAACAAATAATTATGATATATATCACATGTTATAATCATATTAGCAAATATTTAATTTTGTAATTAACTAAATATTTAATTACTATAAAGAAAATTCAAGAAAAATTATTAATATTTTTTTAATCAAATAAATATTCACTGATGTCAATCAACTAAAATTGATATTATTTTCATTAACGAAACGTGTTTTTAAAAAACTAAATCAAAATTAAAATTTTAATTTGACTAAAATCAAATCAAAAAATAATTTTAGCTAAGATTTTAATAATTTTCCTAGATGCATTCCTATTCATGTACTCCGAGTTTAGCATTTGAACATTGGACATTTAAGTTTGACTTTTAACTTTCCGTCGTACGTGAGTCACTCATTCATTACGATTATTAATTAGTCCTTATTGATACTCGTGTTTCTTATTGCGCGCTCTTTTAGACGATATTTATGAGAATATCCTTAAGAGGGTGTGAGTTTGAAATGAATTTTAATTTAGTTATCAATTTTTAAAAATCATATTTAGTTCTTCAAATTTTAACTTTGTTTTAATTAATTAATTAGTATCAAAACTATAATATTACTATTTTTCGTATATATCATACTGAATTGCATAATTGGCTGGCAAATTTTTTTTTTTATGAATTAAATAATATTTCTCCTCTTAAACAAATTGATTCACGTAAAAGGTCCCTTTATTCTTTGCCCTCGTGAAATCCACATATTGACTCTTGCCGAACCCGAACCGGCCAAAAAGTTGAGTGCATTAATGGCCTTGTCCTCTTTCGGTGTTTGAATTAATTAACTAAAATGCTTATTAATTTCCGTACGTAATTTGATGCAATGCAATAATGCATGTATGATTTGCTAAGCATCTGAATTTATTGATATTTAATTCATTGACTACAAAAATTTAACTTATCTTATGTGATCTTACAATTCGCCCGATGACCTAAGTGATTACAGAAGCAGAAAAGTCATAATTCATCTTCAAATCGGCTACCACATTTAATATTAATTGAGAATGATTTTTGACTTTTCATCGTTGAAAGTTGGACATGCATGAAATTAAATCTCATATATATGAATGATAAATATTTTTTAATTGGATAATTGAGTTACATTTTGTTACTGCAACTAATTAACTTTGAATTTTTTTATGAGTTCCATGGATGATCATCCAAAACTCATTAATTAATAGTTCGTGTGTTTAAGTGTTTAAGTGCTGTTTGTCAAAACCAGCATGAAACGAGCAGCTGCAAGTTAATTATAATCAAGTCGATATGATGTTGATCTGGTTGACTTTTTCTTGTGTGTGCGAATCATTTTCAAACGTCATTATTTAATTTCACAGTGCACGCCTTATGAGAAGTCTGATAAAAATGAAAGTCCACATAATACTTTGTAGCTTGTACATGAATTTTTGACTGCGTAATCATACAGCAATTTTGTATGCTATAATTAAGTGGAGACCTCTACAACTTTACTCCATTTACCCAGTGACATCAAGTCACATGATGAATTAATTGTACGTGACACATGCATGAAGCACAATATATATGTGGTTTGGAAAATTGGAACGTATGCTGCTACTTGTCCCATCTTATCCTCACAGAAAGTAGTATATTCTGAATGCCTTATCTCATGTATCAAAAATGCTTGCATCAACAAATATATATTGCACACACATATTGTCTATGTAGTAATAGATTGGTACATCGTGAATGAGCATGAAGTAATTGTATATTATTTATTTCTATTTTGGAGGCAAGTTATGAGGTGGAAATAGAATTATATCGTAAGTCACACTTAACACATAATTATCAATCGAAAATAATAGTTTCTGCTTCACCATGGTAAGTTATGAGGCCATTTACCTTGCTCAAGTTAGCCACATATTATATTTGAAATATTTTTTTTAAAAAAAATATTTATTTTTAAAAGACATAAATGAAATTGGACTTTGGAAATTAATTTGGTTCGATATCAGCATCAAAATTAATTGGATTAATACAAAAAACCAACTTTCATAATAATAATAATAATAATAATAATAATAATAATAATAATAATTCAAGATTAAGTATATACTTATTCTATAATTATTTAGTATTTATTCTTTTATATCATTATAATTAAGTACTAGACTAGATAAACATCCAAGATTATTTGCACTCACGGAAGAATAAACGAATCATCATTATCAAATAAATTAGAAAATACAAATTAGCATTCGAGAACATCACACTAACACATAATTATCGACCGAAAATAATAGTTTTTCCTTCATCATTTAGGCCAGCCAAGGATTATATTTGAAATATTTATTTTTTAAAAAAATATTTATTGTTAAAATAGATAAATCAAATTGGACGTTGACTAATTAGTAATTATTCTATAATTATTTAATATTTATTCTTATGTATCATTAGTACAATCAAGGACGATAAACAAATCAACATGACCAAATAAATTAAAAAATACACATTAAAGTGTGAATATATACATAATGTTACTATTATTTGTACTATAATGGGTTCACTTATTCTTCTGTATCATTCTTAAGGAAGTATATGTTTTTGCCCATTTCAAATTGTCCACTAGTCTTTCAAATGCATGTCTTTGCCAATTTATTTTTTAAGCAAAGTTGAAATTTTGCCTGCCCTGTATTTTGAAGAGCCGACTTATAATGAAATGTAAAGAAAATATGTGAAAAGACCAATGATAAAAATATAATTTTTTAACAAAATACATAACTATGATTAGCAATCAAATATTTTATCTAACTTATACCACAACTCAGTTATTGTTCATGTTACCATCGGCTTGACGGGATAATTGATCATCAATTTTGTAGACTCAAATTATTAGTTTAATTAAAATAATTAAGTAGAAGTGGATGATAGTTACTCATTGAGTATTATAAATCAACCTAATATCTAATATGCTTTTGATAATTTTAGAATAATCCGAAAAAATCATAATTTTAATTAATGTAACATTGCAAAATTATGTTACCAAAGAATTGTTAATGTAAGACCCAAATCTATGGGTTTTTGCTTCATTTTCTTGTACTGTTCCTCAGTAGCTTGTCAGGAGCCTAATCTTATTTTTGGTAAGGCAACTCTTAAATAGGGATAGAACTTGGAATGAAGGCTTTGTTCGTCGTTGTTTTCTTCCCCCAATTTCTGAGGACATTTTGAGGATAGTTCCCATTCTTCACAATGATGAGCCCATTTGGATTATTGAAAGGAATGATTCATACTCTATTAAATCCGAGTATAAAATTGCATTTCAGTTGCTGCACCATCCTATTAATACAAGTCATGCTAATATGACAGATAAAGAGATTTGGCGATCAATTTGGGAGACTAATGTTCCTTCTAAGATAAGGGTTCATATCTGGAAGCTAATGCATGATGACATTCTTGTTCGCCAAAAATTGAGAGAGCGATTCCCTCATGTTATGGACTTGTGTCCGAAGTGTAATGCGACAACAGAATCAGTCCAACACTGTTTTTTACAGTGTCATCAAGTGGTATAGATTTGGCAAAGGATTGAATTCATTGATCAAGATTGGTGTCTGCCCATGGATTCCTTATGGAAATGGTGACTTGAGTTGTATCGGAAGCTGAAAATAAATCAAAATAGTACAGAGAACGTGTCATTGATCGCTTTTTTATTATGGAGGATTTGGCTTGCTCGAAATGCAAAGGTCTTTGAAGATGTAGACACTTCTACTCATGATATATAGGTGACAGCTCACTCTCTATCACAAGAATTTGGCCGGTTAAATTCTAACATTTCCTATAGTCTAGGAGTCTTGTGAAGATTATTTGATTATTATTATTTTTTTTGGAGCACCCACTGTAATTATGATGCTTTTGGTTCCTTTGGAATTCTTATATTTTGTATTATTTCTTTGGTGGAATCTTAATACATGAATATCTATCTTGATTAAAAAAAATGAATTGGGGCGCCGGCGGTAAGGGTCACATTGGAATAAATTTACAAGATGTTAAATAAGTAAAACTGCAGGGTCAATGCGAAAATAACTCTTTATTTCAACAAATTAACGGATGAAAACTTTTAATGTTCATTAATTATTCACGCATTTAGGTAGACGCCGTCGATATCTGGTAACCGTTACAATCTAATAATAACAAGTAACGATCCCGCTATGATGGCCCGTTAAAAGGTAATGGTAAAACCAAAATATGCCTATATTTACAAGGGTAATTTAGTCCACATGCTGTTTTTATGATCCCCAACGGTCTTCTTTCTCCTCGAGATTCGCTAAAGCTAACGGGCAGATTTAGATCATAGATACCGTTGATGATAAACACACCTCCATATTTCACCAGCAATCCTACCCATGACCTAACCCTTTGGTCCCTTTTTCAGTCTGCTTCTAACACATTGACTCATTGAGTGCATTTAGGCGTACAGGTTATAGAGATCAGCGTCAAGATATCACCCTCCTTCGGCTACTTAAGGGGTACTTTGGTAAACTTTGTTTTCTTCCTAAATTTTTTCGCTTCCATCCTCCCCTCTCACCGCTTCCCACTTCCCACTTCCCACTCCCTAGTGCTCTCTTTGCTGGTTTTTAGGGCTTCGATCCAACGTGAAACCCTAAACTGTCGTACCGAGTCGTCGAAGAATCGAAGAACACGGGGTGATGGACGGATCTGTGGCGTCGGACTCGATCGGGGATGCCAAAACGGCGGCAGCTGGGAGGTCAGAGATCGACACCTCGGCGCCGTTCGAGTCAGTGAAGGAAGCTGTGGACCGATTCGGCGGGAGCGCCGTATGGAAGTCTCAGCTTAAGCAGCTCTTCCATCCCGAAGTAAGTTCCCTTTCTCCTCTCTTTTTGTGAAGAGTTTCTGTTCTTTTTTTTCTTCTCATGTTCCTTGTGTTGAGAAATATTAGGTGCTTTCTTTGATAATGCTATTCAAATTGTTATTCTTCATGTCCCAGTCTGGGTAACTTTTCTTCTCCTTTTAGAAATTTCCTTCCATTTTCGCCTTGACTTCTCGTGAATTTTGTATTCTTGTTAGATTTCATGAGGAAATTGAGGTGAAAAGAATTAGATTGGTTGAATATATAATTACCTTGTCGTTTGGTTCAAGTGCTCAATTTGAGAAAGAGAATTGCCAGAATCTGCAATATTTGAAGGATCATGCGAATTAAGAAGCAGAGTCATCTACATAGCTTCCTAAGTTCATACAAATGCAACTCGCTTATTTTCACTTGTGTTTTCCCTTTTTTCTTTCGCTTCCATGTTTTCGAGTAAATAGATATGCTTCCATGTTAAAGTGCCAAATTGAAGCTGATATGCACAGTTCTAGGTCATTCTAAATTGATAATCAAACACTTGAAAATCAAAAAGCTCTATAGGGTTACCCTGTTAAACTTAGTTATTCTACTCCGCACTACAACTAGTGATGTTTTACCTCTGACTTTTCAGTAACCTTTGACAATTGCAGCTTTGTTCGTGTCATCATATTCTTTCTGAATAATCTATTCCTAAGTTTCATCTTCCCATGCTTTCCATCAGAAACATCACAGCTCTGAGTATGTAGAGATCATGGAAGTGGAGGAACAGGCAGCGCAACTGGAGAAAGATCTTTTTCTGAAAGAAAGGGAAACACTTGATGTTTTGAAAGAGCTTGAAATGACCAAAAAGATTGTGGATGGTCTAAAGTTGAGATTACAGAAAGAAATATCAGAAACCAATGAAATGCTAACTATGAACCCAGATAACACAAGGGTGCATCCTGAAGCTGAAGAATATGGATCCATTGAGCTTGAGAAAAATGTGTGCATGGATAACCAAATTGTAGGCAAGAATGGTTTTCTAGGGGTGATTTTAATGGAACTGAAGCAGGCTAAGGAATATCTAAACAAGAAAACAAGTGATTTGGACAGCATCCGAACTTCCATCAAAATGCTGAACATGAAATTAGAAGAGGAAAAGTTGTTACTTGAGAAAACCCGGGAGAAGCTCACCTCCAATACTGCTTTGATTTCATCACTAGAGGAAGATCTTAATCAGACAACAACAAAATTGCAAAGGGTGAAAAATTTGGAAAGTAAAAGATGTGAAGATCCGGCAAATATTTTGCAGGAGATTAAAAAAATGAACTCTGAGATTGAGGAATCGAGAAAGACAATGGAAGCTGCTAAGGTTGAAGCGAACAAACTGATATCTGAGGTTGATCAGACAAACACTAGCATCAAGACAGCTGAAATCCGATGGTATGCTGCTAAGAAGATGGGAGAAGCAGCCCAAGCAGCAGAAGCTGTGGCTCTTGCTGATATCAAAGCTTTAACCAGCAGTTGTAATAGTTCGATCGTAGATCTGCAGAGTACATGTGGCATGACCCTTTCAATGGAGGAGTACATTACTCTAACAAGTAAAGTTAAAGAAGTAGATGAAACCTCTAGAAAGAAAATTGAAGCTGCCATGCTTCAGATCGATGAAGCAAACAGGTCCAAGTTAGAAGTGCTAACGAAGGTGGAGGAAGCAGCTGCTGAGGCAAAAAAATGTAGGAAAGTGCTTGAAAATGCCTTAAAGAGGGTAGATGCTGCAAATAGGGGAAAACTTGCAGTTGAAGATGCTCTTAGGAGATGGAGATCTGAACATGGTCAGAAGAGACGGAGCAGTGTGAATAATGCTACAAAGTTCAAGAATTCCGTAGCTCACCATAGGAGGGACTCTCGTGTGCTTGACGACCTCAATGGCTCGACTTCAATTACGGATGATGTACCAATTAATGGTATACCGCCACCATTGTCAATTGGACAGATACTAAGCATGAAGTTGATGAGTCCTGAATCATCGGAGGAGTATGGCAGAGTATGGGAGAAGGAAAATGAGAAGCCAAAGGTTTCACTCGGTCAAATGTTGAACAAAAGGCAAGTAGTTTTGACATCCCCAAGCGCCGACGAGGTGTCTCCTCAAAAGATGTTTTCCACTGTGGGGAAGAAGAAGAAAAGGCTTGGTTTTGTTGCCCTCCCACATCTCCTGGCAAAGCAAACCAAAAAGAACAAGAAGAAGAAGCAGGCTTTGAGTACAAGGTAACTGTTTGATGGTCTCACTTGGAGTTTTCTTGGTAACTTTGCTGTCTTGAAAACTTGAGCTAAAATTTAGCTTATTATGGCTAAATTGACTACTCTAACGATCTGTAGTATTGTAATTATTTGGTAGAGTCGATGTATATTAATTAGTTGATGAACTAGATTGGATTTTTTTTGGCCATCTTTGGCAAGTTTAAGAGTACTTGAAAAGTTTATTTACATGTTTCCAAACTTTATGAGGCCTTGGTGAACAGGCTTGGAGGCCTTGTCAAGAGCTTTTTCTATTTTCAACAAGTTGAAAAATTTTCAGTTCGGTTACATCAATGAACAAGCAAGTCACCTTGGCTCTAACTCAAGTAACCTTGGTGAGGTTTGTGAATAAAAAGCTGGTCAAAAACTTTGCTGAAAATGTTGACAGCTTACAAGCGATCAGAGAAAAGCTTCAAACATTTCCATCTCCCTAACCCACTTCACACAAGATTAACGAACAAATGGTAGTCTTTTATAGCTTTTTAAGGATTTGACAATTGTTATTTATTTGTTATAAGTAGCGAACCAAAAAGTGTGTTCCCTTTGTTCCTTCTAAGGGTCGAAATTGACCCAAAAAAAGCCGATATAAAAGATGATTATACTTCGCTTGGTGGTTCCATGCCATCCGACATACATTTCCCTGGTCTGTATAATTTTGAAACATATTTATGTAATATTAGAAATAACATATTGTTTTGGTATGCTTTTCGATGGCTCGTGATTAAAGTTTGAATAGATAATAAATATATAAAAAAGAATCATAATGCAGATATGTCTGAGTGGTTAAAGATATAGATTTGAGTTCTATTGCGCTTCGCTCGCGCAGGTTCGAACTTTGCTGTCGACGATTTTTATAAATGTTTTGTTTTTTTATAAAATTATAGACATTGTTGAAATTAAATTATATTATACAAATGTTTTATTTTTTTATAAAATTATAGACATTGTTGAAATTAAATTATATTGTACGTTATTTTTTAAATTACGTTTCAGAATGCACTTGTACTATTAGGTAACTATAAAAAATATTCATGAAAATTAATTTTAATTCCATAACATATTACTTCAATATTTAATAATGGTTTGCTAAAATTTTAAGGCGTCATAAAGAATAAATATGCATTAAACCAAATAATATATTAATCAGTCAATACATGGGTATTTTAATAAAATCATTTAAAACTCATACAAATCAATTTAAAATATTTAAAAAATAGGGTAACTGGAATGTTGTCCTCTCTGAGGCCTCAGGCCTATCACCTATGCCTATTTTTCCTCCCCACCAAGTTCACCAATTCCCCCCTTAAGCCTAAAAGAAGTGGAAAAAAACCCTCAATGACTAACATGATGACACATGTCATTTCAATCACAATATTTTTACATGTGGTGCATCAAGTTTCTCGCTTGTTTAGATCCATTATTTTTGGTCTCAATTCCACTATAAATCTCGAAACATTCCGCTCTAAAAAACATCCCTCTCCAATTGAGCATAAACACATAAGAAAAAAAATAGTGATTTGGGCAGCATTGGATCCCTCGAGTCTCTCTCCTCCTCCTCTCTGCTCATCCCAGAGAAGGGAAGTGAGAGAGATCCAAGGGATTCTTTTCTTATCACTTGTCGCTTGAATTAGAGGGAGATCAAAAATAAAAGAGATGGCGGCGATTCCTAGGGCTTCCTTTGCTCTGATGGCCATCATGCTTCTCGCCTTAACATTCGCCCTTCCCTGCGTAGAGGCCCAGGCTCCCGCCCCCTCACCTACCAGCGATGGTAATCTAATAATCGTCTTTTTTTCTCTTCTCGGTGTCATCGTGTGTTAAGTCCTTTTCAAAAGTTAAAGATCTGTTTTCTCGATTTCCATTATTTGTTCACTCAACAAAATTATTTGTTGTGTGATTTGTTCTTTTTTTTTTTCAGTTTAGATCCTAAAAACTGAATGTTTTCATTGGAGTTGAAAATTTCGATCTTTGAATTATAGCAGGATGTGATGCTTTATTTTTTTTATCTACTTAAGAATGGATTCTGGAGGTTTCTTCCCTATTACAATATGTTGGTCCACATTGCAAATTTCCTCTTATTTACCCTATATTATAGATAAAAAATATCTTCTCCTTTTTTGTTCATCATTGTCTAATGAGGATATTTACCCTCTAGATTCCTTTGATGGATCTCCTATATAAATGCAGTATTAATACCCTAATTAATTGCAAACTACCTATTTAAATGGTAGGTTAACTATGACACAATGATCTTGATTTGCATCCAAATTGTTTTTTGTGCTAGGGATTCAAAAAGTTTCAATGTCCCATTTGATCATTTTCAATATTTTTCTCTTATTTTTTATTAGTATTTGTTTTCAGTATGCATTAATTCTAGAAAAATTTCATTTTTCCTGCAGCGAAAGTAGGATGATTAGATCTTATGTATTGAAGGTCAAATGGGAAATTGACATGATATTTTTGTTAATTGTGCAGGGACATCGATTGACCAGGGGATTGCTTATCTGCTAATGCTTGTTGCCTTGGTCTTGACCTACCTGATCCATCCATTGGATGCCTCCTCATCCTACAAACTCTTCTAAACCTTTTGAGAGGGCGTGCTATGTTTGTGAGGGAGGGAATAATGCTTGTCAATTGTCTTGTTCGTACTTAGGCTCTATCATTGTATGGGATTTGAATTTTTAATGGAATCGTCTTGTCAAACCTGTTGAAAATTACTTGATTCCGCTCTTATCCATCAATGTTTTTTTGCTGATTGATTTATCGACTATTCTCTTTTAAAAAGATACTTGATACTTGATTTCACTTAAGATAACTTTTACAATAATTATTTTAAAGCAATTATCATTTTGAATTACCAAATTTGAAACTAGGTCTTTGTTGCATTTCATACGCCAAATGTATTCTTATTAAAAATTTGAACATTTACATGACTTTAATAAATATGATCTATAATTACTAGACATTTAGACGAATCTAACTTTTGATAGAGGGATTTGGAGACAAAAAATATATTCGATCTCATCTAGTGTGAGTTTAAAGCTTAATTGCTATGATTGTACATGACTTAGGTAAATGATTACCGAAATATTAAATTGGTTATCGAATCTATATGAACTTAAGTTTGAATTTAAGCAATTCTCCAAACATAGTTGTTAATTTAGAATTCAAGATATTTCGGATTAACTAAGAATAAATTTCTTAATTAATTAAATTGAGATTTTCTATAAATTGAAGCACATTGTATAGTAATTCAATTTTGTGTTTGATTGAATGAAATGAAAATATTGGGGATAAAAAGAAGAAGAAATGAAATAGAAAAAAAATAATATTATCTTATTTGATTGACATTAAGAATAGAATATGAATAAAATTATCTTATTTGATTAGCACAAAGAATAGACAAAGAATGCAGAGGAAAATAATGAAAATATATTTCATAACCAATTATTTTTGCATCTATGATTTAATTTGAAAAGTTAATAGTGAATATAATTTTTAATTTATATCATCTACTCATTGTATAATTTACTCATGGAATGTAATTTTTGTAGAGATTGATGAGCAGTATAGTAAAAAGTCATCGGGAATAAATCAATAATACTATTCCTCGTGTTTAGGCTAGGAGTAATACTTCCCATCTATTCCGTGAGGCTCATTTATTCTTTGTAATTTTTCTTACAACCAAACAAAAGGAATAGATAGAAATTGAGAATCTTATTCTATTCCACGTTTATTCCCTCCAATCAAATAATGCATTAAGGGCTAAATTTACCTAAGTTTATAAAATGGGTTGAAATCGAAATTAAATTATAAATTTTCATAAAATATAACAAAATTTTTGGATCATGTAGTAGATTAACTATTGAACCAAACAAAACCCAAACATAGAAGAGGAATGGACATGTGGCAGATGAGTTAGTTTCCCTTCGGTCCTGTAGTTTTTTTTGTTTTTTCAGAAAGAAAAACAATATCAATTAACTATCGAAAGAGGAGAATAAAATTATATATTTAGGAGCAAAATTAAAAAAAATCAGAGACCAGCTGTGATCCCACTTGTAGTTTTATTTGATTGTTACTTTGAGCCGTGAAAATTTAAAAGTAAAACTTTGACCCATAGATTTAGTTTCATCGTAAATCCAAAATCAACCAACTATAAATGCTCGTTCACTTAGCTTACATATTCATATGTGAATATGTAAAATGATCTTTACTTAATTGTTGTTAAATGGTCTATCACTTATCATAGCAGCAGCATTGACGAGTTAAGGGCGTGAGGAAGTTGTCATGGGGTGGTGCTGAAATTTATGATTTATCTTTTTTTGGATGAATGATGAAACTATAACTCAAGTATAGGGGGTTGATCGAAGTGTCACTTTGAAATATTTTAATGACCAAAATGAAATATCAACGAATCTTCGAGGGCCAAAGTAACCTCATTACATTTTCTGCCCAACTTAGTGGGTCCAATATTAATTTCTCAATTTATTTAATTCAAATCAATTAAATTTATTAGATATTTCATAAATAAAAATAAAATTAATTGCAATACATTGATTAAATGATACAATTAGATTAATTGGTTAAGGAGACAGATTTGAAATCTGTTGGGCTTCGCCCGCGCAGATTCGAACCCTGCTGTCGACGATTTGTCATTTTTTGCGAACCGTGCCATCTTCGATGGGTGAATTTTTAGTTCATAAGAGCATCAACCATAGAGTGAGTAACAAAGTCGATATGTCCGAGTGGTTAAGGAGACAGACTTGAAATCTGTTGGGCTTCGCCCGCGCAGGTTCGAACCCTGCTGTCGACGACTTCTTGTATTTTGCGTACCGTGCCATCTTCGATGAGTGGATTTGTAGACTTTACAAAACATAATCATAGAGAGGGTAATTAAAAGTCGATATGTCCGAGTGGTTAAGGAGACAGACTTGAAATCTGTTGGGCTTCGCCCGCGCAGGTTCGAACCCTGCTGTCGACGTGTTTTAGTTATTTTTTGCGAACCGCGCCATCTTCGATGAGTGGCTTTGTGGGTCCTACAAGAGTACCAATCATAGGGTGGGTAATAAAAGTCAGGAGTAGAAGAAGCTATGCGCTGTTTGATTAATATTTATTTATAAGCGCGCATGCGTCAACCAATCGTTTATTTTAATTGTGCGGCGGTCGTACCAAAATAATCGAAGGTATTTTGGCCTTCGATTATGAAAATTTCTGCTTCCAATCGATCATTTTAGCATAAAGATGGCAGATTTTCTCATACCCCTTTCTCTCAAAATATGTTTTCCTGACAAGCTGACATTTTTCTCTGAAGTATCCACAATAAGCCCTGAGCAGTTTTGTGACATGGCAAATATTTGTGAGGAGTTGGTAAATCTGCCAAAGACTGATGATACCTGTACCCTTTGCCATGAATGATGTAGTTGCAGAGATTCTTAGCAAGCTGAAAGATCCTGATACCCTTTTTCATTACCTGTTCCCTGAATATTGTTGCTGGATGACTGTATCACATCAGTATATATATTTTTCATTTAGGATATAATTAATTTTTCTGCATTATCCATTAGCATTTTAATCATGGAATAGCTCTAAATGCTACACTGTACCATGTGATCTTTAAGGATTGATAACTGTGTCTCATTTGGCATGCACAAATCAGATTGATTGGAAAACTTGGTTTGTACTATGGAAACTAAGTTTTCCAATTAATCTGATTTGAATTTAATTCAAGTCTTGGTTACATTAGGATGATTGAGATGTTCCATAAAATCTGGAAAATTTGTCTGTATAACTAATCAAATGTACTAATAATTTTCAGCTTGGGGTGATTGAGATGGTTCTGAAATGATGCAACAAACTGAAGAATTATGTTCATAAGGTATTTTTCTAACTACTTAAGTTTTTTGCTAAGTGCTCATTAATTCAATCAATCTATGGACTATGGCCAAACCATGTCAAAGCCACACATAAAAGAATATATATACGTTGAGATAAATTTAATCAGTTCACGTGTTGTATTTGACTAATACAGTTATAGTCAAACGACCAAGGGAAGGGTTTAAAATACAAAAAATATGAATTAATTCGTTTCATGACAGCTCGGGCTATTGTGATAAGTGGTCATCTAATCAATTTAATTTGAAATAAACTTTTTATCCTCGTATTATTGCTTGTTGATTAAATGTGTTGTGGAATATTAATTAATGATGTAGTGCAAGAAACTGGTTTTCCAATATGGGCCACTGATCCTAGCCAATGCCTTGAAATTTCATGAGACAACTGGTCTCTGCACTTATGTCTCCATGCCTGCAAAGGCAATAAAAAATACCTCATGGAATCCATACTTGCTGATGCTTGAGCTATGAAAGCAATCGAGTCTGAGAAAGCAAATTGTACATTGAAATATTTGTAAAAAGAAAACATATCCCCGTGCTCGTAATTTGTGTCATCTTAGTATCAGATTAATTACGACTTCTGCAGCAGCTGAATTTTTCATGCATCTTTGTGCCAATAATTTATACCCATGACTTCAAAGTGATTCCTGTAGTATTACAATTTCACTACAACGCTCGATTACGAGCAGTTTGAAATTGGTGCCAGCCTGATTTCTAGTTATAAAGAAAAGTGTTTCATAGGATGTACATGTCTAACTCATCATGGCACCTAATCGAAACTTGAAACATAATACAGTAGTTTTTAATTATTAGTAAAAAATTGTGTTATTAGCCGATTTCCTGCTTATTCTTCATTCTTCGTAATTCGCTAAACCGTGCTCTAACCAACACCATTCATCCTTTATTTTTGTGTTTAAACTATCATTTCAATACTAACCCACTAATTATAATTACATAGTATATGATAAATATATATCTATTTTTAATTAGAAACGAAAATTTCAAATAATAATCACTATATAAACATGACATAGATCCATCGAACGTAATTTCAAGTTTCAACAACAGTCTGGATGAAAATTTGTGGCAATCTCTTTAATATTTTGATCCAACTCTTCAAAGTTAAATTGACAAAGAACACAAAGACCATAATGGTGTTTGTGGTGCAGTTCAAGTATCAAGAAACTCCAATTTTTTCTCCTTAGTACGTACTCAATTTACATGAACTAGGCTTTTACAAGACCCAAACTAATAAGAAAATTTACAGCAAGTTTCTTTGGATGTGCCCATTGCAGTGCCACAAGATAAGAAATGACAAAGCAGGGCAATAGGATTCGTGTTCAGATCTTTAAAATCATTCATCTTTGCCATTGGAAAATCGTCGGGGAATTCGTCGTATCACATTCTCATCCACTATCTTGTAGTGCTTGGAGATTTTCTGGTGAACCAACCCAGCATATTTATCCACGTGATTTTCATATCTATCGTATAATGCAGGAATAGTGAATGACACTGTAATCCCTGTCAATTCATCAAACTTAAGTAAGAAGAATGCACAATGAAGAAACTTGTTAGGATGTTTGACATCCACCAAAGATAAAATTAGTTATGCATTGAAGTTTATGATGGAAACTGATCATTCCAGCCCCAAATTGCAATGCACTGTATATGCACGTCTAACAGGTTCAGGATAAATTTGAATGCTATGCTATCAAATATTTCAATAACCCATAGACCGTATAGGTATAACTTTGCAGATTGACATGAAGTACAGGCACCACTAGAAATCAGACAAATATTGCATATACAAATGAGAGAAAATACAAAAAGCAATTTTGTACTGCATAAAATATATTACAATTTGCTGGTTGGAAAATCTTCATAATTCAATAGAAGTATGCTCCAGATAGTTGCTTGATCTGGTCATTTAGATGCACACAGCTATTTGACTTTATGTGAATGAGGACAAAAATCTTGGCAATTCTTTATTAGGGTATTTTTTTGTTTTGGGGGTAAAAACAATCTTGATGATGCAAGATGAAAGAACTGAGAATTATACCTATGTAAGCAAGGGTGAAGAAGGAAAAGAAACCTCCAACCACTGACAATAGCCAAAGGATGCCCACCACCTGTATGCAATGGAATCACAAGATATGACTTGTTCTCTAACAATGACAAACAGCGAGCATACTTTAGCTATATTTTTCAAATTAACAACCATGGTGAACCTGAAAAAAGATCCTGAAATCCTTGCCAAGAGTTATATCATGGGCCATCATCAGCAAATTGTTAATTTTGACGCGAAAAGAAGCAGCAGCATTGTTCACCATTTCCTCAGATAAAACTAATTCTGGCAATGGCTGGAGTTGCCTGCCCCAAAGAGACCGTGTCATAAATTAAAAAGTTTGTTTCTCTAAAAAGAAAAAAAGAACAAAGTCTGTGTCATAAAATAAGATAATATGAAAAATCTTACTTGTCCAGAAGAACGGCACTGTTAGCCCGCACAAACTGAATTACAATCAAAATAAGCAGCACGTCTGAACAGATTGTCAGAAACGATAATCCAGATCTTTCAAATATAAACCAGGCACATGTGGCTGCTATCATAACAGCAATTGATATCCATCGGCGTTTCCACAATATGACATCAGCAGCTTAGGAGAAAACTAAACAGTTAACAAAATACTACAGGCCAACCCAATCAACAAGAGTACTAGCACAAGTCAAATTGCATTTGTAAGGAACCGCCAGCAGCAAAAAGATGAGCAAAAAAGTCAAGTGCTAGATTTTTTGTTTCTGAGACCAATCACAATAAGGTTCCACACTATTTGGTATTAAATATGGATGAAATTAGATAAAACTTTCATCACAGAAACAAAAGAGTACTTAGAGTCGACATGATCTGTGCAATTTTCCTTGGATTACAATTACTCTACAACTAATCCCTACTACTCTAACCTTGAATTTTCATTATATTGACAGTGGTTAGTTTAAGTCGAAATGATAAGTGTATAAACTAGTTCATCAGTGTATAACTCATGTTACAGACTTCACAAGAGAAAATACAGCAGTGAGCATTTCAGGTAGGTTAAGGTCCATTTGTTATGTGCATATCAACATATTAATAGTATAATGAAACAGTATGCTTAAGCATAGTAATGAGAAAACCAAGGATGAAATCTGGCTTCCACCAGCTTATGATTATATTGTTGATTAAAAATGCCAAATGAACAATGTACATTGCAGGTCTTGGCACTACGAAGGGTTTATCTACAGTGGAAAACTTTTCAATGTTTGCATCATCCTATCGGAACGACGGAGTTGAAAAATAAAGTTTTAATATGAAACAATCTCTCTGGATTTGCAAATACGAAAGTGACATCAGGAGCTATTTGTTTAAATTAAAAGAAAAGATGACAATGATGAAGAGAAATGAGAAAAGTTGGCCCTGGTTCTGAATGAACAAGGTAAAAAATTATACCTAGTAACATGTGTATGATCAGAGATAATCATCGAAGAGTTGTTAGGATAAATAGATTTCAGCTATGACAGGACATCATGAAGCGTTTGCATCTAATTCTGACCTATATAAAATTCTCAATTAAGGATGTTATGATTCTTACCCAGTAGTAGCAAAGCTCCCACATCTAGTCAAATTTTCATAAAGTATTGATCTACGTAGACTAGTGCTATATAAAAGCTAATTTGAACCAAATTAAACCTTGAAAATTATTAATCCAAGATGGCTTTAAGCTGTAATAGACACAAAACGGTCTAGAGTCTGGACTGAATAGGCATAAGTTCAATGGGTTGGGGCTATTAATTTTACAATGTAGTTTGCTAATTCAAAGTAAACTTTTTAACTAGCATTAGAATTAGCACATCTCACTGGAAGAGTCTCAAAAGGTGTCACAAAGCCTTCCTTTTAGTTCAGTCATGATGTTAACTACTCGAGTTCAAGAAGAAAAGTTTCCCCCCTCATTTAATGCGAGTGTCCAGTTCCAGGCTAACATCTAGCTAATGAAGGAAAGTTTAGTTGACTCACTATTATACCATTCTGATCAACCTTAGCTAAGTAACAAGAAATTGAAAGAAACATTTAAAGAATAAGGCTCTATGAAACGTCACAACTATAATCAGAAAACAAAAGGAAATACGAAAATGCGAGTCGCAGAAATAGCTGTTCCTTTACTTTTGTTCCAGAAGTATAAAATTATCGCCAATAAAATTCAACCATACACTTCGAGAAAACAATCAGTAAATACTTCATTGTAATAGCGTAAGGAAAAGCTAGAAAACCTAGGAAAACCTCAATTCTGACCACCAACTATCCTAAGTACATGTAACCATCAACCACCAAATTCAAGGAACAAAAACCCTACTTAACCCTCAAACATGTCCAAGAAACTTCGTGTGGAGCCAAATTTACTGAACCGACGGCAAGTCGCGTGGAACTTCTCGCAATCAACCAACTGTACGATCAAACAAAGACTATAGGAAGTACCTTTGCCGCCGCCGATGATCTGGTGCATTGATCGCTGTCGATTGAAGAGACGGTAGCACTGTTCCATCGGACCGTCGGCGCCGATCTCCCCGTTCGATTCAGACGCGATGCCCTCCATGGACGACACCTCCGATTCAAAGAATTCAACCAGCCCAGGAACACAAGCAGGATCGAACCAAAGAGAGAAACGATAACCCGGAAGGGAATTCTCCTCTAGATTCGAGATTCAAACCCACGCTTGAGATGGACCATTGCAGGTGCTCGGATTTGATTCTGCCACGGCGACGATCGCCTTCTTCGCGTGGGAAAGGGAGTGAAATAAAAAGAGGGGGCAAAATGTAATTCTTATCATTATAATTAGACTACAAAACTGTACCCATTATCATACCTTATAATTGATGCACGCCTACATGGTTACCTGAGAAATCTGAATCGCGGGTATTGTTGGTACACTGCGGTCTACTGTTGGACCACCGTAAACTGACCGGGTGGGTCAATTTTGAGGAGTTGTCATGTGTTGACGATTAAACAACTTGATTTAGGGGCTGGATTTTTAATTTTCTAGTGAGGGTGCTGAAGTTACTAATAGTGTTTTTTTTTCTATATGTTTTGTTGATGTTTTGACTTTTGAAAATATTTGTTATCGGAATATATATCTAAATAATATCCTTTTCTCCATATGAATTCAAAAGGAATTAAATTCAATTTTATTTACAACTAACCATTTTATTAGTTTTTAATCGTTAAATTATTACTTAATGCTAGCGCTCCTATAATCTTGTGGTTCGTTTGCTCCACTTGATATGATAGAATAATAAATTAAATATAATTTTTAAATTTAATATTTATTGAATATATTATTAATTTTATATTCATGTAATTTTAGAAGAAAATTTCATATTTTATCTTATTTCTCTTTATCTCATGAAGTATATAAACTCTTAATGATGCAGTTGTTTTGCATGATATAATTTCATACGGATAGAAATTCAGTTGAAATAAACTAGGATAAGAATCACATGAGATAAATTTATATTTTAGCCAGCGTTTGCTGAAATCTATAATAAGAAGATAAAAAAATAAAATTTTGAAATCATATGTTTGTGTTGGCTCCGATTAAACGAGTCAGATATTAATAATTTAATACTTAAATTTTGATTTTATAAAAATTTTATTTTAAAATTATGAAGTTAAATTTAAATAATTATTTTAACATAATAATAATAGTAATTGATAAATAGTCTTAAATATTGAATAAAATTGACTTATTACAAATATCAAATTTTAATAACATAAGAATAAAAGATCCTAGGATTTTAATTCTCAACCCCCTCGAAATAATATTTTTATCTCATTAGAATCAAATTTGGATCCAATCATACCCAACTTAAATGATATTCGATGCTCGTAGCAAACAGCGGATAGAATTTGACAAATTCCATCCATCGACTATATCCCCGTAAAACAAACGCGCTATTAGGGTCCATTTGCTTCACTGGATACGATAAAACCGAATATGATAATAAATTAGATGAAGAATTGGATATGTTTTTTTTAAATCTTGTGTAATATAACTCTAATTTTGTATTTTCTAATTCTAATTGTTTCTAGTATAAGCATCAAAGAAATAAAGGATTAAAATAATCTTTTTTTAATATGGAATTAAAAAAATCTTATTTGTCAACCGTGAGTAATACAATTGATGACAACATCTTGTATGTTGCATAGAGGTTTGAGGTTTAAATCCTAGAATGGCCATCTATCTATCTTTAAGCCAATTATGACTAACACAGTTGGTGGTAACATATTATATATTTTCTATTGGTCTAGAGTTTAAACCCGAGTATGATCACCTATTATGACTTGTTATCTTTGTTTTTTTTTAAAAAATCAAATAAATTACTTTAAAAAAACCAACTCACGTTAATATCTTGTATGTTTTCTAAAGATTTGGGGTTCAAACCCCAGTATACACTATCTCCGTTTAAAAAAATCTTATTTGACACTCCATTTTTTAATATCCTATCATATCCTATATTATTATCCAGTAAATCAAGGGAATCATGGATGTATCATAAACTTTAGAGGTGGCAATGGGCCGGGCTTGGCCCTGCGCCTGCAACCTAAACCTGATACCACCCAGGCCTAGCCTGGTTCTCAGTGCTAGGCTTGAGAAATATATCATTTAGTTAGTGAAATTATAATAATAAAAAAATAATAGCTTTTGGTGTGGTGGTTAGTTCATTAGAAAAAAAATTGAAGGCCGACAGTTTAAGTCTCAATGTCGACCTAGGCACGGCCCATTGCCACGTCTAATTAAATTCGCATATATAAACCATTAGATTTTAACTCAAACCAAATATAATTTATTTTTTTATCATTAATTTGTATAACATTAATTAACTTCTACTTCAAATACATCAACCGTGTAATATATAATGAATGCAAGAATAATTTCTTTGTAATATCTTCATTACTATTAGGTCTAAAATAGATTAATTAGCATACTAGTTGACCCTTATGGCTCGACCCACGACTTAAAAGTTTAATTTGATTACTAAATAATAAATTAAAAATCATTTAAACTAACCGAATATTATTATTATTAAAAAATTGATTTGATATTATAGACCATAATTTGGTCAGATTTATGTTTATAAAATTTTGACAAAACATAATTTATTTTATTTTAGTTCAAGTATTTTGTTTTAATCTGATTTTATATATGTTCGAAATAATTTGAATTAGTCTAATTAGATCTGGTTCATTTGAAGTTGGGCTACTAGATCCAGTTCAATTAATGCATAAGATAGATATTTTGATTCAGTTTAGAGACTATTTGGTTGCTTTCAGATAGACTTTTAACATTTATATTTGTAAGACAACTAAATAATTAGCAAATGCATGTTGCAAATTGCAATTCAGAAAGCCTACAAATCTATTTTACAAACCGCAAACGATAGAGTTTCTCTTTTCCTCTAATTCATCACGACAGCCTCTATCTACTTGAATGAATGAAGATTTGCAGGTGGAGATATATACTGCATGGTGTTACAATAGGTCATTTTTGGTCCATCAGCTCACCTTAATTAATTAGCAACCCATGAGTCAATCGCATTGTGCCATTTTCCATGCTCAATATATAATATTAAATATTTATATTCATATGCGCGTGTCTAAATCCATGGGAACGTTTTAGTGAGAGATAATTGGTGTAATTTCACATGGTCGGCTAAAGAATATTCGAATTAGTTCCTGACACGATGTCGGTGAGCGAATAAAAGGCCTAACCATGTTAGTTAGCATGAATTCCAAAATGTGACTTGATTAAAATAAAATCCAAGGTACTGTAATTGTCGGTCAATATTAATTCTGTGGGGGCCCATGCACGAGATCCTAAATCGAGACGGTCAGTACAATTATTGTAGCTTGACCTTTGATTTCAGCTACCGACACGCTTGGGATTGCCGCAATACTCAATACCGTTTTATTAATTGTACATCTTCAAAAAGACATTGTAAATATATATATATATTTTATAAAAAAAGACATTGTAAATTCTAAATTCAATGTTAATAAATTTCATGAATCTCCAGACAAATTAATATGGTTTTGCTCCATCAATCCTCTGTCTTATGTACCCAACAAGTCATCGTCATACCTAACTCGCTTTAATCGTCAAAATCCAACAGTTTTGTCACAAACAATGTTTCTCTATTTTACTTCTTTCATTTCTAGTTACTCATTAGGATTTCAAGCTCATCCGTAGCAAATTTTCCAGTCACAAGAACAAAGAAACGTATACATTAATCCCATTTAATTTCGTATTCATTGGAACTACCTCCTTTGGTTAATTTCAAAATGTTAGGCACTCTGCTGACTAGCGGTAGACTTTGAATCAAAAGTCTCAAACATGAACGATATGACATAACATGATCAACATCATGTGTCATTCAAATTTGGCGACTCCCATGAAATCACCTGGATACAGCGTCTCATCCATATTACTAAATGTTCTTATACGAGGATTTGAGTTTTTTGGTCAAGTTTGATATCTCTTCTAATCAAATTCAACGTCGGGGAGGGAGAGACTACAAAAGATACCTTGTGAGTCAAATTAGGAAGACGTCGGGGAGGGAGAGACTACAAAAGATACCTTGTGATTCAAATTAGGAAGACTCCAAGATGAATGTAATAAAAATTAAAGCTTAGGATTACATGAGGCATATACCGTGTCTGTATTTATTGTAGTCGAAAGTGATGACGTGCTCGGAAATTTCATGAGGATATTGCCCAAAATAGATCGAGGATGATCTTGAATATAGCAAGCTTGTAATGATGTATCTCTCATGATAAGGTATGACACAAATATCTTTGTATGACCGGATGAGGGCCTTAGGGTAGAGCCATTTGGTCTAGTTCGAATCTAGTTTAGGGGCGTGGCTAAGTGAAGCCCTCTAGGTAGAGCCGTCTGATTTGGCTCGAATCTAGTTCAGGGAGCATGGCTAGGTGAAACCCCCCAGGTAGAACCGTTTGATCTGGCTCGGATCTGGTTCAAGGGCGAGGCTAGATGAAGCCCCCTAGATGGAGCCGCCTGGGTTTAATTCGACTAGGCTCAATAGTCCTAGTCCGGTTGACCAAATTTACTAATTAACTAAACATTTTGCTTTAAAGATTTGTGCATAAAATGCTTGTATCCATTATCATTTAGCAATTATTAACCACAAGTCCACAATAAGTTAATTATTTATATGAAGCGCATTTTACTTAGGACCCTGTAAGAAAACTAAGTACCATATTTATTACAAGTAGCACTCTAAATCATCTTAACGAGAAATTAATGCAAGCTGTAAGCACGGCATGATTTGATGCACAAACGTCAAGAACACAAGGTTGAATTGTAGCCATGTATTTAATTCTTATTTTAACAGGAAATTAGGCTGCTAGCTGCTTGACCATTTGAACAGTACAACTGGCCCAATAGGAATAGAGCTTATCAGTCGGACCCACTAGTTTTAATTTGTCCGATAATTACGCTTTAGATGGTGGGTAAGCCAAATGTTAAACGTGTAAAGATGTAAAGCAAATTTTTGCGCATGCGTTCATCAACTTATTTATTTAGCACTTTAATCCCTCCCATATAATTCACATCTCACAAACCTGGATTATTCCGAAGACATCTATCTTTGTACATAAATCCCTCGAATAATTACATATTACATGATAACATTGCTATCCTAAGAATATAACAAAAAGAGTATATAATTCTATCATAATTATTTGTTTTTTTAACAAAGATAAAAAAATCACTATTAAAATTTAAACTCTAAATTTCTAAAAAATATTCAAAATATTATCATTAACTATATTACTCGTAGTTGGCATCAGAATTATTTGCTTGACCTATAATAGAGAAGGGCATTTAAGCAAGATATATAAATAAATACTAAAATTTTCAAATATTACTAAGCTTGAATATAGATTTCTTAGTAATTTGATTAGTTAAATATTTATATGATCATTTGCTAATATATATCACTCGTGTGGGTGTTGATGTACTGCTTACCAATATCTTTATATATATAAATAAATTATCTACCACCCAGATAGTTTTATCATTCATAGTATCAACTTGCTTAGTCAATACAAATCTTTATTATTATCCTAAAAAAAATACAAATATTTATTGTTTAGGGTCAAAAAAATTAATTGTTAAAAGACACTATTATTATGAGTGTTGCATTCTTAATGTGGTACTTAACGATACCTTTATCGCTAGAGTTAATGAGAAGGGTTTAATCCTAATATTGCTAGAGTTCAACTTTCATCTCTCGGATTCAAAACTTGTTTAAGTAATAGGACTAAATGTAGATTAACACATCTCCAGGATTTTGGCTCATCAAAAGAACATGATGACATAAAATAATAATATTTTTGAGGGATGGATATGCAAGAAGGGCTCAAAATAATTCACTCGGCATGGAATTAAACATCTCACCTAACGTTTGGTGCATCCGGTGGGTGTACCCAAAAGCCCTTGCCTTCACTACCTGGGAAAAGTGGGCCCGAATTATCCCCCAATAGAAAAGTCTTCTTTTTATGGGTTCCATTAATTCGGTGACGCATATTTAATTCCCCTCCCCGGGCTCAAGATTTCACATTTAAGCCGGCGGAGGCGCAATCGATGTGCTACAGAATTGAGAGCACACAAGAAGATTCTTGCTTCTTGCTTCGCTCGCCAGCTGCCACCTCGGGATTGCTAGAGATCGAAGTTGAAGGTTCCAAATCTCTGCTTCCTTTCTTCGCCTCCTACCAGATCTGAAGCCTCAGCTCGGGGATTTGATCCAATTTGATTCGCCCTCGTGTTCAATCTGGTTTTCGCTGCAACATCTAGTGCTCGAGAAATGAGGCGGGGCATTATGGATATTATTCGGTAAAATCTGGGTCTTTCGGGGCTCTGTGGTTGTTTTGTCGAAGGAGGTACTCTTTTAGTTCGAGGAAGTGAAAGGGGGTCTTGATTGGATTCGAGATGGGCGAGGGCGCGGGGTTCCAGTTGGGAACCGTCGGAGCGCTGAGCCTGTCGGTGGTGTCATCGGTGTCGATAGTGATCTGCAACAAGGCGTTGATGAGCACCCTTGGCTTCAAATTTGGTATGAGATCCGATAGTTCTCTTCTTTCGTTTCCTAGTTTCTCCTAATTTCGCAGTATCTTGGAAAGCTCGTGATATTTTGGATTGATAGCTATTTTTTACATCGATCTTAGTTCGTGTCTCTTGTTTATGCCGTGCTCGGGGTTTTGCAGAGTTCTATGACTTATGTGCTTCGCGATGTAACATGTTTCATATAGAAAAAAATAGATCTGCTGGTGATTGATTTTATTTGTTTCTTTCTAGATAGTTTTCGTAAAGATTCTTTATTGAAACCTTTTTCGCTAACATTCTCTCAGTAAACATTGTTAGTGGTTCAGCGGAGTTGGTTTCCCCATGTCGGTGGAGAATAAGTTCAATTTTTGTTCTATAACATTAAGTTAGGTGTAATTTTTCTAAATGCGTTCATGTATCACTAATTATCTTCTGTCAGATAAAGCATGTTGTAGAAGAAAGGTTGTTAAAGGTAAAAATTGAAAATGGAGAGAATAGAAAAGAAGTGTTTTCTTGGTTTACTTACATTTTTAATTTTAGTTAATAATAGAAAGCATAGTACTGTCTTTTTTTCACTTCTCTGAGTTGTCCTAAGGTCAGGGGCACGTTATCATATATTCACCAGGGAAAAAATGGTTAAAAAAGGAGGAATGGGGTATGTTGTGCTAGGTAATCTAAGAGTAACTTTTATGATCTGAGACCACATAGATACTTCTCCTCAGAACTTATTATTACTTCTAGATCTGGAGTTTCTTTTTTTCATTGTTTATGATAGTGATCCACTTGATAAGTAACTGCATGCAAAACAATCAAGAGATGACATGGGTATGTTTAAATGAAATGTTATACATTTATATATTTCTAGTAAAGATGAAGACTAATAAACTAATATATTTGTTTTTCTCAGCCACAACTTTGACAAGCTGGCATCTACTGGTTACCTTTTGTTCTCTTCATGTGGCATTATGGTTGAAGCTTTTCGAGCACAAGCCTTTTGAACGAAAAGTTGTCATGGGTTTTGGAATACTGAACGGGATCTCCATAGGACTATTAAATCTAAGTCTAGGTTTCAACTCTGTTGGTTTCTATCAGGTACACTGACATATTCATCTTATATTGAATGGTATATCTGGAAGCATATTGATTTTTCTGCCTATAAAAAAAATTAGACATCATACTCAATCTGAATGCATTTATTTCTAGTAAAATCTGGAATTGAAGTAATATATTTGGGTCTGTTTTGTCATTCTTTCTGTATTTTAATATATGGCAATATCCAGTATTTCTTGGATCTTATTCTTTTGTTGATCAATATGATATTCTAGTTTCTGAGTAATCTCAACCAGAAGTATAGTTTTATGCTTCTATTTAAACTTAGGGGCACTACATATGTGCTGTGCTTGATTATTAGCCATGTCTGTTGCATAATGCTATTCTAGGAGGATCCATCTTCTATAGTTCATCACCCAAAAGACATTTGAACAGATTCTTCTGACTCTTCGCCAAATCTAGTACAATAATACTCTTTGGGGGCATCTTATATTATATGAATGATCAAACTTTTTGGCTCTATGAATCAATATTAAAAGCAAGGTAGAAAATAACAATAGTCTTGATATTAGTGTCCAATCATCTGCACTTTATTGATATGGTGAAAAAATAATCAATATAAATATGTAAAACAAGAAGAGAAATGGAAATGTTAAAACGTTACATTATTTATGATTTATCTGATTGCCTAATTGCCTCACTGATTATTCCTACTTAATACCTTAAGCTTAATAGATGTGGAACTTCCTCCATTATAAGCCTGTACTTCACAAATATTAGGGATGCACTTTGCAAGCAAGAATCCACAAGCTTAGCTATCATCCAATAAATGTGGTAGTTATACTGACCAGTTTAGAATAATAAACTTAACCAATGTCATGTTTATTGAAAGAGTTAGCATGATTTATTTCTATCATTCTTGTGATATTCGTTTCACTGTAAATT
Source organism: Canna indica (assembly GCA_034359265.1). NCBI lineage: Eukaryota > Viridiplantae > Streptophyta > Magnoliopsida > Zingiberales > Cannaceae > Canna > Canna indica. The sequence continues at coordinate 695,469 of CP136891.1, forward strand.
TTGTTAATTTCAGTGTAATGTGCTAGAAGCTTGAGAACCTGTTTCTGTATCTAAGTTTTGACTCATATATCTTGACATATTTTCCATCCAGATGACAAAACTAGCAATCATCCCTTGTACTGTGTTCTTGGAGACTGCCTTTTTCGCAAAGAGGTTCAGGTAATGATACTAATGAAGTTTTTTTTCCAATTATTTCCACATTTTCTAGAAAAGTCTCATCAGTTACTAGAAGAAAGTTTGCCAACCCTTGTTCTGAAGTGACGTAGGTGTCAATCAATTATCTGGATGCTCAAGTTGGTAATTGTAAATGCAAATGTTTTGCTATATATTTCAATGTATTCAATTTTTTGAACTTTAATCGAATTACAAACTTTATGAAATAATGTGGACATTTATGCAAATAGTAAATGATTTGATTTAATCTAGTTGATAATATCATCTATATAACTATTTAATGACATCAAATATAGCTAGGCTCATTGCATATTTCATGATTCATATGCTATTTCATGACACAATACTATCCTCGTTACTACGTGATACATGGAGGTAGTTGGAAATGGATATTGTATTCAAGGTGGACTCCACATGGATATTATGAAAATTCTTGCACAACCTTTGCACTTCAGAACAAGCTAGAATCTCAGTGCTAAAACTTGAGCTAGTTAAGATGATTTATTCTGTTATGGTTTCATTCAAACAATTTGGGGTATCGGACATTGCTTTCAGCTGTTGCTTTTGGGGTATTTTAGCTGAAATCAGTATTATGTTTTCATCTTCCAATTGTAATATTATAGTAGGCCACTTGAAAGGCAGATTATTTGATTGCTTAAACATCTACTCATCAAGCTCTTGACAGCAATTTATGCCATACTAATTTCATCAGGTGGATAAATGAACATGATTATGTGACTCTTATTTTATGTTCAATTGCAGTCGGAGTGTCCAAAGCTCACTTTCCATCCTACTATTGGGTGTTGGAATTGCAACTGTGACAGATCTCCAGCTTAATATGCTTGGGTCTATATTGTCTCTTCTAGCAATTGTTACAACTTGTGTTGCACAAATTGTATCCTTACAAAAGAAGATTAATTATATTTATTGCATTGCATCTTTTATCAGTTAGATTCACATTTTGAAATTCTGGTGATAAGATCTATTATTTATGTGTAGTCTATAGCAGTATTAACCTACCACAAACATGGTAAGCAAGCTGGCTGACATGTTAACAGATAACATAACTTTGGCCCAGCTAGGACCTCCATGCTGATATCTTCTTGGCAACTATACAACATGGCCAAGTTGCTGAAAGCCTGAAACTTTGATAAACAACAGTATATTTGATTCTAATGTTGACTATTAATTTGACATGTACCTGGAGTCCGAGAAACATACCATCTTGCATGCTTGTCATATAACAGGGATAAGAAAATTTTACTGCCAAAAGAACATTGCTAGTAATTTTTAAGTTGGGGAAGTTTAATTTGTAATGTAATTGTCTGAATTTAACAATTAGAACTATCACTTTTGCTTTGAGTTTCATTACAAGCCTCAGTAGCTACATTTAATAAGAAAACATAGTCCTATAATGCTAGCTTTCTGTCTGCAATAAAGTTTCTAATTTATAGGCGTCCAATCAATTAATCATGAAGAATAAAACAAATTTTGGTTGAAGTTACATTATACATATGCTACAAAGTTTCTGCATCATAATTAGTCGGAATGACTTCATGCTTTTGATTATAATAGGCCTTAACCAGTTATTTGCAGATGACCAACACCATACAGAAGAAGTTTAAGGTCTCTTCCACGCAGCTTTTGTATCAATCTTCTCCTTATCAAGCCTTAACCCTGTTCATATCTGGTCCATTTCTTGATGGGCTCCTAACAAACCAGAATGTGTTTGCATTCAATTATACTCCTCAAGTTCTTGTAAGTCATCAGTTTTTTAACTCTTCTTTTTTCAGTTATGTAGTTCTCATCTTATACTTCTATTCTCTTGTAGATCTTCATTGTGCTTTCTTGCCTAATATCAGTCTCCGTCAACTTCAGCACATTTCTTGTAATTGGGAAGACATCACCTGTGACGTACCAAGTCTTGGGTCATCTCAAAACTTGCCTCGTTCTGGCTTTTGGCTATGTCTTACTTCATGATCCATTTAGTTGGAGAAATATCTTTGGAATCTTAGTTGCAATTGTTGGTATGGTTTTGTATTCTTACTTCTGCGTAATTGAAGGCCAGCAAAAAGCGCGCGAAGCATCTGCTCAGATGTTGCAGGTATAATTCCATGATTCCACCCCTATGGTGATTAAGACTTTCCCCTTTCCTCTTTCGTCTTTAACAAATGCTAGAATGGTTTTGTGCCATAATATCACATTTCAAGACATCCGTTTGATTTGTTCAGTTACAAACATTAGCAAGAATTATATCCAAAATATTTCCAAATCTTAAAGAGTTATGCTAAGATGCCATTAGTTAAACATGTGCTGATTGTTTCATTAGCATTTATGTTGCCATACACAACCTTCTTAGAAGGTTAGTAAAAGTTTGCCATTAAGGTGCAATTACTAAATGCTTTGCATTAATGATTCTGAACTTGTGACTTCTTGTTTTGTTTGGTTTCCTGGACAATATTATTCTGAACTCATTTATTGCTTCCTTCTTCAAGATCCCTTGATTGGATAAAAGAGCATTGAGATGGAAATCTGATTACTACGAATTTACTACATTTCACTTGATTTGAATGGTTTATGGTAATTTTACTGCAAATTTCTCATGTGCTAAACTTCTCATTTTCTTTTTTGTCCAAATTTTACAGGAGAAAGAGAACGACTCTGATCCTTTGCTCAGAGCTGAAGTTGGAGGTGGTGTAAACAGTGATGGTGCTGCACCCACTGCCCAAGTATGGAGCTCAAACAAAGATTTGCGTGCATGAAACTGCTTTCATCTGCAAAATTCATGCGTGCTGAAACTATCAGAATACGACGATATATAAATATATGGTTTGGAAGAGAAAACCAGAAGTTTTTAAAATTGAATCGGCAAATCTGCATAAATCCATGTGGAAGAGGTCCAGTTAGCTATTTGTTATTGTGTGCAATTTTTTGTTCTCTAGTTTCTTATAAGCTTAGTAAAGAATATCCGTTCTCATTCTTGGTCATAAGTTGTGTCCTCAATTTATAACTTAAAGATTGTGTTATTACACTACGATAGATGAAAGTAATGAATTAATTCCTTATTCTTATTTGCTCCTTCACGAAATGAACAATTTATTTGATAGTCGAAAGGAATTTTTTTCTATTTTCTGAATACCATAGAAACTCTATTAAATTGTTTACCCAGAGGAAACTGAACCCGATGACCTCTGTTCTAATATACTTGGAACGGCAGGTATAATGATTTGGATTAGAAATTGGCCTTGGATTCATGTTTGGGTCATGCTCAAAGAACAAATTGGTTTATAATCAGCCCAATCTAGTAACCCAAAAATCATAAGCAGACCAAATTTGGTAAGGTTTCCATTGGTAGACCCGAATGTTTTTTAAAAAGAACTTTGTAGATATTTTTAAACCTTACCTGAACCGATTAAACCTGAATTGGTAGACCAACCAACGAAACCCAATCCGGGTTTAACTATAAATGAAACATGAGTGGTATACTGAGGGGAAATCAACTTTGTTTATTCAAAATGGATGAGACTTGCTAGATGCTTTCTACATCAGAAGTTGATTTGCACCGTTTAATACTTTACATCCAAATAATCTACCTCGATTAAGACATTCCAATGACTACAAGTCCCTCGCAATGAAAAATTTGTAAGTTTAGTTTTATAGACACACACCTCTGAAGAGATATACGAGGCATTACATTGTCCATTTTGTTGGAAGGCATTCAGAGAAGAAGTTAGTACATAGTTTCCGATGTCTCGTGTTAAGTTTCGTAGCAATGATGTTTTTGAAACTTGAAGCTCCAGTCTTAACACCTCATGGAACATCAGGTAGTCGGCTTGTGGTGATTTCAGCAGCAATTTCTTGGCTATGTCCCTCTGTTAGCAGTACCGGCAATGTGTCTAAGTTCATAAGCAAACTGAATACATTTGGTGATTGGGCAATTCGTCTTGATTGCATTGTGAGCAATGTGGGATCTGGAAGCAGCATAACCTTTCTGCTTGCATTAGAAAATTTATCACCAGTTCATCACTGCAATATGGAACTTGAACAAGTAGAACAATAACTTCACAAAAGTCTTAACCTAGACGAAATCAGGCCAACTAAAAGAACCAGCTCAATACATGGTCACCTGGGCCCATCCTTTTTAGTTGTTAGGCTAACCTACTGCTGACTTCTGTCAACCTTAAGAATCAGACTGAAAACCACCGAAACTTAATTCAAACTCCAAACAACAAGAATCGGGAAAGCTGATAGTAATAAACAGAAAGCCAAACAAGGCTGATAGGTGAATTGGTAAATTAAAACTATTCGCCAATTCAAATGGTAGTGTGAGAACCACAACAAGAATAAATTGCATGGACTGTAGTGTGGTGCACATCGAATTCTTGAGAACTAAACCAAATCGTCAACTAATACACTTTACCTTCTGTAGAGCGTTAATCAGAGTGCTTAGTGGAGGAGTATTCATTTTGCCTCGCCTCGCTATCTGTTAAATCACATTGGAATAGTCTGAATGGCAACACTTAAAACAGAAAAAAAAAAAACTTGACAAAACAAAAGTTATTTTCCTTAAAATCAAATAACTAGCCGGAGAAAATAAAATGCTAATATTATCCGGGACCTCATCAAGTTTGATATATCCAGGATGTAGTAGAGGGTCCCCTTCCTCTATCATTTGCTTTAGAAGTTTCTCTAAATCATCCTCTTTCTTGTTAGTGCATGCCCAACCCCACTCTGTAGCTAATAGTAACATTTCAGTCACATGAGCTGCATCATGAAGAGGACCAGTCCAAAGAGGGCCAGAGACGACAATAGATTTGGAAACCTGAAGAAGGAAAGCTGAGAGGATCTCTTTTTAATGCACTCAAAATAATAAATGTTTTGCTTAACCACATTGTTGATGTCAAGCAGAAGTATCTTGGTGTGGTGTGAATTCCTAGAATAAGATGAATAGACATGTATACTGGGATGAAAGAAATTAGATGAAACTTAGCAGACAGACAAGAACAAAAACCAAAAAAGACACAGGCTCTAAAACATAAATCACCTAGTTCAGTGTCAATTTTTTAATCGTATAGCCACAGTAAATAAAACAAAACTGGATCCACATACATGGTTCACTCAGAAAATGAGAAATTGAATATTCTTAATCAAAATCTCTGAGGCTTGAAAACACAGTTGACTCTAAAATGATAAATTGGCTAGTAATTAACTATTTTAACATCTATTCGCTCAAAAAAAAAAACTATTTTAACATCTAAGGGAGAACATTTAGGGTTGCTCAACTTAGGTTTGTATGCAAATAAAAATCAAATACCTATAATTCTATAACACACTTCAAAATATTGACAGGCATGTGATAGTTTGTTGTCACTTAATCTCGTTTCAAATTATATACAACCCAATATTATTTAGTGTTTTTTGTCAGAATTAACAGGTTTGTGTACCTCGCCTTTTCTGCAAGTGCAAGATATTTGCCCAACTTCTTCCCAAGAAAATGTCTGAGAATTTCCACAACAGTGGCAATAGCTTATGAAACCATATTGGCTGCAAAACATTGAGTATGGCATATGTTATTCTTAAATAATCTAATTTGTAAAAAAAGAAAGTATATCTGCATGTATCACCTTCGGTCCTGAAGCTGCCCTTTATTCACTTTTAACATCACTCGGAATACGGGTCCATGATATGAATAATAAGAGAACAGCGGTAATATATGATAGCCTAAAGCTGCTGCTTCCCGTAGAACACCACCTATAAGCATCCGTAAACCAACCTCATTCGAAAATGGCATTGGGCGAACATATGCTCCATATGAATCCAAAGAACTAGGGGGGAAAGTAGCATTGCACATCACAGGAGATGCCAACAAAACAATCAAGGTTTCATCAATGAATTGTCAAGCTGGTAAGTACACAACAGTAAGCAATATGACTCCCGATAAATATATCTGGAAATGTTTTGCAAATAAAGAGGATTTTGATTTTGATTATGAAGTTCATAAAAGATAGAGTGACCTGTTGGTTGGTGATCACAATACTTAATGAATGTTTGGGTGTAGAAACCAGCAATATGTAGGATATTGTTACAAACAAACATGAGGACTTTGCAACTAGTAAAGGAAAACCAATTTGATTTCCAGATGCCTTGGAGAAAGCTATAGAAGATGAAAAATAGGAATTACAAAACTTTCTTATAGTATAAATAGGCTAAATATAAAGCCTTCATTCATCTTATCACAGAAAGCCCCCTTATTTGCATGTGGCCCCTCAAAAATACCTAGTTGCTTCAAAATTCATAATATAAGTTGAAAGCCATATCAAAATTAAGTTGAAGTATTAGGTGCTAAAGCTGTGTTTGCTGTTATGTCATAATTCTTAACATATATTCAGTCACTCAAAAAGGTAATGTCAACTAAATTTTCAATGAATCAGTGGACGTCATTAGCACCTTCTAAACTTACCAATGAGGTCGATGTCCTCCCGACGAATATCCATCAGTGGAGGTCACGTACAACAGCCCACCCTTCCTGATGGTGGAAATGGCCAGCCTCATGTACGACGAGTCACTCCCGAAACTGTCGACGTCCACGAGATCGAAGAACTCTCTGCGGAGGTAATTCTCGGCGAGGACCCTGTTGGCGTCGAGGTGGGTGACGGCCCAGCGGCGGCGGCCCTCGGGCGAAAATCGGGGGTGGCGAGCGAGGTTGGAGAGGATGAGGGGGCGGCAGTCTTCAGAAGCGTCGTTGGCCCAGACGAAATCGGCGCCGGCCTGAGCGAGGTACCGGAGGGAGCGGACGCCACAGCCGCACATCGCGTCGAGGACGCGGATTCCGGAGCCGTCGTCTCCGGGAGAGAGGGATCGGAAGTGGATGGCGGCGGAGAGGACGCCGAGGTCGCGGCCCACGGCGCTTTCGCGGCGGAAGAAGGAGCCGCCGGTCTCGAACTCGACCCCGCGCTCGCACTCCAGAGCGTTGGCGGGGGCGGCAAGCGGACGGGGCCGGGTTGGGGTTTTCAGAGGGTTTGGGGAGAGCGAGGGAAAGAGAGAGAGGTGGGCGGCGGCGGCGGCGGCGGCCATGGGCGGGAGAGCGGAGGAATTCCCAACTATTATTCCGGAATCCGGATTGGATTGGGATAACTAATTAATATTAAACAAAACTTGACTCGAATTCAAGCCGAAATTGGTCTTCCATTGGATCAAAATCAATTTTAGATTTAATTGCAGATCCAAATCTGTTGATGCTGTGTCGAACCCGATCCGAACCATAAATTGATCAGAACTTGAATTTTTTTACTCCTTTTAATAGATTGAGTTGAGCAGTACATATCAATTTTGAATTGGCTGATTAGGAACCGGTTCACCTCAACCACCTTTTCATCCAAATAACTGGTCCAACCATACGGGTGAAAATTGACTATTTTGCTTTGCCGAAATCATTTGATCCATCTCAGTTCAAGATTGACATGAACTATTTAACTTTTAAATTATACTTTCTTGAAGAAAAAAAGAAATAAAAAAGCCCAAAGAAGTCACGTCTCACTGATATTGGTGAGACTTTAAAATTGTATTTAGTCAATAAAATATGTCTGTTAAAATGAGTTTTGACACAGGACTGAAAAGGGTATCATTTATCCTTATTGAATAGACGTTACAGCAGCTATATTATTGCATAGGAAAAGGAGAACAGCATACTCTTAAAATATATAGTTATATAACTAGATCAATTGAATATGATTAAGGATGCCTTTGATACCTCTAAAAATAGATTACATACCCACATCTAATGCGCAAATTGCATCATAATATAAGAAAAAAAAGGTGGGACTAATAGTACAGTTTAGGCTAGCCTACAATTTATATATTTATTGTACTGTAATAAATCACGGTGAAACAGAAAGAGCTCTCGATAAGCAAATAAATTATTTGTTTGTCCTAGTACAGAATTATTCGCATCATTTTTTTTTGTTTGATTATTTTGTTAATGATATAAATATCTTTTGTGATAATTTGTGTCCACACTAGTATTTCGACTAATATGCATTATCCCGTGCTATTACAATAAGAAACAAATAACAACATTACTAATTTTCATGTCTAGTATTATATGAAACAAATAAAATACAACTTTTGTCGTATATTGACTTGTACTTGATTTATCATGTCCTATCCAAAATGCGTAACAAATGCACCCTAAGTTCATAATATCATAAAACAATACATATCACCACGTGCGTATCACATCTACATAATTTCGTACCATTTTCAGGGAAAAAAAGTTAAATAAGGTTAGAACTTTTATGATTTTAATAAAGATGCTATGATATTTAAAATTATCTAATGTATATACAATGTTTAAAATTTCTAAATTATGACTAGTAGACATTTCATCTAGAGATGGCAATGCATTGTGCTTGGATCGGCCTGAGTAAATCCGGGTTGTGCCAAGCACGACTCGAATTTCCAAAGGGGTGGCCTAGCCCGGCACGGGGGGTCGCCCCTTCGGGCTTGGGCCAACCCAGCGCCAAGCTCGACATGTGCCAAGCTCTTGCGCTAGCCTCTCGTGCCGAGCTCAACACGTTCTGACATGTCGGGCTCTACAAGGATGAGCATAGTCCATCCCTTAGGCACTAATGTTCGGATTAAAAAATTTCGTCTGAAAATTTTCCGACCAAGTATGTGTCGTCCATAGGCAAATCCGACCAATTGACACCTCTAATTTGATCATCCAATTCTCTATTAGCTCTAATTTGATCATCCAATTCTCTATTAGACTGCTAAATTTGCATGATATGATTATTTAAGGCCACATGTACGTCGACACATCATCTAGTATAACACCACCAAAATCATGATATATTGGCTTAATGAAAAGAGTCCATAAATATACAATTATAAAATTTAGTTAAAATATTTTTGAGATAATAATTTAAACTTACTAATTATTAGGCTAATATATCCCATTGAACAAATAAGTCATTTAGTATTTTTTTTTCGATACGGACGAATTATTAGTCTAGCTCAAACATCGAGCTAACTAAATTAGCACAAATCCATTAAGCGATTCAGACCAAACCAATTTCAGATAACATTTTCACCTATTTCTCCTTAAATTGTATTTAATTAAATCACTAAGAATTATTTGTAAATAGTCTACATACATAGTATATGCACTAACAATTTAATGTAGCATGCTTAGACTTGCAAGAACCTCTACTGAAGTAACAAGATTTCATTACTATTTGCCATGCTAAAACCACAAAACTTCAAATTTGTCAGTCTTTACAAATCCTTGATTACTGGGAAAAATTCTATCAAGAATGTTTGAACAATCTAAAAAGCTATCTTCTGAACAGGAACAAGCAATGCATTGTGGTGCAGCTATGAGATACACGGCAGTCTCTCGGTTTTGTAGTGAGCTTTGTTTTGTGGGGTATTGAGCGGCAGAACGCACAACAATAACTTACAGAATGGTGTCATTCGACCTTCGCTATTTCTCCAGGCATACTTGTCTCTGCCACATTCTCTCTCACAAACCTGGAAAATTACTTTTACTTTAGATATATATACCTTATTTTTAAAGAATTGTATGCAATACAGGTGTCCAGAAAAATAACGTGTAGGTCATGTAATTACAGGTTCCACATTTTTTTCCAACCTGAAAAAACAAAGTATATATACACACACATACATAAACACAAAATAGAGCAAGAAAAGGATAATTATACATAAATCATTTCACAAAGATAGAAGTTATATTAATTATCACCCCTCTACTTTTACTAATTTGGTGTTTTTTCTTTTAATTAACTTAAAGTTATTTCTTTAAATAATTCTGCCTTCCTTAAAATGTATGAAAATTAAACAAATAAAACTAAACTCAATCCTATCCAACTCAATCCTATCCAGTTTCCATTGAAAAACAATATAAAAATCTATACGGTACATGAAATGCAAAAGAAACTTTTTTTTTGAAATCAACACATGTAAAACCCTACACAAAACCAGGTCATGTATTTTCTGCAATTCCCATCAGGTCTCAGGTTTCATTGGGTTGCCCTAAAAACTCAGGTAAGTTAGGTTGAAAATCCAACCCAAACCGCAAGTCTATGCTTCCTCTGCTATATAAAAAACACTTGTCGATCCATTATCTTTCCAAGATACGTAGAAATATGATGAACCCATCCATGCATTTCAACACTATAGTAGAAAGGGGGATGCAACTAACCTTGATAGTTTCTCTTTAGATGATTGTAAGACATAGATTGCCAAAATAAAGGAGAGAAATAGACCTGCATCAGACATCACCAAACAAGACTAAGTTAGGAGTAAAAATGGATGTTATGTTTCTTTCTGTTTTCAAAATGCTTAAACTTGTGGAAATAATTTATAATTGATTGCTTGCGAGTGTAATAGGCAACAAGAACTAAGTTGTTAGATCAGTTGCAGCACTAAAGGAGAAAATTACATGAAGAAGATATCATGTAAAATTTAAAGAATTCATAAATTAAATCAACATCTGTATACCAGGTTAATGCAATTACTACTTCTGACGAGAAACCAGTGCTCATATAGAGGGAGAAGCATACACAGAAGCCAAACAACATATTGTTCAGATAATAAACTTATACAGAAGAAAAGACAAGAGAAAGAACTGTGGACATAGAATAATATGGGCAGGCTCTTTGCCAATTAATAGAACACTTTCAAAGTCTTAAAGCAATCTTTTGGATAGATGATAGTAATGTCTTGAGCCTATTCTTCAGATTACTAGGTTTATGCATAGTACTACTGCAATGTGACAAACGTAGTTTAACAAACTATCTTCTTCCATTTTGTTCTTCCTTCATAGGCATACTTCTCTGCAAATTGGAGAAATGCTTCACAAAGAGTTTAACAGAAGACTCATCCAACAACACTTCCAGATGTAAAGACCAGGAATAGATGAAGGCAAAATATAGATAAACATAAACTATGCTCTACCAGGATTGCATCCAATAATAAACATGCTTGCATGTGCTCAATCCCATGAAATTTAATCATAACATAATTTTTAGATAAATGAGGTATTATCAAGAACAGTTGTGGTTGATAAAAATTAGAAACATTGAGACATCAAGAGTCTAGTTGTCTAGATGGTAGCCACCGATCAAACAAAAGTTAATTTAACACGTATAACGCAACAACAGTTAACTATTTCCTAAAAATTAGCATTTCATAAATCTCAACTCACATTTACTTCTCTATTCCAAGTACTTGAAAAAAAATACTTCTGTGTACAAATATACAAATTAAAATTCAACAAATCAGCTATCCCCATATATAATTATTAGCAAAGGTTGTATATAAATCAATATACTAAATTTGTACCAATGTTTCAAATTTTCATTCACGAACATGTACTCATATACATCCAACAGCAGCAAAACCAACCCATAAAGTCCCAACTATTTTGGGTTGGCTAATATCTATATGAATTTTTATTCTTGCCAATGAGAAACATCTAATCATGCACATGAAAGTATACAATTTTAAAGCATATAAGATCTTGGTGATCATCAGCTAGGTATCCTATAGCACATTTACCACCCAAGTGCTACACCAGGAACCTAACGTACTAGCTATAGGACACAATAATGGCAGATCAAAAAAGGTATATTCAAAATCAAGAATTAGTTGCCAGAAATTACTAATACCAATCATTTATCAATAAACAAGTTAAAGGATGGATTATACCTGATCCAAATAACACATAGAATCCCCCAGCAACATCTATCTCTGATTGCTCCTCCCTGTCATGACATGTACCATATTAAGTGTTTCTAGAGATCCAAATAGAAGTAGAGGTACAAGATACTGAAATATGTATTTACAAATACAAATTAACCCTGTACTCACTAAGCACCGGAAAAACTGTGCAGGAGCCATTCCCTTCAGTACTAGTATAATCAATAGAAAACCATACTAGTATAATCAATAGAAAACCACCTTCATTTTGGAGGGTTGCAGAATGTATACACCACCACTTACTATCCTTCTTACTAACCACATTATATAGGGCATGGATTTGTTAAGTTTCATTGGATGATCACTTATCCTACAAAATTTAACTATTAGAAAAGAGCTCAAACTATATTTTATAATTTAACAATCCACATCAAGAGTGAGTGGGGTGCACTAGACAACACTCGTCTAAGCCGAACATGTGGACTAACTTAATTGGAGATATATATTTCTAATTATTAAAACTACTAGGACCGGAAGATAAGACCATATTAAGTTTAATTTGATCACCACTAATATTGAAAACTTAAGTTGTTAGGAAATGACTAATATGTAGTATTATATCCTTAACATATCAAGAAAAATCTTGACCAAGACAAAATCTAAAGTGGTAGCACTATCAACAATTTGAAACAAGAATATATTTCCTAAAAGCCTTCCACAAAAGATTCAAAATCCTCCTTAGTTATTGGTTGATTGAGGTTTAGCTATGACAAGTTTCCGTGAGAGCTAACACATAACCCAGTCAAACCAGCAAAGTATAGATGTAAATAACTGCCAGTTTGCTAGCTAGTAGATGACTTGCTCGGGTATTTGAAAGAACAATCTTTGGAAAATAATCATATCCCTGAAGTCAAGGCTCCAACAAAGAAAGGAAACTAAAGATTGATCACCATCCCCTACAACAGTTAAATTCAAGCACTTACTCTTGGGTGGATGTAGCACATAACATTCAATTCAAAAACTAAGCCTCGCTACTGGCACAAAACTAATTTACAATTTTAGGAATTATAGGACTCATAAATCCTCTTTATGTTTAAACTAACAATTGATGAGGAAATAGAAGTACAGTAAAAATATATTTTTGATGTATTATATTTTACTAATCCACCAACTGATTCAACTAGGTGATTAACACTTAAAAATAGTAATATATAATATTTTCTACAGAAAAGTGACAGCTAATAGAAGAAGTAAATAATGAGCTCATGATACATACCATGTGTATCTCACAAGCACATACTTTGGCCATTGTTGCGGATCCCAAAAGTGCTTCTTTATATCTGGGTGGGTCTCGATATCTATTCAAACAAAGATGAAATACTAAAGCATACTCCTAAGTAATACTAAGCAAATATATGTTAAATTGATATGGAATAAGAGAAAATAGCCTTTGTTAATCAAGAAAACCCAATTCATGATGGGAAAAATGGTGTGTTTTCTCTATACTTTTGTTGGCTTTATTACATATCACAGAAGTGGGATGAGGTAGAAATTAAATCCTTTGTACAAGCCTACATTTGATATGTTAAAAGAATTAGCTTGATGTTTCGACCAAAGAATAGATTACATTCTTACTTTCAGCCATCTCCACTTGCAATGGACAGAAGAATCACAATCAGATGACACTATGAAAGTACTGGCATACAAATATACTTGCAGATCCTTTTTGTTTTGTCATAATGAAGAATAACTAACGATTGGTTTTAATATCTCATGAAAAAACTCAGTTATGAAGAAGTGCTCCAGGTTCCAAATACAAGTGGTATATAAGCAACTTTTCAGATGGCAAACAAAACAGATATATGAATGAAAAAACATGTCCTCCAGCACAAATGACTTCCGACCTAAAATCACTAAAAAAATTTAAAGCGATTTCACTCTAATCAGATGACCATGCCATGGTCTCACAAGATAACTATTTCTAAAGTATAAAAGGCTCCTCCTTATTGATATTCAATTGAAACTAAGAGCGCATTTTAAAAAGCTGATTCAAATATGAGAGTAGACACCCTTAATTACTATATAATCAACAGCACTAAACTTCATTGACTCTATGCTTATTTTACTCACACATAATGAACTTCCATTAATTTATTTCTCTCAATATTTTTTGTATTGCAAATCAAAGGCTACAACATTAGCACAAAATGTAAATATGTAATATTACATCTCCGGGATTGAAGGTGTTATATCAGAGTTTATTTCCTATCTGTTATGCATCAATTTGACAAGAAAAAATTCCCACAGTTTGTTTCTATTCTAATCAACACATGTTCATTATTACCATTTGCTTCAATAATTCAAGTGCTTATATACTACATAGTGACTATTGAAATGAAACAACAGATATGAGGCACATGTTCAATATGCTGCCGTACTTTAAGTTGATATGTGATGCAGCAAGGTGCTACATATGAATATTTGGCCGGATATGGACTGGTTTTTGAAACCTTGTGCATCCCTTCCCCTATTTTAATAATCAAGAGCACTCTGGTTTCTATTTATCTTCAATTCAATCAGAGATAGTATGCCTAAATATGATATTTCTTCTATAAATAAAATTTAGCAAAACTTAATTTCCCAAATAGGCAATACCAATAAGAGAGAATTAATAGTATAAAATGCATAAATGTGCAAAAAAAAGCGAAAACTAAGAGGTGATTGTATTTCATACAATGATGAGGCATATCTATAACTTTAGCCGTGACGCCATGTAAATCACTTCCAGAATATCTCTGCACAAAATTAAACTTCTTTATTCCTTTCATTCTACATAATAAAATAAAATGTCAATGATATTGTTTTTATTATGTAACATCTAGAATAAGAACCTACATTGATAATAAGGAGGTATATTTTGGTGATTGAAAAAAAAGAATAGTAATAAAAAAAATTATAATAAATTATAAAAATTTCTCTTACCAAATGGAAATCAATTAGTGGGACTTCAGAGCTCTTCCTGTTTATAACATAAAGCCATGGAATATAGAACTTCTCATTGCCAACTTGAAACGATCTGCAAACAATTTATCCAAACAGCCTAGCCAATTAATTGATGAAAAAGTGAAAACAAGGATACACATTCCACCTTCAAGCATCTAACAACTAGCAGGAAAAACAATCGAGTGTTGGTTTAACCTAAAATAGGCAATCGATTGCTGTGTAATTGAAGATAAATTGTTGTTGATATCATCATAATGATGATTTTCATCTTCTCCTTGCAGATATCCATACAAGTAACAAAATTATAACAGTTGTGGAACTAAATGTTTATTGATTTCTGTGTAAAAAAGGCCAGGTGTTAGAAGGCAAATCAACTAAAGATGTAGAGGCATTTGCTTAAAGAGTGGCAGAATAGCCTATTTCATTTATTGTTTATCATTCCTTTCTTTTCTCCCTGTTTTCTATTTCGCATTTAACTCATTGTAATGACACCCAATTGCCTTAGTGATATATGCAAAATAGAATATCAGCTGGAAAAGTCTAAACTAATCTCAAAAGAGAAAATATACCATATTCTAATTTGGTTAAAGCAATGACATGACAAGTCAAGTAAATGTGCCATAATGTAATGTTAGTATACTTTGGCATTGATCTTCTAGACCATAGTTATCAATAGTAGCGCGCAATAGCACGTAGTGCAGCGACACGCTCCCTTTGCATTTCCCTGTGCCATCGCGCAATAGCGCAACGCAGCAAGAAGCATGCTACACTGAAGGCATTTTGTCTCTTCATCTTCAGCATTTTTTTGGAAGGCGAAGCATTTTTTTTGAAGGAGCAGACTACCCAGAAGTCAACTATCTTATGAACATGGTTTCTTTTTATACATTTGATATTCTTTATGATAGTTGGAATCTATTGGTATTTACTTGTTATCCCCGCCAGCATAGACAAAAAGTTTAGACTAGCATGCCTAGGCACTAATGAAGATTTGTTAACCCATAACCAGCAAAATAATCCTTAATGCTACTACTTCCTATTGTTGCTTTTGAACCAATGCTCAGCAGCTTCAGTCACAAAACAACTTTGGTTCACACTTCACACTACTTCAGATTTAGTACATATTGGCAATATTGCTTTATCAAAGTTCTTATTTCAAGTGACCAAACAACCTGAATCTTTTTCAAAATGAAAACTACAATATGAAAAGAAGGGAAAAATATAACAAACGGAAGGATCTAAACACTTACATCTTATATGGATCAGCACCGGTGTAACCAGTAGGTTTTGGGATCGGCATCAATACCTGAAACATCAAAGACTATAAATTTAATAAAACTAACCACATATTAAAACCCTAAGGATAACAATTGGATCAAAACCGACGATCCCACCTCCCTATTGACCGCAAAAATCGGGCAGTGGCGGCCGATAACATCATGCCAAACGGTTCTCGACTGAAGAGTTTCCAGGAAAAGAAAAAAAAGAAGTCAAATTCAATCATAATGCAGGGACAGGAGAGAAAATGGGAGGGGGGGAAACGATTTTAGCGTGGTGATGGCACTGACCGCATGGTACTGCCCTGCCCTGCTCACGGGGACGATGTCTCCCGGCCTGTAAGCTTGTGCAATCGAAGGAAGGGAGTAGATCGAGAGGAAGTAGAGGAAGAAACGGAGACCGGATCCATGGGGGGAGGAAGCGATTCGATCTCGGGCCATAGCCGAGAACGAAAACCCGATGCCCTAAAGAAAGCAGGTGAAATTGAAGTCCGGTCCTTTTGAGTGGACCGAAGTCACCGAACTCAAATTTGAGTCCCTTTTATATTAATAAAAATAAAGTTTGATTATCATATTTTTATCAAGTTTGTGGCAAAATAGTATATTGCCATAAATTTATTACATTTGTTGCTACATTTTTTACTTATTTAATTTATTGTCATCTTAGTTGATCCCGTTATCAGATGAGTAAGCCTACAAAAATTTCTTCAACCATTATATAGGAATTCCAAATTATAAATATCATGCATAGGATTTTTAATAATGTGGTGATTAATTCCAAATTATAAATGCATTTGGTATCATGAAAAATATGAAATTGAACTAAATAACTCAGTTTGTCCCACATTTGATAAACAAAAATGTGTCCAGGGAATAGGGGGTGAGCAAAACCCGAACCGACCCGAATAACTCGAAAAAATCGATCTAAAAATTTAATTCGGATCGGATTATTTGCATAAAACGGGTCGGATCGAGTTGAAATTTCTAAAACTTCATCAACTTTTTTCGGATCAAGTCGGGTGAAAACCTTGATTAACCCGACCCGACCCGAAATAACTTAAATCCATCTCTTATTTCCATATTTCCCAATTGCCTCGTTCCTCACTCGATCGCCCACCCACACCTAAACCCCGACTCTTTCCCATAACTCAACAACCGACGCTCATATGCCTCCTCCTCCTCACCCCGCCCCGCCTACTCGCCTCCTCCTCCTCACAGTCATCGCCTCATCGGCGTCCGACGATTGCATTCATCTTCATCGGCCATCGTAGAGCACCGACCCCAGTCAGCACTCGACAGTCCGCAGACTGTCGACCCTAGACGATCTTTCTCCTGCTACACCGTCCGGCGGTGCTGCCCGAGCCCGAGGCCACGAGCTCCACGACCACACCTCCTTCATCTTCATCAGGCACTGCCCGTCGTCCAAGCTACCGAGCCGAACTATGTGGGCTCAATTTCTCACTCCTCTTCAGTTTTTGTCCCCTGCTTCCCATGCACTGCACCAGCCGCCACTGCCTAAACTCGTCATCGTCCACCATTGCCACCACGCCCGAACTACATCGCGACCTCTTCGTTGCCAGCAAGTCATGATTTGTCTCACCCCTCTTCAGATATTGTGAGGTTCTTCCATTGTTCTTCTCATTTTCAATCCTTTAATTTTCTCCTCCTTCTTGGATGTCTTCAGGCGTTGCTATGTTCTTGTTGTTTTTTCCTCCTATGGGAATATGACATGATATAACTTCTCCATATTTTCTTCTTTGTCGCCAAAATTGATCAAAATATCAATTTTGTTTGCTATTATTATTTTCCTTTTTTGAGACCAACTTCTCAATTTTCATTGCGCTTTGTTCCTTGCTAGTTTCATTCTAGATCTTAGATTGACCCAAGTGTGATATTTAAAATCGGGTTATTTGGGTCGGGGGCTCGATTTTTTTGAGTTAATCGGGTCGGGCCCCAAAGTATAATTCAAGTAGGACCGGGTTGAAAAAAACATCGAATTTTCAGGTTCGAGTTAATCGGGTTGGGTCGGGTTTTGATCCGATCCGACCTATGCTCACCCCTACCCGAGACAACAAAAATTACCTAATTCTCCATAAAATTAAACCCTTGCTCCCCTTTTGATTTTAACTATTTAACTATTAAACGTTATAGTTAAATATTAATTATACCTCTAAACTTTTGATTTTATGACCCTTAATTTCATATAAGTTTTGAGATTTTTCAATAAAATTTATTGTTTAATTTCGTATTTCCTATTTTCCAAAAAAATTAACAACAAACCGATTATATGTAATTATATATATTATTTTATATTTGATATAGTATATTATTGATATTTTTATATTTATTTATTTTGTTATTATTTAGTATATATTTAGCTTGTTTTTTTTTTCAATTCTCATTTTTTAACTTTTTCATACATCAAGTCTTTTTTACTTCATACTTTACTTTTATTTTATAAACAGTAACTTAATTTTTCGTTTAATTTTATTTTATTGTTTTTTTATT
Source organism: Canna indica (assembly GCA_034359265.1). Lineage (NCBI taxonomy): Eukaryota > Viridiplantae > Streptophyta > Magnoliopsida > Zingiberales > Cannaceae > Canna > Canna indica. Next base: position 714,149 of record CP136891.1, read on the forward strand.
ATGGCCATATTAATTTATATTTTTTTTTCTAATAAGTAACTTTTATGTATTATATGTTGAAAGATAATTTCTCTAAGATCTAGTTCAATTTTTGAGTATATTATTTTTTTTTTTAGTTTGATTAATATAGATTAGGAATGAATATTATTATTTATGTCTACTTATTCATTTTTTTATTATAACTTATTGAGAAAAAAATATGTGAATCATAAAGAATAAATAAAGAATATTATTTCTTATGCATGAGAAATATTATTTATTACCTCAACCTAATGAATGTTATTCCTCATGATATTTTTTGATATTGTCCTTCAATATTTATAATATCATATAAAAATATAATTATTAAATTATTAAATTAATTTTAATAATTACATATCTTAAATGATAATTATTATTTTATTTTTAAATATCATTTATTATCATTCAATATTTATAATATTACATAAGAATACAAATATTAAATTATTAAATTAATTTTAGTGATCGCATATCTTAAATAGATAATTATTATTTTATTTTTAAATATTATTTTTGCGTAGATTAATTTAAATACTTTTACCTATGGACCAGTCTCTAACTTTGGTTAAAAATTTTAAAATATAATTTTAATTTATATATATAAATATAATAAAAATGAGGTGTTAGAGTCTAAAAAATATATTTTCAAACTCTCTAATTCATTAGAGAGTTTTGCACGGAGTTTGTAAATCTAAGTTTAAATTAAAAATTATAAAATATTTTGATGAAAAATATTTTTTTGAACCACAAAACGTTGTTTATATTTTTAAAAAATATTTTATTAATTTTTATTTTGAATTATAAAGCTATTATAGATTTCGGGCATTAGAGATTTTTGCCCAAAGTCTATAAAACTAATTTTTAATTAAAAATAATAAAATATTTTTTGTCCAAAATATTTTGATAGACTCTAGTACATCTTTTATATCACATATATATTTTTTGTGAATTAATTTTTATTTTTTATAATTATAAAATTATTATAAACAAAAGTCTCTAATTCATTAGAGACTTTTATGTAAAGTCTATAATAGCTTCATAATTTTTTTAAAAAAAATATTTGAATTCATAAAATATTTTTTTAATGATACAGAAGAGATAATATGATAAAAAAAAAATATTTTACATCAAAATATTTCATAATTTTTAATTTAAATTTAAATTTATAAATTTTATGCAAAGTCTTTAATATATTAGAGAGTTTAATATATATATATTTTTTATTATCTAATATCTTATTTTTATTCTTAAAAATATTTTAAAATTTAAATGATTTTTTAAATTATATATATATATATATAATATTTTGGCCCAAGAGTAAAATGGGTATCCGATCTACTAAATTTCGATTTTGTAAGTTTTGAATCTTAAATTTCGATTTTGAAAATTTTTCTTCTCAAAATTTGAATTTGAAAAATTGCTGAAATATTTTTTTATTATAGTTGAAACTTTAAAAAACTTATACAAATAAAGAAGTAATAATTAAATAAAATATTTTAAGCCTAGAGTGAAACAAATAGTAAAGTATATCCTGAGCCTTATTTTTTATTTTTTTAATTAAATTATATATTATTAATATATAAGTACATTAATTTCGATTATGAATTATTCACTAATTGATAATCAAATTAAACTTATTTTAAGTAGTTTTTTAAATTTACTAATCCAAACCATTATCAAATTGTAAAATTATTATATAATCAAAATTTATGATTTCCATTACCCACTATTAACTAATTTTAATTGTCATCGAGAGAGTATTAGGAGGACTATTATTTATTTATTAGGCAATTAAATAAGAAGAATTTAGTGTTTCTCTTATCATCAATCTTCAGCATTCCGCACTACTATTCATAAAATCAAATTAAGTTCTTTAAGGACATGTTTGGTTAGCTAATTGAAATCAAATTTATTTTCATGATTTTAATTTTGTTGAAATCAAAATTACTTACGAAAATATGTTTGGTTCAGCGTTTTCATGAAACTGAATCGAAATCAAAATGAAAATGAAACCAATTTTTTAAATAAAATTGAAAACATCGGAATGTTATTTTCTGTGGTTTCGAGACTATCGATTTCGTTATCAAAATGCAGTAACAACTTTGTAACTATAAATATATTTTTTATAACTATTTTTAAAAATAAATCAAAATTTATCTAATTTTTAAAAATAAAATTAAAAATTAATATTTTCAACTCAGACCATTATCTTAATTTTATAAATTAATTAAATTAATTTATATCTAATTGACTCAAATCCAAATTTTAAATAACTTATTTTTTTTTAAAGTTGATCTATTTATAATTTAATCAAAACTAATTTTAGATCATTGGAATTATCTTTTTTAAAATTTTATAATAATTATTAATTAATTTTTATATCTATTTGGAAAAAAATTAAATTACAAATAACTTAATTAATTAAATCATATAAATATTTTATAATCATATTAGTAAAAATTTAATTTTGTAAACTAACTAAATATTTAGTTACTACTAAAAATATTTTAAGAAATTAATATTATTTTTTATAACCAAATAAATATTCATTTGTTTCAACTAACTAAAATTGATATTATTTTCATTAACTATTTTCAGAAAATTAAAAATTAGAAATCAAACCAAAATTTCAAAATTAAAATTTCAATTTTACTTAAATTAAATTAAAAAATAATTTTAGCTAATCAAAAGATTGATGCTGAACACGTGCCACGTTAGTGCAACACTCTTCAAATGCAGACGGCCTGCATACTCGAACTTGTCCCATTCTAATCTATAGGAAGATAAAGATAGGGAATTCATATGTGCCACGTGCTGCACCTTGATTGGTGAATCATCTTGGATCTATTTTTTTCAGTGCCCCCATGTATGGTGTATCGGATCCGCTTGGAAAGAATCGAAGAACTGTATGTAAATCTTGTTTCTAGTGGCACTTGTACAATCTTGATTAGAACAAATGCAATGTAATTAATGTAGTATAACGATTTGAAAAGACATAGTTCAAGTACATGCTCAATTCAAATTCAATTATTCTAACGATTTTGATGTGTATAAATTCGTCCTCCACCGACTTACTCATCTTTCCTTTTCACTTTAGTTTCTTATGATATTATTTCAAGGTAATTTTTTTCCTTATATATCTTGAAGCTCAACTTTCTATTATTTTTTTTTATAAAAAATTGTGTTATTTATTTTTTGGCCGCACTTCTTGTTAATTAATTATTGCAAAAATTTATCCGAAGGATTATACTGGAATGACTTGTATGATGGCAATTCATATTATAGCGGATAAGATTGAGCGGATTCGAGTATCTTGTATTTTTTATTATACTCGGATCCTATCATGTATATGACCAATTCTTAAATTTTGGAATCGGACTCTATCACGTTGGAACTTAGAATCTGACCCTACCCAGAATCATAGGTTCCAATTCCGATTCCGGGTACCCTGTTGGAACTTATTCATATACAGATTACATGATACAGATTTTGGGTACCCTATTGAAATTTATCCTGAAACCTATAAATGAACAGATTCTAACGAGATACCCTATTGAAATCTGTCCTAGAATATGTAAATGAACAGATTCCAACAGAGTACCTTGTTGGGATCGTATCTTGTTGGGATCTGTTCTAGAACATGTAAATGAACAGGTTTCGGATCCTCGATGTATTGGGCTTGGAACCGAAATCGATTTTAATCGATTTTTAAATTTTTATCCCGAACTATATTTGAATTTAATTCGAGTCTATCAAGAATCTATTCAATCGAATCGATTTCAATTAATTTCGAATTTATTCGATACTCGGGCAGTCACGCACATCCCTACTAGCAGAAGTAGCTGTTATTTGGTGGCGTGCTTCATTGTATTCAAGCTCTTTTTCTTCTTGTGGGACAAGAGAGGAATGTTTAACTTTTTTAATTCCTGTAGTTTGGAAGCATCTGTTTTTGTACCGTATAACTTAATTAGTTTCAGACCCTTTCATTTGCAAGTATTTATGTAACGAAGGTTGGCGAGAGACTCCACAGGGATGGCGCATCCAAGCACACAACATTTTTCACATCGGCACATTCGCATTCATACCATCTGTTGCACATATAAATATGTATATTTATATTCGTACCACATTCATATGCAGATGTCGGCCCCACATTCGCATTCGCAACATATTTAAATTAAAAAATAATATATCTAATAAAAAATTAATGGGATAAAATAATAATTATATAAATTATAATATATGCGATATAAAATAATGTATAAGTTACACTATATACATAGTAGGGGTGTCCAATCAGGTTAAATCGAACCGAATTGTAATTCTTTTGGGATGAAAATCTAAAATGAAAATCAAACCGAATATTGGTTGAACCGAACCAGATTGAATCGACTATTTTTGGTTTGATTCGATTTTGTAATCGAACAAACAAAAAAATATGTTTTAGCTTGTTTTAACTATTTTAGCCTATTTAACAAAAAACACACACACATTTAAATCGAATTAGTCCACTTGAAATTTTTTTTTTAAAAAAAAAAATTATATTTCGATTTTCGATTCGATTCAGTTCCCAAAGTTCTCAAACTTTGAGAACTGAAGCCGAACCGATTATTATTATCCAATTTTGATTGATCGGTTCAAAAATCGAATCTACCCTGGGCTAAATCAAACTAGACTGATAATTTTGATTTAATTTTTCGATTTGGTTCGGTGTGACCCAAACACCGAACACCCCTACTATATATATAAAATGATAATTATATATCTTTTGCCTATTTTTTTTTCTTTTTTTCCCCTCTATGTCATATCTTGTACAACTATTAATAAATGCAAGTATTCTATCTTACATATAAAAAAAAAAAAGCTATGGTGGTGCTTGAAGCACGCACAATAAATACAAGGAAATTATAAAAAACGGTGGGCTTTGTGAGAGGAATCATGAATCATCATTTGTTGCTCATCTTGAATTCTTCTCTTCGAAGAAGAGGAAATTGTTTGGGGTCCCCAATGGAGAAAGCATGCATGGTCCTCGGACTATCTTTCTGTATAGAGGTGGGATGATCCATTGCACATCTCTCAAGATAGGAGATGACTCATCTAAATGTTCTTGAACGTTCCGCTCTCCCCTTCATGCAAATTAATATGCTGTCTCTTAGCAAGGTCTTCAAGTTAATGGGGAAGTAATTAGTTTAAAGGTTGAACAACCAATCTCAAATCTATATATTCCTTCAACATCACCTTCTTCTTTTTTTTCCAATTTAGTTTAACTGCAAAAAGATCAAATATTATTACTTTTCAGAAATATTTTTGGACCATTAATTGAACAAGTACAGATTGGCATGAAAAAGCCTTGTTGAATTGTAAGGATGTGTAGAATGCGACTAATTAATTATTGACTATGACTGCTCACTTGTAACCCTAACTGAACAAGCAAACTGTAACATATAATAGTTCTCTTAGAAACCCTAGTCACAGCCATCCCTAATCTCTTAAAAGCAAATTGAGTAAAATTACTACAATGTTGCCTTAGCAAGAAAGCACAAGTATTTTCTAAGAAAAATGAAGAGAATTTCTGCAAGTATTCCTCTCGGCCAGCTCATGGATTCTCAGTATCTGATTTCTGAAACACAGAATCCTTGAGGGAATACGAATCCTAATAATCGATCATAAGAAAGATTCTACAGATATTCTTCTTCTGTTCAATAGATTCGTGATGTCTATTTTGCATAGCAGAGTCAGGAGAGAAAAAGAGAGAAGGAAGCACAAGAATGATCGATATGCAGTATATATAATTCATCCTTCAAGTAATTAAGCTTTAATTAATGCTTGTTCTAACAAAGCTAAGTAATTTAATTTACATTCCTAACATCAGTTACGGCAAACCAGATATGCTCGAACACCTTCACGATGACCTCATGGTACTCTTCGGAATTCAATGACAAGTAACAAGCCAAAAGCTCCTCCAGCTCGTCCGGTTCGCGGATATTGTTCTCGACAATCATCTCGAGCATCGAATCAGCGAAGTCTCTCCACGGATTTGAGGATGACTTGATCATCACCAAGCTCTCAGATACCACCCGCTTCTTCTTCGTCTTCGTCTTCGTCTCCTTCCGTTGCCTTGCTGCCTTCAAAGCATGCAACTTCTTGCTCTCAGTTCTTGGAGAATTCCGCTGAACCTTAACTCGACGAGTTTCCATTGCTGATCTCCTTGCAGCTGGAACACCAGTTTGCTGCAAAAAACTATCTTTCTCCTTCGTTGGCTTTGTAAGAATCGGCGGCAGCTTGAGCTCCGATACCATTTCCAATTCCTCGAGCTCTTCGAACTCCATCTTTTCTATCTTTTCACTTGAATGTTTACATGGATCCTTGTCTTCAGACATGTTAACAGATTTGCGACTCAAAGTGGCAGCACTGGCACATGGTTTTGTAGCCAATTTTCGGGGTCTCCGCTTTGATTTCCGCGGCGGGAGATCGACGGGGAAGCGAGTGTCGGATGCCTTGGCGTTGATGGGGGAGCGAGGAGGCTTTTCTTTTCTCTCTTTGCTTGGGACGTAGTGAGAAGCTCTGTTTTGGAGGAACTGCTGCTGCTGCTTTTGAGCTTGAATTGGAGGCAGATGTGATGATGTAGAATTCTGGTTTTTCTTCGTTGAGCTTTGCAGGGGTTGACTTCCATCAGCTCTAACAAAATGCTTGAGCTTGGAGAACCAGCACATGTCAAATAGCCTAAACTTGTGATTTCCCATCTCTGATATCAGTCTCAAATTACAAGCTTCACAATCTTCTTTTGATAAGAAACAAGCTTCACAAATTGAAGAAGAGCAAACAAGGAAAGAAGAGAAAAGACTATATATAGACCTCTTTATTGTATCAATGTAATCCAGATGATCACACGAAGGGAAAGAAGTGATCTTATAGCTCACAACACACAAGTGGAATTATAGTATCTCCCATTCTCTCCACGAATGTCTTATTTATGTTATGGCCTTGTGCCAGTACTGTTTCCGGAAACAGGATAGGACTCACGGGGTGAATCGATTTGACTGAGAACATATCTTGGTCCAATTGGTTCGAGGTAAAAAAATCTAAAAATAAACACGAGAAAGGTTCATACAAGGGAGGGTGGTAGGACATTAATAACAGGGAGGTGGTTAATGGATTTCGATGTTGGATTCTTGTCCTTATGCTGATTGTGAGGTCAAAATCAGAAAATGCCAGAATTGAAGGAATAAAATAAAAATCATTTTCTCATTACGAAACACTGAAAACAACCTCCGGATGACTCAGTTTTCTCATACTTCATTTCATGGCATGCTGATAACTTTAGATATGCAAGAGCAGTACCCATAATAATTAGGTGGTGTGATGGACAAAAGAAGAATGATCAGGTAGGGGTCCATGAATGGAGCATTGAATGCAAATGTTAGGAAGGAATGTCTTGCTTGCACCCCAGCCCAACTATTTGTTCTACATAGCTGCAATATGATAAGGTCAAATAAAAAAAGGGTTAATTAATGAAATATATCGTGACTTTTATCAAAATTTTTAAATCTATCACGATTATTTATTTGTTTCAAATGTAGGTTCAACTCTCGATTTGTTTCAATTGTAACACACCGTCAAACTCGGGTTAAATTTTTTGTTAAACTGCTGACCTAGCAACGATGACGTGTATTAGTAAGTACAGTCAGCATTTTTTATTTTAATTTTTTTTTCAAATAACTCCCGCTAAGTACAGTCGGCATTTTATTTATTTATTTATTTATTTTCAAATAATTAATACACGTCAGCTATTTAATTTTTTATATTAATTTAATAGTTGATGAACTTATTAAGACACGTCATCGTTGCTAGGTCAACAGTTTAACGAGAAACTTAACCCGAGTCTGACGGTGTGTTATAATTGAAACAAATCGAGAGTTGAAGCCTGCATTTGAAGCAAATGAAAAGTCGTGATAGATTTGAGAATTTCGATAAAAGTCGTGATATATTCATTAATTAACCCAATAAAAAAAGGGTTATTAATTTCAGAAATCGAATAATTTAAATTCCGATCACCTTAATTTTCTATTAATTTAAAAAGAAAAATCTCAAGCGATCTCTTTAATTGTCGCAAATGTGAATAATGAAAAAATTGTATTTGTTCTGCATGTTATACTCAGACTCTCTCGTATAAAACCCTGCTTTATATCTATCGTGTGTACACACCGCACGAGGTGCTATTATCTATACCATAATGATTATATGCGCCACACAAGATTGGCAATTATTGCGTCATCCTAACCCACAACATCTAAAATATAGTATTTTATTTTTTATAAATTTTATTCCCAACCACATTTATATAATAAATTTTCAAACAAATCAAATCCCAAATTCAATAAAAATAACATTTGAGTAGAGCTTTTTAAAGTGAAGTTAAAATGAAAACCTTTATACTATAATTAAACTATATAAAGGTAGTAGTATATTTTTTTTTTTTGAAAAGAGAACACTTATACGGAGCAAAGAGTATAAGTATTAAAACTTCATGTGTTGCGTTTTAGCTAGGGGTGTCCATTCGGCTTAAATCGAACCGAATTAAAAATTTTGTCAATAAAAATTCAACCCGAAAACTAAATTGAATATGGCATAAACCGAACCCGACTTTTTTCGGTTCGATTCGATTTTGTAATAATTAAAAAAAACTTATTTTTTTCATGTTTTAGCCCGTTTGATGCATAAAAATATAAACTGATTGTTAATTTTATAATTTAGCAAGCCACTTAAAGGAAGTTAATTTGACTTCCCCCTTATTTGACATAAATTATCAATTCCCCTTATAAATCATGAGTTCCCGACCCTAATAGCCTAATCGGCTAATAAGAAAAATAAAAATCAATTTTTTGGTAATCGAAGCCGAACCGATTATTAATAATCGATTTCAGTTCGGTTCAAAAACCGAACCTACCAGGGGCCAAATTGAACCGGACCCGTCGGATTCGGTTCAATATGATGTGACCTGAACAATGTACAACCCTACTTCCAACCATATAAAATGTACTCATATATTTATAATGCAATGCTAGGAAGCACAGACACTTCCAAAGAGTGTCGTGTCCGCGTGTCCAACACGCTGCAGACACCGACACACGAAGACACTCATCCGACACACGTGTCCGACATGTCCTAGAGTGTATTGACATGTCAACATTTTTTTTTGCCCGAACATGGCTCGAACACGACCCTGACACAGCTCGGACACGACCCCGACACGACTCGGACACAACCCAGACACGACCCAAAAAATTGGACACGGCCAACCTAGCGTTTTAAAAAAATAAAAAAATATTCATGTTAGACCTGAAACCCGATTGCCCACTACTCTAATTCGGTAATGAGTAACCCAATAACCCGATTGTTCACCTAGTTGCCCACTCGCCCTAACCCCAAACCCGATCGGTGATCACCCACCCTACTCGACGGCTCCTTCGCAACAACGTCCACTGCCTCCTCCGAGCTGCTCTGCCGCTCCTTTGCAAGAACTGCCGCTCCGCCGCACCTCCGGATACTGCCACCCTCGCCGAGTGGAAACAGCCTCCGGAGAGGCGGAAACAATATGTTGTTTTGATTGCTTCCTAGATTAGCTCTATTTTTTTGTTTACATGAGGTTGTGCACTTGTGCCTCATGCTTTTGGAAAGGCTTAGAAGTTAGAAGTAGTAAGTATTTTGTTCATACTAAAAATTTGAAGTTTGACATCAATAAAAATATCATGATATATATTGATATGAAATTATGAATTGTGGTTTTTTTTATTTATATTTAGCTATATATGTCGTGTTTGTGTCATGTAAAATTTTGAAGTTGATGAGTCCTCGTGTTCGTGTCGTGTCTAGTGTCGGTATCGGTGCATCATAGATGCAATGTAAATAGGGGGCAAGTATTATTGAATATATAGTATCCACTCGATCCGTATTTGCATGGATATTTTTCCAATGTCGATATCCTATTCCGTTTAGAAACGGATACGATTTTTATCCATCAAACAAATCAAATATGATTTTTCATCATCAACAAATGGAAATTGCAGCTCCTATATACCTTCGTCATCTAAGTGATCAGCTACCTCACTACAAGGAATATTATTAATCAAATATTTACCCTGTACATAATATAAAGAGTTTAGCTCATTACAGCTATAATTAAGCAACTACATGATATTAATTAAGAATCATCCTATATTATTAGAAGCTGACCAACCTAAAACTGGATTGTTTTTATGATTGCTACTAGCATGCATAGCTGCAGTACTGAACATGTGCAGCAGCTCGATCAGGCCCTCTTTTGCCAAGCCATGAGCCACCACCACATTCATTAAAGATCTTTTACTGTGACCCCATTCTAAGACTTGAACCTGTGTACCATATATATATATACCAGCTGCCCAACTCAAAATTGTCCATGATCGACTAGTACTAGTGCTTGCTAGCTGAAACCATGGAGGGAGGAGAGGATCAAAGCCTGAAAGGTCACCTTTTTCTAGCATAATAAAGTCCATACGCAGGAAATTTTGATACCAAAGTTTCATAGGGAAGACAGTTATTGTGTACCAAGAAAAGGAAAACATAATGCACGCAGAATGAGTCGGCTAAAATTAGGGTGGGCGAGCTCTACTGCTTCCTGCCGCTGACTTCGGAGCCTTCCTTAATTTTCTTCGTTCTCATTAAAAGCTCCCAACTTTACAGCAGAAAAGAAGAATACTAGAAGAGAGGTGAGGATGTGATCACCAGTAATTAGCATACTAGCTAGCTTGCTCCCGGTTGTTGCAGTCCACATAATTCGTTTTCATGCGAGCCAAAAAGGGGACCAGAATTAAATTCGATACGAAAATGTCCACGTCAATATTGTAACTGATCACATTTGCCTTGGAGAATTCCAACTCATAATGAGTTCTTCTACGTACACGCTGTTATATATATATCAAGCAAAATTTAAAAAAAATCAATAAATAATTATTCTAATTTCGAAAATAAAACACAATATTAATATAAAAAAGAATATTTAGAAATTAACTTTGCAACATGTCGACTCGTCGAGGTCGACTATCAAAATTAGTTTGCCCCCACTAATAAAATTTTCTGAATCCGCCACTAGTTGAGGTTCGATCAGCCAACAAAATTTACTATGCCATGTTAATTAATTAGTTAATTAGTACGTGTGTTGATGGGAAAGCCAGGCACCGGCAATGAAGCAACCACATGTGGCGCAGATAATTAGGTGTCGTTTAGTTGACATAACTTCATGCAAGAAATTATACTTCCCGAAAAATTGTACTTTTTGACATTGTTTGGTTGACACACTTCCTATAAAATTGCAGGAAGTATAATTTTCTTAGGAAGTGTGACTTCCTGCAAAATACAGGAAGTAACTTACCTAGGAGAACCTAGGTAAGTTGCACTTCCTGTGTTGCATTTAAAAGAAAAAGACGTGAAACCACTTGTGCTCTAGTGATAGTAGCGTTCAATTATGTTGTCGTTGGTTTTGGGTTTGATCCCTCGTTGTAGCGCTTAATGCGCTTCTTTCCACGTTTATGTGTACGACTTGTAATGACTATGTTATAAATTTATTTAAAAAAAAGAAAAGAAAAGAAAAAGACAACTATATCATCATATCTGTATTTAATGATAGATTTAATTTATGTTTTCAAAATTATGAAATTAGATAATTCATAAATTTTTGACATATTTAATTTTTTTATATTAACTTTAAATAAAAATTAATTTTTTATATACAATAAATTATATATTATATTAGTAATATAAAAAAAATTATATTATATTTTACACGTACATGTTAAAATAATAATTTACAAATAAAATTTAATTTTTTCATATATTCTAATATATATTTTATTTAGAAATATTTTTTTCATATATTTTAATTTATAAAAAGAATGATATATTGATCATTTGATGAATACTTCATAGGAAGTATCAATGTCAACCAAACATATTATGTGTCAGAAGTTACACTTCCTATTGAGAAATTTTTTGTCAACCAAATATATTTTTGATAATTTCCTAAAAATATAGGTAGAAAATTAATTTATGAAAATTACAACTTTCTATAAGAATTTACTTCCTATGTCAACCAAACGATGCCTTAATTTTTTAATGATATACTTTGATGCATGCCAAACCCAACTTGTTTCGAGATAAAATTGGATTTTTTTTTTAATGATATATGCAAAACAACATATTCTAAATTATATGTCAACGTAATACAACATACGTAGTCTAGTTAAAAAATATATGTTATAAATCAATGAAACCTTGTTTGATGCATCGTATAAGACATGGTAGAATAAGGTATATCCACTTTAATTTGCAATCAAGTCCTATATGATGTTTGGATCATATATCACATGTATTGTATAAGTGCTACGTACACGATATTAGAGTTATATACGTATGAAAATATTGTATAGTGATTAATAAAAAATCACATATAAACTTAGGGGTTTTTTAGAAGAAAAAAAATCTCTTCCTTATCTATTGCAAGTAATCTTTATTTGTTATTTTTTTAATGGGTGATATATGTTAGAATTAAAAGGCATTCTTGGGTTGAAATGGCATGAATTCACTTTCAGTCTTGCAGTGAGTAGAAGTATATATTACTTTATCAAATTAAGCCTGAAAATACCCTACTTTTTATGGGTGATATGATTTGATTAGTTGATCTTGACAAACTCGTTTTAGGAGTTGAGTCGGTAGGATATAGAATTGTTGTAATTAAGGACAAAATATATAAATATTTTACTGAGTTTCTTGTAGTGTATAAAGAACAAGGTAAATTTTATGAAAGAAATGTGTTTTTTCCTCTTATGTAAGCGTCTATTTCAAATGATAATAAACAATGATGATCAATTATTCTCCTAAATTATAAAGTTTCCTTTTATGATTAGTAGTGGGTCCAGAGGTAAAAGTCACCTGCGGCCTCGACCCACGATGCTGCGTCAAAGTCCTCGGGGGTACCCCCGCGCTGCACCACCGTCTGGCTGTAGGTCTCCTACTCGAGTTTGATTTTTTGTTTAATATTTATCATAAAACTTAAATTATAAATATATAATGAATAATTTAAACAAATATATAATTACCATAATGTATGCAACGCGGTTGTGGATGTACTCACCAGTCCCATGTGCTCGACGGTGAGTCCGCTCAAACACTGCCATCGGGGAGGGTCGCTGGACAGTCCCGTCATCCGACACCGTCGTCTACATTTACAAAACAAATACATTAATTAGTACACATAATAACAAATAAAATATATAATTAAAAGATATACTTACCATACGGTTTGTGTGCACTGCAAATGCAACAGAGCCGCCGGTGTGACGCGCTGCTCCTCCCGACATGCGATTTCTAGCCGCATTCCGAGAAACCTCCTGCCATCGATCCGTCGACCATATCCCCACGAGCTGGTCCCATATATCCGGAGTAATCCAACCGGGGCCGTATCCCCGAGTCTCCGCGATGTTAGTGGTCCCAGCTCGGGCCATCGCCTGGGACCGAGCTTGCCCCAGCTGCCCGTTGTACCTTGCCCGGGAAATAGCCTCCCAGGCAGCGTAAATGAAGGGCCTCTGGTCCTCGGCCCATGTATAGCGAGTCTGCAAAATAATAATATCAGTACCAATATTAATATATCATCATGCATGTAAAAAAAAAAATAATACGTGCCTCAAACTCGCGCCATAACATGTCGACGTGCTCGCTAGGCACGTGAGACCACGTAGGCCATGCCCCGTGCATGTATCGTCGAATAGTAGAAGAAATGCTCCTCGGCACTTCTTCTTGCTGGAACCTGCACAACAAAAATAAATTTTAATATTATATTATGATATAATGAATTTGTAATGATTCATAATTCATGATATATTACGTACCGCTCCCCAATCACGCTAATCAATCTACGTGACTCTGTGGCTGGTGGAGGCTGCCACCTGTTCGGCCCGCGTGGCCGCCTACGTCTGGATGTACTAGCCTCGACAGTATCATCGGAATGAGGATCAGCAACAGGAGGATCAGCAGCATGAGTAAGTGCTGGAGTCTCACCGATCGGAGACTCCGAAACTCTCCTGCGTCGATAACCACGACCAGACATATCTGTCGAACAGACATATAATCAGATTATTGTATAAATAGTAGAGATATATTTAATAAAATATATACTTTACAATTATTCTTCATCATCTGAATAATAGTCTTCGAATTCTTCTTCTTCTTCCTCTTCTTCCTCTTCTTCATCTTCTTCATCTCCAGCTTCCTCAATTTCATGATCGTCATCATCAGCATATTCAACTTCTAATTGAATTGACGTTGTGTTTGCATCCTCGAGTATTGGAATAATACGATCCACAGCAGGAATATCATCTTCTTGATAGAAACCAGGAGGATCATTTTCTCCTACTATCGGATCAATTTTTCCTCTACCTTTTGTCTTACAGACTACACGCCAATCTGCTCTATCTTTATTTCGAGCCGGATACTTCGCGTAATATACTTGTTCGGCTTGTGATGCCAATATAAAAGGCTCATTTGCTGCCAATTTCGATTTGTAATTAACCTCAACAAGTTTGTATTTTGGATTTATGTTATTTATATTGCACTAAGTACTTATTTTAACCGTTAACTTCATTCTAAATTTCGGCAGCATCTCCCTACAGTTCTCCGAATACGCATATCATCTGGGCGCGTATCGGAGAACAAGAGAGATGTTGCCGAAATTTAGAATAATTAGTTAACAGTTAAAATAAAAACGTAAGTGCAGTACAAATAACTATATTCCCAAATTGTCCAATCAGGGACAATTCAAGAATTGTACGTCGTATAAAAGATCATCTACTTCTTTTACACGAACATACAATCCCCGAACGGATCTAAGGTTTTGCTAAATCATATCCGACTGATCGATGCGTACGTGAAATATATCAACTCGTCGGATGGATGATTATTTTCTAAATGTTTTGAGACAGTTCGAGTCCATATTAGACGATTTCGGCGCGCGTCCGAAGTGGACGATTCCGGCGCGAGTCCGAATTGGACGATTCTGGCGCGCGTCCGAAGTGGACGATTCCGGCGCGAGTCCGAATTGGACGATTCCGGCGCGCGTCCGAAGTGGACGATTCCGGCGCGAGTCCGAATTGGACGATTCCGGCGCGAGTCCGAATTGGACGATTCCGGCGCGCGTCCGAAATTAATCTAAACCCTAATAATTAATCTAACAAATTAAATAATTAATCTAAACAATTAATTAACATTTATAAAATAATTAATTAACAATTTCAAAAACAATATATATATATATATATATATATATATATATATATATATATATATATATATATATATATATTCCGGCGCCGGAGTCCACCCTCCGGCGCCGGCGTACAGTGGCCGGACACACTGTCCGGCCACTGTAGAAGGTCCGGCGGCGGCCATAGGCCGACCGCCGCCGGCCGAAACCCTAGAAATAGGGTTTCGGTCGGATTTTAACATCTCCGGCCGAAACCGTATAGGCCGGCCGATCAACATACCGGCAGCAGCGACAGCAGCGGCGAAGTTCTCGGCAGGAGGCGGCGGCGGCAGCAGCGGGAGGAAGAAGGGTCGGGCGCGAGAGCGTGCCCTATATAAACTTATCAGCAACGGCTCACTCGCCCGTTAGAAAGCCGTTGCTGATAAGTTATCATCAGCAACGGCTCACTTATCCGTTAGCAAGCCGTTGCTGAAAATTAAAAAATCAGCAACGGCTAGCCTTTCCGTCCGAAAGCCGTTGCTGATAATTAAAATAATCAACAACGGCTCGGTTTTCCGTTAGAACGCCGTTGCAGATACAGATATCTGCAACGGCTCGGGCGGCCGTAAGAATGCCGTTGCAAATAGCAACGGCTTGAGCGGCCGTTGCTGATAGCCGTTGCTGAAGACCAAGTTTCTAGTAGTGTCTACTCGACGACTCCTTCGCAACAACGTCCACTGCCTCCTCTGCGCTGCTCTGCCGCTCCTTTGCAAGAACTGCCACCCTCGCCGAGTGGAAACAGCCTCCGGAGAGGCGAAAACAATATGTTGTTTTGATTGCTTCCTAGATTAGCTCTATTTTTTTGTTTACATGAGGTTGTGCACTTGTGCCTCATGCTTTTGGAAAGGCTTAGAAGTTAGAAGTAGTAAGTATTTTGTTCATACTAAAAATTTGAAGTTTGACATCAATAAAAATATCATGATATATATTGATATGAAATTATGAATTGTGGTTTTTTTTTAATATTTAGCTACATATGTCGTGTTTGTGTCATGTAAAATTTTGAAGTTGATGAGTCCTCGTGTCCGTGTCCGTGTCGTGTCTAGTGTCGGTGTCGGTGCATCATAGATGCAATGTAAATAGGGGGCAAGTATTATTGAATATATAGTATCCACTCGATCCGTATTTGCATGGGTATTTTTCCAATGTCGATATCCTATTCCGTTTAGAAACGGATACGATTTTTATCCATCAAACAAATCAAATATGATTTTTCATCATCAACAAATCTAAATTGCAGCTCCTATATACCTTCGTCATCTAAGTGATCAGCTACCTCACTACAAGGAATA
Organism: Canna indica; assembly: GCA_034359265.1. Lineage (NCBI taxonomy): Eukaryota > Viridiplantae > Streptophyta > Magnoliopsida > Zingiberales > Cannaceae > Canna > Canna indica. The sequence continues at coordinate 730,793 of CP136891.1, forward strand.
TTACTAATCAAATATTTACCCTGTACATAATATAAAGAGTTTAGCTCATTACAGCTATAATTAAGCAACTACATGATATTAATTAAGAATCATCCTATATTATTAGAAGCTGACCAACCTAAAACTGGATTGTTTTTATGATTGCTACTAGCATGCATAGCTGCAGTACTGAACATGTGCAGCAGCTCGATCAGGCCCTCTTTTGCCAAGCCATGAGCCACCACCACATTCATTAAAGATCTTTTACTGTGACCCCATTCTAAGACTTGAACCTGTGTACCATATATATATATACCAGCTGCCCAACTCAAAATTGTCCATGATCGACTAGTACTAGTGCTTGCTAGCTGAAACCATGGAGGGAGGATCAAAGGTCACCTTTGTCTAGCATAATAAAGTCCATACGCAGGAAATTTTGATACCAAAGTTTCATAGGGAAGACAGTTATTGTGTACCAAGAAAAGGAAAACATAATGCACGCAGAATGAGTCGGCTAAAATTAGGGTGGGCGAGCTCTACTGCTTCCTGCTGCTGACTTCGGAGCCTTCCTTAATTTTCTTCGTTCTCATTAAAAGCTCCCAACTTTACAGCAGAAAAGAAGAAGACTAGAAGAGAGGTGAGGATGTGATCACCACTAATTAGCATACTAGCTTGCTCCCGGTTGTTGCAGTCCACATAATTAATTCGTTTTCATGCGAGCCAAAAAGGGGACCAGAATTAAATTCGATACGAAAATGTCCACCTCAATATTTTAAGTTTGTAACTGATCACATTTGCCTTGGAGAATTCCAACTCATAATGAGTTCTTCTACGTACACGCTGTTATATATATATCAAGCAAAAGCATGGCTGAGGTTCGATCAGCCAACAAAATTTGCTATGCCATGTTAATTAATTAGTACGTGTGGCACCGGCAATGAAGCAACCACATGTGGCGCAGATAATTCATTTTTTAATGATATACTTAATTTGATGCATGTCAAACCCAACTTGTTTCGAGATAAAATTGGATTATTATTTTTTTCAAAAAAAATCTATTTATGATATATGCAAAACAACATATTCTAAATTATATATATGTCAACTTACGTAATACAACATATATACTTAGTCTAGTTAAAAAATATATGTTATAAATCAATGAAACCTCGTTTGATGCATCGTATAAGACATGGTAGAATAAGGTATATCCACTTTAATTTGCAATCAAGTCCTATATGATGTTTGGATCATATATCACATGTATTGTATAAGTGCTACCACAACAAGAAAATTTCGGAATAACGACGTTTATTTTTTGACGTCTGAAGAAGCGTCGAAATATTTAAGAACGGATGAGAAAAAATTTAAAAATATCGACGTCTATATTAGACGTCGATATGTAAAACGGGAAAAATTTTGACGGCGGCGATAAAATGACATTTTTTCGCCGAAAAGGCAGCGTCGAAATATTTCGACGCATCTGCGTCGAAATATTTTGACGCCATCTTTTCGACACATCTGGCGTCGAAATGGTGGCGTCGAAACGCCGGCGTCGAAACATTTCGACGCCAGGTGCGTCGAAACGCTGGCGTCGAAATATTTCGATGCCATTCTTTCGACGCATTCGACGTCGAAATGTTTTCCCGCGCGAACGCGCGGTCGTCGAAGCATGCATCACGGGTTGAAAATTTCAACCCGTGAGCGTACGGTAAGCAGCTGAAATTTCTTTTCAGCTGCAGAACCGTACAAAATTATATATATATATATATATATATATATATATATATATATATATATATATATATATAATTTTTTTAACTGCTGCTACAGTTCTTTTACTAATTTAATAAAAAAATTTACCTATAAATTTCACATTTACCCCGTAAATTTCTTCCTCCCGCCTACTTCTTCTTCCTCCTCCTTCGTCTCGTCGCTGCCGATTTCTTCCGTCGTCGCTGCTGCCGATTTCTTCCGTCGTCGAATCAGCAGGTAATTTCTTCTTTCTTTCTTCTTCCGTCGCTGCTCCTTCTTCTTCTTCTTTTTTTTTTTTCTTCTTCATCTCGACGAATCCGTAGTTAACTTTTTTTTTTCTTTCCTCTTCATCTCGACGAAGCAACCGGCTGCTGTAAATTTTTCTCGTCGAACCAGCTCGAGATCCGGCTCATATTCTCAAGTTAGTATAAATTTTATGCTCTTATTCTCAGGTAATTTTATGTATGATATCTTTAGATTTAATATCAGTTATGCTGTTTAAATTTTTTTTAACTATGCTGTTATGCTTTAACTTAAATTTGACTTCAGTTATAATAATATTTAGTTAGCATAATTTAGATACTGCTAATTATGCATGTTATGATTTAAATACTGATGTTACCGCTAATTTAGATATGCTTTATATCTTTAAATTATGATTTTAATATTGCTAATTACGATTATACTTTAACAATTATGTTTTAACTGATTTAAATTATGATTTAACTGTTAAAGTATAATAAATATTATATTATTATTATTATTATTATTATTATTATTATTATTATAAATACAGATTTATTCTTATAATCGAATTAATTATTATTATTATTATTAATATTATTATTTAATAATTATTACTAATTAATAAATACTATATTATTATTATTCTTATTTAATTATTATCACTAATTAATAATATTATTATTATTACTGTTAATAATATTATTATTATTATTAATATCACTAATTAATTATTATTATTATTATTTAATTATTATTATTATTATTATTATTACTGTTATTATTATAAATACTATATTATTATTATTATTATTATTATTTAATTATTATCACTAATTAATATTATTATTATTATTATTAGTATAACTGAATTAATAATAATATTATTATTATTTAATTATTATCACTAATTAATATTATTATTATTACTGTTATTATTATTATTTATTATTATAAATACTATATTATTATTATTATTTAATTATTATTATTATTATTACTGTTATTATTATAAATACTATATTATTATTATTATTATTATTACTATATTATTTATTATTATTATTATTATTATAACTGAATTAATATTATTGACATTAATACTATATTATTATTATTATTATTATAAATACTATATTATTATTAATAATATTTAATTATTATTACTAATTAATATTATAATTATTACTAATTATTATTATTATTATTATAAATACTATATTAGTATTATTAAATATATTACTAATTAATATTATTATTATTATTTAAACTTGTATTAGAGTATAATTAATTAGAATAATTAAATTTAGAATTCATTAATCTTGTATGGACTAAATTTCTTGCTCCCAACAATGAACTTTTTATTTAAACTTCTCAATTTGATATTTTTATAATTTTCTACCCAGAGCTTAGACCCGTTCGAGAAATATTTATTGATTTTATAAATTTTATTGATAAAATTTAGTTGTAATATTAAGTTGAATACTTATTTCGATATGGAGGAATGCGTATTCTACTTAATATTTTACTAAATAATATCAATAAAATTTATATTTTTCAAATAATAAATCTCGAATTGCCCCTTATTGGACAGTTTAGTAACACAATTATTAATATCGCAAATTTAAATTCATTTGATCACACATGTCAATGAAATATCGATTGCATCTCTTTTGTTCTCCGGTACGCTTCAGAAGTTTTGCGTACTTGGAGAACTAAAAAGAGATGCTGCCGAAATTTTCAGTGACTTGTTGTGATTAAATGAGATTATAAGTGCGATATTAATAATGTGTTGCTGAATGGGATAGGATCAACCCACCTATATGACTATTCCCTTTATAATAACAGTGAAATTCAATTTTGAAGTCAAAGATGGATAACACTGCTTCAAGATGTTTTTCCGCATGCATTACGAGGAATTGTGCATAAAGATGTTCTCCTCATTGTTAAAGAGATTTCTGCATTTTTTAAAAAGTTATGCAATGCCAATTTAGACCATTGTGCCCTGGACGATTTGCAATCACGTGTGCCTTTGCTCTTATGTAAAATGGAGCAAATTTTTCCACCGAGTTTTTTCACTATTATGGTGCATTTGATGATTCACCTTCCAACAGAGGTGAAACTTGGTGGTCTTGTTCATTACCGTTGGATGTACCCAATTGAAAGGTTTGTTTTATTTATATTTGTCTCGTGGTCCGCATGATTCACATTCCAACATGAATTTGTCTCGTGTTCATAGGTTATTTATGAGATATAAATCTCATGTTCGAAATAAAGCACAACCAGAGGGATCCATCGCTGAAGGATATATTGCTGATGAATGTCTTACATTTTGTTCTTGATATTTTAATAATATTGAAACGGTGTTCAATCAACCGCAAAGAAATTATGAAGTTGAAAATATTGAAAACTATTTATTTTCTTCTGGTTGTCGATTTATTGGCAAAGCTCGCATTAGTACGTTGGATTTAAATGTGTATGCACAAATGCACAGATATGTCTTGTTGCATACTCCAATGATTGAACCATACAAAAGGTATCAATTATTATTAAATGTCTCCATATTTTAAGTTATTTTAAGATTGTTAGTGTAATTTTTATTTTATTGTCTCAGGCAATTTCTTGAAGAACAATGTCATATAAATAATTTATCAGTTGCATCAAATGCTCAACAACAAAGGTGGATCATAGAGAGATTCGCATTATGGTTACAAGATAAAGTGTCGGAAATGATACAAAATGATTGTGATGCTTCACTACTTGCGTTAGCTCGAGGTCCAGTATCTGTAATTAAAAAATATGATGGATTGATTATAAATGGTTATAGATTTCATACCAAGCAACGAGAAAGATTGCGTAAAACACAAAATAATGGTTTAATGGTTGAGACTGACAATCGTCAATATTATGGAGTTCTAACGGATGTAATTGAATTGGACTATCGTGGGGTATTCAAGATAGTTCTTTTTCGTGCTGAATGGGTTGATATAAGAAATTCACGAGGTTTACGAGTGGATGAGAATGAATTCACATTAGTTAATCTTTCTCGATTATTTCATACTGGTGCATTTCTAAAAGATGACCCATATGTGTTTTCATCACAAGCAAAATAAGTATTTTACATGTCAGATCCGAAGAATAATGAGTGGTCGCATGTCATAAATGTATATCCTAGAGATTTATATGATATCGGTAACTGACTTATTATTTACCAATATTATTTATATAATTTGTTAATCTTTATGTATTTATCAATATATAATATTATGTTATTATACAGGATGTCAAGATCAAGAATAATTGATTCAGATGCTGAGACTCGCGAGGAGGGTGAGCTTAGCCCCGAGAGTGATCGTTCTGGGTCGTCACAAGGACGAATTCACAGACCTTTCTACATTTGGAGTTAGTTTTTATATCATCATACATGTGAACATTATTTATTTAATCAAATTTATATTAATGTTTTCTGATGTAATTTAAAAACAGACACTACAACACAAATGCAACATGAAGGATCTCCATATTTTACAGCTTCTTCTGTGTATACACTTAATCCCGACCAGTTAATTATGGTCAATTTTTCTGATTGGGGTCATAGTCATGATGGCGGCCACAGATTATACTCACGTTTTATGGGGTTACTAGTGCGTGATTCTACATTCTTACGATTGACGCCTGACCCTTGGAATCAAATTTCTTCCATATATAAGAATGGATTATGGGAGCAATTATTGGTATGTTATGAATTTATATGAATTTATGTTAGATTGCATTATTTAGTTGTGTGAAATTATATATTAAATATATATTTTGGGGTCAAACTAATATCATTTATAAATGCAGAGATATTTTTTGATCCCTACTGAGAACAGAGATCGTATTTTTCGCACTACTATGGCAGCCTTCGACAGAAAATTTAAAAATTATAAATTTATATTAAAAAAAATATATTTTAAAATTGAAGAGTCAAAAGAGAAAAATCTTACACGTCGACCACGAAATGTTAGTAGAGAATCATGGATAAGAATGGTCGATTATTGGCATTCTTCGGCTAGTCAGGTAAAAATTTATATTTTGATACTTGCAATATTTGTTTTATAATTATAATTAAATATGACAGGCTGCGTCTGAACGGGGTCGAAGGGCAAGAAGTGCAACTCAAGATTGCATACATACTAGCGGTGCGACCCCTTACATTCAAAGACGTGCTGATTTTGTAAGTAGTTTAGTAAATAATTTATAATTTATTTGTTTTTATTTTTAATATATTTTAAATAATTAATTTTTATTTATATTGTGTGAAGCGACGTACACATAATAGAGAGCCCAGTGAGCTTGAAGTGTATAGAACAACACATCTTCGTAGAAGTGGACGAGGATATGTACGCGAAGAAGCTGCTCAATTTATGGTATAACACATCTACGAATGAATTAAATTAATATTTTTTAAATTTATAATCTATTTTTTGAAATGTAGGCCACCGCCGAACAAACACTTAATGAACGACTTGAGACTAATCCAACAACAGAGCGAGTTCAACTCGAGAACCAAGTATATCGGGAAATATCTGATCCTGAACATCATTCTCGAGTTCGCCTACAAGGGATTGGAGTCACACCAAGTCAATTTTATGAACATCATCGACAATCTTTTGTTGCATCTTCCCACGATGCAACATATGACGAGCTTCGACGGCAACAAGAGGCTGCAATGAAAGAAATGCAGCAAAAACATGATGCTGAGATGAGGGAGGTTCAGCAAAGACTGAACAGAATGGAGCAGATGTGGTTTCAACAACAATTTAATAATTCATCGTCACAGGGACTAAATCCAATTATTAATCAAGCTAATATATTTTCCTCGTCAATTGATTATGTATGTATTTATTTAATTTATTTGTAGTTGATATTTTTAGCATTGTAATTAATTAAATATATTTTTTAATAGGATCGATTGTATGTTCCTGAAAGTCTTCCTCATGAAATACCGTCGGCTAATCTCGGAGAAGGTACAAGTAAAGATCCATTTTTAAACTGTAAGTAATTTATATATTGTCATACTGAATATTTTAATTAATAATATTAAAATTTATATGCTTATAATTGATATAAATGTATAGATAGAGATGTTGATCCGTATAGAGAAGACGACGAGGAAGAACAAGAAGACGAGGAGGAGCAGGAGGAAATGGACGATGAAGATTAAATTATTTAATTTTATTTGTAAATAAAATTACTAAGTATTGTTTTAATCAAATTTTGTATTACTGTTCCAATTAAATAAAATTATGAATTTTAATGCTAATTTGATTGATTTTAAATTAATTAGCTAATTAATATATTAATTATTGATTACGAGTAAAATTTATTTAAAAAAACAAAAAAAACACTATATTAATTAGCTAATTATATTGACGCATGTTTAGACGTCAATATTCTAAGCATATTGACGCCTGTGGAGGCATCAATATGCTAAGCATAACGACTCATTTTGAATACTGACGTCTCGTTTCGACCGTACACGTCGTCGAAATTTAAATCTTTACGTCTGGATAGACGTCAATATTTAAAATTAAGCGGATGGTTTTTGACACGCGTTTTCGACGGATTCACTGCCGTCAGAATGCAAATATTTACTCCCTCCGACGTCAAAATTTCTTTATAATTTGCCGTTAGAATTCCAACGATGTGTTGTAGTGTACGTACACGATATTAGAGTTATACGTATGAAAATATTGTATAGTGATTAATAAAAAAAATCACATATAGGCTTAATTAGGGGTTTTTTAGAAAAAAATTTTCTTCCTTATTCTTTTAATGGGTGATATATGTTAGAAATAAAAGGCATTCTTGGGTTGAAATGGCATGAATTCACTTTCAGTCTTGAAGTGAGTAGAAATATATATATATATATATAACTTTATCAAAGCCTGAAAATACCCTACTTTTTATGGGTGATATGATTTGATTAGTTGATCTTGACAAACTCGTTTTAGGAGTTGAGTCGGTAGGATATAGAATTGTTGTAATTAAGGACAAAATATATAAATATTTTACTGAGTTTCTTGTAGTGTATAAAGAACAAGGTAAATTTTATGAAAGAAATGTGTTTTTTCCTCTTATGTAAGTGTCTATTTCAAATGATAATAAACAATGATGATCAATTATTCTCCTAAAATATAAAGTTTACTTTTATGATTAGTAGTGGGTCCAGAGGTAAGCCTTTGCTAAACTTTGAAAATCTTAATGCAATAATACCTTCCTTTCAAATCCTCCTAACCATTATTATTCAACTTCCCTGAATACTTTGGATTAAAAATTTAACAAATTTAAGATTTTAATAGCAGATGATAATTTAATAAAAAATAGGCTACGTTTTACATTACTATATCTATTTTATCTAAAGTTAAGAAGCTTGATTAACACATGAACAATACTCCAATCAAAATTGTATTATTATTATTTTTCAAACGTAGCGAATTCATTTCTAAAATGAAAATTAAGAATACAATAAAGTACATAATTGGATAAACATCCAAGATCATTTTCATATACGGAAGAAAATTACAAACTACACAAAGGGATGATGCTAGAGTTCAAACTCCAGATCTCTAGGTAACTTATAAAATATTACCACCAACTGTGCTAGGCCAGTTGGCAATCAAAATTATATTTTTATTAAAATATTAGCATTTTAAAGAGGAATTAATTAATTTTCTCTCCTTTTCTCATCATACATAACTCGTGATGGTCAAGCATTTTATGACAAGAGTTTCATTAAATTTAAATTATTTTAGAAATTCTATAATTTTAAGGAGTTATTTTGTAACTATAAATCTTGAGGGGCTTCTTTGCAAAAAGTTCAAATACTCGCTCATTAGTATTGTCTCTCCTTGTTGTCCTTATTTCTTTTGGGGATGTTTGACACGTGAAGGCGAAGTGCTTGCGTGACAAAAGGAACATTTGATTTTTGCGGTAAGATTTTCTCCTTCTTACTAGTATCTGCATTATTGCTTTTGTACCAATTTAATTAATTGGTATTTCCTAAAAAATAATGATAATAATTAATTGGTATCTAAATATGTCAAATAGGCTCTCTCGTTAACCATTGTCAAAAAGTAGATGAAAATTCTTACACAAAACCATGTGGCCTACCAAGTGAATTTTTTTAATTCAACTCTTCACTTAACCTTTGAATTTAGGTTGACTTTAATACAATGTTCGTATTTCAATAATTAATGGTCATAATATTCATACGTAAAGATCAATTACTTAGTTCATAAAATTATATAAAATGTTGAGAGAAAAAATCAACAAATCTTTAGGTATATAAATAATCTTTGGATTGTTTTTTTTTTAAAAAAACTCACTTTTAGGTGGCAAAACATTTATTTTTCACTCTCAAGAGGATTGTTTCACTATAAATAGTGAATCCATGGTGGTAAAGTAGGAGGGTCGCCCTTTCAAGATCCTCTATCTTTCTTGCACTCTATTTGGTTGAGGATTTGTGAAAATGGGAGGAGAGAGAACTTTGATGGAATGGAGAGAGAGAATAATCGAAGACGAGACAAAATAGCAAAATCTAATTAACTAGCTCCAAAAGCAAGAAAGTTTTTAGGGGAGCGAAGATCATTAAATTTTTTATAAGTTTCGATCCATTTAATCCATTTTCACGGTGAATATAAAATTTTTACCTCCTCTCAACGTAAGAACAAAATACTTCCCTCACCTCACCTCAACTCAAATACCCCCCTTTTCCTCTTCTCTTTCAACCAAACAAAGTGTTAATGTCATCACTGAAATCATCCAAAGTTTCATTTGACCCGTCCTTACTAACTTTGATTCAATACAGATTTGCTTTGCTCATAGAAATAGAGAAAAGGCAAAGGCAAATCAATATCTCAACTACAATTCCGATAAAATTCAATATCCTGAATCAAATTCCAACTCTAAAAAATGCAGTTAAAAAATTAGGTTTGGTCAAATTTGGGCCTAATTTGACCAAACCTAGCACACATCGATCTTCTCCCACCCTGTCATCACCGAGCATTTTTAGCTTCTCTGATCTCACGTCACCTATCGGCTTCAAACCAATAAGCGAATAGAACTTATATGCACTCCACATTCATAGAGGAGATTATGAAAGGACCAAACTAATAATATGAACCTCGATTGCTATCTATGTTCCCTCGTTCTTGCTTAGTTAGAAATATGATCAAGATAATTTTTAAATAGTTTGAACAATTCTCTCCTCATGAACTAATTTTTAAGGTAAAATTAAGCCTACTAATTTCTTAATATGGTCAGAGTCTATCACGTGATTGATATTGTACCACTCGCAAATGTTCAATTCTGCAAACTCCACACTTTAGATATCCAATCGTGATCGTGAGAGAGGTGTTAAAATCCCACGTTGATTAAAAATATGATTAAGATATACTTTAAATAGTTTAAGCAATTCTTTCATCGTGAGCTAACTTTTGAGGTGGAGTGAGATCTACTAATTTCTTAACAACATCCAATCATTTATCATCCATGTTCTCTCATTTATTTTGTATTCATGCTCACTTACTCCGTTGTTATATTTGGTCCTTACATAACCGCTGTATGAAGGGATTGTAAAAGTTTTATCCTACTTGCCCCCAATCAATCAGATGCTTTTTATCATTTAAATGGCACATGGTTCGAATTCAATCACTATTGCTAATAACTCTTCATTTGAAATATTCAACATTTATTTCCTCAATGGGCAAAAATTAAGATGAACTATACTTGAATATTTGGAATTAAGTGCAAGAATATACAAAGGATCAAACATGTGGAAATATGAGCTGAGTAAATTTAAATAAACAAAACAATGCAAGAATTCTATAACAGAGAAGGTGATGATTCAAACTCAAGACACTTAAATACCAAAATAAGAATTTAAAAATATACTTATTGTAAAAACTTAAGTTGCTAGGATATGGATCTTAGAGCAAAATATCGAAAACACTTATTTAACATCTTACAATAAATCGTTTTAATTCAGACTCCATTGTTTTTTGAAAAGTGGAATCCTGCATTTCATTCAAGAGGTGTGAACTGATACAGGAATAGAGGGGTTAAGAAAGAGATTAAAATACAATCAAAAATAGCAAAGATCAAAAAAATTTGCCGCCGAAGCGGCCAACGACTGAAAAGTTACATTCTCATTCTTAAAAACACGAGTGTTTCGTTCGAACCAAATGAACCAACTCCATATCAGAATAAGTCGAGAACGACCAACTGCTACTATGTGAGAAACATTTAACTGAGAATTCCAGGGGGCTTCAAATAGAGAGGAGAAAGAGTAGTTCATCAAGAATAGGAAAACCCTCCATCCAGCACAAAGAGTAATTCAGACTCGATCGTTTACATAGTTGAAAGCAAATTATCTACTTATCCACTTATTTAACATCTTAAATGGCAATATATTATTGCTTAATGAGTTCTATATAAAGTTGCAACATAATTGTGATATTATCTACACATTCTACAGAGTTGGATGCAAATTAAGTGTTGATTCTCATCACATAAGAGTCTAAAGTAACTCCTGAGCCGTTTGAAGCCAAACATCATAAGATGAATCTGCAAGCAAAACAAAATGTACCTGAAATAAAAATGTTCTTTAGTATTCTTAAACATCCACCATTTAAGATGAACAAGACCAACTTCTAGTGCATTTTCTTCACTTGCGCATTCAACTTAAAGCATAGGGGCGTTCAAGAAATCCGTCTATAAAAAACACTCACTCCAAAATTCTTCAACCCTCTTGATGAATACAAGTTTCTTTATTAAAAAAAACACTCCAAAGAACTTACAAATTTTGACAGATAGCTTCATCAGGCTCATGTTTTTTATTCTTGAAATCTAGGATGGCAGTTTAGTTCCAGTTGTTTTTTCCCTAATGACGGATTGGATTCGAAATTGGTCAATCAATATATTCGATACAAAATCAGGCCCGCCTGAATCCAATTTTAGTGAATTTCAAATAAAGTTTGACTCAAAATCCAATCCAACTCAGTAGATCCTAATTATGTTATATGATTTTTATTTACCTAAGCCAACCAAGGCTAAAAACATATTGATCCAGTTCATGTAACACTGACAATTGTAACCTTATGATATTTCTTGACTAAAAAAGATTCAGATCCCATACAACTAACTGCAAGCATCTGTAGCATCATTTCAGTGAAGAAATAAATGAAAATCACATAGATGCATCAAAAATATGTAGTAAAGCTAAAACTAAATGATGAACGAAAGATAAAATAAAACACTAAAAACATATCTACCTCCTTAAAGCTATCAGAAAACTCCTTTGCTGTAGATATAGCAATTTTAGAAGCCTCCTTGTTAGGATATCTGAAGAAGCAAGAAGAGACTATAAAAGTATATATAAAGTAGATATAAGAACCATGACACTGAAGTCCAACTCTACAGGCAAGTTAACCGAGCTAATAAGTACCTGTAGACACCACATGATATTGCTGGAAAAGCAATATATTGAACATTATTCTCCTTAGCTAGCTTCAAGCTACTTCTGTAATCACACCATCGAAATAATTGAACAATGTATTGGCTACAAATTTGTTAGATGAATAAGATATTTTACATGATTTTAAAAACCTGTATGCATTGCTCAATGAAACCTCAGGTTGCTTATCAGAATCATAGATTGGGCCGACTGTGTGTATCACATTAGACACAGGCAATTTGAAAGCTCTGCACAAGTTTGTGTACGAAGCAGTAAGCCATATCACCAGTATTGATAAAAAAAAGAAAAAAAGAACTATAAATCAGAGATACAGGTTGTTCACTGTGGTATTGTTCCTTTGTCAAACTGGTATGAACTGCCCATATGATGTCCTTTAGTACTAAATTTCAAGTGTCTAAGAAGAATAGGATTGCACAACTCTCCAATAGAACTTACGGAGTTATTCTGGCTTCTCCAGTGGGGCAGCGAACTCCTGGCTGGACTTCCGGGATCTTTTTACATGCCTTTAGAAGCTTTTGGCCAGCAGCTCTATGTATGGCTGATACAGAGATCATGTTCTGAGCAAAAGAAAAGTTTAAGCCAATAGCCCTAAATAATTGAGAACATTAGACAAACCTCCATCTACACCACCACCACCAAGCATTGTTTCGTTAGCAGCATTCACCTGCAATTTACCATCAATAATTGCAACTTAAGTAGAAAGATAAAGACTAAGTTACAATTGAATGCTCTCACTTAAGGGAAACTTTTTAGCAGTAGATATAGACACTTTTTTTTAAAGTAGATATAGACACTTAAAAGTGGTGAATGCTTCTGGATTTATTTATTGAGAAAAAAAGGAAAGAAAATAGGGTTTCTGTGCATTAAGGTACTATCTCGGCGCTTGACTATATACAACTCAAAATTAAGAGCACAGAATTTGGAGTTTTGATGTCAAGAAGTCCTTCCAATAATAGTCGGAATCTATTCACAATATGACTTTTTTTTAAAAAGGAGGAAATTTGTATTTATCAAGAGAGACAAATACAAGTGAGTTTAGGGAGGAAGAAAGAGAAACTAAAGTTAAGTAAGAGTTACAATTTTGTATCTATTCACAATATGACTGGTTCTCTCTAGGTTTCCACCTTTTTTCGTAAGTTCTTTTTAAACAGAATCTGGAGCAGAAGTACATTAGCAAAAAAAAAAAACCGGTCCATTAACTTCGGTTAACCGTTATTTCGGTTTCGATTTTTTCGGTTCGGTTAACCGATAATTTCCGGTTAATCAATAAAAAATTTTAACCTACAAACATAATAATATTATGCAAATCATGGAGAAAAATCAAAACAAATACCGAATTCTCATTGAGAAAAATGAAAAGAAAAATGAAACCACTTGAACCAAGATAATATTCTACAAAAACTAATGTTTTTGTTTTTGTTTTTTTAATATTGTTTATATATATATATATAAATTTTTTATAAATTTTTTATAATTTATAAATCATTATTTAATATATATATTATTAAAAATTAATAAATTATATCGAACCGGTCGGTTAACCGAAACCGGTGGACTTTTTACCCCTCGAACCGAAACCGAAAAAATCGGTTCGGTTAACTGGAAAAGCCGGTTCAGTTTCGAACCGGTTTTCCGGTTAACCGAAAAACCGGTTTTCCAAAAATATACTATTTCAAATTTGACCGCGGAGCAACAACCAACTATATTGTCATTCATTATTGAGATAATTAACATGCACAAAGTCAAAATTTGAGATTTCAGTTCAAGAATGAACATATTAGATTACCATGTAATCACGGCCAACATATGGGTACAAATACTTCTCTTTCTGATGTGACAGATGATCATTTATTATCACTTACTTCCAACATCAAAAAGAAAAAATTTTGAACTTACTAACGCCATGGTACTTTACTGCTCCAATAAAAGTCTACACTTTTGATGCTTGGATAAGTCAACTTTTTCCCTTCCAGTGAAAGCATACTTGTATTCATTCAAGAGTTATGAAGGGCATCGTTAAGTCAACTGATTGAAGAAAGAAAAAGAACTGCAGATGCTAAGAACTGCAGATGCTGCCATGATTACATGTAATGGAAGATGAATCAAATTAAAATAAATTTACATTTTGTTGTTTAACATCTTGCTTTCTTTCTCAATTAACCAACAGCAACATGATGGACAGATGGAGGATGCAACATTACAAATTACTAACCAATTTCCAAGATGATTATGAAGCGAATCAGAAAATTGTCAGTTTTTTTTTCCAACAGATACGATGCATCAAAAGGGAGGAAAAGGTTTCGGGGGCGCTTACAATCGCATCGGTGGATCCGTCGACGGACCAAAAGGTGATGTCCCCTTTATGGATCTTGAGGACGCACGAGGGAGACAGAGGGAAGCTCTGGACCGCACTCCCGGTGCCCGACGAGGTCGGGGCAGCAGCTCCGCCGGGGCCGCCGGCTGTCGTAGTCGCCTTCTCCGGATCCAAACACGAACAGGCGAGGCCCATCGATGCTTGTCAGCTTGTGTTAGTGTCAAATGGTACCGCTGGAGGAAGTTGCTCGCCCAAGAGCTAGTAGTAGTTTACTGTAAGTCATGGTGCGATCAGCTGTGTGATGAAGGACAGGCTTCGGGCTTCAAGAATGATAAAAACAAGTGGATCCTACAGGCCCTCAGTTTTATGACTTGTCAACGCTGAGAAGTACGTTTGAGTTTGGATAGGGAATCCTTGGGGGATGAAGAGTTGGGCTGGCGGCCGACGCTTACGGCCCGGCCCCTACCAGCACATGTTCTAGTCAACAAAACATCGTTGTAGTCACGTGCTGTCACATGTGCTGGGACCCTTCTGGCACACGGCGCCCCATGATTGGTACAGCACGCATTTGGGCTGCACCAAAGTTTTGCTCCTTTCTAATTGGGAGAAGTGCAACAAAAGTCTAAGTTTTTTTTTTTACTTCAATCGTATAAATTTTTATTTTAATATTTTTAATTTTATATATTTGCTCGATAATATATATTTGATCCTATATGTAATGGTCCGTTAACCCTGTCAATTTGGATATAACGTCATTTATTTTTCATGGATAAAAAAATAACGAACCGTCACGAATATGACCAAATATCTATGCTACGGAGCAAATATATAGAATTGAAATTTTTGAAATAAAAATTATAGGATCAAATTTGTCAATATGTATGAACGATATTATATCCATGTAGGCGAAGAATTAACGGACCGTCATGGATAGGATCAAATCTGTGCTACGTAGCAAACATATAGGACTGAAAATATCGAAATAAAATTTATAGAATTAAAGTCCAAAAACTTAAAACTTATAGCTAGGACTAACATAGTGGACTGAAAATACTGAAATCAAATTTATGAGACTAAAGTTCAAAAAAATTAAAATTTATAAGATTTTTGTTGCACTTTTCCCTATTTTAACCTAATATTTTATTATAGATCTGAAAATATCGAAATAAAAATTATAAGGTTAAAATTTAAAAAAAATTAAAACTTATAGTATTTCGATTGGACTTCTCCCCTTTCTAATTCTACTGCAAGCAAACGCAGTATTTTTACTATTTTGTGCCCTTTGTATGATGAAGCCCCTGTTAAGTAATGTCTATTTGACTCAATACTAAGTAATGTCTTATTTCATTTGAGTTTAGTTTGTAATCATTTCTTAATTTAATTCGGTTAGGTTCAAAGTTATTCCAAAAATTTGCACCACACATCTATTGAAGAATTTTTCAACCATATCTAATTTGCATTTTTTGAATATATATTTGCGCTCATAATTATGAGTTTATGTTCGTCGAAACCTACAAATTTTTTTAAATTTTAAAAATCAACATAACTTTTGATGTTGAGCATTTGGAAGTTTGAGCGGACGTCTACTCAAAACTTCCATATAATTGACATAATCATACTTCGATTGGATTCAGCTTCTAGCGAAGCGTCAAGCGTCGTTTGCCAATAGAATTCTCGCTTTGGGCTATTAACGTTAGAGGCCATTTTTAACTTGATCTTAGGGTCAGAGGCGATAAAAATGAGCACGACACGAACACAGCATGATAACTGTGGGCCGGGTTAGCACAATAATATTGCAGGTCGACACAGACAGACTTTTATCGTTAGTTATTTCATCAGGCTGACTCGATGAGCCGTGACAATTAATATAATAGATCCGATTTAATTCAAATTCAAAGGCCTGTTAACTAGATTTGCTTTAGGTTTACTTGGATCGTCGATTAGATATATTATAGGCCCTTGAACGATCTAATCGGGCAATTAGGCCTTGAAAAATCGGTGACCCAATTGGCCGAAATTACTTTAATCGGTGGGCCAATTGTTTATTCTTACTTATCTTTTAGGAAAATATAGATCCAGCAATTTCCCAATAATCACCGAAACATAATTGCTCAATCATCCTCACAAACAATACCATGTTTTAAATGTAAACGGTGGTAGAACAGAGATATCATGCATTAATACGGTAGGTGATACAATTAATCCCCCAACAGATCAATAATACTCCTGTTGAGGTTTAATTTTTCCTACTCTGTGCATGCATGCTACATGGCCTTGACTTTGAACTACCGCAAGGCTCTCTTAATTACATATATATAAATTACTCTTTATAATTAATTAATTAATAGGAGGAGGCCTTGGCGGGTGCTGTTTAATTAGCTACCTCAGCATTCAAATTAGCCTGCCTTCCTCTTCTCTTCAGTGCAAACCCTTTTTAGTCTTTATCTCGAACACTTGGCGGGCGACCGGCGGCGAGCCTAGAACTGCCCGCCCTCAAAGGTCTGCCCGAACTGCCACCCGGCGGAGGCGACGTTGTAGCTAGTGACGGTCCGTCCGTCGCTGGTTGTCACCTGGAACGAGAGGCTCTGCCCGTCGAGGTAGGAGTTGCTCTGCCAGTTCTGCCCCCAGTTACGCGACATCGCCTGCCACCCGCCCTTGGACCCCTTGATCGACACCGCGTGCACGTCGCCGGCGCCGCCCACGTTCGTGACCAGCACCAGGTTGAAGTAGGAGTGGCCGTTGACGGTGAACCTTATCCCGCCCTTCTTCACACAGGGCACCCTACGAAAGCAGAGCAGGCGATGGTAAGTAAGTTAGTTAATAATGTCGAACACCTGCGGGGCAAATTGAAGTTTGAGGCAGGATTGACGTCGAGCACCTTCGGAAAGAGACGGGGACGATGCCGGCGCGGTACTGGGCGATCTGGAGGAAGGCGGGCTCGGCGAGGTCGAAGTGCTGGCGCGGGGGATTGCACCAGCCGCCGTCGTCGCTGGGGAGGGCGTAGTTGGGTGGGCAGAAGTTGGTGGCTGTTACGATGATGGAGCCCGGGAGGCACCATCGTCGGTCGTCGGCGCACCGCATCTCGTAGCAGGAACCGCAGCTGAGCCCGTTGTTGAACAGCGCCGTGCTGAGCGCCGCCGTGTTCGTACCGTAGCCCTGACTGTAGAGGTTGCCGTACCCACAAGCTCCGCCTGCAGCAACGCATTAGCTTAATTACAACTCGATGGGAGAACACAATCCGTATGACATTGTACTATTTTAGTTGCAGAGAAATGGAGCTTACCCATGGTGCCGGAAGCATCGCCGCCGCCGTAGAATGTGGCGTGGGCGTCCTGCCAACCGTAAGAGTCTGCTAAGGCGACTCCGGAGAAGAGGAAGAATAAAAAGGCGATGGAAAAGGAGGCGTTAGAGTTGGCCATATTGGAGGAGGTTCTTGTGGTTGGGGTTGGGTGTATGAGTGAGGAGAAATGAGGAGAGGAAGGTGTGCTACTTATAGAAGCGGAGAGGTGGGGAGGTTGGACGTGGTTACCTGTATGATATCTCTAATTCTCTATGCTCTCTGAGCAAACAAACAAGGAGGTTGCTCGCATGGGGCCGGCCATGGCGGTGAGAACTATTGCTGAGATTGTCCCAAGCAGGAGCACATGCCATTGCTGCAGCTGAAGTACCAACCGCTGAGCAATGACCTCTCTCTCTCTCTCTCTCTCTCTCTCTCTCTATATATATATATATATATATATATATATATAAAATGTTGGCGTTATAATTTTATTTTTAATATATAATAGAAATTTTAATAAATTTGTTATTTTTTAGTTCAGTTAGATAAAAAGGCGATTTATTGCCATAAATTGTTGATAAATATTTGGTACAGTGTGGTATGCTAGTACTTTCATCTTTTAATTATTTCTGATATTTTTTTTATTCTTTTTAAAAATACCTTTACATTAATTTTTGCAAATGTGCTCCTCAACTTTTTGAGTTTCACTATAAGTCCACCCAACTAATTATACCACGTACGTAACAACTTATATGAGTCACGTGCTTACTTTAATTTGGTAAAACATGGAAAGCCACATGGCATATAAAAATTAAACCCAATTTCAATTATATGTAAAAAACTACATCCGTCCACGTGGCTTTTCTAATGAACCAATACGTACAATCGCGAATCAAGTCCTGAGACTGCATCGTAACGTGTTTTATCTCCTTTTATTAGAAGGAGTAATAATTATTTTAAACGTCACAATCTGCTTTACGGAAAATGGTAACAGCCGATACGCAAACTGATATAGTGATATCCATTTACGGATACAGACAATGACTCATTCGTCTTCCTTCTCGCTTAAATGCGACTCTCCCTTTGAAACCCTAGCTTTTGGTCCAGTCCAAATTAGAAGTATACTTCTGATGGAAGTTCCACGTATTGTGCGCATTAGCAAAAATAAAGGGGATTTAGAAAAGACATCACGGTTTGAGTCACAGGTTCATTGATTTTTGTGAAGTAATTAATGCGCCTTAAGATTCGTGCAACTACATGATATATAGGTTATGAAGCTTAAATACAATTGATGATCATCTTACTTAATTAGCACAGAATAAGAATAAAAAATATAATTACATCACCTAAAAGTAGGGTAGGTCGGCAATCATTTGATCCATTATAGTAATCCAAATTCGAAGCTATTAATATAAACGTACAAATGAGAGCATCTTTATTAATTATGTAATGGGTAGATACATGATACATATATAGCTTAAAACAGCAAATTAACGAAGCCAAAGCATTAATTCTACATTGATGCATGTACTCGTCTGTTTAGGTAGATCAGTAGATGGAAATGATAAATATAATATAGAAATGTGGTCTCCACAGTGTCAGCTGCACATGGCAAACCGGGATTTCCGGCCTCTCCACATGGACGAAGAAAGGCCACCAAATGACTCGAATTGATTAGAGATATTGCCCACAGCCACAGGCTGATCTCCCATGAAATCTGCTCATTATTCCACCCGATTTGTACTTGTCTTCTAATTAATTAGGTGTTGGGAATTTGGGATATAAAAATTGTTGGTCAAAGTTACCCAACAATGGTTGACTTGTGCCAAATTACGTCGCTCGTTTTCATTGTTGCTGCGTAGTGAAATTAGCACGAGCATATGAAGCATCTGCACCGCTCAATGTGGCTTAGTGTGAACTCTTGACGATTTGAACCATGGTTCGAATTAGTAATTTAGGACAATTTAGTTTTCAAGCCTACAACTTGCACTACTTTTGCCGCCCAAAGATAAGGATGATATATATATAAAGCCATGGTGCATGCATGCATGCATCACAACCACACAATTCAATCAAGTGGCTAAACATTCTTCAATTCATCAAGTTGGCCAACCACTGCATGCTTCTCCTTTGGGACACTTTTGGCCATCACGCAGGTCAAGAAGCTATATATACGTACATTACACAATCATTTCCTTTCAATTGATCTTATTCTTCATTAATTACGATCCTCTGTCAAAGCTTTTTGTGTCTTCAATCTTTACGTCAAACTCAACCCAAAATTTACAGTCTTCACATGCCTTTTCGTTCATTGTGGGGCACCATCGAGATCTTTTGCAGCGATTCTTTTCCTGCGACGAGATCAATTCTGTCACCCAATTTGATTCTCATCTGCTGCGAACCTGGTTCAAACTTTACTGCCTTCATGTGACTTCTCTTGACTATGTGGGGCTGCACCATCTTAATATTCTTAACCAGCTATATGAAACATATCTTCATTTGCTGCAAATGATCTCTCTTAATTTAATTTTCTAGATTCAACCCCTGCACATATCTTAGCCAAAGTCTTCATTGGATCAGAGTTTGCATCCTTCATGTGCCTTTTGTTGTATATGATGATACCATTTCTCCATTGATTCCCAACACCGAAGAGAGAAATAAACTCCCATCAATCAACACAAGCAGGACATGTGGGTATATCTACAATTTTTGTTTGCATGGGGAGGAAGGGACATGCGATCAGATTTGGGTGACCACGGCACATAAATGGTTGAGGAGAGGTTGCTTTCCAAGGTAGGGATAGGCTGTAGGACATGGCAGGTGCTTAGGGACAGCCTCATGTGCAAGGGCCTTCCTTTCTCCATGGATGCACCTCTCCTTCAATGGAAGGTTTTCAGCTTTTGAGCCCCTCCATGTGGTGGTGGCCCTAATGATATATACGGATCCTCTTTTTGGAGGATTGGATTGCTACTGGGACTTCAGGGCAATTTGGAGGAACACAACAACACCGCTAATTGGGTTGAACATGAGTTCCGTTTTGGAGTTGTGTGTCATTAATGTTATAATGAGTTATGTTAGGAAATTATAAGAAATTTCTTGTATGATCGACAAAATTCGAACTCACGAGAGAAGCAAGAAACAAATTTGGAACCAAAATTATGGAAAATAAGAGACATGTGAGAAGAGTACACTTCTTTATTAATTCCAAAAAAGAATTACAATAAGGATGATAATGAAATTGAATCCCCCTCAAAATATAACATATTGTCTCAAATAAATTGAACATGAAATCGTTATGGAGTAGAGGCTATTATTTTTGCAATCTCTATCATGAAATTGAACTCCTGTGTTGTATCTCGGAACTTGAGAAATGGCACTCGTTGAATAATATAATGGCGACACTTTTACTTTTCTAGATCTCTATTTTCTATCTTCGTTTCGGTGTTTTGTCCTCAAGGAGACTGTCAGGAGATGAAATATGTAGAGGTCAAAACTTCGTGATCACTAAAAAAATTTAGTGAAATTCTCGACAAGAATGACTAATTTTGACCCAAAAATCTATGGTCAAAATCAAATTCAAAACTTCCTTGCCCGTATTGCAATTTGCGACTAGAATCAACATCGAGAGGGAGTAGCGAGCGCAAGCGCTACCAATTTTGCTCAATTTTGACTTGAGCGGGAGGCATGCCCTTGCCTATCATCTTGTTCGTGTGTTACATCATCCCCGGTGATACAAGCTTGGCCGACTTGCCAGACCCAAAGGAGCATACTCATCTCACCTACAAGCCTAGTTCACCGTGGTTCAATTCAGCATGATTTGATAAAAATTAGTTTAAGCATATTTTGATTAAATCAATTCTGATTTAATTAAATTTGGTTCGAACTTGAGTCAAAACCTAATAAGTTCTCAAAATACTACTTAAAATGAAAATAAGATTACAATTAAAGTTCTGAATAAATCCAAATAACAAAATAGAGTTTTCTTTAGGATATTATTGAGATTTATAGATCAGAGAAGCTCCAAGCGGCCCAATGCACCGATCGAAGAAAAAACTGATGTGTCTCGTGATCATGCCGGAGAAGATTATCTTGTTGTGTTCTCCCCAAACAAATTAATAAATCAAACTTAGACCAAAATCTGGCTACGTTTACACCGTCATAATATTTCAATTCAGCGGATTTAATTTTTTTTCTTTTTCATATATTTATAAATTTGTTGGAATTCAAAAAAATCACCGACCATGTGGAGGTGAAACCTGATGTCTCCAGGCCAAGTCAATAACTCTTTTGAAAATATTAAAGCTATATATATATATAGTCAATTTGAATTAGTCCGCTGGTTTCAAATTTCAAGCACTCTTATAATGATGTCTCTGAAAAATGTCAACGGATTAACTTTGAAAATGCATAATACTTGAGGTTGATTTCAAACTAATTAACAAAATGAATAATACTTTTTTTGATTCCAATTTTCTTGTCTCCTCCTGTTATTTATCCAGGTAAAGTAACATCCTGTAAATCCAACATCAATAAACCATGTTTTATTTAAGAAGGCCTGAGTGGAAAGCAGAACAAATTAAGGAAATTTATCTTTGAATCTTTTTTATTCTGAAATCTAGAGTTAATTAAACCAGATTATAGAAAGTAGTCGGAATGATGAAGATAATGGAAGGAATATGATACAAAAGTTAGAAAATCTGAAGTAAAATTTACTAGAACGGAACACAAATAAGGTGGAGAACTTAGAAATGTATCTGAAGAGTACTTTAATGCGAAACTAAAAAGAATGAAAAAAAATGTTAAATGGGATAGAACTGTAATGTACACAAATACAATTTGCTCTCGGAAATTTTACTCTTAATTTAAATTGAACTTTTTTATCTACCGGGTCTTCTATATAATGGATAAGGACATTTTTTTAAAATATGATGCTATGAGAGCCCATTTAAAGGCCTGAACTAAATAAAATATGATGGTATGAATTGGGTTGACCGAAATTAATGTGGCCCAATAGATATCTGTATTGACTATTGAGATGTGATAAAAAATCTTCCTTAGCTCAACAATAGTAACCTAAAATACGAAGTTAGCATTAAGGAGCCATTTAATTTATTTGAAATGAGTTAGGATCCGTCCATTTCGCACACAATTTAGTACGAAACAGACTAGTCAGTATTGTACGAAACAGACTAGTCGTTGACAACGCAGCCACACCGCATCACATACTGAGTATACAATATAGTGAGTATACCTGACTACATAGAAATTATACATGATCATAATATTTTATTTGATTAAAGATCAATTTTCAATCCAAATATACTCTCGCTAAATAGAGATATATCTCATTTAAATATATTATATTTTAATCCAAATATACTCTTCCTAAATATAGATACATACTCAATTTCTATCAAAATATACTCTCTTTGAGTCTAAATATACTCTCTTTTAATTCAAATATTTAATCTAAACATGAATATATACCCAATTTCTACCAAATTATAATGTATTTGAGTTCAAATATACTTTCTCTAAATATAAATATATACTCGATTTCTATATATATAAAAATTGAGTCTAAATATATTTTCTTTTGATTCAAATATACTCTCTTTAAATATATATATACTCATTTTTATCAAAATATAATTTTTTTAATCCAAATATATTATTTTTTAATATAAATATATTTACTTGTCAGCAATACTAAGTTGATAAACTAGTATAAAAAAATGTTCCCAGACCCATTAATGACGTTCTTGACACGACACTGTAAACAAATTAATAGCACAAGTAATTTATTCCAGTTTTAAATAACACTATCCTAGAATATGAAAACAATTTATTTAGTTTGATTTAAACCAAATAAATTGATTAAACTGAATGCACCATAAAATTATCAGCACTAAGCTTAGGCCAAGTCCACGCGTTAATAAGTGACATCATTTAATTATTCATTAATAAATCTCTCTACTACTTGTGACTTACATATACATACATAACATCAATCCCTTTAATCCTAATTACACAGCAGGTTAAGCAAGGCGATACATGGCAGGGCACTGCGACCGCAGACGCAGAGGAAGTGGTGTTATCTCTTCTCCTTCTCCGATCGCAGCTGCGGCTTCTGTTGTCTTCCTGCTGCTGATTGTTCTGCAACCCAACATGGCAGTGACGATTCTTCCTACTGCAAATATTCCATCGGTCTGCTACATAAATAATCAAGGTGTGCGTGTTTGTCAACAGGATCCACCAATCCATGACCCACCCTCACCACCGGCTACTACCAGTACTACTCATCCATAGACAAATTAAAGGTAGTGGATATCAATCTATCATGCTTTTCTTCTTATATAATAAGCGATTAAGTGAAAATTTCACTTTGTTTTTCTTAATATGATTGATATTTATTTAAATTGTCTAAAGTTCGACGATAAGAAGAATCATTGCTTCACATACATGTACGTGGGATATTGGAGCATGATTTTAGACACATCTCGTTAACCCTCACAAATTTGACTAACAACCTATTAAACAATGCTTGTTCAGATCTTACTCAAAAGTCGATTAAAATTGGCTAGCTTACTATTACCTTTTTTTTAATATGAGATTTTAGTTATGTTTGCAATTTGCCGAAACTATAGTGGCTTGAGAGAATGTAAATGGTAGGGGTAAAATTTGGGTAAAATTTTTAAATCTTTTGAAATATTTACTTATATTTACTACACATACGCGCTTACTCTTTTGAAATTAATTTCATGAATCACTCTCATGTTAAAGACAAAATTATACAAAAGGATCGATCCATCGATATATGTTGACCAACCCAACTAAACCGGATCGGATAAAATCCAACCTTGATTTAAGTTTATGGTTCTTGATATATCCAATTCAACCTTAACCCTAGTTGACCCAGTATGACCTGGTTACTATTGCACTATTCCAAATGGGGTTACTCAATATATACGTGACATGGTTCGATGTTATTTTTTAAATTTTAAAAATATCATTTTTAAATATTATCCACTTGGAAGGTGTTATTTTTTAAATACTATATATTTTTAAAAATTATATAACAATTACACTACCCAATCCGACTTGAACAAAATCAATGTTCCAGTCCGTCAGTTTGTCAAACAAATAAAATTAATAAAAAATGCTCAATTATTCGAAAAGAATCAATTCAACACTAACTTGTTTGTAGTCGAAATAATGAATAGCCTTTGTTAAGCCCCTTTTAAATCCCATCCGGAAGTTTACCTCGACGAAAGCCACATGATCTAGGAGCTAGATGATTCAAACTCACCGGCTCATTAACACAATCTCTGCGCTATGGAAGCAAAAGTCCCTCCTTGCTAAGGATGATAATAAATTAGATATGTTACAAATACTCTATTATTTACCTTCGCACCGCACATTCACATTCACTACGGATATGAATATTCGCACTACATCGGTACCATATTAAATAATTTTTTTTAATAATTATTATATTTAATAAAATAATAATAATTTACATTATTAAAAATTCATAATAATTAGTAATTTATTAGAATTTAATATGTAATTTATCATATCAACCTATATATATAATATACTAAGGTGACGTTTGGTGCATTACTTTTTAAATTATCAAATAATTTAGATTATTTTTCAGATAAATTGTCACTAAAAAGATTGTCGATAATGTAGAATATAGTATTTGGTATGCACAAGTAATGTTATGATAAGATTGTTAGAATTCACATAGACATATTTGGTATAACAAATATATTAATTACCAAGTAATGAGATATACTTTTCAAAAATACTCTTTTCACAAATATATTATAATATTATAATTAATCATATTATATATATAATATAATATAATAATATAGTATAATATTATAATATTATTAATAATATAACATTATATTATTATATAATATATATTACATAATATTAAAATAATATAATATAATATAAAAAATATATAATATAATATTATAATATTATATTATAATATTATGTCAGGAAAGAAGTTATGGACTCGTGGGAGGAGCAAAGAACTTGTAAAAAGCTAAAGTTTAAGGAGGACAATTTTATCCTAAAAATTAATTCAAGATTACCACTTCAAAGATAATCTACATAGACATCTCTCCATTACGCAATCTAGATTATCACTTTGATGACAATCTAGATTACCAAGGCAATCCACATTACCTGCACAAATGAGACACCAAACAAGGTAATGTGTGTGGTTCAAATAATTTAAAGACAAGATTGTCTCATACCAAACGCCTCCTAAGTAACTTATATATAAGTAAAATTATAATTTTTCATATACGGATATACAATGCGGTGCAGATACAATGCGAATTTGCATTCATATTTGTATTCGCATCGTATCCACGCTGATAATTTTTTTTAAAATTCATATACATATTCATATTTATTTTTATTTGTGGATATGAACCAGTTACAATGAGAATGCGATTTTTAATTGACGAACGCGAATAAAATGATCACTCCTACTTCTTACCCGTCTTCTTAAAGAGGAATACGAGTTAGAGTTAGCATGAGTGTTCTCTATAGTTATTTGTTGAATGGACATAGGTGAGAGAGATGAGATTAGAATGAAATTGTATTTTTTTAATTACATATTATGTAAAAATCTAGTAGAAATTATGTTATATATATATATATTTCTATATGTTAATAATATTTTATGCACGTGTATAATATAAAGCTATCTTTGGAAAGTGATAGTGTCTTTCCGAAATATAAATATAATGTAATAATTTAAAATTGATCAAAGTTTTTTTTGCCTAACAGAGAAGATATATATATATATATTTCTTGAACTAATTAATATTCAGACTAATTTGTTTTTCCAAATTTTAAATAGATGTACTTCAACGGCGATTACGAATTGTTCACTTCAGCTGACCACATGAGAATAGTATTTTTGACAAATCTACTTGACTGAGTCTCTCCTCGTACTTGGACCAAATGATATATTTTTTAATTACACCGTCTTTTTCCAATCAAAATTGTTGAGCTTTTTATATTAAATTAAATTGAATTGAACAAAAATCCACTGACAATATATATCGATCGTGAATATCTCATATTGAATCGATAAAAATAAAACAGCGAGATCAAATTTTAGGTCTTATCAAATCCAAAAATATTCGTTTCCTTTTCTTAAAGGGTTAATCGATCGTTTCAAATTGACGTAGATATATTTAATTTGTTTTAATTAAATTCACCAATAGGAATAAAATGTTCAAATTTTATTTAACTAATCCGCACCAGATAATTCTCTCATTTAATTTGCATTGACCAAAAGGCAAGTTCTCGTTAAACATATGCAGGATATGTTTTCTCTTTTGATATATATATATAACAGTAAATTAAGTCAACAATATTTTTAAAAATGTCTTTATTAGCATAAAGAAAATTTCAGAGGAATTTTTTAAATAATTAGAAAAACATTGAAGGATCTTATATATTGATAGTGATAGTTTTAAAGCATTTGGATTGCAACATATATAATTTAAGAAAATTTGAATTCAACCGATGACATTACCACCACTCCAAAATTTTAAATTACTAAAGATATATTTTTTTTATGTGAGACTTTTAGTTGATGCAACTTTTCTACAGAAAACTTAAACACTTAGATGCAGGAATGCTGTCTTGCCAAGGAAACACGTGGATTATTGTTTTGAACATGGAATCAACCTAACCAATTCAAATTCAACCATTTGAAATTTTATTTTAGAGCCAAATTAGCGCGTCTCGGGTAGGATAATTGGCGAAGGGAGAACGATCATTGGTCCTATGCCTCTTTTACCCGATTGCTAATTAAGTATATCTTGACTCTTTTACTAGGGTGCTTTTTTAAAAATAAATAAATAAAGAGTAAATTAGATCATGAAATTAATAATTAATTAAGTATAATTATTTATTAATTTTAGACAGCAGCAGTTATTCAACTGTTGAAATTCGAAAAAAAAACAACCACCGAAAAGACATGTCTCTTTAAGACATTTAAGGTATTATAATCTCCTCTAAAACAGATCAACCTTTTTTAAATGCATATTCTTGGAAGAAAAATCAGTAGTGACCTAGTCCTCTACGAGATTGAAGAAGATCAAGGGGGAGTACAAAAATCAAAAAAGAGGAAGAGGTCAAAGGAGAAGAAGTAGAAAGCTCTCACGATAATCAATGTTCCTAAAATATTAAACAAAAAGTCAATGAAGTCATTTGAAAAATTTATAATGCTTTGATTTTTTTGAGTTTTGTTGATTTGGAACTGATTATAAATGTCATTTTCATTTTGACCATAAGAGAACACATGCACCAAGTCGATTCCACACCTACTTACATCTATCTATATATATCTAGCAAGCAATGCCTCTTTAATTATCAACTCAAGCTTAAGAAATATATAAAGACACCATGACGGAGTGCTGCGAACGCAGAGGAAAAGGAAGAGGAAGAAGTGTCATCTCCTCTCTGCAGATAGCCGTAGTTTATGTTATCTTCCTGTTGCTGGTAGTTATGCAACCCATTCAGGCAACAAGGAAGCTATCTTCAACTCCATCAGGATGTTACATAAATGAACATGGTATCAGAGTGTGTAATCCGCAGACTTTAAGTATAACTACTTCTTACTTGTACTATTAATCCATAGACATAGTAGTAATTCCAACGTACATCTAATCTACTACTCCATCTTTTATTTTTCCATGTATTATTTGTTTTTAAGCTATAAGTGTATGCATAAACCTTAGCTGGAGTTATGTGTCAATGCTTGGGTCTGAGTGCGTAATGTGTTTTTGAAGGTGTTTGTGCCTTTGCAGAGTCTGGTGAGCATGCACAAATGTTTACATGGTGTAAATTTGAATTAAGATAAAAAAGAATGATAAAATTTGCCAATAGAAATTTGTATTGTAGGTTATCATTTTGGATCACTTGGATATCAAAGAGTTCCTTGTTCACCGCGATAAAAGAGTATTGTGTATTTAAACCATGGCTTGAGCTATAAAATAGTATTTTAAAAAGAATGCAACATAGAATGGAAATCATTTTGAAATCCCATCCAGATAAATTGACAAATTGTAGTTAGGATCATATTAAGTGGTGTTTTCTGCCGGGTTCGATTGAGAATTAACGTCGTGTCGCAAGTAACTACACCTTCAAATATTGAACAAGTTCATGCCAAGCCAAATGGAAGTTGGTTTATTAAATCATAACTCAAATTGTGACATTATATTAAAATTGAAGAGACAATTTTGTCTTTTATGGAGGAGGTTTCGGTCTTAAAAAAAAAAGTTAAACTAATTGAGAAGAATCGATTTTTTTAAAAGAAAAAAAATCAAGATTGAGTAGAGAAGGCAGAGGATAATTAGTCGTGCACTTCTCGCCAATCATTTGAGTACCCCCATATTCCTCCTGATAAGGTTGAATTATATTGAAATCGTCAAAAACACTTACATTCCTCATCATATCACTACTCATTACATTGCAGTCTAAAAACCCATCTATACCATTTGAAACATTTTCATTCATCTCACTATCTAAACACCTAATACTTCCACCCTTATCCTTAAGAGTTTCATTATAGTTCATCTCCATGTCTTTTCCAATTACACCGCCCATGTCTATACCAATTTGTGTTTGTCCTGTGTACCTCATGCACCTTCTGAAAATCTACGTACATCATCAAAACCTTGCTTGGCAAGCAAGTGAGCATCTTCATTTCCTTCCCTTCTAATATGACACCATTCAACCACCTTGAGCATTTTTTCCAATTGTAAAACATCTCTTGGCTTTACCATTCAATATATCAGTCAGACGTTTACAATCTGAGAACACCTTGATGTGCTTTCTGTTTAACAGTTTCAGCCTATTCAGACACTCCCAAACTGCATACATCTCAGTCTCAGCCGACAGAACATTTGGAGTATATGTGTGTGTTCTTCCACAGGTGCCAAAATTAACCCTGCTGCTATGCATTCAGTCATTCATTTCCTTGCTGCATTGTCTAAAGTTGCATCTTCTTCAACCCATATATCTTCCCCTCCACCATTCATTCTTGAACTCAAAATTGTATAACTATTGTAATAAAAAAATATATGTTGAAGATTGTCTACCTCTAATTGAGAAGAACCGATTCAATACCATAATTAATTTGTAGGAGATTTTAGTGTAATAAAAATGTTCACATACCAAACTATGGTGGAATATACTGCTACTCAGGTTAGAGACGAGGAATACAAGGTCATTGACCCTCTGTATCCTCTTTCCTCTACTTGTGTGGTAGCCGTAGGTGACCTTCCTTAGTTTCTATTTTCTTTATAAAAAAAAAAATTCACATACCAAACACGTTGCTATCGAATAACACAATAATTCATTCAGATATTAAAAAGGAGAAAAGATTAATTGAATGTTGATTTTTTTTTTCAATACTGTGAATATGACTTTTAATTTTTTTTTTTTAAAAAATAAACTAGACTTTGAAATTTGATAAATCAAACATTAAACTAGACTTGTGGGTAGTCTTAGCTCCACCTCACAATACATCAGAGTATCAGACCACCTTCCGAGTGTGAATCAGTTGATTCCAAGCCAAATCGATTTTCTTCAAAAAAATTTGAAGTTACATGATAGTTTGTACAATATATATATATATATATATATAAATTGGTTCAAATTAAAGAAATGCTCAAATGAAAAAGTCAGGAGAACTTTGGAGTCTAAACTAATTTTTTTTTTCCTCTTTACAAATTCATATTACTTCGATTATTTTTTATTGACAATGAAAAGAATTAATTTTTTTTATAAAAAAATCATTTTCCAAAAAAGAAAAAATCATAATCGCACGCTTTGACCTGAGATTTTGAACGGCCATAAGAATTAAGAAAGATAAGCATTGGGCCAAAATTTTCAAATTCAACCATCCACATTTATCTTTAGTTTGACCTACCCCATGGTTCGTATTATATATTTCAAGCACTAATGATCTCTCTTCATTAATTTAAGCGGAGAAGATGGGCATGACAGGCAGCTGCGAACGCAGAGGACGAGGAGGAGGGAGAGGCGTTATCTCTTGTCCGATCGCAGTGGCTTGCGTTGCCTTGGTGTTGCTGGCTTTGCTTCTGAACCAGGCACTCAGCCTTGGAGTACCTCTACATCGAAATGTTCCAGCTGGATGTTACATAAATGATCAAGGTATGAGGGTCTGTAACTTCCCGCCACCGACGACCAATCCACGCCGGCCACCACCTCATGGTCATCCTTAGACATATTTATTTTATGGAATAATTTCTCGTGTTTTAGTTTGATATCATTTTACTACGTACGTTCTCTTGGCAGTAATCAAGCAACAGAGCATGTGAAATTTGACTAATTAGTGCGAAAAATAAAACTTTATTATGTTTTGGCCCCTTCTTTAAATTTTAATTTTCAATTTAAAAAAAAAAATTTGAAATAGCTTAACTTCCACGCAATGCTGAAAAATGAAGTTTAATTAAATTGATTTTAAAATTCAATTTTAAATCCGCTGTCAATATATTTCCTTTGAACTCGACCAACTTATCTTAAAATTTATTTCCAGTATACTTATGCCTTTTCTTAACATATTTGACCTTTTTGATGAGTCATGTGCAAGTAATATGATATTTTCATTTGAAATTTTAAGTAATAAGAGTAAATTTGACTATTTTTGATCAAATACAAATTAAGTAAACTCTTGAATCAAAGAGCTATTGAAGAAATAAATCAATATTTCTTTTTTAACTCCGCTCAGTGTCCATCTCGGCTCGCGGACTCATCATGGCAAAATAAATCAATATTTCTTTGAGTATATAGCATTGTGTTTTTTCATTTACCTTAATCGAGCATACGTAGCTATCTATCTTTAATAGGAAAAATGAACGTATCAATCTTGTAAATATTTTTCACCTCTTATAGTTTCAAAATTTTTCGTGTCTCCTTGAAGCTCTAGCATGGAGCTCCTAAGCCTGTGCAATAAATTTTATTCATTAAAAAATTAATGATGTACTCTAACGTATACACACTACAAAAATAATAATAATTAAAATGATGATTATAACATGTGATAACTGATATAGCTAGCACACTAGTTTTTTATAATTAAATATTTATTTTACTTAAAATAATTATACGAGAAAAGATATTAAAATATTCATGACGTTTGTATTTTGCTAATATAATTAATTTTAGCTCTAAAATACTCTTGACGTTTTAGAAAATGGTATCAAAATTTTTTTATTATCGATATACACTTAACAATGCTTAATACATGAGTGAGAACTTAGGTATCGTTCATACGGACAAGTTCCAACCACATCAAATTCCATCGGATATGTTAATTGGGACTCATCTATTCACTAACTTTCTCTTCCACCCGATGGATGACGTGGCCATAGTTAATCAGGTTCTAATTACATGAAATATGAATCGATTATTTTGGCAAGCACAATATAAAATCAAGCACGTGACAAGCCTAGACCAGCTAGACCGTTGTTTATACGTTCACTTTTTTTTATTATAATTATTTTTTTCCAATTGAAATTGTTCTTAAAAAAATTTATAACTTAAATTTAATTCAACACATTTCCACTGGGAATATTGCACATATTTCATATAGACTCAATAAAAATGGCACCTAGATAGAATTCAAGTCTATATTAATTAGTATATTTCATATAGACTCAATAAATATATATTTCATATTTCAATAAAATCGCATAGGAGTTATTTATATTCCAAAGAATTAAAAATAGTGTAGAAAAATCATTATCATCATCGCTTTATTTAAGTTAATGGTGATGTTGACTGACATTGACTATCGTCATCATCACTAGTAGAAGAAGACCACGTGAGTAGAAAATTTGTTGTCATCATTCTATTTCAATTAATGGTACTGTTGAATAATATAAACTATTTGTGGTTCTCGCAATATATTATTAGAAGAAGACTATATTGGAAAATTTGAAAAATCTAATGTACGGACGCTTCGCGTAAATCAAGTGAGAAAGAATTCGATCAAGTTAGATTCACTTGTTGGGTCGGATTGAGATTTCAAATAGTATAAGGCTAGGTCACCTAAATAGCGCATAACGCTGGTATGCAAATTAAGTTGAGCACAATTTTCATTACAACAAAGAGTTGAAATCCCGACGCATAAGAAAATCGGTATTTTAAAATTGGTGCCAACAAAAACGACAAAAGTTTGTTGGAAACGCAATGAGTACATCTTAAAATAATTTGTATATTTATACATCAATTATCAATTTTATATATTAAAATAATTTGATTAATAATATTGAAATGGTTAATCAAAATCATAATTATTTGTTGATTTTAAAGACATCTTGGTACATCTTAAATCAACAAATACAAAAGAAAGAAAGACTGATATTTATCAGCAAGAGAAAAAAATACATATAACATCAATTTGTAACACTTTTGAATTTTATTTCCATTTTCCATACTTATAAACTTTCTACAGTATATTATTTAAACTAAAAATTACTAGGTTTTAAAATAATGATTTATTACATTAAAATCAAAATTTAATATCTGTGGCTTATTCATTAAAAGTATAATGTCAAAAGGTTTCATAATTCAATTATTTATATTTTTAAATAAACTATTCATGAACATTTAAGTTCTTTTTTACCAAAAAATTGAAGTCTATTAACTAATCATACAAAAATACGAGCTCATAACATATATAATCATACAAAAATGACATGTAAAAAAGTATTAACCTCATAACAGGAGAAACAATGTTATCTATGTAAATGCTAGTAGCAAAAGAACATGTACCATAACCATCTCGAACCACAATATACCGAGACCAACTTTTGAAACATCTAAGTGATTTTTTTAAAAAATAAGCCCTCAACAAATAAAAAATCATATATGGTTTTTATTATTTAATTTTTATTGTCTCTAGATGTATATATTTTATAAATATTCTCCTACATCAAAATAATATTTAATTATTGTTGTAATAAATATAAATTTTGATAAAACCAAAATTCCAAATTAATTATATCTAAAAATATCATTCACAATTTTATATAAATTTTATATTTATTTATATATAATCAATGAAAGTTATTATTTTTATTGTCCCAATTGAAAACGGTTAATCAGTTAGCTAAACTGTAAAATTCAATTTGAAATAGTAAATTTATGATTCGATTTTGATTTCAGATAGAAAATATGAAAAATTGATTAAACTCAGTTTGATTTCAGTTATCGATTCGTGGAAAGCCGGTAATCGAAACTAGCTATATACTTCGTTTTCGATTACCGATCACCGACAGATAGCCAGTATTGGAAACCACTATAATTAACTATTTTGATAATTTTTTGATATTTTAAAATTTAGTTTACTAACTGATTAGGAAATGAGTAACTGGTTCTATCCGAACCAAACTAATTAGTTTTAATTATCCGTCGAAAAATTAAAATCGAGCCGATTTCGATTTCGAATATCAGTTTATGAAACTGAATGATTTTGATTTCAGTTTTAATTTTGATTAACCACAAAAACATGTTTCGATTGTATTCATTTTCAATTACATGGAATTAAAATTAGTTAATGAAATAATTACTAATCTTTTGGATATTAAGAAAAAACTTTCTTCATGTGTTGGCTTGCGTGCGTGTATAGTCTTCAATGATAAAAATCCTTCCATAGTAATAATACATCACTAGATTCTCATTTTCGACCTGCACTCTTGCCTGTAGTCGTGGAATATGAGCCTAAAGTTCGCATCTTCCCCTGCTGGATTAGTCGAAGAACTTAGCTCCAATTTTTTCCGTCTTCACTTGCTAGATCCATTAGGGTTCATCCCTATGTTCTTGTCTTCTCATGCTCGTGTTTCTAGCTTCCCGTGTTCGATTAGGGTTGCAGAAGATAAAGAGATGGAATGAACTCAACCCCAACGAAGTTTACAAAGTAAACTCCCGAATTAAAGAGCTATTGAAGAAGATTAGTCAATTCAAACTCAATCCCTTTCATATTTTATTTCAAGATCAATTTCTAATAAAATTACGAGAAATAAATTAAAAATAATGAAACTCGGTCACTCGTGTATATAGCGGATTTGGTAGTGTAATCCCCTATAAGTTCAATAATTAAATTAATTAAGAGGATCGAATTAGAGGAGGATATATTAAATGCATGGTACATATTTTTTTTTGAAAACCAGTGAGGTCGAAGCAACACAGAGAAAAAATTCATTTCATTAGGTGGGAAATGAAAAGCATTATAGAAATAGGTACCAGGTACCCAAGATGATTTCAAGATGAAAATAGAGACCAAAAAACCATAACCACCCTAAAGACACACTTGCAAACTAAACGGAAACGGAAGGTTGAGATGTGATCGAACCATTTTCTCCTACCGAAGTATTTGAAGTAATGCGCGGTACATATGATATAGAGATTGGATAAAATTTTATTAATGCTAATGTTGACTATCATTATCGTCACTAATAGAAGATCACGTGATCGATTAGAAAATTGGTTGTCATCGCTCTATTTCAATTAATAATAACATTGAGTAATATTGACTATTATTATCATCACTATTAATTAGAATTAAGATATATGACCGCGTGATTGGAAAATTAACCGGCCGCGATCATGTACTCTACTCCATTCATCACAAGCGTTTATATATACGAAGTGAACACATGTGTTCATTAGCACCTCCTCACGGCCGTCGTGGAATACTACTGCTGCTGCTGCAAACGCACAGGCCGAAGAGGAGGCGGCATCCTCTCACAGCTTTCCGTGGCTTCCCTTATATGGCTGCTGGTTTTGCACTGCCAATTCCAACAAATACAGTCACTAGCTTGTCCACAAACAGTAGTTTCATGCCATCAGGAAGATCCATCGAATTGTGTTCAGGAGGGGGCACCAGTTTCTGCGCCCCACTGCCCTCTCCCACCACCAATAACTCATCCATAGATAATAACCTGGGCGGTCGCCCATGCATGTACGTGTTAATTAGCTACTTAGCTGGAGGGGTCATTAACGTCTATATATATATATAGTATGTACGTAGTATGTTCTGCTGCATCTTACTAGTCGTGTGTTTGCTCTTTATGTCAAGTATTCATAGCAGTGAAATATATGTCCTTTTATTTGGTAATTAAAAATGTTTGATGTTCATGTTGGTGGCCAGTTATTGAGATTTGATCACGAACCTTTCACGGCCTAAATAAAAAGTTTATGATGCTGTTCATGCATGATATATACAAATTATATAATAAATAATGGAATGTACAAGTCAATCCTTAGCAACAGCAAAGAAGGCTGGTCCAAATTTCTCGACCTTTGTCGCTGGCCACAAGGAGATCTCGATTACCTGCCCTGGGCGGCATCTAATAGAGATATCTCTGTTAGGAAATTTAAAAATATATATATATATATATATATATTATATATATACCCAACAGATTTAAAGTGCAAATTATATAATATATATATTTGCACTAAGATTTAAATAATAAATTAGTGCAAATATGAAAAGAGATATCTCTGTTAGGAAATTTAAAGTAATTTCTTGTGGGATTTATAAAATTCGAATTCGATAAGAAAAATAAAAAACTAAATCCAATAATAATAATGCAAAAAAATAAAAAAAGATACGAGAGAATTAACGTGATTCGAACTCGGCGGATACTGATCCTACGTTAACGTGGAAATTACTGTATTTATACTAAAGGAAATAAATTGGTCCAAAGAAAAATTAGCACCGTAGAAAAAATCAGATATTCTCATTGGCTGATCTCGATCAGAGTAATGGAACAAATCTCCACCGTCATCTGTGTGCAAAAAAAATTGCCTTGGATAATGTAATTGATTAATTCTCATTTGATAAGTACATGAGATAACATCAAATGAGGCTTCTCGAATAGCGTGCAGCATTTAACCAATCAAACAATGCATGAATCAGCACAGATGCGATGACATCTTCCAATGTTCAAATTGCCTCAAATTACATGAGGCACTTTCCAATTTGAGGCAGCGCTGGCTCCATGTGCGCTGCACATGGCGCCAGCATTTGAAGGTTGGCTCGGCCCATTTTATCTGGTCCTCTTGGGCCGGGCCGAGCCCAATGAGCAGTCTTCATTTATTTTTCTTAGGATTCAATCAAAATTTGATCATATAAACTTCGATTTGGATCTAGACAGACTCGATGAACTTGGTTCAAATCCAATTTGAATCAATCTCTAACAACCTTCATCATGATTTGTTGGTACTAGCGAAAGTACAGATATTTGAGAACAATCGATCCATCCCCCGGAATATAATTATTAATTCGGAGCTCTTAAACAGATCGACATATAACTTTTCTATTACTCTTCACAAATAATTTTTTTTAAAAAAAATAACAGTTAAATAATTATTAATTTCGGGCTCTAATTTAGATCAAGGCCCAAAGTGCCCAATTAAGTGCACATCTTTGACTATTATTTATATTATTTCATAGTCATTTTTTGTTTCCTTACAAAATCTCATCAACCGAAAAGTGTATTGAGCTGGACTAATACTTTAAGCCCGGCCGATTAAGGCTCACAAGCGCTCACACTTATGAATCAAATTTAGGTCAAGTCAAACACCACTTAGCCGAGGGCTCCACTCATCCATACAAGGATATTCGTGTCCTCATTAATTACAAGAGATTCGTCAATAATGAACCTGACATCTTGAGGATTAGTCTCGACCCATTCTAAGCACATCCCCTCCAGATTTAGGGAGATATCATTGCCCGAGACATCCCTTATCGGCCTACACTATATACAGACACAACATACATTATGTACATCTAGATTCCAATTCTTATACCCAACACCTGGAATCCTTTCTTACTTGATCGATTACATGAGTGTCTTTTGCAGGTTGCACCATCAGAGTTGCACCAGACCAAGAGACGCGCAGGACCGCATCACCCCGACTTCAACCAAGAACATTCGGCGCTCATTGAGGGGTTGAGTAAATTTTACTTGCCCCGCCATAGTTGGTACCCGAAGTCAAAGCGAACGTCGTCGTACATAGGCAGCATCCTAGAAACAATGTTCCCCAGCTACTTGGAGATACTAGCATGATTAGAAGTGACACTTCGATACCCGCCAACCTTACATCATAAGAGTTCTAGTGTTTGATCAACGACCTCCAGGCGAAGAAACCAATAGTTAGCAGCGCAGGTCGAGGCACTAAGACGGTCCCGGAACAACACCCAGACGAGCACGACTGCAACCACTCAGAACGTGATGAAAATAGCCACCTGGAGAGAAATGGAAGGCCGACCTCTGCCTTTTTAGGGCGAGGTCTCCTGCACACATCATCATAGAGTAGAGGATAAAATTAACCAGGGTCATAGAGAACGTTCCTCCCCCACCATCGACTCATGACCTTTCGTCGAACACATTATGACAGTCCGCCTTCTTGATAACTTCAAGCTGCCAACCACACTCCAACCCTACGTACATTGGTACGTACGGGCGATCCAACCACCTACTTGACAATGTTCAGGTCGATGATGCTTCAGCGCGACTGACTATATTCTCTACTTATTTTTTCCCACCTTCTTGGAGAAAGCCGCGCTACTTTGTTTCTCCGCCCTTACATTGGGATCCATACACACTTTCTAGGAGTTCTCCCAAGCCTTTATCAATCAGTTCTCCTTGTCGCAAATCTTCTTCAAGATCAAGGACTTCCTTCACTACATCAAGCAAGTACAACACGTGCAATCCCCTAAGTTAGCATCTTAAAAGATTTCATGTCGTGACCATAAAAATTTTAAACCTCGACCCACACATTGAGTTATATTATGTCAAGCACGGCCTAAAGCTCAGGCACTTCGTTGAACAGATTGCCCTGGCTAAGCCGAAGAGTACGTATGACCTAGTTTCGCGAAAAGACCTATATGCTACATGAGGTGGAAGGACTCCTAGAGGCCATAAAGACCGATATGCAAATCGCCAAAGACGGCAGCGAGGACAAGAAGTCTAAGAAATCTGACAAAAGGGGCGCATACCAATATCGCCGTGAATTTGATTTCGAATTCGATACCATCGAGCGGCTCCGAGCCGAGCCACCGAGTTCAATTATTCACAAAATGTAGGAAGTCAATCAGTGATCCCAGGTTAGAACATATATTAAAATTTAAAATAGAAATTTAAATTTTCCATTGAACTCGCTTGGTTAGAACTTCCTACGCACAAAATGTGTTTAGTTGGTAGTACGTATGAGAATTGCTACTTCTTGTAAATTAACATTCTATGTTTTGTTTGGTTCAATCATGTAGTTCGCATGAAGTACACATTAATTAAATAATAACATATATGCCTTTCATTGGTAATTATTATATGATTTTTTAATACTATATAATTTTTTAGTTAATAATACTATAACATATAACATAATTTATATATTATTATATGAGAGCAATAGGGCATTAGGAGGGTGGATAACATTGTATTTTTATTCTTAAAAAAATTTGCATCAAGTCCAACTTACCTGGGAATGGATAAATTACCTTTTGTATTTTGTTAAAGTGCAACTTCCTTCATTTTTTTCATTTGTTAATTAAATAAGAAGAAAAATTCCTACTTATGAATATAAAAATTCTCACTCAACTTGTTCTCAATCAGTTAGTGTCAACCAAATGAGGTTTATATTGTATATACAAATTAAAATTATTACTTATTGGAGATAATAACTATGCGATTGCTAATATAGATACTGATGTGGATGATGTGAATATACTTTCACAACCATATTCGTATTGCATCCACACATATATCAATTTTTAAATTTATATTTGTATTTATATTTATTTTTATGATAAAAATGATTCATATATGGTTATTATTGGGTAAATTATATTGATTTTTTTGAAATTTGATGAAATTACATTGATCTCTTATCTATTTGATCAGGTGACACTCATCTTCCTTGTAGGTAACGGCGTTAAACGAAATCCATTAATAACATGATTTCTCTCTTAATACTCCTTGTTAAAAATTATTAAAATGCATACATAAAATAATCGAATAGATATTTTTAAAATTAAAATTGAGAGAAATTATTTTACTATTTAATATTTTCACGAAATTAATATTAGTTAAATGTGAAAATTGAAGTGAAAATATATACGACGGAATAAGAGTCAAATGATATAAAGATATTTTTATCATTTAAAATAAGTAAAAATTATAAATATTAGTTGATCAAATTAGTTGAAGTCCTACGTACTATCCTAATTAATTAAGCAACCCACTTTCTCAAGCTTACTGACCTTTATATCACTATTAAAAATTGAGTCTTCAGTAACGATTATCAGCAACGGTCGCTCAAGCCGTTGCAGATATGTTGTATCTGCAACGGTTTTCTAACGGACACGCGAGCCGTTGCTGATGATTTTAATTATCAGCAACGACTTTCTAACGGACAAGTGAGTCGTTGCTGATGATAACTTATTAGCAACGGCTTTCTAACGGGTGAGTGAGCCGTTGCTGATAAGTTTATATAGGTCGCAGATCGCGCCCGACCCTTCTTCCTCCCGCTGCTGCCGCCGCCGCCTCCTCCTCCTCCCACCTCTCACCGCCGCTGCTGACGCCGACGATGCCGAGCTACCGCTGCCGACGCTGTCGTCCGTCCTCGACCGTCGATTTTAGATAATCATCATCGTCCGGCCGTCTCTCCCCGTTGCGACCGGTGGGAAATCCGACTGAAACCCTATTTTTAGGGTTTCGGCCGGCGGCGATCGGCCGATGGCCGCCGCCGGAGCTTTTAGAGTGTCCGGACACTATGTAGATTTATATTTTTTAATTTTTTATATATATGTTAATTAATTATTTAGATTAATTATTTAATTTGTTAGATTAATTATTAGGGTTTAGATTAATTTTTAGGATTTAGATTAATTTCGAAATTGTCCACTTCGGACGTGCACCGAAATCGTTCACTTCGGACGCGCACCGAAATCGTCCACTTCGGACGCGCGCCGGAATCGTCCACTTCGGTCTCTTCCAATTATCGTCGAATTTGGACTCGTGTCGGAATTGTCCAATATGGACTCGAACTATCTCGAAATATTTAGAAAATAATCATCCATCCGACGAGTTGATATGTTTCACGTACGCATCGACGAGTTGGATATGATTTAGCAAAACCTTAGATTCGTTCGGGGATTGTATGTTCGTGTAAAAGAAGTAGATGATCTTTTATACGACGTACAATTCTTGAATTGTTCCTGATTGGACAATTTGGGAATATAGTTATTTGTACTGCACTTACGTTTTTATTTTAACTGTTAACTAATTATTCTAAATTTCGGCAATATCTCTCTTGTTCTCCGATACGCGCCCAGATGATATGCGTATTCGGAGAACTGTAGGGAGATGTTGCCGAAATTTAGAATGAAGTTAGCGATTAAAATAAGTACTTAGGGCAATATAAATAACATAAATCCCGAATGAAATAGGACAATCTCACCTAAAGACATTAACCAAAGAAATTATCATTGATTGACAGAATCATGTCGGCTGATCGAAGTTGGATGTACCGACGTCTTCATCGTGGAGCTTTAACGAATGAGTTTCGATTAGGCGTAACGTACTTCCTAAATTTTGCCTATTCGAATCGGAATTTTTTTAGCATCAGTGATCAAATCCGATGTCTGTGTCGCATTTGTTCGAATGGATGATTTTTGGATCGGGAGAGTGTCACTCTACATCTATATACCAAAGTATTTGCACCAAGATATTTTCTATGGACTTGTCACGGAGAGTCACGCGAAGTCGGGACGTCGAGCAATCCTGTCGTTCAGACATATGGTGAATCTTTCTCTGCTGGTGCTTCTTCATCCAGTCAATGTAATCCCTATAGAACTATGATACTTGATAGTCTTAGGGGTCAACTCCACCTGAATGATAATGTTGATCGGCCAATTCTTCAGACATCAGTCCCACCAGATACATGCACGGGGCATGGCCTACGTGGTCTCACGTGCCTAGCGAGCATGTCGACATGTTATGGCGCGAGTTTGAGGCACGTATTATTATTATTTTTACATGCATGATGATTAATATTGGTACTGATATTATTATTTTGCAGGCTCGCTATACATGGGCCGAGGACCAAAGGCCCTTCATTTACGCTGCCTGGGAGGCTATTTCCCGGGCAAGGTACAACGGGCAGCTGGGGCAGGCTCGGTCCCAAGCGATGGCCCGAGTTGGGACCACTAACATCGCGGAGACTCGGGGATACGGCCCTGATTGGATTACTCTGGATATATGGGACCAGGTCGTGGGAATATGGTCGACGGATCGATGGCAGGAGGTTTCTCGGAATGCGGCTAGAAATCGCATGTCGGGGGGAGCAGCGCGTCACACCGGCGGCTCTGTTGCATTTGCAGTCCACGCAAACCGTATGGTAAATATATCTTTTAATTATATATTTTATTTGTTACTATGTGTACTAATTAATGTATTTGTTTTGTAAATGTAGACGACGATGTCGGATGACGGGACTGTCCAGCGACCCTCCCCGATGGCGATGTTTGAGCGGACTCATCGTCGAGCACATAGGACGGGGGAGTACATCGACAACCGCGCTGCATACATTATGATAATTATATATTTGTTTAAATTATTCATTATATATTTATAATTTAAGTTTTATGATAAATATTAAATAAAAAATCAAACTTTAGTAGGAGACCTACAGCTAGACGGTGGTGCAGCGCGAGGGTACCCCCGAGGACTTTGACGCAGCAACGTGGGTCGAGGCCGCAGGTGGCTGGGATCATGGCCGCGTATATGGCTTCGCAGATAGTGGTCATGCGTGAGCCGTACTAGGGCCACTTGGGGCACCAACCCCTCCGGTCGCTGGTGAGCGGCCGTCCACCTCTAGATCCAGTTATGATCGTAATAGCAGAATAAGGACTCT
Source organism: Canna indica (assembly GCA_034359265.1). Taxonomy (NCBI): domain Eukaryota; kingdom Viridiplantae; phylum Streptophyta; class Magnoliopsida; order Zingiberales; family Cannaceae; genus Canna; species Canna indica. Next base: position 773,888 of record CP136891.1, read on the forward strand.
AGAGGACACGGTCGCGCGTCAGACTGAGATAATGGAGCGCCAGAGTCAGATGATGGCGGATATACAAGCTATGCTACGCAACATGTCAGGTCATCCCGAAGCAGGCATCTCTTCGGCATCATCTAATCCATCATCCTCGTGTCAGTCCACGCCGGTGTACACTCAAGCACTTCAGACCCCGCCATATGATCCAGACCATCCTCCATCGCCATCGTGAGATTTTTTTTATATTGACTTTGTTACTGAGATATTGGACTTGTTTAATTTATTTTCTTTGGATATTGATACTTCAATTTTGTATTTGAATAGTTTTTATACTATTGTGGATAATTATCAATATAAATAGAGTTATTTTGATGTATATCTTGGTGTATTTGTGATGTATGAATGAATGTGTGTATGAGTGTGTGAGTTATGTATCTGATAGTGTGTGAGTTATTTTGATGTTGGACATTTTGACGTCTGTTGACGCCTATACGTATGCGTCGATACGTCAAATATTTCAACGTCTGTTGACGCCTATATGCCGGCGTCGATATATGAAACATTTCGACATCTTCTTGTGCGTCGAAACAAACATATATGATCTAGTCATATATATTCCACTCATTTTTGTTGTCTTTGTTGGCGTCGATATGTTAATTTCGACTGTTGTTAGTGTCGAAATGTTAGTTTATTCTGACGTTAAAATATCAATGATTTGTTGCAGTGATAGATAGTTTTAAAGCATTTGGATTGCAACATATATAATTTAAGAAAATTTGAATTCAACCGATGACATTACCACCACTCCAAAATTTTAAATTACTAAAGATATATTTTTTTTATGTGAGACTTTTAGTTGATGCAACTTTTCTACAGAAAACTTAAACACGTAGATGCAGGAATGCTGTCTTGCCAAGGAAACTCGTACGTGGATTGTTGTTTTGAACATGGAATCATCCTAACCAATTCAAATTCAACCATTTGAAATTTTATTTTAAAGCCAAATTAGCGCGTCTCGGATAGGACAATTGGCGAAGGTAGAACGACCATTTGAAATTTTATTTTAAAGCCAAATTAGCACGTCTCGGATAGGACAATTGGCGAAGGGAGAACGACCATTGGTCATCTGCCCCTTTTACCCGATTGCTAATTAAGTATATCTTGACTCTTTTACTAGGGTGCTTTTTTTTTAAATAAATAAATAAATAAATAAAGGTTAAATTAGATCATGAAATTAATAATTAATTAAATATAATTATTTATTAATTTTAGACAGCAGCAGTTATTCAACTGTTGAAATTCGAAAAATAAACAACCACCGAAAAGACATGTCTCTTTAAGACATTTAAGGTATTATAATCTCCTCTAAAACAGATCAACCTTTTTTAAATGCATATTCTTGGAAGAAAAATCAGTAGTGACCTAGTCCTCTACGAGATTGAAGAAGATCAAGGGGGAGTACAAAAATCAAAAAAGAGGAAGAGGTCAAAGGAGAAGAAGTAGAAAGCTCTCACGATAATCAATGTTCCTAAAATATTAAACAAAAAGTCAATGAAGTCATTTGAAAAATTTATAATGCTTTGATTTTTTTGAGTTTTGTTGATTTGGAACTGATTATAAATGTCATTTTCATTTTCACCATGAGAGAACACATGCACCAAGTCGATTCCACACCTACTTACATCTATCTATATATATCTAGCAAGCAATGCCTCTTTAATTATCAACTCAAGCTTAAGAAATATATAAAGACACCATGAGGGAGTGCTGCGAACGCAGAGGAAAAGGAAGAGGAAGAAGTGTCATCTCTTCTCTGCAGATAGCCGTAGTTTATGTTATCTTCCTGTTGCTGGTCGTTGTGCAACCCATTCAGGCAGCAAGGCAGCAATCTCCAACTCCATCAGGATGTTACATAAATGAGAATGGTATCAGAGTGTGTAATCCGCAGACTTAAGTATAACTACTTCTTACTTGTACTATTAATCCATAGACATAGTAGTAATTCCAACATCTAATCTACTACTCCATCTTTTATTTTTCCATGTATTATTTGTTTTTAAGCTATAAGTGTATGCATAAACCTTTGCCAATAGAATTTTGTATTGTAGGTGCAGAGCAAGCAAACCTATAGAAGAATATAAATACACATGGATGAATACCAAACTACTCCTAGGAAGTAAATCTAGCAAAAAAGGAGCGGCAGGAAGCCACTGCCCCATCCATGTCTGCGACTGCCATCATTAAAGATAATCGAGTTCCTAACATTCCATAATCTCCAACTCCATATCATAGCAATCAGCCGTTCATCATTTCTCAAAGCGCAAAATTCATCCACAGTTGTATGAGGTATAAAATTGCCCAAATGATTTATTTCTTGAAGAAGGCGGTTCCAGCCGAGCCTAGTAATTTGACATGTTTGCATCAAGTGAGGCGAGTGTTTCCTCTTCCCGATTGCAGAAAATACAGTTTTCATATATTTTCCAAGTTTGCACCTTGTCGAATCAATCTATTCTTTAAGGCAAACTGTATTACAGATGGAAAATTACACATCCTATTAAGTAATTCTTTATCACCAAACATATTTTAGATACTTCTCGAAAAATATAGATGAAAAATTAATTAATAAGAATTAGAATTTTTAGCATAAATTTACTTTTAATGTCGTCTTAGAATATCAAGTTGCACCGACACTTCCGAATAATCTCTTAATTCTATGCACTAGCATATAATATTTAATATTTCCTAATTTTATTTGACTTGTCAAGAGATGCACTCATGGCTCTGCTTGTATGGACTTAATTAGTCTATATATATATATATATATATATATATGGCGAGAAAGAAAGTCATTATGCCTTCAATTCATGCAATCTCATCTTAAGTAAGATTCACAGTTCTGCATTATGATGAGTCTTATATGTGTCCTTTCCACGCACTTAATTAATACCTGCATAACATCGATCTGATGAGTCCTCTGTCCACTTCCTATGTCACTTAATTTTAAACATATACCAGCACCATATGTTGCGCTGGAATGTAAAATACTGGTGCTGGCGTCGATCGGCATATATATAAAGTTGCGCTGAAGAAAAAAATTACATACAGGCGCCACCTATAGTGCCGATATGTAAAGTTTAAATTTTTAAATATATATATATATATATATTGACACCAGCTCAGGCGTCGGTATGCCCGTATGTATTATTGTTTTATGTTTTACAGACTGATTGGGGTCAGTATATAATTAAATAGTTAACATATTTTATTTTTTTACATTTCGCTACGACAAAAAGAGCCTATTAAAACCTGTCATTTAGATGTGTTTTTTTATGGGATGAATGAAACAAAAGAGTTTCTGAAAAGGCAATAAAGTTCACCCTCTTGTTGTGTTGAGAATGTAATCAACTTGGTTGATCCACAGAAATTATGCAAAATATCCCTTTCGTACGTGTATCAATGTGGATGTACCTTTTTGAGGTATACTAATAATAGAGGCCTGCATTTTTTTGCCTTCTCAAATCTTTCGGAGTTGAGATTAAGGTAAATTAAGATAGATTAATTACTGCTTAATTAATTAAATAGGTGAAGGTATTATATTTTTCTTTTCTCAAAACACTTGGTTGAAATCTTCTGGAAAGGAAGTCCGAGGCCGATATATATATTGATTCCTCTGAAAAAGCAATCAGCCACTATTAATTCTTATATACATAAATCATCCTTCTTTTCTTAATTGTCATCTGAGCTCCAAGTCCCCAAGAGGATAGCAAACTGATCTACTTGGCATGGTGCAGCTGCAACCACCAAAGAGGGAGAGGACTAGTTGTCTCGTCTTCGATCTCAATGACTTCCACTGTCTCCACTGTCTTCCTGCCGTTGATTGTTCTTAATCCCAAGTCTGCATCTACATTTGATGCAGAACCCTCCCGTGGGTGATTTGCACATGTCTTCCTCCGGAAAAAATTTATATGGGCAATATATTCATATAAATTAATTTATATGATCTAGAATATGAATTTTAAGTGATTGAATATAAATAAAAAATATATAAATATATTGATACTTATTCCTTTTTTATTTATTTTAATTTATGTTCAGACGCTTAATTAAAATTTATATTTATTTATTCATAATTTTTTTAATGAACAGTCTGCTCATAAAAATTACAATATATAATCTACAATGGGCCGGGCTACCACCAATATATCCATGAGACGCCGCACGGACAGCCTTGCCAGAGTCCTCAATGCTCACTTACTAGTACTACGTACTCATCCATAGCCAATTATTTCATAATATGATTTCATAATTTAATTTCCTCTTTTTACTAGTTAATTTGTGTACGTATGTGTTTCTTTTGCAAATTGAAGGTGACAATAATTCTATGTATGTACGTCATCATGCCTTTCCCTTTAATTTAATTACCGATATGTTAATCCTTGAATAAGTTTGGGTGAGCTATACATGCGATGTGTTACAATGCAAATTTAACATGTCTATGTACGTAATTGTATCGCTAAGCATGCTATCAATCTTATCAGTTAATTTATATATTTATACATCAATTATCAATTATATATATTATATCTCTACTGGTGCGGAGGCGTGCATGGCATCTCCCTATCGTGTGCCGATCCACATGTGGCGGAACATAAAATTTATTTTTTTAGGGCCAAATTATTAGACAATACAAAAAGTTCAATATAATAGACAATAAAACTAATTTTTAATATACTTTTTTTTAAAATAAAAATGTATTTTATGAATTGACTATGGTTCAAATTGTATTATAATTATTTTTTTCATTTACAAACTCTCTCCCATGGACGCTACAACAAAAAATTATAAACCTTCGTCATGAAACTAGCACATAATAATAATAATAATAATAATAATAATAATAATAATAATAGTAATAATAATAATAATAATAATAATAATAATAATAATAATAATAATAATAATAATAATAATAATAAAGTTTTTATCTTCATTCAAAAGAGAAACTTTGTTACTATAATATAATTTTCTAATATATAATTATAATTTTCTAATACTATATAATTTTATAATGAATAATACTATAATACACAATGTAATTCATTATTATATGAGAGAGCGCGATAAGGAGGGAGGATGGATAATATTATATTTTTATACTAAAAAAAAATTAATGAAATCCAACTTACGTAGGAGGTAGATAAATTACCTTTTTGTATTTTGTGAAAAGTGCAATTCCCTTCATTTGTTAATTACATAAGAAGGAAAGTTACTACTTCTTAGGTTTGTAAAACTTCTCACTCTACTTGTTGTCAACCAAATAAGATTTATATTATATATACAAAAATTATTACTTATTGGAGATAATAACTATGCGATTACGAATATAAATACCGATGAGGATGATATGAATTATATACTTTCAAAACCATATTCATACTGCATCCACACAGATATTAATTTTAAAATTTATATATATATATATATATATATTCATTTTTACGATAAATATGACTCATATATGATTATTATTCAATAAATATGAATATAATTGTCATCCTCAGATGCCAAACTTAGGCTGCTTTCTGCGTTCTGAATTAGTCCTGCCGAGTTGACGTGGGAAAACAGAACCAAGTCTGTAATAAGTCAGTGACCCGTTCCACACTCTAAAGTCTAAACTACCTAATTAATAGTCAATTGAACTACCATACAAAGACATAAATTTCACTCCTTTGACTTGCACCCAAACGTACGGTTCTCCAACCCCTTCCAGTGAATGCCAAATTCAACTGGCTTTAACCAAAATTATTTGTAAAAATTGTTTCAAAATTAAATTGAAATAGCTCGATTCACACTACTAAAAATTGAGTCTTCAGCAACGGCTATCAAGAACGGCCGCTCAAGCCGTTGTTATTTGCAACGGCATTCTTACGATCGCCCGAGTCGTTGCAGATATGTTGTATCTGCAACGACGTTCTAACGGACACGCGAGCCGTTGCGGATTATTTTAATTATTCGCAACGGCTTTCTAACGGAAAGGCGAGCCGTTGCTAATATTTTGATTATCAGCAACGGCTTTCTAACGGACAAGTGAGCCGTTGCTGATGATAATTTATTAGCAACGGCTTTCTAACGAGCGAGTGAGCCGTTGCTGATAAGTTTATATAGGGCACGCAGTCGCGCCCGACCCTTCTTCCTCCCGCTGCTACCGCCGCCGTCTCCTGCTCCCGCATGTCGCCGCAGCTGCCGACGCCGACGACGCCTCTTCCTCCTCCCGCTGCTGCCGACATTTTCAGGTATGCCTCGTCGGCCGGCCGTCTCTTCCCGTTGCGGCCGACGGCGGTCGGCCGATGGCCGCCGCCGGACCTTGTACAGTGGCCGAACAGTGTGTCCGGCCACTGTACTCCGGCGCCGGAATTTATAGATTTATATATAATTTTTTATTGTTTTTTAATTATTAATTAATTGTTAATTAATTATTTAGATTAATTATTTAATTTGTTAGATTAATTATTAGGGTTTAGATTAATTTTGGAATTGTCCACTTCGGACGCGCGCCGGAATCGTCCACTTCGGACGAGCGCCGGAATCATCCACTTCGACCGCGCGCCGGAATCGGCCACTTCGACCGCGCGCCGGAATCGTCCACTTCGGACGCGCGCCGAAATCGTCCACTTCGGACGCGCGTCGGAATCGTCCAATATGGACTCGAACTGTCTCGAAATATTTAGAAAATAATCATGCATCCGACGAGTTCATATGTTTCACGTACGCATCGACGAGTCGGATATGATTTAGCAAAACCTTAGATCCGTTCGGGGATTATATGTTCGTGTAAAAGAAGTAGATGATCTTTTATACGACGTACAATTCTTAAATTGTCCCTAATTGGATAATTTGAGAATATAGTTATTTGTATTGTACTTACGTTTTTATTTTAACTGTTAACTAATCATTCTAAATTTCGGCAACATCTCTCTTGTTCTCCGATACGCGCCCAGATGATATGCGAATTCGAAGACTATTATTCAGATGACGAGGAATAATTATAAAGTATATATTTTATTAAATATATCTCTACTATTTATACAATAATCTGATTATATGTCTGTTCGACAGATATGTCTGGTCGTGGTTATCGACGCAGGAGAGCTTCGGAGTCTCCGATCGGTGAGACTCCAGCACTTACTCATGCTGCTGATCCTCATGTCGATGATACTGCCGAGGCTAGTACATCCAGACGCAGGCGGCCACGCGGGCCGAACAGGTGGCTACCTCCACCAGCCACAAAGTCACGTAGATTGATTAGCGTGATTGGGGAGCGGTAATATATCATGAATTATGAATCATTACAAATTCATTATATCATAATATAATATTAAAATTTATTTTTGTTGTGCAGGTTCGAGCAAGAAGAAGTGTCGATGAGCATTTCTTCTACTATTCGACGATACATGCACAGGGCATGGCCTACGTGGTCTCACGTGCCTAGCGAGCACGTCGACATGTTATGGCGCGAGTTTGAGGCACGTATTATTATTTTTTTTACATGCATGATGATTAATATTGGTACTGATATTATTATTTTGCAGGCTGGCTATACATGGGCCGAGGACCAAAGGCCCTTCATTTACGCTGCCTGGGAGGCTATTTCCCGGGCAAGGTACAACGAGCAGTTGGGGCAGGCTCGGTCCCAAGCGATGGCCCGAGCTGGGACCACTAACATCGCGGAGGCTCGGGGATACGGCCCCGGTTGGATTACTCCGGATATATGGGACCAGCTCGTGGGAATATGGTCGACGGATCGATGGCAGGAGGTTTCTCGGAATGCGGCTAGAAATCGCATGTCGGGGGGAGCAGCGCGTCACACCGGCGGCTTTGTTGCATTTGTAGTGCACGCGAACCGTATGGTAAGTATATCTTTTAATTATATATTTTATTTATTACTATGTGTACTAATTAATGTATTTATTTTGTAAATGTAGATGACAGTGTCGGATGACGGGACTGTCCAGCGACCCTCCCCGATGGCGGTGTTTGAGCAGACTCACCGTCGAGCACATAGGACGGGGGAGTACATCCACAACCGCGCTGCATACATTATGGTAATTATATATTTATTTAAATTATTCATTATATATTTATAATTTAAGTTTTATGATAAATATTAAACAAAAAATCAAACTCGAGTAGGAGACCTACAGCCAGACGGTGGTGCAGCGCGGGGGTACCCCCGAGGACTTTGATGCAGCATCGTGGGTCGAGGCCGCAGGTGGCTGGGACCATGGCCGCGTATATGACTTCGCAGTTGGAGATAATAACTATGCGATTGCTAATATAGATACTGATGTGGATGATGTGAATATACTTTCACAGTCATATTCGTACTGCATTCGCACGGATATTAATTTTTAAATTTATTTTTATTTTTATTTTTATTTTTATGATAAAAATGATTTATATATAATTATTATTGGGTAAATTATATTGGTCTTCCCTGAAGTTCAGTAAAATTATATTGACCTATCATCTATTTGTTCATGTGACACTCATCTCCCATGTAGGTAACGGTACTAAACGAAGTTGGTTAGTAATGTGATTTTTCTCTTATGCTCTTTATTAAAAATAATTAAAATATATGCATAAAATAATCGAATAGATATTTTTAAAATAAAAATTGAGAAATTATTTTACTATTTATTATTTTTACAAAATTAATGTTAGTTGAATGTTAACATTTATGAAGTAAAAATACGAGGGAATATGAATTAAATGATATAAATATAGTTTTATTATTTAAAATAAATAAAAACCGTAAATATTTAAAAAATACCATTAGTAAGCATGTGCAGTGAACTTGACAGACACTAGCTCCACTAATAATTTTTGTTTGTAGAAGATGTCTATGTAATTTTTTTATGAAATTCGAAGGATCATGAGATAAAATTATAAATAAAAAGAAAATCGATCAGTATCAGTGTAATTTATTCATTATTATTTAATAAATACGGATATAATTGTCATCCTCGGATGCCAAACTTAGGCTGTTTTCTGCTTTCTGAATGACTGAATATGAGTCCTGCCGAGTTAAGTTATGAAAACGAGTTGACGTGGGAAACAAAACCAAGTCTGTAATAAGTCAGTGACCCGTTCCACACTCTAAAGTCCAAATTACCTAATAGTCAATTGAACTCACATACAAAGACATAAATTTGACTCCTTTGACTTGCAGTCTTGCACCCAAACGTACGGTTCTCCAACCCCTTCCAGTGAATGCCAAATTCAACTGGCTTTATCCAAAATTATTTGTAAAAATTGTTTCAAAATTAAATTGAAATAGCTCGATTCATTTTGAATTGAAACGGGAGTTTACGTTCCTCGACACATTTCCACAAACCAAATTAAATATTTTCTTATATATAAAATAAATTTATTAATTATTTTATATTCGACTCCATTAAAATTAATTTGGTTAAAGAAGGTTTATATATATAAATTGAAGGAATTCATTTTGTTTGTGGATTCCAGGTGCAAGCATCGGTTCTAATTAATTAGAAAGTGGTCATCATACGGCAGTCAACGCAGACGCTGTATTATCCTCCGCCATTCATGTAGATCAAATTAAAGTCCTAATTAAGCAACACATTTTCTCAAGCTCACTGACCTTTATATATAGATTATAGAATCCATTATTTATGCATACATTTCCCCTAAAAATATATAGATGCATGCATAATAAGCATCGCTTCATGAGTATGGGCAGCACAGTCTTCGTCGTCGTCGTCCTCATTCCACTGTGCGTGGCTTTCCTTCTGTTGATGGATCAGGGACAACTTTGGAATCCTACTGGTCCATCAAAATGCTATAATAATTTGAATGGTGAGAATGTTTGTCCCGGCTTAATCTCGTCAGAACATGAAGCCATTATCCGGCCACCTGGAGAACGCCATTGTCTCCACCAGCTGCTATTGCTCATCTACAGGCTAAATGGTCCCGCGGCCGCTGTGCTTGACCTATAAATCTGAAGTCAATCCACTGTTTTCAATTAATAATATTTTGTTATTTTTTATGCTTGATTTTTTTTTATCTCTCTCACATATGTTCATCCCCTACAAATATATATGTTGAGTTCTGGATTCGATTCAGTCTAATTATATATGCATCTTAATTAACTGCTATTGTTCAGGGTTTAGGAGTTAGGGTGAAGGGAGGTTATTCTTTACATAAATATTTTTATTATTAATTTAATTTAAAAATTATTGTTTTCATTCATTTGATAGAATATTTTTTAAAGAAATATATAAGTACTAGTATTTATAGAGTCAAATAAAAATTTGTTTTAAATTAATTTCTAAAGATCTATAAAAATAATAGTAACATAGTCATTTAATTAATCTGACTTTAAAGTTTATAGGGATAAATAATTAACTTATAGAGACATATAACACAACCACAATAGATATATAACAATAGATTATTAAAACCTTGAAAAATAATCAAGCCAAGGATCGGCTCGGGCTCAAGTTCAGCATACAAGTCGGGCCGAACATAATCCACGTGCCCCAAAGGAGCTGTCCAACCCAGTCCCCTAGAGTAGTTGAATCGGGTCAAGCCCAACCCAAACTAGGTTGGCTTGACCCATTGCCACTTGTAGAGTTCTAGTAGATATGACTTAGTTGACATACATAATATTATAGTCAGTAGTTGTCCCAGTATCCATTTGGATGGAGAACATCCAATTAAATCTTCTTTTATCAAAGGCACAAAGATGAAAATATCTTGTGTTCATATATTTCTCTCAAGAGCCATTTTCTTTTTGCTCGCTGCCTCCCATAAATGTTTTCTGCGTTGTACATACTTCCAAGGTCCATTTTCAGTGCTTTTAATTCCTCCCACTCAAACCGAAATGAAATAAATGAGACTCTTGTGCAATACGATTGAAGTGTCAGCTAACTCGAAAGAGCGTCATCTGTGGTGGGTAGTAAAAGTTGCAAGCTGGAGCCCCGTATTATGTGAGGAGAAACAACATTTACCTCAGTCTATTTGCTATTCTGCGTTATGCACACCTAACATTTTTAATCTACTGCATTTAAAACAAGTATCCAGTCACAGAGTACAGATCAGAGTGTACACATGTGTTCATTTCCCATCCATTCAACAAGTATAGTACTCGTTTCGATGCAGCACGAGGAAGTCGACGGACATTAGGCTAAGTCGTCCTGTCAACAATAATGCCGCATTAATGTAGCTGCAGTTTTAAACCACGTGAATGTCAAGTCTACCTCACAATAATTGAATCTGCTTTTTGCCATGCGATGAGTACTTATTGATAGAGAATAATAACTAAGTCGATTGTGGTGGAATACGATCGGATTCGATCTAAAGGCGATCTTATCCAACAAAAAACATGTAACTTTGAAGAGGCATATAAGTTGTGTGCATGAATAAAGTAGAAATCTTTGAAGCAAAAGGATAAAACTATTTAGATTCGGTTGTGTGCATGAGTAGATCCGAAATCGATTAGAACTGATCCGATCGAATAAATTCGAATTAAATTCGAATATGATCCGGGTAAATCAAGGAATCGATTAAAATCGATTCCGATTCTAGATCCAATACGTCGAAATCCAGAACCGAAATTGGTATTGGATTATATATATTTAATTATTTAACTCGAATATGATATATTAGATAATAGATATATTCTTAAAATTTTAAAGATTTATGACATCCACAACCACTATATTACCAATGATTATAATTGTCAATGAAGTATAAAATACCATTCATTTTGTAGCATAAATATTCTTTGTAACATTTATAGTATCCATATCTCTTTTAGAAGCCTATTTGTAATTTCTTAATATAATTTATTAGTTACAGACTACATATATTATTATTTTTGTCATAAAATAACAATAGAAATTATAGTGAACATTAACAAATTATTTCATTCATTAATTCATTATTTTCTATTCACATTAACAAAATTAAATAGGTGATCCAATAAGGTACTCGGATCCGGAATCAAAACCGGTAGTTCCGAGTAGGATTCAGTTCTAAATTCCAATAGGATAAGATCCGGATCTAAAATATAAAAACTAATTCTATATAAAATAGGATCCGAATACCATGAAAATTATAAAGTACCTGGACCTTCTCACCCCTAAATACCATGCATGAATAAACTACTTTTTGTCCTATTTTCTTTCGATTCAAATACCAAGCAAATAAGAAATTAACATCTATCTTTCAATTCATCCCATTTTCTTTTATCCCATAAAACATACTCTATGAGTTCAAGTCAGAGTTTGTATAAACTCAACCCATTAGCAGCAACCCGATCACGACACCCTACACAAGCAATTTCTTAATCCCAATATTTAATTTCCTGAATTTTTGAAGATTTCAGAAATAGACAACTGTCTTGTATTTGCCGTAACAGAAAAAATATGACAATGGTGCTCATAAATGGGCTTTCCATCCACGAAAATGAATAAATATGCTAATGAAGAGCACAGAATAAAGTTTTTTTTTGTGTTTGTGTCAAAGAGCACATGTAGCGTTGCAGGACTTCTACTTAGTAGATCTGAGAACCTGCTGAAGCATTCGCGCCACAATGCGTTGAGTAATTCCTCCAACAAGAGGAGCACCAAGGTTGCGAACTTCAGGTTCGTCCAAAACCTGTAAAATGGCAAGCTTAAGACCATATACAAGTATTTGCAGTTTCAAACTTACAAATTACAAATAGAATTTGTAGTAGCGGGCAAAGATATCAGCTTACATTCAGCAGGATACCAAAACTTACAATAATCTATACTTTGAATAATATTTGCAGTATAGTGGATTAGAAAATAAACTTATTGTCATAGACAGTATTTCGTAACTTATACTTTCATGCAAAGCTCCAAGTGGTGATAAGTTTGTTTAGAAAGAAAATAAAATCAACTAAGTCTAGTAATGGTGGTCCAAATTCATATGGAAATCATGGGACAAAGAAATAGAATAACATATACAAGTTAACTTAAAGTGCTCTACCCTATAGAATAATAGATAATAACTGAGATATGAATCCAAAAAAGAAAGACCAAATTAAATATCAGTTGGATGAAATTTGATTGCTACCATGGATGAAATTTGATTGCTACCATCAGTCCCCACCAGAGTATTCGAAACTCATAAGCAAATAAAGAACTTCAGCTGGACTCGATTGAGTAGAAAACCTTTCTCAAACTAGGATAAATATCCTAGGTGGCAATGTATTGATAAGTACTTTATTAATCATTGTAGAAGATAATTAAGGTTTTCAAAGCAGAAAATGCTTTGTAAAAGATATTGCATAGCGAAATAATATTCAAGTTACAACAAAATGGCTGGTGTTGACTAGGTAATAGCAGAAAAAGGGAGTATAGGAGAAAAAGAGCGGTACTCCAACGAGATAACCTCAACCATGAGGACATTGGTGCAGACAAGGATCAGTATATTGTGAAAATGTGCTACTTATTTTTCTGATCTCTAAGTGTGTGGATTATGTGATGATTAGGATAAGTTGAATGGCATGTAGAGAGTTGGAATCAAATGGCTCACACACAAACACACATAACTTTGTTTTGCTCAAGATGTCTTCTTCTTTGGATTGAATATCTAGCTTGTCAAACCAACTTCTGCAAATAAGCTTGTAGTATAATACATGCTAATTCAAATATTCACGAAACATTGTAATTTCTTTATCAGATTGTTATAGGAGAAACCACATAATAACTAAAAAAAATCCCTAACAAAGAGGAATTCATGGTTATAAAAGATGTGAATAAAATTGAGTTACAGACAATAACAATATTTGGTTCTATCATTTCAATCAATATCAAACAAATTTCATAATCAAAGGAAAATCCAAATTATCATGTAACTTTAGTTAGTACCTACTCAACATTCAACAGTGAGTCAACTAAGTATATTTGGAAGTACCTGCAAAATTGGCTGCAAAAGGCTTGGATCAAAGTTATTTGAGGATCTCAAAAGACCCCATATTCTAAAAACTCTATCTCGAAGCTCTAGCATTTGTGCTTGTTCACCTGCACTAAGCTTAAAGGGCGGTCCACTTGCATTGCCAAAACTGATTAAAGGCTTCATAAAGTCAGGCATGAGAGCATATGCATCAATCATTGTACCGAAGATAACAGCTTCAGCTACATAACTAGCTTCTTTCACAACAAGAACTCGTAGCTCATCTCCATCAGGACCTAGTAGTAACTTCAAAACAGGTTGCAAAGCATCTTTTGTGCTGAAATCTCTATCCTTACGTCCTTGAACCAGAAGATTCTCAAGCCTGTTCCACCTGCACACTAGGTAGAGGTGCAATCTTTGTTAACCACATGCTAACTCTATATAGGTCTAAAGAGCATACGGAACCAAATTAAACAGAACATATGCACTTGCCTGAATCTGCCATCTTTGAACAACAGTTCTACCAGAGCATCTCTGAGATATGGATTTGGATCAGTTAAAAGCCTTTTAGCAAAATATGGATATGAGGCAGCAAGGACCTTAAAGTTTGGATCAGCATAAAGAGCTAATCCTTCTAGCACGGTGAGTGATTTCAGTACAAGTGCATAATATGCTGGAACTGTGAGCAAACAAAGAACATCATAAGCCAACATGATATAAGGTGGAAAAATATTGTTTTTCTAAGAACAAAGTGAAAAGGAGTGTTATTTTCTAAATAAGTTCCTATACAGGTATAGGAGCACTAGTCTGTTCACAAGTGATTTTGAAACATAGTAGATCAAATTTAAGTAAATTCTGGTGCTACTCACAGATTATACTCACCATTGAAAGGATACTGATACATAACATTTCCTAAGCCATCAACGATACTCTTGAAGTTGAGTTCACTTACGGTTGAATTGAGTGCATCATCAAAGAAATTCCTAAGAACTGGAACAATTGGACTAACATCTACATCACGTGTTAAAAAATTCAATGCATAGTAATCACGGGCCATAGCGTCATAATCCCGATTAACCATGTGAACTACATGACTAATAATAGCAAATCTTGCTTCCTCTGGTGTTTCACTCATCATCCCAAAATCAATGAAAGCAAGTTTCCCATCTGGCGTTGCTAAAAGATTACCAGGATGTGGATCAGCATGGAAAAACCCAAATTCAAGCAGCTGCCTCAAGCTACATTGGATACCTATGTTAACCAAATTCAATAGATTCAAACCTTGCTTCTTGATAGCTTCCTGCTCACTCAATTTGATCCCATTCACCCAGTCCATGGTCAGCACCTTTGAACTTGTATAATCCCAGTATATATTTGGCACAATCACCTCTTTGTTGTCACCGTATAATTTTTTAAATCTGCATGCATTCTGCCCTTCCTGTACAAAGGAGTACATTCTAACATTAAGGTATACATAAGATGATTTTATCAAACTATTAAGTATATAAAGGCATTGTAGAAAGTATTAATAACAAAAGGTACGCACCTGAACATAATTAAGTTCCTGATAGACACTTTTTGCAAATTCATCAACTAGAGCAACAACATCCGTTGTGATTATATCAACATACTTGTTTATCAAAAAACCAAGACCTCTAAGAAGGTAAAAATCTAATCCAATAGTTTCATCAATCCCAGGCCGCTGTATCTTGACAGCAACAAACCTCCCTGAGAACTTAAGCTGAGCCTTATATACTTGGCCTAGACTTGCAGCAGCAATTGGTTCTGCTGATATGATCGAGTAAATGGAATCAAGAGACATCCCTAACTCCCTCTCGATGCACGCAAGCGCCTCCTCATTCGGAAACGTCGGAAGCGCATCCTGATCGACCAGCAAGTACAAGCTAGTTGAGGCTTGATTAATAATTACAATCAAGAACAGAGGCAATCTCATAAGCTGAACCTGAGACCTGTAATTCTGCGAGCTCCTCCAGATATTCGGCTGGGCAAATGTCGGGCCGAGTGGACAAGCCCTGCCCGATCTTCACAAACGTTGGGCCTAATCGACTAAGGGTTTTGGTCAACTCCACTGCTCTCTGCCGCTTCCGCTCTTCGAGCTTGCCTTGTCTCTGATCTAGGAATAGTTTCAGCGCGAAGGTACCCAACGCCGTGAAGATCTCCAGCATCCTCGAGAGCACCTACTACCAAACTTCACAGCCATTACTCATCGACATAACAAGGGGAACCCTATAATTAGGACTTACCTTGAACGGTTTAGAGGCGTATTTGGCGACGAGGAGTTGGGGGCTGTAGACGGTGGCATTGGCGGCACGGGCCATGGCTCGCGCCTCAGCCTGAGTATCCTTGGTGTTATCTTTGGGGATAACCGCGAGAGCCATCGGAGTTTTCGCCTCCGCAACAAGCTGGATGCCGTAAGGGCCGCTACTTCCGTCAGTCTCGGAGGCGGTGCTGGGTCGAGCCTCGATGATAGCGGCACGAGGGAGACGCGGCCGAGAGATCCGATGGGATCCTGGCGGTGGCCTCCGGCAGAGGCCAGGTGACGGAGGCGAGGAGAGGCAGACGGCGACGGTCATTGCGGTGGATTTCCGCCGATGAGGCGGGGGAGGTCGGAGACCTGCTCGATGATATGCCTGTCCGCTTCCACTGTACTGTACTTGCAAATTGGGCACCGGTGTTTTGTGAAGATTTCCACATTTCCGAGTTGGTAGATGTCATATAGTTATTTAGCTGCTAGTTTCGCATTATTTTATTTTCTGAATAATACTGATTTACTCGAATAATAAAAAAAATAGAAATATGTCTCGTGACTTAAATAGAGTAATGTACTTCCTCTTCTTTACTTGAGATCTTCTAAAATTATGAACTGAAATAAAAAATTTAGACTAAATTATGTTTTTGTCTCTATTAAATATTAAGAGAATCCAATTGGATTTATGTAGATGTAGATATCGGAATTACCCTGATTTTACGCAAGTCAATTTTTCTCTTTCATAATTTAAATAAACTATATGTAGTTTTTAGGTATAACTAAAAGTGTCTTTAAAAGGCTAACCTAATACCTTTTGCAATTATATTAATTTTATATCTTACTTTACATTTTTCTTTTAAAAAATTACCTTTACAGACAACCAGCTTTTTAGATTTAAAAAGCATTGGCAAAAATTTAGGAAGAATACTCTTACTCTTGAACTACTCAAAAGTTGATCTTGAGATATTAAACAGGCATAAACAGTCTAACATCCTACATTGATGCACAAAATCAATCCCAACACCTACAAGAGTTTTGAGGTTAGAGACATACATAATCTGTTCTGGGATAAGTGTTAGAGGCACACATTTTCAACATTACAATACTACACCTTGCAAAGATTCAACATAATCCACCCAAATTCTGAAGCTCGACTCACAGACAATGAGGGAAATAGTTAACTCTGGGGATTTTTAACAAACAGTTTTAGATTAGTACAATGAATGAAATAAAGAATAGCGCAAGGGCATGGTTGCAGCACGACAGTGTAAATAGAGTAAATGTCCTTGTTTTGTTGAGCTGGCCTTGTTAGAAGGTGCTGCTGCTTTCACTGACGGAAACCGTGGAACTCTCCGATTTCACAGCATGGGATCCCTTGTTGATGTCCAATCCCTGAAGCCTTCCAAGGGGATCTTGCGGCACGGCGTCGGGATGGTTACTGAGGTGAGTAAGCATTTGATGATTCGTGACACCCAACTGTGGCTGCTGGAATTGGGGCTGCAACTGGGTAGCTTGAAGGTGGACTGCGTGTTGTTGGGGAAGTGTGAAGAACGCTGGATTGTAAGGTACATTTTGTGGCCCGATGTTGTATGTTTCATCAGGTTTTGATATTTCTCCTGTCGCAATCTTCAATCTTTGGACTTCCTGCTTTAGTGCCTCGTTCAGAGCTACAAGGACATAATAAAATACATCATCACCTTTAGACAGTGTTTTCTCGAGGCAACATAATTGGATCAGGATCATAAGGAAAAACTTTAAACATCCTTCTGGCTGTCGATAAAGCAATAGTAACTTAGCCAATACAGAAAATGAGTGGTTATCCTCATCACATCAAAGCAACTCAAACTTTCGCTGCACATCTAACTATAAGCTAGCTAGATTTCATCACTAAGTAATTGTAATATAGGTGCTCAGAGTTCAATGAAAGAGCTAGAGCATTTGGCACCTAGATCCATAATATATAATTGCCAGTTTGTAACTGTTATCAATGACCGTCAGGTTCTTTTGTGGACCCATTTAAATAGCCTATTTTCATTTATATTTGAAAGTAAATGGCTCCAGTTAACTGGCAATAATTACCACTATATTCGGAAAAAGAAAGAAGAAATTCTTGTGTTAAAGAAAAAAATGAAATTTTTCGCAAGGAACAATATAATAATAGATCATAGTGCTACATGAAGAGGATCATAGTTTGTTTTCATTGCACTAAATAGTGAAACGGAATTGCTTCAAATGATAACAACACAGAACTAGGTCAAATTTTCACCATATAGCACAAAGTCAAGCACATTATCATACAAGTAAAAAGTCTTTCATGGTTTGCTAATAGGTATCTGAAGAGCATAACTACATAAGGAAATTCAGATTTCAGACCTAAATAAAACAATTTCATTTCAATAATAGTGTGATGTTAGCTGATTTTGAAAGTAAAAAGAGATTAGACTATTGTATTTGTATCTCTAGAAAGTCAAATCATCAGTAACTTTATAAATGCCCCCATTATCTGGATTACGGGTATTACACTATTGTATTAGGGGGCATTTGTGCATTATCTGCATTGTAGCTTTTAAATTTCCATGGCCCACACATTGCTATATTTGGTTCTGACACTTTACCGGTGATCCAGATTGCCCAAAGTAGTAATGTGGATTAGCCCCAATGGGAGATGGGTATATGGATTACCACCCGATGGTAATCCTAAATTCCAACATTGTCCTTCTCTTCCATATATTCTTCTTCATTCAAGGCACCACCATATCTGCCGCCACCAACATCTCGGCCACCACAACCACCACAACCGTTGGACTCATCCACCACCACCGGTCGCCACCACCACGTTGTCCCAACCACTATCGTGCACTCATCTTCTTCCTTCTCCCCTCCAGGTAACCCAAAATCAAAAACTCTAAATATCCCAATGCTTCAAAATCGAAGCACAACTTCGATTAAAGCAGAAGGGCTTCGCATGAAATTGCTTTGCCTCGATTTCGAAGCAGAGGGGCTTCGACCAGCACAAGGAAACAGGGAGGGAGAAGAAGAAGAACCGAGAGGTGGCGGAAGAGCTGACGGCGAGAGCAATGAAGATAGGTTGATGGCAAGAGCGACGGAGACGGTCTAATAGGAAGAACGACGGAGAGGGACTGACGGCAAGAGCGGTGGACCCATGCTAATGTCAAGGGTGGTGGATAAGGTTTGTAGAGGAAGAAGAAAGGGTGAAGGAAGATTTTGACAAGGGTTTTCTGGTAATTTTTTATGAGGTAAAAATATAAAATTAGATTGTCATCTATGTTGACCAAACATGCCAAATGGGGTAATGTCATATTACCGATAAATTGAAGGGGGCAATCTATTTTGTGGTAATGTGGATTGTCATTATAATATTACTAAGCAATGTACCAAACGCAACCTAAAGAATGTGGTAGTCGCCCTAAAGAAAACCTAGTAAGGGGAACGCTATAGCTAATATTCACCATATAAATTGCAATCCAATCAACCAGATTTTTGCTAATACAAGACTTAAAAAGGATAGTCTCCAAGGAATGCAAACAGATAAGATAACGGTGAATAAATTTCTTCCCTCGTCATATAAACTAAGAATTATGAGACGAAACAGGGACGAAAGTTCAAGTTGTTAAGTTTAATGTATGATTCACTTATTACTAAAGAGCAAATTGAACAAGATTTCAAATTATAGGATACTTGATGAGGGGTCAACAATCAACATATCTTGATCTGATGTAAATTTTAATATTTGGAAAACTATATACAGAGTTAGGGATTTTTTTTTGCTCAAGTCAAACTATTTAATGTCTACACTATTGGCAAAAGTAGACCTCGAAGTATTCACATATTACCTAAAAATCCTACAATATTAAATTGCAAGTGGGCATAGCTATAAATCCAGTTCATGGTGATTGGTAAACCCAAGGCAGTAAAGAAAAATAAACTAAGGTGCTCACCATCACGTAATTGAGCTTGTTGTTCCATAGCTTGTAGTCGTAGCTTAAGCTCTGTGTTTTCTGCTGACAGACCCGTTGTGTCTCTCTGAGAATAAAAATAAGAAAGCAAAGAAAGCTCAAACTTCTAATTGGCGACTAACCCTCTTAAAACCGCGAGATTAGAATTTAGAAGGAATGAAACACAATGTATTGTCACGAGTCAAATAAACAAGTTAATGATACTTTACTTCAACTATTAATCATATTGCAGAAATGTTATCAAGAAAACAGCCAACCATATCCTCCAACTTAAGTTACAATTATGAAGTTCCAGACTTAGTCTTCAAAATGCTGAGAGAACCAAAAGCTGATAGAATACGGTTATATTGCAGGCCAAACAAGGAAATGCCAACTGCCACAAAACAGGTATCTTGATGATCTAATACTGTGAAATAACAAAAGATAATGAGATTGAAAAGGTAATAGTTGGTTCATATTCATAGAACATTGGCAGAATTTGTAAAAGAGAATATAATATACAAGAAAGAAGAACAAAATGAATTGAGAAAGAACCCACTTCTTAACTGAAAGAAAATTCACCCATTCATCTTCACCAATTACAAGTTTCGTTTTTCTCAGACATAACCCTCCTGCTCATATGTTCTTAAAAAAAATTCTGCATACTTCTGAGATAAAACAATTAACTTGGAGAAAGATTATGATTTACATAATTGGGCATTAGCAAGAAGAACAAAGCAACAACTTTCAATGTATTTTTGAAACTGAATTAACAGTGTAATTAATCATATCATCTTTGCAGCTATGAGTGTGTTTGGAACTGGTTTGCACATTCTTAAGGCCACTGGACCATCAAACTTCTCCAGTTTCACGAGATTAATTTACAAATAATACAAGAAAGCAATTTCAATACGAAAGTAAGTCAGTGAATCAATATGCAGATTAAAATTTTGATTGGTCAGACCTGAAATAGTGTAAGTTGTGCAGAGAGAGTAGTAGCTTCAGTTTGGAGGGTCTGGACTTTCCTCTCAAGTTCTGATATGTAACGAGCCTTTCTTTCTTTGGACCGAGCTGCAGACTGCCGGTTAGCTAGAATTCTGCATAATATAACATGAGATACTAATCAGAAAATATTTGAACGTGTATGTGGATTTTAAAAAATAATAGCAATCCACATGATAAGAAGCATTTTGATGTTGAGTTATTAGTCGAAACTAACAGTAAATTTGGGGGAAATTTAATAACTTTATTGGCAGTCTTGAGTCGTCAAATTTATGGTAGCAAAAGAAATCATTTACATTTGCAAAACGACATGCTTCAAGAAATTAAATTGCCCACCATTCATGTAATACTGGACAATACAGCATGTATTATAATAATTTAGAAGCAAAATAAATGCTTCAGTTAAATAGTTTATAGTCAAATATTTGCAATATTTCCTTGTAATTTCTTGCCCTTACTGACACATCTTATGTAACTCTATCTTTATTAACTAAATATTCTGTTTATATGAAGAAAAAGAACTAGAAATATTATATTTTATCTTATAAGATGCATTTGGACCATCTGATGTCATGATTTAGGATCAGAGGCAGCCAGTAATGCAGCAACACTTTGCTCTTTGTTGTTGTAAGGACTTCTACCAAGTATGTTCATCTACTAGATATTGGTGTATGTCTCTACCTTAAATTCACAATCAAAAAGGGATTTTAAAAAGTAGAAAGTGTCCTAAGTGCAATCAGAAGGCAAAATGCCTAAAACATAATATGGTCCAAGTGATAAGGAGTTAGGACACATGGAGTATCATTGGAAACAAAGGCCAAGCCATGTTTCAAAGAAAAAGTGAATATACAGAGTAATCCATAAATCAACAAAGGAACATGCTAGTTCATTCAACAACTTCTATCAGCAAAATTTAATCTCACGAGAAAGTATTTTATCCTCAATATATGAGCAATTTGCAGTTAGTGTACCACTTAAGCATCTAAAAACCATCAAGAATTAAATGCACAGGCAGACCATCATTTAATTGTAGTGAACTACCCGAGCTCTTGAACAATTTTCATAGATTTCAACTTTCATTTTTATAGTCAAATAGTATGTATGAATTAATCACCATGGCACCATCTAAATGCAAATCCATATAACTCACATGTATAGAGAAGAAATGAACTCCTTCAAACATAAAAGAGTACCTAAGTACTTGTTAATCACTGCTAGCTTAAAGCAAGACATTCAACACCCTATAATTGTTCAGTAGTTCTATAACCAAAAACTCCAAAAAAGGTAAATTGATCCAAGTATCAAATTTAAACCTTCTAAGCGTTATATCTTCACTTTTAGCTTTATTGAGCACTTCCTACCATCACTTCATAATGGTTACAATGACACCAGTGGAACCCAGAATGCTGACGAAGACTGAGAAATTAAACAGTGGGTCTCAAAATAAACAAAGATAAAAGATACGGGAAGAAGCATACAAGAGGAGAGAAGCTAATTTTGCTAATCAAGTTAGAAAGGTTTTACCTTTTAGCCCGCTTGGGATCAATGACGGACAGCTCCGCAAGCTGCTCTGGTGTCATGGCCTTCTTCGTTTCCAATACCTCACCAAATACCCCTTCCCTCTTCATTGACGCCGCAGACGACGACCCATCCACTGAGACGCTATGCCGATGCTTGGGCTTCGGTCCAGCAACTTCCCCGCCAACTTTCCTCTCCCCGCCGCACCCGGAGCTCTCCGCTGTCCGATCCGTGCAGTCTCCGCCACCCTCCGACCCGGATCCGCTGACTTCCAGCTTGCACCCGATCTTGTCGATGTCCATGAACGTGCAGAAGAGGTCATCCTCGGAACCGATCTCGTCGACGCCCCCAGTGGCGGGTGCTACGACCGGATCGTCCTCCGGGAGGCGGAATGCGAGCTCGGATCTGGCACGGCGGTGGTGGGGGCCGCGCAGCGGGGGGGCGGGGGCGGGGAACATAGAGGCAGAAGCTCCGGCGGCCGGCGGCGACGGGGCCGGGGCTAGGGAGGGAGCATTGCGAGGGGGAATGCAGTT
The DNA here is from genome assembly GCA_034359265.1 of Canna indica. Taxonomy (NCBI): domain Eukaryota; kingdom Viridiplantae; phylum Streptophyta; class Magnoliopsida; order Zingiberales; family Cannaceae; genus Canna; species Canna indica. Next base: position 797,095 of record CP136891.1, read on the forward strand.
AGGAGTAGGATTGAGGGGCGGATCAGGGAGCTTGGGTTGCATCTGGGACCTCCGCCTCCTCTCGAACTCCCATGAGAAGCGGAGAAGGGGGGAGTTGGGAAGCAAATCTAAAGAAAGGTTTTTATGTGTGCGGATATACGAAGTGAGGAGAGAGAGAGAGATTTGGCACTACGTTAGCTGCTATTAAAAAACAGGTGCTTGTTTCTCAAACCAAGTATTTATTTTCTCAAAACAAAAATTAAGTTTTTACTATTTTACTATTTAGTTTTGTTACTGAAACGAAAAAGATGTTTATTTTTGCAAAAATTCAGAAAACTATGTTTATCGACACCTGAACCAGACGTCGAAATAAACATATCTTTTATCATACAGATCAGGTATCAATTGGGACAAATTTATTCAAATAACTATTCTTTTGACAAAATTTTATTAAATTTTTAAGAAATATTATTTTTAAAAATGTTTATCTCAAAAAAATTATATTAAAAAATATGTCTTTTAACTTACATTAATAAGATCATGTTTGTATTAAGATGTATGAAAATTTTCCAAAAGGTTATAATTGATTTTAATTCAAAAGTCTTCTACAAATAAAGGTCATGTATAAATTTATTACAAACGTTTAAAGTGAGGGTATATATTCATTCAATTGATCCAAAAATTTCTCATATATCAATCTGAATTTATTCAATACTAATATATAAATTAAAGTTAATTGATATATAAAAATTATGACCAATTGCAATCACTCTTAATTAACTCAAGATAAGCTAAATATAGTTGTTTTTAAAATTTTATGAAATAAATTGGTCATGTATTGATGCATAGATTAAGAAATTCCCGATTAAGTGTTATATATGTTATATTCTGGGTTTTTTTAAAAAAAAATAAAAGGTCTGATTGTAAATTAAAGAGGTGTAGCGGTTATTTGAAAAATTACCTCCCACCGCCTCAACCGGCGCCTAAGGGTGAAGAATCGAAGGTCGGATCATCGTCGCCGGAGCCGAAATCTTGAGGTAGGAGTCTTACCTTCCTCATTTCCTTCCGTCAAATATCCCTCACTTCATCGGCAGTAGGTGGAATCGAAGACGAGGGAGGAGGTTGGAAGTGGTCGGAGGCCGTTGGAGCACGGCCCGACGCCGCTGTGCGACGGCGCAGCTACGCGCTGCGGCTGCGCTTTCCGGAGCTCCGCCAGGGGGGCCGTAGGCCGGCGGAGGAGGCGGTGAGTCCGTCGAGGTAGGTCGCCGGCGGAAATGGGACCGGCCGGCGACGGATTGAGGTGGAGGAGGAGAGAGTCAGGTGTGAAGGGGAGGAAGAAGGTGACGGGGATTTGGTGCAAGAATAAATATATATTAAATTAATTAGTAATAATTAATTAATAATTAATGTGTTTATTATGAAATAAATTATTTGGACGATATAGAGTCGTCGGATCGAGTTGGGGTGAACATCAATATTGTATATTTTCACGTTATGGACGTGATGGTGGTGTCGGATTCTAGATCAGAGATCGTTTGGTATGACTTTTTATATTTTTTAGTATTTTACCATAAGTAAAAATTATTAATTTGATTTGATAAATAATTAGATAATATAAAATAATATTATATTACTTTAAATGGTTATTAGGGGCAAATAGTTAGTGTGGGCTTGAGTTTGATTCTCGTTGTAGCCGATGAATTACTATTGGATAAAATGACCGATTTATCCTTTTGCCTCAATTTGCTTGATATTGTTTCTAATTCTATTGAACTCATGTTGCATATTATCATTAGACATGTCATGTAGATAATTGCATGTGTTACATTTTATTGTCAAATATTGATGTTGATATTTGATCATGATATGTCATGCATGATATTATGTTGTTAATTATTGTGTTATTCTCTTGATCATGTCATCATCATTCGGAGTTGTTATATTGTTGATATCGGTGATGTTATTTTATTATCTATTGATCATGGTGATATATCTTGTTGCATTGTTGGAGTTGACTTGTCGACCTAAAGGCTACGGTCTTGTAGAGGACTTCGGTCCAGGACCATTTTATTGCGGTACTCTCCAGACATGGGTGAGGGTATGGTTATTGACCAGTCACTTTGGGCACCTTCGAGTGTGGAGATGTTGGATACGACGTCCGTCGGGCTACCTGCTGGATGGGGTAGTCGTGTCACCATTGGAGCGGACGGTTGATGTCACTCTGCGGGTGGTAGAGTGCGGGGTTTTATCCAACGGTCCATACGCTCGTTGATTTGGATCGATGTTGATTAGGAGTAGGTGTGGAGCATTTGTTGTATATATATCGCATTTGATTGCATCTTAGGTCATATTGTTGTTTACTGTTGAGTTGACACCTTATTCATATCATTAATCATATTGTGGTACTCCTACTCAGCACCTGCTGATTCCTGTTATTATTGCTTCAGACTTGCAGAGGTGAGCCGTTGATCTCTAGATCGACGTGTAGATAGTTGATAGACAACATGTAGATCTGGAGCTCTGATATGGCGACGGCTTTTGTATTTTGTCATATATTGTCGTCTTTTTATACTGATTTTGATACTGATGATTTTAGAATTTTGTAAAATATATATTATTAAATACGTTGTTTAATATTGTACCTGAATGGATATATATATGTGTGTGTTTTGTTGTAATTATTTGTTTCATAATATGCTTGATTATGATTTCTGATACGTATCAGTGATTTTTCTTCTGCTGCGTGGTTTTCGAGTCGCCTATTGTCGCGCTTTGGAACATGGCCGCCTTGGGGTGTGGGGGTGGATCGAACCGGGGCGTGACAATATATGACAAACCTGGCAAAGGTGAGATAAAAAAACAATGTATATTCTTCCGTAATTAGCATGCTAATCAATAGATACACGCAGAAATTTAATTAAAATCACATAGATCAATTGTTTTAAGTGCAGAAATTAGTAAGACAAATAGAAAATATCATTTGAATAAATAAATAATGACAAATGACAAATAAATTAGCAATAATTTTTGGCCCTCGACGGAAGCATCACATAAAACTCGTATCCTTAATTTGTGTATATAATCGATCTACACTGGTAATAGCTTATTAAAAGTCATAAGGCGAGCTTCATCATAAAGGAAATCCATGGGGACTTGGTGGGCGCACGGAGTTCATGATGAAGGAGTCATGGTTGATGCTAAAATGAGAAGCCACTGGCGATCCAGGCACCGGAGACGACATGGGGCTTCCTAACAGCGCTCTCGGGCTCCCCATCGGCATTGTCGGAGCACTCCACATTGATGCTGATGAGACTCCACTTCGGTAACGACGCTCACCGTTCCTTTTGGGTCCCTTCTCTGCCCAGATCAGCTCTTGCAGCTTCACCCTACTTGGATACCTCCAACAACACGTTTGCCCTGCTCTCTTTATATACCTATAAATTGTGTGTTAATCAAGAATATGTTATATGTATATATATTAGATTTATGCCCCAAGTGATATAAGCTAACTATTAACCTATACACCATTTATTAGTTTGTTATATATTCCATTTCATAAAGTCATATTTAGATATATAGAATAATGGATAAATTTTAGTTTGGTGTTTGAAATAGAATAATATAAAAATGGTGTTATATTCTGTGAGAACTTGATCACAAGGTTTTTTTTTGCTTACCTTTGGCTGTATCTTCTTCCCAAACACTGAACACATTTCCTTCCCTCAGGCATGTCTCCCATCCCAATGCCCACACATTTCCTGCAGTAGACTCTTCCACAAACCTGCAAGCAAACAGAGGAATTAATTCTCCAGCAAACTCTCTAGTCTCTACTCTTTTAGCAAGAAAAAGATCGCTTTCGTTAGAAATTAAAACACAGAGAAAAATAAAAAAAATACCTACACATATATACAATTTGCTGGCAGCCATCACGGCCTATATATACTTGCTACTTATATATATACTTCTACTAGAAAGTAAAATATTTGCATATATATAACAAAATTAAAAGATGCCACTAATTAAATTCCTCACCAAGCATCGGTTCCGAAAAATATAGATGTAGGCGCTGCACAAAGCACATATATTTGAATGAGGAATCCCAGGCCGCTTTCTTCTTCCTGCCTCTCCAGCTGCACTCACCATGCTCAAGCCACTCGCGTCGTCAACGTAAGCTCGATTACTGTTCTCAACCGATATCACAGCAGAGCTCTTGTTGCTCCTCTTGAAGCTGTTCCGTGCAATCCGCTCCCGGTAGATCTCGCGCTCGTAGTTCTTAGCAGCTCCCTGTAGCCCCTTCGCGAAGTCGAGGCTGGGCGATGAGTTCACCGGGGCTGCTACCGTGTGGACTTTCGGTGGTGGTTCTTCTTGGATTGGGCACATGCTGCCGATCGTCTTTGTCTCTGCTACATCATTTTGTTGAAAGCTCGTGAAGTCCTTGAAACTGAGGTCGACCGACTCGTCGGGGACCCCGAGGTAGAGGTCTTCAAGCTCCTTCCTCGCCTTGGCGAGGATTGCCTTGTCCCCCATTCAGAATTGAGAAAATTAATGTACACTGGAAATTAGGAGGAGGATCGAGAAAGATAGGCGTATATGCATTAAGAGTAAGGAGGAGCTTGGGGATGTAATAAGAAGCGCAAGGCGAGGAGGTGAAGACAAGAGATGTAGGTGATTCTTCCGAGAAGTGAAATCGGCCTGAAAATGAGAGAGAGTAAGACAAGAAGGTGGTGATGAAGTATTAGTTCAATGAGTTTGGATCGGTCGATGGAGATGTATAATGAAAGTTGCAAATTAATCAGTGAATCCGCGTCAATTAATTGCCGTCTGATTAATTTTCTAATACATGGTGTTAGGTTTTCAATGAAGACCTGAACCATGCAACGTTTTAACAGGTAGTGTTTGGTTGTGAGGAATTATATAATGTGGTGACCGAGTCTTTGCAATATATTATTATTATTGCATGCATGGAATTTTTAACAAGCCATTCGGCATTCGCCAATCAAAATCCAGTTCTGGGGTTGTAAATATTTCTTCATGCATGATGAAATCACCGAAGCTAGCTGTTGGTATATATGTATATATATTAAGCTCATTGTTGATGATATATAATTCGACAAATATTTTGATGCATGCCAATTCTGTTGATACTTAATTGCTTTTTGTGTCTGTGATTGCGACGATATAATTGCATGTGATTTATAAAATCTGCTAAATCTTTGGTAATAATCGGAGTCGGCAGGCGGCCCATAATTAATCGATTCAATCAAGACACTGATTTCGTTAACTAATTCAATGAAACCATGCACGTAAATTCGATCATGATAATATATTTGAGTCAGGAAACATAAATTCGATCAGTTATCTTTACATATATTAATTGATCAGAGAGTGAATCTTGAAGCGAAATATATGTTGGACCCGATAGATTAATTTAGTGGTGAAAGATTTATAACCAACAATTAAATTAGAACTGGGACTAGGATATTATACACATTGGACTGTTCCTAAATTTTATGGATATGACTATACAAAATTAAATGTCCTTCATCACCGGGCAACTGGTCATCGAAGACAAAATCACAAAACTTAATTAATTTAGCCGGACAATCTAATTGAAGTTTAGTTTTCTTGTTCTTGCATGAACAGATATGTAATGACAAATCTATCGTAATCAAAATATTTTTATAAAGAATATCCTAGGTTTGTCTTTTCAATTTAAACATGTAAAAATGACGTGTACACGATTAAAAATTCTTTTTGCAAATAATCGTGAACGACAGGATTCGAACCTGTGCGGTCAAAGACCACGATTTCTAGTCATGACCGATAACCACTCCGGCACGTCCACCAGCAGATAGTTAATAATACTACTTTACTAACTATTTTACACTTTGTCCGTGCGTCAAATTTTCAATTTCTCTTTACTTCTAATTTGTAATATTTAGTGGCCCCATTATTATTATTATAAATTTATAATCATTTCACGTTTGTATTGATTTCGTCGGTTTTGAACATTATTTTTCAAACCCCTGATCAAATCCACTAACCAACATGCAAAGTACATTATTAAGACTGCCTTAAGTATACACTGGTGAAACCTTATAATTGGTTGTAGGGACTTATATGTTCTTATTTAGTGAACAAAATTCGACCGTACTGAAGTCACTGCAAATAACTACATGGTCTATATGAGATTGAGTTTTTTTTTCAAGCAACTTAGTATAATGCCAAATTCCCAATGCTGCACAGTGTATCGCTCGATCCCTGATGGTTTTTTCATTTGAGGTGCCAATCCTAGAGACACATATTAGGATCAGAGCAGTTTAGCCTCATGCTTAACTAAATAGGAATACAACAAGGTAAAAATTTAATTGAATGAAAAAGCAATCTAACTGTGAAGAGAGAAGACCAATTAAGTATATAGATTATCTCCTCTGGGACTTGGAAGGAGAGGTCTGTGCAGGGGGCAAAGTCAGAAAATTATTTTATGAGGGACAAAATATGAAATCACATCTTATGAGGGCAATTACATGGTAAAAATATATTTTTAGAGATGACAAATATAATTAAATATTAATGTATATTTTATATATAGTAATATATATGTAATGGGGGGACCAATGTGAGGAGGGGCAATTGCCCCTCCTGCCAAAACATTGGCTCCGCCCCTGGGTCTGTGTGTAGAAGATAGTTCATAAGATTGATAATTTTGGATGATTTGCTTTTTTTCTTCTAAATAGCTACGTGGATATGTAATTATGCATCAAAAGGAACATAGTGCAGATGAGATATGTTTTTTTTAGGAGTGAGGCCTACATGCCACACAATTTATTCCTTTCGCGAGGTTCGAAATGGTAACAGATAAAAGGAACAAAAGAAAGAAATCCGATAGATAGAGGAGGAGAGTAAAAAAATTAAGCCTAAAATTAAAACTACGCGAGCTAGCAAGATTGTGGTCGCCTAGGTGGACACGATATGCACGCGCGAGCTAGCAAGACCGTGATCACCTAGGTGGACACGAGCTATACGCGCGAGGTGCTTCCCCCTCACAAATAGGACCCCACCCAGGTCCATAATCTTTCAGATGTCCTAGACGCAATGGAAATATCTACGGTCGACCCTCTGAATATTGTGATGTTCCTCGCTTGCCAGATGGACCAACACCAGATCATTGAGAGAACTCGAGCCTCGTTTGCTTTGTCGGATTAAGGAGGTGGATTGGATTCCACTATTTGCAGCAATGGATAAGAATCGGGCCAGAAATTGAGTGAATTTATTTTGGCTCAAATCTACCACTGGCCTAATTTAGAAAACCCGTGGAGGGGGTGAGTTTAGGGTACAAATCCACAAGATATAGATTTTATATCTTATCCATACTTTTTATCATATGTCAAAACAAACATATGATAGGATTCCAAGAATTTCTCTTGAATTTCTATCTCATCTTATCCATCTTAAATCTTATCTCATCCAAATCATATCCTGTAAAGCAAACATGACATCGGAGTCTCGCACTAGCCATGGGGAAGTCACGTTCTTCACATTGGATGAGGCAGTCATTTCTTAATCCAAGTCTTGCGATCAACGTGCCCCAGCCTCCCCTAACCGTCGGACATTCGCGGAAAAGGTGGTCAATAGATCCATTGTAACCCAAAGTCTAAGGAGTCTGCCCTTAGTAAGAATTCTAAATGTTCGGTCTTCTATTTTTTAGTTTCGATTTCTAGTTAGGTCATCTTCGTTATCCCTCTATTTACACAAATTGAAATCAAAATTGAAAAAAAAATAGAAAAAAAAATAGAAACCAAAACCGACAGATCAGTTAACTAAAAATTCATTCGATTTCGGACCAGTTTTTCGGTTAATTAAATTTTCGGTTAATCGAATATTCGATTTTTTCTAACACCTATGTTGTATCTTACGCGTCGTTTGCGTGACAAGTTGCTCATTGTATGTGCAGCACGTGTTAAGTCAACATCCATGATATATTCGTTAAGTCTTATTTAACAAAAGTTAGTTTGTGTGTCATTTTTGTATCATTTGTAATAACCTTGGAGATATTTTAGCTCCAAAACAAATATTATTGACATTTTAGTACTCGTGAGAAAATATTAAGGACATTATAGTACTCATGAGAAAATATTAAATGTATTTTAGTACCCGTGAGAAAACGTCTTGATTTGTATGCATGCCACGTATCCACAAAATCAGTCTCAGTTATCAGTCACGTCAACTCCATTAACTTCATTTACATATAGGGTTATTTTTGTATCAAATTTCATAATGTAAAGAATATTTTTGATCGAAAAAATTTTAAAAATATTTTAGTAGCCGTGAAATAAATATTATGAGCATTTTAATACATTTTTGTATATTATAATTATCACGAATAATATCACCGCCAAATACGTTTCATCAAACCGATTGGGTTGAGAACCTAAATTTGAAAAGGCCTGATTCACTTTAACCATACACCAAAAGAATCCTGCGAGATCTAAATTTATTCTATCTATTTAATGTCCACGTGGCATGCTTTCATAGAACCCATCTCTATTTGAATTTGAAATGCGAGGCCCAAATAAAGGCCCAACGATGAAACTAATATCCCATCTCTATTTAAACCCGCGCCTCTTCCCCCCGTTGAAACTAATTAGAAACTGCATCCGCCCTCGCCTCCATTTCAAACTTCGTTCTCCTCGTGGCTTCTCGCTCCTTTTTTTCCCCTCGGTCTAATCTTAGGGTTGTCGATCTGCTCCAACATCTCTTCTTTGTTATCATTCCCTGTCCTTCGCGGATCTGTTGAAGGCGGAGAATAGAGGTTTCTGGCTTCGGAACTCGATCGATTGGATTCTGGAATGGCATCGCAGGTGTGGCTCTTTTCTTTTCCTCTCATCCAGGTTTTGTTTTTGTCACCTCCTGATAATTATGTTTTATGTGGTGTTTTACAATTTGAAGGAGGTGGAGCTGGAGGTAAGGGACTGCGAAGATGAGGTTGAAGGGCGGACGGATGGACCTAAGCGGATAAAGATGCGAGATCTGGAGTCTGTGCTTAGAGTGGAAGGTAATTGGCTTCTTATGTCTCCTTTTGGACTCTGCTTCTTTGATTTAATGACGAAGATGTTCTGATGATTATGCACTATACGTAGTATGATTGATTATCTAAATTTTTTATTTTTCATGGTGAATGGTGTTATCTTTGTTTAGAATTTGGATACTTCTTACAATGATATCTGTAGTGCAAATATGACATTTTTCTAGAAATATGCTTTCCTAGTAGATACTAGTCGTTGTGCCATCGTATTTGTTCATTAATGATTTTAGTAAACATTAGTAGCATATTCTTAATACTTAAGGAGAAAGGAGATGTCAAATTTTTTTGCAGTCATTTGCTTTATCTACATGCATAATTTAGGACATGATTTTAGCCTTTCTTCATTTTTTCAGTTCCCTATCTGCGACGTATACTGATTTTATATGCTCCGTTCATTTGTTTTTACTCCAGGAATCAGGAACTGTAGATTAGATTCATCAAGAATAAATAAAGACGAGGGACTTGGAAATCATAAAGAAGCGGGACATTCTGAAATTACATCCACTAGTGCATCGACTCCCTCAGTGAAATCTGCATCAGAGACTACAGCTTGTAAATCTTTTGAGAACGTTGCTTCTTGTCTGACTTTGGCTCCTGCAAGCACTACGGGCGAGTTGTTCTCAGGACATGACGTCTTGACGATGTCAGGCAATGAAATCACTAAGCAGATCTGCCCCATTGAAACAATCAAGGAGGGCGAACAAGACAGCACTAACATGGTGGGCCTTGTAATGGATCTTAATTCTGCTGATACTTCGAGTACTGCAGAAGAACACAATCCATTCTACCCCTTTAAAAAGTTGGGACAGATTAAACATGGAGATGCCTCCGAGTGTGGTAGCACCACAGGTCCGGTCGAGGAAACCGGACCTTTGAGAATGTGGAAACAAATGAAACAAAATGGCTTCCTATCATCTTCACATGGAGGCGTATTGATTCCAAAGCAGCGGGGTCGGCAGCCAAGAAAGAGGAAAAATGACGAGCTTAAAAGCAAGATTGAGTTTGCAAAGAAGGAGCAGTTTAACAGGTTCACGAAGATTGCTGCTCCAAGTGGATTGCTTTCTGGGTTAAACCCAGGGATCATCAACCATGTTAGAAACAGCAAGCAGGTTCACTCCATCATAGATGCTATAGTGCACTCTGAGAAGCGTGATGGTCGAACCCAGAGTAGGATTGATGACCAAATGGGAAGAGTAACTAAAGAAAACAGTGAGAAAAGGAAAGAAAACATCTTTACCCAAGGTTCATCAATCAAGCAGATGAATTTACCTGCAAGTGAACAATGTATTCCTTTAAAAATGGAGAATACGGGTGATATCAATGAAATGGATATGTTGAGCCACAATTTTTGTCAGGATGCCCATGCAACTTCACAGCTGACCACAGAGTCTAAGGATGCTGCGCTTACTTTGAAACTCTCGTCAGATATGATGATGGTTGCAGAAAATGCAAGCAGTGCAACAACTGATGAGTTTTCTGCAAACCAGGGAAATATTAACACGTTATCTTGGAAAGGTAATATTAAAAAAAAACAAATTTGTGGACTTGCTTTCTTCTTATTTTGCTAAGCTATTGAATAATGTTCGCGTAGTTTTGCTATAGGTTATTTAACTAGGTGGCCATCTCAACTGTCCTATATAGGCCTATGGCCAACAATGTTTCACGATTTTTAGACTTATATTTTCTCTCATCCTCCCCCCTCACCTGTTATCTTTTCAACCCTCTTAATAAGATGCCAGGTATTCACGTTTCAAAAAAAAAAGAGGTGGCCATCTGAACTGAATATTTGCTCTACTGAAGTCTAGAATCAAGCATGCCATAGTATATCAGGTTGAGAAATTTGCCAAAAACATAAAACTTTTGGCAAATTTATTAAAACCATAATTTTTTAAATATATTTGTCAAAACCATAACTGTTTTAGCAAAACCCTAAAATGCCTCTCAAGAAAATCAATCCCTCCAAACTCTCATGGTTCATTTCTCACTCCTATTCTCCAGTTTTTTTTATTGAACCCGTTTTTATAAATTTTACCCGATTTTTTTTGTTGAACCAATTTTTTAATTGAATCGAATTTTTTGGATTTCTTTGTTGAACCAAAAAGATTTTTGACCCCCCAAAAATATCAACCTGATTTTTTGGTTGAACCATTTTTTAAATAAAAAAATGGGTTATATCATGAGAATTTTTTAGTTGATGTTTTTGAGATAGCAAAAAATTTATTTTGTTCAACCAAAACAAATCCCAAATTTTTTTGGTTCAACAAAAAAGAGAGAGAGAATAAATTTCATTTAAAAATTAGTTTCAATCAAAATAAAATTGTTGAACCCGATTAGAAAATGAACCATGTTACAAAGATTTGATGTTTTGGGGTATTTTAGGACTTGAAGTTTTTATACTTTTGACAAATTTCTCTATTAGATTTAGCAAAAAATCCAATGAGCTAACTGGATTAAATATTCATTTTCAGCTGCTAACGTTGCTTCCCAATGGTTGGACCTTCTTCAACAGGACATAAAAGGGCGCCTTGCTGGTAATAACATTTAGCTCAAAATGTTAGTGCAATCATCTAATATTTGTTACTTATCATCTAATATTTGTTACTTATCAGTATAATATATATTTATGAAGCCTTAAAGCGCAGCAAGAAGAGAGTAAGGAATGTCATACAGACCGAATTACCTCATCTGTTATCCAAGGAGTTCCCATCTAACCAAGAAAACGAGCACACACAATCATCAGAGATGCATGTGGCACGTTGGAGATCTCTTTTCAGCCAAATGGACAGGGAATTGCACGAGGAAGGAAAACACCTCGTGAGTGCCAACTTCAATCGCTCCAGTAACTAGGAGTCGTTTTTGTTTGTCAAAAGTTTTTAGAACACTAGTCCATTAGCTGACAATAATGCTCTACGGCCCTGCGTACTGATTGTGGTTTTTCCATTTCATTTCCTAGTTCTAAATAAGATTTTCTAGCTTTGTATAATTAAACATGTCATGCAAATTACAAGTTGATTATGACGGATTTAGCTGAAATGGTGACCTTAATCTTGCATAGATAATAATGTTTCTCTTCTGTGCAGGAGAGCTGGTTAAAACAAGTTCAAGAAATGCAACTACACTGTGAAAATGGCCTTAAGTTTGTTTCTTCCGGTGGTTCTTCACAATTAATTTCAGCACATGACCCAAGGTCCGTTAGCTTTGACTCCAGAATTATCTCAGCTTTCAGAAAGAAATTATATTGCTCATCGCTTTTAGTATTATAATATAGCATGTAACGAGATGGTGGTTTCCTGCTGCATGCAGATTACTCGCACTTCAGTATTCTTACAAAAGAAATACAAAATCTGTTCTGTTTGGCAATTAATTTAAATATCCACAATAAGAGGATTAACTAGTTCCGTCCTTCAAACCAAAGTTCTAAACAATTGCAATACTATTTTTGCTTATTCTACAAATTATATAGTCTATTTTGCATTTTGACTCATTGAAATCCTTCTCGTTGTTAATATGATTTGGTGCTCTCAGCAAGTCGAAGAAATCTGATGCAGTTGAGCGGGAGTTTGCAGTTCACGCAGCTGCAGCATCCATCTACTCCACATGCAACTTTATCATGGCAACGGAAAATGTGCAGTGTTTCTGAATTCACAAAGTCTTGTGTTTCGGCTCTGTTTTTTTCACTAATTATAGAACAATCTTCGCAACGTGCTCATTTATGCTTCGATTTATTGTTTTTTTGCACTTGCTATGTGCATTTGTCAAATCATCAATTTCTTCTGGCTTAACCAATTGTTTTAAGTGTTTATGTCAAAATTGATCAAAGAATGTCCCATTTGTTGTGATAATAGGATTCTTCTCTGCAAAAGTGATAGGGTCCCTAGTTTTTGTTTTTTTTTCCTGATGTCAAAGTGATATTTTTTTGTTTCCATATGTGCTTTTTGTGTGTTTTTTCAATTTAAACTATATGGGATGACATGGCTAGGGCGGGCAACGAATCGGATACGGTGTGAATACTGAATTATTCGTATTCGCACCACACCCCATATCCGTACCGTATCCGTTACGGATGTGAATATGGATATCCATTTCCGCACCGCTTTAAATGCGGATATCTGCACCGTATTTAATAAAAATATATTAAAATAATAAATTTAATTAAAAAAATTTAATAAATTACTAATTCATTGATCCAAAATAAATATATAATATATTTCAAAATTCATCTTGACATAAAATTACCATAGAGCTTTTATATATATTAATAACTTATATGAGCAAAATAGTAATTCAAAGACGGATACGTACTGTATTCGCGTGGATATGATGCAGATATAAGTCATATCCGTATTCGTACTGTATCCACGTGGATATAAGTTTTCTAAATCTGTATCCGTATACATATCCATTTTTACTTGCGGATATGGATCGGATACGGTACAGATGCGATTTTTAGTTAGCGGATGTGGATAAAATTGTCACCCCTATTCATGGCCTTCTTTGCTTTAAATACCTAAAACTAAATTTCTATGTTTGATAGTAGATTGAGTTTTGAATTATGTTATATTGCATTCCAAGCTTTGTTACTAAATTGTTTGGGAGTTGACTTTTATTGTTAACTTATGCGGATTTAGGTTGCTTAGTTTAACAAAATCATAAATATTTTAAGAGAAATTAATAAAATCATAAATAAAATTAAGTATTTGGCAATATCATAATTTTTTTTAACATTTATCAAAATAATCCTTAAGAATATAATTGCTTCACTAATTTGATCCATTTTTTAAATGAGGTTTAGAACCTTAGTGAAAAGTATTCTTTTCTTTAATTAAAAATAACAAGTCATAATAGATGATCATATTAAGAATCGAAGTGTTCTTATGTTAGTAGTTAGGTAATCTGATTAAAAACTCATAAGTAGATTATTTGTATGTTAAATTAAGATATACATGCTGATATTAAAAATATATTTTTCATTGAAAATTTAATAAATTAATTATTTGTCAAATAAAAAATAAATTATCATAAATGATTTGGTTCTCTATGTACTACTCACGAATTTTTCTGAAAAATTCTAAAGTACTCATATATGCATTTAAATATAAATGAAATTTTACATCTGACACTTATGAAATCTATGAACCTAAAAATTTAAAATTAGGTGTTAGTTAGAATTATATTAACTATTAGAAGGTGGTCTTATATTAATACATAAAAAATTTATATTTGACATGTTTACAAAATTCATTAATATATTTTAAATTTTGCCTAAACTATTATTGATTTGAGCACAAATATGTCCCTTTCATGCATACTTTAGTGCACATCCACTTAGGGGGCGTTTGATTGCCCGCAAGTGCAAATATTGTAAAATTTATTTGCATACAAAAGCAAATATTCGCAAATAAATTTTGCAGTCTACCGTTTGGTTACCCGCAAGTAGAGTTGCAACTTCTATTTGCAAGCGTTTGGTTGACCGCAAATGAAAGTTATAATTACACTTGCAACTTGCAACGTGCAACCTGCATCTTACGAATTTTTTCGGGCTGGGTCGGGCATGAATTTTCTCAGATTGGGCTGAGCCGGGCCGGAATGGGACGGGCCGAGTGTGCACAAATTTATCCGGGTCGGGTACAAACTTTTTCGGACAGGGTCAGGCACGAAATTGTCGGGTCGGGCCACACACAAATCTTTTTGGGCTGAGCCGGGCACGAACTAATTCAGGTCGGCTCGAGCTGGACCGTGACAGGCTGGGCAGTGCACGAATTTTTTCGGGCAAGGCTGGGCAGGACATGATTTTTTTTCGGGCTGGGCACGAATTTTTTTTCGGGTTGGGCCGGGCCGGGCATGAATTTTTTCGGGTTGGGTCGGGGCACAAATCTTTTCGGGCCGGGCTGGGCATGAATTTTTTCGGCCCTGGCCCGACAAAAAATTTTTCGGGCCAGGTTGGGCATGAATTTTTTCGGGTCGGGTCGGGCAGAAATTTTTTCGTGCCGGGTTGGACACAAATTTTCTTGGAACCTCCAACTCGCTAAGTCATAGAGCTCGATTCAATTCCCGAGTTGAGGCAGCAATTGGCGCTTGAGAAAATATTCACGGAAAGAGCAGAGCGCGCTTAATTAATCTCTAGAATGTTCAAATCTTTCTTTTAATTGCTCAATAAAATCTGTAATCATCAAGGAAGAAGGTAAAAGGAGTTAGATGAGGTATATTTATACCCTCACCAAGAAACGACAACTCAACGGATAGAAAACTATCCGTTGCAGTCGCTCGGCCGACCGATCGACCGCCAATGCAACCGCTGCCTTCTTCTCTCTGTGCGGTCAACCGACGGGTCGACCGCCCAAACGCAAGACTGTGTTTTCGCAATTCGGTCGACCCATCGGTCGACCGACGCAGGGAAGCCAGCGACGTGCGGTCGCGCGATCCTCAATCTGGTCGACCGATCGGTCGACCACTAGGGCTACTGCCCATTTTTGGCCTATGTCGATCGATCGAAGTAGCCACTGCCCATTTTTGGCAATGTTCGGTCGACCAAATTGGCTACTGCCAATTTCTTACCCTATTCGGTCGACCGCCTAGTCGACCGAACATAGGCTGAATTTGATTTCTTCAGCTTTTTTCTTCCGCGCTTAGTTTTCGGGTTTCGGCTTTCAACGAGCATCAACTTGGAGAGCTTTCCATGTGATCTTTGAACTCGTCCAATGCGACTTTGGTGTACACGTCGATCTTCGAGAAATTCCACGACGAACCCGAGCGCGAAGATCAATGTCCTTCTGATTTTTCGATTTGTTTCGACTTTTTCGATCGAGGACATTGAATGTTAATCGATATGGAATCTGAAAGATTTCTCGACGAAATATTAGTTCCATGTTTGTTATCATCAAAATCGAGATTAAGAGATTAAGACCAAGGTTGAAAACCTAAAGCCAACAATCTTCCCCTTTTTGATGATGACAAACATCCTTAAAAAATATATATTCATTAAAGCATATAAGATATCAACTAAGGAATTTCTCCCCATCAACATGCATATCTATGAAAATAAACTCCCTCTATCTATATGCATGGATTTCCTATATTTTTCTCTCCCCTTTACCTATGATTTTCTCCCCCTTTTTACTTATACTTTTCTCCATGGTTTTCTCCCCCTTTTGACTTATATTGTGAAACATGAAAATCTCAACCAAATGGATGAAAAACAAATGTTTAATATGGAATAAAATCATACATGATATGTTTAAAACTAATATTTGAAATTAAAACATGTATGTTCTCAAGTATGAATATTTTCATGAATATTATTTCTTTTTCATGATATTTTTGATTTCATTCAAACTTTCAAAGTACAATATATAGTCATTTGAAGCATATATGTCCAGTTTGAAATGAAACAAATGTCATATAATCAAAATATGAACTTAGTGCATTTTCATTTGAAATAAACATGAAAATATGAAAATAACTAAGAATCAAGTTTTGTTATCTACTCATATTGTCTCTATCTTAGGCATCTAGTCATCAAACATGAGAGCATCCAAGTATATGAATCAAGTTTGGGCTTAAAATCAAATTTCTAAGTTACTTTGTTGACTTAGGTCAAAGTATATACTTCAAGTTTTCAAAAATCAAACTTTTAAATTTATGCAAAATCATATTTGCAACGAAAATTTTTGATACCTATTGTTGAATGGTCATTTTTAAATGCATGTATCAAGTTTGAACTAAGAATGAATTTTCAAAGTCCATTTTTCATCCTATATTGATTTTAATAAATAAATGAATACCTAATGTAGGAGAAATGGATATTTCTAGTTTATCATTCAAGATATCAAAATCATTGCTAGAAATGATTTTACTCAAGAAATTATGTGAATGATATTTGAAATGGAATCAACATGGTATACATGAGTTTTCATTTGAATTTTTTGAAAAAAAATCAAAGTATCGAAAAATAAGTGTTTCAAGTAAGTGATACTTTGTGTTTTCGAAATCCAATTTCAAAATTCCACTATAAATCAGATTCTTGATGAAACTTTTCAAAATTTTTATTGAAGAAACTAGATTTTTTAGTGAAGGGACAGTTTCAAGAATTAGTTTAAAAAGATTTTTCTGTATTTTTCTATACCAACTGTTGAACAAATGACAATTCCATAATTTTTCAGTTATTTTTAAAGAATGCTTAGTTTTCATTCAAACTTTTATGACACCACATAATGGTCATGTAAAGAGTGTATGTCAAGTTTGAGATGAAAATTATATCCTTAAGTCAAGATATCAACCTAGCATGGTTTCATTCAAAACTAAGCTAGTTATCATGAAACTTGCTAAATTTCAATCTTATCATTTACTCGTGATTTTCAAACTTAAACCTATAGATACCTAACATGAGTAAATCTAAACATGTTCCTCAAATATGGATTGAAAATGAAACATTTAAGTCAACTTGGTTCAAAAGAGGTTTTTATGAAACCACCTCTATGTCATTTTATCCATATTCATATGAATTTTTCATTCTAAGTGCATGAAAACATGTCATACCTACTCCTAAACATGTTTATGAGTTTTGGACTTAAAATAAAGTGACCAAGTCGATTTATTGACTTGGGTCAAACTTTTCAAGCGTAAGTCATCTAAGGTGAATTAGTTGTCACTTTATTCATCTAGACATGAATTTTCAATCTTATGCACATGACAACTAATCATTAACACACCTAAACATGTTTATCCAATTTTTAACTTAAAATGAAGTCTCTAGAGAAATTTTTTAACCTAGTCCAATTTCATAAATATCATGATATCATGAAATGAGCTAAGTTATCAAGATTTTTCCTACTTATGAAAATTCAAATATCTATCATACATAGTCAATCATGAGCATAGAGAAATCATTTTAGTATAGGTATTCAATTATTATACTAAGATTTTTGCAAAATTAAATTCATACATTTTTCAATAGAATTTTGCCCACTTTATCATTTACTTTTTATTTTCTTTTAGATACCATATTCTTCCATTAACATTCTTATCTTACAAGTATGCTTCATTAGTATCATAATGAAATAATAAATCAACTAGCAAGCTAATATACTAAATAGCAAAGGGTCAATGCAAAGTTTCATTTAAGAGTCTTAACCTATGCTAGATAGTTAAGATTTATTTTTAAAGAAATTATCATGATATCAAAATGAATCAAAGAGATCCTAAGATGTGAAACATTTGAGGAATAAGATCTCTAATCATGTTAAACTAGTTTGGACTTACAAGAAGGTCTCTAATAATAGATATTTACCTATAGCAAGTTTCATTCAATGAAATTTGTCTAAGTACTAAAGTTCCTATCTACTCATGAGAAATCAAGGATTTTACATGTAATTACCATCATGAGTAAAGAGACATAATTTAAGCTTAAGTATTGAAGTATAACACTAAGATTTTAAATTTATCGAAGTTATACCATATTCATGATGATTTAGCCAAACTAATCTTTTTCTTCCTAGATATTAGCCTTCCTAAAATACTTATAGCTTGCAAGTAAGCTACACTAATGTTTTAGAGAAAATATAGCTACTTAGCAAGCTAACTCAACCAAAAAGCAAAGAGAAGAATCAAGTATCATTATCAAAGTTCACTTTGCTAAATGGTTTGAAATCCGTTTTAAATAAAATCAAGTGATACCAAAATAAATTTTAAGAGATCACAAAGATAATAAATATGAAAACATGATCTCAAACTCTTCCTATTGGTTGAAAATTGAAAGACTACAATGAGCCTACAATTTAGAACCGCAAGGTCACATGAGCCCATTACAAGCTACATAGGTTTCCAAGGAGACCGGAGATCAAAAAATCAAAAATCATTTTCCAAAGGACTCTTAACAAGAGCGGGAAAATAACTCAAATTAAACATGTATCATAACTCCAACTTGAATAAAACAAACCAAAATAAGGAGATGATACAAAGTATACCTTAGATGCTAATTTTTCATACCTATGTCATCATGATGGATTGAAGTTGCAGCCAAAGAATGATACTTCATTTAAGTGCATGGTCAACTCCAACTCTTCACTTCTCTTTACCATTGTGTGGTAGCTCCCCCTACATGAGAGCAAGAAACCTTTGGTATCCAAATGACTTTGGGTCCTTGGGGGTTAGTTGGCCTAGGTATCCAAAGTGTCTTAGCAACACTTGGATTCTTCTTAAATACACAATCATAGATTGCATCACCATATGTACCACAACAGAAATAATGTTCATGAAACTTTTTCTTTTCATTTTTAACATGGACATGAGATTTATTATTAGAATGCTTTTTACTTGAATTAAGATGAGCATGAGCATTCTTGAGAGAAACATTCTTCTTTTGAATATGAGATTTAATTGTAGAATGCTTAGCATGAGAATGATGATGAACATTGGCATTCTTTACGCAAGCATTTTTCATTCTAGTGTTCTTAGTAGATGAAGTATTTTTGAATTCATTTACTTTCTTATTCAATAAAATAACATCACTTTTCAAATCATTAATTGATATTTGAATAACATGCAATTGAGTTTTTAGCATGTTATTTTCATTCTTTAAATTTTTATTTTTATTTTTCAAGTCCTTAATTTCAAGTTTCATATCATCATGACATAAATCAAATGAATTAGATTTCAATTTCTCATTTTCTAGCTTTAATTCATACACATGAGAATTAAGCATCACATTTTCTTTCTTTAGTATCTTATTTTCCTTATCTTTTCTAACAAACAAGGCATACATTTTTTGACATTCATCAATTAGTTCTTCATATGACATATTGAATGAACTAGAAGAACTGATACTAACATTATCATTATTATGACTAGAAGGAAAAGAGTGTACCTCATCATTGGTACTCATGAGGCAAACTTTTGAAGTAGCTTCATAGTCATGCTAGATGGTGTTTCAAATGAGTGAGAGGTGGAGGTGGAAGCATTTGACCTCCTCCTTGCTTTGTTCTTCATGCTTGGGCAATTTTTCTTCACATGCCCCTTTTCTTTGCAAGCATGATAAATTACTTTTCTTTTTCGGCACTTGGAGCTACTTCTTTGACTAGAAGAGCTATGAGCATCAAAATCAAGATTAAGGGTAGGTGAATGACCATTGTCATCACTATCTTCATTAAATGTACCAATTTCTTTGATTTTAGCATAGTCGTATAAAATATTCAAACTAGCCCATAAATCATGAGCCGAAGAGCAATGCATGACTTTATCTAGGATGTCATTTGGTAATGTGCAAAGTATACAATTCATGACATCTCCATTATACTTAAACATTTTCTTGTCAAATTCACTCCAAGCATGCATATCAACCTTAGGTTCAATGAATTCCCAATGTAACATGTTAAAGACACCAAGACCTTTAGTCTTTAAATAAGTATACATCCTATATTTCCAAAGACTAAAGTTCGAGTCGTCGAACCTAGGGGTGAAGACGCTACCGACTCTAGAGCCATTTCAAGATCGAGACAAATTGTAGAAGAGATGGTAAAATCACAATCTACGACCCGCTCCGATACCAAATATATGTAGGCGAAATGGTGACACTAGAGAGGGGGTGAATAGTGTGTTTACTAAATTAATTAGCCTAAATTTAATTTTAATCGTTTACTTAGATTATTTAGGCAATTTACGATTGAATAATTAGATGCGGAAAACGATAAATGATAAAACAATAAATACACACAAATTTTCAATGCAAACACGATAATTTATAGTGGTTCGGCCTCAATGCCTACTCCACTACCTAAGCACCCCGCTTAGGATTTCCAAACTAAGTTTTGCTAGATTAATTAGTTTCCCTTACACAGTGGACTTTGACTCGAAGAGTCGCACTCTCGACCTAAGACACTTCCACACCCGAAAGTCTCCGCCTTCTTACCACGAGCACTCTTCCACCTCAATCCTAAGGGACAACTCAACTAATCCTAGTAAAAACTAAGTTTACACAAGTGGCTTTACACCTTCACAACAAGATAACCACTTTCACACAACAAGACCTAACACACTAGGTCTTCTTACAAACTCGAATAAAAAATAGTTCAAATAATAGTTAAAATACAATCAAAAGAGCTAAAAGATTAAAGCAAGATTAAAAGCTCTTTTCCAAGCCTTGGAACCTCCAACTCGTCGAGTCGTAGAGTTCGATTCAATTCTCGAGTTGAGGCAGCAGCTGGCGCTTGAGAAAATATTCGCGGAAAGAGCAGAGCGCGCTTAATCAATCTCTAGAAGGCTCAAATCTTCCTTTTAATTGCTCAATAAAATCTGTAATCATCAAGGAAGATGGTAAAAGGAGTTAGATGAGGTGTATTTGTACCCTCACTAAGAAACGACAGCTCAACAGATAAAAAACTATCCGTTGCAATTGCTCGATCGATTGGTTGGTCGACCGACCGATCGACCGCCAATGCGACCGCTGCCTTCTTCTCTCTGTGCAGTCGACCGACGGGTCGACCACCCAGACGTAGGACTGTGTTCCCGTAATCCGGTCGATCCATCGGTCAACCGACGCAGGGAAGCCAATGACACGCGATCGCGCGATCCTCAATCCGGTCGATCGCTAGGGCTACTGCCCATTTTTTGCCTCAGTCAGTCGATTGACCGGTCGACCGAAGTAGCCACTGCCCATTTTTGGCAGTGTTCGGTCGACCGATCAGTCAACCGAATTGGCTACTGCCCATTTCTTACCCTATTCGGTCGACCGCCTGGTCGACCGAACATATATAGACTGAATTTGATTTCTTCAGCCTTTTTCTTCAGCCCTTCATTTTCGGGTTTCGGCTTTCAACGAGCATCAACTTAGAGAGCTTTCCATGTGATCTTTGAACTCGTCCAATGCGACTTTGGTGCACACGTCAATCTTCGAGAAATTCCACGACGAACCCGAGCGCGACGATCAATGTCCTTCCAATTTTTTGATTTCTTCAGATTTTTCCGATCGAGGACATCGAACGCTAATCGATATAGAACCTGAAAGATTTCTCGACGAAATATTAGTTCCATATTTGTTATCATCAAAATCGAGATTAAGAGATTAAGACCAATGTTAAAAATCTAAAGCCAACAGGACATAAATTTTCGGGCCAGATCGGGCACAAATTTTTTTGGGCCGGGTTGGACATGAAATTTTTCAGGCCGAGTCAGGCATAAATTTTTCTGGTCGAGCCTGGGACAAATTTTTTCGGGTCGGGCCAAAAACTTAGGCCCGACACGATTTGTCAAACCTAATCTGATAAATTAATAATTTTTAATTTTTGTATAATACTGAAAGTATATTAAAAATTTATCAACCGATATCAGATGTAAAATCTGACACTACCATTGCGTTCAGCGAGCAAAAATCTACAACTTTGATATTTATCTCATCTTTATCCAACGACTCTACGTCGTCAAAATTAATTATTTTTCAATACTTAAATTATTACATCTGCAGTCCGCAATCTTGTATTGCGGATTTTTTTTGCTGTAATTTCACTTACAGTCCGCAAATAATACTAGAAATATAAATTGTAATTAAAAAATACTATAAAATAATTTTACAGTCAATCAAATAAATTTATTATCTAAATATTATAACTAAAGTTATAATATTTATATTTGCGGACACCCTTAGTTAATTGTCCCCATTTGGATCGTGCTCCAAGTTCAAGTCAAAGCGTGCTATGTACCAAGCAACATTATTATCACCACATGCTACCTAATCTGTAATTCGTCTGCGAAAAAAAAAGGAAAAAGAATCATCACCACATGCTTAAAGCTTAAACTTTAAGGCTCAGATGATCTGGCATTAAGGAATATAAAATTAAGTAAAAATTATCCAGAGGATTCAGAGATGCATCAATTGGATTTCATAGTCTTTTGGAATCACATATTTGCCTTAATCTTTTCAATTACACTAACAAATTGAGGCTTAGCTATCATATAACTTATTTTATATATTTTTGCTCTTGGCCTTGCGAACATGTGCTCATTGAGTTTGATTATGCTAGCTTATTTTTCTAATATACATAATAATTCATTTTATTATGTTAACAATAGTACAATAAGATATAATTTATGTTTATTTTGGTTACTTGAAACCTTATTAATAAAAAAATCTTATCATGCATGCATGGGAAATCACACATCTGATATTTTTCACCTAATCAAAATCCATACGGAGATCGTTGGATGACATGAAACAAAACTCAAGTGGTGTCGCGACACCATATGGTGCACCCTGCATCATCACCACTTTAAGATTCACACCACGTGATGGAGGGTGCACGACGTGGTTCCGCGACACGGCACGAGTTTTTTTCGATGACATGTCCAATTAGAGTCAGCATTGTCTATATATATCCAATTGAGACTTAATTAAGTCTAGCAAGTGTTTGATTGAATGAAAATATATTATGTTGTCCTATAGTAAATTGCTACCAGCTTAAGATGCTAATTAAAATATTGTATCAGTATTTAACAATTAGATTAATATCTTTAACGACGTAATGCACCATATTGAAGGTATTGACGCACAAATGAGCAGAATACTTCTTGTCTATTAAAATAAGGGATGCATACATGTATGCAAGAGAAGGCACAAAGAGCGTATCAGAATAATAACATTCGTATCAATTATCGTGGGAAATCAGCATATGAGTGGAGCGGATGATGATGTGGCGTGAGATGTGGTGAGTAATTTGATGATGGGACTACGAGCGCTATTGCCGCTAATATCCCCCTCGCAAGATGGGTCGTTCGATGACACCCATATTGATCTGGTCCAAGAAAGTTGTCGATGACGTAGCCTTAGTCAACGAGCCTGCCAGTTGTAGCAAAGCAGAGATATGTTGGATTTTAATTTTCCTTTCTTCATGCTACTCCATGGCGAAATGAAAATCTAATTCAATGTGCTTCATCTTGTTGTGACTAATAAGATGCCTTGTGAGTAGAGTAGCACTAAGATTATCACGGTAGAGTTTTGGAGTGGGAGGAGAAAAGCAATTGATCTCTCTGAGAATGTTGATGATCGATGATCTAGTTGATCTCCGTAGTTGTGTTGGCGAGAGCCTTATACTTGGCTTCAGTGGATGATCTTGCGATAGTTTTTTTGCTTTTTTGAGCACCAGCTGACTAGAGATTTGCCAATGAAAATTAAATATGCTCCTGTGGAACATCGATCATACTGATCCACACCCCAATTGGAATCAGAGTAAGCTTCGATGTCAAGATTCTGAATCGACTTTAATAGAATTCTCATTCCCGACCTTCCCTTAAATTAATATCGAAAAAGTGTTTTCTAACACTGCCGATGAGTTGTTGACGGATTGTGCATGTATTGGGATAGTTTATTTACTGCATATCCAATATCGGGTTTGGTGAAGGACATGTATTGTAATGATATGATGACTTGTTTGTAAAGCTTAGAGTCTACAGGTTTTAATCCATCATGTAGAGATAATTTGGTCGAAACTGACATAGGTGTTTTGGCACTGTTGGCTTCGTGCATGTTGAACCAATGAAGAATATCAGAGATATATTTCCGTTGAGAAATAATCAGTCCTTATCGGTTTTGATAACTTCGATTCCCAAGAAGTAGCTCGTGCATGTTGAACCGATGAAGAATGTCAGAGATATATTTCTGTTGAGAAAGAATTAATCCTTATTAGTTTTGATAACTTCAATTCCCAAGAAGTAGCTCAGAGGCTACAAATCCTTGAGCGAGAATTGTGAGGCTAACTTGTTAATATCGAAGATTTTTTCTTTGGATGAACTAGTGAGGATAATGTTTTCTACGTTGAGCAAAAGTAATATGATGCAGTGACTATCCTGTAGAGTAAAGAACGAAGTATCTGATTTGGAGTTGTGAAATCCAATTGAATATAAGTAATTTTTCAGCTCATTATACTAGGCTTGTGGAGCTTGTTGCAAGCCATATATGACTTTATTGAGTTTGCAAACATAATTTGGATGTTCAAAGTTTATAAAACCCCGTGGTTGTTGCATGAATATATCTTCATGTAAGCTGCCTTGTATGAATTCATTGTGTACGTCAAATTGAAAATACTCCAATTGAACTTGGTAGCTAGAGTGAGGATGATTTGAATTGATGCATGTTTAATCACGGGGCTAAATGTACTCTTAAAATCGAATCCAGGGCGCTGGTGAAAGCCTTTGGCGACCAGTCTGCCTTTGAATTTATCGATGGATCCATCTGATTTATGTTTAATGCGAAACATCCAACGATAGCCAATAATGTTTTGGCCTTCATGATAGGTACCAGGGTCCATGTGTTACTCTGTATTATTGCTTCATAGCATTTCTCCATTCTAGGTGTTTGACAGCATGTTTGAAGGTGCTTGAGATTGGTTGATTTATAGCAATGGTGTGAAGAGTAGAGTAGTCTGCGGGTATGTTAGGCTTAAAAATGTTGGATTGAGACTTGGTGACCATCCTTCTTGGTGGGTGTGGTAATGCAAATGTGTTTTGGTGACTTCTTCTTCTTGTTGACAAGACCTAGGAGCTTGATTCTGTTGTTGGAATTGAGAATGACTTAGGAGGTGAGGATGAGTGGATGAAGCTGATTGATTATGCTATGAGGTAGTGCAAATGGTGGTGGAGGGAAGATATCAGATGAGTCAAGTCAGTGATGGTTTGAATGAGTTGTGGTGTTTCAAGTGATGGTGAAAATGAAGTGGGGATAACATCCATCCATAGATTAGAATTGCACTGAGTAACTCAAGACAAGTTTATGGATAGATGGGTAAAGGAAAACTTGTCTTCAATGAATTGGACATGTTGAGAGAGAAATACTTTTTATGGAAGGGTCAAAGCGTCAAAGCACTTATAACAATAATGTTTCGTTGAGTATCAAAAAAAAACACAAGGTTTAGATTTAGCTTCCAATTTGTGTTGTGTATATGATTTTAACCATGCTTAGCAAAGACAACCGAAGATTTTAAGAGTTAAAAATAAATTATCATACCATTGTCTTTTTAATGATCCACCAAATTATTTAAGTGTCAAAGTTGGCATTCAATTAATAAGATATACCGTTGTGGTGCAAGCAAAATGACAAAATTAAAGTGGAATTGAATCAATTGTGACAATAGAATAAGGCATGTCTTCATGATATGACGATGTTTTCTCTCGATTAAGCTTACTCTTTGAGGTATGTAAGGGGGAGAATAGAGATGTTGAATGCCGTGATAAGTGAGGAAGGAAGCGAAAGCTACGTATTCATCTCCACCATATGAATAAATGTTCTTGATAGATAGGTTGAAGTAATTCTCTACCGATTGTTTGAACATAGAAAAAGATATGAGTAACATCAGACTTTCGTTTAAGAGAAAACATCCATGTATATTTAGAAAAATGATGTACGAAGATTACATAAAAAATTTGACCTTCTGAAAGGTAATTGGAGCAGGACCCCATACACATGTATAAAGGATTTCTAAAGGCTCGCTGCTCTTAATTGAAGATGTCAAAAAAGGCTATTTATGGCACTTGTTATAGAGATATGTGTTACATTGGTATGTTGCAATAGGAAGATAAGATAACTTGAACTTGGAGAGTATTGAGCGTAGAACTTTACGATGAGGGTAGTCGAGACCTCGATGCCATGTGGTAGTGGTGGGTCGGGTAGAGCTTGAAGAAATGGTATGAATTGTTGGTTGGATGTTGTTCCATTGGTATAAGTCACCTCGTCGTGAGCGAGAAAAGCTCATGTATTCAGATTCTTTACAATGAAGAAGTTAGGAAATAATTCTATTGAAGTTTGATT
Source organism: Canna indica (assembly GCA_034359265.1). Lineage (NCBI taxonomy): Eukaryota > Viridiplantae > Streptophyta > Magnoliopsida > Zingiberales > Cannaceae > Canna > Canna indica. The sequence goes on from CP136891.1 coordinate 823,944, forward strand.
TTGATGACAACTTTCCAACATATATCAAGTTTTTCGTAATTAGAGGAGCATATAGAACATTTTGAAGGTGAAAGTTTGGTGTTAGAATAGTCCTACAAGAATGAGAAACCGGGGTCGTATTACCATCTCCAAGAGAGACACTTTGTTCACCGTTGAAGGACGAAACAAATTGTAAGTTTTCAAGATTAGATGTTATATGGTGAGTAGCTCCGAAATCCATGACTCAATTTGAATTTTGTTTGTAATGTTGTTCACAAAAACTTAATTGAGGGGACTTGTTATCGGCGTTGAACCGAGATATGCATACTTTGTTCGAGTGTCTAATTTTGTCATAGATTTGACATTGAAGACAAGGTCGGTTGTTGCTGAATTTGGATTGGCGTGTGTAGTTGTTGTATAGAGACTCAAATGAGCTATTCATATTGGGTCCTTTTTTGTTATCCAGACTGATGTTGCATGTAATGAGTAGTGACTGGGGGTGGCTCACTGCAAAGTTTTAGAAAATGTTTCGTGACATGAGAGTTTATCGTATAATTCTTCGATGGAGATAGGAATGTCCCTTGATCTTATGGCTATACTTATATCATTGTACTCAGGTGCTAGACCACTGAGTATCTTGATAGTGAGTGTAGAAGAATTTGCGGGAGCGTCCACCATTGACAGTTCATCGAAAATGGTTTTGATTTACGTCATTTAGTTATCCTGAAGCCCGTAAATGCGTGATTGATATTAATTTACGATAGGATTCGCAAGTCTCAGCCACACTTCATGTGTAGAAGAAGCAGTAGCAACAATAGATGTGATGGTTTGATCAACTGATGCCAATATGGCATGGTGGACCAGACCATCTTGTCGTAGCCAAGACTTGTGATTCAGATCATTCACATGTGGACAAGAAGAACTTTCATTGATGAATGCAGTAAGTGTTGGCTTTAGGTTTTCAACCTTGGTCTTAATCTCAGTTTTGATGATAACAAACATGGAACTAATATTTCGTTGAGAAATCTTTCAGGTTCCATATCGATTAGCGTTTGATGTCCTCGATCAGAAAAATCAGAAGAAATCGGAAAATTGGAAGGACATTGATCGTCGCGCTCGGGTTCGTTGCGAAACATCTCGAAGATCGACGAGTGCATCAAAGTCGCATTGTTCGAGTCCAAAGATCAAATGAAAAGCTCCCCAAGTTGATGCTTGTTGAAAGCCGGAACCCGAAAATGAAGCGCGCAAGAAAAAGGGCTGAAAAATCAAATTCAGCATAGGTTCGATCGACCGGGCGGTCGACCGAATAGAGTTAGGAAAATGGCAAAAGCCATCTCGATCGATCGGTCGGTCGACTGATGGATGCTGAAAAGCAGTAGTAGCTACTTCAGTCGATTGGGCGGTCGACCGACTGAGGCCAAAAATTGACAGTAGCTTTGTCGATCGACCGACGGTCGATCGAACTGCGTTTGCTGAAGTTGCAAACCTGCATCGATCGACCAACGGGTCAACTAGATTGCGGATCGCAGGTTTTGCGTCTGGCGGTCGACCCGTTGGTCGACTGCACAGAGAGAATAGGCAGCGATCGCTTTAAGCGGTCGATCGGTCGATCGACCGACCAATCGACCGAGCGTCTATAACGAATAGTTTTCTACCCGTTGAGCTGCTGTTTCTTTGAGAGGGTATAAATATACCTCATATAACTCATTTAACCATCTCCTCTCATTGTTACAGATATTATTGAGCATCAAAAAGAGAGATCTAAGTCTTCCAAAAGATAAATTGTTTGCGCTCTGTTCTTCTGGCGTCAACTTCTTCAAGCGCACACTCTGCCTTAACTCGGGAATTGATTCGAGCTCTACGACTCAGCGAGTTAGAGGTTTCAAGGCTTGGAAAAGAGCACAAATTCTTGCTTTTATTTTAAGCTCTTTTCATTTGTATTTTTAACTGTTATTTGAAACTATTTTTGGATTTGTGCATGTAAAGACCTAGGATTGTTAGGTCTTGAAATTAGGTAGTAGCCTTCGTGTTTGAGGTTTAAATCCACTGGTGTAATTAAACATAGTTTGCTAGGATTAAGTGAGTTGTCCCTTAGGGTTGAGGTGGAAGAGTGTTTTTGATAAGAAGGCGGAGACTTCCGATTCCGAGTGTGGAAGTGCCTTAGGTCGAGAGTGCAACTCTTCGAGTCAAAGTCCTCTGTGTAAGGGAAACAAATTAATCTAGTAAAACTTAGTTTGAAAATTCTAAGCAGGGTGCTTGGGTAGTGGAGTAGGCATTGAGGTCGAACCATTATAAATTCTCGTGTTTGCATTGATAATTTGTATGTATTTATTGCTTTATCATTTATCGCTTCCGCATCTAATCATTCAATCGTAAATTACCTAAAAAATCTAAGTAACCGATTAAAATTAAATTTAGGCTAATTAATTTAGTAAACACACTATTTACTCCCCCCCTCTAGTGTTGTCATTTCGACTACAGTAAGGTCATACCCAATGAGCATAAGTCCAAGTTGGGTTTGCTAGGTCATGTAGTTGCTGCTGTTGGAGAGTTTGATCGGTAACTAGGTAGTAGGTTGATGGTAATTACTTGACCTCCACTGGTAAAAGGATTGACGAACTCCCCTGGGTGAGCTCCGCTTGAAGCCATGATAAGCAATGAAGAAAAGAAAAAGAGAAGAAAAAATGGAGAGAAGAAGAAAAGAAATAGAGATGAGGAGCTTTCTCGCGTGAGATAATGCCCTGATACCATATTGACACTCAAATGAGCAGAATACTTCTTGTCTATTGAAATAAGGGATGTGTACATGTATATAAGAGAAGACACAAAGAACGTATTAGAATAATAACAACAACCATATTAACTGTCGTGGGAAATTAGCAGATGAGTGGAGCTGATGATGACATGTCGTGAGAGGAAATGAGTAATTTGATGATGGGACTACGAGCGATATTACCGCTAGTAGGAGTTATACAAAGTATTGAGGACACAATGATATCAAATCATTAGTGTAATTGGAAAAAAAATTCATTAGTGTAATTAAACAATTACATATGACTTCCTCCTCTCTTACCTACTCTACTTGCATTTCTCGTCTCCTAATAAATATAAATTTTTTTTAAAAAAAAATTGTGATGATGGAATAAAATTGATATAAAAGTTTGAGTATGCAAATAAAAAATGAGATAAATTTATTAATTTCTTCATAATTTGAGTCATATCTATTAATTTACCTTTAATTATTTAATAATGGTGCATTAGAATCTAATGTGATTAATATTAGATTAATTAGAGTTAAATGTGTACATGCAATTTGCAACTAATCTTATTCATCGTGTCAAATAATATTACGAGGGTTTTTGTTTTAGTTATCAACACATTAAGGTAGGCGAGATTCTTTCAATATTCTTCTATTTTGTTTCTCGTCAATTAATAATATTCTTGGGCATAGATAGGTCGTACCCAGCTCGACCCAAAATGTTTCGAGACAGGTCAGGCACAGTCCAGTCGGGCCGGTCCTGTGCCGCCCATGGGCGAGCTGGGCCCATTGTCATCTCAAATGATTACTTATTTTTTTTCTATTACCCATATATTGTAAATAGATAAAACGACTTGTCACTATAACACAACCAACTTATAGAAACATAAAATTAGAGATAAATTAGATTTTTACTTTTAAATCTTCACATTTAGAAATTAATAAACACAAAATTTATTTCAAATTAACATCTAAAAATCTATAGAAACATATCAATTAAATGACTCTATTGTTGTTTTTAAAATCTTAGAGTCAAATCAATTAAGTAATTCTATTATTGCAGTTTCTATAGATCATTATAGACTAATTAGGAATAAATTTTTGTATATATTAGTTTCTAAATATAAAAAATTAGAAATAAAAAATCTAATTTATCTCTAATTTTTTGTATTTATAGATCGATTGTGTTGTAGTGTGATTATAATCAAATTATAAGTTTAATAACTCCAATCATATAACTTCGGGAGTCAAATTAAATAAATTATCAAAAGTTTATAATTATCTATAAAATTTGATTTTCTTGTTTGATCATAATTTTTAGATAGCTCCTTATTTGAATATGACATATCATATCCATCTTTACTTTTTGTGTAACGTATTTTTTGATAATTCTATATTGAGAAGAAAAATCAATTTACAATCCTTCTAGACACTCTCCTTGATAGTTTTGAACTATCATTTTTTCTTTGCTCTTAAGATTTATTTTTTATTTTAATTGTTGGTTGATGAAGGGATTGTTAGTTTTTGTTGAACTAAAGAAAAGCATAATGCTCTAACTTTTTTTTTTTAAAAAAAATCAATGTTAAATTTTAATTTTTCTTCTTAATTGACATATATGTTTGTTATCATGAATACAACACTTAGGTAGTATTTGATTGGATTGAATAGAGGAAGAATAAAATATTATCCCCTATGCCCCACTTATTTTCTTATTTGGTTGCAACTCATGGACAATGAATAGGTGGATCATAAGGAATAGATAAGAAATATTATTCTCTATGAATGGAAAATACTATTCCTTATCTCAACCCAAGGAATAGTATTTATTATCTATTTCTTATGATATTTTTCTATATTATCCTTTAATATTTATAATATTACATAATAATAATAAAAAATAAATTATTAAATTAATTTTAATAATTGTTTATCTTAAATAGATAATTATTATTTTATTATTAAATATTATTTTAATAATTATTTTTCAAAGATTTATTTTTTTATGAAAATAAATAAATAATAATTTTTATTATTTTAAATTAATATATTATTTTACATTAATCCATATTTTTATTATGTTTTATTAGTTAAAATAAATTATAACATAATTTATTATATTTCTAGAAGAACATTTTGATCATTTTTCTATATTATTATTCAATATTTATAATATGAATATAAAAATTAAATTGTTAAATTAATTTTAATAATTACACCTCTTAAATAGATAATTATTATTTTATTATTAAATAATATTTTAATAATTATTTTTGAATATTCAATTATTTTTTATGAAAATAAAACAAAGAATAGTGTTTTATTATTTTAAGTTAATAAATTATTTTATATTGATCCATATTTTTATTATATTATTATTATTTAGAATAAATTATAATATAATTTATTATATTTTTAGGAGGGCATTTTAATCATTTCCTCTTAATTTATTGTATATTCTTCGTGTTAAGTAAACGAAATAAATATATTCAGTTTTATTAAGAATGATATTTTGGTCATTTAATTTTTTATTCATTGTCTATTCCTTGTGCTAATCAAATAAAGAAATTTTATTTTTGGTCTATCTTACAATGTCAACCAAATAAGATAATACTATTCATCATCTATTTAAAAGCATATAATAAAACTAAAACCAAAAGTAAAAAGGAAAAGAAAGAAAAAAAATGCAATGATCTAAATGCCTTAATAATATTTAGATAGTTAATATTTTTATATAGTTAATTATTGATAAATATACGGTGATAATATATGATTTCTAAAATGATTTACGAAACTCATGAAATTTTGTATAGTTAACGTGACCATATAAATTGTCGACTTCAAGGGAGATAAATGCAATTTTGCCCCATTTAACATTTAACATAACACAAATGGAACTGTCCGCACTATAATTCCATGCGCATCTCTCTCTCCCTCTCTCTCCGTCGGATCTACTCTCTCAGATCTCGTTGATCTCTCTTCTTGCCGTGCGTGTCCCAAGGGAGAAGAGGATAGGAGAGCAGAAGAGAGGGAGAAGATGTTCAAGTTTTTGAAGGGTGTGGTGGGCGGATCTGGAACTGGCCCTAAGGATCTGCCCTACAACATCGGCGAGCCCTACCTCTCCGCCTGGGGCTCTTGGACTCACTGCCGCGGCACCTCCAAGGTTCCATTTTTCTTCTTTATCCGATCGCTTTTTGTTGTGCCATGGTCGATGCCATCTCTTGATCTGCTCCCGTTATTTTTCATGTAAATTTTTAAGGGTCTTGTAACTTTGAAACTGCTTGCATGTTCATGGTGCTTTGCAGTCTTGTTAGGCTGGATGCGTAGATAGTTTGGTTGCACTTGTATCCGGGGCTGGTTGGATGAGATCCAAAGTGCTGAATGATTGTTCAAGTGTTTTGTTGAAGAAGTCACACTTTCTTTGGACTTGATTTTTTTTTATTCGTTTTGGTTATGAAAATTATGTTCTTTTAGAGCTAACAATTAAGCTGATGTTGATCATTGTTCCAATTAAATCGACATTTTTACCCTTTTTAATTATGAAGTTTGTGCTTTGATTTTTGGATTGAAGGTCATTGCAGGATATACAACTTGCAGGAGATTGTACACGTTATTGTATTTTATTTTACCATTTTTCTTGCTTAGCCTGGTCAACCCTCATATGTGTTACTTGTTTGATAAAAAATGTATGGCTTGTCATGGCTCTTTCTTAATTTACTTCTGTAGCCCCTTTCTATTTTGGAAAGGTAGATCTTTGCTAGGATATTTTTGGAACTCTTTAATAGAGGATGTGTTCACTTAAATGTCATGCTTCGGTATTTCAACTACCAGAATGTAGGAATTTGCAATAAGATTAAGATTAGACATGATTGGCTAGCCTGAACTCTTGCTTTTTTATTGCTTCAACTATGAATGTGAAATGCTGCTATTGTATGTTTGTCTTGCCATTTCTAACTAGTTGGATTGAGAGCTCTATATCCTAAGGCAGCTACAATTGAGTAGTTAAGGGACATTTCATACCAGCTTAGCAATTCTATTGCATAGATGAAAATGTTGCGAATCTTGAGATTATAAATTCCTATAAATAATAAGTTAAAGATGGCTCTTGACAAAAGACAAGAGGTAGCATTAGATCATCACGAGATAAAGTTTAATTTACTTGGTTACTCCAAAAGTCAATGAAGTACATTAATGAGGGGTGGTGGATATATGAAATAGAAGTACTTTGGGAATGAGTTCGGAAACCAAATATATTATGATCTTAACCAATGGGAGTCTGTGGCATTGTTAATCATAATCAATTGATATGACAGAACTAGAAGAATTACATGATTTAATGTTTTCTTTTGATTATTTATTATGAATAAAGCAAAAAAAAACAAACAGGTGTTGCAATTCAACATCTATTTTATTTAGTACTCCATATAATTCTGTTATATATGAGATGAAAACATATATCAAGTGCCCGCAATCTTTTCTTGCTGGGTTCTTGATCAAGAAAAATGCTTGGGATCTCAACTAAATGTGCAGTTGTTCTTAAGCTTAAAGTCTCATTGGTTTATTTTATGTTTTAAATCGTAGTTTAAAGTCTTTGTTGGTACCAGTACAGTCCATGCTGATCACGACTGTGTACTGGTACAGTACCATACTATATTGACACACCGTGTGCATTGGTACAACAACTGGTCTTGATCAGTTTTAGATTGAACTAGTCCCATCCCTGATATTCATTCTCACAAGATTATTTGCCTTAATATTTACAAAAATGGTAATTAAGTTTTATTTTCGTAAAATTTAAATATAAACCATTTGTGTTCAATAAGTCTGAAATTTCCCATGATAACTTGTGCAGTCATGAGCCCGCCTACCTCTCCAAATAGGCATATTTCAGATAGTTGCAAATATTTAATTAAACATTGGAATGAGATTAAGATTATCATTTACATGAATCGTCAGTTATAGTTATTAAGCCACATGAACTACATTTATATTAATTTATTGCCTAATAGTTAGATCTCATATAGGGAAGTTAAGCAATTATTTAAATAATTTTCTAGAACTAGATATATCTATTAAGCAACATCAAAAGTCATGTGAGTATTTTTGTGGAAAACCAAAAAAGAGTTGTAAGAGAGTTTGAAGGGGAGAGTATGATAGTGCAGAAATGATAGGTTTGAGGGCCTTGGATAGGCTTTAACCAGATAATAAATGACCATAATGGCTATATTATAAGTTTTCTGACAATGGAAGACTCTTCCACTGGCTGAAAATATAGCCATTGGGATTGTGCTAGGCGGTATATGCCAGTACGATAGGTAAACGTTCTCCCACAATGTGAACTGATTCGAGTAATATATCCCTGGTCCATGCACCAATAATGTTTCAGACCCATGAATACCACTAATACTGTTCAGCATGAGTTAGATTTCAAACCATGATTTCAATCTGGTAGGAGCTTTTAGCATTCTTGAAGAAGAGGTCTGAGGCAGACATGGATGTGTGAGAATATGAAATATGTAAATTACCTATGATAATCTAACTACTTATTTTACACTTTTTCTTCTGGTCTTATGTTGAAATTTCCCACAATGTAATTCCATTGTACATTTCTTCCTCATGTTTGGTTTGTATTTTAGAAGCAAAGGTGGACGTGCAATATTTTGTTTGGGGAGTAGTCCAGATCAAGCAGTAAAAGTACACCTCTCATATTGTGTTGTCACAATGAACACCACCAGCACATTATTGGGTTATTATATATTTGTCTTCAATTTATCAGAATATATCTGCTTGTTGTTGTCTTGATGTTTGTGCTATATAATTTGTTATTTTTCCTTTTAACCTTGCCCCTTCCTTATACTTTGTATCATCTGCATTTTTAGGAAGATGGATCGGCTGTGTCAATTTTTTCTCTTTCAGGAAGTAGTAGTCAAGATGGTCACTTGGCAGCAGGTCGCAATGGTGTTAAGCGCTTGCGCACGGTAAACTATTGGATTCCACTTGAAGATTTTAGTTTCCGTCATTTTCCCCTCCTTTTCTCTGCTAAGAAGGGGAGAGACTAGTGCAGAATATCTATTTTTTTTTCTGAAAATATCTTAGCTTTTCTTTCTTTCTTCTTTATTTTTTTTCTTTTTTCTTTTATTTCTGTTGTAATAGTTGCTATCATTGGGTTTAAAAGTATTAGTCTGGTTGCCAGTTTGGTTATATACCAGATTGGTTCAATTTCTATATGTAACTATGAACTGACATATTGAAACACAATAGGGTTCAATACCACTTGGCACTGGAGGGAGAGAAGACATGGCGATGTTTCTCTCTCTTTTGATTTGATCTTTTCCTTGAATCTCTTAGTTCACTTTCTCTTACACAGTATTAAGCTGGTCTCTGTGCTTGTTCTTGATTGTACTATTTCGTATGTCCATGTCCAACGAAAACTAACAACTGTGGGTGCTTACCTAGATTATGTTTTATGATAATGTTTCCATCTCTAATTTATTAGAGGACAAATTTGCTGAATCCATGGCATGCCCATAAGGAGTCAGTTTCTTGGCAATTTGCTAATTTTCCATGATGTCCATTTATATACCTTTTTGCACATTGCTTCTTTCCTTTGATTCTTTAACTCGCATTTCTTCCAGGTTAGGCATCCAAATATCTTATCTTTCCTACATAGCACAGAGGCAGAAATTTCAGATGGATCAACCTTGAAGCATACAATCTATATTGTGACAGAACCAGTTATGCCTCTTTCAGAAAAGATAAAGGAGCTAAATTTGTCGGGTACACAAAGGTATGATGTGCTTGATCTTGTATGTTTACATTATTGGACTAAAAGTTAAAATGTCTTTGGATGTTGGTGGCCACATCTATCTTGCAGCCCTGAGTTTGAAATAATGTGATAAACATTTATGCTAAAGTAAGACTGTAAGAGTCATAATTCTTGGTCATGTATTTGTGACTAAGTTACTGCTAGTAACCCTGCCTTTTTTTTGATCCCTATCAAGTATGGTCACAAATCAGAACAACCTTGTGCTGAACATCAATAGTCTGGAAGGTCATGGGTTCTGAGCCACAGAAATAGTCTCTAGAAGGCGTACATCAATCCTTCCTGGAAGCCCACAAAACTGAGATTGCTTCATGCACTACAAAAGTGGGATTTCTTCATGCGCTGGATCACCCTTTCATTAGGATCTTATGATCCGATGTACAATCTCCAACTTGACCGCCTTGGTCTTCGTGTTACTGGCCCTAACAATATTTCTTGATTGGTAACACTTATTTGAAGTAACTAAATATATGCCTGTGATAGGATCATCTTTCTCCTTGTTTCTTTCTTTGAAGCTGAAATTATGTTTTACTCTTGTGGAAAAAGCGGTTAATGCCGTGTCTTCAAGTCAATGTGGCGATCCAACTATTTGTCATTTAGTAGTAAAGCATGAAAGTGGATACATGAATTAATTCTCAACTTTCTTTCTTTTTTATGTATATATTTGTTTTTTTGACCTAAGTAAATTTTCGTGCAGGGATGAGTATTTTGCTTGGGGCTTGCACCAGATATCTAAAGCTGTGAGCTTCCTCAATAATGATTGCAAGCTTGTATGTAATCTCCCTCACTACTTCAATATAGTCTAACTTTAGGCTTTTTGCTGTTAATTTCTAGCAGTTATTACTAGCATAGTTTAAAACTTTAAAATACCGTACCATTTTGGGCGGTACGGTCGGTATTTACTGGTTTTTGAAAAAACCGGTATTGAGGTACCGGGCGGTACCAACCCAACGGCTAAAAAATTAGCCCTTTGGAATTTTTTGACCTTTCTGGGATCGTATTTTTTGGGGGTGGGGGGTGGCGCTATATAAATCCCCCAAACCCCTCATTTCATCATTTATTAGTAGATTATGTGTGTTTTGTAGCTTAAAACTATGTTCACTAGATATTAATATTTTTTTAAAAATCTGAATAGACCAGCCTATTTATATCGGATCGTGCCGACTACCGAGTGTCTGTACAGTTCGGTACCAGCCTCGGACCGAGATCGGTACTGGTACCGAGATTTTAAACCTTGAGTACTAGTATAATTGATCATTCTTCTTGTTTTCCCTTGGAAATCCAGTCCCTACTCAGTTACATATGGTTGACATTTTTACTAGAAGAGGAACTCAGATGCATACTTTAAAATACCATACCGTACCCGGCGGTACAGTCGGTATTTACTAGAATTTGAAAAAACTAGGGCGTAGCAGCAGTACACGCCCGGTTCCCGGTTCCGAGAATAAAAAACCCGAGACAGATGGGTACCGGTCTACCGGGCTGTTTGTACCGGACTGTACCGAGTGTCTGTATGGTTCCCGATATGTACCAGTACTGGCCTCGGGTACGGTACCAAGATTTTAAACCTTGCTCGGATGCCTTTTTTTTTGTTTACTTCATGCATGTTAGGAGTTCTTAAAAAAATAAAGAAATGTTGGAGTTTTCTTAACAAGTAATCCAAGATGTATGTACCATTGAAGCTTCATATTGTTTGTCAAACTGTTTCTTTCACACATGCACAGAAAACGGAAAACTCACCCTGACATGTTTCTAGGTTCTTTGTTTTACTTTCTAGATTACATTGTCTTTGTCCTTGTGAACTGAACTAAAGGATGGATGGAAAATTGGAAATTTTATTTTTAATATTTTTGGTGCAAATTTTGTGAAATCACGTTTTGTCACTAACTGTTGGTTGAAGTTGAGTTCTTTTGTACCTTCAATCTTTATTTGGTGGCATAGCTTCCGTGATGGCTTACAAAATGCTGAGAATCTTTGTAACTTACTAAATTCCAGGTTCATGGCAATGTGTGCTTGGCTAGTGTTGTGGTGACTCCAACTTTAGATTGGAAGCTGCATGCCTTTGATGTGCTATCAGAGTTTGATGGGAATAATGAAGCTTCTAACAGTGCAATGCTGGTATTTTCTGTCCTACCTTGTCACAAGTTTTTTTATATCCAGTCATCTTTGATTTTATCTCTAGAGTGCAAAACATTTATGCATAATATGGTTGTATGCTATTAGAATCGATTATGATACTATCACAGGCAGGACTTATGGATTCCAATCATTGTTTTAGGAAACTTAATGTCACCTTGTATCATCAAATAATTGTAGTGCTTTTAGTTGATTGAAAATCTCACAACCCAAAATTTAGAGACATGATTGCATGTAGCAGAGATGCCACTTATTTGCGCAGACTAGAGCATGCTCTATGGTTACTTCTTAATCGTACAAAAGAAGTGATGTTTGGATTAAGTTATCACTGCATTTTAGTTATGCCAAATTTTCTGAATATAGATGGATGTTGAAATGATAGAACTTTTACTGAATTGAGATTGTGCATTTTTCTTCATTATTTCATGGATTCAAAACTAGTTTCTCTTAACTATTGTTGCAGAAGAATAATGAATTTAAAAGAAAATTTTATATCCAATCTTCTGTTTTCATCTTGTTCAGCTCTGCTGACAGTGTAACTCAATAAAATGTTTTTTAATATTACAATTTAATGCTGTATTAATTATTTCTCATACATTTAAATGCAGACTAGAGCATGCTCTATGGTTACTTCTTAATCGTACAAAAGAAGTGATGTTTGGATTAAAGTTATCACTGCATTTTAGTTATGCCAAATTTTCTGAATATAGATGGATGTTGAAATGATAGAACTTTTGCTGAATTGAGATTGTGCATTTTTCTTCATTATTTCATGGATTCAAAACTAGTTTCTCTTAACTATTGTTGCAGAAGAATAATGAATTTAAAAGAAAATTTTATATCCAATCTTCTGTTTTCATCTTGTTCAGCTCTGCTGACAGTGTAACTCAATAAAATGTTTTTTAATATTACAATTTAATGCTGTATTAATTATTTCTCATACATTTAAATGCAGCAATATGAGTGGCTGGTCGGATCACAATATAAGCCAATGGAGATGGTAAAGTCAGACTGGGCGAGTATTAGAAGGTCACCTCCTTGGGCTATTGATTCATGGGGATTAGGTGAGTCTTAGCTTTATTTGAACTACTCAGATGTCATATGTTTTGGTGATGTACTTAGAATCTTTTAAATTTTTTACTGACTGCTAGTAACTCAATCTTGATGCATTGTGATGTAGCAAGATACTGTATCTTTTGGCATTAAAAATGCTTCCCTGTGCAAACAATCATGCCAACAGTGCCTACTATCACATATCTCTATCATGCAAACTATGAATGTGTTTCCTCTATGAAATGGACAAGGGAAACGAACCTTGCACTATTCAATTTATGGTTGCTCTAGATGCAATTCTAGCTCTCTTTCTACCACAATAATGCCCTGCAGAATCAAATATCTATATATGGAAGCATGAGGTCAAAATTCCATGAACAGGATTGAGTTTTTGAGTTTGTTATTGAGTATTGACAAACATAGCAGTCTAGTTCATCATGCAAATTTATTCAACTTGATTGTTGAATTGGTTATGCAGTATCTAGAAGAATATAAGATATGAATAATACAAGTCTTGCAAGAAGACTAATTTTCAATAAATTTGTTGGTGGACAATATATATATTGTTAATCTCTTACATCTCTTTTTCTTTAGTAATTGTTTGTGATCAATATGTAGTTCTTATGCAAGTTCGATGTTGCAGGCCAAGTTTCCCACAAGTAGTTAATGTAGTAACAACCAAGGTTTGAAGTTTTGGTCTTGTGATCCGACTGGGACCTTGGTGGGACTGGTATGGTATGGTACGGACCGTACGGTACTGATTCATTCCACACAAGCAAAAAAGATGAAATAGAGGATAAGAAGAAGAGAAAACAAAAGACCAACTGTCATGTGCTGGTATTCCTACACATTAGCATTACACATAAAAAAAAGCAAAAAGAAAAACTTTAAATAGTCTCAACAAGTGTTTTGGACTGTACTGCCTTGTACAGCTGGTCCTCAACTGATGGACTTGGTTTTGTCTTAAAACCTTGCTAACAACTAGCTGCAAGTAGCCAAATGGAACTCTCTACTTCTTTAATCTTGGGCATGGACCACCAATGGTGGCTTTGGTTATTGGTATTCAGTGATGTGAATTATGAAATATCTACATCCTACAGCTACACCATTATGGAATGGGGCTTGAAGCCTGTTTACTTTCTTTTTGGACTTTATATTTCTGGTTTGTATGTGTTTAAGTAAAATCTTTATGTCACTCCCTAGTCACTTGATGAATTGCTTCATTATTTATCCTTATGCCTTTGTATAACAAAACAAGGTGACTCAGCGCATGAGGCTCCCGCCAATGCAGAGTTTGGGAGGTCAGTGAATGCAACCTTACCCTTGCATAACGGAGAGGTGGTTTTCATGACTTGAATCCTGCTCTCTATGGTTGTAATGGAGCAACCTTACCATTGTGTCAAAGTCGTCCTCTAGGCCTTTGTAAATATAAGATGGATTACATAATTTTTGATAGTTATACATTCTTGCATGCTTTTAGTTGGCAACTACTGAAGATATTTTTTGTGTGACAGATGATTGACATGTTAATATTTTCAACTAAGATGTTTTATTGTTACTGCATCATTTTTATCGCTTGTATTTAGCATAAGTTTTACTAGCTCCTGAGGGTTGTACTACTGAGACTTATGCATTTTTCAGGCTGTTTGATTTATGAGCTTTTTTCTGGAATGAAGTTGTCCAAAACAGAGGAGCTTCGTAGCACCTCTTTCATTCCAAAGGTTAGTACTTGTAGCTAGTTTTGTACTGTTCCATTGTACAAATTCCATTCAATATGTTTACTGTAAGATTTGGAACTGATGATGTTTAGGGATACAACCATTGTCTCCCTGCGAACTAATATAATTTTTGCCTGTAACTCCTATGAAACATTACCTACTTAACCATTGTATTCTAGTGTTAAATATTTATATGCTACTATTTGTTGTCTACTATAACACGATTTCATGCTTTCTGCTTTTCTCACAGTCTCTGCTTCCAGATTATCAGAGGCTTTTGAGTTCTACACCTTCTCGCAGACTGAACCCATCAAAGCTTATTGACAACAGTGGTGAGCTTGTTTTTATGGTGTTTTATCTTTTGCATCAACAATGAAAAACGAACATTCTATGCTAATTGCTAATACAGAAGCTTCTCTACTATAGATGCCCATTTTCTATTGCTCAAAAATAATTTCAGTACCAATTAACTAATACCTGGCCTGGCTCATAGCTAGGTGAATCTTATTCTTCTTCCGACCCATCCTTTTTGTGGAAGAGGAAACCAGCACAACTTTTGTCCCATTAGTGCTTGTAAAAGAATTGAGATTACATGATTACTCTTGAGGTAGGGTACTTAATGGTTTGGGCCTTTGAGACACTGGTGGGATACAAGAAGATGTTGCTTGAAGTGTTCATAGATGTGATATTAGTTTGAGGTTAAAATTTAAAATCATGTGCTGGTATTGATCTTGGCGAATGGCCAATGACTGACAATTGGTACAAGTTGGACTACACCGAGTTGTCAATTTTTTCTATTAGTTTCATTTTGTATACCCTAACTCTTTGTTTCGTAGAAAATTTGATTACAAAGAATGATGAACATATGAAGCTTTCATAAAAATAGCACATTTTTAGAAGAAACTGACGTACAACACTTAACTCCAATACAAGTTAAAAAATTAAAACAAAAACAAAATAGAAGTAGAGAATGTAATTTTGTAAGTCTAGATGATGAAATAATGGTGGGTGTCATAAATGGTAGGTTCTATCTCTAGGCACTGAGGTTGATGTGCGCCATTAAATGGTAGGCTCCATCTCTTGCAAGTTGTCATATATTGGTAGCCCGAAATCCGAATACCACATTTTGTGTTTCCAAATTGTTTCATTTTGTGGTATAATTATAACTTGTAACAGGGGTTATATTATTATTTTTGTTATCTTTTTTATCTTTTTCATTTCTCTTTGCTTGTAAATAGGCGGTTTAACTAAAAATCTAGGTGCAATTGCATGACTCTTGGATTGCTGAGTGAATCAACATATTTACTATCTTGAGCACTAACTGAACTTTATTATTCATTTATTCATTAATCAATCCAATTTCTTAGTTCATTGTCATTCTAGTTTGTTTAATTTGACTTGAAGTATTTGCCTCAAAAGAAATAAAGGAAAAAGTCTTAATAAAAAATGTATGTTGTCAGAATATTTTCAGAATAAGTTAGTGGAGACTATTCAGTTCATGGAAATTCTGAACTTGAAAGATAGTGTTGAGAAAGACACCTTTTTCCGCAAGCTACCAAATCTAGCTGAACAGCTTCCTCGCCAAATTGTGTTGAAAAAGGTTCCTGCCTGCACTATGGTCTTGCATTTATGCTGTAATCAACATTATGCCTCTGAAGCAAGTTAACTTTTTGTTTTTGTTTCTCTTTAGTTGCTTCCATTACTCTCTTCTGCCTTGGAATTTGGGTCTGCTG
Organism: Canna indica; assembly: GCA_034359265.1. Classification (NCBI taxonomy): domain Eukaryota; kingdom Viridiplantae; phylum Streptophyta; class Magnoliopsida; order Zingiberales; family Cannaceae; genus Canna; species Canna indica. The sequence goes on from CP136891.1 coordinate 840,141, forward strand.
CTGCCCCTGCCTTAACTGCATTATTGAAAATGGGTTCTTGGCTTTCAGCTGAAGATTTTAGTATCAAGGTCAACCTGTCAATGCATTCCTCTTAATGTTCATTATATTTTCTAATTTGAGAAAATTGAATTGCTGATTCTCTATTATTTTGTAGGTGTTGCCAACACTTGTGAAACTTTTTGCTTCAAATGACCGATCTATTCGAGTTGCACTTCTCCAACATATAGATCAGTTTGGAGAGTCATTGTCATCACAGATTGTTGATGAGCAAGTATGCTTCTAAATTTATAATGTGAATGTTAAATTATAAGTACTTTATAGAATGCAATTTTGTCAACTGACTCTGTGCTAATTTCTTTTATGTACATAATAGGTTTTCCCTCATGTTGCCAATGGTTTTGCTGACACTTCGGCCTTTCTTCGTGAACTAACATTGAAGTCCATGCTTGTTTTGGCACCAAAGGTGACTACAAATCTTTTTCTCTTGCAGTTATTCACACAATAAGTTTGACCTCTGATATTGGCTATCTAGTTACTTAAAAATGCTATAATTTCAATTTATTGGTTTTCTTCATAATTTCTTTCAATATTTGCTTAATTTAGAATCATTTTTCATATTGCTATTGTTGTGCTTGGAGATAAGTACTCCATCTTAAAAAAGGATTTCTTACCATGATTTATAGTTATCTTGGCTATTGACATGCCCAATGTACTGTGTTGCTAACACAATGAAGAAGCGTAAAAAAAGAAGAGGACTACTGGTGGAGAAAACACAATCTATTATTTCCTTGCTTTTGTTACATTTATGTTACCCTACTGAAAAGCTTTGAGGTCTAAAAGACAATATCTGGGCTAGCCATGGAGCAATCTCATGCACTTGAATACAGGAAGTTTTGGTAATTCAATACTCATGAGAACAAAGGATGCTCTGGTTATTTCTATGGCTTAAGTCTTAAGCTATTGGTAGAGCTTTGACTGGGGACCAGTTGGTAACAGTATTTTTCTTGTTGGTTTATTTGGGGTCTTAAACAGTAAGGAACTTCCCGCAAAAAGTGCAAACTACAAAGTTTGTTGACAGTATCAAATCTACCTATATTTTTGTCAAATTTGATAAGTTAAATATTTTGTTTTGAAGCTCTATGGAACTTTTATCCAATTACCTTAGTCTTAAAGTAGATTTAAGAAATTTGGTATGATAGTTTGCAATCATTCCTCACAACACAGTAAAATATTGAATTTGAGCGCTGTGCTTGCAGAATATTTCAATTGTTTACTTAATCTTTAAGAGTTTAAGGATAATATATAGTTTTCATGATTGGGTCAGGACAACATAATTTGGAATCAATATAACTCTTTGAGCCAGATTAAATAGTATTGGGATTGGACAAGATAAATTTTGAAATCAAAGCATGAAAAATTAGTGTATTAAATATTAGGAAAGATATAGTACTATACAATCAAATTTAAGAAAATAAGAAAAAATATGTAGAAAGATTCTTTTACCTCCATAATCCATAGGGTTAATTAATGAATGTAGCCCAAACTATAGGGGTTTTAACAAATCTAGACCACCTTTTAATTTGCCACAATTCTATCCCAAACTATAGAATTGACAACAATTATAATCCGCCGTGAGATATCCGTTAATGGAACCGTTTGTTTGCTGACGTGGCAGCACAGTTGGCATAAAAAAATATTTTTTTATTCTTTTTTGTTTTAAGATTACCATCTAAGCATACTTGGTTAAAAACAAAAAAAAACATCATCGTCCCTCGCAAACCAAGCAGGTTCCTTCATCGGGGGCTGCAGGTCTCCTCCATCTTCACGGCGGGGTTGGTTTCCTGGCGGCGACGGAGGATGAGCTCCTTTTGGCATCAGAGCTCCATGACCTTGCAATGGGAATTAGGGTGCTGGATGGGCACGAATGTGGGCCGCCGCCAATGAGGACCAACCGGAGGCTAGAACCGCGCCGGTGGCTGTCCTCGAGCACTTGCTCCGAGCTCCACGCCCATTGACAGCCTGCTCTACTTGGAGCTGTGCACCAGAAGGTCGAAAGAGTTCCACTCACTGGAATATAAAAGGTCCAAATAGTTCTTCTGCAGGGACTGGAAGTCGTCGGGAATGTACGAGGGCTCCATAGTTGCAGTGTTGCACCGGCCTGTTGACGACCCCTCCCTGTCTGGCCGCAGCTTGAATGACGCCGTGGTGATCGACGGCGAGGCATCGTCGCTTCCACTGGCTTCAGATGCTCGCTCTGTCACCACTCGCCGACGCCTTATGATACCAACGCCTTATGCTCGCAACTGCTCCCTTATGATACCAACTCAATCTGGAGAGAAAATGCTCCTTCACTATCTTTACCCATCATTTCACATGAACTCTGCACCTTTATATACACAGTTTTCTCCTAAATTTCCCTGTAAGTGGCATTATCTCTCATGCTAGCGTTGTAGGCTCCTTCGTCCTGCTACAGGACCAATAACAATTTGTGTTAAAAGGTCAGAAATTTAGAAAATATCTACGTCAATAAGGAACCCCTTCCAAGCTTCTTCCTGTGCGTTATAGAAAAGAACCTCAGACACCCACATCAAAAGCCACATGGCAGCATGCAACCAAAGATTAGTGGGCAAAAGATGGGAGACACTATAACCAGACAAGGAGAACAAATAAATGACCAAGAAAATAATAACATCGTTTCTCATCGTATCCGGGTCTCCATTAATCAACATTAAATAAAAATGAGAAGAGAAATCGGTGCTTTCAAATCTCCATGGAAAGAGATGGAAGCACTCTTCCTCCTCAGGCATCGCCGCTGCCACTGGCTTCAGATGCTCGCTCTGCCACCACTCGCCGACGCCTTATGATACCAACGCCTTATGCTCACAACTGCTCCTTTATGCTTGCTCTGCCACCTCCTCGCTCGTGTATAGGTCTCAGTTTCTTTTGGCCACCATATTCATCTTCCTAATGCACTCCACGGTCCGGGGACGACGGAAGACTTCATCCACCATCCCCACATGCTCGTACCACAAGGCTAAACGAAAGCCGTAAACTAAGCCCATGGCCGGCCGCCAACGGGAGGCGGGGAGGAGGGGTCGTCAGACGAGTGCGAGTTTGCCTCCGCTTCTGCTGCTTGAAGCCTGCTTGCAGCGGGCTGCCCCAGCTACCTCTCCTACGTGCTGATATCAAAGAACTCGCGTTGCCCACGCTGAGACACGGAGGTGCCGCTGCTGCCGCTGCCGGTGGTGCCATGGCGCAATCGCAGTAAAGCTTGGAATGTTGATGTTTTTATTTATCATCTTTACAATTTATCATGTTTTTTTGTTTTTAAACGGGTATGCTTAGATGGTAATCTTAAACGAAAAAAGAATAAAAATATTTTTGCTGATTGTGCTGCCACCAAGGTTTAAAATACCGATACTGGTCATCATCTCGGTGGATGACCGGTATCGGTACGTACCGATACCGTACCGTACCGACACACGGTACGAGGGCGATACGAAAATTGTATACCGGTCCCTTTTTTTTAAAATTTTGCTGTTAAAAATAACTCCAATAATACATCATTGATCAAAAAATACTTAAAATTAATATTCAAATGTCAAATACATGAATGCAATGTTTAAATAGCCGTTGGGTACTGTTTTGATATTGTATTAGGGTTTTTCATAGATACAAAAGAATCATTACATTGGAGTTTATATAGTCGTGTATATCCCCAAGATATGTACGAGTACGACGGACTAAGATCAACACCGTATGTTGGGATGTGTAGCGACTGATTTGCCCTAAGCGTCTTATGTTGCGCTACGCAGAGTTTTCGGCGGTCCCGCTAGCCGGTTAGCGGGCGGGGGTCAAGGGGGCAGTGCCCCCTGCTAGAGGTGTGGGGGCGGAGCCCCCGAAGATTTTTTGGGCCCTTTGGGTTGTGGGCCTGTGTCGGCCTATATAAATTCTAATGTAATGATTCTCTTATATCTATGAAAAACCCTAATACAGTATCGAACAATACCCAACGGCTCTTTTTAAGAGCTGTTGGATCACACCGAGCGGTATCGCCCGGTATGACAGCAAATACCGCCCGGTATTTGCTAAATACCAGAGCATACCGGGCGGTATTTACCGAGATATCGGTATTTTCCAATACCCGGTATGTTGCAACAGTACACAATGTCATACCGGGCAGTATAGCCCGGTATGATAGCAAATACCGCCCGGTATTTCATAAATACCGGGCATACCGGGCGGTATTTACCGAGATACCCGGTATTTACCCATACCGGGTATCTCGTATACCGGTTTTTTCAAAAAACCGGTATATACCGAGCTTACCGCCCGGTACGGTACGAGATTTAAAACCATGGCTGCCACATCAGCAAACAAACGGTTTCATTAACGGGTATTTCACGGCGGGTTATAATTGTTATCAATTCTATAGTTTGGGATAGAATTGTGGCAAATAAAAAGGTGGGCTAGATTTGTTAAAATCCCTATAGTTTGGGCTAGATTCATTAATTAACCCTAATCCATAAGATACCTAAGTTGAAGACATAATATTATGTCAAATAAGGTGTAGTTCATTAAAATATATCATAGAGGGCAAGCCTTGGTGCAACAAGAAGGTAGCTCCATTTTGACTTGGGAGTCTAAGGTTTGAGTCACGGGACAACTTTTGATTGGTAGTTAAAAAAATTCTATTTGAGGATTCTCAATAACTATGAGAAACCTTGATTGGTTTTGATTACCACTGATGAGTTCAAATACACATTAACACAAAATTTATCTCAAATATTCATGTCATAACTCTATTGCAAACATGCCCATGTTTTGTTAGCTGGCCCAACTCCTGGCTATAAATGGTCTTCAAAAGCCCAAAACTCTATGTTCTGGTCCTTGGTTAGAGCAACTATCATGATGCGAAACCTCTATCTCGTGAATTGTTTCTGTAGCTATGGTATTGTAATTACAGTATGGTAGCCATCATAGTATGTACATTAGTTATTGTAAGCCTTCTCATGGTCTTGACTGGCATGAAGATTGCTTTCCTCTTATGAATTTATGCTTTTCTACTAGCAGAAATAGTGAAACAGGTGCGAAATTAGTTGACATAATGACATCCTTTGACTTGGATTGTTCCTAACCTGTAAAATTCTCCATGTGATCACAGTTGTCTCAGCGTACTATTTCAGGATCTTTGTTGAAGTACCTTTCAAAGTTGCAGGTATGCTTGAATTTGTATTCTAAAATCTAAAATTATAATTCACCTAGTTATTCATGTCATATCAAAATGTCACTTGAAATTTTGTTCAGCAGTCTCCATATCACAGTCCAAGGCACTTTACCTTGAAGATAGGAATGAATCAACATGCTAATCTTGTATGCAGGTGGATGAAGAGCCTGCTATCCGCACAAATACTACAATCCTGCTGGGGAATATTGCTAGCTATCTAAATGAAGCGGTATGTCCTCAATTGATGTTTTCTTGTGATCAGTTATTATTCTTTTAGTTTTTTTTGCTTAGCATTTGTTAGTATTAAGATGCATCACCTTTTATTTTTTGACATCATTTACAGTTCTAGCATCATGGTGGCCTCGTCAATTGTTATGTTAAAGCAAAATCATAGCAAATTGTGCTTATGAAGTTCACTAACACTGCCAAACTAACATGTTTATGCATCATGCAGACAAGAAAGAGGGTTCTAATTAATGCATTTACAGTTCGTGCCTTGCGGGATACTTTTTCTCCAGCTCGTGCTGCAGGCATGTGAACTCATGCAGAGGTTTAAGTCTCTGCATTTATTTCTTACAACCCATTAACTTAATATTCCATAAAATCCAATTTTTCTATGTTTTTGTTCCTAGATGTTGGTGTTAATTAACATCAAAAAGCACAGATGAATGTGAGTTTTCGATGACAAATTGTGCATATGAAATCTGATACTTAGATTTGTGTGGCAGGAATTATGGCTTTAAGTGCCACCATTTCTTACTATGACATGACAGAGGTCGCTACTCGAATTCTTCCTAATATTGTTGTACTTACTATCGATCCAGATGGGTGAGCTCATTATTGACTACTCTGCTAATGCTTGTTCTACAGTTTTCTTCCATGTTACCTTTCTATATTATCTGAAACACAAATCTGTTTTAGCCTAGAGAAACTGTAGAAAGTTGATTTGATAAAAACTGTTATATAATATTGTTTCAGATGCAAAGTTACACCTTTTTGGTTATGATAGTTCCTCAGTTTAAAAGATAGAGAATAGTTAATGGGTGAAAAATACACTGATTTAATGTTGTAGTTTGCTCCAGTACTGCCATTGGTAAAGTTTTCTAATTTGCTAAAAACTTTACACTTTACTCCTGAATTAATATGCTTAATTTTCCATTGTCTGTAGCAGCTTAATCAATTAAAATGTTGGTTTAGTACATAATGGCTATTTGCATCCATAGCTTAAGAAAATTTTGGTTTTTATGTAGCTATGACTTGGTATAGGCATGTTTATCTGCAACATGTTTATCATGCTGAAAGCTATATAGCTTCAAACTTCAAACATTTTCTTTAGATGAAAGTCTATCTTCATATTTAACTCATACTTGATTAGCTGATTTAATATGCCTGTGGCTCTAGCAGCAGTAGTGTCATTTTTAGCTCATGTATGATGACTAGGACTAGAAGACAGATACCAGCTGTTTTCAGATGTTTATTAGATGGAAGAGATGAGATAGTTTTGTTACTTCTCAAACCATGTAGAAGTCAACAATCATTTTGCAGTTTCAGATAGCTGAAAATACTTGCCTTTTCTGTGTAGAAAACCATAAGGAGTAAAAGCAATCTGATTGCTATGTTCTAGATTGTTGTTCAGTTAGCTTTGCGTACAATAGATAACTTTCTTTTTTGTTTTCTTACATTTCTTATCATTTATTGTGCAAATTGTCTTGATAAACTCGAAAAAGCTAGCAAATTTGTATTGCTTTGCATTTACACTTGTCTTGTACTTTATATTATTTTAAAGTGAGATGTTTAGTGAACCAGAGAAAGTATACATGTCCACCTTATAAATGCAGAGATGCATATGCTACCTTCATCACTGTGATTCAAACATAAATGAAATTTCATCTGTAGAAAAAATGACTCAATATGTGTTTTTTTTTTGCTTCAGTGATGTAAGGACAAAGGCATTCCAAGCTATTGACCAGTTCTTGCATATTGCAAAGCAATATCATGAAAAGGTATATGTTTCCGAACTGCTAAGACACTCATGGAGCTTTATTTATCTGGTTTCTCTTCATACATGTGAACTGATGGTTTGTGAATTCATATTTTGGATAAAAGAAGTTTAAAATTTGCTAGTTGGTCTAGTTAATGGATTATGGGTTTGAGGAATAGGCATTGTTAACTATAGGGAAAGAGGTGAGTGCAAATGACACAAGCATGCTATAGTTTCTTAACTTTATCATTCTCTTCATTTGTTTGTAACTAGTGTTGCATTAACTGATCAACATGCTATGTGGTAGCCATTATAGTATGACATGAGGCTGATAAACGTCAAAAAATAACATACTGTTGTTGTTAAGAAAATAAATTAATGTATTGGGCCTCATCCTAACTGCTTAAGCTTTTGAGGAAATTGGTCACTCAATCAAATTTAACATGGTATGTATCTGCGGAAGTTTTAAGTTTGAACGATGTTAGTAATTTAAAAATGTACCCCTACTTAGGTTAAGGTAGTTGTTGTGGCATCTTCAGAAGTATGAATTATGAGTCTTTTTTGAGGGTTGATGATGCACTGAGTTTCTCTACTATTGTCATTTTTGCAATTTCCATCTTTTTCTTTGCATATACTCTGCCACAATAATGTTATGTTATACATTAGAATAATTAGCTCAAGTGAAGTTTGCAACAATCTGTTTCTCTTTTTTCAATTACTGTATTGTTTCTCCACAGCTTGTCACAGGAGATACAAGCGAGAGTACAGGTGCTGGACTACCTTCAATGGGTGGAAATGCTAGTTTGCTTGGGTGAGTTCTTGGCTTTGGACCTCTTTTTCTTGTATAGTTGCAGACTTACAGTTACTGCTTGCTATTCTGTCCATGGAGCATAGTAGTGTACTAGTGTGATTATTACTTTCATTTTGACAGTGCAACTGACTGAAAATTAGATGAGATCTCTCTCAATATACTCTACTATATAGTGGCACTCACATCAAATACACAACAGAGCAAACAAGAAGGATAACATCTCTAATTTAGGCAGTCGCATGATGTTTTGTTAATTGTGTGACAACTCCACCTGATAAGATAATGACCCATTAACCTTATAGGCATAGCTATTAACCCAAAATGCTTAAGCTGAAGTTAGTGTTTAGTACACCCGTAAAGTTACATAACTTGACGCAACTCATTCAAGTCAACCCACAAAATCATATTAATCAACACAACTGGTCATCAATTCTCCATGTTGGACTAAACTGGAGAGTTAGAATTTCCGCCACTGGAACCTTGATGACCCTGTTAAGACTTAAAACAAGTCAACACATAACCGAAAACCACACTCTGGTTTACGACATGTAGACCAAATCCTCAGTTCAGATATGGATTCTCGTTCAGGAATCCAATTCGGGTTGGATAAAGTATTATATCACCAACAAGAAGAGGGTTTGTACTGTATGGGGCTTGGCTTAGTAGTAGCTTCAGAGCTGCTGTTCCCTACATTGGCTCACTTACCATGCCTAGGAATGGGTGCTTTAACAACATTTTTTTCTGACTGCCCCTGGAGGAATAACAGGCACATTAACCTCATTGGCATAACCATTAATTCAAAATGCTTAAGTTGAAGTTAGTGGTACTACACCCATCAAATTTTATTAATCAACATAACTTGCCATCAATTCTTGATGTGGGTCTAAACTAAGTTGGAGTATTACAAATTGTTTCATTGTTGCACTTGAGGACGCTGATTTGAGCTTGGGTTATAATGTAACAAGATTTACCACTTTTGCAGTGGAAATACAGCATGATTAGCAATAAATGGTGCCCTGATATGGTGATTAAGAAATTGGTGTTGCTCCAGAATTTATAATTGAATCTATAGAGTAAACTATAAAGTGTAAAGTCACATCAGTTTATTTCTATCCTTAGCTGTAGCACAAGCATTGGTCCTATTTCATGATCTTCCATCTGATGTTGTTCATGGTAGAGTCAGCACATGCAGACTTACCTTTGTTAGTAAAGTTGTTTACATGACTGGAACCAAATTGCTCTTTTTGCAACGTATGCTATAGTACCAAGTTGTGCTCATACTTGGAAAGGACATACTTCTTATCATGAAAGAATGCGTTACTTTTTTGTACAAAAGATTGAAGCATAAACAACTTAATAGTGATTTGAGACATGAATATAGATATCCATGTCACTTACCTGCATTTCGATGTCTATTCTTGTTATATGATTAACAGATGTGCATGTTGCATTTGATGCTATGCAATAGTTTCCTTTTAAGCTTAAACAATTCTTTGACAAAATTATGCAGGTGGGCTATGAGTTCCTTGACGCTGAAGGGAAAAGCCTCTGAACAGGGCTCGCTTACATCTTCTGCAAATGCAAGTACAACAGAAGTTGTGGCAACTCCAAATCCTATATCAGGTACTTACATTTACCTATTGTACTTTATCTAACAGTCGGTTAAGCATGTTGTGGTTGCTTAACCTTTAATTATACTTCTCTCTAGTTTTGGGAAAGAGTTGACTGATCCTCATCATGCATGTCTAGTGCCAGAAATATTTTTATGCTAAATCAATTGTGATTATTGTGAGAGTAGAGGTGTTAAGGAAAAAAACCCTGTAGCAATGCCATTGATAATTGACTAAGAGTAAGATAAGACTAAACTAAAGATGAGCACACGAGTTTAGTGCATTCCTGCATCACAAATCTGCTAAACTCTTGCTTATAGTTTAATTTTTAATCTACTGAACACTGGAACTCCAGAGCATGGTTTAAAATCTCGGTACCGGTACCGGTTTCGGTCACCGGCCGGTACCGGTATATACCGGTACCGTACCGTACCGACACACGGTACGGACCGGTATGAAAAGGCATACCGGCCAGTTTTTTTTTTTTTCGTGACATACCCGCCATATACCGCCCATACCGGGCGGTATATGGCATCATACCGCCATATACCGCCCGGTATACACAATATACCCGGTTTTTTCAAATACCGGGTATATCGTATACCGGAAACCTAAAAAACCAGTAAATATCGGACTTACCGTACCGTACCGACCGAGATTTTAAACCATACTCCAGAGTTGATAGAATGATTTATTGCAGATAGCCAAGCCTGTAAATTTTGAGTTTGCACAATGGTAGAACTATGCTGATGATATTCGAAGTTGGTGAATTTAAAGATTATTTGTCATAAGAAATGTTGAATAGTCACCCAAAAAGCTGTAAACCATTGTTTTACCGCTGATAGTCACTGTATAAATTATGAGTTTGCACTATGTTAAATTAGAAGCAGCATTTAATTGGTCAACAATTTTTGTGACAATTGTCTATCGTTATCTATCTGCTGTTAGTAGTAGCTTGTACTATTGATGGAGAGTGTAAGCTGAGGATGTATGACAACTTTATCTGATGTTTTTTGTCTCAAGTTCGTACATTAGATTCATATTTTGTATATTAGAATCCTTGGCTTCTAATTTTAGCCATTCATTTACTGTTCATTTGAGTTTTTGGATATTTAGTGAACTCTTGTGAACATTGCAGAAATTACGAAATAACATAATTATGAAACTTCAATTTTGGCATCTTACCTGAAATTTATTCTTGATCAGTAGATGTAAGCTCTGGTGCGAATGTTTCTGATCAACCTAGACCTTCATCACCAACATCAACAGATGGTGGTTGGGGCGAAGTTGATAGTGCACTTCTTCCTGAGGATCACAGTAGTGATAAAGAAGGGTGGGATGACATTGAGCCACTTGAGGAACTGAAACCTCCTGCACTAGCAAGCATACAAGCTGCTCAGCAAAGGCCGGTGGTGCATCAAAAACCTAAGTGTATGTTTCTCCATAATTTAGCTCTCCTTTTCCTGATGATGTGAATTATTTCTTTCTTCTGCTGCTGTAGCTCCTGCAATGAGTTCCAATAGATATAATAATCTACACTTAGTGATTTGCATGGACTAAAAATGATTGACTTCTAGCTACAGATTGTCTCCGTACTGATTTGCATTAGTTTATTCAATTTCGATGCTATTGTTGTGGGATAAGACCAATTCAGGACCTGGACAACCCCTCATATTTTGCAATGCAAGGCAAAACAACTTGTGGTAGGCTCAGAATAATTTGAGTGATAAGCCTGTCCTATTTCGTTGCAATTGAATTCCCTTTATGAGTGGATGAGAATGATTAGATCAACATGTAGGTGCAAATCATCTGACTTCTGAGTACAAGGTGTTTCATTTATCGAAAGAAATTAACCTAGAGAAATATGCTGAAATAAGATGGCTTAATGTGAATACTTATTTAAGTTTTATTCCCTGTTCATTAAAAACCAAATCAATTTGTTTATCTTTTTTCCTTTCTAACATGTTTGACGCCAATGATTTTTGTTCTGCTCTTCAGCTGGAAGTTCCTTTCAAACAAAAACAACTAAAGCATCAAAAGCAGCAGATGATGATGACCTGTGGGGACCCGCTGCTGTTCCAGCACCAAGGACTACAATTCTAAATGCAAAACCTCCTGCACAAAAAGATGATGATGATTTGTGGGGTTCTATAGCAGTGGCAGCACCTAGATCAACCTCAAAACCTCTGAATAAGAAAACTGCTGCCACAGATGACAATGATCCATGGGCCGCAATTGCTGCACCTCCTCCAACTACCAAAGCAAAGCCTTTATCGTTAGGTAGAGGCCGAGGAGCGAAACCAGCTGCACCAAAATTGGGTGCCCAGCGGATCGATCGGAGTTAAGGATAGTAGTATAGTAATACAGAAAATAGTCAACAATTTGAATACTTAGATACATTGGTTAAATTTTTTTCAGTTGCCTGGTTTCCTTTGAGGGCATGTCTTGTAATATTCTTTGCTGACTGCACAAAAATGCATTCCCCCCCTTCCACTGTATCCTATGTATCCAAGTTCCATTGAGACAAACTTGCAGTGTTCCAACATGATATTTTTGATTGATATCTGATAAATTTCATTAGTTGGTATATAATTAAGGGGTTCCTGGACTCTTTTGAACTATGGTTATGCCATCATAGGTAAAACAGATAGTGTTTTAACTAGCAAGCACTAGCAACTTCAAGGAGCATCACTACAAAAATATTTGTAACCTTTGGTCCATGCTGTGATCCTTAACTCACCTTTCCCCACTACACTCTCCGGCAAGTGCAGCAATCCCCAAAGCAAGCTTAGGGATGGTAATTGAAACTGATTAACCGTGCTTAGGGATGGTAATTGAAACTGATTAACCGTGGTTGACTGGTTAATTGAATCGTAAAATTTGATTTTGGATAGTGGATTTGCAGTTTGATTTTAGTTTTGGTTAGTAAAATTTAAAAATTGATTTTAATCGGTTCGGTTTCGATTATCGGATCGCGGATAATCGGTAATTGGAATTGGTTATATATTTTGGTTTCGGTTACCGGTTATTCGCGGTTAATCGGAATAAGTTATAACTTATTATATATATTTAAACCCGCTACGTAGATATATATTCTTAACCAAAAAATTTTAAACCTGCCACTCGAAACCCATTTACCCTTTTACCCAAAATCCGATTTTGGTTATCCCGCGGATAATCGATAATGAACCGATTTCGGTTTCGGATATTGGTTTCTAAAACTGAACGGTTTCGATTTTGGTTTCTAAAACTTAGTGGGTTTTTTATCCGATTTCTGTTTCGATTAACCACCAAAAGGCAATTAATCGAAATGTTGTCATTCCTAAGCAAGCTAGCTGTCAGAACTCAACCTACTTAGATCTTGAAAGTTTGGCATCATAATCTTCCCTCATGACAAATATAACATGAAGCAGATTGGATATGATTGATATTTCAAAGATAGCAAGTTGTTGGGAGTTCATTCCTCAATAATTCTTATTTGTCGCCATTTTCACTCAGGGGGTTGAACATCATTTTATAGAAAATAATTTGTCAATCGATTAGCATAGAACAAATTCATCACTAGATATTCACCTTCCTGATTAGAAGTTCGATTACTTTTTTAAATATGTAAAAACTCCAAATTTTTGCGCTCACATGGGTTGCAAATTCTACACTTGGGAACGCAACTCGGAAGACTCGAAGCTTATAAAATTATAAATAATATAAACAAGCACAATATAGGATATAAACTTATCCCATAATTTTTACCTTGATTGATTCCAATTAAAATTTATGTTCAATTAAAATTCTATTATGGGAAACAAACGAGCAAGAATGCTTTGTATATTGAAATAAATAAATATCTCATAAATATTGATTTCTGCTAAATAAGTACTGCTAGTGAAATTTTGCTGCCCGTCCAGCCTGTGGAATCCTAGTTTCTCCTAGCTAACTACTGCTACATTATAAATCATATATTAACTCAAATATTCTGCTAAATATATACTGCTTTGTAACAAAGTACGGTGCCAAACTTAATTACAAATTGAATCTTGTTTGTTGTACCATACTGCAAGTTCATATATCCAAGCTTCCATTTTTGCATATACATAAACATCTGTAAGGATAGAAATTTTTGTCACATTCCTTTCAGCTGAAAAACTAGGTGATCAATACACAAAATAAGATATCTTGCACGGGGAAGTAGTAATTTATAAAGACAAAACCATAACTTGACTAATTTATACTTTTGATTCGCAACATCATTCAAAATTCTATCCACAGAAATCTTTGTTGAGCACCACAAAACAAAACCATCCTGTAGCAAATACCCAATAATGTAATCACTAGATACACAATTATTGCGAAACCCTAAAAGAATTATTGTAGCTAATGTGTATTTTATTAGGCTTAAAAACTTTCTCCACTTGTAGAGTCCACTGTAGAATCACAAATGAGGAAAATCCGAAAAAGGAATTAGACCAGCAAAGATCAAATTTAGAATACAAACACTTAAAAGACTAAATCTATTTTCTGAAGTAAAATGTAAATACATTTCATTATGACTAAAAAACAAGAAACAAAAAAAGAAAGAAGAAAAGGAAGGGTTAGAAATGTTCAATACTCTCACCACTATGTACCTTTTAATCTTCTATCACCTAGTGTCTTACTTCCCAGGCCAAATGATATATTATAACTACAATGTAATCTAATACATTATATACACCATGTTGTATACATGACTTTGGTAAACTGATAACTTTGAACAATCAGGATCTCTTCTCTTGCAAGGCTTGACACCTGCTTCCACTCATCCTCTGCCTGCCAAATATTAATAGCTAGTTTAGCATTCAACTTTAAGAGCCAACCAACATCCAGTGCTTTTAAAACCGCATTACTCAGTTTGACCACCAAAGTCCATGATCCAATCCAATTCGGGATGGTCAAAACCTAACTGGTCAAAACCAATTCAATCGAGCATTTATATATATATATATATATATATATATAATAATTGGACTCATTAAACCAATTGGACCAATCAAAGTGGTGAACCAGTGGCCCAAGGTATTCAATGTCTGGTCAAGGTTTCAAAACATTGCATTAGCATCAAACAAAGGGCTGTGAAATCTTCAAGCGTTATTTGACAAAAAATTCAAGAGATGAATAATCCACCAGTAACGGACATTAAAACCAATAGTTTTTCTAAATGTTAGTCATGGTCTTATTCATGTGTTTTTATAATTACTAGTAGTGGAACAGTCAATGAAGTAAACTGAGAAAACCACTAATCAATAAAACATTCTTATTTAATTGGTGAGGTCTAAATAGGAAAAATAAGGGTGACAATCAAAAAGCAACTTTGCAAGTCAGATCTAAATTTTCCGATTGGAAAATCAGTTCAAAATTTATAGATAGAAATATGTTTGTTAAGCTTAATATGATGTACATAAATCTTCATATGTAGTTTGAGGTTGCACGTGATGGCTGGTTATACGTTTGAGTTAATAAAATGTACAAAAACAGTGAAACTATTATATTTTCAATAACTCTACCACAGAAAAAGTGCAAAAATAATCATTAGAAAACAAGAACCAATAAGATACAAGAGCAAACTTCTAGCTGTAACAAAGACGGGACTGATGCATTCAACATCAAATAAGGCACATAATTTTATTTTATCAGAACACCTCTAATGTCTTCAAATTTGTTCCTCTGCCCCTACCCTTCCACTCTACCTCTTCTTTCTCTTTCTATGCTCTCTCTATCTTGATTTCTCATATTCTTCTCTTCTCTCTCTCACTGTCCTACATCACTAGTATTTTGAATATGCAGATCGTTATAAATCTAAATCATTATGATACAGTTTATAATAGCAAAAATAAGGCATCTAACAATTTAGCTACAATTAGAATAATGGAAATGTTGAGCAAGAATGATGCAGACTTAAATTAACATACCAAGAAGCGAGCAGTGATAAGCACCTAGAGGAAGATACAATTATGTTCCAATTCATGCTTGAGGTATACACAATCTACTGAATCTTGGCTATAAATGTCCACTGATATCACAATCAGGCTTCAAGCCAACTTGGTCAGATGACTTTCTAAAAATTTCAGCCTCTCTGGCTATTTGAATGTCAGATGGCCAAAATATCTGATGGATTACGATGCAAAGAAAGCGAGGGAGCAAGGCTAAAATCGTTGTAAGAAGAATAGTAAGCCAATAAATTCTTGTAGTTGCCAGATGATATATTGTCCTGAAATAGTTGATAGAAAACAATATGTTAAGGATGGAGTACATTCCAAGTTAGTTGAATTTTGAAAGCAAAAGAATTACCAGTAGTTTGGGAAAATTGGTATGGAATCTAGTATCATCATGCACATATATGTGATGAATATAGAACCCCATGTAGCAACATGGGTAATCAATACCCATCGCTTGATGTCCATAGCTAGGTGAACATTCACAAGAACAACAACAGAGATAGTCCACAAACTCCCCATACTCCATATATCAATTGAACTGTTACTGTATGTGAAAAGAGGTACGTAAAAAAGGACAAGACTTTGCCATAAGGTATCTAGCATTGTGATCCAGAAGAGGTGCAGATTATAGCTTTCTTGCCTATATCCTGCTCCATAAAGTTTTGGATAACGAAGGAGGGTTTTATGGCTCAAGTCCTTGTCTAGAACACCAACCACTATTGTAGGGACAGATGTATAAATGACCGAGTAGAATACACTACTCCAATCGGTTACAGCAGAAATCGTTGAAAATGCAGCACATAAAACATACCTGCATATGAAAAGCTTGTCAGAATAATGTTGAAAGCTGGTGGTATCAACTGTTTCACTGACAAATAGATTTTTGAAAGAAAAAAAACACCATAGATGGCCAACAGTGATGAAAAAGGGAAAGTCTACAGTGTCTAAGTACTCAAATGGAGCTTAGAAGGGAACCCAAATATTTAACTATTCCTGGAATGAATTATAATAATTTGAAACTGCTAAGAAAAAAATATTATGCAGTAGAACAAGTAGCACTATCTACAGCTTATGTTAACCATGTTCTAGTAAATCCACCATGTTAATTAGTTGCTGCAGATAATTTCAACCTAAAAAAGGAAGAAATCCTTGAACTTTCTAGTATCCAAGCAGTTCCACAAAGAAACAAATAAACATACGAAAACAACATTCAAACAACTTCTATTAATACTCCATAGAATAGTGGAAGAACATTAAATGTTAAATAAGGCCACAAGTTCAAGGAGTATATTATAGAATTAAAAATTCATACCAGAAGAGCATTAAGACAAATACAGCATTCCGATAGAAGTTGTACAAAACCAAATAGCCAATACGCTGATAATTCCAGTGTCCATGTACAAGGAGCAATCTTTTCAAAAAACGGAACTGCCCCATAGCAAAATCTGAAGCCATAACTGCCTGACGGCCTTCCTGGCCACAAATCCCAATACCAACATCGGCCATTTGGATCATTGAAACATCATTTGCCCCTGCAGAAGAAACCAGCTACAGGTTTACATTGTCGTTTTTGTTATACAGAAAAGGGTAGTCATCTACATTCTTAAAAAACATGTGAAACATTTAAGTAAGATCAATCAAAGCAAAAAAAAAAACCCACAGTGGCGCATTATCAGAAACCAAGAAAAAATTGATTAAATCGAGAGCTATAATAATTAGTTTCTTAATCAAACCAAAACATATGCAATTTAAACAAATCAGATACTGACAACAGCTAAAGTGAACAGTTGCATTGGTTTACAATTTCACAGTATGACACTCCGAATCTGGAAAGTTCAGTCTTTCATCTACTAATCAACTACCATCAAAACAGTGAAGATCACCATGGATAATGCATGACCAGTGCAGAGATGCTTAATGTTGTTTCCAAAGAAATTGATTAGTTTCCTCAAAAAGGAAAAATATACAAATCTATGAAATAGTTAAAGCAATATACAGAAAAACAATTTCGCTGTAAGTTCATATAAGATTGGCAACAAAATACTAAAATATAACAAATGTTCACATCATACTGCTTATAAAGGCTCTCCTCTCGTCTTTAATCTAAATCTTCAAAAGTTTAAAATTGCCTGCATTGTTTATCCAAAATATTTGGGAACTAGTTTCAAACTTTGACATGTACAAGAAGTGTCAACTTTTATTATGAAAAATATTTCTCGTCACAGAAGATTGTGTACAGATGTAAGTTTATGAAGAAATCTAATTAATATTGTTTTAATAACTCTTAAATTGGATATATAGAATGAAAAATGTGGATAGAAGAAGTGCAAAGCAGTTAAGAAAGGCATGTCCACATTCCAGTTGAAAATTAAGAATCATACTTTATTGTGTCTTCCATATTGCCAAATTGAAATAGTAGTTCATTTTTCCAGACACAATTTTTCACTGCACCATACTCATGAAATATTTTATCACTAAATGACTTTTCCTTTAAAGCGAAATATAAAAGTTTTATCATGACAAAAAAAAATCAGCTGTAAATGCCATTTTGAACACTTTCCTCTTGAGAAATAGACAAAGTATTTTCCACTCAGAACTTCTTAGAGATTTCCTAGGAAGAAGATAAAAATTATCGCTAACTCTTTCATTAATGTTTCTTAATCAGCCATGAAATCTTGTGTTAGAACTTGGAAAAATTATATTTGCAATCAAGGTTTCAAGTATTGTCTTTGGTGGTGGTCTTGGACCCTGGGCGGACTAGCATGGTACCATACCATGCCCATAATTTCAATATAGGAAAAACCAAAAAAGAAGAGGTGAAGAAGAAAAAAAGTAAAAGAATAATCACTATTCGACCAATGAAAATATATTACCTTAATTTTTTAATTGTTTTACATATAAAAAAGAAAATAATTTATTACATGTACCAGATGGGTATAAGCCAGTTACTAACTCACCATCACCAATAGCCAGAGTCATGTCACTAGTCCTGCTTTTAATCAAATCAACTATTCCAGCTTTTTGTAGAGGAGCAACTCGACAACAAACAACAACTCTACAATTAATTGCCAAATCAAAAAGCTGGAAGCAAGAAAAATAGATGGTATTAGAACCAATCAGAATACTCTACAACAGATATGCCACATATGTGCCATGATGCAATAAGTCAACAGATCAGGAGTAATACCTCTGGTTCAAGATCTTTCTCCAATATGTACACAAGACTATTTCCATCTATTATTAGTGCCAATGGAATATCATCGGAACCCGCAAACCAGTTTCCACAATGATAAGGCTCATGGTCAGTACCTCCAGCATATCTGACATTCTGCTTTCCAGTGTCAGGTAATAAGACACTAGAAACTCTTTTCTCATCAGCATTATCAACAAAATCATAATCAGATTTCTTCTTCAATTTTAATGTTCCATCTCTATTGTTTGCTGATTTTATTCCATATTTTGCTTTCGCATTAGCCAAAAGGAGTTTGCAGTCATTTTCCGAAGTGCCATTTATGATAATTTGATGCATATCAGGAGTTAAAAGTCGGCATGAGAGACCTATTGAGATTGCAGTTTCCTGTTTATCTCCAGTAAGAACCCAGACCTTGATTCCTGCTTGCCGAAGAGATTCTATAGCTTCAGGTACACCATCTTGCAATTTGTCCTCAATAGCAGTAGCCCCAAGAAGAATTAGATTCTGCTCTATTAGAGCTGCTACTTGACGTAGCTTTATTGATCTCTCAGTTAATGAAGTACTGGCCTCTTCATATCTAATCTGCCATTCCTCAAACTCCGCAACATTTAAATCCCTTGCAGCAATTACAAGAGTACGAAGACCCTGTGATGAATAATCAGTTAAATGGTTTTCTGTAGCTTGTCTTACTTTGGCATTCTTATCATCCTTCATATCCACAATATTGAGCATTGAGCTGTCAGCACCCTTGACAAGAACTTTCACAGAATTATCAGGAAATCTAATGACAACTGACATTCTTTTTCGGACACTGTCAAATTCATGAAGACCAAGTACATCTAACCTGGCATAAGGTGAAAATTTTCAGCAAGAGAGTATCAATACAGTACCTAAAAATTATCATAACAATGAAATAAAAGAAACAATAAGTTATGAGCTACAAACTTTAATCTTTCTTAAAACTCTAACTTGCATGTCTAATGTGGGAGGACAAAAATGAATTGGTCATGTACCTCGTCTTTTTGCCATTGACATTAATAACCACATGGCCAGTTGTTCTCTCTAGAAGAGTGTAACCATATCCAGCAGCTGCAATAACTAAAGCTTGCTCATCAGGTGATTCACCTTGATAATCAATTGCTCCAGCCTCTACCATACTGTTGGTGGAATTAGGAGATAAACTTTTTTTAACCATAGGGATGACGGTGTTACAGGCAGCCAAAGTGAGGAAAAAATCATGAGCAGCACTTGTTTCCTCTCCTTCTATACCTCTCCGGAGGAGTGCGAGTAATTCAGGATGTATATTCATTTCTGATCCGCAGCATAGAAAATCAGCTCAGAGTGCGTAATAATTCATCAATAAGCTACTTAGAACAAATTAGAGGCTATATATTGTACATGAAAGAACCTAATAGGCATAAGGACAGGAAAGACATGCACAATATGGTGAATTTCACTAGAACTTACATGGTCTCATACATGTGGACCTTTGTCACTTCTACTCTAATCGTCTCAAAAATGAAAGACTAAGTTGGAGTTCTGCATTTTACAACTCAAATTTACTGCAGCATCTCATATTTACCATAAGTAAATCATAGCTAGTCAATCACAAATAAAGTTGTAGAAAATGGATCAAATGATCATGACATATTATGTATTAAAATGTTGACAGTTCTCTTAATGTTGTGGAATCTTCATTATAACAATGTGTAGTGTGAAGTTCCCACACTGATTATAAATGTGCATGCTCACTGTGTTGGAAACAGAAATGGTATTCAATGTGCATGTTGACTGAATTGGAAATAGAAATAGTATTTAGTGTTATATTGGAAATATTAGGATCATTAAATAGCCACTTACGTAGACCTCTGTTCCTAATTATTATTTCTTGTAAATGGAAGATGTAATTATCATTTCTTATGTGTATAAATATGAGACTGCTTGCTGAGTGTTTTTCAACTCATGCAATTCACTCCAAAACTTCTCTATTATTTTCAAATTTCAAGTCAATGCATCATGTCTGACTTTAAATAAGAAGATGCCAACCAAAAAGAATAATCAAGCAAGTAAACGAGCTGCAAGTTTTAATATAATTGTTTCTGAGTACTTATTCAATAAATTGAACAACATTCCAAAATCATCAGCTGATGATTGCTAAGCAAATGAAGAAGATAGAAAAATATTAAATTGTCAGTTTTTGTTGAATTGAATTGTTACAAAGATTCATATGGCACAATGCAAGTAGCTAATTTTTTTAGGAAAATAACTTGGTATAAATGGATAGCTTATCTAAAATCCATGGGTTGACAAAAAAATTTCTTCATAATTTAAGAAATCACAATGAGAAACCAGGGCGATAAAATAGAATCATAGACAACTTAATCCGAATGCTGCCATCTAGCAGATAAGCAAAATGTGGACCTAAATATAAGAAAGTTATACCATAAATTGGATGTTTTATATATAATTGAAACATCCACAAGACATGAATGAGGAGGTTGTTGGACTGGTAACAGCCTATAGAAGGCAGAATAGTCGAAATTGTAATCCATAGTGGAAAGCAGTCAACTAGACAGCATACCAAAACTTGAAGCAGGCAAGCACTAGGGAAGAACAAATCAACAAGCAAGTCTTAAAGTAAGATGATAATTCGTTAGGAAATAAGAGGCCACCTAATCATACCTTCAGTAATTGTTTCATGTGTTATACGATTATTATGATGCCAGAAGTTGCCATAGTCCTTCCCATACACACTGGCCCTTCTAAACTCCATTTTGTTCTCAGTTAAGGTACCAGTCTTATCTGAAAATATGTATCGTATCTGTCCCAGATCCTCATTTATATTCAAGGATCTACACTGAAACCTTGTATTTGAACTATTATCATACATGTGTCTATCCTCAATCATGAAGTATGACTGACCCAATCGAACCAGCTCCATTGTGATGTATAGAGATATAGGAATCATGATTTGGAACACAATAACAGAGCTCAAAAATGAGAAGAACACTTCCATTGGGAGCCCATAATATTTAAAATCTTTACCATTTTCACGGTCATTTGTAAGATACTTCCTCCTGTAATAAGGTAGAGTAACAAGCTGCTGCTTATGGCGTTCAAGCCATAGTCCCATTCCAGTTGCTACAACTGCACACATGACAAAAAGGAAAACTGAAAGCCAAAGGGTCTCCCTGTTCATGTAACTTTCCAATCTGCTCCTTTTTGAAGGTGACACTGTGCTGTTCAACATTGCTTTTGTTTCCTGTCCAGCATATACCACAACCCCAATGACCCATTCTACATTTTTTAGTTGGCAACCTCGTAGAACAATGTTGGACTGACCAAGAGGAATTCTCTGCCCATTGAATTCCATATTTGCTGTGAATTCATAAATGTTCCTATTAGGTTGCTCACATCTTATTAGACCTGTAAATTTTCCTTCCTGAACCATGGAAACAGTTTCTTGGCGAGCATATCTTGTCTTTAAATTTGATTCACCATCTAAATTCATGGTCTGAATATATGCTATTCCGTTTGGATCACTAGTACACAGTAAAACCATGTCACACGGTATGGCCTCGTCAGCATTTATTTTCACCACCTCTCCAACACATATTTTTTTCCATTTCTTAAAGACAAAGTTACCACATTGAAGAACTAAAGCTTCTCGGTTATTCTCTTTCCGATCAGATCTGTGTCTCCGCCAGTCTTCATAACCATCCTTTATAGCAGTCACAAACAGCACAAACAGCAATGGGAAAAGAGAGACTGTTCTCCCAAAGACAGCTAGAGGAGGAAGTTGGTTTAGCCCAGCAATAACAAGAAAATAAATGTAAGCAAGTCGGTGGAACTGGATGAACAAATTCTTTGGCAAAAACGTGATTATAGTATATTTGCTAGTCCGGATCTCATTCCCCGTGAACTCATATTTGTTATTTGTCCTCCTTGGGTCATTGATATATACTAATCTGGAATTGTCTTCATCTGAAAATGGTTCTTCCAGATGAATGCTATTCTGGTGGATCTGCTGAGAATTGTTCAACCTCTCCTGTCTGGTAGAAGAAGAATTTTCCAGCGATGATGAAAACCCTTGCAGCTCCATCATACCCCAAGAAACCTGTTGCCTTCTGTCTTGATGAGGGCATTCCAGCACCACGTTCTTGCTCCGGTTGGTTTCATCTAGTTGTCTTTGAGGAAAATCATCATTTTCAATCGAGATGGATTGTACTTCATCAATTAAGCTCAAAGAGTGATTTTTATGGTCCTCGACAATGGAAGAGGACTTGGATCGATAAAGGCAGTTAAAAGAGCCCAATGTTGATGATGGAGGAGGCTCTGGATTTGAAGAGTCAGCTGCACTATGCAAGGCTGAAAAGAGCAAGGGCTGGCCGGATGTCATATATACCCATCAAACCTCTGTGCATTTGTGGACGGCGACTAGGGAACTGTTTTGATTGTAAATCCGGCGCTCAATAGTTGATGCATCATATTTCTATTTTCTGCTACTAAAAACCATGACCATGCCCAGTTCTGACAATATGGTTTCACCAACAGCACCCAACAAGTTGGCAATTCATTTTTTCTTTCTTTTTTCTGAAATGCGAAGAATAGCTCAAATAAGTCTAATAATCAGACGCAAGCTCCTGTACCAGGAAAAGGGACAAAATTCTCATATTCAATCCAATGGGGAAAATCCAACAATATAACAACTTAAGACGCATTCTAAATGTTGTTCAGAGGATATTTAAGGACAAATCGCTATTTGAGCATTTTGACCCTATTTTTGGTCTTCACCAATAAATCATTTTCCTTAAATTAATGTTATATCTCTTTCTTGAAAAAGAAATTACTTCACTAACAGGAAACGAGCATTTGGAACTAACCAAAAAGAAGCTCACGACAAAAGAAGAAAAAACAGACGGGCGCTGAAATTAGAGAAATCAGACCATTTCCTAAAAGCTTCCAATTGCAAGGTCCAAAATTCCATACCAGATCCAATCATAGACCAAATTACGAATATTTTAGCAGAGAAAAGCATCGCCGACAGTACTGCTTCGCACGAAACCATCCTCATTTTCCATCAAACATAACTCATTAAAACAACAACTTCGAGATCGCAACAAACATATCAAATTTAAGCCCCATTTCTCAAAAGAAATCTCATTTTCACATTAGAAAGAGATCGTTAACCCGAGAAACCAACATAAATAATCAAAACGTGTCTTTTACCTTAAAGCAGAAAGAGGCAATCATAATAAACCAACCCAGCTATGAACAAACCCCGACTACGCCCAACTCCAGAGGAACCGCCGTCGTAAGAAACCCTATCCTCGAGGAGCTAAAAGGAAAATGCCGCAAGATCCCGCACCGAAGCGGACAAAATAGGGGTCAGATCAGGCCCTCTCCGCGGCAGCTCGCTCGCAGATCCAAATCCAAAATCGCGCTTCCGGAACGGATTCAGAGGCGATCGAGGATCAAAATCAGCTTTTCGTTCGCCCAGGGATCAGAGGTGAAAAGAAAAGCTAGGGTTTGGAAATCGAGGAGGGCCTCTCCTCTTTTTCGTCCCCACCCACCTTTTCCCCAATCGCCGAGAGAGAGAGAGAGAGAGAGAGAGATTGATTACGGACGAAGGAGCGCGAATCGCTTTCGCCTGCTCCTGCGGATATTTATATAGCCGCTTCTCCGATCCACTGTTTTGTTCCTGATTTGCCCTCGCTGTTGCGGGTATTATAACGGAAAAAACATCGCCTCCTTTCAACAGCAGTTAACGGCCACAGTAGCTAATGATTGCAAATACAATAAGCTGTATGGCGAAATCTACATTGCTTCCGGAGACAGGTAGGTACACATGATTTCAAGTTTAGCGAATTCAACTAAGCCGTATTATTTCAATTCCGAATGCATATTTTTAAATTCTTTAGATATAATAGAAAAAGTTCCAATTTAAATTAGTTTAGAATTTTATTCCCTGTTACTTTCGGTAGCTCAATAACATGATCATAGAGGGGCATTTTGGTCATTGAGGAGCAGAGAACGAAACCTCTCTCCTGCCCGCTTGCCACTAGTAGAGAGAGAATGGGTAAAGTTAAACAATCGATAGGTGAGTTGAGAGTTGAGAGAGATTGTGTTGTGTTGTGTTACGGCGACAGATGGAAAGCGATGGCGGAGGAAAAGCCACGGCCCACAGGGGGAGGGTCGAAGCAAAAGGACACAGCGCTCCGTGCGTGCATGCACGACATGAGTACATGTCCTCAATCTCAGCCTCAACCTGATGAAGAGGCCAACACGACCAACTCCAATAATTATTATATATTAATAGATTATTTTTGTAATAATAATATAATAATAACTTGCGGCAGCAAAACAACAGCTAGCTGGACTCGTGACATATTGACAGGAGGACTCGTGACATGGTGACATATGAAGGATCACCATCATCTCGGCACAGTATTATTATTTTCTACAAACACAGATTTTAAATCTAAAAAAACAAAATCGTAGAATAAACTTAATTAATCTTAATGTTTTTTAAGATTTATTTAATTTTGATATCATGTTCAACAAAAAAAATATACAAAACAACATAATAATAATTACTATCACAGTCTCTAATCACACTTATAAATATAATTAATATTTTATATTAAATATCATGTCACAATTAAATTAAAATAAAATTATATCTCATACTTAATATATTATATATTACATATAATTAAAAGTTAAATGACGTTGATAAATATATTATTTTATTTAAATTAATTTTAAAAAATAGTTTAGGAGGTGTGACTAGATCTTTAAGAGGATTTCAAATGTTTCAAAAGATAAAAGGGAAGTACATTCAATTAACTTTAAATAAAAGGAAGATCCATACAATTTACCCTGTAATATAATATATTATTTATATTATATTAACTAATATTGTTATATATCATAAGTGGTCTTATCCTCTATCAAACATTATCATGCATGAATTTTAAAAGTGAATCAATAGAGTGATCCTCGGTCACTTCATTTAAGAGGGTATGATCACACACTATAATATATGTTTTAAAAGTGTTCATTGTTTCCTTTTTGTTCTAAATGTCCTATTATTTATTTTGAAGATATAATAGTATTTTCATTTGTGATCCCATAATTTTTTTTCATTCTATAGATGGGACATGTAATTCTAGTTCAAATCTCGGCAAATAGTATCACAAATGAGTGAGTATACATGATAGTGGCTATCAAACATAAAAAATCATGAAATTAATAAAATTCTTTTATAGTAAACAAAGCCACATGGTAAAGAAATAGAGTTCCTTTATCAAGATAATTAATACGGTAAACTTTTGGTAACAGAATATATTAATAATATTAAATTTCTAAAAATACCCCCAAGTACCAAGAAAAAAACTTGGCATATTTGTTTTAAAATGCATAAAAGTATCCTAAGAGTTCCATGTTTTTAATTGATATCTTTAATAAGGCATATATTTCTAAAATAAAGTTTTGATGCATTTGCAAATAAATTGTTGTCATTTTGTTTAAGAAAAAAAAAGAGTAAAATACTGTATTAGCAAAAGTTTGAAAAATTATACAAAGATAATATATGAGACTTGCTAATCTTTTGGTTCTAGTCGATCATTTGTCATCAACAATAAATTTCCCATGCCCCCGCTCAAGAAGAAGAGAGAAAATAAAAAGGCCACTGCCCGGCCCAAGTGGTAATTGGGATAAAAGTAAGGGAGCAACAATGAAACACAACTCAAAGATTGATCACCATTCATCAATTTGGTTTCTCTTGTCCACAACATAAGTACATCACTACATTACTTTGTCCTCTGCATCTTTAACAACAATACTTTAGCTGTACGCAATTGCTTCTCTATGCATGAAGAGTATTATTATCATATCTATTAACTCTAAGAAACTAAGTAGCATATTAATGTTACAGTTCCACTAATTTTTAGTGTTAATACATCAAATCAATTTTTGCTAATTAACTAGATAAAGCCATGTAAATATTTACAGGATTAAATAAGAGCAAATGGCTCCACGGATATCATGTTCCCAACATATACAGAGTCAAGCCAACAAAGGCTTCCGAGGATCTAATAAAGGAAACCATGACTTCCTAACCTATTTTCACATTAGACAAAAATAGATTAAAAGCAAAAAGTATCCTCCCTTGATCCAATGAACCTTTCTAATCTCTTTACTGGTTATTTTGACCTTCTGTTATTTTGACTGGAGTAAAATATGATGCACTAAAGACTATTGCAAGTTATTTTGACCTTCTGTTAATCTCCTTTGAGCAGCTAAACCAGCGGCAACAGCTGCAGGCAAATTCCTTAAGCTTACTGCAGACTCGCTCCCATCTTCATCAAGTTTGGATGGGCTTGTTAAGGGAAAGAGGGATTCCACATCTGTGAGTGTCCAAACTGGCTGGTCTTGATTTTTGCTTAATTTGGCGCTAATGATGGAACTTACCGTTCTGGTCCTGTTCAATTTGTAGATGCTCTCTTCTATAGTGTTCTTGACCTATATATTATCATGGGGAAAAGTGATAGAGATGACTCAAAAATAACAATTTGGAAAAGTAAAATCTAAAACATACTATGAACCGGTGAATGAATGTCTTCTTGTCCTGCCCAACTCTGTGGATACGGCTGATTGCCTGTGCTTCAGCTCCAGGATTTAGCAATGGCTCAATGAGGATAACATGCTGTGCTTCTAAAAGATTGAGACCATTTGCTCCATGTTGCACTAGCATCATCAGGACTTGAACAGGCTTGGATGCAATGAGCGGCCTTTTTGTTTTCTCTCCTGTTTGCAAGGTTTCTTGCTCTTTAAATTGTGCAATTGCTACTTGTGATTTCCTGTAAGCAAATTGGTTAATATGTGCAATGGTTGGTTATATACTTATATGCATACTAGAAACATGATATATGCGTGTCTGTCAACAAATCATGACATTAATGCTGGCAAGTATTTTGCGTCGGAAATCCAAATCCAATAAATTATAACCAGAAATGCTGCATAAAAAAATGATATTTTGGTAACCAGAAGCATAATTTCTTTTTAACACAAATCATATCTGGAATGATGGAAACATAAACATGAACAAACCCATGATAGCCAACAAGTGGGTAATAGCTTTTAAAGAAAGAAGTACCCTTTCTGAAGAAAACATCTTTGTTGTCAGTTTTTAGTCATTTATTTCCATCTTCTCTTGCAATGATTTGTTTCTATCATTAATTATTAATTAATAATACAAAAACAAGAAGCCATAAACTTCCAATAAGGTCGGAAGTAATTAATAATAATATACAAATTTGCATATTAATTGAAGGTTCCTGATAATCATATAAATTCTGCTGACAAAACATGTGAATATGCTTGTCATATGGCCCATATCCATACGGGCTACATGTACACATGTACCATAGATTCTGGATATCTTGAAAGATATCAAATTTATATGAGACGCTTAGAAGAATAACTTATGCATTTATTAGAGAACTTGTTTTTCTTTAGCGTTGATAATTTGATATTTTAATTCTAAGAAGACAAATATGTGTCTGTGCTAAACATCAAACTTATATTAAAAGTTCTCACCATTTGTCTGCAGTCTTCTTAGAAAATTTGAAAACAAGCTATTCATGTGATTGATATCAAGTCGGAACTGAAAAAACTACATGGATAAAATGCATAGAACAAAGATGACAAGTTGAAAATAAAAATATTGTTGCCTTAAATTCCCTCACATAAATAGAGAAGACTGGAAAATTTATGAAAGAGATCACTATTAGAAGCAATTTAATATCCACAAATGAGTCTTCCAAGACATTAGGAGAGCATACCACAAAAATTGCAATAAATAAAAACATCATTGATTATGAGTAGTTTTCATTGCACTTACACTATATAAGCTCCAAATTAATCTTGCATTATTACAAGATTTACAGATACAAACTATTTAGCCAAAATTAAACTACAATTAATGTGAAGAGATGAGTAATTTTAGTAAAGAGATGAAGAAGAGGCATTCCATTTGATAGAAATGAGGCTGGTTGTTAGTTCTTGTCAATTGAAATGAGAAATTAATAATACTTTTACATTACCTGCCACCTTTCATCCGAACATATGTAATATTGTTAGCAGCTAAGGCATGTCCCAACACATCCAAAACATCATTCCAGCTGGAGAACACAAGAATTTTGGCCTGTTGATCGTTTGAAGCTATCCACAATATTCTTCTTGTAATTGCTTCAATCTAATTAAAAACAATAATAAAACAAGTGAGAGGACATAAAACATAGATGGTAATTTACAGACAACTGGTCAACATTCCATAGTCGTTGTTAAGGATTTAATAGGTAACCAACTATCCTAAAAGCTTAAGCTATTAGGATTATGCTTCTTGACATGTAAAACCCAACAATGTGCAAGCCAAAGATGAAATGAAGATGCATAAATAAGGTCCAAATACATGAAAAATTAAATGAGTAAAAATAAATAGGACAATCAAGATTTGAAGTTTTGAAATGATAGTTCAAGAATTAATGGGTGACCAACAATCCTTAAAGCTTAGGCTATTAGTTAAAAACCCAATGTATATCTTTATGGTTTAACAGTAGCCTTAATATTTGCAGTTATAACCAAAAAATATTATTGATTATTATAGTATCAGGAGATCTAACTGGGATACAGTATTACCGTTCGGTTCAAGTTTTAAATTTGTTTGCAGAGCTTGATCTGATGCATGCTTTACCACTTAGTTGCATTTCTCTTTAAGAACTGAAAATATACACAGGTCTAACCAAATGGATGTGAAGGATCAGTTTATGTTATGGAAGGTGCTTGAAACAGTGGCCAAAATCATTGCAAGTGGCATTAGCACTGAAAATGCAAGAACTAGCTAGTGATCAACATAGCAGGATCTCAATTTCTAGTTATTTTTATAATTTATATTTTGAGAGAGATATTGCCTCTTTAAGAAGACAGATAATAAAGTTTGGCACTCGAATGACCACAGAAAATGAGCATTGGAATTTTGCTGTAATGAGATATACTCTCTTTGAAAGTTAGATTACAAAGTTTGGCTAAATAGACCACAGGAAATGAGCATTGGAATATGGTCTTAATGTAGCAAAATTTACATGGATGGAATAAAAAAAAGCATATAAGATTTGCTATCACTTTACAAGAGAAAGAGTTAAATCTAAAGGAGATTAAATAGTTTATTTGTTATCACATAAACAGCTTGCTAATAATTCCATTTAATGGCTCTTTGCTAAGTTGTGTACCTGAAAAGCAAAACATACATGGTTCCTCTTGCATAATTTGAGAAGGAGATTAAATATACATGTAGCTCTAATGGATACATACAAGTTTTGTGTAACATGTATGCTTGATCTATGCTCTAGCTGACGATGTAGCGAGGTGCAAAAACCAAATGTAACATAATATAATAAGTTATGAAAGGTAGATCTCTAAAGTGTGAGGCAGGGCCAAAGAGTAATACATTACTGTCCACATTATATACATCATCAATTAATCCATGTAACTTTCCTTTGTTTTTATGTCTTATTAATTCTACCAATAAATACTTTTTCCCCTTCTACCAATAAATTTCACATACACATTTACAAAAGAAAATTTAATGCTATCTATAACACATTTTTAAAATTGAATATCTAGTAATCTATATACTAATATGAAAGGCATGACCTTCTGAAACTATATGATTACAATATTTTTAGTAAATTGGGTTCCTTTTACAGGTTTTTCTAACATCAGATAAAATTGAGAAACCTCCAAAAGAATGACAGAAGCACACCTTTGTTCCATATGAGCCTTGAACTCTGATAGAGTTCTCTGATACAACTTTAGTTTCAGAAGTACTTGATGGTTGTGAATTACTCCCCATGCTTTGTTTCTCGTCTACATATGCAATATTATCAAAATCTGTACGTTGGCGACAAGTGGGACATGCAATCCATTTTCGTTGGTTTTTTGCGGAATGCACGACTGCACGTTCTGTCATTTCAAGACAGCCTACAAAGATATGAAAGTAGTGCAGGCAGTAAGAGAAAAGTTCATGATATTAGAAAAAAGGGAATATTAGCTTTAGCCCTTTTCTGAGTAACCAGCATATTGATTGAACTAAATAAGTCATTAGAAATAGGGCTGTAAATGAATAGGAACAGATAGCATCTCTTCAACTGGATGGCTCAGATACTATCATGATAATACAAATTAGCATTACCAAATTCAAGTGTAAACTTATACAACAATATCTATATATATACAGGTAGAGAGGGGCTACCTAACATATCTTTTCCCTCTCCCAACTCTTCAGAGCTATATTATTAAATTAAAAGTTATAAAAGATGTCTGTTTATTTTTCATACAGTAACGCATGTATGACTATATTCATACTTACAAGTTAAAACTATGAGAAAATTCTAACTGAATGCATGTAACACTAACAAAATAGTTACGCCGAAGGGTTGAAAAGATAAAATCACTCACATTTGCAACACACAACGTGTCCGCATTCGAAGACCATCTTCTGATTCATAATTTTCTCATGACATACAGGGCAAGGCTTGTCATCTCTCTGACACATGCTTTCTTTAATTTCAAGGGGAGAAGTTTTGGCTGTAGCTTGAGGTATTGAAGATAAATCAAGACATGGATGCTCACCAATCTGCTTAGAGAGAGCCATTCCCTGGACAAAATGCATTTTCAGTGGAAAATGTTCCTAAAGTAGAATGTGGAGAATTGTAAACCAATAGTCAGAGACGATAGACATAACCTCACACAAACAAAAAATGAAATGGCCAAATCAACATCTTTAATTAATAAATTTCTCAAATAGTGGATTTCTTAAGCCCCAAGTCTTGTCATTAAAGACGGGAGTGAAAGAGGGTAAAACGAGGCTTCCTTGGCTTGAATCTTGAAGCCCCAGCGAATAAGAGCTGTCTCTATAATGGTTCAAATGTAACTCAATTTTTCCGGATGAGTTCCAACCTGTATTAAAGATGTAATATTTTTCACATGTATAGAGACATCCTAATTAGATGCTCGGCTTTTGGTTAAGCTCTTCCATTCTATGCCATCATGAGAATTTAGAATGTATGCAAAGGCTTCTCCTTTACTAAGATTGATAAATTTTAAGTCAGGAATGAATGCCTTTATGAAAGAGGACTTCTAATCAACTGACAACCATACACACCCAAATATTATTATCTGTAGTTCAAACATTTAATAATCATAGCATGCATCATATTCCACACTAATCTATCTCATTATCGTTTGCAGTCTCATTATGTTTTGCAGTCCCAAACAGTAAGGAATGTGATTTTGCATATTTTTCGAAGCCAATGATGCTATAATTTGACAATAATATTCCAGAAGAATGCTTTCTGGCTCCCGACTCCTGAGCTCTTTTAATGATAGTATGCCTAATCATTAGATGATGTTTTTCAGACTAAGGGAAACTTTATAACAAGGAAAACCAATATTTTACCAAGGAATGTTAAAATAATAAGCATTGAGGCTTTTATTTTACCTTGAGATAACGTAGTTGTCCTTTGATGCGCTGCAATGATGATAATGAAACAAACTTTTCACTAGATAATTGCAAGCTACATGGAACTAGTTCTTCTTTAGTTAGCACATTAATAGCAGCAGGTTCATCCTCTGTTGCTTTGAGACGTAATCTGGTGGTAGCCATTTTGATTTCATCAAGAGCACGGAATACCTGAGCTTGAGATTTTGACAAGGATCTTGCATGGGCATATTCCTTGCGCATAGCCTAAAATGCATTTGAACTTAAGTTAAATATTTCAACTTTTCAAGCATGCATGATTATGAAAATTTTAGTGGTAAAATGTTCGGAACAGGAAAACCAATATACTTTTGGAATCATACGATTAACAGTTGGACAATAGATATATAGGAGTGGCACTCCCTTTTGCTGGCACCATGGTTGTCTCAGCTTCATGATTCATCATTTCATTGTGTGCTTGCATGTGCCACATATAAGCACAATACAACATAATATGCAGTTATGCACTATGCAAAACCAGCAAGAATATATTCAAGGTACTTCTATTCTGGTATTCCTACCTTTCTTCCACATGAAAGACATGTAGGCATGTACTACATGCACATCCTTACCATAATTATCATTGCTTCATAAACCAAAGGGTTGATGGATAATTGCATGCAATTAGAATGCATGTTTTTGATATGGATCGATTTATTTACTCAGAAAAGAGCTAATTCTTTTTACCTTGGAAAGTAAGAGGGAATAAATATGATATATATAGAATGGTTTAAAAAATCAAACCGTACCGCCCGATACAGTCATTTTTTTACCGGTTTTCTAAGAAACCAGTACTGGTACACCCCAGTACAAGTCGGTACTGGGGTGTAGCCGTCGTACCGGGTGGTACCGCCCGATATGCCACAACGGCTAGTAAACTAGCGGTTGGGGTATTTTCCCAACAGTTGGTTTTGGGGGTTATATAAACACCTCAAACCTTCCATTTCACCCTCACTGCCTCACACACTCTCCTAAGCTCTTAAACTATGTGAACTCTCAATCTCTCGCAATCTTTCTCAAACTCTCTCAAACTCTTTTTTTTCTTCATCTCCACACCAAAGCGCCGATGAAATGGCGCCGAAATCTCAATCCGACGTCGCATGGCAGCATTGTCGTCGGTTGGAGAAGGACCACCGGCAATGTCTCCACTGTGATTCCATTTCCCATGGTGGAGGAATCACCCGGTTGAAGAAGGTGCCAAGGCCCTTTTTTAATTACTAATAAGTAATAACTATTGAATTATAGTTTGTTTTTAGATGAAATTCTTCGACCACTCGATTTCCAACAAATTTCCTCACATTAAGGTCGCTCCAACAAAGAAAGGTTGGCTTTAGGACTATGTTTATAAGCCCAGACTGGTCATCATCCAAATGATATTTAATGAGATCATATGGAAAAGAAAACGAGAAGAAGGTGCTCAACTAGTGCTTCTAGGATTGCGTCGCCGCAATCATCGTCGTCGTAGAACCTTTGTACAAGGTTCTATGAAAGGTTCTTTGAATGGTGGACATGGAAAAGATGCCACAAATGGGCAATGTCTACCATTCCATTCATTATGCACAAGAAGAAATGAAGAGGCTCTTGAATGCTCCAAATAAATATAAGCCCTTCATTGATATTATATCCAAAAGATGGGATAATCAAATGGGTCGCAATATACATCGAGCGGGTAATCATTTTTATTTACTTTTTTATTTTTAAATATTTAATATAAAAATTAGAATCATTATCCTAATTCCAAAATTTTGGATTGAAGAAGAAGAAGTTGCTCTCCGTAAGGTGATACAGCGTATGTCGGATGGTGGAAGAGGCCTTCGTCCATAGCAATAGCAGCACACAAGATGGATGAGATGGTGATACAGCATATGTCGGATGGTGGAAGAGGCCTTCGTCCATAGCAATAGCAACACACAAGATGGATGATGAAACCAAAGTATCATCAACACCAACACTTGCCGATCTTTGGACAAATGAGCTTTACTTCGACCATTGCACGGAAGATGAAGACCGCAATGGTTGGGAGGAGGAACAACAAAGTTATACGAGAAGAGGGTCAAAAATCAGCATCAATCAAAACTAAGAGGGGGACCAACAGCCTTGTAAAATTATCATCATGATATGTTGAGTTGCTTGCAAAAGGTTTCGGACTCAATTTACTCAAGTTTCTACTCAAATGACTATGCAGATACTAAGGTTTAAAATCTCGGTCGGTACGGTACGGTAAGTCCGGTATTTACCGGTTTTTTAGGTTTCCGGTATACGATATACCCGGTATTTGAAAAAACCGGGTATATTATACCGGGCGGTATACCGCCCGGTATGGGCGGTATATGGTGGTATGTCACGAAAAAAAAAAAAAAAAACCCGGCCGGTATGCATTTTCATACCGGTCCGTACCGTGTGTCGGTACGGTACGGTACCGGTATATACGGGTACCGGTACCGAGATTTTAAACCATGGCGGATACACAGACTAGTGCTTGGGCTCCCACTAAAGAAAATTTGATGTCAATGTGGTATTCTGGATATCAAAACATTGACTTGGGAGAATTTGCAGATGTGGGCATTGGAGACCTACGGAGTCGACCTTAGTCGTGTTGGTCCATCGAGATGGCTAATTCCTATTATGGGCGTCATTCTTTCGCATTTTTAAATGTATTTGACTAATTATATTTTCTTATTGAAATTCGAAGATGAAAAAATAGAAAAAAAAAAAAAAAAAAAAATACCAAGACACTCGATACAGGCCTGTTTGTACCGACCCGTAACGAGTGTTAATACGGTATGGTACCCGATACCGACTGGCCGCCGAAATCGGTACCGGTACCAATATTTTAAACCATGATTTATAGTCCTAGTCGGCTATTCGCCTATTTCTCATGCGGTCATGCCTACTTGTCCATTGAGAATATTGTTGTGTTGAGCTTCTTTCAATTAGTAGCTAGTTCTCAATAAATGATAGTCCATTCTACTTTATCCTAATTTAGGATTAGTTGGTAAAAGCAATATCACCATGTAGCTCGTCAAAACTGATATAGAAAGATAAACTTGCTACATCCACATTATCCGGAACAAGTCCCCAAGCTACCACAGGAGCAATACAACACAAAAAGCCATTTTTCTCTCCTGGTACTGATGCTTAACACAAACAACACCAGAAGAAGCAAATTAAGAAGCCAATATATTAATAGCTTGTTCTTAGCGCATGGAAGCTGGGGCATAATCACATAAACAAAGCACCAAAGCTATGTCCTATTGTATAAAAATTTGAAATTCTCAATTTTCCAGCAAGTGGTAAGCACGCTTTATATTACAAACAATAGGAACCAGCAAACCACGAACCAAGTAATTTTCCTAGAAGTAATCTATGGAAGCATCATCAAAAATGAAATCTAAAGTAAACCAGAGATATACCTCAAAAAGAAGCAAGTGACTTTTAGCGGATTCCATTCCCTGCTTTCCTACGATTGCCTTTGAATGAGTTTTTATGACTTTAAGGGTGGTCTCCAGTTCAGAGGGGACTTTCAATACCTGAGTAAATTAAAACCAAAGAACACATATATGTAAATATCATAGTTAAAAGAAAGTTCAAACTGAAGCAACCATTTACACTTGCTGACGCTGTATATTCCCCTCAAAAAAACAAAATACTAAAGTTGTATGCTCTAAACCAATAGATGCAAACATTGGTCAAGTCTTCAAGAAAATAATTACCAGGCATGAAAAACATATTTTCTTAACTTTTTCCTGCAAGAGGAAATTTTACTAAAGCACTAGGATACAAAAAACATATATGCAATACACAGTGGAGCATGGAACTCCCAACTCCCAAGAGCACATAAAACTAGGAGACATACCACAAACCATGTACAAACCCATCACTTATTGCACAGTTCATGTTGAGAATAGTAAGATAGAAAATAATATTGTTGAGATAAATGTGCATATAAATATGGAGATAAATGTGCAGAATAGTTAGGTAGAATTAGTACACTAAAAGGGTGAAAAGCAATCCCACATTTGTGGGCTCTGGGGAGGATTGATGTACGCATCCTTCCCCCGCTTTTTGCAGAGAGGCTGGCTCGAACCCATGACCTCCGGGTCACAAGTGGGGTGTACACTTAAGCTGTAAAATCTATCTAGGCAAATTCCACCAATGTTTGCAGTTTTGCACACAATGATAGTTGGAGATGTAGGCACCATGCTCATCACTCGCAGCAGGCTGTTGATGTGCCTGCGGCACGCAAAATCAAGCATAGTTGCAAAAAGGCAAGCCATCACAACTCCAAGAACCCCATGGGTGTCATGGGGATTATGGGATGCCAGGATGGTAGGCGGTCCGCTAATCGCCATGGCAATTGAAAATTGGCCCATTTATTTGTCATGGACCATTACATGAACTGTGCAAAAACATCAACTATCTCAGCCTGCTAGAACCGCCCAAGCAACACAGGTGGGGTATGGGATGTTGGGATGGTAGATGGCACGCAGCAAGTTTATGCACCCATGACACACAAAATTGGCTTGTCAACATATGTTGCAGCCTACATTGAAAAAATGCCAGCCATCTCAATGTAGAACCCCTATTGCCCTCAGCTAGGAGCCTCTTCATTTTGGAACTCATATAGTTAGCTGTTAGCATGGAGCCTGTTGAACCTTGCTAAAAGATTTCATATATCATTGTTAAATTTGCATGGGTGACCATCATTCCCAAATTTTAATTTTTAAGTTGTTACTATGTTAGGAAGGGGGCAACTATTCATTAATATTCACACTACAAAAGAAAACAATTGTCATGTATATAATATCTACACCTTGGTAATAATCTGTAATAGTAGAAATTGCAAAATTATGTCCAATTATTTCTTTTAAAGAGGTCTACTAGGCTAGCTATCTTTAGGCTTTGGTCTGCCTTAATTTATGTCAAACGAATGCGCCATATACTTCGGCAAGAGCATCCGCCTGTTGTGGTGAGTTGAAGTTAACCATCTGGTACCTTAAATTTCCATAATGGAAGTTCTCTTCATCATGCATATCTTCCCAATGAGACCTGAGACCAGAGACAATCGAACATAGTTGTACATCTCAATTTTGCATAGCATGATATAGAGAATTAGAGATAGAATGTGCCTTCAAGTTCTCACAGCAACACCAGTTAAGTTATTCTCTAACTATCAACCATAATTGACAAAAGAAAAAGAAACAAAAAGAGAAGGGAACTGATTGAGAACTGCTAATTAAGCTGTTCATAGGACATAGGATCCAATTAGCTTTTTCAAGTTATAAAAAAATATTCTTTAGCACTGAAATATCATCAGATAGCACTGAGCTTGTGACTTATATAGATGTTGTACACAACAAAAAGAAAAGCCTACATGACCAATTGACCACAATAACAAAAAGCTTAAGGCTTGGTTATTCAAGCCAAAGTCAAAAAATATACATCTTGGTGGGGAAATTAATGCAAATGATTGACAAACACAAAACATTATCAACAAATAACAAGCAGGCATCAACTTCCATCAATTAGCATCTACCATCATAAAAATACCTGAATGGCTTCTTTCACAAGGCGTTGTTTACACTTTTCATTCCTAGTGCCAAGCTCAACTGAGGTCTTTTTATTGCGGAAAAAAAGATTTAGCTCAAAATTCCGTTTTCGCACGTCCAAAGCCTCCTCTACTGATTCAAACGTTGTACAGTTGCTTGCTTTTCTGACAAGAGAGAGTCTGGCTTCATATACCTAGAATCATTTATAGATTAGAGGACACACACTATGTATCTAATTGTTAAAAACACATATCACAAATAACCAACCTGAAATAGGTCATCAAGTTCACAGTGAAGGCATAAAGGACCATCACCATCATCATAGCAATTTGGACAGTATCTTAGGCGTTCAATGTCATCATCCTTTGGATTGTCCATTGTTTGGTCAATTTCCACAAGTCGGTTAATTAATGCTTGCCTAGAATTTCCCAATGAATCCAGACTAGCTTGGATATTGTACATTAAGCCACTTAGACTTTTAAACCTGAATAAGGAATCATGACATAAGCAAACAAAAGGCGATGAAGAAATATCATAAGAAAAGAAATAGTGAGGTTTTTCCCACAGGCCACAAGTTCAGCTTTTGTGAAACTTGTAATGTGACTTTCATATAATCATTTTGAGCCTAAGTCCAAATACTCCAAAATTGTCTCAATATTCACATACATCGTTTGACTTTTGTCATCAGCAGTAGACCGTCAAGTCAATAAATCTGAGCTTATCTCACGAAGATTTGCATTGGTAAGCAACAGAGGTTAGCTCAGAAAAAATAGTAGGAGATTTTCCAACTGTTCACAACTTGAAATCCCTAATCTGGAATGATTGGATCTTCATCTTATATTCATATAAAGACTAAGTGGTCTCACAATTTTCCCTAGGCCAGACATAATGTGTTCCTACTTCTGGAGGGAAAGACATCGGTGGTCTCAAAAATATCAAGTAACTGTAATTTGCATCATTCAAACTTTCTAGCTCCCCATATAAATTAGGTGATATTTGTCTTCAAATAAATAAGATTACAATAGATCCACTGTCTTAGACCGGAATAACTACAATACTCAGTATCCGGGATAATTATCTAGAGTAATTGATGAAAGCATTGTTCAAGGATTAATAACTAGTTGAGTAAAGTAAAAAATAACAATTTAAGGTATTT
The DNA here is from genome assembly GCA_034359265.1 of Canna indica. Taxonomy (NCBI): domain Eukaryota; kingdom Viridiplantae; phylum Streptophyta; class Magnoliopsida; order Zingiberales; family Cannaceae; genus Canna; species Canna indica. Next base: position 879,240 of record CP136891.1, read on the forward strand.
TTTAATCATATTCTACCTTTAGATTAAAAGAATAATTTTGCACAACAATTGAACTAAACATACCTTGATGAAACTCTTGATAATCCTGCACTTTGAGCATTTCTGGAGAGAGCTTGTTCAATTTTACGCTTAAGCTCCTCTGAGGACTCCTTATTCTGACTAATAAGTTCAAGTGCATGCAACCACCATACTTTGTTTTGGTTTTCCATTTCCTTCAAAATGCTAGAAACCTGGAAAGTGTGTCAAACACCAATTGAATTTGTAGATCTTCAGAACTTGTGAAACATGTATAACAGAAAGATGTATTATGTGAGCGCATACGAAGCATAGTTTCAATAACCTGATAATTCTTTGACATCAATTGAAATTGAAAGGATATTTTTGTTCTTTTGTGAATTTCTCAACAAATTAGAAGGTCAAAAAAAATTGATGAGAATGTGGTTAGAAACTAAACTCATAAATTGTAAAATTCATGAACTCAAGAATTTAGGAGTTAGGACTACTATTCTGAGTCATTTTAGCCAATACTTAAGTTCCAATGGCATAAGAGATGCATGTAGGATGCAGTAGCAGTCCGTTCCATCATCAGTTGATGGCGCACCCAAAAAAGGAACCCAAGCAGAGGGAAAAGAGCAATAGCTTCTGTAAAAGGGGGTGTGAGACGGTAAAAAGACCTTAGAGCATGGTTTAAAAAATCGCCCGAAACGGTACGGTAAGGGCGGTATATACCGGTTTTTGAGATTTCCGGGTATATCATGTATACCGGGCGGTATATGTATCACACCGCCCGGTATGAGCGATACCGGGCGGTATGATAACTTTTAAACGTTGGCAACATGGCCGACAGCCCGACAGGGCTATCAGCCACATGTTTCGACATATACCGCCCGATATCGGGCGGTATATATCAAATACCGCCCAATATCGGGCGGTATTTGATATATACTGCCCAAACCGGGCGGTATTATGTGCATACCGGGCGGTATACCGCCCGATATGATGAACAGTAAGGTTTGGGGTAGGTTTTCACAGATACAAGAGAATCATTACATTGGAGTTTATATAGGACGACACAAGTCCACAACCCAAATGGTCTAAAACCGTAGCAGGGGACCGCCGAAGACTCTGCGTAGCGCAACATAAGACGTAGTGCAACATAAGACCGTAATGGGGGTCAACGGGGCAGCGCCCCCTACCAGGGGTGTGGGGGCGGAGCCCCCGGAGATTTCTTAGACCCTTTGGATTGTGGACTTGTGTCGTCCTATATAAACTCCAATGTAATGATTCTCTTGTATCTATGAAAAACCCTAATACAGTACCAAATGGTTTTTAAACATTGTATTCATGTATTTGACATTTGAATATTGATTTTAAGCATTTATTCATCAATTATGTATTATTGGAGTTATATCTAAACCTCTCAAAAAAAAAAAAAACGGCCGGTATGCAATTTTCGTACCGGACCGTACTGTGTCGGTATGGTACAGTACCAGCCGGTGATCGAAATCGGTACCGGTACCGAGATTTTAAATCATGCCTTAGAGAATCACATAACATTAGCCACATCTTTTCAATATAGAGAGATGGAGAGTGCACTAATGAAACCAGCCCTCAAGACAAAACTATCCTAATAATCACAACATCCCCCTCAAACTCAAGACAGTAGGGAACATAAATCACTTGAGTTTGGGAACAAAAGTTTTGAAAAAGAAGACATAAAAGCTGCAACAAAAATGGTGAGAGGTTGAAGCATTAGAAGATCTGACAGCTCTCATCCCACCGCCGCTCACAAGAGTAAATAGTAAATACAAACTTCTAGTATTTGAGAACATTGGTTGAACAATAATGATAATAAGTAATCTAAACAATATTTTCTTCATTTCCTTTTTTTTAAGTGAAAAGTGAAACTTCCCTAGAAATTAGGTTCCAAACTAAATATTGAAAAATTCAAAAAAAAACAATCTTTTGACAATATTTCCAAGCAATTGGAAACGTTCTGTAGAAGATTACAAATGGAAACAGAATAGACAGTATACCTGCATGGATGAATTTTTGAACTCTTCCTGAGCCAAAGACATCTTCCCAATAAAGACGGATAAGTATTTCTGTTTAATATTTTCACACGTTTTTCTTAGGCAACTGACAGCATAACATCCAGAAAATACTCGACAAGGAGAATCGGATTCTGAACCTATTTTCGCGCTAGCATAAAGTGTAGATGAACTGCTAGGAGCATCAACTTCCGAATGATTCACCTCATTATCTGTGGGTGCAAAGAAAGGCCATGATGAGGTAACACTATCAGTTGTATTGTGCTGCACCAAAGAGGTACTATTTCTAGTTAAAGTTGGCTTGCAATCCTTGCTGCTTTTCCCTCTTTTCACATAATACTTCTCAAACTTGCCCACAGCAGTTGCTTTTCGCTTCTTCGTTTCAATATTCTCATGGGGATTTGATCCAGCTGATAAGCAATGTTGTGAAAATTCAGAAGTAAGGGGGATTAATTCAGCCAGATTATGGTGAATGTGAAGACTCAACAAAGGGTCCAAGCGGAAATCAACAGAATTTTCATCAGCTAAGGCCAATGCTTCTCTATACAGTGATACTGCCTTTTTTGCATCCTCCTCAATTATAGCTATTGCTGCTAGACCATTTAACGAGCTAATAATTTTTCGCAGAGCTTCCTCTCCTTCAATTTTAGATTTTCCAATAAGAACCTACATGGATAATATTAGATTAAGAGCCACATTACAATTAAAACGTGATTAATGGAAATAATGATATTAATTTAGCATCCTACTGACATCTAAGATCTCTTCCATGGTCAAAGGATTTTGTTGTAATGAGCATAGACCAGAACTCCCAACTTGAGGATGGCAACAAGCTTGACGAAGCTTTAGGAGTGGGCCAATAAGTTTTGCAACATCACTATGGGAGAGAAAGCCATAGCATGAAGCATCAAGGTCTGCAAAGGAATAGAAATTGCAGCATGCTGTGAAATCAAAGCAGAGCCTTGATGAAACATATGTAAAAAGAAACAAGTTAACTATTACCAGACCCAGCTGCTCTTTTGTGATAATCTTCTTTTAAATTTTTAATAATTTCATGGGCATGGCTCACGCATGTCTCATGCTGCTTCTGGTAAAAATGTTCTTCAATTGATGAGAAGGTAAGCCATGACAAGCATTCTTCCTGAGATGGCAACTGTAACTCATCTGCCACATGCACTTTTGATGAACGCCACATTATTTGCTTAAATAAATTGTGCACAAATTGCATAGCTATCACATCTCTTCTCTGTCATGCAAACATTAAAATAACTAACAGCTAGTAAGTAGAATGGAAGTCGTGTCCTACGAAACTTGAACAAAATTAAGAGGACTGTAACTTATGTTACTGTAATTTCTACATAGGGGAGGTAATTTGCATGCAAATATTCATTCATAAGGTTAAAGATTAGAAATGAACATGCAACCTTCTGCAAAATGCAACAATGAGAATATGGAGTCTACAGAGTTGATAGTACTGACCATGATTTTAAAGTCCTGTAATAGCTACAAGCTAGTATGATTAACAATGCAAAAACTACTAATAACATGTACCATATAATTTTCTAGTATTTAATCCAACATGAACAATGGTTTTTGTTATTTGATTATTCATTGTTATAATTAGCTGTTGCAGACCCATAAAGAGTTGGCTACCCAAATTTTATTTAGACAATGAAAAGTGAACATTCTATCAACAACTAAAATCATTGATAGAATGACTGAGGTAAGAAATAAAAAAAAAACAAAGGAAAAAGACGAGAAGAAGAGAAAGTACTTCTGCAAGAATATAGAAGGGCATAACTGTCCTAGACGATAAACATGTTAATAGGAAAATTGCTTAAATCTAGCAAAGCACTTCCACAGAACAGACTTCACCAAAGAGAAAGACCTAATAGACTTTGTTACGAAGACCCATGTTATGTAATAAAGTTAATAATAAGTGACAATAAAGTGTAGTTCCTAGTTCCTACTTTAAAAGATGTAAAGACACAATAGCCTCACCTCATAAGGATCTCTAATGATTTCAACCCACCATCTGTAGACATCAAAAGGACTTGCCCTAAGGAAACGCAGAAGCCCATACATGTCATCAAGCCTCCGTTGTATAGGAGTTCCAGTGATACACCAACGGTGTTGTGCATGTAAACGCATGGCCATCTCTGTCATAGAAGCTTGGTTGCACTCCACCATTTGTGCCTCATCCAAACACAGCCTCCACCAATTTATTCTTGTAAGCGGAGTAGGAACAACAGGATACCTGGATAAATGGGATAAAATCACTGATTACCCATGTTAATTGTATTTTTTTGAGGGAGTTGACAAGTGTCCACCATCAAAATATATTAAGAAGAGTATGTGCAAGGAAAAAATTTACAGGGAAGAGATGAAAAAGAAAAGGAAAAGGATAGGAAAAAGAAAAACAAGTCTTTTAAATTCTATTTCTTGTACAATTGTCTAGGCTCAAAAACCGATATTCGGTACTCCCGGTAACGACCAATCGGTACCGGGTGTACCAATACATATCAAGCGGTACGCTTGATATTTTATCTGTACCGCCCATACCGGGCAATACAAAAATTGATACCGGGCGGTAGGGGGGTGGGGGCTATATAACCACCACCACCACCCCCCCCCAAAAAAAAACCAATTTCAACCATTGGGAAACAGTACCCAACGACTAGAAAAGTAGCCATTATCACCTGGTAAACACCCCAACCCCACCCACACATCCTCAAACTTTCTTTTTTCTTTATCTCCACACCGAAACGCTGTTGAAATGGCGTCAAATCTCAATCTGATGTCGTATGGTAGCACGCCCATCAATTGGAGAAGAAGCACCACTGGCAATGCCCTATTGCCCCCACTGTGATTTCATTTCCCATGATTGAGGCGTCACCCGATTGAAGCAGCATTTGGTCGGAGGATACCCCGACGTGGTCAAATGCAACAAAGCACCAACAGAGGTCTCAAAGCTCTTCAAGGAATTGCTCGACAACAAGCGAGAGCAACGTGTTCGAGATGTTGAACAAAGACAAGAGTTCGAACGAAGAGCCACAGAAGATGTGCGCCAAGACGTGCGCCATAACCAATATAAGGGTCGTGGTGGCAACGCTAAGGATCTGGAGCCGTCGTTCCTGCTTCATTGAAGCAACAAGCAATTCGAGCGAGATCGCAGGTATTATCTCGAATCTCAATTTGAGTATGGCAGCGATGGTACCAGCCATGGTTTCAAATCTCGTACCGTACCGGGCGGTAAGCTCGGTATATACCGGTTTTTGAAAAAACCGGTATACGAGATACCCGGTATGGGTAAATACCGGGTATCTCGGTAAATACCGCCCGGTATGTCCGGTATTTATGAAATATCGGGCGATATTTGCTATCATACCGGGCTATACCGCCCGGTATGACATTGTGTACTGTTGCAACATACCGGGTATTGGAAAATACCGGTATCTTGGTAAATACCGCCCGGTATGCTCCGGTATTGCCCGGTATTTGCTGTCATACCGGGCGATACCGCCCGATATGATCCAACAGCTCTTAAAAAGAGCCGTTGGGTATTGTTCGATACTATATTAGGGTTTTTCATAGATATAAGAGAATCATTACATTATAATTTATATAGGGCGACACAGGCCCACAACCCAAAGGGCTCAAAAACTCTGTGTAGCGCAACATAAAACGCTTAGGGCAAATCAGTCGCTACACATCCCAACATACGGTGTTGATCTTAGTCCGTCGTACTCGTACATATCTTGGGATCATTTTCAGATATGGGCATTGGAGACTTACGGTGTTGACCTTAGTCGTGTATGTTCCCAAGATATGTACGAGTACGATGGACGTCATTCGTCCGCATTTTAAACATTGTATTCATGTATTTGACATTTGAATACAATGTTTAAATTTCATATTCAAATGTCAAATGTCCAATTTGGAGTTATTTTTAGCAGCAAAATCAAAAAAAAAAAAAAAGGCTCGGTATGCTATTTTCGTACCGGACCGTACCGTGTGTCGGTACGGTACGGTATCGGTACGCACCGGTACCGGTCATCCACCGAGATGATGACCGGTATCGGTATTTTAAACCATGGTACCAGCAATGTCGGCTCATCTTCAGCTACGGAAGCAATGAACCGAAGTGGTTCAATTCCCTCTGATCCTCGTATTGGCCGGAGATCCAACATGAGAGCACCTTCAACCTAGATCATAGGCGGAGGCATCCACGGCTTCTTCTCAAACATCAGACAAACTGGCGGTAGGAAATCTTTGGTTGATTTAATGACCTTGATCCTAGGGCATATCCTTCTCAATCATCGAAGCAACCGCGCATCGACGATGCTTGGAGCAAGACTAAGAAGTGGGAGTTGGGGAGAGCAATCTCCAAATGGTTCCACACTTCCACTTCAACCGGATTCCAGCCAAATCAAATTGTCCAAACACATGTAGGTGTCTCCAAATAAAATTGTTGTGTAGATTTCCATGTGGATGAGGGCAAACCTTCCCAGGAAGAGGAGCAAAGGATGGACGGGAAGGTGGATTCTCAATGGCATGTTCCATCATTACATCCCATTTGTTAGTGTAGATATGTTGGTAAATACGTGCTTCTCGGAAGGAGGTAGCCCCAAAGATGTCAGGTCCCATGTTATTTGTTAATAGAATTGCTTTAGCTATTGCCCAATACATGTTTCACACATTACATGGGACTAATTTTTGAAAAATCAAATTCAAAAGCAGCAAATGCCTCAAAGGAGATTCTGCATATCTCCATTACTTCTCCCTTAAAGCACAAACAATTTTAAGACATGCACTTCTTCTTTTTACCTAATAGACATTTCTACATTGTCTCATTAACAATCATGCATGCTGCCTCTGCGAAAAATTAATATAAGACTATTGCTTCTATCCATTCTTTTAGACCAAAATCTCTAAGGCCACCATATTCTGTCATAGAACATTGACAAACCATTAACTGTACTTTCTTGAATTCCAGTCTAATTAGAAATCCTACTCATGTTACTGTTAAAATTGATTGGATGACCAACTTTTCCAAAAGCTTAAGCTTTTAGAAAGAGACGAGTAAATTAACACTCCCCCTCACTTATGGGTATTTATATTCTTAACACTCCCCCTCACTTATGGGCGAGTAAATTTGAGGAACTGACCCAAGCCTAACAAGTGTATTGACTTAATAGAAGTGTTTTTAACAAATATAGAAGGATTGGAACTGAGGACCTCTCCTGTACAACGTTAAGTTTGATCAGATGACCAACTCTCAAAAGCTTAAGCTTAGGAAAGAGGCCAATTTATGCAGTTATATTCTTAACAGTTGCATATGCCACTACCATATTTTTGCTATTATATATAACACAAGAAATTAAATTATAGCTCAAGTTACACATTGGTAATTCTTAATTTGTTAGAACTCCACAGTCCACACTATAATAACAAAGCTCCTTAATTAAATGAAAAAAATCTTCACCAAGAAGAAAGAGAAAGCTAGATATTGCAGCAGACAAACAAATAAATTAATTGCTGACATGATTACCTCTTTTGAAATCTCAAAAAGTGTCGATCACCATCATGCCTATCAGAATCATGTGACAAGTCTTCTTTTAGGATATCATACGTTGTCAGAACAATGTCTGCACTAGCTAGTTCCACCATATCAGTTCTTGAATTAATCAAAGAGTCCAAATTCCTTGCACCTTCATAAATGCATAGTTTCAGGGAACCAGACCTTGTATGACTAAATAAAATAAAGAGATAGGTTAGCTCCACTAACTAAATGGAACAAATAAAGTATACAGGTCCTTAAAAATATCTGTTTTCTAGTGCCTAACTAATCAGTTCGCTTCGCTAAGCAGATAATATGTTATTATATTTGAGTATAAGAATACAAAGTATAGAAGACATGGTCCTAAATATGAAAATGTCAAAGCATGGATCTTAGGTCCAATAAGATTCACCATGTAATTTCCTATCATGGACCAATATAGAAATCCATAGGCTATGATATTAAGAAGCATAATGGAAAAGCTTTAATGTGTGTTCTTTATGCCTTAGTTTTAGCAGCTCTGAGAAAATCAAGCCATTAGGATCAAATCATTATGTTGTAGATTAGAACAGTTCTCATAATTTCAGGTCATGCGCACCAATTCCCTTGCAATGGACCTTTTTTTATTGATACCTTGGTCCACCTAAAGCATGCCTCTTCTTGACATTGACCTTCAGCTTGAGTCCTTGACCACTGCGTAGTCATTGGAGAAGATGTAACAGTGGTCAAACTTCAAAGAACAATGTATGTCCTCTATGACACATGACCAATACAACCTTTTAAGTACAGAATGCTCATTCAGTCCTAGCAGGATGCAAGAACAAGGAGAAACAAAGATAGAAAAAGAGAAAACAAAAGAGACGAAGATAGAAAAAGAGAAAACAAAAGAGACGCATGAGATTTACGTGGTTCGACAGTATTACAAAGATAGATACCATTAATTTAAACAAGGAGTTTAGGGCAACCAAAAAAATGTATTTGGGCGCGATTGACTAATATACTCCTAATAATATTCTCACCGAAAACCAAATATGATACCAACTCCAAACTTTTGTCTAGATTAGGCATTGCCCTGACTCAAACAGGGGGATACCACCCCTTGCATTCCAAAAGTTGATTAGACTAGTATTTATTTACTTTATGTACTAGTATAACCAAGAGCCTTATATAGATGCTTACAAAATTACATCATGGGAATTTTTTGTTAATATCAAGCAATACGAATTGGTAGACCACTTGATGTGTATTGTAATAGTATTGCCCGAACATGTGTTGAAACTTGAAATCAATGTCAGGATGAAAATTTAATCCTGGTAGTTATATTGCAACTTCCAACCCTAAGAGAACAATAGTATAAATGGATGAGTTTTGCTAGATCTCTCCACTTTAAGAGAACAAAAGAGTTTCCATCATCAGCCTTGATTCAGCACTGAGTCAAGGAACACAAACATCACAAATTCACAATCATTTATATTCATGCTACAAAACTTGATAATTTGAATGTGATCTCACAAAACCCCCAATTCATAATTTACTCATAAACCTCTCCTTGTATAGGGAGAGAGGAGAATACAATTCATAAATTATACCAACAATGTGAACACTAGTGTCAACACAACTAATCCACTTATTCTAACACTCCCCCTCAAGCTAAGGCACAGATATCAGTCATGTCTAGGCATCTAGCTTGTTACATAAACGGGGAAGTTCTCAAGGCTTTAGTGAAGATATCAGCAAGCTGATTCTCTGAAGCCACGTGTGGAGCCACAAGTGATAATCCACCTCAATGTGCCTAGTTTGCTCATGGAAGATAGGGTTACTAACAATATATATGGCAGCCCTGTCAGTTGTCACAATACATTTACCATTGGGTCTGAATTAGCTATGCCAAACTCTTTAATCAAATTTTGCACTTAGATCATCTCACGTGCTAAGTGTGCCCTAGCTCAGCACTCAGCTTCAGCAATCAGCACTTGATCTAGCGAAGAATCCAGTGGAGAACAAGAGGGAAGAAGCATGAGGGTTCATATGTACCATGTTGGGGACACAAGATAAGGGACGAGAGAGAGGGTAGCAGTGGATGAGAAGTAGGTTTAGGGTTAGGGATAAGATGAAACGGGTAGTGGAAGGTGGCAGTGAGTTAAGTTAGCTTAGGGTGGCGAAGGGTGATGAAAGGTAGCGGTAGTAGCGGGGGACATGGGGCAATGGCAACTAGGGTTAGGAAACCTACTTTGCTACCATCATATGAGAGAACCCTCAATTAAAGGAAATAAAGCTTGAGACACTAGATGAGTGTAAACTGTGGAGCTATATGCCATTATTAAGGAAATAAAGGTTTCCAAAAAAAGTTCCATTTACATTGCAAATAAAAACTATAAACATATTACAATCAGAACCTACCTATAATTTGCACCCGAATTGAATAATTCATTCAATAGAAAAAGACAACCAAACGATGGAATGCAGACGAAGTTTCTAAAGAATTTTAATATGGACAAAAAAGAAGCAATGAAACATCATACCGCATTATTTCTGATTGCCACTGAACCAAGATAGGTGCTGGGCATACTATAAGTGTTGCACCAGAGTATGTGTCAATCGTAGCGGCTTCAATAAGCTCTGAGCATAGACAGCATATGTAGTCACCACCAGTTTCTACTATGTTGCTAGCATCTTTGTTTTTCCTGTTGGACTTCGATTTGGGCAAAACTTTTACAGAGCCACCTTCAGTGCCATTTTCATGTGAAAGTAAAGTATTATCCTTATGTGAGTAACCAACACATTGAGCATGCTGCCAAGCATCACATAAGTCACATTGCACCCATAGCCCTCTATACTTTGAACTTTCACTGGCAGCTCCACAAATACACTCAACTCGTTCGCGTTTCTGTCTTTTTATCTTAATTTCGGACTGGATATCTTGACTGTGATTTTTGTAAATAAAGCCTGTTTCCAAGGAAGGCCTGTGATGGGCCAAGATACAAGCCAGCAACTCAACAGTTTTTCCCAAGCCCATCTCATCTTTGATTGGGAATCCAAAGAAGGGAAAAAGTGGAAATGACATGAGTTTCGTAGCATCAAGATGGTGATAACACATTCAGGTAACTATCTAACTAAGAAAAAGCTTACCAGCTAGGATCCCACCAGAAACATATGATGAAGATGAATCAGGATGCAGAGAAACATTTCCACTGAAAAGAAAAACCACCAAGTAAATATTTTAAAAGAAACTAAAGATACTTACAAGGTGTAAAGAATACATTAGAGTATTAGACAGTACAATCATATATATCATATATAATATGAAATATAATAACACTGTCAGACCAATCATATTTCAAATCAGAGGTTAGATCCACATTCTAATTCTTTTGAGGAGAACGCTACAGAAAGTGAACTTTTCATACAAACAGAACAGTAAATATACAAGTTACTCCATCAGTCCATCATATGAAATGGAACTAAGATAGAGGATTACTTCAAATCCATTAGTTCTTTACCACCATCATTCAATCATTAGGTCCATTTGGTCAAGCTTACCAATATCCTCTACCTCCTTAAAAATTGTGACAATACTGTGGGGAAGGATAGTTGTTAAATTCTCACACATTGAGGGGTGTACAACAAGATCTGCATATCTTGTTATCAACTAGGGGGCATCTGGCCTATCTGGAGTAGAGTACTGTGACTACTCTACTCCTAGCAAGGTCCATTTGTCTGGGTGACTGTTGTTCAAAAATTGTCTTTGAACGAAGAATTTCCTTCTGCGGATGGGTATTACTTGACCCCACCTGCTGCCTCTGAAATGGTACCGACAAGTTCTCTAAGCATCTATTCCCTGAGTGCCTTTACTCCCATTATGGTTGAGATAGACTTCTTGCTATCTCTATTCTCTACAACTACAAACATTCTGCAGGACATTACTATTGACTTCCTTGCTATCAGGTCAGCGCAAACTTCAATTTAGATGACACCAATGTTCAGAGACTTTTCCTTGGATTACTTTGGACTGTTTGAACTGAGAGGAGCAACTACATTTTCAATCATGTTTGTAAAGGAGTGCAAGATTGTTCTACTAACTACCTTGAGGCATTTCACCTCTAGAAACCCCATATATTATGTAATATGTGACATACTAATTAATTTGTGGGCATTGCCCTCTATTATCCTCAAAAAAGTTCTTTACTACCTTCTGAGAACTGATATAGGCCATGGTTTCACTGGTCCAAGTTTGGAATTCTGGTGTGTCGGGTAGCACACTAACCTGTACCACCTGGTACAAACTACAAATAGAAAAATAATATAACATTTCGTACTATCAACTATCAAATATGGGTGCTATAGCCACTACTGGTCACTTGTTTGACTGGTATGTACAGTGGGTATAGGCAGTACAATTAGAAATTTAAAACCTCAGTATTGACATCCTTAGCAATTATTAGTGAGCAAGCTGACATACAGGCAATAGTTCTTGAACTTTTCAAGGATCTACCAAAATTTTTGGAAGTCTTAGTTAATAAGCAAGGATCTTCCCTTCAAGTAAACAAAAATTAATGACAGAAAATGACTGATTCATTCTTGGAAGTCTTACCTTACTCTCTGTTTACAGATAGTCAGATACACAAGCAACTTTTCTCCTTTGCCCTGTTTTTACTTCTTTTCAGGGTCTCACATTGCCTGAATTCATGCAGGCATTTTTTGTGATTGCCAACTGATGATTTTGCAAAAATTGCTTGTTTGTCATATAAATATTTCCATATCAACCATTTCCACATGGAACTGGTATGTTTTGCTTTATCAGGCTTCGGAATTTCGTCTTATTGCACTTGGATATGCTCATATTAGAAACACAAACTACATGAAAAACATGCAGATCCTGAATTTACATTATGCTTATAAGCTGCATGTCATATCCATATTCTTTTTAGTTACCATGTTCATGCATGTTCCTGATGAACTCTCTGGTGAACAGCTAGCAAGGATCTCCCTCAAAAACCTTTGAGCAAAATATCAATTTTTAAAAAAGATGTATGTTCATATTAGACAATCCAAATTCTTCATTTTGATTAATGACCCAAAGTTGCATTTGCATCAAACCTTCTTTAAAGAAATCTTACTTGAATGGATTGTAGAACATTTTGGAACTCTCATCAAGAAAAACAACTGGCACAGAATATGGAGAAGATTGCTGAACTGGTAGTTTCTCATCTGAAGTTCTATTTGCTGCCTTCTCTCGCTGAACCATCCAATAAGCTGCACGACGCTGGTAAGGCCTTAGACAAGGAAGCAAGTCAGGAAGTTCTTCATCCAGCATAGGCTCCTCCCTGATTGGGAAAAGAAACCCGTAAGTAGCTAAGAGAAAAGCTGAAACTTCTTAAACAAAATACAGCTTGAAATAAAAAGATGGAAGAAATTTTGCTAACATCTTAACAACCAAATTATACTGTCGGTTTCAGAGGAACGTCAACCAAATAATAACAAGTTAAACTGCAGCTGCTATGAGGCAGTTTCTTTCAGTACATCTGTCATATCTCTAAAGATTTACAGAGCTCAAAAAGCTACCCACAATCTGATTCCATAATCCATCCACATCTAATAGCAAATTAAACTGAAGCAATTTACTTACAAAATGAAGTAATTTTTAGCACTTACCTTGAAGGCTTAATGGCTTCATAAAAACCAGCAACATCTAACTGAGCATGCTTGATTGGGGCATTAGTAGCAGCTTCTTCAGTGTAAACACTAGAACTTATTAGTTCTAGTCCATATATAGATTCCGATGTTGTAACTTCAGGGCGTAACCAAGACATGGCATTCATCATACTCTTTCTCCAGGGCTGCCTCACAGTTTCTAATAGGGACTCACATGCATCAAAAGCATTTTTCAACAGCTCTACTCTGAAACGAAAGGATGGAACATCTTTAAAATCTTCAACAACATGAATAAGCCTCAATGCCATGAACTTTAGACTCACTAAGTGCACAAGACTTGAGACACTCTCATCAGGACCATCAAAGATACCAGATAATAGAACGGAACAGTTTCTCCTCTCCTCAGTATTACCGTCTTCTACAACAAGGTACTCTAAGAAAATACTCTCCGATGCTGATAGCACAGGCCACTGACCTAATCTGAAACTGCCCTCCTTTACATTCCGCAAGCAGAAACGAAGTGAAAATTTAAATTTGCTGAAGCTATCTTTTATCAATCCATAGTTGATTATTCCATCAGACAACTTAACATCATTTAGAGTCAATTCAGCTACATCAAAGTGTTCACTGGAATCCCAGTTACTGCAATCTAAATCAATATAAATAGGTTTCCTACAGTCAGAATGTTCCTCTGTATCATCTGCACCTACTTGTTTGCTCGAACTACTATTCACCAAATGCTGCGGTTCACTACAGTTTTGGGTGTTAGTTTCAGATATTGTGCATCCTGACCTAATTGGCCGGGATTTTTTTCTACCCATCTTTCCAGACAAAGGAATCACACAACTAAATTTACAGTCAAAAAGTACCTGCAGAGAAAAAGGCATCAAATTTTCTTAGATCATCAAGAAATGTGGACAACGAGATGGATTAATATGTTTACAAATGTTGCATTGTTGAGTCAACAACTTCAGAAATCGAACAGAATCGCAATCCAAAAATAGACAAAAACAAAAAAAAATGAGAGAGAATATTAATACGGAAATTTGGTTGAACAAACCACAGGAAAGAAAATATTTTATCAGAAAAGTAATTAGATGACACCCAATTAGATATTAAAAGAGTAATTAAACCAACGAATACTCCTAAAATGAAAACAGAAAGTTCATATATCCGTAGCGAGGGTTTATCCAGCATTCCAGCTAGAACAAGTCCAATTTTAAGAACCCTAATCGTGTTGCAGCTAAAGCAGAAGGAAATTTTCCAAAATATTAAGATAAAATTGCTGGATAAGTGACCATCAAGAACTGGAAGCAGAGAGTTAGCTTAACAAATTTATACAAAAGTTCATTTCTTGATAACCTTACCCCACCTAAGGATTCCTATACAGGCAAAAACTTGCAAAGATCCGAAAAACCATAGACAGATAGACCGGATAAATAAAAGAAGATCTGTCAACAAAACACCAAATTAGAGATTGAACAAGGCAATAAATCGAACATGAAGTAGTAAACTGAGGCATCAGAGAAGAACCTAATTTCTACCAAAAGGATAATTTTAGGAGTTACAATGCTAAATTTTAATAACTCTAAGGCATCAGAGAAGAATCTAATTTCTTCCAAAATGATAACTTTAGGAATTACAATGCTATATTTTAATAACTTCAGTCCTGTTACCAAATGTTAACGGGAAATCTCCAAGCAAATGAGAAAAATTCGAAGACGAACTGAACAAGGAGCCACACAGATTACTAAAATAATCATCTACAAGCTCGTAAACAAGTACCTTATTGGAGAATTCCCAACATTAGCCACACAGTAAATTCTAAGATGATGAAACAGAGGAGGACGAGACCGAAGACGAAGAGAGCGAGGAGATCCTCTAGAAAGAGTCGCGAGTCGGCGAGAGGTTTTGGGTTGCACTGTGTACGGGATTCAGATCGGAGGTTCATGCGAATGAAGATGCTATCAACGGTGGATGGTGGATGGTGGATGTGGAAGACATATCCAACGGTTATAAAATCCTGTGTACTAAAATGACAGAACCCGGAATTGATTCACCAAAATACGAACTTGTTTTCTTTTAAAAAAATTAACTAATCTAATTCAGATAATAAATCTAATTCAACTTTTAATTAGCATCAAAAAATTTCAAATTAACATTAATTATATTTCACCATCGAATCCAATTATTGTTAATGAAAATATTAATGGCTTAGACAGCAATTAATATATTGGTTTTTTCATACTCGTATACATAAATCAGCATGAAAATTTAAATAAAAAAACACACAAAATCCTAATATGATATTCATCCTCACCTGAACTCTTATACTACATGCTTAGTAATATGACTTGATAACCCATTATAGTTGCTAACCGAGACGCCACTTCATATTGTCAAGTCACATTAGTGAGCATGTAATATGAGAGTTCGGATGAGAATGAATGTCGAGTTAAGATTTTATATTTTATTATTATTTTTAGCATCTGATTTGTGTATATGAATATTAAAAATTAGTATATTGATTATTGATTTGGATACCACATCAGTAACTAATTGTTTCATTAACAATAACTTGATGATATAATTGGTATAAATTTGAAACTTCGGATTGAATTTGATGCATATTAAAAATTAGGTTTGATTATTTAATTTCGTCGTAGTTTGAGTTAGATTCATAAATTTTCCTTTTTCCTTTTGATCAAAATCAAAATCATAGGATACCTAGGGGTGAAATAGGTCAGGCGACCTACTAAGGGGCATGTGCCCTAACTTGTATTTGGCATGATCTGGTCTGGCCTATTTTTTAAAAAAAAAATCAAGCTCAAGCTTTGAAATAGGTATGTTTTTCTTATCAGACCAGGCCCAACCTCAATTTAAAGTCTATTGAGCCTAGTAGGCCGACATGAGCCTGTTAAGATGGTATATATATAAATATATAATAAATATATAATGTTAGTAGTTTATTACGTATTTACATTAAAATTATTTTAATATAATAACTAATATATTTTAATTTAATAAAACACATGTCACAAGCCATAGCCCAAGCCACATGTCAGACTAGAGCAAAATTTTATATTAGAAGTAGATTTTATAAACTAAGTTTTATATTGAAAGCAAACTTCATAAACAGACCACGAGCTAATGAATAGGTCATGCCCATGCCAAAATTTAAGTCTATAATAAATCACAAGCTAGGCTCATGCTAATTTTTTATTATAGGGACCTGACGTGTTAAGATGAAAGTCTGACCTATTTTCACCCTAAGGATATCCAAACGGCCAAAATGGCATCAACTTTATACTTTTCATTCGAAATTTTACTAAATGAAATGAAAATTTTGAGTACACTTATTTTAGCATAAGTAGATATGAGAAACCAAAGTCATTATTCATCAAACTCACCTAATGTTTTGGAACTCATTGTTTGTTAAAATCCACAATTGAGAGATTGCCATTTGATGAAAACAACTCACAGGAGAAGTTGCACTTGTTAGTTTTTTTTGGTGAGAAGACGAGTTTAGCACTTGCATCATATAATTAATTAAGTACAACATAAAGTTCATTTTTTTATAAAAAAAATGACTTTATAACACAACCATTACAAATCGCAAACGCGATAATATACGCACAAGGAGTATTACAAGACGTACAAAGACGTGGAAAAAGCGCACAAAATGCTACAACTAGGGATTGAACCTAATATTTAGGCAACATATTCGAATGCTACTATCACTCGAGCACAAGTGGATTCACAACATAAATTCCATTTATATTTGTGATCCTTGGTCGCCGCCTATGTGAAATCTAAAAACCTTATCATAATAATGAGGGTGGTGGGCCAGTGGTGGCACATAGCAAAAAGGCTGTTCATTTGCATTATAATCCACATACTATACTATCGGCAATTGACATCGAGGTGAGTTAATTGTAGAAATGGGTCATAGCAAATGGTGATCTTTTATCAGCATTATACTCCCTTCAAAATATTAGTATGTATTGGTAAGTTTTTACGATTATATTGTTGTCGAAATGTATGACCAATGTGTACATGGTGATGATGACATAGATAATTTAAATAGTAAAGAAAATTGAAATGACGTGGATGACATATTTATGAGTATTAATTTATTACTTTACAAAATAGTTATTGTGGAATTGTGATTTTTAATGACCCAAGTACCATCTTATTATAGGTATAAATATAATTCATTGCTGGATGAAAATTTTGATTTTCTAGATCGAATTGATAGATTAGTTGCCCTCTTAGTGTGATGAATGATGACTTAGCATATCTTCATGTTGATATATTCATAGTTTCAAGCATTGTTCTCGATAGCTAAGATATTCCTTATAGCCAACCGATAAGCATATAGGTAGGGTTGCAATTAACAAATAAGGTAGGCAAAAATTTAAAGCTAGGGCCCTGAGAGAAAGTAAAACTAGAAAAGGGGGCAACACATTGAATGTGAGGGGAGTAGGGAAACACGAGTACTTGTTCGTGGGTGTGCAAGTATACAAGGATATATGGTCTAGGTGGTACTTGTTATTGTCAGAGAGGCTGCCACGTAGGGATGACAACTATTAGGTTAATCGTCTTTTAGGTGGTTAATTGAAATCGAAATCAAGTAAAAAACTCACTAACCGAAATCGAAAGTGAAAATCGTTCGATTTCAAAAGCCAATATTCGAAACCAAATCGATTCATTATCAGTTATTTATTAGATAACCAAAATCGAGTTTCGGTCAAATGGGTAAACGGGTATCGAGTTTAAGATTTTGGGGTTAAGAATATATACAATCGAGTAGCGGGTTTTGAGTTTTTGGATTAAAAATGTATATAATAAGTTATTGTCGCTTTTAGTTAACCACGAATAACTGATAAACGAAACTAAAATATATAATCAGTTTTGTTTACTGATTATCTGTGATCCGATAATCAAAATCGGACCGATTAAAATTGATTTTTGGATTTTACTAACCGAATTCAAAATTGTCTGCAAATCATGTTGGCCTAAGGTTTTCAACCTTGGTCTTAATCTCGGTTTTGATGATAACAAACATGAAACTAATTTTTGAGCGAGAAATATTTTCAGATTACATGTCGGTTTGCATGCGACGTCCCTAATCGAAAAAATCACAAAAAATCAAGAATCGGAGATTTCGGAGTCGAGCTTGTCAAAATTAGTTTAGGACTTAATTTCTTTTATTGTAAATGTTCCTAAGCCTTATTTTGACGTCCTCGTTGAGTTCACAATAAAAAAAAAATGAAACCTGAACCCCAAAAATTTGAAAATTAGAAAAATCAGAAAATGTCCCCGAAAATTTCTAAGTATATGGGGCTCCTTATAGGGCTACATAATTTAGATATTTTCTTGCCATCAAAAGTTCCTATAATTGTTCCTTAGGTAAAAATAAATTAAAATATATTTTAAAGAAATTTTGAAAAATCGTTAACCTAAAAAAATGCTTGAAATGCTAGAAGCCTCCAAACTATTCAAAATTTCCAAAATGCCCCCAGCTAGTTTTTACAAACTGCACAAAATTTTCAGAATGCCCACAAACGGCTCTTTTTTAAATTAGATAAAGTTTGAACGACTCTTTGCTTTCATACCCCAATATCAATTCTATAAATACATCCAAAACTCTTTTCCTAAGGTTCTCAACTATTCATTGAGTCATTCTAACAATATTTGAAGCATTTCTTGAGTCATTTATCTCAAACCATAGCTTTGAGCTTCTACCTCATTAATGATTGAGCCTTCAACCTTATGTTTCATCATTAAATGCATTAAGAGGAAGCCAAGATCTTGCGTTAAAGCTAAGTATTATATTGATTGTGTTTTTGCTCTATTTACACTTGTATTTAGTTGTTATTCTCAATGTATATCAAGTTGTGAAAATCTATGGTGCTAGATTTGTGTGTATGGTGGTAGGTTTTATGTAGAGGCTCAAATTCATCGGTGTAAATTTAATTTGCTATTGTTAGTTATGTAGTCCTTAAATTGTTTAGTATTTTGTGTTAGTTTGCTAGCAAATGTTGTGAACAAATTTTGTGTGTATTATTTATGGTCACATAAATTGCTTGGTATTAATGTGGCGTACATGTTTTGCATGCAATAATTGTACGCATATAAATAGCTTAAATTGCCTATTTAATTAGAAATCTAAAAATTTCCACATATTACCACATACGCGAAAGATTTTTGAATATATGTGTTGTTTGAATCTTGCTTGCAATCCAATTTAATAATATAGTTGTTCATTTCAAAATATTAATTGAGGCGTGGAGATTTTTGGGCACATGTTTTATATAGGTTAATTGTGCCCATATAAATTGCTCAGCATTAATGTGACGTAGCAAATATTGTGTCTTTGTGTGCATCAGTTGTGCAAAGTATTGTAGCAAAATTACACACGTGTTTTGTGTGCACGTACATTACTTAAATTACTAATGAAATTGAAATTTTAAACATTTATATAGAATATCACATCAACAAAATACATTTGAAAATATGTCATGTGATTTTACTTGAATATTGCTTATATATATATATATATGCATAAATAGATTATTTGTATGTTAATTGTACCCTTTTAAACCTTCTAAATATGTTTTCACATTGTTATTATTGATTTTCTAAAAAAAACTCTCTTACTTTTCGTAAGTAATGAAAAGTTATGAAATACAATTATTTAATAGAAGGTTCGATGGTCTAAAAAAGATACATAAGCATTGATATGAATGAAAAATCATGCCAAGTTTAACTCGATATCAAACTATTCAATTTGGGAAAATTAGCTCTAGATATTAGTTTTCCTAATTCCGCTAGAGAAATCAAATTTTGAATTGATTCCTATCATATTCGGCTATACAGCTACACCATTTCTAGGGTGGTCCATATTTCGATTTACACCGAATCAAATCGAAAAATCGAACCAAATTATTCGATTCGGTTTGGACACTGATGGGTTCGATTCTTGACCCGAACCGAACCCGAACATTGATTTTCAGTTCAGATTCGGTTTTCGAAATTCGGAAATCGATCCGACTGAAAATCAAACTAATTTATTTTTATTTTTTTTAATTTTTAACTTAATAGTTAATACACATGAACCCGATATTTCACTCAGATTCGGTTAATTTTTTCATGTATCTTCGTATAAATGGAATTTTGGTTTTTTGGGTAGGGAACCGAACCGAACCGGGGTTAGGTTTATTTGGTTTTTGGATAATTCGGTTCAAGTTCGGGTTGGATTTTCAAAGAAAAAAAATCTGATATTGGGTAATTCGGTTCAGTTCGATTTAGGTTGAATCGAATGGACATGCCTAACCATTTCTAGTACCCTAGTCGGGTAGTTAATTTTTATATATAGAGAGATTAATAAGTTTGTTGGTCAATATCATGCACGAAGGATCAATATCATACAGGAAGGTTTGGGCATGAGAGCTGAAATCTAAAGTCGATAGGAATGACAATTTAAATCGATTGATCGTGGTTAATTGACCTATAGCACTGCAAAAAATATAAAGCTGGTAGCAATTTTATTTTATTTTTAAGCGATTATAATTTCAATTATTTATATAGAATACGATTAATTAAAACTATTGTCATCCGCAAAGGCTAGCATGATTCAATCCTATGACTAAATTAACACACAATGGGATAATTCCATGGTCTAAATCGGAAAATTCCTCATGAGATAAAATATATACTAAAGTGTCGTTTGGTTGACACAACGTCCGGTAGGAAGTTGTACTTTTTAAAAAATTATATTTTTTGATCTTGTTTGGTTGACACATTTTCCTTTATGCATTTTGTAGAAAGTACAACTTTCTCAAAAAGTGTGACTTTTTACAAAATGCAAGAAGTAACTTACCTATGGAACTTAGGTAAGTTGCACTTTCTATATTGTATTTAAAAGATAAATATAATTGTATCATCGTGTTTGTATTTAACGCTAGACTTAATTTATATTTTCATTATTCATAAATTCTTGATTTATTTTATTTTATTTTTGAATAAAATATGTAATTTTTTAATTCTAAATAAAATTTATTATATATATATAAAATAAATTATACATATATATGTTAAAATAATAATTTACAAATAAAATTTAATTTTTATATATTTTTATATTTATAAATTAAAATATTAATTTATAAAAAGAAAAATATATTAGTCATTTGATGTATAATTTTATCTATGTCAATTAAATATATTACGAATGAAAAATTATACTTTTTATTAAATAATTTTTTATCAATTAAATGTATTTTTAATACTTTCCTTCAAAATATATAGTTGAAAAATTAATTCATCAGAATTTACTTCCCATGTGACGAGGTCTAAAATTTAAAACCTACGTGAACCCTAACTAAAACCTTATTCCCGATCCCTCTTCCCCGCCCGCCGACCACCGTAACCCTCTCCAGTCGCCAGCAACCACTGCCACCTCGTCGGGGAGCCTGTAATCTCCCATTCTGCAGCTTTCACCTTTTCTATTTCCCTCTCACATATCAATCATTTGCGGCAGCCCTCACCTCCCTCCTCTCTTCAGCAAGTCGCTGCCATCACGACGGAGATTCTCCGCCCATGAAATCCGCGGGCTTGCGACACTCCTCAAGAATCAACACGGTAAGTTTTTTCATGTTTTAATCAATTTTGATCTATAAGACTGTTCGAGCATTTCAAGCATTGATCTTTATTTGGTTAAATTAACTAATTTTGATAGGAGACCATGACTTATATATTGTCATTTTAGTATCTATGATATATATAGTTTTCCTACAAGGAAATGATGCCATAACCATTGGGAAGTGAAAATATCCTCATAATAGTATGCTTGAACTCAATCATTTGAGCCAATTTAAACGTTTTGGTCATGTGTTCAAAGTACTTAGTGAGATGTGCTAGTTAATAGTTATCAGCAACAACGGTAACAACAGCAATATTCTATGCAGGCATGCAGACACTAGTTATCATCAACAGCGATTAGCAATAGCAGCAGCAATAGATGGCCTTAGCACGACTCTATGCGGTTCGACGCCTCCATCGGGGATTTCAAGAGCCTCAGCTTCCCTTGGCGAATTCTACCTTTTTTCGCTCTCTCCAGAAAACTGATGTGATTTACTCTCAATCTTCTCGCAGTATATTCACTCCTCAATCCTATCTGCACTTCCCCAGTTCAGGTATAGATGATTTTCTCTGATCCTTGTAGTTTGCATCTTCTTGTATGCTAGCCTTGTCAAAAGGGAACACATTTATCCACAGGGGGTGTCTTCCAAAGAAGCATTGTGAATTGCTCTTATACTATTAGCAGCATCATTAACCTACATGCAGACAAGGATGCATGTGGTTCAACTTCGCTAGGCTCTACAAGGGTAAACTACTTTCAGCTGGGAAAGGATTTCTGTATCTTTAAATTTAAACTTGGCTTCTAGATTTATTTTAATAGGTTTTGTGTTCATTTCAGGTGCCAAAGTTAACAGTTAGCTTCAATGAAGCTAGATCTATGTCCACCATGAAAGCTGCAGCTCCATCTGGAGCAAGAAAGGTGTTTAAACTTTAAAGAGTATCTCTTATCCACCTTTTTTGTCATCTTTTTTATGTTAATTAAAGTATAGTTAACATTTTATAGAAAGTGACTTGACATTTTTTGGTCAGTTTATTTGACATTTTTATCAATGAATAGTGATTTACAATTACACTATTCATTTGTTCTTCCTTAATAAATTTAAAATCAATATATGGAATATTAAAAAATACTTTAGTAGTTTAGTGTACTATTGACATCTTTTCTTAAATATCATATTCATTTCAAATTTTGTTAGAAAGAAGTTAGTACAAAAATTAAATGCACATTGTTTATTTACTCTTTAAATGCAAATGAAGGCAACATATAGTTAAATACTTCAATTTTATCATAATTATTGTTATTCTTTAAAAAAGTTTGCACTTTTGAAGAAAAATTGTCAAATAGTATATAATAATATTTTCCTCACTATACTTGAATTTTAAAATATATTAGTTTCATCTTATAGATACTATGATTTTTTTTTCTATATAGATTTTTCTATAAAGTATTGATGTGTTTCAATATTTTATATTTCTTTACAATTTGAACTGTAATTGATGTAAATTTAAATATATTCTGCCTATATTAACATTTAAAGGGTGAATATGCAGGATGCATTTATTTTGTACTAATTATTTCTAAATATTCTTTTTCATATATTTAATATTGAAAATAAATAGTATATAATTTTGTTTGTTGTAAATATATTTAATATATTATATTTAAAATTTTATACAGAAACATGTTAAATAAATATGATAAAAGTTTATGTTACCTAAAATAATCCAAAATTTATTTTATGTACCATTGACAATTTTTCATTATTGTGTACCTTTTATAAATTTTTGACAATGATAGCTATAAAATTGAAATACATGTTGTTTATATTTGTATTCAATGTGTGAATAAACAACATAATTTTAATTTTGTAGTGTTTTTTTATAGCATTTTAAAGAAGTATAGAATTGAATGGGTAAATTTCACTTTTTCGTTTAGTACCCTTGTAATAATTTGATTTTTTTCGCTATTTTGCTATCCCCTACGAATTTTTAATCTTTGAGTGGTCTTATGCAGATCATATTATTTTTTTAAAAAACTATTTTTCTTCTAGTATATAATATACACATATCATTTATCTAATTTCTTTTTGCAAAAATTAGTCTTCTACTCATCTTATCTTGCACATGGATTTAGAAAAATAAATTGTTCTTATTAGATGAGATCTCTTTGTGAGCATTAATTAATTTAGACAACAAAATGCATATATATATATATATACATTTTTTATTTGTTTCTTGGTTACAATAATTAACCAATTAATCATGATTATTATTTTTAAATCCAATTCATTTAGATGTTTGATGTTAGATGAGTTTTAAGCAGACAATTTGATTGGTATAGGATGTATACTGTACAAATAGTTACTATCCAAAGTCCAAACAAATTGAAATTGAAATAATTACTAATCAAACATTAATCTACTTACACTTCATCTAATGGTGAAAAGCATTGCTTAATTATATATATATATATATATATATATATATATATATATATATATATATATATAAACATAAGACGAGATCAACTATAAGTAAAATTTTGGGCTTTAAAGCTAATATAAGATCATGTTTTAACATAATTAAGTTTTTCCAAAGATATGAGATTTTAACTGGGCAAAAAGTTCATTTGCAAAATCCAAACATTTATTATTAAGAAGTATTGATGACTTAGCTAAAAATAGAATATGTAGCATGCTGGGTATGCATGAAGGTAGATTCCTTTTTAAGTATCTGGGAGCTTGGATAGCCCCTAGAAGGGATCTTGCCTCTACTTTTAGAGACACAATATCTTATAGAAGACTCAAAATTCTCCATACCACAATATTGCACTTGAACCCCGAGTTAAAGGAAAATAGTTTTATTAAAAAATGAAATAATATTATTTGCATAGGACCACATAACAGTAAAAAACCGCATGGTATAGTCAACTAGCAAAAGAAATCAAATAATTACAAAGGGGGTAAAATGCAAAAACGAAAAATGGTTAACTACAAGGGGGTTAAGTAAAATTTCCCTATTGTAAATGTCATTTGTACACAATCACATTTTTCCTTTTCATAAAATATATTTTTATATTAATATTTAATTTACTAAGGAAAGAGGAATAAGTAGTATAATTATTAAGGAAAAAAAGAAATGTTTTATAATGGGTTTCACATGTGAAACAAGAGCGTATTTTTTGTTACTATAAAATACAAGAGATCTATTTAGTGGTTTTTGGAAACAATAGTGCTATTTGGTCAACTTTAAAAACTTCCGATATTGGAAACTTCACTTAATTCTTCCATCCCGCCTCCGCATATCTTACACTAATTGTTACAATTTTGAAATGCTCTAGAGTTTATTTATTTTTTGAACGTGAAGCTATCCATTCAATCAGAGTACTGCTTCTCATTGTGTAATACATGTAGGTGGCTTTGAGGGTGACCATGTTGAGCCCGGGATTTGTTTATGATCCGTATAAGCCACGAGAACCTATTCCCTTTTGGAGAAGGTAGATCAACAAATTTTATGTTTTATCTTAACTTTAAATATTTTGACATTCTGATTTAGATGTGCAAGATTTGTTGTTCATAGTAATCGTACGAATCAATTCATAAAATTGACGAAAGTGCAAAAAGTTTCATGAAACTTGGAGTTGAATATAAGTATTTCACATGTGCAGCAATTATGAAAATTAGTTAGTTCTTTCTGACAGAACAGCGGCAATCAATC
Source organism: Canna indica (assembly GCA_034359265.1). Taxonomy (NCBI): domain Eukaryota; kingdom Viridiplantae; phylum Streptophyta; class Magnoliopsida; order Zingiberales; family Cannaceae; genus Canna; species Canna indica. The sequence continues at coordinate 904,866 of CP136891.1, forward strand.
TCTCCAGCCGTAAATGAAACAATGTCTATGTTCTATGTATTCTCTTTTGCTGAAACTTGCACAATCTGTGGCATATATGCTGCATGAGCTAATATGATGGAGTCATAGCACGTTTCATATATTTTCTTTCAGATGGTTCACACGAAGTGGATGGAGAAGAACTAAGGAGGATTTAATTACGGAGGTACTTGTTTACTTGCTGACTCAAGATTAGTCATTCCATACTGCAGGTTCTTTTATTTGATCCTTCTTAACCCAGACAATGTATCATTTATCTTTCTAAGGACATTATTTGAATTTCTTGTATGCATGAAACTTCTGATGTGTGAATTCTTACTTGGTGGCTTTTCCCTTACAGTAGTACCAACAATGTACTTGTTGGTCTGTTCATTCTTTTGGTCTTGTGATATTTTAGTAATAAAAATTTCAAAGCATGTTTATTATATGTGATTCATATATTCCAGTATGATAACAAGTGTGGAAGTGACGTATATTTTAAATGACTGCAGTGTAAGTTCGTTTTGATATAAGAAGAATGGACAGACCATAAGTGATCCGTGTAGCCAGTAGCCCTCGAGCTCCCGAAATTCTACAAGGAATTTACCTTTTGATTAGAGATTGGCTGGCAAGAGGTGGCTCCAAGAATAGCTTCAACTGAGACCTAGAATAGAAGGGTAGGATTTGGTTCTTTGATCTCCATAAGGCTGAGCTGCTACATGCCAGTTGCTGGCCTGAAACTGCTGAGGACTGGTATGTTACAGACTTACAGCTGACTGAGAAGAGGGGGCTGGACTACTGCTGGCCTGGTTTCAAGCCAGCTGCAGTTTTTCTGGCCGGTTGTTGCCAGCTGCAGTTTTTTTGGCCGGTTGTTGCCAGCCTGTTTTCTTTACTGAAACAGGCCGGTTGCTGATTTTTTTTCTTTTTCTGCTGCTGTTGCTGACAGGGAAAGGAGGTATTCGGCTGCTATCCTAATCAGGGTTTAGCTAGAATAGTTGTTGAAGGAGGAAAAGTAGTTTTAGGGAAAAAGAATAGGAAGAAAGTAGATGATCGTATTCTGAAACTCGCTAGTGCTTTATACAATAGAAAGTCACACATCAATTTAGGAGGAAGAATAGGAAAAGAATAAGCAACCGACTAAGATAGACTAGGAGAAAAATAAGGTCTTCAAAAGTAAGAGAAAAACAAGGAGAAAAACAAGGTCTCCACATATTCGAATTTGGAAACTAAAATTCGTAATTACAAATTATGGAAATAAAATAACATCTTAACTTGAACATGGGTCTACTAGTGGCCACATGCTAGTGGTCACATGGTGCATGGATCCTCCCAGATCAATTAGACAGCAGCATTTTGTACTTCTATTTTCAAATTTGTATAACTCTAAGACTGCTCCTAAGTGGAGAATAGATTCATTCTTGAATGTACTGAAAGGACATTAGTTGTAAAATTGTGAATACAACAGCTTTCTGCATTTAACCAGCCGTGCACTATAACCAGCTGCAAGGTGACATGGATAATCTGATTATGATTATAACTTAGTATGCTGTATTTTCTAGGAAGATCCTTTCTAAACCTTTTATAAGCATATGCTGGTGCATGTAGTTGGCTCACTTTCATAGCATATACACAGCAAGTGGGTTGATGTATGGATGCATATGAGATCTTAATTTCAAAATATTTAGAATTTATTATATTCATATAAAAATCAATAGAAACAATTTTTAGGAACTAAATCAACACAATTCACGAGGGAAGCTATGACTGAAAGTAATAGTGTAAAAGTAGGTAACTAGGTATAGGAAAATTTTGAGTAGTGAGTTGGTGTAGGATGATCAATGAATTTGAGTCAAATTGTTGGTGTTCAAGCCAAACTAATTGTTGATTGGACAGATTATGCTATGGAATATGCAGTTTATGCAGTCAACATTATTTTCCTACAACTTATTGTGTATGATAGTCCATGTTTACGTGCGCTTATGTGGCCACATGGACCACTTTTTATAACTATGATCCTTAGTGGTGATGATCTTATGGTGGTGCTGCACATGCAGATAATAGCTATATAGCATAAGCTGACTGTCATTTTTTTATTTAGCATTCTGTGGGATAAATTGGTTGTTTCTTGAGAATTTGTCAGATTATTACGTAACATTTGGAAAGTTTGTAGTTTGGTAAGCTTGCATAATTATATTTATTTAGGGATTCTTCGTTGGAAATAAATTTCACTAACTAGGGTTCGTATTTCTCTGACAAATGAAGTCCACTTCGTTGGTATTTACATCAGTAAATAAATGACTACTATCCAAAACCCTTTCATACACAGCTTTAATCTAGTTTATGTCATCCATTTGTGTGTAAGAGGGTGACTTTGGTGTAGTGCTCCACTTGTGACCCGGAGGTCATGGGTTCGAGCCACAGAAACATCCTCTCCGCAAAAACAGGGGAAGACTGCGTACATCAATCTTGCCCAGAGCCCACAAAAGTGGGATTGCATCGTGCACCGGGTCACCCTCTATGTCATCAATTTGTGACTCCAACCATGACTTGTATAAGCTTCCTTAGTTCACATTATATCTTCAGGTTTCTATTAGACCTTTTAGCTCTATAACTAATTTGATTTGTTGATTAAATAGAATCAGATAAAGATTAGTCAGTTCGTAACTTCGTATTTTCTATCAAGGCTAGACTACTGAGAAAAGTCATAGCTAATCACTGAAGCACAAGACATTGTATTAAGTCATCTTTTTAGCTTATGTGTAGTGGTGTCTAGCAAAGCACAAATTGTCATTAAGATGACCAAGTTATAAAAACAGTTCCTGATAATTATTCCTTATTCCCAAGATGTTCAGGCCCTTTCTTTTGACAAAACTCAACATAGTTGTTATATGAATATTTGTGAGCGTGTAATTTATGAAAGTTAATACAAATTTATGAAAGTTATTAAACAACCAGTATTATCATCATTATTGTTAAAGTCCCACATTGGTTAAAAATATGACGAAGGTAGCCTTCAAATAGTTTGGGCAATCCTCTCCTCTTGAGCTAGCTTTTGGGGTGAGTTAGGCTTACTAATTTCTTAACATAGGATCAGAGCCAAACCTGTGATTGATATTGTGCCACCCACAGATGTCCAGTCCTACAAAACTCCACGCTCCAGATGTTCAATCTTGGGCGTGAGGGGGTGTTTTAAAGTCCCACATTGGTTAAAAATATGATCAAGGTAGCCTTTAAATAGTTTGGGCAATCCTCTCCTCATGAGCTAGCTTTTGGGGTGAGTTAGGCCTAAGGTTTAAAATCTCGGTCGGTACGGTACGGTAAGTCCGGTATTTACCGGTTTTTTAGGTTTCCGGTATACGATATACCCGGTATTTGAAAAAACCGGGTATATTGTGTATACCGGGCGGTATATGGCGGTATACCGCCAGGTATGGGCGGTATATGGTGGTATGTCACGAAAAAAAAAAACCCCGGCCGGTATGCATTTTCATACCGGTCCGTACCATGTGTCGGTACGGTACCGGTATATACCGGTACCGGCCGGTGACCGAAACCGGTACCGGTACCGAGATTTTAAACCATGGTTAGGCCTACTAATTTCTTAACAATTATCATAATTTGATATTTATATATGCATGTAAGTGAAATTGATATATTCTCACATCACTATATATAGTACACATTTTGCATGGGCCACGATTCAGATTTTTATTTTATGATTGTCTTGTAGATGAAGAGTGCTTATGCCATTAGTAGGTTGAGGAAAAAAGTTGGATATTCAAAGAAGACCTTTTATCAGCATGCCTTAAGATTGTACAAGGAAGTATGTTATTTTGGTATCTCTCTTTATATCTATCTTTCTAGTGTATCATGGATCTCTATTCCCACAATAATCTGGAGCATGCTTTCTTATTGTTTGAAGTACCATCGTTATCTTGGTTCTTTTTCAATCAGGGAGCTCATATGGCATGCTGACTGAGATGAAAGAAATATAATCTTATTCAATTTTGCCCAAAATATTGGTCCTGATAATCTAATATTTTCATTGGTCTGGAGTTTTATTATTCAAATAATTAAAAAGATTATTCTGGGCGGAATTGAATACCTTTTTTTTAGATGGGACTATTTTTTGAAATTAACCCTATAATTTTAAAGAATCTGCATCTTACGATAGTGTTTTCTGTTGGGTTGATTGAGAGCAATTGGATATTTAGGTGATTGATTTGGAAATTTGGGTGTGGGAATACAGATGAACTATACCTGATGTAGTTTCTCTGTTGTAATCTTACAAGAGATGATTGGAAAGGGAAGCTAACTGCTAATATAGCAAAATGCAATAAATAGTATTTGAACAAAACACAAGTTTTTGCTTTGAATATCCTTAGGTTGACGGGTTTGATGCTTAATGCACTTTATGGATTCTCATAGTGTCTGCAATGGGAGAAATTTCTTTATTGTCTTGTCTCAGAACTTCTGTGATTAGACAGTTAACAGAGTTCACATTACATTTATGGTCATGACTCTAGCAAATCTTCTTGGTTTTTTTATAAGACTTTCCCTACATGAAAGCTTGCAAACCAATATTTTTTTCCTTTATGCTTTTGTTTTAACTCTTCTTTTAAGTTTTGGTTTTTAAAATACAACTGGATTCTTGGCCCAACAGAACCGTGTTATTTAAATATATCTTAAGGAGATCTGTGTGTTTAGTGATTGAAAATCTAATAGGGGAGGTGTAAGTACCAAGTAATTATTTAGGGAAAGACCCCTACTTATGACTAAAAATCACAAAAATAAATTGTTTAGTTCTGGGAGAGCACTTGTGTGAGAAAAACACCTCTTCTTTGTGAATAAAGCAGAAGATATTTAAGACCTTTAGACATTTACAAAATTTTGGAGGACTTCTTAAATCTATAAGAACATCATCAGCTTGTTGATTGATCAGGAAGTGATTGATCACATGACCAATATGTTTAAAAGGAGTGATCAACTTGTTCTTCTCAAAGTAATTCAGGATATTCGAAAGAAGTTGCTGAAGGATTATGAATAAGTACAGGACAAGGAGATCCCCCTGCTGATCCCCTTGTTAAATTATTAGTTTATTACTAGCCAATTACTACTAAGTATATTCAATAGCTTTATTAAATAATTTAAATTTTTATTTGGTGTGGCATTTATTTTTCCCATCCTATGGGATTTATATGGGATTTTTGAATACCTATATTTTGTTGCCACTATAAGAGGATTTTTAAACCCACTTGATAGGATTTGGGGCGTGATTACAAATTCCACCTAGGAGGTGGGATTTCAGTTACCCCATGAGATTAAAAGTTCATATTTGTTATTGTACCTTGAAAGAAAATGGAAATTAAAATGAAAGGACACTCTTAGTTGATATATAGTATATACCAAACATATAAAGGATATTATGGTAATTTTACCAAAATCTCTTTCATTTTCTTAGTGGGTACAAAACATAGTTTTCAAATTATCCCCTGATAAATTATCCTGATGCTAGATATAAAGATGAAAGTGGGATTGTGGAAGTGGAGGGACACTTGTCATCTTTTAAGTGAGGTGGAATTCCTTTAGTACTATATGTAGATATATAGATATAGATGTCTTGTTGAGTTTTTCCTAACCCAGATTTTGTTTATCAATTCAGTTTTAAAACTTTATAATGTGCACGGCAAATGTGCATGCTTAAATAATATCATTTATTCATTGGTAAAATTCATCTTACACTCTTGACCTTTTCAGATTAATACTTTATTGGCAAATGGAGACACTTCATCTTTAAGGAAAGTTGTCACTGAAAAGATGTACTCTGTAAGATTCTTTTATCTGCATCTTCTTTGGTAGTTTTGATCTTTTTGTCTTTTTAATTAATTATTGTTGCTATCATTAAAGACCCTGAAGAATGAACTCAAGCGAAGAGAATCAATGTGGAGTTCTGTTTACTGGGAATTGGTTGAGCCTGTGGTAGGCATTCGCACATTGCGAGCTCGAATGGTACAATTTTTTTTTTCTTTGTTTAGTATTTTTTCTCATCTCTAACTTTTATTATTGTTTTATAAATGATCTTAGTTGACAATGTTACCAGCAAGTGTGTATGACAAAATACAGGTGGAAGAGAAAAAACGCAACATTCACATATGTGTATTCAATCGAATAGCAAGTTTCCATTTGTGTTTGATGTATAGAAATGCTAGCTACTTTTATAATATTTAAATATATTTCTTATTCATGACATTTGTATGACTCATATACAGATTGCTTTGGACAAAAATGATCTTAATAAGGCTTTTATACAATTGACCCTTGAAATCACATCTAAGCAGGTAACTATCAGGAGTCTAGGAATCAGTATGAACTTTCCTGTTGAGCATACTTGTTCTCATGTTCTCCATTTTTTTTCTATTATACACAGTGTTTGGTAACATTCAAGTTTTGGAATTTTGTTGGATATATTGCATTTTAGTCAATTTATTCCTTTCAATTCAGCTGCATGGAGCTTCTTCTCTTTCTTTCAGTGAGATTGCACCTATGTTGTTGTACAAACTGTTTTTAATTTTTTTTTGTTGTTACTTGAAAACTTTCATATACAAAAATATGTTATTTTTTGAAAAGACTACAAAATAAGGTTTTACTTTTACTCACCTTATTAAACTTCAGATATACAAACAACCATCATTCTATGTAAATAATTTATTTCAATTTTAGTTGTTGCTTTCAAATCTAAATGTATAAAGTACAAGTGTTTACTTGTCATTTAAAAACCAGTTCACATGTATACGTGGATCTTCCTTTCCATTTTTCATGTTTCTTCACTATTGGTTTTTAAGCAACTAATGGCTTGATTATATATACCCTCATAATATTGAGTCATTGACCTTGTTCCAGATAATGTCTATTTTTTTTTTCTCTGAGTTATCTTGACCTAGTCTGTTTTCTTTTCATTATAGAAGTTTGAAGCATGCGATGCGAAGGGTAATGTTGTTTCTGGTGATAAAACAAAAGAGGTATTGTGGGCTCATTCTACTTTCTAGTGGTTCCTTTCCTCTTTAATTGCTGAAGTAAATTTGTTAATTGAATATAGTTTATCTATATTATATTATTAAGTGGAAAGGAATTTGGTTGGAGAAATTCTAGAAATAACAAGGAAAAAAAACTCTCGAAGAAGTATGCTTTCCACATGGTAATATATTTAAAAATAACAAGCAAATTTGTTAAGTGTTTTTGATGAACAACTTTAAATTAAGAGTTTAATCAAATAAGGTACATTGTAGTCAAAATAGTCAATTATCACTAATAGTCATATATATTAATACAAAAACACATCAAATAGTAAAATGCTCTGAGGAGATACAATTTTAAGATTACATGTGTTGGATAGCTACAATACCAAAACATAATTGCCAAGTTGCTCTCGTAAGAGGGGATTCTGATGTCCGTTTGCCTGCCGGTGACCCGTGATAGGAGCCTACTGAATGATACTTAAATTGTAGATAGTACTTATTGTAATGTTATACCAATCTTCTTTACTCTTAACGTGGATTCGATCTTCTTAATGCGGATCTCTTGGTACTTTATGTAAACTTGCTTAATGATTTGTCTTTGATAGTAATGAAAGACTTGATTGTTCTCCTGTGCTTAGGTACTTGTAAGAGATGTCTGGGTGGTAGAAAGATCCTTATTTCACCAAGACGCAGCTTGGCGTCTTTGCGCAAGACTATCAGTATAGCTTCTATCAAGATATTTGGGTGTATGAAAATAAAAAATCAACATCATCATCAAAGTGGTAGTTTTTTTGCGTTGGCTAATAAAACAAACATTAACATGATTGGACTTATCTTCACCAACTATTTATTTGGTGTTGTGTTTGTTTTCTTTGGTTTTTACTTGTTCCATCAAGAGTTTTATTGTCCTTCGGCAACTCTAAAGATAATAATAAACCTAAGATATTGTTGATATTTCTTCATCTCACCAATTTTCTATTGAGAAGCCAGTCGGTTGGTTGTGAATGAAGTCGTTGCAAGTAATATTTGTAGCAGTTCTTGCTATTTGCATTTGGTTTCATGTGAATGGTCTGTTGCTACAAATCCATTTGTGGCCATGCATTATTTTCAACTGGAAATGACTGCAAGTTGCCTAAAACTTAAATAACAAAAAGTGAATTAAAAATATATATGGACTAAATGAAATCCAAGTATATCAAAAGTAAACAAAATATTTGTAGCATAAATTAGTTTACTTTATACAAAATAATGTAAATATCTGCAATCATCTTTCATGATTATCTTTCTAAGCTGTCATTCAAATTCTGCACCATCAGCATTTTCATGCAAAAAAAGTGGTCGAATGAAAGCCCAAATGAATACAATGTTCTCATTTGATGTATATGCACTGGAGTGGAATTAGGGGTGACAATCTGTGTCGTGTCGTGTTTAAACGTGTCTCGTGTTGTAAAAGGCTAAATTCGAACTTGACCCATTTATTAAACGTATATGAATATGCAAATCCGAACTCGACCATTTTATTCCCGGATTGACATGACATGACACACTTAACCCGTTTAAGTAAACGTGTACATGTGTACACCTATACGATACAACACGATAAATACAATTTCAATAGTGAATAAAATGAAAGCTACTGAAATTAAAAATTAAATAAAATGAAAGCTACTGAAATTAAAAATTAAACACAGTAGAAAGCCCATTAATAACAAGACATATCCAACATCAGTAACTTTGTACTTATTATTATATATATATCCTTATAAACAGGTAAATGTATTAAATAAGTTCAGTAACACGATTAAACATGTTTAGTTAAATGAGTTTAATCGTGTTTATACGGATTACACAGATTCAACCCGGATTAACATGATTATTTCGTGTTAATTCGGGTTGAACCCGTTTAATCAAAACACACGTTTAGTCAAACCCAAACCCGCATAACTCTGTGTCGTGTTGTGTCGGGTTATCGTGTCGTGTCAGAAATTGTCAGCCCTAAGTGGAATGCATATTGGTAACTAGCTCGTGTTCCGACTTTTAAGCCTGATATAAAATTGTTTGTCAGGTGCACTGGTACTTGGTAAGGAAGAGATAAAAATATATTATTTTTATTCATATCAATCAGTCAACCAATGGAAGAAAGTGGTTTTCATGCTATATTCATTAAGTTTTGTAACTCAATTTTAATTTAAATGTTTGCAAATAATACCCACTATATTGTTGTTAAAGAAAATAGACTTGGATCTAACTCCACCACAAAATCTAGCTCGTAAGAGAAGGATTGTCCAAGCTATTATAAAGAGCACTTTACACTTAATTATAACAAGCTAATGTGGGATATCTAACACCCCTCATGCCTAGGGCTAAACTCATGCAAGAGGTCCGGAGTGTGAAGTTTGTAAGACTGGACATCTGCGGGCCTCAACACCGCAAGGTTGATGGCACTGGTGGCTCTGATACAATGTTAAAAGATTAGTGAGTCTAACTCCACCTCAAAAGCTAGCTCAAGAGGAGGACTGCCTAAGCTATTTTAAAGATTATCTTGATCGTATCCATAAGAAATGTGCGACTTTAACATCCCCCCTCACGCCCAATTTGCATAACTGGAATTTGTGGGTGGCACAATATTAGCCACACGATAGGCTTTGATACTATGTTAAAGAAAATAGACTTGGACCTAATTCTATCCCAAAAAATTAGCTCATATGGGAAGAATTGTCCAAGCCATTATAAGAAATATTTTACACTTATAACAAGCCGATATAGAATATCTAACAATGGTTAACAATTAGCCTAAATTAAATACATGACTTGTTCAATCACGTAAGTGCATGAGCAAGTAATGTAAAATGATAAAAATCATAAGGTATTTATTATTTAAAACATAAAACAAAATTATTATTGAAATAAGACACGAAAACTACATTTCGTTTAACTGGTCAAAATTTGATGCTTTAGCTAGATTGGCTGATAACTTAGTTTGGTATGTCAATTAATTTAGTACATTATTACATTGTCTTCTAACATGAGAGATTCTAACATTAGCTAAAGTACAAAAATGGCCAATATCATACAAGATATCTCTAATACGCTAAGAATTGCACACATTATCATTAGTATATCTTGATATAATTTCTACCGAGTTTCGAGGATCACTTGTTGAAATCATTTATGTATTGTCATCTAAAGGTCGTCCCTAAGAACAAATGTTTCTTAATTAGAACCTCCATGATTAGATTCTGCAAGAGCTCCCACATGTACTCTTGAACAATTCTGCATCCTTACAACAATTGGTCCTTGATCCTTTGTAACATTCCATAAACCATCAAATTAATTTTGATCCAATTGGTCGGTGATGATTTCCATGTCATATAATTAGCCTACCCCGTTATTGTGCGTTCCCTTAGATAAATTATGATACATATTGAAATTATCAATAGCTCTAAGGAAGGTAGAGGTCATCGTCTTAAATGCCACACAGTCACTAGATTTCCAAATCTATGAGCTCGATCATTGGTAGCCCTTGATTACTCCCAACTCTACGTTTGTGATCGACAAATCTACCACGTGGTGTGAATATCAACTCTATGTTCGATTCATATTCAATTCATATATTATTTATTATTATTTATATTAAATGCAGTGCGGATATTCTCATCTGGATGAGATACGGATATGCAGACGTGCGATGTGAATATACAAATAAAATAATATTTGTATCGTATATGTTCTGCTGTCATCTCTAATCTCATCTCGGCTCTATCTTTCTTTCTTTTGATATCAATGTCTAAAGAAAGCAAGTTCAACATGCAGTTTTGAATTTTACATTAAAAAAACATGCAGTTTTGAAAGAAAAGAAAATACTGTACTAACAATTTCAGCTTTGATTTTAGATAATGGATTCATAAAATAATTGATTTTTGAATACCTGGCCTGAGAGGCAAGGATGTACAGTAATTTGTTTAATATGGCAAGAGGCTATTTTTTGAAAGTGGAAAGCATTGATTACCTATGATAAAACTAAGGTTAGCTAAGACAACAACATATGTGTGGCATATGCCTCACTTTGGAATTTGGATTCAAAAAAAAGTTAAGACAACCACATATTATTCATATGAATACGTAAAAATACGTAGATAGTCGATCGGCATTTCTACTTATTTCCTCCTCTAGCTATTTGTCTAGTGTTCAAAATGAAAAGTTAAAAATAGTGAAAATTACAGTACTGAAGTGACGGAATACGTTCCACCAAGTATCAAAAGGATCATGCTCATTCCAATACCTAAACGGCTTGAACCCGAAGATGCAGCACTCCCTGCAATTAATTCACAAACACAATTAAAATTATATATATATATATATAAATCTTATGTATGTGTGATTTTAAATATGGAATTAAAGAAATTATATATAATCAAGTAATCAACAGATAATTAAAAATAAACATATATTTGTTACTTCATTTTTAAAAAATAAATAGAAATCAACTTAATTTATTATCTTCCTATATTACATATATATGATCCAACTCAGAAAGCCTAACCAAGGTTTAAAATACCGATATCGGTCATCATCTCGGTGGATGATCGGTATCGGTACGTACCGATATCGTACCGTACCGACAGATGATACGGTCAGGTACGAAAATTGCATATCGGTCTTTTTTTTTAAAAATTTTGCTGTTAAAAATAACTTCAATAATACATCATTGATCAAAAAATACTTAAAATTAATATTCAAATGTCAAATACATGAACGCAATGTTTAAATAGTCGTTGGGTACTGTTTTGATATTGTATTAGAGTTTTTCATAGATACAAGAGAATCATTACATTGGAGTTTATATAATCGTGTATATCCCCAATATATGTACGAGTACGACGGACTAAGATCAACACTGTATGTTGGGATGTGTAGCGACTGATTTGCCCTAAGCGTCTTATATTGCGTTACGCAGAGTTTTCGGCGGTCCCGCTAAATAAATTTTGGGCCCTTTGGGTTGTGGGCCTGTGTCGGCCTATATAAATTCTAATGTAATGATTCTCTTATATCTATGAAAAACCCTAATACAGTATCGAACAATACCCAACGGCTCTTTTTAAGAGTTGTTGGATCATACCGGGCGGTATCGCCTGGTATGACAGCAAATACCGCCCGGTATTTGCTAAATACCAGAGCATACCGGGCAGTATTTACCGAGATATCAGTATTTTCCAATACTCGGTATGTTGCAACAGTACACAATGTTATACTGTGCGGTATAGCCCGGTATGATAGCAAATACCGTCCGGTATTTCATAAATACCGGGCATACCGGATGGTATTTATCGAGATACCCGGTATTTACCCATATCGAGTATCTCGTATACCGGTTTTTTCGAAAACCGATATATACCGAGCTTACCGTCCGGTACGGTACGAGATTTAAAACCATGGGCCTAACCAAAGTAAATAAAAGACTTCTTACATTTTCTAGCAAAGTTTGTTGCTCAGTGAGAATTATTTTTGCTTTTATTAACTTGGTTTTTAATGTTAAAAATAAAATTCATACTTGGAAATATTATTTGACTTTTAATATATATATTAAAGGGTGTTCAGACTAAATGGAATAGACTCAATTAAATTAAGTATTTAGATAATTTTTTTATATAATTAAGTGGAACGAAAAAGGATTTCCTTCAAAATCAAACATAAGTAAAATTCTTCAATTCATGCTGATTGATTAGACCAGACATTTAGGTTAGGCTTTGATCTTAACCAATCTGACACCTATTTTCGACACCTAAAAAAAATCCAGATTTCTATCAGGATAAGTTAGTTTAAATTTCGATTTGAATTAATTAGATTAGATTGTGTCAAATTTAATTGCCAAAATTATCTGGATCATATTTAGATATATATCGTTTTAGTACCTATATAAAAATAATGTATTATTGCCACTTGGGCAACCTGAGTTAACATTTTATCTATTCTAAAATTATTTTAAACAGGCGAAAACATTCATTTTCTATCAGCAGCTTAATTAATTAATTATTCCAATTTTCAATCATCTATATGAAACCAAAAGTTAAGAAAACGAAGAAAAAGAGCATAAATTAATACATTAATTTAAGTCCAGGTTTGGAAATAAAACCAAATTAGAATTCGAAAATGCTAATGATGATATTAATTGACCACTAATATATCTATTATGATTACATGGCAAAAGATGAATTCATATTAAACACAAAATAAATAGAAACCTAATAATTAATAGATAACCTTCAAAAAACATATATAAGATGTCACATACTAGCTTTTTGTAAAGAATAAAATCATCATTAATTTTATTTTTTTCACCTTGAGAAGGAGATGTAACATTTGGAGGTGCTGCCGTGGCTGGTGCTGGTGCGGGAGTTGCTGCATTAAAAAATGATATTTTTTTAATATTTATACTTCAATAACAATAATAATAATAATAATAATAATAATAATAAATGCATACAAAGAATCTTACTTGTATTGCCGCATTTGCCGAGATCTGGCGACTGCAATCCACAGCGCGGAGGAAGCCCTAAAAGATCATCTTGGGTGACGTTGAACCTCTGTTGGAGGCTCTCGTCGCCGAACAATCTGCAGAGACAAGGAACTTCCTTTTCCAGCGCATCCTTGAGCGGTATGCAGCACGCGCCCGTCGGCTCTGCCGCTGAATGGAAGAAGCTCACGCACGGCATAAGCTTCGTCAGGCACGGCAGCTTCCCGCCGCTACCGCCTTGCGACAACGCGACAGGAGCCCACGATGAGAAGAAGAGGATGACGCAGGCGACTACAAGCTTCATGCTGATTTGATTCTTTTCTTTCTTTCTTTCTCTCTAATCTGTATTAGTTATTGTTTGCGAGATAAAACATATAGTAGTATGGATTCTTTATAGGAAGAAATGAGAGTGTTGGAAAATTTTAATGATTAATAATTAGTTTTCCTTTTTATAGCATCGAATAGTTATAGTAAGAGTTTTTTCTTTGGAGAGAGGCTTAATTTGAGTGCAACTTCTATCGGCAGCCTGCCCATATAAGTTTCTATGGACTGAGTGGATATAGACTTCAAGCGATCGAACATGGATAGAAAAGGAATGAATATGTTCATATCCATTTTCTTTCTATTCATATTCAGTCGCTGAATATATTCATTCTCTTTCTATCCATATTCAGTCGCGTAAAGCCCATATTCATTCATTTTCATAAATTTTCTATGGGCAGGCTGCCGATAGAAGTTGCACTCAAATTAAGCCTCTCTCCAAAGAAAAAACTCTTACTATAACTATTCGATGCTATCAAAAGGAAAACTAATTATTAATCATTAAAAATTTCCAACACTCTCATTTCTTCCTATAAAGAATCCATTCTACTATATGTTTTATCTCGCAAACAATATGGGCTTTACGCGACTGAATATGGATAGAAAGAGAATGAATATATTCAGCGACTGAATATGAATAGAAAGAAAATGGATATGAACATATCCATTCATTTTCTATCCATATTCGATCGCTTGAAGTCTATATCCACTCAGTCCATAGAAACTTATATGGGCAGGCTGCCCATATAAGTTTTTTTCGCTTAATTTGGGTACATATTGGAAGGTTATTTTAATAGACATTTAAAATAAGGGATTATATACCAAAGGATTAAGGAACGAGAATGGAAATATCTATTTGCTTGATTTCGTGATAATTTATTAAGATGGATATTTATCTATTCTGGACTAATTTGAAGAGGAACGAGAATTAATGTCACTTTATGATTTTAATATATTTGGAACTTTTATTAGAATGATTTTGAAAGTTGTAATAAAGTGTGCATGGATCGAAAGGATTTGAGTCGGGCCTCCATGTATAATACGGCTATTGTGGTGTATATTTCAATTTTATTTTTATTAGTTTCTAATTTCAATACCCAGACCAACTAATAAGTCGAATTTTCTCATCCCAAAGAAAGGGCATTTAGACAAACAAGGATCAGGATGTATCATATTGTTGTCTTTGAAAGAATTAATAAACAACATATTCCACTCTAGATGATCTAGATATCGAATAATAGGTATTTAGAATGATATAAAAAGATGATAAAATGTATAAATGACTAATTACCGAAACATATAAACTTAACCAAATAAATCATCTCACAAATATGGTGATTATATCATCACTATTGACAAGGAGAACAACTAAAACAAATTCAAACACGTAGCATATCACTATGATATATGTCCTAAGATTTGGAAGTACCAAGAAGCTACCACTACAGGCCACAAAACTCCAGCAAGAAGATATCATCAATTTGCTGCAATGGCAGATCGCCTGTGACCCTGCAGCAATTGTCGGAGTTGATGATAGCCATCACGGTAATACTCCAGTGAAAAGCAGAGCTGCCTAATTGCTTCCCTCTTTCCCTCGGCCCCATCACAGATCACAACCTTCTGCCTCTCAACCTCATCTTCAAGCTCCT
Organism: Canna indica; assembly: GCA_034359265.1. Taxonomy (NCBI): domain Eukaryota; kingdom Viridiplantae; phylum Streptophyta; class Magnoliopsida; order Zingiberales; family Cannaceae; genus Canna; species Canna indica. The sequence continues at coordinate 920,363 of CP136891.1, forward strand.
TCATTCTTAACTTCAAATCTGAACCAGCTTTCTTTGCTTCTTCCATCTCCATGATCAGCTTTGTATGCTCCAAATGCAGCTCATGGAGATGTTGATCTATTTGGACAATTCGATCATCACGGTGCTTAACATCATTGACTAGTGAATCCACCTTGGCTGAAAGAGTATCTTTCTCAGCTGTGAGCATGTCAACTTTAACTTTCAATGCATCTAAATTTTCATTTAGCTCAGCAATTTGCTTCTTCCTCTCCAGGCTCTCCTCACATGCTTGAATCTTGTCATCCTCGAGCTGCCTTATTTGAACATATAGCATGTTAATCCTAGCTTCTAGGGATGCATTGGACTGAGAAAGAGCAGCAACTTCAGCTTCAAATGCTGACTTTTCCTGCAAAGTTTTCTCTATAGAATTCATAGTTGAGACTCTAAGTTCCTGAATCACAATTTCCATTTCAGAAAGCTGGGTCTCTAGTGACAATTTTTCATTCAGCAGACTCTCTATTTCAGATTTTAGTGCCATGTTAACACCTTCAAGGTCTGCAAGTTGACCTTCAAGGCTGGACTTCTCTTTGAAAAACATCTCTTTTGCATTCACTAGTTCATTTGCACGTTCTTTGATTTTGAAATCACGGTCTGATAACTCAGACAGGAACTGCTTCGCAGTTGCTTCTGTTGCTGCCTTTAAAACCTCAGTTTCATGCTTATGATCTAATGCTGCATTTTGCAGCATGATAGTTAGTTCCTCTAAGTCGGCAGTCTTCTTCTTTTCTGAACTGAGCTCTTTATCCTTATATTCTAAGGAAACATTAGTATCCTCAAGTTTCTTTTTAAGGTCCAAAATCTCTGATTCTGCAGTGTGAAGTGCCCAATTAGCAGCAGAAACCTCTTCCTCTAGTGCTAAGATTTTAACATTGCGGTGCTCATGGTAACTCTTCTCTTCTTGTTCCTTAAGTTTTTGCCTCAACTCATGAAGCTCATCCTCGAGATGATGCACTCTCTGCTGTAGCCTAGAAGAAATACCATCATCATTCACTTCATTGGTTTCATCAAACTCAGAATCTGAATCAGACTCCGAAGAGAACAAATATGAACCACCGTCACTTCCCTTTCTGGACAAGTCAGAACTGCCCCCGGAGCCGAGGAAGAAATCGAAGCCAGCAGCCCTTGAACTAGCCTTTCGCCGTTGCAGCTTTGACTCAGGAGTGACTTCTGAAGAGTGCACCGAAGAAGGAGAGGGTGGGTCCAAAACATGATCGGATGTACTGCCAGAACCTTGAGATTTGAGTTCTGATTGAATGTTCTTGCGAAGATCTCCAGTCACGTGGTCATAACGCTCGGCAAGAACACGGTACATTCGGTGGAAATCCTCAACATGGGAGACCAGCTCAGGTCGCCTGTGGTAATATAAGTCGGCTTTCTTTGCAAAAGATTCCCCTTCCTCTTCTATCAATTTCAGCATTTCCTTGACACTTTGATCCATCTCTGTAGGTAAATGTTCATAAACTTATTAAAGCATTCTTGTCATTAAGAATAAATAACTGCACACAAAATTTACAAAATTAGAGGTATTTAAATGATGATACTTTGTTGTTGATCGAGTCCTAATTGCACTAATATGAGTGCATGTAGAAGAGCACAAGGGGATCAAATTTAAAAGATGCCACCATGAAAAAAATTCAGAGCACCATAAAGGAAAAAAATTGTTTTATACCCTTACTTTGAATATTTTCTTCAAGCCATTTTGAATTCTTGCGGCTAATATGACTGTCCCACCACGAGTGAGATCTTCCAGACACCATCTTCTTCATCTTATACCAACTGAATCACACTGTGATTGATTGATAATAAGAGATAGGGCTGACACCCAGGTAATAATCGAAAAATCATGTTTGATGAGTACATAGATTCGTATGAAACCAAGATAGAGTAAAAACTACATATGTTGCAGGGAAGGAATTCAACAACAAAATTTTACTCTAATAACTAAGAAGCATCAATGAATCATACTATTAGCATACAATTAAGTAATTGATCTGATACTGTATTGTTCCTTTCAACAAGTAGAAGTGTAATGTCTTGCAATTTAAGCAACTCAAATAGGTTTAAAATCTAAAACAAACATGAAGAGGAAGTAAAGAGAGTAACCCAAGTCGACTATTCATTCACTGAAAGAATTATGTAAAGGTAACATTCTTTCCAATTAAGTATCGAATTATTTTTATAGTGAAAATACAATTCTTCAATCAAGAATATCAAGAAGATAAATAAACACAGAATAGAAAATGGTACGAGTATGAAATCTGACAAGTTGAAGCACTAAACGAAACCTTTTTTCTAGAGGGGGAATGTTAACAATCACACGAGTGGATAAACAAATCTATAATTGTCAAATGCACAATTGTCAACTACAGTTTCCAGCACAAACAGGGATGTAGATGAGTCCGAGAGACACCAAAGTCAATAGTTGATATAACTTGCAAAGCAACTCACTAAACTTGGGAAAAGGCCCAAATAGACACTTCTATCTCAATGGATAAATATAATTCAATAATTTGATACTTGACAGAGTTCTCAAATTGTTAGGTGAAATGGATATGTCCATGGTCAATAATGCATTGAACAATAAATGAACCTTAGCCAAATAACACGGGCAGATACACCCACATATGTACAGGTCCAACATCTCTACCGTGACCTGGACTGTATAAATTAACTTTAATCCTTGCATATATTTCTATTTGTAAAAGCTCACATGCCATTGGGCCACTTCCTATCATACAACCAACATGTTTTCAACTCCTCTTTCACAATATAGGTTTTAAATTTTTTTCCTTTTATCAGAGAGGGGAAGCTTTTTTCTAGATCCAATAAAAGAGAGCAAAAAGTACATCTATAATTATCGCTTCATCAACATGTCTTCACATGCATGTTGACCAAAACAATAGCAAACAAGTGTATGTCTGCATCAAAATAATTGCCAACTTAAACATTATTAAATGTTATCATCGGCCCCCAGAAGTTAATAACTAGAACTCACACTAAACCATCAGAACCAAAGCACCAAATCCTCTCCCTAACACGTGAATCATAGGATCACGAGACAGATGAGTAAAACGTAAGTAAGTGCAACTTTCACCATTTATTAAAAAAAAAAGCATCCAATGGAAAAAAAATCCAGATATCATCAGGAACTGCAACCTGATTGTCAGAAAACCTATGCTATAAAATGTTCCATAAAGCACTTATTTTCCTCCATGAGTGTATCCTCTATTGTTACCAAAAATAAACGGCCCAATGCCACAAAGGCTCTGGAGAGTAGGGGAAAATGGTTGAATTTTCGTATAAGGGGAGAATTTCAAGGACAAATTTGGAAATTCTGGTCGCAATTACAATATCAAAGAATGAGAACCATTTTACCCTCTTTTCAAGTATCTCGACGGGTCATAATAGAGAGACTTGGAAAAAGGGAGATTTAATTGAAAAATTACAACTCTCCTAACTCCCAACAAAAGGGGAAAGATTGAGATCGCAAAGAAGTTCAAACTGGCATTAAACTTACAGACTAAACCATTACCATTAGAATATAAAGCTCTTTTATCTCCTTCCTGGGCTTCACGGTGACATAAAAACACAAAACTTGCAGTTTTTTTAAGATTGGAACAAAAATAAACGAAAAAGGAAAACAAAGAACTCATGATCGACTGACGATGATAGTAAAGCTAAGCGAAAAAACGACAGAATGAACGATATTTTTCACCTCAGATGGGAGTATCGGAGGGGGAAACTCTCCACCGCTCTTTCTCGGCAAATAGGACGATCGGAGAGCCGAGGAGGAGCACGAGATGTGATCCGAGAACGAGACAAGACGCGAACGCTCTCCTAAGTCGCGACCTCCCCCTCCCTCTCAATCCATAAAGCGGTGGCCGGTGGGTGGTCTCCCATCTGAATACATTTCACGGATGTACGCAATTGCCCTTCTTTCTTTCCCGCCTTGGATACCACGCGAGCGACGGTTCAGATTATATCTATTATACACGTGCCGCTCTGATTGGGCATCTGGAAGGCTTAATTTACAAGGAGACTTGCCGCTATTAGTTTGAGGTTTTGGAAGTTGGTGATAATGTAGCAATAGTGGGGCCCCTGGCAGACCCACACGTGGCATTCGTACGTAGAGAAAAGGCGCGGGATATTTCAAATAACTCGAGGAGCGCGATGTTCTTTAAGGTGACGTCAGCCAGACACGTTTGGCACATGCCGACGCTCCGAGTCCGAGACAGCTAGGATTGTTTGAACTCGAAGCTAACGTTAAGATTCGTGCTTGGCTTCTGATCGAGATAATGAAATCCGGACGTCCACGTTATCATGCGTGGCTCATCGTGGCACATCGAGACACTGACACTCGTGCAAATACTGAAGCACGATGCAGCAAATCTGAACACATCTTTTAGCATTTACCCATTAATTAATACTCTTTACAAGAATGAAGAATCAATTTAGTTATCGTTATTCATAAATAAAAAAATATCTGGAGAAGAAGAAAAAAAAGAGCTATGAAATTATAAATCACACGATTACATCTGCATATTGATATTGTTTATAAAAAGTTCTAAAATTATGACACGAGATATATTATAATTATTATTTGGGGAGGGGATAAAGTGCATCCATGAACCAAATTTACGTTGAGAGAGAGAGCCAAAGTTTAATTCCTTACGTGGCAACACTTAATTAGGTTGACCAACTCCCAATTGATTGATAGAATAGTTTGGGCTAATTTGGGGGAGGGAATAAAGTGCATCCATGAACAGCTTAATTGGCTAAACCCTAATTGATTGAACACCCTTTTGGTGGGACATCCTTCCTGCCACATACAACTCGAAAACTCTCCCTCAACAAGATGATATGATCACATGTTGGTCTTAATTGACCCTGACTTGCATCCATCATCCATGTGAATGGTCAGGTGATGCTTAGCTAGCCTGATTTAGTAATTGGACCGGAAAATATTATTTTTAAAAATAAAGAATGTACTAATTTATCCTCCATATCTACTAAAAAGAGTTTATTTGTCTTTCATATTTTTGGCTTAAAATTATCAAATTTTTTTTAAATCGTTGCTATATATATTATTCCTAATGTTAGAACAACATCAAAAATTCAATAATGGAGTTGACGTGTGTCATTCACTAATGCAATCACCCGACATGTAATCTACCAAATGTATTATTTTGCTCTCACACATTTGTCTGGAGATTTTATTTTATATCTTAATTTTTTTTGGAACAAAAATGCTCATATAATAATGAAAAAGTGTACAAAATTATCCTATTTTTGAAACACTGTTCATGTATCGTTAATGATGTTGATATGACATCTAGCGTGTCAAATTTTGACTAAAATTCACTCCACATCAACGCAGGATCCACATCTCACTAACTCATTGTCTCATCGGTGTTGTTACCCATCTAATTTCTCATCGTCTTCAGCACCCTCCTTGCACCGGTCTACGACCATGTCATTGTTGAGCGTCAGGTAACGTGATCTGCATGACAAGAAATATGAAGTCCATTTTATAACTTTTTTTTTGAAGAAAGTGAGGTTGTGGCCACACGCTAAGTCATTTCATAGGGCATGAAATGCCGAGAAGTACATAGAGAAGCAATGCACAACCGTCAAAGGAGACAGACCCGCGAACCACATCAAAAATCGGGAAGAATATATAGAGAAGCCCAAAGCGGAGAAGGAAGATAAGAAGACATCATATCAGGGGAAGGAGGGCGATTACATATATTTGAGTGATAATCTAAATTCTTAGTAATCTTAAGTGGTAATGTACCAAACACCCCCTAAGTGTAATATCTCCAAGTATCGTTCTTGATAGATCTTCAAGCTTAATCAGGTGTAGGCAACATGTTAACACTAAGCAACTTATGTTCACCAAATCACAATACAAGAGAAAATTCTCAAAAGTTAATCTCTACTTCCAACATGTGATTTCGATCAATCAAGATTGTATAATTTTCTAACTATCGAAGATTTATCTAATCATGCAATTTCACTAAATTTTCATGTAACTTTGCTCATAAGTATAAAATCATCATTTCATCAAAAATAATAACTTGCACGTAATAATTATTAATATCATAATGAAATTGTCACTACTACCAAGTTACAAAGCACGTGAAATATCAATTTCAAAAATATGCTTTGCTAAGTGCCTTGCAATTCGTTTCAATGTGAATTGTCGTGAAATCAAAACAAATTAAGAGATCTACACAATAAATTTGGCATCTAATTATTTCATGTTTATGTTAAATACTGGCATCAATTGTAAATGCGTTAATATTCTAGATTAATTTTTTCTCTCCTAATGTGAGATTAAAAATTCAATTACGGAAGAATTATTATTTAACTTTGATTTAGATTAATCCCTCCAAATCTCATTTATTATCTCAGTTAATAAATGATTTCACATATGATTTCATTTATAAAATCGTGATTTGGCTGGAAAAAAATCTCAATTGTGTGAAATTAATGTAATGCCCAAAAATCGAAAAATAATATTTTCTTTGTAAGCAGGGGGCCATGGGCTCGAGTTAGCACGGATTGGCGGAAAGCTTTGGGATTAGACCCGGATAAATATTTAATGTAGAAAAAAAATTTAGGAAAATTTTTATTTGTCATATTTATGTGGTTTAGCTTGCGAGGATGATAGAGGATCTCAAGATGTAATACCCAAAATTTTAATAATAATATTTTATTCTTGAGCAGGGGACTGTAGGCCCGAGTAAGGGTAGATTGGTGAAAAGCTTCAAGATTAGACCTGAGTAATCATTTAATGTAGAAAAATTGAAGAAAATTTTATTTGTTTTATCTCTATCATTTAGCATGCTAGTATGATAGAGGGTCTTGAGCCGAATTTAGCGGTACAATCGGATCTCGAATCCAAGTTAGAACGGGTGAGTTATGGGCTATTTAACGAAGATAGCTTAGGTAGGAGTATTTTGGTCATTTGGACCCAACTAGTGTTTATAAATTAGACCCTGGGGTGTGCGACCAGGGGTTTTAGTCGTACGCCAACACACATTGATTGAACTTGAGTATTTTAGTAAAAAAGTAAGAATGAGTGCAAGTTTTGTTGGCCTAAAAGGCACATCTCTGTTTTGGCGATAACAACCATTTGTATATTTGCATGTTCCACATATTAGTTCTACAGGTGCTAGAAAAAGGAAAGAGTATTTTTGAAGTCAAGCAATTCACTTCGAAGTTTTTATTTTTGTTTAGAATAATTCTAAAGCATCATGACATCTCCAATTTATCAGCATCAAATGGTGCTTCCACAGATACTTTTTTGTGAATTTTTGAACACTGTGGGTTGATTAATAGGTCAACCTGTGTAACTGTCGGTAGCATTCTCTGAACAATAAAATAGACTGTCAGGTTAAGCAAACTTCCTTCCTATCACAGCTTTTCATTTTTAATTCAATTTTTCTTGTGTTATAACCCTATAAATAGGTATTTCTAACCCATGCACCAATCATAAAAGCCTTGATAAGCTTCCAAGAGTTAATCAGTTGAGTGTTCAATTCTCAAGTATTCTAAAGATCAAATAAGTCTGCTGTCGTCATCCCAAATCTCCTAAGAAGATAGTATGCTCATCTTTTGAAGATCATCATTCATGCTCTAGGATCAAAAAATAAGTGGAAAGCATTTCAAATCAATAAGTTTTTTTCTTTTGTTATTGTATTTGAGAAGTATGTGTCTGCACTTTGTTTTTAATTTTAGTTTTCTCTATGTATCTTGAGGATGGTTGTGGCACTCTTGTGGATTTAGGGATGAGTCTAGTTACTAGGTTTCCTTAGAAATAAGAAGTAATATTAAGTGCATAAAATTCTCACGAGAAGTGAAACTAAAAGTTAATAAATTTGTTTAGAAATCCTTGGGAAGGTTCGAACTTCGAAGGTAGTGGATAATTGGGTATAAGCTTTGTTGAGAAGCCAATTCACTATAAATTGTGTTTCTTAGTATTGTGCTTTTTGCAACTGTGATTTATATCTTAGTTCTTATAAAACTTGAAAATAATTTTAATTTGGATATACTTTTGACATTTACACCTGTCACCGCAGACAGGCTTAGATAGTAGAACAGTTAATCAAGTTTGGACTTCTGGAAAATTCCTGCTTCAAATTTGTACTGTATTGTCAACCTCACTTACCTACCTAAGAAAGTGAAACTAGTGTAATAATAAATCATAAATAGATTCCAAAGATCATGAAAGTGGTCTAAGTTGTTGTGTATCTGATTTTATATATCAAGAAACCAAATATATATAGCAAGTCGTGAATTACAAATAATTCATCATCCAGATAATGAAGAAATCATTACGAGAAGAAAGGAGTAAAGGAGAAATAAGAGGGAAAAATAGTTGAAGAGTGAGAAGACTACCTATGAAAAGATATAGCAACTTGATATCTTACATGTCAAACAAACAGTAAAAGGAGTTCTCTTTCATGTTCTAAACCCCTCTTCTTGAGAATTTCTCTTCTACTTCTCTTGGATCAATCAAGGCGTCCTCCCTTTCTAACAACTCAAAGACTGCTTTCTCAGTACCACCATCAAAGTTAATCATATCAATTATTCTCTGGGCTCCAACATTTCAGTTACTTACGGGATCTCATGAGAAGACTCAACATATTTTTAATTATATTCCCTTTATTCCTTCTTACTTGCTTTTCTTCTTTCTTCTTTCTTCTTTTCTCTTTTCTCTGTTTTTCTTCTTCCTCTTTCTTTTTCTTTTTTTCTTCTTTCTTCTTTCTTCCTTTATATCGTCCTTCTTTCTTCTCCCTTTATATCTTGTGTCAGTGTAATATTTTTTTAATTGTACTTTCATTCTCTAGATTATTTTTTTATTTTAAGCACTTATTTATTTTTTCTAATTGATTATCGTAACTTGTCCAAAAGCTTTAAAGTTGCCAGAGTCGTCGGAGTTGCTGGAGTCACCGACTACTTCTCCCTTTATCTCTTGTGCCGGTGAAATACTTTTTCCATTTTACAACTACATAGTCACAAGGACCTTATCATCCACAATGACCACAAAGTGGAGAGCATCCTCCTTGACTTGAGCATTAATCCGAAGCTCCATGGATCCATGGTCGGGTTCTGGTGGCACTTTGTCGAGAGACTGTTGGAGTATAAAGAATGAAGATAATGAACTTGGAGAAGATGAACAGTAGCAGTAGCAGAGGCAGTCGCGGGAAGCTGAGAAGCTGAAGAGAATAAAAGAGGAAATGATCATGTTGGACATTCCAAGAATAAATGATAGTTCATATGATAGAGGACATAATTGTCTTTTGTAATAATTCATTAGTTAAACATGTAATGGATTCATTCTTAGCGGGTAACGGGTAAACAATTGTAGATGGTATAAACAGTTCTAGTGTAATCTTTTTGTTTTCAATTTTTCAAATAATGTGATTTTGCGCTCCTTTTCCACTAATCTGTGTTCGAGTGTGTGTTCTGGGCGTCTTCTTCTCCAGTAGAAACTTCAACATGGTATCAGAGCAGTTCTTCTGATCTGCGCATTCATTCTACCAAGGCTGATCTGATCGTTCTATGAGTCGAGTGATGGCTAGAAATCGAAGGTCTTCAAATGCAACCAGATCTGCTGTCGGTGAATCACAGACTCATCAGGAAGAGCGCTCGATGAATGGAAGCTCAGAAATAGAAGGTGATCCACTTTTGCTGGCCGGGAATGATCATCCAGGTATGAATCTCATTTCGGTTCAATTAACTAGGCATGAGAAGTACCTAACCTGGAAGGAATCTATAATGATGTCGCTCTCGGCCAAGAACAAGATCAAACTCATCAATGGGGCGATTGATCCCCCAGAGGAAGATGATCCTCGTTACTGGTTATGGAAGCGCTGTAATGACATGGTGAGATCGTGGATAATTCAGTCCATAGCACCAAACATTCAATCCAGCGTTCTCTACGCTCAAACGGCGACCCAAATGTGGTCGGATTTGGAAGATAGGTATGGGAGAGGAAATACTCTGAGAATCTTCGAAATAGAAATGCAGATTGGTAACACACGTCAAGGCAATCAATCAGTCGCAGTTTATTACACTAAGTTGAAGACCTTGTGGGATGAGATTGATGCCCTAACAGTACACATCTTTTGTAATTGCAAAATTGGTCAAGAAAATAGAGACAATAGCGGATTGAGACAATTTCTCATGGGTTTAAATGAAGTGTATGTTAGTATTCGAGGGTAAATTATATTGATGAAGCTCATTCCTAATTTGAATCATGCTTATGCTATGCTCGAACAGGAGGAATCTCAGAGGAATGTGGGGATTCACTCTGGTCAAGCAATTGAGAGCCTCACATTGAATACTCAATATCAGAATGGTCAGAATCAGAATGGGCAATACCATAACAGTCAATACTCAAATTATGGAAACAATTACAGAGGAAACAAAAATAAATTCCAAGGAGGGAGTAGACTATTTTGTGAGCATTGCCAAAGGGCAGGTCACACCAAAGACAATTGTTATAGGATACATGATTATCCACTTGGCCATAAGTATTACAAAGAAAAGCAAAAACCCAATGAGTGGAATGAAAATGCAAGGCAAGCAAACAGTGCTCAGTCTACCACCAGTGAGAACATGGAGGAAAATTCGACCAAGAGTACAAGTGAAGAAGACAATGGCAGTAAGTATGGAGGTTTTACTGAAGAGCAATATAGAACTTTGCTAAATTTGCTCGGAAAGAAGAACTCTGGAGTTCATTCAGCTAACATGGCAGGTATAGATTTATGTACCAGCGTTTGTGATAATTCAGCCTTATGTTTCAATGCATGCAAATTACACAAGCATTTGATCTTAGATAGCGAAGCTACAAACCACATAGTCACTAGTTCCATCACACTAGATAATCTTTCCAATCCTACAAACTATGATAGAGTCTCACTTCCAAACGGAGAAACCACCCAAGTCACACATTTAGGAACAGCTTACCTAAACAAGCACATACAATTGAGTAATGTCTTAATCGTTCCTAGTTTCTAATTCAACTTAATGTCCATTAGCAAATTAATCAAGGACAAGAATTGTTCTGTCACTTTTAACCCTAAAACCTTTGTTATTCAGGACCTAGTAACGAAGAGAATTTTGGGGAGTGGTAGAGAGGAATGAGGCCTATATCTGATGGATGGAGCTTGTAGCAACACAGGCAACTCCAGAATTAATTCTAAAGCCTTGTCTGTTTCTTTTGATACTTTTACTCTATGACATCTTAGACTTGGACACATGTCTGTGTCAAGAATGAAACTTTTATCCAATGTTGTTTCGGAATTAGCTAAAGTTCCTGAATTGTATTGCAATATTTGTCCTCTAGCAAAATAATGTAAACCTCCTTTTACGCACAGTTTAAATAAAGCTAATTCTTCCTTTGAATTGATACACTGTGATGTTTGGGGGCCTCACAGAGTACCTACATATGATGGTTGTTCATATTTTCTAACAATTGTAGATGACTATACTAGGAGCTGTTGGACATTTCTATTTGCTCACAAAAGCCAAGTCCCAGTCTTCTTTATCAATTTCATACATATGGTTCAAAAATAATTCTCCAAAGATGTCAAAACCATTAGAACTGACAATGGTAGTGAGTTCTTCAACACTACCATTAAAGATTTCTTGTTGAACCAAGGCATTATTCATCAAAGCACATGTGTCGAAACCCCTCAACAGAATACCATTGTAGAAAGGAAACATAAGCATTTGTTGCAAGTAGCTAGGGGTCTTAAATTCCAATCAAAACTCTCTTTGAAATTTTGGGGGGACTGTATCTTGATAGCTACCTACCTTATCAACATATTGCCAAGTCCACTTCTCAATAACAAGAGTCCTTATGAGCTACTTTATCACAAAAAACCCAACATATCTCATTTGAAAACTTTTGGATGCCTTTGTTATCATAACACTCTCAAACAGAATAGAACCAAATTTGATCCAAGAGCCGAAGAGAGTGTATTCATTGGTTATCCTTTTGGTAAAAAAGAATACAAAGTATACAACCTCAAAACTCAATCCATTACCATCACCAGAGACATCTCCTTTGCTGAAAATATTTTTCCTTTCAATGAAAATGAAGGGCAAAAGACCATTTTTCCTATTTCCATTACTGAAACCGACTCTTCAAATCCAGAGACATACACTCCACATGATGTGGGAATGTTAAATGATCCTGTACAGACATCTATCAAAAGTATAGAAAATGAACAACCTTCTAATTCTTCATTCACCCCTGTCTTGGACAATGAAATGAACATTCCAAGTTCAGTACCTTATGACAATTCAGCTCATCAAATTGACATCTCAGAAGAAAAATCACACACCTCAAATGTTCCTATTCTCTGAAAAAGCCAGAGAGTCACAAGAAGACATGTTAAACTTCATGACTATCAATGTAATCTCCTAACTCATGCTACTCCCAATTCTCAAAGTGAAAAAGTTCATAGGACTACCCCATATCCATTATCCAACTTTATGAGCTTAGACAACATACCAAAAGAACACAAAAGCCTATTAACTGTCATAGACTCTCATCCAGAGCCAACCTCTTATGTTTCAGCATGCAAAAATCCAGCTTGGGTAAATTCCATGCAATTAGAACTAGACACATTAGAGGCAAACAATACTTGGTCATTAACTGAATTACCATTTAGAAAGAAAGCCATAGGCGGTAGATAGGGCTGTCCGTTCGGTTCGAACCGAACCGAACCGAATTTGGCCAAATCGAAATTTTTTTTTTACCCAAACTTCAACCCGAACCCGAACCCGAACCGAACAATTCCTAACCCGATTTAATCCGAACCGAAATAATTCGGTTCAGTTCGGTTTTCAACCCGAAAACTGAATTTTTAATTAATTTGATTAAAAATTAAAAATTAAAAATAATTATTTAATACTTATTTACTTAATTCAGTTAAAAATTAAAAAAAATATTTTTTTAATTAATTCGGTTTTCGGTTCGGGTCGGTTCCCGAATTCCTGGAACCGAATCCAAATCGAAATCCAAATTTCGGTTCGGTTCGGGTCAAAAAACCGGACCTACAATGGTTGAAACCGAACCGAACCGAAGTTAAATTTAAGCCAGATGGAAGTGTTGAGAAACACAAATCCAAGCTTGTTGCAAAGCGTTTCACCCAAGTGGAGGGGGTAGATTACCATGGGACCTTTGCATCTATCTCAAAGATGGGGACAATTAGAACTGTGATAGCCTTAGCTGCTGCAAGGAATTGACTTTTATACCAATTAGATGTAAGCAATGCATACTTACATGAGGAGTTAAATGAGGAGGTATATATGGTAAAACCACAAGGGTATGGAGACCCTAATGACACAAGAGTATGTAAGTTGTTAAAATCCATATATTGCCTGAAACAGGCCGGAAGACAATGATATGCTAGGTTATCATCTAGCATTATCTCTCAAGGCTTCAATCAATGTCATTCAGATCCTTGTCTGTTTGTAAGAAAGGAAAATGAGAAAACTGTGGTGATATCAGTTTATGTGGATGACATCGTGTTGACTGGTACTGACCAAGAGGAAATTGACTCATTAAAAGAATATCTCAGAAAGAAGTTTAAAATTAGAGACTTAGGAAACCTGACTTATTTCCTAGGTCTCGAAATACATAGAACATCAACTGGGATACACATTTCACAAAGGAAATATGTTGTAGACATGCTGAAAGGGATAAGTTTAGAAGGTTGTAAACCATCAAGTACACCCATGCAGTATAAAATCAATCTTGGAGGTGAAGAAAATGAAAACAAGTTCACAATTGAAGACATGAATAAATACAGAAGATTAATTGGTAAACTCTTATATGTCACATCACCAGACCAGATGTTGCCTTCGCAATGCATAACTGGAGTCAATTTGTGCAAAATCCAACACACATGCATATGACAGCAGTCATGAAAGTTTTAAGATACCTTAAAGGTGCTCCTGGTATGGGTTTATTCTACCCTGCAGAAGCAAACATTTCCCTAGTCAGCTATAGTGATGCTGACTGGGGCAACTGTAGTCTGAGCAGAAGATCTGTCACAGGCTACATGGTGAAGTTAGGTGATTCTTTAGTCACTTGGAAGTGTAAGAAACAGGCAATAGTGAGTAGATCAAGTGCAAAAAGTGAACTCAGGGCCATGTCTAGCACCGCGACAGAAGTTATTTGAGTAATTAGTTTACTAATTGATTTGGGTGTAAATGTTAAATTACATGTTCCTTTGTATTGTGACAACCAAAGTGCCATACATATAACAGCCAACCCATTGTTCCATGAAAGAACAAAACATCTTGAGGTTGACTGTTATTTTGTAAGGGAGAAATATTTGCAGAATATCATCAAACCTATGTACATCCGAGGAAGACAACAACCTGCAGATATCTTGACCAAAGCTTTACCACCAACGCAGCACCATCCCCTTATCAGCAAGTTGAAGATGAGCAAGTTGAAGATGAGCAATCCCTTCTCATCCTCCAACTTGAGGGAGGAGTGTTGGAGTATAAAGAATGAAGACAATAAACTTGGAGAAGATGAACAGTAGCAGTAGCAAAGGCGGTCGCGGGAAGCTGAAGAGAATAAAAGAGGAAATGACCATGTTGGACATTCCAAGAATAAATGATAGTTCATATGATAGAGGACATAATTGTCTTTTGTAATAATTCATTAGTTAAACATGTAATGGATTCATTCTTAGCGGGTAACGGGTAAACAATTGTAGATGGTATAAACAATTCTGATGTAATCTTTTTGTTTTCAATTTTTCAAATAATGTGATTTTGCAGTGCTTTTCCCCTAATTTGTGTTCAAGTGTGTGTTCTGGGCGTCTTCTTCTCCGGCAAAAACTTCAACAGAGACCTTGTATAGTAATGGAGAGAGTGAACACAGAGAGTAAGTAAACATGTAGCAATGAATATGAACGTGGGTCTTGCTAGTATTTACTTAATGTTTACTCACTCACTGGTAGTAGCCCTTTTACATAGTCTCTACCTTGACTTTCTGAGCTTAGGCTTCCATTGGCTATCACGGCTTGAGATCAAGTAATTGTTGTGCTCCTCACTTTTCTGCTCGACTAAAGTTTTGGTCGGGTCACGTCAATTGAAATTTGGATCGAATCAAGTTATTTCGAGTTGCTATATATTTAGGACACTTTAATTAATTTACTCGGCATGATGGGTCATTTGGGCTCTGGTTATAATACAAGTGATTATTTTGGCATTTTGGGTTAGGTCAAATAGTATATTAAAATCTGAATCTGAATCCAAACCCACAAGGAGAACAAACATACAAGACAGGAATATCTTATATCTTAGGGTAAATTACACTAACCTCCCTTGAGGTTTAGTGAAATTAAACTGACCTCCCATCTATTTGTAATTTTATCTTATAACCCTCCTGAGTTTTGTAAAAGATTACACAAACCTCCCCTATTACGAAATAAGATTACACAAATCTCCCCTGAATTTTATAAATTATTACACATACCTCCCCTAAAATAATTACTCAAAGATTATTCAGGGGAGATGATTGTAACCTGGACAAATAGAGGAGGGTCATAATTTCACTAAATCTCAGGGAAGATCAATGTAATTTACCCTATATCTTAAGGAGAAGAAATTTACAATCTCAGAAGGATAACAAAGGAGAGATTTCTAGAACAGGCTTCATCTTCATCCCATTACCACTTCCTTTATGCATTTCAAGATTGTGACATCACATCTTCCTGCATCTTGAATATCTATTTGTTCCTAATACAGGTTTTATTCTATGTTGGACTCGAGGAACAAAAAAAAAAGAAGAGAAAATGGCAAGAGAAAGATATTGACTCCAGTTCGGTGGACTCACACCCCTACTTCGTATCTTTCTCTTTCTATCTTTTTTTTATTTCATTAGATAAAGAAAGAAAAAGTTAGAGAGAAAAAGACATAGGTGGGCATAGAAACCATCCTAATTCAGACATAATGTATGATAGTAGCATTCGGTGAAACTCTTTCCCAGTTTGACAAATGCAGATATTTGACAATGTTGCAAGACCAACAAGTTTAATCTTCAATGAGCATACATTTGAAGAATAACACTAGGTATTTGCAGAAAGGAAAAAGTTGCATGCAAAGCAGACTGCACCAGTGCAACAAAACTCAGATTCACACCGCAATCATTAAACTTAAGTACTTAACAGCAAACAAATCCTGAGTCATAGCAATTTGATTCAAGTTTTTCAAAGGTGTGTATGGAATCACGATATACAGTAGTAATCAAAAAACATCGATCTACCCAAAATAGTTTATTTTATCTCCATAATTGAAGTTTTTTTCCTTTTCACTTCAGGTCACTGTACAAAGCTCTAAACCATACTAAAGACTGATACCAAGCAACAAATATATTTAATCATATAAATGGAAGAAAAAAAAATCTATTCAATGTCATATTTGAATGATTCTCCAACATTAGTGATAAACCTGTTAGAAACTATGAATAAGAACAACAGTAGACAAGAACTTAGAAATTACCTTACAATCTCATCAACTCCTCACTGAGCTTTCCCAAACCTCCACGCACTGATCATCCTTCCTTGCTACCACCATCCTGTTCCCTCCGAATCCCAACAGGTTTATCTTCTTCTCTTCGGAAGCCTGCAATCCTCCCATGAAGTTCCTCTTCATCACCCTCTCGCCCTGCAGTCCATCCTCTATCCTTGTTGAAGGCACCACCCCCATTAGCACCTCCGTCCACATCTCCACATCCCCTCCCTTGCTGCAGAACACGTGCCTTCCATAGCTCTCAATTCGGCTGCCACTTCCTTCCTTCTTCCCGTTTCCGAGGTTACTGCCACCTCCGATGCATGTCCATGGCTTCTCGGAGCTCAGTTTCCGGATATCTGCCATGAAAACCTCGCCCGAGTTGATCCCCACCTTGAACATTGCCGAGAGGCTGTCCGAGACTGTAATGTCTGCAAAGCAATCAACTTTCTCCTTGAGATCCCAGATTGCTTCGCTGGACCTCACATCCCAAAGCCGGATGTCGCCGGACAGTCCCGAGGGGCCGCTGTGGGATCCGGCGGCCATGAGCAAGTTGAATTCAGGAACCCACTGCAGCTTTGTGGCTGGAATCGCGGAATCTAGCTCGGCCCCGTAGATCTCACGGCGGGCGATCTCGGTGACCGGCTCCAAGGTGGTGCGATCGAAGGCGAGGATCGCACTGGCGTTCCTCCGGCAGGACTCGAAGCTGCAGAAGAGGAGGTCGGAGGAAGATCCGACAGCCTGTACAGCGGCAGCGGTGGCGGAGGGGTGGGGAGACCAATGGAGAACGTGGCGAACAGGACCGCCAGAGTGGCGGAGATCAAGGAGGTGGAGACCTGGTAAGTCAGTGGCACCGGCGGCGAGGAGGGGACCGAGGGCAAGGAGGGAGTCTACGGCGGGGAGGGGGGTGAGGATGGTGGAACGGCGACGGAGGGAGGGGTCGAAAGATGAGACCTTGCCGCCATGGGCGACGATGAGGGAGACATCTGCGTCGGCGACGGAGGAAGGGGCGAGGGCAGAAGGGGGATCGCGGCCGGGGAGGGGGAGGAGGCGGGAGCGGCGGAGGGCGAAGGCGTCGAAGAGGGAGGGGTGCGCCAGCAAGGACAAGAGGAGAAGGTGGAGAGAGTAGAAGCGGGCTTCGGCGAGGAGATCGTCAGGGTCGAAGGCGGCGGTAGCACGGGAAGAGAGGCGGCCGGTGCGCAGGAGGGAAAGGAGGACGGAGAAGAGCTCGGGGTCGCGATCGATGAAGGGAACGGAAGAAGGAGGGGAGGAGGCGAAGGAGGAGAGCAGGGAGTCGGGGCCAGCGAGGGCGAGGGTTTGGGAGGTGGTCTGGAAGATCTGGCCGCCTACGTTGAGGGTGACGACGCTGTTGCTGGGCTCGCCGGGCGGGGGGCTGTAAGAGAACGCCGGGCCGGCGCTTGCAAAGGGCGGCATCGTGCTCTGATCCGTAAGCGTCGTCGATGCGCGAGTAGGGATAAGGAAGCTTGAATAGTCAACGTTCGAAGGTGAAGTTGCTGGCCTCGGAGATTACTGGCTTCACATACGTAGATGTGACTGTTGACCAAAGGCTGACTTTGTTGAATATTGACTGACTGGTCGAATGTTCTCTGATGGTCAAAATTGTTGCATTTTTTTTTAAAAGATAAAGAGCATCATCTCAGTAGATAAAAACTAATGTGATTTGATAAATATATAAAAATTTTGTAGATAAAAAAAAATAGAAATTTCCTTAAACCCGAATATAAATTCTTGAAATTCTTTAAAGCTGAATATAATTTTGAAATTAAATTTTTCTCTATTTCTCGTTTTAGTTCCCTCCATTTTGAATGACTTAAAAATATGTACTCAAAAAGCTTTTAAGTGACTCAAAATAGGGTTTTTTGTGTTATACATAGTATGAACTTATTTTTAGCCAGCTATATTAGTATTTTAGTTTTTTTTAAGTGGTTAAAATTACTGCTTCTTAAAAGTCCTTAAGTGGCTACAAAATTGTTTAAGTGGCTAAAATATTCATAGTTTTGAAGTATAATTAATTATATTTATTATCATCAAATTAATTATCAATTCAAAAATAATTTTAAACAAAAATCTTTATAAACTAATAATTTATAACAAATTCATACAATTGTTAATCGAGAGTTAAGTTTGTAGATATGTACATGGGTGTAAACATGAGTTAAATAAATTATTTGCCCATGTGTATATCAATGTGATTATTTATGTGCTAAGTTACGTATTTCCACGTGTATATCTATGTGATTATTTTCGAATGACATTATGTATGTCAATCACTAATTTACAACATTTTTTAAAACCCAACTGTTAAATAAATTCATTATAAAATTAATAGTATCTAGATATTTTTATTTTAAAATTATTTTATGGATAGCTTCGTTGATTTGATGATAATATAAAAATGTACAGTGTAATTCACAATAATATATAGTCATTTCATTATCATTTTAATTATTTTACTATCTATATATAATAGATTTTCGTTGGATAAATATTAGTGTTATCGTTTAGCAAAACTACCCGCTATTGTTATTATAATCAAAATTGAGGCCGTAATCTAAGCATGCAAATTGAAGCTATTCGTTGCAATTACTATTTGCAAGATTTATATTTACCTCCAAGCAGGCACAAGCGTTTTCACTTAGCAACCAAATGCCCCTTGATTCATTTTATTTTACATTAACTATTATTTGTAGAAGCATATTATTTTATTGTTATGAATATAAAATTACCTATATAGCTGTTGACAAAAACACTATACCAATATACATGCATTTGTCTTTTTAGTTCTTATCAGCTGCTGCTAAGCCATCTAAAGTGACTTGTACAATCCAAGAGGAATTCTCAATCCGACGGCCTGACCTACCACGGATAACCATGCAGATATATAATGAAGCTTATGAGGGTCTTTGTTTGGCATATCACGTCCAAGCATAGACTTCATCCAGTCACTAGTTCCACAAGGATGTAATGTATACCATGGTCGATGAAGGTACGGATGATCCTGAAAAAATTCCCAATAATTTAACCTATTTCACCACATTCATATCAAAAATGTGTGTTCAAATAAAATATGGGCATACCTCCTGGGTGATAAATGTCCATTTCGATTCCCTAAGTACATTGAGAGAGTATGCAGGAAGGTCTTTCTCAATGTCGCCTAATTTCAAAGGACATCCATCTACACAATATTAGGCCTCATTAGTCATTATATGGAAAATAGATGCAAAAAGGCAATGCATAAACAGAAACATGAAATATCATACCGCATTGATATCCACGGAAGTAAAGAACAGGAACCCTGAAGTTGAAGCTGTAAGCTATGTGGTAATCATAAACATGCATGTCATCTTTGTAGCTCTTAACCTAAAAGAAAAAAGTTATATCCAGCACGGTTATTCAAAATTTATCAAAAACAAAAAAGAAAACCATCAGCAGAAGCAATCACAAAGAGTTGCCTAGCTAATCACAAAGGAAAGGCAAGATATCATAGTAAGAACAACCATGCAACAAGAATAAAAGAATATCAACTTATTAAAGGAGGTTTGAAG
Source organism: Canna indica (assembly GCA_034359265.1). NCBI lineage: Eukaryota > Viridiplantae > Streptophyta > Magnoliopsida > Zingiberales > Cannaceae > Canna > Canna indica. The sequence continues at coordinate 940,522 of CP136891.1, forward strand.
GAATCAATGAGAAGACTAATCATGTCTGTTAGACACAAAGTTTGCTCATCTCACGGTATGAATTTGTGCAATAATTATTTTGCATCACAGAATTTCAAGTGGCACATCCTTTGTGATGCTGACGCAAGTTAAAAATTGGTTAAGGCATACACAAACATAGCATACAATACAAGGCACATGCCAGTATTTCTCTAGCATGTACATAATGTTATTATCTAATTTGCATAATTCATTGATTTGTTTTGATGCATGCACATAACATGATATCTAATTTGTAGAACATCCAATATGTAAGTTCGTACAAGATATGTACTTGATTAAGTATACCAAGGTAGCATCATCAACCAGCTCCATGTCTCCAGATATGCTCCCCTCACAACTTACTTCCTAAAGAAGAAAAATGTAATGGACAAGATAAGCTGCCAGAAATCTTATTTTTAAGGAGCTAACATTACCAACCAACCACACAAACCTCCCTTGCATTCTGGTGATACACATTCTCCATTGCTAAGTAACCCATTGCCTGAGAATGAACAAAAAGAATATCATGAATACTTTGACAAAGCTAGCTATTGGAAATAGACCAATTGGTAAACCAACAAACATAAGTAAATAATATGTAGAATCACCCACATTGCATGACGAAGCACCAGCCATATGACAAGGCATCCACAACCACTGGGGAAGATCAGTGTTAGCCTCCCTCCATCTCTCACAAAGAGTGGAAACAGAAGAATCAAAGTCACTTGGTGACAATGTTCCATCCCAATGGCAAACGCTCGCCATGATCTTTAACTGAATCTCAACTAGCAAATGACCTATTCCCATAAGAAAGATAAATCAGTGCTCAAAGCAAACATGAGAGAGACGAAAGAGTAAAATATAAGAATCAAATGAAAGAATGAGTTATAAACACTAAAAGAAAGCCTGGTCCGGGGGGAGGGGGGTAAAATATAAAACGAAAATAAACGTATATATGAAACTATATCAAATATAACAACGACAGAGAGATATGACGTTCATTGAATTAAAAACTAAATAATTACAAATGTCCCTTCCGAAGTCTCATAATCTAAAAACTATTCAAGATTCTTTCATTGTCAATGTTACAAAAAATATCTTTCTCGATATAGGTAACCAAACAATCGTTCATCCAAGAGTCTCCCATCATATTACTAAGGTGGTTCTTCACGATTTTCATCCCTGGAAAAATCCTCTCCACTGATGCAGTAGCAATTGGTAATATCAACGCCAACTTCATAAGCAAATAAACCAGTGGATACACAATATGCTTTCTTGTGACAACCATCTTCTGAGAAAGATCTCCAATAGTCACTAGGCTTGAGAACTTTTCATGAGATCTCATATCAAGAATGTACGTCTCAAGTTGATTGTCAAGCAACTGAATATCAATCTCAGAGAACTCCAAAGGATAAAAGTGAGCGAGTTGAGTCAATTTGGACTTATCAAAAGCCGCAAAAGAATCATTTGGGCTTAAGCAAGCTACACATAGAAGCAAATCTGTGTTCACATCATTGAAACGACTGTTGAGTCACTACTAGAAATATGGTCTTCAGCAACGGCTATCAGCAACAGCCGCTCAAGCCGTTGCTATTTGCAACGGCATTCATACGGCCGCTCGAGCCGTTGCAGATATGAGGTATCTGCAATGGCTTTCTAACGGACACGCGACCCGTTGCTGATGATTTTAATTATCAGCAACGGCTTTCTAACGGACAAGTAAGCCGTTGCAGATGATAACTTATTAGCAACGGCTTGCTAACGGACAAGTGAGCCGTTGTTGATGATAACTTATCAGCAACGGCTTTCTAACGGGCGAGTGAGCCGTTGCTGATAAGTTTATATAGGGCACGCATCGCGCCTGCCCCCCTTTTTCCTCCCGCTGCTGCCGCCGCCGCTCCTCTCCTCGCCTCTCGCCGCCGTTGCTGCCGACGCCGACGACTCCTCCCGCTGCTGCCGACACTGTCAGGTATGTGTCCTCCGGCTGCCGTCTCTTCCCGTTGCGGCCGGTAGAAAATCCGACCGAAACCCTAAAAATAGGGTTTCGGCCGGCGGCGGTCGACCGATGGCCTCCGCCGGACCTTGTACATTGGCCGGATAGTGTGTCCACGAAATGAGAGACCTTGTACCTTGTACATTGACCTTGTACATTGGCCGGACAGTGTGACCGAAACATTTTTTATAGCATCGTTGTGACTAGCAAGAAAAGAGAGGAGCTAAAGAAAGTTGCCTTGATTATGCGATTCTTCTGTTTCATCGAGCCCACGGAATGCCAAACCTTGAGATAGAAGAAAGCGAATGCAGTCAAGTGAAACAGTCAAACAGAGCTACAGAGCTGATAATCCGATTGTTTCTCAAAAGTAAATTGGATATGTTGTTGTTGATTCATCAAATCTTCACATCTTCTCCAAGCTTTGTTATGGGCACTATTCGGACCTCCAACATGCTAATTGAATTTTTCTTTTTTCTTCCAATTAGTATATCCTTCCGACATAAATACTTCACCACTTGCTCGCGCTCCAATGTCCGACCTATAAAGATAGCAACACAAACAAAAGGCAGCATCTTTTGCAATAGTGTATTCTAGCCAATATTTATGCTCCTCAAACCACTTTGGAACAAAGCGCCGAAATATATTGCCAAATTTCTTTTGAGGAAAATCATGTCCTTTCGGTTGACACAGACCTTGTTGTAAACAATGCCTTCTAATCCTATCACGATCATTAGGATGATAATCGGAAATTCTCTTCCTTAGCCCGAGATCCGAAGGGAGATCATCCAAATTGATTTCCACATGTCTTCTTTTTGAGCAATCATCATTCGCTCTGGCCATTGATGTTTCCTCTACTATTGATTTCTTCTTTATGAGATACTTATCCATATCTACACAAGAAAAAAAAAATCAATCTAAACAAAGCACCCAAAAAACTCTTTACTCACTAGATATCTACACAAGAACAAGTTAGAGAGAGAGAGCCTCACCTCGTTCTCTTCGTTGAACCTTCCTTGCAAGAATCTGATATCGTTTGCTTGATCGGCCTTATTGAAAGGTTTCAATTTGATGATTGATATGATCGACTGAGCTGTTATATAATAATTGGACACACCGAAAGAGGAAATTAAGCTATGAAATTTCTAACATTATCTTAGAGAACAAAACAAGTTATCCAATCAATTTCAAGCTTAGCACCAGTAGCTCAAGGAATTTCCAATGAATCAGACACAAAAACACATGACCTATGTAAAAGCTCTAAAGATAAGTGATCGTGGGGTTTTGACTTTTGGGGACAATGGGGAGGTATGAGAAATTAGAGAATGACAGATCAGACATCAAAAACTTCCATTACTTCTCTACTTGCAATCTGATCTTTCCCTCAGTCCCTCTACCGTGGCGCTCTTCTTCGTCTAGTCATTGACGTTTCAGGTTCTGTTCTATGGGGTATTTTCTCTGTCTTCCCGCTCAAGAATGAATTGAAGATCATCATGGAACACTTAAAATATTGATTTTTTTAACAAAAGAAATCTTTTAATATGTAGTGGCCTTTATTGGTGGGCTTATGTGTTGGGCTTAATGGGAATTTACATGGCAGCTTGTCTTTTTCATTTTGGGCCAAAATAAAAAATTCTCTTTGAAACCGCACATTGGGGGGGAGGGGCAATTACATGGGCAAAAGAATATTTTATAATATTTCCAAGAGGAAAATGTAGTAATATACTAATATACATTTCCGGGGGAACCAATCTCATGGGGGACAATTACCCCGCCAATACATTGGCTCCGCCCCTGTTCACATGGGGTTAACCATGAGGATGGTCGTAGGTAATATTTGTTTGGTAGAAAGTAAACACACATTGATTGAACTTGAGTATTTTAGTAAAAAAGTAAGAATGAGTGCAAGTTTTGTTGGCCTAAAAGGCACATCTCTGTTTTGGCGATAACAACCATTTGTATATTTGCATGTTCCACATATTAGTTCTACAGGTGCTAGAAAAAGGAAAGAGTATTTTTGAAGTCAAGCAATTCACTTCGAAGTTTTTATTTTTGTTTAGAATAATTCTAAAGCATCATGACATCTCCAATTTATCAGCATCAAATGGTGCTTCCACAGATACCTTTTTGTGAATTTTTGAACACTGTGGGTTGATTAATAGGTCAACCTGTGTAACTGTCGGTAGCATTCTCTGAACAATAAAACAGACTGCCAGGTTAAGCAGGCTTCCTTCCTATCACAACAATAAAATATCTGATATTCAAAGGCTAATGATTGTTGTTCTCACCTGGATGCCGAGTAGTTTGGATTTTGGAGCCAACTATGGTCTCTATAGTTCTTTATGAGGAGATTGCCAAAGAAACATGGGATTTTCTTCACCATACATGTTCCCATACCAGTAAAACATCTCATATTTACTCTTTTTATTATGAGCTTTTTGCTATCCAACAAACAAAAATATTATGCTCTTCTTAAAGGCAAGTGGGGCGAAATTCTCGGTATCATTTTTATCCTATTGATCCCAAGGTCTGACACCAAAATAATGCTTTTATCGATGCCAAGCTTTTATCTAGCTTGCATCCTTCCCTTTAGTCCATTATAGATTAGTTAATGGATTAACTGATAGCATAATTACAAATATGCCCACCATCCTATCCCAGATCCTTATGTGCCACCCTCTTCCAATGATTAAAGTGCTCTTACTACTGGTCCCCCTTCTAGTGTTCAAGAAGGTGGACATTTTAGTGAGTGTGGAGGTCAATCTAGTGTTCGTGGCTGTTATATAGGCAATTATCCTCCTTGCCTCACTACAAGCGTACTAATCATGGTGAGGAAAGATGTAGCTAGAAGTATGGCTACCAACCATAGTTCAGCAGGTTTCTGCTATCGCCGAGAGTTTTGATATCTCTTATGCACCACTTGTTACTTATACTCTTAGCTAGGATGACATTAATCAACTAATCCAATTTGCCCGAGCCTCTACTATTCCATTTGTCTCACATGTTTTATCTCAAATTTGTTTAACAACTTAACTTGATTACAATATAATATATGTGAACTTGGATATTTGAAAAATAAAGGATAATATACAAACATACTTCTCTTCACCATCCAAGGTGAGGAAGAGAAGCAAGAAATGGTGTTTCCTCTATCATACACATAATATAATTATAAAGGGTAATTTGGATGATAAGTTTTAAGGACCCCTACTAGATGGTAATTTAAGATTACCACCTCCATAGGTGGGGATCATATTACCATGAAACATGTAGTAGAACATTCCAAATCATGTTAGATGCCCAAGTAAACCCAAGTGTGTCCAACCAAACATAAAAAAGGGCTTCTGACGGGGCATTTAATCATCCCAGAGACCCTGTAGCAGTCCAAGATGACTATTTGAGATGATACTAAACTGTTAGAACTACCGTTCTAGCTAGTGTCATAGCAAACAATCTGCGAGTTTGTTAGCTATCCTGATAATAGTAAGGACAATATTTTTTAAGATTCTAGCAGTTCTGACCTGTTCTAACATGAATATTCAAAGTACATTATCTACTTCTTTTAACATTTAACTTCCTATGAAATTTGGCACCTCCCCATAATTCTCCATATTGTTTGGATTCATAAGAGAACAAATTAAAATAGATACTATCAAAATTTGAAATAGTAAGTGTTAAATCAAATATCATTTTGCAATATAAATATTCATCTTCTCAAACCCTTCAAGAAGAGGACAATTCAAGGATTGCAAATTATCTACAAGTATGTTAACTTCCTTTACACAAAAATACAATCCCAAAACAGATTTGGGGTATTACTTATTAGGAAATCATTAATCATTTCTTGATAAATATGTGACGTATCCATGCATGATTAATGATATACTAAAACTCCAAAAATAAAAAACTATTTTGGAGCACATACCCAATTGTGGCCTAATGATTTCTCATCTATCAGATAGACTTCTATTATGTGCAATAGAAGAGAAACCTTATCATTTATACACGACATATATAAACATAATGTGTGCAACTAATTATTCAAGAATAATATACTATAAATAATTAAATCTTTGTCTAACAAAACTTTATATCCACCTACATTATAGTAAAGGGAAAAATAACTTAAATCCATTTAAATGCTTTTGGAGGGCAATTAATGGTTGTAACTAAATTGTCAGAATGAAAAAGTATTTAGACCATAATAAGAGTGCAAAAACAACAGTGTAGTTTTTCAGTCATTGCAATGCAAAGTAGGAAAAAAAAACTTTTCTCTATTAAATTAATTCATGAATTAACTACCACTCCTATGTACAATTAAATTACAAAGCTATTAAGCTAATTGGAAATTCATAATTATACTTACGTTCTTTGCTGCAGCACTGAAAGCTTCCTTGCCACTAACATCAAGATCATTAGCTTTTATCCTTTGTATCTCGTCACTGTAGAAACAATATCATCAATTACTTAGAAAGAGTTATTTAAATTAAACTTAATAATGAGATTTAAGTACTATGCAATCGGAAATCCTTGATGATTTTATCCACAAATTATGCAAATATCTAGGAACTGAAAAGACGATAGTATGCTAAGAACTATTGGGGAAAAAACAATGAAGAAAGAAGAGGCTCGTACTACTGTTAATAAGATACAGTAACTTACTTAAAATGGAAAAGAGACAACCATTGCAAGTTTAAAAAACTATACAATTGTTTGGTGAAACATAAAGATATAGATGGAGCAACCATGAAGTATGTTGCAACCTTCATCAACAATAAGAAATACAAGAAGTAAACAAATTACTTTCCATCTTGCGGTAGATTCAAAAGTTTCCACATGAGAGAAAAATAAAAAAGTAGTTATTTAAGATGGAAGAAGAACACTCCGTGTTGTAATCCTTTTAATGAAATGTATGAGGATCCTATATGGATAGTGTCGCCATATTAAGCAATAGTAGGATAGATAAAATATTTCTCAAACAAATTTTAACACGCACAAATAAGAATAATATATAACATGGAATTCAAGGTTATGAACTGGAAAATCATTTCAGAAGATGAATACAACCTCTTTTATCCCAATCGAATTGAGCCTATCATCGTTACCAATAGCGAGAACTGCATCAACAACCATGGTTGCGAGGAAATTAAGTAAATTTAAATAACAGGACAATTTAAATAAACATAACTTGAGTAAATATGACACCTGTCAAACAATAAACCTGACCTTCAATTCTAAGCACATAAAAGAAAATAAATCTTTACCTGCGCCTAATTTACAGCGCGGAATTGGTGTTGTCGCCGGATGAGGCGGGAGAAGGCGGTGGCCGAGGGGTCGCTGGCAGGGGTGATCGATGGCCAAGCGCGGTACCAGCGACAGCCAGGCGGTAATGGAGCGGAGCAGATCGTGTGGAAGAGGGGTAGATCACGTGGATTAGAGGGGAAGTCGGCGGCCGGCAGCGCGTGCGTCGGCAAGCGGCTGTGACGCGCGGCGCGAGAGACGTACAGAGGAGAGTGGGCCACGGCGCAGAAGTTAGGGCACGGTGATATCCATCATCAACTTTCACTTAGTCTTCTGTGAGATGGTAGCGAAGCGATAGCAAGAGAATACTGCGATTTAGTAGGTCTCACAGGATGGTAGCGAAGCGATAGCAAGAGAATACTGCGATTTAGTAGATCTCACAGAAGACTAAGTGAAAGTTTATGATGGGTATCACCGTGCCCTAACACCGTGCCCTAACTTCTGCGCCGTGGCCCACTCTCCTCTGTACGCCTCTCGTGCCGCGCGTCACAGCCGCTTGCCGACGCACGCGCTGCCGGCCGCCGACTTCCCCTCTAATCCACGCGATCTACCCCTCTTCCACACGATCTGCTCCGCTCCATTACCGCCTGGCTGTCGCTGGTACCGCGCTTGGCCATCGATCACCCCTGCCAGCGACCCTTCGGCCACCGCCTTCTCCCGCCTCATCCGGCGACAACACCAATTCCGCGCTGTAAATTTGGCGCAGGTAAAGATTTATTTTCTTTTATGTGCTTAGAATTGAAGGTCAGGTTTATTGTTTGACAGATGTCATATTTACTCAAGTTATGTTTATTTAAATTGTCCTGTTAGAATATAAAGCTCTTTTATCTCCTTCCTGGGCTTCACGGTGACATAAAAACACAAAACTTGCAGTTTTTTTAAGATTGGAACAAAAATAAACGAAAAAGGAAAACAAAGAACTCATGATCGACTGACGATGATAGTAAAGCTAAGCGAAAAAACGGCAGAATGAACGATATTTTTCACCTCAGATGGGAGTATCGGAGGGGGAAACTCTCCACCGCTCTTTCTCGGCAAATAGGACGATCGGAGAGCCGAGGAGGAGCACGAGATGTGATCCGAGAACGAGACAAGACGCGAACGCTCTCCTAAGTCGCGACCTCCCCCTCCCTCTCAATCCATAAAGCGGTGGCCGGTAGGTGGTCTCCCATCTGAATACATTTCACGGATGTACGCAATTGCCCTTCTTTCTTTCCCGCCTTGGATACCACGCGAGCGACGGTTCAGATTATATCTATTATACACGTGCCGCTCTGATTGGGCATCTGGAAGGCTTAATTTACAAGGAGACTTGCCGCTATTAGTTTGAGGTTTTGGAAGTTGGTGATAATGTAGCAATAGTGGGGCCCCTGGCAGACCCACACGTGGCATTCGTACGTAGAGAAAAGGCGCGGGATATTTCAAATAACTCGAGGAGCGCGATGTTCTTTAAGGTGACGTCAGCCAGACACGTTTGGCACATGCCGACGCTCCGAGTCCGAGACAGCTAGGATTGTTTGAACTCGAAGCTAACGTTAAGATTCGTGCTTGGCTTCTGATCGAGATAATGAAATCCGGACGTCCACGTTATCATGCGTGGCTCATCGTGGCACATCGAGACACTGACACTCGTGCAAATACTGAAGCACGATGCAGCAAATCTGAACACATCTTTTAGCATTTACCCATTAATTAATACTCTTTACAAGAATGAAGAATCAATTTAGTTATCGTTATTCATAAATAAAAAAATATCTGGAGAAGAAGAAAAAAAAGAGCTATGAAATTATAAATCACACGATTACATCTGCATATTGATATTGTTTATAAAAAGTTCTAAAATTATGACACGAGATATATTATAATTATTATTTGGGGAGGGGATAAAGTGCATCCATGAACCAAATTTACGTTGAGAGAGAGAGCCAAAGTTTAATTCCTTACGTGGCAACACTTAATTAGGTTGACCAACTCCCAATTGATTGATAGAATAGTTTGGGCTAATTTGGGGGAGGGAATAAAGTGCATCCATGAACAGCTTAATTGGCTAAACCCTAATTGATTGAACACCCTTTTGGTGGGACATCCTTCCTGCCACATACAACTCGAAAACTCTCCCTCAACAAGATGATATGATCACATGTTGGTCTTAATTGACCCTGACTTGCATCCATCATCCATGTGAATGGTCAGGTGATGCTTAGCTAGCCTGATTTAGTAATTGGACCATTCTGTGCCAGCTCATGATACTGCACTAGTTAATTAACTCAAATGAAGCATATCAGGAGAAAAAAAAATTGAAGTAGAACAATAAAATATATTTGTGAACGAGTGATATAATTATAATGCTTCTAAATTTAAATCTACACTGTTGTTTTTGCACTCTTATTATGGTCTAAATACTTTTTCATTCTGACAATTTAGTTACAACCATTAATTGCCCTCCAAAAACATTTAAATGGATTTAAGTTATTTTTCCCTTTACTATGATGTAGGTGGATATAAAGTTTTGTTAGACAAAGATTTAATTATTTATAGTATATTATTCTTGAATAATTAGTTGCACACATTATGTTTATATATGTCGTGTATAAATGATAAGGTTTCTCTTCTATTGCACATAATAAAAGTCTATCTGATAGATGAGAAATCATTAGGCCACAATTGGGTATGTGCTCTAAAATAGTTTTTTATTTTTGGAGTTTTAGTATATCATTAATCATGCATGGATACATCACATATTTATCAAGAAATGACTAATGATTTCCTAATAAGTAATACCCCAAATCTGTTTTGGGATTGTATTTTTGTGTAAAGGAAGTTAACATAGTAGATAATTTGCAATCCTTGAATTGTCCTCTTCTTGAAGGGTTTGAGAAGATGAATATTTATATTGCAAAATGATATTTGATTTAACACTTACTATTTCAAATTTTGATAGTATCTATTTTAATTTGTTCTCTTATGAATCCAAACAATATAGAGAATTATGGGGAGGTGCCAAATTTCATAGGAAGTTAAATGTTAAAAGAAGTAGATAATGTACTTTGAATATTCATGTTAGAACAGGTCAGAACTGCTAGAATCTTAAAAAATGTTGTCCTTACTATTATCAGGATAGCTAACAAACTCGCAGATTGTTTGCTATGACACTAGCTAGAACGGTAGTTCTAACAGTTTAGTATCATCTCAAATAGTCATCTTGGACTGCTACAAGGTCTCTGGGATGATTAAATGCCCCGTCAGAAGCCCTTTTTTATGTTTGGTTGGACACACTTGGATTTACTTGGGCATCTAACATGATTTGGAATGTTCTACTACATGTTTCATGGTAATATGATCCCCACCTATAGAGGTGGTAATCTTAAATTACCATCTAGTAGGGGTCCTTAAAACTTATCATCCAAATTACCCTTTATAATTATATTATGTGTATGATAGAGGAAACACCATTTCTTGCTTCTCTTCCTCACCTTGGATGGTGAAGAGAAGTATGTTTGTATATTATCCTTTATTTTTCAAATATCCAAGTTCACATATATTATATTGTAATCAAGTTAAGTTGTTAAACAAATTTGAGATAAAACATGTGAGACAAATGGAATAGTAGAGGCTCGGGCAAATTGGATTAGTTGATTAATGTCATCCTAGCTAAGAGTATAAGTAACAAGTGGTGCATAAGAGATATCAAAACTCTCGGCGATAGCAGAAACCTGCTGAACTATGGTTGGTAGCCATACTTCTAGCTACATCTTTCCTCACCATGATTAGTACGCTTGTAGTGAGGCAAGGAGGATAATTGTCTATATAACAGCCACGAACACTAGATTGACCTCCACACTCACTAAAATGTCCACCTTCTTGAACACTAGAAGGGGGACCAGTAGTAAGAGCACTTTAATCATTGGAAGAGGGTGGCACATAAGGATCTGGGATAGGATGGTGGGCATATTTGTAATTATGCTATCAGTTAATCCATTAACTAATCTATAATGGACTAAAGGGAAGGATGCAAGCTAGATAAAAGCTTGGCATCGATAAAAGCATTATTTTGGTGTCAGACCTTGGGATCAATAGGATAAAAATGATACCGAGAATTTCGCCCCACTTGCCTTTAAGAAGAGCATAATATTTTTGTTTGTTGGATAACAAAAAGCTCATAATAAAAAGAGTAAATATGAGATGTTTTACTGGTATGGGAACATGTATGGTGAAGAAAATCCCATGTTTCTTTGGCAATCTCCTCATAAAGAACTATAGAGACCATAGTTGGCTCCAAAATCCAAACTACTCGGCATCCAGGTGAGAACAACAATCATTAGCCTTTGAATACCAGATATTTATCAAACCCTAGCTAGGCGATTTGCCATAGACACTATATCGATAATCACATAGTGTCTCTCATTAAAGATTGTAGCGTTTCCTGCGTACCAAACGTACCAGACGCACCAAACCCATATCAAGGATGTAGAAACATGATCCATGCACCAAAGGGGGCCGTCCTCTGTGAGCAAAGGGATGATCCAAGGCGCGCTTTTGAATACCCTTGAAACGAGAGAATATATATATGCCATCCAGAAGAAATGAACGAGCACACATATATAAAACAGTCGATGATCCATATCCTCGACAACTTACCCGCAAAAAACACATCGTTCGTCAACCAAGCTTGATCCATGTTTGCACAATCTAGCCTTCGTTGGTAGGCAATTCTTGATCACATTTCACATTAGAATCTTCATCTTGAAAGTCCATTTTATAACTAATATAGTTATAAGTGAAGTTTTTAAAACCCTTATCCCAAAAGGGTTATTCCACACGTACTAATATAGCTATTAGTGAAGAACATGTTACTCATTTTAGGTGTGATTTTTAAAAAATAAATAGTTGAATCAAAATATAAAAAGTTAATTCTTAAAAATTGTAATTCACTTAATTATTGTACTTTATATATTTTAAAAATTTACAACGGAATTCAATTTATAGGAAGTACAGTTTCTGGAAAGAACCAGCAAAGGCAGCAATGTGTGAATGAAATAACAAATTTTATTGGTGTGTTTTGTCAGTCTTGACCAATTTTCAATCAAATTATTGTTTGAATTAACCAGAACTAGATAGAAAGTAGTAGTTTGTAATGAAAGTAGCTCATTGATAAATTAAGGGCATGATTAATTAATTGGCTATGCCTGAATTGGTAATAATTCAAATTGCAGGATCGAGAACATATATAATAGAATCATGCTTGCTCGTAAAAATTAAAAATAACCTTATTCGGTACACTAAATTGTTTCTTAATGTACTTATATTTCAATAATACTTAATATACATATATCATTTCATTGAAACAAATACAAACTTATGTACTTCCATGCATCATCTGATTAGAGTTCATCATGGGGGAGGATGAGATCAACATCTTTCGGGCTCTTCTTCTTGCAACTCCAGCGGCATTTCATCGAACACTTGGCGTTAAACATCTGTAGCCGCCTCGACTGCAGCGACACCATGTTGGAGGTGCCCGGGTTCTTCGAGAGCACCACGCCGTACCCGTCGTCCATGTACTCGGTGCCCTCCGGGAACAGCTGCCACAGGAGGCTGCCGGCGCCGCTCCCTCCGCGCCGCGTCGAGTTCAGGAGCGTCGAGTAGACGGCGCCCATGAACGCGTTCCGCAACGTCGCGTTGAACTTGTCGACCTTCGACGACACGCCGTACTCGCCGAAGACGACCGGCAGCCGGAGATCCGCCTCGGCGTCGTCGATGTGGCTCTGCACCCAACTCGTCGCGAACTGGATGTACTGCTGCGATGCCGACTTCGATATCCTGTAGTAGAGGACGGACATTGGGAAGACCAATCTTATAAGAAATTGGGAAGACCAATCTTAGTTTCTTTTCTTGTTATAATTTGACCTAGTTGACTTTGTACTCACCAAGTATCTGGATAGATATGTGCAGAAGCATAGTCAACGCCTAGAGTTTTATGGTTCCTGATGAAATCAGTCCCAACTTGACCTGCAAAAGTGTTGGGGTTGACTTTTAGTCTGTCAGGAGTTGAAGGCCCATAAAACCCTTCTGATCCTGTTCCCAGCAAGTGCACTGAGTCAATGGACTTCACATGGAATGCCATCTCTTGTATCCATTCCTGCAGATTAAATACAATTAATTGATTTCTTGAAACATCTTAACTTGATGTAACAATTAATTAGCAAAAGTAATTAGTGCACTCACCTGCAGCTTATTACCAGATGGATCAGAGAGACATCTGGGTTCATTCATCAGCTCCCATGCAAAGATTGTTGGGTCATCTTTGTAAGTAATGTTAGTCAATGTGTTGACTCTGGTGAGAACTGCCTGCTCTTGACCAATCAATTAGTTATGAGATGTATATAGTTGAATAGCTTAAAAATAAACATTTTTCTGGGTGATAGAATTGCTACTCTAAAAATATAATTTTCCCTTTAAATAAATTACCCCATTATCTTAACAAGATATGATCCTTTGCATAGTTGTGTAATATATTAAAACTACATATCATAATTACAGGATAGGATATATAATGTAAGATAAAGGAATTACCTTGACGTGGGCTTTATAGTAACTTTTCACAGTTGGATCAGTGAAGAAGTCTTCATCTGAAGTAAGATTGAAACCTGCTGCTTTAGCCCAGTTGACATACTGAGCCTTCCCTCCAAATCCTTCCCAATTGTTCACCAATGGAAGTATCAGCCTGATCTTGTATTTCTTTGCTTCACTAACCACAAAATCTAATGCCTAAGACAATAATTTACGCATAAGATCATTGAGTACACAAAATCTATGATCTAATTCTGTTCGATTTTTCAATTTGTATTGAAGTTTAAGTTATTATACCTTGAAAACTTCCTCATCGTAAACGGAAGGCGACTTTTGAAGCGCTCTCCAGCCTCCATCGTTGAACGCCCAAGTCCGGCAAACGGTGAGGCCGACCGACGACGCTTGCCGGAGCACATCACTCACCTTCCCCCTCGTCGACAGGTCAACGGCGAGCAGCATCAACCAGTATGTGTTGAATCCATTGACGTAGAAGGGTTGACTTCCAAGCACGAACTGATTCCCTCTCCTCTCGACCATCCCCCATTCTTCATCTTCCACTCCATCCAAGTAGTCTTCGTGAACCCTAAAGATTCAAAATAAAGAGAAAAAGAATCAGTCTAACTAATAATTAAGATCCAACATATATTTTTCTGAATTTGAACAATTAAAATAGCAATAAGTTAAGTTAAATTAGCCAAATTATTTGGTTGGATTTGACTTGAGTCAAGCAACCATAGAGATTTTTTCCCCAGTTAAATTAATTAATATTAATTATCTTTTTTTTAATAAAAGTAGTACATAACTTATAAAATCATAAGAGAATATAAAATGTATAAATTAGGATTAAAAAACAAGTATATAAAACTAAGCAATAAATCAAAAACTGAAATTTGATGACAAGTGTCATTTGATTTCCCTATACTAATTGGTTACTTATTAGTTATGTTATTAAGAACGAATTAATATGTCATTAATTAACAAGCAGTATGGTTAGCTATATATTCTCAAATATTAAATTTTTAATCTTTTTATATGTTTTTCTAATATGTTTTATATATAGGTTTTTTATGTAGCAAATCTATAAGTTTTTTATTTTTAATTAATTCTAAAATGTTAATTAATATAGTATTTATTTGTAGCATTTAATTCAACCACTTATAGGGTGGCAATTGAAACCAATTAGTGAAATTCAATTTCAAATAGTAAATTTGCGATTTGATTTCAGTTAGAGAATATGGAAAGCAGATTAAACTCGATTCGATTTTGGTTATTAATTACTTCATGGATAATTATATATATATTTCAATTACCTATTATTCGCGGATAACCGGTATCCAGAACCACCATAATTAACTAGTATTTTGTTATATAATTTTTGAACATTTCATAATCTAATTTTCTAACCGATTATCTATTTACTAATTGATTAACATGACCGGTAAGTAAATGGATAACATGTTCTATCTGCACCGAACTAATCAGTTTTGCTTAGGGATACTAGTTTTTGAAACCACGATTTCAATTTTGGCTAGTTCTAATTAATACATTTCGATTTCGGTTAACCGAACCGTTGTAGCCCTATTCACTCATTTCAAATATATATTAAAAAATCATATTGTCAACTCTCCAAAATATAAACTTCGATATCTTATTATATATAATGCATTAGAAATAAACATTATTTATATCTTTTTACTGTGTAATATTACAGAATTTATTTCTTACAGTAACTATTTCATATTGATGTAAATATTATATTAATTAATTATTATTATTGTTAAAAATAAAGAATATTGATATAAACAATATATACCGTATGATATCACACGTGTTGTTATATATGCTAAAGCAAGGATTTCGCTTAATCCAAATGTAATTGAATAACTTAAATCAATATTTTTCTTTTATTTTGCAATTTGAACCCAACTATCAAACTTTGTTTCAATCTGAAGTTACACAAAAAAATTGTAATTCGGGTTGAATCAGATATTCATATAAAATAATAACTGTTATCTCTACAATGCATAAACGACATAAAAGTATTATTAATTAACAATCTAAAACTTTTTTATTTTGTTTCTGATTGAAGAAATTGAGGAAATCAAACCCTATCAAGATTTAACTAGAATGTAATTAATTAGCCAAACCGTATCATATTAAAAAAATTAATTTACTTGGTTTGATTGTCTTCTTAAAATTAACCCCCTGTGGTTAAACATTGGCACTTTTTCATTTCAGAGTTTGAATTATAACTAATGAAAAAAACAAACACACACAAAGTCCTACGTACCTTTCATGGCGACTTGTGGAAGCATAGTAGCTTTTCTTCATGTCTTGCACAGTTTCTAAGTACTCATCATGGCCAAGCGCATCTGCATTTGTTTTCCCAATGGTTATGAGAAAGACTGCAAGTAGTAGCAAGGTTTGGAAGCGCAAGGAGAGAGGAGAAAAGACACTAGTTTTCTGATGGATGATGGCCATGGTGTTGAATTCCCTTGGTTGGAATTTTCTGCTATTTATATCTACATTTGAGAGAGAGAGAGAGAGAGAGAGAGAGAGAGGCTGTCATCTTAGCTTGAAAGGAAGCAAATGCTTGTAAGCTCACACACTTGTTATTTAATCAAGTGTGGGGCGAAGCTTGCTAGCTAGCAAGCATATGAAGGTTTAAGTAAAAGGAAAGGTCAGGGTCGACACAGTTTGTACGGAGAAGATGTAGCTTACAAGAGGCAGTAAGATTGAGGATGGCAATTTGGATGCGCCTACTTTACACGATGAGGTGGATTGAAGATCTTGCATGTAATCAACGGAGATATACATATGAAGAGCAACACACATCCTCTGTCTCAAATATTCTATCTTAATTTTTTGTCTCACCAGTATATGTAAGGTTTAAATTACTGATACTGGTCATCATCTTGGTCATTAACCGGTACCGATATGTACCGGTACTATACTGTACCGACACACAGTACGATCCGATACGAAAAATATATACCGAACATTTTTTTTTTTCATTTTGCTATTAAAAATAACTCTAATAACACATAATTGATCAAGAAATACTTAAATTTAATATTCAAATATCAAATACATAAATACAATATTTAAAATGCGGACGAATGACGTCCGTCGTACTCGTACATATCTTGGGGATATACATGACTAAGGTCAACACCGTATGTTGGGATGTGTGACGAGTGATTTGCACTAACCATCGTATATTGCGCTACGCAGAGTCTTCGGCGGTCTCGCTAGCCAATTAGTGGGCGGTATGCCAGGGGTGTGGGGGCGGAGCCCCCAGAGATTTTTTGGGCCCTTTGGGGTTATGGACTCGTGTCGCCCTATATAAACTCCAATGTAATAATTATCTTGTATCTATGAAAAATCCTAGTACAGTACCCAATTATTTTTTTAAAGAGCCGTTGGATTATACCGGACAATATGACATCAAATACCGTCCAGTATTTGCTAAATACTGGGCATACCGAGCGATATTTGCTAAATACTGAGTATTCCGGACGGTATTTACCTAGATACTCGGTATCTTGCTACAGAAACCCAAGGTCATATCGGGCGGTATCGCCTGGTATGATAGCAAATACCACATGGTATTTGATAAATACCGGGCATACCAGACGGTATTTATCGAGATACCTGGTATCTCCCAATACAGGGTATCTCGTATACCGATTTTTTCAAAAATTGATAAATATCGAACTTACCGCCCGATACGGTACGAGATTTTAAACCATGAGTACATGTACTATACGTTCATTAATTATTGCCGTCAATAATTATTACTTGTCATTGTTATTATTTCTCTTTAGTTTATCGAGACATGACATAATTCATTGGCGAAACAAAAGATCAAGAGTCTTGCTATATCCTCCTAAAATTCAGCATAATAATCCTCCTAATCACTCACAATGGCACGAGTGATTATATTCTAATATATAAATATTAAAATATTATTTCATAAAAAGAAATGTATATTTGCCATTTGATATATACTTCATAGAAAGTAATCATGTCAACCAAACATGTTACATGTGAGAAGTTACACTTCTCATTAATTAATTTTTTGTCAACTAAACATATTTTTTTGTACTTTTCGAAAAATATGTTAAAAGTTAATTCGTGAAAATTATAATTTTTTATAAAAAATTACTTCTATGTTAATCAAACGAGTCATAAGGCTAACATATTGCGTGTAAATCATAACGACTATATAATCAAATATATTACCCAATTGATTTGTTTTTTAATCGGTTCATTTTGATAATTCAACAAGTTTGAATGTTATAATAGAATCTTATTTTGCCAATTCATCAATATTTAAATGACATGACAAATACTTTTTATTTTAAATCAATATTACTTTAATTAATGGAATAAGACTTTCGTATTCTCATTTATGTTTTAGAAAGGTGTTACGTGGGCAGAAATATGTAATTTTAAATCTTGAAGATAATACACAAGAAATTAATCCTAAAATTAATTTTAAATGTAATGAGTGAACATGTGATTTTTTATTTATATAATTTCACTTAAATCTACAAATATATAAAAGCAATCACACTTTTTAAACTCTATTTCTAAGCTTGACAAATGGCTCTTTCTAGGCTTGACAAATAACTCTTTATAGTAATTTTTTTATTGTTTCAATTATATTCTCAACTTTAAATCTAACTATAATTTTACCTTCAATTATGTTAGTTGACAGTTGTTTATAATATTTTTTTTATTTTTTCAATTATATTTTTAACTTTAAATTTAATTATAATTTTTCAAACTACTATATTAATTAAATGATAAAATTAATATCACTTTTTAACTCTTTTTCTAATCTTGACACATGGCTCATTGTGGTTTTTTTTTCCAATTCCACTCTTAATTTTTTTTTTTTTTGTTGACAACTATTTTCTATAAATAAATTTATCCTTAATTTTTAACTATCTTTTTTACTTTCCTTCTTAATTTTTTAACTTATTTTTAAAACTCATTTGACTCCTTTGCGGCTATTTTCTAATATTGATTTTTTAACTCCCTTTTAACTTTCCCTCTCAGGTTTTTTAACTCTTTTTTTATTTTGCCTCTCAATTTTTTAACTTATTTTTAAAACTCACGGTGATTTTTTAACATTGACTTTTTAACTCCATTCACTTTTCCTCTCAAGTACGGGTGTCCATTATTCGGTTTGGACACTGTTGGGTTCGGTTCTTGACCCGAACTGAACTCGAACTGAACCCGAACATTGATATTCGATTCGGATTTGATTCACAAAATTCGAGAACTGACCTGAACCGAAAACCGAACTAATTTAAAAATATATATTCAGGTTGGGAATATCAATGTTCGGGTAGGGAACCGAACCAAATTATTCGGTTCGGGTTTATTCGGTTTTTGGATAATTCGATTCAGGTTCGAGTATTAAAAAAAATCGATTTTGGATAATTCGGTTCGGTTCGATTCGGGTTGAATTGAATGGACATGCCTACTCTCAAGTATCTAACATGTTGTCCTCCAATTACTTAACTTAATATTTTTCATTATTTTCAAGGCATAATTAAAATCTCAATTTTTAAACTTATTTTTGAAACTCACGATTGTTTTCTAACATTGACTTTTTAACTCCATTCACTCTCTCTCAAGTACCTGACATGTAGTCCTCTAATTACTCAAGCCAATGCTTTTCATTATTTTCGATGCATAATTAAAAACAATATAGAAAAGTTTTTGTTCTCTTTCCACCGACAATCGATTGTTACTCAAATTAATATTAGATTTTGAATTCCTTTATGAATTAAGCGAGATGGAGCAGAAGCCAATGGAAAAAGGGATGGATTTTTCAAAATTTCATCAATTTGGGTGTAAGACCCTTCAACACTTCGATCTAGGTTTACTTCTTACGTTTTTTAGTAAAAATTTTGATTTTATTGATGCAGTAGTCATGATGCAAATCTCATATCTTCCTCTTGCTTTTTCCATCATAAATATAAGTCACAATGAAGACCAAAAACTTTCATTCTCTTGGAGTCATTTATGAGGTAATTTTTTTAAAACTTTATTACTATTTTTTCAATTATTATTTGGGTATTTCTAATGTGATTTCATCTTCTTTGCATTTAAATAGCTCTTATGGGTTGATTTCTATTGTGCTTTTTCATTTTATTTTATTTCAATAGTTTAATTTAATATCTTCAATTTTAGCGGACAAATAATGTACGAACTACAAACTAATTAGCAATTATTTCTCATTTCTTTTCTTTTTGTCGATTTTCTTTTCTTTTCACGTCCACCATTTTCTTAAAAGATGGTAAGTTAACAATAAACAAATGTGAAGTTACAATGCATATATATTTATATAAAAGATACTTAGATATAGATTAATTATAAGTAATAGTGTGTACTTTCATTATTTATAAATTTGCTATCTTTGGATCTCATTATTGAATAATAGCAATCTTTCTATCTTTTTATGTTCTTTGTGCATTGCAAACTCACATGATTTTTTGATGTATAAATATTTTTCTAATCAAATCATGTGGATTCAACGTGCTTTTTAAAATTTTGGATGGAATACAATGCAAACTTGATCTAATGTTTACGAAGTTTTGATTCATAATTTTCATTCAAAGAGATAATTTGAACACAATTTATTATTTCAATTGTATATTGTGTAGAATAAAAAAAGATTAACGACTTATGGTAAAAAAAAGTTTGAGATACTTTAAGATCAAGTTTGATAAAAAAATTTCTTTTGAAAATATGTTATTACTATAAATTCATACTAAAAAAATGTGTGTATATATATTATCTTATATTTTATTATTATTATTATGCTCATACTATTTTATTAATTTTATAAATATTCTAAATAGCCGGTGCAAAGCACGGGTTTTGAACTACTTTTTAAACTTAATTTTAAAACTCATTTGACTCGTTTGCAATTATTTTCTAACATTGATTTTTTAACTTCATTCTAATTTTCCCTCTTAAATTTTTTAACTCTCTTTTTATTTTCTCTCTCAATTTTTTAACTTATTTTTAAAATTCACGATTGTTTTCTAACATTGACTTTTTTAACTCCATTTTTACTTTCCCTCTCAAGTATTTGACATGTAGTCATCCAATTACTCAATTCAATATTTTTCATTATTTTCAATGCATAATTAAAGTAATATAGAATAGTTTTTGTTCTCTTTCCACCAACAGTCGATTGTTACTCAAATTAATATTAGATTTTGAATTCCTTTCTGGATCAAGCGAGATGGAGCGAAAGCGAATGGAAAAAAGGGACGAATTTTTCAAAATTTCATCAATTTGGGTGTAAGACTCTTTAACACTTCGATCTAAGTTTATTTCTTACGTTTTTTAGTAAAAAATTTGCTTTTATTGATGCAGTAGTCATGATGCAAATCTCATATCTTCCCCTTGCTCATTCCGAAGACCAAAAAGCTTTCATTCTCTTGGAGCCGTTTCTAAGGGTTTTTTTTTCTCACTTTGTTAGTATTTTTTTCGATTATTATTTGGGTATTTCTGATGTGCTTTTCATCTTCTTTGCATTTGGATAGCTCTTATGGAATGATTTTCATTCTTTGTGTTTTTTCAATAGTTTAATTCAATATCTTCAACTTTAGCAGATAAATAGTGCACGAACTACAAACTAATTAGCCATTATTTTCCATTATTTTTCCTTTTCCTGTTTTCTCTCATCTTCACGTCCATCATTTTCTTAAAAGGTGACAAGTTGGCAATAAACAAATGCGAAGCTACAATGCATATATATCTTAGATACTTTGATGTAGATTAATAATAAGTAACTGTGTGCACTTTCATTATTTGTAAATCTGTTATCTTTGAATCTCTTTATTGAATGATAATAATATTTCTATCTTCTTCTGTTATTTGCACATTGCAAACTCACATGACTTTTTGATATATAAATATTTTTCTAATGAACATATTTTTACTATGTGGTATACATTAGCCATTAACTCACAAGTACTATCCATGTCAACTTTATCTAATGTTTATGAAGTTTTTTATTCTTAATTTTCATTCAAAGAGATAATTTGAACATAATTTATCATTTCAATTGTATATTGTGTAGAACCAAAAAAAATTAACAACTTATGATAAAAAAATTGAGGTACTTTAAGATCAAGTTTGATAATGAATTCTTTTATGAAAATATGTTATTATTATAAATTCATACGAAAGAAATATATATATATATATATATGAAATATTATTTTATATATTTAAATATATTATTATACTCATGTTGTTTTATTAGTTTTATAAATATCCTAAACAACTCGTGCAAAAGCACGGGTTTTGAACTAGTTTACTATATAAAAGGTCCATTGCCTTCTCGTCAAGCCACGTGTCACGGCAAAGGTAGCGGCTCCCCTTCAATTGGAATATTGGATGAGGAAGTAAAGAACAAGCTCATGAGGCATCAGCCTAGACGTACTGATTTGGTTCTTAGAGACTTGACTGAAGAAAGAGCTAAGCTATCGCCCTTTCACGCAAGGCCTTGTACTTGGCCAAAGCAAGTCAGAGGTAAACATGTGCACTAATCTTATACCACGCTTGGGTACGTCTGAGATTAATCTCTTTTTTTTTCCCCGTAGAATTACTACTTCTTGCTCTAGAGTCTAGACCATTTAGCAACTAGCAATGAATCCACAACCATGAGATTGAGGGGGAAAAAAGAGCAGGTTTATGCAACAAGGAATGATATATATACGTCCATGCACAACAAGTCATTAGATATCGAGGAGAATAGGAAGCGTTGGATAAGTTCAAAATGTTCTCATGATAATAAACTATCTTAGATGAGAAATATTCACTTCCACCACAAGTATCATAGCAACACCTGCAAAAACGAGCATTACAAGTATCAAGTGCGGGAAACAAAAACACAGGGTAAAATTGCAGGCAAATAAAACAACAACAAACACAGCCTCCTCTTAAATGGTTGAACAGTAGTGGTAAGCCGGTAATAATACAGATTGCATCCAGATTATGTGCCAGCTTTTCGGCGGTCAACACGAGCGACGAAACCAGCTTTGATAGGTGCGACCGACCGTGAAGATCCACACTGCAAATTGAATGAATGAATTAAGAGAAAAGGTAGCAGAATGTGAATATGATGAGACAGCATTGTATGCAAGAGACTACCAACAGTTTAATTGTACAAGAATCCATCATATAAAAAAACATTGACAAAAAACACTGATATTAACTGATTCCGCAGATAATTACAGAGGGTGCTCTTCATGAGCACCCAACAAATTCTAGTCAACAGTCATATAACCAAGTTAGAGAAACAATGGAAGTTTTTCATCTATAGTGCCTCAGAGTTTTGCAGCTTCATATCATAATGAGAAAAACATCAAACAATGTAGGCAATGTCTGCAACTCATCAAAGGCATCATCCTGAGTGATCTTTATCTTTTGAGTTTCAAGCTTTGAAACTAAAGTTAGATGTTTGTAAGAAATAATTGGGCAGAAGCCCAAACTTGGAAAAAAACGGAGTGACCAAATGCACGAAGCAATCAAAAGTGGCTCTGCGGAGCGTTGATGTATGCAGTCTTCCCCTACTTTTGCAGAGACTATTTCCATGGTCTGAACCCATGAGTCCATGACAAGTAGGGTAACTTTGATGTTACACCAAAGCCACCCTCTTACCAAATTGGAGATAAAAGAAAAAAAATGATAAGTTTTATTTTTCCACCAAAAAATAGATTCATTTTCCCTTTTTACTTTTTTAAAGAAAAAGTAGGGGCAATCTTTCATGAAAATAGCTCAACTATGATGCGTACTGGTGTGAAGTGTAATGCATTCTGCTTAGTAAAATTATAATGGAAACAATCCACTGATAACAAATGAAACAGAGCATTTCCACCTTTATACCTATCACCGTACACAAAGACTATGGCCTCAGAATAATAACAGATTAGTATCACAAAATAATCAAGCAATCTAGGCGTAATTATTAATTGATCATCATACGCCAAAAACAGTAGAAAACATAATAATGCATAACAGACTTGATGCAACAAAACAGGAGTGTGGATTTGGAGTGTTTACCTGCTCACATCGAAGGAAGAACAGACGATTTTCCTTGGAAAGGATTGTGTCTGGACTTTTGCAACCATTACATATAACATACTCATCTACAAGAGAAGGCAGAAATCTGGTAAGTAATAAAAAGACTATAATAAGCTTTGCCTGTTGAGATGCGAGTAGCACAATAGTTTGCTATGAGACTTTTCCGTGAAAGGGTTTACAGTTACCAAGAAATATTTTGCCATGTTTAGAACAAACAGGACAATATAAACTAAATACAAGGTTGTGCTTCAGTTACATAAGTTGCAAACAGCCAGCAAGTTAGTCATTGGACGTGTAAGCAGATTTTTCGCGACTTATGCACATTACAACATATCTGCTTTAAATGTCTATAACGTCTATTAGACTATTACTCAATATAGCTCTCCAAGGTTGGAAGATTGAAGAGTTGGCTAAAGTATACTAATCAACTACATCAATGCAGCTAGAGGACACTATATAAATCATTAATTTACAATGTGCACCTGCAATTCTTGCACACCCACATACCTGCAAGAAAACGTATATGTACTATGTACATAATTACACATATAATAAACAATTCATGAGAAAATAATATAATAGTTGCCATCATTCAATAAAGTTCCTGAAATTTATACAGTCCAAGGTCAAAATGGACAAGCTCAACAAGAAACAGGAACTGATGTGAAGTTATTCATGGCACTTACTGATATATCTTCTTAGGATACCCTCAAAATTTTTTGGAGCAAATCTTCCCTTAACCACCAATCTCTGCTGCCCATCAAGGGAACCACTTGTTCCCATTTCAGCAAGCAAGAAATTCATCACGTGCTCTGGTTGCCGATGCATCCTGTGAATCAAAATATTTTTTAGATATGCAACACAGTGAAAACACTATGCATTCATGATCAACTCTTTGTAGATATAAATAACTGATCAAATTCACATTTTTTAAATAAAATTCTGTCTACAGCCATTCATGCACATTATGCATTCATCATCTTCTTAATAATTAAAAACTGTGAAATCTCACACAAATGAAGGTTACAAGAGGTGCAGAAGGTGTCCAAATTAAAGCTATCATTCTTAACAGAGATCCGATCTTTTGGCAAGTGGCAACATAAAATTAAATGAAGGAATATTGACAAGCACAAAATAGAAAATCATGACCAGATAAGCCAAGTAAATTAGGACATCAAGACATGAATAACAATAAATAAATAAATAAAGAAGAAGGCTGTTAGAATTTCAATCTGAACAAACTATAATATCAGTGAATGCGGCTATGAAGGCTATAAATAAGCAATCAACTTCTGTTCTCCACCGCAAATAAGTAATTTGTATAACAAACAAGGCTACTTTATCAACTATTACATGATGTAAACAAAAACATATTCGAATCTATAAAATAAAACATATAAATGCATAGATTGATGTCTTTCCTAGCAGATTAAGCTTTCGGAAAAAATTGATCATCCAATCAATTTTAATGTGATACCAAAGTAGGAGGTTCTGCGTTCAAATCCTCCTAGCATTTTAAAAAACACCAAGTTAAATTAAGTCACGTGTTGGGTTTGGACCAGTCTCCTCAACTTTACCACTTACGTGTGGGAGAGTATTACAAATATAAATGCATAAATTAGTCTCTTTCCTAACCGTTCATCCAATCATATTTAACAAAACTACTACAGCATCACTAGAGTTATTAAGTACGAACTGAAGTACTTTATAAATAGCAATATTCAAAAAGAATAGGAGGCATCTTCGAAGATCAAGGTTTTAAAGGTGACTGCAGGAATTACTAATCATTTGTGATAACCCTATTCTATATCTCTAAAATTCATAATTCCATCTGATGCTTTGTTATAGAATTAGGAGTATTTATATGTTTTATGAAATTAAGTCATGAAAGAAAAAAAAATGCTTAGGCTGTGTCCTTTTGGTTGTTTTACAGAAATTTCTATGAATTTGTTGTTGCCCATTCTTCTGGATCACTTTTCATGTTTGGAGGATTATGAAGGTACTAAAACTGTCCGCTCAAAATGAAGCATCATCCTCTAAGATTAGTAAAATTGTTAAAATGATTGTGTTCCCACGATCATAATTGAATCAAAGTGCTACCTTATAGCATTAACACTCTTGAGAAAAAAATCATGCGAAACAGCCAGCTAAACTAACAAGTGCCACAGAAAATTATATGTGCGGAAAACGATAACATTGAGTATGAAAGGAGAAGATGCTTAAGGTACGTTTTGCATAGATCCATGAAATTAACAAAAACTGTCTTCTTGGTTCCTTCTCTGAGAACTTGTGGGGGCCTCATCACTGTCCGACGCCTGTCTCCAGCAAGATCCGGATTATTCTCCCGTAATATATTGAATACCCTACCCAACAGCTGCATGATCAACAATAAAACATCAGCAAGTGGTCCAAAAGACAATTTAGTTTGCTAGGTAATAAATGAATGGAGCAACAAATCATACAATATAATTACAGACATTAACTGCCAACAGTAACCAAGCAACATACAAGCTGAGGTACACGATCAATAAAAAATACTACTATGTGATACAAACATAGCACTAATTCCATGTGAAGAACTTGCTATACATGATTAATTAGTCAGCGAGAGTAAGATATCAGGCTGGTGCCACACAACAATCACAACTTGGATGGCTTGGATATATTTTTTTGGTCCAGGCTCAACTAGTGTAGTGCTGGCTAGCAAAATCAATACCTGGGATTAATGGAGAAATTCCACGGTGCAACACCATGGTTATTTTGCACACTGATAATTAAAGCCAAGAAAGTTGAAATCAGAAAGGTACACATCAGTGGCACAGGCATATACCAGTCACTTGTTGCCCATAATATTCTTTCAAACGGTGAACCTGGGTACTCCACTCCCACAAGGATAGAACGCTCCAACAACTCTCACATTAGGTAAATTTTTGTTCATAAACTTTCAGCTTAAAATCTCAAATGCCATCTCAATTATGCACAATCTACTAAAACATAAACTACAAAAAGACATGCTAACATTTCAATAATGCTGAAAATAAATGTTAATGCTAGATAATAAAAAGAAATAATTTGCACGGCAACAGCAAATATATTCATTGAAGGAACTCCGAAGTTGAAATGGTAATTTGCAAGGAAAATTTCATCACACCTCTTCATATTTGTAATCACGATCTGTTCCTTCCCATGGGTATCGAACAACTCCTAACACAATGCCCTCTCCTTCCTCATCGTCCCCAATCTGATCACCTGAGTAATTATGGCATGACATCAGATAGAATTGATGATTTGCTCATTTCAATGTGTTGCTTTCAACTCTCATCTTTTAATCTTAGAACAACTAATACTGCAGATACAAACAATTCACTCAAGAGTCCTACCGCTGGGGTCTTCTCCGGCATCTCCATTCTCATCATTCAAAAAATTGGTTTCCACCTAATGAGAACATAACAAAAAGAAGATTTATTTTGCAACAAAATAGGTATAAAATGGATAAATGCTAAAAACCAGGCCACCGCATCTGTATACTAACCGGTTTCTTCTTCTTCTTCTTCATGCCAACAAAGCTAGGTTCACTTATCTCATCAACTGAATCAATATATGGATGTTAGCTAGCAGAAGTCTGAACCTTTTGAATTTAATTAAATAAACCGTAAATTCTCACAAAAAAAAACATTTGCAAATAAAACCACCCTTAGATAATGAGTTATAGTTTGTAAATAATCATACCTGTTAAGTTTTCTGTTTTCTCAGCTAGTTTATCTACTGCCTCAGCAGGGTCTTGAATCAGGACCTTCTTCTTTTTCTTCTTCTTAGTTGGATCAAAGGGGGCCAACTATGATATTGAACGAGAAATATTAAATGACACTAAAAAAATAAAAATAATCATAACCATAATTCAATCCTTGTGCAGTGAGTATTAGCTTGAACCCACTCTAAACTCAAACTTAAGAACATGAATTTTTGGAGTATCTTGGAAATGGATGAAAACCTCACAAACAGTCGAAATCAGACAGAAAACAAACAGTCGAAATCAGACAGAAAACTTCCAATAAAAAAGATGGTTAATTTTATAAGACCAGTAGATCAAGTAAAAGTAAATCCAACCAATTAAGAGGAAAAAAAACAAGCAGAAAACTGGGAGGAAGAATAACTATTAACACAATTTGCAGATTGTATGAATTTTGTAAGAATAAAAACGCTTTAAATGGCCAATGTTAACTAAAGAAACACGTTTCAGTGTCCCCCCAAAAAACATTCTTTTCAAACGATGAAAGGCAGTGGAACTTACATCTGGCACCTCCTCTTTCATCTCGGTTTGATTCTCCTCAGCCATACTCTCTAGCTTAAGAACTGTCGAACCTGAACTTATGGACAAGAGCAAATCTAACAAAATCAGTCGACCAACTACAGATGGGTAAGAGAAAAGGAACCCTAATCATGAACAGGATTTAGAGAAACCTAACTCCTTTTCTATAGAAGAAATAGGGAAAAACTACAAGGAGATGATTCCTTTTCAGAAGGAACTCGTGAATAAGCAATAAGAGTTACCTTGACTGAAAGATGGAATGGTCTCTTCGAGCTCCGCGATTTCTACGGATTGCGCAGTCAGCCGGTTCGCCGTCCTTCTGTGTTATATAGGGATCGTGAGCGGGCAAGGTTTAAGGCCTGAACCGCTGAACGAGTGAAGTGCAAAGTGGGATTAGGGATGAAATTAAGAATAGTTTGGGACAGCGAAGACAATTCTATTCTAAACCTATTTAAAAAAATTAATTTTAAATTATCTTAAACTCGTTAGTATTTTAAAAGTTAATTTTTAAATTATCCTACTAATTTAACGGATATCCATCCGTTTTTCGTCCATTAATAAATTTTATATATAAAAGAATTAATCTATAATATACGTATTTATCATAACATTTAAGAATAATTAATAGAATTTATATATAAAAAATTATTCTACGTACTTATCATAATATCTAATATTATATGACTTATACGAATAGTTTAAAATTATAAAAAATAATTGAAATTAATACTTGATGAGCTACTTCTTCGAACCTCTCAACTCTTGATGATATATTGTTATATTATATATTGTATTAGAAAATAGGGTATAAATTATTAAATATGTTATTGTGGTACAATATATACTTAGTTTTAATTAAAAAAATAAATTATATTGAACTCTAATTAAAAGATACAGTTATCATATATATATGGATAATATTAGGAATATTTTAATAATTTTATACTTAACATATTTGGAACGAGTTTTAAACTAAAATCATGAATCCGTCCCAAATCCTATCGAATTTTTACCTCAAAATTCTATACCCGTCCTACGATCTAATGAACAAAATCCACTAATAATCTATCAGAATCTAGGACGGATAAATATTCATTTACAAAAACTCACTACTATTCCTAAGTGAGATTGGGTTTCTTAGGTTTATAACTATTCAAATGAATCAAACAGTAGATTTCAAATGCTACGTTTTTTTTTTAAATTAAGTTACAAATACTAGTTGATGTATAACAATTGCAACCGTTGCGTTGAATAACTCGTATATTTTTAAGAAAGACCAAAAATCACAAGACCCCCACAATACGATCATGCAAATTCTATCACGGGCGGGTGCGGTCCAACATAAAATTGGATTATATATATATATATATATATATAGCACACATAAGATTAAAAATTAATGGTGGAAAATTATAAAGAAAATTATAAAGAAAATTAATGGTGGAAAATTATAAAGAAAATTATAAACTAGGTTATGGTGTATTTACTTGAGCACAACATTTCTGAAAACAATGGAAAAAGATCCTTTTTGTGGTATGATCAAGAAACATAGATCCATGACATAAATGAGGGGAATGAATTACACTTTTGACCTTTTCAATTTGGACTTGCGTGCCTGCAATTGCTCAGCATCATCAACGAGCGCAGCATGTGGGCGTTGTTGCCCGCCACCCGGACTATGCGGGCTCGGCCCGATCGCTAGGCCTAATGTTGGCAGGTTGAGCTGGCTCTGGCGAGCTCTGCCAGCTCTAGCGGGCTTGGCCCGCTCGCCAGAGCGAAAGTAGCACAGTATGATTCAAATTTATCTTTAATCAAATTAACTCCGATTTGAGTCTAGTCGTTCTAAGTTCAGAATTAATTTAAGTCAATACTTAACACATAGATCCATTAAAGAGAAGAAAGTTGAGACTTAATTTAAGTCAATACTTAACACATAGATCCATTAAAGGGAAGACAACATGACATAGACGAGGAGAATAAATTACAAGCATTGACTTTGAATTTCTCACATGGAACTGGATGGCATATAACTTGTTTTAAAATCCATTTTCTACATTACTATTGAAGAGAGAGAGAAAAATCTTGTTTTAAAAAACAAACTTTTAAATCCATTTTCTACATTATTATTGAAGAAAGGAAAAAGAAATCTTATCACAAAATGTATATTAGTCATCCTACAAGTTAGTAACTTTGCGATGCTTCAAGTCTAAAAACTGCTCAATCTAGTGTATAGAGATAACGAGAAAATAGCGGATGCCAAGTGAGATTAATTTTGAAGGAAAAAAAAGAATAGGTGAGTTCCTGCATTGAGAAAGAATTAAGAAGCATATTTTTTGGTCCACATGGCAGCAGTTGTCTCGTATTGAGCTCTGTCATTCTTATAAAAGCGGCCAGCATCCGGAGCAACAGGGTCATCAGGATTTGGATCTGCCAACAAAGAGCTAATGGACAGCAGTACCTGCCCAATAAAATGAAATATTACAATAAAAAGAAAGAAATTGAAATAACATGATTTGTTAACATCAAATGAAATGTTGGGTCTTCCATAGACCCAACGTGAATCACATCAGTAAAGGCAAAAGCAACATTTATTGAGAAATGAGCTGATGATCTATATCATTCATTCATGCTTTGACAAGGAGAATACTTGTTTTTGCTGCCATTGAGTAGTGGCAATTGTGATATGCTCGCAACCGGTTCATCTTTCATATGGTAGAAGTCAATGAAGCCTAGTGCCTAGTGGTATACTATAGGGTTTTTCTGTGGGCTGTGGGCCTGTGGCTCTCTACTCTTGTGATCTTGTGCTTGCAGAGTGCTTTACTGCTTTATTTCTTCGTCCCTTTGGTTTCTCCCTCGCATTTAGGTTAATCTTTTAAGATTCCTTTCTTCGTAACATTTCATAGTTTTCAAAAAGTTGAACCTAGTTAGGTTCTTTATGGACAATCCGACCAACTTTCTCAATTTTTAACATATTTGTTAATTATCTATATACTTGTCAAGGTTGACCACATTTACTTCATATTCAATTTTGGAGGAATGTACGCATGGTTTTTAAATCTAGTATTGTACCAATCTAATATTTTTCAATAATCTCAATATTGGTACAGGCGGGGTACATACATTATATCCACCATACCAATCGGTGGTACAATGCATGTTTGGACATTATCGGATCAAGCGATTTGTACAATGACTATTTTTATAGTCGTTGGGACCGGTTTTTAAGAGTTTGAGGGCTATATAAAGTCCTTAAACCCCATATTTTCCTACCTATACTATTTTCGTACTCTAATCTCTTTCAAAACTCTCAAAATCTCTTAGATCTTTCTCAAACCTCTCTCATATTCAACAAAGAAAGGGTGACCCAGTGAATAAAGTAATCCCACTTTTGTGGGACTTTGGGAGGATTGATGTACGTAACATTCACCCTACTTTTTGCAGAGAGACTGTGACTCGAACCCGTGACCTCCAGGTCACAAGTGGGTAACCATTACGCCAAGCCACACTCTCTTCTCTCATTCTCAATGAAAAAAATAAATTATACCAATATAGTTGAGTATGGACCATATTGTACCGTGTGTGTGTTAGTACGATATGGTATCAAGACTTACAAATACCAGTGTTAGTACGATATGGTATCAAGACTTACAAATACCAGCCAAACACCAACATTGGTGCAAGGTTTTAAACCTTGAATAATGTATCTCATCTATAATCAGATCAGCTCCCATGAAACTCCACGTGCAAAAGAGATATTGTCTTTAAAAGAAAAAAAATGATCTTCCATGGATGGGCTAATCTAGTTGTACCTTGGAGATGGTCAAGACAGGGCTCCATTGGTCTTGCAGAATATCCAAACAGATGGCCCCTGTGGTACTGATGTTTGGATGAAAGACTGGTGTAATGAAGGCAACCTACAACAAAAACCAAGGCCATCAGCCTGGATGTTAGCAGATTTAAGCTATTTAACATGAATACTTACACAATTGCTGAAATAAGCAGGTAATTAGAGATGCAAATGAAGTTTTCTAATTTTGTATACTGAAAGTGACTTTGTCACGTTTTAGACATCTTCACTAGATGAAAGAAATCATTTTAGGTAAAGAGGGCAAAACCTGCTATTTCATTTCATAAGGGTTGAAATGATAAAAAAGAAGCAGTGGGCAAAGCCATTACCCGAGTGAATTAAAAGCTAGACTAATGTGAATGTCCAAGTGATGTTGAGTAGTTCACTTGGCCACTTTGGAATATTTGATTGTTACATTCCATCCATATAGTCCACCACCATAATAGAAGTTTTACTCATAAAAGTGCCCATAGCGAAGCAAATTGAAGCAATGTGGACAGCTTCCATAGTAAGTTTTATACAGAAGTGATCAAATCTGCTTCTGTTTTACATGATTTAGAGTGCGGTTCAAAATTTAATAACATGCACTATATCAATTTAAAATAAGCTAGTAAACTCAACAAGCTTGTAGGAACAACAGTCCACTTATATTAGCTAAGTATAAATAATAAAGAGCTATAACATGAAGTTAACTATAAACAATTCATGAAGATTCTTTATTAAAATTTAATATTTAGCTAAATATTCAGAAACAGGTATGGCAATAAGTACACAACGTTGAAAGTTAATTATAAACAATAAAGAGCTAAAACAGTTCTGTTCCCGTCATGTTATAATGCCATTCTGCATTAGCTATAACATGAAGATTCTTCCATCACCCGGAATTGCCTTTCAAAAATAGTATATACATACACATTAAAGGAACCTTTTCATAAGCATTAAGGTAGCATTTGGTTGGATGAAATAGATAGAGAATAGAATACTATTCCTTATGCCCCACTTATCCCTTTGTTTGCTTGCAACTTATTGACAAGAAATAGGTGGGTCATAAGAAATAGATAAGGAATACTATTCCTCACGCATGAGAATACCTCAACCCGATGAATAGTATTCCTTATGATATTTTTCTATATTGTCATTCAATATTTATAATATTACATAAGAATATTAAAAACAAATTATTAAATTAATTTTAATAATTTCATATCTTAAACATATAATTATTATTTTATTTATTAAATATTATTTTAATAATTATTTTTTGAAGATTCATTTTTTATGAAAATAAAATAAACAATAGCTTTTTTATTATTTTACATTAATCCATTTTTTATTATGTTGTTATTAATTAAAATAAATTATAATATAATTTATTATATTTTAGAAGGGCATTTTAGTTATTTTACATATTGTCCTTCAATATTTATAATATTACATAAGAAAATAAAAAATAAATTGTTAAATTAATTTTAATAATTAAATATCTTAAATAGATAATAATCATTTTATTATTAAATAATATTTTAATAATTGTTTTTTGAAGATTCAATTATTTTTTATGAAAATAAAATAAAATAAAATATTGTTATTGTTTTAAATTAATAAACTATTTTACATTAATCCATATTTTTATTATGTTGTTATTAATTATACTAAATTATAATATAATTTATTATATTTTTAGAATGTCATTTTAGTTATTTTTCTCTTAATTCATTGTCTATTCCTTATGCTAAGCAAACAAAGTAATATTATTCCTTTCTTTTTCTATTCCTTGTGTCAGTCAAATAAGGTAATATTATTCATTGTCTATTCTTATTCCTTATGAATTCATTTCATTCAATCAAACACACCCTAAGTATAAATAGGAGGGATCAAACAATGACTAAAATGCAAGTAGTACATATTTTGAATACAAAAGGTCCCAATACAAAAATATACAATACAAAAAAATAAGACTCATACATTGAAGAGCATCACCTTTGGTGGTTTAAAGGGGTACTCTGACGTGAAGACAATCCTCAAATGAAAAAGTCCATCGGCATATGGACTATTAGGAGGCCCCCGCATACGAGCTTTCCAATGGAACATGTTGTCCTCAACAGTACCTGGAAATTAAGAAAATACCATCAATCATAGTTTCTCCAAAAGAAAAGCATAAAATTACTGCAGACAAGAGAATGCCTGAAAATTGTATCATAAATAAGCATAGTTAAAGAAGCCACTGCCACAGGAACTAAACCTATCAAGTGCTGCCACATGAACTAAACCTATTTAAGTGCTGATTCTGAAGGTCCTAACAAAAAAATTAAATTGGAATCAGTAGCTTCTATTCAGATGTCCTTTGGTACTACCTTGAACTTCAATATTCTTTTTCTTTTTTCACTGAAAATTTGGAAATAATTTTGTAAGTGTTCTTCCAATCCTCCAAAATATACTTGATGGCAATTTGAGCAGCCCAACTAATGTTCACTGTGTTAAGAATATAAATGCATATATTAATCTCTTTCCTAAAAGTTTAAGCTTATGGGAAAATTGATCATCCAATCAAACTTAACACGGTATCAAAGCGGAGTTCTTGAGTTTGAATCCTCCTAGCATCAATATTTGAAAAATATATCTCTCACCTCAATTAAGTCAATCCACTTGTTGGGCTTGGATCAGTCTTCTCCTCAAGTTCATTTGTCCACAAGTGAGGGAGAATGTTAAGAATATAAATGCATATATCAATCTCTTTCCTAAATTAGCCATCCAATCAAATTTAACCCACTGAACAAAGACCACGTGGAGCAAAAGAAGACAAACATTCTACAATAATTCCATTGGTAAATATAGGGTGCTGGAAAAAACAAATACCTCTGCATACAAAAAAATACTTCATCTAGAACAGATAAATTGGCATCAGGACATCCACAATCAATACCGTGAGTATATTAAATAGGGTTGTCTGTATATACCTACAGTGCATTCGAAAGGAGGATCCTCCTGCAAAGCTTTCAGTTCACTCGTGAGACGTTTTAATGCCATCTGTTGCTTTCACATTAACAATAGATTGAATGAACACATTGTAAAACAAGGATGATAGAAAGAAAAAAGCTTCTGGTGCCAGAATTTAATCGCATGTATCAGTTTGCCCAAAAATTTAGCATAATAAGTATCAAAGTATTTAAGTCCAACTCACAAAAATACTAACAGAAAAATACTAATCATATGTCAACTTCTTCATAAGTTCTGTGATGTACAAATTCCTAATTGTAACACATGGATGCATTAGAATCATCACATGTATTATAATACTTATCCAGTATTTGCAA
Organism: Canna indica; assembly: GCA_034359265.1. NCBI lineage: Eukaryota > Viridiplantae > Streptophyta > Magnoliopsida > Zingiberales > Cannaceae > Canna > Canna indica. The sequence goes on from CP136891.1 coordinate 975,996, forward strand.
GGGCTTTGATACGAACGAAACCCACAGAACCAGTATGACATGGTCTCAACCAGACAATACTCTAACACATACTACTTAAACAACTCGCATAAGGCAGCACATACTGAATAGTATCTTGTCAAAAAGGCATGCTATTGCTTCTAAAATTAAATAACAATAGATTCATTAACAACCATCACAGTGAGATCAGGCAAAACCTTAGGAGATAGCTTATGCATCTAAGGCATCTTTAAAAAACTATTGAGATATATATGCAATCTTGAGGATTATAAAATACAAATTTGCTCTCAGATTATCCAGTATTATGATAGACCTGCAAATCAATTCATGGATAACTCATGATGAACAAAGTATGACATATTCAAGCAAAAGCTAAATATAGATGGTAATCATATGAACAAATATAGATGGTAATCATATAACATATTCAAATTTACCACAAATTCCTCTTAGGTTCTGTTTGGATACGATTCATTGTACCTTGTAAGGGGAAAGAAGGGGAATGAGAAAAAAAAAATTAATAGACAATTATACCCTTTTTATTTATGCGTTATATGTGATGCTTCGAGGCAATACTGAAATTGATCATAAAAGAGTAACCCCAACCAATAGGGACTGAAAAATGCCACTAGGGTTTAATAACTATCTTGTAAATTTATAAAAATAATAAGGATAATTTCATAAATTTATTTTGGATTAATTTTTTTATAATTATTTACCTTCATTCAACCCCAAATTGGGGTTGAATGAAAATTGAGATTTGGAGGGAAACCAAGGTAAATAATTTCCCTCCATTCCCTTTCCCCTCCATTAAAATAATAAAACCAAACAAGGGGTATTTTTTCCGTCCCTTCTCTTCCCCTCCTTTAACCCCAATCCAAATAGTGTAAACATGACGACCAAAAATAACATTGTCTACTTACTATAAAAAGTAACATTGTCTAGAACATAATTATCACCAACATTGTTTACCAGAAACCATTATAATTTCACCAGATCAAATGGTAATCAGTATGCCATTCATGTGATTTAGAAGAACTGAATATAGATATTAAAGAATTATGGGTACCGGAAGATTCATGAAAAACAATTTATCTCGTTAGGTCTAGACAAATTCGAAAGTACTGACATATTCAAATTCATGAATCTTTGAAAACCTTAACAGATAGTGAAACCCAAGAAGAACTCAAAGAACAAAATCATTTATCAGATACGGAAAGGTGGATTAAAGATAACATGCAAGAACTGAAACCTAAACAGAGGTCCGTTCTAGAGGGAAATTTACAAACACTGCAAATTGGTAAGAGGTTCCTATCTGAGATCAAATCCGAGATTTCGTTCAAGATTGAACAAAGGCCATGTAAATCAAACATGTAAAGCTAGGTTCCCAGCCCAACCGAGTTGGAAACAAAGCAGAAAAGAAACGGCTCTGCCTATGTGAAAGTCAAGACATATGATGTCTGAATCTCATGAAAAAGAAGGATTTGTATAAAAGATGGAGAAGCAGATTACAAAAAGCTCTACCTCTGGTAGAGCTTCAGTACGGAGTAACTGAGTCCGACGAACAAGAGAAGAAATGTTTGTAGATATGGCGATCAAATCGGATCGAAAGAGAAGAAGTAGAAAAAAATCAAGCAAAGGCCCTTACCTTTGGCGTTGTATAGCTCACCGCTTCGAAGGAATCGGTAAGAGAAGGCCGCCGGATAGCGAAGGCGATGCGAATTGGAATTGGGAACAGCTTGCTCGGAGTACCCGTGACTAGAGATCGTGGTGTTATACGCGCACATTTTAAACTTAACTTATAATTAAACTGAATCGTTGTGAATCGTTGCATTTGAAGACTCTTTCGAGTTTCGCTAAAAAGGGAGGGGTATTTTAGTATTTGAAAATGACAAATAATACCCTTTGATACAACTTAAATAATTTGAGGAATGTAAATCTGTTAATTTTCGTAAGTTGAGTATAAATTTATTAAAATTATAAAAAACAAGTAGCAAAGAAGGAATTAATCCTGTTGAAAATTATTGATTAATATTAAAATAATAAAGAATTATATACTGATTTTTATTTTAGATTCATATACTATTGATTTCCTCAAACTGAAAATTTAAAATAAATAAACCAATTAGGTTAATTTAATTTAATACTTTTATTTTATTTGGTAAAATTATTACCATTATTGAAAAACACTATTGAAAAAATTCACAATGCATTGAAATAATATTATGGATGTTAAGGCTGGAAATATAATTTATAGTCTATGAATAATAACGTTGACAACAACATTGGCGGAGCGAAAAAGTGCACACGGGTAGGGATCGAGATTGGAGGATAAGGGAAAAGAAGAAGAAAAGACGATATAATTTGAGGATAAAGGAGAATTTTGAAATTTATGAGGGCAAAAGAGAATAAAATTTGGGATATAAAGAGAAATTTTTAATTCTATAAGGGCAAAGAGAGATAAATCTTAGGGATACGAGGGCAATTCTATAAAAAGAGGAGGGAGCAAAATTGTCATTCACCATATATAAGTGATGAAATTTCAAAATCGAGAGGGAGGAGATAATTCACCTTTATTTTTTGAGGAATAACGTACAATTTGATCATTCAAATATAGTCGAGTTTTCATAATGATCCCTAAAAAAATCCAATCAATGCAGTTCCTTTAAAACATGACTCGAGCATTAGTCCCTAACATGATTGTCAACGAGTATCAAGGACTATTTTGAGTCATGTTTTAGAGGGACCATATTGACCAATTTATTTAGGAACACTATGAAAACTCGACTATATTTGAATGACCAAATCGTACGTTATCAATTTTTTTAACAAATTTTACAATCAAACAAGAAAATAAACTTCCAAACAAATTGAGAATATAGTAACTATTCCGTTTAATTAAGTACGGCCTCCAAGTCATTCGAATTTAATTTTTACAATGTTCAATGCAATATTGAACTGCGGGACTATTGTTAAGAGAATAATAGCAACATAACACCAAATTATCTCTCAAATGATGCAGGCAATTCTTTTTATACCCAATTCCAGACAATTCTTACCATTTTAGACTGGTGCAACATTACCAACAAAGTATATAACTGGACATAAAGACAACAAATGAGACAAACCCAGTCCATAAACAAACATGACTTCAGTTACATGAACTAATTGGCTAAGTCGATCACAAACATGGTAAGGCTCTTGAGAGTATTTTTGGAACTCTTTTAGTTGCTTGGATTTATTACTCTCTGAATGCCTCCGGTAGCTTCTAATTTGAGCTGTCATGGTGTTTGCTCATTATAGTCCTTGGGCTTGTCGACCTCTGATGATGGTCGGCTCCCTGAACCAGACTGTCGGATTTCCTCAATCCTTCTAATCACCTCTTCAATTCTTGGTCGTTGTTCGGGAACCTTAGTAACACAAGCCATTGCAACCTGCAGCATTTGGACCATCTCTTCCTCGGTATTTTGAGAACTCACGAGCTCCCTGTCAAAAACCTCGGCAGTCCATTCCTCTCGCACCACAGAATGAACCCACCTTGGCAGGTCCACAACATCATCAGGCCCTTGAGATTGTAATGGAGCTTTCCCGGTAAGCATCTCAAGGAGGAGGACACCAAAGCTGTAGATGTCAGACTTCTGAGTGATCTTCCTAGCCTCAATGGTTTCAGGGGCACGATAACCCACAATGACCCGATTAGTGTTGGCAGGAAGGTTCATCAGAACCATGAGACCATAGTCCGAGACTATGGGTTTAAGATCTTGATTCAATAGGATATTGGATGACTTGATGTTACCATGAGCAAACTTTGCACCACCTTCAGAATGTATGTGTGCTATGCCATTAGCTGTTCCAAGTATAATTTTCACCCTGGAATCCCAGTCCAGTGAGGCCCTATCAGTGCCCCTGTTCCCTGTACATCATCCCATTCCAATTAAATGACAAAAATACTTGTAAAATGAACTGATAAACTTCTATATTTTGAGGGTGTATTTAATTGTCACCTCAAGCCAAATAGATGAAAAGGATAGATAATTTCACCTTTATTCATTGTTTGTCACTGAAAAAATATATTAATAAGGCGAAAAGAAGAGAAGTGACAGATATGATAATGTTTAATTGGGCATGAATTGCACCAAGATCATACTTCATTTTCTCCTCATTGTAGGCCCGACTCATATATGCTAGCATGAACTATTTAATTACATACAATTCTCATGCAGTAGTTATTAGGGAATGATGCAAATAGTTTGTGTTATTCCTTTACTAAGTTTATGAGGCTCATTATCAGCAGTATAATAATGTTAACAATTTTTAAATAAGAACAGTACTCTATTACAATCTTGTTTAGTATTAGGAAAACATGCTCGCTGGTCACCAATGTCTCATATTTGGGTGCATTGAACTTAATGAAAGTACATCAAAGCCATTCCTACAAACAAGCTTTGATTATAGAAATGAATAAGAATTTTTTTGAGCTCATCTAAATAGTAAACAAGATTTGGATGTGTAAGTTGAACAACAAGAACGATACAAAGATTGATTGGATTTTAAGATTATGATTCCCTATATCTGATATGTTTTTTATCAAATGTTTTATTCAAACACATTTCAAGTACAGCAAGACATTGGAGTAGATTGTATTAGGTGTTAACTCTTCTCATTATTGGATATTATACTTTTGGTCCCCAAAGTTGGTCGAATTTTGGTTTTAGTCCACATAGTTTATTTTCATTTAGGATTTGGTCTCTATCGTCACATGAGCCCTAAACGGAGCTGACGTGGATAACAGATGTCGACTCGACTAGACATTGCTGACGTAGACCTGCAAGGACCAACTTTGTAAACTATATGGACTAAAACCAAAATTTTGTAAACTATGGGGACTAAAACCAAAATTCAAAATTTGGCGCATTCAAAACGGTTTAAATTAGATTTTGAACATCAAAAAAGTGTTGATTTTCACTCTAATAAATGTCGGTTTCCCATGCATTTGCTGTAGTGGCAACACCATAATACAAGGTTATTGCTACGATTTCGTGAGCATTGTTAAGGGATATTCAGAGATACAAAATATATTGCAAAATATTAATATGTTCCTTATTCAATTAATGTGTTCAATGCAAGAATACGAAATCAGATGTTTGTCTTAAATAAAAAATAAATTAATCTTGCAAATATTAAACTAATCTTCTAAATATATAAATATGTCATCACACTTTTCAAAATAAAATCCAAAATAAATCACCTTAATCCGTAAAAAGTTTGCTCAATTTTAATATTTTTAAATATTATAGTTATTTATAAATAAATTAAAAAAATATATCCTATGATTTTTTATATTTATTAGGAAAAATAATTACTTAAATTTTGGTTTTAGTCCCTATAATTTACAAAATTTTGATTTTAGTCCTCATAGTTTACAAAATTTTGGTTTTAGTCCCCATAGTTTACAAAGTTGGTCCATGCATGCTCCACGTCAGCAATGTCCGGTCAGCACCCGTTATCCATGTCAGCACCTTTTAGGCCTCATGTGACGATAGGGACCAAATCCTAAATGGAAATAAAGTGTGGGACTAAAACTAAAATTTTGGAACTATAAGAACTAAAACCAAAATTGGAGCAAACTGTGGGGACCAAAAGTATGATTTTCCCATAAATATAAGGAAAAATATCTTATACACGAAGAGACATAAAATCTTAAACAAACAGCCACTTAAGTGACAACAACAACAACAACAACTAAGCCTTAATCACATGATAGATGGGGTCGGCTATATATATTCTCTATTTCAACCATCCTACTCCGATTCTATGGATTACATCTTCATCTATCAATGAAGTCTAGATATTTGAAATGGCTACACTTAGATGGTACCACACCACCTAAACTCACTTCCCCTCTATCCTTCTTACTTAGACTAAAATTAACCTAAAATGTTTGCTTTCAAGGGTGTTTCTCTATACTTCACTTATGATTAACTCTCTCTCGTCTCATCAACTAATACAATATCATTATCATCTGCAAACAACATACACCATGGAATATCATCTTGTATACTACTAGTCTACTCATCCATTACTAGAGTAAAGAAGTATGGGCTCAAGGTCAAACCCTGGTGTAAACCCACTGCTATAAAAAACTCCTCCCCTACTTGCTCACTTGTAACTTCTCCTACTTACATTCCTTAATGACATTTATATGTTTAACATGAATACCTCTCTTCTCTAATGTCCACCAAAAAAACTTTTCTTGGTACTCTATCATATGCTTTCTCTAGGTCGATGAAAACCATATGGAGATCCTTTCTCTTCTCTCTATAGATTGAAATATAGCCCCTTTGTAAAAACAACCACTTAACCAAGCAAGATGCAAATCACATGATCATTCTCATATGTCCAAACTATCACTTGTCCGTATAGTAAATATAAGAAAACTCTAAAAAGGGGAATGTTTGTTACTCCTATTATATATGAGGATCCCGCACCTCGTAAGTATAGCATTGGATATTTTTCTCTTGAACTTTGCCTTGGGAGGAAAATTACTAAAGAACATTCTAGTTTCCAAAATTTCTAAAACCTCACTTTCAAAAATATAAGCCTTATTATTTAGTGAAAATAAATAAAGTTTAGTGTCATAGTACCTTGACTATAATAACATGAGTGTCTGAGTATAATGTTTGATGCACTAGATGTGAAATATTTTTCAAAAGTGGGACAACCTAACGTCATTTATAGAAAATTCGGTGTTCCATGATAACATTTTTAAAAATAAGGCTCTTTTGCATGAATTGACTATGAAAAGTATTTAATATGAATAAAATGTTCTCATCCACAATAGCAAAAAAATGCAATTAGACAAACAAGCAAGACCTTAAACCTAACCTAAGAGTCAATTAGGATAAGGACTGCAAATCTTAAAATTTATGGATGCTTGCATACATAACAAGGGATAAAAGAGCTCAGATTATCAAAGTGTCAATTTCCTCATTTTGGAAGCTTTGTGAGAGGTAGCGAATGAGATACTCACACAAGTCTACTGTTCTTATACATTTTTTCACTCTGATAAAAAAATCTATTTCTAATATGAAAAACAGAAAACAAAAATGATATGGGAAAGAATTATAACCTGTAGTTACTCATTATAACATACCTTCTAACTACAAAGATATTTTATAGAACCTTGTTTATACTTATAAATAATAAAGAACAACATATTTACTGGGTGAATTTTTCAGGACAACGAAGACAAAAATTTCATATTAAGTGGTGCTTGCTCTAATAAACATTAGTGAAAACCATGATGACATCAAATCAACTAAGCTTATTGTCTGTACTTGTTAGGTAAGAAAATCTAGCCATATATGTGAGTTAATTGTAATCATTTCCACATTCTGCAACCTGGGATTAAGCAGTATTCTCAATCATACTATTCAAGGTCTTCAAAAGTTATACTAATGATACCTAATGAGCATTATAACACACAAACATCTACATATAAGAAAATATATTGAGAAGTAGAATTTAGAGTAGCATACCATGCAAGAGAGCTGAGAAACTGCCAGTGGGAACATAGTCATAAACCAGGAGCTTCTCATCCTTCGAGTAGTAATAAGCACGAAGAGGATTTAAATTTTCGTGTTGCCCAACATTTCCAATCATTTCCATTTGTTGCTCAAATTCTTTCTTTCCAACAACCACCTCCTTCAATCGTTTCACTACTACAGTTGTGCCATCCTCCAGGGAAGCCTTGTAAGCAGTACCATAACTCCCCTTGCCAAGAACTTCAGCTGAGGCTCGTAGAAGGTCTTCCAAATCAAAGTTATAAGTGCATCCCCCAAAGAAAACCAGCTTATTCCTCTCAGAAGCTTGAACTCCGCTACTATACTCTTTAGGCTTTTCATTCCTTCCACCACCTGAACCCTTCTCTTTCGGGTCTCCACCAACCCCTCTATTTTTCCTCTTAACAAAGCATACGAAAAGAATAACAACAAATACAAGCAATAAAGCCAAGCCTCCAGCAGCAATAGCAATTATGAACCCCGCATTTATTTTCTTCCTAAGGCTGTTCTCAGGATTCTCAAGTAGTACTGTTGGTGGGGGTGTCAAATTAGGGTCAAAAGGTGAAGATGAGGGTGAAGGGAGAATTGCAGAGCATTGAGGTAGAGGAGAACCACAAAGGTGAGGGTTTCCAGAGAATGAAGCACTTGAGAAATTTTGGAAGAAAAGTGGGATGGAACCATTCAGGTTGTTGTTGCTCAAATTCAAGTGTCTCAGCCTTGGGAGCTCAAGATCAGGGATCGGTCCAGATAGAAGGTTGTTCTGCAAATTTAAGACAGACAGTTGAGAGAGATTCTGAAATCTGGAAGGAATTTTTCCTGTTAATGAGTTGTAGGAAAGATCAAGAGCATTGAGGCCAGAAGGGATTGAATCTGGTATTTCGCCCGAGAAGTTGTTGTGTTGAAGGTAGAGAAACTTCAGCGAGGGGAGTGAGAAAATATCTGATGGAAGACTTCCACTCAGATAATTAGACCGAAGGCTTAAAATTCGGAGATGATCAAGCTTTCCAAGTGTGTTTGCAGGAACAGAACCAACAAGCCCAATCCCTGGAAGTCGAATGGCAAGAACATGAGCTTGGTCTGGTGTGCAAGTAACACCAACCCAAGTAGAACAGACTGAAACGTTGGAATTCCAGTCAAGCTTCTTGCCATGGTGAATTGAATTAGCAAAAGCAATGAGAACTTGCTTGTCTGTACTTAACTCGGAGCTCACAGCATCGAGAAAGAATAGGATGATGAAAAAAAGAGAAAGAGATGACAAAAAAAGGCATCTATGCTCGTGGTGATCCATGGCTATTGTTCTGAACTGGATGGCTATTTCAGTTATTTGCGAGAAGTCTGCCTTGCCTGTTCCAGAGACAGAAGAGTATGTATTAGAAAAAAAGAATAATGAGATGGTACTGTGAGCATCTATAATTACAAATGATATGCTCCAAATATGGTTCCTTAGTCCATAACAACCCTGAGCAAGCAAAGGTGCAGACGCACCCAGAGAAAAAGAGATGACAAAAGCGCTCAAAGCAACTTGCCCCAGTTTTTTATTAGAAAATAAAAGCTTCTTCATATAAAGAATAAAGAATAAAGAATAAAGATTAGCCCAAAGAATAACAAAAATCCAAAATAGTACAGGAAATTTCTAATGGACAACAACTGGTCCACTAAAACCATTTACTAATTACTAGGAATAGTGGCAATTTGGTCTAGGTAGGGGTCATTTTATCTGTCACTTTCTCTATGTAACATTCAATGCAAACATGATTCTGTTACCGATATATCCTTATAGATCCGAGTGACTTGAGTCACTTCACTCACTGCTATATCATTGACATTTAAGTATTTAACAAGTCACAAACTACTAAAAAGACAAATCCTATGCCTTATCAAATGAATTGCCTGCTACAAATTAAGATAGAGTAAAAAGCCAATGCTCAACAATAAGCAAGCAAACAAATGAACCAGGTATGATATCGTTATAGAAGGGATAAGCAATCTGAAAATAAATTTCTGAAAAGTAGCTAGGCCCTAGCACTATTGCCAAAGTTGTGATTAATTTATTCCATACATAATCTTTATTATAAATACAGATCTAAGGTACTTTGGTAAAGATTCTCTGCAAGATTTCAAAGTTGTAGTTAGGTAGGCCACTTTGGAAGAAAGCCATAGTTACCACACACTTAAAAAGAGAAAGCAGCAAGCTTTCTGGAAAGGATACTGTTAAAAAGAAAATAAAGTTGATCAATTTAATTTAGTTGCACTTAAGACGGATTAGAGGGGAAGATGTGTTTATTAGTCGCAGAATAAACCAAAAAGCACCACTGGAGAATGATAAGAGCAGCTTGGAAATGCTTTGCTTAAAGGAATAACAGCTAAGAAATCTCCATATCTACTTTTCTCATACTTATATGAAGCAGCTCGAAACAAGGTCTGCCAAAAAAAAAATAAAAAATAAAAAATGCATCCGAAAGGGCTCCCACAAAGCAAAATAACAGAGCCAATATGTTCCCTATCAAAAGAAATAAAGAATAAAGAAGAGAAAAGAGGAAACTAGGTGACAAAGAAGATAATTTAAACTATTAACGCCATCAATTAATCACAACTTTTTTCAGCGTACATACGAGTGCCTTATAAGTACCAAAACTGTACAAAACCCTAACTACACCTGCTTCTTTCCTTTATTAGTGAACATGAACTCATACTCTTAAATTCTGAAAGAACTCTGCTCAGGATTAACAAATAAGTGGTCGACTTCGGACGCGAAGGAGGAAAACAGGACACATTATTACTTCACGGAATCATGAAGCAGTACAATAAAAAGCAACAAAGAGAGCTTCGAACTAAAAAATATCTATAAACAAGGGCATTACCCCCAAAGCAGTACAATAAAAAGCATGAACTTTTGCTTAAACGGATCGAAATCCACTACAGAAACTAGAAATCCAGCTCAAAACGAGTCATAAACATCATTTCCCAACAAAATTACCACATTTTCCTACAAAAGCCGCTAATTCTTACTGCACCCCCCAGAGTCGGAGAATACTCGTACAAGATCGGAATTTTAGAGAAATGGAAGCAAGAGTGAAATTTTTTTACTAAAATGCGAACCTCAAATGCTCCAAATTCTGTCTGAAATTCTATTTTCGAAGCTAAAGAGATCGACATTGCAGCTGAGCTCATACAACCACCTGGAGCACTGATTTTTCGCCCAAGAAAACACCAGCATTTCGCCGAGAACCCACAAATAGGCCTTCTCACTCCCTCAGCAAGATGGGAACTCCTTTGGAGCCGAAGCGGAGGCTACATTCGTACGATTTGGAGCACGCATTTGGAGACGAAATCAGGACTCGGGAGCAGGAGGGAAGTTTTGGCGTGGCTTCGACGCCGGCGGAGAGAGCGGCGAGGAAACGTGGAGGACATTTAAAGCGTCGGTTTCAGGAAATGTCCTCGGCATTTCTTTTAATCACGCCTTTGTCCCCCGCTCATCATATGGTCGCGACGCGTCCGATGATTACGTGCTTCTCGTGACTTGATCGTAACCGTCCAATTTCGGCAGCTGTAATAACTATCAGTCATTTAATCGGAGTCAAATGTTTGGTCAAGTCCGTTAGACCTAGTAAATATATTCTGACAAACAATAAACTTACCCGCAATTACTATCCTTTAATACGATGGGATGTCAGATGGGTCCCGCAGAGACCCTCTCCAGTTTCCATGCGCGAATTATTTTGTTAAGTAATGGGGTGGTATAAGATCACTTGCCATGAAGTCATCGTGGCATCCACGTGGATTTCATGTATGAATATCCTAGGCAGCTTTTGTATATGTATTAATTATTTAACACTTAAATAAAACATGTTTGTTTCATGAAATAAATAACAATCTCGTTTGATTAATATGAAAAATAACTTGATTATATATATATATACATACACATATATATATATATATATATATATATATATATATATATATATATATATAGAAAGTAACTTTTATAAAAATATTATACTTATAATGAATTAACTTTTTCACGTATAATTTATTGGTATTTTTTCATTAGAAATACAAATAAATATTTACTTGACAAAAAGTTAACTCGCATTTAAATTCTTATATATTTGATTGACATAAATTTTTTTTGAACAAATATACATCAAATTTATATATGAGTATATGTTATTGTTTGGAGTCGGGATGATGCGGTTCGACGCGTCTTCTGGTCATGTGTGAAAGACACTCTAACGCTTAAATAATAAAAGATTCTCAGTGAGAGGAATAAAAATTAAAATCTAGATGTACCCGATTTGCATTGTGTTTGTACAGAATGAGAGATGTTTGACGATAATGTCTATCAAAATATCGTAGGAATATGCTCAGAATGGATCGAGGCTGATCTCAAAGATATCCATGAATGAAGAATTTTTCGTAATTAATGAAGAGGTAAGTATCCTTGTATGATCGGATGGAGCCCCCACCAACTTAGTGGTGTAACTTGACTTGAGTTTGATTTATGTGTGTGGGTGCTTCTGAGCCTAATATGATCGGACCCAAAGTGCTAGTCTAACTTAGTATATATGGAAATTTTTAATTTTATTTGTAGATTAATATCTTAATATATATATATATAATATAATTTTTCACATATAACTAATATAATATATATGAAAAATAAATTTTATATGTAATTAATATAAACAATTACACATTTTATCTCAAAAAAATTGAAATAAAGTAAATAGATTTAAAAAAATCATGAATTATCTAATTTTATAATATTGACAATACTAAGTATAAATTCAATATTAAGTGAAAAATATGATTATAAAATTATCTTTTCATTAAAATACAAGGGAAGAATGTTGATTTAATATATCTGACTCAAATTTATATTTATCTTTTCGGACATAGTTCAATACACTAATTATTGCACGTTTAACCATCCTTGTATCTTTGTATACTAGTTAAGTGGTTAACTAATCTCCAGTTGAAATACTTGTGAATTTAGTGGGTCAGTAAATGCATCGTGTGTAACTGTGGATCGAGATAAATAAAAAAGAAGGAAGGAAGGAAGGAAAGAAAAAAAAAGAGACGGAAAAAATAAAATCATTTACTAAAAAGATTTTTTTCAAAAAAGAAAAAGAAAATTACATGTCTTTTGTTCATATTGTTTCCGCCCAAATTGCCCCCAAACGAGGGGAATATATATATATATTCCCCTGTGTCTCATCTCAACGGCTTGCAGCAATTAATGAGCAGGCCATTTGGATTGAGCATTAATAGTTATCGATTTCGAATAAAGTCCACAGTGCATCAGTGCATGCAATTTTTACTGAAACATCCCGTTTCAGTTTTCAAAGTAAAAGATGCATCAGAGAAATGGCAGGCATCCGCACGATGGCATCAACGTCCAACTATTTATGGGGAAAAAGCCAACATCTACCAAATTAGACTCCAACGTTCGGGACGTACTGGTGTTACCGGATCGATCGGACGGAGTATAGACTCCATCCAAATCCAATTCATTGGAATTATGTGAGCGTGACTTTGGGTCGCACAACACGCAAATTATCATCATCCATTAGAATGAATAGTTTGGTTGACAAAATCATTTGACGACTTTATGAATCTTCTCGTGCTCAAGATTGAGATGATTAATTATGATAAAAGTTAGGAGCGTGCTTTTGCATGACATGCAGGCTTTATTTTGGATGTCAAAATAACAACAGAATCATGACGTTGGGGGCCCATGGCCTGCAGCCTCAAGCAATGAATTGAATCTATTATTAACAACAACAAAACACGAATTATAATAGTCGAGTTGAGATTTTAGATACCCCTCGATTGAAGAATTAATTTAAGGGGGAAAATGAAAAAAAAAAGGGCTTTGAGATCCAAAATTTATTACTGGACAAACGATAGGTGCAGTATGACTTCCATTGAAGTTCTATTCCCTCGCCACCTTCAAGTCACATCTAGCTTTTTTTTCCTCATTAATAATAGCGGTACAAATTACAACTAGTACAAATTTCTAGAGGCCTAACCACATTATACTTGTTATAATAATATACTTATACAAAGAGGAAAGTCAAAATTACCCTCTTAACATTTATTATTTACCCCTCCCCCTCCTCGGTCCTCACAATAAAATTATCAACTATTTTTTTTTCAAATAATTTAGAAAATAAGACTTAATTTTATCCATCTCGTTACTATTACTATTGAGTGAACTTTTATGCTATAAAGATTGTTCAATATTACAACATATCTATTTTTATCTAATGGCTAATTGATTATATTCGGTGGCGGATCTAGGGGTGGCAAAACGGATCGACACGTAGTTAACGGACCGGGCTGTCACGATAAAGTAGTGTGTTGGGCCGAGCCGACCCGCTAACTCTGTGGGCCAAAAATTGGCGGCTCAACATGGCCCGCGAGCTCGAATTGTGTTTTTTACAAAATTCTACTTAACATCAGTATTTAACATATAACCAAACCAAACATCAATACTTAGCATCAAACCAAACCAAACTATTTTTTTGATAGTAGACACTTAGGGTTTCAGAATTATTTAATCTAATTTTTTTAAATACTTAGCAGGTCAAACGGGCTGACCCTACACGATAAGAGCTGGCCTGCATCGCCCCGCAATGTTATCATGTTGGGCCGACCCACCCAATAAGCTTATCGAGCTAAATTTTTCAGCTCGGCCCGCAGTTATTGTGTCGTGCTCATTTCTGCCAACCCTAGGCAGATCCATTGCCGGGGGGAGGGGGCAGTGACCCCCACTGAAAAAGGAAAAAAATATATAAAAATCATGAGTCCAAGAAAGGAACAAGACATTGGGCCCCACCTATGTCCCCACTATAGTGATGCAGTTTCCTCCCAAGTCCCGCATGACCCCATCACATAAATTGCATTTCACTCCCTTCTTTTAGCCATGTCAAACCGAAGAAAACTTCGGTGCAGTGCACCGAAGTTTTGCTCTATCAAATCTCCTATTGTTTCTAGTTTTCTCTCGAGTTCTGAACCGAATGTTTTCTTCATCTCAACACATCTTCACATCTCTTAGATTTGAACTCACTTTCTCAATCTCAAATCTCATCATCCTTTTGCAATTCGGCTCCTCATCGCTCATCGCCTTCAACACGTCTTCCAAATCGAACGTTCTCGGTTTGTCTGCTGCAACAATGTGTTCTCATCGGAGAACATGTTGCAACAAAGGAACTACACCAATGCGGACTGCACCAACGTCTTCCTCCCACAAGCCAGCGCGACGATGTCTTCCTCCTACACCGCACAATGCCGAAGTTCGCGTGATGTGCTCACATTCATGTGTTGTCGTCGCACGTCTTCCTCCCACAGTCTAGCGCTGCGGCATTTTCCTCCCGCACTTCACAACGTTAGAGTGGACAAGGCTACGATGGTGCTAGTAATATGCAAGACGAATTCCATAGTCTCAAAAGTAAAATATTGAAAGAAAATGAGTGTACCTTTTATATTCATTGTTTTGCTCATCAATTATCACTTATAGTAGTTGCAAAAAAAATAAAATAGTTGAAGTTGCTTGTCTTTTCACTTTGGTTGCAAATTTAACAAGTTTCACCTAAGCGAGAAGAAGTTTTCAGGCCGGATAGCAAAAAAAACTCATATAAGCATTAGAAAATGGTGAAATATCTATTGGGCGTGGATTAAATAAAAAAACAATACTTAAAAGAGCAGGAGATACTTGTAGGGGATCATACTATTTAACATTATTAAGTTTGATTGATATGTTCTCCTCTGTTATGTTATTAAGATTATTGAAACTGATGGTACTAATTTAGGTCAAAGAGGTCAAGCATGTTCTTTATTAAGTGCAATGCAATTTTTTGAATTTATTTTTTTACTTTGCACTCAATGAAGAATATTTTAGGGGTTACTAATGAATTATCTCAATTGTTACAAAGAAATGATCAAGATATTGAGAACGTGATGTCATTAGTTAAAAAGTCCTAATGACGATTATAATTGATGAGAGATGAAGGATGGTATATTTTATTGGATGGAGTTTCTTTCTTTGTCGACAAACATAAGATAATCATTTCAAATATGAATGATGTATTTGTACTTCTTGGATGATAAAAACGAAAAATGAGGAAAAAAAATTCAAACTTGCATCATTTTGAGGTTGAGTTATTTTACCAAGTGATTGATAGACAATTGTAGGAACTGATCAACAATAGGTTTACGGAGGCAAATATTGAACTACTTCTTTTAGTGGCAAGCTTGAGTCCTAAAGATGTTTTTATTTTGTTTGATAAATAAAAATTGATCCGATTTGCAAAATTCTATCTATTAGAGTTATCCACCATAGATCTTATGAGTTTAGATAATTAATTAGAGATTTATATTTTGAATATCCGCTCAAATGATAAATTTTTAAATTTAAACATGATAAGTGATCGTTCTGAAAAATTAGTTCACACAAAAAAACATATCATTTGCCCATTAGTTTATTTAATTTTGAAACTAACTCCGATTCTTCTCGTTGCAACAACAAGTGTTGAAAGGATTTTATCTACTATGAACTTTATCACAAATAAACTTCATCAACTGAAAACTATCTCAGATAATGTTCCCACTATAAACACAATTTAAGTGGGTGGTCAAGACACAAAGCCATGTCAATAGCTGATAAGCTTGAGTAGGAGTCGTGAGTAATGGAAGAGTAATTACCTTCCAGTCTTGTTAACAATTTGTTGCTATAGCATAGTCTTATGAAGCAGAAGCATTGGAACTTACTCTGAAATTGTTTTCCTTTTTCCAAATACATAAATACACACATTTAGCTTAATTATGACAACGTATACTTGTTTATGATAAATTGCGTTTGAACATGGTTAGTAGAAATATGAATTCTGCACTTAATTAAGGACTATAACCAAATATGGACTTTAATTGTATCTTCCAGCTAAACTGGCCGGGCTCTCCAAGGAAGTCGGGGATGAATCAAAGGATAGAAGTGTGCATAAAATCTATTGTGCTGCAGCTTGGTTAAATGATGGAAAGGATACTAGCCTTGGTTTTCTAATTCTAGATGATAATAACATTACTACTCATAAATGTCTCAGCGACATGTTGGCTCCTGATCCACTCTCAGCAGAATTTTGGGTACTTTGGTTGAGTTTAATTAATTCAAAGGAGTTAAACATAAAGCATATTGTTAGAGATTGACTCAAATTGGGTCCGAACCAAATCCAACGAATTCGACCAGATCCAAATCGGAGTTGATTTGATCAAGATATGCTTGAACCAATTTGCCAATTTGATTGAACCGTGTTGAATCGGACTCGATCAAAATAAACTATGATTTTATAATCATGGATCTGGGAGCCCAGCCCATCATCTTCTCAAGATACCCATGTCAATGTTGCAGCAACACACGTAAAAGTTTTCAAATTGATGATAACTTCAGAAGTTTTCAAATTGATGATGTGGAAATCAAATATTACTTTTGACTAGTCAAAAGGAGAAAAAGTTGGAGGCATCACGTGAAGCCATCAAGTATTTTGAAAGTTTCTTTGGTCAAAAGAAGTATTTCAGCCATCCGATTAAATCAAACGGGACAGCAGATTCTTTGGAGATTTTTTCTTCACTAAAGTAGGCATGAATCAGCTCTCCCCCCTCTATTATAAATAAGAGTCTAATATGCAGTTCTAAGATAATCTCACACCAAGAGAAAATCCTCATGTGAGAGTTTCAGAGATTCAGAAAATTAAGAGTGTCGTTACGACCCTTTTCCTAAGGAGTGTCTTTTCTCAGTTTTCGACATACAATAACAGGAGTTCAATTCCAAGGCAGATCTTACAGAGACAATGCCTCTACTCCGTACCAGTTTCAGGTTCAATTAATTTAAGACAATTTACTGTATTCTGAAGGGGATTTAAATTATTGCATTCTTATTGTAAAAATTCTTTTCTGGATTTAATAAATTAGTCTACTCTTCTCCCTATGGATGTAGGATCGGCACCAGCCGAGTCCGAACCACATTAACCCCCTTGTGTCTTTTATTTTTTTGTATTATTATTATCGGATTTGATTTTCCGTTTTTCTCGCCGGGTTCGGATTTGGTAGATCCTGCAGAAAATTACCTCAAATTTTCTAACACATATCAAGATTTTTTCAAATTGCCTTAGAGCAAACATACTATGCACAAAGTTCAAACCTCCATGGCATCTAAAAGGGCTGGTCAATGAAATCTAGTATGTTGCTAGCTCTCTTGATTCTATTGATTGAATTCATATTAAGAGAGAACAATATGAAAGCTCATAATCTTGCTAAGGAAGGATTTCTTACTGAGTATCACCCCTGAAACACTCTTTTTCTCCTTCTTTTATATATTGTAATAGGAAGTTTGAGAGAATTAGAGATACCATTTTTCTTATTGAAGCAATAGATAAATCTGCAAGTAGTTTTGTAACTAGTTCTGATTTGTTTCAGAATGTAGTAAGTGGTAGTGATAATAATGCTTTTGTCTCGGCCTTGTATAGAGGCCTGTACATTGTAAATGAGGTTATTTCTAATAAAATTTCTCATAGCCTAAGGGAACATGGGACTGTGCTGTTTGAACGTAACCTGAACTGATAGTTATTTTCTTTAAAAAAATTGTATCTTTCAACTCCCAATCTTAACCTATTAAATCATAACCACAAGAAAATGTCCTTGGTTGACTGAATTTGAAATGACATGCTCAATAAATCTCATTGTGATCTTATTGTATGGCTATTGGAATAGAACATTTATTTCTCCTTTTGTCATGAATCGATGAATGTGCATTTAAATCATCACACTGAATCAGGTTATAGGGTATTATTATCTAGGGTTAATTAATGAATATATCACGACTTTTATCAAAATTCTCAAATCTATCATAATTTTTCATTTGTTTCAAATATAGATTTCAATTCTCGATTCATTTCAATTGTATCACACCGTTAGACTCGGGTTAAGTTTTTCGTTAAATTGCTAACCTGACATCGATGATGTGTCAACCTAAGTCCAATGAGTCATTAATTTAATATATAAAAAATAGGTAAGATGACGTGTATTAGTAAGTACAATAATTTAATAGGTAACCAAAACACTATCCTCGTCGTCGGAGGAGCCTCCTCCTCCTCTTCTTCTAGAAGGGGAGGATTCTTGAGCAGTAGGAGGAGGTTGTCGGTGGCGGCGATGGAGTCTAGGGCAAGAAGAGGAGTGTAGGTAGGTGAGGGATGGGTAGAAGAAGAAGTGATGACTGTCAAATACGATGGAGGGTGGAGATTGTTACCACGTGACACTAAGGAGGAGGGTTATGCGCACGTGGGAGTTTTACTGTTAAATTTCTAACGAACAGGCTAACAGAGGGGATTATTTGAACAAAAAGTATAGTTGCGGGGGTTCTGCACGTGTACACTTGATAGTTTAGGTAGTCTTTGTGCACATCGACTATAGTCGATGGAGGTTCCGTGTAATTTATCTTTTTTTAAAAAAAACCTTTTCAATTTATGTCATGTATAAAAAAGGCCCATTTAGTCTTTCGTACTAAACTAAAGAAAAGAATCGGTACAAATATCTTTAATCTGTCATACTAAACTAAAAAAAAAGAATCGGTAGAAATATTGTCAAAGTCGGCAAAGAACTCATCGACGTTGAAATCCAGCGAGGAGTCTCCAAACCGATCATCTGCGGTATGCTGAGAAAGTTCTACTTTCGATCTCATATCCCCCGGTGCTTGAACTACTGAGTTGAGTTGTCGTGCTCGATTTGCAAACTCCATTGGATTCAAGCAGATGGGATATATTGATCTGTAGGTAGATCGAATTCAGGCAGATTGAGACGAGCATAAGGCCCATACATTGCCTTGACGGCCTTGTCATAAGCACGGGATGCGTCTACTTCAGTCGGAAAAGTGTTGATCCACATTCGACCACCACCATTCGGCTTACGGATTTCGGCCACCCACTTTCCCCAGGTCTGCTACCTCACGCCATGGAATCTGCAGACTGCAGTGTGCATTAATTGTCAGGGCCACCTTTGCCTCGCATGCAACTTTTCAGTGAACCCTTTGCCTGTAAGCGGCCAGTGAATCTTCGTCTCTTCCGACATCCACTTGAATGTTCTCCTCTCTCCACCGAGCAATCTTATCTGTCACCGGCTCACCTCGTCCTATTCGCTGTCGTTTCTTCTTCCTGAAGAAGATTCTTCTACTGGTCGGTTGAGAGATCGTTGGGGAGACTCGCGGCTAGGAGATGGATGATATATTTATCGATCCCCTTCATGGATTTCTACTCGAGCTAGAAGTCGAACACCGAGAAGCCAACCCCTTTCCCGCTTCGATTTCAACAAAGACAAAAGCGCGGCATGGCGACGCGACCTCGCGACGCCGCATTCGACGCGGGTCGCGGAACGAGTAGCGAATTACGACACGGCTCCTCCTTTCCAGGAAGTGGTTTCTCCTCGCGGGTTTCGCCGAGCACGTCGGATCCGGGTTTCGCGTAGCAGCTCAAGTGTTAACCCATCGACCCAAAGAGGTGAGTCTGGTTCACATTGGAGCCAATCTTATGGCCCAATTGATGGGTCACTCTCGAGTCTCGACCCTCAGCTAGCCCAAAAAGACCTGCGGGGATGGGTCGGGACCCGGCTTGCCACGTGTTGTTGACACTCGAGCCATCCCAGCAAGGTGAACAGAGGAGCACGAAGTTTGACTGATGCTAACGATTTGCTCTCTGTACATATTTTACTATTTCTGACATCTATAACGAGAGAAAAAAATCACAACTTGCGGTTCCTCAAGAATTATGTTAAATTGCGCAAATTTCAATAATTTTTTACGAAGAATTATGTTAATGAAAACATTGAAAGAATAACACACGCTAAAGTTTTATTTTTCTTATGAATTAATAAGATATGAGAGGAAATCAGAAGATAAATCCAATAGCAATTAGCATGTGCATCTCTATAATTCATTTGAGGATTTCCCATTAGATTTCAATGTGGACAAATTCTTAAGAATTAGGTAATATGTCAACGCTAATTTTTCTTTCAAGTTTAGCATGATAGGTGATGATATATCAACAACTAGGGTAAATGGTGTATTTGTTCCACAGTTAGGCATGGTATTGAATTGGACAAAAGAACTTGTATCGTATTTGTTTCACAAATTTGACCACGATACCAGACAAATGTAATACTTAGCATTGGATAATAGTTTATCTTACGATACTGAGAAAAAGCTCAGTATCGTGGAAGAAGGGCGTGGAATAATGAGGCTGAATGGCCAATATGCACTTGATCAAAAAGACCTAATCTCTCTCCACTTGCTCTCTCTTCTCACGTGTCGTTTTTTCGCTGCAGCTCTCATCTGTTGCCACTATCGCCTCTTCATGTCGACAATTACTCCCCGCCTCTCTCAACCTCTTGTTCTCTTCTCCTCTCTTTCTCCTATAGCCTTCGTAGCCTCCTTCACATTGTACCCTCTCATTCCCTTGTCTCTCTCTCCCTGTCTCATCTCTCTCCCTCTCTATCTCACTCTCTATTAGATCCGAGCAAATTTGTTTTTCGTCTAAGAAGGATAATGATATCAATCTTTATAGGTTGTTGCACAGGACGATCTATTTGCGAAAGCACCATATGATGAATATATTCAAGCGATAAAATAAGAAATTGTATATACATAGGAATACCCTCACTCTTCTCTTCTAAAGGCAAAAAATCCTTCATCTAAGGAATTTAAAGATTTTGAACTTTATTTTAGTCCTATATTGTTGAATTTGATAAGAGTTACATATGCAATAATGGATAAATAGAATTGAACAAGTTTTATTGAATATTGATCGACACAAAATGGATTGGGTAGTGAAATTTGAACATTATTTTAGCCTCGTATTATTGAATTTGAAAAGTGTTAAATATGCAATAATGGATGGATACCATATATATTATATGTCACAGATGACACTTGGATCTAAAGGTGGCAATGGGCCGGGTCCGTCCATGGGCGGCACATACCCGATCTGAAAAGGATCGTGCTTGACTCGACCTAAAATCTTTTGGGCCGAGGTTGGGGCCAAGTAAGGCCCGTGTATGTGTTGTGCTGAGCACGACACGCGTGCCGAGCTCGACATGTACTAGGCCAAGCCTATCGAGCTGAGCTGGGTCGCTCCTCTAAAAATTCGATTTCAGTTCCAGTTCTAAGTATCCCATGTGTTGGATCCATAATCAGAATTGATTTTAAATTATTCATTAATTTTTATCCTGGACTCTACTTAAATTTAATTCAGATCTTCTCGGAATCTACCTGATCAAGTATATCCAACATGTTCTGAATCTACTAAGTACCCATGCACACATTATAAACTCATAATGTGCAAATTTTGGATAGCAATAGACCAAAGGAAATTGGATCGTATCAAAATAAAACAGTGTGAATTAATAAAAAGTTAAAATTTTAAAATTAATGGATTGAACTTAGTAAAAAAACTAAACTAAAATTTGTCCATTATATTAAAATTGTAAAAAGTAACTCAGCACGTTGAAACATTTATTCGTCTAGCTCATATTTTTCACCAATGTTGGACAACCAATATCAAAGGATTGGATTGAAATAAATTGACAGGACAAAAATAAAATTGAGATAAAAATATTTATAAGGACTTGGTTAAATTTTGGATGATAATTTAGATAATTTACTTTAAAAAACCCACACAAAAATTAGCGAAGGAGAAAGAAGAAGAGGAACTTCTAATCCTCTCTTCTCCATTCCATCAATTCATTTGCCAGATGTGAAATTTGCAATCCCACCTCTTCTTCCCAGGTCTTCGATTAGAGCTCGGGTTTTCCAGGAATTCTTCCGGGCATTGATCGGTTCCCCCTCTCTTCTCCAATTTACCTGTCGAACCATCTCCGGTTCGTTGAATTCCTTTTCATGAGGAATTGTTGAACTCTTCGTGGTTTGATTCGCACCCTGGTGATGGAAACCTCCGGCGTGAGCTCCGATCCTTACGGTAGCCAGGCCGGCGGCGGCTCGTCGAGGAGGTACGCGGTCCGGTTCTCGCCGTCCGCTTTGATGCAGGCGCCCTTCTCAGCGCTTTTGGACTACTCCGGCATCTTGCGGACGCGGGCGGGCCAGTCGGAGAATGAGAGCTTGCTCGACGGAACGGTGCGTGACCACACTGTTGGCCGGATGGAGGAGTCTTCTTCCTCAGGCGGCAGCGGGGAGGTGGCTATAAGGATAATTGGAGTCGCGGAACAGGACGGTTTGAGGGTGGAGCCGATCCAGACGCAGCCCTTTGCGGTTGGGCCGTGCCCGGAGGGGAACTCCGGCGAGCTGTTTGGCTCTTCGTCTGAGAGGCTGGGAAGAGATGGAATAAACGAGGTTGACATTGGGGAGATTGGTTCTTTTTCTTCTTCTTTGGCTCTGCCGACTTCCGTGTCGGGCAGTGGCGGCCAAAACATGGATGGTGAGACAAGCACTGTAGGTGGCAACGATAGAGATTCGTCGCACCAGAGATATGACATACAACAGGTTGCTAGGTGGATCGAGCAGATACTGCCTTTCTCATTGCTTCTGTTGGTGGTGTTCATCCGGCAGCATTTGCAAGGTATCCATTTTTGACTCTGTTCTTTTTCTTTTTGCTTTAAAATTTGAGTTTGAACGTGTGCTTGAGAGTTTTAACATAAATATTCACTCTTTTTTGCATTACATAAATTAATTCAAATTATCCAATTATTTCCATTTTGAGAGAGCAGCATATTGATGAAGGCTTTGGCAAGCACTTCTTTGGACACCTGTAGGTCTTAGAGAATATTATTCTAGTTGTTCCAGTTTAGATGGATGCTTAAGGGGAAGGCCACACTTGGCATGATGTTGTCATTTAGGTATCATGTGCATGAGTAGTGAGGTATTCTTTTACCTAATTTCTTTTTGTTGATTGTAGCATTTTATAAGGACGATAATGGAGTGTCTCATGGAAAATTTAACATTTTACTTTGGTGCTACATTATTATAAGGGCCTTTGGTATAGTTAGCTTTTGCAGTTTGAGGCAGGGGAACTTGTTACCGTTAAAAACTGATACCAGGTTGTTGTTGGGGCTCTAAGTAGTAAATCCTGTATGTTTTACTTTGCTGAAGATTCCCCAATTTATATTGCTGTGTCTTGGGTAATGCTGTCCTATAATGCTCCTAGAATAGGTCAACACTTGACACATGCAATGACCAAACAGTTTTTCTGAAATGACTTAGGTATACCAGGTGCTCCTACTTATTTTTTCAGTGTCCGAGTATTATAAATACTCTATATCTGAAGCCAAGCTTATAACAGAAAATGCATCTAAAAGATCTAAAATATATTTTGCATTTTGATTGGCACATGGAATTTGTCAGAGGTTCCATGAGAGTCAGTTATATTTGTTGATGATGGCTTTTGTTCAATTAAGCTTCTTTTTTTCAGGCTACTCTCCTGGCATTTGTAGTTGCTTGGTAGTTGGCTTCTCAGAATGCAAAAACCTTTTATTGACAAAAATGAAAATAGTCTCATACTCTCATCAGATCAACAGTTTGATTGACATTATATAGACAAAATATTTTCCCATAAAGGTTGACCTTTTCCCCTAGACGAGCTTAAAATTCTTCATTTATTGTCTATTACATTATGGATTTGGTTTTATTGACAATATCCTATGTTTTTGTCTGCATCAAAAGCTGTAACATATGCAAACTATAATACACTAATGAATTTTTGCAATTATGCATCTGATACAATTTGGTAATTTTTCCATGTGTATGAGATCATTCCTGGTGTTGATTTTTTCCTTCAGTTTTTCCTCATGGGCACTATCCTTTAATTAGTGGTTCACAATTTTTACATTTTATTATATGTTGCAACTTGCAAGTTAACTTGCAGGTAATTTGCTTTGTTAATTATTCTGGTTGAATACATTATTTTTATTTAATATAATATTCTTGTTAACTTGCCTAGTTGCTTTCCATTTCTCGAACCACCTCCGCTCTTGAGATGTAATGACTGCATCTCTACTATTTAATAGAATGCTAATCATTCTCACACTAGCAATATTCTTGTTGTTTACTACTTGCTTCCATAGTGCATCCTTTTGCTGTTATCTTTTTTTTCTATTTCTATTTGAACTGTATAACTTATGAATTGGCTAAACATGTGCAGGTTTCTCTGTCACGATTTGGATTGCTGGAGTAATGTTTAAGTCAAATGATGTTTTGAGAAAACAAACTGCTTTAAAGGTTGGCTGTAGTAATACCGTGGTTTTTTTTTTGAAGAACTCTATGAATTCTGCAGATAATTTATGACCTCTGATCTTTGTTTCCGCTTGAATATCATCTTATGTAGTGGATAATAGTGGGGGAATTAGGAATTTAATATAAAAAAACATTCAACACATTCTTTTGAAAGGAATAAATTTATGTAATTTCTTCTGAGAGCTCTATGATAGTACAAAATTTATAATGTCTGTTTAGGTTTTCGGCATATATGGGAAGATGAACTGAAATGAAGGGGAGTGAGGAGACATATGAGCTTTTTTCATACATCTGACCACTTTGACGGTCTTGATTTGGACTATGACCCAAAGTGTCCATCTTTTGAATTTCAAAATAAATTTGCCTTATGTTCTCAATAAAGTAGGTAAAGGTGATTGAATGTAGTAAAATTCAGTCTTGGACCTAACTTCACCCCAAAAGCTAGCTCATGAGGGGAGGATTGCCCAATCTATTTAAAGGCTATCTAGACCACAACCTCACACAATATGGGACTTTTAACACCCCCCTCACACGCCCAGGATACACGTTATTAGATGATACTTTTTTTTGGAGTCATTCTGACATCATCTAATGATGCCACTAAAAACAACTTGTTGGTTATTGAAACATGAACATCAGCTACCTTTGTTGTCTTGGCCAAGTGCACCACTCGTCGTCAAAATCCTATGAGAAGTGTTTTGGCTGGTTATATTGAAGAATCCCATTTACCTTATTTTTCTCTAATTTGTAATCCTGTGAACATTTCAAGTTGTTGTATAATTTATCACAGTAGATACATATGATATGGAGATACTGGTAACTTCATGTGCTCAACATTTTTAACATGCCACTAATGTGCTAAATTTAAGTTTACAGATATTATTAGAATAAAGGAAATTTCTGTCATCCTTGATCCATAACTCGTACTCATTGTTTCTCTCTAATTCTAAAGTTCCATTTGTAAAATATTGCTTAGCCAGACCATGAGCAAGTAGGAGCAACCATTTTTTTATATGTATAAATGATAAAAGTAGTTCTTTCTTATGCTTTTATGAGAGACTAAATTTGCTGTTTGGACTGTAACCCTTTTTTGATGCTTATGTTTTGTCTTTTCTTGTTTATCCATAAATTTCTGTTTTGTTGAATCATTATTACCATCTCACTGGATTTTTATTTTTCACACTTTCACTTATCTTTGCAGGGAGAACGGAAAATATCTGTACTTGTTGGAATTGCACTAGTTTTCATGATTCATGTCTTCACAGTCTACTGGTGGTATATGAATGACGACCTTCTATACCCACTGGTTATGCTTCCTCCCAAAGAAATACCACCATTTTGGCATGCCATATTTATCATTATGGTTAATGGTACTTTTCGTTGTTAAACTATCATTGTCTTTGGATACTACAATATCATGTACATTTACTTTTAAACCTTCTTTGTTAATCATGCTATAAAATGTTTATATGTTATGTTCTGTGATCAACAATTGGTTTCAAGTAATTGATATAAGGTTTTATTAAGTACTTCTTTAACTCTATTCAGGACACTCCTAAGTTGTATTGATTCTTTGCCATTTCCTAAATTTTTTCACTCGTGTCCTATCCTGTTGATCAATGTTGAATTTCTTTTCATTTTTATGGACATACTTCTGAATTCATTAAACAAGTTGGAAATGATTTAATTATTTTATGTGTTAGGTCTATATATACGTGTTGTTTGCTTTTGGATTTCTTGAATACATGTTAATAAATATGGACCAGGTTTATGACTTGAGAGTTAACCTCCTTATTACTTTAGAACCTTCTGGTGATAATAGTTAGCATCAAGCAACCATAACATGTAATGTTAGTAACATATTTTTTTTATAAGAGAACATTTACATTTTGGCTGCATATTTCTTATTTAATTTTTCTCATCTTGGTAAACCAGTTGGCAGTTGCACATAATCTATGTAAATCTGAATTGCGCATGATTCCTGCAATATTAATTATGAGCCTCTATGATCAGTTATCACTAATCATTTATGTTTTCTTATCTTGTAACCATTTTCTTTGGGACTGAGGGCATCTTTAAATTGACACATGTTGCTAATTAGAGGAACTTGCAGTAGTTTATACTTTATAGTTTATATAGCTTAGGACTTGTTGAGCGGCTACGTAACTGATTATCTTAATGAATATGGTCCTTCTAATGCTGCTACCTTATGATATGTAAACTTGTAGAATTATTTAATTTTGTTACCATTTCAGCGCACTGAATTTATGTCCTCAAAATAAACTGAAAGAATTCAAAAAGTCTGAGTATCTTTATTCTGTGCAAACTGGACTTAATAGTTTCTGCAAGTTATAGTTGGAGGCTAGCTAGCCAAGTGTCATCCTAAGGGTCTGTTTGGTTAGCGAAATCAAGTCTGTTTTCATGATTTTGGTTTCACTGAAACCAAAACTGCTTACGAAAACGTGTTTGGTTTAGCGTTTTCATGAAACTGAATCGAAACCAAAATGAAAACGAAATCAGTTTCCTTTATAAAAATGAAATCACCAGAATGTTGTTTTCTGTGGTTTCGAGACTGTCGGTTTCGTTATAAAAATGCAGTGACAACTTTGTAATTATAAATACTTTTTTTATAAAATTAATTAATTTAAAAATAAATCAAACTATATCTAATTTTAAAAAATAAAAATAAAAATCATCATTTTCAACTCAAACTATTATCTTACATTTACAAATTAATTAAACCAATTTATATCTAACCGACTCAAACCCAAAGTTTAAATAATTCAATTTTCTTAAAGTTGATCTATTTATAATTGAATCAAAACTAATTTTAGACCATTGGACTTATTTTTTTTTGAAATTTTATAATAACTATTAATTAATTTTTATATCTAATTGAACAAAAAAATCTTAAATTACCAATAACTTAATTAATTAAATAATATAAATATTTTATAACCATATTAGCAAACATTTAATTTTGTAGACTAACTAAACATTTAATTACTACTAAAAATGTTCAAGAAAAATTAATATTATTTTTATAACCAAATAAATATTCACTGATTCCAACTAACTAAAACTAATGTTGTTTTCATTAACCGAACGCGTTTTCAGAAAACTGAAAACTAGAAACCAAAACCAAGTTTTCAGTTTCACTGAAATCAAACCAGAAAATAGTTTTCGCTAACCAAACAACACCTAATGTTCTTTACAATATGTAGTTGTTTTATGTAAAAGTTTTATTGCATTAGATGAGGCACCATCTGCTCATTATATTCTTAATAGGTAGCATGGTCTAAAATCTAGTACCAATATTTTTATTGGTCTAGGCTTGGACTAATATGGATGATACATTTGTACAAGAGATACCGGGCCATATTGCCCCATACAAGCCAAAGTAAAGAAGGAAAATATTATGTACCCCCAGCATTGTACGATTAATACAAGTTGTACCCATTCTTAGTTGTACCAATTGGCACCAATCCTTTGCTGGACAAGTATGTACTGGTTCTCCTCCTTCATCTAACCAGTATGTACCAGTAATATCTCATGACACTGGTTGATATTTGAAACCACAATTAGTAGCACATTTTGTAAGATCTACTAAGCCAAAAACATTTGTTACTAGGAGACTGAATTTAAGATTGAATTAATTCTATAACATATTATAGTAGAAACTAAAAAGCATCCATATCTCTTTGGGAATTAGCCACTGTTTGAAATTATGACATTCTTGTTGTCAACTTATTTAAATTATTTCCTTCTGATATCATTCTGCCTTCTAGAGTGCAGCTTGTAAATGGTTTTATTGATTTCAGATATAATGGTACGCCAGGCTTCTATGGTGATCAAGTGTGTGCTCTTGATGTGCTACAGAAATACTAGGGGTCGTAAATACCGTAGGCAGGTAATTAAACCTTTTTCCATATATTTGCGGATTACTTGCAGAAATATGAACATTGTTGCCTTTTCATGTTATTTTTTCTTCAGTGTTTAGATAGGCTTCTGAAATAATTTGTGGCATTATAACTATTTACCTTCAATTGGTACCAGGCTGAAACTTCGAACTTGTTATTAGCTTTTCTAGGAGATTTGACCTTGCAGCAAACTTTTACCTTCAATGGGAAATCAAAGTTCATCGAGCTATTTTATCATCAATAGGAAATGTCTGAGAGTCAAACCTTTCGAGCTATTTTACCTTCAATAGGAAATTGACACCAGACTCAGACTTAAACCTTATTCCAGTCTTAGAGCTATTTGTCTTATTTGCTAGTGTACTTTAACTATATCAGTATGGTAGTATATTGTTCTCTTATGTGCTAGTGTCTTTTTACTTGAATGGCAAGAAAACTATTCTGTTCCACTTTTCGCAACTCTGATACTCAACTTGCAGATCAGTTTGACTTGCTTTTCTATTTTATTTTCCAAGGTAGGCATGTTTGACATATATAATCCAGCTTGAAGGGGAGTGTTACAGTTATTTGTCTTATGTTCTAGTCTAGTTTAATTATATCTGTAAAATAGTACATTGCAACCTTCTTGCTATATTTTCTTGGAAAGGTGGCTGGGTCGGGTTGGACTAGCCAGTCTGGTCGGGGTTTTTAAACTATGGAAGAGAGTGTATTCTCAAATTTAAATTAGGGGCACATAAGTAATTTTATGTTGTTATCCCATGGGAAAATTTGTCATCCCATCTCCTAGGTGGGATGATTCATCCCACCTTATATTCCATCAAATTGAAAAATCCCACAACTTGGGAAAATTTATGTTTACCAAATATGGAATATTAATCATCCCACCAATATCCCATGGCATGGGAAAAATTATCCCATATGAAACAAGGTTTCAGCTTTTGTTGTTCTACTCCACCACATCCTCTTCATGTGTGAACTAACTCGTACCATGTGCTGGTATGTTAATTGGCACTAGATTTGTAACCATTCATCTGATCTGTATATTTGGCAAACTGACCAGACTTCAATCTTGTTCTTTTGATGCTATTATGAAGCTTTGCACTCTGCATAGCTTCTAAAGAAGAATTTTGCCCTTGATTCAGATAAGCATAGATAACCAATAAAACCATCATAAAGCTATTTGTACTTACCATATGACTTTTACTAACTTCAACTAGAACATTTCATATTCTTTTAAATATATTTCTTGGCATCATTGTCTACACAATTTGTTAATATATGGAGCATTGTTTCGTTGTTGTTGGTGCTATGGGTACATTGATCTTATAAAGTGCAATTGGTTCACCATCCAGCAAAACATTATCAGATCAAATTATTTTTGCCATTTTTATTTTCTAACAAATGTACATGGTAATATTATAACAATTAACAAGGTTACTAAGTATAGACCTAAATCCAGGTAACATAGAGAGCCCATTTGGTTGGGTGCAAGTGGCCACAAGTGACTATAAATGGGCCCCAAGAAACTATTTTGGACCCATTTGCAGCTACTTGCAGTCTTGCACAGTTGCACCCGACAAGACAGGGCCAGAATAAAAAACTTAGACCCATGCTTTTACCTTGTGATGAAGTGATAATAGGAGGTAAGTACATGAAAATAAAAACAACTTAGAGTCAATCAGAAAATGCATTTGTGATTTAAGTAGGAATAACACTGAAGGAATCATGAATATGTAGGCAATGCATTTACATATATAGGCTCCATTCGACAATGCTTTAGCTTTTGAAAAAGCATTAACTCAGTTACTTTGTAAAAGTGACTTTGAGAAGACAAAATTTGAAGTAAAAGTATTTTTAACTTGCATTTATGAAATACTTTTTTTTTCAAAAGTGCTTTTAACCTTAAAAGCACTTTTGGTAATGCATTGCCAAACTGAGCTTGTGAGTTAACATTGGCATGATAATTACAATACATCACTGTGTTTCAACTAATGTTGCATTCTGCATTCAAGTAAGATGGTATAAAGTTATGCTACTTCTATTAAATGGAAGTTAATCAGGGTCATTGTGTCTTCTATTCCTGCATGTGTTTGTCTTTGTTTTGGTTAAATACATCTTAACTTGTTTAGTCTTTAGACATTATTTTAGGTAAAGATAAGGCGAAGTTATTAGTTATATTTTTTCATTATTAGGGCCAAATGCTAACTCTTGTAGAGTACCTCCTACTTCTGTACCGTGCGTTGTTGCCAGCACCTGTTTGGTACAGGTTCTTCCTGAACAAAGAATATGGAAGTCTCTTTTCATCTCTGACAACAGGGCTATACCTTACCTTCAAGCTGACTTCAGTTGTGGAGAAGGTATATATTCTCTATTCTTTTAGGATATTGGTTGTTGGGCTTGTGCTACCTGTTTTTCTTGATATTGAGATAGTTAAGCAATTTCTTGAATTTTCAGTATGCACAGGTTCAGTCTTTTAAAGAATTATAATGTTAGGCTTTGACATTTTCGAGCTTGTTCCAGGTTCAATCTTTTATCACTGCATTGAAGGCATTATCACGTAAAGAGGTGCATTATGGCTCTTACGCAACAATGGAACAGGTTTCAGTCTTTCCAGCCACTATAAGTTATTGTGAATTTAATATCAGTAGATTGTTGCTTTCAGAACTATTTTTCACATAATACTCCATAAAAGCTTTCATTGGCTGATGAAAATGCATCCTATATCTCTGCTATAGTTTAATAAGCTATTTATAGTATTTGGTTGCTATATTTCTTCTATGTCTAACCGTTTGGCCAGTTATCACTGCTCTATATAACCTGAATTAGATCATTGTCGAGGACATCCTATCCATAGTCTTAGGTAACTATTGTTAACATTAATAGCTCCGTTATAATTAGAGCTCAGTAATACAATTCTGCCAATTGGTTTTCTGTATACGTGATATTTCTCATCCCTTCAAAGGAAGCTCAGCTTGTCACTGTTTGAATAAGATTAGAAAGGAAAGCAAATGAGAGAAGGATTCTCCTGTGTACTTAGAACAAAATTTAAGGAGAAAAAGGAAGAGAATATTTATTTATTCCAGCAATGCCCTTAAAATTATTACTTAAGTTTCTTGTAAAGAATGACAACAAGGGTAGTATTGGAATAATAACCTGGTTTCTCTTCTTCACTTTCATTTTTAGATGAAAAGATTTTTGCTGATTTTTGCTGATGTGAATGGAAGGCCTTTTCTTTTCATCTTTGCCCTACTCTCATTATTTCTGTATCCAAACAAGGAAAGCTCAATTGCCTTCTCTCCTGCTCCTAGTCCTAGGCAGTCAAGAGAAAGAAAGCCTTTCTCATACTTCCCTTCTTTTTCCCCTAGTTCTCTCCTATCCAAACAGGTTAGGTTGGGTCCTTGTCTGGGTTCAAAAGTTGCAAATTTTTTTTGAAAGCAATATATCGGGTGCAAGTAGCATCACTGCATCATGCTACAGTGCCCACATGCATAAAAAAGAAAGAGAATGCTAGATACCATCACAATTAACTTTGAGTAGTGATGCAAAGTAGCAAACACAAGAATGACCTTATAAGTTATAACCATAAAATAAATATTCCTTTTGGATTAAGAATACTATTTACTTATAATGCATGTCAAATCAGAGATAAGGAGCTACGTTAATTATGATGAAACACATGGTAACTCTGGGCTAACAAATCTACTGACATAAACAGCATTAACTTGCTAATTTTCATTCAGATTTAAACTACACAATCAGAGAACTGATATGCCAACCATGCTTTGCCATGTTAACAAACAATAGCTACTAGAAGAAAATCTGGAAAAGCAAAACAAGCAATGCTTTGTTAATAGAAACAAATAATCTTTGAGTTATTGGAATCACAAAAAGCACCGTCTTTAACTTCACCAATATTCCAAATTTCCAATATCTATAAAGTTGCTTAGATGATGAAATGCTATGTTCACATTTAATGAATACACTTTTTGTCATGATAACCTGAATATGTTGTTGCATGATTTACCTGCAACTAGATAGCATGTTATATTATGGAATATATATGTTACTACAGCAAGATAAAGGTATTGATATTGAAGATTAGTGAAGAAATCTATATGAAGTTTCACAAGGATTATTGCATTGTATTCACATGTTATGGAACTAATGCAGGTCATTGCTGCCGACGACCTGTGTGCTATTTGCCAGGAGAAGATGCATGCTCCTATTCTACTTAGTTGCAAACACATCTTCTGTGAAGATTGCGTATCTGAGTGGTAACTTGTCTAGCTTTTCATGCCTTTTCAGCCTTTTCAGTTGAATAAATTCATAGTTGCAGTCACAGTTTGAGGAATTGAAAGTCCACTCGAGTCTAATAATTTCACTTTTCCTTTGCATTCTTCTTCCACCCTTGCCAACTCTCTCCAAGCCAAATTATTAAATTATAAATTTGTTAGGAAAAACAATATCCCAAGACAGTTTACCTGGCCAATGGTCCCTTGAGTTTGCAGCCTACTTTACAACGGTATATCTTACCCTTTTTCATGGGGTCAATGTTTAAAAACATTTTAGATGGGGCTTTGAATCGGTTGGTCCACTAGCTCCTAGGTTTTCTTGATCCACCAATTCAACCAGCTTGGGTTGAATAATAAATAAATTGGGCCACTAGCTATGGTTTTACCTGTTTCTCCCAGTTAAACCAGTTATTGACTGATCCGTCATGCAGTTTGGAGCAGAACTCTGGCCAGATTTGGGCTCAGTTCCAGTCAAACTAGTAGCTGAATCCAATGTGGTTTTGAGTAGATTTAATGGGGTAGACCTAAAGATCTGATAAGATTACCCCAAAGCAATTTGCCCACTTTCCTGCATATATCATAATTAGACAGTCTAATTATTACTTCCACATTTGCATTCATTTTTGTACATTCTCCTCTTGGCAATCTCCAAAGACTTAATATTCATTGTCTTGACAGAATAACATTTGTTGCCTGAATCTTTTCAGGTTTGAGAGAGAAAGGACATGTCCGCTATGCAGAGCATTGGTGAAACCAGCAGACCTTCGATCATTTAGCGATGGTTCAACAAGTTTATTCTTCCAGGCTTTTTAATTTGCACGAGAGAAAACTCAATGCAGAAATGTTTATTCAGACACCAAATCATGATCCACAAATAGCAGTGTGGCCTCATATGCTACATCTCTTGTTCTCCATGTCCAACCTCGACGCCCTTGATGGTACCAAAACATTTGGTGAAGCTTTTCCTGTTGCAACCATATCCCTGTTCACATTGGGAAATTTCCATGGAACAGCTGCAAGAGATGTCTATTTCCAATATCTATGTATTTAAAATGTTGTTTCAAGTAAGGTTTAAAATACCGCCCGAAACGGTATATACCGGCCGGTATATACCGGTTTTTGAGATTTCCGGTATTCGATATACCCGGTTTTGAAAAAACCGGGTATATTGTATATACCGCCCGGTATGGGCGGTATATACCGGTATACCGCCCGGTATGGGCAGTATATGGTCGTATGTCACGAAAAATAAAAAAATAAATAAAAAATAAAAAAAAAACCCGGCCGGTATGCATTTTCATACCGGTCCGTACCGTGTGTCGGTACAGTACGGTACCGGTATGAACCGGTACCGGCCAGTGACCGAAACCGGTACCGGTACCGAGATTTTAAACCTTGGTTTCAAGTAGTCATAGATATTGTTTTTTGCTTATCCATGCAATTGGTATATCATGTAAAGTAAATCATAGAAGTGTGTTTTTATATGTAAAGTTAGCATTCTTTTTCTATTATTGTTCATTTTTTGGTGGACTGCGCTTTTAAGCCTCAGATTCGTTGAAACATGCATGATGTTTTTGTCCGACTAAATTTTTTGAGAAAAGTGATAGAATCATCAAGATAAATCTTTTTAATTCATTTCCTAAATACAAAGTTATTCTAACACGATCAATCATCAAAATAAAACATTATATGTATATGATGAATTATCAAAAGAAAATCTTATGAATCATTGAAATAAATCAAATTCTGAAAACAAGTCATGTTATCACAATTTTATCATTTAGTTCAGTTTTATAAATTGGATTATATGAATCTAGACCTTCATTATCTGTGATAATTGATAGTTTTTTTTGTTATTTCATAATAGAATTTGATATAATAAGAAAATTAATTAAAAATTACTCTCCCGGTTTGTGTTCCAGACTTCCAGCTATAAATGATGAAAACAGAACTGACAGAATCTATTTGTATTTACACATCTGAAAACTAGCCAATCTTTTTAAGGATTTTTTTTAAAAAAAATCAATTCAACGTGGTTTTTCCTTTTTACCTGATTAATGAGGACAGTTCAACATGATTAATTAAAAATCTTCCACCAAGCTAAGCACTTGAGAATATAGTCAATCAATATGACGACTTCTTAAGCATCATTAACTAAAGATTAAAGAGGCGTCCAAATGTATAAACAATCATGTTCTTATTCACATAACAATCATCTCTTGCAACAATAAAAAGTTAAGTATGAATAATATAATGCAAACAAATGTTACTAACCACATGTAAAAGATGTTATCCAATTGCCAACAGCGTAATACATATCCGAGTAATTCAAAACTGGTATAAATACAACATGTACAAATGAACAATAAGGAACAAACCAACCCATAAAATATGACCTACATCCCAAAATGAGATGCTTAAAACAGAACTCAGATAACCAAGTTGGTACTAAGAATTGACACGAAAGACATGAAGGACCAAATTTTAATACCATATCCATTGCGAGTTTGATTTCACGTAGATGAACTTTAAGAATATTATGGATGTCTGGGGCCACTTGCTCCAGAACCTGCAGCTGATGGAGATGGTGGAACTGATTTTGTAGGGTCCAGCAGTGAAGGAGGCACAGGAGGGGTAGGGACGATAGGACAATCTTCAGGTTTGATGATAGAGGGAGAGCGCAGCAAAGATGGTTGAAGAGTGGCAGGACTACTATTTGTACGAGATGGAGCGGTTGAATTGAAAGCACTGTTTACTTCAGCCACAGCAGGAGATGGGGTTATGGGAGTGCTTGATGACATGTAGACCTCTGAAACCTCTTCAATGCCTTCATCCACATACACAACATCCTGCATAGTGAGTTGGTGATACTCCACAATTTCTCTCAGAAATCTGTTCTCCCTAGCGTACACTGAGTTCTCGTGAGCTAGTCTTGCCTTCTCAGCCAACAAAGTCTCCAACTGAAGTCGAATCTGTGAAAAGAAAACAACATCCAAGAAAAAACATTTATTGCACTAATCATAAATAGTTTATATGAAAGATTTATGAAGTGAACCGTGATCATACTGGTAAATAAAGAAAATTAGTAAATATAAAACATGGTAGACAAGATTGATTGACACATGACAAAATTCTGTTTGATTAGGATACTAATTGTTATGTTCCATAGCATAACATGAGTACCAGATCATCATCTTCGGGGTTGTCTCCCTTCTCATGGCTTTCCCTTAGCATTTTGTTTTCTTCTTCAAGCTGAGCACATCTTTCTTTTGCAAAAGCAAGGTCTGCTTTGACAGTCTTTAATTCCCTAAGAAGAAGCTTGGCCTTTGCAGCCATTGCATTTGCCACCTGCAAATAGAAAAGTTAACTATTTAAAACTTCACGGATATCTTCTCTCTAAACCATACAAGAAAACTTCAAAAACATGGATCTTAGACCGAAACCTCAAGTCCTTGCTAAATGATGCAAGGCTAATTTACCTGCCCGATCCAGACTTACAGGTTTCTATGAAAAGAAATGACAAATAATTCACTACAGCTAACAGAAAACTGTCCGCCTTATTTGACTAGCTTTTTTGTCTTTAATGTTCATATTCAAAAAACTACATTTCTTTAGCATACTTTCTATATGGATTTGCTAGTTAATCGCCATAAGAGATGAAAAAGCACAAAAACAAAGTATAAATATTTGAGCAAATCCACTGATTGTAGATGCACTGAAAATTGAATTGAGAAAGCATAAAACCATATAATAAAATCCATTTCGGTTTTACACATTTGCCACCTTACGTCGCGAGATGCCTTCAGCTGAGTTTCATAGTCAGTTTGAATTTGAGGGATATATTGTTGAGCAAATTTTTCTGCAGTCTGACCTTGCATACTGGAAGCATTTCCTTTTCTCCTAATATTGAGCTTCCGTGTTTCATGTATAATATCAGCTGTCTTATTCTCCACAATCGTAAGACCCTCCTGGAAAAATATGGAAGTACATTACTTGGGCAATTGTCCAACAAATACTACGGTTATGCTAAATGAGGAAGAAAGTTCAACTTAAATGAGCTCTTAGATATTCAAGGAAGCGATGGCATATGTTAGATCCTCCTTGATTTATCGTTGTATTAGAGTGAGCTCAATCTTAAATGAGAACAAGAGAGTCAAAATTCCGGCATAAATAGGGAGGGGTCTCGTGAATCTGTAACAGTATAATGTATCAATTCATTTGTTTAAAGTTTAAACTGATGAAGCAACTGACATTAATTTTAATAAGCGGATTACTATGTAATATTACAGTTCTAAATTCAAGCATACTCAGTATGAAGTGAGAATGAAACACCCACATTCAAACATACACATCCATGAGCTGCTGAATTGTTATGAAGAAGAAATATGAATGCTGTCAGTAGTTAAAAATGAATGAAGAAACTTAAATACGATGTGTTCCAGCAGAGCAAACTAACAACATATTTGAACAATATGAAAACCACATAATATCATATTTTCTTGCCACTATGTGGAAAATACATAAACCTCCCAAATTGTAATTCGTAAATTGATGACTCAATTATTAGTTCTAGGTTTTGCTTCTTTCTAATGCAAGTATTAGTTTGACAAAACAATCATGCACGAGAGAGGACTAACATCTCAAATATTAGCTATTAGCTAAATCTACAAATCAACACTAATGAGTGTAATGGTGATCCTGATGTCTGACAATTTACTTTGTGAACCCTGATTATATGAATAACAAAACCTAGCAGAGTTTACCAACAAGGATTAAGAGGGACTATCAATAAAATTCAATGTGTTAGCAGCAACTGTAAACAAGTTCCAAATATAACTTACCTCAAGAACATTTTTTATTGTACCACCAATATGGTTAAGGGAGGAACCAATTGCATCTGAACGTTTATGAGTTGTTTCAGTCTTCTGATAGATCCTTGAAGACTGATCCACATCATGAAACTGTACAAAAATAACAATGATAACAATATCAAAATATGATCCTGTAGGTTCGTGATGTGGATTGTCGGGAAGGCATTTTTTTATAAAAAAAAACATTATACTGCTGATAAAGCATCAAAGCTGATAATAAGACATGAGTGTTGTTTCAGAGTACTCAAAACCAAAAGTTTGACTTGTTCTTTTTGTCTTCCAAAAAGAAGATGAGCCTGAAGAAGGCAACTAGTCAACCACAGCATAGAAGTACTGCACCATGAATCTCACCGAACACCTCTTGGTAGTTATAGTCATGTTCTCCAGTCCTTTTTTTTCCTATTATTTTTCTAATAAAAAAATGTCTGTACAAATTTCTGTATGAGAATTAGTCAAGAAACTAAAGCAACAATGTTAAGTCTTGCCTTGGTTTTCTATTTTCTTTAAAAAAATAAAAGGAAAACAAGTAAAAAAACACAATTGAGCATTATTAATTTCTAGCATAATAATAGAGATAGAAAAGGTAAAAAAAGGTAAAAGCAGCCGGTGACTTTTGTCGAAATGGAAACAATATAGCTGTAACATCCACGGTGAACATTGTTCAGCATTATTAGATGATAATTGATCCATAAGAATCAATCAGATTTTTCCACAGCATCTTGAATGAAAATTACTACTAGAAGGAATTTTACTCCTTGCTAAACCAAACAAATGATCAACAATAACAGAATTTCAACTTCCAATCATCAAATAATATGCATAGGATCCATGATTAGTTCATACCTGAGCAACAGTGGATCCCACACCCGTCACATGTGGATTCCTACCAAGAGGTTGAAATTGATTGGCGCTATCCTCATTATCAATAATTGATTTAGCTTTCCTAGCTAATGTCCCCCAGAATCCATATTTTGACTCATTTAAACTTTTCATGGATGTGTACTCATAGGACTCATTATCCTGTATTATCAGTTTATCACTATATCAAACAGAAGATACAAGGGAACTTACATAAGCATATTCTATAATGAGTTACTGGTATCTTATACAGCATATGTTAAAAGAAGGAAAAAAGAAGAAGAATACTGAGTATTAACTATACTAACACAAGATATTATATGAGTACTAAAATTTTTATACTAACACTGCTAGATCATATGAAAGAGCATGTGGTTTCAGTAAACTTATAACCATTTGGGTATTAAAATTTTCACATGACAACTCAAATAAAATTTAACAGGCTTCTAAATAAAAAACCATGCTTGCTGAATAAATAAATTTGGCAAGAAGGAAGCGTGTCATATAACTTCAAATTAATTTAATGGAAGTCTAGAAAAATGGTCAAGGATTTCAACCATTACCACATTTCTTTTAGAAGAAGAGTGACTGGCTTAATTGATGCAACAGATCAAGAGGTCCCAACTTATGAAGCACAGACACTTTAAAATGCCCACAAAGATTCATGGAGTATTGATTACAGAGAACATATGCATACCACTCTTATTGTCTGTATAGTTGTATATATAAAGTGCTTTTTGACAAAACAGCTATTTATATGAATAGCAATTGTGTTTCTTAACTATAGATA
Organism: Canna indica; assembly: GCA_034359265.1. Taxonomy (NCBI): domain Eukaryota; kingdom Viridiplantae; phylum Streptophyta; class Magnoliopsida; order Zingiberales; family Cannaceae; genus Canna; species Canna indica. Next base: position 1,015,570 of record CP136891.1, read on the forward strand.
ATCCATATCATACAAAGTTTAAAATTGTATGAAATAGAAAACCATAAACATCCTTATTGACATTCCATATCATCTTTTGTCCTACAACTGTATGTCAACCGTATCCATATATATGATGCCTTTATGGATCACAACTATTTTGGTGTGGGCTCTGTATCTTTTTGGTCATTGAGCTCAAATCTCTTTATAATTGATACAATAGTTTTCTTATGGTCTTCCCTCTTCTCTATGAACATGCTCATGCTCCTGTTTCCCTCACTTAACACTCTGTTGAGAATATTTTTTTGAATATATAGTCTTTTCAATCTTGTTATGGCAACCCCACACATTTATGAGTTCCTATTAATTTTTTATTTCTTATAAATTCAAGAACTTTTTTATCAACAGAAAATGGTTGGCCTGATAATTATTTCAGCAAATATTGCTCCTAATACAAGAATACATGAAATTGTACAATAGTAATGAAATTCCTTGCATTTCAACCATCTTGCTTTAGATCTAAGAAGACTATTCATCAATCTATTTATTGCTAATCAACAGATTCATTATTTCTGCGAAATTAATTTTAGAAATGTTATAATTTAAAAAGTGGAGAGAATAAAACAGAGATCTGATTATAGTATTTAATAAAAAGTCAATGTGCACAAATTACATAATTCACAGCCAAATGAGTCTATAAACTTGTACTGATATAGCTGGATCACTAGTTATGTTCCAACAGTTGGAACGCAGTAATAGGAGATTCCTGAAAGCGTGTATTCCAAATCCAAATCATTTGGTGCATAAGTCAAACCAAAAGAAACTCATAATTTGTATGAACCTAAAAAAATGATCCCCGGACCATATATCAACTCAAGACTGCCAATAGTTTCGAGATTGAAGATCCAAAGGAAAGCGAATCAGAGCTCAAGCACAGAGCATACTAAAAGAATAAAGAACTAAGGGCTCACCCGCTGCGGAAGAGGCGACGATCTCAGACGATGGGGTTCAGCGCGAGGGGAGGAGGCGGCGGATTCTCCATAGGCGGAGGACAGGGAGGATGAGTCGCGGTGGGCGGCGGAGGCCCGGATCGCCCGGGCGGCGAGGGAGGCCGGCGCCGCCGAGGCTGATGAGGCGCTCTCCGCGGCGGATCGGGGATCCTCTAAGGTGGAAACCCTCGCCGCCGGCTGCTTCCTCCGGTACGCCATCGCCTACTTTCTCTCGCCCCCCGCTGCGATCGTAGTTCACGGTGAAGCCCGAACCAAAATGCCCCTCCTTCCGGCCTTCCCTCGTCGTGGTGGTGTTAAGTCATGTTGGCCTTCTCTTTGCTTGCGTTGAGGATCCTGTACAATGAATATATGCATAACATTGGAATCTTCCGTTGTTACCTGATGATCGTACATCGCTCCTCAGTCCTGAGTTGTTGTTTGTTGGATGGCTGCATGTAGTGATAGGACTTGCAAGTATCAAACTTCTTTATCAGTTGGAGAAAATCCTATCTAATCCAGTAAATGGAGCTTGACTCTACTGTTACCAAAGGTAGAGTTTTGGTTTGATTGTTTATCATTGGAAGTCAAAATCCAATCTCCCCTGAGTTGTCGTTGTTGTCTATCAATTCCTCTTGTATTTTAAATTTATACAGTGAAATTTGGAAAAATCATAAATTTATTGTCTATCATTTCCTCTTGTATTTAAAATTTATACAGTGAAATTTGGAAAAGATTATAGAAAAAATATAATTTATTAGTAAAATCATAATACTTTATGATATGACTTCTTTTATAATATATATCTAAATTGGCCAAATCATATTCATTTACATGATTATAATAATATTGACAATTAGAAACTTAGTTAAAAATTTTGATCAAAATTTCCAACGGTAATATACACATTTTCTTGCTTAAAATATTTTAAATTTGACATGCTTATGAAATTAGTAGATCCAACGATTTAAAATGAGAAGTTTATCATGTATAATTATATTGATAGTTAAAAATTTTGGTGAAAATCCCTAATTGTCAGTATGGTTGTAATTAAAATTATATTTTAAATTTTAAATTCATTAATGTCACAAATATGTGAAAATTAAAGTTTTCTATTTAATAAAATATATAAATAAATAACTAGACTTTTTGTCAAAGTTTCTAACGGTCAAAATAAATATGATTAATATCTCATTTTAGATTATAAGATTTATTAATTTCATAAATATGTTAAATTTAAAATTTTATCTATAATAAAATTTTCTCTAACTGCAAAAATAATTATAGTTATCTAAATAAATAGAGTCGTAGAATAATTTAAGTTTATTATAAAAAATGTTATATTTTAATAAATACCATAAAGTATTTATGATTTTCCAAAATATATCATGATTTTTTTTTAATGATTTTTCAAATTTCTCATTCATATAATTTACATTTACTTGCAAACTTTCCTTTTATATCCTTCGTTCAAACAAAATGTCAATCAACATTTGATTTTTTTTAAAATATTTTAAAATGTTATGTTAGATTTTATATATCAACTTAATTTTGAAACAAACTTAAAAATAAAAATAGATCAAACATTCAATATCGGGAATTTTCCTAAAATCAGATACGAATCCTTTAAATTTCTCGAAACCCAATATGATCTTCAAAATACATCCTAATTTTTGTTTAAAAAAAATAAATTAGCGAATGAAACTAGGTCCGTAACTTAATCAATGAAACTGAGTATGTACAAAAATTTCACCAAACTCTTGAAAAGTTTCGAGTTAAAAGTTTTGATAAAACTTTTGTACACACTCAATTTCATTGATTCAAGTTTCATTTCATTTATTAATTTTAATTTTTTAATGATTTTTTAAAAAGATTCTAGGATATATTTTATAATCAAATAATTATTTTCAAGAGTTTCATTACAATGATATATTAAAGATTTTTTAAATTTAATATTCTCATTTAAAGAAATTCCTGATTTGATTGTACAAAAACTGAAGGGCAAAACCGACAATGACGTGAGTATTTAACTCCTAAAAAATCTGATATGGAATGCTATCTTTGGCATTGTATATTCAACGAGCATATGACAATAAATTTAAATTAATGCAACTTCAAAACATAAGGGCAAAATTTATAAAAGAATATCATGTATGAAATTAATAACTTGGGTAGACTTTGGCATTGGCTTTTAAAATCCAATTCGGCCGGTTCATCAACGCCCGTCTCTTGCCTATATATATACGTCATCCGATTCGACCGGTTCGTTAACACTCGTCCCTCGTCTCTCTTGCCGTCTTGCCGATGTATATATCTCTCTACGCCGGCTTCAATCGAAGTTGGAGTTTGTGAACCGGCTCATTGTAAAAGCGCACTGATCAATTGGGCCACCAAGAGGTACCTGTAAATCTCTCCTTCTTCATCGTAATTACTGCATACTCGATATATCGGTTTGTCTAATCTGTGTTAGTTTCATTAATGGAGATAGTAAAATTAGGTGAATAACATTAATGGATTGAAGGAGTTTGGAGAATTTTGGAGAGATTTTAAGAAATTTAGAGAGATGTTTGGAGCAGTTTAAAATATCTTGTTTGAGTTTTTTAGAAGAAGGAATTTAGAGAGGTTTAAAGGTGTTTTAAATTTCTCATAGAATTTATTTTTAAATTTTTTCATTTTAATTATTTTTAAATGATTCGATAAATTAATAAATAAAAAATTAAATTAGAAAAATATTTTTAAAATAAAAAAATATTACTTTTAGCAAAGACACAATGATTTACCAAACTCCTTTAAACTCCTCCCTCTGCAAACCTCTTCAATTCCTTCGAATCCCTCCTCCACCGTACCTCAAACTCAAATTTATCCCAAATAAATAGTGACTTTGAGCGTATGCGGCACAGCCATGGTTGCCGCAGGCTTCGAATCTCCAATGCGAGCATCTCCGCGGGGCAGCCGATGCCCGTGGCCACTGCTTCAACCTGCCGCGAAGCGGATCCAGGTGGCTGCTGCAGCACTGTTCTCTCCCGGCGGTCGCGCTCCTTGGCGCGTGGCCTCTGTGGTGCTTAGTGCGCGTGCGGCACGCCCCTCCGGCCTCCACCGCCTCTATGGCGCGGATGGCCCCTGGAATTCGCCGCCACCCGTCTCGGAGCTTTATCCCGGCTCGTTCCGAGTCCAAACCCGACCTATTGACATAAATTCTGATTGGACCGCTTTAAAATTTAAGCGATTGTTTACAAATTGGTTCAATTTTTAGTTTAGGTCAAGTTTGGATCCAAGCCAGTAATATATCATGACATGATGATCTCGGAATAGTACGCAGTTTTCGTCATTAGAGGCAAAAGAATTAGATAAATGCATATTTCTCTTGGGAGACTGAAGTTAGCGTAATGAATCATGGGTTAATTTTTAGACCCAGAAATCATTTTGACACTGTTAATGTTATTTGAACCTAGATTTATCCCCAAATAATAAAATGATTAGTATATTTGTGTTTTTTGCTAGATTTTTTGAAATCAAGCTTGTAATAATTGCAAACTGAACTAGGTTAGTTTCTTTGTAAGTAACATATAGAATGTGCAAAGAACTTTTACAGTTTATGCCATCAAGTTATGATGTATATGATCTGATGATGATTTCCAAATATACCTCTGTTATGAACTTTTTCAATTTAGTTCTGACTTGTATGATGACTGTGGCTTAATTTCTAACCTACCATGTGTTGTGTGAAAAATATTGTTACCAAATACTAATATATGGTTAGTTTTCAATGAAAACCTGATTATGCCATTCATGTTTATGATACCATGATTTAGTTGGCATGTCCATTTTTATTAGCGTTTATACATTAAAATGCCATGTTTAGACCATAGATTAAATATGAATAATGATTGACATATTAAAATAAGCCACGAGAGAGTTTACCTGAAAGCCATTTCATTGACCAGCCCAAGTTCAATTTGAGTATCTTGACTGCCATTAGTCAACATTGACTGGATGAGAGAGTGGATCATAACATAGCATATTTGCTAAATCATTAGATCTTTGGCAGTCATAAATATCCTGTAATTTAACTGTAGGAATATTTATAATGTATCAGACGACGATTGACTTTAGATTTACAATTGAAATTTGAATGCAGCAGCATACGGTTGTATTGTTCAATATTCTTTAAGGAGACTAGAAAAGGACAAATTTTCACTTGATGCATATCAAAAAATGCTTCTCCTTTTAACCTGCCCTAAATTGTGGAAAGTTATTGCTTCTTATAAGTCAGTCTAACCTTTTTAACTCTATTGTTAGGGTCTCACTTTTTTCGTTGGATTGCAGTTACTTCGCTAGAGCCTTCAATTACTTTTTCATCAGTGATTATTTTCTTCAGTGATTTATCCACCAATGGGGACTTCCTCATTGTGGTCAACAATTCCCCTTGATCAATCCGAGGCAGAGTTTGATGACAGTACTGAGACTGAACTCTTGTCAGTGAATTGGAATCAAAACTATGAATGCTTGTCTGTTGGAACAAGAGATGGTTTCCGTATCTATAACTGTGATGCTTTCACGGAAGCCCTCAGGAGAAATTTGCAAGGTTGGGGCTTTAAAATTGTTGAAATGCTGTTTCGTAGCGATATCATGGCTCTTGTTGGTAGTGCTGCCAATTCTCCATACCCACCTAACAATGTATTGATCTGGAGTGATAGTCGTAGGCGCTTTATTAGTGAGCTTAGATTTAGATCTAATGTCAGAGGTGTCAAACTCAGAGAAGATTACATTGTCATTGTTCTCGAGAACAAGATATATGTGTACAATTTCACAGACCTTGTGCTTGTTCATGAAATAACAACTCACTCTAATCTGAAAGGACTCTGTTGCATATCACACCATTCTAACAATTGGGTGTTGGTCTGTCCCGGTAAAGACCGAGGAGAGGTTCGGGTTGATCATTTTGGTTTGAAGTTGACAAAATTAATTAATGCCCATGATTCTCAGATAGCATGTATGACCCTGACCTTGGATGGGCTGCTTCTTGCAACTGCAAGCACTAAGGGTACATTGATTAGAATATTCAATACGGAGGATGGTACTCAATTGCAAGAGGTACAAGTACAACTTTAAGCTTTCACTTATGCCATTGGTTTGATAGGAAAACTAGGACAATTATTCTTAGTTGACAGGTTTTCTTGCAAGGTGCATCCCTCTTTGCTCCTATAATAATTTAATTGCTGATTTGTCACAATGTATCTATAAGCATCATGCTAAATTTCATTATATATAATTGTTTGTTTGCTTTATGGTTTTAGATGTTATTAGTATAACACATTTTTTACATAGGTTGTGTTTGTAAATTGAGTTAAAGCTTCTACAGTTGTATAACAATAAAAATTCGCATTTTCACTAGGCATGAATTCATATGCTTTTGCTTGGCATAGAGTCCATTTATGATAAATATACAACAAGTATATTGAGGATATATCATTAGTCTGTTTAAGATTCCTGCACTATGTTGGAAGTATAAAACTGATTTTGTGATATTAAAATTCCTTAACTAGTATGTGTTGTAAAATGCCATGCACTACACTTTTTAGTGTCCTTACTATGATTTAGTTGGGACATTTTCTGCTCATTTTTATTTACAACACTCTGAATCAGCCACTTCTTAATTATTGTGGTAATATCAAGATGCACTTGATTTACTCGTGGAGTTTTCACTGCATAAGAATTTACCTGATTGTTAAAGGACAAGAAGTGGTACATCTTCTAGAATATGAAAGATCAGTATGGATTTTGATGAGTTCGAGAGGAACTAATGATGTCTAGTGCAAAATATACATAGGAAAGTGTTTACAGGTTGCTTTTGGCGATCCATCTTGCCCTGGCTTACTGAACTAGGCTACCATGATGTGAATCTCGTTCATTGATTGATTGATTGATATCCTCAAAGCCTTTTGCTAATTTTGCGGCTGTTGCTGGAGTTCAAACTGAATTATATGTAATTTTTCGGTTCAAATTGGAATTTGGTTGGGTTTGGTTTGAAAATTTTCTTAAAAAGAAGTTTGGTGCATTTGAAGAACTCTTTAAACAGGCCTAATGCTAATTTGAGTTTTAACAAGGAAAAAACTTCACAGTGGGGATTGTTTACTGTTGTTTTAAGGATCTAGTTTAGTGAATTATCTTTCTCCGTCTTATCTTTCTTGTCATGTCATAGTTGTAATCATGATTTGCGTTGCTGAGTGTGCATTTTAACTAGCTTCTGTTACTTATTTCTGATCACTTAAAACTAGGTACGCAGAGGACTAGATAGGGCTGACATATATAGCATTGCTTTCTCACCAAATGTACAATGGCTGGTAGTATCCAGTGATAAAGGAACTATCCATGTGTTTAGTCTTCAATTTAGAAGTTCCAGAGAAGATGCCTCTACCCAGCTTGTAGCTGCTCAAAGTCCAGAGGTGAAATATCAGAAATCTATTTCTGTTGATTCCCACTTATCTCGAAGTACTAGAGCCAAAACCAACTCATCATTGTACTTTATGAGAGGTTAGACAATTTATGCCGTGTTTCTAACTCCTTGTCCATAGTAATTTATGATTATAATTAGAAAAATATCTATAGCCAATAGCAAGAAGATGATTTCTTTTGTTATTCTGTTCTAAAACTTCATAATCTGGCTCTAGTTGTAAGTACTAGTTCTATCTCCTGTTCTAAGACTTCGAGCTTGAGATTCAAGTATACTGAATAGATAGTCTATAACTTTTACAACTTCCTGATTTTTAACCATAACATCATTTTTCTATCACTCATTGGAAGGCTTCAGACAACGTGCTAGGATTGGAAGTTAACTGACCATATCAAAGTTTCAGATCTGTGTATTATATTTCGGCCGAATTCAGGTTCTACTTGTGAATCTAGAAGAAACAATGCTCGATTGTGATGTATCTTTGGAATTCCTTTTTTTCCTCTAACTGAAATCCAATGTTTTGATATCAGAACTATTTTTCCAGAGGAAATTATAATTAAGTAGTTCTAACATGTGAAAAATAGAAGGATCTATGAATCTAAATATTCCTGATACTTGAACTTTTCTTAAAACTTTTCTTCTGTGAACTGAATTTTTCCAGGCTTCTTGCCAAAGTACTTCAGCTCTGAATGGTCATTTGCTCAGTTCTACATGCGAGAACATACGAACTATATTGCTGCATTTGGAGCTCAAAACACAGTTCTGATTGCTGGAATGGATGGCAGGTACATGCCCAACCTTATAATACAATCTTGATCAACAAATATATGCGGAGTAATATCACAATGAGGGAGATATATGTTTAAGAAACATTAAAAGGTGGTGACATAATGAAAATTAAAGAAAGAGTGACGATTCTGATGTCTATTTGACCAAATTCCCCTAGCAAAGATTTAGTATCATGCTGATTTACATCTAGAAACTTGAACTTATTGACCACTTTAACTCTCAGACATATCAGGTCACTAATTCCGAATCTTGGAAGCTACAATTTATATTAGGACTTCATAGTGTTAGGGACTTTTCGATTTGCCCGAGCAACGACGAATCATGGCGGAATGTTCCCTACATATTTGTAAATATGTTAGCGAGTCCATGTAATTTTGTCTTTTTTTATAGTTCGTAAGGGTCTTGTAATAACCCTTGTGCGCCTTGGGGTCCCACGGTACGAGTTGGATGCATTTCGAGATCATTCGATGCTTGGTGCGCATTTCAGCACATGGCTAGGCAGACTGGGCAAAATAGCTCTGTTTCTCTAGCCATGGCTGGGCAAACGCTGATGCACTGCATGAGCGGAGCATCAGACGTTGAGCGGAGCGAGAACGGTGCGTTGCGGCTAAGCGGAGCAATTTTCCTGCATTTTGCATGGCCGTGGCCATGGAAAATTACCATCTCGGCTGGCCACAATTTTGTCATGCTCCTCGTGCTTTTGGGAATCTTGGGGGTGGCACTTGGGGGTTAAGGGTTTCATGTATAATGTAGGAGAGTGTTGGCAAACAAAGCGGCTGCCTTGGGCGAAGGTGAACGGGCTGCCCATATGGGCGTGTGACCACTCGATCTTCGCCTAAGACAGCTTGCGGAGCTCGTCCTACATCCGATTTTATGTTTTCTTGCGTCCATAGTCCTGCAAATGTTGTTTTACTTTACGCCTTCAATACCATTCGGCCAACATGGTCTTTTGGGAGCGCGGATATGGCGCTCGAGGTTGCTATGGTGGCAAACGCATGCCCCATGATGTTAAGTCGGGAAGCTCGATTCGGGATGGTAGGCTTATCCCTTGCACGAGAAGCAAGGGTGCTGCACGGACTCTTTCCCAAGATAATTGGTTCGTGACAATAGTGTCAAATTATCCCTAGAAAAAAAACCGGCAAATTGACATGGAATGTTTATAATTAAAAAGAACAGTCAACCGTCTTTTCAAAGATCTAAATTGCAAGAGAAATCATTTAGAACAAGCGGATTTTTCTCCTCAAGAAACCCTTTTGTGGCTTTTTTCAGTAGTGGTGCTTGGCAAATCACCCAAGACAGAACCATTGTTTAATATTTTGCTTTTCAGCTTCACTTAACTAAATTGAAGCTATAACAATGTGCGCTCATATATATATAGGTATAGAAGCACTTGAAATTAATTATTTGTAGCATCACTAAAGTTGACCATGCTGATTTAGGTGAGTCCTGAGTCCATGCATTTTTCAGTTTATTGTCAAACTCTACCCTGGTAGAATTTGACAATTGAATGACCGTGTAGATTTACAAACATTTTATGATAGATCACTTTATTTAGAATCTAAGTGTTATATATGTGTCAAGGTCTGAAAGTATTGGACTGAACCACCCGTAGCCCATCCACCAAAACCAGGTCAGCCGACAACTAGTGCACCATACAATATACCCTTCACCTGTGTTCCTTTTTTTTTATTAAGTGAAACAATTTGAACATCCATAAATTTATTTATGCATTGGTGCAATGGATTTTTTCTTTTTCATTTCATTTTTTCCCTTCTTTTGCCTGGTAAGAGTAGTATGATATCTGGTACCAGTTCGCCAAGTATGAGACTGTACTTTGAACCTTGGTATGTGCTTACTTCTTTTCCTTGTGTTCCGTTGACTCCAGCTTCTATAGGTGCACTTTCAACCCAATCAATGGTGGGAAAATGTCACTGAAGGATCACATCCAGTTTGTGAAACACTGATCGCTATTGGCGAAGATCTGCCACTAACTCAATTTGTGTTGCTTTCCACTCAACAATTCTTTGAAATCATAGTTTGGATGATCTTTTTCTTACTGAAAATTCACAGATCTCTGATTGGGGATTGATTGCCCACTCTGCCTATCTTAGCATTGTAAATACTACAAAAGCAAGAAGCTATAATACGGACATTATTCGGTATTGTGAATCCTAAGGTTTATTCTCATGTCTTTTTTAGTAAAATTTTGATGCTAAACGTGGATTAAAAAGAAGAAGAGCAACTTAGCATTAGCAGCGGATTGTTTATCAACCTTTCTTTCTACTTGTACGCTGATCCTTTATAAGTTTCAAAATCGCACATTCATTCTCTTCACTTTTACGTAACATTCTTTTTAAAAGAAAAACAATGTAAAATTGAAACTTGTCATATCATGTTCATCTAAATTTATGTCAATTTAAATCTTAATTTATACTATTTTGATTATCATAATTTAGTTATAGATTTATCTTGATATGATTTTAGATTTTAATTGATACAAGTTAAGGTGAATATGATATGACAAATTTTAATTTAAAAAATATTCTTCTAGTGAGAAAGTTTATTGTGAAAATTAGAGGGTAGATGTGCATTTTCGAAATTTGAAAGAGGTGAATATGCATATTAGTCAATCTAGAACTTAGTTAAATATGCATTTTCGAAATTTACAAGAGCCGTTTTGGGTGAAAACAAAAAAAGGCCCTCTTCTAGATAAATGCCAAAGAAATAACCTGAGTGAAAATTAATAAAGGTTAAACACCAGAAAAAGGTATCCCATCAATATCTTCAACCTTGGTAAAAAAAAAATTGTATAGCCGCTTCTGTTATTCTTAATGTTTTCATGGTTGACTTGCATTCAATAACTAAGAAACTAGCGTCCAAGAACACCTGGATTGGCTACAATTTATTAAATGCTTAAGCTAGGGCTGAGAGAGATCCCAAACAGCATATGTTCTCCAGCTTTAGTTACTGAGATCTTGAATGCAACAGCAACTAATGCTATCCAGTGGGACATCAGAGTTTTGATCTTCCTACAGTTGAGCTCCCCGGGAGAACCATCACTTTGCCAATGACTTTCCTATCTTTAATAGCAGCAAAAGCTAGATGTGCCTGTAAAGTAAAGGGAAGAAATGTAATCATGTCAACAGAAATTCCAGCAAAAGTAAACAGAATACCAATATAATTAACATAAGTAGGACACGTATAGATTCATGTTTGTAATTTTGTGTCCTTGAAGTCAACTTGACAGAATGCTCCATTTTGGTCTTTATAATGAGTTACCAAGTTATTATGAAGCTAAAGCACGTTCAAGAAAAAAAAATTGCTTTCGGCAAATGCATGCTTAAAATGGGGAAGTGCTTTCCGAAGTTGCTTTTCTAAAGCAATTTGCAAAGGCTAAAACAATGTAACGAAGCAGATATTATTCAGATCAAATACACTCACAAGTTAGATGCAAATGCAATAATTACATTTAACAAGCAAACAAGAAATTATTGCCTTAATCTAGTTAAAATTTAAAAAGGAGTTGATACCTCTGCTAAACTATAAGAATGAGATATATGAACAGTTATCAAGCCATCTGACAACCAGGACAACAGCTCCTCAAGAGACTTTCTTAATACTCCTGGTTGATGTAGCATGTAGCTGCCCCAGTAGAGTCCATGAATTGTCCAGTTCTGCAGCAAATTGCAGAAGACAATAAATTAGCATGAATATATTTCGAAAAAAAAAGAAATTATCATTTATCATGTAGAACAACAAAAATTCTTCGAAAGGCAAGAAAATCATGACTTGCGATCTGTTATTATACACAAAGCTAAACCTGATTGAGTTGGGAGATGCATATTGAAATTGGTTATAGAAAGAATCTTCATTATGGAACACCTACTTTTTGTAAACCCCTCCAAGTCCAAGAAAAGGATGTCCTAATTTCTTTAATCAACAAGATTGCTATATACCTAACAGGAAGATGTAGAATTAAAATCGCCCTTGTTAAATTTGATGCCAGGAGGATTCAAACTCAAGGCTTCCTGAAATTGGTTATAGAAGGAATCTTCATTATGGCACACCTATTTTTTGTAATACCCCTCCAAGAAAAGGATGTTCTAGTTTCTTTAATCAACAAGATTGCTATATACCTAACAGAACGATGTAAAATTAAAATCCCCCTTGTTAAATTTGATGCTAGGAGGATTCAAACACAAGACCTCCTGCTTTGATACCATGTAAAATTTGATTAGATCACCAATTTTCCAAAAGCTTACGCGGTTAGGAAAGGGACCAATCTATGCATTTATATCCTTAACACCCCTTGACTAATATAAAATTTAACCAAAATTACCAAAAAAAGATAAATAAAATTAACTAGAAATTAGAAAGACAATCCATTGTAGTTAAAAATTTAAAATACATAAACAAACAAATGATCAAAAGATATATAAATCACAGTTCATTATAGGTCAAATGTGTAACAAAAGATGATCAAAAGAAACATTACTTCCATGAAAAACATGTCAGAATTCTTGTCCAGTTGAGGTAGCTAGTATGTGATGATACCTTGACAAGAGCAATATTTGCTGGAATAACTGGAACTTCACCACTTGCAAATCCAATTACCAGAATATTGGCTCCCCAATTTAGGAGTTTCATGCTTTCCTTTGTAACTTTACCACCAACTGGATCATATAGAACATCAACTCCTTTCAGATTTCTTGACTTGAGAAAATTCTTCACATTCTCAATCAGATTTGCCTTGCTCAAGTCAACAACATAGTCAACACCCATTGAGCGGAGATATTGCACCTTCTCATCACCCCTAAGTTCCAAAGTTTTCAGTTGAAGTAAAATGCATTAGTTACTTGATACTGACACAATCAAATTTTATTATAGAAAAAGGTCAATGATGCAACAGTTAAGTTTTTAACAAACCTTGCGACAGCAATAACAATTGCTCCACAAACTTTTCCTATCTGCACAGCTGACAAACCAACGCCACCAGCTGCACCAAGGACAAGCAGTACCTGCAATTTTCTGTTAATTAGCATTACTAAACAAATATTACCCATCAAATAATATCTTAGCATTACTATTCAATTCTTACTCATGAATCGAATACTATGCTTTTAGTCAAAAAAATAATATCTTAGCAAATATCAACTTTAATGAGATGAATTTTGTTTGTTTGTGGAAGATAAGTATTAATGGCTTGCCATAAGCAAAAAGTTGCACACCATCCGACCACCAAAGCATGACATTGTGAAAATTAATTACTTAAACTCACAAACCAAACAGAAGCTTTCAAATATCAGCCTTTGGTTACAAAATTAGCAAGCTTGTAATCAATAGTGCTGTATCCTAGGCACAAACAAGAAGCTGTTTGACTGTGCTATATATTGCAGTATCCTGTCTGACTGTTTGTACCTAAGTCTAGGTTAGGAATAGTATTCCTCAAATCAGTTCACATATTGCAATTTTTATTTGCATCTGTATTCTGTAGTATATTTCTTTCAGATGATTTATCAGATAATGACACCAATCATGGTTTCTCAAATAATGCTCCTTCTCTCCTAACTGTAGCCACATTTTCTTTCTTGGTGAAATATATTCTGTCCCATTAAAAGGTAACTTCATTTTACAACTTTTATAAGCATTACCTACTGATAAAAAACATGACATTATATGCTATAAAGTTTTGTCTTGTCTATGTGTATAGTAAGTTATTGATCATTCTCATTGCTGAAACATGACTGCTTATTATTGAATACAACTCAGTAAGCTCACTGTTGCTTCTTCAATAGCATAATGCATAGCTATATATGTCACAATTTTAATCTTTCAAATATTTGTTCATATGTACAAGAAAATTAAGGTGTCACCTATCAATTCCACGAAGGCGTCACCTATCAAGTGCATTACTGGTTTCTACTTTCCTAACTCAGTCATCAGTCTGAAGTCCAAACTAATATCTTAGTTTTCCTTCTCAGCTAAGTAAATATAGAAATGTTCATTGCCATAATTTCTCAGAAATCAGAATTAATGAATGCATCCATTAGACACTATAATAGAATTTGGCATAAGCACGGCAATTAAAGAAGCCAATTCATGCAAGCAAGAAAACATCCTATTTTGCGTTAAATAGGCTACTTGGACTAAAAGATTCACTTCAAAGTCCAACCAAAACTAGTTAAACAAATGAATATTTGGATAAAGACAAACCTGTCCTGGTTTTAACTGTGCTCTATGAACAAGTGCTACATGTGAGGTGCCATATGCAACAGGTAAAGCGCCAGCAGCAATTAAGTCGCATCCATCAGGCACTAAGTAGCTTTTCTCAGAAAAGTTAGAAATGCAAGTCAGCCACTAACTTGAACAATGGAAGAAATAAAATTACCTATAGATCATAATATGAATAAGGGATTTCACTAAACAGTGCTTTGTAATTTTATCTTTGCAACTTAGATGCAAATATAATTGAGGCCACAATGTGACAACATTACAATAACAAATATATTCTATTTAAATAAATTAAAACACAATTAGTCACAATCTCATATTGTCAATCTAAAATTTTCATGTAATATGATTGGCTTCGCCATATTGATTTGGGCTTTCCTATAACTAGAGTAAAGATTATCATCACAGACTTCCTGAACTCAAAATCATTTATCTTTTCTAAATGTTGACTAGCTTAGCAAGTGAAGGCCTTTGTTAGTGACAGAGATGTCTTGGGATGGAGTCCTGCTTTCACCACTTCCACTTGCAAAATAGAAAGCTCCCTGAACTACAACATTATTGAAGGTTCATTATGTATTTCTAAGATCTCCTTACAACACTGAGAAACAGCCTATGGTTTCATTCCTACAAGGTTCACGTTTGGTATATATTGTAAGTTCAGTAGGGTTTAAATATTATGAAACCATAGGGACAGAGTATAATTAGGGTTCGCATGTTTTTGAACAACTAAGTTACTAAGTATCGTCTAATCTTATATTTTTCCTCGCTCTGATCTATTACAAGCTATGGATCATTCATTTTGGACTGGCGAACATTTATTACTAGGCATAAAATCTAATTATATCGAATATATTGAGGAAACTTCAGCATAACACAGTGAACTATGTGATAGACCACAGAAAAGAGACTGATTTTTCTCTCAAAAACCCCCGAGAAAAAAAGAGGGTTTCTTATTTCATTAACCAACCTCAATCATCGATTATTTCCAGTTCATATTTTTCCCATAAACATAGAACCAAATATATCAAATATCAGAGGATCAAGGAAGGAAATAAGCTTACAGGTCCTTCTCGTCCACGACAATGAATTCGCAGAAGGATCCGAGTCCGACAAAGGAGATAACTTTGTCCCCAACCTTAAACCTGGAGACAGAGCTTCCGACAGATTCTACGATGCCAGAGAAGTCGGATCCGGGGACGAAGGGGAGTGGGGGCTTCTCCTGGTAGCGGCCCTGTATCTGGAGGTAAGTAGCAAAGTTGAGGCTGTTGGCCACGATCCGGACCAGAACCGAGGTAGGGGAGGCGACCGCTGGGACGGGGTGCGATTTGGATATGACGATTGGGGAGGAATCCGACGAGATTGGGACTGTGGGATCACCGAGCTTCTTGCATACAAGCGCCTCCATCGAAGCCCAAGGGGGTGGAGAGTTGAAGACTGGAGAGAGAGAGAGAGATAGAGAGATTATAAACTTATAATATGAAATAAATTATAATTACTTTTTACCAAATATAATTCAAAATAATTCAAGATTATAGTATGAGGTAAGAGATGAAGTAAATATTTTAATTGTTTTTTTAAAAAATAAGCTAAGGTCAAATTCGGAAAATAAAATAAAATAAAATAATAAGAGTACCATAGCCGTACACCATTGGCCATGCAAGTAAGTATAATTATATTCCATTGGTTATCACTTTTATTCATATCTAAACAAAATGCATTACAAGGTTTTTCTATGCACTCATATATATTTACATTTTTGAAAGGTATAAAACTAACATCAGCATTACTGGAACGAAAATTTAGGGAATATAAAAAATAATTAGTGACCTTCTTAATTGAAAAGAGTCTACAAACACAATTATTAAAATGGAGAGCATCCAAAGTACCCCAGCAATCAGATTTGTTCAGAATTGATTCATCATTGATCAGCCCAGCTCTTGCAAGCTCTTGCGAGGAGATGAGCCTTCAAGTTGCTTTCTCTATTAACATGAAAAAAAACCTTTGGTTGAACTCTTCTTAGCCGCCCAAAGAATATCCTCCACTAGGTTCTTCACAAACCAAGAAGGCTTATGTTTCCTATTTAGAATTTCAATAACTAACATGCTGTCAGACTAAATCTTAAAATGCATTAGTTCCTTGCATTCTAAAATGTGGAGTAAGCACATCCATATGGCCTTTAACTCGACAGTAAGAACATCAGTTTCATTTGAATTATAGTACCTCATTTTAACTTCATTATTCATATTATCCAAAATGGTAAAACCCAGGCCAGCATTATGTGTATGCTTGATCCAAATTGTATCACAATAAACAGAGTAAACTGAAACTTTCTCTGTGGAGTTCTTTTCATGGTTGTTTACATCATAAGAAGAAGAGCCGTTTCTACCATCCAAGTCTTGAGATAGAACATGATTATTGTTATTTATTTTGCAAGATGGAGAAAACTTTTTAAAGCTTGTGAAACTGCGTACTTCAAGTAATGCTTTGTAAGCAAGAGTAGAATGACTAAAAACTTTTCCTTTGAAACAGTGCTCATTCCTATTTTTCCAAATGAACCATAAGCCAACTGCTATGCAACTGATAAGATTGATTCTATTCCCATTGTTCAGTAGTCTACCATCCTCCATCCATTTGCCTTGGAACCAACTCTCCTTGTATTCAAAGTGGTATTTGACCAAACATTCAAGGGCATTCCAAATACTTTTTGCAAATTTACACTCGAAAAATATAATGTAAATTACATTGATCTCCCTTAAGGTTCAGTGAAATTATACCGACCTCCCCTCTATTTGTCCAGGTGATACTCACCTCCCCTGTCGCTAACGGTGTTAAACGAAGTCTGTTAGTAATGTGATTTCTCCCTTATGCCCATTGTTGAAAAATCATTAAAATACATACATAAAATAATTGAATAAATATTTTAAAAATAAAAAATTAAGAGAAACTATTTTATTATTTAACATTCTTCACAAAATTAATGTTACTTGAATGTGAAAATTAAAATGTTAAACACTTATGGAGTCAAAAACACCATTAGTAAGCATGTGCAATGCATATTACAAATATTTCGCTAATAATTTTCATTAGTATGGGAGGTCTATGTAATCTTTTATAAAACTCAGGAGGTCACAGGATAAAATTACAAATATATAAGAGGTCAGTGTAATTTCACTAAATCTCAAGGGATGTCAATGTAATTTATTATATATTTTTTTAATTAGAGTTAATTACTAAATATATTCAACTTTTTAAAAAATTTCAAACCTACGCCAATATTTTATTTGTACTAATAGAATACATCAATTTCTAGTTTGTTTAGATTATATTCTACTGTCAAAGAAATGATAATTTTATCTTTTAGATGTTGACGTGACAAAGTTAACTTGAATCAACAATGTCACTTCAATATTTCTCATGTATTCTTATTTCTTATTATTTCATTTCATCCAACCAATCACCTCACCTCACGTGATATCAATATAACATGCAATTGAAAATAAAAAAATATTAATTACATTAGTTGCATTTAAGCATTGGTTGATCATTTTTAACCTCTAATTCAAAAGCCAAATAACACATATAAAATCTTACTTAAAAAAAAAAGGAGAATATAAGAGTATCAAGCGCATCAATAACCTAATCAAAGTAGTTATTTTATGGCAATCCACCCATTTAACAGGCAATTTTTTTGTGTTAATCCACTCGTAACTTGATGATTAAACATATAGCTATCTTGTCTATAAGTTCAAGATTTGATTCTTAGCTTATCCTTAAAAGCTTGTACGCATTCTTTCTTTGTAACGGTTGAATATGAAACAAATTTCATTTGAAAAAAAAAATTATTTCTGTCCCTCTACAATTTGCACGCATATTCCAGCAATAAAGTAATGTTGGCTGATCTCGGAACTGCATCGAAATCGCTGCTCAGCAGTGTTAATCTGTTATAGATAGAAACTTCTCAAAGATTTGACTTAATAAATCAAATATATGCTTCGAGATTTATGCAATCAGCTTAAACCTAATTAGTAAAGAAATTTACTTAGATATCTCAATTTACAGCAGCTTAGGAATGAAAAATAGTTATTTTATTAAATATAAGAAAAAAATAAATGTGCGCATCTTTACTATGCACTATTTGTTACCACATCGAGGTAAAAAATGCTAATAAGAAAGGCATTAAAATGCAGGACCTAAAGGAAGCTCTAGAATACTACACTACATGTCTACATCACAGAACGCAAGAAACAATCATCAAATTGGGGTGTTTCATTTATTTACTTTTCTCTTTTTAGGTTTTAGCTCTGTCAAATGTGCTCTTGCAAGAAGCACCTCCACCCCGTCATTATGATAAATACTGAAGAGATTAAGCTTCTACTTTTACTGCAGGATCCGAGACATCGTTGCTGTTCTGCTGGGCCCATAGTTGTGCATATCTTCCTGCCCTTGACAACAAAACTTCGTGTGGTCCTTGTTCGACTACCTTCCCGTTTTCTAGAACAATAATCTGAAATTTGCAACCAAAAGTGAATCACCATAAGTTATAGTGAGCATTTATACCTGAAACACTCTCATGGTTAAAATACCTCGTCACACTGCATCGCAGTGGTGAGTCGATGAGCAATGAAGATAGAAGTGCGATTATTTGCTAGACTCTTTAATGCATTCAATATTTCTGCTTCAGTAGTACTATCAAGGGCACTGGTAGCTTCATCACACAACCTAGAGCATCAACACTCTCAGTGAGCTAATAGTATGATATGATTAATTGAAATGTTCTTACGGCAAACATACAAGTTTGGCCTCCTCAAGTATGGAGATAACTGCACTAGTAAGGTTCATTAGTATATTTACAGCTGCAAGCAGCTTCATGAACTTCAAATATGCAAATACTCATGGAAGTTTTCAAATGAATAAAGCTAGAAGTCCATCCATTTGTTGTTCATGCAGCTTGACATGTATATGCTTCCATTTATGTTACATAGACCATATGTAGCTGATATCTTAGTTGCAGTGTGGATTTTTTGGGTTTTCAACACATCATTAACATAACAAAGATCAGGAGTTTATTCTTTCATCTTTAAAAGTTATTCATAGAGAAAAGAATGTCTTGAATAGATGTTAGAGGCATCTAACTACAAAGCATACTGATTCAAATGCAATTATATCTATGAAAGGCGGAAAGAAAAAAAAAATTACTTACAGAATTGAAGGTGCTTTCAAGAATGCGCGAGCAAGTGACACCCTTTGTTTTTCCCCGCCACTCAACTATAAGAAGGAGATGCCAGCTTCTTGTCAAATGTATTGAACATCAACAAAGAAATGAAACAAGTACAATAATTAAATATTTGAAGAAAAAAAACTCCTTATTATGAAAGTCATTGGATACTATTATCCAGCTTTAAAATCTTGTACGGGTATTGATCTCGGTGTTTGGCCAATACCGGAACATCTTGGTATCGTATTCTACTGACACATGGCACAGCCTGGAACACACTGGACTCTACCGGTATAATTTTTCTTTTTCATTTTGAGAGAATGAGAGAGATTTGAGAATGAGAGTTTTCAGAGAGATTAGAGTATAAGAGTAACATAGGAAGAAAAATAAAGGGTTTGAAGCTTTATATAGCCCTTAAAACTCTTAGAAACTAATTCCAGCAGCTGCAAAGTTATTGGAAACCGGCCAAAAAAAGCCACAATGGCTATTAAAACAGTCGTTGGGACTGCACCGCTATCGGACAGTACTGATCCGGTACAGGTGGTACATGCATTATACCGCCCAGTACAACCAGTATGGCCAGCATATTGGATGAACCAGCCTCTATGTACGTACCGCTTATGCTGGGCAGTACGACATGAGATTTACTACTACAAGAGAAGTGCAGGGCAATGCAAAAGACTAAGTTGACTGATATAGGGATCCCTTCCACAAATCCGTATGTATTTTCTTCGGGTCTGACAGTAAAAGTTTCATCAATGATATAGGTATCCATATTTTTTTCCACCACTCAGTGCTCTTCGCCATGCTTCTAACTATCTAGATGTGATTAACCAAGTGTCTGAAGAGTATATCTATTCAAACAAATATGATTGTCCCATTTTCCTCTAGGTATTTTTTGAAGTTTGTAATGTTACAAGTTTGTGAAGAATATACATATTGTATACATATTCTTTTCCAAAACATAGTGGTAGTACTGTAGTAGTAGTATCAAAGTAACTCTTTAAGTTTACGAAGAGTATATCTGTTTGAACAAATTTGATTTTCCTATTTTCCCCTATGTATTTCTTCAGGCCTGACTGTAGCAAGTTTGTGAAGAATATAGGCATTGTATGCATGTTGTTTTCCACAACATAGTACTAGTAGCTGTGGTGGTAGTAGTAGTACAAACTCAAGTAATTAAGACACATAATTTGCAGTATATTCTATTGTCACTTAATATTCAAAGTATATTTCCATTTAAAATAATGTACAGTGGTTTCTCACCTTTAAGCCTCGTTCGCCAACAATAGTTGCGTACTTCTCTGGAAAATTCATTATTGTATCATGGATGGCTGCATGTCGAGCAGCATCATAAACCTAAATGAACAAAGACATGAATGAATACTAGTTCCACTTTATATGATAGTAACTAAAGGCAATCATCAATAACGAACCTCATCCTCTGTGGCGGCTAACCGACCATATTGTATATTATGAAAGATAGTATCATTGAAAAGTACCTGAAAAGTTCTTGGGTATCAAATAGTCTCTTTGAAAATATAAACAATTCTTATTGCACACACTTAAAAGCATTCTCATGATCCAATAAGCAACAGGAGGAAAAATTAAAAAGATTTTTCAAAATATGGAAGCAGGAGAACCATGTATGCATTTCCATTGAATCTTTTCCATCATTTGCAGAACTTTTGGAAGTAAATATTCTAATCCTAGTAATTCATAAGTAAAACTCGGAATACCAACTATAAGAATCATCCATTTCATATTTAACCCAATCTTCAAGTAAGCCTACATATTTTGGTACAGGCGAGTAGGCGACAATTAGTGAACATCAAACTTGTTCCAGAGAAAATAAAGAAAAACTTCCATTTCTTACTCTTAAAAAGTAAGGATTACATGGTTGGATTGTCTAATTAAATACATATTAAATATAAGAGCTGACAAACTTTTCAGTGAGTTACACTATTCATCCTACAAAAGTGTAAAAAGGATCACACAGGTCATCCAAATAAGATGGAGCTAAAACAGTTGGTTCCAGACTTCCAGTAACCATGGTGCTAAGATGAGTATATGACTATAAATCTTGTCACTGTAAAATATTATCTGAGCCCTTGTAGGAATATGGCAACTTAACACAGACCAGTGCTGAACGAGTCAAATACTTGTTTCAATACAATGGACATGTCCATTAGATAGCAGAAAACAATTGCCAACAGAAATTAACTTGCAGAATAGGTCAAATAGAAAGAGAAAATATCAAGAACCTTGAGCAAGAGGAAGATAGCAAAATACTAGTCAAATTAATAAACACATAATGAGCTTCTATATACATGAACAAGATAACTGAAATGTCAACCATTTTTTGTCCTAAAGGCTGCTGAAGTGGCTCAGGAGCTGCAAGAGTTTGCACCCAAATCAACTATCAACTTCCTAAAAGAAAATTCTGAGAGCACATCCATAGCTTCTAAATTTAACCAACATTGCATTGCATGTCAATATCGATGTGGTGCTCAATCAAGGCAAGGGTTGCCATTCCAGTAATCATATGGAAGAAAACAAGCACAAAATCTACAAGGCTTGAGATGTATAGGCATGCATCAGTTTAACCAGAGTAAGGGATGCCAAAATTAGCAACAAAAGTTTTACCTATATCCTCGTGCAAAAATATAACAATATCTGGATTTAGTAAAGATAAATTGTTTATGCAAACAAACAACTAGAAATATTGGTTCAGTAATTTATCACATTGGTAAGTGCATATATAGTTATATACTATGCTGTATACTAACCTGGATCATTCAGTAGTGTTGACCAACATAGAAAAAAAACAGAAGTAAAGGTATACTGAGCCACTTGGATAGGTAAATACCACCCAGTACACATATTCAATTGGTATTTAAACCTTGGGTCCAATACAACAAACTCATCAACCTTTGGCATAATAAAATTACAATGACAAGAAGTCACAAAGTCAACAATTTGGGGGCAGTTACATGGATCGTTTCCTTTCATAAAGCTCTATACCAAGAGCATTTAAATCACTTTTATTTGTTGGAGGTAAAATTTTCTTAGGTCTTCCTCTACCTCTAGTCTTTTACCCCTCTTCCTCCAATAATCATAATTAATTTACTTGTTTAACTATAAAATCTGCAGGTTTCCTTTGAATAAGTCTAAACCATCTCTATATTTCCAGCTAGCTTTGTGCATTTATTTTTGTAAATGTTGCCTCATGACTTCATGAGTAAAAGGAAAGTATATGTTGACTGCTACATAAGTAGCAACATCAAAACCACAAGGATACAGAGAAGAGAAGGAGCTTGAAGGAGAAAAGCAAGTTTGCTTAAATAAGACCTACTGTATCCTGTGGCACGACACCAATGCACTTACGAAGACTTTCCAAGGTCACTTCTCGTATGTCTTGACCATCTACCCGTATCTGCAAGTAATATTTTATCAAGGTTAAAAAGTAGGAAGAAAAAATAAAGCATTAAGGACAATCCCAGAAATTTTACAGTAAATGACTGCATATATAGATTCATCATTACTTATCTTGACCACAAGGAACAAAAAATGTTTATAGCAAAACTGCAATTTTTTGTACTTCAATTGAGAAAACAACAAACAAAAACTGTATGCTTGAAGGCCTACAGACTCATCCAAAGCTGCCACAAGTCAGACATAGCCCATTACTAATTAAAAGAATGATCCAATAGTACTAATCAATCCTTGATTTTTCTGTAGTTCATTGTTTATGACCTCAAAAGCAACAATTTTAAGACATAGATATCAATAGATGCATCACATTATTGCACCATTTGTGGGGCCCACAATTTCTAACAAGCAGAAGGCCAACAAAATTAATATGCAAGCTGTAATATCTAGCTAGGTTATTAGTTCCAGCCATACAGCTAAATGATTAAATGATATTTCAAGTTTGACACTTTGACTTCCAGAGATTCACTAGGAAAACCTCTTAATGCAGAAAACTCATGGTTTATGAATTAAATTTCAACACAGAACAACATGACTATATGAGCTTATAGATATGACCCAAATGACATCCTTGAGATATGCAACATAAAAAAGAATATCCATTTAGATTTATTATCATTGCAAGAAAGGTCATTTATACTTGTTCAAAACTTCAATTTCTTGGGTGTTACAACAGCATGATAAGAATCAAATGATTGTGAAGGTAACATCTTAGTCTGATCATTAGTGACTTTGCATATACCATTGAGTTTTATCATTATTTTCCTACAAATAGATGGGTATATAACATTGTATAGCAAGAAAATCTCATTAGTCACTAACCTACAGAAGGATAAGAAGGAAAGAATCCAAACTGCTAATACTAGCTGCATCTCTATAACTTTTTCCTTCCTCTTTAATTATCTGCTATTTTAAATGTATACCGAGGGACATACTTTTATGTTACCTATCACCCTCTGAGAAAACCTAAACCTAGATATCAATATCCAATGACTTGTAGCTATCAATAGAAAATCTTTTTAGTCAAAATAACATAGAAATGAGATGAACCAACACACAAGCCGTAATAATATCAATCAGCATCAATATGTTACTTAGCAAGCTTGCATGAAAGCAGGTCTCTGAATTTACTAATTGGAGAAGTGTTTGTTACAATTTTTCAAAGACCCAAGTAAAATCGAACATTTAATAAAGAAAATAGATGATGCAATATTCAAGGGAGAATTCCAAGAACATAATTTGACCACATTAAAAGGGTAAGCACTGTGAAAGGAATTTTTGACCACATCAAATGGTGGTTGCTGGCTGGATGCTCAACAAATTGATAATAAAAGCGTTTCCCTGCTAAATGGGAAAAGAGACACACCCATCCACCTAGAGTTCAGGAATAGTATGAGAAAATTAAAAAATAAGATTCGGATACAATTGCTTGTCATATATTTATTCATCTTCCTCATCTTAGAATGAAAAAGCTAATTATCTTTCTAGTTTCAATCCAGATATTGGTAGAAGTAGAAAAAAGGAGAAAAATAGTCCTATCATTACTAGAGGAATATAATTGACTCTAATTTTGGCCATCATAACCTCACTTATGGAGACTTTGGAGTCAGATCATAATAAGATAACCATAATAGCATTTTCCATGACGTAATTGATATTTCAAGCCTTTCAAGGTATTAAAATTCGTACCGTACCGCTCGGTACGGACGGTATTTATCAGAATTTTAATTTTCCGGTATCCAGTAGTGTACCAGTAACTGTGTACCGCCCGGTAAGGGCGATACATTAACCCATACCGCCCGGTATGAGGCACACTGTGCCATGCTGCTGCAGCACTGCAACAGTACATTGCTGCTGCCGGTACCATTTTCAGTACCAGATCGGTACGGTACCGGTACTGAAATCGAGATTGTAAACCTTGACTCAAAGTACTAGGAAACTCTGTGGGTAGTGGGACTCAAGGCATTAGAAACATCTTTATACCATTTTGTTGTTTAGGAGGGCTAGAAGTAGATAAAAAAAGACGTGGGGCTATGGAAGTCTCCTTTGAATTGATGTGGATAATTGACCTTTAGTTCATGAGAATTTGAGAGACCAACCTCTCGCACTACCAGATAATTCCACATTGACTGCTTTGCGTTCAGAAGTAGCGCTTATAGTGGCCATTCTTTAAGAATATAGCATTTTATTTTGTTTGGGCCCACAGATCATGATTCTGACATTGGTTTACCCTTTTCCATATGTAACTGCAAAAAAATGATCTCATACCAAGAGATAAATTCAACAAGAACTAACATACCAAACTATATTGATACTAATAGCGAAGCCCTCAGTACTACGACAGCAAATTTAAAGCAACTAGCCAATATAAGAACATAAAAAATTACAAGTATTGTTGTTTATGCATGTATGATAAAAGATGATGCAAAAAGAAATGTGATTCAGAAGTAGAGTCTTACAGATCCAGAATCAGAGTCAAAAAACCTGTACAGTAATCTAAGTATAGTGGATTTACCTGCACAACCTCAAAAAGAGTTAATTAGCCAGGTAGTTTAAAATACTGCTGAATGCTGAGGAAATCTCAGAAACAGCTTATGCATCTTCACAGCATATAAGAGTTACAGAATAACAAATTCATGAGAATAGCCTTGATGTGAAATTAAGGTTGTTCCATAATCCATTTACACCTAGCCACTATGAGTTTGATTGAAATAGCAGCCTCTCACATGCAAGGATAAAATTGCATCCTTTTGACCTTCCATTGACCCTACTATTATACTATAATGGCTGGAGCCTTATACTCCTATATACCAGCACCAGGCTGCTCTTCTACACAGCACATATCATAAGCCAACACTAAAAGCAGAAATGATATGGATTTCTTGGCAAATGGCGCAATTCTACCAGGTTAACTTGGACTAGTGTTACTGAAATTGATTACATTGGCAGAAGATGTGAATTTAAGTTTTCAACAACAATCGCACAGGTGATTAAGGTTTAAAATCTCGGTCGGTACGGTACGGTAAGTCCGGTATTTACCGGTTTTTTAGGTTTCCGGTATACGATATACCCGGTATTTGAAAAAACTGGGTATATTGTGTATACCGGGCGGTATATGGCGGTATACCGCCCGGTATGGGCGGTATGGGCGGTATATGGTGGTATGTCACGAAGAAAAAAAAAAAAACCCGGCCAGTATGCATTTTCATACCGGTCCGTACCGTGTGTCGGTACGGTACGGTACGGTACGGTACCGGTATATACCGGTACCGGCCGGTGACCGAAACCGGTACCGGTACCAAGATTTTAAACCATGCAGGTGATATAAAGCATCAATTCCACATCAGCACAAGTTAAAGGTCCACGCCATTCCATGCCATGTCCTACACATACTTGATGACCATAAGCCATATGTTAGGCCAGTCAAGAAAACAGACCAATTACAGCATTTTTTTTTAAAAAAAAGTTGAAACCTGCATTCTATTCAAGAGGTATGAAAAGAGTACTGGGGATAGGGGGAGAAGGGAGGAAAACGTTGAAAATCATACAAATAGTCTTAAACAAAACTAGGAATTAGAAGCAACAAAAGCAGCTGCTGAACATGCACATGATTGGGCCGAGGAAGGGGAGAAATCAGAACGGAACGCTCGATGGTTCCTCTCAAACCATCCAATTACAGAATATTTGACCAAGCCAATGTGTCAGATAGGAAGCATGGACCATGCAGTCTCGTTTCTGAAAAACTTTGCTATAAATTTTATAACCAAAACAGAAACCATAGGAGATGCATACTATAGTACCGGAAGAATGGTTTAGATGTCTTAAAGCGGTAGATACCTATAAAGCATGACTTCAAAGTTTTCCTTTTTGAGCAGTAGAGTTCCCATGTTACCATGATGAATTATGGTAGAAACACATCAATCATCAGATGGCATGATAGGATACAAATACTATGCAGCATACAGTAGTGTACCATATTCGCCTCCTATAATCCTGACCTAGCATGGAAATCTTGGTATCTCAGATTTAGGATTTCTTCTGATGCTCTCTTTTCAAGATTACAATAGTTGCAGTCCTGAAAACCAAAATTTGAAACTTGACATTCCTTTAACTTAATTGTATACAAATTGAAGTGTCATGATGGAGCCTACTTACAGCTCAGTAGGAATTAAATAGATATGTGGATTTATTTCTTGTTGAATGTGCAGTTCAAGAATGAGGTTAATAATGGTCAGCTAGACTACAGGGACAATCTAGATTATGAAGAGGAAAATATGAACTAGTGCAACTCCTTTGCAGACAAATTATTAGATATGCATCACCACAAGTTTCTTCCTCCTTAAACAACCAAAAAGAAAGTGCAGATTATATATATAATGAGCAACCTCTTTGACGAAGAGAACATAATCAAATATCGCACTGAAGGCACAGGTGAACTTACCACTGCCACTGGTTCCAACAATAGCCACACTTTTTCCTGCTGGAACAACAAAAGATATTCCATCAAGAATCTTTCGTTCTGTCAGATATCTGAAAAAAAGAAAAACAAGAAAAAGGTTAATGAAATACTATTAGCAATAGTGAGGTTTAAACAAGAAAAATATTCTCAAAACAGGCACCTAAGCCTTTGTCATCTTAATATGCAATAAAAGGTCACCTGGCTGGCTCGCTAAAACTAAGACAAGTTCACTATTCATAAATGGCATGCAACATTCAGGAATTATAATGATAATCAAGAAAAGTACTTGAGGGAAACAAATGTCAATACTGGAAGCAGATTGTGCCTCGTGCTATGTGCCTAGTTGACTAACATTACACAGAAAAGGACAAAAGATAATCACCGAGGACTGAAAATATCAATTAAGCATAAGATGAAAATAAAAAAGCAGAGATAGTGTCAATGAAGGATAAAATAATCTCTTCAGAGGCACTTTGGTACAGATCATCAACTATATAATACCTTGAGATGCTTAACTGGCTTAAATCAGTAAGACTGAACTGGACAGACCTAAATAAAAAAAAATAGCACTTCATCAAAATTGATTGAAACTCTCTAACTTGCTGCTATGCCTCCCCATTAGCATCCTTCCATCATTTAAGAACACCAAAGGTAACAAGTTAGAGAGGTAACAAGTATTTTAAATTTTCTCTTCTTTTTTGGTTCAAGATTTTTTTTTAATTGCTTATCCATTAATTATTTTTCAATTCGCACAGTGCACAAATGCACCATTGAATTGGATGGTAAGAGTCCCAGTAATGCTGAAAAATCTTTATTTGATATGTTCCTAAAAGCATGAGGATTATTAAATAAATGCTCACAGGAAAACCAATATCAGGCCATACAAGAACATGGTAAGACACAGCACCAGCACCACAATTGACCAATTTTTCAATCATTTGGTTGAACCCACTTTGGGTGGATATTCTATGTGAAATCGAAAGAACACCTAAGAAAAAGGCTGGTTAAGTGAACCCTCCAGGGCTCCAGGTCCCCTATTTTTTTTTCTTTTTTCCTAATGTTTATCTTTCTCTTACCCTTCTTGTTTCTTTGTTAATTTTTGTTTATACCATCGTGTTTGCTGTAGCAGTGCTAATGGCACATAATATGTGGGTTGGAGACTGTGGTTTGATACCAAATTTTGAATTTATTGTTCAAGAACATGGCTACTCTAATTGATGATAGAAACATGATAGAATAACTGAAGAAGTATGAGCATTAACCAATAACTGGATGCTGTTTGCAGTTTGCACACAACAAACTGCGGTAGCATAAGTGAAAATGAAAAAAGAAAAGAAAATATAAATACCACATGGAGGTGAGTGAGAAACACGCCCTATGATGAATAAACATCTTCCCTTGCAATCTTGGACAATTCATCATTTCGCCCACTAATTTAAATTTTTTATTTCAATAAAGTAATGCACATTAGAAGTTCAATGAATTTGCATTACTCGTAAATTGTAATGGAGAAAGAAACTAACTTTATTAGAAATAAACCAAAAGATAAAATTGTTGATATAGATATGTAAATAAAACCAATAATTCACGTAATCGTTTGCACGATGATTCAGCAAATGTGCTGAAATAAAAATTTTAAACACCAAGGATCATTCCAATACCGATGTCAATGAACTAAGATACTACAATCCCAGTGGTCTAGCAACCCGTTCCACCCGGTATCAATCTATGTAAATAAATATATTGAACTATTGAAGTGAATGACATACCAAACTGGCATTGGGCTCTATCTGCCAACAGTAGTATATGGTCAGACAAATACCAGTCATTATATACAAATCCAACATGGAATAAGTACCAATGAAGAGAGAATTTAGGCCCACAAAAATTGCTGCATCTAAGTATGATAATTAAGAGATGTCTAATGTTATATGGAGACCTGGAAGATAAAGGAAACACAAGTACTACAATTTGTCATCATCAACAATTCAAAGTAGCTAATGACGAGGACCATCATGCCTGACAGATAAATAGTGATTTGAAGAATATTTACGACATACTTCCAGATCCAAAGAGATGAAAAGCAATTAAGGATTCACAATCCAATTTGCTGATGTAAATCAATGGACAAACACTTTACCCAAAATGTACACCATTGAATTCAATGGTTCCTCCTTTAAAATGTAAAGGTTTTGCATTGGGTGCATCTCCAATTTCAGGCTTCTCCTGCAAAAGCCATCAAGTAAAGAAAGAAAATGGATCAATAACAAGAATGCAACCTGCAATAGATGGCACATTGCTCCAAAATATTAGATGGAAAAATGAATAAATACTTATGTGTGAGTAGCTGCATCAAGTAAGACTAGATGGCATACAAGTGATCTTGATAATTATCTATTTAGCACAATAAACATTGTCCCATAATCACAATAAGCACTAAATTGAAATTTGAAAAAAACCACAATAACACAGCCCATGTGCAGAGAATTTTTTTGTTGCCACCCAATGATTATACATAATTCCTTGCTCCTTAGAATCAAACATATGGTTAGCTAGTTTTACTAGTTAATTGATTTAGAACTCCAAAGTCTCCAATAATTGATATTAAATAAGCACCAAAAGTTTTTAAAAAAAAAAACGAATAAAAGAAAAAAAAGAGAGAAAAAGTAGCCATCAGGCTTTACATTGCAGTTAGGGGTATCTTCAAGAATATTAAGTAGAAAACCTACTCAACTGCAATAGAACAGTGTTGTCGGTCTCAAGTTACACCTTTGGAAATAAAAAAACAAGCCAAGCAACTTAATTTCCCTAACAGATAGCACTATAATAGGAGAAAAATGTACCTCGAGCAATTCAAACATTGCTTTCATATCTATAAGGCTCTGCCTTGTCTCTCTATACACACTTCCAAGGAAATTTAGAGGCAAAGAAAGCTGGAAGAGAAGCCCATTAACCATAACCTGAAAAGAAACAGAAAATATGAACTATTAGAATAAATTGTCTAGAGAGAACATATGTGAGTGAAACAAGTGATATAGAAAAAAAAATTAAATTCAGATCCTAAATATGTAGATGTTCAAATTCAAAGACAAAGCATTAGTTATAGGAACATAGAAGGCATTATATAGCAAGTAAATAGGTGGCGTAAAAAGGACTGTAGCTGATCATTAGTCAACTCCGGAACTACATATTTATTGTTACTATCAGCACCGTAAGCATGAAATAGAATCAGACTAATAATTAGATGCTGATGATGAGATCAACAAGTCTCCTTATTCTCAAACTTCCCATCTTCTCCTCTCTGGAGTTGATGGTGCTGAGTGCTTATTCAGTTAGGGGGAGGAAGAGAAGAGAGAGTGTCAGGAGGAGACTTAGGGAAGTGACAGGTTTTGTATGCCTTGAAGAAGATAAGGCCTCCCAGGAAAACCAGTGGCATACAATTTGGTTCAGATTAGTTACAATCAAAACTTAGAAGAAACAACAAATTCAGGTTTATGGTCTGTGAATACCAGTGAAGTGCATGCACTTTGATAAAGATCTGTTAAAATCAGTATAAACATCAATATCAGGAATATACCTTGACTTCCAAAGTATCTCTTTGAATAGAGCTTAAAGAAGTACATCAGAGTTCTCATCTGAATTACTGTAAAGAAACTATAATGCAGTTGACATGCATTATACATTTGAATCAAAGAACTAGAAGAAAAATTACCAAATCACCAACAGTCATTGCACCACTCATAATCCCATATGAAGTTAAGATCATCGCCGCTGATAAAGCTGTACTAAATATGACATTTTGGCCGAAGTTCAAAGAAGCAAGGCTAGATTGGGTTTTTAACGCAGCATCCTCATACTCTGTCAAGTAGAAAGTACCAGACAAATAAGCTTCCAGAAAGAATGAAACAAAAACCAAGGACGGTTACAAATGTCAAGATTGTAATAAATAAGGTATAAGCTGCTGAAGATAAATCACATTCCAATAAGAGAAATGGTATACAGGTTTCATACACATGAATTATCAAAAACAAAATTAATAGTTGGAGAAGGCAATTTTTATGCTTAGCAAACTAGACCAAGTTACAACTACATTGCATTTAGATCACTTGATTTTGAAGTTTGCACTTTGCACAACAATTTATCTTTTTTATCACTTCTAAATAGAAATGTACATTATATATTTATATGTGTAGATAAGGGTGAACTACTTATTTAGTTCCTTAACTTTCAGTGATTTATCAATTCAGTCCCTAAATAGTAATAATGAACCCATGGTATAAAATCTCGTACCAGTATCGATCTCGGTCCGAGGCCCGTACCTGTACCAACACTTGGTACGAACAGGTGCAAACAAGTCGATACCAGCATGTCTCGAGATATTTTTTATTATTTCAAATGTAATCTACAAAACATAGCTTTAAGCTTCAAAACATGATTTTAAGCTACAAAACACACATAATCTAATTTAGCTGTTGGGAACGGGTAAAAGAAATCCCAACGGCTATAAAAATAACCGTTGGGCTGGTACTAGGCGGTACAAGCTGGTACCAGACAGGTACCGCCTAGTACCGAGCGGTACCACGAACTGAACCAAGACATTTGACCCTAATTTTTTTGCTAGTTTCTATAAAATGAACTGAATTACAATCAAACCAAACCATATTTTTTGGTTCAATTTTGTTTCCATTCTCTACAAACCAAATAGTTACATTTTTATTCGTTAATTAATTTATAAATTGAGATATAAAAAATTATAAAAATTAAAAATATTAGGAAACTACCAAAGTTTGGTGTTATGGTTCAGTTACTTTTGAAATTAAAAAATGAAGCCAAGCTGAAATTATTTTTGGAATTACTCAACCTAAATGAACTAAACCAAAAATTAAGTTCAATTCAGTTTTCAGCTTGATCTGATTAACAAACACCCATACTTATGTGCACCACCAAGTCATCAACAGGAGTTTAATAAGTTATTAGAGACTTCCTTTAATTGCATTGATATATGGAAATTCCAGAAAAAAAAGTTATACTAAAGTATTAGTAAAAAATTAGAAACAAATTGTCCCTCTGTCTTTATGATAAAAAAAGATTTCCTACAATATGAAAAGAGGGAGTCAATCTTACTCTATGACATCCACTTTCTTTGGCCCAATTCAAATTCCATAATCTTTAACCATGAGTTTATAGCTAAAACATGAATCAAAATATGCACAATTATCTTCACATTGACAATTTTAAACCACAACTATAGAGCAACTAAGAACACCATTCATCATTTGAACACAAGTTTTTTTAAAAATGAAGAACCCAACTCACTCTGCAAATAAGTATCATATTTTGCAACTTCAAATGATTCATTGTTGAAATACTTCACAGTCTGAAACTCAAAGGAACAAAATTAGAAACAATCATCACAAAAAGAGGACAAAAATGATAAATACATAATCAACGAGCATCAATAAACTTACTTCATAATTCAACAGTGAGTCAATTGCTCTCGTGCTTGCATCATTATCAGCTTTGTTCATAGCTTGCCTAAACTTAGTTCGCCACTGCAACCAATGAAAAGTTGTTTAGTGGCAATAATAAAAAGAAAAGGTCTATGTTTTCTAAAAGAAACCATTGGACATTAACAAATAGCTTAAAAATATATTCAGAATCAGATCATTATAACCTAGAAAAGAAAAATGCAGACATAATAGACATTGAACATCATGGATCTTGAAAGCATAATACCTGTGTCACAATCAGAGTAAAACCAACATATGCAGCCACAGAAAGTGAAGTGATCCAAGCAAAAGTTGCTCCAAATTGGTATGCAAGAACACCAGACACCATGGCAATCTGGAAAAATAACAATGAAACATGCAAGGGATCCACAACAGGACTAAGAAAATAGTAATACTACTTTGCATCATCATAAGATTAATTATTTAGAAAAAAATGAAGAGCAAAAAAAAAAAAAAAAGTTTTCCTACTTTCTGAAAATTAGCATCATGGGAATTTATTTTTCAATTTTTAGAAAGGACAAAGTTTGATATTAAGCAATAGTTAATTCATACCTCTAATATGGTTGGTGCAACATTGAATACCATTGCGGAGAGAATAAAGTTAATTGCACGGCTACCTCTATCAATTATGCGATTCAAAGCACCAGTTTGCCGGCTGGAAAACAAAGTCAGTTGAAGAAACAAAAAGGGTTTAAGCTACAAATTTCCGATAAAAATATGTATAGCTCACAGAATTAGCAGTCTGTAAGAAAGTAAAATCAAAGGGTCCTCTGACTTCCAACTTAAGTGCTTAAGACCCTGGAAACCACATAAGTAACTTAAAAACAAGGAAAATGGCTACCAATAGAGTGCAAAAAAAGCAGGGCATAAGTTATGCATCCCATGACAAGGCATAGGATTGATCTTACTACCTCTATCACCACCTGGCAACGATTTGATGGGATTGAGTAGATTACAGATAGTCAATTTTGGTCGACATTAATAAATCCCAGTCAACGTATTAATCAAAAGAAACCACACAATCTATGCAAATTCTCAATTCGATTGGCTGATCAAATCAGATGAGGTTAACCAATCTTAGTAGACAAACCGACTCCAACAAAGTCTAGATATATACAACTAACATCAGAATTTCCTAGCTTATGTATTTTTCAAATAATCCAAGAGCAAGATAATGTGAGATTCGCTGGAAAGCACAATTCACAACAATAATGCTCAATGGATTTCAAGAACTTAACAAAGTATAATCAACCAATGTTCACATATCAGAACTTGCGTAAAACCAAAGAAACAAACTGGCAATGAATGACTACCTGATGTGGACTATAAGGCTAGTTACTTATCTAGGAAAAAGATAGCATGTCACCAAGTACTTAAAAGTTCTCTAAATAAGGAAACCCAGGAGGAAATGTAAATAGATGAAAAAGCTGTTCTATATGAATAATTCCAACACCAGAACTGCCAAATATCAGCATATTTCCTGGTGATGATGATTGATGAAAGTGCAGCTATGTAAAAAGCATTAACTAAGACTAGGAAGAAAAAACAAAAGAATAATTTCAGTTTGGTTTGCTTCTTCCACTAATTTCATCTCTGGTGGAATCATCCCACTGATCAATTAAACTGATGCAAACCTTCTCTATTTGACAATTGGATAGGTAAAAGGTAGTAGAACAGTCCTATGGTAAACAAGTAAATGATAGCATTCAATTTTTTGATCTCAGAGACTTCATGACTCCATGCCAGTATGCCACCACAATGTTATTTAAGATAACGTATGAGCACAAGCCTGTAATGTGATTTTTAATCATTGGTTCACTAATGCTCCCTAATTCCGAAATCTTATTCTGGTGACCTCATCTAAAGCGTTAATTGATATCAAGAAAGATTGATACTACACGAATTTTTCAGACAGTTGAAGATGAAATAGTACATGGAACCTAATCTATCTTTATGCATCAAGACAAAACCATAGAGTAAGTCAAGACACAAATAGAAACGCAATAAGATATTCTACACGAGAACTTTGGTTTTTGACAAATACCTTAGATGATAGCGAAGATCGAGCTCATGCAAATGTGCAAAAACCTACAAAAAGTTGTAACACTATCAAGACATACTATTATAGGTTAAAACAAACTCATGAAATCAATGAGGTCACAATCAGATTATAGCTATGAAAGAGTATGAATGTGGATAAAGGAAGAAATATATTTTGCAATTCAAGAAATAAAGCATTTCCAACCGCAATAAGTCAATAATATGATACTAAGAAAATCACTTCATAGAGTTTCACTGCTTACCAATTTGTGTTCCATCGAATGATAACTAATGTTGCTAAATGGGCTCTCTACAAGGAAAAAGCCAAAACTTCTCATAGCATGGAACATAAATCCTCATATTTTACATTGCATAGATGCATTATATAAAAAAGAGAAAAGAAAAAAGAAAAAACAAATTCAGTGTGTTCGTATTTGCATAGATGTCTTATTATTTAATGATGCTCAAAATGTAAAGGACATCCACTAATGTTCTCACACAATGACCTACAACATTAAGTGATTCACTCATTCACCTACACCAACACAGAACCTCCAACCATAGTTTTAAATACCGCACTGTACCAGGCAGTACAGTTCGTATTTATAAGCTGGTACCGATACACTTTGATACAGCCTGGTACTGAAGTGTACAGGCCATGTACTGGGCGTACCGGGTCAGTACCTCCCAGTAGAGCCTATAGTACATGCCCAATGGCTGGTTTTCCAGCCCTTGGGCATATTTTGTACCGGTCCCAAATGGTTTTTTGTGGTTTCGGAGACTATGTAAAGCCCTCAAACCTCTCATTTACCCCCTTACTCATTCATACTCTCTCAAATGTCTCTCTTTCTCTCTCAAATCTCTCTTGTTCTCTCTCAAGTCTCTCTTGTCCTCTCTCAAATCTCTCTCATCCTCTCTCAAGTCTCTCATTTTCTTAACTATTTTAAAGTCCATCCCAATAGGTATGTTTTTTTATCATCAATTAGTAGGTTATGTATTTTTTCCGTCATTTTAATGATAAAATAATGTATTTAGAGCTTAAAATTATGTTTTGGAGCTTACATTTAAAAAAAACTGAAAAAATCTAATACAACCTGTTTGTACTTAAACAAATCGTGTGCCGGTATGGTGTGCCGGTATGGTACACAACTACACATATGCCTGATCATTCACCAAGATCTGTACCAATACGAGATTTCAAACCTTGCCTCCAACAATGAATTTGTAAATTATGTATCTCTTGCCATGTTTGTCTATGGGCGTAGGTATCCCATCCATTAGATTCGAAGTAACTTGATATCTACTCATTCTTGTTGCTGGGTGGTACATATACAACGAAAAACGTAGATACTTCCCCAAACAACACCTCTCCATTTCAATAATTTGTCAAGTGTGGATTCCCACATAAAATACTTTAGCACTATAACAAGGTTCCATAAATATTACAATAGAAAAGAAAAGTAACCATAAACATTTACATTGGATGTGCTGGGAAGCCTGAGAAAATATTGTTCACTGAGCAATTAAATAATATTTGATAGATCCAACTCATGTAAAAAAGAAAGTGAACAATATTGAGAAATTAGATTGGAAAAAAAAAACTTTTCATGCCCAATAATATGTAGTGCAGACTGCAGAATGATATCACCATGCAGTGATATGAAACTCGGCATTGAATTGTAGTCTATCCAGCAACAGTTATAGGTTGAAAGAAAAACTGGAGAAATTATTAGTATTTATAGCCATGTATACCAATACAAATATCCATGAGTAACCAAGAACAATTAGAGGTACCAATAAGAATGCATCTCATAAAACTGCATAGTGTCACATTTCTACAACAAGACAGAAAGAATTAATTACCTTCCTAGAAACGACACGGATAGTTCTCAAGGCTACCTTCGAAAATACAGCATTCCGCAACTCTGATTTTAAAAAATAAAGCACAAATGGCATGGCTTAATAGGATCACATAACACAAGAATAGATGTCAACGGCATAAAAGCACTAATAATGAAGAAATAGTCTATTAAAAATGGACCAAGAGCTTAAGAACGACAAAATTTGACAGAAAATTGAAGAGTTAAATCTCACAGAATACCATTGCAGGCTGATGCACCAGTACGTGCTATGCCATATCCAAGTAGAACTGCTGCTGGACTCCCAAATAGAGCCAGGATAGTAGCATTAGTCTCAGTGAAAGATGCTACTGCATTAACAGAACCAGTGGCAGAAGAAAGCCAATCCACAGCATACTTGAATAGGAAAGGCACTTGAACATTTATCACCTAATGCCAATTTACACATGTTAGAAAAACTAAAACAGCAACTAATCAACAGCCAAAATGAATTTCCTAATAGATTCACCAAAAATCATGAAAAAAAAGGTAGCTCCTCATAAAGAAGATGAATTGAAAATAAAGAGTAAAAGTACAGAGGAAATGTGATTACATGCTTGAACTCATAAGTCATAACAGAAGAAAAAATGAAGTGCGTAAAAAGGAGTTGATATCTCATTCTCACCAACAGGATGCAAACTCATACTTAAATGGCTACATAATATGGCACATTTGCAACAATAAGAGACTCAAAATTAAACGTTCGTAGCCAAATAATAAAAGTTAAACAAATTGGGCATTTGTTGTTAGTAAATTCTCTGGCCACCAGATGGACATGCAATAAGCAACAAGCATGACATATGGCAAAAACATCTAATAGGCTTAAGGGCAATTGGCTAATCTTTAAACCAGTCTGTATAATCTTTTAGAATAATTGCAAATGCAAACAACATAGCCACTTAAGCCTAACATAATATCTACATAGGAAGGGAATGAGAATGCATTAGTCTATACCTGCACAAGGAGAATATGAAGGAAATTTTCCCATATAAATAGTTAATATGTCAAATTACTAGGAAAGAATAAGTCATGTCCAAACCTTCAAATACATGAAATATATAGATAAATAAAGTAATTAGAAATTGATGAGTAAAATGCAGACTAAATCCTTTTAGGTTTGACATAGTTCTGACCTTTGCACCAACCAGAAGACCCAATGACAATAGCACCCTGAGACGGAACTCCATGTTATCTTTCAACCATAAATACTTTGCAAGAGTACGAAGAATCGAAATGTCAGCAATTTTTTCATCTGCTGGATATTTTTTGACCATGTCCGACTGTTTCTTGATCCCAGCTCCATTGACTGACACTTTAGATGCAGTTTCATTAGCAGATGTGGAGAATGAAGCGTGCCCCTTATGCAGATATCTCTACAAGGAGAAAGTATGAATGCTCAATATCACAAAGTCGTCATTTAATCTAGTCTAAAGCTGCACCAATCTTTGTTCAAGACAAGTGTTAGATCAACATCAACGAAAAGATCTTTACGGAGTAGGGCAATTTGTATGATTGGTAACCAATTTAATAACAGCATCAACCCAGAGATCATAACAAGTAAATCATGTAGAAGTCAATCAAGTCAATAAACCATGAATCTCCCCAGTCATTCCAGATCTGGTTTTACTATTAGTGCCAGCAGCATCTTCACCTTGTTCATGGTGATCTAAAAATCCAGATAACTCTTCTCTAGTGAATTGGTTATTAATAGCAACCTGAAAACTGAGAAGATGTCTTTTTTATTTATGACCACTTATCAGACAATTATTCGCAAATGGCTGAGCTTTACGCAATGTATGTTGTAGTGACAAGGAAAAAATATACAGAATGCTAAAAATACGTTTTTTGTTAAAAAAACTTATATATCCCTTTGAACTTATTGAACTTAGGAATAATAAAGCCTAAGCCAGAAAAGAAAAATAAAGAACCGGGGAGCAAAGAGGAGCAAGAGGACTACTACCAAGTCTCTCGAAGGTCTACCACCAATAGGCGGAGAAGAATCCGATAAGAAGCAACTCCATCGTCTAAAGCAGCTATCTCTCCTGACTG
Organism: Canna indica; assembly: GCA_034359265.1. Lineage (NCBI taxonomy): Eukaryota > Viridiplantae > Streptophyta > Magnoliopsida > Zingiberales > Cannaceae > Canna > Canna indica. Next base: position 1,054,672 of record CP136891.1, read on the forward strand.
CATCCAACCCACCAATGCCACCAAGCGGAAATCTCTCGGCAAGAAGCGGACTTGGGCTCTTCAACAACTTAAAAATTCCCTCAGTTCTGTCCTCGGTAACGCTCCGGAATCGTTTTGTATCCAGGACACGGGCGGGCATCAGAAAGCGCTCGAATCGGCAGCCGCCCAGCGCCCCGCCCAACAGCCTGCGGGCCCCAACGCACCTCAAGACCGCTCTCATGACCGCCCACGCCGGAGCACGGCTCGTCGGGCCGATCCGAGGCGGCAAATTCAGGCGCTGCGATCGGATTGCGATAGGACGAGTGGATCGAAAAATCGAACCCTAGAATCAGGGAGGAAGAAGAGCAACAGAAGAAGTGTATTGTCGTTTGCTGATAATTTACGTCGTCAAGATTTATCGGACAAAATTTGCTTTCTTTTTTCTCCGTCTTTAAGGCTATGCGTTTGGCGGCGCGGAGACAGCCATCGGGTTGGGTCAGGTCGTCGCACAAGACGGGTATCGCGAATTTTAAAGCGGGGATGAGCAGTTTGAGAACTTCAAAGACAGTCTGGTTGAATAAATGAAATTGCGCACGGGGATCAACAAGAAGTCTAGAACATAAGAATGTCAACCTATTGTTGGAATTTGAATTGGATCAAATACTCTAACTTGGCATACATTTTGCTTAATGGATCCAATATGTGCTAGTAACAGAAAGAATCCAATGAAATGCTATCAGTTAGCCAGATGTGATGTAGAAGTTATGCCAAATTTACATGAGATGATCTCATCATTTCATAGATTTTTTATAAGAAAAGTATTGTTCCTGTGCACTAGGCTACTGGCTACGTTTAGGATGGCATCGCCTGACTGATAGCCACAAAAAAATACTTATATCTAAAGTTGAATCTAATTAATAATAATTCATTCATCATTCCCTCGAAATCTGATGTGAACTCAGTTATTCAGTAGACGAACTCACAAGTAGTCGCATAAAATAATATAATGAATTCCCAGACTTAATAACGTAGACACAAGTAAATAAAGTAATTATTTCATATAACATATATCACCCATTGAGAGTGAATACAGGTTCGAAGTATCGGATTAAAACTTATCCATTTACAAATTTCAAGAAACAAATTTTGAGGACCTAGAATCAAAATTGATTTTAGTTGTTTCCTTTTACATCAAAAATCTGAGCGGTAAGAATATAATTAAAAAAAACATAAATTAATTTAGAATGATTATATGGTCTGGTTCCAAAGAAGACAATGTTTAACATAGCTTGACTATGACTTTAATGAATTGGGCAGGCTGTGACAGTTGGCAGGACTTCGCCAGATTACCCAATTGACAATATTTAGGCTAAGACAATAACAATGCAAAACCAATCTCATCAGCAAAGCTGCTGCAGATCATAGATTTCAATCATCCTTCTGATAGTTGCTCCGGCAAGCAAATATGTACATCAATCTGAAGGGAGAGAAAAGAAAATAAATAGATTAGCATTTACTTTCAACGTTTGCCTTAACCAATAAGTAATGAGCAAAATAGGGTGTAGCAAATCTGTAAAGATATCTATCTAGTCCCTTTTGTGGCAATTTGACATAGTGTTATACCATAAATATGTAAATTAAGTTTTTCTTAACAACTAGGTTACTAGAACAATTGTGTATCATCAATGATTCAATATGAAGGAAGAGAAATGAAATTAATGGATTAGCACTTGTTTTTAACATTTTCTGGTTTCATGAAATATGAGCAATGTCACAATTCATGAGTTTCAATCTTTGCTCACCCACATATATTAACTCATCTAACTGTCCTATATATGAGACTTATTTGTACATAGGTTTTGACTTGTTGAACCAAGTCCCATCCACCTCGCCTTGAAGAGGGGTGTGGGATCATAATGCATAAATATATAAATTAGGCTATTTCCTAACATGGAAGGTAAGAGCTATACCATATTGAAGACATTAGGAAAGGTTTAGAAAAGTATATTTAGATAAAGAATAATCCATCCAGCCATGGAAAAAACAGCAAAGATGTGAACCCAGAATAGAACAGAAGCAGCTTCCTTTCCGCAGCCTCTTAAATTTGCTACTGCACCTGTAAGACAACAATTTGATGAGAGATATGCCTCTTGCAAAAACATAGTTAAAGATAAAATATAAAGAGAATGATACTTCAATTTAATCACTCATTCAAGAAAATGAAATGAAAATGGGGAAAAAATGTTTTTAGCAGCTACAACCTTGTATGCTCCCCTAACACCTTGGCAAGAAGCAGAACAAGGAAAGACTTAGCACTAGATTTGGTTTTGCATAAGATCAGGTTGAACTGACAAGGGTAATAAAATAATACCAGAAAGGACGGAAGTTGGCATTGTATGCTGCAGCAGCAGGACAAATTTTAACATCTTGTCATCAGTCGGGAAAAGTCCAAGTTTGTCAGCCATAGTGACAATGCCAAGCCCGACAGGAGGAACCAAAACCAGTCTTCCAAATATGATAGCAGCCGTAGTTCGGAAACCAAGTCTTCTACTCCCTGCACCGGGACCTGGAACAAAAGAAAGCTTACACATATTGGGCAAAGGTATTTCTGATGATATGCATTTGAATAAACTTGTTAACGGCTGCTGAAAATTCAGGCCACTGAAGAAGATTGAGATGAATAAATGGCGAACGTGTTGAGTAATGCTGCCGGCAACTAGACAAGCTGTATAACCTACTGAATAGTATGGTTTAAAATACCGGTACCGGTGCCGATCTCGGTCTTTGACCGGTACCGGTACCGTACCGATACACGGTACGGTACGGTACGAAAAATGCATACCAAACAGTTTTTTTTTTGCTTTTGTTGTTAAAAATAACTCCAATAACACATAATTGATCAAGAAATATTTAAATTTAAGATTCAAATGTCAAATACATGAATACAATGTTTAAAATGCGGACGAATGATGTCCGTCGTACTCGTACATATCTTGGGGACATACACGACTAAGGTCAACACCGTATGTTGAGATGTGTGGCGACAGATTTGCCCTAACCCTCTTATGTTGCTCTATGCAGAGTCTTTGGCGGTCCCGCTATGGGCGGTATGTACCGAGATACCCGGTATCGCCCAATACTGGATATCTCGTATACCGATTTTTTCAAAAACCGGTAAATACCGGCCATACCACCCGGTAGGGTACAGTATTTGATACCATGCTGAATAGTTTTTAACTTTTTAGGTTAACATTTGCTTCCATGCATCAGTTCAATAGAATATACATATTCAAAAACATTACAGCATTGTCCTCTAAGCTTGGATTTTATCTCTCACAACAGATCATTAATAGTTTCTACCAAGGTGTTCTGGCAAGCTAGCAAAAACACTAAATATTTTGTACATTGCAAGTGCATATAAAACCTTTGGCCAAACGTACATCAGATGGTTGTAAAGTATCCTTCAGATCTCCAGAATTCATTGGTAGTTTCCCTAACACTGACCACTGTAGATCTGTATCTGCTAACTATATTACGAGCCTCCCAAGATTTGAGTCACAGAAACAATATTTGCCATACAAGGATAAGGTTGCGTATGTGGACCGTTCCCAGAACCCACACTGGAGGAGTCTTGGATTGCCCTTTTTAATCTGCTAGCTAGAACTTGTGTGGTTTAAGTTTGTTCACTAATTCTGCCTTAGGAATGCAGAAGACTACATCATTTACCAAATCTCACTTTGCTTGAGGCTTCTGACAACTAATTTAGGATAGAGACAAACACTTTTAGGTGTCGTTTGGTTAGCGAAAACTATTTTCTGGTTTGGTTTCAATGAAACTGAAAACTTGGTTTCGAAAACTTGGTTTTGGTTTCTAATTTTCAATTTTCTAAAAACGCGTTTGGTTAATGAAAACAACATCAGTTTTAGTTAGTTGAAACCAGTGAATATTTATTTGGTTATAAAAAATAATATTAATTTTCTTTGAACATTTTTAGTAGTAGTTAAATATTTAGTTAGTTTACAAAATTAAATGTTTGCTAATATGGTTATAAAATATTTGTATGATTTAATTAATTAAGTTATTAGTAATTTAAGGTTTTTTTTGTTCAATTAGATATAAAAATTAATTAATAGTTATTATAAAATTTCAAAAAAAACAAGTTCAATGGTCTAAAATTAGTTTTGATTAAATTATAAATATATCAACTTTAAGAAAATTGAGTTATTTTAAAATTTGGGTTTGAGTCAATTAGATATAAATTGGTTTAATTAATTTGTAAATTTAAGATAATAGTTTGGGTTGAAAATGATGATTTTTATTTTTATTTTTAAAAATTAGATATAGTTTGATTTATTTTTAAATTAATTAATTTTATAAAAAAAATATTTATAATTACAAAATTGTCACTCCATTTTAATAACGAAACTGACAAAACAGCATTCTGGTGTTTTCATTTTTATTAAGAAAATTGGTTTCGTTTTCATTCTAGTTTCGATTCAGTTTTATGAAAACGTTGAACCAAACACGTTTTCGTAAGCAGTTTTGGTTTCAGTAAAACCAAAACCATGAAAACAGACTTGGTTTCGCTAACCAAATAGGCCCTTAATTATTGTGCCATCATACATGGTTGATGGTAATGAGAAATAACCAAGAGCCAATGGCCCTTATTGTGCCATCATACATGGTTGATGGTAATGAGAAATAACCAAGAGCCAATGGCCCAATGCTCGATCAAGTGGACTAGATTCTTGGCAATAATCTACCACCAACATTTGTGAGCATTAGCAGATGTTTAGTCTGATGACTACATAGTTGATTTTTTTTTAACACAAGTACCTAGCATTACAAGAAATCATAATCATTATCTGTGTAAAATAACATCCTAAAAACCCAGAACAAGATACATGGTAATGATGCTATGGATTCAAGCTACCAGATAAAGAAAAGACTTTATAGACCAATTGCACATTATCAATTTGCCTCACCAAAAGGAATCTTTAAAAGCAACCAAGTCATGAAACTAGTTAACAGGATCAAGGTTGATTTATGAGACACTAGTCCCAAATAAGTTGGTTAGATAAATAGGGTAAAGTTTGTTTTTAGCAAAAGGAGGCACAAAACAAGGAGTGATAGTGACTACTAGACTAAAGAGTCCTATAAATGGATGGATCATGTCATGTAATGGTTGCGATTTTAGATGGAGTGACATTGATCAAAAAGTTAAGTACCATACTTGTTTTGTGAAAAGTAAGTGGAAGAACTTTGTAAGATGACAATATAGATCAGAAAGATGACCACAATATATAAATTTGACGCAATACTAAGAATATATTACTCCAAAGTTGCTAAATATGAGACTTACCATCCACAAGATTACCACCCAAAGCAAGCAAAATGCATGGAATCATTGCTTCCCTGGGAATGAAATATATCAGTGGACAAGCCTAAGAATATAGATAATGCGAGTTTTTAAGGGGTTAAAAACAATCAGTGCTTTCCATTTAAATACAAATATAAGAAGTTCCTAAACTCATAAAAAAAATGCAAATGATGAAGCCATTAAACAGCCACTAGTCTCAGCTGTATTTAGCATATTCATCTCGGTAGATGAGTATACAAGAAATTGGAAAGTTTCTGAAAAATGAGTAGCATTAGTATTTTAAAATATAAATTTATGTCAAATCAAATTGTTGTCAGTCCCAATTCTTCATGCCAAATTATACTACATTTGATGTTCCTTAAAAAGCATCCAATATTCAAAACACTAGTGTGGCATTCAAACTGCAGCTTCTGGAGCCCATGGATATTGCATCCCTACCAAGGTTTTAAATCTCGTACCCTACCACTCGGTACGGGCGGTACATACCGATTTTTTAAGAAACAGGTACCTGCTACCGGTCAGTACCAAGTGTACAAGTAAATACTAAGCATACCACCCGGTACGGGGGCAACACCGCCATGCTGCTGCTGCTGCAACACCATGCTTCTGTCAGCAGCATGGCAGTTTTGTTGTCAACAGCATGGTGCTAGTGCTGCTCCAGGTTGCTGCGGCAGCACCATGCTGGTACCGGTACCGGACTGTCTCGTGTGCCAGTACGGTATGGTATGGTACCGGTACAAAATTTTAATCCTTGATCCCTACTATTAATCTTCACAAGGCACCAATGTTTTCAGTGATGCTTGATCGAAATAAGAAGTACCCTTAAACATATTTTTTTCTATTCAACGGATGATAAGCAAAGATAGCAAAATAGAACAGAACAGTACCCAAGAATGAGGCAACTATCAGTGAAGAAGAACAGTGGGGCATCATCAGTTAGGATGAAGTTCTTCAACACGGGTATAGTGCCGATGACAATTGCCAGAATCTGTTGCCACATAAAAAAATATCATACATAATGATAATGGAATCAACAGAAGAGAATTGCTTCTTTCATAAGATGCTAGAAATGTGTAATTTACAATTGTCAATTATCAAAACAATGTGACAAGTGAAAATATCAACCATAATAATTTTGTTAAATCCAAAAAGTGTCAATGTCAATAACAGAGAAAAGAGATGAGGGAAGGTCTCTCAATTTTATTGATCTTGATCAGTCTACCAAAAATTACAGATTAATTAACCAATCACTAGCTTCCTTGAGAATAATACTAAAAGAGAAATTACCAGAGGCAGGCCAACATCATTCTTTCTTAATAGTGTATTTTGAAAATTTAGTATAGAACATTCGAATGACCATAAGATAAGGTGTTGAAAATTAGGGCTTCAAAATCCATAAGTTCAATTAACTACTTACTGATGCAATAATGGGAGGCTGAAAAAGTTGCTTAAGCTTTAACTTTTCGACAAGATAGCATAAGTAGCCAATGACCTGCATCAAACAAAAAATCAGCAACCATTCATCCAAATATGGTATTACCATCTTACATCACTCTGTCCATGCACCAAGTTACATAACATGTGCCATCCCTAGCAGGCTAGCAGTTTGTCTCAGTTTTTTTTAAAAATAAAATAATATTAGGGGGCTTATGCTTGCAATGGACCTATTTCTTTGGAAATAACAAAATAATGGCATCTTCCAGCAAAACTATAGTAACTTTGACTGCTCATGGACTACTAAATGTCCAAATCATCCTTCTCGGCTCCATAATACCTCTATTTCTCCTTTGTTGCATATCTTATTGTATATTCTTAACACAATTCTTTTTTTCTATTTTTTCCATTTTATCATTGTAACTCTATAGATGTTCTGGTAGGTTTTTTCCCTCTGTTTCCCATAAAATTAAAAGGCACTTCAGGCACTATATTTTTCCTAGAAGGATAGGACAAACATCAAGCATCAAGGTAGTTGACACAGTACCATTATTCGCTGTACTGTATGCAAGTGTAAGGCCAAGTGAACGTTTCAAATGGATAAATGCTGAGGGCTAAATAATCAAACTATAGCTTTCTATCAGTCATTGCAGTAAGCTTTAATTAAGGGAAAGATGGCATTCAACAACAGCAAAATAATTATGTCCTCTCTATGATCCTTGGTTCCTTGCAGACAAACGACCTAGAGCTTTAAAGATGGCATTCAACAACAACAAAACAAGTATGTCCTCTCTGTGATCCTTGGCTCCTTGCAGACAACCGAACTAGAGCTTTCTATCAGTCATTTCAGCTAGATTTAATTGAGCGAAAGATGGCATTATAACTACAACAAAATAAACGTTCTTTCTATGAAGTTTGGCTCCTTGCAGACAAGTTCCGCATGGTTAATCCATAGCAAAATTAAATATCAATCTTTTTAGTTTAACTCCAATTAACAAAATGCCTTAGGGGCATTTATAAGATCACAAGTCCCAATTAAACAACCGCAATTTGATCTATAGCTAATAAGTGCAATACAGAACCTTTTCCCATTTATTTGACGAATAGTATCATAGCTAATAATACTTTAGGTAGAATATTTTTCAGCCAATTTTGGAAATACATAAGGTATTTTTAGAAAAACATGAACTCAAGGTTTAAAATACCGGTACGTACCGATACCAAAAATGGTACTGGTAGGCATGGTTTAAAATCTCGGTACCGGTACCGGTTTCGGTCACCGGCCGGTACCGGTATATACCGGTACCATACCGTACCAACACACGGTACGGACCGGTATGAAAATGCATACCGGCCGGATTTTTTTTTTTTTTTTTTTCATGACATACCACCATATACCGCCCATACCGGCCCGGTATACACAATATACCCGGTTTTTTCAAATACCGGGTATATCGTATACCGGAAACCTAAAAAATTAGTAAATACCGGACTTACCGTACCGTACCGTACCGACCGAGATTTTAAACCTTACTGCCCAGTATACCATATATACCCGGTATTTTCAAATACCGGGTATATCGAATACCGCTAACCCAAAAAACCAGTAAATACCGGGCTTACCGTACCGTTTCGGCCGATTTTTTAAACCATGCCGGTAGGTCCACTGCACCGTACTATAGCAGTATGGTGCAATGTGCACCGTACTATAGCAGTATGGTGCAATGTGCACCGTACTATAGCAGTATGGTGCAATGTGCACCGTACTATAGCAGTATGGTGCAATGTGCACCATACTATACCGTAGCACTATGGTGCAATGTGCACCATATCGTACCCATACCGGGCGGGGTATATTTACCGGTACAAGTTGATACTGGTACGTGCGGTACAATACGAATTTTAAAACTATGCATGAACTATAATTGCATGTTCAATTAACAAATATGCAACACTGTAACATACAAATATCAACAAGCAGGATCGACCAGATAGTATAGTCAGATTTCCTTACTTTCCCTTGTTCTGAAGATGCAAGGCTGGTGGTTTCAGGTTCTCTTGAAGTGAGCAATGGAACTTTCTTAGATTCTGGATTTTCTGAGGGAGCCTTAGTTGGAAGCTTGTCCTGTTCCGTCCCATCAAAAGTTTGACCTGGTGGTGGTGCAAGCATCTGAAATACATAGGTATACAAGACTATTGCACCAACCTGTCAAATGCACAAACAAAAGCCTTAGTTGAAACAGAATCATATCGTGTTATCGTGTAGGATTAACATGAAACATTATATTTCTGGAGTCTTCAGAATATAGACAAAAAATTGAACTTAATAGCAAAGAGAGCAATTTGACCATTGCAATTTTGCAAGGAATTGCCACGGCCATAATCCCTAATGCATAAAGCTTATTAAGAGTTTAAGACTATGTTTTCAATATTTTCACCATCACCAAGCAGGGATTATTAAGACTATATACGATCCAAGCATCTTTTTTGATGCTTGAAACTCAATGCATGAATCTGCAGTATCTTTTATGGCTGATACAACTTTAGCTTCACAATGTTAAGAATATAAATGAATACATCACGTCTATTCTAATGGTTTAAGAATCCTAGATGAAATGAAATTGATCAATTAAGATTACATCAGAGAGAGAGAAAGAGAGGTTAAGAATATACATGAGAATAACATGTCTCATCTAATGGCTTAAGATCATAGATGGAAGTATGGAACCACAGTTGGACTTTCAGTCTCTGGAATGGGTCTCTGACCTTCAGCAGACTGGTAACTCTTTTCTTTCATACCACCCATACCATAAAAATTACATCTAGGTCCCTAACACTCCTTAAGTTGAAGCAAATATATCATACAAGCCCAACTTGTTACATATATAATTTATCCTTGAACCTTTCAATGATTTAGTTAGCAAGTCTCTCAATTAATCACTAGAACTTACGAAAACATACAAAAGACATAATTATCTCCTATACTTTCTCTTTATAAAATGACACGCTGTGACTAAGTTCTTGCATGGAATACTGGGTTAAGGCCAAATTCCTTCATCAATTGCTTTAGCTATACTAACTCACATGTTATATAAGAAATAGCACTCTATTGTCTTTGCACTTGACCTAACTACCCGAGTCTCCAAGAAATCAAGTTACCACCTAGCATCACATAATATACTAAGGAAGATTGATGATCGCTGGGTGATCCCATGGTTTAAAATACCGTACCGTACCGCCCGGTAGGGCCGGTATTTACCGTTTTTTTAAAAAACCGATACCGCCCGGTATGACGCAACGGCTCTTTTTAAGAGTCGTTGCTACAGTACTCGATAGCCGTTTGGGGCGGATTTCACCCCTTCATTCCCCTCTCATCTCCAAACTCTCAAATCACTCTCAATCTTTCTCAAACTTTCTCTCTCTAATCTCTATTTTCTCAATTATGTTTTATTGGAGTTATTTTTAACAGCAAAAACAAAAAAAAATCACGGGCCGATATGCCTTTTTCGTACCGGCCCGTACCGTTTGTCGGTACAGTACCGATACGTACCGATACCGGTCACTGACCGAGATCGGTACTGGTACTGGTACCGGTATTTTAAACCATGGGTGATCCTACCCAATCAGCATCTATATAGCCTATCACCTATCACCTAAGTCTCGGTATATAAGTTTCTTGCATGGAGCTCCCATGAGGTGACGCAGAAGCACCCCAATGACTTCTACAAAATGACTCAAAAAACAAACTCCACTCATAACAAATGCAATATCAAGTAGTTCAGTTTACCGACCAATCTACAATCCAAGATCAGCCAAGAGCTCCCCCGTCCTCACACTAGTTTGACATTAGGATTCATGGGTTTGTTGATTGGTCTTAACCCCAACATGCCAGTCTCCTCAAGCAAATCAAGTACATAACTATGGCTCCCCCTATTGAGCTACCTCAATGCCAAGTAAATATTTCAAGTCAGCCATGTCATTGGTCTTAAAATGCTGATGTAAGTGAGATTTCAGTTTCTATATTCCATCTGTGTCATTGCTAATAATAGTCATCCATATACACAATAAGGAGCACTCTTCTCCTATTAAAGAACGTACAATATAAGGCTGAGTGTTAAAGTTGCCAAACTGAATGAGAGTGTTGTGCTAAACATGCCAGACCACACACATGGAGCTTCAAACCATAAAAAAATTTCTTCTGAACAAAGGTAGACTCCTCCTGAGCAACAAACCCTAGGGTTTTCTCCATACAGATCTCCTCATCAAGATCACCATACAAGAATTTGCAAATCAAAAATAGTAGCCATGATAAGAAGAAGCCAAATGGATGCAATTTTAGCTACTATGGAGATCGTTCTCATACAATTGATAGTATACCGATGAGTGTATCTTTTGGCCACTAGGTGAGCCTTAAGTTGATCTATAGTAATACTGTAATCCAATTTTGCCAAGGTGCATGGGATAAGAAAACCAATGGAGGAGACCCTATGTTGAAATTAAAAAAAAACTAAAAGACATGAGAAAAATATCCCTTTGCATTATCACCGTGTAACACTCAAATAGGAACACCAAACTAATTTTTAGTTTCATCATAAAGGTAGAGAAAATATTGAAACAATTTAGATCTTTCTTTTATTAGAAACAACCATTCGATCGATGGTATTCATCAATAAAGGTGACAAAATATCTAAAACTCAATTTGCAAAATACATGGGCTCCAAACATCATAATGGACAAGAGGAAAAGGTATGGGAGCACAATTGTTGACACTACGAGGGAAAAAAACAAGCATGTGTACCTAGTTAACAAGACTCACACTCAAAGCTCACTATAAATAGGGGACTAGGACAAATCTGCTTGAGTTTTCACAAGTGCAAATGCCCCAATCAGCTATGTATCCACAATGGAGAAAAATCAACCACCAAGGCAAAGTGTACAAAGGATGATCTGGAGAATAGTCATATAAGGAGTAGCAAAAATACTTCACATGACCCATATTCCCACAACGAGTGCCTAAAAAGAGCAACAAATTGGGCATCAAGTCTCGTCCAGGCTGTCATGTTTGCTTCACCAATGTCCAACACTATCTCGAAGTGATGAACTATCCTTGTCCCATAAACCGAATGGGCATAATTCTTGCCCATCAAGGAAACCATGGTGATATGGGCAGCAGTGGTTGAAGATATCTCAGATGATGACAACACAAAAACTCTGGTAAGTGGAGAAACCCTTGCAGTTGTCTAGGGTTCAATTGTAGCAGAAAAACAGGGCTGAAAATAAGGCAGCATGCAGGCTTTGATGTGCTCAGAATAGGGCTGGAAAGGACAGCAATAAGGCAGATCTGATTTAGCACTAGGTACAGCTTTGGCTGAATATATAAGTGGCAACTTGAGCTGAAAAAAAAATGCTCGAACTAGAGGATGATGGGGCTATAGAGGGCAGCTTGAACAAGTAGAAAGAGGCAGCATGAGTTGGCCGACTGAAGTTGGATGAGAGGCAGGCTGATGCTGTTTCCAGGGGTAGCAAGCAGGCGGCAACAAGCAAGAAAAATAGGTGTTGCCAGCAGCCCTGAAAAGGAGGAGAAGAGGGGCGACAACAACCGTAGATAGGAAGAGAAGAGGGGAAGCAGCAAGGAAGTGCTGCCAGCAGTCATAGGAGAGAGATGGATGAGAAGGGGAGGTAGGGCATAAGAAAGTTGGGTCCAATCACGCACTCCTCGTCGCCCCTTTCACCGTCCGATACCATGTGAAGAGTTGGGAGAGAAAAAGATGTCTCAGGTAGAGGGATAGCCCCTCTACCTGTATATATAGATGTTATGGTGTACAAGTTTATACATAGTTACAAGGAGACAATATAGTTACATATAGGTCCCTAACATAAACAATGAAAATCTGCTGCATAAATGAATGCATGCATTGTTGTTCAATTCAGAAGTGGATTTGGTTTAGGAAAAAAAAGAGTGCTTAAGGCATAATAATAAAACATAAATATCGCACTTAGATGCCTATCTATCTGGTACCTGGATGCCAGAAACCTTTCCCATGAAGAAACATATAAAGCTAGAGGGTTATAATAACAATTGAAATTGGAGAAACAAATCACAGAGAACTGAAGAACAAAGGACTAAAAAAATCATGATTAACCAAACAGTAGCAGTTACAATATTTTCCTAAGTAAATGAAATGAAAATTAGTCTATATTAAGAGTCCAATGGCAAGTAGTATTTAACATATAAAAAATGGCAATTGTACTTACCCACTGACCAAACGAAATATAAGCATTTCCATCTTGGCTACATTTCTCAGAGTCTCCAAATGGGTTTGATTTGTCTCGACATAAAGCTGCAATCAGAACAAGAGGTATATTCCCTATATTTCCTGTTCCAAAATCCAAACAATTTAAAATAAGCTTTAACAGTAAAATACATGAAATGATGAAAGTATGAAACGCAGTGGCCCAAAATATGCATACATTTTTATGTATCACATAAGAAGAAAAAAGAACTTGGATTTTGGAAAAGATAAGCAAATGACAAACCTAGTCAGCTACATATACGAAAAGCAGTTCATGAATGGTTCCGCAGTGGTTAGGATTCTCAAAATGGTCAATGAGGGAGAAGTATCTTATGCGGTCACTGATGGCATCTGGAAGGCTGAACCAAACAGAGGCAAGGCATAAAAGCCAAGGTGAGCATTTGAATAGATAAAAATGAGTCTCCCACCTCTTTTTCTCATGCTGTTAGTGTTGACACTATGGCAAGCTGAATGATACCATTGTGTTATACAAGCATGGAACATAATTCAACTTATGAATTTGCTGGTAAAAAATTTGAAGTGCTAAGTCAAGCATGTGACCAGGTGAATTTCATCCAAGCAATAAATTCTAATGCATACAATCAGGTCCTAACAAATATCTCAGCTACGATAATTGATTAAGTGAAAATCTTGATAGTAACCAACAAGAATGAAAAATATTAATATAAAGAAGCACTGGTATAATCCACCCATAACAAGGTCATATGACTAGTTTGGTATCAAGATTGCCTTTGCTTTCAAATTATGTTTCCTCCTACAGATGTTTTATTAGGCAAGATGTAATGCAGCAACATCAATTGACCAAATCTCCTTTGAGACCTCAAGAAAATAACTTCAAATAGTAAAAACAAAATAAACACAAAAATGTTAGGGTAACTATAAAAACAGAACACAGACAAAATAATAAAATATAACAAGTCCAAATCAAATATACAAACAGATGAATCTGAACTAAAGCAATGAACCAAGCTTTCAGAAGAGATGCATACAAGAATAGATGATTTACCTATTCCAATATGTATAATGGTGAACTTGAAGTATGGATATGGTGGTCGAACAATTGAAGCAACAACAAGACCAACAAGAGATCCAAATATAGTCGCCAAAACAATATTAACTGGAATAAACCACCTGCAGTTGAGAAAAATATTAAAATCTTCCTCTGTTTCTTACTACTTCTTTCACTCAGTCAAAGCATGAGGATATTATTCTTCTTTATCAATGTGGATGAAAAATATCATCTACTTAATACAATGTATGATATTTTCTTACTAGATTTCAAGATTTTTAGAAAATAATAATAAACTAAATAAAAAGAAATGAATTATGAAGGAGCCATCAAGAAATCTCACCACTGTAGAAGCTTCTCCCAAGTAATTGCACGCCCAAGTTGAGAGAATATTAAGCAAGGTAGGAGAAGAGAAAAGACAAGCTGCGAGATGTATAAGAAACCCCATGACAATGATTTTGTCAGCACAACAGCAATCATAAAAAGAGTGTATTGACAGGAATTCGTAGTCAACACAAATTATTAAAAACGCAATACTGCCTTCCCAAATTTATTTACTAGAAAATTAAACCTGCCTTTCATACAGCATTTTCCCTTTCATTTTATAGAAAACTGAAATTTGAAGACTAAAGTCATATTCTCTTCTACTTTTACTAATTGTGGAATCATAGATGTCCTAACATAAATAGCCTTTTCCCTTTTCCTTAGAGATGGAAATTCAGCCTCCATATCTGATCTTCAACTGGCAAATGTCCAATATATCTCTTGTCCCGACTAGAAGTATTTACTATCTAGAAAATTCTTTCAGCCAAAATTTTCCAAGGTAACCATACTAATGAGATATGAAATGAAGTTGTTACAGTGATAAATTTTCCCGGGCGAAAAATAAATAAATAGCTACTTTGAAAGTCACTAGGGTTGTAAATGAGTCAAGCCTACTCATATTCCAGCTTGTTTATCTCAGCAAGCATGAGCTCTTTCCAAGCATGAAAATAGTTCTATAAACTTGTTTATCAACAAGCTTGTCAAGCTCAAACCAATGCGGACTCAAGTTGAGCATTTTTTTTATATTTGTGTTTTTACTTTCCTTTATTATTATGTCAGGAGAGTAGGTTAAGTTATTCTTGATTTGGCGATGTTTTGTATACTTAGGCACCTCTATATACAGGTGACTTTTATTAAATAAATTTGATTTCCTCTCTTTTACCTTGACATGGTATCAGAAGAAAACATTTTTTCCTCTTAGTTTCTCTCCAACAAGCATGAGTGTATACCTAATCTCAAACTTAAGCTCACTGTTGAAGAAAATGGACGTGGGCCTAACTCCACCTCGTAAGCTAGCTCCTAAGGGAGGATTGTCCAAGCCATCATAAGGAGCAAATTACATTTATAACCAGCTGATGTGGGATAACATAAGTTCATAACACACCCCCTCACGCCCGGGGCCGAACTCATGTGGGAAGCCTTGAGCGTGAAGTTTGCATTGGACATCTGCAGGTAGCCCAACATCGAAAGACTGGTGGCTCTGATATCAAGTTGAAGAAAATAGACTTGGGCCTAACTCCACCTCAAAAGCTAGCTCATAAGCGAAGGATTGTCCAAGTCCATTTTGTTCAACATGGTAACAGAGCCACCAGTCTTGCAATGTTGGGTCACCCGCAGATGTCCGGTGACTCCAGTCATGCAAACTTCACGCTCCCGCATGAGTTCGGAGAGTGAAGTTTGCAAGACCAAACATCTGCGTGTGGCCCAACATCGCAAGATTGGTGGCTCGGATACCATGTTGAAGAAAATGACTTGGGACTAACTCCACCTCAAAAGCTAGCTCCTAGGGGAGGATTGTCCAAGCCATCGTAAGGAACACTTTACACTTATAACTAGCCGATGTGGGATATCTAACACTCACAAACAAGTTTTGCTCGTTTAAAAGCTTCTTCAACATGTATTTAAGCTCAAAAAACAGATAAGTTTGAGCTTATTTACGGATTTATTATAAAATTTGCATGCATGTTTAGAAGATACATATACTAGTGCTATTTGTATAAATAAAATGCTAATATATAAATGCACTCCTAACACGTAGTATATAGTATATGTTGAATCAGATACTTATATAAGATTATAAGCTTGTAAAAAATTTGTTAAAGAGCTTGTAAACAAGCTTGTCGGTGATAGTTTGCAAGATTTGTTCATAAATTCTAACAAGCTGGTCTTACTAATCTTCAAGCTTATTCATTTATGTAACAAGCTTAAACTTTTGTCCTAAGCTTGTGCATTTACATATTGAACATTGTTGAATGAAGATAACCAAGCTCCAAGCTTGTTAACAAATGCTTGGATAACTAGCACCTCAATTTAGTTTACAAGGTACAAGTAGTTTTCCTAAGCCAATGTAACAAAACTTTTAGACAAATCTTCTTGTGACTGGTATTTCTTATAATACTTTTCTTCATATCATCAAGCAAATTTCCTTGATCCTAAAAGCAACAAAAGTGACCATTTTAGTGGCAGATATGTGGCATTTCTTAGTGAAATGGTATCAGGAGCAAAGGCAAAAAATCGGGACAAAATTAATTGATTAAACTATTATACTAGGTGTTGGATCAATCTTAATGTGGGCTAAGTCACCTATTCCCTTCGCCTTGGGTTGCTTTATCGCAACCCATAATATTGTTTATTGAGATATAATAATCCTGCTTCATTTCCTATCCTGCATATAATCTTCACATATAAGCAGAAAAGCCATGGCCCATCATGGTTGCCAAATCAAAGAGTAATTTTGCACTAGTAAATCCATGACATTATAAGCTTGGTTTTCTACCCTTTTCTACTATAAAATTCTAAACTTTATAGATAAAGGAACAAACTTACATGACCCTGCCTGTATTTTAATTCCTATAGATATACACATTCATTAACAATTAGGTGTAGCTCCACTAAAGAATAAAATGAGAGAAGAAAGATTGAGATGGCATGAACATGTCCGAAGAAGACCTATAGATGTTATGGCTATAGAGGGTGAATTTACTTGATTAGTTGTATTGGGGAAAACAAAAACCTAAGAAAAGTTTGCATGAAACAATAAAAACAATTTAAATGCACTTGGTATGATTAGAGATTTTGCCTTAAACAGCAGAAAAAATCAATGTAGTCAACCACAAATTGTTGGAACTATACAGGTTGTTGTTAGTTGTTACAATGTCAAACGATGATCAAAGAATATGATTTATTCTCTTACAACATTTTATCATGCACATATTTCATAACACTAATGTGAAATAGACACAGATTTTGTACAAGCATAGATTTAAACATACCCCATTAAGAAGCTTCCGGCCATTTGCTGGAAGAATGTTGATATACTTGGAAGCCATAAGAAACCCCATGAAGCACATAGTAAACACTTTTGCTATTGGTAGAATAGCAAATTTTATGGATGTGAGGATGGATTCACCACTACCACTCTGGGTATCCTTTATGATCTCTAACAGTGAGCGCTCCATATTTGTAAAGTGTTTAAGATCTTTAATTCAGCCCAAATAACATTTAAAAAATACCTATACCAGGTTCTTCACCTATTACATACAATTGAAGACTAATTATGAACCAAAAGGCCAACAGAAAACGCAAGGTTTTAGAAGAAAATGATCTTAAGATTAAATAAACAGCTCGTGCACACTTGGAAAAAACACAATGTAAAAAATCACTCTTAAAATTGATAAGATTCGAAGATGAAGGAAAGGAGGTGAAGGATACTTCCTAGAAAATAACATGAACGTCAAATTTCAACAAATAAAATGAGCGATTTTATAAATATCAGAAAAGAGGAACATTATTTGCCCCATCAAAGATCTACAATGATATTTTAAAAAAAAACAAATATTGATGGATCATTCAAACTTATAGAACAGAAACCTATGAATACCCTAGAACGTCTAACCTAACGAAGATCTCATCTTTCCTCTCTCACTCTTCTCATTAAGATCATTCAACAATAAATCAATAACAAACCTCAAAAACAATATCAATCCCACCACAAAAATCCAAATTCCAACCAAGCTACATCTTTTTGGCCCACAACCACGCGAAACAATCAAAAATGAACAGAAAGAACCACAATTTCTCGATATCTCCCCTCTTACCGGCTATCCGTGAATACAGGACCTAAGCAGGACCCAAGCAAGAGATATCTCGATCTTCTCCTCAGATCTAAGAGCCTCGGCAAGCGTTCCAATATCTGGCTTTTTCCTCTCTCGTGGCTCGGAAATCTAAATAACCGGCCTCTCTCTCTCTCTCTCTCTCTCTCTCTCTCTCTCTATCTATCTCTCCCGGAGTCCGGAGAGTGTTGTGGAACTTCCGTGTCGCTTCACCGGTCCATAGTGAGGATTTGTAAGTCGGATTTGCGGGGTTGAAATTAATCAAATTAATCCCCAAATGCATCGTATTAGCAAGTAAGTCCTTCTAGTATGTCGATGTAAAATTTACTATAACTATTAGTCCGGCTAGTATTTATGCAATTTAATTAACTAGTTAATTCAAACTATTACATAACTAATTAATTCAAACTGCTTATTAATTAATAACAATACTTAAGTAGATATAGTAAATTATTAATATTTTACTTTTTTAGTTGAATTGGATCGTGTTTTAATTTGATTCAGTTCGACTAAAGAAATATCATTTAATTAAAATAACGTAGCCATATAAGTATTTATGAATTCATTCATTTCGCATATTTTTAAGATACCGTTATTGTCCGATGTCCATTTATAAAAAAAATATCATGAATATGACAAAAGTCCCAATATTGTACATCGGGATTATTTTCCCGCGGGCCTCTTACTTTAGGACAAGTTTATAATATGCTTAATTTATCTAATACCTAATTTTTCAGAATCTCCTCATCTCTCACCATACATATAGGGTCATAAATTTTAAAGTCGGAGCATGTTAGTTAAACAAACACCAAATTATTTTGGGCGATGAATGAAACATTGTATCACATCTAACTTAATTAGTTGTGTAATTTTATTATGAAGGTTTTAGATGTCAATTGATAACTCGATCATGCATGGTTCTACCTAAATATATTTTATTTTCATATGCTATATATACACATTTTTTAATTAAAAGATGCCTTCGTGACGAGATACTCTTGACGTGTTATGTGAACTTATTTCCTCATCTCTATTTTGTATTAATATATTTTTGAATTTTGTATGTTACTTTATGTCTTCTTTTCTTATCTCTCCCTCCTCTGCTCCTGTCTCTTTTCAATTCTCTTGAATAGAAACATAATTCATATTTCAAATAATAATAATAATAATTTTAATTAAAAAAACTCATAAGTAAAAAAATAATTGATTCAGTATGCAATACTAAATCAATTAAATGATTGATTCAGTATTGAATGGACTGATAATTATAGGTGAATTGAAATAATGAAAGATTGTGGGTTAAATTGAAATTAGGAAATGTTAGAAGGATATGGTTTGTTATAATCTCCGCACCACACACGTCGCATGAGCCATGAGGTGTGGTTATGTGATTTGTAGGTGGTTCTCTAAAAGGCCAAAAATGTCATTGTCTATTTGTCTCCATGACAACGAAATTAGTTGCATCTATTTATAGGATTTCCTTGCACGAAATTAAGTAAAATATGGCCTCAAAATTTGATATCAAAATAAATCACACGTGAGGGGAAGTGGGGAAGTGGGGAAGTCACGTGAAGTCGTTGGCAACTGACGACTAATTTGTGCCATCAACAAACTAATTTCTACAATTAATTATTGACCTACAAAGTAAAATTAGTAGGTTTGGGAGAGAGGTATTAATTAGTAACAAAATATTCATTCAATATATACTTTAAAATTCATGTTTAATTGAAGCAAAATTGTTTCTATAAGTATTTATAGGTTAATTAGCTTGAAACCTAAGCTTCATTAATTTTGTCCTAAAAATATTATAGCCGAGCTCAAATAATTTGTTACATATGAAGTAGATGAGTTCATTGTTCTATTAAGGGGCTATTTGGTTACAATTGGATCTGTTTGGTTGATTTTTATGTTTAGTTACCTGCAAATGTATTATTTGCATGATTTAAATTTTACGGTCTTCAAATGCAAAATCCTACTAATTTATATTAAGTGAGTCATAATTAAAGTCCCAACATTTATTCAATTTGAGCTCAATATATCAAAATCTAAAACCCAATCAACTTCAAACTTGAGTTCGAGCTTAAAAATTTTGAGTCCAGTCATCTTCACATTGAATATATAGGAACAATTTATATTTTTTAGACTTTTTTACTCTAAGCTTTATTTTTTATATCAATTTTTTAGACTTAAACTATTAATCTAACTAAAATACTTCAGTCGAAAATTGATAATAGCACACGCATTCAATTTTATAAGACAACACAACATTCAATGTATTTTTAATGTGGGACTAATTCGAGATATTACAAGATACAAGAGTTATCCGTCCTCTTTATTTTGCCTTAATTGTGTGTTTACTAATCATATTTTAAATTAAACATTCATTCCTTTTGTTTCTACATAGATTTTTATTATTAAATGATATTGTAAAGTTAAAAAAATTTAAAACTTATATCATTTTAAATCTAAAATTGTGTAAAATTTAAATCGGACCTACAACCTAATTTGACTCGAGATATTTTTTTTCAAACACTAATACTTTCAACCTACATATTAACTTAATTAACTTAGGAATTTTTTTCAAATACTAATGCTAAAAAGATTAAAAGTAACAACCTCCTACTTGGATACCATAATAAATTTGCTACATATATTTTTTTTAAAAAATCCTCACTTATCTCTGGCCCCTCCCTCCAAATAGAAGTAGGGCTGAGCAAAATCCGATCCGATCCGAAAAATTCGAAAAAATTAACCCAAAAATTTATTTCGGATCGGATTACATTTTTTAAAATTTCATTTACTATTTCGGGTCGGGTCGGGTTCAGATGAAAATCCTATTTAACCCGACCCGACCCGATTTTAAGTTAAATACATATTTATGTTATATATATTGATAAAAGATGATGTTGACTTTATGGTTAGAACGATTGATATAAAGTTTAGGAGGTCTTGAATTTTAAATCTTACTTGAGTTATAATTTTAATATAATTATTTACTTTTTTTATCATCATTTTTAAGATTTTTTTTTTTTTCTAAACCGAATTCGAATTATTCGGGTTAATCGGGGCTCGATTTTTTCGGGTTATTCGGATTGGGCCCCGATTAAAAAATCTGATCGGGTCGAGTATAAAATTTTTGAAATTTTTAGGTTAATACCCGATCGGGTCGGGTCAGGTATCGACCCGATCCGCCCAATATTGTTCAGCCCTAAGTAGCAGGCGATGTTAATTAATTTAGAGGATATCTTTTTGTTGGGGTTGACGAATATATATTTTAAAATCCAAATAAAAAGGCACCTCCCCTTTATCAACTTTACAGTTAAAAAATCACGCATCAATATTTCTTTGCAACCATTAGCAGAAAAAAGAGTTCTTAATTTGTTGGGTCGAATATATACGTCGCTGACTTGTTAATGAATATTAATATACTATTGGATGAGGCTTAAATATTATTGCATTCAATCTTAATTGGTCGGCGACTCGTCGGTGAATGATTTTTTTAAAAAAAAATAAATTTTGTTAACGGGTAACCCGATTATTTGACCCGACCAATCTGATCGATTTCGAACAAGTCGAGGTCAGTTCAAATCGGGTTCAAATTTTTTTAACTCCAAACCCTACCCAATCCAACCCGGTTGCTTGGTGATCGGGTCGGACTATTTTTTTCTCTCCAAACCCGACCCGATCGGACCCTTGAACATTCCTACATATAAATGTGATTACATGACAATCGGATAATTAGAACTAAATGAATGATAAGTTACTATGGATGATAATTTTATGATTTAGTTTTAATTTTACGATTACTCTATGTAGTTCGATTACTCTATTATTCACGGTTAACGTTTTTTTTTTCCCTGACACTTATTGGAAGGCACTAGTTTTTTTTATCAAAATAAAATTTATTTAAATATAACTAATGTCATGGCATCTAATATATGGAGTTTCGTAGTGTAATATTCAATTTTGTATCCAGGCAATGTAATCAAGCAGTTCATTGGGTCGCAATTTTTGGTAGAGCTTATGGAGTATCGCAAGTCTGGTCTTTGGTAAGATCACCCGATCTCTAAGATATTATAATTAGGGACTATGTTGATCGTAATATAAAGTAATTTATTTTTCTACGTAAATAAATATACGATGAGTTTTTGTTTTTATGATTAATAAAATTTGAATGATATTATAAATTTATCTCGATGATATTTAAATCTCACGTGATAAGGTTTTATTTTAATAAAATAGGTTGTCCCATAACTTAATTAGCGGTTTGCTTCACCAACTTATCACATTAGAAAATTGACACCAACTGACCAACTTGAATCATGGATTGGGCTGATTGTTCTGTCAACACTGAGTAGATGAGATAAATATATGATTTATCAAAGGATAAAATTAAAAATTCATTAAAAGAAAAAAAAAGTTCAAAATAGTCTAACATACTTTTTAATTTAAAGCAATTTTCCATGCAAACAAGTAATTGTAATTCTTATAAAAGAAATTTAACTTAATTGTGATACAAGTATCAATATACAAATTATTTATTTTTATATTTTTGACGACTTAAAGTTTACTATAAAAATTTAATAGAAAATCAATGTCATCTTTAATTGAAAAATCAAGATTGATAAGGTGAATAAATCAAAATTTAGACCCTTCAGGTCCAGGAAGCGAATAAATTGAAGCAAAAGCTTCATATATAGAGAATAAATATGAATACCAACAACGGTGCATGTTTTTTAAAAAATAAATGAATTCTTTATCGTAATCAATTAAAATTAGGACTGAAAACAAGTCGAACGCAAGCGAATATTGGTATGCTCATGTTCGGCTCGATATTAAACAATGCATGCTCGAGCCGAACACCCCCTCTACTCATATTCGACTCGCCTAATCGACCGAACCCTAAAGGCGGATTGGATTCGGCTCAAATCGACTTCGAACTCGAGTTCGGCTCGCTCGATTCCGAGCCGATTCCGAATCGATCCCGACCAGTTCGGTTTGGTTTTGAGCCCTAATCAAAATAGAATGGAATGGGAGAAATAACTTCAACAAGGTGATCGTCAGAACTAGTAATTAAATATTTGATCAGATTGTGTTTTCTTCCACACACACACTATCATTTTCCGATCCCCTACTTGATTTTAAAGTAACTGTTCCCCTAAGTTTGGATTATGATAATTAATTAAGAACAAGAAAGGGAAGATATTGAGTCATATTGTGATCGGTCACCACCCACCAACAAAGTTTATGCTGTTTTAAACAAGGAAGACTGGAAGAGTGTTCTTTAGCCAAAAGCCAGAATCTGCAGCCCCACTTGATCTCATATCTGCATTGAATTTGTCCGAGTTGTTTAGTGAGGTGAGGTCATGATCATGTAACGATAGCAACAAATCCGTGTCCCGAAAGCAAGAAGAGACAACTCATGATGTGGACACTCGCATTATTCGAATGCATGCACATCAGCACAGCACATGTATACATGTGAAAGACTTAGGTGGAAATTGTGTGGTGAAAATTTTGATTCCTAGATTGATTGAATATTCCTTTTTTATACATCAAGATGGAGACTTCAATTAATTTTGGTAGGCTAGGTCAATCTCTTTCCATTACGAACTTTGTAGAATGCCAAATATATATAATTGTAGATGTTTATTTATTGGGAATTGGGATATGAATTATAATAATTATTCTCTTTTTCTATATTATTATTTCAGTTTTCTTATTTAATATGTATCAATAGGATGTTGATTTAACTTCTTCTTTTTTAATACTATTAACTCTCAAGTTAACTCTTTTTTTAACAAAGATAGAAAATCACAATATGTGATCATATT
This sequence comes from Canna indica, assembly GCA_034359265.1. Lineage (NCBI taxonomy): Eukaryota > Viridiplantae > Streptophyta > Magnoliopsida > Zingiberales > Cannaceae > Canna > Canna indica. The sequence goes on from CP136891.1 coordinate 1,078,779, forward strand.
AAGTTTCATAGTCTAGAAAAGATAGCTTACTTGTCGGGGTTACTGGGCTAGCTAATCTAACTATGAATTTCAATCCATGTCGGGATAGGCATCGATCTAGGATAGTATGCCATTGAGACCTTCTTTTTAACCTAGCTGTGCTTTCTTTCTACCAGCATGTGCTATCGTTTTTAATTAATTGAATGAAAAAAGCGAAGGATTCTCCATTGAGCGGGGGTGCTACTGAGGAATCGGGAGAGCCTCTACCTAAGATGTGGGTGATATGGCTCTGTGAAGCGATAATTCCTTCTTATTAGGTCGACCTTTCATTTTGAAAAGGAACTATGACCATAGAAACATCTGAAGCGTATGTTTTGCTTCAGAGTTCGTGTCGGTCGGAGGGTTCTCGTTTATTTGTTTTCAAAACTTTAGGAGCTCTCTTCATGAAGCAGACTTGGTTGGAGCGAATAGTTCGACTAGCATGTTTAGTCAATTGAAACTTATCACTTATAATGGGCAACATGAGCTACAAATAATAGGAATTGGCACATCAGCCCATTGGACCAATCGATCGACATGAGACACAAGGAATTTTATAACTCAATTACTTGTTTGGGATGATTTTGGTTGTGAACTTGTGATTGTATTGTTATTTTGATTTTATTATAATTTATAGAGCCATTAAACTGTAGAGTTGAATTGGACTTTGTATTTGGCTCAAGGTATAATAGTTTTCATAGAAGAATTTTGATATTCCTACCATATGTTAGTCCAATGTGCATACGAAGCCTCAATTTGTACCAAAAGAAACTAAGGGCATGTTTTGTTAGCCATGTTTTCAGTTTTCGTTTTTACTTGAAATCAAAAACGAACTCAAAATGTTATTTGTTAACAACAACATGAACGGATTTCAGTTCGTGTTTTGCAAAAATTCGTTTTCGCGAAATATCCAAATACACATAAGCACAAAAACTACTCGTAGTTTTCCATATTTTTGTGACCCTTTTGGGATAAAAATTTTACGAAACATGAAAACTCGATATGTCAAACAAACAGATTTTTACCAAACAAAAAAACCGAAACTCAAATTACCGGAATATGTATTACTAAAAAAATCCGATGTCTCAAACTTAAAATAATTTTGAAGCCATATCATGTACTACTTAGTATTCTAATTGGAAACTATTATAAGACACTAATGGCAAAACATGCCAAATAATAGTAGTACCAAATAACTCATTTCCTAATTTCCAATTCCCAACTTGGCTAAACCAATGCTAGAGGGTTGGGATTGGGTCAAATTGGTTTTGGCCCATATATCAGCCCAAACATGACACAATTTAAAATTTTAAATGAGAGATTCCAATATTTGAAACATAAGAACTTTTTAGTCTGAGTTGAGTTGGATCCATATTTTGGGTTAGTTTTTTTTTTTTTTTTTTCCAAAGCAAAGCATGTTTCACACCAGATGAAAAATTTATACAAGGGAGACCCATACTGAGATTTCGAACCTCAGACCTCTAGGCAACATATAATTGTTGCCACCAACTGTGCTAGTCACAGTTGGCATATTTTGGATTAGGTTATGCATGTTATTATGTTCATATTGAATTCATTTCTAGTTGGGTATGTCACCTAATTTTAAAAAATATATATATAAGTTGAAAGCATATATCCTAAACATAAAATTTCTTGTCAAGATATATATTCGAGTTGAGTCTAATTATTTTGTCCTACTATTATTAAGTCTTATGTCGTAGTAATATTTTTCTGAACTGAACTAATAGGGTCTTATAAATAGTAATCGATTATCTGATGAACTAATCGAACTAATTGGTTCAGATAAATGAAATTATTTGTTTAATAATTAGATAATCGGTTACTAAACCAATAATTGATTACTAAATGCATAAAAATAATACATAATAAATAAACTTATAAATAATTTCAAATTATTTGATTTTACAAATTTACTATCCGAAATCGAATTTTATAATTCGATTAACTGATTTCAGTTACCATTCCTTTCTCAAAACTCAATCTAACTTGATTTCAATTGTCATCCTTACTAAAAATCCCAACTTAACTCGGTTTCAATTGGGAATATAGGGGTGTTTTCTTTACTGACGAGGAGTGCACGATCGGTGATCATCTACCTTTTCTACCTAGTAATTTGAACATAACCTGACCCGATGATTATATTTTTTCTAAAAATAAAAAAAAACTCGATTTCAATCGTCATCCCTGCTCAAAACCCAAGCTAACTCGCATGTTCACTCCTTCACCAAGCTTACAAATGCATAATACCTAATAAAGTAATAATACCAATTATCGTGATCCCATCTACATTAATTAGATTTGTCCGCATAAGACTATATATTAGCAATAAAAATACTCGAATTTCCACAAAACAGTGCAATTTGTCGGATGTGGGACTAAACAAAGTATCACACGGCAAGGCAAAATTAGGGACATAAATCCTTCCTCAACTTAAACCACCACAGTCAATGAGAGAGGTGGTCTACAGTCTACACATAGGAATCCATCTTTATCAGATCCCTTATATAGAATGATAATAATAATTGGATGCAAATAATGGCATGATTTATTTCTCAGGCCAAACTCACGCAGGCATGTCTTTTGTGGTGGGCTCTTCCTCTACTTCCCTTGCACGCTGGTGCACACTGCACTGCCGAGGAACAAATCAAAATGTCACACCGGCCCACAGAGGAAAAACATCAAACACATGGCGTGCCCCACTTCCCTGACTTAATTTTTATCCCTTCTCCTTGTCATCTTCTCCAGCCACTGGTGCGATCAAAAAGGAAAAGGAAGGAGAGGAAAGCGGGGAGAAGACAAGAGCATCTTTATCTACTACGTACATATTATTGATCTCCTTTTTCAACGACGCCTTCCATGGGGAGTGCGGTGGAAGCAAAGAAAGACTACTTCATTTCCCGCACAACCAAATTCCCACTGCCGGTGCCGGTTCAAACTCAGTAGACCATCGATTGGACAGGAACAAATTGGAATCCGGTCCAAGCAAAAAATCGTATCCGTAATTGAGCCGGTTGACTCAAACCAGTTTTCAGTATTTTAGTTGATATACTTAAAATCCTCCCTTATGCAAATAAATACCTATTTAAAGTAAAATTTTATTTATTGTAGTTCTTTTTATTCTACAAAAAAATACATAATCATCAGGATTCTAAGTCAACGAGTGTGACCTACCAAAAACTTTAACTGGAGATTGATTTCCTTTTTGAAGGGGAAAAGGTCCCCCTAATAATATCGAATTTAATTTAATTAATTTTATGAAAATAATCTTACATTATAATCTAGCAAGTGAATGAAACAAATTATTTATCAAAACACATGATTATAAAATTAATCGTGAATCTACTGTAGCACAAATGTAATCAAATTTATTAATTAGCAGAATGAGACTAAACTAGGATATAGGATACTATAATCTTTGACGTCAAGATCAAACTCAAATATAATACAGATTGCAGAATCAAATCTAAATGGACGATAATATATAATTTAAAATATTTATTAATAGAGAGCATCTTCGCATTGCGTTCACGTGGCAACCTGCGGCAGCCACGTCCAATCCATCACTTATTGGAAGACATGATGATGTAACGCAACCATTTCTTTTTAGGAAAATGAACTTCCTTGCTTTCACAATTCACGAATCACTACGAAAACATCAACTTCGGTAGCATGCTATTTACCACGAACCTCAGTGGCTCAGTGTATGTAGAAATGTGGGGCCCGCGTCTTTGATGTAGTGTATATATTTGGCATATACATAGAGGGTTAGTTACTATTTAGTAACCAAGACCACCTCAACGCTATCCACACTTAGTATTTCACCCAATTACTCGGTCCTTTGATCGATTGAAAAATGTGGGTCCCATCATCCATCTCCGGGTTCTAACGCGGGTAACAGTTTGGGTGGCTGAATTTGAATTTTGGTGGTTCATTTTCAGCAGATCGGACGGCTGAGATCGCCTCTCAAAGTGCCACGGAGATCAGTTGGGAGTTGGACGCTGAGAAGAGACAAACATGGCACACCGCACAGCATCCAGTGAAGATCTAACAAGTATCCAGTTCGGTACGCAGTTATCTGCTTGGCTATGGTGGGTAGTTACGATTGTACCCCTCATGGGCTCATGGCGGGATGCTGTGATGGATGCATGATGCGATACTAATGATAAATGTCATGATTGAGGAAGAGAATGCAACGTGAGGCTTGAGCTTGACATGCGCTGACTCACATGCATGCACATGCTTATTTGGCTGTCGAATGCACTCATCATCCATGAGGCATGGACAAGCTTCGTGTTACAACTCGTGCATCAATTTGCCCACAATTATCAATATTCTTCTATGTCAAAAGGAATTTTGTCTCCAAATGCCCTATTTTATTATGAATTTATTTTTTAGAAAAATGCGAATTAAAATTTATATCAGAGAATGATAATACATGGGAGGTTTATTACGGATCACTTTAGGAAATAGACATTGCACCAATTGCTCCAAATAATCATTATTATAATAACGATTTTATTGTGAAGCAAAATTTCAATTTGTCTCATATTTCAGTTATAAAAAAATAATGATGTGATCAATCTAAATTAATGTGGTCTTAAAAATAGACATTTCCAAATTTAAATTAAAGGACCACAATAGAAATCAGGATGAAGAAGTTAATGAACTTTCAAAACTAAAATAAATAAATAAAAACTTACAGGCTAAAATTAATAAGACAGTAAAGCTTAGAGTTAGTGAAAAATTTCCAAACTAGAGGGTCAAAGTCAAAGTCAAATTAAATTTTATGGGGGCAAAATGATATTATTTTTAAAATAATAATTCTGTTATGATTTAAAAAAACTTTGCCAAATTAGGCAAGAAAAATTGAAATGAATGCAGTAAAATTGTATCATTTGATTCTTAGTTTTTGATTCAATTTGGACACCTTATTACCCGATTCAAGTTGATCTTAAAGTCAAAAAAAAAAAAAAAAACTAATCAAATTTATTCAAGAACGATGAATAATTCATAACAACACCAAACTAACTTTTTTTAAAAAGAACCTTTTTACACTTTTTTAATAAAAAAACTCAAATGAGTTGAATTAATTAGATGGATCAATTAAAATTCAAAAAAAAATCCAATTAACTCACTCGAAATTCGATCCAAGTTTAAAATATTTAGCGATTTTTCTATAAGAGAATAAGAAAATGTTTTTATTCTAAAAAAATAGAACCCCTATTTATTTTTTTCTTAAACTAAAAAAGTAGATACTCATATACTCATATTATCCTCCGCATATCATTTTAAACTAGTTCGATCAATTTTAAACAAGTTCGGAAAATTCATCTTAAATTCACGATAAAATCACAAAATTTTTATTATTCATAGATAAATCACTTCTATAATTTGTATAAGCAAAATAATTTTTTTAAGTTGAAAATCAATTTTTTTTCACCATTTTCAACTAGTTCGATCAAATTTAAACATGTTCGAGAAATTCATCCTAAATTCATAAAAAAATCATAAAAAATCTATTATTCATAGATATATCACTTTCATGCTTTGTATCGGCAAAATAATTTTTTAAAGAAGGGGGTAACAATAAGCACATAGGATTGATAGAGGGTTCTCTCATTTTTAAGCAAGGGTTTCATCAACTCACATTAGTTTTTATCAACCAACCCTCCACAAGTAAGACTTAAAAAGAAAGTCTCAAGTCATATACCATGCATGAAATTAAGGGCCCGTTTGGTTTGCTAAAAAACGGGAGACTGGACTGGACATCCGCCCATGTCCCCCGTTTGGTTTGCAAAAGAAGCTTCGGGACAAAGACTTCTCCTTGTCCAGGACAGGATTTCCACCCATTTTATTGTACCGAGAAATTTCTCGGTACACCGAAATCGGGCGGAGGACAAAAGCTGCAATTGTCAAAATTATCCCTTCCTTTGATCGTAGAATCGTCGGATCGAGTCGAGGTGAATACCAAAGTTGTAAATTTTCGCGTGTTGAACGCGATGGTGGTGTCAGATTTCAGATTGGAAATCATTTGGTATGATTTTTATATTTTTCGGTATTATCCTATTGTTATACTTTTAGGTTAATTGAAAATTAGTTGAACACTTATTAGTTAAACTAAAACTTCTTATTGTATTAAAGTATTTCATACTATATATTAATATTTTTTTACATATTAATTAATTTTAAGACTAATTTATAAGGATATTTTAGTCATTTGTCATATATAATACTTTGTTATAGCGAAACAAACGCAGGACAGAATGGAATATCGTGTCCTGTTCTTGACGAAATAAACACGGTATAGCTATTGTTCCAGGACATCTGATGTCCTGTCCTTGTCCCTGTCTGGTGTCCTGTGATGAGCAGCTTGTGAACCAAACGGGCCCTAAGAGAATTAACCACAAGTAGGCCCTAGCTACTTAAATATTTTTCAACGATTTCCTGGTAAGAGAATAAGATTCATTTTTATTCCCGAAAGCAAAAATCCTATTCATTTTTTTTTTCTAAATCAGAAAGTAAATGCCTATATACCCATATTATCCTTCGCATATCATTTTCAACTGTTTCAGTCAATTTTAATTTGGTTCGGCCAATTTTGAATCAGTTGAAAATAATGAAAAAAATAATTTTCAACTCTAAAAAACTTATTTTGTTGATACAGTTATGGAAGCGATTTATTTTGTTGAATCAGTTGAAAGTTATGGAAGCGATTTATCTATGAATAATAGATTTTTTGTGATTTTATTATGAATTTAGGAAGAATTTTTTAAATTTATTTAAAATTGACCGAACCAGTTGAAATAATATGCAAAGGATAATATGGGTATATAGGTAATTTACTTTTCGATTTAAGAAAAAAATGAATAGGAGTTCTGCTTTTGGAAATAAAAGCAAATTGCATTCTTTTATAGAAAAATTGTTGAAAAATATTTAAGTAGCTAGGGCCTACTTGTGGTTAATTCTCTTAATTTGATGCATGGTATATGATTCGAGACTTTCCTTCTAAGTCTTGCTTGTGGAGGACGGGTTGATAAAAACTCATGCGGGTTAACGAAATCCCTAGCTTAAAAATGAGGGAACCCCCTACCAATCATATGCGCTCATTGTTACCCTACTCTATATTTTTTAAGTGTCCTTGTGTTGTTTTTTAATTAATTGTCAATTATTCTTCATGACTAAATTAATGATCATTTTAACCTCTCAGAGAAGTCCACTACCCCTTTGTTTTTAGTATCTTCTTTGTCTTGTATATTACCTACTCTGTGTTTGATTTGAGGAAAAGAAATAGCTTTTACCACTTTGTTTTTGATGTTTTTTTTTTATGAACTAAATTTGTGAATAAACAAGCATGACCAACTTCAACATCACAAAACTAAGGGATATATAATATATACCGGAAGGAGAAGCTATAATTAAACAAGTACAAGATGTGTCATTAATTATGAGATATTGTTATAGGTCATGGAAGATCCCCAAATCAACATGTTTAGAAGTTAATGTCACCCATATCACTTAATTAGCTACTGTTCAATTTGGCTAATTAATTTGACCATTAATTTTGATTGGTTCATGCATGTTAATGTCATAACTATGTTGAGTGACAATAATTATGAGATCATATTGATGCATTGAAGATTTAATTGAATTGAGATTGAATAGAAAAAAATAAAATTTAAACCGACTTCTCTGAACCGATTTGTTGGGTAGATCTATTGACTTATAAAATTTGAGAAATAATTTGAGACTTCATCAAAATTATTATAATTTTCTATTTTCTCAAATTTATTTATAATTTTAACAAATTCAGAAAAACTTTTTTTTTATGATTTTTTTTTTTTAAAATTCTCTACTTAAAACTACACAAAAAAGAAACTAGTGTTATAGGGGAGCAGCTGGCCCCACCAGTCTCAGTAAGAAAGATATTCTCAGAATAACTCAATATGTGAATTCCTACCTATTGAGACATGCAATGAAGCAAATGTGAAATGCCTATTTATGTTTGACTCCTACCATAGACAGATATATTCCAACTACTTCCATCTTACTAGAGTTAACCACAATGTTATCAATGGCTTCATTACGACATGACAACTTTGTCATTCCTAGGTGGCTAATTAATTAACTGCATCAAAATTTTGTCTCCCAACAAATTCTGATTGGTCCACAATTTAAATTTTCCACTTTGGTGGCCCCCATGTAATTGTGCCATTTCAGTGGCCATGCTAAAATCAAAGTAATATTCTCAAAGGCTCAAACCATACCATGTGTCATTTTCTCAAATGGATGGCTGCCACGGCTACAGGATGGCCTCCGTAACGGTTGCTTTCGCGTGACGACGACGTGTCGGTGAGAATAAGTAACCCTGTTATTTATGGCAGCGGAGCGTCTTAAATCTCAGTGGCATTTTGGTAAGTCTTGACAATCGTAGTGGCGAATACTCTATCTAGACTTCTATAGAAACGTGGCGCTCGTACTTTTTCTGTTTCCCTCACTACTTCCATCCCCATCTCTCTCTCTCTCTCTCTCTCGTCAAGGTGCGATATTGAGTTGTTAGGGTTTCTCCGGTCGGATCTGGTAACACTGAGCTCCTTGTACTCTGGGGTTGCGTGATCTCTGTGTCTTCGTGGTTGGAGTGCGCTGTGCTGAAGTTGATCGCGTCGTGCTTGATGATCGGACCCCCTTTTTAGGTAAGATTCCATCTTGGAGTGTACTCTCCGCGGAATTGGGCAATGTGTGTTAGATCTCGGTGTTTTCTGTTGTTTTTTTTGTCTTCGGATTTAGGATTTGGCTTCTGAGTTAGATAATGGGGACATTTTGCTTTCTGGATGCTTTGGCGGTGGGTGGATTGAACTACTGGGAAAGTGCTCACTAAGTTATTCAGCTGGAATGAGTATTTGGCGAGGCAAAAGGAGGGTTTTTTCCCGATAGGCTTAACGTTTCCGCGGTGCCTTACTACATTGCTGGTAGATTAAAAATTTCTTGTTAATGATTTTGCTTTTAAAATATCTCTGTATGTCCTTAAGGAGATGGGTAATGGATGTGTTTGAGGATTCAGACGATCTGATTCCTACGTGTTTTGAAGAAGGAAAAATAACATTTTTTTTTCTGCCTTTCCAGTCGGTAAGATTGCTGAACTGCTGCTTTTGTAAATATTTTGTTCAATGCATATCTTAAATTCTGAGGTAATCAGTTTTGGGGGTATTTGGTTTGCTAGTTTTTTCAGCGATAAGTGTTTTGATTGAAGTAAAAAAATAAATGTATTGCCTTTTAACGATCTTTAATTTCCACTTCTTTTCCCCTGTATTTTTTTATTTATTTATATAATTTTATAGATGATATGATGACTATATTCTTTTTCCTACTGAATTAAGAACAGTAGGAAGTACAGTAGTAGTCTATGCAACTTGGCTGATATGTGGATATGCAATCTTTTATTAGATCTGAAGTTTTGGATTCATTTCATGCATTTTATTCTCCTAAAGTTAGTGTTAAGGTAAGGTAGTAGTGACAATAGTCATTCAATCTTATTTACGAGGAAAGCTGTGCACAAAAATGGATACTTTATAGTGACAGCACTGGATAATGCAACATTGGTAATAACCTCGGTGGCATGTCAGTGCTTGGAGTTGATATTCTATTTTGAATAAAATAGAAAGAATTAGCTTTTACTGTGTTCTTAGTTAGTCTTTTTTGGTCCAATAAAATTTCCAATTTATTCTTGCAAGTTTACTTTACTTTACTTCACTTCATTGATTGTTGTAAAATTTTCATGTATGTGAACTCTCACATTGCAGGTAACTATGTGTGTGTTGTAGACAAGTTTTTAGCGGATACCATAGATTTCACTGTGGCTTATTGTTTAAAGTTTGCAGGGGACTGCATATGACATCTAGTTTGAACTTGTTCATGACCTGAATTTTGATATCCTCCAGAACATCTACAAATACTCAAGAGTCAATTATCTTTGAGTGGAAAAAGAATGGACGGGGAGATAGGTGCAGATTCAGTGCTTGATTGTGCAGTCTTCCAAATATCATCTGCACAAAACAGGTATAGGCTGACCAATGTGATTAACTAATGCATTGATCTTAATAACATTCTATTTTATAATTTTCTCCACTTCCTGTGGTTTCTGATTGGACATTCTAAAGAAAGGGTGCTTTTTCAATTTTTTAGTACATTTTCTAATATGATAATGATTCACTCAGACTTACAGTTGAAACTTCACTTTCTCTGTTTATGTAATTTTTGAAAGAAAGGCCCAACAATCAGAACGAGTTAAATAAGGGGTGGTTTAAATTTAGACTAAAAAATTATATTCTGTTGGGATTTTTTTTCCTCTGCTACAATATTGTTGATTCTTCCATGTTCTTTCATTTGTTCTGCAGTTACGAGGCTCTCATTTGTTGCGAGGGTAAAATTGAAAAAATAGCTTATGGAGCTCTGGATCAGCTATCGTTTCATTTACCACAAGTGAAGGGATATCAGTCAAACTCATCTAACAACAGTTTTAAACTGGAATTGAGAAAAGGCTTTAAAATCTCATCTTGGTTCACCAAGTTCACTTTGGCTAGGTATTCATAATGTAAAAAAATTCTATAAATGAGCATTATTCTATTTAGGTATTATACTGACTAAATATTATTTGTTTAGATTTCTGAATATTATTAACTCCCCTGATGCAATAAGATCCGCTAATGCAATTGCTAATGAGATGTCCCAATTGGAGGATACTAGAAGATTTCATCTTTCTCTTAATTCTAAGGTAGGATGTTCCTAACAAACTTACACAAGTTCTTGTTCTAGAGTATAATTTTTTTGCTAAGCTTAGATTGACTAAGGAACACTTCAACTTTTTCAGGCTCATTCAGATCAGTCTGAAGGAAAATTAGCAGGTAGGTTCTTTCGATGGTTATTCCAAACTATGAACTGACATTCTGTGCAACTGCATTGCATTGCTAAACCGAGGGATTGGAAACATCTTAAATTAGTTCTAAAAATTAATCTAACCACTGATCATAATTTCTTTGAATATGACCTTGAATTTATTCTTTTTTTTTTGTGTGTGTCAGTTCTAATCCATGCCTTGTTAGAAACTAATTTTTTTTTCTCATGGTTTCCTCGTATGTTTTTGCTGCTGGCATTTTTGTATGTGTAATTTACTATACAAGAATGGCTATAAATAGGATTTGATCAATAATGTGTATGCGTGTATGCTCATGGTTCATTGTCAGTTTTATTTTTTTAAATATGTTACGCTTGTACCCAATAGAGAAATTATGGCCTGCTTGGAATGACAGATAACTGCATGTTTTCTGTCCAAAATATTTCCTGTCGTGTCTCATTGTGCTAATTCTTTCCATAACTTGCCCATAACATTAATGTAGTATATCAATGCCATGAGCATCTTGGTAGACATATTTCTGTTGTCTCTCTACCTGAGCAATTGTGTTAAGTGTAGCAAACATTAAAATGAAGCCATGATGGCTACATTACAAATTCCATTGATCAGTGCAGATGGTTATAATATTGCTTATTTTATAGTTATACTACTCTCATATCTCACTGGAATTTCAGAAAAAATAAGGGCATACAGTTATAATCTATGAAGATTATATGCTAAATAGACTTTATTCAGACACATTTCACAATCTTCACTTTCTGAATCCTTGTTATGAATTGAGTAATGTTTTTGAAGATATTTTTTTTCTTCTTTACAAAATAATTTCGACACAAATGACATTTTTTGTGACTCATTACTGCAACTTTGTTATATTGGTGCATTTTATTAACATTCTCATAAATATCTTAAGGCTGTTTTATATATGCAAATGAATTTTCTGAACTTAGTTGCATTTCTTTATAGTCAATCAGTCTCAATGTTTCCTCAAAAAATGAAATCTTTAGGATGATATACCTCAAGCCACTGTGGGACGAGGTATTTGTATGTGGTTGCAAGATTTTCCTTACAACATTGACCAAGTCTTGTACTAATGCTCTCACAAGAAATTTGATTACGCATTCCACCTTAGTGCATCAAATTAAGTGATAAAGAAGTCCAATTAAATAATTTTTTCCTGTTAGAGGAAAAATCCGTGGATGCTTTGATGATCTTCTAGTTGAACATTACTATGTTTTTGTTCATTTTCAATTCTTGTTTGTAATGTAAAAAGTTTAGTGCACAACAAACTGTCTGCAATTGACGTGACTATTTTTTCATGAAGATGAATTAAATAGACCAATTATTTTGCAATTGTTGTTTATTTTGCTTGTCTCTTTTCCTTTATTCTCTGCCATTATTATACTTTAGAGTTACTTATAGCTATAGTTTCCTCCATATTTGCAGGTGGTCACCCGAAAGATGTTGGATCCACAAATGTAAATCTTAATCTTCACTTTCCCCTGTTTTTGAGGGATAATTTATCATCATATTTCAAGTTCAATCTTTTAGATGATGTTTGACTTAGTATTGCCTTCTTGAACTCTTTGCAGATAAAAGTGGAGTCAGGGTCATCAGATGCTACAAAGTAATATTTTTTTGTCCATGATTCATCACCATAATTGTTATACTAAGTTTACTCATGTAATAAGATGACTCTACAGGAATGAGTTACTGCGGGCAGTGGAGTTGAGACTCCTTGTCCTAAAGGAAGAGTTGGCAGCTTCTTTCAACCGAGCTGCTGGTGCCACTTTATCAGTCAAGCAAATATTGGATATAGCAAAATTTGTAGAGCATTTTGAAGTCAGGGATTTGAGGTATCTTGCCAAAGATTGATCATATGAATTTCACAATATTTCTTTAAAATTCCCTTGGCACAAAATTCCCTCAGTTAATCCTATTGACTTCTGATCATCTTAATTCTAAATCATATTTATTTTATTTACATGTTGCACTGTTGTGCACTTTCAAAGGATTGAGGTGCACTAAGGGACAAGTTCTCATGAGCCTAGGTGCAAATTGCAGGTTGAGGCTCATGCCTCAAACAAACAACACTTTAAGTAACCTGAAATGTCAAACAAATCAAAGGTGTTATTTTTCACCACTGAAATATAATGAGTTTCATTTTCTGGGCGCTCAAGCTTGCATGCTAGTTCATTTACTACCCACATCTTTTATTGATATCAATTGTGCGCCCGTGATATTTGCTGTAGTAGATTCAATGGTAGTTTTGTTAGTTCAAGGCTTTGCACATGGGTTCTTTCTCCAAGATCGGTATCTGCTACTCTCCATGCTTTTATATGTGAACATGTTTTTTTTCCGACTTTAGGGACCCTTTATCAAAGTACTTGTCCTTGATCCCTGAAGACCAACTGGCTGAATCTTTTGCTGAGAAAATCCCAGATGATGCAAAGAAAAACTCTGAGGACATTACACAAGGGATACATCTTTCAAGTCCAGAGCTTGGGAAAACAAAACCTACTAACATTGGTGTCTCCCCAGCCAAAATTGCTCAAGCTGAGCGGCAGAGCTCAACAGAAAGTGAAAACTCTGACTCTAGTGACAAAGACCAGACATTTACTGAAAGAAGCCGACCAATTATGAGATCTGCAACCCCTAGAAGGTCTGCTTCTCCCATGAGACGAGTACAAATAGGAAGGTCTGGGTCTCGCAGGTCTACTGCACTGACCATTAAGAGCCTCAGTTTCTTTCCTGCCAGAGAAAGGATTATATCCAACAGAGATGCTGATGAAAACAGCAGTGGAGATGAACAAGCAAGCCAACCAGCTAAGAAATCTGACAATACAGTTAGAAGGATGAGCGTTCAAGAGGCAATTAGTCTGTTTGAAAGTAAGCAAAACGATCAGAATTTGGATGTTCAGAAAAAGAGAGCTGCAGGAGAAGTCTCTCTGAATACCAGTAAAAGTGTATTAAGAAGATGGAGTGCTGGTCCAAGTGATTCGCTAACTCGCGACCAGGAAAATTCTTCTGAGGCCATATCTCAAAGCAATTGTGCCAATTTGGCAACCCCAGCAGGAGATGGACAATTGACAGATAAGATTGAGCCCAATATTTCTCTAGACAATCTGAATACTTCATTTGAAACTGCTGAGGTGGTTGCATCGCCAGATGCAGAGATGATAACCCTGTCAAAGGATTGTCCTGCTGACTCAGTATCATCCCAAACCGAAGAAATTGATGATAAGGTAACTGCCTCAGCTGAGTGGAGTAGACAAAAAGAAGAGGAGCTCAATCAAATGCTAATGAAGATGATGGAGAGCAAGCGTGGCAAGTACCGGGGCAGTAGCACTGGTTCTGCTGGATCTCTATCTACCTCTAATGAGAAGAGAGGCGGGTTTTATAGTCAATATAGGGTGAAGCGGGATGAGAAACTTCGATCAGATACTGTCAAAAAACATTCTGTAATGGAAGCCCAATTGAAGGTGTTACAGGAAACCTTGAAACCAACCAAAGCAGAATTGGTCTCAAAATCTGGAGTCACTACCAAAAAGCTTGACAGTTCTGTTAATTCCCAACGACCCCGAAGAAATTCATCTCCACCAGTTTTGAACAAAAGAGAAGTTTCAAAAGTAGCACCATCCAAAAAAGCTTCATTAAAATCATCACCTATTCCAACTACACGGGCTTCATGGTCAGGACCACTGCAAAAGGCAAGTGGAACACAACCGGCTAAAAGTTCTCCTAGAGTGCCTTCTGCTAATAATACCACTCCGAGCCGTCGGAAGTCCCAGGCCGTTTCTTCAACTCCAGCTAGTCCCAAAACTGAAAGGCCATTGCATCAGCCAAAAGGTAAGCCAGACGCCAAAACTGATGTTAAGCCAACTACTAGAGGCCAAGGAGAAAAGAAGCAAAAGACAACACCAAACACCAACAGAACTGTGAAAACCAAAGCTCCAACAGCTTCTGCAGATTCTAGTTCAGGGATGGCAAAACCAAGTTTCTACAATAAGGTCACAAAGAAGAGTAGTGTTGTTCCTTTAGAGGCCAAACCTGCGAAAAAAGGCACTGGGACTAGGCTTGCTTCTGGTCCTGCGTCAACCAAGTTTAGAATTACTCAGTCTGATGTTTCATCAAAGAGAAGTGACAATTCCATTCAAGCTGAAGAAAAGGAGGCTACACCTGAGACAACTGAGCCAACCGCTAAGGTACTGGAGGTTGATCTTGCTCAACAAGCAAATGATGTTGATGCAAATTTAGTTACTTCACTAGATAATGATTTGAATCTTGAAAACACAGAAAAAGTGGATCAAAGTTTAGCTGAAGTGGATAATGACAACAAGATTTCTGTAGAACTTCCTGCCGCTGAGATTCAACCGGATGAGGATATAAGCATTTCATCGGCTGCATGGGTGGAAGTGGAACATCAGGAACTTTCCACTGCATATGATACCAGAATTACCAATGTCTCTACCTCCACTGGGTTTGCACCAACACTTTTGTCAAGTCCACGAGTTCGACATTCACTATCCCAAATGCTTCAAGCTGATAGTAATGAACCTGATGTCATTGAGTGGGGGAATGCTGAAAACCCTCCTGCATTAATCTATCACAAAGACGCTCCCAAAGGATTGAAGAGGCTTTTGAAGTTTGCTCGGAAGAGCAAGGGAGAGGCAAATGTGACTGGTTGGGCCAGCCCATCAGTTTTCTCAGAAGGTGAGGATGATGCAGAAGATTCAAAAGCTCTTAACAGAAAGAACTTGGATACGTCAAGAAAAATTAGCCTTCAGTCCAAGGGGTGTGGTCAGCAGAAAACGTTACTTAATGAAAGCTTGCATGATGGCAATTCAAGTAAGAGGTCGGTTGAGTACCATGGTGTTCATGATGTTTTATCAGGTACAAATACATTGTTTTCCCAATTCATGTGGCACTTATGTTCTTTTACTTTGTCCATTAGCATTTTTTTACTCCTCTAGACTAAACTGAAATATGTGACACTCAATCATTGTGTAGTATTTTTACTGAAATAACTTCAAATTAAAGCATTGATCGGCTAGACAAACCATATATTTCATTCAAAGGACAACTCCACATTATGTAGCTTTACAAATCATTTTGGGAGAAAGCAATAGGGAAATTGCTTGCACTATTCTGCTACACACGTATCCTCAAAAACTATTTTGCTACACATGGTGCACAGATTATTTCATTAATCTGGTAAGTGCATAATGAATGTACTCAACTTGTGCTGAGGGCTTGTTATGTTGGTTGATTTCAGATAGCTTAGTTGCTAATGGCTTACCCTAGACATAGCAAGTATGTGCTTCATTTTTCTATAAATCTTTTGATGTTTAAGTAAAAATATTAGCAATCTGACTTCTCCAGGTTCTGACAAATTTCGGGAAGCTCACATTTCATCAGCAGCTTCATCGACGAAAGGTAAGTTTTGACACAACAGTACTATCAGTCAAATTATTTCTTGATTAATATTTCCCGCAACTTCCTTCTGTCATGTGCTCTTCCCAATATTTGCTTTCATCTCTACTTTTAGCAGCTAGGTCATTCTTCTCTCTCTCAACATTTAGGAGCAGCAAATCAAATGAGACGAAGCCTCGATAGTTCACAGAACTACAAGTCGAGGTGACAATAATTTCCTTCCACTAGCATGGGTAGGCATCTTGCCTCGGCCAAGTATAGAGTGGCTAGCAGCAATTCAACAAAATGCTGGCTCATCGACTTCTTTGATAGTAGGGCAAGTGATGTTTTGCTTTGTGTGCTTTCATTTTTCATTCTCTTCTGGCGGGTGGGTTCTTTGGATATGTAATATCATTTAAGTATGAACAGTTTTCATGAAAATATTAACTTGATTTCATGTAAGGTAATCAAAATTGATGTGACTAATATAGTGGTGTGCTGCAATGAAGTCTTGTATATTTAGGAGGTTTTTCGCTTTGTGCGGTGAAAGAACAGATGAATGTTTTGGACTCTTGGATGAACATTTTTTCTTTCAATGTGCTACTTGAAAGAAACACCTAAAAGATATGTCCCTTTTGTCAATATATGGACTTGTCCCTAATGCAAAGCTAAGTATGCTTTAAACAAAAGAAAGCAGGTCAACTCACAAACATCATGACAGAATCAAACAAAAGGGATTGCTTGCTTCAGAACTAAGAAGAGTTCCTTTCGCAAGTGATGAGAGAAAGTGGAATGGAACAGGGACTATCGCTGGGTTTTACTAGAATAGCAACACCAATAATTTAAAGGGCCTTCCTTCAGAAATTTAAGACAAAAAACTTGTTTGCTTTAGTTGAGGACTTCTCAACTACTGTTCTTTAGGTAAAACAACCAAAAACCTTAAACACGGTTTCCACACCTCTGCCTCTTGATACCCAGTGAAAGAAACACAAAAAAGGGCATTTCTTTCCTTTCTTTTTCTCCCCTCAACGTTATTTCTTCCTTCATCTCATCTCATGGTATCTATAATACGCACTCTTCTATTTTTATAGTTGCGGTGGCAAATTCCCATGAGATGGATGCCCGGGAGAGACAAAAAAACCTCATAAAAATTACAAGCTCAACAAGCTTAAACATAGTGTGTTTTCAACCTCAGAGAAGTGATCATCTGGATCCAAACATTTGCTCGAGAAGTATCACGATCGCCATTGCGAGCGATGAGTCAAGATCAGGCTCCACAGTTAGTCGGAAGACGTCGAGGCCAAGGGCAATGCCTTGGGGAGACTCCTTTCTCTTGATCTCTGCCAGCTGCTGGTGTCGGTTATCGTAGACGCAACAGCTGCGCTGCGAGTAAGAACCCTCAATGACAAAGGTGGCGAATGCCTTTGCGCCGGGGACGCATGGTGTTACTCGTGCCAGTGTCTTCGATTGCCTGAGGCTCGTGCACTTCTTAACGGCAAACCGGGGATTGATGACCTCCTCGCCACTGTAAATAAGCCAGTGGTCTCCCAGGCTCAGCTTCTGCACGTTATAATAAGATGTTATAAAAAAAACTTGGACAGTTGAATTCAAATCATCAGCAACAAATACAATAACAAACATCCATTTTGTCAAACACTCAAGACACAAACTTAGTGATGATTTCATGTAATTTTTTGGGATAACAAATGGTGTGATTCATGTCTACTTTGTCACTCAAATACCCATGAAAGCAAGTTTGTGATAATTTATTCTATGTTTTATTGTTAAAAATGGGTTGGTCGGTGTTCAGAAGCAAAATTGACCATCTCAAAGAGGAGATTGTTTGACTAAATAGTTCTAAATTATATTTTGCTAGGAACAAATTGTTTGGTGAATTTGTGTCAAAATTGTTGGATGATCCTTCCCAAATTCATGATCATATCATATCATCTCATCTCCACATATATGAGTAATCCTCCTATACTTAAAACATTTTTCAAAATATTTTTCTTGTATATTAACAAAAATGTTCCTACAAACAATCAGCTACAAACTAATATTTATAAATTTCCCCTGTTTAAGAGCATAGAAAGGGTCCTGTAAATTTTGCAGTTGCATTTTGCGTTTCTTTATGGTAAAAAACAGGTAATTGTTCATTTTATTGAATGGTTGCAAAAGTTTAGACTTAAAACAGGTATTGTGAAATAAAAGTTATGTTTCCACATAATGCAAAAAATGCTAAAAATACGACCTTTTTGATCAAAAATCAAGTTTCTTAGTTTCAAAAGTTCCAAGTTTCTTTGTCAAAAACAGAAGAGATCCTCAAATATTAACTAAAAATCGATTGCCCTGATATCCAATAAACCCCTTCACCGAATAAAATGCAATATAAGGACCCTGCAGGATCCAAAAATTGGCCCTTTTTATACCTTTCTCCGGATAGAGAGCAGCGGCTTCCCGGCGACGTCCATGAGAACAATCTCATTCCTACTCCCGGAGGCGTAGTTGTCCACCCGGAACACCAAGTTCCCTTTCCCGTCAAATACCGTGAACCCATTCCCGTTGAAGAGGAGCGACTTCCGCCACACCGTCAGCACCGTTGCCTCCGCCACCACCCCTGCGCCACCACAACCGAGCTCAGCCCTGGCCGACTCCGCCGATGAGGTGTTGGGGTGAACCTTCGTCATCTACGCCGGGTTCCGATCTCCGGCCGCTGGAATCCGATGGAAAAATGGCGGAGAGAAAATGACGAAGAAGAAGATGAGGAAGAAGAAGGTTTTCTTGGACGGACGGGAGCATTTCCATGGCGGATATTTATACCTTCAGATAGACAAAATTACCCCTGTCCAATCTCCAAAATGACGCAAAGGCACGTGAGAGGCAAGTGCGGATGACGTCGGCTCAGGCTTTGCACAGTCAAACAATATTATTTTAATTAATGGGGCTTAGAATAAATAATAAGGGAATATTGGAGTTAATTACGCAGCATTAGTGGCCATTAACTCGCCACGTGGCCTTGTTAAGCGTGATGGGCCAGGAGTCAAATTAAACAACTCTTAAGCACTGAATTAAAATAATTAATTATTATCGTTGACGGAGATAATTGAATTAGCAAAAACAATTATACGGCTAGAAATGTTTTCTGTTTTTGTTTTTCTTTTGTTTTCTTGCCCGGAAACATTTTTGGTTTGAGAATTGAAATGGTCGATTTGTGTCAGGAGGTCGGAAAGTCGAACCTCCGCATGCGTCCAACTTTCCGGCCTATATAAATTAAATTAATTCGATTTCCCTCAAAATTTCTTTTCCCCCCTCCACATTCTGCCCCCTCAAATATGTGGGATTTTGCTTTTTGATGATAAATTCATATAAACGAAGAATACAAATATTTATAAGGATATATATGCAATAAACAATTTTGGGAGCGGAAGTATGATATTTTAAATTTGGGAAAGGATGCATATGTAAAAAGAAAAAGAAAGAAAGAGAGGGAATAAGACACAGTAGATATTTGCTAACCCCCCCCTATGAAAACAAATGAAAGTGAAGTCTAATCAATTCCTTTGAGGAGTACATTGAGAATACAGCACTATTGATGGTCACTAGAATTAGTGCACTTGGATAAGAAGAATATATGTGTTCTTTGCTAGTCCTGTAATAAAAGAAGGTGATGGGACTAGTGATTCTCTTCTTCAAAGGCTATCATCATCATTGTTCGAACTAAGTATAAGTACACTACAAGTTAAGAAATGCAAACATGCATTTTCTTTACGATCATGATTATTTTGTTTTATTATTTTTCTTATTAAAGATAATTTAATTACGCGATAACAACTCATCATCCTTATAACACTAATAAATAAACATACTCTCTATTTCAATTTGATATTAATCATCTGGTATGTTTTCTCTCACTAAAACGCCGGAGTATTTATGTAAGTCACCATCGGAGCCGTGCTGAACCAGAAGACGCGGAGACTTACAACACCTCTAATTAACTTCGAACACATTCCAAACCTAATTAATATCTTTTTAGACAAAATCATTTTCAGTTCACTTGAATTAAGTTCATTCTTTAGACTTATCATTCTTTTAATAAATAAATAAATAAATATATCTCTTTTATATATGTTTATGAATTTTATTTTAATTTAATTCAAAATTAAATATCTAAAATTGCCAATACTTAATTATAAACTCTTCTATTTCTCTACTCTAAGTTGTACATTATAGATTATTTAATTACTATATTAATTATTTATAACAATAGGCTAATTAATGTTGGGCATGGGGGCATAGTTGTTAGAACTTTTATAAGTAGATCTTTCGACCAACTTTGAAGACAACCAAAATGATTTCTTCATTTATATATTACCTAAAACACTCATAAACTATTGCATTTCTTACCCCATAAATTTAAGGTTAATTAATTAAATGATAATTTTTTATTTTTGTTATGTTTAACTTAAATTCATTGGGTTGAAGAGATATATATATATATATATTAAGGAGCTAATGCAAATTTGATTAATCATACCATAAATTCAATTATTTTGGACTCATTAGCATATTTAATTTTCTCTATTTTTTCTAATAAACCAGCACAACATAAATAATTATACATTTCTGTGTACGTGGCGTGCATGATTAATTTGCATGCAAATCAAAGCCCTAGTTTTCAAATCAAGCAAGCTTAATTATTAAATTACAAGCTAGATTCCATATAGGATGACAATTAAATAAATTTAAAATCTTATCTAATTATTAATTAAATGCTTCGTGTTGATTCCAAACACTCCATTGCCAAGTCCATCACTACTAGAAAAATGATCATCAACAACGGCTGATGCCGTTGCTGAAGAGAATCAGCAACGGCCGCGCCGTTGCAATAGAGCCGTGACAGAAAGTCGCGTTACTGATAACTTAGCAACGGATCAGCAACGGCCGCTCGGGCCGTCGCTCAAAACATTATCAGCAACGGCCGCTCAGGCCGTCGCTAAAAACATTATCAGCAACGATTTTGCCACAGACCCGGAGCCGTTGCTGATAACATTAATAGCAACAGCCGCTGAGTCCGTAGCAACGCCGTTAGTAAAACCCCGTCGCTAAGCCGTTGCTGTAGGTCATCAGCAACGGCTTTCGATACACTTTTAGCAACGGCTTTCCCACGGACGGCCGTGGGAAAGCCGTTGCTGATGACGTATACCTGGAAACAGAAAAATTGAAAACTGAAAATTTCCATTGATACATTGATACATTATCTGATACATAACTCACACACCCATACCCTCATACACACATTCATTCACACATCACAAACACACCAAGATATATATCAAAATAATTATATTTATATTGATAATTATCCACGATAGTATAAAAATAATTCAAATGCAAAATTGAAGTATCAATATCCAAACAAAATAAGTTAAACAAGTTCAATATCTCAGTAACAAGTTCAATATCCAAACAAAAAATCTCACGATCACGATGGAGGATGGTCTGGATCATATGGCAGGGTCTAGAGTGCTTGAGTGTACACCGGCGTGGACTGACTCGAGGACGATGGATTAGATGATGCCGAAGAGATGTCTGCTTCAGGATGACCTGACATGTTGTGTAGCATAGCATGCATCTCCTCCATCATCTGAGTCTGACGCGCGACCGTCTCCTCTAGAGTCCTTATTCTGCTACTATGATCATAACTGGATTTAGAGGTGGACGGCCGCTCACCAGCGACCGGAGGGGTCGGTGCCCCAAGTGGCCCTAGCACGACTCGCGCATGACCACTATCTGCGAAGCCATATACGCGGCCATGGTCCCAGCCACCTGCGGCCTTGACCCACGATGCTGCGTCAAAGTCCTCGGGGGTACCCCCGCGCTGCACCACCGTCTGGCTGTACGTCTCCTACTCGAGTTTGATTTTTTGTTTAATATTTATCATAAAACTTAAATTATAAATATATAATGAATAATTTAAACAAATATATAATTACCACAATGTGTGCAGCGCGGTTGTCGATGTACTCCCCCATCCCATGTGCTCGACGGTGAGTCCGCTCAAACACCGCCATCGGGGAGGGTCGCTGGACACTCCCGTCATCCGACACCGTCGACTACATTTACAAAACAAATACATTAATTAGTACACATAATAACAAATAAAATATATAATTAAAAGATATACTTACCATACGGTTCGCGTGCACTGCAAATGCAACAGAGCCGCCGGTGTGACGCGCTGCTCCCCCCGACATGCGATTTCTAGCCGCATTCCGAGAAACCTCCTGCCATCGATCCGTCGACCATATCCCCACGAGCTGATTCCATATATCCGGAGTAATCCAACCGGGGCCGTATCCCCGAGTCTCCGCGATGTTAGTGGTCCCAGCTCGGGCCATCGCTTGGGACCGAGCCTGCCCCAGCTGCCCGTCGTACCTTGCCCGGGAAATAGCCTCCCAGGCAGCGTAAATGAAGGGCCTCTGGTCCTCGGCCCATGTATAGCGAGCCTGCAAAATGATAATATCAGTACCAATATTAATATATCATCATGCATGTAAAAAATAATAATAATACGTGCCTCAAACTCGCGCCATAACATGTCGACGTGCTCGCTAGGCACGTGAGACCACGTAGGTCATGCCCCGTGCATGTATCGTCGAATAGTAGAAAAAATGCTCCTCGACACTTCTTCTTGCTCAAACCTGCACAACAAAAATATTTTTTAATATTATATTATGATATAATGAATTTGTAATGATTCATAATTCATGATATATTACCGCTCCCCAATCACGCTAATCAATCTACGTGACTCTGTGGCTGGTGGAGGCTGCCACCTGTTCGGCCCGCGTGGTCGCCTGCGTCTGGATGTACTAGCCTCGGCAGTATCATCCTCATGAGGATCAGCAACAGGAGGATCAGCAGCATGAGTAAGTGCTGGAGTCTCACCGATCGGAGACTCCGAAGCTCTCCTGCGTCGATAACCACGACCAGACATATCTGTCGAACAGATATATAATCAGATTATTGTATAAATAGTAGAGATATATTTAATAAAATATATATACTTTACAATTATTCCTCATCATCTGAATAATAGTCTTCGAATTCTTCTTCTTCTTCCTCTTCTTCATCTTCTTCATCTTCAGCTTCCTCAATTTCATGATCGTCATCATCAGCATATTCAACTTTTAATTGAATTGACGTTGTGTCTGCATCATCGAGTATTGGAATAATACGATCCACAGTAGGAAGATCATCTTCTTGATAGAAACCAGGAGGATCATTTTCTCCTACTATCGGATCAATTTTTTCTCTACCTTTTGTCTTACAGACTACACGCCAATCTGCTCTATCTTTATTTCGAGCCGGATACTTCGCGTAATATACTTGTTCGGCTTGTGATGCCAATATAAAAGGCTCATTTGCTGCCAATTTCGATTTGTAATTAACCTCAACAAATTTGTATTTTGGATGAACTTTCATGCCCCTTTCTGTTGTATCGAACCAATGACATCTAAATAGGATCACTGATTTCAAGCCGAAGTAGTGCAACTCTATCACTTCTTCCACCAGTCCATAAAAATCCATATCACATTCAACATAGGTTGTCCCTTTCACGCAGACCTCAGCATTCATTGTCTTCTTTGTAAATGAATATTTAACCGTGTAAAATTTATACTCGTTAACAAAATATCCGCTATAGCACGACACAAGTCGCGATGGTCCACTAACAAACTCAAATATTCTTTCATCTATTTCAGCTCTGTGATCTTTGCTGTAAGTCTGAATCCAAGTAGGGAAATCACGATTCCGTAATCTCTCCAATTCTTGATCGTTGTGAATATATAGAATATTTTTACACCATCTCAATGTCAAATATTTCAATGAATTGTTCAATCTCTGGATAATTGAGTAATACATACAAGTGTGCCAAATGATATTCTTCATCGCTTAAGTGTCGAGATGGACGAGAACCAAAAGCACGACCAGAGTGACAAAATATATTTAAACGTCCATCTGAATGTCGAACACCCCCGTCGTCGTTACGTGGAAGACGATCAAATCTTGTCTGTACCGTCGATTCAAAGTAAAATGAGCAGAATGTTGAAATTTCTTGGATGATATACAATTCAGATATTGATTCCGGCGCGCGTCCGAAGTGGACGATTCCGGCGCGAGTCCGAATTGGACGATTCCGGCGCGCGTTCGAAGTGCATAATTCCGAAATTAATCTAAACCCCAAAAATTATTCTAACAAACTAAATAACTAATCTAAATAATTAATGTAAATAATTAATTAACAATTAATTAACAATTAAAAAACAATAATAAAATATTATTAAACTACAAATTCCGGCGCCGGAGTCAGGTGGACTCCGGCGCCGGCGTACACTGGCCGAACACACTGTCCGGCCAATGTACAAGGTCCGACGGCGGCCATTGGCCGACCGCCGTCGGCCGAAACCCTATTTTTAGGGTTTTGGTCGGATTTTCTACCGGCCGCAACGGGAAGAGACGGCAGCCGGAGGGCACATACCTGACAGTGTCGGCAGCAACGGAAGGAGTCGTCGGCGTCGTTGACGTCGGTAGCAGCGGCAGCGGCGGTGAGAGGCGAGGAGAGGAGGGGCGGCGGCAGCAGCGGGAGGAAGAAGGGGGGGGCGGGCGCGATCTGCGACCTATATAAACTTATCAGCAACGGCTCACTCGCCCGTTAGAAAGCCGTTGCTGATAAGTTATCATCAGCAACGGCTCACTTGTCCGTTAGCAAGCCGTTGCTAATAAGTTATCATCTGCAACAGCTCACTTGTCCGTTAGAAAGCCGTTGCTGATAATTAACATTATCAGCAACGGCTCGCATGTCCGTTAGAAAGCCGTTGCAGATACAACATATTTGCAACGGCTCGAGCGGCCGTCAGAATGCCGTTGCAAACACTACTAGAAACTTGGACTTCAGCAACGGCTATCAGCAACGGCCGCTCAAGCCGTTGCTATTTGCAACGGCATTCTTACGGCCGCCCGAGCCGTTGCAGATATCTGTATCTGCAACGGCGTTCTAACGAAAAACCGAGCCGTTGCTGATTATTTTAATTATCAGCAACGGCTTTCGGACGGAAAGGCTAGCCGTTGCTGATTTTTTAATTTTCAGCAACGGCTTTCTAACGGATAAGTGAGCCGTTGCTGATGATAACTTATCAGCAACGGCTTTCTAACGGGAGAGTGAGCCGTTGCTGATAAGTTTATATAGGGCACGCTCTCGCGCCCGACCCTTCTTCCTCCCGCTGCTGCCGCCGCCGCCTCCTGCCGAGAACTTCGCCGCTGCTGCCGTTGCTGCCGACGCCGACGCCTCTCGCCGACGCGCCGCTGCCGCTGCTGCCGGTATGTTGATCGGCCGGCCTATACGGTTTCGGCCGGAGATGTTAAAATCCGACCGAAACCCTATTTCTAGGGTTTCGGCCGGCGGCGGTCGGCCTATGGCCGCCGCCGGACCTTCTACAGTGGCCGGACAGTGTGTCCGGCCACTGTACGCCGGCGCCGGAGGGTGGACTCCGGCGCCGGAATATATATATATATATATTGTTTTTGAAATTGTTAATTAATTATTTTATAAATGTTAATTAATTGTTTAGATTAATTGTTTAATTTGTTAGATTAATTATTAGGGTTTAGATTAATTTCGGACACGCGCCGGAATCGTCCAATTCAGACTCGCGCCGGAATCGTCCAATTCGGACTCGCGCCGGAATCGTCCACTTCGGACGCGCGCCGGAATCGTCCAATTCGGACGCGCGCCGGAATCGTCCACTTCGGACGCGCGCCGGAATCGTCCAATTCGGACTCGCGCCGGAATCGTCCACTTCGGACGCGCGCCGAAATCGTCCAATATGGACTCGAACTGTCTCAAAACATTTAGAAAATAATCATCCATCCGACGAGTTGATATGTTTCACGTACGCATCGATCAGTCGGATATGATTTAGCAAAACCTTAGATCCGTTCGGGGATTGTATGTTCGTGTAAAAGAAGTAGATGATCTTTTATACGACGTACAATTCTTGAATTGTCCCTGATTGGATAATTTGGGAATATAGTTATTTGTACTGCACTTACGTTTTTATTTTAACTGTTAACTAATTATTCTAAATTTCGGCAACATCTCTCTTGTTCTCCGATACGCGCCCAGATGATATGCGTATTCGGAGAACTGTAGGGAGATGCTGTCGAAATTTAGAATAATTAGTTAACAGTTAAAATAAAAACGTAAGTGCAGTACGAATAACATAAATCCCGAATGGAATAGGACCATCTCACCTAAAGACATTAACCAAAGAAATTGTCATTGATTGACAGAATCATGTCGGCTGATCGAAGTTGGATGTACCGACGTTTTGATCATGGAGCTTTAACGAATGAGTTTCGATTAGGCGTAACGTACTTCCTAAATTTCGCCTATTCGAATCGGAATTTCGTTAGCATGGGTGATCAAATCCGATGTCCGTGCCGCATTTGTTCGAATGGCCGATTTTTGGATCGGGAGACTGTCACTCTGCATCTATATACCAAAGGATTTACACCAAGATATTTTCTATGGACTTGTCACGGGGAGTCACGCGAAGTCGGGACGTCGAGCAATCCTGTCGTTCAGACATATGGTGAATCTTCCTCTGCTGGTGCTTCTTCATCCGGTCAATGTAATCCTTATAGAACTATGATACTTGATAGTCTTGGGGGTCAATTCCACCTGAATGATAATGTTGATCGGCCAGTTCTTCAGACATCAGTCCCACCAGATACTACAGCGGTTGATATCACAGAAGTAGGGGCTGCGGTAGAGATTGAATTACCGAATAAAGAAGCTGCAGAATTTTACGAGATGTTGAAAGCTGCCGATGAACCTTTGTATGAGAATTGTCCTAAATACACTAGGTTTTCAGCAATGACACAGCTCTTAAACATCAAGGCCGATTGTAATATCAGCGGAGTTGCGTATGATCAGATTGCTGGATTGATTAATGGAATGCTGCCTACTGATAACAAGTTTGAGCCTACTTTTTATAAGACTAAAAAGCTAATGAGAAAATTGGGGCTTGGGTACGAAAAAATACACGCGTGCCAAAATAACTGTATTTTATATTATAAAGAAAATGTGCAGTTGGATAAATGCCCTGTATGTCAACACCCTCGTTACAAGGAGAAGAAATCGGTCCGACAGAAAAATATCCCGTTTAAGGTGCTTCGGTATTTTCCACTAACACCGAGGCTTCAAAGATTATTCATGTCGGAAAAGACAGCCCCCTACATGAGTTGGCATGCAAGAAGTCGTGATGATACAGTAATGACTCATCCATCTGACAGTGAAGCATGGAAACATTTGGATACATGTTATCCTTCATTTGCTATGGATACTAGAAATATCAGATTGGGATTGTGCACAGATGATTTTAATCCGTTTGGGCATTCTGCAACTCCTTATTCAGTTTGGCCAGTGCTGTTGACAGTTTATAATTTGCCACCGTCAATGTGCATGAAAGATGAATTTATTTATCTTTCGATGATTATTCCGGGTCCTAAGGGCCCGCGAAAAGAAATTGACATATTTCTCAGACCCTTGATAGATGAATTGAAAACATTGTGGACTGAGGGAGCTGTCACTTATGATTGTCATCGGAAGCAAAACTTTAATTTAAAGGCCGCGGTCTTGTGGACAATCAATGATTTCCCCGCGTACGGCATGTTGTCGGGTTGGAGCACTCACGGCCGACTCTCTTGCCCGTATTGTATGGAACACTCTAAATCAATCAGTCTTCAGAACGGACGAAAAATCTCATTCTTTGATTGTCATCGTCGATTCCTACCGGTTCATCACCAGTATCGAAGGAATCGTAATAAATTTACTAAGGGCAGAGTCGAAAGAGATGGGCCACCACCAATGTTGTCTGGTGAACAAATGTTAGCACGTGTTTCAGCACTTCCAGATATAGTATTTGGTCGCAATGAAAGAGTGTCAGGTTTTGGCCAAACACACAACTGGGTGAAAAAAAGTATCTTTTGGGAATTGCCCTATTGGAGTTCATTATTGATTCGACATAATTTAGATGTCATGCACATTGAAAAAAATGTGTTTGATAATATTTTCAACACTGTGATGGATATTTCTGGAAAAACTAAAGATAATGTCAAAGCCCGACATGATCTGAAAATACTTTGTAAAAGACCAGAGTTGGAGTTACAAGAGGTCAACGGACGATATCTGAAACCGAAGGCCCTATATGTGTTAAATAAACAACAGATCAAAGATGTTTGTCAATGGGTAAAAGAACTCAGATTACCCGATGGATATGCTTCAAACTTATCTCGATGTGTGAACGTCGATGATTGTAAAATATCAGGGATGAAGAGCCATGATTGTCATGTATTCATGCAGAGATTACTTCCGATCGCATTTCGAGATCTTCTACCTGATAATATTTGGGGTCCGTTGACTGAATTAAGTATGTTTTTTAGAAGCATCTGTGCAAATGTCCTTCGAGTCGAAGATATGTCAACACTTGAAAATAATATTGTTGAAATCATATGCAAGCTGGAGCAGTTTTTCCCTCCTGCATTTTTTGACTCGATGGAGCATCTACCGATACACTTGGCATACGAGGCACGAGTTGGTGGCCCCGTTCAATATCGTTGGATGTACTTATTTGAAAGATACATGAATCGTCTGAAGAAAAAAGTAAAGAACACCGCAGCTGTTGAAGGATCAATATCTGAATCGTATATCATCCAAGAAATTTCAACATTCTGCTCATTTTACTTTGAATCGACAGTACAGACAAGATTTGATCGTCTTCCACGTAACGACGATGGGGGTGTTCGACATTCAGATGGACGTTTAAATATATTTTGTCACTCTGGTCGTGCTTTTGGTTCTCGTCCATCTCGACACTTAAGCGATGAAGAGTATCATTTGGCACACTTGTATGTATTACTCAATTGTCCAGAGATTGAACAATTCATTGAAATATTTGACATTGAGATGGTGCAAAAATACTCTATTCACAACGATCAAGAATTGGAGAGATTACGGAATCGTGATTTCCCTACTTGGATTCAGACTTACAGCAAAGATCACAGAGCTGAAATAGATGAAAAAATATTTGAGTTTGTTAGTGGACCGTCGCGACTTGTGTCGTGCTATAGCGGATATTTTGTTAACGGGTATAAATTTCACACGGTTGAATATTCATTTGCAAAGAAGACGATGAATGCTGGGGTCTGCGTGAAAGGGACAACCTATGTTGAATGTGATATGGATTTTTATGGACTGATTGAAGAAGTGATAGAGTTGCACTACTTCGGCTTGAAATCAGTGATCCTATTTAGATGTCATTGGTTCGATACAACAGAAAGGGGCATGAAAGTTCATCCAAAATACAAACTTGTTGAGGTTAATTATAAATCGAAATTGGCAGCAAATGAGCCTTTTATATTGGCATCACAAGCCGAACAAGTATATTACGCGAAGTATCCGGCTCGAAATAAAGATAGAGCAGATTGGCGTGTAGTCTGTAAGACAAAAGGTAGAGGAAAAATTGATCCGATAGTAGGAGAAAATGATCCTCCTGGTTTCTATCAAGAAGAAGATATTCCTGCTGTGGATCGTATTATTCCAATACTCGAGGATGCAGACACAACGTCAATTCAATTAGAAGTTGAATATGCTGATGATGACGATCATGAAATTGAGGAAGCTGAAGATGAAGAAGATGAAGAAGAGGAAGAAGAGGAAGAAGAGGAAGAAGAAGAAGAATTCGAAGACTATTATTCAGATGATGAAGAATAATTGTAAAGTATATATTTTATTAAATATATCTCTACTATTTATACAATAATCTGATTATATGTCTGTTCGACAGATATGTCTGGTCGTGGTTATCGACGCAGGAGAGTTTCGGAGTCTCCGATCGGTGAGACTCCAGCACTTACTCATGCTGCTGATCCTCCTGTTGCTGATCCTCATTCCGATGATACTGCCGAGGCTAGTACATCCAGACGTAGGCGGCCACGCGGGCCGAACAGGTGGCAGCCTCCACCAGCCACAGAGTCACGTAGATTGATTAGCGTGATTGGGGAGCGGTACGTAATATATCATGAATTATGAATCATTACAAATTCATTATATCATAATATAATATTAAAATTTATTTTTGTTGTGCAGGTTCCAGCAAGAAGAAGTGCCGAGGAGCATTTCTTCTACTATTCGACGATACATGCACGGGGCATGGCCTACGTGGTCTCACGTGCCTAGCGAGCACGTCGACATGTTATGGCGCGAGTTTGAGGCACGTATTATTATTATTTTTACATGCATGATGATATATTAATATTGGTACTGATATTATTATTTTGCAGGCTCGCTATACATGGGCCGAGGACCAGAGGCCCTTCATTTACGCTGCCTGGGAGGCTATTTCTCGGGCAAGGTACAACGGGCAGCTGGGGCAAGCTCGATCCCAGGCGATGGCCCGAGCTGGGACCACTAACATCGCGGAGACTCGGGGATACGGCCCCGGTTGGATTACTCCGGATATATGGGACCAGCTCGTGGGGATATGGTCGACGGATCGATGGCAGGAGGTTTCTCGGAATGCGGCTAGAAATCGCATGTCGGGAGGAGCAGCGCGTCACACCGGCGGCTCTGTTGCATTTGCAGTGCACGCAAACCGTATGGTAAGTATATCTTTTAATTATATATTTTATTTGTTATTATGTGTACTAATTAATGTATTTGTTTTGTAAATGTAGACGACGGTGTCGGATGACGGGACTGTCCAGCGACCCTCCCCGAT
Source organism: Canna indica (assembly GCA_034359265.1). Classification (NCBI taxonomy): domain Eukaryota; kingdom Viridiplantae; phylum Streptophyta; class Magnoliopsida; order Zingiberales; family Cannaceae; genus Canna; species Canna indica. Next base: position 1,109,973 of record CP136891.1, read on the forward strand.
GGCAGTGTTTGAGCGGACTCACCGTCGAGCACATGGGACTGGGGAGTACATCCACAACCGCGCTGCATACATTATGGTAATTATATATTTGTTTAAATTATTCATTATATATTTATAATTTAAGTTTTATGATAAATATTAAACAAAAAATCAAACTCGAGTAGGAGACCTACAGCCAGACGGTGGTGCAGCGCGGGGGTACCCCCGAGGACTTTGACGCAGCATCGTGGGTCGAGGCCGCAGGTGGCTGGGACCATGGCCGCGTATATGGCTTCGCAGATAGTGGTCATGCGCGAGCCGTACTAGGGCCACTTGGGGCACCGACCCCTCCGGTCGCTGGTGAGCGGCCGTCCACCTCTAGATCCAGTTATGATCATAGTAACAGAATAAGGACTCTAGAGGAGACGGTCGCGCGTCAGACTGAGATGATGGAGCGCCAGAGTCAGATGATGACAGATATACAATCTATGCTACGCAACATGTCAGGTCATCCCGAAGCAGGCATCTCTTCGGCATCATCTAATCCGTCGTCCTCGAGTCAGTCCACGCCGGTGTACACTCAAGCACTCCAGACCCCGCCATATGATCCAGGCCATCCTCCATCGTCATCGTGAGATTTTGTTTATATTGACTTTGTTACTCAGATATTGAACTTGTTTAATTTATATTGACTATGTTACTCAGATGTTGATACTTCAATTTTACATTTGAATTGTGTTTATACTATCGTGGATAATTATGAATATAAATATAATTGTTTTGATGTATATCTTGGTGTGTTTGTGATGTGTGAATGAATGTGTATGAGATGTTTGTGATGTGTGTATGAGGGTATGGGTGTGTGAGTTATGTATCAGATAAATGTATCAATGTATCAACGGAAATTAGAAATTTGAAATATTTCTGTTTGCAGGTATGGGTCATCAGCAACGGCTTTCCCACGGCCGTCCGTGGGAAAGCCGTTGCTAAAAGTGTATCGACAACCGTTGCTGATGACCTACAGCAACGGCTTAGCGACGGGTTTTTACTAACGGCTTTGCTACGGACTCGAGGCCGTTGCTATTAATGTTATCAGCAACGGCTCCGGTTTCGTGGTAAAACCGTTGCTGAAAATATTTTTAGCGACGGCCCAGCGACCGTTGCTGATAATGTTTAGAGCGACGGCCCGAGCGACCGTTGCTGATCCGTTGCTAAGTCATCAGCAACGCGACTTTCTGTCACGGCTTTATTGCAACGGCTCAGCCGTTGCTGATTCCCTTCAGCAACGGCTCAGCAACGGCATCAGCCGTTGCTGATGACCATTTTTCTAGTAGTGAAATAGCAACGGCTTGAGCGACCGTTGTTGATAGCCGTTGCTGAAGATCAAATTTTTAGTAGTGCATGTATATATATATATATATATATATATATATATAATAAAAGAAAGAATCTACAACTTCTTTTGGTTGTATGATGGAAGATTAATATGCCTGTAATTAAAGGAATATATCTTTTAATTATTACAAAGTCATCTTTTTGAAGCAGTACTGCAATACACTGAACGTGTTAGTTAAATTAGAAAGTCCACTACTGTTGTTAGGTCATCAGCATGGCAGAAAAGGTCAAAGTTTAGACACAGAATATTAACTAGATTTGAGTAAATTTTGGCATTTAATTAATGAGTAAAAAACATTATCTAGGAGATTAATAAATTAACTAGATTTGAATATCTATGTGATAGCACTTGCTTTAAATGAATTAAATTTGTCAAACAATATTGTGAGAAAATTCCAATTATATATATATATATATATTCATCATCTATTTTTTTTTTTCACTTGAGCATCAAAGTATATTTGCAAATTTTTTGCCGAAGTAAAATCGGATCACGAGACAATAAGGATCGCATCACCGCCTCCTCGGCTTAATTCAAGTAAGAACATAAAGATTTTGAAATAATTATAAAAGAAGAATATTTGCTACCATTCATCGTGCATTATATATTAGAATAACCTAATTGCAATGACAATGATAGGAGAGGGGGAGAGATGAAGTCAACAGTGCATGCATGCAGTATTATATAGAAAGTTTGAGGTCATGGGGAAGAATATATGAGAACATGATTCCAACTTTGGGAGAAGAAGGCGCCAAAGCTCAGCATTTGTCATGGTGTCAAGAGGTGATTGGTTGGCGCAACCCTCATGGGCCCCAATGTTTTGTTTAAAGTCTTCAGATAAGGAATATTGGCATATTGCAAAGGAGATAATTGCTAGGGAGACTAAAGATTAATGGAGAAGATGAAGTGTGGGGGAGAGAGAGAGAGAGAGAGAGAGGGAGGGAGGTGGGTACGTGGGGAAGTGAGGGTACAATAATTAATTATTGACAAGTATGAAATTGATATATGCGCATGCTCTTGCCCACTCATTTTTCTACTATATATTATTAATTTTTCTTTTTAGATATGCACATTAGAGAAAAGAGAGATGATATATAAATAAATATATATATATATGATTGAGGAATGGACTTCAATTCACAACAAAAGATAATTGGAATTTCTTTTCTTTTTTCATGTTTAATTAATTGCTACCATTTAATGATCATAGTCAGTGTTTCTAAATTCGGATTAGTCGTTAAACTGATTTGAATACGATATCTTATACACAACTCAAAGTATCTTATCTATATTTTTTAAATAAATAATACTAAACTAGTCAAATGTCTCGTTTGATTGACATAATTTTCTACAAAAAATTATACTTTTCAAGAAGTAGTTAAAATAGATTTTATTTGGTTGGCACAGAAAGTGTAATTTTCTACAAAATACGGAAAGTAATTTATCTAGGAGGACTTAGTTAAGTTATACTTCATGCATTGTAATTGAAAGAAAAAATCAATATTAGTCCAACATTTGTATTTAATGCAAAATTAATAATTTATACTGTCAACATTATGAGATTAAATAATTTTTGAATTCTTCACATATTTATTTTATTTTAATTTATTTTTGATAAAATATATAATTTTTTATATTAATTATAAATAAAAATTATTTTGAGAAATCAAAAGGAATATCAAAAATTATTTTAATTTATTTTGATAAAATATGTAATAAAATATATATGAAAAATATTATATTATATATATATATTATAATATTTATTTACAAATAAATTTATTTATATATATATACTAACACATATAAATTAAAATATTAATTTATAGAAAGAAGAGTATTGGTCATTTCATATGTACTTCCTATGAAGTACTCATGTCAACCAAATATATTGTAGATAGAAAATTATACTTTCTATGAATTAACTTTTTGTCAACCAAATACTTTTTAGGTACTTTTCGAAAAATACACGTGAAAAATTAATTCATGAGAATTATAATTTTAGGTAGAAAATTACTTTCCATGTCAACCAAACGAGACCTAAGTTTTATATGATTTCCATGGGTATACCCAATTGAATTGAAATGATTATTTTCATTAAAAATTAAATATGATCTGATCCACATTAATTTTTGAAATGTTACAAGATATTCTTTTATTTTATTTAAAAATTGAATTGGATTAACATAACAAAAATTTAATTTAATTTTATAAAATATTTTTGTTATTAATTTATTATAAAATAAAAATCAATGTAAATTATTAATAATTAAGTGCCATATTTTAGAAGTTCATTAAATTCGTTTTGAATTGAATAGTCGGACGCTTTTAGTTCTTGAATTGATTTAATTTGATTCAAATTAATTAGTGATGATATCATCAAGATGTTATAAATATTTTTATTTATAAAGTATATATGAAATATCATATAATATTTATCTATAGATTAAAAATTTCGTCCAAGAACTCCTACTATATCGGGCTTGGTATTAATTAAACCGGACCAAATCTAGACTTCATTTTGGTTAATTAATTAACCGGTTCATCGAATTATAGTTAAATATTGTATATTTTATGCATGTCGTCTCAGTACCTACCGTTGATTGCAACCATTAAATATTAATCTCAGTCATTAAAATATTAATCTCGATATTGTATAAATGAATTAAATATGTCCATGAATTGATGGGTGAAATAATGTGTGCAATACAATACAATGTCGGTGTGACGTAGCTTTCGTGCTAATTAATATTATGTTATATAATAATGTTGTACTTCTTCGTGCATACATGGGACAAATTATATATATATATATATTATAATAATAATTATTAATAAATATTCATTAAAATATAATTTCATGCGCAAGAGTCGGTACGTGGTACGGATGCTAAATAAATAAATAAATTAAACATTATTAACGTGACAATTAAATGAGTAAGAAATTGACATAACAGGAGTGTGCTAAGATTTAAAGTAATAATTAGAACATCCATGTTAATATTATAAAATTATTTTTCTTTTACATTATTTTTTTTTTTCAAATATACCACTACTATTTTTAAAAATAAAAAATATATAGGTCAAATTAAGTTTCACTTCAAATCTGTCCCATGCTAATTAAGAATATAATACTTATAGGACCTGTTTGGTTTGCTAAAAAAATGGGGGACTGGACTGGACATTCGCCCATGTCCCCCGTTTGGTTTGCAAAAAAAGCTTCAGGACAAAGACTTCTCCTTGTTCGGGATAGGATTTCCACCCATTTTGGTGTACCGAGAAATTTCTCGGTACACCGAAATCGGGCGGAGGACAAGGGCTGCAATTGTCAAAATTACTCCTTCATTTGATCGTAGAATCGTCGGATCGAGTCGAGGTGAATACCAAAGTTGTAAATTTTCGTGTGATGAACGCGATGGTGGTGTCAGATTTTAGATTGGAAATCGTTTGGTATGTTTTTATATTTTTCGGTATTATCCTATTGTTATACTTTTAGGTTAATTGAAAATTAGTTGAACACTTATTAGTTAAACTAAAACTTCTTATTGTATTAAAGTATTTGATACTATATATTAATATTTTTTTACTTATTAATTAATTTTAAGACTAATTTACAAGGGTATTTTAGTCATTTGTTATATATAATACTTTGTTATAGCGAAACAAACGCATGACAGAATGGAATATCGTGTCCTGTTTTTGACGAAACAAACACGGTATAGTTATTGTTCCAGAATATCTGATGTCCTGTCCTTGTCCCTGTCTGATGTCCTGTGATGAGCAGTTTGCGAACCAAACGGGCCCATAATGAGACGGTGACACATCAATGAATATTATATATAGACTAAAAATGCCACGTCATTACTGCACTGCATGGCACAGAGGCGTTATGAGTTCTTCTGACAATTATATATTTGTGTCAATTTCCAGCTAATTCTAATTAAGTTAACACTCTAACCTATCGTTGCTTATATATATATATATATAATTTATCATCTTTATTTTACCAAATAATTAATATTTAAATTTCATACTTATCACATCATTTTTGATAAAGTAAAATAATGACTGTCATCATGCTAATTTATCATGACTTACGCGGTTAAAGTGTTGCCATAAAAAATCCATTCAATATTTGGGTCGGACTGCTTTGTCATAATGATTAAATTTCGAATAAACATAAATATCCATTGAAATTAAGACATCAAAGGAAAAACTAGCAGATGCCTTTTATTTAATTGAAAATTCAAAAGAGTAGTCACCTCTTCGGGTCATATGTTTAGGCCTTTGATGACCATTTATGAGAATCGCAACTTACTCACAGAATTGAAAAATGTTTTTACCAAATATTTTATTTATTAATATTTATTTAGTGCTGAATTATAGTAAACTTTTAGAAAAAAATAATCACCCAAATATATCTTATAATTTATAATATTTTTTTTAATATAAATTTATCCTATTATTCATTTTGTCAAATTGTATCATGTACTATTACAAATATTTCAATTGTATTTCTGGTTATTTTTTTTGTTGCCAACCCTGTTAAACAAATGATGGGGCAATCTGACGTCCATTAAAATATATTTTTAATTTCAAAACTTATTTATATTACCCTTTGTCTTATTTATGTATTTTAAACCCCGACGAAGTAGCTTCCCGGCCCAAATCCCTAAATCTCTAAATCGCCGACGCTAGCTCATGAATGTTGCAAAGTTTGTCGTGGGCTGTCGACCTGTAATCGTGAACAATAGGTATTCCCATTTCCTTTGTAGCATTTGGTGTTATGTATTCCTTAACCGAGGACATGTACTTTCTTCTCGCATGCAAACTAGTTTAAGGTTTTATAGTTTCGACTATTCTCACATTCGATCTTTCATTTGTTTTCGATGAATAATAGATTTTGGGGGTGAGTCACCCAGAAATAGCCTTTCAACTTGGACAACTTTGATAGTAACAACTTAATTGGTTTTATGACTACATCTTAGCTTGGTGTTTATTCATTTTAAATGTTGTGAACTCAAATGGAGTGTGCCAATGATACTATAAGCATTGATCATATACATGCAATCCAAATATCCAATGCATGCCAAAAGTTGGATTCATCGTGTACTGTGATTAATTTCTTATAGAGGTGTAATGAAACTTTCCCAGAGTTTAGTTATCTATCAAATAATTTCTTATATCATGCATTTATTAGTATGCACCTTAAGCTATGATAAAGAGAGGTGAAGTAGTTTGTAGTTAAGCAATGACATCAACATCAAATATAGACATATACGAAGCACCTTAAGCTACGTGCATCATTCAATTGAAGCTCGGATGTTAATTTTAAAAATTCAAAAAAAATTTGAGAGATGATTTTGAAGATGAGTCAACTAGAAGGTAAGTATTGTAATGTATTCAAACTTTAAAAGTATTCAATTTTGGTTCCCTTATATTATTTTGTTTGTATGAAAACACATTTTTTTTTGTAGAACTAAGATGATTGTGATTTTTTTTTGTGTGACACTGAGCGAGAGGAACTTATAAGGAACTCAATAAACGAGAATGAGTTTCTTATAGAGAAAATCAACCTATTGAAAAAGAAGAATATTATTTTAGTGGATAAGTTAACAATCCACCCCGAGCATCAACCTACTGTCTCATCTAATTTTTTGCCAATTTTCTTTATTTTGTCTAAGATTGTTTGGACTTTGGAATGAATAAAAAAATCTCATCCGTGACAAGCTCGTTGCAACCGTTTTCCTGTTAGACTACCAATTTTGCACCATAAATTAAATGGACTTTATTTTGTGAAGTCCATTCTCATAATGCCAATAAAAATGTTATCAAAATTTTATAAAAAAATCTTATAAAAAATTTCTTTAGGATCAAAGGAATCAAATCTATGGTTTATTTTTATGTTACGTGCACAACAAAATTATATCATTATAACATAGTGGAAGAAAGTTTACTGCTAGTAGGATCCCAAACGAAAAAAACTACTAAAATGAACATTTTCTGGATGCTAATAATTTTATTATTAAAATTTCCTGGTGGATGCAAAATCACACTATGAAGCAGTAAACTTTTGATAGACCATTCTACTGCCAAGGTGCAAATAGATTGAGCATAAAGAATTTCAAATCATATCAATGCATCCTCAATTATACAACTATAATTGGGAAACAAACAAATAGTATAGCTAGGTCCTATTTCATAATTTAAATCGTAATTAACAAACCTATAAAAAATTTCAAAATAACTAGTTAACTGGAGCATGACCCAGATTATGAATAGTAAAATGAAAGGAACAAATAAAGATATTTTTATTTTTCTGAATCATACATATTTTGTCTTTCTTTTCTGATTAAATAATTCATATATTTTTTAAACTTTTTATTTATTTTTGGACAAAATATATAATTTTTATATATTAACTATAGATAAAAATTATTTTTATATAAAGAATTATATATTATATTTATTATATATGAAAAAAATTATGATATTCATGTGAATCAAATATGTTATGATAATTTTTTTTGTTAATCAAATATTTTTCGGTACTTTTTCGATAAAATTAAACGTGAGAAGTTAATTGCTGAAGGAAAACGTAGAACGATGCTTAAGATTTAAGAAAGACGACGATCACCGTTGGGAGGAGGAGGAGAAGAGGGAAATTGCCTGAGGACTACGAGGCGCAGCGGAGGCACTTCCAAACGGGCTTCTCGTCACCGCTGTCTTCTCCAATCACTTACTTGTCCTCTCCTCCTGCGGCTTCGAGTGCCACAATCGTGATGTATATGCCGAACCCTTTTAATCTTTTTCTATGAGTCTTTCTCTTTTCTGATTTATCGATTTGCAGTGTTGGTTGCTATTTTGTTAGTGCATATAGGAAGCTGCTGATAATGAGGTGGGCCGCCAGTGCTGCCATCTCATTTGCTTTTACTCTTTCTGATGGCCATCTACTTGTTCTAGGTTTGCGGTTGGCCCAATGTTGGTGGTGAGGGGAAGGACCATTTCGAGCCTTAATCCCTGGTTGATCATCATCGATTATGGCCATTCTAAGGTTTAGGTTTAAAGATCAAATCTTTCACTAAAAAATTGCTTTTTACTTAATTCAGAATATACGATTCAATCAAATGTTAAGTATACATTTTTGTAAAAAAAACTATCGTACTTTCTGTTAGGTTAGACAAAGAATGCATTCTGTTACTGTTGTTAAGATCAGTTAGCCCTTTAAATTTCATGACTTTGCCGACATAGGATAATGCTGGTAATTAATTTAGTATTACCTTAATACCATTGATCCCTTTTGTGTTGAAGTGATAAGAAAATAGTATTAATCACTGGCCAATCACTAGTAGGCAGGTCATACTGGAAAATAAGAAGCAAGCAATAGAATTAGCATGACAAGCACTGGGACTCATCACACCTTCATCAGAATTCCACTTCAGTAGTTTTCTTTTGGTGAAACAAATGAGTCCCCAACAGCGGTGGGTTTTATTATACGAGTTCCACATGTTAACAATATCGGTTTTTGTTTGTAACAAATGTTATAGATTGATTCTTATAAATATGCATTTAGATATGGAACAAAATCAAAACTTTTTTTTTCTTGAAGAAGTAGCAAAGCCTAGGGATATCATTTCAAAAAGTTTGAAGATTACAAGTAGAGAAGAATGGTGGAAAGCAATACATTACCCAGAACAAGGGAGGTAATGTCGTGCACAATCCTTATCCAGTCCCCTTAGAGAAAGAAAACATTATCTACCACTTAGTTGATGCATTCCTACTTGTTCCCCAATATCCTCTTGTTTCTCTCGTACCAAATGCACCAAGTCCATATCATGCCTAATCTCATTCTGCTCCTTCTCCTAACTTGATCCCAATCTGTCTGCATCCAATCACTTGTTATCGTTGGAAAGTTTGTGTAGTAGACATTGCCATCCCTCACTAGCATAGGTACAGTCTCCAAGGTGATGATCCCTAGCCTCACCTTGATGGTCACAGAGAACATTTGTTTTCTTTTGAAAGAAAGAATCTTGTATTTATCAAGAGATATGAAAAATACAAGTCAGAGTCAAGATAGGGAAGAAAGAAAAAGAGCACACTCAAGACAGAAGGTTACAGTGGCCGTAGTGAGTTCAAGAAAATTAAACTCTCACAACTCTATTGCAGATCTTCTACAGTTGTCAAAACATCTAGTATTTCTCTCATGTCAAATTTTCCATCTCCAGATCATGAGGAGTTCGAACGAATAGCCTACTTGTCATGTTGTCCCTGCAGTTCCGCTGCCATGGTGCATAGTTGAGAGTGAAGGAGGGGCATCTGAACCAGCTGAGAAGAATATCCCAACCATTTTGATAGACACATTTGTTTTGGACCTGGTATCCTTGTTGAATCATGTTTCCCTGAATTAACAACTTATAATGTAGCAAGAGCCAAAAGAAGACTTCATTTTGTGAGGAAAGCTTTACAATTTTTTTTTTTCAGAAAACAAATGGCAGGGAGACATCAACTTAAGCAGTGCATGCCTCCCTGGTTTTTGAACCGATTAATGCTAGTGGGCAAGCTGATAGCGTTCCTGAGTGATACACTTGTCACCTGAAACTTTTCTTTTTCTATAGTCCTACAATGCTATTACATTTTAACACTCCCAAATTTCATCAAGAAATATGTATTGTCCAAATACAGAAAAGTAAGATCATCTGAAATGGAGTTCGCTTGTTACTTGGGTTCAGGTTTTGCAGAGAATGAGTAGCCACCACTGTATTCAAAGGCATCACTGCTGATTTCCTTTTTGGACATGGAAATGTATGGATGGCGAGGAACAGCCTTTGCATTTCCGAATTCTGTGGCTGATGAAGATGCTGAATGTGAGTTTGTACTTAGGCCATCAGCATGCACCATCATCTCAATTTCCTTCACTACATCACTCATTGTTGGACGATCTGCAGCTAATTCTTCCACACACCTTAAGGCCAACTCTGTGAACTTCCTGAAAGCTATGAGATTATTTGCATTCTGAATTACAGGATCCATTAAATCCTTTAAACCATAGAATTCTTCATCATTTGCATTTATTGCCATCTTCACCTCACGAACAATGTACTTTCCCTTCTCAATTGGTTGCTTGGCAGTTATCAGTTCCAACATCACCACACCAAAACTATAAACATCACTTTTGTCGGTCAGCTGTTGTGTCATGTAGTATTCAGGATCAAGATAACCCTGTCAATATAAGCATTAAGCTGATCAATAATCACAGAATTGCACTTTGTGATTTCTAAGAACCAAATCCAGCATTAACTATTTCTGAATAGAGTAGATAAGGCCCAATACCTTCTCAATTTAATCTTCTGTGTTCTATAGCTATTCATAATTTATAATTATCATGGCATAACAACCACATGGCATAAAATTAAAAGATGCTAATATATGAAAATAATTCTCATCCGGATAAATGGAATAACAACCACCCACCAATATTCCCTTTATTTAAATATTCATAGTTTATCACAAGCAATAATGCTTTGGGAAGACATGAAAAAAGAAAACATGGTGCTAATATATGGGAAAAACTTTTACGCTGATAAGTGAAATAACATACTCACCAATGTTCCTTTTACTTGAGTAGAAACATGCCCCTTTTCATTGTCTGACACTAACTTTGAGAGACCAAAATCTGCAACCTTTGCATTTAAACTTTCATCCAATAGGATGTTACTTGACTTCACATCCCTGTGGATGATTGGAGGATCAGCAAGTTCATGAAGGTAAGCTAACCCTCTAGCTGAACCCAGTGCAACTCGGAGCCTTCTCCTCCAGTCAAGCAGTATCCCACTCTTTCCTGAATTTGGTGTTGCAAAAAGAATGTTGAGACAGATTGAGCAAAAGGAAAATCTTGGGGTACAGTTGAACTTACCGGATAGGCTTTCTCTCAGTGTTCCATTTGGAACATATTCATATACCAACATCTGCTCCCCTCGGTCAAAGCAGAAACCCACTAATGCTACTAGGTTTTTGTGATGAACCCTTGACAGCAACTCAATCTCTGTCTTGAATTCAAGTCCACCTTGCATTGATCCTTGTTGTGCTCTCTTGACTGCAAGCATTTGTCCTCCTGGAAGCATTCCTCTGTAGACCTGAGTGAATAGGTAAAAAATGTTACTCATATAGCTTTGATAATAGAAGCTTGGCATAGGAATAGGACACCAGCCTTAAAAAAAAAAACCTTTCCAAAAATAGGAATGAGACAGCCAGTATGTCACCTTTCCATACCCTCCAGATCCAATTTCATTAGATACTGAAAAGTTATGGGTGGATCTTTTAAGTTCATCGTAAGAAAACCATCTTGCTCCCTTCAATTGTGGTGCTTCACTGCTTTCATCTCCGCTGCGTGCCCATGATGCTGAAATTTATAAAATGTACATGTGGATGGTAAGTGGTTTTTTCGCGCTTTTGCATAATGAAACTTTTTTTTGTTTTATTAATTGTTACATTTGATTGGATGATCAACTTTCCCAAATGCTTAAACTGTTAGGAAAGAGGTTAATCTATGCATTTATATCCTTAACACCCCCTCACTTGTGCGTGGGTGAACTTGAGGAGACTAATCCAAGCCCAACAAGTGGATTGAATTAATTGAGGTGGAAGATTTTTTTTTTTTTTAATATTGACGCTAGGAGGATTCGAAGTTCAGAGATCCACTCTAATACTATGTTAAATTTAATTGGATGACCAATTTTCCCAAAAGCTTAAGCTGTTAGGAAAGAGACCAATCTATGCATTTATATTCTTAACATTAATCATTATTTTTTAGCTACTTTATCCTTCCGTATTGTATTTCTTATATTCATGTCCTAATGTCTAACTTATTTTCCTCATCAATTATGAAAACAAAGAATAAAGATTCAGTAGGACACTTTTAGCAACCTGAGTATATGAAGTTTTTTATCATGACAAATTGTATCAGGAACACTTACCAAAGGGTTTGCTTAGTTCGATAGCCCTTTGAGCCCGTTTCTTCTGTTTTAAGGCATAGATTGTTACAATTAGTAGTCCAATCACCAGAAATGTACAACCAGCTGCTATTCCAATTATCAAGCCAATACTTGTTGATGATTTTCCATTCTCACCTAAATGATATCTTTGAGTCAGTATAAAAAAGGATGTTAACTTGCTCTTGCATAAAGGTTGGAGAGGACACCTGGGAAAGGATATTGGGATGCAATGAAAAAGTAAGGTCCAAATATTTTTGGAGGTTTGAATGTTTGATTGCTTAAATCAAACCCAATCATCTGAATATCAGATCTGTTGAAATACATTCCATTGGTAGGAAAAATTTTCACTTCTAACTGCAGATACGAGTCACTGTTGAAAAAGGGATTCTGAAGAAACACTGATCCAGGAGAAAGACCAAGCTTTGTCCATAGCTCACTTTCAAGTTGTTGGAAAGGTGTGCTGTTTGTCAAATCTGTGAAACGTGGTGCTCTGAAATACATAACTCCTTCGTATGGATAGGCACATATGCAACTCTGAGGGCTGAGACTCTGATCTGTTGGACATACATTTGCTTCACAACTAGCAAGACTGGTTGAATAAGGAACATCTGGTTTCTGTTGAAGACTGCAGAAGGCCAACTTGATATTGATATTGCTATTGCATACAGGATTTCCTATGAGTCTGCAACAGTGAAAAATTCAGAAGTTCCATAAATAGGAATGGTTAATGATTTAAATATAATGATAAATCCTGTGTAATAATTCTCACATCAAAGATTTAGTGTAACTGGCAGTCACTTCCACTCCTGTAAGATTATTATTTCTGAAGCTCACAAGTTGTAGTTGCTGGCTGACGTTCTCGCCCATTTGAAGGCTACTGTTGAATTCATTGTTATCAAGTATCCTGTTAGAAGTTCACTATAGTTGTTATGTTGGGTCCAGTGGGGATTTCACTTCTCTTTTATGGATTATTGTTTTTCCATTTCATGACTTTTGATGACACTACTTACACTTGCTGTAGTTGAGGAAAGCTGAACAGAATTTTTGGTACTTCTCCATAAAGTCGTCCTGATTCTATCACTCTGGATGACAACCAGCAAGCAAGAAGGTTGTTGGTAAAATTAATATCTTTGTAACAAAATTTATAATGAAAATGGTACTCATTGAACTTACAGAGCAGTCAGAGATTGTAACTCCGTGAACCAGGCAGGGCTTTCAGTGGGATCGAAGGTGTTGTTGCTCAAATCCCTAGTTACACAATTTATTGCCATATAGATGTTTCTCAGGTATTAAAAAAAGAATAGATTACATGTAATGACTTGCAGAGGTTGTGTGAACTCTTACACATAGTTGAGGTTTTCCATCCCGGTTAGATTTGGCATTAAACCTGTTAACTTGTTATTTGCTAAGTTTCTGAAAATAGATGCAAGAAGGAAATTAATGCCTACTTGTATGGAATAACTGCATCTCATGATAATATAGAATGTGATGCATCTTACAGCTCATTGATTTTTGTGAGATTGTTGATATTGGATGGAACTGGTCCACTTAATTCATTCCTGTCCAATCGACTGTCAAAGAAAGAAGAAACTGGTTATTGATGAAGAACTGTAAAAGCTTACATGCGCTTATGGGACACTTACAGAACTTCAATTGTTTGGACTAGACATATCGAAGCTGGAAATTTTCCAGTAAATTTGTTTCCATCAAAAAGTCTGCCATGTAGAATAATCAGAAGTCAGGATTGATATGGAGTTTTGAGTTAGCAGAAGTGAGCATAGAAACATCAGCTTACACATGTAACAATGTCATGCTTGAACTGAAGAGATTTTCTGGGATGGAACCTTGTAATTGATTCTTGTTGAAGTGGCTGTTAAGCAGATAGCACAAAAGAATCATCCATAAGAAATCAAAATAATAGAAGGTATCATCTTTCAATTTTTCAATTGCAATATTAGATCTAACTTTGATTTACTTCCATTGTTTAGGAATGACTTACAAATGCTTTGTCTGGAGAAGCTGGTCTAAGCCTGGTTCTGTTTCTGTAGAGATGGGAAGAGTTCCAGTCAACTGGTTGTCTGCAATATCAAACCAGTAGAGATTGGAAAGCTTGCCCAGGGAAGCTGGGATGCTACCTGTAAACTTGTTTGAGTTCAGAGCCCTGGAGGAATACAAGACTATCATTGAAGAAAATTACAGATCTTCGTAGAATGTGAAATGAACTTTGAAGAGTCGACGTTCTAAAAGTAGACTGGATTTTTGATAATTGGAATTAATCCTTACAAATACGTCAGGTTTCTTAGGGATCCCAGTGCATCTGGGATTGTCCCACTGAAGCTGCACCCTGCGACGATCCTGCAAAGTAGGGCACAACATGTAGCAGGTTAAAAGCATTGCACCAGGAACAGCTGAAAATGATCTGAAGCAAATTGGTTCTCGTTGTGACAGGATTTCTGCCTTACAGAGTAGTAAGCTTCAAGAGGTTCCCTATGTTTGGAATGAGAGGACCACCAAGTTCATTGTTGTAGGAAAAATCCCTGCAAATGGTTTCCGTTAGTTCCTGCTATATGGTTTTTAGAGCACATTTATTATTTCTTTTGTTTCCATAAAGCATGACTTCTTAGTATTTTGGTGTGTAAAATAACAGGCATTAGTCATTAATGCTTAATGCAATGCATGGTTAAACCAATAAATGTTTGATGAAAGAGGGCAATCCTGGATTGTTATGAACTTACAAAGTCTTCAATTCTGCAAGTGTTCCGATGTCTGCACTTAGTGTACCCTTGATGCTCATTGTTGACAGTTTCCTAATATATATTTCAAGTTCAGGTGGAGACTTCAGGTGACAGAATCAGAAAACCAAGTTCCAAAGAGAGACTCACAGGGCTGTCACTCTGGAATCACTGCATGATACTCCCTCCCATGGTGTTCCGCAAGGATCATCTGTTGTCCCCCAGCTTGGAGGTGTGTTCTGCCACTCATTCATTAGTGAACGCAGAGCGGCAGCTGCAAGGGGAAGAGAAATGTCTTTTAAGTCAAAAGGACCACCAAAACATCTATGCACCACAATTGGAGAATTTCCTCTTCAGGAATCAAGCTAAAAAAGTAAGTTCAGTCCTTTCTGAACTCTTTAAATTTATTCATTCCAATAGCTGCAAAATGTTTGATGCTGTATCTTTGTATGTGTGTGTTTGTGTGACTTGAAGATCCTTTGTTCTTTAAAGAAACCATGCAAAACAGAAGAACAGTAGATGATATTCGTCAACTCAACACTTTCAGCTGAGTAGCAGTTCTATGGGATGTTAATCCGGCAAGATTTGATCTTCTTCTCTGCCTCGTTTCTCTTTGAACTAAAAAAGTTTATAGAAAGAAAAGGAATACCATTTTGAGGATTTTTCTTGCTGAACTGCTCTGAAGATTGAAGAATCGCGTGATTATGAACTCTGACAAGATGAAGATGAGAATTCTCATCTCAATTTGATTTAGGGAGAGAGGTTACTACTAAGAGTTCTATGGGATGTTAATCCAGCAATTCAGCAAGAACTTTATTTTTTCTTTTTTTCAAATTAGCAAGGCAGCAAGAACTGGTCTTCTCTGCTTTCAACTTTGCTTGAGTTAAAAAGGCTCAAGAGAGAAACAGAAGGAATACAATCTTGAGGACTTGAGCTTGATGAACTGGTCTGAAGACTCACGTTAAACATGAACAAGAGGAAGATGAGAGATTTCATCTCACTTTGGTTTGGAAAGAGATGGCTTTTGTCAACTTAACACCCTCAGGTAACAAAAGTTTCTATGGGACGTTAGACCAGCAAAAAAATGGAATCCTCTTCTCTGCTGTTGTTTCACTTGCATTAAAAGGATAAGAGGGAGATAGAAGAATACCATCTTGCTGATTAGTGCTTGCTGAGCTGGTCCGAAGACACACGGTGAACGCCAGCAGGAAGAAGAAGAAGAAAGTCCCCATCTCAGCCGTGTTTGGAGAGAAGATGGAGCTCCTCCACTTCTTGCTGAACAGAGTGGTCTTCTCTTCTCAGCCAGGTATTAGAAGCTTTCCTTTTTCCTTCACTTTCTCTTCACAGGAGCCAACAACTGACCTCCCCTGCCATGATTCACCTCATCATTTCTCTCCTCCGGGGACAAAGTGGAGAAGGAATCATACGAACTTGAAGCTAGCAAAAGAAGCTTTTACCAAAAGGCTCTGCCTTGTCTTCAAAGTCAATCAATCTTCCTCGCAAGACTTGGTTTTGGGTGGATGCAACAATCATGTAGAGATCAAAGGTGAGAGGATTTGGCACTATCTATGCATGCCTTTTTTTTTTCTGCAATATTTCTAACACTTATCCCTTCTAACTGCTGGCACAAGCTGGAAGTTATGACGGATGTCAACAGAGAGGAACTATTAAACTTGGAAGAACGTCCGATGAACGAGGTAAAATGAAATTGTTTTTGGCTTGCACTGGTGCTAATGTGAAGAGTTGGCGAATGGTTTGTGGACCTCCCTCTCTCAAGTCTCAATGCCTTCTCTTCAACTGCTTTTAGCGTCCCATTTAAATTCTCAACCAACTTGGCTGGGCTCTACTTGGGGTGTGCTACAGGCGTTCTTTTTTGGTTCAAACCAAATCAACTTCGGTTCGGCTCAGGTTATATTTCATAATTTTATTACAAGAATTTTTCTAAATCGGAATATGAATTTTCAAAATTTTCCGAAACCAAATATAATTTTCTTGAAAATTCCTGAAACTAGAGTCAAATTCAAAAAATCCCCAATATATTCTTACACTGAAACTCTTAAAAGTGGTTAAATGGTATTCTATTTTTTTTTAAAAAAATATAAAAAATCTAAATTAGTGGATGATTTTTTTTTTGAAAATTTAAAATGCATTTTCATAAGTCAAAAAGCGAAACTGTTTAAATCTTTTCAATAGTTTTACTTTTCGACCCTGAAAATACATCTTAAAATTTTAAAAAAATAATCTTCAAAAAATTTCATTAACTAATTAAATTTTTGTATGATTTTAAAGAATTTTAGGATATATTTTCATGATCAAATTATCATTTTCAAGAGTTTCAAATGAAACTTTGAAGTAAAGGATATATTGGGGATTTTTTAAATTTGATTCTAGTTTCAGAAATTTCGGAGATCATATTTCGTTTCGGAGAATTTTGAAGATTCATATTCCGGTTTAGAAAAATTCCTAATTTTATTACATATTTTAGTATACAAATGCTCATAATGATTTATTTAAAACGATAATTATTAAAATATTGTTCAAATTGAAAAAAAAAACAGTCAAACCGAAGACTTTTGGTTGGGTTCTATTTGATTTTTGATGAGAGTTGGATTGCTTCGGTTTATTAAAACATGGACTGTTCAGGTTCAATTTGGTTCAAATTGATTGAAAAGTGGAAGCGGCTACCTCTACTAGATTTAGGTAGATGCATTGAATGCGAGACAAAAACGACGAGATATTTTGCCTACCCTTAGGATGTGCAGATTTTTTTGTTGGCACTTAAAATTTTAGCCAGTGGTTGTGGTCTTGTGGATGAAGAAAGTGGGTCCTACATTTTGTTTTCACTCTACCGGTCTCTTCAATTCGTTGCCAACTTGCAAATTTGCAATTAGGAAAGAAGACTCGGTCAGTGACATCTCAATCAGTACTTGCTCGATTGAATGTGCACGCCATGGTTCCTTCCTTGTATTTATTTTCCTTTCTTTAAGTTGATAATAAATAAATTGAGTCGAATGGACCACTTGAACTAAAAGGGCAGGCAATGATTCACACACACTTGATGGTTTGAACTTTAAATGCATCTCACAATTAATATCTTTCTTCAGCTCTCCATATGTAATTTAATTAATTAACTAACTAGGACATCACAATTGGGTTTGCTGGTAAAAGATCCATGATTGCTTTAGTGGAATAGTGGTTGAAATGTAGGCAATGGTGTGTTAATCTTCCAAGAGAGGCAACAAATGATATCAATCTTGGCTTCTACTCCGCTTGATGATTGATGGCAATTGGCAATGGAAGTTGTTTCTAGTTAATTTGTACGGAAGACACAATTATGATCATCCAAAAGAATCAGCCATATAACATGTTTAAGGAACCTTTCTCTCTTTGGTTTGAAGTCGCCACTTCAGTATAATTCAGATAAGAACTTTCCTATTAAGGGGACTCCTGATCTACCTTTCCAAGACTTATAGCAAGTCACATTGATAACTCCCCAGTTTTATGAACATAGAGGATAATTTGAGTGATTGAATGAGCATGCCCTAAAAGTGATAGTTGAGTAAAAGACAACAATGTAGTTGGAGACGAGGATTGCATTCATGGTGATAGTGGGGCGAGCCGAGAAAGGAATGCACAAATATATGCTTTTTTAAAATAATTATATATCAAAAACTCCGCACTAAACAAGTTATTTATATTATAGCAGCCACTGGGTATTTAATTTTCTTTAAACATAAATTTAAGTTAGGTTTCATGTCAATTTTTTCCCAATTAATTAAAAAAGTTAAATTGGGAGGAAAGATCAAATCCGTAAGAACTGATGATTTATTATTCTTTTTTTATAAATTACTTAATACACTATTGAAATTTATATCGAATTCATCCAAACTATAACAAGTTGATCATGCCATTAAATTGTGTTACAATCACGATTAAGTTGCTGACACTAACATGTCAAAATTAAATATGTCCACGTTAGCATTTACTGTGTATTATTATTATTATTATTATTATTATTCTTTAATTACATCATGATTAATTATCCTTGTGCTACAAGTACAGATCGAATTAAATATATAAAATATACATCAGATGTTAACGTGGCAATCTGTATGTGACACGGTGAAATGACATGGATGCCATGTCAGTTATTTTGTTTTCCTTCTCATTTTCATTTTTTGGAAAATAAAATACTGTAGATATTTTTTGATTTTTTGAAAATACATTTGGTTAACGAAAAAATATCATTTTCATTACGATGAAATAATAAAATTAATGAAAATATATTTTCGGGATCAGAAAAAACACCATTCGAGGCGGTGGAATTTTGAAAATGACACCACATTTCACCCGCAAAATTTGATGTCACTAGTTTCACGAAAATGAAAACACGTTTCCATGAAACTGTTTCCAAATATGTTTTCGTTATTTGGGCAAAATG
This sequence comes from Canna indica, assembly GCA_034359265.1. NCBI lineage: Eukaryota > Viridiplantae > Streptophyta > Magnoliopsida > Zingiberales > Cannaceae > Canna > Canna indica. Next base: position 1,129,512 of record CP136891.1, read on the forward strand.
GAAATGACTCCCTTCTCGATTCCATACATGCACTAATAATTTGATATATATTAAATAATTTACTCGTACGCGCACACTAGTGAATAGAACACAATATCATTTTTATTTTATTTTAATTCTATATTGAACTGGACTAGCACTTTGGGCTCAGCAAAAGTTCTCACACTCATGAATCAAACTCAAATTAAATCAAACACCACTCAGCTCAAGGCTCCACCCGACCATACAAGGACGCTTACATCCTCGGTTATTACGAGGAGTTCGTCAATTATGAGCTCAACATCTCCGAAATTAGCTTCGATCCATTCTGAGCACATTCCCATGAGATTCCAAGAGATATTATCGCTAGACATCTATTATCCTACATTATATGCAGACATGACATACATCAAGTACATCTAGATCTTAAATTTTTATACTCACATATGAAATTTTTTCTTACTTGAACATTGGAGTGTTTTTGCAAATCGTCGTGAGACCAAGAGACTCGTTGGACAATGTCACCCAACTTCATACAATATATATATATATATATTCATCACTAGTAATAAAAAACATATTTTAGGACTTGAGACAGGAAGATGATGAATTGGTCTGAGCTGGATTGGGATCCAACCTACCTAAGAATTAGAATCAATTATATTATAAGGGCATGAGATAATTCTACTCGACGTCCTTGAGTCACACAATCTTTTGTTTATTTTCATTTCCTATATTTTAATTAGGACAAAATAATTACAAGAATATTCTATTCTTTAAATAATACATGTCCCATGTTACTAATTTAGTCATTTTTAAATTCCGTGAATAATTTTCTAACATCCAATCATGCATCAGCTATGTTTAAAAATTAAGTTGGACTAGTCGGTTTAATTAATTGGCTCAACCAAAAAATAGTCTTAATTCGAGTCCACCAAATATAATCACAAACCGATCAAATATGACAAATATTTGAACAGTCAATCTAACCTTTTTTTCCAATTTAATTTGATTCAATATGGATTAATTCGATCGTGGTTCAACTGGTTTACTACATCTGATCCGAATTAAAAATTATCGTGTTTAAACAAATGACGTTGACTTCAAACCACACTGAATAGTAAATCTTTCCTTTATGCAAACAGTTAAGTCAACGCCATGTGATTTTCGTGATGAATTATTTGTTGCCTTTTAGATATCTTCACTTTGCCTTTTTCTTTTTTCATTTCAACATAAATTTAGATATTATATGTTTAAATCTAGAAGTAAAAGGAAAAGTATGAAAAGTAAAATAATAGTAATTGATATATAATATATATTAATCAAAGAAAAGATATTATGAATGTGGACCACAAGAATAAAAGCAAAGATATAAACAATTTCTGTACTTGTGCATGCATGGGAAATAATTAAGTACAAATTAAATATTTATTACATATTACTTTGTGAGAATTAAACTATATATCAATGTTGACATTTAATTATATATCTTAAATATGAGCAAGAAATGACAATCACTTGATGTCACCCTACCCGGTCGAGTCAAATCGGGTCAATTAGAAACGAGTCTAATAGATTGAGGTTGGCTTAGCTTGGGGTAGGAGTAATAGGTTGTGTTAGATTCGACGATGATTTGGATTAGATTCCATCAAATTGAGTTTAGTCATATGAACTTGGTCAGGTCTTTGAATTAACTTAATTTGGGGTCAAACTAAAGTCAAAGTGAGAAGGAAATACGGGAAGTCTACCAAAATAAATTGAAGAGTTATACAAGGAAGATAGATTCATTAGAGTTTTTAAGAGGGTCAAAAAATTTATCCTATTCCTCAATCTTGACTAGGTTAATATTTACTCATATATGGATGGCAAGTGCTCACCCATTAAAATTTAAGGGGTAAAATATATGTATATACCAAATATAAATAAAGGGGGTGAAATTTTAAGGGAGTAACTTTTATTTTCCTTTCAACCCCTATCTCACATACCATAAGAATTTTGTTAAGAATGCTTCAATTTTCCCAAAACAACTTGTTAAAAATGAATGATCTCTAAACATAGCATAAAGTCAAAGTAACTCAAAAGAAAGAATTTATTCACTTGTATAGCATGTACAAAGAATACATTCACTAGTATAACATGTACAAAGAATACATTCACTTCTGTAACATTTACATCACTATCAAAAATTTTAAAAGTCAACACCTCAACTTCTACTATATCATCAGCATCAAAATAAATATAACAGTTCAAATTCTTGTCATCTTGAGATCAAACATCTATCGCTGTAATTGAAATCCCCAATTTGATTGTTGAAGATGCTGAGAGATTGACTTCTTGTTCATTTATATTAGTTCAAGTTCTTATCACTTTGGGAGAAGATGTTGACCACTGTAATAACCAGCATCCGTGCTAACTTCGCTGCTAAGGACTATTTCGTCATAAGGATGTTCAGCAACACCTCTTTCAGTCTGGAATTCGATTCCAAAAGACGATTCTGAGGTTGACTTCCTTCTGATTTCATGTTTTGTCAACAGAATTTCAAATTCCTTCACAAGTTCATTCATCATTGGGCGATCTTCCGGTGATTCTGCGAGGCATTTCAGTGTCAATTCTATGAATCTGTGCATTCCATCAAGGCTTCCTGTCTTCAGGATTGTCGGATCAATCAAGTCCTTTAGACCATAAAACTCCTTATCATTCTTATTTATTGCCATTTTCACCTCCTTAACAATGTATTTTTCCTTCTCTATTGGAGATCTCGCAGTAATCAGTTCTAACATTACCACTCCAAAGCTATACACATCACTCTTCGCAGTCAATTGATGGGTCATGAAGTATTCAGGATCAACATAACCCTGTAAAGTTCAAATCAAATGACAAGAGTAATTAAAATGCAACTCTACTTCTATACAACTAATGTCAAGCAATGTTAAGATAAAAAAGTTTAAGGTCATGAGTCAAAGCTATTTGTTATAAAACTAAGGAGTCATAATCATGAGTTTTTTCAATAGAATGAAAATTCTCGAGGAGTTTCATGAAGTATGAGGTTCCTAGCTAGCTACTCCAAGTTAAAGTTTCAGAAATACAAGGACTTTCATGATGGCCAGCCTTGGTATAATAGTAATGAAACTTCACTGCAACTTGAGAGACTACAGTTCAAGTTACCGAAACAGAGCCCCCTCTTTGCTGTTCAAGGAGAGACTAGAGTTTGGATCGAGAAAAAAAGATGTTTACTATGCAAGGGTAAGCCTACTTACATGGACCCTCCGCAGAGTTCCACATTGGTGGGAGCCTCATGCACTGGGATCGCCTATATTTATAGGGTATGTACTCCCTAGCTTATAGTATAAATAGGCTTATGAATATCCATATCTCTGCATAAGCAAAATTTGAGTTCTTACCAGCCTATAAGTTCCTCATATAGGAATATTTTACTTGATAAAATCTTCCATTCATGTAATTGTTGGAGATTAACTTTTAGTTGTATAATTGAATAAATATGAATAGTGGCAAGATTATTTATCTCAAAAATACATATTTTTTTACTAACAAAGCATGCAATTAGAGAAAAGCTTACCGGTGTTCCCTTGATATGAATAGAAATAAGGCCTTCTTCGCTGTTCAATACGAATGTTGAGAGACCAAAATCTGCAACTTTTGCGATCAAGTTATCATCCAAGAGGATATTGGTGGACTTCACATCCCTATGAATTATTGGAGGATTGGCATGATCATGGAGATAGGCTAATCCTCTAGCTGAATCCAAAGCTATCATAAGTCTCCTCTTCCAGTCTAATTGTATCTCACTACTTCCTGCATTTATAATTTGTTTTTAAGTAGAGTTATTATAGAAGAGAATTGAATGGGTATCTTAAGAGTATAATACCAGAGAGATTCTTCTTTAAAGTTCCGTTAGGTATGTATTCATACACCAGCAATAATTCGCCCTTCTCGTAACAAAAGCCGACTAACTCTACAAGGTTTCTGTGATGCACCCTGGAGAGCAACTCAATCTCCGTCTTGAACTCGAGTCCACCTTGCGTGGAACCTTTCTGGGATCTCTTGATGGCAACTATTTGATCATTCAAAAGAACTCCTTTATAGACCTGATGAGAGATTAAAGACATTAAATTTTGATTGGATTACCAACTTTTGCAAAAGCTTAAGCTGTTAGGAAAGAGACCAATCTATGCATTTATATATGTAACACTATCCCTCACTTGTGGGCGAGTAAATTTGAGGAGACTAACCCAAGCCCAACAAGTGGATCTGACTTAATTGAAGTGGAGGATATTTTTTTTTAAAAAATAATGATGCTAGGAGGATTTGAAGTTAGGATCTCTTGCTTTGACACCATGTTAAATTTGATTGGATGACCAACTTCCGCAAAAGCTTAAGTTGCTAGGAAAGAACCCGATTTACGAATTTATTTTCTTAACAAAAGAAAAACACTTGAAAACTAAAACTGATGAAAAAAGTTTCAGATATCACCAAAAGATTTCTTACCTTGCCATAACCCCCTGATCCAATTTCATTAGCCTTCGAGAAATCATCAGTGCATCTCTTTAGTTCATCCAAAGAAAAGCATCGTGCTCCTTTTAATTGTGGTGCATCGCCAGCATCTTCACCAAATGATCCCCAGGATGCTGAAACATGGTGAAATGAAGAATCAGCAAATCATGTTAAGAATATGAATCAATAGCTTTCATAAAGGAATTGCATTGATAAAAACTTAAGATGGTATATTTTTTTTGAAGAGAAGAATCATGTATTCCATTCAAAGAGTAACGAATGGTACAGGAGTAGGTTAAGTAGAGAAAGAAAAGTTCGTAAAAAGGCCTCAAAGAAGCCTCAAACATCAAAGGACAGTAGAAGTAAAGCTAATCTAAAAAACAAGAGTTGAAGTAGGAAGCTATGGAGGTAGCTGTCGAGATAACTGTGGAATTTGATCCTTACAAAGGTTTTTTGCTTGAATCTTCTTTGTAATACACACTAGAAAAAATGTATGACCATAATCAGTTCATGTTCCACGTGTCAGGTTTTAGGCAAGCCTTGCACCGCCCATCCGTGAGGAGCGTTAAGAATATATATTAGTAGATAATGTCTCATCTATTGGCTTAAACTTTTAGATGTAACTTGCATTTCTTTATGGAAAGCGAGTCATTCATTATCTCACAAAAGAAAAAAAAACTATTGGAAATCATATTTCTTAAATGTAAGGTACATTACCAAAAGGATTTCTTAGGTAGATAGCTGTTAAAGCTTGTTTTCTCTGTCTTACAGCATATATTGCCAGCCCTGCAATAATCAGCACTCCAATGGCACATCCAACTGCTATTCCAATCGTCAAACCTCGAATAACTACAAGTCATTTAACATCACCAGCATCAGATCATAGTAAATTTTCATATATGAAATCAAAGAAGATCTAATTGTCTCATACTCTCATGATATGTTTAAGAACTCCAAAAGATCACTATTTGTATTCCTTTCATCCCTCTTAAGTTGAATACAAGATGCTTTACTTCCAAAAAAAAAAGTTACCTCGCTTTTGGAAGGCATAATGTGAAGGATAGAAAACACTTGGCCCAATGTTTTCTGGGAGTTGAAGATCTTGAGTGTTCAAATCCAATGAGTTCAATATGTCATTCCTGGTGAAAGACTTTCCACTTGAATTGCAAAATTTCAGCCATATGTTGAGATAAGAATTTTTGTCGAAGAAGACATCTTGAACTAAAAAGTTTACTCCAGTGCGGCTAAGTTTTTCCTGAATCCTTTCCTCCAAATTATTAAGATGATTCTGTATGTAACCAAAGTAAGGTGCTCTAGAAACAATTTGCCCTTCGTAAGGCTGTGAGCAAGTGACATTGTTCCAGGAATTGAATTGAGAATCTGGTTGCTGATCTTGGCAATATCCAGTATGCCTTAGCTGAACATTACCACAAACTGGATTTTCGATGAGTCTGCATCAAGTTGAAGAGGCATTAATAACAAAGAATGAAAATGTAATTATAATTCTGACATACAAGCTTGACACTTTCAAACTCACATTAGCGTATCATTATAGCTGGAAGAAAGCGTCACCGAGGTAATGGAATTATTTCGTAGATTCACTATCTTCAATGCTTGAGTGATTTTGGTGCTCATGTTGAGAGTGCCACTGAATGAGTTGTTGTTGAGCCTCCTGTAAATTAATCAGATTTTATTTTTGCAATTGGATGATTATCTATTAAGGATCTTCAATTCTGTATCGTGTTATTAAATTCTTACACTTCTTGAAGTTGAGGGAAGCTAAAGATTTCTTGTGGCACTTGCCCTTGTAGTCCTCCAGACTCTATTATTCTGATAACAACAAGAAGTAAATTATTGGTTGAAACTGATGCCTGATGAAGGAACAAGAAGGTGCCAGATGAACTTACAAAGTTGTGAGATTATTTAAACCTGACAACCAATTTGGGGCTTCTGAAGGATCAAATGAGTTATTGCTTAAATCCCTGAAAATGAAACCATTGTTGCATTGATAAGTGGGTGAAATAATGACCAAAATGGCAATACACGCGGTTCCTTTTTCATTGATAGATAAGGGTGTCTAAAAAACCTGACTAACCAGGACCAATCAGAATTCGTGTTTTATATAAGTCGGCTAAGGTTTCAGACTTCTTTTTTTTCAAACTTGGTATCTTGGGTTAGGTTTGGGGGTTTTATTTCAAAATCCAAAACCTAAACCAACCATAATTTAATCAAAAGACATATACATATAAAATACAAGTAAATCAACTTGAGCCACCCAAAGTTCAATTTGAAATGAAAAACGTCTACCAAAAAATTTAAAAGAAATTGAAACCTAACTCAACATCTTCTCCAATTCGTGGTTCATATCCTAACCCGAAAACTCAGTTTACACCCTTATATATGAGTGCTAGATAAAGCACAGAATTCTTACAGATAGTTGAGGAAATCCATCCCCGTCAGGTTTGGCATTGCTCCATTTAGATTGTTGTTTGCTAAATTCCTAAAAAGTGATGAGAAGAGGCATATAAGTGCTAAAATTTATACCATCTGGGATTAATCATGATAACTGAAGTTCTAAATACTACAAGTTACATTGACCACTTACAACACACTGAGATTTGTGAGACTGTTGATACTTGATGGAACTGATCCATTTAGAGAATTGTTATCCAAACGACTAAAGAAAGAGAGATCCATTAATTCCAAATAGTGTAAATTCAAGAGAATATTGATAAATGAGGCATAGTAAAAACTTACAGAATTCTGAGTGAATTAACCAGTCCAATTGTGTCTGGAATTTCCCCAGTGAGTTTGTTGTTGTCAAGAAGACTGAACAGAAATAGTTTTTAGAGAAAAGAAGGCTTATAATGACGCTTGCAAGTCTCAACGCAAGCATATATAAGTAAGGTTGCTGCTTACATGTGCATGACTGTCATACTGGAATTGAAAAGATCACTTGGAATTGGACCTGATATCTGATTCTTGTTGAAGTGGCTGTTGAGACCATAATAGAGAAATTGGTTAAGCATATCAATTTCTATAATAAAATTATACATTCTTATTTTGAGGTTCGGATACAGATATCCGCCCTCCTTATAGGTTCATCTAGTTTATCTTGATTTTAAACCAAATATAAGTTGAACAATCCTTGTATTTATTTTTAATATTCTTATTGTTCTATTACATTTTTACTTTAAAAAATGTACAATTCAAAATCACATAATAAAAATAAATTCAGTTTAAATAACCAAACCAACATTAGTTTTGAAGTTTGGTTCAGTTTGTAAAAAATTGGCAAAAAAGGTGGGTTAAACTGATTGGATACCCATAGGCTCATGCGGTGTTAACCCAAAAAACAACAAATACAGTTTGCTTTGGCATCAGCCATTTATTGGACTGATGCCTACTACTTGTACTAGCTAGGTCTAGGGAGTTCATGGAGAAAAATAGTAGTTACAACTTACAAGTGCTGAGCTGCCCAAAGCCTGTCTAATCCTGAACCCTCAGTTGCTGATGTAGGGAGAGTTCCATTCAATTGATTGTCTGCAAGGTCCAGGTATTGAAGATGGGATAGTCTTCCTAAAGAAGCAGGTATTTTGCCACTGAACTGGTTTGAATTCAGAGCCCTAAAAAATTGTTTCAAAAAGAGAGGAAAATTAGATTCTAATGCCATGAAGAACTCAATGTTCACTGGAAGATAAATAAACGTTTTTGAGATCATTACAAGATTTTGAGATTCTGAAGATTTCCCAATTCATTTGGGATGATGCCACTGAACTTGCAAGCAATCAATCTCCTATTTAACATGAAGAACATTTCAAGGTTATTTGGATTCCATCATTAAGCTGTCTTGGTTGAATTTGACTTACAAAGTATGGAGTTGCTTTAGCATCCCAATGCTCGATGGAAGTTCACCTTCAAGATCCTTATTGTAGGACAAATCCCTGAAAATTTAAATGTTGATATCCTGTTCATCTTAATTCAGACTTTAAAACTGAAATTTCAATTCTACTATTTCGTTCCTGATTAAGTACTAGTTTAGCAATCTAATGAAGTGTACTTACAGGCTTTGCAACCCAGTGAGGCTCCCTATTTCACTGCTCAAAGTACCTTCAAGCCCCATGTTGAATAACTTTCTGCAAACACAAAAATTGGTTCAACTTAACAACTAGTTTTCTCAAAATAAAAGAGGATGAAGGGGGGCTCCTTGAAGAACAAGAACAACTCACAGTTCTGTAACCCTCGAATTACTGCAGTTTAAAACTCCTTCCCAACGCTCGCCGGATTCTCCGCAGGGATCGCCCGACTTCCCCCAGCTCGGAGGCGCATTTTTCCATTTCTCAGATAGAGATTTGAGCGCAGAAACTGTTAGCAAGTTATTAGCCTCTACATGAAGATAAAAAGTCTCAAATAAATTAGGGAAAAATGAATTATTACCATCTCCTGGATTTGTGCTACTCGAGCTTTGCTGAAAAATACTGATCATGATCAAGAAGAAGAGAAGGGACTCCATCAACTCCATGTTTAATCAGCAGTTATTTTGGTGAGGGGGGAGAAGGAAGATAAAGAAAGAAATGCATGAATATAATGGAAAAAGATCATGGTTCTTCCTTAGTTATGGTTGACTAATCTAAGGAGAGATGGTCGTGGAAATTTTTTCGTGGAGGTAAATGATCTGTTGTGTTCACATTTTGAAAATTTCATAATTGGCGGAGATTTTAATGTTACCCGGTTCGTCCATGAGCGTCAGAACTGCTCGGGGAATGCTTCCGACTCAGCTGATTTTTCTAGTCTTGTGGCCGACCATGATTTACTGGATCTCCCTATTGTGGGCAAGACCTTCACTTGGTCCAATAACCAGCTTTCACCTTGTTTGGCGAAGCTTGACAGGGTCTTGATTTCTTCTTCCATTTTCCAGTTGCTCCCATCGGCCTTGGTGATAGGTGGTGAACGTAAACTCTCAGATCACAATGCGCTAATATTTCGAGCTGCTCAGTCCTTGGGGGGTAGCAAGAGACTTTTTCGACTTGAATGTTTTTGGCTGCATAAACCCGACTTCCGATCCATTATCCACGCGGTTTGGGCTGAGCCATTCGAGGGTTTATCTGCGGCTTCCAAGTGGATGCATAGATGGAAGAAATTGCGTCGCACCCTTTCTTCTTGGGCTGAGCAATCTAAGAAGGATGGCATTGCTCATAGAAGGTTACTTGAAGCTAGCATTGAAGATCTCCACAAGAAAGCTGAGCTCTCGGGCCTTAGTGAAGAAGAGCTTTCTTCACTTAAGTGCTTAAAAATCAATCTGGATCGACACTACTTAGATGAGAACATTTTCTGGAGGCAGCGTGCCAAACGCAGATGGATAAAGGAGGGCGACCTCAATACTAGATATTTTCATCAATGGGCATCTCTCCGGAGGAAGCTCAATTGGATTCACCATCTGGAATCTGACTTTGGGGAGGTGACGGATAAGGGATTGATGGCTGATCTGTTCCGTCGATTCTACTTGGGTCTTCTTGGTAGAAAGGTTAAGCCCCTACTGCAGATTGATTGGAGTGGTTTAATCTTTCCCCCTATTCCGGAGCCACTTTCACTGATTTCTCCGTTCACTCTCGATGAGATTAAAGAGGCAGTTTTTGAGATGGGCTCTTTTAAAGCTCCTGGCCCAGATGGCCTTCCTCCAGAGTTCTTTAAAATTTATTGGGACACTATTCAAGTGGATATTCTTCAAATCTTCAACGAGATTTATTTTGATCCGTCCAGTTTGAGAAGATTCAACTCGGGGCATATTGTTCTCATACCCAAGAAGGAGGGTGCTTCCACGGTCCGAGACTTTAGACCGATCAGCCTTGAGCATAGCATAATTCGGATCTTCTCCAGAGTTCTTTCGCGTCGGCTACTACCCTGTATGGATAAGCTCATCGGTGCTAATCAGTTCGCCTATATGAAGGGGCGAAGCACTTTGGATTGTTTTATGGGGGTCCATGAGACCGTTTGGGCTTGTAAGCAGGTTGAGGAGGATGACATTCTTTTCAAAGTTGACTATGAGAAGGCTTTTGATTCCATTGATTGGAGTTTCATTGAGGATTTGTTGGAGGCTCGCGGCTTTCCTCCATTATGGCGGGCATGGATATCTCAGCTTCTTGGCACTGACTCGGCCATTATTACTAATGGATCCGTTGGTACTTTCTTTCGGCATCGTCGTGGAGTTCGTCAGGGGAACCCTCTCTCCCCGTTCATCTTCAATCTTGCCATGGATTGCTTCTCTAAATTACTTGAGCTGGCGGTCCAAAATCACTTCATTTCTGGAGTCTTGAACCATAGGGTAACTGGTAGTGTTTCTCACTTCATGTTTGCAGATGACTTGATCCTTTTTTGCAGAAATGATGGCTCCAGTTTGAGGAACTTACTCTTGCTGCTCAAATGCTTCGAGCTTGTGGCTGGCCTCAAGGTGAATTTGGCCAAGTCGAGTGTCTTATGCTTGAAGGAGGACCCTATTTTATCCTCTCAATTTGCTTCTGACATTGGTTGTCGTGTCGCCGAGTTTCCCCTTGTTTACTTGGGGCTTCCGCTTCGTGCAGGACGGCTGTGCAAACGTGATTGGCTTGCGTTTCTCTCCCGCTTTGATGCTAGACTGAACGGGTGGCACGGACGTATTCTTTCGAGGGCCGGTCGTCTTACCCTGATTAACAGTGTCATCACTTCCTCGATGGGTTATCTCCTCTCCATCTTCAAAGCGCCAAAATGGGTCATTAAGCGAATTGACAGCAGGAGAAAGAAATTTTTTTGGGTCGGTCAGGAGAGTTTATCCTTGAGGGGCAGAAGTCTGGTGGCTTGGGACTCACTCACTTGCTCTAAGAAGGAAGGAGGACTCGGCATCCTGGACTTACAGGCTCATAATCTAGCGCGGCTCGGCTCTTGGCTTTGGAAGGTGATTTGCAGGAGCGATCTTGTTTGGGTCAGGATTCTTAGAAACTTGTATGGGGATTTTCGGCTTTGGACAAATGGAGGCCCCTTCTATCGAAGGGCATCGCCGATCTGGAGAGACCTTTGCGGCTTATTCGATTTGATTACTCCTGGTCTTACTTTTCGGGTCGGCTTTGGTGATAGAATCAGGTTGTGGACGGATCGTTGGTTATCTGGGGTTTCCTTGGCAGATAAATTTCCATCACTCTTTCACCTCGCCATCAATCCAAAATGCTTTATATCAGAGGCTCGAGTCCTTGACAGGGAGGAGTCTTGCATCGGCTGGGATGTTACTTTTTCTGCTTTGGTGGATACTGATAGCTTGTTGTCCCTGGCCCGAGATCTGGAAACTATTCAACACTTGAGGGGTGATGATTCTTTTGGGTGGAAATGAACCTTGGATGGTCTCTACTCTACTAAAAGCCTTTATCTGTTGCTCACTTATCGTGGGGTACCAGAAGGTTGCCTTGGCTTCCTATGGCGTATTCGTCTACCCCCCAAGATTTCTTTATTCGGGTGGCTAAAACTAAGGAAGCGGCTTCTAACAAGAGATCGACTCTTTCATTGGGGCATTGCTAGTGACACCTCTTGCTTTCTGTGCGTAAATGGCTCGGAAACTCATGATCATTTATTCCGTGCTTGCTCTTTCAGTTGTGATGGGTGGAAAGCTTTCTTGGCTCTTCTTCGTATCTCTTTCTTCCCGCTATCCAGTTCTCCTTGGAGGTCTTACGGTGCTTCTGCTTCTCTTTCTCGGGCTGCAGCTTTGAGAGCGCGTCTGCTTCTCATTTGGAGTTGGTATATTTGGTTTGAGAGGAATTCTAGAGCATTCAGGGATCAGGCATCCACTTCTCAAGTTCTTGCTGCATCCGCGGCCAGCTTCTTTGAACTTTGTTCGTCTTAATGTATTTTATTTAATTTTCAACTTATTTTGTACTCTCTCCCCCCGTATCTGTACCTTTCATACCTCTTGAATAGAATGCAGGGTTCTCCTTTTTTTTTAAAAAAAAAAGGAGGTTTGATTTAAATGGTTTGACTTTTGTATCAATTTCAAATTACTGGGCCAAGCCAGCACTACGAATCTGGATCACTAATTGGAGTTGTTGCAACAATTCACTGAATAAATTTGGAGACATCTTCAAACATCAGGGTTAAAATCAGGGAAGGAACTTTCGACCAGGCCAAAGTAAGACCGGGTATCACATAATTGTCAGATTCATGTTTGAAGCAGGTGGGGAATCAGGTTTCCATGAAGCAATCTATCAATTTCTCTAATTTATTGATTAAAATACATGATACATCACAAATTACGTTCTAACTAAGAACCCTAATTAGTTGCTCGGGTTGAGTTTAAAAATATCAAGGAGAAACTTTCTTTCCCGAGTCATTGATAGCGTGGAACCTTCGCAATAAAGACGCTGACCTCAGACATTAAACTCGTCAAATTAAGGAACATAATATATTTCATACTGACCAAGTCAAAGATAATTACATCAACTAATTAATTAATTACTGGTGTTTAATTAATTAAGTATGTGCTTACGTCACTTTGTCCGGTTCTAAAATCAAACTATAGATGGGAGAAAGACAATGATAGTTAATGAGAAAATATCGAGATAAAATTAAGTTTATAGCATTGAAAGATCATATGAATTACGAATTACGACTCTTTTAATAGATTTTTTTTAAAAAAAATATTTTGAAAAGATAATAAAGGCGTGACTCACTAATTTATTAAGATGCATAAGAATAATTTATACCAGGTAAATGTTCATAGACGATATCTCTTAAACAATAATAAGTGAAGTTGAACATCTTTGACTTTGTACCAGAAGATTCAACTCCTTTGTTTGGAATTATTCTATTAATTAAAATTAATGAAAATATAAAATATTAATTTTGGTAAGGTGGGAAAAGTAATTTAAAAAGTTGTGGTGACAGTGAAACTTTGGCACATAATATTCCGCTATTTTGTTCCACGTTGGTACGTTACCGGCCAGAAAAGTACTTAATTTATTTGTACGTTGAATTGTTGACTTTGTCTCTCTCGATCTATATATATTTGTATGTTGCACGGAAACAAATTAAAGTTTGTACGGACAATTTCATAAATATTTATTTTCTTCTTCACAAAAATATATATTTGCATGACGTAACTGATATTCTGTAGATTAGATTTGTTTCTATTTGATTGAGCATTGATTTATCAAAAGAGGCCTTCGATTTTTTTTATATATAAAAATTTACCAACGAAGACCTCTTTTCTCACTTGTCATATAAAACAGGATTAAAACTTCTACGGAGTGAAATTACCATCAACGTACGCAATGAATGAATGAAAATAAATAATGGAGTGAGTGAATATATATTTAGCCTATTTAGATTCAACCCTCTCCTGTAATTTTTTAAGGAGAACAAAACCTTTTAATTGTTTTAAAATATAAAATCTATATTTTTAAAACTTGCCACATCAGCGTATAAAACAGTGGCAACTCATAGGGTTTTAAATTTTTTATTTTTTTGTTTTCGCATGCGCTGACGTGATTAAAAAATATTAAATACGTTACTGACTAGGATGCTAAGTCAACAACTAACCGTCTGATTAACAGTAAATAGACGGAGAGTTATAATTGATGTAAATTTAAAAATATGAATTATAATTGATGTAAATTAAAATATGAGTTTGATTTATTAATTTCGTCAAAATTTAGGTTAGATTTATCAGTTTTCTCAAAATATTAATATAATTTACCTGTAATTTTTACAGTGTTGGCCTGTTGAATGCAACAAGGGAAAAGAAAAAAGAATGCCTTCAAAAAGAATGGAAAAATGGGAGAATATTTTCAATATACTAAAAAGAAAGAACATAAAACGAACGTGGCATTTAATTTTCATAACTTGCAACACAAGCAAATCCACCATTTTCTTATCATTCTAAAACTAGCTTCTTCTTTTTTTTGAATAAAAGCATTGTATTCAATTCATGAGTGTGAATAGAATACATGGGAGGAGAGAGAGAAAACATAAGATAGAAATTTAAAATAAGATAGAAATAAAATAGATTGATCAAATTCAAACCAAGACTATGTTATCTTGTAGGAACAAATGAAGGACAACATTGAATAAGTAAGATCCAGAATTCCTAAAATGAGTGAATATCATTCTAAAACTAGCTAGTATCTATCAATCAATCAATCATAAGAATATTAGGAAGCATTCTTTGACTTTCTTAAAATGAGTGGCCGATGAAGATGTTGAAGTTTAGCTTGTGCTCAATCCAAATTCTTCAGTATCATAGCAAGTTCCTTGGCGACTTCATCCATACTTGGTCTTTCCTCAGCACACATTTCTGTGCATCTCAAAGCCAAGTCTACGAACCTCTTGAAGCCCACTAGTTTTCCTGCTTCCTGCAGGAGCACTTGATCCACTAGATGCTCTAATCCATAATATACACTCTCATTCCAATCTACTGCATTCTCCACCTCACCCACAATGTGTCTTTTGCCCTTGAGCGGGCTTTTCCCAGTTATAATCTCCAGCATCACTACGCCGAAACTAAAGACATCACTTTTTATTGTCAGTTGATTAGTCCTGAAGTACTCAGGATCAAGGTAGCCCTGTGAAGTTTGACAGCAAGATAGTTAGTCACTAATCAATAATAATTGACTTGAGTTATCGTATAATCCTGTAAAAGAGGGTCTATAGCTAAACCATGATGTAAATGAGTGGAGATGATAAGAACAAAGAGGAATTGGATCACTAGTTCTAAGTCAACAAACCAGCACCTGATTGATGCCTAAATTATAAATTATGCATTTGTTGTGATTAAATTTATTTTCAAGAATTTTTTTCTCATCCTATTCAAATGCTTAAAATTACATGTTGATGTGGGAATAAAGAGCCAACCTAAATTTTAATTACGTATTGATGTGGGATTAAGTTCTTCAAATCCAAGAAATCAGTGCTGGCGTTGGTTTCAAATCGGAAACTGGCACTAGAAATCGACGCCAAGGCTGATTTTAGCACTGGTTTTTACCAACGCCTCAAGGAGGCACCAGTTCCAATAAGATTATGATTGTTTCAATAAGGTTTTTACCAGCGGTGCCGATTTCAAACTGCCCATAGTAGGACAATTTCAATAAGATGTAAAAGGGTTTTGAAGTTGAGATGAACTCCCAAACGGCTTCTACTTGTAAAGGTTCCAACACGAGAATAAAGATCTCTATGGTTTTCTATGAAGGTAATAAATTATCTAGCCAAAACCACATATATAGGCTTTTTGTACTTATGTCTTTTGGTTTTTCTCTGGCTTTCTTGCTTGTAGTGTTTCTTTCCAATTGGTTTTCTTCTTCTCTATCTTACGTGCTGGGATCTCGAAGCAGACCTGAATTCTAACAATAAATGAAGATAAAGTATGAATTATGATGCTTGGAGTAGGATTCTTACCCATGTTCCCTTGACTAAAGTTGAAACATGGTCCATTTCTACTTCTTTCACCAACTTTGCGAGACCAAAATCTGCAACTTTTGCATTGAAGTTTTCATCCAAAAGGATATTGGTTGACTTGATATCCCTGTGAATTAGTGGCGGATTAGCATACTCATGAAGATAAGCTAAAGCTGTGGCCGAGTCCAGAGTTATCTGAATTCTACTTTTCCAATCCAGCTTTGTAGATCTTAATTCTGCACTTGTAATGAACTATTATCAGTATATATATAAAAGACAGTCATGAGAATTAGGAGGTCCTGCAATGGTTTTTGGAGGATTACCAGATAAATTCTCGCTTAACGTTCCATTTGAGATGTATTCATAAACCAGCATCCTTTCTCCTTCTTCGTAGCAAAAGCCTATGAGTTCTATCAGGTTCTTGTGATGAACCCTAGAAAGTGATTCAATCTCTGTCTTGAACTCAAGTCCACCTTGCAAGGAATTCTTCTGCAATCTCTTGATGGCAACTATCTCTCCACCTGAAAGAATTCCTTTGTAGACCTGAAGTGAGGAAAAAACTAATATTACTTGTCTGGATGCATAGCATGTAAAAAATATTGGTACTACATTTAAAATTATGATTACTTTTCCATAACCCCCTGATCCAGCTACTTGAGAATTAGAAAAATTCTTAGTGCTTTTCCTCAGTTCTTCAAATGAAAAGTATCTCACTGATTTTTGGTATGGTGCATCACCAGCCTCTTCACCATTTGAACCCCATGAGGCTGACAGTTGAAGAAGACATTCAGAGCTTATCAGGAACGTAAATCAATAATTATCTTTTACAATAAATCAAAGAACGTAAATTAGGACAAATGTTTAATTAATCCTATAATGTATTTTGAATAACTTGACATGAAATCTTCACTAATTCAAAAAGGAAACTTTATTGGAAAGTATACAGTACCGAATGGATTGCTTAGATTGATAGCTCTTTGAGCTTGTTTCTTCTGTCGGATGGCATAACATGCAATACCTACAATAGCTATTGCTGCGGCAGCAAAACCAATCACTAGTGCAATTATCATGATTTTGTTCCCTGTGAGTAACCAGTAGAAGGATTGATAAGACTTCAAAATGATTTTAAAAGAGATAAATAATTCGTGGTAAGAATTCAGACACATACCACGCCCTTTGCACATATATTCTGAAGCAAGAAAATAAAATGGCCCAAATATTTCTGGTAGTGAATCAATTGTAAATTTGCTGTTTAAATCAAGTGTTTCCAGTATATCATTCTCGGTGAAGCACCTTGAACTTGAAGGGCAAAATTTCAGCTGAACTTGAAGATACTCATCTTCATTGAAGGAATAATTGTGAATAGAGAAGGCTTGCCCTTTAAGTTGGTTGGAAATATGTTTTTGCAATAGCGGAGTATATATGGAATCATTTAGATAACTGAAATAAGGTGCTCTGAAGATAGTTTTCACTTCATACGCGTATGAACAATTGTTGTTATCAGAGAAATTAGATACCAAGTCTTGTTCTGGATCTTTGCAATAATCTGTATCCTTGATATGTACGTTATTGCAAACCGGATTGCCCACAAGTCTGCAGATTCCAAGGTGGAAGAGTTTAAGTAAGAAGATGAAAGAAGTTCAAGAAAGGCATAGTTTTGAATGTGCTCACACTAGTTTATTATTGTAATTGGAGGAGACCATAACCGATGTAAAAGAATTATATTGGAAATTCACCAACGTTAGTTGGTTGCTGAAGTTGCTTCCCATATTGAGGCTACCATTGAATAAATTATTATTTAGCCTCCTGTACATTAATTATGATGAAGACAACTTTAATCAGAGAACCATTCTATAATTGTTGTAGAATCTTAAACATTCTTATAATATTCTTATGTGCCACTGAATGCTTACACTTCCTGCAATTTAGGAAAGCTAAACAGTGTTTCTGGCAGTTCACCTTTTAGCCCTCCTGATTCTATAATTCTGATGAAACCAACAATAATTAGTCTTAATATATCTGAAAATGAAACCAAAACTCAAGCATTCAAGAGGGTGTTTGGTGAACTTACAAAGTTGTGAGATTTTGCAGCACATCTGAGAACCAAAATGGGGCCTCTGAAGGATCAAATGAGTTGTTACTTAAATCCCTGTGGATAAATTACATCATCAGAGGAACATTCCCAGTTTTCTTTAAATAAAATTTATGCAAGAACATAAGTTACTTGTACTTACAGATTGAAAAGAGCATGCATCGCAGTCATATTTGGCAATGGTCCAGTTAGCTTGTTATTTGCTAGGTTTCTAAAATAGATGGAAACAAGCATCAGTATCTCTAACTGAACAGGAATATAATTTGCTCATTAGGTGTTTAGACTCTGAGAGTAATGATTTGATTAATCACTTACAGTACTTTGAGTAGCGTCAGATTGCGGATACTAGCTGGAACTGATCCATTCAATGAATTGTTATCTAGCCGTCTGAGAAAAGTGGTGAATGAATTGAAAAGAAGAGAATTAATGGTTGATACTTGATACATTGGATTAACTAAAATCAGGTTATCAAATACTCACAGGACTTCAAGTTTTCGGAGCTGTCCTATTGACTCTGGAATTTCACCAGAAAGATTGTTTCTGTCAAGCAATCTGAGTACAGGCAAGTGTCATAATGCAATTATGCGAAAACAATTAAACCTGATAAAAGGAAGCTGATAGTTGGAAATGATGCCACATACATGTGTATAACACTCATTTTAGAGCTGAAAAGACTTTCAGGAATTGTGCCTTGTAACTTATTCTTGTTCAAATGGCTGAGAAGAAGAACTTAATTACTAAATATTTTGTTATTGCAGGTTATAATTATTTGTTTCTGAAAAACAATAGAGGCTTACAAGTGCAACGTATTAACCAGCTGGTCCAATCCTGAACCTTCAGTTTGTGAAGTCGGGAGAGTTCCATTCAACTGGTTGTTTGCCAGGTCCAGCCATTTGAGACTGGAGAGTTTACCCAAAGATGGTGGTATTGAACCAGTGAAATGATTTGCGTTCAAAGACCTATAACAGTTGTTGAAAGGATAAAGATTTTTGCACTTCAGTAATGTAAATTGAGCAGGATTGTGATGATCATATCCTTACAATATTTGAAGCTGTAATAGATTGCCTATTTCATCAGGAATACTACCAGTGAACTTGCAACCAATCAATATCCTAAAAAATAATGAAGGGATCAGCTTCTTTTGATTCACTGCATGTTTCAAACTTTCAATGGAAATATTACGCTTACAGAGCTTTAAGCTTCCTCAATTTTCCAATACTTGGTGGAAGTGAACCTTCGAGATGTGGGTTGCTGGAAAAATCTCTGCATATGTAAGTCCAGAAATCCACATAATGTTAGTTCACCATATACATATTTAACTGTGTTTCATATTTTAGTTCAGAAAGTCATGCATGACAAATATTTGAAGGATTTGAAATCCAAAAAAAAATAATAATCAGAAACAAACAGCAATATATTACTGCTTGACAAGTGGACATACATGCGTTCCAGTTCTGAAAGGTTCCCGATGTCATCACTCATTGTACCCTTAAGACCCATGCTGAATAGCTTCCTGGAACAATTTGCAATTGGATAATGAAGGCAAAATTGAGATTCAAACCACTTAAGGGTTAGGATTTAAGGCAAACTCACAGCTCTGTTACCCTTGAATTGATGCATTTGATTCCTTCCCACTTATCATCACATGGATCACCTGAGCTTCCCCAGCTTGGAGGTCCATTCCTCCATTTATTAGATAAAGATTTGAGAGCATAAACTGTCAATATAGTCCACAAGCACAAAAACTAATTAGGCACTTATGGGGAAGATCTCTCCGTGTAAAATCCACAACAGGCCACCTTGCCATGGGTCAGGCGAAGTTTGCCACCTCAGCCACTATCTGGCCAGGTCATCGACTTTTATTCGCCACTTCAGCCATGATTTTACAAGGTCATTGCTTCATTGGCTAAATGGTCTGAATAGACCCATATAAAATGAAAGAAAAATTCTATCCGAGTTGAATGTCTTATGCCTTCAAGGAAATCATCTACCATCATTGTGACCCAAGTATCCATCTCAAGAAGAAGCCTATAGCCCCTACGTCGATCTCTCTAGTCTCTGCCTTGGACGGCCATAAACTCAACTTATCAAAAATTAATTTTTTTCCATCATGCAAACTTCTTTTTAGTATAGACTTCTCAATCTCGTCTATTTGAGAAAAATCCTCGCTTAATTGTATACATATTGTGTTTAGGTCCTTATAAGTAAATAAATTGCCTAAGTCCACAATCCGTCTCCCTTTACCACTAGTGCCCTGTTCTCCTAATAAAATAGTAAAAAAAAGCACTATACCAAGACAAATCCTTCATGTATACAATATTAATTTTAGGTTCCTCCATAAGTAGATAAATTTCTCAAGTCTATAGGCCATGGAATCAACTCCCTTGATCACTAGTGCTCTATTCTCCTTATGTAATAGTAAAGAAAGCCCCAAACCATAAAGAATCTTTACTAGAACGAAGCAGATATTTAGTTAGCAGAAATAATGACAATAATAATTTCCTTGGCTTAATTCATATCACAATTTCAAAAAATAAGGAATTATATATTACCATCTTGTTGGTCTGTGCCACAGGATCCGTGTGGATGATTAACCAGGCATAGGAACAGCAACAGAAGAGAGCCTTTAATGAAAACCATATCAACCCAGGAAAAGGTAAAAGCTTTTCCCTGTCATAAGACGAACTGGAATCAAGCATCGAGCATGGCTATTAGGTTATGCAAACAAGCATAAGAGTTAATCGAAATCTCGTACTTGCTTTTTAGGGCTCAGCAGAGCTTGCTTTGCCTCTGTGAAAGAAGAAGTAGGTGGGATTTTTTAGGGAGGGTGGACATGAAGGAGAGCAATGAATGAAGGGATTTTAAGAAAACTGTGAATTCTCATTTTGTGTGGAGGAATAGTCCAGCAGTCACGAAAGACTACAGTTGATTGGAAAATATTTTTAACCAATAAAAAATCCAAACTTTTTCATATTAGGAGCTACTGAGAGAGACATGATTTGGACAACACTGATTACCCTGGTCAAACAAGAATTAGTATTTTATAGTTCTCCGAAGTGCTAGCATAGACTTTTTGTCATTTCTCATACAATGTGGACTTTATAGAAGAACCTTCTTAGAAATTGTCTCTTTTTTTCCAATTTTTTAATTAAATAATTCATTGCCAGAGAAATAAAGGTAATATTCATGTCTCATGACCATTTCCATGGTAGCTTTCCTGCTTACACAATCCTAGCGTTGCAATCTCTTGGGTGATTTTTCGTGGCAATTAGGAAGCTTGTTTTACATATTTATCCTTTCAGAATTTTGAAATTAAGTATTTATTATTAGGGTTGTTCACTTATTGGATCGGGTTTAAAAGAAATACTGACCCAACTCGACCAAATTTAGTTGGGTTAGGTCGGATTCAAAATTTTTCACCTATCAAACCCGACCCAATTTGTTGGGTCGATTCAGGTCATGTAGTCGGATTTACCGGTTTAGGTAATAATGGATTTTAAAAAATAATCTTTAAACATATTTTTTAAAAATAATTATTTTTGAATATAATAATTTAAAAATAATTTTAAAAATATAAAAAATCAGGTCATCGGATCGGGTCTCGGATTTCAAATTTTGAAACCCGAGACCCGACCTAATTATGATCGGGTTTGGTTGGATTGTACCCAACCCAACCCGATCACCCGACCCAATCCAATCAGAATAGTTTAGGTCGGGTCGATCGAGCTCCTGGGTTCATTGGGTCAACACGGGCCTAGGCATGTCCATTGTTCGGTTCACACCGAACCGAATTGAAAAATCGAACTGAATTATTCGATTCAGTTCAGTTTCAACGTTGTGGGGTTCGGTTCTTGACCCGAACCGAACCCGAACAGTGCTATTCAGTTTGGATCTGATTCTCGGAATTCGGGAACCGACCCGAATCGAAAACCAAATAACTAAAAATATTAATTAATTTTTTTCCAGATTTCGGATTCGAGTCGAGGAGTTAGAGTAAGTGGGTTAGGCCCGTTAGGGTTAATACATTGTTTGGATAAAATTTTGGTCTTTTCGGGTTGAAACTGAATCGAACCGAATAATTTCGGTTTGGGTTAGATCGGTTTAGACATAATTCGGTTCGGGTTCGGGTTGGAATATTAGTATGAAAAAAATTTCGATACGTGTGGTTTAATTTGGTTCGATTCGATTCGTTTTAAACCGAATGAATAATTCTACTCGCGCGGGCCAATGAGCATGTCTATCTATTATGTGAACAATGTATACATCTTTTATATAATTTTTAATTTTTAGTTAGTACCCTCCAAATCATTAAGGGACGAATAGGACATAATAATAATAGATATGGAATAAAATGAGAGAGAGACTAAAATAGATTTCTTTAAAAAATATTGGAACTATTGCAGATTTTCTTTATCAAAATATCATGTACATTCTATTCATTTTTTTATGCATCTGAACCATTGCAGATTTAATTAATTAATTAAATTAGCTCCATCTTTTATTGGTTGTATGTATCCAATAGAAAAATCTTTGTTGATATTGGTGTGTGAAATATTATGAACATATATGATTAATTTGAGTGTAAACTGAATTATTGTGCTATGCAATGATATATATATATATATCACATGTATGTGTGGAAAAATAATTATTTGATACATAGTAATTGACAAAAATTTAATAAAATGTATGAGTTTTTTTGTAAGACTCATAAAAAGGAAATCAATAGTGAAGATAAGTAATTAGAAGTACTGGTCAGACTGATCATTTTAATGAAATTATATATATGGACTAAGACTAATTAGCGCATTGACACTGGAAGATAAAAATTGATGTTGTTTTTTAGATGCTTTTAGTGTTTCTAATGATTGAAAATAGAGCTTAATTAACAAGAAAACAAATAGAGGGAGAGAAAGCAGTTTATTGATGATATCTACTTCATTCTAAAAGTTTTTATTTGAGAATTCATCAGCATGTCTACGATAGAAGATAAAGTTGTCAACGCAGCTTATTGATATCTACTTCATTCTTATGTTCATAGAAAATAAAGTTGTCACCGTAGCTTATTGATATCTACTTCATTCTTATAGCAACATGCAAACCCATTCTTCCTAAAAAAAGGGCGAGGAATGTGCCACATGGACAGGCTTCTATTATTGCCCATGCCTCAAAGTTCTTCACAGCAAGGTGTTGAAATGCACCTAATTGAAGTTTATTTTAATTAATTTTGAATGATTTATTTATTTAATTATTAATATAATTTAAGAAAATTAAAAGATGCAATAGATAATCTAATATGAGAGGTTTAATGAAAAAATTATATAGTTCAAGTAGGAATTATATAATCAAAGCTTTATATGCCCAAGAAGGGATACATGAAGAATGCATTCATGTTGTTTATGAAAACTAGACTTTAGTCCCACGTGAAAAGATATGTTAATTTTATATTAGTCTATAAGCATTAGTGTGTATGTTTAGTTACTTGTGTGGACAAAGTGGAAGGTCAAGAGGCGACATTAGTGCGGTTCATCACACCGCATTGCATAGTGCGGGCGTGTCATAAAGTCGCATGGGCACTTTTAGGCGCACTTCGCCCGAGCCGCGAGCCAACTTTTTGTCGAGTCTAGCCATGGTTCGAATTCGAACATAGTTTTGACTGTTTGAATTCAACAGTTACATGAATCATGACACTAAATATTTGATTAATTAATTGGAGAGTTATTTCGAGATATTTTGCTCATTAATCAAATTGACTGTTACTAATTCTTAATAATAAGCATCAATTTCGAAAATTAACTATATATTTACAACCTTGAAATCTCTATGAGACAATCTAAAAAATTCTCTCTTTCTACTAATCTTTCTCTGTTTTGCTGCAACATCTCAAGAGTGCTTGATCAATCCTAGAGGTGTATTGCTACGGGGCAATAGAGATCTTAAGGACAGGGATAACCCGTCAATCTCTTGGTCTTCTCTGATTCCACATCCTTAAATCAACAATCTTAAGGTCTCTATTGCTATGGATTCAGAGTCGTTCAAGATCATGAACCATGATTTCATCAAGCTCAATTGCTTTGACGGCAACAACTTCAGTCGCTGGCTAGACAAGATGAAGTTCCTTCTGACGGTGCTCAAGATCTCCTACGTCTTGGACCCGAACCTTCAACCTGTTCCTGAAGATCCGAAGCTAGTTGAAGGACAAGATCCAGATTAAGCGACGATCAACTATTTGAATGAGCAGAGAAAGAAGAGGACCGAAGATGAGGAACTTGCGCGCAGACACATCCTCAACACTCTCTCGGATCGATTGTACGACCTCTACACCAATGTTCGGTCACCAAGAGAGCTATGGGAAGCTTTGGAGTTTAAATACAAAGCCGAGGAGGAAGGTACAAATAAGTATCTTTTTTCAAAGTATCTTGACTTTAAAATGGTTGACAATAAACCTATTCTTGAGCAAGTGCATGAGCTCTAGGTTATTACCAACAAACTGAGGGTCCTAAAGATCGTTTTGCCTGAAACCTTCCAAGTTGGAGCTATAATTGCTAAGTTGCCTCCAACCTAAAAGGGTTATGCTAAGAGATTGATGCATAAAAACGAGGACTTTTCCTTGGAACAAATTCAGAAGCATCTACGTATCGAGGAAGAAGCCCGAAAATGTGATGCTAATAATTTGAACCAAGGACAATCGAGCGTCAATTGTGTGGAGGCCAAGAAAAAAGGACCAGGACAGTTCAAGAAGAAAAATGTACAGTTCAAGAAACCCGGACAGAAACCAAAACCTGATCTTAACAAAAGAAAAGACAAATGTCACGTTTGTGGAGAAACATGACATTATGCCAGAGAATGTCAACATCGCAAGAGTGGATATGGATCTGCTAACATGGTTGAGGAGAACCTTGTAGCAATGGTTTCAGATCTTACTCTTGATGTAGCCATGATCTCTGAAATAAACATGGCTAGTGAGCCATCTGGACGGTGGTTGGATTCTGGGGCCACCGTTCACATTTGTAACAACCGAGAACTGTTCAAAATTTTTACTGAAGTTGTTGGACAAGAAGTACAAATGGGTAACGGTTCCCATGCCAGTGTTGGAGGCAAAGGAACTATAGAGATCAACTTCACATCTGGGAAGAAACTTACATTAGTTAATATTTTATTTGTTCCGAAAATTAGAAAGAGTCTAACTTCTATTTGTCTTTTGGATAGGAAAGGTTTTAAAATTTCAGTTGAGTTTAGCAAAGTAATTCTTACTAAGAATGGAGTCTTTCGAAAGAGTAATGAATGTAATGGCATATACAAGTTATCTATCAATAATATAAGTAATGCTTCTGTTTATTTTTGCTCTTCAATTTTTTTATGGCATAGTCGATTAGGACATGTAAATGCTAAGAACTTGAATGTTATGCATGCAATGAGACTTATAAATATTGATAGCAATAAAATTGATAAATGTGAAATTTGTGTTAGATAAAAAATTATGAGAAAACCTTTTCCAATGGTACAAAGAGAATCACAATTATTAGATTTAATACATACTGATTTATGTGAATTAAATAGAATATTGACTAGGGGTGGAAAGCGATATTTTATTACATTTATTGATGATGCTAGTAGATATTCATATATTTACTTGTTGAGAACAAAAGATGAAGCTCTTGTTTTATTTAAGAAATATAAGTCAGAAGTAGAAAACCAACTTGAGAAGAAGATTAAAATTTTACGTTCTGATAGAGGCATGAAATTTTGCTCAAATGAATTTGATATCTTTTGTAAAGAAAATGGCACCATTCATCAAACTAGTGTTGCTTATACACCACAACAAAATGGTATAGCATAAAGGAAAAATCGCACATTTCATGACATGATAAATTGCATGCTAAATCATGCTAACTTACCCTCTAATTTATGGGGAGATGCCCTCTTGACTGCCTGCAATGTACATAATAAGATTCCTAGTTTAGTGGTGAAAATTAGTCCCTACGAAATATGGAAAGACAGAAAGCCTAACATAAATTATTTCAAAGTGTGGGGGTGTATTGCCTATTTTAGAGTTTCAAACCCTAAAAGGACTAAGTTAGGTGATAGAATTATTAAGAGTGTATTTGTAGGATATACTATTAATAGTAATGCCTATAGACTTCTAGACTTAGAGTTAAACTTAATAACTGAGTCTAGGGATGTGGAATTCTTCGAGAATAAATTCTCAAAAGATGTTGAAAATGAAGGAACTCCCACACTTGACAAAACTACAGGTCCTACAAGGTCTATGGTTGAGATTGGGGAACCTAACGTTCCAGAACAACCTATGGAACCTAGAAGGAGCACAGCGCGGGCGCGTCGTAAAGTCGCATTGGCGCTTTTAGACGCACTTAGCACTTCGCTCGAGCCGCGAGCCAACTTTTTGTCTAGCCGTGGTTCGAATTCGAACCAAGTTTTGACTGTTTGAATTCAACAGTTACATGAATGAGGACACTAAATATTTGATTAATTGGAGAGTTATTTCGAGATATTTTGCTCATTAATCAAATTGATCGTTACTAATTCTTAATAATGAGCATCAATTTCAAAAATTAACTATTGATTAATCTATATATTTACAATTTCGAAATCTCTATGAGACAATCTAAAAAATTCTCTCTTTCTACTAATCTTTCTCTGTTTTGCTGCAACATCTCAAGAGTGCTTGATCAATCCTGGAGGTGTATTGCTACGGGGCAATAGAGATCTTAAGGACAGGGATAACCCGTCAACCTCTTGATCTTCTCTGATTCCACATCCTTAAATCAACACAAGGAAGTGGCTCCTTACTATCGTCGAGGAGGTTGAACACACAAGATTCAATTAATATGCTATTGTCGGCAAAGTGGGAAGGAAACTCTTCTCCCAGGAAGACACTACTCGACCTCGCTCCATAGAAAATGGTCGTCGGCCACGAGTACGATAAACACTAGGCCCCTACAAACAGGGCCTCCTCGATGCACCGTTTCGTCTCAGCCAAAGAAAATATATTGCCCGACCATCCTCCACAAACTGAAGTCTTCGATATACTCCATTGAATACGATGACATATTCCTGTCATCGTCGACTATGTTACTATTTGAAACCACACAGCGGAGCACCAATAGCTCCCCGTCCAACTCAATGAAGCGCGCGCCACCGTCGTAAATTCCAATTGAACATTGGGTTCTCGGTTGGCTCACCGATAACGGCAAGCCCGACGACTTCGGAATCGAAGAGAGTCACCTATCGTAGCGAGTTGACGGTGTGGAATTAAGATACTATTATTGTAGATGATGTCGTCGTAAAATATATCCCGATCGATCATGCGGCAACTGGCGTTCCTGAGCGAGATAGCAGCAAGAAACGAGAATTGACTGACGCAGCATAAAAGAATGGTGCAGTCGCATCTCTTGTCTCTAGGGGTCGCGGACATGGCGATGACTTGGATTACGTAGAAATATTTAATTAATTAAGCTAAACAGCATGCTGACGTATCACAATTAGTTAGAAGTTTGTTCTGTAAGCTTGTATATAAGCCTCTTCTTAAGAATAAAGATGTGTGACTTCATCTTCTTCCTAAGCTTCCTTTAGCTTTCTTCATGTATTTGTTCATGGTATTAAAGAAGTGAATTCGATCTTGGCTGAATTCTTGCTCCTTTTCTTACTCTTTCTTCTTAAATATCTAGTTTTCAATTGCTTGATTCCTATTTCACACTTTGTACTGTGTGATTTTCTTGATTGCTTTCTTGCTTTCTTGATTAATGGCGGATCTTGTAGTTTCTTCAGCATCTCCAACTGAAACTACCCAGAATATGGATTCTCCAGGCTTTTCTCTGGTCACTGCTCCACTTTCAGGCCCTAACTACCTGACTTGGAGCGCCGCGACCCAGATTTCTCTTGGAGCTCGTGATAAATTAGGTTTTATTGATGGCACAGTTACAAAACTTAATGAAGCTACTGCAATCACATAGTATTTGAAGTGGAGAAAGTCAGATTATCTTGTTCGATCTTGGATTCTAGGATCGCTGTCAAAGGGTCTTGCTGAGAATTTCTTGTATTGCTCTACTGCCATAGATCTTTGGATTCAGCTTGTGGAACGCTTTGTAGTGAGCAATGGTCCTCAGCTTTACCAAATCCAGAGACAAATTAACTCTGTTGATCAATGTAATCAAAATCTTGTTGATTATTTTAACAAGCTTTTTAAGTTTTGGTATGATTTGAATCGATTGAAACCTATGTCCTACTGTGAATGTGGATTATGAACTTGTAATGTGAACAAGAGGTTAGGTGATCTTGATACTTCTAACAAGATAATGCAATTCCTCGTGGGACGAAATACAAAGTCGCATTGGTGTTTTTAGGCACACTTCGCCCGAGCCGCGAGCCAGCTTTTTTGTCTAGCCGTGGTTCAAATTCGAACCTAGTTTTGACTGCTTGAATTCAACAGTTACATGAATGAGAACACTAAATATTTGATTAATTGGAAAGTTATTTCGAGATATTTTGCTCATTAATCAAATTGATTGTTACTAATTCTTAATAATGATCATCAATTTTAAAAATTAACTATGGATTAATCTATATATTTACAACCTCGAAATCTCTATGAAACAATCTAAAAAATTCTCTCTTTCTACTAATCTTTCTCTGTTTTGCTGCAACATCTCAAGAGTATTTGATCAATCCTGGAGGTGTATTGCTACGGGGCAATAGAGACCTTAAGGATAGGGATAACCCGTCAATCTCTTGATCTTCTCTGATTCCACATCCTTAAATCAACACAAGGAAGTGGCTCCTTACTATCGTCAAGGAGGTTGGACACACAAGATTCAATTAATATGCTATTGTCGGCAGAGTGGGAAGGAAACTCTTCTCTCAGGAAGACACTGCTCGACCTCGCTCCATAGCAAATGGTCACCGACCGCGAGTACGATCAGCACTAGGCCCCTACAAACAGGGCCTCCTCGATGCACTGATTCATCTCCGTCAAAGAAAATATATTGCTCGGCCATCCTCCTCGACGATAGTAAGATACGCGAGTTGACGGCGTGGAAGATACTGTTACTGTAGATGATGTTATCGTAAAATATATCCCGATGGATCACGCGGCAACTGGTGTTCCTGAGCGAGATAGCTGCAAGAAATGGGAATTGACATACGCAGCATAAAAGAATGGTGCAGTCGCATCTCTCGTCTCTACGGGTCGCGTACATGGCGATGGCTTGGATTGTGGGATACCACGAGATAGTGGTTTCTAGGAACAGATCATTGATCCAATGCAGACGGATAAAGATGCGAGTGATTGAATTATGTAGAAATATTTGATTAATGAAGCTAAACAGCTTGCTGACATGTCACAATTAGTTAGAAGTTTGTTCTGTAAGCTTGTATATAAGCCTCTTCTTAAGAATAAAGATGTGTGACTTTATTTTCTTCCTTAGCTTTTTTTAGTTTTCTTCATGTATTTGTTCATGGTATCAGAGCAGTGAATTCGATCTTGGCTGAATTCTTGCTCCTTTTCTTGCTCTTTCTTCTTCAACATCTGGTTTTCAATTGCTTGATTCCTATTTCGCACATTATACTGTGTGATTTTCTTGATTGCTTTCTTGCTTTCTTGATTAATAGCGGATCTTGTAGTTTCTTCAGCATCTCCAGCTAAAACTACCCAGAATATGGATTCTCCAGGTTTTTCTCTGGTCACTGGTCCACTGTGAAGCCCTAACTACCTGACTTGGAGCACCGTGATCCAGATTTCTCTTGGAGCTCGTGACAAATTAGGTTTTATTGATGGCACAGTTACAAAACCTAATGAAGCTACTGCAATCACAGAGTATTTGAAGTGGAGGAAGTCAGATTAACTGGTTCGATCTTGGATTCTAGGCTCGTTGTCGAAGGGTCTTGCTGAGAATTTCTTGTATTGCTCTATTGCCATAGATCTTTGTATTCAGTTTGAGGAACGCTTTGGAGTGAGCAATGGTCCTCAGGTTTACCAAATCCAGAGACAAATTAACTCTGTTGATCAATGTAATCAGAATCTTGTTGATTATTTTAACAAGCTTTTTAAGTTTTGGTATGATTTGAATCGATTGTAACCTATGCCCTACTGTGAATGTGGATTATTCACTTGTAATGTGAACAAGAGGTTAGATGATCTTGATACTTCTAACAAGATAATGCAATTCCTCATGGGACTAAATGCAAAGTCGCATTGGTGCTTTTAGGCGCACTTCGCCCGAGCCGCGAGCCAACTTTTTGTCTAGCCGTGGTTCAAATTCGAACCTAGTTTTGACTGTTTGAATTCAACAAGTACATGAATCAGGACACTAAATATTTGATTAATTGAAGAGTTATTTCAAGATATTTTGCTCATTAATCAAATTGACTGTTACTAATTCTTAATAATGATCATCAATTTTAAAAATTAACTATGGATTAATCTATATATTTACAACCTCGAAATCTCTATGAGATAATTTAAAAAATTCTCTCTTTCTACAAATCTTTCTGTTTTGTTGCAACATCTCAAGAGTGCTTGATCAATCCTGGAGGTGTATTGTTACGGGGTAATAGAGACCTTAAGGACAAGGATAACCCGTCAACCTCTTGATCTTCTTTGATTCCACATCCTTAAATCAACAGAAGGAAGTGGCTCCTTACTATCGTCGAGGAGGTTGAACACACAAGATTCAATTAATACGCTATTGTCGGCAAAGTGGGAAGGAAACTCTTCTCCCAGGAAGACACTGCTCGACCTCGCTCCATTGCAAATGGTCACCGGCCGCGAGTACGATCAACACTAGGCCCCTACAAACAGGGCCTCCTTGATGCACTGATTCGTCTTCGCCAAAGAAAATATATTGCTCGGCCATCCTCCTCAAACTGAAGGCTTCGATTTACTCCGTTGAATACAATGACATATTCCTGTCGTCGTCGAATATGTTACTATTTGAAACCACACGACGGAGCACCAATAGCTCCCTGTCCGACTCAATGAAGCGCCACGCCGTAAATTCCAGTTGAACATTGGGTTCTCAATCGGCTCACTGACAACGGCAAGCCTGACGACTTCGGAATCGAAGAGAGTCACCTGTCGTAGCGAGTTGACAACGTGGAAGATATTGTTACTGTAGATGATGTCGTCGTAAAATATATCCCGATCGATCACGCGGCAACTGGTGTTCCTGAGTGAGATAGCCGCAAGAAATGGGAATTGACAGACGCAGCATAAAAGAATGGTGCAGTGGCATCTCTCGTCTCTACGGATCGCGGACATGGCGATGGCTTGGATTGTGGGATACCACGGGATAGTGGTTTCTGGGAACAGATCATTGATCCAATGCAGACGGATAAAGATGCGAGTGATTGAATTATGTAGAAATATTTGATTAATGAAGCTAATCAACATGCTGACATGTCACAATTAGTTAGAAGTTTGTTCTGTAAGCTTGTATATAAGCCTCTTCTTAAGAATAAAGATGTGTGACTTCATCTTCTTCCTAAGCTTTCTTTAGTTTTCTTCATGTATTTGTTCATGGTATCAGAGCAGTGAATTCGATCTTGGCTGAATTCTTGCTCCTTTTCTTGCTCTTTCTTCTTGAACATCTGGTTTTCAATTACTTGATTCCTATTTCGCACTTTGTACTGTGTGATTTTCTTGATTGCTTTCTTGCTTTCTTGATTAATAGCGGATCTTGTAGTTTCTTCAGCATCTCCAGCTGAAACTACCCAGAATATGGATTCTCCAGGTTTTTCTCTGGTCACTGCTCCACTGTCAAGCCCTAACTACCTGACTTGGAGCACCATGATCCAGATTTTTCTTGGAGCTCGTGATAAATTAGGTTTTATTGATGGCACAGTTACAAAACCTAATGAAGCTACTACAATTACAGAGTATTTGAAGTGGAGGAAGTCAGATTAACGGGTCCGATCTTGGATTCTAGGCTCGTTGTCGAAGGGTCTTGCTGAGAATTTCTTGTATTGCTCTATTGCCATAGATCTTTGTATTCAGTTTGAGGAACGCTTTGGAGTGAGCAATGGTCCTCAGGTTTACCAAATCCAGAGACAAATTAACTTTGTTTATCAATGTAATCAGAATCTTGCTGATTATTTTAACAAGCTTTCTAAGTTTTGGTATGATTTGAATCGATTGAAAACTATGCCCTACTGTGAATGTGGATTATGCACTTGTAATTAATGTGAACAAGAGATTAGGTGATCTTGATACTTCTAACAAGATAATGAAATTCCTCATGGGACTAAATGAGTCATTTGAAGCAGTAAATAATCAGATACTCATGCAAGAATCTCTTCCCACAGTAAATAAAACCTATTCAATGTTAAGCACTATTGAATCACAGAGGGCAGCCACTCTCAATTTTGGTGAAGCTGCTGAGACAAATGCTATGATGGCTAAGGGGTCTGAAAAAGGTTCTAATGCTAGAGGAGGTGAAAATTTTCGAAGGAAAGATAATAATGGAAGAAAGGAAGATAGGTACTGTGATCATTGTAAGACCACGGGACACTCTAAAGATGTTTGTTTCAAGGTGGTTGGCTATTCAGATTGGTACAAGGATTTCAAGAACAAGAAAGATTAGAAGGACAAGGGCACATACAAGTCAGTCAATATGGTTGATGTTCAAGCTGATGCTAAGGATCTTTCCAATAATAAGCAACATGAATGGTTGGCAGAATTCTTCAAGAGTGAGATGTCAAAGTTCATGAAGGGCAAGCATGTAGCAGAGAATGTGGTGAACTTTGCACATATTGCTGATTATACATGTATGGCATCACTTTTGTCATCTAGTTCTGTCAAGTCTGATTTTTGGATTATGGACACTGGTGCTTCTAATCACATTTGCTGTAATCCTAAAATGTTTGATAAGCTGATTACTCTTTCAGTCCCTACATTAGTTCTTCTTCCTGATGGTCATGTTAAACATGTCACTAAAGTAGACCAAATTAAGCTTGGTGGTGGTCTATATCTTAAAAACACCCTTTTCCTTCCTTCTTTTAATCACAATCTTCTCTTTGTCAGTAAATTCACCAAGTTCAACCAAAATTTTCTTTCTTTCTCTTCTAATGCTTGCATTTTACAGGACCTGAAGAGTAGAACTGTCCTGGCAGTTGGAAGAGTTGCAAGCAACCTCTACATACTAGATAAAGAATCATTTTCATGTGATCTAGTTAAACAATACAATGTTAATTTTCCTAAAAATATTTTCCATTTTTTCCATCATGATTCATGTTCTTTCTTTCCAAATAATACCAATTTTAGTCATAATCTCATTCCTTGTTTCTTTGTACCACAATCTGAAATTCTTCAATGTAATGGTGTTTCTTATACAAATAAAGACATGAATTCTGTTGCTTTATGGCATACAAGGTTGGGACATCCAAGTAATTTCATTTTGCAGCATTTATCTTTCATTTCAAAGTTAGGTACTCTTAATAATGAATATCATGTCTGCCCTTTAGCTAAGCAGACCAGACTAGTTTTTCCTATTAGCTACAAACATAGCTCAATAATTCTTGAGCTGTTACACATGGACATATGGGGACCTTACAAAGAGGAGATTTCTTAACTGGGGCCCATTATTTTTTAATTGTGGTGATGACTTTAGCAGGAGTACATGGACATTTCTTATGCAGCACAAATCCTAGACTTTGGGTATTCTTAGAAAAAATTTCAAACTTTTGCAGAATCAATTTTAGATTTCCATTAAGGCAGTGAGAATTGATAATGGAATAGAATTTTTGAGTCATGATTGTCAGGGCTTGTTCTCTGAATTGGGTATTCTACATCAAATGAGTTGTGCTTATACTCCACAGTAGAATGGAGTAGTTGAAATAAAACACAGGCATCTTCTTCAAGTTGCAAGGGTATTGTTGTATCAGTCTCATTTGCCTAAGAAGTTCTGGGGTGAATGTTTGTTGCATGCTACTTTTCTCATTACTAGATTGCCAACCAAGCCCTTGTCATGGAAGTCACCTTTTGAGCTTTTACATGGCAAGACTCCCAATTATGATCTATTGAAAAGTTTTGGATGTTTGTGCTATATTACTGACATTCATCCCCACAAGGAGAAGTTTGTTGTTAGATCTATTCCATGTGTATTTCACTGATATGAAAGCTTACAAAGTATGTACATTGCACGATTCAAAAGTGTTCATAGTAGAGATGTAAAATTTTGTGAAGACATTTTTCCTTATGCCTTTTTAGCAGCCCCATTCTCAATGCCAGATTCACTTTCTGAAGATTCCATATGCTTACCAATTCCACCCGTTATTCATGGTGATGATGATTATAGAACTACTACTACTAAAACACCAATTACTACAAATCCTGAAGTGCCTCACAATGTTGAAGTACCTGTAAGATAAAGCTCCAAGGTAAGGAGACCTCCTACTTGGTTTTTTGATTTTGTGTCTTCAGTACAAGAAAACCATATACCAATTGCACTTCCATCAAACCCTTCTCAATACATCATTCCTGCTTATCCTTACACAATACACCCATGCTTTTCGGCTCAACACGTTGAGTTTATGGCTAACTTGAATGCAGTAAAAGAGCCTAGATCGTATCATGAAGCAAAGAAAGTTCCTCAGTTGGTAGATGCTATGCAAACTGAATTAGGAGCTTTGGAGAAGAACAACACTTAGGAACTTAGCTCATTGCCAGAAGGGAAGAAAGCAATAGGCTCAAAGTGGATGTTCAAGTTAAAGTTGAATCCATATGGTACCATTGATAGGTACAAAGCCAGACTAGTGGCTAAAGGTTATACACAAGTTAAAAAAGAAGATTATACAGAGAGTTTCTCCCCAGTTACCAAGACTGTTACAGTGATAGTTTTCATATCTTTGGTAGCATCAAGAGGTTGGCCTTTGCACCAATTCGATATCAATAATGCTTTTCTTCATGGGCATATTGATGAAGAAGTCTATATGGTACCTCCCGGGGGTTATACAAAGGCTGAAAAAGGACAATTCTGTAAGCTTACAAGATCTTTGTATGACCTTAAACAGGTATCCAGACAATGGAACTTGGAATTTTCTAAATATCTCAGCAAATTTGGTTTTAAGCAATCCTCTGCAGATCCTTGCCTTTTCACATACAATCTGAATAATGAGTTTCTGGCACTCATTGTGTATGTTGATGATGTGCTTGTCACAGGAACTTCAGAAAAGCTGATTCATCAAGTTAAGAATTCACTTCATGATGCTTTTACTATCAAGGACCTAGGAGCAGCAAAGTACTTCCTTGGACTTGAAATAGCCAGATCATCGGAGGGGATTTA
This sequence comes from Canna indica, assembly GCA_034359265.1. Taxonomy (NCBI): domain Eukaryota; kingdom Viridiplantae; phylum Streptophyta; class Magnoliopsida; order Zingiberales; family Cannaceae; genus Canna; species Canna indica. Next base: position 1,164,798 of record CP136891.1, read on the forward strand.
TGTAAATCAGAGGAAATACATTCTTGACTTGGTAAGTGATGCAAGCTTGTTAGGGGCAAAGCCAGCTTTAACCCCTTTGCCTAAGGGTTTGTCACTTTCTACAGATATTGGCACTCCTCTATTTGATCCTGCTCAATTCAGGAGAATTATTGGGAGACTACTTTACTTAAGTTTTACCAGACCTGACATCACTTACTCTGTATAGATTATTTTAAGTCAGTTTGTTCAAGCACTAAGAGATACTCACTGGAATGTTGTGATTCATATACTCAGATACTTAAAGGGGTGTCCTGCTACAGGGTTTTTCTTCTCTACATCAAATACAAACATTATCGAAGCCTATAGTGATGCTGATTGGGCTTCATGCCATGACACAAGACATTCTATCACTGGCTATTGCATCTTCATTGGCATTTCACCGGTTTCTTGGAAATCGAAGAAACAAACTACAATTTCTCGATCATCAGTTGAGGCTGAATATCGAAGTCTTGCTGCAACAGTGTGTGAGATCCAATGGTTGACTTACTTGCTGCAAGATCTTTAGATATCCATTTCTCTTCCTGTCAAGCTATGGTGTGACAACCAGGCTGCAGTTCATATAACACAAAATCATGTGTTTCGTGAGCATACAAAGCATCTAGAAATAAATTGTCATTTGGTACGTGACAAGTTCAAGGCTGGTTTGATAGTTCCCCAGCACATCTCTTCTCAACAGCAGCTCGCGGACATCTTCACAAAGTCCTTGTCTAGTCCTTGCTTTTAGTGTTTAATGTCCAAGTTGGGCTTGTTACAGTTTCAACAAGCTCCAACTTGAGGAGGGGGTGTAGAAATATTTAATTAATAAAGCTAAACAGCATGCTGACGTGTCACAATTAGTTAGAAGTTTGTTCAGTAAGCTTGTATATAAGCCTCTTCTTAAGAATAAAGATGTGTGACTTCATCTTCTTCCTAAGCTTTCTTTAGCTTTCTTCATATATTTGTTCAGATTCAGCAGCGCGAGTTGGACGTTGTGGTTGTTGAGGAGGAGCCATTCGTCGAACACTATGCGGACAGAGAAGCCTTGGGTTCGGGGAGGCAGTCCGAACGTGTACGCCTGTCGTCCGCGAACAAGAAGAAATCAATGTTGTCGCCTGCGTCGCCCCCGCCAATTTATCAGAGCAGCAGAGACAGTGTCTGGGGAGGGAGGGAGGTGAGGCCGTGGGTGGCAAACCGCCACGAGGTGCGGACAAGGTGGAGGAGGACGTAGTCGATGAGGTCGACGATCCGGACATGCTGCCCGACGCGCTGGATGAGGTCAGCGGGGAGATTGGACCAATCTTGCGCCATCTCGAGATGGAGGTATCTTGAAGTATAGTGAATACAAAAAATAAAGAGTGAGAAAGAGAGGTTGTTTTTAAAGAGATAGCAGAAACCCATAATGCAAGAAATGCAATTGATTGAGAGTAAAATTTAATTGAAGAATACATGAATCTGTGTGTGTATATATACAGATAAAGAATAGAGGTGGCAGGCAAAACAAAACAGTTATGATTTGTGCCAGAGAAAATAAAAACAGAGGCCATTGTCTATTGATGGTGGAGAGTGTAGTGGTTGCTTTTGAGTAATGGTGTTGAGTGCTGAGCTGCATAGTGCATAGGACTGTTTATTGGTATGCATAGGATTGTTTCATGTTTATTTGCATGGTTGCCGCAGCTTTGTTGAACATTAGGTTGAGTCGAACCATGTAGAGAGGTTTTAGTGGCTTTAATAGTTTTCTCATTGAATGAATGTAGTGTATATATATATACAATTGCAGCTGAGTTGCCAGAGAATCAAATAAAATCAAAATAAAAACAAACTCCATTTCATGGAGCAGAAGGAAAATGGAGGCGGTTAATAAACATCGTGATGGTATGGTACTGCTGCATAAAGTGTCGACGTGTCAATAAGAGTGCTTCTCTATTTTGGATGATGATGCATGTTGTTTGTCATGTCCTGTAGAGCTTCACTATACGATTTTATTTGTTGAGTATTTGATGCTTCATTACGAAGAAGGTGGTAATTTGGAGAGCAGGGATCGACGTATCAGAGTAGTGAAAACGAGAGATGAATTAAGAAGATTAAGAATGATGCATTTGATCTATCATTGATTACATATTTATAGACAGATTTGTTACAGTCATCGTGTAGAAACAGAAGGAGTTACATCATCATGGAGGAAATAGTCATCGTGAAGAAACAGAAGGAGTTACATCATCATAGAGAAAATAGATGATTAGTGCCACTTGAGCTATAGTGGAAGAGACGCTGAGTTGGCAGATGACCTGGCATTGCTTTAATGCTTAATACGACGTACGTGAAGATGAAGTCATGTTAAGATGTATTGTATTTCGAATCCAAATTAAAACCCACTCCACTAAATGTTTCGCACGGTTTAATTGGGAGGAAGAATGAGCTTTTGTTTGTTTGCTCCGGGTTGGGCCGATAGTGCGGGGGTAGAGCCCCCGCGATATGGACTCGACCCGATATTGACTTGGAGCTTTGACCCGGTATGGTGACCATATATATATATATAGTTAGGGTTAGAGAGAGAGAGAGAGGAAGAGTTGTGGAGGCAAAACTATTAGAGGGAGAAAATTTATGAGAAACTCTGTAATCTTCAACATATAGTGGATTCATTATCTTCGCTCGTGGATGTAGGCACACTGCTGAACCACGTAATTTCTTGTGCTTGTTTGTTCTCGTTCTTGTTTATTTCTATTGTTTTATCTCGAATTTAGGTTCTGTCATAGCAAACCAGTATCAGAGCTACGCTGTTGTTGATCCCAAGGAGCGTGATGTCAACCATGAAATTTGAGATTGAGAAATTTGTCGGGAAGAATGATTTCGAACTATGGAAAATGAAGATGCATGCCCAGTTGTCTCAACAGGGGTTGCAGAAAGCGTTGAAAGGCAGAGATCATCTACCACAGACGATGTCAGAGGCGGAAAAAGATAAATTCCTAGAGAAGGCATTCGGGGCGCTGGTTTCATCTCTCGCTGATAATGTCCTCAGAGAAGTTGTTGGAGAGAAGACACATGCATCTCTATGGTTAAAGCTTGAGAGCCTGTATATAACGAAGTCACTAATCCCCCACCATCTGTATCTGAAGCAGTGATTTTTAACTCTCAAGATGGAAAAAGGTACGCCCATTGAAGAACATATTGATCAACTCAATAAGATTGTTTTAGATATGGGTAATGTTGATGTGAAAATAGATGACGAATATCAGACCTTAATTTTGTTGTTTTCTTTGCCTAAATCATATGATCACCTGGATACTACTTTGTTGTATGGACGAGATACGATCTCTATGGAAGAGGTCAAGGCTTTCTTGAACTCTAACGAGTTGAGGAAAACAATTCAGGGGAATACAGAAAGTGACAGTGGTGAGGGATTGATTGTTAGAGGCAGATATCATGAAAAAGGCGGGAGTAGTAGAGGCAAGTTGAGGTCCAAATCAAAAGTCAGAAAAAATGATAAATATTTTGGTTGTGGTAGCAAAGGAAACTGGAGGAGAAACTGTCCAAAGAGAGGTAATGGAAAGAATGCAGGGGATTCTGGAAAAGCTAAAAGTAATGTTGTTGGAGTTGCTGAAGATGATTCTGTTGGAGGAAATATTCTCAGTGTGACTGTAAATCACTCAAGTTCAGAGTGGATTCTTGATTCGGGATGTTCTTATCATATGTGTCCGCAGAAAGACTGGTTTACCACCTATCAATCTATGGATGGTGGTAAAGTTCTTATGGGAAATAATTGCGTCATGTCACGTGAATGGGATTGGTACAATTCGGATCAAATTTTGAAACCCAAGACCTGACCTAATTATCTTTGGGTTTGGTCAGGTTGTACCCAACCCAATCCAATCCGAATAGTTCAGGTCGGGATGGATCGCATTCTTGGACCCATTGGGTCAACTCGGGTCAATGAACAACCCTATCTATTATGTGAGCAATGTATGCATCTTTTATATAATTTTTAATTTTTAGTTAGTACCCTCCAAATCACTAAGAGATATTTTGGTTCACATAATAGAATAGAAATGAATAAGAATAGACATGAAATAAAATTAGAGAGACACTAAAATATATTTCTTTAGAAAATATGGTAGTGTTTAGCTTGCATTTAGAATAAATTGAAAATAGATAAAGCATAATTATTTATTATTTGATTTTGTTAGGAATAAATAGGAATATCATTATTTGATTTTAAAATGTATGAATTAATTAAATTAATGAATCACTTAAAAATTGTTTTTTTCTTAAAAAGTAAATACTAAATATAAAAGAAATTGAAAATCAATTCAAACGGACAGATGGCAGTATGGCACTGGCCCAATTTTCTTTCAAACGGCTTGTATTTCTCCAATTAGGTGTACTGAGTCGATTTTTAGTCCATATTATTAATTAGTATGAACGCGAATTTTACTCTTTTAAGCGTGTTGCATAATTAGTCAACTGGACGTAGACATTGATCGCGACATGCATTTATTCCTGCAAAAGTGATTTGTGTTCTTATCCGTGTTTTTAAAGTAATTAATTGTTGCTGACTTAAATCATCCCTATTGATTTGACAAGTAATCTACTCTTTCAATTTTTATACTATAACGATGGATTTGTTAGCGAGAATTTTGGGAAACCATACAAATTTTATATTTAATTGGTAAAACCATAAATATTTTATGGAATGATGATAAGGAAAAACATGAATCTTACTCATAAATTAACATGAACAAATTTCACCATCAAAATTTCAAATAGTTCCATTAACAAGTTTTTTCAGTTTCCAAATACAAAGATATACATAAAAAATGAAGATACAATACAAGAGTTTTCATAGAACAAGTCTCCCTCCACACAGTTGCTAGCTAGATATATACTTAGATACAAAAATATCCTACCGCCACATCAAGTGTATAAATTAAGTCTCCAAGCACTACAAACTACAAAGAATGGAAAGAATATGTCTATGATAATTATATTATATTTATGTGCTAGTAAAGTTTTTATGAGAGCAAATACTCATCACTTCTATTGACAGTGGCACTATTGACTCCACTGCTAAGGGCCAGTTCATCATAAGGTTCTTGAAAAGCAACCCTTGCATTTCCAAAATAAGTGGCAGATGAAGATGTGGATATTGACTTCAATTCAATGTCTTTTAATATGATCTCAATTTCCCTCACGATATCATTCATTGTGGGTCGGTTCTCAGATGACTCCTGGACACATTGCAAAGCCAATTCTGCGAACCTCTTGAAACCAACAAGGCATCCAGTATTCAGCATAAGTGCTGGATCGATCATGTCCTTTAGACCGTAGAATTCTGCATCATAGTCATCTATTGCCATCTTGATCTCGCGAACTATGTATTTACCATTCACTATTGGCAACGTAGCAGTTATCAGCTCTAGCATTACGACCCCGAGGCTGTAAACGTCACTCTTTGCAGTCAATTGTTGGGTCATGAAATATTCAGGATCAAGATAACCCTGTACAGATCAATATAACTAAATCTTAAGTTGTAACCAAGTTGGATGAAATATGAATGCTTGGAGGTAAAGGCTTACCAGTGTTCCCTTGACACCAGTTGAGACATGGTCCCTTTCGGTTTCAACTACTAATATTGAGAGACCAAAATCTGCAACTTTAGCAATCAAGTCATCATCCAAAAGAATATTGCTCGATTTTACATCTCTATGAATAATGGGAGGTTTAGCGAGCTCATGAAGATAGGCAAGCCCTCTTGCTGAATCCAAAGCTATGTTAAGTCTCCTTTTCCAGTTCAAGTGCATTCCTTTCTTCCCTGAAGTTAGCAATGGAATGTTATCACTGTGGCAAAAGAAATATATATGAGGGCGAGCCTTGGTACAATGATGAGGTTGTTCAATTACAAGAACCTCGTGCACGGGATCACCCTTTATATATATAATTATCAAAACAAATGAAAAATGAAACAGTTAAAGTTGAAGATTATACCAGACAAGTTGTCAGTTAAAGTTCCATTAGAAATGTATTCATAGACCAGTGTCCGTTCCCCCTTTTCAAAGCAAAAGCCTACAAGTTCGACTAGATTTTTGTGATGCACCCTAGAGAGCATCTCAATCTCTGTCTTGAACTCAAGTCCACCTTGCATAGAACCTTTCTGCGATATCTTGATTGCAACAATCTGCCCATCTGAAAGAATTCCTTTGTAGACCTGGAGAAAGATCAATCTATTAAACTTCTATCCATTGATCATCTTTGTTAGAGACTTTGAAAAAAGATTTCTTGCCTTTCCATAGCCCCCTGCTCCAATTTCATTATCTTTTGAGAAACCATTAGTGAACTTCCTTATCTCATCCAAAGAAAAATATTTTGCTAATTTTATTTGTGGCGCAGATCCATCTTGATCACCAGCTGATCCCCATGATGCTAAAAAATATGGAGTACAACAATTATCAGAAGAATTTATGGAGAATATTGTTAGACTTATCTTGGGCTACATGAATGTCAAATAATAAGACTTGTGAACGTCAAAAGTCTAAATTTATGAGACAAACAAAGGTAAATACTACAAAATTATGTAATTTTAAGTTTTCTTCATGGAATGAAACTTGTAAACTATAAGAAATTCATCCGGAGTTTCCTGAAGTATGAGATCCCTAATCCACAGTATAAATAGGATTGTGAAAAAATAAAATAAAAAGAAAATGGGCCTGCAAACATCCATCTCAATATGAACATTTTCTGGGTTCTGCCTAGACTCAAAAATTCTCATATAAAAAGATATTTTTCATCTTCTACTTTTGATTAGAGCTTTTATGCAAGAAATTATTACAGTTTAACATCTTTATATATACTTGAACATATAGATGAAGGTAAGATTATTTATTTTCGCAATGCACATATATGTATAGCAGTATGAAATAACTTAAACTTCCATTATAAACATTGATTATTTTGCACAAGCTAGGTTCATGCAGGTATGATTTGTACTTGCAAGTTGCAAATATAATTAGTAGCTTATTCATCAACTCAAAAGGGAAATTATCATATAACATGATAGTTTTCTTTGGGGATAAATTACCAAAAGGATTGTTTAGGTTGATTGCTTTCTTAGCTCGCTTTCTCTGTCGTACTGCATAGGTTCCTAATCCTGCAATGATGAACATAGCAGCAGCACTGCCAACTACTACTCCGATAATCAAACCTCGATGCCCTGAGAGTCATTTTACAGTATCAATAGGATATGAAAGATAAGTCTTCAATATCATGCAAAAGGAACTAGAGTTGTAATGCTAAGCAAGAACTTGTACCCTTGTGATCATAAGAATATTGATTAGGATTGAAAAAGCATGGTCCATACTGTTCTGAGAGGTTGAGATTTTGGGTGCTCAAATCAAGCCAGACCAGAGTCTCATTCCGGGTGAAGTATTTTGATTTATTATGGCAAATTTGCAACTGTACTTGCAGATAATTATTACCATCGAAAAAGGAATTTCCAAGATTGGAGGTGATAGGAAATTCACTAAGTTTGCTCTTAATTTTTGTCCACATCGAGTCAGTTTTGGCTTTTATGTCTATATTACTGAAGGAAGGTGCTCTGCAAATGATCGGTCCTTCATATGGGTGTGAGCAAGTAGAGGAGAAAGAATCAGATGCAGGGGCCTTTTGCTGACCGCAATAATCCGTCTTCCCTAGTTGATCATTAGTGCAAACTGGATTTCCCTCAAGCCTGCAGATATGAATTAGGATGAGATAACTGAGTTAAAGCCTTTGGAAAGTGCTTAAGTTACACTTCCAACCTTTTACAATGATATTCCCAGACTCTGTGCTTTGTCCTCGACAACGGAAAAAGAATTTATTTTTCTAAATAATGACTTGGAGATGTGCTTACATTATGATTTTGTTGTAGTTGGAAGAGAGCGTGACAGATGTAAAATCATTGTTCTGGAAGTTCACCATCTGCAGTTCCTGACTAATATTGCTACCCATGTTGAGAGTACCGTTGAATGCATTGTTGTTAAGCCTCCTGAAAGTTGATCACGGCAAAAAGATGGTTGTAATTATGTAATATTCATAAGCAAACAGGTTTTCTAGATGTTTAATGTTGACACAAAATACTTACACTTCTTCTAGTCGAGGAAAGCTAAAGAATGCTTGTGGCACTTCCCCATGAAGATTCCCAGACTCTATAATTCTGATGCAAACAACAATTGATGCTTGGATTAAACTAATAGCCCATGGAAAGAATATAAATGAAGATGAATGACATTGATCAAAAAGTTAAGATGGTATTGAAGCAGGAGTTCTTGAGCTAGAGTCTTGTCTGGGTCACCTTTATAACAAAATGCTCAACAAATTCAAGCCCTAATGTTGGGCTTGGGCAAGTAACGTCTGCCCGCCTATACATGAGAGGGGATGTGAAGAAAATAAATGAACATATCATGTCATCCGAAGGGCTAAACTTTTAGATGAAATGATATTTGATCAAAAAGTTAAGAGAACTTATGCTGCCATCATGATTTCAGTCCGTAGTGAACTTACAGAGTTGTGAGTTGCTTTAAATCTAAGAGCCATGCTGGAGCGTCCAATGGATCAAATGAATTGTTGCTTAGATCCCTGAGAAGAACATCGTTCAAACACGATTTTTAGATTTATTAAATGGCAAAGCATGGAAGTAATTCAATTGCTGTAGAGACTTACAGATAATTGAGATTATTCATCCCCGTCAAATTTGGCATTGGTCCAGTTAGCTTGTTGTTAGCTAAGTTTCTGCAGCAATGGAGACGAAGAATTTGTCAATTTAGTCCAACAAAGAATTTCTATTTTAGTAATGGACGAGTTAGCCAACTTTAATCACAACTTACAAAACATTGATGGCTGTGAGGTTGTTGATGTTAGAAGGAACTGATCCATTTAGAGAATTATTATCGAGACGACTGGAAAAAAATGAGCAAATCATATCAATCAGATATAAACAAAGTAATCAACCAAGAAAATACATAATGATAGGCAGAGATTGATAGGCTATCTGATTAGTAAGCACTCACAGGACTTTAAGCTTCTTGACAAGACCTATCGACTGTGGAATTTCCCCAGAAAGATTGTTGTGGTCAAGAAGTCTGAATACAGACAACAGTTAGCAGAACACAACTGTAGAATTGGCATAAAGGATAAATTGTGGAGTGTTGATACTTACATATGTATAGCGTTCATACTGGAGTGGAAAAAAATACTTGGAATTGGGCCTGATAAGTTATTCTGATTCAAATGGCTGTGAAGCGCATAGAAGATAAATAAATTATTCTTGCACAAATCCATTAAAGCCCATAGTGATCTGTATCTCTATATGAAAAGTTCAAGAACAAAAGAGGCTTACAAATGCTCATTATTCACAAGCTGGTCTAATCCTGGAGATCCATTTGCCGAAGTTGGGAGAGTTCCATTCAACTGATTATCTGCCAAGTCCAGCCATTGAATATTGATGAGCCTACCCAGGGAAGCTGGTATTCCGCCGGTGAACTTGTTTGAGTTCAGAGCTCTGACTCAAAGGTTAAACAAAGAACAAGTAAATCCAAGTTTTTCACATCTGCAATTCATGTCTGTTGGAAACTAAGGGTACAGAAAGAGCAGGAATACAAATATCAGAATACTTACAAGATTCGGAGACTAAGTAGATTGCCTACTTCGACAGGGATAGGACCAATGAAATTGCAACTAATACATCTCCTAAGAAATAATGAAAGAAACATCAAGGTTATGCCCTTTCCATAGTAAAGATATATTATATAGGATACAAATGAGCTTAGAAGAAACTATCTCACTGGACTTACAAGGTACGAAGCTGCTTCAAGTTCCCAATACTTGCTGGAAGTGGACCGCCCAGATTGTGATTGTAAGAAAGATCCCTACATTTGTAGATGTCAAAATCAAATCCATGTCATATTTCAACAGTTCAATTGCGCTGAATGAGGCAGATGTGTCAAAAATCTTAAACATAAATCAACGAATTTGAATGGTAGGTACAAGAGAACCTACAAATTTAAATTTGATTTACAGAATTAGGGTTTTTCCAATGTGCTTGCTTTTGCGAAACACATAACAGCATTTACAAGCTCAAGACTGGCGCACTTACAAGAGTACTAATTCAGCTAGGTCTCCTATGTCCGTGCTCAATTGACCCCTAATATCCATGTTGAATAGCTTCCTGGAAGCAAAAGTGAAATTGGTTAACGAAGATACAACTAATACGAACACAATTAAGAAGGGAAAGGCAAACTCACAGCTCTGTCACACTTGAATCGCTGCAGTTGATTCCTTCCCAACGATCATCGCAGGGATCCCCACGCCCCCAGCTTTTAGGCGTGTTCTTCCATTGTTTCGAGAGAGATTTGAGGGCGGAAACTGTCCATGTTCAGCGGTCATCATCAATAAGACGAACTTTCATAAAGAAAGGTTCTTCTAGCGTTTCAATCAACAGTTAATCCAAGTATAGAAAGCAAAGGATTTACCATCCCGCGTATTTGTGCTGCTGAATCCATGTTGAAAACAAGCAAAGCACATAAAGAGCAACAACAAATGCCTTTTCATCAGCTTGCCTGCAATGAAGATGTGAAGCAAATTAACGTCTGCAGAGAGTCGCAGGAGTCGACCAAGAACTCATACCTTGCTTGAGATTGTTGGTGTACTGTGACACCGGTCGTTGCTTCTTTTCTTCCGAGTTATTTGGGATGATAACAAGAATATAAAGTTATTGCAGGGGATGCCAAGTATGCTAATTTATCGAGCAGAGGAAGAAGACCAAGCTTTTATTCAACGAAGATTACCTGGTCTTTGCAAACTGAGTAAAGCCACGAGCACAAAGACTTGGCCAAAAGACTACGTATTGTTTGTTGGATGATCAAACTACAATCAACTTTGAGGTGTGTTAAATGTTAATTAAAAGAATATTCAAATTTTTGTCCAAGAAACTAGTCCTACGGATTTGTTTATCCATTACGTAGCATAATGATATATGGTTGCGTAGCACGAAAGGTGGGAGATTAAATGACAGATTAGGACATCTGTTTTTAATCCAGGAGAAGAAAATAAACATGTTCATTTCTTATATTCTAAATCATGATGTAAGCACGGAAGATTTTTATCAATGATTCTAGTATCAGACCATCAGAATAAATAGCAAAGGCACCCTTGTTTTAATTACACAAATGCCCTCCAAGCATTCGACTGCGTCATCATCCTTTTAAGACCATTCCACCTGTGCTAGAGCTAAGCTTGACACTGCATGAAATTTTCAAGGGTTGGATCAACCTAGCTGGTAGGTCTGAGCACCTGAGCATCACCTCTTTGAAGGTGACTTCGGCATGACCTTAATCTGGGTGATCCAGGAACATTAAGTCTGCCTTGGGCTGCCTGCACAGCAGGCTGGCCTGGCCCAAGGGTAACATGTGCAACTAAAAATTATACTGAATAAAATTACAATATCTAGCTCATTACACTGTTTGACAAAAATAGGTTACTAAGATACTAAATTGGGAAAATGGTCAAATTTATTTATGAAGTATTGAAAAATATGCAAATTTATCCTTCAACTATGATTTTTACCAAAATTGCCCTCGACGTTACATAATTGAATAATTTTTGCCCTTCTCGTTAACGGAAGTCCATGTTAGCAAACGAAATCCCACGTTGCAAGTGCAGCTCGGCCACATAAGATGCCATGATGGAAAATAACACGTGGCAATTATGTACTGACAATAGTAATTTTGGCCCAAAACATATTTAAAGAGACAAATTTGAAATTTTTTTAATATTTTAGAGGTAAATTTGCACCCTTTTAAATACTTCAGAGGCAAATATATATATATATATATATATATATATATATATATATTAATTAATGTGATTCTAATTAATACTATAAGAATCTTAGTTGATATCATCTTTACCAAAATTAAGAAAATATAAGCTTGACAATTATACTTTGTATTGTAACTGAATTATTTAATCAAAAATATGAATTATCAGCTTTAGTCACTTGTTATTGTAAAAAGAAACCTACTAACATAGTAGGGTGAGTTTGGGTCGGATGGGTCGAGATTTAGTATGTCTCGATCCCGTCCCAATTTTACCTCAGGACGCAAATATGTGTCCTAGTCTCAGTCCTGAATATGAAGCATCGTGATTTTGTCCCGGTCTCGTCCTGATTTTGAGTTGGGACGAGATTACCCCTGAACTTTCGGGTCGGGTTGGACCAGTTAATAATAATTAAATTTAATCAAGTTTTTATTTTAGTAATCAAGATATATTTTTTTGAATTTTTTTTTATTTCATCTTTAAAATTTATATTTCTCAAGAAAATTACTAAAGTATTTGTTTAAATTCTAATATATAAGCCAAATTTATAAAAATCGTGCAATGGACATAAAATACGTTGTTTGGGCACCATATATATTTTATTCAAGGGGAATCGGCTAAATTTGACCCTAAAGTATTGAAAAATATTTAAATTTGTCCATTTAAATATGTTTTGAGCCAAAATTATCATTGTCAGTATATAATTATCACGTGTTATTTTCATCGTGGCATCTTATGTGGCAAAGCTGTACTTGCCACGTGGGATTTCGTTTGCTGACGTGAACTTCTGTTAACGAAAATGACAAAAATAATTCAATTATGTAATGTCGAGAGCATTTTTGGTAAAAATATAGTTGATGGATAAATTTGTATCTTTTTTAATATTTTGGGGGTAAATTTAGCCCCTTTTTCCTACTAAATTTGATGAATTGGTGAATATTTTTGTCAAGTGAGATTTAATGAACCAGTAGATCAACTAAATTGATAGTTGGGCAATCCAAGCTTGGTAGGAAATAACAACAGCACTAGTTCGTTTGATATTGGCTGAAAATAGAAGGCTCTTCAAGTAAAAGCAAGATTTACCATCAGCAAATTTATCAACATGAGTTGCAACCCATCGTGTATCCATATTTAGTATTGGGTAAATTATACTGACCTCCCCTGAGGTTTAGTGAAATTACACTGATCTCTTTCTATTTGTCCAGGTTACAATCATCTCCTCTGAGTAATCTTTGAGTAATTATTTTAGAGGAGATCTGTGTAATAATTTACAAAACTCGGGGGAGGTTTGTGTAATCTTATTTCGTAATATGAGAGGTTTGTGTAATTTTTTACAAAACTCAGGGGGATTATAAGATAAAATTACAAATAGATGAAAGATTAGTGTAATTTCACTAAACCTCAGGGGAGGTCAGTGTAATTTATCCTTTAATATTTGATATCATATTTATGACTCGTTTGCTTCACTAATTTTAATATTTTTGGATAAAAATGAATAACAATTAATTTAATAGATCAATGTAAGACCGTGAATAAGGACTAAAGGAATTAGGTTTGAGTTATCAATTGATGTAAAATCATTTAGTCCACCGTATTTTTTTTCTTTAAAGAAAGATAATGATATATCTTCATGTGGTATATTTATTATTTGTATTCTGATATAGGATTAATACCAAAGTATTTCAATAAAGGATTGCGTTGACTTAGGTCTACCTTCAGCTAGGGTAATTTATTAACTTATATCAAATGAAATCTCTGTTATTATATATAGCAATAATCGAATATGAGACTTCGTGCACTTTAAATTAAGTTCATAGGACAAAAAAATTATTATCATAGGTGAGATTTTTTAATTATATTTAGAGGTCAAAATGAAATTTATGTAATTAACCCCAACAAAAAAGAGAATTTTTTTAGGGAGAAAAAGAAAATAGTAGCGTAAATGTATAATAAGAAGCGGTGAGTATATGTGAAATTTATTTTATCATTTATTATTGGGATAACATATAATTTGGTCCCTCAAATGTAATCGAATTTTCATAGTGGTCCATCAAAAAAAAATTCGATCAATGTGATTTCTCTAAAATATGCGTCTGTTCTTCCTAGTATAAGTTCAAGTCCAGTCGAGGGTTCAATCTACGATTTTGGTTCTCACTAACAGTCATAGGGTAGCGACAGCTACTGGTCGGGCAAAATAGTCCATAACATGAATGCTAACATGTACCAAAAACTTCAAAACTTGACTATTTTTGTCCGAATCATATTTTAAAGGGACTATATTGATCGATTTTTTTTTGATGGACCACTATAAAAATCTAATTATATTTAAGAACCAAATTATACATTAACCCTTTATTATATAATCAAGTTGAATCATATTAATTATTATTGAAATGTTCAAAAAGATACAAGCTAAGAACCTACTCAAAATATAAGGGTATGTCTGCTTAGTGAAATTAAGCATGCTCTCGTGGCAAAAATAAAATAGTATAGGACTATGTGTTCGATTTAACATTTTTATAAAATTGAATTAAAATTATAATTGAGATCTATTTTTAGATGATTATTTTTCTTAAGAAAAATAATTGTTTTTTAAAATCAACCTAAAGATTGAACGTGGTTGATTATTTTTTAAAATCAACCTAAAGATTGAAGCTCGACCGAACTTGAACTCGACATTTCTTAAACGAGACGAGCTCGAGCATAGACAAGTTCAGTTCAACTCAGCTCGATTACACCCTTAGTCGTAAGTCGTAACATGTCTATTGACGAGAATATCTATATACGAAGGAATAAAATAATTTTGTTCTTGTATTTTCGCAAACAAAATGATTGAATTGAGCAAATAAAATATAAAAATGTAATAGGTGATACAATTCAATATTTGGTTAACATTGTTATATTTTAAATTTTGATAAAATATATTTTCTTTTTAAGAAATTAATTTTGCATTGACCTGCGTTGTTATAAATGATAATACTATGAAGCTTCTATGCTTCAAATTAATTTAGATAAATTACCAAAATGCTTCACATTCTACATAAACAATGATGCAAATTTCATGAATTTTCTTATTAGAAAATTAGAAATTAGAAATGGTTAGGAAATTTAGGGTAATTACTACTGGATTTACAAAACTCGAATTTGACGTAGAAAAATAAAAAATCAAATCCGATAATAATAATGCAGAAAAATAAAATACACAATGGGGTTAACGTGATTCGAACTCGGCGGGATGCCGATCCTACGTCCACAGGGAGAAGATGAGACTACTTTATTAAATTTTGAAAAGAATTTTTACAATAAGAATGTAATAATTTAAATTTCTTTCGTAATATAATAAATTATCTTAAATTAATTGAATCTGAAACTGGTACGAAATAGAGACACTGTCTTTGTAAGATCTATCTTGAAGTTGAACTCTTATTATTGTATGTCATAAATTTAGAAGAGACACTCATTGAAAAGGAATTATAGCGGTACTTTTAATTTTTTGAAATTTTAAAAAACTTTTACACGTGTGAAAAATCTTGAAACCTTGTATTCGACGTACTTTCATAATGTAGAAAAAATGACTTTTCTATCAAGATTGGGGCAAAAAAATATTCTAATGCGTTGGATTTAATCATCATGCGACTTGCGATGAATTTTGACAAAAAAAAATTAGGTGTTTTTGACTGAAGCATTTGGCAAAATGAAAAGCTTCTTTTTGTCTTAGAAATACGTGCAGAGATGCGCTTTGATAAGCTTTGACCAGTCAAAGCTCTTTAATTAAACAAGAGAATATATCAAAGCTTTGTGCATGCGGCAAAATTAACTCCTTAACCTTTCTCCACTTTGACCAAGTCAACGAAGCTTGGATTTGCACTGGGTGAAATCTTCAAATTGAACTTGGTGTGCATACCAGGACATGGTGTCAATTGCATAAAAATGGACTTGGCCCACTTGCGTAGCCTGCCTGGGCTGAGCCGGACCAAGCCCAATGAATTTGCAGTTCTCCTCTTTTTGAATTCAATCACGTCTTGATCGAATGGAATCCAATTTGAATTCGGTCTGACTCGTTGAATTTGATTCGGACCCATTTGAATCAAATCCCTAACACAAATTTATTCCAAAAAATACATTTTTCGATAAAACAAAGAAATGATTTATCTCACCACCTCGAATATACGAGTCTTTTATTGATTAATATTTCATCAAACCCATGTGCAAGCCATTACTCATCTCTTCCTCCATCACGCGCTATGCCATCGGGAAGAACGATGAAGAAAACTGTGTCTCCTGGGTCAGACAGCAATTGAACCTTGTCGTTCCACGACACGCCTCCGACATCCAGTCCACCACGATTCTGCTATCCTCCAACATCCATTTCCAACCCACCGCTGTCTCCAGCTGGACAGCTCTGGAGGCGGACCCATCTCCATCATGGCGTCACGAGCAGAAGGAAGAAGAGCAATACGAAGCTAACCACATCCAGAGAGCCGTTACCTTTTTCTTCCTACTATCCTCGCGCGTCCATCCGTTCGTGTTACCGTCACCAGCTACTGGCGTCGCTCGCTGTCCCCATCGCCGCCCAACTGTGAGCGCAATCAGCGCGCTTATCCTTAATTCCTTATTATATGAAAACGAGAAATTGATATAAAAATGCTGCTTTTCTAGCCCACTTTACCTTTACTTCCTATCCACCATCTCTTGCTTCACTTCACACACACCCCCTGTTCTTTCGGTGGTCTTGGCCAGGAAGCCGAAAGGTGTAGTGCAAGTAGGGAAAAGCTTCATTTGAGGAGGAACTAGGAGAAGGTCACATTTTGAGGCGAGAGAGTGAGTGGAAAAGCAGAGAAGAGAGGGGGGAAATATGAGCATGTACGGCCGTGATCCCTGGGGCGGGCCGCTGGAGATCCACGCGGACTCTGCCACCGATGACGACCGGAGCCGCAACCTGGACTTGGACCGAGCGGCGCTGTCTATGACGTCGAGGCAGCTGGATGAGACCCAGCAGAGCTGGCTTCTAGCCAGGCCCGGTGACCAGGGGAGGAAGAAGAAGAAGTACGTGGATCTGGGCTGCCTCATCGTCAGCCGCAAGCTCTTCCTATGGACCGTCGGTTCCATCGTTGCCGCGGCCGTGCTAGCGGGGTTCATCACTCTCATTGTAAAGACCGTCCCCCACCACCATCGACCCTCGCCACCGCCGGATAACTACACCCTCGCCCTCCGCAAAGCCCTCATGTTTTTCAACGCCCAACGATGTGAGTCTTCTTTCCCTTTTCCTTCAATGCGTGCAAAAGTTTCGCCCTAAGATTGCATTCTTGCAGTGTCTTTGACGGAAAGATGCGATTTGGTTGAAATTCTTTGTGTATTTTTATCTTACTCCTTCGCAGCTGGGCGGATCCCGAAGCACAATAATGTGTCTTGGAGAGGGAACTCCGGGATGAAGGATGGCCTTTCTGATCCCTCCTACGGGAGGAGCCTCGTCGGTGGTTTCTACGATGCTGGCGACGCCATCAAGTTCAACTTCCCCGGCTCTTTTGCCATGACCATGCTCAGCTGGAGCGTAATCGAGTACAGCGCTAAGTATGAAGCCGCCGGAGAGCTCGGCCATGTCAAGGAGATCATAAAATGGGGGGTCGATTACCTACTCAAGACCTTCAATTCCTCAGCTGATACCATCGACAGGATCGCCGCACAGGTAAAAAAGTCAGGAAAGGAGAGATTTTGATGGAAGAATTCTAAAACAGTTGTCTAAAAATATGGTGTTCCATGAGATATATGGCAGGTTGGGCAAGGTGACACTTCAGGCGGAACAAACCCAAATGATCACTACTGTTGGACAAGGCCGGAGGACATTGACTACCCTAGGCCGGTCTACGAGTGCCACAGTTGCTCGGATCTTGCAGCAGAAATGGCAGCGGCTTTGTCATCAGCTTCAATTGTTTTCAAGGACAATAAAGCCTACTCCCAGAAGTTGGTCCATGGTGCCGCTACACTTTGGAAATTCTCAAGGAACCAAAGGGGGCGATATAGTGAGGGAGGATCCGATGCTGCCACATTCTACAATTCAACTAGTTATTGGGATGAATTTGTGTGGGGTGGAGCATGGATGTACCTTGCAACAGGCAATACCTCCTACCTTCAATTGTCAACTCATCCCAAACTCGCCAAGCATGCTGGAGCTTTTTGGGGTGGTCCAGATTATGGAGTTCTAAGCTGGGATAACAAGCTCACTGGCGCCCAGGTGAGTGACAATTGTCTTCTCTGTCGCTACTTTGACCAGAATTTGGTATTAGTTTCAGATGTTCTTCATCTGTTTATTATATTATGTGAAGATTTGTGTGAAGATTGCTAAATAAGTTTGACTTGTTCAGCTAGGTGTAACAGTGTACAGTTTTTCTTCGACATAACTTCTAATGTTTCTCTAAGGTCTTATGCATTATATTGGTGATTTGGAAGTCTTTGTGCTTATAAGTTTCTGAGAATGATTTCTTACCTTAATAGTCACCTTTGACCTTTCTATTAGACTTTGTTTGGATAGAACAATTTGGATGGGAGAGGGAGGAAGATCCATCTAATTTTTTGTTTTGATTTTTTAAATTTTATTGTTATTATTTTTAAGGAGAGGAAAGGAGCGTAATTCCTCTCCATTCAACAAATTATATTTCTTTGTCTTCTTTCCCTCATTTAAAAGGTTTTCTGAAAGGAAGAAAATGGCTTTGCCCTTTCCTTTTTCTCCCCCTATCGTTCCTTCCAAATCCTTCCATCCGTATGCACAGTGTTCCCTATTAGATCAATCATTAGCTTACTTAAGAGGAGCCTTCTGTTCCCATTGTAATTGATCAATTTTTAAACTACTGCCTACACAATGCAAAGTTATTGTAAATCTAGGGAAATATCACAATTTGATGGCGACCATAAAAAGATTTATTTGTTTATGCTATTCCAACTTGTACAATTTTGATTTTTTTATCACCCTGCCTATATATGGTTAATTAACAAAATTAGCAGTTTACTTGCTTGTATATCTGAGGGTAAAATGTAATTTGATAAAAATAATATGGCTAATGTGTAGGTGTGAAAGTAATCAAACAAATCACACATAGACAACCTTAAAAATCAATTGTTCAAAAGTGGCTAATGCACTTTGTTAAACTTAGGTAGTTTGCAAGTTGAAAATGAACTAAATCACAAAGTTGATAAATAATGCTATACCATTTAATTGAATGTATTTCCTTTTGCATCTCTAGCAGAATTCTCTTATACTTTTTGCAAACTCAGAGATGCAAGGACTTGAAGGTAATGCATTTGACAAAATATATGTAAATTTGATGCCCTTTTGTTTCTGCTGCTCTAGTCGTTATAGCTGTTATATGAATTTTAGAGCGTATTGACAGTAAACACATTGTTATTTTTTCTCTACTATCTATTAACTATCTTTCAAAGTAATCATCTATCTTGTTTCGTAATGGTTGGGGCATTAATATAATTAATGTCAATTAAGGTACAGGAATAGAATGGCCCAGTATGTTTACTGCCTGACTTTTGTTTTATAATATATAAATCAGGCTTGATAAATAACATACAATCTTTGCTCAATTTCCAAACTTCAGCTGAGATTATTTGTATCCCACATATGGGCTTGGATGATTGTGCTTTGATGTGCATGCTGCATGCTAAATGCAAGTGAATCAAGTTTGTAACTGAAAATGTTATATGTAACTTAATCTTAGAAATTGTCATGAACTTGTTATCACACTTTTGAATCCAGGTACTTCTCAGTAGATTGAGGTTGTTCCTAAGTCCAGGTTACCCATATGAAGAAATGCTGAGAACTTTCCACAATCAGACTGGAATTGTCATGTGCTCATATCTACCTGTTTTTACCTCTTTCAATCGGACAAAAGGTTTGATATTTATTTTTTATTAAATTTATGTAAGTGCTTATATGGTAGAGACTCTAATCAATTACATCTTTTCAGGTGGTCTAATTCAGCTGAATCATGGAAGACCACAGCCTCTTCAGTATGTAGTCAATGCAGCTTTTCTTGCAGCACTTTACAGTGACTATCTTGAAGCAGCCGATACTCCTGGATGGTATTGTGGCCCCAATTTTTACTCCGCTGCTGTTTTGCGTGAATTTGCCAGAACTCAGGTTATTCTTTTTATAGAGTTCATTTTTTCTTGGGATATCAAACATATCCTTGTTAGTAGGAGTTCTAGTGTGCGAACATTTTCTGGGATATAGTCTGAACTCTTCTCTTCCTCATGTGGCAGATTGATTACATTCTCGGCAAAAATCCACGAAAGATGAGCTATGTTGTTGGATATGGTAACCATTACCCTAAGCATGTTCATCACCGAGGTGCATCCATCCCCAAGAATGGGGTAAAGTACAGCTGCAAAGGAGGATGGAAGTGGAGAGACACCAAAAAGCCAAATCCACACACTATCATTGGTGCAATGGTTGCCGGCCCTGATCGACATGATGGATTTCGAGATGTTAGGACCAACTACAACTACACTGAGCCAACACTTGCTGGCAATGCTGGTTTAGTGGCTGCGCTGGTGGCTTTGTCTGGTAAGAGCACTGGAGTGGACAAGAACACTATATTCTCTGCGGTTCCGCCCATGTCTCCAACTCCGCCGCCACCACCTGCACCATGGAAGCCATAAGAGATTATGCAACTGAATGTTATTTTTCTTGAAGAATTAGTTACCATGAGTAGATAATATTCTTTCATTCCACTTTTGGAGATCTAACAAAGTTGTATGAGGGTGACCATGAGCGGGCTTGTGGAGAGCAAATGACAATCTGAGGAGCTTAGTGCTGAATCTTCTTGTCCTAGTGTTGTAAAAAAACTAAAATATTTGAATGTTATTTTTATGTAATATGATCAATTCTGTGAAATATAATAACGATGCGTGGTAAATTTTCCTTATAGCTCTGGATATGACAATTTAATTTGTTGTCTACAAAAAGAACTTTTTTGAGCCTTGATTATTCTGCAACTTGGTTAGTGCGTTTATGAAAGCTCATTATGGTAAACCAAATGTTTTCAGTTTTTGACATCATTAGAACTGCCAAGAAAACTCATTTGGTTTGCTGCATGAAACAACGTTTTCAAAATTAAAGTTTTTGAGATCAGACCAGTGGGAATTGGGAACCAGTCTAGCAAATAGTTTTCATCCAATTTAATTGGATGATGATGATATATCATCACGACATCATAATCGAATTTTAATCTATAAAATATAAAATTATAAGAAATATATTTATTATGATAAATTTATGAGGGCAAGCTTTGTAAACAATAAGATAGCTTTATTCGTTCAAGAACAACACTTTGTACATTGAGTCTCTTGCATTAAGATGACCTTTTTTTATTAAAATAATAAATATATAAGAAACAAAATATAATATAATATTATCATTATTGTTTTCGATAAATATTCTTTAGCAATTTTTCAAAACTAGATTTTGGAGAGTGAAAATTCTCATATCCAAATTTTGAATGTAAAATTTTTTAATCCAAAACGTAATATTCAAAAAAACTTATTTTACCATCGACAAAAGTTTCTGACATATTAAAAGATTTTTGTCAAAAATTTAAATATATATATTTAATTTATGAAATATTTTTTATAATTTAAATTTATGAAATACTTTTTTATGATAAAAAAAATGTTAGAATCCAAAAAAATATTTTCAAATTCTCTAATGTATTAAAGATTTTTGCACCAAGTCTATAAAATTAAATTTAAATTATAAATTATAAAATATTTTGATGTAAAATATTTTTTGGACCATAATACTTTTTTTTGTAATTTGTATCAAAAAAATTATATCATCAAACAATAAATTCTAAGTCAATATTATTGCAAGGACTGATGAATTCTAAGTCGATGATCAATTGATCACTGCAGATCACGCAGAATGCATGCAATTATATCCTCAAACCTCAACCAATCACTCAATCAATATTCGTTGCACCCTAATATTTTATTGCATTATTCTAGTCTTATTTGCCATTATTTATTTTATTTATTAGTTTTTTTTACACGATAGTGGAGATGGCGGAAGACACTGTGAGGTGGGTGTTTGGATTGTAGAGAAAATGAATTGAATTGAATGCTTTGACCCTGACGGCCTGACCATCTAAAGTTTTCTTAAGTCAAAGAAAAAGAATAATTAATACTTATTCATCCACAAAGTCACAAGTGGCTTTTTGATTTCCTCCTCCATGGGCATCTTGAGAATTTATACATCAGCGAAACAAGAGAAATGCTAAATTCTTCTCACTAATCGATGCGCATAATAATTTTTTTAATATTCACATATAATAAAATATTCATATTTGTTGATGAAATTATCTTCTTGTACTATTGTGAGTGATTAAAAAAATTATTAGACTAATTATTAAAGAATATAATAAGATATTGACTACACTTCCTAATTTGGGTGCTTTGAGATTCGCAATGGCGCAAATAGTAAAGCAAATCCGACGGTCTTTTAAGTTGCAGATGCGGCACCTACCTTGGTTTGTCATTCACGGAATTGTCATGTGTTTTCTACTTTTCTTATTCAAAACCACACGCGTCCACAATTTGGGGCACTTCCAGACACCCCAATGTGGGATCCACTCCATGTGTTGATTACTATATGACAGATACAAATATTAGTCCACGTAATTAATATATGTTGCTGAAAAGTTAATTGGACCTATTTGTATACAAAAAAATTGAGAAGCAACTCCCACACGCAATGTGAAATTAATTATATATTTATTTTCTAAAAGAGTCTGTCTACTAGTGTGGATAAATTTAGATGATAAAGTAGGAAAAAAGTAGGGTGGATTTTTTTTGAGAAAATATACATTTTTTCCAAACAAAAGTATGGGATCAGTATTAATAGCAGGTGAGTGGATCGGAATATTCTATATTTTTTATAATATTTAAATATCTTAAGTTTTTGAAAATCAAACTCTATTCTATTAAAATTTAAAATCAAATCCTATTCGAATTCACACGTTCTAATTCCAATTTTTGAGTACCATGTTGAATGAACAAATTTCAACAAATTTCAAAACATGCTCTAACAAATTTCAAAATATGTTTCGTATAGGTTTCAATACAGGTTCCATAATAGGTTTCGGGTACCAAATTCGATTTCGAATATCCGATGTATAGGACTCGAAATCGAAATCGATTTCTTAATTTTTGTTTCGAATCATACTCAAATTTAATTCGAATCTATTTAAACCCTATTCGATCAAAAAGATTTTAATCGATTTCGAATCTATCGGTACACTCCTAGTTCTCACCATCTTCTTTTCTTTACCTTTTTTTACATCCCAGCACAATCAAAACATATCTTAAAATATTTAAAAAATATCCATCCCAACCCCATGCTTTTGACCAAGCAAAAATCAGGAATCAGTTTCATCACCAACATATCCAAGTCATCGATATCCCAATCCATATCTTCATGTCCCCCATGCAGCCATGCTTTTGACCATTTGGTGAAAGTCTAAGGCTCTAACTCTCTAAGCCGACTCCCCTCCCCACATGCATTGGAGAGGGAGAAAGAGACTGCCCTCCAAAACTCCGCGAACCTTCCTCGCGCCACCACCTTGTCGCCAAGTGTTCGACCTTTTTCCCCTTCCACCTCTCCACAAAGCGCCAAGAGACAACTCCAAGCTGTTCCATATTTAAACTCCTTTCCCGGCTCTCCCTCATCCGATGCGAGTATGATGGGGAGAAGAAGAGACGCCGAGGCGGAGCTGAACCTGCCGCCGGGATTCCGATTCCACCCCACCGACGACGAGCTCGTCGTCCACTACCTCTGCCGTAAGGCCGCTGGCCTACGCCTTCCAGCTCCCATCATCGCCGAGGTCGACCTCTACAAGTACGAACCTTGGGAACTCCCAGGTAATTATATCAAACACCCTGTTGGCATTTCTGAGAGTTGCTAATTGCACTGGATTAATAGAATGTTTTAAGCAGAGATGGCATTGTTTGGGCACAAGGAGTGGTACTTCTTCACACCGAGGGACCGGAAGTACCCGAATGGCTTGAGGCCGAACCGGGCCGCCGGGAGAGGGTACTGGAAAGCGACGGGCGCCGACAAGCCCGTCTCGCCTCCGGGAAGCGGCCGGCCGCTCGGGATAAAGAAAGCCCTCGTGTTCTACCATGGCAAGGCGCCGAGAGGAGTCAAGACGGATTGGATCATGCACGAATACCGCCTTGCCGATGTCGATCGGTCAGTGAACAAGGGCAGCTTAAGAGTATGCATATGCCAACTGCATGCCTTCTTCTTCTTCTTTTTACTTACTTCCATAATTAACAAAATTTGCATTTGCGCAGTTGGATGACTGGGTGTTGTGTCATTTGTACCACAAGAAGAACATGTGGGAGAAGATGCAGCGGGAGAAAGAGTCGTCATCCCCGATGCTGAAAACCTTGAGTTCGCCTGAGTTCTTCGAGTTCGGATCACAGGATTCTGATGAAGGAAGGCCAGAAAGCTTTGAAATGATGGAAGGAGTGAAGGAGGAGGGTACTGATTGGTATGATGACTTGAGTCTTGTTGGATTTCAGAATACTCTCGCAGGAATTGGATCTGCTTCTGTTGTTGATATCCCAAACCATGATTACTAGTTTACTACTAATTCAAGCAAAGTCAAGACAGCAATATGCCACCAATTTGGAGTTACAGTGTAGAATTGAAGAAGGAGCTCAAAGATATCCTATTGAAATTAAGGAAATTAAAATTGTAGAGAGTTGAAGGGTCCGGGAGATCGATATAATTTTGAATGCTAAAATGCATGCGCAGTAGTATGATTCCTTAGTTTGTTAATATGTGTTCTTAGCTCTTACTTATTTGCGAATTTATCTTATGCAAGATCAAGATGGAAAAGAAGTATATCTTATGCGCAGTAGTAAAAAAATTTATTGCTCGATCCATGTGTAACCATATATAATTGAAAATTTCAAATAAAGTAATTGTGATAGCTTGGCTAATTAATTTGAAAACAATGCGCAGACGATATTACTTGTACTTTGCTATCTTTGGACTTTGGAAACCACGTCCGCGTTATAATAGTTGTAAAGTTTGACCAGCTTTGACTTAACAGGTTTTCTGGCGGCTACAAATTAATGCAAGACATAAATGCTTATTATATATTATATGATTAATACATGAATATATCTCGATCATTAGCAACTTTTATAAATCTATTTCCACATTTGATTTGAATGAATAAAAGTTCCGTGCTTTCAGTTTATTAATGAAAAAAGTCCAGTGAAGTATGTGGTCTTCATTATACAAAGAGAAATATGATGGCTAAAGATTAATAGGATGGATTGGGTATTAGGGATTTATCAGTAATGAAAAAAATCTATGATGGCTAAAAAAATTCTGCCATTACTGAATGAGGATAGAAGTATGTGGTCTTCAATTCATTATACAAAGAGAAATATGCAAAATCCATCCCTGGAACTTAAAAAGTCCAGTGAAGTTTTCTTGGACAGCTAAGACCTTGGTCAATTGTATGGGACATCTCGAAGAAGGGCTGAGGAAGAAAGTAGAAAATGGACAGGATACTGAATTATGGAAGGACAATTGGATAGGGGAGTTACCTTTATACATATGGCCGACTTTTATTAACCCAGTTGAGCTGGAAATAATCAATAAAGTCAGTGAGATAATAGATAAAAAATTAAAAATGAATGGAAAATTGGGGTGCTTGATTCTTGTTTTGGAGACTTACTGAAGCAAAAAATCTTACTGAT
Organism: Canna indica; assembly: GCA_034359265.1. Lineage (NCBI taxonomy): Eukaryota > Viridiplantae > Streptophyta > Magnoliopsida > Zingiberales > Cannaceae > Canna > Canna indica. The sequence continues at coordinate 1,190,436 of CP136891.1, forward strand.
TCAGTTAGATTGCAAAGATGGGAAAGATAGATGGATTTGGGCTGAAAATTAGAAGGGTGTTATATCAGTAAAGGATGCTTATTTTCATTTGAAAAAGAAAGAGGATAATACTGAAGATCAAATGATAAACCGAAGAAAAGTTTGGAAGCTAAAGGTGTTTGAAAGAGTAAAAATGTTTGTATGGAAAATGTTGTGGAAAAGGTTGCCGACTTCAGGTTGGTTTGCAAATTTGAATAACAAGGAAGCTGATAAATGTTGTCTGTAAGGAAGATTCGAATGTTCTTGGAGCATATTTTCTTTAAATATAAAGTTGCCAAATTGTATTGGAATCTAGTAGAGAGGAAGTTGGGGCTAAAATTCAGGTATAAAAATGAATGGAGGGATGGTAAATGGATGGAGGAAACCAATGGATTTGAATCTGAATCAGCAGAAAGATTAGTGGTTATCATAGCAAATTCATGTTGGATTCTAGGAGAATAGAATCAGGAGTAAGTATGAGGGAGTAGGATGGGATGTGGAGTATATGTTCAATAAAGCTAGTTCTGAAACCTTGGAATATTGTGAAAAGGAGTATAAGAACAAGAACAATGGTAGTGCTGATAAGAGTAAGAGGGGAGGAAATCAATAACAGTTTGGTAACTTTATATACAGATGCAACTTTATATATAGAAGATGAAAAATTCCACATAAAAAATATTTTAATGTACTTTATAATTAGGGTAAATTACACGGAACCCCCCTCGACTATAGTCAATGTGCGCAAAGACTACCTAAAGTACCAAGTGTGCACAGAATCCCCCGCGACTATATTTTTTGTTCAAATAACCCCCCGTTAGCATGTCCGTTAGTAACTTAACGGTAAAACTTCCACGTGCGCAGAAACTCCCCCTCCCCAGTGTCACGTACGTGGCAGCAATCTCCACCATCCATCTCATCTAACGGTCATCACTTCTCCTTCTACCTATCCCCTTGCCCTAGACACTGCCACCGCCGCCACTACCACCACCACCTCCTCCTCCTCCTCCCACCGCCGCCGCCGCCGCCGCCACCACCACCACCACCACCACCTCCTCCTCCTCCTCCTCCTCCTCCTCCTTGAGGAGGAGGAGCCGACGACCTCTTCCTCTTCTTGAGGAGGTGGTGGCGGCGGCGGCGACGGCGACGGAAGTGGAGTCTAAGGCAAGGTGATAGGTAGAAGAAGAAGTGGTGATCATTAGATGAGATAGAGAATGAAAATTACTGCCACGTGGCATTGAGGAGGAGGTTCTACGCACGTAGAAGTTTTACCGTTAAGTTACTAACGGATGAGGATTATTTGAACAAAAAGTGTAGTCGCGGGGTTCTGTGCACACTTGGTACTTTAGATAGTCTTTACTAGTCGATGAGGGTTCCGTGTAATTTACCCTTATAATTATTAAGCGTTAACTTTTAGATGACATGTACTATGGATACTCAATGGATGATGGATCATTAGTCCAAAATATTACTGTATCAAAAATGAACACAGGCACTTGAGGTAAGAAAGTGATACTAACTTAATCAACTCTCATAGGCTTAGTAGGATGGGGCATGTCTGAGGAAGAACACGTTATCCTTAAGTTGTTCGTTGATTCAGTCGGTGATTAAAAAATATTTTGCGACGCTTGCTGTGCTGCTATCATGCTATGTATATACATCTTTGTAACAGTGATATACACAAACCAGGGAGAAAACTTCGGTGCAGTCCGTTACGTTAAAATTTCTAGTAGTTGTCCGTTATGTTACTTATGTCAACATATCTTTTTATATAACGTCGATGTAAACCAAGAGAAGCACTCGTCAAGTCATCGAGACGTCCGGCCAGAAACAGTGAAACCATGAACCCTTTTGGCCGCCACCATCACCACCACCAGCGAGAAGAGGAGGAACACCGGCACCCTCCTCCTGGATACTATCCGCCTTCTGCCGCTCCGCCGCACCAGGGCGGTCCCCCCTACCCGCCGGCCGTCCATCACGTGTCTCACGAGGTTGGGCACAGCCACGGCCCGCCTCCGCCCATCTACCCTCGTCCTCCTGTCCACCACGCCCCGCCGCCGCCCCACTACCCTCCTGTCCCTGCTCCCGAACACCACCACCACCACGGCCTGCCGCACTTCCCCGGCATCCACCATGTGAGTCACGAGGCGGGAGGGTCTGCGCCTCACAATCCGTGGCATGGACAGCCTACAGTGAGGATCTACACCAAGGCGGAGAAGAACTTCTCCCTCTCTATTCGAGATGGAAGGGTGATCCTCGCTCGAAACAACCCGTCGGACCCGCACCAGGCAAGTAGTTAGCTCGAAGCTGCAATCTTTCTGTTATCTGTCCCTTTTCCCTATTCCTAAGGGAGGTATCACCTTAACTATTAACGAGATCTTTCTCTAAAAGTTGGATACTTCAGATTGGACCCTTTGCTTTTGTTCCAATCATTTTTCATCTTCTTTTTTTCCTGCTGCTTTCTCTGATTTAGAGCTGTGTTATTTGATCTTTTTCTCTAGAGCGGAAAAGGCTTGAATTTTATAGCGTGTGAATTCCTAAATTACAAGTTTCGAAAGTTTATAAGCTTACAATTCTAAATATGTTTTCTCGTTTTTGGATCCGCAAAAGGTGCTTTATAATTTATCTTTCCCTCTTCTCATCAAAAGAAATAATTTATCTTCCTTACTGTCACCGGTTTCTTTTGGGGATGGCAGCACTGGATCAAAGACATGAAGTACAGCACCAAGGTGAAGGATGAGGAGGGTTTCCCAAGCTTCGCTCTCATTAACAAAGCCACTGGTGAAGCTATCAAGCACTCCATTGGAGCAACTCATCCGGTGAGTGAGTTCAGCATCATCCCCCCATATTTGCATCTTTTGTTCTGATGAGCTTTCCTCTTTTCAGTACCCAATAAATGGCTCTTCATCTTGTTCGTGTGGGAATTATTGCTCACTTTGAACTTTAGTAACAGGCATGCTGGATTTTGGAATTATCCACTGAATACGTCACTTCTTGGTGTGCCTCATGTATAAATAATTTAAGAGTTCCTAATTGTAAACTTAACATCCATTTTGCATATAGTTTTTTTGAAACATATCAGGTTTCCTGATATATTTGGTGTCTATAATTAGTATTATTGAATCAGGCATTGTCCTTTTATTTCAAATGGTAGCTTTTATTTCTGATAAGTAGTTCTATGCTTGTCACTTGCTGCTACTGCTCTCGGCTGACCCCCAATCTTCTTCTTTTTTCAAAAAAAAAATCTATCCAGGTTAGGTTGATCCCGTACAATCCAGACTATCTAGATGAGTCGGTCTTGTGGGCTGAGAGCAAGAACTTAGGCGATGGATACCGATGCATAAGGATGGTAAATAACATTCGCTTGAACTTTGACGTCTTTCATGGAGACAAGCAGCATGGAGGGGTGAAAGATGGGAGCATTCTTGTGCTGTGGGAGTGGCTGAAAGGAGACAACCAGAGGTGGAAGATTGTTCAACATTGTAAGCCTCTTGAAATACTTCATCTGGTTCTTTTGATAAATTATAAATGAAATAGATTGTAAAAAATCATGTAAAGTTTATGATGACTATTAGGTTAATCATAGATTTATCCCTCGTACTAAGGGCAATTTCAGAAGCATATCCTCCATGTTTAAAAGTTTTAGCACCATCCCGTTAAAATCTAGTTAGCACCCAGCTTTCCTATGTTGCTCCAAATATCCAATGAAAAAATATGTTCATTGGCACACATCAGCTTCAGATCAATACCCTAATGTCTGTTCATATTGGTGGACATATATCGTCTCATTCGAAATTGAAGTGTATTGATGACTAAAATGAAATATTTTATTTTATATTTTGGATATTTTGATCCACACTGATGAGGAGTGCTGACTAGAATATAAAGAGCTGGCTTTATAATTTTCAAACTTAGAGGGCATGCTTTTGTAATTTTCCATTAGTACAGGAATTGGTGCTATAACTTACCCTAAGCTTCAACCCTTAGCAGATTGAGTTCTCTTGATTTTTACCCTAAGTACGATTGCTTGGCCTCCTGACAAATGTAAACAAACAATATAGCAAAGTTAAGGTGTAAATATTGTACCAAGTGGTTACCATTGTCTTTTTAAGATATTGAGCCAGTGGTTACTCGGTCTATTTTGAAGTCCTTTTCATGTTTAAGAGAATCCAATTCTTTAATATTCATGATGGATGCACATCTGATTTTATTATTTTCACTTTTCCCCTTCCGTCATTTTATCTTTAATTTCTTGTGTGAATGCAGGATAAATTTGGAGTTAAGATATATCTACAGCCATGTATGGTCAGCTATCCTTGTTAGTCATACTATTATTTAGAATAAGCCATCCGTTCCCTGGGAATCTGATTTATCTTTCTGAGCATGAATGGAGGTTGATGGTTAGTGATCTTTTATTGTTGTTGTAACTTTATGTGCTTTGTGCAATATGATTGTAAACAGATCCTCTCAGTTTCCCTTATGTAAATGCACTACTATATATATGCTGAACAGTTGCTATCTTTGTATTGATTGGATAATTTGATTCTAAAAATAAAAATATATATATTAAAAAATGAAAGCAATTTCTTGACATTATTATTAATGATATTTTTGAGAGATGTGTATTTCATGACTGATTTATATATAGCTTCTTTTTTTTTTTATTGTCCAATTACAATGATACTGAAAATCCGGAATATGCTTAACTCTTTTTGGAATCATGCTATATTTGATTCATTTTCATTGACTGCATGAGAATCACATGGCAATAACATAAGATGTTGACCTTCAGCCATTTTCTTTTTTATTTGAGATCTGATTGCATTTAAATTTGCAAGTTGCCAGTTGGCTTTCTCCTGTTTCAAGAACTATTCAAATAACATGAAGTAGTTGGTACATTTTCTGAAAACAATTTAAATGAAGTAGTTGCCTTAGGATAGTGTATGAATTTGGAGTATTTTTTCTCTTTCAGCAGCGACTTCATTGACAATGATAGCCTTTTTCAGGCACATGATGTTTGATACTCTGTAGGTTGCTTCATGTTTAGTGATCTTTATCTTTCTCTTCTTTTTCCTTAGCTTTTTGGTGAGGCAAAATGAACTCTAATAGCGGCTTATCTCCGGGCAATCTTTTCTCATATAGATTCTCTCACTCCAGGAGTAGCGTTTGCCCTAACATTCAATGTACTCTAATACGACTAAATTGAGGTAATTGATTCAGTTAATTTGGTAATGGTAAAGGATAATAAAATTCAATTAATTTGGTAATGATAAAGGATAATAATTCAATATGAGAAAATACTGAGAAGGTAAAGCAACATGTATTGGTATTGCCTCGTAACATAAACAACTTAAGTTTTTAAGTTTGATCAGTTCCAGTTTATGATTGTTTCGCTCAATATCTAATCATTTATATATGTTTAGTTTAATATATGTAGCTCAAACTCATTTAATTAATCTCTCAACTAGAACTTTTGCCATGCATTTTCATGGATCAAAACAGTTATTTAAATCAATAGTCAATTATATATATTGGGTCCGTTCATTTCGCAATATTTTAAGGTATAACACAGGACATCATATGTTGTCCAGTGTTCGTTTGCAAAAATATACCAAGTACAGGATAAAAATTTATCTCGGTACAGTACACCGAGGGCTCGTTTGGTTCGCAAATTACTCGTCACAGGACACCAAACAGGGACAAGGACAGGACATCAGGTGTCCTGGGACAGTAGCTATATCGTGTTTGTTTCGTCAAGAACAAAACACAATATTCCGTCCTGTCCTGCGTTTATTTCGCTATAACAAAGTATTGTACATGACAAAATGACTAAAATACCCTTGTAAATTAGTCTTAAAATTGATTAATACGTAAAAAAAATATATTAATATATAGTATCAAATACTTTAATACAATAAGAAGTTTTAGTTTAACTTATAAGTTCTCAACTAATTTTCAATTAACCTAAAAGTATAACAATAGGATAATACCGAAAAATATAAAAATCATACCAAACGATCTCCAATCTAAAATCTAACACCACCATCGCTTTCAGCATGCGAAAATTTACAACTTTGGTATTCACCTCGACTCGATCCGACGATTCTATGACCAACTACAAAAATACCATAATAATCTATAATTCAATCTCATTTTATGCGATATAGCTCTCTTTTTTAATTACTCGATTTAGTAAATCCATTAAATATAAAATAACCCTCTCCCTCACTCGTCTCCCTCTCCACCGACGCCTGCCCGAGCCCCACCTTCCTCTGCTCCGCTCGGACCCACGCTGGCCGGTCCTCCCGGCCACTGGCAATCACCCCGACGACACGTCCGCCCTCTCCCCGACCTCCGCGACTAGTCCGACTCACTGTCAGCCGGATGGTGGCCCTTCTGCGCCCGATCCCGCCGCCTCCTCCTGCCCGAGCGCCGCCTTCCTCTGCTCCGCTCGAACCCACGCCGGCTGATCCTCCCGGCCGCCGACGATCACCCCGATGACACGTCTGCCCTCTCCCCGACCTCCGTGACCAGTCCGACTCACCACCAGTCGGATGGCGAGGGGTAATTTTGACAATTGCAGCCCTCGTCCTCCGCCCGATTTCGGTGTACCGAGAAATTTCTTGGTACACCAAAACGGGTAGAAATCCTGTCCCAGACAAGGAGAAGGTCTTGTCCCGAAGCCTTTTTTGCAAACCAAACGGGAGACATGGGCAGATGTCCAGTCCAATCCCTCATTTTTTAGCAAACCAAATGTATTATGGCATCTAATATCAAGCAAGATGAAGGAAAGTAAAGATAGTATTATGCAGATACAGCCTGTAGATTTGGAAGGTAATTGTGACTATGTTAGTAGTATTAATTCTGTTACTAGTAATGTAAATGAGAACTTGTATGCGAGAGAGTTTCCTAGTAATATTGTAATAACACCTAGTGTAGATGAGTGCATGTATGCAGGAGTAAAGACTCATAACTTTGTATTAGACATTTCTAATAGTAATAAAAGTTCTGATGCCATAGGGGAATATAATTTTGCTTAGGTTAAAGGCGAGGGCGGCATGACTCCTGTTCCCTTTACTTAAGTAGAAGGTGACTCCTGTTGATATTTTCTCTTTTATATAAATAATAATAATTTCCATTAATTAGTACGCAAAATTGAGACGAGCAAGTCTCCGTCTGTGGCTGGACCAGCTAATTAATTTCCACAGTTGTATTTCATTTTTTTCAAAGGTTAAGCAAGTCTTCTAACTCATTTTTTTACAAAAAAATAAAGAAATACGTTCTAAAATAACTACATTAATTCTTTTGGGGGTGTTTAATTTGGATGACAAGACATCTGAAAATTATAATTTGACATATTGACTATAGAGTATTCCAAGTTGAATTTATTAAAATTAAACTCAAACAATGGAAAGAAACTAGGAGAAAACTTCTTCAGGTTCAGAGAGCTATCACCCTCTAATTTATGGAGGCCTTAGAAATGGAGAGATCACTCAGATGCTACAAAGTCAAAAATAGTAGCCCTCTAATTGTTTTAGAAAAACAAATTAAAATAGCATAATATTATTATTTTTTAAAAAAGGTAAAATGGGCGAACTGTCTTGTCAACAAGCAGTAGATTCCTGCGACACCTCCCTTCAACTATTCATGAGAGAATATGTATATAACATTATTATAAATATAATGACAAAGTTTGTCTCTCAGCTCCAAGTTGTAAACTTTTCTAGTTAATAAATTGCCCCTATCAATTTAATTTAAGAAAATACATTTACAAACTATATTTAATATATAATAGTCTAGGGAAAGTAAACTAATTAAAAAACTTCTATTTCCATCTACTTGATTCAAATCAAGAAGCCACCTATGAATCTCTAACAAACTATATATGGTAGAGTTTGTAATCATGAAATGGAGGTATTTACTTGTTAATTATATACTCCATTTGATTTATAAATCATACATATTTAAGGTAGATTAATTGTTGCAATTGCAATTTTGAGATAGTGTTTTTGTGATTGTGAATTACTATATACATTCGTGAATTTGTTATTAATGAATATTATTACTATATTCATACAATACATTTACGCGTACACGAATACTCATAGTACATTAATGTAGAGTACTTGCTATTGGAGTATAATTATGAACTTTAGAAAAGACATAGATTAATATGAAGATTAGATTCCTTCTCCATTATATATATTGTTCATGCCAATTTTGTTAATAAATTAATAAATTTGACAAATACGCTAGTAGATCTACCAAGAAATCTATTTTAGTATTTTTGTCTTGAACTCTAATAAGTGTTCAAAATTTTCTTCTAACCAAATTTCAAAAAATCAGCAATGATGAAATTGTAAGATGAACTGTTACAATATATCTAATTTGCTAAAGATCCCGCCACAACTCCGCAAGTAGGTATGACAATTCAAATCGGTTAACCGCGGTTAACCAGTTAATCGAACCACAAAATCCGGTTTTGGATAGTGGATTTGCGGTTCAGTTTCGGTTTCGGATAGTAAAAATCAAAAATCGTTTAAAATCGGTTCGGTTTCGGTTATGGGTCGCGGTTAACCGGTAACCGAAACCGATTATATATTCGGTTTCGGTTACCGGTTTTTTACGGTTAATCGGTAATCGAAACTGGTTTTGTTATTAATCTTTGAACCGATTATCCGTTTACTATCGGTTTTTTACGGTTAATCGGTATCCGAAATTGGTTTTGTTATTAATCTTTGAATCGGTTATTCGTTTACTACCGGTTAACCGATTAGTAAACGGATAACCGGTTCTATTCGAACCAAAAAATTTGGTTTCGGTTTCGGATATAGGCTTTTGAAACCGACCGGTTTCGGTTTCGGTTAGCGGGTTTGGAAAACGGTTTCAGTTTCAGTTAACCCTCAAAAGTGCGGTTAATCGAACCGTTGTCATCCCTATCCGCAAGCAAGCGGGAATAGCCTTAAAATGTTCAACTCTCCTTCCACGACTCCAAGGCATAGTGCAAAGCCCAACTTAAAATTCAGCCATTTGCTCGACACATGTCCGAGAAGAACAAGACAAAGTTAGTCAAATACATTGGCTTTTGTTAAATCCAATCACCAATTGGAGAAAGAAAAAAGCAGAAGAAGTATGATTTTATAAGTGATTCTAATAATCATGCCGTAATCCTCTATAAAAGCAGAAGAAGTATGATTCTAAGAATTATCTCTCACATATTCTCAGCAGCTCTCTCTGTGAGTAAACTTATTCTTCTTGTTCTATCTCTTAATAATAAATTAAGCTGAAGTTTTCTTCATCAGTATATATATTTCTCAATGCATATCCATATTTTTTTCAACATGGACATATAATTTTCTAACTAACCCAATTACTTGAGCTCGTTTTATTTTCTGTTTTAATTCGTCCATGATTATACTTTTTCTAGGGTACGTAATTAAGTTTCTTATGTGTGTATATTCATTGAAGAAGGCCTAGGTATATATGTTAGATTTTATTTTACTAGATGGAAATTGGAATGCATCATTTTATTCATGTATTGAGCTAGCAATATACAATATACCACATAAGAAAAATTAAAACTTAATTATAAAGAGAAAATTTGTGTATATTTAATAAATGGAAAAAATTATTATTAAGTTCTTTAAGTTTTATTTAGCATATTTAATTTTATTATTTTCACATTAAACCCTTGCACTTTTTATTATTTTCTGCATTAAACATTATTGACAGAAAAAAGTAAGAGCTCTTAATTATTATTAACTCTAAATATGTTCATCACAAATTTTGGCAGGTGGGATTAATTGGATTGGAAAATGGAAGAAAATATGAATATGAAGGTGTGGATTTTACTTGTGGTAACATGGTTGGTCTGCTGCAATAGTAGCACTAGAGTTGAATCATCAGAAAACAAAGTTAGCCCAATTGATAATTACAATAACAACAATAATTTCACACTTACCTACAATACTGTAAGGTTCCTTCTTGATGATTGCACAGTTGAAGACTTCTCAACATTTCTGACAAATATTCGGGACCAAGTGAAAAGTGGCCAAAAAAGCCATGGAATCCCAATTCTGTATGAGAAATCCAAAATTCCAAATGGCAAAGAGTACCTTCTAGTGGATCTAACATCTCAAGGGGTCACTGTCACAATGACAATACAGGCTGTGAATTTATATTTTGTGGCATACAAAATTGGCACAACTTCTTATTTCTTCAGTGATTTTACGAATTTAAAATCAGTTCTTTTCACAGAAACAAAACCAAATCAAATCAGCCTTTCATTCAGTAGTTCATACACAACTTTGCCCAATAGAGAGAATGTGGATATTGGAATTCCAGCACTTAGGGATGCAATTTCTAAACTGCCTAAATATGGCCAATCAGGAGTGGACATTAGAGCAAGCATTGTGACTATTATAGAAATGGTTTCAGAGACTTCAAGATTTACACTTATTCAACGAGCGATTGAGAGAAATTTCTTTCAAAGAATTCGTCCGACTGCTTCGATTATTAGCTTTGAAAATAGCTGGGATAAGCTATCCACGCAAATTCAGAGAGCTGATGCTAATGGAAATTTCAAAGAACCAGTTGTTGTAAAAAAACCAGATGGTTCAGATTTTGTTGTTACCAATGTTAGTCAAGTGAAACGAGAGATTGCGCTCTTACTTTATGTAAATGTGAAGAGCAGTCTTAAAGAAGACACTTTCCTTGGAGTAATGGATCAGGAGGAGTGGTTGTCAATGATACGATAAAAATTTCTTAATTATTATGGTAATATATATATAATCAGTAGTTTAAATAAAGGACATCAATTATATATTATATGTATAATATTAGCTCAAATGTGTGAGCTTAGTCAATGTATCTTTGATGTTTGTAATAAATTAATAAATAAGATCAACTATGATTACATTTAAAACTGAGATGAAATTGTATTAATTCCTTCTCTCTTAAAATTACATATTCAATAAGATATCTTTTTTGAAAGTTTACTATAACTCAAATATGTTAGAAAACTATGAGCATCCTTCTGATTGGATGGATTGGGAGAAATATTATTTTGTTAGTATGATTCTTTAATATGTGAAGTTGTGGGTTTTTTGCAATCTCAGTTGATGAACACCAGACCTTGCTTTGCTTCGCTTTCTTTTAGTTTGCCTTTTTCCACTGCTGTTGTGTTTTCCCATTTCTTTCACTTCTCTAGTTCTTTATAATTAATTGTTTTTGTTTTTATTAATGACAATTATCAATGTATAGGCAATTTGCATTGGTAGTTATTATTTTATGATAGCAAAGAATTATTGTATTGTATTTGTTCAAATTATCATTAGTACGTATTATATTCTTTCTCGAATTTAGCATTTAATTGAAATTTTAATTATTAAATGATAACAGTCAATTAGTCGCAGAACTAATTTCCAAAGCAAAGAAATGTGTTAGTATGCAGTAGGGCTGACCATTGGGCGGGTCGGGTCAATACCCGACCTGATTGGGTATTAACCCGAAATTTTCAAAAAAAATATATCTGACCCGACCCGATTTTTTAATCGGGGCCCGACCCGAATAACCCAAAAAAATCGGGCCCCGACCCGATTAACCCAAATAACCCGAATTCGGTTTAGAAAAATAAAAAAAATAAAATTCATCTTGAAAATGATGATAAAAAGGTAAATAATTGTATGAAAATTATAACCCAAGTAGGACTTAAACTCAATAGCCCCTAAACTTTATCTTCACATTTTTAACCACAAAGCCAACATCATCTTTTATCAATGTATATAATATAAATATATATTTAATTTAAAATCGGGTCGGGTCGGGTTAAACAAGGTTTTCACCCGAACCCGACCCGACCCGACCCGATATACCCGAATAACCTGACTCGAAATGAATTTTTGGATCAATTTTTCGGGTCGGATTGGATTTTGCTCGGCATAGTACGTATACAGACCGATGGTCGACGTTACGAATAAAGACACAAACGGCGATTCTACGGCGTTGAAAGCGATCTCGAAGGTGTCGGGGGCGAAGCTGCCGGCGATCGAGAGGGAAGCAGATTTGATCCCTAGAGGGGCTGGATTCGGCGATCGTCCACGAAGATATGCGGCCTGCTGTGGCCAAAACTGATCGATGACAGAATTTAAAAAATCAAGCAAATTAATTCAGTGAATGAAGTTACAATAGAGAGGGAGTTGATTAGCCGATCAAGAGTGGAATGGGGAAACAACTTGTATGGGAAGTTTTACATGAGGACTCCTTCTCTTGGTTTGGTGCAGTATCATTGAGATTAACAATGATGGAAGATTGATCACTAAAACAAAGGAGATTATTGAGACATTTGCAATACATTGCGGAAAAGAGAGGAAGTCGAAAAGGCTAAATGGAGTAGCTTCGTGAACTTGGAATGGAAGTGATTGAGAAGAGATGATCCTGAAAAGATGACATAAATGTTCTCAGTGGAGGAAATCAGGATGATAATAAATAATTTGGGAAGAGGAACGGCCTCGATAAGTTCCTGATGGGTACAACGTAGAATTCTACGTACATTCTTGGAATGAAATAAAAGCTGACATATATGTCATCAGACTGATCGAGATTAATCGAGAGATCATGGAGTCGTACTTACACACCCAAGTTAATTTTGGTCTTATTATATGTATCTGTCAATCACATGTGCACTTCCAGGTCATCCAAGATTCCCTTCAGTTGCCAGCTTATATAATTATAGCCCTAATATTTCAAAAAGAATAACACATATCATAATATTCTATAGGGATATAAATTTAAACCAATCTATATTTTAGTTCATCCTTAATACATGAAAGCTTCAGCATGATTTTGTGCTATCGTAAGCATATATCAAAGACTTGACCCACTATTTTATTGCCAATTACCGTTCCTACTTTAATGGATGATACAGATTCAATATAACTTTTTATTTAAAAATTATACATGTAGATATCTTAAAACAGCACGAAAGTACTGATCAGAATCAAAATTAGAGAAGACAACCTCCACATATATATATTGACAGACTACAAGGTGTTGAGCACCCGGGGATCGTCGAGGCATAGCCAATTGAGCAAGCACTGAGGTGCGCCGTTGCGGCGGACAGGGATGGGGTGTGGGCCAGGAGAGTGCAATCAACTGAGCAAATGCTAAGATGCAATGCCACGAAGAATAGCTAGCAGCGGGGAACCCAATAGTGCAATCGATCGAGTAGACGTCGAGGCATGAGTTGCTGAATAAAACTTGTATGAGCGGCCTGCTCATACGAGTTTATATGAGCAAGTCGCTCATCTTCCGCCACGTCAGTCCAGCACCAATCTCGATGCAATAAAAAAATTGCATCCAAAATTAAACTCATACCCAAAATTTAAAATGCACTTTTTTAATTGCATCCAGAACTCAAATGCAATTTTTTTATTGCATCGAGATAGGTGCTAGGCTGACGTGGCGGAAGATGAGCGGCCTGCTCATATAAACTCGTATGAGCAGACCGCTCATACAAGTTTTATTCTGAGTTGCTTCTTGCTATGCTTAGGGCGACTTTCAGTATTGAGGGTGGATTGTCCGAGGGGCTAATTAAGGGTGAGATTGGGCGATCGGAAATAAGGAGGTGCAAGGATGAACTAGTCAGTGAACTCACTGAAGGAGATCTCACTTTGGGAGAGACAAATTGCAAATATTTCAATTAGGGAGAGCGGCAAATTTGTGGATTCTCCTATGTGGAAATGAGAAAACTTAAAATAGTAGATGCTATTCTCCTCTTCTTCTTCTTTTTGTAATCCCTCGTCTTAGATCGATGTGGCGTACTTGCTATAAAAAAGTTTTTTTAATATCACATGTACTTTATTAATTGTTCATTTGTTTCAACTAAGTCCATTAATCTATTAACAAACTCATGAATGAGTTTTTTTTCTTTAAAACAAAGCCAACACCCCCTTAAGAGCAACTCATGAATGAGTTGATGGGTTTGTTCGAAATAAATAAAATCTAATAAATGACAAATGATGCGATATGAAAAAAAAATTAATCAACAAATATGTCAAATATATGACGTTAGTGTTATGGAACCATGTCAAAATTAGGAGTGTGCATGGTATCGGATAGACTCGGAACCAGTTGAAATTAACCCGATTTGGTAGATTTTAGGCAGACCCGAATTAAATTCGGGTAGGATCCGAGATAAAAATTTAGGAACTGATTAAAATCGATTCTGATTCTGGGTCTAACACATCGGGTACCTGAAATCAGAATCGATACCCGTAACCTGTACTCTGGAACTTGTTCATTTATAGATTTCAGGGTACAGGTTCCAGAACAGGTTCCAACATGGTACCCTAGGTTCTAGGACAGGTTCCAATAAGGTACTCGGAACCTGTACCCTGGAACATGTATATGAACAAGTTCCAAAAGAGTACCCGCAATCGAAACCAGAACTTGTGGTTCCGAGTATGATCCGATTCCAAGTTCCAACAGGATATGGTCTGATTTCAAAACTTAGGAACCGATCTTATACAGGGTAGGGTTCGGATATCATAAAAAATATAAGGTACCCGGATCCGCTCACCCCTAGTCAAAATCGAGAGGGTTGCAAAGATTTTTAAAAGTACGAAAAATGATTTATTTATTTTTAGAATATCTAGAGAGATGATATTTTCAAATCATAATTATACAATCAAATTTAGCCATTTTTTGTCAGGAATATACTAATCATAATAATATACAAATGATTTAACTAAATAAAAAATGATTTAGTTTCTTTCCATAATCTAATTATAAGATTACGAAGAAAAAAGTAAATTAAATAATTAATTTGCACCGCTACGTCATCAAGAAAGTTCTAGCATTATCAATTTATTATTATAATCTCAGTGTCAAATTAATTTCCATTAATTAGTAAGCAAAATTGAGACGAGCAAGTCTCCGTTTGTGGCTGGACCAGCTAATCCTTAATTAATTAACAAGTAATTAAATATCATAACACCACATGCCATTGACAAATCAATCAGGCTTGACTTGTAATTAATTATTATAACTCATTGAATTTGTACCAAATTAATAACCAGTACGGAAGCCGATTTCACGGGTCGGCGGGCAAATGCCGGCCGAGTCATCCTCAAACCGCGTGCTGGTCTGGCCGCCTGACGTCATGTCACGCCATCAGCATGAGACGGTTGGCGAATGTGGGGTGGGCAGATGGAAGTCAACACTTGCGACGTTTTAGTTAATTAGGCAATTTGCTCTATTTCCTTTCTCTCTTCACATAAATTTGGCTTCAAGATTAGTCAATCTTCTAAACCCAAACCGGCTTACGAACCGGTTGGCCGGGTACTCCAATTCAATCACATTAATTAAATACTATAATAATAATAATAATAATAAAGATTAAATCAGCCTAATTTGATCAATTCCGACTTTTATGGAACATTTGGTTGTCAGATATACAAATGTCGAGCTAGGGGATGTAGGTCTAGCTCGACCTTATACTCTTATAATCAGTAGGCAAGCCAGGCACAAACTAGCCTGGTCTGCGTCCTGACTAGACTAAGCCTAGGCTAGCTAGCTTGACCGGCCAGTGCTAGGCTAAGCTTGATACTTCTGCGCTAGGCTAGGACTGGCGCTGGGCTGACCAGGAGCTCAGCCTGGGATCGACCCGAGCTCGAAGCGGCGACCCCGTGCCGAGCTAGGCCGCCCCTCTGAGAATCTAGGTTATGCTAGACACATCCCGTCGGGCAACGGGCCTGATCGGGCTCGGGACTAGGCCGACTCGAGCACGACCAATTGGATGCACGAAGATGTTAGACAAATAGAGATAAAATGATAAATATGTCATTTTACACCAATAATAATTGATCAATTATAACAGAATCAATTCGACCTAAAATAATATTATTTTACACTCTCAATCACCATTTAGTTTAGTAAAATATACTTTATATTATTTATCAAAATAAATTACTAATTTTTAATTATTATATAATAATATAAAATATAAAAAAAAATCTATCAAACGATATCAGATCTAAATCCGACACTATCATCACATTCAGCGCGTGAAAATCTACAACTTTGATATTTATTTCGTCTTCATCCGACGACTCTAAGTCGTCCAAATTAATTATTTTCTAAAATTTAAATTATTGTATTTACCTCTTGCAATTTTATACTACATACTTTTTAGGTTGTAATTCCATTTGTAATCCGCAAATGATATTATAAACACGAGTTGTAATTATTAAATATTGTAAAAAAAATTTATAGTCAATCAAATAATTTTTATTTATTTAAATACTATAATTAGAATTATAGTATTTGCACTTGCTATCAATCAAATATCTTCTTAATTAGTCCACCAATTTGGTTTCGGTGAAATTAAAATTGAACCGAAATTTGGACCGGTTCTTGATTAGACTCACACGGGTTTTGAACTGGGTGTGAATGCTTGCTGGCTTTGAAGATACCTCTTCAAATTGATTACAGCCTGGGTCGTAACTTTTTGCTTGTTCTTTAATTTGACTATGAATGCTTGAGACTCTTCATGAGATATTTTCCAAGGGCATGAATCCATGCCATGTGATTAGCTTTTTAAAATTAATGTTAGGAAAAAGAACATTCCACAGTTGTATTTCATTTTTTCAAAGGTTAAGTCAGTCTTCTAACTCTTTTTTTTTTTGAAAAAAAACTACATTAATTCTTTTTTTTGGGGAGGGGGGGGGGTGTTTAATTTGGATGACAAGATCTCTGAAAATTATAATTTGACATCTAGACTATAGAGTATTCCAAGTTGAATTTACTAAAATTAAACTCAAACAATAAAAAGAAACTAGGAGAAAATTTCATGTTGAGAGAGTTATCACCCTCTAAATTATGGAGATCTAGAAAGGGAGAGATCACTCAGATGCTACAAAGTCAAAAATAGTAGCCCTCTAATTGTTTTAGAAAAACAAATTAAAATAGCAAAATATTATTTTTTTAAAAAAAAAGTAAAATGGGCGAACTGTCTTGTCAACAAGCAGTAGATTCCTGGAAACTACACCTCCTAACCCATTCAACTATTCATGAGAGAAAAAGGACAAACTGACTGCGATGTAAAATTGATGACAGGAATATCATGGGCATATGGGCAATGACAACGTATTATAATAACATTATTCTAATGTATGGCCCCCCTTCACTCTCCATCCACGAGAGAGAGAGGCTTCTGGCTTCCCTTGGAAGTTGCCTTCGCCATTACGGATCTTAATTTGGCCTTGAGGAGTTCAAGGAATCCTCCTATTTAATCCCTTCTCCCACCACTATTACCTCCTTTCTTAACTCCACATCCATCTTAAACACAATATATCCTTTCTTGGGTCTCCAACCTTATCTGCTTCTGCTTATTATTCTTCCTCTCGGGATCTGTGAATTACTAGTGCACTACTTTTTGCTTGTAATTTCATTTGATGATGGCGAATGCCCAGGTGCTCATCAACAAGAAGGAGGAAGAAGAAGAAGACCCCATGGATTTGCCTCCTGGCTTCAGATTCCACCCCACAGATGAAGAGATCATTACTCACTACCTCTCTCCCAAGCTCGTCACCAATGGGTTCTCTGCAAGAGCCATCGGAGAGGTGGACTTGAACAAGTGCGAGCCTTGGGATCTTCCAAGTACGTAATTAATCAATTATTCCCCTTTTGATCTCTTGATTTGATCTTTAATTAGCTTGTAGGATTAATCTGTTTAATTTAAATATTGATTGATCAATTAGGCAAGGCAAAGATGGGAGGGAAGGAGATGTACTTCTTCTGCCACAGGGACAGGAAGTACCCAACTGGGATGAGGACCAACAGGGCCACTGAATCTGGCTACTGGAAGGCCACAGGAAAAGATAAGGAAATCTACAGGGGAAAAGGTGTCCTTGTTGGCATGAAGAAAACCCTCGTCTTCTACAAGGGTAGGGCTCCCAAAGGAGAGAAGACTAACTGGGTCATGCATGAGTTCCGGCTCGAAGGAAAATTCTCCCTCCCTAATCTCCCCAAATCCGCCAAGGTATATATATATATACAGATCATGCAGATCATGCTAATAAGCTCTCTTAATTTTGCTTTCTGAAGAACTTAATCATCAATTGCAGGATGAGTGGGTGGTGTCGAGAGTTTTCCACAAGAACATGGGAGGGAAGAAGAGCCCACCACATGGATTGGAATCATTTGGGGATGATGAAGTCCTATTGGACTCAAGCAATTACTTGCCTCCGCTAATGGAACCCCCTCCAATGGATCAGTACAATTACAATTCTAGTAGTACCTCCAGCTTCATCAACAACAACAGCAACATCGATGATCAAATCTTGGACTTCTCCACCATGATGAGCATGGATCAGAATCAACAGGTGATGATGATGATGATGATGAGCTCAAACAATATTATCCCATCATCGTCATCATCACAAGTAGTAGTCCCTCCACAGAACCCTTACTACTTGCACCACGATGAGGTAATGCTGAGAGCCCTAACTAATTCTGCAGGCAACAACAACTACTGCAAGGTCGAGTCACCGGACGCCGGGCTGAGCGCGGACCGGAACACTGAGATTTCTTCGTCAGTCGACGAGCCATGGACTGGTTACAGATTCTGAGGATCTATATATAATTCAGCAGTTGTAGGTGACTCATTGATCTGCACAAGGTCACTCATGGCTTATTTATCAAAGAGAGAAGACCTTGTGATTAATTAGATATACATATACTCTCATGTGTATATATATATACAGGTCAGATTATAACTCTTTCTGTAGAGGGTAGAGAAGAATTAAGGTGTGCAGACTAATTGTGCTGGGGTTTTTTTATATATATTCTTTTGTTGATTTAGTTTGTTCTCATCAAATCACAGTGTACTTAACATCTAGGATTTGTTCATGTAATGAGTGGATAAGTGGATTGTTTTCTTTTTTAACTTTTTGTAATTAACTTTTCTTCTTTAATTTGTGTGATTACTATTGTCAACTCAATTCTCAATTCTAATCTTATATATATTAACACTTCCCTTTATGCAATTTTTTTTTGTCTTTTAGAATGGTTCAGCTTTTTATTTTACAAATAGAAATTATAAAATACAAAATAGTGAGGAGGGAGAGAGATGGATATGGAAGTGCAAGGAGAGAGAGAGAGAGAGAGGTCATTAATTTGCTTCCACAAATATCTTACTTAATTTTCATTCAAACAAAAGCATTTGTAGTTCGTCAACTTCATCTTCAAGTATTGGTGTGAGGAGGAAGAAGTGCTCCAATTTGCTTATTGCATCTCATTCACGTGCTTTCTGTCCTTGTTCACGTGCCATTTTCATGACCTGATCTCATATCCTGCGGTTAGCTGTATCTAGCTGCACCCTTCTTTTTTCTATTAGGACGAATTAAGATGCATGAGTTATATTTAATATATGCTTCCTTAATTTGGACTTAAGAATCATTAAAAATATGTATATAATATTATTATAAATATCTTGACAAAGTTTGTCTCTCTCCACGAGTTGTAAACTTTTCTAGTTAATTAATTAATCATCCCTATCAATTTAATTTAAGAAAATACATAGCTACAGGGGTGAGCAGGATCGGATACTATATATTTTTCTTAATACATTGACCATATCATGTATATGATCAATTTCCAGATTTTGTACTCGGAGCTTACCTTATTGGGATCTGGAATCAGACCCTATCTTAAATTTGCGGTGTAGTACAGATTTCAGGTACCATATTAGAACTTGTACATTTACAAATTTCAAGGTACAAGTTCTGTATATTCTATTGGAACATGTTCATATTTACAATTTTCAAGGTACTGATTCCAGTTCGAGTTCTGGTCAAGTACCTGATGTGTTGGACCCGAAATTGAAATCGATTTTAACAGATCCCTTAATTTCTGTCATGAACTCTACTCAAACTTAATTCAAGTCTATCCGAAACTTATCCAATCGGGTAAGATTTCAATCGATTCTTGATCTATCCGGTACCCATGGACACCCCTAATCTATATCAAATTATACATGTAATTGATCTCATTATAAAGATAATTAAATATGTCAACAAAAACATATTAATTTAAGGGTTTTTTAATAAGTACTTATTTTTATAATGTTTTTAATTATTAGTAATCTTAGCATAATAATTGGTAAGTATTGAAAGTGACATATGCATGTGTGTGAATAGAAGAATTCCACTATTTACAAGACACACGTATACACATGTATATTATATTAATTGGGAAATCAAAATATAGTCTAAAAACTGCACGCTATTAAGCAACCCTAAAAGAAGTCATTTTTTATGTAATAGGGGTCTTTGCTTTACAATTATGCAAAGGTCACTTGCTTTTGACTTAAGAATTAGGAACAACTTAACTAGGAAATTATTTAATTATAGTATTAAAATCTGCTATTTGCAACAACTTGAGATTCCTAGAAGCCAACCAAATTCTTTTACAAACTATATCTAATAGTGTTTAATATATATATATATATATAATATAGTCTAGGGAAAGTAAACTAATTAAAGCACTTCTATTTTCATCTACTTGATTCAAATCAAGAAGCCACCTACAAATCTCTTACAAACTATATATGGTAGAGTTTGTAATAATGAAATGGAGGTATATATTTACTTGTTAATTATATATTTCATTTATAAATCATACATATCTTAAGGTAGATTAATTATTTCAATTGCAATTTTGAGATAGTGTTTTTGTGATTGTGAATTACTATATACCTTCGTGAATTTGTAATTAATGAATATTATTACTATATTCATACGGTACATTTACGCGTACACAAATACTCATAGTACATTAATGTAGAATACTTGCTATAATAATTTAATTACATATGCGTATTGGAGTATAATTATGAACTTTAGATAAAGAATATATAGATACATGTGAAGATTAGATTCCTTCTCCATTATATACATTGTTCATGCCAATTTTGTTAATAAATTTGACAAATACGTAGTAGATCTACCAAGAAATCTATTTTAGTCTTTTTGTCTTGAACTCTAAGTATTCAAAGTTTTCTTCTAACCAAGTTTCAAAAAATCAACAATGACGAAATTGTAAGATGAACCATTACAATCTAATTTGCAAAAGATCCCACCACAACTCCACAAGCAAGAGGGAATAGCCTTAAATTGGTCAACTTTTTTTCCATGACTCCAAGGCATAGTGCAATGCCCAACTTAAAATTCAGCCATTTGCTCGACACATGTCCGAGAAGAACAAGACAAAGTTAGTGCAATACAGTGGGCTTCTGTTAAATCCAATCACCAATTGGAGAAAAAGAAAAAGAAATGTAGCAATAAACAAATACTACTTGAATTGGAGAAAGAGAAGGACTTGAAGAAGACCTTTTAATCCATGGCAAAGGTGATGCTGATGTGATGTTGATACAATTAATGAGGCCAAACGCTGGATTCTATAAATTTTTTTAGGTGAAGATATATAAACTCAATCAAGTCCTATGCTTCATTCACATGAGACATCTTCCTTCTTCTTAACTTTGATTAATTTAATTCATTAATTCATAAGCATTAATGGATGATGTACGTGTTGCCACCCTATCTTGATACAAGAAGGCCCACAACTTTGTTTAAAGTAGAATCAAATTTAGGATTGAAATGACATGAGAATTATCTTACAATAATTAAATGACTAATTAATCATGATGTATCATTGTGGTAGATGATGTCATCATTTGCTCTTATTTTCCTCAATCCCAAGTTGATAAGGTTGGGTGATTGGAAGCATCTATCTAATTAACCTACCAACGACCCTCATGTACTAACATGCCTTCTTTTCCTTGGGTTTATGTCATGTGAAGACTATTGGAAGAGCTACTTGCAATTCATTAATTACTATGAGTAAATATCATTTAAGATCAGAGAATTAATTATTAGATGTGGATCATTTGTTTATCAAACATCTAACAAAATTTTGATTGGGTGGAGGGATGAAAACAAGGGGGCTAATGGAGGGTTGGGTGGTGACTCCTCCTAAAGATAATATATATGTATATTATGTGTCCTTTATCTTATTTGATCTTTTATGTAAATTTTTTAAGTCAATGAAATTGATGGATTAGTAAATTTGATTAGTGAATTAAGTCAATGAAATAGATAGACTATGAAATCACTTTATTTCAGTACTTGATGCCGCAGATCGCCCTCTGCTTAAAGTCAATTGGGTTTCTGTGCTACCAACTCAGTCGATTTTGCTACAGGATCTTGATGTTTTTTTCTCAGACACGTAAATTTTTGATGTCATTAAGAATTCTAAAAATTACAAATCTCTCGGCCCCGATGGCCTTCCACTAGAATTTTTTAAGAAGTTCTAGAACTTGATCGGGCCGCGTCTTATCAGAATTCTAAATGACCTCTTGCTACAACCTGGGGACCTACTTAAGATTAACTCGTCTCTGATTACTCTGATCCCAAAGAAAGAAGGTGCAGACTCATCCAATGATTTCAGGCCTATCAGTCTGAAAAATAGTGTGGTAAAGATTTTCTCCAAGCTTTCGGCAAACAGACTGGCCCCTCACATGACTGCACTAATTGAAAATACACAAGGAGCTTTTACTCAAGGCCGAAGTACTATGGATTATTTTATGACGGTTTCTGAGACTGTTTGGGCCTGTAACTCCTTGGATAGAGACTCGTGCATCATCAAGTTCGATTTCACTCAAGCTTTTGATTCGATCAGTTGGGATTTCATCGACGATATGCTCCTGGCTCGAGATTTTTCGTCCTGATGGGTCTGCTGGATCTCCCATCTTCTCGGATCCTCATCTTCATCTATACTCATCAACGAGTCTATTGGTACTCCATTTACACACAAACGTGGGTTGCGGCAAGGAAACCCTCTATCTCTACTCATTTTTAACTTGATGGCAGATGTTCTCTCAAGACTGATTAGTAAGACCACTCTCTTGGGCAACATTAATGGAGTTCTGCAAGATATTATTCCGAGTGGTATCTCACATGTCTTGTATGCGAATGATCTCATCATGTTCGCCAAAGCAAATGCTCAATGTCTCAATCAAATTATACTTTTATTCAAGTGCTTTGAGTTATCCACATGACTCCGTATTAATTCTGAGAAGACTAGTGTCATTCATATTAACGGGGATAGCACGGTGGCCAACAGTTTGGCTGAGATCCTCGGATGTTCTGTTGGTAGCTTTGCTCTCAAATATCTTAGGATGTCTCTCAGAAATGAAAAGCTTCACAAAGCCGACTGGTGCAGCCTAATTGCTAAACACGATAAGTTATTGGCAGTCTGGCCGGGTCTCAATCTATCCAGGGTCGGGAGACTCACTCTCATCAACAACACTCTGACCAGTCAAACTTTCTACATGCTCTCAATATTCTCAACTCCACGTTGGGTGATCAAAATTTTGGACCAACGAAGGCATCGCTTCTTCTGGTGTGGAGCCAGAGACTCTAACTGCTGCGGCAAATCACTCATCAATTGGTCCACACTGCTAGGCGATACTGCAGACGGTGGGTTGGGTATTCTGGACATCGATCTCCACAATAAGGCCCAGCCCACCTTGCTAGCTGGCTCTGGAAGCTATGGAGGAGAAATGATCTTGTTTGGACTTCCTTGACATTGGCTCTCTATCCCGCATCTCTCGACTTTTAAAACCAGGACCGGCTACAGATCTCTTCAGTCTGGAAAAGCATATGCTCACTCCTAGATTTATTCAAGCTTTTCACAATCCTAACTGTCGAAGATGGATCTAGAATCCGCTTCTGGGTTGATCATTGGTGTGAGGGAGTTGCTCTGAGACAGAAATTCCCACATCTTTATGCACTTGCTTGCGCCCCCAATGCCTTCATTAAAGATTTAAAGAATTTGATATGCTCGGTTGCCCTTCAGGTTGGAACATTCAATTCACAAATTTTGTTCATGTTACAGATTCCCTACTTCTTTTAGAAGATATTCAGGGTATTCTACACGGCACAGGTGATGATTCGATAACTTGGAGATGGACTGCCTCTGGGACTTCACTACCAGCTCTCTTTACCAAATGCTTAACTTCCGTGGCATCAAAGAATACAAGGCTCCTTTTATCTGACAATCCACTTGTCCAAGAAATATTTCCATCATGAACTGGTTCGCGGTTCGAAACAAGCTCCATACCAAAGACATGCTTACCATTCATGGTGTTCATGTGGATCCCTTGTGTGTACTCTGTCGCTCAACACCAAAAATCCATGATCACATCTTCGAACATTGTCCCTACACTCGCGCCGGATGGAATTATTTTCTTTCACTATCAACCGTGGGTTATTTTCCTCTCTCGTACTCCCCTTGGTCTACCACAATTGCATGGACCCACTTTCCAAGAAGTTATCAAACTTCAAGGCCCTCATGATTTGAAGATGGAAGGTTTGGTTAGAACATAACAAGAGATGTTTTGAGTTAATTTCTCAACGACCGTTCGAGGTTGCTCTAGAAGGAGCTTCGTTTCTTGTCTCTCCCGGCTCCCCCCTCTTGTAATCTTTCTTTATTTTCTTGTTCTATTTTCTTTTCTTCTTGTTCGATTTTAGACTTGTATTTCTCAACTCTCCTGATAAATACAATGTTCATGTTTAAAAATAAATAAATAAATTATAAATGCACTTGGTATATATTTGTGGGTTCTCAATATAAAAAAGTAAGAACTCGATAACTAGAATTTTCTAAAGATCTTGTAAGTAGCACAGTTGGTGATAATATTTTATATTTTGTATGTTTTTTAAATATCTAGAGTTCAAATCTTAGTATGATCACTTATTATGACTTTTTATCTTCGTCGATAACTAATTTGAATTATTTACATCTAGAATTTTAGATATATATATTAATTGTTTTGGTTTAGTTCCCTCTAACCCAAATACATAGAGAAAACACTTTTAAAGGATTTAAACCTTGGTACGAGCAATGTTGACACATGCATCAATCACACAATATAGTTCCATGCGGCAATTAACTAAGTTGGATCATCGCAGTGATGACCTGAGAAGGACATGTGTACTTACAAGTTAAAGCACCATCAAAGGCTAAGGACATATTTGGTGCTCTCTTTAAATTGTTGATGGTGAGTGTATAGTTGGGGACTCCAGGACCAGCCAGCCTTATTAGTATTAGGGTGTTCATTCGATTTAAATTGAATTGAATCCTAATTTTTTGTCAATAAAAATTCAATCAAAAAATTGAATCGAATATTGCATAAATCGAACCAGACCGAATCGACTATTTCATTTCGATTCGGTTTTGTAACCGAATTAGCTCGTTTTAACCTGTTTAATGCATAAAAGTGTAAACTAACTATTACTTTTACATAAATTATAGTCAATCACTTAAATGAAGTTAATTGGACATTTCCTTAGTTGACATAAATGATCAATTCTCCTTATAAATCTCGAGTTCCCGACTCTAATGGTCTAATCGGCTAATAAAAATATTTTTTATTTATTTTTTATTCAGTTCGATTCCCAAATTTTGTGAACCAAAGCCGAACATAATACAGATAATTGGTTTCGATTCGATTCAAAAACCGAACCTACCAAGGTCGAAACAAAATCAGATCGAATATTTCAATTCAATTTTTCAATTCGATTCGATGTGATCCGAATAGTGGACAACTCTAATTAGTAGGTCACTATCTTAGGAGCATCGTTCATTCTACCACAATTTACTCTTGAATTTTCCTAGTAACAAGTTCTAAGTTCACCCAACAATCAAACATCATAATTATTTTATTAATTTTAAATAGAGAATCACAAAAAAAATTTATAAAAAATGTGGCCACTGTAGGATTAATTCTCCATTGAATTGAGCAATCAATTTGGTCTGATATATATATATATATATATTTAAAATGTTGATAGGGACTTTCTCCTCTTCTAGACACATGAAAGAAATGTAGAAAGAACAAGTGATGCCCAAGCATCAAAATACCCACCCCACAACCTAATTATTCCAATTGATTTGCTGTCATATTTTGGTGAAGTTACATCATATTATATATCTAATGAGTCTACCTAGGATTTGATGACATGTATGGTGGATCAAATTAAACTTACAGCAGGTGTCAGATTGTAGTGCTGCTACAATTCTTGGCCTGATGGAAGTAATTAACTTCATATCCATATGATGGAGACTGTTAACCTTTCATGTGGAAGTTGATTGAAAACTAGCTTGAGCTTTGCTTTCTTGACCTTGATGTCATACAAGAAAAAGAAAAGTAGGGATTCTAAGCCTTGTCTTGTCACCATTTTGATAGGTTCATCACATTGGATTCTCCACAAAGTCTATATGTTCTTTCACTCTAGCTCTTGGGATGAAACTACTTCTTTCATGGAGTTGGAAAAGAATATAAATTTTGATTTGACAATTAACAATTTAGATGTTTTCTGAAAAATAATTTAAATTGGATATTTCAGTAGGTTTAATTAATTGAACTAAGTTGTCCAAAATTTTGAATTTGTCTTTTGAATTTGCATTGATCTCGGAAGTTGCTTTCTCTTCGACCCACATTTCAAGAATTGTTAGATTTCATCGCTTGTGGTTGGTCAAATATTGTTGGGTTTTAGTCTGTCAGCATCTTTTGTCATTTTTCTATAGTCCGTGCTATTATTTCGTAAAACAGGGGAATTAATTCTTTCTTTTTATGTAGTTTAAGTTCTACATCTCAGGGTGAGATTGAGTTATGCTTGTGAGATGTTAAAATTTAAATTTGGATGAGATGTTATAGATGGAGTGAGATGTTTTGAACACGACGACTTATTGTGAAAGTGGACTAGATGTTATAAATGAAGACAATATATTGTGGATGAAATATTGTGATAGTGGATGAAATGTTATAGCCACAGACGAGATATTATGAGGATGAATAAAATATTATAAACACAGACGAGATATTATGAGATTGAATAAAATATTATATTAGAGGTCATTTTTTTTAAAATCTTATCCAAATGTGTTTTATATATATATATATATATATATATATATATATATATATATATATATATATATATATATATGAAACTAGCACAAAAATTTATCTAATACTTTCTCGTTCATTATTTTATCATATTCTATCCTATCCGGTGTAGGACACGAGGCCACGTTATTTTCAATTTAAATCGTAAAATTCAATTTGAATAAATTGAGATGAAAACATTTGGGTTGCCAAATTGAGGTCATGAGTCATGACTTCCACGAACCATCCAGATTAAAGCCCAATTTTATATTAGACGTTAACGGGTCGAATTAATCAAGCCCGTTATAGTCGCGTGCAGCGCAACTCCTTCGGCCCGTAGTGCGCTCGGTTCTCGTCCCGATGGCAAAGGAGGGTTAAAATTAAACCCTGACCTTCGAGATTTGAGGAGCAGTTACTCTAACAAATGGCGAGCTCCTTTCCCCCTCCTCCTCGTCATCCTCCGCCGCTGAAGCCGCCTCAGCCACAGTTGACGGCTCCCCCGCCTCCGCCGCCGCACTCGATGCCGGAAGCCGAGGACCAGTCTGATGGCTCCGCGGCAGCGGCGACGCTTCTTGTCCGGCATCTCCCCGAAGCGATACCTCACGACGTGCTCTCTCGGCTGTTCTCTCACTATGGAGCTTCCTCCGTCCGCCCCTGCGCTGGGGGAAGGTGGTGTTTGCCTCTGAATCCCACTGATTGCTCCTTGTCTTGATCTGCTTGGATGCTATTAGTTAATTTGGGAGAATCAATGTTCAAAACATCTGGTTCCTCGGTCGAGTCTGTTAATTGATTAACTATGGGGGTTCTTAACTGATAATTCGAATAGGGGCTTACTTAGTAGCATATATTGTGGGTTAGTGTGCAAGGAAGTGTATAGTGGAACAATAGGGACTTTGTTAAGTAGGCTAGTACATTTGGCATTGTGGTTGGGATTGGGAAATGCCCTTGTATAGCAAAGAGGCTGATTTTGCATGTTTGCAACTCAAACCTACCAAGGCTCGTCCTCTATATATTGAAGAAATACATTTAAATAATATCAAGTATATTAACTAGAGTTATTGTCATAGAGGATTTTTATCTCTCACTCGAATCTTTACGTCATTGAACTAATTATTCAAGTATGTGATCCTATTAATTGCGTTTACAATCACCTTCTATCTAGTGGCATATGGATTTTTTTGTGCTTTTACCACAAGTTTTTTCTGTTAAGTGAAATTTCTATCTTTTAATCGTTTCTGTATATAGGCTAAGGAATTCTGCCTTTGTGGATTTTAAGGATGAAGCTCTGGCCGCTCAAGCTCAATCAAAACTCAACAGGTGGATCATTCAACTGATTTGTAATTGATGATACTTGTGCATCTGATTATTTTGCTATGCTATCAGTGTTTTGCTTTCTGCTTTTTTTTTTCTACAAATTAAACTCAAATCAGATTTAGTTGTTATGATTCTTTGATCTATCTATCAAAATTTTTATTTTGGTATCTTTCTATACTCATTTCTTCCTTTGGGAGAATTCAGGTTGAGATTTCTTGGAAAAGTCTTGACAGTAGAGAGAGCAGGCAAGGCTAATTCAAAGAGTGCAGATCAGAAAAGTGAATCTCAGTCAAAGAAGGATTCAACTTCTATAAATCCAGCACATCTGAAGGAATCTTTCCTAAATCAAAAAAAATTATCCACTGGTGAACCAATTGCTCCAAGGCTGGGTGTTGATTATCCTTTTCCACCACATCTGGAGTATGTTTTCTGTGATCAAATATCTATTAATTGCTTTACATGGTTCTTCTTTCTTTGATAATTTAAAAGTAAATGATGGAAAAAAAATATTATTTTGGTTAGGAGGATTAAGAAATAAAACCTAAAAGGGTAGAATGTTGAACGAGAAATCATAAGGATTTACTTGAACTACTATCTTTCATTGAGATGGTGTGGAACATAACAAAATTCTGCACAACTTGGCCAGCTTACCTAGGTGGTTTTGTAGTCACTAATGTAATAAGATAAAGGTCCAGGTATATGTTACCTTTTCTTATTCCAACATATGTTACATTTTTCTTGGACTATCTCCTTGTATGTCCATGGTGTTTTCTTGGTTTATATCGGAAGTGTTCCAGTGATACTGAATAAAACCCATTTATCCTAATCATGGCACAAAGAATAAGTGAATGGACATTTCGTCAAATTAGAATATCCTTTTTCTTGACTGATGTTTATGGATGAAGGAAGATATGCCCTTTCTGGAATATGTAATGAATTGTGCAATGTTTATTATCATATTATCTTGTTTGCAAGAATATAAAACAATCAGATGGCTAGCTTTTCTTTATGCAGTTTTTGCAAATAACCGTCTACTGGATACTAGACAGTCACATATAATGTGCCATATTTTGTTTTCTAGTTTAAAAATAAACATACAAGATTTTAGAAACTACAACAATTTAGCTCCTCTTATTTTCTTGGAATATAATATGTATTCCTATTCAAAATATGCTTTTTAATCATATACATGTTTTGTAGGTATGCATATCCTCCTCCTGATGGAAATATATTGACCAACATTGTCAATGCCCTTATTGCCGTTCCTCGTTTCTATGTACAGGTTGAGCTGGTCTTGTAGCACTTCCTATTCTTTCTGATATTCATGATGCAATATCACAATTATGTATCCATTCAATGCTGCCAGATTCTTGATATTTATTTCATTTCTAACACCATGATCTTTCTTTGCAGGTTTTGCATCTAATGAACAAAATGAACATTCCAGCTCCATTTCGCATGGCATTGCCAACTCCACCCTTACCGCCCCCAGTTCCTGCTGGTCCACCTCCACCATCCCCACCACCTCCTACTACAACAACAAATCCAAATTTGAATGATGTATCCAGCGAGGAATCTGAGATGGAATCATCAGAAGTAATCATTTAGTAATAATTTTTCCTGCTATAGTAGTGCAAGAGTTATTTGTATTCAGTAACTAGCTATCCTATTTCTAATACATTTTGATATTTGTAGGATGATGATAAGTGTGTTCGAGGTCGAAAGCGTCAAAGGCGAGAAGCAATTGTTGGCCCTGCAGTTGATAAAGGAGTAGCACATGAAGATGTTGGGTTGAAACCTGTTACCTTGGTTCCAAAAGAGATTCCAGTTATTAGAAAGAAAAATCCTGTGTTAAAGGTCCTGTTCTTTCTCAGCTTCTTATGTTTACCAGTCTAATGTTAATACTTTTCTAGAGATGATGCAACTTTATGTTGATTGCAGATTAAAGTTGCTGCAAAGCCAACAGTCAAGGAAACTGTGGACAACAGTAGCGCCACAAAAGAACCAGATGCAGTTGATGAGCATTTACAGCAAAAACATTTTGCAACACCACAAGAAATAGAAAGTGGAAAATTGCCTCCAGAGGAAATATTGTCTCTCCCAATGTTCAAGGTACCACTCTTCTCTCTGTTTTTGATATTTATTAACATGTAGACTTGACTAAAGAATACAGACTCTTGAAAAGGTAGAATAATAGAATCAAGGCAGATGTACGCTTAGTATGAGATGAGATCTTAATTAAGGATGTTGTATTTATCTGCTTATCTTTAATCTTTGAATGTCCATAATTTCTTATATTTGGGAATCATTCTTCACTCATAAAGATCATGTTTTCTTTTCCTTTTTTGCAGTATTTCATGTTTTCTTTCTTGATGCTTTGTGCTTGTATGATTTTCTTTCAGAGTGGCAATACATATCCTGCTTTTTCTGGTCAATATTCTACAGTACCGATATGGACCTCAGTGGTATCTTGACTTGTTTTACTTAGAGTTACTTAGTATATTTAATAAATAGATAATGACTGGTAGCAAGGTATATATTCTGATTCTAGTCATGTTTTAATTATATACTGATGTAAGTTAGTTGAATTCTGTAAAGCTAGCTATTATTCCTAACCCATATTATATTGGACTTATAAATACAATATCTTTCTAAAAGTTTGCATTTGTCAGAGCCTTATATTTTCTTTTCCCTTTTGTTTCATTGTACTAGAATTATGTATGTTGACCATGTGCATCTTATTTGAGTTCTTGTCTTTTAATCTTGCGTGATTTTTTATTGTTTTGTTAAGTATACTTTTCCTCGTCTGATTTTATGGTCAATCTGAACATTTGGATTTTGAAATGCTCCCATCTGCTGAATCTATCTCTTGTACTACTGCATCAGATGTTTGCTTTAGTGTCACTCTATTGTTCATAATAAGAGCTTAGGTTAGTCATCTAATTATTTCTTTCAATTTACACTAGAATATAACTAAAAAGAACAGCAAAGATGTGGATGCACTCTTGTTATGTTTATTGTGATTATAAGTAGTCTAGTTATTCTTGTTTGTTTACTAGCTCATGGTTTCTTCACCTTTGAAGATTGAATTGGGAATCTAAATGTCATATTTATACCACATATCTTACACATACTTAGGTGAATGCAATAAATAAATTTCTTCTATCATGCAGAATTATTCTCCTGGAAATCCTGCGAGTGTCTTGTACGTTAAAAATTTGGCAAAAGATGTGGTTGTTGATGATTTCTACTTCATATTTGGTAAGTTGTCAATAATATGAAACAAGTAAATAGCTTGCCTGTTTATTTCCTTTGCCTGTTCACATTTGAGAACCATATCAGCATATCTGTCATTTATACATGGGTCTAACTGTTTTCACATTTTGTAGAGTCACATTAACAGTTGCTCTCTACTTGTTGTGTGATCATGCAACTACCACATCTTTGCAGGGTCATTTTTTGAAAGTATTGAAGCTGCCAGTGCTGGTCTTACTATTAAGTTAATGCAGGTCAGAATCATGTAAATATATATTTATGCATATTTCTTTTGATGAAATGCCTTTTCAGTTTCTGGTCTTTGATAATATGCTTTCCTTTTTTTTGTTTGAGAACAATGTTTTTTTGCCTTCTTTTAGATGCCACTGATTCTTTCACAGATGGTGTTTTTTTATATTTCATTTTTATCTGCGATAATGTTGCCTTTTCAATTGCTGCCGGAGTTTTCTAGTGGCTTAATTTATGTTTACAACAGCAGAAAACATGGACCTACAGATTGTGACCATTTTATAGTGGACCTTGATAAGGTGTCACAAGTTTAGCTTCTTCAGTTCCACACATTAATTAACATGATATTCACATTTCCAGGAAGGGCGAATGAGGGGTCAAGCATTTGTCACATTTCCATCAGTAGATCTTGCTCAGCATGCGCTGGTGCGTGTCAAATTAATGATGCATCATGTATATTTCGTAAAGTAAATAGTTACATTCATGTCTTATATGGATCACCTATGGTACATGTCTCTTCTACTACTTCTATTCCCATGTTTACAGTTTACAAGTTAGCAAATAATCTAACAACAATTTATTCTGTGGTGCCGTATTGTGGATATTCCAAAAAATAAAACTGCAAATTGGATACACATTAGTTTATATAGACAAACAATTAAAAATATATTCAAAGAAACTGTTAAGGACCTTCCACTTTCTATGAACTCCTAAAATTTTGATAATGAATCATTTTATCTTCTGATGCAGAATTTAGTCAATGGATACGTGTTCAAAGGAAAACCAATAATCATTCAGTTTGGTCGCAACCCTGGTGCTGGTAAAGCAAACTAAGTTGTTGCTGTAAGTTTAAGCAGCCTTGTTACTGTTCACTTAGTTATATCTGTGCTGCTGGAATTCAGATTAGTTAGTTGACTCTTATTGGTTTCTTTCAAGCAGAAGGGTTCCTTTTGGCATGGCAGCACAATCTTAATATTGATTACAACTGCTAAAGAAGGAATGAAATTTGTAACATTCATTATGTTTGTTCTATGGTCAGATGACTGCTGAAGGTTGGTTATCTTTTTATGCCTTCGAGCTTTCTAAGATGAAATACTATCATTTTTACTTATAATTCCATTGCCTATACATTTTTGCTCATTTATTAATTTAGTGCAACTAGCAGAACAGAAGTGAGTATAATTAGACTAATTAGTCACTCAAGCAACTAGTAAACTGCACTGGAAACTTTTGGTCAACCAACTATTACAATTCTCTGATCTTTCATGCATGCTACAGAACTACGTATTCTGCTAGAGTACTAGTAACAGGCCTATTCACAACTTATTTAATGCTACTCAATCTACTCCAATCTACCCAATGTAGGATTCGGCTCCCTACTCCAGGATGCAATATGTTGGAAGCAGTCAGTGTCACGCATTCCTGCATGGCTTCCATTTGTGGTCATTCATCACTAGAAAATCTGATCTATTGTATTTTGGAAGCAATCAGAGCAATTTAAGCATTTTGAAAAGTCCTTGTGGTTAAGTATCAATGTTTTTATAACAGGTCTAAAACCTATTTTCCAAACAAACTTTTCTTCCATCTCATTTTTATATAAACTTCTCCCTTCATCTTTTCTCTTTTGAAAGGTTTATTCCTACATTTAAACTTGCTCGCTCCACATGATTTTGCTTGTTTCCTTTGTTTATATGGACCTATATTGGGAGAGTTTAAGAGTAAAGCCAACAATTCAAATATTAAACCAGTTGGAGGGATACCTACAGGTCTAAACCCACAATATATACTAAGCAATACTGACATATTAAACATCTTCTAAAATCACAGTGATATAACTTGGTATAACAAAGATACATGGTGGGATTCTGTATGCTATTGACTAAAATACTCACCTCAGACTTTTGAATCAGTGTGTCTCCACAATTTTTCTAACATGTTTTTTCTTCAATGAGTACGTACCTTCTGGGCACTGTCATAAGATTCCCATGCATGATACTTTGTAGGCTGTCACAGCAACGGATTCAGGTGACATTCTCGGTCACAAGATCATATATTGAGGCTCTTTTTGTGGGTGTGAAGGTCAACTTATATTCTCATATATCCAATTATTAGAAGCATGGCTTTCTACACAATTTGTTTAGGAGTCTAAGGCTTCTTCCACTTGAAATTTGTTCGTATATCTCAATGCGTTTTGTGTTCAATAATTTTATTGTCAGCGTTTCAAGTATGTCTTTTCATTTTCTCTTCCATGTCCACAGCTTTTGAATAGTGATATTTTTATTTACTCATATTATTTAGTCAAACAAAGCATGCTGTCTGATTACTTGATTTATCTTTGGGAATGTAATTCTCTTTATTTTCTCACATGCTTTTTGCCAATTATATTTATCATCAACATTAATGCTGGCGTTGGATCATTAATTCCCCTAAAATGTTTTTGTTCATGTGCTTTGGTAAAAAATGCAGGCTATTCTTAAAGAAGCGTCTGCTGACTACTTGTTTCATCATGATAAAGATGGAAGGAAAAGTCGATACGTATCAAAATTTGCAGTCCATTAAGTTAATCAGTTTTTGTGCTATCCATCAGCAAAGCAAACTAGCTGCGGTTTCCTGGATGAGTTTTTAGCCCCTTGTCCAAGTACTGTGTTGCATCTAACATGTCATGTGCGAATATGATTAATGCTGCCAACTTCATTTCAGCCTTCAAGAAAATTAGCATGCCATGTGAATAACTTGTTGAAGTAGAGAGGGAAAAATGTATCATTAGCTATCAGTAAAGATACTTGTTTTATTTATTAAAAAATGCCATCTTGATGGCTTATTATTTGACTGTCAAATGGCAGTAGTTGGTGTTTCTTATATAAGCAGGCAGAACCAAATAGTCAGTTTTCTTAGATTATGTAGATAACGATAAAGGGGACAGTTTCACTGCACAAGCTTCTATTAGATTTGGAAAAATCAATTTATTTAGTCTTAACTTTGAATAGCGAAGAGATTGTTTTTGTAACATCTAATAGTAAAAAAATTATTTCTGCAACTTGAACTCTGGTCTCAGATCGTAATGAAGCAACTTGGGTTCATAAATTAGATGGATATATTTCTCCCTTTCTAATTGTCTTTTAGTTGATTGTAATGTGCACTAATTATAATTGGTTTTGTAATTGAATGACGATTATGATCCATATTTTAATTACGGTCTTTGATGTATGTTTGTATTTGGTAACTGGTATGATCGCTATAACGTAATGTAACAAAATTTGATTTCACGCTCTTTATCTTTATTTCATCTAAAAATGGATAGAACGAGTGATGAAATAAGTTATTCTATTGTATAGTCATTTTTTTTTTCAATTCTACACTTCCAAATGTGAATATCAATTAATAATTTATATTATATTTGTATTTAATATTATAATATTAGCAATATTATCGTATTATTATATTAATAGTATTTATTATAGTATGTATATTCTTATATTTTCTAAGAATATAATGTTAAGTATTTTGTTATAATATAATATTTATTAATATATAACTAATTCTGTACATAGTATATTGGTCTTAATATAATAAGTTTATATTTTTATATTTATTATTTTTGTAAAATAGAATCATTTTGGACTTTTGGTACATTTTAATTTCATTTCTTTTTGCAATACGTTATAACATGAATCATCACTCCATTCAATAATATATATTTTCAAGAATCTTGAGTATTCTAAACTAATTTTTTATATTTTAAAGCTATTATATTCGTATACAATTTTAAATAAATACAAGATCCTAAACATATGACCAATTGAAATGGACGTGGAATTCGTTCTAATCAAATCGAATTCTTATTTTGGCGACCAATGTGGTTCAATCACCGCCTTTTTTTGTCCTTAATCCAGAGCGTACCGCTTGTTTCGGTGACTCATCTTTGACTCATATCTGCCGTCCATTTTGGGCAATCGTGAGCTTTGACGAACAGGATTCACGACAAAAAACAAAAAAACAAATGGTGGGGTTTGTGTTGATTTCACTGCACTATTTATTCCCTCCCTCTTCTCCTTCTTCTCGTTTCCTTCTCTGTCCATCGGATTCTGTTGTCTGTAATTTGCTATGTTTCAAGCTCGTGTTGGACAAAGAAGCACAAAATATTTTAACTTTGGAGCCCATGGCGGAAGCTTTGGCCGAATGCAGTATCTATTCAGCATGCTACGGCCACCTTCCGTCGTCGCTTCCCTGGGGAAGGAGGAATCCTGGTTATGTGGCTTTGCAACGCGGTTCCCTTCCAGTTCCGGAGGATGAGCCGTCGGCGCCTTCTGCTACGGATTTTGACTTTCATAGAAGGAGATTGGCTATTGGTGGACGGAAGGGGCCGATCCCTAGGAGATATCTTTCTTCTATCCCTAAAAGGGTGTGTGCACAAGCTTCAGATCCAATCTCTTTTTCTTAACCTTAACTCTTTTGCTATTATGTATACGTCATAGAAATCATCAGTTTTATTACTTGATTTGTCTGTTGCGCATTCCCCGTTCGTCTTGTTTTCCCAAAATTTCAATTCATGAATTTTCTTCTTTTATAAGTTTGAAGATTAATCTCAGTTGAATGTTGTATTAATGTTCTTTGTTTCTGGAAAAAAAAGCAGAATACTTTTTCTACCGAGAAATATATGAAATGGTGGCAAAAGGATCTCCATCCCAACATGAAGGAGATTGAGTCTGCACAAGACCTAGCCGACTCCCTACTGAATGCAGGAGAAAAGCTTGTAATTGTTGATTTCTTCACCCCTGCATGTGGGGGCTGCAGGGCCCTTCACCCAAAGGTATGGTTGAGTCACAATCTATAATTCTGACAATTTGATTTATTGACCACTTATTTAAAGCTTAATCAGTTCCCAATTCACAATGCTTATACTCGAACATCCCCTTATAAGTAACTGAGCTTCAATTAGGTTTGACATGTGGAAACCAAAGAGAAGAACTTACAAAGCGAAGATGGAAAGATTGGGCTAAATAGGCATATGTAGGCAATTTAACAGGAGAGAGCTGCTAGTATACCGCATGTCATTTTATAATTTTGATTGGATAATTACTTATACCAAAAGCTTTAACTTGCTTATGATGTGATGGATATTTATAGTCTAACCTTTAAGTTCAAGACAACATAATCTGTTTGATAATATTCGCTGTCATAGAACTGATATCCTCTTATCCCATACAGATTTGCCAGCTTGCAAAGATGAATCCTGATGTTCTATTTCTTCAAATAAATCATGAGAAGCATAAGTCCATGTGTTACACCCTGAATGTTCATGTTCTCCCCTTCTTTAGGTTCTATAGGGGAGCACATGGCCGTCTATGCAGCTTTAGCTGCACCAATGCAACTGTAAGATCCACAAAATTCTTGATTTCCTTGTCAACTTCTTTTCTCTATGTGAATATTTCTTCTTTTCCCCTCTCATTTAGGATACGTATGAACAGTAGAACTTAAATAGTTTAAGACTTTAAGTGAACATTATGATTGCAACATTACTAATACACATTAATTTGTACTATATAAGTTCTTGAGTCTATATTTAGCAGTTTGATTGCTGTTTTGGTTTCAATTTCTTGGTTTATCTTTTCTTTCTTTTCACTATACAAACTAAGTCTTCTGTTCAGATACTGGATTTTGTTTATCCATCCAAGGAAGGAAGCTTACCATATAGGCTAAGCCAAACTGACAACTTCTTGATATTTTTTCCTACCTACAGTGGGTTTTAGATATATTTCTTTGTTTATAACAATCTGACCGTGTGTCTAAACTAGGTGCTGGATCAGTATATAAATCAGTGGATTTGGACATCTCATCTTTGACCATCTCCTGTGTGCATTCATATATAGGAGTAATATTTGGGTGGATTAATTAAAAATCTCTTGGTTGTAACAACTTCATTTTCAGGGAAAAAAATGAGGCTTTCTGGCCACCATATGGTAACCACTTGATTACCTGACTAGTATCAAGTGGCGTTGGCTGGTACTTAAACCTTGGTTTATAGTTTGTACTTTGTTCCATAGCCACAAACCACTCTAGGGTGCACCACCATATGAACAGATACATGTTACATGTACATATGCAATGATAAAGCTTATACTGGTTTGGTCCAACTGTCCAAGTCTGGTATGAGTACTAATACCAAGACTTGGAACCTTGATATTGAGTCTTGACTACCTTTTTAGTTGTTTAACTACTACTTGAAATTGATTTCTGAGTTTGACTTTGTTTGGATATATCATGCAGATTAAGAAACTTAAGAATGCACTGGCAAAGCACAGCACACTAAGGTGCAGCCTAGGGCCAGCAAAGGGATTGGAAGAGTCAGAACTTTTGGCATTGGCAGCAAACAAAGATCTCTCCTTCAACTACACCAGAAAAAAACCAGACCCTGTCGAAAAGAGAACCTTTGTTCATGGAATTCTGGACACAGTTAAGTCCCTCTTTGCATCTAGGAGATGAAAAGATGACCACCTTATTTTGTAGTCTTGATTGCTATAGATAGTTTTTTTGGTGCGACCTATGTTTGAGTCATCAGATATAGCTTCACCTTTTAGCAGTAAACGCTGCGTATATTGTCTCTCCCCTGAATTATAAAGGGGGAGGGTTTTCTCACTTGCCGTCCCTTTTTTTATTCTAGTTATACACCTGTGTTGATTAACTATATAGGAGATCTTTTCCAAGTTCTATCTGATTTGTATATGCATCATAGATGCTGCAGCAGAGGCTCGTGCTTTTATTTGAGCCTGCTAACTAGTTTGTGATAAAACATGAGGCAGTAAAAGTCTCCTTTCTTGCTTCTGTAAATCACTCTTCACACATATTTTGCTCTGATTCTTCTTGTTGTTGCTCTCTTCCCTATCTTGTGAGATGTGGCAAGTTTCAATTATGCATTATTCTTATCTCATTTTTCGAGCTTGTCATGTTTACTTCGTAGGGATAATGGATGAATTAATATTCATTATTTATTTAATGCATGAATTATAAAAACTGAGAATAGAATTATACCAGATTTAAAAAATTCATATTCAATCATCTCATTTATTATCAGCAAACATATCAAAAAAACATTAATGTAATGATATCTAAATTAGAGGCAAAGTGAAAAAACACTAAATCATAAGGGTAAAGTGTAATTAACATATAAATGAAATCACTATAGTTTATTGATTCTATTCATTTCATTAACGTGATTTAATTGGCAATAAGAAATATCTATGATCTATATTTTTTTTAAAAATAATAATATTTGTATGGATTTACAAAATGGAGCAAAGTATTGAATTTAAATATCTATATATTTTTTGGGTCCATTTTTTAAATGGATAATTTTTTAATGTTATCTAATTGTTTAAAGATTCGTGCAAAAACAAATCATCATTAAATCAAGCAAGAGCGTATTATTAAAATTAAACGCTCCTGTCAATCTCTCAAAACCGTGAAACCAAATGCTCGCCCGGCTACGCTACATTCGACCCTTCTCCTCCTCCTCTCTTCCCACCTCGACATTCCTCGCCGAGGCCACCAAACCTGCCTCCACACCGCTCCCCCATCTTCTCTCCGTCCTCGGTCGATGCTCCACCTTTGACCACCTCGCCCAAGTCCACGCCTTTATGCTCGCCCGTGGCCTTGCGGTTGACAACCTCCTCCTCGCCCACTTCCTCCGTACCTGCTCTGCCCTCGGATTCTGGGACCACGCCCTCCTCGCCTTCCAGCGGGCAGACCGCCCCGATGTCTACCTCTATAACACCATGATCCGATGCGTCTGCAAAACCGACTCCGCTGACCTCGCCGTGGCTCTCTTCGGAAGGATTCAAGATGCTGGCTTGCGTCCCGACACCTACTCGTTCCCCTTCGTGCTCAAGGCTGTCGCGCGCTTGGACATGCTTGAATTGGGCCGGCAAGTCCACTGCCAGGTTGTTAGATTCGGGCTCGAAGGGGACGTCCATGTCTCGACCGCTCTTATCGTCATGTACTCGAACTGTGGCGACGTGGGAGATGCACGTAAGCTGTTCGACAGAATACCTCTGAGGGACGTGGTGCTGTGGAATGCGATGGTGGCGGGTTACGTCAGGGTCGGAGACGTTGACACTGCACGTAGCCTTTTTGAACAGATGCCTGAGAGAAATGTGGTTTCTTGGACGACGGTGATAGCTGGTTTTGCTAATATAAATCGTTCAGATGAGGCGATTACCGTATTCCGAAGAATGCAGCTTGAAGATGGTTGTCAGCCTGACGAGGTTGCCTTGTTAGCTGTGCTCTCGGCTTGTGCAAACTTAGGTGCTCTGGATTTGGGGGAATGGGTGCGTAACTTTGTGGAGAAGCACCAGCTTTGTAGAACTGTTCCTTTGATGAATGCGTTGATTGACATGTATGCTAAATCTGGAAACATAGTTAAAGCATTGGAGGTTTTTGAGAATATGAAGCAAAAGAGTGTAATTACTTGGACCACAATGATAGCAGGGCTTGCTTTGCATGGGCATGGTTTGGAAGCTATCAAAATGTTTCAGAGGATGGAAAACGAAAATGTTAAGCCAAATGATGTTACCTTCCTAGCTGTCCTATCTGCTTGTAGTCATATTGGACTAACAGATTTAGGGAGGTGCTATTTTGATCGTATGAATTCAGAATACAAGATTAAGCCAAGAATTCAACATTATGGTTGCATGATTGACCTTCTTGGCCGTGCAGGTTGTTTGAGGGAGGCCAGAGATCTAGTTGAAAAAATGCCTTTTGAACCAAATGAAGCAATATGGGGAGCTCTACTTGCTGCTGCTAGAAGCCATGGTGATGCTGAGCTTGGAGAATTTGCTTTAAGACATCTCATCAAAGTTGAGCCACACAATAGTGGAAACTACATCCTTTTATCTAATATTTATGCTGCACATGAGAAGTGGGATGATGTTGCTAAGCTGAGGAAGATGATGAAAGATAGGGGAGTGATGAATATGCCGGGAGCCAGTTCTATCGAAGTTGATGGCGCAGTTCATGAGTTCACATCGAGAGATGGATCACATCCTTGTTTTGACAGGATTTATGAACTTCTGCATGAGATGACTGGACACTTAAAAATGATTGGTTATCTTCCAAAGCTCCATGCAGGAATTTTGGACTTTGAAGAAGGTTGAGATTTTATGTTAATATGTGAGTGAGCTTTTAAAATTATAGTGACTGAGAAGACCATAGAACAAAGATCATGTCAGTTTCTTTTGTCGACTTGTTGCACATTAGCAAACAGTGGCATCCTACGAAGTAACTGAAGTCTCGACATCTCGCGGATCACATGTGGAAATGAGAGTTAATCAGATGCCTACACAGTCTTCCTTCTCCGTCTGTCTCTAACAGGCAGAAGTCTCCTCGTTAGTTGCTTGATTCTCTAGTAAATGGAGCATCACAAGAAGCTGTTCTAGCCATTGCTGAAATTTATTGTGATGTTAAGCTTGGTGGACATGGTCACATAGTCCAATTATTTGTCATTTGTGACTCTTGTCCACATCAAATTGGAATGAGCTTAGGAAGCAGAGGAAAGGGATAAGAATGATTTCGCAGAAGAGTAAACGAAATAGTATCAGTGAATCTCTTTTGAAGAGAATATCAGAATTCTTTATGCAAAGTATAATTTGATCTTCAATATTGACATTTGATTTCTTTGGACAAGTGACTAGGCACCTCCCCAAGGGCTGCTCAATACTTCTAATTATGGTCTGAAGCATCTTCCTTGTTCATTGAACTCGCAAAAAATTGGGTCCTTCAAGGTTGTTGGGAGATGTTTCTATCCTATGCTAAATTATCATGCAATGTAGAACGTTTCTATTGTTTGCTACTTCACTCTCAAATCTTCATCATGGTGTAAATTTGATATTCTTGAGATTAAAGGTTCATGGTAGATTCTTTTTTGCATTAGAGAAAGGCAAAACAAATGTTGTCTTGTTGCATAGCATGTGGAAGAACTCATTTGTTATAAGGACAGAACATCTGTTGTCCAATGCAGTATAATGATAATTAATATCAATTTTTTGAACTTATGAATGAGGCACAACATCGATTCATCATCTTATCAATCATTTTAGCATTCATTTCTGCCGTAGACACTACATGAGTTAGTTCTTGGATGCCGAAAAGGAATCATTTGTTAGTTGGCAGGGTGGATAAGAAACAATGGAACTTATTGTGCTATGTACAATGATGTTAGGCATTGAAGGTGCATGAGTTAGAATCTGCATTGTTCCAATGCATCTTTTGGTAAGTTGAATGACTATGGTAAGTCTGGAGGATCAACTCTCTTTTTTTTTTCTTTTTCTTTTTTTCAGAAGTAGAATAATCATTCCATTGAAGGAAGAGACAAACCCAGAATGGTAAAACCACATGTCCAATAAATGCAAATGACAAGATTACGATGCATTCTACATCATATGGTTAACACTTTTACCTTTCAGTGATTAGCTCTTCTATATTGTTAAAACTTTCAGATAGTAATTATGTCAAAATTAACCCACTTTTTGCCTAACCAATATTAGAAGAAAATGTTGTATTTTTAATATCATTTGCAAGTTGTCAAAGAAATTGAAGCCCAAAAAACCCACAATATAATAATTAAAGTATTAAAAAATAATTAATTTGGGTGACTGAGTCATTGGATGAAGACATGATAAATACCAAAGTTATAGATTTTCGTGTGC
The DNA here is from genome assembly GCA_034359265.1 of Canna indica. Lineage (NCBI taxonomy): Eukaryota > Viridiplantae > Streptophyta > Magnoliopsida > Zingiberales > Cannaceae > Canna > Canna indica. The sequence continues at coordinate 1,232,982 of CP136891.1, forward strand.
TAGATGCAATGGTAGTGTCAAATTTTAGATATTATGTCATTTGGTAGAATTTTTATATTTTCCAGTATTATATAGTAATTAAAAATTATTAATTTATTATGATAAATAAGTAAATAATATTGTACTAACCTAAATGGTGAGTTGGGCGATTTTTTTGACATTTTTTCCAACTAGATCATAGTTTTTTTGGACGCTCATTGGTCCTTACTTTCTCCTTTGATGATTCGTGGATTGATTTGTACCCGAAATGGATTCTAGATTGCACATTTCAAACATTCATGCAAGTGACTGCCGTCATTGGAAGCGGAAAATCTAAGCCAAAATTATCAGACCTAGATATGAAGATGCAAGTTGTAAGTACAATTACAACTTCTATTTGCGGCCAACCAAATATTTGCAAATAGAAGTTACAACTTTACTTACGAGCAACCAAACAGTATGATATAAATTCTATTCACACTATTAGAATAGTTGCTTTCACCAACGGGGCTCACCGACGGCCGCCAAAGCCGTCGAAAAAATCCACGGCTTTTCAACGGCCGCACATGTCGTGGCATATGTGACTACAATAGCAACGGCTCTCATACGACCGCAATAGCCCGTCGCTCATAGCCGATGGCACGCACGGGGTGCGAAATAAAATAAGTCATTAGCCACGACTTAAAGAGAGCCCAGTGGCTGTCGTTGATATAAATAAGTCATTAGCCACGACTAATAGCGGTCGTTGCTTATGAATTTATGGCGCGCACGCGATGTGAAAATGAAAAACTAGTCACTAAGAGCTTAGAGAGGGCCACGTCGGTCGTTAGTGATATAATAATTAAAGCTCCACGGTTTACCGGCGTGCCGTCAGCCGTCGGTGATAAAAAATTTTATTTACATTCGCGTCTGACCCTTCCTCTTTCTCCTTTTCTTCTTCTCTTCTATGCTACCGTCGCTGCCCGCTACTGTTGCCGCCGGATCTCTGCCGCTCCTCCGTCGATTCCGCCGCTCCTCACGCCTGCAAGTATTGATCTGTGCCCCTTTCCACCATTTTATTTTTCTTCTCTGTTGGTTGACTCCGCGCCACCATCCATTGTCGGCGATCGTCTGATCACCGACATTGGACAACGGCGACGACGTCTACACGCCGGCGTCAGATTTGAGGCCGAAGGTTTCGACCCCAACTGGATTTGGGGCGGATTTTTTTTTCATGTAAATGCTTTTTGTAGTATTTGCATTTATGGACAACCAAACACCCTCTTGTAGAATACAAAAGTTGTAGCAATTATATATTTTCTGGATTAGAGGCTTTCATACTTGTGATAGTAAAGACAAGGCTCTTATGAGTTATTTGCTTTACTTGATAAGATAACAAATGAGATGTAGTATTATATATGATTTTTCAAATCTAGCGTTCATAGATATAATATTAATTTTATATTCTTTTTATAAATTGGCTTTATAACATATATAATCATTGCAGGGTGTACACATACATACACAATTCATACGCACACGATGCATTTACAAGCATACATAGATGCGAAATTTAACACATAAAGCACTACGATATATACTACAACAAAACCTTAATTTATCGGCAGAAATTATAGGCGTCAAAATTTTAAAAGAAAAAAAAAATCTTAATAAAAAAAGTTTTGACGCTTGCTATAGGCGTCAAGAATTTTTCTTGTAGTCGAAATTTGACTTGTTTGTAGTTTAACCATGCACTAAGCTAGCTACTATTATACTAATTGAATAAAATATCAATAATTGCTCTCGTCATCCCTATTGCAGTAAATTTTGCTCGATCACAGGTTTATATATTGCATTATATATGAATCCATCTCATTTTATTATCATATAAATCATATTTTCTTATGTCCTAAACTAGGCCACCCAAGATTAAAATTTTGCTATATATCCTCCACCAATTATACGAGACTTTTGTGCTGATTTGTACAAAGACGTGAAAAAAACGCACAAAACGCTACAACTAGAGATTGAACCCAAGACCTTAGACAATTAACATACTCATATGCTAGCTATTACCACTTGAGCACAAGTGGGTTCATAGACTTTGGTGCGGGTTCATTAACTTTGAGGATTTCTTAAGGTATATAGTAGGTTCATTACTGTCTAATTTAATGATTAATTGAACACCTATAGCATTAAGCACTGAATATAGGAGTTATCATAAATTATTAAAATAAATATTTTTTTGGTTCTTACTCCAGCATGGCAGCATGCAATAATTACATGCACTTAATTTTTTTGATATTATAAATTAAGTAGAAAATTTGGGAACTAATTAAAAAGTCAATCTATAGTACTCATCAGGTGGAAACCATAAAATAAAATTTGCAGGTACGTATTCATTATGTGTTCGTCAAATTATATGCAGATGCGGTATATACTTAGTACTAGTTGAGATCTTTGAAAGATGTATCAGAATTAAGAATCGATCAGTCACATGGATGAACATAAAATGTCCTTTTAAATTAATTAAATTAAGAACCAGTCACATGGATCACAAACTTTCTATGTATAGAAATTAAGAAATTTGTTCTAGAATTTACTCTCTGTGTATATTTACATTTTTCAGTTCTCTTATTAATTATATATATATGCTTGTTTAATCTAACTCAATTTAATTTCAATGAAATATTTTATTTAAAGAAAGAGTTCAAGTATATATACCAAATGAATCAATTAATATAATATAAGATGGATAATTCACTGCTGACTTTCTTTCTGTTCTATATTTTTTCTACTTTAAGTCGAGTGCTCTTAATGTGACTAATTGAATGTTGTTAATATTTGATGACTCTATATTTTATGGTTATTCTGAGAATATATCTAACTAAACTAGATTTGAAGACTACTAGCAGATTAAATGCTGTATGTCAATATTATAAGAGAAACAAGAGATATATAGGTTCAGAAGAAAATACAGTAATTAAAGATCAAAGAATTAAAACCCTAATCAAACAAACAGAAAGGTTTCTCCTCATCATTAATTAAGATTTTTGAAATAGCTGATATATTCGTTTAGATGACAAAACATAATCATTATTTTTCACCTCAAAAAAGCAGCATAGACTGTACTTCAGTACTTTAAGTAATAAAAGCATATTGTTGAGAACAAACAATGAAAAATATACTGAAATAGTATAGAAACTGCACCAGAAGTAGATGGAATGCCCCAAAAATCCCTGGTTATGCAAGAAATCAAGCTGATCCAGTACAGAGCTTGAACCCTTTATCATGGGCAAAAGGATCACCAGAGGTTTAACATGAGGAGCAGGAAGAAACATGTAGCCAAAGACAACTTGCCGAAATCTTCCTCTAATAATCTCTACTTCAGTATCAATATAATAATGGCAAAATAACTCAAAGAAATCATCGTCGGCAAGTCATCCTTGGCTGCAGGCATACACTTCCTGACCCTAATGTTAAGCCTCCAATGAGAAAGGATTACTCTAGAAGAAGAAGATCTTCATATATATCATCACTTTTAGAAGAAGAAGAAGAATATGATGATGAGATGATGTATGAAGGAATGAAGAATGGAGCTTATACATATAGAGAGAGAGAAGTGAAGAGACTGAGATTGAGATGTTTTGACGAATTATCTCTAATCCAGGTGATGAAGACAGCTCTAGAAGGATCTCTTTTGGTCCAATAGAATAAAGAGCAAGTGATAAGGTCTGGCTATCTTTATTCTCTCTACCATTCATACACCTTTTCCCCATTTTTAGCTAAAAAGATTAATTAAGACTTCAAATATTAAAACTATATATAATGTTCTAGGGTGCTTGATGTTAATATTATACCATACAGCATTAATCTTTCTTTAGAACAATAATGAGGTTTGATTTCAATCTCATTATGATAGAATTGTGATGGAAAAGAGAGGAGCAAAAAAATGATGAAATCTAGGGAAAAGAGGGACTCGATCATCCACCAAGGTTGTTGTTGTTGTTAATTGGAAATCAATGTGGCTTTCAGCTTAATAATTCCTAGGTCTTCATTTGATTCTTCTTTGTAACTCTAGGCTTCACACCAGTGTGCAGTAAAAGTGGCCATGTTTCTTGGTTTGCCAAAAGGATACAGAAGATGACATTTCTTTTATGGTCACAGGTGTCATTTTCCCCCCAATTTCATCCCATCTGAATCTTGATAGCAATGGCTACATGAGCCCACATCTGCCCTTCTTTTGGGTCCAATCAGTGCACCCTTCCATGCTCAAGGACAACACCTTATCCTAAATTGGTCTCTCATGGGTGTGACTGGCTCATGGTTGCAATCAGAGGTGATCTTCCCTGAGAACAATCTTTGGTTCCTTTTTATTGGATTCAGTGCCAATGAGAAGAAGTGGAAAAGAGGCCAATGATAAAGTTGTGTGGGCAGTAGGAGTTAGGGCCACATATTTTGACAATTTAATTATTCAAAATTGTACCTAATCAAATGCCTAAATTATTCAAATTTAACTGGTGTATTTTTTTTCTTCCATTAGTCTATTCAGTTTGATCCAAATTAATTTAATAAGTACTAAGATCTACAACTTGTATAAATCATTGCTCATCAACAAATTTGGTGAAGATGCAACACACCTGTACAAGTACAAGTTGTCACTGTTTGCACACAAAAAGGACTAGTTATGAGTGTTGAGCCCTTTCACATTTCATGGGAATGGGAGAGTGGCAGGTGCCTGAGCCATAAATCTCACTTGGCAGACAATAAATAATCAATATTCTTGGAAGAAGGAATCCAATTTGGCATAAATGAATTATAATATTGTTTAGAAACTTTCATTCAACCATTCTCAAGTTGTCTAGAATATATCTACTTAAATCTAGTGAGAAGTGAGAACAAGGTGAAGACTGGCCACCTGGTTGCCTAAATATTGGGCCTCCTATAAGCCCAATTAATTAAAGCATATTGTTTAGTTGCTCAACATACTGGGCTTAACGAATTAATTGGATTCTTTTAAGGCCCATAAATTAAAGCCCAAAGTTTCATCTTTTTCTAGAAAAGACCTCAATTAGGTCCCCAAATTGCAGTATTTTAGAATAGGGCTTCTATTCGAGAAAAAAAGTAAAATTAGAAGGTTTTTTTCGAAAACATTGTCAATTTCTCGGTCCTAAAATAAATTATAATAAAATTGACTGTACCAGTTCCTGATCGCCGCCGAAGGCAGCGAAGCGAGGCGATGCTGCAGCCCCAACAAGCGATTTCCGCCGCGGCGGCGGCAACGCAGGCTCAGGATCCGCCGGAATCCGGATGGGAGTCGGCTACGGAGGCTCCCCCGAAGCAGGTGGCGCTGGCCATGGAGCGGCTGGGCCGCGCCGCCCGCGTCATCGCCGACATTCGGCTAGGGGCGGACCGCCTCCTCGAGGCGCTCCTATTGGCGGCCGACTCTCCCCAGCAGTCCACCAGTAAGACCATCGAGCTCATCCGCAAGGAGGAGACCGCCATGCGTCAGCACTCTGACGATCTCCGAGCACTTGGTGATTTCTTCGCTCTTCCCCACCCCACCCAATTTCTTCCTCTTACTACGCGTCTAGAGATAGGCGTTTAGTTTTACTGCTACCGCGGCTGATTCTCATTTGTTTTATGAGATTGAGTCTGGAAACAGAACCGGTGATTTTGTTGAACGATTGAAGCACAACATGAATTGCTGGATTTTGTTTCGAATTCCTTTGATTTTTTTTTTGATTCATTTGTTGCAATTTATTTCAATAGCAAAACTAATTTGTTCTATCTTTTGGGGATAAAATTTATCTAGGATTAAGGGAAAAGGACGATCTTCTTGGTGCTTTTGATTGTTAAATTTTACTTAGAATATTTAGCTGCTATAGCTTGAGAGATGGAGTTCTTACCATTTAATGCCTGATGATGGATACTGGCATACTGCAGCTGTTTAGCACTCTAGTTGGAATATTTTTTTTCAAAACCCTTGGTTTGGTATGGTAGTTCTCCAGAATAACTCATTTGAGTAATGACACATGAAAAGCTATGATCTTACTCAGAATACTTTAGACTGCACAATCTGCACATGTCTTCAAAATTGTAACTCAAAAATTTAACTTTTCATACTTGTGAAATATTTTAGTCAGATATCAGGAAGTTGCAAATTCTATATCAAGATTTGTTTGACTTCATAAATGTTAACATGACACTACTTTGTTGTTGTCCGAGTCTTGTGACAACAGTAAGGTCATGTTTGGTCGTTTCAATTTTGGCTGACTGAATGAAACCTTTTGGAAGTTTTAGGATGTCTTAGGATGTCTGTATGTACCGTTTCAGAATAAATAGAAGATTGAGAACATATACTGTAACATTCTAGGATGTTTTGGATGTCACTATTAGGAAGTATATGTATATACCAAATGGTCATTTGTTTCTTGCAAGGAATAAATTGATTATGCAATGAGCAGGTTTCAACTACTAGCAAAAAATGTAATTTAATAGTTGAACTTGCACGTTGTTCATCAGCAGTCCTACTACATTTTTGTTTTCTTGTGTTAGATTTGTGTGATGACATTGCTGAACAAATATTTTCCTTCATATCTTTCAACAACATTGGAATATGAATCTGTGCTGTGATTGTTCTGGTTCTACTTTTAGGAAAGCAACTGGAAGATTCTGGAGTTTTAAGTGGGTCTCTCAAGTCACGAGGTAATTCATGGGGCTTACATATGCCCCTTGTTTGCCCTGATGGTGCTGTTGTTGCATATGCTTGGAAACGTCAACTTGCTGGACAAGCTGGTGCATCTGCTGTTGATAGAACTAGGTAGGGTCCAATTGATCTTTAACACGGTTTAAACATTTTATTTTGTTTTATTGTTCTCAATCATCACAGTTTTGGTATTTTTTAGTTCTGCTGGCTATTTATTTTGTTAAGGTCAGAGTTTTATTTAGAGCATTTGTTTTATGTAAATCCATGAACTTTCCTTGACCATCAAATTAACAAAATAAAACAAATAAATTTGCCTATGAAAATGACCTTATATATCCTTTTAAGTTCAAAGGAAAAAAAGTAGCCATACTGAGCAAAGTGGCCTTATATATCCTTTTAAGATCAAAGGAAAAAATTGCCATACTGAGCAAAAGTTCATCAACATGCTTGATACCATGGTTTAAAATCTCGGTTTCGGTACCGATTTCGGTACCTGGCCGGAACCGGTACCGTACCGACACTCGGTACGGTCCGGTACGGAAAACACCATACCGTTTTTTTTTTTTTTAAGAGTTAGATATAACTCTAATAATACATAATTGATGAATAAATGTTTAAAATTAATATTCAAATGTCAAATATATGAATACAATGTTTAAAAGCTATTTGGTACTGGATTAGGATTTTTCGCAGATACAAGAGAATTACATTAGAATTAATATAGTGCGACACATGGTATTCATCATCTTAGTTGATGTTGCACTACGTCTTATGTTGCGCTACGCAGAGTCTTCGAGACCCTTTGGGTCGTGGGATTGTGTCGCCGTATATTAATTCTAATGTAATTCTCTTGTATATGTGAAAAATCCTAATACAGTACCAAATAGCTTTTAAACATTGTATTCATGTATTTGACATTTGAATATTGATTTTAAGCATTTATTCATCAATTATGTATTATTAGAGTTATATCTAACTCTTAAAAAAAAAAAAAACTCGATATCGCGTCATACCGGGCGGTATGATACATATACCGCCCGGTATACCATATATACCCGGTATTTTCAAATACCGGGTATATCGAATACCGGAATCCCCAAAAACCGGTAAATACCAGGCTTACCGTACCGTTTCGGCCGATTTTTTAAACCATGCTTGATACCTTATTTTGCTTTAACTTTCCCAGGTTAGCTCTTAAGGCATTCACTGACCAGAAAAGGCGGTTTTTCCCTCACCTAGAAGATGAAGTATCCAGTGATGGTGAGCTTGGAATTGCTAAGAAACACTTTAAAGCCCAAGGATCAGTTATCAGTCAAAGAGAAGAGTTTAGAGAGAAAAAATCCTTATTTGATATCCTCAAGGATTTGGAGCATCAGTTTCCAAATGTAAGAATCTTTACTTATCAACGCCTAGATTGGTCAAAAAGAGCTTCCTTGTTGTCCTCTGCAAATGAAAATTTAATAGATCCATTAAAGGATCAGATAAATCACGCAAGCAACACAAGATCTGGTTCTGTGAATATTGCTCCTGCAGATCAAACAGCTGTTATTGAGTTGCTGGTTCCTTCCATCTTCAGATCTGTAGTATCCTTGCATCCAGCAGGATCCATAAACCCTGATGCTGTGGCATTTTTTGCTACTGATGAGGTATCCCTTTATCTGGCTTGTTCCTTGTTATCTATCAGAATTTAGTTACATTTCTCTCTTCTCTGAGAATTGCTTTTTTCTTTTTATAGACCTTAGTTTCCTTGTAATGATAAAATTTTCTACTTTGGATGGTTAAATAGTTACAAATGCGTAGAATCCTTAAGCAAAGCAAGTCTCAATTAGCAGTATGCATATATATCAATGTAAATAAACAATAAAGTGTCTGCTGCGATCGTCCATTTAGTTCATGGCTAATTATGTTTCTAATTCAATGATATGTTATATAGCTTTATTTGTTTGATTATTCATAATCTTGAAAATATTGCATTATTTTTATTGGCACTTCTTTACATAGCAAATCATTCAGTAAAAACTGTTGCATACCCAATTTTCTCTTCTTGCTTGTAGGGTGCGGACTGAGTGAGGTCGAGTTAGGTTTCAGCCTAAATCGGACTCAACCAAAAAATTTTGGGTCAAACATTTGACAATCCTAACTTGAAATAGAGCTCGAATTATGAAAATCCAGTCGAAGTCGAGTTAGATTGTCTTTTCGTTTTGATCCCAACTTAATTTAAACATTAGAGCATGTATATTTCATGGGACAAAGGAGAATAGGATAAGGGATGGATTTTAATTCATCTGTTTGTTTGGTACCTAGATTAGGAGATAGGATTAGAAAAAGATAAATTTGATATTATATCTGAGATGTACAGCTGATAAAAAATCATATACAACATTCTTTCATTTATCCTATCCTATTAATCAAATGAAACAAAAGAATCATTGAGTTTTAATAGGCATGGGTTATTCGGATCAGGTCAATTGAGTTTAGATCAGGTCATTCAGTTTAGGATTAGAAAAAGATAAATTTGATATTATATCTGAGATGTACAGCTGATAAAAAATCATATACAACATTCTTTCATTTATCCTGTCCTATTAATCAAATGAAACAAAAGAATCATTGAGTTTTAATAGGCATGGGTTATTCGGATCAGGTCAATTGAGTTTAGTTCGGGCCAGTTCGGATTATTTTGGGTTAGATCATATACTTGAGTTTTTTTTTTTTAATTAGTTCTTTTTGAGTCAGGTCGAATTAATTTGGGTCGGGTCATATGTTTGGGTTATGTAGGTCTGGTTGGGTCATAAATACTAAAACCCTACCCTGAAGCTGAACAATATCTTGAGGTTGGGGCCAGGTTAGGTTTTTTGCGCTCCCCTACTTGCTTGTGCATCCATAATTATTATAAGACTTGTTGCTCATAATCAGTCCAACAATAAAAAGAACATTCATGTAGTTGGACATTCATTGTTAGCTTTGTTCATCTCCATCTTATATTTTTTTTTGCAAACAAGGTATACATTGTATTTCTTTTTACTGACTGGGACGTTTTCCCAGGGTGGCAATTACATACATGCAAGAGGTTTATCAGTTCATCATGTATTTAGGCATGTCACGGTAAGTGCTTCATAGATTCATTTTTTCCTTAACCCTTAATTATGTCTAGTAATCTGTAGTCTCTTGGTGACATGCATGCCTTATCAAACTAATTAGTAAGTTAGCGATCTGGAATTTCCTTTAACTTTCTGAACAAGCACATATGATCTCAATTTCTTTATTTCTCTACAGGAGCATGCTGACAAGGCATTGCAATACTTTCTCAGTGTGGATAACAGCCTTTCACTTTCACTACTTTTGGTATGTCATATGCTCATCATAGTATATATAGGTATAACCTCCATAGAATAAGTACAACATCGTTTGATAAAGATCAGGACAAGTATTTTTTTTCTAAATTTTTCGATAGAATTTTGTCCTGAATATCAGGACTTATCCATTTCATATTCATGTCTCTATCAAGGATCTTTTTCTCCACTTAACTAATTCCTTTGTCTAACTTGGTATGCATTTTAATTATATCTTAGAAACTTTTAGAAGGAATCTTAGCTCTTAGCTCATCCAGTTTATTGGTTGTCAATTTACTTCCAGGTAAATTTTGATTTTTTTTTTCTTCTTCTGTTTTTTCACTTTGCTCTGTGTTTCTTGCAGCATTGGATCTGCAGCCATGAAACATTATTTTCAAAACCATGCAGGTAATATGATGGTTATTCTACCATGTCAGGTCTGAGGCTAATAGTTCCAGATATGAACTGATAAATTTTTTGACATGCAGTAAATGTGGTCGTCTTTTAACGATGGATAAGTCGTTAGCCTTGCTTTTGCCTCCAGTTCACCGTGCCTATTGGGAAGCATCTGCAACCAATTCTACCCAGACCGAATCAACCCGATCAACTAAGGCTACCCATCCAGATAATATTGCTGCTTATCATATTGGGTGCTCTGGTGATGATGCCTAATTAATTAATAGCATTGTAACAAACAATATTTATTCTGCTATGTTGCATGGCTGATCAGCTTTATGTTTCTTCTCAGCTAAGATGTCCTAACCTAGTAGTAACTGGTAAGTGATCTCTGAATATTTTCGTTTTTGTCCTTGCATATGCTAATTTAGGAAGTTATGCATTTATTGGAACTTGGATGTGAACTTTGATACAGAATTCTGTATAAATTTTGCTATTTGGTATGCTTATCATATCCTGTAATAGTATTAACAATTTACTGTAGGTCCATAATATATTATTTTGACAATACTTTTACAGCTAATGAAAGAAGTTTCAAGAAAATTAGTCGGGTTCCTTTGCTTCTTAGGTAACTAGAAATTTTGTGTATTCTTTTATGTATAAGCCTTGTTCTAATGTGATCTTGATTCTTCTTTTTGTTATTGAAGTTGTAGCTCTTTACATCTAAAGACCTATTAGAGGATCTGAAGTTGTGTAATTAGACAATCATTATGTTATATAGTTCTGGTTTGTGATTTATTATTGAACTTGAATCATGTAAATCAAAAGTATACATGTCCATACCATCCATATGATGGTCAAACATCACCAGTTATGGGAACAATTATTTTTTTGCTTGCTCTGCATACCTTAGGTTCTTTCATTATGCTCATGGCTCTTCTAGCATTCTGTGATGGTCACAAGTGTGTTTCTGTAGTAAACATGATGATTTTGGATGTTGTTCTCTTTTAACTGACTTGGCCAGTCAATGGAATTACATCTTTAGAAATTAATTTCAAGATCATCTGATTATTTGGTCAGTCAGAAGTGTGTATTTGTAGTGTACATGGTTATATTAGATTTTGCGCTCTTTTAACTAAGTTATTTGCCAGTCAAAGGGTATACCTCTCTAGAAGTTAATTTCAAGATCATCTGATTATTTGGTAAGTGGAGAAAGCTATCTCTTCTTTTGCGTAATATCCCATGAACCAGCAACTATATATTGAGACCACGATATTTTCATGGTCTTCTCTTTTCCTGGAGGACTAGTTAATATGGTTAAAAAGGAAAAACAATAAAGAAGCAAACAACATTATGTTAAAAGGAAGATGATATTTTAGATGAGAAGTCACGATACTTGTAGAGGGAATTCACTTGTATTTGGCATATTGATTATCAAGTCCTACTCAGGTAATCCTGGCACATAGGAAACAAGCTACTTAGGAGTCTGCTGATCCATTTAGAGTTGCTTAACGCATCAATTTAATTCTTAATCTAGATTATGATGATGAAGCGAAAGTATCCACCAATGTATATGTGGTATGCCTATTTTGTTAGGCTTGAAGTTAAATGTAGGATAGATTAACTTTCAAAAGATTAAGTCTTAAGTTGAGGAAGAGACTGGTTTTTAATTGAATACATTTAGCTCTACTACGTAAATTCTCTCAAATTCTTGAAGAATAAGATCTTTATAGGTGCCTCCATATAGTTTCATGTTAACAATCATTGGATTAACAGCTCACTGGATCGTGACAATGGAAGTATGGAAATGACCTAGTAGCCCATCAACTCATCTTCATACTCTAGTTCATGTGTATGATTACTCTTAGTCAAAAGGGTTCGTACTTCATGGGTAATGGTGATTAATTATCACTGTAGTTGCCGCATCAATCGTTTAGCCGAAGGATAATTTAAATACCAGTCTAGTTTCCTTAAGCTATAAAACTGCTACTGTAATACTATTTTATTTTTGCATTGGAAGTATGGGGGAAGGTGTTAGAGTTGATGTATCTAGTAGTATCATTAATTTCAGTTTAACTTCTTTGGTTGGGTATGAAGTTGACGAATTATTCTGTTCGATGCATCATAACAACTAAAGCACCAATAATCAAGCTGGTATAAGTATAAAAAATAAATAGTTGTACCTAATGAACTGTTCTAAACTACTTGCTCATTCTTCGATCATTTATCTTAACAAGTGACACTTCATCAAACTGTACTCTTTGATGACTCATCTTACTGTTTAGGTGCTTTAATAACATGGCAGTATGGCATAAGTGATTAAATACTTCTATATCTTTGTGAAAGGATAACACCAGAGTCACTGCTTTCTAGGCTTCTTGAAGGCGCTGGAAACAGGACCAACTATTGAGAGAATGAGGACAGCGCCAAGTGGTATCTCGAAACTCCTATTTGGTTAATGATTTGCTGAGGTGAGATTGGACAAGTCATTTTCTTTCTCGGCAAAGTAATTGTTAGGAGTTGTTGCACATTGAATCTAGTCGTTGACATGAAATAAAGGCCTTCTTCACTGAATATTTCAGATCCATGATTACAGAATGCAAACACGACTTATACGGATCTTTGAATTTAATGACAATATTGTTTTTGCTTTTGCAAGGGAAGATTCCTACTTCCTCCTGCTATAGAGGAAAATCTTCAAAAGTAGAGCAAATTAAATTATTATCCGTCTAGCTATTTCTTTCTCTGTATGCTATATGTTTATAGAACCTAAAAAGTTGCACGTCCCTGTAGTTAATTGTATCGACAATTTTTTTAAGAAAAAATTATATATTTTCAAACTCAGTTACTACAGTAGATGTTTAAAGTTCAATTGATATCCCTTTTAAACTTTGGCTGATGCCAAATTGTTATTAAGAAATGCATTCCAGAGCATTTTTGTACCTATATATTATCTTGCATTCGCTGTTGGTAAGTTATTATTAGCTAATGTTTGATTATATACCATCCAATAGGAACATCTTCTAAGTTCCAAGAGTGCAACATTTTGTTTCCATTTTTTTTATGTATCTTGATCAAAATTGCTTCTGATTTCCTTTTACGAATATCATTCCAAGAACAGATACGTAGGAGGTGCCTATTCTATCTACTTTACTGGATTGAAGCTGTTGACATAAAGACACTAATTTTTAGTTGTGTCACTTATTTTGACTTTTGAGTCGTGTTATGATGGATGTCCTCTGCACCATGGAATAACATTTTTTTCAACTTTTGAGGTTCCCTGATCTGATTAAAAGCGTTATTAAATTTCAGTTGTAAGTCCTTATCATCTCCCCATGCAATTGGTTAGGTATATTCATTGCTATTGTAGATGAACATTTTGCTTGATAACGAGAAAGGGCATAATTCCCAGAGTGAGCAGAACTCACACAAGTAGCACATTGAAGTGAAAATGAAAGATCCGCGTATCAGACAATTGTCTTGCATGAGCAGTCTAGGTCATCGAAATGTACACAACAGGGTATGCCATGGTGACTCGACACTAAACTTTTATCATATTTCAGTTCTTGGATTCATAACTATGTTTTGATTTTATTTATTTTTTCTGAATGACCGAATAAAGAATACCTCCCTCTAAACACACAAACAAGTAGTAGGTTGTCTATTCGGTTCAACTCAAATCAAATCAAATTATTATTTTTTTCACTTAAAATTCAACCCGAAAATTGAACTGAATACATCATAAATCGAATAAACTTGAATCAACCAATTTCAGTTCGGTTTTCAAACTGAAAATTGAATTATGGAGGAAAATTGGAGGGAGAAGAAAGAGCAATCAAATAGATTGGGAAGTTGAAACTCTAAATCTTGAACCGTGTAATAGAAATATATAAAAAATTATTTTATTTTTTGGTTTTTGATTCGGGTTGATTCCCAAATTTCGGGAATCGACTCCGAACCGAATACCATTATTCGGTTCCGGTTCGGATAAAGAATCAAACTTATTGTTGTTGAAATCGAACTGGACCAAATAATTCTTTAATGAATTAAAGACTTTGCGCAAATTTTTTTAATAAATTAAATAATTTAAAAATATATTTTTTAGACTCCAACACCTTATTTTTATTATAATTTTTTATATAAATTAAAATTATTTTTAATATATATATATATAATTTTTAATCAAAATCTCTGACTGATTAGAAATTTTAACCTAAGGGTAAAATAAGTATCAAATCTATTAGATTTCGATTTTAAAAATTTTAACCCAAAAAATTTAGCTCAATTTTTTGTCCTGATTAGAAAACATAGAGGAAAGTACAGTGATTTACTTCTCTTTTTTCCCATCTGGATGATGATGACCTTTTGGGATTCTGTCTCCATGAGGGACATAACACAATTAACTGTTGTCATGGCTGCTAATTTCCACAAAAAAACTCTATAGATTCTTTCTTTTAATGAGCTGGTAGCACTATTCTCAAAATGGAATTGACTATTTATTCAATCAGTTCAATCTCAGCTTAAAACTGATATAATTTGGGTCTGAGTTTTGCTTCAAAATTAATATGGGTACATATTGATCAATTGAACCAAATGAAATTCACTTAGCAGAGTTATAGTCATAAGAGAAACAAAAGAAAAAGCCAATGTGAAATGGAAATTGGAAACAATATATTTTTGGCTTAAATTTTAATGCTAGTCCATAAATAAGCTTGGGACATTCGAATAGCAAGACGTATTCAATTGTGTGAATTAATAATGATAAGGAAAACATGAACAAAATGGAGAGGTTGCAATGAAATCGAGCTACTGTGTGGTTAATTAATGAAAGCATGTGACTCGACACATATTGATTACTTGGCTATCAAAGTAGTCAAAAGTGGGCCCCTTTTGAAGTCTCTATATGCTTTGAATAGAAGACATCATCCAATTTCTTGTTTACGCAAATATATATAATAACTAAGAGCTTAGAGAACTAAACCACAACAACAACAACACTTCTCATAAGCATAGTAAAGTGTGATATTAGATTCTCCTTGTTTATATCATGCACTAAAGCTATAATATCCAAATTTAGAATTAATTGCCCTCCCTTAGTATATAGGCTTAATTAATGATAAATTTATGTGTTTTTTTTACAAAACTAAATGCATTTTGTCTAATTTGCTATACTAGCATTAGTAAGTCAACCACTACTAACAATGTTGGTAAATATATTTAGACATTATTTAAGATGATGATTTTGATCACTGCCTACTTTCTTGTATGTATAATCTTTTTAACTTATAGCATTAATCTACACATCATTTATGATGACAATCATAAGTGGTATGAATGATAATTGGTTGAATATTTTTGAATTTGTCTCCCCAAATTGATTTGGATTAAGTTCTAGTGTTTATTAATCTGTTTGAACTAAACTTTTGCATAAAAGATTTAATACTTAGATTAGATAAAAATTTCTTTTGCAAGTATCCAATTGTAAACCTTAAATATGACATATATGTCTATGTATTCAAATGGCAATTAAAGCAACTCGAGTTGATCAGTTTGATACCCACTATTTTACTTACTATTCAAACTCAAGTTCTATCCAAAACTTGACTTGTGCATGTAAAATCCTCTATGATTAATATCAGAACTCAAGTTAGATAACCCAAGAACTAGAAAAATACTTAAATACATATGAAATTTAATGAACAACTTCAGCCAGTACTATCAGTGACTAGTACAAAATTCATTGCCATGGCTGGCCTCAGACAGGTAAAAGAGCTCAATGCCAAGAAAAAGAAAATCCGGTTATCCTGAATAATTAGGAGTTTTTCAGCTTTTCTTGTTGGAATTAACAGCATGAGGCAAAAGTTTAAGTAGAAGATAAGAAGGATTAAACACAATATAATGAGATATGAGATAGAAATGAAGTGTTCCAAATTCCTAAAGAACAAAAGAGCTGCTGCTTTTGATGCTCAAAAGCCTTCCCATTTCATTCATCTTTCTTTCCTGTCAACTTGTAACCTCTCTCTTTCTCTCTCTAGATTTTCTATACACAAATTTAAGGCTAAGGCTGGAAACCCAATTTCCTAAGTAGCTCCTACACCTAGGAAATCAATAAAGGGCAATCTGATCTTCTCACCACGCAACCAAGCGGCACTGCTCATGTGATCATAATCCACTGCTTCCTTTGCTGATCTCACTGGATTTGCAGTCTGAGCAAAGACCGGAATCAGGTCATCAGCCTTCTGATGCCATTGATTCCCTGCACCTAACATCCTTTTTCCAGATCCTACATTAAAAATATATATAATATTAATTGAGATCTAAGTGGAGATCAACTTTATCATTAACAAGTCACTAGCAATTTACTCAAAAAGTCACTTTTCTTGTTTTCTTTCATTAACTACTACTTAATGTTTTTTCTTATCTGATTAATACGTAAAAATAATACAACTACACTAAAAGGTTCAAAATATTAAAAAATCTCACAGGGTGATAATTATCCAACGGTTTAAGTTATAAAATTATACAAGAATATTTTTTCTTTTAATGTAAAACCCCTCCTCTATTATAAATCTCATGAAGATAAATATATTGCTCAAACAATTAATTAGTATTATAACCAAGAAAACAATCAAAGGAATATATATATGAATACCATTTAGGAGATCATGAAGTTGCGTATATGATCTGGTGAAGGGACTGAGGGACAGCTCTGTGTTGCAGGTGGAAGCCGCAGCAGACTCATCTTTGTTGGTGGTGATGGTGGACTCACCACTGCATGAGTAGTAGCTGTTGTTGTTGTTGTCGATGATCTTCTCACATGGCGCCGGAAAAGGAGTAGGAGAGATGAGAGAGGAGGCAGGCAGCTTCCTCATCAACTTCCTCCGGCCGCCATTAGTGGAGGACGTCTTCTCCCTTTGCTTCCTGGCCATGATCACATGCCAATGGTTCTTCACTGCATTGTCCGTCCTTCCGGGGAAGAACCTGGAAATGAGCGCCCACTTGTTGCCATAAACCCTGTGCGCTGCCAAAAGCCTCTCTTCTTCTTCCTCGCCGAATGCCCTCCTGTTGATCCTCGGATCCAATTGGTTGAACCATCTCAATCTGCAACTCTTACCTGCTTAATTAACCCCCCAAAAAAACCCCAAATCCAGCATCAGGAGTTGATCCATTAATTCAAATATATGTGCATATTAAATCTAAGAAGATTAACCAGTAAACCTGATCTGCCTTGTAATTTCTCGGCAAGGAGGTTCCAGTTTTGGGGGCCAAATTGGGAGACGAGCTGCTTGAGCTTGGCATCCTCAGCTGGTCTCCAATGGCCTCTGACACACAGCTTCTGCTGCTGCTGTCCATTGCCAACCTCGTCTGTCATAACTGGGTCTTTTGGTGACTGCAGCCCCCAACTTTGCTCATCTCTCACGTCAGAAGGAGAGCTCAACGACTCCAGAAATGAAGGTGGTGGAAGAGGAGAGAGGCTCATTCCTTTTACTTTCTTCTTCAGAACAAGATCACGGAAGTGTGCAGACTCGTTAACAAGTGATGGGCTTTTAAAACAGGAGGAAGGGAGACAAAGGAGAGCAGAAACAACCTCGGTGGAAGAAAACCTCTCTCTCTCTCTACCCCTCGTGTGGGTTTGGGAGTTTGAGTCTCCCACAAGACCACAGTCTTTTTATAACACGCAGAGAGAGAGAGAGAGAGAAAGAGAGAGAGAGGCAGCGTTGCGTCGTCGCTCTACGCCTTGACGAAATCAGCAGGTCTCCTTTCTTGCCTAGGCTTGGATTCGGTTTGAATTTAGTATAAAGAGTCAATTAAATTTTGTCAAACTCAAACAAAAAAAATCAATTGATACTTAATTAAATTTATAATTTTCTTATTATGTATTGGATTCGTTAGACCGATGAATTGATGGTTTGACTTGTTTCATACTCCATTTGAGTTTTTTTTAAAATCAAATAAATAGAGAGAAAATGTTTTTAAATCCCCTTTTGTAAAAAAATGATAAAATGAAAAATTACCGTACAGCTACTCAAACAATATGAAATTAAAATATTTTCATTTCATAGTTCTGGTGGATTCTTTTTATTTTGGATTTTTATACCACCAATTCATTATTCCCAGATCAATTAATTCCTTCACATATTTATAATAAAACATAAAGATAATTTAGTAAATCAACAAGAGATATATTTTTAAAAACATGAGTGATAAAATTTTATTCCAAAATTATCATTTTAAACTTCAAATTTAATTATTTTAACTTTTTAGAGGATTTTATTAAGTATGTGTAAGTTTGTGAAAAGCTCTAGAATTTGAACTTTATTACTAAAAAAACCATTGGAATAAATAGGCCAATACATTAAAAAAGAAGGACAAGTATATAGTAGTGGAAATAGTACAGGTACTATATATACTTTATATTTGCATCAGCATTTGTTTGCATGAACATTTTTGTGTTCACTTTTTTCCTCTTGGTTTTCTGACAGATGTGATGTGCTGCTCCTTCAACTCATGATTTCATCCTCTCCACTTTGCTTGAGTGCAGTGAAGTCTCTCAATTTTTTCCCCCCAAGAGATTTGACTGCAAATGAGAGCATTAATTTTGGTCCCCAAGTGAACTTAAAACTGTTTTAAATTAAAAAAAATCAGAATGCATGGCTACTAAATATTTAATCAAAATTTAAATTTAGGTAAGAAAGAAAATACTGGATGATTTCTATATGTATTGACATTTCTATATATCCTAGGAATATTTTTATTTTAATTTATGGTAATAAATCTAACAATAATTATATCTCATTTAATGAGGTTGACAGCATTGCATTAAATGTTCTTTTTATGATCTTAGGATAATAATTTGTGAAGGTTCATATTCATGTCAAAACTCCAGAAGCATCTCCACACCAAATTTGTTTGATAAGTACAATAAAGATTAAGCACATATTAATCATATATGATCCATTCTAGTTAGTTCAAGAATATTTAAGGTCAAATCAAATCAAGATGATGACATTAATTATTTAGCAACCTAATTAATTGAAATTAATACCACGCATAAATTTATCAAAGTCCATTAATCTTAATTACATCATGTATGTATTTGTGTTTCAAAAACCAATAAATATAGTTGTCTCCCATTTGGCATTTTTTATTTCTTCTCACTTGCCCTATTCTCTTATTATTTTAATTTTTTTATTAATGGGAGAATGTGGACTAGTTGAGCTGAACCACAATTAAGATTCCAACCCATTGTCTACTATTTTCATACTCAATTTCTTGTCCTTTTTTGGAGTTATTATTTGACTCAAGTCAACCACAATTAAGAATTAACTGTGCCACAGTGAATTAAATTCTTGCTGAAGTAGATAACAACTTCAATATATCCAATACATGCATGCATCACATTATTCTCCAATATCAAAAAATATAAGCAAAATCTAAAGTTAACCAAAATCAAAATGCTTTTTCACTAAGCTTCTTATTTTATAAAACAAAATTGTATTTTTTTTTAACGCATGATCAAATATTACTACTCCAATATCATTATTCAATTTAAAAGGTGATGTTATCATCAAAGAATACTTTATTTGGTCTTGTTTCTCAATAAGTTTGGACTAGCTAGTGGTATAAATATATTGTATGAACCCTAGGGTCGACTTAGGGTTTGGGTAGAGAATGGTTGAACGCACAAAATACGAAACAAAGACTCTTGTCCGTCCGTGTGCTTGAACTAGGAATTATAAAATAATAATATTTTATCAAAAAAGAAACCCTAATGGAACAAAGAACAAGGTATAATTCATTAAACCCTTTTGGGGGGGTTGGCCAATGAGCTTGTACCTTTCCCAACATTGTCATGTTGATTGAGATTAAACCTCTCCTGGTTAGTTGGTCATTAATTAAAATAACCCACAAAGATTAGATTCTAATTTTCCCTTTTGCCACGTGTGAAAAGCAATTTAAAGGTAGGGTAATTGCTTGAATATATCCTTAATTTTAAATTTTATCTTAAATGTATCTTGAACTTTCACTTTATCAAATTATATTATGAACTATTAAATTTGTATCAATTGTATCCTCCGTTAAAATTCCGTCACAAACTTCGTTAATAGTGTGACGTGGCTTGCACACATGGATTAAAATATAATTTTTTATATTTTAACACTGTCTTCGTCATCACCTCGTCGGAAAAATCGCTGAACCTCGCCGGAGAAATCGTCGAACCTCGTTCGTAAACAATTCCAATATAAAAGGATTCTCCGGCGAGGTCCGGCGATTTCTCCTGCGAGGTTCGACGATTTTTCTGGCAAGATGGTGACGGAGAAAGTGTTAAAATATATAAAAAAATATTTTAATCCACGTGCGCAAGCCACGTCACATTGTTGACAGAGTAGGTGACAAAATTTTAACGGAGAGATATGATTGATACAAATTTAATAGTTCAAGATATAATTTGATGAAGTAAAAATTCATAATATATTTGAGACAAACTCCAAAATTCAGAATATATTCGGGTTACTTGAGACATTACTTTTTTTAAAAAAGGGATGGCTTTAGGTCAGGTGTGCCACCTTAATTGTGTGTTTAAATTGAGTTTAATATGATTTTTAAATTAATAATGTGATTTTGATAACTATATGTGGAAAATTAAGGTAAAGGTTTATATTTTTACTTCATGTTTAAAATCATAGTTGTATATTTTTATGTGTTACATTTTGTTAAAGATAGTAATGAATAATTAAAAATTAATTAATAATTATAATCGATCCATTCAATATTGAATTGATATACCTCTCTGGAATAGAGTGGTTTATATTTGGCATTAAAAAGGTTATATCATTTTAGTATCCTACCCAAATCTACTACTGTAATTAGTGTAATTATAGTCATTATAATAATTTATTTATGTTATGATCATAGTAGATTTCTTTTTTTACACAAAACCAATAGCCTAATCCATACAATATATTTATTTGGCATTTAAATACTAAATTTGTCATTGGGAGTGAACAAAATTAATTGATTAATCGAAAAAAGAAATTAACCTATCAAACCAAAATCGAATTAATCGAACTAATTTGTACATCTAATTAATTTTTGATTTGATTAAATTAAACATTTAAAGAATTTTAATTTTTGATTCAGTACGATTAATTTATCGAATTAATTGGTCGAAATATAATTTAAGTTAATAAAAACAAATAATTATAACAAATAGAATAGTTTGACTAACTAGTTAATAGGACAAACTTGAATGTTAATAGCCCAAATTTGAATCATAGTGCTGGTAAATATTCATTTTATTTTACAACATAATATTTCTCGATTAAACAATGAATTAATCAAATCGAATCGAATTTTTTTTTGTTAAGGTCGATTAATCAAAAAATTCAATTAGGTAAACGGTTAGCGAAAAATTACTGACTGTGACCCTTAAGTTTTCATTTTATTTTTATGTGAATGGCGCTAGAAGAAGATGAATGATAACTACAAAAGTGGAGGTCACACCATCAAAATAAAATGGTATGTATGTCAAAATTGATAGAATTCTATAGTTGTGGGTCACGCTATCAATTTGTTTCATTATTTTGATATAAACTAAAATGGAATTATATCAATTAATTTTGCCCTCTTTGATTATTGGTAATTATAAGATGGAGGAGGATAAAATGTAAAAATAAATGAAAGAGGACAAAATTAAAAAGAAATTGATATTTTAGTTGCTACGAATCTCTGAGACAGGAAACAAGGCAAAAATGGAATCGTGTCAGCTTTTGCAACGTAAGCCGTGACACCAACTCGTAACGTCCGCTACACGTTATATAACGGAGTCCTTCAATTACAAGTATATTAATTAGAATCATTTCTAATAAATAAATAAATACCGAAGAAAATTGAATTTTACAAAATTATTACTTTTAACATTCTTTTATATATTTAAATGAAGCATGTTTAAATTTGGGTGTTTTGTAATTAAAAAAAAGACTTAGTCAACTAAAAAAGATACTGCAAAATTTACAAAATAATTTGTCATTTTCATAAAAATGAAATAATTTTCAAAACTCAATATGTTTCATAATATACATGAATATAATCATTTCAAAACATAAAAGTAGATTAAAAAAATAATCTCAAGTACTTTTATAAGTAAAATATACAAAACATTGTATATATGAAAAATATTAATTGTATAGTAATATTAGATAATAGTATAAATTATATATAACAAACAAAAAAATAAATTCTATAATATGATATAATTAAAATATAACAAAAAAAGATGATATAGGCCGTGGCGAACGCAGAAACTTCAAGGAGGGGATCCAATTTAGGATATAAAAATTTAATAAATATTATTTTAACTCTTTATTTTTTAATTTTTTAATTAAAATCATAACTTATATTACTACAACACAATCGACCTATAGATGCACATAATTAGAGATAAATTAAATTTTTATTTCTAAATCTTCACATTTATAGATTAATAGACATAAAATTTATTCCTGATTAGTCTCTAAAAATAATTTTAGAGTCATCATATCAATTAAGTAACTCTATTGCTGGTGTTTATATAGCTTAGAGTCAAATCAATTAAGTGACTATGTTGTTGTTGTTTATATAGATATTTAGAGACTAATTAGAAGCAAATTTTATGTCTATTAATTAGTCTCTAAATGTGAAGATTTAGAAACAAAAATATATTTTGTCTCTAATTTTATGACTCTATAGGTCAATTGTATTGTAGTGTGCTAAAATATTTAAATTAAAAATAATTAAAGCTCTTGTGAAAATTCTTTCATCTAAATTATCCAAAGTAAGCTATACTATGATACGATCGTCGCCTTACTCATCTTGAGTGCCAACTTTATGAAATTATACGAAGAAAACTAAAAAATTAGTAAGAGATTAATAAAATTATAAATACATAAAGAAAAATAATTGCTCTTTGTTGCATTAATAATACTTAATATTACATTAAAAAAGTAAAAATTAACTTGACAATATGAATATGTATTATATAATTAATATAGATGTATTTTAGATTTGAATTCTCAATTAAATAAATTTCACAATCATGGATGAAATATAATATAATTTTTATTCATTTTCTTGGATGTTTGATGAAAAAATTAACTATTCAATTATATATTGAATAACTCATACGCAAAAGTTCACACAATTTTATAGTATGAGCATGGATAATAGCATAGAAAAAATATTAGAAATAAATTAAATCAATATTTTAGATGTAAAAAACTAATGGAGAAAGTTTTGAATTTAGCTTATAAACGAATAGATAAAATTTTGGAGTTAAGTGAGAAATTAATAGAGAAATTTTAAAAATTTTTAATTATAAAATCAGATTTTATATTTAACCATTACGAAAAAAAAGTAAATTAATAAATATAGAAGACAAGAGATGAGATTCGAAGTTTCGAACCTAAGATCTATAAGCAAAAAATTAAAATAATTAACCACTGGACTCTAAATACATTAATAAGAAAAGTTGAATTTAATAACAATAATATAATTTTATCATATATTTCTTAAAAAATTATTAAATTATATTTAATATTTAATATTTTAAAAAATTTCATGGGCTAGTGATCCTCTTGGCTAGTATGAGTCCGCCCTGGCTATAGTGTTGGAGGATTTTGCAATTTCTTACAATTATTTATTTAATCAAATATACATTTCTATGGTTGCATAAATTAAGACATCACTAATTACTTCATCATGCCAATTATTCTTAAGGACTATTGTGGAGTCATTTACTGAGTCCCACGTGGCCTACCTTCATTTTATTATATATAAATATTATATGAAATTAGTTGGATTTTCATCTAATGTTCTTGTTTACTTCACTGGAAGAGTTTAAGGAGAATTATCTTAATTAATAATATTTAATGAATGTATTACTATTAATTTCAAATTAAATATTTTAATTAGACTAATAATTTAAATCTATGAAATTGACGACTATATATCTTATGATACAAATCGTGATGAATTAATTATCCCATCAGACATGCAAGTCATTAATATTTCATTCGAAATGATATAAATGTTTAAAGGCAATATATATATATATATATAATTCATTCATGCCACTTATTTAACAAATAATATTTAAATAATATATTATATATAATAATAAAATTAAACTATTTATTCATAAAAATAAATAAAAACTATTAATATAGACTAGTACATATTCCTTTTATATAGGAATGTAATTTAAATATTTGTAGATTGATCCTAATACTGCAAAATTTGTCATTTACTCATTTTTAGATTCACATGAACGATATGCGAACTTTTATGTCTAAATAGTACTATATACTAATGTTTTTCTCATGGAGATAGTACTACTAATGTTTGACTAAAAGAAAGTTGGATTAGGTAACCATCACTGTAGAAGACAATCAAAGTACATTTTATTTTAAAAAATAAAAGAAAAAGAAAAATGAAGTGATGGAATAGTGTTTGATGAAGCCTTTTCTAATTAGGGTTTTCCTACATGGGGGCAAAAAGAATCAAGCCATGTCTTGGTTTGCCCCCATCTCCACAACCAAGACAAATTAATTAGTCTTTGTCACCAACTAGTTATTTCCCTCACATCTCCCTAGTCTTTCCTTTCCTTGGTTCAAACTTAGGTTTAGTGGTTAGCTAACAAACCCTAATTGTCTATATATGTTAATTAATCCTCTCTACCAAAATTACATTTCCAAGAACACCAACACCACCACCCATTAGTGGCCAAAATTAGCAACCAAAGTTTGAAATCAGTGCATAATGCCAATTGAATAGATTAATCACAACTCGTCTATATCCCGTATGACAAATTGCAACTCGCTAATCGAAGAAGTTTTACGAAGATACCTAAAAGCGTCGCATACATTATTATTTTCAATGAAAACAATATTTTCAAATATATACAATTTGGTCCGCATAAGAATCCAAAATAATTATTCAACCAGTATGATGATTACAAAAAAAAAAAAGTCTAACTAAATCATAGTAATTACAAATTAAATTATAGTTCAACATCACTGTCGGGGAATAATCCATGGTGGTCTACATTGGTGTCCGTGATGCATGTGTGAATAAAACATATTGGATTGAATCATTGATCAAAATTTAAAAATTGTGCTAAATTCGATCTTTATAACAATCTTCTTGAGGTATTCTCTTTTAGATAAGATAATTCGCAATAAACATCTATGTGGTCTTTCTCTATTATTATGTATTAATTTTGATGGAAAATAAATCCTATTTGACTAAAGTATATAATATATACGCTGAAGAAAAAAAATCACTATTCATTCATTAATATGACCTGTGACTTGTGAGGAAAAAGAAAACCTACAGCTCCATATTTTAATAATTCTACCCCACTTGACTTTGACAACAGCCTGCATGGGTGTACCTGATGAGCACTTGTTCAATGGCAATGATGATTCCCTTTACTTATAAATTCGTAGGGGGCTGGCTGCTCCGATCCTCAAATAAATGCTGTCTCAGTTCAGACTTCAGACCATTGCATATATTGCAGTACGTACTGCTTAATTCAGAAGGTTCAATACATCAAGTCCTACAGTTGCTGTCTTGGATTTCACTACCCTAAATTAATGCTGGTGAACTGCTGAGTACATCTGGATCATCATCCAATGGACTTGAATGGGCTGGATCAACACAAGGACGCAAAAACATTGGGTATGCTCTCTTCTCGTACGTTGATAAATATTGAAGATAGATAATGAGTTCTTCAATTTTGTATTCTTGTTGTAATCTATATATTTCTATAATGGCAGTTTTGTTGAGCTGAAGAAGGTAAGAAGAACCTTCTTTGATGTGTTCATTGGTTCCTTAACTTTCAGTTCTCCTTCCTGAGAAAAGACAAGGCTGAGTTGACTCAGTAAATGATATATTATTTCATAGGTGAAGCAGAGCCCTAACGTCGGGTAAATGATATATACCTAACATATGAAAATATCAAAAATTAAGATCCATGAAACCAGTCAAACGTTCAATTAATATTGTGAAAGCATAATGTGAAGGTAAAAAATATTGGCTAAAAACAAGGAAAGAAAGCAAGTAGATTTGTAGAGCAGGTCAACCACCTGATGTAGACTTAGTCAACCGACGTGTCGATCGGTCAATGATCATCAAGTGCGATGGTGGAGTCGTGGCTGAATGCCGCAACTGATGCACTCAATTTGTATATTAACTACTGGAAACTAATTATGCATTTTCATTAGGGGTGAGCGGATTCGTATATATATTTCATGATACTCGGATCTTATTATGGATATGATTGGTTTCTAAGTTTTAAAATCAGACATTATCATATTGAAATTTGAAACTAGACCCTACCCAGAATATATAATGGAGTGCATACAGATTTCGAGTACCATGTTAGAACCTTTTATTTACGAAATATGTTCTAAGAAATTACCATAATATCTTTGAATAAATGCGATTTGTGGATGTGACAGAGTTAGAAAGATTTGAGATGGTCAGCGAGTTTTTAAAGGAGGGAGTATGAAATCCAGAAGTATTGAGCAATGAGCATATGTTTTGGGCAAGAAATAGTAAGTATTATAGAAGATATAAATGTTAACATAGAAGAGGAAAAAGATAAATGGGTGTGAACCTTCACTAAGAATGGTAAATTGACAATAAAGAGAGCTGATTGATATATCAAGGAAGAGGGAAATAAAGTAAATGATATATATATACCAAAGAAGAAAATATATTAACTAAATCGTTGGTATATACCAGCAGCGGTACAATCAAAAAAGATGATCGATTCAAGTTCAGGAGTGCGTACAGAAGTCCAAATGTTGGACTCCCTCCGAACTCGAGCTCGATTTGTTGCCCAATGGGCAACTTTATTACAGGATCTAGGCATAAACTTAAATGATACATTTGAGAATTTCTTAAGTAAAGAACATATATTTGATATCAACGCAAAAATACTCCAAGGAATCCTCGAATGACCATTAATCGCATCCATCAAAATTTTACAGTCGAACTCAACGCAGAAGTTGTCAATCTTTAGGGAATCTGCAAAAATAAGAACAAATAGAGTAGCCATACCTTCACAGTGTATAATAGAGTTTGAATTAAAAAACTTATTAGCAGAATATAAGCAAGGATCAGAAGAATTTCTACAAATAAACCCAACACCTCCTTGCTTATCTAACAGTGAACCATCACAATTGAATTTTAGTAAATTACTGAGAGAGGGAGACCAATGAGGATTATTAGTTATCATAGTAGGATTACCCTCAGAACTTACCTGAATATTATATTTTTCAGAGAATGTAAGTATCCGAGATAAGGCAACATTTATAGTTGGTTTAGCATCCCAATTCAAAATACTATTTCGGAAAAATCAAATAAACCAGACTGTGTTATCAACAATGTCTGAGGGTCCCTTACCCCAAGCAGGGGAAGATGCCGACAGCAGCCAGCTATTAGAACACAAGTTATCTCTATTTGAAAAATCCAAATTAAGAGTAGAACCTAGAGCAAGCCACAGTTCAAAAGCAAAGCAACAGTTCGAGAAAAGATGTTGAGGAGTCTCAGGCTCCAGATCACAAAACACACACGATTGGAAACTAATAATACCCAAATATTGGAACAACCGAGTACGAGTTAAAAGTCTACCATGACAAAGTTTCTAAAGAAAAACTTTTACTTTAGGAGCTATGGCTAACATCCAGATTTTACTCCAAACTGAATTTTCAAATTTTGGATGCGATTTATGCTTTTTTTAGGAAAGCTTAAGCAGAGGAAGCATTAACACAACCATTGGCAGTTCTCATCCAAATGTAATTATCCTCATAGGGATCTACAGGTAACACAATATCCTCAACGGCCTCCCATAAAGTAGCATCATAGAAAATTCTTCCAATAAAACTAGACCATGCATGATTGTTCATCAAATTATTTACATTAGGTAAACTATCAAGCAAATTAATGTTAATGTAAGTTAGTTTTAGAGCAAGAGGAATATCTAATATCCACAAGTCATTTAGTAAGGAAGTGCTAGCACCATTGACAATGATTTTTTAAAAATCAAACTTAAGGTTAGAGAATCCATTATGAAACAGTTTCCAGGCCCACGAAGAGTTAGGCCGAGAGGAGGAAAAGGTTAAGGTTAGAGGAGGATACTTGGCTTTAACAATTTGTGTTCAAAGAGTAGTGGAATTATTCAGGTAGCTATGAACTCTTTTAGCATGAAGAGCTAAACTTTTATTCCTAAGATCTTGAATACCTAAACCCCCTTGATTTTTAGGGAGTGTGATGGTATCCCAATTTATTAAATGAATGCTTTTTTTTTTCATTAGAGCCACTCTATAGGAAAATTTTCAGTTTGTGCTCAATGAGAGTAGTAATGTCATTGTTAAGCCAAGTGACCGATAAAGAATGGATAGGAATAACATTAAGAACAGATTTGATGAGAACAATTCTCCCAGCTTGAGAAAGAAAGTTGGTTTGCTAGGAGCCGATTTTAGAATCAATCTGCGAAAGGATGTAGTCATGGGATTTAGGAGGAGGCCTCCTAGAAGAAATCATAGTACCAATGTACTTAAAGGGAAACTTACCAATTCTCATATTAAGAGAGAAAGCAATGCTATTTTATCAAATGAGGGAAGAATAGCTCAAATTTATAGTAATTAACTTTTTGACCATTTAGCTGCTCATAGTGAGAGAATATATTTTTGATGGTATTAATGCTCTTGTTATTTGCTTTGAAAATAAGTATAATATCGTCAACAAACATAAGGTGACTGATGAAAGGATTGTTTAGCTTAAAAGGAGTGAGTTGATTGTTAGCCGCAACAGTATTGATGAGATTTGTAAGAGTTTGTGCAACTAAAATATAAAGAAAATGGGAGATAGGGTTCCCTTGCTTAATACCTTTGGTTGCATTGAAAAAATCAGAGGTAGCAACATTGGCAAAACAAGTGGAGATTGGTGTAGAAATACAAGTTATGATCCAATTAGGGAAATTGTAAAGAGACAAAACCTTAGAGATCACATACCATTTTAGAAGGTCAAAAACTTTTTCTAGATCCAATTTAGTAATTATAAAAGGTTGCTTGCTTTTAGAAGCATGAGTGGAATGTACAAGCTCCTAGACAATAAGAATATTGTCATGAATGCTTCTAGACTTGACAAAAGCCGATTGCTCATGAGAAATTAAGAGGGGAAGGCAAGGCTTAATACGATTTGCTAAAATTTTAAAAAGGACCCTATAAAAAAAGGTTGTAGAGGGCAATTGGTCTAAAATCTTTAACAATTTTTAGAGAGTTACATTTAGAAATGGGCGTAAGAATAGTTTGGTTCCAGCTTAAAGAAAAGGCAGCTGTAGAGTAGAAGGTGTTAAGGCAATGAGAAAAGTCCTAAAAAATAATGGACCAGTAATGCTTGTAAAATAACATGGTGAACCTATCAAATTCAGGGCTCTTGCCATTACCTAAAGACCTAACAGTGTCCCAAATCTCTGTGCAAGAGAAAGGAGCAGTAAGAGATGTAGACAAGTTAGGGTTAATGGTCGTGAAGGAAGGCCAAAGAGGGGAATTAAGAGTAGGCTCAGAATTGGAATCAGAGGACCACAAGTTGAGTATAAATTGACAAACTCAAGAAGAATTTTATTATTATCAGTAATCAGTTCATTATGGTTAATATAAGAGAAGAAATATAATTTATTCTCCTACATTTGATGACTATGCAATGGTAGAACGCTGTGTTCTGGTCCCCATCTTTAATCCAATCAAACTTAGACTTGGACCACCACTTTAGACAAATTTATTTTTGGATAGCAATACACTTATTATGCAAGCATCTAAGCCTAATGGTGATATCACTAGGAGCAAAAGGGGGGCCTTCAATGGATTCAAGAGTGGAAATATCTGAGTAAACAGACTCAATTTTTTTTTCCAGCATACCAAGAGAGGTTATATTCCAGTAACTTAGTGCACCTCTGGCATTAGCTAGCTTAGAGTTGAAGACACGAGTGTTGGCTGAAAATGAAGAGTTCCAAGCAGAGTGAACAACATCCTTACTTTCTTCATATGGAGTCCATTAATTCTAAAATCTAAATAGCCTACTCCTAGATTGCTTATCATTAGGGATATGAATTAGGAGGGGTCTATGATTAGAAGTAGTTCTAGTTAAGTGCTGAACAGTAGCATGACCAAAAAAATGAAGCCAAATAGAGTTGGCAAAAACACGATCAAGTCTAATTAAAATTCTAACTAAACCATTTCGATTATTAGTCCAAGTATATTTATTGTCAGAGAATTCCAAATCATTCAAGTCACAATGATTAACAAAATCACGAAAATGTTGAATAGAAGTAGTAACTTTAAAAGTAGTACCTCCTAACTTATCACATGGATCGAGGATACAATTAAAGTCCCCCATAATGAGTCATGGAAAAGAATGCAGATTTAAATAAATAAAAGACTGTCAAAGCATGGATCTAAGATTAGGCATAGTACTGACATAAACCGCAAAAAGAAGAAAAGGTTCAGACTTATCAATTTTAATAACAACATTAATCACTTGAGAACAAGCAGAAATAAGATGAACGTGAACAAAATTTGTATTCCATGCAATAATAATACCTCCTGAAGCACCATCCCTAGGCATAATAGTACCAAACCAGTCTCTACCAAGGGTTCTAATAAGCTTTTTTGAGTTAGGTTAATTCAAGTGAGTTTCTTGTAATACAATTAACTTCAGGGTAGAATGCCTAATATGAATAGAAATAAATTCTTTGACTGGTTTCTTGTCGGCCCCTCTACGCTTCCAATTTAAAATATTCATTGGGAACATGAATTGATATCAATATCTATAGGAATAGGGACACAAGCCTCCCTATCAGATATATCAGTAAGAAGCATAGGTTCGATAGGTTCAGAAGAGTCCTTGGTCAAGGAATTTGATTCTTCAAATAAACCAGTGGCTCATGTCTTTTATTGGAGTTCTTTGCCTTAAAAGAAATTAAAGCTAATTTGTCTTTAGAAGAGGTTTTAGAAGTTCTATTAATGGCTTTCTTATTGATAATTTTGCTAGAACTAGGAGCTTGATTTAAGTCTTTGGAAACCTTAAAAACTAGCTCCAATTCTTTAGCAAGGGTAGGTGGGAATTTTGAACCAGGAGCTTTAAAATTATGATCCTTAGAGTGAGCCGTATGCTTAAAACTTACGTTAGAGGAAGTTCTACCTTTGATTGAAGGAGAACTATTAGCAGCAGTTCTAGGGTTAATTTTTAGGGGTTGTTTGGAGATTAAGGGCTTAGAGGGAACAACTTTTTCATAAGAATTAACATTCTCATAAATAGGGGAAACAAAATTATTATGAAATGAAGTAAGAGGTTACTCTTCAGAAGGTCAACACCATTACTCCTATCAGAAGTTTTAGAATATTGAGAGACTCCCCGCATCCGAGCACGATCATTCCTCTGAACAGAGGGCTGGCGTGCACTACGAGGACGATTCCTCCCATTGTGACAACTCTGAACCTCAATCCAAGGGCCACATGTAGGTTCAAGAAGGGGGTTTAGATTATGTCCAGGTGAAGAATAAAAAATTCTTAAGATTTTTCAGAGGAGAAGAAGTAGGAAAAATATTAGGGGAGGCTTTAGCCATAGGAATACTACAATCATCATTTATGATCATATCATCAACAAAGTGCTTAGCAACAATAGTATCATTCAAGTCGGGAATGATATTAACAGAAACATTATTATTAATAGAACTAACATTAGTTGTACCATTAACATAAGCATTGACATAATTAACAATTTTGGATTGCCAAGAAATAAGAATAGGACAGTCGGCTTCATTATACCCTATAATTCCACACTAGAAATAAATTGTATGAAGGTTCTCATAACAAACAGGTTGGAAAAACTCTTGGTTATAAAAAAAAAATCCACAGACCCTGTTTTAAGAGAATAGCCAAATTGATTTTGACACAAACCCTAATGTATTTGCCTCTTTCAAATGAGAAAGACCTTTCATCGACACGAAGAGCACGACTGAGACTGCTAGCAATATAAGAAACACATTATGGATTCCGGATTTCAAGAGGAAGCGACTGAAGTCGAAGCCAAATAGGGGCAGTAGTAAACATTTCATCCCATGGTCGAAAAAGCGGCTTCTATGGGATGAGCCTTATTACATCTCCCCGAAAGGGCCAAGGTTCGCCAGATAAATCGAGTTTGTCGAATCCATCGAAGAAAAATGGAAAACAAATTTTTTTTCATCTTGGTCTAAGACAGATTGAAAGCCATACAGTGACCAAAGCCGATTTTCCCAAGACTTGATGATATGAAGGGGAGGTGGCTTACCGAGGAACTTACCGATAAGGCTAGCCTCCCACGGCTGCCTTAGAGCAGAGATTTGATCAGGAGAGAAGATGGCCCGATCAGTAGCCTTGGATGAGATCTTTTTCAAAGGTCTTCTTCAAAATCGGCGTCGAACCCACTCTTATCAGATGAGTTTCCAACTATATCCAAGGATAGTTATTAATTTCTTACTATCATATCTTATCTGATGAGTATTAGAAGAAATATTCTTGAAATCTCAGCTAACTCCTCTTGAACGGAAGAGCGGTTCGACAGTTGGGCTCCACGTGTAACATCTTATGTTAACTACTTTAACTTTCAACTACAGACTCAGTGAGACTACCGCACGCGCGCATATATGCATGGCTTCATCTTCATGTGCGTTGATCCCCACTCTCCAAATTACCACCTTCTTCAAGATACATGTTACAGATGGCACGCGCGAGGCTAAGGAGGAAGTTGGTCCCACTTCGGGGTTCGTTGAAGACGTTGCGTTAAGACGTAGTGTTTCATGCGAATGGCCATCACGTTAGGATGGAGCAACGATAAATGAATCAGCGTCCGCAGCGAATAAAGAGGAAGCCGTACAAATATGGGGACTGAGTTGTAATCGAAAGTATAAATAAACAATAGAAAGGCAATGTAAAGATCAATGAAAAATATCTAATTGCCACGTCTTCCTCTCAGATCTCTCTCTCTCTCTCTCTCTCTCTCTCTCTTATTTCTGTTCGACGACGAGCTCTACGTTTTCTTCCTGCGTACGCGTGATAGCTCTGGAATCTAAGACGATTGAGGTCGTGGATCCTATCATAATACCTTTGAATAAATGCGAGTTAGAAAGGTTTGAGATGGTCAGTGAGTTTTTAAAGGAGGGAGTATGAAATCCGAAAGCATTGAACAATGAGCATATGTTTTGCACAAGAAATAGTAAGCATTATAGAAGATATAAATGTTAACGCAGAAGGGAAAAAAGATAAATGGGTGTGAACCTTCACTAAGAATGGTAAATTGACAACAAAGAGAGCTGCTTGCTATATCAAGGAAGAGGGAAAGGAAGTAAAGGATATATATATATATAACTAAAGAAGAAAATATATTAACTAAATCGCTGGTATACCAGCAGCAGTACAATTAAAAAAGATGATCGATTCAAGTTCAGGAGGGTGTACAAAAGTCCAAATGTTGGACTCCCTCCGAACTTGAGCTCGATTTGCTGCCTAATGGGCAGCTTTATTACAGGATCTAGGCATAAACTTAAATGATACGTTGGAGAATTCATACAATTTTCACATTCATACAATTCTCTCTCTCCCTCTCTCCGAATTGTCGCATAATCATCCTAGATTCTCTCTTCCTTTCCATGATATTTCTTCCATCTTTTCTATTCATGTTCTATGTTGCTTGAAAGAAATTAATGAGCCGAGTTTCCAGCTATATCCAAGGATAATTATTAATTTCTGACTATCATATCTTATCCGATGAGTATTAGAAGAAATATTCTTGAAATCTCAGCTAACTCCTCTTGAACGGAGGAGTGGTTCGACGATTGGGCTCCACGTGTAACCTCTTATGTTAACTACTTTAATTTTCAACTGCAGACTCGGTGAGACTACCGCACGCGCGCATATATACACGGATTCATCTTCACGTACGTCGATCCCCACTCTTCAAATTACCACCTTCTTAAAGATACCTTCGTCTTGAGATGGCGCAAGATTGGTCCAATCTCCCCATCGACCTCATCCAGTGCCTTGGGAAGCATCTCCTGATCATTGACCTCGCCGACTACGTCTGCTTCCGCGTCGTCTACCACTCATGGGAGTCCGCCACCCTCGGCCTCTCCTAGCTCCCTCCTCAGGCACCGTCTCTTCTGCTCCAACAAATCTGCGGGATTGCTGGCGACGACTACGTACATCGCCTTCTTCTCCTTCGCAGACAACAAGAAGTATTCGTTCAGACTGCCTCCCCGAACCCAGGGCTTCTGCGTTCGTATGGCGTTTGACGGATGGATCCTGCTCAGCTGGATGGGCTACAACGCCGATCTCGCGCTACAGAATCCAGTCACACAGGCCTTGGTCCACCTGTCTTGGTTCGATAATCTGTTCGCCATTACTCAGAATCCAGTACCTAACATTTATATCAGATTCGAAGCCATTGCTATGTCCACGACCCCGAAAGACAAGAGATGCGACTGCACCATTCTTTTAAGTTGTAGCAGTAGGGGATTGTCGATTCGTGTAGCTCTCTCGGTAAGGGACTTCAATAGTCTCCTGATCGATTCTGGGAAGTTTTATGAAGACATCATCTACAAGAATGATATCTTCCACGCCGTCAACATGAATAGTCAAGTAACTCTCTTCGATTTTGAAGTCGTCAATAGGCTTGCCGTTGTTGGCGAGTCGAAAGTGGACCCGTGGGCGGAGGGCGCTTTTCAGCGGTGGCGCTTCATTGAGTCACACGGGGAGCTATTGGTGCTCCGCAATTTGGTTTCGAGAAATAACATAGTCGACGATAATATATTACCGTCAACAAAGGATATCGAAGTCCTCAGTTTGGGGAGGGTGGACAATACATTTTTTTTTGGAGAAGGCGAATCGATGCATCGAGGAGGCCCTGTTTGTAGGGTTCAACGGTCGATTGTACTCGTGGCCGACGAACAGTTGCTATCGACCGAGGTCGAGCAGTGTCTTCATGGCAAAGGTTGCTATCCCTACTTTATTCATTGAATCTTGCGTGTTCAACCTCCGGGATAAGAGTAAGGAGCCACTTCCTTGCGCTGATGAATTAACTTCGACGCATGAGCAATTGTCTAAGCTTGTCCATGTGGCACATTCCTCGCCCTTTTTGAGTAAGCAATGTGTGTGCAGGTCGCTATAATTAAGAATGTGTTTGTCCATGCGTAATCTTCTTTTTTGTATAAAAATTTTGAAAACTGTACGAGACAAGGATGCAAGTATGAAAATTCCAGAAATGTGTTTGTCCACTTTTGTTTTGATATAAAACCCAAATTAAATAGGAGATTATTTTTAGACTGAGCCCAAATTTATTCCGACATTATATTTTATTTCAATGATATTATAGTACTCCACTTGTTTTTCTAATGATATTATAATTTACTTTAAAATTATAAAAATAAAAAAATAAAGTAACATATTATAACATAATATATTTTAAATTATTTATATATTTTGCACTGGTTAAAATATTATATGAGCGCATATATTATATACTATATGTTATTTTACAAATATTAAGTATATTATGTATTGTATAATCAAGATTAACTATAAGAGACAAAATTGAGAATATTATTAGAAATAAATAAGTAATAACTATTTCTTGTCCAGTAAGAATATATAAAAAAGACGATTGATTCAAGTCCAAATGTTGGACTCCCTCCAAACTCGAGCTCGATTTGCTGTCCAATGGGCAGCTTTATTACATGACCTAGGCATAAACTTAAATGATACATTAAAGAATTCATGCAATTTTCACAATCATACAACTCTCTCTCTCTCTCTCTCTCCCAATTGTCACACGATCCTCTTAGATTCTCTCTTCCTTTCCATGATATTTCTTCCCTCTTTTCTATTCATGTCCTTTGTTGCCTGAAAGAAATTAATGAGCCGAGTTTCCATCTATATCCAAGGATAATTATTAATTTCTTACTGTCATATCTTGTCAGATGAGTATTAGAAGAAATATTCTTGAAATCTTAGCTAACTCCTCTTGAACGGAGGAGCGGTTCGACGATTGGGCTCAATGTGTAACCTCTTATGTTAACTACTTTAACTTTCAACTACAGACTCAGTGAGACTACCGCACGCGCACATATATGCACGGTGTCATCTTCACGTACGTCGATCCCCACTCTCCAAATTACCACATTCTTAAATATACCTCTGCCTCGAGATGGCGCAAGATTGGTCCAATCTCCCCGTTGACCTCATCCAGCGCCTCGGGAAGCATCTCCTGATCGCTGACCTCGCCGACTACGTCCGCTTCCGCATCGTCTGCCACTCGTGGGAGTCAGCCACCCTCGGCCTCTCTGAGCTCCCTCCCCAGGCACCGTCTCTGCTGCTCCAGCAATTTTGCGGGACCACTGTCGGCGACTACATCACCTTCTTCTCCTTCGCAGACGATAATAAGTACTTGTTCAGACTGCCTCCCTGAACCCACAGCTTCTGCGTTCGCATGGCGTTCGACGGATGGCTCCTGCTCAGCTGGATGGGCCATAGCGCCAATCTCGTGCTACTGAATCCAGTCACACAGGCCTTGGTCCACCTGTTGTGGTTCAGTAATTTGTTCGCCTTTAATCAAATCAAGTACCTAACCTTTATATCAGATTCGAAGCCATTGCTATGTCCGCGACCCCAAAAGACGAGAGATGCGACGACACCATTCTTTTAAGCTGTAGTAGTAGGGGATTGTCGATTCTTGTAGCTCTCTCGCTAAGGGACTTCAAATGCCGCCTGATCAATTCAGGGAAGTTTTACAAAGACATCATCTACAAGAACGATATCTTCCACGCCATCAACATGAATAGTCAAGTAACTCTCTTCGACTCCGAAGTCGTCAATAGGCTTGCCGTTGTCGGTGAGTCGAAAGTGGACCTGTGGGCGGAGTGCGCTTTTCGGCAGTGGCGTTTCATTGAGTCACACAGGGAGCTATTGGTGCTCCACAATTTGGTTTCGATAAATAACATAGTCGACGATAATATATTACCGTCAACGAAGGATATCGAAGTCCTCAGTTTGGGGTGGGGAGTGGGGGGGGGGGGGACAATACATTTTGTTTGGAGAAGGCGAATCGATGCATCGAGGAGGCCCTGTTTATAGGGTTCAACGGTCGATCGTACTCGCGGCCGACGAACAGTTGCTATCGACCAAGGTCTACTAGCGTCTTCATGGCAGAGGTTGCTAGCCCGACTTTATTCATTGAATCTTGTGTGTTCAACCTCTGGGATAAGAGTAAGGAGCCATTTCCTTGCGCTGATGAACTTCGACGCATGAGCAATTGTCTGAGCTTGTCCATGTGGCACATTCCTCTCCCTTTTTGAGTAAGCAATGTGTGTGCAGGTCGCTATAAGAATGTGTTTGTCCATGTGTAATCTTCTTTTTTGTATGAAAATTTCGGAAATTGTATGAGACATGGATGCAAGTATGAAAGTTCCAGAAATGTGTTTGTCCAATTTTATTTGATATAAAACCCAAATTAAATAGGAGATTATTTTTAGACCGAACCCAAATTTATTCCGACATTTTATTTTGTTTCAATGATATTATAGTACTTCACTTGTCTTTTCTAATGATATTATAATTTACTTTAAAATTATAAAAATAAAAAAATAAAGTAACATATTATAAATATGTTTAAAAGTATTTATATATTTTGCACTAGTTAAAATATTATATGAGCGTATATGTTATATACTATATGTTATTTTGCAAATATTAAGTATATTATGTATTGTATAATCAAGATTAACTATAACAGACAAAATTGAGAATATTATTAGAAATAAATAAGTAATAATTATTTCTTGTCCATTAAGAATATATAAAAAGTAACAATATCCAAAAATTCAGGCGAAATGAGAGAGCAACCTGAGGCGATTCCTGCACCAATTCCGAGGGAAAAACCCCCAAATCCGGTGGCTAAGCTTGATCGCGGGCTTGATCGAGGTGTTTCAAACCGCTAGGGAATGATGATTCGAAACTTGGAGGAGAGGAAGGGTTGGAGCTCTACCCCTGCCTTGATTGTTGGCGCTAAGGTGGATCTCTTGAAGAGGGCTTCTAAGGTTTATGGATTGCCGAACTCATGGGCAAGCTTATTCAAACTGTCGGATAAGGATTCCAACTGGAGGAGTTCTAAGGATCTTGCTGATAAAATAGAGAGGATCCGGAACAATGCTAAAGGGAGAATAAAAATATCTGATGAAGATCCGAGGGAATCAAAGGATAACTATAAGTTTACCTTATATGATAAATTTTTTGGTTGAGTTCCTTCTTTCAAACCGGTTAAAAATCAGATGCCTAGAATATGGAAGTTAAATTTTGAATGCAAATTTATAGATCCGTTTGCTGGTTTCTTAGCTTTTATTTTTGCGAATGAGGATGAATTTTGGAATGTTTTTTCGAGTGGCCCCTGGTTTCTCAAAGGCCAAGCATTATCACTAATACACTGGAAGAACAATTTTCAACCATTGAAGGAAAGAATTGAGGTGATTCCAGTTTGGATTCAGTTACCTGAGCTTCCTTATGAATATTTGAACAGTAAGGTGCTTCTCAATTGGCTGCAGCCACTGGCAGGCCTTTAAAGATTGACAATTATTCTTTGGCTGGTACAAGGGGGAGATTTGGTAGAGTTTGTGTGCTAATGGATATCAGAAAACCTATTCGGTAGGGTTTTTGGATTGAGAACAACAATGGAGCTTTTTTTCAAATAGTGGCTTATGAAAATTTGCAAGAAATCTATTTCAAATGTGGGAAAATTGGGCATTTGGAAGCTAGATGCAACCTTAATGGTTTGGAGAACACAGTTGATAGTGTTGAAATATTGAGCAATAATAAAACAGTCTTGTTTAGGTAAGGAAGGTGTGAGGGAGGATGTGGATGGTTTACTTGGCCCATGGGTCCAAGTACAAAGAAAGAGGAAGGGGGGAGTTAAGCCTAACAATGTCAGTGAGTACAAGAATAAAAATCCTTTTGTTATTCCTAATAATCCTGCATTTGAAGAATATAAGAAGGGTGATTGTGTTAGTAGAAGTGAGAAGTTGTTTGGGGTGAGAAAACAAATGTATGTTAGAAAGGATATTGGAGATAACAGAATGACTATTGATACTTATAGGAGTTCAGACTATGGCAATTCAATAAAGTTTGGCACTGCTGTTGGTATTGCTGTCAAAGGTATAAAAGAGGAGCCAAAGGCTTTAGTTAAAAAGTTGGAGAGTTCTAAAGGCAAGCAGATGATGGAGTTGGATGATGTAGTTGTTGTAGAGAAGGAAGAGATTTGTTTCAAAGTTGAAAGGAAAGAATTGTCTCAAGTTGAACGTGGTAAGGAGGAAATCAATAAGATCAGTCATGCTAAAGCTATTGCAGAGAAGTTAGCAGAGTCTTTTAAAAAGATTATGGAGAATGAGCATGCCCAAGAGGATTTTATAGAGGTTGGTTTTGATCCTGAAAGCTCTAGAATTAATGCAAATGAAGGAACAAAAGCTAGAGGAGGTTCCATATCTAAATTGAGTATGGACAGTCTCAATCTTTTTACTATTCCAATTGTCTACAAAGGTACAAAAGTAAAAAAAAAAGTTGTTCAAAGGAATCTGGTGCTCTAAAGGATGATGGAGATCTTGTTTATTCAGTAGAGGAAGAAAGGAAGGATAAAATGCTTTTTAGTTAATGATGAAGTTGCTTTCTTGGAATATTAGGAGGACAGGAAAGAAGGATGCATTAGCCTTTTTAAGAGTCCTTGTGGTCAATCATAATGTAGAAGTTATTCTTCTATAGGAAACTCATCTAGAATTGGAGGAAGCTGATAGGGTTTTCTATAAATTCAGAAGACAATGGGAAGGTGCAACAGTTCCTAATATTGGCAGGTTAGGAGGAATAATGTTGATGTGGAGAAAAGACAGAATGGATGGCAAGATAGTGTTCAAGGATAGGCAGTGTATCAGTAGCTTGATGACCTTAAAGAATGGGAGAATGTTTCTCTTATCTGGAGTCTATGCTAGTGTGAATATCAACATTAGAAATAGACTTTGGAAAGTTCTGGGAGAAATTTGTGTTGAAGACTTACCTTGAATACTTATGGGAGATATGAATTGCATCTTGGACAGTAAGGAGAAAAGAGGTGGTAGAAGCTTTCATTACAATTTGGCAATTTCTGAGTTCAGAAAGTTTGTTGAGAAAGCAGGTTTAATAGATGCAAGTTTTAAAGGTCCAAAGTATATATGGACTAATAACAGAAGGGGTGATCGTTTAATCGAAGCAAGGTTAGACAAGGTGTTTTTCAACACTAAATGGCTTGACTGGGATCTCTATATGGAGGTTTCTCATTTACAAAGAGTATGGTTAGACCATAGACCTCTTCTTGTGTATTGTAAGCCAAACAAAGGTTGTTCTATTCAGTACAAAAGCTTTACTTTTGAACATTTTTGGCTGAAATATGAAGATTTGAACGGCATTATTGAGCAGGTTTGGAATCATGGAAGGGCCAGTCATGAATCTATAGAAGAAAGGTAGAAGTTTTTGGCAAAAAATTAAGCAGCTGGAACAAAAGGAGAGTGGGGAACCTGGAAAAAAAATTGAATGAGGTCTTGGAAAGTTTAAAAGAAATGGAGGAAAGAGAAGAATGCATAGGTTTATCTGACAATGAAATTGTGCAATTGAGTATACTGCAGAAAAAAATTGGGGCCTTATGCAAACATATTCAACTTAAATGTTGGTCCAAAGCAAGGGTGAAATAGGTTCATGAAGGAGAGAGGAACTCTAAGTACTATCATAATCTGGTTAAACTGAAAAGGTGTGGAGCTGTAATTGAAAGTTTATTAGTTGATGACAAAGTTGTATCTGACAACAAGGAAATGGTGAATAGTTTTGCTAATTGGTATGAAGACTTATGGAGACAGGAAGGAGATAGTAACATGTTTAATATTCTGGATAAGATGCAGTGGAGAAAAATTTCTCAGTGTGAGGCTGATTCTCTAAAAGGTTTTTTTGGCTTGGAGGAAATATGACATGCTGTAAATGGCTTAGGAAGAGGTAAGAGCCCAGGTAAATATGACTTTATCCTGGAGTTCTACCTTAAATACTGGGGGATTATCAATTATACTTTGAAGGAGGAATTTGATAATATCTATAGGTATTCAACTATACCTGCAAAATGGAAGGAAACAATGTTGATTATGGTTCCAAAGGAGTAGCCAAATGAGATATGTGACTTTAGACGTATTGTATTATGCAATGTGGTCTATAAAATTTTCACTAAACTCATCACTAACAGGATAAGAGGAGTGCTTCACAAGGTAATTGGACCATAGCAGTGTGCCTTTATACCCAAAAGAAACATGCATGATTGTATCATGTTGGTTAATGAAATTACAAACTCTATATATGGATCCAAAGCCAAAGCACCAGTTGTGATGGTCAAATTGGATTTTGAAAAGACATATGATAGGAAAAATTGAAAAGTCATCTTTGAAATTACGAGAAGAATGGGGTTTCCTGAAAAATTGATTGGCTGGATTGAAGACTGTACGAAGAATGTTTGGTTCTCTTGCAAATTCAATGGATGTGTTTCAAGGCCTTTCACTAGTCAAAAGGGAATCGGACAAGGGGATCCTTTGTCCCCTTATCTTTTTATCATCATGGAACAGCTGTTATCTGAGCTTCTTAATGAAGTAGTGGAGAACAAAATGATATTGCCTTTCAGGTTAGATGATTTCAAAATGAGCCATCTATTATATGCAAATGATATTATTATTTGTTTTAAAGGGAGTGATAAGTCATGCAAGAACCTGAAAGCTGTACTTGAGCTATATTGTGACATCACTGGCCAAAAAATCAATAAGAAGAAGTCAGAAATCTTTTTCCCAAAGCATTGTAAAGCAGATTATAAACATAAGGTGAGCCAGTGTTTTGGAATGAAGATGGGTGAGTACCCTATGAAGTATTTAGGCACTTATGTTTCTCCAAGAAAGCTTGATAAAGACCATCATGATATTCTAGTCCAGAAAGTTAAGAAAAGAATTGATAGTTGGGCTGCTAGTCAATTATCTCAAGCTGGTAAATGTATGTTGCTAAACTCAGTGGTTAGCTCTATCCCAATGCATACATTGATGTCCTCTTAGATGAGTGAAAAATCAATTTAGGAAATTACTAGGACATAAAAAGATTTTTTCTGGAATACTGATAAGGAGTGCAGATAAGCAAGATTGATAAGTTGGCATTATGTGACTGGCAAAAGAAGTGTTGGAGGGTTAGGTATAAGATATTTACATGTAGTGAAAAAAGCTATGTTGGCAAAAAAGATTCTCCTATTGCTAAATAATGATAGCTATATTGCTAAATAATGATAGCTATAATTGGGTTCAATTCAGCAATGCAAAGTATGGATTGACCCATTCATGGAAAGATGACTTTGGGAAAGAAGGCTCTTGGAATATGAAGAGTATAGCTAATTGTATGAAAAATTTGAGAGATGACTTACTGAAAACACTAGGAAATGAAAGACATACTAGTTTACGGGATGACCCCTGCTAGACCAAAATCCCTTGTGTAGGTGGCTTACATTCTTGAACGTGAATGAGTTGATGAAGTATAGTTTGGTTGCTGATTTAACAAATGATGAAAATTGGAATATGCTTGTCATTGAAGAATGTTTTTGGAAGTATATATGTTCCAGAATTGAAAAACTCTGACGGGGTACTAGTGAAGACCAAGACAGATGGATTTGGTTCAAAAGTAAGAATGGTGAACTTACCGTCAAGGATGCCTATGGTTTTTTGAAATATGAAGATGAAGTTGGCGCCAATACTAGCTGTCATAATTGGGGAAAAGTATGGTTATTAGACATTTCAGAAAGAGCAAAAGTGTTTATTTGGAAATTATTATAGAACAGACTTCCTACTTCTAAGCACTTTAGTAGTTTATCTGGTTTGGAGATCAATAATTGATATGTTTGCAACCAGGAGGAGGATGATAGTCATCATTTTCTTTTTAATTGTAGTTTTGTAAGAAGTTTCTGGGTTTTGGCCCAAGAGAAGCTAGGTATAAAATTTTCCAAATATAAAGATTGGAAGGAAAGTTCTTTGATGTTGGAAGATGTAGGTTATACAAATGACTCTGGTAGAAA
The DNA here is from genome assembly GCA_034359265.1 of Canna indica. Lineage (NCBI taxonomy): Eukaryota > Viridiplantae > Streptophyta > Magnoliopsida > Zingiberales > Cannaceae > Canna > Canna indica. The sequence continues at coordinate 1,276,602 of CP136891.1, forward strand.
GCTTATTGCATTGATTGTCATTTCTCTCTGATTGTTATGGAAAAATAGAAACAGCTGCAAGTTTTCAAGTAAAAAGGAGAGTTTAAATTTTATGTTTGTTAATGCTTTCAATCTTACTATGGAGTATAGTAAGTCAAGTATTGGTGCCAAGAAATCTTCAGATAAATTAGGAAAAAACTCAGTTAGGAATCATGATACTGAAGATGCATATAGACAATATGGGAATAAAACTCTACTTTACTGTGATGCGGCATAGGCTGAGCATTGTGAAGCTGGAATTGGGTATGTTGTTTTTGAGCAGGGCTAGGGGACTCTTTTGGGGAATATTAGAAAGCATATTGGTGAAGTTTTTGATGCTGAATTGTATGTCATATGGTATGGCTTGGACAATGTCAGGAAAAAAAAGTTTAAGTGAAGTTGTTGTATTCTCAGATTGTGCTAATGTTATCCATATATTGAATGGTGTCTATGAAGTACCTTGGCATATTAGAAATCTGGTAAATAAAATCTGGAGTTTGGGAAGAGATATTAAAGTATTAGACTGGATTCATGTTAGTAAGGAACATTGAATAAAAGAGAAACTGGAATTGATTCTTTACTGAGTGTGGGAAAAGGTTTTTATACAGCTTCAAGAGAAATAAAAAAACTCAAAGAATAAAAAAATAGAAACATAAAGAAAGTTACACGTTGATGCATTCTGTTGTTTGAGTAGTGGTTCAGCTAATGGAGTGACACGTCAGTGATGAGACTGCTTCAGTCTTTATTTGAGCTTTAACATACGTTTTATTCTTAATTACCTTCATTCTCCTTAATACACTCCCGCAAGATAGGCGGCATGGTGACGCCTAGCTTGGATTGATGCTCCAAAAAGATTGAGGTTGACACCGATTTAGTTAAAGAGTCTGCTAATTGAAGAGAGGCTGGAATGTGAGTAACCTGTAGTAAATTCTTTTGAACTTGATCCCCGATGAAGTGAAAATCAATAGAGACATGTTTCATGCGACTGTGTTGAGTAGGATTCTGATAGAGAGAAGTAGCACTAAGATTATCACAGTAGATACTTGGTGTAGGGATATTTGTGTAGCGTAGCTCATGAAGGAGATTTAGAATCCATTGTAGTTGTGCTACAGTTTTAGCCACCACTTTGTATTCAGCCTCAGTCGATGATCTAGCCACATATCGTTGTTTCTTCGTGGACCAGCTTACTGGAGCTCCAGCAAGAAATATGAAGTAGGCACTCGCCGAGCATCTGTCATCAAGGTCGCCTCCCCAATCAGAATAAAAAAAGGCATTAATACTCAAGCTATTGTTTGGCTAAATCAGTATGCCATGTGTTTGAGTTTCTCTGAGATATCACATAATCCTTTTGCAAGACATCCAATGAGTTTGCGTAGGTTTGTGCATGAACAGAGATAGTTTGTTTATAGCAAAAGAGAGATCAGGTCTTGTTAAGAGAATACACTGTAGTGCACCAATGGCCTGTCTAAACAATGTTGGATCTGCCTCAGGAGTACCATTATTGAGTACAAGCTTAGTTGATGAAGATAGAAGAGTCTTTATCCCATTGGCTTCATGCATATTGAATTTGTGCAGTAAATCACGAATATACTTCTTTTGAGAAAGGAACAGACCATTTGTTGTCTGACATATCTCAACTCCAAGAAAGTAATGAAGAGGTTGAATATCTTTGAGTGAGAACCTTGCAGCCAAAACTTTGTAAAATTCTAAAATATGTGTTTTAGAAGATCATGTGAGAATGATGTCATCAACATGCAAAAGTAGCCAGATTGTGTAACTTGAATTGTGAAGCATGAACAATGAACATTTTGATTTTGAGCTTTGAAACCCAACAGATAAAATAAAATTTTTGAACTCAGTGTACCAAGCCCTCGGGGCTTGTTTGAGACCATAGATTGCCTTGTGCAATTTACATACATGTGTTGAAAATTCTGGATGAACAAAGTCAGGAGGCTGTTGCATATATACCTCTTCAGATAAACTTCCTTGAAGGAATGCGTTATTCACATCAAGCTGATATAGTGGCCATTGGAGACATGAAGCCAAGGCAAGAATAATTCTGATAGTAGTGTGCTTAATCACTGGACTAAATGTAGAATGAAAGTCCAATCCAGGCCTTTAATGAAAGCCTTTTGCCACCAAACAACCATTGTATCTGTCCAAACTGGGTCCTTTAAGGCTTGTTGAACAATTCTTGGAATGGAAACTGTAGTTAAGAGGGCAGAGTAGTCGAGAGGCCTTTTTGGTTTAAAAATATTATTATGGGATCTTGTAGTAACTCTGCTAGCAGGAAGTGGTGGAGGATGTTGTTCAGGAATAGAAGGTGAAGGTGCAGCTGAGCTTGTTTCAGAATTTTGAGCATTTGTATTATATATTGGGTTAGTACTAGAGTTAAACATGGTGTTTAGAAGAGATTGTTGTGGAATTGGTGGTAATCTACATGAGGGTACCGATGTTACAGGTGTTTCAGAAGATGGAGGATTGGACTGTGGTATGATGTCAAGCCATAGTGTAGCTGATGATTGAGTTACTCTAGGTAATGTAGGAGCAAGGTTTTGAAATGGAAATACCTCTTCAATGAAAACAACATGTCGAGAAAGATATAACTTTGATGTGCTTGGATCAAAACATTGATAGCAGTAGTATTTTGTTCAGTAGCCAAAGAAAACACAATATCTTGATTTTGAGTCTAGCTTGGGTTGAGAATAAGGTTGTAACTAAGGATAACAAAGACACCCAAATATGCGTAGACTATTATAGTTGGGAGTTTCATTAAACAGAAGCTGATAGGGGGATTTGACATATAGAATGGGAGTTAGCATTCTATTGATTAGATACACAATTGTTAGACAAGCAAAATGCCAATAGATGAAAGGTAAGTGAGCTTGTTTGAGTAGAGTCATGGCTGTCTCCATTATATGGTGATGCCTCCTTTCAGCAGTGCTAACACGCTGGGGAGTGTAAGGGGGGAGCAAAGATGTTGGATGCCATGTATTTGAAGCAATTTGGATAGTGTAGTGTACTCACCACCTTCGTCAGAGTACACACTGATAATCCATTACTTAAACTAGTTTTCAACAAGAGGCTTAAATGTGGTGAAGACTGAAATGATATCAGATTTAAGTTTGAGTGAAACAACCATGTATACTTAGTGTAATGATCCACAAATATTGCATAATACCTATGACCATCAGATGATGTAATTGGGGAAGGGCCCCAAACATCAGAGTAAAGTAATTCAAGAGGTTTTGAACTCGTTAATGTAGAAGAAAGAAAAGGTAATATGTGACTTTTATTGCACAAACATGAGTTACAGTAATTGAAATTTCTTGAAGAATATGAAAGTTTGAAATTGGAAATTGTACTGTGAAGAATAGTTGAGTGAGGATGCCCAAGTCTTTGATGCCAGGTTGTAGAAGTTGGAGAGTTTGGTGAAGAGATACTTAAGTTGATGGATGGTGGATTGGAGACCCATTCATACAAATGCTTTTCATTTCGGCCGAGTGCAACTACTACCCTCGTCTTCAAGTCCTTCACAAAAAAATAAGAGGGAAAGAACTCAATAGATGTGTTATTTTGAATACAAAATTTTGAGATAGATAATAGGTTTTTATGTATGGTAGGAGAACATAGGACATCATTGAGCTTAAATGAAGCTTTAGTATAAGAGATAGTACTTGAACAAGTATGCGTTATTGGAGCAGCATCGCCATTTCCTAGAATAATGCTATTATCACCCGAGTAACTAGTTGGTGAACTGAGATTTGCAACATCAGATGTGATGTGATGAGAGGCCCCTGAGTCCATTATTCACCTTGGTGGACTGATCAGAATAGTTGAGATGGGATGAACTTTCTGATTCAGAATAGAATCTGAATCTGCATATCTTTGCTGTGTGACCAAGTTTGGCACAAATTTGACATTGAATTCGTGGTTTGTTACTGTTTGGAGGCCTCCATGTGTTTTGCCGAGACTGATTGAAGGAAGGTGGCCGAGGTTGATTGAAATAAGGTGGTTGAGGTCTCCATGGAGGTCGATACTGATTCTGATATGTAGCATTCTTCTGTGTATAATGAGCTGTAACTGGTGGCAACTCTTGCTTATGAGAAAGAAAAGCTTCATGTCCAGTCAACTATCAAACAGTTCTTCTAAAGAAATCGGACTGTCCCGAGATCTTATCGCTGCACTTATATCATTATACTCAGGGCCAAGGCCACTGAGTATCTTTATTACCAGTGCCGAATCATTAACTGGAGAATTTATAACATCAAGTTCATGAGCGATAGATCTGACCTCAGTGAAGTATTGAGAAGTAGAGTTATGTCATTTGGTTAATCTGGTCAGATTATCTTGCAGACTGTATATGCGAGATTGGGATTTGTTGGCATATTGTTTCTCAAGTCTCTCCCACGCGATTCGAACTGTTGAAGCAGTAGCAACTATAGAGGCAATAAATGGATCTACGGATGCCAATATGGCATGTCGTAGGACTCCATCTTGCCTTACCCAAGATTTCTATGAAGGATGAGTTGAAGAGGGGGGAGAAGTTGTACCATCAATGTATTGAACTAGATGATAACCAAGGAGAAGTAAATCAATTTGCGCCTTCCAGTTAAAATAATTTGCACTTTCGATGAGTTTAATTGGAAATTGAGCAGCAGGATTCAGAGTTGTAACTTGACTATTTGTGATCGGATTGAAAACTCCCAGATCTGATGACATCAAGGTATCCTCATTGATCGCCATGAATATGAGATGAAGAAGCGAGGCGAAATAGAAGAGAAAAAGAAGAAGAAAAAATCAGAGGTTGCCGATGTGGCTCTGATACCATAAGGAACATTGAGTAAAAGAGAAACTTGAATTGATTATTAATTCTTTATTGAGTGTGGGCAAAGGTTTTTATATAGCTTCAAGAGAAATAAAAAAACTCAGAGAATAAAAAAAAATAGAAACATGAAGGAAGTTACATGTTGATGCATTCTGTTGTTTGAGTAGTGTTTCAGCTAATGGAGTGACACGTCAGTGATGAGACTACTTCCGTCTTTATTTGAGCTTTAACATAAGTTTTATTCTTAATTACCTTCATTCTCCTTAATAGTTAGAAGAGGTTTTAACTATGTTGCTCACTTTTTGGCAAAGGAAGCTTATGAAAATAGTTTTGTAGGGAATTGGAATGGTACAAATAAAAGTATTTTTGTTGATATGAATGATTGTAATGATGTTGGTGTAAACAGTTTTGCTTATATTTTGAATAAAATAATTTTTGGGAGGGATGATGTTGCTCTGTTAAGTGACTTCAGAACTACCTCAGGTTGTGTGTGTTTTTTTTTTTTAAAAAAATAATATTCATTTCTTAAAATTCAACCAAACAAGTTAATAAAAATAGATGAAAAATAATTATTTCATTCATCGTTTTCTTAACCAGTCAGTGTCCTTAATAGTACTCTTTAAAAATTCAAATCACAAATTGCAAAAATTATTTTCATTAGTAAAAATAGTTCATACTCCAAAGTCAAACTTATTATCTAATTGGCAAGCATTTTCCTTATTAATCAGAATATTTAAAGTCAAACTTCTCAACGTGATCAGTTGACCCATTAATTAGGGTTGTTTAGTCTTCACACCACCAAAACATTTCTCTTGCCACCAAAACATGTTCCTTTTATATTTAAATGCCATTTTGAAGTAAATGATTAAACAAAAATTTATTTATTTGTACTATAAAGATCTGTATTTTGAACTTTTTGAAAAAAATATGGAGTGGCCAAGTTAGGTCCTAATATCAAAAGCTATTGATTTTTTTTGCCAAAATTTTAAATCTGTTTAATAATGTATTTTTTTCAAATTTATTGAAATACTTGGAAATTAATTGTAAAACCGAGCTAGTGTTAATTATATCATCAATTGCAGGGCAGCCTTCTTGGCAATCATACCAATAGATAGCATGATTGTCATGTTATTAAGTAATCATCGAAGGTGATTTTTTTTTTTAAAAAAGTAGAATTTAATAATTTAATAAGAATATATTTTAGAAATTTTTAATTAAATAATTCAACGCGAGCTAACACTTGACAGCTGTATTATATATCAATAATGCTATAAATTTGTTAGAGGTGTGTGTGAATATCGGATAGACTCAGAATCAGTTGGAATATACTCGATTGGATAGGTTTCGAGTAACTCAAATTAAATTCAGATAGGATTGGGGAAAAAACTTAAGGAACCTAATAAAATCGATTGTGGTTTCAAATCCAACACAAATTTTTTAGAATATGTACGATACTCAAAGCTTGTATTTTAGAATCTGTAAATGAATATGTTCCAACAAGGTCTTCGAAATTTTTATCTTGTCATTTATAAATTCCAATATAGTATTTGAAATCTCTACTACCATCATGAGTTTCGAGTAAAATTTGATTTCAGATGTGTAGGATTTATCATACAAAATACAAGTTATCCAATATTGTCATCCACGAATGTGAAAAAGTCGAACAAACGGGTAATGCTGGATGAAATTTAAATTAATTTATTTATAAAATTTTGGATAGGTTTAAAAAAAGTTAATACTTTTAGAATTTTTTTAAAATAAATAAAGTTTGACAAATATAGATATCAATCTTTAAATTGAAAAAAAAGAAAAAATATATAAAATTGCCCTATTTCTAAAATGTTCATAAGATTTTTTTGGATCAAAATATCTTTTACGTTATGGAATTAAGTACAAAAATGCCCTTATTATCGATATTAATTAAGAGATAACGGAGTTGGCGTGGTTGATGACTGAGACTGATGACGTGAACATGTGGCGCGCATGCAGGCCAAGACGTTTTCTCACGGATACTAAAAATATCCCTAACGTTTTCTTACGTGTATAAAAATATCCCTAACATTTTCTCACGGGTACTAAAATACCCCTAATATTTATTTTGGAACTAAAATACTCCTGGAGTTATTAAAAATTATACAAAAATAACACTATGCTAACTTTTGTCAGGTGATACTTAACAGATATGTCGTGGATGCTGACAAAGATGTTGACTTTACACGTGACGCACATGCAGAGAGCAACTTGTCACGTAAGTGACACATAAGAAATCAAAATCGAAAACTGAAAATTTAGAAAATAAAAATCGAAATTGAAATCATCAAATCAGTTAATCGAAAAATTTGGTTCGATTTCGAACCGATTTTTTGATTAACCGAATTTTTGATTTTTTTTGTTCACCCCTACGATTGCATGACAAGTTGCTCTCTGCATATGCGCAACGTGTAAAGTCAACATCTTTATCAGTATCCACAACATATTCGTTAAGTCTCACCTAACAGAAGTTAGCTTGGTGTTATTTTTGTACAATTTTCAATAACTTCGGGGGTATTTTAGTTCCAAAATAAACGTTAGAAGCATTTTAGTATTCATGAGAAAATGTTAGGGGTATTTTTGTACCGTGAGAAAACGTCAGGAGCATTTTAGTACCCATGAGAAAACGTCTTGGCCTGCATGTGCGCCACATGTCCACGTCATCAATCCCAGTCATCAGCCATGTCAACTCCGTTATCTCTCAATTAATATCGTTTATTAATAGGAATATTTTTGTACCTAATTTCATAACGCAAGAGATATTTTTGATTTCAGAAAAAAATTAAGAATATTTTAATACTATGTGATAAAATATTAGAATTTTTTTTTTTTACTTTTCCCGTGAAAAAATAAACACATGCTACTTTTTTTTTCTTAATTTTAAATTTCTTTTTCTCCTCTACTCTTCATAAAGTCCCTTCTCAGCCCATCTTCGTTGACGTCCTTTCTCGGACGCGTCTTCTAGGAGCCGGGCGCCGATGACTCAGCACGAATCGCAAAGCAACTGAGTCATCGGAGTCCGGCTCCATAAGATTTTTTATGGAGCCGGGCTCCTAGTTATTTCCTCCTTTCTCTCTCAGAGACTCAGAGTCTTCTCTTAAAATACTTTTGGCAAAATGGGACGAGAAGAAGAGGAAGAAGTAGAAGAAGCAATAATGGACGGCACGACCACTTCACAAAAGCAAGACGAAGGTCCATGTCATCCTACACCTCCCTCTTCCCACCTCCCCAAGCCCATCTCCGACCCCCCTCTCGCTACCCGTCCCGACCCGCTCTCCCTCTCCTCCTCCCGCCACCACCGCCGTCGCTCCTCCGTCCCCCACGTCTCCATCGACAGCCCCGATCCCACTGTCCGCCACGGCTCCCGCAACGAGTCCGAACGCTTCGCCTCCTCGCAGCGGGAGCTCGCCGACGCCGTCGCCCGCCTCGTCTTCGTCGGCGACCCCGGCAGCACTGACCCCCGCCTCAAGCTCCCCGGAAACTCCGTCCGCACCGCCAAGTACTCCCCGCTCACCTTTCTTCCCCGCAACCTGTTCGAGCAGTTCCACCGCCTCGCCTACATCTACTTCCTTGTCATTGCCATTCTCAACCAGCTCCCCCAGTTCGCCGTCTTCGGCCGCGGCGCCTCCATCCTCCCACTTGCCATCGTCCTACTCGTTACCGCCGTCAAAGATGCCTACGAGGACTGGCGCCGCCACCGCGCTGATCGCATCGAGAACAACCGTGTCTCCTCCGTGCTTGACCCCCACGCCGCCCAATTTCTGTCCAAGCGCTGGAAGGATGTTCGCGTCGGGGAGGTACTTAAGGTCCTCGCCGATGAGTCCATTCCTTGCGACATGGTCCTCCTCGCCACCAGCGACCCTACCGGCGTCGCCTATGTGCAGACCACCAATCTCGATGGCGAATCCAACCTAAAAACCCGATACGCCAAACAAGAGACCACGTCTCGGCCCCCCGACGAAGCCCACCCGGTTGCCGCCGGCCTCATCCGCTGCGAGCGCCCCAACCGTAACATCTACGGCTTCCTCGGCAATATGGAAGTCGACGGGAAGCGGGTCTCGCTTGGTCCGTCCAACATCATCCTGCGCGGCTGCGAGCTCAAGAATACCGCTTGGGTGATTGGCGTAGCCGTGTACACTGGAAGCGAGACTAAGGTCATGCTCAATAGCTCCGGGGCGCCATCGAAGCGGAGCAGACTGGAAACCCAGATGAACAGGGAAACGCTGCTACTTTCCGGCATTCTTATTGCGCTGTGTTTGGTGGTGTCTATTTGTAATGGGATTTGGATGGGGAACCACAAAGGTGATTTGGAGTTCGCACAGTTCTTTAGGAAGAGAGATTACTCGGACAGTGACGACAAGAATTACAACTATTACGGGATTGGAATGGAGGTGTTCTTTGCTTTTCTGATGTCAGTGATCGTCTTCCAAATCATGATTCCCATTTCGCTCTACATCTCAATGGAGTTGGTCAGGCTTGGGCAGGCCTTTTTCATGATTGGAGATACCAATTTGTATGACGAGAGCTCGAATTCAAGGTTTCAATGTAGGGCTCTAAATATAAACGAGGACCTTGGGCAGATAAAGTATGTGTTCTCAGACAAGACTGGAACTTTGACTGAGAACAAGATGGAGTTTCAATGTGCGACCATTGGGGGCATAGATTACAGTGGTGGCAAAGTGGCTTCACATGATAATGGCAAAGAACATTCTATCTTAGGTAGGATGATCATTTCCATGATTCTTGAATTAGTAATTTGGTATTGCTGTGTCCCTAATTGGATGCTACTTTTTATTGATATTTTTTGATAGATTGTGCTGATCAAATTTGGAAATTGAAGATGTCTGTTAAAACAGACCCTGAACTAGTTATGTTATTGAGAAGTAAATGTGAGACCGAGCAAGGAAAGCGAGCTCGTGAATTCTTTCTTGCTCTGGCATGCTGTAACACTATTGTTCCCCTGGTTGTGGGAACATCGGACCCTAATGAGAATTTGATAGACTATCAAGGTGAGTCTCCTGACGAGCAGGCACTTGTCTATGCAGCCGCATCCTATGGCTTTGTGCTTATTGAGCGCACATCTGGCCACATAGTCATTGATGTTCTTGGAGATAGACAAAGGTATTCTTCTATTATTTGTTTGTGATGAAAAGAAAATTATAGCCTCTGCTCATTTATTGCTGTAGGCCACACTGATGCAAACGTTTGCTGTGATTCATTACCTGTGATTGTCTTGGTTAAATTTCTAATGTAGGTTGAGCAACCTTTTTTCTCACCGTTTATGGATGCTTTGTTAGCATGGTAGGAATATTAATACTAGCATTTCTTTAGCCAGGACTACAGTTAGTATTTTTTTTGTCTGTTAGTGTTTGCTTGTAACCTTGCTACTTGTCTGTTCTGTTGGTTGTTGGTCATATTGTCATAACAATCAGCAATCTTGCCAATGGCAACAGCTACAAGCTGGCAAGACAGGAGTAGGTACTGAGAGTGGGTGATACAAGTTATAATTTAGTTGATTGATTCTTATCATGAATTGTTGTGCAGCATGCTGATTCAGGTTGTGGTGTTCTAAAGAAAAGATATTGTTTTAGTTGGTTTCACTGATCTATTTTTCTGCTTCTTTGGAACCATTGGTGGATGAACATAATTTGTTAGCTCATGATTTATTGTTGTAACCATCTGGTATTACAACTTAAACCAGTCAATTTTAGTTGTAAATGATAATATTTTCATAATATGTTCAGCTAATGTTATCAGAGACATAAAGGAGTACCATTAAATAAAAGTTATTCTAGCTGTAAGGAAATACGAAATGGCTGGAGGAAAGATGCATGAAAATAGGTGCTAGCAGCCTGCTGTACAAGACTGCTAATAAGCTTTCATTTTTCTGAAATTTAAAGAGTTTTCAAAAGGTTATTGACACAGGCAACAAATCTTCTAAATTGAATCTCAATAATGTAACTGTAGACCTGATTCTTGCTTGGAACAAGATGGCTGAAAATCACTTCTACTCATCATAAGACTTAAAAACCAATCCACACACACATACATATTTGATAATTATCTTAAAATTTGAAACACAATAACTGGACTGAATTTGATCCAATTTATTCCAGGTGTAAGCCTTATGATGTATCAATCATTTTATATGCTAATAACTTTTAGAATGCCCATAATTTATAGTTGTATAGATATATTTGATTCATGATTTTTGAAATGCAGATTCAGTGTTTTGGGTCTTCATGAGTTTGATAGTGACCGCAAGAGAATGTCTGTTATAATTGGCTGTCCTGATAATACCGTAAAGCTATTTGTGAAAGGTGCAGACAGTTCAATGTTTGGGATTATAGAAAAAACCATAGATCTGGGGATTATTCGCGAAACAGAGACAAATCTCCATGCTTATTCATCTTTGGGTCTGAGGACACTGGTTGTTGGCGTCCGTGAATTAAGTAGAAACGAATTTGAAGAATGGAAACATGCCTATGAAAATGCAAGCACAGCTTTGATTGGCAGGGGAAGATTATTGAGAGCACTTGCCACTAACATTGAAAGAGATCTTCACATTTTGGGAGCCTCTGGGATTGAGGATAAGCTGCAACAAGGTGTACCGGAAGCCATTGAATCTATCAGGCAAGCTGGCATCAAGGTTTGGGTTTTGACAGGGGATAAGCAAGAAACGGCCATTTCTATTGGCTTTTCCTGTAAGCTTCTAACAAGTGATATGGCTCAGATTGTAATAAACAGCAATTCCAGAGATTCCTGTAAAAAAAGCTTACAAGATGCAGTTGCCAGATATGCAATTATATCACCTTCTCATGGAGACAGTGTCACGAGTACAGCTCGTGCTAAGGTTCCTCTAGCTTTGATTATTGATGGTACCAGCCTCGTCTACGTTTTGGAAACAGAATTGGAAGAAGAGGTAAGAATATAATGCCAGTTTTTTTGAAGCTTTTCTCTAAGATTCATTTTACTATTATTTTCTAATTTTTTGTTGTTGCATGCAGCTATTTAAAGTGGCCACCGTATGTGATGTTGTCTTGTGTTGCCGTGTGGCTCCATTGCAAAAGGCTGGAATTGTTGCTCTTATAAAGAATCGGACAGATGATATGACACTTGCAATTGGAGATGGTAAGTTCCTAATTTGATTACTGATTTTTTGTTGTCTATGATTTAGTTGATAAACTGCAGGAACCATAAGTATTATCGTTCTTGAACTAAATTTCAGAAGTGTCTAATATCAGGTGCAAATGATGTCTCAATGATCCAAATGGCTGATGTCGGGATTGGCATAAGCGGCCAAGAAGGAAGACAAGCAGTCATGGCCTCAGATTTTGCCATGGGACAGTTTAGATTTCTAGTGCCCCTTTTGTTTGTCCATGGACATTGGAATTACCAGAGGATGGCCTACATGATCTTGTACAATTTCTACAGGAATTCTGTGTTTGTCTTCATCTTATTCTGGTAACCATTTTCTTCACCACTTTTACCCAAGCTGACATTGACCTAAATTAATACCTTAATTTTACAAGAACTTGATGATTTTGTGTTCTTTTGAGTTGATACTACAGAAGATGAGAAATGACTTGCCTAACAGATGATCTTTGAACTGCAGGTATGTCCTTTATACAGCTTATAGTTTGACAACTGCGATAACCGAATGGAGCAGTGTGTTATATTCTGTGATATACACTGCTCTCCCGACCATAGTTGTTGGAATCCTTGACAAAGACCTTAGCAGGAAGACATTGATAAAGTACCCCCAACTATATATGTCAGGGCAGCAAAATGAAAAATACAACCTCAGGTTGTTTATGCTCACTATGATAGATTCTGTTTGGCAAAGCGTTGCTATATTCTACATTCCATATCTTGCATACAGACACAGTACCGTTGATGGGTCCAGCCTAGGAGACTTATCGACCCTTGCGGTAGTCATTCTTGTAAACATTCACTTGGCTATGGATGTGTTTCGATGGAATTGGATCACCCATGCTTCTATATGGGGCTGCATTGTCGCGACAGTGATATGTGTCATTGTGATAGACTCCATATGGATGCTACCTGGTTGCTGGTATGTTGCTAAACTATTGGTATTGCATGAATTTGGATTACTTGACTTTGTAATTCATTCAATCTTGAATCTTCAATCTGAAAGACTGAAAAAAGATGTTAGAAACTTGTTAATAATTGCAATTTTCTTAACAAGAATCTGAAAGACACCTTAGAAACTAAGTTTTGCAATTTTCTTATTTAGCTTTAGAATGAATCAATAAAAGAAGGTTGCTTCTAATGGAAACTAAGTTTTACCTCCATTTTCATATCAGGGCCATCTTTCATATAATGAGGACGGGATTATTTTGGCTATGCTTACTTGGCATTGTAGTAGCAGGGATGCTTCCACGGTTTATAATGAAGGCGCTGACTGAGTACTTCATGCCCAGTGACATTCAAATTGCTAGAGAGTTAGAGAAGTTGCAGAGATTAAATGCAACCGCCACAACGGAAATTCCAATGAGCACATTCTCACAACCGTAATCTTCATTTACGCAATACATCTTTTGTTATTCCAATTTTCCTTATTTTCCTTTGTTTTCTTGTGTATATCATTAGTCTATTCTTTGTGCGGAGAGCTGCGTTTTTGGCCGATCGCTAGCTTGTCACTATCCAAAGGGATAGATTTGCTATATTTTATGTGTATTTGTTTAAAATTTCTTTATTAAATTCCATCAAATTATAGATTTGTAGAAGTTAGGACATCCATGTATACCCAAGGACTTGACTGCCTAAGGAGGTTCTTTTTCTTGGGTACCAGTTATAGAGTTGAAAATAAGAGCCTTTTCTCAAGTGGATAAATGGTGACTGTAGTATTCTTTGCAAGCTCAAAGCTTATGTATGAATTATATGTTAAATTATTATTCTTTTACTGGGATATATGTTGAATTTGCTGTGGTTTGGAAGAACTGAGAAAATTTCTTATTGCATCGGCTTCTTTGTCACAAGTAACCAGATGAATAATTAAACAAAGTTGTAGATCAAATTGACCATTCATATTCAAGTTAACACCATTTTAGCATGAGACCAGTGTTCAAGAACACCATTCATATTCGGACATTTAAACATGTCTAAATTTGTTGATTTTCTTTACTTGCAACGTCATGATATGATATGCACCAATTGTAATAAATGAGTTGAATATTATAATAATAATAATAATAATAATAATAATAATAATAATAATAATAATAATAATTTATAAAAAAAGAAATCGTTTATAATCCAAGTTTGCCTTTTGTTTTTATCTTGCATACATGGTAGGGCTAAGCATCGGCCGGGTCGGGTTATAATTTGAATACAATTGTTCATCTTTTTTATTATCATTTTTAAGATAATTTTTTTTAAAATTTTTCTAAACCGAATTCGGGTTATTCGGATTAATCGGATCGTGGCCCAATTTTTTCGGGTTATTCGGGTCGGGCCCCGATTAAAAAATCGTTTAGAATCCAAGTTTGCGTTTTGTTTTTATCTTGCATACATGGTAGGGCTGAGCATCGGGCGGGTCAGGTTATAATTTTAATACAATTGTTCATCTTTTTTATCATCATTTTCAAGATGAATTTTTTTATTATTTTTTTCTAAACCAAATTTGGGTTATTCGGATTAATCGGGTTGGGGCTCGATTTTTTCGGATTATTCGGGTCGAGCCCCGATTAAAAAATCGTTTAGAATCCAAGTTTGCATTTTGTTTTTATCTTGCATACATGGTAGGGCTGAGCATCGGACGGGTCGGGTTATAACATCAGATTCATCGTCATCGTCGACATCGACTGATGCCCTCCCCACGTAGCCCCTCTACTTGTCGCCTGATAATTGATGTATTATTTTGATACGATGTAAATATTACATTTTGATATTATTGTTGATGATTCATATTGTTTCAATCCATCATCATCTTATTATTATTGTTTTGATTATTCATAAATTTGTTTTGATGGTTCATATTATTGATGTAAATATTTGATGGGAAATCGAAATCTGTTCCTAAATTGATATCCTCTACCATTAAGCATTTGGGATAAGCAATTTTGACTGGACGTAAGTGTTGTAACGGAGGACAACTATTTTTGACGTATTCTGGCGTGGTATATAGATTTATTTAAAAAATATATATTACATACCTGTGTTGGATCCAGCGCCGGTACGTGACACATATAATTAAAAAGAAAAATTGAATTGAATTCCTCAGCTAAGGCGGAATTCAATTGAATTCTGCCGATTGAATATATATATATATATATATTTAATACTAATATATATAGTTTATATCTAATACTTATTCAAATTATTAAAATCCACTTTCGAATTAATCTAAATATAACATTAATAGTGGCTAATAAAAATAATATATTAAAATTAAATTACATACTAACATTTTAAAAAATAATTTATCTAACAATCAAAGTTTTAATTTATCTGACCATCAAAAAAATTAATTTTAGAGTTAATCTAAATATAACATAAATAAATTACACTCTAATCTTTAATTTTGTTTATCATTCCGACGATCATGATGACTTTGACAACTCCAATAACCTTAAATTTTTTTGAATGAGTTATGATAAATAATTAGAAAAGTAGATAAATTAAGTGTGTAAAATGAAATATTCACCTTGCGAAATGAAAATAAAATGAAGAAATCAATACAACAAATAAAGGGAGAAGAAATAAGAAAGAAATAGAGAAGAAGAAAGAAAGAATAGGGGAAAGAAAAAATTAGAGAAGAGAGGAGAAAACGAAGTAAAAAAGAAAAAAACAAGTGTTAGGAGAAAGAAAAAGAAAATGGATATATAAGAGAAAAAAAAATCCGCCTCATGCGTGTCGAATCTGGGCGCGCGCGGGCTGAGCCCAACGCATACCGGCACCACTGGCAATGGCGTCGTTAAATACTGACGTCACTTGTGCCAATTCGCTGGCGCCGATTTGCCATGCAAAATTTCATTTTTACATACTAGCGTCTGGCTCAAACGTTGGTATGTAAATATTACACCTCCTCTCCTTCATCTTTAATTACATTCCGATGCCATTGGTTGGCGTCAAAATTTCACCGCCAGTATTTCTTAAATTTCTTGTAGTGATAGTTGAATTGGTTTCGGATTGGTACTCAAAACAGCTCATCATTTTTTTCTTAACTTTTAAGCTAACAATTGAATTCTAAATATTAATATTGTGGTTCATCAAACACCTTTAGAAGTTCTTGGGAGGACAACTATACTAACTCATTAGTTTAATCAAACATCCCATTTAGTTTTAAGAAGTTGTTCACAGAATTGGTTAAATGGGTTACGTAAGTCCAACAAAATTAATTTTTGTAAAAATTAGTCTATAGAATATATATTTCAAAATTCTTATATGTATATATGGCCACCTATATATAGTTAATTAATATAGCTGTCCGAGGCATTTACTAAATAAATGATTTTGTGTTACCCTAATTTGCCAAGGCCATGGCGTTGACCAAAAGTTTTCAATCTTAATCTCAATTTTGATTTTGATCGTAACAAACTCGAAATTAACATTATATGAGAAATAATATCGCATGTGACGTATGCGATTATAAGATCGACATTAAATCAAAAAATCTCAAAGGACCACTACTAAAAAAATGGTCATCAGCAACGGCTGATGCCATTGCTGAGCCGTTGCTGAAGAGAATCAGCAACGGCCGTGCCGTTGCAATAGAGCCGTGACAGAAAGTCGCATTGTTGATAACTTAGCAACGGATCAGCAATGACCGCTCGGGCTGTCGCTCAAAATATTATCAGCAACGGCCGCTTGGACCGTCGCTAAAAATATTATCAGCAACGGTTTTGCCACAGACCCGGAGCCGTTGCTGATAACATTAATAGCAACGGCCGCTGAGTCCGTAGCAACGTCGTTAGTAAAACCCCGTCGCTAAGCCGTTGCTGTAGGTCATCAGCAACGGCTTTCGATACACTTTTAGCAACGGCTTTCCCACAGACGGCCGTGGGAAAGCTGTTGCTGATGACGTATACCTGGGAACAGAAAAATTTCAAATTTCAAATTTCCATTGATACATTGATACATTGATACATTATCTAATACATAACTCACACACTCATACCCTCATACACACATTCATTCACACATCACAAACACACCAAGATATACATCAAAATAATTATATTTATATTGATAATTATCCACGATAGTATAAAAATAATTCAAATGCAAAATTGAAGTATCAATATCCAAACAAAATAAGTTAAACAAGTTCAATATCTCAGTAACAAGTTCAATATCCAAACAAAAAATCTCACGATCACGATGGAGGATGGTCTGGATCATATGGCGGGGTCTGAAGTGCTTGAGTGTACACTGGCGTGGACTGACTCGAGGACGATAGATTAGATGATGCCGAAGAGATGCCTGCTTCAGGATGACCTGACATGCTGCGTAGCATAGCATGCATCTCCTCCATCATCTGAGTCCTTATTCTGCTACTATGATCATAACTGGATCTAGAGGTGGACGACCGCTCACCAGCGACCGGAGGGGTCGGTGCCCCAAGTGGCCCTAGCACGGCTCGCGCATGACCACTATCTGTGAAGCCATATACGCGGCCATGGTCCCAGCCACCTGCGGCCTCGACCCATGATGTTGCGTCAAAGTCCTCGGGGGTACCCCCGCGCTGCACCACCGTCTGGCTGTACGTCTCCTACTCGAGTTTGATTTTTTGTTTAATATTTATCATAAAACTTAAATTATAAATATATAATAAATAATTTAAACAAATATATAATTACCATAATGTGTGCAGCGCGGTTGTCGATGTACTCCCCCGTCCCATGTGCTCGACGGTGAGTCCGCTCAAACACCGCCATCGGGGAGGGTCGCTGGACACTCCCGTCATCCGACACCGTCGTCTACATTTACAAAACAAATACATTAATTAGTACACATAGTAATAAATAAAATATATAATTAAAAGATATACTTACCATACGGTTCGCGTGCACTGCAAATGCAACAGAGCCGCCGGTGTGACGCGCTGCTCCCCCCCGACATGCGATTTCTAGCCGCATTCCGAGAAACCTTCTGCCATCAATCCGTCGACCATATCCCCACGAGCTGGTCCCATATATCCGGAGTAATTCAATCGGGGCCGTATCCCCGAGTCTCCGCGATGTTAGTGGTCCCAGCTCGGGCCATCGCTTGGGACCGAGCCTGCCCCAACTGCCCGTTGTACCTTGCCCGGGAAATAGCCTCCCAGGCAGCGTAAATGAAGGGCCTCTGGTCCTCGGCCCATGTATAGCGAGCCTGCAAAATAATAATATCAGTATTTCGAGCCGGATACTTCGCGTAATATACTTGTTCGGCTTGTGATGCCAATATAAAAGGCTCATTTGCTGCCAATTTCGATTTGTAATTAACCTCAACAAGTTTGTATTTTGGATGAACTTTCATGCCCCTTTCTGTTGTATCGAACCAATGACATCTAAATAGGATCACTGATTTCAAGCCGAAGTAGTGCAACTCTATCACTTCTTCCACCAGTCCATAAAAATCCATATCACATTCAACATAGGTTGTCCCTTTCACGCAGACCCCAGCATTCATCGTCTTCTTTGTAAATGAATATTCAACCGTGTGAAATTTATACCCGTTAACAAAATATCCGCTATAGCACGACACAAGTCGCGACGGTCCACTAACAAACTCAAATATTCTTTCATCTATTTCAACTCTGTGATCTTTGCTGTAAGTCTGAATCCAAGTAGGGAAATCACGATTCCGTAATCTCTCCAATTCTTGATCGTTGTGAATAGAGTATTTTTACACCATCTCAATGTCAAATATTTCAATGAATTATTCAATCTCTGGACAATTGAGTAATACATACAAGTGTGCCAAATGATACTCTTCATCGCTTAAGTGTCGAGATGGACGAGAATCAAAAGCACGACCAGAGTGACAAAATATATTTAAACGTCCATCTGAATGTCGAACACCCCCGTCGTCGTTACGTGGAAGACGATCAAATCTTGTCTGTACCGTCGATTCAAAGTAAAATGAGCAGAATATTGAAATTTTTTGGATGATATACGATTCAGATATTGATCCTTCAACAGCTACGGTGTTCTTTACTTTTTTCTTCAGACGATTCATGTATCTTTCAAATAAGTACATCCAACGATATTGAACGGGGCCACCAACTCGTGCCTCGTATGCCAAGTGTATCGGTAGATGCTCCATCGAGTCAAAAAATGCAGGAGGGAAAAACTGCTCCAGCTTGCATACGATTTCAACAATATTATTTTCAAGTGTAGACATATCTTCGACTCGAAGGACATTTGCACAGATGCTTCTAAAAAACATACTTAATTCAGTCAACGGACCCCAAATATTATTAGCTAGAAGATCTCGAAATGCGATCGGAAGTAATCTCTGCATGAATACATGACAATCATGGCTCTTCATCCCTGATATTTTGCAATCATCGACGTTCACACATCGAGATAAGTTTGAAGCATATCCATCGGGTAATCTGAGTTCTTTTACCCATTGACAAATATCTTTGATCTGTTGTTTATTTAAGACATATAGGGCCTTCGGTTTCAGATATCGTCCGTTGACCTCTTGTAACTCCAACTCTGGTCTTTTACAAAGTAATTTCAGATCATGTCGGGCTTTGACATTATCTTTAGTTTTTCCAAAAATATCCATCAAAGTGTTGAAAATATTATCAAACACATTTTTTTCAATGTGCATGACATCTAAATTATGTCGAATCAATAATGAACTCCAATAGGGCAATTCCCAAAAGATACTTTTTTTCACCCAGTTGTGTGTTTGGCCAAAACCTGACACTCTTTCATTGCGACCAAATACTATATCTGAAAGTGCTGAAACACGTGCTAATATTTGTTCACCAGACAACATCGGTGGTGGCCCATCTCTTTCGACTCTGCCCTTAGTAAATTTATTACGATTCCTTCGATACTGATGATTAACCGGTAGGAATCGACGATGACAATCAAAGAATGAGATTTTTCGTCCGTTCTGAAGACTGATTGATTTAGAGTGTTCCATACAATACGGACAAGAGAGTCGGCCGTGAGTGCTCCAACCCGACAACATGCCGTACGCGGGGAAATCATTGATTGTCCACAAGACCGCGGCCTTTAAATTGAAGTTTTGCTTCCGATGACAATCATAAGTGACAGCTCCCTCAGTCCACAATGTTTTCAATTCATCTATCAAGGGTTTGAGAAATATGTCAATTTCTTTTCGCGGACCCTTAGGACCCGGAATAATCATCAAAAGATAAATAAATTCATCTTTCATGCACATTGACGGTGGCAAATTATAAACTGTCAGCAGCACTGGCCAAACTAAATAAGGAGTTGCAGAATGTCCAAACGGATTAAAACCATCTGTGCACAATCCTCATACAAAGGTTCATCGGCAGCTTTCAACATCTCGTAAAATTCTGCGGCTTCTTTATTCGGTAATTCAATCTCTACCGCAGCCCCTACTTCTGTGATATCAACCGCTGTAGTATCTGGTGGGACTGATGTCTGAAGAACTGGCCGATCAACATTATCATTCAGGTGGAATTGACCCCCAAGACTATCAAGTATCATAGTTCTATAGGAATTACATTGATTGGATGAAGAAGCACCCGCAGAGGAAGATTCACCATATGTCTGAACGACAGGATTGCTCGACGTCCCGACTTCGCGTGACTCCCCGTGACAAGTCCATAGAAAATATCTTGGTGCAAATCCTTTGCTATATAGATGCAGAGTGACAATCTCCCGATCCAAAAATCGTCCATTTGAACAAATGCGGCACGGACATCGGATTTGATCACCCATGCTAACAAAATTCCGATTCGAATAGGCGAAATTTAGGAAGTATGTTACGCCTAATCGAAACTCATTCGTTAAAGCTCCACGATCAAGACGTCGGTACATCCAACTTCGATCAGCCGACATGATTCTGTCAATCAATGACAATTTCTTTGGTTAATGTCTTTAGGTGAGATTGTCCTATTCCATTCAGGATTTATGTTATTTGAACTGCACTTACATTTTTATTTTAACTGTTAACTAATTATTCTAAATTTCGGCAGCATCTCCCTATAGTTCTCCGAATACGCATATCATTTGGGCGCGTATCGGAGAACAAGAGAGATATTGCCGAAATTTAGAATAATTAGATAACAGTTAAAATAAAAACGCAAGTGCAGTACAAATAACTATATTCTCAAATTATCCAATCAGGGACAATTCAAGAATTGTACATCATATAAAAGATCATCTACTTCTTTTACACGAACATACAATCCCCGAACGGATCTAAGGTTTTGCTAAATCATATCCGACTCATCGATGCGTACGTGAAACATATGAACTCGTCGGATGCATGATTATTTTCTAAATGTTTCGAGACCGTTCGAGTCCATATTGGACGATTCCGGCGCGCATCCGAAGTGGACGATTCCGGCGCGCGTCCGAAGTGGATAATTCTGAAATTAATCTAAACCCTAAAAATTATTCTAACAAACTAAATAACTAATCTAAATAATTAATCTAAATAATTAATTAATAATTAATTAACAATTAAAAAACAATTAAAAACAATAATAAAATATTATTAAACTACAAATTCCGGCATCGGAGTCAGGTGGACTCTGGCGCCGGCGTACACTGGCCGGACACATTGTCCGGCCAATGTACAAGGTCCGGCGGCGGCGATCGGCCGACCGCCGTCGGCCGAAACCCTATTTTTAGGGTTTCGGTCGGATTTTCTACCGGCCGCAACGGGAAGAGATGGCAGCCGGAGGGCACATACCTGACAGTGTCGGCAACAGCGGGAGGAGTCGTCGGCGTCATCGGCGTCGGCAGCAGCGGCAGCGACGACGAGAGGCGAGGAGAGGAGCGGCGGCGGCAGCAGCGGGAGGAAGAAGGGGGGCGGGCACAATCTGCGACCTATATAAACTTATCAGCAATGGCTCACTCGACCGTTAGAAAGTCGTTGCTGATAAGTTATCATCAGCAACGGCTCACTTGTCCGTTAGCAAGCCGTTGCTAATAAGTTATCATCTGCAACGGCTCACTTGTCCGTTAGAAAGTCGTTGCTGATAATTAACATTATCAGCAACGACTCGCATGTCCGTTAGAAAGCCGTTGCAGATACAACATATTTGCAACGGCTCGAGCGACCGTAAGAATGTCGTTGCAAATAGCAACGGCTTGAGCGGCCGTTGCTGATAGCTGTTGCTGAAGACCAAGTTTCTAGTAGTGGACGTTGATTGTCACTCAGAAGACGAAGAAGAAATAGAGTCTATGGTTTGTGGTCTACATTAAATGAAACCAAATCTGAAACCCAAAACTCGACCTTGTGCTTTCGGTTGCACAGTCGATTGATTGACGATCGATCGTTCTTTAACCAACGGGCTCAAAAGCTATTTTTTCAATCGTTGAACCTTGATGTGCCCGAGTCATTCTTTCATGTTTGTCTATATAAAGGCCTTACCCGCCTTCCTTTGAGCCTCTAGTTGATATTGAACCATCCTTTGATAAATTATAAACTTTGATTTAGTCATTCTATCTAAAATCGTAGCTTTAAGCCTTAACTTCTTGATATTAGCCTTAACTTCTTGATATTAGCCTTATCCTTGAATGATTCATCATCAAAGGCATCAAAAGGAGTTTGAACTTCAAGTTTGGCGCTAAGTATTGTTGTTTTACTTATTTGTTCTATTTTTTGTTGTATTTTAATTGGTTTTTATTGTAATTGATTGACCTAGCTTGTCATGTCAATATTTGATTGGTTGTCTTGGTGTAGAAACCTAAATTCACTTGTGTATATATCTAGATTTAGGATTGCCTTGTAGCTTGAGGTGGGAAGATGCCTTCAAGGAGAAGGTTGTATGCTTCCAATATAAATCCTCTTGGAAAAATCTTAAATTCTAGTGAATAGTTTAAAATCCTAAGCGAGGAACGTAGGTGGTGAATATAATTAGTTTGGTTAAAAATCAAACCACTATAAACAAGTGTACGTGTTAGTATTGATTTAATTGTGTATTGTGCTTATTTTCATCATTTTGTTTCTGCTTGCTTAATTGAATTTATCGTTGCCTAATATTTTAAGAATCGATAAAATTAAAATTTAAGCTTAATTATAATAACACAATATTCATCTCTCTAATGTGTTATGTGCCATTTCACATGAGATACATCTCGTATTTGTCATGCAAGAGGGAGACAGTATACATACGCCTGTCTTCAAAAATATACTATACAAATAGTACACATATAGCTAGCTTTCTAGGGTTAGCTAGCTATAGTTATATATGCTGGTGGAAGCACCCCAACCTCGGGGCAAGCGCTGAAGTAGTGTTGGTTGGTTTGGTGATCCTCCAACCTTCCATGATTGATGACTGGTAGAGTCTTATCAGGGATATGTGAAGATGGGTGGGCACCCAGCTGTTCTTGAAGGAGAAGAATAGTCCATGTTCTTGGTGGGAAGAAATGGATACAACATAATGCAGCTTGTTGGAAGCGTACATGCAAAAGATAGGGGTAATCTGAACAAGCTTGTTTTGTAGGACATGCATGCATGCATGAGAGAGATGTCGTTCATTGGGATACTGACACAAAGTGGAATTGAGTGGGTCTTTGGTTTGGATGTTCAAATTAAACAAAGATGGGGCAATTATTATTTTTTCCATTTGAAATTACACCTTACACAGGTCCAGGACAATTTTAGGTTAATATATCTGTCATTTTGTCTTTAATTCATAAAGGCAAGACAATGGATGTGAGAAAAAGATGACCTCCTGCCCTTCAAGTTTTGGAACAGCAGCAGTAGCAGAGAGACATGAGTGTGTGCTATAAACTTTAAGTTGATCAAAAAGTTGGACATGCACCGACCAAAAGAACCTTTTGCTGTGCGTTTTAGAATTTATGTGTCTGCCTTCGTAAAATATATATTATTACTATTATTATTATATATATCACCGTGCTCCCCAATCTTTCCTTTCATTAATATTGGCCGGCCCCATATTTAAGCTCTTTAAGCTTTTATATATATATATATATATATATATATATATATATATATATATATATATATATATATATATGGGGCACCCACAAATCCACAATGCATCACACATGTTAATTAATCATTAACCATTTGTACTTGTTCTCCAATACCGACAATTGAGCTTTTAAATTCTACTACTCATATACCCACTTAATTAGATAATAGTACGCTCTCTTCGTTCCATAACAAATGACGTTTTAGACATTGGCACAAAGATTAAAATATTTATTTAATAGTCTAATTTTTAGTAAAAAAAGTTTTTTTTTTTGACTAAATTACCTATGGTGTGATCCTTTGATAACTTTTAATGAGACTCTATTAGTTGATCTTTAGTATTCTCTTGTATTGATGATAGAAGTTTTTATTGAAGGTTAAAATCAGTAAAAAAAAATTAATACTCCATTGAAAATCTAAAACATAACTTAATATTAAATATATTAAAAAATCTAAAAAATTACTTATTGTGGAATCGATGGAGTATATATTAGCTAACTCTTACAGACTCGACAAGGTTAGTCGACTCATTATGATTTATTGTAGATATTTTTTATAATAGACGAAGGCAAATGAGCATCTCAAGGAGATCATTTAATGCACTTCATCAAGAATTTAAAATATCAAGGTAGTGCCAATAATTAGAGTGTGACAAACAGGGGCGAAGCCAGAAAATTATTTTAGGAGGGGCAAAATATAAAATCGCATCTTATTAAGACAATTACATGGTAAAAATATATTTTTAGAGGGGGCAAATATAATTAAATATTAATGTATATTATATATATAGTAATATATATGTAATGGAGGGACCAATGTGAGGGGGGGCAATTGCCCCTCCTGCCAAAACATTGGCTCCGCCCCTGGTGACAAAGAAAGGTAATAACAATGCCTTTTTTTAGTGACTTTATAACACAGTCGATCATTACAAATTGTAAACGCGATAATATACGCATAAGACGTATTACAAGACGTACAAAGACGTAGAAAAGACGCACAAAGTGCTACAATTAGGGATTGAACCCAAGATCTAGGCAACATATTCGGATACTACTATCACTTGAGCACAAGTGAGTTCACAATAACAATGCCTTTTAATTAAGGCCAACAACAAATTAAGGAGAAATTAATTAATCCCTAGTTCATGTTGGATATATGTTAACAGAAGATCTGATGGTTACTCAATTGATCACATTGGCATTATACGGTCCAATTAAATATATAATGTAATCACTCATCACATATGTATAAAAGAATTAAAAGATTGATCTCTAACTTTGACCAACTAATTATCCCTTGCTCAATCCGACAAGTCTAAAATCTCCTTAGCACTGAACTCGATCACTCCTTATGAGCTAGACCGAAATTAAAGAGGTTGAAAAGACTTGACAATTTAACTACAAGTCAATTTAGTGATAGATGATCACTCGAATAGCTCAATGGATGAATTAGTCACTTCCGACAGCCAGCCAAAAGCTTGCAAGCTTAATAATCATGTGAGATAGTGCCTGCACACACAACAAGTAGATCAGATTGATAAAGTTCACACTTTTACTTAGTTTAAGGATATAATTACATGCATTCATAAATGCTACTAATATATTACTCCATTGTACTTGTATCAAAAGTTAGCTTTACCAAGAAGACGAGTCACATTAACAATTGTTGCTAGCTAAGCAATTAAGAACACTACAACAAAATCGTTATATATCGGCATCAAAATTTTGACGCTTACTATAAGCGTCGAAATGTAAAGCTATTTAAAAAATTTAATATGATAAATTTCGACGTCTCTTACAGGCGTCGAAAAAATTTCTAAGGCTGAGAATTTTTTTCGACGTCTGACAGTAGACGCCAAAAAAATTTGGCGTCTGGATACCGACGCCAAAAAAATTTGGCGTCTGGATACCGACGCCACAAGCGCCAGTATCCACGGGTTGGCCCCGCCAACTCGTTAACCCGCGCCTGTCAGCGCGGGTAAGTGGGCAAGCGCGTGCTGGCGCGCTCACCCAAGCAGGAGGCGGGAGATTTCTCGCCTCCTGCTGCTTTTTTTTATAAAAAAATAATTTTTTATATTTTTTCTCATTTTTTTTCTATTTATACCTCTACCTTATTCATTTTTTTCCTTCATCTTCTTCGTCATCAAGGTTTCTTGCTTCTATCTTCTCTTCATCAATCTATTTTTTCATTTTATTTTTTCATTTTATTTTTATTAATTTTTTCACTA
Source organism: Canna indica (assembly GCA_034359265.1). Taxonomy (NCBI): domain Eukaryota; kingdom Viridiplantae; phylum Streptophyta; class Magnoliopsida; order Zingiberales; family Cannaceae; genus Canna; species Canna indica. The sequence continues at coordinate 1,302,836 of CP136891.1, forward strand.
ATATTTTCTTCTTCTTTTTTACATGTTATAAAATTCACTCAAGATATCAAATTTTTACCTGGTAATTTTTTTTAACTTTTATTTATATCAAAGTTTTTAAAAATTATTAATGTTTTAATCTTTATTTTTTTTATTTTTGAGCAGCACCATTGCGCTGCTCGATTTCCGCCACATGGCGGAAATCAAGCAGGCGTGATTCCACTGTCACTCGATCTTCGCCGCGTGGTGGAAATCGAGCAGCGAGGAGAGGCGCTACTCTTATTCCGCCGCATGTGGAAATGGAAATCCGTGTGCGGCAGAAATCAAGCGGACATGCAACCGCGGCCGCTCCATGTCCGCCACGCTACGGAGATCGAGCGGACACGAAACCGTAGCCGCTCGATGTCCGCCATGCGGCGGATACCGAGTGGTGCGGACTCGCGCCCGGTCGATGTCCACCATGCGGCGGAGATCGAGCTGCGCTATTCGCTCGCGCCTCGACTTCCGCCGCGGAGCAGAAGTCGAGCAGGCGCGTTATCCAGACTAGTGCGCTTGCTCCAGAATGGCGCGCCTTTTGGATTTCCGCTGCACGAGTACCGCGTGCGGCGGCGGCTTCTAGGGTTCCACTGCTTTGCAGCGGAATTCGAAAAAAAATAATAATTGTTTTTTTGTATAGCAGCGCCTCTAACATGCACCACTATGCAAACTTTTGTTTTTTTTTTAAATTTTTCGACGCATATTAGCAGGCATCGATATGTCGAATATTTCGACACCTGTTTAGATGTCGAAATGTTCGTTTCGGCTCTCGTTATTTTTCACTCGCTTTCGTCATTTTTTTTTATGTCAATATGTCATTTTTGACTGCTGTTGATGTCGAAATGCTTTCTTATTTTGACGTCGAAAGATAAGTGGTTTATTGTAGTGGAAGATGAGTCCATGCATGCACCGCTAATTGTTTGAATCAATTTGGTGCTTCAATTAAAGTGAACTCGCATTAGATATTGTAGCATGTAATCTATTTAGTATTTTTAAAAACACTAATATATAGCACATGGAGAGGACCCTAATAATGAGAAGTAATAAGCGACTTTGTTTGCATAAGAGAAGAAGACAAGATATCATGTATACAATGACATTGATCTAATATATGGAGGAATGGAAAGAAACATGAGCAAATGGACAAAGCAATGCCACAGGCTTGACTTTGTCCACCAAGATATATTGATTACATTCACCAAAGATTCTATTTATTGGCTTTGACGAAATTATTATTAATTATTATTCACTGTCTCCTTGCTTATTGACATGACCTAGTCTTATAGGATGCTGTTGGTGAATATCATATTGATTAAAGCGTAGTTGATGGGTAGACAAAAATTATTGCTAAATTAAAGCAAGGGTTAGGCAGATTCCACTGCTCTTTAATTTCATGACTTAATTGATATATAATTTGATTTGGCACCTGCAATGAAGGATATATGAATTCGATCGGCGGTTTGTCCTCTTCTTGCCTCTAATGTTTTGGTTTAATTATAGGTTATTAAATATTTGTCAATTACTATGTATCAAATAATTATTTTTCCACACATACATGTGAGAAATATATATACATCATTGCATAGCACAATAATTCAGTTTACACTCAAATTAATCATATATGTTCATAATATTTCACACACCAATATCAACAAAGATTTTTCTATTGGATACATAGAATCAATAAAAGATGCAGCTAATTTAATTAATTAAACCTGCAATGGTTCAGACGCATAAAAAAAATTAATAGAATGTACAACTGTACATGATATTTTGAAAAAGAAAATCATGCATGAAACTCCTTTATTTTTGTGAACCTCACAAACAAGTTGGTTTGGCAATGGAAGGGGACAAGAGATATACGATTCTCAGTAGTAAAAGGAGCTATTTTTTTCTCTTCCTATTTCTTTAAAAAAACACTGATCATTAATTTTATGATGGCCGGGTAGCTGCAAAAACATCTATTCGTGCTACGATAACAAGGCAAAGTAGTGAGCAAAAAACTGGGGCGAACTGTGAGTCTTTCCTCCTCCCATGTGTGCTTGTTTGGATGTTGCCTAAGCATCTTGTTTCTCTACTCTTTGCTTTTTTTCATTTTTGTTGCTTTCCCTAGCTAGGGTTTCCAAGCTCCCATGTCCCTCCTACGTCAGCCCTAATAATTTAGGGTGCTTTTCTTTGACTCTGGCCTTGTATGGTTCCTCCCCCCTTTTGATGGGTCCTCCAATTGTCTCCCATGCACACTCCCAAAAACATCACATGACCCTTGCGGTGTGCAAGGCCAAACCAATCTGCCCTACGTTGTCACCCTTTTGATTTGTACTCTTCTTCCCTTAGAAATTATTGCCAAAAGTTTTTCCATGTTCGATCACCTCCACCCCTCGGATAAATATGATTACAGTACTCTCTCACCATGCAAGGGTTTCGATCATTAACTGCACTAGTTAGACATATGTTTAATTATGGGGGAACTTGACCCCATATATATAGGTTCTTCTCCAAGTACATGTGGGGATGGACTTGTAGCATGATCTTTTGGACTTTGGTCACAAAGTTGGAACTTAAATTCATCTCATGACCCACTGTAAGGGCATCAATATGATTTAAGTATTAATGGGAGGCATGGGATCCATATGCGGAAAGGGAAAAAAAAATAAATACGATTCTTTAATATGATATATATTAAATATAATATCAATTTTATCTTTTTTCTTGAAGAATTAAAATTCATCTTTTATCTCGTCTTCTTTAATTTATTTAATTTAAATGAAATCTAATCAAATGAAAATAAAATTGGATGCTTAAAAGTAATGATATTTACTTTTTATTTTGAAATTAAATTATAATTCAATTTGAATCAATTATTCATAGTAGTCAGAAAATTATTAACATAGCATGTGGATGACTTAGATCGATTTCAAATTAATATATTATATTCAAACCCAACTAATTTATTCACTTTTCAAAAAATAATTTAATATTTGAGGTATATAGTTATTTGATTAGGTGTTAAATTAATTATTTTAAAAATGAAGTGATAATATTTTGATATACTATTAATTTTTTTATTTGGAGCGATATATTTTACTTCAGCAGACATAGGCAAATTTACAATATAGAATATTAACTGTGAGCTTAAGTTTTTACCAATTTTCTACTATCAAATAAATTTGACAAAGTTTAAAGCTCCGGTTAAATTTGTAAATTTTGATAAAAGAGTGACTATTTGAATTAAATTAGGAAAATAAAACAAACTAGAATAGTAGAATTGATCTTAAATCTTAATTGTAAATTAATTATTGATCCTTAACTTCAAACCAAATTCCAAAGTTCTCATATTAATTACAACCACGTACGGCTTAAACTATAATTAAAATTCTTGATCAAATTAATTTTTGTACTTGGTTTCAACCAATTTTGTTTTGATATAAAACCCAAATTAAATCGGAGATTGTTTTTAGACCGAACCGGTCTAAGCATCCGACGTGGAGCAGCTTTGAAACGCTGGGGCCCACCACGGGACATTCTTGCACAAATCACACGCCTTCAACTTTTTAAGCTTTGCGTGGGGGTGCATGTCGCTCTCACCCTTATTTATGCTTGCGCTTGTGATCCGCTCTCACCTCCTTTCACTTGCACTCCTACTACCGTTTCAGAGGATTCAACAATCAACACCTCTCTCTCTCTCTCTCTCTCTCTCTCTCTCTCTCTCTCTCTCTCTCTCTCTGCCATGGACGACCAAAGTCAATATGACAAGAACAGCCCAAACAAAAGCTCGAACCCGGACCAAGCCGCCGCGGAACCGGTTCGCTCCCGATGGACCCCGAAACCGGAGCAAATCCTCATCCTGGAATCCATCTTCAGCAGCGGCATGGTCAATCCGCCCAAGGAGGACACGGTGCGGATCCGGAAGCTGCTCGAGAAATTTGGCGCTGTCGGCGACGCCAATGTCTTCTACTGGTTCCAGAACCGGCGGTCCAGGTCCCGCCGCCGCCAGCGCCAGCTGCAGGCCGCCGGTTCCGCTGCAAGCCAAGTTGGAAGCTCCATCTCTCAAGAACAAGCTTCGTCATCCAGCTATTACAGCGCGCCGCCGCCGAATTATAGTTCTTATTCATCTCCTTCTTCTTCTTCCTTATATGGATTTGTGAGTGATGATAGGATCGATGATCTCTACTCAGTCCCTCAGAATCCTTTTGAGTTCTCTTCTGATGCTCCACAGTTGCAGTATCAACCTGGTTAGTGCATGGCATAAATGAATTGTTGTGTTATATATTTTGCCAATTAAAGACAATCATTTCATCGTGAATTGCTTTTTCATTAATCAAGTGTATAATTAATTAAATTCCTGATTTGCACAGACTACAATGACTATATATATTATTAATTATTTCATTAATGTATTGATGGATTATCATTTTTTTGATGAAATAATATCTAATAAATTATATTAATTAATTAATGCAGGAGCTATCACAGTGTTCATCAATGGAGTACTTACTGAGGTGCCAAGAGGGGCATTTGACTTGAGAGCCATGTTTGGTCAGAATGTAGTGCTTGTTCATTCCTCTGGAGAACTTGTTCCTGTCAATGAGTTTGGAGTCTTGCTGCAAAGCTTGCAGATGGGTGAAAGTTACTTCTTGGTAATATAAATAATTTTTTTTTTTCATTTTAATTTAATTAACACTTTTTCACATTAGTTAATTAATCTTAATATTCTGATCTGATCAATTTAATGCCAGGTTTCTTCTACCTAAATTAAGTGTCATTGCGCGCATGTCTACTTCAATGTTTGCATGGAACTTCAAGATCAGTACTCTGGGAGAAGATTTGCTGAATTTTATATACTATATTATATATATATATATAATATAGTATGTGTTGTAATCCTGCAGTGATCATTCACATCTGTATTTAATTAAGACCAGTACTAGCTAATTAAGACTAGAATATTTATGTGTTGTAATCCTGCAGTGATCATTCACATATATAAATAGCTTTAAATTTTAATTAAGGGGTGTGACAATTCCATATTGGAACTTGAAATTATAATACTGGAATAATTTTAAAAAAAAAATAATTAACATTCTCATAGTTGTATTTAATTTGTATGTGAGAAGATGAATAATTGTCCTAAATTTTCAAATTGTCCACATCTGTGCATGTTTATATATGGATGGTATATATATGAGACAAATGGATGAAGACACATGAGATATATAATAATATGGTATGATACTTCAGAAATGATATATGTTATGTTAGAGAAAGACAAACTACTCAGCCTTTTATTTTTCTCTTTTTTCTTTCTGTTGGGTCAAACTTAAGTTATCTTTTAAAAGCATTCGAACTAAAAAGTAGGCTCTTTTTGGGGGAAAAGAAAATATTTACTATATATAATATATGTCATGGAAAATAGTGGCATCTAATTTGGCATAAATTAATTGATAGGACTTGTCACCAAACACCAAATGATCATTGCACAGGACAAATGAAATAAATTATGAATATTTTCCACACAAAAATTTGTATAGCACAATGTTAAATGTCATATTATCCTAACTATGAAGTGAATGCATGGGATATTTAATATTAGGGATGTCCATTCCATTCAAATCCAATCGAACATATCTAAATCTAAATGGAATCAAACTAAAAAAAAAATTGGGATAAAAAATTAAACCAAAAAATCGAACCAGATCAAATCAACCATTTTTATAAATTGAAATAGTCTATTTTAATTATTTTAGCATGTTTAAACAAAATACACACGTCTAAATCAAATCAGACACACAGAATATACACCAGCATCAAATACAACATAAACATAAACTAGCTAATCAAGTAGTACCATTATAAAATCTTCCAAACACCAAAATAAAGAATAATATATTATTTTTTAATAAATAAAATAAAATAAAATATTTTTTAATTATATATTTCGGTTTTCAATTCGGTTCGATTCCCAAACTCTAGAAATCGAAGTCGAATTGATTATTCTTATTCGGGTTCAGATCAATTCAAAAACCGAATATGTTAGGGTCTAAACAGAACATGACTAAAATTTTTGATTCGGTGTGATCCGAATAGTAGATAATCCTAATTAATATAGAGCATTATACCCAAACTCATAATATGAATCCGAAAAATTCTTGGATCCATATTATATGGATCCGAAAATTCTTCGATCCATAACTTTTAATTCAAAAATACCTATTTTATCGCCAAATAATCGAGCCTGCATGTGCAAAAGCCAGGGGTAAAATTGATAATTTTTTGTTAAAAGTTATGGATTCGAGTATTTTTCAAATTCATATTACAAATTCAAAATTTTTTAAATTCATGTTATGAATCCAGGAACTTTTTAAATTTATATTATGATTTTGGGTAATATATAAACTAGCCAAAAAAAACTCAAGAATTAATGAGCGAATGATTGCTAAGAAGATCAAAACTTTTTAAATTTTCACCCTTTTCACTTTACCTTTATTATGCTTATATCTTTCTTATTTTTGAAAATAATTATATCACTCTTCAATTACGATTATCAAAAATTTAAAATATTGTAATAATAAATCTTGCAATATATGTTGAAGAAATAGATCATTTTATATATTTAATTAATTTTTTAATAATAAAAATAAAAAATTAAAACCATATTAAGTTTTTATATTTTATAATAAAAAATAATATAATTCTTATCATCAACTTATGATGAAATTTATTATTAAAATAATTAAGAAAATATAATGAGTAAGAATGTAAGATGGTATTATTAGTTATTTTAAAAAATAAATAGGATAAAAACATAATAAGAGTAAAATAGTGATGATAGGTTTGTAATTTACCTAAAAAAATTTCAGCAACCATTGTTACTAGCTTTTGGTGGCTAGCGTATTTACTGTAAAATATTAATTAATTAATTTACCCATTATTTTACAGTTACTACTTAAATAAGGTCGCATTTGCAATAATTTCAAACAATTGGCGGTTCACCTCATTTTCTTCAAATCTGGACCGATTCGGCAGAAATTAACTCGGCTTAAATCCTTGAAGCTTGAATTGGATGGTTCGCTTAATTGGGCTGCGGCTCTCCTAAACCGGGCCAGCCCCAATTGACTTAATTACTCAACATAAATTTGCAATTTACACTTTAAAACTATTGTTTTATTAGTATAATAAGCGATTTATCAACGTCTGATGCTTTGTTGTGCGAAAATCATTGAAACTGGACAATGGTAACGGAGAATAAGGAAAGAAAGAGAAAGTGACCAGATGAAATTTATAAAGTCAATATGCAGCATTTTAATCCATACATTTCCATTAATAGTGGGAACATTTTTTTATAGTTGTCAACGAGAACATCAGATTAGATAAGTGCAACACTCAAAATCTTAATATACAATCATACAAAATCCATTGATATTGAGATTTGGAATTTTCTCTCGGAAATACGAAATATCGAACTACACAAAAAAAGAAAGTGATAAAATATCATATCCTGAACCAACTTAAACGTAAAAAATAATACATAACAAATAATTAAACAAATAAAAATTAGAAAAAATATAAAATAAATAAAACTTGTATTTTTACTTTTTATTTTTTTAAAAAAAACTCAAAAACCCAAATCAAATTAGAAAAGCAATAAAAAATTTAAATATGTAGTAAAGTATAAAATATAAGACAATAATATTAACAACAGATTTTATTTTTTTCGATAAATATAAGACCTTGAATAAGATAAAAAATTAAATAAAAAGTAATATTAAGTCCTTTTAGCATTTTTTTCAGGAAAACCAACAATAGAAATTGGACCTAACATTGGAGTTGGGGGTTCATTTGTTGCCTTCCTATATGTAATTGTAGGGCGTTTATTGAATTGCCTTAAAGTATTTCTCTGGCAATCTCTATTTTATGTTGGATTTTAAGTTGTTAACATGAAAGTTTTTAAACTTGAGATTAAAAATCAACTTCAGAGCCAAAATAAAATTTAACCATAAAATAAAAATGACAAACATTAACTATTAAAAGAATTATATATCATCAATTATTACCACTTTTTAATCTTTGACTAGGATTAATTCATTTCCCTTTGAGTCGATCTTCTTTTCATGGAAATAAAAAACTATAAAAGAGTGGCTATTATTTCCTGACCAATTCAAATCTCCTTCCCTTATTATTAACACTTTTACCATTTCAAATCCAATTGCGAAAAAACCGTTTATAATATTATAAATTTATGGAAGAGTGTTTATTTTCTTTTATCTGATTTCTGGATTGCTGCTAGCGAAGAAGCCATGGCCGACTGGTCTCGTGGTGTTCCCAACGAGCTCCTCTATTCCATCTTCCAAAGCCTCTGCTTCCACGACTACGGCCGTTGTCACGTCGTCTGCGCCAACTGGAACTTCGTCGCAAAAGCCTACTGCTTTCGTCACAGTAGACAATCCCCCTGGCTGATGATTCCCATATCTAAATCCGACAACCAATACTATACCTGCAGGGTCGACGACGACCAAGACGGTACCTGCAGCGTCTACGATGTCGCCCACCGCCTCGAGTTTAATATCTCCCTTCCTCCCTCCGTCCCCAATTGGACATATTGCATAGGCTCTTCTCAAGGCTGGATTTTGATCCTGGACGATTTCGGCGAACTTTTCATGCTCAACCCTGTTACCGGCGCCTTCTTCCTGCCGCCCTCTACGACCACCTTGCCGCTGCCCTGTATCACCATCATGCCGCTGTACTACTCCATGTACCCCTATAAATATAAAATGGCGACTGTAGGATGGACCTCGGAGTCGTCCTACATTGTGATGGTTGTTCACGGCTACCTAAACGAGAGAATATCCTACGCGAGATCCACAGACACGTCGTGGCATCCTATGGAGACAGAAACGCGCTTTTTCCAGTATATAGCGTTCCACGACAATCTGTTCTATGGAATTAGCTATACTAATCAATTAGTCTGTCTCGATCAATCGGAATATCATAATGATGATAATGGATTATTAGAAATTTTCGACCCCAGCTACAACCCTCCGACGATGATTAAAAGAATCACCTTGAGTACGCCCCCCCCAACGTCTACTCTCATTATATCCCGAGTGCACTTTCAAGCGATGTGTAGCTAATTTATTCGGAGAGTTTTTCCAGGTGGACAGAGTTTTTTGTTGGGAGTATACGGGTTATGTTTTCAAAACATGTGCATTTGAAGTTTATAGATTGGATAATGATCGGCAGACATGGCTAAAGGCCAAAAGCATAGGAGATTACTCATTTTTCGTTGGCGATAATGATGTTGTTGTCATTTTTGCCATCGACTTTCCTTCTATCAAGGGTAACTGTATCTATTATATTGATTATCATTGTCAGATTGGTGTTTTCAGCTTAGAGGATGGCCAGATCACAGACTACGATGAAAGATTCGAGATAATTTGCCAGAGACCTATACCAATTTGTATGGTACCCCATCTGTAAATGTGACGTGAGTATTCTTAATTTGGCTTAGAAATTCTCTTAATTATTTTTACTTAATTAATTCATCTCAATAGATGTATTCAAGTTTCCGGCATTGAGTGCACGATCAATGATCCTCTGCCTCATCCACCCGGAGCCTGACTTGATGGTTGGGTTTCTTTTTTTTAAAAAAAATCATCTCAATACATAATTAGTTCTCTTATATTATATATTGTTGCATTAAACAAAATTAGCAGTCAAGGTAATGTGGTTGATTCCCTTGCAAATCAGATAGAGAGTAGGTGCTTTCAAATGTTGTACGTATGAACATAGTAAAGCAGATTCCTATTTGATTTGATTATTAATTTGACTAACTTGCCGTGATCAGTAGCAATCTTATTTTTCCAATGTGTAGAACCATTCATTTCTGATTTTTCATATTCTAGGCCTCCCTTAAGTAATTCCCATTACACACAATAATGGACATTAGGTATAAACCATTCTAACAGAACTTTTTTGCATCATAACCTTCTTTGTTCTCACTATTTAACTTAATGTATCATAAGCCATCAAAAACCTTGCGGACCATAAAGCCCATTTATTAAATAATTTTAGCATTGAGCTCTTCCTGAAATGCTTGGGACACCATCTCCTATATATGGTCACGATTGCATTATAATTTGGAATTGCTTACTTTACTCTAATTAATAAAATCTTAGATTCATTCCATCTTTATACTTATTAGGTTGCTAAGCTTGTTGGAATAGTTACTTGCTCGAACAACTTAATTTTAATTCATTCCATGATGTTTTTTTTGTAGATAATAAATTGCCCTCTTTTTTTGCGCTTATATGGATTAGTTAAATAAGTATATTTGTTTAACGAGGAATAAATCTACAGGATGTCTGGTACTGTGGAATTGGAAAAAAAAAACTACAATAGCACATGCAGCGCAGTCGTGATGGCATAATTTCCTGGTGTTACCAAAGATTCTCTTTTTATAATTAGTTATTTTGTAGTTAACATTTAGTTTAAAATGTTTTTGTACAAAGTGTTCCTAAATTAAAGCAAAGGTTAGGCAGATTCCACTGCTCTTTAATTTCATGACTTAATTGATATAGAATTTGATTTGGCACCTGCAATGAAGGATATATGAATTCGATCGGCGGTTTGTCCTCTTCTTGCCTCTAATGTTTGGTTTAATTATAGGTTATTAATTTTTTGTCAATTACTATGTATCAAATAATTATTTTTCCGCACATACATGTGAGAAATATATATACATCATTGCATAGCAGAAAATATTAAACTATCATTTCATCCCGTTTAAATTTTATCCTATATAAATTATTATTTTAACTAATTTTATTAATAAAAAAATCATTATCGAGAGGCTGTTAACGGCGACGATGTCGAGAGGCGTGCGTGACCTTCTCGGCGGCAGCGACGCTCTCTACAGAAACAGCACCACGGTCGGCAGAGGCGGCATTGACGGGGGGGCGGGGCTATGCCTGTCGGACGAGACGAAGAAGAGTGAGACCGAGACGGAGACGACGACGACGGCCACAGCGACGGTGAGAAGCAACTAGATGGCGAGGATGGAATAGATTTTGCAGATGAAGGCCCATCGCAGCTCCGGCAGCTCCAACATCATGGGGTACAGCGGCGTCCTTCCCGACGCCGACGCCGCCGCCTCCACGTCCCCGCCCTCCCGGTACCCTGGCGGCGACCCATTTAATTAGATATATCATGGGAATTAAACCCATTAAATTTTCTTGTTGATTTCTGTGGCCGCCACATGGGTATTAAATTCCGACACCATCGCTTTAACTATTATTATACTAAGAAAGAAATGGACAAATTGAGATGAGTGTGATGGAACAAAAACACTACTGAGACGATGGCGTCTTGCGTCTTGCGTCTTGCGTCTTGCTCCTCCGCTTCTCCTCTTGGTGTTGCCTCCGCCGCCCTCTTCCTCTCTCCCTCCCCGCTCTCCCCTCCCTCGTCCTTCTCTCTGTCTTTCTTTCATTTCCCCTGCTTCGGGTCCGGCTTCCGACGGCGTTGACGTTCCGAAACCATCTTCCGCTCATTGGCTAGGGATTGGTCTCAAAGTGCTCCAGGTGGGACGTCCTGCTCCTCCTATTTAGGAAAAGTTAATTATTTGTGTATAAACTATATACAAAAATAGAGACGCCTATATAGATAGCTAGGATAAACTTGGGAAAAAAAGAATCAAGTGGAAAAGGAAACGGTAAGTTGGAATAATATGTTAAAAGGTGATACTGTAGATTTGGAAGTGTTTTTTTAGAGGAAAAGGTACTTCTCGAAAGACTTGAACGACTCAAAGACAATGTTGACTAATTGTTTTGGAAAAGCTTGCTTTGATAATCAATACGTATATGTTTTAAGTTTATCCTCTAGATAAATTACTTCTTATATTTTATAATATATATATATATATATATTTAAAATATATCAATTAAATATTTGATAAAAATTATTTTTTAATAAAAAATTATGTCAATCAAATGAGACCTCAATATATCAACCCTCAATATATCAACGACACTTGAAATTGGGATTGCGGTGCAATGGATTTTGTAAATGGTGAAGTAGCTTAATTGAAATTATCAGATACACTGCATGTGGTGAAATAGATATTAATTATATTAAATTTTACTAGATACATGTCATCATCCTTTAGGAGGGTAGGTTTTATTTATTCCATCGGGACCCACACCAACATAAATCCAACCAATATTTTTTATTAATTATATTATGTTTCACACTCTTCGTATATATATTTGACCTCTATGCATCGTCATCTTTCATTTCAATAAGCCAAATTAAGCTACCTTCGCGTTCTATTGGATAATTGGGACACAACTTTTATGGAGTTCGGCTTTATAAATTTTTTTACGAAGATCATCACTTTTTTTTATGGAATCGGGCTCTATAATAATTATTTTTAGATAACCGAATATGCATTCTCTTGTAAAGAGGTGACAAAGATTGCCTTTTAATTGGACCCTCCAAAATGAGTCCAGTGTTTGGATAGAATTTGTCGTTATTATAATGTATATAATAATTCCTCCTATGTATTTGTCTTGAACCGATTTCTTTCTTAAGAAAAAAAAACATATATTCAAGTGCGGCGCACGCGACGTGCGGTGCACGGCCAAACCTAAGCGTGCAAATTGCACGCTCTGCGGGGCTCGTGCGCCGCGCGTGACGCCTCCGCGACATGCCAAGCACAGCGCGTCACGTCGCGTGCGGTGCAAGCGACGAGTGGCGCGCTGCAGGGCGCTGACAAGGGGAGGACGCTTCGCGTTGAGTGCCTGCAGCCAAAACTGTCTTATAGGACGGTCTAAAGCTGCCGCCGCAAGCATTTTGCGCTTCGCGTAGCCTGCAACCCAAAACTGCCTCGGTTGTGTGTGCCGCAGACTACCGAGGACAGTCAAAACGAGGCTTGCGCAGGCTGCGAAATCTGGCATGCCACGTGTTCATCGAGGGCAACTTTTTTGCCTCGATGCGACCCAGCAGCCTGCGTAGGGACGACACGTGACACGTGTCTTCTGCAGCTTGTTCTGACGGTAGCGAGCACCCACTCGAGAAGCGTTGCTCGAAGCGCACGCCACCGTCGGGCATGGCACTCGGCCCAAAACGAGAAGCGACGCAGTTGTAATGGGTCGCTCGGCGCACATCGCAAGCAACACATACAACATGCACTTCCAGAAGTTTTTTTGATTCTCCGTATAAGCCGTTTTTATTTGTAGCATTCGTAGAGGACATTTTTTGATTTTCCGCAGAGGTCGTTTTGATTTCTAGTACATTTTTTTTATTCTCCGGATGCCGTTTTTATTTGATTCGTTTCCCGTCCTTTGTCTCTTGTCGTTTTTCTTATCTGTTAATTGTATATAATGCATCGTAAACCGTTGGAGGAAATAATAATATAATATCTTCACAACCCACTGTTCACGTACTTCGATCCAAATACCTCGAGCTTCTCGAGATGGCCAATGTCCCCGCCGACGTCATCCAGTGCCTCGGGCAGTGCATCTTGAACGACGACGACCTCGGCGACTACGTCCGTTTCCACGCCGTCTGCCCCTCGTGGCTGTCCGCCACCCCCGGCATCTCCGAGCTCCCTCCCCAGCCACTGTCTCTTCTGATCCGGCAAATCCACGGGGGCGACGGAGGCGACCGCGTTGTCTTCTTCTCCTTCGTAGACGGGAGGACGCACTCCTTCCGACTGCCGCCCCAAACCCAAGGCTTCAGTGTCTCGCTGGCGTTCGACGGATGGCTCGCCGTCAATCGTTGTCCCAACTACGACCTCGCACTGACGAACCCACTCACGCGCGCCTTTGTCCCTCTGCCTCCGGTCCTTCGTCTATTTTCACCACCGGTAGGAGTCCGAGTCCGATCCATCGCCATGTCCGCGACCCCTAGAAACGGGACATGCGACTGCAGTATTCTTTTAGGCATCGCCATTCATCACCTGGTTCTTGTAGGCATCTCGCTCATGAACTTCAGTTAGCATGTGATCGATTATATTCATCATTATGATGACATCGTCTACATAAATGGCATCTTCTACACCATCAACATGCATGCTTCGGTAGGTGAGTCTCTTCAATTCCCAATTCGTCCAGCATGCCATTGTCGGTGAGCCGAATCTGAACCCGTTGGACAACAGGGGTTTACGGCGGTGGCACTTCGTTGAGTCGGACGGGGAGCTATTGGTGCTCCGAAACGTGGCTGGGATTAATGGCATAGTCAACCATGACAGGAATAAGGAAATGCTTTCAACTGAGGATATCAAAGTTCTAAGTTTGAGGATGGTTGGTAATATACTTATTTTGGTGGATGCGAATCGGGGCATGGAGAAGGCTTTGTTTGTAGGGTACTACGGTCGATCGTTTCGCGGCCGCCCAACGTTTGCAATGGAGCTAGGTCTAGCAGTGTTTTTCTAGCAGAAGAATTTTTTGACGACCCTGTGTTCGTGGAATCTTGCATTTTCAACCTCTTGGATAATAGTACGGAGCCATTTCCTTGCGCCGATGAATTTAGAGGCTTGGGCAACAGAAGAAGCTTGTTCATGTGGCACGTTCCTAGCCCTCTTTGAGGAGAGAGATGATCGCTCATGGTTCTACATTTTTTAGGTTCTTTCTTTATGCTCATGCTTATTCTTAGAGGCCGTGTTGATGCTCATGGTTCTCCGTATAGGCCATTTTTATTTGTAGCATCCGTAGAGGCCGTGTTGATTTCTAGTACATTTTTTGATTTTCCGCAGAGGCTGTGTTGATTTCTAGTACATTTTTTGATTTTCCGCAGAGGCCGTTTTGATTTCTAGTACATTTTTTTTATTCTCCGGATGCCGTTTTTATTTGATTCGTTTCCCGTCCTTTGTCTCTTGTCGTTTTTCTTATCTGTTAATTGTATATAATGCATCATAAACCGTTGGAGGAAATAATAATATAATATCTTCACAACCCACTGTTCACGTACTTCGATCCAAATACCTCGAGCTTCTCGAGATGGCCAATGTCCCCGCCGACATCATCCAGTGCCTCGGGCAGTGCATCTTGAACGACGACGACCTCGGCGACTACGTCCGTTTCCGCGCCGTCTGCCCCTTGTGGTTGTCCGCCACCCCCGGCATCTCCGAGCTCCCTCCCCAGCCACCGTCTCTGCTGATCCGGCAAATCGGCGGGGGCGACGGAGGCGACCGCGTTGTCTTCTTCTCCTTCGTGGACGGGAGGACGCACTCCTTCCGACTGCCGCCCCAAACCCAAGGCTTCAGTGTCTCGCTGGCGCTCGACGGATGGCTCGCCCTCAACCATCCTAACAACGACCTCGTGCTGACAAATTCACTCACGCGCGCCTTTATCCCTCTGCCTCAGGTCCATCGTCTGTTTTTACCAAGCACTGAGAGGAGAATCAAGTTGAATAATGCTCTAGTAAATAATGCTCAAGTTGAATCGTCTGTTTTTACCAAGCAAAGATTTCAGGACAGCAAGTAAACTTGGCTCTAGCATGTATGTCTAATTTGATTTCCCTTTCCAAGTTCAATCAAACCACAAACAAACTAGATAGTAATCGAGTATCAAGTTGAATAATGCTCAATCATGCTATAAACAAATCATAACATCAATAAATAGCAACGAGAAACAACACATCAAGTTTTGGTTTAAGATCCATCACAATCCCTAAGAAATATGTTTAGCTCATGTTAGGAATTGAATAAAAGTGAATAAATCCAGCAAATACATCCATAGGACAGCAAGGAGAAGCAAAAATAAGTCCAAAAACACAAACTAAATCAGCCTCTCCATGGATTTGCAGCAGAAATTCGCAGGTTAGTAAAGAAATTCCAGCCTTGTGCTCCTCTTCAATTCCAGCATCTATAGAAAATTGAAAGATGGCCTTGATCACCCAGAAACGTGGCTGGGATTAATGGCATAGTCAACCATGACAGGAATAAGGAAATGCTTTCAATTGAGGATATCAAAGTTCTAAGTTTGAGGATGGTTGGTAATATACTTATTTTGGTGGATGCGAATCGGGGCATGGAGAAGGCTTTGTTTGTAGGGTACTACGGTCGATCGTACTCGCGGCCGCCCAACGTTTGCAATGGAGCTAGGTCTAGCAGTGTTTTTCTAGCAGAAGAGTTTTTTGACGACCCTGTGTTCGTGGAATCTTGCAATTTCAACCTCTTGGATAATAGTACGGAGCCATTTCCTTGCGCCGATGAATTTAGAGGCTTGGGCAACAGAAGAAGCTTGTCCATGTGGCACGTTCCTAGCCCTCTTTCAGGAGAGAGATGATCGCTCATGGTTCTGCATTTTTTAGGTTCTTTCTTTATGCTCATGCTTATTCTTAGAGGCCGTGTTGATGCTCATGGTTCTCCGTATAGGCCATTTTTATTTGTAGCATCCGTAGAGGCCGTGTTGGTTTCTAGTACATTTTTTGATTTTCCGCAGAGGCTGTGTTGATTTCTAGTACATTTTTTGATTTTCCGCAGAGGCCGTTTTGATTTCTAGTACATTTTTTTTATTCTCCGGATGCCGTTTTTATTTGATTCGTTTCCCGTCCTTTGTCTCTTGTCGTTTTTCTTATCTGTTAATTGTATATAATGCATCGTAAACCGTTGGAGGAAATAATAATATAATATCTTCACAACCCACTGTTCACGTACTTCGATCCAAATACCTCGAGCTTCTCGAGATGGCCAATGTCCCCGCCGACGTCATCCAGTGCCTCGGGCAGTGCATCTTGAACGACGACGACCTCGGTGACTACGTCCGTTTCCGCGCCGTCTGCCCCTCGTGGCTGTCCGCCACCCCCGGCATCTCCGAGCTCCCTCCCCAGCCACCGTCTCTGCTGATCCGGCAAATCGGCGGGGGCGACGGAGGCGACCGCGTTGTCTTCTTCTCCTTCGTGGACGGGAGGACGCACTCCTTCCGACTGCCGCCCCAAACCCAAGGCTTCAGTGTCTCGCTGGCGTTCGACGGATGGCTCGCCCTCAGCCATCCCAACAACGACCTCGTGCTGACAAATTCACTCACGCGCGCCTTTATCCCTCTTCCTCAGGTCCATCGTCTGTTTTTACCAAGCACTGAGAGGAGAATCAAGTTGAATAATGCTCTAGTAAATAATGCTCAAGTTGAATCGTCTGTTTTTACCAAGCAAAGATTTCAGGGCAGCAAGTAAACTTGGCTCTAGCATGTATGTCTAATTTGATTTCCCTTTCCAAGTTCAATCAAACCACAAACAAACTAGATAGTAATCGAGTATCAAGTTGAATAATGCTCAATCATGCTATAAACAAATCATAACATCAATAAATAGCAAAGAGAAACAACACATCAAGTTTTGGTTTAAGATCCATCACAATCCCTAAGAAATATGTTTAGCTCATGTTAGGAATTGAATAAAAGTGAATAAATCCAGCAAATACATCCATAGGACAGCAAGGAGAAGCAAAAATAAGTCCAAAAACACAAACTAAATCAGCCTCTCCATGGATTTGCAGCAGAAATTCGCAGGTTAGTAAAGAAATTCCAGCCTTGTGCTCCTCTTCAATTCCAGCATCTATAGAAAATTGAAAGATGGCCTTGATCACCCAGAAACGTGGCTGGGATTAATGGCATAGTCAACCATGACAGGAATAAGGAAATGCTTTCAATTGAGGATATCAAAGTTCTAAGTTTGAGGATGGTTGGTAATATACTTATTTTGGTGGATGCGAATCGGGGCATGGAGAAGGCTTTGTTTGTAGGGTACTACGGTCGATCGTACTCGCGGCCGCCCAACGTTTGCAATGGAGCTAGGTCTAGCAGTGTTTTTCTAGCAGAAGAGTTTTTTGACGACCCTGTGTTCGTGGAATCTTGCAATTTCAACCTCTTGGATAATAGTACGGAGCCATTTCCTTGCGTCGATGAATTTAGAGGCTTGGGCAACAGAAGAAGCTTGTCCATGTGGCACGTTCCTAGCCCTCTTTCAGGAGAGAGATGATCGCTCATGGTTCTGCATTTTTTAGGTTCTTTCTTTATGCTCATGCTTATTCTTAGAGGCCGTGTTGATGCTCATGGTTCTCCGTATAGGCCATTTTTATTTGTAGCATCCGTAGAGGCCGTGTTGGTTTCTAGTACATTTTTTGATTTTCCGCAGAGGCTGTGTTGATTTCTAGTACATTTTTTGATTTTTCGCAGAGGCCGTTTTGATTTCTAGTACATTTTTTTTATTCTCCGGATGCCGTTTTTATTTGATTCGTTTCCCGTCCTTTGTCTCTTGTCGTTTTTCTTATCTGTTAATTGTATATAATGCATCGTAAACCGTTGGAGGAAATAATAATATAATATCTTCACAACCCACTGTTCACGTACTTCGATCCAAATACCTCGAGCTTCTCGAGATGGCCAATGTCCCCGCCGACGTCATCCAGTGCCTCGGGTAGTGCATCTTGAACGACGACGACCTCGACGACTACGTCCGTTTCCGCGCCGTCTGCCCCTCGTGGCTGTCCGCCACCCCCGGCATCTCCGAGCTCCCTCCCCAGCCACCGTCTCTGCTGATCCGGCAAATCGGCGGGGGCGACGGAGGCGACCGCGTTGTCTTCTTCTCCTTCGTGGACGGGAGGACGCACTCCTTCCGACTGCCGCCCCAAACCCAAGGCTTCAGTGTCTCGCTGGCGTTCGACGGATGGCTCGCCCTCAGCCATCCCAACAACGACCTCGTGCTGACAAATTCACTCACGCGCGCCTTTATCCCTCTGCCTCAGGTCCATCGTCTGTTTTTACCAAGCACTGAGAGGAGAATCAAGTTGAATAATGCTCTAGTAAATAATGCTCAAGTTGAATCGTCTGTTTTTACCAAGCAAAGATTTCAGGGCAGCAAGTAAACTTGGCTCTAGCATGTATGTCTAATTTGATTTCCCTTTCCAAGTTCAATCAAACCACAAACAAACTAGATAGTAATCGAGTATCAAGTTGAATAATGCTCAATCATGCTATAAACAAATCATAACATCAATAAATAGCAAAGAGAAACAACACATCAAGTTTTGGTTTAAGATCCATCACAATCCCTAAGAAATATGTTTAGCTCATGTTAGGAATTGAATAAAAGTGAATAAATCCAGCAAATACATCCATAGGACAGCAAGGAGAAGCAAAAATAAGTCCAAAAACACAAACTAAATCAGCCTCTCCATGGATTTGCAGCAGAAATTCGCAGGTTAGTAAAGAAATTCCAGCCTTGTGCTCCTCTTCAATTCCAGCATCTATAGAAAATTGAAAGATGGCCTTGATCACCCAGAAACGTGGCTGGGATTAATGGCATAGTCAACCATGACAGGAATAAGGAAATGCTTTCAATTGAGGATATCAAAGTTCTAAGTTTGAGGATGGTTGGTAATATACTTATTTTGGTGGATGCGAATCGGGGCATGGAGAAGGCTTTGTTTGTAGGGTACTACGGTCGATCGTACTCGCGGCCGCCCAACGTTTGCAATGGAGCTAGGTCTAGCAGTGTTTTTCTAGCAGAAGAGTTTTTTGACGACCCTGCGTTCGTGGAATCTTGCATTTTCAACCTCTTGGATAATAGTACGGAGCCATTTCCTTGCGCCGATGAATTTAGAGGCTTGGGCAACAGAAGAAGCTTGTCCATGTGGCACGTTCCTAGCCCTCTTTGAGGAGAGAGATGATCGCTCATGGTTCTGCATTTTTTAGGTTCTTTCTTTATGCTCATGCTTATTCTTAGAGGCCGTGTTGATGCTCATGGTTCTCCGTATAGGCCATTTTTATTTGTAGCATCCGTAGAGGCCGTGTTGGTTTCTAGTACATTTTTTGATTTTCCGCAGAGGCTGTGTTGATTTCTAGTACATTTTTTGATTTTCCGCAGAGGCCGTTTTGATTTCTAGTACATTTTTTTTATTCTCCGGATGCCGTTTTTATTTGATTCGTTTCCCGTCCTTTGTCTCTTGTCGTTTTTCTTATCTGTTAATTGTATATAATGCATCGTAAACCGTTGGAGGAAATAATAATATAATATCTTCACAACCCACTGTTCACGTACTTCGATCCAAATACCTCGAGCTTCTCGAGATGGCCAATGTCCCCGCCGACGTCATCCAGTGCCTCGGGCAGTGCATCTTGAACGACGACGACCTAGGCGACTACGTCCGTTTCCGCGCCGTCTGCCCCTCGTGGCTGTCCGCCACCCCCGGCATCTCCGAGCTCCCTCCCCAGCCACTGTCTCTTCTGATCCGGCAAATCGGCGGGGGCGACGGAGGCGACCGCGTTGTCTTCTTCTCCTTCGTGGACGGGAGGATGCACTCCTTCCGACTGCCGCCCCAAACCCAAGGCTTCAGTGTCTCGCTGGCGTTCGACGGATGGCTCGCCCTCAGCCATCCCAACAACGACCTCGTGCTGACAAATTCACTCACGCGCGCCTTTATCCCTCTGCCTCAGGTCCATCGTCTGTTTTTACCAAGCATTGAGAGGAGAATCAAGTTGAATAATGCTCTAGTAAATAATGCTCAAGTTGAATTATCTGTTTTTACCAAGCAAAGATTTCAGGGCAGCAAGTAAACTTGGCTCTAGCATGTATGTCTAATTTTATTTCCCTTTCCAAGTTCAATCAAACCACAAACAAACTAGATAGTAATCGAGTATCAAGTTGAATAATGCTCAATCATGCTATAAACAAATCATAACATCAATAAATAGCAAAGAGAAACAACACATCAAGTTTTGGTTTAAGATCCATCACAATCCCTAAGAAATATGTTTAGCTCATGTTAGGAATTGAATAAAAGTGAATAAATCCAGCAAATACATCCATAGGACAGCAAGGAGAAGCAAAAATAAGTCCAAAAACACAAACTAAATCAGCCTCTCCATGGATTTGC
The DNA here is from genome assembly GCA_034359265.1 of Canna indica. Classification (NCBI taxonomy): domain Eukaryota; kingdom Viridiplantae; phylum Streptophyta; class Magnoliopsida; order Zingiberales; family Cannaceae; genus Canna; species Canna indica. The sequence continues at coordinate 1,323,717 of CP136891.1, forward strand.
AGCAGAAATTCGCAGGTTAGTAAAGAAATTCCAGCCTTGTGCTCCTCTTCAATTCCAGCATCTATAGAAAATTGAAAGATGGCCTTGATCACCCAGAAACGTGGCTGGGATTAATGGCATAGTCAACCATGACAGGAATAAGGAAATGCTTTCAATTGAGGATATCAAAGTTCTAAGTTTGAGGATGGTTGGTAATATACTTATTTTGGTGGATGCGAATCGGGGCATGGAGAAGGCTTTGTTTGTAGGGTACTACGGTCAATCGTACTCGCGGCCGCCCAACATTTGCAATGGAGCTAGGTCTAGCAGTGTTTTTCTAGCAGAAGAGTTTTTTGACGACCCTGCGTTCGTGGAATCTTGCATTTTCAACCTCTTGGATAATAGTACGGAGCCATTTCCTTCCGCCGATGAATTTAGAGGCTTGGGCAACAGAAGAAGCTTGTCCATGTGGCACGTTCCTAGCCCTCTTTGAGGAGAGAGATGATCGCTCATGGTTCTGCATTTTTTAGGTTCTTTTCTTTATGCTCATGCTTATTCTTAGAGGCCGTGTTGATGCTCATGGTTCTCCGTATAGGCCATTTTTATTTGTAGCATCCGTAGAGGCCGTGTTGATTTCTAGTACATTTTTTGATTTTCCGCAAAGACTGTGTTGATTTCTAGTACATTTTTTGATTTTCCGCAGAGGCCGTTTTGATTTCTAGTACATTTTTTTTATTCTCCGGATGCCGTTTTTATTTGATTCGTTTCCCGTCCTTTGTCTCTTGTCGTTTTTCTTATCTGTTAATTGTATATAATGCATCGTAAACCGTTGGAGGAAATAATAATATAATATCTTCACAACCCACCGTTCACGTACTTCGATCCAAATACCTCGAGCTTCTCGAGATGGCCAATGTCCCCGCCGACGTCATCCAGTGCCTCGGGCAGTGCATCTTGAACGACGACGACCTCGGCGACTACGTCCGTTTCCGCGCCGTCTGCCCCTCGTGGCTGTCCGCCACCCCCGGCATCTCCGAGCTCCCTCCCCAGCCACCGTCTCTGCTGATCCGGCAAATCGGCGGGGGCGACGGAGGCGACCGCGTTGTCTTCTTCTCCTTCGTGGACGGGAGGACGCACTCCTTCCGACTGCCGCCCCAAACCCAAGGCTTCAGTGTCTCGCTGGCGTTCGACGGATGGCTCGCCCTCAGCCATCCCAACAACGACCTCGTGCTGACAAATTCACTCACGCGCGCCTTTATCCCTCTGCCTCAGGTCCATCGTCTGTTTTTACCAAGCACTGAGAGGAGAATCAAGTTGAATAATGCTCTAGTAAATAATGCTCAAGTTGAATTATCTGTTTTTACCAAGCAATGATTTCAGGGCAGCAAGTAAACTTGGCTCTAGCATGTATGTCTAATTTGATTTCCCTTTCCAAGTTCAATCAAACCACAAACAAACTAGATAGTAATCGAGTATCAAGTTGAATAATGCTCAATCATGCTATAAACAAATCATAACATCAATAAATAGCAAAGAGAAACAACACATCAAGTTTTGGTTTAAGATCCATCACAATCCCTAAGAAATATGTTTACCTCATGTTAGGAATTGAATAAAAGTGAATAAATCCAGCAAATACATCCATAGGACAGCAAGGAGAAGCAAAAATAAGTCCAAAAACACAAACTAAATCAGCGTCTCCATGGATTTGCAGCAGAAATTCGCAGGTTAGTAAAGAAATTCCAGCCTTGTGCTCCTCTTCAATTCCAGCATCTATAGAAAATTGAAAGATGGCCTTGATCACCCAGAAACGTGGCTGGGATTAATGGCATAGTCAACCATGACAGGAATAAGGAAATGCTTTCAATTGAGGATATCAAAGTTCTAAGTTTGAGGATGGTTGGTAATATATTTATTTTGGTGGATGCGAATCGGGGCATGGAGAAGGCTTTGTTTGTAGGGTACTACGGTCGATCGTACTCGCGGCCGCCCAACGTTTGCAATGGAGCTAGGTCTAGCAGTGTTTTTCTAGCAGAAGAGTTTTTTGACGACCCTGCGTTCGTGGAATCTTGCATTTTCAACCTCTTGGATAATAGTACGGAGCCATTTCCTTGCGCCGATGAATTTAGAGGCTTGGGCAACAGAAGAAGCTTGTCCATGTGGCACGTTCCTAGCCCTCTTTGAGGAGAGAGATGATCGCTCATGGTTCTGCATTTTTTAGGTTCTTTTCTTTATGCTCATGCTTATTGTTAGAGGCTGTGTTGATGCTCATGGTTCTCCGTATAGGCCATTTTTATTTGTAGCATCCGTAGAGGCCGTGTTGATTTCTAGTACATTTTTTGATTTTCCGCAAAGACTGTGTTGATTTCTAGTACATTTTTTGATTTTCCGCAGAGGCCGTTTTGATTTCTAGTACATTTTTTTTATTCTCCGGATGCCGTTTTTATTTGATTCGTTTCCCGTCCTTTGTCTCTTGTCGTTTTTCTTATCTGTTAATTGTATATAATGCATCGTAAACCGTTGGAGGAAATAAAAATATAATATCTTCACAACCCACCATTCACGTACTTCGATCCAAATACCTCGAGCTTCTCGAGATGGCCAATGTCCCCGCCGACGTCATCCAGTGCCTCGGGCAGTGCATCTTGAACGACGACGACCTCGGCGACTACGTCCGTTTCCGCGCCGTCTGCCCCTCGTGGCTGTCCGCCACCCCCGGCATCTCCGAGCTCCCTCCCCAGCCACCGTCTCTGCTGATCCGGCAAATCGGCGGGGGCGACGGAGGCGACCGCGTTGTCTTCTTTTCCTTCGTGGACGGGAGGACGCACTCCTTCCGACTGCCGCCCCAAACCCAAGGCTTCAGTGTCTCGCTGGCGTTCGACGGATGGCTCGCCCTCCGCCATCCCAACAACGACCTCGTGCTGACAAATTCACTCACGCGCGCCTTTATCCCTCTGCCTCAGGTCCATCGTCTGTTTTTACCAAGCACTGAGAGGAGAATCAAGTTGAATAATGCTCTAGTAAATAATGCTCAAGTTGAATCGTCTGTTTTTACCAAGCAAAGATTTCAGGGCAGCAAGTAAACTTGGCTCTAGCATGTATGTCTAATTTTATTTCCCTTTCCAAGTTCAATCAAACCACAAACAAACTAGATAGTAATCGAGTATCAAGTTGAATAATGCTCAATCATGCTATAAACAAATCATAACATCAATAAATAGCAAAGAGAAACAACACATCAAGTTTTGGTTTAAGATCCATCACAATCCCTAAGAAATATGTTTAGCTCATGTTAGGAATTGAATAAAAGTGAATAAATCCAGCAAATACATCCATAGGACAGCAAGGAGAAGCAAAAATAAGTCCAAAAACACAAACTAAATCAGCCTCTCCATGGATTTGCAGCAGAAATTCGCAGGTTAGTAAAGAAATTCCAGCCTTGTGCTCCTCTTCAATTCCAGCATCTATAGAAAATTGAAAGATGGCCTTGATCACCCAGAAACGTGGCTGGGATTAATGGCATAGTCAACCATGACAGGAATAAGGAAATGCTTTCAATTGAGGATATCAAAGTTCTAAGTTTGAGGATGGTTGGTAATATACTTATTTTGGTGGATGCGAATCGGGGCATGGAGAAGGCTTTGTTTGTAGGGTACTACGGTCGATCGTACTCGCGGCCGCCCAACGTTTGCAATGGAGCTAGGTCTAGCAGTGTTTTTCTAGCAGAAGAGTTTTTTGACGACCCTGTGTTCGTGGAATCTTGAATTTTAAACCTCTTGGATAATAGTACGGAGCCATTTCCTTGCGCCGATGAATTTAGAGGCTTGGGCAACAGAAGAAGCTTGTCCATGTGGCACGTTCCTAGCCCTCTTTGAGGAGAGAGATGATCGCTCATGGTTCTGCATTTTTTAGGTTCTTTCTTTATGCTCATGCTTATTCTTAGAGGCCGTGTTGATGCTCATGGTTCTCCGTATAGGCCATTTTTATTTGTAGCATCCGTAGAGGCCGTGTTGATTTCTAGTACATTTTTTGATTTTCCGCAGAGGCTGTGTTGATTTCTAGTACATTTTTTGATTTTCCGCAGAGGCCGTTTTGATTTCTAGTACATTTTTTTAATTCTCCGGATGCCGTTTTTATTTGATTCGTTTCCCGTCCTTTGTCTCTTGTCGTTTTTCTTATCTGTTAATTGTATATAATGCATCGTAAACCGTTGGAGGAAATAAAAATATAATATCTTCACAACCCACCGTTCACGTACTTCGATCCAAATACCTCGAGCTTCTCGAGATGGCCAATGTCCCCGCCGACGTCATCCAGTGCCTCGGGCAGTGCATCTTGAACGACGACGACCTCGGCGACTACGTCCGTTTCCGCGCCGTCTGCCCCTCGTGGCTGTCCGCCACCCCCGGCATCTCCGAGCTCCCTCCCCAGCCACCGTCTCTGCTGATCCGGCAAATCGGCGGGGGCGACGGAGGCGACCGCGTTGTCTTCTTCTCCTTCGTGGACGGGAGGACGCACTCCTTCCGACTGCCGCCCCAAACCCAAGGCTTCAGTGTCTCGCTGGCGTTCGACGGATGGCTCGCCCTCAGCCATCCCAACAACGACCTCGTGCTGACAAATTCACTCACGCGCGCCTTTATCCCTCTGCCTCAGGTCCATCGTCTGTTTTTACCAAGCACTGAGAGGAGAATCAAGTTGAATAATGCTCTAGTAAATAATGCTCAAGTTGAATCGTCTGTTTTTACCAAGCAAAGATTTCAGGGCAGCAAGTAAACTTGGCTCTAGCATGTATGTCTAATTTGATTTCCCTTTCCAAGTTCAATCAAACCACAAACAAACTAGATAGTAATCGAGTATCAAGTTGAATAATGCTCAATCATGCTATAAACAAATCATAACATCAATAAATAGCAAAGAGAAACAACACATCAAGTTTTGGTTTAAGATCCATCACAATCCCTAAGAAATATGTTTAGCTCATGTTAGGAATTGAATAAAAGTGAATAAATCCAGCAAATACATCCATAGGACAGCAAGGAGAAGCAAAAATAAGTCCAAAAACACAAACTAAATCAGCCTCTCCATGGATTTGCAGCAGAAATTCGCAGGTTAGTAAAGAAATTCCAGCCTTGTGCTCCTCTTCAATTCCAGCATCTATAGAAAATTGAAAGATGGCCTTGATCACCCAGAAACGTGGCTGGGATTAATGGCATAGTCAACCATGACAGGAATAAGGAAATGCTTTCAATTGAGGATATCAAAGTTCTAAGTTTGAGGATGGTTGGTAATATACTTATTTTGGTGGATGCGAATCGGGGCACGGAGAAGGCTTTGTTTGTAGGGTACTACGGTCGATCGTACTCGCAGCCGCCCAACGTTTGCAATGGAGCTAGGTCTAGCAGTGTTTTTCTAGCAGAAGAGTTTTTTGACGACCCTGCGTTCGTGGAATCTTGCATTTTCAACCTCTTGGATAATAGTACGGAGCCATTTCCTTGCGCCGATGAATTTAGAGGCTTGGGCAACAGAAGAAGCTTGTCCATGTGGCACGTTCCTAGCCCTCTTTGAGGAGAGAGATGATCGCTCATGGTTCTGCATTTTTTAGGTTCTTTCTTTATGCTCATGCTTATTCTTAGAGGCCGTGTTGATGCTCATGGTTCTCCGTATAGGCCATTTTTATTTGTAGCATCCGTAGAGGCCGTGTTGATTTCTAGTACATTTTTTGATTTTCCGCAGAGGCTGTGTTGATTTCTAGTACATTTTTTGATTTTCCGCAGAGGCCGTTTTGATTTCTAGTACATTTTTTTTATTCTCCGGATGTCGTTTTTATTTGATTCGTTTCCCGTCCTTTGTCTCTTGTCGTTTTTCTTATCTGTTAATTGTATATAATGCATCGTAAACCGTTGGAGGAAATAATAATATAATATCTTCACAACCCACCGTTCACGTACTTCGATCCAAATACCTCGAGCTTCTCGAGATGGCCAATGTCCCCGCCGACGTCATCCAGTGCCTCGGGCAGTGCATCTTGAACGACGACGACCTCGGCGACTACGTCCGTTTCCGCGCCGTCTGCCCCTCGTGGCTGTCCGCCACCCCCGGCATCTCCGAGCTCCCTCCCCAGCCACCGTCTCTGCTGATCCGGCAAATCGGCGGGGGCGACGGAGGCGACCGCGTTGTCTTCTTCTCCTTCGTGGACGGGAGGACGCACTCCTTCCGACTGCCGCCCCAAACCCAAGGCTTCAGTGTCTCGCTGGCGTTCGACGGATGGCTCGCCCTCAGCCATCCCAACAACGACCTCGTGCTGACAAATTCACTCACGCGCGCCTTTATCCCTCTGCCTCAGGTCCATCGTCTGTTTTTACCAAGCACTGAGAGGAGAATCAAGTTGAATAATGCTCTAGTAAATAATGCTCAAGTTGAATCGTCTGTTTTTACCAAGCAAAGATTTCAGGGCAGCAAGTAAACTTGGCTCTAGCATGTATGTCTAATTTGATTTCCCTTTCCAAGTTCAATCAAACCACAAACAAACTAGATAGTAATCGAGTATCAAGTTGAATAATGCTCAATCATGCTATAAACAAATCATAACATCAATAAATAGCAAAGAGAAACAACACATCAAGTTTTGGTTTAAGATCCATCACAATCCCTAAGAAATATGTTTAGCTCATGTTAGGAATTGAATAAAAGTGAATAAATCCAGCAAATACATCCATAGGACAGCAAGGAGAAGCAAAAATAAGTCCAAAAACACAAACTAAATCAGCCTCTCCATGGATTTGCAGCAGAAATTCGCAGGTTAGTAAAGAAATTCCAGCCTTGTGCTCCTCTTCAATTCCAGCATCTATAGAAAATTGAAAGATGGCCTTGATCACCCAGAAACGTGGCTGGGATTAATGACATAGTCAACCATGACAGGAATAAGGAAATGCTTTCAATTGAGGATATCAAAGTTCTAAGTTTGAGGATGGTTGGTAATATACTTATTTTGGTGGATGCGAATCGGGGCATGGAGAAGGCTTTGTTTGTAGGGTACTACGGTCGATCGTACTCGCGGCCGCCCAACGTTTGCAATGGAGCTAGGTCTAGCAGTGTTTTTCTAGCAGAAGAGTTTTTTGACGACCCTGCGTTCGTGGAATCTTGCATTTTCAACCTCTTGGATAATAGTACGGAGCCATTTCCTTGCGCCGATGAATTTAGAGGCTTGGGCAACAGAAGAAGCTTGTCCATGTGGCACGTTCCTAGCCCTCTTTGAGGAGAGAGATGATCGCTCATGGTTCTGCATTTTTTAGGTTCTTTCTTTATGCTCATGATTATTCTTAGAGGCCGTGTTGATGCTCATGGTTCTCCGTATAGGCCATTTTTATTTGTAGCATCCGTAGAGGCCGTGTTGATTTCTAGTACATTTTTTGATTTTCCGCAGAGGCTGTGTTGATTTCTAGTACATTTTTTGATTTTCCGCAGAGGCCGTTTTGATTTCTAGTACATTTTTTTAATTCTCCGGATGCCGTTTTTATTTGATTCGTTTCCCGTCCTTTGTCTCTTGTCGTTTTTCTTATCTGTTAATTGTATATAATGCATCGTAAACCGTTGGAGGAAATAAAAATATAATATCTTCACAACCCACCGTTCACGTACTTCGATCCAAATACCTCGAGCTTCTCGAGATGGCCAATGTCCCCGCCGACGTCATCCAGTGCCTCGGGCAGTGCATCTTGAACGACGACGACCTAGGCGACTACGTCCGTTTCCGCGCCGTCTGCCCCTCGTGGCTGTCCGCCACCCCCGGCATCTCCGAGCTCCCTCCCCAGCCACCGTCTCTGCTGATCCGGCAAATCGGCGGGGGCGACGGAGGCGACCGCGTTGTCTTCTTCTCCTTCGTGGACGGGAGGACGCACTCCTTCCGACTGCCGCCCCAAACCCAAGGCTTCAGTGTCTCGCTGGCGTTCGACGGATGGCTCGCCCTCAGCCATCCCAACAACGACCTCGTGCTGACAAATTCACTCACACGCGCCTTTATCCCTCTGCCTCAGGTCCATCGTCTGTTTTTACCAAGCACTGAGAGGAGAATCAAGTTGAATAATGCTCAAGTTGAATCGTCTGTTTTTACCAAGCAAAGATTTCAGGGCAGCAAGTAAACTTGGCTCTAGCATGTATGTCTAATTTGATTTCCCTTTCCAAGTTCAATCAAACCACAAACAAACTAGATAGTAATCGAGTATCAAGTTGAATAATGCTCAATCATGCTATAAACAAATCATAACATCAATAAATAGCAAAGAGAAACAACACATCAAGTTTTGGTTTAAGATCCATCACAATCCCTAAGAAATATGTTTAGCTCATGTTAGGAATTGAATAAAAGTGAATAAATCCAGCAAATACATCCATAGGACAGCAAGGAGAAGCAAAAATAAGTCCAAAAACACAAACTAAATCAGCCTCTCCATGGATTTGCAGCAGAAATTCGCAGGTTAGTAAAGAAATTCCAGCCTTGTGCTCCTCTTCAATTCCAGCATCTATAGAAAATTGAAAGATGGCCTTGATCACCCAGAAACGTGGCTGGGATTAATGGCATAGTCAACCATGACAGGAATAAGGAAATGCTTTCAATTGAGGATATCAAAGTTCTAAGTTTGAGGATGGTTGGTAATATACTTATTTTGGTGGATGCGAATCGGGGCATGGAGAAGGCTTTGTTTGTAGGGTACTACGGTCGATCGTACTCGCGGCCGCCCAATGTTTGCAATGGAGCTAGGTCTAGCAGTGTTTTTCTAGCAGAAGAGTTTTTTGACGACCCTGCGTTCGTGGAATCTTGCATTTTCAACCTCTTGGATAATAGTACGGAGCCATTTCCTTGCGCCGATGAATTTAGAGGCTTGGGCAACAGAAGAAGCTTGTCCATGTGGCACGTTCCTAGCCCTCCTTGAGGAGAGAGATGATCGCTCATGGTTCTGCATTTTTTAGGTTCTTTCTTTATGCTCATGCTTATTCTTAGAGGCCGTGTTGATGCTCATGGTTCTCCGTATAGGCCATTTTTATTTGTAGCATCCGTAGAGGCCGTGTTGATTTTTAGTACATTTTTTGATTTTCCGCAGAGGCTGTGTTGATTTCTAGTACATTTTTTGATTTTCCGCAGAGGCCGTTTTGATTTCTAGTACATTTTTTTAATTCTCCGGATGCCGTTTTTATTTGATTCGTTTCCCGTCCTTTGTCTCTTGTCGTTTTTCTTATCTGTTAATTGTATATAATGCATCGTAAACCGTTGGAGGAAATAAAAATATAATATCTTCACAACCCACCGTTCACGTACTTCGATCCAAATACCTCGAGCTTCTCGAGATGGCCAATGTCCCCGCCGACGTCATCCAGTGCCTCGGGCAGTGCATCTTGAACGACGACGACCTCGGCGACTACATCCGTTTCCGCGCCGTCTGCCCCTCGTGGCTGTCCGCCACCCCCGGCATCTCCGAGCTCCCTCCCCAGCCACCGTCTCTGCTGATCCGGCAAATCGGCGGGGGCGACGGAGGCGACCGCGTTGTCTTCTTCTCCTTCGTGGACGGGAGGACGCACTCCTTCCGACTGCCGCCCCAAACCCAAGGCTTCAGTGTCTCGCTGGCGTTCGACGGATGGCTCGCCCTCAGCCATCCCAACAACGACCTCGTGCTGACAAATTCACTCACGCGCGCCTTTATCCCTCTGCCTCAGGTCCATCGTCTGTTTTTACCAAGCACTGAGAGGAGAATCAAGTTGAATAATGCTCAAGTTGAATCGTCTGTTTTTACCAAGCAAAGATTTCAGGGCAGCAAGTAAACTTGGCTCTAGCATGTATGTCTAATTTGATTTCCCTTTCCAAGTTCAATCAAACCACAAACAAACTAGATAGTAATCGAGTATCAAGTTGAATAATGCTCAATCATGCTATAAACAAATCATAACATCAATAAATAGCAAAGAGAAACAACACATCAAGTTTTGGTTTAAGATCCATCACAATCCCTAAGAAATATGTTTAGCTCATGTTAGGAATTGAATAAAAGTGAATAAATCCAGCAAATACATCCATAGGACAGCAAGGAGAAGCAAAAATAAGTCCAAAAACACAAACTAAATCAGCCTCTCCATGGATTTGCAGCAGAAATTCGCAGGTTAGTAAAGAAATTCCAGCCTTGTGCTCCTCTTCAATTCCAGCATCTATAGAAAATTGAAAGATGGCCTTGATCACCCAGAAACGTGGCTGGGATTAATGGCATAGTCAACCATGACAGGAATAAGGAAATGCTTTCAATTGAGGATATCAAAGTTCTAAGTTTGAGGATGGTTGGTAATATACTTATTTTGGTGGATGCGAATCGGGGCATGGAGAAGGCTTTGTTTGTAGGGTACTACGGTCGATCGTACTCGCGGCCGCCCAATGTTTGCAATGGAGCTAGGTCTAGCAGTGTTTTTCTAGCAGAAGAGTTTTTTGACGACCCTGCGTTCGTGGAATCTTGCATTTTCAACCTCTTGGATAATAGTACGGAGCCATTTCCTTGCGCCGATGAATTTAGAGGCTTGGGCAACAGAAGAAGCTTGTCCATGTGGCACGTTCCTAGCCCTCCTTGAGGAGAGAGATGATCGCTCATGGTTCTGCATTTTTTAGGTTCTTTCTTTATGCTCATGCTTATTCTTAGAGGCCGTGTTGATGCTCATGGTTCTCCGTATAGGCCATTTTTATTTGTAGCATCCGTAGAGGCCGTGTTGATTTTTAGTACATTTTTTGATTTTCCGCAGACGCTGTGTTGATTTCTAGTACATTTTTTGATTTTCCGCAGAGGCCGTTTTGATTTCTAGTACATTTTTTTTATTCTCCGGATGCCGTTTTTATTTGATTCGTTTCCCGTCCTTTGTCTCTTGTCGTTTTTCTTATCTGTTAATTGTATATAATGCATCGTAAACCGTTGGAGGAAATAATAATATAATATCTTCACAACCCACCGTTCACGTACTTCGATCCAAATACCTCGAGCTTCTCGAGATGGCCAATGTCCCCGCCGACGTCATCCAGTGCCTCGGGCAGTGCATCTTGAACGACGACGACCTCGGCGACTACGTCCGTTTTCGCGCCGTCTGCCCCTCGTGGTTGTCCGCCACCCCCGGCATCTCCGAGCTCCCTCCCCAGCCACCGTCTCTGCTGATCCGGCAAATCGGCGGGGGCGACGGAGGTGACCGCGTTGTCTTCTTCTCCTTCGTGGACGGGAGGACGCACTCCTTCCGACTGCCGCCCCAAACCCAAGGCTTCAGTGTCTCGCTGGCGTTCGACGGATGGCTCGCCCTCAGCCATCCCAACAACGACCTCGTGCTGACAAATTCACTCACGCGCGCCTTTATCCTTCTGCCTCAGGTCCATCGTCTGTTTTTACCAAGCACTGAGAGGAGAATCAAGTTGAATAATGCTCTAGTAAATAATGCTCAAGTTGAATCGTCTGTTTTTACCAAGCAAAGATTTCAGGGCAGCAAGTAAACTTGGCTCTAGCATGTATGTCTAATTTGATTTCCCTTTCCAAGTTCAATCAAACCACAAACAAACTAGATAGTAATCGAGTATCAAGTTGAATAATGCTCAATCATGCTATAAACAAATCATAACATCAATAAATAGCAAAGAGAAACAACACATCAAGTTTTGGTTTAAGATCCATCACAATCCCTAAGAAATATGTTTAGCTCATGTTAGGAATTGAATAAAAGTGAATAAATCCAGCAAATACATCCATAGGACAGCAAGGAGAAGCAAAAATAAGTCCAAAAACACAAACTAAATCAGCCTCTCCATGGATTTGCAGCAGAAATTCACAGGTTAGTAAAGAAATTCCAGCCTTGTGCTCCTCTTCAATTCCAGCATCTATAGAAAATTGAAAGATGGCCTTGATCACCCAGAAACGTGGCTGGGATTAATGGCATAGTCAACCATGACAGGAATAAGGAAATGCTTTCAATTGAGGATATCAAAGTTCTAAGTTTGAGGATGGTTGGTAATATACTTATTTTGGTGGATGCGAATCGGGGCATGGAGAAGGCTTTGTTTGTAGGGTACTACGGTCGATCGTACTCGCGGCCGCCCAACGTTTGCAATGGAGCTAGGTCTAGCAGTGTTTTTCTAGCAGAAGAGTTTTTTGACGACCCTGCGTTCGTGGAATCTTGCATTTTCAACCTCTTGGATAATAGTACGGAGCCATTTCCTTGCGCCGATGAATTTAGAGGCTTGGGCAACAGAAGAAGCTTGTCCATGTGGCACGTTCCTAGCCCTCTTTGAGGAGAGAGATGATCGCTCATGGTTCTGCATTTTTTAGGTTCTTTCTTTATGCTCATGCTTATTCTTAGAGGCCGTGTTGATGCTCATGGTTCTCCGTATAGGCCATTTTTATTTGTAGCATCCGTAGAGGCCGTGTTGATTTCTAGTACATTTTTTGATTTTCCGCAGAGGCTGTGTTGATTTCTAGTACATTTTTTGATTTTCCGCAGAGGCCGTTTTGATTTCTAGTACATTTTTTTTATTCTCCGGATGCCGTTTTTATTTGATTCGTTTCCCGTCCTTTGTCTCTTGTCGTTTTTCTTATCTGTTAATTGTATATAATGCATCATAAACCGTTGGAGGAAATAATAATATAATATCTTCACAACCCACTGTTCACGTACTTCGATCCAAATACCTCGAGCTTCTCGACATGGCCAATGTCCCCGCCGACGTCATCCAGTGCCTCGGGCAGTGCATCTTGAACGACGACGACCTCGGCGACTACGTCCGTTTCTGCGCCGTCTGCCCCTCGTGGTTGTTCGCCACCCCCGGCATCTCCGAGCTCCCTCCCCAGCCACCGTCTCTGCTGATCCGGCAAATCGGCGGGGGCGACGGAGGCGACCGCGTTGTCTTCTTCTCCTTCGTGGACGGGAGGACGCACTCCTTCCGACTGCCGCCCCAAACCCGAGGCTTCAGTGTCTCGCTGGCGTTCGACAGATGGCTCGCCCTCAGCCATCCCAACAACGACCTCGTGCTGACAAATTCACTCACGCGCGCCTTTATCCCTCTGCCTCAGGTCCATCGTCTGTTTTTACCAAGCACTGAGAGGAGAATCAAGTTGAATAATGCTCAAGTTGAATCGTCTGTTTTTACCAAGCAAAGATTTCAGGGCAGCAAGTAAACTTGGCTCTAGCATGTATGTCTAATTTGATTTCCCTTTCCAAGTTCAATCAAACCACAAACAAACTAGATAGTAATCGAGTATCAAGTTGAATAATGCTCAATCATGCTATAAACAAATCATAACATCAATAAATAGCAAAGAGAAACAACACATCAAGTTTTGGTTTAAGATCCATCACAATCCTTAAGAAATATGTTTAGCTCATGTTAGGAATTGAATAAAAGTGAATAAATCCAGCAAATACATCCATAGGACAGCAAGGAGAAGCAAAAATAAGTCCAAAAACACAAACTAAATCAGCCTCTCCATGGATTTGCAGCAGAAATTCGCAGGTTAGTAAAGAAATTCCAGCCTTGTGCTCCTCTTCAATTCCAGCATCTATAGAAAATTGAAAGATGGCCTTGATCACCCAGAAACGTGGCTGGGATTAATGGCATAGTCAACCATGACAGGAATAAGGAAATGCTTTCAATTGAGGATATCAAAGTTCTAAGTTTGAGGATGGTTGGTAATATACTTATTTTGGTGGATGCGAATCGGGGCATGGAGAAGGCTTTGTTTGTAGGGTACTACGGTCGATCGTACTCGCGGCCGCCCAACGTTTGCAATGGAGCTAGGTCTAGCAGTGTTTTTCTAGCAGAAGAGTTTTTTGACGACCCTACGTTCGTGGAATCTTGCATTTTCAACCTCTTGGATAATAGTACGGAGCCATTTCCTTGCGCCGATGAATTTAGAGGCTTGGGCAACAGAAGAAGCTTGTCCATGTGGCACGTTCCTAGCCCTCTTTGAGGAGAGAGATGATCGCTCATGGTTCTGCATTTTTTAGGTTCTTTTCTTTATGCTCATGCTTATTCTTAGAGGCCGTGTTGATGCTCATGGTTCTCCGTATAGGCCATTTTTATTTGTAGCATCCGTAGAGGCCGTGTTGATTTCTAGTACATTTTTTGATTTTCCGCAGAGACTGTGTTGATTTCTAGTACATTTTTTGATTTTCCGCAGAGGCCGTTTTGATTTCTAGTACATTTTTTTTATTCTCCGGATGCCGTTTTTATTTGATTCGTTTCCCGTCCTTTGTCTCTTGTCGTTTTTCTTATATGTTAATTGTATATAATGCATCGTAAACCGTTGGAGGAAATAAAAATATAATATCTTCACAACCCACCGTTCACGTACTTCGATCCAAATACCTCGAGCTTCTCTAGATGGCCAATGTCCCCGCCGACGTCATCCAGTGCCTCGGGCAGTGCATCTTGAACGACGACGACCTCGGCGACTACGTCCGTTTCCGCGCCGTCTGCCCCTCGTGGCTGTCCGCCACCCCCGGCATCTCCGAGCTCCCTCCCCAGCCACCGTCTCTGCTGATCCGGCAAATCGGCGGGGGCGACGGAGGCGACCGCGTTGTCTTCTTCTCCTTCGTGGACGGGAGGACGCACTCCTTCCGACTGCCGCCCCAAACCCGAGGCTTCAGTGTCTCGCTGGCGTTCGACGGATGGCTCGCCCTCAGCCATCCCAACAACGACCTCGTGCTGACAAATTCACTCACGCGCGCCTTTATCCCTCTGCCTCAGGTCCATCGTTTGTTTTTACCAGGCAATGAGAGGAGAATCAAGTTGAATAATGCTCAAGTTGAATCGTCTGTTTTTACCAAGCAAAGATTTCAGGGCAGCAAGTAAACTTGGCTCTAGCATGTATGTCTAATTTGATTTCCCTTTCCAAGTTCAATCAAACCACAAACAAACTAGATAGTAATCGAGTATCAAGTTGAATAATGCTCAATCATGCTATAAACAAATCATAACATCAATAAATAGCAAAGAGAAACAACACATCAAGTTTTGGTTTAAGATCCATCACAATCCCTAAGAAATATGTTTAGCTCATGTTAGGAATTGAATAAAAGTGAATAAATCCAGCAAATACATCCATAGGACAGCAAGGAGAAGCAAAAATAAGTCCAAAAACACAAACTAAATCAGCCTCTCCATGGATTTGCAGCAGAAATTCGCAGGTTAGTAAAGAAATTCCAGCCTTGTGCTCCTCTTCAATTCCAGCATCTATAGAAAATTGAAAGATGGCCTTGATCACCCAGAAACGTGGCTGGGATTAATGGCATAGTCAACCATGACAGGAATAAGGAAATGCTTTCAATTGAGGATATCAAAGTTCTAAGTTTGAGGATGGTTGGTAATATACTTATTTTGGTGGATGCGAATCGGGGCATGGAGAAGGCTTTGTTTGTAGGGTACTATGGTCGATCGTACTCGCGGCCGCCCAACGTTTGCAATGGAGCTAGGTCTAGCAGTGTTTTTCTAGCAGAAGAGTTTTTTGACGACCCTGCGTTCGTGGAATCTTGCATTTTCAACCTCTTGGATAATAGTACGGAGCCATTTCCTTGCGCCGATGAATTTAGAGGCTTGGGCAACAGAAGAAGCTTGTCCATGTGGCACGTTCCTAGCCCTCTTTGAGGAGAGAGATGATCGCTCATGGTTCTGCATTTTTTAGGTTCTTTCTTTATGCTCATGCTTATTCTTAGAGGCCGTGTTGATGCTCATGGTTCTCCGTATAGGCCATTTTTATTTGTAGCATCCGTAGAGGCCGTGTTGATTTCTAGTACATTTTTTGATTTTCCGCAGAGGCTGTGTTGATTTCTAGTACATTTTTTGATTTTCCGCAGAGGCCGTTTTGATTTCTAGTACATTTTTTTTATTCTCCGGATGCCGTTTTTATTTGATTCGTTTCCTGTCCTTTGTCTCTTGTCGTTTTTCTTATCTGTTAATTGTATATAATGCATCGTAAACCGTTGGAGGAAATAAAAATATAATATCTTCACAACCCACCGTTCACGTACTTCGATCCAAATACCTCGAGCTTCTCTAGATGGCCAATGTCCCCGCCGACGTCATCCAGTGCCTCGGGCAGTGCATCTTGAACGACGACGACCTCGGCGACTACGTCCGTTTCCGCGCCGTCTGCCCCTCGTGGCTGTCCGCCACCCTCGGCATCTCCGAGCTCCCTCCCCAGCCACCGTCTCTGCTGATCCGGCAAATCGGCGGGGGCGACGGAGGCGACCGCGTTGTCTTCTTCTCCTTCGTGGACGGGAGGACGCACTCCTTCCGACTGCCGCCCCAAACCCATGGCTTCAGTGTCTCGCTGGCGTTCGACGGATGGCTCGCCCTCAGCCATCCCAACAACGACCTCGTGCTGACAAATTCACTCACGCGCGCCTTTATCCCTCTGCCTCAGGTCCATCGTCTGTTTTTACCAAGCACTGAGAGGAGAATCAAGTTGAATAATGCACTAGTAAATAATGCTCAAGTTGAATCGTCTGTTTTTACCAAGCAAAGATTTCAGGCAGCAAGTAAACTTGGCTCTAGCATGTATGTCTAATTTGATTTCCCTTTCCAAGTTCAATCAAACCACAAACAAACTAGATAGTAATCGAGTATCAAGTTGAATAATGCTCAATCATGCTATAAACAAATCATAACATCAATAAATAGCAAAGAGAAACAACACATCAAGTTTTGGTTTAAGATCCATCACAATCCCTAAGAAATATGTTTAGCTCATGTTAGGAATTGAATAAAAGTGAATAAATCCAGCAAATACATCCATAGGACAGCAAGGAGAAGCAAAAATAAGTCCAAAAACACAAACTAAATCAGCCTCTCCATGGATTTGCAGCAGAAATTCGCAGGTTAGTAAAGAAATTCCAGCCTTGTGCTCCTCTTCAATTCCAGCATCTATAGAAAATTGAAAGATGGCCTTGATCACCCAGAAACGTGGCTGGGATTAATGGCATAGTCAACCAAGACAGGAATAAGGAAATGCTTTCAATTGAGGATATCAAAGTTCTAAGTTTGAGGATGGTTGGTAATATACTTATTTTGGTGGATGCGAATCGGGGCATGGAGAAGGCTTTGTTTGTAGGGTACTACGGTCGATCGTACTCGCGGTCGCCCAACGTTTGCAAAGGAGCTAGGTCTAGCAGTGTTTTTCTAGCAGAAGAGTTTTTTGACGACCCTGTGTTCGTGGAATCTTGCATTTTCAACCTCTTGGATAATAGTACGGAGCCATTTCCTTGCGCCGATGAATTTAGAGGCTTGGGCAACAGAAGAAGCTTGTCCATGTGGCACGTTCCTACCCCTCTTTGAGGAGAGAGATGATCGCTCATGGTTCTGCATTTTTTAGGTTCTTTCTTTATGCTCATGCTTATTCTTAGAGGCCGTGTTGATGCTCATGGTTCTCCGTATAGGCCATTTTTATTTGTAGCATCCGTAGAGGCCGTGTTGATTTCTAGTACATTTTTTGATTTTCCGCAGAGGCTGTGTTGATTTCTAGTATATTTTTTGATTTTCCGCAGAGGCCGTTTTGATTTCTAGTACATTTTTTTTATTCTCCGGATGCCGTTTTCATTTGATTCGTTTCCCGTCCTTTGTCTCTTGTCGTTTTTCTTATCTGTTAATTGTATATAATGCATCGTAAACCGTTGGAGGAAATAATAATATAATATCTTCACAACCCACTGTTCACGTACTTCGATCCAAATACCTCGAGTTTCTCGAGATGGCCAATGTCCCCGCCGACGTCATCCAGTGCCTCGGGCAGTGCATCTTGAACGACGACGACCTCGGCGACTACGTCCGTTTCAGCGCCGTCTGCCCCTCGTGGCTGTCCGCCACCCCCGGCATCTCCGAGCTCCCTCCCCAGCCACCGTCTCTGCTGATCCGGCAAATCGGCGGGGGCGACGGAGGCGACCGCGTTGTCTTCTTCTCCTTCGTGGACGGGAGGACGCACTCCTTCCGACTGCCACCCCAAACCCAAGGCTTCAGTGTCTCGCTGGCGTTCGACGGATGGCTCGCCCTCAGCCATCCCAACAACGACCTCGTGCTGACAAGTTCACTCACGCGCGCCTTTATCCCTCTGCCTCAGGTCCATCGTCTGTTTTTACCAAGCACTGAGAGGAGAATCAAGTTGAATAATGCTCTAGTAAATAATGCTCAAGTTGAATCGTCTGTTTTTACCAAGCAAAGATTTCAGGGCAGCAAGTAAACTTGGCTCTAGCATGTATGTCTAGTTTGATTTCCCTTTCCAAGTTCAATCAAACCACAAACAAACTTGATAGTAATCGAGTATCAAGTTGAATAATGCTCAATCATGCTATAAACAAATCATAACATCAATAAATAGCAAAGAGAAACAACACATCAAGTTTTGGTTTAAGATCCATCACAATCCCTAAGAAATATGTTTAGCTCATGTTAGGAATTGAATAAAAGTGAATAAATCCAGCAAATACATCCATAGGACAGCAAGGAGAAGCAAAAATAAGTCCAAAAACACAAACTAAATTAGCCTCTCCATGGATTTGCAGCAGAAATTCGCAGGTTAGGAAAGAAATTCCAGCCTTGTGCTCCTCTTCAATTCCAGCATCTGTAGAAAATTGAAAGATGGCCTTGATCACCCAGAAACGTGGCTGGGATTAATGGCATAGTCAACCATGACAGGAATAAGGAAATGTTTTCAATTGAGGATATCAAAGTTCTAAGTTTGAGGATGGTTGGTAATATACTTATTTTGGTGGATGCGAATCGGGGCATGGAGAAGGCTTTGTTTGTAGGGTACTACGGTCGATCGTACTCGCGGCCGCCCAACGTTTGCAATGGAGCTAGGTCTAGCAGTGTTTTTCTAGCAGAAGAGTTTTTTGACGACCCTGTGTTCGTGGAATCTTGCATTTTCAACCTCTTGGATAATAGTACGGAGCCATTTCCTTGCGCCGATGAATTTAGAGGCTTGGGCAACAGAAGAAGCTTGTCCATGTGGCACGTTCCTAGCCCTCTTTGAGGAGAGAGATGATCGCTCATGGTTCTGCATTTTTTAGGTTCTTTCTTTATGCTCATGCTTATTCTTAGAGGCCGTGTTGATGCTCATGGTTCTCCGTATAGGCCATTTTTATTTGTAGCATCCGTAGAGGCCGTGTTGATTTCTAGTACATTTTTTGATTTTCCGCAGAGGCTGTGTTGATTTCTAGTACATTTTTTGATTTTCCGCAGAGGCCGTTTTGATTTCTAGTACATTTTTTTTTATTCTCCGGATGCCATTTTTATTTGATTCGTTTCCTGTCCTTTGTCTCTTGTCGTTTTTCTTATCTGTTAATTGTATATAATGCATCGTAAACCGTTGGAGGAAATAATAATATAATATCTTCACAACCCACCGTTCACGTACTTCGATCCAAATACCTCGAGCTTCTCGAGATAGCCAATGTCCCCGCCGACGTCATCCAGTTCCTCGGGCAGTGCATCTTGAACGACGACGACCTCGGCGACTACGTCCGTTTCCGCGCCATCTGCCCCTCGTGGCTGTCCGCCACCCCCGGCATCTCCGAGCTCCCTCCCCAGCCACCGTCTCTGCTGATCCGACAAATCGGCGGGGGAGACGGAGGCGACCGCGTTGTCTTCTTCTCCTTCGTGGACGGGAGGACGCACTCCTTCCGACTGCCGCCCCAAACCCAAGGCTTCAGTGTCTCGCTGGCGTTCGACGAATGGCTCGCCTTCAGCCATCCCAACAACGACCTCGTGCTGACAAATTCACTCACGCGCGCCTTTATCCCTCTGCCTCAGGTCCATCGTCTGTTTTTACCAAGCACTGAGAGGAGAATCAAGTTGAATAATGCACTAGTAAATAATGCTCAAGTTGAATCGTCTGTTTTTACCAAGCAAAGATTTCAGGGCAGCAAGTAAACTTGGCTCTAGCATGTATGTCTAATTTGATTTCCCTTTCCAAGTTCAATCAAACCACAAACAAACTAGATAGTAATCGAGTATCAAGTTGAATAATGCTCAATCATGCTATAAACAAATCATAACATCAATAAATAGCAAAGAGAAACAACACATCAAGTTTTGGTTTAAGATCCATCACAATCCCTAAGAAATATGTTTAGCTCATGTTAGGAATTGAATAAAAGTGAATAAATCCAGCAAATACATCCATAGGACAGCAAGGAGAAGCAAAAATAAGTCCAAAAACACAAACTAAATCAGCCTCTCCATGGATTTGCAGCAGAAATTCGCAGGTTAGTAAAGAAATTCCAGCCTTGTGCTCCTCTTCAATTCCAGCATCTATAGAAAATTGAAAGATGGCCTTGATCACCCAGAAACGTGGCTGGGATTAATGGCATAGTCAACCATGACAGGAATAAGGAAATGCTTTCAATTGAGGATATCAAAGTTCTAAGTTTGAGGATGGTTGGTAATATACTTATTTTGGTGGATGCGAATCGGGGCATGGAGAAGGCTTTGTTTGTAGGGTACTACGATCGATCGTACTCGCGGTCGCCCAACGTTTGCAATGGAGCTAGGTCTAGCAGTGTTTTTCTAGCAGAAGAGTTTTTTGACGACCCTGTGTTCGTGGAATCTTGCATTTTCAACCTCTTGGATAATAGTACGGAGCCATTTCCTTGCGCCGATGAATTTAGAGGCTTGGGCAACAGAAGAAGCTTGTCCATGTGGCACGTTCCTAGCCCTCTTTGAGGAGAGAGATGATCGCTCATGGTTCTGCATTTTTTAGGTTCTTTCTTTATGCTCATGCTTATTCTTAGAGGCCGTGTTGATGCTCATGGTTTTCCGTATAGGCCATTTTTATTTGTAGCATCCGTAGAGGCCGTGTTGATTTCTAGTACATTTTTTGATTTTCCGCAGAGGCTGTGTTGATTTCTAGTACATTTTTTGATTTTCCGCAGAGGCCGTTTTGATTTCTAGTACATTTTTTTTATTCTCCGGATGCCGTTTTCATTTGATTCATTTCCCGTCCTTTGTCTCTTGTCGTTTTTCTTATCTGTTAATTGTATATAATGCATCGTAAACCGTTGGAGGAAATAATAATATAATATCTTCACAACCCACTATTCACGTACTTCGATCCAAATACCTCGAGCTTCTCGAGATGGCCAATGTCCCCGCCGACGTCATCCAGTGCCTCGGGCAGTGCATCTTGAACGACGACGACCTCGGCGACTACGTCCGTTTCAGCGCCGTCTGCCCCTCGTGGCTGTCCGCCACCCCCGGCATCTCCGAGCTCCCTCCCCAGCCACCGTCTCTGCTGATCCGGCAAATCGGCGGGGGCGACGGAGGCGACCGCGTTGTCTTCTTCTCCTTCATGGACGGGAGGACGCACTCCTTCCGACTGCCACCCCAAACCCAAGGCTTCAGTGTCTCGCTGGCGTTCGACGGATGGCTCGCCCTCAGCCATCCCAACAACGACCTCGTGCTGACAAATTCACTCACGCGCGCCTTTATCCCTCTGCCTCAGGTCCATCGTCTGTTTTTACCAAGCACTGAGAGGAGAATCAAGTTGAATAATGCTCTAGTAAATAATGCTCAAGTTGAATCGTCTGTTTTTACCAAGCAAAGATTTCAGGGCAGCAAGTAAACTTGGCTCTAGCATGTATGTCTAGTTTGATTTCCCTTTCCAAGTTCAATCAAACCACAAACAAATTTGATAGTAATCGAGTATCAAGTTGAATAATGCTCAATCATGCTATAAACAAATCATAACATCAATAAATAGCAAAGAGAAACAACACATCAAGTTTTGGTTTAAGATCCATCACAATCCCTAAGAAATATGTTTAGCTCATGTTAGGAATTGAATAAAAGTGAATAAATCCAGCAAATACATCCATAGGACAGCAAGGAGAAGCAAAAATAAGTCCAAAAACACAAACTAAATCAGCCTCTCCATGGATTTGCAGCAGAAATTCGCAGGTTAGGAAAGAAATTCCAGCCTTGTGCTCCTCTTCAATTCCAGCATCTGTAGAAAATTGAAAGATGGCCTTGATCACCCAGAAACGTGGCTGGGATTAATGGCATAGTCAACCATGACAGGAATAAGGAAATGTTTTCAATTGAGGATATCAAAGTTCTAAGTTTGAGGATGGTTGGTAATATACTTATTTTGGTGGATGCGAATCGGGGCATGGAGAAGGCTTTGTTTGTAGGGTACTACGGTCGATCGTACTCGCGGCCGCCCAACGTTTGCAATGGAGCTAGGTCTATCAGTGTTTTTCTAGCAGAAGAGTTTTTTGACGACCCTGTGTTCGTGGAATCTTGCATTTTCAACCTCTTGGATAATAGTACGGAGCCATTTCCTTGCGCCGATGAATTTAGAGGCTTGGGCAACAGAAGAAGCTTGTCCATGTGGCACGTTCCTAGCCCTCTTTGAGGAGAGAGATGATCGCTCATGGTTCTGCATTTTTTAGGTTCTTTCTTTATGCTCATGCTTATTCTTAGAGGCCGTGTTGATGCTCATGGTTCTCCGTATAGGCCATTTTTATTTGTAGCATCCGTAGAGGCCGTGTTGATTTCTAGTACATTTTTTGATTTTCCGCAGAGGCTGTGTTGATTTCTAGTACATTTTTTGATTTTCCGCAGAGGCCGTTTTGATTTCTAGTACATTTTTTTTTATTCTCCGGATGCCATTTTTATTTGATTCGTTTCCTGTCCTTTGTCTCTTGTCGTTTTTCTTATCTGTTAATTGTATATAATGCATCGTAAACCGTTGGAGGAAATAATAATATAATATCTTCACAACCCACCGTTCACGTACTTCGATCCAAATACCTCGAGCTTCTCGAGATAGCCAATGTCCCCGCCGACGTCATCCAGTTCCTCGGGCAGTGCATCTTGAACGACGACGACCTCGGCGACTACGTCCGTTTCCGCGCCGTCTGCCCCTCGTGGCTGTCCGCCACCCCCGGCATCTCCGAGCTCCCTCCCCAGCCACCGTCTCTGCTGATCCGACAAATCGGCGGGGGAGACGGAGGCGACCGCGTTGTCTTCTTCTCCTTCGTGGACGGGAGGACGCACTCCTTCCGACTGCCGCCCCAAACCCAAGGCTTCAGTGTCTCGCTGGCGTTCGACGAATGGCTCGCCTTCAGCCATCCCAACAACGACCTCGTGCTGACAAATTCACTCACGCGCGCCTTTATCCCTCTGCCTCAGGTCCATCGTCTGTTTTTACCAAGCACTGAGAGGAGAATCAAGTTGAATAATGCACTAGTAAATAATGCTCAAGTTGAATCGTCTGTTTTTACCAAGCAAAGATTTCAGGGCGGCAAGTAAACTTGGCTCTAGCATGTATGTCTAATTTGATTTCCCTTTCCAAGTTCAATCAAACCACAAACAAACTAGATAGTAATCGAGTATCAAGTTGAATAATGCTCAATCATGCTATAAACAAATCATAACATCAATAAATAGCAAAGAGAAACAACACATCAAGTTTTGGTTTAAGATCCATCACAATCCCTAAGAAATATGTTTAGCTCATGTTAGGAATTGAATAAAAGTGAATAAATCCAGCAAATACATCCATAGGACAGCAAGGAGAAGCAAAAATAAGTCCAAAAACACAAACTAAATCAGCCTCTCCATGGATTTGCAGCAGAAATTCGCAGGTTAGTAAAGAAATTCCAGCCTTGTGCTCCTCTTCAATTCCAGCATCTATAGAAAATTGAAAGATGGCCTTGATCACCCAGAAACGTGGCTGGGATTAATGGCATAGTCAACCATGACAGGAATAAGGAAATGCTTTCAATTGAGGATATCAAAGTTCTAAGTTTGAGGATGGTTGGTAATATACTTATTTTGGTGGATGCGAATCGGGGCATGGAGAAGGCTTTGTTTGTAGGGTACTACGATCGATCGTACTCGCGGTCGCCCAACGTTTGCAATGGAGCTAGGTCTAGCAGTGTTTTTCTAGCAGAAGAGTTTTTTGACGACCCTGTGTTCGTGGAATCTTGCATTTTCAACCTCTTGGATAATAGTACGGAGCCATTTCCTTGCGCCAATGAATTTAGAGGCTTGGGCAACAGAAGAAGCTTGTCCATGTGGCACGTTCCTAGCCCTCTTTGAGGAGAGAGATGATCGCTCATGGTTCTGCATTTTTTAGGTTCTTTCTTTATGCTCATGCTTATTCTTAGAGGCCGTGTTGATGCTCATGGTTTTCCGTATAGGCCATTTTTATTTGTAGCATCCGTAGAGGCCGTGTTGATTTCTAGTACATTTTTTGATTTTCCGCAGAGGCTGTGTTGATTTCTAGTACATTTTTTTATTTTCCGCAGAGGCCGTTTTGATTTCTAGTACATTTTTTTTATTCTCCGGATGCCGTTTTCATTTGATTCGTTTCCCGTCCTTTGTCTCTTGTCGTTTTTCTTATCTGTTAATTGTATATAATGCATCGTAAACCGTTGGAGGAAATAATAATATAATATCTTCACAACCCACTATTCACGTACTTCGATCCAAATACCTCGAGCTTCTCGAGATGGCCAATGTCCCCGCCGACGTCATCCAGTGCCTCGGGCAGTGCATCTTGAACGACGACGACCTCGGCGACTACGTCCGTTTCAGCGCCGTCTGCCCCTCGTGGCTGTCCGCCACCCCCGGCATCTCCGAGCTCCCTCCCCAGCCACCGTCTCTGCTGATCCGGCAAATCGGCGGGGGCGACGGAGGCGACCGCGTTGTCTTCTTCTCCTTCGTGGACGGGAGGACGCACTCCTTCCGACTGCCACCCCAAACCCAAGGCTTCAGTGTCTCGCTGGCGTTCGACGGATGGCTCGCCCTCAGCCATCCCAACAACGACCTCGTGCTGACAAATTCACTCACGCGCGCCTTTATCCCTCTGCCTCAGGTCCATCGTCTGTTTTTACCAAGCACTGAGAGGAGAATCAAGTTGAATAATGCTCTAGTAAATAATGCTCAAGTTGAATCGTCTGTTTTTACCAAGCAAAGATTTCAGGGCAGCAAGTAAACTTGGCTCTAGCATGTATGTCTAGTTTGATTTCCCTTTCCAAGTTCAATCAAACCACAAACAAATTTGATAGTAATCGAGTATCAAGTTGAATAATGCTCAATCATGCTATAAACAAATCATAACATCAATAAATAGCAAAGAGAAACAACACATCAAGTTTTGGTTTAAGATCCATCACAATCCCTAAGAAATATGTTTAGCTCATGTTAGGAATTGAATAAAAGTGAATAAATCCAGCAAATACATCCATAGGACAGCAAGGAGAAGCAAAAATAAGTCCAAAAACACAAACTAAATTAGCCTCTCCATGGATTTGCAGCAGAAATTCGCAGGTTAGGAAAGAAATTCCAGCCTTGTGCTCCTCTTCAATTCCAGCATCTGTAGAAAATTGAAAGATGGCCTTGATCACCCAGAAACGTGGCTGGGATTAATGGCATAGTCAACCATGACAGGAATAAGGAAATGTTTTCAATTGAGGATATCAAAGTTCTAAGTTTGAGGATGGTTGGTAATATACTTATTTTGGTGGATGCGAATCGGGGCATGGAGAAGGCTTTATTTGTAGGGTACTACGGTCGATCGTACTCGCGGCCGCCCAACGTTTGCAATGGAGCTAGGTCTATCAGTGTTTTTCTAGCAGAAGAGTTTTTTGACGACCCTGTGTTCGTGGAATCTTGCATTTTCAACCTCTTGGATAATAGTACGGAGCCATTTCCTTGCGCCGATGAATTTAGAGGCTTGGGCAACAGAAGAAGCTTGTCCATGTGGCACGTTCCTAGCCCTCTTTGAGGAGAGAGATGATCGCTCATGGTTCTGCATTTTTTAGGTTCTTTCTTTATGCTCATGCTTATTCTTAGAGGCCGTGTTGATGCTCATGGTTCTCCGTATAGGCCATTTTTATTTGTAGCATCCGTAGAGGCCGTGTTGATTTCTAGTACATTTTTTGATTTTCCGCAGAGGCTGTGTTGATTTCTAGTACATTTTTTGATTTTCCGCAGACGCCGTTTTGATTTCTAGTACATTTTTTTTATTCTCCGGATGCCGTTTTTATTTGATTCGTTTCCCGTCCTTTGTCTCTTGTCGTTTTTCTTATCTGTTAATTGTATATAATGCATCGTAAACCGTTGGAGGAAATAATAATATAATATCTTCACAACCCACTGTTCACGTACTTCGATCCAAATACCTCGAGCTTCTCGAGATGGCCAATGTCCCCGCCGACGTCATCCAGTGCCTCGGGCCGTGCATCTTGAACGACGATGACCTCGGCGACTACGTCTGTTTCCGTGCCGTCTGCCCCTCGTGGCTGTCCGCCACCCCCGGCATCTCCGAGCTCCCTCCCCAGCCACCGTCTCTCCTGATCCGGCAAATCGGCGGGGGCGACGGAGGCGACCGCGTTGTCTTCTTCTCCTTCGTGGACGGGAGGACGCACTCCTTCCGACTGCCGCCCCAAACCCAAGGCTTTAGTGTCTCGCTGGCGTTCGACGGATGGCTCGCCCTCAGCCATCCCAACAACGACCTCGTGCTGACAAATTCACTCACGCGCGCCTTTATCCCTCTGCCTCAGGTCCATCGTCTGTTTTTACCAAGCACTGAGAGGAGAATCAAGTTGAATAATGCTCTAGTAAATAATGCTCAAGTTGAATCGTCTGTTTTTACCAAGCAAAGATTTCAGGGCAGCAAGTAAACTTGGCTCTAGCATGTATGTCTAATTTGATTTCCCTTTCCAAGTTCAATCAAACCACAAACAAACTAGATAGTAATCGAGTATCAAGTTGAATAATGCTCAATCATGCTATAAACAAATCATAACATCAATAAATAGCAAAGAGAAACAACACATCAAGTTTTGGTTTAAGATCCATCACAATCCCTAAGAAATATGTTTAGCTCATGTTAGGAATTGAATAAAAGTGAATAAATCCAGCAAATACATCCATAGGACAGCAAGGAGAAGCAAAAATAAGTCCAAAAACACAAACTAAATCAGCCTCTCCATGGATTTGCAGCAGAAATTCGCAGGTTAGTAAAGAAATTCCAGCCTTGTGCTCCTCTTCAATTCCAGCATCTATAGAAAATTGAAAGATGGCCTTGATCACCCAGAAACGTGGCTGGGATTAATGGCATAGTCAACCATGACAGGAATAAGGAAATGCTTTCAATTGAGGATATCAAAGTTCTAAGTTTGAGGATGGTTGGTAATATACTTATTTTGGTGGATGCGAATCGGGGCATGGAGAAGGCTTTGTTTGTAGGGTACTACGGTCGATCGTACTCGCGGCCGCCCAACGTTTGCAATGGAGCTAGGTCTAGCAGTGTTTTTCTAGCAGAAGAGTTTTTTGACGACCCTGCGTTCGTGGAATCTTGCATTTTCAACCTCTTGGATTATAGTACGGAGCCATTTCCTTGCGCCGATGAATTTAGAGGCTTGGGCAACAGAAGAAGCTTGTCCATGTGGCACGTTCCTAGCCCTCTTTGAGGAGAGAGATGATCGCTCATGGTTCTGCATTTTTTAGGTTCTTTCTTTATGCTCATGCTTATTCTTAGAGGCCGTGTTGATGCTCATGGTTCTCCGTATAGGCCATTTTTATTTGTAGCATCCGTAGAGGCCGTGTTGATTTCTAGTACATTTTTTGATTTTCCGCAGAGGCTGTGTTGATTTCTAGTATATTTTTTGATTTTCCGCAGAGGCCGTTTTGATTTCTAGTACATTTTTTTTATTCTCCGGATGCCGTTTTTATTTGATTCGTTTCCCGTCCTTTGTCTCTTGTCGTTTTTCTTATCTGTTAATTGTATATAATGCATCGTAAACCGTTGGAGGAAATAAAAATATAATATCTTCACAACCCACCGTTCACGTACTTCGATCCAAATACCTCGAGCTTCTCGAGATGGCCAATGTCCCCGCCGACGTCATCCAGTGCCTCGGGCAGTGCATCTTGAACGACGACGACCTCGGCGACTACGTCCGTTTCCGCGCCGTCTGCCCCTCGTGGCTGTCCGCCACCCCCGGCATTTCCGAGCTCCCTCCCCAGCCACCGTCTCTACTGATCCGGCAAATCGGCGGGGGCGACGGAGGCGACCGCGTTGTCTTCTTCTCCTTCGTGGACGGGAGGACGCACTCCTTCCGACTGCCGCCCCAAACCCAAGGCTTCAGTGTCTCGCTGGCGTTCGACGGATGGCTCGCCCTCAGCCATCCCAACAACGACCTCGTGCTGACAAATTCACTCACGCGCGCCTTTATCCCTCTGCCTCAGGTCCATCGTCTGTTTTTACCAAGCACTGAGAGGAGAATCAAGTTGAATAATGCTCAAGTTGAATCGTCTGTTTTTACCAAGCAAAGATTTCAGGACAGCAAGTAAACTTGGCTCTAGCATGTATGTCTAATTTGATTTCCCTTTCCAAGTTCAATCAAACCACAAACAAACTAGATAGTAATCGAGTATCAAGTTGAATAATGCTCAATCATGCTATAAACAAATCATAACATCAATAAATAGCAAAGAGAAACAACACATCAAGTTTTGGTTTAAGATCCATCACAATCCTTAAGAAATATGTTTAGCTCATGTTAGGAATTGAATAAAAGTGAATAAATCCAGCAAATACATCCATAGGACAGCAAGGAGAAGCAAAAATAAGTCCAAAAACACAAACTAAATCAGCCTCTCCATGGATTTGCAGCAGAAATTCGCAGGTTAGTAAAGAAATTCCAGCCTTGTGCTCCTCTTCAATTCCAGCATCTATAGAAAATTGAAAGATGGCCTTGATCACCCAGAAACGTGGCTGGGATTAATGGCATAGTCAACCATGACAGGAATAAGGAAATGCTTTCAATTGAGGATATCAAAGTTCTAAGTTTGAGGATGGTTGGTAATATACTTATTTTGGTGGATGCGAATCGGGGCATGGAGAAGGCTTTGTTTGTAGGGTACTACGGTCGATCGTAGTCGCGGCCGCCCAACGTTTGCAATGGAGCTAGGTCTAGCAGTGTTTTTCTAGCAGAAGAGTTTTTTGACGACCCTGCGTTCGTGGAATCTTGCATTTTCAACCTCTTGGATTATAGTACGGAGCCATTTCCTTGCGCCGATGAATTTAGAGGCTTGGGCAACAGAAGAAGCTTGTCCATGTGGCACGTTCCTAGCCCTCTTTGAGGAGAGAGATGATCGCTCATGGTTCTGCATTTTTTAGGTTCTTTCTTTATGCTCATGCTTATTCTTAGAGGCCGTGTTGATGCTCATGGTTCTCCGTATAGGCCATTTTTATTTGTAGCATCCGTAGAGGCCGTGTTGATTTCTAGTACATTTTTTGATTTTCCGCAGAGGCTGTGTTGATTTCTAGTACATTTTTTGATTTTCCGCAGAGGCCGTTTTGATTTCTAGTACATTTTTTTTATTCTCCGGATGCCGTTTTTATTTGATTCGTTTCCTGTCCTTTGTCTCTTGTCGTTTTTCTTATCTGTTAATTGTATATAATGCATCGTAAACCGTTGGAGGAAATAATAATATAATATCTTCACAACCCACCGTTCACGTACTTCGATCCAAATACCTCGAGCTTCTCGAGATGGCCAATGTCCCCGCCGACGTCATCCAGTTCCTCGGGCAGTGCATCTTGAACGACGACGACCTCGGCGACTACGTCCGTTTCCGCGCCGTCTGCCCCTCGTGGCTGTCCGCCACCCCCGGCATCTCCGAGCTCCCTCCCCAGCCACCGTCTCTGCTGATCCGGCAAATCGGCGGGGGCGACGGAGGCGACCGCGTTGTCTTCTTCTCCTTCGTGGACGGGAGGACGCACTCCTTCCAACTGCCGCCCCAAACCCAAGGCTTCAGTGTCTCGCTGGCGTTCGACGGATGGCTCGCCTTCAGCCATCCCAACAACGACCTCGTGCTGACAAATTCACTCACGCGCGCCTTTATCCTTCTGCCTCAGGTCCATCGTCTGTTTTTACCAAGCACTGAGAGGAGAATCAAGTTGAATAATGCACTAGTAAATAATGCTCAAGTTGAATCGTCTGTTTTTACCAAGCAAAGATTTCAGGGCAGCAAGTAAACTTGGCTCTAGCATGTATGTCTAATTTGATTTCCCTTTCCAAGTTCAATCAAACCACAAACAAACTAGATAGTAATCGAGTATCAAGTTGAATAATGCTCAATCATGCTATAAACAAATCATAACATCAATAAATAGCAAAGAGAAACAACACATCAAGTTTTGGTTTAAGATCCATCACAATCCCTAAGAAATATGTTTAGCTCATGTTAGGAATTGAATAAAAGTGAATAAATCCAGCAAATACATCCATAGGACAGCAAGGAGAAGCAAAAATAAGTCCAAAAACACAAACTAAATCAGCCTCTCCATGGATTTGCAGCAGAAATTCGCAGGTTAGTAAAGAAATTCCAGCCTTGTGCTCCTCTTCAATTCCAGCATCTATAGAAAATTGAAAGATGGCCTTGATCACCCAGAAACGTGGCTGGGATTAATGGCATAGTCAACCATGACAGGAATAAGGAAATGCTTTCAATTGAGGATATCAAAGTTCTAAGTTTGAGGATGGTTGGTAATATACTTATTTTGGTGGATGCGAATCGGGGCATGGAGAAGGCTTTGTTTGTAGGGTACTACGATCGATCGTACTCGCGGTCGCCCAACGTTTGCAATGGAGCTAGGTCTAGCAGTGTTTTTCTAGCAGAAGAGTTTTTTGACGACCCTGTGTTCGTGGAATCTTGCATTTTCAACCTCTTGGATAATAGTACGGAGCCATTTCCTTGCGCCGATGAATTTAGAGGCTTGGGCAACAGAAGAAGCTTGTCCATGTGGCACGTTCCTAGCCCTCTTTGAGGAGAGAGATGATCGCTCATGGTTCTGCATTTTTTAGGTTCTTTCTTTATGCTCATGCTTATTCTTAGAGGCCGTGTTGATGCTCATGGTTTTCCGTATAGGCCATTTTTATTTGTAGCATCCGTAGAGGCCGTGTTGATTTCTAGTACATTTTTTGATTTTCCGCAGAGGCTGTGTTGATTTCTAGTACATTTTTTGATTTTCCGCAGAGGCCGTTTTGATTTCTAGTACATTTTTTTTATTCTCCGGATGCCGTTTTCATTTGATTCGTTTCCCGTCCTTTGTCTCTTGTCGTTTTTCTTATCTGTTAATTGTATATAATGCATCGTAAACCGTTGGAGGAAATAATAATATAATATCTTCACAACCCACTGTTCACGTACTTCGATCCAAATACCTCGAGCTTCTCGAGATGGCCAATGTCCCCGCCGACGTCATCCAGTGCCTCGGGCAGTGCATCTTGAACGACGACGACCTCGGCGACTACGTCCGTTTCCGCGCCGTCTGCCCCTCGTGGCTGTCCGCCACCCCCGGCATCTCCGAGCTCCCTCCCCAGCCACCGTCTCTGCTGATCCGGCAAATCGGCGGGGGCGACGGAGGCGACCGCGTTGTCTTCTTCTCCTTCGTGGACGGGAGGACGCACTCCTTCCGACTGCCGCCCCAAACCCAAGGCTTCAGTGTCTCGCTGGCGTTCGACGGATGGCTCGCCCTCAGCCATCCCAACAACGACCTCGTGCTGACAAATTCACTCACGCGCGCCTTTATCCCTCTGCCTCAGGTCCATCGTCTGTTTTTACCAAGCACTGAGAGGAGAATCAAGTTGAATAATGCTCTAGTAAATAATGCTCAAGTTGAATCGTCTGTTTTTACCAAGCAAAGATTTCAGGGCAGCAAGTAAACTTGGCTCTAGCATGTATGTCTAATTTGATTTCCCTTTCCAAGTTCAATCAAACCACAAACAAACTAGATAGTAATCGAGTATCAAGTTGAATAATGCTCAATCATGCTATAAACAAATCATAACATCAATAAATAGCAAAGAGAAACAACACATCAAGTTTTGGTTTAAGATCCATCACAATCCCTAAGAAATATGTTTAGCTCATGTTAGGAATTGAATAAAAGTGAATAAATCCAGCAAATACATCCATAGGACAGCAAGGAGAAGCAAAAATAAGTCCAAAAACACAAACTAAATCAGCCTCTCCATGGATTTGCAGCAGAAATTCGCAGGTTAGTAAAGAAATTCCAGCCTTGTGCTCCTCTTCAATTCCAGCATCTATAGAAAATTGAAAGATGGCCTTGATCACCCAGAAACGTGGCTGGGATTAATGGCATAGTCAACCATGACAGGAATAAGGAAATGCTTTCAATTGAGGATATCAAAGTTCTAAGTTTGAGGATGGTTGGTAATATACTTATTTTGGTGGATGCGAATCGGGGCATGGAGAAGGCTTTGTTTGTAGGGTACTACGGTTGATCGTACTCGCGGCCGCCCAACGTTTGCAATGGAGCTAGGTCTAGCAGTGTTTTTCTAGCAGAAGAGTTTTTTGACGACCCTGTGTTCGTGGAATCTTGCATTTTCAACCTCTTGGATAATAGTACGGAGCCATTTCCTTGCGCCGATGAATTTAGAGGCTTGGGCAACAGAAGAAGCTTGTCCATGTGGCACGTTCCTAGCCCTCTTTGAGGAGAGAGATGATCGCTCATGGTTCTGCATTTTTTAGGTTCTTTCTTTATGCTCATGCTTATTCTTAGAGGCCGTGTTGATGCTCATGGTTCTCCGTATAGGCCATTTTTATTTGTAGCATCCGTAGAGGCCGTGTTGATTTCTAGTACATTTTTTGATTTTCCGCAGAGGCTGTGTTGATTTCTAGTACATTTTTTGATTTTCCGCAGAGGCCGTTTTGATTTCTAGTACATTTTTTTTATTCTCCGGATGCCGTTTTTATTTGATTCGTTTCCCGTCCTTTGTCTCTTGTCGTTTTTCTTATCTGTTAATTGTATATAATGCATCGTAAACCGTTGGAGGAAATAATAATATAATATCTTCACAACCCACTGTTCACGTACTTCGATCCAAATACCTCGAGCTTCTCGAGATGGCCAATGTCCCCGCCGACGTCATCCAGTGCCTCGGGCCGTGCATCTTGAACGACGATGACCTCGGCGACTACGTCCGTTTCCGTGCCGTCTGCCCCTCGTGGCTGTCCGCCACCCCCGGCATCTCCGAGCTCCCTCCCCAGCCACCGTCTCTACTGATCCGGCAAATCGGCGGGGGCGACGGAGGCGACCGCGTTGTCTTCTTCTCCTTCGTGGACGGGAGGACGCACTCCTTCCGACTGCCGCCCCAAACCCAAGGCTTCAGTGTCTCGCTGACGTTCGACGGATGGCTCGCCCTCAGCCATCCCAACAACGACCTCGTGCTGACAAATTCACTCACGCGCGCCTTTATCCCTCTGCCTCAGGTCCATCGTCTGTTTTTACCAAGCACTGAGAGGAGAATCAAGTTGAATAATGCTCAAGTTGAATCGTCTGTTTTTACCAAGCAAAGATTTCAGGGCAGCAAGT
The DNA here is from genome assembly GCA_034359265.1 of Canna indica. Taxonomy (NCBI): domain Eukaryota; kingdom Viridiplantae; phylum Streptophyta; class Magnoliopsida; order Zingiberales; family Cannaceae; genus Canna; species Canna indica. Next base: position 1,357,109 of record CP136891.1, read on the forward strand.
AAACTTGGCTCTAGCATGTATGTCTAATTTGATTTCCCTTTCCAAGTTCAATCAAACCACAAACAAACTAGATAGTAATCGAGTATCAAGTTGAATAATGCTCAATCATGCTATAAACAAATCATAACATCAATAAATAGCAAAGAGAAACAACACATCAAGTTTTGGTTTAAGATCCATCACAATCCTTAAGAAATATGTTTAGCTCATGTTAGGAATTGAATAAAAGTGAATAAATCCAGCAAATACATCCATAGGACAGCAAGGAGAAGCAAAAATAAGTCCAAAAACACAAACTAAATCAGCCTCTCCATGGATTTGCAGCAGAAATTCGCAGGTTAGTAAAGAAATTCCAGCCTTGTGCTCCTCTTCAATTCCAGCATCTATAGAAAATTGAAAGATGGCCTTGATCACCCAGAAACGTGGCTGGGATTAATGGCATAGTCAACCATGACAGGAATAAGGAAATGCTTTCAATTGAGGATATCAAAGTTCTAAGTTTGAGGATGGTTGGTAATATACTTATTTTGGTGGATGCGAATCGGGGCATGGAGAAGGCTTTGTTTGTAGGGTACTACGGTCGATCGTAGTCGCGGCCGCCCAACGTTTGCAATGGAGCTAGGTCTAGCAGTGTTTTTCTAGCAGAAGAGTTTTTTGACGACCCTGCGTTCGTGGAATCTTGCATTTTCAACCTCTTGGATTATAGTACGGAGCCATTTCCTTGCGCCGATGAATTTAGAGGCTTGGGCAACAGAAGAAGCTTGTCCATGTGGCACGTTCCTAGCCCTCTTTGAGGAGAGAGATGATCGCTCATGGTTCTGCATTTTTTAGGTTCTTTCTTTATGCTCATGCTTATTCTTAGAGGCCGTGTTGATGCTCATGGTTCTCCGTATAGGCCATTTTTATTTGTAGCATCCGTAGAGGCCGTGTTGATTTCTAGTACATTTTTTGATTTTCCGCAGAGGCTGTGTTGATTTCTAGTACATTTTTTGATTTTCCGCAGAGGCCGTTTTGATTTCTAGTACATTTTTTTTATTCTCCGGATGCCGTTTTTATTTGATTCGTTTCCCGTCCTTTGTCTCTTGTCGTTTTTCTTATCTGTTAATTGTATATAATGCATCGTAAACCGTTGGAGGAAATAAAAATATAATATCTTCACAACCCACCGTTCACGTACTTCGATCCAAATACCTCGAGCTTCTCGAGATGGCCAATGTCCCCGCCGACGTCATCCAGTGCCTCGGGCAGTGCATCTTGAACGACGACGACCTCGGCGACTACGTCCGTTTCCGCGCCGTCTGCCCCTCGTGGCTGTCCGCCACCCCCGGCATTTCCGAGCTCCCTCCCCAGCCACCGTCTCTACTGATCCGGCAAATCGGCGGGGGCGACGGAGGCGACCGCGTTGTCTTCTTCTCCTTCGTGGACGGGAGGACGCACTCCTTCCGACTGCCGCCCCAAACCCAAGGCTTCAGTGTCTCGCTGGCGTTCGACGGATGGCTCGCCCTCAGCCATCCCAACAACGACCTCGTGCTGACAAATTCACTCACGCGCGCCTTTATCCCTCTGCCTCAGGTCCATCGTCTGTTTTTACCAAGCACTGAGAGGAGAATCAAGTTGAATAATGCTCAAGTTGAATCGTCTGTTTTTACCAAGCAAAGATTTCAGGGCAGCAAGTAAACTTGGCTCTAGCATGTATGTCTAATTTGATTTCCCTTTCCAAGTTCAATCAAACCACAAACAAACTAGATAGTAATCGAGTATCAAGTTGAATAATGCTCAATCATGCTATAAACAAATCATAACATCAATAAATAGCAAAGAGAAACAACACATCAAGTTTTGGTTTAAGATCCATCACAATCCTTAAGAAATATGTTTAGCTCATGTTAGGAATTGAATAAAAGTGAATAAATCCAGCAAATACATCCATAGGACAGCAAGGAGAAGCAAAAATAAGTCCAAAAACACAAACTAAATCAGCCTCTCCATGGATTTGCAGCAGAAATTCGCAGGTTAGTAAAGAAATTCCAGCCTTGTGCTCCTCTTCAATTCCAGCATCTATAGAAAATTGAAAGATGGCCTTGATCACCCAGAAACGTGGCTGGGATTAATGGCATAGTCAACCATGACAGGAATAAGGAAATGCTTTCAATTGAGGATATCAAAGTTCTAAGTTTGAGGATGGTTGGTAATATACTTATTTTGGTGGATGCGAATCGGGGCATGGAGAAGGCTTTGTTTGTAGGGTACTACGGTCGATCGTAGTCGCGGCCGCCCAACGTTTGCAATGGAGCTAGGTCTAGCAGTGTTTTTCTAGCAGAAGAGTTTTTTGACGACCCTGCGTTCGTGGAATCTTGCATTTTCAACCTCTTGGATTATAGTACGGAGCCATTTCCTTGCGCCGATGAATTTAGAGGCTTGGGCAACAGAAGAAGCTTGTCCATGTGGCACGTTCCTAGCCCTCTTTGAGGAGAGAGATGATCGCTCATGGTTCTGCATTTTTTAGGTTCTTTCTTTATGCTCATGCTTATTCTTAGAGGCCGTGTTGATGCTCATGGTTCTCCGTATAGGCCATTTTTATTTGTAGCATCCGTAGAGGCCGTGTTGATTTCTAGTACATTTTTTGATTTTCCGCAGAGGCTGTGTTGATTTCTAGTACATTTTTTGATTTTCCGCAGAGGCCGTTTTGATTTCTAATACATTTTTTTTATTCTCCGGATGCCGTTTTTATTTGATTCGTTTCCTGTCCTTTGTCTCTTGTCGTTTTTCTTATCTGTTAATTGTATATAATGCATCGTAAACCGTTGGAGGAAATAATAATATAATATCTTCACAACCCACCGTTCACGTACTTCGATCCAAATACCTCGAGCTTCTCGAGATGGCCAATGTCCCCGCCGACGTCATCCAGTTCCTCGGGCAGTGCATCTTGAACGACGACGACCTCGGCGACTACGTCCGTTTCCGCGCCGTCTGCCCCTCGTGGCTGTCCGCCACCCCCGGCATCTCCGAGCTCCCTCCCCAGCCACCGTCTCTGCTGATCCGGCAAATCGGCGGGGGCGACGGAGGCGACCGCGTTGTCTTCTTCTCCTTCGTGGACGGGAGGACGCACTCCTTCCGACTGCCGCCCCAAACCCAAGGCTTCAGTGTCTCGCTGGCGTTCGACGGATGGCTCGCCTTCAGCCATCCCAACAACGACCTCGTGCTGACAAATTCACTCACGCGCGCCTTTATCCCTCTGCCTCAGGTCCATCGTCTGTTTTTACCAAGCACTGAGAGGAGAATCAAGTTGAATAATGCACTAGTAAATAATGCTCAAGTTGAATCGTCTGTTTTTACCAAGCAAAGATTTCAGGGCAGCAAGTAAACTTGGCTCTAGCATGTATGTCTAATTTGATTTCCCTTTCCAAGTTCAATCAAACCACAAACAAACTAGATAGTAATCGAGTATCAAGTTGAATAATGCTCAATCATGCTATAAACAAATCATAACATCAATAAATAGCAAAGAGAAACAACACATCAAGTTTTGGTTTAAGATCCATCACAATCCCTAAGAAATATGTTTAGCTCATGTTAGGAATTGAATAAAAGTGAATAAATCCAGCAAATACATCCATAGGACAGCAAGGAGAAGCAAAAATAAGTCCAAAAACACAAACTAAATCAGCCTCTCCATGGATTTGCAGCAGAAATTCGCAGGTTAGTAAAGAAATTCCAGCCTTGTGCTCCTCTTCAATTCCAGCATCTATAGAAAATTGAAAGATGGCCTTGATCACCCAGAAACGTGGCTGGGATTAATGGCATAGTCAACCATGACAGGAATAAGGAAATGCTTTCAATTGAGGATATCAAAGTTCTAAGTTTGAGGATGGTTGGTAATATACTTATTTTGGTGGATGCGAATCGGGGCATGGAGAAGGCTTTGTTTGTAGGGTACTACGATCGATCGTACTCGCGGTCGCCCAACGTTTGCAATGGAGCTAGGTCTAGCAGTGTTTTTCTAGCAGAAGAGTTTTTTGACGACCCTGTGTTCGTGGAATCTTGCATTTTCAACCTCTTGGATAATAGTACGGAGCCATTTCCTTGCGCCGATGAATTTAGAGGCTTGGGCAACAGAAGAAGCTTGTCCATGTGGCACGTTCCTAGCCCTCTTTGAGGAGAGAGATGATCGCTCATGGTTCTGCATTTTTTAGGTTCTTTCTTTATGCTCATGCTTATTCTTAGAGGCCGTGTTGATGCTCATGGTTTTCCGTATAGGCCATTTTTATTTGTAGCATCCGTAGAGGCCGTGTTGATTTCTAGTACATTTTTTGATTTTCCGCAGAGGCTGTGTTGATTTCTAGTACATTTTTTGATTTTCCGCAGAGGCCGTTTTGATTTCTAGTACATTTTTTTTATTCTCCGGATGCCGTTTTTATTTGATTCGTTTCCCGTCCTTTGTCTCTTGTCGTTTTTCTTATCTGTTAATTGTATATAATGCATCGTAAACCGTTGGAGGAAATAAAAATATAATATCTTCACAACCCACCGTTCACGTACTTCGATCCAAATACCTCGAGCTTCTCGAGATGGCCAATGTCCCCGCCGACGTCATCCAGTGCCTCGGGCAGTGCATCTTGAACGACGACGACCTCGGCGACTACGTCCGTTTCCGCGCCGTCTGCCCCTCGTGGCTGTCCGCCACCCCCGGCATTTCCGAGCTCCCTCCCCAGCCACCGTCTCTACTGATCCGGCAAATCGGCGGGGGCGACGGAGGCGACCGCATTGTCTTCTTCTCCTTCGTGGACGGGAGGACGCACTCCTTCCGACTGCCGCCCCAAACCCAAGGCTTCAGTGTCTCGCTGGCGTTCGACGGATGGCTCGCCCTCAGCCATCCCAACAACGACCTCGTGCTGACAAATTCACTCACGCGCGCCTTTATCCCTCTGCCTCAGGTCTATCGTCTGTTTTTACCAAGCACTGAGAGGGAATCAAGTTGAATAATGCACAAGTTGAATCGTCTGTTTTTACCAAGCAAAGATTTCAGGGCAGCAAGTAAACTTGGCTCTAGCATGTATGTCTAATTTGATTTCCCTTTCCAAGTTCAATCAAACCACAAACAAACTAGATAGTAATCGAGTATCAAGTTGAATAATGCTCAATCATGCTATAAACAAATCATAACATCAATAAATAGCAAAGAGAAACAACACATCAAGTTTTGGTTTAAGATCCATCACAATCCTTAAGAAATATGTTTAGCTCATGTTAGGAATTGAATAAAAGTGAATAAATCCAGCAAATACATCCATAGGACAGCAAGGAGAAGCAAAAATAAGTCCAAAAACACAAACTAAATCAGCCTCTCCATGGATTTGCAGCAGAAATTCGCAGGTTAGTAAAGAAATTCCAGCCTTGTGCTCCTCTTCAATTCCAGCATCTATAGAAAATTGAAAGATGGCCTTGATCACCCAGAAACGTGGCTGGGATTAATGGCATAGTCAACCATGACAGGAATAAGGAAATGCTTTCAATTGAGGATATCAAAGTTCTAAGTTTGAGGATGGTTGGTAATATACTTATTTTGGTGGATGCGAATCGGGGCATGGAGAAGGCTTTGTTTGTAGGGTACTACGGTCGATCGTAGTCGCGGCCGCCCAACGTTTGCAATGGAGCTAGGTCTAGCAGTGTTTTTCTAGCAGAAGAGTTTTTTGACGACCCTGCGTTCGTGGAATCTTGCATTTTCAACCTCTTGGATTATAGTACGGAGCCATTTCCTTGCGCCGATGAATTTAGAGGCTTGGGCAACAGAAGAAGCTTGTCCATGTGGCACGTTCCTAGCCCTCTTTGAGGAGAGAGATGATCGCTCATGGTTCTGCATTTTTTAGGTTCTTTCTTTATGCTCATGCTTATTCTTAGAGGCCGTGTTGATGCTCATGGTTCTCCGTATAGGCCATTTTTATTTGTAGCATCCGTAGAGGCCGTGTTGATTTCTAGTACATTTTTTGATTTTCCGCAGAGGCTGTGTTGATTTCTAGTACATTTTTTGATTTTCCGCAGAGGCCGTTTTGATTTCTAATACATTTTTTTTATTCTCCGGATGCCGTTTTTATTTGATTCGTTTCCTGTCCTTTGTCTCTTGTCGTTTTTCTTATCTGTTAATTGTATATAATGCATCGTAAACCGTTGGAGGAAATAATAATATAATATCTTCACAACCCACCGTTCACGTACTTCGATCCAAATACCTCGAGCTTCTCGAGATGGCCAATGTCCCCGCCGACGTCATCCAGTTCCTCGGGCAGTGCATCTTGAACGACGACGACCTCGGCGACTACGTCCGTTTCCGCGCCGTCTGCCCCTCGTGGCTGTCCGCCACCCCCGGCATCTCCGAGCTCCCTCCCCAGCCACCATCTCTGCTGATCCGGCAAATCGGCGGGGGCGACGGAGGCGACCGCGTTGTCTTCTTCTCCTTCGTGGACGGGAGGACGCACTCCTTCCGACTGCCGCCCCAAACCCAAGGCTTCAGTGTCTCGCTGGCGTTCGACGGATGGCTCGCCTTCAGCCATCCCAACAACGACCTCGTGCTGACAAATTCACTCACGCGCGCCTTTATCCCTCTGCCTCAGGTCCATCGTCTGTTTTTACCAAGCACTGAGAGGAGAATCAAGTTGAATAATGCACTAGTAAATAATGCTCAAGTTGAATCGTCTGTTTTTACCAAGCAAAGATTTCAGGGCAGCAAGTAAACTTGGCTCTAGCATGTATGTCTAATTTGATTTCCCTTTCCAAGTTCAATCAAACCACAAACAAACTAGATAGTAATCGAGTATCAAGTTGAATAATGCTCAATCATGCTATAAACAAATCATAACATCAATAAATAGCAAAGAGAAACAACACATCAAGTTTTGGTTTAAGATCCATCACAATCCCTAAGAAATATGTTTAGCTCATGTTAGGAATTGAATAAAAGTGAATAAATCCAGCAAATACATCCATAGGACAGCAAGGAGAAGCAAAAATAAGTCCAAAAACACAAACTAAATCAGCCTCTCCATGGATTTGCAGCAGAAATTCGCAGGTTAGTAAAGAAATTCCAGCCTTGTGCTCCTCTTCAATTCCAGCATCTATAGAAAATTGAAAGATGGCCTTGATCACCCAGAAACGTGGCTGGGATTAATGGCATAGTCAACCATGACAGGAATAAGGAAATGCTTTCAATTGAGGATATCAAAGTTCTAAGTTTGAGGATGGTTGGTAATATACTTATTTTGGTGGATGCGAATCGGGGCATGGAGAAGGCTTTGTTTGTAGGGTACTACGATCGATCGTACTCGCGGTCGCCCAACGTTTGCAATGGAGCTAGGTCTAGCAGTGTTTTTCTAGCAGAAGAGTTTTTTGACGACCCTGTGTTCGTGGAATCTTGCATTTTCAACCTCTTGGATAATAGTACAGAGCCATTTCCTTGCGCCGATGAATTTAGAGGCTTGGGCAACAGAAGAAGCTTGTCCATGTGGCACGTTCCTAGCCCTCTTTGAGGAGAGAGATGATCGCTCATGGTTCTGCATTTTTTAGGTTCTTTCTTTATGCTCATGCTTATTCTTAGAGGCCGTGTTGATGCTCATGGTTTTCCGTATAGGCCATTTTTATTTGTAGCATCCGTAGAGGCCGTGTTGATTTCTAGTACATTTTTTGATTTTCCGCAGAGGCTGTGTTGATTTCTAGTACATTTTTTGATTTTCCGCAGAGGCCGTTTTGATTTCTAGTACATTTTTTTTATTCTCCGGATGCCGTTTTTATTTGATTCGTTTCCCGTCCTTTGTCTCTTGTCGTTTTTCTTATCTGTTAATTGTATATAATGCATCGTAAACCGTTGGAGGAAATAAAAATATAATATCTTCACAACCCACCGTTCACGTACTTCGATCCAAATACCTCGAGCTTCTCGAGATGGCCAATGTCCCCGCCGACGTCATCCAGTGCCTCGGGCAGTGCATCTTGAACGACGACGACCTCGGCGACTACGTCCGTTTCAGCGCCGTCTGCCCCTCGTGGCTGTCCGCCACCCCCGGCATCTCCGAGCTCCCTCCCCAGCCACCGTCTCTGCTGATCCGGCAAATCGGCGGGGGCGACGGAGGCGACCGCGTTGTCTTCTTCTCCTTCGTGGACGGGAGGACGCACTCCTTCCGACTGCCACCCCAAACCCAAGGCTTCAGTGTCTCGCTGGCGTTCCACGGATGGCTCGCCCTCAGCCATCCCAACAACGACCTCGTGCTGACAAATTCACTCACGCGCGCCTTTATCCCTCTGCCTCAGGTCCATCGTCTGTTTTTACCAAGCACTGAGAGGAGAATCAAGTTGAATAATGCTCTAGTAAATAATGCTCAAGTTGAATCGTCTGTTTTTACCAAGCAAAGATTTCAGGGCAGCAAGTAAACTTGGCTCTAGCATGTATGTCTAATTTGATTTCCCTTTCCAAGTTCAATCAAACCACAAACAAACTTGATAGTAATCGAGTATCAAGTTGAATAATGCTCAATCATGCTATAAACAACTCATAACATCAATAAATAGCAAAGAGAAACAACACATCAAGTTTTGGTTTAAGATCCATCACAATCCCTAAGAAATATGTTTAGCTCATGTTAGGAATTGAATAAAAGTGAATAAATCCAGCAAATACATCCATAGGACAGCAAGGAGAAGCAAAAATAAGTCCAAAAACACAAACTAAATTAGCCTCTCCATGGATTTGCAACAGAAATTCGCTGGTTAGGAAAGAAATTCCAGCCTTGTGCTCCTCTTCAATTCCAGCATCTGTAGAAAATTGAAAGATGGCCTTGATCACCCAGAAACGTGGCTGGGATTAATGGCATAGTCAACCATGACAGGAATAAGGAAATGCTTTCAATTGAGGATATCAAAGTTCTAAGTTTGAGGATGGTTGGTAATATACTTATTTTGGTGGATGCGAATCGGGGCATGGAGAAGGCTTTGTTTGTAGGGTACTACGGTCGATCGTACTCGCGGCCGCCCAACGTTTGCAATGGAGCTAGGTCTAGCAGTGTTTTTCTAGCAGAAGAGTTTTTTGACGACCCTGTGTTCGTGGAATCTTGCATTTTCAACCTCTTGGATAATAGTACGGAGCCATTTCCTTGCGCCGATGAATTTAGAGGCTTGGGCAACAGAAGAAGCTTGTCCATGTGGCACGTTCCTAGCCCTCTTTGAGGAGAGAGATGATCGCTCATGGTTCTGCAGTTTTTAGGTTCTTTCTTTATGCTCATGCTTATTCTTAGAGGCCGTGTTGATGCTCATGGTTCTCCGTATAGGCCATTTTTATTTGTAGCATCCGTAGAGGCCGTGTTGATTTCTAGTACATTTTTTGATTTTCCGCAGAGGCCATTTTGATTTCTAGTACATTTTTTTAATTCTCCGGATGCCGTTTTTATTTGATTCGTTTCCCGTCCTTTGTCTCTTGTCGTTTTTCTTATCTGTTAATTGTATATAATCCATCGTAAACCGTTGGAGGAAATAATAATATAATATCTTCACAACCCACTGTTCACGTACTTCGATCCAAATACCTCAAGCTTCTCGAGATGGCCAATGTCCCCGCCGACGTCATCCAGTGCCTCGGGCAGTGCATCTTGAACGACGACGACCTCGGCGACTACGTCCGTTTCCGCGCCGTCTGCTCCTCGTGGCTGTCCGCCACCCCCGGCATCTCCGAGCTCCCTCCCCAGCCACCGTCTCTGCTGATCCGGCAAATCGGCGGGGGCGACGGAGGCGACCGCGTTGTCTTCTTCTCCTTCGTGGACGGGAGGACGCACTCCTTCCGACTGCCGCCCCAAACCCAAGGCTTCAGTGTCTCGCTGGCGTTCGACGGATGGCTCGCCCTCAGCCATCCCAACAACGACCTCGTGCTGACAAATTCACTCACGCGCGCCTTTATCCCTCTGCCTCAGGTCCATCGTCTGTTTTTACCAAGCACTGAGAGGAGAATCAAGTTGAATAATGCTCAAGTTGAATCGTCTGTTTTTACCAAGCAAAGATTTCAGGGCAGCAAGTAAACTTGGCTCTAGCATGTATGTCTAATTTGATTTCCCTTTCCAAGTTCAATCAAACCACAAACAAACTAGATAGTAATCGAGTATCAAGTTGAATAATGCTCAATCATGCTATAAACAAATCATAACATCAATAAATAGCAAAGAGAAACAACACATCAAGTTTTGGTTTAAGATCCATCACAATCCCTAAGAAATATGTTTAGCTCATGTTAGGAATTGAATAAAAGTGAATAAATCCAGCAAATACATCCATAGGACAGCAAGGAGAAACAAAAATAAGTCCAAAAACACAAACTAAATCAGCCTCTCCATGGATTTGCAGCAGAAATTCGCAGGTTAGTAAAGAAATTCCAGCCTTGTGCTCCTCTTCAATTCCAGCATCTATAGAAAATTGAAAGATGGCCTTGATCACCCAGAAACGTGGCTGGGATTAATGGCATAGTCAACCTTGACAGGAATAAGGAAATGCTTTCAATTGAGGATATCAAAGTTCTAAGTTTGAGGATGGTTGGTAATATACTTATTTTGGTGGATGCGAATCGGGGCATGGAGAAGGCTTTGTTTGTAGGGTACTACGGTCGATCGTACTCGCGGCCGCCCAACGTTTGCAATGGAGCTAGGTCTAGCAGTGTTTTTCTTGCAGAAGAGTTTTTTGACGACCATGTGTTCGTGGAATCTTGAATTTTCAACCTCTTGGATAATAGTACGGAGCCATTTCCTTGCGCCGATGAATTTAGAGGCTTGGGCAACAGAAGAAGCTTGTCCATGTGGCACGTTCCTAGCCCTCTTTGAGGAGAGAGATGATCGCTCATGGTTCTGCATTTTTTAGGTTCTTTCTTTATGCTCAAGCTTATTCTTAGAGGCCGTGTTGATGCTCATGGTTCTCCGTATAGGCCATTTTTCTTTGTAGCATCCGTAGAGGCCGTGTTGATTTCTAGTACATTTTTTGATTTTCCGCAGAGGCTGTGTTGATTTCTAGTACATTTTTTGATTTTCCGCAGAGGCCGTTTTGATTTCTAGTACATTTTTTTTATTCTCCGGATGCCGTTTTTATTTGATTCGTTTCCCGTCCTTTGTCTCTTGTCGTTTTTCTTATCTGTTAATTGTATATAATGCATCGTAAACCGTTGGAGGAAATAATAATATAATATCTTCACAACCCACCGTTCACGTACTTCGATCCAAATACCTCGAGCTTCTCGAGATGGCCAATGTCCCCGCCGACGTCATCCAGTTCCTCGGGCAGTGCATCTTGAACGACGACGACCTCGGCGACTACGTCCGTTTCCGCGCCGTCTGCCCCTCGTGGCTGTCCGCCACCCCCGGCATCTCCGAGCTCCCTCCCCAGCCACCGTCTCTGCTGATCCGGCAAATCGGCGGGGGCGACGGAGGCGACCGCGTTGTCTTCTTCTCCTTCGTGGACGGGAGGACGCACTCCTTCCGACTGCCGCCCCAAACCCAAGGCTTCAGTGTCTCGCTGGCGTTCGACGGATGGCTCGCCCTCAGCCATCCCAACAACGACCTCGTGCTGACAAATTCACTCACGCGCGCCTTTATCCCTCTGCCTCAGGTCCATCGTCTGTTTTTACCAAGCACTGAGAGGAGAATCAAGTTGAATAATGCTCAAGTTGAATCGTCTATTTTTACCAAGCAAAGATTTCAGGGCAGCAAGTAAACTTGGCTCTAGCATGTATGTCTAATTTGATTTCCCTTTCCAAGTTCAATCAAACCACAAACAAACTAGATAGTAATCGAGTATCAAGTTGAATAATGCTCAATCATGCTATAAACAAATCATAACATCAATAAATAGCAAAGAGAAACAACACATCAAGTTTTGGTTTAAGATCCATCACAATCCCTAAGAAATATGTTTAGCTCATGTTAGGAATTGAATAAAAGTGAATAAATCCAGCAAATACATCCATAGGACAGCAAGGAGAAGCAAAAATAAGTCCAAAAACACAAACTAAATTAGCCTCTCCATGGATTTGCAGCAGAAATTCGCAGGTTAGTAAAGAAATTCCAGCCTTGTGCTCCTCTTCAATTCCAGCATCTGTAGAAAATTGAAAGATGGCCTTGATCACCCAGAAACGTGGCTGGGATTAATGGCATAGTCAACCATGACAGGAATAAGGAAATGCTTTCAATTGAGGATATCAAAGTTCTAAGTTTGAGGATGGTTGGTAATATACTTATTTTGGTGGATGCGAATCGGGGCATGGAGAAGGCTTTGTTTGTAGGGTACTACGGTCGATCGTACTCGCGGCCGCCCAACGTTTGCAATGGAGCTAGGTCTAGCAGTGTTTTTCTAGCAGAAGAGTTTTTTGACGACCCTGTGTTCGTGGAATCTTGCATTTTCAACCTCTTGGATAATAGTACGGAGCCATTTCCTTGCGCCGATGAATTTAGAGGCTTGGGCAACAGAAGAAGCTTGTCCATGTGGCACGTTCCTAGCCCTCTTTGAGGAGAGAGATGATCGCTCATGGTTCTGCATTTTTTAGGTTCTTTCTTTATGCTCATGCTTATTCTTAGAGGCCGTGTTGATGCTCATGGTTCTCCGTATAGGCCATTTTTATTTGTAGCATCCGTAGAGGCCGTGTTGATTTCTAGTACATTTTTTTATTTTCCGCAGAGGCTGTGTTGATTTCTAGTACATTTTTTGATTTTCCGCAGAGGCCATTTTGATTTCTAGTACATTTTTTTTATTCTCCGGATGCCGTTTTTATTTGATTCGTTTCCCGTCCTTTGTCTCTTGTCGTTTTTCTTATCTGTTAATTGTATATAATGCATCGTAAACCGTTGGAGGAAATAATAATATAATATCTTCACAACCCACTGTTCACGTACTTCGATCCAAATACCTCGAGCTTCTCGAGATGGCCAATGTCCCCGCCGACGTCATCCAGTGCCTCGGGCAGTGCATCTTGAACGACGACGACCTCGGCGACTACGTCCGTTTCCGCGCCGTCTGCCCCTTGTGGCTGTCCGCCACCCCCGGCATCTCCGAGCTCCCTCCCCAGCCACCGTCTCTACTGATCCGGCAAATCGGCGGGGGCGACGGAGGCGCCCGCGTTGTCTTCTTCTCCTTCGTGGACGGGAGGACGCACTCCTTCCGACTGCCGCCCCAAACCCAAGGCTTCAGTGTCTCGCTGGCGTTCGACGGATGGCTCGCCCTCAGCCATCCCAACAACGACCTCGTGCTGACAAATTCACTCACGCGCGCCTTTATCCCTCTGCCTCAGGTCCATCGTCTGTTTTTACCAAGCACTGAGAGGAGAATCAAGTTGAATAATGCTCTAGTAAATAATGCTCAAGTTGAATCGTCTGTTTTTACCAAGCAAAGATTTCAGGGCAGCAAGTAAACTTGGCTCTAGCATGTATGTCTAATTTGATTTCCCTTTCCAAGTTCAATCAAACCACAAACAAACTAGATAGTAATCGAGTATCAAGTTGAATAATGCTCAATCATGCTATAAACAAATCATAACATCAATAAATAGCAAAGAGAAACAACACATCAAGTTTTGGTTTAAGATCCATCACAATCCCTAAGAAATATGTTTAGCTCATGTTAGGAATTGAATAAAAGTGAATAAATCCAGCAAATACATCCATAGGACAGCAAGGAGAAGCAAAAATAAGTCCAAAAACACAAACTAAATCAGCCTCCTCATGGATTTGCAGCAGAAATTCGCAGGTTAGTAAAGAAATTCCAGCCTTGTGCTCCTCTTCAATTCCAGCATCTATAGAAAATTGAAAGATGGCCTTGATCACCCAGAAACGTGGCTGGGATTAATGGCATAGTCAACCATGACAGGAATAAGGAAATGCTTTCATTTGAGGATATCAAAGTTCTAAGTTTGAGGATGGTTGGTAATATACTTATTTTGGTGGATGCGAATCGGGGCATGGAGAAGGCTTTGTTTGTAGGGTACTACGGTCGATCGTACTCGCGGCCGCCCAACGTTTGCAATGGAGCTAGGTCTAGCAGTGTTTTTCTAGCAGAAGAGTTTTTTGACGACCCTGTGTTCGTGGAATCTTGCATTTTCAACCTCTTGGATAATAGTACGGAGCCATTTCCTTGCGCCGATGAATTTAGAGGCTTGGGCAACAGAAGAAGCTTGTCCATGTGGCACGTTCCTAGCCCTCTTTGAGGAGAGAGATGATCGCTCATGGTTCTGCATTTTTTAGGTTCTTTCTTTATGCTCATGCTTATTCTTAGAGGTCGTGTTGATGCTCATGGTTCTCCGTATAGGCCATTTTTATTTGTAGCATCCGTAGAGGCCGTGTTGATTTCTAGTACATTTTTTGATTTTCCGCAGAGGCTGTGTTGATTTCTAGTACATTTTTTGATTTTCCGCAGAGGCCGTTTTGATTTCTAGTACATTTTTTTTATTCTCCGGATGCCGTTTTTATTTGATTCGTTTCCCGTCCTTTGTCTCTTGTCGTTTTTCTTATCTGTTAATTGTATATAATGCATCGTAAACCGTTGGAGGAAATAAAAATATAATATCTTCACAACCCACTGTTCACGTACTTCGATCCAAATACCTCGAGCTTCTCGAGATGGCCAATGTCCCCGCCGACGTCATCCAGTGCCTCGGGCAGTGCATCTTGAACGACGACGACCTTGGCGACTACGTCCGTTTCCGCCCCGTCTGCCCCTCGTGGCTGTCCGCCACCCCCGGCATCTCCGAGCTCCCTCCCCAGCCACCGTCTCTACTGATCCGGCAAATCGGCGGGGGCGACGGAGGCGACCGCGTTGTCTTCTTCTCCTTCGTGGACGGGAGGACGCACTCCTTCCGACTGCCGCCCCAAACCCAAGGCTTCAGTGTCTCGCTGGCGTTCGACGGATGGCTCGCCCTCAGCCATCCCAACAACGACCTCGTGCTGACAAATTCACTCACGCGCGCCTTTATCCCTCTGCCTCAGGTCCATCGTCTGTTTTTACCAAGCACTGAGAGGAGAATCAAGTTGAATAATGCTCTAGTAAATAATGCTCAAGTTGAATCGTCTGTTTTTACCAAGCAAAGATTTCAGGGCAGCAAGTAAACTTGGCTCTAGCATGTATGTCTAATTTGATTTCCCTTTCCAAGTTCAATCAAACCACAAACAAACTAGATAGTAATCGAGTATCAAGTTGAATAATGCTCAATCATGCTATAAACAAATCATAACATCAATAAATTGCAAAGAGAAACAACACATCAAGTTTTGGTTTAAGATCCATCACAATCCCTAAGAAATATGTTTAGCTCATGTTAGGAATTGAATAAAAGTGAATAAATCCAGCAAATACATCCATAGGACAGCAAGGAGAAGCAAAAATAAGTCCAAAACCACAAACTAAATCAGCCTCTCCATGGATTTGCAACAGAAATTCGCAGGTTAGTAAAGAAATTCCAGCCTGGTGCTCCTCTTCAATTCCAGCATCTATAGAAAATTGAAAGATGGCCTTGATCACCCAGAAACGTGGCTGGGATTAATGGCATAGTCAACCATGACAGGAATAAGGAAATGCTTTCAATTGAGGATATCAAAGTTCTAAGTTTGAGGATGGTTGGTAATATACTTATTTTGGTGGATGCGAATCGGGGCATGGAGAAGGCTTTGTTTGTAGGGTACTTCGGTCGATCGTACTCGCGGCCGCCCAACGTTTGCAATGGAGCTAGGTCTAGCAGTGTTTTTCTAGCAGAAGAGTTTTTTGACGACCCTGTGTTCGTCGAATCTTGCATTTTCAACCTCTTGGATAATAGTACGGAGCCATTTCCTTGCGCCGATGAATTTAGAGGCTTGGGCAACAGAAGAAGCTTGTCCATGTGGCACGTTCCTAGCCCTCTTTGAGGAGAGAGATGATCGCTCATGGTTCTGCATTTTTTAGGTTCTTTCTTTATGCTCATGCTTATTCTTAGAGGCCGTGTTGATGCTCATGGTTCTCCGTATAGGCCATTTTTATTTGTAGCATCCGTAGAGGCCGTGTTGATTTCTAGTACATTTTTTGATTTTCCGCAGAGGCTGTGTTGATTTCTAGTACATTTTTTGATTTTCCGCAGAGGCCGTTTTGATTTCTAGTACATTTTTTTTATTCTCCGGATGCCGTTTTTATTTGATTCGTTTCCCGTCCTTTGTCTCTTGTCGTTTTTCTTATCTGTTAATTGTATATAATGCATCGTAAACCGTTGGAGGAAATAATAATATAATATCTTCACAACCCACCGTTCACGTACTTCGATCCAAATACCTCGAGCTTCTCGAGATGGCCAATGTCCCCGCCGACGTCATCCAGTGCCTCGGGCAGTGCATCTTGAACGACGACGACCTCGGCGACTACGTCCGTTTCCGCGCCGTCTGCCCCTCGTGGCTGTCCGCCACACCCGGCATCTCCGAGCTCCCTCCCCAGCCACCGTCTCTGCTCATCCGGCAAATCGGCGGGGGCGACGGAGGCGACCGCGTTGTCTTCTTCTCCTTCGTGGACGGGAGGACGCACTCCTTCCGACTGCCGCCCCAAACCCAAGGCTTCAGTGTCTCGCTGGCGTTCGACGGATGGCTCGCCCTCAGCCATCCCAACAACGACCTCGTGCTGACAAATTCACTCACGCGCGCCTTTATCCCTCTGCCTCAGGTCCATCGTCTATTTTTACCAAGCAGTGGGAGGAGAATCAAGTTGAATAGTGCACTAGTAAATAATGCTCAAGTTGAATCGTCTGTTTTTACCAAGCAAAGATTTCAGGGCAGCAAGTAAACTTGGCTCTAGCATGTATGTCTAATTTGATTTCCCTTTCCAAGTTCAATCAAACCACAAACAAACTAGACAGTAATCGAGTATCAAGTTGAATAATGCTCAATCTTGCTATAAACAAATCATGACACCAATAAATAGCAAAGAGAAACAACACATCAAGTTTTAGTTTAAGATCCATCACAATCCCTAAGAAATATGTTTAGCTCATGTTAGGAATTGAATAAAAGTGAATAAATCCAGCAAATACATCCATAGGACAGCAAGGAGAAGCAAAAATAAGTCCATAAACACAAACTAAATCAGCCTCTCCATGGATTTGCAGCAGAAATTCGCAGGTTAGTAAAGAAATTCCAGCCTTGTGCTCCTCTTCAATTCCAGCTTCTATAGAAAATTGAAAGATGGCCTTGATCACCCAGATTTGTCTTCAAGTCAGGGTTGAGGCAGGTCTCTCTTCTCTCCTCAAGTTTGCAACCACCATATCTCTTCTTCCTCCCCAAAACTATAGTGCCTCCTTTAAAAACAGGATGAAAAAAAACTCCTTTGCATTTGTGCGGCTGCTCCCTATGTTGCTGCCCACTATTGAATCCTAATCATTCTAGGTTCACTTATCATTAAATGGATCCAATCTCCCATCAACCCGTTAACATATTAGAACTATATTGGATCTACACCATGCTGCTCACTTCAAATAAGTGGATCGATTAATTCAATTGCTAGACCAAAATGTGACCTCATTGTCAATAATTTATGGTAAAGCTGAGTACAGTATGCTTTAAATGATTATTTTATTACTTATGGTGAGTTGTCAATAATTTAATTGTTATTCCTCGGTACCGCTAAATTTTATTTGATGCGCATCAATTTCTTTAAGGTCGACATGTTTAGATATTTAAGGAAAGAAAGCAAATGGCGTTCGGACTACCTCCATGAACCCAAGGCTTCTTCGTCCGCAAGGCATTCAACGGATGGCTTCTCCTCAGCGGCCACAACGCCCAGCTCGCGCTGTTGAATCCATTTACTCGCGCCTCGGTCCGTCTGCCGCAGATCGATAACAACATTAACCAGTAAAACTAATCTGCCTTGTAATTTCTCGGCAATGAGGTTCCAGTTTTGGGGGCCAAATTAGGAGATGAGCTGCTTGAGTTTTACATCCTCAGCTGGTTTCCAATGGCCTTTGACACACAGCTTCTGTTGTTGCTACTGTCCATTGCCAACTTCGTATGCCTTAGCTAGGTATTTTGGTGACTGCAGCTCCCAACCTTGCTCATCTCTTACAATAGAAGGAGAGCTCAATGACTCCAGAAATGGAGGTGGTGGAAAAGGAGAGAGGCCCATTCCTTTCACTTTCTCCTTCATAGCAAGGTCACAGAAGTGTGCAGACTTGCTTGTCAGAAACAACACGCAATTAGCCCTTCTTCACAGTAATGCATCCATGGAATCGTGGAAGCTATTTTTATTTCCAGTACATTTTTGATTCTCCGTGGAAGCTATTTTTATTTGATTCACTTCCTGTACTTTGTGATTTGATTCTCCTGTTGTTTTGCTATCTGTTAAGTGTATATATACACCATAAGCAATCGGAGAAAATAACATCTTTACACGGATTCATCTTCACAGTTCATATACGTCGATCCGGATACCTCCTTCTCGAGATGGTTAATCTCCCCGTCCACATCATCCAGCGCCTCGGGTAGCATATCTTGAACGACGACCTCGTGGACTATGTCCACTTTCGCGCCATCTGCCGCTCATGTTGGTCCGCCACCCTCGGCCTCTCCGATCTCCCTCCCCAAGCACCGTCACTGCTGCTCCGGTAAATCGGCGGGGGCGATGGAGGCGACCGCATTGTCTTCTTCTCCTTCTCGGACGGTAGGATGTACTCCTTCGGACTGCCTCCCCGAACCCAAGGCTTCTCTGTCCACATGGCGTTCGACGAATGGCTCCTCCTCAGCTGTCACAACGCCCAGCTCGCGCTGCTGAATCCAGTCATGCATGTCTTGGTCTGTCTACCTTGGATCGATCATCTTTTCTTTTGCAGCTTGGTTGTGTTCGCTTCAGACTACCGAGGACAGTCAAAACGAGGCTTGTGCAGGCTGCGAAATCTGGCATGCCATGTGTTCATCGAGGGCAACATTTTGCCTCGATGCGACCCAGCAGCCTGCGTAGGGACGACACGTGACACGTTTCTTCTGCAGCTTGTTCTGACGGTCGCGAGCACCCGCTCGAGAAGCGTTGCTCGAAGCGCACGCCACCGTCGGGCATGGCACTCGACCCAAAACGAGAAGCGACGCAGTTGTAATGGGTCGCTCGGCGCGCATCGCAAGCAACACATACAGCTTGCACTTCCAGAAGTTTTTTTGATTCTCCGTATAAGCCGTTTTTATTTGTAGAATCCGTAGAGGCCGTGTTGATTTCTAGTACATTTTTTGATTTTCCGCAGAGGCTATATTGATTACTAGTACATTTTTTTATTTTCCGCAGAGGTCGTTTTGATTTCTAGTACATTTTTTTTATTCTCCGGATGCCGTTTTTATTTGATTCGTTTCTCGTCCTTTGTCTCTTGTCGTTTTTCTTATCTGTTAATTGTATATAATGCATCGTAAACCGTTGGAGGAAATAATAATATAATATCTTCACAACCCATTGTTCACGTACTTCGATCCAAATACCTCGAGCTTCTCGAGATGGCCAATGTCCCCGCCGACGTCATCCAGTGCCTCGGGCAGTGCATCTTGAACGACGACGACCTCGGCGACTACGTCCGTTTCCGCGTCGTCTGCCCCTCGTGGCTGTCCGCCACCCCCGGCATCTCCGAGCTCCCTCCCCAGCCACCGTCTCTGCTGATCCGGCAAATCGGCGGGGGCGACGGAGGCGACCGCGTTGTCTTCTTCTCCTTCGTGGACGGGAGGACGCACTCCTTCCGACTGCCGCCCCAAACCCAAGGCTTAAGTGTCTCGCTGGCGTTCGACGGATGGCTCGCCCTCAGCCATCCCAACAACGACCTCGTGCTGACAAATTCACTCACGCGCGCCTTTATCCCTCTGCCTCAGGTCCATCGTCTGTTTTTACCAAGCACTGAGAGGAGAATCAAGTTGAATAATGCTCTAGTAAATAATGCTCAAGTTGAATCGTCTGTTTTTACCAAGCAAAGATTTCAGGGCAGCAAGTAAACTTGGCTCTAGCATGTATGTCTAATTTGATTTCCCTTTCCAAGTTCAATCAAACCACAAACAAACTAGACAGTAATCGAGTATCAAGTTGAATAATGCTCAATCATGCTATAAACAAATCATAACATCAATAAATAGCAAAGAGAAACAACACATCAAGTTTTGGTTTAAGATCCATCACAATCCCTAAGAAATATGTTTAGCTCATGTTAGGAATTGAATAAAAATGAATAAATCCAGCAAATACATCCATAGGACAGCAAGGAGAAGCAAAAATAAGTCCAAAAATACAAACTAAATCAGCCTCTCCATGGATTTGCAGCAGAAATTCGCAGGTTAGTAAAGAAATTCCAGCCTTGTGCTCCTCTTCAATTCCAGCATCTATAGAAAATTGAAAGATGGCCTTGATCACCCAGATTTGTCTTCAAGTCAGGGTTGAGGCAGGTCTCTCTTCTCTCCTCAAGTTTGCAACCATCATATCTCTTCTTCCTCCCCAAAACTATAGTGCCTCCTTTAAAAACAGGATGAAAAAAAACTCCTTTGCATTTGTGCGGCTGCTCCCTATGTTGCTGCCCACTATTGAATCCTAATCATTCTAGGTTCACTTATCATTAAATGGATCCAATCTCCCATCAACCCGTTAACATATTAGAACTATATTGGATCTTCACCATGCTGCTCACTTCAAATAAGTGGATCGATTAATTCAATTGCTGGACCAAAATGTGACCTCACTTGGGCAGCCGTTTCGAGACCTTTAACTCATGAATTAGCTCAAGTGATAAACATCAAAGTTTTATCCCTTTCTCTTAGATTTGCAACGCATCAAACAGCACGCCAATCTGACCTTTGTAGGCATAGTTATGATCATTTTAAGATATAGTACTCTGACAGGTAGAGAAAAAACCAGCAAACGAGATTTGGTTTTCATAAATATGCCATAAACCTTGTTTTCATATAGAATTAACCACATGAGCAATAGAATCACTAAAAACATACTTCTTAAATTAAAACATGTCTAAAATTACTTAAAAATAAGTAGAATGGTGATTAATGAACTAGCTAAATAACTCTATTTCATGTGGTTATCACACCACCACACTTAAGAGTTTGCTAGTCCTCGAGCAAACATGATCCAAATTGGCACTAACTTCTCATCATTGTTTCAAATGGCTGCCCATAATTTCATGAAACCTGAAAGCTGCAATCACTAGAGTCTCAATCTTAAAGACATCAATTTAGCAATCAATCTTCATGAACTAGCTAAATAACTCTATTTCAAGTGGTTATCAGTCGCCTTTGTTGCCCCCCGCCAATTTGAATGATATAAAAACATGTTAAAAGGATGGCGCCATCTGCCGCTCATGTTGGTCCGCCACCCTCGGCCTCTCCGATCTCCCTCCCCAGGCACCGTCTCTACTGCTCTGGTAAATCGGCGGGGGCGATGGAGGTGACCTCATTGTCTTCTTCTCCTTCTCAGACGGTAGGACATACTCCTTCGGACTGCCTCCCCGAACCCAAGGCTTCTCTGTCCACATGGCGTTCGACAAATGGCTCCTCAGCTGTAACAACGCCCAGCTCGCGTTGTTGAATCCAGTCATGCGCGTCTTGGTCCGTCTGCCTTGGATCGATCATCTGTTCTTACAAGCCAATATGTCGTGGTACCTCACATTCCCAGCCATCGCCATGTCTGCGACCCCTAGAGATGAGAGATGCGACTGCACCATTCTTTTAAACTGCACTAGGGAATTCCCGATTCTTGCAACTCTCTCGCTAAGGGACTTCAGTTACCGCCTGATCGAAAGTCAGAACTTTTACGACTACATCATCTACAGGAACGGTATCTTCCACGCCATCAACAAGCTTCGACAGGTAACTCTCTTCTACTCTGAAGTCGTCAGGCTTGCCGTTGTCTGTGAGCCGATTGAGAACCCGTGGTACAACTGGAGTTTACAGGAGTGGCACTTCATTGAGTCACACGGGGAGCTATTGGTGCTCCACAACGTGATTGGGATTAAGAACAGATTATCGATCCATGGCAGATGGACCAAGGCGCACGTGACTGGATTCAGCTGCGCTAGCTGGGCGTTGTGGTCGCTGAGGAGGAGCCATCCGACGAACTCCTTGTGGACGAAAAAGCCCTGGGTTCGGGGAGGCAGTCCGAAGGAGTACGTCCTGCCGTCCGCGAAGGAGAAGAAGACTATGTGGTCGCCTCCGTCGCCCCTGCCGATTTGAATGATATAAAAACATGTTAAAATGATGAATTCAGTACACTTAATTGACCTGTGGAAGGTAATAAAAAAAAAAGCATGTAAGCTGAGTACAGTATGCTTTAAATGATTATTTTATTACTTATGGTGAGTTGTCAATAATTTAATTGTTATTCCTCGGTACCGCTAAATTTTATTTGATGCGCATCAATTTCTTTAAGGTCGATATGTTTAGATATTTAAGGAAAGAAAGCAAATGGCGTTCGGACTACCTCCATGAACCCAAGGCTTCTTCGTCCGCAAGGCATTCAACGGATGGCTTCTCCTCAGCGGCCACAACGCCCAGCTCGCGCTGTTGAATCCATTTACTCGTGCCTTGGTCCGTCTGCCGCAGATCGATAACAACATTAACCAGTAAAACTAATCTGCCTTGTAATTTCTCGGCAATGAGGTTCCAGTTTTGGGGGCCAAATTAGGAGATGAGCTGCTTGAGTTTTACATCCTCAGCTGGTTTCCAATGGCCTTTGACACACAGCTTCTGTTGTTGCTACTGTCCATTGCCAACTTCGTATGCCTTAGCTAGGTATTTTGGTGACTGCAGCTCCCAACCTTGCTCATCTCTTACAATAGAAAGAGAGCTCAATGACTCCAGAAATGGAGGTGGTGGAAAAGGAGAGAGGCCCATTCCTTTCACTTTCTCCTTCATAGCAAGGTCACAGAAGTGTGCAGACTTGCTTGTCAGAAACAACACGCAATTAGCCCTTCTTCACAGTAATGCATCCATGGAATCGTGGAAGCTATTTTTATTTCCAGTACATTTTTGATTCTCCGTGGAAGCTATTTTTATTTGATTCACTTCCTGTACTTTGTGATTTGATTCTCCTGTTGTTTTGCTATCTGTTAAGTGTATATATACACCATAAGCAATCGGAGAAAATAACATCTTTACACGGATTCATCTTCACAGTTCATATACGTCGATCCAGATACCTCCTCGAGATGGTTAATCTCCCCGTCCACATCATCCAGCGCCTCGGGTAGCATATCTTGAACGACGACCTCGTGGACTATGTCCGCTTTCGCGCCATCTGCCGCTCATGTTTGGGATTAAGAACAGATTATCGATACAGCAGTGGCACTTCATTGAGTCACACGGGGAGCTATTGGTGCTCCGCAACGCGATTGGGATTAAGAACAGATTATCGATCCATGGCAGATGGACCAAGGCGCGCGTGACTGGATTCAGCTGCGCTAGCTGGGCGTTGTGGTCGCTGAGGAGGAGCCATCCGACGAACTCCTTGTGGACGAAAAAGCCCTGGGTTCGGGGAGGCAGTCCGAAGGAGTACGTCCTGCCGTCCGCGAAGGAGAAGAAGACTATGTGGTCGCCTCCGTCGCCCCTGCCGATTTGAATGATATAAAAACATGTTAAAATGATGAATTCAGTACACTTAATTAACCTGTGGAAGGTAATTAAAAAAAAGGATGTAAGCTGGGTACAGTATGCTTTAAATGATTATTTTATTGCTTATGGTGAGCTGTCAATAATTTATTATTATTCCACAGTACCACTGAATTTAATTTGATGTGCATCGCTTTCTTTAAGGCTGGCCTGGTTAGATAATTAAGGAAAGAAAGTGAATGGCGTTCGGACGGTAGGACGTACACGTTCAGACTGCCTCCCTGAACCCTGGGCTTCTTCGTTTGCAAGGCGTTCGACGGATGGCTCCTCCTCAATGGTCACAACGCCCAGCTCGCGCTGCTGAATCCAGTCACGCGCGCCTTGGTCCATCTGCCTCGGATCGATAATCTGTTCTTACAAGCCAATATGTCATGGTATCTCACATTCTAAGCCATCACCATGTCCGCGACCCCTAGAGATGAGAGATGCGACTGCACCATTCTTTTAAGCTGCACTAGGGAATTCCCGATTCTTGCAGCTCTCTCGCTAAGGGATTTCAGTTGTCGCCTGATCAAAAGTGGGAATTTTACGATGACATCATCTACAGGAATGGTATCTTCAACGCTGTCAACATGTTTCGGCAGGTGACTCTCTTCGATTTCGAAGTCGTCAGGCTTGCCGTTGTCGGTGAGCCGATTGAGAACGCGTGGATAGAGTGGACTTTTCGGGCATGGCGCTTCATTGAGTCGGACAGGAGCTATTGGTGAGTCGTAATGTGGTTTCGAGAAATAACATAGTTGACGATGATAGGAATATGTTATCGTATTCGACGGAGAATATCGAAGCCCTCAGTTTGAGGAGGGTGGACAATATGTTTTCTTTGGCGGAGGCGAATCGGTGCATCGAAAAGGCCAACATCTTATTTCATTTGGCATAAATATAAACTTAGCTACATTCTTATAAATTAACATTTTGACAGGTAAATAATAACTTATTTTGCAATTTACTCCAACATCTCAAATACCGATGATGATAATGAATAAAGTTTTTTATTACTTTCTATCGTAGTATAATGATATGGCTTAAAGCTCATGTAATGAATGTCAAATTATTTTAAAATTTATCCTTGGTGACTATTATTTTTTTATTTTTGTATTAAATTTATAAGTTTTACTTATTTAAATAAGTATCAAGTTGGTATGATAGATAAAATGAGGATTTCATGGATCATTCTTAGTAATTAAATTACCAAGATCACGTTGATTTCACGGGTTGGATGCTCTTATTTGACCCTCTTTTTTTTTTGCAGGGAACCACATAAAAAATCATTATAGCAAAATTGATATAATAGAGAATTTGTTAAAATTTGAGAAATAATATAAATCTACATGAATAGGTTAAGTACACTAATAAATTAAAATATTTTTTAAAAAAAATAAAATTTAAAAATAAAACTATGAAGCGTATCTTAGGATAGATTTGCTATCTCTTCAAGACATACTGTAGAGTTGAAAATATAAGAATAATTAAAATGATCAACCGGTCATTTTAAAATAAAAATTCAAATTTATTATAAGAAATGTGGACAAATGAACCACCAAGCTGTCAATGTTCAAGATTGAGAGCATCATCAACGTTACATTATAATTATCCTTTTAATCCTCCCAATTAATCTTATTGTATTACATGTTAATATTAATTCATTTTATCACCTGCTTGAATTTAATTTAAAATTTGACCAATTTTAATCAACACTAGTCTAGAAAAATTCCCGCGCTTCGCAATGGAATTAAAATAATTTTATAAAATATTTTAATTAAGAATAATACTAAAATTAATTCTATGTTAATATACCTAAGGATTAAAATATGAAAATAATATTATTTATTAATAGAGCTAAACATAAAGATAAATCTCATAATAGTGAACTTAAATTTAATGATAATAGTGAGTTTTTAATATTCTAAATAAAATATTCAACTTAATATTCAATGATAATAGTACATTTTAATAATAAAAAATAAAAAATAAAACCATATTAATTTTTTTGCTTTAATAATTTTTATTAATATTTTATAATAAAAAATAATATAATTCTTGTCATCAACTTATGATGAGATTAATTATTAAAATAATTAAGAAAATATAATGAGTAAGATGATATTATTAGTTATTTTAAAAAATAAATAGGATAAAAACATAATAATAGTAAAATAGTGATGATAGGTTTGTAATTTACCTAAAAAAAATTCAGCAACCATTGTTACTAGCTTTAGGTGGCTAGCGTATTTACTGTAAAATATTAATTAATTAATTTACCCGTTATTTTGCAGTTACTACTTAAATAAGGTCGCATTTGTAACAATTTTGGCGGTTCAATTTCAAACAATTGGCGGTTCACCTCAAATTCTTCAAATCTGGACCGATTCGGCAGAAATTAACTCGGCTTGAATCCTTGAAGCTTGAATTGGATGGTTCGCTTAATTAGGCTGCGGCTCTCCTAAACCGGGCCGGCCGAAAATTGACTTCATTACTCAACATAAATTGGCAATTTACACTTCAAAACTATTATTTTATTAGTATAATAAGTGATTTGTCAACGTCTGATGCTTTGTTGTACAAAAATCATTGAAACTGGATTAAGTGTAATGGAGAATAAGGAGAGAAAGAGACCAGATGAAATTTATAAAGTCAATATGCTGCATTTTAATCCATACATTTCCATTAGTAGTGGGAACATTTTTTTTTTTAGTTGTCAACAGGAAGAGATCAGATAAGGATCCAACTTACTGTGTGCAGCACCCAAATAATTTAGTCAATATCAATAAAAAATTATGCAAAATTGTATAAATATCATGAATTTAAGTTATTTGGAGGTGAAAGATGTAATTACGAAATTTAATATGATAGTTAAAAAGCTCGTGTGTGTATATATATATATTCAATAATCTATATATTTTCAAAAGTTTATGAAAAGTAGGAGGACACTCCACAAAAAATTCATAATTCAAGGGCTTTTCTAGATAAAATCACTCAAATCGAATAACGATTAGCAAAAAACTGTTATCTATTTGTGTGGCAATGAATTATGTTTTATTTAATTCATTTAACTTTAATATATTTAATTAATTTGTTAAAACGGGAAAAATACGATATGATACGCCGACATTGACTTATATTGTATAATTAAATATAGTTCCTATTTTGACTTATGACACGTGCATGATAAATGCTTCTGCCACATCACAATCATCTCTTATCATTCAAATGTACTCACTTGGCAAACATTCTCATCACATTATATATCATGCTGAAACGAATATTTATGAGTGGGATCTTATTCGTCTAATTTCGATCCTAAACTATCACTTTACGTTCCAATTTAACCTTTAATTTTTAAAATTTCCCAATTTAATTATTCATGTATTGCCAGATATATAGAGGTTTTGCTATATATGGATTAGTTAAATAAGTATATTTGTTTAACTGAGGAATAAATCTACAGGATGTCTGGTACTGTGGAGTTGGAAAAGAAACTACAATAGCACAGCGCAGTCGTGATGGCATAATTTCCTGATGTTACCAAAGATCCTCTTTTTCTAATTAGTTATTTTTGTAGTTAACATTTAGCTTAAAATGTTTTTATACAAAATGTTCCTGATATTTATGTTTTAGTTTCTTTTCTCTTTTGCTTTCTTTCTTTTTCTTCTAAATGGGTTTTTATTGTGATCATGTCCTATTTATTTCGTTATTAAAATTTATCGCAGAGGATTCATATGAAGAAAAAGATGATTGGTGCATATATTATCAGGCAAGCTTTGTAATAGTTATTTATCACAGAGGATTCATACGAAGAAAAAGATGATTGGTGCATATATTATCAGGCAAACTTTGTAATAGTGATGTGTTTGGAGCAAAATAGAATTAATTTAATTTCATTGCGCACAAAATAGTTAATTATAAAAACAAAATCCATGGAGCTTGAAAGTTTTCTCAGGAAAAGGATTAAGAAGAGGGAGTGGTGGAGGTCTTTAATTCTCAAAAGGAAGACTTAACAGGCTATACACGTAGTTTGAATATATATCAAGAGATTTACTAGCTTCATATATGTTGTAAAAGATCCAAAAAAAGGAACTGACTTTACAAACATCTATCTTAATTGGTCACGTGTCGGGTCGAGTCGGGTCGGATCGGGTATGGTTTGGAGAAAAAATCAATCCGACTCGATCAACAAGCAACCGCGTCGAGTCGGGTTTTGAAGTAAATTTTTTTGAACCCGATCCGACCCGACCCACTTGAAGTCGGATCGGATCGGGTCGGGTAATCGAATTTCTCGATAAATATAAAATAAAAAACATTTTTTAAAAAATAAAACAAAGCGAGAAGACACGTCTTCTCGATCTTGGGAAGACACAAGATCTCCCCCAAGATCTCTTGGGAAGACAAGCAGCAGCTAGCCACTGCCACTCAAGTGGTTGTTGCTTCTTCGAAAGAGGCGGCCACTTAGGCCGCTGCTTCTTCGAAAGAGGCAGCCACTTGGGCCACTGCTTCTTGAGAAGACGCGGGCTTTCAGCTGATTTCTTTTTAAAAATAAATAAATATTTTTTTAAAAATAATAATAATAAATATAATTAATCGAGTAATCAGGCTGGATATCGGATAGTCGGGTTTCAAAACTTAAAACCCAAGACTCGACCTGATTATATATAGTCGGGTTTGAATAAATTGAACCCGACCCAACCCGATTACCCGACCCGACCCGATCCGATTAATTTGGGTCGGGTCGATTTCTCGGATTCATTGGGTCGAGTTTGATGGCCAGAATGTTAAGATGGTCAGAATGTTGCGTGTTTCCTAAAGAAGAAAAAGACAGAAACCATGTCAATTTGGGCAAAAGATTTGTGTCATCGGTCAACTCTTTTGAACAAAGATTTGTTTCATACAATTCTCTCCGAATTGTCACATAATCCTCCTAGATTCTCTCTTGATTTGCATGATATTTCTTCCCTCTTTTCTATTCCAACTTGAAAGAAATTAATGAGCCAACTTTCCAGCTATATCCAATGCACTACAAAAGAGTTTACTTTAGCATGCGGTTTTTCAAGCTTTACACTGCAATTTTAACCGCAGCATACACTTTCACATGCGGTTTCAAAATCGCAGCCTAAATTGCCGTGGGGAATTTTTCTGCCTGCGGTTTGCTGAATGCAGGTTAAAGTGAATTTTATGCTACGGTTAATAAATTGCAGCGCAAATAAGTTTTTCCCAACAGTCACAATTGCATGGAAAATGATTTTTCTTAAAGCATAAACAACAATGAAAAGTCATTCCTCACTGTGCGTAAACTGCAGGGAAAAGTATTTTTCTCGACAGATTAAAATATTTAGAAAAGTATTTTCTCCCCGCGCATAAACTGCAAGGCAAAACTATTTGTTCCAACAGTTTCAATTGTTAACAAAGGTATTTTTTCTGATAGATTAAAATATTTGGAAAAGTATTTTCTCCCTGCACATAAATCGCAAGACAAAACTATTTATTCCAAGAGTTTCAACCGTTGAGAAAGGTACTTTTCCTGACAAATTAAAATGTTTGGAAAAGTATTTTCTCCACACGCGTAAATCGTTGGGAAAAACTATTTGTTCCAGCGGTTTCAACCATTGAGAAATGTATTTTTCCCGACAGATTAAAATATTTGGAAAAGTATTTTCTCCACGCGTGTAAATCACAGGGAAAAACTATTTGTTCTAGCGGTTTCAACCGTTGAGAAAGGTATTTTTTCAGATAGATTAAAATATTTGGAAAAGTATTTTCTCCCCACGCGTAAACTGCAGGGAAAAGCTATGTGTTCCAACTATTTATTCCACATGAAAAAGTTATTTTTCCCAACGCGTAAACCGCAGGGAAAAACCATTTCTTTCGATGCATATACCACGACGAAAAGCTATTTTTCTCAGTAAAAAAAAAGATTTGAATTAGATGGAACAAGAATTTTATTAGGTGTGAAAAAGGTCTTTAATTTTTAAAGCTATGAATAAAAATTAATTAGATCAATTTTAGTCATTTAGTATTGATCAAGATCTTACAGCAAAAAAACAATTAGAATAAAAAGCATGCAATTAAATGAAAATAATATTCAGGGAAAAACTCTTACATTATTCAAAATTAGACCGTGTATAAAAGTAGTCAAAAGTATTCAAAATTAGGTCATGTACAAAACTATTCAAAATTAGGCCATGTACAAAACTATTCAAATTTAGGCCATGTACATGACACCTGCAAGTAAATGAAAATAATAATTAACACATGCTAAAATTTTTTAACACATGCATTATTTAATAGTGATGGCTATTGCAAAGTTGATACGAAGCAATGAAATATTAGATTTTTTTTACAATGAAAAGAAATTTAGAATAAGAAGTATATGCTGAAGTATAGTTTTCACAACTATGTGCTGAAAAGAAAGTTCAACAATAAATTTTTCAGAAACACAGTATTTACAGCAGAGTCTTTAACTGTTTATGAATTCATGACCAACATAAAATTTTGAAAACAGTCTATTTTATGTGAAAATACTTTAAATAATAAATTGTGAAATTTTAATGCAAAAATACTAGTTGTCATGGTAACTAAGAAACAAAAGAATGAAAATAAAACAACACAAAATATCCTAACATGGAGAATCAACATCCACTAAAGATGTAGTACTAATAATAATTAAAATTGTATTCCACTTAAAATGCTAAGATGTAGAGTCCCAATGTCAGAGCATTAGTCTCGCCTCTCACTTGTTGGAACTACTTAGAGGATAACTATTTTTCAATCTGTGTTCTACTAATAAAATCATTGGTCATAACTCATAATCATCCGTAGCTTTGCTTAAAGTATGCTCATTTGCCAAAACCCAATATATAACTCAGGCAATCATTGGCAACCACAGCTTTAATAAACACCTCCAGAAGTGGGAAATACATTGTAGTGTCAAATAAATAGCTACAAGTATGGATGAACTTGGAAGATAACTAAAGCGCAATTAACCAGATCTGCTCAACAAGCGTAATGTTCAACATTCAGGATATAGAAAATCCTTAGATTGCAGTAATATATGTACTTTTTAAATTAAACAAGAGTAAGCAATAAGCAGTAAACAGATCTGCATTGGATCCAATGCATTTGGAAACTCCACTAGGGATTCTTGCAGCAAAGATATTTACAGGAAAAACAAGTTTCTGCCATCTCCAGCAAAGACATTTGGAAACTCCACAGGTTGTATGCAATATAATACTAATTGAGTATATAATACATGTGATTATATGACATCAATCACAGGTATACAATATCCTACTAATCTGGTGTCTTTAGGATTATTTATTTTAAGAGGAGCATGCATTTCATAATAATGGTAGCAATGTCTAAATTCATGAACTAATATATACTTCTAATCACTTAAGGTAACATAATAGTACTATTCACTAATATTTCTAGTGGATTCTTATCAAAACAGTATTATTCATTAATGTTCTCATGACACCTAGAATCCTAGGTATCTAGTAGATGAAGTTCACTTTGGCTTGGTATCAAAACAGTACTATTTAGTAATGTTTTCAGTTGATTTTCATATAACATTTTACCTCGGCGAGACGCTCTAGCTTGTCTACTTTGGCTTGCATAATCTCCAACTTCTTAATTAATTATTGAATTTGTTCATCCTTTTTTTTCTCCCTTTCAATCTCCACATAACCCCAACGTCAAGTAGCAAAATCAGTTGGAGTAGGACCTATACCAAAACATCGCACATATCCTAATTTTTCTAGTCCTAAAACTTTGGAAACTATATCTTCTTGGTAGGTACGTCACTTGCTGCAAGTTCAAGATACGTTTCCCTAAGATCTTTCATAGTTTCCTGCACCATTTTATACAAAAATCATACTGTTATTCAATCAATATAAATAATTAAGAAAAAGCCAACTGAAAGTGAATACAGTTGCTCTTGCTACCTCCTCATTCACTGGCATTTTATCCCTCTTTCTTTCATGGGCTATGATAAATATTTCATCTCTACTCATTGACCGGCCCATTTTAGTCTCCTAAAAAATAGTTTATATTCAGTTTAGTAGTAAATGAGAAAGACTTAGAATATTTTAAGAGATAAAAATTGTACTTACAATCTCATCAATGACAGTCACATAACTTTTCTTCCCCAAAGTATGGGGCATCTTTTGCTTTGATCGATTGATCTGGTTGGTCTTGCAAGTTTTCTAAGAACATAAACTGATTGATCTAGGAACCAAATAAAATAAACTAAATTAGTTTATTTTAACTATTTTAACCTATTTAAACTAAATACACATATCTAAATCAAATTAGTCCATTCGAAATACACACTAAGTACACACTAGCATCAAATACAACATAAACATAAATCAGTTAACCAAGTAGCAATATTATAAAATCTTTCAAATATCAAGATAAAAAATAATATATTAATTTTTAATAAATAAAATATTTTTTTAATTTTATATTTCGATTTTCAATTCGATTCGATATCCAAACTTTAGAAATCGAAGCCGAATAGTAGACGACCCTAATTAATATAGAGCATTATACCGAAAACCATAATATGAATTCGAAAAATTCTCATATCCATATTATATGGATCTAAATATTCTGTTAACCCATAATATTTTTAACCCAAAAATATTGATTTTATCGCCAAATAATCGGGCCGGCATGTGTAAAAATGGGGGGTAAAATCGATAATAATTTGTTAAAAATTATGAATTTGAGAATTTTCAAATCCAATTCAAGAATTTTTAAATTCATGTTATGAATTTAAGAATTTCCTCATATTATGATCTTGGGTAAATGCTCGTTAATATATACCGGCTAGAAAACTCAAAATAATGAACGAATGATCGGTAAGAAGATCAAAACTTTTTTATATTTTAATCCTTTTTCACTTTACCTTTATTACGCTTATATCTTTTTAATTTTTGAAAATAATTATATCACTCTTAAATTACAATTAATACGATGAAGGACTTTCACTAAACTCTTTAATTATTAATATAACTATGATTAATATCACATTTTAGATCTATTTATTTTATAAATATATCAAATTATATATATATAATTGAATACTCTAGTGGTTCAATTGTTTTAGTGGATAGGATTTGATAGGATATTATATCAAATGAGAAAGTATTGAATAAGATTTTTTTTAATCTAATATACATTGGATATAATATTAAATTTATATTTTTCTAATTTTTTTTTTTTAAATTCATGCACTAAGCAAACAAAGGGTATAGATATATTTCTAATTTTATTTATTTTTATCCTATCAAGTAAATATGCCCTAGAGAGATATAATGATGAATTATTAGAAATTTTTGAACCCAACAACAACCCTCTGACAATGATTAAGGGGGCGTTTGGTTGCCCGCAAGTACAAATGCTGCAACTCTAGTTGCAGCATTTAGATAACAAATTTGTTTGGTTGGCTGCAAAATTATTTTGCAGTATTTACTACTTGCAACTTGTATTTCAAATATCATTTGCGGGCCGCAAGTGGAATTGCAGCCCAAAAAGCCCGCAATACAAGATTGCGGGCTGCAAATGCAATAATTTAAGTATTGAAAAATAATTAATTTTGGCGACGTAGAGTCGTCGGATGAAGACGAGATAAATATCAAAGTTGTAGGTTTTTGCGTGCTGAACCTGATGGTAGTGTCAGATTTTACATCTGATGTCATTTGATAGATTTTTTAACATATTTTCAGTATTATACAAAAATTAAAAATTATTAATTTGTCAGACAAATCGTGTCGGGCCTAAGTTTTTAGCCTGGCCCGAAAAAATTTGTCCCAGGCTCGACCCAAAAAATTTATGCCCGACCCGGTCCAAAAAAGTTCGTGTCCAGCCTGGCCCGAAAAAATTTGTGCCCGGCCCGGCCCGAAAAAATTCGTGTCCGTCCCGCCCCAAAAAAATTTGTGTCCGACCCGACCCAAAAAATTCGTGCACTACACGGCCCGTCCCAGCCCGGCTCGGTCCGAAAAAATTCGTGCCCAACCCGGCCTAAAAAATTTCGTGCCTGGCCTAGCCCGAAAAAAATTGTGCTCGGCCAGACCCAAAAAAATTCGTGCTCAGCCTAGCTCGAAAAAATTCACTGTCGGCCCGACCCTGCCCAAAAATAATTCGTACCTCGGCCCGGCCCGAAAAAATTCATGCTCAACCCAAAAAAATTCGTGCCCAACCCAGCCCTGCCCGAAAAAATTTATGCACTGCCCGACTCGTGCCAACCCGAAAAAATTCGTGCCTTGCCCGACCCAAAATTATTCGTGCACGGCCCAACCCTAAAAAATTCGTGCCCAACCCGGCCCAAAATATTTTGTGCTCGGCCTGCCCCAAAAAAATTTGTGCCCGGTCTGGACCGAAAAAATTCTTGCCTAGCCCTGCCCGAAAAAATTTGTGGTCAGCCCTGCTCAAAAAAATTCGTGTCCCGACCCGACCCGAAAAATTTGATGCCCAGTCCGAAATATTCGCATCGGGCCCAACCTTGCCCGAAAAAATTCGTGCACTGCCCATCTTGACTCGGCTCGGCCCAAAAAATTTATGCCCGACCCCGCATGAGAAAATTCGTTCCCGGCCAAAAAAATTTCGTGCTCGGCCCGGCCCGAAAAAATTCCTGCCCGACCCGGCCTGAAAAAATTCGTTTCCCGGCCCAGCTCAAAAAAATTCATCCCCGGCCAGGCCTGACCAGAAAAAAAATTCGTGCCCAGCCCGAAAAAAAAATTGTGTTCGGCCCAGCCTTGCCCGAAAAAATTCGTGCACTGCCCAACCTGTCCTGGTCTGGCTCGGGCCGACTCGAAAAAATTCGTGTCCGGCCCGGCCCAAAAAGATTTGTGCATGACCCGACCCGAAAAGTTCGTGCCCGGCCCTGCCCGAAAAAGTTTGTACCCGGCCCGAATAAATTCGTGCATGCTCGGCCCGTCCCGTCCCGGCCCGACTCAGCCCGACTTGAGAAAATTCATGCCCGACCCGACCCGAAAAATTTCGTAAGATGCAAGTTGCACGTTGCAAGTTGCAAGTGTAATTACAACTTCATTTGCGGCTAACCAAATGCTTGCAAATAGAAGTTGCAACTCTACTTGCGGGCAACCAAACGGTAGGCTGCAAAATCTATTTGCGGGCATTTGCTTTTGCATGCAAATAAATTTTGCAGCATTTACACTTGCGGGTAACCAAACGCCCCCTAAGAGAATCACCTTGAGGAAGCCCCCCAACGTGTACTCTCTGTATACCCCGAGTTCCCTTTCACGCGACATGTTGCTAATTTATTCGGAGAGCTTTTCTAAGTGGACAAATTTTATCGATGGGAGTATAAGATATTTCTCATTTTTCATTGGCAATAATAATGTTATTGTCATTTCTGCCATCTATCTTCCTACTATATATTAAGGGTAAT
Source organism: Canna indica (assembly GCA_034359265.1). Classification (NCBI taxonomy): domain Eukaryota; kingdom Viridiplantae; phylum Streptophyta; class Magnoliopsida; order Zingiberales; family Cannaceae; genus Canna; species Canna indica. The sequence continues at coordinate 1,392,155 of CP136891.1, forward strand.
TGGATAACGATGTTAGTGTCATTTTTCCATGCAAACAACATTTACATATGACGTTCACACTTCTTGTTATCTTGTTATCTACTTCATTTGCTACAAAAAAAAAAAAATCATTAAGCATCCTCCATGAAGGTAAAAAATAATTTTAAGCCAAAATAATTTTATTCTAAGGCCACTCGTGCATTTCAAGTTAATTAAATATGTTATGCTTCACAGACAACCGCAGTCTAAAAGACTGATTATATTCTTATAAATAAAAATGCAGTATATATTTGGAATATATATATATAATGATACATTTAATTAGATATATCATGGAAATTAAACCCATTAAATTTTCTTGTTGATTTCTGTGGCCGCCACATGGGTATTAAATTCCGACACCATCGCTTTAACTATTATTATAATAAGAAAGAAATGGACAAATTCAGATGAGTGTGATGGAACAAAAACACTACTGAGACGATGGCGTCTTGCATCTTGCGTCTTGCTCCTCTGCTTCTCCTCTTCGTGTTGTCTCCGCCGCCCTCTTCCTCTCTCCCTCCCCGCTCTCCCCTCCCTTGTCCTTCTCTCTGCCTTCCTTTCATTTCTCCTGCTTCGGGTCCGCCTTCCGACGGCGTTGACGTTCCGAAATCATCTTCCGCTCATTGGCTAGGGACTGGTCTCCTTTGCTGAAGTACGCTCTAGGTGGGACGTCCTGCTCCGCAAATTGCACGCTCTGCGGCGCTCGTGCGCCGCGCGTGACGCCTCCGCGAGATGCCAAGCGCAGCGCGTCACGTCGCGTGCGGTGCACGCGACGAGTGGCGAGCTGCAGGGCGCTGACAAGGGGAGGACACTTCGCGTTGAGTGCCTGCAGCCAAAACTATCTTATAGGACGGTCTAAAGCTGCCGCCGCAGGCATTTTGCGCTTCGCGCAGCCTGCCTGCAACCCAAAATTGCCTCGGTTGTGTGCGCCGCAGACTATCGAGGACAGTCAAAACAAGACTTGCGCAGGCTGCGAAATCTGGCATGCCACGTCTTCATCGAGGGCAACTTTTTGCCTCGATGCGACCCAGCAGCCTGCGTAGGGACGACACGTGACACGTGTCTTCTGCAGCTTGTTCTGACGCTCGAGATTGCACTTCCAGAAGATCTTTTATTCTCCGTATAGGCCGTTTTTATTTGTAGCATCCGGAGAGGAAATTTTTTTATTTTCCGCAGAGGTCGTTTTGATTCATAGTACATTTTCCGACGGCGTTGACGTTCCGAAATCATCTTCCGCTCATTGGCTAGGGACTGGTCTCCTTTGCTGAAGTGCGCTCCAGGTGGGACGTCCTGCTCCGCAAATTGCACGCTCTGCGAGGCTCGTGCGCCGCGCGTGACGCCTCCGCGACATGCCAAGCGCAGCGCGTCACGTCGCGTGCGGTGCACGCGACGAGTGGCGCGCTGTAGGGCGCTGACAAGGGGAGGACGCTTCGCGTTGAGTGCCTGCAGCCAAAACTGTCTTATAGGACGGTCTAAAGCTGCCGCCGCAGGCATTTTGCGCTTTGCGCAGCCTGCCTGCAACCCAAAACTGCCTCGGTTGTGTGCGCCGCAGACTACCGAGGACAGTCAAAACAAGACTTGCGCAGGCTGCGAAATCTGGCATGCCACGTGTTCATCGAGGGCAACTTTTTGCCTCGATGCGACCCAGTAGCCTGCGTAGGGACGACACGTGACACGTGTCTTCTACAGCTTGTTCTGACGCTCGAGATTGCACTTCCAGAAGATCCTTTATTCTCCGTATAGGCCGTTTTTATTTGTTGCATCCGGAGAGGACATTTTTTTATTTTCCGCAGAGACCGTTTTTATTTGATTCGTTTCCCGTCCTTTGTCTGTTAATTATATATATGCATCATAAACCATTGGAAGAAGTAATTCACAATTCACTGTTCACTTACTTCGACCCAAATACCTCGAGCTTCTCGAGATGGCCAATCTCCCCGAGGACGTCATCCAGTGCCTCGGGCAATGCATCTTGAACGGCAACGACCTCGGCGACTACGTCCATTTCCGCGCCGTCTGCACCTCGTGGCGGTCCGCCACCCCCAGCATCTTCGAGCTCCCTCCCCAGCCACCGTCTCTTCTGATCCGACAAACCCACGGGGGCGACGGAGGTGACCGCGTTGTCTTCTTCTCCTTCGTGGACGGGAGGACGCACTCCTTCCGACTGCCGCCCCAAGCCCAAGGCTTCACTGTCTTTCTGGCGTTCGACGGATGGCTCGCCGTTAGCCGTCGTCCCAACTACGACCTCGCGCTGACGAACCCACTCACGCGCGCCTTTGTCCCTCTGCCTCCGGTACTTCGTTTGTTTTCACCACCGGTAGGAGTCCGAGTCCGATCCATCGCCATGTCCGCGACCCCTAGAAACAGGACATGCGACTGCAGTATTCTTTTAAGCATCCTCCATGAAGGTAAAAAATAATTTTAAGCCAAAATAATTTTATTCTAAGGCCACTCGTGCATTTCAAGTTAATTAAATATGTTCTGCTTCACAGACAACCGCAGTCTAAAAGACTGATTATATTCTTATAAATAAAAATGCAATATATATTTGGAATATATATATATAATGATACATTTAATTAGATATATCATGGGAATTAAACCCATTAAATTTTCTTGTTGATTTCTGTGGCCGCCACATGGGTATTAAATTCCGACACCATCGCTTTAACTATTATTATAATAAGAAAGAAATGGACAAATTCAGATGAGTGTGATGGAACAAAAACACTACTGAGACGATGGCGTCTTGCATCTTGCGTCTTGCTCCTCCGCTTCTCCTCTTCGTGTTGTCTCCGCCGCCCTCTTCCTCTCTCCCTCCCCGCTCTCCCCTCCCTCGTCCTTCTCTCTGTCTTCCTTTCATTTCTCCTGCTTCGGGTCCGCCTTCCGACGGCGTTGACGTTCCGAAATCATCTTCCGCTCATTGGCTAGGGACTGGTCTCCTTTGCTGAAGTGCGCTCCAGGTGGGACGTCCTGCTCCGCAAATTGCACGCTCTGCGGGGCTCGTGCGCCGCGCGTGATGCCTCCGCGACATGCCAAGCGCAGCGCGTCACGTCGCGTGCGATGCACGCGACGAGTGGCGCGCTGCAGGGCGCTGACAAGGGGAGGACGCTTCGTGTTGAGTGCCTGCAGCCAAAATTGTCTTATAGGACGGTCTAAAGCTGCTGCCGCAGGCATTTTGCGCTTCGCGCAGCCTGCCTGCAACCCAAAACTGCCTCGGTTATGTGCGCCGCAGACTACCGAGGACAGTCAAAACAAGACTTGCGCAGGCTGTGAAATCTGGCATGCCACGTGTTCATCGAGGGCAACTTTTTGCCTCGATGCGACCCAGCAGCCTGCGTAGGGACGACACGTGACACGTGTCTTCTGCAGCTCTTTCTGACGCTCGAGATTGCACTTCCAGAAGATCTTTTATTCTCCGTATAGGCCGTTTTTATTTATAGCATCCGGAGAGGACATTTTTTTATTTTCCGCAGAGGCCGTTTTGATTCATAGTACATTTTCCGACGGCGTTGACGTTCCGAAATCATCTTCTGCTAATTGGCTAGGGACTAGTCTCCTTTGCTCAAGTGCGCTCCAGGTGGGACGTCCTGCTCCGCAAATTGCACGCTCTGCGGGGCTCGTGCGCCGCGCGTGACGCCTCCGCGACATGCCACGCGCAGCGCGTCACGTCGCGTGCGGTGCACGCGACGAGTGGCGCGCTGCAGGTCGCTGACAAGGGGAGGACGCTTCGCGTTGAGTGCCTGCAGCCAAAACTGTCTTATAGGACGGTCTAAAGCTGCCGCCGCAGGCATTTTGCGCTTCGCGCAGCCTGCCTGCAACCCAAAACTACCTCGTTTGTGTGCGCCGCAAACTACCGAGGACAGTCAAAACAAGACTTGCGCAGGCTGCAAAATCTGGCATGCCACGTGTTGATCGAGGGCAACTTTTTGCCTCGATGCGACCCAGCAGCCTGCGTAGGGACGACACGTGACACGTGTCTTCTGCAGCTTGTTCTGACGCTCGAGATTGCACTTCCAGAAGATCTTTTATTCTCCGTATAGGACATTTTTTTATTTTCCGCAAAGGCCGTTTTGATTCATAGTACATTTTCCGACGGCGTTGACGTTCCGAAATCATCTTCTGCTCATTGGCTAGGGACTAGTCTCCTTTGCTCAAGTGCGCTCCAGGTGGGACGTCCTGCTCCACAAATTGCACGCTCTGTGGGGCTCGTGCGCCGCGCGTGACGCCTCCGCGAGATGCCAAGCGCAGCGCGTCACGTCGTGTGCGGTGCACGCGACGAGTGGCGCGCTGCAGGGCGCTGACAAGGGGAGGACGCTTTGCGTTGAGTGCCTGCAGCCAAAATTGTCTTATAGGACGGTCTAAAGCTGCCGCCGCAGGCATTTTGCGCTTCGCGCAACCTGCCTACAACCCAAAACTGTCTCGGTTGTGTGCGCCGCAGACTACCGAGGACAGTCAAAACAAGACTTGCGCAGGCTGCGAAATCTGGCATGCCACGTATTCATCGAGGGAAACTTTTTGCCTCGATGCGACCCAGCAGCCTGCGTAGGGACGACACGTGACACTTGTCTTCTGCAGCTTGTTCTGACGCTCGAGATTGCACTTCCAGAAGATCTTTTATTCTCCGTATAGGCCATTTTTATTTGTAGCATCCGGAGAGGACATTTTTTTATTTTCCGCAAAGGCCGTTTTGATTCATAGTACATTTTCCGACGGCGTTGACGTTCCGAAATCATCTTCCGCTCATTGGCTAGGGACTGGTCTCCTTTGCTGAAGTGCGCTCCAGGTGGGACGTCCTGCTCCGCAAATTGCACGCTCTGCGGGGCTCGTGCGCCGCGCGTGACGCCTCCGCGACATGCCAAGCGCAGCGCGTCACGTCGCGTGCGGTGCACGCGACGAGTGGCGCGCTGTAGGGCGCTGACAAGGGGAGGACGCTTCGCGTTGAGTGCCTGCAGCCAAAACTGTCTTATAGGACGGTCTAAAGCTGCCGCCGCAGGCATTTTGCGCTTCGCGCAGCCTGCCTGCAACCCAAAACTGCCTCGGTTGTGTGCGCCGCAGACTACCGAGGACAGTCAAAACAAGACTTGCGCAGGCTGCGAAATCTGGCATGCCACGTGTTCATCGAGGGCAACTTTTGCCTCGATGCGACCCAGTAGCCTACGTAGGGACGACACGTGACACGTGTCTTCTACAGCTTGTTCTGACGCTCGAGATTGCACTTCCAGAAGATCCTTTATTCTCCGTATAGGCCGTTTTTATTTGTTGCATCCGGAGAGGACATTTTTTTATTTTCCGCAGAGACCGTTTTTATTTGATTCGTTTCCCGTCCTTTGTCTGTTAATTATATATATGCATCGTAAACCATTGGAAGAAGTAATTCACAACTCACTGTTCACTTACTTCGACCCAAATACCTCGAGCTTCTCAAGATGGCCAATCTCCCCGAGGACGTCATCCAGTGCCTCGGGCAGTGCATCTTGAACGGCAACGACCTCGGCGACTACGTCCATTTTCGCGCCGTCTGCACCTCGTGGCGGTCCGCCACCCCTAGCATCTTCGAGCTCCCTCCCCAGCCACCGTCTCTTCTGATCCGACAAACCCACGGGGGCGACGGAGGTGACCGCGTTGTCTTCTTCTCCTTCGTGGACGGGAGGACGCACTCCTTCCGACTGCCGCCCCAAGCCCAAGGCTTCACTGTCTTTCTGGCGTTCGACGGATGGCTCGCCGTTAGCCGTCGTCCCAACTACGACCTCGCGCTGACGAACCCACTCACGCGCGCCTTTGTCCCTCTGCCTCCGGTACTTCATTTGTTTTCACCACCGGTAGGAGTCCGAGTCCGATCCATCGCCATGTCCGCGACCCCTAGAAACAGGACATGCGACTGCAGTATTCTTTTATGCATCGCCCTTCATCACCCGTTTCTTGTAGGCATCTCGCTCTTGAACTTCCGTCACCGTTCGATCGATTATATTCATTATTATGACGACATCGTCTACATAAACGGCATCTTCTACGCCATCAACATGCTTCGGCAGGTGAGTCTCTTCAATTCCCAATTCGTCCGGCTTGCCATTGTCGGTGAGCCGAATCCGAACCCGTTGGACAACAGGGGTTTACGGCGGTGGCGCTTCGTTGAGTCAGACGGGGAGCTATTGGTGCTCCGAAACGTGGTTGGGATTAATGGCATAGTCAACCATGACAGGAATAGGGAAATGCTTTCAACTGAGGATATCGAAGTTCTAAGTTTGAGGATGGTTGATAATATACTTAATTTGGTGGATGCGAATCGGGGCATGGAGAAGGCTTTGTTTGTAGGGTACTACGGTCGATCGTTTCGCGGCCGCCCAACGTTTGCAATGGAGCTAGGTCTAGCAGTGTTTTTCTAGCAGAAGAGTTTTTTGACGACCCTGTGTTCATGGAATCTTGCATTTTCAACCTCTTGGATAATAGTACGGAGCCATTTCCTTGCGCCGATGAATTTAGAGGCTTGGGCAACAGAAAAAGCTTGTCCATGTGGCACGTTCCTAGCCCTCTTTGAGGAGAGAGATGATCGCTCATGGTTCTGCATTTTTTAGGTTCTTTCTTTATGCCCATGCTTATTCTTGCATTCTATCTTTTAACTGACTTGACCTGTCAATGGAATTACATCTTTAGAAATTAATTTCAAGATCATCTGATTATTTGGTCAGTCATTAGTGTTCATTGTTCTATTAGATTTTGCTCTCTTTTAACTAAGTTATTAGCTAGTCAAAGGGTATTCCTCTCTAGAAGTTAATTTCAAGATCATCTATTTTTTCACTTTGCTCGGTGTTTCTTGCAGCATTGGATCTGCAGCCATGAAACAATGTTTAGGTAATATGATGGTTATTCTACCATGTCAGGTCTGAGGCTAATAGTTCCAGATATGAACTGATAAACTTTTTTGACATGCAGTAAATGTTGTCGTCTTTTAACGATGGATAAGTCATTAGCCTTGCTTTTGCCTCCGGTTCGACGTGCCCATTGGGAAGCATCTGCAACCAATTCTACCCAGACCGAATCAACCCGATCAACTAAGGCTACCCATCCAGATAACATTGCTGCTTATCATATTGAGTGCTCTGGTGATGATGCCTGATTAATTAATAGCATTGTAACAAACAATATTTATTCTGCTATGTTGCATGGCTGATCAGCTTTATGTTTCTTCTTAGCTAATATGTCCTAATCTAGTAGTAACTGGTAAGTGATCTCTGAATATTTTCGTTTTTGTCCTTGCATATGATAATTTAGGAAGTTATGCATTTTTAGGAACTTGGTTGTGAACTTTGAAACAGAATTCTGTATAAATTTTGCTCTGTTTTAACTAAGTTATTTGCCAGTCAAACGAGGAAATGTGGACAAATGAATCACCGTGATGTCAATGTTCAAGATTGAGAGTATCATCAACGTTGTGTTACAATTATCTTTTTAATCCTCCCCGATAAGATTTACATGTTAATATTAATTCATTTTATCAAATGCTTGAATTTAATTTAGTCTAACACTAGAAAAATTCTCGCACTTCGCAATGGAATTAAAATAATTTTGTAAAATATTTTAATTAATAATAATACTAAAATTAATTCTATATTAATATATCTCAGGAATAAAATATAATTACACATTAAAATATGAAAACACTATTATTTATTAATAGAGCTAAACATAAAGATAAATCTCATAATAGTGAACTTAAATTCAATTATAATAGTAAATTTTTAATATTCTAAATAGAATATTCAACTTAATATTCAATAATAATAGTAAATTTTAATAATAAAAATTAAAAATTAAAATCATGATAATTTATTTGCTTTAATCATTTGTATTAATATTTTATAATAAAAATTAATATAATTCTTATCATCAACTTATGATGAAATTTATTATTAAAATAATTAAGAAAATATAACGAGTAAGATGATATTATTAGTTATTTTAAAAAATAAATAGGATAAAAACATAATAAGAGTAAAATAGTGATGATTGGTCTGTAATTTACCTTAAAAAAATATCAGCAACCATTGTTACTAGCTTTTGGTGGCTAGCGTATTTACTGTAAAATATTAATTAATTAATTTACCCATTATTTTACAGTTACTACTTAAATAAGGTCGCATTTGTAACAATTTCAAACAATTGGCGGCTCACCTCAATTTCTTCAAATGTGGACCGATTCGGCAGAAATTAACTCGGCTTGAATCCTTGAAGCTTGAATTGGATGGTTCGCTTAATTGGGCTGCGGCTCTCCTAACCCGGGCCGGCCGAAAATTGACTTCATTACTCAACATAAATTTGCAATTTACACTTCAAAACTATTATTTTATTAGTATAAGAAGTGATTTGTCAACGTCGGATGCTTTGTTGTGCAAAAATCATTGAAACTGGATTAAGTGTAATGGAGAATAAGGAGAGAAAGAGACCAGATGAAATTTATAAAGTCAATATGCTGCATTTTAATCCATACATTTCCATTAGTAGTGGGAACATTTTTTTATAGTTGTCAACGAAAAGAGATCAGATAAGGATCCAACTTGCTGTACTTACTGTACGCAGCACCCAAATAATTTAGTCAATATCAATATAAATTATGCAAAATTGTATAAATATCACGAATTTAAGCTATTTGGAGGTGAAATATGTAATTACGAAATTTAATATGATATTTAAAAAGCTCATATATATATTTTCAAAAGTTTATGAAAAGTAGGAGGACACTCCACAAAAAAATTCATAATTTAAGGGCTTTTCTAGATAAAATCACTCAAATTGATTAACGATTAGCAAAAAACTGTTCTTTTTTTTTCTCAAGCATTGTATTTCTATTTGATGATATCTGTTTGTGTGTGGCAATGAATTATGTTTTATTTAATTCATTTAACTTTAATATATTTAATTAATTTGTTAAAATGGGGAAAATACGTTATGATATGCCGACATTGACTTATGTTGTATAATTAAATATAGTTCCTATTTTGACTTATGACACGTGCATGATAAATGCTTCTGCCACATCACAATCATCTCTTATCATTCAAATCTACTCACTTGGCAAATATTCTCATCACATTATATATCATGCTGAAACGAATATTTATGAGTGGGATCTTATTCGTCTAATTTTGATCCTAAAGTATCACTTTATGTTCCAATTTAACCTTTAATTTTTAAAATTTCCCAATTTAATTATTCATGTATTGCCAAATATATAGAGGCTTTGCTATTTATGTTGCTCCTCAAAACTCAAATCCAGTAAATTCTTCTTGTCTTTGGGAGGTTAACAATAACATTGAGAGCGTTTAGTTTATATGTATTTTTCTTAAAAGTATAAAAAATATTTGGTTCACAAGAATTAATTACACTATAAATCACACTTCTCATGTTGTAATATATTTGATTCACATGTGTACTTTTTGAAAAATATCCATCAAATGATCATTGATAGATTGTTTGGTTGATATGTGTACAGTTTAGAGCTGGTGTCATTGCCAGTTCCAAGCTAGCGCCCAAAATTAGGATCTAGGCGTCGGTTTCCTAGTACTGACGTCTGATAGTGTTAAGCGTCGATTTCAAACTGACACCCTACATAGATGCTGATAAATTTATGCGCACAAGTTTTTCAACTTTTTTATTGTGTTAGATTGAACTATTTGATATTAAAAGTCAATATAAAAGTGGCTAAAAGTGAACTTACACTACAAAAAAATGAGCATCAATGCTAGAAATTTTATGAGGGCTAAAATCTATCACAAACTGTGATGAATTTATGATAACGCAAAATGAACTTTATTTTTTTTCCAAAACAGTGATGGACATGTGATGGGAAATTTGACAAAACACAATTTCATCACAAATTCATCATAGAATTTGTGAACAGTTTGACCTAAATTTTTTAATAAATAACATCTGTGATAGATAGGGAGCGATTTTATTTCTATCACTAATATTTTGACATAATTAATTTGTCACTAAAATTATTCTTTATGTCCGTCAGGATCCGTCACTGAGCCACCACATAACAATGACATAATAGTGACAGAAGTAGAAATTCGATACAAAATTAAACTAAATAAAAATGTTTCCCCCATGTATAGGTTCGAATTCATAACCTTAAAAATTTATTATTATTTTGTTTGATTACACATGGGTTAAAATTATTATTATTATTATTTATTAATCATCATAAACATAACTTTTTTAGTCTTTTATTAATTATGTTTTTTTTTCTAATTTTTTTATTTTATAAATTGATACATCGTCGGACCTAAGAATTTATTATCATACTATCATTTATAAAGTTATTAAAATATTATAAAAATAAAAAATATTATTATATTATTATATTATTTCATTATTAATTACATTATTATATCATAATAAGCTATATATAATAATAATATAATGGATAAATAGTAAAATCTCTCATGAACTATGATCTATTTATAATTATCCTCCTTGAACTTAATTTAAAATTAGACCAAAAAAATAAACTTTATGAAACTAACAAAAATACCTCATTTGTTAACTTAATATTATTTATTTAATATATTTTTTTGAAATGACACATGACACTATTTCATTAGTCCAAATATTAAAATATAAAAAAATTAATTGAAAAATTAATAAATTAAAAATTAGAAAATATTAATTGCTAGGTTAGTTAATTAGAAAATAAGTTTGCAGTGAATATTTCATAATTTCTAATTTATTATTTTTTCAATTAATTTTTTACTTATTTTTTAATATTTAGATCATTGAATAAGTGCGTATCAATTTTTTAAAAAAAGATTTTATTAAATAAATAATATTAAGTTAACAAATGAGATGCTTTTATTAGTTTTATAATATTAAGAGCGAATCGAGCAACAGTGAGGAGATTTTCGGCAACATACGTCAATCGTGACATAAATTTTTATCACTGATACCTTTCGATGACAAATTTTCGAGCAATTGTAACGAATTTTTTCATCACTTGTGATGCTCATTTTTTTCATCACTTGTGATGCTCATTTTTCTTGTGGTGTTATTTTGTGAAAAAAGGAATCTTTGATGTCTAACGATGAATTAAAAATTTGATTTATATCATGCTTTAAAATTTTCAAAGATAGGTGTCAAACATAGAGACCGGATTCCATTCTTATGGAGTTTGGCATCACATAAGTATTCTCCGATATTTATAGACAACCTTATGCATCAGTATTCTTAATTCATATACTTATTAATTATACCACTTAATTATTTGGACGACAGGACGAATTATTCTACTATATACTATATATTATGGCCGTTCAAGCTCAAATTAAGAAGATATATATATCCATCATTAATTGACCGCATGCTAGCGTACGTAAAAAATTACACTATATATGAAAACATACAGTACTAATTATTCGAGATGAATAATATTTAATATTTTGCATTATGATTTATGAATATGACTGGGACTCGAGTACAAATAGTGGATAATTTCCTTCCTTCTTTGATTAATTAATTAATTTAGCCAAATACTAATTCGGCTATATATAACAGTACAACACATTAATTAATGGCTAGTACGTACTACAATCACCCATGAATTCATGGATGATTAATCAAACAGGTGGTGTTAGGGTTTCCCAGGACTCCTGGGATCATGACGGCTGTTTGCTCCTGAGATTGGGTAATCATTAAGCTCAATGTTCATCCTCTTCATCACAACACTTTTCTCATTCATCATCATCATCATCATCTTTCTGCTCACCATTACCTGCATGATCAGATCAACTAATTAATTAATATTCACTCAATAAATTAACTTGTTAATCAACAGTTGAATAGCCATCATCATTGTGTATTAATTATATGATCTAATCAAAGAAATATATACACCTGATCATCTGCCACCTCCGTTGATGCCATTTTCTGGTTCCTTAAAGCAAGAGTTCCTGATTAATTAGAAAGATGTAATTAATGAGAAAAAACTTAAGAAGCACCAAAACTTATCTAAAAATTAGCGCGCATTGATTTCATTAACTAATTACCAGGAAGAGGTACTGCAACCAAATAGAGGATGAAAGAGAAGAAGATAAGCGTTGTAAGTTTCTTCTCTTCCATTTGCCGACAAGCTAGAGACTACTAAATTCTTCTGAATTCCTCCTTAATTTTGGTGGTGTTGAAGACAACTGATGAAGTACGTATATATAGAGCAAAAAGGCAGCCCACATTGTGTGGTCAACTTCTCCTTTATTGAAAAAAATAGGGCAGATTTTGTTCTCATTCCATAAATTCAATTTGTTTCATGGATTTCCTCCTCCTTGATGTATGATGGCACTTATGACTCTTCACACACCCTAATAAAGACATGTGCATGTGAATGATTTGTGTCTCTTTCATTGTATGCATTGTGCATCAGACTTTCTTCCTCCTCAAAAAACGCACTATAACTAATATCAGCAAATTAAATGAATATGAATATTGACGACTGTTTGAAGATCTTTGTTGGGAATCACTACCAAGTTGAAGTTTTGCGGATCGAGTGCTAAATGTTCGGTATGACTGCTGCAGTAATTAATTCAAGGCATGGGCGAGATTGGTGGAAACTTTACCCCACCACAAGAGATGGATGGTGTGCTCCAGAACAAGGCATGGGACAGCACTACTACTACTACTACAACTTTGATGATGGAAGCCTATCAAATAAAAGTGGCTTCTTCCTCGTAGAAACTTCTACCAGCCAAATTCCATGATGTCTATGTTCATTAGTTTTGCAGGATTCTTCATATTTATGTATAATAATACTTTATATTTGAATTTTTTTTGCATAATACTTTATATTTATGTATAATAAGATCAATATTCTAAATATTTTAAATATTTTATATTAAAGCTAGTGTCAGGGATTAAGTGTTGATGATGAAAAACACAAGGTTGTCGCGTTTGAACCATAGGAAGAATGAAACACTAATTAATTAAGTATATTTATGTTGAATTAATTTATTTGATCAAAAGCATGGAGCTACGGGTTCTAAGTTCTAATAGGATATTCAAAATTTTACCAGCTGTTCAATCATCTTAGTTTTAATTAGATTAGATAAGTTGAATTGATTGGTTCATGTAATACCCTAGTTTGAGTAGTTTCAAAGCAACTCCTGATCTTGACATGGAATATGCTATGTGTACCCTGGTGTTAAGCAATGGCCATCCATGATCCATCTTATGGCTAGTAAAAAGTTTCTACATTTCTGAAGAAGTTTATTTCTTCCTATTCCCTATTTTTTAAGAAAAATATATATCCAGTATGTATGCCTACAAAATTTTAATATCTTATTAAATACTTTCTCATTGCTATTTTTAAGAGGTTAATTACAAGGTAATTCTCTTTTGTCATCACCTCTCTAACCAATGTTAATCAAATCTCAATAGAATATACCTCTCTAATCAATATTAATCCTTTTTTGTTAGAATTTACCTTTATAATCAATGTTAATCAATATGAAATTGTTGAAGTGGTATCAACAAGACTGCAGTTTTAGCATAACAATAAGATTGTTCCCTGCCAACCCGAGTGACTAAGGGCATGTTTGTTACACATGGTTTCGGGTTTTGGTTTCGCCCGAAACCGAAACCGGGCGATGAAGAATCCCCATAGTGATCCTTCAAGGTTCATCAGCATTAGGCTCATGCCAGTGCATTACATCAATAGAATCTAATCAAATTTCATGAGTAATTAAATGCTAATTGACTTCTTAAAAAGTTTATGAAAATAATTAATTAGTTTACACTACCCTCCAAATAAAATTAGAACCCTGGAGTCAAGATCATAACATCCATAAGTTGTGGAGATAAAGCCTAGCAATTCTGATTCTAATTATATTAGTTAGCAATAATCACGGTAAGAATATTCCATATCCAATTCTCAATTCTCTAAGGTTTAGAGAACTATAAAGACTAATAAGTGAATAGGTAAGCAAGAACTTGGTGTTAGAATAAAGGGAAAATGGTCAAATTTGCTCATGAAGTATTGAAAATGGTGCAAATTCGTCCATTAACTATATTTTTTATCAAAATTATCCTCGACGTTACATAATTGGATCAATTTTTTCTTAACGGAAATCCACGTGCAAACGTGGCAAGTGAAGCTCGGCCACATAATATGCCACGGTGAAAAATGACAAATGACAATAATGTACTAACAAGGAAAATTTTGGCCCAAAACATATTTAAGGAGCATATTTACACATTTTTTAATACTTTAGGGGCAAATTTGCATCTTTTCAATACTTCAGGAATAAAATTAATCATTGTTTCTTTTATATATTATTATCATTAATGTGGTTCTAATTAACATTATAAGAATGATGTTGATATCATCTTTACCAAAATCAAGAAAATATAAGCTAGCTTAACAATTATACTTTGTGTTGTAACTGAATTTTTTACTCAAAGATATGAATTATTAGCTTTAGTCACTTGTCATTGTAATAAGAAACCAACCAACATAGTAGGGGTGAGTTCGGGTCGAGATTTAGTATGTCTCGGTCCCGTCCCAATTTTGAGTCGGGACGCAAATATGTGTCACAGTCTTGGTCCTGAATATGAAGCATCCTGATTTTGTCCCAGTCTCATCCCGATTTTGAACTGGGATGAGATTCTCCCTGGACTTTCGGGTCCAGCCGGACCGATTACTAATAATTAAATTTAATCAAGTTTTTATTTTAGTAATCAAGATATATCTTTTTGAATAGTGTTTTTGTCTCATCTTTAAAATTTATATTTCTCAAGAAATTTACTAAAGTATTTGTTTAAATTCTAAGGTAGAAGCCAAACTTGTAGAAATCGTGCAATAGACATAAAACACGTTGGCTGAGCACCATAGAGATTTTATTCAAGGGAAAAGAGCTAAATTTACTCATGAAGTATTGAAAAATGTGCAAATTTGCCCCTTAAATATGTTTTGAGCCAAAATTGCCCTTGTTAGTACCTAATTGTCACGTGTCATTTTCCATCGTGGCATCTTATGTGGCCGAGCTATACTTGTCAGGCGAGATTTCATTTGTTGATGTGGACTTCCGTTAAGAAAAAAGGCAAAAATGATCCAAATGTAACTTCGAGGGCAATTTTGATCAAAAACATAGTTAAGGAGCAAATTTGCACCCTTTTCAATACTTCATTTGCAAATTTGACTATTTTCCCTAGAATAAAACTCATGCATAGAACACTCTTAACTTTTTTAAAAAAATGATAAAGAGAACACTTTGAGTTATGCAGAGATTTTCTTATGTTTTTCTTTTTGCCAAATCAAAAGTTGAAGCCAAGATTTCAGCTGTAGAACTTTATTCCTTGATGCATAAAATTTTATGGCCGAAAAGTAGTTGTTGGTAGATGGGAATTTGATACTATTCTCTTTTCCTATCAAAGTAGGTAGGCTTGGTGATTTGAAACTAATGTTTAACTATTAAATACCCTCAATTTATAGAATTTGCTACTTTGTGTAGGTCATATATTCTTGATCTAATTGAGCTTTGCATATTTTCTCTCAGCTTGGCGAAGCATATGTTTGTTCAAGTTAGCAAACATATTAAGTATGGCAAGTTGGGTGAAGCAGATTGTGATTGTGTGGATGCCTTAAAATTGCTAATTTTGGATTAAAGCTAATAGAAATTGTTAAGAATATAATGATATGTTTGCTTCATATGATAGGATAGGATAGGATAATAAATGAGGGTGTATTCAATATGAATTTTTTAAATCCGATATACATCGGATGTAATATTAATTTTATACTTTTCTATTCTCATTTTTTTTAATTCATGCACTAAATAAATAATGAATATTAATTCATCATTTATCTTATCATCCCTTATCCTATGAAGCAAACATGTCTAAATGTATAGATTGATTTCTTTTCTAACAACTTAGGCGTTTGAGAAAGTTGATCATGCAATCAAATTTGACAAAAATATTGGTTTAGTGCAATGTTTTCAAATTCAGGCTTTGAACCGATTGGGTATCGATTCCCACTCAGTCCCTTCAAGTACAAAGGTCACTAGTTTAGGCTTGATGGGATCTAACTTTTTTCACTGGATTTGATTGGATTTTGATCAAATGAATTTTACAGAGCAAAACTTGAACTCATTGTTTTAAT
Source organism: Canna indica (assembly GCA_034359265.1). Taxonomy (NCBI): domain Eukaryota; kingdom Viridiplantae; phylum Streptophyta; class Magnoliopsida; order Zingiberales; family Cannaceae; genus Canna; species Canna indica. The sequence goes on from CP136891.1 coordinate 1,408,320, forward strand.
TGAACCGGTGAGAGCCCAGATTGAGAAAGTTTAGAGTAAACTCATAGCCGAGTTCTACAGATCAGGATAAACTATTGGCTAAAATTTCTAATTCTCAACAATATAACTCAAAAGTAAAACTAGAAAATCTAAAAGGCTTTGCCGATTTTATCCATCATATAAAATTTCACATGAATTAAATTTGACAAGCATTTTAGATTAAGTAATATTTCAAATGCCCTTTTGAAATGCCAAAGCAAACTTACCCTTCCCTCCTCCCACTCCCCTTCCCCCTCTTTTCCAAGTTAGCATGAACTCAGACTTCAAACACATTTGCTATAACATGTACCTGAAGTCCAGCCCTCCAAAAGCCTCAATTTTCAAGGCTGATATTGTTCTTGCTTTCAAGCTTTGGTACCAAAGTTGCTTTGATTCATACGGTTACCTTGTCCTCATTATTGGAAAAGTTTGCAGCTCAAGTTTCTTTGCTTGATGATTGAAAGTAAGATTCACACTGATGCTTAATTTAATGGCTTTTTGGATGTTTGACCTAAAATAGTCAGGGACAGTTGTCAACCACCAGTCAACTAACACGAAGATATTTTGTCTAAAAACCCTCAATGAAGTCATCACACAATTAAACCAGACCATCGAAAACCATAAAGAAGGTTTTAGATTTGTGTTTCTCAGAGGTGGTACCTAAGCGCTTAAACCCAGGGAATCACTCTTCATTTTTTTGAATAAAATATTGACTAATTAAACAATGACAATTGCCAAGCATGGATTTCTAGAGAAAATTTTATTGGATTGTGAGGGATCATCCATGTAATCTTCTTTTTCGTATGAAAATTCCGGAAACAGTATGAGACAAGGATGCAAGTACATAACAAAGTCTCATAGATTGTTAACATTAAACACGCACACACAAAAGGATTGATCACTTCTTTTGTAAGTCTACTTACTAAAATTTGAACAGGTTCTTGTGAACTTTCAGCACCAGGCGACATGTTAATGAGACTCTAGTTGAATTTCTTCGGAAGATGTTATTCTGGTCAGTGCTAACTTTGCCTTCTGATGTTAGTTCTTGCAGAGAACTATGAGGGAAACCTGGGTCCTTGAGTTTCATGACTTCTGAAGTATTTACAACCTGGAACCAAAAAGGAAAGTAGAAATAAAATCACCTAGTGATGGTATATTATCAACTTTTACTTAAGATAGCAATTGGAAATTGCCATAATAGCAACTTCAACCCTACTAATTATGGTAGGAAGTCATTCTGATTAATATGAGTCTCATTCTCACCTTATCTAAACTAAGTACCTCGGAATCTTGAATTCCATGAAGATAATCTGAACAATAGAATGGCATCATAGGAAAAAAATATAACTCAGCAGTGATACTTCCAGCAACTGAATAAGTAAATATGAAGACTGTTAGGTTTCACCTGTATAGGCTTGATCTTTGAATATCAATAAACTGCAGGGCATTAATAGAACGGAACATTGGTGGTGCTCATCAACTGGGCTGCCTGTTGATTCAGTAGAAATAGTTGAATCTTTGTCTTTTGATCTTGGATGGGGTGTGAAATCAATTGTTATTGGTGATTCAAGAGACAAAATTGCAACAACAGGGAAGTAGGCAGGGCCATCTTGGTGTGACTGAAGAGAGAAAGATTGTTATGTTCCCATTTAAAGTTTTATGGAAATAACAAGCATCACAATAACAATGCCATTAAAAAAAAGTGAAGCATTCTTTGCCTCAAAAACCAACCATAATCCCTTGATCTGGAAGATATTCATTAATAAGCACATGGTTGATCGGTGAGGGAAACAATCCTGTCTGTTGACTTATTTTCTCAGTTATCTTGGTGAGCCAAGATGGCACTGCAAAAGTAAAGATAAACAAAATAATTAACTCTTAGAATCCCAATAGTTCTCTGAAACAACATACCTGCAAATCATGGTTTACCTATGTTAATGAGTAAATGTCTTACTGGATTTTGTCTGTAAGAAGTCTATGGTTATGTTAGCAGCCAGGAGTAACAAAAAACCACAAAAAAAATTATGCTTAACAGCCAAAAGAAACTGAGCTAACATTGTCCAGCAGATTAACCCATCAGAAATACCAGTGACTAAACATATGAAATGACTTATTTTTCTCTTGATATAATACTGAACTGTTTATTGTTTAGGGTTTGCCCATGCTGCAAATCCATTAGCATCAAGTGAGACTTCTTTTTACAGTTGTGGGTTGTTTGAAGCCATTAGCTACAAAAAGATTGCAGCAAATTTAACCAAACATGTCATTAGTTCACTATACCAAACATATCATTAGTTGACTATATATCTTATATAGTCATGAGTCTCGCCACTGCAATTGCATAACATAAAGCTTTATTTATATGATTCCTCTATTTAGTAGTATTCATTCTAGTAACTGCAAATACTAGATGATAGTCATCGACTATGATCATCAACAAAAAAAAGAACTATCATCATGCGCGTGGTATTCTTCACAAAACAGTTACTTATATAACACAGCCTAATATCCTTCGCCTCTTTACAAGGTAGTAATAGCACATTTGCATCGTATAAATGTATAATGAGCAAATTTCATAACATGAAGAACAAAATTTGAAGGTCATCCGAGTTGCTTAATCAACTTATCTTCAAATTCCAAAAACTTAAGTCATGCGATGCACTACTTCACTACTGAGATAATTTGACAAACACCTTGGGTGCACACACAACTACAAAACAACATCACTTGTTCAAAATCATTAACTACTTAAAGAATTTATCAACGAAGACTAAAATCAACCTTTTAAAAAAAAACTTTGAAATGGAAGATCCTACATCCAGAAACATAGATTAGAAGCATGAATGAGTAGCAAACAAGTGTTTCTGTACTCACAAGGTTGAGGCAACAATCCCTTCTCATGAACCACCCCGCCTACGTTCCAAATCAGAGTACAAACAACGAGATATACATTAGAAAATACTGGATCGCTTCAAAGCCGAAGCATAGCCCAAAAATATAGAAGTAATGTCTCACCCCAATTCTGCAGTCTCCGGTTCTTCAACGATTTCCACCTGGATGCTGGCACCTCGTAAATCTGCAAATACACATAATTCTGAGGAAACCTCAACCAAATTAGACTAAATCACATGGAGAATAAGTTTTTTTTAAGGAAAAGTAGTGATCTTGATGCACAGCCACAGTATTGGTGGTAGTACGTGGTGGAGGAGCTGCGATTGTTCGGATTGGGTGACGAAGTTGGGGATGTAAGCGACGGTAGGGAGGAAGCCGACAGTGTAGTCGTCAATTCGGAATCGGTTCTCGCCTCGCTCTTCTTCCCCTTCCATGTCTCCCTTGCTTCGATTGATCTCAGAACAGAGACTAGAGAGTTTGAAGACCCATATAATATTTATTTGTTTGTTTTATTATATTTTCTTAACGGTGTGTTTTCAAAATTAGATCTGCAGTGATTTTTTTTAATTAATTTTAAATATATATATATATATATTAAATAATTTATCCTCATTCATGTTTTAAATATATTAAATAATTTTAAATATATATTTATTAATTTTAAATAAACTTATTAAATAATTTATCCTCATTCATATTAATTTTAAATATATTTATTAATTTATCCAAATTTAATACTTGCATTTACATCCCAAAAAAGGGGAAATGAGACTAAATGCAATTTATATTGAGCAGCTTTAATCTGAATTGAAGTTTTAAATACATTAAAATAGTTTAAAAATTTTAAAAGATTTTTTATAGCAAGTTTTTAATGATATGAAATTATTTGCAAATAATATGATTCCAATATGAGCCAATATGAACGTGGTTTTAGAATTTTCTATATTTTATTTTACTTTTAAGAATATTTGTCCAATTAAGTTCAACCAAATCAAACCCCAACTCAATCGTATAATATTCAACTCAATAATCAATATAACATCTTTGATCATCCTAAAAATCTAGTGAATTAGTTTATTTCATTGTATAGAACAGAAGAATACTGTAACAAATGAGAAAAAAATTGATATAATATTTTTATGACTCATCTGATAAGCAAACCTTGAAATTTTATTTTTTATAATTAAAATTCTCACTTCACATGCTGACATGGTGTATTTTGTCAATCAATAAGTATAACTTGAACTAATAGCATAGGTATTAAACTGAATTTTTAAAATTCAAACAAATCTTTGAAATATTAAAATTTTGGATTTTTATACAAATGAAAAGGTTACTAATTATTTCTATGATTTATTTCCTCTTGAGAATAAAAACATTTCAATGATTCGGACTTCTTAGAAAAATGTATTAATTAAATTTTTTTAAAAACAAGTTAGAAAGTTTTGCATCAAATTCAAAATATAAACTCTTCTAGCTCAATTAAACAATAAAAATTTATTGATGAATATGTTCAAACAAGAAAAATCATAAAATTGTTTGTTTACTAATCTATTTGTCACATCATTTATTTGTTCCTCATAAAACTCAGCTTTCAACTTTTTATACAATTCTAGTCACCACTTACAAAAATAATACGAGGACAAACACCAATCCTCAATTAATAAATCCAGTCCTCTGCTAGATCTGTAGAACATAAGGGCAAAGAAGAAAGTAATACTGCACAAATTCTATTTTCAGATGACACCTCAGACAAAGATCTATAACAGTAGAAAAATGTTCTCTCGACCTTTGGCACGTAGGGATGTTATCATGCATTAGTTTTCACATAAAAATCTTAATTTTTGAGCGTACTTTTATATCTAAAAAAATTTAATTTAATTTTATTAGGCATTAGATTGAATTCGATCTAAATTTAGCAAAAAAGAAAAGAAAATGTAAACTGAATGGATAGCTCTCGTATGCAGTCTTGATCTGCATTTATTATCTTCTTTTTTTCCCCTTTTTTCTTTTAGAAAAAAAAAAGGCTGCGCTGCCTTTGCTTTGTTTTTTTTTCCATTTTATTTCTTTTAAATTATTATATTTTCTTTGTTTTTCTTTTTCTTTTTCTTTTTGATTTTAACTATTTTTATTTTATATATATTTTTAATTCTAATTTTATTCTCAAATCAATAAATTGATTTCAAATTTTTCTTTATTCTTAATTTCAGTAAATATTTAAAATATTATTATCTTTTATTTATTACTCATTAAAATTTGATTTTTTAATATTCTTAATTTATTGAGTTCTTATTTTGATGCAACTTATTATATTTTAAAAATTCAAATTTTTAAAATGACTTTCTCAATTTTTATTTAATTTTTGAACTTTTATGTTTGTTATTTTTGTTTAGCGTTGTATAAAAAATTCAAAATTTTAAATATTTATGATTTCTTACCTTTGTTCTATTTCTTAGTTTTTTTTATTAATATTTTTTTTTATTTCAACAACAATCCAAAACCTTGAATTAAACGACTCATGAATTAATATATATATTATAAAATTTTAAGTTCAATTGTATTTTTAATGTCTATCTAAATTAGATTTTATTTTAATTTGATCGAATTATAAAATTGATTCAATTTTCTTTAAACTTTTGTTTGAAAAACATGCATGATTTTCATCATTTCAATATACAGTTTTTCACATGATATATTTATCATTTATTATTTTACTTTCTACTTTAAAATTTATTTTCTATATTATTATTATTATTATATTATTATTATTATTATTATTATTCCTAATAAAATTTTAACTCCATTTTTATTTTTATGATATTAGTCCATAGTAACTTTTGATACATATTTATTATTAACTTTTAAATTTTGATTATAATTTTATTTTTTTACAATTTTTTGTCAAGTTGATATATGCATTTCGTGGAAAATTAAATACACCAAATTATACTAATATTATTTGATTATATTTTGTTTATAAATTTTTACAATTTATAAAAAAAAATTAAATTTCGAATAAATATAGTTGATCTAAATAAATAATTTATATAATATGTATATATAATACATTTATAATAAATTCTACGTCATGCTAGGAAGTGTTGTTTGGCTGGATAGTTCGTCAGAGCCTTCGTGGCTCAACCTTTTTTTGGACAATTCGTCGAAAAATTGTTTAAAATGTAACAATTGTCGGAAAAACTCTGAGAAATATGAAATTTGTCGAAAAACTCTAAGAACATAAAAAACTCTAACAAAATTCAATCTTGAATACCGAACATAATAAATCCTCTCAAGTTTACATGTTATCCTTCGCTAATAACTTGAACGAATAAAATAAAGAAAAATTCAATAGCAAAATGAGAAATCTTTTTCAACCTACAAGTACTCTGTCTTTATACATCATGCACTTTCTCTCTATCAAATTAACAATCCCAAAAAATGTGAGCGACAGGTGTTGCATTTACATAAGATAAGTTGCGTTTTTTCACATAAAGTCTCTCAAATATAATAAACCTAAAATAATTTCTAAAATTTCAAAAGTTAAGCAACAATTAAATTTATAATAAACATATTTATTTCTATATTATTTGGTACATGTGAATAAAATATTACTTTTATATTAATTGGATATTTAATTTTTTCATTAATTTTTTTTGGGTATGGTTTAACTATTTATCTTTTGCTTTCATTTAAGATAATGTAGTGATATTAATAATATAATCATGTGATACATAAGAGTTGGACTCTTATTTTTTTTAAAAAAATCTTTTTTCTTTTCTACTTTTATTATTTAACATTTATCAAAATTATAATATTTAAAATCTTCCTCTTTTTGTACTTTCATTATTTAACCTGTACCAAAATTATAATTTTTTTAAGTTATTATTTAATTTATGAATTATATTATTTTTAGTACTTATGCTTAATGTTATTTATTATTATATTAAAAGATTATATTCATCTTTATTAAATATTTCATTATCTTTATTGAGTATATTAAACTTTATTATTATTGTTCAATTTAAATTTAATTATTGTAAAATTAATCTTTATTTTTGGATCTATTAATAAATAATTTTATATTTATATCGTAATATTTAATTATATTTTAACATTATATTCTTTAATATATAATCAAATTTATAATTTCTTATTCTATAATTATTTTATAAAAAATTTATTATGTCAAAAAATACACATATTTTATATTATTATGTTTGATTACGATGTATTTGTTTTATATATTAAAAGATAAAATTAATATCATTATAATTATTAAATTAAAATTTATTTATAAAATATTTTAATTCCACTAAGAAGCGTGGAAAATTTCTAGTTATTATTCAAAACTGGGTGCTGCACGTTGGTCAATAAAACCACCGGCGGGGGAGTTCTGAGATGCGATCTCTCCTGTGTTTCAATTTTCATTATGATATTGATTTGGCAGAAGAGACAACGTGATGACCCACGTTTAACCCTTCTCCCCAATTGGCCAATTGCTCGTACTTTTTCCTGTTTGGGTAACTCTTGGTGAGTAATCTGAAAAATGCCACATAGCTTTTGGTAACAACTTAAACGCCATCTAAAAGTTTTCCCATCCCCTTTGTACCTACCTTTTATTCCACACTTCTATATTTTGTTGTGGTTGCTGTTATTTAGAAATAAAAATGAAAATGAAAAACGACTTGACGGGAATTGTTTTTTCTCATGCTATGACGGATTGGAACGGGTACTTATAGAACTAATTTAGGAAAATAATAAAAAAAGGTGATATGTATAAAAATAAAGCAATAATTCCAAACTGTAGTTGAATAAATTCCTAATAATAATTTATGACCAATAATTAAAGAAAATGGCATGTATGCAAATTTACTCATCTAACACTATTTCCTCACAACACACCATCCTTTTGACTCCCCCATCACCCAATGCGAAACCAGCTTCAATAATTGTCTTCAGAAACCTAAAAATATACCCTAAAAATTGACCCAATAGATTTCGACCACATATTTATTTATTTTATTTTATTTAATAAACCCATAATAATTCATTTGCCAATTGCCAAAGGCTATTTTTTGGGTGTAGTTCGGAGGAAGGCTATTTAAGTTTAATTTAAGTATTCAACTGCCAAGCTTGGCGTCCTCACCTCCCCTTCCCACTTCTTCCTATTCTTCTCCTCACCAAATCCGGTTGGAGAAGGGGAGTAACAAGCAATAAACCTCCAAAGGCGCTTCCTTTCTGGAAAACCAATGGATATTTTGCAGTCCTACCGCGTCGAGTCCGTCGCAATCGCCGTCGCCGTGGTCGCTGTCACCGCCGGTGCCGCTTATTTCTACCTCAGCAAGAAAAAAAATGGTCGATTTTTTATACCCTTTGGGGGATCATCTTTGTGATATGAGTTCGCGCCTCTGTGGGTTTAGATAACTCTTTGTTTGGATCCTTCTCTTTATATACTTTGGGCGGCCGTCTCCTTAGTGATATGTGGCGATTTCTAATTTTCGTTTATCCTTGGTATTTACAGGTCGTGTTTGTGTTGTAAATAGAAATCAATTTCTCATTAAAGTTTGGACTTTAGGGGGTTTTAATGGCTATTTGACTCGTCTGTTCCATCTTTTGGATTCGTTTCAACAATAAATTCTGATTATGTATTGATGGAGCTATTTGGCTGTGATCTGGTGACTGAAACAATATCTTTACGTTTCAAAGTTAACTATTTAGTATTTATCTCCAGAGTTATTGGGATGATGTCCTCAAAAGTTGTTAGGACTTTATATAGAAACTTCAGAATATCTAATACAAGGCAAAGTATCATCAGGCAAAGTATTCGATTTTGTTTAATTTAAAACCAAAATCTTTTGCAGTAAGTAAATAAATTAAATGATTTATTCACGATAAATAAATTAAATGGTTTATTCACGCGGTTGGTGAATCTGGATGATTTTTTCTATGTTTGGAAAGAGACATAGGCTGAGAATCATTAGTCCCCACTCAATCAATATTGTTTGTGTTTTCAGGTTGCTTGGATCCTGAAAATTTCAAGGATTTCAAGCTTGTTGAGAAAAAACAGCTAAGCCACAATGTGGCTAAATTCCGATTTGCTCTCCCCACCTCCACTTCTGAGCTAGGTCTCCCAATTGGGCAACACATCAGTTGCAGGTTAGTTTACCTTTTGTACATTTCCTCTATTTCAATGCCACTACTGTTATGGCTTAGGATTCATTGTGCACTCGCAGGGGAAAGGATGCTGCTGGTGAAGAAGTGATCAAACCTTATACACCAACTACTTTGGACTCTGATCTTGGGTGCTTTGAACTTGTTATCAAGGTATATAGATATTAATCATGGACAAGTTAGTGCATTTTCTAATGTTGTTTTTATAACGTCATGTATTGCATTCATATATGGGGAGAATGATAAATGGACGTCTCTAGCATAATGTTTTATCATTTTTTTGTTGTTTCCATCATGTAGATGTATCCACAAGGAAGAATGTCTCATCATTTCCGTGAAATGAATGTTGGTGACTACTTGTCTGTGAAGGGTCCGAAGGTATGCAATGTTTATTTCTTTGTTTTTATTTTCCATTTGTTGTAGACTGTTCATCACTCATGCAATTTACGATGTAAAAAGCTGTGTCTTATGTAGTCTCATGTATTATGATTTCTGACTGATTTTTAGTGTGAGAACTAGGAATAGAGAATTGTTCAAGCCAGGAACATTACCTAGACTTCTTGTTCACAATGTTGCATAATAATTAAATAATTTGGAGTAGAAACTGTTTTCTTAGTTGTAAAGCAAGCCTGATATGTGTGACTGATGATTTGGAAACAACATAGCATGTAAGACATGTATTGCCCCTGCTTGCCTTCTGGCTGCATTAGTACTGATGTGGTATATTCCATTATATCGCAGGATCCTTTATTTTGATTGGTGTAGGATCTTACTGAGTAAATAGTTTCTGCAAGATGGAGGTTGTATTAACCATTAGTAGTATGTGTATTATAGTTAATCTACGTGTGATAGGTAAAACAAATGCATTAAGTGTGATAGCTGCATCCATGTGAACATGCTGCAGTTTTAGATAGGTTTGGATTAGAAGTGATAGGGGTATAGTATGGATTGTTAGTTCCATATAGTTGTTCTTCATTCATCATTCATTATATACTCATGCTATCCATGATGCTATAGCTTCATTTTCAGGAAACTGACAAAGTCTCACTGCCTAGTAGTGGTCTGTTGCAATCCTAAACCTTTTTTGGCTTGGGATTGGCATTGACTTTGTCAAAATTCCAAATTAATGCTTACTGGATGATGTCAAGTTTAGTAGATGATCTCTATAAGTAGATTAAAGTAGACATTTATTTCTTTATTTATTCATGCAAAGGCATTTGTTGATCCCAGAGAGGGAACGACCTCCAACTACTGCATTTGTATAGTTGTGAGTTTTTACCTGTACTTCATAAGTGTCAAAGTGTCAAAAAGTAAAATGCCTAGCAACTTTTATGGGTAAGCGCTTGAGAATTGAGATGGTTTGGTGGTACGTCTAAAGGTGTTGTACAAGTTCTATCCAGTTTGTAATGTAGGGATACAACTTGTACACCCTAAATCTCTTATTTCTATGCTTGTATGAAATTCTAGTTAAATGACTGAGACCTTAAGATGAAATTTCTTGACTAGTCAATGTTACCTATATTGCTTTTGTAAGATCAACTATAGCATTGGGTCAAGAATTTCTTCTCTTTGAATTTGGCTACATCAGTACCATTTGTTGTACGACTTTGGTTGGTCACCATCTTGAAATATGAAATAAAAATAATGCTTCCACATCAACCATAATACCAGATAGCCTCTTCTAATGCTTGGATCTCCTGCAAATTGCTAGAGAAGCAGCCTGCAGAGGCGGTGTTATTAAGGCATTTCCAATTATTTCAGGGAAAATGTCCAAGACTCCATTTCACCAATTCAATCAATTGGATCGTGATTTCGTGGCTATTATTTTGATACTTGTAGAAGACTGTAGAATGTGCCTTGTATTTATTTGTTATTATTTACTAGATTCTTTTGTCTGCTCGTGGTTTTCTCCAAATGTGTAAATATAAAAATTAGATCAAATTAGGTGCTATTGTTGGTTTGCTCTAAATTTGTTTATTGTCATATAAATAATTAGTGTCACACAGTGGCGGAGCCAGAAATTAAATTGGAGGGGGGCAAGCTCTCAAATGAACAAATACTAAATTACCAACGATATTATACATGAAAAAATAAGTATTTTTTACAAAAAAAATAATTCATCACATCATATATAAAAGTCATTATAGACATTGTTCGTATATAATGCAAAGCATAGAACATAACTAAATGAAATCAAATAATCTATTGTATAAAAATTAATTAGGCAATTAAATAAAAATTGCTTCATATCGTTTGTTGGACGCCGGCAGGAGATCCACGGGTAGACGAAATGATTGGCTGGACGCCGGAGCACGCGATCGAGCGGCAAGCGGTCGGCACGACAGGAGATGGGGACCGATCGACGGCAAGGAGATGGGGAGGGTTAGGTATCGGGAAAGAAAATAAGTAATTTGAGGATAGATGAGTAATTTTTAAAATGAAGAGGGGCAAAATGGTCAAAATACATATATATAAGACCCAAAAAAATCAAAATTGAATGGGGGCAGCTGCCCCCCATCCTGCTGCAGTAGCTCCGCCATTGGTGTCACACCAACTATTGTAAATTGGTTGAATGCTCTAGGTAAGTAATTATAACAATCAATGAACCATTTTAATCAGAGGAGAGTACTCCTGATGCAATCAATATTTGATATCTAACTCGATCATATCTTCTCATCATACTATCTACCAGGTGGTAAAAGTTGGTTGTCATTTGAAGTTAACCTAACTTCTGAAAGCTAGTTGTTTAAGGAGGCTAACCACATGATTATATTGGATAATAGTTAAGAGGGCTAACAACATCATTCAAACTATTCCTGGATATACAAATACATTATGTTATTCTATTATATGCTTTCAGGGGCGTTTTAAGTATCAGGTTGGACAAGTCAGAGCTTTTGGAATGATTGCTGGAGGGTCTGGCATAACTCCAATGTTTCAGGTGTGTGTCTGTGTGTAAACATGTCTATTATGGTTGAACATGAAAAGAACTCACAATGCTTGTTTGGAGATTAGGTTACAAGAGCCATCCTGGAAAACCCAACTGACAAAACAAAGGTTCATCTTATCTATGCTAATGTCACTTATGACGATATTCTTCTGAAGGTAGCCTTACTTTACTATTGATGCATTACTTCAATCTTTATATGATAATGAAACTCCTGATGGTAAAACCATGTTATGTTGTGTAGCAAGTTTACAAGTACTGAATATCCATATGAATGTCTTGATGTGGCTTGTTGATTTTGTTTCTTAGTGCTCTAATAGAATCTTTGTTTCATCCAGGAAGAGTTGGACAGCCTTGCTAAGAACTATCCAGATCGCTTCCAGATATATTATGTTCTTAATCAGGTCAGATATCCTTTCAGATTTATCACTTTTGAAGGTCCAACTGCCTAGTTAACGAAGTTGCAAATACTTTTTTGCTTCCCAGCTGAAGCAACTTTGGTGTTGGTTTCAGTGGGATGATTTTCTATTTCATTTTGTCTGTTTTTCTATTTTGTCTTTTATATCTTTCTATTTATTCTTGGTTAGTGGCTTTTCCTTAGACATTTTTGTGGATTTATTCACTCTTTTTGCAGCCCCCGGAGGAATGGAATGGTGGTGTTGGCTTTGTATCAAAGGAAATGATTAAAGCACATTGTCCCTCACCTTCAGCTGATATCCAGGTATCTCATTGATTTAAACAGATGCTATTTTTGGATAGGGTGATATTTCTTAAGAACACAAACTATAACAGATTACCGAGGAAAATTTAATATAGGGTTAAGGGTGACTATTGAAAATGGGTAAAAATACCTCTAAACTCTTCTTTGGTTGATTTTTACCCTTAAATAAACGAAAATAGTTGAAAAATGCCCTCGAACTATTAGAAATGAGTAAAAAGATCCCTAAACTTATTTTTTGATAGATTTCAACCCTTAGACAAATGAAAATAGTTGAAAAATACTAGTATTTTTACCCATTTCTAAGGAAAAAAACTCTTTCTAACTTTAGACATAGGTAAAAATATTGGTATTTTTCAACTATTTTCGTTTATCTAAAAGGGTAAAAAATCTATCAAAAAACAAGTTTGGGGGGTATTTTTACTCATTTCTAATAGTTTGAGGGTATTTTTCAACTGTTTTCGTTTGTTTAAGGGTAAAAATCAACCAAAGAATAATTTAGGGGTATTTTTACTCCATTTTCAATAGTTCGAGGGCAAAAATCACCCTTAACCCTTTAATACAATGCCCGAGCACGAACCCTTGAATTGCAAATTTGCCAGAGTCAAATATTAAAAAATATATATGCCTGTAATGAACCAGCCCATTACCTTTGCCCACTCGCCCACATGTAAGGAGTTAAGAAATATAAAAGTATAGATTGAATTTCCTAACACATTAGGCCTTTGGGATACGTAGTTACTTAATCAATCAAGTTTAACAACAATATATATTTCCAACCAATTGCGTTGGTTGAATTTGAAGGCATCCTAATTTTTTTTCTGATGATGATTGGCAGATCTTGAGATGTGGCCCACCTCCCATGAACAAAGCCATGGCTGCCCATCTGGATGATTTGGGTTACACAAAGGATATGCAGTTCCAATTCTAAGTCAAATTTGATGTTTGAAGCTTTCAGAATTTCTTGGAAGTGCTGAAGAGCTCAAATATAAGATATCTCCATTTATGATTCAGTTTTGTAGAAACAACCAACCACTCAATCTGATGAACAATTAAAACTTGCATGTATCTTCATTAAGTTGTGGCATTAGTCAATTTTACATTAATTGAGGCTGTCTTTCTCTTTGTAACGCAGCTTGTGGATGGACATAACTCAGGCACTATCATTCAGGGTTTGATGGATTTTTGTGATGATGAGTTTATCCTTACATCTGCTTCAATGGATCCTATCTAGAGGGCTTCTATTCATTCAGTCTCCTGATTAGTGTTATTTTCTACTTAAATCCAGTACATCCTGACCCAAGTATTTGTGCAGCAGCATCTAAGAAATATTGTACAAGTTTTTTAATTAGAAACTTTCTTCTTTTCATATATTTTCTTTTTAAAACGAAGTCACCTGAGCAAATAGGAAGTTGGAAATCTGCAATTTGGATCTGAATCCCTTTTGTTAATTAAAGGGTGTGGTTGCATGCATCTTCCTAGAAAAATAAGGTAAACATTATTTTATTCTTCTGTTTTCTTCATTGCATTGACGACAATAAGACACCTTGTAATAAATACCCCAAACAACAGCAAACTAAAAAGTGTTGCATGCTCTACTTTATGTTATTCATTGTTTTTAATTCTCAGCCCTTTAAAAATCTTTGCAAACCACATCATTTTCATGAATGCCAGCGCATTTGCATGACCTGATGGTACCACAAATTTTAGCAGCTAGCCAGTAGTATATATGCATTTGCATGACCTGCCAAGAGAGCAAAAGATCAAGCCACCTGCTACGATGATAAAGAAAACCTCAAATTTCGTGATATTTTTGGTTTGCCTAAAACCTCAAATTTCATCATCTAGAACATCTATCTTGGTCAATCGAAACTGTTTTATAATTTTTAAGCCATAAACATCAGGAAGAGGTTCATTTGCATGATATAAATATTTAAACCATATTGTTTAAGGAATATAAATATTGATTTCTTTGTAAATATTGAACTGAATTAGAATATAATTTGCTGGAGTCTATTAGCTCTTAGCATATATTAAAAATTGTATTATGTTTGGTCTTGAGTAACTTATGGGTGCATTGCATCCTAAAGGACATCCAATTACTCAGAGACTCATTAGTATATTTTTTTTTTTGCCTATATGTGGTTCAAAACAAAAGAACATAGATATATAGTGTAATGAGAAGACAAAAGTAGCTGAATGAAGGAATATATTCAGAGTAATTGATGTAATTTGAAAGACGTTGGCAGTTCGAGACACTCAGTGGTGGCAACTTACAAAAAGACAAAAGAAGATAAGACATGAAGTATATCTGCCCCAATACTTTGAAATAAGTTACTTACAGAAACATAGACTAACACTCACCAGAAGAAACATGTTTAGATAAAATAGGTATAAATATAAAATAATAAATTTCTTTCTTTTTTCTTCTTAAGAAAAAGAAATAGAACCCCATGAATGCTATTTCGAAAATGTAACACTTGCTACTTTTTCTTCTTGAAAAGAATTGAAAATAACAATAGTTCTCCACATGCATCCTTAGCCAGAGTAAAATGTTGTGTTTTGAGGGCACATCCAAACACAACCAAAAACTAGTATCATTCTAGACAAGCTTTACCATATACTTGACTAGTTGCATAAGTATAAAATACAACACAAGAAACGAATATCTGCTAGTTTGAAGACATTGTCAAATCTCAAAAGAAAAGTAACTTTTCATAAATTTTCCATGCAAACATTTACATATGACGTTCATACTTTTTGTTATCTAATTTCTTGTTATCCTGTTATCTACTTCATTTGCTACCAAGAAAGAGAAAACCATTAAGTATCCTCCACGAAGGTTAAAAAAAAGAAGCCAAAATAATGGTATTCTAAGGCTACCGTCCATTTCAAGTATGTAAAGTGTATTTCGGGTTGGGTCGGATATATCAAGGTTTTCACCTGACCCGACTCGACGCGAGTTACCCGATTTTTCTTTAAAAAAATAAAATAAAATATCAAAATTCATAATTATAAAAGGCAAAAAATCTAAAATTGTGAAAATAGTGGAAAAAATATGAAAATATAGATATTAAAAATTACTCCACTTAGAGTTAAACTCAGAACCTCTCAATTTTATTACAAACTTTCTAACTACTAGTCCAACCCATTTTTGTAGCTATATTATGCATAATTCATATATGTAAGGTTATTTCGGGTTGGGTCGAGTAAATCAAGATTTTCACCCGACCCGACCCGAAAAAGATAATAAAATTTCTAAAATTTCAACCCGACATGAATTAAATTTTTGGGTCAATTTTTTCGAGCCGGTTCAGATTTTGCTCACCCCTAGTTTACATAATTAAGGAAAGAAAGAGCACATAAGAGAATACATTTTTTCCCATGACAATATAGAAAAAGAAAATAATAATTTTTTCTTCGAGTAAATAGCAAAAAATATGAATTTTAATAATTTTTTAAATTTTAGCACAATGTATTTTCATTAACATGAAAATACATAAACTTTTGATTTGGTATCACGTTTGGCACAACGTGAGTTGACCCATCGATTTTAACAAAAAATACTAATATGTTACGTTAACGGCGATGACGTGGCAAACGAATGTCCTAATTGGCGTCGCACCCACTTGCCAAGTGGAGTCTTCAAGTCGAATTACCATTTTGCCCATCATGAACCTCTCATCCATGTTAATTTGGATTGGGCAAAAATTACTATCTGCGACGACATTGTGACTGCCAAGCCGTCACAGTAGGTGTATCATCATGGTCGCCTACTCTAGTAATCGTCATCGCAAACCATTCTGCGACGGCTTCATGCAGTCGTTGTGCACGGGTTTCTGCGACGGCGGAATCGACCGTCAAGAGTATTTGCGACGAATGTTTGCTATCGTAGAAGGTCTTTGGCGATGGTTTTATGACCTTCCAACCCTTCAACATATTAGAGGTTGACTCAAATTGAATCTGAATCGAATTCAATAAGAAAAAAAAAAAAACATCTTCGAGCTCGGTCAGCTGTGCCAAGCCCATCTATTTGCACTATGTGCATTGCACATGGTGGTGTTGGTGCTGCCTCAAATGGCTCACGCAATTAGAGGCAGCACCATTAATAAATTAAAGGCTTCAAGTTTTTCTTTTGGGTTGACCGGTCTGAGATGATAAAGGAGCTTTGCCTACTTGACCAATCAAAGAGATCGCGATGGAGTTTTGCTTGGCACGCAATTCGAATTGAAATCGCCTCAAATTGCTCTTTCCTCGGTCAAGTTAAACACAGCGGCCATCCGATTAAATCAAGCGTCTCTCCAAATTTTTGTGCGAAAGATTTTTCCACCGAACCAGGTAATAAGTCGGCTCCATTCTCATTATAAATTATAAAAAGAGTCTACTGTACAGTTCCAAATAATTCCCATACGAGAGTTTTAAAAATTTTAAAAATTAAAAGTATCGCTACGATCATTTTTCAAGGAGTGCATCTTCTTAGTTTCTGACATACAATAATAAAAATTTAATTTCAAGACAGATCTTGCAGAGATAGTGCATCTACTCCGTATCGATTTCAATTTAATTTATTTAAGACCATTTATTGTATTCTGAAGAGGATTTGAATTATTATCGCTCTTATTGTAATATATTTTTTTCTGAAATTAATAAAGAAGTCTCCTCTTCTCATCGTGAACGTAGGATTAGCACTTCGCCGAGTTCGAACCACGTTAACCTCATCGTGTCTTTTATTTTTCTGCATTATTATTATTGAATTTGGTTTTTCGTTTCTCTCGTCGGGTTCAAATTTTGTAGATCATGCAGGAAATTACTTCAACTTTTCTAACAATAAAAATTTGCAGAATCAACCATCATGAGTATTTGCGATGAATGTTTGCCATCGCAAAAGGGGTTTATTCTATGCTAGGTGCGAGTCCAGTGGACTCGCTCGCACCTCACATGTGTTTTTCTCTCTCTTTATTTAATGAAGATATAGAAAGATAAAGACACATAATATGGTGTGAGTCCACTAAACTCGCACCTATCATAGAATAAATCTGCAAAAGTCTTCGACTTTAATTTCGTGACGTTCCAAGTTCCAACCCTCCAACACATGTGCTTTATGTCGGTGGAATTAACTTCAGCTGGATTCACACATACTATACATATACATATAGCTATATTTCGGGCTCTACGATCCCTCCTCGGTGACATTCAGGACTTGGGTAGCTCACTATTAATTCTATCTCTCTGACGCTACGATCATTTCTTGAAAAAAAAAATTAGAAAAAAAGTTTAAAGAGTCAACATAGTTAAATTACGTGCATGGAACTAAAACAAACCATGAGAGTGCATGATCGAGTATCACATGCTCCAGGGTTTATATATTATTTACATATTTACATACATATCGCTGTCCTGTACAAATACACGTACATCGCAATCATCCAAAAAGGTAAATACGTAATAAATAAGACTTGACGACAGCGATCAAAATAAGACTTGCAACCAATCCTTATCTCCACCTGCTCTATATTCAATTAATTAATTAATTAATTAATAGGCAACTATATATATATATATATATATATATATATATATATATATGCATTCAATTGACATGTATACAATAGTTAGTATAATTAATTTTGATTATTAGTTAAATAATTGTTAATACTGTTCCAAAGTTGTATTGAATAATTAATTGCCCATCAATATGAATTTTTCGTCCTTTAGTTTCTCTGAGAATAATTGGCTGATGAGATTTTATTCCACCTTGATTAAATATTATAAAAACAATAATTTAGTCATTTGAGGAAATATAAGTTGAACATGTGCTTTTATCTAACTTAACTAATTAATGATATTAATTTAAACGGAATGATGAAAATAAAAATATGTTAAACAATTTATATGTATTATTTTAAAAATAAAAAGACTAAAATAAAACTTGCACAAATTTATCTAACTAAAAGTGAATTTTATCCTATATATATACTTTGCTGCTTTTACAAATCATATGTTAATTTTACATCCCATCATTAAATTTCATTTTTTTTTATTTTTTTTTTCCAATTAAATTTCATTTATGATGATTGTTTTTCTAATGATTTGTTTGTTGTGAAACGTAATTGCAAACTAAGTTGTAACATCATAAGTCACACACCGTACTTAACAATATACAATTATTTCCTATATTTAATAATTTTGATATATAGTTATGGTTGTTGATGACGTAGTAATTGACGCATAATGACTGTTAATAATGTAGCAAACTTTTTGATAATTTTATCAAAATTATATATATATTTATGATTTATCGATAAAATTATAATTTATTATAATATACCAAAAATATCTCTCAATTCTATCAATTTACTTAATTATAATTATGTTAATAGTTAGTAATTTTGATTAAAAAAATATATCTCTAACCATTTCTATCTGTATTTTATTGCGTAAAAAAATTAAATTTAATATGTTAATTGCAATTATATTGGTAGTTAGAGATTTTTGGTAAAAATTCTCTAATCGTTTTTATTTTACTGCATAGAAAATTTTAAATTTTATATCTTTGTGATCTTAATAAACTTAAAAATATAAAATTAATTAATATGATGAAGAACTTTCACCAAATTCCTAACTACCAATATAACTATGATTATCACAATAACATCTTATTTTATGATGTTGTTAGGTCTATTTATTTCATAAGGATATCAAATTTAAATAAGTATATATATAATAAAATGCAGTTAGAGATTATTTTTTATCAAAGTTCATAACTATTAATATAATTATAATTAAGTAAATGAATAAAATTGTAGAGCAATTTTAATATATTAATTATAAAAAAATTATAATTTTAATAAATATCATTAATTCTTAAAAAAAAGTTCAAAATCTAGCTCAAATCTTAACCATCTTCTATTTGCTCTAAGGAGATTTGGTCCGGATGATGTAGCAATTTAGTTAGCAACAATTTAACTAATTAGTCATCATTAATCACCTTGATACTAAATAATTTCTTATAAATAAAAATGCAGTATATATTTGGAAAAAATATATATAATGATACATTTAATTAGATATATCATGGGAATTAAACCCATTAAATTTTCTTGTTGATTTCTGTTGCGCACATGGGTATTAAATTCCGACGTACACCATCGCTTTAACTATTATTATACTAATCACTGCCAGAGAGAGAGAGAGAGAGCATATTTGGTTGTTGGCTCTGCTCATATTATTTATTCCTTTCTTTGTAGCTATTAAATACAAAGAATTAATTATATATTACCCATCTACTGTTAATTATCTCAGTAACGAAATGAATTAGCATCTACTGTTTAAATTAATATATGATAGCACTCTTAGCAGCAAAATAATAATTAAAATAGACATATTCATGTGCCAGCAGACCATGTGATAACAAGAATTTAATTATAAAATGAACTATATGAGACAGAACAAAATTTCACTTATTTAATTAAATATTTAACTAACCCTTATATGAAAAATGCTTCATTAATTTTGGAGTTTCTTGGTTAGCTCTATATGCTGTTATGGAAAAGAGATAAAGTTTTCTCAAAAAATGATTATATGGATCGAAGGTTGTATTGAAAATGCAAAGCTGAGATATGTAAAGTTAATGGAGTTGAATCTCAAAAGTTTGTTGGTATGTCACCCTACTTAATTATTCATAATTTTGGAGGAATTATTATCAGCAATCATCAGGTATTATGTTGTGAACAAAAGGATAGACCCATTTAAGCTTCAAAACTTCGAATTAGGTCACTTATGCTTCGTTGATGATGTAGTATTTACTGTCAAAAGTAATTTCAAATCTTTAAAAGATCTTAAAGAAGCTCTCGACTTATATTGTAAGATGTCTGGACAAAGGATAAACGAGGAGAAATCAATGATATATTTTCCAAAGGCTTTGAGTGCTGATCAAAGACAAAAGATAAGCAATTTATTGGGAATGAAAGAAGGAAAATACCCTATGTAGTACCTGGGTACTTTCCTTTCTCCAAGAAGAATAAAGAGGGACTATGAGAATAAAATTGTGCAAAAGGTTGCAGGTAGAATAGACTTATGGGCAAGAAACCTAATTACTCAAGCTGGAAAAATGGTTCTTCTAAACTCTGTTATATGTTCCATGCCAATGTATAATCTAATGGCTATAGGATTAAATGAAAAAACTGTGAACAGTATTGTAAAAAAAGGGGAGAAATTTTCTTTGGGCCAACAAAAACTCTAGAGGAGCAAAGCTTGTCAAATGGAACATTGTAACTGCTGCCAAAGGGATGGGGGGTCTTGGAGTGAGGGACTTGTCAGCAATGAGGAAGATCATGCCAAGAGGTTGCTACCTTTGCTGAATGGGCAAGACAAAAATTGATGCAATATCTATACTGAGAAATATGATATATTTTATCCTTGGAGAATCTGGGGAAGAAAGAAAATAAGAACTGATCAAGCTAGGAAAAATAAGAAAATATGAATGTAAATGGGTCCAAGATTATTGGAAAATGGCTTAGGAAAAAATGAACATAGAATTCAAACACAAGAATGAATGGAAGAGTGGCATGTGGCTTTTTGAGGGAGAGGAGTATGGTAGGAATTCTGCTTGTAGATTGAAGGCATTTATAGCAAATTCCTTGTGGTTATTCTGGAAAAATAGAAAGAAATTGGAGAGTGAATTATGTTTTCAATAAAGCTATTAACGAAACTATTTCTTTTGCTAGCTCAAAGACAAATTAAAGATATTGTCGATGCTCTTAATTCTTCAAAGAATGCTAATATCTTGAACTGGGATGAACGAAACAAAGAAGTACTCTGTGTTGATGCTGTTTGGAGAGGGAGCTTCAATTCTGGAAGTGGATTCATCTACTTGATTGATATATAGAAGATGTTGTTTAAGTGGTTATGGTGTTGCAGCTGCAGAAAATCCTATACAAGCTGAACTGAAGTCAATCTGGTACGATTTAGATAATGTCAGGAAAAAATGTATGAAAGGATTTGCTGTGGTATCTGACTGTGCAAGTGGCAGTGAGTATACTTTGTAAAAAATATGTGATTCCCTAGAACCTTGCTGGTTTGGTAAGAATGATTTGGGGATTGGGTTTGGAATGTAATGTTAGTGAATAGTATAATGTAAATAGAGAGAGGAAAAGGGAGGCTCATTTTTTAGCTAATACTGCTTTAGACACTATAATGTGTGAGAACTTGGATTTGCATTTGAATAATATTAATTGTTGCAAGGAAGGAAAATTACACTTATTTAATTACTGGACCGGCGATGGAAGTACGGCCATTGCCCAATGCTCGCTTTACCCGGTTAGTGAGTTGGGGGTGACCTTTATCTTGGATTTTTTTCTTTGAAAAAAGAAGAAGAAAAGAATATAAATATAGCTGATGAGTGATTTTTTAAAAGAAAAACTCTAATTAAACATGCATTTAACACTAGACATTGGCTGGTGAGTGGTTCATTAATTAACACATGTACTGGTTACATACATGCATGCAGTAATTAATGATCGAGCGGTCACTGATCGATCACACTTTCACTAAACATAGCTCGCTTTCTCGAACAGTGACATGTTCGCATCACAAATTTAATCAGATAATTAATTATTAGAACATCGAATTGGAGTAGCAATCTACTGGCAACTCCTCCATCATCGACGCCGCCTCATCGAAGAGCCACTTCTCTAGCAGGAACAAAGGCGGCTGCTGCTGCTGGTTGTCGTTGTTGTTATTGTTCTTCTCGTCTTGTTGATTGTCTTGAACTTCTTCAGCTTCCATCATGTCGAAAGATAATGCCTCCACCGCCAAGATGTTCTCGAAGGAGAGCAGGGACTCGAAGTCTTGATCGCCTTCGACTCGGCTGATCTTGTTATTAATGTTGTTGCTATTATAGTTGTTGTTGTTGTTGCTGCTGCTGCTGTTGTTATTGTTGTTGTTGTTGTGGTGGTGATGGTGATGGTGTTTTGGGGAGGATGTTACCCATCCTTGCAGAAGCCGGGAGATGTTCTCGGTGCTGCAGGCGTAGTTCGAGGAGGCGTAGGGGAAGAAGGGGAGAGGGAATGTGGTGATGAGCATATCTTCTTTCCTGATTGCATCCGCCATGTTGCAAGCTTTGGAAATCATGTAGTCATGGCTGGTTGTACTTGTAGCAGCTGTTGCTTGAAACTTCTTTATCTTCTTCTTGAGGTGGGTGTTCCAGTAGTTCTTGATGTCGTTGTCGGTTCTCTGTGGAAGGTAAGAAGCTATTGCTGCCCATCTAATTAAATACGACAAATTATATTGTATTAGCTTTTCTGGCTATTTTAATTTCTCAAAGAAAAAGAAAAAGTATATAATATATTATCACCTGTTGCCAAGCAAGGATTGCAGATGGATGATGATTCCTTCTTCGTGAGGAGTGAAGTTACCACGCTTGATTCCTGGCCGAAGGTAGTTTGTCCATCTCAATCTACAACTCTTGCTGCATCTCATCAAACCTGCAGTTCATTTTCAGTGAATGATTAGATCATAGAAATATGACTGATCATCATATAAGGACAAAATAGGAAGAATCTTTCCTTTGGCAGTATACAATATATACCACCATAAACAAAAAAATATAATGAGATTTTACAAAACGAGACAAAAATTATAAGCCGTATATATAAAAACAAGATCTTATTCAGTACAACTAAATAAACAATTAATTCTATCAAATAACAGCTAAAGAACAAATTAAATTAAAGTAATTAGCAGGCAAGACCGAAAGAGAGTCGACAGAAAAAGAGAGAATTGAAGATTAATTAATTAATTCCCTGCAAAACAAATCTGATACTTCAATTAGAACACTTTTTTTTGTTCTTTAATTCTTTCAAGTAATCAAACAACCCTTATATCTCAAACGAGATAAATTGAGAGAACAATACTGAAAAAACTAGTTAGCATTTAGGAAAAAGATGAAAAAAATGCACGTACTATATATATAATTTGTATAGCTTTAATTAATTTAATTAACAAGTAATGAGTTACCAGTGTTTGTGGGAACTGATCTCCAATTTCCAGGTCCATGTTCTTGGATGTATGACACCAAGATGATATCTTCCTCAGAAGTCCATGGCCCTTTCTTGATCCCAACCTTATCGCAGCAGGGAGGTCTCCCCATTAATTTATCCTTCTCTTTCTCTGGAGCTTCCCCTTGATCTGCAAGCGTCTCATGAACACCTGTGAGCACTTTACATATATATAGAGGAAGACATGAGATACCTGGAGAAGAAGAGTTGAAGGAGACCCCTGTTCACCTATCCATCATCTACCCCCAGCTGACTCATCTCCATGCCCATTTCTTCCTCGATCTCCCTTTTCATAAAAGTCACCCTTCCTTCGTTTTATCCTCCTCTTTCTTTCCCTCCTCACATGAATCACCAGCTCTCTAGAAAAAAAAAGAACAGGAAACTTAATTATGCTCGGATAAATTAATAGTGAACTATAATTAGAATTATGGGTCAATTAATACGAAATTAGTAATTGATTGGGCCAAAAGACTACGTGTACAAGTACACACCGCGTAGGTACAATTAATAATGATCAATTGCATCTAAGTGTACTGTGACTCTGTCAGAACACATGAAAATATGAAATCATATGGACAGCTGCTTTTGTCTCTTAATTCACAAGAAGTACGTGCATACGGCACACATGTTATAAAGCCGGCCAGCAGCATGACGAAATATCTAATATTTTAGGATATATATCTTTTAATTATATAAGGGGATACTTATATATATATATATATATATATATATATATATATATATATATTCAATTAGCAAGTAAAAAGTCATAATATAATTTAATTATATACATACTAATTACAACTTTAAATGATAAGCTGACAAAATTTGGAATTTTTTATTTATTAAATTTAGACTATATATAATCCAAAATTATATCTAATTAGCTGCGGTACCCGCGGTTAACTTATAATTTTAAAAATAAAAATTTAAAATTAAATGTTATATTTTAATATATATTTATATACAAATAGAATATTTTATCAAATTTTTTTTGATATTTTTCATATTTTATAATATAAGTTTATTTTAAAATTATATAAATTTAAATTTAGAACTAATTTTTATAATTTTATAAAATAGCTATTTAAAATTTCAACTGTAAATAAAATTTTATCTACAATTTAATATCCCTAATAATTTAAATAAAAAATTTAGAATTAAATAATTGTTTACCTAGATTTTTCGAGAATAAGTTACTATATTATTAATATTTTACAAAAAAATTTGAAATTGAATTTTGTATTTTTCATATATTATTATATATAAATAGAATGGTCTATCGATTTCTTTTTTATTTTTTCATATTTTGTAAAATAATTTTAATTTAAAATTATATAAATTTAAATTTAAAACTATTTTTTTATATTTTTATAAAAATAATAATTTTAAACTTCAATTATAAATTAATTTTTAATTTTAATTTTAAATAAAATTTGTAACAATAATTTAATATTCATAATAATTATGACTAAAATTTTAAAATTAAATATTTCTATACCTATAATTTTATAAATATGTTACAATATTATTATCATATTATAACAAATATATTTTTGATAATAAAAACCAACAGTCAAATATTTAAATTAAATTATAATTTTTAATAATAATATAAAAATATACCATAAAGTAATATATATTTATTTTATTTTATTTATATAATTATAAAAGTGTGCACACATGTTTATATAATTTAATTTAAACTAACTATAAGTAATAATTAAGTTTAAAATAAAAATAAGAATTAAAAAGATAAAAGATGATTTGTCTTAAATTAGTGATTAGCAACTTTTTTAATGCTTAAAATAATATTCATATAGAAAAAATATAAAAAAACAAAAATTCATATAAATAAATTTATAACCTATTTTAACATACAAAATAAAACATCTATAAGATATAAATCTAAAAATGGTAATAATCTTTTTATATATTGATATACTTTTGATAATAAAAACCAATACTAAGATATTTGAATTAAATTATAATTTTAAATAATAATATATAAACATACCACAAAGTAATATATATCAATTTAAATTAATTTATATAATTATAAAAGTGTGCATGTATATTTATATAATTTAATTAAAAATAACTATATGTAATAATTAAATTTAAAATAAAAATAAGAATTATAAAATAAAAGATGAATTATCTTATATTAGTGATTAATAATTATTTTCAACGCTTAATATAATGTTCATATAGAAAAAAATATAAAAGAATAAAAATTCATATAAATAAATTTATAACCTAGTGTCACGTACAAAATAAAATATCAATAAGATATAAATCTAAAAGTGATAACAATATTTTTATATAATGATATTAATTTATTTCAAAATGTATACATCTTCAAATTAAAAAATTTCTAAATAAAATTTAAACTAATAATTTTAAAAATAGAAAAAAATAAAACTATATAGGTTTTTTTAAAAAATAATAATATAGGAAACTATTAATAATTTTAAGGGTAAACATCAAATATAATGCAAATATAAAGTAAAGTGTATCAATTAAAAATTTATAAGTATAGATAATTAGTTCAAAAATAAGAAATTTTGAAAAAATAAAAAAAATGATATTTCATAAATACAAAAGTAATATAAAAATAATTATATACATTAAAAAATTAATTTATATAGATTTCAATTATTATTTTTTTATCAAAGATAGATATTCATATATTAAGATTCCACTAAGGGGATAATACATAATACAAAGATTCCAAAGAAATCAAAAGCATCATAATTACAGTGGGTGCTCCCAAAAAAATAATAATCAAATAATCTCCACAAGACTCATTTTTGTGACAGAGAGTGAGCTGTCACCCATATATCATAAGTAGAAGTGTTTACACCTTCAAAGACCTTTGCATTTCGAGCAAGCCAAACCCTCTATAATAAAAAGGCGATCAATGACATATTCTCTATACTATTTTGTCTTGTTTTTAGCTTTCGATACAACTCAAGCCACCATTTCCATAAAAAATCCATGGGCAGACATCAATCTTGATCAATGAATTCAATCCTTTGTCAAATCTGTGCCACATGATGACACTGTAAAAAATAGTGTTGTTTCAATTATTAAAAATTTAAAAAATATAAAAATAATAATATTTTTATGAATAAAATCAAATATAATATAAATATAAGATAACATAATGAGAAAAAGTAAAAAGTAAAATATTTAAATTATTCTAAGCTACGTAAATTTCTTTGATTTTGAAATATTATTTTTCATTAATAAAAAAAAATGATATTTGAAAACCCAAAAATTAATATAAAAAACTTCAATAAATAAAAAATATTTATAATTATTATTCAAAAAATAATGAATACAAAATTAAAAAGATCAAAATAGGTGCATATATATAGAGAGAAAATAAGTTGGGTAAAAACTTTTATTTCAAATTTAAGTAGGATAAAAATTTGGGAGGAAAAATTTTTGGTAAAATAATTTAGGTGAGAAAAATGATAAAAATTTGAGGAGAGAGAGTTTAGGCGGGAATGATACGTTGCTTATATATATATATTTGAAATTATTTAAGTTTTTTCAAAAATAAAAAAATATTTTATAAACACAAAAATAATATAAAAAATAATTATATATATTAAAAAAATTAATTTATAAGAATTCCAATGATCAAAAAATTTATACGCAGATCATTCACCTACAGCTTCAACTCTTAAAATATATATATTATTTCAAGCTATAATAAATATGTTCCTTAGTTTAGATTTTACACAATTTTTTTTTGTTATTTTAGTTTAATTTTCACCATAAATCTATTATCTAATTAATTAACTGAAATAAATTTTAACATGAATGGATTTGGTGGGTCCACCTTTACTGCCAACTAGCTAGCTACATGACGATAGAGCTAAAACCACAATTTTTGTGTAGTAGATGACCAAATTAACCCTTAATTTGTTGAATTGGGTTTAGGAATTTATGACGTCAATTAGGGTTTACGTAATCCGATTGGGCTGAAGTTGATATATATCCAATCAATTCATTTCGACACGTTGAACGAGTATATTAACAATGAAAAGCCTTGATTCATAATTAGCTATATTTGTAATAAAAAAATATAAAGTTTTTGGTCTATTTGAAATACCATGTCTGGTATTTTCTCTTTGGCAGATTTAGTTGAAGAAATTGAATTTTCATTTATGCTGGAACAAAATTTTGTATGACTATAGAACCCACTAATATAAGGCATTCAGTGCTTAAATAATAACCTACTGATTAAAAAGGAGTTACAAACATATGCTTAAAATTTTCATTTATTTAAAAATTATTTTGCATGCACTCACTTTTATCGCTTTTGCGGGCGTCTATATATATACTTCTGACTGATGTGGGCAACGAAATATACTACTGATTTGATGTCGAAATTTGACTGATTTATTGTAGTTATGCATATATGTTTGACTATATATCTCAATGATAAGTACGTAATTAGATCATGAAATTAGATAATCTCAAAATGAGCTCTTAATTATAAATTAAAGGTCTTACAAATTACCTGATTAACTAATTAATTAAAAAATTTACCATTGGTTAGTTAACCGTCTAAATCATTAATTAAAAAAATTTATCATGTGGAAAATATATGTACCAGCAGCTGGTTGCTTGTCTAACTCATTCTGTTTTAATTGTCTGCATTTGAGAATTAACAATGGACTTTATAGAATCTAGGTAGGTGCAACTAATTAGTTTATGGGCATTATTAATTTGATAAAGTCCTACACCTAAATTACTATCTTTATGTGGTGGAGAGTGTAGAATATACCACAGAGAGTTCTAATCATTAAATATGTAGTCTGGAGAGAATTAATCATGTGATGGAGAAGGATAACCATTATAATTAGGACAAACATCAAGAACTTGTCATAATTCTAATAATAAACATATCATTTAAATTTACCTTATCTGATTCATTTATATGCAGCCCAGCTTCATGGTCCACAAGAATAATTTTAATTTTAATTTAAAGGGCCAGATTACTAACTTGTTTTTTTTTTAATTTAAAGGGTGGAATTGAATTACAAAGTTTGCTATGATTTAATATGTCTTTAAAATATAAATTATAATTGATACTAATGTCGATTTCATTTTAATAAAATAACTTTAAAAAAATCATATTTCCTTAAAATGAGTAAACTACTAAATAATAATAGTAATTAATGATCGGAAAACATACGTTTGTAACTCATTTTTAAATATTTTTTTTTGAAGTGTACAATTAGTATATATTCAAGTGTGAAACTATTGTTAACGTTCACATCAATATTCAATAGTGACATTAGCATTAAATTGAAATAGCCCACTATATATTGACTTGGTCAAAGGACACAAAGCTCCAAGAAAATGAAATTATATATGACGTCAGCATTAAATTGAAATATCCCACTATATTTTGACTTGGTCAAAAGACTCAAAACTCCTAGAAATAATTATATGTATGATGTTAACATTAAATTGCAACAGACCAATATGTTTTGACTTGGTCAAAGGACTCAGACTTCTTAATTAGAGTGAGACAGATATTGCCTAATTAAGAGAACATGCAATACATCCAATTCGAACAACAATATTTATTTTTTTAATTAAATCACCTCAGGTACGTAGTTCCGAAGTCACTCAACATAGAGACTTCATCCCTCCCAGAAGTTCCTTTGTTCAAAAAATATGCAACCTTGTTCATACAAGACTCATTACAACCGCACTTATCAACAAAAATACCCTCATTTTTATAATTCCAATTACCTACAAAATTATCTTCATAAGATTTCTTAGCAAAAAAGTGAGCAGCACAGTTAGCTTCTCTTTTGATATGAGTGCAGTCTGATACCTTGACAAATCTTCCCAAACTCTAGATTTTGTTCACCATATCCCTGGTATGCCAAGGCACTTCATAGAAGCCCTTCAAGATATGAATAAGATTAGCACTATCTGAACATACTACAATATTATTTCTGACATTATTCAACTCATATCAAATGACATACAATTCAGCAATTAACATCTCACCAATATTCCTTCTAGCATTCCCCATTAGAATCCCTTGTCCATGCTCAAACACAACATAACCAATTCTAGCTTCATTGTTCTCAAAGTAAAGAAGTTGTTAATTCGTGTCCTTGAGATTCCTCTTTAACTTTTCCTTTAATTAAAATATCATTTGGCTTACTATCTTCTTTACACCCGAACATGGCCTACTATATTCCATAGTAAGATTAAAAGTATTAACAAACATGAAATTCAAACTCTCCTTCTTGCCTGAGAATTTGCAGCTGTTCCTATTCTTTCATAAAAGCCAAAGAGAAATAGCAATCAGGGCAATGAGCTTAATTACTTCCAAATTCTCCTTCTCAATTTCCTTATTTGAGTTGGACTGTGCATGACTCTTCACCTTGTTTTCACTACCAATAACCATCTCTATGACATTAAGATTGCACCTGGCTTCTAAATGACCCACACTTGAAATAAATTTTCGGCAAATTTTCATAAGCCACTGATTGGAAGAATAAGACACAAACTCTGCCAAATCTTTCCCTTGTGCTCGCCATTGAGTAATTGTTAATCTTCAGAGGACGACCAATAACTGCAGCCAATTGGGAGAGCACCTTATAGTTCAGATATTCGTAGGGAAGCCCTAGTAGTTGAACCTAGACCAGGATTACTTCAATTCTTTCATTCAAAGGCTAAAAGTTGCTCTTCCAGGGTATCAAAGACATTGTCTGGCCCTTGAGAAACCAAGGGCCTCTTGAGAAAACATTTAAGTATTCATCTTCATTCATAAAGATAAAAGCAAAGAAACCAGCACATAGGTCTATGATTTTACGGTTAAAATTCAACTTCCAAATTATAGGCATTAGGTTTTCAACCAGCTCAAAAGGAGGAATTATGCCAAAAAATTTGCCATATAAGGTATACTTACAGTTATCTCTTGTTTCCCTCATATCCTCATCTGAGATTTCGATTCTTCCTTTAGCGTTGCTCTAGATCTTATCAGCGAGATCTTTGGAGCTTCTCTAGTTAAAATCCTTATCTACAACTTAAACAAGCTTGGTCAGGAATTCGGAAACCCATCGGCCCTAGAAGCCCTCTTCGGAGGATCCTCCTTAGCGCCTGCAGCCAAGACAGGAGACAAGCTCGATCCCTTAGCTTCCTCAGGATTTCGAATCTTCATTCCCTCGTTGCTTGAACCACCACGATCAACACCAGCCATCAGATTAGGGGGGTTTTTTGCCTTGGGATTGGTGCTGAATCTCCTCATGTTGCTCTCTCATATCGCCCTCATGCATGTGAACGAGATACTAATTTCATGATTCTCTCTTCAATATTATTATAATTCGAACAACAATAATGACTAAGTAGAAATTCATAATTAACAAGTAGATCACACCAAAAAGTAAAAATTAAAATTAAAATATCCAAAGTTCAGAAATTTGCAACATAAGTATATATGAGTATATTAAATAAAAATAAAATTATCAAAGCTCAAAGAAGGAACTACTATCAAAGCATTATCTCTAGCTATCCATTTTAGCTATCTAACTTTGTTTATCTTCCCATGCGTCCTATTTGTAAAAACTGAAACAAGCACTATAATGTTAGCAAAAAAATTAAGTAGGATAATATTAATATCTCAAACACTAAGATAGCGTCTGGTACATTACCTTGCAGATTACTAAACAATCTAGATTATCTTTCAGATAAATTGCCACTAAAGATTACCGATAATGTAAAATATAGTGTTTGGTATACACAAATAATGTTATCATAAGATTGCTGGAATTCACATGGACATATTTGGTATAACAAATAGAATACCAAGTACCCTTTCCACAAATATATATATATATATATATATATAAAATAAATTGTATATATTATATTATATTATATTATATTATATTATATTATATTATATTATATTATATTATATTATATTATATTATATTATATATAATATTATTATATAATATCATGAGAGAAGTTGTCGGAGGCAAACGTCTTCTTTCTGAAAAAGAAGGAGGCAAAGAACTTGTAAAAAAAGTTAGGGTTTAAGAAAGATAATTTTATCATAAAAAATAATTCAAAATTATCACTTTAAGGCAATCCACATAGACACCCCCCTCAAGCAATCTGGATTACCACTTTGATGACAATCTGGATTACCAAGATAATCCACATTATTTGCACAAGTGAGACACCAAACAAGATAATGTATAGGGTCCAAATAATTTAAAGACAAAATTGCCAGTAATATGAATGGATTATCCCATATATACCAAACGTCTTCTAAGATATAGTTCAACAAGCCATGGTTATGCATGAATGGTGCATGCCAACCTAGTAGTTTCTAGCTTTGCTATTACTACACTACTTCAAAATTAGTAACACTAGTTAATTAAGAAATTCTAAAATTATGAGCTTCACATGTTGTCTACTATTAAGTCTATTATCTCAAATATTAACTCATAACACTTTTAGCATGACTTATGTCATGCACCAAGAACACGTCATAGTATACAAACTCTGTTTTGTGAACTCTCAAGCACTTATACAAATTAAGAGCGTAAGTGGCCAATAACTTTATAGGTTTTCTCCTGCACTCTCGTACCTAAAAGTGATCCACCTCGCTCGCTCATGGGAGGTAAACGATGTTGGTTGAGGTTTCACTCTCGTGCGTGGACATTCTCTATTAAGGTTTCGATGATAACAACCAAAACAGTAATGATGTTTTCAAGTGAAAATTTCAGCTCACATTTGATGATTGAAAAAGTCAATATGGTATGTAAGTGAAACGAAGTGAAAAAAATCAAATAACTTAGTGATACTCATCACAAACGCTAGGAAATTATTATATTACTATTGTGTAATCTTATTTTCATGTATCTTGTATGTTGTTTGGGTATGTCTTCAGTAGGACTGTCCATTTGGTTCAATCCGAACTGAACCGAACCGAATCAAAATTAATCAAATCGAAATTAATCAAATCGAAAAAAGATTCATACCCGAATTCCAACCCGAACCCAAACTGAATTATGCCTAAACCGATCTAACCCGAACCAAAATTATTCGGTTCGGTTCGGTTTTCAACCCGAAAGCCAAATTTTTAATTAATTCGATTAAAAATTAAAAATTATTTTCTAATATCCATTTAATTACCTGAGTTAAAAATTAAAAAAAAATATATATTTTTTAATTATTCGGTTTTTGGTTCGGGTCGGTTCCCAGATTTCGAGAACCGAATCCGAATTGAAACCCAAAATTCGGTTCGGTTTGGGTCAAGAATCGAACCTGCAACCACTAAAATCGAATCGAACCAAAAAATTTGGTTCGGTTCGGTTTGAACCAAAAAATTACACTGTTGCCCTGCCCAAGTTCGATCGATCGATCGAAGGAGAAGGCAGTTCGGTCGACCGAACGTTGCCAAAAATTGGCAGTAGTTGCATCGGTCGACCGGATTGCAGATCGCAAATCTCGACCCTGGCATCTCTGCTTCGGTCGAATGGATTGTGGATTGACGATGTCGCGACTCATTCGGTCG
Organism: Canna indica; assembly: GCA_034359265.1. NCBI lineage: Eukaryota > Viridiplantae > Streptophyta > Magnoliopsida > Zingiberales > Cannaceae > Canna > Canna indica. Next base: position 1,441,697 of record CP136891.1, read on the forward strand.
ACCGAACAGCGTGAATATCTCACAGAAAGCCAGCGGTCGATCGGTCGATCGACCGGGCGTCGGCAACGATCAAAAATACGTTGACGCTCTATTTTAGCTGGGGGGTTATAAATATCCATCTCAATCCTTCTTCAAGCCTTCTAACTATGCTTCCAAGCCTAAAAGAGTGATCCTAAGCATTTCTACAAGCCTTCATTGAGCAATCCTTTCAAGAACCCTAGCTTTGATCTACACACCTTGATTTAGCCTTCAAGATTTACCGATTTATCATCTCAAGGCATCAAGAGGACTAGGGAGTTTGTTTTGGAGCTAAGTAACTATTGTTTGATTTATTGCTCCAATTACTATTGTATTTTGTTATTTATTTCATTGTAATTGAACTTGTGTAAACCTAGGTTCCTAGGTGTAATTGAGTTGGTGGTTGCTTTAGTGTTAAGGCTTAAACTCATCGTTGTAAAAGTAGTTTACTAGGATTAGCTCTAGTTGTCCCTTAAGTTGAGGTAGGAGAGTGCTTTCGATAGGAATGCGAGATACTTCCGGGTGTGAAAGTGCCTTTGGTTGGAGAGCGGAGACTTTCCGGTGAGTCATCGTTGTAAGGGAAACTATTTAATCTAGTAAACTAAGTTTGAAAATCCTAAGCGGGGTGCTTAGGTAGTGGAGTAGATATTGGGGTCGAACCACTATAAATCTCTGTGTTAGCATTGTTATTTTTGTTCGTGTTTATTGCTTCATATTTATTGCTTTCGTTTGCTATAAAAATCATGCTTAGCCTAACAAATGAATAAACGATTAAAATCAGAATTAAGCGAAAGATTTAGTTAACACACTATTCAACCCCCTCTCTAGTGTGTTATTTCACCCAACAGCCCGGCCTAGCCCGACAAAATCGGGTTCGGGCCGGTTCTTATCGGCTTCGGGCCAATTTCGGGCCGACCCGATATGGCCCGAACATTTATCGGGTCGTGTCGGCCCGATAGCCCGATAAATCTCTTCTCCTATGAGGAATTGAAGCGCGCCACTAAGGGGTTTCGGGACCGGGAGCTCAGTCTTGTTGGCGCAGAAATCTTCGGTAGGGCCGCTACGGATGAGGAAGTGCCCAAGGCTGCGCGTTGTCGAGACGAGGTTCTGCGGGCAGAGGAACTCCTTGCTGCAGAGCTTCTCTACCGTGCGTTCGTAGTCGTGCACGAGCACGTCGACGTTGCCTCGGCCGACGGACCTCACCATGACGGCCGCCGTGAAGATGGCCGACATCCGCCCAGGCTCCCCCTTCGCGTATCCCCTCAGCCCATCGACGACGATGACGTCCCACGCCATGTCGTAGAGTCGGTTGGGTTGGTCGTTGATCGCGAGGCGGCAGTCGAAGAAGAGCAGGTTCTGCATCGGGCGACAGTCCCCGCGGCGCAGCCTCGATAAGATCTTGTTCTGCCACGACCACCACGAGAATCCGCAAGGTCCACTCATTTCAATATTTCATGGCCACACCGCTTCAGAATCCTCCGCGGTAGGGGTGAGAAAAAAAAACCGGTTTTTCGGCTAACCGGAAAACCGGTCCGAAATCGAACCGGTTTTTTCGGTTAACCGAACCGGTTTTTTCGGTTTCGGTTTTTTTTTTTTGAAAAATCGATTTTCGGTTTCGGTTTCGGTCCGAGAGGTAAAAAGTCCACCGGTTTCGGTTAACCGACCGGTTGGATATAATTTATTAATTTATTAATTTTATTTATATATATATATATATATAATAATAATAAGAATTTATAAATTATAAAAAATTATAAAAAATTATAAAAAATTAAAAAAATATTAAAAAAATATTAAAAATATTTAAAAATATTTTAAAAAATATTTAAAAAAATATTAAAAAAATATTAAAAATATTTAAAATATTTAAAAAAAATCAAAAAAATATTTAAAATATTTTAAAAAATCAAAAAATATTTTAAAAAATAAAAATAAAAATATTAGTTTTTGTAGAACATTATCTTGGTTTAATAGTTTCACTTTTTTTTCTTTTTTCTCAATGAGAATTTGCTATTTATTTAGATTTTTCTCCACGATTTGCATAATATTATTATGTTTGTAGGTTAAAAAAAATTATTGGTTAACCAAAAATTATCGGTTAATCGAACCGAAAAAACCGAAACCGAAATAGCGGTTAACCGAAGTTAATGGACCGGTTTACGGTTAATGATTTTGAAAAACCGAAGTTAATGGACCATTTTTTTTTTTTGCTAATGGACCGGTTAACCGGTCCATGCTCACCCCTACTCCGCGGCGTCGCCTCCGCTTTCCTCTACCTCCACGAGGAGTGGGAGCACATTGTGATCCACCAGGATATCAAAGCCAGCAACATCCTCCTCGACGCCGAGCTCAATGACCGCCTCGGCGACTTCGGGTTGGCGAAGCTCTACGAGCACGGCGCCGGAACTCAACCGCACCGACAAAGCCACCGTCAGCACCGACTTATATTTTCGGGCTAACGGGTCGTGTCGGGCCGGGCTGGCAACTTCAGGCCCGAACCGTTATCAGGCGGGCTGGGCCGTTTTAAAAAAAAATTCGGATCGAGCTGACCTGGCACGATTTGCCGGGCCTAGTTAAAAGTACAAACTAATCATGCATGCAATGATGCAAATTTGTGTTTTATATATTTTCTATCATCCAGGGATATGCATGTATTTTCTCTCATACAATAATAAATTTTTACCTAGAAATATTATTTTAAATAAGTTATTATATATGAAAAAAATTGTATTTAAAACTATTTATTAAATTTTATTTATGTTCAATTGCAGAACGTGCCAAACTTTTACTAATTATGACTTATGCAAAAATATTTAAAAAAACAGGGCCTACATTAATTAAACAAATATATATACAATTAATATACGTGGGTGAACAGAAATCATGCACGTATGATGGCCAGATCCCACATCTCAGTCCTCAAGCATTTAAACTTGCACTCATGTACACATTTTACGTAGTATATATATCTGCGTATGATGCATTTAAACTTGCACTCATGTACACATTTTACGTAGTATATATATATATATCTGCGTCAGATGCATGAGTTAATATTTAATTTGTGGTCCGGATTAGGTTGAGGCTGTCACATATATAATTGACACAGATTGAGTCCTTGTGCTGGGGATCAGATTGAGTCCACTGCTAATTTCACCTGAGTTGGTAAAGAAGCGGAAAATATATATTTCTCGTTATAGCAGCCAAATAATTATCTGATCGTTGTAAATATAAAAAATAATGACTAAAAATCATAATTTATTCGAAAAAAATTACTAAAAATCATAAAAGAATGTTCGTCTTAATTAGTTTATTCGTAATAAGTAACATTGTTCATCATTAAGTTAATCATAAAACAAGTCTTTGCTTCTTTCTTCTTTTTTTTTTTAAAAAAAAGCATCTTGCATTATATTCAAGAGTGATGAATAGAATATAAGTTAAAAGAAGGAGAAGATTCAACAAGAGTCTTCCGAAGAAGACTTATAAAGAAAAAACAAAGAAAGTTACAGAAATTACATAAAATTACAAGAAACACCACGATCACGGGATATTATGCATCGAACAAAAGCCAAATAGTGCCGCTACCACCACTACTAGAAAAATGGTCATCAGCAACGGCTGAGCCGTTGCAATAAAGCCGTGATAGAAAGTCGCGTTGCTGATGACTTAGCAACGGATCAGCAACGGCCGCTCGGGTCGTCGCTCTAAACATTATCAGCAACGGCCGCTGGGCCGTCGCTAAAAATATTTTCAGCAACGGTTTTACCACGGAACCGGAGCCGTTGCTGATAACATTAATAGCAACGGCCTCGAGTCCGTAGCAAAGCCGTTAGTAAAAACCCGTCGCTAAGCCGTTGCTGTAGGTCATCAGCAACGGTTGTCGATACACTTTTAGCAACGGCTTTCCCACGGACGGCCGTGGGAAAGCCGTTGCTGATGACCCATACCTGCAAACAGAAATATTTCAAATTTCTAATTTCCGTTGATACATTGATACATTTATCTGATACATAACTCACACACCCATACCCTCATACACACATCACAAACATCTCATACACATTCATTCACACATCACAAACACACCAAGATATACATCAAAACAATTATATTTATATTCATAATTATCCACGATAGTATAAACACAATTCAAATGTAAAATTGAAGTATCAACATCTGAGTAACATAGTCAATATAAATTAAACAAGTTCAATATCTGAGTAACAAAGTCAATATAAACAAAATCTCACGATGACGATGGAGGATGGCCTGGATCATATGGCGGGGTCTGGAGTGCTTGAGTGTACACCGGCGTGGACTGACTCGAGGATGATGGATTAGATGATGCCGAAGAGATGCCTGCTTCGGGATGACCCGACAAGCTGCGTAGCATAACTTCTATATTCGCCATCGTCTGACTCTGGCGCTCCATCAACTCAGTCTGACGCGCGACCGTCTCCTCTAGTGTCCTTATCCTATTACTATGATCATAACTAGATCTGGAGGTGGACGGCCGCTCACCAGCGACCGGAGGGGTCGGTGCCCCAAGTGGCCCTAGTACGGCTCGCGCATGACCACTATCTGCGAAGCCATATACGCGGCCATGGTCCCAGCCACCTGCGGCCTCGACCCACGATGCTGCGTCAAAGTCCTCGGGGGTACCCCCACGCTGCACCACCGTCTGGTTGTAGGTCTCCTACTCGAGTTTGATTTTTTGTTTAATATTTATCATAAAACTTAAATTATAAATATATAATGAATAATTTAAACAAATATATAATTACCATAATGTATGCAGCGCGGTTGTGGATGTACTCCCCAGTCCCATGTGCTCGACGGTGAGTCCGCTCAAACACTGCCATCGGGGAGGGTCGCTGGACAGTCCCGTCATCCGACACCGTCGTCTACATTTATAAAATAAATACATTAATTAGTACACATAATAACAAATAAAATATATAATTAAAAGATATACTTACCATACGGTTTGCGTGCACTGCAAATGCAACAGAGCCGCCGGTGTGACGCGCTGCTCCTCCCGACATGCGATTTCTAGCCGCATTCCGAGAAACCTCCTGCCATCGATCCGTCGACCATATCCCCACGAGCTGGTCCCATATATCCGGAGTAATCCAACCGGGGCCGTATCCCCGAGTCTCCGCGATGTTAGTGGTCCCAGCTCGGGCCATCGCCTGGGACCGAGCTTGCCCCAGCTGCCCGTTGTACCTTGCCCGGGAAATAGCCTCCCAGACAGCGTAAATGAAGGGCCTCTGGTCCTCGGCCCATGTATAGCGAGCCTGCAAAATAATAATATCAGTACCAATATTAATATATCATCATGCATGTAAAAAAAATAATAATACGTGCCTCAAACTCGCGCCATAACATGTCGACGTGCTCGCTAGGCACGTGAGACCACGTAGGCCATGCCCCGTGCATGTATCGTCGAATAGTAGAAGAAATGCTCCTCGACACTTCTTCTTGCTGGAACCTGCACAACAAAAATAAATTTTAATATTATATTATGATATAATGAATTTGTAATGATTCATAATTCATGATATATTACGTACCGCTCCCCAATCACGCTAATCAATCTACGTGACTCTGTGCCTGGTAGAGGCTGCCACCTGTTCGGCCCGCGTGGCCGCCTACGTCTGGATGTACTAGCCTCGGCAGTATCATCGGAATGAGGATCAGCAACAGGAGGATCAGCAGCATGAGTAAGTGCTGGAGTCTCACCGATCGGAGACTCCGAAACTCTCCTGCGTCGATAACCACGACCAGACATATCTGTCGAACAGACATATAATCAGATTATTGTATAAATAGTAGAGATATATTTAATAAAATATATACTTTACAATTATTCTTCATCATCTGAATAATAGTCTTCGAATTCTTCTTCTTCTTCCTCTTCTTCCTCTTCTTCCTCTTCGTCATCTTCTTCATCTCCAGCTTCCTCAATTTCATGATCGTCATCATCAGCATATTCAACTTCTAATTGAATTGACGTTGTGTCTGCATCCTCGAGTATTGGAATAATACGATCCACAGCAGGAAGATCATCTTCTTGATAGAAACCAGGAGGATCATTTTCTCCTACTATCGGATCAATTTTTCCTCTACCTTTTGTCTTACAAACTACACGCCAATCTGCTCTATCTTTATTTCGAGCCGGATACTTCGCGTAATATACTTGTTCGGCTTGTGATGCCAATATAAATGGCTCATTTGCTGCCAATTTCGATTTGTAATTAACCTCAACAAGTTTGTATTTTTGATGAACTTTCATGCCCCTTTCTGTTGTATCGAACCAATGACATCTAAATAGGAACACTGATTTCAAGCCGAAGTAGTGCAACTCTATCACTTCTTCCACTAGTCCATAGAAATCCATATCACATTCAACATAGGTTGTCCCTTTCACGCAGACCCCAGCATTCATCGTCTTTTTTGTAGATGAATATTCAACCGTGTGAAATTTATACCCGTTAACAAAATATCCGCTATAGCACGACACAAGTCGCGACGGTCCACTAACAAACTCAAATATTTTTTCATCTATTTCAGCTCTGTGATCTTTGCTGTAAGTCTGAATCCAAGAAGGGAAATCACGATTCCGTAATGTCTCCAATTCTTGATCGTTGTGAATAGAGTATTTTTGCACCATCTCAATGTCAAATATTTCAATGAATTGTTCAATCTTTGGGCAATTGAGTAATACATACAAGTGTGCCAAATGATACTCTTCATCGCTTAAGTGTCGAGATGGACGAGAACCAAAAGCACGACCAGAGTGACAAAATATATTTAAACGTCCATCTGAATGTCGAACACCCCCGTCGTCGTTACGTGGAAGACGATCAAATCTTGTCTGTACTGTCGATTCAAAGTAAAATGAGCAGAATGTTGAAATTTCTTGGATGATATACGATTCAGATATTGATCCTTCAACAGCTGCGGTGTTCTTTATTTTTTTCTTTAGACGATTCATGTATCTTTCAAATAAGTACATCCAACGATATTGAACGGGGCCACCAACTCGTGCCTCGTATGCCAAGTGTATCGGTAGATGCTCCATCGAGTCAAAAAATGCAGGAGGGAAAAACTGCTCCAGCTTGCATATGATTTCAACAATATTATTTTCAAGTGTTGACATATCTTCGACTCGAAGGACATTTGCACAGATGCTTCTAAAAAACATACTTAATTCAGTCAACGGACCCCAAATATTATCAGGTAGAAGATCTCGAAATGCGATCGGAAGTAATCTCTGCATGAATACATGACAATCATGGCTCTTCATCCCTGATATTTTGCATTCATCGACGTTCACACATCGAGATAAGTTTGAAGCATATCCATCGGGTAATCTGAGTTCTTTTACCCATTGACAAACATCTTTGATCTGTTGTTTATTTAACACATATAGGGCCTTCGGTTTCAGATATCGTCCGTTGACCTCTTGTAACTCCAACTCTGGTCTTTTACAAAGTATTTTCAGATCATGTCGGGCTTTGACATTATCTTTAGTTTTTCCAGAAATATCCATCACAGTGTTGAAAATATTATCAAACACATTTTTTTCAATGTGCATGACATCTAAATTATGTCGAATCAATAATGAACTCCAATAGGGCAATTCCCAAAAGATACTTTTTTTCACCCAGTTGTGTGTTTGGCCAAAACCTGACACTCTTTCATTGCGACCAAATACTATATCTGGAAGTGCTGAAACACGTGCTAACATTTGTTCACCAGACAACATCGGTGGTGGCCCATCTCTTTCGACTCTGCCCTTAGTAAATTTATTACGATTCCTTCGATACTGGTGATGAACCGGTAGGAATCGACGATGACAATCAAAGAATGAGATTTTTCGTCCGTTCTGAAGACTGATTGATTTAGAGTGTTCCATACAATACGGGCAAGAGAGTCGGCCGTGAGTGCTCCAACCCGACAACATGCCGTACGCGGGGAAATCATTGATTGTCCACAAGACCGCGGCCTTTAAATTGAAGTTTTGCTTCCGATGACAATCATAAGTGACAGCTCCCTCAGTCCACAATGTTTTCAATTCATCTATCAAGGGTCTGAGAAATATGTCAATTTCTTTTCGCGGACCCTTAGGACCCGGAATAATCATCGAAAGATAAATAAATTCATCTTTCATGCACATTGACGGTGGCAAATTATAAACTGTCAGCAGCACTGGCCAAACTGAATAAGGAGTTGCAGAATGCCCAAACGGATTAAAACCATCTGTGCACAATCCCAATCTGATATTTCTAGTATCCATAGCAAATGAAGGATAACATGTATCCAAATGTTTCCATGCTTCACTGTCAGATGGATGAGTCATTACTGTATTATCACGACTTCTTGCATGCCAACTCATGTAGGGGGCTGTCTTTTCCGACATGAATAATCTTTGAAGCCTCGGTGTTAGTGGAAAATACCGAAGCACCTTAAACGGGATATTTTTCTGTCGGACCGATTTCTTCTCCTTGTAACGAGGGTGTTGACATACAGGGCATTTATCCAACTGCACATTTTCTTTATAATATAAAATGCAGTTATTTTGGCACGCGTGTATTTTTTCGTACCCAAGCCCCAATTTTCTCATTAGCTTTTTAGTCTTATAAAAAGTAGGCTCAAACTTGTTATCAGTAGGCAGCATTCCATTAATCAATCCAGCAATCCGATCATACACAACTCCGCTGATATTACAATCGGCCTTGATGTTTAAGAGCTGTGTCATTGCTGAAAACCTAGTGTATTTAGGACAATTCTCATACAAAGGTTCATCGGCAGCTTTCAACATCTCGTAAAATTCTGCAGCTTCTTTATTCGGTAATTCAATCTCTACCGCAGCCCCTACTTCTGTGATATCAACCGCTGTAGTATCTGGTGGGACTGATGTCTGAAGAACTGGCCGATCAACATTATCATTCAGGTGGAATTGACCCCCAAGACTATCAAGTATCATAGTTCTATAGGGATTACATTGACCGGATGAAGAAGCACCAGCAGAGGAAGATTCACCATATGTCTGAACGACAGGATTGCTCGACGTCCCGACTTCGCGTGACTCCCCGTGACAAGTCCATAGAAAATATCTTGGTGTAAATCCTTTGGTATATAGATGCAGAGTGACAGTCTCCCGATCCAAAAATCGGCCATTCGAACAAATGCGGCACGGACATCGGATTTGATCACCCATGCTAACGAAATTCCGATTCGAATAGGCAAAATTTAGGAAGTACGTTACGCCTAATCGAAACTCATTCGTTAAAGCTCCATGATCAAAACGTCGGTACATCCAACTTCGATCAGCCGACATGATTCTGTCAATCAATGACAATTTCTTTGGTTAATGTCTTTAGGTGAGATGGTCCTATTCCATTCGGGATTTATGTTATTCGTACTGCACTTACGTTTTTATTTTAACTGTTAACTAATTATTCTAAATTTCGACAGCATCTCCCTACAGTTCTCCGAATACGCATATCATCTGGGCGCGTATCGGAGAACAAGAGAGATGTTGCCGAAATTTAGAATAATTAGTTAACAGTTAAAATAAAAACGTAAGTGCAGTACAAATAACTATATTCCCAAATTGTCCAATCAGGGACAATTCAAGAATTGTACGTCGTATAAAAGATCATCTACTTCTTTTACACGAACATACAATCCCCGAACGGATCTAAGGTTTTGCTAAATCATATCCGACTGATCGATGCGTACGTGAAACATATCAACTCGTCGGATGGATGATTATTTTCTAAATGTTTTGAGACAGTTCGAGTCCATATTGGACGATTTCGGCGCGCGTCCGAAGTGGACGATTCCGGCGTGAGTCCGAATTGGACGATTCCGGCGCGCGTCCGAAATTAATCTAAACCCTAATAATTAATCTAACAAATTAAACAATTAATCTAAACAATTAATTAACATTTATAAAATAATTAATTAACAATTTCAAAAACAATATATATATATATATTCCGGCGCCGGAGTCCACCCTCCGGCGCCGGCGTACAGTGGCCGGACACACTGTCCGGCCACTGTAGAAGGTCCGGCGGCGGCCATAGGCCGACCGCCGCCGGCCGAAACCCTAGAAATAGGGTTTCGGTCGGATTTTAACATCTCCGGCCGAAACCGTATAGGTCGGCCGATCAACATACCGGCAGCAGCGGCAGCGGCGCGGCGGCGAGAGGCGTCGGCGTCGGTAGCAACGGCAGCAGCGGCGAAGTTCTCGGCAGGAGGCGGCGGCGGCAGCAGCGGGAGGAAGAAGGGTCGGGCGCGAGAGCGTGCCCTATATAAACTTATCAGCAACGGCTCACTCGCCCGTTAGAAAGCCGTTGCTGATAAGTTATCATCAGCAACGGCTCACTTATCCGTTAGCAAGCCGTTGCTGAAAATTAAAAAATTAGCAACGGCTCGCCTTTCCGTCCGAAAGCCATTGCTGATAATTAAAATAATCAGCAACGGCTCGGTTTTCCGTTAGAACGCCGTTGCAGATACAGATATCTGCAATGGCTCGGGCGGCCGTAAGAATGCCGTTGCAAATAGCAACGGCTTGAGCGGCCGTTGCTGATAGCCGTTGCTGAAGACCAAGTTTCTAGTAGTGCACTGACTACACCCCCCGGGCCAGGCCGTCGAAACAACGACGATTTCTTTCACCCCAAAGGAACCAGCTCCAAGTTAAGAGGATGCGAGCCTTCTTAAGGTTGTTGTCGCAGGTTGCCGCTGAAGGAACATCGGTGAAGAACCAATTAGTAGGGAAGAGAGGTTCCTTGAGCATTTGCAGAATCTGGTGCCAGACTTCCAGAGAGAAGGTGCAATGGTGGAATAAATGTGCATGCGATTCAATCTCCTCTTGGCAAAGAACACATGTCTGGTCAGTGGCCACGCCCCAACTACTCAACTTGTCACGAGTCAAAAGCCGACGACGAGACCAAATCCGGCCAAAGATAGAGATTTTAGGTACGTGGAATCTTGCTCTGCCAAATATAATGGTGATAAATATCAGTCACTCCTCTATAGATTAAGAGATGGTAGAGAGACTTGGTAGAAAAAACATTCACAGTCGTCCATTTCCAAAATAAGCTGTCCTCTCCCGTCGAATCTCTGATGCTTGAGAGCTCGGTGAACAAAGGCTGCAGGTTTCCAGTGGCGATGAAGTTGGTGAAGGCTAAGTTCCATCCTTGAAAATTTTCCGATGGATCACGAGATCTAGCGCTAGCAATTGAAATGAAAGGATCCTGCGCTACCCGAAAGAGGTGAGGATACTTATCTGCCAGCGTAGCGCTACCATTCTAGGGTTCGAGCCATAGCTTAATAGAAGAACTCGATCCAGGATGATAACCAACACTGCTTGAGAAACAATCCTGCAGATTCAAAATATCTCGCCAGATTAGCGAAGCATGATGGCGTGCCCAGTTTCCGCACCAAAGAGTGTTTCCTGAAGAAGTTGCACGAATAATCTCCACCCAAACTAAGTTCCTGTGCATGATATATTTCCAAAACCATAAGCCGAGGCGAGCGAGGTTGTGCTCATGCAAGCTTAGAATACCAAGCCCCCCGTCCACCCTAGGACATGTAAGCTGGTCCCAACGAATCCTGCATCTACCACGACATGACTCTGAGTCGGCGCCAACCTAGAAGAATTTACGTCTTCGACTGTCAATCTTTTTAATCACCCAAGCCGGAGCTCGAAAGATAGAAAGCATGTATCCTGGATTACTAGAGATGGTACTATTGATGAGAATTAGTCGAGCTGCTCTAGAGAGTAAGCGCCCCTTCCAACCACTGAGCTTGCGGTCAATTTTTTCCACGAGGTTGCACCAGTCCTGTTTCAAGAGCTTTCCTACCCGCAAGGGGAGGCCAAGGTACTTCAGAGGGAAAGAACCAGCAGAGCAACCAAATAGATCAACCTTGCTCTGGGATGAGTGCAGATCTCCTAGCAGGTGGATTAAGCATAATTTCTCAGTATTTAATTTGAGGCCAGAAGCTAGGCCAAAGCATCGTAAAAGGAGGCTGAGATTGCTCAAGCTAACATTGTTGGTAGCACTGAAGAGGATCAAGTCGTCCGCGAAGAGGGCATGCGTGATTCCGTCGTGAATATGCTGACCAAGAACCCCCTCCAGAAGGTTGTGAGAGACCGCTCGATCAATCAATCTCGAAAGGCAATCAACATCGAGGTTAAAGATGTAGGGTGAGATTGGGTTCCCCTGCCGAACACCACAGCGGTGACGAAAAGGGTTCGCCATTACACCATTGATTAAGAGAATGGACTCAGTGTTCAGGAGTTGCTCAATCCAAAGAATCTATAGAGATGGAAATCCTCGAGCGTGCAGCATTTGGAGCAAGAAATCCCAGTTCAAATAGTCAAATGCTTTTTGAAAATCAATCTTGATAAGACAGCCATCTTCATGAACTTTATGACATGCCCAGAGTGTTTCGTGGACATTTAGGAAACTATCTAGGGAGCTACGACCAGAGGTAAAGGCTCCCTGGTGACGGCCAATAAGATCCCACGATGTTATTTGGGACTCTTTGCAGCAAAAGAACCTGGTCACAAGTCTTTGCTTTTGGTAACTTTTTTTCTATAATTTCAATTTTTGTCATGGTTTTGGTAAAAAATTGTAAAACAAAATCCCACGATGTTATTTGGGACTCTTTGCAGCAAAAGAACCTGTTTGCACTTTGCACTCTTTCATCAAGAAAAGACTTGTTTGGAGCCTAACCAAGCTCCTTATCAAACACAACATAGCAAATGATTCAAAATAAGATAATTGAGATATGAAGGTCCAAAACCTGAAGAGCAAAAACAAAGGCAAACCGTTCAAAAATAGGTTCAAATCATAGACAAAGAGTACTAATTGATAAATATGTGGCCAACTTGAACAACAGAGAGAAAGTTTATAATTAAATATAAAAATAGAAGGTGCAGAGGAGAGCAACAATATATGTGCAAAAGCATGGCTATTGTTAATTGACCTGATAAAGATTTAAGATTTTAACCATAAGATGACCATAGAACATTCCACAATTGGAGGGGACTGAACTATCAATTGTTCAATCCTACAAATAATACGAATAGCTATATAGCTTCACCTTTTTTTCGTTTTTTCTGTTCCCAAGAGATAGAAAAACCATCCTGAGTCAGTTATCAAAAGGAAAGAGTAATAAAAAGGTTCATGTGGATAGATTATTCTAGGTGTACTCCATTTTACATGAGAGGACCACATGATTTCAAATCTCTTGCTGTTCATCTGGATAGATTGCTTCTTATCTTTCCACTCAGTAAAACCAGTTGGATGCTTCAGCAATCTGCAGTTGGTTTCCCATACTTCTTTGAAAAGTATCAGAGTAATCCATGGCAGATATATTGATACTAGATCCAAAGTTTAAGTCGCCATTTATTCCAATAGATTGGTTCCCAAGTTGATGCTCAAGTGGCATTATGTCCTCACGAATAAAGCATGGTTGTTGTTGTTTCTGGTGGTGCTGCTGCTGCTGCTGGTGTTGTTCCACCACATGACCAACTTCTTCAAATTGAGTCCCTTGCGCAAATAAGCTGTTTCCCATTGGATTTCTAGGTTGAAGAGCTGCTAGCCCTTCTAGCATACCCGTGCCTCCCAAGTACAAGTTCTTGTTAGCATTGAGATTGTGGTCATATAAACTCATCAAGTGATTGATCGATTTCTGCCCATCAGAAGGAATTCCAACATCGGATGCATTCACAGGATTGAGGCCTGAAACAAAAGCAGCTGGATTTGATTGTGTGTTAAGCGGCAAAGAGAACATCTGGGACTTGTTCTCTTTCACCTGGAAGCTGCTGAGAGCCACACCAACACTTTGAGGAACAGTATTATACTTGCAAAGGTATTGGTGATGGTTCCTTGCATTCCTATCCAGAAAACCATGTCGGGGATCATTATGTGGGCATTGCACATTATCACATGTATAGCTGCGTTGGTGAATCGCAGATTGTGGTTCATCCACCCTTCTTTTCTGAAAATATTCTATACTAATCTCTTCCTTCACCCTAGAAAACTTCTCATTCATTGCACTGCAACTCATATCGAAAACACTTGCTTCAGCATGAGACTTGAGATTGATTATATCCTCACTCCTACTTTCATCAGCACCTTCTACATCATACTCACTGGAGCTACTAGTAAAGGAGATGGCTCCAGTAATGTTATTACCAGAGGTTGATGGAAAGTAAGCATCAGGGTGCAGCTTCATGTACATTTCCTCCTCCTGCTTGATAACACCTAGCCAGATCACGCTCTCCTTGGCAGTCATCTTGTCTTGGAGGCATTTAGACTGCCTAACAAGCTGACGGATTTTTTCAATATCAGGTGATATGTGCTTTATCACAGCAGTCAAGACACTCACCTTCCAAGCTTTTTTCAGATCATGGGGCTTCTTGTAGGGTGGCGGACCCTGATCATTGGGCATTGCCAGCTGAGGCCACCAATCCTCTTTTCCAGTTGGCCACCATGGGGGTGCAACTCCCTTCTCTAGAGGGAACCTTCTCTGTGGTGGGTCACAATGCTGCATTAGGGCTGACAGAAGAGAACCCAATGTTGTATCCTGCAGCTCCTGCAATGAGTGAATACTTGCGGCCCCAGACTTTATTTCAGTACCTGACCCATTGATCTCATTATCAGACTGGTACTTAGCAATTGCTGCAGGTCCATTTCGATCAAACCTCACCTTTTCCTTCCACCAGCCTCTGAGGTTATGGGATGCACCACTTACAGGCTTGCCCTTCTCTGGAATTATACCATACACAAAACCCTGAGCATTGCATACTTCCATCATTTTTAGCATGTACTTGAGGATCCCATCCTGGGCACGAGACATTTTCTTTTTACGAGCTTGCTCTTGGGACTGATGCTGCTTTGCAAAGTCACCTTGCCGTTTGTTCTTGTTCAATTGTTGTTCCTTCAAGCGTTTTAGCAGCAATTTGTCTCTCCACATGCGTCGTTCAAGCTCTTCTATGTCAACATCTTCATCACTCTCTTCACCACCGGCCTCAGCAAAGTTCTCCTGCTGTGCTTCAGTAAGATGCACATCTCCAATGAATTCACCTGCTGAAGGCTGGCAGACGGATCCATAGATGAGGTTCTTATCATTCATGGAGGAGAGATTTTGCACATAATTTTGCCCTCCAGGACAAGTTATGCCTTCCATTAATACCCCTGCCAACATTGCTAGCAGGAGAGGTACTCAGGTCTTACGCACTTGGAACTCAACACAGAGGCAATATTCTCTGTGAAGCAAATAAATGATTCATCAATACAATGAAAATGGTGATATAATCAAGTAATATCATACATAACCTAATTAACAATAATTTTTTAATATATATAGTTAACAAATGAACAAACTTAATAGTAAAATACTTCTTTTCTATCTACATCAGTGGCAAGCAACAACAGTACCAAGAGAAAAATTTATTACAAAATCTAACTAAAAGATAACAGAGACATGAAGAAAGCACCTTCTGCTGAGTTCATTAGCAATTTAAAACAAGAGTGGAACATTAATCAAATATGTGTAAAGAGAAATCACATCAAAAAATTTCAAAGAAATAGAAAATTTATTTGAGCAACAAACCAGCATGCAATTTTTTTAAAAGAAAAACTACCAAGAAAAAGAACACAGGCAAGTATTGCAACACAAACAACCAAAGAAACATGCAACTTCTAGTTTCAAGCAATACTAGCATGAATTAGGGGAACAAAGTTAGACAAATCCCTATTCTTCTCATCAATTGGAAGGCAAATTTCAGAACATTTTCAATCGGTATTTTTGATACCGGGAAGCCTTTCCAGCTATAAGTTGGGGATAACAAACCTTAGATTAGCTTTCGCTGAAGATGATATGAATCCGGTTTTCATATTTGTAACATGCATGAATACCACAGAACAATAGTTTTGAGATCACAACAGAAGATACATAAGAGCAAACTTCTCTCATGATTTAAACAAATAAAATAACAAAATCTGAACTTCAAAATTCAGAAGTATTTACACAGGAGGAGAAAGGCACACAATATATAGTCTGAACATGAGAGCAATAGAAAAAGAATTAATGTATCCACTTATCACATAACTAACAAGGACTCAGAAAACTTCTATAGGATTTACTATTAATATTGTATTTCTAGAAGGGCTCGTTTGGTACACCGTATAATACTAGTATGTATTGACTAACTTGTATAATATAATATAATATAATATAATATAATATAATATACTATAATATACACTATAATATAATATTATATTATATTATATAATATACACTATAATATAATACTATATGTAATAATATACACTATAATATTATATTATATGTAATAATATACACTATAATATTATATTATATGTAATATATTATTATATTATAATATAATATAATATAATATAACATAATATAATATAATATAGTATAATATACACTATAATATTATATTATATGTAATATATTATTATAATATAATAAAATATACACTATAATATAATATTATATTATATACACTATAATATTATATTATATTATATACACTATAATATAATATTATATGTAATAATATACACTATAATATTATATTATATGTAATATATTATTATAATATAATATAAAAAATTATATAATATTTTATCATTAAAAATATTTCATAAATTAAAATTATTTTTTAAATAATTTTTAATTTTTGACCGGAGGTAAAATGAGTATTCAAAATATTGAAAATTCTAGTGCAGGCTGATGAAGAGCTTTGAGAGTGTATTACTAATACATCTTATGACAACTTATGGGGTACTATTTTTAGTGCAGGTATTAGTTAATACCCTTCCCAAACACTGTATAGTATTATCCTAATACTATACAGGAGGCTTATACAGGGTACCAAACAGGCCCGAAGTAACTGGTCCTGCTTTCATAAGTATCAATTTTATGGAGATCTCATTTCAGAGTCAATATAAGAAACAACATCATTGCTTTGTTCTGAGTTCTATTAACACTAAATGAAAAAATAAAACGAAATAAAGAAAGAAACAGTTGTCTCAAAGAAGGGAAGCAATCATAAAAAAATTCTGGGAAGCAAAGATGGAAACTTAGATTAATCCACCTTTTATCAGCTCCGAAGAAAATTGATCTGTCAATAAAAAGCATAGAACAATCCTTGCGATATGAATGTGACTATCCAACATATGGACAACAATCTTAGCTGCTAAATTTGAAGATTTGCAAACAAAGATACATTGACAGCTTAAAATCTACTAATGATAGAGCCAGGAAGTGGGGGGAGTAACAGAAGAAAAGGTAAGAGGATTCCAATAATTATTGTAAATCTTCATCCACTTCACCTCATCTCCAAAACTGGAACTACTACTCTCAAAAAGAAAACACCTCCTGAAGTGTATCAGGGTGAACCATATCAAATCCAAAGCGCCCTCGATTACGAAATGCTCGGCATAGATGTGTGAGTTCAAAAGGAACAAAAAGAAAATAACAGAAAATTAAGAAATACTCGGCATGGACACATCAGCTAATGAGTTCTAAAGAAATAAAAAGATATATTTTTTCTCAAAGAAAATAATTGAAAAAGTTAAGAAGCGAGAAGAAAAAGAAATAAAAGATTAGAAAAAATATCAAGAATTTAATAAACAATTACAAGGACACAGTGATGAATCCCAACTTATAAAATAACGTGCTATGGATTTGGTTATAGCTAATTGAGCATATCAAAATATGATCTCGACGCGACTATTGAAGCAACCTAACCAACCTCCCAAAAAAAAACCCCAACCAAACTTGCAATCCATCAAAAAAAAAATTAAAGAGTCACAGTGAAGAATAAATTAACTAGAGCAGAGATCGAAAGAAACAAATAAGGATCCGAAGAGATCCAACACATACACAGAAAGAAGCACCTTCGTAAGACAGAAGGAAAAAAAAAGAGGGGAAAAAATCACCTTTTATCGACTTCTGCTCTCCTTGCGATCAGAACCCCCAATCGGAAGATGCAGCACGCCACGGACGAAACAGGGGTAAAATTTATCGGAAGAGAAAAAAGATAGAGTGCTTGGAAATGGTGACAAATAGCCCAGGAGAATTGTTGTTGAGTCGTCAAAGCGCGGGTGAGATTGACGACGAGAAGAGTGAGGAAGGCAGAAGGGAAGAAGCTTGCTTTAATAGAGAGAGAGAGAGCGCGAGAGAGAGCGAGAGAGAGCGAGAAGTAGGAGGGAGGAGGAGGTCGTGGAATCGCGTCCCAACGTGGGCGCCGCCCGTATTGGAACGCATTTTTCGAATTACCATTCTACCCATGCACTTTTGTAAAATCTCCAACTATAATTAAAGTCGATTTACCGAGACAGCTCAGACAGGGCGTTAATTTTTGGTTTTTTTTTTTACTTTAAAGGGTCTCATTTTTCACTTATTAGAGAGGAAAGTCTCTTCTATTTCATTTATTTATATGAATAAAAAATCTTTTAAAAAATTATAGTAATTTTTTAATTATAATGTAACTTTAAAAAAAACAATTTTATAGCTTCAAGCACTTTTATTAACTATTGAAGGTTATGTTGAGCATATACAATCACATGATCTCCTAATAATGAAGTCCATATATAGGACATATTTTAGTTATGAAAAGGACTACATTTCTTTTTTAATATATAAAATAGTCCTTTCGTTTTTTAAATTGGTTAATATTATTACTCTTTTCCTTCACTAGTGGTCAACATGCAAACTCATCACATGAATTATCTGATAATTATAGCTTCCACTTTTTTCCTTCCCTGTCCAAGACTTTCAGCACCACAACGTGGGGATCACTCAACAGTCAACATTTATATATATATATATAAAAACTAAAAAATAGGGCAAAAAAAAAAAGTCAACCCTGTATGTTTCTATAAAGAATTTTACATCAAATGGCTGCGTGCATTTCTACTCTATCACAAATATAATAATATAATCAATCAGTATTTATTTGCC
Source organism: Canna indica (assembly GCA_034359265.1). Taxonomy (NCBI): domain Eukaryota; kingdom Viridiplantae; phylum Streptophyta; class Magnoliopsida; order Zingiberales; family Cannaceae; genus Canna; species Canna indica. The sequence continues at coordinate 1,460,747 of CP136891.1, forward strand.
TTTTCGATAAATATAAGATTTTTTGTGCTAGCCTTGAAAATTTAAGGAGCTACTAAGTCTAAGCATCAACACAGGGGATTAAGATGATGAAAAACCAATAGAACCATTCACTCAGCATGTCGTTTGCCGTGACAAAAGGTCATATATACATGAAATTGAACTTTGACTTGATTTCAAGCACATGAATAAATATAACATAAATATTTAATAGGAAGAAAAGCCATACTGGATGACAACTTTTACTAGAGCAAGCAAGTAGCAACCTCATTAAAACCTCGTCTCTTTTTATCCCTTTAGAATTTTATTAGAAATACTCAAACCTTATATTTGGTATTCTTTATACTTGGGGAAAATAGTTATTCTTGCTACCTCTAAAATTAATAGACTACCCACTAATACGAATAGGCTACTCGCACCTCAACATGTGTTTATCATTTTTTATCTTTTCATTAAACGAAGAGAAAAAAAAATTAAAAAGATAGATATATCACGGTCACCCAACATAAAATTAATCATTAAATAATGGACAAGCAAAACTTCCTCGATAAATGATAAGATTAAAAGAGGATTAGCTATTCGGTGGAGCTGAGCTATACGAAATGAAAAAACAATTGTACATTGAGGCAAACTTCCATTAATGTACTCACTAATATTCACACCTTACAGCTAGATGGTCTTCAATATTCACACCTTGAAAATGTAGATAAGTGAAATTTATATTGATCAGAAGACTTTATAAAAAATTTATATTGATTAGAAAACTTCATATTAAAATTTTATATTATAATTACTTATTGCACGCAGGGCGAAACTAATATATCCGTAGGGGTCAATCCCTAGTTGGTCTTCCTTGGACATATAATAGTATATACTATATACATATAGTTGTATTTGTCTCATCTAATTAAAGTCAATTATGAATAGCACAGTTGGTGGCAATATCATAGATGTTTCCTAGATGTTTGGAGTTTGATTCCCAATAAATCATGTACTTGATTGTATAATTAATTCTCATTCTTATAATGAACTTGCTAACCTTAGTATATATATATAGAAAATTTTTATCCTTCTAAGATAATTTTTTAAATTCGCCACGGCAAGGAAGAGTATTATAGTATTATAGAAAATATTTCTATTTTATTCAATTGTACCAAATATGATATTTGAAAGCAATTGATTTTTTTTCACAAAAATATTTTTTAAAAAATATTTCTTTGAATAAAAAAATAGGAGTTAATTTAATCTGGAAAAAACCTTTGGTTTATTTTTTTAAATTTTTTTAATTTTTTTTTAAAAAATTAGCTGGACTCAAGACAAATGGGTTGAACAATCTTTTTTAAAAAAAAAAACTGATAGAAAAAAATAAAAAATTACAATAAATGATCCTATTAGAATTCAAATTTTAAATTTTTTAAAAAATATATAAGATATTATCATCACAGTAGTACAGTTGGCAGTTGAACAATCTACTTGGTAAGGAGATAAAATGGACAAAAATAAGAATAAAATAGTAAGAAAAAAAAAGATAAGAATTGGCCTTTCAAGTTTGAAGAAATTGGGTGGTAATTGGGTCAACACGGTAATGGCAGCCTTTCACATTATTGGGCAGGTGCACTTTTGTTGTTCCATAAAGGGCAATATTAATCAGCAATTTATCTAAACAATATGAAACTTCAAATTTTCTTAAAATCTAATTAAATTTTTAAAATCAGAATTAAATTCAAAAAATATTTAAAATATTTTTATACTAAAATTATTTAAAATAATTATTTTAATTATAAAAATACATCTTAAAATTTCAAAAAAAAAATCATAATAATTCTAAATTAGCGAATGAATTCTTTTATGATTTTTTTAAAATTTTAAAATATATTTTCATGATTAAAATAGTAACTTGAAGTTTTTGAAAATTATCATTTGACCATAAAAATGCATCCTAAATTTTTTATAAAAAAAATATTTTAAAAAATCATTCATTAAATTAAAATTATTGTGATTTTTTAAAAGATCTTATAATATATTTTCATAATTAAAATGATCACTTTAAACAGTTTTAGTACAATGGTATTTTGAGCATTTTTTTAATTTAATTTTAGTTTTGAAAATTTTAAATACTATATTCAATTTTAAAAAATTTTGAGATAACATATTCTTGTTTAGGAAAATACTTGAATATTAATTATACCAAGTTTTTGCAGATCATTCCACGTGCTCGAAGTAATTTTGCAATCAATTTACTCTACCTTATCGCAATTTTAGAATAATAATTTTTTTTCTTCACGAATGTAATCAAGCGGCTCATTTGACTGCAAACTTTGCTCATCGAACTCAGACGACAAATGTCTAGTCGTCCATCCGTCCATCCGTCCACCCGAGCTTTACAATCTATTGTATTTAAACTTTCACGGACCTCTAATATCCACACTTTAGTGTCCGTTAAGTGAGCTTATTTTTTCAGTAAAAAAAATATACCAAGTCTTTTATTAGGATTCTAATTTCCTAATATCCTACATCTTGTCGCAGTCATTAATTTAATTCTGTTAAAAACAATATATGGTGCTTTCTAAATATTCACTTTTTCCCTCACCAATTATTTAACCAATCATTTGACTTATGATTAAAGTTTTAGCAAATAATTAACACTAGATGTGCTTATTCAATAGTGTGACTCAAGTTAGGATTCAATCGTCAAAATTAAAATGACTAACCTAATTAAACTTGGTCATAATTGATAAAGTAAGTCAAATGGAGCTAAATTGATAATAGTTGAATCTGAGTCAAGCTTGGGTTGAGCTGGAGTTTAATCAATTAGTCATTATTAGACTATATAATTAATAAATAACTAACCAATTAATTTCTCAGCTCCAAACCATTAATCGAATTAAAATGTTTAAATCGAAATTGATGATAACACATCAATCAACACAATATCCAATATGCTTTCGATATAGGACTAAATCGAGATATTACAATCTCCTTTGCTTATATATTAACATCATTCTTAGGACCCAATTCAAGTTTAATATATCTAGAAAATTACATCCAAGTCAATAGCTTGTAAGACCTAATTTAGTAGCAACTCCATCACATCGGTAGGATGTCATTTCTCACATAGTTTTTCTCACCACTTGATATCACCAATTGGATAATTGACTCATCAATTTTTTAGACACAGATTATTGGCATAATTAAAATACTTAAGTCGAAGTTTATGATAACACATCAAATATTATAAATCAACAAAATATTCAATATACTTCCGATATAATATTAAATTACATAAGTATTATATTAATTTTCTCTCTATCTACAACTGATTGCATGGATCTCTTAGCATCCTTCCAAAAATTAAATCAGCATTTTCTCATGCTCTTTTTTAAAAATAATAAATAATGTATTCAATAATTAATATATATCAACAACATGTGTCATCTCATACTGTAAATAAAAAATTTAGTGCGTTTCTGATTTAATACCAAAACAAATTTATAAAAAAAATTAAGTGTGAAGAAGAAAGCCAATAAAAATATGAGTAGTTATTTTTTAATTAAAAATTTGACAAATTGATCGACTTCTAATATGAAATGATAGATGATGTGAATCTTTTAATTGTTAAATTAGATTATTCTATTTAAAAGATTAAATAGTTTGATAGGTGCCGGCAAGAGTTTCAAAAGAATCCAAGTATTTTGAAATAACGAGAGAAAAATTACGTAATTAGTTCTAAATAAGAAGAAGGTATGTGTTCTTTGCTGAGAGGAGATCGACTGAGAATGTTTTTTCTACTAAATCTCTCTACCATTTCTTAATCCATAGAGGAGTGACTGATATTTATCACTATTATATTTGACAGCGCAAGATTTCACCTAAAATCTTTATCTTTGACCGAATTTGGTCTCGTCGTCGGCTTTTGACTCGTGACAAGTTGAGTAGTTGGAGCGTGACCACTGACCAAATATGTGTTCTTTGCCAAGAGGTGATCGAATCGCATGCACACTTATTCCACCATTGCACCTTCTCTTTGGAAGTCTGGCACCAGATTCTGCAAATGCTCAAGGAACCTCTCTTCCCTACTGACTGGTTCTTCACCGATGTTCCTTCATCGGCAACCTGCGACAACAACCTTAAGAAGGCTCGCATTCTCTTCACTTGGAGCTGGTTCCTTTGGGGTGAAAGAAATCGTCGCTGCTTCGACGGCCTGGCCCAAGGGGTGTAGTTAGTGGGAGCGGCACTATTTGGCTTTTGTTCTATGTATAATATCCCATGATCTTGGTGTTTCTTGTAATTTTATGTAATTTCTGTAACTTTCTTTATTTTTTCTTTATAAGTCTTCTCCAGAAGACTCTTGTTGAATCTTTTTCTTCTTTTAACTTATATTCTATTCATCACTCTTGAATATAATGCAAGATGTTTTTTTTCAAAAAAAAAAATAAGAAGAAAGTGGAGTTCATGCAATTTACCTTAGGATTAATTTCGCAAATGAGCATAAGTTCAAGTACTCCTTAATAATATTTTTGTTTTTTTTAATAGATTTATAACATAACTATTACAAAAACGTGGAAAAATGCATGAAGCACTAAAGCCGAGGATCAAACCTCTAGCTTATTAACAATATAACTAAATGTGTAACCACTAAACTACTAGTGTCCATATATTCGAGTTTTATTTAAGTCGGCCCACGAAGGAGGTAAAACTCTCTCAACTATAATTTTCTTCATTCATAAAACTCGAACTTAATACTTACTTAAGGGGAGCAAGTGCCGACCCATTGTCCCAACCACCGTTGGTATAGTACTCCTTAATAATATTTGGATCCATTTAAAAAATTAAGCGAACTCACACTTGATACGAGTCGTGTTCTTTTTAATATTGAAAATTGAGCGAACTCACACTTGATATGAGTGTCCTTTTTAATATTGAGAATTACGGTCCAAGAACTATGAATTTTTTTTTGGGGGGGGGGGGGGGGGGGGTTATTATGGTATAAGTTGGGGAAATCAAATAAATAATGCTATGCAAACTTAACGAAAAGAAGCACAAATAACATAAATATATCATGGCATGCATACTATACAAGAAATTAATATTAGAACAAAAAAGGCTAAGTAGGGAGGTTACTTATTGCTTCCACCAAATAAAACCCTAATAAAGTATATTTTAAAGTGTTTCACTCGTGCTTGCAATTGACTTCACCTTGAGAAGAACAAATTAAATGACCTTGTGAGAAGAAACCAAAGCAAAATTGCAGTTATATCATTGATGAACACAAGACGCCAAATCACATGCAACCGAAAGTGATTGTTCTTGAGGAGTGCTAACATATCTTAATCCATTAACTTCTTCATTATATATATGATGATTGATTATTCTAGAGTACTTAATAATAATATACGAGTAATTAATTAATTAGATTTAATTTTCACATGGGGAGGAGTACTGTTGTTGCTCATTCCTCAAGGAACATGTTTGCTAGTTGTATGACCAAAGAAGACATATATGATTGTGCTCCCAAAATTAATCACACCCTCCGCCAAATCATAAGTGGACAAGTGTCGTTCAATGAGATGTCATTATTATAAATTAAGCTACTTCAAAGCCAAATCTTGCTAATTGGGCTCATGTTCTTGTTTACAACTACAAGGCTTACATGCATTAAGAGCTTACAAATGTTAGAATTTATAAAATTGGATAATTAAGTTGATTCCATTGATTTGAACGAGAGTACGCGTGCTCTGGGGATAATTATGTCAACCAATCAAACTATATATTAGGATTGGTTGACATAATTAGGAACATCTGTATCTGTGTTTGGGGATCTTAACAATAACACTCAATCCTAGTTTTCTAAAACCCTAAGTTACAGTATCTGCGCAGATAGTAATTAAGAATTAATTAAACTATATTGTGAAGAATCTAAGAAGAGATCCTCACTAGCTAATGTTGGAGATGCAACCCTCATATTTTTGTCCAAACATGTTCTTGATTCAATGAATCATACAACACCTCATAACTTGTATTAATTAATTTCTCTTCTCGCTCCTAATGATAAATACGAGTTTTCTTTCTTCGAAAAAAAACAAATCATACAACTAGTAATGTTATCAAACTTGGACAAAATCAATCAATTAATTCAATAATAATAATGACCTCAATTGGGATTGTGTATAGCTCATGAGCCAGGCATAAGAAAAGATTAACCAGCTGATCAATTGCTCCATATATTTACTTAATTAGCAATGTCTCGACCTGTTTTATTAAAAAAAACTAAATTATATTTATTATATATATATATATATATATATATATATATATTTACATTACTCATTTAATTAAGCAAATTAGGATTGAAAACTGGAGTAATAGAATCAATAAATGAAATGAGGCTGGGGTCCTCATGTTTACACTCAAAAAAATATACATGTCCAAATGTGATGCATGAATGCTTCCATCTTGAATTCTCCTTTACTCAATGCCCTAATTAAAACCTCATGTTAATTAAGACAAAGACCTGGACTAATTAATTAATTAAGAAGCGCATGTTCATATGCTTACTTAAATATACTTATTTAAAGATAGATTAATTAGAAACCTTAGATTTATAATTGGTTATCATTAGCTAGCTAGATTCTTGAAGAGATTTTGTGGTGTGCTTGTTCCCTTGGTTCATTGCATTGTCTTACGCTTGAGAATATAACCAAATCCACTTGATCGAAGACAAGAAAAATCTAGGCTTTCTCTTGTACCCTCCCTTTGTTTCATGAGTAACTTTGAATAGTGTGTATACTCAATGTACATAATATTGAACTTGTGTATTTAGCTATTAATTAGTTTCTCCATTTTAATTTTTTATTCAATTAAGTACACGTGATAGGGATGACAACCAATCAAGTTTTAATCATGTAACCAAACTATTTGACCCATTTAAATCGGGTGCCAATTAATTGAATTGCATTTTATATTTACTTGATGATAATAATAACTTAATTATTGTTTTTTGCATAAATTGAATTTCCATATAACATAATAGTTACCGATTATTATTTATCACGAGCTTATAATATTTTTACAATTTATGAAATCATATTAGTTTAATTCTGAAAATAAAACTATTACGAAGAATTTGTTTTATTTTCAAAATTAAACTAAAGAAAATGACTAGTTTAATTTTGAATATATTTGCTATTACCAAGAATTTTGGTGGTTTCTTAGCTCTCTTGCATGTAGGGATGAAAATAGGTCAGATGGCTTGCTAGGGGCCTGTGATCTGACCTATTTAAAAAAAATCAGACCAAGACTTTGAAATATGTCTATTTTTCTTATCAGGCCAGGCCCAGGCTCAATTTAAAGCCTATTGAGCCTGACAAGCCGGTCTGGGCCTGTTAAGGTGGTGTATATATAAATATATAATATTATTACTTTATTATGTATTTATATTAAAATAATAACTAATATTGTTTAAATTTAATAAAAACACATGCCACAAGCCAGACCAAAATTTTATATTTGAAGTAGGTTTTATAAATAAATTTTATATTGAAATCAAGTTTCGTAAGCAGGCCACAGGCCAGGCCAAACCAATGAACAAGCCAAACTCAAACCAAAATTTAAGCCTATAACAGGTCACAGGCCAGACCCAGGCCCAGACCAATTTTTTACCATATAAACTTGGCATGTTAAAGCGAAAGTCGGGCCCAACCTGACCTATTTCCACCCCTACTTGCATGGTTCATTGGATTGTCTTAATAATTAAGCTATGTAACTAATGGCAAGCCTCGATCATCAGCATGGAAAACACAACCAAATCGATAGAAAATCTAGGATTTCTTAGTTCACTTCCCCTTTCAAATATAAATAATAAGAGAAATATTAAATTCTCCTAACTCACGTGCATAATAATTCTCCTAATATTCACATATAATAAAATGCTCATGATAAATGATAAAATTATCATTCATGTCATTGTGAGTGATTAAAAAGATTATTAGGCTGATTTTTAGGAGAATATAGCAAAACTCAAATAATAAACACTATGTTTGTTTGTTTGATGCATGAGAGATCTAAATTCTTGTAACACTAGGTACGTTCAATAGTTAATTAAGTCATTATTTGATGTTAATTAGTTTAATGGGTTCAACTATATATTTCAAGTAAAAAAAAATAGAAGGAAAAATAGAAATAATATATAAATTCATGTCACTGATCTAAATTTGTTCTTCTTTGAGTTTAGCCAATTCCTGGCTAAAGTGATTTGAGAGGGGAATAACCTACATCAATTCAGGACTTATTTTTAAGAAGAGAAAAAAATAAATTAAAGAGGTATTTATCAGCATAATAGCAATGTTGTATGATTTTGCAATTATTTTGGGTCTTTAAACCCAACTCATGACTACAAATTGAAGCCGAAATAGAGGCCCATGACATCAAAGATGCTCTTTTAGAAGTGGCAGGTCCTCTCACTTCCAAAATTTTAAATGGTTATATAGATTTTAATTCTTTTATATTTTTCCTAAAAAAATAAAAGTGAATTGCTAATTATCACTTAAACTCTTCACATATATCATTAGTTTCCATTGGTATGTAATACACTAATGCACCAAAAAACACTAGGTTTCAATTTTTTTCATTATTTTAGTTTATGTACTTTATTTTAATATATAAATCTTATTCATATATTTATAAATTAATTTTAATATTTGCATGATAGGGCAAATTGCAACTAGTTTTTTGAATGGCTAAATCCATTTCAAAAGACTAGTCAAAATCGCACACGATGAGTAATTATATATACATATAATTTAAATTTAAACAAATATAAAATTATGATAATAAATTATTAAATTAATTTATATTAAATTATACTTTGAATAGTAATACTAATGCCTACGATAATTAAGAATAATAATAAATATCATATACATGAATAGTAATACTAATGCCTACATAACTAACTATTGATCCAATCCTCAAATAAACGAGAGTTAGATACATTCTCTTGGAAATGGACGATGCATAGGCATTTCACTACTGTTTCTATCTACACATTGCTTATTTTTAGGGGTATTGTTGATCCCTCTGTCAACTGTATGTGGAATAAAAAATGCCCAATATCACTATCAATCCTGATTTGGCTACTGAGGAGGAAGAGATTTCAGACAAAGGATTGGCTAATCACGCACAACATGCAAATGAGCCCACAGTGTGTTCTTTGTCAGATCAAGGTTGAAACGCACGACCATCTCTTTCATAATTGTATGTTCACAAGGCAGGGTGGAAGGACCTTTTAATTTGGAACTCTGCAACATCAATCACTTATCTCTTCCATGACTCTCTCAATCAAGAAGCGACAATAATGAAGGATGAAAGAATTACCCTGCCTTCGTGATTTGGAAGGGGAAATTTTGGTATGAGAGAAACGACGATGCTTCAACAACTTCTTCAAATCGCCATTGGAGCTTGCCATTAAAGGGTCTATTTTGCTATTGTATCCCTTTAAATTAGTACCCTCTTATATTGTTTTGGTGCTCGTCTTAAAAGGTAGGTATTCCTATCATATCACTTGTAATCTTCTTCTATCTCCCCAATTTACTTGTATTTTTCACGACTTATGATAAATACAAGTACTTCTTTGCTAAAAAAACTTTAAAGTAATCTGATTTTATTAACATTGATAACTTGCGGATTTGAATATGCAAAGTTCAACATCGTTCTTGAATTCTTCAAGTAAACCTCCGCGGTACATTTGGTGGTATATCCAACTACGATCTTCCGTCATGCTTCATGTACGTGGTATATCACAATAATTACTTATTTTGAACTCTTCATAGGTGGATACGTGGAGTGGTCATATTCCATTCGGATATCAAATTATTCTACTTGCATTTAAATGTTTTTTTTAACATTTAACTTCAGTCGAAATTCCGACAATATTTCCCTACAAATTTCAAAGTATGCATATTATTTGGGCGCATACTTGAAGAACAAGGAGTATCCGCTAAAATTTCTAATTGAAATAAATGTTAAAAGAAATATTTAACTACATGTAGAATAATTTTAATTTCAAATTGTTCGATCAAGGACAACTCAAAAACGTAAAGTATCTATAAATTTTGTACTTCTTATAGATCACGATACGATCTTCGAACGAATTTAAAGTATTGTAATTAACGATTGATAAGTTCATGTCACTTCATCAACTCATGAATCATAATACTATTTTCAATTTCAATCATAAAATTATACTAACAAATCAATTGTAATTTAATGGACTTGCATATAAAACTGTACCGAAAGGAAGGAATAGGGTTTGGGAAAGAAAAGAAAAAAAGCCCAACAGATTTAGCAAAATAAAAACCCTATTATAACATTAAAATATAAAGCTATAGATCTAATGTGATTGTGTCAATTATGGATGCCTCAGCTAGCTTGACATTAAAATAAAAAAGCATTGCTAGATCTGTTCACATCTATTTTACATTAGAAGTGAGACTTGCACAAGGTTAGTTGATCTTAGAAATTATATAAAATTGTAAAATTGATTATCCAGTAGCTTAATCAGTTGAACACTGGGTCTGGATTTAAAAATCCTTGAAACCACTGTGGTTCTGCTCTAAACAAGGACTTGGTTTCCATATCCTCAATATTATTTGAAATCAAGAAGTACTCCATGATTCCTTAACCCCTTTGTAGTCAAAATGTTACCAGGATAATAGGATTTTAATTTCCCAGAGAAAATGTGTTCCATGTTAAGAAGAATTAAGAAGAAAGCAGATTAAAAGCAGAACAGAATTAAGAGGAGAATTAATTTCACCAGACTGAATTAAAAAGAATTAATGAAATCACATGCAGTTGCATGACTTTGGAACATGCAGACAAGAAAACCCCAACGATTAATAAAACACAACAATATCTTAATCACGGAGACCTTCTTACTAAACTAGCATTTCTTTTTGGGCTGTGCAATCTTTGTGCACTAATATATTTCAATTTTCAGATACATTACACCAACTTCCAGTCTTCCTCATATCAGAATTCTGAAGAGTTGGTTAGTTCACTGCATGTGCAATCTTAATTTCTTCCTCATTGACATTTTGACTCAACACCAATGAATTCTGACTCAAAAACTATAACTCATTTTCTTTCTTCCAAGTCAATGAAATGCTTGTATCATAAAGCTGATAGGCAATACTCAAAACATCAACATGCAAAGATTAATTTATATAGACTATGTGAATTCTTAAGAGTGACAACAGTCTATTCCGGTTTCATAGGATTTGGAGAAGGTAATCAACATAAATAATACTTAAATTTAATTCACTTAATTAACTTTTCATTTTTTTAAAAAAAAAATATTTTTAAATAATTAATTTGGATATAACAATATGAAAGTGTTGATAAAAATATCTACTATAAAAGTTTAAGTAAATATTTTTTTTATCACAAACTTTTATTATAGGACATCTTTTATTTCAAAACAATTAGTATTAAGTTTCAATTTTTTGATTGAAAAATATATATTGCTAAATCCAAATAATTCTCTAGATTTTCTATTCTCATTCCTTCTCAAAATATCTATATATCATTTTAATCGGAATTAAATTCGATTATATCCTATTTTTCAAATACTATTAATCTTATAAATTTTGAGAAACAAACATGCACTGAGCGTAATTACTGCAAGATTAGGGATCAGACAATGACATTTCTGGTGCTAGTAGACATGACACGTACAGCGATTTGCCAACAACTTTGACCAATAACCGATGGCACTCCTCCCACGGACGCAACTTCTCCTACAAAAGTTGCTTTGCGATTCGTGCTGAGTCGAAGTTATTTCCTTCTCCTGCACAACAACAATCTAAATTATTATTCTCTAATTAAAATTTTAAATAAATAATAATGCAAGAGCGGTGGTGCGGTATGACTTTGTATGCGGATAAAGCGTAAAAGTACATCTTTCTATTCACATCAAAATCACAAATAGGGATGACAATGGGTTTGTATAAATGGGTATTTACCCGTCCCAGACCCTGATAGATCATTAGCGGGTTTTGCCCGTTGGGTCGTGGGACGGGTATAGGATTTTGAGGTAAAAACCCTGTAGGGTTTGGGATGGGTCCAGGATTTTAGTCTAAAACCCGTCCCAAACCCATTAAGGGTAAAATTACTTAAATACCCTTCATATTATCTAATATATACTTATATAGGGATAATTATGTCTTTTTACTTATACCCTAATTCCTAACCCATTATATAATATAAATAAATTAATAATACATTATTTTAATTCACCCGATTCACCCAGTCACCCGATGCCTCACTGCCTCAGCCATCTGCCCGATTGCCCTCACGCCCGCTCGCCGCCTCTCCTTTCACTAGATCGCCCTCTCGCCGCTCCTCAATCACACGATCGCTTCTCTCGTGACCGCCGCTCAATCTCGATGCCTCTCAACAACAGCCGATCGCCTCTCAACAACAACCGATCGCCTCTCAACAGAGCCGGCCGCCAATCGATGTACTTCTCTGACGATTGCTTCTCCCGACACCTCTCAACAGCAACCGGTCGCCTCGATCTACTTTTCCCGACGGACCCGACGCCGCGATCTGCTCCGACGACTGCTTCTCCCGACGCCTCTCAACAGCAGTCGACCGCCTCGATCTACTTCTCCTAACAAACCCAATGTCATGATCTACTCCGATGATTGCTTCTCCTGACGGACCCGACGCCGCGATCTGCTTCTCCTGACGCTGCGACGCAGATGCCGGACGCCCCTTGATCTGATTCTTAAGTTTTTTTCTATTTTTTTTTACTTTTTTCTTACCTGCCGCCTGCAATTATTTACTGTTGATTTTTGCATGAAAGAAGCTATTTTTCTTGCTTGTTTTCTAATTGTTACCTACCGCCTGCTCCTATTGATTCTATGCATGAAAGAAGTCATTTTTTCTTCAGATAATTGATAGTCTTTACTAGCTCTCGATAGTCCTTGATACTAGCTCAGATAATTGATTTCATTGTTTAAATTAGCTTACTGTTTATATGATTTATGTTTAAATGTTGTGATAATTATGTTGTGATATGTAAATTGTATATATATATATATATATAATTTGTTAACGGGCGAAAAGCGGGTTCCCAGTGGGTACCCGTTAAATTAGTGGGATGGGTTTGGGAATCACCCTTCAAAATACTAACGGATTTGGGACGGGTTTAGGATTGAATTTTCTTAATGGGTTTGGGATAGGATTGGCTTCGCCGTCCCAAACCCGCCCCAGTGCCATCCCTAATCACAAATGATGCATGGCATACGTACATATACATTTAATATTTTATTTGGATATAAACTAATGAAGTTTTGTTTCAATTGATTGATTATATTATCTGGTGAATTGTTACTCCTTAAATAATGTATGAATGTATATGATGATGCATGGTATGCCGTATGCAACTATGCATATACATTTAACATTCTTAATTTGTTTGCTTAATGTTTAAGCAGATTTTACCCGACGTACTAATTAAGACGTAGTCACGTAGAGCATACGTACGTACGTATATAGAGTGTCACTTTCTTTCCCGGCCGGCGCCGCTATATATATATCACCACCTTTCTCCGTTCTTCTTGCGTCTCTCTTTCAATAAGTTAATTAGAAGCAATAGCCAATTAAAGAGAAAAAGAAATGCTTTCTTTTTGCTCCCCAATTCCTAAACTTCCTCCTTATTATGCGACCTCAAAGACTCGAGTTATAGCGTCAGCTGCGGCGCGACCAGCGGCTGCGCCGGCACCCACCATGTACGAGCTTTTATCAGTGGCACAGACCGCGCGGCCGGAGGAGATCAAGGCGGCCTACCGACGGCAGGCACGGAGCTGGCACCCTGACGCATGCCGCGCCGCTGGTGAGGAGGCTTTCTTCGCTGAGCGCTTCATGCGGGCGCGGGAGGCCTACGAGGTGCTCTCCGACCCTGCCCTCCGCCGCGACTACGACCGCGGGCTTCTCCGCGCCGACGCCTGGGCGGCCGCCGTAGGCGGCGCAGTCGTCCTTCGGAGGGGCCAAGAGCGGCGTGGGGGGTTCGCGGACTGGGAGAGCCAGCTGGAGGAGCTCGAGCGGCGGCGGAGAGGCGGCAGCGAGGAGGATAGCTGGGGGAGACGGATGAGGAGGGCCCACTACTTGCAGCCTTTCGATTGACGGGTCCTTTCTGCGGGTCTGTTTCTTTTGGTGCGTAATATATAAAAGGAAGCTTTGAGTATTAGATAATTGATTGTGCTGGGTTTTATTTTACTTTTCTCTGTATATATTGATATATAATATATTTATGAAATATATCACGTGTATATATATGGTAAAATTGCAGTTCAATTAAATCTCTGATCAGTTGATCTTTTGATTTAACAGCAACTCAAGCCGAAACTTATCGTTCCGAATTCACCCAAATAAAAATTTGAAAAAACTTCTCATTAAAATCGAAACAATTTTTTTAGTGTTCTCTGGATCATCTCAATATCATATTTTAATAAAATAGAATACCTTTTATGAAACATAGAAGTATATTGACCATTAAAAAAATTTGAGCTCTTTCTTTTATGTTTTCTCTTATTCTTCGCCATCGGTGGTGCTTTAAGAGCAAGTATATTGATCATAATGTTTCGATGTATAATGAATTGGACTAGTACTTTTATATTTGACCAAATCAAGCCCAAAAAATGCCCACACTAATGAACCAGACTCGAGTCAAACTAGACGACTAGGTTCAGGGGCTCCGCTCGATCATACAAGGACACCCACTTGACATCTTTCGGATCAGTCTTGACTCATTCTGAGCAACATCCCTATGAGAATGCCGAGCGACATCATCACTAATCATTCCTCATTCTGCAATATATACAAACACGACATGTCTTAATATTCTAGATTCCAATTTCCATTACACTCTCTCGTCTAATATTATATTCTATCCTATCAAGTAGACCCGACAAAATCGTGTCGAGTCGGGCTAGCCCGGCCCGATAAAAGTTCGAGCACGAGACCCTCAACCTAGCACAACACGGACATTAACAGATCGGCTCAGCTCGACTCATTAGCACAATAACAAAAAATCAAAATCGGACTATCGAACCTAAATCATGCTATTGGACCCGAATCGAGCTATCAGAATTGGGCCATCAAAACTGGCTATTGGGCTCAAATCGGGTTATCGAACTGATTCGACTCCGATAACCCAATATTCTAATAATTAATAAAAATTATTATCATGTTGTCGGGCCGAGCTAGGCCTACACCACACGACCCAATTCGATATTTCTTTGGGCCTCATCAGGCCAAGCCGATAAAGGCTTGAGCACGTAACAATCGACCAAGTCCGATTTTATCGTATCGGATTACGCCGAGCAATTGGGTCAGGTCAAAAATTGTTAGGTCTACTATCAAGTAAGCAAATATGACGTAAGATGATAAGTCCCCATTGACTATGTTACTTGATTAATAAGAATATAAGTCATTCATCGTTCTTAACCAACTCTGTAGTTTAACTAAAAAGTCAATAGAATAAGAAAGAAAGTGAGCGGCCTTTCACGCAAGGATAAGATTACTGAACACAATTGTTGGATTGCAAATGAAACAGTGGAAATAATTTATTTGGTAGACTTGACTATTTAATCAATTCTCAATTAACACCAGGTGCAATATAAATATTGAACATCCATTATATAACTGGCATTCACTTTAATTAAACACCACTTGGTCCCTTTATCGTTAAATATAACATAAAGTAACAGAGTGAAGACTTCATTGGATAAATTAAAGAATTTTGGATTCAATTTATTGTCGTGAGAATGAGATAAATTAATGGCCATTTGAACAAGTATGAGATGTGTTCCTTGCTAATCTATCTTATCCATATTATATATACTGATCATATCAAATCTCATACAATTAAATTCTCGAAAAGAATTCAACTTTAATATCTTCGTCAATGCTTGCTACATTTACACGTACAGTATAAGTTAGATATTTATTATAATATAGATAGATAGATAGATGCACTATTCCAATTAATTTAATATTGTTTACATATATTTTAATTACAAGATGATCAAATAAACACTACAAGAAAAAGTATACGGTTTAAATTTTTTCCAATTCAAAATAAACAAAAATTCAATTTTTTTTTAAAAAAAAAAGAAACTCACTCATCCAATAAAATTAGAAGGCTTCATTACAGGTAGAGATGGATTAAACAATTCAGATACATCATTCTCCAACCTGCTCAAAAGCTCAACTTCTCTATCAGATGAAACTTTATTCAAAATTTCAACAAAATAAACATTACAAGTACTGTTCAGCCTCCTCCACCTTATTTAAAAACCCCTTCTACTAACCCAACACCAATATACATCATTACACATAGCAGATTAATTAGCTGCAAAATGAGCTAAAGTATTACAATCTCTAGCTACTCACATGAACTCAGTCTAATTTAACACACATGAACTCAGTCTAATTTAACACTAACTTCATCATCCAACTCCAAAATTTTACTTACAAGATTAATTCTTCATCTCCCAAGGCACTTCGAGATCACCCTTAAGAACTTTTATTGCTTTTAAACGATCAGAAGTAACCACAAGCACTTTAACACCTTCCTTTCTCACGTTGTCAAGATCATAACAAATTGAACACATTGTGAACGTCATACCAAACAATCAGAAGTAATCACAAACTTTTAACCCTTTTCTTACCTTTAACATATCAAATTTTGGATCCACTTACGGGCTAGCAGCAGCTCGGGAGAATGAATCAAGGTCGTGCCGCCATGGGAAAAAACTTATATGGACAGTCTGCTCATATAAATCTCTATGAACGAGTGAATATGAGCTTTAAGCGACTAAACATGAATAAAAAATAAATTGATATGTTCATATTCATTCCTTTTCTATTCATGTTCATATTCATTTCTTTTCTATTCATATTCAGTCTCTTAAAGCTCATATCCATTCATTCATAGATTTTCTATGGACAACCTGCTCATAGAAGTTGCACCCGTCGCCATCGGATCAAATCACGATCTTTTAATTTTAATAAGAACAATAAATCTTTCTCGATCAATCCCCTTGCCTCTTATTTTTCGAGAATCAAAAAGATCATTTTCGAGTTTGAATTTGTTCATTTGGAATCTATGCTCTTCTATCTTCTACTTATTTTGTTTTGAATATCTACTCCTTTTTTGCTTTATTCTTTATTTCATATTTCATTTCAATTTGTCCAACTCTAATTATATTATTTCAATTTAACTTTTATGGTTTTTAAATTAATCTCATTATAAGTCCGTTTAACTTTTGTTTACATAGCATAATTTTTTGTGAAATTTCATGGCTTATACATATAAATTCCAATATAAATTGTGAAAAAAACACATTTATAAGTTTTCAACGTATGATTAATTGGACGGATGACATATGTCCCAATTTTCCGATCTATCAATAATTGCTGTAATGAGAACAAAATAAACACTTGTCTTTTCATAATTCATATTATAATAACTATAAATATGCATCATGAATTTTAACCCCAAAAAAATATTTGTAGAAAGAATTATACATGATGTATATAAAATATCGATATAATTTATTGGACTTGCGAATTGGACTTCCGGGCATTTTGAACGGCAGTCCAATTTGCAGTATGCCATTGTGGTTCATCAAAGTCTAAAACTACAATTAACTAGATTGTAAATAATTTAATTAATTAATTATTGCAAAAATACGTATTTGCAGATAACTAAGTAGTCGGTAAAATAATTTTTTAATCTATAACATAAATTTTATAATAATATCCTAACAATACACAGAATTAGTTCTAATAAAATTCCCACCGACACGCGTACGTCTTCATCGAGTACATTCTCGTCTACACTCGTACGTGTCAACTGTAGGCCTCGTCGGGGCTTGACTAGTTGACCACGTGTCCACGTTCCATGACGTGCTTTCCCATGCAAGTCCACGTACCCCTCCATTCTCGCTCTATTAAGCCCTCTTCTTCGCAGTTCCCATATCCAATATCCATGCAAAGCAAGCTGCTTAATTAATTTGAGAAGATAGAGTTGTAGTTGTAGCATCTTGTGGGAGTGAGGAACTGAGCCATGTCGTCAAGGCAAGAGACGCGAGAAGAGCGCGCGGAGGCCGCGGCGAGGAAGGCCGCCGACGAGCTCGCGACCCTGCGAAGCGAGCGCCAGCAACAGCAAGAGACCGAGCGAGCGCGGGAGGAGATCAGCCTCCGTCATCAGCAAGAAGAAGAGCTCCATAGAGCGGAGGGGGAGGAACGCCGCGGCGGCGGCGTGCTCGAGAGCATCAAGGAGGGCACCAAGTCCCTGTTTGGTGCAATCACCGGCAGGACGCAGGAGGCCGCGGAGAAGACTGCGGAGAAGGCGGGGGAAACCAAGGACGCGGCTATGGAGAAGGCAAAGCAGGCAAAGGACTCGACAGCCGAGAAGACGAGAGAGTACAATGACTCCGTCGCGCAGAAGGCATCTGAGACGAAGGATAAGCTGGGAGAGTACAAGGACTCGGCGGCGGAGAAGGCGAGGGAGACGAAGGACAAGACTGTGGAGACGGCGAGAGAGTACAAGGATTCAGCGGCCGAGAAGGCAAGGGAAGCGAAGGACAAAACCATGGGAAAGGCCGGCGAATACAAAGACTATATGATAGATAAGGCAAGGGAGGCCAAGGACGCTACTGCAGAGAAGGCAAGGGAGGCCAAGGACAGAACCATGGGAAAGGCCGACGAATACAAGGACTACATAGCAGAGAAGGCAAGGGAGGCCAAGGACGTTACTGCAGAGAAGACAAGGGAGACCAAGGACACTACAGCAGAGAAGGCGAGGGAAGCGAAAGATGCTGCTGCAGAGAAGACAAGGGGGTACAAGGAATCTGCTGAGGAAAGGGCGAGGCAAGCAGCCGAGAAGGCAAGGCAAACTAAGGATACAACAACAGAGAAGGCGAAGGAGACGACGAGTCCAGCGAAGCAAAAGATGGAGGAATACAAGGACGCGGCAGCCGATGCCGCTCGCCAAGCTCGAGATTACTTGGCTGGAACAGGAGAAGTAACAAAGGTAATTATTTAGGAGTTCATAGAAAACCTATGAGTGGTTACGAGAGATTTACATGGGCAGGCTGCCAATATAAGTTTTTTCCATTATTTAGGTTGTCTTGTTATTTAAACGAAATGTGTCGACAGGAAAAGTTGGCTGAGGCCAAGGAGAAGGCGAGGCAGAAAATGGAGGCGGCCGAGCAAGCTAGGAAACGAGAAGAGGAGCAAAGGCTGTGGAAAGAGGAAGACGACCGCCGGCGGTGGGTTGCATATTCTTCCGGATCAAAATTAGGGTGTTTTTTTTTTTTGCTAGTTTGGAAATTAAGTGAATTACTGTTCATGTGCAGGGGGAAGGATGAAAAGGGAGGTGGTTATTTATTCAGTGCAATAGGGGGAGTGGCGGAATCCATTAAAGAGAAGATTACTTTATCGAAGGATGAGGACGAGCCACTGCCGAAGAAGGAAGAAGGGGTGAAAGTAGTGTGTGCGACTGTAAGAGAGGATAATGATGATGATGTAATGCTTAAGGTGAAAGAGGCGGACCAGTCGACCGGGCAATGGTTCAACGACGTGGGTAAGATCGGAGAAGAGGGGACCGGGCCGCCGTCGCTGCAAACTGGCCGCGGTGGCAAGAAGTGATTGCAATATCCTATAGCATGCTTGGTTTAAGCTCTCGAAGATGTTTTTATGATGTGCTCACTTTGCTGCAAATTAGATACTACTGTTTGATGTTTTCTGAACTTGTATGTTGTTATAAACTTATATGTACAATTTTGTTTTTCTGCAGTTTCCGTCTTTTCCATCTGAAATAATTCCAATGATTTCGCGTATAGTATTTGCCTTGACCTTTTATCGAACAGACTGGAAACTTGGGCATAAAAACTTCTCACCAAGATAAACATCGTATAAATATAACATGTTAAGTGGTAACATAAATAAATGAGAAGATAAGAAAACAAATTGTATGGCTTGTACACGAAATAACTCCTTAAGGGCCCGTTTGGTTCGCAAACTGCTCATCACAGGACACTAGACAGGGACAAGGACAGGACATCAGATGTCCTGGAACAATATCTATACCGTGTTTGTTTCGTCAAGAACAGGACACGATATTCCGTTCTGTCCTACGTTTGTTTCGCTATAACAAAGTATTATATATGACAAATGACTAAAATACCTTTGTAAATTAGTCTTAAAATTAATTAATATGTAAAAAAATATTAATATATAGTATCAAATACTTTAATACAATAAGAAGTTTTAGTTTAACTAATAAGTGTTCAACTAATTTTTAATTAACCTAAAAGTATAACAATATGATAATATCGAAAAATATAAAAATCATACTAAACGATTTCTAATCTGAAATCTGACACCACCATCGCATTCAGCACGCGAAAATTTACAACTTTGGTATTCACCTCGACTCGATCCGACAATTCTACGATCAAAGGAAGGGGTAATTTTGACAATTGCAGCCCTTGTCCTTCGCCCGATTTTGGTGTACCGAGAAATTTCTCGGTACACCAAAATAGGTGGAAATCCTGTCCCGGACAAGGAGAAGTCCTTGTCCCGAAGCTTCTTTTGCAAACCAAACGGGGGACATGGGCGGATGTCCAGTCCAGTCCCCCGTTTTTTAGCAAACCAAACGGGCCCTAAGTATGAAAGCAAATATCATTAGGAACACGGCATCTAATTAGCCAAGTAAAATCATAATTGGAAATGATAATTAAAAAAATATTCGAGTTCTTTTAAGCATGGGGTAGAAATCATACATGTATATGTATTAGAGTAACCAATACAAATATTCAAGCCTTTTACAATACAGAACCTGAGGAAAAATATTCAAACACCATTTGAAGTTTTTCTCTTTCAAAATGCAACATAAGTATTTGCTAAAATAGTAGAGGGGAAATCAACTGCTTCATAGATCTGCAAGATCCTGTCACGTCGGCCTTCATAATTTAAGCCTGTTTTCAACGTTGGCAATATCTCGTGAGCACACATTATTGGAATAAGATTCTGGCACAAATAAGCAAATACAAGTAGTAGTGCTAAGAGGGGGGAAAACATGAATGAAGAAATTACCCTGTTAGCTATGTTGTTGGAGAGCCAATCGAGG
This sequence comes from Canna indica, assembly GCA_034359265.1. Taxonomy (NCBI): domain Eukaryota; kingdom Viridiplantae; phylum Streptophyta; class Magnoliopsida; order Zingiberales; family Cannaceae; genus Canna; species Canna indica. The sequence goes on from CP136891.1 coordinate 1,481,946, forward strand.
CCCTCATATAAACCCTCACCAGAGGTCGCACATGTGCTCTGTATGTACCTGAAAAAGAATCCAGCAAAGGGAATCCATCAGCTTCATATTAGACGCTCGCTATATGTATAGCACAAAATTGTCTTTTGAAGCCATTGATAAAGCCCCTTCTCCATCAAACGGGCTTAAAATAAATTAGTAGTATACTAGTGTGATACTGTGATGTTTATCATGAAAAGAATAAAAAAGTAAAAGTTATGAACTCTTAGCTTAACAAGATTTCTTACCAGTGCCGCTGACGCAGGGAATGCAGGCCAAGCTTGTCAGTAATTTCAGCAGCATTCATGGCATTTGGTAGATCTTGTTTGTTAGCAAACACAAGGAGCACGGCATCACGCAACTCATCCTACAATTGAGAAAACAAAATCATGAAGGACGTAAAAAGGTTCAATGGTCAATATATTTAAAACATCCCTTGATGATAAATAATTCCGTGTCCTCTGTCCAGCCAACACTTAAATCATCCATCAGTACTTAAATGGTGATCAGTTCAATATGATAAGATAGTAATCTTATCTTACACTACTACCATATAAAATTTAAGCAAATGCTTTGTTCAAATTCATGACGGGTCTGAACGTATTTAAAGATCTGAAGTTTGCACCCAAAAAAAAAATGCAATTATTTTCGTTTCCATGCTCAGAGTGCTTAACCCAAAATGTTATATAACAAATTGTCTACATAATGCTTTTTCCAAAACTATTCATTGTATTCAAGCTACAGAAAATCGATTCTTTGTGACAATATTATGTATCAAACTACTTTCGGTATTGTAATACCCCGGTTTAGTCCCACATTGGGAGTATGTTGGATGTGGTGTTGGCTTATAAGTCTTGATGGTTGTGCTACCATCAACTCCAGCTTAAGCATTAGGCAAGTGATTAAGGCCTATGAAGTTGATAGGTGTTGGTGCTTTGTGTGGATGATTTGGTGTTATGTGGTAACTTGACTTGGGTCTTGATAGTGAGATCAAAACTCAAGTGGGATGATTAAACTTCAGCTTAAGCATTTTAATTAGGCTAATAGGTTGGCTTGTGAAGTTGATGAGTTAGTTATCCCATCAAGCGGATTGTAACAAATGGTATCAGAGCAGGACCTAGTCCTAGGCATGGTGAAGGAGCCAATGTGAGAAAGGGCTGCCCGGGTGATGAGGTGGAGCCGCTACTATGCTAGGCCTCACATGCCACCGACTTGGATGTGATTATGGACTATGTGTTAGACTTGAGTTGGGTATCAGAGCAGGACCTAGTCCTAGGCATGGTGTGCTACCATCAACTTCAGCTTAAGCATTTTAATTAGGCCAATAGGTTGGCCTATAAAGTTGGTGGGTCAGTTATCTCATCAAGCGGGTTGTAACAAGTATCCTTTTGCTCTATGTAAATCAAAACCAAAATATGAAAGGTATGTACACCAACTCATAATGGAGATCAATGACATAATTTTTGCACTAGAGTAGAACCAAAATTAATTGTAGTAGATTATGAAAAATATGTGCACTATCTACAAAAAGTAACTACTAGAAGTAATATTAGAAAACTATAGAAACTTACAAAACGAAATAAAAAAGAAATGTATGAAACAAGAGTATAAAGAGGTTGTATACTTCACCACAGAATTTTCTTTTGTGTGGGAAAATGATCAAATAATTCTTGGATTCTTCATGAAATACTTACCTCATTAAGCATTCTGTGGAGCTCATCCCTTGCCTCAACAACACGATCTCTGTCATTGCTGTCAACTACAAAAATAAGCCCTTGCGTGTTCTGGAAGTAATGTCTCCATAAAGGTCTGATCTGTTTTGCAACACACCAAAGATCATGAAAGCGTCATTTGAAATGTGGGAAACTATTGAGATGAACCAATGATCAGTAGAAAGATATTATTTTCTCAAGAAAGATGAGAGACTTTTTTCAGCAGTTTTAACTTGTAATCTTCAAACATTTGCCCACATATGAAGCATGATGTACCCTCAACAAAGCCATAAATTAACCATTTTCAAAATACATATGAGCTTGCCTTATCCTGACCACCAACGTCCCAGACAGTGAAGCTAATATTTTTATACTCCACGGTCTCCACATTGAATCCTGCAATAAAGAGTAACCATTATACCAACCCTATAAACAAAAAAAAAAGATTGCATAACGATAAAGTCATAACCAACGCCAAATAATATACCAAACCATTAACTAAGAGTTCCGAGCATATGAGGGAGAACATTTTAAGATCAGGTTACCAAACCTTAGTCAAACCGCTCTTCCATAGAACTGAGTATTAAAAGCAACTATTATCTTGTATTCCACAGCTTCAAATTTTCAACATGAAGGTTGTGTGTATTAGACATGGTGATTCATGTCGGGCCGTCCCAATAAAAGTTGGGTCGGGACTCGAGACCGGCACGACACGAAAAGTAAACGGGCTGGCACGGCATGGCCCGTTAACATGATAATGAAAAGTTAAAATTGGGCCATCGGACCCAAATCGGGCTATCATGCTCGAATCGAACTATTGAGCTATTTGATGAATGCACAAGATTCATGAGCATTAACAACATTCTCAACTAGATTAAAAGCTATCATTTACTTCGATCCAATTCTGCAACATATTCAAGATACTTCATAAACACTTGCGAGTAGTAGCAAGAGAGGTTGAAAGGTGTTGCAAGTTACTGCAAGAAGCAGCATACTCTCATGTTTTTAATACATAAAGGAGATCTTTTCCAAGAAGCATGGTTCACAATGTACACTACTAAAATAAGTTGTTTTCCAAAGGCTGGGAACAGGATGCCTTCACTGATTTGTTTGGCATAAATGAGATGATGAGATCTAAGAGGTTTAGAAATCATGCTTTCTGAGGCCACTAGTTACTATATCATTTGAATCACATCCTTGTTTTTTGTAACATCATCCTACATGCCTAATGCTAAAGCAGCAAATGCTAGGATGACATTGGATTTTCCCTATGAAAGAGGAAAAAGTGAGGTGCTCTACTATGTAACGCTATACTGGAGTAGGTACTAATAAAATTATCAGAGCGTCACAACAAAAGGCTCATTCAAGTCACTTCAATTTCCATTTCCTGCTAGGACAAATAATTGAGTGACACACGTTACACGCTTCAACATATAATACAATAAGCTAGTTCTTTTAAGAACCAAAATAAGATAAGCTTGTTTCAAGCAAATAAATCACAGTAATGGAGAAATAACTTTTTTTTTGTACAAAATAACAACAGAAGACATCTCTTACAAACATAAAAGATGTTCATGATTTTAGCCGATACAACAATCACCATTAAGAATGTAGAATGAATTTATTTCACATTTTCAGATGGCAACATTAGATGCAATCAGAAACAAATGATTATAACTTGATGGTGAAAAGAGAACCAATATTATCCGAGTACACAAAAACTAGCATTACTGATCAAATTCCTCAGTAAGTTTGTTCAATGAAAAGGAGAAGATTGCGGGTGGGTATAATTCTCACCAATGGTGGGGATTGTGGTGACAATCTCCCCAAGCTTCAGCTTGTAAAGAATGGTCGTCTTACCGGCCGCGTCAAGACCAACCATCAGAATCCGCATCTCCTTCTTGGCAAATAGGCGGCTAAAGAGCTTCGCTAAAGTGAGCCCCATTTTTCTCGATCTAAGATATTCACAACACAAAAAGTAATAAACATTTCATCATCTGTAACGAAAACGAGAAAAGAGTTCGAATTGAAGAGATCCAGGATGGATCTAAATAAAGAGATGGTTTGCATCCCAGATCTACATAACAGAAGACATAAATTTAAAGATCTAAGCGAGGAACAAAAAGATAACATATCAGGAACTTACTGGATCTGCAGAAACGAGATCGAGATAGAGAAATCTATAAAAAGAGAAAACCGAAATAATAATAATAACAATGACCTAAAAAGTCCAAAACCATGATTGAAGGATTTAACAGCGAAGAGAAATTTACCAGGCGATCTACGAAACTGCTGCTGCTGTTCCTTCCCTTGGTGCTGGCGGAGAGAAAGAGCGAGATTTTAAAAGCGGAAATATTATGCGGGAGATAGACAAAAAAATTTCATCACAATTTGCTTTTTCTAAATGACAAAATTGCCCTCATGTAAGTTTAAATTTTCCATATGCACCGCGCCAAGTCAGGTTTCGACTCGAATAAATTTGTTGTATATATGTTCACTAACCAAAGCATCATTAAGAGTTGATCGATTAGTAATTCAGTGGTGAGATATTTAGTTGTAGCGCTTTATAATTTATATGTCGATTTTTATGTATGTATACATTTTGTAATGTTCCTTGTGCATATATTTTCATGTATACATACTCTTTATAATTGTTCGTTATAAAATCGGTTTTTTATTAAAAAAATCATCATAAGAAAGTCAAAAAGATTTGTTCTATATAGTTTCTATATTTACTTATTGCATAATATTTTGATTTATATTGCAATGTAATTCAAGAAGAAATAACATCTTTGCTGCATTGCACGTGCATGATAATAGAAAAAAAAAATAGATATTATTAATAATATACGAAATAAATTCTAGATATTAACCTGTTCAATTATCATGCGTGATGACATGTAGAATATCTTATTTCTTACTTATACTGAATTCTAACATGCTATTTTGGAGAGTTGGATTGTTGAAATGATGTTAACAATTGATTCTTGGTTATTGCATTTAAAATCTTAGGATTCCTCAGTCTGGTAAATATAATATTTTCTTTATACATGCAGATATGCTTTGTTGGAGCCAAAAGTTTAACAGTTAAATATGCCTATACTTGTTTTTTTCTAAATATTCCACATTACCACTTGATGTTAATTGGCTTTTCCAAATATTCCGATTGTACATATATTTCAGAGTTTAGACCACAATTTAGAAAGAAAATGACCCATTTGCATAACATGGGCAACTAAACGGGTCACGACCAAATGCTTAAAATCCATGTTCAGGATATCTGATAACAATTTTACATCGTTGTACACGTAATTCTCAACATTTTTCATCAAGATTTATGCCTGCATTTGGCCATTGGTAGTGTTCTCTTCGTTGAAGACCTTACGCAGCAATTTCCAATGGACACTGAAACAAATAGCAATGAGCACAGATTGCCATCTACAAATTTTGCTTTCCAATTTGCAGGCAGCCATTGGCTAATGGTCATATATAAACATTGTTCCTCAAAAGAGCCACATATAAACATTGTGATGTCTGATGTTTATTTATGTGGGAAAAAAGCTGACACTTTAACAAGGTAACTAAGCTTTCATCCAAGTAGACATAAAGTAGGCAGCTATTCAGATTCAAGTGCCTCAATCTCATAGTGGACCTCCTCCAGATGATCATTGATACTTGTCACTGTGTCCTGCACGCCGCGGATAGCTTCCTTGAGAGCAGAGTCGTACTCAACGTCAGCTTCTGCATCTTCGGTTCCAGCAGCTTTGGCGATCTCATGGACATGACCACATGCATATTGGGTTGGACTCTTGAACTGACAACTTGAATGGTTTAGCAGTCTCTCCGATGGGCGACCTGCCTTCTTCAGTATCTGTATCCTTGCAGTCTGTGGCAACCAAGTCAAGAGAACCCAGGAAAAGTCAAATTAGAAGTTGAGAATAAAGAACTTGCCCTTGATAGATAATTTTACCAGCTTTTAACCTTATCAGAATCAAACCCAGAATGTTCAAACCAATTGAAAGCAAAGCTCACTTGATAAAAAGATAGGAACTTGGAATTTCTATTAGAATGGATTTTTCATCATATAACAATGCCACAATGGATGAATGAATGCACCACGACTCAAGCTTTCATAAAATTATAATATATTTCAGATATGAATATATGTGATTTTTAATAAAAATTCAGTTGGAGAATGTTTGCAGTCCCAGGTAAATGTTGTTTAGGATTTGCTCAAAACTGAGCAACAATAGATGACTCTATGACCTCATAAGTCAGTATGTTAAAATAACTGCAGATTGAAACATCTGGATGACATCACTCTTGCAAATTTTATCAAAATCCCTAGACAAACTAGCTTCAAAGCAAGCCCTGCTTACTCTGTGTTGCCAACTTGCCGAGGCCTCAAACCCATTATATGGTCAAAATGGTGAATAGGGAATATCTCCAATCATAGCATTTAAAAGGATACAATCACATGCAGATCACAAATTAAACTTAACAAATAAGGTAGTCATTGCCTTACTAATATAGTTTTTGAAAAGTAAAAGAACTATTCGATCAACTTATCTTATTTTAGGTGAACATATGATCATTGATGGTTGTAACCATTCTATACAGCTACATCTATATGGGGAACAACCTAAAAAGGTTTACAGGTTGTACCTAACATGAGTGAAGGCTAAGTTTGTTGTTACAATGTTAACCCCAAATGAGCCTATCTCAATCATGAATTCAACTGAGTTTAGGCTGAATTATAACAGGTCACATCAAGCTAATGATGCCTAGATATAAAGATTTCCTATCAGCATCATGCCTCCTACTATGGAAAAGAATTGGAGAATATTGATGCCTAAAATCTGAAAGCATCTATTTTCCTATTCTGGAAGGAATTGGAAAATATTGCTTCTCAGATCTTAAAGCCTGTTCTTGAAAGGAACCATACACTAATGACATTAACTGAGCCATTTAGAGAAGGGATGATAGTTGATTTCCTTTGGTTCAGCTAATCATCCATATGAAGAAGGTTTCGTAACTCATTATGACAATTAAAATGAGCCATTTAAAGACAAATTGATATGGGCCAACCACCACCAGGGCATGTCCTTTTTTCTGAGAAGTGAGGTCAAATGGCCACACGATGACGATATGATTCATTTCAAGAGGCTTGAAATGCCTGGATTACAAGAAAAGAAAGATTACCTAATGTAACAAGAAAACACACCTAAGGCCTTAGATGCAAGCCAACAAAATATTTCCTAGGGAGATATACATATGAGACTATGAGAGTATGACCTTCATGTCACTTTTTCCAATTTATTATATTTCCCATTTCTCTTTATCAATAAAATTCATTTGGGCAGCACCATTGAACTTGACAAAACCCAAGTTAGAGACAGTAAACACTAACATTTGCATTAACTCATCCTAGAGACATGTTTTATTAGCTCATTGCATGTGTACTTCACATAGTTTAAACATGTGTTTCTCCATTTTTATCCAAAACTATCTTCAGGTACTATCCATAGGAGGAGTCATAAAAATGTATATATGAAAAACATGAAAAGGTGAATTTTCAAAAGCACCATGTTATTCTTCTAAATTTTTTTCCATTTAGATAATTATGCAATATTTCAGATAATGATTCCAAGGAAACAAACTGTTACAAGACAATTCACAGCATTTTCAGGCTCATGTTTTCATCCTTAGGATCAAGAGTACACAAATAGTCAAAATGCCAAACTTTCTTCTCTTTCCCAACCTTATGTTGCGGACAATCATCAAATAGCATTCATCGTCACAATCATCTCATGTCTGCTAGACCAAATATTCTTGCAAACCAGCGAACCATCTTCAGTATCTTACGATGTGACCAGTTATGTAACAAATTTTTAATCGAGAATAATGTATAAAGAAAAGTTGCTAAACTAATAAGAATAATATTAGAAAGGGACATGTGGAAAAGAGAAAATACCAAATGCAGTTTCTGCTTTTCCTGTGCCTGAACAGCTTTCAAGAGACTAGCAAGATCCTCACGACATACATCTGACATCATAAGCAATGACTCCATTTCAAGAACCTGAAGAAGTAGTGATATAAACTTTTATATCTAATACAGAACATGAATAACAATATCAACAGTTGAGCAAATTAGCATACTTGTTTTGAACATTCATTGAACTCCATTGTTATCTCATTACAGAGCTGCTGGTACACCAACTCTCCTCCATTGCTCATATAATCTGTAAATCCCCTGAAAGCAAATTCAAACGTAACTGTTGATAAGGAAACCATAGCCACCCAAGGCAAATGAAATTAAAGATGCAACATATTAAATTATGCAACCAGCATTTTTTCCAGAATGACAGCAAATAAACTATAAAAGCAATAATGGGGCTTAACACGATTGAATAATGGTCAGTGTCTTAAGCAACAGGTAGAACCAATTTATGGTACAATGTATGATTTTAGAGGTCCAGACAATATAGTAGTGGAGTTTACTTCTTTATTCTTCTTCTCCCTCTCTTCTTTTGTTGTTTTCTCATTACCAAAATGGGTGGTATGGTACGTTACCAATCCACCCGTGGTCCGAGATGGGTCCCAAGACTAATACTTCAAACCTTTATTTAAAAAAATTATAAACAACAAAAATTGATTCCTTATTTCCAAACTTCCCAAACCACAAAAGTAGCCAATATGCAAAAACTTAGATCAAACAAAACAAACTAGATCTGGGTTTATTGGTTTAATTGTTTGGCCTTTTCAGTTTGTTTAACTAACCTTCCACGCATGAGCATCAACAGCATAATCTACAAACTGCTTAGGTGAATAAAGCATAATCAGGTATATTTAAGAATACCAAACTCAAGGAATAAGGTGACAGCCATATAGCAATGGATCTATCAAAGATCAAAAAGTTCCACTAGCACAACTGATGGAGCTTGATAAAAAATGAGGAAAGGAACATTGAGGAACGCTAAAGAGATCAGGAGGACTTGCCGGTTAGGGGTAAGAAACAACAATTAAAGTTTATGTTGCTAGGGGAAAGGGGCTCCTCTCTGATGGAAAAACACTTATCACCAATTTATGCCAAGAAAAAATCACTCCTCTCTAGACAATGACATGAAAAGTCAATCATTCTCTGATGGAAAAATTATATGAACATATATTAGTATAAGTATAAAATTATGAATTTGATTGTTAGAATTTTAAAAGGTTCCTGAAATGTTAAAAGAGGGTGAGCCTTGACACAATGGAATGTTGAATTGAAGTTACATAAATAGCCACTTTCTTATATAAGGATAAGGCTGTGTACATTGATTGTCCCCAAATCCTCACAAGTGTTTGCCCCTTTGTTATCATTAGAATCTATAAAGGTTCCTGAAACGCACATTGTTATTATTACAGTTGATGAATGAAGATATAGTAAAAGATCTGTGTATGTACCATTAAAGAAAAAAAATCTCAATAGAAGCTTTCTTGGTATAACTATGCAAAAGGAGCTTGTTCAAGAAGGTCAATTTTATTCAAGATACTTTCTCAACTTTGCTGCTGAACTAACTTATATAAAAGTGCTTGTCAAACAAGGTCAAGTTTAGAAAACCATGAATGAGACATGCACATAGTATACGAGACTCAATCACATCATCAAATACATTGCAAATCAATAGATGTTGCTAAGCTTTGAATTATAGGTTATATGATACCTGGTCAGGAAAGCAAAGTCATTTATACTGTTATAAAGTTACTAAGCAACCGAAGTTTTGTAAAACAATCAACTACTATTCATGGAATCAATAACTTTCTTCAGATGAGATATCAGATATAAACATAAGAAAAAGATATTAATTGTTTTTTTATGGAACCAGAAAATTTTTCTTGGAAGATATAGAAAAATAAAATTAGAAAACCTCCACAAGAGTAGTGGGCAAGCAAAGCCCCAAGTGTCCAGAAAGCGATATAACAATTCTCTTTTTTTGTTTTGATTAAGACATATCTTTTTTTAACAAAAGAATAAAAAATTGGCATACTCTTAAATCTTAATTAGATAGAAAAGGCGCACATGCATCAGTCAAGGGGATAATGCAAAAATGTATAGAAGTATATAGTTACTTGGCACTACAATAAAGTCGATCTGAAATAACTCCTCAAGCGCAACCTGATTATGAAAATATCTTCATGATGGTTAAACACATTATTATCCTCACCTCAATCTCTCAGTATCCTTTATGTAACTAAACCGCTTGTTATTTCACATAAACAACCATAACGAAATGCGGAGGCTATACCGACTAGCGAGCTAGTCTAATTCTTCACCATATCCATACGTATTCAACAGCTTACCTTAAGGCTTAGATATGTATAATAGAAAAGAAAACGCATGTCTCTGCCTTATTTGTTCTTGGATATTTCATTTTTCCGAATTAAATGTCATCCCACTCATGATGGAGTAAGAGATTGTACAAAAGCGTACCACCAACAAAATCACTGGATCGAGGGATACCTTCGGAGCTTGGCGTAAGCTTCGGCCCTCCTTTGCTGGACGCTGAGGAATCTCCGAAGTAGATCAATGGTTTTGGCCGAGCGAGAGCTGCGCTCGCCAACCTCCATGGATTCGATCCTTTCTACTAAATCCCTCTCGCATGGCTCCATGCTCTCTTCCCGGCTTATTTTTCTTTCTTATATTTTGCCCTCGTCCCCTTTGGTGTTCTTTATTGATACGGAAATACGTGTTATTTAATTTAACACGTATATCGGGCCAGATTAGTATCGGGGTTTATGTCGGTTTCAGTTTTGATTCAACTTGACTCAAGCCCAAAACCAAGTTCCAAATGTTCTCAAAATAGAATTGGACCATCCGGTTCAACAATAATTGATCCTTGGTTCGGTTCAAAACTCAATTTGAACCATTTAATCAAGCAACTAGCCAACTTGGTCAACTGGATCATAACTTGATCTGATGATCGCCAAAAATTTTAAAAAATTTAAATTTCTTTGCACTAAGTGAGAGCATAACTTCAATGCTGTGAATTTCCCCTTAGGCGTTCCGCACCAAAAGGCCGGCTGAGGAGGTAGACATATCTCATGTGGAGGAGAAAGAGGGTGGGGAAATGGAGTAGGGTGACGGTAATGACCCTCCTATAGTCGATCAAGATGAAGAGCAAATGAACTCAGAGGATCCACCTTTCCGTCGGGGTGACAAAGTCTCGCGAAAGAAAGACACCAACAACCTTTCCGTCGTGATGATTGAGATATATAAAATGTTTCAAAAGTTTGAGTCACGTATCAAATTCACACAAAGGTAAGAAAACAAGATTATTTTGAAGTTGAACGAGAAGTTGGACAAAGTCATTGATGAATTGGCGAAGTTATAATCTATTATTAGAAAGGAACATGATGCCAACAAAAACACTTTAGCTGCGTCGAATAGTTCGAGAGAATCCCCGTTTGGAGTGGTAATTGACTTTGACCTCAATGATAACCCTCCTCTCATTGCCCCTTCGGATGGCTCCCTTGGGGATGTAGGTGCTAGTCCTTTTGCATTTTTCCTTTCAGACAACAATAACTATGCTCAAGAAGTTGAAGTCGGGGTTGAAGAATTGGGTTCCATGACTCTACTTACAACATAGCTTGATGCAACATTGGCAAATGATAAACATAAAGATTACTGTAGAGCTGCTCATCGTAAGGTGCTGAGGATTTGGTTGAGGAGCCATTTTGTGAATCCATTTAAACCATCAGAGAAAGATGAGGAGCAAGAGTTCATTGCACTAAAGGGTGAATTAAACATATATAAGGAAAGTGAACAGCATAAGTACGTTTACTAAACACTTATTGTTAGATGCTTCCCTCGTAAACTTATAAGCTTTCCCGAAAAGCTTCTAACATCCAGGGGAGATATATATAACATTTTCGGAAAGCTTCTAACATTATGTGAGCTGTTATAACATCACGTGAAAGTGGTAACTTCTCGAGATGTTATACACCTCTACGCGAAGGATGATTTCATAATCGTCAAAAAATTTCTTTTTTGCCCTCCCTCCTAACTCCTAGTTAGACCCAACAATTCATGTTGGGCCGAATATATCACATCGGTCCGGGGCGAAAAAGTTCGGGCACGGGACCCCAGTTCGGCACGACATGAATAGTAAATGTGTCGGCCCCGCTCGATCGCTTAGCACGATAACAAAAAATCAAAATCTTATTATTGGGTCTGAATCAAGCCATTGGAACTGGGTTGTCGAGCCGATTCGGGCAACCAAGATGATTCGAGCCTATATCAAGCCATCGAGTCGATTAGGGCTTGATATCCAAATATTTTTGACAATTAATAAAATTTTCATCAAGATATCGCGCCAAGCCTACATCGCCTAGCCCTGCCCAGACCCGATAAGGATTGGCTCGAGCCTGATTTTTATCGGGGCGGACTGGACCAGGCTATCGGGCCGAGCCAAATATTACTAGGTCTGCACCTAGCCGACCATCCACAAATCTCACATATCATAACTAGTTTTAACGTAGTAAACATGGTCCAAGCAACGTGGCATTGCCATGTGTCATAAGCAACATAGCAAATTGACGAATCTATTCCAAATTATAGGTTGTTTAATATATCACAACTATTTATTTATACCGAAACTGATGACATGTTTATTTTTCATCTTTTGATGTTTATTTTCATGCTAAATTCGAATTAAATGCTTCCTAAAATGTGTTTATTATTTTGTTTAATTTTTAGGCAACAAATGATTGAAAGAATTCGAAAAGAAGCATCCCTGCACGTTTTTGGAAGTTGGAAATTGGAATGCAAGTTGAATTTGGTTGAATTACCTTGGGTGTGCCCACGCCTTAGCGAAGATACATGTGACAGATCTAGAATTTACCAAGTTTAAAACTGAAATTTTGCTTTCATGTTTCTATGCGAATTTGAACAATCCATTTGTGTCGGAAACATTAAACCAAGATATTTATATGTTAGTTTATTATCATGTAAGGTTGATTTGATTTTTATTTACTATTCTAGATAGGTTTGGAATTCTCCTATAAAAGGAGAATAATTGTAATGAAAAGGGCTGACATTTTTCTTAGCTCTAGCCTCCTTTTGTGTTTTGTTCTTTAAGTTTGAATTCAGCAATAGTATATTTTTGAGAATGAAATCGTGTGAGTTTGCAATGTGTGATTGATCTACTTATTTCTAGCTAAAGAACGATTTGACGTTTCAGTTCTACGAATTGTGAGATTCTTCTATGCTTAAAGTATTTATTTTTCTAGTATTTCATTTATTTCCTGCATAATTTATTATATTGTTTTTTTTTAATTGTTGTTCTGTTACCAGATTATTAGAACAATAACTAGTCTACCGGTATTGGATGTTCCATGCTGAATTTAGAGACAAATTAGTCGAGATTGTTATTTAATCCGAACTAATGGAATACTTAAATATGACTTGTGATATTGATGTTCAATTTACAAAAGTCTATTAAATTGCTAGAAATAAAAAAACTCATCCTTAGCGTTTATGATCAATCATACGATCCAAAATCGAGAACGTACATTTAGCTAGACTTTTCTCTCACTGATTTCTCCTTAGTTTTAATCATTGTTTTTATTTCAGTTTGCATATAATAAAAAAAAACTTCTTTTTAATTCCTCCTTTTTAATTTTTGATTTTTGAAAGAATTTAAAATTAACCAGTCTTCGTGGATTCGACTCTACTTATCACAACTACAAAATCTCAAAAAGTAAGTATTTATTTTTGATGAATTTGACACTCATCAAAAAACTATCATAAATTTCCGAATTCATATGAATTATATCCCACTGTCAGATGTCATGTTGGTATAGTCATCGTCAATTTATTATTATTATTATTATTATTATTATTATTATTATTATTATTATTATTATTAAGGTTTGCCACGTGAGCAAATATTAGCATATATTAATGATTTTTGAATAAAAAAACTAACCCCCTTCTAGGTGATATTGCATTCTCAAACACGAAAGTTTACTTTTTGTTAAAAAAATCATTAGTATAGACTAACATTTGTTAATGTGATAAATCTTAATAAAAAAATATTTTCTTATGTTGATTAGACTGCATGCTTGCAAATAATAATTATATTAATAGATATTCGACGATGAGATATAATTGATATGAATTCAAAATTTTAGGATATATTAAGTGTGAATAAAAAGTTAGGGTAAATTTGTTAATTAACCTATAGTTCATCAATTTTTCCTAAGTAATATTTTGATAACATATAATTTAATTAGTCAAATGGAAAATAGCCATGTAAATGTGTCAACCGAGTTATCTAATGAAAATATTATTACATGATTAATGATTGATCATAATTGATACCTCCTTTGTTATTTTTTTCTTCCTATATTTGATACCACTTGAAAAGCTCCAGTTATATATATATATATAAAAGTTCTGACCATATATCATAACTTAATGAATTATCATCGTACTTAATAACTAAATATATTTAAAATAAAATCAATATTGAATAATACAGTTGATGATAACATCTTGTATATCATCTAGAGATTTATAATTTAAATTTTAGTATAATACCTAATGTGACTTTTTATATTTGTTAAAAAAATAATCATATTTAAATTGAAGAAAATTCTTATTTTTCTTCTATTTGCTAATAAGACTCGAGTGCTCTAGTGTAAAAGACAATATAGATGTTGGTGTATTATCACATTTGCTAAGAAAAACACATTAGTTCGTTAGTTGTCTCGTCGGAAATATATGCCTGCAAATTTCATTCAAGGGGTAAAAAATACTTAATTTCATACTAGTGGCATATAATTTATTTGTTCAAATTAAATTTAGTCTTATATTATTATTTTTTCTATTTGATTAAGATTTCTCCATTATTTTTTATTAGTTGATAAATTCAAAAAAATTCTTATTTAATTATTTTTGACATAACATATAAAAAAAACCTTTCAAATGTTAAACTCGCATGCATATTTTGATAAAAAATACTAATTAAAACCTAGGAATTATATTAAAATTGATTTTTTAATTGTAAAGAGTAAATTAAAATTATTATTCAAAACTATATTGACTAAATTAAAACCAACAGTAAATTTTAAATTATTTTTTTTTCAAAAAAATTTAAAAGTTCCAACCAAACAGGCAAACAAATCCATTTTCGACTAAAAACGAACAACCAAACAAGCCCTAAACCGCCAAATCTCGATAATTTGATTCTAAATACTCGATTGCGGGAAAACTAAACCATGTAATTCACCCTAATTCCACGACAACCCACCCAACCCCCTCTCCGCGCCCCTTCCCCACCAATCGCCCACCGCCGTTTCCTTCGCCGCCACTGCCGGAGGTAAGATTGTTCCTCATATCCTCTTCCTCCCTCCCTCACTATCATCCTCTCTCCATTTCTCTTTTTCCCCCACCGATCCTGTGATCCTTTCCCCTATCTCTCATCTTCTCTCATCAAGCCCGTCTTTCTCTCTAATTCGAAAGTATTCTTCGTATCTGGGCCGGGTCTCGGGTTCGAACCGATAAAACTGAATCTGGATGTGGACAAATTTTAGGCAAACCTGAACCCCTAACTCGATTCGAGTTCTGTATTCGGTCGCCAAGCTCGGCGGAAGCCTCTTCATTGGCTCCGCCCACTTGCCGGCTCCTGGTTGCTCACCGAAGGCTTCAGGCGCTCTGCTCCTCCTCTCCCTCCAGCTCTTCAATTTCACTGCCTCCTTGCCTCGCTGTGGGTCGCCGAGGCCGTCTCTAGGAGGGAGATGGCCGAGGAGACTAAGGTAAGTTCTGTACTTTCACCGTTTAGGTTTTGGTTCCTTGGTCGCGTTTTGTCTTCTGAAGTATCTTTATCGATTGCTTAATCTATTTATTATACCTGGAGCAGAAGGGTGATGATGGCACCACTACTGACATGTACAATTTCGAAGCTGCTGAAATCCTCGTTAATGAGGCCCAGGTGAGGATGGTTTTACCAAGAAGCTGCCACTGTTTTATCATCATGAGAGGAAAATTTTTACGAAATAAGATGTTATTGATTATTTTGTGTAGCTAGCCATTAATTTTCAAGCAAAGGTTGCAGCTTGTTTGTTTACTGAGGATCCTTCTTTTGTGTAGCTTCTCCCTATTGCTGAGGCGGCTCCAATCTATGAGCAACTTCTTTGTACTTTTCCCACTGCTGTAAGTTATTTTTCATGGTTTTACTATTATGGTTATTTTTTTTTTAAATTCTACATTTCTTAACTTATCCAGACTGATGCGCTTTAAAGTAAATTCCTGAAAAAAGAGTTGGAAATGTCAATGTCTAAGTAGGGAGGGTGACACAAGAGTTACGAAGAATTTTCATAGCAGGAAGGAAATATAGTCCATAATTTATCCTAATTCTCAAGCCGAAACAGCATAATAAAATTCTTAAAATAAAATGATAACATCAAGGGGCTTCATGCGCTATGTGACGAAAATCTACAAACAATTAGGAGATTTTTTATGTTTTAAAAATTAGATCCTTGCTAGAAATTAAGCTCCTTCAGGCATCATTTGATTATGTGAACTATCTCATCTCCAGAAATATAAAGGACAAACATTATAAAAATTCAATGAGGCAATGAAGCCAAAAAATATTTAGTCAAGTTCCTTGGTTGAGCAATTCATTTTGAACAGTTTGTTAGCTGCAGGTAAGTTATGAATAATTAACTTTGGATTACACCTTGTGCTTAGTTAAGGCTATGTTCATCTAACCTTCCAATACTGGGAGTCGTGAAACTCCATTACAGTATTCTGTCATCTTAGCATTTTGTTTCAGGAGCCCTACCATAATTATTGGAACCAACACTAGAGTTCGAGGGTTTTTTTTCTTCATATCTGGATAAAGAACTTATTTAAATTCATCATCCTGAATATGCAGGCAAAATACTGGAAACAATATGTTGAAGCACATATGGCTGTCAACAATGATGAGGTTACAAAACAAATATTCAGTCGATGCTTATTGAACTGCCTTCATATTTCTCTGTGGTAATTTCTAATCTTTATATTATGCTGGATATGTATAACAAGATAGCTTTTCTTAATGTCCGCTATTGCCATTTGATGTATTGTTTGCATTATTTTTCTCGTTTTAGAGTGAGCAATACTACCTTATTTATTTGGTACTTGCTGATGATTTTTCCATTTTAAACAGTTCATTATTATTGAAATTAAGAATACTCTATCAGTTTAGAAGTTATTTCCTGTATGTTACTGCTGTAGCTATGTATTGCCATCTCGTCTCACATCTATAGCTTTTGGAAAGTTTGTCATTTACTTCTGCTTCTTTATGTTTTTTATCCCCATCCTTTTTCTGCATTATATGAAAGGGTCTCTGTATGCGATTGCATTATTGTTTGCTCCTTTTTTAAACAATTGGTAAAGTTTGATGATTCTTCCAAATATGATTATTTTTGTCCTTTTACTATCTCACCTCTTCTTTGCTATGGTGCATTATGCAAATAATAAAGAGATATGATACTATGACATGACTTCTACAGATTTATTGAGGAATTGAAATATGACATACTATTTTTAATTATACTCAGAAGCTTGGTTGATAACTTGATATATTCAAGTTGAATAAGTGTAAAGTTGTAAGGCCGGTCATGCTTTATGAATTAAAGTGTGGGATAATGAAAATGCAACATATGCAAAATCTATTACAGTCAACACACAAATGTTATAGATATAAAATACATGATCTCATTTTGGGAAAAAGAATAAAATTATCCCTATAACATAACTAAATATGATAAAAGTCATTTAGCATGATGATATGATATGGATATGTTAAAAAAACATGTAAATGTTGTTCTTAGGTGAGGGAAATTTGATTGTGATTAACGACATTATTTTAACTCAAACAGTATGTCCATATTGAGTGGCAGATGTCAGCCCTTATGAAATATGTACATAATACCAATTGAAGAAATAATATACATAATTTTTTTCTAAATAATTGGATTTAGTCTTCTGAAAAAGCCATGTTTGAAAGTTGTCATTGGAGAGTCCAACTACTTTACTCAAGGGTTACAATACCCCTTCTGGTGTCCAAATCCTGTTGACTGAAACGTGTGTTGGTAACTTGGCATGATACTGGTACCAGTTGATACACCTAAAAGGCCAAAATTTATTAAAAACAATCATTTAATAGTACATATTTAGTTGCTGTCCTGTTCTTTCCAGTTTGCCAGTATGTTCTGAGCCTTTTGGCTGGTTTATCACATATGAAATTTAAACTAGATTTTGATTGTTAAGTCTTCTGTAGTCAATGAATGGGATTTCAGCACTTAATTTGTTAAATGTTGATTTCTCTTGATAAGTGTTATCCTTTTGATACTTATCACTAATACTGTTTCTTTTCTTTTGCCTATTTTGAAATCACAGGCGCTGTTACATCAATTTCATCAGGAAAGTAAATGAGAAGAAGGGACATGAGGGTCTTGAGGAGACCAGAAAAGCTTTCGATTTCATGCTGAACTATGTTGGTATATTCAAGCACTTTGTTTGGATTTGTGTTTTAAGTTTTGCAACCTTAAGAGGACATCTCATGCCATGTGCATTTTTAGTTGTCCTCAAACCTGCTCTTTTGGTGCATATTCATAAATAAAGCAAACTAAAATATGTCTTTTTTGGTTGATAAGTATTGTAAGTTCTGCAAATGTAATAGTGGTGCTCTATTTCAAGGTGTTAAGGGAATGACCACTATATGAAGAAAATCAATTTATATTTGTTCTTAGTTTATATTTAACCTTAATATTTGTATACTAGTGTGGAGACTGGAACTCAAGGATTAATTCATTTCAGAAAATGTTGTTTTGAGCAATCTTCACCTCCTTAATGTCGTCAGCAAAAAATGCCAATTGAGCCTGTAGTAGGATAAAATTGCTACTCTTGTCATGAA
This sequence comes from Canna indica, assembly GCA_034359265.1. NCBI lineage: Eukaryota > Viridiplantae > Streptophyta > Magnoliopsida > Zingiberales > Cannaceae > Canna > Canna indica. Next base: position 1,500,625 of record CP136891.1, read on the forward strand.
CAAAGTATCTGGGATTTTGCCCTGTCCTGCAACTTTTTGGTTTATGATTCCACTTGAATTTTCAGATTTCATATATGATACAAATAGAAGAAGTTTTGATTTGTCATCTGGATACTAATTTTTTGTTATGTTTGGACTTAAACAGGATATGATGTTGCTTCTGGACCAGTATGGTTGGACTATATTTCTTTCTTGAAGTCATTGCCAGTATGCACAGTCCTTTCCGTTTTCTATTGCTTTGGATCTGCTAAGGCCATTATCTTGTTTTTTATATATGATGGCATGACTTCTACACTCTCTAGTAGGCTTCAACATCTCAAGAAGAGTCTCACCGCATGACTTCTGTAAGGAAAGTCTACCAAAGAGCAATTGTAACTCCAACCCATCATGTTGAACAGCTTTGGAAAGACTATGAGCAATTTGAGAATTCTGTTAGTCGCACATTGGTAAGATTTTTTATCAACATGAGATATTAAATGCAACACAAAATTGCACTATATGAGAGCCACATGGACAATTTTTTTGCTTAGATGTATTAGTTTATTACAAATCTGGTGGCATGTTAGGTTCTTCCTGTTTTTTAGTTTTCATCACGAGGCTGAAATCCCTAAAACCTTTTCTTCCCTTCATTTTTTAGGCAAAAGGGCTTATATCTGAATATCAACCGAAATTCAACAGTGCCAAGGCTGTGTATAGAGAACGGAAGAAGTTTCTTGATGAAATTGACTGGAATACGCTTGCTGTACCTCCTACTGGGTCCTACAAGGTATTCTACAGTTCTCAAATATAACTTTATTACTGTACTTGAGAGTTGCAACACCACATAATAGTGTGGTTCTGTATACATGCTTGAGAAATCTTGTTTCTTGTTTGTATAGTGCCATTGTTCTGTTTCTGGCAGCCATTCTGCATTTTCTATATATAAACATTAATAGGAGGATTTATAATCTCAATAGATAGAGACGATATCATTTTCAATCCATTCCATTTTCTTTTTTCTGGTTCGACATGCTGTGTATTTAGTCAATCATGGTTTGACTTAAATTTAGTTATCAGTTGTCTAATTAGACAGAAAATCTGAAAATTTTCTTATACTTCTTAGTTTATAGGTTCTCATGTGAGTAGGATTTGAAAAAGGTAAAGAACAATGGACAATATGTATAAGTTGCTTCATTAGGCATTGATGTCAGAAAAGTTTCAGTTGGGATGCATCTTGCCATAGCCAGAAGCAAACTGGCATGATATGGAACTAGTCAGTTTTAAAAACTCTGCTCCTAGTGGCAAAATCTTTGACTCTGTGCAGTATTCTGTTGGCAGACCTTTTTTGTGGCAGGTGCCGAATGATAATGTTAAGGTATCTAAGTGGTATAATTAAACATGACTATTCAAAATACAATGTAGTAGGAACAATGTGCTTGGTTTATTTAGACTTTTGTTTGAAAATAGGTACATATTTGAATGCACTAGCAAATTCTGCGATTTTTCATCACTAGTAAATTCTGAACATGTAAACTTTGTTGCAGGAAGAGCAACAATGCATGGCTTGGAAAAGACTTCTGATATTTGAAAAGTAAGTTTATTGTTCTTAGTATACATTTTTATTATATGCCTGACTTGATATAGTAAACCATATTTGAAGTTTAGTCAGACGATGATTGAAAGGTCTGGAATCCATTAACTTTTGAAATCAATCTTAATAAAGGGAGATAGTGCTTGGAGTTGTTAAGACTCCTTCAGTGCGGGAATAGTCATGAGATCCTTGATTCCATAGGCAACAGGTTCCTCTTGTTTGAGAGCCCAGACACTCTTGGGCTGTTTGGGTGTAATGCTCAACTAGTCTTTTTTGTTCTGTTGCAACTTGCAACTGGTTGGACCGATTTTTTAGTTAGACCAGCTGGTCTGGTTGCTGGTTCAGCCAGCCCACAAGGGGATTTGTTGCAACATGATAGATCATTTCAATAATGCATTTTTTTAAAGAATGAGCAAGAGCACTTCTCAGAATTTTCTAGGTGATTATTTTTTGAAGGTTTTGGGGGCTTCTTTTCATCAGTCTTATTTTTCCTTGGAATATAGCATTGGTTACTGGCTTAATAGTCTCGTCTGCAACCAAAAATGAGATTATCTTGTTAAAATTATGGTTTGATAAATTCAATATAATAGTACAATCTGAGCCTGCAAGAGTTCAAGTAATTCATCTCAGGAGTAAAGTATGGCGTATCCCATGCTCATGTTCAAACATAAAATGTACCAAAATTTGGACCTATTGATTTAGATAGTACTTCTTTTCCTAATGCAGTTTCTGATCTGTGCCTAGTTTAAGTTAATGTCCTTATCAAATTGAAACCAAGCCCAATACATTCTATTTCATTATGGGAGTAATTACATAATTTCTGTGGTAGAATCTGGTGGAGAGCATTATTCACTTCTAACAATTTTGCTCTTGTTTTTGGCCAGAGGGAATCCACAAAGGGTTGACAGTGCATCTGCAAACAGACGTATTACCTTCTCTTATGAGCAGGTATGAGGAAATTATTGATTCATGGCTTTTGTGTGATCTGTTAACATTTCAGAAACAGATGCATGATGGGTTTGACATGGCACCATATATTGGTGTCTTGAGCCTATCTGCATACTAGTGTGGACCGGCTAGTATCACACCATACAAGAGTTCTAATTTATATAGAATTTTCGGAAAACCATAAAAAACTTTATGGTCTATTGTTAAAACCATAAAAACTTTATGGTTTATTGTTAAAACCATAAAAAACTTTATGGTTTATTGTTAAAAGTTAAAACCATAAATACTTTATAGTATTTGTCAAAACCATAACTTAGGTAACAACTTATATATGCATTTTATTGCGGAGAAAATTTTAAATTTGATGTGCTTATTAATAGACCTAACAACCTAAATGGGATGTTAATCGCAGTTGTATTGGTAATTAGGGATTTTGGTGAAAAGTCCCTAACCGTATATATTACTGCATAGGAAATTTAAAATTTCACATATATGTGACCTTAACAAACCTAAAAAGCACAATATTCCTCCTTTTGGGGTTAATGCTCTCAATGGTGACTGGATCATTCGTTATTATAGTTATATTGGCACTTAGGAACTTTGGTGAAACTGTGAAAGTTCCTAACTATTGATTAATATCTCATTTTAGGTTCTTAGGTCTACTAATTTCATAAACATGTTAAATCTAAAAGTTTCTATGCAATAAAATGCATATATAAGTGGTTAAAGCCTTTGGTCAAGGTCCCTAACTATTGATATAATTATAATTATGTAAATGAATATAATTGGGGGGCAATTTGGGAATTATAATAAAGAAGTTATGATTTTGACAAATACATAAAATATTTATGGTTTTGCCAATAAACCATAAAGTATTTATAGTTTTGAAAATAAACCATAAAGTTTATATTGTGTTCCCAAAATTCTCTAATTTATATGTCATTTCTTGTTTCCTTTTCCTCGTGTGTTTTGATGTAGTTGAGTGAATAAATTAAGAGGATTTAATTGGTTGTGAATGTTCTTAACTAATCATGACATTCCTTTACCTTACCAACTTGTCCTTATTCTCATTCAATCACATCTTAGGTTATCTGTTCTTAGCTGCTTTTAGATGCACCGCAATAATTTCTTGATAGTAGTTTCATGATCTTATTGGTTTTAGAGTCACTCTATCATGAATTATCTGACTCGTTTTTGCTAACATACAGTGTCTCATGTATCTGTATCATTATCCTGATATATGGTATGATTATGCCACATGGCATGCAAGCAGTGGTTCTGTGGATTCTGCAGTCAAAATATTTCAGCGGGCTTTGAAGGCCCTTCCTGGTAATCTACTTCTTCCTTTCTGCATAGCAGTTAGCGTGATGCTGTGATCCACTTAATTTTTTCTGTCACCATACTGAACACCCAGAATATTGCATACATAAACTTTCAATGATGCCTTTCTGTTTCATTTTATAAGTTCTGTTCAAAGTGGCTTGTAAATGTCTTATATGCAATTGTTAAGAGTTTGTCTTTCTTCATGCATTTATCATATTTAGAGATTGATGATTCGATAACCTTGCTGGTGACATGACGTTTCACATTTTTTGCATTCTGATATCATTTATAAAACTTGAGGCACTACTCAAGGGTCTAAAAATATCAAACATAAATGTTAAGACTTGAGAGTAGGAATTTACAGTCTAAAATCTAATTTACAGATACACAAAGGTATTGGGAAATAAAGATGTTAACCATACCATACACAACAGAATTGGGAAATTACGATCATGGAGTTCTTGATGTTCTCCTTCTCTCCAAAACAATATACTTCACTGAAAATATGTTAGACTTAGACATGAGAACAAAAATAGCTTATGTTGTTGAAGCTTGAAGGAGCAAAGGATTATAGAATTGTTTATTTAAATTATCATGAACTCAGGTTAGAGCATTCATTTAGGGTCATAAATGATAAATATTTTAGAATTTTTTGGATTATTTAACCTTCAACATAAGAAAACTTGTTAAAAAATTTCAGAGGTCTTAGATATAATATAAATGAATATATCATGTTTCATCTAACATCTCTTAGATGAAATGCCATCAATTAAAATCTTAAGATGGTAATGGTAAGGTCCTGTCTTCGAATTTCTTTCGGGCCACACATTAAAAAGTAATCCCATTTAAATCAAGTCCATGTGATGAGATTATGCTAGTCTTGTCTTCCCTCCAATACGTGAGGAAGTGTAAAATTATAAAGGAATAGATCATGTCTCATCTAAATATCTAATGGCTCAAGTTCTTCGATGAAATGGCATTCATCTGTGTTTTGGCTTTGGAAATGTCTGATTGTTACAAATTTGATCAATTATACTTTGTGATATTTGCTTTTAGGAATTAGGATTGTCTGATCATGCATAGAGATAATGGATGGGAAATTATCTGAGGAATTCTGTAATTGGAACTATCTTTTTTATGAAGTAGTTTATATACTGAAAGCTGCTGCCTTTATATATATATTATATTAATATATGTATGTATAAAGATGATTTCATGGTTTACGTGAGGTCTTGTGTTTGTTTTGCTAGATTCCGAGTTACTTAAATACGCATATGCAGAGCTAGAAGAGTCTCGAGGTGCAATACAGGTCAAGATATAGTTCTATATGCTAATCATGTATGAGGTTTACAAGCTGACTGAAGATTGCTATCTTCCTATGCAGCCTGCCAAAAGAATATACGAAAGTCTTCTTGCTAGCAGTCCCAGTGAAACATCTCTAGCTCACATTCAGGTGGGATGTCTTCATTTTTCCTTGTTCTCTCTTTATTTGAATAAGTCCACATATGGTAATGGGGTGTGTTTATTTGTTAACTTGATTTTCCCTCTTTTAATTGTAGTTCATTCGATTTTTAAGGAGAACAGAAGGCATTGAAGCAGCTCGGAAGTACTTTTTGGAAGCTAGAAAATCACCAAGCTGCACATATCATGTTTTCGTGGCATATGCTATGATGGTTTTTTGTGTTGACAAGGACCCAAAGGTCATGAAAGAAAAATGGTTCTGGTCTTCATTTGATTTTTGGCACTATATATGCTTTTCATGTGTTAGATCTTGCATTAAATGATGGTCTATAGAAGAACTCCATCTTTATTCTCTGAATAGAACTTAAGCTACCCAGGCTTGAGTCACAAATAATCTCTTTGCTATGCAAGGGTAAGGCTGTGCAGATTGACCCTCCCTAGGCCCCTCATTGTTAGGAGCAGCATGCATTGGGATCTGCATGATAGAACTCAAGCTTTTTTGGCTTAGATGTGTTTCTGTTTGTTGTGTGCATTGTTCAGCTACAATAAATTTGCTAGATGAGATATAAACTACAAAAGTAACAGAAATTTATAAATTATAACTTTACACTTGTGTTTCAGCTGAAAAAACAACAAGATTAACTTCTAGTTAGTCGTGAGCTGCAGTTATGTGGTTATCTCAAATTCTCAATATCTTTATATTCTTGCAGGTGGCACACAATGTCTTTGAAGCTGGATTAAAGAGGTTCATGAATGAGCCTGGCTACATTCTTGAGTAAGTTCTTCCTGTAATTTTCAAATGCTAGTTGGACCTGTTTTTATGGCCGGTATATATGTTCACAAGATCTTAAATGAGACCATGTAGCCTGGTACTGGTCAGATTTTATTTATTTATATATATCAGTACTACGTAGGTCTTTGAGTTGTTCAAATAAAATCAGTATGAACTGGTATTTAAAAACCATTGGTTTCTCTCTTTTTTTCATAGTAAATACAAAAGTGGATTGATACTTTATAACCATTCTTTCTTGTTGAATAGACTCTAGATTCTACCCAAAAAACAGTGTTTTTAGATTTCTACTTCTATGGAAATTGATTTACTTCGTGAAAATTTCTTCTTATTGCATGCTTATGAACTCTAGTAATCACTTTTGGGAATTTGGAGATTCTAAATTTTGATGTTTTATTACAGATATGCAGATTTTTTGTGTCGCTTAAATGATGATAGAAATGTACGAGCACTATTTGAACGTGCTTTGAGTTCACTTCCTCCAGAAAAGTCGGTGGAGGTATTCAGGCTTTAATTTTCAAGATTTATTAACTGTGTTAGGTCTTTTTTGAAATTTGTTTCTGAAATTTTGTATGGCTCATTGCATTTGTTGATGCAGTTTTGCTAGTGAACATGACTGTTAGCCTGAGCCTGTCAACATTTGGCAACTAGGATGATAAAATAGTACTGTCTTTGTATGACTAACTGCACCAATTTGAACGGATTTATTTTCTTTTATGTAGATTGGTTTAATCAAATCAATAATCAGAGAGCTCCCCCCATAGCAACATGGGAGGTCAAGGATAGAGTCACATAAACAAACTCATAGTCATTGCATGCTAGGATAAGACTGCATAAGTTGATCCTCCCCAATACCCACAGTGAAGGAGCCTTGTGCACTGAGATGACTAATCAAACCATTTGGTGTTCAGAATCCTTGTACCAAGAGCACAGAGAGAGCTGACATGTGGTCATGGTCATGTGCTAACGCATGCATGTGAGCAGGGGTGGGATTGGGTCAAGTCGAATTTCAATCCAAATTGGACCTGACTTGAAAATTATGGGTCAAATATCTTTAGCATGCAAAAGTTGACCCAATACACAATTTTTTTTGGGGTTGGATTCAATTTGGGTTCATGAAATGGGTCAAACATGTTTTTTGTCCACTTCTCTGGTACAATACCTGAAAGGCTTAATTATATTTTGGTCCCCCAAAATATCATGTATGTTATTTCTGTTTGGTCCTCCTTTTAAAAAAGTTTTCATTTAGTCCCTCAAAAATTATTTTCATTTCCGTTTGGTCCCTCCGTTAACTTTCCTTTAACTTTTGCTGTTAAGTGCCAACATGACAATGCTGACATGGATTAAAGAGGGACCAAACTAAAAAAATGAGATATTTTAAAGGACTGGATAGATAAAATACTTTATATATTGTTATGCTTTAGGTTATTAAAATGTATATTGTTATGCTTTAGGTTATTAAAATATACATTTTTTTATCTAGTTCCCTAAAATATCTCATTTTTTTCGTTTGGTCCCTCTTTAATCCGTGTCATCTGGAACTTAAAAGCAAAAGTTAACGAAGGGACCAAACGAAAACGAAAATAGATTTTGAGGGACTAATGGAATTTTTTAAAAAAAGGAGGGACCAAAAACATAATTAAACCTACCTGAAATTTTAGTAAAAGACTATTCTAAATACAAACTTTGGGTGTGGTCCACGTTGGCTTCTTGTTTCACATCTTAATTGGTTTTATTTTGTAAAATATATTGAAGAACCTTAGAACTACATGATTAACCTTGGTCTGAACCAGTCTTGCTATACAAACTTGAACTATTGCACTTCTGCATAGAAGATATTCTAAACAACGTACCTTCAGTATGCACGTGCACTTTTATTTGGTTACAGGTCAGGTATGCATATGCATTCTAAACAAGGTGATGACATTTTTTAATTTAGTTACAAGTCAGGTATGCATGTGCATTTTTTATATACTCTTGTGCAGCTCTATATTCATCTTGCAAGGCATGCAGCTGACATTCTACATGGGGAGGAAAGAGTCTCTATGGATTATTCTTATACCTGAATATTAATGCTATCTAGGAAGAAATTGACCCCTGAAACAATGATAGTGATAGCATCTTCTTTGACACAAATCCCAATGTGTAATCAACCTTCTAGTTTTAACTATTACCTTCTTGAAAAATGAAGTGTCAAGTGTCAACATGCAGTTATCATTAATAATTGGAAGGTACTGTCCATAGTTAAAAATCAACCTCATAGCTTGAATTCTCAAACTAAAGTTGATCATGGTACATTTCATTTGATTGATCAATTGGTTGTTCATATTGTTAGATATTCCACATCAGCTGGTTATAAGTGTAAAGTGCTCCTTATAATGGCTTGGATAATCCTCCTACTATGAGCTAATTTTTGGAGTGGAGTTATGCCCAAGTCCATTTTCTTCAACATGGTAACAAAGCCATCAGTCTCGCGATATTGGGCCACTTGTCTCGTGATATTGGGCCACTCGCAGATGTCCAGTCATGCAAACTTCACGCTCCGGACCTCCCGCATAAGTTCGGCCCCGGGTGTGAGGGGGTTGTGTTAGATGTTCCACATCTGGTTATAAGTGGAAAGTGCTCCTTATAACGGCTTGGACCCCCTATGAGCTAGCTTTTGGAGTCGAGTTTGGCCCAAGTCCATTTTCTTCAACACATATCATAACACTTAACCAAATAGGATTGGCCCCAATTGCTTGTCATTATTTATTCTTGAGTGATATATCTATTCTCCACTTCTTGATCCCTGTCTCACTTGATTTTGCCTTCTTCGTCATTTGTCTGATACTATCTGATACAATTTTATTTGAGTATAGACGATAGTAACTGAAGTAGATTCCATATATGCAGGTTTGGAAGCGATTTTCTCAGTTTGAGTGGACATACGGAGATTTGGCCAGCATGTTGAAGGTATGAGTATATGCATTCTTTTTAGAATTTCTTTCTACAGTTATACTCCATGGTAAATTTGAATTCGTTGCATGCAGCCAATAGGAAATAATCAATATATTCTTCTGTATTTATGTAATAGTGAGTAACTTGATATCTACTCGCATGTCTAGCTTAATGATGTAAATTTCATCTCCATACCTTGATATTTAATTTTAAATATGTGAATACTCCCATTTCTTGTTTGCTGTCTTCTCATTTTAGTAATTTGTGGTAAAGGGCGTCATGAATTAAATAAGAACTGGCATGCGGAGATCTTTACATTTGTGTACTTTCTTCAAAATATTCTTAATTGATTCAACGAAACTGGGAGTTAACGTGGTCAGAGATAAAGAACCTAGAAGATAGATTCATGAGCCTAAAATTTGACTGATATCTACTGTTTCTGTATTGAACTATGTGATAATTGATTTATTGATGTATGTTTGTACTTTGTCCTGACCAAGGGTATTATATTGCTAGAAACTATAGATTTAAGCTTTATGAAATATTCTGTTGATACAGGTTGAAGAAAGAATGAAAGAGGCCTTATCTCAAACAGTTGAGGAAGGTTCAACCGCACTGGAGAATACTTTGTATGATGTCATCCCACGCTACAGCTTTATGGATCTTCGTCCATGTTCATTCAAAGATTTAGATTATTTAGCAAGACAAGAGGTAAAGTTTATCTAATTAGGTCATCATTTTGTTCATTTTACAATTTATATATGTATTATTTTATCAGTGGTCCTTATTTTATGCTTTCTTTATCTTCTAAATGAGTTTATACATGACAAGACAAGTCATTGTTGATTGAAATTAGGGTTGTAATTATTTATGATATGGAAACATAGTTGTAGGAATTTGATGCATACCTTCTGATAAGAGGATATAATCTGCTGCTTTATTGATGGATTTATGCTGGATGGGGAACCAATTGTGTATAGAACGAGATGATAATTTAACCATAAATATCTCAACAAGTATATTTCTAGTGCATAGGTTAATAGGATTGTTCAAGCTGAATTAGAGGTGCCATGGGAGAGAAACGGCACAAGAAGCTGCAATCCAAGAGGTCATTGGAATCCATGATTTTTGTTTTTGAAAAGCTTATTTGAATCCATGAATCCATAATGAAATGATCCTGGGATTATTTAGCTGCTAGAGTTAGATATTAGAGCTTGTTTAGTCAGGGCTAGAGTCTCCTTATTGTTATTATTTAATTCTTTAAAGTTGTTAAACCAAGCAATAGCGTTTTAGTTATATCTTCATGAAATGATATTGCTATTTTATCCATATGCATTGACCAAATTTGACAAGTGATTCACAACATATTAGTTTGGTGAATAACTCTTAGTCTTGCTGGAGCTTATGATGTTAATTTTGGATTTCTTATTCTTTTCCTTTTCCTCCATCCATACTTGCCCACATCTTTTGTCCGAAAACTTTGAGTAATCTGTTAACAATTTTTTTGTACTTTTAGTGGCTCGTCAAGAACATCAACAAAAGAGTTGACAAGTCAAATTTACCAAATGGTGTCAACATCATGGGTACGTGCTATTTTTTGTTGAAATTAAAAGTACATATCTACCTAAAATACATTTATGACACTTGGATGAATAGAAAGTCATCACTATGTCTTAGGTGGGGACAAAAATTCTATTGGAGTAACAACAAATTCAAAGATGTTGCCACTTTCTACAAAGGTTGTTTATCCAGATACTTCCAGAATGGTTATATATGATCCAAGACAAACATTAGGTAAAAATCTTTAATGCAAATTGTTTTATTTCCAAAAGCATTGCATTCTGTGTAATAGAATTGAGCATCAAATGATCTTCTTTAAATATTTGAATTGATCTCTGTTTTCTTTTCCAACCTATTGTTCTTTTCATTATTTGTTGTGAAGTTCTAATCTCTCACAAAAGGCATAATTGTCTAGGGGCTAGGCCTTGCTTATGTAATCTGAATTAAACAACAAATTAAAATTATTAAAATAGAAAATAATACTACTGCATGCAACCAAATTAATAGAATTTATGAAATTATATTATTTCTCGAATTAGAAATTGTTCATTATAAGAATTACGGAGATAATTTATTGCTAGGAATAGAGTACTTATGTCATACATGGCAAGGCAAGGAGATGCAACCAAGAAAGGGAAATAACTAATTCACAATATTTGGAAGGAGAAATATTTTGGACATAATTAATTTAAATTCTTTTAAAGCACCAAAATATCACACAAGTGAAAGATTTCACATACATCAATATATATATATATATATATATATATATATAATTTTAATATATTTATAAAATACTATAATATTAAAAATATTAATTTTCAGATATTTTGAGTTCATTTAATATTTTGTCAAATTTTAAATAAATGTCCTGTCGGGTCCAGATATTCTGTGACCTGAACCACGCAAATATGTAAAAACCAGTCTCCCATGTTTGACCACTCCTGCAAGCCACGAAAGGATTCTTTTTGCTACCACCTGCTGCCTTTGAGAGAAAAGAATGGCATGATCACCAGGCAACATAGCTGTTAGGTCTTTGACCTTCCGGAACGTAAGACTGAAAAATCTGCCTGAAATAACAAATGTCCTAGGCCAACATGAACTAATTAAGGCTGTATTGGGTGGCATCTAAATAATTCCGTGCTAGGCCCTGACCAATCTCAGCTTGGATATATTGATTTTTTCTAACTAATTAAATATCTTTTTTTTGTGCTTTTCTTGAAGGAACTTGGGTTGGAAGTTGCAGGTTATTTTTGTTGCTCTTGTATGATCAATGACATCGATGAGATGTTTTCTATTCTTTTTTTCTTCTGAACATGGTGCATTAGATATTTAAAGTAGTGGGATTGGAAAGAAATCTTTATTGTTCTTAGAGGGGAGTTAAGTAATCCCTAGTGACTATGCTTCTTAAATCCTATAGAAGTGTGAACATCTACTAATCTAGGATGGTTATGGCATCTGAACTTACAGGATTTGGTTAGGGATTTGATCCCCTGATGTACCGCTTTAAATGCATTTATTTTATATGGTGGTTTAAATATAATGGGATAAATAAAGTTCAATTATCTGTTTACTTTTTGGAGATAGAAGCATGTGAATTCTAAAAAGGGGTGTCATATTCCAATTGATCAGTCCTTTGCTTTCAAATGTCACAGGATCTGAGATTCCAGTAGCTTCCACTTCAGGTACTACATCTGGTTTAGCTCCTGTTGGCAGTGGAACAAAAGCAGTTGATGACATCATGAAAGTAATTTCACCAGCGCTTGCAACATTTATCACAAACTTGCCTGTTATTGAAGGTATCATTACTTACATTTAACCAGCTTGTCTAGATCAGTTATTTGTCACTCCATTTGTCTTGTAAGGAAGCTCTCTAACAATTATTGCTTAAATCATTGAAGCCCCATATCTGTACAGTAGAGGAACTTATACCTTTTGGAGATGTCTGGTCTTTGAAATGGACTTTATCCAACTCCTTCAAGAATTACCATAATCTCCACATTAGTATATAGTTAATACAAAATGATGCTCCTGCATATCCTAAAGATGCAATTTCTTATTTGGAGTTGTAAATATTTTGATGCTCTAATTATTCAGAATATTTTAAAACGTATCGCATATAATCAGCTTGCCTTTAGAATATATCACGTGCAATTTCTTGTTTTGAGTTGGGAATATCTGAATGCTGATAATTATCCAGAAATTTCTTTAGAAAAAAAATCACATACAATTAGGCTGCAGAAGACCTAATATTGGTGGGAGCCTCGTCCACTAGGATTATCCTTTTCCTTACAATCAGCCCTTATGGTTCTTTGTTTTAGTTCTCTCACATGTGCATTGGCATATGGCAGTGTTGGAATATATTTTATGGCATCTATGTTGTGTTTTGAAGTATCTTATATTGTAATTCATATAAAGTGTGATTTGACCACACTACTGAATCTTAATTGTCATGCAATTTTAGTTTATCTCGTGAAAAACAACTTTAGGAGATATTCTAGAATTTAGCAATGACATTTCATCTTAGTGATGGTTATATGTATCTTGTTTCTTTTGGTTGAGTAACATCCATGGCAATATCACTAACCAAACTAAGAGCCATTAATCTATGTTATTTCTAGTGAGCTTTCTTTGATCTTTTTCTGTCTCACAGCTACAATTCTGAATTAACTCACCTTGCCTTGTGTAACCAGTGCATCTATATCTCCTTCCATGGTTTTGCTTACACTATTTTTACTGCATCCTTTCTAGTTGCCCCTCTCAAACATTGGCATCCAATGGGACAAAATGCTTGCTTTATGTACATGTTTCGTTACTTCACCTAATTGTCCATTGACAATAATGATTACGAAATTATGCAGGGTATCAATTTAATGTTTTCTTATAAAGCTAAACACACACACTAAGGCTTGTTTGTCATGTAAAAAAAATGGAACTGGAAGTCACTTTCCATAACTTTAATGAACTCATTTGGAATGATAGGAATCTGAGAACGAGAATGTAGAATGAGTGTAATTCCCAAAAAACTAACTAAATGTAGTTTTTTTAGGAAGCGTCTTTCTTGTTTATAGTCTCTCATATACTTGATTGTGTAGGAGGAAAATTCACTCTTGCAGAAATTTGTTGCATGCCAATATTAGGATGCTAAACTATAGTACTTGGGCCCACACATCTTCTAGGTAGTAAGTCTAGTTCTCTTTAGATTGTAGATCTATTGAACCTGTTGATGAGAGCTCCAAGTTGCTTCCTTAAGTGATGTTGAAGACTATCAAGTTCATGAATTCATTGTCACTTCTTATTTTCTTTAGCTACAACCAAACTCCTATTTTTGTAAGAAAAAAATTACTTGGGAGTAACAAATAAAGTTGAATTGTTCATTTTCAGATCATATATCAAGACTCTTATAGCATTATTTTTTTCTAATCGAGTAACCTGTATAATTTTTTTCAATAATGTTTCCTATGATGACTTTCTTTGACCTGCAGTACCTAAATTCTTACTCATGATTGTAGTTAATAGTTTATCTTGTTATAGTGGTTGGTCTGTAGTAAACCGAGTTTGTCTTTGCTATTTGTGCATCTCGTTTTTCCTTAATTTGCACATCTGCAATACACTTATGTAACCCCTTTTCTGTTTGACAGGACCATTTCCAGATGTAGATTTGGTTATATCTATTTTGCAACAAAGCTCTATACCAACAGGACAGATTGGAAAACCGGCAGGTTCTTTTCAGCAATTGCCAGCAGGTCAAGGCCCTAGTACGAGTGACCTTTCAGGCTCCAGCAAGACGCGTATGAACAATGGACCATCCAGCCGACTTCCTAGAGATGGACCATTAGGCAAAAGAAAAAATCTTGACAGTAAGTACCTTTTGACTCCCTGCCTATTGTTCTATCTCTGCTGCTTTGAAATATCTGCATTTGTGTGCACGTCTTTTGTTTCATATCCTCTCTTTCATTGATTAATGTCATGGTTTTCAGAATGTTTTTATGTTCTTGTACAGTGTATAATTGTCTATTACATTGTAGTCAGCGGTGCTCTATGATTATGATTTAAGCCCTTAGCCCTGATATCTAACAGAGAATTAGTCAGTTGATCAATCAAATGCTTTGATCTTCATTGGTTGAAATAGTTGAAAATCAACCATCTCCAATTTGTCACCATAGCTTATTGAGGACAATATGCTATATGTGGCGATCTTTGTATTTTATGTGGTTCTGTGACTGAAACACATTCTAGCTATAGAGACAGGACTAGTAATCATTGGATGGCATAGGTCTGTATCTTTATTCCCTCAGTTCTGTATCTTTCTGTTATATCTGCTGCATCTGCAACTTTATGTTGCACATCTACTTGTTTGGGGATGTTTTTATAGAGCTTCATGTCCAACACTGGTATTCTGACTGATAGAGCTTCATGTCCTCGTAGAGTGACTTCAAAATTTATTCCTTAATCATAAATTAAATTGAGATTAAACAGAAGACCAGCATACATTCTCTGTTCTTATTAGTCCCAGCTCTCTTATTTGCATGCATGTTATCATTATGTGCATGTTTGAACAAACCATGTGGTGCATTTACTATTTGTAGACTTGGTCATTATGCAAATAGACACAATCTTCAAATTTTCTTCAGGATTTGGTTGTTTTCCTGGAATTTTATCAATAGTTATATCTTACACATGTCTAATGTAATCAAAGTTCCTAAAGTCTCACAATGTCTGTCACTTTTTGTGTGCTAAAAGTTGTACATGATCTTTACCGCCTGTTGAAGTTTTCTTGATATCTTCCCCAGGGCAAGAAGATGATGAAACCACAACGGTACAGAGTCGGCCACTTCCAAAAGATGTTTTTAGACTGCGGCAAATGCATAGAGGCCGTGGCACTGGTCTTGCAGCTTCACAGACAGGTTCTGCTGCATCTGGTGGTAGTGTTTTGTCTGGCGAGCAATCTGTTAGCAATGATTAAAATTTATTCAATTTCTTATTATTATGCTGTATTTCTATACAATAAGTGTTATGTGATATTTCAATTACCTAAAATAAAGTTTATATTGATAACTTTCTGGTTACTGCGTTATATAATGAGCGAATCCGTGTGTAAAATTTTTAAATCTGCAGCTATTAGTATCTACTTTCAAAGTGACAAATAGGTATGGATAAGGATTAA
Source organism: Canna indica (assembly GCA_034359265.1). Lineage (NCBI taxonomy): Eukaryota > Viridiplantae > Streptophyta > Magnoliopsida > Zingiberales > Cannaceae > Canna > Canna indica. The sequence continues at coordinate 1,516,381 of CP136891.1, forward strand.
TACAAGATTTGGTGTCATCATTTTATCAAATAAGACTCTCTACCTTTATTGTGTGGTGTGCCAAATTAACTCATTTAAAGAATAATTATATAAATGAAAAAGATGCAACCACATAACAAACTTTTAAAGAATAATTATTTCTAAATTTTACATATTTTAAATCTAAATCTAAAACCTAACTATGTTGGTTGGTATATACATAAATTTGCCAAATGAAAGGATCCTTGCATGCCATTTCACGCTGGACATGCTACTGGTCATGCTCGAGCTCGAGCTCGAGCTAGTCCATGTCTCTACTGGTGTCGTGCTACGCTCAACTCAAAGCACATCATGTCTCGTGTTCCACGCACACTCGTACCGTGACTCCAAGTTTCAATGAAGCCAATTTTTTAAAGAAAAATTAAAAACATAAAAAGATTATTTTCTATGAAAAAATTAGTTTGCCACAAACTTATCACTTTTACCCCAAATTATTTTTGACAATTAATAAATTAATTAAATCAATTTATATCTACTAAATGAATCAATAATTCGATTGTCTTAAAATTAATTTAATCAAAATTAATTTTAGACCTTTTAACTTATTTTTTAATTATAATTTCTATTAAATAATTTTATATCTATTTGAATAACATATAATTTTAAATTACTAATTATATATATACAACAAACGACTCATTCCTACTAAATTTCCTCCACTCTCTCAAATTTTTATCTTTATTTTTATCTCACTTATATTTTTATTTTTACCTGTTCCCTCAAACTTTTTCCACTTTTTTCACCTAAATTTTTTCTCCCAAATTTTTACTTCACATCTTATTTTCTATTTTTTTCAACTTATTATCTTATACTTATATTATATTTGACTTTTATCCATAAAAATCTTATTTTGTTTTCATTTTTTATTTTTTAAATCATTGAAATTTATATAAATTAATTTCATAATGTATATAATTATTTTTTATATTACTTTTGTGTTTATGAAATATCATTTTTTCTTTCTTTTGACAAACTTAAATAAAAGTTTTTATCCCACCTATTTTGATATTTTTAATTTAGTATTTATTATTTTTTGAATAATAATCATAAATATTTTTTATTTAATGAAGTTTTTTATATTAGTTTTTGGATTTTGAAATATCAAATATCATTTTTGGGTTTATTAATGCAAAATAGTATTTCAAAATCAAAGAAATTTATGTAGCTTGGAATAATTTAAATATTCTATTTTCTATTTTTTTCATTATGTTATTTTATATTTATATTTGATATGATTTTATCCATAAAAATATTATTATTATTATTATTATTATTTTACTTTTTTATCATTAAAATCTATATAAATTAATTTTTTAATGTATATAATTATTTTTTATATTACTTTTGTATTTATGAAATATCATTTTTCTTTTATTTTTGAAAAATAAAATAAAATATTTTAAATTTCTTATTTTTGAATTAATTATGTATACTTATAAATTTTTAATTCATATACTTTACTTTATATTTGCATTATATTTGATATTTACCCTTAAAATTATTAATAGTTTCTCATTTTATTTTATATATATATATATTTAAAAAAAAACTTATATAGCATTATTTGTTTTGAAATAGTTTTGATTTTTTCTATTTTTAAAATTATCAGTTTAAATTTTTATTTCGAAATTTTTATTTTAAAGATGTATGCATTTTGAAACAAAATAATATCATTATATAAAAAGATTGTTATCACTTTCAGATTTATATCTTATTGATATTTTACTTTTAACTTTATAATTTTAGTTATGATGAATATTAAATTATTGTTACAAATTTAATTTAAAATTTAAAATTATAATTAAAGTTTAAAATAATTATTTTTCTAAAAATATAAAAAATAATTTTAGATTTAAATTTATATAATTTTAAATTAAAATTAGGTTACAAATTGTGAAAATTTCAAAAAAAAATCGATAGTCTATTCTATTTATATATAATAAAATATTAAAAATACAAATTTCAATTTCAATTTTTTTTTGTAAAATGTTAATAATTTAATAAGTTATTCTTCAAAATTCTAGGTATACAATTATTTAATTCTAAATTTTTTTATTTAAATTATTAATAATATTAAATTATAGATAAAATTTAATATACAATTGAAATTTTAAATAACTATTTTCTAAAATTATAAAAATTAATTTTAAATTTAAATTTATGTTATTTTAAATTAAATTTATATTACAAAATTTCAAAAATTTCAAAAAAAAATGATAAACTATTCTATTTATATATAAACATATTGAAATATAACCTTCAATTTTAATTTTTTTAATTATAAGTTAACTGTGTAAAGCGCGGGTACTGCAACTAGTTAAATATATAAAATATACAACCACATTCGTATAAAATTTATTTTATAAATTATGTTTTTGTTTTTATTTTATAGACTAAATGCAAATACATAATTAATATTTTATAAATTATGTTTCAACTTCTTTTGAAAATAGATTACAAAATTTATTTTTATTTTTATTTTAGGTCTTTGTAGTCCAAGTTAGGATAATACTTTTGTATGACTTTCAACCACCAAGTATTTACTATTTATTCAATATCAAATTATTATTGAAATTGTCTAATGAAAGTTAATATTAATTTTTAATAATTAGATAAGTTTTCACATGTTTGAATCAACTAATATTTATATTTATTATATTCATCAACTAATTGTATTTTTTTAAAAAAATAAAAAATAAAAAATTGAATACATAAAATTTAAAATAAAAAAACTAAAAACTAGAGATTGAAATCTAAATTTCGTAACTACAGAGATACTCATAACGATGTAAGAACATATATGGATGCAAATTTGCGAATAATCAAATACGTTGATGTCCACACGAAAATGCTTTATTTACAGGTATATTGGTCACAGAAATACAATAATTTCTTTTTCTACAAGATTGAGTGCACTCTCCATTAAAATAATCTTAGTAGAATATACGTGTTCATTCATAATAAGAAAAATAGTTTATGATGATACACAATTTGACATTAGTTCCAATCTAAAAGCTACAATTAGTCAGTTAACCGCAAGACTGATAATATTTGGATCCAGTCGGCGGATTAAATGATTACAAAAGCTCTCGGTGCCGTGTTCCAACACTTCTCATCCATGTAACGAAATGTACGGCACCCGTTAATTATATATATTACTGCTACCTGGAAGTCTGGAAGAACATAAAGGGATGAATGAAAATCTAAGTCCCTACACGAAAGCAGAGAAGAGATATCAGATTCAGCTCCCTACAAATCAGAAGATAAGGTTACAACAGGAGATTGAGGTGATCAAGAAACAAGAGCTTGCACATGCTCTCTAAGTCTCATGCCTCAAAACCCATGGCTGCTGGCGAGCTTGGCTCATAACCGTGCACTCTGAATCGGTATATACACGTTAGGGCTGTGTTGCCATGGTTGGAAGTGAAGTCAAGTCGAACTCTGTTCACGATGCCATAGTCTCTTGCCTCCACATTGAAAGTTTGAGCATTGCTCTTCTCTAGATCATAAGAGAACTCTGTTAAGATGGATATCTTCTTGGTGTCACTTGAAGGGTCTTCATCGGGTGATTCAAACCAGGCAGATACCCGACAATCTTTGGGGGCACTTGACCTGTCATAGGCCACGCTCTGCATTTCATGCATTCAATGACGACCATCAGGAATTTTCTTATTGTAATATGGAGAAGAATATTATTTCATACATTCAATGTGATAGCATATAAATGTGAAAAAAGCTATGATTATACATTCTGCAGGTCTAACAACGAGGCCAAGATTTTCAAATACATAAGGCCATGGTGATCCAAACTATAAAGATATTAATCCCACTTTTGTCTAACCACTTAGATTGCAGCATATCAGAAAATAAAATAGCTAACAGCAAGAAATAAATTATCCTAACTGAGCAACAAAAAGGCTCATATTGTAGTTTCCTAACGAAGATATGCAGGTGCAGGAAAAAAAGAGGTACTGGAAAATGATGTATATTTGGGCAAGCAGAGAAGTAACAAGAGATAAAATTAAGCACAGTACCAATGTTACATTCACCACTACAATATCATACAATAACAGCAAGTCAATTGACTACAATGGCAGGTAAAGCATATGTTAATGAGGGAAGAACATGTTGTGTTCAAGTTTTCAGATATTCATCTTTACAAACAACAACAAAATTTTCAAAATTGAATATAGTTCTTAGTTGATTTTGCTTCCCTAGAGGCCATTTTGATGATAGATAGTCACGTGGAAAGTGCAACTTCTTGAGAATTAGAATTTACACCTCTTATTTGGTTGGCAAAAAGTATGCAAATGTGGGAAATAGCTTAGTCATTTTAAGTGTTGTTACTAGGAAGTAGAGAGTTTAACCAAGAAATATGAAGTTAATTCTTGAGAAATTGCAATTCACATGTTTGTGGCATTTCCCAAAAAGTTCACAAGGAAATTTAGTTCATAAAAAACTTCCTGCTAGAGCTTACTTCACATGTGAACTAAACAACACCTTAATTTAATGGACAGCAAGCCTGAGGCTCCAGCCTCCAAGCAAGCACAAAGGAAGCAATCAACATTTTGGAGGCTAACTTTCTACCTTTGGAAGGTGAAGAAGAGTTGAAGGCTTCAAGCAAACAAATGAGTAGCAGTCTAACACACTGACATATAGAAGCTATCACAGACTGAATCACATGATCACCTCTGTATCCTAGAGACAGACTCGTCACTTGGGGCATTGCGGCCGACGACAACTGTATCCTATGCCAGGCACAAACTGAATCACATGATCACATCTTCGGCAAATGCAAGTTCTCATGTGATGGTTGGCGTCATTACACCAGGTTTCTAGGAGTGCATTGGTTTCCACTGAGTTGGAGACCATGGAAGAGAACTCGGACAGTATCGGGTAGAACATCTCAAACCAAATATCGGCTAATTCTTACTTGGTGCCGGTTTGTATGGTACGAGAGGAACTTGCGCTGCTTCCAATCTTCATTCTCCACTGATTGGGCATTAGCAATGAAAGCAGCAAGCTTTACATCCCTCCACATGTAGTTTGTGTTTGTTTAGTTTTTTCTTTCTTTGTGTTTATCTTGCTTTATTTTATTTTATTTTTTCCTCTTTCTCTACCTCCTTTACTTGTATTCTGTTCAATTCTCTTGAAGTTGAATGCAAGTTTCTATTCCTCAAAAAAAAAAAATAGAAGCTATCACAAAAAAAGTAAACGTACAGTAACTACAGTTGCCACCAAATGACTATAAATTGAAAGAGATGAAGACAGTTCATTTTGCAACATTGCCTTATTACCTTATTATTGTCAAATCAAAGTTCATAAGTGCTTAAGTGTCCTAAACTCACACAATCCAGGATTATATCTCCCAAATTATATTAATTAGCTACACCTAAATCAATCTTATTAGAAAAAAAATTCAGTAAAGTAAAGCATAAATTAAGCAGGCTGACATAAAAGTTAGTTATGGCTATACAAACACCACCATGAATGTTAATGGAAAATAGAAATGTAGCAAAAGAAGAAAAAAAAACATACCTTGTGTACATGCTCCAGAGTAACAGCCTCAGGTATGATCCCAGTTCTTAGCTTAATCTCAATGAATCCACTGCTTCCTTGCAAAGGAAAACAATGACCAGGTTCTCCAAAGCTCGGTTCCAACATCTTATTTGCATTAGCATGAACTCCACTATGACCTTTAACATGAGTAAGCCAACTGACACCTTTTCCAAACTCATAAGGCTCTGAGTGTCTAACCACCTTTGCCCCACCAGAAGCTAAAGCATAATCAACTCTTCCAAGACCATCAGCTGCATGTTTTTCTATCTCTTTCTTAACAATATCCCGCGCAAAAACCCTAATGTGATCTAAATTCAGATTTCTACTATTTTCATCTATACTGGGAGTGTTTTTTAGTTCTTCCAAAAGCTTCTGAAATTCCTCCCTTGAGATGAGATCCATGTCCTTTAATTCGCTCAAAGATTTCTCCAAAGAATCAATTTCAGATTCTATCTTCTTCAACTCTTTCTCAAATAATGCTCCTTTATCTTCAACTCGCTTCAAAAATTCTTTAGTCACAATGCCTATCTCACTTTGAATTTTCTTGTCTACTACATCCACCTGAACTTGCAGCATCCTATATGTCTTCTTTAAAGATGCCTCAACTTCAGAAATTCTGTTTTCATATTCCAGAACAGCAAATGGAGAGTTAGCATTCTCCCCAATGCTGTAGCTCCATCTCCAAATTGTCTGCCCCAACCATAAAACTAAGGCAAGAAGCAAGCAATTCTTGGTAAGAACACTAAGAATAGTTTGCCATTTAGGTTTCTCAGGTTTTGGCACAACTCTCCTGCGTCGCGGGGATAAGGTGGATGAAGCAATCAATCCTTTCTTCAATTGGGAATAGTCCTTTGTTCTCTCAACCACAGATTCTCCCCTTATAGTGTGGCTTAGATCCTTCCCATTGACAACTCCGTTGTTTGCTCCCTCAGCAAGCCCATCAGTTGTCAATCTCTTTTCGACGACGACCATCGTTCTCCTCCTGGCATTTGGTTTTGTGTTTGTGTCTATACTTAGAGACGCACCGTTGTTAGCAACCGGCGATGCTGCAACTGCTCCACCAGTGGAAGCAGACATGGCTTCAGTTGGGTACTCCTTCAGTGACAACCACCTAAAGTTTAGAAACACAATCTAAAACTTCAACAATATGCGAGTGACAAATCAATCCCCCATATGCGAATAATAAGAGCGAGCGGTCACACACAATGAAATCAGGAACCTAATTGCACAGAAAAAATATAAGAATCTCGCACAAGTACTATCATGCTGCAACACATCAACCTAAGAAAAAAAAAGAATCTTCCACTAAGAATCAGTAAATAAGCAACAGAAAAAAAACCCCTTTTAAGACGGATAGGGGTCGGAAAAGCAGTTATTCGAAACCCTAACTCGTACAAAAAAGCGTTTACAACGATTTGAGAAAATTAGAACAAAAAACCAACGCGAATTTTCTCTAAACGAACTAAATAATAATCCACATAAACACAAACGAATTGAAGAGCAACAAGAAGGAGAACTCAACTTTCAAGACAGATCTCGAAGGAAAAAAAATCCGAAAATCCCAGAAATAAAATGATGACAGTTATAGAAAGAATCGTCGAGTGGAACGGAGATGGAAGTAAACCGAGGAATTACCCAGAGGTTGAATCGGCGGGCGTCTTCCGGAGAACTCCCAGATCGAGCGCGAAAACAATAGAGAGAGGAGAGAGAGAGAGAGAGAGAGTCTTGGCGATGCGATTGGTCGAATCGGGGACAAAAAAGAATGAGACTAAATGGTTGCGTCCCTTCTTATAATGTTATCCGTACCTATGTAGAAGCACCCGTTATTCTACCTGTCTATTGTTGGTAAGTAAATAGGGCCGCTCTCTGGGATGTACCAAAAGACTTACTGATTACTGTTACCGGCTGAAAGCTTTGGTGTAGACTGTAGCGTAAACGGGATTTGGATTTTCCAACCGTTACAAATAGTATCGGTAGAACTTTTTGAATATGGGTAGAAATAGGATGAGCGGGACCGGTTTGTGTTTCTTTATACTTAAATCTTACGTTATATAAGATCGGTTTTTAAGCTTTAAAATCGGCCTCTATCTTGTTGAAATTTGAAATCGGATACTATTCAGAATCACATATTCTGATTCCAAATATCTTGTTGGAACTTGTTCGTTTACAAATTTCAGAATAGATTCCAATATATTTCAAAATAGGTTCTAACATGTTTCAAAATAAATTTCAACGAGTTCAAACATGTTTTAGTACATATTCCAACAGATTCTAGAACAAGTTCCAACATATTCTAATAGGTTTCGATTCCTTGTACCAGATGAGTTGGATCCGACACCAAAATCGATTTTAATCGATTCCTTAATTTTTATTCTGAACTCTACTTAAATTTAATTCAAATCTACTTAGAATCCACCCGATAGGATAAATTCCAATTGGTTAAAGTTCTACTTGGTACTTGTGCACACTCCTAATTAGAACTTTGGGTGAACAACTTACCACTACAACAAAATCCTATCAGCAGACGTCGATATGTCGAGCATTTCAACATCTAAGCAGACATCGAAATGTTCGTTTCAGCTCTCATCATTTTTCACTCGCTTTCGACGTTTTTTTTGACGTCAATATAAAATTTTTGATTGTTGTTGGCGTCGAAATACTTTCTTATTTTGACGTCAAAATATAGGTGGTTTGTTGTAGTGTACAGTATTGCCATTTAATTTCGCCCCCATCTGAATATTTTTTTTAAAAAAATCGGACTTTTAGTTGTTTTGAATTTTTTTATGCCAGTCCTAGCCAATATTTTTCAAGAAAAAAAGTCATGAAAAATATTTATTTATAAATTAATTTCTCACATATTTTTAAGAAGTACAAAAAGTATATAGTTAACGTATCATACTATATTTAATTGATAGTACTTTTCAAAAAGTACCTATCTAATAATCAATATATTCTTCTTTTATTTTTTTTTCTTTTCACATATATTTTAGAGTATCTGAAAAAAATATATCAAGTTTTATTTATAAATTGATATTTAACACATATGTGCAAAATATAAAATATTTTTCATATATAATTAATATAATTGTGTAATTAATTATGTTTAAAAATTTAACCCTATGTTTGAATTGAAAGTTTCTAAAAATTTATAAAGGTTTAAAACATTCTATTTAGATAACTTTTTTTAAAGAATTTGAAGGGATTTCAAATCCCTCCAAACCCTTCTACAAAATTTTTCAAAATGGAAAATTTTGAAAAAGTTTAGAGAGTTAATAAATTATAAAAATATTTTTAAAATAAAAAATATATTATTATAAACGAGTTCATAATAATCTATCAAATCCCTCGTAAACTCTAACTAAACAAGGATTTTAAAATTCTTTCAAAAACTTTCAAATCCCTCGTCCTTCAAAACCCTTTAAATTCTTTCAAACTCGTTACTTAAAGTTATCCAAACATAGTGTAAATATAATTTGTCATTAATGTGAAAAATTATATATTATGTTTTAAAAATAAATTAAAATAAAATAAATAAGTTTAAAACTCATAAATTATTAATTTCATAATATATACAATATAAATTAAAAGTTCATTATTAAGTGAAAATGCAATGATAAAATTAATTTTTTTCTTTTATATACAATACAAAAAAATTATACTAAATCTGCCAAGTAAATAAGGCAAAATAAGTATCATGTTGTTAGCTTAATTAAAATACTCAAGGGGAAGTGTTTTTTAAGAAAACTCACTAAACCAAAGTATTATATAAAAATCGTAATGGTACTAAGTTTTTTTTTCGAAGCACACACCACCAACCAAGATAAGCAAGGATAAAAAATTGATCCCTAATTAAAAGATAAAGTTGGTGAAAAAATTTAGCTAATGACGGGGTTTTTAATTTGACAATAATAAAAGCAATTGTGAAATTAGAATTTTCACTCTACAAAATTTCATTAGTTAGTTTTTTTTTAATTTAATCAATTAAATATAATTATTTGGAAGGGTGCTCCGATCGTTACAATTGGTATGAATTCCTTTTCCTCTTCGGTTGAAGGTTGAAAAAAGTTTTGCCACTTGCAATGCCCACATGCCCGACTTTCGAAACTTATAGGGTGGATGCTATGGAGTTTATGAAACAGTAAAAACGAGAGAATTTTTAACAATAACCGCGGTCGGTTGAAGACTCGATTTTTTTTAGCATTAAAGATGTGGCAGATGTCCACGTTTCATACTTAATATGTTTTTTTATTTTATCCTTCCCTATGGATGTGATGTTTGGATGCTATTTTTTTGGCATTTTGTAATTTACTTTGTCTCATTCTTTGAATGAAATTGATATCTATTGGCAAAAAAAATAAATCAATTATACGTAGCAATCCTCATTTTTATTTCGAGAACCATGAACTTTTTAAAATTACATTTAAGTGATAGTTTTAATTCTCATCCACTATTATCATCATAAGACGAATTGGTATTATTATTCTTGCAACAACAAAAAAAATAGATCAAATAATCTAGTAAAATCATCATAAAATAATAAAAATGTATCATCCATTTATGCTAACATATATAAAATATTATTTTAAAAGTTTAACTCAATGAGCTATACACATAATGTCTCACGTATTATTAATTTCTCAAATAGTATAATTGAAATTGATAGGTAGGCCACTTAACTGATAGATCAAAGTTTGAAATTGGTTGTCGGTTGTCACCCGGCCAGAATCATATGGATAAATGTATAAATTGGACCAGCTAACGCTTGCGTCCAAGAAGATGATGCAAATGTTTGTTACTTTTGTGTCCACTATAATCATTATTAGGGTTAATTTCATTTTGCCCATAAAATTTACCTTGATTCCACGTTGGCTCATAAGATTTTAAAAGTCTCAATTTTAACAATTGAAACTTATTTTTAAATTCATTTTGACCTCTAAACTTTAATTTGGCTTCTAAGTTTTTTTTCATCTTAGCCCTTATAATTTGGGAAAAAATCTTACTTAAAACTGGCCCACTTCCAATATGAACTTATCAGCTATACATAAGTCAATACTAATTATAGGTAATTAAAAATCATTTTTCTGACTCAAAAATTCCGACTCAACAAAACCACTTGACTCATATGTCATCAAACCTTAGTGCCCACAGGTTAGCTCGAGATCTCACCGATTAGCTCCAATATTAAAGATAATTTTTTTATATAGATCTACTTATATATTAGGATAAATTATATTAATCTCCCATAAAATTTAGTGAAATTACACTAATCTTTCTTTTATTTATAATTTTATCTTATAATCTTTTTGAATTTTATAAAAGATTACACAAACCTCCTCTATTACGAAATAAGATTACGTAATTTTTTCTGAATTTTATAAAATATTATATAAATTTTTTTTTAAAAAAATATTCTAATATTATTCAAAAAAATAATTATAATATGAATAAATAAAAAAAATAATATAATTTTACTAAACTTCGGAAGCGATCAGTGTATCATTATGAACACAAGAAATTGCACAATATAATAATAAAAAAAAAGCCAGCAAGGAGTACTTTTTGGAAATATGCGGTAGCTCTAGATAATTCCCAAATAATTAGTGTCAACAAAGTCCGCATTAAGCGGGTCCCACATCGCTGACAGGGACCGTGGTTATCCGTCTCCAATACGTGTAGGACACGTGGACGATGAACGCAGTTTCCCTTGCTAGTTGCTACCATCACCGCTTTTATTTCCCGGCCCCCAACTCCCTCAACTCTCACTCTCAATTCTCACCACCGTCTCCTTCACTTCTGGCCTTCCTCAAGTTCCTGAGCTTTTCTTCTACTAATACTACTACTGTGAGAGGTGGAAGATGACGAACATGGCGGACAACTACTCGGCGCTCGACCCGTGGACGAACTTCCCAGACTCGGCGTGGATGGCCGAAGCCTTCGCCCCCGGAGGCGACGCCCTCACCCACACCCTCCAGGTATCCCTCTCCTCCTCTCCCACTGCCCTCCGCCGACAGATCCACGTCGCGCCCGCCCCCGACGGGAGGCTCTCCAAGCCCAAGCGGAGGTCCCGCGCCGCCGCGACGCAGCCGCTCACCACCTACATCATCGCCGACCCGGACAACTTCCGCGAGATGGTGCAGCGGATCACCGGGCTGCAGGGGATCGAGTTCGCGGAGGCAGCGCCGCGCGAGCCGGCCGCGCTGCAGCAGATCTGCCTGCCCACGCTCGACACGTCAGCGCCCTTCCTGGCCCCGGGCTGGGCGGGCGGTTCGGTGGGGCCGGCTTCCCTTCGACCCGCTGTTACCAAATTTCCGACCCCGGACTTGGGGCGTTCTGTAAGCTGAAATGGGCAACGGATTTTTTACAGCCGTCCAGTGCGGATCAGACGGCGAGAATCGCGCTGCTGTCGGGTTTATCCTTTTACGCTGTGTTATCACTGTAACAATTTCACTTTGTCGTTAAATTCTAATATGTCAAAATCTTGAAAATAAGTCAATGCAGTGAAGATGGTATGGTCATGGCTCCGAACTGACCAAAATAATAACTTATATATTTATTAAAATCGAAATCAATTTTTCTAGTACACTCTGAATGTCCTGTATATGTTATCTTAACCGCTTTTTATCAAATTCAATATTATAATTAAGAAATGAATGAATGATATTTTAACTGTTTAGAAAATTCGCATGAAAGGAAGGACCAACAAAGGTAAACACTATATAGGTTGAGATCAGTGACAAGTGCGCTCGCAAGATACTAGTAACGGCGTGGAATAAGAGAGGAGACAAGAGAAGAAATTGTAATTTTCTAACTATTCCAAAGAGATTGAATTTTTTTCCTGGTTGTGCAACATATTATTTTATTAAAATGGAATATTATTTTAATATTCTATTTTGATGGAATCGAAATAAACAATTTTCAATTTTTGGTCAGCAGTTTATTCTTTGAACTCCAATGCGCCAAGAAAAATAATTGCAGACGGGAGAAAAACATGACTGCAAATGACCTGTCCCCAGAATAGGAGTCAAATAATCCCCATTCGAAGTCTAAAAAATTGACAACTCAAGTAACATGCCATCGTGTGCGTGACAGATATGCTACTATTAATTTATTCTCTTCAATTACGAATGTTGCTTTAATTTAATCCAAATTCCTCTTCTTCTTTTTTCGTCATCTAAAGTTCATATATAGATAACTTGTCAGTCCAGTGAGCTACACATGAATTATTTATAAACTCAAATTAATCAAAATAAAGTCGAAATTTAATGTCAATTGAGTTCAACATATATAGTCGATAAGTTATATATATAATAATTCTTTTACTAATGTGTATAAAGATTTATATAGATTTTAGACTTAATTATATTTTTTATCCCCAAAATATCGTATTTTTTAGTTTAATCTTTCATTTCTAAAAACTTTCTGCTTGGTCCCTTAAAAATTATTTTTTTTTCTCATTTGGTCTCTCATTTTTAAAAATTTTCCGTTTAGTATCTCAAAATTTATTTTTGTTTCTGTTTGATCCCTCATTTTTAAAAAAATTTCGTTTAGTCATTCAAAAATTATTTTTGTTTTCATTTGGTCCATCCATTAACTTTCTATTAACTGCCAACATGAAATGCTGATATGGTCTCTTTTTAAATCTATATCAATATTTCATATTGACACTTAACATCAAAAGTTAACGGATGGACCTAACAGAAATAAAAATAATTTTTAAGAGACTAAACGAAAATTTTTAAAAAATGAGGGACTAAACGGAAACAAAAATAATTTTTAAGAGACTAAACGAAAAATTTTAAAAAATGAGGAACTAAACAGAAAAAAAAAATTAAATAAAAAGTTTTTTAAAATAAGAACTCAACGGAAAAAATACTATATTTTAAAAGACCAAAAATATAATTATATTATAAGCTTATTTCAAATGTGACGTGGACACAGATATTTGCATCTACAAGCGATGCAGATATAAATATGTGATACATACGTTGCAAATGTGGAAATGCAAATGTGAATTAAAGTTTAGATGCTAAATGATGCACATTTAATCCGCTATCATCCCTATGGAAGATAGGTTTCAAGTTGGACTTATTGATGATCTCTTATATGAGAAGATTTTGGACTAATTAAATCAGGTTATGGATGGATGTATATCCATATATGTATATATATATATAAGAAACAATTTTTTTCCATTAATTTTCTTCACATCCTTAATTTTTATCTTTATTTTTATAATTTTACCTCACTTATATTTTTATTTTTATATGCTTAATTTTTAAATTTTTAACTTTAATTCTTCTCCAATTTAATTTTCAAAATTAATTTATATGTTAAATTAATTTCGAATTTTATTAACGGTGAATTTTATTTTCCCTTTAATTAATCATGCTTAACTTTTAAATTTTTGAATTAAATTAATTATAATTTAAAAATTAATCCTCATATTAAATTAATTTTGAATTTTATTTTTTCTTCAATTAATAAAAATGCTTAATTTTTTGAATTTAATTAATTAGAAATGTTAAAAATTATTTATTAAATTTCAATTTTTTTTAAAAAATAAACTAAATCTTAGTTTCAAATTTTATTTTATCTGTTTAATTAAACATGATTAATTTTCATATGATTATAATTAAATTAATTATGTCAGCTTATTTTTCAAATCTTATATATTATACTATGCATATTTAATTTTAAATTTTATTTTTTCTTCATAATTATGTATGATTAATTAGAAATTTTTTTAGTATTAAATTAAACAAATTTTAGTTCTAAGTATGCATAATTTCTAAATTTTTAATTATGTTTAAACTACTTAGACTTAATTTCAAAGCAACGTCGTTAATTTTTAAAATTTTGAATTGTTTTAATTATGTATTATAAATTTTAAAATTTATTAATTATTTAAATGCATATTTCATAATAAGTGACTTTTTAGGCTCTGACACATAGATTAAAAAACTATTTAATATCCTAATTTATAGCAAAAGTTTTTTATTTGACTAAACTACCCATATTGTATGATCCTTAATATTCTCAATGAAGGCTCTATTGGTCGGCTTTTAATATTATCTTTTATTGTACTTCATTGATGGGCAAATTTTTATTAGAGATTAAAATTGGTTTTAAAAAATTAATACTACATCGAAAGTCTAAAGTATCGCTTAATATGAAATTTTTTAAAAAACCTAAAAAATCACTTATTTTGGAATGAAGGGAGTAACTAATGGAAATTAATTTCTGAATTTTCAAATTAAAATTTTTATATTTTCACATATATTTAATTAAAGCAAGTTTTATTTTTAATTAATTCTTTTTATTTTTTACATTGTTATATAAAATAATTTTAATTTTCTTTCAATTTAATTTATAAATTTTAATTAATTTCAAATTTTATTAATATTGAATTTTTTTCCTTCGTAATTCATATTTAGTTTTAATTTTTCAAATCCATTTAAGTAAACATGCTTGATTTTTAATTAATCATGCTTGATTTTCAAAATTTTGAGTTTAATTAATTTCAAATATGAATAATTATTTATGAAATATAAAATTTTGTTATATCTGCTTAATCAAACATGTTTAATTTTAAATTTTATTAATTTTTTATTTAGTTAGAATCAAATTAATTATGTTTATTTAATTTTAAATTCTTATATATTATGTTATGGATGTTTAATTTTAAATTTTATTTTTCCTCCGTATATATGTATGATTGATTAAAAAAATTTCGAATCTATTAAATTAACCAGATTTCACTTCCAATTAAGTATCGACTTTTATTTTTAAAATTATAATCTTTTATGATATAACAATAATATGCTAACTTATTTCTAAAAATTTAGGTATACAAATATTTTAATTTAAAATCTAAATTTAAATTATTAAGAATATTAAATTATAGTTACAAATTTAATTTAAAATTTAAATAAAAAAATAATTTAAAATAATTATTTTATAAAATTTTAAAAATTATTTTTAAATCTAAATTTATATAATTTCAAATTAAAATTATGTTAGAAAATATCAAAAATAAATAAATAAAAAAATGATAAACTATTCTATTTATATATAATAATATATTAAAATATAGAAATTTAATTTCGAACTTTTTTATTTATAAAATCATGAAATATATAATAATATATTAAAAAGCACGGATACTACAGTTAATTTTTACAATAAAGAGACATATATACATCTCAAACACATTATTATTATAGCTTTTTAAAATGCTCGTGGGTACACTTTATTATTATTATACCTATCTAAATATAAATCAAGCATCAAATTTTCACTGTGAATATCCTATTTGCGAGCTAATTTAAGTGCTCGCGGGTACCCATACTCATCTTAAATGGATAAAGTATCAAGTTTTCACTATGAATATCTTATTTGCAAGCTATTTTAAGTGCTCGTGGGTGCCTATACTCATCCTAAATGGATAAGGTGCTCGTATTGTATTGAGACATTTGCCTTTAAATACTCAAATCGTATTAGTAATTTTTTTGAATGTTTTATAACAAATTTCAACTGAAACCTATTTAATCAAAAATAAAGGTTAATTTCACTTTTGCCCATAGAGTTGAATTCAATTCCGCTTTAGCTTCTATAATTTAATTTAAAAGACTCATTATTGGTATTGACTCACAACTTAGACAATAATAATTCTATGTGGAAATATATTGAGAGGTTAAACCATCATTATTGGTATTGATTCACAACTTAGACGATCTAAGTTTTTAGTTGGGTTGAATCCAATTCGAATATGGCTCAAACTTAGGTTTAGTCATCCGGCATTATCATGTTGCCACTAATGTTCAAGTACAAGTTTATTCAGTATATTAATCAAATAAAATTTTTCGAAACTATATTTTGTTGTGACAAGTACAACAAACCAGCACGTCTAATGGCAAAGTATCGTAAAAATGATGACCACTTAACCCAATTTTTTGCTAACCGCTCACCAGCTTTCTTTTAGAAGAAAAAAATTAACTAAAAGTGGGTCCCGCACTCACCAGGTAGGTACAATTAAGGGTAACACATCATTATCAAAATAATTCCATCAAAAACACTTTGTACCAAATGAAGCTACTCGAATCCTCCACCCCTCGAGCAATTGGGGCAGGGTCAGATCAAATGCGGGACCCAGTTTATTGTTCTTGCTTTACGGAAGTCCAATATGTGTACGCGTAGACGTCAGTCGTGTAGAAACAACAAACTTGGTGGCTTTTGGAGAAACTCTCCCTCATTCAACCCACAAAATGCTATGTGACCCGAATACAAGTGGGACCTATCTATTTTAGTCAATAGGAAGGAAGGTAATTGGTCTCATGTCAATACATTACATGGAAAAAAGAATCCGCGCAGCTTGAGGAAACGTCCCCAACTAATTACCATGTTCCATACCTGCCATTTTAATGTGTTAGAGTAGAGATTGGAAAAAAGGAAGGTCCCATTTTCTTTATCCAGTTAAATATCTGGTGCAAAACGAGGTGAAAAGAGACGGTGGGTCTCCATCTGAACTGTTGATTAATGAAGCATAAGTAAAGCGCCCATCTCGTATCATGCCGTCGGTGGAAGATTAAAAAAATTATTTAAAAAAGTCCGCACTTGGAGAAAACGCCCCTTGAACCGAACACAACCACTATTAGTATTTCCACCGTAGTCTTCTCATCATTTATTTTCCTCTTCTCGTTTGGGGATTTCCTCATCCCAATCCTTCGATCTGGTGCGCCCATTTCTGCTTCCTCCGCCCGTAGGCGATCTCCCTCCAGCTCCGCTGCATGCGCTACGGTACTAATTTCTTTCATGCGGCCAATGTGGAAATCTTCTCTGTTTCGCATTTGCAATCATTGTGTTTATGGGTGGGGGTTGGTTGATGATGCAATTGCTGCGAGAAGCCCTGGTGTCAGCTAGTTTTAAATATTTCGCCATTTCGTTTTTTATTTGGTTTGGCTCTGATGGAGTTGAAGTTTCCGATTGCATGGTCTGTATCAGTTCATTCGAAGAGTCATTTTAGGGTTTTCATACAGCCATTAGTTAGAATCCAAGCTGATGAATGCTTCTTATAGTTCTTTAGGTTGTTGGAAGATAACGTGCAAGTGGACTGAAGATAGTTGTTTGCGTGCATATTGGGGTTTAGCAAATTCAGTGTCCCTATGTTTGTATTATTGATAATGCGATGCCCTTTGCACACTAATCTCCATGTGCATGGCAGCATTCACTTAAAGTTTAATTGATAGGAAGGAATGTGCATTGAAGATCCTTATGCTCCTTCTCAGACCAACTTCTTTTTCTTCATGGTGCATTAACCTTTTTTGGTTGCAACTCAATCTACTTCTATACCTAAAGTTAGCTCACTTTTTAGCTCTGTCACAACTGATCCTTTTTATATTGCTTGATGTCTCTAGGAATGAGCTCAAAGAGGATGAACGATAACTCAATAAGCAATATGATAATGTAATGACACATGATATCATGATCTTGCTTACCATACATTCTAAACTAAAGTCATTTTCTCTTGAAGAGTTTAATCTATCAAATTGGAGAGGGGGCTTATGCATCTGATGCACTTAAACAAAGCTTAGGATGTCTTAGGTGCAGTTGTATCACCAAAATTACCTTGCCATTTCAGTAAGGTTCAGATATTTAAATCTTTGAGCATAATGAGCTTATATGCGTCACTTTCAGGATCTCAGTCACTGACATAATTATAAAGTCCAACTGGGTGGAATAAATGTCCAACCAATCTAACTAAGCCAGTTGGTGTTCAAACATGTTGATATTTTAGAATGATATACAAGGGATATGATTGATCAATCTTTCTGAATGGAAAATAATATCATTTTGTTAATTTTATTCATGATTATGATGATCACTACCTAATGCCGGAGCTAACGGAAGCATTTATCATTTTTTACTTTCTGAGCCAAAGTACTGCTTATATATGTAACTTCCTGTACACAGCAGTAGTTGGAATAAGCCTGTAAGTTATAACCAAGCTCCTCATGACCAAATTTTTAGTTGGTTAAATTTTGGTAGGTTTACTTTTTTTGTAAATTGCCAAATGATTATCTACAGTTCTATATGTTATGTTCAAGCCTTGTATTTCTTGCAGAAATTTACACAAAGTATTTGTTCAGAAGTAACTCCCTAGAATCTGGTTATGGCATTGAAGTCCTATAGGTACCATGCACAGCTACTAGTTAAGGACTACTTGTTGGCAGATTCATGCATCCCGTATACCTCTCTTCTGGGCGGCATTCTTCTCTGCAAAATGGTATGAACTGTATTTCATGTTTTCTTGTTGTGACAGAAGTATTTTATAGTCTGGTAATGGTATGGTTTAAAATCTCGGTCGGTACGGTACGGTAAGTCCGGTATTTACCGGTTTTTTAGGTTTCCGGTATACGATATACCCGATATTTGAAAAAACCGGGTATTTTGTGTATACCGGGCGGTATATGGCGGTATGCCACGAAAAAAAAAAAAAAACCCGGCCGGTATGCATTTTCATACCAGTATGTACCGTGTGTCGGTACGGTACCGGTACCGAGATTTTAAACCATGGGTAATGGTACTCAATCTAATGATATTGTTACAAAATCCAAGGTTGCATTATTAGGTACTTGGGGAACCTATCTAGGTAAAATTGGAAGTCTACGATGTCTATGTATACTATCATGACACTTGCATACAAGTCTAACTTCCCAGGAGTGTTCAATATATGTAGTGTCAGCTTAAACTCCAGCACTCGGTAACTATCACCTAAGTGGTTTTGGACTAATGATTTGGATACTGAAATGTATCTGATGGTTTTTGCATGACTCCAAATGTTGGACTGAATTTGGTGAACATGGAGTGAAGTTTAAATTTTTTATCAAAACACCTTCGATGTTCCTTTCAGTCATAACCGAATTCCAGAGAACCAGAACTTTTTTCAGAAGTTTTTGATGGATATGAAAAAGAGTCAGTGTAACACTTGTCTTGACTAAGCGTTAGGGTTTAACTGTGCAGGATAAGGTTTGTAGAAAATTATGGTTATTGGATTTCAAATTTTTAGGCTTCTTAACAGCTTTTGGCAGACATCTCCTGTTGCCACTAGGATAACTATTACCATCTAATGTGTTTGCATACCTTTTCACCAACATTCAAAAAATTATAAATTGCTACCATGTTTAACCTCAAAGAGGTGGTCTGGAATGTTTTGGCGACTAATTCAGTTATTTGAGAAAGGTTTAGGCAATTATTGAGATTGATTTTTGATTATTTTTTTTCTGTAATAAACTAGTGGCTGTAAATAAGCTTAGGCCAAACACCATGTGGAGTATCAATAAAATTAATTGGAGGCTTTCTCATCCTTGGACTTTAGAAATCCTAGTTAAACTCTTCAAGTTATTAGCAACTTGTTTTCTTATTCTCTTCTAACATTATTGTAAATTCTTGTCTTTCTCACTATATATATAGTAAGTCCTAATGTCCAAACTACTTGGGGTTAGCTACACTTTTACATGGTTATTCACATGGAGACTCATGGTGTTGTTTTTTCAATATATGGTGATACAGTTTTCTTTCACCTATTTTATGGCCTCTGTGATACATCATCTACTAGTACTTTATATGTTGTCTATATCACATATAGGTTCCTGAATACTTAGGTTTAACTCAGAATACTACATGTTCTGAGTGCCTTACCCAAATTATAATGATGTCTGTTTCCTGATCTCATAGGCCTATCATTTTACCCAGTTGATCAGTTCATGTTACTTCAAGGGTTACAATTCCTTAACAAAGATCCAACAAATTGATTGGAACAATCGGTATGTAAGTTTCTGACTTTTATAGATTATGTTGAAGATTCTCTCATGTATTATGGTGATTATGAGATTCATCTTGAACTATTCATGCAGGGGCATGTCTAGCATCCATGCTATCTTTATAACGATGATGTCGTTTTACCTAGTCTGCTTCTCGGATCTTTTCTCTGATTCTAGCATCAATTTACCTGTAACATATCGGAGTTCATATCTCTCCACGTTTGGATTGGGGGTAATAAGTACTTTCGTTATCACCTACTAAGTTATTGTACTTTGACATTTTTATTACAGTGCAAATAATTTGTGTGTACGGTGAATGTATTGGCTTGAAACAGGTCTCTGTTGGGTATTTTGTTACAGACCTTGCTATGATCATTTGGGCATATCCGTCACTTGGTGGAATGGAGTATGTAAGTCATGTACTAAAGTTACAATTCTCATTTCACGTGAACATGGTCCAATGGGTTCAATCTTATTGTTTTTTTTGTTAACTTAGGAATATACATAAACGGGCTCATGTTAGAAAGACTTCTAAGCTCATGATTTCTTCCATTTTCAACCAAATTCCCAGTGATATCTAATTCCGGGAGTTCTCTTCACACATGATAAAAACTTTGTCAGGTTTTCCACCATATGCTTTCGGCAACTGCTGTAGCTTACACCATGCTGTCTGGAGAAGGACAGTTCTACACGTACTTGGTTCTTATCTCTGAGATTACCACACCAGGAATTAATTTGCGATGGTATGCATAGATTAACAAGAAAAGATGCTTTTTATAGGTTCGGAAATTCTTTCTTCTTGATGTTTGATCCCCCCCCCTTTCTATTTTGTCAAGGTTTCTTGACACTGCAGGAATGAAGAGCTCTAAAGCCTATCTTGTTAATGGTGTCATGGTGTTCTTTGCATGGATGGTATGTTGGAAGTCTGATTTGTTTAGCATATTAAATTATTGAAACATCTTTAGTAATTTCTAAAACTAAACCTTGATGCAATTCTATTTTCCTGTAATAGCTATTGTTTGTTTACCAATGATGGATTATTATGTGGTATTTTTATGAAGGCAATTGATATTTTTATGGTTCTAGGATGCTTTTGTCTGTTTATTGTGAAACACCATTTACACATTTTCATTAACCTGAAATACTGTATATTCAGCTACTTGCTCTGTAGCGAGAATACCTATCCTTGTGCATCTTTTTCTCTGCCATGAAACTATGTAAATTTATTTCATCTGCATAATCATTTGTTTTAGTTGTATTTATCAAGAAAAAAGTTAAGTGATCTTGCATTTTCACTAATTTCTTAACAAAATGAATTTTATTTAATGTTCTATAATCTTGATGCCTGTTGTTTTGTTTGTCACAGGTAGCAAGAATTTTATTGTTCATCTACTTGTTTTTCCACGTTTATCTGCATTTCGATCAGGTACATATTTTTCCCTTTATTCACTTCAAATTGGTAGCAGGTAGCTTGACCTTTTTCCTCTGCTGGCAGGTCATGCAAATGCATATCTTTGGGTACCTACTAATAATTGTGGTACCATCAGCGCTGGCATTCATGAATATGATGTGGTTTGGAAAGATCTTACGAGGGCTGAGGAAAACACTCAATAAAGCAAAGTAGAGCATGTATCAGCTGAACTTGATTTCTGTACATCTTTTTTCTCTATGTAGTTAGAAAAAATTTCTGTCCTTTTTATTGTAGAAAATCGATCCAGAATGTATGGAACTGAACAAAGAACAAACTGATGAAGTCAAT
Organism: Canna indica; assembly: GCA_034359265.1. NCBI lineage: Eukaryota > Viridiplantae > Streptophyta > Magnoliopsida > Zingiberales > Cannaceae > Canna > Canna indica. The sequence goes on from CP136891.1 coordinate 1,538,557, forward strand.
GACAAAAAAATAAGATGTTGTAGAGTTATGCTAAGTCTGAGTATTGGTATTGATCTTATGGTCTTTACTGAACAATACTTATATTTATAACATTATGATATCGTTACCCCTTTTTTTTCGCTTCTAAAATTACACATGAGCATAATGCCTTTAGGTACCTTAAAAATAAGTTTTTCTTATTATACTTAAAGAAAAACTTATTATCCCAAAATAAAATGAAATAATATTTGCCTGCAAATACATATATCTATTACTGAGCTTGCCTCATAATGCACCAAACATCTCTTTGTTTTTGAAAATGAAACATATGCGTGCTGTGCTGTGCTCTGGGTTAAATTTAGTAAATAACCCCAAAATGAAATGAAATAAATAGGACATGATCACAATAAAAACCCATTTAGAAGAAAAAGAAAGAAAGCAAAAGAGAAAAGAAGCTAAAACACTAAGGTTTGTATAAAAACATTTTAAGCTAAATGTTAACTAAATTAATTGGATTCAATTAGCTTGTTTGATTACACCAAGCCCATTGATGCAATTAGAATCGGGCTGCTTGTGTGAGGCATCATGCTAACCATGCACTCTTGTCCGACGTGTTCAGTGAGAGGGAGGGGGGTCCACTCGAGAGTAAAAAACATTTGCTGGAGACACGAAGGGTTCCAACATCCAAAAGGGTGTCACTTGCTTAGATTGCATCGTTACAACTGAGGAAATCCCAATTTTAGGGCTGCAACTGCAAGCGGTCTGCCTACAGCTACTAATCACCAGATTGGTATGGCAGGACACTTCCAAGGCACCAAGATTTTTGGGTAACGATTCCTCACACCCTTGGGGGATGAGGCAGAGCACCAATCTTCTTCGCCAGCGTCAAGCTTGGTAATTGGTATTGGAGTACTAAGAGATAGAGGAGATTTGAGTATTGAAGCAAAAGACATGTATCAAGGAGCTGGGTTTTAGTAGAAAGTTGCAACACAGAAGAAAAGCATATCGACAACGTTTTCTTCTACAATCTCCGCGTACTAAAGTTTTGCTAATGCAAGCAAAAAAATAAAAATAAATTATTTTGCATATTTTTTGATTTCACAATCTTGGTATTCCTCTTAATCAAATCTATGTATTCCTCAATGTTAAGATTAACAAAAAATGCTTATCAATCAAGGTAAGTATTCTTATTAATCAAAGGAAGAAAACATCATCACATAAGTATTTGCCCTGAGACAAATTAATTGAAAAGCATTGCTAATGTCTAAAGCATTCTACAATATTCTAAAACATAAATCTAAGAGCAAGACATTGTTAAGAAATAGTCCTAAGCTTCAAGTATTATTAAGAAATTGTCCTAAAGTTCAAGTGCCTCATATGCATTCATCTATATCCCAAAATATGAATCTGTTTTTTTTTAAAAAATAGTTATTGAAAAATAATTCAAAAATGATCAAGAACAAAGTTAAGAGTTACCATTTCTTAATATTGTGGATGTCTTCTTTGTGTTTTTTTAGTGCTGGCTTGTCCTCGAAGCGCTGATAGTACACTGAGCACTCATGTCGGATATGGTTGTCTTTGTGAACAATAATCTCTAAGGCATTTTGATTTTTCAATGTCTTCCCACATACAAAGCAAAGCACCATAATTTAATTTGGGCTGCCGACTTTACCCTTTGCAGTAAAATTAAAAAACCAAACAAAAGATAACACTGACAGGACTCAGGAGCAGAGAACAAATAGAGAACAAAAGGAGATAGGAGATTTTTTATAGACAAGTGGGTAAGTGAAGCTCATACATATCATATTTTTTAGCACATACATATCATATTTTTCAGCATACATTTTGGATGCTCTGACCAAAATTTAATAAAATGAAACAATGCTTTGCTTCCAATACACACAGCATGCCTGATGATGCACCAAACATCTTTTGGATTGAAAATAAAACACGTACATGTTCTGGGTTAAATTTAGTACATAACCCCAAAATAGAATGAAATAGATACCTCATGATCACGATAACAACCCATTTAGAGTAAAAAAAACAAAAAAATAATAATCTAAAGCATAAATATCAGGAACTCTTTGTATAAAAACATCTTAAGGTGAACGTTAATTACAAAACAAGATATTTACTGTGCCATCATGACGACTGTGCTGTGCTATTATTGTAGTTTCATTTCCAACTCAACAGTACCAGACATCCTGTAGATTTACTTATCGTTAAACAAATGCAATTATTTAACTAATCAATATAAGCACAGAAAAGAGGGCAATTTATCTACTAGAAACATCATCGGATGAGTTAAAATTTAAGTTCACCAAACAAGTAACTACAAGTAGCAACGTAACAAGTACAAACATGGAATCAAACAAAGATATTATTGGAGTAAAGTACACAATTATAGATTATAATGCAATTGATGCCATAGGAGATGGTGTCCCAAGCATTTTGGGAAGAGCTCAATGCTAAAATTGTTTAGAAAATGGGCTTTATGGTCCCCAAGGTTTTTGATGGCTTATGATACATCTCTAAAAGTATAGAGATATCAAGACACTTATAATAAGCTAAATAGTGAGGACAAAGAAGGCTATGATGCAAATAAGATAAGAAAGAGATGATTTAAAGTGCTGGCATGAATCTTCCAAGCATTTGTTCTGTTTGATTGGTTTATACCTAATGTTTGACATTGGAGATCCATTTTTCTGTATGATGGAAATTACTTCTAGATGTATGCAATATTCCCAACGATCTCCATAACCCATTTAATTTTCCTTATTGTGCCAGATTGAGGGAGGCCTAGAATATGAAAAATCATAAATGAATGGTTCTAGACATTGGTAAAATAAGATTGTTACTAAAGGGAAGTTAGTCAAATAATCAAATTAAATAGGAATCTGCTTTACTATGTGCATACAACATTTGAAAGCAGGTGACTAGCAAAGAATACAAGTCATCTGATCTCTAATTTGCAACCGAATCAACCACATTACCTTGACCAGCTAATTTTCTTTAAACTAACGGTAAGTGATTATTAATCTTGAGAATATCATATGATTTATACAAGCAAAAACAAAGTTTTGCTAGATATGAGTGTAATCTCCTATAAAAAAGGTAGGGCAAAACAAAGTAGCTAGAGCTTGAAAGTTCCTTAACTCACAATGCAAAGGTTGAATGATGAACTTTTAAATAAAAGTAATTTGAATAGCACTCTGACTAAATATACACTGCATTATGTTACCTTACCTAATCAACAAGAGAGCTCAAGTAAAGCAGACTCACAAGTGGTGATACTATATTTTCTCAGTCCAGCAACTAAAAGTGATATTACTTGACCACAACAAATGTTTTCTCAGGCCAATTTATGTATGATAGCCTTCCCTAGAATCTATCGGTAAAAGCTGTGGCCGTTAATATACAAAAAATACCACCACCAGTTGGTCCTTCAGAAAATCTAAATGAAGGGTATATAAGGAGGCAATAATGAATTTTGAGGTGGTTGAAGAGAATTTTTGAATTTTTTCCTGAATGTGTAGACTCTGCTTGAGTAAGATCTAGCAAAGAATGCTTTGCAAGATATTTAATCTCGAAGTAGAAGAAAAAAGTCCTATTGATTGAGAGAAGGATAAAAAACAATGCTGAATAGAAATATAGAGAAAAAGACTTTAATTTTTACAATGTCGATCTTTACAAGATAGAATATAAAAATATTTCTCATTTATTAATTATAACTTAAGACTATGATTAACGAATTAATTAAGAAGAAACAATTACGAAAATTTTTAAGCCAAATTAATAATACTCACATTTACAGTTCAGGTACCGTCCAGATTGGCGCCGGGTAAGTTAACTCTGAGCTTTTATCATAGTAGGATGTGATCTTTCCATCTTCTAAGCTGAAAACACCCAAATCGCGACTAGTCTCTTGATGACAGTACACTCCAGCATGATAATCATCCGTATAATAGATACAATTACCCTTGATAGAAGGAAAGTCGATGGCAGAAATGACAATAACATCATTATCGCCAACGAAAAATGAGTAATCTCCTATGCTTTTGACATTTAGCCATGTCTGCTGATCATTATCCAATTTATAAACTTCAAATGCACATGTTCTGTATTCATGACCCATATACTTCCAACAAAAAACTCTGTCCACCTGGAAAAGCTCTCCGAATAAATTAGCTACATATCGCTTGAAAGCGCACTCCGGATATAAAGAGAGTACACGTTGGGGGGGCGTACTCAAGGTGATTCTCTTAATCATTGTCGGAGGGTTGTAGCTGGGCTCGAAAATTTCTAATAATCCATTATGTTGAGTATGGCTAATTCCATAAAACAGATTGTCATGGAACGCTATATATTCGAAATCGCGCGTTTTTGTCTCCATTGGATGCCACGACGTGTCTGTGGATCTCGCGTAGGATATTCCCTCATATATGCTGTGAACAACCATCACAACGTAGGACGAGTCCGAGGTCCATCCTACAGTAGCCCTTTCATAGTAGTTGTATTCGACGACCTCCTCCAGTTTGTACTCGTCGTATTTGTCCATAGGCGCATAGCTGAAGCGGTAGCTGAGGATGCGGCTAGAAGATGGCTCAAGCACAGCCTCGACATCCGGGAAGGTGGTGATAGAGGGCAGCGGGAAGCAGGCGCCGGTAAGAGGGTTGAGCATGGAAAGTTCGCAGAGATCGTCCACGATGAAAAGCCAGCCGTGAGAAGAGCCTACGCAGTGTCTCCAATTGGGGGTGGAGGGCGGAAGGGGAATCTTAAACTCGAGGCGGTTGGCGAGATCGTAGAAGCAGCAGGTACCGTCTTGGTTGTCGGATTTAGATCTGGGAAGCATCAACCAAGGGGATTGTCTACTGTGACGAAAGCGGCAGGTTTTTGCGACGAAATTCCAGTTGGCGCAGACGGCGTGACAGCGGCGGTAGTCGAGGAAGCAGAGGCTTTGGAAGATAGAACAGAGGAGCTCGTTGGGAACGCCACAAGACCAGTCGGCCATGGCTTCTTCGGTAGCAGGAAACCCCTAATTTGGATTCAGAATCGGCGGTGAGAGGAAAGAAAATAAACACCCTTCCATAAATTTATAGTATGATGAATTTTAATGTGTGAATCATAAATGGGATGTTTTATAAACGGTTTTTTCGTAATTGGATTTGAAATGGTAAGTTATTAATAAGTGAAGGAGATTTGATTTGGTAATAAAATTAAAGCCGAAAATAATACGGCCCACTTTTTTATAGGTTTTTATTCCATGAATAGAAGATCGACAAAAAAGAGAAATGAATTAATCATAATCGAAAATTAAAAAAGTATTAATAATTGATGATAATTCATTTTATGGTTAAATTTTATTTTGACTCTGAAATAGACTTTAAGCTCAAGTTTAAAAACTTTCATTTTGGCCCCTTAGATTGATTTATATTATTAAACACCGACTAAAGAATAAATATTTGTTTTGTAACTTTATCATTTTTTATAGCCATAGGTGCCACGTATGACTTCCAGTAATTTGCCTGCAAATAAAGGAGGATGAATTTAAATTTGTTCTTTGAATATATATGAAGGCAACAAATCTAAACTCCAGTGTTGGGTCCAATTGGTACGGTAGGATTCCTTTGAGATAAGCTAAAATGAGTTAATACTGTAATTTTATTCAGTTTATAAATTATTTTACTTAAACTTTTATTGTATTCAAGGTATCATATATATGGAAAAGATTTAATATCCTAAATTGAGCCAATTATATATAATTAATAAATATATAGTTATACCTTAAAATTCTTTTATCTGTATATTATATTTAGAAAAAAAATTTCTTTTCTAATTTGATTGGGTTTTCAAGTATTTTACATTAAAATTTTAAATTTTGTTTGAGGTTTTATATTTTTTAAAAATATAGGAAAAATCATACTTTTGGTATCCACAGTTTGCTCGAATTTTAATTTTAGTCCTCATAATTTTAAAATTTTAATTTTAGTCCTCATACTTTATTTCTGTTTAGGATTTAATTTGTGTCGTCATATAAGACCTAAAAGGAACTGATGCGGATAATATGTGCTGACTGGACATTGCTAACGTGAAGCATGCAAGGACCAACCTTGTAAACTATGAGAACTAAAATAAAATTTTTGTAAATTATATGGATTAAAATCAAATTTTAATTAATTATATGGATCAAAATTATTATTTTACTTAAAAATTTAAAAATATATATATATATATGATATATTTTTTAATTTATTTATAAATAATTATAATAATGAAAAATATTAATATTGAGCAAACTACAATAATTTACGTTAATTTGAGTAGATTTAAACCGACGTCGTCATTAGACGTTGATTTTTATTCATTTATTATCTTGATTTATGGTGAATTCCGCAGTGACTGCATAATTCGAAAATCTGCTCTCTCGTTCTGCTCATCTCTTCCTTGATCACTTCCTCACCTCTATTTTGATCCTAAATTTAGTGCAATCAAAATAGTTTAAATTAGATTTCAAATGTCAAAAAAATGTCGATTTTCACTCTAATAAACGCTGATTTTCCATGCATTTGCTTTAGTGGTAACACCATAATACAAGGTTATTGCTACGATTTTATGGGCATTGTTAAGGGATATTCAAAGATACAGAACATAATGCAAAAATATTAATATGTTCCTGGTTCAATTAATGTATTCAATCCAAAAAAATGAAATCAGATATTTGTGTCTTAAATAGAAAATAAATCAATCTTCTAAATATATAAACATGTTATCACACTTTTTAAAATAAAATCCAAAAATAAATCTTCTTGATCTATCTGTAAAAAGTTTGCTCAATTTTAATATTTTAAATATTATAATTATTTTATAAATAAATTTACAAATATCCTATTATTTTTTTATACTTTTTAGGAAAAAAATAATTTGGGTCCCTATAATTTACATGAATTTTAATTTTAGTCCCTATAATTTATAAAATTTTGATTTAAGTCTCCATAATTTACAAAATTAATTCCTACAGGCTCCATGTGAGCAATGTCTAGTCAGCACCTATTATCCACGTTAGCTCCGTTTAGACATTATGTCGTCATGTGACGACAGAAATCAAATCCTAAACGAAAATAATGTGCGACGACTAAAATCAAAATTTTGAAAATATGATATTAAAACTAAAATTCGAGCAAACAATGGAGACCATAAGTATGATTTCTGAACAAAACTATTTATACATTATTAGTAATTATTATATATATATATGTGTGTGTGTTTTGATTTATTTCTGTCTCTCTATTTTATTATATTCATATTATTAATATACTTAAAATTTGTATATTTTTTCTAATTTGATTCAATTTTTAATTTTTATTAAAAATTTTAATTTGGTTGAAGAGATTAATTAAATATGTAACTTAAAGTTTTTTACTTTATTCTCATCTTTTTCTTATATACCACGTCTATATATTTTACATATTAATTATTACTATTTTATATTTTACTATTTAGTATACATCCGAACTTTTTATTAATTTAATGTTGAATTGTGTTCAAGGCCTCAGATTTTTCATTAGTTTCGTGTTTTACAATTTTCCAAGACAATTCGAAACCTCAAAACAAATTAATTGTGTATAATTATATATTCAACTCCTTTTTCTTTTCTTTTAGTTATATATTTTATATTTCAAGTTTTATTTATTTGTTTATTGTTTAGTATTATATAATTTGCTTACAAATGATGAATTATGATGTGGTATTTTTATCATGAAACACCATTTACACATTTTCATTATGATTCTATTACATACATCTCTTTGTTTTTGAAAATGAAACATATGCGTGCTGTGCTGTGCTCTGGGTTAAATTTAGTAAATAACCCCAAAATGAAATGAAATAAATAGGATATGATCACAATAAAAACCTATTTAGAAGAAAAAGAAAGAAAGCAAAAGAAAAAAGAAGCTAAAACACTAAACATTTTAGGCTAAATGTTAACTAAATTAATTGGATTCAATTAGCTTGTTTGATTACAACACGCCCATTGATGCAATTAGAATCGGGCTGCTTGTGTGAGGCATCATGCTAAAAATGCACTCTTGTCCCAATTTTAGGGCTGCAAAATGCAAATGCAAGGGGTCTGCCTACAGCTACTAATCACCAGATTGGTATGGCAACGATTCCTCACACCCTTGGGCGATGAGGCAGAGCACCAATCTTCTTCGCCAGAGTCAAGCTTGGTAATTGGTATTGGAGTACTCAGAGATAGAAGAGATTTGAGTATTGAAGCAAAAGACATGTATCAAGGAGCTGGGTTTTAGTAGAAAGTTGCAACACACAGAATAGAAGCATATCGACAAAGTTTTCTTCTACAATCTAGGTTTACTAAAGTTTTGCTAATTCAAGCAAAAAATTAAATATATATATATATATATATTGCATATTTTTTGATTTCACAATCTTGGTATTCCTCTTAATCAAATCTATGTATTCCTCAATGTTAAGATTAACAAAAAATGCTTATCAATCAAGGTAAGTATTCTTATTAATCAAAGGAAGAAAACATCATCACATAAGTATTTGCCCTGAGACAAATTAATTGAAAAGCATTGCTAATGTCAAAAAGCATTCTATAATATTCTAAAACATAAATCTAATAGCAAGACATTGTTAAGAAATAATCCTAAACTTCAAATATTATTAAGAAATTGTCCTAAACTTCAAGTGCGCCATATGCATTCATCTATATCCCAAAATAAGAATCTGTTTAAAAGAAAATAGTTATTAAGAAATGATTAAAAAAATGGTCAAGAACAAAATTAAGAGTTACCATTTCTTAATATTGTGGATTTCTTCTTTGTGTTTTTTTAGTGCTGGCTTGTCCCTGAAGCGCTGATAGCACAATGAGCACTCATGTCGGATATGGTTATGGATGCGTGAACAATGTTCTCTTAGGCCGGTTTGACTGTCCAATGTCTTACCGCATACAAGGCAAAGCACCATAATTTAGTTTGGTCTGCCGACTTTACCCTTTGCAATAAAATTAAAAAACCAAACAAAAGATAACACTCGACAGGACTCAGGAGCAGAGAACAAAAGGATATAGGAGATTTTTTATAGACAAGTGGGTTAGTGCAGCTCATACATGTCATATTTTTGAGAACATACATATCATATTTTTCAGCATACATTTTGCATGCTCTGAGCAAAATTTAATAAAATAAAATGAAACAATATTTTGCTTCCAATACATACTTATTACGGAGCATGCCTGATGATGCACCAAACATCTTTTGGTTTAAAAATAAAACACGTACATGTTCTGGGTTCAATTTAGTACATACCCCCAAAATAGAATGAAATAGATACCTCATGATCACGATAACAACCCATTTAGAGAGAAAAAAAAAAAGAAAAAAAATTCTAAAGCATAAACATCAGAAACTCTTTGTATAAAAAGATCTTAAGCTGAACGTTAATTACAAAACAAGATATTTACTGTGCCATCACGACTGTGCTGTGCTAATGTGCTATTGTAGTTTCAGTTCCAACTCAACAGTACCAGACATCCTGTAGATTTACTTATCGTTAAAAAAATGCAATTATTTAACTAATCAATATAAGCACAGAAAAGAGAGCAATTTATCTACTAGAAACATCATCAGATGAGTTAAAATTTAAGTTTACCAAACAAGTAACTACAAGTAGCAACATAACAAGTACAAACATGGAATCAAACTAAGATTTTATTGGAGTAAAGTACGCAATTATAGATTATAATGCAATTGATGCCATAGGAGATGGTGTCACAAGCATTTTGGGAAAAGCTCAATGCTAAAATTGTTTAGAAAATGGGCTTTATGGTCCCCAAGGTTTTTGATGGCTTATGATACATCTCTAAAAGTATAGAGATTTCAAGACACTTATAATAAGCTAAATAGTGAGGACTGAGGACAAAGAAGGTTACGATGCAAATAAGATAATAAAGAGATGATTTAAAGTGCTAGTATGAATCTTCCAAGCATTTGTTCTGTTTGATTGGTTTATACCTAATGTTTGACATTGGAGATCCATTTTTCTGTACGATGGAAATTACTTCTAGATGTATGCAATATTCCCAACAATCTCCATAACCCATTTAATTTTCCTTATTGTGCCAGATTGAGGGAGGCCTAGAATATGAAAAATCATAAATGAATGGTTCTAGACATTGGAAAAATAAGATTGTTTCTCAAGGGAAGTTAGTCAAATAATCAAATTAAATAGGAATCTGCTTTACTATGTGCATACAACATTTGAAAGCAGGTGACTAGCAATGAATACAAGTAATCTGATCTCTAATTTGCAACCGAATCAACCACATTACCTTGACCAGCTAATTTTCTTTAAACTAACGGTAAGTGATTATTAATCTTGAGAATATCATATGATTTGTACAAGCAAAGACAAAGTTTTGCTAGATATGAGTGTAATCTCCTATAAAAAAGGTAGGGCAAAACAAAGTAGCTAGAGCTTGAAAGTTCCTTAACTCACAATGCAAAGGTTGAATGAAGAACTTTTAAATAAAAGTAATTTGAATAGCACTCTGACTGAATATACAATGCATTATGTTACCTTACCGAATCAACAAGAGAACTCAAGTAAAGCAGACTCACAAGTGGTGATACTATATTTTCTCAGTCCAGCAACTAAAAGTGATATTACTTGACCACAACAAATGTTTTCCCAGGCCAATTTATGTATGATAGCCTTCCCTAGAATCTATCAGTAAAAGCTGTGGCCGTTAATATACAAAAAATACCACCACCAGTTGGTCCTTCAGAAAATCTAAATGAAGGGTAGATAAGGAGGCAATAATGAATTTTGAGGTGGTTGAAGAGAACTTTTGAAATTTTTCCTGTATGTGTAGACAGTGCTTGAGTAAGATCTAGCAAAGAATGCTTTGCAAGATATTTAATTTCATAGTAGAAGAAAAAAGTCCTATTGATTGAAAGATCAAAGAAGGATTAAAAAACGATGATGAATAGTTATATATAGAGAAAAAAACATTAATTTTTATGAAGCCGATCTTTTCAAGATAGAATATAAAAATACTTCTCATTTCCTAATGGTAACTTAAGACTATGATTAACAATATATAAGAGATCTAATTATGTATAGAAAGGAATTAATTAAGTAGAAACAATTACGAAAATGTTTAGGCCAAACTAATAATACTCACATTTACAGATCAGGTACCATCCAGATTGGCGACGGGTAAGTTAACTCTGAGCCTTTATCATAGTAGGATGTGATCTTGCCATCTTCTAAGCTGAAAACACCCAAATCGCGACTGATCTCTCGATGAGTGTACACTCCTGAATGATAATCATCAGTATAATAGATACAATTACCCTTGGTAGAAGGAAAGTCGATTGAAGAAATGACGATAACATCATTATCGCCAACGAAAAATGAGTAATCTCCTATGCTTTTGACATTTAGCCATGTCTGCTGATCATTATCCAATTTATGAACTTCAAATGCACATGTTCTGTATTCATAACCCATATACTCCCAACAAAAAACTCTGTCCACCTGGAAAAGCTCTCCGAATAAATTAGCTACATATCGCTTGAAAGCACACTCCGGATATAAAGAGAGTACACGTTGGGGGGACGGACTCAAGGTGATTCTCTTGATCATTGTCGGAGGGTTGTAGCTGGGGTCGAAAATTTCTAATAATCCATTAGCATATCTCGATTGAATATGGCTAATTCCGTAGAACAGATTGTCATGGAACGCTATATACTGGAAATCGCGCGTTTTTGTCTCCATAGGATGCCACGACGTGTCTGTGGATCTCGCGTAGGATATTCCCTCGTATAGGGGGCTGTGAACGACCATCACAACGTAGGACGAGTCTGATGTCCATCCTACAGTCGCCCTTTCATAGTAGTAGTATTCGACGATCTCCTCCGGTTCGTACTCGTCGTATGTGTCCATATTAATGGGCGCATAGCTGAAGCGGTAGCTGAGGATGCGGCTAGAAGAGGGCTCAAGCACAGCCTCGACATCCGGGAACGTGGTGATAGAGGGCAACGTGAAGCAGGCGCCGGTAAGAGGGTTGAGCATGAAAAGTTCGCAGAGATCGTCCACGATGAAAAGCCAGCCGTGAGAAGAGCCTACGCAGTGTCTCAAATTGGGGGTGGAGGGCGGAAGGGGGATCTTAAACTCGAGGCGGTGGGCGAGATCGTAGAAGCTGCAGGTACCGTCTTGCTTGTCGGATTTAGATCTGGGAAGCATCAACCAGGGGGATTGTCGACTGTGACGAAAGCGGTAGGCTTTTGCGACGAAATTCCAGTTGGCGCAGACAGCGTGACAGCGGCCGTAGTCGAGGAAGCATAGGCTTTGGAAGATGGAATAGAGGAGCTCGTTTGGAACGCCACAAGACCAGTCGGCCATGGCTTCTTCGGTAGCAGGAAACCCCTAATTTGAATTCAGAATCGGCGGTGAGAGAAAAGAAAATAAACACCCTTCCATAAATTTATAGTATGATGAATTTAAGTGTATAAATCATAAATGGGATGTTTTATGAACGGTTTTTTCGCAATTGGATTTGAAATGGTAAGTTGTTAATAAGGGATGGGGATTTGAATTGGTAATATAATTAAAGCCGAAAATAATATCCACTCTTTTATTTAGTAATATATATTTTTTATTTCCCTGAAACGAAGATCGACACAAAGGGAGATGAATTAATCATAATCAAAGATTAATAAAGTTGTCATAATTGACGATAATTCTTTTAATAGTTAATGTTTGTCATTTTTATCACTCTGAAATTAATTTTAATCCATGGTATTAGCCGTATAATCCGGCATAAAGTAAAGATTACGACAGATATATTATATATAAAGGCACTTACCATGGAGATTTTCTGTTATAACCTATCATATTTTCATAGCAGTAGGTACTTTGACATAAGGCTTACAGTATTTTGTCTGATGAATTTAAATAAGTTCTTTGTCTACAGAGGAAGGCAACATATTAACCTGAACTCCAATGTTGGGTCCAATTTCTATGGTTGGTTTTCCTGAAAAAAATGCTAAAAGTACTTAATATTATAATTCTATTCAATTTATAAATTTTATTTAATTTTATCTTATTCAAGGTTTTATATTTATCGAAAAAAATAAAATCCTAGATCCAACCAATTATATACTATTAATAAATATTAAATATATAGTTCTATGCCGTCATAAATTTCTCGTTATCTTTATGTTATATATTTTATTTTATATCATTTTATTTTTGTTGCCGTTAATATTATTATCTTGTAGTTTATATTTTATTACATATTTAAAAAAAAGTTACTTTTCTAATTTGATTGGGTTTTTGAGTTTTATGTATTTGTATTTTTCTAATTTTATTTCTTTCATAATTAATTATTAATCATTTTTTACGCATAAGTTGGTTCAAGATAGGATATTTTATTATTATTATTTTGTGTAGTTTGACATTTAGTATTTTTGAGAGAAAATTCAAAATCTCAATATATATGGATTATGTATAATTATATATTTAGCTTTTTAGTAATTTTCGAACTAGTATTGGTACTATTATTATATAGTATTTGGTGCAGATATGTACTAATCTGTATAGTATTATTATAACTTGTATAATATATTATATTATATTATATTATATTATATTATATTATAATATAATATAAAAATTATATAATATATTTTATCATTAAAACTATTTTCATAAATTAAAATTATTTTTTAATATTTTATATTACGTTTTAATTTTTGGCCATGGGTAAATTGAGTATTCAAAATATTAAAAGTTTCAGTGCAGACTAATGAAGAGCTTTGGAAGTGTATTACTAATATAGCATATGACGTATTATTTTTAGTGCATGTATTAGTTAATACTGTTATATTCGATTATTAAAAATAATAATAATTATTAAAGTTAATATAATCAATGAAGAGTAGGTGGCCGTTGGAGTGGAAGGGGCAAGTTGTCATGATGAGATGAGGGGTTTTAAGAGAGGGAGTGATGTGGTGGGAGGTTGAGAAAGAGAAGAAGATGAGGAAAGGAGATTCTGCAGGCGGAGGAGGAGTCCGCGCGCGTTGCCAATGGAGCTCGTCGTCGTCGGAGTCACGGAATCGAGGTAGGAGATCTCTTCCTTCTCCTTTACTTCCACATTTGTTTCCGACGACAACGATGAAGGACGAGGATGACGACGAGTAGCTGTGGGGGCTGGCGGGGGGCAACCGCGGGCACGCAGGCTGCCGCAGGCCGCGTGACCATGTCTGCTGCGGTGCTAATCGCGTGCAAGTCACCGTGCGCACTAGCCATGCGCAGGCCAGAACCAGCAGCTAGTCGTGCTTGGTGGTGTCCTTCCCAGCCATCGCTCGGCCGCCAGTGGGTCGGATCGGACCGGGAGGTCGATGAGAGGGTGAAGATTCCGGCGTGGTGGTCACTGGCGGCTTGGGGAGCCCCCCGGCGTGGATTCGGGGCGGAGCAGAGGAGGCGACGGGGTCGGGCGTAGAAGGGCCACCATCGAGGGCGGCGATGAGTCGGTGTTATATCCGAGTTATAAAAAAAAAAGTCAACCCAAATGATGGAAGAGTGGGGAGGAGGGATTATCGGAGGAGTAGGTGGCAGGTGGCAGGTGATGGTGATGATGGTGGTGTGGATGTTGAGAGGTTCTAAGAGAGGGAAGCTGAAGACGATAAGAAGAGGAGGAGGAGAGAAGATCCTGCAGGCGGAAGAGGAGTCGGCGCGTGTTGTCGGTGGAGCTCGTCGTCGCCAGAGTCGCGGAATTGAGGTAGGAGATCTCTTCATTCTCTTTTACTTTCGTATTTGTTTTCTGACGATGTCAACGAAGGCGAGGATGGGCTACAAAGCCAAGCCCGAGTGGTGGCGATCGGCCACGCCGCGAGCGACTAGCCGCGGGCGACCATGTCGCGCGCAGGCAGCGCCAGGTGGTGGCCATCCCCGGCCGCCATTCGGTGGGAGGTGGGTCGGACCGGTGCCGGAGGCCGAGGAGAAGCGGAGATGTTGACGTGGATTCGGGGTGGGCAGAGGAGGCTGCAAGATTAGGCGCAGAAGGGCCACCATCTGGTCGGTGGTCAGTTGGACTGGTCGCGAAGGTCGGGGAGAGGGCGGATATGTCAACGGGGGTGATCGCCGGCCGGCGTGAACCCGCGAGGGAGCGGGGAGGCGGCATCGGGCGGGCGAGGGGCGATGGGAGAGGGAGACAAGTGGGAGAGGAGGATTTAATTGATTTAATAAATAATGTGTTTAAAGAAGATAGTTGTATTGTATGAAAAGAGGTTAATTTATAAATTATTAAAGTATTTTTGTAGTTGATTTTAGAGTTATCGGACCGAGTTGAGGTGAATACCAAAGTTATAGATTTTCGCGTGCTGAACGCGATGGTGGTGTCGGATTTCATATTGAAGATCATTTGGTATGATTTTTATATTTTTTTGGTATTTTACTATTATTTAGTAAGTGAGTGATAGTTGTAGATTTTCGCTTGCTGAACACGATGATGGTGTCGGATTTCAGATTGAAGATCCTTTGGTATAATTTTTATATTTTTTTGGTATTTTACTATTGTTTAGTAAGTGCGTGGTAGTTGTGTTGGAAATTTAATTATTTGGTGGACCCCGAGTTGTCGGTTGAAGTTGATATGAATATCAAACTTGATCATTTTCACGTGCTGAACACGATGGTGGGGTTGGTTTTTCGAGAAAATATTATTAGAAGATTCTTTTAATTGGTTAATTATTGAGGTTGTCGAGGTATTTAAATAATATTAAAGTATTAGTATGATAATTTAGTTGATTAATTAGTGTGATATAATTGTAGTTTGGAGAGTGTGTTGAGAATGAGTTGAGCTTGCAAGTCTGTTGTTCCTTGTCTGATGTTGATTTATCGTCGGAGATAAATTACGAAAATACCATTGCTTCCGGTGTTTGCTTTGCTTCTAAAAATTTATTGAACTCTTGCTGCACATTATTGTTGGACATGCCATGTAGAGAAATTGTACGTGTTTCATTTTATTGTTGCTTATTGGCGTTTATTCTTGATCATAGTATGTTATGTTAATCATTTGGTGCATTGGATTAGTCATTGTATGCATAGTATTATGTTGTTATATATGGTGTTGTTTATTTGTTGAACATGTTATTATCCTGTTGATCATGTCATAATCACTTAGAGTTGTTATATTATTGATCATGATATTTCGTTATTATCATGTTGTTCATGTTGTTATCACTTAGAGTTGTTGTTATGTTGTTGATCATAGTGATATACCTTATTGCACTCTTGGAGTCGAGTTGC
Organism: Canna indica; assembly: GCA_034359265.1. Classification (NCBI taxonomy): domain Eukaryota; kingdom Viridiplantae; phylum Streptophyta; class Magnoliopsida; order Zingiberales; family Cannaceae; genus Canna; species Canna indica. Next base: position 1,554,877 of record CP136891.1, read on the forward strand.
ATGGTTGTTGGTTGTTGTCGATCTAGAGGCTACGGTCTTGGAGAGGACTTCGGTCCAGGATCATTTTGGTGTGGTATCCCCCAGGGATGGGAGAGGGTATGGATATTGACTAGTCACTTTGGGCACCTTCGGGTGTGGGGATGTCGGGCGCGACATCTGACGGGCTACCTGCTTGGTGGGGGTAGTCGTATCACGGTTGGAGTGGACGGTTGATGCCACTCAGCAGGTGGTAGAGTGCAGGGTTTTTACCCAACGATTCACACGTTCGATGATTCAGTTGATGTTGTTTAGGAGTAGGCGAGGAGTATTTGTTGTGTTCATTGTCTTATACTGCATCTTAGGCTATATTGTTATTCATTGTTGAGTTGACACTTGATGCTTGTTGATCATATTGTGATTCTCTTACTCAGCACCCGCTGATCTCCATTGTTTTTTCTTCAGACTTGCAAGGGTGAGCGATTGATTTGTAGATCGAGGTGTAGATAGTTTTTAGACAGCTAATAGACAGTCGTAGATGTGGAGCTCTTATGGCGTCATGCTTTTGTATTTTGTTTCATTTTGTCGCATTATAATGCTAAACCTTTATATTGTTATTTTGGAGTTATAATATGTAAAATTATTTGATATTTTGTTAAATCTTGTATTTGATCGGACTGTTCCTTATCATATGTACCGTCAGACTTATGGATTATAATTATTGATTTTAATGTTGTTGTTTTATTTTATGTTATGATTCGTGGCTTTCCCTTCCGTTGCGCGGTGTTCGAGTCGCCGTCGCATCTCGGGTTGGGGCCGCCGGGGGCGGGCCCGGGCCGGGCGCGACAAATACCCTTCCCAAACACTGTATAGTATTATTATAATACTATACAAGAGGCTTATACTGGATGCCAAACGAGCTCTAATTTCTAAAATGACAAAATAATGAAATTGCTATAAAAAAAATTAAAACCGAAATTAATTTTGAAATTACATCCTTAATACCATTATATGTTGTTTAAACAAATATATAAATAAAAAAATCAATCCCTTTCTCTTCTCTAATCTCTTCCTCCTCACCATAGTCGATGCCTTTAGCACACCATCACCGCCACCAATCTTAATGGATAAGAACATCTATCCTAGGAAGCTAGGACACTCCGGACTGCCATGTCCGCATATCCATCACGTTGTATGTCTGACACACATGTCCAAAAGTGTTTTGACCAAAAAAATAAAATCGCTCAGACATGGCTCGAAAAAAACCTGACACACTAACTTTAGATAATTTTTTATTTACATATGGTTGTACATGACTAGTTCTATTAAGACATGCTCATTTAAATTTTTTTTGGGAGATATCAATAGATATTGTGTCTTATGCTTTTGGTGAAGGATTAGAAATAATAAGGATTGACATAAGTAATTATTTAGAATACTTCATATATTTTGAAAGGGGTCTAGAAGACACTGAAAATTGATAATTTGACACCAATAAAAATATCATGATATTATTATAAATCTTGATTTTCTAATATATATATATATATGCGCGCGTGTGTCGTGTTCATGTCCTGTAAATTTTTCAAGTTGATATATTCCTGTGTCGGTGTCGGTCTTTATAGCATTTGCCTCTCATTTTTTTATTTTCCGTCATCATTAGTGTCGTGAGGATCTTCAAGATTTTTTTTTTCTTCTCCCTATTAGATTCTAGGCGCAAGTCTTAGGAATTCATAAATGCTAGAGTCGGTAAAAGGAAGAAGGAAGAGGATAGAATATAAGACTAATTTTGGAATACACTCTTTTTAAGAAAGATCAATACATCATTTTGGAAAACATCAAATCTATGCATATTGATCTCGATCGGAATTTGTTGTATGGAGAAATAATGATTGAGCTAAGCAACCACAAAATGCACATTTTGCGGCATTTGGGATTTGGCCGCAAATATAACGTACAAAACATTTTTTCCCCTAAAAATAAAACATACACATATGCATGCTCTGAGCAAAGTTTAGTAAATTAACCAAAAATAAAATGAAACAATATTTTGCTTCCAATAGATGCCTATCACAGAGCATGCCTGATAATGCACCAAACATCTTTTTGTTTTTGAAAATATAGCATATTCATGTAGGGTTGTTCACGGATCGAATCGGGTCAGGTCGAATCAGGTTTGGAGAAAAAATTGGTCCGACCCAACTAACAAATAACCGGTTGGGTTGAGTCGGGTTTGAAAATATTTTTTTTTAAACCCGACCAAAACCAACTCTCCCGAAATCGAGTTGGGTCGGGTCGAGTAATCGGGTACCTGTTTGAAAAAAGTTTTAAAATATTTTAACGAGACACACGTGTCTCAACAGTCGAGAGAAGGCCGCTGGCCGCATCTTCTGCATCTTCCGCATCTTCCCGAGAAGAGGCGGCCATGCGTCTTCTTGGGGAGAAGAAGCGACACATGCTGCGTCTTCTCAAGGAAAAGACGCGGCCACGTGGGCCGCATATCCTCGGGAAGACGCGGTTTCGGTGTCTTCCCGAGCAAGTTTTTATTTCTTTAATATATTTTTTGAAAATAAATAAAAATACAATAATTTGAGTAATCAGGTCGGGTCTCGAGTCATCGGGTTTCAAATACTGAAATCCGGACACGACCCGATTATAACCAGGTTTCAATAATTTGAACTCGACCTGATTGGTTAAATTAATTAATATAAAATAATATGATTTTAATTATATAAATTAAATTTATTATGATATCGAACCTGTACCATGGAGTCGATAAATGAACATATTTCAGGATATAGGTTCCAGGTACTAGTTCGTATTCTGGATACTCGATGTGTTGAATTCAGAATTAGAACTAGTTTTAATCGGTTTCTTAAGTTTTGTTTGAAATTCTATTCGAATTTAATTCGAGTTTACTCGAATCCTGCCCGAATAGATAGGTTTGAATCTATTCCGAGTTCACTGTAAATGAACATATTTCAGGATACAAGTTTCGGGTACAAGTTCATGTTCTGGATACTTGATGTGTTGAATTCGGAATTAGAACTAGTTTTAATCGATTTCTTAAGTTTTGTTCGAAATTCTATTCGAATTTAATTCGAGTCTACTCGAACCCTACCTGAATAGATAGGTTTAAGGTCTCGTTTGGTTGACATGAAAAGTAACTTTTTGTAGAAAGTTACAATTCACTTGAATTGATTTTTTATATGTATTTCTCGGGAAATATTTAAAAAATATTTGGTTGACAAAAAGTTAATTAATAGGAAATGCAATTTTCCTCCTAGAATATGTTTGGTTGACATGAGTACTTTCTATGAAGTACATATCAAATGATCAATATTTTTTTTTTATTTATAAAATAATATTTTAATTCATATGCATTAGTATATATATGAAAAAAATAAATTTATTTATAAATTAATATATATAAATATAAATAATATAATATAATTTTTAAATATATAATTAATATAATATATACTTTATTATATATGAAAAATTAATTTTTATTTATAGTTAATATAAAAAAGTACATATTTTTTTATTAAAAATAAAATAAAATAAAATAAATAGGTAAAGAATTTAATAATTATCTAATCTATAATATTGAAAATATAAATTATAAATTATGTACTAAATGCAAATATGAGGGTGAAATTAATTTTTTTCTTCAAATATAATACAGAAAGTACAACTTATTTAGGAGAGTATTTTTCGAGAAAATTGTACTTATTTAAAAAATTATAATTTTTATAAAATATAGAAAGTGTGTCAATAAAAAAAAATAGTATTAATCAAATGAGGCTTAAATCTATTCCGAGTTTACTCGATGGCCATAGACACCCCGGAAAAAAGAACAATAGCACAAGTAAATCGGCCAATAAACAATAATTGCAAAGAAATAAATGGATAAAAAAGGAAGCGACGAAAACTCAGGACATCGCTAGCGCCAGTTACGAAGAAAAAAATGACTTCGTGGCATTTACGCGATTTATAAAACCCTTGGTCCGATTCCGATAAAAAGAAGACCGCGTGATCTCTAAGGGAGCAATTCTTCGCCCCACCCACGATTGCGGCGGAGACGACGACGATATTGCGGGGAAGCGAAAAAGCCTCTGCTTTTGCGTGGAAGAAGGTATCCGTCTCCTCCTGATCATCCTACAACCTTCTCCTCTATGTGCGTTTAGTATTCAGGAATCTTGGCTTCAAAATCACTTCCATTTGTCTTCGAACCTTGGATCGCTAGCTCGCTTCTCATCCTCCCGTCGTCCCTGAATCCGGCACACTCGACCCGAGTTGAGCCATGAAACGGTTGTTTAAGCATTTCCGATTGCGTGCATGGCTGTTTGTTGCTTTGGGGCTCTTGCTGGAGGTAGCCGGTGGTTTAAGGTTCTTTGCTTTCTCGAAAAGGGAACGACGTTAGGGATCCTGGGAGGAGATTATTGCGCTGTTTTCTTTCTGGGAGTTTAAAATGCGGTCGAATGTAGGTGTTCTCAATGTCTTGATTAGTGTCAAAATGGTTAGATTCGTTGCTCAGGGTGGTTAGATGCTGATTTGAGGCCGAAGAATTAATTTTTACTGCAAGTATAAATTATGGAGAAAAAGGAAGGAAAAATGAAATTCTAGTATCTGTTTGTTATATTGCTTAGCAGGGATTCTTTAGGTATATACTAGTGCAGCCATGCTTATTCTGTCTTTATATTAGGAAGATTAGGTTGATTGGATAATTACATGAAATCATATTCGTAGGTGTGTCCGAAGGCCTATTGTTGCTTATTCTGTCCGCTTAACATTTTGGGATCGATTGTATCAGCACCACAATTGTTTCCTTGACTGGCAAGTTTTAGTTCAAGCTCTAATAGGAATTTACTTATGAACAAATTCACTATGTTTTCCCATGTCAGAAATTTGCCAAATCATTCAGTTTTTCATGGTAAATATGTTAAAGGTTGATAGAAATGATGGAATAGGATGTAAAGGAAAAATTGTGAATGATGTGGGTTGCTTAAGAAGGATCTTTGCAGACCCCACAATCTTTCTAAACCTAGTTTTCAAAAGCATGGGAACTACCTCTGAGAATTCTCACGTGTCTTGTTGACATTAGGATCTCATGCAAATAATGAAGCTTTGACATTTGCTATCAGCAATTGATGGCCCTTGACTTTTTTAAATTCCCATCATTAATGGATATTTGGGTATTAAAATATGCTTGCATGGGAATTCAACGGACAAATTCCCCCAAGGCTTCTGATGATGACAGAATTAGTTAACACTCAACATAACCATAACCAATTATGATGATGACAGAATTAGTTAACATTCAACACAAGTCGTTTTTTTTTAAAACAAAGATAGAAAGTCACAATAGGTGACCATACTAGGGATCGAACCCTAGATCTCTAGGCAACATACAATATGTTGTCACCAATTGTTCTACCCACAGTTGGCATTCAACATAATTCGTTTAAAATGAAAGCAACTGTTTTTATTTAGTAACTCATAACCATAGCTTCTTGAAAGTATTAGAAAAACAATCTCATGCATCCAGCAAGGACTAAGATAATATAATTGAAACAGATGAAATAATAAATAGGCTGCCTGTTAAAGGGAACATATTTATAGTTAACGAAACATGTTCGTCTTGTTTTAATTTGCTTCCTTTTAGATTTCAGAGGCAATTGCTAATTAATATATGGCTAAGAGGTTTGGCTGGTTGCCCAGTAATTGTGGTATTCCACTTTCACTGGTTTTGAGATAATCAATGCTTAACAGTTTAAGTAGCAAGTTCTATTTAATGTTTTACGTGTCAGTTGCATTGTCACATTGTAGACACAAATGTACTTTATTTGTTTTGGTAACATGCTTTCATATACTCGTTAGATACATGGATACATGGTTCTTTCAGCTTAGTTAGGATTTTGCATATTCTCTCTAAAATTGGCTAGGGAAAGAGAAATGCATGCTGTACAAGTCTCTAAGTACCAACTATGTTGCGTCATCATGTTTTTTGAATTTGAGACACTCTTTAGTTTGCTGTTGTTTGGGGTATTTGAAAATATCTTTCTTGTATCTAATATTATTTATAATCTTTTTCCAGGATCCATGCTTTGCTTTGGGTTGCGATTTTGGCAAATTTGCAGATGATCTACTTCATTGGGCTTTTCTTGTGTGTCCTTTTGAGATTTTGATTTTTTTTCTTTTGACCATTGTATATGAAAAGACATCCCTTTTTTATTTGAAATATGTTCCATGTTGTAAATATGTATTTAATTTGACAATCTTGTCGTATATCATATATCAATTTCTCATCTTTCTTGGTGCTATGATGTCTTGCATGTGATTATATATTATGTTTGATTTGCATAATTTCTGAATGTAACTGTTACAGCATTTGATTGAACTCGGAGATCTGATTCGGTTTAACGTGGAAAGGAGAACCAACTTACACCATTAATCTTGGACTTTTGGTCATCTGAAAACTTGGAAATTTACTTCTTTGCATCGATGGAGAGCTTAGCGCAGCTGGAAACATTATGCGAAAGGCTATATACTTCCCAGGATTCATCTGAACGAGCACACGCAGAGAGTACCCTCAGATGCTTTTCTGTGAACCCAGATTATATTCCACAGTGCCAGTATATCTTGGACAATGCATCTACTCCTTATGCTTTGGTGTTGGCAAGTTCCAGCTTGTTGAAGCAAATAACAGAGCACAAACTGTCTTTGCAGATACGTCTTGATATCCGTAATGCTCCTTAACTGACAAATATATTTTGTTTTATGGTAATGAGGGTTTTATCGATTCCTTATTTTGCCACTTTACTCCATGCTGGAGTTATTTCTATGTAGAGTTTTTCGTTCTTCTTGTTTAGGAACATGTAGAGGGTGGCTTTGGTGTAACAGTTAAGTTACCCCACTTGTGACCTGGAGGTAGCCACAAAAAGAGAAGAAAAAAAGCTGAGGAAGGCTGTGTACATCAACCTTCCCCTCTCAGAGCCCACAAAAGTGGGATTGCTTCGTGCATTGGGTCACCCTTTTTAGTTTAGGAACATGTACATGGTATTATTTGATTTGATGAACATTATCCGCTTGTAAAGCAGTTTACTAAGCATGGAACATCCACCTTGTTGTTGTTATAACTTCTGCCTAGTAGTATATGATTGAACTGGAATATTATATTTTGCTATCCCTGAATTTCATCCTTCCATATGCTCTTTCTACTATATTTGTAGTTTGTTTTTGCTGAAGCTACGCATAGTGGCAGTGCAACATGGAATTTTAATCTTTAAAAAGGTGTAAAATTCTCTGGTTTGCTTTATTATTGCCAAGTTTGTGTTATGTATTTACATGCTTGTTTGAAATCTCTTGCAATATTCTAAATTGACATGCAATCTCTTTGAAGGGAATTATGTGATAAGTTACCTTGCTGCTAGAGGCCCTGAGTTGGAGAATTTTGTAATTGGATCTTTGATTCAGCTTTTGTCTCGACTTACAAAATTTGGGTGGTTTGATGATGATAAATTCAGGGAAGTTGTTAAGGATGCAACTAATTTCTTGAGTCAGGTAAACAGTGCTCTCTTCAATATTTAAGTATATTCTTATGCATATTGACTATTGAGTACTTTGTTCAAGCTTTGGTTTGTCACCGTGCTTTTGGTGATGGACAGGTGCCACTAGTGTCTTAAGTCTTGAATTAGTATTTATAATTGGATATCCAATCGATATTTCTGCATGGTAATTGAATGTAGAACAATCCAATAATTTGAACTTAAATTTTTCCGTAGTAGCAAAATACTGAACAATATTATGCAGTATTTTGCTCTTATTTTTTCATGCAAATATATTTCTTGGAGATTAGACCTGAATATATCTTCATTTTGTTTGAACTTTGAAACAAAAGTGGTGCTCAAGTTGTTGTACTTAATGCACTTGGTAGTTCTTACTTCTTAGACATGTCTATGCACCATTCCTGCTTGGTGCTAATTATGATATTAAGTATAAAATAGCTGTGTGTCCTTCATAAATTGCAAACATGTAATTCTAACATTGTTTCAATTGGAAGTCTTATGCCACTATCAAGTGGATATCCTTGGTTATTTTGTATGCATGCAAATTTCATGAACAGCAGGGTACCTATTGCATAATTGCATTTAGATAATCAATAAAATGTGTTGTTTGGTACTTTAGTCCAAATCAAGAACCAAGTAATGGCTGTCTAGGCTTGTACTGCCTGTCAGTTGGCTAATATACTGCTATATTAGCATGTACACATTTGCCTGTCAGTTGGCTAATATACTTGCATAATTGCATTTAGATAATCAATAAAATGTGTTATTAGAATACTAAGTCTCACTCGGAAAAAAAATGATGGTGTAGTAGATATCTAAGGCTTGTTTTATGTATAGAATCCGAGAATAATTTTTTTGTTCTCGATTTCAAAGGGATGATGAAGACTACATTTTGGTAGAAAATGTGACACAGATGAGCTACACGTCAACAATTCACTGCAAGGAGAAATATTTGTGCTTTTGGAGACATGAAAAACTAAAAAGTTCAACTTATGGTTCACATTGTAATTAATTCATATTCAGAAAGCAAAGTTATCCACAATTTGTCCATAATTGTTTCTTGGGCCTTCATAATAGTCTTATGTGGAACTTATGATTGCTTAAGCTTATGCCGAATATATCATGAAAATCAATCTCTCTTCCTGATGTTTATGCCTTAAAAATTATGAAATTGGGACATTTTGATTTCATTTCTTTCATCAATCCTTGGTTTCTTTGCAAAAATTGATATCAAGTTTTTCCTTACACTTAATCAATTTTCTTGATTGTTTTAAATCACATACTTTGATTTCATGATGTTAATCAAGTTTCTTCATACTTTTGAATTACAAGCTACTCTTCAAACAAATTGCAAAGCTATAATTTCATTATGCTACATTCTTTTGTGGTTAGTATGAGTTTATTTTCACAATCTATCTTTATTTTTCTTTCATTTCTTCAGTTTGCCAATGAACTAATTATTATTTGAAAAGGAACTGGGCTATTTGAGATTTTGAGATTAAACCAAGGTTTCAAAACCCGACACTGACCCGTAACGCCCGATACAGGCGGTACGTACCGCTTTTTGAGAAACCAGGTATCCGGTACACCCAGTACAGGTAGCGATACATACCGAGTGTACCGATACATACAGGGTGTACCACCCGGTATTATAATATTGCCCATACCGGGCAGTACAATACCTGTACCGCCGGTATGGGTAGAGGTGACAATGGGCCGGGGCTTGCCCATGAGCGGCATGGACTCGGCCCGAGCAGGGCCATGCTTGACCCTTGGGGCACGTGGGCCGTGCTTGCCTAGGTGCCAGACCTAGCCCAGTGCAGGCATTGCCAGCGCTAGGTGAGGCTTGGCGCTGGCCCGAGCCCAAAGGGCGGGCCGTGTGCTCGGATTGGCTCTTACCATTAAAACTTCGGGCCGTGCCTGGCACAACTCGGATTTTTTTGAGGCTGTGCCAGGACCCGACAGGCAATGGGCCTGGCCGGCCAGGCACGGCCCATTGCCACCTCTAGGTATGGGTACTGTTGCTTGTGCTGCACCATCCACCATATTGCTTAGTATCCATGTCATTAGCGGCACCATGTTGCTTATTACGGGTGTCATTTTTTGTACTGGATTGTGTATTGGTACGTACCGGTACTATACCGGTCAAAGTACGGGTATCGAGATTTTAAACCTTGGATTAAACAATGATGGAAACTTCCATAATACTTAGTAAGCAGATATTTTTATTGGACCTATAGGCACATGCAGCTTAATTGCACTTTGTCAAATGCCTAACTTTCTAAAGAAATCTTAAGTATTTGCATTTGTTAATTCTTTATTTTGTTGAAGTAAGCTGTTTTTTATTTCTTTCAGTTCTAATCTGAATGGATTTAGATTTCACATAGATGATGTTAGTATCTTGAATTGTTATATTCAGGTTATTACATCCCATATTTAATTATATTATCCAGTTAAAGCATCATTGTTGCTCTACTTGAATTGTTATGTACTTGAATAGGAGTTGGGCAAACAATTTAGTTCGATGATTTTGTTTAATCATTTGTCAAAATCTTTTTTGCTACAAATCATCCTTTAAGTTCTCTTAGATTCTTTTTCTCATTGCTTGAAAGAGTTCCTTTTGTTTCAGAGAGGCAGCATATGCCTATTGAACCAAACTAGATGAGTTTGTAACAACAAAATGCCTCTTGTTTATTGTTTTTATGATTGCAATAACATCTACTTTGTTGCCATAAAGTGCCAGGATGTTCAGAACTTCAGATTATGTTAATAATTTCTGTATGTAACTTGCAAGGAATCCCAATACAACCTTGAGGCATCATATTTTTTCTGCATTTAGCATCTGATCAATACAGACTCTCTACAATGTTATGGAGGTCAAATTTACTGCTAAATATAAGTTTGTGGATTTATTTTTCTCTCCAGGCCTCATCAGCTCATTATTCTATTGGCTTGAAGATGCTAAATCAGCTTGTATCTGAGATGAACCAGGTTAGTCTTCCTTGCCAATTTCAAAATCCTTATTATATATAGGCATGCGGAAAATGTAATGCATTAGAAAGTGGCAGTGATGCTTGTTAAGTTTTGGCAATTCGCTTTATGATTCAGAACAAGAAGGCTTATGCTTTTCTAATTCCACTAATCAATTAGTGCATGGAGTGTTGTTCATGACAGTGATGCATGCTTTTTCAGTTGTTCAATATTCTGAGTCTTTCTCAGCAAGAATAAATTATGATTTCCATTTTTGTCATACAATGAGTTCTAGGATCATAGCAATATCAGGTTATTAATAGCTACAAGGATTGATAAGGAGCTAAAGTATTTAGTACTAGGAAATTAGAAAGGGAAAAAACGATAGAGGCAACTAGGCAAGTAGGAAAAATATTGAAGAACATGTACAGCCCTGTTTATTAGTAATTTAACTTTTGTGAATCCCTAATAAACAAATTCGTTCTAATCCTCCATTATAGGCCATTAATTCAAGCCCAACTGTCATTTCCTTGACTCATACAAACCTGGTTACCCAGGTCAAAAAGTGAATAGGCTTAGTTAGCTCTGATCTTTCCTTCCGGACTTGGAAGCAGCAGTGCAAGTCACAGTAAGACTTTTATAGCAACCTGAAATTCATTGCTTGTCCGGAGAAGTGAACGTAATTGCTCTCTTCCAAATTCACCTTGCCCTTTTCTACATCATCCAATATTGCAGTTGTTGCCAGTCAGTACGTTTGTCCATTTTGCTAACTGCCATGATTATCTTGATCAGCTCTCTTTTTTGCTTGTTTGCATTGGAATTTTTGACTCTTTTCTTGGAGATTTTAAACCTCGTACAGGTATTGATCTCCGTGAACGGCCTGTAGCATATCATAGTGACACAGCACAATCCGCTACAAATTGGAATTGTCTGATGATGTTTAATTTTGTTTTCATAATCGAAACCTGGTTTTGTCACAAAGAATTTGATTATATGTTTGAAACATGCATAATAGAACATAGTTTGCTATAAAATTATAGTGAGAAGCTTGATGCCTTTATATAAGTTGAAAATTTTCCAAAAGTAAGCTCCAAAACAGTAAAAAAATCCCAGATATTGGAAATCTACCAGGCGCTAGAGTGCTTGTACCACTCTTACTGGACTTGATCAACCTGGTATTTACCCTATATCACCTTGTGCGGTTGGTAGAGGCAGTACTACTACAGTACTACCAGGCGCTAGAGTGCTTGTACCACTCTTACTGGACTTGATCAACCTGGTATTTACCCTATATCACCTTGTGCGGTTGGTAGAGGCAGTACTACTACAGTACTACCAATACCGATATTGGCACTCTCAAGAAATGGTAAATACTGGTCATACGGGATTGTTGGTAAGCTACTTGAGACCATGCTGTATATGATCAGGTGTGGATTAAATTTGAATAAAAATTTTAGATCTATTTGTTCTAATTTCCATCTCAATATTTTTGTCAAAGTTATTTCTATCATAATTACTTGGATATTATCATGATATCAAATGTTTGTTGCCATGTCATTTACATTGATTAATCACAAAATTCCTGTTAAATCTTTTATTTTCGTAAGTACATGCTTAGCTACTTTTTTGTTAATTTTTTTTCTTCTGATATTGTTCTACCTGTGATTATTGACCATATATTTGAGATGTTGGAGTTGTTAATATTTCTTCAAAAGACTTAGTTTTTCCTTTCCATATACCTTTTCAACTTCTTTTTGCTTCACCTGGCCAGCCAAATGTTGGATTGCCTCTGGCACAACAACGCAAAGTTGCCTGCTCTTTCAGAGATCAATCGCTTCTCATGATATTCCAAGTATCTTTAACATCACTGAGTCAACTAAAAAGTGATGGAGGTACTGAAGGTTTTGCTCCTTGTTTTGATTGTGATACTCTATGTAATTTCTTTGCTTGAAGATCATAACTGGTGCTGTTTTAATTAGTTGCTTCATTTTTTGTAGCGTCTAGTGTGCTAAGGGAACATAGTATTTCGCTTGCACTTAAGTGTTTATCTTTTGATTTTATGGGCAATTCAGTAGATGAAAGCTCTGAAGAGTTTGGTACTGTACAGGTAATGCTTACACTCTCACTGTTAGCATGTTGCTTTTTCTACCTGTTGAGTTGTTCTAAATATTCATCTGTTGCTTCAGATTCCAGCATCCTGGAAATCAGTTATGCAGGATCCTTCAACCCTTCAGATTTTCTTCGATTACTATAGAATCACAGGACTTCCTCTCTCAAAAGAGGTATTGTTCTATGGTTTCAACGAAACTAAATGAAATCTATGTAATTTGCCTTCTAGATAACAAGCTTGTCAACCTTGCATTGAGTTCGATGCAAAGTTATCAAAATCGGGCAGGACATTGACTTTGCTGAGATCTAGGTCACTGCTTCACTAGTCAGACCTGTAGTGAACTGGTCAAACTGTATATTTATAAAAAAATATTTAAAGATATATGTAACTTGTCATAAATATTTAAAAAAGTATAAATTACCAATTTAAATAAACAAAAAAAAAATGATTTTTGACAATTTTTCCATGTTCTTGTTGGCTGTTTTGTTTCCCCTGAAAAGTGAGTAATGCTGTTTAGTTTTCAATTGATCTTGGATGTATTTTGGAAATTTATAATGCTTTCAACAAAACCAACTTTGGCAAGCCACCCAGTTTTTTCCATTGGGTTGCATTTCCTTTCCTACTAGTGGACCGGACCAGTTTGGTGCCCGCCTGCCCGGTTTGACCAGCCAATCTGGTTCCGATAAATTACGGTTCAATGTCTTACTGTCAACTTGAGCAAGGCTCTAGCTGAAACGTTAGCCTATAAACAATCGTGAACTTTCTTATGAGCTAGCTGAACGTGCCAAGCAATATCTTACCTTTTGGATCAATGCCACTCCATCTAAAAGATTTAGCCATCATCTACTTTATATTTTCAACAACATGGAATCTCAAGTACCGAGTTCATACTTCTAATATAGTAATATACACTCTTAATTGATCCAATGAGCATATCGACAAGCGTATAAATAAGCTTTGCTACGAACATCAATCTGCCAAAGTCATTTATGCTTGAGCTTGTCATTGAAGCTCATTGCCAAAATGTTCACAAACAACTTTGATAGCTTACATCTGTTTGATTGGTGTCTTGGTCAGGCAACCTTTCTTTTCTCTTTGACATTGTATTATAGATACAGCCATGTATTTCATTCTCTGTTACATAGCTAGGCTGTCCTTTATCAAAATTAACAATATCTTGAATGGTCATAAACTCATAATTCGTATGCCTATTTTGTTGTTAAAGTAAAGCTTTTAGAATTGGCAATTACATTGTTTTTTCTGGTTTCTTTATTTTTAACATATTCTTATTTTTTTCTTTATACACATCTTGCTGTTCTTGTTTTTTTTTGTTCTTTTAGAACTGGCAATTACATTGTTCTTTTTGTTTATATATTTGCCTTCTTGAACCTTCCTTTAATTTGCTTACCATTATCTGCAGGCTTTGGAGTGTGTAGTTAGACTTGCATCTGTAAGGAGATCCTTATTTACGGATGGTCCTGCCCGCTCCCAGTTTCTGGGTCATCTAATGAATGGCACTAAAGAGATATTACAAACAGGCCAAGGTTCTTTATGTTTCTGAATTTGGAGTCCATAGATTATATTGTTTATCCTTCTATTTTGTTATGTGAATCATGCTTTTCCATGGTTAAACTTGCCTTGCCATGTTTTGAAATATTTAACAAGCCATACATCAGAACATGCTTTAAGGCTTTTATTTACTAAGCAGGCTCTAAAAGATTGCAAAACCTTTATGAATTCGTAAAGCATTATGTTTAGCATAAGGGGCGGATTTTAATCTCTTGTTTGTTTGGTATTTGAAGAAAGATAGGAAGATAAAATTGTTGCTATATCTGGTGTATACAAGATAAAAAAAAAGTATCCTCTATAAGTCTATACTCTATAGTCTATCCAACTCCCTCTCATTTCTTATCTTACTCTATATTCTATCCTATTTGGTCAAAGAAAAAAACAAATGAAGTTTTAACTTTAACCACAACTCTCCCTTTTTGTTGTGCCTATTGATAATCACATATCTAATAAGGGCGTGTTTGGTTGCAGGGAATGAAATCATAGGAATAGATAAGAAATGGAATAGATAAACAGTGTTGTCACAAGGTGTTAGGCGCCTCAAGGCGCCAAGGTCCTTTATTACCCGAGGCGCTAGCCGCTCGCTCGAGCGAAGCGAGGCGCTTATATTTAAGTATATATAATATTATATATATTATTCAACGATAAACCTATTATATTCAGTTTATGTAATATTTAATTATATATTATATTTAAGTATGCATTATATCATATTTAAGTACATATATCATAATCGGTTTATGTAATAGCGCTAAGGTAGATGATATCTATATCATATTTAAGTGTATATGTATGTATATATATATACCATATATAAGTATAAATGCACCATTCCATCTAGTGTTATTAATAACACTGCATGGTCATGCAGTGTTATTTAATAACGGTATATGATAATGCAGTGTTATTAATAGGCGTCGCTTGGAATATTGCGGCGCCCAAAGAAAAGTGCTGCCCGAGGTTGCGCCTTATTTTAGTTGCCCGCCTCAACCGTATTGAGGCGCTTGGACCTCGCATCGCCTTGCCTAGGTGCGTAGGCGAGTGTCCGAGCACCTATTAATAACATGGAAGACAAAGAATACCTTGTTTGGATGACATTAGGAGTGGATAAGAATTGAGAGGAAAGTGACTAAAATACCCTTCTAAAATATAATAAATTATATTATAATTATTTTTATTAATAACAAAAATAATAAAAAATGCATCAATGTAAAATAATATATTAATAAATAATAATAAATAATAATAAAAAATAAAAAATAATAAAATAATAAAAAATAATAAAAAATAATTTTTTATTTTTAAAAAGTAAATGATTCTATATAAAATAATTATTAAATATAAAATAATGATTATCTATTTAAGATATGTAATTATTAAAATTAATTTAATAATTTAATTTGAAGTGCAGATTTGGTCCTATAAGTTTTCAATATTTTGGACTTTAGTCCTATAAAATTCATTTTGGTATTTGGTCATATCCGTGACGGTCCATTAACTCTCTGTCAATGTAGAGTTGTGGACTAACGTTGTTGATACATGTTGACAATTTTGGTCCTATAAATTTCATTTCGAAATTATCAGTCCTATATGTTTGCCACGTGGCACAAATTTGGTCTAATATATTTGCCCCATAGCACAAATTTGATCATATCCGTGATGGTCCGTTAACTCTCCGTCCACGAAAAATTAAAGACATTATGGCCATGTTGACGAGGTTAACGGACCGCCATGAATAAGACCAAATCTATGTTACGAAGCAAACTTCTATATGCTACAGAGCAAATCTATGTTACAGTGTTTATATATATACCAACTTGTCTATATGTCGGTCCGTCATATAGATTTGCTCATATCCACGACGGTCTGATAACTCCGTCAACATAACGTCGTTTATTTTTTCGTGGACGAAGAGTTAAGGGACTGTCGCAGATATGACCAAATTTGTGCTACGGGGCAAACATATAAGACCAAATCTGTGCTACGGGGCAAACATATAGGATTGAAAATTTCGAAACGAAACTTATAGGACCAAATTTGCCAACGTGTATGAACGACGTTAGTCCACATTGACGGAGAGTTAACGGACCGTCACAGATAGGACCAAATCTATGCTACGGAGTAAACTTATAAGACTAAAATACCAAAATGAAACTTATAGGACCAAAGTCCAAAAAATTGAAAACTTATAAGATCAAATTCGCACTTCTCCCATTTAATTTTTATATTCTTATGTAATATTATAAAAATTGAAGGACAATATTGGAAAATGTCCATAGGAAATAGTATTCATTGAGTTGAGGTAAGGAATAGTATTCCCATCCATGGGGAACCGTATTCCTTATGGCACACCTATTCCTTGTCAACAAGTTGCAACCAAACAAGGGAATAAGTAAGCCATAATGAATAGTATTCCATTCCCCATCTATTCCATCCAATCAAACGACTTCTAAGGGAATGTGGAAAAGGATGAATTATGTGAAACCCTATAATTTTTACTATCACACAAATTCATAAGTGCAACAAGTTAAGAGTTATTCTTATATGCAATATCGAGGTGAAATACAGATACTGATTGCAGTTAGGTATATGATGAGTACAGAACTTATAGTGAACTTGATCATAACTGTCTGATTCTGAGTTGATTTTGTGTTGTTGATATTTTGCTTCTTCAGAGTTGATACAGAAAGAAATAAATCATTTTGAGGTACTGTAGATATTTTGCTCTGTCCATGAGTAGGGGAAAAACTTTTTCCATAAGGTATACCTGCATTTGATCAAACCATGAGCTTATGGTATTATCAAGGTTTAGAGTTTCATAGTGGTATTGACCTTGTACTATTATGTAGTGGTATCATACCGTACCATATGTGTGGTATCATACCATACCAACATATGGTACAGGCCTATGCAACTAAACTATACCTGAAATGTTTTGGTACATACACAATAAAGCATACAAACCTCCCTTATTAAAATAATGATAAAAATTTAAGTATAGAAAGCTAAAGAGTAGCGTGCATCATAACATGTAGGCACCATCTTAACAAGTTCAACACAATTGAGGTTGATGTATAGGTTTTTAATGCCCACATTTGAAATTTATCTCACGTGGTGATGTTTTTATATTTGGAATACCAGATTGAGACATTCTTTGGTCAAGGCCGATTGACTTGTCCTGGAATCAGTGGATACTTCATAGTGTGCATGAGACTCAATGGAGTAGGAGCTACCATCATAATCAATCTCATGAAAGCTACTCATCATGTCATGATGGTAGTCATCAAATGTTGTTGCTACTCCTTTTGTCCCTCTCTTCACATTGTTGGCGCCTTTGGGCAATTGTACACGTCAAGGTATCCTTCAGCTAATTGTTGCTTCAAGTGAGTGATCCTTCCACCATGAGCAACGAGGACATTGTGGATGGATTGCCAAGTATTTCTCTTCTCCAACCTACCACAATGCTGCATTCAGGGTCGCTTAGCCCTTTTGTAGCATTTGGATAGAATTTGAGGAAGAAAATGAGAGAGTGAGAGAGTTTAATAGTTTTGAAGGTGTAACTGTGTAAATGGATGAATATAGAGTAATAAGGGTATTGAAGTATTTATATAGTCTTAAAAGATCTAAATAAACAGCTCCAAATAGCTGTTGGAAAACAATAAAAAACAAATGTCACTACCTTATGGTATTGGTTGTGTATTGGGTCCAGTATATTTGGTACACAGCCTATATCGGGCTGTATACAGATATTTAAATATACCATCCAATACCAATCTTGGAACCTACAAAAAAAGGTAAATACTGACCATACCTTGCGGTATATTATGGAATTTAAAACCATGGGTATTATAGCATGCAAATATCCTAATCCTTTTTCTGTATTTAATAGTATTGCTAATATGATTCTAGGTTGCATGTCTTGCTTCATGGACTTCTCATTTAATACTTTTGCCTTGAATTTAGCAACCCAAGGAAACACAAATGAAGCCTTGGCTAATGCATACTGTAATATCCAGTTTAATCCCACATCAGGAGTATATTGGATGTGGTGTTGACTTATAAGGCTTGATGGGTGTGCTACCATCAACCTCAACTTAAGCATTTTAATTAGACTAATGGGTTGGTCTATGAAGTTGATGGGTTATCTATCTCATCAAGCGGGTTGTAACAAATGGTATCAAAGAAAGACCTAGTTCTAGGCATGGTGAGTGAGCCTATGTGAGAAAGGGCTGCCTAGGTGATGGGGTGGAGCCACTACTAGGCTAGACCTCACATGCCGCCGATTGGGTGTGATTTTGGGCTATATGTTAGACTTGAGTTGAATCTTGACGAGGATGTCAAGACATAAGTGGGGGAGATTGTAATATCCTAGTTTAGTCCCACATTGGGAGTATATCGGATGTGATATTGACTTATAAGGCTTGATGGGTGTGCCACCATCAACTTTAGTTTAAGCATTTTAATTAGACTAATGGGTTGGTCTATGAAGTTGATGGGTTAGCTATCTTATCAAGCGGCTTGTAACACATACCATCTGGTTTTATGCTGCCACAATGGATACTAGATGGCTTGGACATTGATAATAATGTGTAGCATGGATAATAATGGAATAATAACATAGGATGGATTTGACTTTTAATAGCAATGGTGGGAAAGTTCATTTATGTACTACAATTGATGAGGTGAGTTGGAAGTTAGATTTTATAGTTTTTTTTTTCATTTTTGTTTACTATGTATTTTGAAGTTAGAAGCAGGCCTCTGAAGAAATCTTTGATATTTTCTTTAGAAGTTTTCTTGGGGGTTATTTAAAGCAAAGATTTTCAATACAAGTACATAGGTCCATACATATGAGTTTTAATTCTTCATTTTATACTTAGTAGCAGTGTTTAAATGCCAGATTGTACAACTTGTAGTGTACTGGTCCAACCAGGAGTGAGTTGGGGATCACCATCTACAGAGTGGTGCCATCCAAGACAACAATTTAGCTATTTAAATTTTTGTTCTTTATGAGCAAACCACTACAAGTTTTTCTTCTTCAATATTCTGCATGTGCAACCTTCTGCAGCCTTTTGTCCTTGTCTTATTCTGAACTTTCTGCAGCTACAGGCTGAAGTTGCAACCTTCTTTTTTCTTTGTTTTTTCTATTTTTTTTCTCTGTTCTTCTCCTCACTTAGAAACTCTGGAGTCGAACATGGAGTCTTGCTTGGTAACCTTCATAAAAGGTTTAGTTTGGGAAAGTTACAGTTGTACCTCATCAAACATGCCTAACAATAATACTATTATTATCCTAACTTGTCAAATCTCGTTAACATATAATGATATAAATGCACAATTCCTTGATAAAAGAAATATACAATTCTGCCCTAGGAAAACTAATATATTGGGAACTATTCCGTGTAGTTTGACTAATAAATTAAATATTTAAAAATTGAACCACACTTTACCTAGAAATTCTGTTGTTATCACCTTTTCAATGTGCCTTTACTTGTATTCCAGACTTCCAGAGCTGTAATGGTACATTCGTAAAAGTATCATAAAGCTAGTCCTTCATGCATGGCTTTTTACTCACATCTTCCAATGTACACGGTCAATTTTTATAAAAAAAATATAGGATATTCAAATAATAATCTGCACGTAAAGAGTGAAAATTTTTAAATTGACGTTGTTTTTTCATTATGAAATCTTTCTTAGTTTGTAACTTTGTATATTAGTAAAATTCACATCACTAAACTTTATACACATTATTTTCCTTTCCAGGTCTTTCCAATCATGATAATTACCATCAGTTCTGTCAACTTCTTGGGCGTTTTAAAGTAAATTATCAGGTAACCTACTGATTCCTTTCTCACCAACATTTCTTGTTATCTTCTGGTTCCTAAGCTAAGTAGCTTGAAATTTTAAAACATATGCCTATTTGGATATTAAGCATTAGGATTCCTTTTGCCCACAAATTTGTAAATAATAATATAAATTTGACTTAGTTGTGGTGAGGTGGCAGGGTTGTTTTGTTAGGATGGTGAACGTACTGAGAGAAACAAAAATGGAAGAAAAGAAATATTTCTTATGAAATATGAATACACATTGTAACAAAACCTCCAAAGAACATCCTAGAAGAGTGGGAGGGGACTTCTCCCATACAACATTTAATGAATGCGCTCTGGTTCTAAATGTTTATTTGTTCCCGGATTTAAATATTTAATTCCTAATTATTACTGATATATCTGTGTGCTTGTTCTTGGTTGCTTGTGTTGTGAATATATAACCCTGATAAATGACGTGTACAAAGTATATGCATTTCTGGCCTCTTATTTGATAGATTTGTTTAATTATTTGCATCAGTTGGGAGAACTTTTGAATGTTGAAAATTATGATGAATGGATACGTTTGGTGGCCGAATTCACAACAAAGTCATTGCAATCATGGCAGGTATGTATTATGTTTCCCTTTGGATGCACTTACACATCATGGGTATAACTTTTTCTTTAAAGTATTTATATGATATGCTATCATATTTCAGAAACTGAACAATTGATATTGTTTTTTTTGTCTTTTTGCTAGTGGGCTAGCAATAGTGTATACTACCTTCTAGGGCTTTGGTCCAGGTTGGTAACATCTGTGCCTTACTTGAAGGATGAAACACCTAGTTTGCTGGATGAGACTGTGCCTAAAATCACAGAGGGCTTTATTACCTCCAGATTCAACTCTATTCAGGTAGCATTGTGCCTTCTGGATTTTGCACTTCAAAATAATGGGTTATTATGCTGAAATTTCCAATATCAGGCTGGTCTTTCCGATGACATTTCGGAGAATCCTTTGGACAATGCTGAACTCCTCCAGGATCAGCTCGAGTCCTTTCCATACTTATGCAGATACCAGGTTTTTCCCAGTATACTATTTTTCTGTCTTCAGATTACTGTGAGAAAGAATGCTCAGGGTACTTATTGTGATTAACATATTTTTGCTAATACTTTTTCTCTCTCATGGTTGCAGTACAAAAGCAGTAGTATGTACATTTTGAAAATTATGGATCCTATTCTTCAGGCCTATACGGTATATATTTCTATGTATTTATATTTCTTACTTGAATACGTATGGTTGTATGGTTGTTTTTTTGGATTGCTGAGATGAAATTTTGGTCAATTAATCTTGTAGGAAACAGCAAGATCCCCAATTCCTGGAGATTCCACTAAACTTGCTGTAATGGAAGAACAGATATCATGGCTTGTTCACATTATTGCTGCAATTCTCAAAGTTAGACAGATTACTAGCTTCAAGTATGTGAATGTTTCTAGTTGGTGTTTTGGTCAATGTCTCAGGAGCCCGATAACATGTTTTATTGTGTTCTTGTAGAATTGAGTCTCAGGAGTTAATTGATGCAGAACTTGCAGCACGTGTTTTGCAACTAACAAATGTTACAGACATTGGATTCCACTCTCAGGTAAGGAAGCAGAAGAAATCTTGATATTCTATATGATGTTCATTTTTTTTCTGTATCATCTCAAACTACTATCTTTTGATGATTGGGTTAAATTTTAGGTGAGAAAAAAGTGATGTGCTAAAAGATAGATTTATTCTCTGCAATGCCTCTAAGTTTAATTTTACTTAATTGGCAACTATTAGATTGCATCTCTTCTCGCCTTTCTGTCCTTGCTCTTCACTAATTAGCATACATGGTTAATCAGAAGTGCTGCATCTTGGGTAAGACTAACTCTAGTGGCAGACTCTGAGTACGCCACTTGTCTTTCTGATCCATTAGGTTCAAAGAAACTTCCATCCTTGACTAGATATATTGAATATAGAATTATAGGTCTTCCAAAAGCATGCAATCTATGTGCCTCCCTAGTCCCTATTACATATGTTTCCAGGGACTCAAATGTTCAGGTTCTATGATTGTGAGTAGTTAATTTTGATCACATCTGTTCAATTCTGTGTTACTCTGTAATTTCGTGAGTGCTGATTGTAGTGCACTATGTGCTATTTATTTTCTTTAGTTGTGCCTGCTTTTTGTTTGTACTTGATTCCAACAGTTCTATTTAAGGCACCCAAAGAACCAAAGCACACTCCATCAGATAAGACAATGACAATTTCTATGAACTATGAAGGACAGTCTTCAATCTCACATGTAGTTTAAGCAACTAAAGAAATCTTTATTCTAGCTAAATCCTGAATTAATTACTTTCTTTTAGATCCACCTGTAACCTACTAAATGAGGTTTTCTGCATTCAAATGCCTAGGGCGTTGGGCTGAAAAGACAATGCATGGTACTAAATATAGTAAGGACCAAGCAAATGCCAATCTTGACCTAATCGAGTGGTCCTTGTTTTGGCTTCATCACGGATAACTTTATTCTTCAGTTGTCTGGACAAATAATACATATTCTTTGTCTAGGAGATTCTTTTGATAATTTTTTTGCAGAAATTGTTGCCCGTATACTGTGCTAGGTTCCTTAATTACTAACTGGACTAAGCTTGGAGCATTGCGGTAAGAGTACTATACCAACATATGGTATGCAAACTGTACAGCTATACAGACATTTAAGTATGGATGCACATTCTCAGCTGGATTAGGATGGTATTAATACTTGCACTGGCACCTTACAGAAGTTGATACTGGTCATTACCTTTGGTGGAGGCAGTGATGTACACTTGTACAGTGGTGAAGGGAGGCAGTAACAATGGTGGTGTGGTAGTGGCAGCAATGGCATAGTTAAGGAGGATGAGATGTGTGCGTGAATGCGTGATTGCCTATAAGTGTGTTGAAGACTGCATGCTCTTGCTTCTTCTGCATATCTTACTTTTAACATTTTTTTGGCTGTTCTTAATTTTTGGTAAACTTGTAGCCTGTCCAACATAAAAGCCGAAATTGGATAGCAAGGTTTCAACTTTCAATAATTAAAAAAAAATCCAGCAAGGTTTCAACTTTCAACAATTAAAAAAAAATCCAGCAAGGTTTCAACTTTTAACAATTAAAAAAAATCCTTACCATCCTGTAAGTTTTCATTATGGTGGTGCTATAATTTTACCACCAAAAGAGAAGAAATATTCATTATTGCTGTTCTCGTTATTTCCTTTTCAATGAGGTATGCTGTGCACTACTGTGTATAGATCATTATTTGGAAGTCTATTCTTCTAGTATTAAGTGAACTAGTTATTTGTTTTTTCAAATTTTTTTATGATTTATAATTACTGGCTTTTATTTTCTTTCACAGAGATATGGTGAAATAAGCAGGCAGAGACTGGATCATGCCATTCTCATATTTTTTCAGAATTTTAGAAAATCATATGTTGGTGATCAGGTGATGCATTCATCCAAGGTAAGCAAAAACATCAGTCTATTTCTTGAGCACTATTTTCCTTCAATGTTTTTGATGTTGTTAAAGTCCTACATTGGTTGAGGTTGTGGTCTAGATAACCTTTAAATAGATTGGGCAATCCTTCGCTCATGAGCTAACTCTTGGGGGGAGTTAGGTCCAAAGCTGACTTTCAGACATGGTACTAGAGCCAAATCTATGGTTGAGACTTGAGAGTGGGCCAACTACATAACTTCATGCTCTAGATGTGGATCCTGGGCATGAGGGGGGTGTGTTAAAGTCCCACATTGGTTGAGGTTGTGGTTTAGATAGCTTTTAAATAGATTGGGGAATCCTTTCCCCATGAGTTAGCTTTTGGGGTGGAGTTAGGTCCAAGGCTGATTTTCTGACAGATGCCTTCTTTTTTCCTGCAGCATCTATATTCCAGGTTATCAGAGCTTCTTGGGCTTCATGATCATTTAGTACTGCTTAACTTTATTGTGGGAAAAATTGCTACCAATCTTAAGTGCTATACACAGGTGACTATGGAGTTCTGGTATTCACATTACCTAATTCCCTCAGGAGCTTCTCCCTAATTTTATTTTATTCACCTATGCAGTGTGAGGACATAGTTAAGCATACATTGTCCCTTTTCTTGGAGTTAGCATCTGGGTATGTTATGCTACTCAGCTCTAATTTCTATTATATTTATTCTAAATTTGTTTGTGTTCTCATAAACTGAAATTTTAACAGTTACATGACTGGAAAGCTCCTGCTTAAGTTGGATTCTATAAAGTTCATAATTTTGAATCACACCGTAAATCTTCACACTTAATTGACTTCTATTGTTGTATTGTATAATCTGTGCTGATCTAACTTTTGCAAATGTGCTAATATTTACCATTTCTGGGAAAACTTATATCTCAGAGGGAAAACTTTCCATTTCTGGAAGAATATAGGGGCTCACGCAGTAGAACAACCTTCTACTATACTCTTGGTTACTTAATATTCATGGAAGATAGTCCAGTGAGATTTAAGGCTTCTATGGAGCCACTTTTGCAGGCAAAATCATCCTTTTGCACTTTGAACTTTGAACTTATTTCTTTGTTAACTTTTCTGTTTGGCAGGAAGTTTTTATTTTTTATCTTCCTGAATATACTTTCTTGAATTACAGGTTATGGTCGGTCTTGAATCAACTTCTGATGCCACATTTCAGTCTAATGCAGTGAAACATGCATTCATTGGTTTGATGAGGGATCTAAGAGGAATTGCAATGGCAACAAATAGGTACTCTTTCCCACCTTGTTCATTTAATTATAAGCTGATGGAATTACGATTTTGTTTATCATCTTGCATCTTTCAGTCGTAGGACATATGGCCTCCTTTTCGATTGGTTGTATCCTTCACATATGCCACTTCTCTTGAAAGCCATCTCACATTGGTCTAATGTGCCAGAGGTATGTTTGTGATTCCACAAGGAAATATGTATTTGTGCTGCTCAAATTGAACAATTTCTGAATTTTACTAATGATCTACTTGTTTGTTTGATAGCTTTTCATTACTTGTGTAGCAAGACTTATTTCCTTTTCTACAATATATTTATGTCGTTGATTTTTATTGTTTTTCTAAAAAATGGTATATTTTTCCTTATTCTATTGTTTTCATAGACTCAGTGAGATATCCATATTAACCAAAATTTGCAGGTCACTACACCTTTGCTAAAGTTTATGGCAGAGTTTGTTCTGAATAAAGCTCAACGTTTATGTTTTGATTCATCATCTCCTAATGGGATTCTTTTATTTCGGGAAGTAAGCAGATTAGTTGTGACTTATGGGTCAAGCATTCTCTCTCGCTCAATTCACACAGACATATATAACAAGAAGTACAAAGGAATTTGGATATGTCTAGTCATTCTCTTGAGGGGTGAGTTCATTTGATTATGCTTTCTGTCTTATAAGTGCTAACAGTTTCATGCTAGTCAATGTGGGCTACTCATTAATTGCTTGGATGCTATTTGTGATGTGTAGTTATGGACCACTACTAAGTTCGTCACTTCCATCTCTTTCTTGTTCCTTGTGATTCCTTTTATTAACCAGTAGCTGTCATTGTATATGTTAGGAGAAATATGGTCTATTTTTCTCTTCCACTTTTTAGAAAATTGTGCCTTAAAAAACTGTCATGCTTTACATGTTTCTATGACCTTCTTATGATGATTTGTTTAATTCTGACTGCAATATTCCATGTAAATTATGACTTATTTAAGCACTTGTTAGAAAACAAGGTTCTATAAGGGCTACTGAATTACTTCTATGCTGTAGCCTAAATCACAATGCTTAAAATGTTTATGCCCTTAATATATTACTTATCTGTTATCATGTTTTCTTCATTGCAATCGTTATTTCTTGACCTGGATCTGATAGTCTATCCCCACACACAACATAAATGTATATATATCAAAATCTCCCTCCAGGATTCTGAGTTAGAATCATGGTTTAAAATCTCGGTACCGGTATCGATTTCGGTCACCGGCCGGTAGTGGTACCGTACCGTACCATACCGACACACGGTACGGTCCGGTACGAAAATTGCATACCGGCCGTTTTTTTTTGAGAGGGTTAGATATAACTCCAATAATACATAATTGATGAATAAATGCTTAAAATCAATATTCAAATGTCAAATACATGAATACAATGTTTAAAAGCCATTTGGTACTGTATTAGGGTTTTTCATAGATACAAGAGAATCATTACATTGGAGTTTATATAGGACGGCACAAGTCCACAATCCAAAGGGTCTAAAAAATCTGCGTACGGTCTTATGATGAATACCGCCGAAGACTCTGCGTAGCGCAACATCGACTTAGATGATGAATACCATGTGTTGGTACAGTCTTATGTTGCACTACGTGTTATGTTGCGCTACGCAGAGTCTTCGGCGGTCCCCCGGAGACTTTTTAGACCCTTTGGGTTGTGGACTTGTGTCGTCCTATATAAACTCCAATGTAATGATTCTCTTGTATCTGTGGAAACCTAACCCCAAACGGCTATAGAGCCGTTTGGGTTATTGTTCATCATACCGGGCGGTATTTGATATATACCGCCCAAACCGGGCGGTATATGCCGAAACATGTGGCCGACTGCCAGGGGTGTGGCGGCGGAGCCCCCGAGATTTTTTAGACTCTTTGGGTTGTGGACTTGTGTCGTCTTATATAAATTCTAATGTAATGATTCTCTTGTATCTGTGAAAACCCGGCCCCAAACGGCTATAGAGCCGTTTGGGTTACTTTTCATTATATCGCCCGGTTTGGGCGGTATATGCCGAAACATGTGGCCGACAACCCTGTCGGGCTGTCGGCCACCCGTTGCCAACAGTGCCGTTGGCAACACCAACGTTTAAAAGTTATCATACCGCCCGGTATCGCTCATACCGGGCGGTATGAGACATATACCGCCCTTACCGGGAGGTATATGTCAAAATACCGCCATATACCGCCCGATATACATGATATACCCGGTATTTTCAAATACCGGGTATATCGTATACCGGAAATCTCAAAAACCGGTATATACCGCCCTTACCGTACCGTTTCGGGCGATTTTTTAAACCATGGTTAGAATTAAAAAATTTAAGAACTTAAGACATAAGGGAAGAAACACTTGCATTTGTTTGTACATTTGATTAGAAAAAAACAGGAACACATATATCTGCAGGCGATAATTACCAAAGTAAATGAAGATGAGTGAAATGTGACCAATGTTAAACAGAAAGAAAAAAATAGAATGTAGTGGGGAAATAGTCAATTCAATAACCTGTGCATTATATAAGCAGCAGTTCCTATCCGTGCACAATAAATATTCCGATAATAGTGTTCCAATGCCCCATGGGATATAAAATGATAAATATTACTCATTGGCCAGGAACAATCTTCGAAGCATGGAAATGCTTCAGGATACTCATGCTGACAAAGTAAATCTTGTAGAAGGTAGGACCCAACATGACAAGGACATCACAATTAAGACCTGTGTACTTTTTTTAGATGCTTAGTTTCGTACTTAGTGCCATCTGGACAACCTATAATGAGTTAGTGATAATGTGTCAAATTAATCAAAATCATAATATTTTTTCTTAAGAGTAAAACATTCTAGACTAATACAAAGGATTTAGTTAAATTTTTTTTTCATTCTATATCCATTTTTTTGTGAAATCACAAGTAATCTGTGTCCTACATATATAAATTAGAGTTATATAGATAATTATATAAAGGATACAATAAATAAGAACAACATATATCCATGGTTTGAAATTTCGTACCATGCCACCCGGTACGGCCAGTATGTACCGGTTTTTGGAAAAATCGGTATATGGGTGGTACCGATACATACCGGGCGGTACGACCGGTATGCCCATACCTTGATGTATTTGAGCACTTAAGAATTTTATGGATGTTTTTCATCATTTCTTGGTCAAGTATGGTGTTTTATAGCTTTAAACTCTATTTTAAACTTCAAATTTGAAAATCAAAGTGAAATTTAACAATATTTGAGTTCAAAATTATGTTTTCCAGCTTAAACAATAAAAAATACCGGTACTCCTTTTTGGTACCGGCTTGTAAATCCGAGATTTTGAACCTTGCATGTATCATTAAATTTATTGCTAGCATGAATGTCCAATAGGGACACTGAATTGTTCAAGCTTTGCTAAGTATCAAGCAAAAGATTATGTTATCTTATTCCTAGCAAACAGTAGAGAATAATACATATATACAGTTTGGTGAAAAAACATGTATAGTCATACATAAATTTATTTATTCATTTTTTTTATATTTCTACTAAATATTATTACAACTTGCACATTACTTTTTAAATGTCTCACATTAAAGCTATAGGTCTTTTTGCATATTTCTTGGTCTGCTAAATATTGTAGCAACAATTATTTGAATTCCATCCATTTCTATCATGCATAGTTACAAATAACAAATAATAGATTATTGCTATACTTATTTTGTTTATTAAATCTCTTCAGTGCAACTCAAATGCCCACATTCTTAATAGAGAACAAACCATAGAAATAACACTTTTAGGTTAAAATTATTTCTTAATCACCATTGAGTACTTAACCCAATTGTAACAATATCTATATCAATTTTTATTAAACATAAGATATATCTATATCTTAACCCAATTGTAACAATATCTATATCAATTTTTATTAAACATTTCCTCTTGCTCGAATTTCATCCACTTGGCTAATAGATTTTTTTGCACCAATTATATGTAATTTGAATAAAAAAGTAATATTTGAAAATACCAAGTAATAAATAACATTATAAGATATATCTATCAAATTCAATTAATAAACTCAAAGCCCAAAATTGGAATAAAAGGCACTCTTCTTCATTTATCACCAGTGTTGTAATGTCCTATTCATGGTTTAAAATACTGGTACCGGTACCGTACCGACACACGGTATGGGCCGGTACGAAAAAAGCATACTGGCCATTTTTATTTTATTTTATTTTTTGCTATTAAAAATTACTCCAATAACACATAATTGATCAAGAAATACTTAAATTTAAGATTCAAATGTCAAATACATGAATACAATATTTTAAATCCGTAATGGCTCTTTTTAAGAGCCGTTACGTCATACCGGGCAATACCGCCCAGTATGACATCAAATACCGCCCGGTATGGGTGGTATTTGATAAATACTGCTCATATCGGGCGGTATTTACCGAGATACCTGGTATCGCCCAATACCGGGTATCTCGTATACCGGTTTTTCAAAAAAACTGGTAAATACCGGCCGTACCAGGCGGTACGGTACGGTATTTGAAACCATGGTCCTATTATTATCATAAGAGTTAAAGTGGTAACCAAAGCAAGCTTTAGTGGCCAATGTGGAAACCAAAGTAAGTTTTAAGAGCTAAGGTGTTACAGCCCGCTCGATGAGATGACTCATCAACTTCATAGGCCCAAACCACTAGTGTAATTAAAATGCCTAACATAAGAATTGTGGCTTCTAAAGTTTGATATAATTGCCATGAATCTGATCCTAATTCCTTTGGTTCTTTTTCCCAATCATTGTAGGGTATACAGTTCAATGAGGCAACTGATTCTTATATTACTAATAGTGTGAGTTTATGAAGATTCTTGTAAATAATTGTCATAGCCTTGGGCATCTAGTTGATAATGTAGAGATCTTATTGGTGATTCTATTGATTATTATTGTTTATGGCATCACTTTATTTTAAATAATATATGTTCTAATTAAGGTTTAAAATCTCGGTCGGTACGGTACGGTAAGTCCGGTATTTACCGGTTTTTTAGGTTTCCGGTATACAATATACCCGGTATTTGAAAAAACCGGGTATATTGTGTATACCGGGCGGTATGATGCTATATACCGCCCGGTATGGGCGATACCGGGCGGTATGCCATGAAAAAAAAAAAACCCGGTCGGTATGCATTTTCATACCGGTCCGTACCGTGTAACGGTACGGTACAATACCAGTATATACCGGTACCGGCCGGTGACCGAAACCGGTACCGGTACCGAGATTTTAAACCATGGTTCTAATAAGATAAGTTTTTATGTATTCAAAGATTACATGCAAATGTCTAGATTTTCAATGTTGCCGCTCCAAATCAATCATGCAAACACTCAATACCATGTAAGTAATAATGGAATACCTCCTACCTACTTAAGAAAATAATGAATACTATATAAAATCTAATGGCTTCTATTGTATAGAAATTTGTTATATATATTTTTTCTATGAAAAATTTCATGCCTATGTTGTTATAATGTTACTAAACAATAAACATATACATTTTGTTGAATGATTTCTCTAATGCTCTCATTGACAAATAACAGCTCTAGCTGGTAATTATGTGAATTTTGGTGTGTTTGAGTTATATGGTGATCGTGCGCTTGTAGATGCCCTTGATGTTTCTCTAAAGATGATATTAACAATTCCTCTGGCTGATATATTAGCATATCAGAAGGTAAGACTCAAGCTTCTGCTTAATAAACATCATTTATATAATATCTTTATTCTTTTTCTTATTGTTTTATTTGCAAATTTTGAAGTAATGTTTTGAGCTTTCTTATATTAATTTTTGTTTTCTTAATTATTTTCAATCATTTCATGTTACAATTTTTTTTCACAATTAGTGATGATATTGGGTCTATATAAGTACATGCAGATCAATCATATTTCAGTTGTCATTTCAGTAGCTGCTTGTCAAAAGAGTAATATCCTATTCTTTAGAAGTTCTGGAATCCGACAAGGTGGTGTTGTAGTCGTTGTTAAGACCATACTGTATTTTCTTGAGAAATGTAACTGCAGATGTGATTCCCCATGCCTTATACACACTAATTTGCTGGTTTGTGATACTAATGTGTTGATTCTGTAGCACAATCAGTGTTTACCAGCCAGCTCATCTCTTTCATAGTTGCATCTCTTGTGAATCCTCTTGACATGTCTCTTGAGCTCCAGAAGAAGGTGCACACAAGTGCTATAGTTGCCATCAAGGTTGATCGCATCAAGGTCAACGATGTTCCCTTAAATTGATCAACCTCTCCAATATTGAAAAGGAGCTCAAGTGCCTTCCTTACCCACTATTTGTCCATCCCAGGTGGCTGCATAGGCTTCATTATAGATTCAGGCTTCTCTTTTATTCTATTCTAGGGCCTTCTTCCAACTTAGTATGTTATTTGCCAAGCCTGATAAATGGCCTAATCCACTTTAGGACAGTGCTTAGATTGGGTAAAGTAGTTTATAGGTTTGGTTAGAACTGATACTCCACGTCTTGTGCTCAGGCTTTATCATTACAAAGCTTTTTTGGCATGGCTGTTCTAAGACATCTATTTCTTTTCATCACTACTGATTTCTAATGTTACAATTGAAGTAGTAACAAAATAGCATCTAATTTTAACTTCTAAATTGTCCATGGAAGGTTAGACATTGATGTTTTCAGTGTGCTAGGAGCAGTAATGGAAGTTCAACATATGCAGGGCCTGCAGGCTACACTAATATACTTGTTTTTTCTCGGATATGCCACTTCAGACTGCATTCACATCATATTTTGTCATTAATGCAGCTTTTGTCGCTTTTAACTTTTCTTGCTTTTCTTTTGATGTTGTTTTCTGGCTGGGTCCTTCAAACATTACAATATAAAGCATAGTCCCAAGCAGAGCATTTGGCTCCGTATTTAAAGATAAAATTATACATATGAAAATCTCAACAAAATAGGAAAAGAGGAAGAATAAAGAACCAAGTATTCAGTCGTCTCTTTAGTGAAGTTTCCACAAAGAGCACATTTATCTTCCGGGTTGAAGCTATGTGAATTATGGAAGAATATGATGTGGAAATGATCCTCTTGATGATGATCCATCCCAAGACCAAATTTTTTGAAAGAGAAGTGGCAATAAGAGTTAGGATACCATGGTGGTGAGATGCCCCAAATGCCATGGTCTTGTGCCATGAAGCGACTATGAAGCTAGATAAGAGTGAGGAAACTAAATGAAGTTGTCATGTTCATTCAAGGTAGATGGACATAGAAATTGTAGGAAGGCAAGCAATCTTTTGAGAGGGAGGTCACGTAGAAGGTTGATATGGCTACCATATATATTGTTTTCCTCGTTAGTCAGTACTGTATGTAGTTGCACGTTTTTCATGCACGGTTTTCCAGGCTCCTGTGATCTCTTTCCTGTGTCAATCTTGTACATGTTTACTCTTTATCTTTTATGGACATTAATATACTACTTCTTATTGACTTCTATTTCCTATTCCAGCTCGCAAAGGCTTATTTTGCATTCATGGAGATTTTGTTCAGCGATCATATATCTTTCATTTTGAATGTTGATACAAGTACCTTTTTGCATATTATTGGCTCACTTGAATCTGGTTTAAAAGTTCTGGACACTGGAATCTCATCACAGGTATGTATCATTTTTACCAAATACCCACAATCAGTTTTCCAGTTTTCCTACCTCATTATCATCCTGTTTTCAGTCCATTGTTTTATTTTTCAAATTATGCTCTCTTCATTTAGATATGTATGATTCTGGGTGACATAGTTAATACCAAATTTAGTTGTTTTATTATTAGTTAGTATTAAATTATATGAGAGATAACCTTTAACTTCATCTTAGCAGTGTGCATCTGCTGTGGATAATCTGGCAATATTTTATTTCAACCATATTGCCACTTGTGAAGTGCCTGCATCACCTACTTCCATAAATTTTACTCGACATATTGTTGAATGCCCCAATTTGTTTGTGGAGGTACACAGTGATATTCTTTTGCTGAAATTTTTCTGAATCCACATAATAACTTCTATTGGCATCTCCTTGTCTTTGCCATAGTTGCAATTCAGATTTTTTTTGCATGATTAAAACTATATTTTCCATTACAATGCATCCTTGTTCCAGGTTCTATTGAAGTTTTCCTTCTATGGTTAACTAATTTCATCTTTAGCTCAGTTTGGGCTTCTGAAGATTTAGCTAGCATAAAATAGAGATAAAACAATAAAACATTCAATATGCAAAGTTTCCGTGGACGTTAATTTTCAGAAACAAGCGGCATATTATATATGTGGTGTTGGAATATCTTAAATTAATAAAATGTAATCATGGAGAGAGTTGAAGCTAGAATTATATTTTAGACATCTATGGCCACATGTGAGATGGCTTAATCTAGTGCTTCATGTGGCTAACTCATATAGTTTCAAAAACTTCTGATAAATCTAGGAAATATTACTTATGATTCTCCTCATGCCTTTGATGTGGCATGCATCAGTTTCTATGTGAACTCAAAATTTTCATGGACCTTGAAATGGTTTTTTAGAACTACTTTTTGTTTTTATAATTTATTCTAGAACACATTGGTATAGTCTGGTCTAATATCAATAGTTGAATTATTTTCTTCTTCATGTTATCTTAGACTTTGTTTTATTTGATTTGTTTTGCTCATGCTAGAAGTTGCCAATGCTTATTAAGTCATAAAATAAGAAAATTGTTATTTTCTGTTAACTAGTATACATTGCGCTACCAATGGCTTCGCAATATCGATATTGCGTTGATTTTGCTTCTTTATGCTCAACATGACAACATGTGTAGTGAGTAGTGGTCACTTATAAAACTATGAAGGTGTCCATTTTCTTATGCACAGTTTGCTGAAACATAGCATGAAGTGTTCCATATTCCATAATATGATTTTATTTCTTATTCTGGTGACAACTATTTCTTTTGGTTATGTCTATGTGATTTGGAACCATTACCTGTTTCTTTTTTTGAGATTAGCATATTCTGTAACCAATAACTTATAGTGTCTGGAATTGGATACTTGGATAAGTAAATAATGCCATTAGACATTCAAGCTTTATTTACCTTTTTCTTTGCCTCTATATTTCTTCCACATTTCATCCATTTGTATGAGAGTTTTCACTTAGTATTTCCATTGGCTTCCAGATACTTAAGACCTTGTTTGAGATAATTCTATTTGAAGATTGTGGCAACCAGTGGAGTCTTAGCAGACCAATGCTAAGTTTAATATTGACAAATGAGCAGGTGAGATATGTAGATTATAACTATTCATCATAACATCTTTATAAGTGGTACTGGTGAGTGGTGATATTCCTTTGTGGGAAAATAGTTATGTATTTTATCTCATGACAAGTCATAAAAGTATTGTTGTTAGATAAAGCCTCCTTTTTATGTGCAAAAATATATCTTTTTATTCATTGAGATGTGCCATTTTTAACTAAGTTAAGTGATCTGAAGTAGAAAGTGATTTTTTTAAAATCTTTCATATTTATATTTAGTAAATTACTTAGAGCAAATTCTCAAAACTGGAATAAGGATGAATAAATTCCCAAAAACAGAAT
This sequence comes from Canna indica, assembly GCA_034359265.1. Classification (NCBI taxonomy): domain Eukaryota; kingdom Viridiplantae; phylum Streptophyta; class Magnoliopsida; order Zingiberales; family Cannaceae; genus Canna; species Canna indica. The sequence goes on from CP136891.1 coordinate 1,589,257, forward strand.
CAAAAAGTTGGAGCTCCAATTTTACCCTCCCATACCTTTGGCCAAAGGCTTTAAAGTGCTTGATGACTTTTGCCCAAAAAATATTTATTGTAAATTTTTAAATTAAATTTTTATAATTTTTTAACCTGAATTTTTTAACATTAAAAGATATATAACCTGAAACTTTTTTATTTATTAAAAATTATTTTTTTTTCGTGAAAATTTGAGCCTTTTAATTAAATACCTTTGCTGAAAGTCTTTAACACTAAATATTTTTAATCAAAAACTTTTTATAAAAATTATAACATGAATTATTTTATCAAAAGTTATATTTCTATTGGATTTATAAGGCTCTTAAAGTCTTGAAGAGGAAAAGATTTCATTTTATAAAGTCCACTTTTTTTTGTTGCCTACGAATAATAGTTCTATGACATTAAAATAGATTTAGTGAATTAAAAAAATATTTTTGATAGGTTTTAATTTTTTGTTCGGAGTATCTCTGTTTGGTACTTCTGAATTTGATTCTGAAATTAGTAAATTGATAGTTTCTCTTGACTAGTATACTGCATTAAGTAGTACAATGGAGGTTGATAGTTTTCTCAGACTTTATGCTGCTTTTACCTGCAGATGTTTAGCGATTTGAGTAAACATATATTGGCTTCACAGGTCAGTGATAACTTTATATGTTCATGTTTGTGTTTTTCTTTTTCCATTATCACTCAGGAATTAGATTTTACTCCATGTTTGTAAATGATGGCTCATGATATTTGCTTTGATGATCTAGTCTTTGATGTTCTGGTAGATTTGGGCCTTTTCTCAAACTTTAGTCTTGCCATGTGTCAATTGTAGATTTTAGAATTGATACTAGAGAAATAGTACTGCAGCTTTACGTAGTCTGATATGACATTTTGAAGTGTTTGTTGTAGCTCCATCTAATTTATTTTGTTAGTGTGTGCTTATATCCTTATTGTGCCAGGGATTATTGTTTGATATAATCTTCTCATGGTTAGTTACCATGTCGACTATATTGAAACTCCTTTTCTGCATATGCAGCCTGCGGATCAACAACAACGTCTTTCGCTTTGTTTTGATACGCTGATGGCTGATGTGACAAGGAGTTTGGATTCGAAGAACAGGGATAAATTCACCCAGAATCTGACAATTGTTAGACGTGAATTCCGTGCCAAGTAGTTTGTAATTCTGAATGAAGCTTAACTCTTGTAAACTTCCAACCTATGATTTGTGTATGCCCATCATCCTTTTCCATGCCCTTTCTAGATGGATGCAGACATGAGAAAAATCATAGTGCCATCAGTTCCCAAATTATCTTTTACTTTGGGCATATGGCAATTTGTTGGATGCGGGGACCAACCATGAATTTCTGATGCCAAGGAAAATCATTCCTGCGGCATTATGCTTTAGTGGTAAGAGTCCAGTCCATGTAAAATTGCTCTGGTGGAGGGTTTGTGGTCCCTTTTATACTTTGGGATTGATAATGGTGGAGAATTATTCAATGTTGATTTGTAGAGTGAAGTCTACAGCTTCTGTACATGGATAGTGGGTATTTTGTAAACAAATATTGATAATTCGTTGATTAATGAGAAAGGCAAAGGAAGAATATGTTAATTTGGTGCGCTCTCTAATAGTTCCTTTGTACATTAATTTGTTTCCTAAAGTTGTCAACCTATGTACTTGTAGCTTTTAACCCTAGAATGATTATTGTTTCTAGCTCGTCGTTGTCTGATGGACTCTCTCCATGCAAGCTGTGCACTGAGAAAAAAGTTCATCACGGGTAGCTTTTGCATTAATTAGTCTCGTTCTTTAATTTCGCCTTCTGCAAGCGAAACCTTCGCTGTGATGCGAGATCTACGTATTTAACATCAAAATTATTTTTAGTCTGATACAGGTCGTTTGATTTGTTGAGTGGCTGCTTTTATCAGTTTCTGCTGCAATCTGTCATCGGTGCCTGCCGAAATGACGTTGCCTAGTTTTAGTAGGTCTCTGTATCATTTATACGTATGACACCATGACAAATGACATATAGTTTTGAGAAATTGTCTGAATATGGATGTTGAAATTTTTAAGTTCGGAATTAAGTTTTGATAATATTTATTTTACCCCTATGCAAAAGTTTTTAAAGCATTAAATTTTTTTGTCAAAAATTTGTTGAAAAAATATGAAATACAATTTTTATAATAAAAATAGATTTTAGGGGTCTAACAAAGTTTTTGGATTAAGTCCTAAGTATATATATATGATATTAAATTAAAATTTAAAATAATAAAATATTTTGATCCAAAATATTTTTTAGATCATAGCACCCATTTTATATCACAAAAAAAATGAGTTGAAATTATTATTATTTTTAATTTTTTTGAAACTATTTTATGCATTTGGCAAAAGTTTGTAACATGTTAAAGACTTTTGAACCAAGCATATAAAACGAAATTTATATTAAAAATAGTGAATTATTTTAGTCCAAAATATTATTTAGACACTAGCATATATTTAATACTATAAAAAAATTATTTTATGAATTAAAATAATTTTTTAGGCTTATGACGCTATTACATACTTTGGTCAAAAGTTTTAAATTCAAAATATTTATTCACATCTCTTTTTTATATCATAAAAAAAATCCATAAATGATTTTTTTTTTCAAATTTATGAAGTTGTTTTAGATTTTTGAAAAATTTTGTAATACGTTAAAAGAGCTAGGGCGGAGCAAAATCCGATTCGACCCGAAAAATTATTTCAAGTCGGGTTGGGTTCGGGTGAAAACCCTGTTTAACCCAACCCGACCCGATTTTAAGTTAAATACATATATATATTACATGTATTGATAAAAATGGTGTTGGCTTTGTGGTTAGAAGGGTGAGAGATAAAGTTTAGGAAATCTTGAGTTCAAATCCTATTTAAGTTATATTTTTAATACAATTGGTCATCTTTTTTATCATCATTTTCAAGATGATTTTTTTTTTCTAAATCGAATTTGGGTTATTCGTGTTAATCGGGTCAGGCCCCGATTAAAAAATCGGGTCCGGTCGAGTATAAATTTTTTAAAATTTTTGGGTTAATACTCGATCGGGTCGGGTTGGGTGTTGACCCAACCCGCCCAATGCTCAGCCCTAAAAAGAGCTATTCTACCACGCTAGACATCAAATTTAAGAAGCTGTTTTTAAAGAGCTATTTTTTTTTTCAAATTTAAGAAGCTGTTTTAGACTTTTGAAAAATTTTGCAATACATTAAAAGAGCTATTCTACCATGCTAGACATCAAAAATTGTGCTTCTTTCTCCATGGTCTCTATTAGTGTTCTGCCTCTTGCAACCATAGCATCGTCGGGTGAAGCAAGGTTGGCTTTTTTTTTCTTCTCAATTCTTAGTTCAAGAGTGAAGCTACCACATCATTAATTTAGGAGATTTCACATGGCTCAAATTCATGATCAAATTATCTCATGAATCTAGCATGCAACAGAGAAGAAGGCTGACTTTTTCTTCATCGTTAATTTTAACGCTAGGAGCCAAGAGTTTGCCGATGAGTGAGTTAAACTGATTGAAGTGTTCTTGAACGGATTCCTCATCTCTCATCTTCAATGTGTACAATTATTGTCACAAAAAAATCTTGTTCATTAATGACTTTCTTTCATAAATATTTTTTATTTTTTTCCAAAATCCTCTAGAACAAGAAGGAGATTCGCCAGAGCTGGATCATCCTTGTCTTCAAATATCTTGTCTGTCATTCCCTTTGATTTATTTTTCTTTCCCAAAGATAGCAACTACACAATCATCTTTCACAAGTACAACATTGAAGACCAGTTTTCATAGTGCAAAATTTGTTCCATCAAAACATGGAATGTCAAACTTTGCAGTAGATTTTTTAGCCATGACTTGAAAAATCAGCACTAATACCACATTGATAGCTCAATATGAACTAGATTATTTCAAAGAAGAGAAAAATAATGAACACTAATATGTCTTAAATCTCTAGACTTCAATCATACGAGTATTACTTATACATGTTTTCATTGTGGCTTCACACGTGACCCTGGAAAATCTCAACGTCGGGAAGTACATATTTCAAGAACTCCAAACGGCATTGCTTCAATGCTAGCTTCATGTTTTGTATCCGAGTATCCGACAGGTGTACTCTTGTAATGCATCCCAAAAGGAACTAGGAACTGTTTGGTAATAGGCATGTGCATTGGCTGATGATATTTTTTTGTTTTAGGAATTTTTATTCTTTTAAGGAAAATGTTAGCCGATGATGATACGCATGCAATAAAATTAGTCATTTAGCATGTTGAAAACCTACACCTAATATTGCTACAGTATGTGTCAAGTTGATTTTATTTTTCTTGCAGTCAAAAGATCGAGTTTGGTACATGTATCAAATGATGTCTTTAATTCTTAAATTTCATAATGACCTCTCCTAATTCAAAACTTTTGATCAGGTCTTGATTTCATCAGTTCTTTTGTGTGTGTGTGTAGAAGTTATTGTTTCACAAAATGAAAATATGCATATTTTTCAAATGTAAGATTTGTGTGCATATGATAGCGTTATTTTATTACATGGTCCACTAGATATATCAAATTGATGGATCACAAAAGTTCATTTGTTCACTATGTGGTACTTGAACATTCGTATAGACGTCAATGCATCAACTACATATATAGTCAATTAATTAAATATTTAAGTTGGACGATCTAACTTACCAAGATGCTTGTGCATTCAATTTCGTAGTGGATATTTCAAATATATCATCAAGATGATAATGATAATTTTTTGTAATTTTTTAATAATTCCTTAAATATTGGATATGAACTATCCGAAGTCTCTAATTCATTATATTGATAAATTAGTTATCAATTAATATGATCGTTAATTCTTTTTTCTCTTTTTTTGGTGAGCATCCTGCATCCGCTTACGTAATCCGACACGCCGGTGTCGCCACGTGACAGCGACGGACGCCGAGCTGAAACGGCGAAACCCGTCATTTTGCTGTCAGTGTTCCTCTCGACTAGCTCTTTGACCTCAATGGCGGCGCCACCCTCAGCGCCGTCGCCAGCCGCAACCTTCTGCGCTCTCAGCCATCGCCTCCGGCAGCTCCTTGACGACCATTTCGCCAGTCGGGCCGACCTCCCGAAGCTCTCATCCCTGTCCGCCCAGCTCGATCGGGAGTGCCGCGACCTTGAAGAGGACCTGCGTAGCCTCCTCGAGGTTAAGCTCCCTTCCGCGGCATCCTGCTGGCTCACTCGCTCCGATGAGGCCCGCCGAATCCTACGTCAGGCCGATGGTTTCGTGCCTTCCCTGCTTCCAGGTTGGACGCCCTAAAACCCTAGTTCTTGACCTTCGTTTGCACTACCGGTAGCTTATTCGTCGGCTGATCTTGTTCTGCGACGAATTTAGCTTCGGCTAGAAGGATGCTAGAGGCGGACATGATATTACTTGAAAAGGAAGTCGCTCAGATCGAGACTGTTCGCCAGTATGCTGGTAAATTTTTCTCTTTGTTCATTCACCGGACAAATATTTCATCTTCTGCCTTTTAGTTTATGCCTTATGAAGTTATGAGGGTAAGGGTGTGGATTGGATTCAGTTTTAGGGTAATATTTCGGTAGGGACAACCTACATCTAGACTTGAGAACAATGCTTCAACTTTTTTAGGGGGTTGCTCTGCAAATTGCCGTTAAAAGGTTGTATCTGCCGAAATTCTAGTTCTGCCTTAAATTAATTTCTCTTGACTTTCAAATAACTTGGATGCTATTTATGTTGGATGCTGATTCTCATTATTTATTCACCTAAAATGTCAAGTGATGAAAGTACAAGAAACCATCAGAATGTCAGAATGTGAACCTTGTTGGCCTTCCTCCAGCTATATTAATGAGGCCTCCTACTCTTGCAGAGTCTTCTCTTCAATTGGAAGCTCTTGTTGGTGACCTTGAAGATTCAGCATTAGCTATAGTCAGCCAGGCCACACAAGATAATATCTTATCAAATCTTTCAAGGCCATTAACTCCTACAGTAGGTCTATATCAAACATGTGTTTCCTTTTTCTTAATTCTTATAATCTAAAACGACTTTTTATTTATTTAATAGCTGTGGTCCTTGACTTATGACGCAGATAATAAATAGGAATAGTGCAATTAGACTTGATAAGCTCTTAAGATAGCATTTTAATTTGTTTTTAAGGTAAAATGAGACTTGATAAATGCACATTTGAGTGCAGGATATGTCAGGGAAGCAACAAAAGCTTCTGCTTGCTGTTAAAACCATGACTTCTATAGAGGATAAGCTAGGAAATATTGCAAGTCACAGGCCACAGTGGACTCATCTCATCATGGCTGTTGATTCTAGAGTGGAAAAAGCTTTAGCAATTTTGAAGCCACAAGCCCTTGCAGATCATCGGGCTATACTTGCCTCAATTGGATGGCCACCATCCTTCTCATCACCTAAATTAGCAAAAGACAAATTCTTTGAAACTCCAAACCCCCTTGCTCTGATGCAAGGAGAAAAAAAAGATATATATTCTCAAAGCTTTCTTACACTATGTGCTTTGCAGCAACTGCTGGTCCGACGAGACAACAGGAAATCTTTTGTTTTACAATTTCAAAAGGGGTCAGCAGACTATACTGGTTTATATAGATTTTTTCTTGGCAGTGCTCTTTGGACAATAGATGAATTAGTGCACCCTATTGCATCAAGAATGGAGCATCATTTTCATAAGTGGTTTGATCAACCAAAGTTTATCTTTGCTCTTGTTTACAAAGTAACCCGGGACTTAATGGATGGGGTGGACCATGTTTGCCAACCTTTGGTAGACAAAGCTAAGCTTGTGGGTTCTAGTGTTAGAGAAGCATGGGTAACAGCAATGGTTATGATGCTTTTGCACTATTTAAAGAAAGAAGTTTTTCCTGTCCTTGTTAGGAGATACAAAACTAGAGATGGAATCTTGGAGGTGGACACATCATGGCTTCATCTGGTTGACCTCATGATTACTTCTGATAAGCGGATGCGAGATCTTGCAAATTCAGGAATGCCACATGGAGGATTATTTCTTGAGTTTGAAGGAACCTCTGGGTCCTTAACAATATTCTCAATTTTTGAAGAGCATTTAGATTGGCTTCATATATGGGCTGAAATAGAGCTTGAGGATGCAAATGATAAACTGAAACCTGAATTAGAAGATGAGAAAAGTTGGTTAATCCATACCCATGAGCAACTTTTATCCTTTAAGGAAGAAACTGAGTTGTTCCTCCTTTCAAATAGAGAAGATTTTAGAGCACCTCCTATTGCCGATTCTGCTGTTAAATTTGCATGGCATATGATAGAGAAGGCTATGCTTCTGCCAACCAAATCAATGAAATGTGTGTTTATCAGGTCTTCTGTGGTCGAATTCTTAAATAATTTTTTCCTTGTCTTGGTTCAATGTTGTGATGGTGCAGCATTAGCCAATGCTAATATAGAGGATGGTGCTTTGCTACAACTGGTTGGTTCCATAAATGCTGCTCGTTACTTTGAATCTGTTCTTAGAGAATGGAGTGAAGATGTTAGGTTATTGGAGATAAGTGTTTCAGAAAGTAATTCCAAGGATGAAGACCAACATTCACTTGGTTCCTTTTTCAAAAATGAAATTATGTCCTTGGTTAATATAGAGACTGGTTTTCTTGAGGAGATAGTTTCTGACATTTTAGTGCACTTTGATGCTCTCTGTTGGGATTACATTGGTAACATGAAACAGTGGGGAAGCGAGCAACTTGAGCAGAAGGATTTAGTTGTCGATGAACAAATTCCGTTCATTTCATCAAAGTTTGTTGAAGCACTAGACATGCTGAAAGACCGTCTCTATATATTGAGATTAAATCTTAATTCCATTGATTTTCTTAACCTATGGAGAAGCATCGCTGATGGGCTTGATCACTTTATTTTTAGCAGCATCGCTGTTGGTGATGTTAAGTTCTCCTATCTGGGAGTGAATCAATATAAATCTGATATGAGTGCACTCTTTCAAATTTTCAGTGCCTTCTGTGCTAGGCCTGAATCTTTCTTTCCATGTATACATGACTCTTTGAAGCTACTGACTATGGACCAAAAAGATGTGGCTTATGTTCTTAATGTGCTGTCAGAGGACGACAGAAGGAAGGAAGAGTTTTTGCACCACAATCGATTATTCCATGTAACAGTGTCTCAGGCTAAAACAATTTTGAAAAATAGGAGAGATAAAGTTTAGCTTTGTGGGTGAACTGTGATTTTTACAACTGAGACATCTCCTTTCATATTTCGTCCTTTTTTAATAAAAGTATACAAGTATGTTATGGTTCTACTGCAGATTTGGATGTTTTCCAATTCCATGTCATCCTTCATGATTCATAACCGACCTCTGTGCATGAAACATAAAGAACCGCAATGTCCAAGAGATAACATTGAGAAAGAAAAAGGTAACTAAATGTCAGCCAGGCCACACAAGATAATATCTTATCAAATCTTTCAAGGCCATTAACTCCTACAGTAGGTCTATATCAAACATGTGTTTCCTTTTTCTTAATTCTTATAATCTAAAATGACTTTTTATTTATTTAATAGCTGTGGTCCTTGACTTATGACGCAGATAATAAATAGGAATAGTGCAATTAGACTTGATAAGCTCTTAAGATAGCATTTTAATTTGTTTTTAAGGTAAAATGAGACTTGATAAATGCACATTTGAGTGCAGGATATGTCAGGGAAGCAACAAAAGCTTCTGCTTGCTGTTAAAACCATGACTTCTATAGAGGATAAGCAAATCCGAAGACTCTGCGTAGCGCAACATAAGACGTAGCGCAACATCAACTAAGATGATGAATATCATGAGTTGGTACGTCTTATGTTGCGTACCAACACATGGTATTAATTCTAATGTTATTCTTTTGTATCTATGAAAAATTCTAATAGAGTACCAAATGGCTTTTAAACATTGAATTTATGTATTTGACATTTGAATATTGATTTTAAGCATTTATTCATCAATTATGTATTATTAGAGTTATATCTAACTCTTTAGAAAAAAAAAACGGTATGCTATTTCCCGTACCGGACCGTACCGTGTGTCGGTACGGTACGGTACCGGTTTCGGCCGGTGACCGAAATCGGTACCGGTACCGAGATTTTAAACCTTGCAAATCGGTTCAATGTGTCCCTATAAAATTCATTTGACCCTTGTTGCTCCAAACATCTTACAATATATGTTCTTAATCAAATGTTGTCATGTGCACTTAATATTATTGAGAATTTTAGGATAAACTTGTCTTTTTATCTTTAAACTTCATTTGATTACATATGCTTGTTGAATATGACTTGTATGAGACCTATTAATCTATTATAGTTCGCTGTCTTCACACCAATTGGTGAATTTACCTTCCACAATTCATATGACATGAGAAAATTGAGAATGCAAAAGTCATGTTGAGAGAAATTTGTAAAATATATGAACAAAATTGAAATAAAATAAACTTCAGATTCCAAATTAATTGTTTTTTTTAAATTACATGTACTAATATGAAACTGGCCCAAGAGATTGAGATGTAACATGAAGTCATGAACTATGATGAAATGACTTATACATGATTTTGAACACAATGAATGTCCTTGTACAAAAGATAAAAGTAAACAAATATCATCATTCATCAATGCCAAAGAAAATCTGAAATAAAAATTGATAAAGACCAAGAGAGCACAACAATCATTTTTGCTCCAAAATGCAAACATAACTTGAGAAAAGAAAAAGTCAACTCAAAGAAGTAAATTACACAACATTCACTGCGAACACTGTTCTTACTGTGTGTGCCCCATCTGACCAAGTAAGAGAACCATATCCATATCCCTTGCTCGCAGACTTGGCATCAAAGCTTATCTGGTAAGAGGCCTTCATCCACCTCCTTGTAAATGTCAATCTCTCAGGTGAGACCTTCACCTTGATTCCATTCGGGGCATCCATTGTTGCAGTGTAGGTTGAGTTTGGTGGCCCAACATTGGTGACTGTTCTGCTTATTGCTCTCATTGTCTGCTTGCTTTCTAATTTGGCAATGGAGATTGAAGGGTAGTTGATGCTGGAGATGAGGTCCGGAGAGGAATTTGATGGGCAGCTAAAATTGGTGCCAGAAATGGATCTTATGGCTTGGTTTTTGTAGCCGTAATGGCAGAGGAAGTGGAGGTAGTCTTCTGCGGTGGTCTCGAAGACAAGGCCAGGACTTAGGGCTCTTAGTGGACTTATCTCCCCTGCTCCCATTTCATGGAAGCTTGCGGTGGCTCCTGAGTTGCTTGTGAGGGGCTTTCCGAGGTTATTGGTTGTGATGGCTGCACAAGAAATGAAATAAACTCTTTGAGGACGTTGATGCTAAAGTGTACCTTTTTAGGGTTCAATTTCTTCTTTATCTGACGATTTCAGATGTTATTTTGGATGAGCAAATTGGATTTGGGATTTCTAATTCAGAGATTCTTGTAAGAAGACATTACCTGTTGCCATTGGTGCTGATCTTATCAGAAATCTTAGAGGTTTAGTTCTTATCTGATTTCGGATGTTTACTTGGAGGAGCAAGACAGCAAGTTGAATTTAGGAACTCTAATTGTGAGAGATTTAGTGTTCTTTTGTTTTGGAATCCCAGAAAAGTTAGGGAGAGAACTGAAATCCCATGGAAGCCCATTACAAACATGAGGTTCTGGAAGTTCCCTTCAATTCCCAAAGCATGGGAATGAAAAATAGAAAAACCTAACGTTGACTTATTGCAAGTAGAGTATGTACCTGTTGTCATGAATGCTGATCTTATCATGGAAGGAGACCACCTTGGATGAGAAGTCTTCACAAAGGCACCTGCACCAGCAACATGAGGGCAAGCCATTGAGGTACCTGACTTGACAGCAAAGTTTGATGGTTTCTTCCCTGCTGGAACAGTTCCAATATCAGAGGAAGGAATAGCAGCTGCAAGAATGCTGACACCTGGAGCCATCAAATCAGGCTGTTCACAGAAAAAGTCAATTGATCAAAGCGAGCATTTCTTCTTATCTTGTGATTCTGTATTGATTGACCACACATAGTTTCTAACCTTTAGAATTCCTTCAGTGAGTCCTCCAGGACCCCTGGCTGAGAAATATGCAACAATTGGTGCTGGTTTAAACTCCTTAATATCCTCACTTGGCAGAATGACAGCAGTAGGCTTTCTGTATTCAATATATCCATCCGATCAGGTATACAAATTTAATGTTTCATCTTTAATTTTAAATCGAATTTGGCAACATTTCTGTGTAGCTTACTTGGTAGAGTTTATGTACTTAAATATCTGAGCTCCCACTTCATTTCCAACCTGAGAGAACGGGAAGATGCCTGAATCAAATGGCACCTCTTTCTCAACATCATCAATTAGGATTAGCCCTTTAGCTCTAGATCCTTCAGCTACCAACTTCTTTATTCTTCTTGTTACAGTTGGATCAGTGTTAACACATACTATTATCTTCCCAGCAACCTTATCAGTATCAATGGATCCAGGATAACAATTGCTGTGAATTTATTGCATAATAGTAAGATGCATAAATGTTAGATACATCTAGCTAATTGTTTTAGCATAAGATAAGATAAGAAAGGAAAAAAGAAAAGAAGCTTCTAAGTACTAATCTGCCAGTGAGTTTTATGGAATACTATTGAAGATATTGTGCTTCATTATGCAGCGGTTATGAGAAAGATAATTGGATTTGAAGGAACTATTCTAGAAGTCATGAAGGTTTACCTGGCTTCTGATACTGGTGTAGATTCTGCTGCAACATCTCTACCAAATACAAGGGGATATGATTCTGAGCGACTAAGATCGGAGAAACTTATTGCATATCCCTGATAAATTTGTAGGTTGTCATATATTTTGGGAGTACGTAATCTTTTCTTACAGTACGTATAAGAATATATTACTTTTGGAGTACGTTATCTATTCTCATAGTCCATGTATGAATATATTACTTGTGCAATTTGTTTGTACAAAATAAGAATGGATAATAGTAACAATGTAAAATTCAAGAAAATTTAGTGAAGAATTATTACTAGTTGCTTTCTTGAGCCAATTTTCCTAAACAATTTAGGGTAATTTGTTTAAGTTATATTTATACTTAAAGCTATTTCTTGACAATTTCTATATAAATAATGTTGATCTAATTTACCTTGAAAAAATTTCCATTGCCAAGAACAATTGTTGATTGGAAAGTCCTATCAATGCTCGAAGCTGCAACAGTTAGGATCCATGGAGCTGTATTGACCACACTAAAAGGATCTGGTCCATCATTTCCACCGGAACATACAACCAGCACACCTCTTTGGTTTGCATGGAATGCACCAATAGCAATAGGGTCACTAAGAAAATCTGATTGGAACACCGAGCTCATTCCTATCGATATTGAGATTATGTCAACACCGTCATTAACTGCATCATCAATTGCTTTTAAAACAGTGGAGGTTGCACAGCCACCAAGCGAGCATGCTTTGTACATAGCAATCCTACTTGAAGGAGAACCTCCCTTGGCTACACCTTGTGCTAGGCCATAGTAGCTCGCATTTGGCACCATTGAGCCGGCCGCTGTAGATGATGTGTGTGTTCCATGGCCTACAGAATCCCTTGGTGATCCAAAAGCATTTAGTTTGACGTGGGATCCGTTTGATAGTGGTTGGATGGATCCTACTTGGGTGGTGTAATATCTTGCTCCTATCAGCTTCCTGTTGCCACCAATAAATTCACAAGAGATGGATTTGAGGTAAGTATTTATATATGGTTTTTCTCACATTTTTTTCAAGAAAATTAAGTGACTGAAAAATTATGTTACAGATTGAGTTGAATTTGTGATTAGTGACAAATAAAAACAAATCTGTGAAAATTCCATGCATAGTTTGTTACTAGTTATTTTGTGATAGAAGTGATAAAATGCAAGACCAAACTTTGAATCACAAATATCTTTTTGTGACAAATTTATCACTAATGGTTGATTGTCTAGTTGTGAATGTTAAAATAATTTGTAGTGGAAATTCTTTACAATGTTATTATAAGCTCATGCATTTACCTATTACAATTAGATTTTTTGAAATCAGATCCTTCCATGCACGTCCCTTTCCATCTTGATGGGATCTGCCTCATCCCTGCATCGTTGAAACTAGGTGACTCTGGCCATATCCCTGCAGCAAAAATAATAGCAAGTATAATACTGCATTTGCACTAGAATTATCGAATTACCAAAGTAATTAATTAGGAGGCTAATACTAGCACTTTATTCAACATACTTAAAGATTTATCTGACAATTGAGGAATACAACTTCGCTATTTGGGAATTATTAGCATTCTGAGTTCTTGAAAAATGAGTATTAAGGAAATTACCAGTGTCAATTATGCCAATTATAATGTCATTAGAAGCTTTATGACGGAGTCGTGGTCCAATGCCAGATTCTGCATCTAAAAAATCCCAAGAACGTGTAGTGTGAAGTTGGAGCATCTGATCCCGGAAAACCGAAACCACTTCATCATAACCTGCTTTCAAGGATGTAGGTTTAATGAGAATATAGAGTTAGGAATCTATACTGAGTTTGTTAACTTGCACAGTTGCACCTACCAGATAATAAAGCAGCTTCTTTTTCAGTAAGCATGGCTGAGAACCCCTTGAAGGTGTGATGGTAACTTTGCATTAGAGACACTCTTTCCTTCTCCTCACTGTTAATAGAAACATAAAGTTAAATATGAATTTCCAGGTTGATATTACTATATTAATTAACATGCTCAATATTAATGTTACTATTTTTCTTTGAGAATAACTTTTACCTTGGAATAACAGAGGATAGCATTTGCAAGTGAGCTGCTTGTAGAGCTTCATGGTCTCCATCTTGTAGTGTGCTTCCCATGTAAATAACATAAGGCTACCAAAAACAGAAGCAGTGTCTCAAGATCTTTAAAAGCAACTTAGAGCAACTAGAAAATGAGAAGTTAGGTATTTTTCTTGCAAAAGAATGACAACATGAAAATAAAATAGAAATATCTGCAACTGAAATGATGTTTTGTAGCAAATATTAAAGCATTGATGAATGATGACTATTAGATATCAAAACCTTAATAAAGATGCTATCATATGTTTGTTGTGTTCAACCATCTTGCTATCATCTTTTCTCCTGTCTATTGAAGAATCCTCAACAATTAACTCAATAAAATGTAATATATTACTACAAAGATGATCCTTTGTGGTGTTTTGCGTGCATTTCAATCCTTTGCATATGAAATTTCGGGACTCGCTTTAAAAAAAAAAAAAAAAAACTTGATTATATTTGCTAATTGAGTGTCATGGACACATTGAAATGACAAAAAAGGTAGAATAAGAACTGAGAAAAGCTATATGAAGGCACTGTCTTCCATTAATACCTCTGCAACTTGGTTTGAAGTAACACATAAAGACAGGGAAGCAAAAACAAAGAAGAGGAACTGCAGGATTTTGGCCATGGCAGAGATACTAGCACTTTGCGAAAAAATTGGCTATGAAGATTGAGTAGCGACACAAGAAGTAGGTGCTCAAGGCCCCATTTGTAGGCAGGTTTGTTAAAGCTTTTTGCTTCCAGGGAATTTTGAATCATGTGCTGCTATCAAGTCTTTTTGTTGTGGATGCTCTTTTGCATTTGATAAATAGATAGGAATGTCCTTTTCTTTTGTTTATTTTTCTACAAACTTTTCCTTTTACGAATGTGTTTGTATTGTGGTTACAATCAAATGCAGAAGATTAACCTAATAGAATGAATGTGTTTGTATTGTGTTTATTTTTCTATCTGATTATTATATCACTTATTTTGTTTATTTGATTATTATATGTAATTTAAAGTTTATTACTTCAAATCTGCTTATTAAAAATTATTGAATAGTTAGAGACTTAGAGTGGACTTTGCATCTTATTCTTCCATCATATGTTTCTCTCTACAAAGGAGAGTTCAAAGAAATGATTGATTAGCTGATTGTGATTCTTTCTGCCTGCAATGATGTTAAGCTTTTATATCACTTATTTTCAGGGCCCTCATTCATTATTTTTATAGCTAAACAGGGGTCCACATATTATTCTCTAGCATTTTTCTCCATATATTATTCTCTAGCATTTTTCTTCTCCAAGGAAAAGGAAAGCAACATCACAAGGTCAATTAGTAGCAAACTAAGATTGTACCTTGGTGTGGAATGGCATATTTTTAAATTTGAACTGGAGCTGTTCCAGCCACTGAGTCCCTGTTTGATCGGTCTGCCCAGTTTAATCAATTAAACCAGTTTGGTTTGATCTGGTTTTTCTATAAAAATGATGAATTTTTAATTAAAGTGACCATGGATTAATGACACAGTAACTTTTGATTACAATATGATTGCTTGCAATGGCACACATTCTGTAGAGACTTGACTTACAAGTAGTTCACTTTGACAATATGGATTTGAGAATGCTTTTAACCTTTTTGTCATTATAATGCATTCTTATCTGTTCTACTATCAATGCAGCAATCTCTCTCATTCGATCAGCGAAACTGGATCAACTTTGAAGTAAAAAAGACAACAGAGTGATGGAGTAAGATCCAAGTATGCATGTCCGAGTATGAAACTGCTAATCAGTGCAAGAAATGAATAAAGCAGGGAAAAGATATTTCGTAGATTCTTAGTTGTCCCTTTTGTTGCTGTTAATATCTTTTAGTTTGTTGATAATTAGATCTGCTTCCATCTCAGTGGCATTAATAGGATGTTTATATTTTGGGTCAATCTGAAAAGCGAACCTAAATTGAACCGTGTATTTTTGGTTTGGTTCGGTTCGATTTTTATGTAGTGGGTGGTTTGATTGCAGTTGAGGTTTTTCCTATAAATATTCAGGGTAAATCTTATTTTCTTGATTACAAACCGAACCAAAATGAAAAATACAGTTATGTTTTAGAATTAATTTCATGTTACATTTATTCAAACATAGTATTGATAATTGAAGAGTAATGATATTAATCAACTATAGTAGTTTAAATTAAACCAAAGAACATTGGTGCAAGTAGGGTTTATTTGGTTCAGCTTAGAAAATATGATTTTAATCAAGGACTAGTCGGCCAGAGTTGAAAATTTAGGTTAATTTTAGGAACTTGATCCTTGACCGAACCTGTTCGACTCATGGACAGGAAAAATCAAAAACCTGAGTAAACAAATATACGAGTTTCTGCATAATTTGATACATAATTCTGAATTGATATTACATATTATTCTAAAGATTTATTTTTACCCAACCAACTCACCCTCGAATTAAATCCAGAACTCGATCGAACCCGTGGTTGTCCAGTTCTGATAACATGGTTAAGTAGGGAATAATTAGGCCATGTCCAAAGATTCTCCCCCAAAATAAATCCTCAGTAGCTTTTCCTCTATTTCTTGGTCACTCACACCAACTTGGATTACATCATCCACAACCTTGTGATTGCTACTAATTATGACTTCGACGATCTTAACCCAAGCAACCAGTGCTTCAATTATTTTCTTCCTTTTTAGAATGTGTTTAAAAGTGTTAAGAAATTAGTAGGCCTAACTTTTTCTCTAAAAGTTAGCTCCTCATGTTCAGGATTGGACGGAGCGTGAAGTTTTTGCAAAATTGAACATCTACGGATGACACAATATCAATCACAAGATAAATTTTGATATCATGTTAAAAAATTAGTGAATCTAACTTTATTTCAAAAGCTAGCTCAAAGAAAAAGAATTGCTCAAATTATTTTAAAATTAATTTAATTATATTTTTAATCAATGTAAAATTTTAACAAAAAGTAATTCAAAATATGTCTCGAACTCATTGCCGTCTGCAGTATTAGACAAGCATTCTTTTCGGATCAGTCGAACAATGGCCATATGTTTGCATGAAGCTTTTGTTGTAGTTTGGTCCATGTGTTGTTGCAGATGAAAGCAAGAGTCCATCAGAAGCAAGGAATTGGTTCATCTCTTGCCTTTGCTTTCTGCAGAAAGTATTATGAGGAAGATAATGCACATATTTTGGAATCTTTTATTTCTACTTTTCGATGTCAATTGATGAAACCAAGCTCTTCTTTTTCTATCATCTAGTGAAGCTAGCAAGGAAAGAACAAGCCAAATATGCTTGTGATGGGCAAAAACAACCCTTGCAAGGGAAATTGTTTTATCAACAAAAAGCAAACAATTTTTTCAAAATACAATTTATATGAAAACTATATATACGAAGATGAAACATATGATTGGGTTGCGTCATGGGCCTAAAAATTCTTTAATCCTTCGTTTCACACAATCTATGGCCGAGAGGTCCATGTTGTAAATTAGTAAAATTAAAATAAATATTTATCTGTAATTTTAGAGCCCACGATTAAAAGTGCATGAAAGTAATACATACACTTAGAATTAAATTTTGCAAGTAATGCATGTAGTTTTTTTTGGATTTTTGGATTATTGCATATAAAATTGTAAGATTTAAATAATTGCAAATATATGTATGCTATGCAAATATATGAGTACCTTCAAAGTATTTTTGAATTTTGATCATCCTAATTCTTGCCTTACAAGTTCTTTGATTTCTTGTGGGAGGAGATGATCATTTGACTTTCACGATGGATAATTTAAATTTCTTACATATGTACATATCTTCATTGTTGCGTGTCAACTTTATCTTATTTAATTTTTATAGTTTTTATTTAATTTTTTTTCACCGTTCAAATGTAAGTTCTTATCCTCACAATACATACTCTATATGAATGGAATTCTATCACTCTAAGCGGAAGAGAATTTATCCTTCTAACTTTTTAGTTGTTAATTCAACTTTAGAATTCTTAATTATGAGGGATGCCGTTCCAATCTGATCTACTTTATGAGAAAATTACTTCATCAACCTTGTATGCTCAAATGATTAGTCTAATTCAAATACTTAAGCTCAAGTTGACGATAGTCTACCTATTATCGTCTTATAAATCACCATAACTTTTTACATAACTCTTCATATAGAATTACATCATGACGCTGTGTGACATTATCTAATATACATAGTTTCAAACCTAAAGAATGCCTTCAATGAGCTCTTTGGCACCCATGGCTGAGAAGTCTTGAACATCTCATGCTAGTTTTAACTCCTTCACATCCTCACTTGATAGAATGAGGATAGTTGGCTTTTTGTATTTAGCATATTCATCCGACCAAGTATACAAATTTAATGTCTCATCTTTAGTTTCACATCAAACTTGGCAATATTTTTGTATAGCTGCAACAATTATGATCCATGGAACTGTATTGACCAAGCAAAAGATCTGATCCATCATTTTCACCATAACATACGACCAACACGGCTTTTTGGTTTTGCATGAATACACCAATAGCAATGGGATCATTAAGAAAATCTGTCTAGAACACGGAGCTCATTCCTATCATTATTGAGATTATGCCAACACCATCTTTAATTGCATCAACAATCGCTTCAAAAATAGTAGAGGTTGCACAACCACTGAGCGAGCATGCTTTGTGCATGGCAATCCTACTTGAAGCAAAACCTCCCTCGACTACACCTTGTGTCACGCCATAGTAGCGAGCATTTGGCACCATTGAGCTAGCCGTTGTGAATGATTTGTGTGTTCAATGGCCTACAAAACTCCTTGGCGATCCAAAAACATTTAGTTCAACAAGAGATCCATTTGATGATGGTTAGAGGAAACCTATTTGGGTGGTATAATATCTTGCTCCTATCAACTTCCTGTTGCCACCAATAAATTCACAAGAGATTGATTTGAGGTAAGTATTTATATATGATTTTTTTCACATTTTTTTCAAGAAAATTAAGTGACTGAAAGATTTTGTTATTAAATGAGTCAAATTTGTAAATGATTAGTGACAAATACAAACAAATTTGTGAAAATTCCATGCACAATTTGCACAGTTTTGTCACTAGTTGTTTTTTTGATAAAAGTGACCAACTGTAAGGCCAAATTTCAAAAAAAAAATATCTTTTTATGACAAGTGTTTGTTAGTAATGCTTGATTTTCTAGTTGCAAATGTTAAAATAATTTGTAAAGTGGGATGTTCTTTACAATGTTAATTATAAGCTCATGCATTTACCTATTGCAATTTGATCTTTTGAAATCAGATCCTTCCATGCACGTCTCTCTCCATCTTGATGGGATCTGCCCAATTCTTGCATCATTGAAACTAGGTGACTCTGGTCATATCCCTGCAGCAAAACTAATAGCAAATATAACACTATATTTCCACTAGAATTATCTAATTACCAAAGTAATTAATTAGGAGGCAAATACAAGCACTTCATCCAACATACTTATACATCTTTCGCATGTAATTATGAATTCAAAATCAGTTATATCATTAGTTGACTCTGTTTTTGTGTGTGCTGTAGGTTTGCTAAAGATATGTCTATCAATTGAGGAATACAACTTTGCTATCCAGGGAATTATTAGCATACCAAGTTATTCAAAAATAAGAATGAAAAAATTACCAGTAGCAATTATGCCAATTATAATATCATTAGAAGTTTTATGATGGAGTTGCTGTTCCAATGCCAGATTCTGCATCTAAGAAACCAAGAACATGTAGTGTGAAGTTGGAGCATCTGATCCTGGAAAACAAATACCACCGCATGATAACTTGATTTCAAGGATAGGTTTAATGAGATAGAGAGTTAGGAGTCAATACTGAAGTTGTTAACTTGCATCTATCAGATAATAAACACAGCTTCTTTTTCATTAATGTTATTACTTTTCTTTGAGAATAACTTTTACCTTGAAATAACCAAGTGAGCTGCTTGTAGAACTTCATGGTCTCCATCTTGTAGTGTGCTTCCCATGTAGACAACATAAGCTTCTTTTTAATTAATGTTATTACTTTTCTTTGAGAATAACTTTTTATCTTGAAATAACCAAATGAGCTGCTTGTAGAACTTCATGGTCTCCATCTTGTAGTGTGCTTCCCATGTAGACAACATAAGGCTATCAAAAGCAGAAGCAATGACTCAAGATCTTTAGAAACAACATAGAGCAACCAGAAAATGAGAAATTGGTAATGTTCTTGTAAAAGATTGACAATACGAAAATAAAATAAAAATATCTGCAATTGATATGATGTTTTGTAGTAATATTAAAACATTGATGAATGATGACTATTAGATATCAAAACCTTAATAAACATGTTATAATATGCTTGTTCTGTTCAACCATCGTGTTATCATCTTTTCTCTGCTCTACTGAAAGATCCTCAACAATTAACTCAACAAAATGTAATAAATTACTACAACCATGATCCCTTGTGCTGTTTTGCCTGCATTTCAATCTTTTTCAGATGACATTTTGGGACTGTTAAACATGATTCTATTTGCTAATTGAGTGTCCTTGACACAAAGAAACGATAAAAAAAAGGTAGAATGAGAATTGCGAAAAGCTATAAGAAGGTGCAGTCTCCCATTAATACTTCTGCAACTTGGTTTGAAGTAACATATAAAAAAAGAGAAGCAAAAACAGAGAAGAAAAACAAAGGAGAACTGCAAGATTTTAGCCATAGCAGTGGCAAAAAATTCGGTTATGAAGTTTGAGTAGTGGCACAAGAAGTGGCAAAAAGATATTTGTGATTGAAATTTTGGCCTTACAGTTGGTCACTTTTATCACAATATATAACTAGTGACATAACTATGCATGCAATTTTCACAAATTTGTTTTCAACTAATTAATCACAAATTCAACTTACTTAGTAATATATAAAAATTTTCCAATCACTCAATTTTCTTGAAAAAAAAATGTGAGAAAAATCGTATATAAATACTTGCCTCAAATCCACCTCTTGTGAATTGACTGGTGGGGACACGAAGCTTATTTGAGCAAGATACTACATCATCCAAGCAGGAACCATCCAACCACCATTATAGAGATCCCATGTCAAACTAAATGCTTCATGATCACCGAGGGATTCCATAGGCCATGGAACACACACATCATCCACAACGGCTGGCTCAATGGTGTCAAAAACCAACTACTATGGCCTGACACAAGATGTAACCAATGGGCGTTCTCCTTCAAGTAGGATTGCAATGTTACGAAGCATGCTCACTCGGTGGTTGTGAAACCTCTATTGTGTTAAAAGCAATTGACGATGCAGTTAATCACGATGTTGACATAATGTCAATACCGCTAGGAATGATTTTGGTTTTCGCATCAGATTTTCTTAGTGATCCCATTGCTATTGGTGCATTTCATGCAAACTGGAGAATTGTGTTGGTCGTATGTTCGGGTGGAAATATGGACCATATCCTTTTAATGTGGTCAATAAAACTCCATGGATCCTAACTATTGCAGCTTGCAGCATTGATAGGACTTTCCGGTCAACAATTGTTCCTAGCAATGGAAATATATTCAAGGTAAATTACATTAGCAATTTAGCATAATTTATGTAGAAATTGTCAAGAAATAGCTTTAAAAAGAAATATAACTTAGACAAATTACCCTGAATTGTTTAGGAAATTAGGCTCACATTGTTAATGTCATCTCCAGTCTTATTTTCCAACAAGTGCACACAAAAATTGTGCAAAGTAATATATTCATACATGGACTACGAGAATAGATCGCATACTTTCGAAGTATATGACAACTTACAAAATTTCTGAGGATATGCAATAAATTTATCCAATCTTAGTTGCAGCAAAGTCTACACCAAAAGACAAGTACCTTCATGACTTTTAGAATAGTTCCTTCAAATCCAATAATCTTTCTCATAACTCCTTCAAATATGAACATTTTCCCTTGCAACACATATCTTAAACTAAAATGATTTGGGACTCCATACGTTCTTGATAATTTACCTGTGAGGCTAGGTAGCCAAATATGAGGTCTGGACTCGCACAATATCAGCAACAATTTATTTGTGTTCTTGATATTTTTATTATTTCATCTTTATTTGTAGTTTATTCTTAATGTCCAGTTATTTTATTTCTTCTCTATTTTTATTCCTTATCTATAGTTCTACCTTTTAGTTCCAGAGAGGATCCCAAACATGTCGTGAATCTAATCTACACTTAGCATCTTGCTCGTTATTAGGTCATTAAAAATCTCCTCAACTAAGACCAGGTAACATCGATATGTAGTATGTACAGCTTATCCTGAAAAGGGAAAGTATCACATTTCAATTTTGTCAATAAATACTTCGTGAAAAATTATGCACAATATGCTTGAAAACGTTAAATTTTGGTCCATTAACTAATCTTGAATTTCCAACATATTAGGCAGAGGAGACTCATTTCTTCGCTTGCTTCTTCAGCGGTAGTCATGAACATCTCTTCGACTGTTATCTGCCACATCTATCTAAGCAATTCCACCTCATAAAGTTTCTCGACACGTTTCCTACGACAGACTAGAAGCTAGTCATTATAATTCTCAATATTTGGCCAACAACAGATTCAAACAGAGTGAATCTAACTATGCTATATAAGCTGCCAATTTATCGTCAAAATTCCGAAAAATGGCATCGAATTTCCAGTTTGCCAATATGTATAGACAAATTCAGGCAAGAAAAAAGGCTACCATTGCTGCTGGATGCATGATTGATGGAAGGATCACTCGAGCAGCTCAAGCTCATTCATGAGTTCCGAAGAAACCTTACTAATTGTACCACTTGATGGAGTGTGAGAAATCTGAAAGAAGATAGATTTTAGTTTTTGCAGAAAGGATTTCATTTAACTCACAGATTGTATACAATATCAACAAAAATCAGAGGAAGAACTCAGTATTTGCTAAAGCTTAATTAGTGTATCGAGCAAGCACATAAAATTAGAATCTGAAACATAATGAATGAATTAAGTTAAATCATAATTGTTGAATCGCTATCATTCTGTTTAGAGTCATGAAGATTTTGTTCATACAAAATCCTTGTTCCATTTTGCTCTTCTATCTCACTATAACTACGCAGATTGAGCTTCTGTAAACATGAAGAGAAGGCAATGGTCAAGAAGCATCTTGGGCATTACGATCATCATCATTATCTGAAACCAAGCTGGAAATATCACACCTTTCTTCGGAGAATTCGCTGGTGTAAGCATCTGAATCACCATAATCGTCACTATCTTTCATAAATTTCAGCTCAGAATCCATAGATGTCTGTTCTTCCTCATTCCCTTTCTCAGAAGATCCTCTTGTCCGCTGCGGCCGGGCTGCCCTCAGTAGGGCCATATATTTCTCTCTGATTCCCTGTAGTGGGTGCTTTATTTGGAGTTCCCTGCCATCGTAAGCTTCCCTGAGCACAATTGTTTGTGTGGCCATCTTTTCCGACAGGTAGAAGATGCCAGGATGGCGCTCGAACACCTTGGTGAACTTCTGTGGCAGGCCAAGCGGCTTCCGTAGGTTGCAAACGTTCCGCCTTTCTGTCTTCTTTGCAATGGTAAGGTGGAGGAGCTCGTGGAAGACCCCCACGATCCTCTTCTCGGAGACATCAGTCCGGGGATCGAGGCCAGAGGCATCGGCGTATGGACTGGTGTAAGGCAGCGTCTGCCATTCCCGCAACCATGCCATGCACTTCTTCTTCAGCCCGAACCCCCTCGTAAACCTCACCGGGAACGTCAAGCAATTGCTCTCTGCTTCCACTGCTCCGCCATTTCAGCTTCACGTTCACCAACGCCGCCCGCTGCTCCGCCATGAAAGGGAGGCAGAAGCACCGCCACTGTGGGCGGCGCCGGCCGAGCCAGAGCATCGACCGGGGGATACGAATTCGGTGAGCCGGTGGCGTGACTGCCGTCCGAAGGGAAGGGTTGGAACTTGGCACGAATTGGGACTAGAATCGACGCCAAGTCGCCAACCTGTTTGTGAAATTGTCCCACAGTCCTGCATACTAAACATAATTTTCTTCAATTTATTGGATAATTTTATGAATTTTGCAATTGCATAAGACCATGATGAATAAATTATAATTAACCCTAATATAAACCCTTTGATGAACGGATAATTGGAGGGTTGCCTCCTCTTAGTGGCTCTGCCATTGTGAGCCGACAATTGCTACCAACCTCGACTTATAAAAACATCTATATTTTATCTCTTAATTTTTATTGTCAGTGGTGTTTAGAACATTTGGAATTCGTGAAAGTTATAATTCGGAGAAGTAGGAAGAAAGAGAAATTTGAAGTTTCATTTCGATTTAAATCGATCATAAAATCGATATGGAGGAGACAGAAGAAGATGTCAAGAGATGAATGACGCCGTACACAAAGCAAAGACGATCAATTTTTTTTCTTTTTGGGTTGATATGTTATTTTATCAAAATAATACATTATTAAATACTATATTTTATTGAAATAATATAAAAAGACACTAAAGGTACCTACAAAAGTTGATTTTAGTTTAGTTTTTTTCGTGCAGTTTAGATTTTTTTCATTTTGGAACCGATAGTTCCGAATTTGATAAAAAATTGTTAATTAATATTACTTTTAAAAGTCTTGCATTTTTAAAAAAATATGGAATTAACAGTTGCAGTTGCGATTTTAATTGAAAATTTAAATTGAACAATTAGAATAATATTTATTAATTTTTTATATTTAAAATTTCGTTACCATCCGCCACCGCCAGGAAAACCAGCGTTCCCGTTCCGCTGCTACTTCCATCTCCGGTAAGCAATCCCTTTCCAGGAACTTCTCCATCGATGGAGGCGGATGAGCCTCTATCCTGCCTTGATGCTGACGAAGAAGGACAAGGAAGTAATGATGAAACCTTGCCTTCAGAAGACAAGAAGGAGATTATCCAAGTAGCGAAAAGACAGTTCTAGGGTTTTACCGAAGAGGGGCGGCACCGCCGATCAATTCTCTTGTGAGAAGATCTTTAGGGACGGGGACCTTATCTGGGCGAAGGCCTTCGCCTATACTTGGTGGCCCGGCCGGATCGAGACGACTAAAGGCTCTTTGGCTTTCGTGTCGTTCTATGGCTGCGGCAAGATACGGTGGGTTCGTGCTTCAGAAATCCGTGCGTTTGAGGAGTATTATGTGCGAATGGTGAAGATGGGTGGGGCGAAATTGCCCAATGCATTCGACCTTGCTTTGAAAGACTTTGAGCGTAGGACTGCTTTAGGATTGACGTGTTCTTGCCGAAATCCCATCAGGGAAAGTAGTGAATGTATGGATGATCACATTGTTGAATCTAGGAAGAGGTTTGATCTGTCAGAGATGTTGGATTTTGTGCTTGATATGGCTGTTGGTGCTTGGGTGGGTGAAGAAGATACTATTTGAGCTGTTAGGATGTCTGTTCAGGTTTACATTTACCGGCAACATGCTTCAATTTGTCAGAATAGTAAAATAGATGGAAGATTTTGCCCTGTTGATTTTCTTGATTTTGTTACTAATAAGGCTATTTGTTGCTTCGCTGATAATCACAACACTGGCAGTGATCCAGAAGCAGTGTGTCTACTTCACGGGTATAGGCTTTTCGTTTCTGTCTACCCGAGTAGGTTGTATCAGCAAATTATGGAGCTGGAACACACCTTCCTCAGTGAAGAGTCAGAAGGTATGAGAAAAACCTCATTGCTAAAATAGGAGAATGCGCAATACGGCAATGTTTATGCTTCTTCAACGTTATGCATGACATAAGAATATCCAACATGCTAATTACTTGTTCCAATGCTACAGTTTAGTTATGATGATGGACTTACCAATAACCAAATATAATGAGATCAAATTGGTAAATGACTGGAAAATTAAATTTAAACTCTAATCCTCTTAATGCTGTCAATATCCAACTCTCACTTTTATATGTGTCTTGATCCATTGTCCTCAGTTAACAGCGCAGCACTAAGTTAACTGTGAAATAACTGCATACCATATGAGCTGGTTAGATTTCTTAACAAACATAATTTTGATGTTTTATTCACTTTGATTCAGATAGTTTCCATTTTGAATAAATTTTTGAAATTGACATTGTTGTTGACCAAAAGGGATTTTGTTAGAAGGCATGTGAATAAGCTTCTAGTTGGCTATTGATTTTCATAGATAATCAAATAACATTGACAACTACCCGCCATTAAGTCAAAAGCTTCTCTATATGAGTTTGGGTCCAACCTTTATGAGATCCAACTTATATTATACCCAACCACAAGTTTAAGAAAAAATGAGAAAGAGTTGGTTCCCTAGAGAAACTGTCTTTCTTAGGACCAGCTCATAGAGGTTCGTACAGGTTTAAGGAATTGGCCCTAATATATAAGTTGGTTCGTACAATATGGTACTGATAGAGGTTAATCATTGAGATCAAATATTGGTACAAGATTTTAAACCATGAATGGACCTAAAATAGTTTACTCACTGCACAATCATTAATTTGTATCTTAGACTAGCTAGTAAGATGTAGTCTGTCTGCTAAAAGTATTTTCATAACATATTTAACCAATTGTCACAAAAAGATTAATGGTAAGAGCTACAGAGAGTTGGAAGTTGTAGAATAACCATTTCATCTTGATATCAGATCAATATGATCTTCTAAGCTAAGTGTATGTGATAATATTTCACCATTTTTTTCATGAGATTTACTAAATCTTGGTTGGCATTTTTTTCTTCACTGATCCATTCTTTTAGGTGTAAATAGAAAATAGACAAGAACAAGAATCATGATTTTACTCAACCACTTAATTAAGGCAATGGCCATTTGCTTGTAATCACCTGCAATCCTTGGGAGATCTTTTTATGAAAATTTGAGTTTTTTATAATGCTGAAACTGCAGTGTCTTTTAAAAAAAATTATTATCTAAACCATTTGAGCAAGCTCCCTTTTAGCGCTTCTCAAGGTATTCCACTATTCCTAGATTATCAACCATAAACACTTTGAACCTCATATTTAGATATAGTCAGCCCCATGGTTCTAAAGATGGGTATTATACTAGTTTCAGTTATCTCTTACACCATATACTTAGATAAAGGGCAATATACTTGTGTTGCCTGTTATCATTGAGTATAATAAGAAAATGAACAATATACAGAACAATGCCAAGCCATATCTTCCATTACCACTATTTAGTTGGCACTACTCAAGTCAGTACTGAACAGTGGTCAGCCATACCTATTTACCATGGTACTCATTTTTGAGGTCCAAAACCAAAATATCAATGGATCACCTGATATGAAAATGATAAGATTTAGCCCTAATTGTTTAACATTAGAACCAGTTTTTTCTGAAAAGTGATAATTAAGTAAATATGAAAATGATAAAGGAGAGACTGAGAGTTAGCCCTTAATTACATTTGCAACTTTAGAAACATGTTACTAGACAGGGATGTAGGTCAGGTGATACATTGATATTAAGGAATTGGCCCTAATATATAAGTTCCCTTCATAAATTGCTCTAATGAAGAATCACAATTTTATGGATTTAAATTTCTTTCCTTTCCTGGTAGTTAAATGATATTTCTTTAAAGATGGTATGCAAAGTCCATGATGAAGCTGCAGTTATTCATGTTTTCATTTTTCTTCTAACTTTTGGGCTGATGGGATTTCTTGTACTTGATATATTAAAATGATGTCAGAAATGAATTCCGAGTTTCCCTGTCATGGGGAAACTCATGCCAAACAATGTGCAGTCATGCTTTGCATGTGCTACCTATTATATATGCTATGACTGGCACAGGGGATGAAGTGATAACACACCAAACTTTTCTATTCTATTAATATAAAAAACCTTGATTTAGAGACTCAACTTCTCACATCAAAAAATTATTTTGCTGATGTGTTAACGATTAAATTCTCAAAACAGAACATCACCATGAGATGTCTGATTCATCATCTGACAGTGAGATAATAGTTGGAGGGTGGAAAGAAATAGAAAATTATTTTTTTTATGACAAAGAAGAAGATCTTGTGGTAGTTCAAGAGAAGATTCATGAGTGTAAGGAGATATGTGTGGTTAACAGAGAGGACTTCAGTCTCCTAGATCTTGATGAACAATTTGAACCTCTGCTGGATAATAAACAAGTAGAAAAATTAGCTGATTGTGGAGGATCAATTTGTGAAAATACATATACGAGTGAATATCTTGAGATGCAACCCTCTTCTTCTGGAATATAGTTAGAGAAAGATATGAAGACTACCTGCAAGGAAGACATCTCGTTCACAAGTGATGCTAATCCCATTGTTGATAGCAGGGCTTGCTTCAAATTAGAGTGGCAGCCTCAAAAGTCTGTCTTCTTCTCAAACGAAAGGCTTGTCTGAGGGCATGGTAGAAATTAGTGTGGATAAAGTTCCTCTGCCAGGGGAAGTTGTTTATGATGGAATTTTGCATGATGGCATGGAGATGGAACATTTGAAACAACAGGATGTCAATCATACTAATACTGAGTATGGAGAGCCTACTGTAGAAACAGTGTCTTCACAGCAAAGCTCTTCACTTCAGATTGTACCATGGGTCAGTGGGCAATTAGCCATGAACCATCCAAATAATTGTGAGACACATTTACCGATTGAAACAGTTGATGTCAGCCTTAAGGTGCAACCTTTACCTGAGTTTAATCTGATTGTTAATCCAGGTAGCATTGCGGAAACTACTCCTAGTTTAGGTTCTCTGAAAGGCTTTGTTTGGCAAAGTGCCTTCAAGAAAAGGAAGCTCCATCATTCCTTTCAGTTGCTCAAAGGCCCAGAACCAAATACATAAATTATAATAGATTCTGTAAATAAGACTGAGGGTTCAACCACTTATTCTGATGAGGAAATCACGACGGAAAACCTTGTCACTGAAGAAGCACCTGTGAATTCTGAGCCTGAAGATGTTACTGTTACTTCAAATATCTCAATTGGTTCTGAACTATGGAAATACGGGTCTGCCTACTTTTTTGCAATTCTTCTTCAAATCTAAAATCGTGCCTTAGAAATCCTGATGCTCCTCGAGAAAGGAACAAAAAGTGCGAAGTACGATAGAAATTCGAAAGTGTTTTTTTATGATAGATTCATAGTTGAAACGTATTAGCACTTTATCCTTTCTGGTTTTCTTCAGTAACACAGAGCGAGAACTGTACAGATTTTGCAGCTAAGGAATGTAAAAGTATAATTTTTCCATTTGTTAGGTAATCTGGGGAAAGGCATTGGATATCATAAACTCAACTAATGTTGTCTTTCTGTTTTTGTAAAGATATGCTGGAGAAGATAGAGACATTGTTCATACTTTTTCTAGATAAATGTTCTATTGTAAATTCAACTAATATTATAAACTCAGAATTTGAAGAAGATAAGCTGGAGTAGCAATACACTTTACATAATACATATCTTGTCCCAGATTAATCTTCCATGATACTGTTCCTTGGTATAATAAAGAAAAAAGCAGGATGAAAGTGCAAATGACGAAATTAAAATATTTCTATACATGTTAATCTTCCGTTCATATTGTTTAGATTTAAAGTTATACTTATGTAATACAAAAATATGAATTGTTTTAAGTAATTTAATCTATTATTGTGAATATATAACTTTAATTAATACATATGATTAAAATACAAAGTAATATCAGATCGAGTGAGTTAAAATAAAATATATAATTTAATGCTTTGAAAAAATTATTTTTTATCAACAAAAGATAAAAATAAAATATATATAAAGTTACTGGACTAATATATAATATAATCATATTTTAGAGAAATTGTTTTGAGATAAATATATTAATAATTATTCAAACCATAATTTTTTAATCCTATTTTAATATCCAAATTAATTTTATTTTTTATAAAGAATATAAAAGTATTTATCTTGTAGGAAAGAAATGAAAATAGAAAAATTATCATGGTTTTGTTAAAAAAAATTTTTTTGATGTGTATGAAAAAAAAAGATTTAGAAAAGTAAAAAGTGAAAAAGTTTATTTTTCAGAAAAAGTATAAAAGTTAATTGGGACTTGAAAAGGGTGAAAAGGAAAAAAAAAATTGAATAGCAAAGGTATTCTAGGGTTTATGAAAGAAAAGTTATGATTTTGATAAATATTGGAAAGAGTTTATAGTTTTTTATAATAAATCATAATGTTTTGATAAATTTCTCTAAAATGTATAAGGTTTTCAAAATTTCAGAATTAAACTCATACAAACTTTAAAATAATAGAGGGCAAACTTTCTATTTCTAAAAATAAAATAACATGAACCGAATTAGTTCAGGTCTATTCGGTTCATCTTGTCCAACCAATCCGATGCAAAAATAATCCAATTATGTCGGATCCGGGTCATACTCCAAAACGAATCCATATCATCCTTACCCGATAAACTTCGAAATAGAGAAAAGAAAACGTAGATGAGGGGGTAATAAGAACGGGGCTTATCCTCGAAACCAATCCACTGCGTTAGGAGGCTGATATGGCTCTCCTCTTCCCTTCCCTCTCTCTCGCTCCGTCTTCCTCCTCTCTTCCGGCTCTTTTCATTCCCCTCGCAGCTAATTTCTGTAAGTAATCTTTGCGGATTCTTGTTAAATCTATTTACTTGCAAGCTTTCTCTACCGAAAATCTGAAATCTCATCGGTTTGGTCGAGTCCTGGCCTTTTCCTCGTTGGGTTATTTCTACAAACACTTGGCAGGTTTCAGGTGTTCGCATTTGACTAGAATATTCTCACTGTAATTTGTGTACTTTGTTTCTCAATGACAGTGTATTTGTCATTTTTGTTATGTTTTTAGCTGTCCTGGGCTTGCTTCCGACGTTTGGTTAGGCATAGGTTCTAGGTTCTAAGATCTTTCACCAAAATGTCACCTTGTCCTATAAGGAAAATTAGGTTTTCAAAAGTGGATTTGTTTATATAAATTCGATTCTATTTGGACTGGCATTGATTCTACCTTTGGGCTTCGTTTCTTCACTTTGCAAATTTGAAATCAAGCTTGTCAAAGGCCCTAGGCGCACTCAAGGCGCAAAGATTCCCATATCGCCTGAGGTGCAATACGCAAAAAAAACTAAAGCAATGTACACCTTTTTAAAAATATTATCTATGCTATTCTCAAATAATAAAAAATATGGTATGAAATATAAGAATTAGATTATATGCACCATTGCACCTATAACATCAACAATTCCAACAAAGAATTAAAACATCGCATCTAATGAATCTAATTAAAGAGACAAACACTAAAATCTTTAAAAATTAGGCAATTCAAATCAAAACCAAAGTTTTTAAGTTTAAACAAAGTTTGTGATCCTCCTGGTCCCGACTCCCTAGAGATCACCCCTGGAGTTCCTGTCACTAAAACTATTACCAGTTTCTTCACCATCCTCATCTGACTTATGTCCTTCAAGATCATCTTTTGTTTCATGCGAATCCGTCTCACTCTCTTCAAAGTCACGCTCAGTTGAGCCTTTTGAACTATCAACACTAGGGCTTGACTTTCCACGAGTTGACTTGGCTTGTTTACTAGTGAATCTAGTGGGTTCTCCAGCTTGGTTTGAACCAAGCGCATAAGGCGCACACCTGGAGCTTCAAAAAAAAGCCCCCAGGCGTGCGCCTTAGCTGCGCCTAGGTGAAGCGTTGCACCTTGGCTTGGCAAGGCGCATGACCAATTTGGCACTGCGCCTGGCGCGCGCCTTTGACAACACTTTTTGAAACATTTTCTGATTTCATTTACTATGCCAATGCTCGCAGAGATGCTTGATCTCTGTGACCCATGATATTTCTGTTTTGCTATTCATTGCTGAGATGTTTTTTTCGCCAACTTCCCCAATTAAAGCATTTTGTATTGGTTTATTTTTCATTTCTTTTGGTTACTTCCTTATTGGCCGACTTAACTTACCTTGGTCCTTGAATTAATTTGATTATTGTGAATGCATTTTTCAGCGCCGAAGTTGCAGACAAACCTCTACCTTTATCCAAGGTCCTTAAATGGAGTGACAGTCCCCTCTCCTGCACTTGTGCAGAAGAGGTTGACAGTTGCTCGTGCTTCTTCGGGGACTGATGGGAAGGAGGGAAGTGTACCTGAGGCTGCTCCATCAGAGGTATCCGAGGAGGCTGTATCTGTGGAGAATCTTCCTTTGGAGTCGAAGCTGCAACTGAAGCTTGATCAGAAGCTGAGGATGAAGCTTGCCAAAAAGGTTAGGCTTCGGAGAAAGAGACTTTTACGAAAGCGGAAGATGAGGAAGAAGGGAAGATGGCCACCCTCAAAGATGAAGAAGCTCAAGAATGTATGATCATGGTGGTGTACCTTTGCTGGTTTGGAGCTGCCTCTTGATTCTCCAGTCCTTTTTCTTGTTTGGTCTGATGTTAACAGATTATCTGATTAATCTTGCATTTTGTTTCTCAATTCCATTGACTTTTCAATATATGGAATAGTTTCTAGCTGAAATCCTTTTGAGAAAATCCATTTGGCCTTGAGCAAATAAATCAATTGTATGATTAGATTAGTTGTCTCCAAATGGTTCCAGACTTGAAGGGTTTTCCTTTTCCAAGTTGTAGACTGTACATAGTACACTGCACTATTTTTAAAGAAGAAAATGACTAACTTATAACATAACCATTACAAGGCATCATACACAGGAAAATACACACACAAGATGCTACAACTAAGGATCAAACCAATGGTGTGTGACTAAAACCTAATGGGATTTATCTTGTTTGGTATGGGATTTTTCTTTCCCATCTAATGGGATTTCTAAAACCTACATTTGATTTCCACTTTAACAGGACCTTGTAATCCTATATGATGCAATTTAATGTGAGATTACAAATTCCACCTAGGAGGTGGGATTTCATTTATCCCATTACATTACAATTTAAATTTTTTATTATGCTCTCATAATTAACTTATTGTCATATGGATAGCATGCATACTGAACATTCCTGTAGTTAATTAATGGATACCAAACATGATTTTTGAGGAATCCCAGGATTATTAATCTTGGGATTACAAATCATGGCATTAGTAATCCTGGGATCAAATCTTGGAATTTTAGATCTGAATACCAAATCGAGACCTTAAAGTAATGGATAGATATTAAATTTTAATTATATGTGAAGTTGTAAAATATATGTTTTAACTAAGCAAAAATCTCCCCATGATTCAATTGAGAATCATGTAGAATGGAGGGAAATGGTCTCCTTAACCTTTAAAAAGTTTTAAAAAAATCTCTTCAATTGGTATCTTCTTCCCCTTCTCCTTCAAATCCCTCCATCTAAAACATCCTTAGACTAAGAAGTTCAGTTTCATTATGGAAGTGCTTCTTATTGCTGTTGATGTCACTCTTTTTTTTTTTTGTTTATAAACGTCATTGTTTGTCTAATTTTCAATCTAAAGTGTTTGTTTTACCCATATCTATTCTTTAATACTACTTAAATTTACATTTGGAAATAGTGAAACTAAATATGGTAGGCCACTCCACAGACTTTGATTAATATTTAGCTGTGCCATGGCATTTGACAATTTCGTTCAGAAATAAGAACTACACAAGATTGTCAACCAGGCTACCCTTAACATCCTGACACAATCCAGGAGTTCCTCCTGGTGGGAATAATTCCAGGCTTATTTTTTTATGACTTTGGAGTCAATTTTCATGAACATGAAACTACATATTTCTTCCGAGAAAATATTGGCAAAAACATTCAGCATTAACATCCAAGAGTTCCTTCTTTTTTCTATTGTGATTTCTATTTTACTTCAAAGTTTTTCTGGTTTACCCATCAAAATTGCTACAATGTCTTATATTCTTCTCGCAAAATGCATGTATCTTATACTTCCCTGCAAACACAAGAAACTTCAGTACTATGGGCCTAGTAATTGCTGATAGTGGTTCAAGATGACATATTTTGCTATTTTCAATGCAGGATGATTATTTTGTTAACCATAATTCTATCCATTCATAACACTAGTATGGACTATGGAGGTAATCAGACCTAAAAGGATCTTACAGTCTGATGTTAAGGGTATCTAAGATAGGTTCCTAAGTTTGCAGGGTTTATATGACGCATTAATTTTAGAGGGGTGATAGAGTATTTTCAATTTTACTGGAATTTGTTCTTCTACTACAATAGCCAGGCAAAACCAATTTTATTATGCTACATTTAGTCAAGCAATAGCATTCATGTAAAATCTCATGAACTCATCATACTTTATCCATCTTCTCTAGGAGATTCTTTATCTTATTGAAATGCAAGTGATGATTGTCTGTATTTGCTTGTCAAATTTGAAATATTCATTGAACAAAATTGTCTATTACTACTGTACAAGCAAATATCAAAGATGAAGTATTCCATGTTTATAGATGTTCTGCTGGCTCTATGTTTTCTTATTCTATTCAGTCTCCATGTTCGACTGTTTGATAGTCTATTTGCAACTGCTCTATGGATAAATTGAAAATAAAAATAGAAAAAAATATGACTTATATGGCTCCATATAAAGCATAATTGTTTCGGGCTAATTCCAGCAAAATGTTTCCTCATCAAATGTTGTGTTTCCTTTCATTTTTCATCTATTTCATTTGGTAGCTCCTGTCCTCGAAATTGTGCCACAACTGAATCATACAATTATCTGTTCACAGATGTTAAATGCTCGGATCTTTGAAGTTGACCAAGTAAAACAGAGTACTGAAAATATGAATTTTAGTGCTTAAAGCAAAAGGCAAAGTCAGTTTAAAGAAGACAATCATTGCATACTTCCAGGGATTTCTTTTAGAAAAAATAATAATTAGGAAGGCATTAGAAGAATGATGTGTGTTCCTCAGTCCTCACCCTCCAAGTCATCTAGAATCTTTTGCTCTCATCCATTATCTACATAGAAAATTAAAAATCATCATCATCATCATCATCTTTCTATACCTTTTTTTCTCCTTGGGGATGAAGGGGAAAGGTGAGTCGAAGGCAACCAAATTCATTAAGATAGTGAGTGAAAGGTTGAAAGTGTAATATATAATGTCAAGCAATTGAATCTGTTCAAATAGTCAATCTCCATTTCGTTGGTACTGAGTTCGTAGTTGTCCAGTACAAAGTCATTGCTATCGAACAGTTCCAACTCAAAAATTTCTTTGCATCTCCTCCAAAAGTTCAACTATGAGCATGCTTGATAAATTCTGTAAGCTTTAAGCCTTTGTGGGACCAAAAATTGCCATCAGTACATATTTAATGAAATTACACAAGATTTATGCTGAGTATAAGGGTCAGAGTTCCGAGTTCCACCTAAATTAGGCAGATCTATCAGGAGAAGCAAAGCCACCTTGAAAGGAGAAAAGAAAGTGGAGCGGAGCATAATTTATTTTTCAAATTGAACGAGGTTACCAACTTAGTCTTTATGTTATGTTATCTATAACTTCGTTGTGCTCGGTCAAAATTGTTCAAGTCGAGGAGTCTAATTCAAAATTCTCTGCGTCTTAATTTAAATTAATTAAATTAAAGATATATATTATGATCATTATAGATTTTTTTCCAAAATATATAATTACTTCGTAACTTAAAATTTAATTTAATTTATAAAATAATTTTTTATGATATAAAAGAGGTATTACGATGCAAAAAAATATTTTCATCAAATATTTTATAATTTTTATTTTTAATTTTAATTTATATACTTGGCACAAAATTCTCTAATATTTTAAGTTTGAAAATATTTTTTTTTATTTTACCATTTTTTCATAAAAATATTTAATAAATTAAAATTATTTTTTAAAATTTTCAGCCAAGCCTCGATTAGAGACTTTGGTCGAGAATAAAATGAGTATTCTGAATATTATATTTGGAATCTAAAAGTTTCTACGTTCAAAATCTGAATTTGATCATTTTCACCTATCAAAATTCGATTTCACTGTAAAACATTTGCGCTTGCAAGGATTGTATGTGCTAGGGGGTGAGCGGGTTCGGGTACCTTATAATTTTCATGATACTCGAATTTTATCCTGTACAGACCAATTTTTAAATTTTGAATCCGGACCTTATCTATCCAGTTGGAACTTGGAACCCGACCTTATTCTGAAACCTATGTAGTACAGGTTCTGGGTATCCTATTAAGACCTATAAATGATAGATTTCAGTGAATAAGTTCCGAACATATTATTGGAACATGTTTATTTACATGTTCCAATAAGGTATTATGAAATTTGTACTCTTGAAACATGTAGATGAACATGTTCGAGAGTATAAGTTATGAGTACCGATTTCGAATACTCAATATGTTGCATCCGAAATTAGTTTTAATCAATTTCTTAAATTTTATCCCGGATCTTAACTCGAATTTAATTCGAATCTATCTAAAACATATCCGATTGGGTAAACTTTCAACTCGGATATACACCCCTAGTATGTGCTGTCAAATAAGGCACGCTTCAATAATTGATGCGCACAATGATTCGGAATGGTAATTGCTTTTTCATTATATTTTCTTTAATTTTTTCAAATTTAGGTAAGTGCTTTCCAGCTCATTTATTCTTTAACTTTTCTTTTTCGAATAAGGTAAGTTATTTTCCCAATCATCTTTTTAACCTTTCTTTCCGAATAAGGTAATTACTTTCCGATGGTCCACTTCAGACCAAATGACAGTTGATTGAAATTAATTCCATTTATTAAAATATGTACTTCACTTATATATATAGACGTTGTTATTATTAACTAGGGGTGTAATCAGGGATGATAACGATTCCATTAATCGTCTTTTGATGATTAATTAAAATTGAAATCGAAAAAAAACTCGCTAATCAAAATTGAAATCAAAATCGTTTGATTTCAAAAGTTAATATCCAGAACCAAAATCGAAACTGGTTCATTATCTGGTAGATGAGTAAACATGTTTCGGGTAAATTGGTAAACGAGTTTCAAGCAGTGGATTTAGGATTTTTAAATTAAGAATATATATAATCGGATAAATGGATACGGGTCTAGTGTATATATATATATAAAAGTTATTATCAATTTTAGTTATCGATTAACCGCGGATTTACATTGTTTGTGATGTCAAATAAGGCATGTTTCTAGGGATGACAACGGTTCGGTTAATTGTCTTTTTGGTGGTTAATCGAAATCGAAATCGAGTAAAAAAATTGTTATCCAAAATCATACCGTTTCAAAAACCAATATCTAGAATTGAAACCGATTCATTATCAATTACCCGCCGGATATCCGAAATCAAATTTTGGATAAAAAGGTAAACATGTTTCGGGTAGCGGGTTTAGGATTTTTGAGTTAATAATATATAATCATATAAACAGATAGCGAATTTAGAATTTAGGATTAAGAATATATATAATAAATTATTACCGATTTTGATTATCGGTTAACCGTGAATAACTGATAATCAAAATCGAAATATACAATCGATTTTAGTTATCGATTATCCGCGACGCAATAATCAAAATCGAATCGATTAATCAAAATCAAAATCGAACCGTAATTAATGTAATGGGATCTCTATTTTGAATTTCACTAATCAAAATCAAAATCGAACCGTAATTAATGTAATGGGATCTCTATTTTGAATTTCACTAATCAAAATCAAAATCGAACCGTAATTCCACTCTCCAACGTCGGATACTGCGGTTCGGTTCAATTGCCATCCCTTCAATAATTGATGCGCACAATGATTTGAAATGGTAATTGCTTTTTCATCATCTTTTCAACTTTTTTCAAATTTGGGTACATTATCATTTTGCGCATCAATTATTGAAGCGTGCCCAAAATGTAAACGGAAGCAGATCTAATCATCAACAAAATACAAGATATTTGCAGCAACAAAAGGGGCAACAAGGAATCTAATTATTGTGGCGGTGAGATCCTCTTCTCGACACACCTCCTCCGAACCCTAACACAACCATCAACTCCCTCGCGGACCTTCCTTCTCAAATACCCCCCCAAGCCGCAGGCCACAACATCGCTTCCTCCACCACCCTCCGCAACTCCATCACAACCTCCGCCATTAATGACCTCCTCTCCACCTTCTCCTCCACGCACTTCGCAGCAACACTCGGCATCTTCCTAATTAACCTCCTCTCCATCTTCCATGAGCTCATCACATCCCTAATCAAGGGCAAAGCCCACACAACTTAACGGCGGATCGCGCGTCACGTCGACAGCTGGTGCATACATAGTCGGCATTCTCCTAATTAACCTCCTCTCCATCTTCTATTAAATCTGTTTTGATGGAGCATACATAGTCTCAAATCTTAAGAATGCCTTCAGCGAGTCCTTTGCAATCCGAGGCTGAGAAGTCTGCAACAGCTGGTGCAGGTTTAAACTCCTTTACATCCTCACTTGGCAG
Organism: Canna indica; assembly: GCA_034359265.1. NCBI lineage: Eukaryota > Viridiplantae > Streptophyta > Magnoliopsida > Zingiberales > Cannaceae > Canna > Canna indica. Next base: position 1,627,400 of record CP136891.1, read on the forward strand.
AATGACACAGCAGCAATAGGCAATAGGCTTTCTGTACTCAACATATCCATCCGATCAGGTATACAGATTTAATGTCTTGTCTTCAATTTTGCATGAAACTTGGCAATATTTTTTAGTTGCTTACTTGATAGAGTTCATGTACTTAAACAACATTTGAGCTCCTACATCGTTTCCAACCTGAGAAATTAGGAAGAAGCCTGAATCAAATTGTACCACTTTCTCAAAGTCATCAATTAGGACTGGTCCTTCAGCTCTAGATCCTTCACCAACTTCTTTATTCTTCTTGTCACAGTGTTAACTGTTAACACATAATATCGTATTCCAGCAACCTTGATCCAGGATAACCTGAATTTATTGCATAATAATTAGATGCATACATGTTAAATATATCTAGTTGAATGTTTTAGCATAATATTGATAAAGAAAAAGAAAAGAGCTTCTATATACTAACACGTGCACTGAGTTTTATGGAATACTAATGAAGATCCTGCACTTCATTATGCAGCAGTTATGAGAAAGATTATTGGATTTGAAGGAACTATTCTAAAAGTCATGAAGGTACTTGTCTTTTGGTGTAGACTTTGCTGCAACTAAGATTGGATAAATTTATTGCATATCCTCAGAAATTTTGTAAGTTGTCATATACTTCGAAAGTATGCGATCTATTCTCGTAGTCCATGTATGAATATATTACTTTGCACAATTTTTGTGTGCACTTGTTGGAAAATAAGACTGGAGATGACATTAACAATGTGAGCCTAATTTCCTAAACAATTCAGGGTAATTTGTCTAAGTTATATTTCTTTTTAAAGCTATTTCTTGACAATTTCTACATAAATTATGCTAAATTGCTAATGTAATTTACCTTGAATATATTTCCATTGCTAGGAACAATTGTTGACCGGAAAGTCCTATCAATGCTGCAAGCTGCAATAGTTAGGATCCATGGAGTTTTATTGAATTATAACTTTCACGAATTCCAAATGTTCTAAACACCAGTGACAATAAAAATTAAGATATAAAATATAGATGTTTTTATAAGTCGAGGTTGGTAGCAATTGTCGGCTCACAATGGCAGAGCCACTAAGAGGAGGCAACCCTCCAATTGTCCGTTCATCAAAGGGTTTACATTAGGGTTAATTATAATTTATTCATCATGGTCTTATGCAATTGCAAAATTCATAAAATTATCCAATAAATTGAAGAAAATTATGTTTAGTATGCAGGACTGTGGGACAATTTCACAAACAGGTTGGCGACTTGGCGTCGATTCTAGTCCCAATTCGTGCCAAGTTCCAACCCTTCCCTTCGGACGGCAGTCACGCCACCGGCTCACCGAAATCGTATCCCCCGGTCGATGCTCTGGCTCGGCCGGCGCCGCCCACAGTGGCGGTGCTTCTGCCTCCCTTTCATGGCGGAGCAGCGGGCGGCGTTGGTGAACGTGAAGCTGAAATGGGTCAAGGATTGGCCCCTCGATTCCGTTGTCTCCCGTGAGCGCCACCTCGTCCATCTCATCTCCTCCCAACCCCACGGCCGCGCCACTCCCCACGAACTCGCAGCTCGCCGCCGCCAGTTTGGCCTCCCCTCCACCAACATCGCCGCCTTCATGCGCTGGTTCCCTACCGTCTTCCGCGAGTCCTCTCGTAGTAATGACAGCGGCGACGACGTTCCATGGTTCTCCCTCTCAGAAGACGCCCTCAGCCTCCGCCACGAGGAGCTCCAGGTCCTCGCGAACGCCGAGAAGGATCTCGTCGACCGTGTCCGCCGCCTCCTCATGCTAACCGCCGACAGGTCCCTCCCGCTCCACACCGTCGACCAACTGCGGTGGGACATGGGCTTGCCCTCGGATTACCACCTCTCCCTCTTCCCCCGCCACCCGGAGGCCTTCGAAATGATCCACCGTCCAGGAGACGAGCGCGTCTGGCTCAAGCTCGTATCCTGGGACCCTCGACTCGCCATCTCCGAGCTCCAGAAGAAGAACGCGTCGTCCACCGCAGTGGAAGCAGAGAGCAATTGCTTGACGTTCCCGGTGAGGTTTACGAGGGGGTTCGGGCTGAAGAAGAAGTGCATGGCATGGTTGCGGGAATGGCAGACGCTGCCTTACACCAGTCCATACGCCGATGCCTCTGGCCTCGATCCCCGGACTGATGTCTCCGAGAAGAGGATCGTGGGGGTCTTCCACGAGCTCCTCCACCTTACCATTGCAAAGAAGACAGAAAGGCGGAACGTTTGCAACCTACGGAAGCCGCTTGGCCTGCCACAGAAGTTCACCAAGGTGTTCGAGCGCCATCCTGGCATCTTCTACCTGTCGGAAAAGATGGCCACACAAACAATTGTGCTCAGGGAAGCTTACGATGGCAGGGAACTCCAAATAAAGCACCCACTACAGGGAATCAGAGAGAAATATATGGCCCTACTGAGGGCAGCCCGGCCGCAGCGGACAAGAGGATCTTCTGAGAAAGGGAATGAGGAAGAACAGACATCTATGGATTCTGAGCTGAAATTTATGAAAGATAGTGACGATTATGGTGATTCAGATGCTTACACCAGCGAATTCTCCGAAGAAAGGTGTGATATTTCCAGCTTGGTTTCAGATAATGATGATGATCGTAATGCCCAAGATGCTTCTTGACCATTGCCTTCTCTCCATGTTTACAGAAGCTCAATCTGCGTAGTTACAGTGAGATAGAAGAGCAAAATGGAACAAGGATTTTGTATGAACAAAATCTTCATGACTCTAAACAGAATGATAGCGATTCAACAATTATGATTTAACTTAATTCATTCATTATGTTTCAGATTCTAATTTTATGTGCTTGCTCGATACACTAATTAAGCTTTAGCAAATACTGAGTTCTTCCTCTGATTTTTGTTGATATTGTATACAATCTGTGAGTTAAATGAAATCCTTTCTGCAAAAACTAAAATCTATCTTCTTTCAGATTTCTCACACTCCATCAAGTGGTACAATTAGTAAGGTTTCTTCGGAACTCATGAATGAGCTTGAGCTGCTCGAGTGATCCTTCCATCAATCATGCATCCAGCAGCAATGGTAGCCTTTTTTCTTGCCTGAATTTGTCTATACATATTGGCAAACTGGAAATTCGATGCCATTTTTCGGAATTTTGACGATAAATTGGCAGCTTATATAGCATAGTTAGATTCACTCTGTTTGAATCTGTTGTTGGCCAAATATTGAGAATTATAATGACTAGCTTCTAGTCTGTCGTAGGAAACGTGTCGAGAAACTTTATGAGGTGGAATTGCTTAGATAGATGTGGCAGATAACAGTCGAAGAGATGTTCATGACTACCGCTGAAGAAGCAAGCGAAGAAATGAGTCTCCTCTGCCTAATATGTTGGAAATTCAAGATTAGTTAATGGACCAAAATTTAACGTTTTCAGGCATATTGTGCATAATTTTTCACGATGTATTTATTGACAAAATTGAAATGTGATACTTTCCCTTTTCAGGATAAGCTGTACATACTACATATCGATGTTACCTGGTCTTAGTTGAGGAGATTTTTAATGACCTAATAACGAGCAAGATGCTAAGTGTAGATTAGATTCACGACATGTTTGGGATCCTCTCTGGAACTAAAAGGTAGAACTATAGATAAGGAATAAAAATAGAGAAGAAATAAAATAACTGGACATTAAGAATAAACTACAAATAAAGATGAAATAATAAAAATATCAAGAACACAAATAAATTGTTGCTGATATTGTGCGAGTCCAGACCTCATATTTGGCTACCTAGCCTCACAGGTAAATTATCAAGAACGTATGGAGTCCCAAATCATTTTAGTTTAAGATATGTGTTGCAAGGGAAAATGTTCATATTTGAAGGAGTTATGAGAAAGATTATTGGATTTGAAGGAACTATTCTAAAAGTCATGAGGGTACTTGTCTTTTGGTGTAGACTTTGCTGCAACTAAGATTGGATAAATTTATTGCATATCCTCAGAAATTTTGTAAGTTGTCATATACTTCGAAAGTATGCGATCTATTCTCGTAGTCCATGTATGAATATATTACTTTGCACAATTTTTGTGTGCACTTGTTGGAAAATAAGACTGGAGATGACATTAACAATGTGAGCCTAATTTCCTAAACAATTCAGGGTAATTTGTCTAAGTTATATTTCTTTTTAAAGCTATTTCTTGACAATTTCTACATAAATTATGCTAAATTGCTAATGTAATTTACCTTGAATATATTTCCATTGCTAGGAACAATTGTTGACCGGAAAGTCCTATCAATGCTGCAAGCTGCAATAGTTAGGATCCATGGAGTTTTATTGACCACATTAAAAGGATATGGTCCATATTTCCACCCGAACATACGACCAACACAATTCTCCAGTTTGCATGAAATGCACCAATAGCAATGGGATCACTAAGAAAATCTGATGCGAAAACCAAAATCATTCCTAGCGGTATTGACATTATGTCAACATCGTGATTAACTGCATCGTCAATTGCTTTTAACACAATAGAGGTTTCACAACCACCGAGTGAGCATGCTTCGTAACATTGCAATCCTACTTGAAGGAGAACGCCCATTGGTTACATCTTGTGTCAGGCCATAGTAGTTGGTTTTTGACACCATTGAGCCCGCCGTTGTGGATGATGTGTGTGTTCCATGGCCTATGGAATCCCTCGGTGATCATGAAGCATTTAGTTTGACATGGGATCTCTATAATGGTGGTTGGATGGTTCCTGCTTGGATGATGTAGTATCTTGCTCAAATAAGCTTCGTGTCCCCACCAGTCAATTCACAAGAGGTGGATTTGAGGCAAGTATTTATATACAATTTTTCTCACATTTTTTTTTCAAGAAAATTGAGTGATTGGAAAATTTTTATATATTACTAAGTAAGTTGAATTTGTGATTAATTAGTTGAAAACAAATTTGTGAAAATTGCATGCATAGTTATGTCACTAGTTATATATTGTGATAAAAGTGACCAACTGTAAGGCCAAAATTTCAATCACAAATATCTTTTTGCCACTTCTTGTGCCACTACTCAAACTTCATAACCGAATTTTTTGCCACTGCTATGGCTAAAATCTTGCAGTTCTCCTTTGTTTTTCTTCTCTGTTTTTGCTTCTCTTTTTTTATATGTTACTTCAAACCAAGTTGCAGAAGTATTAATGGGAGACTGCACCTTCTTATAGCTTTTCGCAATTCTCATTCTACCTTTTTTTTATCGTTTCTTTGTGTCAAGGACACTCAATTAGCAAATAGAATCATGTTTAACAGTCCCAAAATGTCATCTGAAAAAGATTGAAATGCAGGCAAAACAGCACAAGGGATCATGGTTGTAGTAATTTATTACATTTTGTTGAGTTAATTGTTGAGGATCTTTCAGTAGAGCAGAGAAAAGATGATAACACGATGGTTGAACAGAACAAGCATATTATAACATGTTTATTAAGGTTTTGATATCTAATAGTCATCATTCATCAATGTTTTAATATTACTACAAAACATCATATCAATTGCAGATATTTTTATTTTATTTTCGTATTGTCAATCTTTTACAAGAACATTACCAATTTCTCATTTTCTGGTTGCTCTATGTTGTTTCTAAAGATCTTGAGTCATTGCTTCTGCTTTTGATAGCCTTATGTTGTCTACATGGGAAGCACACTACAAGATGGAGACCATGAAGTTCTACAAGCAGCTCATTTGGTTATTTCAAGATAAAAGTTATTCTCAAAGAAAAGTAATAACATTAATTAAAAAGAAGCTTATGTTGTCTACATGGGAAGCGCACTACAAGATGGAGACCATGAAGTTCTACAAGCAGCTCACTTGGTTATTTCAAGGTAAAAGTTATTCTCAAAGAAAAGTAATAACATTAATGAAAAAGAAGCTGTGTTTATTATCTGATAGATGCAAGTTAACAACTTCAGTATTGACTCCTAACTCTCTATCTCATTAAACCTATCCTTGAAATCAAGTTATCATGCGGTTGTATTTGTTTTCCAGGATCAGATGCTCCAACTTCACACTACATGTTCTTGGTTTCTTAGATGCAGAATCTGGCATTGGAACAGCAACTCCATCATAAAACTTCTAATGATATTATAATTGGCATAATTGCTACTGGTAATTTTTTCATTCTTATTTTTGAATAACTTGGTATGCTAATAATTCCCTGGATAGCAAAGTTGTATTCCTCAATTGATAGACATATCTTTAGCAAACCTACAGCACACACAAAAACAGAGTCAACTAATGATATAACTGATTTTGAATTCATAATTACATGCGAAAGATGTATAAGTATGTTGGATGAAGTGCTTGTATTTGCCTCCTAATTAATTACTTTGGTAATTAGATAATTCTAGTGGAAATATAGTGTTATATTTGCTATTAGTTTTGCTGCAGGGATATGACCAGAGTCACCTAGTTTCAATGATGCAAGAATTGGGCAGATCCCATCAAGATGGAGAGAGACGTGCATGGAAGGATCTGATTTCAAAAGATCAAATTGCAATAGGTAAATGCATGAGCTTATAATTAACATTGTAAAGAACATCCCACTTTACAAATTATTTTAACATTTGCAACTAGAAAATCAAGCATTACTAACAAACACTTGTCATAAAAAGATATTTTTTTTTTGAAATTTGGCCTTAAGTTGGTCACTTTTATCAAAAAAACAACTAGTGACAAAACTGTGCAAATTGTGCATGGAATTTTCACAAATTTGTTTGTATTTGTCACTAATCATTTACAAATTTGACTCATTTAATAACAAAATCTTTCAGTCACTTAATTTTCTTGAAAAAAATGTGAAAAAAATCATATATAAATACTTACCTCAAATCAATCTCTTGTGAATTTATTGGTGGCAACAGGAAGTTGATAGGAGCAAGATATTATACCACCCAAATAGGTTTCCTCTAACCATCATCAAATGGATCTCTTGTTGAACTAAATGTTTTTGGATCGCCAAGGAGTTTTGTAGGCCATTGAACACACAAATCATTCACAACGGCTAGCTCAATGGTGCCAAATGCTCGCTACTATGGCGTGACACAAGGTGTAGTCGAGGGAGGTTTTGCTTCAAGTAGGATTGCCATGCACAAAGCATGCTCGCTCAGTGGTTGTGCAACCTCTACTATTTTTGAAGCGATTGTTGATGCAATTAAAGATGGTGTTGGCATAATCTCAATAATGATAGGAATGAGCTCCGTGTTCTAGACAGATTTTCTTAATGATCCCATTGCTATTGGTGTATTCATGCAAAACCAAAAAGCCGTGTTGGTCGTATGTTATGGTGAAAATGATGGATCAGATCTTTTGCTTGGTCAATACAGTTCCATGGATCATAATTGTTGCAGCTATACAAAAATATTGCCAAGTTTGATGTGAAACTAAAGATGAGACATTAAATTTGTATACTTGGTCGGATGAATATGCTAAATACAAAAAGCCAACTATCCTCATTCTATCAAGTGAGGATGTGAAGGAGTTAAAACTAGCATGAGATGTTCAAGACTTCTCAGCCATGGGTGCCAAAGAGCTCATTGAAGGCATTCTTTAGGTTTGAAACTATGTATATTAGATAATGTCACACAGCGTCATGATGTAATTCTATATGAAGAGTTATGTAAAAAGTTATGGTGATTTATAAGACGATAATAGGTAGACTATCGTCAACTTGAGCTTAAGTATTTGAATTAGACTAATCATTTGAGCATACAAGGTTGATGAAGTAATTTTCTCATAAAGTAGATCAGATTGGAACGGCATCCCTCATAATTAAGAATTCTAAAGTTGAATTAACAACTAAAAAGTTAGAAGGATAAATTCTCTTCCGCTTAGAGTGATAGAATTCCATTCATATAGAGTATGTATTGTGAGGATAAGAACTTACATTTGAACGGTGAAAAAAAATTAAATAAAAACTATAAAAATTAAATAAGATAAAGTTGACACGCAACAATGAAGATATGTACATATGTAAGAAATTTAAATTATCCATCGTGAAAGTCAAATGATCATCTCCTCCCACAAGAAATCAAAGAACTTGTAAGGCAAGAATTAGGATGATCAAAATTCAAAAATACTTTGAAGGTACTCATATATTTGCATAGCATACATATATTTGCAATTATTTAAATCTTACAATTTTATATGCAATAATCCAAAAATCCAAAAAAAACTACATGCATTACTTGCAAAATTTAATTCTAAGTGTATGTATTACTTTCATGCACTTTTAATCGTGGGCTCTAAAATTACAGATAAATATTTATTTTAATTTTACTAATTTACAACATGGACCTCTCGGCCATAGATTGTGTGAAACGAAGGATTAAAGAATTTTTAGGCCCATGACGCAACCCAATCATATGTTTCATCTTCGTATATATAGTTTTCATATAAATTGTATTTTGAAAAAATTGTTTGCTTTTTGTTGATAAAACAATTTCCCTTGCAAGGGTTGTTTTTGCCCATCACAAGCATATTTGGCTTGTTCTTTCCTTGCTAGCTTCACTAGATGATAGAAAAAGAAGAGCTTGGTTTCATCAATTGACATCGAAAAGTAGAAATAAAAGATTCCAAAATATGTGCATTATCTTCCTCATAATACTTTCTGCAGAAAGCAAAGGCAAGAGATGAACCAATTCCTTGCTTCTGATGGACTCTTGCTTTCATCTGCAACAACACATGGACCAAACTACAACAAAAGCTTCATGCAAACATATGGCCATTGTTCGACTGATCCGAAAAGAATGCTTGTCTAATACTGCAGACGGCAATGAGTTCGAGACATATTTTGAATTACTTTTTGTTAAAATTTTACATTGATTAAAAATATAATTAAATTAATTTTAAAATAATTTGAGCAATTCTTTTTCTTTGAGCTAGCTTTTGAAATAAAGTTAGATTCACTAATTTTTTAACATGATATCAAAATTTATCTTGTGATTGATATTGTGTCATCCGTAGATGTTCAATTTTGCAAAAACTTCACGCTCCGTCCAATCCTGAACATGAGGAGCTAACTTTTAGAGAAAAAGTTAGGCCTACTAATTTCTTAACACTTTTAAACACATTCTAAAAAGGAAGAAAATAATTGAAGCACTGGTTGCTTGGGTTAAGATCGTCGAAGTCATAATTAGTAGCAATCACAAGGTTGTGGATGATGTAATCCAAGTTGGTGTGAGTGACCAAGAAATAGAGGAAAAGCTACTGAGGATTTATTTTGGGGGAGAATCTTTGGACATGGCCTAATTATTCCCTACTTAACCATGTTATCAGAACTGGACAACCACGGGTTCGATCGAGTTCTGGATTTAATTCGAGGGTGAGTTGGTTGGGTAAAAATAAATCTTTAGAATAATATGTAATATCAATTCAGAATTATGTATCAAATTATGCAGAAACTCGTATATTTGTTTACTCAGATTTTTGATTTTTCCTGTCCATGAGTCGAACAGGTTCGGTCAAGGATCAAGTTCCTAAAATTAACCTAAATTTTCAACTCTGACCGACTAGTCCTTGATTAAAATCATATTTTCTAAGCTGAACCAAATAAACCCTACTTGCACCAATGTTCTTTGGTTTAATTTAAACTACTATAGTTGATTAATATCATTACTCTTCAATTATCAATACTATGTTTGAATAAATGTAACATGAAATTAATTCTAAAACATAACTGTATTTTTCATTTTGGTTCGGTTTGTAATCAAGAAAATAAGATTTACCCTGAATATTTATAGGAAAAACCTCAACTGCAATCAAACCACCCACTACATAAAAATCGAACCGAACCAAACCAAAAATACACGGTTCAATTTAGGTTCGCTTTTCAGATTGACCCAAAATATAAACATCCTATTAATGCCACTGAGATGGAAGCAGATCTAATTATCAACAGACTAAAAGATATTAACAGCAACAAAAGGGACAACTAAGAATCTACGAAATATCTTTTCCCTGCTTTATTCATTTCTTGCACTGATTAGCAGTTTCATACTCGGACATGCATACTTGGATCTTACTCCATCACTCTGTTGTCTTTTTTACTTCAAAGTTGATCCAGTTTCGCTGATCGAATGAGAGAGATTGCTGCATTGATAGTAGAACAGATAAGAATGCATTATTATGACAAAAAGGTTAAAAACATTCTCAAATCCATATTGTCAAAGTGAACTACTTGTAAGTCAAGTCTCTACAGAATGTGTGCCATTGCAAGCAATCATATTGTAATCAAAAGTTACTGTGTCATTAATCCATGGTCACTTTAATTAAAAATTCATCATTTTTATAGAAAAACCAGATCAAACCAAACTGGTTTAATTGATTAAACTGGGCAGACCGATCAAACAGGGATTCAGTGGCTGGAACAGCTCCAGTTCAAATTTAAAAATATGCAATTCCACACCAAGGTACAATCTTAGTTTGCTACTAATTGACCTTGTGATGTTGCTTTCCTTTTCCTTGGAGAAGAAAAATGCTAGAGAATAATATATGGAGAAAAATGCTAGAGAATAATATGTGGACCCCTGTTTAGCTATAAAAATAATGAATGAGGGCCCTGAAAATAAGTGATATAAAAGCTTAACATCATTGCAGGCAGAAAGAATCACAATCAGCTAATCAATCATTTCTTTGAACTCTCCTTTGTAGAGAGAAACATATGATGGAAGAATAAGATGCAAAGTCCACTCTAAGTCTCTAACCATTCAATAATTTTTAATAAGCAGATTTGAAGTAATAAACTTTAAATTACATATAATAATCAAATAAACAAAATAAGTGATATAATAATCAGATAGAAAAATAAACACAATACAAACACATTCATTCTATTAGGTTAATCTTCTGCATTTGATTGTAACCACAATACAAACACATTCATAAAAGGAAAAGTTTGTAGAAAAATAAACAAAAGAAAAGGACATTCCTATCTATTTATCAAATGCAAAAGAGCATCCACAACAAAAAGACTTGATAGCAGCACATGATTCAAAATTCCCTGGAAGCAAAAAGCTTTAACAAACCTGCCTACAAATGGGGCCTTGAGCACCTACTTCTTGTGTCGCTACTCAATCTTCATAGCCAATTTTTTCGCAAAGTGCTAGTATCTCTGCCATGGCCAAAATCCTGCAGTTCCTCTTCTTTGTTTTTGCTTCCCTGTCTTTATGTGTTACTTCAAACCAAGTTGCAGAGGTATTAATGGAAGACAGTGCCTTCATATAGCTTTTCTCAGTTCTTATTCTACCTTTTTGTCATTTCAATGTGTCCATGACACTCAATTAGCAAATATAATCAAGTTTTTTTTTTTTTTTTTAAAGCGAGTCCCAAAATTTCATATGCAAAGGATTGAAATGCACGCAAAACACCACAAAGGATCATCTTTGTAGTAATATATTACATTTTATTGAGTTAATTGTTGAGGATTCTTCAATAGACAGGAGAAAAGATGATAGCAAGATGGTTGAACACAACAAACATATGATAGCATCTTTATTAACGTTTTGATATCTAATAGTCATCATTCATCAATGCTTTAATATTTGCTACAAAACATCATTTCAGTTGCAGATATTTCTATTTTATTTTCATGTTGTCATTCTTTTGCAAGAAAAATACCAACTTCTCATTTTCTAGTTGCTCTAAGTTGCTTTTAAAGATCTTGAGACACTGCTTCTGTTTTTGGTAGCCTTATGTTATTTACATGGGAAGCACACTACAAGATGGAGACCATGAAGCTCTACAAGCAGCTCACTTGCAAATGCTATCCTCTGTTATTCCAAGGTAAAAGTTATTCTCAAAGAAAAATAGTAACATTAATATTGAGCATGTTAATTAATATAGTAATATCAACCTGGAAATTCATATTTAACTTTATGTTTCTATTAACAGTGAGGAGAAGGAAAGAGTGTCTCTAATGCAAAGTTACCATCACACCTTCAAGGGGTTCTCAGCCATGCTTACTGAAAAAGAAGCTGCTTTATTATCTGGTAGGTGCAACTGTGCAAGTTAACAAACTCAGTATAGACTCCTAACTCTATATTCTCATTAAACCTACATCCTTGAAAGCAGGTTATGATGAAGTGGTTTCGGTTTTCTGGGATCAGATGCTCCAACTTCACACTACACGTTCTTGGGATTTTTTAGATGCAGAATCTGGCATTGGACCACAACGACTCCGTCATAAAGCTTCTAATGACATTATAATTGGCATAATTGACACTGGTAATTTCCTTAATTCTCATTTTTCAAGAACTCAGAATGCTAATAATTCCCAAATAGCGAAGTTGTATTCCTCAATTGTCAAATAAATCTTTAAGTATGTTGAATAAAGTGCTAGTATTAGCCTCCTAATTAATTACTTTGGTAATTCGATAATTCTAGTGCAAATGCAGTATTATACTTGCTATTATTTTTGCTGCAGGGATATGGCCAGAGTCACCTAGTTTCAACGATGCAGGGATGAGGCAGATCCCATCAAGATGGAAAGGGACGTGCATGGAAGGATCTGATTTCAAAAAATCTAATTGTAATAGGTAAATGCATGAGCTTATAATAACATTGTAAAGAATTTCCACTACAAATTATTTTAACATTCACAACTAGAAAATCAACCATTAGTGATAAATTTGTCACAAAAAGATATTTGCGATTCAAAGTTTGGTCTTGCATTTTATCACTTCTATCACAAAATAACTAGTAACAAACTATGCATGGAATTTTCTCAGATTTGTTTTTATTTGTCACTAATCACAAATTCAACTCAATCTGTAACATAATTTTTCAGTCACTTAATTTTCTTGAAAAAAATGTGAGAAAAACCATATATAAATACTTACCTCAAATCCATCTCTTGTGAATTTATTGGTGGCAACAGGAAGCTGATAGGAGCAAGATATTACACCACCCAAGTAGGATCCATCCAACCACTATCAAACGGATCATTCGGAATATAATATGAACATTTTCCCTTGCAACACATATCTTAAACTAAAATGATTTGGGACTCCATACGTTCTTGATAATTTACCTGTGAGGCTAGGTAGCCAAATATGAGGTCTGGACTCGCACAATATCAGCAACAATTTATTTGTGTTCTTGATATTTTTATTATTTCATCTTTATTTGTAGTTTATTCTTAATGTCCAGTTATTTTATTTCTTCTCTATTTTTATTCCTTATCTATAGTTCTACCTTTTAGTTCCAGAGAGGATCCCAAACATGTCGTGAATCTAATCTACACTTAGCATCTTGCTCGTTATTAGGTCATTAAAAATCTCCTCAACTAAGACCAGGTAACATCGATATGTAGTATGTACAGCTTATCCTGAAAAGGGAAAGTACCACATTTCAATTTTGTCAATAAATACATCGTGAAAAATTATGCACAATATGCCTGAAAACGTTAAATTTTGGTCCATTAACTAATCTTGAATTTCCAACATATTAGGCAGAGGAGACTCATTTCTTCGCTTGCTTCTTCAGCGGTAGTCATGAACATCTCTTCGACTGTTATCTGCCACATCTATCTAAGCAATTCCACCTCATAAAGTTTCTCGACACGTTTCCTACGACAGACTAGAAGCTAGTCATTATAATTCTCAATATTTGGCCAACAACAGATTCAAACAGAGTGAATCTAACTATGCTATATAAGCTGCCAATTTATCGTCAAAATTCCGAAAAATGGCATCGAATTTCCAGTTTGCCAATATGTATAGACAAATTCAGGCAAGAAAAAAGGCTACCATTGCTGCTGGATGCATGATTGATGGAAGGATCACTCGAGCAGCTCAAGCTCATTCATGAGTTCCGAAGAAACCTTACTAATTGTACCACTTGATGGAGTGTGAGAAATCTGAAAGAAGATAGATTTTAGTTTTTGCAGAAAGGATTTCATTTAACTCACAGATTGTATACAATATCAACAAAAATCAGAGGAAGAACTCAGTATTTGCTAAAGCTTAATTAGTGTATCGAGCAAGCACATAAAATTAGAATCTGAAACATAATGAATGAATTAAGTTAAATCATAATTGTTGAATCGCTATCATTCTGTTTAGAGTCATGAAGATTTTGTTCATACAAAATCCTTGTTCCATTTTGCTCTTCTATCTCACTGTAACTACGCAGATTGAGCTTCTGTAAACATGGAGAGAAGGCAATGGTCAAGAAGCATCTTGGGCATTACGATCATCATCATTATCTGAAACCAAGCTGGAAATATCACACCTTTCTTCGGAGAATTCGCTGGTGTAAGCATCTGAATCACCATAATCGTCACTATCTTTCATAAATTTCAGCTCAGAATCCATAGATGTCTGTTCTTCCTCATTCCCTTTCTCAGAAGATCCTCTTGTCCGCTGCGGCCGGGCTGCCCTCAGTAGGGCCATATATTTCTCTCTGATTCCCTGTAGTGGGTGCTTTATTTGGAGTTCCCTGCCATCGTAAGCTTCCCTGAGCACAATTGTTTGTGTGGCCATCTTTTCCGACAGGTAGAAGATGCCAGGATGGCGCTCGAACACCTTGGTGAACTTCTGTGGCAGGCCAAGCGGCTTCCGTAGGTTGCAAACGTTCCGCCTTTCTGTCTTCTTTGCAATGGTAAGGTGGAGGAGCTCGTGGAAGACCCCCACGATCCTCTTCTCGGAGACATCAGTCCGGGGATCGAGGCCAGAGGCATCGGCGTATGGACTGGTGTAAGGCAGCGTCTGCCATTCCCGCAACCATGCCATGCACTTCTTCTTCAGCCCGAACCCCCTCGTAAACCTCACCGGGAACGTCAAGCAATTGCTCTCTGCTTCCACTGCGGTGGACGACGCGTTCTTCTTCTGGAGCTCGGAGATGGCGAGTCGAGGGTCCCAGGATACGAGCTTGAGCCAGACGCGCTCGTCTCCTGGACGGTGGATCATTTCGAAGGCCTCCGGGTGGCGGGGGAAGAGGGAGAGGTGGTAATCCGAGGGCAAGCCCATGTCCCACCGCAGTTGGTCGACGGTGTGGAGCGGGAGGGACCTGTCGGCGGTTAGCATGAGGAGGCGGCGGACACGGTCGACGAGATCCTTCTCGGCGTCCGCGAGGACCTGGAGCTCCTCGTGGCGGAGGCTGAGGGCGTCTTCTGAGAGGGAGAACCATGGAACGTCGTCGCCGCTACCATTACTACGAGAGGACTCGCGGAAGACGGTAGGGAACCAGCGCATGAAGGCGGCGATGTTGGTGGAGGGGAGGCCAAACTGGCGGCGGCGAGCTGCGAGTTCGTGGGGAGTGGCGCGGCCGTGGGGTTGGGAGGAGATGAGATGGACGAGGTGGAGGGCGGGGCAGAGGTGGCGCTCACGGGAGACAACGGAATCGAGGGGCCAATCCTTGACCCATTTCAGCTTCACGTTCACCAACGCCGCCCGCTGCTCCGCCATGAAAGGGAGGCAGAAGCACCGCCACTGTGGGCGGCGCCGGCCGAGCCAGAGCATCGACCGGGGGATACGATTTCGGTGAGCCGGTGACGTGACTGCCGTCCGAAGGGAAGGGTTGGAACTTGGCACGAATTGGGACTAGAATCGACGCCAAGTCGCCAACCTGTTTGTGAAATTGTCCCACAGTCCTGCATACTAAACATAATTTTCTTCAATTTATTGGATAATTTTATGAATTTTGCAATTGCATAAGACCATGATGAATAAATTATAATTAACCCTAATGTAAACCCTTTGATGAACGGACAATTGGAGGGTTGCCTCCTCTTAGTGGCTCTGCCATTGTGAGCCGACAATTGCTACCAACCTCGACTTATAAAAACATCTATATTTTATATCTTAATTTTTATTGTCACTGGTGTTTAGAACATTTGGAATTCGTGAAAGTTATAATTCAATAAAACTCCATGGATCCTAACTATTGCAGCTTGCAGCATTGATAGGACTTTCCGGTCAACAATTGTTCCTAGCAATGGAAATATATTCAAGGTAAATTACATTAGCAATTTAGCATAATTTATGTAGAAATTGTCAAGAAATAGCTTTAAAAAGAAATATAACTTAGACAAATTACCCTGAATTGTTTAGGAAATTAGGCTCACATTGTTAATGTCATCTCCAGTCTTATTTTCCAACAAGTGCACACAAAAATTGTGCAAAGTAATATATTCATACATGGACTACGAGAATAGATCGCATACTTTCGAAGTATATGACAACTTACAAAATTTCTGAGGATATGCAATAAATTTATCCAATCTTAGTTGCAGCAAAGTCTACACCAAAAGACAAGTACCTTCATGACTTTTAGAATAGTTCCTTCAAATCCAATAATCTTTCTCATAACTGCTGCATAATGAAGTGCAGGATCTTCATTAGTATTCCATAAAACTCAGTGCACGTGTTAGTATATAGAAGCTCTTTTCTTTTTCTTTATCAATATTATGCTAAAACATTCAACTAGATATATTTAACATGTATGCATCTAATTATTATGCAATAAATTCAGGTTATCCTGGATCAAGGTTGCTGGAATACGATATTATGTGTTAACAGTTAACACTGTGACAAGAAGAATAAAGAAGTTGGTGAAGGATCTAGAGCTGAAGGACCAGTCCTAATTGATGACTTTGAGAAAGTGGTACAATTTGATTCAGGCTTCTTCCTAATTTCTCAGGTTGGAAACGATGTAG
Source organism: Canna indica (assembly GCA_034359265.1). NCBI lineage: Eukaryota > Viridiplantae > Streptophyta > Magnoliopsida > Zingiberales > Cannaceae > Canna > Canna indica. Next base: position 1,644,064 of record CP136891.1, read on the forward strand.
GAGCTCAAATGTTGTTTAAGTACATGAACTCTATCAAGTAAGCAACTAAAAAATATTGCCAAGTTTCATGCAAAATTGAAGACAAGACATTAAATCTGTATACCTGATCGGATGGATATGTTGAGTACAGAAAGCCTATTGCCTATTGCTGCTGTGTCATTCTGCCAAGTGAGGATGTAAAGGAGTTTAAACCTGCACCAGCTGTTGCAGACTTCTCAGCCTCGGATTGCAAAGGACTCGCTGAAGGCATTCTTAAGATTTGAGACTATGTATGCTCCATCAAAACAGATTTAATAGAAGATGGAGAGGAGGTTAATTAGGAGAATGCCGACTATGTATGCACCAGCTGTCGACGTGACGCGCGATCCGCCGTTAAGTTGTGTGGGCTTTGCCCTTGATTAGGGATGTGATGAGCTCATGGAAGATGGAGAGGAGGTTAATTAGGAAGATGCCGAGTGTTGCTGCGAAGTGCGTGGAGGAGAAGGTGGAGAGGAGGTCATTAATGGCGGAGGTTGTGATGGAGTTGCGGAGGGTGGTGGAGGAAGCGATGTTGTGGCCTGCGGCTTGGGGGGGTATTTGAGAAGGAAGGTCCGCGAGGGAGTTGATGGTTGTGTTAGGGTTCGGAGGAGGTGTGTCGAGAAGAGGATCTCACCGCCACAATAATTAGATTCCTTGTTGCCCCTTTTGTTGCTGCAAATATCTTGTATTTTGTTGATGATTAGATCTGCTTCCGTTTACATTTTGGGCACGCTTCAATAATTGATGCGCAAAATGATAATGTACCCAAATTTGAAAAAAGTTGAAAAGATGATGAAAAAGCAATTACCATTTCAAATCATTGTGCGCATCAATTATTGAAGGGATGGCAATTGAACCGAACCGCAGTATCCGACGTTGGAGAGTGGAATTACGGTTCGATTTTGATTTTGATTAGTGAAATTCAAAATAGAGATCCCATTACATTAATTACGGTTCGATTTTGATTTTGATTAGTGAAATTCAAAATAGAGATCCCATTACATTAATTACGGTTCGATTTTGATTTTGATTAATCGATTCGATTTTGATTATTGCGTCGCGGATAATCGATAACTAAAATCGATTGTATATTTCGATTTTGATTATCAGTTATTCACGGTTAACCGATAATCAAAATCGGTAATAATTTATTATATATATTCTTAATCCTAAATTCTAAATTCGCTATCTGTTTATATGATTATATATTATTAACTCAAAAATCCTAAACTCGCTACCCGAAACATGTTTACCTTTTTATCCAAAATTTGATTTCGGATATCCGGCGGGTAATTGATAATGAATCGGTTTCAATTCTAGATATTGGTTTTTGAAACGGTATGATTTTGGATAACAATTTTTTTACTCGATTTCGATTTCGATTAACCACCAAAAAGACAATTAACCGAACCGCTGTCATCCCTAGAAACATGCCTTATTTGACATCACAAACAATGTAAATCCGCGGTTAATCGATAACTAAAATTGATAATAACTTTTATATATATATATACACTAGACCCGTATCCATTTATCCGATTATATATATTCTTAATTTAAAAATCCTAAATCCACTACTTGAAACTCGTTTACCAATTTACCCGAAACATGTTTACTCATCTACCAGATAATGAACCAGTTTCGATTTTGGTTTTGGATATTAACTTTTGAAATCAAACGATTTTGATTTCAATTTTGATTAGCGAGTTTTTTTTCGATTTCAATTTTAATTAATCATCAAAAGACGATTAATGGAATCGTTATCATCCCTGATTACACCCCTAGTTAATAATAACAACGTCTATATATATAAGTGAAGTACATATTTTAATAAATGGAATTAATTTCAATCAACTGTCATTTGGTCTGAAGTGGACCATCGGAAAGTAATTACCTTATTCGGAAAGAAAGGTTAAAAAGATGATTGGGAAATAACTTACCTTATTCGAAAAAGAAAAGTTAAAGAATAAATGAGCTGGAAAGCACTTACCTAAATTTGAAAAAATTAAAGAAAATATAATGAAAAAGCAATTACCATTCCGAATCATTGTGCGCATCAATTATTGAAGCGTGCCTTATTTGACATCACATACTAGGGGTGTATATCCGAGTTGAAAGTTTACCCAATCGGATATGTTTTAGATAGATTCGAATTAAATTCGAGTTAAGATCCGGGATAAAATTTAAGAAATTGATTAAAACTAATTTCGGATGCAACATATTGAGTATTCGAAATCGGTACTCATAACTTATACTCTCGAACATGTTCATCTACATGTTTCAAGAGTACAAATTTCATAATACCTTATTGGAACATGTAAATAAACATGTTCCAATAATATGTTCGGAACTTATTCACTGAAATCTATCATTTATAGGTCTTAATAGGATACCCAGAACCTGTACTACATAGGTTTCAGAATAAGGTCGGGTTCCAAGTTCCAACTGGATAGATAAGGTCCGGATTCAAAATTTAAAAATTGGTCTGTACAGGATAAAATTCGAGTATCATGAAAATTATAAGGTACTCGAACCCGCTCACCCCCTAGCACATACAATCCTTGCAAGCGCAAATGTTTTACAGTGAAATCGAATTTTGATAGGTGAAAATGATCAAATTCAGATTTTGAACGTAGAAACTTTTAGATTCCAAATATAATATTCAGAATACTCATTTTATTCTCGACCAAAGTCTCTAATCGAGACTTGGCTGAAAATTTTAAAAAATAATTTTAATTTATTAAATATTTTTATGAAAAAATGGTAAAATAAAAAAAAATATTTTCAAACTTAAAACATTAGAGAATTTTGTGCCAAGTATATAAATTAAAATTAAAAATAAAAATTATAAAATATTTGATGAAAATATTTTTTTGCATCGTAATACCTCTTTTATATCATAAAAAATTATTTTATAAATTAAATTAAATTTTAAGTTACGAAGTAATTATATATTTTGGAAAAAAATCTATAATGATCATAATATATATCTTTAATTTAATTAATTTAAATTAAGACGCAGAGAATTTTGAATTAGACTCCTCGACTTGAACAATTTTGACCGAGCACAACGAAGTTATAGATAACATAACATAAAGACTAAGTTGGTAACCTCGTTCAATTTGAAAAATAAATTATGCTCCGCTCCACTTTCTTTTCTCCTTTCAAGGTGGCTTTGCTTCTCCTGATAGATCTGCCTAATTTAGGTGGAACTCGGAACTCTGACCCTTATACTCAGCATAAATCTTGTGTAATTTCATTAAATATGTACTGATGGCAATTTTTGGTCCCACAAAGGCTTAAAGCTTACAGAATTTATCAAGCATGCTCATAGTTGAACTTTTGGAGGAGATGCAAAGAAATTTTTGAGTTGGAACTGTTCGATAGCAATGACTTTGTACTGGACAACTACGAACTCAGTACCAACGAAATGGAGATTGACTATTTGAACAGATTCAATTGCTTGACATTATATATTACACTTTCAACCTTTCACTCACTATCTTAATGAATTTGGTTGCCTTCGACTCACCTTTCCCCTTCATCCCCAAGGAGAAAAAAAGGTATAGAAAGATGATGATGATGATGATGATTTTTAATTTTCTATGTAGATAATGGATGAGAGCAAAAGATTCTAGATGACTTGGAGGGTGAGGACTGAGGAACACACATCATTCTTCTAATGCCTTCCTAATTATTATTTTTTCTAAAAGAAATCCCTGGAAGTATGCAATGATTGTCTTCTTTAAACTGACTTTGCCTTTTGCTTTAAGCACTAAAATTCATATTTTCAGTACTCTGTTTTACTTGGTCAACTTCAAAGATCCGAGCATTTAACATCTGTGAACAGATAATTGTATGATTCAGTTGTGGCACAATTTCGAGGACAGGAGCTACCAAATGAAATAGATGAAAAATGAAAGGAAACACAACATTTGATGAGGAAACATTTTGCTGGAATTAGCCCGAAACAATTATGCTTTATATGGAGCCATATAAGTCATATTTTTTTCTATTTTTATTTTCAATTTATCCATAGAGCAGTTGCAAATAGACTATCAAACAGTCGAACATGGAGACTGAATAGAATAAGAAAACATAGAGCCAGCAGAACATCTATAAACATGGAATACTTCATCTTTGATATTTGCTTGTACAGTAGTAATAGACAATTTTGTTCAATGAATATTTCAAATTTGACAAGCAAATACAGACAATCATCACTTGCATTTCAATAAGATAAAGAATCTCCAAGAGAAGATGGATAAAGTATGATGAGTTCATGAGATTTTACATGAATGCTATTGCTTGACTAAATGTAGCATAATAAAATTGGTTTTGCCTGGCTATTGTAGTAGAAGAACAAATTCCAGTAAAATTGAAAATACTCTATCACCCCTCTAAAATTAATGCGTCATATAAACCCTGCAAACTTAGGAACCTATCTTAGATACCCTTAACATCAGACTGTAAGATCCTTTTAGGTCTGATTACCTCCATAGTCCATACTAGTGTTACGAATGGATAGAATTATGGTTAACAAAATAATCATCCTGCATTGAAAATAGCAAAATATGTCATCTTGAACCACTACCAGCAATTACTAGGCCCATAGTACTGAAGTTTCTTGTGTTTGCAGGGAAGTATAAGATACATGCATTTTGCGAGAAGAATATAAGACATTGTAGCAATTTTGATGGGTAAACCAGAAAAACTTTGAAGTAAAATAGAAATCACAATAGAAAAAAGAAGGAACTCTTGGATGTTAATGCTGAATGTTTTTGCCAATATTTTCTCCGAAGAAATATGTAGTTTCATGTTCATGAAAATTGACTCCAAAGTCATAAAAAAATAAGCCTGGAATTATTCCCACCAGGAGGAACTCCTGGATTGTGTCAGGATGTTAAGGGTAGCCTGGTTGACAATCTTGTGTAGTTCTTATTTCTGAACGAAATTGTCAAATGCCTTTGACACAGCTAAATATTAATCAAAGTCTGTGGAGTGGCTTACCATATTTAGTTTCACTATTTCCAAATGTAAATTTAAGTAGTATTAAAGAATAGATATGGGTAAAACAAACACTTTAGATTGAAAATTAGACAAACAATGATGTTTATAAACAAAAAAAAGAAGAGTGACATCAACAGCAATAAGAAGCACTTCCATAATGAAACTGAACTTCTTAGTCTAAGGATGTTTTAGATGGAGGGATTTGAAGGAGAAGGGGAAGAAGATACCAATTGAAGAGATTTTTTAAAAACTTTTTAAAGGTTAAGGAGACCATTTCCCTCCATTCTACATGATTCTCAATTGAATCATGGGGAGATTTTTGCTTAGTTAAAACATATATTTTACAACTTCACATATAATTAAAATTTAATATCTATCCATTACTTTAAGGTCTCGATTTGGTATTCAGATCTAAAATTCCAAGATTTGATCCCAGGATTACTAATGCCATGATTTGTAATCCCAAGATTAATAATCCTGGGATTCCTCAAAAATCATGTTTGGTATCCATTAATTAACTACAGGAATGTTCAGTATGCATGCTATCCATATGACAATAAGTTAATTATGAGAGCATAATAAAAAATTTAAATTGTAATGTAATGGGATAAATGAAATCCCACCTCCTAGGTGGAATTTGTAATCTCACATTAAATTGCATCATATAGGATTACAAGGTCCTGTTAAAGTGGAAATCAAATGTAGGTTTTAGAAATCCCATTAGATGGGAAAGAAAAATCCCATACCAAACAAGATAAATCCCATTAGGTTTTAGTCACACACCATTGGTTTGATCCTTAGTTGTAGCATCTTGTGTGTGTATTTTCCTGTGTATGATGCCTTGTAATGGTTATGTTATAAGTTAGTCATTTTCTTCTTTAAAAATAGTGCAGTGTACTATGTACAGTCTACAACTTGGAAAAGGAAAACCCTTCAAGTCTGGAACCATTTGGAGACAACTAATCTAATCATACAATTGATTTATTTGCTCAAGGCCAAATGGATTTTCTCAAAAGGATTTCAGCTAGAAACTATTCCATATATTGAAAAGTCAATGGAATTGAGAAACAAAATGCAAGATTAATCAGATAATCTGTTAACATCAGACCAAACAAGAAAAAGGACTGGAGAATCAAGAGGCAGCTCCAAACCAGCAAAGGTACACCACCATGATCATACATTCTTGAGCTTCTTCATCTTTGAGGGTGGCCATCTTCCCTTCTTCCTCATCTTCCGCTTTCGTAAAAGTCTCTTTCTCCGAAGCCTAACCTTTTTGGCAAGCTTCATCCTCAGCTTCTGATCAAGCTTCAGTTGTAGCTTCGTCTCCAAAGGAAGATTTTCCACAGATACAGCCTCCTCGGATACCTCTGATGGAGCAGCCTCAGGTACACTTCCCTCCTTCCCATCAGTCCCCGAAGAAGCACGAGCAACTGTCAACCTCTTCTGCACAAGTGCAGGAGAGGGGACTGTCACTCCATTTAAGGACCTTGGATAAAGGTAGAGGTTTGTCTGCAACTTCGGCGCTGAAAAATGCATTCACAATAATCAAATTAATTCAAGGACCAAGGTAAGTTAAGTCGGCCAATAAGGAAGTAACCAAAAGAAATGAAAAATAAACCAATACAAAATGCTTTAATTGGGGAAGTTGGCGAAAAAAACATCTCAGCAATGAATAGCAAAACAGAAATATCATGGGTCACAGAGATCAAGCATCTCCGCGAGCATTGGCATAGTAAATGAAATCAGAAAATGTTTCAAAAAGTGTTGTCAAAGGCGCGCGCCAGGCGCGGTGCCAAATTGGTCATGCGCCTTGCCAAGCCAATGTGCAACACTTCACCTAGGCGCAGCTAAGGCGCGCGCCTGGGGGCTTTTTTTTGAAGCTCCAGGTGTGCGCCTTATGCGCTTGGTTCAAACCAAGCTGGAGAACCCACTAGATTCACTAGTAAACAAGCCAAGTCAACTCGTGGAAAGTCAAGCCCTAGTGTTGATAGTTCAAAAGGCTCAACTGAGCGTGACTTTGAAGAGAGTGAGGCGGATTTGCATGAAACAAAAGATGATCTTGAAGGACATAAGTCAGATGAGGATGGTGAAGAAACTGATAATAGTTTTAGTGACAGGAACTCCAGGGGTGATCTCTAGGGAGTCGGGACTAGGAGGATCACAAACTTTGTTTAAACTTAAAAACTTTGGTTTTGATTTGAATTGAAAGATTTTAGTGTTTGTCTCTTTAATTAGATTCATTAGATGCGATGTTTTAATTCTTTGTTGGAATTGTTGATGTTATAGGTGCAATGGTGCATATAATCTAATTCTTATATTTCATACCATATTTTTTATTATTTGAGAATAGCATAGATAATATTTTTTAAAAGGTGTACATTGCTTTAGTTTTTTTTGCGTATCGCACCTCAGGCGATATGGGAATCTTTGCGCCTTGAGTGCGCCTAGGGCCTTTGACAAGCTTGATTTCAAATTTGCAAAGTGAAGAAACGAAGCCCAAAGGTAGAATCAATGCCAGTCCAAATAGAATCCAATTTATATAAACAAATCCACTTTTGAAAACCTAATTTTCCTTATAGGACAAGGTGACATTTTGGTGAAAGATCTTAGAACCTAGAACCTATGCCTAACCAAACGTCGGAAGCAAGCCCAGGACAGCTAAAAACATAACAAAAATGACAAATACACTGTCATTGAGAAACAAAGTACACAAATTACAGTGAGAATATTCTAGTCAAATGCGAACACCTGAAACCTGCCAAGTGTTTGTAGAAATAACCCAACGAGGAAAAGGCCAGGACTCGACCAAACCGATGAGATTTCAGATTTTCGGTAGAGAAAGCTTGCAAGTAAATAGATTTAACAAGAATCCGCAAAGATTACTTACAGAAATTAGCTGCGAGGGGAATGAAAAGAGCCGGAAGAGAGGAGGAAGACGGAGCGAAAGAGAGGGAAGGGAAGAGGAGAGCCATATCAGCCTCCTAACGCAGTGGATTGGTTTCGAGGATAAGCCCCGTTCTTATTACCCCCTCATCTACGTTTTCTTTTCTCTATTTCGAAGTTTATCGGGTAAGGATGATATGGATTCGTTTTGGATTATGACCCGGATCCGACATAATTGGATTATTTTTGCATCGGATTGGTTGGACAAGATGAACCGAATAGACCTGAACTAATTCGGTTCATGTTATTTTATTTTTAGAAATAGAAAGTTTGCCCTCTAATATTTTAAAGTTTGTATGAGTTTAATTCTGAAATTTTGAAAACCTTATACATTTGAGAGAAATTTATCAAAACATTATGATTTATTATAAAAAACTATAAACTCTTTCCAATATTTATCAAAATCATAACTTTTCTTTCATAAACCCTAGAATACCTTTGCTATTCAAATTTTTTTTCTCCTTTTCACCCTTTTCAAGTCCCAATTAACTTTTATACTTTTTCTGAAAAATAAACTTTTTCACTTTTTACTTTTCTAAATCTTTTTTTTTTCATACACATCAAAATATTTTTTTTAACAAAACCATGATAATTTTTCTATTTTCATTTCTTTCCTACAAGATAAATACTTTTATATTCTTTATAAAAAATAAAATTAATTTGGATATTAAAATAGGATAAAAAAATTATGGTTTGAATAATTATTAATATATTTCTCTCAAAACAATTTCTCTAAAATATGATTATATTATATATTAGTCCAGTAACTTTATATATTTTTTATTTTTATCTTTTGTTGATAAAGAATAATTTTTTTCAAAGCATTAAATTATATATTTTATGTTAACTCACTCGATCTGATATTACTTTGTATTTTAATCATATGTATTAATTAAAGTTATATATTCACAATAATAGATTAAATTACTTAAAACAATTCATATTTTTGTATTACATAAGTATAACTTTAAATCTAAACAATATGAACGGAAGATTAACATGTATAGAAATATTTTAATTTCTTCATTTGCACTTTCATCCTGCTTTTTTCTTTATTATACCAAGGAACAGTATCATGGAAGATTAATCTGGGACAAGATATGTATTATGTAAAGTGTATTGCTACTCCAGCTTATCTTCTTCAAATTCTGAGTTTATAATATTAGTTGAATTTACAATAGAACATTTATCTAGAAAAAGTATGAACAATGTCTCTATCTTCTCCAGCATATCTTTACAAAAACAGAAAGACAACATTAGTTGAGTTTATGATATCCAATGCCTTTCCCCAGATTACCTAACAAATGGAAAAATTATACTTTTACATTCCTTAGCTGCAAAATCTGTACAGTTCTCGCTCTGTGTTACTGAAGAAAACCAGAAAGGATAAAGTGCTAATACGTTTCAACTATGAATCTATCATAAAAAAACACTTTCGAATTTCTATCGTACTTCGCACTTTTTGTTCCTTTCTCGAGGAGCATCAGGATTTCTAAGGCACGATTTTAGATTTGAAGAAGAATTGCAAAAAAGTAGGCAGACCCGTATTTCCATAGTTCAGAACCAATTGAGATATTTGAAGTAACAGTAACATCTTCAGGCTCAGAATTCACAGGTGCTTCTTCAGTGACAAGGTTTTCCGTCGTGATTTCCTCATCAGAATAAGTGGTTGAACCCTCAGTCTTATTTACAGAATCTATTATAATTTATGTATTTGGTTCTGGGCCTTTGAGCAACTGAAAGGAATGATGGAGCTTCCTTTTCTTGAAGGCACTTTGCCAAACAAAGCCTTTCAGAGAACCTAAACTAGGAGTAGTTTCCGCAATGCTACCTGGATTAACAATCAGATTAAACTCAGGTAAAGGTTGCACCTTAAGGCTGACATCAACTGTTTCAATCGGTAAATGTGTCTCACAATTATTTGGATGGTTCATGGCTAATTGCCCACTGACCCATGGTACAATCTGAAGTGAAGAGCTTTGCTGTGAAGACACTGTTTCTACAGTAGGCTCTCCATACTCAGTATTAGTATGATTGACATCCTGTTGTTTCAAATGTTCCATCTCCATGCCATCATGCAAAATTCCATCATAAACAACTTCCCCTGGCAGAGGAACTTTATCCACACTAATTTCTACCATGCCCTCAGACAAGCCTTTCGTTTGAGAAGAAGACAGACTTTTGAGGCTGCCACTCTAATTTGAAGCAAGCCCTGCTATCAACAATGGGATTAGCATCACTTGTGAACGAGATGTCTTCCTTGCAGGTAGTCTTCATATCTTTCTCTAACTATATTCCAGAAGAAGAGGGTTGCATCTCAAGATATTCACTCGTATATGTATTTTCACAAATTGATCCTCCACAATCAGCTAATTTTTCTACTTGTTTATTATCCAGCAGAGGTTCAAATTGTTCATCAAGATCTAGGAGACTGAAGTCCTCTCTGTTAACCACACATATCTCCTTACACTCATGAATCTTCTCTTGAACTACCACAAGATCTTCTTCTTTGTCATAAAAAAAATAATTTTCTATTTCTTTCCACCCTCCAACTATTATCTCACTGTCAGATGATGAATCAGACATCTCATGGTGATGTTCTGTTTTGAGAATTTAATCGTTAACACATCAGCAAAATAATTTTTTGATGTGAGAAGTTGAGTCTCTAAATCAAGGTTTTTTATATTAATAGAATAGAAAAGTTTGGTGTGTTATCACTTCATCCCCTGTGCCAGTCATAGCATATATAATAGGTAGCACATGCAAAGCATGACTGCACATTGTTTGGCATGAGTTTCCCCATGACAGGGAAACTCGGAATTCATTTCTGACATCATTTTAATATATCAAGTACAAGAAATCCCATCAGCCCAAAAGTTAGAAGAAAAATGAAAACATGAATAACTGCAGCTTCATCATGGACTTTGCATACCATCTTTAAAGAAATATCATTTAACTACCAGGAAAGGAAAGAAATTTAAATCCATAAAATTGTGATTCTTCATTAGAGCAATTTATGAAGGGAACTTATATATTAGGGCCAATTCCTTAATATCAATGTATCACCTGACCTACATCCCTGTCTAGTAACATGTTTCTAAAGTTGCAAATGTAATTAAGGGCTAACTCTCAGTCTCTCCTTTATCATTTTCATATTTACTTAATTATCACTTTTCAGAAAAAACTGGTTCTAATGTTAAACAATTAGGGCTAAATCTTATCATTTTCATATCAGGTGATCCATTGATATTTTGGTTTTGGACCTCAAAAATGAGTACCATGGTAAATAGGTATGGCTGACCACTGTTCAGTACTGACTTGAGTAGTGCCAACTAAATAGTGGTAATGGAAGATATGGCTTGGCATTGTTCTGTATATTGTTCATTTTCTTATTATACTCAATGATAACAGGCAACACAAGTATATTGCCCTTTATCTAAGTATATGGTGTAAGAGATAACTGAAACTAGTATAATACCCATCTTTAGAACCATGGGGCTGACTATATCTAAATATGAGGTTCAAAGTGTTTATGGTTGATAATCTAGGAATAGTGGAATACCTTGAGAAGCGCTAAAAGGGAGCTTGCTCAAATGGTTTAGATAATAATTTTTTTTAAAAGACACTGCAGTTTCAGCATTATAAAAAACTCAAATTTTCATAAAAAGATCTCCCAAGGATTGCAGGTGATTACAAGCAAATGGCCATTGCCTTAATTAAGTGGTTGAGTAAAATCATGATTCTTGTTCTTGTCTATTTTCTATTTACACCTAAAAGAATGGATCAGTGAAGAAAAAAATGCCAACCAAGATTTAGTAAATCTCATGAAAAAAATGGTGAAATATTATCACATACACTTAGCTTAGAAGATCATATTGATCTGATATCAAGATGAAATGGTTATTCTACAACTTCCAACTCTCTGTAGCTCTTACCATTAATCTTTTTGTGACAATTGGTTAAATATGTTATGAAAATACTTTTAGCAGACAGACTACATCTTACTAGCTAGTCTAAGATACAAATTAATGATTGTGCAGTGAGTAAACTATTTTAGGTCCATTCATGGTTTAAAATCTTGTACCAATATTTGATCTCAATGATTAACCTCTATCAGTACCATATTGTACGAACCAACTTATATATTAGGGCCAATTCCTTAAACCTGTACGAACCTCTATGAGCTGGTCCTAAGAAAGACGGTTTCTCTAGGGAACCAACTCTTTCTCATTTTTTCTTAAACTTGTGGTTGGGTATAATATAAGTTGGATCTCATAAAGGTTGGACCCAAACTCATATAGAGAAGCTTTTGACTTAATGGCGGGTAGTTGTCAATGTTATTTGATTATCTATGAAAATCAATACCCAACTAGAAGCTTATTCACATGCCTTCTAACAAAATCCCTTTTGGTCAACAACAATGTCAATTTCAAAAATTTATTCAAAATGGAAACTATCTGAATCAAAGTGAATAAAACATCAAAATTATGTTTGTTAAGAAATCTAACCAGCTCATATGGTATGCAGTTATTTCACAGTTATCTTAGTGCTGCGCTGTTAACTGAGGACAATGGATCAAGACACATATAAAAGTGAGAGTTGGATATTGACAGCATTAAGAGGATTAGAGTTTAAATTTAATTTTCCAGTCATTTACCAATTTGATCTCATTATATTTGGTTATTGGTAACTCCATCATCATAACTAAACTGTAGCATTGGAACAAGTAATTAGCATGTTGGATATTCTTATGTCATGCATAACGTTGAAGAAGCATAAACATTGCCGTATTGCACATTCTCCTATTTTAGCAATGAGGTTTTTCTCATACCTTCTGACTCTTCACTGAGGAAGGTGTGTTCCAGCTCCATAATTTGCTGATACAACCTACTCGGGTAGACAGAAACGAAAAGCCTATACCCATGAAGTAGACACACTGCTTCTGGATCACTCCCAGTGTTGTGATTATCAGCGAAGCAACAAATAGCCTTATTAGTAACAAAATCAAGAAAATCAACAGGGCAAAATCTTCCATCTATTTTGCTATTCTGACAAATTGAAGCATGTTGCCGGTAAATGTAAACCTGAACAGACATCCTAACAGCTCAAATAGTATCTTCTTCACCCACCCAAGCACCAACAGCCATATCAAGCACAAAATCCAACATCTCTGACAGATCAAACCTCCTCCTAGATTCAACAATGTGATCATCCATACATTCACTACTTTCCCTGATGGGATTTCGGCAAGAACACATCAATCCTAAAGCAGTCCTACGCTCAAAGTCTTTCAAAGCAAGGTCGACTGCATTGGACAATTTCGCCCCACCCATCTTCACCATTCGCACATAATACTCCTCAAACGCACGGATTTCTGAAGCACGAACCCACCGTATCTTGCCGCAGCCACAGAACGACACGAAAGCCAAAGAGCCTTTAGTCGTCTCGATCCGGCCGGGCCACCAAGTATAGGCGAAGGCCTTCGCCCAGATAAGGTCCCCGTCCCTAAAGATCTTCTCACAAGAGAATTGATCGGCGGTGCCGCCCCTCTTCGGTAAAACCCTAGAACTGTCTTTTTGCTACTTGGATAATCTCCTTCTTGTCTTCTGAAGGCAAGGTTTCATCATTACTTCCTTGTCCTTCTTCGTCAGCATCAAGGCGGGATAGAGGCTCATCCGCCTCCATCGATGGAGAAGTTCCTGGAAAGGGATTGCTTACCGGAGATGGAAGTAGCAGCGGAACGGGAACGCTGGTTTTCCTGGCGGTGGCGGATGGTAACGAAATTTTAAATATAAAAAATTAATAAATATTATTCTAATTGTTCAATTTAAATTTTCAATTAAAATCGCAACTGCAACTATTAATTCCATATTTTTTTTAAAATGCAAGACTTTTAAAAGTAATAATAATTAACAATTTTTTATCAAATTCGGAACTATCGGTTCCAAAATGAAAAAAATCTAAACTGCACGAAAAAAATCAAAACTAAAATCAACTTTTGTAGGGTACCTTTAATGTCTTTTTATATTATTTCAATAAAATATAGTATTTAATAATGTATTATTTTGATAAAATAATATATCAACACAAAAAAAGAAATTGATCGTCTTTGCTTTGTGTACCGTCATTCATCTCTTGACATCTTCTTCTTCCTCCTCCATATCGATTTTCTTGCGACCGATTTAAATCGAAATGAAATTTCAAACTCTTCTTTCATATCTTTCTCCCGAGGAAAGAGATTTCGTCCAAAACACCAGTGACAATAAAAATTAAGAGATAAAATATATATATATTTATAAGTCCAGGTTGGTAGCAATTGTCGGCTCACAATGGCAGAGGCGCAGAGCCACTAAGAGGAGGCAACCCTCCAATTGTCCGCTCATCAAAGGGTTTATATTTATAATTTATTCATCATGGTCTTATGCAATTGCAAAATTCATAAAATTATCCAATAAATTGAAGAAAATTATGTTTAGTATTATGCAGGACTGTGGGACAATTTCACAAACAGGTTGGCGACTTGGCGTCGATTCTAGTCCCAATTCGTGCCAAGTTCCAACCCTTCCCTTCGGACGGCAGTCACGCCACCGGCTCACCGAAATCGTATCCCCCGGTCGATGCTCTGGCTCGGCCGGCGCCGCCCACAGTGGCGGTGCTTCTGCCTCCCTTTCATGGCGGAGCAGCGGGCGGCGTTGGTGAACGTGAAGCTGAAATGGGTCAAGGATTGGCCCCTCGATTCCGTTGTCTCCCGTGAGCGCCACCTCTGCCCCGCCCTCCACCTCGTCCATCTCATCTCCTCCCACCCCCACGGCCGCGCCACTCCCCACGAACTCGCAGCTCGCCGCCGCCAGTTTGGCCTCCCCTCCACCAACATCGCCGCCTTCATGCGCTGGTTCCCTACCGTCTTCCGCGAGTCCTCTCGTAGTAATGGTAGCGGCGACGACGTTCCATGGTTCTCCCTCTCAGAAGACGCCCTCAGCCTCCGCCACGAGGAGCTCCAGGTCCTCGCGGACGCCGAGAAGGATCTCGTCGACCGTGTCCGCCGCCTCCTCATGCTAACCGCCGACAGGTCCCTCCCGCTCCACACCGTCGACCAACTGCGGTGGGACATGGGCTTGCCCTCGGATTACCACCTCTCCATCGTCCCCCGCCACCCGGAGGCCTTCGAAATGATCCACCGTCCAGGAGACGAGCGCGTCTGGCTCAAGCTCGTATCCTGGGACCCTCGACTCGCCATCTCCGAGCTCCAGAAGAAGAACGCGTCGTCCACCGCAGTGGAAGCAGAGAGCAATTGCTTGACGTTCCCGGTGAGGTTTACGAGGGGGTTCGGGCTAAAGAAGAAGTGCATGGCATGGTTGCGGGAATGGCAGACGCTGCCTTACACCAGTCCATACGCCGATGCCTCTGGCCTCGATCCCCGGACTGATGTCTCCGAGAAGAGGATCGTGGGGGTCTTCCACGAGCTCCTCCACCTTACCATTGCAAAGAAGACAGAAAGGCGGAACGTTAGCAACCTACGGAAGCCGCTTGGCCTGCCACAGAAGTTCACCAAGGTGTTCGAGCGCCATCCTGGCATCTTCTACCT
Source organism: Canna indica (assembly GCA_034359265.1). Classification (NCBI taxonomy): domain Eukaryota; kingdom Viridiplantae; phylum Streptophyta; class Magnoliopsida; order Zingiberales; family Cannaceae; genus Canna; species Canna indica. The sequence goes on from CP136891.1 coordinate 1,659,620, forward strand.
GTCGGAAAAGATGGCCACACAAACAATTGTGCTCAGGGAAGCTTACGATGGCAGGGAACTCCAAATAAAGCACCCACTACAGGGAATCAGAGAGAAATATATGGCCCTACTGAGGGCAGCCCGGCCGCAGCGGACAAGAGGATCTTCTGAGAAAGGGAATGAGGAAGAACAGACATCTATGGATTCTGAGCTGAAATTTATGAAAGATAGTGACGATTATGGTGATTCAGATGCTTACACCAGCGAATTCTCCGATGAAAGGTGTGATATTTCCAGCTTGGTTTCAGATAACGATGATGATCGTAATGCCCAAGATGCTTCTTGACCATTGCCTTCTCTCCATGTCTACAGAAGCTCAATCTGCGTAGTTACAGTGAGATAGAAGAGCAAAATGGAACAAGGATTTTGTATGAACAAAATCTTCATGACTCTAAACAGAATGATAGCGATTCAACAATTATGATTTAACTTAATTCATTCATTATGTTTCAGATTCTAATTTTATGTGCTTGCTCGATACACTAATTAAGCTTTAGCAAATACTGAGTTCTTCCTCTGATTTTTGTTGATATTGTATACAATCTGTGAGTTAAATGAAATCCTTTCTGCAAAAACTAAAATCTATCTTCTTTCAGATTTCTCACACTCCATCAAGTGGTACAATTAGTAAGGTTTCTTTGGAACTCATGAATGAGCTTGAGCTGCTCGAGTGATCCTTCCATCAATCATGCATCCAGCAGCAATGGTAGCCTTTTTTCTTGCCTGAATTTGTCTATACATATTGGCAAACTGGAAATTCGATGCCATTTTTCGGAATTTTGACGATAAATTGGCAGCTTATATAGCATAGTTAGATTCACTCTGTTTGAATCTGTTGTTGGCCAAATATTGAGAATTATAATGACTAGCTTCTAGTCTGTCGTAGGAAACGTGTCGAGAAACTTTATGAGGTGGAATTGCTTAGATAGATGTGGCAGATAACAGTCGAAGAGATGTTCATGACTACCGCTGAAGAAGCAAGCGAAGAAATGAGTCTCCTCTGCCTAATATGTTGGAAATTCAAGATTAGTTAATGGACCAAAATTTAACGTTTTCAGGCATATTGTGCATAATTTTTCACGATGTATTTATTGACAAAATTGAAATGTGATACTTTCCCTTTTCAGGATAAGCTGTACATACTACATATCGATGTTACCTGGTCTTAGTTGAGGAGATTTTTAATGACCTAATAACGAGCAAGATGCTAAGTGTAGATTAGATTCACGACATGTTTGGGATCCTCTCTGGAACTAAAAGGTAGAACTATAGATAAGGAATAAAAATAGAGAAGAAATAAAATAACTGTTCGCTTGTTAGGTTGACATTAAGAATAAACTACAAATAAAGATGAAATAATAAAAATATCAAGAACACAAATAAATTGTTGCTGATATTGTGCGAGTCCAGACCTCATATTTGGCTACCTAGCCTCACAGATAAATTATCAAGAACATATGGAGTCCCAAATCATTTTAGTTTAAGATACGTGTTGCAAGGGAAAATATTCATATTATATTCCGAAATTTTTTGTTTGCCAAATGTTATGTCCATATATTTGAGTTGTGGTTTTGAGTTCATTGATGTTATGTTCACATGCTATTGTATAAATAAAAATACGGGAAAAATATACTAAAATACTCCTAATATTTTTCCGCAGATATTAAAATGCTCCTAAGATTTTTTTTATTATCAAAAATATCCCTTACATGATAAAATTAGGTACATAAATGATCCTATAGATAAACTACGTTAATGGAGAGATGATAGAGCTAACATGGTCGATGACTTGAACACTTGGCTCACATGTAGACCAAGACTTATCACATTAGCAACACGTCACATGACACGTCAGCAATGGGTCCCACCATTAATTTTCCTCTATTAATTATCTTCCGAGATATAGATAGCGAGAGAGATAACAGCTACAGAGAGAGGAATTTAAGATTTAATACCATAGAGAATAGATGAAACATATAAATATTAGTGGAGGACCCATGCTTACGTGACATTTTACGTGTCACTTGCGTGGAAAATTGTTATATGCATGTGTGTCACGTGTAAAGTCAATATCCACGTCATCTCCGTTAAGTATCAATTTACATAAGTTAGGTTGGATGTCATTTTTTTACCATTTTCAATAACCTACATTTTAGTTCCAAAACTAACAAAGGAGACATTTTAGTATCAAGGTGAAAACGTCAAGAACATTTAAGTACCTTCTCCCTAAAAATATTGTTCAACAAAGATAGGCCGTGCAAGTTTCCCTAAAGACTAGGGCTGAGCATCAGGCGGGTCGGGTGACCCGACCCGCCCCGATCGGGTATTAACCCGAAAATTCCAAAAATTTTATACTTGACCCGACCATATTTTTTAATCGAGGCCTGACCCGAATAACCCGAAAAAATCGGGCCCTGACCCGATTAACCCAAATTCGGTTTAGAAAAAAAAATCATCTTGAAAATGGTGATAAAAAAATGTGAACAAATTGTATTAAAATTATAACTCAAGTAGGACTTGAACTAAACTTTATCTCTATCCATCTAACTACAAAACCAATACTATCTTTTATCAACCTATATAACATAAAAATTTATTCAACTTAAAATCGGGTCGAGTCAAGTTAAACAAGGTTTTCACCCGAACGCGACCCGAAATAGTTATTGAAAATTTTAAAAATGTAACCCAACCCGACCCGATATACCCGAATAACCCAATCCGAAATGAATTTTCAGGTCGATTTTTTCAGGTCGGATTGAATTTTGCTCAGCCCTGCTGAAGACAACCAAAACAAGAATTCATGTAGATTAACAATCAGATATGAGATTTCATATACACTTAGAAGGTATGTTTATACCGTTCACAAATGGAAATCACATTCTATGCAGAGAAGAATATTCTGATTTATGTAAGCTGTAAAGTTTGTATATAGCTGAAATGACGAGGTTTAGAAGTTAAGTGTTATCTGTTGTTAAGACTTGGGGATAAGAGAAACATAATGCTAACAGAAGCACGTATATGTGAAGTAGTGATTTCAATACATTGGGCAAGCAAAAGATATCTTCATTGTTCCAAACTTGCACAAGAACACAAAGACTGCAAAAAAATAAGCATCCTTGGAACCAGACACCTAAATAAAAAACAAGAAACAGATACACAGAAGCAACAAAGAGGAAGTCTAATAATAGAATCAGAAGCAGAGAAGCAAAAGACCATTCTTTCGTTCCACAACTAAAGCTATAGAGATAACTAGCAGCTGAGGAATTAGAATGACATTATACAACGCACCCACCATAAAATTTCCTCATTTTCTATTTTTATTAAGGACTCACTTGGCCATCATGACTTTGACAAACTCCTCGTAGTTGATTTGGCCATCACCATCAACATCAGCCTCACGAATCATTTCATCGACTTCCTCGTCCGTAAGCTTCTCGCCGAGGTTGGTCATGACATGGCGTAGTTCAGCAGCAGATATGAAACCATTCTGGTCCTTGTCAAATACTCTGAATGCTTCCTTCAGTTCCTCCTCTGAATCTGTATCCTTCATCTTCCTAGCCATCAAGTTAAGAAACTCCGGGAAATCAATTGTACCATTTCCATCAGCATCAACCTCATTGATCATGTCTTGCAGTTCTGCTTCTGTAGGGTTCTGACCCAGAGAACGCATCACAGTTCCAAGCTCCTTCGTAGTTATGCAACCTGAAGAAATTCCACAATATGAAATCCAACTGTTTTGACTCTTTCAAATTGACAAGCAAATCTAATTTCAAAGTGTCTTTACATTATGCAACTAAAAATTTAGTAAAGAAAATTTTCTAAAATGTGCCAATCAGTTCCATCCAAAATGTAATAAGTAATTCTTTGTAATCATGTACAGGCAAATAATAGGAAAACCATTAGTTTAATATTGTTGAAACTTGAAACCAGCTGAGGATATTTAGTATCAATGAGAAAAATCAGCTTCACTCACTGATCATAATAACATTGACCAAAAATAACACTTGCATAATGGTAATTGGAAAATCTACAAAAGCAAATTAGAAACACCAATATCATCACGTAGAACTGTTTTCCCTCTCACAATTGGTATAAGGACAATTGTGGTTCTTGTTAAGAGATATTTATTAAAGTCCCATGTTGGCTTAGGATGGGGAGCAAGGATCCCTCGTAACATTGTTTGGATAGGAGAGAAGTAGAGCCTGGAGAGATGAGAAGTAAAGAAAATTCTTTTCACTTGTTAACATAGCAGTGGAAGAGAAGGAAACTGTGAATTTCCTTGTTTGAGCAGAAAAATAGAAAAACAAGTTATGAGAAAATAACCCATTTTTCCTTCCACAAATAAGAGTGGGGAGAAGGAAACCAAGTAGTATATTACGACACTATTTTAGTTGGCATTCTATCAAAGAGATCAGAGTAATAATTTTAAGGGTATTATAAGAATAAACAAATGCTAAATGTTCTCTTCTATTCACTTCAGCATGTTTATCCAAACAACGCACAAATGCTTAAACCATAGATTTTTCAGGTCTGTGTTATATTTATCTCTACAGAATATGCAACAGAAAAGATGGTTGATCAAGATCTCCAAATTACTAAAAAATTACTTTATTAAAAAAAATTAAAATGTAAAGAGTTTTTCTCTCAACATAAGAAATTAAATGAGTTATGAGTTGAGCTACGTATATTATACTATGCAGCTCGAAGACTTGCCCGATGGTATAACAAATTTTCCTCCAAAATGAATTTTCTTTTATCTTTGTAACCTCAAAAGGCCTATGATGATCAACTAATATATTGTCTCTATAAATCAAATATTTCATTGAAGCAGCAATTTTTAGTCAGCAAATATTTCATTAAATATGTAAATCAAACCTAGACGTACAAACATCTTGGACAATGGTTACTGAAGATAAAAAGTTCATCATAGTTTAAAAAATTGGGGATAATATCTAAAAGGTGTCGGAATTTTGGAAATTTCCTGCACGGAATCCAGTTTACATTTATTACTTACTTTGTAGGGCCTCTATAGTTTAAATTCGTTATACAGGACCAAAAATGTTCCTTTGTTGCAAAATAGCATACGAGTAATTAGAAAAAAATACAAGAGACCTCTATAGTAGGTAAAAATGAAAGCCCTTTCAAAATAGATTGCCCTAAAACAATAGCCGCATCAATTCATCAAAAACGAAGATTTTGGGAGTCATATTATGTTGGTACGAGAATAATTGTCAGTTCAACTCAGAAAAGATAAATCCATCAAGCAATCCGAACCACCAATTTAGCATGAAAGGTTATCCATTTATTTTTCTCAACCATCAAAGCCCAAAACTCGACCTTTCATCGGTATCGAACAAACTTGGGATCACGGGATCAAAATACAGATCCAGCCAAAAATATTGCACAAACAAATAAACGAGATGTCAAAGCGCAAGATTGGCACAGATCTAGCACTTAGAAAGTTGAATGACAGATAATGGAATCAAGGGGATCTGACCATCGCCGTCCTTGTCGAACAAGCTGAAGGCCTCCTTGAACTCGGCGATCTGTTCGTCGGTCAGCTGCTCCGCCATGCCTCCTCAGCGATCGATCTCGCAACTCAGAAACGAAGAGAAGATCTCTTACAACGAACAAGGAGAAGGAGACAGACGAGACGAGACGAAGCAAGAGCGATTTCGCCGGCGATGGATATCACAGTCGAACCCCTATACGTTCTTATAAGCGGACGTTATCTCTTCCTTTCCCCGAAACGCCCTTCTTCGTCTCACAGACCACAAGAACTCGAAAAGAGCCCTATAGCTACGTTCAAATGACCATTATACCCTCAGATTGGCTTTTATGTCCCAAGAAATAAGATATCACTCGCTCGATGTGGACAGGATCAGAGTAAGTATGGACGACCACAACACCATTATTATCACCCCCATCTAATGCACGCAATTGTTCACCCAATTATTTGCCTGGATCAGCCATAAATGGGCCCAAACATCATCCAACTATAGTACAGGTATAGAATGCGAGATTTGTATTCGCTTAGCTAAGTCATCGTGTTCCGTGTCGCAAACTGAAGGCCGCCGATGAACTGCCGTACGAACGTTCTTTTTCGTGAGATTTTAATCGGACGGCTATTATTGGACCAGGGAAGACAAGCTTGTGATGTTCTACGTGGGTCCTACCCGATGGCTACATCAGCCTACATCTGTTGCAAAGGGGGTACAGTGGTCATTATACATGAGAGATGAGCAGGGGCTGTTTCGTAATTTGGGGCTTCTCTTTTTCCCCGTAGTTGTCGCAGATATTCCTGGGTTATCTTTCTTTATTTAGGCCTTTGAAGGATCGAGTTCCCAATTTGCCCTCAACGCGGATTGAACGCGGAGACAGTCAATAACCAGCCCTTGACCGAGAGTGACGGTGCCACGTCATATTTTGTTCCCGTTCCATTCACGAGGTATATGCTGTTGATTAATATGACCTCATCTTGCCGTCAATCGCATGACCAAATGAGGAATCTTCGCCGTCCAATTATCTGAGGATTATACGTGGCAAAAAAAATATGAGGATTATACGTAATTAGTATCATCACGCAAGAAATTAAAGTTAAAGAATAATAACTACAGTTGAAGTGAAGATTTTTATTCCGAGGATACATTAACTCAATAAATGATTGAGCTATTTTCCTACGATAGAATAAGACGTTCTTTTATTTTCAAAAATAAAATTTTTATTCATTTTTTTAAATTAAAAATTAAATATTTATATATCTATATTATCTTTCGTAAACTATTTTTAATTGATTCGATTAATTTTAAATAGGTTCGAAAAATTCAACCTAAATTCATAATAAAATCACAAAAAAAATATTATCCGTAGGTAAATCACTTCCATAACTTATATCAGCAAAATAAATTTTTTGGAGTTGAAATTTAATTTTTTTTCACCATTTTCAACTGGTTCGAAATTGACTAAACAAGTTTAAAATTGGCCGAACTAGTTAAAAATTGGATGTTTAAAATTGATTGAACTAGTTGAAAATGATGAAAAAAAAATTAATTTTTAACTCTAAAAAATTTATTTTGCCGATACAAGTTATGAGAGTAATTTGCATATGAATAATAATTTTTTTATGAATTTACGATGAATTTTTCGAACATATTTAAAATTGGCCAGTTAAAAATAGTGAAAAAAATAATTTTCTATTTTGGCAAACCAAGTAATTAAAATTTTATATTTCGTTGTTCACGTACGTTTAATTAATTAAGTTCAAAATTAATTTTTTTTCCCCCAAATTTTTTCTTCCCACAATCTTTATTACATGAGAACGTTGAGAAGTAGCACATGGAATTGGGAAGGCAGGATCAAGCATGCAAATATACTTTTTTTTTGTTACTTCATATTAAACAATTTGATATGTTGAGCAAAACTAAGAGTAGACTTGATGGACAAATTAATACAATATTGTTTGCACATCTACATACATGCAATGTTCAGCACACGTTTTGTTGTCTACCTGTGTGCATGTGGTTTAGATCTCAGTTATATATAGTAGTACTGCATTATTGTTAATATGTAACAATTTTATGTTAGTTTAATTGATCAAGAATATTGCTCTTTAATTATATTGAACGTACAGTGTTCACACGTAAAAGTTCTTTACTATATATAGAAATACACGTATTCTTTGAGATTTAACATAAAGTTGTTGGATCGGATCCGGCATCCTGTCTTCACCACTTATCCATTATAAATAATCATGCCTAACCAAACTCAAATACATTATTTTATTCTCTCTTTTTTTAAAATCGAAATAACTGCACTAATTAAAAAGCTCGGCGCGAAAAAAAAAAGAAGAAGCTCGGCGCGAGCCAATACCAAAAATATCATAATACAAACACTACTAGAAACTTCGTCTTCAGCAACGGCTATCAGCGACGACCGCTCAAGTCGTTGCTATTTGCAACGGCATTCTTACGGCCGCCCGAGCCGTTGCAGAAAACTGTATCTGCAACGGCGTTCTAACGGAAACCCGAGCCATTGCTGATTATTTTAATTATCAGCAACGGCTTTCTGACGGAAAGGCGAGCCGTTGCTGATTTTTTAATCTTCAGCAACGGCTTGCTAACGGATAAGTGAGCCGTTGCTGATGATAACTTATCAGCAACGGTGTTCTAACGGGCGAGTGAGCCGTTGCTGATAAGTTTATATAGGGCACGCTCTCGCGCCCGACTCTTCTTCCTCCCGCTGCTCGCTGCAGCCGCCGTCGCTCCTGCCGACGCCACTCGCCGCCGCTGTCGCTGCTGCCGACGCCGACGACGCCGACCGCTGCTGCCGACTTGTTCAGGTAAGTCTCCCCTGCTGCCGTCTCTTCCCTGCGGCCGGCGGAAATCACCCGACCGAAACCCTATTTCTAGGGTTTCAGCCGGCGGCGGTCGGCCGATGGCCGCCGCCGGACCTTCTGCAGTGGCCGGACATTGTGTCCGGCCACTGTACGCCGGCGCCGGAGGGTGGACTCCGGCGCCGGAATTTAGTATATATATATATAGTTTATATTATTTTATATTTGTTAATTAATATTTAATAATTGTTAATTAATTGTTTAATTTGTTAGATTAATTATTAGGGTTTAGATTAATTTCGGACGCGCGCCGGAATCGTCCACTTCGGACGCGCGCCGGAATCGTCCACTTCGGACGCGCGCCGATATCGTCCACTTCGGACGCGCGCCGGTATTGTCCAATTCGGACTCGCACCGGAATCGTCCACTTCGGACGCGCGCCGGAATCGTCCAATTCGGACTCGCGCCGGAATCGTCCACTTCGGACTCGCGCCGGAATCGTCCACTTCGGACGCGCGCCGAAATCGTCCAATATGGACTCGAACGGTCTCGAAACATTTAGAAAATAATCATCCTCCGACGAGTTGATATGTTTCACGTACGCATCGACGATCGGATATGATTTAGCAAAACCTTAGATCCGTTCGGGAATTGTATGTTCGTGTAAAAGAAGTAGATGATCTTTTATACGACGTACAATTCTTGAATTGTCCCTGATTGGACAATTTGGGAATATAGTTATTTGTACTGCACTTACGTTTTTATTTTAACTGTTAACTAATTATTCTAAATTTCGGCAACATCTCTCTTGTTCTCCGATACGCGCCCAGATGATATGCGTATTCGGAGAACTGTAGGGAGATGCTGTCGAAATTTAGAATAATTAGTTAACAGTTAAAATAAAAACGTAAGTGCAGTACGAATAACATAAATCCCGAATGGAATAGGACAATCTCACCTAAAGACATTAACCAAAGAAATTGTCATTGATTGACAGAATCATGTCGGCTGATCGAAGTTGGATGTACCGACGTCTTAATCGTGGAGCTTTAACGAATGAGTTTCGATTAGGCGTAACGTACTTCCTAAATTTCGCCTATTCGAATCTGAATTTCGTTAGCATGGATGATCAAATCCGATGTCCGTGCCGCATTTGTTCAAATGGACAATTTTTGGATCGGGAGACTGTCACTCTGCATCTATATACCAAAGGATTTGCACCGAGATATTTTCTATGGACTTGTCACGGGGAGTCACGCGAAGTCGGGACGTCGAGCAATCATGTCGTTCAGACATATGGTGAATCTTCCTCTGCTGGTGCTTCTTCATCCGGTCAATGTAATCCCTATAGAACTATGATACTTGATAGTCTTGGGGGTCAATTCCGCCTGAATGATAATGTTGATCGGCCAGTTCTTCAAACATCAGTCCCACCAGATACTACAGCGGTTGATATCACAGAAGTAGGGGCTGCGGTAGAGATTGAATTACCGAATAAAGAAGCTGCAGAATTTTACGAGATGTTGAAAGCTGCCGATGAACCTTTGTATGAGAATTGTCCTAAATACACTAGGTTTTCAGCAATGACACAGCTCTTAAGCATCAAGGCCGATTGTAATATCAGCGGAGTTGCGTATGATCGGATTGCTGGATTGATTAATGGAATGCTGCCTACTGATAACAAGTTTGAGCCTACTTTTTATAAGACTAAAAAACTAATGAGAAAATTGGGGCTTGGGTACGAAAAAATACACGCGTGCCAAAATAACTGCATTTTATATTATAAAGAAAATGTGCAGTTGGATAAATGCCCTGTATGTCAACACCCTCGTTACAAGGAGAAGAAATCGGTCCGACAGAAAAATATCCCGTTTAAGGTGCTTCGGTATTTTCCACTAACACCGAGGCTTCAAAGGTTATTCATGTCGGAAAAGACAGCCCCCTACATGAGTTGGCATGCAAGAAGTCGTGATGATACAATAATGACTCATCCATCTGACAGTGAAGCATGGAAATATTTGGATACATGTTATCCTTCATTTGCTATGGATACTAGAAATATCAGATTGGGATTGTGCACAGATGGTTTTAATCCGTTTGGACATTCTGCAACTCCTTATTCAGTTTGGTCAGTGCTGCTGACAGTTTATAATTTGCCACCGTCAATGTGCATGAAAGATGAATTTATTTATCTTTCGATGATTATTCCGGGTCCTAAGGGTCCGCGAAAAGAAATTGACATATTTCTCAGACCCTTGATAGATGAATTGAAAACATTGTGGACTGAGGGAGCTGTCACTTATGATTGTCATCGGAAGCAAAACTTCAATTTAAAGGCCGCGGTCTTGTGGACAATCAATGATTTCCCCGCGTACGGCATGTTGTCGGGTTGGAGCACTCACGGCCGACTCTCTTGCCCGTATTGTATGGAACACTCTAAATCAATCAGTCTTCAGAACGGACGAAAAATCTCATTCTTTGATTGTCATCATCGATTCCTACCGGTTCATCACCAGTATCGAAGGAATCGTAATAAATTTACTAAGGGCAGAGTCGAAAGAGATGGGCCACCACCGATGTTGTCTGGTGAACAAATGTTAGCACGTGTTTCAGCACTTCCAGATATTGTATTTGGTCGCAATGAAAGAGTGTCAGGTTTTGGCCAAACACACAACTGGGTGAAAAAAAGTATCTTTTGGGAATTGCCCTATTGGAGTTCATTATTGATTCGACATAATTTAGATGTCATGCACATTGAAAAAAATGTGTTTGATAATATTTTCAACACTGTGATGGATATTTCTGGAAAAACTAAAGATAATGTCAAAGCCCGACATGATCTGAAAATACTTTGTAAAAGACCAGAGTTGGAGTTACAAGAGGTCAACGGACGATATCTGAAACCGAATGCCCTATATGTGTTAAATAAACAACAGATCAAAGATGTTTGTCAATGAGTAAAAGAACTCAGATTACCCGATGGATATGCTTCAAACTTATCTCGATGTGTGAACGTCGATGATTGCAAAATATCAGGGATGAAGAGCCATGATTGTCATGTATTCATGCAGAGATTACTTCCGATCGCATTTCGAGATCTTCTACCTGATAATATTTGGGGTCCGTTGACTGAATTAAGTATGTTTTTTAGAAGCATCTGTGCAAATGTCCTTCGAGTCGAAGATATGTCAACACTTGAAAATAATATTGTTGAAATCATATGCAAGCTGGAGCAGTTTTTCCCTCCTGCATTTTTTGACTCGATGGAGCATCTACCGATACACTTGGCATACGAGGCACGAGTTGGTGGCCCCGTTCAATATCGTTGGATGTACTTATTTGAAAGATACATGAATCGTCTGAAGAAAAAAGTAAAGAACACCGCAGCTGTTGAAGGATCAATATCTGAATCGTATATCATCCAAGAAATTTCAACATTCTGCTCATTTTACTTTGAATCGACAGTACAGACAAGATTTGATCGTCTTCCACGTAACGACGACGGGGGTGTTCGACATTCAGATGGACGTTTAAATATATTTTGTCACTCTGGTCGTGCTTTTGGTTCTCGTCCATCTCGACACTTAAGCGATGAAGAGTATCATTTGGCACACTTGTATGTATTACTCAATTGCCCAGAGATTGAACAATTCATTAAAATATTTGACATTGAGATGGTGCAAAAATACTCTATTCACAACGATCAAGAATTGGAGACATTACGGAATCGTGATTTCCCTTCTTGGATTCAGACTTACAGCAAAGATCACAGAGCTGAAATAGATGAAAAAATATTTGAGTTTGTTAGTGGACCGTCGCGACTTGTGTCGTGCTATAGCGGATATTTTGTTAACGGGTATAAATTTCACACGGTTGAATATTCATCTACAAAAAAGACGATGAATGCTGGGGTCTGCGTGAAAGGGACAACCTATGTTGAATGTGATATGGATTTCTATGGACTAGTGGAAGAAGTGATAGAGTTGCACTACTTCGGCTTGAAATCAGTGTTCCTATTTAGATGTCATTGGTTCGATACAACAGAAAGGGGCATGAAAGTTCATCAAAAATACAAACTTGTTGAGGTTAATTACAAATCGAAATTGGCAGCAAATGAGCCATTTATATTGGCATCACAAGCCGAACAAGTATATTACGCGAAGTATCCGGCTCGAAATAAAGATAGAGCAGATTGGCGTGTAGTCTGTAAGACAAAAGGTAGAGGAAAAATTGATCCGATAGTAGGAGAAAATGATCCTCCTGGTTTCTATCAAGAAGATGATCTTCCTGCTGTGGATCGTATTATTCCAATACTCGAGGATGCATACACAACGTCAATTCAATTAGAAGTTGAATATGCTGATGATGACGATCATGAAATTGAGGAAGCTGGAGATGAAGAAGATGACGAAGAGGAAGAAGAGGAAGAAGAAGAAGAATTCGAAGACTATTATTCAGATGATGAGGAATAATTGTAAAGTATATATATTTTATTAAATATATCTCTACTATTTATACAATAATCTGATTATATGTCTGTTCGACAGATATGTCTGGTCGTGGTTATCGACGCAGGAGAGTTTCGGAGTCTCCGATCGGTGAGACTCCAGCACTTACTCATGCTGCTGATCCTCATGAGGATGATACTGCCGAGGCTAGTACATCCAAACGCAGGCGGCCACGCGGGCCGAACAGGTGGCAGTCTCCACCAGCCACAGAGTCACGTAGATTGATCAGCGTGATTGGGGAGCGGTAATATATCATGAATTATGAATCATTACAAATTCATTATATCATAATATAATATTAAAATTTATTTTTGTTGTGCAGGTTCGAGCAAGAAGAAGTGCCGAGGAGCATTTCTTCTACTATTCGACGATACATGCACGGGGCATGGCCTACGTGGTCTCACGTGCCTAGCGAGCACGTCGACATGTTATGGCGCGAGTTTGAGGCACGTATTTTTTTTTTTTTACATGCATGATGATATATTAAGAATTGGTACTGATATTATTATTTTGCAGGCTCGCTATACATGGGCCGAGGACCAGAGGTCCTTCATTTACGCTGCCTGGGAGTCTATTTCCCGGGCAAGGTACAACGGGCAGCTGGGGCAGGCTCGGTCCCGAGCGATGGCCCGAGCTGGGACCACTAACATCGCGGAGACTCGGGGATACGACCCCAGTTGGATTACTCCGGATATATGGGACCAGCTCGTGGGGATATGGTCGACGGATCGATGGCAGGAGGTTTCTCAAAATGCGGCTAGAAATCGCATGTCGGGGGGAGCAGCGCGTCACACCGGCGGCTCTGTTGTATTTGCAGTGCACGCAAACCGTATGGTAAGTATATCGTTTAATTATATATTTTATTTGTTATTATGTGTACTAATTAATGTATTTGTTTTGTAAATGTAGACGACGGTGTCGGATGACGGGACTGTCCAGCGACCCTCCCCGATGGCGGTGTTTGAGCGAACTCACCGTCGAGCACATGGGACGGGGGAGTACATCGACAACCGCGCTGCATACATTGTAGTAATTATATATTTGTTTAAATTATTCATTATATATTTATAATTTAAGTTTTATGATAAATATTAAACAAAAAATCAAACTCGAGTAGGAGACGTACAGCCGGACGGTGGTGCAGCGCGGGGGTACCCCCGAGGACTTTGACGCAGCATCGTGGGTCGAGGCCGCAGGTGGCTGGGACCATGGCCGCGTATATGGCTTCGCAGATAGTGGTCATGCGCGAGCCGTACTAGGGCCACTTGGGGCACCGACCCCTCCGGTCGCTGGTGAGCGGCCGTCCACCTCTAGATCCAGTTATGATCATAGTAGCAGAATAAGGACTCTAGAGGAGACGGTCGCGCGTCAGACTGAGATGATGGAGCGTCAGAGTCAGACGATGACGAATATAGAAGCTATGCTACGCAACTTGTCGGGTCATCCCGAAGCAGGCATCTCTTCAGCATCATCTAATCCATCATCCTCGAGTCAGTCCACGCCGGTGTACACTCAAGCACTCCAGACCCCGCCATATGATCCATGCCATCCTCCATCGTCATCGTGAGATTTTGTTTATATTGACTTTGTTACTCAGATATTGAACTTGTTTAATTTATATTGACTATGTTATTGAGATGTTGATACTTCAATTTTACATTTGAATTGTGTTTATACTATCGTGGATAATTATGAATATAAATATAATTGTTTTGATGTATATCTTGGTGTGTTTGTGATGTGTGAATGAATGTGTATGAGATGTTTGTGATGTGTGAATGAATGTGTGTATGAGGGTATGAGTGTGTGAGTTATGTATCAGATAAATGTATCAATGTATCAATGTATCAATGGAAATTTGAAATTTTCAAATTTTTTGGTTGCAGGCATAGGTCATCAGCAACGGCTTTCCCACGGGCGTCCGTGGGAAAGCTGTTGCTAAAAGTGTATCGAGAGCCGTTGCTGATGACCTACAGCAACGGCTTAGCGACGGAGTTTTACTAACGGTGTTGCTACGGACTCAGCGGCCGTTGCTATTAATGGTATCAGCAACGGCTCCGGGTCTGTGGCAAAACTGTTGCTGATAATATTTTTAGTGACGGCCCAGCGGCCGTTGCTGATAATGTTTTGAGCGACGACCCGAGCGGCTGTTGCTGATCCGTTGCTAAGTCATCAGCAACGCGACTTTCTGTCACGGCGCTATTGCAACGGCTCAGCCGTTGCTGATGACCATTTTTCTAGTAGTGAAATGACCTCCAAGTCAGGAGGTCGAGGCGCAGAATACCAGACACATGAGTAAAATAAAAAAATACTATGTTTACTAGGTGTGCGGTTACATTATCGTCGCGAAAGCAAAAAAACAAAAAACAAAATCAACTACATATACGATGAATAAAATACTATGTTTGTCTTCTTGCCCACAATTTTTTTTTTGTTTATTATGAATGTTTGACAAAAAAAAATAGGTGGACTATAAAAAATATATAAGAAACATTATCTTTAATGAAATAGAAAATATTATTTTTTTATCTCAACCCAATTAATAACATTTCTCATCTATTTATGAAGATTTTTTAGAATATTTTTATTATTAAATATTAAAAAATATTTTTAATTATAATCCAAAAAAAAATTACATGTGTTATAGTTTAAAAATTATCCTGCACTATCAAAGTTGGTTTCAGTTTTAATCATTTTTTTTTGCAATTTTAATTTTTGTCATTTTAAAACTTATAGTTTTGAATTTTTTTGCAATTTTAATTTTTGTCATTTTAAAACTTATAATTTTGAATTTAGTAAAAAACTGAATAGCATATACTATCGACTCATAAGTGAATAGAATATACTAACAGTTTACGCCCTTCCTAGTCATAACCCGAAATGAATTTGAATGAATTTTCTACGCATTCCCAATCATTTTAATGAAGCACGAAATGTAACTATTAATACTCCGATAAAAGTTTGTTCTGATTTCATCTGAGCACGTTCTTAATTATAAAAGGATAATTACCTGAATACATCTTAAATTTTGGACATTATCTCATTTGTAGTCAAATTCGAAATATTTTCAAATTACATCCTCAACTTTGACATGGATCTCAATTGTATCCTCCCGTCATCTCCCCGTCATCAGCCCCGTTAACTTCATAACGTGGCATGCCACGTGGAATAAAATATTATTATTTTTACGCATCATTAAAAAATAATAAAAATAATAATATTTGTTTAACACAACTCACAAAGCTTAAAGCTGGTGTTCCACCCAACCTCTCGCCTTCCGCTACAGTCGCTGACAACGACGATGAGGTATACATCGAGATTACCTTGGACGTGCACGAAGATACGGTGGCGGTCCACAGCGTGAAGTTGGCGTCGCTGCTGGCACGGACGCTGGAGCGGCGATTGACGTCGTTCGGGTCATCGGTGATCCGCACCGCGTTGTCGCGTTTCCAGCAGGTGTCGCAGGAGCTCTGGCGGCTTGCGTAGCTCACCAAGCAGTCGGCATCGGGGCATGCATGCGGCCACCGAAGCCTCCGCCCCCGGTTTCTTTCCTTGTTCCTTAAGTCCTTCATGTTGCCATTGCGTTCAACCTTCTTCCTTCTTGTTCTTGGTTCTTTCTTATTCTTCTTCCATATGTATACACATCTGTATGCACCCCTCGACTTCGACTCGCCAAACGAGGCGGCGCGGCGAGCGTGCGCGGAGGTGGTGAAGGAGGCGGCGACGGAGTGGGGGGTGATGCACATCGTGAACCACGACATCTCGATGGACCTCGTCGAGCAACTACGGAAGGCGGGGAAGGAATTCTTCGACCTGCCCATGGAACAAAAGGAGCAATACGCCAACGACCAATCGGTGAGAAAGATCTACGGTTATGGCAAGCAAGGAAGGTATATAATGTTAACTACATGTTAACTAACTCCCGTCGAAGTGAGGTGATGAAGGATTTCGGCAAGCAGCTGAGAATGGTGGTGACGAAGATGCTGGAGATTCTTTCGGTGGGGCTGGGACTGGAAAAGGGGAAGGTGGAAGAGGAGCTCGGCGGAATGGAGGACCTTCTTCTCCAGTTGAAGATAAACTACTATTCGATATGCTTGGCTGAGTTCAGATCAGTTGGTCGCGAGGCTGGAGTCAGTCAGATCAATTGAGTTCTTGATGCATAGCGGGCGGTGGTCGCAAGGCTGGAGTCGGTCAGATCATCTGAGTTCTTGATGCATAGCGACTCCAAGCGGCCACAAAGCTCTCGATGCGCGTGATGGCCGCAAGCCTGGATCGATGATCGCAGCGTCTTCCTTGGCGTCAGAGTCTCCACGAGCGGGGGAGAGGGTGGCAGGATCGGCGAGGTGGAGGAGGGAGAGCCGAGGGCAGCTAGTGGCGAGGGTGACGAGGGCATTGTCGCCCACGAACTCGATGCAACGAGGATTGAACACGCAGGGGCGAGGAGGTGGGTGAGGTTGGGGCAGGCTGCGGCAATGTCAGCGAGCTCGGAGGAACGGAAGCCTTCGTTGGTGAAGATGATGTGGAATGAGTGAAAAAGGATTTTTTTTTTAAAAAAATATTTTATTATTATTTTTAATGATGTGTAAAAATAATATTATTTTATTTCACATGGGCATGCCACATCATGAAGTTAACATGACTAGCAACGGAGAGAGGCCGGGAGGATACAATTGAGATCAATGTCAAAGTTGAAGATTTAATTTGAAAATATTTTGAATTTGACTACAAATGAGACAATGTCCAAAGTTCTGTATTCAGGTAATTACCCTAAATAAAAATAATCTTAATCTCCCATAAAAGCTATCAATTACTCTGCTGCAAAATATGAATTGTATTCATCATGAAAACTTGAATCACTTAGGGGGCGTTTGGTTGCCCGCAAATGCAAACGCTGCAAAATCCATTTGCATGCAAAAGCAAATGCCCGCAAATAGATTTTGCAGGTTAGCGTTTGGTTGCCCGCAAGTAGAGCTGCAACTTCTATTTGCGGGCGTTTGGTTGACCGCAAATGGAAGTTGTAATTACACTTGCAACTTGCAACGTGCAACTTGCATCTTACGAAATTTTTCGGGTCGGGTCGGGCACGAATTTTCTCAAGTCGGGCTGAGCCGGGCCGGGACGGGACGGGCCGAGCATGCACGAATTTATCCGGGCCGGGTACAAACTTTTTCGGGCAGGGCCGGGCACAAACTTTTCGGGTCGGGTCGTGCACAAATATTTTTGGGCCGGGCCGGACACGAATTTTTTCGAGTCGGTCCGAGCCGGACCGGGACAGGTTGGGCAGTGCACGAATTTTTTTCGGGCAAGGCTGGGCCGAACACAATTTTTTTTTCGGGCCGGGCACGAATTTTTTTTCTGGTCAGGCCGGGCCGGGAAACGAATTTTTTCAGGCCGGGTCGGGCAGAAATTTTTTCGGGCCGAGCCGAGCACGAAATTTTTTTGGCTGGGAACGAATTTTCTCATGCGGGGTCGGGCATAAATTTTTTGGGCCGAGCCGAGTCAAGATGGGCAGTGCACGAATTTTTTCGGGCAAGGTTGGGCCCGATGCGAATATTTTGGACTGGGCATGAATTTCTTTTCGTGTTAGGTCGGGCTGGGCATGAAATTTTTTGGGTCGGGTCGGGACACGAATTTTTTTGGGCAGGGCTGACCACGAATTTTTTCGGGCAGGGCCAGACAAGAATTTTTTCGATCCAGATCGGGCATGAATTTTTTTGGGGCGGGCCGAGCACAAAATATTTTGGGCCGGGTTGGGCACGAATTTTTTGGGGCTGGGCCGTGCAGAATAATTTTGGGCCGGGCAAGGCACGATTTTTTTCGGGTCGGCACGAGTCGGGCAGTGCATAAATTTTTTCGGGCAGGGCTGGGTTGGGCACGAATTTTTTTGGGTCGGGCATGAATCTTTTCGGGCCGGGCCGGGGTACGAATTTTTTTGGGGCAGGGCCGGGCCGACAGTGAATTTTTTCGAGCTAGGCTGAGCACGAATTTTTTCGGGCCTGGCCGAGCACAAATTTTTTCGGGCTAGGCCAGGCACGAAATTTTTGAGTCGGGCTGGGCACGAAATTTTTCAGGCCGGGTTGGGCACGAATTTTTTCGGACCGAGCCGGGCTGGGACGGGTCGTGCAGTGCACGAATTTTTTGGGTCGGGTCGGACACAAATTTTTTTGGGGCGGGACAGACACGAATTTTTTCGGGCTGGGCCGGGCACAAATTTTTTCGGGCCAGGCTGGACACGAACTTTTTTGGGCCGGGTCGGGCATAAATTTTTTGGGTCGAGCCTGGGACAAATTTTTTCGGGCCAGGCTAAAAACTTAGGCCCGACATGATTTGTCTGACAAATTAATAATTTTTAATTTTTGTATAATACTAAAAATATATTAAAAAATCTATCAAATGACATCAGATGTAAAATCTGACACTACCATCAGGTTCAGCACACAAAAACCTACAACTTTGATATTTATCTCGTCTTCGTTCGACGACTCTACGTCGCCAAAATTAATTATTTTTCAATACTTAAATTATTGCATTTGCAGCCCGCAATCTTGTATTGCGGGCTTTTTGGGCTGCAATTCCACTTGCGGCCCGCAAATGATATTTGAAATACAAGTTGCAACTAGTAAATGCTGCAAAATGATTTTGCAGCCAACCAAACAAATTTGTTATCTAAATGCTGCAACTAGAGTTGCAGCATTTGTACTTGCGGGCAACCAAACGCCCCCTTAATAAATAAGACTAGTCTTTGACAATGCAAAAGCAAACAATAAGGAGAAAATAAATGACTTACAATTTGAGCATAAGCTAACTTGATCTTAAAGCGGTTGGTTGACAAACCTCACTCTGGTGCCAACACTATTAATTGAAGAGAAAAGGCAAATAGATAAGTTCAATTCTGAGGAAACAAAAATGAAGAGGAAGTAATTGAGCAATTTGTTGGCAATTGCCGAAAGCATATAATGTTATTGGTGCCTTTGTCATCTTCTCATAGGTTTGTAGAGGACAACAGTGACATACTTGGACTGAAACCTTTGAGTCAGGCCAAGGGTTACCATGGATTGGGAAGATGATCCTTCCTCTATGAAGAGGTGATTAAGAACAACATGCTGAGGCTTGAGTGAGGCTTCATCAGTGTTCTGCATTCCAAGTACTGTCAAGTACAGCTGGGATGGAGCAACTGGTGGCTCCTTGGAAAAATCCTCGTTGGTAGGGAGTGCCCAACTGTAACTGGAATTGGGTGATGGCGGCAAGTTAAACTCGGAAATGCTCTCCACATTTTCAGGAACATAATCCTGGGAAAAGAAAAAGAATGTTAAGAGAAAAAGAATGTCTAGCAGCCACACGGGTAATAGAATCAAAATTGTTTAGATTGGAATTTTGGTGGGTAAGAGAGTGGAAGGGAGGGGAAGGGTATTCAATAAATTCTTTGGGGAAGTTTTCTTCTAGTCAATTCTCCTCCTACCATGCTCCAATTCCTCCAAGTTGAAGGGATTTGAAGAGGAAGGATAACTGTTTAGTAAAAAGTATAATTGTAAAAACAATATATATTTGGTAATCTTAGCCTTAATTTGAAATCCTTCCATGAAATAGAAATAGTATTATGGTTTATGAAAAAATCCATCTATTCCCCCTCCCCTCACCCTGACTCTCTCAATAAAATAATTCCCCAAAAGAGCTCTAAGAGTGTCTTGTCTTGATAATTATGGAATGATCAAGAGTGTTCTTCTATCAGAAAATTGAATCAAATTATCCTATATCAAGGACTTACCATTTTCATCAAGCACTTAAAAAACATTCAATGCACATTATATGCATATATAAGCTTACATGGACGTCAAGAAGATTAGTGATATTCCCCATCTCATCCGTTGCGGAAGGAAGATCAGGAATATATCGAAATTGTCCATCAACAATGAATTTGTACTGGTAAACTCCGGAAGGGAGGACCATCAAGATGGCACAATCCTTGCCTGATCTCTGCATAGGCCTCCTAAAAAGAAGCACATGTTGGATGGTATGGATATTTCTTTTGACTTTGTTTTGGCTGCAAATCAAATTACACCAACCTACGAGAAGAAAAAGAAAATAAAGTTCTTTTTCAGAAGCAAATATACCTTGAAGTCCAGTTGTCCCATGATCCTTCTATTAAAACAACATTTCCTCCATAGTTCCATGTTATCAATGTCGGAATACCCTTTTCAGGGGGACCATCTAAGGCTGGATCAGGATTATTCATCCATGCTTGTTGAAGTACATGAGGAGCTTCAGCAGCTCCTTGCAAGGGAGCTACAGGAACCTGAACATAAAATTATCAAATTCTTTCATTAGCAAACATTTCATTTTAAGCATAATTTCCTAGATTAGTAACTTATTAACGCAAGAAACAACTATATATCATATTTTTGAAGTTCTGGGATTCATATGACAATAGATACATTCAGCTTATTTCATATATAAAAAAACAAAATATTTCCAAATAAAGCATTCAATTAGTACAATTTAAAGCATATAGGCAGACGGCTCGTAAGCTGGTTTCAGATGTTCTTCCTAATAAAGCGAATTAGATAAACATAACAAACATAGCAAATTTGTAAGTTAATAACAAATTAACCTGATTATTATAATATTAATATCTATATTACCACTGTAAGATCTGAAAGCAAGTGATCTACCAAAAAGCATATTAGTTAACCTATATGAAGGTCATCAAAGCTGAAGACAGAAGAAAGTGATTGTATTGTCATGAAAGGATTATCATCGTTGAGCGTTGAAGGTTAACCACATAATGCCAGTTTCAAGTACATATGTATCATAACAAGCTCCCTACTCTTTCAATGAACAAGCAACATATTGGCATAGTCATCCATTAAAGGATTGAGAGAAATATAGAAATGTCATGTATATATTATTTTTCTTTTATTCTGATAGACCAATGGTAATGTCAGTGAAAGAAGGTGAAGGGGATAGTTGTAGATGGTATTCTAAATATTTCTAGCGATAATAACTGATAAATGGCAAGTGTGTTCTACGAACAATAATTTTACTATATTTAGGCAGAAATTTGAGGAGAAGCAATCATCATGAAGAAAAATGAAAAAGATCTCAAACTATCCCTTTTAGTATAAGTAACTATATAAGGAAACATCAAACTTCCAACTTATCTCTTCAGATAGAAGGCCACTTTCAGATCAGGTAAACCAAGTTCTTTACCCACCTGAGTCAAGTAATACTAGCCTACTAAGGTTCTTCTCATGATTCTGAACACCATATCGTACCGCGGTATGGTCAGTATCTATGGGTTTCTTGAAAAACTGATTCCGGTAGACCCCGGTACGGTACAAGTCTGTTACCAACTCGGTACCAGTCCAGCGGCTATTTTTATAGGTATTGGGATTTTTATAGCTGTACAAGACCGGTTTTTTAAGGGTATGGGGACTATTTTTAAAGCCCCCAAACCTCTCATTTCATCATTTCTTAGTAGATTATGGGTGTTTTGTAGCTTAAAATCATGTTTTGAAGCTTAAAACTATGTTTTGTAGATTACATCTGGAAAAATATATATATATAAAAAATCTCGAGTCAGGCGTGTGTGTACTGATCCATACCGACACTTGGTACGGTACTAGTAAGTACCATTACCATCCTCGGACCAAGATTGGTACCGATATGAGATTCTAAACCATGGTTCTACTTGTAGAAAGATACCTTTTGCAAAATCTTTGGATTAGTCATTAACTTAGTTTCAACCTCTAATAAAAAAAAAAAGGGTCCGGAGAGGGTAATGTAAAATATGGATGAGTACATGCAGCCATGCAGGTGCCTAACATCATATAAAAAGATTATATACCAGATGTTTAGTCATTTGCAGGTAGCATGCTGAAGCTAGAATCGGATTATGATTGTACATATATAAATTTTGCATTGAACTCACCAAGTGAAATGAATTGAGGGGAAAATATAAAAAAGAGACATATGCAGCCAATAAAAATTTTGAGGAAAGAATATAAAGGAGTTGCAAAAAGGTAAATAGCATAGCCAAAGTAGAATACGCCAACTACAATCATATATATCCTTCCTCAAAAGATAATAAAGAATTAAAGACCTAATCACAATTTGCAGGATTGCTTTATCTCAGTCTGACACTGGCAAATCCAAATTCCTAATAGTCATTGTAAAAGCACATTGGATTTGTTAGAGTCTTATAATTGTATTTTTGTTACTTTGTTCATATGATATGTATTTCTTGATACTGACAAATATAGGGGAAAGAAAAAGATATACACAATCCTGAATAGAAGGAACAATAGTGAAGAGTTCCAAACAGTAACAATTGACAAATAGCAATCTCTTGACATATAAATGAACCAACTCTACCAATGTGGAATAACCAAGCATCCCAAGAGAATGATAGTAGAAAAGGTTGTGTAACACCCAAATTGTTTTTGCTAAATGGCACTATAGGCCTATATGGAACACAGAGAAGCATATTGAGAACTCTGTAGAGATCTTATCAATGCCCACATAAGCATGCAACTGGAAGATAAACAGCAACTTAGCAATGACAGAAATTGAATAGATCTAGCTAAGAATTTACTCAAATAACTAATATCCAAGTAAAACATTGCCCACTCTAGGAGCTATTTAGACTAGGAAGCAGGAACTATAAATTGTCAATTACGAAAATATATATTTAATGTAAAATCGGATAATTTATATAATTCACATTCTTCACCAAACCTTCTGACCTTCTGATCTTCTGATCAAGATCCATTGTAATTCTTAGTACACCAAACCTTCATTTTGAACAATTCAGTTGTCTATTTTCTATTGATATTATTTTTTCATAGAGCTACCAAATGAGACAATATGTATTTTCCAAAGTTATAAGGTTAGTTTCACTTTAGTCCCTATAGTCAAGTTTCTCTTTATTCCTCAACTTTTAAAAAATGTTAAAATAATATCTTTAGTTTATAAAATAGTTTTACTTCAGTCCTATTTTATGTCATCAGTTTACATGGACTGAAATGCATATACAAGTCATATTTTCTTAAATAGGCAATAATTTGAATCTAAAATTGTCAATTTCATAACCGATACCAAATAAAATCTACCAACTATACTCAAAGAAAATGGGAAAAACTAATTGATCTTACACATAAATACGATTTAATTGGCCATAAAATTGACAATTCTACCCCTCAAACTGCCAATAACATGTTCAACAACGGTCAAAGTTCTATAAGAAATTCACTAGGCTGTAAGTTGCAGAAAACTCATTTTGGCATTAGTATCACAGATAATAACCATTGGCATGAGCCTCCCAATGAACCATATTGGTACATGGCTACCTTTGCAGCCAATTCGTCGAAGTTACACAAAGATCAATTAAATATGGAAAAACCTTATTTCTCTAGAAAAAATCAGTTTGTGCATTATAAAACTTGGAACATATTAATATCTCCCTCCCATATATTCTTCACATTTAAATTGTTAATACCTAATCTGCCTTGAGATATGAGAAGTAACGTCCTCCCATTACAATCACAACATTGCATCGATTACCTTAATCAGGTAAACTCTTTCTCGAATTCAGATGTCTCATGCCTTGACCCCATGAAGCATTCATCAATTTGAGAAAAAGGTACGAAATTAATAGTTGAGGGATAAAAAGAAAACATGGTGCTCACCTGGGGGGCGAACATGACGGGGGGTAGTGATCTTCCGGTGCTTTCCGGCGGCCAGTTCTCGGCGGATCCCACTGATCGAATGCGGCGGACGTGGGCGGAGCCGGGGTCTATATCGGATCTCGATGGGGCGGTGTCGTCGCCGCTGTCCTCGATCTCATCCTTCCCGCTGACGTTCCCCATCTCTCCTCCTCCTCCTGCCACCTACCGATTAGAACCCCCTTTTTCTGACACCGCCGCCGGAAGTGGGCGCTCGAGAGGCGGCGGAATTCCAGACTCGGAGAAAAAGATTCTCCGGCAAATTCAGAAACGGTTAAAAATAACGGATAAATTAAAAAGAATATAAAGTTATGTCATAGAAATCTGAACCGGTTGGAGCTGTTGAAGACTGGACCGCTTGACCCAAACCGGGTGGTAGTGTGTAAGTGTGTTAAATGGCTCAGCCAAGTTGATTTCTGAAAACATATATTTGTTTCGTGAGATAAGAATATAAGATTATAGAATAATGAATGAATTTTATTTCATTGCATGTTTGAAATTTGGATTAGAATAAAATAAAATTATCAGGGTACATTGAACCAAAAGATTTTACCTAAATTTCTAATTTATTATTATATCCTATCCTATCCCAGAAAACAAATGGATCATTATAAAATTTGGCTAGGTTTAAATATTTAAAATATAATATTATAGTTTAATCATATACGTAAAATATATTAGATGTGGTGTTAATTTATAAGACTTGATGAATATACTATCATCAACTCTTTTTAGAGTTTTCTTAAAAAATAATAATATTTGTGACGGGATCATGACATTATCGTTGCAGATAATCTCTTGAAAAGTCTAAAAGTCATTTGTGATGATTACATTGTTGCAAAGTTGTCATTAATTAAGTCGTCGCAAATAAGTTTTTGATCATAGTTTCATTGATCACCTCATAGGTACCAGACGTCGTAGATGATGTCTATGTGATTATTTTTAAAAATTATTTGCAACAATCATCATGGTCACAAAGTATTTGTGATGGGTGATCTGTGACGAACATTTGCGATAGCCTTTTGTTATTGCAGGTGACCTTCATCGATGATTTAGCGACAATGAAAGCCGTTACTAAAGGTCAATTTTTTCCGGTGAAACTATTAGATTTAAGAATACTCTCTAACATTTTTGATCTTGATGTAGACACATGGAGGTGTCAAAGTTATCCATGACTGAGGTTTGATCAATAATTAGGTGAACCTAATTAGGAAGTGTTAAAAACTAGGTGGATTCGAGAAAGATCTAAGGACTGATGGGTGATCCCTGTCCTTAAGGTTTCTATTGTGTCGTCGTAGCAATACACCGTTAGGTTTTGAGAGGATTTCAAGATCATATATTGATCAATAGAGAATAATTTTCATATAATGCTCATTATTAAGAAATAGTAACAACTCATAAAGATTAATGAGTAAGATATTTTTGAAATTATTCTGCATGAATTGATATAGAGTTAAGTACAATGATTCAAGTAATTGTTGAAATTCCAACAGTAAAAAAACTAGGTTCGAACCAAAGTCGGACTCGACAAAAAAGTTAGCTCGCAACTCGAGCGAGGCTCTTAGCAACGATGCGTACATACAAACTGCACCTAAAGCACCAATGCAACTTAGCAGCGCGCTCGTGCATACCGCACTAATATCATCTCTTGACCTTCCATTTTGTCCGCACAAGCAATTAATCATACACTCTAATACTTATAAGCTACTTTAAAATTAGCAATTTTTTCAATGTGGGACTAAAGCCGGCCTAATTTTCACAAACAACATGAACGTACATCTCCATATACCCCTTATTGGATATATAAAACTTATTTACATAATTCATACTTGAATTATATAATTCTCTCATTAAACCTTTCATATTGAACTATTTATTACACTTTTAATTCTCTTAAATCACATGATCAATAATTGAATAATTAAATTGTTCAATATATATAGATGAAAATAAGCTTCATATTAATTATTAGGTGCATTCCAACATGAAATAGATACATTGATCAAAAGTAAGTAAATCCAGTTATAGAAAGTGAGTGAACTTAGTCAAGAAGTGAATAAACCTAATCAATTTGAGAGGAAAAAAAGAGATTAAAAAATATATAGAGCTGTGAGATTCAAAGTTTGTCACTTGGTGGACGATGGGTATGGTTGCTAACTTGTATGTTAGGTTAACTATGTATATACCTAAACAAATTGTTGACATTATATATATATATAGTGATTAATAAATTAAAAGAGGATACGAGTAAAAGGAAATTAAATAAATTTGATGTGATATGTAGTATACATATAAATAGAATAAAAATATCTTATTCATTCTTATTTTATATGTATTTATCCTACATTAATAATATTTTGTCATATCATGTGAAACAGACAGTCCAATATATAATATGGAAAAATTCTACATATATAATATCCTATACATCAAATCATATTCAGTAATTAAGAACCTCGAGAAGTTGAGTCAAACACATGCAAAATAAACCAGCGAAATCTTTTTCCACAATTCGGACTCTCATAATGCAGGGGAGAAATAAGACATGAAGTCGGAGAAATTCTCCAGCATTTGGGCACCGAGGCTCGTTTCATCGAACACCTCATTCGGCGCCACCAAACTGTTGCCCACCTCCACGCTGCCGCCCACGGTACGACCGAGGGGCGCCGTCGAGCCACCGCCGGAGTCTCCATAACCAGCAGCAGCGCCCAGCACAGCCGCCGGCGCCACCTGGGACTCCTCCGGAACCTGAGAGGAGATCGCCGCGTGGGCGGCGACGTCGGAGTCCCGGCCGGTGAGCTTCTGCACGAGGGAGCGGAACGCCGCAGCGGTGGTGGTCACCCGCATGGGGCTGGCGATGTAGATTACTTTGGTGGGCGTCGTCCTCTTGGCGAGCTTGGGTTGCTTGAAGCGCTTGCGGTGGATGCTTAGTTTCTCCATTGATACGTAGCTCGAGTGGAGGTAGTACTGGGTTTTAAGGAGATGGAAGTGGGGTTTAGTATTCGGCCGCTGTTTTGCGGAGGAAGGCGTGCGGTTTCCGGGATGAGATGAAGGGGCGGACATGTTGTTATCAGAAGAGCAAGTGGATGCCGGAGAGGGAGCGATCGAGAGAGAGAGAGAGAGAGAGAGAGAAATCTAATTAATTATGAGTGGGCCAATGGGGTAAGGAAATATATGGTGCAATATTTTGGCCACGTGGCGTCATCGGCATGCTGACGTAATGGCTATTGGCCGTAATGACGTGGGTGATATTTGAAGGATCGATGAGGGAGTGCTTTGTAAATATGATTTCAGTTCTGGAGTATTGGAGTATATTAGGAAAGAAAGTTCTGGTTGGGGGTATATTTTCATATTGGCGTTGGAATTGATTTTTGTGGGGTAGATATAAATGTATACAATAAATTTTTGTGGGGATAGATATTAACTAATTACAAAATCAATTACAAGAATTTGATCAGGATCAAGATATCGATCAAGATCTAGTACTAAATGATTGCGGGCAATGCCATGCTTTCTTTAATTTGCTGCATAATGAGCAGCTTGATTTTATATTCCATAGATAAAATGGAAAAGAATGTTGGAATGAAATTTCTTTAAGTGTTTAAGAAAAGAAAAGAAAAATGTTGTTAGCCTCCAAGGGGATCCTGATTGATAGACTTTCCAGAGGAGTTTCTGATAATGATCCTATGTCCCGCTATGCCATTCTTCCAAACTCCATCACAATTGACCTTTAATCAAGAATGATTTGGGGGCTCTATTTACAAATATGTTGTTGTTTCAATTATATTGTCATCTGATAGAGTAAGATGAAAATGCATTAAAGCATAAGAAATAATCTGATTCACTGACTATTCTGAAGAAAGTTATGGCTCAGTTTTGTCGGACGACAAATGCATCTTATGCACAAGGGAGACAAAGGATATCGAACATTTGCTCAGAGGTTGTGGCGTTGCAAGAGATGGATTGAGGATACTTCTAGAGAAAGTTGCCATTGACTGCGTAGAATTTTCATTGGGGGAAGAACATATGCTCAAGGAGAGGGATGAGAGAATTAGGAGCTTAGCGATGATCAGGAGTAGAAATCTTTGGTGGCAGAGGAACTTAATCATTTTCCAAGAGAAGGATGCTGATCTCAATAAACTTTTAGCTTCTTGTATGGACACCTGGGAAAGGACAGGGACTAATAGGGCTTTGGAGCCTCTGCCCCCACTGGCATCTATCTCTTGACCGACCCTTCTCTATTTCTTCCTTCTCTTTCTTTATTTCTCATTTTTTCTTTCTTTCTTTTGGATATGATCAACTGTTGTTGTCACTACCTTATTAGCTTATTAGTGTAGGGGTTTGGTTGGTGTTATTTAATCTTTGTTTGTCCGACCACTGGTCTGACATGCTCTAAGTACTTTAGTATGTATATTTCTCATATTTTAATATAGCGTGTGGCTTGTGAGAGCCTCACATTCATAAAAAAAAAACTATTATGAAGAAAGTTGTCGGACGACATGAAGCTTTTCATTTCTTGTAATCAGATAAACCAAAGAGTGATGGATATCCAACTTTTGAAGGAACCGAGATTAATATCCTTATCCAGCGAAAAAAGCCAATATTCCTCACACCAAGAAGAGAAACTCAAGAAAACAAAATTCAATTTCGAACCGAGAATGTACCAAACTGATTAAGAAAAGTCACGATGAAGGAACAAGTGATATA
Source organism: Canna indica (assembly GCA_034359265.1). Lineage (NCBI taxonomy): Eukaryota > Viridiplantae > Streptophyta > Magnoliopsida > Zingiberales > Cannaceae > Canna > Canna indica. Next base: position 1,688,926 of record CP136891.1, read on the forward strand.
TTTGTTCAGGAGAATCATCACAAAAGATAAGGTCCAAATATCGATTTCGGTACCGGTACATATCGGTACCGTACCGTACTGACACATGATATGATCTAGTACCAAAAATGTACCGACAGAACAGATGGCATCATGCTGCTGTCAGCAGCACAACGACACATGCTGTCGTGCTGCACATGGCACATCAAGCGGATACCTGTGAACATCCAATTCTTCCCATCTTCATTTTGTATTAACACATGCATTGTTTGATAACAACTATAAATCACTTTAGCCTTATATTTTCTATTCTGTCAAACAAGAATGATTCCTCCCCGTCTTTCCAAATCTTCCTATGCATTGCTTTGACTCCTCTTCTAAATGAGTCTCCACCAATAAAACCAGCTCAGGCTTTTGTTCCTTCAACATTAGACGTGGATAATCCCATCCTGCGAATTTCAATCCTCCCCTTATGTTCCAAACAAGTAGTTTCATTTTTGACTAGAACCTTGTTGACCATCATCCTAAAAAATTGATTTTCAATTCTAAAAAATTTATTTTGCTGATACAAGTTATAAAAGTGATTTACCTATGAATAATAATTTTTTTTGTGAATTTAGGATGAATTTCTCGAACCTATTTAAAATTGGCCGAACTAGTTGAAAATGGTCTGTAGAGAATAATCTGGGTATATGGGTATTTACTTTCTGGTTTAGAAAAAAAATGAATAGGAATTCTGGTTTTGGGAATAAAAGCCTGTCTTATTATCTTCTAGGGAATTCGCTGAATTTTAAACAATGATTTCCTTAGAAGAGAATAAGGAGTCATTTTTTCCCAAATCTCGAATTCATGTTTGATTTTTTCCAAAATCATAAAGTAACTAGCTTAATACCCAAATTACCCTCATACTTCAACAAGTTTGGCTCATTTTAAATAGGTTCGGCCAATCCATCCTAAATTCATCAAAAAATCATAAAAAATCTACTATCAATAGGTAAATACTTTCATAACTTGTACCAGTAAAATAAGATTTTTAGAGTTGAAAAATATTTTTTTACCATTTTCAACAGGTTGGGCTCATTTTAAACAGGTTCGGTCAATCCATTTTAAATTCACCAAAAAATCACAAAAAAACTACTATTTATAGGTAAATCACTTCCATAACTTGTATCAGTAAAATAATTTTTTTAGAGTTGAAAAACATTTTTTTTTCACCATTTTAAATAGGTTCGGCCCATTTTTAACTGGTTTGGTTGTGTATGTCATTTATGAAAAAAAATACATCTAAAAATCAACATAAAATCTCAAAAAATCTATAATGACTAAATATATGCGATCCATAACTCGGATAATCAAAATAATTTTTTAGAGTTGAAAAACAATTTTTTTTTACCATTTTCAACAAGTTGGGCCCATTTTAAACATGTTCGATCAATCCATCCTAAATTTATCAAAAAATCCCAAAAATTCTACTATTCATATGTAAATCACTTCCATAACCTGTATTAGTAAAATAATTTTTTTAGAGTTGAAAAATAATTTTTTTTTACCATTTTCAATAGGTTGGGCCCATTTTAAACATGTTTGGCCAATCCATCCCGAGGGTAATTTGGATATTAAGTTAGTTACTTTATGGTTTTAGGAAAAACCAAACATGAATTCAGGATTTGGGAAAAAAAAAATTCCATATTCTCTTCTAAGGAAATTGCTGAATTTTAAATATAATCTTTTGTGGTTGATAATTTTTGTTCTCAAAAAAGTCTATCAAAATGTCAAATTATATTCAAGGATTGGATAGAGAAGGCAGATGACCAATGATCGTGCACTTCTCGTCAAAACCCTGCACACAATTATATTCCTTATGGTTAGACTAAACTTTATTAAACTCGTTAAGAATTACTGCACCTCATGTGTAGGAGATTTAGAGATTACATCATCTATATTATTACAAGAACATAAAAAAATACTACTAGAAGGATCATCAGAACCCTCCTTGATTTTTGATGCATTCAAATATAAGTGCAGCTTGCGCATTCCAGGCAAGGGGAATTCCAAAAATGACCAATTATCCAAGCTATCAGCAATTACATTCACATTAGATATACCATCCTTGGCAAGATAATGAGACTTGGAATTAACTCCTCTGTTTAAATGGTGCCAACCAGTGATGTTGATTTTCGAAGCTAGTTGCAGAATATCCTAAGACATATTCTTAATGTACCAGAGAGGCTTGACTGATTTGTTAAGTATGTCAATGGCCCTTTTGCAATCTAATTTGTTTTTTCAGATGTTTATAATCCATCTGTTCAGCCCTAAGAAGACTGACCCAAATGGATTTGAGTTTAGCAGATAAAACATCAAATGAAGTTGCAATACCAGTTCCAAGTACCATCTCCTTCATTTTCTCATTTAGAATACAAAAACCAATTCTGGTAGTACCTATTTCTTTACACCAGGCAGCATCACAAAGGATGATGTTTTGTTATATGAAAATAATTTGTGATGTTTACAACATCTACAAAGTTATTGGCTGAAACCTGGTCGGCACTATTCACTATTGGGTTTTTATGCTGTAGTTTGATATTTCCTGAAAGACTACTTCAGTTGAGAAAAGTTTTTGATTTCAGCAATAATTTTATGGACTGGAGCATTAATTCCATAGCCCTTTCCTTTAAAACATAATTCATTTATATTCTTCTATAGTTGTCATAATTCAGCTGTAATACAGCTTACCAAAGTAATTTTTTTTATTCAAAACAATTTCTTCATTCAGCCATTTCCTGAGAGATCAAGAGTCTCTGAATTCAAAATGAATATTTAGTAACTTTTTCAAGAAATTTCATAGGTTAGCTATCATTGTGCATTCAAAGAAAATATGATTAATATCATCTTATTTTTTCCACCAACATAACAGAGGTTCAATCTTGCTTTTTTCTGTGGTTGACAATTAGAGCTGCTTTTTAATAAATTAGCCAAAATTATAATCATATCAGATGTGAACTTCATGAGTTAGACACATGAGCATTCATGCAACATAAAAAAAAAAAAATCCAATCAATCAATTATCAGTGTAGCTTTTAGGCTCTTGCCACTGGAAAATCTTGATATTATCCGCTTAAAAAGATGTCTTTTGGACTCTACCACTGGAATGCAAGATAGATTGTATTGAGGGTTATTAATCATATTGGCACAGTTTTTTCCCTTTATTATCAATTTTACTCCATATTTTTAGTATTGAGGGTTATTAATCATATTACCAATCATATTAGATCAGGTTGTATTGAGGGTTATTAATCATATTGGCACAGTTTGCCTGTCACTTATTATTTTGATGCTAATTGGAGAGGGGTAAAATAATTTTATATTGATTTAGATCTCGTTTGGTCTTGGACATCTAATTGGCCTCCGGAGCTTGAGATGATATTGTATCATGACTCTCTTGTAGTAGACTAAAAGTCTAATAAAAGTTTTTCCTTTGTAAAAAAAAAAAAAATCTCGTTTGGTTGACATGAGAAGTATTTTTTTTATGAAAAATTATATTTTTTATAAATTAATTTTTCATGCATATTTTTCGAAAAGTATCAAAAATATGTTTGGTTAATAAAAAAATAATTGATAGAAAATATAACTTTCCACCTATAACGTGTTTTATTGACATGAATACTTCATACTTCCTAGGAAGTATACATCAATGATCAATATATCATTCTTTTTTATAAATTAGTATTTTAATATATATATATATATATATATATATATATATAATTTATTTGTAAATTAATATTTTAACACGTATATGTAAAATATAGTATAAATTTTTATATATAACTAATATAATATATAATATATTATATATGAAAAATTAATTTTATTTGGAGTTAATATAATTTTTTTTACATATTTTGCTAAAAATAAATTAAAATAAAATAGACAAGTCAAGAATTTATGGATGATCTAATCTCATAATATTGACAACATAAATTATAAATTTAATATTAAATACAAATGTGATGATACAATTATTCTTTTTTTAAAATGCAACGCAAGAAGTGCAATATTTTGCAAAAAGTTACAGTTTTTAAGAAAATTATACTTTCTACAAAATGCATAAATTATGTCAACCAAATAAGATTAAAAAAAAATAATTTCAAACTCTGATTTGGTCAACCAAACGATACCTTAATTTGATCAAACTCTGATTTGATTTGGTCTTATTTTTAGTGCTTGAACTTGTAAATACATTATTGGTAAATGCATCCTTATTGTTTGAACTTGCAAAGACATGGATAGCTGCATCACTTAGTAAATAGTTTTGAAAAATTAATGTAAATACAACCTTATTTTTTTCCAATTGACCAAGACCCTTGTTTCAACTTATTATAACAACGGTCTCTCCTATGATTTTAAGTTTATTTGAAAATGACATGAGAGATTTTCATCCCCCAAAAATGTTTGAGTGCTAAGAATGAATAAGAAATGAAATAATAATGTTTCTGATAGCTTGCCAATTTTCTTATTTAATTATAAATTTTAAACAAAAAATAAGTAGTCATAAAAAAGGATAAAAAAAATTAATCGTCATACATAGAAAATACTACTTTATATTGATACTAGTAATTTTTTAAAAAATACTAAATTTTAGTTTTTCCGAATATTTTGATCGTAAATACATAATTTGTATATAAGCAAAATATATTTAAATATTATAAAAATTAAAGAAAATTTTTAATTGCTATAAAATTTTAAATAATTGAATTCATTTCGAATTCTTTTATAATAAATTGTTGGACGGTGAATCAGGAGCGAAATTGGTTTTAATTCAGATTCTAATTCTTATTCTTTTCAAATTCAAAAACCGAATAAATATTTTAAAAGGGTTTTATTATCTTCGAATTGATTACTATATTATCAATAATATAATCAAATGAAATAGTTGGCCCACTAATCAAATAAAATGAATTGTAGTTATAGCATTTTTTGTATATATATTTTGTAATGACTATATTATAGAATTATTTTTTAAAAAAAAAATATCAAATACAACAAAAAAATAGTATAATAAAATTTAGAAATATTTTTTTTATTGTTTTTGTTCCATTTATTTTACCATTAACAAAGTCAAATAAAACCAACATCTATTTTTAAATTCCTCCAACCTGTATCAAAATTTTTTTAAACAGCACCCAGAAACATTCATAAATATTTAAATAGGGATAGAAATTTAGTGAGCATCTGACAAAGAATCAAAATTTCTATTTGAATTTTATTTAAAGTAGGTCGAACATCATAAAAATACTTAACATGTCGCCATCGATAATTTGGAGGCTAATAATCGATGTGAGAAGATGCATGGCTAAAGACACAACAAAGGACATGCCGATAGAAAAGTTGCCCGTGGAGATAGGCAAATAAGTGAATCCACAACAAATTGACAGCAGTGGATGGCGAAACTACACGAATAGGTAATGGTCCTTGTTTCAGTTGGAGATAACTGCTATGATAACGAAGTTGAAGAGGAATTCCAGCATTTAATTAACCTTACCACACTTAGGAATCTTCAACAGTATCAGATAAAATCGGCCTATACAGCTTAAGATAAGACCACATGTCGCCATCGATAATTTGGAGGCTAATCATCGATGTGAGAGGATGCATGGCTAAAAGACAACAAAAAAGGACATGCTGATAGAAAAGTTACCCGTGGAGATAGGCAATTAAGTGAATCCACAACAAATGACAGAAGTGGATGGCGAAACTACACAAATGGGTCCTTGTTTTAGTTGGAGAGAAATGCTGTGACAAGCATAAACTTCCTATATATGATAACGAGGTTGAAGAGGAATCCCTGCATTTAATTAACATTACTACATCTAGGAATCTTCAACAGTATCAGATAAAACTGGCCTATACAACTTAAGATAAAACCATAGCGAATAGTATTGTCTGCAGGCTTGATAACATCAATTTCAGCCTTGTGAAGGACAAAAACTAGAGGGCTAGTCGGGCGGTAGGATGGCAGATACAAGGGCAAGCACATATAGTACCAGGACGGGGTGCTTGACTTGGACCGCTTGTAAATTGTAATAGTTCACAGTCAACATTGATCATCTGAAATAGATAAACCTAAGAAACAGAAGTTTAGATACATCAAGGCTATAAATAAAGGGCCTCATTTTAGTTTCTGATACAAGAATAAATGATAAATTATGTTATTTTCTTTTATGAAATTAACATGCAATTACCTTAGCAGCCAGCATAATAAGCAAGCAATCATGCAAGATAGAGATCCTCTCTAGAGAGGAATTATTGTATTAGTCTTGTGCCAGCTTATTTAAAATTTAAATGCATTATATTTCCAGCAACAACAGTAAAACCAATAAACAACAACTAGCTCTGTTCCAAACTATTTTGGTTCTACAACTAGGAGTCCTTGCTTTGATTAAGTTTTGCAATAAGCATTGTCGTTAGATCCTTTGGAAAAGACTTCTTGATCTTCCTATCCTTACTTTGGTACCTCAAATTTCACATAACTTCCTATGGCAATGAAAAGGTTCTTTGAAATTGTCTGGTTGCCTCCTAATATTATCTCGATGGAACTTCCTGCTGCTATCAATCATCAAATCACAACATCTTAATGTCAACTTTGAATTATATGCAAGTTATATCATAGCTGCTGAAACTTGTGAATTATGAGTCTGTGAAGTGTGGTCAATGAAGCAATATTTGAAGCAATTATATATATGATTACATATTTTATTGTTGGGTTAAAGAATATTTCACATCACTATTCTTTTAACAGATTGCACACGAGAATAACATGACCAAGAATCTTACCAGGGATTTATGGAGCTGCTAGTTCTTCATGATTCGAGTTCTGGTAAACCCAAAAATGAGTAATCTGGATTCGAAGATCCAAGCAAAGGTATATACTCGGACCCTCTAACATGGACACCGAAGCAAGCTGAAGATGAAAACAAAATAGGAGAGAACATTAAAGCATTGCTTCAAGTCTTCTATATCAAAACAACTACAGCATCCATAAGAAACCACCAAACCCTGGCTGCAATAACTAGTTAACTATGGCAAAAGAAGACAAACTAAAAGTGGGCGTGAAGAGTAGTACCAATATTCAAAGAAATAAAACAATGCTCCAATTCTTTTGAATGAGCAGTTATAGGGTTATAGCACTTAAAATTGATCATCAAGCAAAGGAATGTATCACTTGAAAGAATTTAAATAATTTCCATTATTTTGATCCTTCTTTAGGAACTAAAATCATGATTTCAACCGCAAACTTGACTTGAGCTTAAGTAAAATGTTTTGTAATACCTTGTCCACAAATTTATGATGCACCTTTTTATCAATAACATGTCAGATTGTTCTGCTAACTCGTAAGAAAAGATGAAGGAGCAAGAATGAACGAGAGGATATCTAATATTTTAATTAAGCCTGTGGAACTTCTTTTTCAAGAAACCTATTGAATGATAATAAATAAAATACAATGCAATAAGAAAAGCATATAAAGCACATAATGTATTTGGCTGAAGGATTGAAACCATAGTTAAAGTTTAAACAGTCACAGTAGTTGGTATTAGCTAAAACCTGATACATCTGAGCAAACCATTATACTGATGATCCAAGAATAGACTGCTCGAAAGCAGATCCAGTTCCAGATTGAAAGGGAAGATTTATTGTGGAATAGTGCATGCTCAAAAAGCAAACATGATTTGGGTGCACCATCCCAACTTTATGAGTGAAAAGGAAATAAGAAACCACTTAAAATGCATAACATTCATCACAAAATTATTTGAAATGAGCTAAATCACATACAGAACTAATACTAGAAGGATGGATTCATCATTAAATCAACTCATGACATCAATCCCAATTAATTTTATTTTAATTATGTTGTAGATCTTACCATCAAAAGTAAAAAAAATTGATTTACAATTTAATTAAAGGAAAAATTATATATTAGATGCTTGCTAATGTTGTCATTGACTAGTGTGTTTTGATACACTATCACTAAGATAAAACAAAGATGCAGAGACTTGCAAAGAAATGCTAGAGCAGTGCACTTATGAAATTATTTTGAATTAATTTCTTTGCCATAAATTGCTATCCAAAATGAAACTTAAAATAACTTCTTAATCTCATCCAAAAAAGAAACACTACTAGAATGAATCCAGCAAACATCTATCTGTCTCACATCTTTTTATCTAAGTTCCTACGATTAGGAAAAAAAGATGATAAATTTCTATTAGCTAATTATAAGATTTATTATTTGTTTTAAAAAAGAAATATGTACTACCATTTTCAATCTTCACTAGGCTTTGAAGCATAGTTTCCATTTTCTTCTTCATCTCCAAGTTATCATCCATAATAGGTACAAGAAGAGTTAATTCCCTGTATATATCACGTACAAATTGACATATTTTCTCAGCATATTCAACTTCTCCATCTGAAATACGACCAATGGCTAGTCTCATAAGTTCTCCAGTCAAATCTGCAAGCTGAACAAAGAAAAATAATGTATGAGTTATTGAGTTGTCATTTGTCACCAAGTGTTAAATTTGATTGGACGGCCAATTTTCCAAAAGCATAACATGTTCGGAAGGAACCCAGTCTATTCATTTATATATGCTTAACACTCCCCCTCACATGTCAGTAGATCAAAATAGACTTGAATGGCCCAACCCTAACACGTGCATTGACTAAACTTTAATTGGGGATATACATTTTTTTTAATTTTGACACTATTAGTAGGAGGTCCTAAGTTCGAATTCTCCCAGCATTAGTATTTTTTTTTAAAAAAACACCCACTTAGATTTAGTCAAATAACATATCCATTTAGGTCAAACTCCTCAAGTTTATCTATCACACGTGAGGGTAAATGTTAAAAACATAAATGCATAGATTGGTATCTTTCCTAACAGCTTGAGTTTTGGGGAAAAATCAATGATCCAATCTATGTATTTATATTCTTAACACTCCCTCTCATGTGTTAAGGAGACTGACCTAAGAGCAACACGTGGGTTGACTTTATTTAAGCTAGCGTTTTTTTTAAATGACGCTAGCAAGATTCAAACTTAGAACCTCTTGCTATGCTACCAGGTTAAATTTGATTATGTGACCAACTTTCCCATAAGTTTTATGGTGAGAAAATGAATTATACAAACTGAAACTCTAAAACTATTATAAAAGAAAAGTGAGAACTTACCCCCAAGAGGTAGTCAAGAACATTTATCTGCAAAGGCTCAATAGACTCATCACCAAGAGAAAGAAGAGAAGCATTGATCTCATCAAGACTTAGTAGGCCCCCAGACTTGCAAAATCGACAAAGTGTTGCAGCTTCAACGTACTCCTGGACCTACAGCATGATACTACTAAATAGATGATAAAAAATGAAAAAATACAGGAAAAAGAAAAAGAAAACAAAAGGCCAGCTTGATGCTAACAGCAAACGTATAAGAACGTCTAAGCTTCCAAAAATCAGTTCCATGCAACTCTTTAACTAGTTTTGACATGTACTGATCAGTCACACCAGCAAGATCATTTTCTGCCTTTGCCAAAACCTCTTCCCTATTAGTTTTGCTCATTCTGACATAGGGAAATGAAACAGGATGAGTAGCATGTAAAGAAAAGGAAGATGACAAGAAAGTGCATAAGCCTGCATATACTGCATAGTGCATAAACATAAAGGTATATAGCAAATAACCAAAAAATATTGATGGTATCCATCAAAGAACCTACAGGATTCTGTATTTGGAGAAATTTCAAAGGACCACCTCAACTTAATTACGAATCACACGTGGTTTAAAATCTTGTACCGATATCAATCAATGGTACTGATACAGACCAATACCGTATTAACTCATGCAGTTCGGTACAAATGGGATTGTACCGATCTCTAAAATTTTAGTATTTCACATTCCAAATCTTGTTTTAAATAAATTACTCTATTAAAATGTTTGAAAATATTCATAATAAAGCATACAAATTTAAGTTTAAAAATCTAAATTTAACACTTAAATTCCAAGTCTAGAAAGCTGAAAAGTGGCGTGCATCATAATATCTAGGCGTCATTTTGACAAAGTTTTAGAAAAGAAAATGAGAGATTAAGAGAGATTTAGTAGAAACTTCGAGTAAGGAAGAGGATGAAGATAGAGTAATAAGGGGTTTGAGACCTTTATATAGGCTTAAAAGACTTTAAAAACTAGTCCAAATGACTAAAATAGTCGTTGGAAACTAAAAAAATACTCCAATGACTGAAAAAAAAGTCACTACCGTCCGTTACAAGCAGCATGTCCAGATGTTGAACTAGACAGTATGGACAACACTAGTAGTATATCATGTACCGCTGCATGTCGATCTTGGAAAGTTGAAAAAATGATACGTACACCCCGAGATTTTAAACCATGGAATCACATTTAATAGTTAGTTTTGGCCAAAGAGTATAACTGAGGGTTATTGGTACTAAAGTGGGTTCATGCAAAATGCAGCTCCTCATTGTATTGCATATATGGTATGCAATGATAATATGCAGTAGGGCCATATATGCAGCTATAGTGTGCATACGCAGCACGCATGCCCACATATGTATTTAGACCAATCAATTGTTGGGCTTGAACCAATCTTGTGAATAATTTTCACCTAACCTAGAAATTATGATAAGACATATTCTTGCCATATATGGAATTATACCATTGATTTTTCTATTTCCTATACATCTCTGTTTAGTTTTCCATTGATTGACCCATGTTTTTCTCCTCAATTCTCCAATTGGAAGTAAGCATTGCCCATGAATTATGTTGGTTTCTCCTGTCATATCTTCACTTTTGACTTGTCCTATAGAAATTGAATAAATCAAGATATATGATAATGTAACTCTTACATTAATAGTTTTTGCCCCTGGAATTATGTTAATTAAGTTCTTACTTCTTAACAACTACCTATATAACTTTTTATTAATATAATAATTTTAAAATACTTTTTAAATATAGACCGCATATGCACTATATAGGGGCCAATGAGCTGCATGCATATGCTTTTTAAAACTATGCTGAGGGCTATTTAGGGTTGAACATCAATTAGAGGATGAAGATTAGCTTGTATGAGTACTGACCGGTTGACCATTTTGATTATCATCCTTATTCTAGCATAAATATTATGGTAGGAAAAGCTCCCTTAAACTTCTGAACTATTGACATAGTCCATAACAGTGCACCTTTTACAAGTTTGAAATAAATGTTTGTTAAAAGTTGCTAGCTGGAAGAAAGAGAAGGCCTAGAATTCAGATATAGATAGATATAAAAATGACTATTCCGCATAAGCAAAAAAACTTGTATGCATCTTACAACTTTTATACATGTCTTACCTATGAACCTGGAATATGACCTTTTTGCTGTTCATTGTCACATCACGACTTGCTTTGACAACTCTCTCACGCTTATCATTCTACAGCATCAATGCAATAGAACTTGGTAAGAAAACTAGATAAAATATAAACTGAACAAACTAGTTGGCAGCATGGTTTAAAATCTCGGTACCGGTACCGGTTTCGGTCACCGGCCAGTACCGGTATATACCGGTACCGTACCGTACCGACACACGGTACGGACCGGTATGAAAATGCATACCGGCCGGGTTTTTTTTTTTTTTTTCGTGACATACTGCCCGATATCGCCCATACCTGGCGGTATGAGCCATATACCGCCCATACCGGGCGGTATATGGCATCATACCGCCATATACTGCCCGGTATACACAATATACCCGGTTTTTTCAAATACCGAGTATATCGTATACCGGAAACCTAAAAAACCAGTAAATACCGGACTTACCGTACCATACCGACCGAGATTTTAAACCTTAGTTGGCAGGCAAGCATACAAAAAGTTATACTAATCAAAACATCTACCGAGTAGAATTTGCTTTTATTCATTATTTTTTTTATAAAAAAGTTACTGGTAGCTTGTTGATGTTAAAGTGCTTCAAAATAAGTGCTGGCGTTGGATAAAAAAGGATGAAAGTGCATTGACCTATTCCTTGCTTTGGGGTCATTGAATGGCTACCCAAGCAATTCTAGTATGACATATATCCAACTAGATGGATATGGAGGCCCTAGTTTTCTAGTTGATTCTGATCAACTGTAACTTGCAGTGCATATTAAATTGAAGCAACCTTAACATCACACAATGGACTAACAGGACCACTACGTCGAAGTCTGGCATTCGGCACTTACACTGTAGGTGCTGATTCTGTAGCAAAGAAGTGCTAAGAGCTAGTTTTGTGCTACATTATATTATACCAAGTAAACATCTACCTTTTGTGACCAATAGCAAAAGAAAGTGCAAAAACTTCGCTAAAAATGCAGGCAAGTTAATGTATTTCCATATATGTGCTTCCAAAGCAAGTTTCACTTTTCCGTTTTCTCCTAAATATGCAGCGGAATCATATTGTGCTAGGTTTGATAATATTCACTGACCTCCCCACTTATCAGCGATCCATTTCAAAACTCTAAGCTTTTACAAGGAGGAAAGACCCTTTAGGATAACAAAGCAGAATAAGAAAAATACAAAGAGACAGAGGGATACCAGCTGGTTGAGGTAATCGGCGTGTTTGGCGAACTCCTCCTTCATGAGTGAGTCGGTTGTCGCCGTCGTCATCGTCCTCTGTTTCTTGCCGGCACCCGCGATCGATGCACCCCTGACAACTGCAACCAGGGGGAAAAATAAGTGAGACAAGATGCCTTCAAACAAGCGGATTGGATTAGTTAGGGCACAACATATGACATGGATTTCGAGGAGGTACTAACTCTGCTGGAGGCGTTGAGGCTTGGAGGCCATGAGAGAGGAGGAGAGACGCTGGCCGCAAGCGGCATAAAACATTTGTCTCTTTAGCTTTCGGCCACCTCGTTCACCTCTCTGGGTTTTGGGCCAGGTTTCCACCAGAGGAAAAATATTAGAATTTATGTGTAACGGAGTGTGATATGGTGGATAACACTACGTTACATAGCATCGTAAACAAATCGGATGTGGTGTTCCTAATTGACATGGAGCCAAATATCGGGTTTCACAATAATGTGTCATGTGCGATCCTAATCTATTATTCATTGGATTTTGGATAATGGATATAAAACTATACGACTATAACACTGTTCTGATTACTGTTATGATGGTCGAGACAAATCGGCCGGTTTATTACTCGTTAAAATGCCCTCTTGAGCGATTCTAGGGTTTTAGAGGCGGCTTCTCGAGCAAAACCCCATGACGAAAGAAGTAATGCAGACAAACCGAGCAGAAGACTCTGATGAAGATGTGGAAGAGGAAGATGAAGAACAGATTGAGGGATGGGATGATTGGCAGTCTGAGGAGGAAGAAACTACTGCGGACTGCCTCTGCTTGTTCTGCAGCTCGATCTTTGGTTCAGCTGAGGTCTTGTTTGAGCACTGCCGCTCCGAGCATTCATTTGATTTCCGAGGGATTGTTCGTGAGCTGGGCTTAGATTTCTATGGATCCTTCAAGCTCATAAACTACGTGAGGTATCAGGTAGGAAGTTATTCTTCTATCATTTTTACGTTTTAATTGTTTCGATGCAGGAATTTTTGTTGTTTCGTTATGACAAAAGTTTGATGTTTTGAGCGGTTTAGTCCCTTTTTCATGCGATAGTGCCAAATTGGTTCGTTTTAGTATTCGTTAGCTACTTTTCATCAAGCTTATGGATTATTAAATTACTTCATGATTTCATTCATAATTACTTCATGATAAGCATCCGAGATTTTCCTTGACTTATTTAACCATAAAAAGAAAAATGTTGATGTTATGATTTAGAATATCTGGAATACAGACTTGAGAACCTATGAATGTATTTTAAATAAATCATAATTATAATGAATTCAACTAATGCATTTTGCAGGTTGCTGAAAAGAAATGTTGGTGCTGTAGTCTTACGTTTCAGTTCAGCGGAGATCTTGAGAACCATTTACACCCAGCTTCCAGTTTTAAGAAGGACGGGAAGTACTTCTGGGAAGATGATATTTATTTAAAACCATTCATGATGGATGATCCACTGTTGCATAGCTTTGGTGGTGATGAAGATGAGGAAGATGATTCTGGTACAGCTGATAAGGAGGAACTGATGAGAGAGTTAATGAACAGTGAAGAATTACCTAAATTCTCAAATGGTAACCAGAACATCTTAAATGGTGATGCCTCAACATCTGATGTTTATAAAGAGACTGAAAATATAGTGGCCAAAAAAGTACAGAACCTCAATAGTAACTTTGAGGGAAGGACAACTAATGGCATTATGCTTGAAGCATGTGATCAGAAAAAGAAAGATAAGCAATTAAGAGAATCTTTTGCTAATGTTGCTGCAAAGGAAATTAAAAATGTAAATGAGAAATACTTTGGTTCTTATGGCTCTTTTGGTATTCATAGAGAGATGATCAGTGACAAGGTGTGCATTCCTCTAAAAGTGTCTTTGTTGTTTACTGACCATTTATTAGGACTATTTTGAATATGATGCTGTAGTAGGAGCTAAAATGCTCCCTTAATGTTTATTTTCATTTCACTTCTTGACAATGTGTTCATAGAACTAATCCTATACTGGCATACAGGCAAGAACAGATGCTTATAGAGGAGCACTTTTGAATAATCCATGTCTTATTAACAAAGCTACTGTTTTGGATGTGGGCTGCGGCACAGGGATATTAAGGTAACTATGATTACCTTGCTCTTTCCAGTTTTCAAATGGCTATATTGCTATACGGTTTTGTCTTTGAATGGCAAGCAGTACTCATTGTAAATGATCAACATATATTATAATAAATTTTATTGGCAGTGCTAAATTTTGTCAGTATCCCTTTGTGCTCACCAGCAGTTATTGATCGGTAAAATCAGTACAGTTGAAACTACTCAATTTTTTTGACTATAAATACTGGACCAGCACCATTGGTTAAAAAGCTTATTATAAGTTTTTCTCTTATTAAACCAAGAGAATAATGTAAAAAAGAGAGAATTTCTGTTTTACTCTTTTCTTCTGATCTACATTATAATGCCTTGTGTCATTCCATAGTCAATTATTTTCATGCTGTTTAAAATTCTGCTCGATGAGGTGCATGAAGAACCACACCATCAGAGAGATTTACTTCATAAGTTGAATAGAAAGGACACATAATTAGAGTATAAATGTCTAAATTTTTGGTCCTGATTCAAAACCATGGAATCTCTTTATTGATTAGAAGCAAGCATGCGGTTCAACATGAAGAATCCCCTTCTCCCTTCTTCCAGAAGACAAGAAAGCAATGATCATACAAATGGGAAGAAAAATTAGAATAAAGTAGTATTTAAGAACCAATTTTAAGCAATGATCATGGTTAAAAAAGGTGAGATAGAAAAATCTTTGAGGCAGATATCTACAATAGACATTTATAGAAGCTGATATCTGTGAAGTTGAGAGAAACACAGACAGTAGTAGGGTAAATAGAAGCTGCATATGAAAAAAATTCAACCTACCTGGTTTTTCATGTTCAGACCTCATGCAGTTAGTGATGAATTCAACAAAAAATCACCTGGTTTTTGAGCTCATCCAATCCACTTAGCGAACCAAACAGGTAGTATTTTGGTTCCAGATTTTTTCAGTTGAACTGGAAAGTCTGACCTACCTTTAACTTTTAATAGATATGGTTAGAAGCATGGTTTAAAATCTCGGTACCGGTACCGATTTCGGTCACCGGCCGGTACCCGTACCGTACCGACACATGGTACGGTCCGGTACAAAAATTGCATACCGGCCGTTTTTTTTGAGAGGATTAGATATAACTCCAATAATACATAATTGATGAATAAATGCTTAAAATCAATATTCAAATGTCAAATACATGAATACAATGTTTAAAAGTCATTTGGTACTGTATTAGGGTTTTTCATAGTTACAAGAAAATCATTACATTGGAGTTTATATAGAACGACACAAGTCCACAACCCAAAGGGTCTAAAAACCGCTGAAGACTCTGCGTAGCGCAACATAAGACCGTACCAACACATGGTATTCATCATCTCAGTTGATGTTGCGCTACGTCTTATGTTGCGCTACACAGAGTCTTCGGCGGTTTTTAGACCCTTTGGGTTGTGGACTTGTGTCGTCCTATATAAACTCCAATGTAATGATTCTCTTGTATGTGTGAAAACCCGGCCCCAAACGGCTATAGAGCCGTTTGGGTTACTGTTCATCATACTGGGCGGTATACCGCCCGGTATGCACATAATACCGCCCAAACCGAGCGGTATATGCCGAAACTTGTGGCCGACAGCCCTGTCGGGCTGTCAGCCACCCGTTGCCAACAGCGCTCAGCGCCGTTGGCAACACCAACATTTAAAAGTTATCATACCGCCCGGTACCGCTCATACCGGGCGGTATATGGCAAAATACCGCTAGGTATACATGATATACCCGGTATTTTCAAATACCGGGTATATCATATACTGGAAATCTCAAAAATCGATATATACCGCCCTTACTGGACCATTTCGGGTGATTTTTTAAACCATGGTTAGAAGTAAGTTATCAAGCTTAATCTTGGGGAGTTTATTTACTATAGTTGTGTTGGTTACCCCTTCTTTGCTGCTAGATGGATGCTTTCTTCCTTCCCCCTATTTGCTTAGTGCATTTCCTAGGGGATGTTCCCTTCTTGTGTTTTCTTATAGTCAATTTACTTATCGCCTTTCTTCCTTTTGTATGCTTGTTTATGGTAAAACTAATTCAGTCATATATCATACTTCATGTTTGTACCATAGATGGTAGGGTTGGAACTGTTTCTACATTTTACTGACATTTTTTAGGTGTTTAGTTACTAGTCGTGTTTACCTACTCAATCTTTTCCTTTAGTCTTTTTGCAGCTCAGGGTGGGGCATCAAAGGTAATTTCTGTTGAAGCAAGTGAAAAGATGGCTACTGTTGCAACTCAGGTAATAGAATCTTTTGTCTTGAATTCTCTCTCTAATAAACTTCTCTTACATTTGATTGTTGCTGCTGTTGGGTAATACAGATATCTAGAGATAATGGACTATTGTCAGAAGGCAACATGAAAGATGATGAAAAGCATTCTGGAGTAATAAGTGTGGTGCAGTGCATGATTGAAGAGCTTGACAAATACATTTATATTCCACAGAATAGCGTTGATGTACTAGTTAGCGAGTGGATGGGCTATTGCCTATTATATGAATCAATGCTCAGTTCAGTTATCTATGCACGTGATAGATGGTTGAAGCCTGATGGTGCGATCCTCCCAGATACTGCAACCATCGTAAGGCAGCTGCCGTGCATTATCTCTATCATACATTTTGATTGTCCTAGTTTTCTTGAGCTAAGTTTATTTTATTTAATTGTAGTTTGGAGCTGGATTTGGAAGAGGCGGAACAAGCATACCTTTCTGGGAAAATGTGTATGGTTTTGACATGTCTTGCATTGGCAAAGAAGTTACAGAGGATGCTTCTCATGTACCCATTATTGATGTCATTGACAGTCAAGAAATCATAACAGAATCAACAGCTATCCATGTAAGTTAATTGGGCTGTGCTGATTCCCATTATTGATGTTAGAAACAGATCACTGTTAGGATATTTTTCAAGCCATTTTCTGTCAAAAATATTGACTAACTAAATATTTCCATCTATGGCTGGCCAAGCTTTGTGGCAATTGTTTTGTTTGCCTGCTAAGGATCAGATGCATATGATCATATTGAAAAGAGATTAATCATGTTTCTCTAAGCACCCATTGTCATGAAATACAAGATCAGAAGCTACTCTTGAGATTGTCATGTGCATGTATCTCAGCTTTGGCTAACATATCTCATTCTTTTGCTTTATAATTTCAGTCCTTTGATCTAGCAACAATGACGGTAGATGATATGGATTTCACAGCGAGCTTTGAGTTGAAACTGAAAAAGGACCCATCTGCAGATGATGTAGCTGCTACAACAAGTTCATGCTATGGGGTTGTGGTGTGGTTTGACACTAGTTTTACAAGCAGATTCTGCAAGGAGAAACCTATCAATCTCACAACGTCGCCATATTCTCCAAGAACTCACTGGTCTCAAACCATCCTCACCTTCCAAGAACCAATTGCTATGACATCTTCTCATACCATGATCAGCTCTACTGGAGCAGTTGGTACAGAAGAGTGTCCTGCAGTTACAATTAGATCCCGCATCAGCATTGTTCGGTCTTCAGCACATCGCAGCATTGATATATCACTAGAGATTCTAGGGATTAGCTCGGATGGCCGGAAGCGCAGTTGGCCAGTTCAAATATTCAGTTTGTGATTTGATCTTTATTACTTGTGTCAGCTAAAAATTTTGTTTTCTATGTTGGTAGGCATCAACTTGTAATCATAAACGCTCAATGTAACATTGTTTATTTGTTGTTTGTTGAGTGAACAATGAGAAGGGTAGCTATTGGCTATTGCAACGCATAATTAGGACCTGCTTCCTAAATCCCAATAGAAGAGGTTGATGGAGTAATTATTTTACTTGAATACCAAGAAAATATTACATTTTCTATGTTTTTCGTATAAGACAGCTTGCTTCTGCATTTTATGCTTCTTCGGCATCTTACGCCTGACGTATAAGAAAATATTGGCAGAACGATACAAGTACTTGAATCTTACACATTTAGCTCAAAGATAAAATGCTGCAGACACGGCTTCAGAAAGCATAAACAAATACACATTTATCTCACATTGTTATTTACATCTAATTTATCTCATATTTTTTAATTAATAATGATTATATTTCACCATAGCTACTTATTAATTTAGTTGTTAGATGTTGACGTGACAATTTAGTCGTCATCTTCAATATTTTTTTTTTTAATATGAGATATTATCACTTAAGCAAATGCCTTCGTTTATGATGTCGATAATTTTCTTCTTAAAATGTATATCTAATATTGACGTGGCATTACATATTAAAAAATTATGTTTAAGATGTTGACCGGACTATCACGTCAATATCTGGCTAAGTTTACAATTCAAGAATGAATTACTATCAATTCAAGAATATTTGATAAATTAGCCGTAAATAAGAAAGGTGTAATAGATTTATTAATTTGATCATAATTTGAAATAGATTTATCAATTTTTCTTATTATCATTAGAATGCACAAATGTTATCACTATCGCATCATCTTTTTAATTATGAAAATGGTAATCTTGTTTGTTCAGCGTCGTCAACCTGATGCATAATGGGCAAGAATGAAATTAAAAATCATAATTTATGAATGAAAAGAGTGAAAATGGGATATTTTTTTTCATGTGCCTCATGCTATTTGTAAATATAAATAATTAATTTATTTAGTTTCATATAATTGATACATCTATCATATCTGTTTTTTTCCGTCTTCTCACATCTATCATATAAATACATTTCTAATGATATTGATGTAATTTAATGAAACATTTCTATAGATACTAGCTACTCTATAATATGTTAAGAACTTTTAAGTTCCTTAAAAATGCTTCTCCTATGTGAGAACCACACTTTACAAATACAGCCGGATAGCCTATAGGAGCATCAACCCAGGCTTCATATCCTTGTGAGTGCTGCGAATGACTGAAAGGATTTGTGAAGATCTTCCCTGTCCAAATGTGTTTCCAGGAACACTCACTTGCAGTAGGGAAATACACCTTGACATCCTTTTTGGCTTTGTCAAGGACAGGCACAACCAATATCTCTGTCCCAACTAAAAACTGCTGGTATGTTAAACTATGCACATGCGTGTCATCTGGATAGTGGAGGAATAGATGCCTGGCAACAGGCAAGCCTCTTTGAGCTGCTTCCTGATTTAAAATACAAGAAATATAGCATTAGATGAAAGGGTAGTTTCTTGCATAGCAAGCTACAAAGTAGTTCAATGTGAATAGAAAGTATCCAGCGATATATAAGAGAATGTACCTTAACAAGCTGCACTCGATAGAACTTCCAAGCTTTGTATATCTTGGCACACCGTGCAAAATGAGCTAATGTGTTTCTGCTGGAATAGAACTGACTATTTGAAGATGGCTTGTTTCCCTGTAGATACTACAAGTGTTAGCAATATTTCCACTTGTGAATATAATTAATAGAAAGTAGAAATGAAAGCTCTTTCCAGCTTGAATTTTTTATGCGTACTTCATGTGTCCGGAATACTACATTGAATGCATTTAGTTCCATCCAACGCATTAGAAGTTCTTCACTTCTCCGATACCTGATGATAGGCATGTCTACTGCACAGTAGCCCCCTATGTCGCTGTGATTGAAGGCAAAACCAGAAAGTCCACTGCTCAGCAAGCCTGTTACACTGCTCTTTATTCCATCATTAGCTTGCCAACTTACCATTTGATCACCTTCCCAAAACAACATAGACCACTTGGGGTTCCCTCTGAAACCCGCTCTCATGAAAAAGACCAAGCCTTCTTCTGGATCCTCTCCCTTCGTTTGACATATTAATTTCCACTCATCCACAAATTCCTTATTAACTCTAGCCCAAAGTTCTGGATATCTGTTATGAGCTACAATTGGGTCTTCATCTATGAAAATATTAAAATTCTTGGTTAGTGTCTAACTCTGCCCCTAACATGTCCAAGGTTTACAGTAAAACTATTATAAAACAATATAATTAGTACCTGAATAGAGGTAAGCATCTAAAGGCAATCCTTCTCCGAAGTCTGCCATCCAGCCTCTTACTCCTGTCTCTACCATTTCATGGAGAATTTTCTTGAACCAACTACTTGTTGCAGGGTGCGTGAAGTCTAACATTCCCACATCAAAAGCTGTATTTGGTATCATGTATGTTTCTCCTGTTTTATCTTTTACTAGGAGGTCTAAGCTCTTTGCTTCTTCAAATAGGTCCTTATGTCTATTTGGCTTTTCATCAGTCTGAATGTAATGAAGTATTCTTTATCAGGTTGATGATTGAATGTAAATGACTCAATTTATTACTTAATTAAACAAAAATAAGGAAGCAAGTGAGTTACTGGAACAAGACAGGGGTTGCAATAAGTCATCACTCTAATATCATGAGTACGAAGGTCATCAACAAGCTGTCTCCATCCGGTGTAATGATGAGTGTCTACTTCCCAGTTCCACCACAACTGTGATCCGATTATGGTTTTCCTCTTGCCAACCCAGTCCTGCAAGATTAGCAGTTTAGCACATCAATTTTTAATAACATTTTTTTAAGATAATTAATACAGATCATTGATAAACATGATCTGCACCTTCTAGGTCCTGCTGGGAACTTGTTGTAATATGAAACTATTCTGTTCTTTCTAATATAAATTCAGTGTAGCATTGATGATATTGCTCTAGTTCATATTGTATCTTTGCTCAAGGGTCTCAATTTGTTGTGTTGGATTACGTTTATAAGAAATATCTCAACTTATATCCAACCCATTTCAATGTGACTATTTGATTTGGACTGATTAATTGATTATATTTTTCTTACGAATATAATATATATTATTTTTCTTCTGTGAACGAATATTGTGTACATGAAAATTTTGTTTACAGTTTCAATCACCTGCAACCAAAATGCTGAAATAGGAACATCATGTTCTTGTAATTGATTCCAAACACTGCGGACGGCTTCTGTGCCTCCTTGCATCCCAATAACAGCACCAGAAATGATCCAGTTTGGAAGTACTGGAGGTCTGCCTACAGTTTCTGTGTAGATTTCAAGGAGTTCAATAGGTGAATTTCCATTCAGTATTCTTCCTTGAGCACAATTTCCATGTATCTGTAATAAGAATATGCATAAATTGTATGTCATGTGGTTAAAAGTTGTATATATTGTTTCAATTTTCAAAAATACAAATCGCATCATGAAGAAAGATTGCATATTTAAAACCACTCAAATGAGTATAGTCCAAGAAAATATGTTTAACAGAAAGGTTTATCATTTATATCTGGTTTGTCTTGTTTATGTTGGCTACATAAAAAAGAACATACAATTAAGTCAACTATTGTGGTAAATTTTTGTTCTCCCAGACTGGTTTTAAGTTAAAGAAAATATTTATTAGATCCAGGCTCTATCCCATAGTTAATGAGATTAAGTGTGAACTTTGCAATCTCAACTAGAAGTTCAACTACATCTAATTTGTTCAAGTTCAAGTACCTGAATCTGTACTCTATCAACCTTTGTGAGATCGAAAACTGAATAATTGTATCCTTCAAGGTAAAGGGATTTCATTTTTGAGGTCATGTAGAATGGTGAAGGGGCATATGTAGTACTCCAGTCACCTCCTGATCTGCCAATATTACAGATACAGAACCTGTAAATTTGCAACATTGATTCAAAAGACGTCAAACTAAAAAAATTGGTGTACCTGTAACTAATCAAATTAGCTGCAAAGGTGATGGGTTGATCTCCTCTTCCAATACCTTGCTCTTGCACCAGTATAGGCACCCTTTTTCCTTTGAACTCCATATGGGAGAACTGCTCCCCAAAACCATAAAATCTTTCATCTTTATCGCTTGCATATGTGATAAAAACTTTGTTGAACTCTGTACTGAACCCCTCCTCTTTTACTTGTTTTTCTAGTGATGAGAATGCAACTAAATTTTTATGATTGGATAAGTATGTAATCAATCGACGCCGAGTTGGGATTAGTTTCCAGATGGAGCTTTTTAAATTTCTCCTGAATGTTGTGCTTGGACTACATTGCTTATCATATTCACCAAACCTCACATAGAACCCAATTTGATTGTCACTCTTCTGTTCAAGCAGAAGCCAGTACCTTGCAGCAAGTGAAGGTTTCCTAGCCCAACCAAATCTAAACTTTTTCTTCCTCAAGTGCAAATTTTTCTTGGGAAGAATGTGATTTTTCTCATTGAAGATCCTTCCTGTGATCATCAACATAGGAAACCGAGACCCCTTAAATGATTCAAGAGTTTCTTTCTTGTTTGAGTTTGAAAACCCAGATAAGAGATAATCATCTCTAGCATTCTCTTCGAATTCTGTCTCATAAAGGACTCTGATTTCTTCTACAGATTGGTGACTGCAGATGAAAAGAACATTGCTATCGTTTATAACAAAAGAGCCTCTGCTTTCTTCTGCTCGAGTCTGAACAGCTGCAGCAGAAATGAAGGTCTCTCCAGGGATTGTGGACCATATGCTTTTGTTATGTTGCAATCGGTGCGAGATGGAAAGATAGCCACCGTTTCTGGGGCTCCAATAAAGCTGGAAATCCTCCCCAATCTGAAAACTCTGGTCATGGGAAAGCTTGTATGGATTGAAGGAGAGTCTTCCATGGATCAACGGAAGGCACTTTGGGGTGGAAGGAAAGGGGTTGTTGAGGTGCTTATGGTGCTTCTTGGAGATTCTTGACCCTTCCATGGTTGATTAATTGGGAGGCGTAGGTTTCCTCCTATTGGTTTGGAAAGATTCGGAGATCCAACTTACTCTTTGAAGTCTATAAATAGCAATTGGTCTTTCTTTTTTCTTCTTTTTTTAAAAAGTAAATAGCAATTGGTCTTGAATATACTGGTGGAGCCCCCAAGAAGATTATCTTTGACAAAGTCACTGCACATGCCATTTTTACATCAGATGCATTGAATTTGGTCTTTATTGTCTTTCTATGTGAAGATCTATAATTATGTAAATTGTGAAATCATACAAAGAGAATGATGATATTGGAGAAATTCCCTTATATGTTGATATTTCATATTATCACTAGTTATTTTTTTCTTTGGCTTCATATTTTTCAAGCTTGCAGATAAGTATTACAATATGCTCATGTGTTGTATTAGTTTTGTGCATAATAATTAAAGTTTATCTACTTGGGTTTATGTAATTTTCAACTTATATACTTGTGATTTTGCTTGTTTACTTGAAGACCAAGTGTAATCGGATCGGATTTATGATTTTTCACCTCTCAAACCCGACCGGACCTAGTTCGGGGCGGGTAGTCGGATTTGCCCATTTAGATAAAAATTAGTTTTAAAAAATATTTAAAAAATAATTTAAAAAATATAAATAATCGGGTCATCGGATCTTAGGTCATCATGTTTTAAATTTTAAAACCTGAGACCCAACCCAATTATAGTCGGGTTGTACTCGATTCGATTATCCGATCCAATTCAAATAGTTCGGGTTTGTTCTCGGGTTCATTGGGTCGACCCGACTCAATGAACAACCCTAATTGTCTACATGCAAACCTTTTTTCACTTTATCCAACTGTGATTGATTAGTATATTACCTCGATCCTTTTCTAATTATTTTTCATATCAAATTATAATTTTACCCACGATGCATGTTCAAATTATAAGTTCGTTAAGTGTGCAAAGTGGACACTATTTGAATTGGCCGAGGGTCCACTCAAGTATCAAATAAAGTTCTATTTTTTGTTGTTATTTTGTTCGCCATTCCTTGAATGAACTTAATTAGATGAGTTTCCGCGAACCACATTTATAATAGTTTTAAGTCCGTCCAATCAATGTGATTAAAATAAAATCCCCTAAAAAAATATTTGGAACGAGGAATATTGGCAGGTTCAATTGTGGGAAACGGAATCCTGGAACATTGCTTATGTTTCCGGCTTCATTCTTTTAAGTTCATGTCGTGTAAGTAGCCACTTTGACGGGATTAATTAGCTTTGTCTTTTAAGAAAACGTTGGCAGATTCGTACTGTGGCCATGAACTCCTTCATGTCCATGTTTCCGGCTTTATTCTTTAACGTATTTGGTCACTTGCTTGCAAAGCGAGAAACGCTTCCTTGTATCCTCCCCTAATTTGCGGCAAGATACATATCTTTCAGAAAGCATCGGAGATGAAGCGTGCACGGACGAAGACATCTCAACTTTTAGCCAGTTTCATCTTCTTTGATGGCTTGCTCGATCGGTTCAAATTAAGTCTGAATGATTTGGACACATAATTAATCCAAGGAAAGGACTCAATGGAATTTTTCTCGAAAATTAAATTCAATCAAATCGATCCCCGGTATGATCATCTATTGTGATTTTTTATTTTTTTTTAAAAAAAAATGGTCGAACGAGACTGTACCCTGAACTTATTTTAGAATAAAAAAATCGGTGCAAACCGTTTGACCTCATCGAGTGCTTGTCCAACTCTTTGATTTAGTCATGAGTTAATAATTTACGGTATTATGTTTTGTAACACCATACATTTTTTTAGAATGTCATTTATCTATTGAACGACAAAAAGAAGGAAAATGATGTTAAATTGTGATTGTGATGATTTTAAATACTTGTTTTTTAGAAAAAATGTCATCTGTTAATTTTTTAAATGATAAATACGAAAAAATTGTGTTTTGACTAAAATTGGATTTAGTTACTAAATTACATCTTGACCTTTAGGAATTTGTCTATGACATTCCGAATAGGATACACGCGCTAATTTTTAATTCGTTTCAGAAGTATCCAATTGTTAAATAAATAAGTTGATGCCAGAATGTATACTTGCAGTATCTGCGGAACAACCAGACAAACACACTTAGACGATTGCAAACAAATGCAAATGGATTAACATAGAGTTTTGTTCCATAGAATTCTTTTGGCAAACAAGATTAAATAGTAGAACCTATTCAAATTCATTCATGAAAACATCATGAATTTGTTATTGCAAAAAGAGAAACTCATAAAGCATGACAAAAGCATATGCTGGAAAGGTCCTTCTCAATGTACCAAAACATGATGATACAGATGAAATGGATTTGGATCTTGTTGCCTTGTTCATTCTGGATGTTTATGAAATTCATGAACCAAGATAAATGGAGATTTGACCCTTCTACTTTTTGCATGGTTTTAGAAATAATTGCTGGTGTAGAACTGTTTCAGAAAATCAGATATGCCCTGGTCTTTTGCTCCTGTATCTTGTATAAGTCCACTACCAACAACATATTGGCCAATTAAATGGTGGCGCTGTTTTGAGTGTGTTACAACGTTGCTGAGTTCCTCAGTTGCCTTGAAGAGAAGCAAATCAATAACCTATTTTGGCAAAATCAAAATAAATTACATTAGAACCTATGGACAAGTATTCCTGAAATAAGTTATATCTATAATAGACAATATTTCA
This sequence comes from Canna indica, assembly GCA_034359265.1. Lineage (NCBI taxonomy): Eukaryota > Viridiplantae > Streptophyta > Magnoliopsida > Zingiberales > Cannaceae > Canna > Canna indica. The sequence continues at coordinate 1,714,976 of CP136891.1, forward strand.
CAATCTTCATTGCATTACTCTTGCTTCTCTCCTTCTGGTGGTGCATTTTACGGCACGTAGATTGTGAGAAAAAAAAAATAGAGAAAAAGAAGATTGAATGCCAAGGACCTAGGCTAAGACAATAACAGTTTTTCATCAAAAACATATATATATAGCACGTTCCCTTCGCCATCAAAATAAGAGTGTTAGGTAAATAGGACTTCTAGTTACACAGGTCTTGCAAAAATATTAATATAGAACAATGCATCTTCCAACACCTGTATGGCTGTATGTAACATTATTTTACTCTATTCAGCAACATAGCCTTTAGCCTATTGCCCTATAAGGTTCCACCCAGTAGCCACATAGCACGGTTTTCAAACCTGCAACTATTTTTTGAAAATCATACACATCTGGCCAGTAGTAGAATCCAAATGCATCTTTTAAAATAATGAATGTTCCTAAAATTTAACATCACAGATTCTTCCCTGACACGACTTTTGCTCTGTAGCATCAACACCAGCAAACAATAACAATAACCTAGTGCAGGAAGACTTACAAGTTGAAATATACTAGGACAAACTAAAACAAGACTGTAGAATTAAAACATATGTTCCAAACTTGGCATAAAACATAGTTGAAGTTGATCTTAATTATATTATTGACAAACTTAGACAATACAGCTCGAATTAATCCTCAACTAAGAAACTAGAATTTAAATTTAAACTTAAGCTCAATTTTCTACCCAACTTGACAAACTCAGACAATAAGGCTTGAGTTAATTTTATATCACGTTTGGGTCTATCCTAGAAACATCAGTATAATAACCATATTGCACCAGAGAATCTGAGCCAACCAGATCATTCTTCATTGGTTTTGCAGTTGGATTGGCTATGCAATTGAGCACTATAAACTAGTTGAGAGGATCCATCTTTTTACTAAAAGGTAAGAAATGAACTGCACTACATTCTCTTTCCTACTAACTCTTCAGAGTAGTTTGGCATTAGATGTTTATTACCGGACAAAAGAGGAACAAGGGTTTTAGATTAGTATAGAAGTACAAGAAGGAAAATGAAGTTTCATCATGTTAACCTATTTCTTTCTTGATTTTACAGAAATTAATGAAATTAACAAGGAAAGAGAAATACATATGTTCCAGGTTGTCCAAATCCCTATTTACCTATAAATCAGGGAGGGTTCACAGAATCATATCTTACAACTATTTTTTAGCAAAGCAGTCGTATAATATATACTGGGAGTTTATCTATCTCGGTATTGTGAAAATGAGTTGAAGAATGTGCAGTTAAATGAAGATTTGGACTTATGGCTGCAGCTCGGTAGAGACTAGAGAAGCCAGAAAGGCATTTGAATCGATTTCATCAATCCTGATTGATCCTACAAGTCTCCCAATTTTGAGCAATCTCAACCCAGATCACCATCCAAGCTGTGATTCTGTTCAGATCTACTATTTCAGAGTTCAGACTCTTGGACTGTTTGATCTTACATAGTGAAAGCAATAATGGCACACTTGTTATTTATTTTTTTACTTAATCCAAATTTCCATTACAATACTAAGACGCATTTTTTTTAAATTCTTCCTGGTTATCAATCATACTTTTTTGTTTTTTATACAGCTTGACAGGTATAATGTGTGTTTTCAATTTTGATGTTATCTGATCAAAAGAATGATCCACTGGGCTATTTCGGATGACCTGATGACTTAATGCATGCCTTCTAGATTCAGGTACAAGAACCAATTAATAATGTGGACTGGAATAGAAAATTATGAACATTGGAAACAAATTTGTATTACTGCAAACAACATAAAGTTATTTATACGGTCATGTTATTGTGGTTAATCCCAATGATGTTATCGGCCAAAAAGCTAACGTTTATTCATGTTAAGATGAACTAAACTTCTTGGTTGACTGACCAACTATCTAAGTTTATACTTAATGAAACCTGATGCAATATAGTCCATATTATACACTTCGTCCAGAAAATTGCAATTTACTCAAAACAAAAAACAATTCATAATGAGGTCAGGGACTTCAGGCATCCGTTAGTACATTATATGGTTTTGGAAGACCATAGTAATCCAAAGTGACTTTTCAATGCCAGACTACACAAAAAAAAAGATATAAATGCATAAAATGTACTCAAGGAAACAGATTTAGGTGGTTGGACTAAAAATGACTCTTCAGGCAATTATCCAAAATATGAATGGTCAGCACAATTACCAAAGACGACTGCTCCTAAAATTCTTTCGTCTTAACCATAAAGACATGACAAGACATGACATTCAAGCCAAGCAATACAGCAACTAAAACATCCATAGATAGTAACAGCAATATAACTTCTGATGAGGTTGATTATGCCATCAAAATATCTAAAAAATCAAACCTTCAGTACCAGAAAGTTGCAACAAAGCAAACATAAAAAATACAAGTATTTCCGAACAATAACATTATATTTAAATAATTATGGCCCACTCAACCAGGAGAAAGAAAAGATCGAGAAAAGGCATTCAAAACAACACTTTGGCATCAAATAGGTAAAAAGGACGATCCAAAATGGAAGAGATAGAAGGAAATGAGGGATGGGCGGGGGGGGGTACCTTGGGGTTTGTAATGTGAGCGTTCTTCCGGATCTCCGCGGAGATGGTGGAACGGAGTTGAGACACGGTGACGACGTCGTCGAGGTTATAGATCTCCATGACGGAGGGGAGGGATCGGCAGGCCAACTTGAAGAAGTCGATCGTCCGCTTGCGTGCCTCCTCCAGGCTGGCCGAGTTCGGAGGAACCTTCACCGTTTTCAACGCAGCGTGCGCCATGGTCGCCTCTCGTCGATCCCTCTTTCTCACACCAGCTTCGCCTTTATCGACCTGGATTTCCTTAACCCTTCTTTCAATGCTCGAACAATGACACAGTTGGGATTTGGGAATAAAAAAAACCTTCAAAGGCGGACCGGAAAAATTAGGACAGAATAATTTAAGTGGGCCGAAGCCCTAAAAAACAACAGTAGAAATGCATATTGTCTGACCCAGATCAGGTGGCCGGTCTGACTCGCAATCCATGACGAGCCATTTGATCACTGACTGTGAGCGTTAAACTGCTTATTATTTGGTATGAGATAATCTAAATAGACTATTAGTAATTTTAGTTAAAATTATCTAGATCTCATCAAATTATTATATTTGATTAAAATAAATTATTGATAATTTGAATGCCCATACTTATCTATATTACCACTCAAATGATAATCCACATAATCAAGGGAGAGGGTGGTTACGCGGATTATCAATAAGGTGGTAATGTTATTTTTTTATTTTTAATAAAAATACTCTCAACTAAAATATTCTCTATTGACATAGAAAAAAATTCTGCCTCATCTCATAGTAAATTGAGAATTCCTATTTTTTTATATTTTATATTTTAATTTTTAATTTTTATTTGAGGATATTTTAGTTAAAGATATAAATTTTATACTATTTTTTTTTATATCAAATAAGGTAACGTGGATTACTAGCGAGATTATCAATACATATCAAACATCGTAATGTAATATTATTGATAATTTATCTTAGTGGTAATTTAGATTTTCAATCATTTTAAATATAATGTACCAAATGCCTCTCAGAGTAAAATAGCCACGTAAAAAAGAAATATTTAATATATAAACTTGTCTTGGACGGAAGTTCTAAAAGATTATTATATTTATTTTTAAGGATAAACTCCACCCTTGTCTTTTGCATTTTATTCTTATTACATTATCATTTTTTTACTTTTAAATATTACACTCTCTTCTAGAGGTGGCAATGGGCCGGGGCTCGCCTCCTAGGCACGCGGGCCGAGCACGGCAATAGGTCGGCGCGCGTCGACCTAGGCCTGGTCTGGCACGCGCCAAGCCTGGTCTGGCCCGACCCAAGTCTAGCTCGGGCCGGACCGATTAAAAACCCTTTAAAAATTTTAAAATTAAAATTAAATATTTAATTATTCGGGTCAGCCCGAACCCGGCCCGAGCCTGAATGGGCGGGCTCGGGCTCGAGCTAGGCTTGCCCCCAGCGAATTCGGACCGTGCCAGGCACGGTCCGTTGCCACCTCTACTATCTTCCTCTCAACTATGTGTCATCAATTCTTTTAATTATGTTAATAATAAATCTCACCTAATTAGTATAAATTTATCACATAAATTATTTTATACTATTTTCACAAAAATATTTTGAATGTTAACAAATTGAAAAAAATATTAATACTTTGTTGAACATTTATTATTTTTAAATGTTTTATTAAATATATAATAATTTACATTAACATTTTAAAATGATATGACAAAATTTATTATTGAAGTGAACTCATAATTGAGGGAGTAGAAATGTTTTTTTTTTAAGGTGAAAATGTGATAAAATAAAATAGAGAGTGGAAGTATAGTTTACTCTTCTTTCTCAAAGTATATTTAGTGATTAGACCAATTAGTTTTAGATCAATGTTATAAAATAATTGTGAAAATTAGAACAAGAATATCATCCATTCGCCAACTCAAACAGTGGAATAGTTTAGGGGGCGTAACAGCATGTAAATGCAGCTCTAATTCATATTCATCTTTAAGGGGTGTTTGGTTCCCTGAGTTGCAACATATTATTTGATTACTCGCAAGTAGGCTTGCAATTTTTGTTCGCAGACGTTTAGTTGACTGCAAATAGAGAAGGGAGAGATTGTTGCAGGCAAGAGAAAGAGGTTGCCAAATGTGAAAGGAAAATTGTTGTGAGCGAAAGAAAGGTTGTTATGAGCAAGAGAAAGAGGAAGGTTGTTGCGAGCGGAAGGAAACTGTCGCAAGAGTCTCAAGCAAAGAGGAAGGATGCCGTGAGCAAAAGAAAGAGATGAAACACTATCATTTGCAAGCTACGAATTAGACTTGCGGACTTTTGGGGCTGTAATGTAATTTGCAACCTGTAATTGCAACATGTAAAAATCTAATGCTGCAATTAACTTAGTTGCAGCTAACCAAACAACTTAAATTGATCAAATATTACAAATATAAATATTAAAAATCTATTTACGGACAACCAAATAGCCTCTAAATTATCAACCAAAGAGAGAAAGTTTTCGGTGTACCATAAGTGACAGGAAACTTAATTTATGAAAACCTAATCATTGTTTTGATCCTTAATTAGTCATGTTTATGTGCAAGTTACAATACACAAATAATATATACAAAAATACACCATTTTTTATTAATAGCAGATATTAATTGCAACTATCTGCTAAGCATCACTCATCAACAGAAACAGAAACTACATACTCAAACTGTGTATACTTTATTTAGTTTCCATCGCTATCCATGGTGTAGACAGGTATTTGCCAGTTCTTGGCATTCTTCTTGGGGTCATCTGTGAGGCTAAGATCCTTCTCATCTTCCTTGAAAGTCTTCACAAACGTTTTAGCACCCATCACAACCAACCTTTCTACCATGAAGAGCTGATAATTGTTCTCCACCACCGGATCCAAAATGTCGGTAAAATTTGATGAGTATGCCAACTTATACCTGCACCAGCATTCGGTGTTGAGACCAAAATAAGAATCGGGAAAATGGCATAATGAGTCCAAGACAATGATTGTTTGAGAAGGATTTTCAAACAAGAAATACTGATCTTCACCAATGAGTATGAATAATAACTATTCAATTTTGGTAGCTATTGAAAAAATAAAAAGAAAACACATCCCAAGTAGGAATTTTTTTACTCTATCAATTGTTTTGCAAATGGCTGGCCACATCAAACTGCTCAGAGCTGAAGTAGCCCAAGAAAATACATCAAATCAAATAGCCAAAAAACCCAAATATCTCTTTAACACTAGAATTAGAGGGAAAAAGATTATATTACTACAATGTATACCTTGCGGATAGTGGTGAAAAGAAGCTAGGCAACCTCTCATTTGAAGCAATAAAAAGTGTACGCCCTGGCAGAATCCATTTTGCAACTCTTTGTTGAATGAACTCAGGCCGTGTATCTCTATCGAGATGGGGATGGAGGGTCCGAATAACTCCAAATTGGTCCTTTCTAGTCTTTATCTTATCTCCTCGGCGCGCATGAATAGCATCATAATCACCAAGTACATCTTTAATCTGCACAATAACTTTCTTAAGGTAAGGAGAAAAGAGCATCACAGTAATTGTGAGTTTTTGTTGTGTTCGCAGAAGGTAAGCAAATTTCTTATATCCAAAATCAATGTCAACTTTTGTTCAACCTACTTCTTATTGGATTTGCAGCTGCAGAAGTTCTCGAAAATGGAAGTCTGTGAATGGCATTCTAATGCAAGTGAAATAAATTATATCATATTGCTAAAAATGCAAATCACAAAAAATCAGCTGAATACTTCTCTTATCTAAGAGGTGTTAAATTTCTTATTGGATAGAATGAGTTACATTACATTTCAATAAAGAGAGACACTCAAATAAATAGTACCTTTTGTGCTGTACTTCTCAATGCCCTGGCAGCCATCATTGGGAGAAAAGAATATGGAAGCATAACGGAGCTGCGGTTGGTTCGATCCTTGCACTCCATGAACCTGTATGATATCATGATCAAAACTATAAATTTGACATTTCACAAACAGCCTATTTAAATTATGCATCATTTTTCTTTGGTCACATCTTGTATACACAGTCTATATTTAAGGTCCTTCTGAAAATGAAAAAGGATGAGAAACCTAAGTCACAATTATTACCATGCTAGGGGATTTGCGGTACGATTTATGAGCAATACATTTGAGTAATGGCTTTTTTCTTTTAGATCAGCCCTGCTAACTCCTTCGACATGTGCCACCCCATTCACTCCCAATTTCATACTAGTTGAGAGTATACGAGACCACATCCTTGAATTGTCCAATAACACTGGCACTTCTTTTGAAATGAAGTCAAGATCATACAAAGAATCCATTGCACATGAATTTGCTGCCCATCTGAAAATATGTTGAGGCAGAAACAATGATTTCATCAACAATGCCTATTTAAACTGATAATTATATCGGCCTAAATTGAAATAGTACTACAGGATCACCTTGTTGATAACCAGTGAGAACAAAATGTCAAAGACAACTTTTCCCACTGAACTTTTGATTGGTCAGTAAAATAATTAGTGCATAAACTCATGAAAAATGAAAGAATGGTCCAAAAGATTTGATAGAACTTTAGATCTCTGATTCTGCTAATGTAATTAAACATATGATAGTAATTACAACTTCCAAAAGGTAGACAAACTATAGTGGAATTAGACAGAGAAAAAATTGTCCAAAGCTCATGAAATGCACAATGGAGCAAAGTTCTTTAATAACTGTCTTCTAGCTTTTATCAAATTGACAACTTTATCAAGAAAGCAAAGGTAAATCTCAAACCTGCATTAGGTAAAGAATTAAGATATTTGATAAGTCATAATGAATAAACTTGTTTGTTGACTAAATTGAACTAAGAAGTAACAATATAGGCAGTTTCTTATCTGTACGCAATAATGCTAGGTAAGGATTTCAAATAGGTAACTAGAACCAATACAGTATATGTAGCTCACATGGATAGATGCATAATCTTGTGTCCTACTTAAGGTTGGGAAGAATTTTAGTGGATCCATCTTTAGAATCCATCAATTGACTTTATAACATCATTACTAAAGAATATATTAGTATCATATACTATATGTCACAATTAAACATCTCCAGGAAATATATTACTAAAAGCCAGAAACTAGACTCTTCAGGTTTAGTAGAACTCTAATTTCCATATAGAAGTAAATTCTCAAACCAGCATGCAGCGTACAAGAAAAAGTATGTAACCATACATTTCCTCTGAGCTTGTATTGATATGATGGAGGATCCCCTTCTTATTATGTAATGGGTTGATGCACATTCTCGAAGGCATCACCAACACTCTGCAAGGAAGCGAACAAATACTTCAAACAAACGCCAAAATTAAATGGATTGCAAAGTATATAATATTTCAATTTCTTACATAATCCCCACTGAAGTTTCTGTCGTTAAGTTTCACCCAAGTATATACAGAAAGAACAAAAAAATAATCAAACTACCAATATTTATAGAAAAAAATACGACGAAGCTAAGAAGAATTAACCGACAGTCTCAGACCCAAGGACGTCACAAGAAACGCAACTATTCGACCTTTGAGGAAGCGAGACCCTTCGAGAGTGAATCCAATTAGTCTCTACTCTCTAGCACCAAAGAAAAACATTTTCTGAAAAAAAGGCCAAAAAGTGATCTTTAACGGAAATTTGAAGAAATGCAAACTTCAATATTTATAAGGTAGTCGTGTTTAATGTTTGACAAAGCAAGCAGGACGAAGAAAAGAAGAGCAAATTTCAAGTTGAAGTTGACTACAAAAGCAATGTCTGAGTGCAAATCCCCAAAAGGAGCCAAAATACCACAATGTGGTACAATCATACCCAAAAAAACCCCCAAAAGAACCAGGAATATTTGACCTTTGAAGGAAGAGAGCCTCCTCGAGGGCACATCTGAGGCTGGACTCCTGGTGACCCAGGCCGGCGCAGGAATCGCAATGCTTCCCGGGGCAGTCGATCCGGCTCCCCCAGTACAAGTACTTCCGCTCCAGCCCGCTCGAGCGCTCCCTTTTCTGCACGGAGGCTTCCTCCGGCATGCCGCCGAAGGAGAAGGCGGATGTCAGGACCGGAGGGGAGAAGAGGAGCCAGACCACAGCGAGGCCTGCAGCGGCGGAGACGGCCAGCAGGGGAACGACGATGGTCCTGGGCTTCTGCTTGCCCCTGTGGGTGCGCGAGATCGCCATGGCGGTGGCGGAAAGTGGCTGGCGGCGGAGGTGTCGCTGAGACCTAAGCTAATGAGCTTACGCTGTTGTTGCCGTGGGTGTCAGACTCATAAATAAAAGCTGTTGCGTGACGTCCATCGACCATCGTGCTTGCTTACTGCTTAGAGAAGACGAAAACAATGATCATGTCGGATAAAAAGAAGACTGTCGTTATCGCGAATTATCTCACGACTTATCTTACAAGTGCAGGAGCAGTATCGGTTGGCCACTTGGCCCTGGAAGAGTTTCTCATGTCGTGTCTTAGGTCGGGTCACAAATTTGTAGTTGGTCATTTTCGTTATGGTGGACAAAACAGTACAAGTGCGATGAGGTGGCAGCCTAGATATCCCTAAAGCAAAATGGTACGAAATGAAGACATTTTTCACGACATAATTCACGAGTATGAACATGGGTCTAACTTTAGCCCGGTTTGAACTCGGTAAAAACTCGAGCTCGATGAACTTCTTGATAGTTGATAAACAAGGTTGGCCACAATTAAATTTGACTGAACTCCTCTTCCATTTCCATTTTACATCTATAACTGCAAAGGCAATCACGCTTGATCGGATGAAGCATCCAAGTAGTGGATGATTTGTATTCTATGTTATTGCTTAGTTCAATTCGCTAATACTCGAAAGGGCAAGTATGAGTAGCACGGGCCGGCCCGTTTAGCCCGATAACACAAAAAAAAAATTAAAGTTATCATGCTCAAATTGAGCATGTATCAGGTCATTAAAATCGGACTATCATGCCCATATTGGGCTGGTTCGAGTTAGATAGTTCAATATTTTTTATAATGAATAAAATTCTTATCGAACTATCGGGGCCAGTCCGAGCCTACACCATCTAGTCCGGCTAGACCCGATAGTTTTTCAGGCCTTATCGGGCTGGCCCAGTAATGCCTCGAGCATGGTAAGGACCGGCTCAAACTCAATATTTTTTCGGACTATCAGACCGAGCCATATTTTTTCGGGTAAGGACCAACTCTGAGGGCAAGTACGTAGCCTTTCCTTTTCTATTATTCATGAAATAGTTTAGATAATATTTGTGTACTATCTTGATTCTTGATAATGATTCCGTTGTAGAAAAAATAAAAAGACCTCAATAATTGAGCTTTTCCTATCCATCTTCCTCGTTTATTTGTCTTTGCTTCTTTATGTGTTGTTCTCTTCTATTGTCATCCATATTCCTAAGAAAAGATGTGATGACTACTCCGCATTCTATAACTGATCCTCATATTTGCGCCATGTTTATTGTGGGTATAAAAATAGATTTTTCATATATGCATTGTAATAATCGCCACAAATAATAGATGATTACTTAAATCGCCCCCATCTACAATATTTGAAATACAAAAATTTTATTTATCCTATGAATTTTATTTTCAAGTACATTTTATATTAATTTTTTTCAAATAAATTAATCTATCATATTCTCCAAATAACTAAAAGAGTATTTAAGTAGGAGGTTTTCATGTGAAGTTACAATTATAAACTCGATTATTATTATTATTATTGTTTTTAAACAAAACATGAACCCAAACTTAAGAAGTCAAGTTGCACTCAGGATTGGGTGGAGAAGGCATAGGACCACTGGTCGTATACTTCTCGCCAATTACCTAAATACTTTGTACATTTGAAAGCTAATTTTTACATTGTTCACATCATGAATAATCTCACTACTCTCGTCTACATTCTTATTTACATTATCAAAATTTAAATATGTAACAGTTTCAGCTCCCTCCTGCAAATCATAACAGTGAAAGTTGGGAAAACAAGCTTTCCCTTTTAGTAACGAATGCACATCTATATTATCATAGCAGGAAGCTTCATCTTCACATAAACATAATTGTTGCTTAACAACATCAATCCCATCGTATACGACCCTTCCCTTTCTATATAGTGTTTCTTTTGCAAGATTATGTGCCTGCAAGTTTGTCTCTCTTCTAATGTGACACCATCTAAGAACTTTTACCTCATCCGCCAATCTCTTGATTTTATTGATTAGTACTGATATTTCCCAAGGACTTTGGTGAACATCATTCAAAATATTCACTACTCTCATGCAATCCGTCCAGACTTGTACATTTTTTGGCCTTGTTTTCCTTACATTATCTAAGCCAAACCAAATGGTTTTGGCTTCAGCATATAGAGAGTTGCTCGCCACCTCAATTCCATTTCCCATTTTAACAATATCTCCTTTCTTCTCCAATACCACAAATCCATAAATCCATAACTAGTCCTTGAGTTCCCATTCCATGCAGCATCACATAATAAGGTAAACTCACTTACATTATCACTTTTCATTGTCTCATTTCTCCCTTCTTTAAGTTTTCGATTTCTCACCATTTCATGCTCCAAAACTTCACTGTATACCATACTAAAAATAGCTTCAATGCTTCTAATTTTTCCTTCAAATTTACTCTAATTTTTGCATTTCCATAGATGCCACCAAAAAATTGCCATAAAAAGCTCTAAGCCACTCGGTCGACTTATCATCATAGCCTTCAGCCTCCTTTAGCCATCCACTATATCTCCATCTTCCTTTAAATTTGAACTGCATATTCAATCTTCTCTCAACCAAATTCAAGTATTCTTTTGTCCTCCCACATTCGAAGAACGTATGCATTATTCCATCAGCTTCATTGTTGCATAGGTAGCATTTCTCTACTTCAATGCCCGAATATCTACCAAACCACTCAGAAGTTGGTAGTCTTTCCCATAGCAATTTCCACACAAAAAGTTTTACTCTTTGAGAAATATTTATTCTCCAAACTTCTCTCCAATTCATATTTGTATCAGTATTCAAAACATCATTTTTTTTCATAAAACAATAAGCATTCTTAATTGTCAGGTCACCTTTCCAATTTCCTGTCCATATCCATTTATCTTTGCCATCTACCTCATCAATCAAAATGGATTCAATTTCCATGACCATATACCTTCCAAAGCATCTATTATTATTTCCTTGTTCCATTCTCCCTCACACATCAGCTCCAGCTCCCATACCCAACTGAATTTCTCTAGCTCCTTAGGATCAATGAATGTAGACCATCTGGTCAGTGGAAATTCCCCCAGCCAAGGTTCAGACCAGACCTCAGTTTTCTTCCCATTTTCTACGTCTTTTTTTTTCTTTAGTCCACTTCTCTTCGTCCGATTATTATCCATCGAAAAGAGTTGGAATTGCCACTCCTAGGAGCACCATATATCTTCATTGACGAACTCTGTGAGCATTCGATCAGTTGGAATGTCCCATGTTTACCGCCGAAATGGAAAGCCATGAGTTGATCTTGATGCATCTTGCGTTTATGTGATTCACTAGTCAATGATGGCTACAATATGTATAGAAAATTAAATCTCGTTGTGCATGTCAAAAAGATTTACTATTAATTAAGTTTATTCCTAATTCATATAACTGTATTATATTTAGAGCCACATAACTCCTGTGTTGGCTTCTATATATCATCCTGACTTGTTTAAGAAGACAGTGATCTAAGGCAAGGATAATATCACATTCAAGAGGTGAAATATCATTTATTACATGACATGATATATAGCTTGAATCAATTTTAAAATACATTTTTGATGCTAACATAGCTAGATTGTCACTTACATTGCTTTGCATTTTTATCTATTTTCTTCCTAATATGATAAATTATATATATTAACTCTCTCTGTATATATGTCTGCAAAAATTCAAAGAACACACTACCAATTCTAGATGCTAAAACATTCAATCTTTCCATAAATATTTAAGAGCCACAACATAAAACTCCAAATTAAACTACTGAATCAATGAAAAGAATCAAATGAACAACATTTCCAGAGAATAATTTGTTTCCCTTCAACCAAGAACTAAAAGAAGCCCCATAAGACTGAAGCCAAAATGAAACCAGCAACCCTGCTTCCTCCACAGCATTACCAGTCTCTCGCCAGCCTCCGACGAAGCTTCAACGTTGCCCGCCTGCATCGAGTTATCGAAGCTGGAGGGCACGGTGGGCACAACCGCACTGGGCACGGCCCCGCCGGACACCGGTTTGGCCGGCGCAGCGGCTTCGGGCTGATGCTTCAGGCTCTCCGGCAGGCCCTGGCCGTGGGCGACCTTGATCTTGAAGTGCTGCCCGTGCCGGCATTGCCGGCCATCATAATTGCCGGAGAAGAAGTAGGTCATGCCTTCTTTAAGAAGAGGCACCGCGACGGTCACCTTCCCGGAGGACCATGCAATGGTGTCGTCGGTGTCGGCGTCGTTGTAGTTGCAGCGCTTGTAGGTGGTCACGTTGTAAGTCTGGATGACAGAATGATTCTTGTCTGTGTTGAATACTGCAAAGCAGGAAGACAAATTGGTCCTGTCAGTGCTCGATTGGGCAATGTAATTTACATCTAAATTGCCCGTGACTGATATAATTCCTATAACTTCAATTAAAGCAAATTTAATCGAAATAGAATTCCAATTAAGAAATTTGAAGGACTAAGCATTAAATAAAAACACAGAAGATTGGGGTGCCAAATGGGGACTTACTGAGGAAATCTCCAAGACTAAAGTTCTTGCCTGCAACCCATTTCTGGTAGTTGACTTGGGGCACCTGCAGCCTGTCATACCAACCCAAGGAGTCTCCCACAGTGTAGTTGTGATAGGCAGCGACTCTTGTTGGAGAATAGAGAAGGATCAGAAAGAGGGAAGGCAGCAGAGAAAAGAAGCCACAAGTGGCAAGTGGAAGAAGAGCTCTGCAAGATCTGCTCTGTTCCATCTCTCCTGCAGGTTGGTTGAGAAGGCTTTGGGGATTGATTCCTTTTGCTGAGGAACATTCAATCTTGGGCTATGATAAAAGGCATGCAACTTGAAGTTTATTACTCTCTTGCCACTGATGGATTTCTGGCCTTTTGAAACTATATAAATAACTCCAAGTGGTTGTCTACTTGTCTAGCAAAACAGTATTAAGAGTTATGCCAAATTAATGTACTAAAGAAGTACAGAATTATTTTCTTTAGAAGCGAAATTGCTGGATTTAGCTGTTTGCAGATTCTTATTTTCTGAGATCAATTAAAATTCTTTTTTTAAGTATTACATGAGAGTGAACAATAGTGAAGAACTTTTATCCTTGCTTTGTAATTTGCTTGAAGTTCTTTGCTATACAATCTCATATATATAAAGACATCACAATACTAACTAAGTTTTTCTAAATCAAAATGTTGAGATGTTGATCCCACCAGATTTATTGATAACTAAGTTAGTAGATGTATAAAGGGTCTAAAAAGGAGAAAGATTGAGCATTCCAATAATTATGTTAATTTATGGGAAATATTATCAGACCCCTTGAAATTATGGGTAGAAATGGCAGAAAGGAGGATTTGGCAGGAAATAATGTCCACTTTTGATTGAAGCATGATTGAGAAAGTAGTGTCGGTAGGCTTAATGCATGTGAATGATGGATAGCTGGAATTGGATGATTGTCACAATGCTTTTGCCACATGCAATTATGGGCCCTTCTAATTGAATTAATCCACGAACAAAACCCCCCCCAACTCTTCCAGCAAATCATGCCACCCTTGGATGCTTTCTTAGTATCTAAGGTCATATTTAATTGACATGGGAGGTTTGGTTTTTTTTTTTTTTTTTTTTGCAAAAAATTATAATTCAAGTGAATTAATTATATATATATATTTAGAAAATATTTAAAAAATATTTAGTTAATAAAAAACTAATTCATAAAAAGTACAATTTTTTTTCTAAAACATATTTGATTGCCCTGAGTACTTTCTAGAAAGTACATATCAAATGACTAATATATATATATATATATAATCTCTTTATAAAATAATATTTTAATTTATATGTATTAGTATATATATATATGAAAAAAATAAATTTATTTATAAATTAATACTTTAATATATATATAATATAATATAATATAATTTTTACATATATAATTAATATAATATATACAAAAAATTAATATTTATTTATAGTTAATATGAAAAATTATATATATTTATCAAAAACAAATTAAAATAAAATAAATAGGTAAAAAATTTAAGAACTATCTAATTTATAATGTTGAAAATATAAATTATAAATTCTGCACTAAATACAAATGTGATGATAAAATTGATATTTTCTCTCAAATACAATGCAAGAATTACAACTTACCTAGGAGGGGCTAGGTAAGTTACTTCTGCAAAATACAAGAAGTGTGTCAACTAAACATGAACTATTTTTATTATTTTCTGAGAAATACAACTCCCTGCATAAAGTTGTGTCAACCAAACGATGCATAAGTATACTAGCACTGTTTATCTATAATAAGGAAATCCAAAATTTTTAGATTCATAACATATTTTCTAAAATACCTAGAATTTTTTGAAATTTGATTTTTTCTATAATTTTAAATATGATTATCTCCATTTTAAGTGATTAAAAATAAATTTTTGTTATTGTCACTGCAACAAAAGAATTAAGAAACCATCACCTTGAAAGTTGAAACCATCTATTATAATTAATTGCAATTGATAGTAACTGAACTTATACTTGATTACTCATTTACTATAATCAATGGTCAAATAATATTTCAAAAAGACAAGTTTTACTGTACTTTCATTTAGGAATTCTTTAATAAATTTTGAAAATGGATTTTTTTTTCTATAGGAAGCCATCCTTTTGTTTATATTATATAAATTTCCAGATAAATAATTTATGTTAAAATTTCAAATTTGCAACGGGCCGAAACAATAAGCCAATATAAACTTATCTAGAAATCCCTACATATAAAAGGGGCAGTTTCCACTCACCGATCGCTCGTTCTTCGTCGTCTCTCCATCTCCAATTCTCCACCTTTATTTATCGTTCCACCGCTTTCTGTTCTCTCTTTTCAAACCCTCCCTAGACCCCGCCCAACTCATCCCTACCATGGATGATACTGTGCTCTGGCGCGGAAACTTCGACACCGACGACAACGATGACGCCTCCGCCGACTCCCAGGAGCTGCCCTCAGACGCCGTCCTCGTCGGCTTCGTCATCGCCAATATCGTCGGCCTCCGCTACTACACTGGTACCATCAGCGGCCGCGAGATGGTCGGCCTCGTCCGCGAGCCCCTCAATCCCCACGACCCTAACGCCATCAAGGTCCTCAACACCCGCACCGTTCCGGTCGGCCACATCGAGCGCGCCGCCGCCGCCGCCCTAGCCCCGCTTATCGACTCCCGCCTTGTCACCGCCGAGGGCATCGTCCCCAAACCCCCCTCCAAGAACCGTAACCCCTACCGCCTCCCTTGTCAGATCCACCTCTTTGCGCGCCCCGAGGCGATTGCGATCGTCCAAGCCGCTGTGTCTGAGGGAGGGCTTCAACTCATTGAGTACGATGACCACGAGTTCGGCCTCTCGGAGGCTGTCGTCATACAAGAAGGAAATAACAAGAAGTCCAAGTCAGGGAAGAGTGCGAAGAGCATCGACGATATCTTTGCCCTTGTTGGGAAGGTCGATGAGGGAACAATTGCTCCTTTGGAGCCCCCGAAAGATGTAATCTTGTCGGAACTATTTGAGCACCAGAAGGAAGGATTGGGGTGGTTGGTCGAGAGGGAAAATTCTGGTGACTTGCCTCCGTTCTGGGAAGTGCGGAATGGAAGTTATGTTAATGTACTGACCAATCATGAGACCTCAGAGCGGCCAGAGCCACTGAAAGGTGGAATCTTTGCTGATGATATGGGCTTGGGGAAGACTCTCACTCTGCTTTCTTTGATTGCCACAAACAAGCCAGGTGGTTTTCCTGATTCTTCATCGGATAATATTCAGGAAGAAGAGGAAAGGTCAAGATCTTCAAGTAGTAGAAAGTCAAAAGCTGGTAAGAAAGTAATGCATTCACGTAAAAGGCGTAAACTTGATTGTGGAGGACCCAAAACGACATTGGTTGTTTGTCCACCTTCAGTTTTTACATCATGGATAACTCAATTGGAAGAACACACTAGGCCTGGGAGTTTGAAGGTGTATATATATCATGGAGAACGTACAAGGGATGCAAAGGAGCTTTTGAAAAATGATATTGTTATGACAACCTATTCCACTATGTCTGCTGAGTTTGGTGATTCTAACTCACCTATGAAGGAAATAGAGTGGTTCAGGATCATTCTGGACGAAGCCCACCTGATTAAAAATTTTGCAGCTCAGCAGACAAAAGCTGTCATTGCGCTGAAGTCTGAGAGAAGGTGGGTGGTAACAGGGACACCCATTCAGAATAATTCTTTTGATTTGTTCTCTCTTATGGCCTTCTTGAGATTTCAGCCATTTTCCATTAAAAGTTACTGGCAAAACTTGGTTCAACGCCCACTGGATCAAGGGAATAAGAGCGGGCTAGCACGTCTACAGGTATTGATTTCTTGACTAACTTTTAAATTTAGACTTAAAGCAATTAGTTTTCTTTTTTTTTTCTAGCACTTGTGTTTTTGGTGATAAATTTTTAATACAAAACATATCTTCAAAGCTTACTCACTTCTACATAATCCACAAACTTAGCCTATTTTGTCAATCCACCCATAGCTTGGTGGTTAGATATCTAGGCTTGTTGCATGTAGGTCCTAGGTTCAATTCCTTATTCTAATGTCTTGTTCGCATTGTTGCCCTTTCTTGTAACTGCTGAGTATTTTTAAATAAAATAAAAGAAACAAACTTAGCCTATTTTGAATATACAATATGCATTTCCAACAAGTATCTTTAAAAATAAATGTTTTTTCGGCAGTAATGTACTTTATATAATTAACTTTATCAATTAAGGTTGGAATTCTTTTGAACTGTGCTAGTTTGTTCAACAAAATCCTTGTTTTGATTTATTTAGTCTTTTAGTTTCATGTGGAAAATATTGATGCATAATAATTAAACTATAGCAGATTCTTTGAGTGAAATCAGAAATAACATGCATGGCAAGCTCCAATAGCTGAAAAACAAAGAAATGATTAAAATGCAGATAGATATTTGGATTTTGATGATAATAGATTTTCTTTAGAATATGATTAGTTAATACTGTTACAGCCCAATGCACAAAGGAAATCACAAATACATTGAGCACAACTATACTAAATTCCATCACATAGAATAACCGAAGAAATTTAGACAATACTTATGCTATGCCAAATAAAGTGGTACCATCAATTATTACACAGTTTGAATTCAAATCATAAAGTCTAGGGTCCCAAAATGACATTATTGAAATTCTTATCCAAAATGAGACTTTTACATGTTAGTATACTTTTGCTGTCACATGCCCTTCGTTTTAGTACCACCATTAGCATAATGTATTGAGTAGGATTCTCATACAGAATTGAGCAAAAGAATAAAGAGGGTAAAAGAACATGGGCAAATAAATGTGTCCAATAAATAAGGTTATCACAAGTAAAATCAATATACCAAAAGATAAAAATATATAAAACATGTCTAGAAAGAGATAAGCAAACATATTCAGCCACATGTCCCTTATAATGACAGATGATACGTTGTGGCTTCCTAAATGGTTTGCCTTACTCCTAAAGTTAATGGTCACAATTGGTTCTCCATCTCTCCAACTTTTTCAATCCTCTTTCCTAAGTGCACATATTTTACCTTGATTTCAGAATTCTCAGGGAATCCCTAAAGCTCTTGGATCATGATTTTGATCCGTCAAAAAGACCTATGGAAGATCTTGTTTGTCGCTACCATGTCGCAGAAAGGAAAAAGTAACTTTTTAGTTTCTATCAAAGCACATCTAGACAGACCAAGGAAGAAAATAATGATTGAATGCAACATAAAACTGGACCAAAATAGATGAGTTTAGACTCATGATGTATCTATAAATTTTCTTAGATATAGTTGCTTTCTTAAGTAACTAAATGGCTGTAGTCATTTATGATATGATACCTACTTCTTTGGGTCCATTTTTCAACTTTGTCTGAATTTAATTGAATCCAGATGAGATTAGATTATCTAGCTTTTGGTTTTTTGCATACTGAGGGCTTTTTTATTTCCAAATCTGTCAGGCCTTGATTGGAACAATATCATTGCGAAGGACAAAGGATGAGGAGAATGGGGGTAAAAGCCTACTTGGACTTCCATCTAAAACTATTGAAACCTGTTATGTGGAGCTTTCTGCTGAAGAACGTGAACCCTACGATCAAATGGAATCAGAAGCTCAAAACACTGTCAGAGAGTACATTGATGCTGACACTGTATTACGCAATTTTTCAACTGTACTCCACATAATATTACGACTTCGGCAGATCTGCAATGATGTGGCATTGTGCCCTCCAGACATCAAATCTTTCCTTCCATCTAATACTCTTGAAGGTAACATATGTTCAATTTTAACTTTGCAAAGAACACTTGATGTTTCTCTATTTGGGCATATTGCTAAAGCACTAATGTAGGACAGAGCAGTAGTTTTTTTATAAAATTTTCTTTTACAGTAGAGAAAAAAAGAAAGCACAACTACCAGGCTCTCCCAAGCTGCTTAGAATCACACCTTAATACAACCCTACACTTAATGTCTAGTCCAGACTTTAATCTTACCTGGTTTAGTATTTAATCTTACCTGGTTTAGAATCGGAATCCTAGTGTATCCTATGATTGGAATCCTACCCTGACTCCATATGAATTTTTAATTTGGATAGTCATGGTTGGAAAATTCGTCCAATAAAATTTACATGGGCTTCTAACAAGATGGTTTGTCCAGTTATTTTATTCAAGGTTTACATTTTTATAGATAAAGAAGGCATAGATAAAATAAGGATTTTCCCTTTACCATATTGTGATAGTATCTATTACTAATTTATCTTTGTCAAAATTTTGTTTACTTTCACATCACGATTTCTGTATTGGCTATCTGCCATCAATTCAAGTTGATAACATACTGATCAACAGTTAAATGTCCTTTAGTACTATTGTGATGCTTCATGTCTTTAATGTTTGCGATATATCATATATCTAATTTGAGGGATGTAAATGCTCCTGGCAGATGTTTCAAAGAACCCAGAGTTGCTTAAGAAATTGGCTTCATTGGTCGAAGATGGAGATGATTTTGATTGTCCAGTTTGCCTTTCTCCACCATTACGAACAGTCATTACTTGTGCTCATATATTTTGTCAAGCCTGCATATTGAAGACCCTTAAACACCTGAATGCTCGCTGTCCCATATGTCGTCACCAGTTGTCGAAAGCTGACCTTTTTGTTGTTCCACCAACTAGATCTTCCAACGACGATGAACCAAAAAATCACTTTGGAAATAGACCATTATCTTCAAAAGTTTCAACCTTGTTGAAACTTCTATTAGCATCCAAGGAACAGAACCCATCAACAAAGTCAGTTATCTTCTCACAGTTCAGGAAGATGCTCATCTTGCTTCAAGGGCCACTTGAGGATGCTGGCTTTGTGGTCTTGCGACTGGATGGTTCAATGAGTGCAAAAAATAGAACCCAGGTGATTAAGAAATTTGGAACATCTGGCCCTGGATCACCGACGGTGTTACTCGCTAGCCTTAAGGCTGCAGGTGCTGGAATAAATCTCACTGCAGCATCCAGAGTTTACCTTTTGGAGCCATGGTGGAACCCCGCAGTCGAGGAACAGGCAATGGACAGAGTTCACAGGATTGGGCAGCGGGAAGAAGTGAAGGTTGTGAGGTTGATAGTGAGGGGCAGCATCGAGGAGACGATTCTAAAATTGCAGGAAAGGAAGAAGAAATTAGCAAGTGGTGCATTTGGGCGAAAGGCAGCCAAGGATCAAAAACAAATGCGCATTGAAGACTTACAAATAATGATGCGCCTGTAAATTCCTTGTAGTTTTTAAATGACTAATTGTGGTGAAGAACACACATAACATCCATGCATGTATACCTAACCTATGTGCATGCATGAATTTTTTGGGTATGAAGCATGCTTGTGCATGGCTGTAGATCTTGTGTGCCTCAGCTCACCTGATAGTCCTGTTGAATACACAGATGTTTTGGATGTTCTGTAAATTGTTAAGATGTAGCATCATCAAACATATAGATATAGGTATGATTCAGATATATAGGCATATTGCTTTGCATTAGGGATATTAACTAGTGTTGAGGGCAACCTAGCACAACTATGTTATTGGTTGGTCTCTCTTACCTTAGAAGTGAGATTGAGCTGATGATTTGTTAGGTCTGTTATTAAGTCAATGCTCAAGTTTAAGGCTTCAAATGAGCTTCTACACCTCAATTTATCACAGCACCATATCTCATCCTAATTTTAAACAAGTGGATCTATAAGGAGCAAATTAGAAAACATATGCAAGTTGTTAAAATAAATTGTGAAGGCTTTCATTTATTTCATTTTGAATACATGTGTTTTTTTTGTCATTGACAAATGATGGTTTTGAATACCATTTTGCGTGTCAACTATCACTTGAAACACATGATTGGAAAAATTACCAGCACACAAAGTGAAAATGAGTCTAATGGTAGGTTTGCAAATTGATAGTTATATATATCCTTTGTATGATATGTATTATGATATTTCAATGGTTATGAGTTATCTAATAATTTATGGCACACTTTATACAATAGATTGACACCTATATTGATCAAGAAGTGCAAATTTGTGCTCTAGTATCATGTCAAAACACTTTTTGAGAATGAGCAAGTAGGATGATGAATATGTGGTTGGTGAGGGTGGACTTTTTGAGCTCAAGTTTCAAGTCATTGCAATTGTGGTTGTGATTGTCCTTCACTTGGACTTGGTCACTTGTATGGCCCTCATTGTTGTAGCAACTCATTTCAAGCAGTAATTTATCCACAGGTAAAAGTGCCCTTGCCTTTAGTCTATCTGCAATTTTTTTAAGTTTTAAAAAAATGCCCTTCCCGAACCCATGCTCAAAATCCTGACAAATTTATCAAATTTGCTAAAGATCAGCCAAAATCAAATTCATTTACACGAATTTTTCTAAACCTAAATATGAATTCTTGAAATTTCTTGAAACCGAATATAGTATTCAAAATTCTCTAAACCAAAACCCAATTCAAAAAATCCTTAATATACCCCTTTCATTGAAACTCTTAAAAAGTTTTAAGAGTTTCGAGTAGTGGCATGTGACTATGAAAATATATTCTAATTTTTTTAAAAAAAATAAAAATTTTAAATTAGTTAATTAAATTAGATCTATCATTTGAATCAACAAGATTGAACGTGCAAAAAAAAATCATTAAAACTTTTGAAAAGTTTTAAGAGTTTAAGTGAAATTATTGAAAGTAGCTATTTGACCATAAAAATACATCCTAATTTTTTTAAAAAAAAATCACAATAATTCTAAACCCGAATTGATGAAATGAGGTCTACAACTTGAATCAATAAAATTGAATGTGTACAAAAATTTCTCCAAAACTCTTGGTAAAACTATTGTACATGAAATTCTTTATGAAACTATCGTAGATACTCAATTTCATCTATTCTAGTTGTGGATATCATTTCATTCACTAATTTAGAATTTTTGTGATTTTTAAAAAATTTTAGGATGCATTTTAATGATCAAATAATCACTTTCAAGAGTTTTAAGTAAGGGTGAGTGGGTCTGTGTACCTTATATTTTTATGATACTCAAATTTTACATTGTATAAGTTCGGTTCCTAGGTTTTGAACCCGGACCCTACTATATTGGGACCTATACCTTGGAACCTGTAAATTAACATACAAGTTTCGGGTATAGGTTCTGGGTATCGGTTCCGATTTTAGGTATCCAATATGTTGGACTTGGAATCAGAATTGATTTTAACGAGATCTTTAAGTTTTGTTTCGGACCGGGTAGGTTCTAATCGATTTCGAATCTATTCGATACACACCCCTAGTTTCAAGAGTTCGACTGGAATTGAAATTGAAACTTTTCAAGAGTTCGGTATATGGGAGATTTTTTGAATTTGGTTCTGATTTTGAGAATTTTGGATATCATATTCGATTTCGGAGAATTTCGATGATTCATATTCGAATGTAGGAAAATTTCCGATTCATTTATTATAGTGTTTATCTTATGTGTTCTAAAGCTAAAAAAAAATATAACGGAATTTATGACAATGTTGTCGTTGGTTTGAATCGAATTAATGGAACCAACCGAACAAATAAATATATATAGTTAGTGGGTTGATGGATTCAAGATTGAAAAAGACTGATATGGATTAAGTGGTTGGGGCCTCGAGAGTTGTGTAAAGAACCAAATTTTGTCCTTTTGAATTGAATTACATTATCTTGCATTTTATTTTCAAAAATAATTAAATCAAATAATTAATGTAACTGTTTGGTGCATATTATATTAAACCAAATTGATTGCATAATTAATATATCTGTCTATTTAGCACCCTCCATTTAGTTCTATGTAAGGTGACAAGTAATAATATTCAAGCGTGTATTATTGTCAATTTTAATTTAAGCACTTTTGACAGATGATTATGCAATTTGTATTGAAGAGAAAAAAATATGTATAAAATGTCTTTAGAGATGAGTTGGAGTGAGTGGGGACAATTATCCTATATTATCGCATGCTTCGAAATTTAACTTTTTATATTATTATTATTATTTTTAATAAAAATAAAAAATCATAATAAATGATCATATTAGAAATCGAATTTTAAATCTCTAGACAACTTATAACATGTTGTTGGTTCAACTAGATTAATGCATAGTGATCCTTGATGAATTTATCCACTCGATAACATTAAATAATAATAATAATAATATCCATCCTATATAATAATTAATATTCTCGATCATCTGAATAATTAATATAAGATAGAATTATAAAAAATTAACCTGATAATTAAGACTTGACTTGCAACATCTTAATTGGCACCTCGCATCTCATAACAGCTAGCAATGGCTCATCGTTTTAATTGACCCCTCACATTGTGCCTTTTAATTTAATTTAATTTAATTTGTGAAGCTTGAGTCAACCACATATTTTCATTTCAAATTGACTATTTGTGGCTGACCTGCTCCACACGCTTCTTAAATCCCAAGTCAACGAATTTTCTAATTCAAGATGCAGTGTATTGATCATCAACTCCTTTGAAATGTGATCCTTTAGTCAACACTCATTTTGGATAAACAATATTTTTGTTGCTTATTATTAGCATGTGCTTAGCTGAGGACATTTCACAAGAATTCATTTGTAGACCTTGCCAAAACCATGTAAAAGTCATATATATATATAATATAATATAATATAAAGACCTTGGAATTAGAATATTTTGTGCATATTTTGGAGAATACTAATGGCTAAATTTGATTGGGTGATGACTTGTACCAAAAGCTTAAGCTAGAATAGACTAGTTCAAATCCAAGCACATGAGTTTCTCCTTAATTTGGTGATTGTGTAATATTATGTTAAAAAAAAGTCTTAGCTGTTGGAAAATGAATTATATGTTTATATTCTTAATTAACGCTTGTGTCAAATAAGGAAATGCTAATGATCCACTACTAAAATTTAACTAAAATAATAAATTTAAAGCATTTTAAATAGCATCAATTTATCCAAAAGGAGTTCTCTTATGGGTTTATATCCCAGAAGATCTTATTTTATTTATTTATTTATTAAAAATAATCAGATGGACCTTGCAAGTTCTACAAAGTGCAAAATGAAGTTTTCCAATTTTTGAAGAGTAAAATGAAAAACATATTTAGAATTTTTACAATAATACTAATAAAACATGGACGAAAGATCTCACGGAAACGGACGTTTGTCTCAAAAATTATAATTCCCAATTAAATTAGGGTAATTGGTGACATTATCTAGGGTCGATATTGGCGCTAGTTCGAATGTCGATTTTCACGACATAGGCACCGATTGGTTAATTGGTCTGGCGTTGATTTCCTCGTTAGTTCCACATCGATAATTTTTTTCTAGGTTAATTAAAATTTGTAAATAAAGTTACTTATTATATCATTTGCTAAGTGAGATTTGGATAAATTAATTCAAAACAAAGTTAAATAATATATTTTTATTTATAATAAATGATTTAATTTCACATTGTGAGAGATAAAAATTATAATCATTTTCTTTTGATATCGTGCCAATAATAGATGCGTTGGTATTTAACGTAAAGTTTTTTAAAAAAAATGGATACTAGTGCCTCAATTTATTTTCTATAAAGTTTTCATTTCAATTCGCACTCTGATTTATTCATCTCAATGGCACCAATTTTTAATTTCAATCGAGAATGACGTTAATTTTTTTATTATATTTTGTACCGTAATAATTATGTCACATGTATGTATGTATGTGTATGTATAGAGAAATAATAAATTTATTTATTTATTTTGTTTCTATATTCGTTGTAATTAAATTAAAATTTTATTCTTTACAATATTCAACTTCAAAAATCCATCGATTCAAATATTTTCTTTTTTCTTTTTTAAGTTTATTTTCAAAACTTAAATTTGCGGTCATGAATATGATATTGGACAATTTTAATTAGATGGATGTATACATAACCAAGCAAAAACAATAATAGTAAATTAAGAAAAGAAATATTTCTTAAAATGAAAGCTTTGTTTCTTGATTAATTAAATATTTCTCTTAAAGGTGATGGTCCTCCAAATAAAGAGGTAGGTGGAGAGTCTCAATCTTGTGGTAGTAATATGCTCTGTTGT
Organism: Canna indica; assembly: GCA_034359265.1. NCBI lineage: Eukaryota > Viridiplantae > Streptophyta > Magnoliopsida > Zingiberales > Cannaceae > Canna > Canna indica. The sequence goes on from CP136891.1 coordinate 1,740,391, forward strand.
TGCCACCAGCTCCCAATCTTTCACATCCATTGCTTGTGGAGTGAGAGAAAGAATGGATCAAATTAAACACCTCCTTGAGCCTAGAAAATGGGTAGCTTATCTATCAGTCTGATCTTCCATATGAAACAAAATAGAACATATATCACTTTAATGATTAATGACTGGTGGAAATAGTTTAAATTGAGGTTGCAAGTTTTTCTTGGCATCAATTAGGGTTTGGTGGTACAAATTAAATGTTGAAGCACTGCTATCCACAAACACATGCATGCCATAATTAAGTAGCATTCACCATATGATTTTGATCCCAGATGAGATAAAATTATAACTATAATAGCTAAATATATGTTATTTTAAAAAATATAACATAAATTGCTATATATTGTAATTAAAGGTCTAGTTAAATTTGTTAACTATATTTTAAAATTTTAAATATAAATACATTAGAACATTAAGTTTTATTGATCATTGAGTTTTATATTTAAATTTCAAATATAAATATAAATATGTTTAAATATATTTTAAATATACATATATATTTAACAGGGGGATCAATCAAAATTTATGTTCAAGGTTGTTTGTTGATATTTTTGAGTTTTAAGTTTCGTTGATTTGATGTGCATGCATTCTGAAGACATGCATGTCCAAATAATTTACTATAAAATAAAATACCTTTGCAAATTTCCGACAAGTATCTTTATATATTACCGGGAAAATTATACTTTTTGATCCTCGTAATTTTCTTCATTTTTTATTTTAATTTTTATAATTTTAAAATTTTAGTTTTAGTCTTCACATTTTACTTTCGTTTAGGATTTGATCCATACCGTCAAATAAAGTTTAAACGGTGCTGACGTGAATAATATGTGCTGATTGGACAATGCTGACGTGAAACCTGCATAGATCAATTTTGTAAACTATAGGGATTAAAATTAAAATTTCATAAACTATGATGATCAAAATTTTATAAACTATAAGTACTAAAATCAAAATTTATTTAATTATTTTTTTCTAATAAATATAAAAAATTACATGATATTTTTTTAAATTTATTTATAAAAACTATAATATTTAAAAATATTAAATTTGGGCAAACTTTATACCGATTAAGATGATTTATTTTGAATTTTATTTTGAAAAAAACGATGACATATTTATATATTTAGTAGGGATGAGCATGGGTCAGGACGCCCCGGCCATCCCGGTTCGACCCGACCCGAAAAGTCGGGACAAATCTAGTCCCGGCTCAAAATCGAGATGGGACCAGGACAAATGTCTGTCCCGATTAAAAATCGGGACGGGACCAGGACGATACAAAAAAATCGGGATTATCCCATCCCGGCCTCGTTTATAATATAAGTAATATTAAATATATAATATTATTTTTTTTAAAAAAAATAATTATTTTAACGGAGATATTATTTTATTTTATAAAAAATCAATATTAATAAATTCGGGATGTCCCAGTCCAATCCCGAATTTTTCGAAACGGGACAAAATCGGGATGCTTTGTATTTAGGACCGGAACGGGTCGGGATTTGGTATGTCCCGGTCCCATCCTGATTTTGAGTCAAGATGCAAATATGCGTCCCGGTTCCAGTCCCGAATACGAAGCATCCCGATTTTATCCCGCTCCGAAAAATTCAGGATCGGACCGGGACGTCCCGAATTTATTAATATTACTTTTTTATAAAATAAAAACAATATATCTGTTAAAAATAATAATATTACTTATATATAAACCGAGCTGGGACCAGACAATCCCGATTTTTTTTGTATCGTCCCAATTTTTAATCGAGATAGACATATTTGTCTCGGTCCCGTCCTGATTTTGAACCAGGACCGGCTTTGTCCCAACTTTTTGGATCGGGTCGGGCCAGGACGTCCCGACCCATGCTCACCCATACTACATATATAAACATGTCATCGTTCTTTTCAAAATAAAATCCAAAATAAATCATCTTAATCGGTAAAAAGTTTGCTCAATTTTAATATTTTTAAATATTATAGTTATTTATAAATAAATTTAAAAAATATCATGTATTTTTTTATTAAGAAAAATAATTAATTAAATTTTAGTTTTAGTCCCTATAATTTACAAAATTTTGGTTTTAGTCCCCATAGTTTATAAAATTTTGGTTTTAGTCCTATAGTTTACAAAGTTGATCCCTGCAGGCTTAACGTCAGCATTGTCCGATCAGCACATATTATCCACGTCAGCACAGTTTAAATTTTATTTGACGGTAGAGATCAAATCCTAAACGGAAGTAAAGTGTGGGGACTAAAATCAACATTGGAGAAAACTGTAGGAACCAAAAATATGATTTTTCTCATATAGCTTGAAAGTGTCTGTTTCCCATTGATTGTGTTTTTTTTTTATCATCAAGTGAATTTTGAAATAATACAATTGAAAAATGATTAACTAATATTGGGTCCGATCGAACTAGACCCAGTAGCACCCCACCATTCGCCTCGAACCAAACCATGCGGCCCCGCTCAGGAGGCTTCACCCAAGCAATACATTTGAGTCAGACTCAAACTAAGTTAAGCGACTCCATTCAGAGGATCTATCCGGTCCAACATGGACTCCTACATTATTCTTTATCACGAAGGACGTGTCATCATAAATTCAATATATTTTGGATTGGCCATTAGGACGATAGGAGGAAACTGCCACGCGGGTCGATCCTCAAAAAAAACTAATCTAATTACATTTGTGAAAAACGTGCTCAAATTGCACTTTAGACATTACGACAATTCCGTCTCTCGCCTCCAAAGAATACACGGTATAATTGAGGAACACGTTAATTATTTTAGTCAAGGCATGATATATGATTCAAGTTAACATCCCATTTGACCACAAATTGGCAATTTTGACATGTCCAATTACCATTCACTTGCTCGATTAGTTTAGATTAAGACTGATGATAAGACGTTTCATCAAACTTTATTAAATTAACAAATTAAAGATTAAGCTTGCAGTTATTCAATATATAAAGATGTCGACTAGCTAAATCCATAATATTTTTTATTTCTTAATAATTAAAATCTATAGGTTGAACTCAAACTATTTAAGAAATCCTATTTTATTTTTTTAATAAAATATACCTTAACAATTTCATAAGTAAGAAAATGTTACAACAAAGTCCAAGAAAAATTAAGAAAAATATAGAACAAAGCACCGCAATCAAATTTCTAATGCGGCTAAGTTCGCAAGTTAAGAGTCGAATTTCCTATCGATTCTTTCATTCCATAACTTCCGTTTAAATTCAAGTTAATTATTTGAAATCATTTATGCAATTCAATAAATCAACAAACGTATAGCTTTTGAATTTATGTTTTTTTTTCTTAAGAAAGAAATCAGTTCAAAACAAATAAAATAGAGTAATTATTATATACATTATAATAACAACAAATTCTATCCAAACACTTGGACTCATTTTGGAGAGTCCAATTAAAAGGCATCATTATCACCTCTTTACAAGAGAATGCATATCCACTAGAACGTGGAGGTGGCTTAATTTGGCAATCATTGAAATGAAAGATGACGATGCATAAAGGATTAAAGGTCAAATATACATATATATGTGAAGAGTGTGAAACATATTAGCATTATATATAATTCTTAATAAAAAAAATATAGGTTGGATTTATGTTGGTGTGGGACCCAATGGAATAAATAAAACCTACCCTCCTAAGTCCTAATGGATGATGACATGCAGTGTATGTGATAATCTCAATTACTTGTATGATCTAATTAAGCTACTTCACCACTTACATAATCCATTCCACCACATGATGATCTCAATTTCGAGTGTCGTTGATATGTTGAGGTGTCATTTGTTGACATAATATTTTACATAAAGTTATATTTTTTTTTTATCATGTTTGATTGATACACTTTAAGTATAATTTTCTTAAAAAGTAAATTTCAATTAGTCAACATTGTCTTTGGGTCGTTCAAGTCTTTTGAGATGAACCTTTTCCTCTTTAAAAAAAAAACACTCCCAAATCTACACTATCACCTTTTAACATATTATTCCAACTTACCCTTTCCTTTTCCACTTGATTCTTCTTTATCTAAGTTTATCCAAGCTATCTATATACGTTTCTCTATTTTTGTATATAGTTTATACACAAATAATTAACTTTTCCTAAATAGCAATTAAGTTGATCATGTCTTGAATATATATATATATATATATATATATATATATATATATATATATATATATATAAAATTAACTTTTCCTAAATAGCAATTAAGTTGATCATGTCTTGAATATATATATATATATATATATATATATATATATATATAGTTGGATCATCATGTCCACTTGTTAAAATAATCTTAATTCCGTAAGGGAGATCACATGCATTATGTCACACATGATTATATACATTCTCTGAAGATATGGCTATAAAGTTTAATTAAACTTTAATGGTAGGGTAATTTACTTCAAAACAACTCTCTCTAGTTCGGATAAATATTATATCTTGCAATATATATATATATATATTAATTTCTATTTATGCTTGCTTAATTATATGGCCAAACAATTTAATGCGTCACTTTGCCTAATTTTACATAAACTATTTCATCCAAAATCATTAAAATATTATCTTTACTTAGATCGAGTTGTGCTAATTAGATGTGCACCATGAAATGATTGGGATGCTTCAAATTTTCATTAGAGTGTTAAATTAATATTACTAATTTTTTTTGACAAAGATAAAAAATCATAATAGATGATCATATTATGGTTCGAATCATAGATCTCTAGGTAACACACCAACTGTGCTACCTATAGTTGGTTGGGTATTTTTTTTACTTGGTTGTTCCGTAATTGTCAAGTTAAATCATGAATTAAGAGAACGTGAATTATTTGGGTAAAATGTAGAAACATTTAACTTCATACTTTTGTTATCTATTTTAACAAAGTACTTAAAAATCAACCTTCTACGAATTGCTTCTGCAGTTGCAAAATCGTCGCAGAATACCTACTGCATCGGTCGCATAAGATATCGTCGTAGATACTCGGTGACGGCGAACATTACTGTGGCAAAAGCCACCAAAATTGCAATTGACGTGGCGATGACTACTCAATGTCGCATACATGATCGTCAAACAATAGCGACGATCAATTGTCGCAACTGACTTTATTTTGCGACCGCACAACGACCGCCGATGGCCGTCGCTCTACCGTTGCAAAACAGTTTGCAACAAGGGATACAATAGTGCACAATTGCTAATATCATAGTTTGGTAATATCCATCGAAAATAATTAATATCCAATGATCAAATGTATATATGTACATCGATGTATCGAAAAACTATTTAACTTTCAAATAAATATGAAATAAACACACCGAACTATAACTAGAGAGAAATACGAATGTCGCGTGATTCATTAATATTGTCGGCATCCGATAAAACATACATGGAATAATGCTCAATATTCATATACACTAAAGAAATAAAATATAATAAAATGTATTATCATATATATATATCAAAATTATTTTCATCATCCATATCTAACCTTTTATATGTTTTGTTTCAACGTGAATATTGATGAGTTTGAGTTGCATCAATATTTTTAAGATAATTACCTAAATATATCATGTACGTTATGATTTTTCTCAATTTCACCAATTCTTTCATTTCTCAATTATATCTCAATTCTAGCCTTCTGTAAAGTATATGTCGACAGACCGACGATGTGGCATTCCGACTTGAATTCTTGACTGCTTTGACGAAGGCTTTCCGACATCTTTGTTGGAGGCGGAGACTGAGAGCGCGCCAAGGATATTTAAGAGGCGAGCAAGAGGAGAATGAGTGTAAAAGACGAAGGAGAAGCGATGTTTCGAGGCGGAGATCTCCAATCCATGAACAATTGGGGCGACAACCGCGAGTAAAATAATTAGGAAGAGAAAGACATAGATGACAATAGAGAAGAATGCAGGCTCGTCGATTTAATTGCTCCTATTTCTGCTTATGGATATCTCTTTTATTTTTTTAATAAAGTATTATTTTATACGAGGATGTCGACGGATAATTGATGAGAAGATAGAATTGAGAAAAATATCAAATTACGAGATACAATTTGGTAAAATGAAAAAAATATCATAAAAGAGACAAAATGCATAGTTCATGATATATTCAGATAATTATATAAAACTATTATATTATATTATTTTTTTAAATTTTTATTTTATATTATTTGAATATAAATTGACTTGACTTTTTATTTTTTTAAAAATAAAAAAATAAATGTTATTCCACGTCGAAAAATCACGTCATCATCTTAATGGAACTGCCGATGGATATTTGACAGAAGACTAGAATTAAGACAAATGTTAAAATACAAAATATAATTCGGTGAAACGAAAGAATTAAATAAAAATTTGTTTTTGTTACATTAAAATATTTTTATAAGTTCAAATATGAATTTAGCATGAAAATTTATTTAAATATCAGATTTTAGTTTAGACAAAAGTTCATGTATGTTTTCCTTATTATTTTATAGATGCATGGATATGTGTAGCTGATTCGGACTCCAACATAAAGCGTGTTATTTCAACATGAAAAATTGTGTCCACATTTGGATAATTGGATTCTGATTCGTATCACAAAATCTAATTATTCTTTTTTTTAAAAAAAAAAATCTAATTATTCTTGATCGACTAAAAAGCAAAGTAGAAAACTTGCATTGAAAGACAAAACCGCAGCCGCCGCCGGCCGCCGTTGTATACAAGGGGCCATTTCGTAAAATTGACGGTTTTTTTATAGTGATCCCGGATCCAATCCAATGGACGAAAACAAAGACTCATGCGATCGCCGCTTCTGCTGTTCTCGCCACGCACGCCACTTTTAACTCACCGGAGGGCGAGGAGATCCGAAATTTTTGCATTAATTTTTTTTTTACTTTCCTATTCTATTAGATTTCCCATCATGTATTCTGGAATTTGGTAATATTTTATTGGATTTTGTCTATTTTCGAAAATATTTAATCTGTCGGTTTAATTCATTCTACAATTCAATTTGTTAGATTAATAATATAAAATTTAGAAAATAATTATCATATTCCATATATATTAAATTTGTGTTAGGAAAGATAAAATATTGGACATATTTAACATGACTACGTTAATCTCCATTCCGAGTACATCTATCATGCATTCCAACTTTAATTTACTCATCTAAATACATTTGTTGCTTGATTTTATCACGTATGAATAGGAATGATAACGATTTGATTAATCATATTTTTTTCGTGATTACTCAAAATTAAAATCGATTAAAAATTAGTTAATTGAAACTAAAATCATTCGTTTATCCAAAATCGAAACTGATTAGTTTGATTCGAATAGAACCAATTATTCGTTTACTAATTGGTTAATTGATTAGTAAACTATTAGTAAATTAGATTTTGAAATATCTAAACATTATCAAAATAACTAATTATAGCGATTTTGAATTTGGTTATTTGTGGTAATCGAAATCGAAATATATAACGAGTTTCGATTACCGATTACCTGTGAACAAAAAATTGAAACCGAATAGACTTTAATTCGTTTTTCATATCCTCTAACATAAACCAAAATCGAATCACAAATTCTTTACCCGAAATTAAATTTTACAGTTCGATTAATCAATAAATATTGATTATTCGATTTCAATTGTCACCCCTGCTAATGATCAGCTTTTAGGATTCCAAAATTGATATGATTATATTGTCTTAGTGGTATATAATTTTTAGATTTTCTCTCCTTTCCAAGCTCAATTTAATAAAGCTCTTGTGATTTTTCCTTTTTTTGTCAGTTTTGTAAAGAAAATCATAAACATGAGAAGAGGATCGATCCATTTTGCTAATGCTTCATGACTTTTTCTTTTATAAGCCAGTCAAATATTTATTTTATTTTCGCAAAAAAAGAATATTATTTACCTGCTTTAGTTAACTTTTTTAAAAAACTAATATATTAATTTATTCATGATTTAGAATAGGAGGATGTTAATTATTGCATATCAGGCAATTAATAATTCATTTTATGATTTATATTACAAGAAAATTGTGTAATTTAATTAGAGGATTTTTGTAACTAAAAGTAGAAGGTATTTATCCATTAATTTTATCAAGATTAGATATTATTAATTGAGCAATTACCCAAATACATAATATGAATTCAAAAAATTCTTAAATTCATAACATGAATTCAAAAATTTTCAGACCCATAATTCTTTACCCAAAAGATTAATTTTATCGTTGGCTTTTACACAGGTTGACTCGGGTGTTCGAGAGTAAAATTAGTTTTTTCAGGTAAAAAAATATAGATTCAAAAATTTTCAAATCGATGTTATGAATTCAGAAAAAAATTTATCCATATTATAAATTCGGGAATTTTTCAAATTCATATTATAAATTCGAATAATTACTACATATGTCGTATGATATGAATCGACAACAAAGTGTGGTTGATATGCTATGTTAATATTTTCAAGGATAAATTGGACGAAAAGTTTTTTAATGGGGAATTTACCTTTTATTTTTCCTATTGGAAGATACTATTTTTAAATACTTATATGCTTCGATATTATTATTTAATTAACTGATTTAGCAAGATTTTTATTATTATTAGAATTTGATATAATTGGCGAACCAACGCAACTTTTCAACAACAAAATGATCCGTTATGAAAATTGTAGAGAAAATAAGAAAAAGAATATTTTTAAGGTACATTGTTCCCTTCTAATTATTAACAAATACACTAAATATTATTATTATTATTATTATCCATTTTTTTAATTTCGACCGAAGCTGGTACATCGCACCAACCCCAATTTCACAGTGCCATAATTACCATAAACTGACACGTGCCGAGACAAATCAATCAGATCAAGGTACACCTCACGATCTGGAAAAATCCGATCAGATCCGTCGGTTTCACTGAGTCAATGATGGCGACCGGTTCGTGTTTTACGAACCGCCCTCGTTACTTCCTTGCAGCATTATTTTACATTTGCATAATAAATATTAATATTAATATTTTAATTAACTTCCGCCTTATTGTAAGATAGTATAAACATTTACCTCCTCTAAAAGATTGGATTTTTGAGGTCATTTTAATATTAATTCTTGCAAGGGGGGGAGGGAAGGGAAGATTGGGCTGTTAGATTCCTTCGCCCTATTCGTTTCTATCCTTTGCATCGCTTCGTTGCCGGTGCGGTGTTCTTCTTTGCCTCCCTCTTCCGTCCATCTCATCCTTCGAGGAATAAGAAAAGAAAGAAAATTGTAACAGCAATCAAAAGTGGAAAGAAGATTGACGAAAAACCTTTGATTTTTTTTTTTTTGATATTTTCGTTATAATTTTGGCGACCAATCATTCCCAATTTAGAGGTACCATTTGGTTTACAACTGGGAAATATTTGTTCCTTTGGATGTTTGTGTGAGACGTAGAGGAAACGGCGTGGTTTCGGGTAAAAAGGAGAGGAAAGCAATTTAATCAGTTTGCTTTCCTTTTTTTCTTGGAAAAATTCTAGCTTCGGGGTTCTTTAGGCTTGTTTTCTTGGAAAAATCCTATCTTTTTTTCGCTGGATTTTGGTGGTGTTTTGATAACGTAAGAACAAGTAGATCGAAACTGCTCCGATCGGCGGAAGCATTGGTACCAATCTGAGTTTTTCCCGGTCGCAGGCTCAAAATCCGTGGTCAAGGTTCAATCTTGGCGCAGCCCCCTGATTTCGAACTAGTCTGCCTCGTTTCCATCACTGATCTCCGCCTCATCTGGTCCTTTTTGATCGCCCGTGCCGCCCCTCCCCGCCATGGCGGGCTTGTCCGGGTCTCTGGATTACTGGAGGAAGTTCTTCCGCAGTGCCAATTCTGATATTTTCGAAGTGATGGAACAGGCCGTTCTCGTGGCGGCGTCCGACTTCCCGGAGGAATTCCGGAGCAGGAGGGATCAGATTGTGGAGAAGATGTTCACTTTGCTGCTGCCGCGATGCTACGGTTGCAATCGGGTGGCAGAGGGGGAGGAAGGAGACCGCAGCGTCAAGAGGGATGGAGAGAAAGAGAGCAAAGTGGACAGCAACGATGGGCCTGAGGACCTCAACCGGATTGTGAGCAACTACAGCTTTGATGAGGCCGAGGCACTTACAGAGGAACTCGAAGAGAAGAACCAAACCCTTGCGGAAGTTACGAGGATAAAGGAAATCTTTGCCAATTTTGACGATGAGGTTTGTGCCAATATCTTCCTGATAACCTCCATTTTTCATGTCTTTTCTGTGGCACGTACATTTTTAAATGCATTCTATAGCTGAATTTGCTGAATTGTTTGGTTTCATAGGAGTATTTTCTTGCACTATTGAGATTGAATTCCATTAATTCTTCTGGGAAGTAATTTTGCTGATAGTACTGAATTCCTCGCTGTTGTGCAGTCTGATGGCTTGTTGTTCGAGTCATTAAGGCGGTTGCAGCTGATGGAGCTATCTGTTGAAGTACTCATGGTGAGGACTGTTATGCTTCAGTCCATTTGTTGCTTGATTCCAGAAAGACTTTTGAATTAGGTACTTGGAATGCAATGCATAGCTTGCTTGCTCATCTGTTAAATTTCTGTCTTTTGGGTCTTAGGCAACTGAAATTGGAAGGGCTGTTAATGGTCTGCGGAAGCACAAGTCCAAGCAAATTCGCCACCTTGCACGCACTCTCATCGAGTGAGTCTCTCTTTTTGCATCAAATATGTTCTCTAAAAAAAGTTCATTGATGATGTATTCAGAATATTAGTAATTGATTTGGATACTTAGTTTGTTTCCTAATAGCTAGATGATTTTAATGTTTCTTTGCTATGCATGAATTCATGTCTAGTTATAATGTTTTAGCTATTCTTCACTTGTTCATTACTTCATTTATGCTTTTCTCATTCTACAATATTCTGAATGCATAACTGGTTTTGTGGTGGCACTTGTTAACTAACGTTAAATGAATCTTAATATTTGCATCTTTGCTAAGTGGGTTGCTAAAGGGGCTATTCATATCAATTGGTCAATTGTTCACTCAACTTTAGTGAAGTCCAATGGGACTTGTATAACCTTGTTTTTTTTACTTTTGTGCTACAGTGGTTGGAAGGTTTTGGTCGATGAGTGGGTGAGTGCTACAGCTGCCATCGCTGGTAAAGAATCACTCTAACATTCATGTCTTTGTGGCTTTATCATTTATGAGATCTCATAGGTGCTGTTTACAGATAACTCTCCGGATTCTGTAAATCCTCTTATGGAAGATGAGGATGGGCTCCCCTCTCCTCCCTTAGATGAAGGAGCTCTATTTGCCACAGAAACTGCTCCTATCCGGTTCTCTGAGGTATAGCAAACGGACATTTGGATGATATAGCATTCGACCTTCTTAATTGCAGCATTTTCTATTGAATTCTACTAACTGGTTTCCATTTTCTTTCTCTTGAATGTTTGGACATGAAGTTCTTTGATGAAATGGATGATGACGGAAGTGAGTAACTTGCTTTCATCTGCCTTCTGATGATTTGCTTGTTCAATTTTATAGTATACTGATGTTATCTTTGTACTGGATATTTCTGTAGATCTTAGAAATAATGAAGAGCTTGAGAGCCAGCAGGGAAATGGCAGGAATGATCAAGTAAATGATCGAGTGAGGAAACAACAGCCTTTCAAACAGTCTATTAGTCCAAAGGAGAAGGGTGAATCAAGGAGGCAAGAACCACGGCATTTGGTTATGCCTGATTCCGATGACGAGATGTGGAGGCAAGAACCACAGCGCTTAGCTATTTTAGAACCAAAAAGACAGATGAGGCAGCAAGAATCCGTTATCAGACAAACAAAGCCAAAAGAAACACTGACTGGCCAAGAAAAACATGAAAGTATCATGAACAAGCAAAGAATTCCCGTCTCTGGGCCTGGCAGACCGAAAAATTCAGCCTTGGAACAGAAAACTGGAGGTCATATGAAACCTAAACTGATTCAAGACAATGCTGGATTGCGAAGGAAGTCCTCAATCATTCCACAAGATGTATGTTTCTCGGGTCTCAAACTATTGGATAATGTAGATTTGGCGGAACTTATTGATCTTATAATTTCACATTTTATACAGAAAACAAAGAACTCAGAGGAAGCTTTGATACGGGCTAGGCTAGAAGTAGCAAAAAGGAAGCTTCAAGAAGGCTACCAGCAAGCAGAAAACGGTCAGTTTCAATTCCAACCATATATTCCATTCATCAAATTTCTAGTACTAAAATTAATTTCAAGCATATATCCCATTCATCAATTTTACAGTACTAAAATTAATTTCCAGAGCTGATGGTTGCTTTGCATTAATCTGTGGCAGCTAAGAAACAGCGGACAATACAAGTAATGGAGCTGCATGATCTACCAAAACAGGCACATAACAGGCATCCAGTTTCAAAGTTCAAAAACCAAATTAGGGGCCGGGCAGGTGTTCGACACTAGTTCTTTTACTGCCATCTTACAGCTGTTGGTCTTCCTTTTTTGTTAGAGCGGAATATTCTTGGCTGGCTGTCAAAACTGTATCTACCAGCTGATCAGAGTTGCAAACATTGAACATATAGTTTTTATCGTTTATTATCTTTCTTTCTTTCTTTCATAAATGGAGACTTGGACACAATGACTAAATGCTACCACAGATGAAAAGCTCCATCAAATGCTTATGCAAGTATGAAGCCTGATGACCTCAAAAATGTTTCCTGTAGGCGTAAACGGTCACAAATTATAGTTTCTTTGAAGATGATGGCCATACAAGGAAAAGAGGCCATAAAGAAACGCCAGGAATCATCCATTTATGATTTGTTTGCCAAGTCTCGGGATGTAGAAACAGCATTGACTTAACAAAATGAAAAATTCATTATAGTTGATTTTTAGTTTAATCATAAATATATGGTTTGTTGGTAGTTGTGCTTGCTATGAAATTTACTCGATGCATTCAACTTGTGTTCATGTTGCATAGAGTAGTACTCTGGGCAGTTAACTACTTGGAAAAGATGTTCTCAGCAACATTCAATTCTGTACCCTTGACCTACAAACAGTTTTTTTTACCAAAAACAAGACTTATTTTATTATAAAATTGCAGTATCAAAATAGCGCCAGTATAAAATTGCCTCCAATTTAGGAGGACGAATAGCAGACCAAATATAAACATTTTTACCATGCCTAGCTTCATTTGTTGCTCAGCGGACAATTTAATTTGCCTCCCGATAACAAAGAGAGAATGACACAAAGAAATTGTTCAAGGAGCGAAAATTTGGAAAGTCAGTCTCCGCGAGTAGCTTGGAATCAGTTTCCGCTATGAAGGCAAGTAAAGAACGTTCAACTGCGAATAGAAGGCAATATTTAATTGTTAGTGCTTCAAGAAGTAAGATTGGATCAACATTAAGGTACAAACTGGCAGCGTTAATGCAAGCACCAATGTGCGATCTCATAACAAAGCCGATTCCACATGCAGATTCCGAAAAAGTGGCATCACAATAATTTTAAGTAGGTCGTGAGGAGGCGGAATCCATATATGACCTATAAATAGTGACTTGCACAATTTATTGTCATAAAGATTGAAACTTCTTAAGGAAAGTTTGGTTGTTGGACTAGACAAGGAATGAAACTAAAACGAAATAAGAATCGTCGAGGAATAAACATAGGAGGAATGGAATAATTATTTCCTTATTTTGTTTGATATATATTAGAAATAGATAATGAATGTTATTCATTTGTTTAGTTTGTATAATTAGGAATAAAGACAAAATGACAAAAATATCTTTCGCAATAATATTAGATGTTTACATTGATTTATAATTTATTCACACATTATATTTCGTTCTAATTATATTATAATATATTCTAATATGATAAAAATAGAGATAAACTGATAAATAAAAATAAAAATTATTTATATATTAAAAGTATTATATGAATATATTATATATGTTATATTACAAAAATACCATAATATATATTGTTCTTAAAATTAATTATATTGAATAAAATTAAAAAATATTACTAAAATAGGCAAGGAATAGAAATAACTATTCACTACTCCTTATTCTTGAAACCTAACCAAATAAGATAATAAGAACCGATAATAAATAAATATTTCATTCCTCGTCTATTCGGACACCAAATCGAATAGCAACATTTGCATAATTTATTGTAACCGAAGATTGAGGCTTTAAATGTTTTATCTGGGCAAGAAAAAGAAAAAATATTTTATATGGGTATTTTTTGGAAAGGAAAATAATAAACCTTTAAATCTTTAATATAAAAAGTTTTTTTTTCCTATAAAAGTTACCAAAAAGGCAAAGAGCAAAGACTAGGGGCCTTGCCATTGCCCATTGATGAGAATTAATACGCGTTGACTGTTGGTTCAAAGTTTTGATCCACCCACTTTACTCACTGCACACATCAGCACAGCACAGAGAACTTTTGACCCACGTGATCATGATCATGCGTGCTCTCAACTCTCAACAAAAAAAGTCAAAAACACACGACGGTCAAAGAATGAATTTGGTTCCTGCATTGACGCCATCGTATTTGCGAGTTAGAGAATTAATTTATAATTATAAAAAAATAAATTTTAATTATATTTATTTTATATTTATAATATTTATTTATAATTATATTTTTTTATTTAATTCACAATATATATATATATATATATATATGATATAAAATATATGATAGAATTCATGAAAAATATTTTGGACAAATTTTTTTCATTAATCTTAATTTTAGAGACTTTGGGCAAAGTCTATAATAGGTTTATAATTAAAAAAGTAATAAAATATTTTTTTATAATACAAAAGAGATATTGTGATTCAAAAAAATATTTTTCAGAGAGTTTGAAAATATATCTTTTAGATTCAAAATCTATATTTCTCAAAATTCGTATTTGGGAAATATAGATTTCGAAAATTTTATAAAAGAGTTAACTCTGTCACAAACTGATTTTTGGAAGTTGAGAAACGAAGATGATATAATTTCTAGCCGACCATACATGCGATTCATCGTAAGGCTACTCTTAATCCTATTACCAACCATGTCCGAGGAAAAAACGAGTGGCCTACTCTCCACCCGTCCGAAATAAGGCGACAAGAAGCAAAGATATGATCACACGATTCTTCATCCTCCTTACAAAACACACATCGAATGTCATCGACATTCATACCTCGATCTTGTCGAGATTCTATTATGAAGAATGAGCCAGAATAGTATTTTAATCTTCGGGGGAAGCTTCCCAAGCCGGATCGTAGAGAGGAGTGGTTGAGAGACTCCCCCGTCCATGAGTAAGAAAAAACCCAGCTTGATTTATGCCATAAAAATATATGTCAAGAGCGGTCAAAAACTCTACATAAGAAGAGACAATAACATCCTTATAAGATTTATATTCTCTTGATCGAATGTGTATTTTAGTGTCATCAATTCTATTGTTGAAGCCTGATTCTAACCATCACCTGAAGAAAATTTCAATTTACCAATAGAAAATATAAACTTAACAGCTTTTAATTGACTCGACTGGATTAACAGGAAGCGGATTGAAATTCCATTAATCTGCAGTACCTCTCACCAAAGAATATGAGTTAATTCCACCCACCTTCCCCATCCCAAGGAAATGTCTTTAATGCTCGACCTAACATATAACAGTGACAACAATGGATAAAGCGTAATTCCAGGATATCTCAAATAACTGCTGTAAAGCAAAGTGAAAGATTTCCATACCTACCGGCTGATGCATCCACTTCAAGTCTTCCACCTCCTAAAAGACAAAAGAAAAGAAAAGAAAAGAGAGAGAGAGAGAGAGAGAGAGAGAGAGAGAGCGAAATCTCAAACTATGGCTGTGGTAGTCTCATTCTCATCTCAGAAATCTACGCCTCTAAACGTGTCTCCCTTCTTTTTTTATGGTTGTCGACATCAGCTCTAAAAGTTTAGGTTTGGTGGTCTGGTCGGCGGGACTGTCAATGGATCAAATCGGATGATTTTTTTTTGAAAGAAGACTTCGATATGAGATTTATAGCTCGAATTCAGATTACCTGAAACGAAAAGTTGAATTTTCACTCAAGATACTAATTTTATTTTATTAAAAGAGCTATCGCGTTTTGATAATCTTTTAATTGAAGTAAATCTTGAGTCAATTTATTCTTCAAGAAATAGTTATATATATGCATCACTGTGAAATGGACATCTCAACTGATGCAGTGTTGTCCCCAGGGGTTTTTTTATTCGGTATTCAATCGCAGGAATTATGCCCACAGATTATTAGTGCAAGGCTGGAAAGTCAACTACGTTCATGTGCATAGCAAGAAAGTCAATGTTCTGAGAGGGAGTAGTCAATGCCTGATGTCTGCATCATTTAACGAGTACAAAGCAGTGTAATTGATTCAACTTGGACTTTTCTGCACAGAAGATGAGCGGATTGAAATGAATGACTGTTGGAACATTGAGCAGCCAGATTTGCGTTTGGATTTTGGTATGAGGTTGACTCTGGAGAGTTCAATAACAAATAATAGTAAATATTATCATAAAGTTGAAATACAAATAATTGCTGGATTCGTAAGTTTATAGTATATTGTTGCCAACAATAACAATAGGGAGGGTGACGATTAGGTCCAGAGCAAAATTGCTTCTTTGCAATGTAGATGATCAGGATTCATGTCACTATGGAAACATTATCTTTGCTCTACAAAAGTATGACAGTGCCTACTTGTCTTTATTATTATTATTTTATTAAAAGACAAGTATATATATGTATACATATAGTAGGAAATGAGGATTTATTATCATCTAACTTTTCAATTATTGACGGACATTAAGCTGTGTTAAACGATGATTAATATAATCATAATAATGATGATTATATTATTTGATTTGAATCATGAATATCTTAAACTAATTTTAAAACGGAACCAAGGGATTTGAATCATTGCAGACAAAATTGAACTAGCATAACAATAAAAAACATATAAGAGCAAGCAGCTGACCTGAGCTAGAATATTTCATGGCTGTACGGGATTAATGTGATAGATTTGATGAGATTGATAGTATTTATAGTATACCAGCCTAGTGTGATGCATTTATAATGTTTATAATATTAATGAAACATATGAACATCTACAGGAATAACTACATATAATGATATTTTTCATGTTCAAACTCATCAACGAGAGCATAAAAGAATCAAGATTAAAGAGGCAACCATATCCGCTTCCAGTGACAGAATTAATCACAAACATGATATAACAAAATAAATATGGCAAAAAGAGATTTAAGCATATGTGCAATAGCGCCCGCAAGATGATTCTATCTCACAGTTCAGTAGATTATTACTCCAAATATATGCAGGCAGATTTCTGCATTATATCAAGTGCTTTACAAGTCAGCAAAAGCATGTTTCTTTTTTAAATAAATTGAAACCAATTTAAGATTCTAACGAACTCGAGATAAGAGATGAGCATAGTACAAAAGTGCATGGCCGATCCTACAAAAGAGCCCGACCTAAGAATTATTAGGATGGCAGAAGGAACATAAAACACCAAAATCATTTATCTCCTTACAACAAGCTTGCACGGATGAGCAAATTGAGTTATCTCAATGAGAAGGCTTGGGAGATTTGTCGGGTAGGATGTTGTCTGGAAGAATCAGTTCTGGGGGGATTTCACGAACCACTCCTAGCATTGAATCGTACTCCTCGTCTCTCCGAGCAAACTTCTTGCGCAATAGTTTCTCAAATTCTATCTCATCAAATGATTTAGCATTTTCAGCAGCGTGCACCTGGGCCAAGTTGGTATAGTTGGTAGCAGACTGAGATATAAAAGCCATCTCCTCATCCGTGAGCTTTCTCAGAAACTTGGCAGGATTACCTCCCCATACCTGCCAATGACAAAATTAAACAGAGAACAGAAGCACACTATTAAATCAAATACAAATTATGAATAAAAGGTATACTGTCACTATCTTCTTTCATAATGCTCCAGTACAGTGATGTTAATGGATCAAATTAGGATTCAGTACTCCAATGACCTCAATATTGATGCCTCGGTCCAATTGATTTCCATTATATCTACATACAGTATGTATCAGTTCTCAACCCATAGGCCACATTCAAAGAAGCATATATGCCAGAATACATAGAAACACATGATATATTTCCCTAACAATCCACTACACATTCCCAATAGTAACCCTTACTCCAGTCCATATATTTTCTCTTCTGAACCAATCTATACATTTGCAGCACTACCCTTTCTCTCTAGTGTCAGACATCAATGACTGGAGACCTCTACTAAGTGTCATCCCCCTTTGCACTGATCTATGCTCTCTATATCTCTTGCCCAGTTTCCAGATCTCCCTGTTCATGAACTCAAGTTTTTCAGGTCTAGTCAGTTACCATTAGGATCAATTGTTGATTGTGGTTGACCTAGTAATCATATGTTATATTAATAACCAAACGAAGACTGACAAAATTCTGATTTGGAGATGATCCTTTCACAACCTGATCACTATCAACAAATTATGAAAACAATTTGAGTGTTTTGAAATATTAATGTCGGAATTGCCTAGTGAATCTAAACAAAAGTAGAAAATTATAATTTCTTCTAGTGGAACAAAATGTATATATTAGAGTCTGGAAGAACCAAAACATTCATACATCAATTAGCGTCGTTTCTTCTTGATGTCATAGGGCAATATCATTATCAGACCATAAAAGAGAAAAGAATGTTAAGGATGGATGCATTATGGGATAAGTATACTATTGCTAGAAGGGCTTGTCGTTGATGACAATTCAGGAGACTTTATGGGCTCCCAAATTAATTTATTGAAGAAAGAAAAAATGATTAATGGGATAAACAGTAAAGACCTCTCCACGTGGGATCCTTGTATTCTGCCTGACAAGGGCTCCGGCCGCAACCATTCCATTCTTTTCCACAACAACCCCATCAAGCAGGACAGCACCCATTCCAACAAATGCTTCATCCTCAACAGTACATCCATGCAAGACAGCACTATGACCTGCGAAGTTCAAGCTTAGAATATAATAATGAGCTATAACGAGTTTATCAAACCAAGTATTTAGCAGCTGGAATTAAAATTATAAAATTTAATGCAGACAATGTGGTATAGTAAAGAGATAATGTTTATCAGTTATATTCAGCAGCAAATTATGCAGGACTTTAACATTAAGTTCTATGGCTAGGAAACAAGGGAATTTCTACTATATATCAATTCATAACCACAATTACTAAGTACCTCAACAAACATAATACAAAAACATCCTTGGAAGTTAATGCAACTATCAATCCAAGGGATTATATCACTTGCCTATGGTGACACTATCTCCAATTATCGTTGGTAGGACTTTCCCACTTAGATTAGATTTTGCCACGTGCACTAGTGAATTGTCCTGAATATTAGTGCCAGAACCAACATGGATGCTGTTCACATCACCTACAAAGAATCAGTGGTAAACAGTAATTAACCGATAAAAAAGAACACAAATTTATAAGCTGAAATGATGGCACTAATGACATTGGTTCCTGTCTTGAAGGAACAATCTCAAGCAATAATATAGTAGAGAAGCTATTGATTGACTACCACTTCAACATTACTGTTCATCTGTATCGAGTCCAGCATCAAGCAGAACTATATTTATGACCAAAAGTATAATCAAAGCATTGGGCTGAATTTTGTAACCCTCTTACAAGAGAATAAAGTGGAGACTTTTTGTGTAATACCCCGGTTTAGTCCACACATGGTATCAGAGCAGGATCTAGTCCTAGGCATGGTGAGGGAGCCTATGTGAGAAAGGGCTGTCCGGGTGATGGGGTGGAGCCGCTACTAGGCTAGGCCACACATGCTGCCGACTTGGGTGTGATTATGGGCTATGTGTTAGACTCGAGTTGGGTCTTGACGAGGACGTCAAGACATAAGTGGGGGAGATTGTAATACCCCGGTTTAGTCCCACATCGGGAGTATGTTGGATGTGGTGTTGGCTTATAAGGCTTGATGAGTGTGTTATCATCAACTTCAGCTTAAGCATTTTAATTAGGCCAATAGGTTGGCCTATGAAGTTGGTGGGTTAATTATCCCACCAAGCGGGTTGTAACATTTTGGGTTCGTAAAACATGATGTCAGACTCTTCACAAGAAGTGTGTCTAGACTGCTTAAAAGTGAAATTTCAAAAAGAAAGATCCACGCAGACTGGGAAGGTATTCATTGAACTGGCACTATCAAATAAACTAAAAGGAAATCTCATGAACCTGAAAATGAAAATATATATCATATAACATACACAACATCCAACAAATTACACAATGCAAAATTTTCAAGATTTAATAGATTAATACAGATTGTAAGAGCTATGGGAAAAATAATGACCTCTATAAGAATCTACAATGTAATAACAAGGGACTGAAACTTACATGATCTTTTATTCTCCAGACAAGTCAAACCTACTAGCTTCCTATAGAACTCAACAATCTACCAATTGGGATATGTACATGATTGGAGTAAAAATCATGGGTCGACCATAGGAGAATGAAATTTTTAGTGGATTAAAGAAACTCAAAGAAAAATATGACAAGGGAGCTAGTATTTAGAAGGTGTAATCAAATAATAGGAATAATCATTTGCTCATCAATTAGACATTTTCCAAAGTCGGACAAACATTTACAATTTACATATCATATATATAGGCTTGCAATAGATTAAGATGGTAATGAAAACATGTCCAAAGATGATCTATAAACACAGCAAATTGATAAATGCTAATGGTGAGAGGAACCAAGGAAGGGTATAGGAAGATCTAAAAAAACTTGAAATAATAGATAATTTAAATGTCTTTGTTATAATAAATGGCACAAAAAGATCCATTAGCTGACCCCAAATAATTGTGACTTCATTGCTTGTTATTGTATGGATTGCTGCTGCATAAGCAATACAATCTTTAGTTAAACATAAACATACCTCGCAGGACACATCCATACCAAATTGATGATCCTTGGCCCACTTGCACATCACCAATAAGAGACGCACTTGGAGCTACAAATGCATCTTTGTGAACATTAGGTACTTTGTCAAAGATATTCATCAGGGTGCGATGCCTAGACACTGAAATGTAAGAAGAAACCAAAAATATAAGTTTGAAACCTTGAACTTAAAACAATTTGGTCTCTCATATTAAATGCAAATAATGACAACAGATATGTTTTGAACCAAAAAATTACAACATCATACTGACAAGCAAACATTAGCTTAAAGATTAAAAAATTTGCCATATTATCTGGTTGTGACAATATAATATAAGGAAAGAAAAGAAAAGGTTATGCTATTTTCTTTCCTTTTTCTAAAGACAACATTACCACCTAATTATTAACACATCCTTGCAATTTTAACTAGGGAATCATCAATGGGTCAATGTACTAAAAGTTATTAAATTGATTTGATTAGCTACCGCTGTAGACTATTTACTAAAAAAATAACAAAAAGTTGAAAAATTAATACATATATATGGACCATATTAAAGAGAAGCTAAAATAGTGAAAAATAATCATCAAAACCAAAATATGGAGAAAAAAATATATTAATAGAATATATCTATAAATTTGGACTTATTCTATGCATTATCATGTTGGGTGTTCACTTGAATAACTTTTACTCTTGCTTGGTTCACTATTTCAATTTTCAACACAAATGATTCTCTTGCATTCCATAAACACTGATCTAACAGGCTAATATCTTATTTCATCATTACATCCATGGAAATAAAAGTAGATAGTGAAAACTAAAAATACACGACAAAGTTTATAACATGGCCTCCAAAAAATTCATTGAAAAATAGATGGCAGAGACAGTATCACTGTACCTAACATATTTTATGACATGAAAGGAATAAATCTTTGACTCAACATTACTCGGTCTGAAAATTTAGAATAAATCAGTTTTAAAACAAAATAATTATTTTGATAATTAGCAAATTTATTATTTGGCTTCAGTGGTTTAATTCAGAAAACACATTCAAATTTACTTACAGATAGTATATATTGTCCCTGAAAGTATTAGTGTTGTAAATAGAGATTTGCCCAATAACAGAAGTTGATATATCCAGAAAACGAATTGAAACTGATCAAATCACATCAGAAACAAAAGTAGAGATGAGGCACGATATGGGTACTTGAATTGTTGTTTCTTTAACTCTGAACTTTTTTAAATTGATACATGAACAATCTTTTTTCTGTTTCAAATTGATAGATAATATCATTTTCCTAAATAGACGTTCCCTCCTTCACTTGGTTCTTAATTAACTATTTTATTATCAAAAGACTATTAGTCTTGATAATAAAACTTTATTTTTGAAGATACAAAATGAATATAAACCTATGGCAAAAGAATAGTTTAGAAGATAAAAAATGATCTTGTGTCAGTGGCTCGGTGCAAAAAAAAATCCCATTTGAACTCTGCCAATTTCCTATATCCTATCTGATCAAACAATTGGTCCAACAAACCACTAAAGGAGTCAGACAAGGTTAAGGTTCAAGTATAATGTCCAAGACTGTTATAGCAATACAAAGATTTGAGCAAATTTTCACACTTAATGCAGAAAAATAGTATAGTTAAGACATTCAAGGTAATTTTATGTGTTTGTATATGCTATCAACTATCTATCTAAAATGTATCGTATCAAAAATCAATAGCTCAGCTTTTGCTCTGTAAATCTTGGAATAACATAATCGCAAGTGACCTGCTCATCCCTCAAATGATAAGCTTTTGGCATAAAGCAAGAGAAAACAAGAAAAAGAATTATAGGCATTGTGTGACGCAAACTGCAGAGACCAAAGCGGTTTGCCCTGACAATGACCAACTGAGCATGACATATAACTCCTACTGAACGAGAAGGGCTTCTAGAGATGGCCAAACATCCACCATTCTCCTCTTCTTCCCTTCTCATAAATCCCACAATAACACAACTTTTTTAAAAAATACTTTTGAAATTGACTTAGGAGGCAATATGGGAAGTTCGGTAAGCAAAATGCTAACGAAAAATTTCATAGCGATTCGACCAGTTTTCTTCCCATTGATTGCTATTGCTACAGCCGATTCCGGCGATTTCAAGACCAGGACAGCAATAGATGAACCCTAATCTCAGTACATTGTAGCATTAAATCTCACTATAGTTAACACATTCAAAGTAATTTTATGTGTTTGTATATGCTATCAAATATCGACTATCTATCTAAAATGTATCTTATAAAAAATCAATAGCTCAGCTTTTGTTCTGGAAATCTTGGAAGAACATAATCGCAAGTGACCTGCTCATACCTCAAATGATAAGCTTTTGGCATAAAGCAAGAAAAAACAAGAAAAGAAATTATAGGCATTGTATGACGCAAACTGCAGAGACCGAAGCGGTTTGCCCTGACAATGACCGACTGAGCATGACATATAGCAACTACTGTATGAGAAGGGCCTCTAGAAATGGCCAAAACATCCACCATTCTCTTCTTCTTCCTTCTCATAAATCCCACAATAACACAATTTTTTTTTAAAAAAAAATCCTTTTGAAGTTGACTTAGGAGGCAATATGGGAAATTTGGTAAGCAAAATGCCAACGAAAAATTTCATAGCGATTCGACCAGTTTTCTTCCCATTGATTGCTATTGCTACAGCCGATTCCGGCGATTTCAAGACCAGGGCAGCAATAGATGAACCCTAATCTCAGTACAATGTAGCACTAAACTTACTAATCATCAAAATATCCATTTGATTGAAACAAAACAGGGAGAGAAATGATTCTACAAGTGAAACAAGACACACCTGGAACCCTAGAAAGATGAAGAGGACAGGACTTAGCGGTGACTTTTATAGCGGCTAAAAGATTTGACTCCAGTTTAGCGCTTCAAATAACGTGCCATGAGATCAGAATCATCCATCTTAACTCTGATAATTAAACCATAGTACTTGCTCTAGAATTTTTTATATTTTTTATTTAAGATGATTAATTAAACCTATTTCTTTACCTTGATATGGTTCAATCAATTTGATAGCCATTTGAGATTATATCTAATTCCATGCTAAAGATCGATTTGGTCGAAAAATACATCAAGTTTCATTTTGTACAAATGGATTCGATGTGTAGAATTGTGAACATTAGGTCCTTTGTCAAAGATATTCATCAGTGTGCAATGCCTAGACACTGAAATTGCATGAAGAAACCAAAAAGATAGTTTGAAATGTCAGACTTCAAAAAACAATTTAGTCTCTCAATTAAAATGCAAATAATGCCAAATGATATGTTTTGAAACCAAAAAATATTCGATATGTAAAATTTGAACATTAGGTACTTTGTCAAATATACTCATCAGTGTGCAATGCCTAGACACTGAAATTGTATGAAGAAACCAAAAATATAAGTTTGAAACGTCGGACTTAAAAAAAACAATTTAATCTCTCACATTAGATGCAAAGAATGTCAAATGATATGTTTTGAAACCAAAAAATTACAACGTCATATTAACTAGCAAACATTAGCTTAAAGATCAAAAGTTTGTGCCATATTATCTGGTTGTGACAATATAGTATAGAGAAAAATAAAAGAAAGATAATGATCAATATATACCAATTTTTTCTACCAAAACATTGCAACACTCTTGGTAGTTAAAATGATAAAATAATAACAAAAGAAAAGAAAATTAAATTTAACATGAAACATAAAAGCCAAGATTATAATTATACTATAATTCCTTATTCAAATAAATCAAACAACTGGATAAACAGTTCCATTTAGGCTGATATAGACTGAAAAATCAGCCTAAATTTGAGTTTGACTAGCCTAATATTGCAATTCATGTACCTTATAACCATAGACTGAGAAATAATAATGCATTTTCGTTGTTTCATGACTCCTTAAGAAACAGCTGGATAAACACCTAAAAATTTTCCAGCTACACAATCTAAGGCATGACAGCAATGAATAAAAATTCCGTTGAGTTCTATCCACTCGAAATTGTAATTTCTTCTCTATTTTTCTCACTTTTAACCTATCTTTGTTACTTGTGATTGAGTGAAAAATTACAAATAAAAGAGATTCAACTATAACTAATCTATGCGATATTGCTACATATCATTGCACACATAAAAAAGGCAACTTTACAAGTAAAACCAAAAAACCCATTTTGCTTCAGAACCTAAACCAACAAACCCATCCAAGATCTTGAAAGAGAAAGCATAATGTCCAAACAAATCGATATCATTCATAGGAAAGTTATCACATTGGCCCAATAACCAATCGCCCCGCACAATAAAAGAAGGGGATTAGGGGAAGAAATCATCTTACGCTGTTCCTGGAAGTAGTAGTTGCCCTGGAGGCGGGATCCAAGACGGTCGATCGCTTGGCCGGTCTCCCGGATCCAGAATCCAACGGTGTAGATCGCCCTCCCCAACGTTCCCATCTCTACCGCACGGCTTAGGGAGGAGAAGAAATTAGACGGAAATGGGATGAAGATGCTTCGGATCGTCGGCGGGCGCTCTTCTGGGCCGGCGAGAACGAACTTGAGGAGAGATGGCAGCAGCGATGAGAGAAGAGGTTAAATCGAAAGGGCAGGAGCCAGGAGATGTAGTAGGGTTTTCACTCTCGTAACGGAATGACCATATTACCCTTGATCATTCTGTTATGGAACTTGTACTTTGAGGATGAAAATGGAATTAGCTAGTGTTGATTCTTGGGCTTGGATATGTACTGACACACCCTTGTATATACATCCAGCATTCAAATCGAATAAAAGATGTTTTAAGAATTTGTCCAAATATCATTTCACTCAAAATAGTCAAGATAGTATTTACATGGATCTAACTATTGGAGCTTGGTCAGGCTTGCGGTTGCTCCCCCGTCCGTGTAAATCCGAGCCAAAGAGGTGGCCCAACCCAGCACGAGGCCCGCCACTTCGGGCTTGAGCCGGGCTCAGGCTAGCCCGCTGCAAAGTGTTGCGCCAAGCCAAGCCAGGCATGGCGACCGGTGCGGCCCGCAGGGTACGTAGACCTTGTGTCGGGCTCGACACGTATGCAGTGCTTGTGCTGAGCATGTCCCGTGTGTTGAGCCTGGGCCGCCCCAAAATTATTTCATTTATTGAGTTCTCTTATTTTTTTCTATTTAAGATGATCTATGGAATCTGCAAATTTTGTGTTAACTAGAGGCCCATGGTCATTAAGGGGAGATGTAATCCATCTCATCCATACCTCTTTTCCGCCCATGGGATGAACTCTTTACAACCGTCCCCTATTTGGCTCAACCAGATTATCTTTAATTTAATTCCTTTAAGTTATGTGAATTCTAACAAGAGGCCGGAGCCTCTAACTTGTTGGATGAAATTTCCTTAAGGGTAATCTCTCAGTGCTCTATAACTTGTTGGTCTAGCTTTTGTAAACTACATAGAAAAATAGCTATGTAGAAGTACTCTTCTATCTACTTAGAAAAAAAAATATTTTTCGAATATAATTTTTTGAAATTTTTTTTTACCATGTATTTATTGAACACTATTTTCTTTTGCAAACTAATTGACAATGCACTACTATAGGAGGCCTAAATACATTTGGCCTGCCGAGCTTCGTATCTAATTTTAAGCTTAACCAATAATTGACCATGCAAACTATATTCAATTTGATCATTGCCAAACCTATAAAACACAATAGTTAATATATATATATAGGAGGGAGGGAATATGGACACTTACTAGCACATCTTACATCTAAAGTTCAAATAAACACATAAACAAGAAATAATTACGATTTATTCTGAGTACATATATATAATATTTTAGCTGGTAGTCCTAATCAAAGCCAACACTCCTTGCATGACCGTGAAAAGAAAGATGATTGCCCCGGCTACCGCCCCTATGATCAACCATGGGTTCTGGAAATACTTTTTCCTTAGATCCGCCATCCACTTCTTCAGACGAGACTCATAGTGCTTCTCCAAATCTTCACATACACTTGAAAGGTAATTAGCCTCATCCAAGTGAAGGTTGACTTCCTTCACGAGCTTGTTGAAAAAATATACAACTGCGTCATTCTTTCCAAGATGGTTCTTTATGATACTTTTTCGAGCAAGTAGGCTAACATCCTCCGTCGTGGTCATAAGATTATCCAAGAACTTGACATAAGCTGTGAAGTAATTACTGGATAAATTTGATGAATAATTAGGACGATAGCATGATTGCTCAAAAGCTATCATGTTGCTGAAAAGCGGCCATATTTTGTAGTCAACAACTATGACCGGAATCTGCAACACTCCATTGCTGAACTTTATATCGACAAGGGAAACACCATCGCCTTCCAATTTCTCGATCTTTATGCCTGCCTCGTACAAATCCGTTGCACGATGTATATGATTTGTGCCTCTTTTACTCGTAGTAGACTGTGAGGTTGAGCCATGATCATGTACTGCTGATATGGTGGGTTTGAAGTGCATGTGGCAATAATGGAGGATATGCTCAAAGGGTTGAACTGCTGATATTACACTATGATCAGTAGGAACACTTGTCGGATAATGTCGTAATATTTTGTCTCGTAAAAACTCGACTATTTGACTTCTAAGGGGTACTGAAACCTCCTTATTTTTATCCATGGCGAGGTCATATATCAACTCGATCACAAAAAAGGGAATTTGATTCTCCATCAGGATGATATCATGAATGAAGTCCCATGTTTGTATGAGTGGAAGATCACGAATGCCATTGTTTTCGCTGCAAGGCAAAAAAAATATTTAGAGAAATATATATATATATGCTGATATAATTAATTAATTATAGTTATTGTTGTTTTACCTGCTTACAAATGGGAAATATGGAAAGAGCTGCTTTTCTTCTGCCTCTGGAGTTGTGTTTAGCTCAGGCAGTACTGCTGCGGCAGCTTGGGAAACCTTTTGGCCTTTATGGGATTGCACTTGCAGTATACCAAAACAACCCAGGAGGAAGCATGCATCGAGCAAGAGAGACTCTGCCAATTGTTTGCTCCTCATGTTGATGGGCTCCGCGTAATAATTTCTCACTCGCGGTTCTGCATCTAGGATTCTTTGCTTGTACTGACGCTCTGAGATTTTGGGGTTTAAGCTAAGGATTATTTGAAGAAAATGCCTTTTGTATTTGTCCATTAATGGTAGATTCCGAAGGCCATGGTGATATGGACCAACTGACATGGCCCGAGGATCATAAGAATATTCTGCATTTGCTTTGCGCATTGCGTCTGGCACTTTGGAGATTCTTTTCGGCTCCAGTGCATGAACATTTTGGGCTTGCATGTAATTGTGGAGTAGCGTTTCAGCTGTCCCCATTGATATCAAGAATTCTTCTGAGCCATGGAGTTGAGATTCGAAGTGTTAATTAGAAGAGTGAAATGTCAAGTGACAAAGGGATAAGATCAGAAAAGTATATATCATTCATTTATCGTACCGGCTTGTTGATAATTGTGCACCGGCTCAGGTTGATTCCAGTAAACCATCGGCAAAACATCTTGAGCTTGTAAATGCTGAATTCGTTCTTGCACTTCCATCTCTATCTCTGAGTATAATGTTTTTTCTCAAGGGTTAAAGACAAAGAATCGATATCTAAAGACTATTATACAACAGTTTAAATTCTTTTTCCCACTAGTTATATGTGGATTAATTACACACCAACTTGAGGGGGATTGTGGAGATATTCTTTGCTTAATTTTTGGGGGTGTGCATGGTATCGGGTACGTAGATCCGGAATCGGTTGGAACCGATCCGATTGGATAAATTTCGGGTAGATCCAAATTAAATTCGAATAGGGTCCAGAATAAAAATTTAAGAACCGGTTCCGGCTCCGAATCCAACACATCGGGTACTTGGAACTTGTTCATTTATAGTTTTTAGGGTACATATGCCAATAGAAAATTTGTACATTTATAGGTTCCAACAGGGTACTTACAGGTTCCGGAACAGATTCCAACAGGGTATCCGAAATCTGTACCCTCGAACTTGTATATGTATAGATTCCAATATGGTACTCGGAATCGGAATCAAAACCTATGGTTCCGGGTAGAGTCCGATTTCAACTTCCAACAGAGTAGGATCCGATTCCAAAACTTAGGAATCGGTCCTATACAAGGTAGGGTTCAAATATCATAAAAATACGGGGTACCCGAACCTACTTACCCCTATTAATTTTCATTTTTTTTGTGAAATAGAAAATTATAAATTAGGATCGCTGATCGTAGGATCAATAGGCTAAAAAGACAGCTCACATGTTTGTAATTATTATATATCTATCTGTACAGTTTGTATAGCTTCAATTTGTGAAATACTGAGATATATGAGAATCAAAAAGTTTCTTTGAATTGAAACTTTCCTCCAACTTAAATAGAAAATGTTTTGAAATCACCGTAATTTAGATAGTAATTTAAAATTCAGAATCTTTTGACAATATTTTCTTGAAAATGCTGATTTTAGAATTTAACTAGCTAGAACAAAACGAAACGAATAAAATCGATATTGTTTTCTTTTTCTAAATTCACCTCTAGGATCCGATTTAAATATGGCCAGCCCCAAAATTGAATGCTAGGTCGGCTCTTGATCTAGTTTCAGTTCCATTTAATTAATTACACCCATATTTATACAGAGGGACACATTAAATTTTATTCCATGATTCTATTTAATTTGTCAAATATCCTACTCTTTCTTCATAATTATTTTAAAAAGTTCATTCTAAATATAAACAGAAATATTCTCTCAGTTTCATCAATCTTAATTAATTAAGTTCCTAAAAATAGAAAAAAAAACCCAATATATATGCATCATATGAGAAGTTAGAGATAAAGTATGACGTCATCTGTCTTCGTATGACGTCATCTGTCTTCGTACCTGGTTCAGCACCGGCCATCACCATCTCATGTGGATTCCAGATCGTGTAATCCGTCGCCAACTCGACGTCTTCCGCACCGTCACCGCACTCCACCGTCGGGACGAGGGAGCTCCACATGGCGGAAATGACGTCATCGTCGGCCATTTCACCTCTCCGATCGCCGGCCCTCCTGTTCTTGTTGCAGTTGAACCGCGCGAGTTACAGCTGGTGGCAAAGATTACCCCCTAAATATTGCAGCTGCTTTCTGCTTGCCTTATCCAACACTACATAAAAGCTAGGCATGAGAATCAAGATGATGGAATCATGAGACGACTTGCAATATATTAATGAGAGTTCGTCACCTAGAGATTTATAAATCGACACGAGAGCTATATATTTGTCTATATATATTGCATGCAATCCTGGTAAGCACAGGTTGTCATACAAATACAATGTTGAATATAATAAATGTTGATGGATGCACATATTGCAATTTTCTTTCTATGGTAATATATAAGACACATTAGGCTGTCAACTCAGACACACTTCAATCTCACAATAATTTAATTAGATCAGATGGTCATGATTCAAGACAAAGAAAAAAAAAAGGAGAAGGGCTAGCTTAACTCTTTAGAACGTTAATTGGCTCGTCCTAATCATTTCCACGTAATATTTGTAAAATTTGAGTCGAACCGGTACGTGAATTAGGGATGGCAATTAATTATAAATTTATAATCCATCCCCAGAATATGGAAGAATTAGTAACTCAATGACTTACTGTGTCACCAATGTACACACTAATTAAGATATATATGCATGCCGACGTAAACAAACAACTAAGACAAATAAGTGTGAAATATATAATGGCTTTTTTTAAGAACACCCATGCAATATAATCATTGATATATAGTAGGGTACAAATTAAGTTCCATGAAACCAAATAATAGTTTTCTGGAATAAAGAAATTAAAATGTTCTGGTGATTGGTTCTCATAATTAAGTGGTTCATTCACACTTTATCATGACTTAAGTTAGACGTACGGGACAAGAAGACCACTTTTTTATTCAAGAATAAAACATATTGCATTCATCTTAATTAGGAGGGTGGTTAAAAGGAATACAGTAACAGGTAGGTGGGAGAGGAGGAAAAAAAATAAAATAAAGCGAGGAAAACTCAACAACTGCCAGAGAGGCAAAAGTATCTTCAAATTAAGCTTCAATGGAATATTCACTACTAGAAATATAAGTTTCACCGCAAAAACCATTGTAACAATTCGTCGCACAAGTGCGCGTCGCTAATAAGTTGTACGGCCCATGGGGTCGTCACAAATAATTTATGGTAGTCCCTAATGTACGTATATGTAATCGATCATCAACGATAGCCGTAGCGACTATATATCGCTGATAAGTTATCATCAACAATCATTGGTAATGCATTGTTGAACAAACCGAGGTTATCAGCAACCATGATAACCCATGCTACTCAGGCCATCCATCATTTTACGATGCGCTTTTCACGACGACTGATGCTTTTATAAAAGACCATAGGGTCACGAAAGCTACCACTCCCCTTCCTGTCGTCTCGGGACCTTTCGCCGAACACATCATGGTGACCTACCTTCCACCCTCATTCAGGCCGCGGACCATGCTAAAGCCCTACGATGGCATGGGCGACCCAACTACGCATCTGACGATGTTTAGATCCATGATGCTCCTCAACGGAGCGATCCACCCATCCTTTGTAGATCGAGCCTTCCCGACCTTTCTAGAGAAGGCCGCACTGTTGTGGTTCTCCTCCCTTCCATCGGGGGTCTATACACACTATTGCGGATATCTCCTGCACATTCACCAATCGATTCTCCTCATCTCGGATCTACTCCAAAACCGAGAATGCATGTCCTCCACTACATCAAGCAAGAGCAACACGATTCTTTTGAAGGATTACAAGCAGAGATTCTAGGCCACAACCATGGAAATCTTGACCCACGAGTCAAGTTATTTTTTAGCAAACACGGGCTGAAGCCCGGACACTTCGCTAACCAAATTGCCTTAGCAAGGCCAAAGGACATGGTCAGTTTCAAGAGAATTATATATAAAACAATGACACAACTTGCTGATTATATATATATATATATATAATTAAACACAATTATTTAGAACCAAATTAAGATCACATATATATCCAGCACATAAACAAGAAATTGAGATCATCTCATGTTACACTTACGCCAACATACTATACATATATATAAAGGAAATCTCATATACCACGTTATTTTGATGAATTTATATGGTCTCTTAGATTTAACACTGCTTCCATGGCGGTAAAACCGAAGGTGAGAATTACGGCGATGACCCCTATGATCAACCATGGGGTTTGGCAGTACTTGTGCTTTAGATCGGCCATCCACTTATGAGGACGAGATTTGTAGTGCTCCTCCAAGCTGCGATACAAAGGTGTCAAATAGTTATCCTCATCAGACTTGAAGCCAACTCCACTCATGAGATTACTGAAGAGAACTAAGAGATCTTCATGTTTCCCATGGTTCACTATAATTCCTTTTCGAGCAAGCAGTGCAACATCCTCTGTCGTGGTCATAAGATCAGCCATGAATTTAACATAAGCCGCAAAATAATTATTATGGGAATCATATGGTTTATAATTAGGATTAGATGATTCATAACGATTGGATGACTGCTCAAAAATTATTATGTTCCTGAAAAGCGAGCCTGTGTTGCCATCAATAACTAAGGTAGGAATCTGCAGTTCCTTATTGTCGAAGCTTACATCCAATAATGATCGATTGTCACCTTCAAATTTCTTGAATCTCACACCTGCTTCGTATAAATCAGTTGCACTATGCCATCGATCTAAGGATTTGTACCTAATTTCCTCTTGCTTGGTATCCGATGAGATTATTGTTGGTTTGAAGTACATGTGACAGTAATGAAGTATGTACTGGAATTCCTCGGTCATTGATTTCCTATCCTTGTGGGCAGATATGGGATACAAATGTTTTAGCATATTTTGTATATAGTCAGCTATTTGGATTCTAAGAGATTTTATGCCATCATCATCATCACTTTGATTCTCCAAACCCATCACAAGCTCATATATGATTTCCATGACGAAAACGGGTATTTGATTCTCCAACAAGATGATATCATGTACCAAATACCCCATGCCCCACAGCGGAATGCTATCGATATCTATCTCTGGACTGCAACAAAAGAATTTCTATATATCAAAAACATATATAATGAACTATTAGAACTTTAGAGATATATATGCATGAGCAAATAATTGTCACCATCAGTACTAGTGCTATATATATAACTTTAGTGTTAAATAAATTTTATTATCATTGTACGTACCCTATATATCTGGCTAAGATGATTTTCGGCCCCTTGGGCTTCTTGGGCTTATCGTCTTTCTTCTTCTTTTCTCCCTTGTTCTTTTTTTCCTGTTCTTCTTCACAGTATTTCAATACACCCGAAAAGCCCATAATGCAGCATGCATCAAGCAAGAGAGAGTATGCCAACTCGTCTCCTTTTGGCTCGATGTCTTCATAGTAATTTCGTATTCGTTGTTCTTCGTTCCTGATTTTTTGCAAGTAATTATTGTGCGAGATCACATTCTTGTTCAAACCATATAGTTTCTTACGATAGAAGTCTTTGTGATTCTTGGCGGACTGCAGATGACGATGATCACCGGAATCGCTGTAGTGGTATGGACCAAGTGATATGAATTGTGGATCGTAAAAATTTGCATTTGTTTTGCGCATCACCTCTGGCACTCTGTAGATTTTCTTATGATAATTATCTGATTGACCTTGCGGAGGCTGCTGATTGTGTTTGGCTTCCAAGCTATTGGAGATTGCTTCGATATAGAGTATTGTCTCTACATCTGTCAAAAATTCTTCATCTGGGGAATTGTATACGTTCCAACTTCCCATAGTTAGAAATATTGGCTAATTTCTAATTAAATAAATAAATACAAGTCTAGATATTTTAATTAATTTCTAAAAAAATATTTTTATATATATCATACCAGTTTGTGAATAGTCTTGCACCATCTCTGCTCCATCCCAATAATTCACCGGCTCCCAGTCTTGATCGTGCGTATGATAACTGTGTTCTACGTACTCCCACCGAATTCACAAATTAAAATTAGTCACATTCAAAACATATATAAAAAAAGTATATATATATATATATATATATATACACACACACGTGAATGCTACAAGTTCAGCCCTAGTCAAGTTCAATCTGGTTGCTTCCAAGCCTTATTTGGACCCAAATTGAGGAGAATTGTGTTATCCTAGCTTCTGGGCCAGTTTATTTTCTATATTTGGGCCAGCCCGGGGTGCTGATTTGCCGGTTGCGACAGCTGCCTCCTCCGTTGAGCCCGCTTCCCACCTTATCCGCACGCGTCAAGTGCGTGTCGCATCTTCACGGGACTAAAATGTCCCGACGCAACTCCCCTGCTTGCCTATACTCATGGTCGAATTGATTTGGTTGAAACATTCTCACTCAACTGATTCACTTTACCGAGGGAGGAGTGACTAGGTAGATTATCAATAATAATAATTATTATTTTTTAATAAAAATATCTCTTACTAAAATATTTTTTATTAACGTGAAAAAATATTTGCCCCATCTCGTAGAGTGATAATACCTATTTTTATCTTATTCTTTTTTTAAAAAAAAATATTTTTTATTTGAAAAAATTTTAGTTAAAAATATTCAGTAATTTTTTTTTATAATAAATAAGGCAATATAAATTACTGACGAAATTATCAATACATGTCATATATGATAATGTAACGTTAGTGATAATTTTAAAAATAATAATTTCTCTAGATGATAATTTAGATACTCAATAATTTTAAGTGATAATATATAAAGCAAATGTCCCTTTAGAGTTTCAGGTCAGGGTAATATCCTGAATTTGGTTCCAGTGTCATAAATGATCAAATTTTCTAGTTAAAAATAGAAATAATTAATAATAATTATTTTTTATTAGCTTGTTAAAGAGCTACTATTGTTGATCCTACTAATAACTTACTAGTTAGACTTCGGGCCATGTTTTCTAAAGAGTATGAGTTAAATTCCTAGTTGTACTGTTTTATACGAATATTCATGGGTCTATTTCTTAAAAAAAAATATCAATATAAGAAATACACTAATCTAATAATTAATGTATCATATGCATAGTATTATTATAATATATTTGCTTCATTGAATAGGATAAAATATGATTAGATAATAAATGAAGATGGATTGAAGATAATTTTTTTAAATCCGATATACACTGGATATAATATTAATTTTATACTCATTTTCTTTTAATCCATGCACTAAATAAACAATATATATTAATTCATCCCTTATCATATCATTCATTATCTTACAAAGCAAACTTACACTTAGACCTCGTTTGTTTTGATGGATTAAAGAGGTGGATTAAATTTTAAAATCCAATAGAAATTTAATCCATTGTTTACTATAGCAATGGATATGAATCGGGCCGAATATTGAGTGAATTTATTTTGGCCCAAATCTACCGCTAGTCTGATTTAGAAATCCTAGGGAGATTATGAGTTTAGAGCCCAAATCAACATGATATGAATTTTCATATCCTATTACCTATCATATGCCAAAATAAACGTGTAATTAAAAATTTATTAAATAAATAATATTAAGTTAAGAGAGGGGATGTTTTTATTAATTTCATAAAATTTAGTTTTTTCTTATCTAATTTCAAAATTTATACGGATAATTATAAATGGTCATAATTCAAATGAGATTTTTACTATTTACCTTTTAATTTATGTTCATAGATGATCTATATCAGGTGGATCATATGCAATATATAATTAATTAGAGATATAATTAAAAATCTGATCTGGCTTACGTACGTACCAGCCTTTGAGTAAGCCTGCGTTATCTCCTGTTCCTTGAGGATGTAGTTTATTGGCGCGGCATCTTGATCTTGTACATAGTCATCTATGTGTTCTGCTTCGATGAACAATATATTTTCATTAATTAATCAATAATAAAAAAGACTGTAATTAAAAGGGTATACCAGTTATTGGATAAGTGTGCGGCATGTGATCCCAGTGATTCCAGTAATTGATGTTGGGCAGAATATGTTGTGGAGGGAGATGTGGCACTCTTGCTTCTATGTAATTACTCATTGCTTCCACATCAACTGATGTCTCTGCCTCTGTAATTAATAATTATTTATTTAATTTCCATTTCAAGCCTATATATATTTAAGAAGACGTATACCAATTAATAATGATTAGTAATACCTGATTCTGCATAATTATAATTATCGGCCTCGGCCTCCGTCATCTCCATGTTGGGCTGTGCAACCCCATACTGGTATTGAATTGTCGGTACGAGGGAGCACCACATGGCGGAAATGGTGTCGTCCTCCGCCATAACGTACGCCGCCGGCAGCTGCTCTGCTCGCCGGCTTTGGAGTTGTTGTTGATTGCCTCAATCTCTATGCCTTCTCTCCCAACACTTCCTCTCCACTCCATTTAAGGACTTTGGAGCTCTGCTCTGCTAGACTGCTAGGCTGTCCAACTTTATTAATATTGGTTAAAAATATGCTTAAATATCTTTTAAATAGTTTTATCAATTCTCTCTCCATTGGCTAATTTTTAGAGTGAAATTAAATAATTAATTTTTTAACATGATATCAGAGCCAATTGTGTCATCCGCAGATGTTCAGTCTTGCAAAACTTTCCGTTCGTGAAAGAGTGTTAAAATTTTATATTGATTAAAAATATAATCAAAATATTCTTTAAATAGTTTAAGACAATCTTTGCATGCAATTTGCATAATAAATTAAGTAAAATAGTTTTTGTTGCCCATATTTTAATGGGAATATCAAAAGATAAATGAACAGTTGACATAATTAAAGACCTTCTTTTGAACGTGAAACCACTTCCTTCACTAGCATACAGTGAATAATTAATCACCGGAATTAATAAATAGGATGACGGTCGACCTAATTAAAGGACGCACTAGAACCTTAAAATATCTTCTTTTGCGTACTAAATAATTGGTGGTGGACCTAATTTAATTATTAGAAAAAAATAATTAAAGAAATATGTAAATCGTTTTCAAAGGTACCTATGATTCCTATGAATTATCAGATTTGGCTCATCGAATCAGCTACATGAGTTCACCACAAAATAATTAATCATTGAAAAATTTTGAACGAAGAAGAAAACATTAATTCGACTCAATTATAGTTTAATTAAATGGATCTCGATGGATATTTGGGAAGGAAAGAAAATAGCATAGACTTCTTTGAATGCCAATTAATTAATTGGAGTGGAGTGATTGAGTGAACGGTAGTGCCATGAGTCCATGACTGACAGAAAAGGCGCTCACTCACTAGTGTATAGTGATAAATTAATTAATAAATAATAATAATAATAATAATAATAATAATAATAATAATAATAATAATAAATTAATTACTAGGATTTATAAATAGGATAGCTTGACCTAATTATTTTTTTTTTAAAAAAAAGAAACGAGCTTTAGCCCTTATTTATTAATTTGTACTATAGATGACCTGTTTGATCTTCTACCGGTATAGAAACAAATTCTGGAGCATAAATGAAAGATCACATCATTAACTCCTTGTGTAGCCTTGCCTGGTTGGCCTAGTAACTGGTAGTTTGGTTGTCTTCTCAATGTATAGTACTAGTACTATAAGAGTTCATTCATTTCACATCTTCTCAATGTACAGTATTAGTACTATAAGAGTTCATTTATTTCACATAATTTTAAAATATAATACTGGACAACATCAGTTGTCCCGTGTTTATTTTCGCAACATCAGTTGTCCCGTATTTATTTACGAAAATATATCATGGATGGGATAAAAGTAATGTCTTGATACAGGCTCATTTTCTTGTTACTTCAATTTAAAGTAATAAGAGCATGTTACTTTGGTACAAGGTTGAAAATAACAATAATAATATTTTTCATATATATTTTACATGCAGATTTGAGGCACACGACAGTAATAAGAGCATGTTACTTTGGTACAAAGATCACCAAAGGACAAGATACAATATCAAGGATTTCATCTAGCTATTATACATGCAGATTTGAGGCAAACGACAATAAAATCAGCAAAGAGCTGAGTAAGATTCTCAATATGATCAATAAAAGGTAAATAATATACCATGATGCCATGAATACCCGTGCTATCATATGCAAGTATGAATGTTATGATCTGAAAAATTAAGGATCTTGTTGTAAATATTTGTCTTGGATGAGCCTTTTTGCAAAAGTGCATAATCCTATTTATTAGCCCTAATCTTCCCTGGTCCTCATTTTATATTTACGACGGTTGAGTTGGAATCGAGGGATCAGAGGGGCGTTAAGACTCCAGTGGAGAACCGGAGTTTGGTGGACCGTTATGGTAGGAGTCTTTTTATCTCTCTTGTTTCCGTCGTTTTCTTGTTGCTGTCGTCTTCCATTCTTGTTCATCGGCAGCATGGTGGTATCGGAGAATCTAGTACGGTAGGATTAAAGAATCGAAGGAGGTAGATCCATGCTTGGGGCGAAGGAGCGACAATCGCCACAGCATTGTACTCACCGCGACACTAGATCGGCAGTTGACTGCTGCCCGCGCCATGGGGCAGCAGCCGCTACTGCTGTAGGAGGCCGCCGCGGCTTCCCAGCCTCAGATCGGCGTCCCACCGGCGCCGGAGGTCGTGGTGGAGGCCGATAGGAACAGGCGGTTGGTCGGCGCCGACGAGTAGGGCCGTGCGACGTGTGGATCGGAGGGGAGCAGAGGTGGGTTGGCGTCGAGGGTCGAGTGAGAGAGACGAGTGGGAGAGTGATTTTATTTAATTTAATAAATAGGTTAATTAAGAAGAGAGCTGTATCGCATGAAATGATGATAATTTGTGAAATATTAGGATATTTTTAGATATGATTGTAGGATCGTCGGATCGAGTTGAGGTGATTACTAAAGTTGTAGATTTTTGCGTTTTAAACGCGACGGTGGTGTCGGATTTCTGATCGGAGGTCGTATAGTATGTCTTTTCTACATTTTAGTGTTATTTGGTAATTAATAATTATTATTTCAGTTTGATAAACGGTGTAAATGGGAATGAAAATAAAAATGCAACTATTGAGTACATTAGTTGTTTTCATTTTAGTTCTTTTAAAATGGAGACGTTCATTCAATTTATGTTCATAGATGATCTATATCAGGTGGATCATATGCAATATATAATTAATTAGAGATATAATTAAAAATCTGATCTGGCTTACTTACGTACCAGCCTTTGAATAAGCCTGCGTTATCTCCTGTTCCTTGCGGCTGTAGTTTATTGGCGCTGCATCTTGACCTTGACCTTGTCCATAGTGATCAATGTGTTCTGCTCCGATATATGAACAATTTTCATTAATTAATCAATGCATTGTGTTTCAAGTTCTTATTAACTATAATTAATGAAGAACTGGTAGTAAGTTAACAAAGAAATTGTTTCGGATCCAATAAATTCATGTATGTAATTAAAAGGGTATACCAGTTATTGGATAAGTGTGCGGCATGTCCCATTGATTCCAGTAATTGATGTTGGGCAGAATATGTTGTGGAGGGAGATGGAGCACTCTTGCTACCACATCAACTGATGTCCCTGCCTCTGCAAAATAATTTTCATTTCAAGCCTATATATATATATTTTTAAGAAGAACCAATTAATTAATAACTTTTTTTGAAAATAAAGTAATTTGTATTAATTCAAAAGATATGAATATAATACCAGGGGGAAGAGAGAGTTGTAAAATAAAGAAGACCCATAACAGGATTCACATATTCAAGAACTAAAGGGTTTTACACCTACAAGCATATATAAATAGAGCCAAAGCTAAGAGTCGTGGTCACCAAAGATTAAACATTACTGAACTGCCTTTGAAGCATCTTTTGTTTTTTTCGTACCAAATAAACCAGCTCCGAGTTAAAATGATGCGGCTCCTCCTGAGGTTGTTATCATTAGCTCTAGCGATGGGAAGGTGACTGAAAACCATATTGTAGGAAACGACACTTCATTGAAAGCAAAAAGTAAGTAATGTCAAACGTCCAAAGCAAAAGTGCATTCATGAAATAGATGTTCGTGAGATTCATCCCTAACTTGGCATAGAGGGCATAAGGGGTCATCGGCGATAACCCATCTAATCAATTTATCACGCGTCAGCAAACGCCTTCTACACCATATCCATCCAAAGATCGAGATTTTTGGAGGAAGCTTCTTGTTTTTGCCAAATGAAACGGTAAAATGAGTTGGGGATGCCCCTGAAGGTTAAGAGGCGGTAGAGAGAATTGGCTGTAAATATTTTCTCCTTGGACCATTTTCAATTTATATTGTCCTCACCCTGCGAATGTCTAACCTGCTCAAGCATCCTAGCCAATGGTTGCTGTTGGCTTAAGGTTTTCAACATTGGTCTTAATCTCGGTTTTGATGATAACAAACATGGAACTAATGTTTTATTGAGAAATTTTTCAGGTTCCATATCGGTTAGCGCACGACGTTCGCGATCGAAAAAATTGGAAAATCAAAAAGACATTGATCAACGCGCTCGAACTCTTCAAGAAGTTAGAGTTTAGATTTAGGGTGTCTAGATATGTTGTATATCCTCTTTATGATGCAAAGAACTCTAAAACCAAACCCGAACCTCAAAACATAAAAATCCGAAAATCATCCTGAATTCACTATGCCTAGGGAGCTCCTTGGATGACTATACACCCTAGAATTTTTCTTAACATAAAAAATGACGGTAATGGTTCCTTGAATAGAAATTAGATGACGATGTATTTTAAAGGATTTTTTAGAAGCCTTTAGTCTAACCATATTTGACCCATAAGATTAGAAAATTTTCGTTTTCTGAAAATTTGTACTAGACCCCAAAAACTTAA
Organism: Canna indica; assembly: GCA_034359265.1. Classification (NCBI taxonomy): domain Eukaryota; kingdom Viridiplantae; phylum Streptophyta; class Magnoliopsida; order Zingiberales; family Cannaceae; genus Canna; species Canna indica. Next base: position 1,781,224 of record CP136891.1, read on the forward strand.
TTTTGATTCTTAAGAATTTTGATTTTTTAGATATTTTTATTGAGTCCAAACAGGGGTAATCCTTATATAACATTTATGTTTTAAAATTATTAACTTAAAATTAATAAATATTATATAAGTAGACTTAGCGAAGACGGAACCCAAACGAGCAAAAAAATCAAGCAAAGAAAACTTCCCTACCCAGGTTCGGTCGACCGACCGAAGGAGAAGGCAGTTCGATCGACCGGATTGAGGATCGCGAAGACGCGCCTTTGGCTGAACTGTATCGATCGATTGATTGGTCGATCGAATTGTAGAGAGGAAGAATCGCGTCTGTCGGTCGACCGCACAGAGAGAATGAGCCAGCGATTGCTCGAGCGGTCGATCGGTTGATCGACCGATGATCGACCGACATGCGACCGAGCAGCGAAAACGACTAGTTTTTCGCCCGTTGAGCCACCCGTTTTATTTCGTTTCTTCTTGGCTCTATAAATACCCAAACCTAAGCCTTTCTTAAACAACTTTTGATCACTCCTACATTTCATTGAGCCATCCTTGATCTATTCCAAAGCTTGATTGAGCCACAATCTCTTTACAATCCCTAGTTTCCAAAATATACCATTGATTTTGCCTTCAACCCTTAAACGATTCATCATTGAGGCATCAAGAGGAACTAAGACTCGATTTTGGAGCTAAATATATGTTGTATTATTTATTTGCTCAATTACTTGTGTATTTTTATGTTTATTTCATTGCATTTTGATTTCATGTAAACCTAAAATTCTAGGTTGATTGAGTTGGTGGTTGCCTTTGTGTTGATGCTTAATTTCATCGTTGTAAACGTAGTTGGCTAGGATTAGTCGAGTTGTCCTTACGGTTGAGATGAGAGAGTGCTCTCGGTAGGAAGGCGAGATACTTTCGGGTGTGAAAGTACCTTCGGTTGGAGAGCGGAGATTCTCTGGTGTAAAGTCCTCATTGTAAGGAATCTCATTAATCTAGTTAAACTAAGTTTGGAAATCCTAAGCGGCGTGCTTAGGTAGTGGAGTAGGCATTGGGGCCGAACCACTATAAATTTGTGTGTTAGCATTGAAATTCTGTTTGTAGTGATCGCTTCATATTTATTACTCCTGCTTGTTATTAATATCGTGCTTAACCCACTAACTATTTATTAATATCGCGATTGTTATTAATATTTATTGTAGGGCAATCGACTTAGGCAAATAAGATTTAGTTAACATACTATTCACCCCCCTCTAGTGTGTTATTTCACCCAACAGTTGCAGCTATCCAACCGCAAGGAAAATGCTGAAATTGATATTCCAACTGTCGAAATTGCCCAAGTTGTCCACATTCTGCGCCTCTTCAATAGAGCTATTTGGGTTAGTCGCGTGTCGAAAGAGGTGCGGGAACACCTCCGACCAGGTTCGACTTCCACACCAAGGTTCAAGCCATAACTGAATCCGATCGCCAGTACCCACATGGTAGCTCACACTGCTTAGAAACAAACTCTGGAGCTTAATAATATCACGCCAGATTGGGGAAGCGAGACGGTGCTGCCATGAACTGAACCAATTTGAACTCCCTGAAGTAGTGCCATTAATGATATCAATCGAGAGATGGTCCTGCTGGACAATGAATCTCCAAAGCCAACCACCTAGTATGGCAATATTGTGTTCAGGTAAGCTAAGCACTCCTAAGCCACCATTTTCCTTAAAGAAAGTTATTTGATCCCATTTAATCCAGCATTTACCCTGGCAGGACTCACCATCCGAGCCCACCCAAAAGAATTTCCGCCGTCGATGGTTGATCTTCTTGATCACCCAACACGGAGCCTTGTAGATTGAAAACAGGTAACCAACATTACTAGTAATCGAGCTGTTAATTAAGGTCAAACGTCCTGCTCTTGAGAGAAGACAATCTTTTCAGCCACTGAGCTTGTTATCAATCCGGTTCACCACGTGATCCCAGTCCTCTTTAAGCAACTTACCAATTCAAAGTGGAAGCCCCAAGTATTTCAGAGGAAAGGTCCCAGGTGAGCATCCAAACAACGATGCCAAGCTCTCCGAGGTCATTCCATCACCTTGGATATGAATCAGACATGTTTTTTCTTGGTTTGCTCTAAGCCCAAAAGCCAAATCAAAACACCGAAGCAGGAGGCGAAGATTGAGTAAATTGGTGGAGTTAGTAGGGCTAAAGAGAACAAGATCATCGGTAAAGAGAGCATAAGTAACTCCACCACTAACATGTTGATTCAGAACACCCTCCAGAAGTCCATTTGAGATCGCCTTTTTGATAAGTCGGGGAAGGCAGTCAATTGCGAGATTGAAGAGGAAGGGGAAAGCGGGTTTCCCTGCCGTACCCCCCTCCTATGACGGAAAGGTTGTCCCATGTCGCCATTTACGAGAAGAATCGAACCAGTCTTTAAGAGATGCTCTATCCAGCTAATCCATTTGTTTGGGAAGCCCCTAGCTTCCAATGTTTGTAGCGTGAAGTCCCACTTAAGCGAATCAAACGCTTTCTGGAAAACGACTTTGATCAAAACAATGTCTTCATTCAATTTATGGCACGCCCAAATCGCTTCATGCACACTGAAGAAGGTGTCGAGCGAGCTGCGTCCAGCCAGGAAAGCACCCTGACATTTGTCAAGCGAAGCTGCCATAAGTGGTTTGAGGCGACCTGCGAGCACCTTGGAGAATATGCGGATGATACTATTTTCAAGACTGATAGGGTGAAAGTCATTAGCATTTCGGGCACCTTCCTGCTTTGGGATGAGGGAGATAAAAGCCTTGTTGAGACTTTGCAAAGCCGCTGGGAACTGGTAGAGTTCATTGAAGATCTGAAGCATCTTATCTTTAATAAGTTCCCAGAAAGCAAGGAAGAATTCATTCACCAACCCATTCGAACCCGACGCTTTAAGAGACCCCATAGCCCGAATAGCCCCATGAATCTCCTCGAGCGTGAAAGGAGCATCCAAGACATGGTTAGCAAACTGATCTTGAAGCTCTAGGGCACCCCAGTTAATGTTCAACAACGGCGATGAGTGCTGGCCGAGAAGAGAAGAGTAAAAGTCTCGAAAAGCTCTGCTAATATTTTCGGATCAGAAGTAGCTCCAGCGGGTGTATCTAGAGTGTGAATCCAGTTCCTCTTTCTAGAAAGGGACGCCGATTGATGAAAGAATCGGGTGTTTCTATCACCGTTTCGAACCCAACATTGTTTAGTCCTCAGTCTCCAGTATAAGTCATTGTCCTGTTACAACTTATCCAGCTTAGATTTTGCTTCTTGGAATTCCCTCATCTCATTGTCGTTAAGAGTTCGAGATTCTGTCGCGCGGGAGAAATTTGCCACTAAGGACTCCAAGTCCTTTTTGTTTTTGTTGATATCTTTAAGATGAAGAGCATGCCACTGTTTTATCACCTTTCTAAGCATCCTCCAGCGATTGATCCATCGCTTAATAGCTGAACTACTCCCCCCGATTTCGGATCAACCAGCGGAGATGATATCTTTAAAGGAGGGGCTCCGAAGCTAGGACAATTCTAATCTGAAGATTTTTCCACGCTGAGATGAGGATTGTCGTGCCGTGAATACCAAGGGATGATGGTCCGAAAGTTTTTTATCCCCTCCAGAGACCACAGCTAGAGGAAGAAGTTGAGAAGCTTCAATCGAGAGGAAGACACGGTCCAGCTTTGCACGACGCGGCGGCTGCTGACCATTTCCCCAAGTAAAATGTAAGCCAAAAGTCAGGAGGTCGATAAGGTTGGAGGAGGCAATCAGTCTAGAGAAGCGCTGAGAGTCCCGAAGGTGCCCCGACAATTTTCCCGATCATAGGGGCCCAGCGTGACGTTGAAGTCGCCGCCTATAATGAGAGGGCCATCGTTCCAATTCAGGAAGTCCGCGAGCTCGGAGAAGGACACTCGAAGTGGGTGGCGTGGAGGACCGTAAACGCTGGCCACCGTGAAGGCGACGCCGGTAGGCAGGTGAAAGAGAACAACCGCAAGAATAAAATGGCCCTGATGCGAAGAGATTACTCACCAGATGTTAGCGTTCCAAGCCAAAATTCGACCCCCCGACATACCAACTACGGCGACATAAGTAAAAGAGCAATTTCTGAAACCCGTCAATTGCTTGATCATGATTTTTGACACATTTGAAATTTTGGTCTCTTGAAGAGCCAGGAGAGAACATCTAGAATCGAAACATGTTTTTTTACACATATATCACTTTGACAAGCGTGAGACATCCCTCCCGTTCCAAAAAAAACAATTCAAAACTTGATTCTACATGAAAGGTGACAACAACAACACCTGCCTGAAAATACACTCGGGAGCGGGGAACTAAGTTTCCCTCTCCCCCACATCATTATCATCATCATCATCATCATCATCAAGCTGGAGGGCCGCTTGCACCTTAACGAGATCAAGAGGAGCTTGAAAACCCAGCGCATCCAGTTGAGCGTCAAGCAGCTGAGGTTTTTGATCATGTTTGTTGAGTTCGAACCCATGGGTGATTGATCTCCATCAGCCACAACAGAGATCCGAGCCTTTCCCTTTGATGCAAAAGACCACGCCTTGCAGGCCGACGCCTGTGCAATGCAGTCATGAATCGGAGTGTGCCGTAGCCGAGCACTGCATCGTAGAGCGCGGGAGTCGACTGCCAAGGGCTCCAAGCGGCGAGGTCGGCGGTGGTAGGTGATGAGACTTGACTGAGAAATTCGACAGGGAGACAAATTGGAGGCAGCTTCACTTGCGCCATGCCTAGGCGATGACTGCAGCCTAGGAACAGGGGAGGATAAGGCTGAAGAGTCGCCCCGCATAAGTGATGGAGATCCAACAATAACATCTAATTCCACAAGTGGATCGGGCATCCCTCCTTTAATCGGATGCGGGTTAACAGGGCTCAGGAGACTGATGCTTGGCGGATCCGATTTTGATGGCAACAATGGGTGGCCCACTCATCACACACAAGTCCCGCAGGGCATTGAACCAAGGACGAGAAGCTTCTGAAATCTCCGCCTGATGGAGCACGGCGGCAGCCATACGCATTAAGATCTCGTACGAAGAGGATGAGGAAAACCCGGAGGGAGCAGGACTCAGCGCAGACCCTGAGGCTAACGCCTGTGCACCCACATCATCAACGAAAAGCAGCGATTGTGTGGCCGTCGCCCCGATCTTCGACGCCGATGCCGGCCCGTCCAAGCTTGGGAGGGAAGACGAGATCACAGGGGAGGGAATCTGCTCACAGCCTTGGGCCGGGGGAATCACTCATGTAGAGGAATCCAAGACCGTCGACGGGCAGCCAGAAGAGGCGGCGGGTACCGCGCCACCGGAGTCGGACGGAGGAGAGGAGGTGGAAGGGGTCTTGGCCATTGAGAGCAGGGCCCGAGACCCACTGCCCTCTTCGGTCCGATTTGAGTTCGAAGGAGGACGATGAGACGATGGTTGCATTTCCCCTGCTCCTCGATCTCCATCAAGGTCGTCATCACGATGAACAGGGATAGAATCCTCGTTGAAGATCCATTGAAACCAAGCTATTCCCACCTCGACCGAGTGACGACACCAAGCATCATCCACCAACACCGTTCGCGGGATGTGATCCAGATTCTTTACAAGGACTTGCACACGGCAAGCAGATAGCTCCTGCCAACGGAGAGAGTCTTCGTCCACCGCATCAAAGATGACAAACTGACTGACGAGCGCAATCAAGGCCTCGACATTCCAGTAGCACCACAGAAGGTGATGAAGCTCAAGCCCCACCTTCAGGTCCGGAGGGTCGATGGCCGCCGAAGGCGGGTCAGGGTGCTAGTCATGGAAAATAAGAGTTGCACCATTCCAATCCACCGAGCGCAGTCGAAGAAGCTTGTTCTTGTAGTAGCAATCCCTGCTTTCCGGAGTAGTGATCAGGAAGGCGCTATAAGGAAGACGCCGCTCCCTCCATTGCCGGAGGTGACGTCTCGCATCACGGAAATGGAAAGCAAGGAAACGACAGAGCGCACCCCTCTTGCGCAGCCGGCCCTCAATACGAACAACAACACAACGCGTACCAAGATAGTGGTAACGGCTGTGCGTCGAGGCAAAGTTCGGCATGAAGACATGAAGAGAGTCCCACCTCGCAGCCATCGCCGTGTGAGCAGCAATGGAGGAGCTTGCACTCGGAGCAGAGGAGGAAGCCATCAGATTGGCGGAGGAGGAGGGGGAGCAACTGGAAGAAGAAGATATAGAGAAAGCAGGAGGGGGGGGGGGGGGGGGGCAGCGGTCAATGAATGCAAGGAATGGTGGTTGGTGGGCAATGAAGGCCGGGAGTGAATGGAGCGAGTCGTCGTTCCGCGCGATAGAATAGCACGAGGACTAGCCGAGCCTCTTTGCCTGCTAACCTTGCATTTATAACACACCACAGGACGACGACAACTTTTGCTTTGATGGCCTCCCGGAAGCAACGAAAACATCTGGCTTCCCACTTGAGGCGAGCAAAGAAGTCAGAGAAGAGTAGCAGGGAGGGGGGCGCCACGGAGGGGGAAGCCGCAAAACCCACAAGCACCGTCGGGTGGCACGATGGTGGGGTGCAGACCACCTGGGCGAAGGATCGTCGGGCCGACATCCAACCCCCTGACGAAGGCTTGGGGGTGGAGGCGAAGGAGACCTTGCGAGAGGAGAGGGTAGCAGGGGCACAGGAAGAGGGAGGAAGGGGGGCGGAGGAGGATGCCAAGGGTAGGGAGAGGTAGGAGGGGCGGGCAAGGAGAGAGAGAGAGAGAGAGAGAGAGAGAGAGAGAGAGAGAGAGATATATTTTTCAATAACAAAGCTAGAGAGAGAGAGATCTTTTTTTAATAACAAAACTAGAGAGAGAGAGAGAGATCTTTTTTCAATAACAAAGCTAAAGATGATTGATTGCCAAGTGGAAGATCCCCAATTAATTAATAATTATAAATTAATACCTGATTCTGCATAATTATAATTATCGGGCTCCGTCTCCGTCATCTCCATGTTGGGCTGTGCACCCTCATCCTGGTATTGAATTGTCGGTACGAGGGAGCACCACATGGCGGAAACAGTGTCGTCCTCCGCCATAACGTACGCCGCCGACAGCTGCTGATCTGCTCGCCAGTTGCTTTGGAGTAGTTGTTGATTGCCTCAATCTCCTTAATGCCTTCTCCCCCAACTCATCCTCTCCATTTAAGGAGTTGAGACTCCAGACTCTTATCCTGCTCTGCTAGGCTGTCGTCCAAGTTTGTATATTATTTGCATGATAAAATAATATATAGTTTTTGTTGTTCCTTTGTTGAACATGAAAAGAATAATTTAGATAAATGTACGGTGGAGATTTATATATGCACAGTGGACCTTAATTTTGAACGTTAAACCACTAGGGCTTGCCCACAGGGATTAATAAATAGGACCCATTAATTAGAAGCTTAATATATATTCCTAATCAAGAACATGCTCAGTAATTATTGACAGTAGGTTGCATACTCAATAATTGGTGGTGGACCTAATTTAATTATTAGAAAAAATAATTAAAGAAATACGTAAATCGTTTTCAGATTTTGCTCATCGAAACAGTCAAATGAGTTCAACCACAAAATAATTAATCATTGGAAAATTTTGAACGAAGAAGAAAACTTTCGAGGCAATTATAATTAATTAAATGGACGATGGATATTTGACAAAGGAAAAAAAAAATAGCATAAACTTCTTTGGAGTAGGCGTGAGCGGGTCCGGATACCTTATAATTTTTATGATACCTAAATTCTACCTTATCTAGGATCGGTTCCTATATTTTGAACCCGGATCCTATCCTATTGAAATATAGAATCGGATTCTATCCGAAACCACCGGTTTCAGTTCTGATTTCGGGTACCCTATTGGATCACCTATTTAATTTTATTAATATGAATAAAAAATAATAAATTAATAAATGAAAGGGTTTGTTAATGTTCACTATAATTTCTATTATTATTTTGTGACAAAAATAGTAATATATGTAGTGTAATCAATAAATTATATTGAGAAATTATAAATAGGCTCTTAATTAAATATATCTATTATCTAATATATCGAATTCGAGTTAAATAATTAAATATATATAACTTGGTATCAGTTCTGATTTCGGGTCCCGACGTGTTGGACCCGGAACCGGAATCAGTTTTAATCGATTTCTTGATTTGTTATTCGGATCATACCAAAATTTAATTTAGATCTATTCAGAACCTATCCGATTAAATTAATTTCAATCGATTTTGGATCTATCTGATACTCGTGCACATCTCTACTTCGAAGATCGATGAATTTATTGGAGTGGAGTGGACATGCAGCAGTGATAAATTAATTAATTACTAGGATTTATAAATAGGATAGCTTGACCTAATTAATTTTTTTTACCCCTTGTATTTATTAATTTGTACTATCGTTGACCTGTTTGGTCTTTTACAAGTATAGAAATAAATTCGGGAGGATAAATGAAAGAACGTACATATCATCGACTCCTTGTGTAGCCTTGCCTTGTTGGCTGCTTATATATATAGTTGGTAGTTTGGTTGTCTTCTCAGTAAGTGAAGTGGAAAGAAACATGAGTAAGTTCACAGCGGAGACGCTACATGTATATATATATTTCTCCTATGGTATCAAAAATTTGCAAGGGGAACGGGCATTTAAATATAGTACATGAACAAAAGAATGGCAGTCGATTCAAAATAGGTAAGTTTGCTCATCTCTCTTCTTATGCAAACCTGCTCAACCTCGTGGAGTATTTGATATTTAGAGATGGTACGGGAGAGAATTTGAGACGATGAAATTAATTTTATTCCAAATTTATTGAAAAAATTTAATTTTAAATTTGTCTTAAATCCGTTAGTATTTTGAAGAATAATTTTTAAATCTATCATACTAATTTAACTGGGCACTTGCTTTTCGTCCGTTAACAAATTTTATATATATAAAAATTGGTCTACAATCTATATAGTTATCATAACATCTAAGAATAATTAATAGAATTTATATAAAAAAAATTATTCTATATATTTATCATAACATCTAATATTATATGACTTATACGAATAATTCAAAATTATAAAAAATAAATGAAATTAATAGCTGACAAGCTACTTCTTTAAACCTCTCTTGATGGTGTATTATTATATTATATATTATGTTAGAAAATATGGTATAGATAATTAAATATATTATTATTGTATAATATATACTTAGCCTTAATAAAAAAATAAATTATATTGAACTCTAATTATAAAGAAATAGTTATCTTATATATATATATGGATAATATGAGGGGTATTTTAGTAATATTATACTTAACGGGTTTTAGACTAAAATCTTGAATCCGTCTCAAATTCTACAGGATTTTTACCTCAAAATTCTACATCCGTCCCATGACCCAATGGGCAAAATCCGCTAATGACCTATCAGGGTATATGAGATGGGTAAATACTCATTTACAGAAATCAACTACCATCCCTATTGATATTAAGGTATCCTAGAAATACTAATTAATCATAACTTAATGTCAAATTAAAACACCAATGACTCATGTTTGCTTCATAGGATAAGAAAGAATAGAATAAGAAATAAATTAATATTTATTATTTATTTAGTGCATGAATTAAAAAAAATATGAATAAAAAATTATTTATATTCGATGTATCTCCACATAAATCACGATTCACCACTTTGGAGTGTTGCCTTCAATAGGTTATAGGTAATAGGTTGGAAAAATATGATTGCTCGTTCCTTCCTTAATTTCTTTTGGCGATGGAGATATTCAAAGGAGAAAAAATTGATTAAAATCGGCAATTGCATCGACGTCGTCAGCTCCGCACCCTCATCGTACTCCACCGTTGGTACGAGGGACCGCCACATCACGAAAATCACATCGTCTCCCGCCATGTCGTCGACCGGCTTTGAATTGCCACTTCTGAGTTCCAGCGTTTCACTAATTATTTTTTTTTGACTAAAAGCATAGTATTCGATTCATGAGTAAGAATTGAATACAAGGGGGAAAGGAGGAGAGGTTAAAAGTTACAATCTTAAAAATTTAACGAAGAAAAAGAAAAAAAAACATGTCCAGAAATTGGACCAACATTTTAAAATAGCACTAAACAAACTCATGAATATCAGTGAAAGAGAGCAATGAGGTAGTGAAAGCTTCAACTCGGCGTTTCACTGATTAATTAACAGCAATCTTAATTGGCTGGAACCCTAGCTACTTACACACACACGAAGACAACATGATTAATGAAGCGACCTACAACAAGACATGCATGAGTTTTCTAATTGATTTGATGTGTAGCTGGTGTTAATTTCTTTAAATATTATCGCGCACATGGTAATCACAGCTTGTCATATATCTGTAGATATATAATTTGCATGATGGAGTAAAAATATTATGTAAATATTGTGTGTTTAATTTATGGGAATATAACACATATATGCATGTTGGGGTGTCAACTAAGGCATCTCTCAATCTTTAATTTAGATCATATGGATATATATGAAAAGAGAAAAAACAAATTAACGGGCATATATATATATATAATTAAAGAGTAAAGATGTCTTTTGTACATTGACTTTACATAATCACTGATCAGTATACCACGAGGACCAGAGGAGTCGGCACTGTCTTAATTTCCCTCTTTGGATTTAATTAATTGGATCAACGTTTTATTATCTATTAACAATATAAATAATTTCTTCATACACATTATTTTTTTTATAGGTTGGGGCAGTTATATATTAACGAAATCAATTTTTATAGCAAACAATTAATTAAGCCTCCTAAAATTAATGATCCACATATGCATGCATATTATAGTCTTGATTAATTAACAAGTCAGATTTAATTAATCCAGCATATATCCTAAAATAAGAAATGGTCTATTATTAATAGGAATAAGATATAAACGACTCATCCATTGACACTTTGACAGGTTTTGCCAGCAGTGTAAACAAAAATATGCTTGATCACCATTAAAATATGACATGCTCCATGTTTCAGTGGCTCCCGTCTACGGGAAAGATTTTCGTCTCTCTTCTCGGCTGCCTCTATAACGGATATTCTTGTTGCTGATGCGCGAGTTAGAAATGCTTCTAGTCTAGCAATTGGATGGAACCCGGGCTTCAGATATCTTGTTCCCTCAAACCTACTGCACAGACTCCTTGTCTATTCCACCAAACTTGTCTATTGGTTGAAGACCCTAAGACAACTTTCCTTTAGCAGAAGGAGTGCCCTCCGCTTTTTTCCATGCATAGTTGGCTAGCTAGTTGAAAGGCGTCGTCTGCTCACCAGAGATGGAAATCATGTTGCGCTTCTTTCTGTTCGAGGCGCAAAGATGAAAATATATGGTGTTTCTATCCCCCTCTCTAATCCATCTAACTTTCGCCCTATGTTGCCAATACGTACACTCGCTATTGTAGCAACAATCAAGGAAAGTTTTGTTGCTCCCCATCTCTTCAATCTCAAGGTCATCTATGGTGGCAGAATGAGCCTTAAGGTGTAGGGCCTTTAGTCGATCCTCGGCATTAAGGCGATTCCTTTTCCAATTGTTGGAAAGGCTAATTATTAAACACTCAGAATAAATCCATTGATTGTTGTTAAATTATAGATATTAAACGTAGATTTTTTTTTAATTTTTTTTTTATTAGGTGTAGGATAATTCATTAGCGACTATGTTCCAACGGTCAGCCATTGAAATTAAGTTATCTACGATAGTCGGTCCTAAGTACACTATCACTGAAGGTTTATCATAAATGACCGATGATCTGGCATCAGTCACGGATGGTATAGTGTATCATCGTCGCTAATGTCTTCAGCAATAGTGGTACAATCGGAGAGTTGTATGTACCCTGTTGCTAATGTAAATTATGGGTAACCCCTATTTGTAGGTCATTACATATTGTTTCAACAAGCAACAATGGCGGCTGTTGCAAGTGATACATCACTGACAACTTTTGTGACTATTGCTTATTAGTCTAGTTGCAATGGCCGCTTCGATCATTACATTTTGTGATGGTCTTTTCAATTATATATGTTAGTTTGCAATGGTTCGAGCCGTCAGTGATGACTTCCACCGATAGTCCATCAACTATTGTAGTCATCGATGTTACTATTGATTCTTGTAGTGTTTTTTCTCAAAAAGAATTCTTATAGTGGCAGTTAACCATTTAACCATTATTAAATGGTTAACTGATTGTGGATAATAATTACTAAAAAATAAAAATAAAATATTTGTAATTATAGATATGTATTATTTAATAACTATAAGCCGTTTTGGTTATCGGTTTTTTTTTAAGGAAGGAGTACTTGTATTGATCATAAGTTGTGATAAATACAAGTTGGGTGGGGGGGATAAAGTAAAATTTACATGAAAAACAAACATGAACGGAACATGAGAAAAGAGACAACTCACAAGGAGTTACAAGATTTGACTAGAGCCAATTTCGATGAGGTGCAAGAACCGTTATTGAAGATTCCTGTTAATTGTTACGTTCCCTCTAGATACAGGAAAGCCAAATCATGATAGCTCTGTAAATCAAGCCACGATCAACTATCACATCCTGTCCCGAATGAATCCAATGGCGATAATTAATCAAGAGGGGAGGTATTAATCCCTAAGCTCTTTGTCGATGAAAAATGATGAATGTTGGGGTGGATGCCTATTTATAAAACCAAAGAATTAATAGTAAAGCCTTCCTGTCGTCTCGGGACCTTTCGCCGAACACATCATGGTGACTTGCCTTCCACCCTCATTCAGGCCGCGGACCATGCTAAAGCCCTACGATGGCATGGGCGACTCAACTACGCATCTGACAATGTTTAGATCCATGATGCTCCTCAACAGAGCGATCGACCCATCCTTTGCAGAGCCTTCCCGATCTTTCTAGAGAAGGCCACACTATTGTGGTTCTCCTCCCTTCCATCGGGGTCTATACACACTATTGCGGAACTCTCCCGCACATTCACCAATCGGTTCTCCTCATTTCGGATCTACTCCAAAACTCCTTCACTACATCAAACAAGGACAACACGATTCTTTTGAAGGATTACATGCATAGATTCCCGGCCACAACCATGTAAATCTTGACCCATGAGTCAAGTTATTTTTTAGCAAACACGGGCTGAAGCCCGGACACTTCGCTGACCAAATTGCCTTAGCAAGGCCAAAGGACATGGTCAGTTTCAAGAGAATTATATATAAAAGAATGACACAACTTGCTGATTATATATATAATTAAACACAATTATTTAGAACCAAATTAAGATCACATATATATCCAGCACATAAACAAGAAATTGAGATCATCTCATGTTACACTTACGCCAACATACTATACATATATATATAAAGGAAATCTCATATACCACATTATTTTGATGAATTTATATGGTCTCTTAGATTTAACACTGCTTCCATGGCGGTAAAACCGAAGGTGAGAATTACGGCGATGACCCCTATGATCAACCATGGGGTTTGGCAGTACTTGTGCTTTAGATCGGCCATCCACTTATGAGGACGAGATTTGTAGTGCTCCTCCAAGCTGCGATACAAAGGCGTCAAATAGTTATCCTCATCAGACTTAAAGCCAACTCCACTCATGAGATCACTGAAGAGAACTAAGAGATCTTCATGTTTCCCGTGGTTCACTATAATTCCTTTTCGAGCAAGCAGTGCAACATCCTCCGTCGTGGTCATAAGATCCGCCATGAATTTAACATAAGCCGCAAAATAATTATTATGGGAATCAAATGGTTTATAATTAGGATTAGTCGACGATTCATAACGACTGGATGACTGCTCAAAAATTATTATGTTCCTGAAAAGCGAGCCTGTGTTGCCATCGATGACTAAGGTAGGAATCTGCAGCTCCTTATTGTCGAAACTTACATCCAATAATGATCGATTGTCACCTTTAAACTTCTTGAACTTCACACCTGCTTCGTATAAATCAGTTGCACTATGCCATCGATCTAAGGATTTGTACCTAATTTCCTCTTGCTTGGTATCCGATGAGATTATTGTTGGTTTGAAGTACATGTGACAGTAATGAAGTATGTACTGGAATTCCTCGGTCATTGATTTCCTATCCTTGTGGGCAGATATGGGATACAAATGTTTTAGCATATTTTGTATATAGTCAGCTATTTGGATTCTAAGAGATTTTATGCCACCATCATCACTTTTACCCATCACAAGCTCATATACTATTTCCATAATGAAAACGGGTATTTGATTCTCCAACAAGATGATGTCATGCACCAAATACCCCATACCCCACAACGGAATGCTATCGATATCTATCTCTGGACTGCAACAAAAGAATTTCTATATATCAAAAACATATATAATGAACTATTAGAACTTTAGAGATATATATGAATGAGCAAATAATTGTCACCATCAGTACTAGTGCTATATATTTTGGATGCAAATTAACGTACATGTAGGGTTATATAACTTTAGTGTTAAATAAATTTTATTATCATTGTACGTACCCTATATAAGTGGCTAAGATGATTTTTGGCCCCTTGGGCTTCTTGGGCTTATAGTCTTTCTTCTTCTTTTCTCCCCTGTTCTTTTTTTCCTGTTCTTTTTCACAGTATTTCAATACACCCGAAAAGCCCATAATGCAGCATGCATCAAGCAAGAGAGAGTATGACAACTCGTCTCCTTTTGGCTCGATGTCTTCATAGTAATTTCGTATTCGTTGTTCTTCGTTCCTGATTTTTTGCAAGTAATTATTGTGCGAGATCACATTCTTGTTCAAACCATATAGTTTCTTAAGATACAAGTCTTTGTGATTCTTGGCGGACTGCAGATGACGATGATCACCGGAATCGCTGTAGTGGTATGGACCAAGTGATATGAATTGTGGATCGTAAAAATTTGCATTTGTTTTGCGCATCACCTCTGGCACTCTGTAGATTTTCTTAAGATGATTCCCTGATTGACCTTGCGGATGCTGCAGATTGTGTTTGGCTTCCAAGCTATTGGAGATTGCTTCGATATAGAGTATTGTCTCTACATCTGTCAAAAATTCTTCATCTGGGGAATTGTATACGTTCCAACTTCCCATAGTTAGAAATATTGGCTAATTTCTTTAAAAAATAAATAAATACGAGTCTAGATATTTAAATTAATTTCTAAAATATATTTATTCGGAAATTAAACGTACGTCTCCACAACGTACGTGATTCAAGGGCACGTATATTAAATTATTACATACCAGTTTGTGAATAGTCTTGCACCATCTCTACTCCATCCCAATAATTCACCGGTTCCAAGTCTTGTGAATAGCCTTGATAACTGTGTTCTACTCCCACCGAATTGACAAATTAAAATTAGTCAGCTTAATTCTTTCGGATTCAAAACATAAAAAAGGAAGCATATGCGTGAATGCAACAAGTTCAGGACTAGTCGCCCTGTCAAGGAAGTATATATATATACTCTGTTTTTCTTGCAGCCATTCTACCACTTTGAAATAAGTACAGCTGTACAGGACTCTATCTTTAAAAAACAGTATATATATATATATATTCAGTTTTTCAAACAGTGGCTCCAAACTCATAAAATGCAAGCTTCTATTAGAGAGTAATCATCTTAATAATTAATTTAGAAAACAAAAACAAACATGTATAGTACATTTTATTTATTAAAATAGTATTAAGTTCATATTATATTACCAGCTTTTGGGTGCGAAATCTCCCGTTGATTCCAATTATTCATCGCCACAATATCTTGACCTTGTGGAGGGTACTGATGGAGTACTCTTGCACCGATATAACTGCAGAGTGCTTCTGTATGTGCATCAACTACTGACGTCTCTGTTTCTGTGACAAATTTGAAGGTAATAATTTCTGTCATACATGTATATATATATATATATATATATATATATATATATATATATAGAGAGAGAGAGAGAGAGAGAGAGAGAGAGAGAGAGAGAGAGAGAGAGAGAGAGAGAGAGAGAGAGAGAGAGAGAGAGAGAGACCAGGTTTATATATGTAGGTATATGATATAACATATCATAGTATCATGATTCATGAACTTAATTAATTTCCAAATCAATTAACTCGAAATTAATGAAAGAGATAAATGCCATATGTCTGTTTTACGTACCTGATTCTGCATACTTGTAATTATCAGCCTCCATCATCTCATTATCTGGATTCCAGATCGGCAATTGCACCGACGTCGTGGGCTCCGCACCCTCATCGTACTCCACCGTTGGTACGAGGGACCGCCACATCGCAGAAATCACGTCGTCTCCCGCCATGCCGCCGGCCGGCTTTCAATTGCCGCTTCGGAGTTACCGGCGTTCCACTAATTAACAGCAATCTTAATTAATTGGCTGGAACACTAGCTACTTATACACACACGCACACGCGAAGACGACATGATTAATGAGCGCTACCTACGACAAGGCATGCATGAGTTTTCTAATTGATTTGATGAGTAGCTGGTGTTAATTTCTTTAAATATTATCGCGCACATGGTAATCACAGCGTGTCATATATATATATATTATGTGTATATATATATATATATATATATATATAATTTGCATGAGGGAGTAATAATATTATGTAAATATATATTGTGTGTTTAATTTATGGGAATATATATAACACATGCATGTTGGGGTGTCAACTAAGGCATCTCTCAATCTTTAATTTAGATCACATGGATATATATGACAAGACAAAAAAACAAATTAACGGGCATATATATATAATTAAAGAGTAAATATGTCTTTTGAACGTTGACTTGGCGTAATCACTGATCAGTATACCACGAGGACCAGAGAAGTCGGCACTGTCTTAATTTCCCTCTTTGGATTTAATTAATTTGGATCAACGTTTTATTATTTATTAACAATATAAATAATTTGTTCATATACATTATTATTTTTATAGGTTGGGGCAGTTATATATTAACGAAAACAATTTTTATTTATAGCAAACAATTAATTGAGCCTCCTAAAATTAATGATCCACATATACATGCATATTATAGTCTTGATTAATTAACAAGTCAGATTTAATTAATCCAGTATATATATTAAAATAAGAAATGGTCTATTATTAATCATTATGAATAAGATATAAACGACTCATCCATTGACAGGTTGTGCCAGCAGTGTAAACAAAAATATGCTTGATCACCATTAAAATATGGCATGCTCCATGTTTCAGAACGTGGCTCCCATCTACAGGAAAGATTTTCGTCTCTTTTCTAAGCTGCCTCTATTCCGAATATTCTTGTTGCTAATGCGCGAGTTAGAAATGCTTCTAGTCTAGCAATCGGATGGAACCTGGGCTTCAGATATCTTGTTCCCTCAAACCTACTGCATAGACTCCTTGTGGACCTTACTCCCCTCTTACGAGCTTCGGGAGTCGAAACGATCTCGTGGAGGTGGGGCCATATGCATCTCTATTCCACCAAACTTGTCTACTGTCTGCTGAACTACTGAGGGGTTGAAGACCCTAAGGCAACTTTCCATTGGCAGAAGGAGTGCCCTTCGCTTTTTTCCATGCAAATTAAGATGAAAATATTTGGTGTTTCTATCCCCCTCTCTGATCCATCTAACTTTCGCCATCTGTTGCCAATACGTACACTCGCTATTGTAGCAACAATCAAGGAAAGTTTTGATGCTCCTCATCTCTTCAATCTCAAGGTCATCTATGGTGGCAAAAAGAGCCATAAGGTGTAGGGCCTTTAGTCGATCCTCAACATTAAGACGATTCCTTTTCCAATTGTTGGAAAGGCTAATTATGAAACACTCGGAATGAATCCATTGATTGTTGTTAAATTATAGATATTTAACGTAGATTTTTTTTGATTTTTTTATTAGGTGTAGGATAATTCATTAGCGACTATGTTCCAACGGCCAACCATTGAAATTAAGCTACCTACGATAGTTAGTCCTAAGTACACTATCACTGAAGGTTTATCATAAATGGCCGATGATCTGACATCGGTCACGGATGGTATAGTGTATCATCGTCGCTAATATCTTCAACAATAGTGGTACCATCGGAGAGTTGTATGTACCCTATTGCTAATGTGAATTATGGGTAACAACCCCTATTTGTAGGTCATTACATATTTCAACGGGCAACAATGGCGGCCGTTGCAAGTGATATATCAACGGGCAACGGGCAAAGTAGAATTTACATAAAAAACAAACATGAACGGAACATGAGAAATGAGAAACAACTCATAAGGAGTTACATGATTTGACTAGAGCCAATTCCGATGAGGTATAAGAACTGTTGTTAAAGATTCCTGTTAATTGTTACGTTCCCTCCAAATACAGGAAAACCAAATCAATCATGATAGCTTTGTAAATCAAGCCACGATCAGCTATCACATCCTGTCCCGAATAAATCCAATGGCGATAATCAAGAGGGGAGGTATGAATATGACAAAGGGTTAACATGACACTCCAGCCCTCCTTTGTGTATCCGCAATCATGAAATATGTGGTCATGTGTTTCATCTGCCTTGGAACATAGGACACATGTAGAGTCCACCACCATGTTAATTTCTGGCCCAAAGGCGATCCCTTGTTGGCAGTCTGTTTCTATTTAATATATAGCCAAATAGTAATAGAGACAAAAATAGAACAATCACGTCGCCAAATATATTTTACTGAGGGATCTTGGATTTTTCGGAAAGTGAGGAGATTATAAAGTGATCTAGTTGAAAAAATACTACTCTGAGTCCACTTCCAATTGATGTGATCTTCACCCGAAGATAGGAGAATTGCATCAAGAACAACAACTAAATCCTCAAAATTCGAATTAAATCCGTCAAGATCTAGTTTTGGTTATTGGTTAATCGAATTAAATCGATTCTTTGAATTCATTAATTGAAACTGAAACCAAACCGCAAAAATCACTATCCGAAATTGAATTTTGCGGTTTGATTAATTGGTTATGGTTCCAATATAATTTCCATCCCTAAGCTCTTTGTCGATGAAAAATGATGAATGTTGGGGTGGATGCCTATTTATAAAACCAAAGAACCTATATACAATGTAAATTAAGAACCTAAATAAACATGGACACAATGGTTTATAGCCAATTATGGAACAAAGACCATGTTTATTGAACAAATTAGAGAAGTGCATCCTACTTTGAGAGATTAAATCAACCATGCAAACAAGAAAGAAATAGATAAAAATTAGATAAAATTAATCGAGAGGAAATGAGAGACAAGTATACAAAATAATTAAATTAAGCCTCCAGCAGTGCAAAACCAAGAACAAGCCTCAGACTTCCGTTCTGAACACAGGAGAGAAAATACATAGATTAACGAGTATATATTTAATGAACAAAAACTACACTATCTGTTTCTTTCCTTCCACATAATTCCCCACATCCAAAAGGTTTGAAACTTGAAAACTTTATCATGCTTGCTTGCTGTGCAGCTTCAGCCATGGGATTTATGCAGTTCAATGCTGCTGCATTCAGTTTTTCTTTGTTAGACTTGTTATTACTTGGATGGCGCTAAAAACAACGAGAACTGAACTGGTCACCACCCCCAAGATCACCCATGGGTTTTTGAGGTGATGCTTCCTTAGATATGCCACCCACTTATTGGGACGAGACTCATAGTAGTTTTCCAAATCGGACCGGGTTTGTGTCAAGTAGTTATCCTCGTCCAAGCTCAAGCTGACTCCTTTCATGAGTTTCTTGAAGAGATCCATGACCAATTCGTCTTTCCCCAAATGGTTCTCTATAATTCTTTTTCGAGCAAGTAAGGTAACATCTTCCTCCGTGGTCATAAGATCAGCCATGAACTTAACATATGACGTGAAGTAACTATTATGCCAACCTGATGAATCACCCAACGATTGTTCGAAAGCTATTATGTTCTTGAAAAGCGAGCCTGTCCTACCATCAATAAATAAAAAAGGAATTTCTAGTGTCCCGCTCCACTTATCGAACGTTATATTCAACAAAGATCGCTTGTCATCGTCAGATCTCTTGAACTTTATGCCTGCCATGTTGTATAAATCTGCTGCCCGACGCAATCGATTTAATTTTGTGTTACCTTCGTGCTGCGTAGTAGTCGACGACGATATTGAGTCATTATCTTCTATCGAACAAGTGGTTGATGAGTCATTATGTTGGGTTGAAGATGGGGGTCTAAAGTACATGTGACAATAGTGCAAAATATGCTCAAATTGTTGTGTTGCTGCGTCATCAACGTCTATGGATGTGGAGTAAGCCCTTAGTAAATATTTATGTATGAACGTAACTATTTGTCTTCTAAGGGATGAAGAAACATCGCCACGACCTTTGAAGAGGCCATATATGGTCTCTACGATGAAGAAAGGTATTTGGTTTTCCATCAAAATTATGTCATGCAGGAAGTAATGAGTGCCCCACCGTGGCATCTTTTTACTACAAGAAAAAATATCAGGAGGATTAACTTTTAATTATTCATAAAGTGTATTAATTAGATTAGAACTTAATTAGTGGCATTTACTATATATATCTTATACCTGTTAAATGGGTAAAATAACAAATTTGGTTGGAAAACTGGTTCTGGCTCTTGATCTTGCTCTTGTTCAGGCTCTGTCTTTGGCTTCGACTTCGATACTGATGCTGGCTGGATGGCGATTTGTTGCATATCGTCTTCCAAAATGCCAAAAAACCCTAAAATGCAGCACGCATCAAGAAAGAGAGATTTCCATGTATATTTAGGCGCACCAGCGAAGAGAGAATATTGCCATGTAGCCACATTGATTTCTTCGTAGTAACTTTCTACTCTTTCAGATTCCGCACGAATCTCGTGTATATATTTGGACATTGGAATTCCGGTGCCGGACGCCAGTATAACTCTAGCAAAGTGGTTCTTGTATTCCTCCGCCGGTCGCACGCTAGGATGGTGACGATGATAAGGGCCAAGTGGCATAAATTGTGGCTCGTAGAAATCTGGATTTGCTTTGCGTGTTGCATCCGGGACTCTGTAGAGTTTCTTCTTCACTGCGGCTCGACGGACGACTTCGTTTGTTGGGGGTTCGCTGACTTCGGCTTGCGCGTGATTGGAGAGTGTTTTTATGTCATGTAAGATTACGAGCTGCAAGTCCAATTCTTCTGAGCATTTCAAATTTGTTTAATTTAACGGGTTAGATCTCAAGCCTGAGAGCATGCATCATGCATGCACAATTAATTGATCATTAAAAAACAAATTCTAAATTTTCATACCAGCTTTAGGATGGCCGTGCACTATCACCTGTTGATTCTTATACTCGATCACCTCAGAATCATCATTTTGTGGACGGTGTAAGTGTTCCGCTCCCATGCAATTGGAGACTGCTCGCATGCCAGATACTGTCTCTATCTCTGCAGAAAACGGTGGATTCCGGATCGAGAAGTCCGTCGGCTTAAAAACGGTGGCGTCCTCGCCGTACTCCGTTGTCGGTACGAGGGAGCGCCACATCGCGGAAATGGCGTCATCTTCCGCCATATCTTAGTTAGTTTCTTCCTGTAGCCGTCAAACTCCAGACCATTACTGATTACTGGCAGTACGTTGTCTCTATTTGGCTCATTGGCTGGTGTGAATTATTGCCTATATATGCAACCCCTACTTAATTATAAGGCTCGATCGATGTGATGAGATCGATTTCAGATTCCTATTCGCGCAGTGCTCCAGATAATCGCAGGCTGTCATATCATATGATATGTTGTATAAATTAAATCTGCGCGCGGAGTAATAATTTTATGCACATGTTGTGTTTTTCTATAACTAGATTTAGAGATGTTTTATCCAAATTACTCGTACGATTTAAAATTATTAATTTGTCAAAATCATATATATATAACTTGTCATGATCATTCACTAAAATTAGAGGTGACAAATTTTAGTACGACCCGATACACATGCCTGATACGATAAAATCGTGTTTGGACCGATCGATCAACCTTATCGTGTCGGGCCACGTACTAACGGACAGTCCGTTAAAGCACTTATGTTAACGTGTCGTGTTGCGCCGCGCCAGATTATCTAGCTAGGCCCAACACAACCCGGTAGACCGTTATGATTTTTTTTTTTATTTTAAATATTGACCTAGGCATGCAGCCAGCACCTACCGCCGCAGCAACTGCTCTTCTTCTTTAATCTTAGATTAGAAATTAGAAGGAAAGGAGCTCAAGTCGAGCTATCATGTCGAATTGGATCGTTCTAGTGCGCAGAATAGTAGTCGATATGTCTTATTCGTAATCGTGCTAACGGGCCATGCCGGATGGCCTATTAATTTCTGCATGTCGTGCCGGCCCAGGGGGGCTGAACTTTTATCAAGCCGTGATGGGCCGGTCCTAATTTTTGTTCGTGTATATGTAAATCGAGTTTTAGAGTTTTTTTATAAAATATCTAAACCTATATTTATATAAAGTCTCGATCTCTTTTCTTGAGGGGTTTTTCACCAAGGGTAGCCATGGTAGATTAAGAGGAGGAATCGTATGG
Source organism: Canna indica (assembly GCA_034359265.1). Classification (NCBI taxonomy): domain Eukaryota; kingdom Viridiplantae; phylum Streptophyta; class Magnoliopsida; order Zingiberales; family Cannaceae; genus Canna; species Canna indica. The sequence continues at coordinate 1,803,680 of CP136891.1, forward strand.
GAGGATCAAGGATCAAGGAATCACGCACAAAAAGGGAGATTTTGCGAAAAGAGATATGGTACTTGTCCCCTTCCCTTACTTGGCGATGTTATTTATGTAGAAAGGGCTTGCATATGGGTGATGATGATCGCTATGCTCGATATATAGTTGTTGCAAGTTTTACGTACATAGTATTCATTGTGATTTATTGATTTTATGGATGATTGTTGTAGTTTGATGATTTGCAATTCTGGTCTGCATATATTTTTTTTTTTGACTAAACAAGCATATTATTCGATTCATGAGTAAGAATTGAATACAAGGGGAGAGGAGGAGAGGTTAAAGTTACAATCTTTAAAGTTTAAAGAAAAAAGAAAAAGAAAAACAGGTCCAGAAATTGGACCAATATTTTAAAATAGCACTATACAACCTCATGAACATCAGTGAAAGAGAGCAATGATGCAGTGAAAGCTTCAACTCCTCGCGAAGTTTCTTCAAAACACCTTAGGTTCCTCTCATGCCAAATGAACCAGCTCCAGACTATCAGTAACCTTGTTCTTTTGAGAGTAGATTGCAAGTCTGGATTCGATCTCAAATCTTCAGGCTTCCAAGTATTTTCAAAGAAGGGTATTCCCAGCAGATTGAGGTAGCGGCGCCAAGTGTCCTGAGAGAATTGACAATTGTTGAAAATATGGTTGTGAGTTTCTTGCTCCAACTCACAGAGCGTACAATTTGTGTTGATATTCAACCCCCATGAAGCTAGTCGCACCCGAGTTAGCAGTCGTTTGCGAATCCAGATCCAGCCAAAGATTGAAACTTTTGGAGGAAGTTTGGTTTGCCAAATGAGCTGATGTGAGGGGTCTTCCAACCCTCGATAGTTCAAGATTCGGTAAAGTGATTTAGTCGAGAAAACCTTATCAGCCCCCCATTTCCAAAAGTATAAATCATCACCACTTGTGCCTTTTATAGGTTCCAGCTCGAGTAATAAAGCTTGAGGGAGTGCAGGGTGCAAATAGTTGTAGAAGGAAATATTCCAGCCTTCAAAATTTCCTTGATCATCCAGTATTCTAGCATCCGCAATGTTGACATTAGGATCAGTAGCAAATCTGAAGAGCTGAGGGAATCGGGCAGCCAAGCATTCACTCCCACACCACGGTTCGAGCCAAAGCTTGATTCTTGTTCCGTCTCCAATTGAATAGGAGATAGCACACCTAAATATATGTTGCAATTTGATGATATGTCGCCAAATTGGAGAAGCATGATGAATGCTCCAAGTATCATACCAGTCTGCATGACCCCTAGAACTTGCTCGGATAATGTCAATCCACTGAAGGTCAGTCCGTGTGATGTACTTCCAAAGCCATGAACCTAACCGAGCAAGATTGTGGTTATGTAAGTTGAGAATGCCCAAACCACCTTCGACTCGAGGGCAAGCGATGGAGTCCCATCTGATTAGGCATTTACCTCGAGTAGAGATATTTTCGGTCCCCACCCAAAAAAATTTTCTTCTGCGGCAGTCTATTTTTTTGATCACCCAAGAAGGCGCTTTGAATATTGATAACATATAACTGGGTCCACTAGAAATAGTGCTATTAATAAGAGTTAAACGTCCCGCCCTTGAGAGAAGTTGTCCTTTCCAGCCACTGAGCTTGTTGTTGATCCGATTAATGAGTGGCATCCAATCAGCTTTATGAAGGTTTCCAATCCGTAGGGGAAGGCCAAGGTAGTTTAACGGAAAGGACCCCGAGGTGCATCCAAAGAAATCTGCAGCTGTTTGAGCCGCCACCGAATTGCCTTGTAAGTGGGTTACACAAGTTTTGTTTGAGTTCGCCTTTAACCCCGAGGCCAAGCCGAAACAACGAAGCAGGAGCCTTAAGTTGTAGAGTGCAGCATCACAATTTGTTGAGAATAAGATCAAGTCGTCGGCGAAAAGTGAGTGAGTGACCCCCCCTGGAAAGTGAGAGCTGAGAACACCTTCAAGCAACCCATTAGCCACCCCCTTGTCCAGCAGTTTAGAAAGGCAGTCCACTGTCATATTGAAGATGTATGGGGAAAGGGGATTTCCTTGACGAACCCCCCTTTTGTGTCGAAACATCGGAGTAGGCTCGCCATTGACCACGAGGGAAGAGTCCGTAATGAGAAGGTTTTTAATCCATTCAATCCATCGTGGGGGGAAGCCCCGGACATACAACATCCGTAAGATGAAATCCCAATTGAGGGAGTCGAATGCCTTTTGAAAGTCTACCTTGAAGAGGAAGCCATCCTCTCTTGCTTTATGACAACCCCAAACGGTTTCATGAACATTTAAAAAACAATCAAGAGCACTGCGTCCAGCTGTGAATGCACCTTGTTGCTTGCTAATGAGATTGTCCATAAAAGGTTTAATTCTTTGCGCAAGTGCCTTGGAAAAAATTCTTATAATGCTATGTTCAAGGCTTATTGGCCGAAAGTCCACCATGATACGAGCACCTGGTTTTTTTGGAATGAGAATAATATGAGCTTTATTCACCTTTTGGATCTTGGCTGGATGTGAATGAAGTTATGAGAATATAGCAATGAGATCCTCCTTGATGGTGTCCCAAAAATGCAGGAAAAACTCATTAGGCACCCCATCTGGGCCCGGTGATTTAAATGAACCCAATTCCCGAATGGTTTGAAGTATCTCATCCTCAGTGAAGGGTCGATCCAAATCCCTGAATCCCAATTGTTGATCGAAATGGAGAGAATCCCAATTAAGATCAAGCATTGGGTGAGTAGAGGTGCCTAACAATGTCTTGTAGAAGCTCCTGAATGCAGTCCTGATGTCACTTGGATCATTAATGGTTCCATTATTTGTGTCAATGATTGGAATCCAATTTGCTTTCTTTTTTATTGAGGCATATTGATGGAAAAACCGGGTGTTCCGATCTCCAAAACGCACCCATCTTTGTTTAGCTCTTTGGCGCCAATAAGAATCCTCATCGTCATATAGCTTGTCAAGACTCAGTTTGGCCTTGCGATAGTCATCCCTCTCTTGAGCATTAAGTCCCGCTGAATCAGCCTTCCTACTAAAATCAGCCACATGGTCTTCTAGTGTGATACGATTCCTTTTTGATTCCTTGAAATTAATAGCAGCCCATTGCCGAACAGTTGTCCGCAGTGTCCTCCATCTATGGATCCAGGTGTCCAGTGCCGATAAGTTGGGGAAAGAATATTCCCAGCATCTGTTGATTACTTCTTTGAAAGCAAGTTGTTTGAACCAGTGAAGTTCAAGACGGAAAATTCTTGTGCGGGTAGTAGCCTTATTCCGCGATTTGAAGTGAAGGAAATGATGATCTGATAATTTTTTCTCTCCTCCTTGGACAGTGGCGAGAGGCATCAATTGTGTGGCTGAATTAGATATAAGGACCCGATCGAGCTTTGCAAGGCGAGGAATTGCCTGACCATTGCTCCAGGTGAATTGAAGCCCTGCTATCGGAAGGTCGACAAGGCAAGAGCTTGCTACAATTCTTGAGAATTTTTGTGAATCCTGTGAGTTTCCAATGCAATTGCAACGCTCATGTAGTCCCATCGTCACATTAAAATCACCTCCGACAATCAAAGGGCCGGCACATGAGTTGAATAAAGCTGAGAGTTCTCTAAAAAAATCATTGCGTGCCGAGTGATAAGGCGGGCCGTAAACCGATGTCACCTTGATCCTCAGTCCCGTTTGATTAAGAACCAGAGTTGCCGCAAGTAAAAATTTTCCAATGTAAGAATCCTCCATAGACCACACATCGGCATTCCATATCAAGAGCTGTCCACCCGCAAGTCCAACAGCATCCAAACATAAGTAGGAGGGATGTTTGAAACCCGAAATTTGCTTGATTTTAATAGAGGAAACTACATCCAATTTTGTTTCTTGCAGAGCAAGAATGGAGCAATTCAAATCCTTACATGTTCTCTTGCACATGTACCTCTTAGAGAGGCGGGAGAGCCCCCTCACATTCCAAAACATAATATCAAAGTTTGCAGACATAAAAAATTAGACCACCTACGGCATAGACTGATACTCGGACTCTGACTGAACACGACCCCGATCCATCCTTCATATCGTCCCTCCAACTACAAGTTCAAGATCATCTTCCAATTGTGAAGATGTAATATTGCCTAGAAAGCCCATAGCCGCCATTTGATTCGCAAACGGCAAAGAGCGCAGGTCTTTGATCATTCTAGAAGTGTGAAGACCAAGAGTCGTAGCCGGCGGAGAGGATTCCACCACGGAAGAGGAGTATCCAGTCGGCTGTTTTTCAAACAATCGAGCCTTCCTATCCTTCGCACGTTTCAGCGAGTCACCCCGAGCACCGTGTGACAGCAAGCGCGTGCTTCGGCGAAGCAAGCAACCCTTTGACGTTGAGGGGTGACCGCCGCGAGGCCGACGGCGTTGGTAGGTGATCAATTCCGAAGACAATGAAGTTGTGCAAGGGCTCGGTGGATCATCTTCAGGGGGCTGGCAAGTCACCTGCATCGTCGGGGAGGAGTCCTCAAACCGCCTCAAATGCTGGGGAGAGGAAGCGGTTTCAGACCCGTTGAACTTAAGGTGATGCCCAATAGATTGATCATGATCCACCAGGTCACTAATGGTCACGGGTCTTCCATTTGATACCCGATTATCAGCGGACCCGGTAGAGCCCAAATGGATTCGATCACAATCGGCATCATCCAAAACGGGTATAGCTTGAGGAGCACCCGTTCCCATTAAAGCAAATGGACGACATGAAGCTCTGTGTGCCCAACTCAGCAGAGCGAAGACCACCGTCCACCATGACGCTAGGGCAGCATCGAGTCCTTTCTCGCAGGGGCGCGCTGGTCGAGCAATCAAAGCTCCGCCGGCATCAGCGGTGGTCACTGCGAGGGGACTGGCGGCTGATTGATAGTGTTGTAAGGGTAGGGAGTTAATGATGCCATAGAAGGCGGAGGCCTCGAGCCCCGAGATGCCAAATAGTGCGAGGGAAGCGTCCGAGTCAGCATCGTCCTTCGACATCGCCGGTGATCGGAAGTCCCCTCCAATCTCCGGTGCCTTCAGCCGATCAGTGTCCTTTGACTGTGATAGAGTAGATTTTAGGCGGCCAAACACCCCAGCAAGTGGAACGACGGTAGGAGAATCCACTCTCGAAGAAGGACCCCTTGGGGAACCACTACCAGAAGGCAACGAAGGCGAGGGATGGCTCGCCGAAGCCTGAGGAGTTCGGGCCGTCCATGCTTGGTAGGTCGGGTTCTCCGGCATATGAGAGGCATCAGGGCCCTCACTGTCCAGTGACAAGCCATGCGGACTAGCGTCATCGTTAAAGATCCAGAAATGCCAAGCGATTCGAATTGAAACTTTGTTGCGGCAGCATTCATCATCGACGAGCACCGATATAGGGATTCGAGCAAGATCAGAAGTGCAGATCATCACCCTGCATGCCTCAAGCTTATGCCACTGGAGAGAATCTTTGTCGACAGAATCAAGCGCGCCGAAGCTGCTCACCAGTGCCGCCAGGGAATCCGTGTTCCAATAGATCATCGGAAGCCCCCAAATCTCTATACCAACTTTGAGTTCAGGTGCTGGTATGAAGGTCGTTGGGGGTTCCGCAGTCCAGTCTTCAATTTCTAATTCAGTATCTCCCCATTGAATTCTGCCAAGCCGCAGCAGGGATGATTTGTAATAACTTTCCGGGTGCTCCGCGGTGGTTATCAAGTATCGTCCATCAGGCATCCGACATTGACGCCAGTTGCGAGCATGCACCGTGACATTCCTGAACCGGCGAGCAAGAAAACCAGCTACGTCGGCCCTCTCCCCAAGCCTGCCTCTAACCCAGACCAGAATGCACCTTGAAGCAAGGTAATGAGACCGCCTGTGAGTAGAGTCTGAGTTCGGCATGTACACCATCAGAAGTGGTGTGCGGGTTGCCATGTTAGACTTCTCAGCAATAGTGGGCGCCGATGAAGCAGATCCCACCCCCGCACCGGAGGGAAGATGTGCAGAACGAGTCGAATTTGAAGGCACAACAGGAGAAGAGGTTGGCAGTAAATTCCTAACAGCCGCGTTGGCGGAAAATGGGGATGCAGAGTTAATGATAGGTGTAATGGTAGCAGGGGATGATGCGTGCACCAGAGTTGAGTTACGTTGGGTAGCAACGCGTGAAGGTACCCTACAGGCAGCACCCAGGTGTCCCTCACCCCGACATTTGAAGCATCGAACCCGGTTCCGGCAGTGTCGATTGAAGTGGCCCGATTGGAAGCAGCGAAAACATTTACCTTCTTCCTTGAGCTGGGCGAAGAAGGTCCCAAAGGATGGTGGAGGATCGACAGGGGCGGCAGGAGGACGCGAAGACAGGCCGCGCTTGGGACAGCTTGCCAATGGAGAGGGAGGACAATACCTTAGCGTATCAGCAAAAGATCTTCCTGATGGTATCCACCTAGCTGCGGATGGTTTCGGTGCGTCAGCAAAGGAGACTGTTTTCCGGGCACTCTTTCGACGAACGGTGATCCACTCCGAGGGAGGGTCGCTGCTCTCCATCTCTGTTTTCTTGATCGGAGTTGTCGCCTACTGGGTTAGGGCAGGGGAATGGACCTCAGCGGCAACGGGCGGCGACCGGCAGCGGCGCGTGGGGGCGGAGCTGCCGAGGTGAACGAAGCGGCACTCTTCCTGGTTTCTGGTCTGCATATATGGTTGGCCAAATACATCATCTTGGTGTAGTCATGCACGCGGCGGTGGCCGCGCCATTAATTACTGCTATACACGTCAACGACCGCGGACACTGCCAATGCATTGGTGTGGCGTTCCGATCAAGCACTGGCGTCACAGCATTGCACCACCCGATTGGGCGTTAATTGTCGTCAAATCACGGCAAGCCGCCGCCTTGTCACCTGCGGCAAAACGCGCGCTTTGGAGACTTCAACCACCCAAATTCGACGGGGCCAGGATGGGGAGTGATCGGTGATTCCATCGATCATGGACCAAGTGAAGGGAAGTAGCTAGGAGGAAGAAACTTCCAGAATATGAATTCTATTCGTTTAGGTGTTCTGGAGGCAATAGTAGGGTTCATTTTCCCTAATTAATGAATTATTGTTTGCTCAGTTTTAGTGGGTTAAGAAGTATTTTTTTATATCTACGACATTTAAATAAATAATTCATGAGTCAATTTTGCTCAAGTTGGTACCAAGAGCGACTTTGATCACCCATCTGCATATATATTATTTACATAATCAAAGAATTATTGTATTCTAATTCCTATCCTTTGATATTTGCTTTCTATGCTCTTGGAGCATGTTTGCTTTATAAGATAAAGAGGGATAAGATAATGAATATATTAATATCTATTATTTATTTAGTGCATGAATTAAAAAAAAATGAGAATAAGATAATATAAAATTAATATTATATCTGATGTAGATTGAATTTAAAAAATTCTTATCCAAGACTCATCATTTATTATTCGTTTTTATCATATCGATCCTATCTAACGAAGCAAATATATCATTAGATTGGATTGCATGTGTTATATTTATAAGATCTACAATATATTATTTTGAATTGCATGTGTTATTATATATATATATATTTCTTCAATGTTTAAAATATTGTTTCTATATGCAATATATGCATGCATGTATTTATCTGATCCTATCTTTTGAGTTGTTCCTATCTTTTGAGTTGTTGAGCTTTTATAATATTTTTATCATGATTTTTAGCTAATTAAAATGGATCCACATATATATATACTATTGACAATTGACAAGTAGTAATATTAAACCCCGGTATAACAAATCCAGTTTGTGTTAACTAACACATGCATAATTTAATTAATAGAAGCATCAAAATAAAAATAAATTTCCTTGTTAACTAACATATGCATGATCGAATCAGAAGATAAAATATTTTCCTATGAACATGCACGAAGCATCCAATAATTACTTACATGCGAATTAAAGTTCCTTAATTATATTCAATGTTTTAAATCCAATATATTTAATAGTCAATATATTGAAATTAAAATTTAAAAAATTTAATATAACCAATATACGAACAGATGTTTTAATATCCATCAATAAAACCTAAGCATGATATCATCAATGAATTTTTATCTACGGAAGGAAGATGACAAAGTCCCAAGAGGTGTATCCAACCTTGCAAAGTATAAGAACATGAGAAGAAGAGATGCTCATGATTTTCATTTTCAACGATGCATAATAAGCACTTTGTATCAATTTGAACATTTCATTTATGAAGTCTATCTTTGGTAGGTAGTCGTTTTTTCATTCCCGACACTCTTTAAACCAAAGGAAAAGGGCGAACAAATCTTTGATATATCATATTTGGTACGCGAATTTGGTAGAGAAGCGACCAATTGAATTTCATTACCATGAGATTGAGTCCGAGCCAGAACCAAGGAGAATTGGCCGGATTCAGAATGTCTACAAGGTGGGCTAATCTTGCCAGAGGGATGTGGTTTGTGAAGTGAATATATATTCCAACCCTAAATTCTGCCCTTCTGATATGATTCTTTGGCATTCACAATCAAAATATTGGGGTTGCTAGCAAGGGAGTAAATATCAGGGAATAAGATAGCCAACTTTGTACCGTTACCATGGATCGATCCATAATCTAGTTAAATGTACGCCGCCTACATGATAGCTCGGTGAAGACAAGAAGAAGTCTAAGCCTTTTGTGATACCCCTCCAATCCAGGGACAACCTATTGTGGGCCAAAGTTAAAGGATTGAAGTAAGAAGAAACAGTCTTAAGTATATCCACCCATTATCTATCCAGATTTTTTTTGAGTTTCCAACGCTAGCCTCCCAGTAGAGCTTGGTTGTGAGCGCATAGACATAGAAACCCCATGCCTCCTTCAATGCTACTAGTCATAGTATCCCAATTGATCAAATATTTGCCACGGATGCTAGCATCCCAGTCCCCAATCCAAAAGAATTTTTTCCTTCTTTTATCCAAGAGCTGGATCACCCATTTAGGAGCCTCGAAAATAGAAAGAAAGTAAGCTGCCTGACTCGTTAGAACACTATTGATGAGCGTACGGTGGCCCGCTAGAGAGATAAGAGCCTCCTATCACGATGATAGAACTCTGTCAAATTTTCTAATAATTTTGTTCCAATTTTCCTTGAGCAAGGAGCCGATCCTCAGAGGAAGCCCGACCTAGATAATCAAGAGGGAAGTCAGTTGTCGGACAACCCAAAATAAGAGCCATCTCATGAGCAACATGAGTGTTTCCCCCTAAGTGAATCAACTTGGTCTTGCCCATATTAATTTTTAGACCAGAAGATAATTCAAAACAATTCATTAGCATATGTAAGTTGTGGAAGGATCTATCAGTGGCTTCACATAATATAACTAGATCGTCAACAAAGATAACATGGCTTACTCCTTCGGGCAAGATATCCGGGAGAGCCCCTTCAATTAAACCCATGGCACAAGCTCTCTTAAGAATTTTGGAAAGGGAAAATTCATCACGAGGTTAAAGAGGAGGAGGGAAGAGAGGGTTACCCTGTCTTAGATCTCTTATGTCCAAAAGAATTTCCATTAATAGACCCATTGATAAGGATGGAGGAAGAGGCTGAGGTTATGAGAGACTCCACACAATTAATCCAAATCGAAGGGAACCCCCGAGCACTAAGAATATCAAGTAGGAATGAATGGTCCACCGAGTCAAATGCTTTTTCGAAATCGATATTAACCAAGCAAGTGTTTTCATTACGAGCTCTACTACTCCAAATGGTCTCATTGATTGTCACGTAGCAATCCAGGATGCTTCTGCCTTAGTAAAAGCCCCTTGTACGTATTATCAATGAGGTTTGGCACCAATGTTATTAATTCTCATCGGTTCCTATTAATGAATCATGCATGCATATTGGGGTTTAATTAATTGAGGTGTTGTATTAATTATATGTGCACATCAAAGATTGAAGTATGTCTTAATTATGTATACGACAATTAATTAAACTAGCTAGCTAACTTCTCTACATCAATTACCCCCAAAATGATACAAGATGCTCATAAAAATATATAAACTACTACAGCCTTATCTGACAACCTGTGCTGACCAGGACTGCGACAGAGAAACACTACCGCTCTCTGATTAGATTGCGAATTTAAAATTCCTCACAAAGCCATTTAAGTTGGATAAAGGCAAACATTAGCAGCCAATTATAGCTCGAGTAAACTTCGCCTAGCTTCCTTTATTCCAGTGGCGCCGGAGATCGGAAGTGCCAACGTTAACCGGCCCACCGCCTCTATATATGGCAGAAGACGGCGTCATTTCCGCCATGTGGCGCTCCATCGTGCCATCGATGCACTACGATGCAGAAGCTGCGGAGCCGACGACGGATTTCGCTATCTGGAATCCACATGATGGTAAGTCTGTTTTGCGTTAATTAATCTTTTATTTCTAGATAATTAATATTGGGTTTTTTTAATTATATTTTTTCTATACGTCATCAGCTGAGATACAAGCAGTCTCCGATACCATGGGAGCGGAACACATTTACTATGTACAAGATCATGACATGGAATCGATGGATTACACTTACAATTACCATCGGCAAGTAATCCACGCTTATCCCAAAGCTGGTAAGAACACATACGATCGATAATTATACTATCAGGTATTATTTTAGAAGATATAGGGCCCCGAGCAATTTAATCAAAATGAAGTTGTTCTAATACTGGAAACAAATCTGATTTTTTCAGAAGAATTCGTGGCAGAGGTAGAGACATCGGTTGACATGAAAATAATCGTCAATTACATGCAAGGAGAGCACAATCAGCAGGCTCAAAGCCAAGACCTGCTCCCAGCAGTGGCAAGAAAGATCTACAAAGTGCCGGAGGCAATTCGCAAAGCAAACGCAGCTTCTTATGATCCCCAGTTCATGTCAATTGGTCCGTATCACCACAGTCTCAAAAAGCAGCAATTCGTGGAGGGATATAAGCAGTTCTTTCAGAATAAAGTCCTCAGTTTAAACGCAAAAATCCAATTGAAAGAGTACTGGCAAAAAATTCAGGCTGTAGAGAAACAAGTAAGAGAGTACTATGAAGACTTCAACTTGAGTAGCCGTGAGCTGGTGCGCTCTCTCTTACTTGATGCATGCTGCATTCTGGGTCTTGCTGGTATAATTCAACCCCATGAACAACTAGCACAACAGTTCCTACCACAGCCACCCACAGAGACGAAACCACAGCCAGAGCTAGACGTAGAGCCAAAGCCAGAGCCTGACCCAGAGTCAGAGATAGAGCCCAAGATGTTCCCTTTCCGAACACCATTCTTCCTTTTCCCATTTAGAAGGTAAGGATTTGTTATAACTGAGCAACATTAGAAATGAAGCTAGCTGTTGTTAATTAACTATATTTTATTGTAAATGGTTCGTTTGATTGTTTTCAAATAATTAATCTTAATTTTTGTCGTTGTTCTTGCAGTCAAAACCCGAACACAGATGAGCCTCCAATTGTACCACTTTGGGGAGGCATTAGTTACTTACTAGATGATATCATATTCATGGAGAACCAAATACCCTTCTTCGTCATCAAGATAGTATATGATCTCGCCATGGGTAATGCTGCAAACGAGGCATCACTTCTTAGAACTAAAATGGTTCAATTTTTACATCAAATGCTAATATCGTATCCCAAAGCTATCTTTGTACACAGTAAACAGACTGATGATTTCCAACACATTCTCCATTATTGCCACATGTACTTTACGCCCACTGATTTGCTAGACACACCGTCGTCATCGACTACTGCACAGCATGTAAGCGGCACAATCTTAAACCGATGGCGTCGGGCAACAGATCTATATGAGGCAGGCATAAATTTCAAGAGAATGAATGATGGTGCTCCTCGATCTCTATTGGATATAAAGTTCAGCGATGGAGTATTGGAAATTCCTACCTTAGTGGTTGACCGCAGAACAAGCTCACTTTTTATGAACATAATAGCTTTTGAACAATCATCAGATTTTCCCAATAATTACTTCACGACTTATGTTAAGTTTATGGCCGATCTCATGACCACATCTGCTGATGTTACCCTTCTTGCTAGGAAAAGAATTATAGAGAACCATCTTGGAAATGATGAAGAGGTCTTAAAACTCTTCAGCATGCTTTCTAAAGGAGTGTTTAAGTTTGATCAGAATAACTATTTGACGCCTATGTATTTGTTATTGGAGAAGCACTATGACTCTCGTCAGAAGAAGTGGATGGCAAACCTGAAGCAAAAGTATTTTGGAACACCATGGATGATTATAGGGTTGGTGGTTGGGTCAATCATTTCGGTTTTTACAGTCACGCAAACAGTGATAAATATTCTAAGTAAGATATCCTGAATTCTTCCAATAGACAAAGGGGTATGTTTCATGTATATAAATATATGAAGCAAGATGTGTTAATTTCCAATTCATTTCATGGAGTAGTTCCTTTTTCTACAGAATTAATGTTAATGATCTTAGTTTTTGTTTTTTTGGTTGAAATTCGATTACCTCTTTTTCAAAGAATTTGTTAATATATGTGTTCCTTTAGTTCTTCCGTATGACTTATATGTTGAGTGATCGTATCTTCAATTCATTCAAAGATTGATTAACCCAAGCTCAATTCTCGTGAGCTCGGTTGACACCGAATCTAGTCCTTGGCCTCAGCATCCTCAATGACCCCAAGCGCGTTTCTCGAGAGCTCAGTTGACACCAAGTCTGTCCTCGGTCTTAGCACCACCTTCGCCTCATTGCCCTTAAAGAATGCAACGACCCCAAGCGCGCTTCTCGCAAGCTCAGTTCAACACTGAGTCTGGTCCTTGGCCTTAGCGCCATCACTCTTGACCTTAGCGCCTCTACTCACAGCTTCAGACACAAACAGAGATCGACGACTACAAAACAGGTAACCTCGGTACTAACTCTACCTTTGGCAGGGGTCTAATCTTAGCCTGAAGGTGGTCCACAATAGTGACGACTGTCGACTAGCTAACATCGGCAACTATCGGCCACACAGCACCAGGCCCAAATAAAAATGGCCTTATATACCATGCTCGACTCCAAAAGAGTCAACCACCGCGTAACATCGACATCTTCCAACACCCAGGTCCAGAATGAACCAAACATCACATAAAGTATGCAAAGTCACAAGACATATGCATCACAGAAAAAGAATATGCAAATATATCCACAAAACTTGCAAGGGGTAAATATACATTCACAGACCTACGAAGGGAATGTATACAACAAAGAACAACTGTTGCAGAAACAACACTCCATCAATATAGCGGTATCCGACCATGACACTCCTAGTTCTAATGTTACCGAGAGCAGGGGATTAAAGCTAAACCACTAGTGGGACTATTTTCTCCCCTACTCCGCCTGGCTGAACTAAACAAGAATAGTAGTGGACAAAATGGAGGAGGGTGAGACGTCGAGTCATGAGAAGGCGTCGACGTGAGCCACCAGAGCAGGGCATGCCCCATGGGTAGGGCTTCTAGAAGCAAGGCAACTTCCCAATGAAAGCGATGCTCGAATTCATAAGCCTTGAGGCACAAACCTACTAGCAGTACACTGGTTGTAGGTCCCCCGCATAAGCCTTCTCGGTCACCACGATCGACCTCGCCCCTACAATCCTCTTCATAAGCCCCATGATGCGAACCCATTGAGAACCTGAAAGGATGAAAAGTGAACCTATATTCGCTCAAGGTCGGCTTCAATAAAAGACAAGGTCAGGGAACTCACCAAAGACCGACAACATGATGAATAGAATAGTGAGATCGTTGGCAAAGACCTCCAAGACTGTCAGAAGTATGAAAATTCACAGGAAGATACGATCAAAGTATACCGCGGTAGTGATCGAGAAGGTGGAAAGACGATCAAAGTAAAGCCGGAGGAGGAGAAGGGCTTCTTAATTAGACAAGATCAAGGAGAAGCACCCCGGGCACAGGAAGCCAACGGAGGAGCTGAGGCTACCCCACCGGCTCCGACTCCGTCGGTTACTTGCGCTGCCGTCGAGGACAACGACCATGAGGCGAAGGAGAAGAAGGGCATACTGGGTAAGATCATGGAGAACATTAAAAAATAATATATAAGTTGCTGATTGGGATGCCACATCAGCAACTAACTATTCGATTGACAACAAGTCGACGATGGGATGTAATTGGTGTAAATTTGAAGGTTCGGGTTAGAATTGATGCAAATTAACAATTTAGTTAGATTCGTTAATTTCGCTATAATTTGAATTAGATTCATTAATTTTTCTATTTTTTAATACTTTATGATCTCTTCTTAGTACCAAGCTTCAATTGACTTCTCTACCGAGACACTTTGGAGAATGACAATTGGCAAAAGGCAATCATGAATACAAACCTTTCATTGTACCATAGTTGCTACTCCCACCAATCACTTGTACGTGATATGTTTGCTTCATTTGATAGGATATGATATGATTGGATAATAAATGATGGAGGATTGGATATGAATTTTTTGAATCCGCCGTACACCGAATATAATATCAATTTTATCTTCTATTCACATTTTCTTCAAATCTATACACTAAACAGATAATGGATATTAATGCATCCCTTATCATATGAAGTAAACACGCCTAATGTTTGATGAATTCCCCCTATCCAAACTTCGTTAAAGTCAATGTTGATGGCTCAATAGACTCAATGACGCGGTACTAGAATTGGAATAGTTATTCAGGAACATAATGACGTTTGGTTGTATGTTGAAAGTAGATATATCCAAGTTGTCTCAACGCGCGTTACAGTGTAAAGCTGCTACAATACATGAAGCTGTTAAAATTGTTGTTTGGAATTCATATGCCTCGGTCTATTTTAAATCGATTATTCATGTATTATATTTAAATGTTCGCCCCCCTTGGTAAATTTTTGATACCATAGGGGAAATATGGTGTCTCAGTTGTCAACTTACTCGTGTTTCCTTCCACTTAATTCACTTAGAGCCCGTTTGGTACCATGTATAAGCCCTTGTATAATATTATCATAATACTCTGCAGTGTTTGGGAACTCTTAAAAATGTATTAACTATTACATGGATTAGAAATAGTATTCTCATGTGGTGTATTAATAATATATACATCATGAGATCCCATCATTACGACACAATTCTTATTATTATTACTTTTACATTTTTACTATACTTATGCTTTACTTTATTTACTTTTATTATTATCAACTCAAAAATTACACACCACAATAAATTTATTGATTCCGAATCATAGGATCAGTCAATGTCACAGCGGGTGAATCGATTTTTTTCTACCTATGTTATATTATAAAGTAGATACTATGTAATGCATTAGAGACTTTTGTACAAAGTCTATAAAATTAAATTTAAATTAAAAAAAACTATGAAATATTTTAATGAAAAATATTTTTGTAAACCACAACACATCTTTTGTATTATAAAAAAGTTTATTTTATTAATTAAAATACTAGCAAGTTAAAAATTATTTTATTAATTAAAATACTATGTAGTTATAAAGACTCATTATATATGTCTGCACCAAATAGTATAATAATAGTACAATACAAGCTAATATACTATACAGATTAGCCACTACTACACTACTATAATTTTGAGGCATTTTAGTGGTGATTGTTATGATATTTGCTAGCAATTATAAATACTACAAAAATATTATCATTAATAAATGAATTTTCACTAGATCCATTATCGTTTAAAGTCTTTAGAAGTAATTTATAAAACTGGTAAAGATGAAAATAATCATCAATATATATATATATATATATATATATATAATTTTTATGTATAATTTTTAATAATAATTGCTAAATGATATAAAAAATTTGATCTCTTCGAATTATTTAATCGTAATTATATTATTGATTCTTATTAATTATTATTAAAAAAAAAAATTTATAGTACTAACACTATACATTGAGAAGACAATCCAACTACCAACTACACCGCCAGCAAGGCAAGGCAAGACTACACAAGAGTCAATGATGTGGTCTTTCATTTATCTTCCCGAATTTATTTCTATACTTAGGTCCTCACCTATCGTACAAATTAATAAATATAAGGGGTAAAAATAAGTAAATTAGGTCAAGCTATCCTATTTATAAATCCAAGTAATTAATTAATTTATCACTGTAGGGTAGTAAGTGAGCGCCTTTTCGGTCAGTCATGGACTCATGGCACTCCAATTAATTCATCGACGTTCAAAGAAGTCTATGCTATTTTCTTTCCTTCGTCAAATATCCATCGAGATCCATTTAATTAATTATAATTGACTCGAATTAATGTTTTCTTCTTAATTCGGTCAAAAATTTTCAATGATTAATTATTTTGTGGTTGAACTCATTTAACTGATTCAATGAGCCAAATCTGATAATTCTGAAAACGATTTACATATGCAACCTACTGTCAATATTTTTCTAATAATTAAATTAGGTACACCACCATTTAAATATTTTTCTAATAATTAAATTAAGTACACCACCAATTATGGAGTATGCAACCTACTGTCAATAATTACTGAGCATGTTCTTAATTAAGAATATATATTAAGCTTCTAATTAATGGGTCCTATTTATATATAAATCTCCATTGTACATTTATCTAAATTATTCTTTTCATGTTCAACAAAGGAACAACAAAAACTATATATTATTTTATCATGCAAATAATATACAAACTTGGACGACAGCCTAGCAGAGCAGGATAAGAGTCTGGAGTCTCAAGACTCTCAACTCCTTAAATGGAGACGAGGATGAGTTGGGAGAGAAGGCATTAATGAGATTGATCGAGGCAATCAACAACAACTCCAAAGCAGGAGAGCAGAGCAAAGCAGAGCAGCTGCCGGCGGCAGCCTACGTTATGGCGGAGGAGGACGTCATTTCCGCCATGTGGTGCTCCCTCGTACCGACAATTCAATACCAGGATGAGGGTGCACAGCCCAACACGGAGATGACGGAGACGGAGCCCGATAATTATAATTATGCAGAATCAGGTATATATTATTAATCATTATTAATTGGTATACGTCTTCGTAAATATGTACGCTAGCTTGAAATGGAAATTAAATAAATAATTATTAATTACAGAGGCAGAGACATCAGTTGATGTGGAAGCACTGAATAATTACATAGAAGCGAGAGTGCTCCATCTCCCTCCACAACATGTTCTGCCCAACTTCAATTACTGGAATCACTGGGATCCAATAACTGGTATATTTTAATTACAGTCTTTTTTTATTGATTAATTAATGAAAATATATTGTTCATCGAAGCAGAACACATAGATCACTATGTACAAGATCAAGATGCCGCGCCAATAAACTACATCCTCAAGGAACAGGAGATAACGCAGGCTTACTCAAAGGCTGGTACGTACGTAAGCCATATCAGATTTTTAATTATATCTCTAATTAATTATATATTGCATATGATCCACCGATATAGATCATATATCTATGAACATAAATTGAATGAACTCCTCCAATTTAAAAGAACTAAAATGAAAACAATTAATGTATTCAATAGTTGCATTTTTATTTTTATTCTCATTTACACCATAGAGGGCCTAATTGGCTCTTGAAGTTTATTATTTTTTATTTTTTAAAAAAAGATAAATTTCTAAAAATTATGTCAAATAAAAATAATAAAAATTAACAAGTACTTAATTGTTAGATAGAAAAACACAAATAGCGACTATGCATATTTATCCATCGATAATAGTTTAAAATTCGTTGATAATGCATGCTATTACCAACAAATTTTTCGCTGGTAAATTCGGTCTGCTAGGTATCACTAACAAATATTACAATGCCGGTTGATATAATCAATGGATAAAGATATATTTGTTGGTAATTAATTATCAACAAATGAGTTGGTAATTTTGTTGGTAATACCAACAAATAATATATTAATTTGTTGGTCAAAGTTTGATTTCTTTTAATGATGCCATACATTAATTATTAGATTAGAGTATTTCTTATATTTACTTTTTCTTAAAAAATAGACAAAAATATTCCCATGAAACGCTACAACTAATATGAAACTCATGATTTTTAGAAAACATGCTATGCATGTCTGACTACTAAGTTATTATATACTAGGATCAAGACTAGTAGCTTAATATATAGTAATATGTTCTTCAACAAGATAATACAAAATAGTAATTAATAATTATTTTTACTTTGGCCGGGAAATTTGATCATTTCTGACACTGGAACTAAACTTCAATTGTTCAGGAGAATTCTCCTCGGATGTAAAGTTTGCACAAGTCAATGACATAAAACCAATCCGGAGAGTATCAGAATTCCAACGCAGAGAAGATTCAAACTCTCATGTTCCTAACATTATGTCACTTGGTCCATATTACTACAGTTTCTCTGATCCTAATCTAAATATTAATTCTAATGATCCTGACTTTGAAAAGCAACGTCAGCTATACCCTGCAAAGAAATATAAAAAGGCATTTCTAACGTGTATGCTCTGGTCAAACTCAAGCCGGGACAAATGCGGAGAGAGAATCAAGGAACAAGAAAAACTAATAGAACAGTACTATCAAGACATACTATCCTGTAAGTTTTGGGAAATGCTGCAGACATATGATCAAGAGGTATACGATCGATTTTTGAGTCGTTGTCTCATGATCGATGCATGCGCCATCTTGGGTTTTCTTCATATTGTTAAAGACAACGAAAATAGTTTGGAAAATTGGATTGCCCGGTATGCAGAGCAAGAGAAAGAAAACCCAAATGCAGATGAACTATACGACGGAGACGCCGAACCAGCAGATAAAATAGTCACCGGAGGAATCGACTTCGCGACAGAACAACATATTTACTCTTTTGAGAGGTATATATATATCTAAAAGAATTGGTGTGAATTTTATTTTATAAAATCACTATTCCTAATTTTGCTTTCTTTTTTCTTTTGTTGTAGGGATATATTACCAGGGGGCTCCAGTGACCTGCTTCACGAAATTATCTTAATGGAAAATCAAATTCCCTACATTGTCCTTGAAATAGTTTACAACCAAATCGATAAAGATAAAAAAGATGATGAATCAACCCTTAAAAGTCAAATAATTAACTATTTACATAAAAACATGCTATCACTCTACTCCAAAGCCACCCCGGAATGTGCAATTATCACCGAAGAATCCATACAATTTGAATACATCCTTGATTACTGCCACATCTACTTCAAACCCAATCTAGATAAATATAATAAACCAACCCAATTAGGTAATAAATGGAAGCCTACAAAGTCAAAAAGTACCATCGCAAATCGATGGCGTCGTGCAACTGATTTATATGCGGCAGGCATAACATTCAAGAGATTTGAATGTCATTGTAGATCTCTATTGGATGTAAACTTTGAAGATGGAGTGCTGGAAATTCCTACCTTGACGATTGATCTCCAGACAAGGACATTGTTTAGTAACATAATAGCTTTTGAACAAAAACTAGATAATCCTAATACATCAAATAATTACTTCACTGCTTATGTTAAGTTCATGGCTGACCTTGTGACCACAGTAGATGATATTAAACTACTTGCCAAGAAAAGAATTATCGAGCACCATTTTAGAACAGATGAAGATCTCTTACAACTCTTTGAAGACCTCGTGAAGGGTGTCAGGTTTCGTGTTGACCAAGATAACTATTTGACGCAAATGTTTACTACATTGGAGCTGCACTATGAATCTCGACCTAAGAAATGGATGGCAGATCTAAAGCGAAAGCATTGCAACACCCCGTGGATGATTATAGGGTCCGTGTTTGGGATCATCATCTCCACTTTCACCATTGTGCAAACAGTGTATGCTATCAAGGGCAAGTAATAAACCGAGCTCATATAGATGGAGCAACATCTTTCAAACTAATGATTTGTATTCTCAAATCTTGTTTCGAATATATGAGTTTTCTTTTATGTACTCAAAATAAATCATTTTTTATTTACGTGCGTGATCATCTGTCCGATTAGTTCGTAATTGCGTGTGATTATGTTTGGTGGTCTTCTTTCAGTTGTTTTCTTGTGCCATCGATTGATGTTGATTGTTATTATGTTTTTTCATATTTTTACTCTTCTCTCGTCCTTGGTGCTGTAACTGTTCATTTCTCCGGAATAGAAACATGTTTCTATCTTTCAAAAAAAAAAAATCTTTGAATGTTAGCTTTGTGCCTTTTATCTATTTAAGGATTTATTATCGAAAGAATCCATGTTATATTCTTAAAAAAAGAGAGAGAAAGAGAAGGGGCTTGATGTAATATTAGAGACTGGGGTTATTTGCAAAATACCATATATTCCCACCGCCTATCCCACCACCATATATGGAATCAGCTTTCATACGAGCCAGGGAAGCAAAGATGAGGGTGGGTTTGTGATAACTAGGAGAGGAGTCGGAGCTCGTCGGAGATCACCGTCGTCATTGTCGTCAAAGACGGGATTGAGGTACGATTCTTCTCCTCCTCTTTGTTGTTTTCTATCGTTTTACTCACATGGTCATCAGCAAGATGAAATCGAAGATGAGGGAGGAGGTCGGAAGTGCCCGAAGACCGTCGTAGCATAGCTTGATGTCGCGGCGTGCAGCGTGAATAGGACGCTCTGCGCACTACCGCTGCGCCTTTCGACACTGTCCGGAGCTCCGCCGAGAGCCGAAGGCCGGCAGAGTAGGCGACGAGGTCGTCGAGGTAGATTGCTGGCGGCAATAGGGCTGGCTGATGATGAATTGAGGTCGATAGGGATGGAAACACGCTAGGCTAGGTCAGTCTTTCGCTTGAGCTTAGTCTGTGGCCTATTATAGGCTTTTTCTCTTGGCCTAAGCATGATCTGTTCATTAGCCTGGCCTAACCTATGACCAATTTATAAAGCCAACAATTTAAAATATATATTTCATACATGCCAACAGACTAAAACATTAAACAGATCGAAAAATATGCATTTATCCACAGTCAGACCTTGCATATATAACATGTAGTATATAGGCCAAAAAATATTATATATGCACATCACCTCAACAGACCCAGACCGACATGTCAGACTCAATATATATAGTTTAAATTGAGTCTGGGCATGACCTGATAAAGAAAATAAGCTTTGAAGTAGACCTAGACCTTGTTTTATTTTTAAATAGGCCAAGCCAAGTCAGACCAAATACAGGCCAGGCCACGAGCCCCTAGCAGGTCGCTTGGCCCATTTCCACCCCTAGGGGTGGAGGCAGAGGAGTCAGGTATGAAACAGAGGAAGAAGGGAAGAGATGGACGGGGATTTGGTGCAACGAACTGGGATTTGGTGTAGGGATAAATAGTATACTAAATTATTTATTAATAGTTAATTAATAATTATGGTAAGTATCATAAAATGAATTATTTGGATGATTTAGAGTTGTTCGATAGAGATGAATTGAATACCAAAGTTATTGGTTTTCGCGTGCTGTACGCGATAGTGGTGTCGGATTTCAGATCAGATATTGTTTGGTGTCACTTTTATATTTTTCAGTATTATATCATAATTAAAACATTGCTAATTGAATTTGATGAATAATTAAATATTATAATAAATTATTAGATTAAATTAAATGACAACTTGGGAAATGAACAGTCAGTTTGGGCTTGGGATCGATTCCATATTAGCCGATGATTTACCGTTGGATAAAATGATAGATTTACCTTAATTTTTGCCTCTAATTGCTTATTATTGTTTCTAATTTCTTTGAATTCTTATTGCATAGGATTATTGGGCATGCCATATAGTTAGACTTGTGATTAGTTGATGTCGTAGGTAAATTGCAAGATTATGATGTTTATTATCCGGTATAGTTTATGGCACTATGCATTGATACTAAGTTGTTGATCACAATATTACATTTGGCTTGCATTGAATAGATCATATGTGCATTTCTAGATGGAACGATGCATGAGTTGAACTGGGCTTTAGCCCAAATTATTGGAGTCTTTAGCATGTTGATATTATTATTGGGCATGTTATATACGGGTATATTGGAGGCTTTAGCCTGTTGATATTATTATTGGGCCCATTATATACGAGTATATTGGAGGCTTTAACATGTTGATATTATTATTGGGCCCGTTATATAGGGGTATATTGGAGGCGCTAGCCTGTTGATATTATTGTGGCCCATTAAATACGAGCGTTTCCACCGATGATTATTTGGATACACTCGCGTACGAGTGTGGGGGCGTTGGACGCGACGCTTGCGGGCTGCTCTTTCAGGATAGTCGCACCTCTTGCTAGAGTGGGCTTGATGTGTCATTCTCGACTTGCGAGACTGCAGGGGAAACCCATTGATGGGTGTCGAATTCACCAAAAATAAATACCTACTTCTTGAGATTTTGTAGTCGTGATAAGTAGGGTCGAATCCATAGAGATTGGTTAGTTTCAAATTCTTTCGAAACTGAAAAAAAAATAGTAATTAAAAACAATGATTAAAATTAAGGAGAAATCAATGAGAGGAAAGTCTAGCTAAAGGTACGTTCTCGATTTCGAATTGTATGATTGATCATAGATGCTAAGGATGAGTTTCTTTATTTTTAGCAATTTAATAGACTTTTGTGAATTGAATAACAATCTCACAAGTCATATTAATTCAAGTATTCCATTAGTTCGGGTTGAACAGCAACCTCGACTAATTTGGCTCTAAATCCGGCATGGAACAGCCAATACCGGTAGACTAGCTATTGTTTTAATAATATGATAACATACCGATAATTAAAAAGAAACAATAGGATAGATTCCGCAGGAAATAAATAAAATACTAGAAAACAAATACTTTAAGCACAGAAGAATCTCACAATTCGTAGAACCGAAACGTCGAATCGACCTTTAGCTAGAAAGAAGTGGATCAGCCACACATTGCAAACTCACATAACTTCATTCTAAAAAATAAACTACTGTTGAAAATTTTAAGGAACCAAACACAAAAGAATGCTATAGCTAAGAAAAATTATCACACCTATTCATTACAATTATTCTCCTCTTATAGGAGAATTCCAAATCTAACTAGAATAGTAAATAAAAATCAAATCAATCATACATGGCATTAAGCTAACAACCAAATATCCTGGTTTAATATTTTTAACACAAATGGATTGTTAAAATTCGGCTGGAAACATGAAGCCAAGATTTCAGCATCAAACATGGCAAATTCTGATTCTGTCAGATGTATTCTCGGTAAAGTGTTGGCACGTCCAATGCAGTGCGACCAGATCCAGCTTGCATTCTAATTTTCAGCTTTCAAAAACATGTAGGGAGGCTTCTTTTCGAATTCTTTCCATCATTTGTTGCCTAAAAGTTAAATAAAACAATAAACACAATTTAGGAAGCATTAATTCGCATTTAGCATAAAAATAAGCATCAAAAGATGAAAAATAAATATGACATCACCCACTGTTTTATTTACACTCTCGATTGGATCTACTATTCATGTAGAGATATGGATGCATTATTCATCTTTGTTAAATTCATACTTGCATGTGATAGCATGGGTATTCATGGCATCATAGTATTATTTATCTTTTATTGATCATATTGAG
Organism: Canna indica; assembly: GCA_034359265.1. Lineage (NCBI taxonomy): Eukaryota > Viridiplantae > Streptophyta > Magnoliopsida > Zingiberales > Cannaceae > Canna > Canna indica. Next base: position 1,827,193 of record CP136891.1, read on the forward strand.
AATCCTACTCAGTTCTTCGCTGACTTTGTTGTTCTTTGCCTCAAATCTGCAGGTATAATAGCTAGATGAAGTCTCTGATAGCTAGAGTTTTGAGGAGGAGATCCTATGATGAATATAGTTGCCATCATAGTTTTTGATTTTGTATTTTGTCTTATTATTTTGATACATCATACCTGATACTTTACTGTATAGTTTTGATGTTACTATGGTATATATGTGTGGTTTAAGTCCTTCAACTTTCAGCAACGACATTAATTACTTCGGATGACAGCCCGTTGCTGATATCAATATCCGCAACAACAGAGCGGAGCCGTAGCTGATAATAATATCAACAACAGAAGTGGGTCGTGGCTGATACCATAATAGTAATGGCCAACATGGTCGTTGCAGAACCATTGTTAAGTTATCAGCGACGCGCTTAATTTTCTGTCATAGCGTTGTTGCAACGGGCTCGGCCGTTGCTCACCATTGGTGATGGTCTTCAGCAACATCTTACCAATGGAACCAGTCGTCGATGAAGGTCATTATTCTAGTAGTTCTTCTTCATAATATTTGAAGATGTTAGTGGATATCTTGGTTCTTATTTTAGTTACGTGGTCATCAGGTAAAATCCTTTATTCGGGGGTTGACCCTAGACCGAGCGTAACAATCCAACTATAAGTGAATCCATTTTTCAAATATTAAACTAGAAAATATATCTTTAATTTGGTTTCGTATATAAATGTGCAAAGTGAAACAAAAAAGTGTATGTAGAAAATATTTTTGTCCTCGTACATTTGAAATGAAATTGGTTCCAAAGGCAGTGTATAAGCACTCACTAATTACATAAGAGCACAACTAGTTGATCTCCCTCCACTAGGTCAAAATAGTCTACATATGAGTTTTTTTTTTTTAAAAAAAAAGTAGCTCAACCAGGTTCATGTCACACCCCCCCTAGTTGGCTCTTATTATTACTTGAAAATGCTTTACAAACTTCCTTCTTTCTTACATTAGTCTCATCCTCCTTACTCTGCGCACCATCAGTATAAGAATATACTGAGTTACAACAGTTACAAATTTTTATTTCCTTCCTAAAACTACAATTACATTCCCTCTCTATAGGTTCCAAATTCTTCAATGCATTCCTAGCCATCATATGTGCCTTCACATTTGCATCTCTTCTAAGAAAATTCCAGCTAGTTACCTGAGTTTCCATTGCCATTGCCTTTGCCTTTATTTTATCAACCAAAACTGAGATGTCCCAAGGAGCTTGGAATTTATCTTTTAGCACGTTCACTATTCTTTCACCGTCAGTCCATACTGCAACCTTTTTTAATATATTTTTTCCTCACATTATCCAAGCCAAATCATATCGCCTTTGCCTCTGCATAAAGTGGATTGTTTGCTATTTCTATTCCTCCTCCTTCAATCAATTGCCCTTCTGCATCCTCTATTACAAACCCACATCCAGCTCTTGAGCCACCTTTCCATGCAGCATCACAGAATAAAGCAACTTCTTTTCCTCTATCGAGATCCTTCCTCTGTACATTGATTTCAGCACTCTTTCCTTCCTTCCTACAACTGAATTCAGCAACCTCACTCGTTACTTTATTGAAAATTGCTTCACTACTTTTACATTTTCCTTCGTACTTTCCTTCTTTCTTGCTTCTCCAAATGTACCACCAAGATACAGCCATCACAGCTTTCATCCATTCTGCAGACATTGTCTAGTACAGAACAAGACTAATCGATATAGTATAAAATTGTACAGGACAACATAAGAAATAATCTCATGTTCATTTCGCACGGTAATAGACATCAATTTTAGTACTATCTTGTGTTCGTTTTGTATTGTTACAACACATTAAAAGACAATTTGACAAAAATATCATTTGCATGATTTATTGTTCATTTCATCGTATAAAGCATATCAAACAAGATCATATATTATTATTATTATTAAATATGTGTTAACATAATGATTATAAATTTAATTAATATGTTATATTATAATTATATCATGAAAATATACTATCTTTGAGTCCAAATATACTATATATATATATATATATATATATATATATACCTCATTTCTATCAAATATATTTTCATTAAGTCTAAATATACTTTCTTGTGATCCAAATATATTTTCTTTAAATATATAGATATACTCCTTCTCTATTTAAATATACTTTCTTTTGATCCAAATATATTCTCTTTAAATGTATAGATATACTCCTTCTTTATCTAAATATATTTTCTTTTGATCCAAATATATTCTCTTTAATTAAATATATAAATATAATCATTTTCTATCAAAATATATTATCTTTTAATCCAAATATATTCTCTTTAAATGTAAATATACTCATTTTAGAAAAATCGGACATTCTTGATTTTTTTTACATATATTAAAAATATATATGAAAAAACTATTGTTGTCATTTTCAACCTTGAACCAAAGTAACAAACTCTTGTTACTTTAAATTAGAGTAATAAAAAAAATAGCCTGATGTATTGTACCTGGTGTACTGTATCAAGATATTACTTTTGTCATATTCGTGATATATTTTCGCAAATGAACACGAAATAATAGGTGTTGTTTAATATTGTACTTTAAAATTATACTAAACGAACCAAAGTACTAGTACTATACATTGAGAAGACAACCAAACTACCAACTATTATGCCAACCAGGCAAGGATACAAGGAGTCAATGATGTGGTCTTTCATTTATCCTCCCGAATTTGTTTTTATATTTGTAAAAGACCAAACAGGTCACCTGTCGTACAAATCACGGAGTAATAAATAAGGGCTAAAGTTCGTTCCTTTTTTTGTAAAAAAAAATTAATTAGGTCAAGCTATCCTAATTATAAATCCTAGTAATTAATTAATTTATCACTATACGCTAGTGAGCCGCTTATCGTCGGTCATGATACCACTGTCCATTCCACTCCAATAAATTCATCAACCTTCAAAGAAGTCTATGCTATTTTTTTTTCCTTCGTCAAATATCCATCGTCCATTTAATTAATTATAATTGAGTCGAATGTTTTCTTCTTCGTTCAAAATTTTTCAATGATTAGTTATTTTGTGGTTGAACTCATTTAGCTGATTCGATGAGCCAAATCTGATAATTCATAGGAATCATAGGTACCTTTGAAAACGATTTACATATTTCTTTAATTATTTTTTCTAATAATTAAATTAGGTCCACCACCAATTATTGAGTATGCAACCTACCTACTGTCAATAATTACTTAGCATGTTCTTAATTAAGAATATATATTAAGCTTCTAATTAATGCGTCCTATTTATTAATCCCATATTAGGTCGGCTACCATCCTATTTATTAATCCCTGTGGGCAACCCGTAGTGGTTTAATAGTTTAACGTTCAAAATTAAGGTCCACTGTACATTTATCTAAATTATTATTCTCATGTTCAACAAAAACTATATATTAGTTTATGATGCAAATTGTATACAAACTTGAACGACAGCCTAGCAGAGCAGGATAAGAGTCTGGAGTCTCAAGACTCTCAACTCCTTAAATGGAGACGAGGATGAGTTGGGAGAGAAGGCATTAATGAGATTGATCGAGGCAATCAACAACAACAACTCCAAAGCAACTGGCGAGCAGATCAGCTGCCGGCGACCTACGTTATGGCGGAGGACGACACCATTTCCGCCATGTGGTGCTGCCTCGTACCGACAATTCAATACCAGGATGAGGGTGCACAGCCCAACACGGAGATGACGGAGACGGAGCCCGATAATTATAATTATGCAGAATCAGGTATTATTAATCATTATTAATTGGTATATATATAGGCTTGAAACGAAAATTAATTATTAATTACAGAGGCAGAGACATCAGTTGATGTGGAAGCACTGAGTAATTACATAGAAGCGAGAGTGCTCCATCTCCCTCCACAACATGTTCTGCCCAACATCAATTACTGGAATCACTATTAATTGGTATATCTATAGGGTTGAAATGAAAAATAATTATTGCAGAGGCAGAGACATCAGTTGATGTGGAAGCACTGAGTAATTACATAGAAGCAAGAGTGCTCCATCTCCCTCCACAACATATTCTGCCCAACATTAATTACTGGAATCACTGGGATCCAATAACTGGTATATTTTAATTACAGTCTTTTTTTTATTGATTAATAATTTGTTGACATGTAGATAGATAGATAGATGAGGGATGCATATATATATATATATACATATATATATATATATATATATATATATATATATATATATATATATATATATATATATATATATAGAGAGAGAGAGAGAGAGAGAGAGAGAGCGCGCTAATAAGAACTTGAAACACAATCCATTGATTAATTAATGAAAATTGTTCATTGGAGCAGAACACATAGATCACTATGTACAAGATCAAGATGCGGCGCCAATAAACTACATCTTCAAGGAACAGGAGATAACGCAGGCTTATTCAAAGGCTGGTACGTACGTAAGCCAGATCAGATTTTTAATTATATCTCTAATTATATATTGCATATTATCCACCTGATATAGATCATATATCTATGTACATAAATTAAATGAACTTCTCCAATTTAAATGAACTAAAATGAGTTGGTAATTTTGTTGATAATACCAACAAATGATATATTAATTTGTTGGTCAAAGTTTGATTTCTTGTAATGATGCGATACATTAATTATTAGATTAGAGTATTTCTTATATTTATTTTTTCTTAATCATGAAACGCTACAACTAATGATGAAACTCATGATTTTTAGTAAACATGCTATGTCTGACTACTAAGTTATTACTAGGATCAACACTAGTAGCTTAATAGTAATATGTTCTTTACTTAACAAGATAATACAAAATAGTAATTAATAATTAGTTTTACTTAATTTGGCCGGGAAATTTGATCATTTCTGACACTGGAACTAAACTTCAATTGTTCAGGAGAATTCTCCTCAGATGTAAAGTTTGCACAAGTCAATGACATAAAACCAATCCGGAGAGTATCGGAATTAAGGCGCAAAGAACATTCAAACTCTCATGTTCCTAACATTATGTCAATTGGTCCATATCACTGCAGTTTCCCTGACCCTAAGCTAAACATTGGTCTTAATGATCCTGACTTTGAAAAGCAACGTCTGCTATACCCTGCAAAGAAATATAAAAAGACATGTCTAAGTTGTTTGCTCTGGTCAAAGTCAAGCCGAAACAAATGCATAGAGAGAATCAAGGAACAAGAAAAACTAATAGAACAGTACTATCAAGACATACAATCCTTTCGGTTTTGGAAAAAGCAGCAGAAACGTGATCAAAAGGAATACGATCGATTATTGAATGATTGTCTCATGATCGATGCATGCGCCATCTTGGGTTTTCTTCATATTGTTAAAGTCGACGAAAAAAAAAATGCAACATTGGATTGGCAGGTATAAAAAGCAAGAGAACGATTACCCAGATGCAAATGAACTAGAGCCAGAGGAAGAAAACGAAGGAGGAGGAATCGACTTCGCGAGAGAACAACATATTTACTCTTTTGAGAGGTATATATATGTATATATATATAAGAATTGGTGTGAATTTTATAAAATCACTATTCCTAATTTTGCTTTCTTTTTTCTTTTGTTGTAGGGATATATTTCCTGGGGGCTCCAGTGACCTGCTTCACGAAATTATCTTAATGGAAAATCAAATTCCCTACATTGTCCTTGACATAGTTTACAACCAAATCCATAAAGATGATGAATCAACCCTTAAAAGTCAAATAATTAACTATTTACATAAAAACATGTTATCACTCAAAGATCTTGTGGCAATTTTGGTCATCATAGTAGTTTTGGTTTCTATGTCTCATTCTATTATTTTGATACATCATACTTGATACTCTCATGTATAGTTTTGTTCTTAATAGGGCAAACATATATAGTTTAAGATTTTTGATATTTAGTTATAGTAGTTACTTCATATAAATTGGAAATGTTGGTATGTTATTTGATGTTTATTTAATTACGTGGTCGTCTAGGTAAAATCCTCTATTCGGGGATTGACCCTAGACCAGACGTAATAGCCGAGGGCCGAAGGCCGACGGAGGAGGAGGCAAGGTCGTCGGGGTAGATCGTTGGCGGCAACAGGGCTGGTCGGCGACAGATTGGGGTGGATAGGGGTGGAAACATGTCAGGCCAGGCCAAGCTTTCGCTTGAGCCTGGTCTGTGGCCTTTTTATAAAGCCTACAATTTAAAATGTTTCACACATGCCAACAGTCTAAAATATTAAATAAGCCGGAAAATAAGTCTTTATCCACAATCAGATCTTGCAGATATAACAAGCCGAATATAGGCCTAAAAACATTATATATGCACACCATCTTAACAAGTCCTGACCGACATATCAAGCTCAATAAAGTTTAAATTAAGTATGGGTCTAGTCTAATAAGAAAAATAGGCTTGAAGTAGGTATAAACTTTATTTTATTTTTAAATTGACCAAGTCAGGCCAGGAAGCCACAGGCCCTGGCAGACTGCCTGGCCCATTTCCACCCCTAGGGGTGGAGGCAAGGGAGTCAGATATGAAATAGAGGAAGAAGGGAAGAGATGAATGGGGATTTGGTGCAATGGATTGGAATTTGGTGTAGCCATAAATAGTATATTAAATTATTTATTAATAGTTAATTATTAATTATGGTAAGCATTATAAAATAAATTATTTGGACGATTTAGATTCGTTGGATGGATATGAATTGAATACCAAACTTATTGGTTTTAGCGTGGTGGACGCGTTAGTGGTGTCACTTCTATATTGTTCAGTATTATATCATAATTAAAACATTACTAATTTAATTTGATGAATAATTAAATATTATAATAAATTATTATATTAAATTAAATGACGAGTTGGGAAATGAACGGCCAATTTGGGCTTGGGATCGATTACATGTTAGCCGATGATTTACCGTTGTATAAAATGACAAATTTATCTTATTGCCTCTAATTGCTTATTTTTGCTTCTAATTCCTTTGAATTCTTATCGCATATGATTATTGGGCATGTCATATAGTTAGACTTGTGATTAGTTGATGTCGTAGGTAAATTACACGATTATGATGTTTAGTATCCGATACATTTTATGGCAATATGCATTGATAATAAGTTGTTGATCACAATATTACATTTGGCTTGCATTGAATAGATCATATGGCATATCTAGATGGGACAATGCATGAGTGGATATGGGCTTTAATTAGCCTAAATTATTGGAAGCTTTAGCCGATTGATATTATTATTGGGCATGTTATATATGAGTATATTGGAGGCTTTAGCCTGTTGATATTATTATTGGGCGTGTTATATACGGGTATATTGGAGGCGGTAGCCTGTTGATACTATTATTGGGCCCGTTAAATACAAGTGTTTCCCCCGATGGTTATTTGGATACACTAGCGTGCAAGTGTGAGGGCATCGGATGCGATGCTCACGGGCTGCTCTTTCAGGGTAGTCACACTTTTGCTAGAGCTGGCTTGAAGTGTCACTCTCGCGTTGCGAGAGTGCAAGAGAAACCCATTGTTCTATTTACGCTCTCGATTGGGTCTACTATTCATGTAGAGATATGGATGCATTATTCATCTTTATTAAATTCATACATGCATATGATAGCATGGGTATTCATGGCATCATGGTATCTTATTTATTTTTTATTGGTCATATTGAGAATCCTACTCAGCTCTTCGTTGACTTAATTGTTCTTTGCCTCAAATCTGCATGTATAATAGCTAGATGAAGTCTTTGATATTGTATCTTGTCCTATGGTGATCCTATGGTGAATATAGAGTTTCGAGGAGATAGAGCTTTGAATGGTGGGCTATTATACATAGGATCACCGTATAGAGTTTTGAGGAGATAGAGTTTTGGATCTCCTCCTCAAAACTCTATCTTGTTATCATAGGATCTCCTCCTCATAGCTAGATGGAGATCCTAGGGTGGATATAGTTGTCATCATTGATTTTGATTTGGTATCTTGTCCTATTATTTTGATACATCATACCTAATACTTTACTGCATAGTTTTGATGTTACTAAGGTATATATATATATGTATATATATGGTTTAAGTCCTCCGACTTTCAACAACAACATTACTTCGGATGATGGCCCGTTGCTGATATCAATATCCGCAATAACAGGACGGCTGTTGCAAAGATGTGACTGATAATAATATCAACAACAGAAGTGGACCGTTGTTGAGCCGTGGCTGATACCAAATTAGTAATGGCCAATGTGGTCGTTGCGGAACCGTTGCTAAGTTATTAGCGATGTGCTTTTCTGCCACGGCGTCATTGCAACGGGCCTGACCATTGCTCGCCGTTGGTGATGATCTTTAGCAACGGCTTACCAACGGAACTAGCCGTCGGTGAAGATCATTATTTCAGTAGTTCTTTTTCATAATATTTGAATATGCTAGTGTATGTCTTGATGCTTATTTTTGTTACATGGTCGTCTAGGTAAAATTTTCTATTCGGGAGTTGATCCTAGACCAGGCGTATCAATCCAACTTTAAGTGAATCCATTTTTCAAATATTAAACTAGAAAATTTCGTATAAAAATGTGCAAAGTGAAACAAAAAAAATGCGTATAGAAAATATTTTTGTCTTCGTGCATTTGAAAATTGGTTCCAAAGGCAGTGTATAAGCACTCACTAATTACATAGAAGCACAAGTAGTGGATCTCCCTCCACAAGGTCAAGATATGAGTTATTAGAATCATTTCACACTCACTGGTTACTATCTTTTACTAATTATTTGTTCCCTAGCATATATATCAATTTCCTAAATTTCAAACAACTAAACTTAAACACTGAGGTACTTTAAAAAGTGTTTTACTAAAATAGGGTTCGAAGGGATTCGATATTTTTGAAGAGCATTTTAAAGTTTTGCCAAAAATAATTAGTTATTTTGACAATCTCTAAAATATTAGTCATTTTGTAGCAATTTAGAATTCAATATATATATTTTTAGCTTTTAGTCTTTAAAAATCAACAAAACTTGGTAGTTAATGTAAAGAGAATTAGGAAAAAATAACAGTTCTAAAGTCATTACTACATGAACTAAGGACGCAATATTTACTTGAGAAACGCCTAAAAAAATTGTAATATGGAGATGCTAGGTATTGATCCTTGTACTTCTCGCATGCTAAATGCGCACTTTACCATTTGAGTTTCACCCTCTTATATTTTATTTTTTAAAATATAACTCTTTAGATAAAGCCGTATTGTAATCTTTATCTTTTAATCAATTCAAATACAAGTACATGATCAACACTATTATAAGTAATTATTATAATTAAAAATTAAATGATTAAAATAATATTTACTAAATTTTTATATTTTAAATTATCTCCCTCTAGTTAAATTTTTGTGTCCGTCATTGGTGACATAGACACTCAAAATGATACGGAAAGAATCACAAGTACGTAGTAGAAGTAGTATTTACCAAAACTTTACTTAACTAAATAAGAAGATTAATTTAAATAATATTTAAATTTATCATATTAGTTAATATTTTAAAGATAAAATAAAATTTATAGATTTACAACACACAAAAAATCTATTTATAGATAATTAAGTGTGTTACTTAATGACACATTAGTTGATAGTTTTTTAAAATAATAATAAATAAAATGATAAATTAATATAACAAAATTAGTATTAGATGTATATAGTTCCAAGAGGTTCACTTTCACAATTTTAATTTCCATGGAATAGGAATAAGGTAGAATTTTAACCATTGCATATATTAAATGGAATAGGGTTTGGTTTTGTTATTCGGGATCACATTGGTCGTTGCGTTCGTGCACAAGGAGCTTGGAGTTTGGAGGGCTGTCCGATCTTGATGGAGACTTTGGTGGTGAAAGAAGCATTGAGTTGTGTCGTTGATGTTATCCACGAGTACTTTGTGGTTGAGTCAGATTGTAAAGTGTTGATTGATGCTCTGAATGGCTCCCCGAGTTGTCCATATATGGAGCATCCGGACTTTAGTTTCTGACATTTTACATCTTAAATATGTTGGCTTAAGATTTTTAACATTGGTCTTAATCTCGATTTTGATGATATCAAACATGAAACTAATATTTCATTGAGAAAATATTTCAGATTCCATATCGGCTAGCGCATGACGTCCGCGATTGGAATAATTAGAGAAATCGGAAAATCGGAAGGACATTGGTCGACGCACTCGAATTCTTCAAGAAGTTAGAGTTTAAGTTTAGGGGTCTAGTTTATATTGTAAATCCTCTTTATGATGCATAAGAACATAAAAACCATTCTCGAATCTCAAATCATGAAAACTCGGAGACCGTCCTGAAATAACCTAGGGAGCTCCTTGAATAGCTATATGACCTAGATAGTTTCTTGACATAAAAAATAGCGATAATTATTCCTTGAGTTAAAACTAGATAACGAGGTATTTTTAGAGATTTTTTGAAAGCCTTTAGCCAACCTATACTTGACTCGAAAAGTTAGAAAATTTCCATTTTCAGAAAATTTGTTCTAGACCCCAAAAATAAGATTTTGTTTTTTTAGATATTTTTATTGAATCCAAATGGGGGGAGGGGGTAATCTTTATATAATATTTATGTATTAAAGTTATTAACTTAAAGTTAATAAATGTTATATAAGTAAACTTAGTGAAGACAGAATCAGAAACGAGCAAACAGAGCCTAAGCAAATCGGTCTGCCCAGTCTGTCAAATTTTTAGTCGATCGATCGATCAATTGATAGAGGCAAAAAAATGGTAGTAGGTGCTTCGATCGATCGATCGATCGACTGGATCTTGGATTGCTCAAGCCGCGACTCATTCGGTTGACCGAACAGCGCGTAAAATAGGCAGAAGGTGCTTCGGTCGACCGAACTGTTGATTGCTGAACACGCAACTCTGGCGGTCGACCCTCCGGTCGACCGATCAGTGCGATTAAAGCACAGAAAGGCCAGCGGCCGCAGACGATTGATCGGTCGGTCGACCAACGATCGACCGACATGCGACCGAACGACGAAAACAACTAGTTTTTCGCCCGTTGAGTCATCCGTTGACGTACCATTTCTTATGGGGGTTATAAATACCCAAGCCTAAGCCTTCCTTAACAACTCTTGATCACTCCAAACCTCTTTGCATGAGTCATCTCTTGATCAAACCTAAGCCCTCATTGAGCCAATCTCGTGAAAAATCCTAGCTTGAGCTAAACACCTTGATCTTGCCTTCATTCCTTCATTGATTAACCATCAAAAGCATCAAGAGAAAGTTAGGAATCTTATTATGGAGCTAAGTAATTTATTGTTTTGATTTATAGCTGCATTTATTGTTGTATTTTTTTGTTTACTTCTTTATATTTGAGTTTGTATAAGACCTAGAGTGTAGGTCTTGGAATTAAGTGCTAACCTTGGTGTTTGAGGTATAAATCCACATGCGTAAACGTAGTTTACTAGGGTTAGTTGAGTTATCCCTTAGGTTGATGTGGAAGAGTGCTCTCGATAAGAAGACGGAGATTTCCGAGTGTAGAAGTGCCTTAGGTTAAGAGTGAGACTCTTCGAGTCAAAGTCCTCTGTGTAAGGGAAAACGATTTAATCTAGCAAACTAAGTTTGAAAATCCTAAGCGGGGTGCTTAGGTAGTGGAGTAGACATTGGGGCCGAACCACTATAAATCATTGTGTTTGGATTGATATCCTGTGTGTATTTATTGCTTTATCATTTATCACTTCCGCATTAAGTTATTCAATCGTGAATTATCTAAGTAGTCTAAGAAAATGATTAAAATCAAAATTATGCAATAAGAATTAGTAAACATACTATTCACCCCCCCTCTAGTGTGTCATTTCAGACAACAAAATTTTCTTGTAATTGTTTGGGTTTCTACTTCATTGGTAGAGACGGCAACAAAGCTGCCCATTGGATAGCAAACAAGGGCACAAGGCACGGATTAGTAAAGACCGTTTTGTTTGGTCTTCGGTTCGTCCTCCGGAGCTGGATGATATTTTTGTATTTTAACATTTTGGGCTTCAATGCTAGTTGATCTTTAATATACGAGTAGTTTATTTTTTGATTTAAAAAAATGGTGTTTGGTTGTATGTTGAAGGTAGATATATCCAAGTTGTCTCACCGTTACAATGTGAAGCTGCTACAACACATGAAGCTATTATTCATGTATAGCGTTTGGACGGCGGCGAAAGCGGCGAACATAGAAGGAAGAAGAAGAAAGATGAAGGGTCAGGCGCGAACGCAAATAAAAAGGATTTTCACCGACGGCTTATTGGCCGTCGAAAAATCGTGGATCTGTAATTTTATTATCGTCGACGGCTTCGCTAGCCGTCGGTTAAGAGTGTTTTATATTCGTGTTGCGTTCGTGGTAAGCGATGGTCGCAGCCAGCCGTGGCTAATGACTTACTCATATCACCGACGGTGTAGCGTAGCCGTTGCTACTAACCTATTTTATTTTGCGCACCCAATTTCTCTCATCACCAACGGCGCCGGAGCCCCCGCTAAGCCGTGGGTACTAATCCATTTTATTTCGCACGCCGTGCGCGCCGTATGCGAGCCGCGGTTGATTTTGTTACATCAGCCACGATCGTCGAGGCCGATGCAAAGCCGTGAATGATTTTGACGACTCTGGCGATCGTCGCTGATCCCCGTTGCTGATATAGTATATTCTAGTAGTGCCGTTTGGTACCATGTATAAGCTCTTGTATAATATTATCATAATACTATGCAGCGTTTGGAAACTCTTAAAAATGTATTAACTATTATGTGGATTAGAAATAGTATCCTCATGTGGTGTATTAATAATATATACATCATGAGACCCATCGGCACAGTTCTTATTATTATTACTTTTACAAGTTTACTATACTTATATTTTTACTATATTTATACTTTACTTTATTTACTTTTACTATTATCAACTCAAAAATTACACACCATAATAAATTTATTGATTTCGAATCATATGATCAGTCAATGTCATAGCGGGTGAATCGATTTATTTCTACCTATGTTATATTATAAAGTAGATACTCTGTAATGCATTAGAGACTTTTGTACAAAGTCTATAAATTTAAATTTAAATTTTTTAAAAAAACTATGAAATATTATAATGAAAAATATTTTTGTAAATCACAACACCTCTTTTGTATTATAAAAAAGTTTATTTTATTAATTAAAATACTAGCGAATTAAAATATATTTCATTAATTAAAATACTATATAGTTATACAGACTCATTATATATATCTGCACCAAATAGTATAATAATAATACAATACAGACTAGTATACTATACAGATTAGCCACTACTACACTACTATAATTTTGGTATTTTAGCCGTGATTGTTATGATATTTGCTAGTAATTATAAATACTGTAAAAATATTATCATTAATAAATGAATTTCCACTAGATTCATTATCGTTTAAAATCTTTAGAAGTAATTTATACAACCGGTAAAGATGAAAATAATCACCAATATATATATATATATATATATATATATATATAATTTTTAATAATAATTATTAAATGATGTAAAAAAATTGTTTTGAATTATTTAATCGTAATTATCTTATTGATTCTTATTAATTATCATTAAAAAAAATAATTTCTTATAGTACTAACACTATACGTTGAGAAGACAACCCAACTATCAACTACTCCGCCAGCAAGACAAGGCAAGACTACGGAGTCAATGATGTGGTTTTTCATTTGTCTTCCCGAATTTATTTCTATACTTGTAAAAGACCAAACAGTTCCTCGCCTATCGTACAAATCGCAATAAATAAATATGTTCATATATATATATATTTATTCATATTCAATCGTTTAAAATTTATATTTATTTATTTATAAATTTTTTATAAACAGCATGCTCATAAAAATTGCACCCGTACAACGGTGGTATCTTATAGTATCTTCGACCATATTTGTTTCATATAATATTGGACATAGAGAGAAAATAGTCATATTCTGCGTTTATTTTGTATTAACACAATACAGTACAAATCAAAGTGATCAAAATACGCTTTATGCTTTATGTATTTCACGATCGAATGGAATATATAATATATTAATATAAATAAGAAACAACTGCACCCATATTATTACCAGCCAATCCTATTGCAGGACGGAGCAAAAGTTACCACTTACAACTGCACCCATATTATTTCTACCCAATCTTATTGCAGGACGACGGAGCAAAAGTTACCAATTACTACGTACCCAAGCATAACACTACAACACATCACTCAGGAAAAGCCAAACCACGAGTCCACAACACAAGCCAGCGAGCCTCGATCTCGTGCATCGCTTACAAGCTTTATAGGCTCTGCTTGCTGGGCATCCACAGGACATGGGCGTACGGGAGGAAGTGGCAAACAGGAGTCCCCGGCTTCACCTCGAGCACCTGGAACGCAAGATGCTCCGGGTTCCACGCCGACGTGTCCAAATGGCACACCGCCACCGCCTCCACCCGGTTCCCGTCCACGCTCCCCTCCATGCTCACCTCGTACACCACCGAGCTCCCCATGGCGTGGCAGTGGAACACCACGTACGCGTAGGGCACCGCGTGGCAGATCGCGCTCGCCGACTCGCCCGCCACCTTCCGGAACCCGCGCACGGCGTAGGGCTGCATCGGCGACGCCGCCTCGCTCGCCGCCGTCGACGCGGCTCGCACGTCGGCGGTGGCGAGGGTCGCGACGGCGAAGTCGACCATGGACTCCACCGAGGTGGCGCAGTACTTGCTGACCCCAGTCGTCGCCGGCTGCTCGCACTGCTCGAGCGTCCGGCTCATCTCGCGGGCCTCCTCGGAGTTGGGGTCAATGGAGAGGAAGGCGAGGACGTCGGGGAGCTTGGCGGAGGAGAAGGGGATGGCATCGGCGACGCGGCGCGGGAGGAGGTCAGCGGTGGGGGCGGATCTCTTGAACTGCATCGTCAAGCTGGCACCAGGAAACACGTTCTTCTCGAGGAAGAAGAAGGATCTCGCGACCTCGTCTCGGAGTTGCGTCGGAGTAGCAGAGGCGCATAGCGGGGGGAAACTAACGGAAGCGAAGTAGTCAGCGTCGGACGACGGAGTTGTGCTCATCTCCATGTTAGCAGCTGTACGTAAGAGAAGAACAAGTTGATATGTTTGCATTTTAGTCCATTATTTGATATATTTCTGTCTTTAATTCAAAAGTAGGAGATATATACTATAAATTATAATATTTATGATGGTGTTCAATTCTATATATATATAGAGAGAGAGAATCAAATTAATTAACCAGGTGGATATAAGAAGTCAAGAATGCCGGCGGGCATGGGAGTGTTGGGGAGAAGAGTGTTCCAGTATAACTTGGGAGACAGATTTGCTGCATGGCTTACTCCACTTAGAACCTACAGCCACATATTTGATCATGTTATTGATGATATATATCTCAACCTAATTAAAGATTCATGCATGGATCAAATATTAGACAAAAAAGAACTAGCCAACCACTAGTGCTGAGAAGAGAAGTAGAGCCATAGGAAATCAGTCAATATATATAGGTTAAATTAATGGAGGAAGAAAGTGTGTGCTAAGAACTACAACATTGGACTGCTTATATAGAGAACTGGGAACAGTTCTAATTTATTTATTTATTTGCTTAATTATTAGTAATTTACTAATCTGCCCTATAATAATACCTTAATCAACCATCCCCGACGCTTACTATATACGAGTCCAAAGTATTAATGCCTGATGGTAACTTTGGGCTAACGAAAGTTAATTAATTAACCCTTTAATTTTATATATATATACATGCCTGCACTGCGACTGCGAGGATGATGTCATTGATGTGAATTAAATATTGTCGAATCGTAAGCATGCATGGCGGCATTTAAAAATATCAAAAACACGTGAACTTCATGTCTAATATTTAATTATATTCGCACTAATTTTCTGGCATATGTGGACAAGCAGTGGGGTGCGGAACAAGGGTAAATTAATTACCGGAGAAGAAGAGAATACTAGGTAAGATCACGGAGAATAATAAAAAATAATATATAAGTTGCTGATTGGAATGCCATCAACAACTAACTATTCGATTGACAACAAGTCGACGATGGGATGTAATTGATGTAAATTTGAAGGTTCGGATTAGAATTGATGCAAATTAATAATTTAGTTAGATTCGTTAATTTCATCAGAGTTTGAATTAGATTCATTAATTTTTCTATTTTTTAATACTTTATGATCTCTTCTTGGTACCAAGCTTCAATTGACTTCTGTACTGGGACACTTTGGAGAATGACAATTGGCAAAAAGAGCTCATGAATACAAACCTTTTATTGTACCATAGTTGCTACTCCCACCAATCACTTGTATGTGATATATTTTCTTCATTGGATATGATATGACATAATTGAATAATAAATGATGGATGATTGAATATGAATTTTTTGAATCCGTCGTACACCGAATATAATATTAATTTTATTTTCTATTCACATTTTCTTTAAATCTATACACTAAAGAGATAATGAATATTAATGAATCTCTTATCATATGAAGTAAACATGCCTAATGTTTGATGAATTCCCCCTATCCAAACTTCGTTAAAGTTAATGTTTATGGCTCAATAGACTCAATGACGCGGTACTAGAATTGGAATAGTTATTTAGGAAGATAATGACATTTGGTTGTATGTTGAAAGTAGATATATTCAAGTTGTCTCAATGTTACATTGTGAAGCTACTACAATACATGAAGCTGTTAAAATTATTGTTTGGAATTCATACGCCTCGGTCTATTTTAAATCGATTATTCATATATTATATTTAAATGTTTGCCCCCTTTGGGCAAATTTTTGATACCATAGGGGAAATATGGCGTCTCGGTTGTCAACTTACTCATGTTTCCTTCCACTTAATTCACTTAGGGCCTATTTGGTACTATGTATAAACCCTTGTATAATATTATTATAATACTATGCAGTGTTTGGGAACTCATAAAAATATTTTAACTATTACATGGATTAGAAATAGTATCCTCATGTGGTGTATTAATAATATATACATAATGAGACCCATCATTACGGCACAGTTCTTATTATTATTACTTTTACATTTTTACTATACTTTATTTTTTACTATACTTATACTTTGCTTTATTTACTTTTACTATTATCAACTCAAAAATTACACACCACAATAAATTTATTGATTCTGAATCATAGGATCAGTCAATGTCACAGCGAGTGAATTAATTTTTTTCTACCTATGTTATATTATAACGTAGATACTCTGTAATGAATTAGAGACTTTTGTACAAGGTTTATAAAATTAAATTTAACTTTTAAAAAAAATATGAAATATTATAATGAAAAATATTTTTGTAAACCACAACACCTCTTTTGTATTATAAAAAAAGTTTATTTTATTAATTAAAATACTAGCGAATTAAAATATATTTTATTAATTAAAATACTATGTAGTTATACCGACTCATTATATATGTCTGCATCAAATAGTATAATAATAGTACAATATAGGCTAGCATACTATACAAATTAGCCACTACTACACTACTATAATTTTGGGGCATTTTAGCGGTGATTGTTATGATTTTTGCTAGTAATTATAAATACTATAAAAATATTATCATTAATAAATAAATTTCTATTAGATCCATTATCGTTTAAAGTCTTTAGAAATAATTTATACAATTGGTAAAGATGAAAATAATTACTATATATATATATATATAATTTTTAATAATAATTGTTAAATGACGTAAAAAAATTGTTTTGAATTATTTTATCGTAATTATCTTATTGATTCTTATTAATTATCATTAAAAAAAATAATTTCTTATAGTACTAACACTGTACATTGAGAAGACAACCCAATTACCCCAACTATTCCGCCAGCAAAGCAAGGCCAGACTAGACAAGAGTCAATGATGTGGTCTTTCATTTATCTTCCCGAATTAATTTCTATACTTGTAAAAGACCAAACAGGTCCTCACCTATCGTACAAATTAATAAATATAAGGGGTAAAAATAAATAAATAAGGTCAAGCTATCCTATTTATAAATCCTAGTAATTAATTAATTTATCACTGTAGGCTAGTGAGTGAGCGCCTTTTCGGTCAGTCATGGACTCATGGCACTCCAATTAATTCATCGACGTTCAAAGAAGTCTACGATATTTTCTTTCCTTCGTCAAATATCCATCGAGATCCATTTAATTAATTATAATTGACTCGAATTAATGTTTTCTTCTTAATTCGTCCAAAATTTTTCAATGATTAATTATTTTGTGGTTGAACTCATTTAACTGATTCAATGAGCCAAATCTGATAATTCTGAAAACGATTTACATATTTCTTTAATTATTTTTTCTAATAATTAAATTAGGTACACCACCAATTATTGAGTATGCAACCTACCTACTGTCAATAATTACTGAGCATGTTCTTAATTAAGAATATATATTAAGCTTCTAATTAATGGGTCCTATTTATTAATCCCTGTGCGCAAGCCCTAGTGGTTTAACGTTCAAAATTAAGGTCCACTGTGCATATATAAATCTCCACTGTACATTTATCTAAATTATTATTTTCATGTTCAACAAAGGAACAACAAAAACTATATATTTCTTTATGATGCAAATTGTATACAAACTTGGACGACAGCCTAGCAGAGTAGGTAAGAGTCTGGAGTCTCAAGACTCTCAACTCCTTAAATGGAGACGAGGATGAGTTGGGAGAGAAGGCATTAATGAGATTGATCGAGGCAATCAACAACAACTCCAAAGCAGGAGAGCAGAGCAAAGCAGAGCAGCTGCCGGCGGCAGCCTACGTTATGGCGGAGGAGGACGTCATTTCCGCCATGTGGTGCTCCCTCGTACCGACAATTCAATACCAGGATGAGGGTGCACAGCCCAACACGGAGATGACGGAGACGGAGCCCGATAATTATAATTATGCGGAATCAGGTATATATTATTAATCATTATTAATTGCTATACGTCTTCTTAAATATATACGCTAGCTTGAAATGAAAATTAAATAAATAATTATTAATTACAGAGGCAGAGACATCAGTTGATGTGGAAGCACTGAGTAATTACATAGAAGCGAGAGTGCTCCATCTCCCTCCACAACATGTTCTGCCCAACATCAATTACTGGAATCACTGGGATCCAATAACTGGTATATTTTAATTACAGTCTTTTTTTTTATTGATTAATTAATGAAAATATATTGTTCATCGAAGCAGAACACATAGATCACTATGTACAAGATCAAGATGCCGCGCCAATAAACTACATCCTCAAGGAACAGGAGATAACGCAGGCTTACTCAAAGGCCGGTACGTACGTAAGCCAGATGAGATTTTTAATTATATCTCTAATTAATTATATATTGCATATGATCCACCTGATATAGATCATCTATGAACATAGATTGAATGAACTCCTCCAATTTAAAAGAACTAAAATGAAAACAACTAATGTACTCAATAGTTGCATTTTTATTTTTATTCTCATTTACACCATAGAGGGCCTAATTGGCTCTAGAAGTTTATTATTATTATTTTTTTAAAAAAGATAGATTTCTAGAAATTATGTCAAATAAAAATAATACAAATTAACAAGTACTTAATTGTTAGATAGAAAAACACACATGACAACTATGCATATATATATATATATATATATACATACACATTGATAATAGTCTAAAATCCGTTGGTAATGCATGCTATTACCAACAAATTTTCCGCTGATAAATTCGTGTGCTAGGTATCACTAACAAATATTACAATGTCCGTTGATATAATCAATGGATAAAGATATATTTGTTGGTAATTAATTACCAACAAATGAGTTGGTAGTTTTGTTGATAATACCAACAAATGATATATTAATTTATTGGTCAAAGTTTGATTTCTTGTAATGATGCGATACATTAATTATTAGATTAGAGTATTTCTTATATTTATTTTTTCTTAAAAAATAGACGCAAAAATATTCCCATAGAAGGCAACAACTAAGATGGAACTCATGATTTTTAGAAAACATGCTATGTCTGACTACTAAGTTATTATATACTAGGATCAAGACTAGTAGCTTAATAGTAATATGTTCTTTAACAAGATAATACAAAATAGTGATTAATAATTATTTTTTACTTTGGCGGGGAGATTTGATCATTTCTGACACTGGAACTAAACTTCAATTGTTCAGGAGAATTCTCTTCAGATGTAAAGATTGCACAAGTCAATGACATAAAACCAATCCGGAGAGTATCGGAATTAAGGCGCAAAGAACATTCAAACTCTCATGTTCCTAACATCATGTCAATTGGTCCATATCACTACAGTTTTCACCCTGACCTTCTCCCTGGCCCTAACCAAGACAAGAGTAAGATTAATGATCTTGACATTGAAAAGCAACGTCTGCTACAGCTATACCCTGCAAAGAAATATAAAAAGGCATTTCGAAATACTATGCTCACAAGGTCAGATGAGGATAAATGCATGAAGAAAATCAAGGAACAAGAGATAAAACAGTACTACCCTGAGATACTACGCTTTGATTATTGGGAAAATTAAAGGGCAAACGATTGTGATCAAAATGAAAACGATCGATTATTGAGTTATTGTCTCGTGATCGATGCATGCGCCATCTTGGGTTTTCTTCATATTGTCAAAGTCAAAGAAAAAAACATGGAATATTGGATTGACAGGTATAAAAAGCAAGAGAAAGAAAACCCAAATGCAGATGATCTAGACAGAGACTCCGAGACAGAGCAAGAAATCGGAGGAATCGACTTCGCAACAGAACAACATATTTATTCTTTTGAGAGGTATATATATATATATAAGAATTGGTGTGAATTTTATTTTATAAAATCACTATTCCTAATTTTGCTTTCTTTTTTCTTTTGTTGTAGGTATATATTACCAGGGGGCTCCAGTGACCTGCTTCACGAAATTATCTTAATGGAAAATCAAATTCCCTACATTGTCCTTGAAATAGTTTACAACCAAATCAAGAAAGATCATAAAGATGATGAATCAAGCCTTAAAAGTCAAATAATTAACTATCTACATAAAAACATGTTATCACTCTACTCCAAAGCCACCCCGGAATGTCCACTTATCTCCGAAGAATCCATACAATTTGAATACATCCTTGATTACTGCCACATCTATTTCAAACCCACTCTAGATAAATATAATAAACCAACCCAATTAGGTAATAAATGGAAGCCTACAAAGTCGAAAAGTACCATCGCAAATCGATGGCGTCGTGCAACTGATTTATACGAGGCAGGCATAACATTCAAGAGATTTAAATGTCATTGTAGATCTCTATTGGATGTAAACTTCGAAAATGGAGTGCTGGAAATTCCTACCTTGACGATTGATCTCCAGACAAGGACATTGTTTAGTAACATAATAGCTTTTGAACAAAAACTAGATAATCCTAATACATCAAATAATTACTTCACTGCTTATGTCAAGTTCATGGCTGACCTTGTGACCACAGTAGATGATATTAAACTACTTGCCAAGAAAAGAATTATCGAGCACCATTTTAGAACCGATGAAGATCTCTTAAAACTCTTCGAAGACCTCGTGAAGGGTGTCAGGTTTCGTGTTGACCAAGATAACTATTTGACGCAAATGTTTACTAGATTGGAGCTGCACTATGAATCTCGACCTAAGAAATGGATGGCAGATCTAAAGCGAAAGCATTGCAACACCCCGTGGATGATTATAGGGTCCGTGCTTGGGATCATCATCTCCATTTTCACCATTGTGCAAGCTATTAGAAAATAGTCTTGGACCTAATTCCACTTCAAAAATTAATTCAAATGGAGAGAATTGTCCAATCTATTTAAAAGTTATCTAGACCATAATCTCAATCAATGTGAAACTTTAACATATTTCTCTCACGCCCAGAATTCACATCTGGAGCATGAAATTCTGCAGATGATCCACTCTCAACCATAAATTTGATTTTAATACCATGTTAGAAAATCAAAGTGTATGCTATCAAGGGCAATAAATAAACCGAGCTCATATATATATATATATATATATACACACGGAGCAACATCTTTCAAACTAATGATTTGTATTATCAAATCTTGGTTCAAATATATGAGTTTTCTTTTATGTACTCAAAATAAATCATTTTTTATTTCCGTGCGTGATCATATATCTTTGAATGTTAGCTTGGTGCCTTTCATCTATTTAAGGATTTATTATTGAAAGAATCCATGTTATATTCTTTAAAAAAGAGAGAGAAAGAGAAAGGGGCTTGATGTAATATTAGAGATTGTGGGGTTATTTGCAAAATACTCTTCCCATCGCCTCTTCCACCACCATATATGGAATCTGTTAGATTTTATAGAAACACGGCATGATCTAACTGATGACATAATGAAATCATAAATAGAACATGCATAAATCTATAAACATCTTAAATTGCGGAAGCGTAGGATCGAGACTAATCTCCTGCCATTGATACCGTGTTAATGCGCTGCTCTGGCTCCCTTTCTTTTGCTCCTATGCACCTTCCTCAATAGACATTCCAGTACTCTCTTCAGAACCCTCGATAGATGATGTAGAAAGGTAGAAAATGAGTATGAGGACCTATGAGTATCCCGACCTATTTATATGCATATCTTGTCATCAAAGGTGGAAAGATAGACTTGAACCAGATTTGAGATAGACATGGGTAAAATGGTAAAACATAAAATATGTGGACCACATAAGGATAGACACGTGAACATATGTGGTCCACATCAGATGATGATGTGGACCATGCATTTATAATGCCACGTCTAACATTCTCTCACTTGCTCCATATATTAAAACACCAAAAATCTCATATCTGCTTTAGATGGAATAAAACACACTAATCATAGCGACAAGTCCTCTTTGAGCGAGTATTATCTTCTATGTATCACGATGTATTTCAATCCAAAATAACTTTATGAATAAACCCTATGTTTATTCTAGGTCCAACAAAATTGTTATTCTCGAACTATGTATGTACACCATAAAATGAGAAATAACAAATTAAATAGGAGTTTTATTAAAGACAAAAATATCTTTACAATAATTACATGATGGGACCAAGTCTAATTCGGTCTACATAATCCTTGAAATCCTTTGGCGGCATGCCCTTTGTCAAAGGATCGACAATCATCAATTCAGCATGAACGTGTTCAATGATCACTTAATTTTCTTTAATACGTTCACTTATGGCTCAATACTTTATGTCAATGTGCTTGATTCAACTTCAACTTTTAGCCAAATGGATCGCAGCTGAATTGTCATAGTATACCCTCATGGGTCTAGTAATGGAATCCACGATTCCAAGACCCGAAATTAAGCTCCTTAACCACACACCATGTGAGATAGCCTCAAAACAAGGTACGAACTGGGTCAAGTTATCAGTTCGTCTATACATGACCATGATATCATTAGTACCTATAAGGTACTTCATCACCTCCTTTGCAACATTCCAATGGTCTATTTCTAAATTACTCTAAAATTTATTTAGCATTCCAATAGTAAATATTATGTCGGACCTTGTACAAGCCTGAGCATGCATAAGGCTATCGACAGCCGAAGCATATGTAATGTTTTGCATTTGTTCCCTTTCCAAAACATTTTTGGGACACTAGAAAAGACTAAACCTGTCACCTTTCACAATGAGTGCTACATACGGTTAACAATCTTTTATTCGAAATCTCTCTTAGACTTTATTTGATATAGATATTCTTAGATGGACCTAAAATGCCTCGAGGTTTGTCCCTATGAATCTTAATGTCAATGGCATAAGATGTCTCACTCAAATCAAAAATTCTTAGAGAGGAAATTGTTTCACTTCATATAGCAACCCATTTATCATTGGTTGCAAGTAAAATATCGTCCACATATAGGATAAGAAAACAAAATTTACTCTCACTGATCAAGTGATATATGCACCGATCCATGATGTTCTCGACAAAATCGAATAAAGAGATCACCTCATGGAACTTTAAGTACCACTAATGGGAGGTTTATTTCAATCCATATATGAATTTCTTGACCTTGCAAACCAAGTGCTCACTGTCATTAGAGGAGAATCCTTTAGATTATTTCATATAAACATTTCTCCTATTTGTATCGATCGAGGAATGCCATTTTTATGTCAATTTGATGCAATTCCAAGTCAAATGCCATGATGATAAAGAAAGAATCTTTCTTAGATATAGGAGAAAAAGATCCTTGTGTAGTCGATTCCCTTCATTTAAGTGAATCCTTTGGCTACTAGTCTAGCCTTATATCTTTCGATGTTGCCCAGGAAAACCTTTTTGATTTAAATGACCCATCTACAACCAATGACCTTTAAACCTTAAGATAACTCGACAAGATTCCAGACCCTGTTAGATGTCATTGAACTTATCTATTTCTTTATAGCATTGTACCATAACTCAGATTGACCGCAACTCATGACTTGTGAAAAAAATGTCTTTAGATTATTTTCGGCCCCAGAATTATAGTTAGACTCTTGTAGATACACTATATAGTCACTAGGAATAGTTGACTTCCTTATCCTAGTAGATTTGCTTAACGTTGTGTCATTAAGCTTTTGAGGAGCCTGTTCCACAACTGATTGCTCAATATTTTTTGGTAATTGTTGAGTACCAGGATCTACTTGGTCATTATCAACTATTTATGGATTCTCAATGATCAGTTGTTGAACACCTGGAAGATGTACATTGTGAATAACAACCAATCTTTCACTTGAGTCAGGAGTGGACTCCTCCAAATGATTTTTCTCAGAAATTAAATTATGAAATTAATCGCTCCCACTAATCAAGTTATTTTCAAGAAATTTTCGTTTCTTGACTCCATAAACCTAATGGTATGAGATGGACAATAGAATTTATATCCCTCTAGATCTTTTGGTATATCTAACGAAATACCTACAGATAGTCCTTGGGTCTAGCTTCTTCTCTTGCGGATGTAAATCCTTATTTCAGATGGACAACCTTATACGTGAATATGTTGCAAACTTAGTTTCCAACATTTCCATAACAAGAATGACGTTTTAGGAATAGCCTGGGTTAGAACTCGATTTAATATATACACAACCGTCTTAAGGGCTTCAAACCACAATGATTTGGGAAGCTTGGAGCTGCTAAGTATGCTCTGCATCATGCCTATAATGTTTGGTTCCTTCTTTCTGCAACACCATTTTGATCTGTAGATCTCGGTATGGTGTATTGGGCAATTATCTCATGCTCTTGAAGAGGCTTAACAAATAGACCAATGTGTTTGTCCATCCTCAGTGAGTATCGTTCATAATACTCACCTCCCTTATCTGATCTCACGAACTTTATTTGCTTCTCGCACTTCTGCCTTGAAAACCTTAAAGGCATCGAGTGTTTCGTTCCTCCTATGAAGCAAATAGATATACATGTAGCGTGAGTAATCATCTATGAAGGAGACGAAATATTTCTAACCATATAAGTCTATGTCTTGACTACAAATATCTATATGTATAATATCTAATATGTTTGAGCTCCTATTAGCACATTTGTTTGACATGTTAGTCTACTTTCTCTTTATGCAGTCTATACATGTCTCAGAGTCAGTAAAATCTAAAGCACTAAATACTCCTTTATTTACCAACTCTTTTATTCTCTTAATGGATGTGAGTCCTAACCTTTGGTGCTATAACCTAAAAGAGCTTTCATCTATAACACATCTTTTAATACCCGCACTTTATTAAACATGCAATGCATTATAAGTGGAATTATCTTGCAACTCAATAAGTTTTTTTTTAAATACAAAATAAAACCAGAACTTTAAAATAAGTCTGCACGTTCCAATGGCTTCCACATGTAAGCGCACTCTATTTCCTATATAGATCCAATGCTCATTTCCCACTGACTTTATGTGGTATTAGAAATATGGATAGTATAACCTGAATCAATCCACCAAGTGTTATAATAAATATTAATTATACTAGATCCATAACAAACCAAAAGATTGAATGTGCATTTTCTTCCATTTCAGCGAGCGGTCTTTTATCTTCTTGTACACACATGGTTAGAAGTTCATTAATTGATCATTTCTCTTTATGTGTATTTTAAGAGATTTTAAAGGCTCTCTATTGCTGATAAGGAGTTCAAAAATGAAATGCATTCGAAGAGTCTCAAACATATCAATATCTAATTTTAAGTTTGGTCATTATATTCCTCATCTACATGATGTGCTCATGCACACCTCTAATCCTAGTGAGTCTTAATGATGATAATTTAGTCATTAAGGTGCTGATAATGACATTATCTGAATATTCAAACTGTTCATTTATAGCCTTTAGTAGATTCCTTATATTATTACCCAAATAGAACCATAAATACTAGCAAAAAAGTGTGGTTTTTTTTATGAACATCACTAAAGCGATGGAATTGCTCCCACTGTTCATAAGACACGACCTCAGCCGTAATGCTAGTATCTGTAGAAGCATGTGGTTCATCTTTCCTTATAGTGTAATATATGTTCATGCACTCTAAATGAAAGAGAATTCTTTCCTTCTAGATTCTATAATCATCCCTAGTTAGTTCGAAAAATCAGTGTTAAAGTCAGAGTAGTTAAAAATTTAAGTTGTTGCATATTTAAATCATAATTTAATGCTCATAATCTAAATAGAGGCATATAAGATTTTAATTTTACCAATATAAACAAGAAAAATAACATGGGTCAATACAATAAAAACTGCTTGTGGGCTAAGCTTTTATTTTAGAACTCACGTTAGACTTTATGTGAAACTAATAAACTATATATCTTTTTCTAATACCTGTGGGCTAATTATGAAAAATAATCTATTATTTCATACTAATTAACTATATAAGTATGACAAAAATTCATATGGGATGAGATTTATCATACTCCAAATAGCTAATTATAATTTGATGTCATATATATCTATATGTGACCTAAAAAATTGTCAATTATATAATTTTAACATAACTAAAGATGTTGTGGCTACTCCTTAATTAGTTAAAATTATGTGGTCAATTACCTAATATATAATTTGACATAACTAAGGATGCTGTAACTACTCCTTAATTAGTCAAATTCTATGGGTCACATGATATCGTAATGTTGCATAGATAATTATGTGATACAACATGACATTATTTATAATATGCATTATAATTAACTACAACATAACATAGTTAATTAATGTAACAAGCACTATATGTCAAATAGATGCAAGATCATAATTTATCAATGCAACAAATGAAATAGTAAATAATTATATTCATGTAACATGATTTAACACAATATATAAAATGATTTACTACTAATTGGTTTCAATCATAGAAATATTAATTATTCTAGTTCAAGAAATTTTAGATTATGTTAGTTTATGCAATTTCAAAAGAAATCAAATTTGAAATCCAAATTAGATGTAAGCTGACCCAACCAACATTGAACCAACTTTAAACCAATGAGAAATTTTAAATGAACCAAAAATTAAATCAAATTGGACCCGATTTCAATTTATTTGAACCGGACCAGAAGATTTATTTAAACCAGATATGAACCAAAATAAACTAAACTAGAAATTGGAATCAACCCAAAATAAAGGAATTGGGCCGGGTTCAATTGATTTGAACCGGACCAACTCTAGATTTAAATTTGAGTTGAACCATTTCCAATTAAATCGGAATTTTGAAATGAACCCAATTGAACCGTAATCACTTAAAATGCGGATCGGGTGAAAGAGGGACATGGATCCGGATTTAAAGATGCAAATCCATTTAACTTTAAAACAATAAGAAAGGGGTATAAAAGAAAAAACGGATCCAATAACTTAAAACCATTAACCATTAAATAATTGGATGTCTTAATGGATTAAGATCCGTTATGTTGGATCTAGATCCAATAGACTTAAATCCACTCCTTTCTTCCCCACGTACATGAAACACCAAAACCCTAAAATTAAAAACTTCATGTTGCAGCAGCGCCGCCAACACACATGGTGTCTTCCAGCCAGCGACTGCCTTGCCATCGCGCTCATCTCCGCCTCCTTCATGTGTCGGCGATGCTATCGCCAGTACTGGACAGCGAGAAAGCTGACGGACTCGACATTTGCATGGTGAGAAAACTTCATACAGCCGCTCAATGCCTCATCTCCGACTCGACGCCGCCCTTTTTATGCGTCGGCGGACCCTCTTCAGCCACTTGCCATCATGAGACGCTGGCGACGGAGAGGAGAGTGGCACGAGGCAGTAAGGAAGCTATGATGGCCGGATATAGCCGCCTGAACCGTCGGCCACAGCCGGAGATTTGCGACGCCAGCCTCATCTTTCCTCACGCGGCCATGCCCGCTTGCACCCATCCGCCATCATTAAAACCAGTCCCACCATCCAGCTTTATGCGCCGGCGAGGATCATGCCGATGATAGACAACGAGAAAAGCAAAGGATGGGAGGATGCTAAGTTGACTAGAAAAAAAACGAGAGAAAACAAAGCTGCCGACTG
This sequence comes from Canna indica, assembly GCA_034359265.1. Classification (NCBI taxonomy): domain Eukaryota; kingdom Viridiplantae; phylum Streptophyta; class Magnoliopsida; order Zingiberales; family Cannaceae; genus Canna; species Canna indica. The sequence goes on from CP136891.1 coordinate 1,855,741, forward strand.
AAATTGCATGTGCTAAACACAGCCAATGATGTTTGACCGTATGCACTAATTGCCATCGTTGGGAAGGAAAACATGTACGAAAAGGCAAAGAATGGAAAAAGATACGGAGAAGGCTCGAAAAATAATATAATCAAGGCCTAGAAAATTGGGTCTGATACCACATGTTAGATTTTATAGAAACACAACATGATCTAACTGATGACATAATAAAATCATAAATAGAACATGCATAAATTTATAAACATCTTAAATTGCGGAAGCGTAGGATCGAGACTAATCTCCTGCCATTGATACCGTGTTGATGCGTTGCTTCGGTTCACTTTCTTTTGCTCATGTGCACCTTCCTCAATAGGCCTTCCAGTACTCTCTTCAGAACCCTCAATAGATGGTGTAGAAAGGTAGAAAATGAGTATGGGGACCTATGAGTATTCAGACCTATTTATATACGCACTTTGCCATCAAATGTGGAAAGATAGGCTTGAATCGGGTTTGAGATAGACACGGGTAAAATGGTAAAACATAAAATATGTGGACCACATAAGGATAGACACATGAACATATGTGGTCCACATCAGATGATGATGTGGACCATGCATTTATAATGCCACGTCCAACAGAATCAGCTTTCATAGGAGCCAGGGAAGCAAAGATGAGGGAGGGTTTGTGATAACTAGGAGAGGAGTCAACGGAGCTCGCCGTAGATTACCACCGTCGTTGTCGTCGAAGCCGGGATTAAGGTAGGATTCTTCTCCTCCTCTTTGTTGTTTTTCGTCGTTTTACTGACGTGGTCATCAGCAAGATGAAATCGAAGGCGAGGGAGGAGGTCGGAAGTGTTCGAAGACCGTCGAAGCATAGCTTGATGCCGCAGCGTGCAACGTGCACAGCACGCTCTGCGCGCTGCTGTTGCGCCTTTCGGCGCTGTCTGCAGCTCCGTCGGGGACAAAAGACCGGCAGAGGAGGCGACGAGGTCGTCGGGGTAAATCGCTGGCGGCAATAGGGTCGGCCGATGATGGATTGGGGTGGATACACACCAGGCTAGGCCAGGCTTTCGCTCAAGCCTAGCCTGTGGCCTATTATAGACTTTTTTCTTGGCCTAAGCATGGCATGTTCATTAGTCTGGCCTGACCTGACCTATGACCAATTTATAAAGCCTGCAATTTAAAATATTTCATACATGCCAACAGACTAAAACATCAAACATGCCTAAAAATACGTCTTTACCCATGATCAGACCTTGCATATATAACATGCCGAATATAGGCTGAAAAATATTATATAATTGCATCACCTTAATAGACCCAGACCGGCAATGTCAGGCTCAATATATATGGTTTAAATTGAGTCTGAGTCTGACCTGATAAGAAAAATAGGCTTTGAAGTAGATCTATGCATTATTTTATTTTTAAATAGACCAAGCCAGGTCAGACCAAATACAGGCCGGCCAGGCCACGGGCCCCTAGCAGGCCGCTTGGCTCATTTCCACCCCTAGGGGTGGAGGCAGGGGAGTCGAGTATGAAACAGAGGAAGAGGGGAAGAGATGGACAGGGATTTGGTGCAATGGACTGGGACTTGGTGTAGGGATAAATAGTATATTAAATTATTTATTAATAGTTAATTAATAATTATGGTAAGTATTATAAAATAAATTATTTGGGCGATTTAGAGTTGTCCAATGGAGATGAATTGAATACCAAAGTTATTGGTTTCGCGTGTTGTACACGATAGTGGTGTGGGATTTCAGATCGAACTTTGTTTGGTGTCACTTTCATATTTTTCAGTATTATATCATAATCAAAACATTATTAGTTTAATTTGATGAATAATTAAATATTATAATAAATTATTAGATTAAATTAAATGACAACTTGGGAAATGAACAGTCAATTTGGGCTTGGGATCGATTCCATATTAGCCGATGATTTACCGTTGGATAAAATGATAGATTTACCTTATTGCCTCTAATTGCTTATATATTATTGTTTCTAATTCCTTTGAAATCTTATTGCATATGATTAATGGGCATGTCATATAGTTAGACTTGTGATTAGTTGATGTCGTTAGGGGTGAGCAAGATTCCCCGATTCATCGAAATCGATCGAACCGAACTCGAAATAATCGAACCGAATTATTTCGGTTTGGTTTTCAGTTAATTTTTTTTGGGATTTCGGTTTTCAGTTTGGTTCGGTGAATTTACCGAAAAAATCGGTTTTAACCGAATTTACCAAATATATATATGTATAATAAAATTTATAGCATGTATTGATATTTGCTTTGGTGGTTAAGTGAAACTTTAACCCTCCCGCTCACCAAGGTTCAAATCTTGCATGTGTATTATTATTTATTTTATATTTGATTAGATATATAATATTTGTTAGTTAAATATAAATTGGTAATGTAGTTTGCTAAGATGGTTAGTGACTTATGAAGTTAAAGTTTGGTATTCCTATGGATTTGAGTCTTGGCAAAAAAAAAAATTGGTTTTTTTTTCTCCCGAATCAAATTAACCGACAATATTTGGTGCAATTGACTAAGATGGATGGGGATTTGGTGCATTATTAATAGTTAATTAATAATTATGGTAAGTATTATAAAATAAATTATTTAGATGATTTAGATTCGTTGGATGGAGATGAATTGAATACCAAAGTTATTGGTTTTAGCGTGCTGGACGTGGTAGTGGTGTCAGATTTTAGATCGGACATCGTTTGGTGTTACTTTTATAATTTTCAATATTATATCATAATTAAAACATTACTAATTTAATTTGATGAATAATTAAATATTATAATAAATTATTAGATTAAATTAAATGACAAGTTGGGAAATGAACGGTCAATTTGGCTTGGGATCGATTCCATGTTAGCCGAAGATTTACCGTTGGATAAAATGATAAATTTACCTTCTTGTCTCTAATTATTTGTTATTGCTTATAATTCTCTTAAATTCTTATTGCATAGGATTATCGGGCATGTCATATAGTTAGACATGTGATTAGTTGATGTCGTATGTAAATTGCATGATTATGATGTTTATTATCTGGTACCGTTTATGGCATTATGCATTGATAATAAGTTGTTGATCACAATATTACATTTGCCTTGCATTGAATAGATCATATGTCATATCTAGATGAGACTATGCATGAGTGGATATGGGCTTTAACCCAAATTATTAGAAGCTTTAGCTTATTGATATTATTATTGGGCATATTATATATGAGTATATTGGAGGCTTACCCGGTTGATATTATTATTTGACCTGTTATATACGGGTATATAATTGGAGGCTTTAGCCTATTAATATTATTATTGGGCATATTATATAGGGGTATATTGGAGGCGGTAGCCTGTTAATATTACTGTTGGGCCTGTTAAATACGAGCGTTTCCACCGATGGTTATTTGGATACACTTGCGTGCAAGTGTGGGGGAGTCGGACACGACGCTCGCGGGCTACTCTTTCAGGGTAGTCGCACCTTTTGCTAGAGCAGGCTTGAGGTGTCACTCTCGAGTTGCGAGAGTGCTGGAGAAACTCACTGTTCTATTTACACTCTCGATCGGGTCTACTATTCATGTAGACATAGGGATGCATTATTCATCTTTGTTAAATTCATACTTGCATATGATAGCATGGGTATTCATGACATCATGGTATATTATTTATCTTTTATTGGTCATATTGAGAACACCAATAAAAGATATGGTGTTCCTATGACATATCTTTTATTGGTCATAGGAACACCATATAGAGTTTTGAGGAGATAGAGTTTTGGATCTCCTCCTCAAAACTCTTTCTTGTCATCATAAGATCTTCTCCTCGTAGCTAGATGGAGATCCTATGGTGAATATAATTGTCATCATAGTTTTTGATTTTGTATCTTGTCCTATTATTTTGATACATCATACCTGATACTTTATTGTATAGTTATGATGTTACTAGGGTATGTATATATGTGGTTTAAGTCCTCCGATTTTCGGCAGTGGCATTACTTCTGATGACGGCCCATTGCTAATATCAATATCCGCAAGAACAGGATGGTCGTTGCGGAGCCGTGACTGATAATAATATCAACAACAGAAATGGACCACTGCTAAGCCGTGGCTGATACCAAATTAGTAACGACCGACGTGGTCATTGCGGAACCATTGTTAAGTTATTGGCGATGCGCTTTTCTACCACGGCGTCATTGCAACGGGTCTGACCGTTGCTCGTCGTTGGTGATGGTCTTCAGCAACGGCTTACCAACGGAATCAGTCGTCGATGAAGATAGTTATTCCAGTAGTTCTTCTTCATAATATTTGAAGATGTTAGTGTATATCTTGGTGCTTATTTTTGTTACGTGGTCATCTAGGTAAAATCTTCTATTCGGGGGTTGACCTTAGACTGGGCGTAAAAATCCAACTTTAAGTGAATCCATTTTTCAAATATTAAATTAGAAAATATATCTTTAATTTCGTTTTGTATAAAAGTGCAAAGTGAAACAAAAAAATGCGCATAGAAAATATTATTGTCTTCGTACATTTGAAATGAAATTGGTTCCAAAGGCAGTGTATAAGCACTCACTAATTACATAGAAGCACAAGTAGTGGATCTCCCTCCACAAGATTAAGATATTCTACATACGAGTTATTGGAATCATTTCACACTCAAATAGGGTTTGAAGGGATTCGATATTTTTGAAGAGCATTTTAAAAATTTGCCAAAAATAGTTAGTTATTTTGACAATCTCTAAAATATTAGTCATTTTGTAGCAATTTAGAATTCCATTTTTTTTTGCTTTTAGTCTTTAAAAATCAACAAAACTTGGTAGTTAATGTAAAGAAAATTAGGAAAAAGTAACCGTTCTAAAGTCATTACTACGTGAACTAAGGATGCAATATTTACTTGAGAAACGGCTAAAAAAATTTGTAATATGGAGATGCAAGGTATCGATCCTCATATTTCTTGTATGCTAAGCTAGCGAGCACTCTACCCTTTGAGCTACATCCTCTTATATTTTATTTTTAAAAAATTAAACTCTTTAGATAAAGTCGTATTTTAATCTTTATCTTTTAATCAATTCAAATGCAGGTACATGATCAGCACTATTATAAGTAATGATTTTAATTAAAAATTAAAAATTAAAAGTTAAACGATTAAAATAATATTTATTAAATTTTTATATTTTAAATTATCTCTCTCTAGTTAAATTTCTGTGCCCGTCGCCGGTGATATAAACACTCAAAATGATATGGAAAAAATCACAAGTACATAGTAGAAGTAGTATTTACCAAAACTCTACTTAAATAAATAAGAAGATTAATTTAAATAATATTAAAATTTATCATATTAGTTAATATTTTAAAGATAAAATAAAATTTATAGATTTACAAGATAAAAAATCTATGTATAGATAATTAAGTGTGTTACTTAATGACACATTAGTTGATAATTTTTTTTAATAATAATAAATAAAATGATAAATTAATATAACAAAATTAGTATTAGATGTATATAGTTCCAAGAGGTTCACTTTAAGATATTTTAACTTTTTATTTCCATGGAATAGGAATAAGGTAGAATTTTAACCATTGCATATATTAAATGGAATAGGGTTTGGTTTTGTTATTCGGGATCATAGGGGTCATTGCGTTCGTGCACAAGGAGCTTGGAGTTTGGAGGATTGTCCAATCTTCATGGAGACTTTGGTGGTGAAAGAAGCATTGAGTTATGTCGTTGATGTTATTCACGAGCATTTTGTGGTTGAGTCAGATTGTAAAGTGTTGATTGATGCTCTGAATGGCTCCCCGAGTTGTCCACGGAGCATCCGGACTTTAGTTTCTGATATTTTACATCTTAAATCTTTATGTAATTTCTTGGGTTTCTACTTCATTGGTAGAAACGGCAACAAAGGTGCCCATTGGATAGCAAACAAGGGCACAAGGCACAGATTAGTAAAGACTGTTTTGTTTTGTCTTCGGTTCATCCTCCGAAGCTGGATGATATTTTGTATTTTGACAATTTGTGCTTCAATGCTAGCTGATCTTTAATATATGAGTAGTTTATTTTCTGGTAAAAAAAATGGCATTTGGTTGTATGTTGAAAGTAGATATATTCAAGTTGTCTCACTGTTATGTGTGAAGCTGCGACAAGACATGAAGCTGTTAAAATTGTTGTTTGGAATTCATATGCCTCGATCTATTTTAAATCGATTATTCATGTATTATATTTAAATGTTCACCTCCCTTGACAAATTTTTTATATCATAGGGGAAATATGGTGTCTCAGTTGTCAACTTACTCATGTTTCCTTCCACTTAATTCACTTAGGGCTTGTTTGGTACCATGTATAAGCTCATGTATAATATTATCATAATATTATATATGCAGTATTTGGGAACTCTTAAAAGGGTATTAACTAATACATGAACTAAAAATAGTACCTCATGTGGTGTATTAATAATATATTTATCATGAGACCTCATCATTATGTATGTATTAGAAAATAATAATTTTTCAAAATCGAATTTCTGAGTGGAAATTCTCAAATTCGGATTTTGAAAGTGAAAATTTTTAAATTATGAACGTAATATTTTGGATACTTATTTTACCCCGCCCAAAAATTTAAAAATAATTTTAATTGATGAATTTTTATTTAATGATAAAATATAATATATTATATTGTATATTATATTATATTATAAAGTAAATACTTTGTAATGTATTAGAAACTTTTGTACAAAGTCTATAAAACTAAATTTAAATTTAAAAAACTACGAAATATCATGATGAAAAATATTTTTGTTAACCACAATGCCTCTTTTGTATTATAAAAAAGTTTATTTTATTAATTAAAATACTAACGAGCTAAAATTTATTTCATTAATTAAAATACTATTTAGTTATACATGCTCATTATACATGTTTGAACCAAATAGTATAATAATAGTACAATACAAGCTAATACTATACAGATTAGCCAATACATACTACACTACTACAATTTTGGTCTTTTAGCGGTGATTGTTATGACATTTGCTAATAATTGTAAATATTATAAAAATATTATCATTAATAAATGAATTTTTATTAGATACATTGTCGTTAAAAGACTTTAGATGTAATTTATACAACCGGTAAAGTTGAAAATAATCACCACTAAATGTATATATATTTAAATATATAAATTTTTTGTGTAATTTTTAATAATAATTGTTAAATAATGTAAAAAGTTTGCTCCATCTAAATTATTTAGCAAAAATTATCTTATTGATTCTAATTAAATTGTCACTACAAAAATAATTTCTTTGGATTCGTTCGTTTCACAAACGTACTGTCTAGTACAGAACAAGATTAGTCGATATAGTATAAGATTGTACAGGACAGCATAAGAAATAATCTCATGTTCATTTCGCACGGTAATGGACATCAATTTTAGTACTATCTTGTATTCGTTTTGTATTGTTACAACACATTAAAAGACAATTTGACAAAAATATCATTTGCATGATTTATTATTCATTTCATCGTATAAAGCTTTTCAAACAAGATCATATATTATTATTACTAAATATTTGTTAACACAATGATTATAAATTCAATTAATATATTCTATTATAATTATATCACGAAAATATACTCTCTTTGAGTCTAAATATACTTTATATATATATACCATTTTTATCAAATATATTTTCATTAAGTCTAAATATACTTTTTTTTATCCCAATATATTCTCTTTAAATATATAGATATACTCCTTCTCTATCTAAATATACTTTCTTTTGATCCAAATATATTCTGTTTAAATATATAAATATACTCATTTTCTATCAAAATATATTCTCTTTTAATCCAAATATATTCTCTTTAAATATAAATATACTCATTTTAAAAAAATCGGACATTATTAAATTTTTTACATATATTGAAAATATATATGAAAAATACTATTATTGTTATTTTCAACCTTGTACCAAAGTAACATGCTCTTGTTATTTCAAATTAGAGTAACAAGAAAATGAGACTGATGTATTGTACCAAGACATTACTTTTATCCCGTCCATGATATATTTTCGTAAATGAACCGGGACAACGAGTGTTGTCCAATATTATATTTTAAAATTATGCGAAATGAACGAACTCTTATAGTATTAGTAATATACGTTGAGAAGACAACCAAACTACCTGTTACTAGGGCAACAAGGCAAGGCTACACAAGGAGTCAATGATGTGGTCTTTCATTTATGCTGCTGAATTTGTTTCTATACTAGTAAAAGACCAAACAGGTCACCTATAGTACAAATTAATAAATAAGGGCTAAAGTTCGTTCCTTTTTTTTTTTAAAAAAAAATTAATTAATTAGGTCAAGCTATCCTATTTATAAATCCTAGTAATTAATTAATTTATCACTATACGTACTAGTGAGTGAGCACCTTTTCCGTCAGTCATGGACTCATGGCACTACCGTTCACTCCTAGGGGTGGCAATTTTATCCGTATCCGCTAACTAAAAACCACATCCATACCGTATCTGATCCATATCCGCAAGTAAAAATGGATACAGATACAGATACGAATTTAGAAAACTTATATCCGCACGAATATGGTGTGAATACGGATATGGCTGTGGATCCGTACCGTATCCGCACCGCCTATCCGTACCACCTATCCGCGTTTCTGAATTACTATTTTGCCTATATAAGTTATTAATATATATAAGAGTTCTATGATAATTTCATGTCAAGATGAATTTTGAAGTATATTATATATTTATTTTGGATTAATGAATTGGTAATTTATTGATTTTTTTAATTAATTATATAATTTTAATAATTTTTAATTAAATACGGTGCGGATACAAATACGGTGCGAATATCCGTATTTGAAGCGGTGCGGATATGGATATCCATATTCACATCCGTAGCGGATACGGTGCGGATACGGATGGGCAGATTAATTAGGTCAAGCTATCCTATTTATAAATTCTAGTAATTAATTTTTTTTCATTAATTAATTAATTAATTAATTTATCACTATACACTAGTGAGTGAGCGCCTTTTCCGTCAGTCATGGACTCATGGCACTACCGTTCACTTCTAGGGGTGGCAATTTTATCCGCATCCGCTAACTAAAAACCGCATCCACACCGTATCCGATTCATATCCGTAAGTAAAAATAAATACGGATACAGATACGAATTTAGAAAACTTATATCCACACGGATATGGTGCGAATACGGATATGGTTGTGGATCCGCACCGCATACGCACCGCCTATCAGTACCACCTATCCGCGTTTCTGAATTACTATTTTGCCCATATAAGTTATTAATATATATAAGAGTTCTATGGTAATTTCATGTCAAGATGAATTTTGAAGTATATTATATATTTATTTTGGATTAATGAATTGGTAATTTTTTAATTTTTTAATTAATTATATAATTTTAATATTTTTTAATTAAATACGGTGCGGATACAAATGCGGTGCGAATATTCGTATTTGAAGCGGTGCGGATATGGATATTCATATTCACATCCGTAGCGGATACGGTGCGGATACGGATGGGCAGATTAATTAGGTCAAGCTATCCTATTTATAAATCCTAGTAATTAATTTTTTATTATTATTATTATTAATTAATTAATTAATTAATTAATTTATCACTATACACTAGTGAGTGAGCGCCTTTTCTGTCAGTTATGGACTCATGGCACTACCGTTCACTCCACTCCAATTAATTAATCGACGTTCAAAGAAGTCTATGCTATTTTCTTTCCTTCGTCAAATATCCATCAGGATCCATTTAATTAATTATAATTGACTCGAATTAATGTTTTCTTCTTAATTCGGTCAAATTTTTTCAATGATTAATTATTTTGTGGTTGAATTCATTTAGCTGATTCGATTAGCCAAATCTGATAATTCATAGGAATCATAGGTACCTTTGAAAACGATTTACATATTTCTTTAATTATTTTTTTCTAATAATTAAATTAGGTCCACCACCAATTATTGAGTATGCAACCCACCTACTGTCAATAATTACTTAGCATGTTCTTAATTAAGAATATATATTAAGCTTCTAATGCGTCCTATTTATTAATCCCTATTAGGTCGGCTATCATCCTGTGGGCAAGCGGGTGGTGTCTATGGGCGGGGTGGTGAGATTGCGCCACGTCACCCCATCCGGATCTTAAAGCACCAAAGTTTTAATACACTCAGGTTTTAAGTTTGGATAAATTGGAATTCCAAGAAATACACAGAGAAATACATTAGATTTTAATACACCCGTTAAAAAATATTTTACACTCTGTCCCTCTTCTTCTTTCCTCTCTCGTTTCCCATTCCTCTCTCTTTCCCGTCCTCCTATGGCCGTTCGCCGTCGATTTCGCTGCTCATGTTTTCCGATCGTCGCCGACCAGGTCACCTCTCTCTCTCTCTCTCTCTCTCTCAAGGTCGACGGCGCTGCTAGGGCAAGCAGTGCTGGGCTGGCGACCTTACTCCGCCGGCCGCTGCTAGGGCAAGCAGCGCCACCGGCGACCTTATTTCGCCGGTTGCTACTAGGGCAAGAAAAATGTTTTGTGAGGTTTGGGGAGTTGTAGGCTGTAAGATTGGAGAGTTATTCTAGGGTTGTAAGGTTGGGGAGTTCTTCTAGGGATTCAAATGGATCTTGATAGTCTCGATCTTAGTTTTGTGAGGTTGCTTATGCCATTGAACCAATGTGGCCATTTCTGCTATATGCATCTTCTTTAGATACGAAAGGCACTTCAATTTGTCCAAGTCTATTCTTGTAGAACAATCAATGAAGAATATGGACAGTGACAAGAGACCAGTCATGTTGTCAATGGAGGAACAAAGTTCAGCAACATGTTCAGCTTGCACATCTTCAATTACTTATTTTCCATCGTCACGTCCATTTAATTAAATTATAATTGACTCGAATGTTTTCTTCTTCGTTCAAAATTTTCCAATGATTAATTATTTTGTGGTTGAACTCATTTAACTGTTTCGATGAGCAAAATCTGAAAACCATTTACAAATTTCTTTAATTATTTTTTCTAATAATTAAATTAGGTCCACCACCAATTATTGAGTACGCAAAAGAAGATATTTTAAGGTTCTAGTGCGTCCATTAATTAGGTCGGCCTTCATCCTATTTATTAATTCCGGTGATTAATTATTCACTATATGCTAGTGAAGGAAGTGGTTTCACGTTCAAAAGAAGGTCTCTAATTATGTCAACTGTTCATTTATCTATTGACATTCCCATTAAAATATGGGCAACAAAAACTATTTTACTTAATTTATTATGCAAATTGCATGCAAATTTTGTTAAGAAATTAGATCTAACTCATCCCAAAAGCTAGCTAATGAAAGAAGATTGCCTAAACTATTTAAAGACTATTTTGACTATATTTTTAACTAATATGAAATTTTAACACACTCTTTCACGATCAAAATTGGACATATGAAGCGTGAAGTTTTGCAAGACTGAACACCTGCGGATGACACAATTGGTTTTGATATCATGTTAAAAAATTAATTATTTAATTTTATCTTAAAAATTAGCTAATGGAGAGAGAATTAATAAATCTATTAAAAAATTACTTTAGGTATATTTTTAACCAATATTAATAAACTTGGACGATAGCCTAGCAGTCTAGCAGAGTGTACCTCCAAAGTCCTTAAATGGAGTGGAGAGGAAGTGTTGGGAGAGAAGGCATAGAGATTGAGGCAATCAACAACAACTCCAAAGCCGGCGAGCAGAGCAGCTGCCAGCGGCGTACGTTATGGCGGAGGACGACACCATTTCCGCCATGTGGTGCTCCCTCGTACCGACAATTCAATACCAGTATGGGGGTGCACAGCTCAACATGGAGATGACGGAGACGGAGACCGATAATTATAATTATGCAGAATCAGGTATTATTATTAATCATTATTAATTGGTATACGTCTTCTTAAATATATACGCTAGCTTGAAATGAAAAATAATTAATTAATTATTAATTACAGAGGCAGAGACATCAGTTGATGTGGAAGCACTGAGTGACATAGAAGCAAGGTGCTCCATCTCCCTCCACAACATATTTTGCCCAACATCAATTACTGGAATCACTGGGATCACATGCCGCACACTTATCCAATAACTGGTATACCCTTTTAATTACAGTCTTTTTTTATTGATTAATTATTTGTTGACGTATAGATAGATAGATAAAAGATGCATATATATATAGAGAGAGAGAGAATACATGAATTCTTTTTATATATTTGTTGATATATATATATATATATATATATATATATATATATATTAATTACATAGATGGAGGATCCATATACATACATGAATTCTTTATTAACGTACTACCAGTTCTTCATTAATTCTGAAAATTAATTCTAGTTGATAAGAACTTGAAACGCAATGCATTGATTAATTAATGAAAATTGTTCATCGGAGCAGAACACATTGATCACTATGTACAAGGTCAAGTTCAACATGCCGCGCCAATAAACTACAGCCGCAAGGAACAGGAGATAACGCAGGCTTATTCAAAGGCTGGTACGTACGTAAGCCAGATCAGATTTTTAATTATATCTCTAATTATATATTGCATGTGATCCACCTGATCTGTGAACATAAATTAAAGGGTAAATAGTAAAAATCTCATCTGAATTATGACCATTTATAATTATCTGTATAAATTTTGAAATTAGATAAGAAAAAATTAAATTTTATGAAATTAATAAAAACATCCCTCTGTTAATAAATTAACTTAATATTATTTATTTAATAATTTTTAATGACACTTAATAATCTTTTATTGATTTAAATATTAAAAGATAATATAAAAATAATCAATTAATTAATTAAAAATTAGAAAATATTAATTGTTAGGAAAGTTAATTAGAAAATAAATTTGCAATTAATATTTTCTAAATTTTTTAGTTTACTTTTTTTTATTTTATCCTTTATTATTTGAACAAATGAAAGGTTATCACGTGTGATTTTAAAAAGACTATGTTGAAAATAACATTGAGTTAATATATGATGTGATTTTGTTAGTTTTATAAATTTTAGTAATTTTTTAATCTAATTTTAAAGTTCATACGAATAATTACAAATGAATCAGCTCGGAGGTCTTCGATGCTATTTACCCTAAACTAAATGAATTTCTCTAACTTAAAATAACTAAAAATTAAAACAATTAATGTACTCAGAGTTGCATTTTTATTTTATTTTTTATTTTTATTTCCATGTGGCCATGTGCACCATAGAGGGCCTAATTGGTTCTTGAGGTTTATTTTTTTTAAAAAAAAATTGTAGATATTATGTCAAGTAAAAATAAAAAAAAATTAACAAGTACTTAATTGTGACATAGAAAAACACTAATAGCGACTATGCATATGATACATTAATTACTAGATTAGCATATTTTTTATATTGGTTTTTTTTCTTAAAAAAATACACACATGAATATTCGAATAAAGCAGTACAACTAAAAATTTAACTCATGATCTTTCTATTTTTGGCTGGCAAATTTGATAATTTCTGACACTAGAACCAAATTAAATTTCAATTGTTCAGGAGAATTCTCCTCCGATGTAAAGATCAAACCAATCCGGAAAGTGTCGGACTCAAGCAATGCAGAGTCAAGCCGTTATGATCCTAACATTATGTCAATCGGTCCATATCGCTACAATGACCTTAAAAAATTAGACTCCGCAAATAAATATAAAAAGGCATTTCGAAATACTATGCTCACAAGGTCAGATGAGGATAAATGCATGAAGAAAATCAAGGAACAAGAAATAAAACAGTACTACCCTGACATACCACGCTTTGATTATTGGGAAAAAAGGGCAAACGATTGTGATCAAAATGAATACGATCGATTATTGAGTCGTTGTCTCGTGATCGATGCATGCGCCATCTTGGGTTTTCTTCATATTGTTAAAGTCAAAGAAAAAAATATGGAATATTGGATTGACAGGTATAAAAAGCAAGAGAAAGAAAACCCAAATGCAGTTGATCTAGACGGAGACTTCGAGACAGAGGAAGAAATCGGAGGAGGAATCGACTTCGCAACAGAACAACATATTTACTCTTTTGAGAGGTATATATATATATATATATATATATAATTGGTGTGAATTTTATTTTATAAAATCACTATTCCTAATTTTGCTTTCTTTTTTCTTTTGTTGTAGGGATATATTACCAGGGGGCTCCAGTGACCTGCTTCACGAAATTATCCTGATAGAAAATCAAATTCCCTACATTATCCTTGAAATAGTTTACAACCAAATCAATAAAGATAGAGTTTATGAATCAACCCTTAAAAGTCAAATAATTAACTATTTACATAAAAACATGTTATCACTCTACTCCAAAGCCACCCCGGAATGTGCAATTATCACCGAAGAATCCATACAATTTGAATACATCCTTGATTACTGCCACATCTATAATAAACCAACCCAATTAGGTACAAGCTGGAAGCCTACAAAGTCAAAAAGTACCATCTCAAATCGATGGCGTCGTGCAACTGATTTATACGAGGCAGGCATAACATCCAAGAGATTTAAATGTCATTGTAGATCTCTATTGGATATAAACTTCGAAAATGGAGTGCTGGAAATTCCTACCTTGACGATTGATCTGCAGACAAGGACATTGTTTAGTAACATAATAGCTTTTGAACAAAAACTAGATAATCCTAATACATCAAATAATTACTTCACTGCTTATGTTAAGTTCATGGCTGACCTTGTGACCACAGTAGATGATATTAAACTACTTGCCAAGAAAAGAATTATCGAGCACCATTTTAGAACAGATGAAGATCTCTTACAACTCTTTGAAGACCTCGTGAAGGGTGTCAGGTTTAGTGTTGACCAAGATAAGTATTTGACGGAAATGTTTACTACATTGGAGCTTCACTATGAATCTCGACCTAAGAAATGGATGGCAGATCTAAAGCGAAAGCATTGCAACACCCCGTGGATGATTATAGGGACCTTGTTTGGGGTTGTCATCTGTACTTTCACCATTGTGCAAACAGTGTATGCTATCAAGGGCAAGTAATAAACCCAGGTATTATATATAAAAGTCTTAGTAAGTCTTCCACCACTAATTCATCACTCGAGTTATATTTTGATGATTCTTGAGCTTGATTGAGTCATTATTCTTGAAATCCCTAGTTTGATCTCTAATTCTTTGATATTGTCTTCAAAACTTCATCGATTCATCACCTTGAGGCATCAAGAAGACTAGGGAGTTTGTTGTGAAGCTAAGTATTTTATTATTTGATTTATTACTCTATTTTGTGTTGTATTTTCTTATTATTTCATTGTATTTGAGTTCGTGTAAACCTAGAGTGCTAGATTGATTAAGTTGATGGTTGTCTTTGTGTTTGAGTCTTAATTCCATCGGTGTAAACATAGTTTACTATGATTAATTATGTTGTCCCTTAGGTTGAGGTGGAAGAGTGCTCTCGGTAAGAAGGCAGAGACTTTCGGGTGTGAAAGTGCCTTAGGTTGAGAGCGAGACTCTTCGAGTCAAAGTCCTCGTTGTAATGGAAACAAGATTAATCTAGTAAAGTTTAGTTTGAAAATCCTAAGCGGGGTGCTTAGGTAGTGGAGTAGGCATTAGGGCCTAACCACTATAAATAATTATGTTTGAATTGATTCTGCTTGTATGTGTTTATTTCATTATCGCATTTTCGTTGCTTTCGCTTGCTACTCAACTTGTAATTTGCCTAAGTAACCAAGTAAATGATTAAAATCGAAATTAGACGACAAGTTTATATAACATACTATTCAACCCCCCCTCTAGTGTGACAATTTTACCAAACAATTGGTATCAGAGCGGGTCCGTAGCTTGAGATTTCACCGTCTCTTCTACACTTTGCTTCCATCTAGAAAATGACATTAGAGTCGGTAGCGTCTTCACCTCCTAGGTTCGATGAATCGAACTTTGCTCTTTGGAAATTTAGAATGTACACGTTCTTAAAGACTAGAGGTTTTGATGTTTATAACATAATTAAATTAGAATACATTAAACCAAAGGTTGACATGCATGATTGGAGTGAAATGACAAAAAAATATTTCAATCTAATGGAGATACTATGTAGTTCATATTTTGTACATTACCTAATAGCATCATTGAATAAGTCATGCATTATACTTCAGCTTTTGATTTATGGGCATGTTTAAACATCTTATATGATTATGCCAAAACTGAGGAGTTAACTACTTTTCAAGAAGGTGATGATGACAATGGTCATCCCTCCAATGCTAACTTGGTTTTTGAGACCCATAGTGTTTCTAGTCAAAAAGACATTTCAAAGAGCCGAAAAAGAAATGTCATTTGTCATTTGTGCAAGGAGAAGGGGCATATCAAGAAAAATTGCCCATTATTGAAAAACAAAGTAAGGAAGAGGTCAAATGCTTTTAAATCGTCCTCTGATTCCCTCGAAGTATCCTCTTATCATGACAATAGAGCTACTTCTCAATTGTGCCTCATGGCATTAAAAAATGAGGTAAATCCTTCCACCTCTTGTCATAATAAAATTTTTATTGATAATGATAGTCATAGCTCCTCTAGTTCATTTGACATGCCATATGAGGAACTAGTTGAGGAATGTCAAAAAATATATGCCTTGCTTGTGAAAAAGAACAAGGAAAATAGAAAATTTAAGAAAGAAAATTTAAGGCTTAGTTCTCATGTGCATGAACTAGAAAATAAAAAATTGAATACAAGTAGACTTATTTCTTGTCATGATGATTTTAAGCTTGAAATTGAGAATTTAAAAAGTGGGATAAAAGATTTGAAAAATAAAAATGAGGATTTGAAAGCCAGATTGAAGTTTAGGAATAATGACTTGAAAAATAATTTCAAAATTGAGAATGAAAAATTAAAAATTAAAAATAACATGTTGAAATCTCAATTGCATGCTATTCACAAATCCATGAGTGATTCAAAAAATGAGGTTGTATTCTTAAATAGGAAAATCACTGATTTATCAAATGTATTTTTCTTTAAGAACTCTAAAAATAAAAATGCTTATGTAAAGAATGCTAAGGTTCATAATCATTCTCATGTCAAGTATTCTTCCTTTAAACCCCATGTCCGAAAAGAAAAAGTTTCATGAAAACTATTTTTGTTGTGGTATATATGATCATGCTATTCATGATTGTACATTTAAAAAAAATTCAAGTGTTGCTAAGACACTTTGGATTCCTAGGCCAACTCACCCTCAAGGACCCAAAGTCATTTGGTTGCCGAAGGTTTCTTGTTCTCTTGTAGGGGGAGCTACCACACATGGTTGAAGGAAAGTGATGTGTTGAAGTTGACCATAGACTCAAATAATGAATCCTCCATTGGTTGCAACTTCAAGCTACCTTGATGTCTTAGGTAAAGTTGGCATCAAAACTATTTCGGTATCATCTTCTAACTTGCATTATTTTACCTTAGTTGAATATTATGATACTATGCTTAATTCTAGTTGATCTCAGTGCTCTCGATTTGTTTTATGAAATGATTTTTTGATTTTGATTTTTCGATCTCTTCGGAGACCAATGTAGCCTATAACGGGCTCATGCGACCTTACGGTTCTAAATCGTAGGCTCATTATGGCCTTTCGATTTTCAACCAATAGGAAGGATTTGAGATCATATTTTCATATTTATTAATTTTGTGATATCTTAAAATTCGTTTTGGTATCACTTGATTTCATTTAAAATAAATTTCAAACTATCTAGCAAAGATGCATGTTGAAAATGATATTTGAATCATTCTTTGCTATTTTGTTTGGTTAGCTTGCTAGTAGCCTTAATTTTATTATTTACTAATGAAGTCTACTTGCAAGTTGAAAATATTAATGGAATGCTATACTATCATAAAGAAAATGGAAAAGAAAATGAAAAGTTTGGAAAATTCCAAGAATGAGGTATGAGTTCGTTTTTGCAAAAATCTTAATATAATAATTGAATATTCATGTTTAATGATGTCTCTATATTCATGATTGATGTTGCGTGATAAATCTATGAAATTTCATGAGTATGTAAAATTTTGATAACTTAGGTAATTTTATGATATCTTGATTGAATGAAACTGCTCTAGGTTGGAATTCCTTATTAGAAATCTCATTTTGAGTAAATACTTGGTAAACATATTTAGATACACATATCACATGATTCTAGGTGTTTAAACTTGAAAATTCATGTCTAGATGAACAAAGTGATAACTAATTCACTTTAGGGGACTAAAATCTGGAAAAGTTTGACCCAAGTCAACAAATCTACTTGGACACTTCATTTTAAGTCCAAACTTCATAAACATGTTTAGAAATATGTATGACATATTTTCATGCATTTAGAATGAAAACTTCATATAGATATGGATAAAATGACATAGAGATCATTTCATGATAACCTCTTGTGAACCGAGTTTACCCAAGTCAACAAATTGACTTAGAGGTCTCATTTTCAATCCATATTTGAGGAACATGTTTAGATTTACACATGTTAGGTGTCCATAGGTTTAAATTTGAAAAACCACAAGTAAATGGTAAGATTGAAACTTAGCAAGTTTCATGATAACTAGCTTAGTTTTGAATAAAACCATACTAGATTGATATCTTAACTTAATGACATAATTTTCATCTCAAACTTGACATACACTCATTACATGACCATTATGTGGTATTATAAAGTTTGAATAAAAACTGAATACGTTTTGAAAATAACTGAAAATTACAAAAATATCATTGAAAATTCAGTATTTTCAGTTATTTCTAGAAAAATATAGAAAAATCTTTTTTAACTATTCTTGAAAATGAACATTCACTAAAAAATCTAGTTTCTTCAGTAAAAATTTCAAAATGTTTCATCAAGAATCTGATTTATAGTTGAATTTTGAAGTTGAATTTCAAAAATGCAAAGTATCATCCTCTTGAAATATCAAATTTTCGATACTTTAATTTTTCATCGAAAACTTCAAATAAAACCTTGTGTATACAATTTTGGTTACATTTCTAATATCATTCACACCATTGATTGGGTAAAATCATTTCTATGAATGATTTTGATAACTTGAATGATAGCTAGAAAATCTATTTTTTCATTGAATTCAATATAGGATGAAAAATGAATTTAGATAATTCATTTTGAGCTCAAACTTGACACAAGCATCTTAAATGATCATTCAGCGATGTCTGAAAAGTTTGAAGTAAAATTGACAACTTTTAAAAAAAAACCTAAAATTTACAAAAATGCCCCTAGACTTTTAGGAATTTTATAAATTTATAAAAAACTGATTTTTGAATATTTCTTGAACCTCTAGATTCCTTGAAAATTCTAGTTTTTTCGATTAAAGTTTCAAAAAATTTCGTTAAGAATATGACTTTATAAGGATTAAAATATTTGATTTTTGTAAACTTGAAATATACTTTGACCTAAGTCAACAAAGTGACTTAGAAATTTCATTTTGAGTCCAAACTTAATTCATATACTTAGATTCACTCATGTTTGATGTCTAGATGCCTAAGATAGAGAAAATATGAGTAGATAGCAAAATTTGATACTTAGCCATTTTCATACTTTCATGCCAACTTTGAATGAAATCGTGCTAAGTTCATAAGTCGATCAAATGACATTAGTTTCACCTCAAACTTGATATACATGCTTTAAATGATCATATCTTGATATTTTGAAAGTTTGAATGAAATTTAAAAATGTCATAAAAAATATATGATATTTACGAAAATATCCATACTTGATTACATACATGATTCTTAGTTTTGGATTCTATCTATCATTCCTTGATATCATGTATTGATTAGTCTCAAAATTGATATTAATATTTTCATCCCTTGACTTGGTTGACTTTGGCTTTCATGAAAAATATTTTCTAGACTCAACTTTAATTTTAATTGTCTTTAATTTTTTGCCCTTTTTGATTGATGTCAAAATGGGGAAAAAAATATAAGTAAAGGGGAAGAAAATATAGGAAAATCATGCATATAGATAGGAGGAGTTCTATTATATAGATATGCATGTTGATAGGGGGAGAAATCTCATGTTTGATATCCTTCGCGCTCTAATGAGTATATTTTCTTAAGGATGTTTGTCATCATAAAAAAAGAAGAGATTATTGGTCTAAGGTTTTCTACCTTGATCTTAATCTCGGTTTTGATGATAACACATGGAACTAATGACTTCATGAAGAGTTATTTTCAGGTTCCATATCGGTTAGCGCACGACGTCCTCGATCGGAAAAATCGGAGAAATCGGCAAGGACGCTCGTCGACGCTCGAGATTATTCGAGAAGTTAGAGTTTAGGTTTATGATGTCTAGATAAATTATAAATTCTCATGATGATGCTAAGAAACTCAAAAACTAATACTGAACCCTAAAATATGAAAATTCGAAAATCGTCCTAAAATTCACTAAGCCTAGGGAGCTACTTGGAGGGCTATATGACCTAGACATTTTCTTGACATAAATAATAGCGATAATTATTTCTTGGATAAAAATTAGATAACGATGTATTTTAAAGATTTTTTGAAAGTCTTTAGTCTACCCATACTTGACTCGAGAAATTAAAAAATTTTCGTTTTTCAAAAATTTGTACTAGACCCCAAAAATTAAATTTTGATTCTTAAGAATTTTAATTTTTTAGATATTTTTATTGAATCCAAATGGGGGATAATCCTTATATAACATTTATGTTTTAAAGTTATTCACTTAAAGTTAGTAAATGTTATAAAAGTAGACTTAGCGAAGACGGAACCAAAACGAGCAGAAAAACTCATCCAAACCAAGCAATGCAATGCAGTCTGCCTAGTTTCGGTCGGCTGGTCGATCGACCGAATGCTGCCAAAAATTGGCAGTAGGCAATTCGGTCGACCGGTCGGTCGACCGAAGTGTGCCATAAAGTAGCAATTTCCTTTCGATCGATCGACGATCGATCGGACGATAGAAACAGCTAGTTTTCCGCCCGTTGAGCCGCCTGTTTCATCCCATCTCCTCAAGACTTATATTTAGAAGCCTTAGCAAGTCTTCCACCACTAATTCAACACTCCGTGAGCCATATTTTGATGATCCTTGATCTTGATTGAGCCACCATTCTTAAAATTCCTAGTTTGATCTCTCATTCCTTGATATAGCCTTCAAAACTTCATCGATTCATCACCTTGAGGCATCAAGAGGACTAGGGAGTTTGTTGTGGAGCTAAGTATTTTATTATTTGATTTATTGCTCTATTTTGTGTTGTATTTTCTTGTTATTTCATTGTATTTGAGTTCGTATAAACCTAGAGTGCTAGGTTGATTAAGTTGGTGGTTGCCTTTGTGTTTAGGGCTTAATCCATCGGTGTAAATATAGTTTACTAGGATTAGTTGTGTTGTCCCTTAGGTTGAGGTGGAAGAGTGCTCTCGATAAGAAGGCGGAGACTTTTGGGTGTGGAAGTGCCTTAGGTTGAGAACGAGACTCTTCATGTCAAAGTCCTCGTTGTAAGGGAAATAAGATTAATCTAGTAAAGTTTAATTTGAAAATCCTAAGCGGTGTGCTTAGGTAGTGGAGTAGGCATTGGGGCCGAACCACTATAAATAATTATGTTTGGATTGATTTTGCTTGTGTTTATTTCATTATCACATTTTCGTTGCTTTCGCTTGCAACTCAACTTGTAATTTGCCTAAGTAACCAAGTAAATGATTGAAACCAGAATTAGGTGATAAGTTTAGATAACATACTATTCACCCCCCTAGTGTGGCCATTTCACCCAACAGGTAATAGCCTCCCAGCTAATCAGATGAACCCTCTACTGTCCTTGCTAGAGGACCAAAAAAAATTTTTAATTGAAGAATTGATATTTTCAATAGATTGTTTATTCATCCAAGAAACAGCCAAATTATGCAAAGGAATTAATAGCATTTAGCACAGAATTGACAAGAATCAAACGATCAGCTTGAGAAATAAATCTATTCTATCAAGAGTCAATCCTAGACTTAATGTTATCAAACACAAAATCAAGAGAATGGACAGGAGCTCTTCTAGGAGCAATCATATAACCCAAGTATTTAAAAGGGAAGTGACCACTTTTCATATTCAAAGTGGAGCAAACTTTATTTTTGCCGGCAAGAGAAGCATGCTTTGGAAAGTAAATATCATATTTTGCAAAATTGACAACTTGACCAGTCAAAGATTCATAACAAGCAAGAATGTTCTTAACACTTTGCAATCCTATATCAGTTGCACGGAAGACTAAAAAAATATCATCAACATACGATGGGAGAGCTGAAAAGAATCCCTAACGTTAAAAGGAATAATCTTCTTTCTTAGCAACAGCCTTGTTAAGCAAGTTAGTTAGAGTTTGAGCAACCAAAATATAAAGATAATGAGACAAGGGATTACCTTGTCTTACCCCTTTATAAGAAGAAAATAAAGAAGAAACATAACCATTTACAAGGCAAGCAAAGCTGGGAGAAAAAACACAAGCTTTAATCCATTCCACAAAATCACGAGGAAAATTATTAAGTTTCATGACTTGGAAAATAGCATGCCAATCAAGCTTATCAAAAGCTTTATCTAAATCTAATTTAACAAGAATATAATGTCTAGAACTTTTAGATGCATAAATTGAATGGGTTATTTTCTGAACAATCATAATGTTATCTTGAATATTCCTTCCCTTGAGGATGCAGTTTGCTCAGGAGATATTAGAAGGGGAAGCATAGGTTTAAGCCTATTTGCTAAAATTCTATAAGGAGTTTGGTCTGTAATCTTTTACTAACCTAGGAGTCCTAATCTTAGGAATAAAGGTAAGGAGAGTTTGTTTCCATTCATGATGGATAAAAGCTGTAGCATGAAAATTATTAACACAAACAATAAAAGAAGCAAAAATTGAGGACCAATAGTATTTAAAAAATTATCCAGTAAGGCCATCTAAATCAGGACTCTTGCCATTAGGAAGTTGTTTAACCACTTGCCAAATCTCATCAGATGAGAAAGGGCAAGTAAGGTTGTTCCAATGGGAAGAGGGTAATTATGAGAAAACAAGCCAATCATAAGAATTGTCATGAGAAACAAAATCTGCAGACCACAGAGAGGTATAATAATTGACAAATATAGACAAAATATTTTTTTCATCGTACACAGTCTGATTTAAATTATTAGAAATAGAAAGAATGAGATTTGCTCTTCTTTAAGAGGTGACAACTTTATGAAAAAATACAGTATTTTTATCCTCATCATTAATCCACTTAATCTTAGCTTTAAACTATCATTTAATAGAGATTTATTTTTGCAAGACAGTTGTTTTATTATAAAAAGATCTAAGAGTGTCCTCATGAGAAGAAGAAAGAGAATGGGAGGACTCAACCATTTCTAAGTTGAAAATTTGAGCTTGAGTAGAAGAAATGTCATCTTCTAGCCTACCAAGAACATTTGTATTTCATTCAGAAAGTCTATATCTAATTTGTTTCAAGTTTAAAGAAAATTTGAAAAATTGAGAAATAAAAGGGTCCGAAAAAGATTTAGAATTCCTAGGCTTAAATTTCGAAGCAATAATATTCAAATTAAAAAATAATGGACAATGATCAGAACCTACTCTAGTAAGATGCAAGATTAAAGTTTTATAAAAAAAATGCAACAATGCAGCATTAACAAGAGACATATTAAACCTCCATATATATAGTAGCACTATAATCCATTTAGAACCAATATGTTCTACATATATTGTAATTAAGGACTTTGGTAGGTCTGGGATCACGTGGAAACTTTGAATCCGAAGTAGACACATTAGCTAGGCTGATGACATGCATGCTGGGCTATCTTTGAACCATGAGCAAGCATTGTTCATTGCTCAGCCACCCTTGTAGTTACTACTTTTTGTTTACCTGGGAGATGATTGGGCTTCTTTTTGTCTACTTGCCATTGCATGGGATGGATATGTTCTACATATATTGTAATTAAGGACTTTGGTAGGTCTGGGATCACGTGGAAACTTTGAATCCGAAGTAGACACATTAGCTAGGCTGATGACATGCATGCTGGGCTATCTTTGAACCATGAGCAAGCATTGTTCATTGCTCAGCCACCCTTGTAGTTACTACTTTTTGTTTACCTGGGAGATGATTGGGCTTCTTTTTGTCTACTTGCCATTGCATGGGATGGATATGTTCTACATATATTGTAATTAAGGACTTTGGTAGGTCTGGGATCACGTGGAAACTTTGAATCCGAAGTAGACACATTAGCTAGGCTGATGACATGCATGCTGGGCTATCTTTGAACCATGAGCAAGCATTGTTCATTGCTCAGCCACCCTTGTAGTTACTACTTTTTGTTTACCTGGGAGATGATTGGGCTTCTTTTTGTCTACTTGCCATTGCATGGGATGGATATGTTCTACATATATTGTAATTAAGGACTTTGGTAGGTCTGGGATCACGTGGAAACTTTGAATCCGAAGTAGACACATTAGCTAGGCTGATGACATGCATGCTGGGCTATCTTTGAACCATGAGCAAGCATTGTTCATTGCTCAGCCACCCTTGTAGTTACTACTTTTTGTTTACCTGGGAGATGATTGGGCTTCTTTTTGTCTACTTGCCATTGCATGGGATGGATATGTTCTACATATATTGTAATTAAGGACTTTGGTAGGTCTGGGATCACGTGGAAACTTTGAATCCGAATTAAGTAGACACATTAGCTAGGCTGATGACATGCATGCTGGGCTATCTTTGAACCATGAGCAAGCATTGTTCATTGCTCAGCCACCCTTGTAGTTGCTACTTTTTGTTTACCTGGGAGATGATTGGGCTTCTTTTTGTCTACTTGCCATTGCATGGGATGGCATGATCTCATGCAATTGTTCATCTTTGGACTTCACTTTTAATTTTCTTTTTCTTTTCTTTTTTAAATAAAACACTTGCAATTATAGCTGCAGTTGTTGAGTCAAAGACACATATATAATAGAATAAGCAATACATAGCTAGGTGAAGCATTCAGCTTTTCATGCATGATTATTCAGCTTTTCATGAATCCTTAAAAGCTCATGCTTTTCTCTCCCTCTTCATAAAGCTTCCCTATTGACAAGATCACTAATTGTACTGCGATTAGAAATGAACAATATAAACATATTGGAAGACATACAATGGCCTTTTATTTTGCCAAGGAACATCGCCTAGGAGAAGCGCAACCAACTATCAACTAACACACTAAAATTTTCATGACAACTTGCATCATAAACTTCAACCACTTACATTAGAATAATATCCATTACAATAATAAAATGTTATTCAAGATATTTTATACATCTCTACGAAAATCAATGTTAAAGTTTGTCTCCTCTACTCTATCTAACTAGACATTCTCAGCTACCACTCGAACTTGCAGATCTGAAGCAAAAACAACAAATATTAGCGAAAAGCTGAGTAGGATATCACAATATATCAAGAGATAAAGATAATCATTCATGATGTCATGATGACATGATATTCAACTATGTGCATACCACTACTAACATTATATGCCCGTACCAACCAATGCGATGTCATCCTTAGATAAATACTTATGCATCTAATAATCACTATATCCATGTATAATCATGTATGCACCTCATAACTATCATCATATACTTATGTCAACTAGCACAACATCAAATCATACATATTCTACGGATAATGCGTACATGCATAATAATCACCTAATCAAGAGCGTAGTGGACAATTGGATTTCCCCCGCACTCTCGCGCCTCGAGAGTGGCACCTCAAGCCCGCTCCAGCTAGAGATGCGACTATCTAAAAGATAGCCCGCCTACGTCTAACACCTCGACGCCGCACACGAGCCCGCCAACGTCTACCAACGCGACGCCACATCTCATGTGAAAATTTCGTGATCACCGGTGTCACCGTCATACACCTCGAGCAATAAATCAACAGTGTCGGGGCTTGCGCCCACAACAAATCATAATGCACAACATGCCAATATAACTCTCACAATTATAAAAGCAACATGCATAAAATGCTACCAGCTTGATGTCAACAAATATAATGCATATGACAACAACTACATCAATAATGCAACCAACCAACAATCTGAATCTAGCATTATGCAACTCCTTAGCACCTACACATGCTTCCTAATCATCATAATCACTATAGATGCAATTCATGCAACATAATATGATATCAATATATATATGGGCCAACAACATGCAACGGGAGATCAACGGAACTCAGAAACAATTCAAGCAATTAGAGGCAAAGGGTAAAACTATCAATTTACTCATTCAACATTCATCGGCTACAACAAGAGTCAACTCACACCCAACACCACCATCTACACTCTAAATCACCACCTAACATGAAATACAACTATTCTATATTATTTAATTATTTATCAAACTGAAATAATAACTATTAACCACCAAATAATACTAAAATATAGAAAAGACATACCATACGACCTCCGATCAGAAATCCGACACCACCGTCACGTTTAAAACGTAAAAACCTACAACTTTGGTAATCACCTCAACTCGATCCGACAATCCTATAATCAAATCTAAAAATATCCTAATATTTTATAAATTACCATCATTTCATGCGATACAGCTCTCTTCTTAATTAACCTATTTATTAAATTAAATAAAACCACTCTCCCACTCGTCTCTCTCACTCGACCCTCGACGCCAACCCACCTCTGCTCCCCTCCGATCCACACGTCGCACGGCCCTACTCGTCGGCGTCGACCAACCGCCTGTTCCTATCGGCCTCCACCACAACCTCCGGCGCCGGTGGGACGCTGATCTGAGGCTGGGAAGCCGCGGCGGCCTCCTACAGCAATAGCGGCTAGTGCCCCATGGCGCGGGCAGCAGTCAACTACCGGTCTAGTGTCGCGGTGACGACAATGCTGTGGCGATTGTCGCCCCTCCGCCCCAAGCATGGATCTACCTCCTTCGATTCTTTAATCCTACTGTACTAGATTCTTTGATACCCCCATTATGCCGATGAACAAGAATGGAAGACAACAGCAACAAGAAAACGACGAAAACAAGAGAGATAAAAAGACTCCTACCATAACGGTCCACCAACTCAGTCGCCGCAAACACAAAATGAGGACCAGAAAAGATTAGGGCTAATAAATAGGATTATGCACTTTTGCAAAAAGGCTCCTCCAAGACAAATATTTACAACAAGGTCCTTAATTTTTCAAATAATAGCATTCATACTTGCATATGATATCACGGGTATTCATGGCATCATGGTATATTATTTACCTTTTATTGGTCATATTGAGAATCTTACTCAGCTCTTCGCTGACTTTATTGTCGTTTGCCTCAAATCTGCATGTATAATAGCTAGATGAAATCCTTGATATTGTATCTTGTCCTTTGGTGATCCTATGGTGAATATAGAGTTTTGAGGAGATAGAGTTTCGAGCGGCGGGCGACAAGATATTATACATAGGATCACCAAATAGAGTTTGGAGGAGATAGAGTTTTGGATCTCCTCCTCAAAACTCTATCTTGTCATCGTAGGATCTCCACCTCATAGCTAGATGGAGATCCTATGGTGAATATAATTGTCATCATAGTTTTAAATTTTGTATCTTGTCATATTAATACATCATACCTGATATTTACTGTATAGTTTTGATGTATTTTTTTCTTGTAGTTTTGATGTTACTAGGGTATATATATATACTGTGTGTGTGGTTTAAGCCCTCCGACTTTCAGCAACAGCATTACTTCGGATGACGGCCCGTCGCTAATATCAATATCCGCAACAACATGACGGTTGTTGCAGAGCCGTGACTGATAATAATATCAACAACAGAAGTGGACGCTGCTGAGCCATGCTTGATACCAAATTAGTAACGACCGACGTGATCGTTGCTGAACCGTTGCTAAGTTATTAACGATGTGCTTTTCTGCCACGGTGTCATTGCAACGGGCCTGACCGTTGCCCGCCATTGGTGATGCTCTTCAGCAACGATTTACCAACGGAACCAACCGTCGGGGAAGATCATTATTCCAGTAGTTCTTCTTCATAATATTTGAAGATGCTAGTGTATATCTTGGTGCTTATTTTTGTTACGTAGTCGTCTAGGTAAAATCCTCTATTCGGGGGTTGATCCTAGACCAGACGTAATAATTCAATTTTAAGTGAATCCATTTTTCAAATATTAAACTAGAAAATATATCTTTAATTTAGTTTTGTATAAAAATGTGCAAAGTGAAACAAAAAAATGGGTATAGATAATATTTTTGTCTTCGTACATTTGAAATGAAATTGGTTCAAAAAGGCAGTGTATAAGCACTCACTAATTACATAGAAGCACAAGTAGTGGATCTCCCTCCACAAGGTCAAGATATGAGTTATTAGAATCATTTCACACTCACTGGTTACTATCTTTTACTAATTATTTGTTCCCTAGCACATATATCAATTTCCTAAATTTCAAACAACTAAACTAGGGTTTGAAGGGATTCGATATTTTTGAAGAGCATTTTAAAGTTTTGCCAAAAATAATTAGTTATTTTGACAATCTCTAAAATATTAGTCAGTTTGTAGCAATTTAGAATTCAATATATATTTTTTGCTTCTAGTCTTTAAAAATCAAACAAAACTTAGTAGTTAATGTAAAGAAAATTAGAAAAAAATAACAGTTCTAAAGGCATTACTACGTGAACTAAGGATGCAATATTTACTTGAGAAACGGCTAAAAAATTTTGTAATATGGAGATGCAAGGTATTGATCCTCATATTTCTCGCATGCTAATCGAGCGCTCTATCATTTGAGCTACATCCTCTTATATTTTATTTTTCAAAAATATAACTCTTTAGATAAAGTTGTATTTTAATCTTTATCTTTTAATCAATCCAAATGCAGGTACATGATCAACACTATTATAAGTAATAATTTTAATTAAAAATTAAAATTAAAATAATATTTATTAAATTTTTATATTTTAAATTATCCCCCTCTGGTTAAATATTTGTACCCTAATGACATAGACACTCAAAATGATATGAAAAGAATCACAAGTACATGGTAGAAATAGTATTTACCAAAACTCTACTGAACTAAATAAGAAGATTAATTTAAATAATATTTAAATTTATCATATTAGTTAATATTTTAAAGATAAAATAAAATTTATAGATTTACAAGATAAAAAATCTATATATAGATAATTAAGTGTGTTACTTAATGACACATTAGTTGATAATTTTTTTTAAATAATAATAAATTGAATGATAAATTAATATAACAAAATTAGTATTATATGTATATAATTCCAAGAGGTTCACTTTTACGTATTTCAAATTTTAATTTCCATGGAATAGGAATAAGGTAGAATTTTAACTATTGGATACATTAAATGGAATAGGATTTGGTTTTGTTATTTGCGATCATATGGGTAGTTGTGTTTGTGCACAAGGAGCTTGGAGTTTGGAGGGTTGTCTGATCTTGATAGAGACTTTGGCGGTCAAAGAAGCATTGTGTTATGTCGTTGATGTTATCCACGAGTATTTTATGGTTGAGTCAGATTGTAAAGTATTGATTGATGCTCTGAATGGCTCCTCGAGTTGTCCATGGAGCATTCAGACTTTAGTTTGTTGACATTTTACATCTTAAATCTTCTTGTAATTGCTTGGGTTTCTACTTCATTGATAGAGACGGCAACAAAACTGCCCATTAGATAGCAAATAATGTACGAATTTGTAAAGATCGTTTTGTTTGGTCTTCGGTTCATCCTCCGGAGCTGCACGATATTTTATATTTTGACATTTTGGGCTTCAACACTGGCTGACCTTTAATATATTAGTAGTTTATTTTCTGGTAAAAAAAAAATGGCATTTGGTTGTATGTTGAAAGTAGATATATCTAACTTGTCTCACTGTTAAAATTATTGTTTGGAATTCATATGCTTTGGTCTATTTTAAATATCGATTATTCATGTATTATATTTAAATATTCATCCCCCTTGGCAAATTTTAGATACCATAGGGGAAATATGGCGTCTCAGTTGTCAACATACTAATGTTTCCTTCCACTTAATTCACTTAGGGTCTGTTTGGTACTTTATATAAGCTTCGGTATAATATTATTATAATACTATGTAGTGTTTGAGAACTCTTGAAAAGGTATTAACAAATACATAGATTTGTAATAGTACTCCATATGGTGTATTAATAATATATACATCATGAGACCCATCATTAGGTATGTATTAGAAAATAATAATATTTTAAAATCAAATTTTTGAGTGAAAGTTCTCAAATTCAGATTTTGGAAGTGAAAATTTTTAAATTATGAACGTAATATTTTGGATACTCATTTTACCCCGACCAAAAAATTAAAAATAATTTTAATTGATAAAATATTTTTTAATGATAAAATATATTATATTATATTATATTATATTATAAAGTAGATACTCTGTAATGCATTATAGACTTTTGTACAAAGTTTATAAAACTAAATTTAAATTAAAAAAACTATGAAATATAATAATGAAAAATATTTTTGTAAACCACAATACCTGTTTTCTATTATAAAAAAGTTTATTTTATTAATTAAAATACTAACGAGTTAAAATTTATTTTATTAATTAAAATACTATATAGTTATACATACTCATAATACGTACATGTCTGAACCAAATAGTATAATAATAGTACAATAGAGACTAATACTATACAGATTAGCCAATACGTACTACACTACTACTATTTTGATCGTTTAGGAATGATTGTTATAACATTTGTTAGTAATTATAAATATTACAAAAATATTATCATTAATAAATGAATTATTATTAAATTCATTAACTTTAGATGTAATTTATATAATTGGTAAAGTTGAAAACAATCATCACTAAATGTATATATACTTAAATATATAAATTTTTTGTATAGTTTTTAATAATAATTGCTAAATAATGTAAAAAGTTTGCTCCATCTATATTATTTAACAGAAATTATCTTATTGATTCTAATTAATTATCACTACAAAAATAATTTCTTTGGGTTCGTTCGTTTCGCAAGTTGTCTAGTACAGAACAAGACTAGTCGGTACAATATAAAATTATACATGACAACATAAGAAATAATCTCATGTTCGTTTTGCACGATATGAACATCAATTTTAGTACTATCTTGTGCTCGTTTTGTATTATCATAACACATGAAAAGATAATTTGACAATAATACTCTTTGCATAATTTATTATTCATTTTATTGTATAAAGCATATTAGACAAGATCATATTATTATTATTATTATTATTATTATTATTATTATTAAATATTTGTTAACATAATAATTATAAATTCAATTAATATGTTCTATTATAATTATATCACGAAAATATACTCTCTTTGAGTCTATATATATATATATATATATTCATTAAGTCTAAATATATTTTCTTTTGATCTAAATATATTCTGTTTAAGTATATAAATATACTCATTTTTTATCAAAATATATCATCTTTTAATTCAAATATATTCTCTTTAAATGTGAATATACTCATTTTAAAAAAATTGAACATTATTTTAAAAAAATTATATATATTAAAAATATATATGAAAAATATTATTACTGTTATTTTCAACCTTGTACAAAAGTAACATGCTCTTATTACTTTAAATTAGAGTAATAAAAAAATGAGCATGTACCAAAACATTACTTTTATTCCATCTATGATATATTTTCGTAAATAAATACGGAACAACTGATGTTATTTAGTATTATATTTTAAAATTACGTGAAATAAATAAACTCTTATAGTACTAGTACTATACATTGAGAAGACAACCAAACTACCGGTTACTAGGCCAACCAGGCAACGCTACACAAGGAGTTAATGATGTGGTCTTTCATTTACGCTCCTAAATCTGTTTCTATACTGGTAGAAGA
Organism: Canna indica; assembly: GCA_034359265.1. Taxonomy (NCBI): domain Eukaryota; kingdom Viridiplantae; phylum Streptophyta; class Magnoliopsida; order Zingiberales; family Cannaceae; genus Canna; species Canna indica. The sequence goes on from CP136891.1 coordinate 1,887,672, forward strand.
TCAAACAGGTCACCTATAGTACAAATTAATAAATAAGGGCTAAAGCTCGTTTCTTTTTTTAAAAAAAAAAATAATTAGGTCAAGCTATCCTATTTATAAATCCTAGTAATTAATTAATTAATTTATTATTATTATTATTATTATTATTATTATTAATTTATCACTATACACTAGTGAGTGAGCGCCTTTTCTGTCAGTCATGGACTCATGGCACTACCGTTCACTCAATCACTCCACTCCAATTAATTAATCGACATTCAAAGAAGTCTATGCTATTTTCTTTCCTTCGCCAAATATCCATCGAGATCCATTTAATTAAATTATAATTGACTCGAATTAATGTTTTCTTCTTCGTTCAAAATTTTTCAATGATTAATTATTTTGTGGTTGAACTCATTTAGCCAAATCTGATAATTCATAGGAATCATAGGTACCTTTGAAAACGATTTACATATTTCTTTAATAATTTTTTCTAATAATTAAATTAGGTCCACCACCAATTATTGAGTATGCAACCTACCTACTGTCAATAATTACTTAGCATGTTCTTAATTAAGAATATATATTAAGCTTCTAATGCGTCCTATTTATTAATCCCTATTAGGTCGGCTATCATCCTGTGGGCAAGCGGGTGGTGTCTATGGGCGGGGTGGTGAGATTGCGCCACGTCACCCCATCCGGATCTTAAAGCACCCAAGTTTTAATACACTCAGGTTTTAAGTTTGGATAAATTGGAATTCCAAGAAATACACAGAGAAATACATTAGATTTTAATACACCCGTTAAAAAATATTTTACACTCTGTCCCTCTTCTTCTTTCCTCTCTCGTTTCCCATTCCTCTCTCTTTCCCGTCCTCCTATGGCCGTTCGCCGTCGATTTCGCTGCTCATGTTTTCCGATCGTCGCCGACCAGGTCACCTCTCTCTCTCTCTCTCTCTCTCTCTCTCTAGGTCGACGGCGCTGCTAGGGCAAGCAGTGCTGGGCTGGCGACCTTACTCCGCCGGCCGCTGCTAGGGCAAGCAGCGCCGCCGGCGACCTTATTTCGCCGGTTGCTACTAGGGCAAGAAAAATGTTTTGTGAGGTTTGGGGAATTCTAGGCTGTAAGGTTGGGGAGTTCTTCTAGGGATTCAAATGGATCTTGATAGTCTCGATCTTAGTTTTGTGAGGTTGCTTATGCCATTGAACCAATGTGGCAATTTCTGCTATATGCATCTTCTTTAGATACGAAGGGCACTTCAATTTGTCCAAGTCTATTCTTGTAGAAAAATCAATGAAGAATATGGACAGTGACAAGAGACCAGTCATGTTGTCAATGGAGGAACAAAGTTCAGCAACATGTTCAGCTTGCACATCTTCAATTACTTATTTTCCATCGTCACGTCCATTTAATTAAATTATAATTGACTCGAATGTTTTCTTCTTCGTTCAAAATTTTCCAATGATTAATTATTTTGTGGTTGAACTAATTTAACTGTTTCGATGAGCAAAATCTGAAAACCATTTACATATTTCTGTAATTATTTTTTCTAATAATTAAATTAGGTCCACCACCAATTATTGAGTTCGCAAAAGAAGATATTTTAAGGTTCTAGTGCGTCCTTTAATTAGGTCGACCGTCATCCTATTTATTTATTCCGGTGATTAATTATTCACTATATGCTAGTGAAGGAAGTGGTTTCACGTTCAAAAGAAGGTCTTTAATTATGTCAACTGTTCATTTATCTATTGATATTCCTATTAAAATATGGGCAACAAAAACTATTTTACTTAATTTATTATGCAAATTGCATGCAAACTTTATTAAAAAATTAGTAGAGGCAACTCATCCTAAAAGTTAGCTAATGGAAAAAAGATTATCTTAAATTATTTAAAGATTATTTTAATTATATTTTTAACCAATATAAAATTTTAACACTTTTTTACGATCAGAATTGAACATATAGAGCGTGAAGTTTTGTAAGATTGAACATCTGCGGATGACACAATTGGCTCTGATATCATGTTAAAAAATTAATTGTTTAACTTCACCCTAAAAATTAGCCAATGGAGAGAGAATTGATAAAACTATTTAAAAAATATTTAAGCATATTTTTAACCAATATTAATAAAGTTGGACAGGCTAGCAGTCTAGCAGAGCAGAACTCCAAAGTCCTTAAATGGAGTGGAGAGGAAGTGTTGGGAGAGAAGGCATAGAGATTGAGGCAATCAACAACAACTCCAAAGCCGGCGAGCAGAGCAGCTGCCGGCGGCGTACGTTATGGCGGAGGACGACACCATTTCCGCCATGTGGTGCTCCCTCGTACCGACAATTCAATACCAGTATGGGGTTGCACAGCCCAACATGGAGATGACGGAGGCCGAGGCCGATAATTATAATGATGCAGAATCAGGTATTGCTAATCATTATTAATTGGTATACGTCTTCTTAAATATATATAGGCTTGAAATGGAAATTAAATAAATAATTATTAATTACAGAGGCAGAGACATCAGTTGATGTGGAAGCACTGAGTAATTACATAGAAGCGAGAGTGCTCCATCTCCCTCCACAACATATTCTGCCCTGCATCAATTACTGGAATCAATGGGATCACATGCCGCACACTTATCCAATAACTGGTATACCCTTTTAATTACATACATGAATTTATTGGATCCGAAACAATTTCTTTATTAACGTACTACCAGTTCTTCATTAATTATAGTTAATAAGAACTTGAAACACAATGCATTGATTAATTAATGAAAATTGTTCATCGGAGCAGAACAATTAATTGATCACTATGTACAAGGTCAAGGTCAAGATGCAGCGCCAATAAACTACAGCCGCAAGGAACAGGAGATAACGCAGGCTTATTCAAAGGCTGGTACGTACGTAAGGCAGATCAGATTTTTAATTATATCTCTAATTATATATTGCATATTATCCACCTGATATAGATCATCTGTGAACATAAATTAAAAGGTAAATAGTAAAAATCTCATCTGAATTATGACCATTTATGATTATCCGTATAAATTTTGAAATTAGATAAGAAAAAACTAAATTTTATGAAATTAATAAAAACATCCCCTCTCTTAACTTAATATTATTTATTTAATAAATTTTTAATTACACTTAATAATCTTTTGTTGGTTTAAATATTAAAAGATAATCTAAAAAATTAATTAATAAATTAAAAATTAGAAAATATTAATTGTTAGGAAAGTTAATTAGAAAATAAATTTGCAATTAATATTTTTTAAATTTTTTAATTAACTTTCTTTTTATTTTATCTTTTATTATTTGAACAAATAAAAGGTTGTCATGTGTGATTTTAAAAAGACTAGGTTAAAAATAACATTGAGTTAATGTATAAGGTGATTTTGTTAATTTTATAAATTTTAGCGACTTTTTAATCTAATTTTAAAGTTCATAAGGATTCATTACAAATGAATCAGCTCGGAGGTCTTTGATGCTATTTACAAATGAACTTCTCTAACTCAAAATAACTAAAAATTAAAATAATTAATGTACTCAAGAGTTGCATTTTTTTTTTAATTTTTTTTATTTCCATGTGGCCATGTGCACCATAGAGGGCCTAATTGGTTCTTGAAGTTTATTTTTGAAAAAAAATAATAATTTGTAGATATTATGTCAAGTAAAAATAATAATAAAAAAATTAACAAGTACTTAATTGTGACATAGAAAAACACTAATAGCGACTATGCATATGATACATTAATGACTAGATTAGCGTATTTTTTATATTGGTTTTTTTTCTTTAAAAAATAGACACATGAATATTCGAATAAAGCAGTACAACTAAAAATTTAACTGATGATCTTTCTATTTTTGACTGGCAAATTTGATCATTTCTGACACTGGAACCAAATTAAATTTCAATTGTTCAGGAGAATTCTCCTCCGATGTAAAGATCAAACCAATCCGGAAAGTCTCGGACTCAAGCAATGCAGAGTCAAGCCGTTATGATCCTAACATTATGTCAATCGGTCCATATCGCTACAATGACCTTAAAAAATTAGACTCCGCAAAGAATTATAAAAAGGCTTTTCGAAATACTATGCTCACAAGGTCAGATGAGGATAAATGCATGAAGAAAATCAAGGAACAAGAAATAAAACAGTACTACCCTGACATACCACGCTTTGATTATTGGGAAAAAAGGGCAAACGATTGTGATCAAAATGAATACGATCGATTATTGAGTCGTTGTCTCGTGATCGATGCATGCGCCATCTTGGGTTTTCTTCATATTGTTACAGTCAAAGAAAAAAATATGGAATATTGGATTGACGAGTATGAAAAGCTAGAGAAAGAAAACCCAAATGCAGTTGATCTAGATGGAGACTTCGAGACAGAGGAAGAAATCGGAGGAGGAATCGACTACACGACGGAACAACATATTTACTCTTTTGAGAAGTACGTATATATATGAATTGGTGTGAATATTTTATAAAATCACTATTCCTAATTTTGCTTTCTTTTTTCTTTTGTTGTAGGGTTATATTACCAGGGGGCGCCAGTGACCTGCTTCACGAAATTATCTTAATGGAAAATCAAATTCCCTATATTATTCTTGAAATAGTTTACAACCAAATCAAGGAAGATCATAAAGATGATGAATCAAGCCTTAAAAGTCAAATAATTAACTATTTACATAAAAACATGTTATCACTCTACTCCAAAGCCACCCCGGAATGTGCAATTATCACCGAAGAATCCATACAATTTGAATACATCCTTGATTACTGCCACATCTATTTCAAACCCAGTCTAGATAAATATAATAAACCAACCCAATTAGGTACAAGCTGGAAGCCTACAAAGTCAAAAAGTACCATCTCAAATCGATGGCGTCGTGCAACTGATTTATATGCGGCAGGCATAACATTCAAGAGATTTGAATGTCATTGTAGATCTCTATTGGATGTAAACTTTGAAGATGGAGTGCTGGAAATTCCTACCTTGACGATTGATCTCCAGACAAGGACATTGTTTAGTAACATAATAGCTTTTGAACAAAAACTAGATAATCCTAATACATCAAATAATTACTTCACTGCTTATGTTAAGTTCATGGCTGACCTTGTGACCACAGTAGATGATATTAAACTACTTGCCAAGAAAAGAATTATCGAGCACCATTTTAGAACCGATGAAGATCTCTTAAAACTCTTCGAAGACCTCGTGAAGGGTGTCAGGTTTCGTGTTGACCAAGATAACTATTTGACGCAAATGTTTGCTACATTGGAGCTTCACTATGAATCTCGACCTAAGAAATGGATGGCAGATCTAAAGCGAAAGCATTGCAACACCCCGTGGATGATTATAGGGACCTTGTTTGGGGTTGTCATCTCCACTTTCACCATTGTGCAAACAGTGTATGCAATCAAGGGCAAGTAATAAACCGAGCTCATATAGATGGAGCAACATCTTTCAAACTAATGATTTGTATTCTCAAATCTTGTTTCGAATATATGAGTTTTCTTTTATGTACTCAAAATAAATCATTTTTTATTAGTTCGTAATTGCGTGCGATTATGTTTGGTGGTCTTCTTTCAGTTGTTTTCTTGTACCATCGATTGATGTTGATTGTTTTTATGTTTTTTCATATTTTTACTCTTCTCTCGTCCTTGGTCTTGTAATTGTTCATTTCTCCGGAATAGAAACAGGTTTCTATCTTTCAAAAAAAAAAAAAAAATCTTTGATTGTTAGCTTTGTGCCTTTTATCTATTTAAGGATTTATTATCGAAAGAATCCATGTTATATTCTTAAAAAAAGAGAGAGAAAGAGAAAGGGGCTTGATGTAATATCAGAGACTGAGGTTATTTGCAAAATACCATATATTCCCACCACCTATCCCACCACCATATATGGAATCAGCTTTCATACGAGCCAGGGAAGCAAAGATGAGGGTGGGTTTGTGATAACTAGGAGTAGAGTCGGAGCTCGTCGGAGATCACCGTCGTCGTTGTCGTCAAAGCCGGGATTGAGGTAGGATTCTTCTCCTCCTCTTTGTTGTTTTATGTCGTTTTAATTACTCACATGGTCATCAGCAAGATGAAATCGAAGACGAGGGAGGAGGTCGGAAGTGTCCGAAGACCGTCGTAGCATAGCTTGATGTCGTGGCGTCCAGCGTGAATAGCACGCTCTGCGCGCTACCGCTGCGCCTTTCGACACTGTCCGGAGCTCCGCCGAGAGCCGAAGGCCGAAGGCCGGCAGAGTAGGCGACGAGGTCGTCGAGGTAGATCGCTGGCGGCAATAGGGCCGACTGATGATGAATTGAGGTCGATAGGGGTGGAAACACGCTAGGCTAGGTCAGGCTTTCGCTTGAGCCTAGTCTGTGGCCTATTATAGGCTTTTTTTCTTGGCCTAAGCATGATCTGTTCATTAGCTTGGCCTGACCTATGACCAATTTATAAAGCCAACAATTTAAAATATTTCATACATGCCAACAGACTAAAACATTAAACAGATCGAAAAATATGCATTTATCCACAGTCAGACCTTGCATATATAACATGTAGTATATAGGCCGAAAAATATTACATATGCACATCACCTTAATATACCCAGACCGACATGTCAGACTCAATATATATAGTTTAAATTGAGTCTGGGCATGACCTGATAAGGAAAATAAGCTTTGAAGTAGACCTAGACCTTGTTTTATTTTTAAATAGACCAAGCCAAGTCTGACCAAATACATGCCAGGCCACGGGCCCCTAGCAGGTCGCTTGGCCCATTTCCACCCCTAGGGGTGGAGGCAGAGGAGTCAGGTATGAAACAGAGGAAGAAGGGAAGAGATGGACGGGGATTTGATGCAACGAACTGGGATTTGGTGTAGGGATAAATAGTATACTAAATTATTTATTAATAGTTAATTAATAAATTATGGTAAGTATTATAAAATGAATTATTTGGATGATTTAGAGTTGTCCGATAGAGATGAATTGAATACCAAAGTTATTGGTTTTCGCGTGTTGTACGCGATAGTGGTGTCGGATTTCAGATCAGATATTGTTTGGTGTCACTTTTATATTTTTCAGTATTATATCATAATTAAAACATTGCTAATTTAATTTGATGAATAATTAAATATTATAATAAATTATTAGATTAAATTAAATGACAACTTGGGAAATGAACAGTCAGTTTGGGCTTGGGATCGATTCCATATTAGCCGATGATTTACCGTTGGATAAAATGATAGATTTACCTTAATTATTGCCTCTAATTGCTTATTATTGTTTCTAATTTCTTTGAATTCTTATTGCATATGATAATTGGGCATGCCATATAGTTAGACTTGTGATTAGTTGATATCGTAGGTAAATTGCAAGATTATGATGTTTATTATCCGGTACAGTTTATGGCATTATGCATTGATACTAAGTTGTTGATCACAATATTACATTTGGCTTGCATTGAATAGATCATATGTGCATTTCTAGATGGGACGATGCATGAGTTGAACTGGGCTTTAGCCCAAATTATTGGAGTCTTTAGCATATGTTGATATTATTATTGGGCATGTTATATACGAGTATATTGGAGGCTTTAGCCTGTTGATATTATTATTGGGCCCATTATATATGAGTATATTGGAGGCTTTAGCATGTTGATATTATTATTGGGCCCGTTATATAGGGATATATTGGAGGCGCTAGACTGTTGATATTATTGTGGCCCGTTAAATACGGGCGTTTCCACCGATGATTATTTGGATACACTCGCGTACGAGTGTGGGGGCGTCGGACGCAATGCTTGCGGGCTACTCTTTCAGTATAGTCGCAACTCTTGCTAGAGCGGGCTTGATGTGTCATTCTCGAGTTGCGAGACTGCAGGGGAAACCCACTGATGGGTGTCGAATTCATCAAAAATAAATACCTACTTCTGGAGATTTTGTAGTCGTGATAAGTAGGGTCGAATCCATAGAGATTGGTTAGTTTCAAATTCTTTCGAAACCAGGAATTAAAAAGGGGAAATTAAAAAAAGGGAGTTTTTGATTAGATGCAAACTGGAAAAAAAAATAGTAATTAAAAACAATAATTAAAATTAAGGAGAAATCAATGAGAGGAAAGTCTAGCTAAAGGTACGTTCTCGATTTCAGATTGTATGATTGATCATAGACGCTAAGGATAGTTTCTTTATTTTTAGCAATTTAATAGACTTTTGTGAATTGAATAACAATCTCACAAGTCATATTAATTCAAGTATTCCATTAGTTCGGGTTGAACAGCAACCTCGACTAATTTGTCTCTAAATTCGGCATGGAACAGCCAATACCGGTAGACTAGCTATTGTTTTAATAATCTGATAACAGACCGATAATTAAAAAGAAACAATAGGATAGATTCCACGGGAAATAAATAAAATACTAGAAAATAAATACTTTAAGCACAGAAGAATCTCACAATTCGTAGAACCGAAATGTCGAATCGCCCTTTAGCTAGAAAGAAGTGGATCAACCACACATTGCAAACTCACATAATTTCATTCTAAAAAATAAATTACTGTTGAAAACTTTAAAGAACCAAACACAAAAGAATGCTATAGCTAAGAAAAATTATCACCCCTATTCATTACAATTATTCTCCTCTTATAGGAGAATTCCAAATCTAACTAGAATAATAAATAAAAATCAAATCAACCATACATGGCATTAAGCTAACAGCCAAATATCCTGGTTTAATATTTTTGACACAAATGGATTGTTAAAATTCGGCTGGAAACATGAAGCCAAGATTTCAGCATCAAACATGGCAAATTCTGATTCTGTCACATGTATTCTGATTCTGCATTGGGCGTTGACACGTCCAATGCAGTGCGGCCAGATCCAGCTTGCATTCTAATTTTCAGCTTTCAAAAACATATAGGGAGGCTTCTTTTCGAATTCTTTCCATCATTTGTTGCCTAAAAGTTAAACAAAACAATAAACACAATTTAGGAAGCATTAATTCGCATTTAGTATGAAAATAAGCATCAAAAGATGGAAAATAAATATAACATCACTCACTGTTTTATTTACACTCTCGATTGGATCTACTATTCATGTAGAGATATGGATGCATTATTCATCTTTGTTAAATTCATACTTGCATATGATAGCATGGGTATTCATGGCATCATGGTATTATTTATCTTTTATTGATCATATTGAGAATCCTACTCAGTTCTTCGCTGACTTTGTTGTTCTTTGCCTCAAATCTGCAAGTATAATAGCTAGATAAAGTCTCTGATAGCTAGAGTTTTGAGGAGGAGATCCTATGATGAATATAGTTGCCATCATAGTTTTTGATTTTATATTTTGTCTTATTATTTTGATACATCATACCTGATACTTTACTGTATAGTTTTGATGTTACTAGGGTATATATGTGTGGTTTAAGTCCTTCAACTTTCAGCAACGACATTAATTACTTCGGATGACGGCCCGTTGCTGATATCAATATCCGCAACAATAGAGCGGGCCGTAGCTGATAATAATATCAACAACAGAAGTGGGTCGTGGTTGATACCATATTAGTGATGACCGACGTGGTCGTTGCAGAACCATTGTTAAGTTATCAGCGACGCGCTTAATTTTCTGCCATAGCATCGTTGCAACGGGCCCGGCCGTTGCTCACCATTGGTGATGGTCTTCAGCAACGTCTTACCAATGGAACCAGTCATCGATGAGATCGTTATTCTAGTAGTTCTTCTTCATAATATTTGAAGATGTTAGTGGATATCTTGGTTCTTATTTTAGTTACGTGGTCATCGGGTAAAATCCTCTATTCGGGGGTTGACCCTAGACCGGGCGTAACAATCCAGCTATAAGTGAATCCATTTTTCAAATATTAAACTAGAAAATATATCTTTAATTTGGTTTCGTATATAAATGTGCAAAGTGAAACAAAAAAGTGTATGTAGAAAATATTTTTGTCCTGTACATTTGAAATGAAATTGGTTCCAAAGGCAGTGTATAAGCACTCACTAATTACATAAGAGCACAACTAGTTGATCTCCCTCCACTAGGTCAAAATAGTCTACATATGAGTTTTTTTTTTTAAAAAAAAAAGTAGCTCAACCAGGTTCATGTCACCCCCCCTAGTTGGCTCTTATTATTACTTGAAAATGCTTTACAAACTTCCTTCTTTCTTACATTAGTCTCATCCTCCTTACTCTGCGCACCATCAGTATAAGAATATACTGAGTTACAACAGTTACAAATTTTTATTTCCTTCCTAAAACTACAATTACATTCCCTCTCTATAGGTTCCAAATTCTTCAATGCATTCCTAGCCATCATATGTGCCTTCACATTTGCATCTCTTCTAAGAAAATTCCAGCTAGTTACCTGAGTTTCCATTGCCATTGCCTTTGCCTTTATTTTATCAACCAAAACTGAGATGTCCCAAGGAGCTTGGAATTTATCTTTTAGCACATTCACAATTCTTTCACCGTCAGTCCATACTGCAACCTTTTTAATACCTTTTTTTCCTCACATTATCCAAGCCAAATCATATGGCCTTTGCCTCTGCATAAAGTGGATTGTTTGCTATTTCTATTCCTCCTCCTTCAATCAATTGCCCTTCTGCATCCTCTATTACAAACCCACATCCAGCTCTTGAGCCACCTTTCCATGCAGCATCACAGAATAAAGCAACTTCTTTTCCTCTATCGAGATCCTTCCTCTGTACATTGATTTCAGCACTCTTTCCTTCCTTCCTACAACTGAATTCAGCAACCTCACTCATTACTTTATTGAAAATTGCTTCACTACTTTTACATTTTCCTTCGTACTTTCCTTCTTTCCTGCTTCTCCAAATGTACCACCAAGATACAACCATCACAGCTTTCATCCATTCTGCAGACGTTGTCTAGTACAGAACAAGACTAGTCGATATAGTATAAAATTATACATGACAACATAAGAAATAATCTCATGTTCATTTCGCACGGTAATGGACATCAATTTTAGTTTTATCTTGTGTTCGTTTTGTATTGTTACAACACATTAAAAGACAATTTGACAAAAATATCATTTGCATGATTTATTGTTCATTTCTTCGTATAAAGCATATCAAACAAGATCATATATTATTATTATTATTATTAAATATGTGTTAACATAATGATTATAAATTTAATTAATATGTTATATTATAATTATATCATGAAAATATATTATCTTTGAGTCCAAATATACTATATATATATATATATACCTCATTTCTATCAAATATATTTTCATTAAGTCTAAATACATTTTCTTGTGATCTAAATATATTCTCTTTAAATGTATAGATATACTCCTTCTTTATCTAAATATATTTTTTTTTGATTCAAATATATTCTCTTTAATTAAGTATATAAATATAATAATTTTCTATCAAAATATATTCTCTTTTAATCCAAATATATTCTCTTTAAATGCAAATATACTCATTTTAGAAAAATCGGACATTCTTGATTTTTTTTACATATATTAAAAATATATATGAAAAAACTATTGTTGTCATTTTCAACCTTGAACCAAAATAACAAACTCTTGTTACTTTAAATTAGAGTAACAAAAAAAATAGCCTGATGTATTGTACCTGGTGTACTATATCAAAATATTATTTTTGTCATATTCATGATATATTTTCGCAAACGAACACGAAATAATAAGTGTTGTTTAATATTGTATTTTAAAATTATACTAAACGAACCAAAGTACTAGTACTATACATTGAGAAGACAACCAAACTACCAACTATTATGCCAACCAGGCAAGGATACAAGGAGTCAATGATGTGGTCTTTCATTTATCCTCCCGAATTTGTTTTTATATTTGTAAAAGACCAAACAGGTCACCTGTCGTACAAATCACGGAGTAATAAATAAGGGCTAAAGTTCGTTCCTTTTTTTGTAAAAAAAAATTAATTAGGTCAAGCTATCCTAATTATAAATCCTAGTAATTAATTAATTTATCACTATACGCTAGTGAGCCGCTTATCGTCGGTCATGATACCACTGTCCATGCCACTCCAATAAATTCATCAACCTTCAAAGAAGTCTATGCTATTTTTTTTTCCTTCGTCAAATATCCATCGTCCATTTAATTAATTATAATTGAGTCGAATGTTTTCTTCTTCGTTCAAAATTTTTCAATGATTAGTTATTTTGTGGTTGAACTCATTTAGCTGATTCGATGAGCCAAATCTGATAATTCATAGGAATCATAGGTACCTTTGAAAACGATTTACATATTTCTTTAATTATTTTTTCTAATAATTAAATTAGGTCCACCACCAATTATTGAGTATGCAACCTACCTACTGTCAATAATTACTTAGCATGTTCTTAATTAAGAATATATATTATCGTCGTCGTCGGAGCCAAGATTTAGTAGGATTCTTCTCCTCCTTTGTTTTGATTTATAGCTCTATTTATTGTTGTATTTTTTTGTTTACTTCTTTATATTTGAGTTTGTATAAGACCTAGAGTGTAGGTCTTGGAATTATGTGGTAACCTTGGTGTTTGAGGTATAAATCCACTTGTGTAAACGTAGTTTACTAGGATTAGTTGAGTTGTCCCTTAGGTTGATGTGGAAGAGTGCTCTCGATAAGAAGGCGGAGACTTCCGAGTGTGGAAGTGCCTTAGGTTGAGAGTGAGACTCTTCGAGTCAAAGTCCTCTGTGTAAGGGAAAACGATTTAATCTAGCAAACTAAGTTTGAAAATTCTAAGCGGGGTGCTTAGGTAGTGGAGTAGGCATTGGGGCCGAACCACTATAAATCATTGTGTTTGGATTGATATTCTGTGTGTATTTATTGCTTTATCATTTATCACTTCCGCATTAAGTTATTCAATCGTGAATTGTATAAGTAGTCTAAGAAAATGATTAAAATCTAAATTATGAAATAAGAATTAGTAAACATACTATTCAACCCCCCCTCTAGTGTGTCATTTCACACAACAAAATCTTCTTGTAATTGCTTGGGTTTCTACTTCATTGGTAGAGACGGCAACAAAGCTGCCCATTGGATAACAAACAAGGGCACAAGGCACGGATTAGTAAAGACCGTTTTGTTTGGTCTTCGGTTCGTCCTCCGGAGCTGGATGATATTTTTGTATTTTAACATTTTGGGCTTCAATGCTAGTTGATCTTTAATATATGAGTAGTTTATTTTCTGATTTAAAAAAATGGCGTTTGGTTGTATGTTGAAGGTAGATATATCCAAGTTCTCTCACCGTTACAATGTGAAGCTGCTACAATACATGAAGCTATTATTCATGTATGGCGTTTGGACGACGGCGAAAGCGGCGAACATAGAAGGAAGAAGAAGAAAGATGAAGGGTCAGGCGTGAACGCAAATAAAAAAGATTTTCACCGACGGCTTATTGGCCGTTGGAAAACCGTGGATCTGTAATTTTATTATCGTCGACGGCTTCGCTACCCGTCGGTTAAGAGTGTTTTATATTCGTGTTGCGTTCGTGGTAAGCGATGGTCGTAGCCAGCCGTGGCAAATGACTTACTCATATCACCGACGGCGTAGCGTAGCCGTCGCTACTAACCTATTTTATTTCGCGCACCCAATTTCTCTCATCACCAACGGCGCCGGGGCCCCCGCTAAGCCGTGGCTACTAACCCATTTTATTTCGCGCGCCGTGCGCGCCATGATCTAAGAGTGACGGTTTTGGTCGGCCGTATGCGAGCCGCGGTTGATTTTGTTACATCAGCCACGGCCGTCGAGGCCGACGCAAAGCCGTGAATGATTCTGACGTCTCTGGCAACCGTCGTTGATCCCCGTTGTTGATATAGTATATTCTAGTAGTGCCGTTTGGCACCATGTATAAGCCCTTGTATAATATTGTCATAATACTATGCAGCGTTTGGGAACTCTTAAAAATGTATTAACTATTATGTGGATTAGAAATAGTATCCTCATGTGGTGTATTAATAATATATACATCATGAGACCCATCGTTGCGGCACAGTTTTTATTATTATTACTTTTACAATTTTACTATACTTATATTTTTACTATATTTATACTTTACTTTATTTACTTTTACTATTATCAACTCAAAAATTACACACCATAATAAATTTATTGATTTCGAATCATATGATCAGTCAATGTCACAGCAGGTGAATCGATTTTTTTCTACCTATGTTATATTATAAAGTAGATACTCTGTAATGCATTAGAGACTTTTGTACAAAGTCTATAAATTTAAATTTAAATTTTTAAAAAAAACTATGAAATATTATAATGAAAAATATTTTTGTAAATCACAACACCTCTTTTGTATTATAAAAAAGTTTATTTTATTAATTAAAATACTAGCGAATTAAAATATATTTCATTAATTAAAATACTATGTAGTTATACAGACTCATTATATATGTCAGCACCAAATAGTATAATAATAATACAATACAGGCTAGTATACTATACAGATTAGCCACTGCTACACTACTATAATTTTGGCATTTTAGCGGTGATTGTTATGATATTTGCTAGTAATTATAAATACTGTAAAAATATTATCATTAATAAATGAATTTTCACTAGATTCATTGTCGTTTAAAATCTTTAGAAGTAATTTATACAACCGGTAAAGGTGAAAATAAACACCAAAATATATATATATATATATTAATAATAATTATTAAATGATGTAAAAAATTTGTTTTGAATTATTTAATCGCAATTATCTTATTGATTCTTATTAAAAAAATAATTTCTTATAGTACTAACACTGTACATTGAGAAGACAACCCAATTACCCCAACTATTCCGCCAGCAAAGCAAGGCCAGACTAGACAAGAGTCAATGATGTGGTCTTTCATTTGTCTTCCCGAATTTATTTCTATACTTGTAAAAGACCAAACAGTTCCTCACCTATCGTACAAATCGCAATAAATAAATATGTTCATATATATATATGTTATTTAGGAAGATAATGACATTTGGTTGTACGTTGAAAGTAGATATATCCAAGTTGTCTCAATGTTACAGTGTGAAGCTACTACAATACATGAAGCTGTTAAAATTATTGTTTGGAATTCATATGTCTCGGTCTATTTTAAATCGATTATTCATGTATTATATTTAAATGTTTGCCCCCTTTGGGCAAATTTTTGATACCATAGGGGAAATATGGCGTCTCGGTTGTCAACTTACTCATGTTTCCTTTCACTTAATTCACTTAGGACCTATTTGGTACTATGTATAAGCCCTTGTATAATATTATTATAATATTATGCAGTGTTTGGGAACTCATAAAAATATTTTAACTATTACATGGATTAGAAATAGTATTCTCATGTGGTGTATTAATAATATATACATCATGAGACCCCATCATTACAGCACAGTTCTTATTATTATTACTTTTACACTTTTACTATACTTTATTTTTTACTATACTTATACTTTGCTTTATTTACTTTTACTATTATCAACTCAAAAATTACACACCACAATAAATTTATTGATTCTGAATCATAGGATCAGTCAATGTCACAGCGTGTGAATTAATTTTTTTATACCTATGTTATATTATAACGTAGATACTCTGTAATGAATTAGAGACTTTTGTACAAGGTTTATAAAATTAAATTTAACTTTAAAAAAAATTATGAAATATTATAATAAAAAATATTTTTGTAAACCACAACACCTCTTTTGTATTATAAAAAAGTTTATTTTATTAATTAAAATACTAGAGAATTAAAATATATTTTATTAATTAAAATACTATGTAGTTATACCGACTCATTATATATGTCTGCATCAAATAGTATAATAATAGTACAATACAAGCTAGCATACTATACAGATTAGCCACTACTACACTACTATAATTTTGGGGCATTTTAGCGATGATTGTTATGATTTTTGCTAGTAATTATAAATACTGTAAAAATATTATCATAAATAAATAAATTTTTATTAGATCCATTATCGTTTAAAGTCTTTAGAAATAATTTATACAATTGGTAAAGATGAAAATAATTACTATATATATATATATATATATATATATAATCTTTAATAGTAATTGTTAAATGACGTAAAAAAATTGTTTTGAATTATTTTATCGTAATTATCTTATTGATTCTTATTAATTATCATTAAAAAAAATAATTTCTTATAGTACTAACACTGTACATTGAGAAGACAACCCAATTACCCCAACTATTCCGCCAGCAAAGCAAGGCCAGACTAGACAAGAGTCAATGATGTGGTCTTTCATTTGTCTTCCCGAATTTATTTCTATACTTGTAAAAGACCAAACAGTTCCTCACCTATAGTACAAATTAATAAATATAAGGGGTAAAAATAAATAAATAAGGTCAAGCTATCCTATTTATAAATCCTAGTAATTAATTAATTTATCACTGTAGGCTAGTGAGTGAGCGCCTTTTCGGTCAGTCATGGACTCATGGCACTCCAATTAATTCATCGACGTTCAAAGAAGTCTATGCTATTTTCTTTCCTTCGTCAAATATCCATCGAGATCCATTTAATTAATTATAATTGACTCGAATTAATGTTTTCTTCTTAATTCGTCCAAAATTTTTCAATGATTAATTATTTTGTGGTTGAACTCATTTAACTGATTCAATGAGCCAAATCTGATAATTCTGAAAACGATTTACATATTTCTTTAATTATTTTTTCTAATAATTAAATTAGGTACACCACCAATTATTGAGTATGCAACCTACTGTCAATAATTACTGAGCATGTTCTTAATTAAGAATATATATTAAGCTTCTAATTAATGGGTCCTATTTAATAATCCCTGTGGGCAACCCGGCCCTAGTGGTTTAACGTTCAAAATTAAGGTCCACTGTGCATATATAAATCTCCACTGTACATTTATCTAAATTATTATTTTCATGTTCAACAAAGGAACAACAAAAATTATATATTTCTTTATGATGCAAATTGTATACAAACTTGGACGACAGCCTAGCAGAGCAGGTAAGAGTCTGGAGTCTCAAGACTCTCAACTCCTTAAATGGAGACGAGGATGAGTTGGGAGAGAAGGCATTAATGAGATTGATCGAGGCAATCAACAACAACTCCAAAGCAGGAGAGCAGAGCAAAGCAGAGCAGCTGCCGGCGGCAGCCTACGTTATGGCGGAGGAGGACGTCATTTCCGCCATGTGGTGCTCCCTCGTACCGACAATTCAATACCAGGATGAGGGTGCACAGCCCAACACGGAGATGACGGAGACGGAGCCCGATAATTATAATTATGCGGAATCAGGTATATATTATTAATCATTATTAATTGGTATACGTCTTCTTAAATATATACGCTAGCTTGAAATGAAAATTAAATAATTAATTATTAATTACAGAGGCAGAGACATCAGTTGATGTGGAAGCACTGAGTAATTACATAGAAGCGAGAGTGCTCCATCTCCCTCCACAACATGTTCTGCCCAACATCAATTACTGGAATCACTGGGATCCAATAACTGGTATATTTTAATTACAGTCTTTTTTTTTATTGATTAATTAATGAAAATATATTGTTCATCGAAGCAGAACACATAGATGACTATGTACAAGATCAAGATGCCGCGCCAATAAACTACATCCTCAAGGAACAGGAGATAACGCAGGCTTACTCAAAGGCTGGTACGTACGTAAGCCAGATCAGATTTTTAATTATATCTCTAATTAATTATATATTGCATATGATCCACCTGATATAGATCATCTATGAACATAGATTGAATGAACTCCTCCAATTTAAAAGAACTAAAATGAAAACAACTAATGTACTCAATAGTTGCATTTTTATTTTTATTCTCATTTACACCATAGAGGGCCTAATTGGCTCTAGAAGTTTATTATTATTATTATTTTAAAAAAGATAGATTTCTAGAAATTATGTCAAATAAAAATAATAAAAATTAACAAGTACTTAATTGTTAGATAGAAAAACACACATGACAACTATGCATATATATATATATATATATATACACACACATTGATAATAGTCTAAAATCCGTTGGTAATGCATGCTATTACCAACAAATTTTCCGCTGATAAATTCGTGTGCTAGGTATCACTAACAAATATTACAATGTCCGTTGATATAATCAATGGATAAAGATATATTTGTTGGTAATTAATTACCAACAAATGAGTTGGTAGTTTTGTTGATAATACCAACAAATGATATATTAATTTATTGGTCAAAGTTTGATTTCTTGTAATGATGCGATACATTAATTATTAGATTAGAGTATTTCTTATATTTATTTTTTGTTAAAAAATAGACGCAAAAATATTCCCATAGAAGGCAACAACTAAGATGGAACTCATGATTTTTAGAAAACATGCTATGTCTGACTACTAAGTTATTATATACTAGGATCAAGACTAGTAGCTTAATAGTAATATGTTCTTTAACAAGATAATACAAAATAGTGATTAATAATTATTTTTTACTTTGGCGGGGAGATTTGATCATTTCTGACACTGGAACTAAACTTCAATTGTTCAGGAGAATTCTCTTCAGATGTAAAGATTGCACAAGTCAATGACATAAAACCAATCCGGAGAGTATCGGAATTAAGGCGCAAAGAACATTCAAACTCTCATGTTCCTAACATCATGTCAATTGGTCCATATCACTACAGTTTTCACCCTGACCTTCTCCCTGGCCCTAACCAAGACAAGAGTAAGATTAATGATCTTGACATTGAAAAGCAACGTCTGCTACAGCTATACACTGCAAATAAATATAAAAAGGCATTTCGAATTACTATGCTCACAGTGTCAGATGAGGATAAATGCAAGAAGAAAATCAAGGAACAAGAAATAAAACAGTACTACCCTGAGATACTACGCTTTGATTATTGGGAAAAAAGGGCAAACGATTATGATCAAAATGAAAACGATCGATTATTGAGTTATTGTCTCGTGATCGATGCATGCGCCATCTTGGGTTTTCTTCATATTGTCAAAGTCAAAGAAAAAAACATGGAATATTGGATTGACAGGTATAAAAAGCAAGAGAAAGAAAACCCAAATGCAGATGATCTAGACAGAGACTCCGAGACAGAGCAAGAAATCGGAGGAATCGACTTCGCAACAGAACAACATATTTACTCTTTTGAGAGGTACGTATATATATATATATATAAGAATTGGTGTGAATTTTATAAAATCACTATTCCTAATTTTGCTTTCTGTTTCTTTTGTTGTAGGGATATATTACCAAGGGGCTCCAGTGACCTGCTTCACGAAATTATCTTAATGGAAAATCAAATTCCCTACATTGTCCTTGAAATAGTTTACAACCAAATCAAGAAAGATCGTAAAGATGATGAATCAAGCCTTAAAAGTCAAATAATTAACTATCTACATAAAAACATGCTATCACTCTACTCCAAAGCCACCCCGGAATGTGCAATTATCACCGAAGAATCCATACAATTTGAATACATCCTTGATTACTGCCACATCTACTTCAAACCCAGTCTAGATAAATATAATAAACCAACCCAATTAGGTAATAAATGGAAGCCTACAAAGTCAAAAAGTACCATCGCAAATCGATGGCGTCGTGCAACTGATTTATACGAGGCAGGCATAACATTCAAGAGATTTAAATGTCATTGTAGATCTCTATTGGATATAAACTTCGAAAATGGAGTGTTGGAAATTCCTACCTTGACGATTGATCTCCAGACAAGGACATTGTTTAGTAACATAATAGCTTTTGAACAAAAACTAGATAATCCTAATACATCAAATAATTACTTCACTGCTTATGTGAAGTTCATGGCTGACCTTGTGACCACAGTAGATGATATTAAACTACTTGCCAAGAAAAGAATTATCGAGCACCATTTTAGAACAGATGAAGATCTCTTAAAACTCTTTGAAGACCTCGTGAAGGGTGTCAGGTTTCGTGTTGACCAAGATAACTATTTGACGGAAATGTTTACTACATTGGAGCTGCACTATGAATCTCGACCTAAGAAATGGATGGCAGATCTAAAGCGAAAGCATTGCAACACCCCATGGATGATTATAGGGTCCGTGCTTGGGATCATCATCTCCACTTTCACCATTGTGCAAACAGTGTATGCTATCAAGGGCAATTAATAAACCGAGCTCATATATGTATATGTATATATACACGGAGCAACATCTTTCAAACTAATGATTTGTATTCTCAAATCTTGTTTCGAATATATGAGTTTTCTTTTATGTACTCAAAATTCAAAATAAATCGTTTTTTATTTACGTGCGTGATCATATATATCTTTGAATGTTAGCTTTGTGCCTTTCATTTATTTAAGGATTTATTATCGAAAGAATCCATGTTATATTCTTGAAGAAAGAGAGAGAGAGAGAGAGAGAGAGAGAGAGAGAGAGAGAGAGAGAGGCTTGATGTAATATTACAGACCGTGGGGGTTATTTGCAAAATACCATTCCCACCGCCATGGAATCAGCTTTCATACGAGCCAGGGAAGCAAAGGTGAGGGAGGGTTTGTGATAACCAGGAGAGGAGTTAGATCGAGCTCGCCGGAGATCGTCGTCGTCGGAGCCGAGATTGGGGTAGAATTCTTCTCCTCCTCTTTGTTGTTTGCCGTCGTTTTACTGATGTGGTCATCAACAAGATGAAATCAAAGACAAGGGAGGAGGTCGGAAGTGTCCGAAGACCGTCGGAGCATAGCTTGATGCCACGGCGCGCCAGCGCATTTGCGTGCTGCAGCGGCTAGGCCGCGGCGTGCAGCGTGCGCAGCACGATCTGCGCACTACTGCCGCGCCTTCCGACGATCTCCAGAGCTCCATCAGGGGTCGAAGGCCGGCGAGGTTGTCGGGATAGATATATCGTTGGCGGCAACATGGTTGGTCGACGATAGATTGGGGTGGATAGGGGTGGTAACTTGCCAGGCCAAGCTTTTCGCTTAAGCCTAACCTGTGGCCAATTATAAGTTTTTTTTTTGACTTAAGTCTGGTCCGTGATCCGTTTAGAAAGTCTATAATTTAAAATATTTCATAAATGCCAACAAATTAAAATATTAAACATGCCGAAAAATAAGTCTTTATCCTCAATCAGACCTTGCATATATAACAAGCCGAATATCGGGTGAAAAACATTATATATGCACATCGCATATTGAGCCTGGGCCTAGCCTGATAAAAAAAAATATAGGCTTTGAAGTAGGCTCGGACCTTGTTTTATTTTAAATAGGCCAAGTCAGGCCAGGCCACAGGCTGACCCCTGACAAATCGTCTGGCTTATTTTCACCCCTAAGGGTGGAGGCAGGGGAGTCGAATATGAGACAAAGGAAGAGGGGAAGAGATGGATGGGGATTTGGTGTAGGGATAAATAGTATATTAAATTATTTATTAATAGTTAATTAATAATTATAGTAAGTATTATAAAATGAATTATTTGGACGATCTAGAGTCATCGGATGAAGATGAATTGAATACCAAAGTTATTGGTTTTAGCGTGCTGGACGCGATAGTGGTGTCAGATTTCAGATGGAAATCGTTTGGTGTCACTTTTTATATTTTCCAGTATTATATCATAATTAAAATATTACTAATTTAATTTGATAAATAATTAAATATTATAATAAATTATTAGATTAAATTAAATGATGAGTTGGGAAATGAACGATCAGTTCGGGCTTGGGATCGATTCCATGTTAGCCGATGATTTATCGTTGGATAAAATGACGGATTTACCTTATTGCCTTTAATTGCTTATTATTGCTTTTAATTCCTTTGAATTCATATCGCATATTATTATTGGGCATGTCATATAGTTAGACTTGTGATTAGTTGATGTCGTAGGTAAATTGCACGATTATGATGTTTATTATCTGGTACATTTTTATGGCAATATGCATTGATAATAAGTTGTTGATCACAATATTACATTTGGCTTGCATTGAATAGATCATATGTCATATCTAGATGGGACGATGCATGGGTGGATCTGGGCTTTAGCCCAAAGTATTGGAAGCTTTAGCCGGTTGATATTATTATTGGGCATTTTATATACAGATATATTAGAGGCTTTAGCTTGTTGATACTATTATTAGGCCCATTATATACGGGCATATTGGAGGCTTTAGCCTGATATTATTATTGGGCATGATATATACGGATATATTGGAGGCGGTAGCCTGTTGATATTATTGTTGGGCTCGTTAAATACGGGTGTTTCCATCGATAGTTATTTGGATACACTCGCGTGCGAGTGTGGGGGCGTCGGGCGTGAGGCTCGCGAGCTGCTCTTTTAGGGTAGTCGTACCTCTTGCTATAGTGTGGGGGAAAACCCACAGTTCTATTACACTCTCGATTGAATCTACTATTCATGTAGAGATATGGATGCATTATTCATCTTTGTTAAATTCACACTCGCGTATGATAGCATGGGCATTCATGGCATCATGGTATTATTTATCTTTTATTGGCCATATTGAGAATCCTACTCAGCGCTTCGCTGACTTTGTTGTTCTTTGCCTCAAATCTGCAAGTATAATAGCTAGATGAAGTCCCTGATAGCTATAGTTTTGATGACGAGATCCTATGGTGAATATAGTTGTTATCATAGTTTTTGATTTTGTATCCTGTCTTATTATTTTGATACATCATATCTGATACTTTGCCCATTGCTGATATCAATATTCGCAACAACAGAGTAATCGTTGCGGAGCCGTGGCTGATAATAATATCAGCAACAGAAGTGGGTCGCTGCTGAGCCGTGGCTGATACCATATTAGTAATGGCCGACGTGGCCGTTGCGGAAGCGTTGCTAAGTTATCGGCGACGCACAACTTTTCTGTCACGATGTTATTGCAACAGGCCCGGTCGTTGCACGTCGTTGGTGATGGTCTTTAGCATCGGCTTACCAACAGAACCAGATGTCAATGAAGATCATTATTCCAGTAGTTATTCTTTATAATATTTGAAGATGTTAGTGTATATCTTGGTGCTTATTTTAGTTACGTGGTCGTCTAGGTAAAATCATTTATTTAGGGGTTGACCTTAGATCCGGCGTAACAATTCAACTTCAAGTGAATTCATTTTTCAAATATATATTAAACTAGAAAATATATCTTTAATTTCGTTTTGTATAAAAGTGCAAAGTGAAACAAAAGAATGCGCATAGAAAATATTATTGTCTTCGTACATTTGAAATGAAATTGGTTCCAAAGGCAGTGTATAAGCACTCACTAATTACATTGAAGCACAAGTAGTGGATCTCCCTCCACAAGATTAAGATATTCTACATATGAGTTATTGGAATCATTTCACACTCAAATAGGGTTTGAAGGGATTCGATATTTTTGAAGAGCATTTTAAAATTTTGCCAAAAATAGTTAGTTATTTTGACAATCTCTAAAATATTAGTCATTTTGTAGCAATTTAGAATTCAATATGTTTTTTTTTTTGCTTTTAGTCTTTAAAAATCAACAAAACTTGATAATTAATGTAAAGAAAATTAGGAAAAAGTAACAGTTCAGAACTGTAAAGCCATTAGTACGTGAACTAAGGATGCAACATTTACGTGATAAACAGTTTAAAAATTTTGTAATGTGGAGAAGCAAGGTATCGATCCCTGTAGCTCTTGCATGCTAATTAAGCAAGCACTTTATCATCTAAGCTACAACCCTTTATGCTTTTAATTTTTTAATATAACACTTTACATAAAGCTTTATTTTAATCTTTATCTTTTAATAAATACGCAGAGTGTGGGAGCATACGTAGGAATTAATAAGCTGTAAAGACAAAAGCCCTTTCATGATTTAATTAAGTGGTTGTATATATCTTAGAGTAAAACCTCCAACGCTTTCTCGTGATAACTAACACGATCAATTCAAATGCAGGTACATAATCAACACTATTATAAGTAATGATTTTAATTAAAAAATTAAAATTATATTTATTAAATTTTCATATTTTAAATTATCATCTTCTAGTTAAATTTCTCTGCCCGTCATATGACATAGACACTCAAAATGATATGGAAAGAATCACAAGTACATAGTAGAAGTAGTATTTACCAAAACTCTACGTACTTAACTAAATAAGAAGATTAATTTAAATAATGCTTAAATTTACCATATTAGTTAATTTTTTAAAGATAAAATAAAATTTATAGATTTACAAGATTAAAAAAAATCTATATATAGATAATTAAGCGTGTTACTTAATGACACATTAGTTGATAATTTTTTTAAATAATAATAAATAAAATGAGAAATTAATATAACAAAATTAGTATTAGATGTATATATTTGCAAGAGGCTCACTTTTACATAATTTTAATTTTAATTTCCATGAAATAGGAATAAGGTAGAATTTTTAATTAATTATACTCAGTATTTTAAAATTAAAAACCAATTCAATTTTAATGGAATTAGAATTCACATTATATAATTCATCAATCTACTAATTTTATTAATCCATTAGATATATCTCTACAAGAATTTGATTAATTAGATATATCTCTATTATCAACCAATCTATTCACATTAGATGATAATAGTTATGGTTTCATAGTGCAAAGGTGCTTAATTACATGTAATATGGATGGGCCGGGCGGGCCGGCCCAACTCAATAATTACAAGCCTACTTATTAATCTTAAAACACAATTATATATTCATCTTTACGAAATATATACATAATTAATTACACAAATGTGTTCTTGGTGTAGACATCCACTAATTTGTCTGCTCTAATTGAGGCCTCTCCAATGGGTTGAAAAGTAGTAGTGATTAAGCCTTGCAAACTTGTAAAGTCTGCCACTACTGTGTGGAATTTGGAATAAGAGCATATATTAATTAGTTAGGCATGAATATATCGGAGTAGCTCAGAAAGTCCACCATGTTTATTGGAATCAGATACTGGTGCAGTTGCATGCATTGGGCAAGTGATCTGAATGTGTTAGGAAATGAAAATGTCCAGTGGCTATCAATTGCATCATATGGATGTACTCACATCTACAACTTTTCTCTTTTCCTTAATTGTTTTATATATGAGCGAGTACTGCTGTGGGTGATTCCAGTGACCAATAAATCTTTGTAATGATGATATATATATATAGTAACTAAGGCTAACAAGTAAAATTATATGAATCGAAGTGTACGTCTATAAAAAGCTTGCCCTGAATTAAGAAAGCAATGGATGTTTCTTCTGAGAGAAGTGAATGAATCACAAGCAATTGTTTTCCTGCATATAGGGCTCGGCAGTGGACACCAAGTCATCTGTCGATTGAGCAACTGAGGGCTACCGTAGCTATATATATGATTAAACCTTTTGCAAGTGAAAGCTGTGAAAAGTCTCATCATCAGCAACTTCATCGATTGAGTGTTTCCTTTCACTACTCGCATTGTCTCTAAAATCATTTCTACATTATTGGGTTCAAAATAGTGAGTTAAGTTTTCTACATTTGGATTCAAACAGCTATAGATCTGATAGAAGATCAAGGGAATAGGGTGAAGGGATTTGAGTGCAAGCATAAATTTTTCATCCAACTTGACAATATTTAAAGGGCGGAGGCTAGCTACATGCCAAATTGACAATATAAAGTGATTGATAGTGAACTTATTTTGTGAAACAGTACGTGAACCTTTGGTTTCTAATGGTGAATAAAAAAATCTTATTCACCATGTGCTTTAAGATTCTCAATGACATGTGTCAAACATCCATATTAAACTCCATATATAGTAGCTGTACTGGTGGACTAATATGCACTATAATCCATTTAGAACCAATATGTTCTCCATTGTAATTAAGGACTTTGGTAGGTCTGGGATCATGTGGAAACTTTGAATCCGAAGTAGACACATTAGCTAGGCTGATGACATGCATGCTGGGCTATCTTTGAACCATGAGCAAGCATTGCTCATTGCTCAGCTAGCCACCCTTGTAGTTACTACTTCTTTTTTTTGAAAAAGAAGAACCTGCATTCCATTCAAGAGATATGAAGAGGTACAGGTTTAAAGGGAGGGATAGAAGTTAAAGATACTATACAACTTTTTGTTTATCTGGGAGATGATTGGGCTTCTTTTTGTCTACTTGCCATTGCATGGGATGGCATGATCTCATGCAATTGTTCATCTTTGGACTTTACTTTTAATTTTCTTTTTCTTTTTCTTTTCTTTTTTAAGTAAAACACTTGCAATTATAGCTGCAGTTGTTGAGTCAAAGACACATATATAATAGAATAAGCAATACATAGCTAGGTGAAGCATTCAGCTTTTCATGCATGATTATTCAGCTTAATTTTCATGAATCCTGAAAAGCTCATGCTTTTCTCTCCCTCTTCATAAAGCTTCTCTATTGACAAGATCACTAATTGTACTGCGATTAGAAATGCACAATATATATAAACATATTGGAAGACATACAATGGCCTTTTATTTTGCCACTACAAAGCAAGATCTCCAAAGCCAAGAAGAAAAGATTCTTGGTTGAGCAACATGATCCTAGCTCTGAGGTACGTATTTGCTCCATGAATCTTTGACCAGGCAAGCTGAATCTTTAGCTTTATGGCTGTGCAAGGCAGACATTCTTTACCATGACACGAAAGCCACCAAATTGGGACAGCAAAAAGACAAATTAAAAGACAGCAACGAGAAGGAAATTAAGGAGTGTTAATAAATAAAACCTGAAGTGAAGACAGCAATGAATTCATGAATGCATATGGATGCAACTGGGTGTCTTTTAATCATTAATGGTGTGAATGAATAGGGGTCAGTAGGTGTGTCTTTGGCCTGCAGAAAAAGGTTGCACTTAGAGGAGGGAAGAGATGCAAAACATATTCTATACTGACATGAAAAAAGATGATAAAGTTAGGAAGATTAAAGATACTTTATCACTTTAATTAAGATTGATTTGATATAAGCCCATGAGACGTGTCGTAGAATGGGAGGGAAAAAATATCATAGGTACCCAATCCAATACCTCAAATGCAATATATTTTTATAATTACTAGAAAAATCCCCAGGCTCCGCAGACGGATTAAAATATTTTATTAATGAATTTAGTTTAATAATTATAATAAATATTGATTTTATTTTATAACGTATAAAATAAATACATCTTAATCAAACAAAAAATATCTTAATCAAACGTTAAGATATGAAAATAAGATAATTCATTAATACAATTAAATATCTATACCGACTAACTTTACAATCAAAATTAAATGTTATTAATAAATATTCAATATTATAAATTTAAAAAAATAGAAAATAGCAATAAATGAAAATACTCAAAATAACTTACTTGCTAGTAAAAAATAATGAGCATTTAAGAAAATACAATATGGATAAGAATTTTTTTTGCATTTTTTGACATAATTTTTATATAATAATTAAATAATTAAAATTATGAATTTGATTTATGTATTAAAACATATAATGATTAAAATATAATTAAATAATATGATATAAATATAAAATTGTTTATTAATAGATAAAAAAATAAAGATTAGTCTTATATAATAATCAAAATTAAATTAAACAATAATAGTAAAGTTTAATATACTCAATAAAAAAAGTGAAATGCTTAGTAAAAGTATCTACAATTTTTAAATATAATAATAAACAATAATTAATAATAATAAATAACATTGAGCATAGACACTAAAAATAATATAATTGATCAATTAAAAGAATCATAGCTTAAGAAAATTATAATTTTGATAAAAGTTAAATAATTAAATTATATTTTCTTTTAAAAAATAAGAGTCCAACTTAATTCCTATGTATCACACGATTATATTATTAATATCACTGCAATATCTTAAATGAAAGTAAAAAATAAAGATACAAACTAAATAAAAAATTTAATGAAAAACTTCGATATCCAATTAATATAAAAGTAATAATTTCTTCACATGCAGTAGATAATAGAAAAATAAATATGTCATATTCATATTTTTCCTATTTTATAAATTTAATTATTGTTGATTTTTTTGATATTTTAGGGGTTATTTTGGATTTATTATATTTGAGTGACTTTATACAAAAAAAAAAATGAAACTTATCGTCTATAAATATGACACACGTGTCATTATCACGCTCACGTCTTTTTGGAATTGATGATTTCAGAGAGTGAGAGTGCATGACGTGTGAGGGAGAGTGCTCGTGAGTCAATTGAGTTTACGTTCTGAGATAGAATTCTTTCATCTTTTTCACCTTCAAGTCATTAGTGTAGGGTAACCTGTAAATTTGAGAGGATTTATTATGTTCGGTGTTTGAGATGAAATTTTGTTCGAGTTTTTATGGTGTTGGAGTTTTTCAGCAGATATCATATTTCTTGGAGTTTTTTTTTTATGATTCTTACCTTTCTTAGAGATTTTCGACAAATTGCCCAAAAAGAAAAACTATGTTATATGTGGTAAATATAACATAGAGATTTTCTTACAGATTTTCGACAAATTGCCCAAAATTTTAATATGTGGTAAATAAAAGATAATAATAGCAACAATATATTATATGTTGTCTAGAGATCTAGGATTCGAAGCCTAGTATGATAATCTATTGTGACTTTATATTTTTGTTAAAAAAATAAAAATATAATATAATATAATAATATTGTTAAATATTTACTAAAATATATAATTAATACTACTAAAATTAAGAATAAAGAAAAGTTTGAAATCAATTTTTTGATATAAAAATAAAATTAGAATTGAAAATTTATAAAAAAGGAAATAGTTAAAACAAAAAAATAAAGAATAAACATAATTCAAAAGAAAAGAAATGAAAAAAACAAAAAGGCACGTGCTCTTTCGAAACTGCCGTACAAATAGTTAATCAATTTTTTAAAAAAAGAAAAAGAAAAAAAGAAAACATGAGAATGCTATCGTACAGACCACATCCTAAACTTCCTAAATTACTATATTGTAGATATGTTCGTTGGAGTACCTGGTAACTCAAATGGATCGGACTCAAATGGAGAACCTGTTTATAATTTAAAAAACATGTTGCCTCCCTGGCCAACTTGATGTGCGATTTGGCTATAATTGCTTTTCATAACTCTTAAAATATATTATAGATTTCTTTGTTAAAAAAAAAAAAAAAACTTGATGTGCGATCTGTTTGTGCCTTCGAAGCATTAAATGTTTCGTCCATTCCAAACCTTCCACCTCCAGATCATGATAAGCAAGTAATGCTACTAGTTCTTGATGCTACTACTTGAAGATTAGGGGTGAAAATAGGTCAGACGGTCTGTCCAGGGGCCTGTGACCTGACATGTTTAAAATAATAGGCTCAGATTTTGAAATATGCATGTTTTTCTTATCTGGTCAAACTCAGGCTCAATTTAAAGTCTATTGAGCTTGACAAGCCGAACTAAGCATGTTAAGATGGTCTATATATAAATATACAATATTATTAATTTATTATGTATTTATATTAAAATTGTTTTAATTTAATAAAACACAAGTCACAGGCCAATGAACAAGTCACATGCCAGACTAGGTCAAAATTTTATATTATAAGTAGATTTTATAAATAAATTTTATATTAGAAGCCGGCTTCACAAACAGGCCACATGCCAAGCTCAAGCCAAAATTTAAAACTATAACAAGTCACAAGTCCGGCCTAATTTTTTACTATACATACTTAGTATGTTAACGCGAAAGCTTAGCCTGACTTGACATGTTTTCACCCCTACTAAAGATCCATCAATCCATGGCAAGAAGTCCAGTGAAATGCTGGTAGCGCTACAGAGGCTCAGCATCAACCCCCATCCGTGTAGAGTGTAGATGCAGTCGTGAAAGATGTGCATATGGGTTTCATCCTCTCTCCGCAATAGTAGACAAATTAAGCGGTTCAACATGAGTGTTCCACACGCGTAACGTATCTTTTGTCAGTAGCTGTCCTCTAATGGCGATCCAATCCATCACCGAAACAGCTTCTGGGCAAAACCTATTCCAAATAAATTTTGCAAACAGGTCACGAACCCCATAAGTTAAGTATCAGAGAAAGGGGTTTGGTACTAAAAACACCACTCGTGGTCCTCCATTTCCAACTGAAGCAGACTGTCATGCTGTCTATTGAGGTAGGGGGCTAGTTCCTGGATTAAAAGCCAAAGTCTATAGATGGGCACAAAATTGCGGAAACGGATATCCCATCTTAGAATTAATAAAAGTTGTTCCTCCTCCTCCTTCCCATGGACGTAGGAACGACTCATCGTTGTCCCCAAACTACGTAAAGTCGTGTGCCCATTGTGTTATTTGTTCTTTCTGATTTTTCTCGTTTTTGTTCAGTTTTGATTTCACCGATTCTAGGCAAAAACTAGTAGGTAATTTCCTAACACACCCCCTCCAACATTCCAATTGAATCAATGACAACACCCACATCACTAGCAAACATGTAAAGCCTCGCTCCACTTGAGACCCACTATAGCAAATTTCCTTCTTCAGGTCCCATCTCTCGTCACTTCGTAGGACTCAAGTCCTAAATGGACAACCTTCAACATACTCTTCATTCCATTTCATTGATCTTGTTCAAACATCATCACCTGCATGTTTTGGCCTTATGGTGTGTTTAGATTTATTTTTGAGAGGATATGTTGGTGTTACACGAACACAATATCCAATGACGTTGGAGAGCTATAATGGTGAGTATAGATGGTCACGTTTTTTTTCCTCGGTGCTTCGTATGATGCTGAAAATTTTAAGATCACTAGATAAAATTAAGTCTACACCTGCAACTCGATTCTTGTTTTATTCTACTGTATGAGTCTTTGCTTTATTCTACTGTATGATTCTCAAGCAAAATAACACTTGCTAGTCTTTTTTCCTTTAAAAAAGAAGACTATGTATGGAGTAATTAAGCAAACTTTGGAGCTTGTCTCTTGAATCAGTACAAATAGAGCTCAATTTAATTAACATATATATAGATAATGGAGGGGACACAAAAAAGGCAGGCTATTGGAGGCTGCTTGCGGAAATGCCTTTACTTTGGAATGTCGGCCAGCCACAGATGCAGGAAAAGAACAAATCATTCATCCATCCAAGAATTAAGAATCTCATCAATCTTCGGGCTGCCGGTTTCACCCCAAAAGCATTGATTCGGAGGAAGATGGATCACAATTTTCAATTCAGTCATCTACTTCTATTATGCATTTCTTGAATTCTCAGCCCAGAATTATATATCCACTGGGAAAGAGGTGATCGATCAGTATGTTCCATCACAAATGACTCGACTTGGTAGCCAGGTCAAACACCACCACAGTCTCACGAAGTGACCTACTCGATCTCCATGGTGAATCTGATCATTTGGATGAATCTGTGTCAATTGCGCGACATGATTAGACAACGTGACTGATCGCTTAACTGTACTGATATGAATTCAGTATCGTTTAGTAGTAGCCAGCTGCTCTTCATGCATGTTCAGTTTAAATTGTTTCAGATTTAAGTACGTCAAAATGATTCAGCCATCAAGAATCATATTACTGAATTCTGCATGTTCAGATTTGAACTGCTTCTTATATATCAGCACATGTTTTTGACCTGGTCATTGAAGCATCTAATGCTTCAACTGGTTCATTACTTTTCAACAAGGGTTATTCTCGCTCTACTTTGTTCTACAATGCGGTTGCATTGGACAATCAAAGTTAAGGTCATACAACAGCACTCATTTGAATTATGGATTCACCTGAATAGCCGCCTATTCATTGATTCACTACAAAGCTCATATCCGGGCTGCTCATTTCAAAAAAGGCAACACTTGGATACTTGAGGGAGAATGTGAATATGAGGCTTCTCCTTCACTTCACCATTCTGGATGATACTTTGGAATCAAACTTGGGTATTTAATTTTCTCACTGCCATCTCCTTGAGACAGGGATTATGAAATGCAAGTGTGCTTCGGAGTTGTGCTAATTCTGCATGCATTCCTGATACTTAAGCTTCACTCTTTGTGGCACATCTACCAGGTGGTCTTAATTGAGGGGATCACAGGGCTAATGCAAGGCCCCAAAGAATCCCACTTTTGGGTCCTCCCTCTCCTCAGGATTCTCTGCTATATTGATGTATATAAAATTTAGTACTTATTAGTTTCCATTTAATTCGAGAATCCCAAATACCACAAGTCTGCATCTTGTGTAGTGGTGTACACAAGCCTCCCAGAAAGCTGAAAATGAGAGAATGTCATGACTGGCTAGCTGCAAGCAAGTGAATGATATATAAATCACAATCACCAGCAATTTGGCTAATGAATCGAAATCAAATTGCTAGTGCATCCACCAACCTTACTCTCCTGTGGATACTTAGGAGCCAACATGGAAGAAAGCTGGCCACAATATCCCAGTGGAGGCTAAGTGCATGCATTTGTTCCCTTTTGTTGAGCAAGTTATTAGGTACTGATGCCCCATCCAATATATACATATGAAGATTCAAGAAAGAGAGTTGGAATTTGCTCACTCCTTTAGTTTCTTGAACCTGATATTAGGGATGATAATGAGGCCGTATGAGAATATAATTAATGAAGATCATTTTTTCTTTTCGCCTTGCTCCTCACTCTACATTTAATATCTAAAAAGCAAAAGTGGAGGAATATATAGTTATATATTAGATATATTTTTTTCAATTAAAAAGTAGGTAAATTTTCAAAAAAAATACTATCGAAAACTACGTCATTATATTCCAAATCCGTGAGTTTATGAAAATCATGCTCTGCGTAATTAAGAACCTACTAAATAATAATAAATTAGTGTAAGTTCTATTGATCTAAATCCTAACATCTTGCTTAACTTATATGTCTGCGTGTGAATTATATAATACATTGTTGTAATATGATGTTTTTAAAGATAAAAAATGCCCAATTTGTTCCTTGAAGAAATACTTATTCAAGAATATTTATAGACGTGGATTAAAAAAATTGACTTCAGCCTAATTTATATTTAACCGAGCATTGTCAATTGCACTTGAGTAATAATGTAACGTAGCTATCACCGCGCGCACACATAATTGATGGACACAACCCCAAGCAAGCATCAGCAAACCACCATCCCTCTTCCCCCTTCCTTTTGTGGCTACCTCCTCATCATGCCACTGGATAGTTGCCTGTGGCCCCCACCTATTGCTGCCACGTCGGAAGCCAATCCATTCCCCTTTGCTTGGTTTTTCATAAGTAATTTAGAGTCTAATTGATATCCAGATGATTGACACGTGTCTTTAAAATTTTAAAAATAAAATAAATCAGATTTTTAATTCATCGTTAATTAGAAATTGAAATTTTACTCTTTCACAAAATAAATTCATCATTTTATATAGCTTTTTTTTCATAAATAAATTATTTTTATATTTTTTACAATAATATAGTTTACTGTAATCACTTATAACGATAAAAGATTCATTTTAACAAAAGTTTAAATTAGGTTTACTCTTTGCGACGTTAGATTCACTCTTTTAGAAATGGGTTCACTTTCACTTCACTTGGTGTACGTGTTGACTCTACAGGGTCGCTCAACTTCATAATTCCTAATGTGCGGCCTCCCGCATAATATTTATCATCAGTTTGCACTCATAACACCAAAAGGAAGTTAATCCCCCCATCTCATGGCGTTTATAAATACGCGCCTATATCGCCTCTTCTCCTTCAGGAGAGAGCTGCATCAGCAAGTACAGTCTCTTGTGCTCTTCCTCTCCTCGCCTCGCGTTCTCTACGATCTCTTCTCTTGCTTTACCGTCTCTTCTGCATATTTATATATACCATCAACAATTAATTAAAGATGGAGAGATGCAACAAGCTCTTCCAGAAGTGTAAGCCCTACGCGGCCATGACCTCCCTCCAGTTCGGCTATGCCGGCATGAACATCATCACCAAGGTCTCCCTCAACCATGGCATGAGCCACTACGTGCTCGTAGTCTACCGCCACGCCTTCGCCACCCTCTCCATTCTCCCCTTCGCACTCATCCTCGAGAGGTATATATATACACACTCATTCTCGTAAACGCTTTACCTAGCTAGCTTAGCTGTTGTGCTGATAAATTCCCAACAATTTGCCCTCTTCGTTTCAGGAAGACAAGGCCAAAGATTACATTCCCTATCTTCTTGCAAATCTTCATCCTCGGCCTCCTTGGGTTAGTATTCAGCCGCATCCCGTCCACGAACTCGAATTAAAAAAGGATGCATTTACTCACACGCTCTGTGTATACATAATTAATTTGCAGACCGGTTCTGGACCAAAACTTCTACTATGCCGGGTTGAAGTTTACTTCACCAACCTTCTCATGTGCGATGAGCAACATGCTGCCGGCGATGACCTTTGTTCTAGCTGTCATATTCAGGTGAATAAATTTCCTATTAGTTCATTGCTAAATCTGCGGTCACATTTTACTAATCTGATGTCGAATTTAATTGATGATATGTATACATAGGATGGAGAAGGTGCATCTGAAGAAGGTGAGGTGCCAAGCCAAGGTGGTGGGAACTGTCGTGACAGTAGCTGGAGCCATGTTGATGACCATCTACAAGGGACCTCTTATGGAAATGGCATGGACCAAGCATGCTCAGCCACACCATAACGATGCTCATGCACCGACTGCTGCAGCTGATTCTGCCGACAAGGACTGGCTCATGGGCTGCATCTTCCTCATCATTGCAACTCTAGCTTGGGCTTCTCTCTTCATCCTCCAGGTATATATACGTGTATATGTTCTTGCTCACTTTATAGTTGATAATTAATCAATAATTAATTACTTAACCTGGAATCTAATCCCCAACAGGCTGCAACCATGAAGAGATATGATGCTCCTCTCTCCCTCACCACATCGATATGTGGTATCGGCACTCTGCAAGCAATTGCTGTGACCTTGGTCATGGAGCACAAGCCTTCTGTTTGGAAAATAGGCTTTGACATGAACCTCCTTGCTGCTGCCTATGCTGTTAGTCTCTCTCTCTTTAACACTATGTTTGGATTGAGGGTTTCGGAAGGTTTCGGAGGGGTTTGGAGGGGAAGGGTTTTGAAGGAGTTTAAAACACCCTGTTTGGATAACTTTTTAAAGGGATTTGGAGGGGTTTGAAACCCCTCCAAACCCCTCCTAGAACTCATTTTCAAAACCTCCCAAAATGAGGGGTTTTGGAGGGGTTTGAAGAGTTAATGAATTAAAAATAGTTAAATTACAAAAGTATCCTTAGAACAGAAATATATATTATTATAAATGAGGGCATAGCGGTCTATCAAATCCCTCCAAACTCCTCCAAACCCTTTATGAAGTTTAACCAAACAAAGTTTTTAAAACCCTTTCAAAAACCTCCAAACCCCTCCCCCTCCAAAACTCTTCAAACTCCTTCAAACCCCTCCCCCTCCAAACCCCTTACTCAAAGTTATCCAAACATAATGTAAGAAAAAGACTTAATTTATATATTTGTGATTTAATATGCACTTATATATACCTTAAGAATGTAAAACACTTAAGTTGGCTCAGATAACATTTGTAACTCTATTTTTGAATATATGTGCAGGGGATTGTGACGTCAAGCATCGCGTATTATGTCCAGGGCCTGGTGATACAAGACAAAGGGCCAGTTTTTGCCTCTGCCTTCAGCCCTCTGATGATGATCATTGTGGCAATCATGGGCTCCTTTATCCTTGCTGAGAAGATTTATTTGGGAGGGTAAGATTATTACTCAACAATATATTTGAGGTTTCTTGCACATTAATAATGTGGACTTGAAGACATATATCCGTGGTTCTCAATTGTGTGCAGAGTGATAGGAGCAGTGCTGATAGTGATGGGACTCTACTCCGTTCTTTGGGGGAAGCACAAGGAGAACAAGGAAAAGCAGATAGAAGCCATGGACATACCAGTGGCAGTGAAGAGCAATGAAGGAAATGGGCAAGTGAAACAGAGCATTGAATTGGATGGAGTTGAGCTGGAGAAGGCCAAGGCCAACAACTTGCCGATCTCTTACCCCGTCAGCTCAGAGAACTCGATGAAGGAAAAGAAGGAAGAGATTTGAGCTAGCTTTGTTTCTTTCTTCTACCAGGGAGCAGGGATTGGTGGGAGAGACAGAGATAGAGGGGAGGAGATCAGTGGGTACAGGGGCTAGCTGCTAAGGATGAGGGTTTTCAGTTACCTTTTTTTATTTTTTTGCCTTTTTCTTCTCACCTCTTCTTGATGTAGTTGGTAGTTCATGCAAAATATCGTTTGTATGCTTGAATATAATGCCAATGAAGAGTTTATGATTAATATCATTATCAAGAATCAATTATCGGCAAGCGCCAAGATTCTCAAACTTGTATTGTACGTGTTCGAGCGAATCCATCTTCATACTTCCAAGTTGATCCCAGTAAGTCATCATATATTCTATCATGGAAGTCAGCTTTTCTTTTGAGTTAAAGCAGAGGAGTCCCATGAACATTGTTAGGTGTGGAATCCTGTGAAATAAATCCCAAAATCTTATAAGAAAAGAATTATGGCATCAGTGGTGCGCTTTAGCATCAGTCTTTCTTTTATCGTACCAATACAGACAACTCCATTCCGTGATCACTATCAATCACAACTTCGTAGAAACTGGCTAAATAAGTGTTTTTGATTAAACTAATAAATAAGTATCATCCCATTTCAAACGATACAAAAAAAAAAGTGTTCTTACATCCTGGCTCAAACTCTTATTTTTATGAGAAGCAAATAGAAATTTCCATGCCTTAATTGCATATTCTCTATTACTTCAAGTCTTGGGAAACCTTGTTATAGATAATTAAACTTGTGACAAATTCAAATGTCGACCCAGATTTAACTTAGTTAAAGGCAACACTAATGAAATTGGCAGAAAAGCTCATCATCTTCATGTAGCTGCATAGTCATGAAAAGAACTTCCGAGAACAGCAGCTCTTCTTTTTCAAACACTCAAAATAGTAAGTAGGTAACTCAGAAGATTACACAAAGTTAAACTTCCACAGCCCCCATGTAGGCAAAGACATTAACCTGAGGGATAAAGCAGTGCATAGTGGGTAATTACAAGTTTAATATCTGATATTTATAATTAAGAAACTACAGAAATAATACTAAGTAGGCAAAGAAAAATATCCTTAGGTATCAAGTGAGATTTGCTGCAGCACGAGCAGACACCTTTTATACTGAATTAAATTCTATTCCAAGTTCCATTTTCTGACTATATGTGGACAAGTTGTGATACACAGTTCATAGGAGGAATTAGGCATTTTATCAAGCACCTAGCTCCCACTTCCAGAATCCAAATTCTTTTATGTATTCTTAGTTGAAAACATGGAGTTGATTGATGTGGAGTTCCATACCTTTTATATATGTGAGTTTGTGTTTGTTGGGCATCACAAATGGATTACACTGGAAACATCATCGTGGAAAATTGGCATCATTTACTTTTGATAGTTTTGAGAGAATATATATCCTGCAGGATCTCTTGTGAATATGATAGCTTATGATGCTAATTAATTTCATGTTGTATGCAATTGCAAGATGACGTAATTATAAATTCTATTAAAGGAAAAACAAGATTTGATCTGCATAAATTACATCAGCAGCAAAAGAGCAAGCACTGAATCATTCTCATAAAGTAATCTGGATGCTAAAATTCTACTCTATCTATTTGCTGATGTTTTTAATTCTTGCAAAAGTCACAAAACCACCCAAGGATTGCTTTTATTTTTATTACAATAGATTATAATGGGTAAAATATTTATCTTCTCAAAACATATAATGCATTATAAGTTAAGAAAGGCATAAATTGCATGTTCATCTCTTTACTTAACCAAAGAATTATCAGAAAACAAGGGAACTAATTAAACTGAGCAGTATCAAAACTGATTACCCTAATATGTTAGGCTAATTAACTCCAATATATAGTAGCATGAGAGTATATGATAAGCTTAGTCAAGTAGGCTATAAGATCATTTTGAGATGATATTGCACAGCAATGCATGCTAAATAAATATCCATAGAGCATCTCATACTCAATAGACTTCCACATAAATTAATATATAAGCCATATTTCTTATTAATATGGAATTTATTCCAATTGAGTAGAAATATAATATGTATGATATATATGGTGCATGTCGTGTTCACTAAATGGATAAAGATAAAGATCATTGGCTCTTTGGGAAATCACAATATGTTAACAAATTGTAGTATATTTATTATTCCACTAGCCAAATAAGTTCATGTCTGCATGGAAGTCACTATGGAAAGAATAATACTGCATGCATGATTAAATGCAACACCAATTCCCAGCGTATCTGAGTATTTTAATTTATTCAATTAATCATTGTCTGCTGAGTTCAAATCTTTGTTATTTTCTAAGATTTCTTTTGTGTATATTAATATATATATACTCCTGCGGCTCCTGCCTAATCCTGCAGTCCTTTCAGTGGACAATGTTGATGTGACTTCATTAATTGCTTGGGCATATATGAATGAGTGTTGTTATATTTTTAAAAAAATTAGTCTAAAATTTTTCCTAATCATTCATAATGATATAAATTATAATTTCATCCTTAATCATGAATAATTTATTATATGTGAATATTAAAAAAAAAAATTAGGCACAAGAGAGTTGAATAGTATTTTGCCAATTCAAGATACACTCTATTTTTAATTTTCCTTACAAAAAGATGTACTTCATTATTTTAGATAAGAAAAAAATATTAATAATAGACTCATCAACTTTGTAAACTCAAATCATTAATTTAATTAAAATATTTAAATCGATATTAATAATAGTGCACCCATCAAGTTTAATTTATAAATTAATAAAATATTTAATATAATCTTAATATGTGACTAAATCGGGGTATTAGACCTTTCAATTTCAAATACATATATTTTCTAAGAAAAATAGCTATTTATTAGTCAATGAACATGAAATTAATTTTAAAAACGAAATCTAATATTTCAGCCAGACAAGGAGAATTTTTTTTTTTCACATTCATGGTTGTGGGATGATTGCCACGTATTTAAGTTTTTTCAATAATTTTAATACACCAATCAAAATGACCTATTTAACTATTGGATTGTACTATAATTATTGGGTCCGATCAGATTAGACCCACCAGCACTCCACAACTCATCTCGAGCCGAACCAAATGATCCCGCTTAGGGGGCTTCACCTGACTATATCTCGAACCAGACTCGATCCAAGATGGCTCCACTTGGGGGCCCCGCCCGGTCATACATGGACATCCACGTCCTTTTTTATCATGAGGAATACGTCATTACAAGTTCGTCATCTCCCGGTCGACCTGGACATATTCTGATGGCGTCATCACCTCCACCTGTAATAAATACAGACATGGTACGTCTCAGGTAAATCTAATTCCAATTCCATTACTTTCACGTTGGAGTCTAACTTGAGCGTCGGAGTATTTTTTGCAGGTCCCTCCCCTGCCAACATTTAACTTGATCAGAAGAGTCAGTGAACCGGACCAAATTACTTCGATCCTCAGGCATGAACACCTACCAATATAATTAATTTAAATAGATATAATAGTATCACATATGATCTTTTTAAAATTTCAAAGTTCATATATACGATATATTCCTTAAATTTATGTAGGACACTTGGTGGTTGTCTTGAAAAGTTGATCGAAATTTACTTGAAGCTTTGGTTAATTAAAATAATATTTTATACAAATAGAGGAATAAGAAAAATAAAGATAGTATAGGCTTCAGAAAATTTCTACTTTTTATTGCTTTCTCAATTATAACTCTCCTTAAGACTGCTCCATCTGGTTGTAACTCTTCTTTTTCAACATTTGATATCAGAGTTAATTATTTCATACTAAAGATACTTAAAAACTTGATTTACTACGAGTCTTTTAATTTTCAAACAAATAATAATTAACTTATATATATATATATATATATCTCGGGCAAAGAATAATTTAAGCCTTGTTGAATTATCATAGGAAGTAACTTCGTCCCATATGAATTAATTTTTCACGCGAGCATATATTTTCTAAAATTTATAAGAAAATATTTAGTAGATAAAAAATTCATTTTCATATATATATATATATATATATATATATATATATTACATATACAATTAATATTGAAATTGCATATAAACATATATAACTATTTGTAGTTCATATTATAACATATTGTTTATTGTAGTATTGTACAATATTTTTTTATAAAATTAATATATATTTTTTATATATAATTATATAAAAATATATAATTATATACTTTATAATATATGAAAAAATAATTTTTATTTGTAATTAATAAAAAAAACTACATATATATTTTATTAATATGGGTAAAAAAATCCTGTACTTTCTATGAGGTTTGATAAATTATTTTCTGCATTACGTGAGAAGTAAAACTTCACAAGAAAATGCAAATTTTATGCATTTTTCCTACTTGTTGTCAACCAAATAAAAGGAAGAAACTCTACTTCTCAAAAAATTGTATTTTTCGAGTTACTTCCCGTCAATCAAAAAATCTTATTAAAATTTCACTTTGTTAGAGTTTGATTCAACGTCAAACCTTATAATCTTATCAAAATCTACAAAGATATAATTTTGCATGACACATTATAATATTTGACAATAACATAACAATAACCAATTAGCTTATCCATTTTACTCGCAAGGGTTATATATATTTTTTTCAATAAAAATTTATTAGGCCATTAGGCCAGAAAAAACTAAAT
The DNA here is from genome assembly GCA_034359265.1 of Canna indica. Lineage (NCBI taxonomy): Eukaryota > Viridiplantae > Streptophyta > Magnoliopsida > Zingiberales > Cannaceae > Canna > Canna indica. The sequence continues at coordinate 1,928,331 of CP136891.1, forward strand.
CATTATACAAAATGTTATCAGCTCTAGAGGCCGAATAGGATTCCACACAATGAAACCTTTATTTAGCCGAGCTGCATTTGCTGCCCAATGGGCAGCTTTGTTTGCGGATCTAAGAATAAAATTACAAATGATATTAGTACATTTACTAATTAACTCTAACACATTTAGATATAAATTTCTACATCTCCAAGGGGCTTGAGCTTTTGCATTCATAAGATCCACCAAAACTTTACAATCACTCTCCAAAATAATGAAGTCCAGCTGATTTGAAACTGCATGAAACAGTGCATGATAAGCAGCTATAATTTCACAAAAGAAAGTAAAATCAGATTTAAAGTAAAATGATGCAGCAAAGGAACACTTCCCTAAATGATTCATTATCACAAATGCAGCTCCACCTTCACTGTTTAAAAAAGATCCATCACAGTTTATTTTAATCCAATCTTGGGGGGGACGATGTCAATTGATAGAATTCTATATAATACTTCTATTCCCCTCACATACACTTTGTTTATGGAAATGAGTAGAGTAGGCTAAAATACGCATTATAGAATTAAAGATAGTGGGCTTCTGTTCACCATGAAGCAAACAATTTCTAAAAAACCAAATAAATCAGATAGTATTAGCAACAATGGCTCTGATTTCCTGATTTAAAACTAAACCAGGACTCGACAGAAATCAGCTACTAGAATACCATCTAGTCCTATTGGTAAAATCCACATTGAGCTTATGACCAATGGTCGACCAAATATTGAAAGCAAAAGAGCATTCAAAAAACAAATGTTGAATAGATTCATTTTCCAAACCACAACAAACACAGTCTTTTGAGTTTGAAATACCCAATCGAAAAAGCCGAAGTCTAGTTAAAAGCATGTTATGAAGAAATTTCCACATAAATAACTTTACCTTGGGGAAAGTGGTCAGCTTTCAAATTTCAGCCCAATGGGAAAAATTACCAACAGGATGTTCATCCAGATTTTTCAAAAAAATGTAAGTTGAAGATGAAGAAACCTCACCTTTCAAATTAGATTTCCAAACATAGTAATCATCACAGGGGTCTTTGGCAACTCAATCTGCTCAATTAGGGGTGTAAACGAGCCAAGCCGCTCGTGAGCTACTCGAGATCGATTCGGTAAAAACTCGAACTCGACTCGAACTTATCGAGCTCGAGCCGAGCCGAGCCGAGCCAGACATTCGAGCGAGCCGAGTTCGAGCTAACCTATACTCGGCTTGAGCGGCTCGCGAGCCTAATCGAGCCTAATATATATATTATATAATATATATATATTATATAATATATATGTTATATATTATATATAGTCGAGCTCGAACTCGATCGAGCTCGCGAACGAGCTCTGGATCGATTGAGCTCGCGAACGAGCTCGGCTCGTGTGACTCAAATTTTTTTCCCGAGTCGAGCCGAGCCGAGCTCGAGTAGCTTGAATGTAGCTCGAGCCGAGCTTGAGCTGACGGACCAAAGCTCGATCGAGCTCGAGCTCGTTATTTTCCAAACGAGCCGAGCTCGAGCAGTGAGAAGCTCGGCTCGGCTCGGCTCGATTACACCCCTATGCTCAATGGCCCTCCAGAAATTCCTACTGCAATAGGTTAGTCCAAAAAAAGTAGACCAAGAATGATTATACATAAAGTCATGCAATTTATTTATATTTTGGATTAAATTAGAGTTTATCATAGAAGATTTTAGAGCCAATAGAATATCAAAGACCCAAGGATCAGCAAGGATAGAAGTGTTACTACCATTTCCTATAATGCTAATGAAACCAGATTTAAGGTTAGAAAAAACCTCTAAGAAAAGCTTCCAACACCAAGAAGAGTGTTTAGGAGGAGTTTGGTTAATAAAAGAGAGGGAAGAGTATTTATTTTTAACTAATTTTACCCAAATGGAATCATTGTTATTTAGGTAAGTTTGAATTCTTCTAGCTTGTAAAGTAATACTTTTGGCTTTGATATTTTGGATACCTAGGCCTCCAGAATTTTTAAGAAGGGTGATAATATCTCAACTAACTAAATGAATACTATGTTTATCATCCTTACTATCCCAAAGAAAATTTCTAATGATTTTCTCTAGCTTATCAATAATACCATTATTTAGCCAAGTTACATTTTTATTAATTAAACTCGGACACGAATTTTCTCGATGGCCAATAATTCCGCATTGGAAACACACGGAATGTAAACTTTCATACGCAATCGGTTGAAAAAAATTAACACCATTAATATCAATCCAAATCCCTTGACGCAAGGGTAGGGCAAGATTAATTTCCACACAGGCGCGGACATAGCGTCCACGAACATACTCAAAAGATCGATCGTCGATACGAAATAATTTACCAAAACTACCAACAATGGTAGCAATAAAATCCGCGTTCCAAAATTCCAGCGGAAGAGATAATAAACGGATCCAAATAGGGGTAGTCGTGAACAATTCATCCCACGGTCGAAAGAGTGGTTTCCAGGGTATTAACCGTAGAACATCACCACGGAAAGACCATGGTCCTTCAGTGAGGACCAAGTTTGCACATTCGACCGATTGAAATCAAAAAGTGAAAAAAAGTTCGTCAAGATCCATAACAGATTTGAAACCATGGAGAAACCAGATTCGAGAAGCCCAAAGACGGAGGGATTCAAGAGACGGAGGTTTACCTAGAAACTTTCCGATAAGGCTACACTGCCAAGATTCACGCAAAGCTTGGGCCTGCTCCGCCGAAAAGGTTATACGATCAGTAGTCGATGCTTGAATCTTTGAAAGAGTTGCCGCCGGAGACTTTGAAGCCCCAATCAGATGATTAGGGTTTGAACTCTTAAGTATTTGGGCCCAGGAGAGCGGCTTTGAAGAAATACATTCCTTTCTTTGGGAGGATGAAGTTTTAGTGACCACCGAAAGTGTCTTGGAAGCCGCTGGAGGATCGTAAACATTAGGGTGATCGGGGGGTTGAGGAGGAGGACGAAGAGAGGGGGGGGGGGACAGAGTCGCCTTGGGGAAAGGAGAGCGAGACATCCCTTCGCAAGGGTTATATTTAACTATTATTACTATTCACTCGATGAAATAATTAACCTATCAATTTATAGGCCTGAATTATTAATCTAATTAAAATATTTAAATTGAAGTTAATAATAATCCACACATGGAACTAAATTATGATGTTTTTTATCTCCTCCTCTTAAGTCTTAACATCCTTAATTATCAAGACCCATCAAATCAACCGCGTAGCTCAGAATCGTATTCTATTCATTGGCATATGAGGTTTTCACTTGGTACCCAGGCTGGGGGGAACCTTTAAATTTAAAATAAAATAAAAATTTTGTGTGTATATCCACACACACAAAAATAAAAAATAAAAATCATATAAGATCCTTTCCGTTAAATTAATTTTTTTTTAAAAAAAGTAACCTTTTAATTATAACATAAAATGTGAGGGGGGTCGACTTGCTCACAATAGTGGAGGGTTTAATTAGTTTGGAACCAATTGGGGCGGGGCTTTTTGATCGTGCAAATGACCAAGCGCACAGGCGTTTAATGTTTTCATCTCATCTTCATTAATTAATTCAAACCTATCTATTAAGTGACATAAGCCCAACTATTTGGATGCAAACCTATCTTCTAATTAATTCATTTAATTATTTGCTAAAGAATACAAAACAATATTAACCCTTCTTTTTATATGTGATTCTCATTGTTTCGGGTTTGTGATAAGGTTGATAGGAAAATTATTTGAATATATATAATAATATTAAAGTTATTTTTATTATTCCAAGAATAGAGATAATAGGAGTGTAATAAGGTAAAATAAAAGAGGATAAAGCAAGTTTGCCAATGAAATGGCACATCAGTGGCCTGGTTTGATTGACCCTTCCTAAAGCCCAATGTGCCCAACACTCAAACACCATCTAACTCTAATACTAACATTCCAATCATCTTTACAAACAACAAATTAAAGTTGATGGACTAAATAATAATCCACAAGACTCACGAATCCCCACTCCTCCAAACTCCTTTACACCTTACTTTTCCCAATCTTGTCTTTTTTAGTTCGGACTTCGGACGGAATTAATATTGAACCCGGCCACCTATTCACCAATTTCATCATTCGATCCATTTAACCGATTACCATTTTCTTATTTATATAATAATGAGTTTCATAAATTCTTGATCGAGACCAGGTCCTAATACAACAAGCAACGACTTTTGTATTTGCGCACCAATTACCAACAAATTATATCACTCGATCATATGCATATTTCAAATCGTGGTCCTTTATATATCTTAAGTGACCATACATCATATATCTTAATTTGCGTAAAGGGATCAAAGTAAGTGAACAAACCCTAGACTCTCACTTGAATCTTTCTTTTCCTTACGAGTCTTATTACCCTAATAACTTTACAAATTTGTCATTTTGCAAGAATAATTAATCAGCATGCAACTCCCTTTCATAAGAAAGATATGCAACTGTTCATTGCATATTCATGCCAAAAGATATGTACTATTTTTCTCTTTCCTTTAATTTGCTTTAATTAAGATCACCAAGTTCATGTGCCGAATTAAAAGATCCAATTATTAACCTTTAAATGCCATGCTTATATATTTATATATACATCTTATTATGAATGCATGCACAAAAAGGAACGTTCTGCAAATAATTGCGTCTCCTTCTTTTTCTTTCTAAATTAAAATACATTTTTTTTCAACGGCAAGAAATCGCCTTCCTTGTGAGACTTAATTAATTCAATGCTAACTTTTTCAATTGAAGTCGCGATGTTTTCTGAAAAAGAACGACCAACAATTAAAGAATCAGCATTCATGCATCGTGCTTTCCTTAAAAAAAAGAAGCCACCAAATTTAATTGCTCTGCACAAGCTAAAAATGACTCACCAAACTTGATTCTGACCACACGCGTGTAAGTATGCTATGACTTGAATTCAAAAAAATGAGATGCTACGGATTAACTATCATACTAAAGTCCAATTTGAATTAAAAAAACATTAAATAAATTTGCTAACTTTTCTTAGCTATTGAAGAAAATGCACAAAGTGGAACCATAGTTCATTTGAGCAACAAATTGATTTCCACATCCAAGCCAAATATATAGAACCCATTGAGACCATAAATTGGATAAGAACATGCTTGCTTGCACCCACCCCAAAATGTAGAGGAATAACAAAAAATATGCATGCAATTTGAATAAAAGTGGAGTACACACAGTCCCCAACTAAGTAAACAAAAAAAGTAATTGGTAGGACAATGTGCTACGATACACAACAATTAAGAGCCACAATTTGCGAGTGGGTGATGAAAGAAAGAGTATTTTGTTGATGTTACAATGTGATGGCTGCAATTGGATTGGAAAGAGAAAGATCTAGTAATTGGTTGAATTAATTGAAGAGAGAAGGTTTTATGTTTGCATGGTGTGGTAGCAAGTATGGCTAGTCAAATAATACTCTCACTTGTGCTTGTCCAATTCCATTTTCCGGATCATATGGAATGAATTGTACCTTTCATTGCATCCTAAATCGGCACCTCCAAATTCGATAGGGACTTAAGCCTTAAGGTATAAACACATCTCTAAAATAGACCCACCAAAAATTGGAGTCCATGGGCTATCTTGATAAGTAATTTTGAGCCTCGCAGCCCAACTAAGTCATGAATTCATAATGAAGGTATAGGTGAGTTTGAGTGCTTGACCAAGTAATTCGGCAGTCATGGTTGACATTCAAATATGCATCACCAAATGCATATAAACAGAGCATGCGCAAAGAGTACCCAACTTATCATACAAGTCAATATATTTGCTTAATTTGTCATACAAGTCTCAAATCATTTCCTAAATTGATGTGTTGTTGCAAAAGATCAGAAATCATTCCTTTGGAAGGGAAACATAGTTAACAGGATTGACTATTCTGGAGGAGTAGCCAACTTTTTTCTCCTTACCTGATGATAAGATTCCATGACGTCCAAATGGTGTTGAGGCACGGCGACCTGGAGTACCACCAGCTATGTTCGCATTGGAGCTCTGGCCCAATGGCTTCCTCGAAGGAATTTGCCTCAGAGGACTTGGCTTACTACCAAAGAGTGCTTCCTGCTCTGTTGCAAATTGTTCCTGTAGCTTCTTCTGTTCCTGTACAAGAACGATGACCAAAAGCACTTAGTGACAACGCATGAAGTTATTTAGTAGAATTACTATGACAGTCCAACGTTGATACTCTTGCATGATGACAGCAAGCATACTGTGATGTATCCAGTAAATTTATTGGACCAACAATGTAGAGAGTGAGGCTCAAAGAGAAGAAACAAATAACCACCCAACCAATTTCTCAAGCCGTTCATGGTGGTGACAGAAAATCTTAAATATTGATAGTAGCATAAAGAAAACATGTAGCCAACCCGAGAGCGTCGTTTCTGCTCTTCTCTTTGCTGCCTGAGTGTGATGTATTCTTCCAAGCTGTCTAACAACCGTCCCTGTAGAGCACAAAATAACAGAGAAGGCATATAAATCAAAGTAAGCAACAGCTTTGAAAGTCTAAGAAATATCTCTAGCACCAGATGTTCACCTTGTCATACATAAATGGCATTCCTTTCTCTTTCTCCCAGGTTTTTATTTTTACTGTCAGGTTCTCTACCAGACCTACAAAATGATAGTAAAAACTAATAATCAGGGGATAATAAACACCAAAATACAATGTCCATCAACTCTAGTAGCAAGTGAAACTGCATTAAAGTATTTGACTTGCCTTAAGTACAAGAGATTGGAAATAGATTAAAAGTAGTTCACATTGTGAAGATTCAACATACCTATAATTAAAAACTGATAGTAATGTACCGAACATTTATAACTCAAGTTGCACTTTCGGACAGATGTATGGAAAGAAAAGCAAGTCTAGTACAAGCAAATTATTCAGCGAGACAAAAAAATGTCTCTTTAACTTCTTTCTACTTGAGTGTTCGACATTTTTGACATAAGGTATGCCAAAAAAAGATATGTAGGCACCCTTTTCTATGACAAAATGAAAACATAATCATCATGGGAATAAGGTGAACCAACCAGAAAAAAACCTACCAAAATTAACTGTTGCTAGTTGCTACTGGTATATAAGAAAACCTACCCAACAATATATCTACCCAATGCATTTTCATCCAATGCTGTGATATAATAATCTCAGGTCTTAGTCTACTAACAAATTTCATAACAACGTATTATTTGTGGATAAATACATAAAATGCCATAATTAAGAGAAATAAAGAGTTGGAAAAGGAGAATAGAAGCTTACCAGGTATTTTACTGACCAGTGCCCGTGCTTTTTCTGCACGTTTAAGATTCTTATGCACTCCCCTACCACCAGAATAGCGATTTTCATCCTTTTCAATGTGTCGAGGTAATTAGCACTATGAATTTAATGAAAACTACCGCGGACAACATGGGCAGAGCTAAATTTACATAAAAGATGAGACAATTGTCTTTGATCTGTTTCATCGTTTTGAGACAAATAAATAAACATTGTGGCACTGTGCTAACCTTTTCATAATCATCAAGCCAACTTTCCTCCTCAGATGCAAATTGCCATTTCTCCATTCTTTCCAAAATGTCTTTTCTGCTTAGAGCTAGCTCCTTAGCCTTCTCTATCTGATTGTCCAAGTTGGTGAGCAGTTCAGAGAGATCTGCTTTCCCTGTAAACCAAATGCAAAAGAGAAGTGGTTAAAAGAAATTGCAAACTTTGCAAGAAGCTGTAATTCCATAAAACAAGAGGATTCAGAAACAAAATAGAAATTGAATAACTAAGATAACAATTTAAAAACCACATCATCTGGAAGTTATGAACATACTATTTATCAATGTTACACCCATAAGTGGCACACGAGCTGCATTACAATCTGCAGTGGCTAAAATCAGATTAACCTGAGTTTCGTCGGAGATGGTTCAAGTATCCAAAAGCATCATTTTACGTTATTGATTATTCAAAGCCCTTCTCAAGTGCAAGTTTATAAAAAAAAAATGCCATTATGTACTGGTCATAATGCACAAGTACAGATATATGTAGTGCTGAGTCAAGAAAGCTATCCCTTGCTGAAGTTTGCATGAACCATCTTAAACAATAGTGGTGAGAATGACCTGAGCCATGCATGTATTGTCCCACATAGGATACAACAACTGGTGAATCCATCACCCAATTTTCTTTGTGATTCAATACAACGCTTGAGAGAAAATGAATACACATAATCTTACTCGTGTGGATATTGCCATCAAGGATTCCATGTAAGTCGTATCTACATGTGTGTATCAGTGTACGTGTATATACTCAACCTATGTGTAGCTGATCATCAATAAAAAATATTGCAGCACCATAACCATATAAAAACATAAAATATTATATGTATACATAATAACAAACACATGCCCGATGGATAACATGCAACACAAGGAAATAATAAGATGGTTCAAGACTTCAAGTATTCAAAAACATCATGTTGTGTTATTGATTATTCAATGTCCATATCGAGTGCTAGTTTATATAATAAATTTTCCATTATATACTGGTCATAATGCACAAGTACACAAATGTAGTGCTGACTGCTGAGTCAAGAAAGCTATCCCTTGCTGAAGTTTGCATGAACCTTCTCAAACCCAATAGTGGTGAGAATGACAATAGTCATGCATGTATTGTCCCACATAGGATACAACAATTGGTGAATCCATCACCGAATTTTCTTGTGATTCAATACATCGCCTGAGAAAAAATGAATCCACACAATCATACTCATGTGGATATATTGCTATCTAGGATTCCATGTAAGTTGTATCTATGTGTGTGTATGTGTATATATATTCAACCTACGCGCACGGTGCACCATGTGGGTAGCCGATCATCTATAAAAAAATCTTGCAGCACCATAACCATATAAAAGCATACATAATAACCCAACACATATGCCCCACGCATAACATACAATACAAGGAATTAATAAGACTAATAAGCAGTTCAAATTATAGTAGTAGGTAGGCATAAACTACTCCGTGATCCAGTAAGTTCAAGTAATACTGTTATTTTATTTCGGTAAAATTTGAAAAAGTACCAGAGTCAACAACATTGATGAGCATTTGTCTTGCTCCTTCAACATCAACATTCATGTGAACACTTTTGTAAATTTGATCAAGCTCATTTTGTTTCTTCAAAATAATCTCTTTCATCTTGCTAGCCTTAAGTGCATTCAATCTTTTGACTTCCAACTCAGCCTAACAGAGAAAAATTATAAAAGGAGTGATGGTAAAATATGCTAATAGATCAAAAGAAATGGAATTATGCTCAAAACTATTATAATGGTAAAACTTTATTACACCAAAACAAAAATAAAATCAAAAGAGAATTACCTGCTCAATTACTTTAAGTGCAAGACATCCCTGCCCTTGTACTGAATCAACAGAAGATGAAACCAGGCAGGTTATATGGTTGAACCCTTTTTGTTCATCCAGAGGTGTCTCCATGAGATTCCACAACTCAATAAGGGTAGCTCCCAAACTTTGTAACTAAGATGAAAAAGATTTAAATGTCATAATCATTATTTTTATTTTTTAAAAATTCATACCAAACAGGACACATTCTTCAAATGCATATAATGAGAAAAATAAGAGAGAACAATCCATACTAAAGCAAGAACAAGTTTAAGTTTCAAATGTGAGTCAGTGGTAGTGACAATGTGTTTGAATAGCTCCCTTCTATATAGAATTGTACTCAACAAAGCTTCTTTCAGCAACCAAGAACTATAACAATACTATGATAATGGCCACATGAAGTATGAGAATACACTGATAGACTAGTACACAACATGCAGAACAGTACTGCACTTAACCATACCTTTTGGAGTCTTTGTGATTTCTCTTTCTTTAGTGAATGTATAGTTCCTGATAGTCCAGCAATGGTGTCATTGCTTATGTTTTTTGTCTGACTGATTGTATAGTCACCAAAGCTTGGATGGACTTCACATATCAACTTATTGAATTCTATCGACAACACTATTGAAATCTCATGTATTGATTTGATGTAGGTATCAACCTTCTGTAATCGTAGATTCTGCAAGTTGCAAATGAATAAGTATGCAAAATCTGAGTAGCACTGCCAGAAGCATAGTATTTTTTAGAAAACAAAAACCTTCTCTATTTGAAGTTCGTTAAGCTGACACTTAAGCTCTCCCAATCTTTTAATAGTTAGGTCCCCTTCATCTACCTGAGCTGAAGCAGAACATCCTTCATTGATATTACCAGCTATTTCTGAACAAATACTTATAATTTGTGACTGAACTTCTAGGAATTCCTTGATTCTTTCTTCTTTCTTCTGTCTCAAATCCTCCAATAATGGTTTTATCATTGCTAATTGTTCCTTAAGTGTGCCTGTTGCTTTTTCTAACTAGTGAAGAGGAGAAAAGAGAAGATGGGATGAGAGTTAATATGAAATTAAAGAGGTATAGAGAAACAATTGATAACTAACCCGCACAAAGGTTTCTCGTTCTCCAAGAGTGGATATGAGGGTAGATACTTCAGCTTCACTATTTGCCAGCATCTGGTGCAGTTCTGCCTTGTGCTTTTTGGTCTGGTCTACTTTTCTTCTGTATAGCTCAAGACACTCTTTTTCAAGCTGTAATATCATCCTGTCCCTTTCCAAGTCATTCTCACCAATTTCATCCCAGATAACCTGATCCAAAATAGTTACTCGTGTTACTCACAGAATACAAATTATTGTTAAAATATGTTGTATCTCAGCAACTAAATTTATGTATTTTAATATATCACCTAATAAACAGCTACAAAATAAATCATACTCCCAAACTATATGAAGAAGAGAATAATTTACGAGTACAAAATGAATTGGTTAAAAATGCATCAGAGCAACACTTAGTAGATACAGCAAGATGAATGAACTATACCAAACTATAGAAAATAAGAAACATATTAACCAAGTCCGTTAAACTAGCACAATGATAGGAGTTTGCGAACAGGATTGGCTCCACAGACAATTTGCAAACACACACACACGAAAATAAGAAAAATATTAACCAAGTCCGTTAAACTAGCACAATGATAGGAGTTTGCGAACAGGATTGGCTCCACAGACAATTTGCGCGCGCGCGCACACACACAGAGAGAGAGAGAGAGAATACCCCTGTTTCGTATTCTCCAATGTTTTAAATACACAGCTTACATCTCATTTTCTTGATAACAATGACACCCAAACATGTCTAATTCAAAGCAACATCACTAGTCAAAGATGAATGGCGCCTAACAAGTTGGGCGGCTGTGGACTCAATTGAGCTTATCAACACTCTATTCAAACCCACTCCACATAACAACATAACAACCACAACACTAACTAATGATATCATTTGTTAAATCAAGAACCTAGTCATTCATTCTAAAAGCTCAACTTGTTAAGATCAGAGATATTAATTCCACTTTATTTGGTTGATAGATCAGAGGAAAGGGACGGGAGAAGTAAGTGGAAAGGGGAGATAGTGTTAAAAAAGTTTTCTGTTTGATTCAACTAAACAAAAGGAAGGTATGGAAGGTATATATATATATATGCAAATTTTCTGTCAGTTTGGATAATGAGATTCTACCATTTAATATACATTAATAAATAAGTTGATATGGTATGACCTGTACTAGATAATTTTGAAACAGTTTCAAAATAAAATGATATGATGTAAAATGTCACTTAAATAATAAAGAAAGTATAGGATGTGTCAAGAAGTAGCAGAATAAAGAAGCAACTATCTCTTATAGACCATAGCCCATTATCTCGTATAAACCATGACCCATATAGTTTTGTTTTAGATCTAACATAATATTATATGGTCTACAGAAGAATAATAAAGCAGCAGAATAATCTACAAAGAAGCGGCAACGGGCGACTAGAAAAAACAACTATAGGCAGAATAGCTTGCCAGTATCAAAAAGAAGCGGGGATAGGCAAAGAACTATTGTGGCGATAGAAAATGGAAGAAAAAGTAATTTGTTTTATTCCTCTTAATTTGGAATTGTGTATTTCACATGAGACTAAATTTTCCTCATAACAATAAAAAAATTTAATGTCCTCCTCTCCATCCATATTCACCTAATTTTGGAAGTAATAAAAAATCTATCATCTTCAGTCCCATCCATTCTACCCTCCAATCAAGCAGAGAACGCTGGAGAACCCCTCTCACCCCCCCTCCCCTCCCCCCCCCCCCCCCCCCCCTTTCAATCCTACAACCAATCATAGTGTTGAGAAATTTTATTTAAGTGAAAAGCATAAAGCCGGTGTTTTCATTTCAAATGTTTCAAAGATTACAATCGTATTCCAACAGAGTATTTTGCGGGTACATACTCAGGTCTTGTGTGTGAGTTGAACCCAGGCCAGGTACATCTAATACCTAAGCTGTGACTTTAACCTTGGCCAGATATGCTACAACCTCAACGCAAATCACAACGGGATCTTAACCATACTTAGTCCCAAGAGAAAATCGTGAAGCTAACATGCAAGAGAAATATGGAGACAGCACATATTAAAGTCGTTAATTAAACCATCAATCAAAAGCAAATGAAACCATAATTCCCAAAAAAACGTAACAATCATTACGACGCCTAAAAAGACATTTTTTTCAGGCAACTAAACACTAAACTAGAGCACGGAATAAACGTTTCAATTCCATCGTAAAAACAAATCAGCGGCCCAAGAAAGATACGGATTCCTCCAAGATCCCGTGAGCGAGCACCAAAAAAGAAATAATAAAACAACAAAGATGAACACGTGAATCATCGTGAACGAGAAAGGAGCAAACTTTGGTGAGGAAAAGAATAAAACATGAGGGAGGAGAACGGAAGAAATTAAGAAAGCAGACCTGTAGTTCCTGAAGCAGAGATCCACAAGTTGTGGCCTCTGTGCGAGACAAGGAAGGCAACGAGACACGAGACATCTATGGGGGCAGCAGCGCCGGCGAGTTAGTGCACAGGGGGTGCACTGAAGGTGCAGCCGCTGTCAGGGGTGCAGCAACGAGCACTAACCTGCAGTCGCGTACGCAGAACAGAGATGGAGAGGAATCAAGGGGGCGAATCGGTGGGGTAAGAAGAAAAAGCGAGAGGGACAAATTTTGAACGACGGAGAGCGCCAAAAACGAAGAGGATACAGCGGATTGAATTGCGTCCTTCGCTTTGCCTCCGCTTTCGCCCATTTATTACTTTACCCAATTGTGGGGGACGGAAGAAGTAAAAAAAGCTTTCTATTATTCTCTGTCAAAAACTTTCGATTATTCACCACACGACGCGTGTCCGCCATACACATACACAATGGTAACTTTCGTCAAGAGAATTCCCAACTCTATTCTGGCAGCGGATGCGTATTTATTTGGCGATCCATAATAGTGTTTCGTGTTCCCAATAACACAGAAGATCCAATATTATAGCACCTGTTGCTACGGTGTACCAACGCTCGAGTCCGCCGAAACCAGGGCGCACACCAGCCGTTCGATATACAACGGATGATGATAAGGGATAGTTGCGATGCAAATCAACACCGACAACTCCATGCAGACGTGCACCAGAAAATTAAACGGTCCGGATATTTAACATTTACTCTTCATAATTATCCTCACAAGGTACAGAATAAATAACATTTATTATATATAATTATTTTCAGAATGAACGATATAAATAACATTTATTATTCATAATTATCCTCTAAAATGGTGTTTCAATATTAAATATAATATAATATTAGTTTTATTAGTTTTATTTTTCTTCATCAAATAATTTAATTATAAACCTTATTTTTATTTTATTTATCCTAATTTTTGTCATTAGCAAAAGTTTCCATTTAATTCTAATTTCAGTTTTTTTTTTATTTTTCATCCGTAATTTTTCAAAACTCTGTGAAAATTTTTCATTTACTTCAAAAAAAAATCTATTTTTTTCTCGGATCTCTATATTTAAATGTAAAATTAAATTGAAGTATTATAATTTTTTCACTTATGTCTTGATGTCTTCGTCAAGACGATTCTAATAACAAAAGACATGTGAAGTCTACTCTAATAGCGGCTCAACTTTATCTTCGAATAATATTTTTTAAAATAAATTTTATTATCATGTCTAAAATTAGATTTTGCTCTGATACCAGTTTGTTGCTACTCGTTCTATAGGAAAACTAGTATATTAACTTCATAGACCTAAACTATAAGCCTAATTAAAAAAAATTAAGTTGAAATTGATAATAAGTTAATAACACATTCATCAAGTCCTATTAACCAATACAATGTTCAATATATTCTTTACGTGGGATTAAAGCTGGATATTACAAGCTAAGAAAAAAATCATTCAGAAAACTTTATATTGTTCTTATATGAGCCTATTTGATTGCTATAAAAGAAGAATATGGATAGACAAGCTATACAAATGCACAAAAACGGAATAAGTTATTTTGTTGTTTGGTTAATACCATGAATAAATCAATAATACTCATTTTCTTGTTTAGTTAGTATAAAAGAATAAATAAAAAATAAAGACAAAAATATTATTTTAAAAAAATTAAATATTTATATTAAAAATAATGTATTATATTATAACTTATTCAAATTCATAATAACATAAAAAATATAATTTTTTATAGTCAATTTTTTTAAAAAATAAATATTGATTTTAAAATAACAAATACAAATTTTTAATTAAGTTATATATTTTAAAATAGAATTATATTATTATAACATGATTTTTAAACTAGTTAAAATCATTTATATATTTTGCATTTCTTAATAATATTATATCATGTGTAAATAATATTATATCCTAAGTAATTAGGATTAACTTTGACAAGCAAAATTATAAAATATTATTCACAATATAGAATATATGGTTATTCTTTATATTTAGTTAATTATTTTGATGTACAAGATAAGATACCATTTGTTGAATGTTCATTTGTGAAAAATTACTAGGTACATGACAAAAACTATGTCTTCGGATAGTACAATGTGTTTCTTTTCTTGTTACTATAATTTGGAATAGCTAGGCATTGTTACACCGGTATAAATTTGAAAAATAATCTTTACCCCAATAATTAAATGATTATTTATTTTCACCCGACATCTTTCATTACACATCATTGTTATAATGATAAGGCGGCGACAAATCAAAAACAACAATAAATTTATTGTCTAGTGCTAAGAAAAAAAATAGATTTATACTATATTGTACAATTGTATAGACCGATTTTATACTTTTTTTGGTCAATATGAAAATAAAGGGACTCTAAAGTCTAAACCTTACCAAACAAGGTAATAGAAATAATATTGTACAACTATATTGATCATTTTTGTAATTTTCTTGAGAATGTGGACTCTAAACCCTACCAAACAAGGGGATAGAAATAAAGAAAGAGTAATTATTCCATTATTTTTTTATTCTGCCAATCAAATAGTCCAATTTATTTTTTTATAGAATAAATGAGACACAAGTGGGTAACATATATTTATGCTTTTGGTGCCCCATCAATTTCTTCATTGCCATATAATTGTTTTTTTTTGCCATTAATTTATTACAATTTTAAATTATTCTCCACTATTGGAGTAAAGGTGGAGCTAGAAATCAGAATTAAGATAATATTGCCACTTTATTTTATATATTTATAAAAAATCACAAACTATATATCTAAAATTAAAATCAAGTTGGTGAGAATTAAGCGGAACAGACTATAATGAGTAAAAAAATAGGAAAAGTGCAAATTTGGTCATATAAATTTTTAATTTTTTGGACTTTGATCATATAAGTTCTATTTTGATATTTTCGGCCTTATAAGTTTGCTTTGTAGCATAGATTTGATCTTATCCGTGATTATCCGTTTAAACTCTGTCAATGTAGACTAACGTTGTTCATACATGTTAATATATTTGGTCCTATAAATTTTATTTTAAAATTTTTAGTCATATATTTTTATCCTGTAGCACAGATTTGATCATATATATTTATCTCTTAGCACAAATTTGGTCAATATATTTGTCCTCATAGCACAAATTTTATCATATCAGTGATGGTTCGTTAACTCTACGTCCACGAAAAAATAAACGACGTTATGTTCATATTGACGGAGTTAACAGACCGTCATGAATATGACCAAATATATGTTACGAAGCAAACTTATATATGTTACAAAGCAAATTTATATTACGGAGTTAATATACCAACTTGTCTATATGTCGGTCTATCATATAGATTTGGTTATATCCACGACGGTCTATTAACCCCGTCAACATGGACATAACGTCGTTTATTTTTTTATGGATGAAGAGTTAATGGACTGTCGTGGATATGACTAAATCTGTATTTGGAGCAAACATATAAGACCAAATCTGTGCTACGGGACAAACATAAATGACTAAAAATTTTGAAATGAAATTTATATGACCAAATATGTTAACGTGTATGAATGACGTTAGTCCACATTGACGGAGAGTTAACGGACCATCACGGATATGACCAAATCTATGCTACAGAGCAAACTTATAAGATCGAAAATACCAAAATAAATTGAAAACTTATAGAACCAAATCTGCACTTCTCCAGAAAAAAAGTATAGCTTTTGAATCTCATTACCTTCATCATAAATTAAATATGTTGTCTTAAAAGTTTAGGAGGATAATTTTTCACGTCTTTGTACGTTTTGTAAAATGTGTTGTGTGTATAAGTTTTGCGTCTTTGTGATTTTGTACGTCTTATGATGACTATGCTATAAAATCTATGTAAGCTTGAAGAAGAAAAAAATCCTAAGATAATGGGTAAATTACATTGGCCTCCCATAAGATTTAGTGAAATTATATTAATATCTTCTCTATTTGTAATTTTATCTTGTAGCCCTCATGAGTTTTGTAAAAGAACACACAGACCTTCCATACTAACAAAAATTATTAGTGGAGTGTTTCATGTGCCCTTGCACATATTTACTAATGATATTTTTAAAATATTTATAATTTTTTTTTAAAAAAATGATAAAAATATCATTATGTCATTTTTATTTCTCTCAAAAAAATTATTTTTAAAATAAAATAATTTATTTCAAAATTTTATTTTAAAAATATTTATTCAATTATTTTATGCATGTATTTTAATGATTTTTCAACAAAGGTATAAAAGAGAAATCACATTACTAACAAACTCTATTTAACATCGTTAGATACAATAAGGTGAGTGTCACTTGGATAAATAGATGAGAAGTCAGTGTAATTTTACTAAATCTCATAAAAAATTAATGTAATTTAATCTTAAATTTTAAAATTTAATTTTAGTGTCACCGTTACTTAGTGCTAATGTAACATTATTTTTATATTGAGCCAAGCTCCGTAAAAAATTATATGGAACCAAGCTTTAATTTTAGTAATACTAGATTCGCTCTCAATAATGCTACGTTCTTATACATGATATCATAAAAATTCTTATTTAGTCGGACTCTGAAGTAATTTTTTCCCCAATACCAATGATAGATTACTATAGCATTTTTTCTTTAAAAATCTAAATAATTTTATAAAAAATTTCAGAAGAAAAATAAAAAATCATATGTTTTGTAAAATTAATCATCAAAGAAATAAAATTTTGATTTTACCTTCTATACTCTTTGGCTAAAGTATTTAAAAACTTCTGGCAAAAAGCTTAACACTAAATTTTATATATATATACTTAAAAGTTTATATTTGAGCTTTCATTGTTTATTAAAAAATATATTTTCTTCATTTTTTTTAAAAAAAAACTTTAGGAAAAATTCTTTAAACTTTCAACCAATTTTTTTTACTTTGTTTAAAGACTTTTCCCAAAAATATTTAACACTAAAGTTGTCTAATTTAATAAAAGTTTTTTAATTAAATTATATTTCCCCTTAATTAATAAAAGTTAAATTTAATTAATTAGTGAGGTGTTTGATTGGATAGAATGAAATAAATAAGGAATATGAATAAATAAAGAATGAACTAAATAAGTAAAATAATATTATATTGTTTGATTAAAAATAAGCAATGAATAGTGAGAAAATGATCAGAAGTATATTTCTTAGCAACAATAAGTATTTACAATCAACATAGTAAATTGTATTGTAATTTATTCTAGTACATAATAATATAATAAAATTATGAATCAGTATAATATAATTTTTAAAATAGAAATACTAATGTGAGATCATAAAAATATAAATTGTTTTTAATTAAAAACATCATTTAATATCATATGTATATATTTAAAATAAATTGAAACGTCTTAAAATAATATTTATTTTACAAACCAAACAACTAATATTATAAATTATTACATGCAATATTAAATATTTTTATTACTATTATATTTACAATATAAATAATAGAGAATTAAATTACTTAAAATAATATATAATATATTCTATATATTTATGGTGAATTTTGATGAACAATATTGAAAAAGTAATGATGAATAAATAATAAATAGTTATTCTCCAACCAAAGAACCTAAAATCACCTATTCATTGTTTTCAAATTACAATAAAATGAAAATAATATAAATATATACCCTTATTCCCTTCTGCCAAAATAAATAGACCATTCATTGTGTGTAAAACACATGTTGGAGTTTAGAAAAGATGCAGAGGTCGTCGGGGAAAGTGGGCCCGTAAATCCATTATTGATACAGTGTCTCGCCAAATAAGGAAGTAGAATAAGAGGAAGGTACTTTTACCCGAATAAATTATTTTGAAGAGACTAGAGAGCAATATAAATCTAATCTTCTTCATTTTTGGGAGCCACTATTTGCTCATCACGCGTAGATCCGATAACCTGTTAACCCAAACAGTTTGGAAATTGGAATCGAGTTTATGATTCTCTTTTTTCCCCAAAATGATAGGTGACCAGAAATAAATGAATTTTAGTTTTGGAAATCGGGTAAAATACCGATTGGATTTTCCTCCGCGTGTCACTCAGTGCACATTTTATACGTGAAGCTGCTACCGAAGAACCACGCGCAGCCCGTGGCTACAAATATTTGGCCATATAAAAAAGAAGCTTTTTCGAGCCCATTTTGTCGCACACTCACGCGCATACCTCCATTGTGCTCCGAGCAGAAAGTATCATTACCTAATCCACGTGTCAATTCAGCAATCATTGGACGAGTATCTTAACGGGTAATATTTAAAAGTAGAAGATATCGCCGACTTATTAGTAAGATTAAAGAAATATCTCGGCCGCCTGCACTCGTCGCACTCAAACAAATACTGGCTCTCGAGTCTCGAAGCAGCATGGTCTCGAACCGAGCCCTACCATGTTCATAGCCTCATAGGGCAGGTAAGAGTTTGCGTAATCGGGTTCACATGTCCCTCGTCAAAAGCATATTTAGTGACATTTAAGAAAAAATCTTTATTCCACTCAATTTATTTATACCCTGTCGACACCTTCCTTCCGAGGTGGAAATCCTATTCCTATCAGGTGGTCTCCATATCTATCAGCCAATCACCAAACAGGGACTACGAAGGGGTAGAATGTTTTTTTTTTTTCGAATGAAGGGGTAGAATGTTAATAATTAATTAAAAAACCTATATGGGAAGAACTTTTAAATCAAAGAAGGCTGGACGATCACGGAACCCATGTGAGGTGGGCTCTAAATAACCCGTTAAGCGCCACGTATTACTTCGTCGTCTCCCTCCTCACCTAAAGTCAAAAGCCATTAGCATAAAAATCCAAGCATTTTCTATTCTCTCGCTCTTGGCGCACACAGCCATACACCCACTTCTTCTGGCAGCACAGTGGGGATTATCCACTCGATTCCAGCGGTTGGTGCAGAAGAGCATGGAATCGTGCGACGCGGCGCTTCCCTACACCCTCATCGGGGTCCTCCTGCGGCCGCCGCCGCGACACCCCGGCGTCGCCGCATGCCCCGGAAAATTTCTCCGTGACTACGCCTCCCGGGCCACCAACGCCCTCCTCTGGGTTGCGTTCATTTCTATCACCTCCCTTCTCTTCCGCAGGCTTGCCGGGCTGGTGAGGCTGTGGGTCCTTGGCAGCCGGATCCCCGGGCCGCCCTCCTCCCCCTTCCTCTCCCACCTTAAGGTGATATCCGGATGTGGATCCCTTGGGAATCTCACCGGTAGGCTACGATGCTTCTTCGAATGTTTTGCTGTAATTTGGAGATGGTGATGTGCTATACCTGAAACTTTAGATCCTGCGGCTGTTTTCATTGTCAAATCAACTTGTTTATCTACAAACGATTATTTATTTTTATTATTACTTCAATTAACTTTTCGTGAGAGTTCGACTTTCGATCTATTAATTTTTGATATTGGATTATATGCCGTGCTTCTTTTAAAAATCTGATATTTTTAATCCTGGCTTAGAGTAACAGATTCCTTTTACTGGTCACTGATTGAGTTCGATGCTCGAGAGTTTTGATCTGCTCATTTCACAAGTCATAACTTATACCGCAATAAATTAACAAAATTTCCCCTTTTGAAGCGTTTTCTTTTCTCATGTTACTTTGTCTACAATAGAACAAAAGAAAAGCATAATAACCCAAACGAGTTGAAGTAGTGTCTTTTCTGTTAAATTATTTAGGCTTAATTATGTTTTTTCGGTTTGGTCCCTCATTTTTTAAAATTTCCTGTTTAGTCTCTAAAAAATTATTTTTATTTTCGTTTGGTCTATCCGTTAACTTTTGATGTTAAGTGCCAACATGGAATGTTGACCTGGATTAAAAAGAGATCAAACGGAAAAAATAAGATATTTTAAGGGACTAGATAGAAAAAATATATATTTTAATAAACTAAATCATAATTTTAAGGGATATATATTTTAGGTTATTGAAATGTATATTGTTATGTTTTAGGTTATTAATTTTTTTTTTTTTTCATTTAGTCTCTTAAAATATCTTATTTTTTTCGTTTGGTCCCTCTTTAGTCCATGTCAGCATTTCATGTTGGCACTTAACATCAAAAGTTAACAAAAAGTTAACGGAGGGACCAAATAGAAACGAAAATAATTTTTGAGTGACTAAACGGAGAGTTTTAAAAAATGAGGGACCAAACGGAAAAAACATGATATTTTGAGGGACCAAAAACATAATTAACCCAACTATTTATTGATCTGAGGCTAGCTTTTAGTTGAAGTTAGAATAATCCAATTTGAATCTTGATTGGAGTACATTGTTCGTACTACTAGATTAAAAGAATTCTTTGCTACTTTCTTTGTGATAAAGGTAAGTAATCATTTTGCTATTTGTGGATTGTTTTCCATATATTCCAACTTGGCCCGCACAAAATACAACTGTGTTTTCTCTAAGGCATCTCATCGTCCACAATATGATTAGCGATATATTCTCTATCAATTTGACCTTTGGTTTTGCACACAATAACTTTTAGGTGATGATTGAAGAATTCTATGGATAGTCATTTGGGTAGCACTTGTCATAGTCTACTTTATTTGTTCGCTTTCTGTTGCTACTGGTGGATGGCTGGGCGTACTGGCTCTTTGATTGTGTTGGACCATGGCCCCTTTTAGCTAACATACTCTAGACCAAACTCTCTCTGATATATTGCCAAAGGTTTTGTCCTGCTCCAATATTTTCATAATTTCAAGCTGATTAATTAGCAGAAATTGAAAAATAAAAGAGATGGCATTTGTTAATTGTTGCTCTGATGTCTGTATAGATCACACTTTTCTCATGCCTTCTAATACCTATCCTTCTTATCCCTTCTCTTATAAGGAAAGTTCATTCCAACTTTAGTAGCTCCCTCACCATGCATAGGATTAGGTCATACACTCATATTAATTTTGCAACTCGTAAGATGAGATAATTGGTTCGCCAACTTAATAGTTCAAATCATTGGCCTAATTAACATGCTTAAGTTGAAGTTAATGCCGGTATAACTCATCAAGCATTATCGACCAACATAACATTTAAGGAGTACATAACATTTAAGGTACTTCCTGATATGTGTCTAAATTGGGTGCCACAGACTTTCAAGAAACCTAGGGGTTTATATGTAGTTCTGGATCGCAATATATTTTTTGTTGTTTCCATTTAAATTTATTACATGATTCAATTTTCTGGATTTGGCAGATTCCGGTCATAAATCTACGAATCATTTTGTGAACCTTCTGTATTCCTATTGGATGAATAGTAGAAGTATCAATAAAATTAAAGAACCTGCTGACTTAAGTGCCTAGCCTTTATTCCTAAACACCTTTTAGTCAATTGTCACTTGAATAACATAATTAACATTGGATGAGTTCAGTTAACTATTTCTTGATTATATACATTTCTGAGTTCACTGCATTACAGGTTATCTGGCTGAGTTGCATGACAAATATGGGCCAATAGTTAGACTTTGGCTGAGCCCAACTCAGGTTCTTGTGTCCGTCAAAGATACTATGCTGATCAAAGAGATGCTCATAAAGGCAGAGGATAAATTGCCATTGACTGGGCGAGCATTTCATTTGGCTTTTGGTAGATCAAGCCTCTTTATATCCTCCTTTGAGAAGGTATTGCTATTTAAAGAAATAGTAATTTTTGGAAATTTTTGTCCATTTTAAATCATATTTTCCTTCCATTTGTATTTTCAAATGTTAGCCTTGTCTATGCCTTTGATTAAGCATCCATGATGAACTTATATTGACGGGTCACACCTTTTTCTCTCATTATGGCATTTATGACTGCTGAGAAAATGGCACGTTCTTTAAGCACATGTTATCACATTTTGTATTGCATAATATTTCAATTAGTCCATCAACTATGTAAAGACTTCTGATATGTTTAGTTTTAGTACATGTCTCAACTAGTTTTATGAAAAAACAATATATCCTTTTGCTCTAGTTAGAAAATATCCTTGTCTTGATCATTATACTGCAGAAAACATTTATGTAACTAGTTGTTATTTGTTCCCTGGTGGCAGGTAAAAAAGAGAAGAGAATCTTTTGCAGAATACATGAATGGGAGACTAGTTGTGACAGCAAATAGTATTCCTTTGAAGGTTATTGAATGTGTTATGGGCAGAGTTGATACTATTATGGCTAAAGGTATTCTTGATTGTATATCAGTTTCTCAACAGTTGGCATTTAACATCCTTGGGTGCACACTGTTCGGAGATGCATTTTTGGACTGGCCTAAAGCTGGTATATATGAGGAGCTCCTTATGAAAATTGCTAACGATGGTTGCTTCTGGGCCTCTTATGCAATCCCTCCTTTCTGGAGTAGCGGATATTGGAAATACCAATACATGTGCAAGAGGTTAAAACACTTAACAAAAGAAATTATCCAGCATTGCGTGGAAAAATATGACTTATTAAGCCAAAGTGGTCATACTTCTTATAAAGAAAACAAGGGCATCGAGAAGGATACTAAGTTCAATGCTTCAGTTCTCCTTGATAGTATGACCTATGGTGGTTTATTTCAGGAAGAGATGGAAGAGTATCTCATTTCTAGAGATGAACCATGTGGGAATATATTGTGCTTGATGTTTCATGGATGCCTGGCCACTGCTAGCTTGATTAGTAGCATTCTAACGAGGCTTGTATTGCATCCTGAATTACAAGAAAAGGTACATTTCTTTTTTTCTGATTTCTTGGATTTTGCAACTTCTTTATTTGTTAGCATTTTCTCATTGATTTATTGAACTTTCGGAATAGTTTAAAATCACAATTTCCTTTACTGAAATCTAGTCATGCCAATGTGCTCTTCATGTCTGACTTATGTGCATGTTAGACCATTCAAATTCTGCCAAAGTTGGACAAACTTTCATTTTGGAACTCCAGTAGCTTGATAAAACTTATCCAAGCAAAACAAGGTCATTGCTTATTTTAATTATCTTTTGTTGGATAGCTAAACTCGGCAAGCTAAATACAAAGAAATCTTCGAGAGCAAGAACATTTGATGTCTGAACATCTAATTCATAAACTCTTTTAGCTATCCATTTTTCTTATCTATCCTTGCTATTGCAGTTATACTCGGAGATAATTGCAGTTCGGGAGAAAACTTGCAAGACAGACTCACATGACGTGCAAAAAATTAATTTACTGATGGCTACAGTCTATGAATCAGCTCGGTTGTTGCCAGCTGGACCTTTGCTTCAGAGATGTTCTCTTAAACATGGTATTGCTATAAGTCTTGTACTTTATAGTATAATTTTATTATTTGCTTATTTAGGCAGTGAGTGTTTTAGATCTATGTTTTACTGTTGATAATACCATTGTCCTTGTTATTTTCTGCACTTCTTTGACCGTAAACTTTTACTTCCTATGGCTTTTACTAAGATTTTAACTGCTATCTTTAATAAGACTGTACCTGTGTGAAAGATGTATTTTAGCTGAACAGGTTTGATTAACTTTATTAGCAAGGTGTTGATCTTAAAACAGATAAAATAACCATACATGCATGAATGAGAGATGCATATGATTGCATAGTCTTCTTGATATTGATGGATTAAGCCTGTAAGCATCTTACTTGCTTGTTTTTCTGAATATTATTTATCCAAATCACACTACTTAAATAATTTGTTTATTTGAGTATTACGTGCACTAGTGCAAGGGAAAATGCTTTGATATTGTGAATGAAAACATGTAAACTTGATGTTCATGAGTATATAAGTAATAATCTGTCAGCTTATCAATGCATGATTTATGAATTTGTGCATGATACCTCGCAAGTGCCAGTTCTGGTATCATTAGCAGCTAATCATGTTGCCTTTTTTATGTTTCTGAAGATTAAATATATATTGTTTATTGTAGTTCATGATGCGCTAAAGTTTGAATATCCATTTGTTGCCTAAAAAAATGCTGAAGATTTGTTTATGTGGCATATACTGCACCTACAGTTTCTAAACGGATTTCCACGTGCACTTTAGATATCTTTTATGTACTGTTGGTGCCACATGGGCGATTTAATGAGATCATAACAGAATATTTGCAAAGTTTTATTTTATTACTAGCAGAATATTGATTAGTAGATATTTTTACATGCAAATCAGGCAGGATATCATTAATTTGTTACTATCATTACGAATTATTGCTGGGGTTACTATATGCCTTTTAATTATGTATTGCAGATACATGTCTTAGTTCGGGTATAACTGTACCAGCAGGGGCAATTCTTGTTGTTCCTTTACAGCTGGTGCAGATGGATAACTCTATTTGGGGCAAGGATGCCAATCAATTTAATCCATGCCGATTCTTGTCAGAGGCCACAGACCAAGGTAATGTTGCCATAGCCCATAGCATCTTCGTAATCCTCTTTTCTTCTGTTATGATCATGCATTTGTCTGTGCTTCCAACTTTATTTCCCTCAAATATAGCAACAACTCAAGTTATAATTGCTTTGATATTGTTTTTTTCTAATTTAGAGAATATACATATATAATCGCTAATAATCTTTTGACCTACTAGCCTGATATATTGTGCATAGATGTCCTGTTCTAGCAAATCAGGTTTCTACTTCTAATAAACTATATCTATATACTCATGATTTCTTCTTCATTTTTAATCTATAAAAACTGGGTAATCATCTCAATCAAATCACTCAGCTACATTTTCTGTTATTTGCTACATTTTTTAACAACAGCAAGAAGAACAACCAATTTCATTTGTAACATGCTGCAACTATTAGAAAACCAATACTTTTTTTTTTGGTCAATCTTCCTTTATGTACAATGCCCTTAATGTTTGTACCTGTAGATGCTGCAATTCCGACAATTATCCTGCTCCATTTGTTTCCTCTGGCTTCATTTTCGCTTGTATTGCTTTATTTTACGTGCACTTCCGTGTCTAGTATTGTTATTTCACTCATGCGTAATCTTTGAGCTTACTATTAAATTGCTCAAGTATTGATTGGAGTTGCTTTCATTGATAAATCCAGGCTCATATGAGGAAAATGAAGGCTCTGAAAAGTGCCCCTTTTATAACGAACCAAAGAGAAATGCAGCTTTTCTTCCTTTTGGATATGGTTCAAGAGCATGCATTGGCGAGAAATTTGCTACTGTCGGAATTTCAACACTACTTGCATCATTGCTCCAAAATTATGAGGTTGTGATTCACTCTACTTCTGTTCATGGACAATCTAACCAGAGGCAAAGATCTATAAGATTATGTAGTTGCAGACCACTGTTTTATGCCTTTACTAATTTGAATAAACAAAATTTCGTTTTGCAGATAAAATTTCAACCAGGTCTAGAGAATGATCCTAAACCAATTATGAATGACTGTGTCCTTCAGCTTCTTCCAAGTCCCAGGATCATCTTTGTGAAAAGAGACAAGTAAGAGATACTAGAGAGAGAAAAGGTTTGACCTGGGCCCTTTTTTACTGTTATATACGTCAACGATATGAACTTAGGAATGTTGCGGATTTATTAATGGTGAAACAAGCTACTTGACAGTGTTCAAAGTTTTTTCCCTCTCAGTTTTTGACAGCTCCAGTGATTTTACCTTTTTAGTAGTTTGGAAGCACTTGTGAGTTGTTGATTCTGGATGGTCCCATGTGCGTTTTTCAATGTCTCTTTTTCCTCCGAAAGGAGTTTGTTGAAGCATTACAGTAGTGTAATGTTGATGACAGACATAATCTGTACTATTCTTAGCGAAATCAAGCATGGCTTGTCATTGTGCTTTTTTTATACCACGACTCTTTTATTTTGTCCTTGCAGTTCTGTCATGTAACTTGAGTTGAATGTGTTTCTTGTCATCCCTGCAAAAAAATCTGTTCTTGAGAGAATTAAAACCCGAGATAGGTTTGGCATTTTTATAACGGGTGAAGGTGCAAATTTGCCTCTCTACTATTGCAAAAAGAGCAATATTGCTCTACTTTATTAGGGTGCAATGTTACCTCTCAACTTACCAAATTGGTGCCTCGGGGCGGCGATGGACGCCGCGGCGGTTGGGGTGGTCGTCATCATGAGTAAGTTGTTCTCAAACCCTTATAACATGAAGGAGATGCGGTGGTTCCTCGAGCGAAAAAATATGGTTATCGTGTTCTTTGGGTTCACGCAAGCGAATTGCACCGCCAAAGCAAAGAAAAAGTATTCTTCTGTTAAGAATTGTTCAACAGTCCTAACTTAATCTTTGCAAAAAATTGCATATTGTACTTTTAGCCAAAGTTCCTGTGGTGCACATGAAAGTCGAAGTATATACTTTCATTCCATAAAAATTTCGGCTTTCCGTCATTTATTTGATTTTAGACCCTGTGTTCAATGTTCAATTCCAACCAGTTTACTTGCTTCTCTATTAGAAATTGCTACTGTTTTTTTCCCTTTTCAGACAGAGCAAATAAGGCCATTTATTGAAAGTTTCTTGCCAACAAATGGGAGTCGGTCGCCTTTCATTTTTCATTCCATTTGGTTGAAGTGTAAGTGAAGCCTAATGGCGTAAAACAATTTTTCATTCCATTTGGTTGAAGTGTAAGTGAAGCCTAATGGCGTAAAACAAGCAAGGGCTGGTTACACGTAATAATATCATAATATGAAAAATTAGTCCAAATTGGCTTGCTAGTAGGATGTTATATATAGTGCTCTCAAACCATTGGAGTCATTGGGAGGAGGTGATGTGCCAGTCACACTGATCATGGTTAGGGGTGCGCATGGGTATAACCCGGAACTGGTTGGAACCTATCCGATCGGATAGGTTTCGGGTAGATCCGAATTAAATTCAGGTAGAATCTGGAATAAAAATTAAGAAATCAGTTAAAATTGGTTTTGATTCCGAGTCCAACACTGGGTATTCGAAATTGGAATCGGTATCCAAAAACTATACCCTGGAACTTATTCATTTACAAGTTCTAGGGTACATGTTCCAATAGAGTACCCTGTTGGAATCTATTTTAGAACATGTTATGAAACATGTTGGATCATGTTTTGGAACATGTGATGGTACCTGTATTGGTACATGTTGG
Source organism: Canna indica (assembly GCA_034359265.1). Lineage (NCBI taxonomy): Eukaryota > Viridiplantae > Streptophyta > Magnoliopsida > Zingiberales > Cannaceae > Canna > Canna indica. Next base: position 1,956,227 of record CP136891.1, read on the forward strand.
AACTTATTATGGAACTTGTACTAGAATATGTTGGAAGTTGTTTTGAAACATGTTCTGGTGTCCAACAGGATACCCAGAATCGGAACCAGAACCAAGGGTCTGGTTCCAAGTTCCAACATGGTAGGGTCTAGTTCCAAAATTTCGGAACCGATCCTACACAAGATAGAGGTCCGAATATTATGAAAAATATAAGATACCCGGCTTGCTCATCCCTAATCATGGTTGGTCATTTTGATTGCAGGATTTACTAAGAGTTGGAGACTTAGAGTGGAGCAGTAGGTAATTTGCATCTTGTCAATAAATGGGTGAACTTAAGAAAAGAAATGATCTTAGTAGGAAAAGATGGATGTCACTTTTATTAGCTTTTTCAATAATTTGGAACTAGTTAATGATTTATCTACTAGTTATACCTTGAAAATTTGTTTGCATTATTATTTTTCTTTTAAAATAATTCAAAAATTAATTACTTAAATTGCTAAATTTAAGTCGTTAAATCCCCCTCTCTTATTTTATTTTCTCATCTTTTTAGATGTTGTGTAAATTATCTCATCTTTTGCATTCACATCATTACATATTTTTATCATTGCACCTGGGCCTCACAAGCAACTTCAACCCTCACCCAAGCATTGTCATGATTTTGCATCTGGCACGTAATCCGTCAACCCCTAACACACATTTGTTAAGAGATCTTTCGATATAATTGACAATAAAATTATTATGCAATATTATTTAGGTATAAAACTCGTCAAATACTAATAATAATAATAATAATAATAATAATAATAATAATAATAATAATAATAATAATAATAATTTTTAAAAAAAATTAAGATATTTTTATAATTATAAATTATGTACGAATGATATTTATAGAAAATATAATTTATTATTTGTTGTTTTAAGTCTGCCCCTGACTTTGATTCCTGGCAGTGGCCGCCACTGCCTTCAGTCTAGAAAATTTGCAGAGATTTCAGTTGCTCCAAGAAAGGGCAAGCTTCGGTACAATGGTAAGCTTGCTCCATTCTGACCTAGTTGGCCTCAACGCAAATTGTAGAGCTAGCTTCTTATTCCTCACCACAAACAGGATACTACTTTATATGGGTATTTGTATTGAGAGAATCATATAAATTTAAAGATTCGATGTTTGAACGAAGCACCATATATATCCTTGTTATTAGTAGCTGGTGTATCCACCTATTGAGTGTTGTGACAGAATAAAGAGAAAAGAGGATGAAAATGTAGCAACATAAGATTGAGAAAAGATAAGCTAGAAGTAGGAGAAGGAGATGAAAAGTAGAGATCCGATAGGAACCCTAGAAGGGGAGACTTTATTGGTAGTAACACCTCAATTTTATCTTTTATGGTCCACATAATTAACACACCTAAGTGTAGATTTTTATCACCAAATACATAATTTACTCCCAACTCTACTCTCTAGTCCAATTAGGACTAGGAATATTAGATATAAAAATACTGACTTTCACAAGCTGTTTATTAGATATAAAAAGTACAATCAAAGAAAGGAAAAAAAGAAAAAAACAGTAAAAATGGACTTCCCAATTGCGCACACTTCAAGCAATTGAAAGGTACATGGTAGGTTTCTTCTAAAATGAGAAAGTTACAAATTAAGGCTTCTTTATGAACTGGATGTTAGAACAACATAGTTTATGAATTATTCACTAAATGTAGCTGAGATATTTGCAGCTGGGAGATTTTCTAAAAGGAAAGTGAGGATTCCTCCAAGTAGGAACATGAAGGCAAAGACTAGTGATATCTTCCCAATATACTGAAAATTGATACCTGAGTTTACCTGATTCATATCCTTCAACTGAAAGTTGGGTGATTTCTGCAAAATACAAAACATTAAATAAGAAAATATTGAAATTATTTATAGAAAAACAGCCCATAAGACGTGGATGAAAATTCAGTTGCATGTTCTGAATATAAAAAAATATAACAGTAGTACAACTTTGATACTTTATAAAAGCATCAGTTTGCTCAAACAGCAATTTTCAGGAAAGGACTACCCTAGAAGTTTCAACAATTGCCTCTTCCTCATATCCTCAAAACAAGAGTATTCAGTTCTTTTTTTATTTTTTGATTAATTTCAGGAAAAGATAATGGCATAAACTCATAATACCCGAGAAGTAATTAGAAATACCATGACTTCAGGAAATAACTTCGACATTTGCTGCATTCTTACTGCTTCACAATTTCCTATATTTAAAGTACATGAGTATGAGAAACAAATGTGTATTCAACTGACTCGTAAGATTCAGCTCTGATTATACCTTCATATGTTACTGTCTGCAACTTCCAGCCACTGCCATAGTTAACAAGAATAGCATTAGGACCAAATGTAACAGGTTCTTCCCCCTCTTTTACAGCCTCAATATGCAATGCTGAGGCATCACCAAAATCCAGCTTACGATTGATCACATGTACTGCAAATCCAGCTGCTGTTCCAGCCGCAAACCGCCTAAATTTACCTGATGTTTTGCAGAAAACCTCGAGATACTGTGCCCTCAGAAGTAAGAGCACTTATCAGAGCAAATTCAAACAGCACAGCATGTCAAAAAGTCAATTCTTACATGCCCAAGAAAATTAATAAGCACAATAACCATGATGATTGTGTTTCTACTTAATTACATAACTCTGGATTAAAGATATTTCAGCTCATATGAATAACATGGTCGATTTTTCCATAAATGCATCATCAGTTGGTTTTCTACTGTATCATATACCTTTTTGTTTCTGCAATCTCACATGTATATAGACAACTATAAGGAGAATAAACACCTTATTCTTCTCCCAAAACCTTTTCCCCAGAAGTAAATAATGATCTTAATTTAAGATACATTTAAGAGTTTATTTAATTTCAATTACAATCAATTTCCGCATGCTCATATATCTAGTAACATGATGATCTTAGAATTTCCTAGTGCAAATGAAATATCTACTCAAAATGCATCAACCAACATCTTACTCTGCCATCAAATCGTTCAGACGTTTACCGCAGATAAAAATTGGCCTCTTCCTATCACTAAAAACACATCGAAGAAGAGGAAGACAATGAGATGTGAAAGGAGCCATTAAAATAGGGCATTGGGTCCACAAATTAATGGAACTGTAGGCTACATCTCAATTCACGGTAATGCCTTTGACTAGCAAAGCAAATTTGAGAATTTGATGATAAATTCTTCAACAAGATAGCAAGTTTAAGCCTTTCGATTGAAAGTAATTCGTATCTGGAGAAGAAGACGAGACGAACCGGAGACTGAGAAGATTCCGGCGAGTTCCTTCTCTCCTCCTCCCTCTCGCTGGCTACCTCCATGGACGCGATGCTCTTGTTAGGTCAACTCCCCTCTCTCACTTTCTTTGTTTAGGTGTTGACCATATACGAGTCGGATAGCCAATACGTAATGCTTGCCCTTTTCACGTGCCTCTCACGTGTAAACAACTCCAGAGCGACAAAACAAGGGGTTTGAAATTCTAAGTAGTCTTTTGTTGGGCTTATGCTAGGGTTTGGGAACCCGGTTGCCTCGTCTCATTGACTGGCGTTGAGATTGCATTGGGATCTCTGAGTTATCTTCTCCTCCTTGTTCTACTTGGTTCCTTACGAGATGCCGTTTGGGTTGGGGTTGTCTAACATTGATGCAGGTGACATGAGAGTCCTCCTTTGAGGCTCAAAACAAAGAGGGATGTTGCTGCGAGCCCTTTGGGGCCTATCAGCTGCTGGTCTCGGTGGCAGTATTTACATCTCACGTAGAGTAACTCCTAAGCAGGGACTGTTATCGCCGAGGATCATCGCCGCCGGTGCCGCCACCACCACCACCACCACCAAAGTCATAGACTTAGCCGCCCAAGAAGGCGAATTGAGAGTATTCGTGGTGGCTGGGGAGGTGTCTGGAGACTCCATTGCTTCTCGCCTAATGGCATCCCTCAAGAAGCTCTCTCCTTTCCCAGTCCGTTTTGCTGGAGTTGGGGGGTTAGTCCATCTACTTCTCCCTTCCTTTCTTTTTTAACATTCCTGATGCTTTCTTTTCATTGATTGTTATTTTTATTTTTTCGGGTTACTGAGAATCAAAGCAGGAAGAATGTTAGGTAGTTTCATTTGATTATGGAAGAATTCTATATGTTTGATCGTTCAAATTAGAGCACGGGTCTTTGATCTTACATCAGTTGGAATCCTGTATTAAGTGCACGATACTTTTTTTCCTAGTTGTATCAACGTGTATTTTTTCCAGTCTTTTAGGCTCCATAATCCTGGTGTAAATCCCTAGAACTATTCTTTCACAAGATTGAGTGCGTGAATAGGTGGATGGTCCTCCTCCGATGTTTTTGTCACTGATACTATTTGGAAAAAAGATTTCTAGTTATTAGATAACACAATTTTCCAATTTATCCGAACTTGGCACTAATAGTCTATACACTGAGAGAAATAGACACGACGAACAAACTTATCTTATAAAAAGGTTTCTCAAAGTACAATTCTCACTTTTTTGTTCTTATTATATTTATTAAAAATATTAAAAATATATTATTAAATAATTCTTATATTACTAAAATTAATATTATTAACAACAATATTATTTTGTTATTTTCTAAATTGGGGGTATTTTGGACTTTTGAAACATTTTGATTTACTTCATATTTGCAATACGTCCATACCAAACAAGAGAATGAAATGGAAAACATGAGTCATCATTTCATTTTGTAGTTGATTCCGATTATAGGGTTAATTACACTTTGGCCCCTGAAGTTTACATCAATTTTCACTTTAGTTCCTAAAATTTTAAAAGTATCATTTTGGCCATTGAATTTTTTTTAGTTCCACTTTGGCCCCTAAAATTTATAGAGTCCCACTTTGGTCACTCAAGTTTGCTTTGGTTCATATCAATTTGGTTTGTTAAATTAAAAAGTTTCAGATTTTTTCATCAAAACCATTTTTTTTTAACAAAGATAGAAAGTCACAATAGGTGGTCATTCTAGGGATCGAACCCTAGATCTCTAAGCAACATACAACATGTTGCCACCAACTGTGCTACCCACAGTTGGCCATCAAAACCAATCTTTCAAAATAAGATATTGTAATTTTTCACTTTCTGAGGTTTAATCCTAAATTGAATGTAATTCTAGTCACAACAATTATCAATATCATTATCGCTAACGTAAAAGTACGAGTTCATTGAGTATCTCAATCAATGGAACACATGAGACATAAAGATTTCATTTAATATGAGGAACTATTTAGTGATTTTTTGGATAATAATGAAAAAAAATTAATCTAATGAGCCAAAATGAAGTTCCCAAGTCTACATTGATTGCCACAGTTCCCTATCTTTATTTGATCTAGTTGCATTGTGTAGTAGGTGCAAGTTGTGCTACATTTTCGTATCTCTGGTAGTTTAGTCTGACTCTCATTTTCATATTAGGTCCTTGATGTTGAAGGAAGGTATGCAATCACTTTTTCCCATGGAAGAGATTTCAGTAATGGGATTGTGGGAATTGTTCCCCCATTTAAATACCATTAGGGTGAACTCTTCAATCATTATATATTATTGATTATATTTGCTTCATGAAAGATTTGATCAAAGTGTTTGATTTGATGCTATAGATAAAGTTAAAGGAAACTACTGATGCTGCTATTCGCTTCCGACCACATGTTGTAGTGACTGTTGACTCGAAGGGATTTTCCTTCCGCTTATTAAAGCAGCTGAAAGGTTCATACTTATCAGGACATTTTTTTTTCTTTTTTTATATAACTTAAATGGGAGATATTAAATTGTTGAATCTTTTGCAGAAAAAAATATGTTGCAAGAGAAATATCCTGTACATATCCACTATGTTGCACCATCATTTTGGGCATGGAAAGGAGGTGAAACTAGGCTTAAAAAGTTACACCAATTTGTGGACCATATGTTGTGTATTATTCCCTTTGAAGAAGAAATTTGCAGGTTAAATGGATTAGCTGCAACATATGTTGGTCATCCATTGTTGGAAGATGCTCTAATGCTAAATTTGGTATGCCTGTAATTTGTCTTTTATCGAACTTTTTGTAGCATGGTAGTGATTTGATAGATAAGAGCATGCTTCACATTGAATGTTTAATTGTCTAAACAACAATCACTGGGTCTATTTCATGTTAATTTGGAGAATAATAACATGCGTTAACTTACCATAACATTATGTTACTTTAGTGAGTCGTGCTACTGGTAACAAAAACTAAACTGTTCCATGTTGATATCTAGCTTGCACTTGTCCAGAAACAAGTTCCCTCAAGAAATCTCATGCATAAATGGATTGGATGAAGATAGGTAGTAAAATATTTTGACAAGGGTGTGACTGATTTTGTACTCGGAAGTCATCGAAGCAAGCTTAATTTGTTGGTGGTCATTTAATTTCTATGTACTTCTAGTTTGCTATAGTGTCTTGTATACAAATGCCTTCTACTTTATTAGTTAGGCAATTTGTCTTGATAGTTTTGTTCAGCCCATGTTTGTTGACCTTTTCCTTTATTTTTCTAAGATAAACTTTCTGCTCAAAATCCAATTTATTCAACATGCGAGCAAATTTAAATCCTTGCCTTTGTTTGTTAGGAATCAGGTTCTTTGTCGAGTAATCTAAAGGTGCAGAGATCTGGTGATGTTTTTCGTCGTGAACATGGAATCTCTCCCGGTAAGGTTGCTTGCATTTCATATTTACTTCATGTATGACTTTCCTTGGATGACATTTTTTATTATATTATAAATATTTTCTGATTTATTTAAGAACTAGTCTATAATTTTATTCTGCCACTTGAATCGTTCGACCCTTGGTAAGTACTTGGAAAATGGATAACCATCATGTAGAAGTATGCAATAGCAATATTATTGACATAATCTGACAACTGTTCTGTAGGAGAGATTGTATACACAATCCTCTATTTCTCTTTTGCATTGAAGAGAAGCAGAGATTAGTTTCTGAAACTGCATTAATAATTAATCTATCTGCTTGTATGCCCAATTAAGCAAGTCTTATACTCACTATTATTTTCTTGACTCTCAAGTTTTGTACTCACTATCATTTCTTACATTGTATTATCATTTTGCCTTGGGTGGCCCATCCTTGTATTTAGTAAGTACTTTGTCGTAGGTGAAGGATTTGATCTAGTTCTTAGTTTCTGGTCTTTTAAAATTGAAGCATCATGGTAAATTTGGCCATTTTTTACTTTTGGCTATAGTACTTTTTGTTGTGACCCAGAATGCCTTAATTCATGACAACCCTTTATTACTTCCTAGATGTATTCAAAATCCACACTTGAATGTTGTATGGTTGTCCACTTCATGTTTATCAGGTACTTGGTTGTTTATCAAAGAAAGATGTATGTTAGAATCAGCATCTGAGGTCAGAGAAAGGATCAAACATGCCTTATCATTTTGATGTCATCAAGACATGATTATCTAAACCATATAGAATTAAATGTTCAAAACCCAAATTTTGTGTTTGTATATTTTACTTTTGGGATTTTTAGCATAATTTTCTCAAGATGATTAATGGAAAAACACATACATATTTATTAAAGGAAATTCCATACTACTAATTCTAAAGTATCAAATAGTGTACTGGCTACATGAAATGGACCTAGTCAACTAATATTTGTATACTAGGTATCTGAGCCTACTTCAAGTTCTAGATCACTAAATTTACCATTTTTTCATTTTTGTGAAAATGTTGTGTTCTTAACAGGTTAGGTAATTTTTTTTGACAAGGAAAAGACTGTCTGGAGAGTAGAATATAGATTGAAATTAACTACTAGAGTGGTACCAGTTTTTTAACTCATTGGATGAGCAAGTATTAAGCTGTACAAGCTTGTACTGCCCATTATCACTGAATGGAATAGTAAAAAATGAATGAAATACCCAACAGTTAATCTATTTTTGAAATCATATACTTGTATATCTTTTGGACATTATGAGGCAGTGGACATGGACTAGGATCTCCTTGCAGATCTATCAAAAGTTATCCATTGTGCTTTTCAGTGTTAATTAGTGGAATAAACTTCTTTTTTTCTATTCTTGCTTTTTCTCTATAGCTTTGTTGTTTGTTTTTTCATCTTTGGGCATGATGAAAGTTCTATAATGTACCATAACAATCATTTCAGTATTTATTGTGCTGTCGGAGGTTACAGTATTTAGTATGAAATTCTTTTAGATTTTAGATTCAATTTAAACACTTCTTAGTACCTTAGGACTTGTTGATTATGCTTTGAGAGGCTTATCAAATATCAAATAAACATCATGGTTCCTTGTAGGCATCTACATTGAACTGTTGCCATTATGGAGTTAGAGGAGGCTGTTGTCTCCGTTAGGATACCCTTGATCCCACAAGTCGCATTGGAGCAATATTATCATTTTGGCATGCCTCGTTCAAGTCCAAATTCTCTAGTTTTGCATACTGAAGATTTAGAACTCCTAAATTTGTGAAATTGACAGTCTTTCTTTTAGTGGTAAAATATAATCATGTATCATCATGCTTTTCTACTTTGTCCTATTTGTTATGCCTTGGTAACTCAAATGAAAACTGAACCTGAATGTACCTGGCAGGAGCCACTGTTGTTACTTTACTTCCTGGAAGCAGATTGCAAGAGGTTACCCGTATACTTCCAATTTTCTTAAGAACAATAGAACTACTAAGAAGCTCGTTCTCTGAGTTATCAGTTGTCATTCCTGTTGCACCGAATAGCCAGGTGGAGGATTTTGTGGATAAAACAATCAAGTCATCACCACTCTCAGCCATACTCATACCGGGTGCATCACTAGACCAGAAATATGATGCATTCAGTGTATACTATATGGACTTTCTAATTTCAGTTTGAACTTTATTGTTTGATCTAAGGTTTAAAATACCGCCCGAAACGGTATATACCGGCCGGTATATACCGGTTTTTGAGATTTCCGGTATTCGATATACCCGGTTTTGAAAAAACCGGGTATATTGTGTATACCGCCCGGTATGGGCGGTATATACCGGTATACCGCCCGGTATGGGCAGTATATACCGGTATACCGCCCGGTATGGGCGGTATATTCCGGTATACTGCCCGGTATGGGCAGTATATGGTGGTATGTCACGAAAAAAAAAAAAAAAAAAACCCGGCCGGTATGCATTTTCATACCGGTCCGTGCCGTGTGTACAAGAGAATTACATTAGAATTAATATAGGGCGACATAAGCACACAGCCCAAAGGGTCTGAAAAATTTGGTACTCTCAAGTTTTGTACCCCCTTGACCCCCGCCAGCTAACCGGCTAGCGGGACCGCCGAAGACTCTGCGTAGCGCAACATAAGACGTAGTGCAACATATCTAATAGCCGGCTAGCGGGCGGCACCAAAGTTGACGTACAGTCTTTATTAGATATGTTGTACTACGTCTTATGTTGCGCTACGCAGAGTCTTCGGCGGTCCCGCTAGGCGGTTAGCGGGCGGGGGTCAAGGGGGTACAAAACTTGAGAGTACCAAATTTTTCAGACCCTTTGGGCTGTGTGCTTATGTCGCCCTATATTAATTCTAATGTAATTCTCTTGTATCTGTGAAAATCCTAATACAGTACCAAATGACTTTTAATATTCATGTATTTGACAATGGAATATTGATTTTAAGCATTTATTCATCAATTATGTATTGTTTAGAGTTATATCTAACTCTTAAAAAAAAAAAACGGTATGCTATTCCCCGTACCGGACCATACCGTGTGTCGGTACGGTATGGTACCGGTACCGGCCGGTGACCGAAACCGGTACCGGTACCGAGATTTTAAACCTTGGTTTGATCAACAAATCTACTCGAACAAATTTTCACATGTTCATATTCTTTTCTAGTATCATGCAACTATATCATTATTCTTTAATCTTGCTTTACATGTGAACTATGATTTGGGCTGTTTGAGACTTTTTGTGACATGAAGAATTCTAATAAATGACTAAAATTTTATCAGTTTTCGAGGTGTTTGGAAAGGAAATTATCTTTGCAGCTACAAATTTTGAACATTAGCAAGTAAATGGTTTTGTTACAAAGTTCATTCATGAATTGGAAACCATAAACTGCATAGATTTATATTATTATGTGATTCATCGCCAAGCATCTTAAGGAAGTTTAATTTTTAGTTTTTTTTTCCTATTTTTGGATCCTAAAATAGTTTAGATTTTAGAGTAATGTTTTTTTCGAACATGACTTGGTTTGAACTTAATACAGGCAAGTACAGCTGCATTATGTGTTTCTGGTTCAGCTGTTATTGAGTTACAATTAGCAAGGCTGCCATGTGTTGTTGCATATCGAGCTCATATTTTGACAGAGTGGGTAATCCGGTACAAAACAAAGTTGAACTACATATCCCTCCCAAACATTCTTATGAATTCAGCAATTGTACCAGAGGTCCTCTTCCAGGATTGTACACCTGAGAAACTAACTACTATTTTGAGGTAATAATCTTGTTTGTATTTTTTGTTCTATACTTTTCTGCATCTTTCTAATTTTTTTGACATTTATGCTTGTTTAATTCTTTGAAAGGTTCTGTAAGTAAATTGTTTATACCTATTATTCTTGAACTTTCATTTTGACAGCTATATTATATAAACATGTCGAGTTAGCTTATAAGATGCATTTACAGTGCAATGTGCCAAAATTTGATTCAGTCCTAATCTGATACTGGTCCTAGAAACAACCCATTCTTGAACCTTCAAAACATCTAACCTTATTATAAATCCAGTTTAATTTGACGTCTAGTTTGCTTGTAATAAACAGAAAATTCACAAAGAATGAGAGACAAGAACAAGTAGTTAATATCAAAATTGTGGTTTCAATGGATATTGTATAAGCATAAAAAAAATATTGAAAAATCTGAATTTGTACAGGGATTGGCTAGTTGAAACTTTTGGTTGTACGTTTTATACACTGTTCATCACAAGAACCCGTGATTTTACTGCATGATGGATGGCCAAATGTGCCTGTTATGTTTCTCACTTTTCTGTATGCCTTATGTTCTTTGTCTGTTCATATAGATGAAATTCAGTGCCTGACATAGATCTGCATTCTGCTGAACTGCAGAGAATTAGTTCTCGACAAAAGTATTCAAGAAAGGCAGATTTCAGCAGCTGAAAAGGTCCTACGACTTCTCAGTCCTCCCAGCCAAAATGTAGGCAGCATGTTGCTTGAAAAATTGGCTTCTTCTGGATCTGTTTGCTGCCCTAGCATGATTGCCGCATCGACCATACTCTTTGCAGAGAAACAACTGTCATGATATACGAGAATCAAAATTGTTTAATCTTGTATTTTCGTCTTCTCGACACTTGTGCAACTTTAAGCAAAAATGTCCAATCTATTTATCTATCTGATTAAGCATCTTTTGCATAATGATATGAATATTTGCAAATTAAGTAGTTCGTAAGTAGGTAGGGTTCAGGTGCATTGTTTTATTATATTATATCCTTTCTATGTATTATTATATATGTAATTGGATTTTGTAGATGCAATAGTTACTCTTTACATGCTGTGAAGATGATTTGAAAATATTAGGCCCAAGTATCACTATAAAACTGATAGCTCATGACTAATTAACTGGTACGGAATTTTTTTATTCAATTCATATTAGATTTGATGCACATAGTATGAAGATAGTCTCCATATATAACAAATTTTGTAGAGTAAGTAAATATAAAAAATAATTAAGTGAACATGAATAATGAATGAGTAAATAATGAAATGCACTTACTCATTCTGTCTTTGTAAAATCGGAGAATTTCCATGCTATTTTTGTTCGATACCATGCAAACAGGAGGATGCTAAGATTCAAGACTGAATCGTGACGAAACCACTGGATGCACTCAATAGCAATCTGATCTACAACGGAAACACAAGTTTTTATTCAGATAATAATTAAAATATGGACGACCATCAAGTCCTTCACTTGAATAAGTAGATTGCCACCATTCACGTCGATGATCTGCACATTCACCCACTCTTCGGCGTCACTTGAATAAGTAGATCGATGAATGCAATATTGTTCAATTAAAGTTTTATTTAATATGAGTCTAAATGTTAGTTTATGCATTTTTATTATTTAATTATACCACGTAAGGTGTGATGTGTCAATATTTTATGACTAGAATGTCATGTGTTCATATCAAACGAATGAAGTGAGTCAATTATAATGATGAGTTAACGTGAGGACAAGATTGCTCTAATTTAATAAGTTAAGATGTAACATTGTACCAATAAATTGAGGGGTAATATTGCACTTAAATGAACTAGATGAACAACATGGCTCTTTTTGCAATAATAGATGAGTAAATTTGTATCTTCACCCTTTTTTATAATCGACTCAATACCATTTTAACCCAATGTGAAGACCCCAACCCGAGTTAATGAACATGACTGAATCCAAGTTCGAGCAAGTATATTCAAGTGGATTTTGGATCAAAGAAAAATCATATAAATGACCGAAAATTTTGGGTCATGTTTGATCAAACTTTTAAAACAAATTTACAAAATGGGATTAGTTTCAATTTTGAATAAAACATATATTGGATTAAGATGAAGCATATGTTTGAATTGAATCGGACCAGAAATAAGAAACCCCAAACTTGACTTGAGAGCCATATTTAAAAAAAATAAAGGCTAGAGATTGGATCCCAGAAATGAAAATATCATCTCTAGCCACAGCACTAGAAAACGAAGACAACCCGGTAAAATGAAAAGAAAGCCACTCATAACTATAAACAGTTCTTGGGTTGTCAGCATTTCTCAGATTGATTTAAGTTTTTCTTGATTGATTTGTAGAAAATTATGCTATGAAACCCAACCGGTTACATATCAGCATATCTTTTTAAAATCGGGGTCAAAGATGTACTTCAGATATAAGCACTGCGTTCTTCATCCATCCTAAGCACATGCAATACCACAGTTGAAGAATATTCAATAATACAAGATTGATAATCCCCAAATTTTAATTATGGAAAGCAAATATCACCAAGTATTCAAGTATCAGACATGTGAGTTCCAAGAAGCAGAAATCATACAGGTACATCACTGCAAAGGTTTTTGTATCAACCATGAAAACATAATTGCTTTTATTGAATGCCTCTGGCCCTCTACTTCAGATCGTTAAAATCAAACTTGGCAAAATCTTCAGACACCTGCACATACCGTAACGTAAGAAGAGTTAGCAGTTAGAACACAGTACCACTTGCAGCATCAACACAACAAATATTTTGAAGCAACACAAGTGCAAAGAGGCCAATAGTTAATAAGCAAATTTCCGCTTTTGCAAGCATCAATTCAAGCAAGCCATTATTAGTTGCTGTGAAAGATGGTAAATGTGGAATGGTCTTCACAAAATGTTGCTGCATTTTTTTTCTTTTTGCCACAGGATCAAGTACTGTAATTGATCCATCTTATGGATAACAAGCACATAATGAGGCTCATCATGGTATCATGTCTACATGGACCAACCTACCTTAGGGCAAAGAACTGCCAACTAGGGCTATACTTGATCAGGTCAAGTCTTGGCCCAAATCTATCCAATCAAAGTTTGGGTCAGACTTTTCTAACATGAACTCAAGATTAACCTGACTTAGTGAAAACATGGCCTGGCCTGAGGTGGGTTGGGTTTGGTTTAGGTCAAATGAGTTTCATAGGTTGGATTGGATTTCAGGACAAAATGACAAATGTTGATAGAATATCTATTAAATCAAGTGGAGTTGATTTTCATTCTAAAAGATAGATGTTCATCAAAATCTGAGTCCAGCTTGGGCTCTTGGGCCAGGTGAAGTGTTGGAAACAAGAAAACCCTAACATGAAATTTGAAGTGAAATCTCAAATGCCAAATTTCCAGTCAGATCAAGCCATTCAGGTTCATTGACAACCCACAGTGTCAGACACAACAATTGTAGAAGTACATGATGTCTAAAGTATATTAAATCTGTTCACTTATTACCAACCATTTTCTTTGTTAGGTGTGTGCAAGAAACAGAAAGCAAATCCTTGTTCATTTGTTTATAGAGGTCATCTGACTTGTTTGGTATTTGGTAAGGTATGGTCTTGCAAACAATATTAGAACCATGCCAAAACAAGGGCTCCTATGGTCCTATGGCATTACAAGTGCAACGATGCAGGTACCCTATATACAAGATCTGTTTGGAGACCCATGAACAGAAAAGAAAAGTCTTCTAAGAAACTATGATGCTTACTTGACCTAGATTATAAAATAATGCAGTTAGAAAATCAATTAGATAGCCATTATTAGAATAAATATATATTTGAAAACGATAATATTGAACTCTCAAGCTCCATGAAATTCAAGCGATTCAATATCTCCACTTGAGTATTTGCTTGTTAGCACTTAGCACAATTCATTGCTTTTTAGTTGTACTTAAGCAAATTACTTTTCACCTATGTGCAAGGAAGTAACATAACAAACAAGCAATGAATTGTGCTAAACTCTGGAAGCATTGAACTTCCAAGGAATTTCCACAAACTACAATTTGGTGCATTAACGGCTTAAAAAGCAAACACATCTTGGTTGGGTTAACCAGAACTGAAACTCCAAAATATAATGTCAAATAATTCATCATAATAGAAAGTTTAAAGTGAGTACAGATAACAACTTCCAGTTATGGTTCTCATGACTGAGATCATCTCTACAATAAAAAGGAACGTCCAAATAATATGAACTCAACCAAATTTTTTCTGTTTATGGTCATTTATGACTTCATGCAACAGTGACAATGGTATGAACAGTATATCAAATATGCCATAACAAGCGGATGCAATACAAATATACCTAATCAATGTTTGCAACAAGTAATCAATTCACCCGGAGGCACCATCTGTCCTCAATGTGGATTGTGGATCCATGACAGTCTATTTCTTATGCATTGGCAACTTATGTTGGATTAATAACATCTGTGGTATTAAAGTGTTTTTGACAGCTAGAATGCACATCCTGACTTACAAATCTGATCCAAACTAATAATAAATCTTTATGCCTATCTATACAGTTGCCAACATTTCTCTATTTACAATTCTATTTTGCAAATCCATATTTTTATTAACAAAGTCCTCTTAAGGTCTAACTGTACGAAAGGTGCTTAAGATCCTGTGATAGTATCTATACTTCCACACAGCAGATCGTGCAGTCTGCAGATCCCAGCTGTAACATCGAAACCATCAAAACTATAGATTTAAGTATTCAATCTGCAAGCGAAAAATGCCTACTTGCAAGCAAATCTGTAGTCTCACAACATCATATTACCTCCTCCGTAGGAAAAGAAAATGTCTACTTAAAAACAATTTGCAGTCTCGCAGCATCACATTACCTCTCTCAAAGCCTGGATCCTTAGGATGAGTCGCCGGCGTGCCTGAATTCCTGCAGCTCCTTGAAGTTGAGCCATGGCTTGACCCACACCTTGGCCTCGAATATCTTCTTCTTCCCTGCGTCAATGGCCTCGACGGTCAAGTGGTGCATAGTCCCCGCAACCACCTGCTCCCTCGCTTTAACCACACGTCCGAACTCCAGAAGAGCGTTCTTCACCATAAAAGATAAATATTCTAATACAAAAAAAATAACCAACGAACAATATATATCGAAATAAAGCGCGATCGCCACAAGGTAACAAGGGTTTATCCATTTTTTGACACAGAAAGACGATTGAAGCAGTGAAGAAGCATGGAGGAGATCTTCTTTTCATAGAAATGCAACTTTGGAAACCAAAACACTAGCGAGGAAAAAGAAAGGTTTTGACCCAATCCGAATGGGGAAGCGTCGTAACACAACTAAAAGAGGAGAGGAAGGGAGAAGAGAGACCTCCTTCTTGTTGTGCTCGTCGACGGCGAAGCGGGCGAGCTGCTCTATCTCGGCATCGTTGGAAGCCCCTTCCGCGTTGGAGATCCCTCCGACTGTCGTCATTCTGTCCAGATCCGACGTCGCTGTGGCGAAAAGAAAGGAAGAGATGACGATGGAAGAGGATAATAACTACGGATGGGCGAGGAATCGTCGTCGCCGTGAGAAAATCCATGGGGGTTTTCGACCACTACTTAAATCTCTTTCCGCTTAACAAGGAAAGTAGGGTCTTGGCTCGGTCAGCCCATCTAGAGTTCAGATTATTTAGATTATTATTTGAGATAAGGGTTGGCCTCTAAACTATTAAAAAAAAGTTGTAAATATGCTCTTAAACTTTTATTTTTTCAAAAATACTCTCGTCGTTCAAATTTTGGATAAAAAATATCCCTCCTTCTAATAGTTTGACAAGTCAACAAACGATTGCTTACGTGGCAAGGATAATGGTCATTTTTGTCTCTAAAATATTCGAAAAGGTACAAATTTGCTCTTAAACTTTCATTTTTTAAAAAATGCATTTGTCGTCCAAATTTGGGGTCATATTTGCCCCTGAAGTATTTGAAAAGATACAAATTTACCATTGAACTTTTTTAAAAAAATATCATCGTCGTCCAAATTTAGGGTCATATTTGTCCCTAAAGTATTCGAAAATGTATAAATTTATCCTTAAATTCTTTTTTAAAAAATACTCATGCCATCCAAATTTGAGGTTATACTTGTCCCTAAAGTATTCTGAAAGGTACAAATTTGCCCTTAATTTTTTCTAAAAAAACCTCACAGTCCAAAATTTGGGTCAAAAATACTATTGCTTGTAACGATTTGATAAATCAACAAACGATTGTGTATTTGTCCAATTATTTTGTTAACAACTTCTTTATTCTACTTATATATTTAAAATGCCTTGGTATGTAATGACTTGTAAAATACAACCTGTTAAAAATAATCTGACCGCAAAATACATAATGTTAAAAATGAAGTTTGACTTGTAAATTTGATAATAACTTTTCATATTATATCATGAAAGTCATTTACATGTGGTTTTTTAGTCCTACGATCACAAAAGACATCCTATTATAACCTGTAAACATCAATCAGGTTCCAATAAGATCTCTCTTTCATCTATAACAAAATCAACAAGTTGTTTCATCCCAAACTAAACATGGACAACATACATCCAATTCACAAAAAAAATACATCAAGCTGTTCAAAATCAACTAAAACTATTACTAGATTCAACAAAAAGCAAACAAGGATGGGATCTAATTCTGTGCGGATGCACTAGCTTTTTTGACCTTCAACTTCTCAATCTTCTTCTCTTTTGTAGATTTCAATTGGTTGCCACTGGTTGCAGCTCTCTTTTGTGATTTTTTCTTGTGTGGTGAGAAAGGTACGTCTTTAGGGGTAGAAGCACCTGTTGAATCTCCAACAAATGGTATAACCCTTGTACCAGTATTTTTTTGCAATCTCTTTCTCATCTCAATCCTTGTTTCTCTCTCAGATGGTATAGGATGCTTAATATGCAGATCTTCCTCATCATCAGCAAATTCAATGTTAAAAAGTTGAGATAGAGATACCTCAGGTAAAGTATCTTGATTAGGCTGCAAAGAAAAAACAAGACAAGTCCAAACAATTATAGCAACATAAATAACAATAGAAATCCAACAAAAAACATAAATAGCAGTAGAACAACAACAAAAATTTCAACAATAGAAACACATAACTTAGCACATACTTCTTCAATTGTTTGTGACAGCACAGTCATTTCCCAAGCATCACTTTCTATCATTGGTTGCTTTCCTTTAGATTTGTCATCCATTGGTCTTCTTCAATTTCGGTTCGATTTTCGGTTAAAGAAATTTTTGGGTTCGGTTTTCGGTTCGGTTCGGTAAATTAACCGACGGTTCGGTTAATTTACCGAATTAACCGAATATATATGTATATATATATGTATATGTATATATATATGTATATGTATATATATATATATATATATATATATATATATATATATATATATAATAACATATATTAGATGTTGGTATTTGTCTTGGTGGTTAAGTGTTAGATATTAGCTTTCCGCCACCCGGGTTCAAATCCCATGAAGTGTAATAATATTTATTTAACATTCGGTATATATATATAATAGGTGTAAGTTATATATAAATTGATAGTAATGTTTGCTGAGATGGTTAGAAGGGTAAAAATTAAATCTAATTTCTTAGTGGGCTGAGTTCGAGTCCATTCTTTGAATATTTTTTTTTTCGGTTAACCGAACCAAATTAACCGAACCGAACCAAAAATTCGGTTAACCGAACCAAATTAACCAAATTTTTTCGGTTCGGTAAACAGTTAAATTTTTTTCTTTGGTTCGGTTCGGTTAACCGAATTTTCGGTTCGGTTTTTAACCGAACCGAACCGATGCTCACCCCTATGTCTTCACCTTCTGTCACTTCAAAACCTGAGTCCCCATTAAATTCAACAGTACACCCATGAGCAATATCTTCGAAATCATGGTAAAGAAGCATACAATCTGGACTGAATTCATCTTTCCAAGTCCTGACCTTATCTTCATTCTCCTTCAACCTATTCATTACTTTTATTCTTATATCTTCCAACATGCCTATGATTGCCTTATGTCTTGCTTCTAATATCCATGAATTGAAAGATTCAACAAAGTTATTGTCCACCATACTATTTTTGCATATTGTATCAAAGTATGCTCTGCACCATTTTTTTCTGTTGGATAATGTAATAAATCCTTGACTGCAGTCTCAGAAAGTTTTCCCATCTGCCTAAGCATGTCCTTAAATTCTTCTTCATAACAGCTCCAAGCACACCACCACATTAGCTTTTTTAATTGTCCCCCTCTCCACTTGCTACACCAATTGGACTCAATATGCCTCATGCAGAATCTGTGGTGAGCATTAGGAAGCACATCCTTCACTGATTCAAGTAGTCCCTATATAATACACAACAAGTAAATAAATCTCAAAAGAATAGTAATTATGATGTAAATAAATCACAAAAGAATAGTAATTACCTTTTGCATGTCAGATATAAAAGTGAATCTTTCCTATCTTTAAGTCTAAAGAGCTCTTTAGGCATTGAACAAACCAAGTCCAAGTACTCTTAGTCTCCTTGTCAACCACTGCCCAAGCAATGGGATAGAATTGCCTCATTGAATCTTGTCCAATATCCATACCAATAAATGGCCTCAAACTTTGTTTCCAACCCATTTTTAGTGCATGAAAATATGTATACATCCTGAGAAATCTCTTTCTTCCCTCTCTTAAGGCATCTCTTGATATGTTGACCACCACATCAGTTCCTGGATTGCTTTCTCTTAATTCTTGAGCATAAGCAATAATCTTGTTATAGTCATCCTTAAAAGAACCTTCAAGCTGAGTAAGAATAGTTCTTTTAGCCCTCTTCATTTTTTCATATTTAATATTTAATTGAAGACCACTAGAAAGGTCTTTCCTCATCACCTTGACTTTGTATTGTGGGTTATTTTGAACCCTATTCTTGAAGTAATGAGCCAAGGTGAGGTAATTTGCCCTTGGATTCTCATATGATTTGTTGCAGTTGTGATTTGAGTTGAGGGTCTTGATTTTGAAACCTGGATTGTCACCATCCTTTGATATGCGGCAGACAAATGGGCAACCAACATCACATTTATACCTTACCCTTCCTGTATCACTCTTTTGCACCCTAAGCCCATAACCATTAGCTAGAGCAAAGAAATTTACATACTGTTTGGCTACCTTCAAGTCAGGAAATATCTGCCCTTTATACAAAGTCTTGAAATCTTCCAAGTTGTCGGTAATCACTCTTCTTTTTTCATTTTTGATTCCATCTATTTCTTCTTGCCAACCAACATCAAAATCATATTCTTCAGCATTAGGCACATCATCATTATCATCATCACTTTCACAATCAGTTGCTACCTCAATTCCAACCCATGCATCTCTTTCTACAGATTCTCTATCAGTTGCATCTTCTCTTTGAATGTCATCCACAATCACTCCCTCTCTACCAACATCTACTAACACTTCCTCTCTACCAACATCCACAATCACTTTCACCCTAGATGCAATCCTATTAGCCTTGGTTTTAAGCTTTACATGTTCAGTAATTTTAGGGGCATAGAGTGTAAGATCATACTCATCCACTATATTTCCACAAAATTGAATTGTTCTCAAACGAATTTTTGTAGTGCTCTAATGCCCTCATCTCCCTCTACTAAATAATACCTCTTCTCATCCGCAACTAGTACTTGTTTGACACAACTAAACTCTAATTTGTTTTGAAACTCTGCTATAATGTCTAAATAGGAGAGTAAGTCAGCATCATATTTTCTCCACATACACACCTTCTCCTTTAAATATTTTACCTCAGGTGTAGTAACCCATTGACCACCATAATTAAATGTTAATTCCACTAACACACTAATTATATCTATCACTGCATATGTCATAAGAACAAAAATCAATACATAGACAAAGAAATAAAATAAAATAAAAATTTATAAATTATCATTCAAACGTGTACAGTGTACCCATATTTAATTCCCCAACAACTACTATTTACACTATATATCATCAGCATCTTAGACAAGTAAAGCATCTTAGAAATGTTGAGGGACCACTGGCGGTACATAATAATATTAAAATAAGATCAACAAAGATAATACCATTCACATGTTGTCCACTTTTATAAGTTAACTCGTCAGTGTCAATAACAAAGCCCCAAAATTTATGAACATAAACCCTAGATATTTCTATTAAAATACAAATCTGAAACGTACCTCAGTTATTGTGCCAATAGAAGCTGTTGAGCATATCCTTCCACTTCCTTTTCATGTAGATCAGTGATAGCTTGAGATCTTCTTCGTGATTATAGCATCGACAACTTCAAATGTTTTTTTCCTTTCCTTTCGTTTGAGAGCCGATGAGAGAAGAGAGAGATGTTTTTTTTCTTTACAGTTTAGGGGTTGTTTTTGGATATTACCGTTTAGGAGATATGTATCATGGTTTAGGGGTTATGTTTAAGGTATGATGTGGATTATTTTATTTGCCACGTAAGCAAATAGGGTATGATGTGGTTTATTTTATTTGCCACATAAGCAAACATTTGATGACGTGTCAAACCGTTAGAAGGAGGGTCATTTTTTGTCCAAAATTTAGACAGTGAGGATATTTTTGAAAAAAAATAAATGTTTAAGGGCATATTTGTACCTTTTTGAATAGTTTAGGGGCAAATATTGCCCTTATCCCTTATTATTTTGATAACGAATGGATAATCCATGTGATCTAGCTCCTATTTCTTGATTTACAAGTTCCATCTATGGCCGTTCTACCGTCTGGATTTAGAGAAAAAATTGATCCAATCCGATAAAAAATAATCGAATTGGATTGAGTCGGATTCAAAAAAAAATTGCCTCTCAAACCTGACCCAGTTTGACTCGACCATCTACGATTGTTCATAGGTCGGGTCGGGTCGAATTTAGAAAAAAATTGATCCAAGCGATAAAAAATAATCGAGTCGAGTTGGGTCCAATTCAGATCTACCCTATTTGAACTAAACAGTAAACTCCAAACGGGAAAGGCTAATCGAAATTGGACTTTTGAAGTATCTATGTATTTTAAAAATAATTAAAATATATAATTTAATCAAGTAATGGGGTTGGGTCTCGGGCAAACCTTGGAATTTGAGAACCGACCCAATTGTGGTCGGGTGAGGTCGAGTTTTAATTGACCCGATTCAACCCAAATAGGTCGAGTCGGGTCAAGTTCTCAAGTTCATTGGGTCGACCCACGTAAGCAAATAGGGTATGATGTGGTTTATTTTATTTGCCACATAAGCAAACATTTGATGACGTGTCAAACCGTTAGAAGGAGGGTCATTTTTTGTCCAAAATTTAGACAGTGAGGATATTTTTGAAAAAAAATAAATGTTTAAGGGCATATTTGTACCTTTTTGAATAGTTTAGGGGCAAATATTGCCCTTATCCCTTATTATTTTGATAACGAATGGATAATCCATGTGATCTAGCTCCTATTTCTTGATTTACAAGTTCCATCTATGGCCGTTCTACCGTCTGGATTTAGAGAAAAAATTGATCCAATTCGATAAAAAATAATCGAATTGGATTGAGTCGGATTCAAAAAAAAATTGCCTCTCAAACCTGACCCAGTTTGACTCGACCATCTACGATTGTTCATAGGTCGGGTCGGGTCGAATTTAGAAAAAAATTGATCCAAGCGATAAAAAATAATCGAGTCGAGTTGGGTCCAATTCAGATCTACCCTATTTGAACTAAACAGTAAACTCCAAACGGGAAAGGCTAATCGAAATTGGACTTTTGAAGTATCTATGTATTTTAAAAATAATTAAAATATATAATTTAATCAAGTAATGGGGTTGGGTCTCGGGCAAACCTTGGAATTTGAGAACCGACCCAATTGTGGTCGGGTGAGGTCGAGTTTTAATTGACCCGATTCAACCCAAATAGGTCGAGTCGGGTCAAGTTCTCAAGTTCATTGGGTCGACCCGACCTGATGAATAGTCCTAGTTCCATTGGTATAATTTAAATTTAAACTATTACTTTAAAATATTTTATTCTATTTATAATGCAAATTAGATACTGAAATGATTATATTTTTCTATTTTATTTTTTATCTACCACTTTTCCTTCTAATTTTCTTATGTGATAGTCAAATAAACGAAATATAATATATATATACATATATATATAACATAAAAATATGAATTAGATTTCAAATAATTAGGTTTTAGTTAATTATTAATTTATTGAATATGAATTATTTTAATAGTTGAAGGTGAGGATAAAAAATAAAATATGAATGAGCATAATAAAAAATAATCATAGTGGTTCATTCAAGAAATTATTATCGCTACAGAATGAGCAGAAATTAAATTGACCAATTATAAACGAATTAGCAAAAATAAAATGTGATGGTCTTAATTAGATAAGAAAAGTCGCACTAGCTATTAATAATTTGATTAAACTGACCGATTACAAAACTCCAGAATGGAAAAAATTTGAATAGAATATTTAAGGGCCCAACCGGGTTCGAACCGGTGACCTATTGATCTGCAGTCAATTGCTCTACCACTGAGCTATGGACCCTTTTGTTTCTCCTGTCATTTATCTATTGATGTTTAATGATTTCCAACGTTGAAAAAATAGTTCATAATAGCATAATAAGTAAAAAAATTAGTGAACATTGACAGATAACCATTGTACCCTAATCCAAATAGCAAAAAAAAAACACCAATGAAAAAAGAGGAAAACATGTGCAATTACCAAGAAGCAAAAGTTTACATAACATGGATGAAAAGTAAATAAGTGGTGGAAATAAGTTAAACCAAAAGTAAATTTTATTTATTAGTTTTCATCAAAATAAAAAGGATATGTTCATTTATCTAAGAAAACCAAAGTCGGAATAACATCCAATTTAAGAGGTCGAATTGAAGTCCAAATACTAAATTTCATACACGATGCGATGTGATTTATATATTGCCCAATGAACAACTTGATTGAATTCTCTAACAATGAAGTTTATACCGATATTACAATGATGCAACAATTGTTTAATCTCCCAAATTATACTTTTGTCAAGGTACTTCAGTATTTGAGTCTAGTACATTCACTCTAGTCTTGCAAATATATTCTACACAAACTAATATAGCTAATAATGATTTAACGAGAAAAATAAATTTATAATAAAAAATAAAGAAAGGAAAATCAACCATAAGTTAATTGATTTATAAGACTATACAAATACTATATATGTATCTAATAATTTCAAATAATTAACTTGCATTATTGCAGAAAAAAAAACTCAATAGTTTATATCACATCTCACTTAATTCATTTACCTTTCTGCAATGAAAACAACAATATTAAAAGAGATATTTGATTGCTTGCAATTTTCCTTACTTCGAAGTTTAACTACAACAAATAGATTAAAATTTATATTTGGTGAGAGATAATAAAATTATTCAAATAAGTAGTTGTCTTGAATCCAAGGAAAAATATCTTATTCAACAGCGTCAAAATTAAGTAAAAAAAAAAGAGTACAATTAAAATTTTAATTTAACTAACTTGAAATTATTTTTTTAAAAAAAGTAATTAAATTCCATCCAATCTAGTTTGATGGAATCCTAAACTATTGAAAATCTATTTTGACTCAATTCAAATCTTAGTTATCCAAATTTATTTATGAAATACAAAAAATAAAAGTTTTAATGTGAAATGTGACATGAGTCAGATTATATATTTTTATAAATCGGGTCAAGTGCTCACTTTATATTTTAAAAAGCTTTGATTTTAAAATTTTAAATCAAATTGAATATGCTGAAATTTGATTCGATCCAACTCGATCATCTCGGTTGGCCATGTTGCTAGGTTAGATGTTTACTTGGTGCCAAGATTCAGTAAGGGGATCGAGTTCATCAGAATTAATTAATTTGGGTTAAGTTGGAAATCATCAAGTTATCAACTATTATTGTGATTTTTAATTGCATTAAGTGATTTTTTACCGAAAAATAAAGTATATTGCTAATCAAGCAGGACTAGAAAAGTCCATAATCAACAAGTTATTGAGCTCCACGCGATTTAACAGAAGTTCAAACATTTGACTCTTTTAGACGACAAGCTCTATTTGTAATCCAATGAACTGCTTTATTACAATCCCTGAAACAAAAAACAAAAATTACAATAGATAAAATTTCCGTGAATATTCTTAATTTGCTTCACAATGGACTTCAATCTTGGGGGCGAGGGCGAGGGCGAACAGTGACCCTGAATGGCTTGGATTAGCAATTTGGACTCACTCTCAATAATAACATGAGTATAATGTTGTTGGACAACATACTAACATACTGAATCGAATGTAAAACAACATATGTCTATGATAGAGTAGGAGAGCAGATATTATCCAAGAAGATACTAGCAACATAAGAACAAATACCAAGTTTATCCCGAGCCACAATACCAATGTCAGCTTGAGACACATGCCAAGAATCATCACAATTAAATTTTATATAAAAAAATATCTAGGGAATCCAATTAAGAGAGGTATCAGAGCAAGAGCTAGTCATGGATATTTAATTAGGTCAATTGTTTGAGATCATGAAATTAATAGGTCAATTATCCCATCGAACGGATTGTAAGAAAGCTCACTAGGATACAATCCATTTGCATGATAATTAATTTTTTTCCAAAAGTAGATTAATCATTCCATTTAGGGAAGAGACAACCCAGTTTGGTTGTAGCCAACAGGCAAATACATGCAAATGACAAGACCATGTTGCACACTTCAACATGAGTGCAATCCTTGTAAGTGAAAATTCTGATAGAATGAACAGAGTTAGGAAGCTTAGAAAAAAATCGAATCCACGTATGCATCAGCACCCTGAAAGAGGCAGGTATTCCGCATATTCCAAATGCTCCACAGAATATAGGGAAACATTTTGATTAATCGTAAATTTGTATGCAATAAGAAATGAATTGACCATTGACAACGTAACATGGCATTTGGCCGTAATGAGGAATGAATTTAGTGTGCTAAATAGTTAATTTGTCGTTAGTACATTTGTACTAAAACTATTTAAAGTTGTCATTTTGATTATGAAAATACATACTAAAATTTAAAAAAAAAATCAAAATAATTATAAATTAATGAATATTTTTTTAGAAATTTTAAGATATATTTTCATAGTCAAATGATTATTTTAACCATGAAAATATATTATAAAATATTTTAAAAAAATCATTCACTAATTTAAATTTATTATGATTGATTTTAGGATGAATTTTCATAATTAAAATGATCACTTTAAATAATTTTAGTATAAAAATATTTTAAATAATTTTAGTATAAAAATATTTTAAATATTTTTTGAATTTGATTTTGATTTTAAAAATTTTAAATACTATAATCTGATTTTGAGAATTTTAAAATTTTATATTCTGAATAAAGATTGCATTTTAAAAATAACCATTTGATGGACCTTGAATCTTTGATCACATTGAGTGCAAGAAAGAGATAAGTGGGCACCACAATTGACACATGCCACGTGTGGCCCGCCCTTACAAGGCAGCCTCCTCCAATCAGTAATCAGCAGCAGGAAAGAGGGGGAAACAAAGAAAGCAATTTGATAAAAATGGACTCATGTCAGTTGGAGGATTCTGTGGCAGCCGGTGCATGTTTCCGACCTTCCAGAGTTCCAGCCCATGTCTTCCATATATAGTACGAAGAAGACTCACCTCTCGCTCTTCTCTCTTATCTCAAAATGAGCAAAATAAGAACCTCTCTTTTGGTGTTTAAAAGAAAGGTAGAGGAAGAATAAGATCCATTAGCTTCTATTTTTTCTCCTTCATTTATCTTTTCCTCCTCTTTCCAAATCATTCTTTCTTACAAATTCTTGGGATTTGGGAAGAGGGGGAGAAAATTGGTGCTTTTTTTCTCTCTTTTATTTTACCCCTCCGTAGAATTCTTTGAGAAGAGAGAGAAGGACGAAGAAGGAGAAGGAGAAGGAGAAGGAGGACGAGGAGGAAGACTACTAAGCTTCTCCCGTTTCTCTTTTTCCTCCACTCTCTTCAATCCAATTCATTTCAAACTCCGTTGTTGGGAAGTGGAGGAGAAGAAAGTTTGCTGCTTTTTAATGAATCTTCCAAGAGAAATGGCGCGGCGGCGGCTGTCAATCGGGGTCCTCGGCCTGACCGAGCTCTTCATCAGCACGGCCGTTCACGTGCTCTTCGGCTTCTACATATTTAGCACCGCCGTGGCGTCTGATGTTTCTCAGGTGCTCATAGATTGCCTCCGCCCAAATGTCTTCAATCTCGGAGCCAAAGAGGTGGAGGAGCGGCGCAAGGACAAGGTGGTCGTCTTGGAGGGCTCGCCGCCGCCGATCGTGCTGGTGCACGGCATTTTTGGGTTCGGCAAAGGGGTATGCTATGATTGCTAATTCTGATTTCTTTATTGATTAAAGTTGGCCTTCTCTAACCTTGAAATATTGTTCATCTTGTTTCCTGTAGAGACTTGGAGGTCTGTCATACTTTGCTGGGGCAGAGAACAAGGATGAACGAGTTCTTGTGCCGGATTTGGGATCCTTGACTAGCATCCATGATAGGTAGGTTACGTTCAAAATTAGAAGTTTTTCTCCATGGCTAAAGGGCAAAGCTTTTGATTGAGATTTAGAAAGAAGAAGGGAAAAAATATGATCTTTGTCTCGTATGATTTCTGTAGGGCAAGGGATTTGTTCTATTACTTGAAGGGAGGACAGGTGGATTACGGTGAGGAGCATAGCAGGAATGCTGGGCATTCACAATTTGGGAAAATCTATGAACAAGGTAAATATTTGATTTAAGTCACGATTAATCTTGAAAAGGTAATCCGGTAAGAAAGAAGCATAGTTTGCATGTTTACGATCTAAGAGCCAGAATAGATTAGACTTGACCCATGAAACTCGGGCAGAAGAGAATAAATGCTAATATGGAAAATTTATGCATAGATATACCCTCGAGTAGGGTTGAAATATTATAATGCGAGCAAGCCAAGATTCAAACTGATGAACTCGCTTTGACACCACAGCAATAATTTGATTGGATGATCAGTAATTCCAAAAGTTTAAGCTATTAGGAAATGATTCAATTTGTATATTTGTAATACCCACTAGGCCTAAGAATTTCATTTGATTATGTGTTGGTTGGTATGCAGGGCATTATCCTTCATGGGATGGACAACATCCAATTCATTTTGTGGGGCATTCTGCTGGTGTTCAGGTTGTCAGGGTATTGCAACAGATGCTTGCTGATAAGGTTCTTTTCCATTCTCCTTGGTTTCCATCTCTTTGATATATCCTGCATTTTTCTTGATTCAAGGACCTTGTAATCAACTATGTGTTTTCAATCAACTAAATTTGTACTTTCAACAGGCATTCAGTGGCTATGACACTTCTGAAGACTGGATATTGAGCATCACTTCCCTCTCCGGTGCTCTCAATGGCACCACTAGAACATACTACGATGGCATGCAGTGAGCACCTTGTTTTATCATGACTGTGGACATTTTTTCAGTTCAAGTCAAAACAATGATTTTTTTTTCTGGACCAGTTTGATTCTTGGTTAAATAGTTTGGTCCATATTAGTTTTCTTAGTTACAAACCAAACCAGACTCAACCAAAAAGTTCTGTGTTTTTGAATTAAAAATTGTAATTTTGTTACTTATTTGTTAGATTTTCAAAAAAAACAGTAATGATTATGAACAATAATCATGTTAACAAATAAGAGTATCCAATAGGTTCAACCCAACTAAACCATTAAATGAAGGAATTTCTTGATGTTTCTAAACTTAATTGTCATATGTTTGGTTTGGTTGTACCAGTAACTATTATTAATCTCATTCGTTACTATTATTACTTTGAAAACCAAATACAACATAGAAATAAAAATATGAAAAAATTATATTTAATTTTTGAGTTCAAGATGCAATAGAATAAATCAGGTCCATCCCAAGTTTAATTCTGAACTAGGCCGAACAAAAGTTTTGAACAGAAAATTTAAATAAAACTGAAAAATCTATTTTTTATTCAAATTCTGCATCTGATCGTAAACAGAAAAGTTTGGTTTCTTTTTGGTTTTCAATAAAAGTAAGAAAAAAATTTGGTTCGAAAAGGTAACTTTTGAACACCACTAATCTTCACTATGTCTGCAAGTGGTTTAACAAGAACATCCTTTTGATGAATTCTTCATGTCTTTTTTTTATTCAGACCTGAAGATGGAAGATCTATGAAATCAATATGTCTTCTACAGCTCTGCCGCTTAGGAGTCATACTCTATGACTGGCTTGACATTACTTGGTTCAAGAACTACTACAATTTTGGATTTGATCATTTTGAGATGGCATGGAAGAAGACCGGCATTGCAGGGCTAGTTGATCTCCTCCTGGGAAACACTGGCCCTTTTGCTTCTGGAGATTGGATCCTTCCAGACCTCACAATTCAAGGCTCACTGGATCTCAATTCTAGGCTCAAAACCTTCCCCAACACATTCTATTTTAGCTATGCAACCAAGAGGACGAGAAAGCTCTTTGGATTCACTGTTCCTTCCAGCATTTTGGGAATCCATCCTATGCTCTTTCTTAGAGTCCTGCAGATGTGCCAGTGGCGTTTCCCGGCGAATTCGCCACTGCCCTATAAAGGCTACAGGTTAGTAGTTATTAACATAATTTAAGGTCTCATTCCAAACCTGTCTAATATAAATAACAATGTTTTATAAAATCTCAGTCCAATACTAATGCTGGTACCAGTCTACCAAGTTGTAGCGCTGAGTAGCAACAATGGAACAATAATTACTTGTATACCCCTCATATACTAGTCCATAGTCAGACACGTATATGTTCTGTCAGCATGTCTTAAAAACATGGTTCTGTAACTATGGGTTCTTGGTCAAACTGATATGTATGCCTATACGAGATCTAAAAACATGTGCAGTTTATATCACTTCAATAAAAGACTGTACAAGACCACCCATGGCATAGAGCAACACATATTTTATCATTATTCTTGATGTCAAGCAGTATTCGATCTGATGTAGATACTGTTAGACACTTTAATGTTCCAACTTTGATTAATGGGTTGTAATATGGATTCATATCCACTGTGGATATTCTTGCATATGGAACAAAAAATTTTACTCTTCAATGCTCATATGATATGAATTATGGACATTTCGGCACAGGGATGAAGACTGGGAAGATAATGATGGAGCTCTGAATACGATATCCATGACTCACCCTCGCCTACCAGTAGAACACCCAAGTTGTTTAGTTGTGGATGATTCAAAGTGTGATCCTTTGCAACCAGGAATCTGGTTTGTAGTCCTGTTCAATCATTGTTCTTCTATGGTAGCACTACACTTTTTGCATATATTTGTGAACATTATGATAGCATCGAAGTAATTGTTCTATCAGTGTAGTAAAAACTTCCACAAGATATAGTTCAAGATGTTGAAGGTTCTCTGTTCAAATTTGAACTTCAACTGTATCTTACATGTCAATTCTTGATTCACTTGTTTTTCGAAGTTCCTTTACTTTTTCATCTACTTTAAATGTGTGTACTAGTTATCAGTTTAAGAAGTATTTTGTGTCAGTAGATTTGTACTGGGCTGAACCCAAAAGGTAGGCATAAAATTGTAATCTTCCCTGTTTAAAGAACAAAACTCTGCATTAAGGTTATCCACAACTTGAATTAATTTTAACCAATACATTTTGGAGAGTTCAGAATGTCCATGCTTTTATAGAACCAACAAAATGGAAGTTTATGGTTTATAGGACAAAAAAGTTGGCATAATTTTACTTGTTGATATTAAATGTTGTGGACAAATTACATAAAAGAGATTAATACATACTTTTATATTTAAGTTTTAGAACTAGGACAATTCATTTATTGGTGTAGCTAAATCCTTTACATTATGTGTTTCTGAGTAATTGTGCACATAGGATATGATTGGAACAGTAAGTTAAATATAGGTTCATGTTGTTCTCATTTTCCTATGTTACTGGTTTATATGTTAAGAATAATGTCTTTAATTAGAAGCAAAACTCTTTTTCAATTTCTTATATTTGCTTTATCTATTGGCATTTTGCATTTTTCTCATCAAACATCAACCATTTCTGCTTGCATAGTTGCATTTTGCAAGTACCATTTTGAGATTTGTATTAAGCTTCTCCCCCCTATTTTTGCAGGTACTACAAGATGATAGAAGCCGATCATATATTTTTCATAGTGAATAGGGAGAGAGCAGGAGTGCAATTTGATATCTTATATGATGACATATTTCAGAGGTGCAGAAAGCATGTTTTAGCAAGCAGTCAACCAACATTACCCAACGAAAACAGTCAATAATACCATATTTCCAAGCTACACTAGATGATTAGAAAAAATCAAAGGAAGTCATTCAATTTATACACATCAATATCTTACAATTTTTCCTCAGAAATCTGGTGTATAGAAAATCTAGTCAATCCTCATGAATGGTCCAGAATCTTTTAAACATAAACCCTTTAGAATTGAAGGGTTCATATACTCATTTTTGTACATATACTTTTGTTGATTCAAAAGATGCATACTATAATGTTCTTTACTTTATCTTATTAATTGCATGCTATAATGTTCTTTACTTTATCTTATTAATACTATAAGATGCATACTATACTTATCACTTGTGTAAGTGATTTCGATTAAAAGCCTTTCAATTTTTGTATCTAAAGCTTCTAGAGTTTCAACTGGTAAATCTGTAAATGCTACTAACAAATTTCTTTTTAAGAAATAAAAAAGAGCCCTCATAGATGCTTATTACTACCAAATGTGTGCATGAAACACTCAACGCCTACAGTTCCATCAAGGAAAAAACCAAACAAAGTCTTCTAAAGTAGCCTCAGGCAATTTGAGACTGAAGAATTACCTTAATAGCGTGTTTGCTACTAGCTTCGATTATCATTTAAGTTGAATATAATTGGAGTCAAATTCGGTTCTAACGAGATATAGATATCCTTTCGGGGGTTGAGAATTAAAATTTCCCTATTTTATCTTTTATTGTCATTTAAGTTGGATATTTGTGATTGGTCGATTTTAATTCAATTTTTAGAAATTTTTTATTGATTTTTTATTATTATCATGTTAAAATAATTATTTAAATTTAATTTCATAATTTTTAAAATAAAAAATTAGTAAAATCAAATTTAAGTATTAAATTATTAATATCATACTTCTTTATCCGAAAAGAACACAAACATATGATTTTAAAATCCTATCTTTTTTATTTTCTTATATGAGATTTTAACAAATACTAGATAAAATATAAACTTATCTCATATGATTCTTATTCTAATTATTTTCAACTAAATTCCTAAATTATATCACGTGAAACAAACGCGTCATGACTATTATGTTATTCTTCCCCATTATTGATAATACTCCCTACAAGATATTCTAAAATTCTCTATTATATTGATGGAAGGGTGAATTGCATGTTTACCCTTCTACTTAGTGTTAATTGCTTTTCCATCCTTTTTCAATTTTCAAAATTACATGCCAATTTTCTCTATTTCAACGTGACACCCCTTGAAATAATATTTTATTAAAAGAGAAAATTATGAGACCACCCCTTGTACTATGCACTAACTATAATTAGACCTCTGAATTTGAATCTTGCACCTGCACGAGTAGAATCCCAAAGGATAGTATTTAATTTTTTTAGAAACGAAAATAATAGTATTTGATTAGTTCAAGTTGGCATCACTTCAATATCATTTTAATAATATTATTATAACTTAATATCAGCTACTGCTGATTTTTTATTTAATTAGGCGGTGAGAGTACAAAGTGTTTTTTGAAAAAAGTGGGGCGAATAGTCACACGCTATTGTAATTAGCACGTAACGTAGGGGTGATATTGCAATTTTCCTGATTAATATAAAGCATTTGTCATATCCTCCCAATACTATATATCAATTATCAAAATTAAACCTTACTAAATCATCTAAAGATGATGGATCATCAACATAAGAGAATATATTAATTTGCAAACCTATTTGATGTTGCTTATGTATATAGGATACAATATGATTTATATCTAACAAAAGGAATTTACTTAAATATATTTTGAACTTAATTAATTTTTTCATCTCAATCCAATTATTTTATTTATTCTAATTGAATCATGTACTAACACATTTGTACCCGTTGTATCTAGTCCGCTCTTGTTCGTTAGTAATCTCGTTAAAATAATAACATAGCTGATAAAATATAAATTGTTATATTAAAATATTAAAGTGATATTCATGTATAACTTCACTTCTCTCTCTTGTGCTGACAAGTGATATCCAATTATAACCCCCATTTATAACCCCACTTTGAAACATCTCAATTCAATTATTTTATTTATTCTAATTGAATCATGTACTAATGCATTTGTACCAATTGTATTTAGTCATCTCTTGTGCTGACAAGTGATATCCATTTATAACCCCACCTCTCTCTCTATCTCTGTGCATGCGCTCTCGCGCGCAAGGTTTCCTGAAGTGGATTAACTCCTTCATAGTAAATCCAAGATTGCTACGCAATCATTGCATTATCCGCTTTCGTCCTCCTCAATCTCGTGTTCTTTGGTTGAATCTGCAGGTCCTGGACTAGGTGTGATTTGTTTTATTTCTTGAAGGAAAAGAGTGTTGATGATGGAAAGAGGAGGAAGCGAAAGATGCACGTACTCACATGCTCATTCTAGCTACGCAGATGTCGCATGGGGAAGTAGTTGCCAATCGGCAGCATTCGACGTGTCAAAGACCTCTTCACTGGACGTCGATGCGTTCACCTCAACTGTTGCCACTGTCATTCATGCTCTGCCAAGAGACTTCAGGACGGACTGGTAGGAGCGCGCGGTCGTTTGCATTTAGACCACCTTTCGTGCCTTCTAGTAATAGTGGGATGTTGTGTCTGAATCCTAATCCAAGACAAAATAATAAAAAAATGGAGAACGAGAACGTACAAGAAAACATAGGAATTTACGTGGTTCGGCTCAGTGTAAGCCTACATTCATGGGCAAAGACAATGTATTCACTATATGTTGAAGATTACATAAATGATACAAAGTATTCTCACAAATTCTCACGCCACCGAACTCCCTCTAGCAATTTCGCATCTTCAACTCTCAACACTAACTACAGCCCCAAAAATATATATAGTTACCATACTGAGTCGAAGCTCCAAGTCAAAATCGGGTCGGGTCCATACCGCGGGGACCCCGCAACCCAACCCAGAGCAAGCAAACAAAAGCTCATTTTTCCTCCCAATTTAAACCATGTGAAACTTTCATTAGAGCGGGTTTTAATTCGAATCCAAAATACAAAACATCACAACATGAGAGATTATTTCTTCTTTAATTAAATTCTCGAGAAGATTTTAATGTTCACTTTGCAATTTGAAGGCTCAGAGAGTGCGAAAAAACTACTATGGAGTCGAGATCCATAGAATTTTTATGGAGCCTCACACATGAGTGAACCTAGCATCATTATCACTGAACCTAAACTCAAACCGTTAAGTTCGCTATTTAACAACACATGTTCATTATTACTTTGGGTTTAATCTTAGACATACCATGTATGTTCAATTTTAACAAGGCTAGATTCACTTCTATGAAAGGCTCGATAAGAATTTCTATACAACCTAGCTCCAAAGAAGTTGTACTCCGGAGAGTGTTGTGTGCACTAGGAGGAATTGTGAGGTTGTATGCCATCGTTCTAGTAGTAAGTGAGGAAGCTTGTCGATCAAAGGTTGCAACTCGTTCTTCTTCTCTTCCTCTTCCCCCTCTTCTTCTTTCTCATCTTCTGCCTTTCATCTCCTTCCCTCTACTACTCCGATGACATTGACCACTGGTGCAATTGCTGCACTCGGGGCCATGCCACTACTACTTCGACTGCCGCCAACCCACGTGCCACCCAAGGACAAGGCACAGTACTACAAGCTCTTGCTCCAACTCACCTTTGATCTCTCCCTTCACGTGCAAAGCCACCTCAAGCATCATGGACTCATGGCTCTACTTGCCGTCGCACCTCGAGACGATCACTTGGCTTGAGTGCTGGAAGCTCTACGTACGTCTTAGGGGTGGCAATCTGTGTAGTGTCGTGTCTAAACGTGTCTCGTGTTGTAAAAGGTTAAACCCGAACCCGACCTATTTATTAAACGTGTCCGAATATGCAAACCCGAACCCAACCCTTTTATTCCCAGGTTGACACCACACGACACACTTAACCCGTTTAAGTAAACGTGTCTAAACGTGTACATGTGTACACCTACACGATACTACATGATAAGCACAATTTTAATAGTGAACAAAATTAAAGCTACTGAAATTAAAAATTAAACACGGTAAAAAAACTACTAATAACAAAACATACCCAACATCTATAACTTTTTACTTTTTATTATATATATATTCTTATAAACGGGTAAATTGATTAAATAGATTCAGTAACACGATTAAACACGTTTACTTAAATGAGTTTAATCGTGTTTATATGGGTTACATGGGTTCAACCCAGATTAACACGATTATTTAATCGTATTAATCCGGGTTGAACCCGTTTAATCAAAACACACGTTTAGCCAAATCCGAACCCGTGTAACTTCGTATCATGTCGTGTCGTGTCCAAAATTGCCAGCCCTAGTATGCCTAACACCATCTACGACTGCAACATCTTCGACCTCATCAACAATACCTCTCCATCAAGAGGCATGCGGCCGATGCCACCAATGCTTAGAGAGAGAGTTGCAATGAACATCACTTTAATATTTTAATATAAAAAGAATATTTTGTTCACGAAAACATGCTAAGTTATCATTTATTGATCACACTTAGGAGCTACAATAGCTAGGGCATGGATATTCAAGAGGGAACTTTATTTTTTTTAACTTTCACATTTAGCTTAATTACTCTAATAAAGGAGATGGCCGCTTTTGGACTTATGCAAATAGTAGTGTTCACTCCCTTGCACTATCCAAAATCTAGCCATGAACACAATAGGGATTTTTTTTAATACTAATCGCTTAATGTATTGAAAATAAACCTTTTTTCTATTTTAGTTGGAAAAATAGGTTGAAGCTACCGGATAGAGATCGTGATTGAAAGCTCTACTCAACTGAAAAATAAGAGATAACTGAACACAATCTGCACAAATATATTAGTATATGATTCGATTAGAACAAATAAAAAAATTAAATTGAAAAAAGAAAAATCACAAAGTTTAAAATATATTGAAGTATTTTTTAAATAAATATAAACAGAGTTAGATAGATACATGAGATGCCACATGAAAATAGAGGAGATTATTATGCTGCTGCTTTTTTTCAAATTTGAACAAGATGAATGTGCAGTCATACATGCAATTTATCCTTGAATAAGATTAGGCAAAAGACCCATTTAACTCAATCACAAATATGAACCAAACTGACATGACCACAATTTTATCTTTCACATCATAACTTTCAAGAATTTTAGATATCATATACCCAATCCAAAAACTTTAAAAAGTCTGACCAACCTGGTTCCATCCGTATCCTTGACAGAATACTTCTTCAGTAAAAAAATTCATCTCATACCACTGCTTTTGGCGCAAACTGATGCTTATGAGCTTGAAGGAAATTACTTAATTATAAATTATAATGAGAAATCCAGAGGTACCCAAAGCTGAAACTGGGAACAAACACCCTTGTGTTTTAAACTGCCTCAATGTCTCTCGCCTTGCATTTCTTTGAAACACAAACTAAAGTCGGAACATTATCCATTCAGCTCCTCGCATGTGAGATGTTTGTATATTGCCGACTACTTCATAGGAACAAGCGATCAACTCGATAAACAAACTATAATTGAAGGGATGCATACAATCTTGTCGGCAACAAAAAATGAATACCAAAAATTTATCCTGTCAGGATCCTGCTGCACTTGAACATCTCTGATAAACATATTAGCTAAAAGCATTGATGTCTCACAATATATGGCCGCTGTAAAGACACATCAAGGCAAGAAATGTAGGTATTTTCACTAAATACTAATTTTTTTACACATCACTATTGCCAAAATTTAGATCTAAGCTTGTTATGCTGATTTCCTATGAAAAAATGATTTTCTCTCAGATAAAGGTAAAATGACCTCCCAAATATTATTGATTATTCCTCGATTATACAAGTTATTCTTAACAACCACTTCCTCATTCTGCAGCGGAGATTTGTGGAAAAAAGTCCTCCATTTGCTTTGAGGAGCTTTTGTTTCTCCACTGATGCTCTGTATACTGGCCTTCAGCGCTGCAGCACTAGCTTTGGCTTCATTCAGTTTCCTCTTCCAGCTTATGTAGTCTTGCCACTTAAAAGTCTGCTAGTTCAAAATCATAAGGAATCTGTCACTAATCAATTTACCTGCTTACTTTTCTCCTAAAGGGAAGGTAGAGAGCCAACCTCATTGGTGGTGGTGTTTGTCAGGCAGAGTTGAGCATGATATCCAAAGAATCCAGCCAGAAGCAATGAAACTATTGCCAGGAACATTATCAGAAGTATTTGTGTATTATATGAAGCCAGCAACCACTTCAATATTCCATCACCATTTTGAAGAAGCACATTACAAGAAAATCAGTACATTAGCAGAAAAGAGATTCAATAAAGCCTTAAATTAGACATAGAAGTTGTTATCATACCTGCACGACATGTGGAGATAAGCTGGAAAAAGAATACTCAATTCCATAATAAACTGAAAAGGAAAGTAGGTTATTGCTACAGAACAACAAAAGTTTAAAATACAAGTGAAATTCATTTGATGAAAATAATTACCTGTTAGTATGTATATTATCTTGTGCTCTTTCAGTTGGCCTGCAAGAATGAATCCGAGGATAACTGCTCCATAGAGACAGATAAGAAAGTGCCTGCCGGTGCATAAGATAAAAGAGAGGATTCTGTGGTGAGGGCACATGCATGGCCACTGTGACTAACTACATTAAGTAGCATTTTTGAAAGTGTGTTATGTTGTGTTTTCAGTACCTGGTGATCGTTAATATTAAAACTTTCCAAACCAATACTCAAGAGCAGATTAAGAAAATACTATCCAGGGAAAAATATGCTAATAAAGACAACAAAAATAGATGGAAAATTAAATGCTTAAATGTATATGTAAAATTTAATGCTTAAAATCTTCAGTTCGGCAACTTAAAATTCCCCTACAGCTAGAAAATAATGGGCCAGCTGAGTTTTATTAAGACAAGGAGCCAAAAGGACCACAGAATGTTAGTTCCAAGGTTTGGACCACAAAGAAGAGAAAAGAGTCACCAGTCAGAAAACCAAGAATCTATTACTCCCCATTCCCCAAAGTCGAATGATAAGTATGCTTTGCTGAGAGAAAGGTCTACTGGATAACTTGAATAAAACAGAGAGGTAAAATCCAGAAGTATATTTCTGAGAGAAATGTCTATTGCATAGTGCCATAACCAAATAGAAACTACGTCTAAGCCTAGCAGAGAAAATTCTTTTAAATGCGGAACAGCTTGAAAACAACAAGATCTCAGATTCATCATCCAATAAGGTAAATACAAACCAGAGAAGAAAGGCCATGAAGTAGCGGGTGTTCTTCTCCCCAATGCAATTGTTCTGCATTCCGAATAAACTTAAGTTAGAATGTGTTCTTTTTGTTGCAAATGCAATTAGTCTGCTTTGAGAATAAAGCAAAGTAGAGCATCCAGCTTCCAGTTCCAAAAATGTTGTTTGGATATTAACAGAAAAGATCATTATGACAACAAGGTAGATAAAGAAGAATAGGCCTAACCATCCAACCGCAATGGTGGTCGAATCGGGCAACACATCTATTACATATACCACAATGCTTAGATCTAGCAGGTCTGCGTTTTAGTTCAAATTGAGTGAGATAATATAGAATGTGAAGAAACTGCAGCTGGAATAGTTTACATCATTAGGATAAAAAGAATCATACTTTATAATCTTGCAAGTTGAACATTCTTTCTCCGTATATATAATATCATCATAAGGATAAGCAGACAAGTATCTAGAAACATTCTCAGCTGTCACAGTTCCTGGATCTGAGAAGCTTGTCAATAGAAAAAGGATAATCCCGACCCCTACAGCTAACATGCTTATGTACCTGAAGAAGAAGACTTCCTTCGTAAGGAAAGTTCAAATTTTTAACATCACCAAATAAGCTGCAAAATGTTATACAGATATTACCAGTGTAATTCACTAACATAGTAACCGGGAATATATCTGAAGGATGACTTTCCAATGATGAAGTACGTCACACCAAGGATGGCCAGATAGAATATCTACGAATATCACACCAATGGTCACTAAATAGAAACTTTCAATTCATGGACTCTTTTAAAACTATATATGCTCATCAAGGGCTGCCTATAGAAGTCAACATGTCAAAAACTAGCAAATTAAGAAATTACTAAGTTCATAGCAAAAATATAGTATGTTACTTACTGATTCCAAACTAATTTTGACTGAAATTAGCAATCTGCAATTTCTGTTGATCCATGGCAATCCAGATTTTATCAGCCAAGATTAGGATCGATAGATTTCAAGGTTGCCAATAAAGATTATAGAGTCCAGCCAACATTGCAGGGCCTACTATTGGAAATTTACGAATCAAAGGAAAAAAGTAAAATCACCATTATGGCGTAAAGATTTGGCCAGATAATGAATCAAGCAGAAGCGACCAATAGTTAGAAACGTCAAAAGCGGTGCCAATCAAGAATGCACCTGAGACCAAGAGGTCCCACAATACATGTATCATTTCAATACACAGATCATTCAGTGGCATCATCAAGTTATATGCACCATTTAAATAGTAGAAACTGTTGAATTACATATGGTGTCATCTATAAAGGGTGCACCAAATCACCTAGGAAATATGATTGGAAGATGGTACATTTAGTAATACTCATGTAATGTGTATTTAACTGATAACAACTTAAAACAGTATGTGATCTTATTGCATCTTTTTCTTTGTTAATTCAACCACAATACAGATAGTGAAATCGTATTAATTTTGTTGCCCAATATATAATAATCAAGAAGTGAAGAGCAACTAAAGAACTCCGGAAGAAGTTCATGCAGATCTAAGGGGAAAAAATAAATATACAGAGATGGAGTGAAAAGTGAGGAAAAAAAGGTTTAAATACTTGTAATATTGGATTCGGCCGTTCACAACAATAATGCTCAATTGCAAGAAAACAATTTCTGCCCCTAGAGCCAAATACAGCTACCACAAATCGTCTGCAAAAAAGTGAAGGATTGTTAGCTCAAAAGGAGAAACGTAAAGCATATTAATTTCTAAATCTTCAATACTCACCAATAAATAACCATACATTGTCTACCCGTAAGTATTTGAACCATTTTTTAAAATAAAAGCACTGCCTATGAGAAAATACTAAAGTATAAAAGATGCACAAATCCAAAAATGAGAATTCTCTCAAAGAACAGAATCCAACATTGCATCCTCCATATGCAAGTGAACAAAAAATTATTACTGCTCTTTCTACAGTTAACTGGTCATTGCACAAAAGAAAAAAAAAAGTTTAGTTGGCTTGGTTCATGTTATGTAGAGGTAAAAACTAATCGAGTGTCATAGTGCACATTATAACACCTACTGATAGGTAGCTTACTATATATAGAAATACTTTGATTTTTCCTAGTCATATGGAACAACCAATTAATGGAGATTTTTCATCCAAACTAGATAATAGAAGAAAGACATGTGTTAATCCCTGATTGCTCTGCATTCACATAGGCACATGAAGATTAGGAGACATGTATATTTACAGGAAAAAAATGTAATGATGCATACACAAGACAGCATCCAAATGTGGGTGCTTTAGAAAACAAAATGTTGTTTGGTTTTGTTCTTACAAACAGCTATTTCATTTTTCAATTAAAAAAAAATCCTTTTGTAATAATAATCTGAGGATTGTTCTTGCAACTTGCTTTGTGAAAATAGTGGTACCAAAAAAATGCAAACTTTGATTGTTCCCACATTTTCAGATTTGTTCTCAATGAGGTGCCAAAACTCAATCACCTCTCAAACGAAAAGTGCAATCCATAACAATTTTCAACCATAATCAGCATCATAACCAGTCACATTGTATCCAAGAGTTGCAACAAATTACTTGTCAGGGTTGCTCTCAACTGACATTTCAATCCATGACCATCACGACCTTGAGTGCTGTCTCATATTGTGATTACAGGCTTAGATTACTTGTTCTTGATGGGAGTTGAAATCCAACCCATTACCATTGCCACTCCACAAGCAGCTCTAGGTTATGGTTGTTGCCTTATATAAGCTGACCATTACATTCAATGGTGACAGCCTCCACCACCTCCTCTCTTTGCTGGAGATTACCTTCTTCCTCACCTTCACTTCTCACCAAACTAGATTCTGAACAGTCATTACTACCTTACCTAATTGAGCAGCTACTTTTCCCTCTCTAACCTGCAAGCTATGCCTGATCTGAATGAACCCTCCTTCCAAACAATAAAACTTCTACTTTATTTTCCAGCTCAAGTTAAAAATTACTCAAAATCCTCAATTCTCAAGGACCGCATCATATGAGTTCCAAAACGCCTCAACCCTACAAAGCCTCAAACTACGGAAAGCTTTGCCCCAAATTCTACAAAGCTTTCCTACCCATGTCATAGTTGCTCTTAACATAAGCACTATTGCCAAATGTTCGAAAAAATATACATGAGGAGAGATGTTAACCAGATCAACATCCACTCCGGATACTAACAATTCTGTTTCCTTAAAAAAATACTTCGAATAAATTATACCCTTTCCAAGCCCCGAAACAAAACCAGGCAAACATCGAAATCAATTTACCCTAAATCTAGAATACGTTAAACCTGTGTTCTCTCTTCAATCTAGACTGGACCACTGAAGAATACAAGTACATAAGAAAATCTAAAAAAGCCAAAAGCTAAAGAAAGAAAAAAAATTGAAGGAGAAGGCTCACAGAAAGTAGTCATAGGCGCCGAAGGTCAGGAAGTAGTGGATTTTCTCGACGAAGGTGCCTTGGAAGATGGGCCAGTGGCCGCAGAGGAACGATACCACCACCAGCATCGTCACTATCCCGTGCACCACCAGCGCCCACTGCACTGCCATCTTCCCCTTTCTCCCTCGTTCACCTCCACTCCTTCCCCGCGATTCTCGCTCGCCTACTCGTCGACGATGGCGTCAGATCGAGCGAGCGAACAAAATGGGGGAGCGAGTAAGAGTCAAAATGGCTAAAATACACAATAATTATATAATATTTAATAATACGGGCCGCGGGCTTATTCTTTTCGTATACTCTGTTTCAGACGAGCCAGGCAACACGGCTCTTTTTTGGGCCAATGTTGTGGCCATTCAAGTTTCGGAGACTACTTTTAATTAATTGGAAGAAATAAAACATTCATAAGATAATAAAATCGGTATGGAGAAAAAATATTAGCAAAGAATTGCTTACATTTGCAAGAACATGAAATATAATAATTAGTAAATAACATAATAATTACGAAATACCTTGAAAACTTTTGGTTAAAGTTGTATTCTGATCGTTTGTATTTGGTATCTACATTTTGAGTGACGGCAAAGGAAGAAACTCTGGATCCTAGAATTTGTAGAATTACTAGGCATGGTAATTGAATTCAAACAAATGGAAAAAAAAAAGCATTTGCAAAGGAAGAATTCACCAAATATCTTATGATTAGGTTGTCTAGACATCATGCAAAGTTGGTATTCTTGGGATAAATGAGAAATTGTTCCTAGACATCATGCAATAGAGAAAAATGTGAATTATTGGGCAAGTTGGGATAGTGAATGAATAAAAAAACTAGTAAAACACATTTGCAAAGGAAGAAATCACCAAATAAATTTGAATGAGGTCGATGAAATGGGAGCATGACCAAATTAATAGCATTTTTGGCATAAATTAATGATAGTGCTTAGACATCATGCAACTCAGTTTGAAAGGAGATGGAGGCTGTGTTCTGGGCCTAGGTGTAGGAAAGTAGCAACGTCACGCGGTCGGCCGGTTCCTTTTGGAGCCGAGCACGATGTATAAGGTCGTTTTGTCTGAGATTGGCACTGTCTTGCCAGTGGTTGTCGATGCTAGTTACGTTATTGTAGTCAAGGTCGTGAACCTCCTTCGGGTTGAGATTAATTAGACTCATGTCAGAAGATATGGAGTTTGGACCAAGGTTACTTGTTCGGTAGTTGTCGATCTCTATAGGGGCGCTGAGGTCGGGAGTGATGACGTTGTGGTAGAGGACCAAACTCGGTATCGAACCGAGCTCGCAAGGAGCGCGCTTCGAATCGCAAATGGCGCTAAGGCCAGGGGTGGTGTTGAGGTCGGGGACCAAACTCAGTGTTGAACTGAGCTCGCGTTAGATGCACCTTAGGTTGTTGATGGTGCTGAGGCCAGGAGTGGTGCTAAGGACGAGGATCAGACTCAGTGTTGAACTAAGCTCACATTAGACGCGCCTCGGGTCGCGTTGAGGTCAGGGGTGGCGCTGAGGCTAAGGGGCACACTTGGTGTTGGACTGAGATCGTGTTAGACACCTTCGGTCGTTGATGGCGCTAAGGTCAGGGTTGGCGCTAAGACGAAGGATCACACTTGGGATCAAGCCATGCTAATCGAGGAGCGTTAGACATGATCATGCTTGGGGTCGGAAGGAGTGGCGTTAAGGCCGAGGACCATGCTTGCATGAGATCAAGCCATGCTCGTTAAGGAGCGTTCGACGCGATCAAGCTTGGGGTCAGAAGGAGTGGCATTGAGGCTAAAAGTGGCGGCGCTAATGCCGAGGATCGCACTCGGGTCAAGCCATGCTCATCAAGAAGCATTAGGTAGAACTGCGCTTGGGATCGGAAGGAGTGGCATTGCGGACGAAAGTGGTAGCTTTGAGGTCGAGGACCGTGCTTAGGGGTCAAGTTATGCTCGTCAATGAGCGTTAAGCAGGACCACGCTTGGGGTCGGAAGGAGTGGCGTTGGGGTGAGAAGGATGGGTGCGGTGCACAGGATGGAAGATGCTATTGTCGTCGAGGCGGTGTTCTTGTTGTGAGATCGCGGAAGTCATTTCATCAGGCACCATGAGGTATCTGTAAATTTCCTGGATTGCAAGTATGGATGTGGAAAAGGGGGGTGATCTTTATTAGATGGAAAATGATTGATAATGCATTAGATTACCACCGAGTGGAGTGCTCGACCCAAGCATAGTTACGCTTTCAAAGGGAAA
This sequence comes from Canna indica, assembly GCA_034359265.1. Classification (NCBI taxonomy): domain Eukaryota; kingdom Viridiplantae; phylum Streptophyta; class Magnoliopsida; order Zingiberales; family Cannaceae; genus Canna; species Canna indica. The sequence continues at coordinate 1,999,953 of CP136891.1, forward strand.
CCCCGTGGGAGAAATCTGCAGTGAAGGGGGGAGAGTGCGTCGACCACTTGTGGTTGGGGAAGTGAGGCGGTTTTCTTCTTAGTTTGGGCGAGCTTTCATTTTTCGTCGAGGTTTTGTCTTCTTTCGTGGTCCCTTGAGTTGTTTCGTCGGTCGGGGGCTTGTCCCCGAGAGGTGGAGCTTTGTGATTTCCATCGGGACTATGATGTTGGCTAGATGTTAGCAGGATGGTCTGACGCTTGTTTGGTCCTTTCACCGAGGTGTCAATTGACAAGGTCTCGCGAGCTTGTAGGACATTCGTCCTATGGTTTCTCAGGTTTTCGGTGGATCAGCTCATGTGCTTTTTCCTCTAGAGGTGTGTTGGACTGCACATTGATCGATGTTAGTTACCAATGGATAACTGAAGGGTTGTTACCTTTTCCAGGGGGTAGTTATCGTCGCCCTGAAGCAGGATGGCAGGTCGAGTTTCGAACTTGATCAGGAAGCAAGTCCCAATGTATGTTGCCAATTCGAGTGACGCTCTAGTCTACCTAGACTCCGGGTTGTCGGCGAGCTGGTGTCATTCTCAGCCGTCCTTATTCGGATTCGGCTCAAATGCCCTTGGTCGCTGCTCTATGAGGGATACAAAGAGCACTTGAGATGGCGGAGCGCTCGGCTCCCCCTCTAGTTTCGTCGTCTTCTGCTTCAAACATTTGTTGTAGCATCAACAGACTTCTTTCTGCTCGACGTGGACCACCCCTCCCCTACTTATATCTATGAAATAGAGAATTTGAGTGCCACGTGGGGATGATACCACAGCTCCTAGGTTGTTCAGTGAAGGTCACCCCATGCTCATATGATATGGGTTGAGGATGTTGATGACTAGGTATTGCACGTCGATCATCTTAGTCTTCGGCTTGGAGTCGAACGTCGTTCTCAGCCATACATAGCCTCAGATGATAACTCATTCTCCCAAGAAGCCTATGAGGACTTTGTTATAGGGGTGGAGCAAGGCTTTCTGAATGTTGAGTGAACGAGTATGTTAGTCGAGCTTCCCTGGTCTACCAGGAGTTTCATGACAATAAAGTTGCTAGCGATTATAGAAATGACGACAAGGTAGGCTCGTCCTTGGTGGCGTTTCTCAGTAGCGAGAGGAACGCTACTGCTAGGTTGTTGTCTGTTGTCAACGACGTTCGTCTTACTCCAGATGTCTACCATGATAGGATAGGTAAGATTTACTCAACCCCACGGTAGGCGCCAAATGTTCTTGCCTAGAGTCGGGATGATACAAGCCTTCGCGTCTCCTGGTCCGGCGCTGCTCCAAGGGGGACCTACAAAGATACTCCAACACTCAAGTAAAAAGGAATCTCATATGATGGTATGGAAATTGGAATTGGAGATTGTACATGGTGTGCCCCCGTATCTGTTTATAAATGCAGGTGGAGCGAGGTTATCTCGCGTAATTTGAGGGTATGTACCCAAAATAAATCAATGCTTATCCTGAAGAAGGTGAGATCATAACTGTTGAATCCTGATAATTAATGAAGGAAGTAGAGTGTTTGACTTAAATTTGGTTCATGAGTGTGAGTGCTTCTGGGCTTGATCTGATCGTGCCCAAAAAGTTGGTCTAGTCCATAAAATAATAAAACAAAACCCTAAATACAATAAATAATATGTTAAAGTTGAAATCTAATAAACCTCTACCATATAACCAAACTACAATCAATATATTATGTTTGCTTCATTGGATATGATAGGATTGGATTGGATAATAAATGAGGAAAGATTGAATAAAATGGTTTAAATCCGATGTAAATAAGATATAATATCAATTTTATATTTATTTATTTCTAATTTTTCTAATCTATGCACTAAATAAATAATGAATATTAATCCATCACTTGTTCAATCATTCATTATCCTTCAAAGCAAACATGCGCTTAGAGTTTAAACTTAATGAAAATTGATATTTGGAGTTCAATTATAATGCACTTGTAATTTTAATATAATTAATGGTTAATTAATGTATCTAGCACAAACTATGACACTTTTTATAAATCTAGTTTGATCTTTAATTTGTATCAATTACATCCTAAATTATCAGATTGATATCAATTCTAGCTCGACGTTAGATGTTCGTCAATGCAACCGTTTAGGTGCTGACGTGGCATTAGACTCAGCAAATAATTTTTTTAATTATATTATCACTTGTGTCATGTCAGCATGTAATAAAAAATATTATAATATTATATAAATAGAAAAAATTAATGTATCTATCACAAACTTTGGTCATTGTAATAAATCTATCCCGACCTTTAATTTTTCTCCATAATCTATCCCAAACTTTGGGATTGACAACAATCGATAATTCTTGAAGACAAATAATTTTTTAAAATACATCAAAATTCTCACTTTATCCGATAATTCCATATCCGATTTCACCAATTTTTTTCTTTAAAAAAATTACACAAAAAACCTTTTAACACATTGAAGAATTACACGTCTAATTTCATAAAAATTAATTTATAGTCGTTATATATAAATTTCAGTTCAGATTTTGTATTTTTTAAAAAATAAAAATTTATAGTAAAATAAAGAAATTTTATGAAGAAATTTAAATACTAAACCAAATTAAATACAATATAAATAATATTAAATGTATGATATACAATAATATTTTGAGTAAGATATATTGATTTACTTCAAATTTTTAATTTTTTTCTAAAATATTATAATCGAATCGAATTAAAAAAAATCAACACGAAACTAAAAAATTAAATTTAAAATGCCAAATTTTATTAGACACTAAATAAAATATAATTATAATGTTAAATATTTAATAAATAATAATATAAGTAAAAATGTCTTTATTTGATTAGAAGTTTTGATTTTTTTTATAAAATGCAATAGCCGAATTGAATAAATAAAATAAAATTTTGATAAATAATACTATATAGAAAGTTATTAGTTTAATTTGGGCATTTCAAATTTCTCTAAAATGCAATAATATAATTAAATAAGAAAATTAATAAGAAAATTAAATTTTGAATCAATTTTTTAAAATACAATTTTAATAGAAAATTATAAAATTATTATAAAAGTTTTAAAAATTTAATAAATAATAAGAATATATCATAAAATATGAGTTTTATTTTAAGTTTTATTTTTTTGAATATAATAGTCGAATTTAATAAAAAAATAGAGAGAAATGGATTTTAAAATTGTAATGTAATCTAAATTTCAAGTTCAATTTCAAATGAGATAATTATTGTCAATCCCAAAATTTGGGATAAATTAGGGAGAAACATTAAAAGTTAGGATAGATTCGTTACAAGGTCCAAAGTTTAGGATAAATATATTAGTTTTCCATATTTATATAATATTATAGTATTTTTTATTACATGTTGACGTGACACAAGTGATAATAAAAAAATATTTTTTAATTTGCTGAGTCATATGCCACGTCAGCACCTAACGATTGTATCGACGTCAAATTAGAATTGATATCAATCTCATAATTTGAGATCAATTGATACAAATTAAAGATCAGACTAAATTTATGAAAATGATCATAGTTTGAGCTAGATACATTAATTATCTCTATAATTCAAGTATTTAACAAATTGTGTTTTAGTTTCATTTCCTTTTTTTTTAAAAAAAAAATACTAGAGTACCCGACCTGAACCACCTAATTTGGGTTGGATTGAGTTGGGTTTGAGAAGTGAAAAGTCTTAAATCCGACTCAACCCAATCTGATTACTATTAATTGGTTTGGGTCAATTTTTTTAAAAAAATTGTCTTAATCCGATCCGTGAACACCCTTGATGCGAAACGAATAGACCTTTGGTATATTTTGAACTCAATATCACAATTCATTTGTAATATATTTATATTTATTGTAAGGATATTAATTATTATTGAATCAAATACTAAATTATTAATAGACATGTGTAATAAAAATATTGATCCTTCAATGGTATTATTAAAAGATATTTTGATTTTGGTAGATGAATTCGAGAATATGAAGTTTCAATTTGCCGAAAGATAATAAAATAAAATGATTAGACTAGAAATACGAAGAATCATGGTCGGTAGGACGAGTGGTCTTCACATCTTATGAAAATTATTGCAAATGATTGTTTGGGTGTTTGTAAATTCTATACCTTAGTTGTCTATTATATATAAAATATAAATATATTTAAATCACACCTCGAATATAATTCGTTACTCAAATTTAAATTAAATCAATTTATGTACCAATTCATTTTAAAAAGAATAAATAGAAACTGAATATTAAAAAAAATATGATTTCATTACGATCCTAAATTCAATTTGAAACAAAATATGAATTTTATAAATGTGATTTTGATGAAAAATTGCAAGAAATATAGCCACAATCATGTACACTATTTAGGGGTGAGTTCAGGTCGGGAGCCCGGGATGGCTCGGAATTTGGTATGTCCCAGTCTCGAATATGAAGTATTTTGATTTTATCTCATTTCGAATTTTTTGGGATGAGATCGGGACGCTTCAAATTTATTAATATTATTTTTTACAAAATAAAATATTATCTATATTAAATAATTAATAGTTAATTATATTATGGTGTCTCAAAAAATTAATATTATATAATTTATATTACTTATATCATAGATAGGGTTGGATCGAGATAATTTTGATTTTTTTATACGATTTCGATATTGTCAAAGATCGGAACAAATATATTTATTCCAACTAGATATTTTTTTTAACTTGTAGGTCGAGCCGAACTGGGACGGCCAAGAAGTCCCGATTCACGCTATCCACTTTGACTTTCCTCCTCAGTATGCTTTCAAAACAAGAAAATAGATTAATGGAATAGTAAAATATCACGTTTCCTCACCTTTGATGGGCTGCTCATCTCGCAATGAGGGAAGACAATAATTGCTGGGAACCCCTATCTCAAGTATCTGCTTCACAGCCACGTGTGTCAATGACTTGTTCAACATATTTCATCCACTCAACAGCTTCATGTACTAATTTTGTATTTTTTTTAATTAATAAAATTAATGGAAAATTTGACGCTACTTAAACAAGCTTATCCCATACTTTTTTTAAGCAGTAGTCTGGTCCTCGACTCCTCGAAGCGGAAATTAATTGTATTAAATAATTATATTAATATTTTTGGTCCGCCAGCTTACCGAAAATGTCGACATGATGATGCCACACTTGCACTGGACTTTTGCTGTTTTGTCCTAGCCACGGACAGTGGGACACGATGCCACACGAAGCCCGTCACTGCATCTGACGTCATGCGTTTCGTGGCACTTCCTGTTGCCTGTCTCGGCGAGACAGGTGTCCAGAGTAGAAATAAATGACGATAAAGAGGGTCCACATCCCAATCTTGAATAGAGTTGTTTCTTTCTTTCAAATTATCGCATTTTGTTCAAAAAGGTCATTTTCACTTGTAATTTGTTGCAGGGAAAAGCGGATTCAAATATCTTATATTTTTTTATAATATTCGAATTCTATTATATTTAGGACCAACTCCTATATTTTGGACTCGAACTTTATCTTATTAGGATATGAAATCAAATCCTATCCAAAATCTATAATTGTAGTATATATTTCGAGTACCATGTTAATTAGAATATGTTCATTTATAGGTTATAGGTACATTGTTAGAACTTGTTCATTACAGATTTTGAGTACTTTATTGAAATCTGTTCATTCACAGGTTTCGGGTACTCTATTGAAATATGTTCATTCACATATTTCGAGTACTCTATTAAAATCTGTTCATTCACAGGTTTCAGGTACTCTAATGGAATATGTTCATTTACATGTTCTGAGTACCATGTTAGAACATGTTAATTTATAGTTTTCGAGTACGTTATTGGGACATGTTCATTTACAAATTTTAGGTACTCTGTTAAAACTTGTTCATTTACAGGTTTTGAGTATTATGTTGGGACATGTTCATTTATATGTTTCAGGATATAGGTTTCGAGTATACTATTACAATATGTTCATTTACATGTTCCAATGCAGGTACAGGTTCCAAGTAGACCTGACAATATTTGTCCCGCCCTCACATGATAAAATCAGACTCGAACCGATTCTTACCATGCACCGGGTTGTTATCGGGTTGGGTTCAGCAATAATGTGTAGGCCCGACCTGACCCGATATATCAATAAGAATTTTTGTTCATTATCAGAATATTGAGCTATCAGGTCGATAGCTCGATTTGGACCTCGATTCTGAAATTCCATTATCGTGCTAACAGGCCGAGTCGATCTGACTCATTTACTATTCGTGTCGTGTCAGATCTAAGTCATTAGTCCAAACTTTTATCGGCCCAAGCACGATTTTTATTTGGCCTAGGCTGGGCCAGCCAGATAACTCCAGCCCAACACAAATTGTCGGGTCTAGTTTCAGGCACCGATTCTATGTACCCAATGTGTTGGACCTAGAATCATAATTGATTTTAATTAATTCCTTGATTTTTATCCTAAGTCTCGTCTCAATCTTGAATGAAGTTTTTTCTCTTCAAATTATTGCATTTTATTAAAAAAATGTCATTTTTACTTATTTGATGTTCTTGGAGTTTTTTTATTTCATTAGAGATGTTGGCTGAGTTGCTAATCTACATCAATATTTAACTAACTTCATGTTTGTTTAATAATAAAATATTATTTTAAAAAAATGAAATTTGAGTATTTTACTAATAAAAATAAAATGCCGAAAATAAAATAAAAATAAAATATATTGTCAACAATCTTTCTATGTCGTGGTGGTAGTTCAATCTCTTGTGTTGGCTTTCTATTTGCGCCTTTCATTGTAATCGTTGAATACAAAGCCAATAAAAAGAAATCGTTGCTGATATCTGTCCTTTGAACATTCGAAGAGACAGGACATGATTCAAGTCTTAAAGTTACATTTTGAGTAAGTCATATAAAAAACTTCCATTTTGGGCTTTACTGAAAAGCCTATTTTTATTATTTATCTCAAAAGTGCTTCCTCTCTTGTCAAATTTCCCAAATGCCCCCCCCCTCCCTCTTAAAGTTTTTAACACTACAAATTTTTTATAAATGAAATATTTATTTAGGCTCTTTATATTTTTTGTGTATAAAATTTTGACCAAAAGTATCCAAATCCTTTTGAGTTGTGTTAAATGTCTCTTTTTTTTCTTCTAAAAAATCTCATTTTCTACTATTTTATTTAGGCTCCTTATATATTTTTTCTGTTGCATATGAACAATTTTGCAATTACAAAATTGATTTGAAAATCAATAGTATATTTTTGTGAGTTTTTAAAATTTTGAAAAGTTTCAGTCAAAAATCTTGAAATCCATTCAATATTTTTTGCCAAAGATTTGAACTAGAAAAATATATCATCAAGGCTTCTTATATATATATATATATATGTACTTTTAATGTTTCTACCAATAATTTTATAAGTTATAAAATTAATTTTAAGAATCAATAACAAAATTTTGATGAGTTTTTATAGTTTGAAAACTTTTGGACATTTTCTCGAGCTCATTTCCTCCTTATGTAGTTTTTTGGTTCATATAAAACAATTTTACAAAAATTATAATATTTATTTATAAATTTAGAAGCACAATTTTAAATATATATGAATATGTTCAAGACTTTTATAAAAAGTTTTAAATAGAAAAATACGCCATTTTCTATGAACATATGTAGAATTTTGTATATATATATATATATAATCTTACTAATAATTTTATGAGTTTTATATTTGATTTTGAGAATTAATAACAAATTTTGTAATGTGTTTTAAAAGTTTTTATCAAGTTTAAGATTTTTATCGAAAGTATTGAACATAAAATATCTCATTTCCTACTTTTCAATATATATATATATATATTTGTTGCCTATGAACAATTTTATGAGTTATACAATTAATTTTGAGAATTAATAACATATTTTTAATTTTTATGACATTTAAGAAAAATATCTATAAAAAAATTTAGTTTTAAAATTTTATGGCAAAAATCTTTAAGCAATTTAGATATTTTGATCAAAAGTATGAGAAAGTAAAATCAGATATTTTTTACTTTTAAATTCTAATTCTGATAATTTATGTATTTTTATTCTACTTATAAGAATTTCCCATAAAATTATTTTAATTTTAGAAACATGATCTTGAATATTTCAGGACTAATATTTAAGCATTTTGTCATATAAATATAATATTTTATTATTACTATATTATATAAGAATATAGATTATATTATTGAATGGCGTGAGATCGTCTTAAGTAGATAATTTTTTGAAGGAAAATATATCAGTCACATGAAAATTTGAAATTTGGCTAGTGTCTTATCAGATGAGTTTAGAAAAATTTACAGCAGTAATATCATTGTATTCTTCGGATGTACCCATTACTCTTGTTTGCTTTATTTCCATTGGGATTACGTAATTAAACTCTTTTGGAAGATTAATATAAATATCTATCTTTGGTAAAAAAAACAATAGATAATTTTTTTACTCTTACCCATTTAAAATAAATGCAACACAAAATTTTAAATTTCACTTGAAATATGTTAAAGATGCATCAAACACTACAAATCGATGATCAAACCTCCGACTTATTAAAAGTATAATCATATGTATAATCACTAAGCTATCAGTGAATTTTATAATTCGATTCGAACTTTTTTGAGTCGGCCCACTAAAGAGATATAACTCGCCTAGTAATTTTTTTTATTCACAATATTCGAATTTAAGACTTTAAGAGGACAAGTAACGATCTAGTAGTACAAGGAAACCACTTAAAATGGTATTATGTCTAATAAATTGTTGGGTTTTATAATTTTTCCAATTTATTTGATAAATTTGACTAAAGTATGCTTGCTTTGACAAATTCTTCTTTCATAGTTTCGCCTGATTATTGGCAAATGGCAAAGTTTACCCATCAATAAACCTCTTCCCACCAACTTGGGGTCCCTCTCGGTCACCTGTCCAAGCCCAGTCAGGGTTCAGAGTCGTCCATCTCCCACCAACTTGCTATTGCCCACCTGTTCGATCCCAGCCACGGTTAACGTTCGTCTTCCACTCTTCCATAGCAAATTAGAAGCGTAGCAACTACAGAAGCGGGTTCCACAGAATACGAGGAACTATAAACGCTGCAACCTGTCTCGTAAAGCACAGCAAAATGCCAAAATCTCAGCCCCACCGGCAACCGCGGACGGCTATCCTTACGGCTTACGCCTCAAGATTCCACCGGAGCGGGCCCCACTATCTATCATCATCTTCCCTATCCACACCCCTCGGTTTATTATACTATTTTTTGCTTACCAAACTCCAAATCATGGAGACCGATCTCCAAGTCTAACCCTCGCCGCCGCGGCGGAACTCCCTCTTCCCTCCCTTTCCGCCCTTGCCGCGATGGAGAGCCCCCCGGCCTCGGCGGCGGTTGATCCGCTTCAGCCTCCGGCCGACGACTCCGCCTCGGCGGCGGCGTGGGACTGGGGAAACTTCTTCGATTTCTCCATCGTCGACGATGACTCGCTGATCCTCCCATGGAGCATCCCAGACGAAGCTCAAACTCCGCCGCCGCTGGCCACCGCAGAGCTTCCTCCCGTCCCGCTCCCTTCCCCGCCGGCGCCGGCGCCCTTGGATGGTTCGGGTCGCGTGAGGAAGAGGGACCCTAGGCTCGTTTGCCCCAACTATTTGGCCGGCAGGGTGCCGTGCTCCTGCCCCGAGATGGATGAGAAGGCGCTGGAGGAGGAGGAGGTGACGGAGGTAGTGACGGCAGCAAGGAAACGGACTAGGACGGGCGGGGCGTCTGCGGTGGTGAGGTGTCAGGTGCCTGGATGCGAGGCTGATATCAGCGAGCTGAAGGGGTATCATAAGAGGCACAGGGTGTGTCTTCGGTGCGCAAACGCTTCGTCGGTTGTTCTCGATGAGGAGCACAAGCGGTACTGCCAGCAGTGTGGCAAGTGAGTTGGCATTTGTGTGATCCTTACTAGTTTCTTCTTAAGATCGTATGTTTTTGATAACCACGAAATATCGTTTTTTTTTCTTGCTTAGGACTATTCAATGATGCACCTTTTTCTCCAAAAAGAAGAATAAGGGCATCGTAATTCTTGGTTCTTGCCATTCATAAAGTGATATTTTCCCGCACAAATTTTGGGTTTTCTTATGCTAAAAGTCTCCCAACAATACTCTGTGCCTCATATGTTATTTAACTACTCCCAAAACATTTTCCTAATAGAAAATTTTCCCTCAATCAAGATTTTGAGAGGGTACTTCATGCAACCTTAACACAACAAGCAAAAAAATTATTATTTTTTTCTTCCAAGTAATCGCTTGCCAAAAGATAAAACATGCTTTGATTGCATATCATCTCAATTTTCTACTTTTCTTGATTCTTTGAATTATGTAGTTGTGCTTTGGAAAACTGGTGGAGAATTTCAGATATAATTACTTTTATATATCAAATATTTCTTGCTACTGTCACAATGTCAATGGTTCAGGGCAGAGAGCAGAAGGGTTGCTACCTTTAGTTAAAGTGAGAATAATTATTTCCAACCAAACTCTTCTTTGTTCCAATTATAGCGAGTATAATAACTCTTCTTCTACAACAGTCTTAGAAAAACTTATATTTTCAATCTAAGGCCTTTTGAGCTTGAAATTTCTGAAATGGAATTTTAAAAGGCTCCAAATGTACTTCCTTAGTCTAAATATGTCCCAGGTAAAAATGACAAGTATTACAATTTACAACCATGCTTCTTCTTTTGTTCCATGGCATAATAAACTCAAATAGATGGTGTGCCATGGGCATTTTTTATTTAAGTCAAATCTGACTGTATTGTCAATATTGTCCTGATACCAAAGATCCTAGAAATATTCTTGATACTTCCCTTAACGTCACAACTTCTTAAAAATTCTTTGGTTCTTGTATGTGTGTGTGCGTGTTTTTTTTTCCTGTGTGATCTATACATTTAGGGCATGTTTGCTTCATAGGATAGAGATGGATAGGATTAGGGATAGATTTATATCCTTTGATTGTTTAGTGCATGGATTAGAAAAAAAAAGGATTAGAGGAATATAAATTTGATATTATATCCGGTGTATATCAGATTAATTTTTTTTTTATCCAATACTCCCTCATTTGATATCATATCCTATCCAATCCTATCCACTAAACCAAACGAACCATTATGGTATTTATAGTTTGTTTTCTGCTGATAGTACATGACAGAAATCTGGCACTATTCTCTAGTATGATCTGTTGTAAAATTTGTGTTTGCAGTGCCTTATTGATCTTAACATATATTGTCTTTTGTGCTTCTGGTACTATATTGATTTTTTTAGAAGAATAAAAATTTTAGAGGATTTGACAATGTTCTAATGTTTCTAACTCTATGCCCCTGTGCATTTACTATGTTTGCAAATGTCAGCTTAAATTTTTCATATTTCAAAATGTCGGATTTGCAGGTTTCATATTCTGCCAGATTTTGATGAGGGTAAACGTAGCTGTAGGAGAAAGTTGGAACGACACAATAAAAGGAGGCGAAGAAAGCCTAATGATGGAAACAACATACTGGAGAAAGAAATGGAAGCTCAAGGAGACTCACCACTGGATGTTACATGCGATGGTGAGCCAATGAAAGGTATATTGATTCTCAGATATCAGATATACTTGAATGCATGATGATATGGTTCCCCATATTGTGGGGAGGGACTTATCAGATAGTTACTAACCATTTGGTCTTCAAGTTTTGAAACCTAGAGAATTAATTCCTAGGAACATGTACCCATGAAAACACTTCCTTGGAATAGGAAACTATGTTCTTAAAATCTAGTATTCCAATTCTTCCTATTTATCATGCTTTTCTAAATTCTGACTTGCATATTGTACACAGCATAATAAAATGTTCTTTGTAATTTGATTCTCTCATTGTGATTTTATGATTTTTCAGAGACACCTAATGAATTCACATGCAACACAGTCGAGACAGTCGTGAGCAACAAAGTTCTGGATGGGGATACTCCAGTAGACTCTGAAGATGGTCAGGGTTCTCCCATTGGTTCACTTCCTAGCCTAAAAAATGATGAACTGGCAGCTTCTGCTGAAGTTCAGAAGGATGAAAGGATTTCCAATTCAAAATCTTCCCTTTCTACGACTTCTTGTGACAACAAAAGTACTTATTCACCTATGGTAGGCTCTTTGACTTTCTTCTCAATTAACAACTTTATTCCCCAAGTTTTAAACCAATTTTTGTTCACTTTATGATGCATGATTGACTGTTAAGAAATTGTTTCATACATTTGGATTTTGATACATTACTTTATGTAGTGTCCTACAGGTCGAATATCATTCAAACTTTATGATTGGAACCCAGCAGAATTTCCTAGACGATTGCGGCATCAAGTATTCTTTCAAGTTTATATGAAACTTTGTTGACAAGAGTTAGCTTATTCATTGAATTGTGAGATAGCAAGTAAGGTGTTGGTTTTATTTCTTCCCGCAGATATTTCAGTGGTTGGCAAATATGCCTGTTGAGCTGGAAGGTTATATTCGTCCTGGATGTACTATATTGACCATATTCATTGCAATGCCACAGTTCATGTGGGATAAGGTAGGGCATATTCTTTTCTCAATAGTCTGTCATGCTTAGTAATGTGCTATCTTTTGTTGTAATAGTATCATGATGGATCTATTATAGATTTTCTTGGCTTGGGATGCTTTTTGGCAATTTTTTCCCCAGTGGTATTACAGACATCATTGGGGATTACCAAATCTTTTTCTTGCATATCTGATGATTCTCATCAGACACCTTTTTCCATCTTTGATGTTCTCTTCCTAGTGATAGTAGAAAAAATTAATCGCATTTGGCTAAACTTTTATGCATTAGAATTTTGGTTATACTGGGCTATAGCAAACCCTACTCGGCCGCCAGATCATTGCATCTGAATATGAAGTTGCTCTTGATATTCTAAATTATGGCTTGCTTTATTCAAACACGTTTATATGTTCATTAGTTTTATGCTTTTCTTTATGTGACAATCCTTTCCCATTACAGAGATCTTTGCATCTTTGTAACTGAATACAATTTTTTTTTTCATCTTCTAATTTTCCACTTGCTTTATCCAAACTTCCTGGCAACAGTTTTTGGTTTATGTTTTCCATTAAGATGAGTTCTATGCTTTTCTTTTTGTGAGGATTCCTTCCATGTTATGGTACACTCATCTGTACTTTTTTCTCAACAATACCATATTACCATTAAGGTTATAAAAATTGTATGTAGTTGGTATGCAGTTGGGCCACCACATAGTGTATATGTGGTATGCGGGGCCGGGGCGCATATACAGTCTTTATTTAATTTTAAAAATATTATGTTAAATGAAATATCATATTGGGTATGTTTAAGTTACATTAATAAGTTGGAGAGAATATGCTAGGCGATATGACACCACATATGCATATGTGGCAACATTGCTCGCTTTGTAAAACACTGACCATTTTTATGTATATCTCCCACCTTTTGATTTATATGTTCCATTTAGATGAATTTATGTTTTCATTTTCCTTTCAATATGAAGAGTTAGCATACATTTGGTATATTTTCGCAATGTGGGTTCTCATATAGCAACTTTGTTTAAATATGTAAAGTGAGGCAGCTAAGTTCAATGACAAATTTAGATTCATTTGTTGTTAACAGTTATCGCAAGATGTTGCTCATTATGTGAGAGACTTGATTAATACACCTGGAAGTTTGCTGTTGGGAAGAGGAACCATTCTTATTTACCTTAGCAATACAATTATTCATGTCTTGCCAGGTAGGATTTCTTAACCCATTTCTAAAATATCTAATTGTCAGTTTCAGACTTTCAGTTATATTCAACTGCTGTAGTTTTCATCATTTAGAGCTGGATAGTAGATGGAGCAGGATTTTGCATGGACTGGAAATTATACTTCTATTTGTTGCATAACTTCATATAGTGATTTGTAATTTGCAAACAACTGAAATTCTAATCTGATCCATTGATCAGGAGCTATAACATGAAACTATTTGAATAATTCTGACAGTGCAAGGAATTCTTTTTGGAGGCATCATAGTGAAATAACTTATTCCTAGATGCTAATTATTCTATTGAGCACATGTGAGAAAAATATGGATGAATTCATTACAATTGAGTGCTATATATATATGCATGGATATTCATGTACTTTAACTACTTTGTTTATAATAAGCACATTCAGCTAAAGTTCTTGAGATGTTTTACATGTATATTCAGATGGAACGACATTGACAAACATCAAGATGGAGGTGCAGGCACCTAGACTTCATTATGTTTGTCCTTCTTATTTTGAAGCTGGGAAACCTATGGAGTTTGTTGTATGTGGCAGTCATCTCAAACAGCCCAAGTTTCGGTAATTATCTTTTCCACTTTTGGATATAAAAGTTAGCAAATCATTGTTTTTATCATATTTTTTGATGCACACCGAACTTTCTTTATGATGATGTCCTTAATATATATAGATTTTGGTTGTGCTTGACTCAGCATTAATACCCTTCTAATCTTAATGCGCATTGCTCTGCCATGAGTAGCACATGCTTGAGTTATCCATTAGAATTCAAATTGTTCCTGTCCTAAGTTTCACACAGGAGAAAAATATCTATATGAGCAACTCTTGATTGCCTATTCTCCCAAGGATGGACAGCTGAGATGGACGCTGGCCATGAACTAGTTTACTTTATGGTGTTACCTCATGTTTTTCTCTTTATAAATGTGGATATTGAAATGTTTAATTAACAAAAAGTTCTTTATGGGAGAGTAGCCAGCCTGATCAGAAATGTGTTATGGCAGGTTTCTGATATCGTTTGATGGAAAATATCTAAAACATAACTCTGTCTGTGCTATACCCATTGACAAGAAGTCTATGCATTATGATGGAAATGAAGCAGAACACATTGATGATGAACATGAGATGCTCAGGATAAAAGTGACACACATGAACTTGGAAGTTTCTGGCCCCGCATTCATTGAGGTGTGTATATTATAATGTAATCCACAGTCTGATGAGTTCTATGCTTGTTTTTTTAATAATAAATTCAACAAAGTCTAATGGCTACCATTATCTGGCAGAACATGTTTATAATTGTTAAATTTGATTGGATGACCAACTTTCCCAAATTTAACATGCTTTTGGAAAAATTGGTTATCCAATCAAATTTAACATGGTATTGGAGTCAAATTTAACATGGTATCTGAGGAGGTCGTAAGTTCTAATCCTCTTTGCGTCAGTATTAAAAAAAATTAGGGCAAATAGACGAAAATGGCCTCAACTTTCATGAATTTCTCAATTTTGGCTAATCCTTTGATTGGTCTCAATTCTATATAAGAAGTTTAGGATTGGTTCTAATAATAGCCATCCGTCAACCTGACGTGATCTTGCTCGTTAGTTCGCTGACGTGGCGAACTGATAATAATATTTTATTATCGCCTCGTTACTTGTAGTCCATGTCACTTAAAAAAAAAACCGAACTTGAATTCTCTATATTCGACAACCCATCTATTTTAATAGTAACTCGGGTCCCACCGTTCTCTCTCTCTCTCTCTCTCTCTCTCTCTCTCTCTCTCTCTCCCATCTCCCATCTTTTTCTTTCATGCCACCCTCCATCTCTCTCCGCCATCGACCTTAACTCCAAACTCAGCCTCTCCAAGGACCCGACGGCCATCACCGGCGAGAAGCTGCGAACCAACATCAAGATGGTGGAGCCGCTGGTCATATTTGACTCTCAAAATGTTTGGCTCTACTGCTGGTGACGCTCTCCTCATCTCTCCATGGCGACTCCCTCCCTGCTGGCTCTACTGCTGGTGCTTTCGCCGCATGCTTCAAGAAGGTGTAGCATAGGAAAATGAATGCATGCAGCAGCAGCATTAACGCCGCATGCTCCAAGAGAGTAATACTTCTCTTGGCAACGCCATAACTTGATTTCGCTCTCTGCCAAGAGAAATATTACTTATGCTACTTGAAAATGAACCATCAAATTATGGCGTTGCCAAGAGAAATATTACTCTCTGTTGCTGTTGCATGCGTTCATTTTCCTATGCTACACCTTCTTGAAGCATGCGGCGGAAGCACCATTAGTGTCCTACCACGACTATATCATCGGCGGCGGCGGCACCGCCGGCTGCCCCTTAGCCGCCACCCTCTCCGAGACCTTCGACGTGCTGGTTCTCGAAAGAGGCGGCTCCCCTTATGGCAACGCCAACAGAGGACCCAACGACGCCGGCTAGCGCTCCACTGCAGCCATTAATAGAGCCGGGTGACGCCACCCCGCTGGCGGCAAGCTAGGCGACGTAGTCTTCGGCGCCTTCTGGAGAAACCACGAGCGGTGACAAGAAGGGGATCTGAGCGGAAGTGTCGCCGCTCTCTTCCCAAGGAAAGGCGTCGTTGTTGGGATGCTGTGTCTTGGCGTCGAGCTGCAGCGTTGCAGGTGCGGGCCTTTGTCGTCGGCTCGTCGGCTTGTTCTTGCCCTCGTCGTCGGAGTAGGATGCTCCTGGTCGTGGGACCTTCATCTCCATTGTTGCTGGGATGCAAGAAGATGATCGAGAGAGGGCAAGAGGCTAAGAGGATGAGCTAGTGGTGGTGTGGGGAGAAGAGGTCAAACCATTATATCGGTCATGCGTTCCTTGTCATGCGGAGAGAGAGAGGCATTTGTCGCGGGGAGCGATGTGAACGTCAAGTACCTGGCGTTGATGCCGGTCCCGCCGCTGAGGACGCGGTCGCGCTTGTTGATGATGACGTCCTTGGAGACGAAGTGCTGGACGGGTGAGGTCGGGGTGAGGTAGGTGAGGTTCTTAATCAAGTTGACGAGGATGGATATGTTGGCATTGCCGTAAGGGGAGCCGCCTCTTTCGAGCACCAGCACGTTGAAGGTCTCGGAGAGGGTGGCGGCCAAGGTGCAGCCAGCGGTGCTGCCGCCGCCGATGATGTAGTCGTGGTAGGACACTGATGTGCTTCCGCAGCATGCTTAAAGAAGGTGCAGTTCATGCGTTGCTAACACAGAGAGAAAAAATACTTCAATGAGACAGTACGTACATGCAAATGGTTGGGCAAAAGGAGTGCCGGGAAGAGACTTTGATCGGCGTAGCAGAAGACATGAAAGCATAGGAAAATGAACGCAACAGTAGCAGAGAGTAATATTTCTCGAGTGAGTAGCGGCGACAGCAGCAGAGCCAGCAGGGAGGGCGTCGCCATGGAGAGATGAGGAGAGCGTCACCAGCAATAGAGCCAAACAGCCAAACAGTTTGAGAGTCAAATATGACCAGCGGCTCCACCGTCTTGATGTTGGTTCGCAGCTTCTCGCCGATGATGGCCGTTATGTTAGGGACCTTCGGGTTTGTCAAGTCCTGTACGTGTCATGACGGTCCCTAACGTGCATTGTAAATACTTGTAAATATTGCATCTTTCACTTTCATGTAAAACGTTCGCGCACCACCCACCGGCCTTGCCCGCGACTAGGTAATGACCCACATTACCTAGCCGCGGCATGGGTCGGTGGGGTGTGTGGATCATGTAATTATGCATTGTAAATTCGCTCGCGCACCATCCACCGTTCTCGCGCACGGCTAGGTAACGCCCCTCGTTTCCTAGCCGTTACATGGCCGGTGGGGGTGTTGGGCCACAAAATATTTTGTCATGCTCCTCGTGCCAAAAGGAACCTTGGGGGTGGCACTTGGGGGTTAGGCTCCACAACTATATTGCTCCCGGGCAAACATCTCTCTAGTTCATTCGTACAAGCATTCGCACTAGCATCCGTTCAAGCATTGTAAGCACTTTTCTTACAAACGGCCATTGGCCCAAACGTTTTTGCGTCCAAACGCAACGAGGTTCGAACGCGGGCGAGCCCGGGAGCCCGCGACTTTCGAACATTGGCAAGGCGATCCTTGCCCAAGGCTTATCCCTTGCGTTGGCAAGGGAGCCGCACGGACATTTTCCGTCCAAACAAGTTGGTCCGTGACAGTTGGTATCAGAGCGAGGCAAGCTCGCAAAGCTTTGGCGCAAGCAACCGACGCAAATCGTCAACAAGCTCGTGCCTTCGTCGTTGGAGACAAACGACGTTGGGGCACTCGACAATCTCGCAGGAGAGATTTTCACAAGCATGGCTCATAAAGGAGTCGGCGAAACGAGTGGCGTCGCCCAAGCGGTGGCGACCA
This sequence comes from Canna indica, assembly GCA_034359265.1. Taxonomy (NCBI): domain Eukaryota; kingdom Viridiplantae; phylum Streptophyta; class Magnoliopsida; order Zingiberales; family Cannaceae; genus Canna; species Canna indica. Next base: position 2,018,115 of record CP136891.1, read on the forward strand.
TTCCGGAAGAACCGTTGGGAGAAGACCCAACACAAGCTCAAGCTCAACAAGCTAGGACGGGAAGTCGCACCGTCCAACGGCTTGGAGATTTGGAAACGATGGTGGCCGCTCACGACGTAGCCATAAACGTCCTTGAGAACGGCCTGGGGCCACAGGTCGGCAAACTAGCCGACACGCAAGAAGTTCTGGAGGCAAGAATAGATGGACTCCAGGATGACACGCAAGAAGCGATCAAGCAACTTCAAGGGGAGATTGAAGAACTAAGGGCTACAATCTCATTCTTGGTACGAGAGATCCACAAGGGTGGGGGCAACTCCCGCCAACACGAAATGCCACAACACCACCTTAAAGCACCCGAACCAAAGCCCTACAATGGGGCTCGAGATGCCAAAGCGGTGGAGAACTTCCTCTTCGACTTGGAGCAGTACTTCAAGGTCACGAGGACGACTGACGATGATATGAAAGTGTCCGTTGCAACCATGTATCTGTCTGAGGATGCAAAACTCTGGTGGCGGACCAAATATGACGAAATTCAGAAGGGCCATGCCAAGATCGACACTTGGGACGATCTCAAGCGAGAACTCAAAGCTCAATTCTTCCCCGAGAATGTGGAATTCATTGCTCGACGGAAGTTACGACAACTCCGTCACAACAATTCAATTCGGGAGTACGTGAAGGAGTTCTCAACCATTATGTTGGATGTTCCGGACATGGCCGAGACCGATCAACTATTCACCTTCTTGGAAGGGCTAAAGCCGTGGGCACGACAAGAACTCGCAAGGAGGAATGTCAAGTCCTTGTCGGAAGCGAAGATCGCCGCAGAGCGACTCACTGACTATAGTTCGGAAGAAAATCCGACAAGGGCGGCACCCTACAAGCCAAAATTCCAGAAGCCTGACAACTATAAGGGCAAAGGCACCGCAGGTGATACGAGATGGAGGGATCAACCACAAAGAGAACACCATCCAAAGGGACCTCCTCAAAGGGATTACCCTCCGAGGGGGAACCAACAGAGACCTGGGCCGATTTGCTTCTTGTGCAGAGGACCTCACGTGGTCCGAGAATGCCCTCAACGACAAGCATTGAACACTATCATAGCGGAGTTAGTGGCGGAGAACATAGCCAACATCACCGCCAAGAAAGAGAAGGGCAAGTCTCCTGCCATCGCTGATGCGGAAGCCTATTCCAGCGAAGGTGAAGATACTGGGAGGCCTAACATGGGAGCAATGCGTCTCCTCAATGCTCTCAAGACTCAAGTGGGGGAGCAAGGCCCAAAGAAGGGAGCCACCAAAGCGGCACATGAGCTGATGTTCATTGACATCGAGCTCAATGGCAAGAATACCCGAGCAATGGTCGACTCGGGAGCAACTCATAACTTCATCGCCAAAGGTGAAGCAAAGCGACTAGGGCTCAAGCTGGAAAAGAGTTCGAGTCATGTCATGGCGGTGAACTCCGAAGCGCGAGAAATCAACGGAGTCGCTCGGGACGTCCCACTGAAGATTGGAGGATGGAAGGGTCAAGCCAACCTGATGGCGATGCCTCTCGACGACTACCAAGTTATTTTGGGGATGGAGTTCCTCAAGTCGGCGAAGGTGGTACCCATGCCCTTCCTTGACACCTTATGCTTAATGAGGGAGAACAATCCCAGCATCGTTCCCACCGTACGTTCGACCCCAGGGAGCGGAAATAAACTCCTCTCTGCCCTACAAGTGAAGAAAGGAGTTCGACGAGGCGAACTCACAATGGTGGCTGCAATGAAGTTGGAGGGATCACTCGATGGAGCGGAACGAGAACCGGCAGCAGTCTCTAGAGTACTCAATGAGTTCGAAGACGTGATGCCACCTGAACTACCAAAGGCCTTACCACCAAAAAGGGGGGTGGATCATCGCATTGAGCTGGAGCCGGGGACTAAGGCCCCATACCGACCACCTTACCGTATGACGCCACCAGAGTTGGCAGAATTACGGAAGCAACTAAAGGAACTGCTCGACGGAGGATTGATCCGAAGCTCCAAAGCACCATTCGGAGCCCCTGTATTGTTCCAGAAGAAGGACGGGAGTCTTCGCCTCTGCGTGGACTACCGAGCTTTGAACAAAGTGACCGTGAAGAACAAGTACCCCATTCCGCTCATCATGGACCTATTCGACCAACTTGGCCAAGCGAGATTCTTTTCCAAGTTGGACTTGAGATCGGGCTACTGGCAAGTGCAGATTGCCGAGGGGGACGAAGGAAAGACCACTTGCGTAACACGCTATGGAGCTTACGAATTCTTGGTGATGCCGTTCGGCCTCACGAATGCTCCAGCTACGTTCAGTACCATGATGAAACAGTTGTTCCATGAGCACTTGGACAAATTCGTTGTGGTGTACTTAGACGATATCGTGGTCTACAGCCGAACCTTGGAGGAACACTTGCAACATTTGAAGATCATCTTCAAGATCCTCCGAGAGAACACTTTGTTCGTGAAACGGGAGAAGTGCTACTTCGCCCAAAAAGAGATCGACTTTCTGGGACACCGGGTAGGAGGCGGAAAAATTCTAATGGACAATGTAAAGGTCCGCGCCGTAGTGGAATGGCAGCCACCAACAAAGGTCACAGAACTCAGGTCATTCCTTGGGTTCGTGAACTACTATCGAAGATTCATCGCCGGATATTCAAGACGAGCAGCCCCACTGACGGACTTGCTCAAGAAGGAAAAGGCATGACATTGGTCCCAACCATGCATTGAAGCATTTGAAGACCTGAAGCGAGCGGTGATTGAGGAACCAGTTCTCAAGCTTCCCGACTATGGTCAACCCTTTGAAGTCCACACCGACGCATCGGACTACGCCATTGGAGGCGTCCTCATGCAGGAAGGACATCTCGTCGCCTTCGAGAGTCGTAAACTTAACGACACGGAGCGACGATACCCTGCCCATGAAAAAGAAATGACGGCAATAGTGCACTGTCTTCGTGTTTGGAGGCACTATTTGCTCGCATCTCGCTTTGTTGTGAAGACGGACAACATAGCGCTAAGTTACTTTCAAACTCAGAAGAAGTTCTCACCAAAGCAAGCGCGATGGCAGGATTTCTTAGCTGAGTTCGACATGACGTTGGAATACAAGCCGGGACGTTCCAACGTGGTAGCAGATGCCCTGAGCCGCAAGATAGAACGAGTTGCAGCCGTCCAACTTCCAGGGGAAGATAAGCATGGGCTTGCTCAAAGACACCCAAGCAGAGGCGTTGGAAAAGCTGATCAAGGACGGGAAGACAAGGAAGTTTTGGGTCCGAGATGGACTCATCTTTACCAAAGGAAACCGACTGTACGTACCTAGGGCAGATGGCCTGCGCAGAGAATTGCTAAAGGAGTGCCACGATACTCTCTGGGCAGGGCACCCTGGCGTACACCGAACTGTAGCCCTACTGGAGAGGGCATTCTATTGGCCGAAGATGGTCGACGACGTTGAGGAGTATGTGAAGACTTGCCTGATCTGCCAGCAAGACAAGATCGAACGGCAGAAGCTTGCTGGTCTCCTCGAACCCCTGCCTGTTCCGGAGCGACCATGGGAAAGCATCTCCCTCGACTTCATAGCAAGCTTACCAAAAGTGGGGGAGTTCGGTTCCATCCTGGTGGTCGTGGATCGCTTTTCAAAATACGCCACATTCATGACAGCTCCCTCGCACTGCACCGCAAGCGAAGCTGCAAAACTCGTAATGCAAAATGTCGTGAAACTTTGGGGCGTGCCAAGGAATGTCATCAGTGATCGAGACCCTCGATTCCTTGGCAGATTCTGGACAGAGGTGTTTAAATTATTGGGATCTCAACTATATTTCTCCACAAGCTTACACCCACAAACAGATGGGCAGACGGAGCGCATGAACGCACTCCTTGAACAATACCTCCGACACTTTGTAGCGGCGAACCAAAGGGACTGGACGAAGTTGCTAGACGTGGCCCAGTTCTCCTACAATCTGCAAAAGAGCTCCGCAACCAACAAGAGTCCCTTCGAGATCTTGTTGGGACGACAACCAGACACACCCCACTCACTGGTTCTTGGCTACACTGGAAGCAGTCCGGCTGCTTATCAAATGGCCAAGGAGTGGCAAGAAAATCAAGAGATCACTCGAGCCTACCTCGAATCGGCAGCACGCAAAATGAAGAAGTGGGCCGACGAAGGAAGGAGACATCGAGAATTCAAGGTCGGAGACCAAGTATTGATAAGACTCCACCCGGCATCCCTCGCAATCTTCCGGTGCAAGATACACAAGGGCCTCGTGCGCAAATATGATGGACCCTATCCCGTCATCAAACGGGTAGGGCCGGTGGCATATCGACTCCAACTGCCAGTATGGTGCAAGATACACCCTGTCTTCCATGTGAGCAACCTGAAGCCCTACCATGCCGATCTTCAGGACGACGTACGCAACATCCCAACACGTCCACCCGCCACAACCAAAGCGGTGCAACGTGAAGCAGAGGAGATCTTGGCGGACCGCAAAGTGAAACTCCCCAACGGCAACAAAGAGCGGGAGTACCTTGTCAAGTGGAAGGGACTCCCTACCTCCGAAGCTAGCTGGGAGAAGGAGAGCACCTTGCGACATGAAGAAGGCGTCATCACCATGTTCAAGAAGGGGTCGACGAGGGCGTCGACTTCCTAAGTGGGGGAGAATGTTAGGGACCTTCGGGTTTGTCAAGTCCTGTACGTGTCATGACGGTCCCTAACGTGCATTGTAAATACTTGTAAATATTGCATCTTTCACTTTCATGTAAAACGTTCGCGCACCACCCACCGGCCTTGCCCGCGACTAGGTAATGACCCACATTACCTAGCCGCGGCATGGGTCGGTGGGGTGTGCGGATCATGTAATTATGCATTGTAAATTCGCTCGCGCACCATCCACCATTCTCGCGCACGGCTAGGTAACGCCCCTCGTTTCCTAGCCGTTACATGGCCGGTGGGGGTGTTGGGCCACAAAATATTTTGTCATGCTCCTCGTGCCAAAAGGAACCTTGGGGGTGGCACTTGGGGGTTAGGCTCCACAACTATATTGCCCCCGGGCAAACATCTCTCTAGTTCATTCGTACAAGCATTCGCACTAGCATCCGTTCAAGCATTGTAAGCACTTTTCTTACAAACGGCCATTGGCCCAAACGTTTTTGCGTCCAAACGCAACGAGGTTCGAACGCGGGCGAGCCCGGGAGCCCGCGACTTTCGAACATTGGCAAGGCGATCCTTGCCCAAGGCTTATCCCTTGCGTTGGCAAGGGAGCCGCACGGACATTTTCCGCCCAAACAAGTTGGTCCGTGACAGTTAGGTCCTTGGAGAGGCTGAGTTTGGAGTTAAGGTCGATGGTGGAGAGAGATGGAGGGTGGCATGAAAGAAAAAGATGGGAGAGAGAGAGAGTAAGTGAACGGTGGGACCCGAGTTAATATTAAAATAGATGGGTTGTTGGGTATAGAAAATTCGGGTTCGGGTTTTTTTTTAAAGTGACATGGACTATAAGTGACGTGGCGATAATAAAATATTATTATCCGTTCACCACGTCAACGAACTAATGGGCGAGATCACGTCGGGTTGACGGATGACTATTATTGGAACCAATCCTAAACTTCTTAAATAGAATTGAGACCAATTAAAGGATTGGCCAAGATTGAGAAATTCGTGAAGGTTGGGGCCATTTTCGTCTATTTGCCCAGAAAAATTATACCTCCCACCTCAATTAAGTCGATCAACTAGTTGGGCTTGGGCCAGTCTCCTCAAGTTTACCCGCCCACAAGTGAGGGGGAATGCTAAGAATATAAATGTATAAATTGATATCTTTTCTTACAACTTAAGTTTTTGGGAAAGTTGGTCATCCAATCAAATTTAACATTAATTATAGCACTTCCCTCTTTTCCCCCCAAACCACTGTAATATATCTCCAGTAACCTGGAAATTGCTTCCTTTAATAAATATATGGATCAATGGTGCAGCTGAATTTGCTTAGTAACAATGTCAAGATCTTTTAGTACGAAATCAACATTTTTAATTTGCAATGTGAAATAGAGAAAAAAAAACTGTCTTCATCCTATTCTTGTTTGTAAAATCTCTATGTTATTTCATTTGATGAAGTAATGCTTCCTGCAACATATAATTCCGTCTTTTGTAGGTTGAAAATGTTTCTGGAATATCCAACTTTATCCCTGTCCTTGTTGGTAACAAAGAGACATGCTCTGAACTAGAGCGGATGGAAGAGGTTTTATATGGTTCCAGTTATGCCAGTAGCTTCATGTCCCAAAATGTGATTACAGACTTCTCGCCAGGCATGTGTGGAATTCTTTCATCAAGGCAATATGGGATGTCTTCACTGCTTTTGGACATTGCATGGTTACTGAAGACACCTACTCCAGAAGAGAAGGAAGTTTTTTGGAATTCAATAAACCTCCAGAGAATAACTCATTTACTGAAATTTTTAATTGAAAGTGAGCTTTCTGGTGTCCTTCAAATGGTAATGCATCATCTGGATAACATTATTCTGATTAAGGGATCTGAGAAGTCAGACAATGGGATTTCTGATGTTGACCAGAATCTCTTCCATGAGTACTTCAACCATGCAAGGAAGGTTCTTTATCAGAGAATGGGACATGTCATGGGATCAGAAGTAGAGCAGAGAAGCGCAACTTCTGGATCTCTCATGTCACAGTCCTCTGGGAGGACTAACATGGGTGACAAAAGTTGTGCAAATCAAGTAAGTTACATGATTTCTTTTTGTTTGTGTCATTTATAACTATTTATCACAATTTTTTAATATCATTTAAAACTGTATATCTTCTTAATATTTGATTTGCAATGTCGTTATAATTTGGGAATGCTGTCATATGTATCAGGTTTACATTAAGGAGGATTTCTGTAAGTTCTTAGTACTGTTGGGGAATTGAAAATAGTTCTGTTTAGAATTGAATTTTTTTTTTCATTGGTTATAAAACTAATTTGCTTATATCCATGAATTTCAGTGTTTTATAATCATGGTATGAATTCCATGTCATATGCTTATGTGCTTCTTATATACTGGCCGATGGAGGAGGGTGGAAATTTTATATTTTCTGCCTTTTAGGTATTCTGTACCTACAGGGCTACAGATATTGTTTTCTGGATTATGATTGGGATTCTTATAGCAATTTTGCATGAGAGCATCACAACTCATGACACATCGTGATGATAAGTTTAGAGGAATTATAAATCCTAAAACACTATCCAAAGAATGACAGTCATTTCTTATGTGCTAACCATTATTCATACTCTAGCTAAAAATAATGTTTGATAAAACTTTTGTAGGATGATGAGGTCATTGGTGAAAGTTTGCTTTCAACATCTTGGCAGCCAGCATCAGAGCAGGATGTTAAAGTTCCACTTGTAACTAGGGAAATTATCTACAAGCAGAGTTGTTCCCAAAACCTTGGCATCAAATACTTTTTTGGCGACATTTTCTCAAACAAAATAATGAGGACGCGTTTTCCTTTGTTTGTAGTTGTTAGTGTTGTTTTGTGCTTTGCAGCATGCATCATCCTTCTCCATCCACATAAGGCAGGGGAGTTTGCAGTTTCCATAAGGCGGTGTATGTTTGGAGGCTCCCCCACATGAAATCCAACCTTAAGCAATGTATTGTATCACATGTACAGGTTGAATTAATTTGCTTGCACTGGTTGCAATGCTTCCCCAAACACTCATGCTTTTTATTCATGTTAGGGACGAAGGTAGATCACTAGCAATTATCATATTTGTAAATATTTTCTTTTATTTTTCATACTGCTAGGTATTATTATTTTTGGGTTGGAAATGTGATCCACATGGCTGTACTTTAGAATGGAGACTAGAGCACGTTTGTAACTTTATTTGATGAGTCTGTGCTAATGAAATCCTAATCGTTAACATAATTTTGTTAAATTGGAGTCTAACAATCGAAAATCAATTGTGGTGTAAGAGAACATATTCTGAGCTTATTTCCATTATGGCATGTTTATTTCATCGGATAAATTTCGGCATGGATAAATTCAAAATTGACAAATTGGATCGGAATGTCAACTTTTTTTAGGTGGAAGATGTGGATGGAGTCTATTATAGATTTTATGATATTTAAGACATCATCTACGAGAAGGAGCACATGAAGGGACCGAAGCACAAAAGGCCAAAACAAGCGGGAATGCTGAAGCACAAAAAAATTGAGGGTGTAAAAATTAAAATGTTATATATATGAACTAGGGGTGAGTTCGGGCCAGGATAGGTCGGGATTTGGTATGTTGTATTCCATCCTGATTTTGAGTCGGGACACAAATATGCGTCCCGGTTTTGAATATGAAGCATCCTGATTTTGTCCTGTCTCAAATGCTCGTGACGTCCCGAATGCCCGGGACGTCTCGAATTTGATAATAATGTTTTTCCTATAAAATAAAAATATTATCTACATTAAATAATTAAATAGTACATATTTGTCCCGATTATCTACTAAAAATATATTCTAATTTTTTTAAAAAATCATAAAGATTCTAAATTAGCGAATCGATTTTTTTGGTGATTTTTTTTTAAAAAATTAGCATGTATTTTCATGGTCAAATGAAACTATTAAAACTATTTTAACAGTTTCAATATAAGAGTATATTGGGAATTTTAAAATTTAGTTTTGGTTTCAAAAATTTTAAATGATTTCAGCTAACTTTGATGATTCATGTTCTGGTTTAGGGAAATTTTTGATTGAAATTTGTATTATTAGCTGGTACAATTTATATTAATTAAATACCGAACACAAAGTTTTAAATGACTTTAAATTTTTTGTGTGAATTATCCACGTGGCATGTTCTTGATATTTATAGATAAGTTTTTTTTATACCAATATTTATAGATAAGTGGATATATGAGGAGTGCTGACTAAAAATAAAACTAAAAAGCCGTGAACAATCAAATCCCAAACTTGGGAGGAGAGTTCGCGGTGGATGCAAAGTGTTTCGAAGTTTGAAAACCTGAGTTCTTCGATTCATTTCATCCCACAAAAATAAACAAAAATCGCCTCAAAAGATTCCCTTTTAATTTAATTTCAAGTACTCGCCCTGCCCACTGCTCCTAATTTCGATCATTATTCACGTTCGGCAAGGGATCTCGATTCATTCAATATTTTCTCAGATCATGTCACCAGTATGGCGCAAAAACAACCCTTTGCAAGGCGCCGAACAACACGACAAGGAAGTCAAGAACATGGGAGAGGAGGAATGACATACGAGGCCCATGTTAGGAAGCTACAATGGTACCTAAGCTTTTGTCGTTTCCGTTGTGGATAGCTCATCCTCCCAACCTCTAAGTAAACCTTCAGTCTGACCGTACTCCGTGCTGCTCCCTGTTCTTGTCCATCGATCGGCCGGCCGAAAGAGAAGATGGAAGCGAAGGAAGATGGCGGGATGTTGAAGCCTCTGATGGAGAGGGAGGAGGGCCAGGGGTGCTCTTCGCCCTCCTTGTGGATGGTAGTCGTCAGCACAGCCATCGCGGTGTGCGGTTCCTTCGAGTTTGGCATGTCGGTATGTAAACATTAATCCATAAATTCTTCATCTTGAGTCTTGACAGAGTAAATTTTGGAAACCGTTGAGGGCAAAAGTTGCAAAGTCAACAAGCTGCTGAAGTAGAATATAGGATTAGCGGATTCTTCATCTTTGTCCTTTTTAATATCATGGAAAACATCTGGAGCATGAGTTATAGTTTTTGGAATAATCGAATATTGTAATTGTTTCATGAGCATTGAATGTTATAAGAGAGAAAGAAAAGTTCAGAAGAGGATAATAAGCCAGTAAGGAAATACAAGAATAGAAATCCATTGTAGGAGCATGAATTCTAGTTCACTTTTCGCTGCGATTTTTGATAAAAATATGAGTTCTTTGTACAAGAAAATTAGCCCATATTCTTTATATACTTCAGGTAGCTCTTATTCCTCTGAACATGATGTTTATGATTATCTGAGACGCTTGTTTGAACTCAATCTGTAATTTCTACCATCTTTTTCTTTGGCAAAGCCTCATGCTTCGATTCATCCTTTTAGGTGGGATATTCTTCACCATCACAATCTGGAATTATGCATGACCTTAACCTTTCGTTACCACAGGTGCGTGTCTAACTCTAAAATGTTTGTTGAGGGGAGAAACAAGAAGAAAAAACTTACTCTATGGAAATCAAATGGAAAGGATCTGGTACATGAAAGCATAACTTCTTACATCATTTGTTTCTAGTATTCATAAATTATATTTAATTGCAGTACTCTCTATTTGGCTCAATATTGACAATTGGAGCAATGATAGGTGCCATATTAAGTGGAAGGGTAGCAGATCTAATTGGCAGGATATTTGTAAGCTAAACATTTCATTTGTGTTCGTCTCCATTCTAGACACAGTAGCCTCAAAATACAGAAACTGATCCATTTCTTTCTTGTGTCACACAATGCAGGCAATGGCACTTTCAGATTTTCTTTGCATTGTTGGATGGATTTGTATTTTCTTAGCAAAGGTTATTAATACCAGATTATGAAATTGACAAGGTTTCTGTTCGTTTTTAGTTCAAAAATGGATAGAATTGAAAGATGACGGCTGCAAAAGCAGTCAACTAGTTTTTTATCATCTCAATTATTGTTCTCACATTTTGACCATGCTATGGAAATAGCATTTATTAACCGAGTTACTAAGTATAGTGATATTCTACATGTTCTGAAGGATATGTGGTGGCTTGATATTGGAAGAATTTTAATTGGATGTGGCATTGGACTTCTTTCCTATGTGGTGAGTTTCTTGAGTTCATCTTCCTTAGTAACTAGTTATTACCTGTTCTTTTGTTGGACAAAGTAGTGGCCAAGACCACCTATATCTATGGAATGTAAAAGACTGATCATGGTTATCAGCATTAAATCATGAGCATGTATTTTTGGATGAATATATCTGTGAATTTTCAGATAATTCTTGCAAATGTTGTGCAGGTGCCAGTGTACATAGCTGAAATAACACCAAAGAATTTAAGAGGAGGATTTGCAGCAGTAAATCAGGTAAAGGAAAAAAGTAACAGAATTTTGATTCCACAAAAACATTTATTGAGTGCCTAGTTATGTTACAAAATCTTTGTGCAGTTAATGATATGTTTTGGAGGGTCACTTGCGTACTTGCTTGGAATCGTTTTAAATTGGCGTACACTTGCAATTTTAGGTAAAATTATTTCTTTTTTCAGTAAAAGATATTTCTTTCATTTTGGTCTCGTTTTTACAGCTTTTGTTGCTATATTTATTTCATCCTTTTTTCTAGCTAATTGATCAATTTCAGAAATGTATTATTTTCCATTAATAAAGAAAAAAAAGGAATGAAGAATCTAGCATTTAGGTAATAGCAATCACCTTTAAGCAAGATATGCATTCTTCTTTGCAGAAATGAATTATTGGAATGAATTTATGATCCCACCAGAGTACAAACAACAGCCATATTAAGTTCTAAGCCATTTCATTGGAGCTTCGAGTGCATTGCATTTGAACTAACTTCAGATATTCTTTTTCAGGTACGTTACCATGTTTTATACAGTTACTAGGCCTCTTTTTCATTCCAGAATCTCCTAGGTGGCTGGTTAGTCACCTTCACTTCTGCCATAAGTTAAAGTGTATCACCAAACTAATACTTAAGGTCCAAGCATGGTATTATTTGGTAAATTGCCTATGGTTTTAACATCTTAATAAATCTGTCCAGTAGTTTTTTTTCACATATCTATCCTGTGTTTGGATTCTACACCGCATATCTATCCATTCTTAAAATTTGTATTAAAATTATGTTAACTTACATATGTGGCATCCTGACTTGGCCAAAATAGTGACACATTATTGCCATCATAGCCTAAGAACTGCAATCTAGTTTTCATAGTCCAACTCATTTCTCTAACCCTAACTTTTTGATCCCAAATCCTAATAAAGTTTTGAGATCTTGAAGAAAACTTTTATGCATCCTACAACGGAAGCATAACTTATATATTGTTATGAATGGATCATATATATCAAAGATTGAAATCTTAAGCTATGTAAAACTAACTTCAATATTGTGAGAAAACTAAGTTCAACATAAAATACATTCTGCAGGCTATGGTTGGCAAACATCTTGAGTTCGAAACTGTTTTAAAAAGACTCAGGGGTCAGAACTCTGATGTTTCTCAAGAAGCAAAGGAGATAATGGTACTATATTTATCTTCAACCAATATTTCTACATAGCACATAGTATTAGTCTATGTTAGATAAGAATGACCAAATTGTTTGCTCAGGAGTTCACAGTAAGTCTACAACATCTTCCTCAGTCCAGTATGCTAGATTTGTTCCAGAAGAGATACCTTCATCCAGTAATTGTAAGTTGTGCATCTTCAATATAATTTTGCATCTGTTTGATATTTTCTTGATATAGTTGAATTCATCAACCAGGTTGGAGTTGGACTTATGGTACTTCAGCAATTTGGAGGAGTTAATGCCGTATGCTTTTATGCAAGTGAAATATTTGTATCTGCAGGTAAAGTAATCATACCTCTCCAAAGTCCATACTATTAGAATTGTGAATGCATTCTATGGCCTAATATAATGGTGTTGTGCTTTCGATATGCCAAATTGAGAAACAAGTTTTTTTACTTTGCTCCGAAAAATAAATAACAAGCCTTGTGGTTCCATTAATTCTCTAAAGATGGCCTGAGGTGGTGATTCTTTAAAAAGGTGGCCTAGTATCATTTCATCTTTTACTTCTGAAATTTTCAGGATCAGTTGGCCATTTTAAAGAAAAAAGTTCACACATATGCAGATTGAGTGAGTCCATATATGCAAAGAAGAAAATTCCTCATAAACTACATAGTGTAGTCATTTACTTCAAGGGAAAAATAGTCGTACCACCCCTCTAATTACCTAGACATACCTGCCATTTATGGTTCCAAAATTTTCCATGCCCTCCAGTTCCAACGTAGTCTTCCTAGCGCTGAAGTGGCATAGAATCCTGACTTAAAAAATATTATGTTTCATTTATTTAATACACATCATCATCCACATGTATGGCGGACACAGGGGCGAAGCCTGAAAATTATTTCAGGGGGGCAAAATATAAAACCGCACTCATGGAAGCAATTACATGGCAAAAGAATATTTTTATATAGTTAAATACTAGTATATATATATATCTACTATATATGTTAAGGGGGGACCAATGTCCCGGGGGGGAATTGCCCCCCTGCCAATACATTGGCTCCGCCCCTGGGCGAACAGGTCTACGGGTATCTTTAGAAATATTTAATTTTAAAACATGTGGATGATTGTATATTCAATAAACAAAAAATAATATTTTTAAAGTCTAGATCTTATGCCACGTCGGCGCTAGGGGACCATTCTAGAACTTGAGGAGGACACGAAAATTTTTTAAACGTGGAGGGGTGGTACATCTATTTATGGGTAATTAGAGGGGTGGTATGGCTATCTTTCCTTACTTTAAATTACTTCCAAGCTTCGTAAAAATGCTGCTGATGATAAAAACCTTAACAATAGTATCTCTTCATGCCTCAGATTATTTATTCGGAACTATGTGGAATATAAAGTAAAGCAAAGGTAAAAGTGGGCCCTTTTAACTTGTTTGTGATATTACCAGGTTTTTCATCAGGCAATACTGGAATGATAGCAATGGTTGCAGTTCAGGTGGACCTTCTTATGCACTCTCTACTATTTTTCTTGTTTTTAGTTAAAATAACTAAATTGGATAAAAACATAACTAAATTGCTATCCTACAGGTTCCAATGACCACATTAGGTGTGCTTTTAATGGATAAATCTGGAAGAAAACCACTTTTAATGGCAAGAAATTATTACAGATTTAAATATTTCAGCTTGGCTTTGCCCTCCTTTTTCCAAAAAGAAATCATGTAGTGACACTATAAATTTGCAATTGTAGGTTTCTGCAGCTGGAACATGCCTAGGTTGTTTCCTTGTTGGTTTGTCATTCCTGCTGAAGGTCTTTGCCTGAACCATAAACTCCTTATTTTAATTTCTGAAAGTCTCATACTAATTTCCTGAATTGCAAAACAGGAAGAGGAAGTCTCAAAGGACTTGAATATTATTCTTGCTCTGGCTGGCATATTGGTACCTCTACTATTATTGTTGAATTTACCATTTATTTATGGGTAATTATAGAAACCTATATAGTATATTTTCTTGAATTTGCAAATACCTCCATGCAAACAATTGCCTATCACTACAAAAATTTAATAGAAAATTGGCACCGGCATGGTGACTAAATTAGAATTTCACCTATATCCAATCTTAATTTTTACATTAAATACCGGCGCCAATAGCTATAATTTTCTTTCTACTTTTGATGTGGGATTAAATAATTGATTAGGAAAAAATATTATTTAACTTTGATTTTGATTGAGCTATCTAAATATCAATTAACAAATTATTTGATACATAATTTTATTTATAAAAACTTTGATTAAGCCGAAAATATTTGCTTAGTGATGTGGGATTAATTAGAGAAACCGACGCCCATCAGGAATTGGCATTGGTTTCACCAGTTTTCCCAACGGTTTAATAAGGCGTCGGTTTCAAATGGATTGTTTTCTATTCTTTCTTGTGGTGTACTTGCAGTTCATCAATATAAGCAGGTTATTGGTGACAAAAAAGTGCAATAAGGTATTTGCAAATTGTAAAATATATAAGGAGGTTTTTGCAATTACCCCTTTTTTATAACTTAATTTTGCGTATATAATTGAGGTGTATAATATTTGTGTTTCTTTGTTTCTTTTACATCAGATATACACAGGATCATTCTCGTTGGGTATGGGTGCAATTCCATGGGTTATTATGTCTGAGGTAAGCACTTGGAAGATAAAATGATTTTAAAAATTGTACTATGAAACCATAGGTTTCAATAATTGACACTTTGGGTTGCAGATATTCCCTTTGAACCTGAAGGGAACTGCAGGAAGCCTTGTGACCTTAGTGAACTGGGTTGGTTCTTGGGTTGTCTCGTATTCTTTCAACTTTCTTACAATGTGGAGCTCGGCAGGTAATTATAGCATACATATAAATTACCCGATAATATCCTGTGTCACTGCTACTACACATATTAATTTAAATTAACATCACAGGTACCTTTTTCATATTTGCAAGCATTTGTGGTCTTACAATTCCATTTGTGGAGTGGCTTGTACCGGAAACCAAAGGACGAACTCTAGAAGAGTTACAAACTTCAATGAGTTTCATTTCATCGGTTAAGCAGTGATTGCATAATTAGCAATCTGGAAAAATTGTGAAGTTCAAGTTTACAGAACGAGAACAAAAGAAAGTTCCTTCTTATGAAAATTTGTTAGCAATGTTTGTACAAGAGTGAATGGTTTTTCAAGAAATATCAGTAAGAACAATAGAGCAGCATCCATCAAATATTTGAATAATTTAGGGTAGTGCACTTGTATACTAGTCTTAGTTCACACTTGTAATTATGAGGTTTGGCAATGTTTTAACCTCATAGTTGTGTTATATTAGATGTAGGTGCTTCTGCATCAACTATACTTCAAAATGTTTGAATTTCACTCATTTCTCTGGTGTTCTTAACTCTGGGTGTTGTAAATACTTATAATGGCTTTGCATTTAAGACTAAAGAACTTCACTCTGTTTTATTTGTTATTTCAGAATTGCTATAAGCTGAGTAATTTTTTTTTTCATATTTGCATTCAGGACGATTTCTTTTTTCTTTTAAAAAAATTCTCCTTCAATTTTCTTCCATACACTATTTGAACTTTTCACAAGCGCAACAGTTTCAGCAAAAAATTTAATCACATTCCATTAGCAGATGATTGAGCAGAGTTTTAGTTATTATCAAACTTGGCATGGATTTACACAAGACAATACACCTTCATAGTCATATAGATTTTAGCAACAATATAAACTATTCCTTATCTTCTCATAAAGAAAAGAGAAGAAAACTCTTCCTCAACCTCTCAAGCAGAAAGACAAATATTAATTCTTTTTTAGGCACTGATGTTGCCTGGAAAAGAATCCTTAGGGTAGCTCTTGATGTTTCCTGCTGTATAAGCATCCTTGAAGGAGTTCCTTCTGGCTGATGCCAGCACTGTCTTGTCTGCAACAATGAAATAGGCTAATCCAGCAGCTGCATTCATTCAAATTATCTCATAAGTAATCAACAAAACAGAAGAATATATATTAGTTAATCAATCCAGTATATATGTTAACAACCTGTTGAAATTATGAGAGCTTGAGCTGTATGATTCAGGTTGTACTTCGCCCATGGTAGCATCCTTACGCTGGCCAACTATATATTTAAGGAAGATGAATTTAAGTAATTTGGCATAAAATTTATTGTGATATATTAGAGGAAATAAGCAGAGCAAATCACTAAAATGAGCTTTAAAATTTCAAGAGCTTTTTACACTATTTTCTAAGCATTTCTAAAAACATTACAAAAGAAAGCAAGTGATGTGGCAACAAAGATATAATGTAAAAATCTCTTCGAAGGGTAAAGAAAGGTCCTATGCGAAAAAAAACAGAAATCGAAGGTCCCATTTAAGAAGTTGCACAAATGTGCGCTTACAGTAGGGATGGCAGCTGCGACGCTTGCGACGACGGCCGCCTTCGCTCCTGCGACGACTCCCTCTGCCAAATTAGAAGAAATCACCCATCAGTTTGCTCTCTTTTGCAACTTCAACGCTAAGATTCGAAATTGGTGAAGCAAGATGTATATCGAGTAATTAATTAAGAAGAACACAAAGGAGGAGCGGTTGTATTTAACTATATACCATGTGCGCATCGCTTGGCCATGGCGAGCTTCTGATCCATTGCAGCCATTGCTTTTGTATGGAGAAAGGAGTGATGCAGTGGAAGATGAGATCCCTTTCTTGAGAAGGCTTTTAGAGCGAGCTTGATGGTTTGATGGGACTGAGTTGTGAAAATGGGCGAGTATTTATAGCAGAGATGGGAAGGAGTAATTGAAGATTAGGCAGCAGCAGCAGCAGCTGAAGTTGATGGTTTTGGGTTCTCTGCATTGCCGGCTGCTTGTTTTGCTCTCCTGCGATTCTGGGCACTCGATCTTCTTGGTGGAAGAGAGTGCGATGGTTGCTTGATTTAATTCTCGCAGCCCGTGGTCTTTTAGAAGACGACAAAATGTGTGTCGGTCCATTAATTTTTTTTAATCGATTCATTAATATTAATGTTTCAAAATAATTGATCATAAATTAGTTCATTAACTTCAGTTAAATTCGAACTTTATTTTTTTATATATCAATTTTTACAATTCAATTAAACTCATTTGTTTATGATTAAGTTTGTGTAAATGAGTATTATTTCATTTCGTTTTGAGTCCTCGTACAATAATTATTAATTTATAATATTTCATTATATTATAGCAACGAGTAGAAAAGAATGAGTTGATTATATTAAATTGAGGCTATATAAATGCGAAAATAGAATAATGATATGAAGCTCATGGTTTACGGGAAGACCCTTGTTTTGGTTTTGCTTTGTGCTGCACGTGGGCCGCACCAGTTCATTTTGACTCATACGTTCATCAAAATTCAAGTATATATATATATTATATATCTCAAAATGTTTAATTTTAACATTTTAATTATACGTTTCCTATTTATAATCATTCGTTCAACGACCAAATTAAATCCAACTCAACAAAACATTTTGACCGAACCGATATACAATTATGCATTCGCTCACTATAGAGACGGATGAAGTTGACTTAATTGCGACGATAATTTCATCGGATCGTTGACAGTCCGTACAGCACGCGGGAAATGAAGTTGTTGGAGCAGCAAATGGTTTCTGTGTTAACTGCGGAGGGGCCCAAAACAGTCCCTTGGAATTATATATTATCTATGGACATATATGACGTGTAAAGTCCTATAAAATTTGAGTGAAGCAAAATTTTGTCACGGAGTTGGTAGTGGAGAAATAGATAGATTAGACTTCATCATCTTGAGAGCATATTATATATATATATATATATATATTCTCGTCTGAGATAAAAAATATTGCAAGTCCTTCTAGCTCCTTGCTCCTGTCTCGGTGCGGCTCTGGGAGACCTGCAAAGATATTTCAGCACTCAAGTGACAACATATTCAAAATGTGTACATAAGAAATTGGATTAGAAGAAGATACATGTGAGTGCAGAGTTTGATTTATAGGCAGGTCTTTGGTAAAAGGTATTTAACGAGAATTTTTCCTTAATCATCGCGGAGATATACTTTGAATATATAAATCAATCGCAAAGTTTTGCCCCTTAATTACATTATGATTATGTTCAAATAATCGGGTATAGACTAAAGATGAAAATGCCCTTGGAATTCCCGAGGGGAGCTCCCATGTCGGACTTGGGCCAGTCCATCACGATCCGGGTCCCAAAATGGCTAGGCTGAGTTATGCTTCATGGGCCTATCAAGCGGCCCCCGATATGTATTAGTCTGGTCCACAACCCTCGAGCTTGGTCGTGATCTGAGGATTACACGCTGAGCTCTAATCATGCACCGACGTTTGCTTGCTCGCCGAGCTCTACTTACATGCCAAACTGCAATCATGTGTCAGGCTCTGACCTTGAGCCAAACTGCAAACATGTGTCAAGCTACAACCTTGAGCCAAATTGTAAACATGTGTCGAGCTCTGACCTTGATGCTATACCGTTGGGGCGACGAGGAGGCCTTCAAGTGTCTTCCTTGATCTGCCAAGGACAGGGTCTTCCACGCTAGGGAGGACCCCCCAAGTTCATCTTCCTTTGCAGAGCTACGTTCGATGACCTAGGCGTCAAGTTGCCTTTCACTGATTTCGAGTGTGAGGTACTTATCCAGGTAACGTCGCCCCTACACAGCTCCACCCAAACAGTTGGGCCTTCGTCCACTGTTTCGAGATTTTGATGGAGTTTCTTAGTGTTGAACCCAGCCTCAATGTCTTCTTTTCCTTCTTCCAAGCGAAAGGGATGCTGAAAGGCCAATGGGTGACTTTGAGCAGCACCCCGAGGAAGAAGATGTTCGATCTCTTCGAGAGTTCGTACAAGGGCTTCAAGAACAAGTTCTTCAGGGTGAGATCTTGGGAGAGTGTTTGGCAATTCTTTTTGGACGGTGTGTCAACCTTCAAGAGGTTTTCGTTGTACTAGAGACCCAACCCGACAAGTATTATGATGTTGGAAGATGATTGCTTCTCGCTTGAGGACAAGGTGATCATGGTAAGATTTTTGGATAAGTGTGGCCCTCTACTCCTTTTTCGTTCATGGAGCTACTAGGGTGAGACCATAACGAGTCTGAAGTCATTAGATACATAAGTAAGTTCGCCGACTTAGGATGTTTTCTATGGTACAACCGTTTGTTTTATTTATTTTGGTTGATTGATTACGAACTATTTTTAATCTATTTTGCAGACGACAAACATGCCTTCGAAGATGGACCCTGCAGCTCTCCAGGCCAAGTTGCGCTAAATGAAGGGGAAGTTGTCAATGGCCGATGACACACCTCCCAAGGGCATCCCTCCATCGAAGCCATTAAGGATTAGCGATCTTAGGCCGCCTTCACCTGAGAAGAAGGGGTCATCTAGGACAACAGGGCCTTCGCCGCCCCCCTCAGATGCACGTCGAACACACCAAAAATATATCCTATTTTCTTGGTTTGTAGCCGCGATGAGTGGGGTCGAATCCACGTGAATTGGTTAATTTTTAATTCAATAAAACTAGAATTTATTTTGAATAAAAATGGGGAGTTTTGCGCGTAGGTGCAGCAATTTAAAATCGAAAATTAAATCAGAGAAAAAATCGATGGAAAATACTCTAGTCAAGGGCTTATTCTCAGATCCGATTGCGGGGTTGATCACGGGTTTAAAATGAGTTTCAACTCCTTCAACCAAATGATTTAACTATAACTCATCTTTGTATTTTAAGTGATCCTCACCATGAAACTATAACCATCTCTTATTTCAACGTGGTTTTGCTTTTCAAATATGAGATCTGCTTGATGCCAAATTACACTTAGACCTATTTAATAGGAGCTCTTTAACTTCTGGCTCTGGACTCTTCTTTGTTAGTACTCAACCCTTGGGTACTCCTTTAAGAGCTCGAATGGCTAGTGTCCGTTGGTTCATCTGGCATGTTAGAAATTATAATATATATCGTGTTAAGCGGCTACCCGCTTTTAGCTTTGTGAATCAAATAATTGATTTCACAAAATCGTACCTTGATTCTTATTTGTCTAAGGGAAATTCATCTAAAATTAAAACAAAGTTCCTCGTGAATTAAACTCCTTCACCCAATAAGATTAAGATTAATTACGATGACTCTCAAGATTCTAATTCATCTAGCAATTGACATTATCATCTGAAATTGAAATTCTGATGGCCTTTGTTTGCAGGCTGACGCTCTTCATTGCTCTGTTGATTCTCCTCGATTATTTGATGTCATGGCTATTCACTACATTTTCCTTAACTGATAAGACTTTCCATGTCCCTAAATTATTGAGACTCGTTGTAAATTACTCTTTGATTGTCACTTTTCTCATGCAGGGCGGGTCCCCCTTGACGGCTAATTTTTATTTTCATGAATACCATTGAATTATTAAACTCTTATAATTATAATGCCAGTTTCTTTATTTTATTATCATAAATATAATTAAGCTGGAGCAACAAATTGATCCAAGTCCATTAAGCATTTGGACGTTGTCTACTATTAGACCAATTGCCCAATTGGACTCTCTTCTTGGTTCACGATACACGTGTTCCTCCTTTTCTTCGTTCAATAATATAAAAGTTTTTACTTTTGGTATATATATATTACTTAACTTTGCCTACCTCTTTCTCTCTCTACTGAGATTTTTTTGTTTATTTTCTGAAAACTAAAAGCATATTTTTGTTGTTCGAATTAGATTTGCATATTCTTTTCTAAATTAATTTCATAGAAGGTTTTGTTATTAAATTTCCATGGGCTCTCTTTTTGTATTAAGGAAAAATCATACTCTTGGTCCCACAATTTTATCTAATTTTGGTTTTAGTCATCATAATTTTAAAATTTTAATTTTAGTCCCCACACTTTATTTTTGTTTAGGATTTGATCCCTGTCGTCACATGAGGCATAAACGGAACTGACGTTGATAACATGTGCTGATTGGACATTGCTGATGTGGAACCTGCATGGACCAACTTTATAAACTATGAGGATTAAAATTAAAATTTTGTATACTATGAGGATTAAAATCAAAATTCGAGTAAACTATAGAGACCAAAATTATTATTTTCCCTAAAAAATATAAAAATCATAGAATATTTTTTAAAGTTATTTATAAATAATTATAATACTTAAAAATCATAAAATTGAGCAAACAACAGTAATTTACGTTAATTTGAATGAATTTAAATTGATGTCGTCATTAGGCGTCAGTTTTTATCCGTTAATCACCCTAATTTAGGGTGAATTCCGCATTGATTGTAGAATTTGAAAATTTGCTCACCTGATCTGCTCATCTCTTCACTAATCACCTCCTCACCTCCATTTTGATCCTAAAATTTAGGCGTCGATTTTTATTCGTTAATTACCCTGATTTAGGGTGAATTCTATAATGACTGCAGAATTCAAAAACTTGCTCTCTTGATCTGCTCATCTCTTCACTAATCACCTCATAACCTCCATTTTGATCCTAAAATTTAGGCATCGATTTTTATCCGTTAATTACCCTGATTTATGATGAATTTTGCAGTGACTGCAGAATTCGAAAACTTGCTCTCCATAATGACGGCGTCAGTTTAAATCTACCAAAATTAATGTAAATTACTATAGTGCGCTCAATTTTAATATTTTTAAATACTATAATTATTTATAAATAAATTTAAAAAATATCACGTGTTTTTTTATATTTTTAGAGAAAATAATAATTTTGGTCCCTGTAATTTACTCGAAATTTAATTTTAGTCCCTATAGTTTACAAAGTTGATCCCTGCAGGCTTCACGTCAGCAATGTCCAATCAACACATATTATCCATGTCAGTTTCGTTAGGCCTCATGTGATGGCAAAAATCAAATTAATTCTAAACGAAAATAAAGTGTGATGACTAAAATTAAAATTTTAAAATTATAAGGACTAAAACCAAAATTAGAGTAAACTGTGAGAATCAAAATATGATTTTCCCTTGTATTAATTATAGGAGAACCCCTTAATACTCAGAATTATCAATTTGCCCTTAATCTTAACAAGCCTTTGCTTCAACAAGTCGCAAGTGATAATGTTGTGCACGTTGTCAAGTACGAAGCCAAAAATATTTATCAATGGGGTTAAATAACAAAATAATAACTATATAGAATGAGCTTTTAATTTTATATTGTATGTCTTTATAATTTTGATATTTAAAAATATTTGATTTCAAGTATATAATTTGACTATACCATTTTAAATAGTTTAACTCCTTTAAAATTGAATTGAAATATATAAATATATATATTTGAATATATTAGTATGACTTTTATCATTAATTTACACTTTTTTTTTCTTTTCAATCTCTTGTAAATAAAGTTGTACGAATTATATCTCTTCATTTTCCTTCTTTTTGAATATCAACTCCCCTTTATATTATTATTGGTTAATTTTACTTTGAACCAAAAACCAAACCACATGTAACTATAAAGAATACTTAACATGATTTTAGCAAAACCCTTGACTACTTATACTAAAATAATTTTTTTTTAACAAAGATAAAAAATTACAATAAGTGATTATACTAGAAATTGAATCTTAGATTTCTAAAAAATATACAAGATGTTGTCACAAACTGTGCTACTTTGACTTATACTAAAACAATTTGCTTGAGCTTTAAAATTGAATGCCATATGAGACCATGAGACCTAAAAGTTGAGCTTTTCTAAGTAGATAATTCAAATTTATTGTTGAGCAAGGTTGAACAAAATAATAAGATCGTATGATTATCAATTGTGGTTTGCTCAAACTAGGATAACAAAATACATTAATAATGCTGTGAAGAAATCATTGTTGCATAAGAACACAAATTCATAACTGATTCTTGCCCAGTTATCTACTAAGAATTGCCGATACCTTAGCATCATGAAGAGAAATACCAAATGAAACCTGCTAATTAACATCTAAAGCCAAGCAACAGCATGCAACCAAAACGTTTGCTGTTCCATTTCACTAGATATGAAATTTAAGCTCTACAGAAGCATCAAAAGAGATACTTGCATTTATCTCTGACAATGGACAACTAGATAAATTGGAAGGCTTAATGAAAGATTGGCACTGCATAAATGCTACTAAATTATATTTCACATTTTAGCCTCTTCTCTTCTGGCAAGTGGCAACCAAACCCATATTAGGCAAGAAATTATCAAACTTAATCGCGAAGTAACATCTGCTAAATGCAATCTCGGGGAAAGGTTGCCCAACAAAACATGGATTTTCCAAAAACTGCCTTTGTATAAGAGTTTAGTAAAACTACTATAATGGTTATTATTTTAACAGAGGTAAAAGTAGCAGCTCTTTTTTTTCCTCCAAGGGATCATAAGAAAATTGCCAATGAATTACATATACATAAACCAATTGTCAGATTCTATGTAACATATGAAACAAAAAGTGAGAAGGTTATCCCATGAGTACATTGCACTATAAACTTTGTATTCAAGATGAAAGTATTTTATATCTGAAGGAATAATTTCTATTTAACGGAAAATTCCCTTCTCCATACAATATAATGTCTATGGTATCAAGATTCTAACACATGTATTTTTCAAACATAAAAGAAAGATACAGTAGGATAGGAAAGACAAGCTCAAACTTACATTTCAATGGCGCATCTGATTGCTTAAACTATCAAAGGAAAGAAAAAATACCTCCATATTCATTATTCAGTTTCAAGCCTCGAAATACTTGTTCCAAATCCTTGTGACTTCTTTGACTTAACATGGTGTATGCAAATTAAGAGTAAGCAGAGCGAACACGGATCCTTCGCTGAATGGGGGTCCTGCATGAAGGGCATTCCTTCATCCCCTTCTTCTCATGCAACTCATTGCATTTTGCACAAACAACTTGGTGGGCGCAGGGGAGGAAAACAATTGACATTTCCTCAGTCAAGCACATTACACATTCTCGATCTCGTTGTATGTCTCCATTTCCAGATCCTCGGGAACCAACTGTTTCACTATTATTACGGGCGTTGGTCTCCCAACTAAGAGCTGGGATTTTTGTACAACTATTTAGCCTCAATGTGGCAATCTGGTTCTCCAGTCTCCTGATATCATCTTTGTATCTTTTCAAACTACTTTCTGTCTTTAATAAAACGGCAGCTTCTTCCAATTTGGCAGAAGCTTCTATTTGCTCACGTTCATTCCTTTCAGCAGCAACCTGCATGAGTGCTTCCTGTTTTGCCTTCTCCTCCTGTTTCCATCTATCCTGCAATGTTTTGCTTTCAAGTGAAAAATATGAATAATACACATTCAGTCCATTCAAATGATAGAATTGTACTAAGGAAAAGGTGACATAGGAATAAAACTGACAGTTGTAAATTTAACTAAACTTATAATCTAGTTAGGATTTTGTTCCCTGTTGGAATAGGCATTTGGTATCAAAACTAAAAAAATTGTGGTATTGAAATAGGGATCTAAGGAGAGTCAATTGGTGGAATCTTAACTGTGCAGAACACAAGGGTTGTTTTTGTTTTTGACTCAACCCCAAGATTCCCGCATTGCAACAATATCACCCTTGAGTCAAGACTTGCCATCATAAGCATCTATGTGAGATACTTCAATAATTTTAACTTGTGTTGGCAGTGTTGCTTTATATGGTATGTTATTTTTCTATATGTATATGTGTGTGAATTTTCAAACTAATTCTTATGCTATATTATCATTCTATTGAACACTAGAGTTAATTCTCTATGGTTTAAACTATTATTTATATTTTTAGTTGTATGTGGACTTGGACCTAACTCCATCTCAAAAACTAGCTCATAGGGAAGGATTGTCCAAGCTATTATAAGGAGCACTTTACACTTATAACCAGCCGACGTGGGATATCTAACACACCCCCTCACACCCGAGGTTGAACTCATGCGGGGGGTCCGGAGCGTGAAGTTTGCAGGACGGGATATCTGCGGGTGGTGGCCCAACTTCGCAAGACTGATGGCATGATACCATGTTAAAGAAATGGACTTGGGCCTAACTCCACCCCAAAAGGTAGCTCATAAGGGAAGGATTGTCCAAGCCATTATAAGGATTACTTTACACTTATAACCCGCCGATGTGGGAAATCTAACAGTATGTATGACATTATGTGATATCTTTACTATGTCATATTATGCTAGTCTTTATTTTTATGATATGTTGTACGATATCTTTTTATTTGGTGGCTATGATATTTTATTTCTAAGTTAACCAAAATTTACTATCTTATTTTGGAAAATTGGAAACGATGTGTGAGGGAAAGGTGGGATTAAATTCCACGTAATATGCACAATATCATGCCACTTAGTAAAATGATCGGAATCTTATTACCATAACTTGTTTCTATTTCGCTCTTTACTGTTTTCAAGGTTGCCAAATATGCTCCTAACTAATCCATCTTAGGTTCCATATGAAACTTTTTCTTATCCTTCTATTTTGACCACCTGCACATCCTAAAATGGTTACTTTTTAATATTGACTTAAATGTTATTTACATATATACATATAAGACACATATGTACAAACATAAATATAAATGATGCCACGTAAAATAACATCTGAACACATGTGAAAAGAATATAATTGACGGACATGTTAAGAAAATGTTAACGTGCTCAGAATAGCACACGTGGAGAACACAGAAGCCAAGAATGAGAATATTTATAATATACACTTTTAGATAGGCATTGACCATATACCTGATATTCAGGTAACAATACTGTGTTTATAAGAGGTATTCAATTATATTTGTAACAGCTTGCCCAATTTTATTTGGATGCTTCTGAATAAGGTAGGAATAAAATGGAAAGGCATAAGTTCCAAACAGAAAATAATAATTGAGAAATTCTTAGTGGAAGACTGGAAGTCAAACATATAAAGGCAATAAAAAAACGAAGATATCACATAGAGAAAAAGGAACCAGCTTATTAACAGTTACCTCACTTTGGTCATGATACTCCATAGCTTCTTCAAGCTGCATCCTAAGCTGTGACAATTTGTGCTTTTCAGCTGCAAGCTCCTCATTAAGCATTACTTTTTCTCTTTCCCATGAATGCATCTTCTTAAGTGACATAATCTCCCTTGTTGTTGCTTCTTGACAATTAGTTGCTAATTCACTAGCACGTGTCTTGGCAACTTCCATTTCCAGCCTTAGCTTGTTGTTCTCATTTTCAAGTCTCCCCATAGTAGCATTGGACATTTCATATTGTGAACAAGCCTTTGACCATGCATACTCGGTCTCTGAGACCTTCTTCATCATGCTGACTTCCAATGTCTCCTTTTCTTTAAGCAGACGAGCTGCTTCATCTCTTTCTTGCCTCAGAATTTGAAGCTCAACCTTGTCCTTGTTCAGTCTACGAGCAGCCTGCATCACCTTTTGTTGTGCCCAGTCTGTCCAATCCTGCAATTGGGTCTTCAACTCTTGAACACGAGGGACTAATTTAACTAATATCTCATCCTTCGGATCAACAGGTACCAAGCTGGGTTTAGCTTGGTGGTATACGAAACTGGACATGCAACTACTCTTTTTGGTGTCAAAACTACCATAAGTTCCAATACCACAATTGTCATTGCTATTAGTAGAAAGTGATAGGGAGGAACCAATGTCTGCAGCAGGTAATGGAGGACTCTTGCTAACTTTGTCCATGTCAGATGATGAAGTAGAAGATGTACCAGCAGTAAAAGAGAAGGTCTGAGTTATGTTTGACTGTGATACTGCCAACTCAGGTGCTTTACCTAGTTTTAGAGGAGAGCTTTTTGGATCAATGCTTATAGAACCTGAAATTGGCTTGTTCTTCTTGTCATACAGCAGGTTAGCCAAGTTGCTATTTTTGGTCAATCTTGAAGCTGACCTATATCCATGAATTCGGCCATTTCTATCAGAGTGATTTGACCTATATCGACTCCTTGAACTACCTGCAAGTGGCTTTTTGCTTCCAGTAGGCTTTTCCCGTATAAGGGAAGATTTAGAGAGGGTGTGAGAGAAGAGACTCTCCTCTAAAGATTTAGATGATGATACTGGAATATCCTTCAAAGGTTCTGAACTAGAATTTGAGGAAGTTGAGCCTGGGACGCCATCCAAAGTGGGCATTTCAGCTTTAAAAGAATTTTGTGGATATATCAGTGGAGGGTTTAGCTTTTCAGCAAGGACATTGCTTTCAGACGTAGCTGAAATAGTGGAACCATTGGAATTAGGTCCTGAGGTTGACTGAGAAGCAGGAGCACCTGAAATATCATTACATCCCAAACCACTGAAAGTATCATTCTCAATTGTGCATGCATGAGAAAGATTCATATCACACATCAACAAGGACCACATTGCATCTCCTCTACTAAAGAATGGCCTTGTCTCCCTAAGCACATTAACCATGTCTTCCAACAAGCTCTTCTCCAACTTCCCCACCTGCTCAGATGTGTTTTCTCTCTCAGAAATATCTACTGCTTTCCCGCTTGCTAAGTACTCCAAAGCATGTTCTGCAATATTCGCAATAGGGTCTTTACAGCCATAGCAACGGCCAACTTTTAATATAGCATTAATTGCAATGTATTCTTTATATCCATAAGAAGTGATCTTCCTTATTGCATTTTTATAAGCCGTGTCCAAAGTTCTCAAAAGAAGCTCCTCGAGTTCAGTTTCCGTCATGCCACTCCAGTCGGTTTCTCTAACATCTTCCAAATCTAGTACCTCTTTGAGGCTATGGGTAAGAGCCCTACATGTATTACAGGTGCTTACATGTTTCTCAAGATCATGACTACTCAATGGCTCAGTTGGAAAGGATTCAAAGTCATGATATGCATTTTCCATTAGAGTAGGATCAGATGTGTCAAGGATAGGTGCATCTGTCGGGAACTTTCTCTTATTCCTGCTGCACTTATTTTGAGAAGATATAGGAGATGACATTAGACTACTATTTGCAGCAACCATAGTTGCCATTTTGGTTTCAGGTGCTGGCACAGATTGCTACCTATAAATAAAGATTGCAGAATTGAATGTCACATCGAATATCTTAAATATGATCACTAAAGAATATCAGTTTAACAATGTATGCATGATCAGCAAAGTAGACTACAGTGTGCAATCAAAACAATTATAAGATCACTAGTAGCATCCGAATTTTCCTATTGTAACGTGAAGCAACTCAATACTACCAAAAATAAAATGGTAAGAAAAGCTCGTACCAAAGTGGGAATTGAGGCACTTACACGCCAACCTTCAGAATCAACACAGTTGATTCCATCAGAAAACCAGCAAACAAGTCAAAAGGATATCAAACGACAAAAGAAAACCCACAAATTTATCGAGGGAGCACCAAATTGGAATAATTTCCACATGGAAATCGCATGTTTTATCAAGAAAAAATATCATCTGAACAAAGCCTGCATAAATGTGCGATCACGCGTAATAATCCATATTGAATTCGGAAAATATCGATCAAAGAAAGTCGTCAATCCATCACCCGGAACACTGTCGAAGGCGAGGAAAAGACAGCGGAATCCATTGCATGGGCCGCGCGAGAATGATCGGAGCTTACCAGGATGGATCTGACACCATTTAGACCGATTGGAGGGATCGATCGGGGATCATTAGCGGGAAGATTGGGGGTAGATTGGGTCGCGGCACAAGGCCTTGTGAGAAGAATGCCCCTCACAAATTGGTCTCTCTCCCAATTTGGCTTTGGGTTGCGGTGGTAGAGAGGAATGGGGGTATATATAGCATCTGGATTTAACCCAAAAAACTAACCATGGTTAATGAATTTTTCTTGGAAACATTAACTTCGGTTAAAAAATTTCAATTCATTGGTGAAACACCAAATAACTTTGATATACTTGGCAATTGTTGAGATGGCTGGATTAAACCAAGTCCTGAATATTTTCTATATTCTGATGGTTTCTTTTTCATTTGTTCTATTCAATGATTAACCTTCTTAAAATTATTATTATTTTATTCAAAAAGTTTTTCATTGTCATCTTTACCTCCCTAAAATTCATTGCCATCCTTTAAAAAAAAATTATAGATGTAGTATTGTAATTATACCCTTTTGTCAGTGCATTTTTTTAAAAAAAAATATTAGGGGAAAAAAGTTATTTAAATTATTTAGAACAAATTAGGGGAGAGGAAATGAAAAATATTCTATAATATTTTTTTTAAGATAGTATTTTTCATATTTAATAATTATTTTAATATAGTTAAATAATTCAAAATATTTGATCAGTAACAGCAAGATAATGGCATATGTGAAAATTTTATATTTTAGAAGGACAAATATGCAACACCAAATCTTAAAATGGTATATATATATGCTATTTTAAGGGCAAATTATATAAAATTCCGTCTAAAATTAGTATAGAATATAAAACGGGAATTTTAGAAACAGCATTCCATAGTGTGCTAATTCTATAATTAATTCCAAAAAATTCAAATTGGAAGATAAAAAGTAAAAGTCTTAGGCCTCGTTGGGATGAGATGAAGCATGATTTAATAATGTATGGTATAGTATGATATTATATGATATAATACTGTAAAAATTATTATTTTATTTAGGAGGATGATATGACTAAATGACAGTAGTTATGAAGGAGAACAAAGTCTTGGATAAGCCGATCAAGAATGATAAATAAAAGTCTAATATGATATATGTATATAAAGGGCATAATAGCAATTATAAATTTTGATTGATGATATTTTAGAAATAAAATTTTATGAAATCATGATAAATCATCAAATTCATAGTTTAAAAAGTTGATCAAAATTTATAATTTTCAAATCATGAGATTATCATACCATATCATATCACGATCACTTATTAGAAGTCTTTCCAAACATAAAATGAAATCATATCATACCAAGATAAATTATATTCTATCATAAAATAATGATATAAATAAGGTCTTAATGTTTTAATTTTTTAATGATAGTACAAGGGGGGAGATAGAAAGTAAAGATTTTACGCAGATGACAATTAAATGAAAACGATAATTTTATAGTAAAAAAAAAAGAATTCCTCAATTATAATTAGATGGCAAATGTGTCCATTAGGCGTTCCGGTTTTAATAATTTAGGGAAACATAATTAGATAGTGTTGTTATATGGCATTGTATTTTCATTTGATATTAAAATTGTTTCATGGGTGGCCAAAAAATATCTCATTAGATTTTTAGAATTGAAAATTATTTGAACTTAATAGAATGACAAGCTTTATTATAAAATTTTTCATATACATAATAAATTAGAAAATTATTATCGTTAAATTACTGATAAATATGTATTCTAGTGTTCTTGCCGTTTAGCGTTCTAAAAGTACATATATAAATTCTTACTTTAACGATAATAATGTTGAGGATTAAAATGTAGAGAAACGACAATCGAGTATCTTTGGTGTCCTATTTATTCGACTTGTTTAATTAAATTAGGTGCATATTAATATTGCATATTGAATTTGGATAGTAAATTAAATACTAGTGTCGGATCGATGATATATCTATATCGTGTTGACGTATTCTGGCGGAAATGAAAAAAAAAAGAATAGAGAAAATACACTTTAGTCGGTTGAGAACAGTAGAGGTTCCAATGTCATACAATCTATTTGTTTGTGCACCTAGCTAAAATTTTATCAAAAATCTTCGAATTTTAATAATCTTGAAGAGCTAATAAAAAGAGTGTTGAGTAGGGTTAAGTAGACTAAAACAACTTGTAATATCTAATTTCTTTTCACATCTTTTTCACTGTATTTATTCACCTTTCTTTTTTTTTCCCTTCTGCTCTTTAACTTGTAAATTTCAAAACTCTTATGGTATATTTGTTTTGATGAATTGGATAATAAATGATGGAGAATTTGATATTAATCTTTTAAATCTGATGTACATCAGATATCATATTAATTTTATATTATTTTATTTCTATTTTTTTCTAATTCATATACTTAATAAATAATAAATATTAATCATCTCTAATCATATCAAGTATTCGTTTCCTAAAAAAATAGACTAAAACAACTTCATAATATTTTAGAAATTCAAATTTAAGAGTGCCGAAACCTTCGTCTTTTTGGTTGCAAGAGTTTTTCAAAGCATTGAGATAACTTGTGATGTTTAGACATTAAAGTCTATGAAAATCTAAATGAAGGAGAGAAACAATGAAAAATTATATAAATGGCTAAGTAGACAACAAGCGTTGAGATGATTGGCACATTGAGTAGGATATACACTCTAGTCTCCACTTTGAAGATTAAGGTGATTGACATTAAAATGACTTTATCTTAAGGATATTGTAGATAGATAATTCTAAAAATATAATGATATTATTTAATTTGAGAATTTTTTATTCAAGGGGAGTAAACTTTAGCTTATGGGTGAGTTTGAAAATATTTTTCTAAAATATATTTTAGGCTTTCAAGCACTTTGAGATGTGAAAGAAGCGTTCATTAAGATATAAGCTTAAAGACTTTACCTCAAAGCATGTAAATATATTTTTTCCTAAATTTATTTTTTCAAAATAATTTTTGAATATATTATAAAATATCATATGACTTGCACATCCATCATTAATCCATCTAGTATATTAAAGAATACCGATACAAATTTATTATGAAATAAATTCAAGATCATTTTATTTGTTTTTTAAATTAATTTGCATTAAGTTCAATTCTTTTATACAATATTCACCTAATAGATTAATCATGTGCAAATTATAACCCCTTTCATTACAACCTTCTCGATGAAATAAGTGGACCATCAACTTTATAAGTCATTAAGCCGGCCCGGATCACTTACCTAATTAAAGTACTTAATCTAAAGTTGATAAAAAGTACAACGGTCAAGTTTTATTAATCAACATAATATCTATCTACTCTTGATGTGGAACTAAATAGGGATACTAAAATTTCCCAATATATATACATTGATATTCTCGTCAAGAACCAACTCAAGTATATATATATATATACATTGATATTCTATATATTATGAATCTACTCTTGATGTGGAGACAGTCCAGATGTGGGAGCGGCCGACCAGTGTGACAGATATCCGTAGTTTTTTTGGTATGGCTGATTACTAGAAAAAAACATTAATTATGGAGAACTTTTCGAGGATTGCTGCACCTCTAACTTTACGCGGAAAAATATCAAGTTTGTCTAGAATGATAAATGTGACAAAAACTTTCAGAAGCTCAATGACTGCTTAACTTCGGCACCAATGTTGCCCTTATCGTCGAGTTCGGGAGGGTTCGTGGTGTATTGCGATACCTCACGGGTTGGTCTGTGATGCGTCCTGATGCAGCATGGCAAGGTGATAGCCTATGCGACCTGATAATTGATCAAAATCACAAGAAGAACTACCCAACACATGATCTGGAGTTGGCGGCGGTAGTGTTCGCACTGAAGTTGTTGTGTCATTATCAGTATGGAGAGGCATGTAAAATTTACACTGACCACAAGAGCCTCCAATACTTGCTCACTCAGAAGGATCTGAATTTGAGAAAGAGGGGGTGGTTAAAGCTCTTGAAGGACTATGACTACACCATACTTTGTCATCCAAGAAAGGCGAACGTGGTAGCAGATGCCTTAAGCAAGAAGTCTATGGGCAGCTTGGCATATTTGGTCGTGGATGGGAGGCCTTTAGCGAGAGAGCTCGTTGGTTGTTTGAGTGATGGGGTTGTATTGACGGTGCATGATTTGGGTTGTATGGTGGCGCACTTGCGTATTCAATCCACTTTGATAGAGATGCTCCAGACAGCTCAGGGTGGGGATATTTTTTGTACCTTGACCAGGGACTTGGCAGAGAGGGGAGATGCGTGCGAAGGACGGGTTCAGAGTTAGCAGTGAGGGTGTCATGAGGTTCAGGGATAGGATTATGGTGCCCACATGGCTGAGGTCTGAAGATAGGTATTGAGATGGCTCATATATAGCTCCACGTACATTATGCATCCAGAAACTATGAAGATGTATATCATGACCTAAGACAACACTACTGGTGGAAAGAGATGAAGAGGGAAGTAGCAGAGTTTGTATCTAAGTGTTTGGTCTGCCAGCAAGTCAAGGTCGAGCACTTCAGGCTTGCAGGGTTACTTCAAAATTTGAAGGTGCCGGAGTGGAAGTGAGAGAAGATCATGATAGATTTTGTGACTGGGTTGCCGAGGTCGAGAAAAGGAAATGATTTTATTTGGGTGGTCGTGGACAGATTGACCACGGCAGTACATTTCATTTCGGTCAAGACGACCTTTATTGTCGAGCAGTACATCAGGCTATTTCTAGACTGGATTATGGCATACCATGAGATTTAAGTCATGATCATTTTAGATCGAGGTACCTAGTTCACAACTAGATTCTGACAGTCCTTCCAAAAGGCTATGGGCACTCAGGTTAGATTTAGCACTTCCTTTCACCCACAGACAAATGAGCAGTCTGAGAGGATCATATAGACCATGGAGGACATATTGTAGGGCTTGTGTTCTGGATCTGGAGGATAGATGGGAGAGACACTTACCCCTAATGGAGTTTGCCTATAACAACAGTTACCATGACAATATTAGGATGGCTCCGTTTGAGGCCATATACGGGCGGAGATGCAGATCCCTGGTGGGATGGTTTGAGACGGGCGACTCCTAGATTTTGGGGCAAGATCTAGTGCAAGATGCAATGGAATAGGTTAAGCTCATTAAGGAGTGGCTTTTGGCAGCTCAGAGTCGCCAAAAGATGTATGCCGACGAAAAGGCCGAGATGTGGAGTATGTTGAGAGGGACATAATTTTTCTGAAGGTGTTTCCTATGAAAGGGATCATGAGATTTGGAAAGATGGAAAGTTGAGCCTCAGATTTATAGGGTCATTCTCTATCCTCGGAGGAGAGGAACAGTAGCCTATAAGTAGGGTTTACCTCCTAGTATGGATAGAGTGCACCCGATGTTTCATGTATCTATGTTAAAAATGTACATCAGGGATGGATCCTATGTCCTAGAGCCCACTGCAGTGGAGGTTGATGTAGCGATATCGTATGAGGAGAGGCCCATGGATATTTTGGATCAGTTGATTAGAAAGTTGAGGTCCAAGGATGTTCCGTTGGTGAACGTATGGTGGGATCACCATTCAGGTCAGGAGGCTACTTGCGAGGTTGAGCATGATATGAAAGAGAAGTACCCCGCACATGTTGGCAATCTAATAAATTTATTATTTCACCCCAAAATTTGATGACGAAATTCTTTAAGGGGAAAGATTGTAATACCCATGCTAATTTTATTTGATTTTGAATGTTAGAGGGAAACTCGGGATGCACATAGGAGCGGGTCGAGTAAATCGTCGGAGGTCGCAATCGAAGGTATGACCCCTACGTGTGGGGTTTAATTTTATATGATAGGAATTTGACTTTGGATTTGAGTCAGGTTCGGAGAGTCTCTTGGATGCGGTTTGGTTGTGCCTGAGAGCCAACTT
Source organism: Canna indica (assembly GCA_034359265.1). Classification (NCBI taxonomy): domain Eukaryota; kingdom Viridiplantae; phylum Streptophyta; class Magnoliopsida; order Zingiberales; family Cannaceae; genus Canna; species Canna indica. The sequence goes on from CP136891.1 coordinate 2,052,725, forward strand.
AGGTCCAATTCAAGTTAAGGGGTATTTTAATAATTTGTCTATATGTGAATTAAAAAATATATAAAACACTTGGGGGATCGTACGGCTAAGAGAGGAGCTGCACATGCCCCAAGAAGGAGGAGAACTTGCGCCGAAAAGGGGAAGGCTGGATTTCGTCATCGCGAGGCTCCGTCGTAGTCATCTTCTCCTTCGCGGTCAATCTTAGGTGAGTGGTCTGGACTTGAAATCCCTTAAGGTTCTACCGGTTTTGGCTAGAGATGTTGATATTGGAAAAAAATTCAAAAATTTTCCAACATCAACTAGTTTTTAATTCAAAATTCTTGTTTTTCTTGGAGGGTTTGCCTCCTTAGGGTGTTTGGTTGGTAGGGTGGTGAAGGGTCAAGTTTAGAGCTGATTCCCTTAGGTGGAATGCCCTTGTATTCATCGAAACTTTGTGTAGAAAAAGATTGCTGAAACTTCCTTCCTCCCGTGATTTCATTCTTGATTCCCTATAGTTGAAGTTTGTTTGGGAGGGATAGTGTATTCTCTGTTGAGTTCAGTTGGGATAGGACTGCATTATGATTTTCCTTAAACTTGAGAATCTACTGGAGTTTGGGTGCTTAATATGTTAAAAAAAATCACGTTTGTCTTGTCCTTGTTAGATTCATTTATTGCGATTGAGACCCCTAATATAAGGGCATACCTACTAGGTCCTATTCGGTTGCAATCCTAAGTTTGGGAATGTTCACCGAAACTTTTAGTTTATAGGACAAATTTCATTATTGAAAACTTCAGGTTTAGGACTTATCTAGCTTATTGCTGAAAATTCCTAGCCTTGTATGTGTCATTTTGATGTTGAAATTTCAACTTAGTTTATGTATCTCATTGTTGAAATCTGATTTTTGAAATTCAGCTTGGTATGCTGAAATTTTCAGCTTGGCAAATCTATTTTTGATTTTTGAAATTTCGGCTTGGTATGCTGAAATTTTTAGCTTAGCAAATCTATTTTTTATTTCTAAAATTTCAGCTTGGTATGTTGAATTTTCTAGCTTGACAAAACTATTTTTGATTTCTAAAATTTTAGCTTGATACGCTGAAATTTCGAGCTTGGCAAGTCTATTTTTGATTTCTGAAATTTTAGTTTGGTATGTTGAAGTTTTAGCTTAGCACTTGGATTTTGTTGCCGAGAATTTTGGGTCACTTGAATGTTTTCATGGCTGTTAGAAACACTCGTCGAAACTGAGATTGGTTTGACCCACATGACGTGGTGTGGTGTGTGTGGCCGAGTATTTTGGGCTCGAGAGAAGGGCCGGGTTGGGTGTACTTATAAGTGCACCCGGTGTGTTTGATGCAGGGTTAAACACCCATATGAGTTAGTTGATTGTGAGCATACATATATATATATTTTTTCTTTTGCTATGATTGTGTTTGTGATCGATGGATGATCGGGCCGAGGAGAGCGTTAGCATGCATGCCGAGCTAATGCCCGACTCGGCGAGTATGATTTTTGGGTCTGGAAGCTCGTCAGAGAGCCACGCTGACGGCTGACCCGGAGTGGTATTGGTTTGAGAGATATTTCCAACTAGATGGGGCAACAAGGCTAGTCGGCCATCCTAGTTCGGAGGACCCGGGGGCGGGAAGCTCGCTAGGGAGCCATCCTAGCGATCGACCCATGTGATTATTTTGTACATGCTCATTATGTTGTTGATGATATTGGCTTATAAGTGCGCCTAAATAAGTTGCTTCGTTCTAGAGATAGTTATGCTTGTTTTTTTCCTACTTATTTATTATATGACTTAGTTTAGCAGGTCGGGGCTCAGTTCGGGCCACTCATTGGGTTCTTATATATTCACCACTTTCTTTTATGTATATTGCAGGTTCTGACTAGTAGAGATACGCTAGTATCTAGATGTGCACCTACATATGCAAGCTCACCAAATTGTCATGCATCGTAGTCGTAGGAGAGTCGATTGATGTATTAGCATAATGTACCTGCACTCTATTGGATTTGTAGTGTTGCACTTTGTTATTGTCATGTTACTTTCTTGAGCATCGTTGGTTATATTGTGCATGTTGAGTTTTTTATTGTGCACGTGCATGAGTTGTGGTAGGCTTTGGAGTACAACGTGTATTCTCGGTCAGTCACGTGATCTTAAGTTAGGGCGTGACAGTGGAATTAGTTCAACCCATACACCAAATTCTTTTTGTTTTTTTTAAAAAAATTAATTTTATAATATAGTCATTGCAATGCGTACAAAGAGTGGGAATTATATGTACAAGATGCATTTTACAAAATGTACAAAAGATCTGGAAAGACGTATAAAGCACTACAATCGAGGATCGTCCCTCTAATTTGTTGGCAACAGAACCATATGTATAATCACTAAGCTACTAGTTGATCCATAATTCGAGTTTGAGCTTTTTTGGGTCGGCCCATTAAGGGAGTAAAGCTCTCCCAATAGTAATTTTCTCTATTCACAAAACTCGCTTAAGAGGAATAAGTGTCGACCCATTTGTATTAACCACCATTGGTCAAACACCAAATTCTAAAATTATATATATATATATATATATATGCTATTTTAAGAGGAATATTATATAAAATTTCATTCAAAATTAGTATGCATTAAGGAAAACATTTAACCACCGTTGGTCAAACACCAAATTCTAAAATAATATATATATATATATATATATATATATGCTATTTTAAGAGGAATATTATATAAAATTTCATTCAAAATTAGTATGCATTAAGGAAAACATAAAACATGAATATTAGAAATGACATATGTGAGCCAGTTCTATAATTCTGTAAAATTTCAATTTGGAAAATATATTCATTAGACACCGTTACTTTTCAATTTCATCGTGGAAATTTTTTGTTTTAATTTTTTAATTGTAGACGACCGTTACAAAATTAGGGTAAAAACAAAAAGGAAAAAATTATAATTTTGATCCCCACAACTTCCTCTCATTTTAGTTTTAGTCCCTATAATTTTAAAATTTTAATTTTAGTCATCATACTTTACTTTCGTTTAGGATTTGGCCCATACCGTCAAACAAAATTTAAACAGTGCTGACATGGATAATATATGCTGACTAGACAATATTGACGTGAAGCCTGTAGGAATCAACTTTGTAAATTATAGGGACTAAAATCAAAATTTTATAAATTATGAGGACTAAAATCAAAATTTTATAAATTATAGAGACTAAAATCAAAATTTAATTAATTATTTTTCTTAATAAATATAAAAAATTACATGATATTTTTTAAATTTATTTATAAATAATTATAATATTTAAAAATATTAAAATTGATCAAACTTTTTATCGATTAAGGTCATTTATTTTGGATTTTATTTTAAAAAGAGCGATGACATGTTTATATATTTAGTAGGGGTGAGCATGGGTCGGGACATCCCGACCGTCCCGGTCTGGCCCGATCCGAAAAGTCGGGATAAATCTCATCCCGATTCGAAATCGGGACGGGACCGAGATAAATATGTTCGTCCTGATTAAAAATCGGGATGGGACGATACAAAAAAATCAGGATTGTCCCGTCCTAGCCTGGTTTATAATATAAGTAATATTAAATATATAATATCATTTTTTAGAAAAATATTAATTATTTTAACGGAGATATTACTTTTATTTTATAAAAAATTAATATTAATAAATTCAGGACGTCCGGTCTGGTCCCGAATTTTTCGGAGCGAGACAAAATCGGGATGCTTCGTATTCGGCCCCGGAACCGGGACACATATTTGCGTCCCGACTCAAAACCGGGACGGGACCGGGACATACCAAATCTCGGCTCGTTCTTGTCCCGAATACGAAGCATCCCGATTTTGACCAGCTCCGAAAAATTCAGGACCGGACCGGGATGTCCCGAATTTATTAATATTGATTTTTTATAAAATAAAAACAATTTCTCCGTTAAAAAAATAATATTTTTTCTTAAAAATAATATTATATATTTAATATAACTTATATTATAAACTGAGCCGGGATGGGGCAATCTCGATTTTTTTTGGTATCATCGCGGTCCCGTCCCGATTTTTAATCGGGACAAACATATTTGTCCCGGTCTCGTCCCGATTTTGAATCGGGACGAGATTTATCCCGACTTTTTGGGTCGGGTTGGACCGGGATGGTCGGGACGTCTCGACTCGTGTTCACCCCTACTAAATATATAAATATATCTTCGCTCTTTTCAAAATAAAATCCAAAATAAATCAGGTAAAAAGTTTGTTCAATTTTAATATTTTTAAATATTATAGTTATTTATAAATAAATTTAAAAAATATCATGTAGTTTTTTTATATATTTATTAGAAAAAATAATTAATTAAAATTTAATTTTAGTCTCTATAATTTATAGAATTTTGATTTTAGTCCCCATAATTTATAAAATTTTAATTTTAGTCTCTATAGTTTACAAAGTTTCCCTGCAGGCTCCACGTCAGCATTGTCCAGTCAGCACCGTTTAAACCTTATTTGACGGTAGGGACCAAATCCTAAATGAAAGTAAAATGTGGGGACTAAAATTAAAATTTTAAAATTATAGGGACTCAAATTAAAATTAAAAAAAAAAACTGTGGGGACCAAAACTATGATTTTTTTAAATAAAAAAAGTAAGGACTTATATACTTATTTATTATATTTTTAAATTAAACAATAAATTATTTAACTAATTAAAAAGTACTTATTATATTTTTATTAATATTTTATTTTTTAAAAAAAGTGCAGAATTTACATATTTATTATGTTATTATAAATTATAATAAATTATAATATCATTATAAATGCAAGTGGAGTATTACAATATTATTAAAATAAAATATGACATGCGAACAAATTATAAATTAATATAAATATTTAATATTAATAAGAAAAATATTTTTATCATTTTATCTATTTCTTATACTAAGTTAACAATCAAATAATAAATTAAGTATTCATAAACTATTCATAATGTCAATCAAACTGGAGAATGACTATTCTATTCATCTATAATTCATATTCCTTGTATATTTTTATTTATTATCTATTCAATTTCTCATTTATTCCAACGACCAAATATGTTCTAAAGAGTCGAAAAGCTATTTTGTTAGAAAAGAACTATATAAGAAATGCCGCATTGGAAGCTTCACGGTTATGTCTACAGGTGGATACTTACACTTTTAACTTATAGTAAAGTAAATAATAAAAAACTTAAACAAAATTGAAAATTTAAATAAAAAATGATATACAAAATGTGAAAAACTGAAAAACAATTAAAACAATTTTTTTTTTAAAAAAAGATTTTAATAGACGAGGACAACAAGAATAACAATAAGTAATCTATAATATAAATTATTACTATCAAAATAAGAAATGTGATAAATAATATATGTATTAGAAATATATAACTTTTACAAATAAAAGTTAGGAAATAAAAAAATAAAAAAGTTTTAAAAAAAGTTCTCTCCACTAAGAGTTGTCAAATTATTTTTTCTTTTTAAAAAGAGAGTTCTCTAAAAAAATGCAGAGCTTCAGTTCCCACAATAGTGTCCACAAGCTCGTGGACACTTTCCTATTAATTTATATAGTAGATAGTAGATATGTATATCAAATTTTGTTGCATGTGATTGTAGCAGACAGGAGTAGAATATCCTTCTGGATAGTGTATAATATCCTTCCTCGTAGAAACATTATATGCGCTTTAATTAATTCGATCTACGTTTTGGTTTATAATTTAATAATTCATCCTCTTAAAATTCAATGATCAATTTAATTAAGAACAAATTTTAGGAATAAAATTGAAAATATCCTGTGTTGGTTAATTGACATCTCTGCGTTCGAGCCTTTCGAGACAGGGTGAAAAAAATTGTGTAAACCGGGTGCAAATCCCAAGCTTCTTTAATCTCACTGGTGAGAGCTCGTCGGCATCTTGTCAGACACTCACACTCTCTTCTTCTCTAGCGAAGTTTCCCCTCCCACCCCACCATTAACACAAGCCCTCGCGGCAGTGTAGATCAGCGGAGTGAGAGGCGATGGGAAATCTGTCGGTGGCATTCGATTCTAAATCTGGGCAGCTAATCTTGGTCGCCCTCCTCCTCATGATCGCGTCTTTCTACGCCGGTACCCTTTTCGCTCCCAACTCCTCCTCACCGTCCCCCCTGGCCGGTGTCCGCACCACCCCTCTCACTTCTGGCCGCTCTTCCTCCTCTCCTTCTTCCGAAGGTACGTTCTTCTCCCCATTGCAGAGACCGCTTAGATCCTATTCAGTAACCTAAGTTTCTGCCTTTCGTCGCTTCATTGCAGGCGAAGCTCGATTTCCCAACAGAGTCGCCCTAAGTTATAGAACGAAAAATATTTCGATTCCGCCGACGGGCGTTAATGTATGCCCCGTCGAGTATAATGAGTACATTCCTTGCCACGATCTCAGTTACACGCGAAGTCTGATGAAAAACTTGGATGTCTCGAAGCATGAAGAGCTCGAGAGCCATTGCCCGTCCCCCGAGAAACGATTGTTTTGCTTGGTTCCACCGCCGGTCGACTACAAGATACCCATAAGCTGGCCCACGAGCAGGGATTACGTATGGCGTAGCAATGTGAACCATTCGCACCTGGCAGAAGTCAAAGGGGGACAAAATTGGGTGCATGAGAAGGGGAAGCTATGGTGGTTTCCAGGGGGAGGTACTCACTTCAAGCATGGCGCTGCTGAGTATATTGAGAGGTAACATGTCTTTTTCGACTCTATTGTTTTGCTGGTAACCTAGTTTAGAAAATATTTATGGTATGCTATTTTTCTTTTTTATACATATGAAATTGTCCGTAGTTCAGATTTTCTATCTCTATTGCTGAATGCAGGCTGGGAAATATGACAACTAATGAAACAGGTGATCTGCGTACAGCAGGAGTTGTTCAAGTTCTAGATGTTGGTTGTGGCGTTGCCAGCTTCTCAGCTTATCTGCTTCCACTAGACATTCATACTATGTCATTTGCTCCAAAAGACGGCCATGAGAATCAGATTCAGTTTGCTTTAGAGAGAGGAATTGGTGCAATGATCTCAGTGCTTGCTACAAAACAATTACCATTTCCTCAGAACTCGTTTGAGATGGTGCATTGTTCACGGTGCCGTGTTGATTGGCATGAAAATGGTAAGCTTCTTTTTCCTTGCTCTTGATTTCAAATTCTTGCGATAATTTTTTCCCAAAATTACATGCTCTATTGTTCTTTTTGGTATGCTGATGTTCAATAGGGCATATGTAGATCTCACATTTGATATGATCTGACAAATTTGGACCTAATGTTTCAGATGGTATACTGCTCAAAGAGATTGATCGTTTATTAAGGCCAAATGGATACTTTGTTTATTCTGCTCCACCTGCATATAGGAAAGACAAAGATTTTCCAATGATTTGGGATAAGCTATCCTATCTGACATCAGCAATGTGCTGGAAACTCATTGCTCAACAAGTCCAGACTGCTATATGGCTCAAACCAGAAAATGATTCATGCCGACTGCAGAATGTAGAGAGGAACCTGTTAACTATGTGTGAACCAGAAGATGATACTGTTCCTTCTTGGAGAAGCCCATTAAGGAACTGTCTGAGATTGACTCCTGAGCGACCAAACTTTCAGAAACTTCCTCCTAGACCTGAGCGCGTTTCTGTGTACTCAAAAAGTCTGGAGAAGATAGGTCAGTTGGTTTTTCTTTGCGTTGTTGACATAACACCATTAAGAGTTTGTTCCATGTCATTTACACGACATGAGATAACATAAAATGGTTAGTGAAACCAAACATAACATGGATCATTGAAAGGAAAACAATCCACAAGATAATTAAGGATGTTCAGTTTGACTCGCTGCAACTATATAACTTTTGTCTCTGTTTGTGCTGCTTAGCAAATTAATATAATTACAATCTGTCCAGTTTCCAGTGTAAACAATTATACTTTGTAGCATAGTGAAACCCCCCTGCTATATAGTTCATTACATCATTTCTTTTCATTAAACAATTATACTAAGAAGAATTATATAGAATTTTCTTTTCTAAATTGACATGGTAGTTCATTACACATTATTATGCTTATGTCGCATGTGATTGTAGCAAACAGGAGTAGAATATGCTTCAGGATATTGTATAAAACATCATTTCTGAGAAACATAGAGCTGAATGCTTCTAAAACTTTTGAGTTTGGGAATGGTCAACTTCATGTCACATTGTCACTTGACCTCGTAAATGTACAAAGACTATCTTTATGATTTGAACATAAAGTGCCAGGGTTTAAATTGAGGAACCTTACATATTTCTTAAGACTTTCGTTAAAATAATTCTTTGGTGTTTTCAGAAATTTATTGTGTAACAAATGGTTGTAGAATTCTGTGAAAGTAACAAGTAGCATCTTAAAATAACACTTATTCTGTAATAACTAATGATGGTTGTACAACTCAAAATCTTTCTAGTCCCTGAAGTTTATATCTGCTAATTAAGAGCAATATATTCTCCAATGTCTTGTCCTTTCTTATTGGCTTCTCCCCTTAAGAAAATTAGCAAAAGAGGATAATTTATTATGTGTGGATGTATGGCCTACCAATTGCATCACCATGTTTTTTGTTAGGTGTTCTTTGATGTTTAGATCTTTAAGAATATAATGCATAGATTGGTGTCTTTCCTAACAGCTGAAGCTTTTAGGGAAGTTGGTTATTCAATTAAATTTAACATGCACTTCAATTAACTCGAAATAGCTTAAGCATCCATTCAAATTTAACAAGATCAAATTCAATATTTGAATTTCCAAGTTAAACCATTTAAGTTATACTTTTTTTCTTCTAGTATCATATATATGCCATCTATTTTTCTTCTACCAGATGTAACATTAGCAAAAACGGAAATGACTATGTTTCTAGGCACTATAGATGTCCAATAGAAGTATTCAACCATTTATTTTCAATGGGATAGTAGATATACACAATGAACTTCCATTTGCGCAACTTTCATCTTGTTTTATTGTCATTTGGTTACATGAAAAATATCACAATGCATAGATTAGTTTAATGTTCTCATATTCATACATTGACATTTTTAGGTTCTCTTGTTTCTCACTCTTAAAGGCTATAATTGTATTGCTATCGGCCTATCGTATCTTATATTTTATGTCTCCAAACAGGGGTCACTCTGGAGAATTTTGATATGAATAATAAATTTTGGCAAGAACAAGTTCATGAATACTGGAGGTTGATCAGTTTCACCAAGACCGAGGTTCGAAATGTCATGGACATGAATGCTTATTATGGTGGATTTTCTGTGGCATTGAGTACTTTGCCAATGTGGGTAATGAACATTGTTCCAGCAACCATGAATAACACTCTATCTGCTATATATGACCGTGGGTTGCTTGGTGCTTTTCATGACTGGTGAGATTATGTCAATTTACATCTTTACCTATTAATTGTCTTGTCATTGAAGTATTACACAATTCAATATGCGTTACAGGTGTGTTCCCTTCTCAACATACCCACGTTCGTATGATTTGCTCCATGCTTCTCATCTTTTTTCTCATTACAAAGACAATGGGGAAGGTTGTGATATAGAAGACATCATGCTAGAGATGGATCGCATAATTCGTCCAAAGGTATCATTTTGGTTACTCTATAGGATGACTTTTTTCAGCTCGCTAAATGTTAACATAAAACTTTTTGGTTTCTTCAAACAAAGGCATGAGTGAATTGTATGCTTCCCAAAAGTATGGCCTTCCTGCAATTTGCATCAGAAATAAATAGAGTTGCAAAGGATATTAGAACGTTGAATTTAAGAAGTAAATCAAATTTTGGTAACTTCATATACACTACCGATAAGCATAACATCTTATTTACATAGTATTGATACTTGGGGGTCATTTGGTTATCTATAATCATAAGCAAGGAATTAAATTAAGAGAATAATATGCAAATGTGGAAATATGGATTAGCATTACATGCCATTTTATTATTTCTATTCTTAGGTATCCGATCTTTCAAAATGGGAATCATTTGTGTCTGTCACCAAGAACTAATGTTTATTATTATTTTCATTCCTTCTCATCCAATCTCCCTCACATACATCTCACTGCATGGGAATCAAAACCTATTAAAAGCTCACCATTCCATTTTCTAAAATCATAGAATAATATGTTAGTTCCTATATTATTTAATCCAAGTTACTTAACAAGCTCCGCTCTAAGGGAGTAAGGATTTTCTATATGCTGCTAATAATATATAACTAGTTATCTAAATATCATTTTTTAACTATACAATCTGTCCAGGGTTTTATCATCATTAGAGATGAGGAGTCTATTATCTCAACAATCAGAAATCTTGCACCTAAGTTTCTCTGGGATTTCACATTACATACATTGGAAAATGAGGAAAAGAAAATGGAGCCTGTGCTAGTTTGCAGGAAGAAGTTTTGGGCTGTTGTTTGAGGTAAGCTGGACAAAGCTGATAAATTTCTTGTCAGGTTTCTAAGATATTATATTTTATATTTTATATTGTGTTATATATAGCTCCTGTGCATCTAGCATTTCCCCGCCATTTTGCAGAAGGTTGCTATTTTTTGTAAAATTAAGTCAATATCACTGGTGAAGTTTTCTTGGTTTAATTGTGCTGGACATTCAGATGGATACGCATACGTAAGTATCAAGAAACAATTCATGTATACTGAATTTGAGGGACTCCATCATGTGGAAATAGATTTGGGACTTAGATTAACACAAGAAAACATGTATTCATCTCTTGGTTTGAATGAGTCTACATGTTGCTTCTTTTCTTGCCTTAATCTGCTATGGTAGTCGATTAGTTATGTTTTCCTTTTCCTTTCCTGTAGATACAAGGTATTGGCCAATGACCATGGACCTTGTGCATTTTTTCCTTTGTCAGGAGCAAGTTTTTTCGAGATGATTTGTCTTTAGATTCTATCTTTTGTACATGTATGATATGCCCCTAACAGAATCACGGGACATTATTTTTTAATCTCCAAATGTAAGCCTATTCATTTTTGCTATTTTCCAACTTATGCTCGTTGGTTCTTTATGAATGATGACAGGTAAGTTTTACGTATTTGTTTCATATTCTTGTCATAAAACATATAGTGAGGACCACTGGTTTTCGGTTTGGCTAGTTTGATAAATTCAATTCGTTCGATGACATCGTTATGCAAAAGTCGATCTTTTATCTTTAAAGTATAAAACATATAAAAAGTGAAAAAAAGGGTAAAATGTGAGAAAACTATTTAAAAGGTCTGGTCCGATCGGATCTGATAGGTTTTTATTTAAATTGATTTGTTGGGTCTAATTTTGACTTGTCCCTAAAGAATTAACTGAGAGAATTGGAAATTTGAACCGAGTTATTTGACCCAAGCAATTATAACCAATTGCTCACCGCCTTTCGTAACGAGTTCCATTGAATAATGCTTCCCGTGTAGAGGAGAATTATCGAAGAGTCTCTCCTCTTCCTGGTAAAATATATTATTCAAGGACTTAATAATTATCCTTCCCTTGTCGCAATGATGGTAACGGTCCGATATTAAATTCTATTCTGAATCAATTTCAAAACAGGTAAAGTATTCAAAAAATACCTTGAGGTGCATACTCTCTGTGGTTGAGAACTTTTTGTTTGACTATATTTTTCTATTTAATTGGAGGGGAAAATAAAGGGAGAAGATAATCGGAAATGAGTTAAGATACCAATTTAAAGGTAGTATACGAATTTAGAGTTAAGAAAGGTATCGATTTTGTCTCTAGTTAAGTAGTTATTACTGAAATAAACATAAAATTTTTATCTCTTTTCCTCCTTTTCTCTAACCAAATAAGATGGAGAAAGATATCCGCCCTTCTATATATATTATTATTAAATGGATATTTAGTTATATAAAAAATTCATAGTAGTATATTTTACAAAATTATATATATATTATTAATATAATATGTAATAACATATATTACATATAACATGGTACCGTACTACCGGTATGTATAATAGGTTACCACCAAAGGTAATTGAATTAGAGCCGAATTTAAATATTTTTTAAAATTTACTAATCAAAATCAAAATTAAATTGCAAAATTGTATTCATAATCGAATTATGCAAAATCTTTCATTTGCAATTATAACAACTCAAATTTGTTATAATTATATTCACTATTAAATTTTAATTCTCCACCCCATGAAGGTTAATTTCAAATAATTATGTTCCAAAGTAACTAAATATATAGGTTCATCACACCTTATCCAAATAAAAAACCAGCCACCCAATAATATCCTTCCAAATCGACGTCAAATCCAACAGAGAGAAGGGAAAAAGATGACAAGAAAAGGAACAAGCAACTGCCTAAAAATTCTCCACCTTTCCCTCCATTTCACTCGTATCCTTCCTCCTTCACCTCCATCTCCACTCCATGGAGACCATCATCTCACCTTCCTCCTTCACTCCCCTCCTCAATCCCAAACCCCTCCCTCCTAAACAGCCCAAATTCCTCCTCCTCCCCAAACCCTTCACTTGCAGCCTCAAGAATTCAACTTCTTCTTCTTCTTCTTCATCTCCATCCCCCCCTAAAAAAAGCTGCATCTCCCATCTCTACCATGGGCTGGCTGCTGCCGCCCTGTCCATGGCGATCAACTTCTGCCCGGTCCCTTCCCTCGACCACCCAGCACTCGCATCGGAGTTCGATGTGCTAAGCGAGGGCCCTCCGGCAGAGTACGTCGTGGATGACGCGGGCGTCCTCAGTCGTGTCACTAAAACGGACCTGAGAAACTTGATGTCTGATCTGGATAATCGGAAGAACTTGCACATCAATTTCATCACTGTTCGGAAGCTTACTGTAAGAAACTGAAGTGTTTGTTTAAATTCCTCATAGAGAGGACTCCTCTGTTAAAGATCTGAAAATGCCCAATTCTTGACTTGAGTACTGCAAATAATTTCAAATAAGGCTTGAATGCTGCAAAACATCTGCGATATCCATGTCTGGAAAAAATTTCTTTGCTTACTAGTTATGTTACTTTATAGACTTGGAAGTAGCCCTAACGTACATTGTATAGGCTACTTCCATGGCAAATATGCAGTCTTAATAACGTAATTTGGTTGTGCTTTATATCATATTATTATGTTTGTTTGCATTTATGCATGTAAATCCATTTGTCTACTAAGATGGACAATAGGAATATGCTCCTAAAATCTGATTGTAGTCAACCCTTTGATTGTCAGAGCAAGGCAGATGCCTTCGAGTACGCTGACCAGGTTCTTGAGAAATGGTATCCAACAGTAGAAGAAGGCAACAACAAAGGAATAGTTGTACTGGTTACCACTCAGAAGGAAGGGGCAATTACAGGAGGGCCTGCATTTGTCCAAGCTGTTGGAGATACTATTCTGGATGCTACTGTGTCAGAGAACCTTCCAGGTAATAGAATTGTTTGTTTCAGCTACCATTTCAATGCTTCTCATTTTTCATCCTACAAATTCCATGCCCATTGTTAAATTTGATTAGGTGATCAATTTGCTTTTTTTAGAACTTAAGTTATTAGAAAAAGATCTATTAGCACTCCCTCCAATGTCCGAATGGGTGAACTTGGACCAAATCCAACACGTCGACTGACTTACTAGGTTATATATATATAATTGCTAACATTGACAGGTTTAAACACAAGTCCTCCATTGTTTCCCAAAAACTAAGCTGTTAGAAAAAGATGTAATCTATTTGTTTGTATTTATTAACAATCATATTAAAATCAAAAGATGGGAATGCTTTTAAGCTTCTAGGAGGCTCAAGTTCTGCAACTAATATCTCGGAGTTATATGGATGAAACAACCATTTGTGGAAAACTTTTCCTAGGAGTGAAGATTCTCAACCACAGCAACCTCAGTGATGCGATTGGATATGTCTTATTAACTTCCCTAGCATTCAGCGATGGAGCAAATATCTATGCTAAGGTGTCCAAATTGTTAGGAGAAAAAAATTCTGGTCAAAATTGTTCAAAAACAAATGTTACTCTGAAAAGAAAATAAATCACATACTTATTGAACATTTACCTTTGCCATCTAAAACAAAAGGTTTATTCTATATAATAGACAAATTAAAATGGTTTATTCCTTTTACTATAATCTCAATTAATTAATTGGCTGGTGTCATTTAGCTCGTATATTGGAAATAGTCTTTTACATGATTTATGTGTTTTTAGTCAAGTGTAAAACCATATTGATTTAAGATATTGAAGTCTTTTTAGATTAAAAAGACGGGTCCTGCTACTAGATTGACTATTATTCCTTATATACTATGCAATGACTATTAGGGCTGAGAATGAACCAAACCGCGTGTGTGCAGATTCGTAGCTCAACTCAATAATAAATTATAGGCAATTTTGGCTCGATATTTAAATGAGCCAAACTTAACCAATGCAAAGTGGAACTCGTTAAAGCTCATGAACATGCTGGTTTTATGTGCATGAACAAGCTCATTAATAAGTTCGATAACCAATTTAGTTTGAAACCATATATGATATTATTTGCATAGACAATTAAAATTAATCTCAAATAAATTTAAACACATATATAATATAGTTCTATTTTAATTTGGTTGATTTAAATATATTCAAATCTATGTTGTATTTTCCTTGGTTGAAGGTTAATTTTTTGAGCTCAATCTTATTTAGCAACGTAAACAAGTAAAAGTTCACAAATACGTTCTATTAAGCTTGTTGAAATACATTCACAAATGAGCTTGAGCTCGAAAAAAATTAGATGAATCAAGTTCAAATATTGTTTTTGTAAGCTTGGTTCCAGTTCGACTAAGATCTAGCAAACGAAGCCTAAAGAAGTAAAAGTTCGGCTCGACATAATAGCAGTCCTAGGTGACATTATTAGGAGGATTGCTCTCAATGCATCCTACCCAAAAAAACAGAAAAGAATTATTTTAGCATCTTTTGATGTGTGCTGTGAGAGTTATTGGAAGGATTGAATTAGGCTTCTTCCCTGTTTAGCGTAAATTTATATGTAATCCTGTCCTGCTGGCAAGTAAAATTTTGATAGCTTTACTGAACTCTCAAAATTGGTTATTTGTTACTCATTCTTTGAATCAACTTTCAGAGAAGGCATTTCTTAACATAGAGTAGATTGAAAACCAGAATATGCACCCTTTGGTTATTTACTTTGCATGTTGGAATGTCTACCTAGAATTTGGTTAATTACTATCACCTCCTATAACATTGTTCATCCATAATAGCACCAAAAATGTCTTTTCTTATCAATCAGTAAAAAATTACGTATTATGTTTCCACTTAATATTATTAGGTTTGACATATTGAGTACCACTTCTAACATTTTCTGTTATTCACTACATCACATATTAAGCTCTATTTTCTTCTTTTGCCACCATCTCTAAATTGGTAATGCTTTTGATTAGTTTTGCCTTTCTAGGATCTAACAACTACTAATACAAAACTAACAAGTTCCAAGCAAGTCAATGAAAAATAATATTCAATATGTTCGAGTCTAGTCAATCCATCCATAGCTTGGTAGTTAGACACGTAAGCTTGTTGGTTGTTGCCTATAGGTTCTATGTTCAATTTCCAGTTCTAGCGTCTTGTACGCTTTGTTAATCTTCCTTGTAATGGCTGAATACAAAGACTTTTTTTTTAATAAAAAATCTATTTAAGTCTATGGTCCTTGTAAGAATACCCACATTTACTATTGTCTTGCAGTATTAGCGACAGATGAGAAATACAATGAGGCTATTCTTAGTGCTGCGAAGCGCCTAGTTGCTGCCATTGATGGGTTGCCGGATCCCGGAGGGCCTACGTTAAAAGATAACAAGCGTGAATCTAACTTCAAATCTAGAGAGGAGACAGAAGAGAAGCGGGGGCAATTTACCCTTGTTGTTGGAGGTTTGCTGGTGATTGCTTTTGTGGTTCCTATGGCACAGTATTATGCTTATGTCTCCAAGAAGTAGGTTCGCCATGTATTATAATCAATCATGAGGGTTGGAAATTCTTGATGAAAATTGTATGTGAGAACTGCAAGTACAAAGAGTTTTGAATTGTAAATTGTATGCCAACTCACTTTGTCTTGAATTGGATTAAATGATAAAAAATGATGGAATATCTACTCATGTTTAAGGGCGGGTTTGTGTTATGTGTCTTGGTGTATTCATAGTGCTGTGTCTATCAATATGTTGAACTCTCGAAGAAGTATCTGATTGTGTGGGGATCGATGCACTTTTTTTTCAGAATACGAACTGCACATGAAATACTTTTCCTTCTTTCTCTTTTGATTTTCTTGGAGAAGCACTTGGACATGAACTTCTTCGTCCTGGGGATGCATCGATGGACAGATAAAAGCAGTTCACAGTTTGACTGTAGAAATTGTTCCTGTACAAGGTAAAAAATGGAAGATGAAAAGGCAAGTATTTTATTGTTTGAACAATATGAGTAACGGAAGAAGAATAATATATTTTATATAAGATTTATAAGATTTTGTTGTTTTTTATAAGGGTCTTTAATATTATCAGGGAGAAATGATAAAATATTGTGTAATTTCCAATGAAATATTGGTGAAAATTATGTTGTTTGCCAAATCCTAGAATTTTATAATTGAAAGAGCAATTTTCAAATTGGATATAATGAAATATATAAAAGGAAACTCACTAACAATTGTCACTGTTTCATAGTGGGATAAACACGTGGGTGGACCATCTCTTTCAATTAATTTTTAAATTTGATCTCATTTCTTCAATATCAATTATCATGAGAAAGAAATAGACGGTGATAGTTAAAAAAATCATACTTTCTTCCCATTCTCAAGAACAAATGCCTTATTGTCGGAGAAACACATTGAGTTCTTCACGTTAATCCTCAAATATGAATCTATCTATCAAGTACTTTGGCAAATTATGCATAGTAACGAGTACAAGCCATATTAAGGAGTGACGAATTAAACAAATTGATTGAAGCCATTAGCATATGATCCTAACCTCACATTGTTCGGATTCAAGGCAAATAAAATATGACACGTGTTAAAGTTTCACATTGATTAAAAATATAATCAAGATAATCTCTAAATAATTTGGACAATCCTCTTCCCATAAGCTAATTTTTGGAGTGGAATTAGGTCCACTAATTTTTTAACATGGTATCAAAACCTATCATGTTATTGATATTGTGTCATCCGCAGATATCCAGTCATGCAAAATTCCACGCTCCAGATGTTCAATCCTGGAAGTGAGGAGGTGTGTTAAAGTTTCACATTAGTTAAAAATATGATCAAAGATAATTTTTAAATAATTTGAATAATTCTCTCCCCATGAGCTAACTTTTGGGGTGGAGTTAGGCCCACTAATTTCTTAATAACACGAATCAAAATGCTTCAAAGGCTCACCATCAGGATGGGAAACAACGTTTGAGATACTGTATTTGTATGCCAAAATCATGTGTTTTGTAGTCTTCTAATTATGCTTATCTTACATCCTTCTATTTTGTATCGTTACTAATTCTCGCAGTCAGGTGCCAGCTCATGCATCTGCTGATCCATTGACCGGATGTGGTTAGTTAACGTATCATTGCAGACTCGTGATTGGAACATATAGTGAGACCCTTGGTGTTGCTCCAATAACGATGAAGGTGAAATTGTGGACAGAAGAAACGATTAAGATAGGATGATGCCAACAGCGAGAGTGTTAGATAAAATATTCCCCTAATTCCCCTAAGATCTCTATATATATATATATAAAAGCTAAACTGTAACAATAGTTGGATGCCAAGTGTCAAAAGAAAAATTTGTCCACATGTATCAATTCAGGTGTTAAGTTATGAATTCCACGTAGTTGCTCCATATATTTTAAATCAATTCAATTTGTATTATAATAGTGAGAGTAGTGTTTGGAAAGGAGTATTTGAAAATATGTGCGATAATTTATATATATACTTAAAAGCAAGATACAAAATTATCATGGGTCACTCTAATACTCAAGATTGGCTGACATGGCAATTTAAAAAAAAATATTTTTTTAAAAAAAATTAACTTCCTCTCTCTCACTTAATTATCTCCTTTAATGATTTTTTTCTCTTTCTTCTCCCTCTTTCAATTCTCTCTCTTTTTAATGATTTTTTTTTCTCTCTCTAATATTTAATTAATGCATACTCTCCCTCCTCATCTCTCTCACAGGTTAGGTACTTTTCTCCTCTCTCTTAATTCTATCTTTTAATGATTTCTTTTTCATATCTTTTTAATATCTTTCTCCATCTCTCAACTCTCTCTTTTAATGATTTCTCTCTCAACTATTACTTATTATTTTATTAGTTTTACATTTATTCCATAAATAATAATTAAATATTCGGCTATTTAATTACTATTTTTATTTAGTATTAGTTATTGGTTTATTTATTATTTTTCCAATATGCCTATTTAGATTGTATTTGAGGGAGTATTTTTATGAAGTTATTATTATATTTAATTATTAATTATTATCTAAGTAAGACTATATTTATGCATGGTAACGAGTACAAGCCATGTTAAGGAGTGAAGGATTAAACAAACTGATTGAAGCCATTAGCATATGATCCCAACCTCACATTGTTCGGATTCAAGGCAAATAAAAGATGACACGTGTTAAAATTTCACATTGGTTAAAAATATAATCAAGATAATCTTTAAATAATTTGGATAATTCTCTTCTCATGAGCTAATTTTTGGAGTGAAGTTAGGTCCACTAATTTTTTATCATTGTATCAAAGTCTATCATGTGATTGATATTGTGCCACCCGTAGATGTTCAGTCATGCAAAATTTCACGCTCCAGATGTTCAATCCTCGGTGTGAGGAGGTGTGTGAAAATTTCACATTGGTTAAAAATATGATCAAGATAATCTTTAAATAATTTGAATAATTCTCTCCCTATGAGCTAACTTTTGGGGTGGAGTTAGACTCACTAATTTCTTAATAACACGAATCAAAATGCTTCAAAGGCTCACCATCAGGATGGGAAACAACGTTCGAGATACTATATTTGTATGCCAAAATTATGTGTTTTGTAGTCTTCTAATTATGCTTATCTTACATCCTTCTATTTTGTATCGTTGCTAATTCTCGCGGTCAGGTGCCAGCTCATGCATCTGCTGATCCATTGACCGAATGTGGTTAGTTAACGTATCATTGCAAACTCGTGATTGGAACATATAGTGGGACCCTTGGTGTTGCTCCAATAACGATGAAGGTGAAACTGTGGACAGAAGAAATGATTAAGATAGGATGATGCCAACAGCGAGAGTGTTAGATAAAATATTTTTCTAATTCCCCTAATTCCCCTAATTCCCCTAAGATCTATATATATGTAAAAGCTAAACCGTAACAATAGTTAGATGCCAAGTGTCAAAAGAAGAATTTATCTACATATATTAATTCAGGTGTTAAGTTATGAATTTCATGCCGTTGCTCTATACATTTTGAATCAATTCAATTTGTATTATAATAGTGAGAGTAGTATTTGTAGATGTGACGTGGTAATTTGAGAATTTTTTAATTTTTTTTAGAAAAATAACTTTCTCTCTCTCACTTTTCCTCTCTCACTTAATTATCTCCTTTAATGATTTCTCTCTCTTTCTTTTAATAACTTCTCTCTTTCTTCTCCCTCTTTCAATTCTCTCTCTTTTTAATTATTTTTCTCTCTTCCTCTCTAATTTTTAATTAATGCATACTCTCTCTCCTCTCTCTCACAGGTTCGGTACTTTTCTCCTCTCTCTTAATTCTATTTTTTAATAATTTCTTTTTCTTTTCTTTTAATATCTCTCTTATCCCTCTCTCAACTCTCTCTTTTAATAATTTATCTCTTGATTTCTCTCTCAACTATTACTTATTATTTTATTCGTTTTATATTTATTTCATAAATAATAATTAAATATTCGACTATTTAATTACTATTTTTATTTAGTATTAGTTATTAGTTTATTTATTATTTTTCCAATATGCTTATTTAGATTGTATTTGAGGAAGTATTTTTATGAAGTTATTATTATATTTAATTATTCATTATTATCTAATTAAGATTATATTTATTTAATATTTATTCTTTTCTAATTAGTATTACTTATTGTTTTAATTTTAACTTCAATTGATTTTTAATATTTATTTAATTCAGAGAATTCATTTTGATTATTATTTGTATAAATTTTCATTTTACGTAATCAATGCTAATTATCTTATTTATGCACAGTAACCCAATCTTTGTGCATTTATGTAAATGTGTATATTTTAATTAATTTAAAATATGCACAGTAATCAAATGTGTATTTATGCCAGCGTTTTGCATAAAATTATTCCTTTTAGAGGTAGACAGCATTTATGAAAATAAAAATTTAATTAAAATAATAATTGTCACTCCTTTACTATTGGAGTGTGGCCTGTGGAATAATTAATTTAAAATGTGCACAATAATCAAATGTGCATTTATGCAAGCGTTTTGCATAAAATTATTCCTTTTAGATGTAGGCAGCATTCATGTAAATAAAAATTTAATCGATTAAATGTATCTTTTTATTAAAATAGTAACGGTCACTCCTTTATTATTGGAGTGTGGCATGTGGAAATTGAATCGATCAAATGTGCACAGTTCATTCAATGACACTTACTATATGAGGACTGTGGCCTGTTTGTAGGAGCGAACTGTAAGTTTAATCATACTCTGAGAATAAAATGAAATCAACATTCAGGTTTTTTTTTTTGCTTTTTTTGATACATGTCTTATGGTTAAAATTATTTTATGTATATTTTTTTTTTCCTTTAGTAGTTAGTGATCGAGAGTTTATTGTCCTCATTATTTTGACATTTTTAGATTGCACAATCAGATTCTTCAGAATTAGATCAGGTGAGGCGAGTTACCGACTTATTGTTGTATTCCTCATTTCTGTTTTTTATTGATCATTACAATATTTTTGAATTATTATCTATATATTCTCAGGATATCCTTAAGGAGCAATCAACTTTTGCATGTTTTACGTACCCACAATTTTATTTAACGTTGATTTCGTTTTGGGATTAATTATTTTACTTTCAAGTATCAACTATAATTCATTTGATAGAGTTTTTGTTCCCTATGCATCACCCCATTAATTAAATTTTTGATTTATTAAATATATGTTATATTTAGAAGAAATTTTTCGTGTTTGATGGATTATTTTTTATTTTTCTTATATATTTTCGAAATTTACTAAACTCATGTTTACTATCTATATTCGTAATTTTATAAAATTGATAAATTTATACTATATAAATTTATTTGATTAAGAATCAAAATTGCCATGGCAAATTTAGAATCAAGCTTTGCTTAATTAATTCTAATTTATATTTTAAGATTCAAAATTGCCACATGGCAAAATTAGAATCAAGCTTTGCTTAATTATTTCTAATTTATATTTTATTTCATAATTAATTTCGATCAATTACATTGCATATTGCTGCAAATTAATTATAATTTATAATTTATTCTCATTATATAGACATTATTGTTAATTGCACAAATTACAATCATGAATATAATTGGAGTGAGCCATTGAAATTAATTGTGTATTAATCTAATAAAACTGAAATAATTACTGTGCAACAAATCAGATGAAGGTGTTGTATACAAATAATCAATTATATTAATTAAATTTGGCTGACTTAGCAAATCTAAACCTTTTAAATTTTTAAAATTTTAATATCCTTTTTTATATCTTCTGCAATTAATGTCACAAGCACAATTTCACTCTGTTCTGAAATGCCAATTAACGTCTTATTCTAATTTTTTTTGTAAGTAGAACATGTTCTTTAACTAGAGATGTATTATCTATTTTTTTTTGTATATTTTAATTTTTGAAACCTATATAAATTTATTATAATTGTTTTAATTTTTTCATCCAAAATATCATTATCACAAAGATTTTTTATTAAAAATTACTATCCAAAAATAAATATATATTTTTGTAGAATAAATTCTTTCACGAGAGATGCATTATCTAATTTTTTTTTTGTATATTTTAATCTTTAAAATCTATATGAAGTTATT
Organism: Canna indica; assembly: GCA_034359265.1. Classification (NCBI taxonomy): domain Eukaryota; kingdom Viridiplantae; phylum Streptophyta; class Magnoliopsida; order Zingiberales; family Cannaceae; genus Canna; species Canna indica. The sequence goes on from CP136891.1 coordinate 2,074,757, forward strand.
ATAATTGCTTTGATTTTTTTAAATGCAAAATATCATTACTATGAATATTTTTATTAAAAATTACTCTCCAAAAAAATATATATTATTAAATAAAATATATACAATAATATAGAAGCTTTTTTATGTATTGAGGTAAAAAAAATCTCTTAAAAATATTAGTATTGATTCTTGATTTATATTTTTATTAATGCTTCTTTATTATTATATATATTTCTTTGAACCTATATTTTTGTGGCAATAATTATAGGTTTACTGAATGATTATTGAAAATATTTTTTAATATTATAATTATTATATATATATTTTTTCATTAGTTATCTATACTTATGCAAATTTGATTGATATAATTTATTTATATTTGTGTTATATTCAATGTTTACCCTTAAAATTTTTTATATTTTTCAATTTTATTTTTATATATTTTTTCTTAAAGTTTTTCATGACTTATTATATGCTTTGAAATATTTTTTTACCTTTTTATTCAAAAATTAATTAGTGTTTTATTTTTTATATATTTAAAAATGCTCTGAATATGACTAAAAATAAAAATAATATATACGAGCAATTGATGTCCATAATTGATTCGTCAAATTAATTAAAATTTATAATAATTTTTTATTAAAATAAAATCAACTTTTAATTCATAATAGAAAATATTTAATTTAAAGTAATTTTTAAAAGATCATTTTTTCAACTAAATGCATCATAAATTAGTTAACTCATAATAATTTAAAATTAACCTCCAATATTTTGGGAATCTTTCATTTTTGAATAATTAATTAATTTAGTGATTAATACAACAAATAAGCATTTAATTCTTCGATATGGTATTTTTTATTACCAAAATTAAAATATTGGCCATCACAAATAAGAAAATATCGTTATTAGAATTTGATCGATTAAGTTAGTTTGAGAAATTGGAGTCTTGCTTAATAACTCTACCTTGAGAGCTTAAATTCGAGTTAATGTGAGAAGAAACACATTATATATATATAATATAAAATAAATTAATAATTCAATTACCAAATATTATAATTATCACATTCGAAAATAGTAATTAATTATGATGAGTTTAATTTAGATTTTTTTTTTACATTTTATGCATATATTCGTGTATTTGGTTAATTTTAATTTCTAATTTAAGACAAAAAAATACAAATCATATTTAAAAATATATATATGATTTTATAATTATATACAATAAATTAAATTTATATATTCTTTTTCTCTACACTTATATGTTTTGATATATGATATTTGTTATTATTTTTAATTATTCAGGTATGAATATTATAATTTAAATTAACTTAATTTTAATTTATTATCATGATTTTTAAAATGATTTAAATTTAAATGATATGTATATATAATTACGTAACACGTGAATTTTCGACTAGTTAATAGTAAGAGGAGAGTGCTTTATAATGTATCATGATATTAATTATAATTTATAATTAAAGCAGGAGTCTTTTCAGTTTTCAATGTCTACTATTTTTTAAAACTAAATAATGTCTTTTGAAAGTTGCAGTGCACTTTTTATTTTAATTTTTAATTTTTATTTCGCTCTTATCTATTTTTCGCGCAACGCACGTGTTATACTAGTGTTGGTAATACCAAGAGTGGTCCACCAGTTACAGGAAGCTGCAAGAGGCAGTGGGCCGGGGGCCGGGCCCAGCATTACAAGATCGCAGAAGCGAAGTGGCAGCATAAAACGGCGGACAATGTTTTCGATCGCGAGAGAGAGAGAGAGGCGGGGGTTGACGAGGAATCTACCCACGCCAAGGGCTGCAGTCGAAGCGCCCATCCACCGTTATGGCGAGGGAGGAGGTACAGGTGATTCACTCCTGGTCGGCTCCCAGGTCTCTCAGCACCAGCCTCATGTACTCATTCGCCCAGGTTTCCTCTCGTTCTCTCCATTTAACCTTTCTACTTACTCCATGCCCCCCAAGTGCTCGATCGTGATTTCTGACTCTTCAAACTTGAGATTTAGACAGAATTTTGATCCTCATTATCCTCTTTATTGGTTTTAGAGGGACGACATGGAGGTAGTTGATGAGCCACTCTACGCAAACTTTTTGGTGGTGACCGGCGTGGAGAGGCCCTACCTTGATGAAGTCCTGTCCACGATGGTAATGAAGTATTTCTAATTTATGTTAACCTGTTTTCCTCAACGTGAGGTGGTGAAAGATCTAGGAAAATAGTCAGCTTCATCGATCAATTGCTAGGCATGATGGAGTATCGCCTCATTTTCCTTTGAAGTTTGTTTATGAAGTATAAAATGTTGCTCTGAGAGGAGAAAATTGATATATGGGGTGGAGTAGCATTTTGATTTTTCTTTGACTGAACTATCTAACTCATCCTTTTTCAGTCTTGAAGTCATTTGATGTATTTGTCTTTCTTTCTACTATTAACTAGTTTGAGTGTGATTACATAATGAAGGATTCTGATGGAAATAAGGTGGTCAAGGAGGTAATTTTTGGTCCCGGCGAGAAGAAATATCGATACTGCAAGGTATTAAGTTTCCATCATTGTCACTAGATGCTTGGACTAAACTGCTTTAGCCGAAAATTTCATTTTTTTAAAGAGAAGATAATATCTTTTTCTCATGGAAGATGATCAAACTAGTCACTTTATCCTTCTTTTTTCTCTTGTCACCTCCCGATAACCCTAATTAAAGGTTAACAACAACAAGTCAGACCTCAGGAATATTGGATACTAAAGATGACATACCCATGATTCAGATTCTGCTTAGTTTGGACCTCAATGTTTAGGGAGTCAAATTCAGTCTGAACTGAGGGTCACACCTAAGCCTGCCATGAATTACGTGCAAAGGCCTAGGAGCAGCAACAATCATATAGATTTTATTGTCCAATAATCTTTGACTGTTATAAGGATGTATGTGTTAAACATCACAAGGGTGTTTTCTTGTGTGCCTTAAAGGATTAGTCATATTAATAAAGAGAGGAATGCATCAACATATTTGAATATATTATGATGTGCTTTAGTTGCCAACATCCCATTATTTTTCTGGTAGACCATATATCTCATAAGTGGTGATGAACTTCATCCAAATGTAGATAACCATTGCACACTGTACTTAGCAACTTGCTTCACCTGTTTCTTTTAACAGGCTGAACAGTTTGCACCAGCTGGCTCAAGAATCTATTTTGCACAACCAACTCAAAATGGTTATGGCTGACTAGCTCATCCAATTGAGATGATTGGTGATGCATGCATGTTCCAATCCCTTTGGAAAAACATTTGTTATGCTTGTATGGTTCATAAACACTTCTTCTATATTCTTAACAGCTGGGGCAATAGTGCAGCTATATAACTTAATGCTACTAGGATATACTTTTTTGTACTAAGTATCTTGATAAATTTCTTAACATGATTACAATATTTAATTATCGAGGGCCATCTCCTGAATCTATGGGACCAAATTGATATTTAGTACAACCTATCATAGTTCTGATAGTTATTTGCTTTCCTGTTTGTAGCATATGGCGAAGCAGCGTCTTCCTAACTTGAAGAATGATTTGATGAAGAAAGGAAAGCATTTTATATTGATACGCAATCCACTTAATATCTTGGTAAATTCATTTTTTGGAATACAACTCTTTTTATTTTCTATTTCCTAACTAGCATGAGTTTGATATATAATTCTGTTTAATCATTTGATATTTAGCTCTTCTATAAATAATTCAACTTTATAAGATGTTTGGTTCTTGGTTATAATTGGACAGTTCAAACTTTTGTATTATTCTTAAAATCTTAAGAGCATCTATTATATTTGAACTAGTTTATAGAGGGCCAGCTAGAAGGAAACTTTAGGTTCATCCACTTATAACTACAACTGTGAAATGTATGATTTTCATAGTCTTATTGTGGTCATACGGACATTTCAGTCATTAAGTGGGAGTTTGGTTGTTGTGACACTGAAAATTCCTGAGCAAGTGATGGCTCTATGCTCTCAAAGCCTCAACTCAAATGTGAGATCCAAAAGGAAAGATGTCGGGGAACACCATAGTTGTCAGGGGCGCAAAGCGCATCGAGCGCAAAGGTCCCTTGGAGCTATAGCGCATAGCGCAGTGCGAAGCGGACACTACAAATTCCTGAGCAAGTGATGGCTCTATGCTCCCAAAGCCTCAACTCAAATGTGAGATCCAAAAGGAAAGATGTTGGGGAACACCATAGTTGTCAGGGGCGCAAATCGCATTGACGCGCAAAGGTCCCTTGGAGCTATAGCGCATAGCGCAGTGCGAAGCGCGCGCTTTATTGAAATAAAGCGCAAAATTAAAAACATAGGTATATTTTATGTATACACCAAAAATATCAATAGATTCCAACTATCATAAACACTAACAACTAAATATTCAAAATAATGAAGAAACCATGTTCATAACATAAGATAAACCAAGCAAAGCATCGTAAATCAATCATAAAGATAACCTACTACAATTAGAAAGAGCAAAAACAGAGCCAAAAGAAGGGAAAAAGACAACAAAAAAGTAAGATGAGAAAAGAGTTAAAAAATGTAGATAAAAGAAAAAAAAAGTAAAAAGATAAACTGGTAACATAAAGAAAAATAAGAGTAGATAAGAATTTAGAAGATCATAGGATGAGAAAAGAGTAGAAAATTACCTGGGAGATGAAGAAGACTTTCCCAAAATGTCTTTGGTCTTTTCAAAAAATTTTGGCCTTCTAAAAAACCCTTGGCCTTCCAAAGAACCCTTAGCCTTCCAAAGAAAAAAGCATGGAAGAAAAAATTTGCAGGATTTCAGCGTAGCACACTTTTTGCTGCACTAAAATCTGTTGCGCATAGCGCAGCGAAGCGCACAGGGTGCACGTCGCTGCGCTATGCACTATAGCGTGCGCTATATGCGCTTTTGACAACTATGCCGGAACACAAAATAAAGATTAAAGAAAATTAATGGTTTGCTAGACTACAGGAAGATTGGAGTAATTGATTCATTCTAATTGGAAAAGTACTGTTCTAGATCAATTGGTCACTGCATCATGTTTTTCTAATGTTATTCATGTCTATTGGAGGACTTTGAAGGTTAGAGTCTTCTTCTTTTCATAATTTTGGTTACATTTCTGAAAATTCATAGAAGCATACTTTCTTAGGTATACCATACTGAACTTACTTTAATAGCAATATTGGCTAATTATCACTGCAATAATCTGGTTACAATTTAATTACAATCATGTCTCTTTTGTGTATCTATGAAGCAAAACCTTCAATATTGTCTACTTGTTTGACTATGTTGGTTTTGTATGTCATCAGCAATCATTCAACAAAGTTGTACCACCTTCATTTCTTGAGCTGGGTTTGGGAGATCTTGTGTCTATATATAGCGAGCTTTGTGAGCTTGGTGTTTCACCACCTGTAATAGATGCCGACGACTTACAAAATGATCCAGAGGTTAACTTGCCTTTTTGTATGTGAATTTGTTTATTAATTGCTGTAGTTGAAGTGCTTTTAAATATTACTGGTACATGTCTTTGATGAATAATATTTATGTTTTTAGTTTTCTTTCCTTTTTTAAAAGTCACTCTTTCTATGTCTATATATTGGATAAGATTCAATGGACGTGAGCAATACAACTGGAACTGTTGTATAATCATAAGTCGAATGCTGGTGATCAGACAACTTGAAGTTTTACTTGTTTGAACAGGATACATGAGTATTCATATTGTAGTCTAGCACATCATTGTCGTATATTCTCTTTATGTAGATTATAAATAATAAATCAATAAATCATCTTGGTGAGTATCATTAAATAAGCAGCAGAATGCAATGGAAAGAACAAAAAAAATGGCCTAACAGATAGATCCTAAATTTAAGAAGAAAGAAAAATTTGCATGTCAAATTCTTCTTCAATTGTAGAAGGTGGCAACGATACATGTGGAGCTCTTGGCCTGAGAACAGTGGGTGGAGCGAGACTTGCAAAAAAAAACCGATAAGCAAGAATAGGGGCTCGAATGTTCGTTGCTAGGGTAGCAAATCCTCTATATTGAAGATTGGACTAATGTTTAATTCTTGGCAAGTCAGTTACATATGCGTTAGAGCAGATGTTATAATATGATATGGGTTGGTCGCTTGAGCATGAAGCTTTTTAGAAGAATTTTTAGGGTATCTCTTAGGGTACACTTGAACAATAACGTAGTCTCTCTCATTGTACTCATATAGTCTACGATGAGTACTCTTTCAGTCAACATGCAATTTATAATGTTTATTACTTAGTACAATTTTGTGCCTAACATCAACATGAATCTCTCTAATACGCTCAACAAAATTCATAGCAGACTCATAAGGTCGAGAAAAAATAGACAATGGAATGAAGTTAACATTAACACGTTGATGAGATGGACAACCATAAACAATTTCAAATGCACTTTTCTAGAATTGTTACAGGTAAATTCAACACCTAGCAAGATTAAGTCCCAAGTACCTAATTTCCACCTCCTAGACATGGGATAAAATGCGCCATTTTGGAAAACCTATCCACAACCACTAAAATAGATCCATATCCATCCATGCATAGTTTTTGGTAACCCTAAGACAACATCTATACTAAGGTCTTTCTATCACGAGGAATGGGCAACAATGTGTACAAGACGATATTTTGCTTTCTAGCTTTAGCTAGTTGGCAAGTTCGACATTGAGACACAGTCCTAGCTATATAATGTTTTAAAGAGGGCAAAAAGAATTTTTCAAAGAGATCAAAGCTATGATTGTCCTTACCAAAATAATCAACAAGAGCTCCTGCATGCAACTCTTGCCAGCATAAATTTTCCGTAGCTAAGGGCATCAATTAGTAACTTTGACATCACCATTCAAGAGGAAAGTCAGTCACACATTATCGATCTTGTTAATCACCCATTTGGGAAGTTTAAGGATTCTCATGTGGTAGGCTGGCAGGGAGGAAGGAACACTATTGACAAGTTTGAGCCTTCCAGCAACAGACAAGCATTTAGCCTTCTAGGGTGAAAAACCTCTATCCACCTCACGATCTACAGTTCCAAATGGGCGAAATGGTGTTGCTACGCCTCCACCCCTACTGATAGCATACTGTGGCCACAAGGAGATCCCAGAAATTAGCTCCCAGGTTTTATGGTCCATTTAGAATCAAGCGTTGTATAGGCCAGGTCGCATACAAACTGGATTTACCCCCAACAGCCAACTCCATCGAGTTTTCCATGTCTCCTTCCTCAATTTCTCAAAAAATATAAAGAAGGTGTTGTTCCATAGAGCCTCAACTTCCACCAGTACAGATTACATTCCTTTCCCACTAGCCATCTTGGACTTCCGACGACGACAAGGAGACATTGAATTATTAGTGCACTGGCAAGGTATGTCACCCACAGATGCTTCCTGGGAATCTTCAATCTTATGCTGATTTTAAAAATCGATTTCCTAATTTTGAGCTTGGGGACAAGCTCCATTCGGAGGGAGGAGATGATGTTATGGTCAAACCAGGGGACCCAATCGCAAGCAAAAGCCTCACTCTCCAAAGGACTTGATAAACGCTGGGCAAGACATTACTCAAGCGGCCGATGGAGAAGATTTAAAACAGGGCAAGAAGGCTAAGCAACATGAGATATTTTCCAACCTAATGATTGGGTCAGCAGGCTTATCATAGAATTTGCAGGAGTTATGATAAAGTTCATCACCAAGTTCTTTGGAATTTATCTATTGTTATCTTTTCATTTCAAGTCAAGCTATGAATGAGTCCAAAAAGGATGACAACATAACATGTATAAAAAGGGAACTCATTGAAATAAAAAGGCACCACTGGTGTTTACAAGAATTATACATCTCTCTCTCTATCTATCTGTCTTGTTCTTTCCTACCCATCTCTCCACCATCTGGACTCAACCAGGGCTTCCCATCCAGCCAACATAGGTAGAAAGAAGGAAAGCTCGGCTGACTCTCCGGCATCCAATTCCATGGACGGGTAGAAAAGAGAACAACTGTCGTCGCACCTAATCGCCCGTGGACTAGATCTCAAGCCAAGGCCATAACACATGCCTCCCTAGAGCCCACAAAAGTGAGATTGGGTCACCCTTTTTTTAGTTTATCGTGCCTTGCTAATTTTGACAATGAAAATAAAAAATCAAGGCTTAAAAGATGGGCTCAGGGGTCACACTCATAATAGATGGGTCATTATTACAGGTGTTAGTTGGAACTTAGGTTCAGATGAATTTGGATATCAGTGTAGCACTATCTTACAGATGTTAGTTCACGATTTGATGACAAGTATTGGCCTTTCGATAATATTTTCCTGATATAATCTAATTGTATTATTTTGCAGGTTGTCCTCCGCGGTCTTTGTCAAGATCTGGACATCCCATTTCAGACATCAATGCTCAAGTATGTCAACAACATAGATTTTGTAGTCACTTGTTCTGAGTTAAAATATGTGCATACATCACTATGATGATGCTTGGGGTTTATTTTTGAAGTTATAATCTAACCTGACGGTCTTGGAAAGATTACAATAGCATAACTATTACAGAGTAGTGCCAGAAACTTATTTGTGCTAAAAATTACCGTAACGAATCTACTTGTATAGGCATCTCTAGCTCTCTAGGATAGAAGTGTATATTTTTCTTAAAGACCTGGTTTTCCGCTATTAAATTTCTAGATAACTATGTTATTTTTTATAGGCAAGTAATTCCCACAACTAGTTGTAACTATTGAGTAACAAAGATTTATTTGTGAATTAAAAGTTTGGAACCAAAATGAACATCATAAGATACAAATTTGATCTTCTTAGTGAAAGCAGATATTTATCGATTTAGGGTTTTGAATGGGCTGAAGCTGAACATAATCTACTATTTCTACTTCAACTAAATCACATAATTGAAAAAGGCCTTTCCTTTTTTTTTTCAAGAAAAAATATTTTGACATTTCTGTCATAACTTAAAGTAATGTCAATATGGACAATGTGGAGGTTTTGAAAGCTAAAGTTTAATTTGCAATATATCTGAAATGTGTACATGATTCGGATATATATATATATATATATATAATTTTGTGAGTACAGGTATAGAAAAGGATCATGATCTAATATACCTTGAGGATCAAGAAAAACAGATAGCTGAGATAGAAAGATAACTCTTCAGCTTATGCCCTTTGTTCTTGTAAGTTGTAACCACTAATGACTGAAGAGGACCATGACTATTAGAATCTTGCTTTCTTAAGCTTAATATAAGTGTGCTTTCACAATACATTGACTTTTTTTCGCTGAAAACAAATGAATATGTGTTTAGTAAACTTACCTTGGTATCGTGTTCCTTGCATTAAATGTCAATTCTTCAATTTATTTGGAATTGTTTTATTGTTTTTACAGGTGGGAAGCTGGTCCAAAGCCATTTGATGGAATTTGGGCTCCCTGGTGGTATGGGAGTGTGCACAAGTCTACGGGTTTCAAAAAGCCACAGCAATACTCCATGGTAACTTACATTCTCACTACCCATTGGAGAACCACGATTACTATATCCAAATATAGTTTGTGGATGTCTTTGCATTACTTATTGTTGCCAACTGTGATTATGTTGTAATTTTGTCAGGAAGATTCATCTCCAAGTAACTGAATCAAAGCATAATTAGCAGAGACAAAATATCAAAAACTTCAGAATCATTGGTGTTGGGTGTCCAATTGATTGAGTATAAAAAAATTTGGAGAAATGTGTGCATCATACTTGGCAGACACAACTTATCAAAAAATCATGTGAAATATATTTAAATATGAAGAAATCTATATAAGAGCATGGTAATGTATACTAGTACCATGGTTCAAAATATTGATGGGACCAGTATTCATACCACACACTTATATGAAGAATGAAATTAGTATAATGATCACTTATCCCAAAAGCTATACTCCTCTCATATGTTAAGAATGTCTGAGCCCGACACATGGTTGACTTACTTAGCTAGGAGTTCAGATATTTTTTTGTTCCATGACTTTGATAGGTTGCTAAACAGGTACCTTTGTATTTCTTGGTACCATGATAAGTTTGATCAGTGACCACTTATACGAAAAGTTTAAACTGTCAAGACTAAGGAAAGAAACCAATAAATACTCTTTATATTCTTAACAACTAGGAACCACTTGGTAAGTTGATAAATCATTCAATTTAATTCTTTTGGTGATTTTGAATTTAATAATGGTAATAGGTAATATAACAATATGTTAGTAGTGTACGAGATATTTTAGTGCATTTAGTTTCAGATATCTAGTTTATTTAGTCAAAGAATATTATTTTTGATTTACAAGGCATCAGATCGGGTAATAATAACTTATGTAGAAAGTGTTTTGGATTTTTTTAGTTTCTTTTCGTTTCCTTAGGTGGAGGAATATAGTTCATTACTTCATTTAGTCACACAAAATTATATTTCCTCTCACCCATAGTCTTCTTCATCCCGCCTGTAATCCACCTAACTTAGGATTACTGACCTTTTACTTTTCTACTTTGTTTTTTTTCTTTGCTTTTCAACTCTATGCTAAAACATAAGGCAGTTACATAGGTGTGAACTACTGAATAATGATATCAAGAAAACTCATGGTGCAAAATAAAATACTTGGTTGAATTAGCTGCTAAATAGGTGAAATAGTAGGGTTAAGGGAATCACCAAATCAGCTGGCTAGGAAACCAAGTACACCTGCATATGAAAGATCCTAGAGATACTGAGTATAACCAATCAGCCATGAGCAATGGTGCTTTTGAATTTTATGGAGGGAGATGACAGATAGCTAAATAATGAGGGACTATAATTGATTTTTATGCTAACAATTACTAGAGTACTATTCAGTATTCATTTATGTCTAGGTATAAGTGTAACAACAAAGTTTGCCCAATAATCTCATAATGGTTAAGAGAAAGGATATAGTTTTAAAAATGTTGAGTACCCTACTGTTATTACTGGCTTTTAGTATATTCTATAGTTCTGGCTTGGTCTGCTCCATACGATGTTAGTTTAAGGATTTGATTCCAAGCCACATTCCTATCTTATTGAGCAGCTGAGCTTATTGCTGTCAAGACTCTACTATAGGATATATGTTATTCAGTAAACTGAAGTGCTGGTGGAAATAAAAAAAATTGGTATGAAAAAATGAACCTAGCAACTAAAACACTAATCAGCTTCTGGTTCTCCATCTTCGAGTTCTCTTCTCATAATTCAATCCTCTTTTCTGATGATCTGATACAGCAAGGATATGCGGAGATTGCTTAGTGATGCCAGCTATTGTTTAACAACTAACATCACAAAAAAATGGCAGATTAATTCAGATATAGAACTTTCAGAGTTGCTCTTGGACAGCAGTCCAGTTCATGGAAAACAGAGTGCTGGTTTTGCTATTTAAGCCCTTTGCATGAATTTCTAGTGAGACTGGCAATTTTGGTTCCCCACAAGGCCACACTATCATTCAGCTCAAGTTATGTTTCATGTGCAAAACTACTAAAGAATGAGAAAAAGCATAGTGGGTCTAACTGGGCCATGTTGTTTGTTCTTCTGCATGTAATGAACCTTTATGAATGTTATTGTGAATTTTCATTTTTTTTTTCTATTTCCAATGTAAAATCTCCTTCAACTAATTCCTAACAAACTGCAATCTCTGCATAACTTGCACTGACATTGTTTTCTTGAAACTAAATTAATCAGTGATACCTACTCCTATGTTAACGTTTATCTGCAATATCATTAATTATGTCAAATGAAATCATTCTGTAGTGTATCCACGTTTAAGCCCCTAGTCACTTCGTAACAGGATTTTTTTCAAGTTTGTTTGACACTTCTGTTGTTAAATAGTTGAATGGGCATAACCGAAGCACTCAAATTCAGTAGTGTGCATCCTTGCTCTGTAAAATGTTCATACTTCATATGTCGCACTTTTAGTAAGTTGTCACAGTCTCAAAACTGTTTAAAACTCTACTATCCTTCATGTTAGCCTTCAAAGATGCATTTATACTATTGTTAAACAATTTGCTGATTTGTGCTACTAGTGTTAAAAGGATGTTTGCAATTTTCTGTTAAGCAGAAGACCTTTTCAATTTTTCCTGACATCTGAATGGAAAATTTTGAGTATTTCTCGTATAAAAAACTATGCAGCCTTTTCCACTTGAGTTATATGACTTGCTAGAACAAAGCCTGCCTTTCTACAACATGCTCAGAAACCGTTGTAGGAGATTAGTGTCCTCTCTTCATCCTCCATTACCTCTTCCTCGTCTTCCTGTTCCAGCCAACAAGAAGTTACTAGTTTGGGTTGGTGATGAGCTTGTACCTCGTGAGCATGCCAAGGTATCAGGAAATATTATTCTGGTTGTCATTTGACTCATTTCTGATGTTAAATTTATGCCACTTTCTTTGGGTTTTAGTTGCATAACAATGTTGTTCTTGAAGGTCTCAGTGCTTGATTCAGTTGTACAAGGTGGTGATGCAGCATGGGAAGGACTCCGCGTGTATGATGGAAAAGTTTTTAAGCTTGAAGAACATTTAGATCGGTAGTGTTCTTTATCCAGCTTAGTGTAGGCATCCTTTTTTATATAACACAACCACATGGTGCATAAATAATATTTTGTTTTCTTATTTTGTTCTCTTATCAGATTGTTCGATTCAGCCAAAGCCTTAGCCTTTAGCAACATACCAAGCCGAGAAGAGGTGACATCTAAAGTTTCGTACTGCAATACTGTTTATACCTTGAGGCACTAGAATGATTAACATGTTACAACTTGTGGCATTGTTTGGAATAAAATAGTTCTTTGATTTGTGACTTGGTCATTGATGGTAACTGATACTGACAGAATAAAATCCTGAATATTTTCAACCTTTCAGATAAAGGAAGCTGTCTTCAAAACCCTCATTTCAAATGGGATGTTTGATAATGCTCATATTAGACTCACTCTAACACGTGGGGAAAAGGTAATTGGCATTTTTGGTGGTCATCATTCATTAGTTGAGGATCAAATATGTAGAAAAAATATGAAGGTTTAAAGATATATATATATATATATATATATATATATATATATCTCATCTCTCTCTCTCTCTCTCATAGGTTACATCTGGAATGAGTCCAGCTTTCAATCTTTATGGATGCACTTTGATTGGTAACGATTGTATCTTTTATAGCAGTTCTGGACTTTTATTTCCTGGCATTATAATACATCATAGATATATTTGCTCCAGTTATTCTCTTCTTTTTTTTCCTCTGCTCTTGAGGCTCTAAATAAACGTCAACTGGTTTTTATGTGATCAGAAGTTCAGAACAACAGTGCCATTCTGCCTGTATAGTGAATATTCACAATTTTAATGTCTCTAAACTTTTCTTTGAGTAATGCAGTGCTTGCTGAGTGGAAACCACCAGTTTATGACAATTCAAGTGGCATAAGATTGGTTACTGCAACTACTCGTCGCAATTCCCCAAATGTAAGATTATTCAGCTAACTTTTTATATTGTTATTTCTTGAACTACTGCAAGAAAATTTTGTATCGTAGTTCTATGAAATTTTATGGTTTAATAATTTGGAAAAATATTAGCAATATACTTTTATCTATCAAGAGATGTTTAAAATCAGTTTTGCTATTGAATACTTACAGCAAGTAATGCTTGAGCTTTAAAGAAACAATCACTTAGTCATTACCTCTTTTTTTTTAAGAAACAGATTTATCCAAAAGATAGCCCAGGGCTTCATTAGATATGGAAAGTTAAGAAAAAAAGTCAAAGAAGGAAAAGCTTACCTACAAGGTTGTAGCACTAAAAAACAAACACAAAATAGGGAGTGGCTCAGCTAGTTGTCTATCCTGCCCCTTGCTACACTCTCCCTACAGGACACCACAAGCCTCTCTATGGACATTGTAACATTTAAAAAAATTCTATTCTTTTTCTATCTGTCTCTCCACACGATCCCTCAAACCCGCTTTCATCCCCATCCATGGTTTAAAAATGTACTGTATCTGTTTATGGGTTTTTCAAAATATTAGTATCGTTTTTGGGGGGCTTTGAGGCTATAAGAAGCCCTCAAATCCCTTGTGAAGTTATGTACATTCATCTCAATCTTTCATTTTCATCTAAACCTCTCTGAATCTCTCAAACCTCCTGTGAGGTCTCCAAACCCCTCAAATCCCTCTTGTTTGGAGTGTTAAATGAAAAAAGAAAACAACTTGTACTGCTACAATTTGCTACACTCTGGTGTGTATTGGGTTGTACTAAGTGTCGGTACAGTACTCAAAAGGTATAACCGGTACCAGGTAGTTATCAAGATCGATAACAATACAAGTATTTAACCTTGTCCCATCCACATGTCCTAGTTGTGGATAGGGGATTGGAAATATAGTTGTTTTGCCTCATCCGGCCACCTCCTCGAGAGGCACAACCAATCCCTCAGGACCAAGGGATAGCTTTGGAAAAGATGCTCCGTCATCTCAACACTCCTATTGCAAAAAATGCACTTGTTATCGACAATGTTTATGCCTTTGGCGGCTAGTTGTGCTTTGGTTTGCATATGATCCTTGTACAATAGCCATAGAAATTTTTTTCAGCAGACATTCTATTTTCCATAAGGCGAACCCTTGATCCCTATGCCCTTTTGTTTGGTATCCTCGCATACAATAATTTAATGGAGAAATACCCCATTCCCACACCACCACCATTTAATCTCATCATCTTTCAGCAAAGTGGAAATATTTTGGATAATTTCAGTCATCTTGTGAACTCGTTGCATAGGCGCACTATACCAGAATCGAGACCGACTCAACTCACCTACGGTCCCTAAGCATATATCCTTGACCGTGCACCTTGGCCTAGAGTCCAACCAAAAGACATCAGAAACTTGTTCTTTAGGCATCAATAGCTGCATCATGGTTCTGACTAGAAGCTTGTACTTTCTCCAGTTCCAATCTCATTGCACAGGCCATTTTAAAAAAATGCTTTGATCTTGTAGATGCCCTTCCAAATGGCCTATTGACCATGCATGAAATATTTTTTTGCACCACTTTCACCCACAACATTTTTTGTTATCGATCAAACTCCACCATCACTGACCCAAGCTTACCCAATTGTGAAGCTTTAGATCCACCACTCCCCAACCCCTATTTATTTTTTGGCATGGTCACCAAACCTCGGATGGCTAGGCATTTGATCCCATGTATTGTGTCATTTCCACTTGATAGGAATGCCCACCTTCTCTTATCAACTTTTCCAAACCAACCAAGAGACAAGTCAGGTGTATTTTTGTTGTTCTACTGTGTGAATTTGCAATCTGAAATCCAGAGATCTATAAGTTAGAGCTCCAAGATTATTTCGAAAAAAACACGCTGATTACTTATATAAGCTACTGCAGTTGCAACATTCGTCTATGCTTTTGGTGACATTGAAGTCCTCGCCTATTACCATTGGAATATCTCTCATGTTCCAAGCCCTCCGTAGTTCGTTCCAACCATATCCCTTGTCCTCTCTTCATGAGGAGCTGTATACATTCACCACCCACATCTCCCATTGTAAGGCACAATTTCACAACAGTCAGGTCAGGTAATATCTTCCTCAAAATGCCAACGCACACTCCCAATAATTAGCATTACAAGCAGTAATAAGGCTACCCTTAGATCCAATTGCATCTAAGACAGTGAAGCACGATTGGCCATAGATTCGCTGCAAATTCCACTATGAAAACTCTTTGGATTTCTCTCTTGCAAACAAATAACTGAATTAATCGAAGCTTTGGTAACATTTTTTATCATACAAGCCTTACTATTTAAAATAAGATATAGCAAGTAGGTGTAGACATAGAGCAAACCAAAATGGCTGTCACCTTCACAAAATGGGTCATGCCAAACCCACCAAAAGGTTCCGAGGATGTGGGCCTAAGTGGCCACCGCTGCTCCTTTACACTTTGCCTAAGGCATAGGTGAATCATCTTCGGTATTTGGCCTAAGGCATCATACTTCACCTGCATTTTACACTTCGGTATTTGGCCTAAGGTGTCATACGCCATTTGTGTCATCGTGGGCGTTGATATTTAGACCATCTGATCCCATCCATCTACTCCACACCATCTCAATGTTGATGATGAACAATGTACCATTTATGCACAGGTGAAGCATCTTCAATATTTGGCCTAAGGCGTCATACTTCACCTGCACTTTACACATTCAGATATCCTGCCAAGTTTCATAGTCTGGCGACTTTTATGAGGGTGGCGAACGGAGAGACTACAGCAACGAGATCCTCCTAGTTCTAGAGTTCAAGCAATAAGCACAGGTGCAAGCATATCTCGAGGTGGTGTTTATCATGCCTAGCTCCATCTGCAAACCATCATTACCCCACCTCTATTTGGAGATGATTATGTTGAAAGAAGCATCTGCGAAGAAGGTTAGCTTTGTAATAGTTCAAAGGGCAAATCACAAGAAATCTTCTATCTGGGCAATGACAAGCTTGCTGGTTTTGCCCATGCTTCTGGTAGCCAGCCATCCAACGCAACCGCCAGGACGTCAACTACACGAGGCCAATCCAAGTTTGGTCCTTATACGAGAATGGAATGAACGCAGCCATAGTAGCCAGGATGCCTTCCATCACGGTGGGGTGTCTCCTAGTAATCTTCTTCTCTGATTGCTGCTCTTTGAATGGAAGTGGATTGCAGAGTTCATCTCCCTCATGGAGACTTAAATCTTCTATTGGCCCAACCACTTGGACCTCAGGAATTAAAGATCGTCTAGTCATTACTTGTTAACACTTCATAACCTTACATGTCGTAGATGTTTTTTCATCTTCTTTATTATTGACATTATCTAAGTTGAACTATATATTCTTTCATCTAAATATGTTATGCACTTAGAATTTTTTTCACCTTTTTTGCAGAGCATAGACTCAAAGATTCATCACAACAATCTTATCAACAACATATTGGCCAAGGTTTTTCTTTTCCTTCAATATGGAACAATAAATACCCCAGTTTCTTATTATTGGTTTCGCCTATTAATACCTATGTCTTGCAGATAGAAGGCAACCTTGCCAATGCGGATGATGCCATCATGCTAGACAAAGATGGTTTTGTCTCTGAAACTAATGCTACAAACATTGTGAGACATTTTACAAATTGCATTGTTGGCATCTTAATACTTAATATCCAGTAATATAAACATGCATCAATCTTTTTGCAGTTTATGGTAAAGAAGGGGCACGTGTCCACACCTCATGCTGACTACTGCCTTCCAGGAATAACTCGGGCAACTGTAAGTTCCATATTCTTCCTTACTTCTCCAAAGTGTTCGCCTCCAAATCAGTAAAGAAGCCTCATTGCAAAACATTACTTATTATATAGAAATTCTTCTATAGAGGCAAATATTTGTTGCAATATTTTATAAACAAGACTAGCAGAGAAGCCTACTCAATAGAAAGACACAAAAATGAATCATAGGAACACAAGTGTTCTTAGAAAGGCATCATTATTTACTTTCCATACTTAAATTAAGAAGATATGGACCATCTTTCCATACTCCAACCAAGAAAATTGGATCTTCTATCCAGATTCAGAGACAAATGTTCTACATAGGATTTGTAAGTTTGGTAGAAAGAAAAATACCTAATTATGTAGCCCTATAAAATACCTATGTAACTAGGACTAACACAGAAATTATGACTTGATATTTCTAACTATCACAAGTGGTCTCTTGGCACAGCTCTATGAATCTTTTGATATGTCCGAGTATGAAAAGATCCAATGATTCTTATGTCTTAATTGATATAAAGTTTCTCGATCATTTTCATATGCTAAATTAAGACAGATAATTATTTAACAAGTTTATGGTTATTTTCTATGGCAAAATTTTTATTTTATAGCTTTGCCTTTAGCTAGAACTGTTGGTGCAGTTTGTTCTCTGATTATAAGGATGAAACCAAATTCATAGCCTTGGCTGAGGCTGCTTCAATTTGTAATGTATAGCCATAAAGCTCAGGAAATGATGAGTTATTCCATAGCTGAAAAACTTGCTTGTGTAGGCTTTGAAGAAGTCAGTATTCTAGGTGTTCTAGTAATTATGTGTTATTGTATTTCTAGTAATGAATTAGAAGTATGGATGGATAAAATCTTTATACCTAGCATCCATTCTAAAAGTAGATGTAATGTTCTGAATTTGAATTACAGGTTATGGATCTTGTTATACAAGAGAATTTAATTCTTCATGAGCGACGCATAAGTCTATCAGAGTTCCATGCTGCAGATGAGGTATACAATTTTGACATTACCAGACTTAATAATCTGGTGTAAGTGTTTGATCTCCTCTACAATAGTAAAAAATATGTTTAAGTGGGAGCCCCCACAAACATATATATGTTTATGGCTATAAGGTGGGTTTCAATGCTGTTATTGACTTAATAAAGTGTCCACCCGTAACTCTATTGCACGTCTATAATTCTTAATAATTTTCTGTTGAATCCTGAGGTTGCAATGAAGTTTTATTACTCTTTCTTTGAACTTTAATTTTAGTAATATTGGATTTAGTAGTTTTCAGTACCAACTCTGCATGATGATGTTGATGTCACCATTTATCATTTGTAGGTTTGGACAACAGGAACGATGGGTGAACTTACACCAGTAAGTTTTTATTCTTTTGCATTTCATTAATTCAACATTATTCTTCAAAAGTTTTACTGTCAAGTAGTTGATTCATTTGCATGCATATAAATACGTAGGCTATATTAGTTTCTTTTAATATTTTTTCTACTTTTTCAAAAATAAAATTTAATAATTTTTAAAACTAAAATATTGTTCTACTAAGGGTAAACCATTTAGTTTATAAATATATAGGGCATGGATGAAAAAGAGAGGAAATCCATTAAAAGTGGTGACTTAAAACTGTCTAGAAAACCTAAAAGCTCTGAAAGCTCTTATGAATCCATCATAAGTGACAGCAAACTTGAACAAACGCCAATGTTTTTAACTTTTCAAGTTTGACTAGATTACTAGAACACCTAACTCGGGCAGGTGGGGAATAATCTCATTTAATATGGAAAATATTCAGCAACTATGTTCCAGTTTTGCATTTACCCTAACCTGAAAAAGCACTAGTAAAGTAGTGCAATGTTAGACAAGTTTGCTAAAGAAGTTTGGTTTAGTCAGGGCTATAATTTTTTTTGTCTGGTTTGCATCTTTGACTGCACTAAACCAAAAAAATCAAATTCTTTAAAATAATTTTTAGTTTTGTTGTATTCATATTTTATTTTATTTAAAATAGTAATTAATAATATTATATATTTAGTTTAAGTGGAATATCTTTGAATCAATTGATCCTCAAGGCACTTCAATTTTGTTTATAAAGTTTGGCAAAGAAAAATAGTAGATTTGGTTTGATTTCATTTAAATCAACTAGTAAGAGCAACAACAACAACTTAGTAAATTCTCAACTATTTATGATTTTTTTCCTACTAATTAGTTAGACACTTGTAGAGTAATTCAAATTTAAGCCCCTCATATGTATTCTTAAAATGTGATTTAAAAAAAAAATAATTGAGTTGCTTCGAGCAGGTCGTCATGATTGATGGCCGTGTCATTGGAAATGGAGAAGTTGGTCCAGTTACCAGAAGAATACAAAATGCTTACAAAGCCTTGACTGCAGAACTCGGCGTTCCAATACCTGTTCCTGCAAAGAAATAATTTAGATCATCATTGATAGAGGCCTGATGAATCTCTATTTATCGGGCTTGTCTTGCAATAAGGTTCTCTTTTAATTTCATCGTGGAATGTCCCGCATTCTTGCCATTTTCAATGAATTCACGAGTTTTCCAACATAAGGTACATTGTACTTATTCCTATTGCTATTAAGTGCATATCATTTTTCATGTGGTTTCATCACCATGAGGATGACGATCTGAGGTGTTTGCTCACTGATTTATGTCCATGCAAGAGACAATTCTACGGGATATTTTATATAATGATTTAGGGTTTAGAGTTTAGAGTTGATAAAAAGTCATGTGAAAAATATAACTTCCTGAAAAGTAAAAAATTCTCTTTTTTGATCGAGAAGAAGTATGCGTACTTCTTGAAGAAGTTTTGCTCTACTTATTTAGGGCATGTTTGTTAGCTATGTTCTCGATTTTTGTTTTCGTCCGAAACCGAAAACGGACTTGAAACGTTGTTTGTTGATGACAACATGGGTGGGTTTCGGTTCGTGTTTTGCGAAAATCCGTTTTCGCAAAACACCCAAATACACACAAGTGTGAAAATTACTTCAACTAGTTTTCTGCGTTTTTACGACTCTTTTGAGATAAAAGTTTTGCGAAATATGAAAATTAGACATGTCAAACAAATAGATTTTCGCCAAACAAAAAAATCGAAACTCGAAAATCGATTTCAATTTTCGCGAAACAAAAACTTGAAAAAAATTCTCGCAAACAAATGCGCCTTAGTTCGTGCTTTCAAAATATAAAAATATAAAGTTACATTTTTTTTTTCCGAAAATGAGTTAATGATTTTATTTCATAAATCATATGTATAAACTATAAAGATAATAACTACTGTCTAATATAATATTGTTAACATTATAATATTAAATTTAATATTTTAATGCTATATTGTATTAGTATGATATTATTATTAACTAATATAATTATTGTGTACTTAGATGGTTGATATTATTATTAACTAATATAATTCGACACTCTGCAACATCTTCTCCAATGCAGCTTGCAGACTTAAACATCTTGTCTACTGCAACATCTTCTCCTCCCTGCACGTCTTCTCTGCTCTACAATCTGCAGTTGTGCAACATCTAGTGAAGATGGATCCTACGTCCAACTCAGTGAAAGGGCTTTCATAGGTATGTAAATATTAGAGGCCCTTTTTTATATGATTATTTTGGGATACTTATTTTAAAAAGTGATTCCTTTATAAGTTTAATAAAAATTAGTTAAAAAAATAGTTTTTTGAACAAAAATTATCCTCTTTGAATCATTAATACTAACTCATATGATGAAAATATATGTATGTTTCAACAACCTGTCGACAATCCGAGACAACTCGTCCATAGAGATAAACATGTCATTAGGGTATTACTAGCATAGAGATAATGTATTAATTCCACAATGTCCATTCACGGATCAACAATAGAAAGAAATAACGTCACACAAATCAAGGCAAGAACTGTTCTTTTGAATATCTTTGGATTTTTCCCATTAAAACCAAAGCAGCCGTTGAGATTAATACTACCAAATTTTCATGACATCCAAACGAAGAGAGCAAACACAAAAGACCCGATGGAAAGGGAGCTATAGACATCATTGGAATGCTTCAATCCTTAAACTTGTAATTGCAGCTCCTTGGCAGCAAGAGCCTCTGCTTCGAGAGTAGGTTGCCAAAGGAGTGTGGTTTCTGCTAGAAGAGAAGTCACTACATAGGGGTCCATGTTTGATGCGGGGCGACGATCTTCCAAGTATCCTAGATTTACCAAAAACAAGTTGTCAAAATGTCAAACATTTCTCTTTATATGTTTCAAAGAGTTGTGTTCAAATTACCACAAGATATAGTGAAATGAGTGTGTGATATGGTTATAACATAAGGAACACACCTTTGCCTTGTTTCTCCGTGTCACGACCCACACGAATCGAGCAACCACGATTTGCCACTCCCTGTCAGAACAAGAGGTCAACACATGTGGAATTATAGGTGAAGCACAATGAGGAAATGCAAGTTGGTTCCAAACTGTACCCAAGAAAAGGTGTTTATGCTTGCTGTCTCATGTTTTCCAGTCAACCTTCGTTCATTTCCTTCACCATATGCACTGATGTGCTCCTTGTGCCTCAGTGAGAGATTGAGGATTGCCTTCTTTATTACTTCATATCCTCCCTCTTCTCTCATGTTCTTTGTGCTGCATTACCAAATACAAGAATCAAATTTATGTATGAAAAAAATTAGATACTTTGATGAGCATATTGTAGACATCACTGGGAAGAAAATGTTCGGTACATTTTCAAACCTTTCCTAGGTTATTTACAAGTTTTCTTATGATGTAATGCTGAAAAGATTAGTTCGAGAAAGAAGCACAGGTCCTAATAATAATATACAAAGATGAACACATAATGGACTTCTATTACTTCTATTGAACATCTTATAAATCTTTTGCTAATTGTAGTACTTAATCAATTGAAGAAACAGTGGAAAAATAGATGAAAATAGTATGCCATGATGGGATATAGCACCAAAGATCTTTTTACAGCACACAATAGCATTGACCAAATCACATAAAACAACAACATGAGAGGGTGACATTAGGGTCATGTTTACTTGAATCTTTTCCGTCTTCTTAACAATCATAGCATGTCACCCTATTTAATTTCCTTTAAATACAATCTGAAGATGCTTTCTGCCTTTTAAGATGTTGAAAATTAAGCATCAATTCTAAAAACTATAATGGTGATCCCTAGACTGTTTCACCTATTGTACAAGGATTCTATAAATTTCAGTATGTCATATAAGTTATGAGACCTAAAATATGGGTGACTAACTGGGCACCATTCTCATCATAATTCTACAACGGCATTTTTATAAACTATATTGATGGTCATAGAAAGTTGAATACAGCAAGACAACCCCATTTTTTAAACTAATAACAAGTAATATGAAGAGTTTGTTACCTGAAATTTGTATGACAACCTGCACCATTCCAGTCACCCTGTCCATATAAACAACTCAGAATTGTCTGAGATATGCAAATAAGGACTGTTCTAGCAATAGGTTGTAAGTACCTCTATTGGTTTTGGATCAAGGGTTAGCACGACACCAGCTTGCTCTGTGATCCTCTGCAGAAAGCACAAATGAAAACATTGCGATTACTGATAATAATACATGGTAATTGTATTAGTAAGAAACAAGAATCAAAGGAATCACACACTTGGTTGTTGTGAAATTAGCAAGTAAAGATGTTAATTTATTCTAGCTAATTTCCAGATTTCATATCTCAATAGCTTATAGTGCAAAACTCATTGCCACCTTGAAACTGAGAGAGTACTAGCAATAATTACTTTAGAGCAAAACCTTGTTAAAGTAGAAGATTAGGTAATAAGGCACTGGTTCAAAAAGGATGACTTATAGATTTAGGAGGTATAGTATGCTTGACTAGGAATTTTTAAATCAGTTCACTGTGATGCATTTTAGTTAGAAAGACTAAGGTATCAGAATTTGACCTAGTCATGGCAATATGACATGAATAAGGATACATTTTTACCACAATGTTTGAGGTATCATGTTTAAGTTGAGGAAGTTAATAAGGTTCAGAGGAAAACTTTGATATGTCTTATGTGTTAACATGACACTGATAAGAAAAAATAGATGCTTCAGAGGCTTGAAATGCACCAATTTCTCCAAGAGATCTTAAATGAACTACAGCATTGAGAAAATTGATTGAATGTTCTTTATTCTTCCATCTTGTGTTGGAACTACAAAAGGAAACAAAAGATTACCTCAAGAATGTATCTTGAACACCATATATGGTCTCCTGCTTCAATTCCTACACTAGGTCCAACTTGATACTCCCACTGCAAAATAACATAACGAGGAGTCATCAATGCCATGAAGTTGATGACCACTAATATTTTTTTAGACATTTAAGAAAAGAATATTTGATGCCATCATTAGTTCATTATGATTATGGTTCTTGTTCTCCCTGAAATTTAAGCATGTTAATTGTGGATAGCACATAATCCCTGAGAAATTAAGAGGATCAACTTTCAGAAGAAAATATTACCTGTCCAGGCATAACCTCCCCGTTAGTGCCACTTATGTTTATTCCAGCATACAAGCAGGCCTTGTAATGAGCATCTGATATATCACGACCAAATGACTTATCTGCACCAACTGCGCAGTAGTATGGCCCCTGAGACAATTCAATTTAATAATTATTATGTTATTCATGATAAAACTACTACTTCCTTCATAGAGGTTGGGTCTTGTACTTTTCATGTCTTTTGAGTTAGATTAATACCAAACTAGGGTCAGCTATCATTGGTCTGTATTCTGAAAGTAATATCTCATTTCATATATAATTCATGGTCCACTATGATTTATTCAATCCAACACATCAGTCAACCAAGCACATTATTAAGATAGCATATTGAATTAAGAACATTAAAATAATAGTTTCAAAACTATGACAATCACCAAACTTTCACATCCTCTCTCACGGATTCTACACATTCCTAATTAAGAGCTAAAGGTCATTCGCGTATTGATCAGGAGAACCACCACTTTCCTATTACTTGGACTGAGGCTCCTCTCTTTTCTCGCACCTTATTAGTTCACATTTCACAATGACTTAAGTTGAAATATTGCCATTTTCTTTTTGAGCATAAAACATACCTGGGGACCTGGGTAACCACCCACAGGCCAGCCAAGAGGCCACTTCACATTTGTTTGGAGTAAGGTATACTCCTGCTCTATTCCATACCTGTAGTTTTTAAGAAAATAACATTATTTTATCAATTCAAGGGAAATTAAAAGAGATGTAGGTATCACAAGACTGCACATCAAAATCATTTGGTAGATTCATGATATCAGTGACCTTTTGGTAGGGATGTGATGTTTGATAAGTTCACGCACTTAGCATCATCTTATACAAAACATAAACTCACCATGGAACTTCATCAATGACCTTTTGGTCACTGAATATCTGCGCAGCCCTATATCTCTTGTTGGTAGGGATGGGTTCACCACTTGGAGTATATGAATCACAAATTACCTTCACAACACAATAATGAATGTCATTATTGTAAAATATCTGGAAAAGATTTTTTGAACCTAGTGAAAATATTATGCTAGCCTGACAAAGCATTAGAAAACTGTCAAAATAGAGTACTAACCAAGATATGGTTCCCTCCTCGAAAAGGGTCTTTAAAAATAGCTTGAGGACTGTGAGTAAAAGTAATAGATTAACCCAATGAAAAAAAGAAAGGAACTTGAAAATCTTAAAAAATATTTCAAATACAGATGGGTGTTCATATTTTCGTACTATAAAATAACTTCACTGTCTTCTCCAGGAGCTTGCCCAGTACTTGATCCATCATAGTTCCATTTTGGTAGCTCTGATGGGTGTTCCACAGGCCTTGATATTGTCTGAAATACTCATTGTGAGTGATAGAAGTTCTATTAGAAGATAGGAGCAGTACATCTTCCAAACATGTTTCTCCCCATCACTAAGAGGCAAAAATAACATTGGATACAAACTGAAATGCATACCCGTGACTTGCTTCTAATGTCAATGCCTGTTCCTCCAATCCTATTTGAAGTATGCGAAAATGCTTTTCAGTAAAGAACCATACATCTTACCCAAAATTTATTTGCATCATGTATACAATATTGTGTTTTGAATTAACCAAGATGTACAATAGAAATCGATTAATCAATAAAGCAGAGAAGCCAGATCGAAGAGAAGTAGGACTCCACAATCAATTTGTTGGAATTCCCACCATGCTATTTCATGTCCTAGTCTAGTGTTTCTTCATAATCTGGAAGTTGCATTTCTATACAAATGAATTAAATTTCACATGCCACTGGCACTTACCAGATGTACTCCGCGATGATTTTATCAGTGAATGGGGTTGTGTCAAGCTTAAGTAGGTCTTCCAACCTTGGCACAACACCATTTTCAGACTTCACAGTAAGCACTTTGAATGCAGAAGTGCCCCTTTTAGTCTTAGGCCTTTGTGCACTGAACAGTAGAGAATTCCACATCTTTGATGGCATCATGGGACCTCCCAGAAATGATTTGCTTGGAAGTCCAGTTCGGCATTGCACGGGTGACATCATCACCTTGGCCATCTTTTCCTGCTATCTCACCTGAGAACTTCAATTCAGATGTATGTAAAATCAAGGTTTAATTTCAATTTTCAAATTAGGAACATATGCATGGTTGATTTGACTAACGTATAAGAATTAAGTTAAATTCAATTTTCCATATAGGATAGCTTCTACAAGGATTATATCTTTATTTATAGAGCAAGCGTAGAAGTTTAGGAAGGTTTATCCTTATATTAATTTGTTCAAGTTTTGTTCAAATGGTTGATACTCAGTAAGTCTAGTATGTTTCTACAGATTTACATTGTGAGAAAGAAAAAACTGAGAATGTTGTTTGGAATCAAGTAGAAAACTAGGGAGTTAGAGGTGGAAAAGGTTATTTTCTTTAATAAACATTATCTTACTTTTATGCTAGGAGTATATGGCTACTAGTTAGAGCTCGAGCGACTAAGAAATGTAGTGCTTGGCGAGTTCAATCTGCCATGGATGTATGCCTAATGGCCAAAAAATAAAGTTTGCTATAAATTAAAGGTGTCATTCTCCATACTTCACAGAAGTCACAGAACTTATACTGGGATTGGGTTCCGTGTGTTTGTGAAAATGCACAACCTGAACTATCTTCGAAACCCTAATTCTGTAAAAAAAAAAGGAAAGCACAACTTGCGCATATTACAATGTCTATAAATGGCTCAAATTAATAGCTCACAAGAATACACTGCACGGCTAACCAGAGAGCTAAAGAAGAATTAAATGGCATGAAGAGCGAAGCATTGAGAAAAGTACCAGCAAGGCTTACCGGGAGAAAGCTAAACTTCTTCGATGGGAATATGGAAGGAGAAACCCAAGAACAGAGAAATGATGAGTAGTGTGTAGTTATATAATAATAATGGCAATAATATATACAGGAAGATGGCTTTTGCAGAGCAGATAGGGTTAGATTCTTGGGTGGAGGAGAATTGCCGCTTTGCATTTTGGGGACAATGAGGGGTCATTTGGACGCATGAGATAAGGGCTTCGCATTCCTTCTTCCTATTCTTTTTATTTGTAGAATTATTAAGATTCTAATCATTCATAAAGAAAGCAAGATGCAAAATTAAGGTTAGTCGAATGTTTTAGGTGACTTGCAAAGTTTCTCGCTTGGATTGCATGGATGAGTTGTTTTGTACTCTTTTTATAACGCGGAAGAAATACAATTTGTGGCCAACATTTTTCCTAAATAACATGAATTATCAAAATTCTTTAAAATCAAATATAATTTTTAAAATTTTTGAAATAAAAAATAAATTTAAAAAATACCAAAAATATCTTTGTACTGAAACTATTAAAATATTTAAATAATTTTAAGTAAAGTAATCACTCGATTATTAAAATACATCCTAAAATATTAAAAAAATCACAAAAAAATCATTCACTAATTTAAAATATTTGTGATTTTTTTTTTAAAAAAATTAGGATGTATTTTAATGTTCAAAATGATCACTTTTATAAAATTGTTGAAATATTTAAATAGTTTAAAGTGATCATTTTTACCATTGAAATGCATTCTAAAATATATTTTTTTTTAAAAAAAATTATTAACTAATTTAGATTTATTATGATTTTTTAGATATTTTATGATGTATTTTCATGATCAAATGACCATTTTCAAAGACAATAGTATATTGAGTTTTTTTAATTTGATTCTGATTTTAAAATTTTCAAAAACTATATTCGGTTTCGAAGAATTTCGAAGAATTTCGAAGATTCGTGTTCTGATTTAAGGAAATTGATGTTTATCATTTTATGGGTGGTTGAATATATCCTTAGATTTTAGATATATACTAGGTGTTAGGGAAGATTATTTTCATGTAATGATCCAAAAACTAAATAGCAAAAGTGTATAATCCGTTGCCACTTCTAATATGTAACTCAACAAGAAATATTATAGAAACTTTGTAACCAATGACTCTAAAACTCTTGCACGACAACAGAACAAAATGAGAGAAAGATGTGTGCTCAGCCTTTGGTCTCTCTCTCAATCTTCTTTCTTGTTGTATCTTGATGCTTGAGGGGCTACCCTTTTAGTAGCAAAAGGAATATGCATAACATTTTGGTTTGCATTTAATACCTCAAGGAAACATTGAATGTTCATGAATAATAGCCAAATATGCATCAATTAAATTCACTAGGGGCGTTTGGTTGCCTGCAAGTGTAAATACTGCAAAATCTATTTGCATGCAAAAGCAAATGCCCGCAAATAGATTTTGCAGCATACCGTTTGGTTGCCTGCAAGTAGAGTTGCAACTTCTATTTGCAAGCATTTGGTTGACCGCAAATGTAAGTTGCAATTACACTTACAACTTGCAACTTGCATCTTACAATTTTTTTTAGCCCGGACACTAATTTTTTCGGGTCGAGCTAAGCCGAGTCGGGCCGAGCACGAATTTTTTTGGATCGGGCCGGGCCGAAAACTTAGGCCCGACACGATTTGCCAGACCTAGTCTGATAAATTAATAATTTTTATTTTTTATATAATATTAAAAATATATTAACAAATTGATCAAACGACACCAGATTTAAAATCTGACACTACCATCGCGTTCAGCGCACGAAAATCTCTAACTTTGATATTTATCCCGTCTCCATCCGACGACTCTAAGTCGCCAAAATTAATTATTTTTTAATACTTAAATTATTGCATTTACAGTCCGCAATCTTATATTGCGGACCTCGCAAATGATATTAGAAATACAAGTTGCAATTATTAATTGCTGCAAAATACTTTTGCAGTTAACCAAACAAATTTTTAGTTGCAGTATTTGTATTTGCGGGCAATCAAACGTACTAGAAGCACGCAGATTGTTACAAAAGGTTGACTTTTGAGAGATCTAGATTTTATTTATTTTGTATTTAATTTGGTGCTTATTTGGCAATGGAAGATTATATATTGTTTCGAAGAATTACTGTCAAATATGAAAAAATTAATTTATCCTTAATGAAGTTGATTTAATATACTATTGTACTGTACTGAAACTTTTAGATATTTCAACAATTTTTTCATATTATACTGAAGTTGGTTTAATATGGAGTTTTTTTTCTTTTTCTAACCTGAATTAACTTAGATCAAATTTTAAACGAATCTTTTATTTGAAAACTAAAAAAATCCAATTAAACCCTATTTCTGATAGAAAATTTTAGAAAGCACACATAGTGTAGTAAAAAAATGAAAATAAGGAAGTCGAAATTAATACCTTGGTTAAATTCTAATTAATTTGATTTAGAATAAAAATGTACAAAATGATTAATTTTAAATACAATCCTCGTATTTTGGGTAAATTAGTCTAAGTACCTAATGGAAATGTAGGAGCAATCCATTTTAAATAATTTCTTTGTGATATAATGGCCAGATTAGTTGTCAGCATATCTAATTTAGCGCAATTAAATCATCATCTCTAAAGTTTTTAATTAGAAAAGCTTAACTTTAATATATGAAAACAATCTATAGTTACTAGAAAAATCAAATCATAAGATAGAACATTAATATAATTAAATTCATAATCTCTCTCCTCGTATCTTGATTTTTAATAAGCTTTATAAGCTTGAAATTAGCATTGAAATAATAAGCTTAATACCATTATATTCCAAATTATTGTTAACAACAGAGAATTACAAAACAAGCTCCCAAAATAGCAATCATGTTCTTCAAGAGATGTCAGAAACAAAAACACTCATCAGAAATGGCAAATCACAACCAGAAAGAACACCCAGGAGCAAATCAAAGCACATATGAGCATCTTTTCCGTGGACAAGGTCCAATTGTCTTTAGCTTTGGCCATTTTTTCGTTTTCTTTGGATGCATTCTCCTCCTTTTCAAAGTAAGCAATCTTTTGCAGGACTTTGACAGAAACTTCAATGCTTCCTCTGCCAGTTTATCATGGATATCCATGGATAATTAATTAACATACAAATAAACTCGTCAATAATCTAGTAAAACAACGATAGGTATGAAATTTCAATCTTCATTTTTCCAAACACAAGAAATGAGATTTGAATTCTTGAAAAATCATTTTCAAATAGCAATTGAAAGTATTTTCATTTGGGAATTGCTTCAAGTATATATCATAAACTCAAACAAGTAGAAGTTGGAACCAAAGTATTAGGCTTGTTATATTTTATGGGAAGTCAAATTGAAGGGACATTTTTGTGTATTAATCATTAAATCTTGGCTCTTACTTGACATATTTAGCAAACCAGTTCAGCATGTCCTGATGCGCCGCTTCAGCAATCTTAACAGCCCAGGCATTGTTGACATCATATCTGATGGCAAAACCATGAGCAACCCCTGGAAATATCTTCACGAAGTAGATTGCCTGAAAAGTTATATAGATCTCGTTAACAGTTGATAAAGTTAGGCCAACTTTGGTTCAAACTAAATGATGTTTTTGTTTTGCCTGAAATATCCTCAATGATTTCCTTCATCGACTCTTACAGAATCTTATAACCTTGGTTGGGCCTGATGTCGGTGTTTGTTGTGGTGGAGGGGTGTTGCTCTGTTTTTGCTTCACTGTTTTTCCTCTTCTCTCTTTTTTTTAGTTAGTTTTTTCTCTTCTCCCCCCTGCTGTATTTTATTCTTGCTCATGAATTGAATACAATGCTTTACTTTCAAAAAAAACTTTGGTTCAAACTAAGGTAATCCTGACATCGGCAAAGATATTTAGCCAACTTTGGATGCACCAACTTATTGATTCTGGGAGAGGATGAAATCAACTACAACAAAAATGAAACTGGACTGACATATATAGCCTAGATATTGACCAACATACAGTAAATTTAACCTTTTGTTCCAAGAATCAAGCTAGGTTCATGTCAGAGTCTATACATCTTGACCTCCTAATGTTCTAACTGGATTTTAGGTCTGACATAAATTTCCTTGATGAGACGGTTCAACTTGACTGAAACCTTTCTTGTTTCTTCTCCAAGACTCCAAGATACAAAATTGGATCTGATTTCAACTGCCAATTAGTCTAAATTGTACTTAACCGGAGCACATTTTCCCCAAACAAACCAGGGGTAAAGATCAGGTCAAAACACACTACAAATTTGACTAGATTTCTGAGAAAAATATGCAAAAAAACAACTTACCCCAGGTATTGAAGATAAAGCCTGCTCAAACTGCTTCACCAATTGAGGTGGAGAAAGTTGGTCAAGCTCAGCACCGAGTATTTCAATGGGACATTTAACACCTGGTGAAGGGTGAAGAAAGATTATCTTTATGATACACTCTCCCAGCAAAATGAATCCTTCTCTAATGCAGCACATTAAAACAATGCACAAATCCAAATATTTAATTAGTAAAGAAAAGCACACCCTTTATATCATCAACAGTTACATAAGCAGGATGCAAAAGAACTGCAGCCTCAATCACACTGGACTTTGCTAATTCCACAACAACTTTGCCTGAGAAACAAGAAGTATAAATTAATCAATAAGGTAAGCCAATCATGTATTTAACACTTGATATATATGGCAACACAACGTTCTGACAAACAATATACAGATAAGAGCTCAAAACAAATGTATGTACGGAATGTGCACAAAAACTCACCTCCCCAGCAAAAGCCTGCAGCCCCAACTGCAGATATGCCTTTGTTCCTTAGAGCTGCAATAACTGGTTTTGTATCTTCATATCCTTGGATCTAAAAAACCAGAAACTAATAAGATGTTTCCATGTGACTATGTTTATATTGAAGGGTTAATACTAACAATACTTAACAAGGTGATCATTCCCCTCAAAAAAACACTTCAGAAATTTTGTTTTTTATTCTTTTTATGTTTTTATGTAAACTATCCTGCAAGACACTCGATTTATGATCCACGATCACATTTTGCATTTGAATGAAAAAAATGTGGAATATATATATATATATATATATACACTCCAAGAAATGTACACAAGAACTCATAGCATTTATAAAAGGTCAACCTTTGGTTTAGCCATTTCACATAAATTGAACATGTGGTTGATTTTCTATAGTTGAAGTTGTGGTTACAACCAAGATCAGCTTCTTACAAATATTTGGATGGATAACAAGCACAACTTCAGATTTCTCAGCATATGATGTTACAGATTAAACCAATTGAGATCAAAGGGAAATTAATTCATTCACATTATAATTTTAAGTGGTAGTTAGAATTTAATGCCAAAATAACTTGAAGAGACTAACAATACTGAATGAATCCCCTGGTAATATAAAAGAAGCAAATTATTGATGCATGAGAATGAGATCAAACATACTGGGGGGTGAGTCTGCAACCAGTCAGAGAAAGACCTCTGACCATCATCTGAATAGGGATCCCCATATAAGAGATCTGGAACCACAGCGAAGAAGCCATTGGTGGCAACTTTGTCAGCAAGGTTCCTTTATTAGCACATATAAGAAGTGTAAGCATTAGAAATACACAAACAATATACAGAAACAGAAACGAGATCAGAATATAAATATGGATAAAAAAATTAAAAAGAGCCAACAAAACAATATGTCAAGCACCAAATAATCTGATCAAGCTCGGAATAATCCCCAATACAAAATTGTATTTTGTTTAAATTAATCAAAGTCCATAAGGTACATTCTAGTTTAGAAGCATAGTTTATTACAATATCAACAACGTATAATGACTCAAGCAAATTAAATCATTCTAAAGCTAACAAAAGCACCACATGCTGCCTGCAGTTACTTGCCGATAGCTTAGGAAAATCATAATAACAGAAAGAATTTTATTGTCATATGCTCATTTTGTGGATATCATCGATCAAAAAGTAGAGTACATAATATTTTGAGAAGAGAAAGGTTAATTTCAGAAAAGTTAGTTTATGATGCTTGGAGAATATCTTGTTATATGATCAAATAGTATTTTCATGTTAAAATATATAAGATGCTAGGAGTGTATCTTGTTATAATGTAAAAAGTAGAAAGTTATAATATTAGCTCCTCAAATGAACAGAGGATTTTTATCTTTTTCATATCCACAAAAATAAAAGCTAAAAGCTAAATAGGTGAAGGTTAATGTAAGCAACCTTAGGATCCAAGTAGAAAGATATAAGATTAGTTCCCTAAACTCAAGCTGAATTTAATTAGTTGTAGCTCCTTAGGTTTGAATAGGCCAATAAGATGCTCCTCTACTCCTCAAAGCATATGTTCAACTTAAGAAATACGGTTGCTTGATCTTTCACTACAAAGTACAAACCTATGTTTTGCCTCCAATCCATTGGTTGCTATCACTCTGCTAACTCAGTTTGTTGGTTTTGTCTTGCAAATTTGTTGTTGAATATGCTATACATAAATACAATTAGTCTTTATCGGTTTGAGGCTATTGTGTGATAACCCATTTGATTCCACTAAGTGTGCTACAATTGACTTGTTTATTACTCCTCTCTTCACTCATACTTCTGGCCTCTTCCTCTCCCTCCAAGCTCCGTTCCCTTACCCTTTACATTATTACATATTAATTTGCGCTTGTTGTCATTTGAAGTGCAATCATTGCCAACTATGTTTGTTTGGCCGTATGGGTATCCTTAATCTACAAACGCACAGGGATGACATCCTCTCTTGGAAATGGTCGGCTTCCGGCAATTACACGGCTAAATCACTCTTCGGATGTTAAATTACCGGGGCATTGAAGACGCTTTTCATCGCTTCATTTGGCAAAGAAATCTCCCTCCAAAGGTGTCTATCTTTGGCTGGATTTGGGTGGGCAGGCGGCTTCGCAACCGAGCAGTATTGTCGAGCAAGGGTATCATCAGCAATCCTACATGTCTGCTTTGTGATGAAGCGACAGAAACTCAACCGACAGTTCACATCTTCTTCAACTGTCCGTACTCCCAATCAGTGTGGTGTCAATATCTCAACCGGCTCGAGGTTCCTTTTTTCCGAAGTCTCTGTTTTCTCAACAATCTCCAGGATGTTCAAGTTTCAGCTACAAATCTAAGAAAAGCTCGCCTTCTTCTCCTTTGGAGTTGGTTCATTTGGTGCGAGCGCAATAGAAGGTGTTTTGAGGGAACGAGTTCAGGAAGTCTCTCCCTTGCGGTCTCCTTGTGGCACTTCACTTGTAGCAATCTTTCTCTGTAATGTGGAAGGTCCACTGCATTGGTGATTGGTCCATTGGACCTTGGCTGTGTGTGTTTTTTGGGTTTGGTCCCTCCCCCTTCCATTGTATACAATTGCTATTTTTCAAAAAAAAATGTTTGTCAGGCTCCTAGAGTACTTCTCAGATCAAATAAGTCAACACCCTCAACAGTGTCAAGCAAAAAGGCATACCATCCAGGAAAAATAGAAAGCACACACTTCCTCTCAAAAATGCCAAAACTAGATCGAGAAGACTACCAATTCGGGAAGTCGCGAGCTAAACATCGATCAAAACTCAAAAGAAAAAAGAAGGCGGATCGGTACCTCAGAATGGGCGCTTCAAATCCTGCAATCGACAAGAGGAGAGTGTCAGCGAAGCAATCCTGAAAACAATGGAATTGAAAGAGAAGCGAGTGGAGGAGGTAGATGAGCAGATTACCGTAGACGTCGGAGATGAGGAGGATGGCGCACTTGGCGTAGATGGAGCCGGTGATGTACGCCCTGACGCCGCCGAGATTTTCGACGACGTAGCCCTGACCGGAGGCGGGGTTCAGTGTCGGCGGGTTGGAACAGCATTGAGAGCTCGCCATCTTCCCGTTTCTTTGCGGAAATGGTGAAATAATAAATAAGCAGCATTCTGAATCGAGTCACGTGAAACACGAAGCAAGACTGCGACACCGAGCGATGGTTGGTGGGGCCAAAATCGGAATGATTTACTCTCGTAGGTACTAATGCAACGGATAAAATAAAATGCAACAGGTTGTATAACGAATATAAAATGCAACATATCCGAGAATCTTGGGGGTGTGCATGGTAACGAGTAGTTCCAGAACAGGTTAAAATTTATCTCATCGAATAGTTTTTGAATACATCTTAATTAAATTTGAATAAGGTTTGAAATAAAAATTAAAGAATCGATTAAAATTAATTTTGATTCTGATTCCAATATATCAGATATCTGAACCGAAATTAAAATCGATATCCGAAACATAAATCCTAAAATTTGTACATTTACGAGTTTCATGGTACATATTCCAACATAGTAATATTGGAACATATTCTGAAATCCGAACATGCTCCAATATAATACTATTTGGAATCTGTATTTAGAAATCTGGAAATGAACAAGTTCCAACAAGATATCCGAAATCGATACTACACCACAAATTTCAAGTAGAATCTAGTTCTAAATTTCAATATGATATAGTCTGATTTCAAAACCTAGAAACCGATCTTATATACTATAGAATTCGAGTATCATAAAAAATATAAAGTACTTGAACTTGCTCACCACATGTTCAAAATCGCACAGCATAGTCAACTCATTAATCACTCCGTGGTTCTATTTCTAATTATAACCTATATTCTCGTTTATATATATCTTGTAATTATTATATTATAAAGTTCATCTAAAAAAAATCTCACATTATACTAATCTCGATTGAATGGATGATCCTAACATATCTCACTACTCCGTAGAAATTTGATAGTTTGGTAGAAATTGATCTCTAATAAATATCTTTTTTATTTTTCATATTTTACTGTCAACAATGTTTGTTTTTATAAACTTAATAAAAATCTTAAAACATATATAATGAAACATAGTTGAATAATAAAGTATAATAAACAATTTGAGACCTTTATTTAGATTAAGCATACCTATTAAGTCAACTCTAAATAATGATTTGAACTCTAAACAAGAATATATATATATATATATATAACAAAGATAAAAAATCACTTAGGAATAATTTGAACTCTAGATCTAAGCATATGTATTAATTGAATAAGACAAGATTGAATACAATATTTGTATGTAATTCTACAAGGATTGTATCGAAATATACCAATCTAATGTGATCAATACAAATAATGTATTGCTCAATATGAATGATATTCTCATATATTGTGTAATATTGATTTTAATATTTTAAAAAATAAAAAATACTCATGATAATACCAAATGGTATGTTATAATATTTAAAACCGTCATCCAAAATCGACACAGTAATATTGTAAGAAAAATACTTAATCTCCTACATAATGCAATCTAAATTTAGTTGAGTATATCTATAAGATTTTTTTTCTCTATGAGCTAATTGGAACTCAATACAAACTATTAAATCTTTTAACCAAACTCAACTTGAACTCTGTTCATGAGTATATTTTTCAGAAAAATAATGAAATAATAATTTAAATTATTGGGTACCAAACTGATATATATATAGTCGGAGAATTAGTGCTAGATGCAAACTCATGATCCAAAGATAATTTTGATCAGATGTAATTAACCTTATATATAAGTTTTATTTGTAATTAAGCCTAGATTAACCTTAGATGTAAGCATCGTCTAGTCAGCAGAGCTATAAGTTTTTTATTTTAGGCGAGTTAAAAACTTAAAACTAGCTTTGCTGACTAGGCAATGCTCACATCTACATTTAATCTAGGATTAATTACAAATAAAGTTTTGCTTAATATTTATAATTAAAAATTTGATAAGAATGCTGACTGGGTTGCTGGCTCATGTCCGAACTTACTGAAGTTTGATACAAGCATATAGAATGTTCTATTCAAACTCAACTCTTATTCACGACTACTTAAATTGTATTTAATTGTGTTGATGACTTGATGTGAATAGTTAAAAATAGACTTAATTATATTTTTGGTCTCTCAAAATATCATGTTTTTTTCATTTGGTCCCTCCTTTTTAAAAACTTTCCGTTAAATCCCTCAAAAATTATTTTCATTTTCGTTTGGTCCCTCCGTTAACTTTTGTTGTTAAGTGTCAATGCTGACATGAATTAGAGACAAAATGTGAGACCAAACGAAAAAATAGAGATATTTTAAGGGACTAGATTAAAAAAAAAATTAATAACTTAAAGCTTATATATATAAGTTTGAGTAAATACCCAAAAAAAATGAACTTTGGACATTTTTTCATTTTTAGCGTAAACTTTTTCCGTTAGTAAGAAAATACACGAACTTTGATTCTGTTATCTCATTTAGCACGCACCGTCATTTCTAACGGTTTTTGCTAACATGGTCGTTAACAGCGACGACGTGGTAAGTTACTTTGCCAACATGACATATATTTCAACGGACGAGTAAAGATTAACATAAAATTATAAAATTACCCATCCCCGATGCTAATATTTTTTGAAACGGGGACGAGCAAAATGGTAATTTGCTCGTCGTCTCCAAGTTGGGCGTGCTCGATGCCCTAGTTCTTATTTTACCTGCTCGAACACTGTGAAAATGAGATTGTTGTCTCCTTTATCGCTGGATTAGGGCACGCCTTCTGGAGTATTTGTCGTCAAATTAGGGCACGAATGGATGAGCGGTGGGGATATTGCGAAGCTGTGGTCCCAAAAATAACAGGTATATTTTTGGTTTTTTTCGCATGTGCCATCTTTTTTTGTGAGTCCATGTGTTGTGGTCCGAATATTATGTGAATCCATTTTTTTCATTATTTTTGCACTCTTTGCCATCTGTCTCATATGCATTTTCATGTATGATGACAAAGTTTGAGATTGTAGTACATCACGGTGGTCACATGATGTTTTGAACCCCATGTACGCTATGTGGGGGGTGAACTGCTTTTAGTGAGAGAAGATAATATGATTTCAAATACAGTTACATTGTCATGAGAGTCTTGGTAGCAACATTAGATTACTCTCGACCTAGCAAATTATGGTACAAAGATCCTAAGAAGCCCTTATCTTCTGGACTAGTGGAAATAAAGACAAAAATTGAAGTTAAGGAGATGTGTCAATTGAGGATAAGTTGTGAGTCTATACACTTCTATTCAGAAGGAGTTAGAAACTATGAACTATTGAGGAAAAAGAAACTAGATGAAGCTCTCAAAACTCAAAACCAGGATGAGAATTTGGAGCCTGATCATGAAGGAGCTGACCGTAAAGTTGTCAAAATTGAGAAACTTGATGAGCCTCATGAACATACTGATTTTGAAGGAGCTGACCGTAAAGTTGTCAAAATTGAGAAACTTGATGAGCCTCGTGATGAGGCTCATGAATATATTGATTTTGATGGAGATGATGACACAAGTGATGAGGATGATGAGGAATACAAAATAGTGAAGAGAAAGAAGAGAATTTTTAATTTGCAAAGTGAAGGTGAGCACGGGGAAGATGAGCAAGGTACTAGTGGTGGAGGAGATGAGCACAGGAAAAATGAGCATGGTACCAGTGGTGGAGGAGATGAGCACAGGGAAGCTGAGGGTGGGAACAATGATTCATCAAGTTCTGATGAATCATCAAGTGATACTTCAGGTGATAATGCTACATCAACTAAATCAGTGCAGACACCTAATAGTAGTGATGATGAAGATATATACAAATTTAGAAAACCGAAGGGTAAGGGATTTAGAGGTAAAGAATCTGATGAATTTTGCATTAACATGAGGTTTGAGTCAGCAGGACAGTTCAGGCAAACTGTTCAAGACTATGCTTTGAAGAATATGAAGGTTATTAAGTTTACTAGGTCCGGTGAGAAAAATATAGAGGCTAAGTGTAGTGTCAAATGTCCTTGGAGGATTTATGAAAGCTTAACACAAAGGAATTAAGCATTTGTGATTAAGATGTTTGAGGTTAAACACATTGATAACAATTATGTTGTAGAGCTAGAACAAAATAGTTGCTCATGTAGGATGTGGGAACTTACTGGCATCCCTTGTCCTCATATCATTTCATCAATTCATTGGTTGGGAGAGGATTCCACAGAATATGTTCATGATTATTTTAAGAAGTTCACATACCTAAGGGCATATGAGCATCTTATTCAGTCATTAAATGGAAAAAAAAAATATGGGCAAAGGTTCAGTCTGAGCCTATCTTATCTCCCATTGTGAGAAGGCAAACAGGGAAACCAAAAAAGGCAAGGAACAAGGATATTAGTGAGAAGAAAAATGAACAAGCAAATGCAACAAAGATGAGTAAGAGGGGGTGCAGATGAAATGTACACAGTGCAATACATATGACCATAACAAAAGGTCATGCAAAAATAAGGATAAAACACCAGTATCAAGTCAATTATCATCTAGTCATGTAACTTAATTATTTATCCTTATATGTTTACTAACATAAGAACCAATGTGTGCAATCACCTGTAAATAGACCAAAGATGGTTGTTATTAAGAGATCTACTAGTTATGAGAAGCTTGTGCACAAGGAGAAAGCTATGGCAGCAAGGAGATTTGGAGTAACATTTGGCACTGAAATAGGAAATACATATGTGCATGTAAGTTATTTAATTCTAGTTATAAATTATATATTTCAGTTATCTAATTCTAAGTTTCATGTAGATGCCTAATACATAAGTTAGAATACTCAATGAAGGAAGATTTGGAGGAGGGCAGTTTGTCCATCCTCAAGGCACCCAGGTCACCCAACCCATCTAAGGCACTCAACAGAGCACCACCTCAGTAAGGAGCAGCAACAGACTCAAGGAAAAAAAGAAGTCAGACAACCAGTCATCTTCAAGTGTTAGGATTGATATGAATTGTATTTGGATTGATATGAATTGTATGTGGATTGTATTAAAATTGATATGGATTGTATGTGGATGTATGTGGATTATCTGTAGTAGTAATTACTTGATTTTGTATGAATTATGTGTCATTCTAAGTTTTATGTATGTGGCATGTGGAATTCTAAGTTTTATGTATGTGAAATGATGTGTACTAGTTGAATTGTGTACTGTGCTATAAATATATGTGCTATAAATGACAAAGTTCATGCATTATTGGGTTAAAAGTGACAAAGTTCATGTATTTTTACGTTAAAAGTTGCAAAGTTCATGTTTTTTTATGTTAAAATGGAAAAGTTCATGTTTTTTCTCGCAAATATATGAAAGTTCATATTTTTTGATGCACAGTTCACTGACAGATTAAAAATATGCTAAAATATATTATCTTCAAATACACATGAGAGGGTAACATCAAAATACATAAATCAAACTACTTCATGGTAGTAGCTTTAGACTATTGTCTTTGTTCCCATCCTCAAATAACATACTAGAAAATACGATACATACAACAAAAAACACCATACACACACTACCCTTCCTTAAATTGACTTATTTTTTGTCATTCCTCGGTTGAGCTATCTTATCTTCAAGTGTTGCAATTCTTTCTTGAAAGATCCTTTATTTCATCTTGCTCAATTTTATCCTTTCTTCGATTAGCTTTAATTTTTCGAGAATTTTTTTTTTCCTCAATAAAACCTCGCAGATGATCCTTTATGTGGCCGTGATCCTCAGGGATCTTGCCACACAAAGAAGTGACAATCATTCTCCTGTCAAAAAATAGGAGTGATTACAATAAAGATAGAA
Organism: Canna indica; assembly: GCA_034359265.1. Taxonomy (NCBI): domain Eukaryota; kingdom Viridiplantae; phylum Streptophyta; class Magnoliopsida; order Zingiberales; family Cannaceae; genus Canna; species Canna indica. The sequence continues at coordinate 2,114,998 of CP136891.1, forward strand.
CTTTGGAGTGATGTGATTACAAGGGATTATACCTTCTAATGTCCGCATCTCCAAAATCTTCTTTCGAGATTTCTTTGGCTCCATGCGATGAACAGAATGACTCGCACGTTATAGCAACAGTGTGGAGGAACAACCTGTGATGAATTCACTGAAGATTCCTCCAATCGTCCCACGATTTTCCTTCCTGACATGATCATCCATTCGTGCCCTAATCTGGCGACAGCAAGGCGTGCCCTAATCCGGCGACAATGGCAACAACAAAGGTTCTCCTTTTTTGCAATGTTCGAGCAGGTAAAATAAGAAATAGAACATCGAGCGCGCGCGCCCAACTTGGAGACGACAGGCAAATTACCATTTTGCCCGTCCCCATTTCAAAAAACATTAGCATCGAGGATGGATAATTTCGTAATTTTATGTTAACCTTTACTCGTCCGTTGAAATATATGTCACGTTGGCAAAGTAACTTGCCACGTCGTCGCCGTTAACGGCCATGTCAGCAAAAAATGGGAAAAGGGTCCAAAGTTCATATTTTTTTTTGGGTATTTACTCTATAAGTTTTGTCATCTTATTCACCAATATAAAATCTCATCAATTTATTTTTTCTTATTTCAAAATATTCACCCCACAAATCAACAATAAATTTACGACTCACGCTCACGCTACCCTTGCGTCACCACGACTCATGCTCGTGTCGCTCATGCATCACCATGACTCATGCTCGCGCCGTCATTTTCTGTGTTATGACCTTTTATTTCCTCGACCCTTCTCTGCCACTACGATTTTTTAATTAATTAATACCAAAAAATCATGGTGGAGAGAGCGAGGTCGTTGTGGTGTTACATGATTGTAGGTAGTCTCACGGCACGAGTAACAGAGGGGTGCGATTTGTGGTGGCGCAAAGGCGAAGCGAGCGCGAGTCGTGGTGGCACAAGGGCGGCGTGAGCGCGAGTCGTGAACTTATTATAGATTTATGAGGTGAAGATTTTAAAATAATAAAAAATAAGTTGATGAGATTTTATATTGGTGAATAAGATGACAAAGCGCGCGCGCGCATACACACACAAACACACACACATATGTGTATATATATATATATATGCGCTTTAGATCATTAATATATATTTTTTTCATCTAGTCTTTTAAAATATCTCTATTTTTTCGTTTGGTCTCTCATTTTATCTTTAATCCATGTCAGCATTGACACTTAACAATAAAAGTTAACGAAAAGTTAACGAATGGACAAAACGAAAACGAAAATAATTTTTGATGGACTAAACGATTTTTTTTAAAAAATGAGGAATCAAATAAAAAAAATGTGATATTATTTTGAGAGACCAAAAATATAATTAAGCCTTAAAAATATTGATCCGGCTATTCTCCGTAATGATATGTTCACGTACGTTTTAGTTAATTCCAACATCATATAGTGTTTTTTTTTCAAAGAAAATTTGTGAAAAAGAGAGATACACCAATGCTTTTAAGGCAACAAAATACCTAAAAGTAAGTACCGTTTATAAGGAATTCCACGTCTAATTTAAAGGAGGAGTTAAGAGAGTCTTCGTTACAGAATAGATGTGGAGGACCGCTTTGGACACCACATGTCCAAAGCTTGATTTAAGTTAACATCCCAATAATCTCATAAAATTCATAAGTAAATTCGTCAAAACCATAAAACCAAGACATTTTCCACCTCCGAAGGGATTTAACAACTAAGGAAATTTCAAAAATTCAAATTTCTTACAAAAGGCAGCATGTGCAGAATTATGTATACCCTGAAGGGTAGGGCAGTTTGAAAGACAAAAATTTTTCTATGGAGCCTCTCCTACGAGTGAACTTAGATTTTTTTAATATTGAACCTAGGATCATTAATATTGAACCTGAAGTGAAAATGCTAGGTTCACTCGTTTGTAACATAGGTTCACTCTTACTTTAGGTTCAGTATAAATTATACTAAGTTCAATGTTAGTAAACTTAGGTTCACTCATAGAAGGGGCTCCATAAAAGTTTTATTCTTTGAAAGAATTTGCACAATAACATGATAATTATTCCACGTGTCATTATAAAAAAGAGAAGGTACTAATTTATCTAACAAATGATGCAAAATTATCTCATTTTTGAAACATCATCCATGTCCCGTTAACGATGAACAATGCACAATGCTGACATAACATCTGACGTGTCAATTTTTGACTAAAATACTCAACATCAACGTGAAACCCGCATCTTTTCATTTTACAAAGCCTCCAAACAAACATGAGTATGGGTGTTCACGGGTCGGATCGAGTTTAGGAGAAAAATCGACCCGACCCCACCAAGTGTAATCGAGTCGAGTCAGGTTGAAAATTTTTCACCTCTCAAATCCGACCCAACCCAACCCAACCTAGTTCAAGTCAAGTCGGATCGGGTAGTCAGATTTACCCGTTTAGGTAAAAAATAAGTTTTTAACAATAATTTTTATTTTATTTTTAAAAATAAATATTTTTAATATAAATATTTTAAAAATAAATAAAAAATTTAAATAATCGGATCATCGGATCGAATCTCAGATCATCGGGTTTCAAATTCTAAAATCCGAAACCCGATTCGATTATGGTCGAGTTTGGTTGAATTGTACCCGACTCGATTACCCGACCCAACCCAAATAGGTCGAGTCGAGTTCTCAAGTTCATTGAGTCGGGTCGACCCAATGAACAACCCTAAACGTGAGGAACAAAGTAGAGTGCCTTTTCCCAACTATTTAATGGTGACGTGTTACTAATCACACCTCAGCTCCATTAGCGGATTTTTGAAACCGTTTAAAAAATGAGACAATATAACAATAATTTTTAAAATCTTTTGGATAATTTTGAGCAAAAAAAAATCTGAAAGACAAATAAACTCTTTCTAGTAAATGTCATGAGCAAATTAGTACCTTCTCCCTTATAAAAATTAAATTTTTTTGCATAAATAGATTTAGCATCATTAAACCGCTAAAGCATATATGATATCCGTCTTCCATAGCAACACCCATATATCCCTAAACAAATAGGTCTTGACATTTTAGAGAAGTCCAAGAAGAGTATCAAGTATCTGAGTGCATCATAAAACATTAAAACTTGTGTTTGCTCAAGTTCAGGGACTTTTTATTCATTATTAAAAACTTATTCTCACTTGACATATTTAACAAACCAGTTCAGCATGTCCTGATGTGCCTCTTCGGCACTCTTAATGGCCAAGGTATCATTCATCTTCCATCTCACAGACCATCCATGATGAACCCCTGGAAATATCTTTACGAAGTAGTTTGCCTGACAAAAAAACAAAAAACATTATAAGACCATTAAGTTTTGGTTCCATGTGCGTATAAAAGAACTAAAGGGATTTCTGACATCTGCAAGTTGATATTTAGTCAACATTTGGTTACCTTATTAGCAATGATAATCAATAATGATTAAGATAGCAATGATATAATCATGTAAAAAAGAAATGATACTGCAGTAATTAATTTATAGAGCTTGGATCTTGAATAGCGTACAGTCAACTCGACCTTTTACTGATGATGATGCTCCATTCTGATGGTGGAGTATCTTGTATGAATCTCAAAGTTGAATGGAGAAATAAAAAATAGGAGGAAAGAAATCCTCATCCACTAAAACTTAAAAGCAAAAAGGTCTATAAGATGAAATAGAAAATAATTATTAGAGAACTTTATGGTGGATAGTTAGGAAATATGTTAAAAAAATTATCATTCTAGTGTTGAAGACATTGATATGTTTATGTAACAAATGCTTGTCAGATATTTAATTATCACAATCAAAAGAAGCCCTTCAATGATAACAATATCAAAACCACTCTAACTTCCATTACTGAACATCTGAAAATCTGTGGCTTTGCCACCTTCTTATGGTTGAAAGTCAAAACAGAAATGGAATGGGTTAATATATATTTTTCATCAATTTCTACAGTGGTTATACAAGAAAATAATGTTTTCTTTCCTTTTGCATCATGTGAAACATATAATGTGCCACAAGTTTTTCTGCCACTTGAACCACGTAGCATATATATCTGGCTAGAATTGATTAATTCATCGTCCCCTTTTAGTTCATTTTGGTTAAATATATACTGTTCTGGCACTAGGTAGGATCCTTAACTTATACAAAAAGAAAAAATCTATCAAGTTTGAGATATCCCATATATTTTTCATCTCTCAAGCTTCTTATCATCCTCACCACTACTAAATGTTAGACGCAAAGCTAGACCCAGAGACAAAGAGGCTATAGATGCACTGAATCATTAAAGAGGGGGCCAAACTGACAGTATAGCTTTATGCCATTATTTGCCTGAGGTTGGTAAAACTATATGATATATGACTCCCATTAACTCATCGGCCTATTTGTTGTTCCACATCCTTGCTCTAGGTCATTATGTATAGAGAAAAGGATCCCACATGGGAAAGTAGTAATTTTTGCCTTATATGCATAGCTTGTTGCTAGGTTTTTTGATAGAAAAAGGGACCTCACCAGCATCACACAATAACAGCATCTAAAATTGAAGTTCATTTGGTAAATTAATCAAAAGGAGACGTTACATAGTTTAACATTTACCTTCGGTCACATGTTCTGGTTCTGTACTAGCGAACATGATACAGCTTAATACCAATATGATCCACAAACAAGATACTGTTTGAGTCCAATAAACATAGCTAGACTGACTGGAAAAATTCTGCAAAATATGACTCACCCCAGGTATTGAAGATAAAGCCAGCTCAAACTGCTTCACCAATTCAGGTGGAGAAAGATGGTCAAACTCAGCACCAAGTATTGAAATAGGACATTTAACCCCTGGCAAAGGGTGAAAAGAAATATTAATCTTATGACAAGAAGGGCAGACAATTATGCAAGGTATGTTAAAATATATATGACTCTCCCAGCAAAATGAATTCTTCATTAGCACCACAACATCAAAGTAATGCACACATTCAATTAGTATTAAAGAAAGGTGTACCCTTCATATCATCAACAGTTACAAAAGAAGGATGCAAAAGTACTGCAGCCTCAATCTCGCTGGACTTTGCTAATTCCACAACAACTTTAGCTGAGAAACAAGAAGTAGAATTTAATGAAAAAAGTAAGCCACTCATTTGTTAATACCAGAATCTATACAAATTAGCTCAAAATGCATGTAGAAAAAGTCTACATAGTCTCACCTCCCCAGCAAAAGCCTGCAGCCCCAACTGAAGAAATTCCTTTGTTCCTTAGAGCTGCAATAATTGGTTTTGCATCTTCAAATCCTTTGTCCTACATACAAAAAAGAAACAAAATGTTTCCATGCATTAATATTTATGTTGAATTATTCATACAAGCAACGGTGAAGGTTATTCTATCTAAATGATATTTTCTATTCTGTTTAAAGTCAAGTATCTTGCAAGTTTCTGGATCTATGATTTATCATTTATGGTTAACATTCTGCATTCGAATGAGAAAACAAAGGAGGAATATACTCCTACAAGACATGTAGATAATATCTTGTAGAAAATATTAAAATTTAATGTTTGCTTTAGCAAATTTAAGGCATTCTTACAAACCAAGACCCAGTTAAATGTGGGTGCTTTCCGGTAGTTATATGCAAAATCCTAGCATGCCATCATTTACCTAGAGTCCTTCTGAAGGTCCAACAAAAGATAGGGCCTAATAACCTAAAAGGGGTGGCCTTGATTTCAAGTGAGCACAATACACATGAAGGGGCGATATGGTGGGTTCTGGTATGCAGACCAAATAATTGGAACTTCAAGGCTTGTTGTTTGCTGTATGAAGGTGGAAGATGAAATCACTTATCTATGATTTATCATTTATGGTTAACATTCTGCATTCGAATGAGAAAACAAAGGAGGAATATACTCCTACAAGACATGTAGATAATATCTTGTAGAAAATATTAAAATTTAATGTTTGCTTTAGCAAATTTAAGGCATTCTTACAAACCAAGACCCAGTTAAATGTGGGTGCTTTCCGGTAGTTATATGCAAAATCCTAGCATGCCATCATTTACCTAGAGTCCTTCTGAAGGTCCAACAAAAGATAGGGCCTAATAACCTAAAAGGGGTGGCCTTGATTTCAAGTGAGCACAATACACATGAAGGGGCGATATGGTGGGTTCTGGTATGCAGACCAAATAATTGGAACTTCAAGGCTTGTTGTTTGCTGTATGAAGGTGGAAGATGAAATCACTATGCACTTTGCAAGATACAAATCTGTTCAAAATTTTCCAACTAGTGATTATACAAATAACAAATATCAAATAGATTAAATAATTAAGGGTAATTTCCATGTGCACCCCCTCTAATTTGACTAAACTAACTAAAGGCCCCCTCATACTATGGAAATACCTCATACACTTCCTTGGGATACACACGGCATTCCTCGAGTCCGATATGGTTGATTTTTAAATAGAGAAAAATTACATATCATTTAATTTTTCGTCAAATATACAACTAGATTTTATCAAATGACTAATTTTTTCAAAAGATTAAGCTGTTAGAAAATAGACCAATCTATACATTTATAATCATAACAGTCCCCCTCATGTGTGTGCAAGTAAACTTAGGAGACATACCCAAGCCCAACATGTGGATTGACTTCACTGAAGTCAGGGTAATTTTTTTAAAAAAATATTGATGGTTGGAGAATTCAAACTCAGGACTTTAACACTCTAACTAGGATCTTCACCTTCTGCTTCAGATGACCAACTTCTCCAAAAGCTTAAGCTGTTAGAAAAGAGACTAGTCTATACATTCATAATCTCAAATCTCAATAGCTTTAAAATATGACTAATTTATTTTTAATTAAATTACCCCTCAATCAATAAATACCCTTAACCCCGTTCATTTGAGGATTTAGGGGCAATTTAGTTTAAAAATAAAAAATAATCATATTTTAAAGCAATCCACTAGTATACATGATGAAAGATTATAGGATGTTCAATTTTTCTCCATTTAAAAACCATCAGCATCAAACTGAGGGTGTCGAGAATATTGGAAAGGGGTATGAGCCTATGAGGTATTTCCGTAGTATGAGAGTGTGTATGCTTACTTAGTCAAAGTAGAAGGGTGCACATGTAAATTATAAAGAACTTGCGGCTTCATAATAGAATCACCTTCATGTAAAAAAAATTTGGAGGTTATGTATCTGCTTTTGTAAATCTTTTCTATAGACACTCTTTTGTAATTAACATATTTCCAGCTCGATAAAATACACTTAGATTTGGAAGCATATGATGTCATGGTTAAACCGTTAAACCTTTGAAGAGATTTAGTAGAGGTTATAATATAATGCCAAATAGAAATGGAGTAGGTTACCAAGAATGAATAAACACACTGGTAATATATAACAAAGAAAAATTCTTGATGCAAGAGAACAAACACACCGTGGAGTGAGACTGTATCCAGACTGAGATGGGTCTTTCTGCATTATCAGCTGAATAGGGGTCGCCATATAATAGATCAGGAACCACGACGAAGAAACAGTTGGTGGCAACTTTATCGGCAATTTTCCTGTATAACAATTGCAAGTGTAAGTATTAGAAATTCATGTAACCCAAAATGCAGAAAATGAAACAAGATCAGAATATAAACATGAATAAACAAAAGAAAAATAAACAAAAAAATGATACCAAGCAATAGATAATCTAATCAGATAACCTCCACATAATCCCCAATTAAAAACTATTTTTTGTTTAAAGTAATCAAAGTTCAGAAAGATAGATAACAATTTAGAAGCCTAGTTGTACTACAATACAAACAATCAAAATGGCTTAGGCAAAAACTAAAGGAGTGTAAAGCTAACAAAAGCACTCCATGCTGCCCGGAGATGATGGTGGTGGAGTCGACCTGGCTGTGGCAGTCCCTGCCATTGGCTTATGAAAATCATAATATGATAAACAATTTCATCATCCATGTGCTCAATTTTTGGCTTGTTATTGGCAAGCATTACAGAATATTTGGAAAGAGAAAGTTAAATTTTAAATGTTCCCCGTAGGAACTAGAAATGATCAAATAACGCTTCAAATGCAAAAAAAAAAAGAAAGAAAGATAATGCTAGGAGGATAAAGATAATCCATAAAAATGGAATAAATAGAAAGATACAAGTTTAGTTCTCCAAGTTACCAGAGGAGTTCATTAAGAAAAAGGAAAGGAAGACTCAAGCTCAATATAATTGCAGCTGCTTAGGTTAAAATAAATCAATAGGATGCTCCGATTCTCCTAAATTTTACAAAGACTCTGTTCAATTTAAGAACCACATTTTCTTGATCTTATAATATGAACTTAAGCTTTGTCTCAATTGGCCTCTATCACTCACTGGCTAACCCAGTTTCTCCACTTCATTGTTTTTGCAATTTTTCTGTTGAATTTTATATATGAAAAATATATCTTTCATAAGTTCCACACTAACCTATTCATGATATATTTGGTAGCTTACAGGAAGAATACTAGTGCATAATACATCAAAAACCTATATCCATTGTCACTTAAAGCATAATCATACCCTAACAATTTAAACCACTACCTGCAAGAGCCTTATTCACTCAAACGTTTTCACCTGTTTGCTTTCTGCACTTCTTATCAGATTCTGTACACTTTGGCTCTGTTTTTTGGTTTTTCTTGTTTAATCTTAGTTTCTCTCCTTCCTCCCCTTGTATTCAATTCTTTCTCATGAATTAATACAAATGCTTTTTATATATAAAAAAAAGGTATATCATAGTAGAGATATCTGGTAGCACACATTTACTAGTTTTCAGCAGGAAATACTAGTGCATAACCCATAAAAACTTATGTCTGCTGTCACTTTAAGTTCAAATCTAAGCTAGTCGTTCAAACCACTACCTACATAGGCCTTATTCATCCGACTATATTTTCTCTTCGTACACTTCTTCCCAGGTCCAAGTAACACACTCAGCCGTGTGAGACAAATAGGCGTAGCATCGAGAAACACAAATCACAAGCTAATACACGTTTTAGATGCAAGTTTTCCTTTTCTAAATGCTAACTCTGATTCACTGAAGAAGACCACCAAACTGGAAGTCGCGAACTAAAATCAAAAGGAAATCTGGCAAATCGATACCTCAGATTTGGCGATTCAAATCCTGCAAACAATATAGAACACGGAGCACGTCACCACCCCAACCCTAATAATGGGAAACGGAAAGAGAAGATAATGAAGGAGACGAGTAGATCACCATAAACGTCGGAGATGAGAAGGACAGCGCGCTTAGCGTCGGTGGACCCGGCAGTGTAGGCCCTGACTCCACCGAGATCGTCGACGACGTGGCCATCGCCGGAGGCGGGGTTCAGAGTCGGTGGGTTGGAGCAGCACTGAGGGCTCGCCATCGTCCTCTTGCTGCAGAAATGGAACCAAAAACGCAGGATACGACGATCTTTATCACGACTCACGTGGAGTGGATAAAAACTGCATCCAAGATTCCATCGGCTAAGTGCTAGCTTCCTATTTTTAGTGTTGTTCTTTTTTTTTCTACCATTGCTATGTTTAGTTCACACTACCAAACTGTATGTTGCGGTTTTATCAAAATTGAAATGTTTTAGTATGCTATTTTAAGAAAATAAAATAGTAAATAATATTTTTATTTTAATGAAGTAATATTTTAAACATAAAATAGAATATTGTTTTGATCAAATAGAATACTAAAGAAAAAAAATAGATAAATATTTTTAAAAACTTAAATAAAGTTAGTAGATATTTAAGAAGAAAGCAATTCAATCTAGTTTGATTTGAACTTTTCAATTTGATTTCATTTACTTATTTATTTAATTTAGCTTTTTTAATATGATATATTTTTATATATCTTAAATTTATATTTAACACAGTTTTGGAAGAATTTTTTTTTATCTTAATTTTAATATTCAGTTCGAATTATTTAAATGATTTAATTTATGTTTAAATTAAATTTATCTATTTGTACTAATATTTTAAATATTTATTTATTTTACTAGTACTATGTTTTATTTAAAATATAATTATTATGTTTCAATAAAATAGTATATTATTTAATATCATACTATGTCAGTAAAATAAAATATTATCTACCCTATTTTATTTTATTAAAACTGCGTACAAGGGCATAATGAAGTTTTTTTTTTTTTTTTTTTCCCCCAACTGTGGGTGACGGGAACTGTAACATGTTGAATGTTGTCTAAAAATTTAGGATTCAAATTCTAATATAGTAAACTATTGTAATTTTCTCTTTATTTTTTTTTAAAAAAAATCAATTTTATCAATACTAGAATATGTAGTTTCTGGTTTGATCATTGTATTTTCCAAAAGAAAAAGCAAGACAATTTACTTACTTCTATATATAAATTAAAAATAGTTTGCCACTAGGACAAAAAGGGTATTTGGTCTAGTGGTATGATTCTCTTTTAGGGTGCGAGAGGTCCCGAATTCAATTCTCGGAATGCCCCATTTTTTAAAGATGTACATTTTAGTTAACTATTTAAAAAATTTGAAAATAAAAGTAGTCAAGTGGGCATTTGGTCTAGTGGCATGATTCTCGCTTAGGGTGCGAGAGGTCCCGAGTTCAATTCTCGGAATGCCCCATTATTTAAAGATGTACATTTTAGTTTTACTATTTAAACTTTGAAAAAAAAAGCAATCAAGCGGGCATTTGATCCAGTGGCATGATTCTCGTTTTGGGTGCTCGATGTCCCAAGTTCAATTCGCGGAATGCCTTATTTTTTTATTTATGTACATTTTAATTTTATTTCTCGTTTTCTTTTATTTGAAAATAAAAATAACCAGACTATAAAAATCTTATATTCGTCCCCAGGGAGTATATATGGTCTGATTTGCTATTTGAATTCCAAATCCCATCTCCGAAAAAATATCCTAAGAAATTACTCTGAAAAGAAAATCCTAAGATTATTCAAACATCAACAATTCGGCGTCCAAAGGAAAAGTGCAGAAACCTTCGCACATACTTGCCATTCTTCCGCTTACACACTATTGAATGAAAAGAAATTCTTTATATTAAATGAAGCCTTTTATGTGCTAGTAAATTCCTAGTTTCTACTTTAATTACAAGGATCACAAACTACTCAATCATTTCTCCTACCTGTTTCTAATTGGTATAAGACATAACCAGAGTAATTACCTTTTAGCTCCAGTATTCTTAATTAGATTTTTACTAGATAGTATAAGCCATATCATATATAATACGATTTGTTTAATCTAACCCGACCGAGCTGCTAGGGAGTGGCATGAACTCACATTTTTCAGCTTGTAATGACAACGATGTAATTTCTAATCAATAGGGCTAAATTCGACACCAAACAATCACGATGGAATTAATCGTTGACACTTTCTATCTATCTGGGTGTTTTTAAATATATTACTACTACTACTGGGGACAAAAATACAGAACATATTTAATATTGATTTACATGCGGCAATGATAAAAAGAAGCTTTAAGCATTCAAATGAAAATGTTACAGCCCAAATCAATAGGATAATTCCATACTTAACTTCATAGACCCAAATCAATAACTTAATTAAAATACTTGATGGTAGTACTCTTATCAAATCTTATTAACCAACACAATATTAAATATACTTTTAATGTGAGACTAAATTTAGGTACTACGTAAAAAAAACTAAACTAAAAAAATATAGAACAACCATTTGACTCACAGACTTGCTTTGCCTTTCAACAAAAGAATGAATGGAAGTTTTTATTTGAAATAAAACCATATAACATACAGAAACTCACAAGTTTTTTTTCCACAAATTGAAGAGTTACATTACTAAAATCCAGCTTTATTATGATATATAGACTTACATCAGTACTCAGCAATTTCTACTTCTGTTGCGAATTTTCCAAATAGCTATTTACAGACACAAATACTAAGTATATCACCATAAATTACATCACATGAATAAAGCGACACTGTTGCAAATATTCAGTTTCGCGTTATGTTGTGCCTAGGGGACAGGGTCTAGTAGAATTCACGGTAGGGTAAGACCAGAGGAGCAACTAAGGTCCAGATATATAGAGCAGCAGTGGCCCACTCAGTGCAAATCCGGACCCACACAGATGTCCAACCAACATCAATCAGATCTGAGCTGCCAGAAGTAGAACTTGTCCAGCCAGTCAGAAGCATTGCTGAGTACATACTGGCGAGGGCAAAGATAAGATGAAAGAATGTGTATGAATAGCTAACTGGTTTTGCTTCAGCATCTTTCTTCTCCTTCTTCCCTGATTCTGCATCACTGGCTTCAAGCAGTGGACTTTTTGATCCTATAATATTATCAGTACTTAGAGGAAGTCATAATCTTGAGATAATTAGTCATGCTACAGCGAATGCAAGGTACTTACTAATTCTCACAATTGCATGCAGACTTCTAAACGGACAAACAAAGGAAAAGAAACATCATTATGGTCCAATAACTAATTGTACTCAACCAAAACTATTACTATTACAAATTGATCATGTACCATCTAATGGATTAACCTCAGATGTAATGTCAGCAATAAAAAATTAAGATGATGCTACACAAGGATATCTTATGCTTGAATCTTGTCCAAGACTCGAAGTTATATATTAAAAGAACTACCTCCTATCCACAAGCAATCTTTTCGCATGTCAACAAGTGAGATGGAATATAAAGTTGAAGGATCATGTCTCATCTAATGGCTTAAGCTTTTACAATCAAAGGATTAACAACTTTACAGTTTTGCTCCAGAGACAATGTCAGCGTGCATGATATGATGCCAAAAAAGATAGCGAATAGAGGATGTGAAGTTTAATGACAGTACCTGATCTTGGAGAGGATGGGGGTGACAGAAATGTAGTGGATGATCCTGCTCGAACAGCAGAGTAGACTACAGAAAGAACTGTGGTGAGCATTCCGAGAACAAGTGTACCTGTGGACACTTGTTTGACATGGTTATGGAGACCATTGCATGTGTAATCTCTAGGCTCGCTTGAAAGGCCACTGTAGCATAGGTATGCACAATAAACTGAGATTATAGAAGCAGGTAACAGGCTCCCATTTACCTAAGCAAGTGCAATACCATCAAATCACAAAATAACCATGTTTGGTAATTAAAATAATATGATGGAAGAATGAAAAGCTATTAACATGTGATTTGCAAGTAAGTAGTTAGTAAAAAATAACTAGGTCAATTCTTCTGCAATTAAGTGATTTTCATACCTTAGGATGAAGTGCAATAACTGCAAAGGCAAATGCAAGAATCATTGTGGTGACTATAAAGAAAACATTGAGGCCACAGTCCTGACCAGAAGGGTTAAACCACACAAAGAGTACTCCTGAGAATGCATACATTGCAAGGTAGCATACAACTGTTATAGACAATAAAGCCACGTACCTACATGGTTAATTTAAAATATTAATACATTAAAAAAAAATATTATCTCTGGAAGATTGATAGGAGATACCTATTAAACATACCATTTCTGCTCATCTTTCTCAACCCAAGCATCATTCCATGTGTGCGTAAAATCGAGAAGTATGACCACTTGAACCAGAAGAAAAAATCCAGAACCAAATTTAGATAATGTTTCTGCAGCAAAAAAGAATCAGGATAAATTACTGTTTGAACTTAGCTCCACTCAGAATGCAATTAGCTTTATTACACATCAAACGAGCATCAACATATGAAAATTTAGTATTAGATATTCAAGCAGACAAACCTGTACACCAGCCTGAGCTACTAAGGTTAATAAAAAAGGACTTATGATGTTATAGTGTTAACATATACATACATATAATATAAATTAAGTATAGGCCACCAAGTAGGTGGCAGCAATAAATGTACGGGGAAATATTTAAGATGGATGTAAATCTGTTTTGTCGATCCTAGGAAGTTTAGTCTATTTTCAAACATACAATTCCAGATAAACTATTCAGCATGAAAGGGTAGTTTTGGAAAGCCTATTCCTGGTTGACCATAATAGCTATCCTACACAAGGTTGGAAATAGTTAATCCTCATCTATTTCTTGTCTATATCTGCTTGGAATTACTATTATCTGTCTACATTTCAACCAAACATGGAAATTAGATATTCCACTGGAAATAGACAAGGAATGCAATTATCATTCCATCCAAGGATAAATGAAATTATCTTCAATTCATCATCATGGAAACACTAAGGTCTTATAAGTTTATTCTAAATAGAAAGAAACAACAGCAGCTACACACCATGTTTGAACATCATAGCAAGCTGAAAGAATCCACCATATCAGAAGAAAAAACTTCATATTCCTTCCAAGTTAGGAAAAAAAATTATGTGAGAAATGATTATTACTATAAGGAGTTGATAAAGAACCTAAATGAAGGCATTCACATTTATATCATGAATTTTTAACCAGGTCAAACCTGTAAAAGAAATCACTTTAACTAATATGTCAGCTCAGCGTAGAAACCAGACAAGCTTAGTGGTCTCATGGAAGCTTGGAAGTGCTTAAGAGAGAACTATGGCCTCATGTGATAATCCATATCATGCCTACATGGGTTGGAAGAAAATTTTTGTTTCTACAGTAGCTGCTGTTACATCTTTAGAAAACTTTGCTTTGATGACATCAGAAATTCATAAGTTTGGTTAGAAGGCCATTATTTAATTTTGTTCATGGTCATATTATTTACTTATTAAGATAGTATCACAAATTGCAAAAGAAAAAAAAATAATCAACAAGGTCTGACTAAGTATAGTGCACTAGAAATTATATGTGAAACAGATACACCAAGCTTAGCATGAAAGCTGCAGAACATATTTATGATATTCACATTATGAACAGTGGGGTGTTACACAAAAATCAAATATGTGTAATTATATTATTTTTTTCATGACTTTGAAGCCATTGTGGAGAAGACTGTGCAATCATTCAATTCATTGCATAGAGGAAAATAAAAGGGCAGTATACAACAAGGCTCTGCTATTGAGGGGACTAGGGGGGATCACTTGATGTACAGAGAAAAAAAAATAGCAAGGTATCTGACAATGGTGGACAGCTTCACATGAAAAAAAAAAACAATATTAAAATGCAGTGGTTTCACCGATAAAATCATCTTACCGTAGATTGTAATAACTATGTTTGGAAGGAAAAACATAAGGATAATGAGCACTATCCAAACAATAATTTTTGCAATCCATCCACCATGGTGCCATGAATCTCGTTTGTCGTTCTGATCCTTAACACCAATCATCATCAGAGCAAATATTGCAAAAAACAAGAAATTTCCTAGACTGACACGAAGGACCGCATTGGTCTGGAACCATTCTTTTGGAGGGGTCGGATCGAATGTATTTATCCCTGCAGTATAAAGAACAGGTTTGAGCACTTAATTTGATGATATCTATTTGAAATTATCATACATAGTCAATAAGGGATAGAGAAACAAACTTTAAAAAAGGTAGAAACGAGACCTCCTTTAAGATGAAAAATAATGTCAAAAGCTACTGCAAACAAAATCAAATTAGCAGTTAACACAGCTCTCCAGTCATACCATAAGACTAAAATGACTAAAAAATGTACTTCCCAAGTTGACTCTCTTTAACTGTTTCTCTCTTCCTTTTAGTAGTATTTCAGATATTACAGAGAACATTAAAATGAGCTAGTGGGGATTGATAGCTAAAGGGAATCAACAACTAGGGGGGATTAGTAACCAAGAAATTCCCATCAATACAGCCATTGCAAGAATTCTGCAGAATCAGGTGCACTCTATTTTGAAAAAAATGAAAAAAAAATCAGGTGCTCATTATGATATTCACTTTACTGCTAGGAAATGATAGAAGAAATCGCAACTAGCTAACAACCTCCACTAAATTCCTAGACTAGTGGTTCTTCATCAGCTGTGATGGCTCTAGACGACTAGATGAGGCATCTTCAACTTGTAACCTGTGGTCACTCTGGCCATATATTAATTATTCAAGTAACTTGATAGAATTAAGGAAATTGTAGAAAGCTACCATACAACACCCATGATTAGGGCTGAGCATCGGGCGGGTCGGGTCAATACCCGACCGAACCCGAACGGGTATTAACCCGAAATATCCAAAAAAATTATACACGACCCAACCCAATTTTTTAATCAGGGCCCGACCCGAATAACCCGAAAAAATCGGGCCCCGACCAGATTAACCCGAATAACCCGAATTCGATTTAGAAATTTTTTTTAAAAAAATCGTTTAGAAAATAGTGATAAAAAAGGTGAACAATTGTATTAAAATTATAACCCAAGTGGGACTTGAACTCAAGACCTCCTAAACTTTATCTCCACTCCTCTAACCGCAAAGCCAACACTATATTTTATCAAAATATATACTATAAATACATATTTAATCTAAAATCGGGTCGGGTCGGGTTAAACAGGGTTTCACCCGAACCCGACCTGAAATAATAGACAAAAATTTCAAAAACAATACCCGACCCGACCCGATATACCCGAATAACCCGACCCGAATGGTTTTTCGAGTATTTTCGGGTCGGATCGGGTTTTGCTCAGCCCTACCCATGATAGTTCCTTCTTACTATTAAGGCAAAATGACAAGAAAACAATCAAATAGTCGTTATCCAATATTTTTTATTTTGCCTCAATGCCATAATGAGAAGCTTGCTCATTTTATTTTCTAATTTGGCCGACTCCAGTTAACTTATGTGCCAATAGAATATTTTCCACGTATCACATTTTTTGAACTGTAATGTATTTTCACAAGTGAAACAATGAATGAACACGAGAATAGTTTGCTTGTCATATATTATTTTTTCGACTAGATTCACTAGATTAATCAGCAAGTTGCCTATGAGTAAGTTATAATCAACCACCCCTAGTAGTTCACTTATTCCAAAAAGTAGGACAATAATTCCAAGTAAAAGGAAGTAGAACAGTATGCCACATCCAGGATACTTTAAGCCTTCTCTCAAAGATAGTAATGGTATTAATACAACAGCTATATTAAGGAGTCATCTTTTTCACATCAGAAGGTTATTCAGTATAGCAAGCAGCAGCAAAGCAGGTGCCACTAACTGAGAAGGCCCAGCCACCCAGATACTACTCAAAAGATTTTCTAATGATGGCTTTTGAAGTAGTGGCATTAAACATTGCTACCAAATGATTGTCATCTCTAAAATAATTTTTTTAATAACCATAAATTATGCATCCATCACAAAAACCAAGTAAATCATCACTACACCAAATCTCTAAGTAATATACAGATGTCATGTACTCTTCAAAGATGTTTATTTAGTAATTCCATGATATGGTATCCAAGGTATGCTCCATCATGAATATTCACCAGCCCAAAAATATTTTAACATTGTATATGCAAATAATGCAATGTTGATGAAAATTTTGATCGACTTGATTTGCAATTTAAGTCATCATCTATAAAGAAATAAGATATGTGAGTAATTCTATTCATATTAAACCTATTGCCTATTTCTTAATTAAATGAATGAACATATGGTTAATAGATTTTTCTCATCCTTGCTTTAGAAATGTGTCCAAGCTTAGCCCTTGGGTCTTAACATGATTCTAGGAATATTTTGAATAGTTTTTACTAAATATTGGTCCCAAGAAGATTATGAGCATCTTCAAACACCATTATGATTATGTACTTTCTGCAGACTTTTTAAGCAATGTCGACCCCTTTGTGGGACACTAACATGGTTAAATAAAAGACGAGCCGATTGCATGAGGCTCCATCTATGCAAACTCTGAGGTAAATTTAAGAAATCTACCCACCTACAAGTATAGTGCTTGTTTCCATGCCAAATAAATTAACTGTTTAGCTTTAAACTTTCTCACTATTACCCTATGAAACACTTGTGAAAGATGAAAAGAAATGGATCTTAAAATTTTCACAATTCTCAGCCAATGCAATCCTTCGTTTCTTTTTATGCACTTGAACAAAAGTACCATAATCTATTGTCTTGTCATATAGAACTAAGACACGCATATGCATGTAAAATACTCCATAGGTAATAATTCATAGCAATACCCCAACCTAATCCTATGCTAGAGCAACACTTTTGACATGATTTCTTTGTCGAATGTATCACTGTTAACATAATAACAGTTAATCTACAAATTTTGAGGCAAGCTCAATGTAGCTGAAGATAACCAAATACAGGATAAAATGCAAAACCATTATAGAATAGAACAATGATGTAGGACCTTCTGGATGAAAATAGAACAAGTAGCAATAGCCAATGTACCTAAGCCACCTAAAAGCTAAAAATTTCAAAAAGTTTTCTTGTTTATTTTTAGAACCCTGTATTCAGTTTTTCCTTCCAACCTTATAGTTAGGGAATTAGAATTCAACATAGAAGTAGCAGTTATCTAAGATAAAGTTAGCCAAATCAAGACCCCACATCTCAAGAATCTCCTCCATACTGATAATACACTAAGCAGAGTCTTACTCCTGCCCTTGTGAATTTATTTTCCAAGTAGAACTGTCAAAGAATTCCTAAACGAATCATTTTTTTTGAGAGAGAGATGAAAACTGTATACCATTCATAAGAAATGAGGGTTACAGTGAATGATGGGGAAAGAGTGTGAAAACAAGCTTATAAAATAAAGGTCCAGGAGGTGGTTTAGGCCCCCACTCAGAGTTACATAACCAAGGAACACCAACTCCTAACTGGGTGAGCAGAGAGAACAGAAATTAGCCGCGGAAGATGCCAATTCAAAGAAAGAAGATCGCTTGTCGCTAAACACCGGCGAGTTGCGCTCGAACCAGATGAACCAAGACCAAATCAATATCAATCGCATGCGAGCCTGTCACTCAGGATCGGATTCATAAACAAGATCATTGATATCAAGATCGTGAAAACGCTGTACTTCTTGAAGAGGTCCAATCCAATTCAACTATAACCACAAATAGTAACCACTACTTGGCCTATGACGGGGGAGTTCTTGGCCTGGCAAAACACGGTGAAGGCATGATACCCCCCCCCCCCCCCCAGTCGAAAATTTGAGCCTTCTCCAGACAGCCAAGACCTATAGTGCTAAATAACCTTGATTATGAATAGCCCCCCTAAAAATATTGCATCGGGAGTATCATTTCACCTCAATTAGCATCTCGTTTTCTCGCGTAACGTTAAAGAGAACAAAAAAAGGAACAAAAAAACAAAGAAATGCCATATTGCAAAACTGATTTTTCCTAACAAAAGGCTATTTATCGCCAGAAAAATAACATAGGTCGCATAACACGAAAGAAGACGAGGAAGTGACAAAGGGCTTTGTGCTAGTGTCCCTGTTTCGGAACGTACATGGGATGTTCTCAAGGAGAGGCGCGCCGACCTCGCGGAGGATCCAGGAGAGGACGAGGGAAAGGGCAAAGAGCCCGCAGTAGGCGAGGCGAGCGGAACGGCTGGAGATGCCGCCGGCGATGGAGGTGCAGAGGCCACAGGTGCAGCTAGCGCAGCAGGATGCCAGGCACGACGCAGCCCACATGATGGCAATCGGTCAATCGATCTTTTCCTCTTCTGTCGCCTCGCAGATCTAACTTCAATCGGAGACTGCAGAGATCCTCGACAGCAATGTGAAACGAAGGCAAACTGAATCGGGATGAGGTCAGCAGCTCGACTCATCCACCGGTCAAAGTATATACTTGTCCGGATAGTTCTTTGCCGTAAATATCGAGGCAAATTTTAGTTTAGTCCCTGATATTTGGACTTATTACACTAAACTACTTTTTTAAAAAATACATTGGAAAAAGACTTTTTATCAAATTGATCCAAATTTATTAAATTGAGCCAAAGCTAGTTTATGATCTCGTTTGGTTAACACAACTTCGGCAGACAGACGTGTCAGTGTGTCAAATCAAATAAGGCATATCTAAAATTCAACAAGATTATTTGGTCTACGTAGGAGAGCCGTTGTTTTATTATTATATATTAAACATATTTAATAATTAATTGTGTTATTAGATAAGTCTATTTATTAATAAAATATTGTGTCCCAAATTAATAAATAATTTAAGATGTAGATGAGATTGAATCCTTACTGGAGATGGCAATGCTTAAAATATAGTGCAGAATATTACATTATACCCACATTTGCACAGCATTTCATATTTGCGTACCCGCGTCCACATAATATGCGTGTGCATACATCTACATTGTATTTTAAATAAAGTAATTTAATAAAATCTATAAAAAAATTTAAAAAATAGTAAAATTCATAAAAAAAAATTTATAATAAATATATGTAGATCAATCACTTCACACGGTCAAAAATCAAAGATAAACTCAATCAAAGATGTAGCTTAATTTTCACAAAAACATCCTTCTAAAGTTCGATGCTTGCAATAGTACCTTCTATAATTTGTATTCTTTAGTTTTCATTAATAAATCTACTCCCATCTCTATTCATTTTTTTTTCTCTCCAACTTCTTTCATCCTCCATGTTAATTCTCAATCCGATGGTGATGCGGTTTTCATTGCATTCTAAGGCATGCTTGTTAGTTATGTTTAATGGTCATGTTTGGATATGTCTACGGATAATGTTTGAATTTTTTGTAGTCCTTAATCGATACGATATTTGCAATATTCTTTGCTAGAAAAACTTTATATATATATATATATATATATATATATATATGTGTGTGAGAAAGATTCACTAACGTCACGTGGCACTTTTCCAAAGAAAGTTTGCTGACGTTGTCACACCCCAAAACCCTAGAGTACTACATGTACTCCGAAGCGTAACTCAATCATAAAAACCAATAATTACGAAACATTGCACAATTCATAAAGAAAATCAGTTTTCATTCAATAAACATAATGGATCAAGATTTCAAAACCGATCAATAAATAATCTGAAGATTTCAAATGTGTATGATTCATATAGAATAAATCCAGTAATCATAGACGAAGTTTTGACTTTCAAAATGCGGAAACAAAGTTTAGACACTCATCTATCTAAGAAGAAACATAAGTGACCCTACGGACTCAACATATCCCCCGGCCACGACGATGTGACACAAGACACGCTGCTCCTGCCACCACCAGCTGCGCTACGGCAATCCAGTACCTCTCTGATCTCGCTCAAGGGTTGAAAACAATAACAATATAAATAGTAAGTTCGCTAGGACTTAGTGAGCAATTATCCCTCAATCCACCATGTACATTAACAATAAGCAATAACAATGCATGATTATTTAGAATATAATTTAACGAAAGCATCTATTATTCCTCATGCGAATTAAATTCAACAGTATACATATAGCCTTGCATCCAAGCATACAATGTGTATAATATACATCAGTATTAACCATAATAAGAATTAAACATCTATAGCACCATCAACCAATCAAACAAGCCATTCGGGTCGGTCGTCAGTGTGGCAGTGCTGATGAGCTTCCCGGTCCAAGGACCCGTCGGTCCGATATCTAGGGACCCGTCGGTCCTAAAAGCCAAGGACCTGTCGATCCTAAAAGCCAAGGACCTGTCGATCCTACAAGTTGGGTGTTGATCACCTCTGTCTCAGCATTCTTCCCACTTTTGCCACCCGAGTCGATCGTCGATGTGGCAGTCGACGAGCTTCTTGGTCCACAACCACAAGGACATCAAATCAACCATATAGTAAGCAGTAATTGACCCAAAGTGGACATAGCATTTCAAGAAGACAAAATACATATCATGAGCCCAAAGGCCCCTAAGGTCCACATGATACACATATACTGCCCCCATAGCCGTACATTGGCCCGTGCCACAACACATGACATCATAATCCACTCAATTATAAAGAAATTAAATATATCGTATAACAAGGAAATGAACAATAGTAACTATACTAAAAATGAATGTCATGGGCACTTCATGATATCACTTGCTCGTCACCCCAACCTCTCTGCACAAGGCCGGCAGTATGGCCTTAGAAACTTTCTCAAGAACCCGGCCCCTTACTAAGTTTTCCTCCCCTATAGTTTGGTGACCCTAGGGTGTCAAGTTAGGGAAACATGATCTAGGTGTAACTAGGTCCATAAGCTTTCTACTTCACGTTCCTACATCTTGCACACCCCGTCGAGTACAAATGAACGATAAGGGTAGCAAGGAACGTCTAAAGATGTTATATTCTCTGTAGGGACAGCTTGTTTACATCAAAATTAAGTAAATTACTTAGTAGGGTAGCATGTGTGTAAAAAAAATTTAAAAAAATCCTACATGAACCGTATGGTTATACACCTAAGGTGGTATATTTGCACTTAAAAGTATATGTCCCTAACCTTTATAGGAAAGCAACCAAATCCCTTAGTCTCCCCACAAATCCCAATTCACTCAAGGTCAAAGTTAATAGGAATTTAAGCACATGTACAGGAAGCCGACGGCAACCCAATTCATGGTGCTGGAGCGGCAATTAAATCCAAGGGAAAAGGGGTAGATTTCATATAAGCATGATGTATTAAACTATGAAAGAAGTCTATCAACAATTCATGATGAAGGTAAATAAATCCATGACGAAGATCTCTTGCACAGGAGGCCGGCGGCAGCCCCAATTCACAGTGCTTGAACTATGAATTAAATCGAAAAAAAGGCAATTCTTCAAACAAGCATTAACCATATCGGTGAACAACAAAAGATGAAATAATTTATGAAGGAATGCTGTCAACAATTCATGAAGAAGATGAATTAATTCATGAAGAAAGTCTACTGCATAGAGGCCGGGGCAGCCCCACAAACCGATGGAAAACTCATAGCCGCAACATCAAACAAATCCAAGCACACAATCTGGAATTAAAAGAGACATCAAGGAATTCACGAATTGAATCAATAACCAGTCAATCTATAAGAATTACGGCAAGAAATCCACCAACAAACGGCGGCTGCTTGAGGTTAATGAACAAGGGGAAAGGGGGTTTCATTACTCACTTTTTGTAGGGAAAGGAAAGGAAAAGATGCCACTAGAGTCTCCCAACGCTCGCCTCCGACGAACTCGGCCACGTGGGTCGCCGACTGTCCTCTTCCCCTCACGCGCCGCTGCTGCCTCTTGTCAAGATCGGGTGCAGTTCGGCTTCCCCGAGCCGCACAACCCTTTTAAATAGATTGGGGTTGATTTTAAACCTCAATTTACATTTTTACCCCTCATTTACCACTCGGCTAGCTAGACCCGCTAAGGATCAATTTTAAGTCCGATTCAGATTCCGATTGAACCGTAGGGTTCGTCTCGAAACCTACTCTCATGATTACATGTCAAATTATAGAAATAATAATTATAGAATTTTCTATAATTTTTTTCCTAAGTTAAAGCTTACCAAAAATATTTGCCACGAAATTTCGCTAACTCGCTTAATTTAAATCTTCATTTTCCTGCAACAAAACTAATTAAATATAATCAATTTTTTTTTGGGTTATAACAGGCATGGTATTTTCTTTATTCTAAAATTCGAATTAAATATGTGTGTTATCAAAATCTGCTACCTAAATATGCATTCAGTGTGCATTTAATGCGGCTGTTACCGAAAATTTTATGATTTTTTAATATTTTTCTGATCCAAAACTGTATTTAATATTTAATACACATTTAATATATATTTAGGTCTCATTTAATACCCACTATTAGAAATTGGTTCTTCAGCAACGGCCGCTCAAGCCGTTATAGATATACTATATATGCAACGGCATTGTAACGAACACGTGAGCCATTGTTGATTATTAAATTATCAGCAACAGCATTCTAACTGACATGTGAGCCATTGCTGATGATTAACCTATCAGCAACGGATTTCTAACGGCTAAGTGAGTCGTTGCTGATAAGTTTATATAGGGCACGCGATCGCGCCCGCCCCCTTCTTCCTCTTTCTCTGCCCGCCGCCGCTCTCTCTTCTGACGCCGATGCCGAGCTGCCGCTGCCAACGCCGCCGCCCCGTCCTCGGCCTCCGCATCCCGTTCGATTTGAGGTATTTCTCGCCGCCTCCCATTCGACCTCGATCCGCCCCCTTGTTAGAGCCGGCCGAAACCCTTAAAATACGGTTTTGGCTGGCGGTTGACGGCCATCGGCCAGCGGTCGACGGCCATCAGCCAGCGGTCGATGATTTATGCAGTGTCCGGACACTAGACGCCGGCGCCGAAAATGCTTTTATAATATTATATATATATATATATATATATATATATATATATATATATATATATATATATATATATATATATATATATATATATATTTAATTTTTAATTAATTGTTTGGATTAATTATTTAATTAATTGTTTAATTTGTTAGACTAATTTTTAGGGTTTAGATTAATTGTTAGAGTTTAGAGTAAGTTTTAGATTAATTTAGTTAGATTAATATTATGTTTTAGATTAATAATTGTAGGTTAATTATTTAAATTAGTTAAAATATTAATTAGTCTGGAGTAGTCCTAAGTGGACTCGCGCCAAAATCGTCCACTTCGGACTTGCGTCGGAATCGTCCACTTTGGACTTGTGCCGGAATCGTCAAATTCGGACTCCCGCTGGAATCGTCTAATTTGGACTCGTGTCAGAATTGTCCACTATGGACTCAAACTGACTCGAAATATTTAGAAAATAATCATCCACCATCCACAGAGTCACGTAGATTCATTAGCGTGATTGGGGAGAGGTAATATATCATGAATTATGAATCATTACAAATTCATTATATCATAATATAATATTAAATTTTATTTTTGTTGTACAGGTTCGAGCAAGAAGAAGTTCCAAGGAGCATTTCTTCTGCTATTCGATGATACATGCACGGGGCATGGCCACGTGGTCTCACGTGCCCAGTGAGCACGTTGACATGTTATGGCGCGAGTTTGAGGCACGTATTAAATTTTTTTATATACATGCATGATGATTAATATTGGTGCTGATATTATTATTTTGCAGGCTCATTTTACATGGGCCGAGGACCAGATGTCCTTCATTTACGCTGCTTGGGAGGCTATTTCCCGTGCGAGGTACAACAGGCAACTGGGGCAGGCCCGGTCCCAGGCGATGGCCCGAGCTTGGACCACTAACATCACGGAGACTCAGGGATACAACCCTGATTGGATTACTCCAGATATATAGGACCAGCTCGTGGCATTATGGTCGACGGATCGATGGCAGGAGGTTTCTAGGACTGCGGCTAGAAACCGCATGTCGGGGGGAGGAGTGCGTCACACTGGCGGCTCTGTTGCATTTGTTGTGCACGCGAACCGTATGGTAAGTATACCTTAATTTTAATTTTATATTTTATTTGTTACTCTGTGTACTGATTAATGTATTTATTTTGTAAATATAGATGACGGTGTCAGACGACGGGACTGTCCAGCGACCCTCCCCGATGGCGGTGTTTGAGCGGACACACCGTCGAGTGCATGGGACGGGGGAGTACGTCGACAACCGCGCTGCATTTATTATGGTAAGTATATTTGTTTAAATTATTCATTATATATTTATAATTTAAGTTTTATGAAAAATATTAAACAAAAAATTAAACACGAGTAGGAGACCTATAGTCAGACGGTGATACAGCGCGGAGGCACCCCCGACGACTTTGACGCAGCAGCGTGGGTCGATGTTGCAGGTGGCTGGGACCACGGCCACGTGTATGGTTTTGCAGATAGTGGTCATGCGCGAGCCGTGCTAGGGCCACTTGGGGCACCGACCCCTCCGCATGCTGGTGAACGACCGTCGACCTCCAAGTCCAGAGATGATCATAGTAGCAAGATAAGGACATTGGAGGAGACAGTCGCGCGTCAGATTGAGTTGATGGAGCGTCAGAGTCAGATGATGGCAGATATGCAAGTTATGCTACACAACTTGTCAAGTCATCACGGAGCAGCATCATCTGATCTATCGTCCTCGAGTCAGTCCACGCCGGTGTACACCTAGGCACTCCAGACTCCGCCATATGATCCAGACCATCCTCCATCGTCATCGTGAGATTTTTTTATTATTATTATATTGACTTTGTTACTTCGATACTATATATATTTTAGTTTTCTTTTGTTTGGATATTGATACTTCAATTTTGCATTTGAATAGTTTTTATATGATTGTGGATAATTATAAATATAAGTATAATTGTTTTGATATATATCTGGGTGTATTTGTGATGTGTGAATGAATGTGTGTATGAGTGTGTGAGTTATGTATCAGATTGTATCAATGTATTAATAGAAATTTAGAATTTTAAAAAAAATTCTGTTCCAGGTTTTAGTCATCAGCAACGGCTTTTCCACGATTGTCTGTGGGAAAGCCGTTACTAAAAGTGTATCGTAAGTCGTTGTTGTATAACATCAGCAACGGCTTACTAACGGTCTTTCACTAACAGCCTTGCCACGGCTTCACGGGCCGTTGCTAATAAGGTTATCAGCAACGGCCCGGTGTCCGTGGCAAAGCCGTTGCTAATAATATTATTAGCAACGGCCCGATCGGCCATGGCAGAGTCGTTGTTAAATTATCAGCAACGTGCTTTTCTGCCATGGCTACTTTGCAACGGGCCGAGCCGTTGCAAGCCGTTGCTGATGCCCATTTTTCCAGTAGTGACATTTATAATATATGATGTTACCGAAATTTACTTTATTTATTCAAAAATTCGAATTTAATATGCCTCTTATCAAAATCTGCATTCAATATTATGTGTGCATTTAATACGGCTGTTACCGAAAATTTTATGATTTTTTTATATTTTCCTGATCCAAAACTGTATTTAATATTTAATACACATTTAATATAGACTTAAAATCACAATAGCAACCGGCTTTAAATTTACAATATTTACTATCGCACTATTAATTCCAATTGTTAAGCTGTGTTAGGTTTGATTGCCTTCTGTCGTCTTGCTTGCTTCATCCGTTTTTTTCGATTTCATCACCTCTTCCTCCTTTATATAGATATGTTCTCTTCTGTACGTAGTTGCCTTACCACGAGGTGCGCCTCCTTCCTTGCTACTGACGACACATAACCCATCGATGCCAGAGCGTCGATCTAAACATGCACGACTTTGCCCTCCCTTCGATTCTACAAGCAAAGGGGTTTTCGAGGCGGTACTTATAATGCTTGACCAAGTCGCTTGATGCGTTCAAGTCATGCAAGAAAGCAGGTAAAGACGACAAAGTAAGTTTGGTTTTGCTGGATTATAATATTTAATTTCTTTTGTTAATTAGCTGTAGGAATTTAATTTTACATTCCTTTGTGTATCCTATATTTTCATTTTGTTATTTTTTTTCTTCTGTTTCCACCGGAGAAAAGGTGCATGTCATGTGTTTTGCTTCTCTTTCTCGATCATATTTAATATGTTTAATTGTGAATATATAATTGCTGAAATTATATATTGTTCTGACATGCAGAAATCAGTCAAGATAACTGGGCATCATATTATCTGAAGCAAGAGAGGAGAAGGAAGGCATTAATGGTTTTGATGGAGATCAAGATGAAGATCGGCAAGAAGAAGATGGAGGAGTTGCTGCAGCAGGTGGATAGAGATCTAGCGGCCGCCGCTCCGGCGAGCGCTTGCCGATCTCTTAAAAACTAGAACAGAAAGAACAAGAAAAGAAATATAATTATTGTCTTTGTAGTTAAATGCCTCTTACTGTATTCCTCATAACATATATAGAATTCCTACGTAGTAGTGACACGCTATCCTTCAGATTAGTTTCTCTAGAAAATATTGTCTAAATATAAAAAAAAATCAACTCCTCTTCTTAATTTAGAGCTGCCTCAAATATTGCATTACAATCACTCGCATGTGTTTATCACATTTCACAACTAAACTACAACAACTCTTCTAGAAGTTCGACATGCAGAGTGGTTCACATAATCTTGAAAGAAAAATAGCATAATGTTTTTTTTTCCAAAGTTAGCAAGTTTATTACAAGAATAAGAATCAATTGTACAATATATCAAGTACAGGACTTACTGAGGATCGAACCTCAAACCTCTAGGAAACATCCATGATGTTGCCACTAACAGTGCTACTCACAGTTGACAAAAATAGCATAATATTGAGATTTATCCATATTCATAAATTTATAATCATCTTTAAGAGCAGCTGGGGCTCTTGAAGCATGTGCATAGTTTCATCTTCCAAGCAAACATGATTCGTCATTTTAAAAAAATAATAATGCTTTGCAATCTCATACCATCCCATGAACTCTCAAATCCCCATCAGTTTTATTCCATAATTAATTTCAGTCAATCATGTAGCATGTAGATGCCAAGGCAAATATATAAATTTTCATTTTTTGTATTTTTAGTATCCTTTAATCTCTTCTACAATTAATGTAATGTGCATAATTTTGATCAATTAATATGGCATGTTGTTGCCAAATAATTCTAATTTATATTTTATTTCATAATTGATTTTGGCCAATTATACTGCTATCTTGCTGCAAATTAATTATAATTTACACTTTATTCTCATTGCATAACTTGGAGTCATGAAGTTAATTGGAGGGAGGCAGGGAGCCATTGAAATTAATTGCATATTATTCTAATAAAATTGAAAATAATTACTGTGCAACAAATGTGCAACAAATTAGATGCAGGTGTTATATATAATAATCAATTATATTAATCAAGTTTCGCTGGTGTGGCAAATTTAAAAATTTTAAATTTTAAATTCCTTTTGATCTCTTCTGTCAATTAATCTCAAATTTTAAAATGCCAATTAATGTTGCATTCTAATTTTTTTATAAGTAGAACATATTCTTTCACTATAGATGTATTATCTAATTTTTTGTATATTTTAATTTTTGAAATCTATATAAATTTATTATAATTATTTTGATTTTTTATGTAAAATATCATTATTATGAATATTTTTATCAAAAATTACTCTCCAAAAATAAATATATTTTTTGTAAGTAGAAATAATTCTTTCACTAGAAATGTATTATCTAATTTTTTGTATATTTTAATTTTTGAACTCTATATGAATTTATTATAATTGTTTTGATTTTTTTTCATGCAAAATATCATTAGTATGGAGATATTTATTAAAAATTACTCTGAAAAAATAAATATATTATAAAATGAATGTATACAATTATACAGAAGCATTTTTTATGTGTCGAGGTAAAAAAATTCTCTTAAAAATATTAGTGTTGACTCTAGATTTATATTTTATTAAGATTTTACTTCTTTATTATTATAAATTTTACTTTATATATATACATATATTCTTCGGACCTACATTTTTATGGTAATAAATATAGATTTACTGAATAATTGTTGAAAATATTTTTCAATATTAGAAGTATGATATAATTTAGATTTTTTTTATTTTTTAATATTTATTATGTAAATTTAATTAGTATGATTTACTTTATATTTGTGTTATATTTAATGTTTACACTTAAAATTATTAATATTCTTCAAATTTATTTTTATATGTACATTTGTAAAATTTATTATAAATTTTTATTTTTAAAATAGTTTTATTTATTCAAAAATTAATATGTATTTTATTTTTTCTTCAAAAATGAATATGACAACAATTAGAAGTAATACGAGCAATAGGTGTCTATAATTTTTATGTTTTTAAATAGTTTTATTTATTCAAAAATTAATGTGTATTTTCATTTTTTATTTAAAAATGAATATGACAACAATTAAAAATAATATGAGCAATTGATATCCATAATTGATTCGCCCAAATAATTTAAGTTTGTAACGATTTTTTTAGTAGACTAAAATTGACTTTTAATGAATTCATAATAGGAAATATTTCATTAAAAGCATTTTAAAAAGATTGATTTTTCAACTAAATGCATCATAAATTAATTATCTCAAAATAATTTAAAATTAACCTCCAAGATCTTGAGAATCTTTTATTTTTTAATAATTAATTAATTTAGTGATGCATATAAATTAGGAAATGTCATCTAATTTATCATGTGCCAAAAAAATAAAATGCAACATATAAGCTTTTAATTCTTGGATATGATATTTTTTATTACCAAAGTTAAAATATTGGGCATCACAAATAATAAAACATTGTTATTAGAATTTGATTGATTAAGATAGTTTGAGAAATTGAACTCTTGCTTTATAACTCTACGTTGAGAAGTTTATATATATTATTTTATACAATTAATTATTCAATTACCGATATTATAATCATCACGTTCAAATATAATAATTAATTATGATGGGTTAAATTTAGACACTTTTTACATTATATATATATTCGTGTATTTGGTTAAGTTTTAGTATGTAATTTAAAGTAAAAAAATACAAATCATATTTAATATATATATATATATATATATATATATATATATGATTTTATAATTACATAAATTAAAATAAATCAATATTTATTATTTTTGCTCTACAAATATATTTTTCCCTACATGATATTTGTTATTATTTTTAATTATTCAAGTATGAATATTATAATTCAAATTTAATTTAATTTAATTTTTTGTCATAATTTTTTAAATGACTTGAATTTAAATTATGTGGACATATAATTAAGCAACGCGTGGATTTTCAACTAGTTTATATTAAGTTCAATATGAATAATTGTAGATAGTAGGTGTAATATTTCTCATAGCAAAATAAAATTTGTGTTGCATTGCGATAGTTGTTATGGAACAGTGCCTAATCACCGCGTATTTATCTATAACACACATCACAAAACACTCAATCTAAATTTCGAATACGAGAATATCTGAAGCATACTCACTTTATTTAGTAATAAGTTAGTACATTTAGATTTAAAAAAATGAGTATATCCATTAACAAAGCAGTTGAACATATGTTATTTCTTCAGTGAATTATTTAGTGTCAAGCACTATGATCAATGTTTGCAGTAAACATTCATTATTCATCATCAATTATGCAGCTTTCAAATCCCCACATATATGGTTAGCTATTGGTGTTTAAGAAGCTTATTGTGAGTTTGACCCTCAGCTCGCCCACCACCTTCTCGCATAGCGCCTCCTTGTCCCTAGTTGGATCTTCTGCAACTGTTGGAGGGTCAAATTGTAAGTATTGGTCTTGATCTCATTAATGGCAGCCTCTAGCATCCTCGCCTTCATCTCCTCATCAACACCTGAATTCTCGAAAGTAGCTATCCATCTTTGCCACGCCAATTGACCTCCAAATCCCTTGAAAGTAGTCGCGATCTGCCCTGAACACCAGTCGCGCCTCTTGCACCGACCCTTGCTCCACCATCTTGTCCACTCGTGCTGCCACGAAATGGTGGAGCGTTGTTAGCTCAACATCCACCCACATGAAGTAGCAATCATATTGGGATCGGAACTTGCCGCTTGCACCCTCGACAAGCTCCTCAATATAGGAGTTGGACCCGCCAGCAATGATGGGGAGCTTGCCGCGCCTATGGATACTCTCCACCGCACTGGTGGCTTCACGCCGAAAATTGTTGCTGTGAAGTCCGTGTCTGGGTACATGACACCAAGGAGGTGATGGGTTACACCGTCGGATTCAGCTCCGGTCACCTTGTTGGTGATGATATCGAGGCCAATATATACTTGCATCTTGCATCTTATCAGAGTTGATGACCTCACCGCAAAAGCGTTTGGCAAGGTAAATGTTGCTGTGAAGTCTTGCCACTACCAGTGGCGCCAAGGATGAAGACAATCTTATTCATGGGGCTAGGAAGGGTGAAAAATTCCATGTGGTGATCAGGTTCAACTGCAAAGCTTTTGAGGTTGGAGATGAAGCAACCTAAAGCTCAATACTGAGATAACCTCAGAAAGAATACTTGGATGATGGTGGATTGAAGAGATGACTTGGATGATGATGGATTGAAGAGATCGATTGTCTTATTAATTTGGGTTCTTTCATTTATAATATTTTCAATTGCAAATCTGACATGCTTATCATAATTAAATTTAAAATTAATACTCAATATTAACATTAATAATTTATTTTTATTACCAAAACTAAGATTCTAATCTATACGTATTAACATTAATAATTTATTTTTATTACCAAAACTAAGATTCTAATATATATATATATATATATATATATATATATATATATATATAAAGTAAGATTCACATCCGTCCCATTGCACCTTCCCAAGGAAAGTTTGATGACATGGCATTTTCTCTTTTTTTTTTTGAATTTATGAATTTATTTAATTTTTTATACGTTAAAGCTATACATGTTTTATATTAAATGTATATTAATTATGGATTTAAGAGATGACGATTGTCTTATTTGAGTTCTTTCATTTATAATATTTTCAATTGCAAATCTTGCATGCTTATCATAATTAAACTTAAAATTAATACTCAATATTAACATTAATAATTTATTTTTATTAACGAAACTGAGATTCTAATCTATATATATTAACACTAATAATTTATTTTTATTACCAAAACTAAGATTCTAATATATATATATATATATAAAGTAAGATTCATACCTGCCGCGTGTCACTTTCCCAAAGAAAGTTTGATGACATGGCATTTTCTCTCTTTTTTTTTGAATTTTTTATATTAAATGTATATTAATTCCCTCTCTCTCTCTCTCTCTCTCTCTCTCTCTCTCTCTCTCTCTCAAAATTTCTTCTCCTTTTTGCATTGATGCATATTTTATTAAATGTATATTAATTCCCTCTCTCTCTCTCTCTCTCAAAATTTCTTCCCCTTTTTGCATTGATGCAATTAAAATATGAAAACAAAGATATTAAGGCGAGCAATAAATGCAGTATATTACGGAGATAATCGCTGCACTGCCAAAATTTATTAGCATGTATCTCTCTATTAATTGCGGTATATTTAATACATTAATTTTTTTCTTTAATCCAAAATCTTTTACCTTTCCCTTATTAAATGCGGCCGGTTACAGAGGTATGAATTTATTCATGCAGAATTTTAATTATAAATTCATTCCGCAACATTTTGAGTTCTACAGTTCTACTGACGAACTCAAGAAGAAGGAAAACGCCATTGCCATGCCGCTGAGTACAGGAAGTCGTACCCCCAGTTCTTCGTGACGCCGATGGACCCGTTCCTGAAGAAGTTCTTCCCGGAGATGTATTGTTCCTCTACTCTTCGCCCTTCTGTTATCTCTTTCAGTCGCTGCATGCAACGCTCGCCATCTGAGATTGATGAATGCCAAGGATTTGGCCAATACGTTTGATGATTTCAATAAGGTTGGTGCAACTGATCCCTACTTTCAATCTTTTGTGCTGCATGCCTTAATTTTCATTTTCTCAGTGCAATATTTTTCTTCATTTAATTAGGGTTTAGCGAAGTTGAATTCGAGTGAGCCCGCAGTCCAGGAAACGGCGCCGGCTAATTAAGCCAACCTCAGTTGGCAAAGAATACGGGAAGAAGGAAGCAAGGTGTTGTACCTGGAAACCAGTCCCTCAAGGTTTCATGCATGGCATCCTCATGGGGTAGTACTGAGCATAGAATTTTCACAACTAGAAATTAACAAGTAGCTAGCGGATCAGACCACCTTTTGTCCCAAAAATTAACATACGTGATAAACTGATCATAGAATTTGCAGCAGTGGTGCTTCGGAACCACTGTATTTTGATTAGTTAGAATATTTTGATTAGTTACGAGCTGTGTGTATTTTGTTAATTTGCAGCAGTGGTGCTTCGGAACTCTTCTCATTGTACAATGTAGATTATACTTGAATGATAGATGCTGAGAACTCCTTAAATTAATTATATGCATCTTCCCCACATCTCTCATCATTTGTTTGCTATAATTAGTAATTGTTCAGCCTTATTAATAGTGATAGAATGTGTAGGAAGAGATCGTTCTGATGCTTTCTCACAGTGTAGGGATGCTAAATGTGAGAATATGAACAACTATGTAAAGATCCAAGCTTTACTATATATACGTACCTAATCTGTATAAATAAACTAAACATGTAAAATTTATTAATAAGAGATTCATATTGCCTCAGAAGTTCTGGGCTCTTCCTTCATGGGTGTGTATGAGAACTATCAAGTTTGTGTATTCACAAAGAGTATTTTCTAACATTGCTTTGAGTTTGCAATTTTGATTACTTCGGGCCATTCGTTTCAGCTGACGTCTATATTAGAATTTCCAGTGTTGTTTGTAAGCAGTTTTGTATCTTTAAAAACAAATCTTCAAGGTCAATTTGAATGGAGAAATTTCAAAGAAAAGGGAGGCAAGGGATAAAAAATGAGAATTAATTTTTCATATGAAAAATATTTTTTTTAGAAATCTAAAAAATATTAGCTCATCTCTATTTTTAGAATTTTATTTGTTTGACTATTTTTTTTCTATTTTAACAAAATATCAGTTAAGAAATGGAGTATTTTTTACCTACCCTTTCTTTCCTTCCGTAAACCTCCATTAAAAGGCATCATAAGAGTCCAAAAATTTGTTGGAATTAGAAAATTTTAAGCTTATGCATGCTTTCATAATAGAAGTAGAATAATTTTAATGTGCTTTTGTAAATTATCCATAAATTATTATGTTCATGTGTGACTATGATGTTTTGGTATATGTCAAATGGAAAAAATATTAATTGGAAAATTTATTTTTGAATTTCAGGGAACCGGCGGTAAAAGCATATATGGTCGCACATTTAAAATGTGATTTCAACCACATTTTTATTTTAGTAAATTAATGATAAAATAATTTTATAATAGTACTTTGATATGAATTAAAGTTTTATATTTTTATTTTTTATATTATCTTTTATTAATAGGTAGTTCAAAATTATCTCATTATATGAATTTTACTGCATAATATGAATTAATTAATTTCAAGATAGATATGTTCTTCAATTCACAAGACGAACATTAATATAGTTAAAAGGTGAATTTTATTCTATAGATTTTTAAAAGATCTGTTCTGTTACTTATGTATTATATGTTGCATCCAATGTATTAATATTTATAAAATAGATTTAGTATGTTGTGGTAAATAAAAATAAATTGAGTGACTTTATCCCATCCCAATTAAATTATCGGTGAAATAAATAGTAATATTAAGTTATTTAATGATAATGATATATTCTTATTTATTGAAAATATATGATATATATGTCACGTTGTGTTTTCTATTATTAACTCAGTTAAATAGAATTATTCAATCATGAAAATATCAAATATTCAAATAAATTATATTTGAATAATGTTATTATTTAAATTAAATTAATATACAATAATTCTACTTTTTTTAAAGATGTTGTGTACCATTTGGAAATAGATAATAAAAAGGTTGGTTTGACTAAGGATCAGGATTTTTTACCCGATTGGATAAAAAGATATCCCGATCGGGTATCATTTTACCCGATCTGGTTATCTTTTTACTCGATCAGGAAGAGCTTTATCCGATCGGGTAAAGTGATACCCGATCGGGATATCTTTTTACCCAATCGAGATATCTTTTTACCCGATCGGGAAGAGCTTTTATCCCGATCGGGTATCACTTTACCCGATCGGATATCACCACCCCGTCCCCTGCCTCCATGTCCTCCCTCGCCCGCCTCTGCACGTTCGGCGTCGACGGGTATAGTCTCAGCACCTCGTTCCACACCCATCCCATCTGCATGCGCCATGGCATGCAGGCCCTTGAGCGACTCCACCCTGTCGGCCTCCAACCCTGGCCCTTGCACGTCGTGGGAATGAAGGGCGACGCGAGCAGATGCAAAGGGCCGAGTGATAGAGACTTGCACTCTGTGGAACGAAGGTCGCATACACGGTGGGCGCCAAGTACAGGTGCAGTGCGAGCAAGAGTAGGGTCCAGGAGAGGGCGAGCGCGGTGGTCTCGTGGCCGCCGAAGAAGAAGGTCTTGCACTCGCCGACGAGCTCCCGAGCGCTTGAGCTAGGCGTTGTCCTGGTTCCGGCGACCATCACGATGATGGAGGGGGGGGGAAGGAAGCAAAGAATTTTTTTAAAATAATAATATAATAATAAAATTGATTAAAATAATATTTCACGTAGGACAAAATTTGACACATTGTCGCCGTTAACGTCCAGGTCAACAAAAAATCATCAGAAATGACGGTGCGTGCTAAACGGGGTAACGGAATGATAGTTCGTGTATTTTCTTACTAACGGAAAAAATTTATGCTAAAAATGAAAAAATGTTCAAAGTTCGTATTTTTTTTGCGTATTTACTCTATATATTATTTATCATTATTATTCTTAATTATTTAGATATAAATATTACTATTTAAATTATAATTTAACCTAAACATTTTTTTAATAATTTATTGTCATATTTATTTAAATTATTTATTGTACATATAATTATGCAACGCGTGAGTTTTCGACTAGTCTAAATTAAAAATCTTAAACCAACAACATTGACTACAAATATAGTATGATGCTAATAGATTAGTTGCAACTTGCAACTAACCAAATATAGATAAGATTAATCTATTTTCTGTAATTAGATTTACAGTAAATTCAATTACGAATTATCAAATGCTCCCTTTATAAAATTGCTTATATTTTTGTTATTCAAACACTTGCATTTAGAAATCTCAATAGGTTAATATTTTCTTCATGAAAGTTTTATTTGGGATTATGTTTGGTTCTACAATTGATTAATATGATAATATATATGATAGAACAAATTAAAAAGAAAAATCTCAAACTAATTCACAAAGGAATATATTTTAGCCCAACTGAACTTAATCAACTTTAGTAAAAGATAATTAAAAAGATAAAATTTTGAACTCGGTGCAACTTATTTAAGATTTAGTCAGCACAAATTAAAAAGAGCAGTGGTACCATTGCGGGGCATGTAAGATTTAGTCGATCTCTGGTGGGCATCAAATGTGTTATGCCCAAAAATTCTAAAATAATATTTTATTCTTTAGCAAAGTTAGTGCGGATTGACGTAGAGTCGCATAATTTAATTCGGCTAAGCTTTATAAATGAAAAAAAATAGGAAAAATATATTTATTTTATTTATGTGATTTAGCATGCTAGGATGATAGAGAGTCTCGAGATGGATTTAGCGATTCAATCGGAACTCGAATCGGAGTTAGAACGGGTTAGATACGGGTCATTTAAGTCGTTTAACTTAAGTGAAGATGTTTCGATAATTTGGGCCAGTCAGGGCCCATAAATTACCAAAGGGGGGCGCACGGCTGCTGTTTCCAGCCGCGCGCCGCCCAAGAGAGATAGAGAGAGAGGAGGCGACACCAAGAAGAGGAGGAGCCAGGATTTCGCGATTTCATCGACGTTCAACGTAGGAAGATCCCTCGCTTCTTCTTCCTTCTCGGTTTCTCCAAAAAGGTGAGTGGTTATAGCCTCCCCTCCCCCCTCCAATTTTCCCATACATGCTGTTGTCCCTATGTCATGGGGATTTTGTCATTTTCGTTGGATTTTTTCGTGAATCGGATTGGATATTCGTATTGAGAATTCTATTGTGAATGTACGCAACAATTCTATCAGATTAATTTTTGAGCCATTGGCCGCCCCTTTTCCTTGCTGTGCCACCCCTCTTCCCCCTTGTTTTCTTGATGATTTCTTGAGGATTCTTGATGGTTGTTGGGGTTTCTTGGTGTTTGCTTGAGATCTTGATGCATGAAAGGAGGGAGATAGGGTGGAATTAGAATATGTCGCCCCCTTTAGGAGGGTCCTTAAGAACCCTAGGGTGGCCGGTCACCCCAAAGATGATATTATTAGGAATCTAGACATGTTTTCACACCTAGGAGATATACTTTAGGGTATGTTGGATGGATTCCTAATAGTATGATAATTGAAGGAACCTATACTTAAAGATTTGGAACCCTAGGGACACCTAGGGACACCTAGAGATGCTAGGACCTAAACTTAATTATCGGAAGGACCGACCCTAGGAACACCTAAGGGGACCGAACCCTCCTAGCCGGCACTCGGGTTGGGAAGTTAGACCGGCCTAGGGTATTCGGTTAGGGTCTTCAAGGGAGGGTTACATTGTATAGGATTGCTAGGTGATGATACCCCATCTTTTTGGGGCTTCCTATATGTGTTTTTCCTTCTTCTTTTTCTATGCTTTAGATGTGTTGTATATTTATTCCTTGTTGTACCTTCCTTATCATATGCTTATATTTACATGCGTGGTTGTGAATTATGACTTGAGAAGGTGGAGGATGAGGTATGTTCTAACATACCCTTATTTACTTGTCAATAGCATATTATATTTTATGTTGATATACCTGCATGTATGATGATGTGATGTGCTTGTTGTATTTCCCGAAAGCCTCGCTGGTGAGGGGAGGGTATGCCCCAAAGAAACAACATTGGTCTTATTTCGGAAGTCCAGCTGGTGAGGACCGACAGGTCCCGTTGAGCATGTGGATTATTGCATTGAGCATATTATGTGTTGTGACATTTTTCTTGCAAGTTGCTACATGTTGATGAGGATGATTGCGCTGTTAAAATAAATGCTCAAAATAAAAATTATGCTTTATATTCTTATGCTTACTTATATGCTTTTGATTATGTATGATGATGATATTGTAGTGAAACTGAGGGCTGATATACCCACTAAGTTCCAGTTGGACTTACCTCTCACCTAAGTTGTTTTGCAGTATTTGAGCTAGATCAGAGAGGCACTAGGGTGCATTAGCGCGGCTGGTGGCGGCAGGGCAGTGGTCTCGTGACATGTCGTGGTCGAGGGGGATACCCGAGTCGTTTTTGTTTCTTTGAGTCATGGAGTCGTGTCAACTCGATTTATTTGTTTTCACACTTCTATTACTTGAGGTGTCATGTTTAATAATTAAACTTTTAAAATTGATTTGAACATTTAGTTATTTATTAAGTTGGTGGTTTTGGGATTTTCTTGAAAATAAATGTCTTTTAAAATCCTTGAGATGTTATTAAACGTTCAGGTCTAGTTTATGTGTACATGTGGTTTGGTTTGGGTTAGGCTTCGGGGTACGTGACGTACCATGGCCAGTCATACCAGATTTGGGGTGTGACAAAATGTTTTGGCCTGAAGTCGGAGCGATGCAGTCCGATTTAGTGCGTCTTATGGTCAGATGCAACTCCGACAAGGGGGGACCTGCAAAAGACACTCCGACACTTAAGTCAGAATATGTTCGAGCTGGAGGTAATCGAAATTGAAATCTACCTTTACCTTCGGAGCGTGGCGTGTGTATATATTGCAGGATGAGAGGTGATTGACAATGATGTAGCCTAGTAATCTTGTAGGGATGTTGCTCAGAATGGTCGAAGCTGATCCTGGATATGTCAAACTCGTAATGACAAAATCCCTCACAATTAATGAGGATGTGGGTGTCCTTGTACGGCCGGGTGGAGCCTCTAGGCCTAGTCGTCTAGCTTGACTTGAGTGTGGGCGTTTCTAGGCCTAATTCGTGGGGGCCAAAAGTACTAGTCCAATCCAACACTATAATAAAAATATGTAGATCAATCATTACCACTGTCCAAAACAAAAGATAAACTCAATCAAAGGTCGATATAGCTTAATTTTCACAAAAACATCCATCCACAGTTCGATGCTTGCACATTACCTTCTATAATTTGCTTTCTTTAGTTTTCATTAATAATTCTACTCCCAACTCTATTCATTTTTCTCTCTCTCCAGCTTTTCTCATCCTCCTTGTTAATTCTCAACCCGATGGCGATGTGGTTTTTTCATCAGATTCTAAGGCAAGCTCGTTAGTTATGTTTACTGGCCATGTTCGGATATGTCTGTTGATAATGTTTGAATTTTTGGTAATCCTTAGTCAATACGATGTTTGCAATATATTTTTTTAAATCGTAGATAGTAGGTCTAATATTTCTCGTAACAAAACAAAACTTGTGTTGTGCCGAAACACCGTAATAACTTTTATGGGGCAGTGCCTAATCACCACAAATTTATCTATAGCAAGCATCACAAAACACTCATTTTAAATTATATTTTTGAAATGAGTATATGTGAAACATACTCACTTTATTCAGTAATAAGTTAGTACATTCAAATAAAAAATATGAGTATATCCATTAATAAAGAAGTTGAGTTTATTTGATGAATTATTTAGTATTCTGCACTGTGATCAATGTTTGAAGTAAACATTCACTATCGATCATCAACTGTGCATCTTTCAAATTCCTACATGGTTAATTGTTGGTGTTTAAGAAGCTTCTTGTGAGTTCGACACTTGGCTCGCCCACCACCTTCTCCCATAGCGCCTCCTTGTCCCCAACATGCCCTTTCCTAAGGAAGAACTCAGTGGCTTCGATTCGGTGCACTTCCCAACCCATATTGCAGAATCGTTGAATCTTTTGTAGTTGCCGGAGGGTCAAATTGTATGTATTGGCCTTGATCTCATTAATGGCAGCCTCCAGCATCCTCGACTTCGTCTCCTCATCGGCACCTGAATTCTCTGCCTTAAAGTAGCTATCCATCTCTGCCACGCCAATCGACCTCCAAATCCCTCGAGAGTAGTTACGGTCGGCCCTGAACACCTGTCGCGCCTCTTGCACTGCCCCCTGCTCCACCAACTTGTCCACCCGTGGCGCCACGAACTGGTGGAGTGTTGTCAGCTCAACGTCCACCCACATGAAGCAACAATCGTATTGGGATCGGAACTTTCCGCCTACACCGTCGACGAGCTCCTCGATATAGGAGTTTGACCCGCCAGCGATGATGGGAAGCTTGCCGCGCCTAAGGATGGACTCCACTGCACTGGTGGCTTCACGCCGAAAATCCATTGCTGTGAAGTCCATGTCTGGGTGGACGCCGCCGAGGAGGTGATGGGTTACTCCATCGCACTCAACTTCGATCACCTTGTTGGTGATCATATCGAGGCCGGTATATACTTGCATCTTGTCAGAGTTAATGACCTCGCCGCAGAAGCATTTGGCAAGGTAAATAGCGAGTTTGGACTTGCCACTACCTGTTGCGCCAAGGATGAAGACAACCTTGTTCATGGGGCTAGGAAGGGTGAAAGATTCCATGTGGTGATCAAGTCCAACTGCAAAGCTTTTGAGGTTGGGGACAACGAAACCTAAAGCTCAATACCGAGGATAACCTTAGAAAGAATACTTGGATGATGATGAATTGAAGAGATGACGACTGCCTTCTTTGAGTTCTTTCATTTATAATCTTTTCGATTGCAAATGTTGTGTGCTTATCATAATTAAACTTAAAATTAATACTCAATATTAACATTAATAATTTATTTTTATTATCAAAACTAAGATTATAATCTAAATTTAAAATCTTAAACCAATAGCATTGACTACAAATATAGTATGCCGCTAATAGATTAGTTGCAAATAACCAAATATAGATAATATTAATCTATTTGCTGTAATTAGATTTACAGTAAGCTAGCTGTAATACCCGTGCTTTGCACGGTTAAAATGTGGTTTTAAAAATAAAAAAATTAAAACTTGAATTTTATATTTTAGTATATTATTATATATTCCGTGGTTTTATAAATAAAAAAGTTTGAAATTAAATTTTTATATTTTTATATATTATTATATATAAATAGAATAATCTATCGATTTTTTTTGATATTTTTCACATTTTCTAACATAATTTTAATTTGAAATTATATAAATTTAGATTTAAAATAAATTTTTAAAAGTTTAGAAAAATAATTATTTTAAACTTAAATTATAAATTAATTTTTAATTTAAATTTGTAACTATAAATTAATATTCTTAATAATTTAAATTTAAATTTTTAATTTAAATATTTGTATACCTAGATTTTTAGAAATAAATTATCATATTATTATCATATTATAAAAGAATTATATTTTTAAGAATAAAAGTCAATACTTAATTGAAAGTGAAACCTGCTTAATTTAATAGACTCGAAAAAATTCCAATTAATCATACATGTATATGGAGGGAAAATAAAATTTAAAATTAAATATGCATAATATAATATATAAGATTTGGAAATTAAACCGAGATAATTAATTTGATTTTAACCAAATGAAAATTAATAAAATTTAAAATTAAGCATGTTTAGTTAAGCATGCTTAATTAAATGGATTTAAAAAATTAAAATTAAACATGCATAATTATGGAAGGAAAATAAAATTCACCATTAATAAAATTTAAAATTAATTAAAATTTATAAATTAATTTTTTTTTACCAAAGATATGTATTTATATTGATTCTAATGTCCAATACAAAGGTTCCAACTGAACAGTAGCATAAATATACAATGGGGATCTCCCAAAAAACACAATCACAAACAATTATACTTAAAGAATCGAAGATAATGTCGTTTGAAGCCGGCCATATTCATAGGAAAGAGAACTTGCAACACTCCAAATTTCTTGATGGAAAATATCTTTGTTTTCAAAAACCTTTGCATTACGGGCAAGCCATATCCTCCGGATAATGAAAGCCACCAACATCCTATGATCAGTGTCAGCCCCTACTAATTTGAGCTTCCGATAAAATTCTAGCCACCATCTCCAGAAGGACTCAGTGGGAAGACTCCAATCCTACTGAATGAAAGTAACCCCCTGCCAAATATGAGCAATTGCAGGACATAACAAGAAACAGTGTTGAACTGACTCGACTCCCCTATTACACCGCGAGCAAATATCCACTACTTGGGAAAATCGTGCCTTCAACTTTTGTCGAACAGGAATCCCTTCATGCATTAATTTCCAAATAAAGGCCTTGACTTTAGGTGGCGCTTTAGTGTCCCATACGGAGGTCCACAAATCTTTGTTTGCCAAAATTGTCGGCCCCTCAAAAGTTGGGGGATGAAAAAACTGAAAAGCAATGTTATATCCGGATGCCACAGTGTAAGATCCATATATTATTCGTGAAGGCCCAAATAAGCTTATCCTCTTGGAGTGTAGGAACTACTTGTAAGATACCCTTAGCCACCTCAGGTGAAAAGGATCGCCTGACCAAATCCTCCTTCCAATATTCATCTGCATTCAGAATCTGACGCACCAAAATAAGAGTAGGATCAAGACATGCACTAGGAGCCAAAGTATAGGGATAGCACTGAGATAACCAAGGATCCTTCTGAATGCGTACCGTTGCCCCAGTCCCAATCTGCCATCTTAATCCTTTGTCTATCACCTTCCGCCCCTCCAAAAGACTCCGCCATGCCCAAGAAGGATTTGCTCCAACTGAAGCCTCCATAAAAGATACAGTGCGGAAGTACTTATTTTTGAAAACTTTATGGATCAAAGAATGCTCTCTTGTAAGTATCCTCCAAGCATGTTTCCCAAGCATTGCCAAATTAAAAGCTTTGAGATCCTTAAAACCCAATCCACCTTCTGATTTAACTCTACACAAGACATTCCAGTCTATTAAGTGCATTTTCCTTTCATTCCCTCTCTGACCCCACCAGAAGGAAACTATGGCTTTCTGAATGTCCTCAAGTAATGTGTCAGGAAGTTTGAAGCAACCAAGTGAATACAGAGGAATGGTTGTACCCACTGCTTTAATGAGAACCTCCCTGCCACTAGTTTACAACAAAGAACGCTTCCAACGGTGGAACTTCTTAGTGACCTTCTCTTTAATGAAATCATAAGCAACGCGTTTGGATCTTCCCACCACGAAAGGGAGGCCAAGGTATTTATCCCGAACTCCTACATGTGGAACCTGTAACAGAACTGCTAACTGCTCTTTGACATCCTAGGAAGTGTTTCTACTAAGAAAACTGATGATTTATTCAAGTTAACTTGTTGACCACTAAAGTCCCCCATATGCTTTCAAAATATTTAGCAAGTTTCTGCATTGAGCTTCATTGGCTTTACAGAATAAGATGGAATCATCTGCAAATAGCAAGTGAGTGATTGAAGGATATGTGCTATTGAGTTTCACCCCACACATCAACTGATGTTGCTCTCCCTGATAAAGCAATTGTGTGAGGCTCTCTACACAAAACAAAAAGAGATACGGTGATAGAGGATCTCCCTAACGGATACCTCTAGATGGTCTAAATAACCCATACAGATGTCCTTCAATTATAGTAGAATAGGAAATAGTAGTAACACACTCCTTGATCCAATTTATCCAACGGCCACAGAATCCCAACTTCTCCATGATGAACCACACAAAAGCCCACTCAACTCTATCATAAGCCTTACTCATATCAAGTTTCAGAGCTAGATCCGAAGTGTCATTACGTTTAGTTTTGAGGTAATGTATACACTCATGAGCTATTAGGATATTATCACTGATAAGTCTTCCCTTTATGAAAGCACTCTGGTTTGAACTGATGAGGCGGTTCATGTATGCTTGTAGTCTATGAACCAATACTTTTGAGATAGTCTTGTAAAATACAGTACATAAACTGATTGGTCTCACTTGAGTCATAGAGGTAGCATCTTTGACTTTTGGAATAAGGCAAATATGAGTGCGGTTAAAGCTTCTTAACCGTCTTCCTCCTGAGAAGAAACTCTGAACTGCTCTGCAAACATCTCGCTGAATAATATCCCAGTAAAACTGAAAGAACTTCGCAGTAAACCCATCATCACCCAGGGTAGAATTAGGGTGATATTTCTCATATAACTAATAAATACCATTTACTATAGTCGTAGCCAAGAGGTCTAATATTTCTCATTAGTCATAACAGAAAAGAACTTGTGTGGTGTCTAAGAAGTGCAGTAGTTTTTGTTTATAACACATAAAAAAACACCCATTTTCAATTGTATTTTTGGAGATGAGTATATATTTGAAACATACTAATTTTATTTAGTAAAAAATTAGCACATTTAGATAAGACCCGAGTATATCCATAAACAAAGAAGTTGATATTATGTTATTTCTATAGTGAGTTATTTAGTGTTCTTCACTGTGATCAATGTTTGTAGTAAATATTCACTGTCCATCATCAATCGTGCAGCTTCTATAAATCCCCACATTGTTAGTGTTGGTGTCTAAGAAGCTTCTTGTGAGTTTGACACTCGGCTCGCCCACCACCTTCTCCCATAATGCCTCGTCGTCCCCACCATGCCCTTTCCTAAGG
The DNA here is from genome assembly GCA_034359265.1 of Canna indica. Taxonomy (NCBI): domain Eukaryota; kingdom Viridiplantae; phylum Streptophyta; class Magnoliopsida; order Zingiberales; family Cannaceae; genus Canna; species Canna indica. The sequence continues at coordinate 2,159,850 of CP136891.1, forward strand.
AAGAACTCGGTGGCGTCGATCCGGTGCACTTGCCAGCCCATCTTACAAAATCGTTGAATCTTCTGCCGTTGTTGAAGGGTCAAACTGTTAGTATTGGCCTTAATCTCGTTAATGGCAGCCTCCAACATCCTCATCTTCATCTCCTCATTGGCACCTGAATTCTCTGCTCGAAAGTAGTTATCCATCTCTGCCACGCCAATCGACCTCCAAATCCCTCGAGAATAGTCGCGGTCTGCCTTGAACGCCACCCGCGCCTCCTGCACTATCCCCTGCTCCACCATCTTGTCCACCCGTGCCGCCACGAACTTGTGGAGCGTTATCAGCTCAACATCCACCCACATGAAGCAACAATCGTATTGGGACCGGAATTTGCCGCCTGCCCCCTCGACGAGCTCCTCGATGTAGGAGTTGGACCCGCCAGCGATGATGGGGAGCCTGCCACGCCTAATGATGGACTCCACCTCGGCGGTGGCTTCACGCTGAAAATCCGCTGCTGTGAAGTCCGCATCTGGGTGGACGCCGCCAAGGAGGTGATGGGGTACACCATCACACTCAGCTTCAGTCACCTTGTTGGTGATCATATCGAGGCCGGTATATACTTGCATCTTGTCGGAGTTGATGACCTCGCCACAGAAGCGTTTGGCAAGAGCAATAGCGAGCTTGGACTTGCCACTGCCGGTGGCGCCGAGGATGAAGATGACCTTGTTCATGGGGCTAGGAAGGGTGAAAGGTTCCATGTGGAGATCAGGTGCAACTGCAAAGCTTTGGAGGAGCGGATGAAGCAACCTAAACCTCGCTGAAGATATCCTTGGAAAGAGTACCTGAATGACGATGAACAGAAGAGAAGAAGATGACATTGGAGAGAAAGAAGTAGAGGCTTCCGGGTTACAAAATCTAAACATGGAGCAGTTATGATTCCAGCTCTAAGCATATAAGCATGCAAATTAAGCTGAAGGTGATGGAATTGATATGCCCCTTCTTGCTAGCTATATATATATCAAGTCCAGAACAAGTTATATCAATTTAGTTCGAAGAAACATTGGGGAAAGGTATATAGTTGGATCCGCAGTAGTGGTGAGATCCCCTAAATCTTTCCAATGGACTAAGTAGCGATATCTTTCATCAGGACTCAAGCAGGATCTCAATCTTAGAGATTAGCTTCGCATAGTTGTCAAAACACCTTATCTAGATATAGAATGCCTGGTGAATACTAATAAACAAATGGTCCGTGCACTTAGGAATAATTAAGAAAAGAAGAAAGATTTTGCATTATATATTATCCTCCTTGAATTGTTCTGTCTATATAATACTAGACACTCAGCTCATCAATTAATATTTATTTTAAACAGGACTAGATTATGAAACGATTAGGTCAATACTTGTAGGTCAAACTGATAAAATATACTACTACTTCCAACATGCAATTATCTAAATGACATGGTCATAGATGAACAGTGGAGTGCTTAATAGAAACATTTGTGAACACAAGCTTTCATATCAAAAGACTCAGGAAGCAAATCCCTGAGATGACTGCTGTGTGGATTTTAATGATCAACTGGATCAAAGACATGCAGGCCTCAAATCTCAATGCTGTGGCTTTGGGGGACAAAGGTAGTAAGAAATATAGCAAGCACCACAAACTGTGATCTTTAGGAGATATCAAATTTTTCTTCAATGGGGGGAAACAATCTATCTTGAACTTTTAATTCTTTTATATATCAGGTCAAATAATTTCTGTGAAGATGCAACCCACAAAATGCCAATGCACTTATCAACAATGATTTGCTTCTTTTAAGAATTAATGAGAAATGTGCCTTAATTTGTATACTATGTCATATATATACTAGAGTGAGAATCCTAGATTCTTACTGCATGTGTATGTTAGGTGAATTAACTAGAGTACGTGTTGCATCTTTCTCAATAATTTTTTTGTTTCTCTGGAACTTTGATACATGTTCTAACTTTGATTTAAATTTGAATAAACTAAGTGAATTTCCTAAAAGTTAAATTCACAAAAGACAATTAATCAATTAGCTATTTAGATAATATACAAAGTTATAAATATTGACAATGAGTGGAAATGACTAGCAAGATATATCATTATAACAAATCATCCTAATACCAGCGGAAAAATTCCGACGCTCATCATGGCGTTAGAATGTAAAGGTAAAAGAAATTATAGTAGTGCAAAAACCTGCACCCAACAACTGGTGTTGGAAATTACTGGCATAAGTACGGGCGGATTACTAGCGCCGAAATTTCCGGTGCCAGCATACAGGCGCACATTTGGCGCCGATATTCCCGCTCGCCCGGGTACGTATGCAAGCACGGAGGTCCGCGGGGATAGTTGCTAAACATTCAGACATGTAGGCATTAAAATTGGAATAGCTGCTCAAAAGATGAAACATTTAATCAATATTTGCAAGAATTAAGAGCACACTATCCTATTTAATTAAAATGTGCAGAGTATAATTGCTATTAATTATAAGCTAGTCTTGTGATCGCTTCAGATTCAAAGGTGTGATAGGTGAGAAGTTGAGTTGAGGTAGATATCTAGATTCTAGAATGGATAGAGTCGCTGCCATGATATAGGTGTCGTTTGGTTGACACATGCAGGAAGTTGTACTTCTCAGGAAGTTGTATTTTTTTATCTTGTTTGGTTGACACACTTCTAAATGCATGAAGTACAACTTTCTCAGTAAGTGCGATTTCCTGCATATTTTGCAAGAAGTAACTTACCTAGGGGGACCTAAGTAAGTTGCACTTCCTCTGTTGTATTTAAAAGAAAAAAATAAATGTACTCTCACATTTGCATTTAATGCTAGACTTAATTTATGTTTTCAACATTATGAAATTAGACGATCCATAAATTCTTGACTTATTTATTTTATTTTTGAACAAAATATGTAATTTTTTATATTAACTTCAAATAAAAATTAATTTTTTATATATAATAAATTATATACTATATTAAATATATATGAAAAATTATATTATATTTTGCGTATACGTGTTAAAATAATAATTTACAAATAAAATTTAATTTTTTCACATATTCTAATATATATTTTATTTATAAATAAATTTGTTTATATATTTTAATTTACAAATAAAATATTAATTTATAAAAATAAAAGTATATTGGTCATTTGATGTATACTTCCTATGAAGTACTCATGTGAACCAAATATGTTATGGGTGAAAAGTTATATTTTCTATCAAGTAATTTTTTGTCAACCAAATATTTTTTATATACTTCCTAAGAAATATAGGTGAAAAATTAATTCCGGGATATTGCAATTTTTTATAAGAATTTATTTCTCATATCAACCAAACAAGACAATATATAGTCTTCTTCCTTTGAACTTTGGTATAGTTACATTGTATTTGATACATCATGATTTGTGTACTCCACCACGTACTTCTGATTGGACACCTCATTTTAACAATTGGTTGCTTATATAATTGTTTATGTAGATTTCTTGAAACTTGAACTTCGATTGAGATTACTTCAGTTGCAAATTAATTTGTCCATTTACTTAAATGATATTAGTCCTTTACTGGTGTTCGAGCTACTTATTGTGTGCTCTCCTAAGTGATATACGCCTTAATGAGAATTGAATGACCTTAAGAGGAGAGTGACACAATCCATTTAAATTACTAAGTTTTAATTTTTTTATTACTAATAAAATAATGAACTTTACTTATAGCTCAATTAGAAGAGTCTAATCTATACTGATCTATTTAAACTACAATAGTTTGAATCATAAACACAGTATATTATATAATAAAATTGAAATTTCACATTTCTTTTCCTTAACATCATTATATAATTCCATTTGTTCATAATATTTTTCTAATACTATTTCTACACCAACTAATTTCATTATGGGAACTAAACATAAAGCTAAAATCTATCCAATATTTTTAAATTTAAGTTTTCACTAGAGCAATTATATTTTGAAATAGTTGACTAATGTTAAGTAAATAAAAAAAGCTAAAGAAGAAGTGAGAAAATAAACATCAAAAGTGCATCAATACTAAAAGCACTTGTAATTTCACAAGAATATACGACAATCAACCAATCATTTTCAATAATTGCTCGATGGAAGTTCCTCTTTTTTATTATAAAGAAGAATAAGACGGTAAGAATATCCTTATATGAGAAAGTAAATTTAATTATTTGATATGTTAAATTCTATCCGGTATATATTAACATCACAAATGATTAAATTTTATACGTTTTACTAAAAGAATGACATAAATATTAAATTCTTGTAATATCAATTTAGAAGAACACAGTATCTAATACTATACATATTTTCTACATGTGAATTAATTATTCTTAATCAATCTCGAACATATAAATTAAATATATGGCAATCACCACGAATATGAAAAAGTGTACAATCAGATATCGAATTATACATTTATTTAAGAAAAAAAAGTACAATCATTATTACTAATATTATTAAAACTAATTAATTTTTTATTTAACCCATACGAATCAGTAATAGAAGTAATTATTTATAAATGCAGTATAATTATGTGGAAATTTCAAATTTTAAAACTAACATTTTTTTTGTAAAAGAAAATAATTGTCAATTTGATTATAGTAACACATATATAAGAATCTAAAGAATGTTGACTACACCAAGCATCAAATTGAAACAAATTTGACAAATTGGTTTTAAAACTTTATAATATTATATATGTATAATAACAATAATAATAAAAAAAACCACTTGCCAATTTTATCTGTCCATGCACCACAACTGAATGTATATGTGAGATGAAGGAACCATTTATTGAATGAACAAATTCACAAATGATTAAAAAAATAAAAATATACATTGGTCACAAATAAAAGAGTAAATTTCACCACTATGGTCCATCAACTAAATATATCTTAACTATTATATTTTCATCTTCATTTTATAAATCAAAACTCCTTAAACTTTGTAAAATATATTTGATAAGTCCCTATGACCGACTAACACAGGTTTCATGACATTGCAACCACGTCATCTTTGAAAATTTTCATAGATAGTCCCTGAACTTGACATTTCTTAAGTACTATATCCTTCATCTTCACTTTATAAGCCAAAATCGAAAAAAATTCATGTATGCACGAATTTTTTCGGGCCGGACCGGGACAAGTTGGGCAATGCACGAATTTTTTCCGGCCTGACCGGGCAAGAATTTTTTTTGGCCAGGCCGGCCCCAAATTTTTTTGGGTCGGGCCGAGCATGAACTTTTTCGGGCAGGGCCGGGCACGAACTTTTCGGGTCGGGTCATGCATGAATTTTTTTGGGCTGGTCGGGCACAAATTTTTTCGGGTCGACCCAAGCCGGGTCGAGACAGGCTGGGCAATGCACGAATTTTTCCGAGCAAGGTTGGGTCGGGCACGATTTTTTTTGGGCTGGGCACGAATATTCTTCGGGTCGAGCCGGGGCACAAATTTTTTCGGGTCGGCCCGAGCCAGGCCGAGACAGGCTGGGCAATGCACGAATTTTTTTAGGCCGGGCCGAGCAAGAATTTTTTCTGGCCTGGTCAGGCAATAATTTTTTCGGGCCAGGCTGGGCACGAAATTTTTCGGGCCGGGTTGGGCACATTTTCTTTTGGGTCGGGCCATGCAATAATTTTTTTAGGCCGTGCTAGACACGAATTTTTTCGATCCAAATGTGTAGATATGATATTTTTATTTGTATATGTTGTGTATATTTTGTGATTTTTTTTCGATTTTGATTTATAAAGTGAAGATGAAGGATATACTACTTAAGAAATGCCAAGTTTAGGGACCATCTATGAAAATTTTCAAAGATGACGTGACTGCCACGTCATGAAACCTGCGTTAGTTGGTCATAGGGACTTATCTAATATATTTTATAAAGTTTAAGGAGTTTTGATTTATAAAATGAAGATGAATGATATAATAGTTAAGAAGTGTTAAGTTGAGGGACCATACGTGAAATTTACTCCAAATAAAAGTAGACTATATTTATCATAGGGATAATGTACAATTTGGTCCCTCAAATGTAGCTAAGTTTTAGAGTGGTTCCTCAAGGAAAAAATCGATCAAAGTAATCTCTCTAAAATATGAATTGGGTAAAATCATCCCTGACTTGGGCAAAAGAGCCGAATTTTGATACTTGTTGACATTCATTATTGTTCGAATTTGAAATTATTTTGTCTGAGTCATATTTTAGAGATAATATATTTTGAGAAAATGATCAAATTTGCCCCTGAAGTATTGAAAAATGTGCAAATTTACCCCTCAACTATGTTTTTTACTAAAATTGCCATCGACGTTATATAATTGGATCATTTTTGTCCTTCTCGTTAACGGAAGTCTACGTCAGCAAACGGAATCCCACGTGGCAAGTGCAGCTCGGCCACATAAGATGCCACGATGGAAAATGACACATGGCAATTATGTACTAACAAGGACAATTTTAGCCCAAAACATATTTAAATGAACAAATCTAAATCTTTTTTTAATACTTTAGGGGTAAATTTGCACCCTTTTTAATACTCCAGGGGTAAATTTGCACATTTTTCAATACTTTAAGGCAAATTTTGTCTGTTTCCCTTTGAATAAAATGTATATGGTGCCCAAACAACGTGTTTTATGTTCATTGCACGATTTCTGCAAGTTTGGCTTCTATCTTAGAATTTGAACAAATACTTTAGTAAATTTTTTGAGAAATATAAATTTTAAAGATGAAGCAAAAATAATATTTCTTGATTACTAAAATAAAAACTTGATTAAATTTAATTATTAGTAACTGATCTGGCCCGACCCGAAAGTTCGGGGATAATTCCGTCCTAATTCAAAATCGGGATGAGACCGGGACAAAATCACGATGCTTCATATTCAGGACTGAGATTGGGACACATATTTGCGTCCCGACTCAAAATTGGGACGGGATCGAGACATACCAAATCTCGACCCATCCGACCTGAACTAACCCCTACTATGTTGGTTGATTTCTTATTACAATGATAAGTGACTAAAGCTGATAATTCATATCTTTGAGTAAACACTTCAGTTATAATACAAAGTATAATTGTCAAGCTTATTTTCTTTATTTTGGTAAAGATGATATCAACATCATTCTTATAGTGTTAATTAGAATCACATTAATGATAATAAGATATAAAAGAAAAAATGATTAAATTTGCCCCTGAAGTATTGAAAAGGGTGCAAATTTGCCCCTAAAGTATTGAAAAAAGTTCATATTTGTCCCTTTAAATATGTTTTGGGCCAAAATTGCCCTCGTTAGTACATAATTGCCACGTGTCATTTCTCATCGTGGCATCTTATGTGACCGAGCTGCACTTGTCACGTGGAATTTCGTTTGCTGATGTGGACTTTTGTTAACGAAAAGGGCAAAAATGATCCAATTATGTAACGTCGAGGGCAATTTTAATAAAAAACATAGTTGATGGGCAAATTTGCACATTTTTCAATACTTCAGGGGCAAATTTGACCATTTTTCCATATATTTTTTACTAATATATTTTATAGACTATTTTGGCCGAGTTATAAATTATTTTGTCCGAGTCATATTTTAGAGGGACTATTTTGACCGATTTTTTTTAAAGAGATTACTCTGAAAACTCGTGTACATTTAAGGGGCTATTCTGTACATTATCCTTTTATTATAACGTCATTTGATGAATTGCAACAAATTAATCTCAAAACAGACGTCTTTAAGATAGTTTCACACGCATCTGAGCAAATGAAGAACGGATAACGTGGGACCAGGCCAAAGCACCAACACGCCACCACCATCCCGGGTCGGGCAAGGTAAACAATGCACGCTGTTCTGAGCAAGGCATTAAATCTTCGACCATAATGGATGGGAATGTAAGTGCGTTCACCAAGGGTCAAACGTTAAGGAAGATAAAGTGATGCTGTATCCTGTCTTATGGTAGTTAGGGAATCCTCAACGAACCAGAGAGCGATTTGTACATATTAAATGCAGAGGATTTCCCGTCCGACTGCAAACACACTTCCGTCATTCCGCTTCACCATCTGACATCTCGACGAAGATGGGGCCCGCAAGCAAAGAAATAGAGAAATGCTCGGCCAAATTAAAAGTAGGACTGAACCGTGTTTTGGGTCGTCGATCATTTGTAATTTTGTAGCGTGTGTATATTTGATGAAAGTTAAAGGAAGCACGTCGCGAGCTATATAAATATTACACGGTGACTACAGCGTGTCAGCGACACAGCGCGGATCACGAGGCGGTAGAACAGGAGGAGGTGGCGGCGAAGGAATGTTAGGTTTGAAAGCCATCTAATCTTTCTTGCGATCGTCCAAGAATAGTGAGAAAATTGAGGAGACAGGAGTGGAAGGACAAAGAGATCGAGCAAGGAATAAGCCTTACCATATCCGGCAAGCGCAGGTCGAGGTGCCGCCGGAGAGGAAGTAGAGGCTCGCAGCGGAGGCACCGGAGCCAAGGAGAAGCAGTGCTTGCCAGTGGCGTTCCAGCATGACCACTGTATCTTTATCCTCTGTATTCAGGGTCTCCCTCCTCATCCTCCTCCTGGCGGCCATCATAATCGCCTTCGTCACTCTTCCCATTGAAAAAGTACGCCTCCCACACCCTGTATGGGAATTGAATTCAATTTTTGCATTTGTGTCTTAACGCCGCCAGCGTTAGAATGTCTAATTTTTCTTTGATTTGATCGGTTGCTTTTCATTGTTACTTATGTTTCCCATCAAAGTTATAGGATTCGGTGAATTGAGTCTGAGGGTAAATTTTGTTGGTTTAGATTATTGGGGAACTTTATGAGACCCTAAGAATCGGAATAATTTTCTGAATTGCTATATCAACTAGTTCCAAAACCGCAACATGGAATCGATCTAGTGGGTGGGTAACATCTTAGGTAGTCACCTGCAATTATAGGGTTTGTCAGATTTAGCAGGGTGATCTAAATACACAAACAAATTATAATAGCATGTCTACATCGAAATCATGAAGATGCGTTGACGATTGGTGAAATGGGTTTCATGATAATGAAAACAAATACTTCTTGAGGAGATATGCTAATGGAAATGACAATGTTTTTTTTTAACCTTCTGAGTTTACCTAGGACCTAATTAACAAGGGAGAATTGAGACTTATTCATACAAATCAATGTCATATTTCCAGAAGAAGAACTTTTAGTTGCCTTGTTTTGAAGATTGGGTGCCTGGTGATGCCCTCAAAGGCAAATGAGTTGGTTTAGTGGTAGTATTAGAGCTGTTCAGTGGTTCACTGAGTTACATTTTGATAAGGAAATATTAGAAAAATATTTCAAGTTCAGCATTGAACAAACATTAGAGACTCAATTGTATGTGACCCCGTTATAGCCTGGTAATTGTGATACCAATTTCATTGATTTGGACTTGTCCTTATTTTTTCCTCTTACATATAAGAAATGCATTGCATATACATTATTTAGTAACAAATTCCATTGCTTTTTGAAGTTAAAATGAAACTGTGATCAAAGGTTGATATGATTGACATAAGATGCATGTGTGTTTGTGGCAAGGATTTGAACCTCTTGTAATGAAAGCAGAAGCTTCCAAGAGACACTTGGATGCGTCATATCTTCTTCTTCTTCTTTTTTTCTTTTTTTGGTGGTGGGAGATCCATCTCCATCAAATAAAGAAAGAAAAAAAATCAAGGATTGTAGGTTTTAATTGTTTTTCTGTACTCAAGATCACAAAATTAACCTCTTATGACATCTTGAGCTTACTCATCTGAAGGTAATTGAAACTTCTACTCATGCCCTAGACTTTAAAAATGAATTTGCAATGTGCCTCCTATTATAGTTGTATATTACATACCCGTTGACCTCATCTGGCTGTATGAATTGCGTAAATTTTGAAACAATTGGTCATTGGAAAGTAGTGTTCAGAGAAGTAATAATAGTATGTTTAGCCTTCACAAATGGCCACATGGCTGGATGAATCTAATTGTTTTCATGGAAATGTTGATCGCTCCGTTAATATGAATTAAGTGTAAGTAATATGATGATTATTAGTGGTGTTTGTCATTTTGCAGTCTTATAATTGGCTGTCTAACATATCCACCTGTGTTTGCATCCTCAAAGTCACTTAATAATTATATATCAGATGAAGTATTTTAATACTTCCATTTTTCAGTAGGATCTTTTTTTCTTTTAATTATATCTTTATTCATATTACTTGTGATGTCGATCAAACAGTAGTTTATTATGAACATACTGCTTGCCAAAGATATTGTCTTTAATCATTGTTCATAAATGTTAAAAAACAGATTCTGAAGGACTTTCTAGTCTGGATTGAACAGAATGTTGGTCCATGGGGTCCTCTTGTTCTGTAAGTCTATTTAATTACATTATCTAGGTTATTTTACATCTTCGTGTGGAATTCTCATAGCAAGCTTTTGTCTTTCCACATCTAACATTAACTGCTACCCCTCTGATTTAATCTTTTAGTTGCTTCTGATTCATCAAATTAGTTTTATAAACTAGTCAAGTAATTTATAAACTGCTACTTCTTGAACTATGTAGACTTTCGGGGCTCTGCTTCTAGCTTTATAAAATTTTCCCCATTTGATTAACTCTTTGATTTATTATAGTACAATATTACAATATCTGGCGAACTGTTATTACATTGATGGATTCTCCCTTTATAGATGGAAACCTTGATATATATGCTGTAAGCTTTTTCTTTAACCAAGGCAAGTGATTTTCTTTACTGAAATGCTATAACCATCTATCCTGGGCAAATTCTTCAATTCTGGTACCTTCTTGCCAAAATAGATTGGGGGAAAATTTGTGTTATCTGTGAAAATGGTTTTTTGGTCTCCAAATGTTAGAACGAATTAATAAAAAAATAAAGCTTAAGAATTAGCCACAACCACACCCAGACTGGATTCTGTTCCACTTGGTTTTGAACAACAACCTCAGCAAGACCGTTCTCCATCTACAGGCAGTTCCACAGACAGTTCCATGAAATTGATAAAAATATTTGCTAAGCAGTTGTCATAAGGACTTGCAAACCTTTCTATGATTTTTTTTGTCCTGAATCCAAACATATAACACTTATCTTTTGTCCTGAAGTCTATGGAAAATTCATATAAACTAACTAATAATGCCAAATATGTTTGTGGTATAGCAATGCCCAGGTTTGTCTTTTTCAGTTCAAGATCTATTATTGATATGACTAAAATAAAACAATAACTCTCCAATACTTAAGTAACTAATTATTCAGTTTTGAATTAAGTTCTTAATTATCTTTTTTGTTGATTTGTTAATATTTCAAATTTAATAATGTGTGTTAATTATTTTTTAAGTTTCTATTATTGGGCCGACCCTAGGCCTAGCCACAACCTCGTCCAAACCAAGTGTGGCTGGGCTGCATGTCGGGTAGGGAAAATCCTTGAAAAGAAATTATGTCATGCAAGGCACAACCAAAAGAGGTGTTGGGTCATGCTTGGCCCATTGCCACATCATAAAGGTATTGTCTGAGAAATTAATATTTTCACCTATTCTTATTAGATCATACGTTCTGACACTAGCTCCAATCAGAACATCAGTACAGATGGGGTTGTACTGATACCTTTTATGGCTTAACAAGTGGGCATCTCCATTATAATGGTGAATGATAGTGGTGATCAAGGACATTGTTGCTTGAGCACACAAGTAAAATGAATTATTACTAGAAACTATCTCAAAGTTGTATCAGGCCACTTAAAGTTGGGGAATTAAAAAACATTGCTCAGGTAATAAAATCTTTGGAAGCCAGTTTGAGAATGCTTGAACTCTGGTACATGTATTTACAATATTATGAGTTAATGGCATATTAACAGTAATTTTCCTTCTATGTGTAAAAGCTGATTCGCTATGACTTATTATTGTAGTCATGATTCAGTGTTTCTTGTTATATTAAATTAGCATGGTTAGATCATTTTCTTCAGAAGTATTGTAGTAATGAAGTTGCCAATATCTCTCCAAATTTGTCATTGGTATAAATGCTTTTTATGGAGTAGTTACCATGGGAATGAGAGTACATTTAATTTGTTTGAGAAGAGTACCGGTTTTGATTGAACCATTGATATAATAATTAGCTTCCTTTTTCAATTTTATCTTCAATAATCATTTAAAAGTATGGTGAAACCGTGAAACCATAAGAAACTATGTGAGATGGTCATAAATTGAATAACCATTTAATTTCCAATTGTCTGTTTTTCTGATTCTGTTATTTCTGAACCGGGTTGTCCTTATCTTCTATGGAGCAACGTTTTTAGACATTTTATGTTCTATGATTTTTATGTTTTTATCAAAAAATTCGGTATACATTTAAAATCAGAACAATTTCATTGTATACTTTGCTATGTTCATTTGTGATCATGGAATTGTATAATTAGTCAACCTTAAGCTTGTATTTATGTGTAGTGTTCATCAATGGCGTAATTATTTAATGTTTGCATTTTGGATTATTCAAAGGTTCTTTGGCAATAACCATTTTATTCTTATAACCAGGGCTTTTGCATATGTTCCTTTGACAATCCTAGCTGTTCCAGCATCAATACTCACAGTAAGGTTTCTCTTTTTGATAATCCTCACATATTTTGGAAGAGTTGCTTATCAATTGTTAGTTTATGAACTTACTTTTGCTGCTTTTGCTCCATTTTGAACTCTTATTGACAATCTACATTGTGAATATCTGATATTAATTTGTAAATTGTAATGATCTATTTATCTTGAGTCTCTGATACATGCTGAATACATAATATGCAGATGAACATTATGTGCCATAATCTGTATATAGATACAATGAGTTAAGGAGAACTATATTCAACAATTTCCCGGATTCGAATTTTGGAAAGTGGAAATTCTCAAATCTAGATTTTGGGTGTGGAAATTCCCAAATCTGGAATGTAATATTCACAACAGTGTTATTAATAGGCGCTCAGGTGCTCGCCTAGATACCCAGGCGAGGCGACGCGAGGCCCGAGCACCTCAATAATAGCTGAGGCAGGTGACTTCAATGAGGCGCCGCCCAAGGCGGTGCTTTTCTTTTGGTGCCGCACTATTCCAGGCGATGCCTAACACTACATGCGGTATTATACGGTATTAATACCGCATGCATGCAAACAGGTCCATGTATAATATACCACATGCAATGTTATTTATGACATTGCATGCGATATTAATAACACCACATGCAGTGTTATTTATGACACTGCATGTGGTATTAATAACGCCGCATGCGGTATTAATAAAGCCGCACGTGGTATTAATAACACCACATGTGATATTAATAACATTCATGCCGTGTTAATGACACCACATGCAATATTAATAACACCACATGTAGTATTAATAACACCGCAAGCGATATATATAACATTGCATGCGATATTAATAACATGCAGTGTTATTAATAACGCTGCATGTAATAACATTGCATGGAATGGTGCATTTATACTTAAATATGATATATATACACACTTAAATATATATACTTAACTATGATATATATATACATACTTAAATATGATATAATATATACTTAAATAAGCACCTCTCTTCGCTTAGGCTAGCGTCTAGCGCCTTTAGCAACAAAGGACCTTGGCGCCTTACAACATTGATTCATAATACTCATTTTACCCTCGGCAGAAGTCTCTAACGCATTAGAGACTTTCACCGAAAATTAAATATATAATTTTAATTTATGAAATATTTTTTTATGGTAAAAAGGAGATGTTAGAGTCTAAAAAAATATTTTTGACCAAACTCTCTAATGCATTAAATATTTTTGCACAAAGTCTATAAAATTAAATTTAAATTAAAAACTGTCAAATATTTTGATGTAAAATATTTTTTTAGACCATAGTACCTCTTTTGTGTCATAAAAAAATTATTTCATGAATTAAAATTAATTTTTTTGAGTTATGAAGCTATTATAAACTTTGGACAAAAGTTTGTCCAAAATCTATAAAACTATATTTAATTTAAAAATAGTGAAATACTTTAGTCTAAAATATTTTTTAGATCCTAGCGCCTCTCTTTATATTACAATATATATATATATATCATAAATTAAAATTAAGTTTTTTTACAAATTATAAAGTTATTATAGACTTTGGACAAAAGTTCTAATGTGTTAGAGGCTTTTGTCTATAATAGTTTTATAATTATAAAAAATAAAATTTAATTCATAATATATATATATATATATAAAAGATGTGGTAGAGTTTATAAAAATGATTTGGACAAAAAATATTTCATTGTTTTTAATTTAAATTTAGTTTTATAGACTTTGGGCAAAAGTCTAATGCGTTAGAGACTTTTGCCCAAAGTCTATAATAGCTTTATAACTTAAAGAAAAGATTAATTCATGAAATAATTTTTTTTATGATACAAAAGAGGTACTATAGTTCAAAAAATATTTTGCATCAAAATATTTCAAAGTTTTTAATTTAGATATAGTTTTATAGACTTTTGGCAAAAGTCTCTAATGTGTTAAGAGACTTTTGTCCAAAGTCTATAATAGCTTTGAATTGGCAAAAGTCTCTAATTCCGCCATATGTAGAATAGCCCAATTCCTCACATTATTCACTTCTATGCCAAGCCCATCAGAGATTACTTTACAATTTTACATCCTACTCATTTTTCTTCCAATTGGGAGACTGCTTCCTTTTTGTTGTAGATTCATTCTATCTGATTTCTGTTTCCTATTTGAGATTAATTAGACAATTTGCTTTCATCTACCTCTTGTTTGCTATACTAAGTGATGTTAATTCTAATACCTTCTGGGTTTTGTATGTTTCATTTATTTGTCTTCCCTGAAGTATCTGGCTGACTTAGTTCTTCAATTTAGGTTTGCTTTATGGAGTTAGGTGGCCTTTAATAATCTCCAACTCATGTATTTATTTGCATCGAGTCCACTCTGTTCCATATGGATGCCTATTCAGAACATTAGGCAATCTAAACCTAAGTGCATTCCATGCATCGGAAGTTCCATTTCTTTGCCACGTTTCCTCTACTCTATATTCAGGCATAGATTAGTGTTCTTGTATATGGGTATTTACAATATGCAATATATGTTCAATTACTGGGTTCTAGCTTAGTGAGTTTTATTCTTGTGTTAATTTTTTTGAACTTTTATGACCATTTAGGTATCACATACGAAGACCTCAGGAACTTGCTTGTACAGTTCGATAAATGCAATGTCTTGGTGATCATGTTCTTTTCAATATTTTAACTTCCCCAAAAGTCTAGCTTTCTTTTTGGAAATTTCATAATATGTCAACAAGTAGCGGTATCATGGTTCAACATCTCATACTGGTATCATAATGTGCAAACATACGGGTATCAATACACTATATGGGTCGATACAGATTGACCTGCATGGAATGTTAAAGTAGTTTGGAAGAGGATTCGTATAGCAACCATCTTAAGATCTGGAGTGTAGGAGACATATTGCAACCACTATTTAATTGCACATATAAAAGTTTAAAAAAAAATTGAACTAATAAATAGCTTAAAAAAATAAAGAACAATAAGATTTTTTATATCTGGATCTATGGTGCATCAACAATCAATTACGAAAGAATCGTTGAAGCTTCTATATGCACCTTAGACGAATTGCATCGACATACACATGATAACCTTACGAAGAGCATACAAGAGTATCTCGTCCGTGGTACGAGTTGTGTAATGGTACTGGTATACGAGATTTAACCTAGAATAAAATAATAACTTTAGGATAACAACTAAATAATTTAGAATAAATAAGAATATATAAATTATTACTCGCCCAGTATATGTCTTGGCCCATTTGGGACTCCTATCTCTTTGTGATGATATCAGTGAAGGGCTTGCATTTATTTTGAACCTTCAAGATCTTGATTTCTTCTTTTGCCTGGTGAATGTAACAGTAGACTAAGGTTTAAAATACCGCCCGAAACGGTATATACCGGCCGGTATATACCGGTTTTTGAGTTTCCCGGTATTAATATTGTGTATACCGGGCGGTATATAGCGGTATGATGCGATATACCGCCCGGTATGGGCGACACCGGGCGGTATGTCACCGCAATGCCGTTGGCGTTGCCAACGGCTCTGTGTCGGCCTGTCGGCCACATGGGGAATCATACCGCCCGGTTTGGGCGGTATTACATGCATACCGGGCGGTATACCGCCCGGTATGATCAATAGTGATCCCAAACGGCTATAGAGCCGTTTGGGATAGATTTGGGTTGTTTTGGGGGCTATATAAAGCCCCCAAAACACTTCTTTCATCCTCACTCACCCCTCTACCCATCTAAACTCTCAATCTCTCTCAATCTCTCTCTTTATTAATTTCTACGTCTAAATTCTACCGAAATGGCGCCGAAATCTCAAGCCGACCCCGCATGGCAGCACGGTACTCGGTTGGAGAAGGCTCATCACTGGCAATGCCACCACTGTAATATGATTTCACGTGATGGAGGCATCACTCGATTGAAGCAACACTTGGCCGGAGGATATCCCGACGTCGTCAATTGCGCCAAAGTACCGCCCGAAGTCCGGAAGATGTTCAAAGCGCAACTCAACAACAAGAAGGAGGAACATCTTAAGACTGCAGCTCAACAAGCCGAGTTCGACCGACGAGCTACCCAAGATGTCAGCGGTGGCCATTATGAGGCTCGAGGTGGCGATAACGACGAGGATCCGGAACTTGAAGCCGGCATCCGAGCTTCATTGGAGCATGCTGAATTCGAACGAGAACGGATGTATTATCCCGGATCTCAATTCGAATATGGCGGCGGCAGTGGCAGCGGTGGGATAAGCAGCGTCGGCTCAACTTCGGCTGCCGGAGCAATGGACCGAAGCGGTCCAATTCCCTCCGGTCCTTATATTGGTCGGAGTTCTAGCATGAGAGCACCTCAAACTCAGAGCAGAGGAAGCAGCAGAGGAGGCCTTCGTGGATTCTTCACAAACCTCGGAGCAAGTGGTAGGAGAACTAATGTTGATATTTCTGATCTTGATCCCAGGGCATTTCCTCCTTCATCGGCAAAGCAACAACGCATAGACGATATGTACGGCAAGACGAAGAAGTGGGAGTTGGGAAAAACCATCTCCAAATGGTTCCACTTCAGCCGGATTCCCGCAAATGCAGCCAACAACCCGTACTACCGAACTATGGTGTCTACCATCCAAAAGGTAGGCCCAGGTATTACCCCTCCAACTCCGTATGAAATTTCAGGACCTTTTCTTGAAGAAGAGGTCAAGGAAATAAATCAATGGATCGACAGAATCAAGCGGCAATGGGGGGATTACGGATGCACTTTGATGTGCGATAGTTGGACTGGTCCAACCCGAATGAGCATCATCAACTTCCTCATTTATTGCAACAGGAGGGTTATCTATCACAAGTCGGTGAACGCATCCGATGAAGTCCATAGTTCTCTCTACATCTCGAAGCTGATGAAGGAGGTGATCGAGGAGAATGGACCCGAGAACTTTGTTCAAATTATAACCGACAACGGAGCTAATTTCAAAAGGGCTGGTGAGATAATTGAACTGGATTATTCTCACATATATTGGACTCCATGTGCAGCGCATTGTCTAGACCTAATGATGAAAGATATCAGTGATATATCGATGGTCAATAAGACGGTAAAAAGGGGCAACAAATTACACACTTCATATACAACCACACATGGGTACACGCCCTTATGAGAAAATTTACAGAAGGTATTTTTTTAAAATAATTTATAGTATTTATTTATTAATTAGTTTAGGTGATAATTACTAATAATAATTTCATATTTTAGGTGAAATTCTTCGACCGGGAGCGACTCGTTTTGCAACTAATTTCATCGCATTAAGGTCGCTCCAACAACGTAAGGCGGGCCTTCGATCAATGTTTACGAGTGAGGAATGGTCTACATCAAGATATGTCGGAACTAATGATGGAAAGCAAACCGAGAAGAACGTCCTCAACACGCGGTTCTGGGATCACGTTGCGGAGATAGTCGTCGCCATAGAACCATTGTACAAGGTTCTACAACAGGTGGAGATGGAAAAGACGCCTCAAATGGGTCATCTCTACTACTACATCCATCAAGCACAAGAAGAAATCAAGAGGGTGTTGATTTCGGAGACCAAGTATAAACCCTTCATCGACATTATCTCCCAGAGGTGGGAGGATCAAATGGGTCGTGACATACACATCGCGGGTAATTTTTTATTTAATTTTCTAAAATTTATTTAATTTTAATTCATTATGCTAAATTACTTATTAAATTGATAATTTTTTGTAGCGTATTATTTAAATCCCGCATACCAGTATCGATATGATCTTGGAACGACGGATAGTTTCTTATATCCGCTTCGCAAGGTCATACAACGAATGTTGGCAACAACCAGAGAAGCGGCACAAGCTCTAAATGAATCAAAATATTTTCGAGATTCAAGTGGCAATTTCGGAGATCCATTTGCAATATCGTGCCGAGATTCTATGGATCCAGGTAGATATAATTTTTTTCAATTTATTTATTAATTATAAAATTGGTAATCTCGTTACTAAAATCAATTTTAAATCTATTACAGTTGAATGGTGGTTGCAATTTGGAATCGAAGCTCCAACTCTTCGGAAGATTGCAACACGTATCCTCTCGCAAACCACATCAGCAAGTGGATGCGAGAGAAATTGGTCGACCTTCTCCTTAATTCATACCAAGCCGCGCAATCGGCTTTCATATGCCCTATTAGAGAAGCTAGTATATGTTCATTACAACATGCGGCTTCGAATGCGGACATTACAAAACGAAGATATTCGACATGTAGATCCGTTTGATGTTGAGTTCGTCCAAGACGATACAGACCCGATAATTGATTGGTGGAGTGCAATGGAGAGCGACCAGCCTCTTCTTGATGAACTAGGCAAACCACCTCAGCCTTCACCAATTATATCTGATCCACTTGAGTCTGAGAGCCAACCAGAAGACATAGCCATTACTCCCTTGGACTCTCAACGAATTCGGCAAGCAAGACGTCGATCCAAATCAGACTCTCCATCTTCCCGATCAAAGGGAAAAAAGAAGGCAACACCTTCAAAGGCAAAAGGCAAAGCCAAAGGTAAACGACCAATTGATCCTTTGGAAGCGATTGCAGAAGCAGAAGAGGACGAAGAAGACGAGCCCTCCATTCATAGCAGTAGCAGCACAAAAGACGGAGGAGATGATGATGATGGAGCTGGTGGAGAAGACACCGTCGTGCCATCAACATTGCCATATGATGATCCATGGACAAATGAGCAATACTTCGATCACGCCACCCAAGATGATGACCGTGGTGCTAGTACCAGACAAACAACTCAGATGTACAAGAAGAGAGGCTCGCGTCGAAGAGGTGGACCGACAGCTTTGCAAGATTACCATCACGATATGATGAGTAGTTTGCAAGAGGTTTCTGAATCCACCTACTTTGTATCCAGTACCTACTCAACTGATGATACAAGGTCTAGTTCTTGGAAACCCAACAAAGAAACGCTAATGTCAATGTGGTATAATGGATACCAAGGCATTATGCCATGGGAAAATTTCCAAATATGGATATTAGAGAACTATAGTGTTGACCTTAGCCGTGTATGTCCCGAAGCCGAAGATATGTATGGGTACGACGGACGTCATTCGTCCGCATTTTAAAAATTGTATTCATGTATTTGACATTTGAATATTAATTTTAAGCATTTCTTCATCAGTTATGTGTTATTGGAGTTAGTTCTTAAAAAAAAAACAAAAAAAAAACAACAACCGGCTGGTATGCATTTTCCATACCGGTCTGTACCGTGTGTGGGTATGGTGACCGAAACCGGTACCGGTACCGAGATTTTAAACCTTGCAGTAGACAAAACATATTTGTGGCTTTTTTTCCCATGTCTGGCATTCTTAGATCCACATAAAATGGTTCTACAGCGATGCAATCCCATAATTGTTGGTTGAGCACGTGCTTTTCAGTCTTCGCATTAGATCTTGGTACATATCTACACGAAGACCATTCTGGACTTGTGGATATTGTCCTTAAATTGATCTTTCTTTATTGAAGAGACTTCAGTTTGTTGCAAATCTAGTTGCTCATGGTTAAAGAATCTCATCTTTCCATTATTTTCATTCAAGAAAATCTTGAATCTCACGATTAGTGAATTTCTTCATAAGAGCATAAGAGCAAGGACCAACGTGTGATTATAAATGAATCAGGTGATCTATTGACCTTTTTGACCGTTGACTTGACCATTGGCATATCATCGTCAAATGTAAATAATATGTTACACATGGAATCCAAAAAATATGAGAATATTCATCTTCAATTAGCAAATTTGCCCTTTTGTAGTTAATGCTTTATCGGTGACAATTTACACTATGTTCTTAGGACAATCTTCTCTAGATATGTCTTTCATTAACTTCAAGATGTAGATTGCATCCTGATAGTAATCGGAGGCATTCATGGATGTGTGATACACCACCTTCTTCTAGTTGCAGTAAGATGAGGATGAGGAAGTTGATGATGCTCAACACTAATGTGCATCTATATTGCTCTTATTGCCGCCTCCTGTAACTCTCCATCCATTGGCGAATCGTCGACCTCAACATCAAGATATTTGAAATTTCACGAGTTATATGGGCAATATTTTTCCATTTAATCGGGTGATCCCTTCACAACGAGCAATATAATCACAATGCATACATGATACATTGCCAATGGCGTCTCTTCTCCAATCGATGGCAATGCTGTCATGCGAGATCGTTTTGACTCTTCAGCGTCATTTCCATAGAGTTCTAGGATGAACTTTAAGAAAATAAAGAGAATGAGAAAGTTTTGAGAAAGAATAAGAGATTTGAGAGTATATGAGAATATGAGATAGTGTCAGGGTGCAATAAATGAGGAAAAGCAAATGAGGAAAACTAGTTCCAATGACTCACAACCATTTGGAGTTGGTACAAACAAGGCCCAACAGCTGAAAAACTAGCCATTTGACTATACTGGGTGGTACAATTGGTATACTCGATATTTTGTAAATGCCGGGGTGTAGGCGGTATGGTTTTTGAAAAAAAATGGTAAATGCCGACGTCTAGTATACTACAGTATTTAAACCATGACCAGGACCAACATTTTATATTTTGCTTCTGACTGTAATGTTTGACCAGGTGATTGATAAGTATGTAATTTGCTTTTTGCAAATATCTGTTGTGTGTTAAGTTGAAACTATCACATCTCACCACTATTTATGTCAAACCATTTTAACTTCCTTT
The DNA here is from genome assembly GCA_034359265.1 of Canna indica. Taxonomy (NCBI): domain Eukaryota; kingdom Viridiplantae; phylum Streptophyta; class Magnoliopsida; order Zingiberales; family Cannaceae; genus Canna; species Canna indica. Next base: position 2,181,140 of record CP136891.1, read on the forward strand.
GCCGACAAAACTAGGTTAATGCTTCCTTCTTTTTTAGTTATGATGAATGCTCTTGATGATATTTACTTCAAAAATTTGTTCAAGTTTTTGTCGGTGATTCTTCTTCCATATCATTGTTCACCAAGTAGAAGAATAAACCCTTTGAATTTTTCTTAATACTTTTCCTGGAATTAGTTTGTAATGTGCCTTTTCAATTTAGATTATTTTTCCATATTTTGAAGTTCGGTTTCTAATCAAGTTTTGATGACTCATGTTATTAGACTGAAGCTCAAGATGTTATCTCACTTCTGTGATTGTTGTACTTTAAACATTTTCTTTTTGTTCATGGTGAATATTTCTTGGAATATGGTCTTTATGGTTGACTATGCAATTTCTTTTCTTTCTGCATTACTCAAATTTTCTTATTGTTGTTCAATTTTACCAGCTTGGTGGTGGATATCTATTTGGTTTACCTTTAGGCTTTCTTGCTGACTCTTTTGGAGCAACAATTGGTGCAACAGCTGCATTTCTACTTGGTAGAACGGTAAATAACCTTAATATTTTTTTAATTGACCAAAATTAATCACCTAACAGCTCATGCCACCTCTTTATTTCAGTCAGTGTTTTTTGGTTTTACAGCAAAAAGTTTTGTTATATTCACTATTAACTATACTTACAACAGAATGTTGGAACAACTGCTAAGACCCTCTTTATTTGTATATTGTGTTTGTCTATCTCTGTTTTTGCTATCTAAGATTTCCGAATAAAATGCAGCTTCTCTTATTTGTGGCATAACAAAGTTTGTTTTTGTGTTGTGTTACTTCATGACTGCATTAGCCTTGTCTTTTTTTCTTTCTGTTTTTTTCAGATTGGGAGGCCTTATGTTATTTCCAAGTTGAGTGATTATGATAAGTTTCAGGCAGTTGCTATTGCAATCCAGAGATCTGGATTCAAGGTACATAAGATGTGTGTTGATTCTTAGCTTGTATCTTTCTTTGTTTCCTCAACATGCAACATATGATATGAATCTTCCGTTAACCACACAATAAAGGCAAAAAATAAAGTTGCACAGTTCATTATTATTACTTAGCTCTGTTCATTTACAACTATTCTTGCAAATAAAAAGAGGAAAAACTATTCCATCGAGAGTAGACAAGGAACAAATATTCCATGCATGATCCAACCAAATAGCCACTTAGGTGTTTGCTTCTATCAGTTAAACTATAGATGTGCCAGTGGAACCAATTTGCCTTGTCTGATTGGTGTCTAACTTGGTCCAGTTATCAAGTTAGATTTAATAAGCAACACTGCTGAAGTACCTTTAATCTGTCATGCTGTTTGATTATGAAATCCGATTACTTGAGATTTGAGAAATGTCATAGTCTCTGTTCTAGATGCACTTGTAGGTGTGCATGAGTCAACTGTTGCTTTTTTTTCCTCACCAAATGGGAAAGAAAATTCACAAAGGTTTAGGGTTCATTTGCAATGAGTACAATAAAATGTATATAATGTATGGATTTGGTGCTTGTACAACTAAGGTTATTATGGGTTAGACCGTCAAATTACAACTAGTAAACCACATGTTGCATTTAATTCTAACCCTATGCTATTGTGTCACAACTAAAAGGTAGTTATGTAATGGAGTTGCTATTGAGGTTCGAAGTATCAGTCTCAGGAGCAATGTTGGACTCTAAGTGGACGGGTACAGGTGCTTTACCATAACCATTTGGAAATTCCTGTATCAGTTGTGGAAAAACAAAAAAGGGAGGAGAACCACTTATATTCAATATAAAATTTGATTACTATTGTTTTAAATTATAAAGAGGGTACCAGTGCAAATACGTTTTATTTGATGCTTAATATTGATTTACACATTAAAAACCACATAAACTAATAAAATACTTCATTAAAAGTATGTGCGCCATGCGAACCGGTATATGGCTGAACTTTATACAGCCTAGATTCTTAGGGTTTTCATTTGGATCGGGTTAAAGTTTGATGTGTCTCAATTGCAACACAATCATTGGAATACTTTTGTTTGGTTTATCTATTTTTTGGTACCCAATTCAGTTGAGAACTAGCTTTGAGCCCACTAAACCCTTGTAATTGTTAGAGAAATAGTACACTAGAGAGGGGTGGGGGGTGGGGGGTGGGGGGTGGGGGTGAATAGTGTATTACAATTAATTAAGCCTAAATTCTAATTTCACTGATTCTTAGAATATTAGGCAAATCACAAGTTTAATTAACTTAGTGTAAGCAAATATTAAACAATTAAGCACACGCAGAATTATGTAATGGTAACACACTTGTTTATAGTGGTTCGGCTTCTAACCAAGCCTACATCCACAACCTAAGCTCTCCGCTTAGGATTTCAATCAAATTCACTAAGTATTAAGGTTCCCATAAGAGGATTTACACCGGAAGCAGTACAACGTTCTCCCCCAAGCCACCTTCCTACCTCAAGCTCTAAGGCAACCCTAAAACCGAGATACACAAGTGGATTTATGTCTTTACACCAAGGGTACCACTCATCCAAGAGCTAAACACCCAGGTCTACAAACACATCAAAATATACAAAAATAAACCAAAAATACAATTAAAATGGATCAATTAATACACGAAACGATATTTAACTCCAAATGAGAACTCCTAGCTCCTCTCGATGCCTTGATGATGAATCAATTCAAGTTTGAAGGCTAAAACAAGAAGCTAAGGTGCTGTTTGGTTAGCGAAAATTATTTTCTGGTTTGGTTTCAGTGAAACTGAAAACTTGGTTTCGAAAACTTGGTTTTGGTTTCTAGTTTTCAGTTTTCTAAAAACGCGTTTGGTTAATAAAAACAACATCAATTTTAGTTAGTTGAAACCAGTAAATATTTATTTGATTATAAAAAATAATATTAATTTTCCTTGAACATTTTTAGTAGTAATTAAATGTTTAGTTAGTTTACAAAATTAAATATTTGTTAATATGGTTACAAAATATTTAAATGATTTAATTAATTAAGTTATTGGTAATTTAAGATTTTTTTGTTCAATTAGATATAAAAATTAATTAATAGTTATTATAAAATTTCAAAAAAAAAACAAGTCCAATGATCTAAAATTAGGTTTGATTAAATTATAAATAGACCAACTTTAAAAAAATTGAGTTATTTAAAATTTGGGTTTGAGTCAATTAAATATAAATTGGTTTAATTATTTTATAAATTTAAGATAAAAGTTTGAGTTAAAAATGATGATTTTTATTTTTATTTTTAAAAATTCGATATAGTTTGATTTATTTTTAAATTAATTAATTATATAAAAAAATATTTATAATTACAAAGTTGTCACAGCATTTTGATAACGAAACCGACAGTCTTGAAACCACAGAAAACAACATTCTGTTGTTTTCATTTTTATTAAGAAAACTGGTTTCGTTTTCATTCTGGTTTCGATTCAGTTTCAAGAAAACACTAAACCAAACACATTTTCGTAAGCAGTTTTGGTTTCAGTGAAACTGAAACCATGAAAACAGACTTGGTTTCGCTAACCAAACAGGCCCTAAGGATGCAAAGCTAGGGTTTTAAGAAAGATTGATCAATCAAAGCTTGTGTTGGGTCATATGATGGCTCCATGAACATTAGGACTCAAAGGAAGGCAGGGAACCCTTTTTATAGGGAAACAAAAAAGAGTAGCTCGGGCACATCAAGGTTCAACGACTGAAAAAAGAGCCGTTGGGACCGCCGGTCGAAGATCGACTGGTCAACCGTTGGTGACCGTCGGTCGAACATCGGTCGATTGATCGTCAATCAACCGACGATCGACCTACGACCGAAACTATGCAGCTTCAACACGATTTTGGGTTTTGGGTTTTGGGTTTTGTTTTCTTCATCATCATCACACATATTAAGGATTTTATAATAGTTCTAGACCCAAAAACCTAAACACTACTTCATTGTTTTTTGTGCAACGATCAATGTCCTTTGAGTTTTTCTCCGATTTCGCATGGATCTTCCGCTCGCGGACGTCACGTGCTACTCAATTTGGAAACCGAAATTATTTCTCAATTAAACGTTAATTCCAAGTATGTTATCATCAAAACTGAGAGTAAGATAAAGGTTGAAAACCTTAGGCCAACAGTAACTCAATTCTTAGTCGTAAGTTGGATTTCTGCTGAGGTTTTGAGTCAGCAAGTTACTTCACTTGAGAGTGTAGTTTATAAATGGATCCAGCCACACAAGAGGCAGAATTGTCTATTTGCAATTGAATGGTGAATGGTGAATGCAGACCAATTTCAGCAAACAATAGTTCACGCCAAGAAACTACATAACATAAAAGTAGGTGCTTGAATTAGCACTTTTATGCTAGATGGATATGGATAATCAAGGCAAGTAAGCTAGCACAAGTTACACAAGGATTTATGACAACCAAGTAAACTGCTGAATCTTGTGGTATAATTTGGTTAATTTACCTATGTGAAAGGGTTGGCCACCTCTCCTATAAGTTTTTGAAGAAAATGATTTGGACTTATCACTAATCAGATTATTTGTATTATATCAGCTGAATCGGTAATGCTATATTGACATGTCTTCATGGACAAGTGCATGCACTTGACTATGTTGATATTATGCATCTTTATCTAATTTTGTTAAACGGGATATCACAATTGTTTAAGGAGGAAATAATGTATCCACTATTTGAATTCAATTAATTTGTTCTCTTTTTGCAGATTGTGCTGTTGCTTAGGCTTACACCCTTACTTCCATTTAACATGCTAAACTACATCCTATCTGTTACTCCCATTGGCGTTGGTGAATATATGCTTGCATCTTGGCTTGGGATGATGGTATGCTTTTACGATAATTTCTCACTTGTTCTGGGCTGGTTCAAAATTATATTAATGCTATATGATCCAGTAAATGCCCATTTTTCTAAGAAAGAATTTCTCATTTGATTATTCTAACTGTTTATTTTTCACCATTTTGATTTGGACATTATTGTTTCAACTTTTTTGATCCATTCTGAGCTACAGCTCGAGTAGTCATTATCCATACTTATAATTTTTAGATTATAATAGCTAAAATTGTGCCATGAAGGTATTTCCACAAGATATCTAGGATCTCCCATAGCATATTTATCTGGGAGGTAACATTAGGACACAGGCTTCTGGAAAGCAAATTTAGGCCGTATGCAATAGGACCACCACATAGTGTGGTTACATATTATTTTAATATAATAAATTCTATAAACGTGATTACGTTCTGTTTTTAAATATAATTTTAAAGTTATGTTATTGTTGCAAATATAATATAAATAGTGGTTAGGAACTTAATCAATATCATGCAAGAAACAAAACTAATATATGATAGTTAGATGGCCATTTATCACAATTTAGTATGGGATAGTAATAGGACAATTCAAGATGAATATGCAAAGTTAATACAAGGAATATTTTGCATTTATAAACAAGGAAGTCCAAGTTTCTTTCACTTACCTTATAACCACTAAGTCTAGTACTTGTGAAAAAAGTTTGAAACATTTTAATCATGTTTAGCAACTTATTCTCAATGTTGTTACCAAGTCCGTTACTAGGCAAGGTGATATCAAAATGTCTTAAAACTGCTCAAGCAGGTGATTTGAACTAGGCATTGCCTTACTTAAGGTATTGGGTGAGTTGGGTGGGCGCCTTTCGCCAAAGAAAAGGAGATAGTGATAACAAAGGTGGAAGAGGAGGATAAATGTGTGGAAGGGGGATAGTGTGGGACTTTCAGAGAGCTTTATTGCCATCGTCATTTTTTCCACTAAACCCCAGGCTTATCATCAAGCAAAATAAGGATTCAATTGGAATAATTGTTTGTGGTGAGAGGCGGCGTACAATTTTTTTTGTATATGAGAGATTCAAAAGTCATTGAATGGAGAGCGATGCAGTCCACAGAGCTGCTCCATATGATACATTTAAATAAATTTTAAAACAAAGGAAGTTAAAAAAATAAAAATAAAAAACATCTGCGACAGCAAATAGAGGGCACCATCACTTTAAAGCTAATGTAGTTTATATAATGTAAATATTATAATAAATTTAACTTTAAAGCATAAACTGCCTATAAATTACAGAAACAATTTTGGAATTTGGTAGTAAATATCTAATCATAAAATCTGCCTATAAGTGACATTAAATTATGAGAACAATCTATAAAAATGAAAGACATTCATAATACAAATAAATTGTAAGGATAATTTGGTAAAATTTTGTTTCGGTTATTATCTTTAGAATCATATAGTTTTAATTATTTTTTAAATATAAGTGTCATACTTCACTTGGGCAACTGTCTAGCATCACAGGCAATAGAGGGGACCCTTGACACCTTAGCCTAGCTCTCTGTGGTAGGGCTGGCAACGGAGCGGATACGGTGAGATACGGTGCGGATACTGGATTATCCGTATCCGCACCGCACCCCATATCCGCCCATCCGTATCCGCACCGTATCCGCTACGGATGTGAATATGGATATCCATATCCGCACCGTTTCAAATACGGATATCCGCACCACATCCGTATCCGCACCGTATTTAATAAAAAAAATATTAAAATTATATATTTAATTAAAAAAATCAATAAATTACCAATTCATTGATCCAAAATAAATATATAATATACTTCAAAATTCATCTTGACATGAAATTACCATAGAGCTCTTATATATATTAATAACTTATATGAGCAAAATAGTAATTTAGAGACGCGGATAGGCGGTGCGGATACGGTGCGGATACACAGCCATATCCGTATCCGCACCATATCCGCGCGGATATAAGTTTTCTAAATCCGTATCCGTATCCATATCCATTTTTACTTGCGGATATGGATCGGATACGGTTTTTAGTTAGCGGATGCGGATAAAATTGCCACCCCTACTCTGTGGCAATACTATTTGACACCGTGCAGTGATTGCCATCGTCATTAGATCCATCAATTAGCATTGAGTTAAACATAAGTCATTACACTAAGAAAGGACTTATTTAACATTATACCCTCATTATTAGGATCATCATTGAGTTTAACATAGTCATCACAGTTCACACTCTGAAGATTCATACGATAATGAGATGTGAGGGGCTGAGGAAATAGGAAAACTGAAAAGAGCTGTGTTGATGAAATAGGAAGTTTAAGAGCCACAATGCCACATTTTGGGGAAAATAAGATCTTGGTAGTCTTTGGTTGGTTGGTCCAAACCAATTAGTGAGTTTGGTTCCAGCCCAACAAATACTTGTCTAAACTGCGTTATGTGTCCAACAGCATGTTATCTCCATTGTATAACCATGTCTAAGATCATTATCAGTGTAGTGAGTATTCAGTTCTTCCTTGATCATTCCTCTTGCATGCCTTTGTCTACACTCAGTGGTCTTAGTTCTGTGTCAGACAAATCTTTTCAATTTTTTTCAGTACACTATCAGTCCACATATTGTTTATTTTGTTACCTGAAGGCAAATTTAGCACACTTTGTCTTGCTTGTTTTTTTCCCATGCTCCATTTGCATAGTTTTCACTTATAAATTTTGCTGATTGTCAAAGAACCTTATGATTTCTACTGGATGGTCCAAATTGAGATTGCTTTTACACAAGTGTAATTCTAAATATCTACCTTTAATTTAGTGATTTTCATGATGTATGTCATACCACTGTTGGTTTACCGTAAAAGATAGTGTTGAATTGAGGATGAGCATGTCCAGCATTTGCTTGTAAGGTTACTGGCATGGTTTAAAATCTCGGTACCGGTACCGATTTCGGTCACCGGCCGGTACCGGTACCGGTACCGATTTCGGTCACCGGCTGGTACCAGTACCGTACCGTACCGACACACGGTACGGTCCGGTATGAAAATTGAAAATTGCATACCGACGGGTTTTTTTTTTAAAGAAATAACTCCAAATCTCCATACCGGGCGGTATACCGCCCGGTAAGGTTTAAAAAACCGCCCGAAACGGTATATACCGGCCGGTATATACCAGTTTTTGAGGATTCCGGTATTCGATATACCCGGTATTTGAAAATACCGGGTATATCATGTATATCGGGCGGTATATGCATCATACCGCCCGGTATGAGCGGTATGATGCGATATCGGGGGAATATTGATTTTTTTTTATTTTTTTTTTAAGAGTTAGATATAACTCTAAACAATACATAATTGATGAATAAATGCTTAAAATCAATATTCCAATGTCAGATACATGAATATTAAAAGTCATTTTTACTGACATTGGAATATTGATTTTAAGCATTTATTCATCAATTACGTATTGTTTAGAGTTATATCTAACTCTTAAAAAAAAAAAAAAAAAAAAAAACCGGTATGCTATTCCCGTACCGGCCCGTACCGTGTGTCGGTACGGTACGGTACCGGTATGTACCGGTACCGGCCGGTGACCGAAACCGGTACCGGTACCGAGATTTTAAACCTTGCCGCCCGGTATGCATATAATACTGCCCGGTTTGGGCGGTATGAACCCGAAAGAAGTGGCCTCAGCGCCGTTGGCTGGCCCAATGGTACTAAGGCCTCATACCGCCCATACCGGGCGGTATATGACAAAATATCGCCATATACCGCCCGACATACCCAATATATCCGGTTTTTTCAAATACCGGGTATATCGTATACCAGAAACCTAAAAAACCGATAAATACCGGGCTTACCGTACCGTACCGGGCGAGATTTTAAACCATGGTTACTGGTATAAGATTTGTTGCTTTTCCAACTAGCTCTAACTGAAGTATTTTTAGCATGAAAGAAATGTGGATTTTTATTAATTTGTGTTGCTCCTTCAGTTTCTTGAAGTTCATATTCTTTTTTCTATTTGCTTATAATTATGTGTTGCTCCTTCAGTTTCACTACTCATATCAAATTTTAATTGTTTGAATTTACTTCTATGTAAGTTATTCATAATGCATACTGTCCCAATAGATGTTTGACTCTATTTTGACAGCCAATCACCTTTTTGCTGGTATATGTTGGAACAACATTGAAAGATCTTGCTGATGTAACACATGGGTGGAGTGAGTTTTCACCTACGCATTGGGTAAGCATTAACTACAGATGTGCATGCATTTGGCATCCTTTTGTTGATGGTCATTAACTTGGTTGTTATACAGCTCAGCTACCAAAATTAACTCTTTTTTTATGATTAAAAAACCAATTGGAGCTCTGTTTAAAAGATAATCATGAATGTGCAATACGAATGTTCTTGTGGTTTTTTATAGAATCTCCATTGTTCTATGATTCTATCCTCCAAGTCCTTTTTATTCACATGTATATACATCAACTATAATTCATTACATGTATGATTCTATAGATGTATGCTTGCTACCATCTTCGTGTATGAGAACTCCCATTACATCAATCTATTTTTAGACCTTGAATTTTGACATTCTTTTGATTTAAACTGATGCAGGTGTTTATCATTTCAGGGTTCATGATCTCTGGTAAGAAGCTTCTCCACCTAAATTCTTTCATTGAAATACATTTAGAATGTCATGTTTATTATCAAGGGATAACACCAATGGCCACTAGCACAAGAAGACATAATATATTGTTTGTATTTCTCAATCACTCATGTACTGTAGCTCATATGAAAATGAAACAGTTCATGGGCGTCAACCGCTGGTGACTTAGATGGTTAGGGTATCCCAGTATGGTTGCCTATGGTCAATAGATCAATTCCTAGCTGTAGCAACACATGAATGGAATGTGATGGTTTAATAGTAAAAAATAATAGTTCATGGAAATTGATGTGTTAAAAACCACTTTTTCTTTGGTTCAAAACAACTAATAGAGCAAACAAGTACCTCAATATTTGTCAATAGTTTTGTGCCAATGTTTTTTATTTACACTTGCACACAACTGAAACTTAGACTCTAATAACTTATAAAATTTGAGTTAATCATAATCCTTTGATGTACATGAGACGGTGAGAATCACAAAGAGCTCTCTGTTCTTTAGAGCTTTCGAGATACCAAACGGGGTTCATCTATTGTCTCAGGTAATTGTAGAACCTTACGATTTCTAATGGAAAGTTGCTGCTTTGCATTTTTAAGCCCTAAGTTAGATGTGGATGCCTATATGGAAAGAAGGATCTCAAGTTCCTTCAACCGCAAGCCCAGTGCATGGTTCTTTAGGGCAGTCATTCTTGATTTTTTTTAATGTGTATTTCTCGGTGTCCTAGAGATAAGTTTGCCAACCAGGTTTTAGGATAGCTGTCTCGTGCATTTTGTTCTTTTAATGATATGTCCTGCCCAACATGATCCTTGGCCCACAGTTTGAGTACTGCCAATCATTGTAACAGCACTTTCAGACCACAAAATAGGAAAGAATAAACTGGTGGAAGTTAAATCAATCTACTTTGAATTGACAGCAGAATCTTCCCTGTTCTTTAGTTTGACCTTTGCAGTATTGTGCATTATTAGCTAATATCATTGTGTTCTGTGTTCTTACGCAGCCATCCTCATTGCATGCGTGGCAAGAGTAGCAAAGGCAGCATTAGAGAAAGCATTGGCTGAGAACACAGTGGTGGACGTCGTACCTGCTCCATTACTAATTGCATCAAATGCACCCCCTGACTTGCATCAACCACTTATAATCAAAACTGACCCTTCAAGTGACGATCAAAACTAAGATCATTCTTCTAAAATGTAAATCCTTTCCCTTTTTGTTTCTTCTGCATTGTAAGGCATGGTTTCTTGCGGAAGCATCATCGGTTCTATGGCTGCTGCTCTGTTTTTGATATATATAGCTGTCCTCTCCCCCTAATTTACTAGTTTGTATATAGAGGAAATGATCAATGATGTTTTAACCAATGCATGAATTCTAGCTGTATCTTTCCTTTTTTGATTCATGCGATTAACATCAAGTTTTCTCTAGTGGCCTGTAAAACAATTTGTTGACTAATGTCTTTAATTGCAATTAATGTACATCACTGACCATTAGATGGTTTACCGGAAATTTGCAATTGGATAAATTGTGTGAATAGAATTCAGCCGACATACTTTGTTATTGACCTAGTGTTCGCCATACGCCATTGAACTCAAAAGTTTGTCTTTAAACAGAAGCAGATGTCTAAGAATTCTGGGTTGGATGTATTCCGATTTTACCTCAACTTGCTTCAGGGACTAATTTATGAACAGATCTATAAATTTGATTTCAAATTCGATTTAGTAGCAGTTTCAAATTCGATTTCAAATTCTGGGAATAGATGTAAATTAATGATATGATGTGCAAGTATGAACCGAACAGCTCCAATGTTGGTTATGATGCCTTTCTCCATTGTGTATATAGCATTAGTATTTTTCTTTCTTTTAACAAACTTCATAATCATCTGCATTAATCAAGCTTATAATCCACTTGTTAAGAGCTCAAATATATGCATCAATCAACCTGAGCTCAGTTTATTCACAGCCTGATGGTGCTGCAAGAAATTACTCTTCAAATAAATTCCATCTTCTAAAGAAAAGATATGTTTTCACCTGGAAATTGATCGAAAGCCACAGTCAACCTGCAAGACAATGAGAGGTAGTGCTGCTCGGGATTTTTTATTTTTTGGGCTTATCCTTGTTCTCCATCTCCGTCAATAAATTGGAAAACATAAGTGCAGTCCAATACAACCTTCTTTCAAGACACTCAGAACTCTCTGACGACAACAGGAGTATTAACAAGGTGTACATATACGTTCATTTGACACACAAGACAACGGTCAAAATTCCGCATGTTTCATTAAAATGTCATCAATCCCGCCAAAATTTGGAATGTTTCTCCTAAAGGTACCTAAACTAGCCAGTGCTTCAAAGGAGCCTTCAAAATTGCACAGCTATCAAGTATCATATAAACACTTTTTTTTTTACTTTCTCACTATGCACAAGGCAATTCCAGTTTAACTTCAAAAGTACTTGGACCAGAAAACATTCTGTAACCAAAATTTTCAAGTCATTGTCAAATGACTTCTACTTAATCTGTCTGAAAAAGGGTTCGTGCTAGGTCTATGGGTAAAATGTTTAAACCCTTACTTCCGAGCAGGTCTGATGCAGCCTGCATGTCGGACTCAATCAGTTGCCCCATCATTTCTTCAAGAGGCTCACCAGAAAACTGCTCGTGGAACAAGTAGTGGCCATAACCCTGCAAATAACACAAGCTATTTCAGAGTTTCGTGAATGATGCTACGGGTACAATTCTGCTTCAAATGGTTTAGGTATAATTTACCTGTACGAGTAAAGTGTATTGAAGGTAAATGGTTATACAATTAGCCACTTCTTAAATTTACATGGACCTTTTCTTGTCCTCCTTAATTGAAGGCAAAAAGCATTTATCCTATATATTCTTTGGCCTTGATTTGTATCATATCTGATACCTCTTGTACAAACATACATATAGTAAGGATGTCGTTTTCTTATTTGAAATTGGAATTTCTAGTTTGTCAAGGGCAGAAAAAGGGACGCAAGTGTTGTGACTAACATGTTGCTGCTATGGAAATAATGCAACCAAAAAAACACTCCATTCATACTTGTTGTCTGCAATGTATTTGATCTTTAATTTGGACATTTATTTTGAAAATATGAGCCAAAAAGAATGCCATATTCATACTGTTTAAGGTATGCATAGATCCGTACATGGCTCTGTTCAGATGCTAGACAATTAGACCAGATAAGTAATACAGGTGAAGGAACTTTGGAGAAAGAGCCCAGCAGTAATGTAGTACCTCAACATAAACAAAAGGGTAGTTTGGAGATTCACCATTTAACCGATTCTGACTCAGTACCTGCCATATATCAAGATAAAAGACTTCAAAACTGAATAGCTAAATGTTGCAGTTCTTGAAAAGAAAATGATATTCTTTTAGTTTAATAAGGGAATAGATACTTGTATGTGTGGTAAGAAGCTTTATTTACTATGAACCATAGAGTACCACAAAGATAAACAGCATTTATATTCAAAATATTTTACAAAGACAATCAGTAATATTTCAGTAATTTGTTGGAAATTAGTATATCCTTTAATAAATGCATTGCACTAAATCAGTATTGTTTGATTAAAGGGTTTGAACAGCGAAGATCATTTTATTTAAAGTGATAATAGGCTCCACTACTTGCTCAGTTATGGGATTAAGACAGTTGCCACTTCCAGAAGACAAGCCTAATGAAACCTAGAACCAGCAATGCTGGAATTTACTATACTAGAAGGTTACCTAGATTATGATAATTGGCATCTGAACAACTTTATGCAGTTGAAGTTGCATGATTGGGCTTGTCATTTACAAATTATTGCTTTAGTATGAATTTTAACTTCAATTTGATCCATATTTTGAGGGCTAAGCTCTCGTATTAGGATTCTAAACCGTTGACTGCAGCAAGGCAGAAAGTTTGATAACCAGTAAAAGCTTTGTAGAGAGAAAAATACATCAATGCTACCTTAAGGAAAATCTGGCCCTTTTCATTTTCCATAAGTTAAGTCTTTTACGAGATCCCCTCAAAGATCCCAGTTATCTAATACAAATACTTAATTTATTTTTGCTTCTACATATTGTGGATCTGTTTGGTTAACGTAAGCAGGTCCATTTTCATAGTTACAAACATTCATGTTTTGTAGTTTTTATCCAGGGGGTTTGTAAACTATTTAAGGTTTGGGCAGATTTCTGACAATTGCTAGAGAACATATTCTTAGTCCAAACTCCCATAGGAGGTTACAAGGTGTTCACCCATAGTTCTGAGTTCTTGATTGGTCCTCCACTAATGTTCAATTGGTCCTTAGGCCTCATTTGGCATCTCAATAATTTATCCAAGATAACTCATTCTGAAAAAAACATCATCTCAATATGTGATTTATCTCGAAAAAAAGTATCCAAGATGATTCTATAATCACATTTGATACCCAACAGAAAAATACAAAAAGGCTTTAGTACAATTAATTAATAACTTTTTAAAATTGAGGTTCCTAATATTACACTCAGTATTTTAATATTGATTTTTTCAAAATTTAATTGGAAATATTTCCAAAATCTATATATAATATTTTAATGTTAAATTTTATTTTCAAAACTTAATTTAAAAATATTTCATAAACTGAAAAAAAAATATAGACTAATGACAAGAAAATAGTAGGTAATTATTCCATGAAAATTCAATTCAAGTAAAAAATAATAAGTTATTATCGCCATTAATGATTATTCGTATCCCTATTCCTTTATTAGGATGTCGTTTTAAATTAAATAAGGCCACATAAGTAATTTTATATTATCATCCTATTTTTTATAATTTGACATCCCATCTCCAAGTTGTGATGGATTGTCCCACCTCATATTCCGACAAATGAGATGATATATCCCTCTACTTAGGAATATTTTTTTTAATTCCAAACATTGGATATTAATCCCACCAATATATCATGAAATGGAATAATTTTATCTCATACCAAATGGGGGTCTTAATTAATCACTAACCAAACCAAGAGTCTGCATGTCTCTCCTTAGATAAAGTTTATGCGGACTGATACTTTCTTATCACATGATCACATCAATTATCGTTATGCACATCTCATTTCATCAGTGCATGCTTTGGTCTACATTTAACAATTTTCTAGATGCTATTTTCATACGAGTGTCAAATTCTTTAAATGTTTTAAGTAAAATTGAACTTTAGGAAATCATGCACCAAATTGGATATGCATTCTCAAACGATTACTTTTATATAAATAGTTTTTAAATATAACTGGAGAGGTATTGAAATCCATTAGCTAAACTAGTCCATTAACTCATGCTTACCTTTTTTATGATTCAAACCACTTACAAAATGATAACACATGCTAAAGTATCACGTCATAGACAGATTAAAGAAGCAAAGTTAGGAACATGTACTTCTCAAAACTATGTAATGTTTGCTTCTAAATGCTTCCACATTTGTATTGCATTAGCAACTGATTAATTACTATAGTTAAGTAGGATGCTTCTAGGAGAAGATATATTATTTTGTATGTAGTTCTTTAAGACTGCTTTTATGTATTGATGATAGATGGATCTATGATTTTGGCTATGTCCTTTGATGCCAGTATCAAGAATTGTATTATTGTCATAAGATTAATATTACTGTAGTATCTTATAATTACAAGTTATTTTGACTTTTCTGTAACATTTGAAACATTATGCTGCTGAAATAAGTCATTTCTTAAGGTTGATGATATCTTGAAGCTTATCCTCGTCATTGTAAATGATCTGCTTGCTCCAAAATGACGTTGCTCAATAGAGAAATCCCCAATTCGTTGGGGAGGGTGCCATATTTTAGGAGCCCAAGACTATGAGATTTAATAAATCCTCCTCTATCTATTGTTGTTGCAGGTTGATGGCCTC
Source organism: Canna indica (assembly GCA_034359265.1). Taxonomy (NCBI): domain Eukaryota; kingdom Viridiplantae; phylum Streptophyta; class Magnoliopsida; order Zingiberales; family Cannaceae; genus Canna; species Canna indica. The sequence goes on from CP136891.1 coordinate 2,196,484, forward strand.
TTCCCCTTCTTTTAACTCTGATTTGTATTTTTGTTGCCACCATTGCAAAAATATATTATAGTCCTTTTATATAAATGCTAATCCTTGCAAAGTTCAATATTAATTGTAAAACTTTTAATTGACAAAAACCAGACATGGCTTGTCTTTTGGTTTTTTAAACAATGATGCATTACCATACTCATTCTATATTATATCGCTATGTAACACATACATTCTTGTCAGTCAAGAACAAACATCAGTGAAGATTTAAATTACCAAAACAGGACAATCATACAATTGGGTGAGAAAAATATTGCTTTTTCCCATACAATTGATATCTGTCCAGGCATTTCACAAAAAGAAGCATGATGACAAGGAAGTAGCTTTCTCTCATTATCTCATGTAATCCAATTGACCAGTCATCCCTTTAGTTGTTGGACTCTGTTTAAGGTAAATCAATATTTCATACAGGACAAGCAGCTATAGGTCCTAAACCCTAAAAAGTTGAAATGAAATTTTAAGAAAATCTAGAACACTAGTATTCTCTGAAGGATAAATAATTTTATGTCAATATTAGTTCTTTTATTTGCACTTAAAGACTCACACATTTTGATTGAAATTCCAAGTAACAAACTATTTAATTCAAAGCCTTACTTTCCTTGGAGTGTGCAAGATTGCATTTGTTGAGCAGTCAAATTTTTTGGATCTTCACTTTTTATAAGATACACAAAATATATATTATTATTAGCCATTCATAATTGGACCCTTTCATCAATATATTTCTGTTGCATGATCAAGAAAACATGTCAAGTCTCATTTGTAATGTTTAGTTCTCTCCATGACGTGGCATATAAGTTTCAGTACAGACATTTAACAGTTTTAATAAGTAAAACAAGATTACAGAAAACAAGATTTAATTAAAAACAGTAAAACAAATGATGATAGATCCACAAATCATGAACTAAAATGCTAGAAAAAAGAACATAACCAACCTTTAGCTGAAGCTTCAAAAACTTTATATAGTCAATAGCATCATCTAGCACAGTATCTTTGTTGCCCTAGACGTAGAAAAGAAGGTTAGGTAAATAATAAGACCAAAACTAGCCCCCTACTGTCAACTTCACAGATCAGCAAAAACAGAGTACAAATTTTTTACTGATTTGAGGGATAGAATGAATATCAATTAGACAGTCCAAGTCCGCAAAGGATATCAATATGATGTGTGTTGGGCTGAATTGTAATATGTGATTAGGTGAAGGGATTTTTTTTTGTTAAACTCTAACTAACATTATTGGGGGATATATGTCTGGGAAAAATAAAAAAAACCCAATCATATATTAGCCTAATCTATTATTTTCCCTAACTCAAATTAGTACCCGAAGCGCTTTCTAATATTGCAACTTAAAAAGTGTCTGCATGTACCAAATATGCAAAGGTAGGAGGCTATTAACATAAATACATAGGTACAAGTAGATAAAACATGACCAAAAAGGAACCTAGTGCTCATCTACCTCACCTGGTCAGAGAACGGTATGCTATTTCCCAATGCTTTTATTGCTTCAGCAATCCTTGCCCTACGGAGCTGACATTACCATACCAATAATAACTTTATCAAGACCTCAGTTTAAGTAATGTAAATTTCAAAATTTTAGAAATTAATAAATTATGCAGGAGATGGAAACCAAATGCACTACAATTTGTCAAAAAAAAAGCGACTTCTTGTTCACATTCAAACATATATTAATTAAATGAAAAGTTTTTGTGCAGTGCTACATAAAAATGAAATATTAATGAAAGATCTTTACTTGGTAGCAGTGAATTCATTTGAGTCTCATGCAGTTAAAAGAAAATGAAAGAAACGCAACGGCGGTGCAAAGTTATATTTATGAGGTTAAACTATCAGCACAATCACAAATGTGAAGCTTTTGGCTTTGCGCAAAGTAGGACTTCAGGATTAATAGAGTTAAGCTGATAATCTGTTAGAACAACTGAGCAAGTTCCAAGAACCATGCTCCATTGCCTGAAATAATAAGGGGGCAGACCCAGTTCACATGACTCCTACCAAAGTCCAGGAAGATTTGATGTGTGCAGACTTATTCTAGTTGTTTTGACTTAAAATCAAGAAATAATTGCATTGCACAAACTTGTATGAAGAAACGAACTTATAGCTTTGGTACAGTCTTATGTACCCTGTTACTTATAGCAGCTCTGTCTCTGGCTTCTCTTGAGTGACTCTTTTCTCTTGAACAAGTCACAACAGCTTTTTCTCTTCCTCCATCTGAGTTACCTTCTTTTGAAGTGTGACTCTGTTTATGGAAGTCACATGTCAGAATATAACTTCTGTTATTAATCATAGATAAAGCAGGATTTCAGTAGGTCAAAAATTAATTTTCATTCCTAGAGTGTGATTTGCATCAAAAGGCAATTACATATTTTTTTGTTTACTCATCTAGTTAAATTCCAATGCAAAGAGAAGAAAATTTCTTACTCTGGGAACCATGGAATTTATGCTGACGTCGTCATTTTGAAAAATAATCAAAGCTTTGTCAAAGTTACTTGTGGATTCAGCGTTCATATTGTTAAGGATAGGTACATGAGTGTTTACTTTTGCAGGACTGACTTCGTTGACCGATGAGTTACTCGGTGGATGCAGAAGATGCTCAGAGAATTTCATATGATGAAGAGCACTGCTTGTTCCAGAAGTACAGTATGATTTAGCAGAATCCATTCTAGAATTTGGCAAAACATAGCCTTCTGGTATGTCTCCAGCAGGAATTGCGCGAAGTGGTCTTGGGCCAGGAGACAGGATATCACTAGAAAGATGGCTAACATGACTGGAACAAATTTGCATATAATGCACCTGTGATGAGAAAATATGCTGAGAAACAGATGATTTTCCACTTTCAGGAACAGGTGCTGCTCTGGCTTGATTAGGCAACTGAATCAAGCTACTCATCCTGAAATCATTCAGTTTGTCTAGTGTCCAAGGTACCTCATTAGTTTCTTGCATGTTGCCAGCACTTTCTGCATATTACAAAAATCGTATCATTCACTGAAATTGTTTTTCCTAGAGAATTATTACATGAAGAAAGTGAAAGATTCATGTTGCTTTACTATTCACGAGTAGTATGCAACAAGATATAACCATTTTACCTTTTCATTATTTTTCTAGTGAACTTGTTTGATAACGTATTAAAATGCATCAACTCCAAATAATTGCGATCAAGGAAAAGTATGTGATGGCACCACTGGAGCTAGGTTACATATAGTGGGGGCACTAATGACTCTAAAATTGTATGAACAGCTCCATTATTTTCTCTTTTTCCAAAGACAGTTAAAAAGTTGCAATGTATGTAAGTTACTACATCGTTATTAAATTCAGTCAAGCTTATGATTATGTTACCTTAACTGTTGAATCTCTTAGAGTGCATTTGTTTCTCAAACTGCACGCAACTGAACAGGGTGGACAGGCAGTCTGACTGACTTATCCCTTGTTTGTTTCGCATAGCACTAGTATAGGACTGACTTATCCCTTGTTTGTTACGCATAGCACTGGACAAGGAAATTAGTACTGTTCTACCTTTATTTCGTATTAACACATCACAGGACAAGACATATCGACCAAAATATCCTTTCTGTTGTTACATGTTTAGATGTTCAGTAAAAAAAATATTAGACACTATACAACACCTTTTTATAATACTATAATAATGTTGTTAGTATAATAATAAAAATATAATGTTAAAAATATCTCATGAACTAAATGGGTTCATCAAATATGAAGATAAATTATTCGCTTCAATTATTTCCTTCAAGCTAAATGAATGGGAGAAAGATTGCATATCCAATATTCATTCAGACATACAATGACTATTAACTTAAATCAACTTATATTAAGGGCGACTATTAGAATGTAATGAAAGAATCCATTATAACATGTGTTTATATATTAGTATATTGATCAAATAAGTTGTACAAGTTCTTTTTTTAATATCCGTAGATCCTTTACATTTCTAGTTGTAATGATATAGACAAGATGAATGAATACTATTAATTGATACCATATACAATGGCTCTATAAATGTAATAGTGCAACTAGTTGAAGTGACTTCTGATTTAGTTGATTCCTCTTGAATAAAATCTTCTTCCTCTTCTTCTTCAAATCTACTCTTCCTCTATGTGAGCTGAATTTTGTTACATCTGCATTGTTCTAGCTGTCCTGGGAAAGGAACTATGCATCTTGCCTTAATGCTAATTTGTGCATATGGTCAAATATTCCTTGAAACGATATCCTTTTCTAGTTATCTAATAACTCATAACTAAGCATCCAAACATCTAGTTCCCAGATGTGTATTCTTCTTCTTCACGCCCTTGATTTGGGCAGACTTTGACTTGTTTGGATCATGCGGAAAGAGAAAGAGGCAGCGAGAGGGAGAGAGTAAAACGGAGGAGAGGGGAAGAGAGGCCCCTTTCTCCAGCATAACACAGAGAGGGAGAGGGAGAGGGAAGACGGAGAGGTAGAGATGAAGGCATACCTGATGCCGTGATGGCGATGAGCAGCGTGGAGACGAGTGCGACAGGGAGAAAGAGAGCCCAATCTAGGTTTTTATTGAAGGGCAAATATGTCTTTTTAGACTGTTTGTTCCGCGCCTCAGAGTGCAGCAAAATGCCTCATTGTCTTGTCTTTGCAAAACAAACGAGATACAAAACCTCCCGTCAATTCAATACTATATCAAATTGCGAAATAAATTTTAGCAATTCCACTAAATCAGAATATAATCTGAAACTTCAAAATTCTCTAAATTTTAAATTTAGTGAATTGAAACTAAAACGATTTTTGAGAAGAGGGATTTTAAATTGCATGTAACTTTAAATTGGATTAGTTTTATTTTTGGATTTTAAGATGTTTGAATTAAATATGAATAATTCAATAATATATTACCATTAACTGTGCTATCACAGTTGGCGCCATGCTTCTTCCTCTTTGCTCATATTCCATGTTTCTTGTCGAGTTGATGTCGCCGAGCTGTTGACTAGTACTCTGCCTCACATTTAGTCACATTCTTTTTGTGTAAAATGGAACAGAGAGTCCAAGTCCATACCTTCTATTTATTGCTTGGAATTCTCTTCCTTTGCCCGCTTCAAACGCCCTCCTCCATCTCCATCTATGGCGACCAGTAGAACAGTGAAATACGCTGTGGTAAGCTATTTATCTTCAATTTAATCCTCTTTCTAACTAAAGGGATAGCTATCTGATCATATATTATAATTATTTTGTTATCAGATCGACGCGTTTGCCAGCTCGCCGTTCACAGGGAATCCCGCGGCCGTCTGCCTCTTGGAATCACCGGAGATCAAGACGGCGAGCGACCAATGGATGCAGTATGTCGCTAGGGAGTTCAACATTTCGGAGACGGCCTTCCTCTCTCGCGCCAATTCCGGCGCTGATTCGGGATCGGCTGGCCTGGGCGACGGGGATTCCAACGCCAAGTTCTGTCTCCGGTGGTTCACACCCGTCGCTGAGGTTACCTCTTCGCCTTTTTTTTTTCTCACTCCTTTTTGTAACTGCTGATGGGAGGTATGAACGGGTCCACGTTGGGCCCTCATAACATCCAATCACAAGGCAGGTATGTTGATGGGAAAGCCATGTAGGGTGTCTTTTACGCAGGTAGATATTTCCTAATTTTTAATTTATTAATTTTTAATTAATTTTTTAATTTATCTTTTAATATTTGGGTCAATGAAAAATTATTACGTGTCATTTCAAAAAGATTATGTTAAATATATAACAATGAGTTAACGCATAGAGGATATTTTTATTAGTTTCATAGAGTTTAATCGTTTTTTTTGTTAGGGGTGAAGGTGAAAATTTGTCCCTCTACTGTTGCAAAAAGAGCAATATTATTCCTCTACTTCATTTGGATTCAATGTTACCTCTCAACTTACTAAATTGGTGCAACGTTACCCTTCAACTTACCAAACTGGAGCAATCTTGTCCTCATATTAATCTAGCGTTATAGTTGACCTATACCCGAACACATAACATCCCAATCATAAAATATTGACACGTCACACCTTACGTGACACAATTGAATAATAAATATACTTAAATTAATCCTTAAACTCATATTAAATAGAATTCTAATTGAGCAATATTGCATATATCAATCTTTTCAATGTAAAGTTATTCAATCACAAAAAATATAATAGGACCACAAAAAAAAACAAAAAGTTATCACCCAAAATATGCCTACCCCACATATTCAAAATCTTCTTAACCATAAAAATTGTAAATCCTCAACAAACAAATACTATAACAACCACCAAAATTCTGCCTTTTGGTGGTCATCATCAACAATTTCTCCCTTTTGTTGCTCATGTTCGTGCTTTCTTCCACTTCAAACCTAAAATTCATTCTCATTGAATACATGTTCTCCATTTGCATGGTCATTTCCTCTATTATATCAGTTTGGTGATCAATCCTGCAATTCAGTCTCATAATTTCCTCACCCAACTTTGTATTCTCATCATGAAGTTCAAGAAGCAAAGTTTTTGACCTCTCTTTCATATCCTCATCAGTGTTATACCATAGAAAAAAATTGCACTCACTTGGCTGAAAAAAAAAATAGCTTAAATATCTCATACCTATACAACCCTTGTACACAACCTAAGAATTTGTAGAAAACATTATCCAGAAAATAGAATTTAGTACACTTACTCCATAGTGAGGACATGAATAATATCTCATACTCGGGCTTTTTTTCCCGACAAATATTCGAGAATTTCAGGTTTGTCTCCACAAAAACATTTCAGTTCATGCCCTTCATACATGAAATCATGTTTTCTTCTTATATGAGATGTGTAGAAGATGTGGTTGAAGACGACATTGAAGAGATCGATGGATGCAATATTGCTCAATAGGGTTCTATTTAATATGAGTTTAAGGGTTAGTTTAGGTATTTTTCTTATTTAATTATGTCATGTAAGGTGTGACATGTCAATATTTTATGATTGAGATGTCATGTGTTCGGGTCAAACGACCGAAACGGATCAATTATAGCGGTGGGTTAATGTAAGGGCAAGATTGCTCCAGTTTGGTAAGTTGAGGGGTAAAATTGCACCAGTTTGCTAAGTAGAGGGGTAACTTTTGCACCCAAATGAAGTAGAGAGGGCAATATTGCTATTTTTGCCATAGTAGAGGGGCAAATTTGCACCTTCACCCTTTTTAAAATAATAAAACTTATCATTGGTTTTCTTTTCATAAAAATCAATTGAATAATAATCAAAATTTAGATGCTATAGTAGAAAACACAAATGACTAGTTTCTTTTTAGTTTTAAAAATAGGTTAAGATTTAAAAAAATAGGTTTTGCTATATTTGATTGATATAGTTGTCGTAAACCTTGAAGGATAGTATTGAAAAAAATTATTAGGATTAGATGAAAAATACTATTATGTGGTTTGAGGTAAAAAATAATATTTCCTATCACAAGAAAAGTGTTCCTTGTCTATTATGTGTGACCCACCTATTCCTTGTTAAAAGTCTCCAACCAAACAAGGGAAGAGATGGGACATTAGAGATACTATTTCATTCAACCAAACACCCCTAACTTTGTACAAATTTTATTAAGTGAATTCTGAGGCAGCTATAAACCAACGTTGTACAAAGCTTTGATCATCTTTGAAACTTGAAGTGATGCTTCTAAAGAAAATGCTAGTAAACCTCATGTTTTGTTAATTTCAAAAATGACGCATTACTCTGAAACGATGCTCATTCCTTTAGGAAGACTAAACTTTGATCAGTAGTGCAAGATTGGTTGGTAAGAAGACAAGGTTTATAAAAACATCCTATTAAATGAATCCTAAAGTAGCTCAAAAATTAAATGTAACTTTGATGGTCTTTTACTTTTGATGCCAGTCAATCAATCACCAAGAAGATTATTAAATCATCTCTCTTGCTCAACTTCTCATCATACTCAAAGCATTGCCTTGCCTTATTTTATCTTTATGCAGGTAGATTTTTGTGGACATGCAACTCTAGCAGCTGCTCATTTTCTTTGGACATTTGGTGTAGTTGATGGCGAAGTCATAGAGTTTGCAACTAAATCTGGACTTCTCATAGCCAAGAAAGTTGTTCAATCTAAAGCTGCGGAGAAGTTCATTATTGAACTGGATTTTCCAGTGGTTCCAATAGTAGGATGTGATGCAGCAGAAACACTATCCATTCCTGAAACACTTAATGGTGCATCCATTGTCAATGTTCAGAAAACCAGCACTGAACAAGAATTCATTGTACTCATCTTTCCTTTTATCTCTTAATTTACATTGTCACTTAACTAAGTAGCATCATTTCTATTATGCTTAATGGAAAATCTCTATGAACTACATATGCCCATATAATATCTGTTCCACTTGGAAGGAATCTGTTGCTTTGCAGGTTTCAGCTACCTCTAATGTTGTATGCAATTTTACAGTATTGTGTTAAGTTACCTTCTGCTTAGCTTTTGTTTTAAATGAGGAAGCTATTTACATACTGACTAATGTTTTAATTAACATGGGAAACTGAAATTTGCTTGTTAGGTAGAACTTTCTTCATCGAAGGAAATTGTTGATCTACATCCGAACTTTGAAGAGATACAGAAGGGGGCTGGAGGAGCCCTTATTATAACAGCACCTGCACCCGCTGGATCTGAATTTGATTTTTTTACTCGGTACTTCTGCCCAAAATTTGGAATCAATGAGGTAATATACTGATATATGATAAATTAGTGAGTCAATAAACTGCTTTAGATTGCTAATTTGGAGGTTAATACTAGCAGATACTGATAACATCTATTGGTTGAGGTAGTTTGTCGTAGTTTGTCTGTGAAACCAGAGGTACATATTTTTCTTGCTTTATATGTTCGAAGACTATTTTTTTATGTATTGATAAGCCTTCCTTCATATTAGTATCTAAAGATGCTTAAGTTTTTTCCTTAAGAATGTGCTTAATTTGATGGTCAAGATAATGAGACTTAATTAAATTGGATTTGAACATCTATTACTTATAAATTGTACTTTGCTCACCATTATTCTCTAGTGCAAAATGTTTAGCTATCAAATCCCTTCAAGATAAGGTCATAAGGGTATATAGTCAACTCCAATCTAACGTATATCCTTATTTTAGGATCCTGTTTGTGGAAGTGCACATTGTGCCTTAGCACCCTATTGGAGTAAAAAGCTGGGGAAAACCAATCTAATTGCTTATATGGTATCAACCTCTTTCTAAACTCAGAAGTTTTATGTCAATATTTATTTCACGCTTTAATTTTCTTTACCTGTATATAGGCTTCTCCGAGAGGCGGGGTACTGGACCTTCAGATCACAGAGACTGAATGTATATCCATTAGGGGTGAAGCAGTAACAGTGATGGTCGGATCTCTGTTAGTTTGATGTGTTCTTGTGGAATTCAATCCTTTGAATAATTCAGACATAACACTGTGTTATAATGTTGTGCATGAATTTTCTAGTTATGATAGGTTGAATCCATAATATTGCCTACATGATTTCTTACACGCAATTTTTCGTAAATCCTGGTGCATGTAGAGTGCTCCAGGTATTATATGCCACTTTATGTTAGGATAAATTATACGGAATCCTCTTCGACTATAGGCCATGTGCGCAAGACCTACATTGACTTCAAAGTGTGTGCAGAACCCCCCTACTTCATTAGTTGTTCGAATAAGCCGCCTTCATTAATTCTCACTTTAGTAAATTAACGTTTAAAGCCATCCGTGCATAGAATCCCCTGCAACCTTAAATCGAATACCTAAAGAACTAGGGCAATGGTCTTCCTCAATATTTCCTTCCTCTTCCTCCTTGTGCTCTTCCCTCTGGCAACTAATCTCCACCCCCCCCCCCTTCCCCCCCTTTTCCCCTTCACAGAGCTCTTTGCCCACAAGGTCCTCTTTGCGGAGGTTGGCAAAGAGGCGATAGATTTTCTCAGTGGGCTACTGGAGATGCTTGTCGCCTCTATTGTAAAGGTCCTCACCATGGAGCGCATGGCGGGCATCATGGGCAACCTCTACAAGAACATGAGGGACCTTTGACGACTCTTTTCTCCTCTCAAAGAACTCCAAATCTAGCTTGTCCTATATGTCTCCCTTGCAACTCCCTCCTCCTCCTTCCCACGTTTAATTCATCATTAGAATACTACAAGTGTGGAATGTGCGACAACTATATCTCCAAAAATTTTGGCACATCTTGTCCAGTAGCGTATGCAGGATTTTGAAAATGAGGGACATAAGAAATTTAAAATTAAAATTAAAATTATTATGTTTAGTTATAATTTGGGGGTGCGGGGGCTTGCCCCCGCGATACGGTACAATATAATTGTATAAAAATACCTTTAACATAAGACAATCAAAATATATAGATCAATAAATAAGAAACAAATAAAAATAATATTTTATAAAAAATAAAAATTAATCAATCAAAGTAATATTTAGTTTTGACCAGAATTATTTACCTTATAAAACTGAAGTTGTATTCACCAAATCAAGAACTATACGATTGTTTAAACCACTTGAAGCTACCCGTTAATAAAGAAATAACATGTATTGTTTCCTTTTAAATAAGTAACAATACAAATTCAATGATTTATATATAGAAGATTAAATTTTATCAATTTTAAAATAAATACAAAATCAGAATTAATAATAAAAATTAAAATATAAAAGTATTTACTGGCTGGATACGCCACTGATCTTGTCCTTATTGCGGGAATGCAAAGACAACTACCAAGGACCAAGGTGAACTACGTGGAATGCAATAGTGCCGAAGTGGGCGATGCCAACAAAGGTGGCTACACGAAAGGAGGGGTCACCTATATTGTCATGGACAAGGTTCTTAAACTCGAAAGTTTAAGTAAACTCGAGGAGCCTCCATAAACTCGCTGATATTTAAAAAAATATTTTTAAAACATATTATGCTACAAAAATATAATTTAATAGAATATAAAATTCATAATTAAACAGTTAAACTCTATAATATAGCACACAAAAAGATAAAATATAAGAGTACAAGTCTAATCCATACATAATGAAGCATTCAAAGTTCATAATAAAGTTCATACACACACTCAAAGATAAAATATAAAAATACAAGTTCAATCCATAATAATTATCATCAAAAACCTGAGTTTACTCGTGATTTTGACCGAGTTTAATGCAGTAGTGCTGAAGTGGGCGATGCTAGCAAAGGTGGCTACGTGAAAGGATGGGTCACCTATACTGTCATGGACAAGGTTGTTAAACTCGAGAGTTTAAGTAAAACTTGTGGAGCCTCCATAAACTTGACTCGTAAACTCGTAAGAGTTTACCTGATATTAAAAAAATATTTTAAAAAAATATTATGCTACAAAAATATAATCTAATAGAACATGAAATTCATAATTAAACAGTTCAACTCCATAATAAAGCACACATAAAGATAAAATATAAGGGCCCGTTTGGTTTGCTAAAAAATGGGGGATTGGACTGGACATCCGCCCATATCCCCCGTTTGGTTTGCAAAAGAAGCTTCGGGACAAGGACTTCTCCTTGTCCAGGACAGGATTTCCACCCGTTTTGGTGTACCGAGAAATTTCTCTGTACACCGAAATCGGGCGGAGGACAAGGGCTGCAATTGTCAAAATTACCCTTCCTTCGACAGAGCCGGGCCACCATCGTCGGACTGGTCGCGGAGGTCGGGGAGAGGGCGGACGTGTCGCCGGGATGATCGCCGGCGGCCGGGAGGACCGCCGACGTGGGTCCGAGCGAAGCAGAGGAAGGCGGCGCTCGGACGGGAGGAGGCGGCGGGATCGGACGCAGAAGGGGCTGGCGATGAGTCGGATCGTGTCGCCGGGAGGACCGACCGGCGTGGGTCCGAGCGGACCAGAGGAAGGTGGGGCTCGGGCGGGCGTCGGGTGGAGAGGGAGACGAGTGAGGGAGAGGGTATTTATTTAATAAATTGGGTAATTAAAGAAGAGAGCTGTATCATATGAAATTGGATTAATTTATGAATTATTGGGGTATTTTTGTAGTTGATCGTAGAGTCGTCGGATCGAGTCGCGGTGAATACCAAAGTTGTAAATTTTCACGTGCTGAACGCGATGGTGGTGTCAGATTTCAGATTGGAGATCGTTTGGTATGATTTTTATATTTTTCGATATTATCCTATTATTATACTTTTAGGTTAGTTGAAAACTTATTAGTTAAACTATATATTAGTTGAAAAATATTTGATACTATATATTAAGATTTTTTACGTATTAATCAGTTTTAAGACTAATTTACAAGGGTATTTTAGTCATTTTATCATGTACAGTACTTTGTTATAGCGAAACAAACGCAGGACAGGACGGAATATCGTGTCATGTTCTTGACGAAACAAACACGGTATAGCTACTGTTCTAGGACACCTGATGTCTTGTCCTTGTCCCTGTCTGGTGTCCTATGACGAGCAGTTTGCGAACCAAACGGGCCCTAAGAGTACAAGTCTAATTCATACATAATGAAGCATTCTAAGTTTATAATAAAGCGCACACAATCACTCAAAGATAAAATATAAAAGTACAAGTTCAATCCATAATAATTATCATCAAACCGAGTTCACTCGAGTTTACTCGCGATTTTCATCGAGTTTATGCGAGTTCACTTGAGTTCACCTAGAAACAAGTTTGGGTGAAATTTGGTGATCAGTTTGGTGATCAATCCTGCAATTCAGTCTCATAATTTTCCTCGCCCAACTTTGTATTTTCATCATGAAGTTCAAGAAGCAAAGTTTTTGACCTCTCTTTCATATCCTCATCAGTGTCATACCACAGAAAAAAATTGCACTCACTTGACTGGAAAAAAAATAACTTAAATATCTCATACCTACACAACCCTTGTACATAACCTAAGAAACTGTAGAAAACATTATCTGAAAAATAGAATTTAGTACACTTACTCCATAGTGAGGACATGAATAATATCTCATACTCGGGCTTTTTTTCCCGACAAATATTCGAGAATTTCAAGTTTGTCTCCACAAAAACATTTCAGTTCATGCCCTTCATACATGAAATCGTGTCTTCTTCTTATATGAGATATATAGAAGATATAGTTGAAGACGACATTGAAGAGATCGATGGATGCAATATTGCTCAATAGGGTTCTATTTAATATGAGTTTAAGGGTTAGTTTAGGTATTTTTCTTATTTAATTATGTCACGTAAGGTGTGACATGTCAATATTTTATGATAAGGATGTCATGTGTTCGGGTCAAACGATCGAAATTGATCAATTATAATGGTGGGTTGATGTAAGAGCAAGATTGCTCCAGTTTGATAAGTTGAGAAGTAATATTACACCAGTTTGATAAGTAGGGGGATAACTTTTGCACCCAAATGAAGCAGAGAGGGCAATATTGTTATTTTTGCCATAGTAGAGGGGCAAATTTGTACTTTCACCCTTTTTAAAATAATAAAACTTATCATTGGTTTTCTTTTTCATAAAAATCAATTGAATAATAATCAAAAGTTAGATGCTACAGTAGAAAACACAAATGACTAGTTTCTTTTTAGTTTTAAAAATAGGTTAAGATTAAAAAAATAGGTTTTGCTATATTTGATTAATATAGTTGTCATAAACCTTGAAGGATTGAAAAAAATTATTAGGATGAGATGAAAAATACTATTACGTAATTTGAGGTAAAAAATAATATTATTATGTGTGACCCACCTATTCCTTATTAAAAGTCTCCAACCTATCAAGGGAAGAGATGGGACATTAGAGATACTATTTCATTCAATCAAACACTTCTAACTTTGTACAAAGTTTATTAAGGGACATTTGGTTGTCCACAAGTGCAAATACTATAATTCTAGTTGCAGTATTTAAATAACAAATTTATTTGGTTGGCCGCAAAAATATTTTACAGTATTTATTAGTTATAACTTGTAATTCTAATATTATTTACGGACCGCAAATGAAATTGCAGTCCAAAAAGTTCGTAAGTGAATTCTGAGGCAGCTATAAACGCATTTTGTACAAAGCTTTGATCATCTTTGAACCTTGAAGTGATGCTTCTAAAGAAAATGCTGGTAAACCTCATGTTTTGTTAATTTCAAAAATGACGCATTACTTTGAAACGATGCTCATTCCTTTAGGAAGACTATGTAAGATAAATCTTCAATCAAATATTTCATGAATTTAAGAATATCATAAATAAATTAGTAAGATAAGATCTTACTTGATGACGACATATTTGCAACGAAATAAACTTCTGAATCTCCAAGAAAAGCTGGGTCTTCCTCCACAACACCGTCTCAAACGCTCTGCTTTTGATGGGGAAAGCAATTATGAGCTACGGTTTTTCCACACGTTGTGTAGAGAGGACCTAGCCTCTATTTATAACTGATTAAATGAATCTGTCCATCACGGGCTTCATTAATCGGGCTTACACTTGATTAATCATACCAATCATGATTAAGTGTTTCAAGCTCGAATCACATGGATCAAGATCACATGAGCTAATAGGCATCTCAATATTAAATCATAAGATTAAATTCGCTTTTATTAAATTAAAATATTATAATTGATTGTAGCTCACGTATGAAAAATAAAAATATAGAATATTTAAAAAATATTCTAACGGACTAAACTTTGATCAGTAGTGCAAGATTGGTTGGTAAGAAGACAAGGTTTATAAAAACATCCTATTAAATGAATCCTAAAGTAGCTCAAAAATTAAATGTAACTTTGATGGTCTTTTACTTTTGATGCCAGTCAATCAATCACCAAGAAGATTATTAAATCATCTCTCTTGTTCAACTTCTCATCGTACTCGAAGCATTGCCTTGCCTTATTTTATCTTTATGCAGGTAGATTTTTGTGGACATGCAACTCTAGCAGCTGCTCATTTTCTTTGGACATTTGGTGTAGTTGATGGCGAAGTCATAGAGTTTGCAACTAAATCTGGACTTCTCATAGCCAAGAAAGTTGTTCAATCTAAAGCTGCGGAGAAGTTCATTATTGAACTGGATTTTCCAGTGGTTCCAATAGTAGGATGTGATGCAGCAGAAACACTATCCATTCCTGAAACACTTAATGGTGCATCCATTGTCAATGTTCAGAAAACCAGCACTGAACAAGAATTCATTGTACTCATCTTTCCTTTTATCTCTTAATTTACATTGTCACTTAACTAAGTAGCATCATTTCTATTATGCTTAATGGAAAATCTCTATGAACTACATATGCCCATATAATATCTGTTCCACTTGGAAGGAATCTGTTGCTTTGCAGGTTTCAGCTACCTCTAATGTTGTATGCAATTTTACAGTATTGTGTTAAGTTACCTTCTGCTTAGCTTTTGTTTTAAATGAGGAAGCTATTTACATACTGACTAATGTTTTAATTAACATGGGAAACTGAAATTTGCTTGTTAGGTAGAACTTTCTTCATCGAAGGAAATTGTTGATCTACATCCGAACTTTGAAGAGATACAGAAGGGGGCTGGAGGAGCCCTTATTATAACAGCACCTGCACCCGCTGGATCTGAATTTGATTTTTTTACTCGGTACTTCTGCCCAAAATTTGGAATCAATGAGGTAATATACTGATATATGATAAATTAGTGAGTCAATAAACTGCTTTAGATTGCTAATTTGGAGGTTAATACTAGCAGATACTGATAACATCTATTGGTTGAGGTAGTTTGTCGTAGTTTGTCTGTGAAACCAGAGGTACATATTTTTCTTGCTTTATATGTTCGAAGACTATTTTTTTATGTATTGATAAGCCTTCCTTCATATTAGTATCTAAAGATGCTTAAGTTTTTTCCTTAAGAATGTGCTTAATTTGATGGTCAAGATAATGAGACTTAATTAAATTGGATTTGAACATCTATTACTTATAAATTGTACTTTGCTCACCATTATTCTCTAGTGCAAAATGTTTAGCTATCAAATCCCTTCAAGATAAGGTCATAAGGGTATATAGTCAACTCCAATCTAACGTATATCCTTATTTTAGGATCCTGTTTGTGGAAGTGCACATTGTGCCTTAGCACCCTATTGGAGTAAAAAGCTGGGGAAAACCAATCTAATTGCTTATATGGTATCAACCTCTTTCTAAACTCAGAAGTTTTATGTCAATATTTATTTCACGCTTTAATTTTCTTTACCTGTATATAGGCTTCTCCGAGAGGCGGGGTACTGGACCTTCAGATCACAGAGACTGAATGTATATCCATTAGGGGTGAAGCAGTAACAGTGATGGTCGGATCTCTGTTAGTTTGATGTGTTCTTGTGGAATTCAATCCTTTGAATAATTCAGACATAACACTGTGTTATAATGTTGTGCATGAATTTTCTAGTTATGATAGGTTGAATCCATAATATTGCCTACATGATTTCTTACACGCAATTTTTCGTAAATCCTGGTGCATGTAGAGTGCTCCAGGTATTATATGCCACTTTATGTTAGGATAAATTATACGGAATCCTCTTCGACTATAGGCCATGTGCGCAAGACCTACATTGACTTCAAAGTGTGTGCAGAACCCCCCTACTTCATTAGTTGTTCGAATAAGCCGCCTTCATTAATTCTCACTTTAGTAAATTAACGTTTAAAGCCATCCGTGCATAGAATCCCCTGCAACCTTAAATCGAATACCTAAAGAACTAGGGCAATGGTCTTCCTCAATATTTCCTTCCTCTTCCTCCTTGTGCTCTTCCCTCTGGCAACTAATCTCCACCCCCCCCCCCTTCCCCCCCTTTTCCCCTTCACAGAGCTCTTTGCCCACAAGGTCCTCTTTGCGGAGGTTGGCAAAGAGGCGATAGATTTTCTCAGTGGGCTACTGGAGATGCTTGTCGCCTCTATTGTAAAGGTCCTCACCATGGAGCGCATGGCGGGCATCATGGGCAACCTCTACAAGAACATGAGGGACCTTTGACGACTCTTTTCTCCTCTCAAAGAACTCCAAATCTAGCTTGTCCTATATGTCTCCCTTGCAACTCCCTCCTCCTCCTTCCCACGTTTAATTCATCATTAGAATACTACAAGTGTGGAATGTGCGACAACTATATCTCCAAAAATTTTGGCACATCTTGTCCAGTAGCGTATGCAGGATTTTGAAAATGAGGGACATAAGAAATTTAAAATTAAAATTAAAATTATTATGTTTAGTTATAATTTGGGGGTGCGGGGGCTTGCCCCCGCGATACGGTACAATATAATTGTATAAAAATACCTTTAACATAAGACAATCAAAATATATAGATCAATAAATAAGAAACAAATAAAAATAATATTTTATAAAAAATAAAAATTAATCAATCAAAGTAATATTTAGTTTTGACCAGAATTATTTACCTTATAAAACTGAAGTTGTATTCACCAAATCAAGAACTATACGATTGTTTAAACCACTTGAAGCTACCCGTTAATAAAGAAATAACATGTATTGTTTCCTTTTAAATAAGTAACAATACAAATTCAATGATTTATATATAGAAGATTAAATTTTATCAATTTTAAAATAAATACAAAATCAGAATTAATAATAAAAATTAAAATATAAAAGTATTTACTGGCTGGATACGCCACTGATCTTGTCCTTATTGCGGGAATGCAAAGACAACTACCAAGGACCAAGGTGAACTACGTGGAATGCAATAGTGCCGAAGTGGGCGATGCCAACAAAGGTGGCTACACGAAAGGAGGGGTCACCTATATTGTCATGGACAAGGTTCTTAAACTCGAAAGTTTAAGTAAACTCGAGGAGCCTCCATAAACTCGCTGATATTTAAAAAAATATTTTTAAAACATATTATGCTACAAAAATATAATTTAATAGAATATAAAATTCATAATTAAACAGTTAAACTCTATAATATAGCACACAAAAAGATAAAATATAAGAGTACAAGTCTAATCCATACATAATGAAGCATTCAAAGTTCATAATAAAGTTCATACACACACTCAAAGATAAAATATAAAAATACAAGTTCAATCCATAATAATTATCATCAAAAACCTGAGTTTACTCGTGATTTTGACCGAGTTTAATGCAGTAGTGCTGAAGTGGGCGATGCTAGCAAAGGTGGCTACGTGAAAGGATGGGTCACCTATACTGTCATGGACAAGGTTGTTAAACTCGAGAGTTTAAGTAAAACTTGTGGAGCCTCCATAAACTTGACTCGTAAACTCGTAAGAGTTTACCTGATATTAAAAAAATATTTTAAAAAAATATTATGCTACAAAAATATAATCTAATAGAACATGAAATTCATAATTAAACAGTTCAACTCCATAATAAAGCACACATAAAGATAAAATATAAGGGCCCGTTTGGTTTGCTAAAAAATGGGGGATTGGACTGGACATCCGCCCATATCCCCCGTTTGGTTTGCAAAAGAAGCTTCGGGACAAGGACTTCTCCTTGTCCAGGACAGGATTTCCACCCGTTTTGGTGTACCGAGAAATTTCTCTGTACACCGAAATCGGGCGGAGGACAAGGGCTGCAATTGTCAAAATTACCCTTCCTTCGACAGAGCCGGGCCACCATCGTCGGACTGGTCGCGGAGGTCGGGGAGAGGGCGGACGTGTCGCCGGGATGATCGCCGGCGGCCGGGAGGACCGCCGACGTGGGTCCGAGCGAAGCAGAGGAAGGCGGCGCTCGGACGGGAGGAGGCGGCGGGATCGGACGCAGAAGGGGCTGGCGATGAGTCGGATCGTGTCGCCGGGAGGACCGACCGGCGTGGGTCCGAGCGGACCAGAGGAAGGTGGGGCTCGGGCGGGCGTCGGGTGGAGAGGGAGACGAGTGAGGGAGAGGGTATTTATTTAATAAATTGGGTAATTAAAGAAGAGAGCTGTATCATATGAAATTGGATTAATTTATGAATTATTGGGGTATTTTTGTAGTTGATCGTAGAGTCGTCGGATCGAGTCGCGGTGAATACCAAAGTTGTAAATTTTCACGTGCTGAACGCGATGGTGGTGTCAGATTTCAGATTGGAGATCGTTTGGTATGATTTTTATATTTTTCGATATTATCCTATTATTATACTTTTAGGTTAGTTGAAAACTTATTAGTTAAACTATATATTAGTTGAAAAATATTTGATACTATATATTAAGATTTTTTACGTATTAATCAGTTTTAAGACTAATTTACAAGGGTATTTTAGTCATTTTATCATGTACAGTACTTTGTTATAGCGAAACAAACGCAGGACAGGACGGAATATCGTGTCATGTTCTTGACGAAACAAACACGGTATAGCTACTGTTCTAGGACACCTGATGTCTTGTCCTTGTCCCTGTCTGGTGTCCTATGACGAGCAGTTTGCGAACCAAACGGGCCCTAAGAGTACAAGTCTAATTCATACATAATGAAGCATTCTAAGTTTATAATAAAGCGCACACAATCACTCAAAGATAAAATATAAAAGTACAAGTTCAATCCATAATAATTATCATCAAACCGAGTTCACTCGAGTTTACTCGCGATTTTCATCGAGTTTATGCGAGTTCACTTGAGTTCACCTAGAAACAAGTTTGGGTGAAATTTGGTGATCAGTTTGGTGATCAATCCTGCAATTCAGTCTCATAATTTTCCTCGCCCAACTTTGTATTTTCATCATGAAGTTCAAGAAGCAAAGTTTTTGACCTCTCTTTCATATCCTCATCAGTGTCATACCACAGAAAAAAATTGCACTCACTTGACTGGAAAAAAAATAACTTAAATATCTCATACCTACACAACCCTTGTACATAACCTAAGAAACTGTAGAAAACATTATCTGAAAAATAGAATTTAGTACACTTACTCCATAGTGAGGACATGAATAATATCTCATACTCGGGCTTTTTTTCCCGACAAATATTCGAGAATTTCAAGTTTGTCTCCACAAAAACATTTCAGTTCATGCCCTTCATACATGAAATCGTGTCTTCTTCTTATATGAGATATATAGAAGATATAGTTGAAGACGACATTGAAGAGATCGATGGATGCAATATTGCTCAATAGGGTTCTATTTAATATGAGTTTAAGGGTTAGTTTAGGTATTTTTCTTATTTAATTATGTCACGTAAGGTGTGACATGTCAATATTTTATGATAAGGATGTCATGTGTTCGGGTCAAACGATCGAAATTGATCAATTATAATGGTGGGTTGATGTAAGAGCAAGATTGCTCCAGTTTGATAAGTTGAGAAGTAATATTACACCAGTTTGATAAGTAGGGGGATAACTTTTGCACCCAAATGAAGCAGAGAGGGCAATATTGTTATTTTTGCCATAGTAGAGGGGCAAATTTGTACTTTCACCCTTTTTAAAATAATAAAACTTATCATTGGTTTTCTTTTTCATAAAAATCAATTGAATAATAATCAAAAGTTAGATGCTACAGTAGAAAACACAAATGACTAGTTTCTTTTTAGTTTTAAAAATAGGTTAAGATTAAAAAAATAGGTTTTGCTATATTTGATTAATATAGTTGTCATAAACCTTGAAGGATTGAAAAAAATTATTAGGATGAGATGAAAAATACTATTACGTAATTTGAGGTAAAAAATAATATTATTATGTGTGACCCACCTATTCCTTATTAAAAGTCTCCAACCTATCAAGGGAAGAGATGGGACATTAGAGATACTATTTCATTCAATCAAACACTTCTAACTTTGTACAAAGTTTATTAAGGGACATTTGGTTGTCCACAAATGCAAATACTATAATTCTAGTTGCAGTATTTAAATAACAAATTTATTTGGTTGGCCGCAAAAATATTTTACAGTATTTATTAGTTATAACTTGTAATTCTAATATTATTTACGGACCGCAAATGAAATTGCAGTCCAAAAAGTTCGTAAGTGAATTCTGAGGCAGCTATAAACGCATTTTGTACAAAGCTTTGATCATCTTTGAACCTTGAAGTGATGCTTCTAAAGAAAATGCTGGTAAACCTCATGTTTTGTTAATTTCAAAAATGACGCATTACTTTGAAACGATGCTCATTCCTTTAGGAAGACTATGTAAGATAAATCTTCAATCAAATATTTCATGAATTTAAGAATATCATAAATAAATTAGTAAGATAAGATCTTACTTGATGACGACATATTTGCAACGAAATAAACTTCTGAATCTCCAAGAAAAGCTGGGTCTTCCTCCACAACACCGTCTCAAACGCTCTGCTTTTGATGGGGAAAGCAATTATGAGCTACGGTTTTTCCACACGTTGTGTAGAGAGGACCTAGCCTCTATTTATAACTGATTAAATGAATCTGTCCATCACGGGCTTCATTAATCGGGCTTACACTTGATTAATCATACCAATCATGATTAAGTGTTTCAAGCTCGAATCACATGGATCAAGATCACATGAGCTAATAGGCATCTCAATATTAAATCATAAGATTAAATTCGCTTTTATTAAATTAAAATATTATAATTGATTGTAGCTCACGTATGAAAAATAAAAATATAGAATATTTAAAAAATATTCTAACGGACTAAACTTTGATCAGTAGTGCAAGATTGGTTGGTAAGAAGACAAGGTTTATAAAAACATCCTATTAAATGAATCCTAAAGTAGCTCAAAAATTAAATGTAACTTTGATGGTCTTTTACTTTTGATGCCAGTCAATCAATCACCAAGAAGATTATTAAATCATCTCTCTTGTTCAACTTCTCATCGTACTCGAAGCATTGCCTTGCCTTATTTTATCTTTATGCAGGTAGATTTTTGTGGACATGCAACTCTAGCAGCTGCTCATTTTCTTTGGACATTTGGTGTAGTTGATGGCGAAGTCATAGAGTTTGCAACTAAATCTGGACTTCTCATAGCCAAGAAAGTTGTTCAATCTAAAGCTGCGGAGAAGTTCATTATTGAACTGGATTTTCCAGTGGTTCCAATAGTAGGATGTGATGCAGCAGAAACACTATCCATTCCTGAAACACTTAATGGTGCATCCATTGTCAATGTTCAGAAAACCAGCACTGAACAAGAATTCATTGTACTCATCTTTCCTTTTATCTCTTAATTTACATTGTCACTTAACTAAGTAGCATCATTTCTATTATGCTTAATGGAAAATCTCTATGAACTACATATGCCCATATAATATCTGTTCCACTTGGAAGGAATCTGTTGCTTTGCAGGTTTCAGCTACCTCTAATGTTGTATGCAATTTTACAGTATTGTGTTAAGTTACCTTCTGCTTAGCTTTTGTTTTAAATGAGGAAGCTATTTACATACTGACTAATGTTTTAATTAACATGGGAAACTGAAATTTGCTTGTTAGGTAGAACTTTCTTCATCGAAGGAAATTGTTGATCTACATCCGAACTTTGAAGAGATACAGAAGGGGGCTGGAGGAGCCCTTATTATAACAGCACCTGCACCCGCTGGATCTGAATTTGATTTTTTTACTCGGTACTTCTGCCCAAAATTTGGAATCAATGAGGTAATATACTGATATATGATAAATTAGTGAGTCAATAAACTGCTTTAGATTGCTAATTTGGAGGTTAATACTAGCAGATACTGATAACATCTATTGGTTGAGGTAGTTTGTCGTAGTTTGTCTGTGAAACCAGAGGTACATATTTTTCTTGCTTTATATGTTCGAAGACTATTTTTTTATGTATTGATAAGCCTTCCTTCATATTAGTATCTAAAGATGCTTAAGTTTTTTCCTTAAGAATGTGCTTAATTTGATGGTCAAGATAATGAGACTTAATTAAATTGGATTTGAACATCTATTACTTATAAATTGTACTTTGCTCACCATTATTCTCTAGTGCAAAATGTTTAGCTATCAAATCCCTTCAAGATAAGGTCATAAGGGTATATAGTCAACTCCAATCTAACGTATATCCTTATTTTAGGATCCTGTTTGTGGAAGTGCACATTGTGCCTTAGCACCCTATTGGAGTAAAAAGCTGGGGAAAACCAATCTAATTGCTTATATGGTATCAACCTCTTTCTAAACTCAGAAGTTTTATGTCAATATTTATTTCACGCTTTAATTTTCTTTACCTGTATATAGGCTTCTCCGAGAGGCGGGGTACTGGACCTTCAGATCACAGAGACTGAATGTATATCCATTAGGGGTGAAGCAGTAACAGTGATGGTCGGATCTCTGTTAGTTTGATGTGTTCTTGTGGAATTCAATAATCCTTTGAATAATTCAGACATAACACTGTGTTATAATGTTGTGCATGAATTTTCTAGTTATGATAGGTTGAATCCATAATATTGCCTACATGATTTCTTACACGCAATTTTTCGTAAATCCTGGTGCATGTAGAGTGCTCCAGGTATTATATGCCACTTTATGTTAGGATAAATTATACGGAATCCTCTTCGACTATAGGCCATGTGCGCAAGACCTACATTGACTTCAAAGTGTGTGCAGAACCCCCCTACTTCATTAGTTGTTCGAATAAGCCGCCTTCATTAATTCTCACTTTAGTAAATTAACGTTTAAAGCCATCCGTGCATAGAATCCCCTGCAACCTTAAATCGAATACCTAAAGAACTAGGGCAATGGTCTTCCTCAATATTTCCTTCCTCTTCCTCCTTGTGCTCTTCCCTCTGGCAACTAATCTCCACCCCCCCCCCTTCCCCCCCTTTTCCCCTTCACAGAGCTCTTTGCCCACAAGGTCCTCTTTGCGGAGGTTGGCAAAGAGGCGATAGATTTTCTCAGTGGGCTACTGGAGATGCTTGTCGCCTCTATTGTAAAGGTCCTCACCATGGAGCGCATGGCGGGCATCATGGGCAACCTCTACAAGAACATGAGGGACCTTTGACGACTCTTTTCTCCTCTCAAAGAACTCCAAATCTAGCTTGTCCTATATGTCTCCCTTGCAACTCCCTCCTCCTCCTTCCCACGTTTAATTCATCATTAGAATACTACAAGTGTGGAATGTGCGACAACTATATCTCCAAAAATTTTGGCACATCTTGTCCAGTAGCGTATGCAGGATTTTGAAAATGAGGGACATAAGAAATTTAAAATTAAAATTAAAATTATTATGTTTAGTTATAATTTGGGGGTGCGGGGGCTTGCCCCCGCGATACGGTACAATATAATTGTATAAAAATACCTTTAACATAAGACAATCAAAATATATAGATCAATAAATAAGAAACAAATAAAAATAATATTTTATAAAAAATAAAAATTAATCAATCAAAGTAATATTTAGTTTTGACCAGAATTATTTACCTTATAAAACTGAAGTTGTATTCACCAAATCAAGAACTATACGATTGTTTAAACCACTTGAAGCTACCCGTTAATAAAGAAATAACATGTATTGTTTCCTTTTAAATAAGTAACAATACAAATTCAATGATTTATATATAGAAGATTAAATTTTATCAATTTTAAAATAAATACAAAATCAGAATTAATAATAAAAATTAAAATATAAAAGTATTTACTGGCTGGATACGCCACTGATCTTGTCCTTATTGCGGGAATGCAAAGACAACTACCAAGGACCAAGGTGAACTACGTGGAATGCAATAGTGCCGAAGTGGGCGATGCCAACAAAGGTGGCTACACGAAAGGAGGGGTCACCTATATTGTCATGGACAAGGTTCTTAAACTCGAAAGTTTAAGTAAACTCGAGGAGCCTCCATAAACTCGCTGATATTTAAAAAAATATTTTTAAAACATATTATGCTACAAAAATATAATTTAATAGAATATAAAATTCATAATTAAACAGTTAAACTCTATAATATAGCACACAAAAAGATAAAATATAAGAGTACAAGTCTAATCCATACATAATGAAGCATTCAAAGTTCATAATAAAGTTCATACACACACTCAAAGATAAAATATAAAAATACAAGTTCAATCCATAATAATTATCATCAAAAACCTGAGTTTACTCGTGATTTTGACCGAGTTTAATGCAGTAGTGCTGAAGTGGGCGATGCTAGCAAAGGTGGCTACGTGAAAGGATGGGTCACCTATACTGTCATGGACAAGGTTGTTAAACTCGAGAGTTTAAGTAAAACTTGTGGAGCCTCCATAAACTTGACTCGTAAACTCGTAAGAGTTTACCTGATATTAAAAAAATATTTTAAAAAAATATTATGCTACAAAAATATAATCTAATAGAACATGAAATTCATAATTAAACAGTTCAACTCCATAATAAAGCACACATAAAGATAAAATATAAGGGCCCGTTTGGTTTGCTAAAAAATGGGGGATTGGACTGGACATCCGCCCATATCCCCCGTTTGGTTTGCAAAAGAAGCTTCGGGACAAGGACTTCTCCTTGTCCAGGATAGGATTTCCACCCGTTTTGGTGTACCGAGAAATTTCTCTGTACACCGAAATCGGGCGGAGGACAAGGGCTGCAATTGTCAAAATTACCCTTCCTTCGACAGAGCCGGGCCACCATCGTCGGACTGGTCGCGGAGGTCGGGGAGAGGGCGGACGTGTCGCCGGGATGATCGCCGGCGGCCGGGAGGACCGCCGACGTGGGTCCGAGCGAAGCAGAGGAAGGCGGCGCTCGGACGGGAGGAGGCGGCGGGATCGGACGCAGAAGGGGCTGGCGATGAGTCGGATCGTGTCGCCGGGAGGACCGACCGGCGTGGGTCCGAGCGGACCAGAGGAAGGTGGGGCTCGGGCGGGCGTCGGGTGGAGAGGGAGACGAGTGAGGGAGAGGGTATTTATTTAATAAATTGGGTAATTAAAGAAGAGAGCTGTATCATATGAAATTGGATTAATTTATGAATTATTGGGGTATTTTTGTAGTTGATCGTAGAGTCGTCGGATCGAGTCGCGGTGAATACCAAAGTTGTAAATTTTCACGTGCTGAACGCGATGGTGGTGTCAGATTTCAGATTGGAGATCGTTTGGTATGATTTTTATATTTTTCGATATTATCCTATTATTATACTTTTAGGTTAGTTGAAAACTTATTAGTTAAACTATATATTAGTTGAAAAATATTTGATACTATATATTAAGATTTTTTACGTATTAATCAGTTTTAAGACTAATTTACAAGAGTATTTTAGTCATTTTATCATGTACAGTACTTTGTTATAGCGAAACAAACGCAGGACAGGACGGAATATCGTGTCATGTTCTTGACGAAACAAACACGGTATAGCTACTGTTCTAGGACACCTGATGTCTTGTCCTTGTCCCTGTCTGGTGTCCTATGACGAGCAGTTTGCGAACCAAACGGGCCCTAAGAGTACAAGTCTAATTCATACATAATGAAGCATTCTAAGTTTATAATAAAGCGCACACAATCACTCAAAGATAAAATATAAAAGTACAAGTTCAATCCATAATAATTATCATCAAACCGAGTTCACTCGAGTTTACTCGCGATTTTCATCGAGTTTATGCGAGTTCACTTGAGTTCACCTAGAAACAAGTTTGGGTGAAATTTGGTGATCAGTTTGGTGATCAATCCTGCAATTCAGTCTCATAATTTTCCTCGCCCAACTTTGTATTTTCATCATGAAGTTCAAGAAGCAAAGTTTTTGACCTCTCTTTCATATCCTCATCAGTGTCATACCACAGAAAAAAATTGCACTCACTTGACTGGAAAAAAAATAACTTAAATATCTCATACCTACACAACCCTTGTACATAACCTAAGAAACTGTAGAAAATATTATCTGAAAAATAGAATTTAGTACACTTACTCCATAGTGAGGACATGAATAATATCTCATACTCGGGCTTTTTTTCCCGACAAATATTCGAGAATTTCAAGTTTGTCTCCACAAAAACATTTCAGTTCATGCCCTTCATACATGAAATCGTGTCTTCTTCTTATATGAGATATATAGAAGATATAGTTGAAGACGACATTGAAGAGATCGATGGATGCAATATTGCTCAATAGGGTTCTATTTAATATGAGTTTAAGGGTTAGTTTAGGTATTTTTCTTATTTAATTATGTCACGTAAGGTGTGACATGTCAATATTTTATGATAAGGATGTCATGTGTTCGGGTCAAACGATCGAAATTGATCAATTATAATGGTGGGTTGATGTAAGAGCAAGATTGCTCCAGTTTGATAAGTTGAGAAGTAATATTACACCAGTTTGATAAGTAGGGGGATAACTTTTGCACCCAAATGAAGCAGAGAGGGCAATATTGTTATTTTTGCCATAGTAGAGGGGCAAATTTGTACTTTCACCCTTTTTAAAATAATAAAACTTATCATTGGTTTTCTTTTTCATAAAAATCAATTGAATAATAATCAAAAGTTAGATGCTACAGTAGAAAACACAAATGACTAGTTTCTTTTTAGTTTTAAAAATAGGTTAAGATTAAAAAAATAGGTTTTGCTATATTTGATTAATATAGTTGTCATAAACCTTGAAGGATTGAAAAAAATTATTAGGATGAGATGAAAAATACTATTACGTAATTTGAGGTAAAAAATAATATTATTATGTGTGACCCACCTATTCCTTATTAAAAGTCTCCAACCTATCAAGGGAAGAGATGGGACATTAGAGATACTATTTCATTCAATCAAACACTTCTAACTTTGTACAAAGTTTATTAAGGGACATTTGGTTGTCCACAAGTGCAAATACTATAATTCTAGTTGCAGTATTTAAATAACAAATTTATTTGGTTGGCCGCAAAAATATTTTACAGTATTTATTAGTTATAACTTGTAATTCTAATATTATTTACGGACCGCAAATGAAATTGCAGTCCAAAAAGTTCGTAAGTGAATTCTGAGGCAGCTATAAACGCATTTTGTACAAAGCTTTGATCATCTTTGAACCTTGAAGTGATGCTTCTAAAGAAAATGCTGGTAAACCTCATGTTTTGTTAATTTCAAAAATGACGCATTACTTTGAAACGATGCTCATTCCTTTAGGAAGACTATGTAAGATAAATCTTCAATCAAATATTTCATGAATTTAAGAATATCATAAATAAATTAGTAAGATAAGATCTTACTTGATGACGACATATTTGCAACGAAATAAACTTCTGAATCTCCAAGAAAAGCTGGGTCTTCCTCCACAACACCGTCTCAAACGCTCTGCTTTTGATGGGGAAAGCAATTATGAGCTACGGTTTTTCCACACGTTGTGTAGAGAGGACCTAGCCTCTATTTATAACTGATTAAATGAATCTGTCCATCACGGGCTTCATTAATCGGGCTTACACTTGATTAATCATACCAATCATGATTAAGTGTTTCAAGCTCGAATCACATGGATCAAGATCACATGAGCTAATAGGCATCTCAATATTAAATCATAAGATTAAATTCGCTTTTATTAAATTAAAATATTATAATTGATTGTAGCTCACGTATGAAAAATAAAAATATAGAATATTTAAAAAATATTCTAACAGACTAAACTTTGATCAGTAGTGCAAGATTGGTTGGTAAGAAGACAAGGTTTATAAAAACATCCTATTAAATGAATCCTAAAGTAGCTCAAAAATTAAATGTAACTTTGATGGTCTTTTACTTTTGATGCCAGTCAATCAATCACCAAGAAGATTATTAAATCATCTCTCTTGTTCAACTTCTCATCGTACTCGAAGCATTGCCTTGCCTTATTTTATCTTTATGCAGGTAGATTTTTGTGGACATGCAACTCTAGCGTTTGGACATTTTCTTTGGACATTTGGGGTAGTTGATGGCGAAGTCATAGAGTTTGCAACTAAATCTGGACTTCTCATAGCCAAGAAAGTTGTTCAATCTAAAGCTGCGGAGAAGTTCACTATTGAACTGGATTTTCCAGTGGTTCCAATAGTAGAATGTGATGCTCCAGAGACACTGTCATCAAAGTACAAGTCGATGATAAAGCGCTCTCACACACAAAGATAAAATATAAAAGTACAAATTCAATTCATAATAATTATCATCAAATAGAATTAACCTGAATTTACTCACGATTTTGACCGAGTTTATGCGAGTTCACCCGAGTTGAACTACGTGGAATGTAGTAGTGCTGAAGTGGGCGACGCTAGCAAATGTGGCTACGTGAAAGGAGGGGTCACGTATACTGTCATGGACAAGATTGTTAAACTCGAAAGTTTAAGTAAACTTGTGAAACCTCCATAAACTTGACTCGTAAACTCGTAAGAGTTTATATGATATTAAAAAAATATTATGCTACAAAAAAATAATCTAATAGAACATGAAATTCATAATTAAGCAGTTCAACTCCATAATAAAGCACACATAAAGATAAAATATAAGAGTACAAGTCTAATTCATACATAATGAAGCATTCTAAGCTCATAATAAAACACACACAACCACTCAAATATAAAATATAAAAGTACAAATTCAATCCATAATAATTATCATCAAATCGAGTTCACTCGAGTTCACTCGAGTTTACTCGCGATTTTGATTGAGTTTATCCAGGTTCACCTGAGTTCACCCAGAATGAGTTTGGGTGTGAGTCAGCTCTATTTTGATACCTGGGATCGTAAATTCGTCCGAGTTTACTAGTTGACTCACGATTTTGATCAACATGGCCTCACGTACCCAAAGTTTCATATTATGTTATCTCAATCTTGGAGTCTTACTAACTTGAGTATTGAACGTCGGAGTGTCTTTTGCAATCCCCTTCCCCCGCTTCGCCGAAGCTACACCTGATTAGGAGAGACACCGACTCGGACCAGACTACTCTGATCCTTGGGCATGAACATATAGCTTGGATGAAATTGAATTTCTTTACAATTTAATTTGATCAGTTATAAAAAAATCTAGATCAAATATTCAATCACTCCATGCTAAAAAAATTTTGAAAATATTACGCAAAAGAAAAAAAAATCAAGTAATCTTAAATAAGTTGCATTGAGTTCAAAATTTTATCATTTAAATTTGTTTTAAATTATCTTTTACTAAAGTTGATTAAGTCCCGTTGGACTAAAATATATTCCTTTGTGAATTAGTTTGAGGTTTTTCTTTTTAATTTCTTCAATCATTTGTATTAACATATTAATCAATTGTAGAACCAAAACTTCCACGAAGAAAACATTAACCTATGGAGATTTTTGTGAATTAGTTTGAGGTTTTTCTTTTTAATTTCTTCTATCATTTGTATTAACATATTAATCAATTGTAGAACCAAAACTTTCATGAAGACAACATTAACCTACGAAGATTTTTAAATGAAAGTGTTTAAATAACAAAAAAATAAGCAATTTTACAAAGGAAGAAGTTGATAATTCGTAACTGAATTTACTATAAATCTAATTAAAGCAAATAGATTAATCTTATCTATATTTGGTTACTTGCAACTAATCTATTAGCGGCATACTATATTTGTAGTAAGTGTTGTTGGCTTAAGATTAATATTGAGTATTAATTTTAAGTTTAATTACGAGCATGCAATATTTGCAATTGAAAAGATTATAAATGAAAGAACTCAAAGAAGATAATCGTCATCTCTTCAATTCTTCATCATCCAAGTATTCTTTCTAAGGTAATCTTCGGTATTGAGCTTTAGGTTTCTTCGTCCCCAACCTCAAAAGCTTTGCAGTTGGACCTGATCACCACATGGAATCTTTCACCCTTCCTAGCCCCATGAACAAGGTTGTCTTCATCCTTGGCGCCACAGGTAGTGGCAAGTCCAAACTCGCCGTTTACCTTGCCAAACGCTTCTACGGCGAGGTCATTAACTCTGACAAGATGCAAGTATATACCGGCCTCGATATTATCACCAACAAGGTGACTGAAGCTGAGTGCGACGGTGTAACCCATCACCTCCTCGGCGGCGTCCACCCAGACATGGACTTCACAGCAATGGATTTTCGGCGTGAAGCCAACAGTGCGGTGGAGTCCATCCTTAGGCGCGGCAAGCTTCCTATCATTGCTGGCGGGTCAAACTCCTATATCGAGGAGCTCGCCGATGGTGTAGGTGGCAAGTTTCGATCCCAATACGATTGCTGCTTCATGTGGGTGGACGTTGAGCTGACAACACTCCACCAATTTGTGGCAGTACGGGTGGACAAGATGGTGGAGCAGGGGGCAGTGCAGGAGGCGCGACAGGTGTTCAAAGCAGACCACAACTACTCTCGAGGGATTTGGAGGTCGATTGGCGTGGTAGAGATGGATAGCTACTTTCGGGCAGAGAATTCGGGTGCCGATGAGGAGATGAAGGCGAGGATGCTAGAGGCTGCCATTGATGAGATCAAGGCCAATACATACAATTTGACCCTTCGACAACTGCAGAAGATTCAACGATTTTGCAAGATGGGTTGGGAAGTGCACCGAATCGAAGCCACTGAGTTCTTCCTTAGGAAAGGTCATGTTGGGGACAAGGAGGCGCTATGGGAGAAGGTGGTGGGAGAGCCGAGTGTCGAACTCACAAGAAGCTTCTTAAACACCAACAATTAACCATGTGGGAATTCGAAAGCTGCACGGTTGATGATCGATAATGATTGTTTACTGCAAACATTGATCACAATGCAGAATGCTAAATAAGTCATTGAAGTAATAACATAAACTCAACTTCTTTGTTAATGGATATACTCATTTTTTCACTACTAGAAAAATGGTCATCAGCAACGGCTGATGCCGTTGCTGAAGAGCATCAGCAACGGCTGATGCCGTTGCTGAAGAGCATCAGCAACGGCTGAGCCGTTGCAATAGCGCCGTGAGAGAAAGTCGCGTTGCTGATGACTTAGCAACGGTTCGGCAACGGCCGCTCGGGCCGTCGCTCAAAACATTATCAGCAACGGCCGCTGGGCCGTCGCTAAAAATATTATCAGCAACGGTTTTGCCACAGACCCGGAGCCGTTGCTGATACCATTAATAGCAACGGCCGCTGAGTCCGTAGCAACACCGTTAGTAAAACTCCGTCGCTAAGCCGTTGCTGTAGGTCATCAGCAACGGCTTTCGATACACTTTTAGCAACGGCTTTCCCACGGACGCCCGTGGGAAAGCCGTTGCTGATGACCTATACCTGCAACCAGAAAATTTGAAAATTTCAAATTTTCATTGATACATTGATACATTTATCTGATACATAACTCACACACCTATACCCTCATACACACATTCATTCACACATCACAAACATCTCATACACATTCATTCACACATCACAAACACACCAAGATATACATCAAAACAATTATATTTATATTCATAATTATCCACGATAGTATAAACACAATTCAAATGTAAAATTGAAGTATCAACATCTCAATAACATAGTCAATATAAATTAAACAAGTTCAATATCTGAGTAACAAAGTCAATATAAACAAAATCTCACGATGACGATGGAGGATGGCCTGGATCATATGGCGGGGTCTGGAGTGCTTGAGTGTACACCGGCGTGGACTGACTCGAGGATGATGGATTAGATGATGCCGAAGAGATGCCTGCTTCGGGATGACCCGACAAGTTGCGTAGCATAGCTTCTATATTCGCCATCGTCTGACTCTGGCGCTCCATCAACTCAGTCTGACGCGCGACCGTCTCCTCTAGTGTCCTTATCCTATTACTATGATCATAACTGGATCTGGAGGTGGACGGCCGCTCACCAGCGACCGGAGGGGTCGGTGCCCCAAGTGGCCCTAGTACGGCTCGCGCATGACCACTATCTGCGAAGCCATATACGCGGCCATGATCCCAGCCACCTGCGGCCTCGACCCACGATGCTGCGTCAAAGTCCTCGGGGGTACCCCCGCGCTGCACCACCCTCCGGCTGTACGTCTCCTACTCGAGTTTGATTTTTTGTTTAATATTTATCATAAAACTTAAATTATAAATATATAATGAATAATTTAAACAAATATATAATTACCACAATGTATGCAGCGCGGTTGTCGATGTACTCCCCCGTCCCATGTGCTCGACGGTGAGTCCGCTCAAACACCGCCATCGGGGAGGGTCGCTGGACAATCCCGTCATCCGACACCGTCGTCTACATTTACAAAACAAATACATTAATTAGTGCACATAATAACAAATAAAATATATAATTAAACGATATACTTACCATACGGTTTGCGTGCACTGCAAATGCAACAGAGCCGCCGGTGTGACGCGCTGCTCCCCCCGACATGCGATTTCTAGACGCATTCTGAGAAACCTCCTGCCATCAATCCGTCGACCATATCCCCACGAGCTGGTCCCATATATCCGGAGTAATCCAACTGGGGTCGTATCCCCGAGTCTCCGCGATGTTAGTGGTCCCAGCTCGGGCCATCGCTCGGGACCGAGCCTGCCCCAGCTGCCCGTTGTACCTTGCCCGGGAAATAGACTCCCAGGCAGCGTAAATGAAGGACCTCTGGTCCTCGGCCCATGTATAGCGAGCCTGCAAAATAATAATATCAGTACCAATTCTTAATATATCATCATGCATGTAAAAAAAAAATAATACGTGCCTCAAACTCGCGCCATAACATGTCGACGTGCTCGCTAGGCACGTGAGACCACGTAGGCCATGCCCCGTGCATGTATCGTCGAATAGTAGAAGAAATGCTCCTCGGCACTTCTTCTTGCTCGAACCTGCACAACAAAAATAAATTTTAATATTATATTATGATATAATGAATTTGTAATGATTCATAATTCATGATATATTACCGCTCCCCAATCACGCTGATCAATCTACGTGACTCTGTGGCTGGTGGAGGCTGCCACCTGTTCGGCCCGCGTGGCCGCCTGCGTCTGGATGTACTAGCCTCGGCAGTATCATCCTCATGAGGATCAGCAACAGGAGGATCAACAGCATGAGTAAGTGCTGGAGTCTCACCGATCGGAGACTCCGAAGCTCTCCTGCGTCGATAACCACGACCAGACATATCTGTCGAACGGACATATAATCAGATTATTGTATAAATAGTAGAGATATATTTAATAAAATATATATACTTTACAATTATTCCTCATCATCTGAATAATAGTCTTCGAATTCTTCTTCTTCTTCCTCTTCTTCCTCTTCGTCATCTTCTTCATCTCCAGCTTCCTCAATTTCATGATCGTCATCATCAGCATATTCAACTTCTAATTGAATTGACGTTGTGTCTGCATCCTCGAGTATTGGAATAATACGATCCACAGCAGGAAGATCATCTTCTTGATAGAAACCAGGAGGATCATTTTCTCCTACTATCGGATCAATTTTTCCTCTACCTTTTGTCTTACAGACTACACGCCAATCTGCTCTATCTTTATTTCGAGCCGGATACTTCGCGTAATATACTTGTTCGGCTTGTGATGCCAATATAAATGGCTCATTTGCTGCCAATTTCGATTTGTAATTAACCTCAACAAGTTTGTATTTTTGATGAACTTTCATGCCCCTTTCTGTTGTATCGAACCAATGACATCTAAATAGGAACACTGATTTCAAGCCGAAATAGTGCAACTCTATCACTTCTTCCACTAGTCCATAGAAATCCATATCACATTCAACATAGGTTGTCCCTTTCACGCAGACCCCAGCATTCATCGTCTTTTTTGTAGATGAATATTCAACCGTGTGAAATTTATACCCGTTAACAAAATATCCGCTATAGCACGACACAAGTCGCGACGGTCCACTAACAAACTCAAATATTTTTTCATCTATTTCAGCTCTGTGATCTTTGCTGTAAGTCTGAATCCAAGAAGGGAAATCACGATTCTGTAATGTCTCCAATTCTTGATCGTTGTGAATAGAGTATTTTTGCACCATCTCAATGTCAAATATTTCAATGAATTATTCAATCTCTGGGCAATTGAGTAATACATACAAGTGTGTCAAATGATACTCTTCATCGCTTAAGTGTCGAGATGGACGAGAACCAAAAGCACGACCAGAGTGACAAAATATATTTAAACGTCCATCTGAATGTCGAACACCCCCGTCGTCGTTACGTGGAAGACGATCAAATCTTGTCTGTACTGTCGATTCAAAGTAAAATGAGCAGAATGTTGAAATTTCTTGGATGATATACGATTCAGATATTGATCCTTCAACAGCTGCGGTGTTCTTTACTTTTTTCTTCAGACGATTCATGTATCTTTCAAATAAGTACATCCAACGATATTGAACGGGGCCACCAACTCGTGCCTCGTATGCCAAGTGTATCGGTAGATGCTCCATCGAGTCAAAAAATGCAGGAGGGAAAAACTGCTCCAGCTTGCATATGATTTCAACAATATTATTTTCAAGTGTTGACATATCTTCGACTCGAAGGACATTTGCACAGATGCTTCTAAAAAACATACTTAATTCAGTCAACGGACCCCAAATATTATCAGGTAGAAGATCTCAAAATGCGATCGGAAGTAATCTCTGCATGAATACATGACAATCATGGCTCTTCATCCCTGATATTTTGCAATCATCGACGTTCACACATCGAGATAAGTTTGAAGCATATCCATCGGGTAATCTGAGTTCTTTTACCCATTGACAAACATCTTTGATCTGTTGTTTATTTAACACATATAGGGCCTTCGGTTTCAGATATCGTCCGTTGACCTCTTGTAACTCCAACTCTGGTCTTTTACAAAGTATTTTCAGATCATGTCGGGCTTTGACATTATCTTTAGTTTTTCCAGAAATATCCATCACAGTGTTGAAAATATTATCAAACACATTTTTTTCAATGTGCATGACATCTAAATTATGTCGAATCAATAATGAACTCCAATAGGGCAATTCCCAAAAGATACTTTTTTTCACCCAGTTGTGTGTTTGGCCAAAACCTGACACTCTTTCATTGCGACCAAATACTATATCTGGAAGTGCTGAAACACGTGCTAACATTTGTTCACCAGACAACATCGGTGGTGGCCCATCTCTTTCGACTCTGCCCTTAGTAAATTTATTACGATTCCTTCGATACTGGTGATGAACCGGTAGGAATCGACGATGACAATCAAAGAATGAGATTTTTCGTCCGTTCTGAAGACTGATTGATTTAGAGTGTTCCATACAATACGGGCAAGAGAGTCGGCCGTGAGTGCTCCAACCCGACAACATGCCGTACGCGGGGAAATCATTGATTGTCCACAAGACCGCGGCCTTTAAATTGAAGTTTTGCTTCCGATGACAATCATAAGTGCAGTACGTCGTAAGTGCAGTACAAATAACTATATTCCCAAATTGTCCAATCAGGAACAATTCAAGAATTGTACGTCGTATAAAAGATCATCTACTTCTTTTACACGAACATACAATCCCCGAACGGATCTAAGGTTTTGCTAAATCATATCCGATTCGTCGATGCGTACGTGAAACATATCAACTCGTCGGATTGATGATTATTTTCTAAATGTTTCGAGACAGTTCGAGTCCATATTGGACGATTTCGGCGCGCGTCCGAAGTGGACGATTCCGGCGCGAGTCCGAAGTGGACGATTCCGGCGTGAGTCCGAATTGAACGATTCCGGCGCGCGTCCGAAGTGGACGATTCCGGCGCGAGTCCGAATTGGACGATTCCGGCGCTCGTCTGAAGTGGACGATTCCGGCGCGCGTCCGAAATTAATCTAAACCTTAATAATTAATCTAACAAATTAAACAATTAATCTAAACATTTAATTAACATTTATAAAATAATTAATTAACAATTTCAAAACTATATATATATATATATATATATATATATATATATATATATATTCCGGCGCCGGAGTCCACCCTCCGGCGCCGGCGTACAGTGGCCGGACACACTGTCCGGCCACTGTAGAAGGTTCGGCGGCGGCCATAGGCCGACCGCCGCCGGCCGAAACCCTAGAAATAGGGTTTCGGTCTGATTTTAGCATCTCCGGCCGAAACGGTATAGGCCGGCCGATCAACATACCGGCAGCGGCGCGGCGGCGAGAGGCGTCGGCGTCGGCAGCAGCGGCAGCGGCGGCGAGAGGAGTCGGCAGGAGCGGCGGCGGCAGAAGCGGGAGGAAGAAGGGTCGGGCGCGAGAGCGTGCCCTATATAAACTTATCAGCAACGGCTCACTCGCCCGTTAGAACGCCGTTGCTGATAAGTTATCATCAGCAACGGCTCACTTATCCGTTAGTAAGCCGTTGCTGAAGATTAAATAATTAGCAACGGCTCGCCTTTCCGTCAGAAAGCCGTTGCTGATAATTAAAATAATCCGCAACGGCTCGGTTGTCCGTTAGAACGCCGTTGCAAATAGCAACGGCTTGAGCGGCCGTTGCTGATAGCCGTTGCTGAAGACCAAGTTTGTAGTAGTGTTTTAATATGAATGTACTAACTATTACTAAATAAAGTGAGTATGTTACGAATATACTCATTTCAAAAATATAATTTAAATGAGTGTTTTGTGATGCGTGTTATAGATAAATGTGTGATGGTTAGGCACTACCTCATAAAGGTTATTGCAGTGTCTGGGCACAAAACAAAACTCAGTGTCTAGGCACAAAACAAATTTTGTTTTGTTATGAGAAATATTAAACCTACTATCTACGATTATAGTAGATGGTTTTTATTACTTCTAGGCATATATGCTAAGTTGTTTATAGCTCTTTTGTCTTATACATATCTTTATGATATGCGTATTAAATTTAATATAAATTAAGTTTTTCTAGAAAAAAAAATTGCAAACATCGTATCAACTAAGGACTACAAAAAATTTAAACTTTATCAATAGACATATTCGAACATGACCATTGAACATAACCAACGAGCATGTTTTAGAATCCGATGAAAAAACCACATTGCCATCGGGTTAAGAATTAACAAGAGGATGACAGAAGTTGGGGAGAGAAAAAATGGACAGAGTTGGGAGTAGAATTATTAACGAAAACTAAAGAAAACAAATTATAGATATACTAATATATATATATATACTATTATATTGGACTGGACCAGAACTATTGGGTCCGGTCGAATTAGACCCAGCAGCGCCCCACGACCCAACTCGAGCCAAACTAGACGACTCTGCCCGAGGGCTTCACCCGGCCATATTCCGACGCCCAACTTGAGTCATACTAGATGGCTCCGCTTAGGGGCTCCACTCGGCCATACACGGGCATCCACATTCTTTCTTATCAAAAGAGATACATCATTACAAACATGTCATCTCCAAGATCAAGCTCGACCCATTTTGAGCAATATCTCCACAAGATTGGCGAGCGGCATCATCACCTCCACATGCAACGCCTCAGGCAAGGTTGTTAAACTTGAGAGTTTAAGTAAACTCGTAAGAGTTTACCTGATATTAAAAAATTATTATGCTAAAAAAATATAATTTAATAGAACCTGAAATTCGTAATTAAGCAGTTCAATTCCATAATAAAACACACATAAAGATAAAATATAAGAATACAAGTCTAATTCATACATAATAAAGCATACACAATGACTCAAAGATAAAATATAAAAGTACTAGTTCAATCCATAATAATTATATCAAATAGAGTTCACCTGAGTTCACTCAGAAATAAGTTTGGATGCGAGTCAGCTCAATTTTGATACCCGAGATCGTAAAATCATCTGAGTTTACTAGCTAGTTGACTCACGATTTTGATAACCATGGTCATGGATGACTTGAGCATAACGCTAATGTCAACCATGTCCTGTATCTTGCTTGAATGTATGTATAATGTGAGAGAAGTGGGTGTGCTTAAGGAAAGAATTGTAAAGCTTGTAAAGCTTCAACTAATATGTGAGATTAATTGAAGCAACCTTATGTAAAAAAATAAGTCTTTGCAAGATTTTTCTTTGAGATGGAAGCGGAGAGCTCTACGAGAGGGAACAAAGATGAGCTACAAGAGGGAAGAGAACAAGGAGGAAGATGAAGAAAATATTGAGGAAGACCACTGTCTAGTTCTTCAGGTGTTCGATTTAAGATTGCAGAAAAGTCAAGATAGATCTTGGGCACATGATCTATAGTCGAAGGGAGTTTCGTATAATTTACCCTATATGTTAACTGTTTACAAATTGAAATCATAGTGAATAGATATGAAGTGTGAGGTAAAATCAACTCAAGCATATAATTAGTTTTATGTTCATTATTCATTCAAAGAGGTAAGTCGTCCAATGATCCAATCTAGTGGTTAACGTGTGATTAACAAGCATGACAGTAAATTCATAGGTTCGGTGTATATAGATATCATGTCAATGAAATTTTTCATTGATGTGCCCTGCCATTATATAATTGATATACTATATGCGGGCCAAATGTTGAGTTAATAAGATGTCAGTTACCTCATACCATTTAATAATCGTATACTAGTTTTTTTAACAATAATTAGGGCTAACAAAATTTGATATAATAAGTCTCCGTGACAAGATGTCACATTCCATACTAAGTTAATTCGGATCCATTATAATGTAGGAGATGTTCCCATGACCCATCATAAACAAATACACTTGCTTTTGAAAACAACATATATCAAAGTCAAAATAGCTTAATCTGCTTAAGCTATTTATTACACGTTTATAAATGGTTTGTTGGACTTGTAATAAAATGCAGTTAATTGTAATATCTACTAAGTAAAGGGTCTATATATATGTAAAAGGCACTTAATAAAGTCATTAGGGTTATGGTTAGAGAAGTAATCTCTAACAATTATTCCTAATCTATTATCGAATCCAACTTGGTAGCAAAGCAAGTAAGCAACTTGCTTTCACACTGTCATGAAAATAATCATGCCACATCATATTATCTTAAAGATATAAAGGACAAATTATAATTTGCCTATACCTGATTTAGGATAACTTTTAACTTAGAATTAACATCTACGCCAAAGACAAACACCCATTATTAAGTTTATTGAAGATACTGATACCAAATCTTATCACCAATATCACTTACCCAAAGTAGCAACTGCCTCGACCATGTTATGATCATAAGAAAATATGAAAACTTAGCCAAATTTGTTTATAAGACATCATCTAGGCAATTTTATGCAGTCAAAAAATCGTACTTGATTATTCAAGCCCAAGATTGTAACATAGTATTAGGGCATTCAATTCCACAATAACATAAATCAAGCTAACAGAGATCCAACCATTACTGTCACAGCTTCTCCCCGAATGTATACGCGCTCGGTCTCCGCTACCAGTTGTAGGTCCAATATCCCACCCCTCGGAGAAGCCTAAGAAAGGGAAAAAAAATTAAAGCATAAATTAGATATACAAACAAGTTCAGAAAGATATTGATACCATATATGCAATTAGGTTGGTTTTCCCCAGCTTTTTACTCCAATAGGGTGCTAAGGCACAATGTGCACTTCCACACACAGGATCCTGCAATATGGAGATACATTAGTTCAAAGTCGACTATGCCCTTTACTCTCACCCTTATCCCAAAGGACTTGGCAATTCAACATTGTTGTAAATTAAGGATTAGCAAAAACTTACACCGACAGTAGCACAGATTAGTTAGCCAAGAAGATTTGGAAGAAAAAGACAGCAAAATCTATACATTTGTTGCATGCTAATTATTCATTTGAAACTACACATCAGTCCTATACAACTAGACATGCATGCTATCTAGATTAACCAATAAATTTGAAACTAAAATTTCTAAAGGAGCAAGGAAATCCACCTGTCACCACCACTAGATGTTGATTACCAAGGTTTTAAAGAGCATATAAAAGCAGTTTGTATTCAAGTCACTACATAGTGCACAGAAGGTATGCAGGTGGATATGGAAAATGCATATATTGTCTCTACTTTAAAATCATAATATTCATAAAAGATACAATAATAGTTTTTAAGGACTTTATCCATACAACTCAGGAGAGATAAACTATTGTAGGAAAAAATAGATTAGGAATACGTGAAAAACCAATGTGTTTGTGCCAATTAAATTGGTTCAAATAATAATAATAATTGGCCCACACTAATTCAGTAGTCAATAAGCAAATGTTATGAGAATGCATATGGCCTCTAATATGTCTAATTTGCAAATCCTACTATATATTGTATATGTGATGTGGTTTGCGTCTACACATGCATATTAGCCCCATGAACTACTTTTTCAAACTTTCACTTGACTATGTTCGTCAAGAGAAGGAACCTAAAAGTGTCCTGGTGATATAAAAACTATTCTCATTGTAAACTCTACATTTACTTCTTATTTTAACAAATCAGAGAATAGATACAACAATGAGGCAAGCAAACATATTATAAGTCCAATTATAAAGAACAAAACATAAAAGTTAATGTATGTCCATCATGTGGACTACATCCAATTACAATGCACTAATGCTCCACGAATTCCAGTCTATGACCGATGGGATGACTTTAGAGTTGTTATTCTGAGAGGAATAGGAAACCTCATCAATTTAAATCAAGTAAAAGATAATTGTAAGCCAGTGACTTTGAGATGAGGATATTTGCAACTATTGGATGACAAACCCTGCTCCAAAGATCAACTATGGCCCCCACCACAAGGATCAAAAATTTCCTCTTCAACAAAGTGAGAGGAGGAACTGGTCAGTGGCCACACACCATGACACATGACAGTAGCTTTTGTCCTTTTTTGAGGAAAGACACTACCACTAGTTTCTTTATCTTTCCAGACATCATGTAATTTTATTTTGTTATTTTGTATGAAAACATGGAGTTATTTCATACTTAAACCAGTCTGGCAAATAAAACCCAATTTCTAGCTTCAGATGCCTTGCAATCTTGTGGAATACATAAAATGAATTACTATGTGATTCTAGTTTCACAAAGCTACCTCAACCAGTAAATGTTAATATATGTGCTTGCATTAACCTCAAAATCAGCCAAATGATTCACTAATTCATTTTATGTCAATATATTACCTCATTGATTCCAAACTTTGGGCAGAAGAAGCGAGTGAAAAAATCAAACTCGGATCCAGCAGGAGCAGGTGCTGTTACAATAAGGCCCCTTCCAGCACATTTCTGTATCTCTTCGAAGTTTGGATGTAAATCAACAATTTCCTTCGCTGAAGAAAGTTCTACCTAACAAGCAAAAGTTCAATTCCCCTGATAAACAAAGCATTTCTCAATACATAAAATAATTTTCTAAATTTGAACAGCTATTAAGCATAAGGTAGCATTAGAAATCTTAATTAAGTTATATGTGAAGGCATAAAGCACAACAGACTTAAGAAGTAGCTTGATCCAGCAAAAGAACAGTTTCTTTCAACTGGAAGAAACATTTTATAGTTATAGCTCATTAAAATTGGTGATAACTCAAAAGATAA
This sequence comes from Canna indica, assembly GCA_034359265.1. Classification (NCBI taxonomy): domain Eukaryota; kingdom Viridiplantae; phylum Streptophyta; class Magnoliopsida; order Zingiberales; family Cannaceae; genus Canna; species Canna indica. Next base: position 2,238,626 of record CP136891.1, read on the forward strand.
CTTTAGCATAAAAGAAATGACTACTTAGTTTGAAATAATATGTGGCTTGTGCCTTCACATCAATAAATGCAATGACTGTTGACTAATTAGTTAAGTAACAACAGAAGTTACTTTGCTAGATTTTTTAGAGATAAAAGAAAAGGTAATTACAATGAGGTCTTGCGCTGTGCTGGTTTTCTGAACATTTATAACAGAAGCACCATTCAGTGTTTCTGGAACGGATGGAGACTCTGCAGCATCACACCCTACTATTGGGACCACTGGAAAATCCAATTCAATAGCGAACTTCTCCAGAGCTTTGGTTGATAATGTGCCTAAAAGATTGGATTGAATAACTTTCTTGGCTGTTAAAAGTCCAGATTTCGTCACAAACTCAATGACTTCGCTGTCAACTAGACTAGATGTCCAAAGAAAATGAGCGGCTGCAAGAGTTGCATGCCCACAAAGTTTCACCTGCATAAACAAAAGGGGCAAGAATATGCTTCAAGTATGTAAAAATTTTAAACAAGAGAAATAACTTTATAACCCTCCTTGGCGATTGACCAGAAGTCAAAGACAATCAAAGTTTTCAACAATCTCGAAAGTATAAAGAAACTTCCAAATTCTATGAATATAATGTTTCTAAAGCTTAGGCTTCTTACCGACCAATCTTGCATCAATTGTACTACTCTTGTTGCATGCTGGAAAACTAGAAAAGTGAAGTTCTCGAATAATCAAATTTTAAAGAGGATAAGGGGATAATCAAATGTGTACCTAGAGTTATCACCACGCAAAGTTGCATTACCTATATACTAGTTCCATTCTAGAAGAGTATGAATTTGAGTTTAATCTTCAGAATGATTATATAATTCATGAATGCGCATGAAAGAGTCCACTGACGCAGATAAAAGACAACGAAAAAAGTACTCTCCACAGCGTTGCCTCCATATCTAACCATTTGAAAGGGAATATATCAAAAGCCAAATATTCTAGCGAGCTAGTTATGTGCAAAGAGTAACCTCCGCCACGGGGGTGAACCACCGGAGACGGAACCTGGGGTTGGTCCTATCGCTCGGGCAATCCAACCCTGAATAAACGGCGGAGGTGGCGCGAGCGAGGAAGGCCGTCTGGGATATGTTGAACTCTCTGGCGACCAACTGCATCCACTCATCGCTTACCGCCTCGTCCTCCGGCGATTCCAGGAAGCAGACGGCTGCGGGATTGCCCTTGAACGGCGAGCTGGTGAACGCATCGATCTGATCACAACCATCAAAACGTTTGGTCCGAAGTTGTCCCAGTAATTAGAAATTTAGAACGAGGTTTAAATTGGGGGTGGAGAGCTCACCACAGCGTATCTTACTGCTCTCGTCGCCATTGAAGCAGGAGGAAGGGGGTTGAAAGCAGCCAGAGAAGGGAGAGGAACCGAGGAATTGGTGGAGTGTTGAGTTGGAGATTCAAATATTCAATACGACTTGTTGAAAAATGTGTATGTATTTTATTAATTAATATATTCGATAAACTCGTACTTCTATGTTAGTGATTATAATATTGCATTATTTAAGATATAAATAACGTTTTTTCTGGTTTAATATTAAACTTAACTAATCGTTATAAATATTTGTTTATAAATAAAAAAATAACTTAATATCTTTTTTAAAAGATTGATTATGATTAGATAATGGAAAAATATGATTAATTTTGTCTTTTATTTCTCTATCCTGATTCCTGGACGGTTTAAAAATGTTGGTGAGGTGTTTACCTCAGTGAGGAGAAGCTCCATTCCTCGGACCGTCCGATCGCGCATCGACGGTGGAGACGGCGCGAGACAGGAAGGCCAGTCAACAGCTTGGCGAGCAAGTAAAAAAAATATGATTAATTTTATCTTTTATTTCTCTATCCTGATTCCTGGACGATTTAAAAATGTTGGTGAGATGTTTACCTCAGTGAGGAGAAGCTCCATTCCTCGGACCGTCCGATCCCGCATCGACGGTGGAGACGGCGCGAGACAGGAAGGCCAGTCAACAGCTTGGCGAGCAAGTAAAAATGTGTTGAGGCACAGCAAATTTTATTCAAATTCCAAAGGCAAAGATCTTGTCGTCAACAGCAAATAACTGGATCACGTGAATATGAATAGACAAAAAAAAAAAAAATCGATATCATCTGTGTTTAAGGCAAAAGGAATTGTTTTTTTTTAATGTATATTTCTTGACCTCTCAAGCTTATAACAAATTTTGTCAAATTTTTTTATTTGTACCATTTCTACTTTTGGATTGATATCAATAAATATATATTATTGTAACGTGTTCGTTAATTTGGTCATTATGATACTAATTCATTTCAATAATCAAGCATCACAAAACTTATTTTTTTAATTCAAAAAATCATGTCATTCAAATTACCTTATACATATTATCATCAAACAGAGTTCACCTGAGTTTACTCGCGATTTTGATCGAGTTTATGCGGGTTCACCCGAGTTGAACTACATGGAATGCAGTAGTGCTAAAGTGGACGATGCTAGCAAAAGTGGCTACGTGAAAGGAGGGGTCATCTATACTTTTATGGACAAGGTTGTTAAACTCGAGAGTTTAAGTAAACTTGTAGAGCCTCCATAAACTTGACTCGTAAACTTGTAATAGTTTACATGATATTAAAAAATATTTTAAAAATATTATGCTACAAAAATATAATCTAGTAGAATATGAAATTCATAATAAAGCAGTTCAACTCCATAATAAAGAACACATAAAGATAAAATATAAGAATACAAATCTAATTCATACATAATGAAGCATTCTAAGTTCATAATAAAGCACACACAATCACTCAAAGATAAAATATAAAAAGTACAAGTTCAGTCTATAATAATTATCATCAAATCGAGTTCACTCAGGTTTACTCGCGATTTTGATCGAGTTTATGTGAGTTCACCTAGAAACAGAGTTTGGGTGTGAGTCAGCTCTATTTTGATACCTAGGATCGTAAAATCGTTAGAGTTTACCACTTGACTCACGATTTTGATAACCATGGTCTCACGTACCCAAAGTTTCATATTATGTTACCTTCATCTTGGAGTCCTATTAACTTGAGCATTGAGCGTCAGAATGTCTTTTGCAACTCTCCGAGAGACATCGAGTTGGACCAGACTACTCTGATGCTTAGGCATGAACATATAGCTTGGATGAAGTTGAATTTCTTTATAATTTAATTTGATCATGATTTTTAGAGTTACAAACAAAATCTAGATCAAATATTCAATCACTCCATGCTAAAAAAAAAATGGAAATATTACGGTAAAGAAAAAAAATCAACTCATCTTAAATAAGTTGCATTGAGTTCAAAATTTTATCTTCTAAATTCGTTTTAAATTATCTTTTACTAGAGTTGATTAAGTCCACTTGGACTAATATATATATATATATATTCCTTTGTGAATTAGTTTGAGGTTTTTCTTTTTAATTTCTTCTATCATATGTATTAACATATTAATCAACTGTAGAAGCAAAACTTCATCAAGAAAACATTAACGAGATTTCTAAATGCAAGTGTTTAAATAACAAAAAATAAGCAATTTTACAAAGGGAGCATTTGATAATTCGTAATTGAATTTACTATTAATATAATTACAGCAAATAGATTAATCTTTTCTATATTTGGTTACGTGCAACTAATCTATTAGCGGCATACTATATTTGTAGTCAGTGTTGTTGGCTTAAGATTTTTAATTTTGATTAAAATCTTATTTTTGATAATAAAAATAAATGAGTAAATTACACCGATCTTTCCTGAGATTTAGTGAAATTACACTAACATCCTCTCTATTTGTCCAAATTACAATCACCTCTCCCGAGTAATCTTTTTAGAGAAGATTTGTGTAATATTTTACAAAACTCAGGGGAGGTTTGTGTAATCTTATTTCGTTATAGAGGAGGTTTGTGTATTTTTTTACAAAACTCAGGAGGGTTACAATATAAAATTATAAATAGAGTGGAGGTCAGTGTAATTTCACTAAACCTCAGAAGAGGTCAGTGTAATTTACCCAAAATAAATTACTAATGTTAATATTAAGTTTAATTATGATAAGTATACAACATTCACTACAACACATCGTTGGAATTCTGACGGCAGATTATATAGAAATTTTGACGTCGGAGGGAGTAAATACATGCATTCTGACGGCAGTGAATCCGTCGAAAACGCGTGTCGAAAACCTTCCGCTTAATTTTAAATATTGACGTCTATGTAGCCGTCAATATTTAAAATTCGACGTCTATTACCGTCAAAAACACAAGCGTCAATATTTAAATTTCGACGTCTCGTACAGTCGGAACGAGACGTCAATATTCAAAATTTCGACGCCAACATATTGACACATTTGACGTCAATATGAGACGTCAATATGCTAAGCATATTGACGCCTCCTCAGGCGTCAATATCATTTATTTATTTTTTTAATAAAATTTCACCCTGTCCCCGTCAACACGTCAGCTTCATCAGCACCTCCTCAGGCGTCAGCCAGCAGCCCCGTCTCCGTTAGGCCGATCCCATGATCGATGGAGAAGCCGAGCGCCTCTGTGCGGAGAAGCACCGGGGCCGGCGGCGGGGCCCCGCCGGTAATGACACGAACCGAGCCAGGGAGCGGACAACAGGCCGAGTCTGGGGCAGAGGGAGCAGAGGGCGGAGGCGAGGCGAAGTCAGCTGCGATGGGTTTCAGACCAGTTGTAGGAGGTGCGGTTGTAGATGACAAAGGTATACGATCGCCGTAGACGACATCGGTGCGCTCGAGGAGGAAGAGGAGATGGGAGGCCAGGAATCGCACCATGTTGATCGAACTCTTCTTCTCCGCCGCCGCCCTCCTCCGCGACCCCCTCAAGCAATACCTCCTCGCCCAGCCGTCGTCCCCGGCTTGCATGATCGCCGACGCCTGCAACCCTTCGACCAGGTTCGTCGGCGGGGAGCTCCGGATGCCGCGGCTCCTCTTCTATCGCCGACGCCTGCTTGTACACCCTGTGCGCGCGCATGATCAAACATCACGTAATCTGGGACGACCCATTCGAGCCCTTCGTCGGCGGCGAGAGGTAACGCAGTGAGCATCGTCGGCGGCGAAGAGCTGACGTTGGCTCGACGAGAAGAGAGAACTACGTACAGGGATAGAGGGGGATCGTCGTAAAAAGAAATCGGAGGCGGGATTTTTCCCGCCTCGATTTCCCGCTCGGCAAAGCCCCTCGGCGAGCGCGCCGAGGGGCGCTTCTTGCGCATCCGCTAACCCGCACAGGCGAGCGCGGGTTAGTGCGCCCGCGAGCCCGCGCGGGTGGAAATTGACGCGGGCTCGCACACCCACGAGCTCGCGTCATATTTCGACGCCGGGCAGTCGGGCGTCGAAATACTATGTTTCGACGCCGAGCAGTCCGGCGTCGAAATACGAAATATTTCGACGTCGGACTGCCTAGCGTCGAAACGTAGAAATATTTCGACGTCGAACCGTCGACGTCGAAAATATGGCGTCGAAATATTTCGACGCCGGACGGTTTGGCGTCGAAACATTTCGACGTCTGCTGTCAGCTGTCAAAAAAAATTTCGACGCCTACAACAGACGTCAAAAATTTTAATATTATAATTTTTTTGATAAAAATTATTTCGACGTCGTTAGCCGACGTCGAAATTTATACGTCGATATATTAAAATTTTCTTGTAGTGATTTGCAATTGAAAAGATTATAAATGAAAGAACTCAAAGAAGACAATCGTCATCTCTTCAATCCATCGTCATCCAAGTATTCTTTCTAAGGTAATCTTCGATACTAAGCTTTAGGTTTCTTCGTCCCCAACCTCAAAAGCTTTGCAGTTGGACCTGATCACCACATGGAATTTTTCACCCTTCCTAGCCCCATGAACAAGGTTGTCTTCATCCTTGGCGTCACAAGTAGTGGCAAGTCCAAACTCGCTGTTTACCTTGCCAAACGCTTCTGCGGCGAGGTCATTAACTATGACAAGATGCAAGTATATAACGGCCTCGATATTATCGCCAACAAGGTGATCGAAGCTGAGTGCGACGGTGTAACCCATCACCTCCTCGGCGGCGTCCACCCAAACATGGACTTCACAGCAGCGAATTTTCGGCATGAAGCCACCAGTGCGGTGGAGTCCATCCTTAGGCGCGGCAAGCTTCCCATCATCGCTGGCGAGTCAAACTCCTATATCGAGGAGTTCGTTGATGGTGTAGGCAGCAAGTTCTGATCCCAATACGATTGCTGCTTCATGTGGGTGGACGTTGAGCTAACAACACTCCACCAGTTCGTGGCGGTACGGGTGGACAAGATGGTGGAGCAGGGGGCAGTGTAGGAGGTGCGACTGGTGTTCAGAGCAGACCGCAACTACTCTCGAGGGATTTGGAGGTCGATTGGTGTGGCATAGATGGATAGCTATTTTCGGGCAGAGAATTCAGGTGCTGATGAGGAGATGAAGGCGAGGATGCTGGAGGCTGCCATTGATGAGATCAAGGCTAATACATACAATTTGACCATCCGATAACTGTAGAAGATTCAACGATTCTGCAAGATGGGCTGGGAAGTGTGCCGAATCGAAGCCACAAAGTTCTTCCTTAGGAAAGGGCATGTAAGGGACAAGGAGGTGCTATGGGAGAAGGTGGTGGGCGAGCCGAGTGTCAAACTCACAAGAAGCTTCTTAAACACCAACAATTAACCATGTGGGAATTTGAAAGATGCACGATTGATGATCGATAATGAGTGTTTACTGCAAACATTGATCACAATGCAGAATGCTAAATAAGTCATTGAAGTAATAACATAAACTCAACTTCTTTGTTAATGGATATACTCATTTTATTATATGAATGTACTAACTATTACTAAATAAAGTGAGTATGTTTCGGATAATACTCATTTCAGAAATATAATTTAAATGAGTGTTTTGTGATGCGTGTTATAGATAAATGTGTGATGGTTAGGCACTGCCTCATAAAGGTTATTGCAGTGTCTAGGCACAAAACAAAACTCGTGTCTAGGCACAAAACAAATTTTGTTTTGTTATGAGAAATATTAAACCTACTATCTACTATTATAGTAGATGGTTTTTATTACTTCTAGGCATATATGCTAAGTTGTTTATAGCTCTTTTATCTTATACATATCTTTATGATATGCGTATTAAATTTAATATAAATTAAGTTTTTCTAGAAAAAAAATTGCAAACATCGTATCAACTAAGGACTACAAAAAAATTCCAACTTTATCAATAGACATATTCGAACATGACCATTGAACATAACTAACAAGCATACTTTAGAATTCGATGAAAAAAACACATCACCGTCGGGTTAAGAATTAACAAGAGGATGAGAGAAGTTGGGGAGAGAGAAAATGAATAGAGTTGGGAGTGGAATTATTAACGAAAACTAAAGGACACAAATTATAGATGTACTCAAAACACGCCATTACAAACACGCCATCCTTCCTTATTAGAAGAGTGCATGGGTACCTAGTAGACTCAAAACCGATTGGAACCTACCCGATCAATTCTGGGTAAACTCGAAATAAATTCGAGTATGGTTCATGACAAAATTCAATAACTGGTTAAAATCGATTCCCGGTCCAATACATCGGGGTGCCCGGTACTCGAAACAAGTACTCAGAACTTGTACCATGAAACCTGTACCCTATTGAAACATATTCATTTACAGGTTCCAACAAGGTACTCTATTGGAACCTATTTTTGAAACTTGTAATGAACAGGTTCCAACAAGGTACGTACTATGTTGGAATTTGTACTCTGGAACCTGTAAATGAATAAATTTCGACATGGTACCCGAAATCAGTACTACACCATAGGTTTCGAGTAGAGTCTGATTCCAAAACCTAGGGTTTCCAATTTTGTGCTAATCAATTCCAAAACTTAGGGTATTAGGTGTTATCCAATCGGGTCCAATCCTAATATGTTTTATCTTAATAATATATACGTGCCAAATGGGGTTTTCAATTTGTTCCCTCATCAATCAACTTAATTGTAATTTTTTTAGAAAAAAAATGATGACAAACAAAGAAAATTCTAAATTTTTTAAAGAAAAATTAATAAATATATCACATGAGATTATTGACACATCTAACATATATTTTTATTTAAAATAATTATATACATCAACTTTCAATTTTATATCAAATCTATCATGCCCTATTATTCCAGCCATTATACGATGACATGGAATCTAAATTAGCATATAAAAGATAATATTTTATTCAAATTTGCCATATTATCATACATGGTGCAATAAAAAAAAGCAGCAGCTAAAAAATATTTTTTTATTCAAATCGATCACATTTTCATGCATGCTGATATAATAAAATAAAATAAAATACTAATCCATAAAAACCTCGATCAAACCTGATTGTCTCCCACTCAAATCAGACGGACATTGGAATCAAATTTCATTCCAACTTCAAATTTAACGTCCTTCAACTCATAATTTGAATTATATACTTTCTGAAGACTTATGATGTAGATTAATATTAATGGGAGGCGGTTGGGTTTGGTTGGGTTTTTTAGGAATTAGTATTTTAATTTTTTTTATTAAGCATGCATGATGGTGTGGTAGATTTGAATAAAAAATTATTTTTTAGATGTTAACTTTTTTTTTAATCTCAACCCGTATGATGACGTGATAGATTGAATAAAATATTATTTTTTAAATATTGACTTAGATTTGTTAGTATATAATGGCTGGAATAATAGATAAATGACGACAAAATAAATTTGATATAAAATTAAAAGTTCGAGTATATAATTATTTGAGTAAATACCAAAAAAAATACAAATTTTGGATATTTTTTCATTTTAACATAAACTTTTTCCGTTAGCAAGAAAATACACTAACTTTCATTCCGTTATCACTTTTGACACTCATCATCATTTTTGACGGTTTTGGTTGTTTGTCACTTAACGGCGATGATATGGCAAGTTACTATCCTACGTGGCATTTATTACGATTTTACTCATAGACATATGTAAAGTGACGAAGGGTAAATTTATATTTTGTCATTCTCATCCCCTTAGCTGCACAAGGCCATCTCACTCACGCCTATGATGCAGCTCGCTTGGTGGATGTTGTTCGCGCTGACGACGACGATGTCATTATCATCCCCTCCCGTTCCGACGACAACAACCGAATATTGTTCGCGTCCCTTCCTAGCAGGCTTGCCGCGTACAACACCGCCCCCGACTTCGCCGCCTTAGAACAACAACACCCCCGATTTGAAAGGCCATCATTGAGGCTCGCCGCCCCAACGTTGTTGACAGTGTGATCAACTGCGGCGCTTACGTCGTCCTCGCTGGTGCCATCGTAGTGGATGAAGGAGGTGGTTGCGTCGAGGTCGCTACAAACGGCCTTGCCAAGCTCATCCTGGACGTCGACAATGATGACCTTGGCGCCATGGCGGCAGAAGAGCAGATATATTGAAGCCGGAAGTATAGAGAGAAGATAGTCGGACAAGTTACTCTACTAGAGTAAAGAGAGAAGACGATGGGAGGGGAGAATTGGTGCAGCAAAGTACGGGCGAGGTCTTATGGTCCAGAAGATGGAGTAAGTCCAGTCGTCGGAGCTGAGGTAGATGTTGCAGAGGGCCTCGTGGAGCGCCATGCCACGGCCTCCTTGCTGCTTCTTCCATCCCCTCCGGAGCCCACCATCCCTTTCTCTGTGATCTAATTGTTGAGTTAGTGATGGCTTTTTACTTGCCTCTCTTGCTCTCGACTCATGAATTAATCCATCAGCTTCTCCTTCACTCAATGGTGCCACCGAACCCCACCCGCCCAGCCTTTAATTGCAGTGAAAAATGGTGGGTAAAGGGGGGAGAGAGAGAAGCGGGTTGGGGAAGATTTGGGAGCAGCTGCAGTCTGCCTATTCCCCGAGGGCAGTTTCATAAGGGAAGATACTGGTTTCATCTTCCTCCCTTGTTGCTTTACGGTGGTCCTGCAACTTTAACCTCAGGTTACTTTTACTACAATGGTCAAAGCCTTGGTAAACCAAAGCCTATTTTATCTAAAAAATTAATTTTGAGTTAAATTTCATATGCAAATTTTCAATAGACTTGGTCAAAACCTATAACTCAATCAAAAGAAGCACTTTAGAGCGGCCCCTCCTCATCAACCAATGAGTAAGATTACTTTTGGTTTTGTCATATGCAATCTTCAATTCACCTTGAGATAGGCACGAACGACGAGGCCGCTGGGCCCTTCTCTCAGCCAATCAGAGATCGTCTTATCCCTAGTAATTTTTTTCCTCTGTTTGGAATATCCCGATCGGGTAAAAGGATATCCCCATCAGGTATCACTTTACTTGATGGGGTACAAGTTCCTCATCAAGGTCGGCCTCAGCTCCGACATCGGCGAGGACACCTACGGCCCCCACAACATCATCATCGGCGGTGAGTCCTCCCCCTTACACTGCACCGCCGACATCATTGAAATGGACGAGTGCTTCCACACCACCCTCGACTCGCTCTTCCGGTAGACCTCCTTCTCACCGACAGACATCGACGTCCTCGTCGTTAATGTGTCCATGTCCGCGCCGTCACCCTCGCTGTCGGTGCAGATTGGCTGGGCGAAGACCATCGCCGAAGGCCATCGATGTGGTGCAGTGAGCGACCATTGCAATGGTGGAGGGGCTGAAGGAAGCAGCATAATAATAATATTTTTTAAATAATATATTAGTAATAAAATTGATTTAAAAATAAAAATAATATTCCATGTATGACGAAAATTACCACGTCGTCGTCGTTAAGTGTCACGTCAACCAAAATCGTCAAAAATGACAGTGCGTGCTAAAAGTGGTAACGAAATGAAAAAGTGTATTTTCTTGCTAACGAAAAAAGTTTATGCTAAAAATGAAAAAATATCCAAAGTTCGTATTTTTTTGGATATTTACCCTAATTATTTTAAATAAAATGATAGGATAGATTTGCTAATATCTTTATAATTTGAGATATTTGTTTAAAGAAAAGGGTTAAGGGTGATTTTTGCCCTCCAACTATTGAAAATGAGATAAAAATATTCTTTAACTCTTTTTGGTTGATTTTTACCCTTAAACAAACAAATACAGTTGAAAAATATCATCGAACTATTATAAATGAATAAAAATATTCTTAAACTTATCTTTTTGATAGAATTTTTACCCATAGACAAACGAAAATAGTTGAAAAATATTAATATTTTTATCAATTTCTAAGGAAAAAAACTCTTTCTACCTTTAAATATGAGTAAAAATACTTTTATTTTTTAACTATTTTTATTTATCTAAGGATAAAAAATCTATCAAAAAAAAGTCTCATCGTATTTTTATTCATTTCGAGAATATTTTTCAACCGTTTTTATTTATTTAAGAGTAAAAATTAATTAAATAAGAGTTTAAGAGTATTTTTATCTTATTTTTAATAATTCTACGGCAAAAATCATCCCTAATCCTAAAGAAAATTATATTAAGCTCGACCGATTTTCCATCAAATCTGATTTTGGAGTTAAATCCGAATGAGTTAACACAAATCATTTAAACCAATCTATTTTGAAGATAACAGCCTACCGAGGCAATTCTGTCTCATTCCTCTTCCTGTTACCAGAAGTTCACCTTCCTGTTGACCTTTCCTCCTCTTTTACTCATTCAGCCTCCCTCTCCCCACACGCGAAGAAAAGTAATAGCAACTCCAAATTATTTACACAGATTTCATTTCTTCTCGATCTAAATTTGCATCAATTAGCAAGAAGAGGAGAAGAAGAAGAAGAAGAAGCAGCAGCAGCAGCAGCAGCATGGGCCAATCTTCAAGCACCGGGAGAAGAAGAAATGATTTCCACCAACAAGCTTCTCCCTTCTCCTACTCTTCTCAGCCTCCTCCAACCCAGTCTGCTCCCATTCCCTCACCTTCCTCTCATCCTTCGCCGCCATCGCAACCGCCGCCGACATCCTACTACAGCACCCCCTATCCGATCTCTTCGCATCCTAACCGTAGCAGTTCTTACTACCGCCCCTCTTACCCCCAATATTATGGTCCCAGTCGGAGCGGTGGATGGTGGATGCCTCCTCCTCCGCTGCCGCCGACTTACCCTCACTCTTCCACGATCGTTAGTCAGCAACCAGCACCGGCGTATGTCGAGCAGGCCAAGAAGGTAAAGAATGATATTAACGTGCATAAAGATTCGATTCGACTGGTGCCCGATGAGCACAACCCGGATCACCATCTGGTCTCCTTCACCTTTGACGCTATGGTCGACGGGAGGTATATAATTGTCCTTGGTATTTTTCTTCCTAAAATTGTTTACTTTTGTTGAACTCATGAAATAGTGGATTTTGGACTAATTAAGTGATTAGTATCATTTTTATTTCATTGTTATCATTGTTCTTTGCCTTCCTGCGTATCATCCCACCGAATGCATTTAATCTTTATTTAAGGCTTCAATTTTTTGGTTTCTTAGACCATTTTGCTTTATATTATCTTATTCAATTTACCAGGGTTTCTATTACGGGACTGAGTTAGTGTTCTTTCAGCATTAAGCTTTATTTTGTCATTACCGAACTGTTCTAGCATATTGTTTAATACGTCTCTATTTCATTGTTGAGTTTAATAGAAATGTCACATACTTGCATGAAGTTCAAGACAGATTTCATAGTTATTCTTAAACATCTAATTAGGTTGTACTGAGTTCAAGGTTTAAAATCAGAATTGTTTTCAGCATCAGTGAAATGTTACAGAAATATCTTCTCAACTAACTTTTATGAGGAAGATTCTATGCATAAATTTTTGTTCTTTAATATGTTTTGTTGAAACATCATGTATCCACTTATCTATGGAGTCCTTTCACTAGGATTTTCTCCCCTTTCTAGGCCAAAGGAAAAAAAAACTTATCTGTTATCTCTCTTCTCACGCCCTTGCTTGTGCGTAAAATATTTAGCATCTCTTGCAATTTAGCTTATTATACAAAGCTATATCTGTTACGGCATATGCTTCCTTGTATAAGAAATGTTTGCATGAATCAGTCTCTTTTGTGAAAGCAATGTTGCCACAAAATTCAAGTATGTGATTCATGAAAAAATGAACTGTATATAAAGAACATGATGGAATTTAGTAAATGGATTGACGTGATATGTATTATATTGGAATCATAGACAATTGAGACGCTACTAGTTATGCTTAGGAGGAATACTAATTGTTTGGCAATATCTTTGGAGTAGCTAGTAGTTATGCTTCGGACGATTCCTAATTGTTTGGCAATGTCTTTGGAGTAGCTAGATTAGCCTTATAAGGTTACCGCAATATTTTCCACATACACTTTTTCCTTATAGCTACTTGCCTTTGCAAAGAATGAACATGTAACAAACTTCATATGAAGTTAGAGGATATAAGATTTTGCTGATCTTGTGAGACCAATTTGTTGGAACTTTGATTTTAACTCCACGATTCAGTTTGGTTGGGAGCTTATGTATCCTTCAATCAACAAAACAAACCTGCTGCATTTAGACCCGCTAAAGCAAGCATGATGAAGGAAAGTATTCTGTATGTTTAATTAGTGGCCTTCTTTTTAGTGTATTTACTATAGTAAATACTTTAAATAGTTCCACTTGGGCACTAGACAGTTTTATCATCGTCGATTAGTGTAAGAAAAGAAAATATATTATTTTCAGATATTCAAAGCATGCCACTGTGGAAAGACATTTTTGTACATGTGGTTGTTGTTGCTATTCACTTACTTGGTGACCATTTTGTCCACTTATATGATTGATGCTTTTAGAAAATTGAATTATATGTATTAGCGATAAATTTGTTATTGAATTGCCTCCAAAATCTTTCCAAAACATGAATCATCATTTGTGCTAGTTTCATATATTAGGAAGCTAATCTGCAACTACATGATCCCCACAAATTCAGGATGTAATACCAATGAAATTCTTCCATAATACAATCGTCAATCTTGCCCTAAATTCATGTTGATACTGACTAGCAGACTATTGGTTGAAGATGACTCGAATCACTAAATCGTGTTGGTTTAACATAAGTTTGAAGTCTTTGTTCTTCAGTACACTGGAAAAATGCAATTTCTTTTCTAGGATATATATATATAGATTTGACCCCCTTTTTTTCTTTAGGAATTATGATGAATATTTTTTAAATTATTATTCCTAATAGTCAAGTCCAATGGAATTTCTGCTGGTTTTTTTCATGAGTGAATTGGGTGAGAGGCTGAAGTAAATTGTCTCAGCTGCTGATTTATCTTTGTTTATTGCTTGGACTAGTCAAGGAACCTACATCAATTTTGCAAGCTTGTGTGTTGAGAAGGTCTTGAGCCTCATTTATCTGAGCTGAACTAAAATATTAGATAGCACTTCATGTTTTAAGCAATATATAAAACATGTACTGCCATAACTTAGGAATAATATATTATGTGTAGTAATTGCAAACTAGATTGGATTACCAATAAATTTCTTGCGGAATAATTATGTGTGGATATTTTAGAACAGTCTCTACATGTTACAAATTTATTGATACAGACTTAAATCATAAGCACTTACTTTTTGGTAACTATCAACAAAACCACTGAATGTTTCTAAGCTTCCATAATTTTGAGACTTTTAACTTAGAAACTGCTATGTTGCAGTTGATTCATTCTAATGTGTTAATTAGATTATATGACAAGTTACGAGCAAATGATAGTCAACACTAGTGTTTTCAAAATGATCATATTGGACGCTAAGACAATGCACCAAAGACTAAAAGTGTCTTAGCCTTGTTGAGTTGATTTAGGTGAGAGCTTTTGGGTTTAAGCACTCACTTGGGTCAAGATGAGAACTGCCCAAAGCTCTCATCTAATTAAGTTTTACCTATATGTATATTTTAAATTCTTTTGTTTTGGTTTTAAGTTGCTTTTAACAATTAATACAGAAGCTTATGGTGATATGGTTGACATGATGTTGTAGATACCATATCTTTGAAAGACATTGGGAAGATAACAGTGCAATCTTCTCGTGATGCTGGAGATGAATTGATGTTTAAGGATGATAACTTGAGATGATTTATTACTGTGTTGGAGAAGGAAGGAAAAATAGCCATATTGTAAGCAAGATCAAGATGAGTGTGTTCATCTTCATGTTCCGAATCGCACCAAACTTTGAGGATGAAGAGGCTGATTTAGATGAGATTGAAGAGAAAAATGTAGAAAGTTATCATAGAAGAGACTTAGAGAAAGAATCTGACTACGAGTTTTAGATTTGGAAAGGTTATAAGGTCCGATAGGATGGTGAATATCATCATATCCTGGAATTATTATTTAGTTGTAGTGTTCTTAAAATTTAGAGATACTAGCTAAGTTAAATAATATAGAACTTATTTCATATAATTATAAATACATAATTTCTTATGAATATTGTATATTGTACTCATTTTTTAGAAGTTAATGCCTTGCTTCAATTAAGTGAGTACTTTTTTAGCACCTAGCGCCTTAGGTGTTTTTAGGGGTGCAGTGCCTTGAAGGCGTCTTTCACCTTTAAAAACCTTGGTCCACACTCACAAACAATATCATAGGATTTTATTCTTTTCAAATAAATTCCTTGTTGTTATCCAGTTGTTTCTAGTCATAATGCTAGTCATGTTTTTATTCGAGGAATTCTTTGGTTTTGTTAAAAAATTTATTGAAGTTGTCTTTATTAACAGTGTCACTGTCTATTACTTCGCCAAGGAAGGAGCAAATGGCATTGTTCCTTTATATACGGATATGTACACACCTAAACCAATACCCTTCCTAGAAGGACTTGGACAGAAATTTGTCCAACCATCAGGATCTGGTATTGACTTGGGCTTCTTTGATTTAGATGAGCTCTCACATCCAGTTCAAGGAGATGGCTTCCCTTTGGTAGTCTATGCTGAATCTTGCCGAACATTCTTATCTGAAAATCAAGATATTATCCAATCCTCTAATACTGCTAATGCACAAATTACTCAAGCTGTGATAGAAAAAAATAATGATGGGATATTTAAAGTCAAGGTAGTAAATCAGATATTGTATGTTGATGGTGAACGATATGAACTGCAAGAAATCTTTGGCCTTGTAAGCTCAGTGGAAACAGAAGTTAATGGTGAAGAAGATGCTGATATGGGAAAAGAATGTGTAATTTGTCTGTCAGAACCAAGGGATACTGCTGTACTTCCTTGCAGGCATATGGTTAGACTTCAAATAATTTTTACTTTGATCACTAATGATTTCATAATGAAATTATGTTATCCTCTCACCTTTAATGTTAGAGTTTTCTAATAATTTCTATTGCTTCCAGTGCATGTGCAGTGAGTGTGCAAAAGCATTAAGGCTACAATCAAATAAATGCCCAATATGTCGTCAACCTGTTGAGCAATTGATGGGGATTAAGGTGAATAATACAGAACCATGACCACGTTCAAAGTCTTTTGGTATGTTAGTTTTTGCAAAATTTTCCTTTGTATGTGTGTGCATAGTTATCATCAATAAAGATATGTTTATGTACATTGATGTATATATGCAGCTTCATATAGCAATGTCATAATCTGAAGGTATTTTTATCCAGTATTGCCATTATATATGTACTCATGATGAGTATGAGGCAGCTGTATGCAAGAGTTTTATTCAATATTGTCTCTGTTTTTGTTCAACAATCTTTTAAATGTATTTGAATTCCTTTTTTCTTATACTCTGTCTTTGGTTGTTGATTTTACATGAATATCACTTCATATATGTTTTGACAGTCCAAATCGATTCATATGTGTTTCGACAGTTTGGACTATGGAACTTGGATCTAGAATTATTTGTTAACTAGAGAAATTTTTCAGACATTTTATACTAGTTTTGTGTACCATATTGTGTTATCTTTTCGTTTTAGAGAACTTTTCGACAAGTTCCTCTGCAGAAAATAACTGCTGTAAGATGGAAATCATTTTAGCCAACTTCATTGTTTTTGGCATACAAGTTGGTGTTGGATCGCAAGTCTTACATCTAAAACTTACTTTAGGATTAAATTAGGGACCTCCCAGTAGAACTTGATTATCAATTGTCAGCAAATTTGCTCCAGAAATCAGGCTTTAAGATATGTGAGCCTTGAACTCTCAGGCTGTTCAAATGTCCCAAGCCATTTTTAAACATGGTTAAGCTCCAAAAGTTATTCATAGAATATTCAAGGAGTCATTAAATGTTTAAAACTGGCGTAGGTAATTACTTCTAGTACAGTTTAAACATGAGGAAATTTGAGTCAAATTGGACAAAAGATCGCCAGAGCCTTGCTTGGTCTCAAAAGTTTCCTTCGTATAAGCCAGGATTGTATACAGTCTCAGTGTAAGCATCTCGTTAAGAAGAATTCATCTCAGGACTCGTGTGAATACTTACTGACTATATGTGCAAAATGTTATACTTGCATCTATTGATGTAGTTCTTTTAAATGTGCATGATGTTGTTAGTTCTTGCACCTGCAGATTCCTTGTTTGTTTATCCTCAGAGAGTATGAAGTTAACTGTGGAGTAATGCTACGTGCAGCAATTTGGGAACGTATCTTTGGCATGGCACCAAATTAGCATACCTGCATTTGCTCATCCATGTAGGCCTGCTGTGATACTTAGTTCCCTGCAATTTTATTCATTGGAAACTGGAATGCAATGCATTAGCAAATTAAGGTTTTCCAGATGCATGCATGTTTCATTTCTAGTAGAATAACAAATAGCTAAACCATTGTGTTCCTGCCTGAGGGTCCCCGGGGCAGAGCTGTCTGACTCAGCTTGAGTCTGGCTCGAAGGTGTTGTTCGAGTGGAGCCCCTTGGGTGGAGCCACATGGTTCGGTTCGGGGTGAATGGTGGGGCGCTGCTGGCTCTAATCCGACCGGGCCTAATAGTTCTAATCTAGTTCACATTGTTTGAGGGAATACAAATAGGTAAACCATATTTTAGAGAAAAAAGGAGGCATGATCACGAATTTGCATACCTGGATTTGAATGCACTGTAGGCTTAAATGCACAAAACAAAACACTTATGTAGTGTATGCATAGTTGCCTGTGATTTTAGTTGTTGGAAACTGGAATTGCCATGTGTTAGACTGGCAGTATAGTTACAATTTGCTACCAATAATTCAATATTATTCTGTTAGCTTCTGTTTTACTCTTAATGTGAAAAATGGGTGTTTCACTGTTTACAAGTTCAACAAGTCCAATTTATATTTTAGTTTCTGCTTATGGGGATTTTTTTCTCATATCTGTTAAGGATGAGGAGCTAAATGCCTCCAAAAGTTTCAATAACACCGCTACTCTTTGAGGTGCCTTTTGAAAGACCAAACCCTGCGTGAGCCCACTCAAATTATAATAGATTATGCAGTAACATATGAATGTAAGTTATTTCACAGAAATTTGTTGGTAGCATACTAAAGAGGTGTATCTATCAGCTGTGATTCCGGTCACCCTAATTGCAGCAAGCCAAAGATCTTCATGGAAAGTGAACCCTTCAATCCCAACTTTATCTTGCATTACTACTAGCTCAGAATGAGTGTGATGCTTGTCTGCCGTCTCTTCTCGGTGAAGAAAAGTCAGACGACTCTGATGTTTGTCTGCCCTTGATGGGTAACCATCATAATCGCTGACATAATTCCTCTGTCCAATATTCTGTCATAGAAGTTTGATTCCTGACACAATTCTTTCTTTTTTCCACTTCTCTGTCATGGAACTTTGATTCAGCAACTCTGTGGTCCATGGTCAGTGATCAGCAATCCTGTGCCACATGATTCAAATTCATGTGTCCATCATATGATCAACCATGCATGATGCATTGGCATGTTTGACATATTATGCAGTTTTATGTGTTCATATCAATGCATGAAAACATCCAGCTGAAGCTATTGAACTGCTAAAGTTCTCTGGTATAATCAATTTCAATATCTGCAGGCTGGCGGAGAGACAAATATAGACAGCGTATGCAGATTTACCACCGGGATGGGTACACATATTTTCACAATCAACCGCAGTCTTGTCTTCAACTGCTCAATTTTTTTTCGATTTATGTGGTTTGACTAATGGAACTGGTTTAATTTTAAAATATAAAAATTTGGATCCCTAGTCTTAATCTAGGTCTGATTAATTTTAACTTGATTCAATCGTTCTTTTCGTCGATCCAGCTTCAAAGTAAAACTTGGACGGGATCCCAAATAAATTCTCAGTCAAACTGATCGTACTGGCCGATCTGATCGACTGATCCTGTGTCGATGCATTCTTTCTTGTTACATAACATGGAATTGCCACGTATCGAGCTTTGAGTATCCCTCATTTCATCGTCACTCTTTTTTGCAACAAATATGAAATTAAATATTTTCTAGCTTTATTATTGCTTTTGCAATTAGATTATTTTTTTTGCAGCCCTTTCACCTCCTTATAATTCAGAAGCATAAAAGTTGAAATATGATGCTACACAGTGATCAAGATCTTCTGTATATGCATTAATCGTAATTTCTATTTTTATGTAGCATCAAACATAAGCATTAACTATAGTATATTCATATCTTCTGTATATGCATTAATCATAATTAGATCAAATTTAAGTCAACAAATAACAATCCTTATAAAATCTAAGTAATCGATACTTAGATTCGTTGCATGACTCATTGCACTTGTGTAGGGCTTCATCTTGCACTTTATTGATTTGATGAACTTTAATTAATTTCAGCTTTAGACTCATCAACGCGACAAAGAGCAGGAAATTTGAATCCAGAAGCAATTTATAAAAGTAAAAGCTAAAGTAAAGAAAAAATAAGAACTAATTCTTTTATTTTAGAAGTACATGAAAGTAATATAATGCCCAAACTCTTTCGGGAGAAGGCAAACTTGTACCTATATCAAATAAAACTTGTGTAGCACTTCTCCATCTGTATATAGCCTTTTCTTTCTTTTTCCTCCTGAAAAATCACACTTTGAAGTTCTTATCACGGCCATATGGCATGGGAGAAAGAAATGTTTCTAATTTCGTATCAGTTGTTGAATTCGTTGAATGATCAATTCTTAGGTTTGATCAATCTAAACTTGATTATAGAATATACTCTAGTTGTCCGAAAATGCACTTCAATGCCGATCTATTTCTCTATCTATCAAGATGGACGAGCATTGTTACAGATGTCAAAATGAATTTGTACTTCACTAATAGTGCCTAATATATGTAATATTTACTAGTGATTGTTATGTTTTTTAATTATCATCCTTCTTGCTCCATTGATTCAAGGTAGTTGCAATCCTTATTACAAATTTTGAGTTGGCATGAATTGAGATCATGCCACTTATTTTGACTAATGTGAGCTTAAAACACATTAGAATATATTCGTATATAATTGGGGACTAATTGTAGTTATCTATATGTATAATTCTGAACAAGAAGATGATAAAATTAAAAAAAAAATAAAAAAAAATAACCGTATATTCATTGTACACTCAATATTAAAATCATATTCAACGCTCTCTCATTTGTTATTGTAACTTATGTTGTGTGCTATCATGTGAAACAAACTTATTGCAACAAATGTTTCTTCGTAGGATCTTTAATAGCTTAATTTTACAAATTTAATTCAATTCTAAGATAGTTTAAAGAAGTGATATATTGTATATATTTCAAACTGCATGACCCTTGTAAGCAAGGTTATCACTATTTTAACTTGATATTAGAAAAATTATTTTATCTTAAAGTATTTTAATTAATTAATAATAATTTATTAATACTAGTAATTAATCAAAATAATGTTAAAAAAAAAAGAATTCGTTTGAATTTGGTTTGACAGATTTAGCCGTTTAGATATGCCTACATAATAAACTACACATATATTTTATTATGTAGAGATTGATAAGTCTGACATATTTTTTAAATAATTGTTTTCATAGAAAATGTAAAATATCATTTCAACCAAATATATACGAGGATTCAAGAGGAACTGAGGAATCCTCAACCCTTGTAAGCTCCCAAGTCCTAAGAAGAGGGGGGTCCACTTCCTCTGCCAACGGCTAACCCCTCTCTCTCTCTCTCCTCGAGGACAAACAACACTGAATAAGAAGTTCCCTTGCGTTTAGTTTCTCTTCACCATTTGCTTCCTCGACATCACAATTGTGTTGCATTTTGGTTGTAATCAAAACATTATCTTTTGCGCTTCCTCTTCTTCTTCTAGATTCTGGAAAGGATGAGCAAATTAGAGGAAGACTCCAAGTTCCTCAAAATACAGGTAAATTAAAGTTTCTTACTTTGCTTCTTCTCAACTCAGAATCTTCCATGACACATCTCTTAATTTCCATCCATTTGTAGACATGCATTCTTAAGGTGAACATACACTGTGATGGATGCAAGAAGAAGGTCAAGAAACTGCTTCACAAAGTTGATGGTACTTCTTCTTCTTCTTCTTCAACATTGTTTTCCCCCCTCTCCCCGCAAATTTGCCCTAAAAAATCCTTTTTTCTCTCTCTGTTTTGCTTGGCAATTTGCTACTGGTTTCAGGGGTGTACACAACCAGCGTCGATTCGGAGCAAGGGAAGGTGACTGTCTCTGGTAACGTCGATCCAGCGGCCCTCATTAAGAAGCTTGCCAAAGCCGGGAAACACGCAGAGCTTTTGGCCCCAAACGGTGCTGTCAACAACAAGAGCAGCAATAACCAGGCCGTGAAGACTCAACCGCAGACCGGCAAAGGGCTACACAAGGACATTGCGAAGCCCATCAATGGCGGAAATGGCCGTGGGAAGGATCACAAAGGGCAGCCGTTGCAGCCGCAGCCCACGTTGCAGCAGCAGCTGTTGCTTCAGCAACGGCTGAAGCAACAGCTGCAGCAAATGAAGGGTTCCAAAGATGTGCAGCTACCTCCCTTGAAGCAGTTTAATTTCCCACCTCAGAAGGATCCCAAATCTGTGAACTTTACTCCGCATTCCAAAAGGTTGGATGCCTTTGACGAGGACGACGATGAGTTTGATGATGATGATGATGAATACGATGACGACGAGATGGATGACGAGTTCGACTGCTTCGACGCCGACTTCGACGGAGACTTCAAGAACATCAAGATCAAGCCGGCTATCTCGACGCCGAAGGGGAACGGCGCGAAGGGCGGCAAAGGAGGCGGAGGAAATGGCGGCCCCGCCGCCGGTGCTAAGAAAGGTGTACAAGTTCCAGTGCAGAACAAAGGGGCAAATGGGAAGAAGGGCAGCAGCGGTTCTGTCGTAAAGAATGGTGGTGACTTTAACAAGGGCATTCCAAATGGCAATGGCGGCCACCATGGCCAAGCTCAAGCTGGGAAGAGTAGCAACAATCCGGCCAATGGAGCCAAGATGGTGTACGGGAAGAATGAAGTGGCCGGAGTCGTCGGCGGCGTTGGCCATCCCATGGTCCGTCCTTCCATGACGGGTCAAGTCTTCCCCGGCCGGAGCACGGCGCCGCAGACAGCGAACATCCGAGCGCCCATGGGCCAGATGGGGAATATTCCGCCGGCAGCGGCAGCGGCGTCGATGCAGCGGCCTTTGACCGGAGTTCCACCGCCCGGCTACTTCCAGACAGGGATGACGGCGCCGCAGCAGCCGCCGCCGCCCGAGGTGATCGCCGCCGCCGCCGCCAATCCATTCCAGCAACATTACATTGCAGCGATGATGCATCAGCAGCAGCTGCAGCAGCAACACCAGAGAATGATGATGATGAACGCGCAAGAACGCGCCGCCGCCTTCCAGCCGATGGTGGGGTATGCACGGCCGCCGGTTCCTTTCTACAACATGCCGGCGTCTCCGGCAATGGCAGCGCCGATGCACCACGGTGATCCGTACACCACCATGTTCAGCGACGAGAACGCCACCAGCAGCTGCTCAATTATGTGAAAAGAAAGCGACGACGACTCTTCGATCGCATCCAACTACTCTGTTTTCAAGCTGAGAAATAGAAATATTTCCATGCAAATACATAAAAATGCATCATCTACTTCCTGGGTTTTCGAATGTTCAAAAAGATTAACATTTAAATGCATTATTTCCTGCTATTTATTCTTCTTATTTTTCAGTAGTCCTCTTATATATGTTTTAATTTGATGAAAGAGGGAAGCAAATTCCAGCATTTAAGTATGCAGGAAAGCTTAGAATATAATGCTTATATTGCAAAACTAGTTGCTGATGTAAAATAGCAGTAATTTCTGGCTTATATTACAAAATGAATGGAATTTGTTGGAGTATTGATTAGTTTAGAATAGCCTATAGATTAAATAAGCTTATCCAATCAAAATTTATTTAGAATACATGTACAGCTTTTGCATTAAAAAATGTTTGTTCTAGCAACAAAATCTTTCTGTGGCACACTTGTCTTGCTTTGAATCATTGTTTGGTTAGGTGTGAAGATTTATCTTGATCAAATATCTGCTTTATCCTCATGCTGCACTGCACTTTTTCCATGCTATGTTTTGCTTCATTTGGGAGCAAAATAGAATCTTAAACAAACTTTTAGCTGTAAAAGTTCATCTTGCAGATTGAACTTAATGCTGCACATCAATTGAACTAAGACAAGATTAGAACATATTCACTTGGGGTTCCCCTTTTTTTTCTTTTATCTTTTTGACTAAGAATAACTGAAAATTGATTGAATTGATCCGCTAACATCATATCACTACATTCCCCGGGTTGATCTTAAAATTTGGATAATCAATTAAGTTGGACTTGAAATTTTCTAAAGAAACTGGAAGTGACACACAATACCACATTCACTTGTTAGTTTCATTTTTTTCCTATTTTGTGAAATAGTGGAGTTTAAATAAAAAAGCTTAGAAATGTACATTCTTCTTCTTCTTCCTAAACAGCTAAACTTGTCCTTGGATAAAGCAGAAAAGGCTCAGGCTCTGAAAGGTGGACTGCAAGACAAAGGAATCAAGCAACCTCTGCCTAGGGATGGAAGTTAATCCTACCCTTCTTTTTACTATTTCCCTAACATAATTAAAAGAAAGAGAGTGATGCTTTCGATCGTTGGGAGAAGAGCCCTCTCTAACATAATATGATGCCCTCTTCTGCTCTTCTCTGCCCTTCTTTTACTTTATTTTTCTTTGCCTCTCTCTCTTTCTTGTCTTTACTCCAATTCTATGTCCTCAGCTCCCCAAAACTTTTGACCTATTTTGTACTGTCTTATTGATTAGATGCACTTCTCTCTCAATCTTTGTGCAACCCCTTTTAAACTTGGACTGATCAAATCAATATTCTTTAATCTTTAATGTGGATTGGGTTTCAAATTGATTGGTCTATTGATTTTTGAGTTTATTAATCTGGTTCGTTGAATTTGATTTTGAGTTTGATCAAATTTCACCCCATTTGATAGATTGTTAATCAAAGATGATTGTGTTGCGACTCAGATGGTAAACTGAGTTTATTTGGTCATCTATTCGCCCACCTGAATTGAATCGGTTTTATACTCGACTTTATTGATCCTAGCACTAGCCGATTAATAGAGTAATTTTAAGTTTCTGGAAAAAAAAAATGATAAACTGAGTTGGAAACTTCTTATGCAGTATTTGAAACCTAGTTTAATAATTGCTCAACCTCATTTGTATATAAGTCTTACTTTGATACCAATAATTCCTATTTCGTTCGAATAATTAGATTTAACTTCGTAGACCTATTAGCCTAACTAATATAATATGCTTAAGTTGAAATAAATTTATCTCACTTAATTAAGTCTTAATGTAAAAGCATAACTTAAAATTTCATACCTTAGTCGAGAGTCAGAGGGCATACGAGACTTAGCCTTACAGGAACATCTTGTTCTTGAGTAGTCTTTTTTTTATATATATATTGGCTCCCTTATCAAATTAAAGAATAAATAAGTAAATATTGCTTTGGTATCAACTATCAATGATCAACTTTATAGACCTTAGCTTATTAGTCTAATGCTTAAGTTAAAATTGACAATAGTTCACTTATCAAATTTTATTAATCAACACAACTTTCCTCACAACTTTCCTCATATTCTCTCTTGATGTGAGATTAATTTGTGATGCTACCACAAATTGACTTTTAACTAATTTGTTTTTGAAGAAAAACTTTAATTGATTCCAAAACAATATTATGGTGTAATCTTAAAAACTTTGTACATAATATAAATTAAATTAAATGAATCAAACCCAAATTATGATAAAATTAACAAATTTAACTCAATTTTTAATTTGCGTCAAGTCTAACTCATATTTTTGAATTAACACTAATTATATATCATCGTCAAGTCGTTATTAATGAACAATTAGTTGCTGATGTAATGTTCAATCAACAACTAATATATTAATTTTTAATACTTATATACACAAATAAGCAGTCAGATATTAATAAAAAAAGAAAATAAAAATAAACCCTTAACTCGACATCAGTCCTCACTTGAACTGATTGGGACACCACGTGAACAACTAACTTATTTTTTAATATTCGATTGCTAACTTGTATATATAATATAAGTATTAAAAAATCAAAATATATTAGTTGTTAGCTAGGACACAACGTCTATTTCATTAAGAGTGACTTGATGTTGGAATATAATTAGTATTAATTCGAAATTCAGATTAGATTTTATGCAAAATAAAAGTTGGATTAAATTTGTTAGTCTCGTTGTAGCTTGGGTTAGATTCATTATTTTTTTTAAAAATTAATATTAATTAGGTCAGTTCATACTAATTATTTATTTCATTATCTTGACCTTTCCAAGCTCAACAACATAACCATCTTGATAGTAATTATTGATAATGATATATATAAGATGGCTTTTGATGAAGGTTGAGCTTGCTTGTCCAATGAATTATTTGTACTGCTCTTATTTGTTCACACATTACTCCTTGAACTTCATAAGATCAAAATTGAAGTATACCTTGATTAGAGGACTATTGTCTCATGTAGCCAAAATTGAAGATATCAAAGTTGATCTGTCAAGTACCAAGCAGTGTGTCAGGCATGGATTTTGACCAATGGTTAGCATATTCCTACTCCTGTGACATCTTTGGTTTTGTTGAGTGCACTTGGTGGGATTTCTTTTTTTTTAAAAAAAAATAAAGATAGAAAAGCACGATATATCATATTAAGGTTCGAATCTTATTTCTAGACAACATACAATATGTTGCCATCCATAGTTGGCTAAGTGGGATTCCTCCTTGCATTTGAAACAACTACAAATGATTTGTGATATAGTTGCAATTAGTGATACAATAATTTGGTTAATCATATTTTCTTTGAATATTCCAAATTGAAACCATTTAGAAAATCACTATCTAAAATCGAAACCTAAGCCGATCGATTTTTAATATTGCTATTCAAAATCAAAATCGTTTAATTAACTATTAGATATCTGATGATTAACCGAACAAGCTTAAATAGTTCATATAGATGAGGCTAATTGGTTATTAGAAGATTAATCGATTACTAAAAGAATAAAAAAATATTTCTAATTCTATACTTATATTATACGATAAATCTATAATTGGTTTTGATTATCGGTCACTGATTATCCGTGAATCGAAAATCAAAATCGAACAGAATTAAATCAATTTTTTGAATTCATTAATTGAAACTGAAATTGAATCACGAAATCACTATCTGAAATCGAATTTTATAATTTAATCTTGAACTTCCGAGAGCGAGCTTAATAGTCGTCCTCCATTAATGGATATATGTAGGTTGAGTTTGCTGATGAACCATGCATATTTATGTTATTTTGTTTTTCTAACAAATTGTTGAGAAATCGGAATTCTTTTTTAACCTCAGTATTGCTCAAATAAAAAAAAATCTAAATGAAAATTTACATTCAAATAAAAAAAAGTTCAAAATGTATGAGAGTCAGAGCATCCATCCTATACAGATGCAATAAATTAGGAACTAATGCATTCAAGAACAGCAGGAGAGATTAATTAATTCAATGTGACTGATTACAATTACAATGAAAATTATCCTTCCATATAAATTTCGGAAGATATTTGTTAAGCTTGTTCAATGGATGCATGCTAATATTACAAATGGCACTTTCAATGCCAAAAGTGGATTGGTTGAAGACTTGAAGTATTTTCTTCGTTCATTTTCTTATTTTGATCTTTATTTATTTTCAGTTATATATTATTATTTTTTTGAAAAAAACAAACCTACTTCTAATTGCATTTTGATTCCGAACTAATTGAACCAATAAAATTAGGAATATATGGGTAAAGCAATTTAAGAAATATAAATTTACAAACAGTGGTTATAAATATCTAATTATGCTGCCGCCTTATTTTTCTATCCAATCTTTTTTACTTTTCTCAAATTTATTTTAACCTTTCTGCATTTATTTCAATTATATTCTATTATTAATTATTATATCATTCCCAGTTACCTTAGTTATTTCCAGTTGGGCCCAGACCCAGGCCCAGTCATTTCCAGTTACATAAGATGGAAGACTCCCATCATAATTAGGCATCGATAAATAATGAGAGAGGAGAGCAAGGAGAGCAAATTTGACCTAAGTAGTAATTAGGGTTTGATTACTATGTTTTTCAAACCAATCGGTCTAAAAAATTAGGTTTATAACTATGAGTGAGCAGGTCCATGTATCGTATATTTTTTATGATACCCGGATCCTACGATTAGTTCCTAGGTTTTGAATCTGGATCATACTTTGTTGGAACTTAGAATCAGACCCTACATGAAATCGGTGGAATACCACAGGTTCCGGGTACAAACTATTGGAACATGTAATAACATCATAGGTTTCGAGTACCCTGTTGGAACTTGTGGTGTACTACAGGTTCAAGGTACATTGTTAGAGTCTGTTTATTTTTGTTCTCTTTTTATATATCATAATTCAATTTAAAAAAGGCTAAAAATGTAAAATTGAAGCTGACAAATACATAATAAAATTATGTGGTTAGGGTTAGTGGATATTGGATTTGGATAATAGGTTTGTATAGCGAGTTGACGGGTTTTACGTAGTGAATAACTAGATATATTTTAAACTATATAAGTATATATATGTAACAACCCAGTTTCAAATACATGTTCTGGTTTCGGATCCCGAAATCGAAATCGAATTTAACTGATTTCTTAATTTCTTACCCATACCCTACCCAAATTTAATTTGGGTCTACTCATAACGGGTAGGTCTACATGGTACCCATGCACACCCTTATTTATAACTGTGTCAGAGAGAACAAACCAAAAAAAGTTAGTGGATTATATTAATTAATTCGTATTAGAGGATGATGATGAAGAATTTAATACGATGTAAGATAGAAACTTTTCTTACGCGCTTGGTGAATAAAACGGAAAAAAAAACTACGACTATAGATCCCCACACAAGAATGAACCTAGCATTAATAAGAATGAATAAATGATGACTGAACCTAAAGTGAAAGTGTTATGTTCGTTTTTTCACAATACAGGTTTATTCTTACTTTTGGTTCAGTCTTAATAGACTAGCTAAATTCATTCCTACGAAGGGCTCCATAGAAGTTGCACTCCAATAAAACATAGTAATTATATGTTCTCGCATGAGATCGAAAACAATGCAAGTCCTGGCTCCTAGTTGGATACAGCTCTGGGGTGACCTGCAAAGACACTCTGATGCACAAGTGAGGACGTATTCGAGATGTGTTTGTAAAGAATTGGATTCCAGAGATATTTGTAGGTGCAAGATTTGATTTATAAGGCATGTCTTCGATGAAAGGTATTCGACATGAATTTTTCCTTAATTATCGCAAGGATATATCTTGAATGGGGTCAATTGCCGAATTTTTCCCCTTAATTGTGATATGATCATGAATGCTCTCGGGGTGCTTGACTGGAGCCCTCGGGTCGAACTTGGGCCAGACCAGCACGACCAGGGTTCCCAAGTGGTTAGGCCGAGCTACATGTGCTTCACGAGCCTATTAAACGGGCCCAAAGAATTAGTCCGATCCAATATATGTTCATGAAAACTCAATCATATATATTATATACATAAGAGAATTAATATGCGGGTTAAGAATATGTAAAATGAGATTAAGCCAAGTGAAACAGCTAGAGGACAATAACATAGTGCAGATAAACAAAGGACGATAATAGAGTGTGGATAAAAAGAGGATGATAACATAGTGTGGATCCATAAACATAGGACGATAACAGAGTGTGGATTAAATTTTTTAATCTCATTGGTTAATTTATTATATATTTTTGGTCAATTGTGGAATTTTGCCCCTTATAGATAGCTGGATCTAAACATGCTCTTGTATTATATCCCACTTAGTTGGCCGCTCAACAAAAAATTCTCAAGAAGAAGAAATTAGCATATATTCCAAATTTCCATGATTACAACCAGTATAACATATTTAATCAGTTAAAACTCTCACAGCTGCATACATGCAGCACACAGCCACGCAAAAGAGTTTCTTATATATCAGTGCTATTATTCTTCTGCTGCCCCAAATCACCTCAGCAAAGTTGAAGCATAACTTTATATATCTTCTCTATCCTGTCGCGGACTTAATTATATCATATTGATAAATTGCACCTCCGATATAAATCCATATATATCGGCGTGCATGACTGCATGGCAGTACTTCACAGCTGCTGCTTGCCGGTTTGTTCAAAGAGCGCATCGAGCATCTCCATCAAGTCCATATCCCTCTTCACGCTATTCTCATCGTCCGGTGCCATCATCAGCGGCGGCGGAACAACGTCGTCCCACGTCGCCATCGGCGCCGGCGCCGTCGTGATCTCGCCTCCGTTTTCCAGCCCTTCGAACAGACGGCTAATCTCGTCCTGCTCAGAAGTAGTGCCGCCGAATCCCCAGCCGCGAGGGAAACCGTACTCATCAGTCACGGCTTCTTTGTGAATAGCACCGTCGCAGTTAAAATTAGGATCGATCGTGAGCTGGGGAGCGGGAACTAGTGGAGTGCGCATATGAAGAATAGGGTTAGGGTTTTTGTTCATGCTGATGGTGCCACTTGTTTGGGTTGAGGGCAGGTTGAGGCTCTTGATGTACTTCTGCAGGAGCGAGCTGTGGGAGGATTCCTTGCATCTGAGACGCGCACGGCGAGAAGTCTGCCGACGTTTGTTGGTGTTCCAGTGGTTCTTGATAGCGTTCTCGGTGCGGCCGGGGAGCCTCTTGGCGATCTCCACCCACCGGTTCCCCAGCTCGGAGTGAGCTTGAATCAGGATAATGTCTTCTGCTTCGGTCCATGTGTCCATCTGCACCGTATAGCAGAACAATATCACTCCGGGATTGCTGACTAATGGTTCTATCATGTAAGATCTTACAGATAATTAAATCCAAATAAATAGGAGAGGAACCAGATAAATCTTATGGAGGAACGAACCTTGATATCAGGCCTTAAATGGTTATGCCACCTTTCCCTGCACTGCTTCCCAATTCTTCCATGAAGCATTCGAGCTACTTGCGACCATTTCTTGATGCCATGTTGTTCAACCAATTCAATCAACATGCTACACCAAAACCTCCAAAACAAGCATTTTGTTTAGTATCGATCGATATATATACCCTCCTAAAAAAGATGAAAAAAATGCAAACCTGTCTTCTTCGGCAGTCCATTGCCCCTTCATTGCATACGAAGACGTCTTCTCCTTGCCTTCTTTCTCCTCCTTACTCTCCTGATCATATCCGTGAACTTTCTCATGAATTGGGCAAATTTCCACCACCAGCATCGTCGGAGTTCGGAATGATACTTCAAAACGATTGACCCGTCGAGTCTTACGAATCACCAAACCTTGATTCATAGCAGACTGCACGCCGCCGCTGTGGAGGCTTTGCTTTTCTTCATCTTGGAGTGTGGCTGGCGATGGTAGCTGATGGCTACTATTACGGCACCCGAAATCCATGAGGACGGAAGAAAACAAAGAACGAGAGATCAATACGAGAGAGGAGAAAGATGAGACCTGA
This sequence comes from Canna indica, assembly GCA_034359265.1. Classification (NCBI taxonomy): domain Eukaryota; kingdom Viridiplantae; phylum Streptophyta; class Magnoliopsida; order Zingiberales; family Cannaceae; genus Canna; species Canna indica. Next base: position 2,269,512 of record CP136891.1, read on the forward strand.
GGTTTTAGGCGGTGTAATTTTCTCTGCAGACGACGTATCTATTTATACCAAAAAATTGGCATTTCGGTTCCTGATAGCCGTTGATTAAAGGCAGATCGACGGCTAAAATGGCGTGAGAATTGCGTCTTGCAACAAGCTTGTTTATAAAATGGATAGTGACGAATGAATTCGTCCGAAATGTGGAAATAAAATGATTACAACTGAGTTATTATTGGTTGATAGTTAATTGGAAAAAGGCTGATGGGAATGGGAAGAACTCCCAAGTTCAATTGGAACATTGCTTATTACATAAAGTGGACATTTGGAGGGATTTGTATGGATACATTTATTACATTCTAAATTTAATTGGGGGAAAAATGAATAAATTGTGTTTTTTTAATTGAGAAAATTATATATAATATTTGAAACTGCATGGAAAACCTTGTTTTGTTTACTTTATTTGGTAAATATTTACCTTTTGCAATATATTTATTATTTAATATTAATTCTCCCGGAAAATAGGCGTGAAGCAATAAATAAAATTCTTCAAATACAAAAGGCCCGTGCCTATACATGTGCCGGGAGAAATTCGATAATAGGAAGGGTTTAATTCGAGAGAAAAACTTTTTGAATAAAATATATCATGCCGAGATCGAGAATAACGTGTTCTCGGACTTCAAAATCAAATTGTGTTCTCGCCTGAGATAGAAGGTACTAGAAGTCTTTTTGGTTCCTGGCTGAACATAACTCCGTGGCAACCCGCAAAGACATTTTGACACACTTAACTGCTCGATCAAGTAAGTACGTATTTGAGATGATGCGTATGAGAATTGAAATTGAGAATATACATGTGTGTGTCGTGTCTTTGTAGAGTAGATCGAGATATTCGACGAGGATGTCTCCTAAAATTTCACGAGAATACACCTTGAAAAGATCGATTGCTATCCCTAGATTGTGATGTTAATATTAAACATTGATGATAAATGCACGATGTTAATATCCTTGCATGACCGAATGTAACCCTCGGACTGAGTCAGAGTTGCTATTCCGAGGCCGGTTCGGACGGGCAGAGAGTCGGTTCAGTCCAAATTGAATTTGAAATGTAATAAAATATGTTTGTTGAGGTTTATTCAATAGCATCTAATTTCAATAGCACATAGTGCCATCGGCTAGGTCGACTGGTTACAAATTAAGAGTTAGGGTTTGGTTGAAGTCAAGGGTGCAAACCATTTGACTTTAATATGTGCGCGCAACGGAAATGAGGTTGTGAGGATGACAAGGCCACTTTGTAATAGTTTATTTATTACAATCCATTTAATTAATCTATCAATTTAATAGGCCTAAATTAACCACTAATTTACTTAAAATGCTTTAAGTTTAAGTGGTCAACGGTCAAACCTCTCCTTAATGAGTATGACTTTCCATAAACTCTCTGTATATGTTCTTTGTCAAAACTCAAGCGAAATTCACATAGCTAGAATCAAAGTTTAGTCAGCAATATATGAGGTCTAATTAACCAAATAGTTTCTTCACCCAACCCTTTTATGTATATATGAGGTCTAATTAACCAAATTTTGGCCAGCAATACATGAGGTCTAAGACTTAAAATTTTGATTTTTTATTCAAAATCTAAATAGATTATTTTTACTTGATTTTTTGTCTGAAACAAACCAATTAAGTAAAACTCGTCCAGATGAAAAGAAAAGGGAAAATAACGTGAGTATAAGGTCACATGATTTGCTCATGAAGATTCGTGACAGCTGTTTTCATTATATTGTAATAAAAAAAGAGTATTAGTATATCTTACTAAAGATTTGCTTAATAATTCTTCTAATCATTCACATAAATTACAATTTCATCAATAAATGAGTATTTGAAGAATTTTTAGATACATAAGTCAGAGGAATTTAACATTTCTGATTTAAAAAAATGTATCATAACGGCCGAAATGCCAGCATGGTCAAGCAAACCATCACACTAAAGTACATATACATATTAAAATTCGGAAGGGTATTCAAATTTCCAAGAAAAAAAAAAATCAAAGTATTTATCATAATTGGCCAGGGTGGAGCTATGCATTGGGAAGTGGGCAATTGCCCCCTCTTATTAAAAACTTTCTTATTTATATAAGGGGAAAAAGTAAAATTATTTCTCCTAACATTTTACTCATTTTTTTTTTATTTTTGAGTGCCTTCTATTTAAAAAAGTTTTTTTACTTACATAACCGTCCTCCTTGTATATAATATTCCCTCCATCTTATCTCTAAAATAGATTTATTATTATTATTTTTTATTTTAATATTTAATAACTAAAGTTACTCAACAGAAAAAAAATAAAATTACGTTGCCCTTCTTATATAAAATACTTTTTCATATTCTCTCTAAAATAGAATTCTTCTGTAGTAATTATTTTTTAAGCATTTCATATTTAATAACTAAATTTACTAAACATAATTTGTGATTTTTTATTTTATTTTTCATTCCTTTCCTCCTTTTGATGATGTCTAAGTTAATGTTTGATATATATGTACTCACGTTATTACATACTATTGTCTAAGCACCTCGGCCCTACCCACACACGACTATGGGCCCGCGCGCAACACTCACCAAGCAATGTAGTCGGCTAACTCCGATCGTACATTTAAAAATAATAATATTTTAATATAGTTGAAAAATAAAATTATTATGTAATGTTATTATCGCATAAAAAAAATTTATTTTTACATTTAAATTTTAAATTATGTTAATTACATATAAATTATTTATGAATAATATTTATTAATTTATATATATACTACAATGAATTATCATTATTAATTTGAGTCTGATTTTGATTTCCGGCTCCGCCGTAATAATCTTTTGACGAAATATAAATGAAATAAAAAGGCTGGCTATATACTACAATGAATTATCTAAATTTCTTTGTCAGTTTCCAGGCTTCCAGCAGGCAGAATGACGACGGCGGTGGTGGCTGTAATCGCGGGGCCGAGGAACTCCGACCGAGGAAGACGAAAAGGCTGGCTAAGTCGACCGTTTATTATTCCGTTAATCGTAGCTATTGTGCCATCAATGGCAGAATATTATTTTATTGCACTCGTTTCAACATACTCCAAATTTACCAGCTCCTAATTAGGTATCCATAAGGGCCACACCTGGGTCCACATTTTCCCAATCAGAAGGAAGGTATTATTGTGTATTTATTTTGAAGTTTCCAAACTTGTCCTCTTTTTTAATCCACTTTTCATTGGGTTTCTATTGAACCAAAAAATAATTCAAACCCAGATACATCGTCGTCGCCGCCGGATGGAGCGGTTTTCCGTGCTACATCGGCCGCCCCTTCCCTCGATCCAACCTAGGCTTCCCCTCCGCAATGCGGTTGCGCCTCCCGCCGCCATCGATCTCCGCGGAGCAAAGAGCCGAAGGAGGAAAGGCGGCCGAAGGCGCCGGACAGCCATCTGGCCGTCCATCGACGCAGAGGCGCTTCGCCGCGCCGCCGTCTCCCTCGCGACGAACCTCCTCGGGCCTCCGCGGCGGGAACCTCTGGATCTTTTGTTCCTCCTCGGGGGGGACGGAGGAAGCATGGGCGGAGGGCGACGGGGGTTTTGGGGCGGCAGCGGCGGTGGCGGGTGGTTCGGAGGATGGGGGCGACGGCGGAGGGGAAGGGAGATGGTGGAACTTCTCCTGTCGATGGCGGTCGCGGCGGTTCTTGGGATGACGCCAGAGAAGGAGCTGACGGCCGGTATGACGCTGTTAGGGCTAAAGAACAAGAACAAGGCGTGGCGGAGAGGAATCGGGGCTGTGGCGCTGGCGTTCCTGGTTTGCTTCTTGGCATGGAGGGGTCTTCGCCGGAGAAGAAACGGCCGCCTGAAATGGGGTTACCGGCCGTGGTAATCGGTCCATTTTCCCCCAATTTGCTGAATCGAACGCGTTCTTTTTTTACTTGCCTTATTTTCGCTGAGATTTGTGAGGGTTTGATTAGAAATCTCGTGTCTGGGAATTTTTGAGTAATTGAGCAGAGCGTTGTTCTTTGTGAACTGTAGTCCTTCCCTTTTTAGATTGCTTGCAGCCATGAAAATTAGAGCTTCCAAATTCATGTTTCATAATTTGATTACTCTATTGCTCTGGAAGAGTTTGAGAATGTAAATTTCATAGCCTAAAAATTTAATGTTGGACTAATTTTCCACACACTATACATCTCGTGGTTAAAAGAAATTAGATTCCTTTTTTTTTTTTTAAAGTAAGATTGTGATTAGAAAATTCCAGAAAATAATTCTGTAAAATGATTTTGTAATTTATGTTTTTTTATAATTTTATATTAATTTAATTTAATAATAATTGTTAACGATAATGAAAATGTAGTTTTGTTTTAGTTACAAGCAAATTAAATCTAATCCTGAAATTTTCTTTCGGATTAATTTTTGTTTAAAATTCCATGCGGTTCAAATTGAAAATTTGAAGAAAATACTATTCAATTCGGACATGTTGGACCTATTATGATTATGAGCTGATTGCAGCCGGGTCCGTTCGTAAGCCTAATCAAACTTTAACATGTCCAATTTAGGATATTAAAAAATTATCTAATTTTATTTCTAAATTTTCTTTCCGCATATTTTAATTTTTAAATATCTTTTTTCATTTTCTCTCTCATCATTTTCCCTATATTTTGCTCCTTTAATCTTTTTGGTGGGTCACTCTAGCATCAAAATACCAAACAAATTGACAAATATTTCATATTTTATATTTTAAATCAAAACCACAGTCAATTTCTTTTTTAACACAAATAAATTTTTTATGACTAATGACTCGTCTTAATCAAATATATTTCTAACTCAAGTATGCTAGGACCCTAATGGTATCCCATAGGAGTGACAATTGAAATCAGTTACATGCAGTTAATCGGTTAATCGAATCGTAAAATTTGATTTCAGATAGTGGATTTATGATTTGGTTTTGATTTTAGTTAGTAAAATTTAAAAATTAATTTTAATTAGTTCAATTTCGATTATGGAATCGTGGATAATCAGTAATTAAAATTGATTATATATTTTGATTTCGATATTGATTATCCGCGGTTAAACACGATCGATTTGGTGTCGTGTCTATTTTGGACGACCTAACATGATCCGTACAGTCCACATGCACGACAGTCATGAAATAAAATGCATTGCAAGGTCCTAAATAATTAAAGCAAAATCAGCAAGCTGGAAAGAGCTTTTGTCATCTGAAACATGTATTAGCTAGGATTTGTGTACATGTTTGTACTTTGCCAACCACATCAACTTTAAGCATCTATTTAATTTCTTAGTTACTCGATCATTGTCATGAAAATAAGTTTATAGGTATTCATTTTTAATATTTTGAAAATACAAAAATTGCTTGTATTTTTGTAATGTTGTGACATTATGTACCAAACATGTTTTTGAAATAATAAAAAGGATAAAATTAGAATTGTTTTTTACTTTTTATTTTACATTTTCGCTAATCTCACACTAAAGTTTAGATCTTAATTTCTAGATAATATTTATGGTCCATTTGTTTCACTAATTATGATATAATATAGGATAACATATCAAATGAGAAACAATTAGATATAATTTTTATATCCAGTATACATTAATTAACGAATATAATATTAATTTATCATTTTTTTAAATTCAGACACAAAAAATAAAAGGTTAAAAGTTCTCTTTCTTTTTTTTTTCTCATTTCATAAAATAAATATGCAAGTTTGTGTTAATAAAATTTTTGACCACCCCTAAATCCCTAATTATGATAGCATCTAGGGTTGTCCACTGTTTCGGGTCACACCGAATTGAATCGAAAATCAAACCAAACTTGTTGGTTTGGTTTAGCCCGAATTGGTAGGTTCAGTTCGAAATCGAATAGGGAATAATCTGTTCGGCATTGGTTCCCAAAGCTTGGGAACCAAATCGAACCGGAAACCTGATTATATAAAATAAAATAAAAACACCTTTTATTTTTATTAACTGATTAGGGATTTTGGTTTGACGAAAATTGAATTAGGGTTTTTTTCGTTTAAATAGGTTAAAACAACCAAATCCACTAGTTCAGTTTGTTCAGTTACAAAATCAAGCCTAACAAAAAATAGTCGATTCGGTCTGGTTCAGTTCATCCGATCTTTGGTTCGATTTAGATTTTTATTCCGAAATTTTTTTGATTCAATTAGATTTATATTGGTTCGGTTCGATTTAAATCGGATGGACACCCCTAATAGCATCAACAAAGCATCTTTGTCATCCAAGGGCATTAGTTTTGGCCACATGTACACCATCATAGATGGGAAGCCAGTTGTGATGAATGCTTTCATTATAAACCCTAATGCAGTCATGGGTAGGGACTGTAGACTCACAAGATGAGCTATAAATCTCACATTCCATTTCTTCTCTTCGTGAGGCCAGCTAGATGTGATCTGTGTATACCTGATGCTAGCCAAGCAACTCAACTTTATTCCTTGCATACTAATTAAGTAATACCTTGCAAACAGGATAAGTTCACACCCACCCCACAAAGCTCACAAATCTAGTGCCATCTTCTTCTTCATATATAAAATAAAATAAATATTTGTTTTAAAAAAAACAATAAGATTACATATATAATAGTGGTGATGCATGCAGATGCAGTACGTGTTGCAGCTCAGCAATCCTCTGCATGCTTAATGTTATGATGAATGCATATATTCCATCTCACACCTTGCCAGTATCATGTGGTCATACTACTGTCAAAGTCAAATGACATTTTGCATTAGCTTTAATTGAACTTTAAATTAATTATATGTTTCCCTATATAAAGCAAGTCAGTGTATGGAAATGGTTCAACAAACTTAAAACTACACCATTCGCTGCTCAAGTCTTTGATGGTTCTACCAGAAACATATGGAGGAACACATCATTAATTAAAGAGAGAGGCCACTTGCTGACTTGCTGTGAGTTTATTAGGTCACCCTACTTCATCGAAGAAGCAATCTTTTCGGAGTTAATGACCAATCCTCATTACCCATATATGATCTTCTTTTTAGCTATTCAACATTTAAATGTTGCATTAAAACGAGAGCCTTTTGTACCTGAAAAAAGAGGAGAAAATTCTTTGAATTTATTTTAACTGATGTACATATATTTTGGACTAAGGAAAAGCAAGAGAAATGCTTCTAAACTCACTTTTGTTGCAATTCTAATACTTGCAAACTTGAAAAGAACTGAATGAACAAATTAATTGGTTAGAAAATGTTGAGAAAATTAATCGAATATATCGAGTGGGTTAATGGTATCTGAAAAGTAGGTTGGCATATACATCAATTAATAAAAGGCTCCATTTTTAATTGAGAGTTTTCGATTGAGTAGTTTAAAGGGGACAAAACTTGGACGGTGTATATATATATATATATTTGTTATATTTAAAATAAAGTAATTAAGTATATCCCCATATGGATATAATATATATTTCGATTGACCGAACATAATTCTATTTTTTTTTGTTCCAAAGCAAAGATATCCATGGAGGCTGGTTCGTCCTATTCAGCTATTCATGACTGAGAGATGCTGAGTTCTCTTTCGGATAAGCCCTGAAAGGAGAAGGAACACTGGAATACCAACATATGTAGTTTGTCTATTCTTTAATTCACTAATCCATTTTTTGAATGTCCAAAATAAACATGACGGCTAGATTGATACGATGCCTAGGCAACATTATTCATTCGAAGGAATTTCAAAAATGAACTTTTATTTCAAATTTCAATCAAAACAAATTCAAGTTTGGTGTGAACTACTAATTTGCTTAACTAAAAAATTCGATTGGATCAAATTTTTTAAATTGTATTTTTTTTTAAATTAATTAATTAATTATATAATTTAATATTTACATAATATATTTCAAGTATTAGTAATAAGTTAACTTTAAAATAATAACTATATTAATTTAGTTCAACTATAATCGAATCAAACTAAATCAACAACTTTAAATTCAATGTGATTTAGCTTAGAAAGAAGTTTGATAAATATGGAAAAAAAATCATATCTGAAACTATCAATGTTGTTTGCTCCAAATAGAGTCATCTAATTAAAACCCCCTAATATTTATAGGGTAGGAAACAAAATGTTTGACAAAATGCAAGTCCAACCTCATTTTCTCACCAATTCAAATATATCATATATAAATTTATATGATGAGTTCACTGTCAGGAATTTGTGTCCTGATATCAACCACTTACAAGTTTGAGATTAATAAAATTGATTGAAATTGTGAGGTCTCATCTTCATAGTGAAAGTATGCAGAGTGGTCCGAAATGTCAGCAAGTGAAGCTGGTGGTCACAAACTCCAAACCACTTGCCGACCTCCAATCCAATGGATCAGATGATCCACTAAAATTCCCCCCAAAATACATGAAAAAACAAAACCAACCCCCACATGTGGGAGTTCTTGACGTGGAGACACGGCTGCCTCAAACCCTTGTATCTTGTGGATTGGGGTTGAAGAAAGGAAGAAAAAGAGTCAAAAAGGGCGCTATATTTGCAATTCTCACACACTGGCATTGGATATCAATCTTTGTTGGATAGATTTGGTGCCGGAAGATCCTCATCCATTTGCACCTTTTATTGGATAATATTATGCAATTATCCTCTTCACCTATTCATTTTTTTGGCAAAGTGTCATTTGATACTTGGAGAAGTCTTAATTGGGGAGGCATACAAGGAGGATGATATTTTGCATTAAGATTTGTGGGGCTAAAGTGCAAAATTTCATACTTCCTAAGTATCAATATACAAAAACTAGGGGTGTGCATGAGTACGACCGTTTGGAACCTACATGATCGAGTAGATTCTGGGTAGATCTGAATCAAATTTGGGTAGGGATCGGGGCAGAAATTAAGGAGCCGGTTCAAATCGGTTTTGATTCCCAGTTCAACACATCAGGTACACGGAACTAGAACGGGTACCCGAAACCTGTTCATTTACATGTTCCGAGGTACAGGTTCCAATAGGGAACCTATTTTGGAACTTACTTTGGAATTTGTTCTGGACCTGTATTGGAACATATTTTGAAACCTGTATTGGAACCTGTTTGGTAAATGAACATGTTCCAATAAGATACTCGGAATCGAAATCGGGACTTGTGATTTCGGGTAGGATCCAATTCTAAGTTTCAACATGATAAAATTCGATTTCAAAATCTAAAAATCAATCCTGTATGAAATAAGACACGGGTATCATTAAAAATACAGGATACCAAACCTGCTCACCCCTAACAAAAACAATCCTACTTTATTTCTTTTATATATGGGTCCACGAAATTAAGGGATTGGCCAACTTCCCTTGGGTCCCACATGGCCCCCTAACCCACATGCCACTCAACTATTGCCCTTCCCCTGCCTTTGCCTATTAAAGCCCTTGGCAAACCAAACAAGTAGGAGAAGAGATTCTTAACATGAGTGCTGCTTGAAGCTGAAGGCAGATAGCTGGATTACAGATAAAGATAGAGAGAGTGAGCTAATCAGGGTTAAGGACTGGAGTGGAACTTCTCCTCCCTTTTTCTCCCTCTATTGCTGAAACAATAAAATGGCAGTGGAGGTAGAAGATGATGTCTTCTTTGCAGATCTCAGCAAGCAGATTGCCCTGCTGATTATGGATGATGAGGAAGACTTCCCTCTGCAGTGCCCTCAGCTTCATCATCAGGTTGGTTTCTTTTTTACTTTGATCTCTTTGGGTCATCATTGCAGATTGCAGAGCAAAACCTTTTCTCTACTTGTGTATCACCATAGAAACAAAAACAAAAACAAAAAACAAAAGAAACATTTCCTCTACTATGGACTCTTTCTTCTCTAAATTGCTAAGTCCTGTCATACACATCTTAGCAATTTTAGTACTCAAATCATCATTTGGGTCAAGTAAGCATATTTTCTTACACTTATATTGGAATTCTATTTATTATACTAAAATAGAAATCATAAAAGACATATTTAACCAGGCCAGGTTGAATATATGTTATTGCCCACAGGAGCTTCCTCAGATGCCCCGAATGATGATGCCACACCTACTACCCTACAGATTTGAGGTGGTGTCCCACAGAAGGGAAAGCAAAGGAACCGGTGTCTTCATCCCACGCTCAACTGCACCAATAAGAAGGAAGAACAGGTCAAGGAGATCAACAACAACAGCAGCAGCAGCAGCAGCAACAACTGCTCCAGCTGATATCAACATAAACAGGCAGCAGCTTCACAAATCTGCAGTGGTCACCAGTACTAACAGCAATCTCATCTGCTCAAGCCATTGCAGTGCTCACCCATTGCACGCTCAATCGACACATGAAGGAGAATGCTGTGTGAATTATTAGGGAAAATATATAAAACTCTTCCTCCTCCCGGCCAGTTTGGTAATGTAATGTTGAAGAGGGGCTCTCAGAATAAGCCGCAAGCTTCTTCCGTGAAGCGTACAACTCCAAGAAGTAATGAAGTGTAGGTGGGATTAATTAATTGGAGCGAGCCAGTGCTCGTGCAATGTGTTGGTTAATGTAAAGCATGTTGTTTATGTGATGAACGGAAATAAAAATGAATCTGGTACCCGTGAAATTAAATTATTTTCATATGACCTGAATTGATTCCTGCTCTAGCTCCTATAAGAAAAAACATAAGCTTGTTTGCTTTGTAGAATAAACGGAGATACGAGAAAAGATAAATTTTAATTCATTTTTTTTGTTTAATACATGAATTAGAAATATAAAATTAATATTATCCGATGAATATCGGATTTAAAAAGTCCTATCAAATACTACATTTTATTTATTATCTTATCCTATCATATCCAATGAAGCATTACAAACCATATGGGTGCCCATCGTAATAGGATAAAGGGAATATGATAAAAGATGAATTTTAATTCATTATTTGTTTAGTATATAGATCAGAAGAAGAATTAGAAGAATATTATAAAATTGATATTACATGACCAAGTGAATACCAAAATTAAAATATCATATCGAATACTATATTTCATTTGTTATCCTATTATATGCAGTGGAACATGAACCACAACTTCTTTACATGAATTATCCTCAAATTCAGCCTGATTGGATTTCTCAATATAGGAACCATACAAAAAAAATATCGGTATTACACAACGTACGTATATCCATCTTGCGCGCATTCTATAATCGTCTTGTATCCATTACACATACAAAAATAGAGATTCAATCGCACCGACAAAGAGTACATTTATTTCCATCGTCCAACCTATAACATTTAAGATATAATAATTTTTTCGTTCTATAAATTTTATTCACAATTATATTTTATACTAAAATTCTTTAAAAGGTCAAATTATTATTCTCAATTTAATAAAAAAATATTTAAGTAGATTTTTGAAATGAAGTAATAATTATAATTTTTAAGGCGGATTATTATTATTGGTTACTCCACTGTATTATTGAGCAACAATCCATCTTAACGGTTACATCCGTTACCGGATCAAATGGATCCAACTAGAGGAAACGCGAAACCGAAGCGAGCGAAGTCTAAGGCGGATAAGGAGCCCGCTACTGGAAGCGAGGAAGAGGAAACTGCTGCAAGCTTAGCCATGGCGCTGAAACCCAACCTTGATTCCTATGGCGCCTTCATCGACAAGCTCCAACTCCTCCCTCCTACTCTCTCTCCCAATCAACCCGCTCCTCCCCTCCACGGCCTCACCTTCGCCGTCAAAGACATGCAGGCTTCCTCCTCCAATCTTTACTTCTTACTTGAATGCTTCGCCGATTGGCCTTTGTGGTTTTCTCACACTTTGTTTATGCTATGTGCTAATGCAGATTCGACATTAATGGTTGCGTCACCGGGTTTGGAAATCCCGATTGGGCGAGGACCCACGCGGCAGCGTCGTCCACTGCTCCCGTCGTTTTGGCCGCTCTTGGAGCCGGCGCTACCTGTGTGGGTAAAACTGTGATGGACGAGATGGCGTACAGGTTTTATTCTTACAAATCTACAATATTGTTCTCCATGAACTTGCTTAGATACACTTTCTGCTAGAGTATCAAATGTCGAAGTGGATCCTAAAATTTGATCCTCATTCTTTGTCATGGTTATGAAAGCGCCAAAATTTGATCGTTCCTCTCCCCTCATGCAGCATCAATGGCGAAAACTATCATTATGGAACACCCACTAATCCATGTGCTCCAGATAGAGTTCCCGGAGGATCATCGAGTGGATCTGCTGTAGCTGTTGCTGCAAATCTTGTTGATTTTTCTATAGGTTCTCCCCAAAACTTCTGCAAGTTATTTTGTTCTACTTACATGGATATCTTTAGTTCTCCTTTTCTCTTGTAACTATTTTGCATTTTACTTTTTAGCCTTTACAAGTGCAAGTACCTGAGAAAATCATGTAATGCAGCTAAATCAGTGCTTTTAGTCAAAGCTACTGTGTTAGATATCTGTGGTTAAAGTGTTAGTATCTAAGAAAATTAACAAGGCAAAATAGGTCTAGCCTCTTGCTTAACATCTTTGTCATAAGGGGTTGAAAATCATGTAAATACCTGACCTACTGAATGTTAACATGGTTCATTATGTTTCCTTAGGAACTGATACTGGTGGAAGTGTTAGGGTGCCTGCTGCTTATTGTGGAATTTTTGGTTTACGGCCTTCACATGGCATTGTATCTGAGACAGGTGTTATTCCAATGGCACAAAGCTTTGACACCGTAGGTATGGAGCAAATTTATGTTTTTGAAGTTTGATTTGAAATTTGTTGATAGTTACTTACTTAAAAGATCCTTGAGTTAGTTAGTCCTTTTAAGTGCAAAGCTCTAATTGTTACATCCAAATTATTCACTGGAAACAAATTTTTTAATTGAGTGCTAATAATTGATGCATTGCCTCTTCTTATTTAATTGTCTCAAGAGTGATACGACCAGCATGTCTTCTGTTTCACTGTTTGTAGAGTCAATTTGATTTAAGTTCACGAAGAGCTGAAGTCTAGATACGCATCAAGTTATTGTTACAGTCATCCATGATCTGATTGATTTTGTGTTAATACTGATACCATCCCATTTAAGGGAATTGGTCCCATGATTTATTTAAACTTTCATAAACCTGAGATTATATTTTACTCTCTATACTTCAAAGAAGGAATATTTCTGCTCAGCTGCCCATTTAGTACTTAGCACTCTCAACTATGTAGAGTCCAAAATGCAACTCTAATAAATCAAGACGTTATATAAGACTTATTATCATGTTTCTAATATCTCCTTCTAACACATATTGCACTTAGTGTTTGCCAAAATCATCAATATTATATAAGTCCTGAAAAATCAACTAAACTATTTGCTCTCATAATTTTTGGTCAAGACTTAATCATAATTTCATGGAATATCACCATTTTGTTCAAAGCATGCCCACAGTTCAATTCAATAAATGATCTAAATTTCATGATTCGTCCCACTTAGAAGAGGAAGTGAACTCAATCTTGTTGATTTTGATATAGGTTCATGCATGTGCCAAACCCACTTCTTCAGATTTTTTCATGCTTGCTTGAAAATTCTACAGATTTGTAATTCACTTTCACCAAGATTGTCTAATAGGAAGTTTAAATTTCTATCGAATATTTATCCATATCGGGTAAACATGTGTTTTGAGTTTTGGTAATTTTACATTGCAACCTAGAAATTAGAAAATTGTACTTACTCTTGTTTGCCCTAAAGAATAATAGAACCATAATAATGCAGCTATAAGTCCCACCTACCTTAGTCTTAACTAAATTGATCTACATGCAATTTTTAGAATTCCAGTGTGTGTGTGTGTGTGTGACATTTGCATCCAGATTTATGCATCTCAGCTTGTTAGATCTTCACTTATTTATGGTATTTACCTTGAGCCATTCTTTTTTTTTGAAATATTTTTTTTGACAAGGGACATTCACCTTTTTAGTTGTACAGATGAAGCTTGTCAGAACTTAGAAGGTAAGAAGAAAACTAACTTTTGAAGGCATTTTTTGTCTCAAACATGAACCTTCTAAGATTTAAATTCTAATTTAATCATGACAGAAAAAGTAAATCAATAAAATATTATCTTTCTTCAAATTCTATGCAATTTTTCAGTTTTATGTATGTTTTTACTAAATAAGTAGAGAAAATGACTAGTTCGGGAAATTTATCATACAAAATAACTTTTATTAGAGTTTATTATGCTTTCATTCAGTCAAATTAATGAATGCCAAGTCTTCCTGCAAGTTTGCTTTGATCAGTTTCCTCTTTTTATTCTACTTAATTCTGTAATTACCTATTGTCAGGATGGTTTGCTAGAGACCCTATTACCTTGACTCGAGTAGGGCAAGTCATGCTGCAATCATCTAGTGATGCTACCATGCCACCTGCACGTGTAGTTATTCCTGAAGATTGTTTCCAACATTTGGGTTCTCCCAGTGACCAAATATCTCAAATTCTCAGAAAATCGGTAGAGAAGGTACTTGGATGTAAGTGTTTCTCTTACTATTGGTTTCAACACTAGTCATCTCTGAGAATACATTCTACCTTTTTCTTCTTTTACTAAAACTACAGACTTGTGCAGCTAACATACTACACACTGAAAATCTCGGTGACTACATTTTCCATAATGTTCCAAGTTTGCGGAAGTTCATGAATAGCATCCCAGAAGGTCAAGCATCTACATTACCTGTCCTTGCAGCTCTTTCACATGCTATGCGGTTGCTTCAAAGGTCCAATGCTCTGATCAATATTTTTATATTGCATAAGTTATGGTTACATATGGAAGTTAAACTATTACTTGATGTTTAGTTTCTGCAGTTGTCATCAATAACTAGGAAATTGTGTGATGGATTCCCATTATATTGTCCTAGTAATATGCATGAACTTAAGCAGGATTTTTAGTTACACATGCGCACAATTTTTCTTGAAAATGTAAATTTATGTCACATTCTAATCATAAGCCGAAACCTACAAATGAGTAGTTCATTGTAGAATTATACAATACATTCATGAGTTACTAATTGCAAATAGTGGTCGCTTGCTTTATTTGTCTGCAGAGTATACTATATTTTCTTCCATGTGATGGTTTCTGCAAAATGATTGCTGTCATTAGGAATTGGTTACATACAAATTGTTGGGCCCGTATGCAGTTTGGCAGAGTAGGCTATCTTCTAGCATAGTCAAAAAAAATTTCATAACATTGAAATGCAATAATCCGTTTTGTCAGAGGGAGAGGAATATTCAGTATTCAGCATATTGAGTTCTGATAGGCTAACAGTTCCTTTTCCCAAAGTGAGGGTAATGTCAACAATATGATCCTTACTGTTTCTAATTTCAGCTAAAGATACAAAATTATTACATCTGCCTTACAATTAAATCATCATTCAAGAAATTTACAAATTCCAGGGTTCTGCTGCAACAATCTACTAGAATCAAGCAATCTGCTTTGGGCCAGTAGAATCTCGTGTATGGTTTGTTTCTAATGTTAAAAGTGAAGATCATAGATCTTCCTAAAGCTCAAATAATCACATGAAGTGGGTTAAAGACGGAAAAATAATATTAGGATATGATTCCTTTTTCTTGGATTAGGAATGGCAATGAGTTGAAGACTTTTCAGGTACCCACAGTAGTTGACCCACGTAGATCAGGTTTACTCACCTATTAACCTTGATTCAGGACAGGTATGGATAGAAGGTTCAGTACCTGTTCCAGATCTGCATGGGGAAATTTCACAGTTCCCCACCCATGACTTTAAATGTGTATATTTATACAGGTTTAGGTAGGAGAAATACACATTGATCTGGTTCTATAACTTGAATATGTAATTGGATTCTGGTAGTGGGTAAAGTTTTAGGTAACCAACCCATTGCCATCCTTATCATTGATAAAATCTTTTTTACTGGTAAAATTTAAATTGTTCCTCCTATCATTGTTATTGTTGCATCTATATGTGATTAGGAAATTTGCACACTCTTAGGAAATTTACCCTTCTAATTATCTTGAAAACATCAAGATTATCCTCAAGGCTCAAGTTATTACTTATTGCTTGACTTTTACTTTTAGGTTTGAGTTCAAAAAAAATCATGGTGACTGGGTGATTTCTACAAAACCTACTTTAGGTCCTGGACTACTTGAAAGAGTATCTGAAGCTCTTAATGCAACATATGAGGACTTGGAATTCTGTTATCCAATAAAGACCGAGCTTCAAGCATCTCTGTCGGATCTTTTGCAGGTAGCCCGCTTCTCTATATAATGCTTCTTTTCTTCCTCTAATACATCACATTCTTTGCATAGTGGAAAGAAGGCAAATGCTATTAAACCTTTTTCTTAATTGTTTCTACCTTCTCTACTTCAGGTCCTTTCATGTTGGCAACGATCTCTAATTGTCTCTGATTTTTTTGATAAATTATCTGTGGTCTTTGTCTTTAGCACTGTCTTGATAATTTGGTTGATTTCTGCCTGATTCACATGTTTTGTCTTTGTGAAAATTACTGCAACTGACTAAAAGTTTAAAACACAAATACTAATAGCTTACATGGATGGATATATGAATAGCTTAGGTATTATAAAGAAATGAGGTTGGGGTGATCTATCAGTTGCTCAGATAATACAAAGTCCAAAGGAGAAACAGATAACAAGAAATAACATAACTCAACCTTCTGACCTCACAATGTCAAAGAGCGGCCAGTGCACCTGGTTCTATATTCTAGAATACCTTCTGTTGATCCTTTGATTCTTCATATTAATTCTGTGAATACCTTTGATTCACAAATCTTCTTGTTGATGCACTCTATATTCTATAAAAGGTCCAACCTAGAATTCAAGTATAGTTTGAGAAAGAACCACATACATATAGAGAAATGAGGTTGGGGTGATCTATCAGTTGCTCAGATAATACAAAGTCCAAAGGAGAAACAGATAACAAGAAATAACATAACTCAACCTTCTGACCTCACAATGTCAAAGAGCGGCCAGTGTATTATAGAATATAGAGTGCATCAACAAGAAGATTTGTGAATCAAAGGTATTCACAAATTAATATGAAGAATCAAAGGATCAACAGAAGGTGAATCAAAGGTATTCACAAATTAAACTATATCATTGTTATTCTCTCATGGCATAAGTATATTCATATTAATTCGTGAATACCTTTGATTCTTCTGTTATTACCTCATATTTTTCTTGTAGGAAAAGGGAGTTCTTGCACTACCTACAATTCCTGGAGCCCCACCTAAACTAAACATGGAGGTGGACAAGCTTGATAACTTCCGTGCCAGAGCATTCTCTTTGCTTTCTATTGCTGGAATGTCTGGATTTTGTCAGGTAACCGATATGTGCAGCGTCAGTATTTTCACATTACCATCAAGGATCCAAATCATGGTTTGGTACTGATACCAATAATTATTATTGAACTAGTATTATAGATATATACTTAGTCATATGGTCCAATATCAGCAAAAAAAAACATATTTAATGCTATATTGATGCTTTCTTCGACCATAAAAATGGATTGGTATTTAAATCCTTAATTGCAGGACTTAAATGAACTCATAATAAGCTAATATGCAAGTTTGCATCTTCTTTGCAGATTTCTATACCACTTGGAGTGCATAATGGTGTTCCTGTCTCAGTGTCCCTTGTAGCAAGGCATGGTGCTGATCATTTTCTTCTTAATCTTGCTCAAACACTTCATGTTACTCTCAAGGAGCAAGCAAGCATAGCTTGGGAAGATGGTAATTAAGGTAAATGGATCTTTTTTTCTTGGTACCAATAAAGGCTGTAGTTATCTTGAGTGATTTTATGTGCGCACTCTTTGGAGATGTACTTCATTGACAAATTCAATTACTAATGCAATTTACAGGAGCCTTGTACAAGTTATTTTAGCCTTTCAACTTGATTGGGTAATAGAGAGATTATGATGCTATTATATATCTTTTTCTTGTGAAGCAATGACAGTAATCCTAGTTGTCTTCAATTTGTTGGATTGGTCCAATAAAAAAACTGAATCACTGGTTTAGATCTTACTCGATTTGATCAAAATTTTCACAAAGTCTTTTTCGTTAGTTATTGAAATGATCGATTTTGATGAAGTTAATTTTTTGGCCAAAATTAAAAACAAATTTAGGACGGATTGTGAGGTACTAAAGTTTATCCAAATATATTCTTATTTCAAAACTTTATATGAGTTTTAACATATATGTTTTTGCAAAAAATAAAATCATTTAAGTAATCAGCCAGAAATACAATCCCTCTCGAGAATAAAGTTTAGCTCAGAGGGATGGGTGGAGGACCAAACAGTTGATTTTTTATTATTTCGAGCCCTATTTGACGTCCAATGGACAGTTTTGTTATATTTTTTAACATATATGTTTTAAAAATGAGAAAATTAGCACCTTTTTACAACATTAATGTTTTATATATCATTTCAAATATATATTTTTTTATAAATGTTATTATCATTATTAGCATTCATAAAATTTGCTCATTTAAACCCTAACAAACCATAATTACCAATACATAATTTTAGTTTTTGAGTACATTAAATTTATGAGGTTTTATTAAAAAAAATAGCACAACTTTTGTCAAAATTATTAATTTTGTACATATCTTATTTTTTTAAAAAAAATTCTATCAGGCCTCGTTTGTTTCAATGGACTAAGAAGGTGGATTGAATTTTAAAATCAAATCCATTGTTTGCTGCAACAATGAAAATGAATCGGGCTGAATATTGGGTGAATTTATTTTGGCCCAAATTCATTGCTGGCTTGATTTAAAAATCCTAGGGAGGGAGTGAATTTAAGATTCAAATCCACATCATGAATTTTCATTTTCTATTCATGCTTCTTATTCTATGCCAAAACAAACATATGATATGATTTCAAGAAATTCTCTTGGATTTCTATTCCATTTTTATCCATCTTAAATTATATCCTATCAATATCATATCCTGCAAAGCAAACATGATCATATTGTCTTATGTTGTAGATTTATATCAATTTAGATATATTGTTATATTATCATTGTATCTTCCGCTTAGAATAGGTAATGATGCGGCATTTCACAACAAATTTTTGAAAGTTGAAATTGCATGTCATCACTTCAAGCATGAGTTTTTATACACCATTAAGTGTGGGTCTATTTTTATTTATATGTTTGTTTCAAAATTATATTAATTTACATAATTTGGCAAGGAGCTTTAACTTCACATGGATTATCAAGTTATTTTCATAACGAGGGATATGACATAAACTTGATGGTAGGTCCAAATCAATACAAACTTAAAATATAAAATCATAATTCATGAAAAAATATATTCTCTACGAAATTGTCAATTTTAGCAAATACTAAATCATTTTTTAAATAAAAACTGTAAGTTCATTTAGCCAAAAAGTATATTAAATAATAAACACCTGAAATACTCTTTATAATAACTTCTATCGTGTTTGTTTTCTTCAAAATATATGCATTTGGTACCAAGTATTCTACCCACATTATTAAACATTTTACACAATGATAATGTAGATTATCATGTACGTTTGTTTGCAAAACAAGTTGATAATATTTTGTCAAAGGGATAAGATTATCTCATATAATACCATCTCTATCAGTTAATTTGGGTTATCATCTTTACAACAATCTTGCATATTTTTAAGATAAAATTGCTCTTCTCTCTGAGCTTCTTTCTTATTCTTCATTTTCTCTTCTATCTCTCTTTTCATCTCATACAATTGTGTTTCTTTCTTACCTCTTTCTTGCATATGTTATTTTTTAAAAAAAATTATCAACACTTTTATAGTTTTAAATTAAACAAAGTGTTATTGTTATAACTTATAATATAAATAAATGTATTTTAGATTAATTTTGGAAACATTTTACGTGCTATTTTTCATACAAAGCAAAATGATTAATGTTATTATTGGATGTAACAAATAATATTATACAAAATTCTCAATAATTTTGCAAGTGATTATCTAATAAGATTACTCACTAATGCATCCACGAGTATTTTACCGCTTTTCCTCCTTAAGGATTTGTTTGGATGAGTAGAAACTAAAAAGAAAAGAAGAATTTTCTTTCTCTTATTTGGATAGAAGTGAAGGGGACAACTTTTTCTGCTTCGAACAAAAAAAATAGAAGAGAAGAAAAGAAAGGAAAAATTAATTCTCTCTGTGTTGATAATTCTTTTCATTTATTTTTGAAAAAAAAGAAAGAGGAGAAAGAAAATTTGTGCCCAATAAAAATTATTTCTTTTAATATTAATCTTGTTAATATTGTTATTACGCTTTTTCTCGTCACACGATTGAAACATGTACGTTATGTCATAACCTTTAAAACCCGAAATAAATCCAACGACACGGGCGCTTTTCACTGGAACAATTGCACAAACACCTCTCCGCGGACCGGCGGAGAAGTTGCTAGCCCCGCTCTCGCCATCCTTTCCCCACCTTCGCTTTCCTCCGCCGCTGGTCTCTTTCCCATGATCGAGAAGCGGCGGTGCAAAAGCTACAGGCGAGTATTTCTCCCTCTCCCGCTGCGAATCCACCCTCTTGCCGCCACCGCCTCCCTGCGCTGACAGAGGCGACCCACTATAGCTGTTGCGACGGAGGCTTTGGCGGCGAAGACGATGATTCCGGCTTCGGATTCCGCTGGAGCTTCGGCCGGCGATGAGGACGCCTCCTTCTCGAAGCGCGTCGCCGACCGCTACCTCAAGCGCGAGGTGCTCGGTGAGGGAACTTACGGGGTCGTCTTCAAGGCCATCGACACCAAGGCAAGTTGGTCGTAGATTTCCTTTCTGAATCAGATCGTTGATATATTGCGGTTTAAGGTGTTGTGCACCGTGTCTCTTGGATTAGGGTTTAGGGCCGACGTAAGATGCGATTTAGAGTCAAAAGGCAATCTTTCTTCCTCAAGAATCCGTGTACTAGTTGTTGCTTGCGCTTCTCGTTCATCATTCCTCACTCTTTGTTCAGTGAATCAGATGAACTCAATTAGAACAAAAGCGTGGTACTGGCAATCCAATTGTTCTAACTGGAGGCCCATGTGTGTATTTTCTATGTATACTTCTTTTTGTTGAAAGAAATGAGCTATATCTAAGATGATAATACATTCTAGGAATTCATATGACGTTAATTGCTATATTCATTTATCTTGACCAGTTGACCGGACTATTGCTTTCTCTTGGTAATTTGGGTTGCGCTGATCTCGCACTCTGGTATGGATCATAAAGGGTACAGAACCTGAGTTTAGACACGGCTTAAATACAAGAAAGGATCTTTCCTCTATTTTTAGATAACATATTGCAATTGTTAGCATTTTCCTTTATTTTTCAGGCCATTCACCATTGTATTGAAATCTGGTTGGATTCTTGGCTTTTTTCTCTGTGGAAATGTATTTTAATTGCCTGGCCTGTTCCCTTCGTACTTTTAGTTCATCACTCAGTAATCTAGAACTAGAAGTTGATGATTCTTTTGTCCTATAGGTTTAGTTAGGATAGGAGATGTGTCAGCCACATACAAGTTATTGCTAAATTTTAGTTTTGGTTGCCATTTGAGTTTATTCTAGGTGGCATTTTTGTTCTAGGTTTGATCATTCCAGCCACTTAATATGAGACATTGAAAAGGGATAAATGCACTTTTTGTCCAATAAATTCTTTCTGATGCCTTAGCCATACATTGGAAGAAAAATGGAAAAAAATGTTATCATAGTGATAGCTCCGAAGGAACTTGTGGCCTGGTACTACATTTTCATTTATTTGCAATATTTCTGTCTTCAGTTGTAATTATAGTTATTGTTTAAATCTTGTAGTAACAATAAAGTGATTGTCTGCAATTATGTCTTTTTAAGTTTGTTTGTGTACGGAATTACTTTGTGTCCATGTGATTAAGATTTTCCTTTCTGGAAAAATGCCATTTATCACCTGGTTTCCAGGTCATCATGCTGATTTTAGTGATAGCAGGGGTGGGATGTGCTCTGACACAGATAGGTTGGTCCAGAGTGTGCAAATCTTATCCTTTGGTCTGGACTGCATATGTTTGCCAAACTAGCACAATAGACTTTTCGGTTGTCTTGGAGAAGGAGAAGGAGAAGTTTAGGGGTTTAAACAACAATAATAAAAACAATAAAAGTCCATGTTTTCCACCTTTTTGGGGTTACCTATATGGAATTTTTCAATTAAGCTTTCTCCTGAACAATTTTAGTCAGTAAGAGAAATCAATTTATTTTAGTTCTCTATTGAATCTTATTTGAATGCATAATTAACCCTCCACATACCGTGCATTGGCAAGAGCCTTGTGCATTGGGATCATCCTTTTTTCTCAATTACTTCTAATTGTAATTGGTTCTTCTTTCTTCATTTAGCTTCTACTAGATCCATACTTAATTCTTCATGAAATATGAATTGCCTTCTCATATTTTTCTAGTACTTCTAATCTATGTGAAAGAAACTGCTATGAATTTTTTAAGTTAATACACTGAAATTTTACAGACTGGGCAAACAGTTGCAATAAAGAAGATCCGACTTGGAAAGTACAAGGAAGGTGTAAACTTCACTGCACTTAGGGAAATTAAATTGCTTAAGGAGATTAAGGATCCAAATATTATTGAATTAATTGATGCTTTCCCTCACAAGGGTAATTTGCATCTTGTATTTGAGTTCATGGAGAGCGACTTGGAGGCTGTTATCCGTGATAGAAATATTGTCTTGTCTCCAGCTGACATAAAATCATATCTTCAAATGACACTAAAAGGACTTGCATGCTGCCACAAAAAATGGGTTGTACACAGGTACTGTCTTCTCTATATTTACTGTTTATTTTTAACAAATTTTAATCCATGTGAGCTAATGCATCAGGGATATGAAACCCAACAACCTACTCATTGCTGCTGATGGACAGCTTAAGCTTGCAGACTTTGGCCTAGCACGCACTTTTGGAAGTCCAGATCGCAAGCTTACTCACCAGGTTTATGTTTGATTTAGTATGTACTCCTATTTGTTTATTAATGTGATTACTCGTCATTTATATGTAGTATCTACCAATTAGTTAGGAAATTTCTACGAAGTCTTTGACACATTGGTAATTTGAAGTGCAGTTATGAAGCAAGAATTCATCATTTTTTTCATGTCAGCATACTCATCTTATCATATATAAGTTTTTAGTATTGAAGTATGAGTAACAATTATATTCAGCACATTCATTATTGCAAGTATGAATGACAAAATTTCACCTTATTGGCTTATTGTATGTGTACAAGTTCCAGTATGCCTTATTAGTTGAGACAATACACGGCATATTGTCTTAAAGATCAATATCTTTTCATGGTTTAAAGTTAATTGCATGTCATATAAACATGTAGAGTCTAGCCCCCAGGCAATGTGAGATCTGAGTGTAATTGGATTGATTGGAGTGTTTGGCATGGATTTTAAGTTTCTAGCATGATATTGTTAAGTGAGCATTGTAAAGCTAAATGTTTGTGCTAGTATTCAGTTGTCTTCATGCTGTGTTAACCTGCATACCTGTTTGCTTTGCATGTTCAGCAAAGCATTGGACAATTTTTTTAAGTTATGTATTTGGTTATTTAATCATTTATATTATTACAAATTTAAGTTGCTACAATGAGGTGACTGTTCTCAGCAACATTCACCTTTCTATGCTACAGCAAGTGAGCTGAATCCACATTGGTAGAGTAAACATGGCTTAACTTTCCTACAATCCAGAGCGCCTTACTCTCACTTTATTCTCTCTGGTGTGATTGCTTTTCTTGTATATTGGTCATGCAATCGTGTGGGCCAACTAAGCATTGATTCCCTCACTATCTCATGTGCCTTATGCCACTTGCACAAGTGTCCTGTCGGACTTGGGAGCAATGATTGGTTTGGATAAGTTTCTGACTTGTTCTCTTCTTACCAATTGGTCCAATTCAATAAAAGATTTGTTCCATCACTCTTCAAATGGTCATTTTGTTTAGACTTTAGAAGGAAAACTCAACATAGTGTAATCAACTTCTATGTTGCAGGTTTTTGCCCGTTGGTATAGAGCACCTGAGCTGTTATATGGGGCCAAGCAATATGGAGCTGGGGTGGATATATGGGCTGCAGGCTGTATATTTGCTGAATTACTACTTAGAAGACCCTTTATGCAGGTTTGGTTACCTTCATTATTGATATTTCCCAAATATCTTAATGGGGTTTGAAAAATGTATGCACGTGGTAAGAGTTGGGCTGCTGCTGCATATACATAGTGTATATGTTGAACATGTGTGCATATCAGGATACATATGCGGTCTATATTTGAAAATATTTTTAAACGTTGAACATAATATGGATGGTTAGGAACTTAATCAATACAATTCAAGATGCAAAAACTGTTACCTTAGTTATCATTACATACTTTATTAGTATTCAATTGTAATGAAGATATAAACAAGTGGATAGTGGAATTAGAAATTCAAAAGTCATTGGTGTACATCCGTTACTAACTTAGAAATAAAATTTTAATAGATTTTTGGATAGACCTGAGTACCTGACTATTTAATATGTTAGATTCAAGACCAATTGCATATGTGGGATGTTGCAGGCTTCATATGCAGTATCCAGCCAAGTATGTAGCCACATACGCGGTCCATCTGCATATCTTATATGCAATGCAATAGGGGCTGCATATCCATATGCTGCCTATCTTATATGTGATTCAGTAACAAGCTATATATGAATATACGACTGCATGGACCTTTATTTGATATAATGGATTTTTGTTGATGTACTTGTGTTCTTTCAAATTACGAGTTCATTCACTTGCATATTTTTGAGTCATATCAAAATTTGAGAATATTTTTTGTGTCAAATAAAATAGAAGAGTATTAAAATACTTCTAAGGATACTCAAGATATCTGGGTGATTAGGCTTCCATGGATTATGAATACGGTACACCTAGTGTATCTATTGGCCCATCTTTTCTATTGTTATGCTCTTTGAGACCTGTGGATGGAACTTGGAAGTTTCAATGGAACATTCTTGTCAATTTATTGATATTATAAAATTTTTTGTTGGCAAAAGTTCAGAATGTTGAGCAGTGGAGTTAGTTTATATATATGGAGGTTTTGATGGACTCTAATTGACATGGTTTTTGAGGCATTTGGTTGGTCCTTTCATATCATCCTTATCCATATCATACATTTGTAATTGTAAATAGATTATATTAGAACATTTATATTGTTATGGAATACAAATTTGCACCTTGATTTTGTTAACATTCTTGCCAAATATTCTTGAATTTCTCGTTTAATAATGCATAATTATCCATTGAAAAGAATCTGCCAACGACAATGCTAATCTGTCAAAAACTCCTGCATCGTATTTCATGTCAGATAAAATATATTACTGCTCTGCATTCTCTGATGATTGCATTCATCATGAGACCATTCAAGTAAATTCAGTTTTACAGTGCAGAATAAGTCGAGATATATTTGTCCTGATTGTTGATATTATGCTTTTTACCCTTTGTTCATTAATTGTCATTATGAAGTCTACATACAGTTAAATTAACTAAGTGTACTGACATGTTCAGAATTAATTATGCTTCTGTTATGCCTGACTGATTTTTTACATTCGCTGGTATAATAATTTGCTAGTGGATTGGTGGTGCATCAACAATAATATTTTAAGTTTCTGTCTTCTACGGTTTCATCCATGGACAAGCAGACAAGCTAGTACCGCAAAATACCAAGTTGTCCTCAGTGTGATTGGTCCACGACAATCGGGCATAGGGATAGCAACGGATCGGATACGGTATAGACACCATATTATCCGCACCGCACTTCACATCCGCATTCGCACCGCATTTAATAAAAAATCAATAAATAATATATTTAATAAAATAATAAATTACATTACTAAAATTCGTAACAATTAGTAACTTACTAGGGTTTCATATGTAATTTACCATAAAACCTACCTATATAATGTACATTAAGTAACTTATATATGGGTAAAATGATAATTATCTATATTTGGATAATGTAGTGCAGATACAGTGAGGATCCACATCCATATCCGCATTCGCACTGCATCCGCACGGATATTTTTTTCAAAATCCATATCTGCATTTGTATTTGGATTTATTTGCAACTATGGATTAGACATGGTGTGGATGTGGTTTTATTTAGTAGATGCAGATAAAATTGCCATCCTTAATCAGGCAAGCAGTGCCCAATTCCTTTTGTCTAATCAGCTAAGCGGATTTCAAGAAGGATGGATATAATTAGATTTAATTTCAGGTATGGTGGAATATAGTTGAAATCCATGGAATTGCTAGGAATTGAAGAAAAACATTTTTTTTCAAGATAAAGATTGATTAATAACTTTTATTTTGAATAAAGGATATCCTATATATTGAAATAAACTCAAAATCGTTTCTCTCATTATGAAAAGAAGCTATCCATCATCATTGTATCAAGAAAGTGGTATAAAGTAGCATATTTGTATTTTTCATGAATTTCTATTTGCGATACGAAATTTTAATTCATTTTAGGAAATATTTTGTCAAAATTTTCATATTTAAATTTAGTTTCATAAATTTAAAATAAAAACTTGGCAAAATCAAACTTGAAGTATTAAATAATTAATATTGGACTCCTTTATTCGAAGTCAAACATAGGATTTGAAAATCTAGCCTTATCCCTCCTCTTATTCCAGACCTAAACAAATAGGATATAGGCTGATCCCACAGAATTTTTTGTCCTGATTAAGTCAAACTAAATTCCTATTTGACTGGAATCTCATCATGCGAGTCATTAGTTCACCTACAAAAACAAACAAAAAATTAAAAATAAATTTAAATAAACCAACGGGAAAATGTGTGTAAATCAAATGAATATATATCTAACTTGTTATACATGTCTCCTTATTGAGAACTTACTAGCATGAGTCCTTGCTAATACCAAAATATTGTTGTGCATCATAACCAAGGATCATACTCAAAGTCACTAAAGTCAGTGTTGTGTATAATGCCCATATCTGAAATTAGTCTGGATACATTTTATGTTGGTATGCCATGTACATGGCCACCATCATATCCTCATATCCATATGGATGACATGGACAACTAGCATAGGCATCAATGCTGAGATGGCATAGTAATATGAATATGAGGAACTTCCATATATGATGTATTAGATCCACAATGAGTGGTTGGTAGGCCAAGTGTTATTAGTAGGCATGCCTAGGGCTGCAAATGAGCTTAGCTGCTAGAAAATAGCTTTGAGTTTGACCATGTAGCAATTTGTTCAATCTTTGTTCAATTTCTAAGGTCAATCTTGAGCTGAATTTTAGGCTTGACTGATAAACAAGCTAGGCTTGAACAACACAAATCTTGGCTCATTAAGGTTCTTGAACAAGCTCATTTGGTATTCATGAACAAACCAACTGAATGAACAACCCAATGAACAAAGCGTATGAACATGATCGTGAACAAAGCTTGTAAACAGGGTTGTGAACAAAGTTTGTGGAGTTGATTATATGCTCATCTATAAGCTAATTTGTTCCCTTATACAACATAATATTTTTTTTGGTTATATAAAAATGGATCAAAAATGTGACTTTGTGAGTTTAGGTTAGATTATTTAATTCTGTAGTTTATAAAAGATAGTTTGTGTATGAATCGAGCTTGATTGAAGTAGTTTAAATAAGCTGAGCAAAGCTTGACAAGCATGACAAAAAAGCTTAAACCAGCCGAGCTTGATAAGCGTGACAAACAAGCGTAAAGGAGTCGAGCTTGAGCAAAGCCTGTGCAAGTCAGAGCTTGGTTCTGTTTAGCTCATTTGCAACCCTAGGTTCTGCTAAGGCACTAGGCAATATAGATAAAGCACATTTCTAATCTAGAAGATGCACATTTATCTAGGAGTACAAACAAAAAGGCATGTGTGCTTACTAGCAGGGTTTTAAAAAGCGATCTATGCAGCTGCTTATGAATATGCGTACTGGTATTATAATGGTTAGCATATTCTATATGCAATGCTATTTTGCGGTCTTTGCTCTCCTACATATCAATATAACATGTAGAGACGGGATGTGCTATTTTTATTAATATAATATTTTGAATATTAAATATAGACTGCATATGTATTCTGCTTAACACATATGTACTGTGCTTTCACACAACCACATGCCAACTGCATATGATTTTGAAAACCTTGCTTTTAAGCACCCAAGGCACACAAAAAGAATACCAAAGTTGAAACATGTTGATAGAATTCCTCAACTTGAAGAGAAGGATTAGCAGGAAATCAAGGGTGTTCCAAGGTCTATTGTTGCAAAATTTTGTAGAGAGAATGATGAAGAAGCGGTAGAGGAAGATGATGATTGGTTCCAAGTCCAGTGACATCGATGGTGATGCCACATTCTTGCCTAATGAGAATGATGATTGTATTTTTTAAATAAGCTTTCTAATATTAGATTATCCTTTGTGTGATGCTTTGAGTTTAGAGTTCTATTTGATATCTTTTTTTGACATGGATTACAATTCTAGAATTTTAGTTGTGGTTAAATTTTTTCTCTTTTTTTGGCTATCACATTTTGTAAGTTTTCCATGTTTTGTCATGTTTATTGCACATGTGAATTAGTTTTACTTGATACTTTGGAATTGTGTGCCTGACGTTTCTAGGCACGTATGCATCTTAATAACTAAGTGTAGGCCATGATCAGAAGGAGCTGCTTTGTTTCAAAGCACACTGTCGTTTGTGACCGTAATAAGCACTTACCTTGGTTAAGATCAATGGTCTTGCCATACAAAACAGTTTTAGTATTTACTTATCTAATGCAACAAGGGTATCAAGGGTCACACTGTACTGATTGGTGCTTGCTGGTTTGATAAGTACAGCTTCAATGATATTTTCAAATAGGTACCACTACCAATAATTAGAATTTTGAATATATTTACCCCCCATTTAGTGAGCTAAATATTGAGAAAAGAGTAGAAGAATCACCTTATTCATCCATGCATTGTTGAACCTTCTTCCAGTATTCATTATCCTCATCTTGGAGAATCTTAATAGTTATATGAATAATCAAGCATTATGGTTGTTTTTTGATATACATTACTTGGGAGAAAACTGTGTAACTTTGTGCATATACAGATTGTTCATAAAGAATAATTTTGCAGGGTACCAGTGATATTGATCAACTAGGAAAGATTTTTGCCGCTTTTGGAACTCCAAAGCCATCACAATGGCCTGATATGGTTTACCTTCCTGATTATGTTGAATACCAATATGTTCCAGCACCTCAATTGCGCACACTTTTCCCAATGGCCAGTGACGACACCTTGGATTTATTATCGAAGATGTTCACTTATGATCCAAAGGCAAGGATAACGGCACAACAGGCTTTAGAACACAGGTGCCTATGGTTTAATTGTTACAGCATGGTTACTGATCAGATTAAGTTATTTTACTCATCAAGATTTGTTTTATGTTGAAATCAGGTACTTTTCGTCAGTACCTGCACCAACAAAGCCATCGCTTCTCCCAAGGCCGCCTCCAAAGGGAGAATCACAAAATAACAAGCCTCCAGACTTAAATTCACAGGATGGCCCTGTAGTATTTTCTCCGCAAAGGAAGATGAGGAGGATTACCATTCCACATGATGGTCTGGAAGCAATCCAGATAGATAAAGCTGACGAGCAAACCAAGGAAGTGAAACATTCGGAAGGAGCTGCTAGTCATAGTGGTGGTATGCCAATGTCAATAGACTTGGCTGTAGTGTTTGGTACTAAACCGCCTCCTAGACCAACTTTGAATAGGTAACAAATGGCTTTTGACATTTATTTTTCACTATATAAACATACCATTTTTAGGAATATGTCAATTTAACTCAAGATCTCTTTCTTGTAACGCTTTTCTGGAAGTTTGCTTTTTTTCCCCTCAAATTTTTCTTAAAAAATGACTGTTCTTTTGCATTTTGCAGTGCTGATAGGTCGCACTTAAAGAGAAAACTAGATCTGGATCCTGACTTTGATTTCCTTCAGCGAGAGTAGATTTGATATATTGAATTCAGAGGAACATTATCGTTTTCCAAGTTACATGTAATATGAGTCTAAAGATAAACCTTTTAGCTCAGATTTTGAAACTCATTTGTAGAGAGTGAAATGACAAGCGGCGATAACTCAAATGAAGCAATGGACACGAAGAACGCTGGCAGCTGTGGGGCATATGCCAAACAAGAACCTAAGCATTGAGGTCGGTAATTACGCAAACAAGATAAGAAGATCTACTTGCATATTGTTCTTGTAATTTTATTCAATCTATTGTTTTTGTGTGATATGTGAAGGTTGACTTTGCAACTACGTTCAAATGGAACAGCCTTTGGTGAAATTAATTTGATGATTCTTCTAAAACTGTAGTGTTTAGCGGTATAATGCTTTTCATACGGAATTAATTCGATATTTTTCACAACTCGAAATGTGAGGTTGCAATGAAGATTAGACCTTATGTGCTAAATTAGAAATTCTCTCTTATAATATAGTAATCAAATGTTTGTAAATAGTGCAACTCAATCTGGAAAAGAATTAATCATTGTTTTTTTGAACCAAAGAATAATGTAAAGTAATTAAAATAAAAGAGTACATGTATAGTTCTCGAACTTGTGATATATGAAAAGTGGTATCGTGCACCATATTATCAATGTTTTTAAATTCATATTATGAGTGTTTTAAAGCTCAGATAAATCGCTAAACTGGTTCCTCTGAGTACTTGTTTGACTGTATTTGTATGCATGTACTCTTTGTTATTCTTTTGATATTTCTTATGTGTAAAATAATATAAAACAATAGTTTTAAATGATCTATAAATAATTTTACATTAAAAGTAATCGGTTCAAATCTTTACATTAATTTTAACAAATCCTACGTAAGAGTATGACATAGACTTGACCATCAAGGAAAAGACATTTTGTAAGACATCAAAATTTTAGGAACTATACTTATCATTGTAGAAAATTAGATAGAACTTTATTAAATATTAAATTTCTAATTTTCTAATCTCAATTTCTTCTAATCTAAACACTAAGTTAACATTTAGTTCAAAGAAATAAAACGAAGAATGGAATAATATTATCATAATCTTATCTATTCCTTTATTTGATTGCACATAATTAATAAGAGATAAATGGAGACCCCAAAATACATAAGGAATAGGGTAAATTACCTAACCTTTATTGAGGTTCAATGAAATTATACTGACTTATAATTTATTTATCCAGAAAACACTCACCTCTCATGTAGCTAATAATGTTAAATGTAATTTGTTAGTAACTTGATCTCTCCCTTATGCCGTTCTACATATTCATTATTTGTTTATATTTTTTAAAGAAAAAATATTAAAAGACATGCATAAAATAATTGAATAAATATTTTTAAAATAAAAAAAATAAGAGAAATTACTTTATTATTTAATATTATTCATGAAATTAATATTATTTGAATGTAAAAATTAAAATGTTAAACACTCATGGGGTGAAAATATGGTGACATAAGGATATTTCTGTCATTTAAAATAAGTAAAAATCATAAATATTGCAAAAATATCATTAGTAAGTATGTGTAGTGCACATGATAGACACTCCACTAATAGTTTCCGTTAGTAGAAAAAGTTTGTGTAATCATTTACAAAACTCAAGGGGGTCACTAAATAATTAAAGTTACAAATAAATAGGAGGTTAGTGTAATTTCACTGAGTCTCATGGGAGGCCAATGTAATTTATCATAAAGAATACTATTTGAGGTGGGAAATAGTATCCCTGATGTATTTCAGATGAAATATTATCCTCTTCTCCTTTGTTCCTTGCTTTCGTGTATCTACACCCTGACATCGTGAGAGAGACGAAGACGAGCACAGTGCGAGAGGAGAGAGATGCCAGAGATGACGTCGTCGTCTCCGTGTGAGAGGCGAGGCGTCTCGCACGGAGACACCAGAGACGGACGTCTATGTGCGAGAGACGCCTCTCGCCAGCGTCTGTGTGAGCGAGATGTCTTAAATTAAAATTAATTTAATTTATATTATAATAAATATAATATAAAATATTATTTAACAATAACTAGAAGTTTGAGTTTCTTTTACTTAAACTTATTCTTATTATATATCAGAATATTTTTTGAACTAATTTATTCCGTCACGGAGAGACTGAGCCAATTATTCCATTCAGACTACATGAATTACAATATTTACATGGTCATGTTCCTCAATCTCCAGGGCGCATCTTAATTAATTTGAACTGCTGAATTAGATCTCAATATATAGTATATACCAATAAAAGGCTTTCTTCATTTTCACGTTCTAGCTAATCCACCTCGATCGAAGACCTCAAAATTCATTTGCAAGAGTGAAGAAAAATCTCACTCTTTTAATTTCTTATGCCTTAGGTTACAAGATTATTCTAAACATCACATTCCTGCTTTCATTCTCTGATGTTAATTATTTCTTGTCTTCATCAACTCAATATTCCAACCCCTCACACACTTCATTCACAATATTGCTCAATAATTAATTCAGCTTGGAAAGTTTGACTTTTTGTAGTGAATACCAACACTTCGATCGAGATGCTCTTCTACTCAGTGTATACATGTAAACAAATATAAGATTGATCAATAAAAGAAACAAATCGATCAATATCTCAATAATAAATTCAAATTGCCGTGTTCTGATTAGTCACCCCTCAAGTGCATCTTATTTCTCTGCTGCTGAACTGTCATCGAGCACGTCTTGCGTATTTTCTAAGTCATCACAAATAATTAATTAATGATAATTAAGTATTATGATATCTCAATCTTGACTTTCTAAGTCAACAGCTAGAGATCTCTTCTTCCCCCCATACCAAGTTTTTCCAAGGCATCTGTTACAGCTAGATCCATCTTCTAGTCACATTGGAGCTGGTTCTAGGAAGAGAACGATTAGCCTACGATCCTCACAATCAAGTAGGGGGGCAATGATAAGATTTTAAATAAATATGTACTCAAATTATTTAAATTGATCGAGGTAGACGACTAAGTTTAGGGATGGAAGCAAATCACGTACAGCGTGGATATTATATTATCTACATCCACATCGCACATCTGCATCTGCAACACATTCGCTTTTGATATCGCATTCAGATGCGGATATCCGCATCACATCTGTATCACAATGCATTCAATAAAAAATTCATAAATAATGTATTTAATAAAAAATAATAACTTACATTATTAAATTCATAACAATTAGTAACTTAGTAGGTGGATTGGACTAGTATATTGGGCCTGGTCAGATTAGACCCAACAACGCCCTACAACCCGACTCGAGCCAAACCAGACGACTCTATTCGGGGGCTTCACCTAGCCATACTCCCAAACCTGACTCGAGCCATACCATACGACGCATCCGTCCGAGGGCTCCACCCGGTCATACAAGGACATCCACGTCCTTCCTTATCACGAGAGATACGTCATTACAGTCCCGCTATCTTCGGGACCAGCCTCGACCCATTCTGAGCTATATCCCACGAGATTGTCGGACGACATCATCGCCTCTACCTGCAATAAATACAAACACGACTTGCCTCAAGTACCCTAGGTTCCATTTTTTGGAGTCTTGCTAACTTAAGTGTTTGGGTGTCTTTTGCAAGTCCCTCCCCCCTCCCGTCAGAGTTGCACCTAACCAGAAGAGACATCGAGCCGGACCGGACCACTCCGATCCTCGGGTCAGAATAGTAGCGTTCATACATAATTTAGCATAAAAACCTACATATTTAATATATATTAAGTAACTCATATATGGGTAAAATGGTAATTTTTTGTGTGCGGATATGCGGTGCGAGTATGGTGCAAATACGGTGCGGATCAACATCCATATTTGTATCTGCACCGCATTCGCGCAGATATAATCTGTTAAAGTCTCACGTTGCTTAAAAATATGGTCAAGATAGCATTTAAATAGTTGAGGCAATTCTCTCTACATGAGCTAGCTTTCGAGGTAGAGTTAGGTTCACTAATTTCTTAATATAATTTTTTGAATTTATATTTGTATTCATATCCATTTTTATTTGCGGATATGAATCAAATACGATATGGATGCGATTTTTAGTTGACGGATACAGATAAATTGTCACCTCTAACTAAGTGGTTTCGATTAGATTTTGAGTTTTAGAATCAATACCCGTGACAATTTGGATAGGGTGTGGACCTCCAGAATATCTAGCACTTGAAATAGGGCATATATTATACATTTTATAATAAATAAGTATGTAAGTTATAATTTGTTATTTGTGTTATACTAAGTATAGATTATAATATGTTGCTTATCTAAAATACCTCCAACATATATTCTATGTTATTAGGTTAATAATATTGTAAATACTTTCAAGTTTGAAATTATTTATCATGTTATAAATTTAGAATGAGTATTTAATTGGTGCTCCAAATCATATTTTGTAATTTATACGGTGTTAGAATCTTATATGACTATTGATATATAATTTTACATAAGATAAAAATACCGAACAATTACGAAAACACAAAACATGCTTTGAATTGAAAAAAATAAAGATATTCCTTTCATATTTAAATATGAAGTATATGATAATTTGATTATTATTTTTATGATATTTTAATTATTATAGTTTTCAAATGATATATTAGCATTAAAAATAAATTTTTGGTAGAAAAAAGAAATTGCATGAATTTTTTCTGTAATGGTAAAAAAGATTGTTTCTATTGAGAATTTTTATTTATTTATTTATTTAGGGATATTTTTATCCAATTTTTTCATATTAAAAAACTAACTACATATATAATTTAATTTTTATACAAAATATTATTTTTTTCTAAACCATATATATACAAACCCATGCAAACTTGATTTCTGTGCCATTTTCACATCATCATGGAAATGCATACTTAAGGCAAGAGAATTGTTCGATCTGGGAACAGGAAAGAGAATTGGTAATGGTAGGTATACGAGCTTTTGGAAGGAACGATGGTAGGTATAGGGCCCAAAGATTTAAAAATGCGACTGTCGAACAGTGTTTCAATCACTCTTTGGGGTCCTGGAACTTCTATTGGACCGCACAAGTAGATATCTCTTCCTTAAATAGACTGCTCGATTTTATTGGGGATCCTATTTTCTCAAATGAACCAGACTCTATCGTCTGGCGATGGAAAGGAAATGGTTTCTTTTCTACTTCTTCTAGGTATGATTGCTTTATAGACTCTAGGGTGATTTGGGATGCTGCAAGAAGCATTTGGAAGTAGAGGTGGCAACGGGCCGTGCCTAGCACGGTCCGAACAATTGGTAGCCAAGTCCAGCCGGGCTCGGGCCAGCCCAAAAATTAATTATTTAATTTAAAATTTTAAAGATTTAAAATTTAATTTTAAAAATTAATGATTACATGTTAATTTTGAACTTGGACCTCTAATTTTATTAATCATTGTACTAAATTTTATTATATATTTTTTAACACAATTTTTATATATAACGCAGTACAAATTAATAAAAATATATTTAAAAAATCAAATTATAATTAAATTTTTATTTATCTTTAATACAAAAATATTCATCCAATGATAAAATATTTTTTTTAATATTATAATAGACCGCATCTTAAAAGATTGCCTACGTACCTTCTATAGCTAAACTTGTACTCCCTAATGATTAACTATAGAAGGATCAGGTCTACGTAGTTCTTTTTACATTTTTAATTACCCATAGTCCTAGTGATTTAACTTGTACTTGGACCAGCAGCACCAGCTTCGCTTGTTTGAGTTTTCTTCTCTCCCGATGATGAATTATCGTGTCCTCCCTTATCTTGTAATATATCTTCAACATCCAATTAGTCTTTTAAGCAAATGCACATTTCAACCGTTTCTTCACTCATTCGGCTCCTTTTTTCGTCGAGAATTCTATTTTCTGCACTAAAACAAGACTCGGAAGCTACTGTAGACACAGGAACAGTTAGTATATCACGTGCCATGATGAAAATAATAGGATACATATTTTCTTATTTTTTCCACCATGCTAAAATTTCATTATCATCTATTTCTTCAGAATGATTATGATCTAGAAAAAAAAGTAATTCATTAAAATTAGTAGATTTAGTTTTTTTTATTCTACGACCAAGTTGAGAATTAATACTATTTCCATCATCTTCTCTTAATCTAGAAGAAGATGTTGTCTTATTTGTAATTGTATCACCAAATTTTGAAGCGTAAAATACAAACATAGAATTCAATAAATTTGAAATTTTAATTTGTTTTCTTCAACATTATCTAATTCCATATTGTTATAATAATCATCTAACAACATATTTAAACCATCAATTTTCATTCTAGGATCTAAACATATTGCTAAACAAAATAAAGTAGGTATATCTGATCAATACTTTTTAAATTTAGATTCCATTAAAAAAATAATTTGTGCAAATAAATGATAATGTCTATATGAAGAAATACTTCACTAATACGAACTATATGTGAAAGAGTTAAATTACATGTAGGATAATAAACACCGGAAAGTTGTTCGGTAGCTTTATTAAAAAGTTCTAAAATTTGAGTAATATGCCCAACAACTAACCAATCATTATTATTAATTGGATCACCAGACATATTTTGATTGTAAAATATTGTAAGGATATCTTGATATCTTATAGTAAACATAAGCATATGATATGTTGAATTTCATCTAGTAATAACATCACCATTAAATTTTTTTAATGGTTTATTAAAAGATTGACATAATTTTTTAAATTCTTGTGTTCTTGCTTTTGAAGAACACATATATCTAATTTTCTACTTATTTTAAACCATCTTGTACACATAAATTAAGAACATGACAAACACAACGAATATAAAATAATTCACCATCTAATACTGGTACGTTTAAATAACTGTATAAGGGTCCTCGAATAGCAGCATCATTATTACTAGCATTATCAAAACTAATCAATTTTTTTTTATCATTTATATTATAGAAAGATGTTATAAATCTAATAGCAGAAAAAATGGCAACACAAGTATGTGGATATTCAAAAAATTTAAAACTAATTATTCTTTTTTGCAAAATAAAATTTTCATCAATCCAATGTACGTATTGTAACACAAATGTAAGAATTAGTAGTACATTGACTAGACCAAACATCAGATGTTAAAGAAATTTTTGATTTATTATTTTGAAAACTAGTCATTATATTTTCTCTATATATAAAAAATAATTTTAAAGCATCACTTTTCATTGTATTTCGAGTAATTTTTTTATATTTTGGTTGTAAAGTATTTTGAATCCAACTAGAAAATCTTGGTTGATCAACAAAACTAAAAGGAGATTCACTTTGAACAATTAATTTTGCAAGTTCTCGACGTTGAAAATCATGATCATACGAAAAAATTGTTAAACTAGAAGAAGATAAATTAAGAATTTATTGAGCTTGTGCAACCTTAGTGTCATGACCCTTTGCATGACGTAATAAATGACCAGTTCCTCCGGTTGTTGAAGCCGAATTTTTTTTTTGATATTTTTTGCACCGGGCTATTGTTATGGTGACATCAGGTTCAATAATTTTCTCAAAATATTCTCAAACCATACTTTTTTTTACCTGATGGACATAAATTAATAGATGAACATATCTCAATCCTTGTCTTCTCGATGAGCTTAAAATGTTGTTGAGAATGATTGTAAATGAATTTAGATTATTGAGAGTAAGAGTGTAAGAGAGTTGAGAGTTAAGGATTGAGAGAAAGAGTTGAAGATGAATATAAAAGAAATGAAGAAGGAGAGGGGGTATTTATAGGATTATATATATATATATATATATAATAATGGATTCATTGGCCCGAGCCAGACCTGGCTCGGGCCGACCTACGTTTGGCGCGCGCCAGGCCTCCCGTGCTCGCCCAGAGCACGGGCATACGGGCCGTGGTCGGACCGCGTGCCGTGCCAAGCACGGGCATATGGGCCGTGGTCGGACCGCGTGCCGTGCCAAGCACGGACTGACTGCGGGTCGTGCCTAGCACGACCCGCGTGCCCAGAAGGCGAGCCCGGCCCGTCTTCTAGGCACAACCATGCCGGGCCGGGCCCGTGCCGCCCATGGGCTGGCCCAGCCCGTTGCCACCTCTATTTGGAAGTGCAACATCCCGCTAAAGTTCAAAATTCACTCTTGAATTGTCTTAAAGAAAAGACTACCTACAAAAAAAAGACTCATACACCATGGATCTCAACTCTCAAACGACTTGTGTGTCCTCTACAAAAGAGCGGTGGAGGACATCGATCACCTTTTGCTCCATTGCTCTTTCACCTCGGACGGTTGGAAATTTTTGTTGGATAAAGCGGGGATGCGCTGGATGGAATTCCCATTGGGGACTGATCAGAGCTTTAGAGAAGCTGATACCAAAGTTAAGAGCCTGAAAATGATATGGAGCAAAAATATTTGGTTCTCACGAAACATGATCATTTGCAAGGATAAAAATATTGAGTTAAATTATCTGGTCTCCTCTTCTCTTGCAATCTGGGGAAGGCAAAGGGATGGTAGCAGGTTCAACTCCTTAATTTGACTATTTGGTTTTGTACTTACGTGTCTTTGCTTTTTGTTGGATTTTTGCTTTTTGTTTTGATCTATTGTTAGGGTCATATTTTTGATTTTCTTGTCAATCTTTAGATGGCTTAGTCAAATTAGATTATTTACTTATTTTGATAGGCTCTTGCTAGAGTCTTTGTAGCATGACCTCTGGTCATGCTTATTAGTGATTAGTTGTAAACATGTAATACTTTTCTTTTATCTATTGAAGCGTGTGGCTCTTTTGAGCCTCACAATCAAAAAAAAAAAGAAAGTGATTTGAGACTGGATGATCATTCTTCTCAAAGCTTCAAACCATTAGAAAAATCCAAAATTATATACTTATATTCAACCCTCTCAAAGCACATGTTGTTGCTGCCAATTGGAGACAAAATAATGGCTCCGGTGGTCGAACTAACAATCGCATGGAAGTTTCATTCTTTCCTGAACCCATAACCTATTAACCTTGCTGATAAATATGAGCATATAAACTGAGGAAAAAAATTATATGAGCATCATGCTCATATAAATTTTTATGAATGAATGGATATATATTTATAGCGATTGAATATGAATAAAAAATAAATAAATATATTTATATTCATTTTTTTTTATTCATGTTCATATTCACGAGCAATCTACTGATGGAAGTTGCACCCCTTAAACGGCCCCTTTTTATCTCACAAAAAACTTCCAAATAGATACCAGTCGGCCAAAAGCATCTCATTATATCTCTTTGCTGCCTAGTAGATGCCATTTCTTTATGATTCTGAATCCAAACAAACTTTGGATGAGCAGATCATATCGTAATCCACAAGGACCACAAGAAGAGTTTTT
Organism: Canna indica; assembly: GCA_034359265.1. Classification (NCBI taxonomy): domain Eukaryota; kingdom Viridiplantae; phylum Streptophyta; class Magnoliopsida; order Zingiberales; family Cannaceae; genus Canna; species Canna indica. The sequence continues at coordinate 2,308,864 of CP136891.1, forward strand.
GACCATAACTTTCTTGTCCAATTCCACAGTGAAGGACTATAAATAGAGTTAAGAGCTTGTGTCGTGTCTCCTCAAGCCCTCAGGCGCTGAGCTTATAGGTAGAAGGATGGTGGTGACAAGGGGAGGCTTCCTCTGCTCCTTCTTGTCTCTCTTGTTCTGCGTAGGAATCGGTACGGTTGGAGCAAATACCCTGTTCAGTCAGGGAGATGCTTACAGCAAGTACGTGCTCAACCTCAAGACGCTCGAAAGAAAAGGTGGCGGCGGCCATGGTGGCAATGAGTTTACCATGTTTGCCTCCAGCTTTTCGGAGAAATTTACAACAAGCAATTACGGGACGAAGGCGGATGACAAGATTGAGAAACTCCCCGGTCAGCCCGGAAGCGTAGACTTCGATCAGTACGGTGGGTATGTCACCGTCGATGACGTCACCGGCCGCGCTCTCTTCTACTACTTCGCGGAGGCAGTCGGTGGGGACAGTAGCTCCAAGCCTCTGCTTCTCTGGCTCAACGGGGGTAAGCGTTCGGATTATCTCTTTGTACTGAGCTGTGCATGTGCTTATGATTTCGATTGCTGTGGAAATCTGAAGGACCCGGGTGCTCCTCCCTCGGCTTAGGAGCGATGGAGGAATTAGGGCCCTTCCGCGTCATGAGCGACGGCATAACTCTTTACAGGAATCCTTATGCTTGGAACGCAGGTCAATTGTCTTGATTCTTGAACGCCAAATTAAGTATTTATTAGTTCGTGTAATTTGACATCGTTATGATGAATTTTACAGAGGCCAATGTGCTGTTCTTGGAGAGCCCGGCCGGCGTTGGATTCTCCTACTCGAACACCACCTCCGATTACAAGTACAGCGGGGACCAGAGGACCGCCGCGGACGCATACGTCTTCTTGCTGAATTGGATGGAGAAATTTCCAGAGTACAAAGGCAGAGACTTCTACATCGCCGGCGAGAGCTACGCCGGCCACTACGTCCCCCAGCTCGCCTACACCATCCTCCTGCACAAGAACCAGACCTCCGCTATCAACCTCAAGGGGATCACGGTATCCGATTCGATCAACCCCGCAGTTTCTTATACGATTATGAATATATTTACTTTTGCTGATCAAGAGTCAACGTTCTTGCTTGCTTGCTTGGTGCAAATAACTAGATCGGCAACGCGGTGATCAACGATGAGACTGATACCAAAGGAATGTACGACTTCTTCTGGACTCACGCGCTGATTTCGGACATGACCAAGGACGCCATCTTCAAGTACTGCAACTTCTCGCCGAGCGCCGTGAAGCAGCCGAAGGAGTGCAACCAGGCGGCGGAGGAAGCGGACCTGGTGTTCGAGGAGCTCGACATCTACAACATTTACGCTCCCCTGTGCTTGTCGTCCAACTTGACCTCTCCTCCCAAGAAGGCTTCGGTAAATTTTGCTCTTCAGCTAGCGTTGGCGATTGATTGATTCCTTTCTGATGCAATCATATATAGCAGGTTATTTATTTATGTAGTTTAATTTGGTGGATGCAGGTTGATGATTTTGATCCTTGCACTGATTACTATGTGAATGCCTACCTGAATAATCCAGAGGTGCAGAAAGCACTCCATGCTAACACAACGAAGCTCAACTACACATGGTCTAAATGCAGGTATGCATTATTTTCGCACTTTGCTTGCTGGGTTACAGAAATGATTCATGTGTTCTATTTAATTTTCATTGTGCTTTATAAATAAGACGAAATTGTGGGGATTGATCTTTTGGGGACAAGTAATCTAAAAATTGACCCTCCATCCAATTTTAGACTAAATTTTATATGAATGGATAAAAATGTTCTTCATCCTTATCTCTTATTCCTTTTCCTTCCCCTCTCCATTGTTCTTCGATCTTTTGCTCGCCGGATCGACCACTGGTGGTCACTCCTCGCCACTCCCCCACCCCGTCCTCTCATTGTCGGCTCCGCCTGAGCCCACTGCCGATCGATTGGGGCTAGGATTGTCGCCCCACAATACTGGCCAACGTGGCCAGAGTGGATGCAACAACACTGTAATCGACGGTGGGCCACCATAGCTAGAGCCACAAGGTGGTACTACCGCGCAGGCTAGTGGCAATTAGGGGTGTCCAGTGTTCAGTTTAAACCGAACCGAACCGAAAAACCGAATCGAATTTTTTGGTTCGATTCGGTTTCAGCAGTTGCAGGTTCGGTTCTTGATCCGAACCGAACCGAATTTTGAATTTCGGTTCGGATTCGATCAGTTCTCGAAATTCGGGAACCGACCCGAACGGAAAACCAAATTAATTAAAAAATAATATATATTTTTAAAATTTTAATCTAGGTAAGTAAATGGGTATTAGGAAATATTTTTTAATTTTTAATCGAATTAATTAAAATTTTAATTTTCGGGTTGGAAACCGAACCGAATAATTTCGGTTCAAGTTCGGGTTGGAATTCGGATATGAAAAAAATTTCGATTTGATTAATTTCGGTTCAGTTCGGTTCGGATTGACCCGAATGGATAGCCCTAATGGCAATCACCCGACCAACCTTACGTGGCCAATCACACCAACATGTAGCACTACATATGTGGCCTAGCCTGGCTTGGCCTGACCTTTTTTAAAAAAAAAGATCTAGGCTTATTTCTAGGGATGTTTTCCTTATCAAGCCAGGCCTAGACTCACTATAAAGCCTATTGAGCCTGATAGGCCGGCCTGGGCTTGTTAAGGTGGTATATATAATATATAATAAATATATAATATTATTAGTTTATTAATATATTTTTTAATTTAATAAAACAACTATTGTTGTTATGTTTAAATTTAATATTATGATTTTTATATTGAAATTTAAAAGTAAATTTTGTAAACATATTTTAAATATTAGCAGGCTTTATAAACAGGACACAGACCAGGCTCAGACCAAAAAAATAGCCTACAACAGGCCACATACCTATTTTTTACTATGCAGGTCTGGCCTATTTTCACCCCTAATGGTGAGGGAGCCTATGTGATCAGAAAGGGCCACCCATGTGATGGGGTGGAGTCGCTACTAGGCTATGCCTCACATGCCGCCAACTTGGGTATGATTTTGGACTATGTGTTAGACTCGAGTTGGATCTTGACGAGGACGTCAAGACATAAGTGAGGGAGATTATAATACCCCGGTTTAGTCCCACATTAGGAGTATGTTGGATGTGATATTGGCTTATAAGGCTTGATGGATGTGCTACCATCAACTTCAGCTTAAACATTTTAATTAAGCCAATAGGTTGGTCTATGAAGTTGATGGGTCAGTTATTCCATCAAGCGGGTTGTAATAAATGGTATCAAAGCATGACCTAGTTCTTGGCATGGTGAGGGAACTTATGTGAGAAAGGGTTGCCCGAGTGATGGGGTGGAGCCGCTACTATGCTAGGCCTCACATGCCGCCAACTTGAGTGTGATTCTGGACTGTGTTAGACTCGAGTTGGATCTTGACAAAAATATCAAGACATAAATGAGAAAGATTGTAATACCCCGATTTAATTTCACACCGGGAGTATATTAGATGTGACATTGACTTATAAGACTTGATGGGTGTGCAATCATCAACTTCAACTTAAGCATTTTAATTAGGCCAATAGATTGACCTATGAAGTTGATGAATTAGTTATCTCATTAAGCAGGTAATAACGTTATATATATTATTTTTTTAGTATTTTGACCAAACATATTTTGGTGCAGCCAAGTGATACCAAATTGGTCGGACAGCCCTTCTACAATCTTACCAATAATTCAACAAATTTTAGCCAGTGGAGTAAGAGTTTGGGTTTACAGGTATTTCCTTTTTCTATAAATATTATAATGAGTCAACTTTGCAATAAATTCATCTCTTAGTTGTTCTTAGTCAATGATAATAACTAATTTCTCAAAAATTGCAGTGGTGACATTGATGGTATAGTTCCTGTTACTTCAACTAGAAGCTCTCTCAACCTACTGAAATTTCCAGTCAAGACACCATGGAGATCTTGGAAAATTAATAGTGAGGTAATTGATGATCTTCCTCTCCAAATATTAATGACCCCATTATTTTCCAGTCAAAATGAACTTTTAAGTAGGCAGCATATATATTTTAATAAACAAGAGTTTTCTGTATTTTGAATCTATCATTAATTTAAAGATGAAGACATATTGTGCTTGTTAAATGACAGTGTTAATTGTTTTTTTCTGTGATGAATAGGTTGGTGGGTACACCATGGTGTATAATGGAAACTTGACATTTGCCACAGTGAGAGGAGCAGGGCATTTGGTCCCAAGTTATCAACCAGCTAGGGGACTTGTCTACATCAACAGCTTTCTTCAAGGACAGGATCTTCCAGCTTAATTAATTAATCATTCAAAGTTCACACTTTATAGGCCTAGAAAATATGATATAATTAAGTGGCTCAATTAATCATTTTCATATATATATATATATATATATATATATATATATATATATATATATACTCTCACATGAAGAGGTATAATTTATCAATTGCATGAATGAAATCTTGTTTCAGGTTAATTGTGTTTTGTGAACCCATTTGTGCTCAAATGGTAGTAGCATCCGGGTATGTTGCCTAGGTCTTGGGTTCAATCCCTAGTTGTAGCGTTTTATGCATTTTTTTCACGTCTTTGTATGTCTTGTAATACACTTTGTGTGTATATTATCGTGTTAATACTTTGTAATGACTGTGTTATATAGCTAATTTGTATTTTTATTTTAAAAAAGTTAATTATGTTTCCCCTTCACTCTCATCTCTCACTGCTTGCCCTCTTCCGATTCATCTTGTCCTTGATAAATTGGGGATTAATTCCAGAAAATAAATACCCATCAATAATTTACTTATATATAAAAGATTATTTAAATTAATGAAGTCAACATATCATTATTGGGGCTGAGTGGCAATGCCCTTGAACTGATTATTGCATCTGTACGTGGGGGTGTCTGTTAAGATCGCTGCCGAGCTTTGCTATCTCAAGAACATGCGCGAAGTGGATTTGGGGAAGAAGTTTTATTATTCAAAAATCATGTGGAATTCAAACAGAATTCTAGTTTTATACAGCTGGGCTAACGAGTTTAATTCTATAACACATACGAAACCTGTTAATGCAGAACCGATTAACTAAAGAAAGTTCAAATGACAAAAATAATCATGTACATGAATTATCCTTTATTGAATTACATGTCTACTTTGGTAACTTTACATGTCTATTTTGGTATCCTATTCATCGTCTTCAACCTTTGCCGCGCACACCTCTTCTTCATTCAGAACCAGTTCATTTCAGCTCACTGCTACTTCCAATACTCCCCCCGCAAGTTGGGAGTGAGTAAGGGTTACTCATTCCCAGCTTGCACAGATTGTCTTTGTGTTGTTGAGGCGTCAGTGACTTAGTAAGGATGTCTGCAGGCTGACTTTTGCCAGATATATTTATTGATTTCACTACTCCTTGTAGGTACTTTTCTCTCACGAAATAGCAGTCAATCTTCAAGTGTTTCGTCCTCTCATGGAACACAGGAATGGTTGTAATGTGCATTGCACTCTGGTTATCACAGTAGATAGGTATAGGCATTTTTGTTTCAATTCCCAGCTCATTTAGTAACCTGGTAACCCACAGGATCTCAGCAGTAACACTTGACATCGCCCTGAGCTCGCTTTCAACACTAGAACGGCTCACGGTGGCTTGCTTCTTGCACTTCCAGGTTATCAGTGAGCTGCCTATCTTGACTAAATATCCAATTACAAACCTTCTTGTATCTGTACAACCACCCCAGTCCGCATCACTGTATGCAGTAATGGTATTATTTCCTTTTGCTGGATAGAATGGTCCTAGACCAGATGCTCCTTTCAAATATCTTAGCACCTTCAATGCTGCCATGTAGTGTGATTGTTTGGGTGCATTGGAGTACTAGCTCAAGTGGTTCACTGTGAATATTATGTCCGACCTTGTCATAGTTACATACAGGAGTTTCCCTATCAACCTTTTGTATGCTTCTATGTCATGAATGGTTCATCATTGCCTTCAGTCTTCTGTGCATTCTTCACATGATACTCCATGAGAGTACTCGATGGTTTACAATCTTCTAGTTTCATTTCTTTTAGAATGTCCTTGATGTATTTTCTTTGGCTTAAATGTATTTCATCATCAGTTCTTTGCACTTCTAAGCCAAGGAAGTACATCAGTTTGCCAAGGTCCCTGACCTTAAATTCCTGGTTCAATCTTCTCTTCATTTCATCAATTTCAGCATGATTATCTCCAGTCATAATAATGTCATCCACGTAGACTGAAATGATTGATACCTTGCCACCTTCCTTCTTCACAAACAAGCATGAGTCAGACATACACTGCTCATACCCTTGATTTAATATACTTGTGGATAACCTTGACACTACTAGAAAAATGGTCATCAGCAATGGCTGATGCCGTTGCTGAAGAGAATCAGCAACGGCTCAGCCGTTGCAATAAAGCCGTGACAGAAAGTCGCGTTGCTGATGACTTAGCAACGGATCAGCAACGGCCGCTCGGGCCGTCGCTCTAAACATTATCAGCAACGGCCGCTGGGCCGTCGCTAAAAATATTTTCAGCAACGGTTTTACCACGGACCCGGAGCCGTTGCTGATAACATTAATAGCGACGGCCTCGAGTCCGTAGCAAAGCCGTTAGTAAAAACCCGTCGCTAAGCCGTTGCTGTAGGTCATCAGCAACGGTTGTCGATACACTTTTCGCAACGGCTTTCCCACGGACGGCCGTGGGAAAGTCGTTGCTGATGACCCATACCTGCAAACAGAAATATTTTCAAATTTCTAATTTTCGTTGATACATTGATACATTTATCTGATACATAACTCACACACCCATACCCTCATACACACATCACAAACATCTCATACACATTCATTCACACATCACAAACACACCAAGATATACATCAAAACAATTATATTTATATTCATAATTATCCACGATAGTATAAACACAATTCAAATGTAAAATTAAAGTATCAACATCTGAGTAACATAGTCAATATAAATTAAACAAGTTCAATATCTGAGTAACAAAGTCAATATAAACAAAATCTCACGATGACGATGGAGGATGGCCTGGATCATATGGCGGGGTCTGGAGTGCTTGAGTGTACACCGGCGTGGACTGACTCGAGGATGATGGATTAGATGATGCCGAAGAGATGCCTGCTTCGGGATGACCCGACAAGTTGCGTAGCATAGCTTCTATATTCGCCATCGTCTGACTCTGGCGCTCCATCAACTCAGTCTGACGCGCGACCGTCTCCTCTAGTGTCCTTATCTTATTACTATGATCATAACTAGATCTGGAGGTGGACGGCCGCTCACCAGCGACCGGAGGGGTCGGTGCCCCAAGTGGCCCTAGTACGGCTCGCGCATGACCACTATCTGCGAAGCCATATACGCGGCCATGGTCCCAGCCACCTGCGGCCTCGACCCACGATGCTGCGTCAAAGTCCTCGGGGGTACCCCCACGCTGCACCACCGTCTGGCTGTAGGTCTCCTACTCGAGTTTGATTTTTTGTTTAATATTTATCATAAAACTTAAATTATAAATATATAATGAATAATTTAAACAAATATATAATTACCATAATGTATGCAGCGCGGTTGTGGATGTACTCCCCAGTCCCATGTGCTCGACGGTGAGTCCGCTCAAACACTGCCATCGGGGAGGGTCGCTGGACAGTCCCGTCATCCGACACCGTCGTCTATATTTACAAAACAAATACATTAATTAGTACACATAATAACAAATAAAATATATAATTAAAAGATATACTTACCATACGATTTGCGTGCACTGCAAATGCAACAGAGCCGCCGGTGTGACGCGCTGCTCCCCCCGACATGCGATTTCTAGCCGCATTCTGAGAAACCTCCTGCCATCGATCCGTCGACCATATCCCCACGAGCTGGTCCCATATATCCGGAGTAATCCAACTGGGGCCGTATCCCCGAGTCTCCGCGATGTTAGTGGTCCCAGCTCGGGCCATCGCTCGGGACCGAGCCTGCCCCAGCTGCCCGTTGTACCTTGCCCGGGAAATAGACTCCCAGGCAGCGTAAATGAAGGACCTCTGGTCCTCGGCCCATGTATAGCGAGCCTGCAAAATAATAATATCAGTACCAATTCTTAATATATCATCATGCATGTAAAAAAAAAATAATACGTGCCTCAAACTCGCGCCATAACATGTCGACGTGCTCGCTAGGCACGTGAGACCACGTAGGCCATGCCCCGTGCATGTATCGTCGAATAGTAGAAGAAATGCTCCTCGGCACTTCTTCTTGCTCGAACCTGCACAACAAAAATAAATTTTAATATTATATTATGATATAATGAATTTGTAATGATTCATAATTCATGATATATTACGTACCGCTCCCCAATCACGCTAATCAATCTACGTGACTCTGTGGCTGGTGGAGACTGCCACCTGTTCGGCCCGCGTGGCCGCCTACGTCTGGATGTACTAGCCTCGGCAGTATCATCCTCATGAGGATCAGCAACAGGAGGATCAGCAGCATTAGTAAGTGCTGGAGTCTCACCGATCGGAGACTCCGAAACTCTCCTGCGTCGATAACCACGACCAGACATATCTGTCGAACAGACATATAATCAGATTATTGTATAAATAGTAGAGATATATTTAATAAAATATATACTTTACAATTATTCTTCATCATCTGAATAATAGTCTTCGAATTCTTCTTCTTCTTCCTCTTCTTCCTCTTCTTCATCTTCTTCATCTCCAGCTTCCTCAATTTCATTATCGTCATCATCAGCATATTCAACTTCTAATTGAATTGACGTTGTGTCTGCATCCTCGAGTATTGGAATAATACGATCCACAGCAGGAAGATCATCTTCTTGATAGAAACCAGGAGGATCATTTTCTCCTACTATCGGATCAATTTTTCCTCTACCTTTTGTCTTACAGACTACACGCCAATCTGCTCTATCTTTATTTTGAGCCGGATACTTCGCGTAATATACTTGTTCGGCTTGTGATGCCAATATAAATGGCTCATTTGCTGCCAATTTCGATTTGTAATTAACCTCAACAAGTTTGTATTTTGGATGAACTTTCATGCCCCTTTCTGTTGTATCGAACCAATGACATCTAAATAGGATCACTGATTTCAAGCCGAAGTAGTGCAACTCTATCACTTCTTCCACCAGTCCATAAAAATCCATATCACATTCAGCATAGGTTGTCCCTTTCACGCAGACCCCAGCATTCATCGTCTTCTTTGTAAATGCATATTCAACCGTGTGAAATTTATACCCGTTAACAAAATATCCGCTATAGCACAACACAAGTCGCGACGGTCCACTAACAAACTCAAATATTCTTTCATCTATTTCAGCTCTGTGATCTTTGCTGTAAGTCTGAATCCATGTAGGGAAATCACGATTCCGTAATGTCTCCAATTCTTGATCGTTGTGAATAGAGTATTTTTGCACCATCTCAATGTCAAATATTTTAATGAATTGTTCAATCTCTGGACAATTGAGTAATACATACAAGTGTGCCAAATGATACTCTTCATCGCTTAAGTGTCGAGATGGACGAGAACCAAAAGCACGACCAGAGTGAGAAAATATATTTAAACGTCCATCTGAATGTCGAACACCCCCGTCGTCGTTACGTGGAAGACGATCAAATCTTGTCTGTACTGTCGATTCAAAGTAAAATGAGCAGAATGTTGAAATTTCTTGGATGATATACGATTCAGATATTGATCCTTCAATAGCTGCGGTGTTCTTTACTTTTTTCTTCAGACGATTCATGTATCTTTCAAATAAGTACATCCAACGATATTGAACGGGGCCACCAACTCGTGCCTCGTATGCCAAGTGTATCGGTAGATGCTCCATCGAGTCAAAAAATGCATGAGGGAAAAACTGCTCCAGCTTGCATATGATTTCAACAATATTATTTTCAAGTGTTGACATATCTTTGACTCGAAGGACATTTGCACAGATGCCTCTAAAAAACATACTTAATTCAGTCAACGGACCCCAAATATTATCAGGTAGAAGATCTTGAAATGCGATCGGAAGTAATCTCTGCATGAATACATGACAATCATGGCTCTTCATCCCTGATATTTTGCAATCATCGACGTTCACACATCGAGATAAGTTTGAAGCATATCCATCGGGTAATCTGAGTTCTTTTACCCATTGACAAACATCTTTGATCTGTTGTTTATTTAACACATATAGGGCCTTCGGTTTCAGATATCGTCCGTTGACCTCTTGTAACTCCAACTCTGGTCTTTTACAAAGTATTTTCAGATCATGTCGGGCTTTGACATTATCTTTAGTTTTTCCAGAAATATCCATCACAGTGTTGAAAATATTATCAAACACATTTTTTTCAATGTGCATGACATCTAAATTATGTCGAATCAATAATGAACTCCAATAGGGCAATTCCCAAAAGATACTTTTTTTCACCCAGTTGTGTGTTTGGCCAAAACCTGACACTCTTTCATTGCGACCAAATACTATATCTGGAAGTGCTGAAACACGTGCTAACATTTGTTCACCAGACAACATCGGTGGTGGCCCATCTCTTTCGACTCTGCCCTTAGTAAATTTATTACGATTCCTTCGATACTGGTGATTAACCGGTAGGAATCGACGATGACAATCAAAGAATGAGATTTTTTGTCCGTTCTGAAGACTGATTGATTTAGAGTGTTCCATACAATACGAACAAGAGAGTCGGCCGTGAGTGCTCCAACCCGACAACATGCCGTACGCCGGGAAATCATTGATTGTCCACAAGACCGCGGCCTTTAAATTGAAGTTTTGCTTCCGATGACAATCATAAGTGACAGCTCCCTCAGTCCACAACGTTTTCAATTCATCTATCAAGGGTCTGAGAAATATGTCAATTTCTTTTCGCGGACCCTTAGGACCCGGAATAATCATCGAAAGATAAATAAATTCATCTTTCATGCACATTGATGGTGGCAAATTATAAACTGTCAGCAGCACTGGCCAAACTGAATAAGGAGTTGCAGAATGTCCAAACGGATTAAAACCATCTGTGCACAATCCCAATCTGATATTTCTAGTATCCCTAGCAAATGAAGGATAACATGTATCCAAATGTTTCCATGCTTCACTGTCAGATGGATGAGTCATTACTGTATCATCACAACTTCTTGCATGCCAACTCATGTAGGGGGCTGTCTTTTCCGACATGAATAACCTTTGAAGCCTCGGTGTTAGTGGAAAATACCGAAGCACCTTAAACGGGATATTTTTCTGTCGGACCTATTTCTTTTCCTTGTAACGAGGGTGTTGACATACAGGGCATTTATCCAACTGCACATTTTCTTTATAATATAAAATGCAGTTATTTTGGCACGCGTGTATTTTTTCGTACCCAAGCCCTAATTTTCTCATTAGCTTTTTAGTCTTATAAAAAGTAGGCTCAAACTTGTTATCAGTAGGCAGCATTCCATTAATCAATCCAGCAATCCGATCATATGCAACTCCGCTGATATTACAATCGGCCTTGATGCTTAAGAGCTGTGTCATTGCTAAAAACCTAGTGTATTTAGGACAATTCTCATACAAAGGTTCATCGGCAGCTTTCAACATCTCGTAAAATTCTGCAGCTTCTTTATTCGGTAATTCAATCTCTACCGCAGCCCCTACTTCTGTGATATCAACCGCTGTAGTATCTGGTGGGACTGATGTCTGAAGAACTGGCCGATCAACATTATCATTCAGGCGGAATTGACCCCCAAGACTATCAAGTATCATAGTTCTATAGGGATTACATTGACCGGATGAAGAAACACCAGCAGAGGAAGATTCACCATATGTCTGAACGACAGGATTGCTCGACGTCCCGACCTGGCGTGACTCCCCGTGACAAGTCCATAGAAAATATCTTGGTGCAAATCCTTTGCTATATAGATGCAGAGTGACAGTCTCCCGATCCAAAAATCGTCCATTTGAACAAATGCGGCACGAACATCGAATTTGATCACCCATGCTAACGAAATTCCGATTCGAATAGGCGAAATTTAGGAAGTACGTTACGCCTAATCGAAACTCATTCGTTAAAGCTCCACGATCAAGACGTCGGTACATCCAACTTCGATCAGTCGACATGATTCTGTCAATCAATGACAATTTCTTTGGTTAATGTCTTTAGGTGAGATTGTCCTATTCCATTCGGGATTTATGTTATTGGTACTGCACTTACGTTTTTATTTTAATTGTTAACTAATTATTCTAAATTTCGACAGCATCTCCCTACAGTTCTCCGAATACGCATATCATCTGGGCGCGTATCGGAGAACAAGAGAGATATTGCCGAAATTTAGAATAATTAGTTAACAGTTAAAATAAAAACGTAAGTGCAGTACAAATAACTATATTCTCAAATTGTCCAATCAAGGACAATTTAAGAATTGTACGTCGTATAAAAGATAATCTACTTCTTTTACACGAACATACAATTCCCAAACGGATCTAAGGTTTTGCTAAATCATATCCGATCGTTGATGCGTACGTGAAACATATCAACTCGTCGGAGGATGATTATTTTCTAAATGTTTCGAGACAGTTCGAGTCCATATTGGACGATTTCGGCGCGCGTCCGAAGTGGACGATTCCGGCGCGAGTCCGAATTGGACGATTCCGGCGCGCGTCCGAAGTGGATGATTCCGGCGCGAGTCCGAAATGGACGATACCGGCGCGCGTCCGAAGTGGACGATTTCGGCGCGCGTCCGAAATTAATCTAAACCCTAATAATTAATCTAACAAATTAAACAATTAATCTAAACAATTAATTAACAATTATAAAATAATTAATTAACAATTATAAAATAATATAAACAATATATATAAATTATAAATTTCGGCGCCGGAGTCCACCCTCCGGCGCCGGCGTACAGTGGCCGGACACACTGTCCGGCCACTGCAGAAGGTCCGGCGGCGGCCATCGGCCGACCGCCGCCGGCCGAAACCCTAGAAATAGGGTTTCGGTCGGGTGATTCCCGTCGGCCGCAGGGAAAAGACATACCTGAACAAGTCGGAAGCAGCAGTCGGCGTCGTCGGCGTCGGCAGCAGCGGCAGCGGCGGCGAGTGGCGTCGGCAGGAGCGGCGGCAGCAGCGGGAGGAAGAAGGGTCGGGCGCGAGAGCGTGCCCTATATAAACTTATCAGCAACAGCTGACTCGCCCGTTAGAAACCCGTTGCTGATAAGTTATCATCAGCAACGGCTCACTTATCCGTTAGCAAGCCGTTGCTGAAAATTAAAATATCAGCAACGGCTCGCCTTTCCGTCCGAAAGCCGTTGCTGATAATTAAAATAAGCAGCAACGGCTCGGTTTTCCATTAGAACGCCGTTGCAGATACAAATTTCTGCAACGGCTCGGGCGGCCGTAAGACTGCCGTTGCAAATAGCAACGGCTTGAGCGGTCGTCGCTGATAGCCGTTGCTGAAGACGAAGTTTCTAGTAGTGGCAGGTGGCTGGGACCATGGCCGCGTATATGGCTTCGCAGATAGTGGTCATGCGCGAGCCGTACTAGGGCCACTTGGGGCACCGACCGCTTCGGTCGCTGGTGAGCGGCCGTCCACCTCTAGATCCAGTTATGATCATAGTAATAGGATAAGGACACTAGAGGAGACGGTCGCGCGTCAGACTGAGATAATGGAGCGCCAGAGTCAGACGATGGCGAATATAGAGGCTATGCTACGCAACTTGTCAGGTCATCCCGAAGCAGTCATCTCTTCGGCATCATCTAATCCATCGTCCTCGAGTCAGTCCACGCCGGTGTACACTCAAGCGCTCCAGACCCCGCCATATAATCCAGACCATCCTCCATCGTGATCGTGAGATTTTTTGTTTGGATATTGAACTTGTTTAACTTATTTTGTTTGGATATTGATACTTCAATTTTGCATTTGAATTGTTTTTATACTATCGTGGATAATTATTAATATAAATATAATTGTTTTGATGTATATCTTGGTGTGTTTGTGATGTGTGAATGAATGTGTATGAGGTGTTTGTGATGTGTGAATGAATGTGTGTATGAGGGTATGAGTGTGTGAGTTATGTATCAGATAAATGTATCAATGGAAATTTAAAATTTTCAAATTTTCTGATTGCAGGTATACGTCATCAGCAACGGCTTTCCCACGGGCGTCCGTGGGAAAGCCGTTGCTAAAAATGTATCGAAAGCCGTTGCTGATGACCTACAGCAACGGCTTAGCGACAGAGTTTTACTAACGGTGTTGCTACGGACTCAGCGGCCGTTGCTATTAATGTTATCAGCAACGGCTCCGGGTCTGTGGCAAAACCGTTGCTGATAATATTTTTCGCGACGACCCGAGTGACCGTTGCTGATAATATTTTGAGCGACGGCCCGAGCGGCCGTTGCTGATCCGTTGCTAAGTCATCAGCAACGCGACTTTCTGTCACGGCTCTATTGCAACGGCTCGGCCGTTGCTGATGCTCTTCAGCAACGGCTCAGCAACGGCATCAGCCGTTGCTGATGCCCATTTTTCTAGTAGTGAGAGCTCTCTCCAGCGCGACAGCAAAAATTGTTTGGACCTTAAATGTATTAGCTGAAATGGGATTCAAACATGAAGGTGTTGTTCCTCTATTTTGTGATTCACAAAGTGCCTTGCACATCACGGAGAACCCTGTTTTTCACGAACGTACGAAATACTTGGAAGTAGATTGCTATTTCGTCCGAAAAAAATTTCAAGAGAAGGTAATTAAACCAGTCTACTTACCTAGCAAAGAACAGACAGCAGACATCCTAACGAAGGCACTACCAAATGCGCAGCATGTGAAGCTATGTTCCAAGTTGGGAATGGAGAATCTCTTCTCCATCCTACCAACTTGAGGGGGGTGTGATGAGCTATTAGCTAGAATCGGCAGTTATTAACGGTGACTAAGATGTATAAATACAACTGAAGACATGTAATAATCAATAGACTAGTTAATAAGTCTGAGGACATTTGAGTAATTTCATACCTTTTTCAAGTTCAGTATAAAAGGGGGGAAGTAAATGTTTCCGCCTCTTTTTACAACTCTCGGAGCTCATTTTTTCTTTTCCCAGTTTTGTATCTTTTGTTATCCGAACACAAGTTCTTTCTTGTTCTTGAATGAAATGGATCTGATGCATGAGTGAGATTGTTCTGTCTCCATTATGGGCTTTGATCAATTTGCTATGAGTGGGCCACAGCTTCGGCTGAGTCGGCCGCTCATACAAGTTCTATTCTTCAGTTCCTTTGTTTTCTCTAAAACTCTGACATGGTATCAAAGCAAGGTTTAGAAACATCAAGCACTTCCCATGATTTAAGCAATGCAAACAACAATGGTTCTTCAAGGAAAATCCCTGTAAGTTTTACTCATAATATTTTTGTGAAACTCAATGGCAATAACTTCCTTAGTTGGAAGCATCAAGTTCTTGCAGCCATTAAAGGTCACAAACTTCAAAAATATATACAAGGAAAAATTTCAGTTCCTCCAAAATTTAATTCTCAAGAAGATGAAAATAAAGACAATTACAGTGATGAGTATTCGGAATGGGAACAACAAGATTAATTGCTACTCGATCTCATGGCTCCTCTCATCTATGTCTGATAGCATTCAGGCTCGTATGGTTGGTTGTGACTTCTCTTATCAAATCTGAGAACAAACAGAGACGTACTTCGCTGTGCATTCTAAAGCCAAAATCAAATAAATTAAATCTCAATTGCAGTCTATCAAGAAAGCACTTCTTCTATCACTGAATATCTTCATTTATAAAATATTGATCGAGTATTTGAGTGTACAACTCAAATATTTGACTCAGAATGATATATTCGTACTAAAACAACCTTCACTAGTTTCTAATTTAATTATTGGCAGCTGCAGCATCACAAATTATTATATAGATTAGATTATATATATTAATAAGGAGACGTGGCATCTTATCATCTCGACACGTGCGATGTCAGTTATATTAAATAAACGTGCACACGTACACACCATGCACGTTGAAAGCGACGTAAGGCATATCCGAGAAGAATGCAAAGTCAATTTCCCAATTAATTGTCGTGAAGGACAATAAAATTCTATTACACCATTCACGTCATGTCGTACCTTATCTTGATCTCCAATAATCCTATACCATGAATATTGCTAGTTTGAAACTCTCAACCCCCTTTATCTAAAAAGTATCCAAATATTAATTAGATGATACTAAAAATCTATTTGATTGACAAAAATAAAAGAACATTTCACGAATATTGGAGCTTGGACGGCATGAGATGACAAATCCATCAACTTTAGTTTTATATGGCTGGAATGAGATGAAATTTAATTGATATTATATTTCTACTATAATATTTTTTCCCCTGTAGCTAGCCTTCGACCTTCTTGTTTTTTTACTCTTTTTCTTATAGATTTTTTATATATTTATAAATTAGTTAATTGATTTTTTAAAATTCAAAGTCAATTCACATTTTAATTAGAATTAATTTATAAATTTATAATTTAACGATGAATTAACTTTAGCAGTTAAGACAAAAACATATACAAATTTAAAAAATATTAATACTTAATTACATCACATATAATAATTTTTAGTTTTTCCTGAATATTGAAATGTCATATATTCTCATGCATCACAAACTAAATAAATAATTAAATACTTTTTATATAATTTTTTTCATCAAACGTGATTTATTTAGTTTTAATTGCTGACCAATATCTTTCCTCCATTCACATACGAATTGAATCATACCAGATCGATGAATACTTGCCGTGCTAGCTTCTCTTTCTCTCCGCGTCTTCATTGGTTTTCTCTATATATTGAAGCAGGCAACAAACAAGGTGCCATCGACAACATCAGATATGGCGGAGGAGGGAGGAAGAAATCAGCGACACTTCGTTCTTGTGCACGGGTTCGGCCACGGCGCCTGGTGCTGGTACAAGCTCGTTCCGCTGCTGCGCCTCGCCGGCCACCGAGTCACCGCCATCGACCTCGCTGCCAGCGGCACCAACCTCACGCCGCTCGACGACCTCAACACGTTTGCCGACTACGCCAAGCCGCTACTGGATGTGCTGGCCGCCGTCCCCGAGGGCGAGCGCGTGGTGCTCGTGGGCCACAGCTTCGGCGGAGTCGGCCTCGCCCTCGCCATGGAGACGTTCCCGGAGAAGATAGCCGCCGCCATTTTCGCCACTGCAATGATGCCGAGCCCCAGCAATTCAATGGCTAGCATCTTCGAAAAGGTATATATATATATCAATTAACAAGTGAATATTATTTGTATTAATTCGTTTTCTGTAACTACTGTAAGATAATACACATTAATTAACTGCATGCAGTTCTTCGAGGTGGGGGGTTCAATTGAAGACATTTTTTTGGATAGCACAGTGGTGGACACTCAAGATCAACGCGGGCCTCTGGTGTCATTTGGCATCCAATATTTGTCCACTAGATTGTATCAGCTCAGCCCACCTCAGGTAATTAATTAAACTAATTATATATCATGTGTATACATATATATATTACTTTGAGACAATCATATTTTGTAGGACTTGGCGCTGGCGACGTTCTTGGTGAGGCCTGGACTTCTGTTCGTAGGCGATTTGAGCAGCAACTTCACTTTGACGGAGAACAACTACGGCTCAGTGAAGCGGGCGTTCGTCGTGGTGAAGCAGGACCAGGCGTTAGTGGAAGACTTCCAGCTTTGGATGGTCGAGCAGAGCCCGCCGGCGGAAGTGAAGGAGATCGACTGCGCAGATCACATGGTCATGATTTCGAAGCCCAACGAGCTCTGCAATGTCCTCGTCGAGATTGCTGAGGAACTGCAGTAGAAATATATATATATATACTGAATAATACTGTTGGGTATGTAAAAAATAAATGATGCATGATGAATGCATGCAATCATATTTGTGGGAGTGATAATACTTTTAAATTTTAAATTTGAATAATCAATGCAATTAAGAATAAATTTTAAATTTTAAAATTAACCCTTTTAGCTATTTCAACTTAAATAAAGTTTAATTTATAAAATCTAAACTGGTGTTTTTACATATGTTTTCTTACTATCTCAACTTTAATAAAAAAAAAATTATATTATATAAAAGCAAGTCTATTATTTATGCCCAATTTGGTGATTAAAGGATCACATGCAAAACTCAGCTAATTTAATTATATTTAGATAGCCTTTGATTGGATGAAATAAAATTATAAAAAATAAAAATAGATAATGAATATGAATAGATAAGGAAGGAAATAGATTATGAATAATATTACTTTATTTGGTTGACATTAGCAATAGACAAGAATTTGAGAGAAAAATGACTAAAAAATCTTTCTAATTAAAAATATAATAAGTTGTATTATAATTATTCCAATCAATAATAATATAATAAAAATATGCACTAATGTAAAATAATTTATTAATTTAAAATAATAAAAATATTATTTATTTTATTTTTGTAAAAAAGTAATTGAATATGCAATATTTAAAAATTATATTACCTTAAAATGTTGTAATATTAAGATAAAGTTAATAATTTAATATTTATATTTTTTTACGTAATATCATAAATATTTAAATACAATGTTAAAAAATATCATAAAAAATATCATTTCTTGAATTGAAATAACTAATAATATACCCCATGCATAAAAAATAATATTTGGAGCATAATAAATATTAAGTATTACATTCTCCGTCTATTTCATCTAACCAAAAGTTAAGCTTAGTTCATTTGCTCGTTCTTTAAATGGCACCCAAATGTTAAGATCATGCATTATAAATAAATAGTTTTATTTTATTTTATTTATTTAGATTGCGAGATGTTAGGAATACGTATATATTATCTTCTTAAATCTCAGATGTTTTAGATAAATCTCTTAAATCTCAGCCAGTTGCTTGCAGTTATGATTGTGTGGCCTAGATCATTTGTCATGCACTATATAACTGGTTGTACCTTCTCTGTAAAGTTACACATATATATAAAACAAATACTATTCAATCTACAGAATTCTTTTTCAAGTTCTCTCTTCCTTTGTTTTCTTTAAAACTTTGACATGGTATCAGAGCAAAGTTTAGAAACATCAAGTGTTACGACCCACTTGATGGGATAACTCATCCATCAACTTCATAGACCAACCTATTGGCCTAATTAAAATGCTTACTGAAGTTGATAATAGCCCATCCATCAAGCCTTATAAGCCAACATCACATCCAACATACTCCCGATGTAGGACTAAACTGGGGTATTACAATCTCCCCCACTTATGTCTTGACGTCCTCGTCAAGACTCAACTTGAGTCAAACACATAGCCCAGAATCATACCCAAGCCGACGGCATGTGAGGCCTAGCCTAGTAGCGGCTCCACCCCATCACCCGGGCAGCCCTTTCTCACATAGCCCTTTCTCACATAGGCTCCCTCACCATACCTAGGACTAGGTCCTGCTATGATACCATTTGTTACAACTCGC
This sequence comes from Canna indica, assembly GCA_034359265.1. Taxonomy (NCBI): domain Eukaryota; kingdom Viridiplantae; phylum Streptophyta; class Magnoliopsida; order Zingiberales; family Cannaceae; genus Canna; species Canna indica. The sequence goes on from CP136891.1 coordinate 2,328,391, forward strand.
TTGATACGATAGCTAACTCATCAATTTCATAGGCCAACCTATTGGCCCAATTAAAATGCTTAAGCTGAAGTTTAATCATCCTACTTGAGTTTTGATCTCACTATCAAGACCCAACTCGAGTCTAACACATAGCCCAGAATCACACCCAAGTCGTCGGGCATGTGAGGCCTAGCTTAATAGCGGCTCCACCCCATCACCTGGGCAGCCCTTTCTCACATAGGCTCCCTCACCATGCCTAGAACTAGGTCTTGCTCTGATATCATTTGTTACATCCCGCTTGATGAGATAGCTGACCCATCATCTTCATAGACCAACCTATTGGTCTAATTAAAATGCTTAAGCTGAAGTTGATGGTAGCACACGCATCAAGCCTTATAAGCCAACACTGTCACGCCCCGGTTCGGGTCCACCCCCACGCCCCGAGGCGGGCCCGTTCCGACGCGCGACAGTGGGCGACTCGAAACCCACACAGCGGAAGGAAAACCATGAATCAACATAACATAAAATAAAACAATAACATTAAAACCAACAATTACAATTTATATGACTGATCAAATATAATTACCCCAAATATACAAAAGCAGCCGCCATCAGAGCTCCACGACTGACTACTAGATGTCTAAAAACTATCTACACCTCGATCTACAGATCGACCGTTCTCCCCTGCAAGTCTGAAGCAATAACAACAGGAATCAGCAAAAATGCTGAGTAGGAGAATCACAATATGATCAACAACATGAATAAGATGTCAACTCATCAATGCATAACAACATGGCCTAAGATGCAGTCAAAGGCGATGAACACAATAAATACACCTCACCTACTCCTAAGCAACATCAACTGAATCATCGAGCGTGTGGACCGTTGGGTAAAAACCCCACACTCTACCACCCGTAGAGTGGCATCAACCGTCCGCTCCAACGGCGACGCGACTACCCCCACCAAGCAGGTAGCCTGATGGACGGCGGATCCGACGTCCGCGCGACTACCCCTACCAAGCAGGTAGCCCAATGGACGGCGTATCCGACATCTCTACACCCGAAGGTGCCCAAAGTGACTAGTCAATATCCATACCCTCTCCCATGTCTGGAGGGTACCGCACTAAAATGGTCCGGGACCGAAGTCCTCTCCGAGGCCGTAGCCTCCAGATCGACATCAACCATGCAACTCGACTCCAAGAGTGCAACAAGATATATCACCATGATCAACAACATAGCAACAACTCCAAGTGATTATGACATGATCAACAAGATAATAACAAAACATCATGATCAACAATATCACAACAACTCAAAGTGATTATGACATGATCAACATGCTACTAGCACAACAACATCATGATCAACTCCAATTAATTATGACATGATCAACGGGATAACAACATGCTCAACAAATAAACAACACCAATAAGCAACAATAAAATGCAACACATGCAATTTCTCTACATGACATGTCCAACAATAATATGCAACAGGAGTTCAATAATTTCATGAAACAAACCAAACAATGGAAGCAAAGGTATTTCCGAAGTTATCTCCGACAACAAATCAACAATAGACTTGCAGGCTCAACTCATGCTCAGCACACTCTCCAAACACTCATGATCAACCAACTCACTCTCCAAACCCCATGCTCAACTCATTCTCCAAACCACATGCTCAACTCATTCTCCAAACCACAATTATTTCACACCAATCAATCGACTAAATTCTCAGACTAATAATTTACTATTATTTGAACACCTCGACAACCTCAACCACTAATCAACTGAAAGAACAACCTAATAATGATTTCTCGAAAAACTAACCCCACCATCGCGTTCAGCACGCGAAAACAATCAAGATTGCTATTCACCTCAACTTCAACCGACAACTCAGGACCTACCAACTAAATTAATTTCAAATACAACTATTAATCACTTACTCAACAACAGCAAAATATCAAAATCATATCAAACAATCTCCAATCTGAAATCCGACACCACCATCGCGTTCAGCACCCGAAAATGATTGAAATTACTATTCACCTCAACTTCAACAGATAACTCGGGATCCACCAAATAAATTAATTTCAAACATAATTATATAACTAATTTACTAAACAACATCAATACTGAAATATATCAAAATCGCACCAAATGATCTCCAATCTAAAATCCGACACCACCATCGCGTTCAGCACACGAAAATGATCAAGATTCCTATTCACCTCAACTTCAATAGACAACTCGGGGCCCACCAACTAAGTTAATTTCAAACATAACTATATCATTCAATTATTAAACAATTGCAAAATACTAAAATATATCAAAATCGCACCAAATGATCTCCAATCTGAAATCCGACACCACCATCGCGTTCAGCACGCGAAAATCTACAATTTTAGTATTCACCTCAACTCAATTTGACGACTCTACGATCAACTACAAAAATATCCCTAATCAATTCAATTTCATGCGATATAGCTCTCCTTCTCTAAATACTATTCATATCCTCCTCACCCGACTCCCTCTGCCCTCACGCTGCGCCCCAGCGCCCGACGCATCTCCTGCTCCGCTCGAACTCATGCCGGCCGGCCATCCCGGCCGCCGGCGACCACCTCGGCGGCATGGCCGCCCTCTCCCCGACCTCCAACACCGACGGGACACTCTCTCTCTCTCTCTCTCACCCGCGGACCCCTCCTCTCTCCCTCTCAGCCGCCGCCTACGACCCACACGCCGGCCGGCCATCCCGGCCTCGCCGGCCTCTCCCACAAATCCCGGCGCCAGCGGAAAATCCAATCACACACACTCTCTCTCTCTCTCGATCTCCCTCTTCTCCTCCGATCACCCGCAAACCCATCTTCTCCTCTCGGCCAGCCGCTACCCGTCGCCGACCGACGACTCCACAGCCTCCTCGACCCTTCGGCCCTGCTCAGTCCCACGACCGACCGAGCGGAGGCTCCGATGGCTACCTGGCAGCCCTTCAACCCTCATGCGACCGCCCCCCGTGCGACTTCCGCACGCGACCAGCTCGGGGTACGGCAACAACCTCCCCTTGCCTTGTCTTCGTCGTCCGATTCGTCGGAGATATTCAACGAAAATGAAGGAACAGAGAGGATGAGATCTCCTACCTCGATTCCGCGATTCCGGCGACGACGAGCTCCACCGGCGACACGCGCCGACTCCTCCTAGGCCTCCTCCCTACGCGCGCAGGCACCCTCTCTTCCCCTCTTCCTCTCTATTTCTCCTCACTTACAACCCCTCAACAGCACCTCTCCCTCACTTATCCTCACCCTCACCGCCACCTGGCGACTTTTTTTTTTTTTTTCGGATATTATAAACACCACGTTCAACATACTCCCGATGTAGGACTAAACCCCTGTAAGCAATGGTTCTTCAAGCAAAATCCCGGTAAGCTTCACTCATAATATTTCTGTGAAACTCAAAAACAATAACTTCCTTAGATGGAAGCATCAAGTTCTTGCAGCCATTAACGGTCACAAACTTCAAAAATATATACAAGGGAAAACTTCAGTTCCTCCAAAATTTAATTCTCAAGGAGATGAAGATAAAGACAATTACAGTGATGAGTATTTGGAATGGGAACAACAAGATCAATTGCTACTCTCATGGCTCCTCTCATCTATGTCTGATAGCATTCAGGCTCGTATGGTTGATTGTGACTTCTCTTGTCAAATCTGGGAACAAACAGAAACGTACTTCGCTGTGCATTCTAGAGCCAAAGTCAAACAAATTAAATCTCAATTGCAGTCTATCAAGAAAGGCACTTCTTCTATTACTGAATATCTTCAGAAGATTAAAGATGGAGTTGATACTTTGGTTTCTGTTGGTTGCAACATCACCACTTCTGAACATATTGATATTATTTTAGATGCTTTACCAAGTGAATTTGATGCATTCTCTACTTCCATTTTAACCCGAAAAGATGATGATTATACAGTGGTTGAAATTGAATCCCTCCTCCTTACTCAAGAAGCCAAGATTGAAAAAAGTGTCAATATTTCAGTGAATGTTATCTCCGGTGGTAATTATGGTAATCAAGTCAAAGCTGTTGAAACTACTCCAAAACCACCTCAATATTCCAATCAAGGAAACTTCAACAACAACAGCCGTGGAAGATATGGAAGGTTTGGTGGCAGAGGAAGAAACAATTATGGTAGAGGTTTTGGCAGAGGCAATAGGAACAACCAAACCTGTCAAGTTTGTGGGAAAATAGGACATGTTGCTTGGTATTGCTATTTCAGGTTTGACAAGAATCATCCAAATCCTTTCCTTACTGGACAAGGCAGAGATCAACAACAATATGCATATAATCAGAACCAAGGCAATTATCAAGCCATGATCGCAGCACCTTATCAAACCATGGTGGCAACTCCTCAAGTTGTTCAGGATCCATCATGGTATCCAGATTCTGGATCAACAAATCATGTAACACCTGATGTCAACAACTTTGGAAATAAAATAGTTTATCAAGGCAATGAAAGAGTCCATGTGGGAGATGGTTCTGGACTACAAATTCAGCATATTGGTAACACTTACTTGACTTCTCCCTACTCTAATAAGTCACTTGCTGTTAAACAATTACTTCATGTTCCTTTTATAACGAAAAATCTTTTAAGTGTTGCTAAATTTGCTCAAGATAATCATGTTTTCTTTGAATTTCACCCCTTCTCTTGTGATGTGAAGGACGAGCACACCAAGGAAATTCTTTTGACGGGAACTTGTAAAAGTGGCCTCTATTCTTTTGACTCCTTTCCACTCACAATTAGGAATCAAACTAATACATGTAAGGCTTTAGTTTGCAATTCTTCTTTAAATACTGATATTGTTGCTTTTTCAGACAACAAAAATGATATATTGTATAGAACTTGGCATAAGAGACTTGGTCATTCAAGCTCTAGAGTTATAAATCAAGTACTTTCTAAATGTAATCTTCCTGTCTCTAATAAATGCAATGAAATTTGTGAAGCTTGTTGTCTTGGAAAGATGCATAAAACTCCTTTCTCTAACTCCACTACTACATATACCAAACCACTTCAACTAATTCATATTGATCTCCGGGGGCCTGCGCTCGTTCATTCTATAAATGGTCATGCATACTGATCAAGATATACTTGGATTTATTTCCTTAAAAACAAAGCATAAGCTTTTCAGGCCTTTCTTAGATTTAAAGAGCATGCAGAACTTCAACTTGGTTAATTATAAGATCAAGGCTATTCAATCTGACTGGGGAGGCGAATTTCGAGCATTTACAGATTATTTGCAAAGCAACGACATAGAATATAGAGTCTCTTGCCCTTATGTACATGAGCAGAATGGTTTGGCTGAAAGAAAACACAGGTACATCACTGAGATGGAGCTGTCCTTGCTTGCTCAAGCCTCAATTGCCCTTAAAATATCGGATAGATGCTTTCTATGCTGCTGTTTTTACTATTAATAAGTTACCAAGTCCTGTTTTGAAAGGTCAATCTCCTGTTGAAATACTTTTTAAGAATAAACCTGATTATAGTCTATTAAGAGTTTTTGGGTGTGAATGCTTTCCTCTTATCAGACCTTTCAATAAACATAAATTGGATTTCAGGTCTACATCTTGCATATTTTTAGGATATAGTCCTAACCACAAAGGCTTTAAGTGTATGGATCTTAATGGAAAAATATATAATGCTAGAGATGTAATATTTAATGAAAATATCTTCCCTTATGCTTTGAAAGGGACTCAAAGAAATACTCTTGTAAATTTTGATAATAGAGTAATTGAGACTACAGCTAATCCTCCTATAAAGGTTAATGAAATACATATTGGTTCAAACGTTGCACCCAACAATACAACATGTACTACTAACTATTTTCCTAGAGTAGTTAGTGATATTGCAGGTTGTCAAGATGTCGCTCAAAATTCTAATGGTGTTGATTCATCGGATGCTTTATTCAATAATGAAGTTGATGATCGAAAATCCAAGCATAATTGATCAAGAAACTGCAGTGGCTTCTCAATCTGACCTAAATAAGCATCCCATGACTACCAGAAGCAAGGCAGGAATCTTCAAACCCAAAGTCTACCTAACAACAAAAATTCCTGACAATGTGGCTGAAGCTTTGTCTATACCTGAATGGAATGGTTCCATGAAAAATGAATTTCAAGCCCTCATTAGAAGTCATACCTGGACTCTCACGCAGCTGCCTCCAGGAAAAATACCCGTGGGATGCAAATGGATTTATAAAATTAAAAGTCGACCTGACGGCACCATAGAACGTTACAAGTCAAGACTGGTTGCTCAAGAGTTTCATCAACGACCTGGATTTGATTATAATGAAACCTTCAGTCTTGTGGTGAAGCAAGTGACTATAAGAATTATTTTAACTCTTGCATTGTCTCGTGGATGGAAATTGTATCAGTTAGATGTGGACAACGCCTTCTTGAATGGGATACTTGAAGAAGAAGTCTATATATGCTGCAACCTGAAGGCTTCCTTGTTGGTGACTCCAATACTGTTTGCAAGCTCAACAAATCTATTTACGGACTAAAACAGGCTCCAAGGGCCTGGTTCAATAAACTTCAGGACACTCTACACAAGAATGGTTTCATCTCATCAAAGAGTGATCAATCCTTATTTATATTGAAGAATGCAGAATGTACAATCTACATGCTTGTGTATGTTGATGATATTCTTGTGACAGGAAGCTGCCCTCTTGCTGTGAACAAAGTGATCAACTCTCTCAAACAACAATTTTCTTTGAAGGAATTGCGAGAGCTCAATTATTTTTCTTGGTATTGAAGCAACTCGCTTGAAAGATGGAGGCATGCATTTAAGTCAGACCAAATACATTAGGGACATACTCTATAAAGCCACGATGGATGAAGCAAGATCTTGTGCTACACCAATGACAGCAGGTCATCAATTAACCACTGAAGGGAGTGTTTCAGTTCCGAATCCTACTTTTTACAGATCTATAGTAGGAGCCCTCCAATATGTTACAATTATCAGACCATAGATAGCTTATGCTGTTAATAAAGTAAGTCAATTTACTCATGCTCCCAAGGAAGCTCATTGGCGTGCTACAAAGCGGATTTTGAGATACTTGGCAGGAACTGCCGATCATGATCTTACCTTTCAGCGAGGAGCACTTGAACCACTGCAAATTGTTGCCTTTGTCGATGCTGACTAGGGTTCAGACATCAATGATAGAAAATCTACGTCAGGTTATTGCATATACCTTGGTCCTAATCTTATCTCCTGGAGCTCTAAAAAGCAGCGTACGATTTCCAGATCCAACTGTGAAGCTGAATACAGAAGCATTGCTAGTTTTGTTGCTGAATTACTTTGGATCAAATTCCTTATCACGGAGCTACAAGCATTTGAAATTGATCATGTGCCTTTAATTCTCTGTGACAACTTAAGTGCAGTGCATTTAGCCTCCAATCCAGTGTAACACGCTCGTACAAAACATATTGAGTTAGTCTCTACTTTGTTCGTGAAAAAGTACAAAACAAAGAAATAAAAGTTCACCACATAGCTGCACAATTTCAAGTGGCAGACATTCTTACCAAGGCTCTTGGGAATTCATTATTTGAGACATTCAAATGCAAGCTTAGAGTTGGAATTCTGCACCCCTAAGCTTGAGGGGGATGTTAGGAATACGTATATATTATCTTCTTAAGTCTTAGATGTTTTAGATAAATCTCTTAAATCTCAGCCATTGGTTTATATGAACGGTTGCAAACTGTATGAATAATTGCTTGCAGTTATGATTGTGTGGCCTAGATCATTTGTCATGCAACTATATAATTGGTTGTACCTTCTCCGTAAAATTACACACACATATATATAAAACGAATATTATTCAATCTACAGAACTCTCTTTCAAGTTCTCTCTCGTTCAGTTCCTTTGTTTTCTCTAAAACTCTGTCACGAGACTACTTTATTTAGCTACTGGCATCTGTCAGCAACCTCCAAGAGAAGATCGCAGAGCTCCTTCGGCTTTGACAGCATGACCATGTGATCGGCGCCGTCGATCTCCTTCACCTCCGCCGGCGGCGGGCTGCGCTTCACCATCCAAAGCTGCAAGTCTTCCACCATCGCCTTGTCTTCCTTGCACACGATGAATGCCCGCTTCACTGAGCCGTAGTTCTTCTCCGTCAGCACCATGTTGTCGCTCAGATCCTTGAAGAAGAAACTCCCAGGCCTCAACAATGAAGTGGCAAGTGCCAAGTCCTGCACAATAAAATTAAATTAAAACATTAATTAATATAATACATTAATATATATATATGACGTCATAAATTTACCTCCGGTGGACTGAGTTGATACAGCTTGGTTGACAAATAATTACTGCCCATAGCGAGTGAGAAGCTGCGTCGATCATGAGTTATCTCCACTTTGCTATCCATATAGGCTTCAAGTGGATGCCCCTTGAAGAACTGCACTCATCCAGTGAATCCCATTATGGTCAAGCAGTCAAACCTTATCCTCAAAAATCTATCAAATGGTCGATCTAGCTAGGAAGAAAGGGGAAGAGGAGATGAGAAGAAATTAAAGGAAGAGAAATATTTCAAGGCTTTGTAGTAGCTAGGGTGAAGAAATTAATACCTCTTCTGCAATGGTAGTCATCGAACTGCTGGGGCTCGGCATTATTGCGGTGACGAAAACGGCCGCCGCTATCTTCTCCGGGAACCTCTCCATGGCGACGGCGAGGCCGACTCCGCCGTAGCTGTGGCCCACGAGCACCACCCGCTCGTGCAGGGCCGGGACAGCGGCGATCGCCTGCATGAGCGGCTCGGCGTAGTCCGCGAACGAGGCGACCTCGTCGAGCCGCTGGGGGTGGATGCCGCTGGCGGCGAGGTCCACCGCGGTGACTCGGTGGCCCGCGAGGCGAAGCAGCGGAACGAGCTTGTACCAGCACCACGCGCCGTGGCCGATCCCGTGGACAAGAACGAAGTGGTGGTGGTGGTGCTTCTTCTCCATCGCTTCTAATTCCTTCCCCATTTTTTGACTCAGAAGTGATGCACTGCACGTTGATGGGATTCTGGATTCTGGTCGGGTAGTCTTTATTTTTAGTCAGAATTAAAGAATGGAATTAATGGGCTACTTGTCGTGTATTATGATTAGGGGAATATTTGTCGCGCACTAAATGAGTTGCTAATGGTGGACGGCTCCACATTGGTTTACTTTAATTCTATGCGCGTGAAAGCAACAGCTTTTTTTCCAAAATTTTAAATTCTAAATAAGAATTTCCCTCAACCCGAATTTAAAGTTCCTTTAAATCCAATATGATCACTGAATTATTGGAACTAAAACCGAATTCAAAAATTCCTCAATTCTCTTGAAATTCTCCAGACTTTTTTAAGAGTTTTGATAAAACTTGTGATCAAACCCAAGATCTGGTGACCAATAAGCTAGGACGAGCTAGGTTGATTTTCTTTCATTTTTTTTTATTTAAAAAAAAAACAACTTGTATTCGTCAAATAGAGTTGAAAAACACGAGTGGGGGAGGGAAAGAGACTAAAAATACAAAGAAAAAAAATAAAGATGCCACCCAACAAAATTAGGTAACAAAACAAGTCAAAAAACAAAAGTACAACAGAGCAAAAGGATAGCGCGTGAGACCAAAAAGAATTGCACATTCAATGGGATGGTGAGAGCCTTCTCGAAAGCATCGTGAGTTTCTTTCCAACCAAACTTTTCATCTCCAAAACATGAGAGCACGAAATTTGATCAAGCTTAAAGTTTTGACATCATGATAATTGTCTTTCCAAGAAAAGTAGTCCATCTGAAATGGCTGGAGGCCAGAAAAGCGCAGCACCTCTCGCCAACCAACAAGAGAATAGTTACAAGTGCCAAAAAGATGAGAGTGAGATTCCTAAGGCATACAATAAAGTACACAAGTCAGGTCTAACTGAAGGCCTTTAAAGACCAAACGATCTTTGGTATTGAGTTTGTTGTTGAAACTGAACCAATTCATCAAAAAGATATTTCGAGGACAAGCAGATTGCCAAATGAAGGAGGATCTGAAGTCATTGACCCCTCGGAAATTTAATAGATTGTACAAAGATTTAGTAGAGAAGTCACCATGGTTATTCATTTCCAAATGATGTCGTCCTCCTTTGTGCGGTTTGAGAAAAGTATTCACGTAATCCAGTAAATTGATGACCTCGGTGATGGGGATGTAGTTGGTAAATTGAATATTCCAACCGATGGGATTGCCCAAAGCATCAAAATCTCTGAGATCAGCAATTTTAGCATCAGGGGCAGAGGATGGAGCAAACAAAGTAGGGAATTGCATGCGAAGAGGCGAATTGCCCACCCAAGTGTCGATCCAAAACTTGACTTGACGACCGTTACCCACCACAAGGGAAGAGGAAAGCCTAGAAACTTCATTTATAGTGAGGATACTTTTCCAAATATGAGATGGAGACATTCTATCAACCGAGCAAGAGCTAAAAGTGAGAGGATATAGATGTTTAGTCAAAATAGGCCAAATAAGATCTTGATTCTTCCAGAGCTTCCATAACCAAGATCCAAGCCGAGCCTTGTTGTGTAATTTGATATCGAGAACCTCAATCCCTTCGTCATTGAAGTCAACGAGGAGGGTGTCCCAGCTAACTAAATATTTACCCATGCAATCAGAATCCACAGGCCCACACTAGAAAAAATTTCTCCTCCAGCTCTAGAGAGGTTAAGACCCTGCAAAGATGCAAGTAAGGAATCATGTTTTGCAATCAACGTGATCCAGTCTTCCTTTTTGAGTTTGCCCCCTCTGAGCGGAAGTCCTAAATATTTTATCGAAAAATTCGCACCTAAGCAACCAAGGATATTTGCTAAGAAGTTAGTAGTCTGTTCGGAGCTAGGTTGACCTAGTTATATTGATTGATTCTTTGATATAAAATTAAGGGGAGAAGTGCATATTTGATTCTATAAGTTTTCAATTTTTTGAATTTTGGTCCTATAAGTTTTATTTTTGTATTTTCGGTCCTATAAGTTTGCTCTGTAGTACAAATTTGGTCCTATCTGTGACGGTCCGTTAACTCTCCGTCAACATGGACTAACACCGTTCATACACGTTGACATATTTGGTCCTATAAATTTTATTTTAAAATTTTCAGTCCTATATGTTTGCCCCGTATAATAAATTTTGTCCTATATGTTTGCCTCATAGCACAGATTTAGTCCTATCCACGACGATCCATTAATTCTCCATCAACGAAAAAATAAATGATGTTACCATGTTGACGAGGTTAATAGACCGTCGTGGACCGGACCAAATCTATATGACGGAGCGGATAGATTTGCTCTGTAACATATATAAGTTTGCTTCGTAACATAGATTTTGTCATATTCATGATGGTCCATTAACTTCGTCAATATGGACATAATGTCGTTTATTTTTTCGTGGACGGAGAGTTAACAAACCATCATAGATATGATCAAATTTGTACTATGAGACAAATATATTGAATCAAATTTGTTATACAGGACAAATATATATGACCAAATCTGTGCTACGGGACAAACATATATGACTGAAAATTTCTAAATAAAACTTATATGATCAAATATGTCAACGTGTATGAATGACATTAGTCCACATTGAAGGAGAGTTAACAAACCGTCACGGATATGACCAAATCTGTACTACAGTGCAAACTTATAGGACCGAAAATACCAAAATAAAACTTATAGGATCAAAATTTAAAAAATTAAAAATTTATATGACCAAATATGCACTTTTCTCTAAAATTAAGACACCGTTTAACGAAAAGTGACGAATTTTAATTTTGATGTTTGTTTGGAGTCTCAAATAATCTTATCCAATGATTTAAACTTCATATTGCATAATATTATTTAGATTAAAATTAACTTTAGAATGAGCAATTTTCAGTTAAAAAATCATAGTAATTAATTTAAGTGTATAATAAAATTAAAATTTTAACCAACAATTAATCTCACTCTGTTTTGTCCGGCCTAATACTTTTCTGTATCATTATCTCAAATTTTTTTTTAAAACTTAGTCCATTAATTTGTCACATTTTATGTTATCTATAAAATATTGATTTTCTTGTTCTAACTTTTTTGTTTAATCTAGAATAAACTTTGCATCATGTCTGTCTCGTCCAAATCAAGAAGAGAGCCTAAATTATGACTATGTGAAGAAAAAATAGACAGGTTGGCCGGTGCTTCGGCGGTGATGGCCGGAAATTTTGGCACCATTTGAGGTTGAAGAAGTCAACCGAATTCAGACACAATCGAAACATCAAACTTGATAGAAGTCAAGCAAATTAATGAAGTGCATTGCATGAGTTGGAAAGCTGGCCAAAGATGATGTGGAAGTTCTTGGAAGATTCATAATGGGATGAGCGTTGGAGAGCAAAATGGTCTACAATTGTGTGTACAAAGTCAAACGGATTAAAGATGGGCAGAAGAGGCCATGGATTTTGTAAGAATGAATCGAATGTGTTTTAATTATATAGTTTGGGCCTGCAACAAAAGTGAAAGATGATTCAAAGAGATTGAGTTCAGTTATTCACGTTGGAGAAAGAGATTGATGGATCGTTGGTATTAGAATGAGATCCACGGTTGTAAACATACCGGGTCTAGCTAAGTTATTTGTTAGGAAATTATTAGAAATTTTCTACAAGATCGATAAAATTCGAATTTGACGAAAAAAATGGAAAATCAAATTCGAAATCAAGAGTACGAAAAATAAGAGACACAAGAGGTTAACGTGGTTCAGATTCAGCAGTGTGTCGGTCCTATGTTCACATGGAGAAGATAATACTTTTTTATTAATTTCAGAAAAAAAATCACAACAAGAGTGACAAATAAAATTAAATTCACTTCAAAATACAACACATTATCTCAAATATACTGAAACTGAAACCGTTTTGGAATAGAGGCACTGTCTCTGTAATCTTTATCTTAAAATTGAACTCTTCTGTTGTATGTCGGAACTTGAGAGCGGCAGCGCTGGCGCTGCACGTGAGCGCCAGTGGCGCTCCATGTGCAACACACATGACGCTAGCAAATGAGGTGGGATCGACCCACTTACTTGACCCAGAAGAGCAGCTCGGCCTGCCTACAAGCCCAGTTCAGCGTGGTTCAATTCAACATGATTAATTTGATATAATTGATTCAACTAAATTTTGATCAAATCAACTCTCATTTGGGTTCAATCTAACTAGTTGGATTAGATTGAGATCCAATTTAAGTCAACAGCTAACATTATTTCTAATGATTTAATTTGTTTTAGTTAAGAAAGAAATTTGACACCGGGAAAATTAAATCCAACTGACTCAAGTTTTATAATATTTTGGATTGAATTAAATTTAGTTAATTTTTTATTTTTCATTCCTTTTTAAAAATTTATCATTTTGTACATATTATAATTTTCTACCTACTCATCCACATGATATATGATGTGTTTCATTTTATTTTTTAAAAGTATTTTTAAATTTTGAAATACAAAAAAAAAAAAATCAAAACTCGGATTAGATATAAATTTAATTTAAACTGGACAACTGATCTGACTCGAAAAGAACCATTTTTTTGGAATTGGGGTCAAATTTAATTTTTAAATTTTTTTTAACAGCTAATATATAACTACTTGTACATTTTGCTTCAAAAACCTAGAAGTTTTAGTTATTTTAATTTAGAATTATTTTTTAGTTTCATTTGTTTACCACAAAGGAAATCTTTTCTAGTGGCTTCAGGTGTTTAACTATATTAACTTGTTCATAATTGTTCTTTGAAAGTAGATGATTATTCTTCAAAAACAGAGTAACTAAAACTTAATTGTAAATCGTGAACGCAAATCAAATAATCATTCATTCTTGTTTCGTGCTGTTTGGTTTAGGGGGTACACTTAAAACTAAAATGGCTTCTCTTTCTCTACTATATTTTTCCATCTTTGTTTTTAAATTTTGCACCTAAATGCTAAAAAGACTTACATTAATACTCTACAGAGATGATCCCAGTTGTGTCCTGGCATGGCATGGAAGGCTCAGCCCAACGAACACAATGGCTAGAATCCACCAAGTCGGCAGGTTTATAAGCTATTCTTACTCCGAAACCAGAACAAGAACATTCAACAACACCACATCTGCTACAACAATTCATCTGCGTCAATTTTGTTTGACTAAATGATACATGAAAAGGTCCACTTCATGCTTGATGTAAAGTGCGACAATGATTAGTCCTTGCTGAAACATTCATACAGTGCCACAGCTGTATCTATGAACTGCTGCAGACTGGCACTTTGAATCTTCGATGTTAGTACACTTGTTTATCCCACACGTCTTGACCGGTCGATCCACACGGAATATCTTGGCTTCTTTTTCCAATAGTGAACAGTACGTCGTGAATGTATCCACATTTACTTGGAGTCTGAAATCTAAACTGAACAAAAAATTGATTTCTAGTCTATTCATCTCCTTGGTGCTGATCCCTCCAACTTTGGCATAATATGCATTACTGAAAAATCTGCAGCCAAAAGAATCGTTTTGCTTGTTGGTAAGCTGCAACATTATATTGTGTATTAATTTTGTATAAACATAGACAAAGTACATATATCAAGAAAAAGCCACAAGAGAATGATGTGAAAGGTTATCATATGAATGTCTAGCACATGTCCCAGGATTTAGGTTGGTTTTGATTTCAATGAAGAATTTGAGCAGCACTTTGGATGGCTTCAGAGTAAGCTCCAAAACTTTATTTAAGACATAATAGAAGTTGACAAAAAAAATCAATAAAATAGTAAGAAAATGGAAGGAAAAATTTTATTCTCCTTTCATCCCGAAATTCTAGGCAATAAGTGGGTGAAAATGGAAGGACAAACAAAAGTAGATTATTTGTATTATCTCCTCATTTGTTTTCTTCTTTCCTCTCAAGTAAACAAGTCATCCTTACCGTTCTATTCATTTTTTTCATTTTCATTTTCCGTTCCCTCTTATTTCTCACCCTTCCAAGTAAACAAGCCCTTAAGAGCCCATGTGGTAGTATGGAATATCACACGCATAAGATAAAGAGACTTGTAATGAGATAAATACTTGTAATTGTACATTTGTACCTGCATAAATGCACTATATCAGACATCAAATAGGATATTCACATTCTTTTCTGTAAATAGACTCAGCTTGAAACTCATATGACTGTGTACCTATACAATTATACTGTGACCTGAACCTGGACCAATCTTAATTAATGGGTGTGCAAACCTAACACAACTGTATCAGATAAACGAGAAGTTTAATATCATAACCATAAGGCGTATTGCGATTCCTAATTAAAATGTGGAGCTGGTCTGCAAGTTCTCGAAACAAAAAGGTGTACATCATTGTTATGCAGTGATGACAAACTTCATATATACACACCCGGAATGTTTTTACTGTTGGTTTGTCCATATATATGATCTAATTATTGCCAACATGTCATCACAAAAATTTAAAAAAAAAAGAAAAAAAAAAAAAGAAAACACGTCATCATGAAATGCTCCTATTTTAACGACTTATTCATATACTAATACTGCATTCAAAAACATAACCAAGTTTTTCATAGTAACCAAAAAACGGCTTATGCAGCTGGTTCAGCAGAACTTACGCATCATCAATGAATTTGGCTGCAGCAACAACGCTTGTAATTAGCAGCCGATGAACATTGAGGGAAGTCAAATGCATGTTTGGCTTCTGAATGTATCTTTCAATGTATATATACGCAAGGACAAAGCAAGATGGGCTGCACTTTGAATATTTGAAGATGCGCTCAATATACCTCTTTATGCTTAGCGTTGGTGCTCTCAGACCATTGAAGGCAGAACCAGTTTCCTTTATTTCCAATGTATCTAATTGCAGCTCATTCTTCTGAACAGTTGTCTCAAAAATTGAAGATAAAAGAGATAATACTCTTGGAAACTCAGGAACTCTTTTATATGATGTGGTCAAACCCAATACCAGGTAGACATCTGAGTTTATAGCATCAGCATCAGGTGTGGTCGATCTCATCCTTCAAGAACAGAGTCCTAAACAAATAGATTACTGTATAGTTAGGATCTATATTACCATATGGTTAATTAAGAGAAAATAAATCCAATAATGACATAGATGAATGAATGTAAAAGATAATAATTCCAAGGAGAAGATTGAGATAAATCAAAGTTATATTCTTATTATGCCAAAATCTTGTAAGCAATACAAGGATAGACAGCATATATTTTAAAGGAAAATGCCAGCTTTGTCTGCAAAACCCATGAGAACTATTATTTAATTTTCTTGAAGTTAGTCGCATCTCCTCCTTCCTCAACAATATGAATCTTCCAACACCAATTGCAAAGCTTGACATCTTTTCACATCTGACCAAAATGATGCATAAGCCTGAGCTATATTTTTCAGCTTCTCTCAACAGTTCTTCAAATATATAATTAAGTTCAATTACAATAAGATTTTTTATGACAGAATAAAGAAAGAACCTAACTATAAATATCTAAGATTCTAAATTCACGTCACCAATATTCAAATTAAAGATGAATAATAGCAAACAATGCCCCCCACCCCCACCCTAAACCATTTGCAGTCACACTTTGACCGAAACCCATAACAATCCATCACAATAACTGACTAAATCAGACAAACATAGAAACTATTTAAAGTTCAACTGCATTAATATGTCAAACATAGATCTACAAGAAATAAAGTGAAAAGAGAGAGAGGATTGCAAACACACCTTGTTTTCATGAACTGGTGCCCTCTTAATTTCCTCTTTCTTTCTTCTTTCCTCCTTATATCAACAAGAATGTCATGAAAGTGGATCACAAGGACGGCTTTCCCTTATGCTGACACTTTACCTAAAGTTTACCCTCTTTCTTTATCTATGTGCGCCACGCCAAATGCTGTGCTTGGTAGTAGAACAACCAACACCTTCCACTAATAAGGTGGCGGTATTCTTTCTCCCGCTTTTTAAGCTTTGCTCTCTTTGGATGATTCCCGGGAGAGGCGGCGGATGGAGACGGCGTTGGAAGCAAAAAGAGATCAGGCGATCGATGAAGTGATCAGGTGGAGGAAGTATGATTCCACTTATCCATCTATCGTGCAGATGCGTAAAGTGTCGGCAGCGGTGGGCTCCCATTGACATGACAACCCGCGTGTCTACCTGCCTTGTTATTAACTTAAGAAGTGGGACCCAGAGAATCCCGTAATGTTTCTGGCTTGTGGCTGGAGGGGAATCCTTTTGCTAGGGTTAGTGCTGCAATCTGTGTCATATAATAATACCTAATTTTTAAAAAAATTAGGAATAAAGTAATATAGTGAATTGCGTAAAAGGTATTAAAAAGAATTATATAAAAAATGATAATAATTTATTAGACAAAAATGAAGGGGAAGGGTTGATGGCATGTGCCATGTGATTTGCCACCTACTGATATTATAGTGGTCATGATTGCTTTGTCCTCTCCTTTTGAAGCTGGATTTTGTTGCTAAATAGTTTCTTTTCTTCTTTGGTCAAAGTGGGTCAACCATTTTTCTACTAATTGTTATGGGCCTATTAAATGCTTCCAATATATCAATGACAGAATTAAATGAAAAAAAAAACCTTTATTACTTTAGAGTTTAAATCAAATTATACACTTTCTTACTTTCTAATTGCATCCTTTAGATTGGTTCTCTCCTTTTTATATTGATGCCTCCATCTTGCCACATCCTCACCTCTGGTTGGTGATCTAGCACTTGGTGCTGATGTGTGTGGGTGAGGTGGAGATGTGGGGCCCATAATATCTTCCCCGCCCTTGAAACACTTATTTGTTCCCAAGCATGAAGTTCGATAAGATTGGTGCAACTTGAACGCATCCTCCCAATAGGCTTCAGAAGGTGGGTTGGTGGTTTGTTGCATCAAAAATTCTTTAACCACGTTGTTGATGCGGTTATCAAAAATTAAAATCACTTTAAAGACTTTTGCAGAAGTAAAAGTCTTTAAGTGATATAAAAAATGAAGAAATAAAACTAAAAAAATTAAAGTCACTTAAACACTTTTGCAAATGTAAAAATCTTTAAATGATTTAAAAAATAAATAAAACAATAATTTTATTTACTAAAAAATATTTATCCACTAAAAATCTAACATAATATTGCTAAAATTAAAATTATGTAATCCATAATAAAAAATATATTTCATTTTGAACTATTTCAAAAAAATTTCAAAAGTTTTAAGTAGTAAACGAAGGAACCATATTTTGAAATGGGGGATATTTTAATTTTGAAGGTATTTCAAACATTCTGCAAAAATTATTATGGATTTAAAAATTTTTGAACTCATATTATGATTTTGGATATTTATTGGATCCGTAGTCAAGAATTATTCCATAACAAGTGAGAGACGACAATATTGATGGGCAGAAGAATTTCATAACTCATTCTACAATTTCTAATGAACCTAATTCTGTTTGAAACTTAAGACCGAATAAAAATTATTGATCAATTCAATTTGAACTCATTCTACATATAATATGTTAAATATATTATTATTATTTAATAAAAATATAAAAGTTAGTTGATTAAATAAATAAAACTTCATGCTTTTTAATTAATTTGATTTCAAAAAACCAAATCTGAAATCAAATACAAATCTAAAGATTGATCAATAAATCAGACTGAAAGACACTTCAACACCCTCAACCTTCAAAAAAGTGAAGCAAATTGAAATAGATGCTAATATGGCATCAAATTCTGCCGCTTGTATGAACATAGCAAACTTTCTCTGAGATTATCACCAGTCATAACTGAAGAAACTTGTCAAGTTGAGCTTGTATTTATAGAGGAACCAAGGAAACCGGACAAATCTCTAGACAAATAGAGCATCGAATTACTAAACAATTGCCGTAAATTTGGAACCAACTTGCACCACATGATAAGAGAGTTTATTTACTCCACAATTAAAACATATATTGTTACATTTCAGAAGCAACTATAGATGAAGAATAGAAAATTTGATGGCATCATTCATCAAGGAAATGATATCACAGAAATCATGTTCTACAATGGTTTATTGACAACGATGAGTGCAGCAGGTTCAAGATAATTACAGCCGACAACTATCCTGAAAATTATTTGGGCGAGCCTCCACAAGAGGCGATCATGAGGACAAAACAAATAATCTCTAATAAATCAACTGAATTGTTGGAACAGTTTAGCAGCCAAATTTCCAAATTGCATTTCTTCAACAATATAAATCTACATATAGAAAGTTCCATATATCGCTACCAGGAAAGATATTATAAAGATCTAATGGCTCTTAATTCTGCTCTGTGAAACCAATAGATATTGTCGAAGTGCAAGCATCATTACCCATGTATACTTGGAAATCTTTTCCTTTATCATCAGCAGCAAGGCAGAGCTTATAACAGTTTTCAAAATCTGAGCCTCCAAACCTTTGAAAAATCCAGGAAACCCTTCTTTTCTCCATATAGAAGATAAAGCACCCATCATTGTCTTGCGTGCTTTATTTTGGGTACTTTTATTGGATTCATCTTCTGTATTAACAGCTTGAATCATGACTTTACACCTACTCAACAAGTCATAGGTGTCACAAATTCTCATGTTTTGGATGGAATTGAAAATGCATGCATATAGCAATTGAAATTACTAGCGGATGTTAAATGTGCTAATGTTTGTGCAAACCTACCTAATAGCTGGATAGGTCAAGACAGTCGCCACAGTCTTTGAGATCGCTCCAAGTACAAAAGCAGAAAAAGCAGAAAGAGATGCTTGAGATGATTGTGCTTTTCCTGTTAGAACCATACTGCTTTGTTGCGTCAGAAGTTTCTGCTTTAACTGATCAAATACTGTATACTGGTGTATTTTAAAAAGAAAACAAAATGAGAAGCCAAGATTGGATGTACATATGTGCATGATCAAGAAAAGTTTCGGTACTTCTAAGTTCTAACTGCAAATGCTTCAGTAATGCACTTATCATATTAAAAATATATGATTTACAGACCATGAATTCTGAAAACTCAAGAGCAAAGAACAAAATGATTGCATATCAAATGTGTAAATTGCACAAGATCAGACAAGGATCCCAACGGTATTAACTGCTAGCATGAAATCCTACCAAGGAATTTCCTAATGGGCTTGCCTTGTGACTGGTTATTGGTTAGTCCACAATCAATCAAACATCCTCACAATAAAAAGGCGAATCATGAGAATTGAGAGGATTCTAAATGTGCATTAAGTGTATCCAGTTAAATACCATAATCTCTAAGAACCTTGTTTAGTTCTTATTCAGTTTTCATTTGGTGACCACTTATCCCAAAAGTCTAAGTTGTTACAAAAGCGCCTGAACTATGCTTTCATAGTCAACACTCCTCGGATGTAGGTAGGGGAACTTGACTAGTTAAACCCAACCTCAATTCCTGGGACCATTTTGACGGGTGTATATATTTTTCTAATATGTGACTTTGATAGGATTTAAACATTGCGCCTACTATTCAGAAACCATGTTGAGTTTAATTGGCTGAAAACTTATCCCAAAAGCTCAAGTTTTTGATCTCTACTTTCATATTTTAATCTGTTCATATGACTTTTCCAGAAATAAGAGTCTAAGATAAAGTTCTGATGATATATTTCCCGTTCCTCTTATGTTTTCTAAAATGTAAAACCATACTCACCGCATTACTGAAGGAGTGTCTACACACAGAACAATTCAAGAAAAAGCAAGCACTTTCAGGCCACAACAAGTGGAGTCAAATGGACACCAAAAGATTCCATACTGCAATGAGTGAATGTGGCTTTTTATGATTCTCATGAGGTCAATCACATGATGGTAATTGGTAAACATTATCAAAGACCGAGCAAATAAATCAAGGATTAGACTTTTTTTTCGCAGATTTAAATGAGACAACTTCATGAAATGCATGAGGAAATAGGAATAGCTTCTTGTGAGTTGACAGATAAGAGGTAACCCATAGTGCATAAATAATCAAAACATAATTGGCGGTATAGATTTCTATCACTTGGAAAATCATGATGTCCAAACTACTTTCCAGCTTTGGCATTATAAGCAAAATATGTTATATAATTGAAAAGTCGAAATTATTCAAAATGGAGCCACCATTCAATTTAACCATCAAAGAATAAAGCAAGCATATTTGGCATACTAAAAACACAAGTCATGTTCAAATTATCACTTATGTACTCTTTATGCAAGTTTAATATGAAATTATTAGATGTATGCTAAAAGAGACAGAAAAAAGACACGCACACACATATAGACCAAGTGCTCTAACTTAGTCAAAGGCAACAAGTTAGTGCATAACTGGATTCAGAATTCCAAAAGGGTAAGAGATGAAGAATCATATCAGGTTCAACCAAAATTTACTGCGCTCCAGTTTAGTTTTAGTCAACAAGACAATGTATAATGATCTAGATTCAGTACTCCAGATGGGTAAAAGATGAAGAACCATACGAGGTTCTACCAAAATCCATTGCAAATGGAATCAAATATTCATTTTATTCATATGAAGTACCTAGTAATCCAGCTTAGTCAAAAGCAGCAAGATAGAGTAGAACTAAATTCAGAACTCCAAATGGGTAAGAGACAAAATCATATCAGGTTCAACTAAAATGTTGTGCAAGTAGGATCAGTATTCAATTTCTAGAACTGAATTCAGAACCCAAAATGGGTAAAAGACATCATATCAGGTTCTACCAAAATCTAGTGCAAGCAGGATCAGTATTCAATTTCTTTACCTAAAATACATTCATGTGTTAAATTTACCTTGATGACTTACAAAACTGTCTAATGAGTAATTTAGAGTAAGACCCATATCCACATTGTTATAACTTAGTTTCATGCCTGAAGTTAGCCAATCAGTTCATAGGTTGCAAAATAGTTTCTGGTTTCAAAATTAACCATGTAGGTTACGGTTCCAAATTTTAGGAACTGGTCTACAGGGTAGGTTCCTGATTTTGTATAGGAATCATAATTACCCAGCAAATGCTTACCCCTGCAATCATATAACCATCCTTCTCTATCTGGGAAGGAACAGTGAATGTAGAAATATAAAACGAGGATAGAAAAAAAGAGTTCATCAGGGTTCTTATAAATTTGATAACTGGTAAAAGGGAAAAACATCCATAAGGATAGATCAAACTGACTAGAGCAGAATTGTTTGAGATATTTTACTTTGTTCTTGATCGTTCTAAGCTCTTCAATATCTCTTTCTCAAAATGTCATGTGCACAATCTTTGCTACAACATGGCTAGACATCTATCTAATAATGTTTTTTTAGGTGGTATTACACCTGACAATGGCCTATGATCCAACTTTATAGGTTTAGTCCGAGGCAATTCTGGAATCTCATGCAAAAGTTGTATCTGCTTATTCGGCTGCAAATATCTAAGGGTAATTACCTAAATATATGCTGAACTGCTCACTTTGTCTCATTTGTGGCCAATTTTAAAATATTATCAAATTGTATTCCGAACTTTGACATTTGTCTCAATTACATCCTCCCATCAACTCTCCGTCAGTAGCACCGTTAAGGCGATGACGTGGCGCTCTGACGTGGATTAAAAATAAAAAAATCACTTTAATTTATATTAAATAATATAAAATAATATTTTATATTTTATATTAAAGAATCACTCTGAGCCATGTCGACGGTGAACAAGGAGTGATTTTTAATATAAAATATAAAATAATATTTTATATTATTTAAAATAAATTGACATGATTTTTTAATATTTTTTAAATAAAAAAATATTATTATAATCCAAGTCAGAGCGCCACGTCATCGCCTTAACCGTGCTGCTGACAAAGAGTTGACGGGAGGATGTAATTGAGACAAATGTCAAAGTTCGAAATACAATTTGGTAATATTTTGGAATTTGCCACAAATGAGACAAAGTGCATAGTTCAAGATATATTTAGATAATTACAATGATAATACATATATTACAGAACTGGGCCTTGCGTTAATTGAACCATTTCTAGTTGACTTTATTGTTTTCAAGTTTCAACACGGCTACTTAATAAAAATAGATATATCCTTTACTTAGGATATGATATATCTGATATAACCCTCTATGTCTAGAAACAACATGAAGATAACTTTGGCTCAAAGAACATGTTACCTGAATTGCAGGATTTGCTGTCAGAAGGAGAGATATGCCTAGGCCATCGTATGCTTCACCCAAAGATCCTTCTGCCAGAGTTTCCCATAATCCCTTGGACTTACCAAAGGCACTGGTTTGCATTCGAGAAGATGCTGTATCTAGCGGCTGGAAGGATAAGAAACCACACTAGTAACCACTGGATGAAGCCAAAACTTGCTACGATCCCCGTAGAAATTACTTCACTGCATCAAGTTCTAACATTGAATACAATATAAACAAAGATCTTACCTGAGTCACAATAGCAGTGCAAGCACCAGCAGCAGCAGCAGCAACCAAGTTAGCTTTCGTTCCAACAGATTTAGCTCCACTCTTTTTCAAATACAATCGTTTTAAATAGCTATAACTATAAAAATAAACAAATTGGGACATGAAAGATTGCAGATTTTTGGTGCCTAATCCTTGGTAGAGAGACAAAAATTGACGCTTAGAAATTGCTTCCCACAAGACATCAGAGAGGTTCCTAAACAAGACACAATTTAATTAAAGTTAATAATGTTGTATAACAAACAAGTTTTCTGGTGGAATGAAAAATAAGTTAATCCCTATAAAATAAGTCTGCTCGCAATGCTAATTATATAATGCATACTCTATGTTGCTCCAGTTTCTATCAACAATAAAACCAATTAGTCACTCACTGCAGATTATGGTTTACTCAAATATCATTGGATTATAAATTGCATCCTTTGGTGACTTTGTTGCTGCATGTCTTTCTTTTAGTTCTCTATTCATTAATTTTTTGCTGCCTACGTTCCTGTTACGATAGAACAAAGATCCATTGGTTATTGTTTATTGATCACTTAGTTGTAGGATTATATTAGATGATCAACTTATGCTGGTAATGTTCAGACTTGTGCATCATTCAAGTATATGGCTGTTCTTAGGTTATTATTGATAAAGAGCCCAAGACTGAGAATATGGATGTCATAAAGCTTATGCAACCCAAGCAACCCCGAGCAAGAGACCTTTTCCTAGACTATAGAGAATAGAGATAACCTAACTCTTTATACAACAGCCCTGCAAAAACACTAAAAAGAATATCACTCTCTCATTTTCAGTCAGCTAATAGCCTAATACATAAATGTTGGAAGAAATTCATGATGTTTGGAAAATGAGCATTCCATATTCACAATCTCATTTCTTTATCAACACTTCAAGCAATTAGTTGTGCATGGGATAATAAAAATACAAATATGCCATATAGTTTATACAAGCAATTAAACTTGAGATGGGATAATAGAAAGACAAATTATTGATATTACAACACAAGCAGTGTGTAAGTTATGCATGATGCATAAATTTATTTCCAGAATTTCAATGTGAAACATAAAATTGTCTCAGATACATCAATGCAAAGGTTCACTGGAGATCAGTCATGACAAACGGCTGACAAATCTTAGGATTTGCTCAAATCCCCAATGTTTAATACAGCTGATATCTAGTCTAGAAACTGAGATCATATATAGAGTCAGGCTCTCTCCCATCAAATTTACACAAATAAGGTAGAAAAACAAAGCATGAACTAGCATGCTTTCCGACATCATATGTTTCATATCCCCTTGCCAACCACTAACGGAGGCGAAGTATGAATCTCTTGCCTTCATCACAAACTAGAAACCCCTGAACCTAATCTCATTTCCATGATCGATCACAAGTGTAAAACAGAAATATATATCTCGAAATGCAGCAAAAGAATTTTTTTTCCCAAAAAAGGGGGAACTCAACAACCAAGAAGCAATCAGGCGATCGGATCCAGACGTCTACATAAACTAAACACGGATTTAGCTTAAGATCGCTTATGATCGCCACAATAAAGTACAACAGGACTAACCAGATCAACCCGCAAGAATCATATAAGTCCAAATAGATGATATAAGAAGAAAAGGAAATCGACCGAGTATATCCAAAGGCGATATCTTTCTTTCCTGGGAAAAGACAAGAACAGAAAAGAAGCGATAGATTAGAGAGAGACTGCAACCTGTACTTGCGCTGGCCATGGGATTGAACCTCCGCCTGGAACTTGGTCTTGCAGGTATCGAGGGGGTAGAGCGCGGTGGTACTCACCAGCGCCCCCACCGCTCCCGACGTCGCCTCTGTCAGCGACTCCCAATCCAACCCCTCCGCCATCTCTCTCTTAATGACTCCGCTCTGTCCTCGCTGCGGCGTTTGAAGCAGAGGCCGCCGGTGAGAGCGAGCCGCGGATGCGACTCATAATTTGTAGTTACTCGGTGCCACCGTGCCACCACGAGACAAGCGTGTCAGATTCGAAGACTAAACTCGGAAAAATTATTAATGTGTTTCTTACATTTACCCTTTTATTACCAAGTATACCAAATCTACCCTTATAAATTTGTACAGCCTAATCTTATTTCCAAATATTTGAAGAAGCTTCCATTCATCATTTTACGGTGTAAAATGTAAACCAACCCGGGTTTAGGCTTACAATTAGAAATCATTTGGTGCGTTGCCTATAGATTATAAATAATTTAAATCATCTTTGATATAAATTGCCATTAAAAAATTTAATAATAATATAATATTTGATATGCACAAACAATATTATAATATAAAAAAGTAATAATAAATTGATAATATAATATTTGATATTATAATATGATTGTTAAAATTCACTTAACAAATAAATTATCAAATAATCAGATTTATTTTACGAAAAATATTCTTTTTCATAAATATATTATAATATTGTAATATAATATTTAATATTATAATATTATGACAAGAGAGAAATCGAACGGGCGTCTTTCTAAAAAGAAGGCAAAAGACTTGTAAAAAAAATTATAGTTTAAGAAGGATAATTTTATTTTAAAAAAATAATTTAAATTAATACTTCAAAGATAATCCATATAGATTTTTTTTTAGCAATTTGAATTATCATTTTGATGATAATCTGAATTACTAAGATAATTCGCATTACCTGCACTAAGTGAGACACTAAATAAGACGATGTGCGAGCTCATATAATTTAAATGTAAGGTTGTCTGTAATTTGGATGAATCATGAATTACCCATAGGTACCAAATGTCTTCATCTAATCCAACTTCTTAATTTCAGAAAAAAAAAATAATCATAACCATTATAAATTATTTAATCAGATAATGGTTAATTATTCTATTTAAGGTAAAATTGCATAGCACTCTCATCAAAATATAATATCGTTGTCACGGCATTTAAGCGGATAGTTAATGCAAAAAAATGTGACATTATAATATCAATCCTTCGTGTTCCAAGAAAATGTGATGAAATATTATTAATAATTATAGAATTATATGGTTGAGAGTATCATTTAAATGTAGTGGTATAGCTAAGCTAGTAGCCATCAAAAGGTTGCTATTTGTTTGCAAGGAAATTAATCTAGACTAAGAAAATAACTAAACTATTATTAAATGATAATTCTCACTTTTAAAATAATTATTCATGCAGTTACTTTAAAATAAGTAAAGATATTTAAATATATAAAATTCTAAGATTTTATTGTATAATTTTTCTATTATTATTATTATTATAAACGTAATTTTGTCTGTAATAAAAGCACGGACAGGGTTCTCTACAGAAAAAAATGAAAACGTAATCTACTTTGGACTCCAGCTATGGCCATCTTTGGAAATAACTAAAATTTCTAGGGATATGAATAAAATGTGAAAATTTACTAAGTCCAAGTTAATTGTACTCGACATCTCGCCCAAAGACTTGACACGCATCCATGGGCGCTGATTCGAGAGCCCATATATGATATATGAGATCTACACTCTACAGGCGGTGGTAAGAATACGGGTTTGAAAACTGTGGACGCCAAACATAATCTATGATATATAATAAGTGCAGCATGTACCTTCTTATCAATACAGAGAAATCCTCTGTTCTTTTGATTTAGCTATGTTCTGGGGACCAGTCCACATGATGGCTGTCTTTCGTTAGCTATGTGCTGGGGACCACATGGGCGTCGACTTATCTTTCCAACAGTAAGGCGTGTATACTTTTGTGTAAGAATAAGTAACTACTGTAAAGAGTAATATTTTGATTTCGCAGTGTGAAGTTGGACGGAGAGAGTGACTTTGGAGTTAGGACGAAGAAGTTCCTGGGGAGCTGCATGTAAATTGCACACCCGACTCTAATTTCGTCATCTTCTCTTAACGTGGGTGACGGATGAGATGGCGCAATCGAGTCAAACTTGATCTGATGCAGGTTTGGGTTGACGGAAGCGATGACGGAACACCTCATCTGAGTTGTCTTGACGTACGGACCAGCACTTTTGAAAATCAGCTATATTAGGGCTCAGTCACGTCAGCTATATTTTAGTTTTATGAACTTTTTTCAACCATTTTTTAAAATCAGATTTTGAGAGCTCAAAATTTTCAAATTTTATTTTTTAGTGTGGAAAATTAATATATATATATATATATAATTTTAATTTATAAAATGTTTTTTATAATAAAAAAATGTTAGTTTTTTAAAAAATATTTTCAAACTATCTGATATATTAAAAAAATTTGCATAAAATTTATAAATTTAAATTAAAATTAAAAATAATAAAATATTTTGATGAAAAATATTTTTTTTGCCCATAATACCTCTATTGTATTATAAAAATATATATTTCATAAATTAAAATTATTTTTTAAAATTATAAAATTATTATAAACTTTGGGCAAAAATTTCTAATCCTTAGGTAAAAATCTCTAATGCACTAAAAATAATAATTATTTTTATTCAAAATATTTTTTGTAGACATATTTTATATCATATATATATAATGAATTAAATTTTATTTTTTATAATTATAAAATTATTATAAACAAAAATCTCTAATTCATTAGAGACTTTTGAATACAGACTTTTGTCCAAAAATTATAAAATTAATTTTAAATTAAAATAATAAAATATTTTTAAAAATTATAGCACATATTTTATATCATATTATGAATTAAATTTAATTTTTTTATAATTATACAACTATTGTAAATAAAAATATCTAACTCATTAGAGGCTTTTGTTAGGGGTGAGCGGGTACGAGTACCCTGTAATTTTCATGATACTCGAACCCTATCCTATATAAGACCAGTTCCTATATTTTGGATCCAGACCCTACCCTATTGAAACCTGAAACTGGACCCTACCCGGAAACACCGGTTCCGATTTCGGGTACCCTATTGGAACACCTATTTAATTTTGTTAATGTGAATAGAAAATAATGAATTGATGATTTAATGAATGAAAGGATTTGTTAATGTTCACTATAATTTCTATTGTTAGTTGTGGCAAAAATAGTAATATATATAGAGTGCAACCAATAGATTATATTGAGAAATTGCAAATAGGATCCTAAAACAGTATAGACACTATTTGCAATTTGCAATATCTCTTTTAGGAGCCTATTTGTTGTAAAATAGGCCCCTAACTTTTGTTAAAAGTCTATAAAATTAATTTTTAAATTAAAAACTATAAATTATTTTGTCCAAAATATTTTTATAGACGGTATCACATCTTTATATATGATATAAATTTATTTATCATAAATTAAATTTTATTTTTTATAATTATAAAACTACTATAAACAAAAGTTCTTAACTCATTAGAGACTTTTGCCCAAAGCCTATAATAGCTCCGTAACACAAAAAAGATTAATTTTAATTCATAAAATAAATTTTTATGATACAAAGAGGTACTATGATCCATAAAAATATTTTATATCAAAATATTTCATAATTTTTAATTTAAATTTAGTTTTATAGACTTTTTGAAAAAGTTTCTAATGCATTAGAACGTTTGAAAATATATTTTTTAGACCATGAGATCTCTTTTTTATCAAAAAAAATTCATAAATTAGAATTATATATATACCAAAGTCTCTAATAAGTTAGAATTAAAAACTCTGGTCGAGGGTAAAATAAGTATTCTAAATATTAACGTTCTGGCTTGGGAATTTTCACACTCAAAATCGAGATTTAGAAATTTTTCCTCCCAAAATTCGATTTGCTGAACTTTTTTCAATAAGAAACAAATATTAATAACTTTTAAAAAGTATTGTCTAAAATTAAGGGGGCGTTTGGTATAAGGTAATCTAAATGGATTACTGATAATCTTAGTTAAAATTATCTGGCCCCATCAGATTATCGTGTTTGGTTGAAATAAATTACTAGTAATCTGAATGTCCATGGTAATCTACATTATCATTCAAGTGGTAATCCACATTACCAAGAGAGGGGGGCTATGTGGATTACCAATAAGATGATAATGTTATTTTTTTTTATTTTTGACAAAAATATCCCCAAATAAAATACCCTCTATTGACATAGAAAAAAAAATCATCGCATCATCTCATAGTAAATTGGTAATCCCTATTTTTTCTTCTTCTATTTTTATGTTTTTATTTTATTTCATTTTATTCTTTTTTATTTTATTTTTTATTTGAGGATATTTAGTTAAAAATATAAGTTTTCTAGTAATTTTTTTTATACCAGACAGAGTAATGTGGATTACTAGTGAGATTACCAGTACATACCAAACATGGTAATATAACATTACCGGTAATTTTAAAAGCGGTAATTTATCTGGGTGGTAATCTAAATTTCCAATAATCATAAGTGGTAATGTACCAAGCGCCCCCTAAATGCCATCATAGGATAGAAGAAAATTCTTTTTCTTGTTTGGGTAGAAGTGAAGAAAAAGGAAATTGAGCAAAGAAGATTTTTTTATTTATTTCCACGGATGAAAAACAAAAGGAATTATGGAGAAGATAAAAAAGAGAACTTTCCTTCCATGGTAAGCGATGAAAAATTATTAATAATCCAACACACTCAGGGGCGGAGCTACTCTTGCAGGATGGAGGGCAGCTGCCCCCCATTCAATTTTTTCCCCTATATATATATATATATCTTTTGACGGTTTTGAAGAGCTAGCTGCTGTCTGCGACTCCACGTCCGACGTCCACCCACTCGCCTAAAGAGCCGGCTGTCGTCCGCGACTCCGCCGTCTCCGTGTCCGCCCACTCGCCTCGCCTGAAGAGTTGGCTGCCGTCCGCGACTCCGCGTCCGCCCACTCGCCTCGCCTGAAGAGCCGGCTTGGCCGCGTCTCCGGCGTCCTCTACTCGTCCTGAAGAGCTTAAGTTGATTTCATTGTTTGATTGCTTGATTTCAATTAGTTTTTATATGATGTGATGAATTATCTTTTTGTAAAAAATGCTTGTTTTTTCATGTACAATAATATCGTTGGTAATTTGATATGTGTTCATTTGAGAGTCTGCCCCCCTCTAATTTGATTTCTGGCTCCGCCACTGAACACACTACCTTCACTATCATTCTATTTAATGAACTTAAATAATAAATTTAAAGGTATAATAAGAAAGAACATCAGCCAACAACCTGTCTTATGTTTTTAGATTGGGTTAAACAAATTCTTAATACCCCAACATAGAATAGCAATCATTATAGGTTTAGTATCCATGTAGTAACTGGATTTATCCATTAATTTGACATGCAGTCGTAAACTCGTAATAGTTCAAAATCCAATTCAACAAAATGGGAAATCAACTTGGACGTTCATCAAGGAGGAAAATATCCAAATGATGATGTTTCTCCCGGTTAAAATTTATCTTATGATTAAACTGTAATACACAGAAAGTTGTAATTGTCAGCATAATTGGGCTTAGAGTTCTCTATCAATATACTTAGAAGACTATACATTCTAGTATTCTACACTCTTTTTTTTTCTTTGCATGTTATTGCTGTAAACATAATGTTTTTGTGCTAATGTATTTACAAGAAAGTATATTGTCATGACTACTCTTCAAACCCAATCAACATACTCAGTTGAAACCTTAGGCTTCCTTTTGGGTCTGTGATATCTGTTGTTCTCAAATTTCGCCTTGGAGAGGAGTGATTCAAGGAAAGCTGCTTCAGTTAAATCATATGGAGCAGTTAATGCACTGCAATTTCATACAGCAAACAATAAGATTCACATGGATTGATGTTTTAATCAGGTTTTAAGTAGGTCAAATACAATCCCAATCTGTCGAATGAAATCTATAGCTAACCTCTCAAGTAAATCCTCCAACACTTCGCGTTGAGCAGGTGTGACATAATGTATGCATCTCCTTGGGCACTGTCCAACAGCAAGATGGACTTGGTAGTCATCACCATGTCCTGAAAATAAGATACCAAATGGTTCAAATTATAACATTCACCTGGCAGTCAATCATGCTGATCCAAATGCTAAAAGTGGTTATGCAACTGCTGATGCAGTCTCCAAAAAGTCTTCTACGAAATTTCTGTAACTTGAAACATTACGGCGACATTGAGGTACCTAGTGATCAAGTGTAGCTTGTATGCCACATATTAATGAAAATGACTTAAATGATTTTGAACTAGGAACTTTATGCTCAAAGACAAAACAGGCTTATGGCTTAGAAATTTGGGATCTGCAGAAATACAACTCTCTACAACAGACCTTGAGAAAACACACGAGCTGTACCATTCTCGGGCGAAAAGGAGAAGGCATGAGGTGCCATTTTAACACAAGAATATGGACATTCTGCACATAAGATGTTTAGGATTATATGATTGTAAAGTACAAATCTGCCTGATGAAACAGTTCTTGAAAGAATACCTTTACCAATACACTGAAACTCATTGATGAAGATATCATAAGCTTCACATTCTGGCTCTTCAAAGGGGTCAGTGCCTGGTCTACAAAGGATATACTTTAGATACAAGTTCAAATATCAGAAGTTAATCAAGTATGCAAAACAATTTTATAGGGACATTAATATTACATTTATTAGTTTTATTGAATAATGTATGCATAATTGCATATCTGGATTAACAAATTTTGCACTAGTTTTCAATCATACAGCTTAGTATGTACATCAATTGCTTCAGAAAGTTAGATTATTAATAATTAATTCCTTCTGTTTAAAAACTAAAAACACCAGAACTAACTTTTTTAAGAAATTTTTTAGGATAAGTTATATATTAAAATATAGGGTAAATTACACTGACCTCCCCTGAGATTTAGTGAAATTACACTGACCTCCCCTCTATTTATAATTTTATCTTGTAACCCCCTGAGTTTTGTAAAAAATTACACAAACCTCCCCTATTACGAAATAAGATTACACAAACCTCCTCTGAGTTTTGTAAAATATTACACAAATCTCCCCTAAAAAAATTACTCAAACATTACTTAAGGGACGTGATTGTAACCTGGACAAATAGAGGGGGGTCAGTGTAATTTCACTAAACCTCAGGGGAGGTCAGTGTAATTTACCCTAAAATATATATACCACGAAATTATATGAAATTTAGCATGGGAAATTAAAAAGTAAATCATTAGTAATTTGAAGATATGGATTTCTGGTCCTTGAGAAAAAGTCAGTTAGAGCCGACAAGGAGTATGAAATGGTTTGAATAGGGCATTAATTGTTTAGGATATTCAGATTTCAGAATGGGTTTAAAGCTAGAAAAATGTAATACAAACTTTTAGTGTTTAAATACCATCTTTTTGATGTTTTCCTCATGGTGCCCTAAGTATGGTGCTGATAAAAGTTGCCTGTGTATTAATATGTTAACACAATAGGGGCGTGTGTGTGGTCATTACATGAAAGAGACAATCAACTCATCCATTCTACCAGATGATCAATAATACTGATGGCAAAATGATAATTATGTTAATGAAGAAACAAGAGGCAATCATATCTGTTATTTTTAGGAAAGGCATTGCCCTAATATATATAGGCAATTTTTTTCTATGAAATGAATTTTAATCATAATAAACAAATGATACTAATAAAAACCATAATATAACCCATAACAGAAAAGCTTAGCAGCCTACATTTTGGTGTGTGTGAATTTAATCCTACTCGTCAAATAATCTACCAAAACAGGAGTTTAGATGCGGCTACTACGGGTTAGAAAATTTTCATTGGTCATGTGGTCTTAGAATTATCAAAGATTTCATTTGCTAAATTTCTTAGAGGAGGTATCTTCATTTATTTTCCTATCATATTGACATCACATGTCACTTCATACAAAAGGCATTCAGCTTTCATTAGCACTTTCAAGAGTTAAGCAAATCCAAATAGAAGCAATAACAAATAGAATAGTAACAAATACACATATATAAGTTAAATTGTTTACTACGAATAAATCAGCCAACCAGGAATCAAGGATAAACTTGAGTTAGGACTTAGGAATAAACCAACTATAAGTAAGC
The DNA here is from genome assembly GCA_034359265.1 of Canna indica. NCBI lineage: Eukaryota > Viridiplantae > Streptophyta > Magnoliopsida > Zingiberales > Cannaceae > Canna > Canna indica. Next base: position 2,361,768 of record CP136891.1, read on the forward strand.
TTTAGTTGTTTGGAATTCCAGTCTACCTCAGGAAGGGCTCATCTTTGTGGTTTTTGGATAATATCTGCAACCAACAACATACAAATAATAGTATATCTTATACTTGTAAACACATGGCACTATGGCAGTTATTATTTCTCTATAATATCAACTGGAAAACTATTTTTCTAGATGAATTATGAATCCTAGGCAATAAGAATTACCTCATAAGCCCGTATAACACGCTTTATTATTGCATCTGCATCTTTCATGTCCTTGCACACATCTGGGTGAAATTCCTTAACCTGTAACAGGAATTTTCTTCTATCAGAATCATCTAGAGAGACTATTTTTTTTTTCTTCTATCAGAATCATATATAGAGACTAATTTTTTTCTTTAATGGTCCATTTGTTTCACTAAATAGAATAGGATAGGAGAACAAATGAGAGAAAGAGCTGGATAGAAATCTTTTTATCGTAAAACGTGAATTTTATATTCTTTTAATCTCATTTTTCTTATAATCGAAGCACTAAACAAATAAGAGATTAAAATTTATTCTTTATCCTATCCTCCTTTGTCTCGTGAAACCAACATACCTAAAATATTTTTGATGCAAGTAAAAAATAATACAATCACAAAATTTTAGAACTCAACATAATACTTACTCTTGATGCAAGTAAACATGCAGGATATAATCATAGATTTTTTTAACAAGGGAGTTGCATGGATAAATAAACCACAAGGTAGTCAAATTTCATTATCAAATCGAAAACAAGTATTTACACAATGCCTAAGGGTGGAACAATTTCATTATTTTGATAAAATGTGTTATGGGCTTTGTTTTGGAATCTTGACCAAGAATCCTGTCTAGCAATTGGCGAACCTTAAACAGCACCATTCCCTGTGCTTAGACCTCTAATAGATCTTCAGTTCCTTGCATTCTTTATATGGACCTCAAACGAGTATTCCATAGTGTTCAAGGTCATTACAGATATTCTGATGGGTTTAACCATGTGGTCAATGCATTTTCTAACAAAAAACTAACATCAGGCAAAGAGAAGGCACTAACTATTTGGTAAAGATTTTCTTTTGACTACTTAGTGTCAAGCTGGGATAAATTCTAAAGTTAATTTAATATTAAATTGAATTTGTTAAACAAATCAGCAAGAATAATGCCCAATGCCCCAACATCCATCAAACAAACAAGAAGTCAATTTCTGCTGATTATGTGAAAGAATGAATAAAACTGCACCTTTGGGCATCAACCATGGATCAGGCCGAACAAATTTATCAGTTTAACTACTTGGACAGGCTAGCTTGGAAGCGATTGTTAAGATGACTAAAATCCAGACAGCCATACCGATGCCCTACTCTTTAATGCTGGTAAATGTTAACTCAAGGAACTAGGAGTTTGACATCTATAGTTTGGAATTGAATGATATTCTGAGACATTCTATCAATCACCATTAGTGATGGTAGTCCTACTTGGCTCTAGATTGATGTATGGCAAGGTAAATATAATCTTCTTTGAGGAAATTTTAAACTTCAATCCATGGAAATGGAGCTGGAAAGAGCACAACTAAAACAAGATTTCCTGGAGAGTTCCTCTTGTGGCATTAACTGCAACTGGAGCTCCGTCAATCAGTAGGATATTGTGTATACATTAAGGCCTTGTTTGGATGAGATGAAACATGATTTAGTAATGATGATATGGTACCATAAAAATTATTATTTTATTTGGAAGAATGGTATGGTATGATATGATTAAATAACAGTAGCTATGGAGAAGAATGGAGTCTTGGCTAAGCCGATCAAGAATGATAAATAAAAGTCTAATCTGATATGGGTATATAAAGGGCATAAGAGAAATTATAAATTTTGATTGATGATATTTTAGAAATAAAATTTTATGAAACCATGAGAAACCACCGAATCTATGGTTTAAAAACTTGACCAAAATTTATGATATTCAAACAATGAGATGACCATTTATTAAAAGTATTCCCAAATATAAAATTAAACCATACTATAACATGAAACATCGCACTCTACCGTCAAACAAACAAGGCCTAAGAATTACTGGTGCTTTAGTTCTTGAGACAAGCTTCAATAGACCTAATTTGAAGTACGAATTGATATTTAAAAGCAAAGATTCACTGAGGCAGCTTGAGCAATCATTCGCTAAACGAGAGAAACCGAATTACGCGAGCTCGGAAGGCGGCTTTGAGCTGGTCCGGGAAGCAACACGAGGGATCGACGCCGAGGACTTGGTAAGGGGAAGCCGACGGTGACGACACCCAATCCTCAACCTCATCTCTGCCAGCGCCGCCGCTGCTGCAGCTGTCGCTCTTTGCTTCTCGGCAACTCAATCGCCACGATCTCGAACAGTGGCGATAGTGTATACTGCTTCCATTGGGGGGCCGGGATAGCCATGGAGGCGGCGGGGGAGGGCTCCTGCCGCTCCTCGTCGCAGCGCCACTGCCCAGGTAAGCGTGCGCCGAGATCGAACACCTGGCGACTCCTCCCATGAGCGAGGATTACGGAATGCGCTACCGTTGTGTGCACGGACATTTCTAACTCGGAAGGCAAATGGTTGGCTGTGGAGGCGCCGAGTTCGAGCGCCACAAACCGCAAGAAGCTTTTATTATTATTACTTATTAGCAAATTAAAGTGGGCTACTGACTACAAATTAACGAGTGTAATTCATTTACTCATTATTGACTTTCTTGTTATACTTTTATTCAATTTCAACTATTTAATGTTTAATAATATCTATTTTTAATTCAAAAATTTAGATTTTAGCTCTTACCCATTGCAAGGAGTTCAGCTAGGGCTGTCCATTGTTCATTGTTCGTGTCACACCGAACTGAACCGAACGTGAATCGAAATTTTTTGGGTCAGGTTCGGTTTGATCTTTGACCGGTTTGATTTTTGAATCGAACCAAAACCAATTATTAATAGTTGAACCAAAAATTGAAAAGTAAAATAAAAAATTTATTTTTATTTTTTTATTTGCCAATTAGCCATTAGAGTTGAGAACTCATGATTTATAAGAGGGAATTGATAATTTACGTCAAACAAGTGGATGTCAAATTAATTTTCTTTAAGTGGCTGACTATAACTTTATTAAAATTAACCGTCAGCTTACACTTTTATGCATCAAATAGGCTAAAAAGTGAAAAAAACATATTTTTTTCAGTTACAAAACCTAATCAAATCGAAAAAAGTTGGTTCGGTCTGGTTCAATTTATGTCATATTCAATTCGATTTTTGGGTTGAATTTTCATTAACAAAAAATTTTAGATTCGATTCGGTTCGAGTTAAACCGAATGAACACCTCTAGTTACAGATGCAATAATTAGTTCAAGGACATTGCCACTCAGCCACAATAATGATATTACATGTTGACTTCATTAGATAATATTTATTCAAATAATCTTTTATATATAAGTAAATTATTGATGGGTATTTATTTTTTGGAATTAATCCCCAATTTATCAAGGACAACATGAACTGAAGAGAGCAAGCAGTGGGAGATGAGAGTGAAGGGGGAAACATAATTAACCTGAAACAAGATTTCATTCATGCAATTGAGAAATTATACCTCTTCATGAGAGAGTATATATATGTGTGTGAATGATTAATTGAGCCACTTAATTATATCATTTTTTCTTGGCCTATAAAGTGTGAACTTTGAATGATTAATTAATTAAGCTGGAAGATCCTGTCCTTGAAGAAAGCTGTTGATGTAGACAAGTGCCCTAGCTGGTTGATAACTTGGGACCTCATGCCCTGCTCCTCTCACTGTGGCAAATGTCAAGTTTCCATTATACACCATGGTGTACCCACCAACCTATTCATCACAGAAAAAAACAATTAACACTGTCATTTAACAAGCACAATATGTCTTCATCTTTAAAATTAATGATAGATTCAAAATACAGAAAACTCTTGTTTATTAAAATACATATGCTGTCTACTTAAAAGTTCATTTTGACTGGAAAATAATGGGGTGATTAATATTTGGAGAGGAAGATCATCAATTACCTCACTATTAATTTTCCAAGATCTCCATGGAGTCTTGACTGGAAATTTCAGTACGTTGAGAGAGCTTCTAGTTGAAGTAACAGGAACTCTACCATCAATGTCACCACTGCAATTTTTGAGAAATTAGTTATTATCATTGACTAAGAACAACTAAGAGATGAATTTATTGCAAAGTTGATTCATTATAATATTTATAGAAAAAAGAAATACCTGTAAACCCAAACTCTTACTCCACTGGCTAAAATTTGCTGAATTATTGGTAAGACTGTAGAAGGGCTGTCCAGCCAATTTGGTATCACTTGGCTGCACCAAAACATGTTTTGTCAAAATATTAAGAAAATTATATATAAAATGAGTAAAATTAATTTCAAGATGCACAATATTAATGATTATTATATATATATTATCATGTTAAAAGATTGGAAAATGAAGTAATTAAATTAAGATTTTTGATCTACATCTTGATTATATATTGAGATGAAGAATATAACTTCAGAATTTGAGGGGGAAAACTAATCCTATAAGAAAAAAGTTTATTTATTTTATTAATAAATGTGAAAAACAAATACCCAATGTATGCAGTGATGTACAATAATTGGATTCTGATAAATCAAATGAAACTGAATGATAATTTGCTTTTTTTGTGCCTTGATAAATCAAGTGTATATCACACTATTTCTGTCTCCTCTCCTTGTCTTTCTTAATCAAATTTGATTAAAACTTGCTTGTATTTGTCAGACAAGAGGTGTGATTTGTTTGCATAATAGTTTATGTTTTGTCCCTTATGAGTAGCTTGTAATGCTTAATTTGTTGACTGATACTTGAAAGAAACAATTTGCACAGATTGATTGATGTTCAAAGTTCATTTAAATATATATACGTTGCCAAAAGAAAAGATCTAAAAATATAAGGTAGGATGACAAATTCACATTAAAGTGTTCCAAATGATGACTCCTATATATATATCAAGAAGACTAGAATTCAAGGATAAACTTTGGATGAACTAGTCAACCCATCAAGCATGTCACACACTTACCTATTCTTTTCCACCCAACTTTCATGTCATTTAAACGCACCAAAATGGAGATAGGTCAAAAGGCAGGACAAAGCATACAACATAAATTGTAAGCATGCTTGAATATTGTAATCCACAAGAGAAAAGATTCCATGATTTAGTTTGACTTAAATCAATTATGGAGTACTATATATATAACCATGTACTGTTGCCTTTATAAATTATTTCTTTAGCCTGATAATTAACTTAGAATAATCTCACAAAATTCTTCTCACCTAACCATGTGCTTCACAAGTCATTCTAACCTAATTGACTGATCTTCATTTGTCATTATAACCATCTAATTAATGAACCAACTTAATTAATATAGCAGAAGGATCATATTCAAGTCAAGCCCCTTTCACAAGTATATTCTAATGAATATATATCTATCTTCTAAATGCTAACACTTAATGAATCCTTTTTCATTCCTCCCATTAGTAATCAATGCCACTTTATCAATTTAGTATGCCATGCATTACATTAATGCTCAAAGAGAGAGGATGAGAGAAGGCAACCTTAATTATTGAGTCATCAAGAACTTGGGGCTCACAGTTATATGTCAATATCATAACTTTAATTTTATTGTTTGTTTGCATTGGTGTTGGCTAAATATGATTCCAATCCCATATATCATTTTTTTTACCCCAATGGCGTGTTTGTTTCGTAGGATAAAAAATATAATAAAAAATAGATTTATATTCATTATTTATACTTAGTGTATGAATTAAAATATAAAAATAATATTATATTGGAGTAAAAGAACTCTTATATTCAATGCTCTTTCAATATTTAATATCATATGATACACACATTTGATCTTATCCACAGTCACAGGTCTTAAACATATCATCACTTCATGGAATTTGGAAACTGGTCCATATATAAGGAAACTTTTGCTAGAATACTCTCTATGTGTCTTTGTCTTATCTTTATTAATTTTGACATAGTTTTTGTTGCATTAGTATACTTTGGCTTCTTATTATTGTCCTTGTGGTGTGGTAGGGCAGGAAGGAATACTGAATTGACTCATGATGGTCCAAATATATTTCCTTTTTCTACCTTTTTTGATTTAATTAGAGGCCAACCACTATTGCCATCTAAATGACTTCAACTCCACTATTTCTTTGCAATGAACATGGAGAAGCACATGGCTTGAATGCCCTCAATCTGTTGGCTCTGTGATTAGCATCTCATATAAGTCAAAAACAACTCATTCTCACACTTTTTTTTTTCTCCCAGTAAATATTTAAAATATTTAATGGAGACATAATATGTAGGTTTAATTAGTGGATGATTAATTTATGCATTATGTTGGACAGACTGTAGAGGGGCCCATTGGTTGGTCAAGGGAATCTACTCTCGCAGGCCAATGTGAGGAATTCCTTTTTGGGGTTCCTGTCATCTGCAATTGTAGCCACAGAAGCTTCTGCAGGCCATCCTGCATTGATTGTGCAATTTTCGGCTGCACTCTGGGTCAACCAATTGAGACACTTTTAGGGTGGCCCCAGCTGTACTATTTTAGGGTGTCCAATTGGGTCAATCCCAACCGAGTAAAAAGATATATATTTTTCCTTTTAAAAAAGATATAATTTTCATATATCAACTTCCACTAAAATAATAATGCTTAGAACATTAGGTCATGTTATCTACTATGATGGTGGATCCCTAATTTAACGTTATGCATGCAATTTTAATGCAATAATTTAAGAGCATATATTTATTTGTAGGGCCGATTTTTAATATGATCTTTTTGAATAAACGTTTTAAAAATTAATCATTCTTATAAATTTAATAAAATCTAACCAAAAGAATAATTATTTGGATACAATTATCTCCATTGATACTCGACCTGAATGATGAAAGATGTATATATTTCAACAACCTATCCATGCGTCGACAATCCGGGACAACACGCACAATATGTCCATATGCCAACAAATAAGAATTAAAGATAACACACATCGTCGTAGATGTCAACAATCCAGGACAACCTGATCGAACATCATGTCCATATGCCAATTAACAACAAAGGACAAAGACAACACACCTTGCGTTGGATGTCGACAACCCAGAACAACCTGTCTAGGGTATCGACAACTCGGGACAGCCCGCCAATGGAGTCAACAACCCGGGATAAAAACAAAACACCATGCACTGGTATCTCTGTTACTGTGATTTTTGTTTGTGTCGCAGATAACTGAGGAATAGGAGAATTTGGTTCATGCCAAAGATGATTGTGGGATGTCAAAGATTGGTCGACAAAATCGCGACGCGGGGCTGCACGTTGGTGCGACTGCTGGCCGGGTGGATGCCATTGGCCTGCAGCAGCAACTCTAGCCATGGTGGGCCACTGTCGACTGCAGCGTTAACTACTACCACTCTGATCACGTTGGCCAACATTATGAGGAGGCAATCCTAGCCCCAATCGATCGGCGGTGGGCTCAGGTGGAGCCGACGGTGAGAGGAGGGGGTGAGAGAGTGGTGGATCCGACGACGACGAGAGGGAAAATAATGGAGAGAGATGAGCAGCGAACGGAAGAGGAATAAGAGATAATGATGAAGTGTGTTTTTACCCATTCATATAAAATTTGGCCTAAAGTTATATATGGAGGGCCAATTTTTAAATTACTTATCCAAAAAAAATCAATTTCCACAATTTCGTCTTATTTATAAAGCATAGTGAAAATTAAATAGAACACGTGAATCATTTCTGCAACCCAGCACGCAAAGTGCGAAAAGAATGCATACCTGCAGGCAGACCATGTGTAGTTGAGCTTCGTTGTGTTAGCATGGAGTGCTTTCTGCACCTCTGGATTATTCAGGTAGGCATTCACATAGTAATCAGTGCAAGGATCAAAATCATCAACCTGCATCCACCAAATTAAACTAGACAAATAAATAACCTGCTATATATGATTGCATCAGAAAGGAATCAATCAATCACCAACGCTAGATGAAGAGCAAAATTTACCGAAGCCTTCTTCGGAGGAGAGGTCAAGTTGGACGACAAGCACAGGGGAGCGTAAATGTTGTAGATGTTGAGCTCCTCGAACACCAGGTTCGCTTCCTCCGCCGCCTGGTTGCACTCCTCCGGCTGCTTCACGGCGCTCGACGAGAAGTTGCAGTACTTGAAGATGGCGTCCTTGGTCATGTCCGAAATCAGCGCGTGAGTCCAGAAGAACTCGTACAGTCCTTTGGTATCAGTCTCATCGTTGATCACCGCGTTGCCGATCTAGTTATTTGCACCAAGCAAGCAAGCAAGACGTTGACTCGAGATCAGCAAAAGTATATAATCGTATAAGAAACTGCGGGGTTGATCGAATTGGATACCGTGATCCCCTTGAGGTTGATAGCGGAGGTCTGGTTCTTGTGCAGGAGGATGGTGTAGGCGAGCTGGGGGACGTAGTGGCCGGCGTAGCTCTCGCCGGCGATGTAGAAGTCTCTGCCTTTGTACTCTGGAAATTTCTCCATCCAATTCAGCAAGAAGACGTATGCGTCCGCGGCGGTCCTCTGGTCCCCGCTGTACTTGTAATCGGAGGTGGTGTTCGAGTAGGAGAATCCAACGCCGGCCGGGCTCTCCAAGAACAGCACATTGGCCTCTGTAAAATTCATCATAACAATGTCAAATTACACGAACAAATAAATACTTAATTTGGCGTTCAAGAATCAAGACAATTGACCTGCGTTCCAAGCATAAGGATTCCTGTAAAGAGTTCTGCCGTCGCTCATGACGCGGAAGGGCCCTAATTCCTCCATCGCTCCGAAGCCGAGGGAGGAGCACCCGGGTCCTTCAGATTTCCACAGCAATCAAAATCATAAGCACATGCACAGAATCAGTGCAAAGAAATGATCCGAACGCTTACCCCCGTTGAGCCAGAGAAGCAGAGGCTTGGAGCTACTGTCCCCGCCGACTGCCTCCGCGAAGTAGTAGAAGAGAGCGCGGCCGGTGACGTCATCGACGGTGACATACCCACCGTACTGATCGAAGTCTACGCCTCCGGGCTGACCGGGGAGTTTCTCAATCTTGTCATCCGCCTTCGTCCCGTAATTGCTTGTTGTAAATTTCTCTGAAAAGCTGGAGGCAAACATGGTAAACTCATTGCCACCATGGCCGCCGCCACCTTTTCTTTCGAGCGTCTTGAGGTTGAGCACGTACTTGCTGTAAGCATCTCCCTGACGGAACAGGGGATTTGCTCCAATCGTACCGATTCCTACGAAGAACAAGAGAGACAAGAAGGAGCAGAGGAAGCCTGCCCTTGTCATCACCATCCTTCTACCTATAAACTCAGCGCCTGAGGGCTTGAGGAGACACAACACAAGCTCTTAACTCTATTTATAGTCCTACACTGTGGAATTGGACAAGAAAGTTATGGTCAAAAACTCTTCTTGTAGATTACGATATGCAGCTCATCCAAAGTTTGTTTGGATTCAGAATCATAAATAAAAGGCATCTACTCCTGAGCTTATCGAGAAGGCAGCAAACAGATATAATGAGATGCTTTTGGCCGACTGGTGTGTAGTATCTATTTGGAAGCTTTTTGTGAGATAAAAGGGGCAGTTTATGCTCATCTTTATCAGCAAGGTTATGGGTTCAGGAAAGAATGAAACCTCCATGCCATTGTTACTTCGACCATTAGAACCATTATTTGTCTATTTCTTTCTCCAATTGGCAGCAACAACATGTGCTTTGAGAGGGTTGAATATAAATTTGTAGTTTTGGTTTTTTCTAATGGTTTGAAGCTTTGAGAAGAATGATCATCCAGTCTCAAATCACATGATGCTGTGAAAATGGCATAGAAATCAAGTTTGCATGGGTTTGTATATATTTGGTTTAGAAAAAAAAAATATTTTGTATAAAAATTAAATTATATATGTAGTTAGTTTTTTAATATAAAAAAATTGGATAAAAATATCCTTAAATAAATATTTTCTTTTTTTTTTCCTCAATAGAAACAATCTTTTTTACCATTACAGAAAAAATTCATGCAATTTCTTTTTCTACCAAAAATTAATTTTTAATTCTAATATATCATTTGAAAAATATAACAATTAAAATATTATAAAAATAATAATCAAATTATCATATACTTTGTATTTAAATATGAAAGGAATATCTTTATTTTTTTGAATTCAAAGCATGTTTTGTGTTTTAGTAATTGTTCGGTATATTTATCTTATGTAAAATTATATATCAATAGTTGTATAAGATTCTAACACTGTATAAATTACATAATACGATTTGGAGCGCCAATTAAATACTCATTCTAAATTTTTAATAACTTGATAAATAATTTCAAACATGAAAGTATTTAAAATATTATTATCCTAATAACATAGAATATATCTTGGATGTATTTTAGATAAGCAGCATATTATAATCTACACCTCGTTTAACATAGATAACAAATTATAATTTACATACTTATTTATTATAAAATGTATAATATATGCCCTATTTCAATTACTAGATATTATGGAGGTCCACACCCTATCCAAATTGTCACGGGTATTGATTCTAAAACTCAAAACCTAACCGAAACCACTTAGTTAGGGGTGACAATTTATCTACCTTCGTCAACTAAAAACCACATCTACATCTTATTTGATCCATATCCGCAAATAAAAATGAATATGAATGCAAATATAAATTTTGAAAATTATGTTAAGAAATTAGTGGGCCTAACTCCACCCCGAAAGCTAGCTCATGGGGAGAGGATTGCCCAAACTATTTAAAGGCTATCTTGACCATATTTTTAAGCAATGTGAGACTTTAACAAATTCTATCCGCACGGATGCGGTGCAGATACAAATATGGATGTTGATCCGCACTGATTTGCACCATATTCGCACCGCATATCCGCGCACACAAAATTATCATTTTACCCATATATGAGTTACTTAATATATACTATATAGGTAGGTTTTATGGTAAATTACGTATGAACGCTACTATTCATACCCGAGGATTGGAGTAGTCCGGTCTGGCTCGGTATCTCTCTTGGTCAGGTGCAACTCCGATGGGAGGGGGGAGGGGGTAGGGGGGTGGGACGTGCAAAAGACACCACAACACTTAAGTTAGCAGGACTCCAGCAAAATGAAACTTAAGGTACCTAAGGCAAGTCGTGTCTATATTTATTGCAAGTAGAGGCGATGATGCCGCCCGGTAATCTCGCGGAATATTGCTCAGAATGGGTCGAGGCTGGTCCCGGAGATAGCGGGACTGTAATTGCGTATCCCTCGTGATAAGGAAGAACGTTGATGTCCTTGTATGGCTGGGTGGAGCCCCCGGACGGAGGCGTCGTTTGATTTGGCTCGAGTCAGATTTGGGAGTATAGCCGGGTGAAGCCCCCGGATAGAGCCGCATGGTTCGACACGAGTTGGGTTGTAGGGCGTTGTTGGGTCTAATCCGATCGGGCCCAATAGTAAGAGTCCAATCCACCTACTAAGTTATTAATGATATGTTTGCTTTATTGAATAGGATAGGATATGATTGGATAATAAATATGGATATAAATCTTTTAAATTCGGTGTACATCAGATATATTATTCTAATTCTATTCTTTTCTAATCAATGCACTAAACAAACAATGGATTCAAATACATATCTTATCATATCTTCCTAAATTGCAAACAAGCACTAATTGTTATGAATTTAATAATGTATATTATTATTATTTTTTATTAAATAATTAAATGCAGTACGATGCAGATATCCGCATCTGAATGCGGTATTCGCAGCGAATGTATTGCAGATGCAGATAATATAATATCCACACCATATCCAATATGTTTCCATCCCTAAACTTAGTCGTCTACCTCGATCAATTTAAATAATTTGAGTACATATTTATTTAAAATCTTATCATTGCCCCCCTACTTGATTGTGAGGATCGTAGGCTGATCGCTCTCTTCCTAGAACCAGCTCCAATGTGACTAGAAGATGGATCTAGCTGTAACAGATGCCTTGGAAAAACTTGGTATGGGGGGAAGAAGAGATCTCTAGCTGTTGACTTAGAAAGTCAAGATTGAGAGATCATAATACTTAATTAATTGAGTTCAAAGTATTTGTGATGACTTAGAAAATACACAAGACGTGCTCGATGACAGTTCAGCAGCAGAGAAATAATTAGCACATGATGGGTAACTAATAAGAACACGGCAATTTGAATTTATTATTGAGATATTGATCGATTTGTTTCTTTTCTTGATCAATCTTATATTTGTTTACATGTATACACTGAGTAGAAGAGCATCTCGATCGAAGCGTTGGTATTCACTACAAAAAGTCAAACTTTCCAAGCTGAATTAATTATTGAGCAATATTGTGAATGAAGTGTGTGAGGGGTTGGTAAAAAAAAAAAAGTGTGTGAGGGGTTGGAATATTGAATTGATGAAGACAAGAAATAATTAACATGAGAGAATGAAAGCAGGAATGTGATGTTTAGAATAATCTTGTAACGTAAGGCATAAGAAATTAAAAGAGTGAGATTTTTCTTCACTCTTGCAAATGAATTTTGAGGTATTCGATCGAGGTGGATTAGAACGTGAAAATGAAGAAAGCCTTTTATTGGTATATACTATATATTGAGATCTAATTCAGCAGTTCAAATTAATTAAGATGCGCCCTGGAGATTGAGGAACGTGACCATGTAAATATTGTAATTCATGTAGTCTGAATGGAATAATTCGCTCAGTCTCTCTATGACGGAATAAATTAGTTCAAAAAATATTCTGATATATAATCAGAATAAGTTTAAGTAAAAGAAACTCAAACTTCTAGTTATTGTTAAATAATATTTTATATTATATTTATTATAATATAAATTAAATTAATTTTAATTTAAGACATCTCGCTCTGCACAGACGCCGGCGAGAGGCATACGTCTCTCGCACATAGACGTCCGTCTCTGGTGTCTCCGTGCGAGAGGCGAGTGCGAGACGCCTCGCCTCTCGCACAGAGACGGTGGCATCATCTCTGGCATCTCTCTCCTCTCGCACTGTGCTCGTCTTCGTCTCTCCCACGATGTCAGGGTGTAGATACACGAAAGCAAGGAACAAAGGAGAAGAGGATAATATTTCATCTGAAATACATCAGGGATACTATTTCCCACCTCAAATAGTAGGGGTGAGTAAAAAAAAATGATTTTCCGGTTAACCGGGAAACCGGTCCGAAATCGAACCGGTTTTTTCGATTTCGGTTTTTTTTCTTGGAAAAATTGGTTTTCGGTTTCGGTTTCGGTCCGAGAGGTAAAAAGTCCACTGGTTTCGGTTAACCGACCGGTTCGATATAATTTATTAATTTTTAATTATATATATATATAAAATAATGATTTATAAATTATGAAAAATTATAAAAAAATTACAAAAAATTATAAAAATAATTATAAAACATTAAAAAATATTAAAAAATTAAAAAAATATAAAAAATCAAAAAAATCAAAAAATATTAAAAAAATAAAAATAAAAAAATTAGTTTTTGTAGAACATTATCTTGGTTCAATGGTTTCACTTTTTTTTTTCTTTTTTCTCAATGAGAATTCGGTATTTGTTTGGATTTTTCTCCATGATTATAGCCGTTAACCGAAGTTAATGGACCGGTTTACGGTTAATGATTTTGAAAAATCGAAGTTAATGGATCGGTTTTTTTTTTGCTAATGGACCGGTTAACCGGTCCATGCTCACCCCTATCAAATAGTATTCTTTTGGATAAATTACATTGACCTCCCATGAGGTTTAGTGAAATTACACTAATCTCTTATCTATTTGTAACTTTGTCTAGTGACCCCCTTGAATTTTGTAAAAGATTACACAAACTTCCCATACTAATAAAAATTATTAGTGGAGTGTTTGTCATACATGCTTACTAATGATATTTTTGCAATATTTGTAGTTTTTACTTATTTTAAATGAGAGAAATATCCTTATGTCACCATATTTTCACCCCATGAGTGCTTAAGATTTTAATTTTTACATTCAACTAACATTAATTTCGTGAATAATATTAAATAATAAAGTAATTTCTCTCAAATTTTACTTTTAAACTATTTATTCAATTATTTTATGCATGCCTTTTAATATTTTTTCTTTAAAAAACATAAACAAACAATGAATCTACTGCTGAGAGATCACATTACTAACAGATTCCATTTAACACCGTTAGCTACAGAGAAGATGAGTGTCACCTGGATAAATAGATGATAGATCAATGTAATTCCACTGAACCTCGAGAGAGGTTAGTTAATTTATCCTATTCCTTATGTATTTTGGGGGCTCCATTTATCCCTCGTTAATTATGTGCAACCAAATAAATTTATCCCTTGTTAATTATGTGCAACCAAATAAATGAATAGATAAGATTCTAAGAATATTATTTCATTCTCCATTTATTTTTTTGAGCCAAATGTCACTACAAGAAAATTTGGATTTATCAACCATAATTTCCGACGAGAAGATGTTGTCGAAAATTTTCGTTATATTTCCGACGAATCATAGTGTCGGAAAGAGTTACCGACAAAACTTTTCGACCAAAATGTGTCGAAAAATTATCATATTATTATCGATGAATTTTCGTCGAAAATAATTTTCATCAGACTTTGTACTCGCAAGTTCGTCGGAAATATTAATGGCATATTTTTATACTGAACTTATCGACCTCAATTTTCGACGAAAATCCATCGTCAAAAATTTTCGTTCAAGTTCCGACAACTTTTGACATCGAAAAGAATTACCGACATAAATTTTCGACCAAATTGAGTCGAAAAATTGTAAATAAGGTCATATACTACAAGAAATATTGGATTTATTGACCATAATTTTCGATGAGAAGATATTGTCGAAAATTTTCGTTAGATTTTCGACACCTCTTTGCGTCGAAAAGAGTTACCGACAAAAATTTTCAACCAAAATGAGTTGGAAAATTATAAATATTTAAAAAAAATAAAAACAAAAACGGGGTGGGTAAGCGGGCGAGCTTGCGTGGCATGCGCGCTCGCCCAAGCAGGAGGCGGGAGATTCCTTTTTTTTTTTTAAAATAAATAATTATATTTTTATATTTAATTGTATTTCTTCTTCACTTCTTTTTCACTTCTACTACTTCTTCTCGCCGGGGTGCTTCGCTCCCCTGCTGGTGGAATGTTTCCATTCGTCGGTCGTGGATTGTGCTGCTCCTCTGCGCCGTCCTCCTCCTCACGCCAATCCTGCTCCTCACGGGGCAGCCGGAGGATGTGGCGAAGCAAGCCGGAGAGGTGTCCATGTGGTTCATCCCCCTGCACTTCTCCTTCACCTTCGTCTTCCCACTGCAGCGCTTCCTGCAGTGCCAGCTCAAGAACTCGATGATCGCCTACATCTCGCCGCCGCTCTCGTCGTCCACGCCCTCGTCACCTGGGTTTGCATGTCGAAGCTCTAGTTCGGGTTGATTGGGACGGCTTCGGACTCCGCGGTAGCCAGGACAGTCACGGCTCGACGATTCCCGTGGAGACGGAGTGATTTCAGTGAGACCGAGGAGGCGCTGCCAGAGGCAGGTGACTCAGACGCCGACTCAGAGGGAGAACGCGTGGCCGCGCAATCTCGGAGGACGAAATGGGCGGATGGGTCGAGGAGGTGGAGGAGGGAGGGGAGGTCGCCCTCTTCAACGACGACGAGGGAAAGCTTGGCGAGGTCAGAGGCGAGGAGCTCGAGAAGGGAGTCCAGGGTCTTCTGCTTGAGATCGAGGGCGCCTATCTGGAGGCGCACGAAGAGGTCGCGAACGAAGAAGGCCAGCTCAGTACGGGAGGCGGAGGGGCCGAGGAGCGGAAGGACGATAGCAGCGTCGTCGTCGAATGCAGAGTGCGTTAGAGGGGGAAGCGTTGTGGTGGTGAAGAAGGGCTCCTTCTCTTTGTACTCGTGCTGAGATACAGTAGTCTGCAATTTAAAATCTTATAATTCATGAATTATATATCCAATTTTTCACATATAATTAATAGGAAAAAAATTTTGGAATTGCTTTGCGCACTGCTTGGATCACCCCTTTTCAATATTAAGTTTTCGACAAAATTTCAATGACATGTTAGAAATTACCGACCACTTTTCGAATGGAATATGGTAGGAAAGTAGTCGATAATTATCGATCACGTTTTCGATAGTATTTATAGTCGGTATTTACCGAGGAGCTACCGACAAAACTTTGGTCGGTATTTACCGAGGAACTACGACAGCTTTTCGATTAAAATCTTGGTCGATAATTATCAACAATATATTTTATCGATAGTTTGTCGGTACCCGTTTCGACCAAGGTTTTACCGACGCAAATACTGGCGTCGGTAACCAGTCGAAATTTGATCGATAAATCAATGTTTCCGACCAACTTTTGACCACTTTTCGACTATATTGGCTGTCGAAAATCACCATATTTCTAGTAGTGTGTTACCTTAGTGTTTAGATCAGAAGAAATTGAGATTAGAATATTAGAAAATTAATATTTAATAAAGTTCTATCTAATTTTCTACAATGATGAGTATACTTTCTAAAATTTTGATATCTTACAGAAGTTGCTACGTTGTAAACATCCAACTAAAACTCAGCCTAGTACTAGATAGGGTATATGCAAGTGTTGTGGATGAAAACTATTCCTTTTTTATCACCCCTTCTCAAACTAGGTTTAGGCTTTATTACAACAGAGGTTACACTTGAATTTATCCCCTACAAACACTTGGAGGATTCATGTATAGATTTGAACCGATTACTTTTAATGTAAAATTATTTATAGATCATTCAAAACTATTGTTTTATGTAATTTTACACATAAGAAATATCAAAAGAATAACAAAAAGTACATGCATACAAATACAGTCAAACAAGTAATCAGAGGAACCAGTTTAGCGATTTATCTGAGCTTTAAAACACTCATAATATGAATTTAAAAACATTGATAATATGGTGTACGATACCACTTTTCATTATCACAAGTTCGAGAACTATACATGTACTCTTTTATTTTAATTACTTAACATTATTCTTTGGTTCAAAAAAATAATGATTAATTCTTTTCCAGATTGAGTTGCACTATTTACAAACATTTGATTACTATATTAAAAGAGAATTTCCAATTTAGCACATAATGTCTAATCTTCATTGCAACCTCACCTTTCGAGTTGAGAAAAATATCGAATTAATTCCGTATGAAAAGCGATATACCGCTAAACCCTACAGTTTTAGAAGAATCATCAAATTAATTTCACCAAAGGCTGTTCCACTTGAACGTAGTTGCAAAGTCAACCTTTACATATCACACAAAACAATAGATTGAATAAAATTACAAGAACAATATGCAAGTAGCTCATCTTATCTTGTTTGCGTAATTACCGACCTCAATGCTTAGGTTCTTGTTTGGCATATGCCCCACGATTGCCAGCGTTCTTCGTGTCCATTGCTTCATTTGCGTTATCGCCGCTTGTCATTTCACTCTCTACAAATGAGTTTCAAAATCTGAGCTAAAAGGAGGTTTATCTTTAGACTCATATTACAAGTAACTTGGAAAACTATAGTGTTCCTCTGAATTCAATATTTCAAATCTACTCTCGCTGAAGGAAATCAAAGTCAGGATCCAGATCTAGTTTTCTCTTTAAGTGCGACCTATCAGCACTGCAAAATGCAAAAGAACAGTCATTTTTTAAGAAAAATTAGAGGGAAAAAAAGAGGCAAACTTCCAGAAAAACATTACAAGAAGGAGATCTGGAGTTAAATTGACATATTCCTAAAAATGGTATGTTTATAGAGTGAAAAATAAATGTCAAAAGCCATTTGTTACCTATTCAAAGTTGGTCTAGGAGGCGGTTTAGTACCAAACACTACTGCCAAGTCTATTGACATTGGCATACCACCACTATGATCATAACTAGCAGCTCCTTCCGAATGTTTCACTTCCTTGGTTTGCTCGTCAGCTTTATCTATCTGGATTGCTTCCAGACCATCATGTGGAATGGTAATCCTCCTCATCTTCCTTTGCGGAGAAAATACTACAGGGCCATCCTGTGAATTTAAGTCTGGAGGCATGTTATTTTGTGATTCTCCCTTTGGAGGCGGCCTTGGGAGGAGCGATGGCTTTGTTGGTGCAGGTACTGACGAAAAGTACCTGATTTCAACATAAAACAAATCTTGATGAGTAAAATAACTTTATCTGATCAGTAACCATGCTGTAACAATTAAACCATAGGCACCTGTGTTCTAAAGCCTGTTGTGCCATTATCCTTGCCTTTGGATCATAAGTGAACATCTTCGATAATAAATCCAAGGTGTCATCACTGGCCATTGGGAAAAGTGTGCGCAATTGAGGTGCTGGAACATATTGGTATTCAACATAATCAGGAAGGTAAACCATATCAGGCCATTGTGAGGCTTTGGAGTTCCAAAAGCGGCAAAAATCTTTCCTAGTTGATCAATATCACTGGTACCCTGCAAAATTAGTCTTTATGAACAATCTGTATATGCACAAAATTTCACAGTTTTCTCCCAAGTAATGTATATCAAAAAACAACCATAATGCTTGATTATTCATATAACTATTAAGATTCTCCAAGATGAGGATAATGAATACTGGAAGAATAAGGTGATTCTTCTACTCTTTTCTCAATATTTTGCTCACTAAATGGGGGGGGGGGGGGGGTAAATATATTCAAAATTCTAATTATCGGTAGTGGTACCTATTTGAAAATATCATTGAAGCTGTACTTAGCAAATCAGCAAGCACCAATCAGTACAGTGTGACCCTTGATACCCTTGTTGCATTAGATAAGTAAATACTAAAACTGTTTTGTATGGCAAGACCATTGATCTTAACCAAGGTAAGTGCTTACTACGGTCACAAACGACGGCGTGCTTTGAAACAAAGCAGCTCCTTCTGATCATGGCCTACACTTAGTTATTAAGGATGCACACGTGCCTAGAAACGTCAGGCACACAATTCCAAAGTATCAAGTAAAACTAATTCACATGTGCAATAAACATGACAAAACATGGAAAACTTACAAAATGTGATATGGCCAAAAAAAAGAGAAAAAAAGAGAAAAATTTAACCACAACTAAAATTCTAGAATTGTAATACATGTCAAAAAAATATATCAAGTAGAACTCTAAACTCAAAGCATCACACAAAGGTTAATCTAATATTAGAAAGCTTATTTAAAAAATACAATCATCATTCTCATTAGGCAAGAATGTGGCATCACCATCGATGTCACTGGACTTGGAACCAATCATCATCGTCCTCTACCGCTTCTTCATCATTCTCTCTACAAAATTTTGCAACAATAGACCTTGGAACACCCTTGAATCCTTGATTTCCTGCTAATCCTTCTCTTCAAGTTGAGGAATTCTATCAACATGTTTCAGCTTTGGTATTCTTTTTGTGCCTTGGGTGCTTAAAAGCAAGGTTTTCAAAATCATATGCAGTTGGCATGTGGTTGTGTCAAAGAACAGTGCATATGTGTTAAGCAGAATACATATGCAGTCTATATTTAATATTCAAAATATTATATTAATAAAAATAGCACATCTCGTCTCTACATGTTATATTGATATGTAGGAGAGCAAAGACCGCAAAATAGCATTGCATATAGAATATGCTAACCATTATAATACCAGTACGCATATGCATAAGCAGCTGCATAGATCGCTTTTTAAAACCCTGCTAGTAAGCACGCATGCCTTTTTGTTTGTACTCCTAGATAAATGTGCATCCTCTAGATTAGAAATGTGCTTTATCTATATTGCCTAGTGCCTTAGCATAACCTAGGGTTGCAAATGAGCTGAACAGAACCAAGCTCTGACTTGCACAGGCTTTACTCAAGCTCGACTCCTTTACGCTTGTTTGTCATGCTTATCAAGCTCGGTTGGTTTAAGCTTTTTTGTCATGCTTGTCAAGCTTTTCTCAGCTTATTTAAACTACTTCAATCAAGCTCGATTCAAGCACAAACTATCTTTTATAAACTACAGAATTAAATAATCTAACCTAAACTCACAAAGTCACATTTTTTATCCATTTTTATATAACCAAAAAAAATATTATGTTGTATAAGGGAACAAATTAGCTTATAGATGAGCATATAATCAACTCCACAAATTTTGTTCACAAGCCTGTTTACAAGCTTTGTTCGCGATCATGTTCATACGCTTTGTTCATTGGGTTGTTCATTCAGTTTGTTTGTTCATGAATATCAAATGAGCTTGTTCAAGAACCTTAATGAGCCAAGATTTGTGTTGTTCAAGCTTAGCTTGTTTATCAGTCAAGCCTAAAATTCAGCTCAAGATTGACCTTAGAAATTTAACCAAGATTGAACAAATTGCTACATGGTCGAACTCAGAGCTATTTTCTAGCAGCTAAGCTCATTTGCAGCCCTAGGCACGCCTACTAATAACACTTGTCCTACCAACCACTCATTGTGGATCTAATACATCATATATGGATGTTCCTCATATTCATATTACTATGCCATCCCAGCATTGATGCCTATGCTAGTTGTCCATGTCATCCATATGGATATGAGGATATGATGGTGACCATGTACATGGTATACCAACATAAAATGTATCCAGACTAATTTCAGATATGGGCATTATACACAACACTGACTTAAGTGACTTTGAGTATGATCCTTGGTTATGATGCACAACAATAATTTGGTATTAGCAAGGAACAACCTGTCTTATGTTTTTAGATTGGGTTAAACAAATTCTTAATACCCAAACTTAGAATGGCAATCATTATAGGTTTAGTATCCATGTAGTAACTGGATTTATCCATTAATTTGACATGCAGTCGTAATAGTTCAAAATCCAATTCAACAAAATGGGAAATCAACTTGGACATTCATCAAGGAGGAAAATATCCAAATGATGATGTTTCTCCCGGTCAAAATTTATCTTATGATTAAACTGTAATACACAGAAAGTTGTAATTGTCAGCATAATTTGGCTTAGAGTTTTCTATCAATATACTTAGAAGACTATACATTCTAGTATTCTACACTCATTTTTTTTCTTTGCATGTTATTGCTGTAAACATAATGTTTTTGTGCTAATGTATTTACAAGAAAGTATATTGTCATGACCATGGTTTTAAAATTCGTACCGTACCGGGCGGTATTGCCCGGTATTTACCGGTATTTTGACTTTCCGGTATACGAGATACCCGGTATGGGAGAAATACCGGGTATCTCGGTCATACCGGGCAGTATTTATCACATACCGCCCGGTATGGGTGGTATATGCATCATACCGCCCGGTATTTTAAACCTTGGTCATGACTACTCTTCAAACCCAATCAACATACTCAGTTGAAACCTTAGGCTTCCTTTTGGGTCTCTGATATCTGTTGTTCTCAAATTTCGCCTTGGAGATGAGTGATTCAAGGAAAGCTGCTTCAGTTAAATCATATGGAGCAGTTAATGCACTGCAATTTCATACAGCAAACAATAAGATTCACATGGATTGATGTTTTAATCAGGTTTTAAGTAGGTCAAATACAATCCCAGTCTGTCGAATGAAATCTATAGCTAACCTCTCAAGTAAATCCTCCAACACTTTGCGTTGAGCAGGTGTGACATAATGTATGCATCTCCTTGGGCACTGTCCAACAGCAAGATGGACTTGGTAGTCATCACCATGTCCTGAAAATAACATACCAAATGGCTCAAATTATAACATTCACCTGGCAGTCAATCATGCTGATCCAAATGCTAAAAGTGGTTATGAATTTAATTCTACTCATCAAATAATCTACCAAAACAGGAGTTTAGATGCGGCTAATAGAAGTTAGAAAATTTTCATTGGTCATGTCGTCTTAGAATTATCAAAGGTTTCATTTGCTAAATTTCTTAGAGGATGTATCTTCATTTATTTTCCTATCATATTGACAACACATGTCACTTCATACAAAAGGCATTCAGCTTTCATTAGCACTTTCAAGAGTTAAGCAAATCCAAATAGAAGCAATAACAAATAGAATAGTAACAAATACGCATATATAAGTTAATTGTTTTACTACGAATCAATCAGCCAACCAGGAATCAATGATAAACTTGAGTTAGGACTTAGGAATAAACTAACTATAAGTAAGCTTTAGTTGTTTGGAATTCCAGTCTACCTCAGGAAGGGCTCATCTTTGTGGTTTTTGGATAACATCTGCAACCAACAACATACAAATAATAGTATATCTTATACTTGTAAACACATGGCAGTTATTATTCCTCTATAATATCAACTGGAAAACTATTTTTCTAGATGAATTGTGAATCCTAGGCAATAAGAATTACCTCATAAGCCCGTATAACACGCTTTATTATTGCATCTGCATCTTTCATGTCCTTGCACACATCTGGGTGAAATTCCTTAACCTGTAACAGGAATTTTCTTCTATCAGAATCATCTAGAGAGACTATTTTTTTTTTTTTCTATCAGAATCATATATAGAGACTAATTTTTTTCTTTAATGGTCCATTTGTTTCATTAAATAGAATAGGATAGGAGAACAAATGAGAGAAAGAGCTAGATAGAAATCTTTTTATCGTAAAACGTGAATTTTATATTCTTTTAATCTTATTTTTCTTATAATCGAAGCACTAAACAAATAAGAGATTAAAATTTATTCCTTATCCTATCCTCCTTTGTCTCGTGAAACCAACATACCTAAAATATTTTTGATGCAAGTAAAAAATAATACAATCACAAAATTTTAGAACTCAACATAATACTTACTCTTGATGCAAGTAAACATGCAGGATATAATCATAGATTTTTTTAACAAGGGACTTGCATGGATAAATAAACCACAAGGTAGTCAAATTTCATTATCAAATCGAAAACAAGTATTTACACAATGCCTAAGGGTGGAACAATTTCATTATTTTGATAAAATGTGTTATGGGCTTTGTTTTGGAATCTTGACCAAGAATCCTGTCTAGCAATTGGCGAACCTTAAACAGCACCATTCCCTGTGCTTAGACCTCTAATAGATCTTCAGTTCCTTGCATTCTTTATATGGACCTCAAACGAGTATTCCATAGTGTTCAAGGTCATTACAGATATTCTGATGGGTTTAACCATGTGGTCAATGCATTTTCTAACAAAAAACTAACATCAGGCAAAGAGAAGGCACTAACTATTTGGTAAAGATTTTCTTTTGACTACTTAGTGTCAAGCTGGGATAAATTCTAAAGTTAATTTAATATTAAATTGAATTTGTTAAACAAATCAGCAAGAATAATGCCCAATGCCCCAACATCCATCAAACAAACAAGAAGTCAATTTCTGCTGATTATATGAAAGAATGAATAAAACTGCACCTTTGGGCATCAACCATGGATCAGGCCGAACAAATTTATCAGTTTAACTACTTGGACAGGCTAGCTTGGAAGCGATTGTTAAGATGACTAAAATCCAGACAGCCATACCGATGCCTTACTCTTTAATGCTGGTAAATGTTAACTCAAGGAACTAGGAGTTTGACATCTATAGTTTGGAATGATATTCTGAGACATTCTATCAATCACCATTAGTGATGGTAGTTCTACTTGGCTCTAGATTGATGTATGGCAAGGTAAATATAATCTTCTTTGAGGAAATTTTAAGCTTCAATCCATGTGGTAGCAGAGGGGAGGAGGGGAAGCAGGAAATGGAGCTGGAGAGAGCACAATTAAAACAAGATTTCCTGGACTGCAACTGGAGATCCGTCAATCAGTAGGATATTGTGTATACATTAAGAATTACTGGTGCTTGAGTTCTTGAGACAAGCTTCAATAGACCTAATTTGAAGTACGAATTGATATTTAAAAGCAAAGATTCACTGAGGCAGCTTGAGCAATCATCCACTAAACGAGAGAAACCGAATTACGCGAGCTCGGAAGGCGGCTTTGAGCTGGTCCGGGGAGCAACACGAGGGATCGACGCCGAGGACTTGGTAAGGGGAAGCCGACGGTGACGACACCCAATCCTCAATCTCATCTCTGCCAGCGCCGCCGCTGCTGCAGCTGTCGCTCTTTGCTTCTCGGCAACTCAATCGCCACGATCTCGAACAGTGGCGATAGTGTATACTGCTTCCATTGGGGGGCCGGGATAGCCATGGAGGCGTCGGGGGAGGGCTCGTGCCGCTCCTCGTCGCAGCGCCACTGCACAGGTAAGCGTGCGCCGAGATCGAACACCTGGCGACTCCTCCCATGAGCGAGGATTACGGAATGCGCTACCGTTGTGTGCACGGACATTTCTAACTCGGAAGGCAAATGGTTGGCTGTGGAGGCGCCGAGTTCGAGCGCCACAAACCGCAAGAATCTTTTATTATTATTACTTATTAGCAAATTAAAGTGGGCTACTGACTACAAATTAACGAGTGTAATTCATTTACACATTATTGACTTTCTTATTATACTTTTATTCAATTTCAACTATTTAACGTTTAATAATATCTATTTTTAATTCAAAAAATTAGATTTTATCTCTTACCCATTACAAGGCGTACAGCTAGGGTTGTTCATTATTCGGGCCACATCGAACTGAACCGAACCCAAATCAAAAAATTTCGAGTTTGGTTCAATTTGGCCCCTAGCAGGTTCAGTTTTTGAACCGAACCAAAACTGATTATTATAATTGGTTCGGCTTCGATTCCCAAAATTTGAGAACCGAATCTATGTCTGGCAATTCGTGCCGGGTAGAAGTTATCGGGTCGGGTCGGTTCGAACAAAAATCGTGCCTATCTCGGCCCGACCTGATAAATATTTGAACTCGAGATCTCTGGCACGACACAACACGAATAGTAAATAGACTGAGGGCTTGGCCGGCCTGTTAGCATAATAACAAAAAATCAAAATCATGTTATCGGGCCGATTCGAGCCCATATTGTGCTATCAAGCTGGTCTGAACCGGGCTATCAGATCGATTCAGGCACGATAACCCGATATTTCCTATAATTAGTAAATTCCTTATCGGGCCAGGTTGGCCTACATCACTTTGCTTGGTCCGACCCGATAAAGGCTCGAGCATGATAAGGACCGACTCGAGTCTAATTTTTTTTTGCCGATCCGAGCCAAGCTATTGGGCTGGGTCAAATATTGCCAGGCCTAACCGAATCAAATCAAAAAGTAAAAAAGTAAAATAAAAATTAATTTTTATTTTTTATTAGCCGATTAGGCCATTAGGGTCGGGAGCTCAGGATTTATAAGGGGGAATTGATAATTTATGTCAAATAATACGATGTCAAATTAACTTTCTTTAAGTAGATGACTACAATTTTGTAAAATTAACAGTCAGTTTACACTTTTATGCATCAAATATGCTAAAACATGAAAAAAAAAATCGATTACAAAATTGAACCAAACAGAAAAAGTTGGTTCAGTTTGATTCAGTTTATGTCATATTCGATTTGATTTTCGGGTTAGATTTTCATTGACAAAAAATTCTAATTTGGTTCGATTTATATCGGTTCGATTAGATTTAAACGGGATGGACACTATTGGAAGTAGCAGTGAGCTAAAATGAACTGGTTCTGAATGAAGAAGAGGTGTGCGCGGCAAAGGTTGAAGATGATGAACAGGATTCCAAAATAGACATGTAAAGTTACCAAAGTAGACATGTAATTCAATAAAGGATAATTCATGTACATGGTTATTTTTGTCATTTGAACTTTCTTTAGTTAATTGGTTCTGCATTAACAGGTTTCATATGTGTTATAGAAACCCGTTAGCCCAGCTGTGTAAAACTAGAATTCTGTTTGAATTCCACATGGTTTTTGAATAATAAAACTTCTTCCCCAAATCCACTTCGCGTCTGTTCTTGAGATAGCAGAGCTCGGCAGCGATCTTAACATGGTATCAGAGCAGATCTGTTGATCTCTCGCTCTCACCGATCATCAAATCACCTCGAGTATCGGCTGCTTCGATTGAGCTCATGGCCAGGAATCGCAGATCGGCAACTGCCAGTAGATCCTCTGCCGAAGAATCGCAGTACCGAACTGAGAGTGGATCGGTGACCGGAGATCCAGAGGTAGAAGATGATCCATACATTCTCAACGGGAATGATAATCCAGGTATGAACCCGGTATCTGTTCAATTAGTCGGTCAAGAAAATTATCTGACATGGAAGAAATCTATGATGATTTCACTGTCTGCTAAGAACAAAATAGGGTTCATAAATGGGACCCTAACTCCACCCGATGAGACAACAGCTAAATACAGACAATGGAAACGATGTAATGATATGGTTCAATCATGGATCTTGCAATCAATATCGCCAAACCTATGCTCCAATGTCATATTTGCAGAAACTGCTTCGGGTATGTGGAGAGATCTTGAGGACAGGTTCGGCAGGGGAAATGAACCCATAATATTCGATCTAGAGATGCAGATCTATACTAACAGGCAAGGGAATCTTAGCATTTCAGCCTATTACACTAAGCTCAAGGCTTTGTGGGATGAAATGGGCGCATTGACAGCAGGCACGAATGGTTGCAATTGTCAATATGGAAGAGATAGCAATATTAGCAGGAGATTAAGGCATTTTCTAATGGGCCTCAGTGATGCTTATATGGGAATTCGAGGTCAAATATTGATTATGAAACCTCTACTAGATATCAGTCAAACATATATCATGCTCGAGCAGGAGGAGTTGCAAAGACAGTCTGGTACAAGGGCAAATAACTCAATCGAAAGTGTAGCACTGAACACTATGTATCAGAATGCATTAGGAAGTGGTTATAAAGGGAACAAGTATAAAACCATAAGGGCACTCAAGGGAGAATTGCTACAAGCTAATTGGATATCCACCTGGGCATAAACTCCATAAGGGCAAATTGAAGCATGGTGAACAAAGTAACAGGCAGATAAATCATGTGCTTGCGACAAATATGGAAGATAGTGATGACAAATCAGCTAAGGAAGAAGGAAGTCAAAACAGGCATCAGGGGATCTCTGAGGAGCAATACAGTACATTGCTTGAGACCATGATGAGCCTAATGGGGCAAAAGTAACCTGGTTCCCATATTGTGAACATGGTCGGTATAAATCCTAGTTTAAATGCATTGAATTTATCTAATTTCTGGATTCTAGATAGTGGAGCAACGGACCATGTGACAAATGATGAAACTTTGCTTGATAACCTTAGCTTACCCAAGCCACATGACAAAATATCTTTACCTACAGGAGATACTATACCCATTAGCCATTCAGGAACTATTTACATCAACAAACACCTGCAGTTAAACAATGTATTAGTTGTACCATCCTAAACACCAACAAACTTACAAAAGAAATGAAATGCTCAGTTGAATTTAACCCAAATAACTTTGTTATCTAGGACCTAGTAACGAGGAGAGTTTTGAGAACTAGTAGAGAAGTAAATGAGCTGTATGTGATGAAAGGAGCTTACAAGCTAGCAGACAATCTCGGAAGCCAACCTAGAGCTTTACTTTCAGCATCATTCAATAACCATGCATTGTGGCATGTTAGATTAGGCCACATGTCAATTCCTAGAATGAAACTTCTTGGTAGTAGAATACCTGAACTACATAATGAGCCTGACTTTGTTTGTAACATTTGCCCTCTTGCAAAGCAATGTAGAACTCCATTTTCACCAAGTATGAATAAAGCTGAATCACCTTTTGATTTAGTTCACTCTGATGTTTGGGGTCCATACAAGGTACCAACCTATAATGGACAAAAGTATTTTCTCACTTTAGTTGATGATTGCACTAGAAGCGTTTGGACTTATCTATTTACTCTCAAATCCCAAGTATCAAACATACTCATGGAATTCATCAAACTAGTACAAACTCAATTTTCAAAACCCATCAAAACCATTCGGAGTGACAATGAAAGTGAATTCTTCAATTCAGCCCTACATGAGTTCTTCTCCAACCAAGGCATTATACACCAAAGCTCTCGTGTTGAGACTCCACAACAAAATATTGTTGTGGAGAGAAAACATTTGCTTCAAGTCACTAGGAGTTTGAAATTTCAATCCAAATTGCCACAAAAATTCTGGGGAGATTGCCTATTGACAGCCACCTACCTTATCAATAGATTACCTAGCCCCATGTTAGGTAATCAAAGTCCATATGAACTCCTCTACAAAAGAGAACCTAAAATAGGACATCTTAAGGTGTTTGGTTGCTTGTGCTATGCAAGTACTCTTAGAAGAGGAAGGGATAAACTAGATCCTAGGGCTGATGAAGGGGTGTTTATAGGGTATCCATATGGTCAAAAGGGATACAAGATACTCAATCTTAGAACACAAACTGTTATTGTTTTCAGAGATGTTAAATTCTTTGAGCACATCTTCCCTTTTGACACCAAAGAACAAGAATAATCCAATACCATATTCCCTATGAACCACACTGTCCAGAACTCACCTAAAAACAAGCCCTTGGAGAGTAAATTTTGTTTAGACCAGCTTATTGAAACTCCAGTCACAAATGATACTTCAGTGCAATCATCTACTAATAGACAAGAGTCAATACATGACCCAATGTTTAAAACAGCCATTGATATGCCTTGTATTGAAGACATGACTGAACCAAACCACCTCCAAATCTTTGAGAATACTAAAACAGAAACCCAACCTACAGAACCAACTGTTAGAAGAAGCAGCAGGATAACCAAAAGACCTGCAAAGCTCCAAGATTATCACTGCAGTCCTTTATCATATACTTCCCTACTCAAATCAATTGGAAAACACAACCATAAAATCAGTCCATACCCATTGATAAACTTCCTGAACCTTCAGAACATCTCAACTGAGCAAAGAAACTTCCTCACAATCATTGACTCTCACCAAGAGCCAAGTTCCTATGCTACTGCTTGTAAGAAACCAGAATGGATAAAATCAATGCAAATTGAACTGGATGCACTTGAATCTAATAATACTTGGGAACTAGTAGAATTACCTCTGGGAAAGTCTCTAATTGGTTGTAAATGGGTTTATAAAACCAAGTTCAGGCCAAGTGGGAAAATTGAAAAGTACAAAGCAAGGTTAGTTGCTAAAGGCTTCAGACAAAAGGAAGGTATTGACTATCATGAGACATATGCACCGATATCTAAAATAGCAACAGTGAGGACACTGATTGCAACCGCAGCATCAAAGTCTTGGCCACTACATCAACTTGATGTAAGTAATGCCTATCTACATGGGCAACTTGACGAAGAGGTGTATATGTCAAGGCCTCCTGGTTATGGTGAATCAGGTAATACAAGAGTTTGTAAGCTGCTGAAATCTTTGTATGGCCTGAAACAGGCGGGAAGACAGTGGTACTCACACCACTAGAAACTTGGTCTTCAGCAACGGCTATTAGCAACGGCCGCTCAAGCCGTTGCTATTTGCAACGACATTCTTACGGCCGCCCGAGCTGTTGCAGATATTTGTATCTGCAACGGCGTTCTAACGGAAAACCGAGCCGTTGCTGATTATTTTAATTATCAGCAACGGCTTTCGGATGGAAAGGCGAGCCATTGCTGATTTTTTAATTTTCAGCAACGGCTTGCTAACGGATAAGTGAGCCGTTGCTGATGATAACTTATCAGCAACGGCTTTCTAACGGGCGAGTGAGCCGTTGCTGATAAGTTTATATAGGGCACGCTCTCGCGCCCGACCCTTCTTCCTCCCGCTGCTGCCGCCGCCGCCTCCTGCCGAGACCTTCGCCGCTGCTGCCGTTGCTGCCGACGCCGACGCCTCTCGCCGACGCGCCGCTGCCGGTATGTTGATCGGCCGACCTATACGGTTTCGGCCGGAGATGTTAAAATCCGACCGAAACCCTATTTCTAGGGTTTCGGCCGGCGGCGGTCGGCCTATGGTCGCCGTCGTACCTTCTACAGTGGCCGGACAGTGTGTCCGGCCACTGTACGCCGGCGCCGGAGGGTGGACTCCGGCGCCGGAATATATATATATATATATTTATTATTTTGAAATTGTTAATTAATTATTTTATAATTGTTAATTAATTGTTTAGATTAATTGTTTAATTTGTTAGATTAATTATTAGGGTTTAGATTAATTTCGGACGCGCGCCGGAATCGTCCACTTCGGACGCGCGCCGGAATCGTCTAATTCGGACTCGCGCCGGAATCGTCCAATTCGGACTCGCGCCGGAATCGTCCACTTCGAACGCGCGCCGGAATCATCCAATTCGGACTCGCGCCAGAATCGTCCAATTCGGACTCGCGCCGGAATCGTCCATTTCGGACTCGCGCCGGAATCGTCCACTTCGGACGCGCGCCGAAATCGTCCAATATGGACTCGAACTATCTCGAAACATTTAGAAAATAATCATCCATCCGACGAGTTGATATGTTTCACGTACGCATCGATCAGTCGGATATGATTTAGCAAAACCTTAGATCCGTTCGGGGATTGTATGTTCGTGTAAAAGAAGTAGATGATCTTTTATACGACGTACAATTCTTGAATTGTCCCTGATTGGACAATTTAGGAATATAGTTATTTGTACTGCACTTACATTTTTATTTTAACTGTTAACTAATTATTCTAAATTTCGGCAACATCTCTCTTGTTCTCCGATACGCGCCCAGATGATATGCGTATTCGGAGAACTGTAGGGAGATGCTGTCGAAATTTAGAATAATTAGTTAACAGTTAAAATAAAAACGTAAGTGCAGTACGAATAACATAAATCCCGAATGGAATAGGACTATCTCACCTAAAGACATTAACCAAAGAAATTATCATTGATTGACAGAATCATGTCGGCTGATCGAAGTTGGATGTACCGACATTTTGATCGTGGAGCTTTAACGAATGAGTTTCGATTAGGCGTAACGTACTTTCTAAATTTCGCCTATTCGAATCGGAATTTCGTTAGCATGGGTGATCAAATCCGATGTCCGTGCCGCATTTGTTCGAATGGCCGATTTTTGGATCGGGAGACTGTCACTCTGCATCTATATACCAAAGGATTTACATCAAGATATTTTCTATGGACTTGTCACGGGGAGTCACGCGAAGTCGGGACGTCGAGCAATCCTGTCGTTCAGACATATTGTGAATCTTCCTCTGCTGGTGCTTCTTCATCCAGTCAATGTAATCCCTATAGAACTATGATACTTGATAGTCTTGGGGGTCAATTCCACCTGAATGATAATGTTGATCGGCCAGTTCTTCAGACATCAGTCCCACTAGATACTACAGCGGTTGATATCACAGAAGTAGGGGCTGCGGTAGAGATTGAATTACCGAATAAAGAAGCTGCAGAATTTTACGAGATGTTGAAAGCTGCCGATGAACCTTTGTATGAGAATTGTCCTAAATACACTAGGTTTTCAACAATGACACAGCTCTTAAACATCAAGGCCGATTGTAATATCAGCGGAGTTGCGTATGATCGGATTGCTGGATTGATTAATGGAATGCTGCCTACTGATAACAAGTTTGAGCCTACTTTTTATAAGACTAAAAAGCTAATGAGAAAATTGGGGCTTGGGTACGAAAAAATACACGCGTGCCAAAATAACTGCATTTTATATTATAAAGAAAATGTGCAGTTGGATAAATGCCCTGTATGTCAACACCCTCGTTACAAGGAGAAGAAATCGGTCCGACAGAAAAATATCCCGTTTAAGGTGCTTCGGTATTTTCCACTAACACCGAGGCTTCAAAGATTATTCATGTCGGAAAAGACAGCCCCCTACATGAGTTGGCATGCAAGAAGTCGTGATGATACAGTAATGACTCATCCATCTGACAGTGAAGCATGGAAACATTTGGATACATGTTATCCTTCATTTGCTATGGATACTAGAAATATCAGATTGGGATTGTGCACAGATGGTTTTAATCCGTTTGGGCATTCTGCAACTCCTTATTCAGTTTGGCCAGTGCTGCTGACAGTTTATAATTTGCCACCGTCAATGTGCATGAAAGATGAATTTATTTATCTTTCGATGATTATTCCGGGTCCTAAGGGTCCGCGAAAAGAAATTGACATATTTCTCAGACCCTTGATAGATGAATTGAAAACATTGTGGACTGAGGGAGCTGTCACTTATGATTGTCATCGGAAGCAAAACTTCAATTTAAAGGCCGCGGTCTTGTGGACAATCAATGATTTCCCCGCGTACGGCATGCTGTCACTTATGTTTTTTAGAAGCATCTGTGCAAATGTCCTTCGAGTCGAAGATATGTCAACACTTGAAAATAATATTGTTGAAATCATATGCAAGCTGGAGCAGTTTTTCCCTCCTGCATTTTTTGACTCGATGGAGCATCTACCGATACACTTGGCATACGAGACACGAGTTGGTGGCCCCGTTCAATATCGTTGGATGTACTTATTTGAAAGATACATGAATCGTCTGAAGAAAAAAGTAAAGAACACCGCAGCTGTTGAAGGATCAATATTTGAATCGTATATCATCCAAGAAATTTCAACATTCTGCTCATTTTACTTTGAATCGACAGTACAGACAAGATTTGATTGTCTTCCACGTAACGACGACGGGGGTGTTCGACATTCAGATGGACGTTTAAATATATTTTGTCACTCTGGTCGTGCTTTTGGTTCTCGTCCATCTCGACACTTAAGCGATGAAGAGTATCATTTGGCACACTTGTATGTATTACTCAATTGTCCAGAGATTGAACAATTCATTGAAATATTTGACATTGATATGGTGCAAAAATACTCTATTCACAACGATCAAGAATTGGAGAGATTACGGAATCGTGATTTCCCTACTTGGATTCAGACTTAGAGCAAAGATCACAGAGCTGAAATAGATGAAAGAATATTTGAGTTTGTTAGTGGACCGTCGCGACTTCTGTTGTGCTATAGCGGATATTTTGTTAACGGGTATAAATTTCACACACTTGAATATTCATCTACAAAAAAGACGATGAATGCTGGGGTCTGCGTGAAAGGGACAACCTATGTTGAATGTGATATGGATTTTTATGGACTGGTGGAAGAAGTGATAGAGTTGCACTACTTCGGCTTGAAATCAGTGATCCTATTTAGATGTCATTGGTTCGATACAACAGAAAGGGGCATGAAAGTTCATCCAAAATACAAACTTGTTGAGGTTAATTACAAATCGAAATTGGCAGCAAATGAGCCTTTTATATTGGCATCACAAGCCGAACAAGTATATTACGCGAAGTATCCGGCTCGAAATAAAGATAGAGCGGATTGGCGTGTAGTCTGTAAGACAAAAGGTAGAGGAAAAATTGATCCGATAGTAGGAGAAAATGATCATCCTGGTTTCTATCAAGAAGATGATCTTCCTGCTGTGGATCGTATTATTCCAATACTCGAGGATGCAGACACAACGTCAATTCAATTAGAAGTTGAATATGCTGATGATGACGATCATGAAATTGAGGAAGCTGGAGATGAAGAAGAGGAAGAAGAAGAAGAATTCGAAGACTATTATTCAGATGACGAGGAATAATTGTAAATTATATATTTTATTAAATATATCTCTACTATTTATACAATAATCTGATTATATGTATGTTCGACAGATATGTCTGGTCGTGGTTATCGACGCAGGAGAGCTTCGGAGTCTTCGATCGGTGAGACTCCAGCACTTACTCATGCTGCTGATCCTCCTGTTGCTGATCCTCATGAGGATGATACTGCTGAGGCTAGTACATCCAGACGCAGGCGGTCACGCAGGTCGAACAGGTGGCAGCCTCCACCAGCCACAGAGTCACGTAGATTGATTAGCGTGATTGGGGAGCGGTAATATATCATGAATTATGAATCATTACAAATTCATTATATCATAATATAATATTAAAATTTATTTTTGTTGTGCAGGTTCGAGCAAGAAGAAGTGCCGAGGAGCATTTCTTCTACTATTCGACGATACATACACGGGGCATGGCCTACGTGGTCTCACGTGCCTAGCGAGCACGTCGATATGTTATGGCGCAAGTTTGAGGCACGTATTAATATTATTTTTTACATGCATGATGATATATTAATATTGGTACTGATATTATTATTTTGCAGGCTCGCTATACATGGGCCGAGGACCAGAGGCCCTTCATTTACGCTGCCTGGGAGTCTATTTCCCGGGCAAGGTACAACGGGCAGCTGGGGCAGGCTCGGTCCCAAGCGATGGCCCGAGCTGGGACCACTAACATCGCGGAGACTCGGGGATACGGCCCCGGTTGGATTACTCCAGATATATGGGACCAGCTCGTGGGGATATGGTCGACGGATCGATGGCAGGAGGTTTCTCGGAATGCGGCTAGAAATCGCATGTCGGGGGGAGCAGCGCGTCACACCGGCGGCTCTGTTGCATTTGCAGTGCACGCCAACCGTATGGTAAGTATATCGTTTAATTATATATTTTATTTATTATTATGTGTACTAATTAATGTATTTGTTTTGTAAATATAGACGACGGTATCGGATGACGGGAGTGTCCAGCGACCCTCCCCAATGGCGGTGTTTGAGCGGACTCACCGTCGAGCACATGGGACGGGGGAGTACATCCACAACCGCGCTGCATACATTATGGTAATTATATATTTGTTTAAGTTATTCATTATATATTTATAATTTAAGTTTTATGATAAATATTAAACAAAAAATCAAACTCGAGTAGGAGACCTACAGCCAGACGGTGGTGCAGCGCGGGGGTACCCCCGAGGACTTTGACGCAGCATCGTGGGTCGAGGCCGCAGGTGGCTGGGACCATGGCCGCGTATATGGCTTCGCAGATAGTGGTCATGCGCGAGCCGTGCTAGGGCCACTTGGGGCACCGACCCCTCCGGTCGCTGGTGAGCGGCCGTCCACCTCTAGATCCAGTTATGATCATAGTAGCAGAATAAGGACTCTAGAGGAGACGATCGCGCGTCAGAGTCAGATGATGGAGGAGATGCATGCTATGCTACGCAACATGTCAGGTCATCCCGCAGCAGGCATCTCTTCGGCATCATCTAATCCATCGTCCTCGAGTCAGTCCACGCCGGTGTACACTCAAGCACTCCAGACCCCGCCATATGATCCAGACCATCCTCCATCGTCATCGTGAGATTTTTTTGTTTGGATATTGAACTTGTTACTGAGATATTGAATTTGTTTAACTTATTTTGTTTGGATATTGATACTTTAATTTTGCATTTGAATTGTTTTTATACTATCGTGGATAATTATCAATATAAATATAATTGTTTTGATGTATATCTTGGTGTGTTTGTGATGTGAATGAATGTGTGTATGAGAGTATGGGTGTGTGAGTTATGTATCAGATAATGTATCAATGTATCAATGAAAATTAGAAATTTTAAATGTTTCTGTCCCCAGGTACACATCATCAGCAACGGCTTTCCCACGGCCATCCGTGGGAAAGCCGTTGCTAAAAGTGTATCGAAAGTCGTTGCTGATGACCTACAGCAACGGCTTAGCGACGGGGATTTACTAACGGCGTTGCTACGGACTCGTGGCCGTTGCTATTAATGTTATCAGCAACGGCTCCGGGTCTGTGGCAAAACCGTCGCTGATAATGTTTTTAGCGACGGCCCGACTGGCCGTTGCTGATAATGTTTTGAGCGACGGCTCGAGCGGCCGTTGCTGATCCATTGCTAAGTCATCAGCAACGCGACTTTCTGTCACGGCTCTGTTGCAACGGCTCGACCGTTGCTGATTCTCTTCAGCAACGGTTCAGCAACGGCATCAGCCGTTGCTGATGCCCATTTTTCTAGTAGTGTGCGGCCTCGACCCACGATGCTGCGTCAAAGTCCTCGGGGGTACCCCCGCGCTGCACCACCGTCTGGCTGTAGGTCTCCTACTCGAGTTTGATTTTTTGTTTAATATTTATCATAAAACTTAAATTATAAATATATAATGAATAATTTAAACAAATATATAATTACCATAATGTATGCAGCGCGGTTGTGGATGTACTCCCCCGTCCCATGTGCTCGACGGTGAGTCCGCTCAAACACCGCCATCGGGGAGGGTCGCTGGACAGTCCCGTCATCCGACATCATCGTCTACATTTACAAAACAAATACATTAATTAGTACACATAATAACAAATAAAATATATAATTAAAAGATATACTTACCATACGGTTTGCGTGCACTGCAAATGCAACAGAGCAGCCGGTGTGACGCGCTGCTCCCCCCGACATGCGATTTCTAGCCGCATTCCGAGAAACCTCCTGCCATCGATCCGTCGACCATATCCCCACGAGCTGGTCCCATATATCCGGAGTAATCCAACCGGGGTCGTATCCCCGAGTCTCCGCGATGTTAGTGGTCCCAGCTCGGGCCATCGCTTGGGACCGAGCCTGCCCCAGCTGCCCGTTGTACCTTGCCCGGGAAATAGACTCCCAGGCAGCGTAAATGAAGGGCCTCTGGTCCTCGGCCCATGTATAGCGAGCCTGCAAAATAATAATATCAGTACCAATATTAATATATCATCATGCATGTAAAAAATAATATTAATACGTGCCTCAAACTTGCGCCATAACATGTCGACGTGCTCGCTAGGCACGTGAGACCACGTAGGCCATGCCCCGTGTATGTATCGTCGAATAGTAGAAGAAATGCTCTTCGGCACTTCTTCTTGCTCGAACCTGCACAACAAAAATAAATTTTAATATTATATTATGATATAATGAATTTGTAATGATTCATAATTCATGATATATTACCGCTCCCCAATCACTCTAATCAATCTACGTGACTCTGTGGCTGGTGGAGGCTGCCACCTGTTCGGCCCGCGTGGCCGCCTGCGTCTGGATGTACTAGCCTCAGTAGTATCATCCTCATGAGGATCAGCAACAGGAGGATCAGCAGCATGAGTAAGTGCTGGAGTCTCACCGATCGGAGACTCCGAAACTCTCCTGCGTCGATAACCACGACCAGACATATCTGTCGAACAGACATATAATCAGATTATTGTATAAATAGTAGAGATATATTTAATAAAATATATACTTTACAATTATTCTTCATCATCTGAATAATAGTCTTCGAATTCTTCTTCTTCCTCCTCTTCTTCCTCTTCTTCGTCTTCTTCATCTCCAGCTTCCTCAATTTCATGATCGTCATCATCAGCATATTCAACTTCTAATTGAATTGACATTGTGTCTGCATCCTCGAGTATTGGAATAATACGACCCACAGCAGGAAGATCATCTTCTTGATAGAAACCAGGAGGATCATTTTCTCCTACTATCGGATCAATTTTTCCTCTACCTTTTGTCTTACAAACTACATGCCAATCTGCTCTATCTTTATTTCGAGCCGGATACTTCGCGTAATATACTTGTTCGGCTTGTGATGTCAATATAAAAGGCTCATTTGCTGCCAATTTCGATTTGTAATTAACCTCAACAAGTTTGTATTTTGGATGAACTTTCATGCCCCTTTCTGTTCTTTGGTTAATGTCTTTATGTGAGATTGTCCTATTCCATTCGGGATTTATGTTATTCGTACTGCACTTACGTTTTTATTTTAACTGTTAACTAATTATTCTAAATTTCGACAGCATCTCCCTACAGTTCTCCAAATACGCATATCATCTGGGCGCGTATCGGAGAACAAGAGATATGTTGCCGAATTTTAGAATAATTAGTTAACAGTTAAAATAAAAACGTAAGTGCAGTACAAATAACTATATTCCCAAATTGTCCAATCAGGGACAATTCAAGAATTGTACGTCGTATAAAAGATCATCTACTTCTTTTACACAAACATACAATTCCTGAACGGATCTAAGGTTTTGCTAAATCATATCCGATTCATCGATGTGTACGTGAAACATATCAACTCGTCGGATGGATGATTATTTTTTAAATGTTTCGAGACAGTTCGAGTTCATATTGGACGATTTTGGCGCGCGTCCGAAGTGGACGATTCCGGCGCGAGTCCGAAGTGGATGATTCCGGCGCGAGTCCGAATTGGACGATTCCGGCGCGAGTCCGAATTGGACAATTCTGGCGCGCGTCCGAAGTGGACGATTCCGGCGCGAGTTCGAATTGGACAATTCTGGCGCGCGTCCGAAGTGGACGATTCCGGCGCGAGTCCGAAGTGGACGATTCTGGCGCGCGTCCGAAGTGGACAAACCGGCGCGCGTCCGAAGTGGACGATTCCGGCGCACGTCCGAAATTAATCTAAACCCTAATAATTAATCTAACAAATTAAACAATTAATTAACAATTATAAAATAATTAATTAACAATTATAAAACAATATTATATATATATATATAAATTCCGGCGCCGGAGTCCACCCTCCGACGCCGGCGTACAGTGGCCGCACACACTGTCTGGCCACTGTAGAAGGTCCGGCGGCGGCCATAGGCCGACCGCCGCCGGCCGAAACCCTAGAAATAGGGTTTCGGTCGGATTTTAATCTCTACTCCGGTCGAAACATAGTGAAGAGCCGGCCGGCCGATCAACTTACCTGAACAAGACGGCAGCGGCGGCGAGCGGCGTCGGCAGGAGCGGGAGGAAGAAGGGTCGGGCGCGAGAGTGTGCCCTATATAAACTTATCAGCAACGGCTCACTCGCCCGTTAGAAAGCCGTTGCTGATAAGTTATCATCAGCAACGGCTCACTTATCCGTTAGCAAGTCGTTGCTGATAATTATAATATCAGCAACGGCTCGCCTTTCCGTCAGAAAGCCGTTGCTGATAATTAAAATAATCAGCAACGGCTCGGTTTTCCGTTAGAACGCCGTTGCAGATACAGATATCTGCAACGGCTTGGGCGGCCGTAAGAATGTCGTTGCAAATAGCAACGGCTTGAGCGGCCGTTGCTGAAGATCAAGTTTCTAGTAGTGTCTGAGCTCACTTTCTGCGCTCGATCTGCTCACAGTCACCAGCTTTTTACACTTCCAATTCACAGTGGAGTCTCCTATATATCTTTACCAAATAACCTGAAATGGATTTTCTTGACAGTGCACAACTCCCCCAATCCGCATCCGAGTATCCTGTCACAAGCATTCCTCCACAGGATGAATAGAACATACCCAAACCTACAGTTCCTTTTATTAGATACCT
The DNA here is from genome assembly GCA_034359265.1 of Canna indica. Classification (NCBI taxonomy): domain Eukaryota; kingdom Viridiplantae; phylum Streptophyta; class Magnoliopsida; order Zingiberales; family Cannaceae; genus Canna; species Canna indica. The sequence goes on from CP136891.1 coordinate 2,400,840, forward strand.
TAGTATCCTTAAAGCAGCTTGCAAGTGCATCACTTTGGGATCTTGAACAAATTGGCTAAGCTGATGTGCACCATACATAATATCAGGCCATGTCACTGTAATGTAGAGTAACTTGCCAATTAGTGTTCTATATGCAGTGTGATCTTGAAAATAATCCTCACTCCCAGTTGCTTCCTTTTGCTTCTTGTTGTTTAGGACTATAGGAGTATTTTTAGGCTTGCAATCCAACATCTTCATATCAGTCAGCAAATCTATTATGTATTTGCGTTGGCTAACATAAATGCTTTTACTAGTCCTTTGAATTTCTAGACCTAAGAAGTAAGAAAGTCTCCCCAAGTCTTTAATTTTGAATTGATCATTCAAGAATTTTTTGAGATCACTTATTCCTTCTTCATTCGATCCTGTCAAGATAATGTCGTCCACGTAAACTAAGGCAATCACTATCCCTTTATCATCCCTCTTGATAAACATGCAAGGTTCACAATAACTTTGTTTGTATCCTTGACTCTTTATGCTGGTGGAAAGCTTAGAGAACCACTGTCTTCCTGCATGTTTCAGGTCATACAGTGATTTTTTCAGCTTACAAACTCTATGATCTCCCTCTTCACCATATCCCGGAGGTAATCTCATGTACACCTCTTCTTCAAGTTCTCCATGCAAGTAGGCATTGTTTACATCCATCTGAAACAATGTCCAATTTGAGGATGCAGCTATGGCTAAAGTGATTCTCACAGTCGCAAGCTTGGACACTGGTGCAAAAGTGTCCTGGTAATCAATTCTTTCTATTTGAGTATATCCTTTTGCTACAAGTCTCGACTTGTGTCTATCTATGCTTCCATCTTGTTTGAACTTTGTTTTGTATACCCACTTGCATCCAATTGGATTTTTACCCAAGGGCAAATCACATAGGACCCAAGTGTGATTCTCTTCGAGAGCATTTATCTCATCTTGCATTGACTTTCTCCAAATTGGATTAAGTGCAGCTTCTTCATAGGTCCTTGGCTCCTGATGAAGGTCTATAGATGCTAGGAAACCCTTGTGAGCTACTGATATAGCGGACAAGCTCAAGTAATTATTGATTGGATATGGTGAGTGACCATGGTTATTTCTCCCCATCAATTTTTGTGTCAATGAACTACATATGTAGTCCTTGTACTTGGTAGGCATCCTAACCTTTCTTTTTCCCCTCATCTGTTCTACAGTACAGGGATCATTTGCAATTACTTCATCAGTTTCAAGAAATGCTTATTTCTCTGAATTGTGTGTCAGTGTCTGTAAATTCTTTTTCAACTTGACCACCTTCAACCTTAGTTGACTCATATTCAGGTGTGTATTCGAGTCCCTGACCTGAGCTTCTCATGCTTCCTCTTGAGGTATCTGCATTGTACATATTATCATTCACATCAAGATCTTTGTCTTTTGTATTTATGAGGATTGAGTAGATTGTCTTGTTGACACTCTTTTCATCAAATGGAAATATGTTTTCTACAAAAGTTACATCCCTTGATACTGAGAATCTATTATTTTCCATTTCATATATTATGTAACCCTTTTGAGCATTCGGATAACCCATAAAAATTGACTCTTTTCCCCTTTCATCAAATTTTGTCCTCCCTTGTTTTAGAGTGCTTACATAACATAGACAGCAAAACACTCTTAAATGGTCGAAGGTGGGTTTCCTTTTGTACAAAATTTCAAAATGACTCTTGTTTCCTAACTTCAAGCTAGGCATTCTATTTATTAAGTATGTTGTTGTCTTGATGCATTCTCCCCAAAACTTGATTGACATTTGTGCTTGAATTTTCGAACCCATGGCTACCTCCAACAAATGTCTGTGCTTTCTCTCAGCCACATCATTTTGTTAAGGTGTTTCCACACAAGAGCTGTGGTGGACAATGCCTAGGTTTGACAGGAAATTGTTCAACACTGAATTAGAACTCTGACCCATTGTCAGTCCTTATTATTTTGATATCACTTTCATGTTGTTTCTTCACCATTTTGATGAAGTAAAGTAGGATGTTTGGCACTTGACTTTTGTGCGAGAAAAGAAATGTCCAAGTTGCTATAGAAAAATCATCTACCACGGTAAAAAATATGAGCAATCATCATGAGTTTTCACTTTATGGGGACCACATACATCACAGTGTATGAGCTCAAAACATTTACTTGTCATATTTATACTGAGATGAAATGGTAATCTACACAATTTTGCCTTTGGACAAATTGCAAAATAATTATGAAGATCTACTCAACTCAGAAATGCAATCTAAAAGTAATTTCATCTTATCTAAAGGTATGTGTCCTATCCTTATGTGCCATAAGGCTTGACCATCTAAGGGTACACTCAAAGCCTTCTTAGAGCTGTTGTCATCATCCTTCTCAATTGATTTTTTCAATATGTATAAACCTCCTTCTTCTTCACCACTCCCCAGGATTTTCTTCGAAATCATGTACTGGATAATGAAATTTATGGGATTAAAGATAATAGAACAGTTCAGTTCCCTGGTCAGTCTACTGACAGACAGCAAATTGAAGTGAAAATCTGATATAAATAAAGTATTTGGCAGTTTCATGAATTCATTTATATGGGTTGTTCCCATGTATCTAACAGGTATGGCATCCCCATTAGGCAAAAATACTCTGCCTTTATTTGTAGGTTTCAACACATTTAGCAAACTGGCATTACTTGAAGCAAAGTGATCAGTTGCTCCGCTATCCAGTATCCATTTTTCTATGCTCATTTTTTTAGAATTGTAAAGGTTCTTACCAGCCATGTTCACACTTGCAGAATTGATACCTGTGTTGGCTTTTCCTCCCAACATATTCAATAGAGTGGAACACAAAGTAGAGTACTGCTCTTTTGTGAAACCTGCATGAATTTCATCTACTTTCTTCCCACTCGAAGACTCAGCTTTCATTTCATTCTTCACCTCATTGTTTTCCACAATTGCATTATTGGCTTACCTCCCCTGGTATTGAACCTTCTGTTTTCCTTTGAATGGTTTCCCCCCACTCGGATACCCATGTAATTTGTAGCAATTTTCTCTTGTGTGACCAGTCCTCTTACAGAAATCATAATACTTTTTGGTATACTGTTCATGATTTTGATTTTTGAAATCGTGTTCAAAAGTTTGTTTCACAGTATTTAGGGCAATGCTGTCTAGGTTTTCATTGCTCGATGACCTTATTTTTCTCTGAGATTCTTCTTGTTCTAGGAGAGAATAGGCCTGATTTAGATTCGATAAGAGCTTCATCAGTAAAATCTGACCCCTTACACTTGTATATATCTCATTCAGCCCCATCAGAAACTGAGTTAACCTATCTCCGGAAGCACTTTCTCTTCCCTTATCACATTCACATTTCGAATTCATCTCCACAACATCTAGCTCATCCCATAAAGACTTTAGCTTTGTGAAATATGTGGCGACGGACAGATTTCCTTGCCTTGTCATGGTAATCTGAACTTTCAATTCATAGATTTTTGGCTCGTTGCTTTTCCCAAATCTGTCCTTGAGATCCTTCCACATTTCATGAGCTGATTTTGTGTAAATGACACTATGGGTCAATTCTGGTGCGATGGATTGAAGTATCCATGATAGCACTAGATTGTTACATCTTCTCCACATGCGGAATTTTGATGTGTCGGGATCTGGCATTTGGATTGTTCCATCCACGAAATCCTCTTTGTTCTTCGCAGATAGTGAAATAAGCATAGATTCACGTCATGGCAAGTAATTCTCATGGCCATTTAATCTCATAGAGACTCGGAGAGTACCTGCGAATCGCTACCTTCGATGATGAACGGATCATCTTCATATATATTCCGTGACATCGGTAGTTGATTTGTTTCCCACACTATTCCCAAACTCTGCTACGAACGATCGGCTCACCTGAGATCTTCGATTTTTTGCCATCGAGATTTGGGGGAGAATCTAGATCGCGATCGCCCGCCTTTGCTACAGCACCTGCTCTGATACCATGATAGCAAATTGATCACAGCCCATAATGGAGACAGAACAATCTCACTCATGCATCAGATCCATTTCATTCAAGAACAAGAAAGAACTTGTGTTCGGATAACAAAAGATACAAAACTGGGAAAAGAAAAAATGAGCTCCAAGAGTTGTAAAATAGGCGGAAACATTTACTTCCCTCCTTTTATACTGAACTTGAAAAAAGTATGAAATTACTCAAATGTTCTCAGACTTATTAACTAGTCTATTGATTATTACATGTTGTATTTACGCATCTCAGTCAATCATTAATAACTGCCGATTCTAGCTAATAGCTCATCACCCACGAGCACCACGCGCTTGCCCTCGAGGACGGCGGCCCTCACATCTAGTAGCGGCTTGGCGTAGTCGGCAAACGTGTCGAGGTCCTCGAGCGGCGTGAGGTTGGTGCCGCTGGGCGCTGGCAGAAAGGTCCATGGCGGTGACTCGGTGGCCGGCGAGGCGCAGTAGCGAAACGAGCTTGAACCAGCACCAGGCGCCATGGCCGAACTCGTGCACAAGAACGAAATGTCGCCGATTTCTTCCTCCTTCCTCCGCTATGTCTGATGTTGTCGATGGCGCTTTGTTTGTTGCTGCTTCTATGTATACGGAGATCGAAAGCCAATAAAAACGCAGAGAGAAGCACGTAATTATTCATCTGGTGTGATTGGATTGTGGATCACGATGGAAGGTGTAATTGCACCTTGTTTGATGCCTGCTTCTATAATCTATTATCTATATATAGATTGATAACGCCATTGAAGGCACACCGAGAGAAGCACGCGAGTATTCATCAAGTGTGATTATGTGAATTTGACGTCGATTTCAACGTGCATTGCGTGCATGCACCTTTATCTAATATTGCAGGCTGCATTAAGGGCAATAATTTATGCCGCATTAAGTTCAAACCAAATGCACCTTCGTTTGGTTTAATATCTGACATCGGACGTGTCGAGACGCTTGGTAAGATGTCACGTCTCCTTAATTTTAATTATTATATATAATTTACGATGCTGCCAATAAATAAAACTTTGAACTTTTAGTACGAATTATTCTGAGTTAAATATTTGAGTTATTGTGCACTCAATCATTCTATAAATGAATTTTTAATTAGCTGAAAATTTGAGGCTCTGGGAAGATAATTACATCAGACTTCATTGCTAGAAATCATGTGAATGTCTTCAAATGGAAAAGAAATTTATGTCGACGGTGTGCCCATAGAAGTTTCTATGAATGAGTGGCCGGATACAGACTTTGATTGAATGAATATGAATTAAAAAATATAAATATGAATTCAATAAATTAAATTCATATTCATTCTTTTTATATTCATATCCATTTATTTTCTACCAATGTCCGCTTATTCATATATTTTCTATGGGCAGTTTACCATAGAAGTTGCACTCTTCCAAATGGGCGGAGGCACGATGTAAATACACCGTGAAGCTATTGCGATTTTGGATACTTAAGTTTGTCGTTCACAGTTGCACTCTTCCAAATTGGACTCGGAGTTCTTGATTGATATCCTTAATAATAACAAATAAATAACATTAGGTATTCGATGAACGCATGTATTTATTTGTCTAGTTTTTAATAATTAATTTAATTTTCAAATTTTGCATGAGATTTCATTAAAAAAAAGAGGTTAAGGGTGATTTTTGCCCTTGAACAGTTGAAAATATAGTAAAAATACTTTTAAACTCTTTTTTGGTTAATTTTTACCTTTAAACAAACGAAAACGGTTGAAAAATATCATCGAACTATTAGACATGGGTAAAAATATTGTTAAACTTTTTTTTTTAAGTCTTTTGCCTTTAGACAAACGAAAATAGTTGAAAAATATCAATATTTTTACTTATGTCTAAAATTAGAAAGTATTTTTTTCCTTAAAAATGTAAAAATACTAGTATTTTTTAACTATTTTCGTTTATTTAAGAGTAAAAAATTTATCAAAAAGTAATTTTAAAGGTATTTTTACTCATTTCTAATAATTTAGGGGTATTTTTTTAACTGTTTTGATTTGTTTAAAGATAAAAATTAATCAAAAAAATAGAGATATTTTTACTTTATTTTTAATAGTCGTGATAAAAATCATTCTTAACCTATGAAAAATAGCAACATCGATCGTCTGTCATAGATACACGTGTTTAATTAATGGAAACTTTAATTAGCTCAACATGCTTAACTCCTCTGATGCTCCCTCACAATTCTCCGTTGGGCTGCGTCTTCCGTGTGGGAGGAGATTCAAGATTGCTTCATCCAAGTGGCGTGTGACAAGCTCGAGGACATCCCGCAGTTCATGGAGGTTCACTCCGGAGGCCGAGCTTGGGTGGTGTGTTTCGATCTATCCTGGAGCAGGTGCATGGGTCCGCCGCCGGATTTGCAGCGCCGCAATGAAGAGGGACCTGCCGATGGCGCTCCTCCGGGTGCTGGAAATGCAGAACTACATGTCAGGTGCAGATGGCGGCTCTTCAAGCTCGGACCCCTCGTCTGCATCTGGCCCTAGCTCCGGTGAAAGCCAGAACTACATGTCAGGTGCTGTAATCACCGAGCTCTCCCTTGGACTTTGGCTGGGGGAAACCCGAATCCGGAACCTCTTCTTTGGTGTGGGCCCGGCCATCTTTTGGGGGGCTGGTGTTTTCGAGCCGCGCAAGTCCAGGTCTGTGGCCCTCAATCCCATGTGCATCTCAAGGCTTATGCAATATCATGGGTTCATACAATTCATGCTATATATATAATTTAATTATCTGAGGTGGGCTGAGCTGGTACGACCTAGTGGCGGACAGACGTTGAATGCTAAAACTCAATTGTCTTTCCACTGTGCCGCCTCATCTTGAGTGTCTTCCACTGTGCTTACATAAGAACTGCATGCACTCAGCAAATTCACGTGTGTGTATATATATATTATATTCAATGTTAATTCAATTAAACTAATATACATACGTACACCTTTTCCAGAATGAGCTAGCAAATGGATTGCTGGGGCTCATATCGGCGTCAGTGCAGTGGCAAAAACAGCACCAGCTATCTTCTCCGGGACATCTCCATAGTCCATGGCAGGGAGCAGACGCTGACTTCACCGAAGCTGTGGCCCACGAGCATACAACGCGCTCGCTCTCAGGGACGGCAGCCAGCATTTTGCCGGCCGTAGTGCAGTGGCAAAAGGGCTCAGAAGTCAGAAGTTCCAAACTTGTAATCTTATGATTTAACTAACCATGCATGATGACTTAATTAAGCTATATATATAGGGCTATCAAAATTCGACTCAAATAGACAAAATCGAATATTTAACCAAATTAACCTACCTAAGTTTTCTTTTTGTTTTTGTTCAATCTCATATTTTGATTTGGTCAAAAACATATTAATTACCAAAGTAGTCGATCTGCCAAACTAAATCAAATAGATAAACCTGATTATTTTTTCATTAATAATTCAATTAATTTTAAAATTTAAAAGTATTATCACTCCCACAAATATGACTGCATGCATTCGTCATGCATCATTTATTTTTTACATACCCAACAGTATTATTCAGTATATATATATATATATATATTTCTACTGCAGTTCCTCAGCAATCTCGACGAGGACATTGCAGAGCTCGTTGGGCTTCGAAATCATGACCATGTGATCTGCGCAGTCGATCTCCTTCACTTTCGCCGGCGGGCTCTGCTCGACCATCCAAAGCTGGAAGTCTTCCACTATCGCCTGGTCCTGCTTCACCACGATGAACGCCCGCTTCACTGAGCCGTAGTTGTTCTCCGTCAAAGTGAAGTTGCTGCTCAAATCGCCTACGAACAGAAGTCCAGGCCTCACCAAGAACGTCGCCAGCGCCAAGTCCTACAAAATATGATTGTCTCAAAGTAATATATATATGTATACACATGATATATAATTAGTTTAATTAATTACCTGAGGTGGGCTGAGCTGATACAATCTAGTGGACAAATATTGGATGCCAAATGTCACCAGAGGGCCGCGTTGGTCTTGAGTGTCCACCACTGTGCTATCCAAATAAATGTCTTCAATTGAACCCCCCACCTCGAACAACTGCATGCAGTTAATTAATGTGTATTATCTTACAGTAGTTACAGAAAACGAATTAATACAAATAATATTCACTTGTTAATTGATATATATATACCTTTTCGAAGATGCTAGCCATTGAATTGCTGGGGCTCGGCATCATTGCAGTGGCGAAAATGGCGGCGGCTATCTTCTCCGGGAACGTCTCCATGGCGAGGGCGAGGCCGACTCCGCCGAAGCTGTGGCCCACGAGCACCACGCGCTCGCCCTCGGGGACGGCGGCCAGCACATCCAGTAGCGGCTTGGTGTTGCGAAATTGAATGAGATAAAGATTCAATCCAATCTTGAGATCATCTATTGAATCAAGAACACCATCTCTATTCCAAGAACTAGGTATACAATGAGAAATGAAACTGGAGGAAGAAAGAGTCGAGAGAGAGCTGCTTTCCATACGCACAGGCTCTCTGTTTTATACATCCCCTTTTTACAGTAAAGGAAGAAATGGAAAAGACTTAAAGGTCCTTACTCACTGTCACTTTAGTGTTTATTTACAAAGCCTAATATTGTAACTTCAGCTTTCAACTATAATACCTATCACTCTTTCACTTCCTTCTCCCTTATTCTAATTTGCAGGAAACATTGTCTTCTCCTCAATCTACCTGATGAACTGCAGCTTGCACTTCATCACTCCTCCCGCAAGTTGGTAGAATGGAGAACCTCCATTCCCAACTTGGAAACTAGAAATTGATGTTGAGCTGCAGGTAATGCCTTTGTTAATATGTCAGCTGGCTGTTCTCGACTGGGAATATATACAGGTTCGATCATCTTATCTTGATACCTTTCACGAACGAAGTAGCAATCAATCTCTAGGTGCTTGGTTCGTTCGTGAAACACTGGGTTCTTTGTGATGTGAATTGCACTTTGTGAATCACAGTGTAAAGTCATTGCTCCTTTGAGATCAAAACCCACTTCAGTCAAAATATTTTTTACCCATACCAGTTCTGCTGTGGCACTGGATAAAGCCCTGAGCTCGCTTTCTGCGCTTGACCTGCTCACGGTTTGCTGCTTCTTGCATTTCCATGTCACTGTGGAACTGCCAAGTTTGATTAAGAAACCTGAAATCGACCTTCTAGATAAAGGACAAGTTCCCCAGTCAGCATCTGAGTACCCTGATACTGATATGTGAGCCTTTGAGGAATAGAACAGTCCTAGGTTAACTGTCCCCTTCAGGTACTTAAGCACTCGAACTGCTGCCTTGTAATCTGAATGCCTTGGATCTTGCACATGTTGGCTCAATTGATGAACACTGTACATGATGTCAGGTCTTGTGACAGTCATGTACAGTAGCTTACCTACTAATGTTCTGTAGGATGAATGATCATTGAATTGTTCCTTTTCCTTCATTACCTCTCGGTTACTATTTTGCATCATTGGAGTTGCCTTTGGCTTACAGTCAAGGAGCTTCATATCTTTTAACAAATCAATGATATATTTTCGTTGACTGATATGCAAGCCATCTCTTGTTTTTTGTACCTCCAGACCTAAGAAATATGCTAGTTGACCCAAATCCTTCACCTTGAATTGATCATCTAAGTATTTCTTCAAGTCTTCAATGCCTTGTTCATCTGATCCAGTCAAGATGATATCATCTACATACACTAATGCCACCACCAATTTGTCTCCATTCCTCTTGATGAATAAGCAAGGATCATAGTAACTCTGAACATATCCTTGTTTTTTTATACTGTTGGACAGTTTTGAAAACCACTGTCGGCCGGCCTGTTTCAATCCATACAATGATTTAATAAGTTTACATACTTTTCCTTCATGGTTGCTACTATATCCTGGTGGCAATTCCATGTATACTTCCTCCTCGAGATCCCCATGTAGATAGGCATTATTCACGTCAAGCTGATGTAAATTCCATTTGGAAGCTGCTGCTGCTGCCAATATCAGTCTCACTGTCGCAAGTTTGGACACTGGTGCAAAGGTGTCCTGGTAGTCTATGCCTTCTACTTGTGTGTATCCTTTGGCAACCAGCCTAGATTTGTATCTATCTACACATCCATCAGGTTTATACTTCACTTTGTACACCCATTTACACCCTATTGGATGCTTTCCCGAAGGCAAACTACAAATCACCCATGTATTGTTTCTTTCCAGTGCATCTAATTCTTCTTGCATTGATTTTCTCCATATTGGGTTGACAGCTGCTTCTGAATAGTTCCCAGGTTCCTTGTGGACATCCACTGAAGCCAAGAATCTTTGGTAACCTGTGTCCATTCCTTGAAAGTCCATGAATTTATGTAAGGGATATGGTGAACTGTTCTTTTCGTCACCATCAATGCATTCTTTCATTAATGAGTTACAAATATAGTCCTGATATTTTACTGGCCTCCTCACCTTCCTTCTTTCTCTGCCCTTAGAGACTTCTTCTTCATGATCATTTTCACTGGTTTCTTCAGCTATATCAGGTATACTGATGTCACAATTTCCTTCTTGTCTTTCTACTGACTTAGATTTCTGTTCAATTTCAGCTGAGGATGCAACATCAGTATTGAGCACCTGCTCACTTCTTCCATTCATCAACTCTTTTCTGGTCTTACTCTTCAGATTATTCTCACTATCCGCATGCCCTAACACATCTTGTGTTATTGGTAATGGGAAGATTGCTTCATGTAAGCCCTTGTTCTTAAAAGGAAACACTTGTTCTACAAAACGTACATCCCTTGAGATGAATATTTGTTTGGTTTCCATCTCATACAACTTGTATCCCTTCTTTCCATAAGGATACCCAATAAAAATTGCTTCTTTACCTCTGGCATCAAATTTTGATCTATTTTGTTTCAAGGTACTTGCAAAACATAAACATCCGAATGCTCTTAAGTGCCTCAAATCTGGTGGTCTCTTGTACAGCAACTCAAATGGACTTTTATTATCTAGTCTACTGCTAGGCATTCTATTTATTAAGTATGTAGCAGTTTGTATGCACTCTCCCCATAATTCAGGAGGAAGATGAGCTTGATGTTTGAGGCATCTTGCAATCTCTAGAAGGTGTCTATGCTTCCTCTCTACCACAGCATTTTGCTGTGGTGTTTCAACACAGGAGCTGTGATGAATTATACCATGTTCTGAGAGAAAATTCTTCACTTCATGGTTGAAGAATTCTGTGCCATTGTCTGTCCTGATTATTTTGACCACACTGTTGTGCTGATTTTTCAACATCTTAAGGAAGTTAATCAAGATATTTGGCACCTGGCTCTTGTGTGAGAATAAAACAGTCCATGTGGCTCTTGAATAATCATCCACTATTGTTAGGAAATATGCACAATTATCATGTGTCCTAACCTTGTGAGGACCCCAAACATCACAATGGATTAGCTCAAAACAACATTCTGCTTTATTAATGCTGAGTTTGAATGGTGCCCTAGTAGTTTTTGCAATTGGGCAAATACTACAAAACAATTCAGATGTACATTTCAGTTCAGGTAAACTGTTCGACAACAAATTCATTCTATCAAAAGGTATGTGGCCTAGTCTTAAATGCCACAATGCTTTCTCATCTAACACAGTATTCACTATTTTGCTTGTTGTATCTCTGTTGATGCTGCAGCTCTTGGTGTCCTCCTTCAATATGTAAAGTCCATTTTCAACATCACCACTCCCTACCACCTTCTTCGAGACTAAGTCCTGGATGTAGAAGTTAGAGGGATTAAAAGTGATGCTACAGTTAAGCTGCTTTGTTAATCTGCTCACTGATAGTAAATTGAAATGGAAATCAGATATTGATAAGGTGTTTGTGAGGTAAATGTAATCATTAATGTGAGCTGTTCCAATGCTTTTGACTGGGATTGTAGCTCCATTTGGTAAGGATATCTTATCATTACCATCAGGCTTCATTTCATTCTTCAAATTCACATTGCTTGAAGCAATGTGATCTGTCGAACCACTATCCAAGACCCATCTTTTGTCAGTTACATTAATCGAGTTGCATATACACTTACCAGCCATGTTTACCACTGATGTATTCATCCTTTTGTTGAACAGGTTGATCAGGGTATTGTACTGCTTCTCTGTAAAGCCATGATCTTCCTCATTCAGCTGCACATTCGAAGTTCCACCCTTTTCATTTTCCTTTTCAGCTACAACATTATTTGTTTGTCTATCATAGTGTTGTCCAGTTTGCTTCTGTTTACCCTTATAATTTGGATTCCCTGGAGGATAACCATGAAGTTTGTAGCAATTCTCTCTTGTGTGACCAACCCTTTTACAGTGATCACAATATTTCCTGGTTTGCTGCTCATTGTTTTTCCGGACAGTGTTAAGAGCTACACTCTCCACACCATTACCAGCTTGTACTCCAATTTTCCTCTGAGACTCTTCTTGCTCAAGAAAGGAATAGGCTTGCTTCACATTGGGTAAGGGTTTCATGAGCAATATCTGTCCTCTCACTGTAACATAGCAATCATTGAGTCCCATAAGAAATTGTGTCATGCGATCCCTAGTTATGCTCTCTCGGCCAGCACCACATGTGCATTTTGAACATTCCACTGCATCAAGCTCATCCCATAAGGATTTCAGCTTGGTATAATAAGCAGCAATTGAGAGATTTCCTTGTCGAGTGTTGCTAATTTGCATCTTCAGATCAAAAATTTTGGGTTCACAGCTTCTGCCAAAACGATCTTCTAAGTCTGCCCACATTTCGGTAGCAGTCTTTGAATACAAAACGCTGGATGACAGCTCCGGTGCAATGGAGTGAACTATCCATGATCTCACAAGATCATTGCATCTTCTCCACACCCGTGCTTTAGTTCCGTTTCCTTCTGGGAGTTCGATGGTACCATCAATGAAGCCCACTTTGTTCTTTGCCGATAGTGATATCAGCATCGACTCACGCCACGGGAGGTAATTTTCGTGTCCCTTTAATTTTTCAGAAACAAGAACAATACCTGGCGCGTCACTGCCATGAATGATGAATGGATCATCCTCGTATTCCATTTCTTCATTGGCTGAGTTGACTTCGATGCTGTTCCCCGAATCGGCGGCGACAGATCTAGCAGAATTTGATCTGCGATTCCTCGCCATGATGGAATTGGGCGTTTTTTAAAGAAGACGATCGGATCTTTAATCTCCCTGCTCTGATACCATGTTGCGAAATTGAATGAGATAAAGATTCAATCCAATCTTGAGATCATCTATTGAATCAAGAACACCATCTCTATTCCAAGAACTAGGTATACAATGAGAAATGAAACTGGAGGAAGAAAGAGTCGAGAGAGAGCTGCTTTCCATACGCACAGGCTCTCTGTTTTATACATCCCCTTTTTACAGTAAAGGAAGAAATGGAAAAGACTTAAAGGTCCTTACTCACTGTCACTTTAGTGTTTATTTACAAAGCCTAATATTGTAACTTCAGCTTTCAACTATAATACCTATCACTCTTTCACTTCCTTCTCCCTTATTCTAATTTGCAGGAAACATTGTCTTCTCCTCAATCTACCTGATGAACTGCAGCTTGCACTTCATCACTTGGCGTAGTCGGCAAACGTGTTGAGGTCGTCGAGCGGCGTGAGGTTGGTGCCGCTGGCGGCGAGGTCGATGGCGGTGACTCGGTGGCCGGCGAGGCGTAGCAGCGGAACGAGCTTGTACCAGCACCAGGCGCCGTGGCCGAACCCGTGCACAAGAACGAAGTGTCGCTGATTTCTTCCTCCCTCCTCCGCCATATCTGATGTTGTCGATGGCACCTTGTTTGTTGCCTGCTTCAATATATAGAGAAAACCAATGAAGACGCGGAGAGAGAGAGAAGCTAGAACGGCAAGTATTAATATTTTTTAAATTTGTATATGTTTTTGTCTTAACTGCTAAAGTTAATTCATAGTTAAATTATAAATTTATAAATTAATTCTAATTAAAATGTGAATTGACTTTGAATTTTAAAAAATCAATTAACTAATTTATAAATATATAAAAAATATAAAAAATATATATATAAAAAAGAGTAAAAAAACAAGAAGGTCGAAGGCTAGCTACAGGGGAAAAAATATTATAGTAGAAATATAATATCAATTAAATTTCATCTCATTCCAGCCATATAAAACTAAAGTTGATGGATTTATCATCTCATGCCGGCCAAGCTCCAATATTCGTGAAATGTCCTTTTATTTTTCTCAATCAAACATAGATTTTTAGTATCATCTAATTAATATTTGGATACTTTTTAGATAAAGTACGACATGACGTGGATGGTGTAATAGAATTTTAGTACAATTATAACTTTTATTGTCGTTCACGACAATTAATTGGAAAATTGACTTTGCATTATTTTCGGATATGCCTTACGTCGCTTTCAAAGTGCATTGTGCTAACTGACATCGCACGTGTCGAGATGATAAGATGCCACGTCTTCTTATTAATATATATAATCTAATATATATAATAATTTATGATGCTGCAGCTGCCAATAATAAAATTAGAAACAATTGAAGATTGTTTTAGTACGAATATATTATTCTGAGTCAAATATTTGAGTTGTACACTCAAATACTCGATCAATATTTTATAAATGAATTTTCTAATTGGCTGAAAATTTGAGGCTCTTGGAAAATGATTACGACAGTATTGATCGACTTCAAACCATATGAAAGTCTCCAAATGGGTACGTGGAGGCAGATTGTCAAGCACATTTAATTGCATTCCTCAAACCAATTGGACTCTAAGTTCTTGATTGATATCCTTGATAAAAACAAATAAATAAAATTAGGTATTTGATATTCGACGAACAAATATATTTATTTGTTTAAGTATTATTTTTTTGCTTCGTTACTCGTGAACGCAACAAAATTGCTAAATGAATGGGAAATTATGCTTGATTTGTTCGGAGTTTGAGATTTGGACCCTCGATCCATTAGACTTTCGAAGCTACTTTGTACTTGTTAATGGCCTTTGCGACTCTTGTTATCCTAAAATAATAAAATAGTCACTTATTTTGTTTAGGAAAAATCATATTTTTAGTCATTATAGTTTACTCGAATTTTAGTTTTGTTCTCATAATTTAAAAATTTTATTTTTAATCCTCATACTATATTTTCATTTAAGAGTTGATTTTTGTCGTCATTTGAGGCATAAACAGCATTGTACGAAGCTGATGTGGCTAACGATTGCTGACGTGAATAATTTTTTTCTTCTTGCGATATATCTTTCTTCTTCAAATATAAGAAAAATTATACTTTTAGTACTCATAGTTTACTCGAATTTTGATTTTAATCTCCATATTTTTTAATTTGTCCACACTAACATTGTTCGATTAGTCATGTCAGCTTCGTATAACACCGTTTATACCTCAAATAATGACGGCAATGACCAACTTTATCTTAAATGAAAATATATGTAGTGTGAGGATTAAAATCAAAAAATTTAAATATTAATGACTAAAACTAAAATTCGGGTAAGCTATAGGACTAAAAGTATGATTTTTCTTTTTATTTGTGATTTTTTTAAAAAAATTGAAGTGTAATTTAGTCTAATTGCTACTTTTTTTAATGATATCCTTATCTATTTTTAATACAAATCAAATATCACTCCTCGTCTATTTCTAGTTTATTTCATATGACTATGATTATTTATTTTATTTTTATTCTTTGTGTATTCTTATTCATCGTAATTTCATTTCATAAATCAAATGGTTGTTTTTTATTAGATAAGATATGATAGGATAATAAATCTGAAAGTATTGGATAAGATTTTTTAAATTTGATATATATTGAATTTAATATTAATTTTATATTTATCTAATCTTATTTTTTAAAATTCATGTACTAAATAAATAAATAATGAATATTTCATCTCTTATTCTATCTCTATCTATCAATGTACATTTTCACCTAATTTTTTAATAATTCATTCAATTGTCAAGATTTCGTCAAAAAAAAAAAAAGCAACATCGATCATCGTCATCAAATTATATCAAACAATAGCTTGTATAATTAATCTTAGTACTAATTAAACGAACAATTAAAAAATTAAATGGAATCATGAAAAAGGGGCCTTATCCACTACATAGGATATAATTAATTTATGTACACGGCATACTTGTGTAAACAGTAATCTACTCAAACTCAAACTTTTTTTTTTTGAAAATAAATCTCAAACTCAAACTAAATTCCAATGAAAAATATTAATAACTTTGCTCGCAGATAATGGAAACTCTAATTAGCTCAACACGCGTAATTAATGTTGTCCGTTGACTTTGTCGTTCGAGGATGAAAACATATCAAAATAATATGTTTTTAAAAGGATAAATCTTAATCTCAGATTGTGATGTTCAAAACAACTACTTCTGTCAACCACTGATGTCACTTTGTCTTCCTTCAAAACCAGACAAACGTTTGATTACTCGGTGGGAATTTTCGACCCACCGAGTTAGCAGATCGGACCGGCCCGACATGCTATTTTATCGTGCCAGCCCAGCCCGTTACCACCTCTAGATACGGTTGCTCAACAGATATCGTATGACTTGCGAACAATGATCCAATATTAAACGACTTACCTCTTAAATCATACGATGATATGCATATGAATGAATCCCCGTGTGAAATTCGTCGATAGTAACGATTCATGAAATCATTTATGTATAGGTGCAATATCACTGCTCGTCAGTCTATGAGAAACATGTTGATGGACCGACGACACGGACATCTGATTTTGTTACCACTGACAATTTGTGGATTTAAATATACGAAGTTCAAAAATTCTTGAACATCATTCTTGAATTCTTCAAGTAAAC
Source organism: Canna indica (assembly GCA_034359265.1). Lineage (NCBI taxonomy): Eukaryota > Viridiplantae > Streptophyta > Magnoliopsida > Zingiberales > Cannaceae > Canna > Canna indica. The sequence continues at coordinate 2,417,640 of CP136891.1, forward strand.
CTCCACGGTACATCTGATGGTATCATGGTACATCCAACTACGATCTTTCGTCATGATTCTGTATGTGGTATATCATAACAATTACTTATTTTGAACTCTTCATAGGTGAGATGGTCTTATTTCATTCAGGAATAAAAATATTCTACTTGCATTTAAATACTTTTTAACATTCAACTTCAGTCAAAATTTTGACAATATTTCGCCATAGTTCTCTAAGTATGCATTTCATCTGAGCACGTACTCAAAGAACAAGAAATATTTGCTAGAATTCCTAATTGAAATGAATGTTAAAAACAAAACATTAAATTGTAAGTAGAATAATTTTGATCTCAAATTGTCCAATCAGAGATAATTCAGAAATCATAAAAAATTTATAAGTTATGTATATTTTATAGACAACGATACGAACTCCAAACGAATCTAAGATATTGCAAAAAAAAATATATGACTTTATTAACTTGATTAAGAGCGGTACACATGCGTGAGAATTGTTAACTTGATTATTTATGTATGAGAGTTGTTTAATTGTCAATTTTGAGCAGAAGAATATTCAAACCCAAGATTTCTTCAGCTCAAGACAAGCACCACCAGTCCTGACTAATATGTCAACAACATCAATTTTCCACTTAATTTGACAAAGATGTATAACCTATTTCTTCAACACAACATGTTATTAATTAATTAATTATCCCATGATCATTAGTCAAGTCCCAAAAAGGAAGTTGCATCAAAATTGAATTATTACTTATTACTTTTTTATTTTTTGAATAAAAAGTGAGGCGGAAGCCACGCGATGATTTCAAAAGAACTGAAATGTACACAGTAGTATAGCAAGGGATAATCCCCACTTTCCTACTTTATAGGAGGGTCTAACAACGTCCTTCCAGTATAATATAAGCAAATTAAGAAAATGAATAAAAGAGAATTAAGAAAATAAAAATAAACCCCTTTAAAAGTCCAACAGGTTTAATGAAATGCCTCGCGCCACGTGTCTCGTCCTAATTGATACATGCCTAGAAGCGCATTGCTGCAAAAGATGCCAGCTCTATTGTCCATGTATCCAATTCCTTCCATCCTCTCATTGTATTCCTGCATTCCACGAAAAGATGGGCTATCGATTCCGGATGGTCATGACAGAAGACATTCCAGATCCACTCGGGTACTTCTGTGCTTAATTAGTCTATCCTTTGTTTGTAGTCGTCGTTTGTGCAACAGCCAAAATGAACTAATAAACCGCATGCTCAATTAGAACTCATTTTCCAACTTATTTAGAAATCGCATTTTAGGATGAACAAACAATCAGAAGCCTAATATGGTTGCAAATTAATGCAGGTGATCATCATATTGAGAAACTTGATCCGTATCACTGTACTTGTACTTCATAGATGTTGCAATGCTGAACACCAATAAACTAGTCGCAATGCTGATCACCCCAAATGAATTAAAAGTAAACTGTTGCTGAAAATAAGATGTTCAATTCATACTGAACACTAAAATTAAACAATGTTTAACACCAGAAACCATGAGGCAGCTTAACACTAGAAATCTGCAGATACCAAGCTAATACCAAGTAGATTCAAAGCTGAAACATCAAAATAACTGATGGCTGTGGCAGTTACTTTCTTCTTTTAGTACATGCATTGAGACTAAGGTTTAAAATCTCGGTCGGTACGGTACGGTAAGTCCGGTATTTACCGGTTTTTTAGGTTTCCGGTATACGATATACCCGGTATTTGAAAAAACCGGATATATTGTGTATACCGGGCGGTATATGGCGGTATGATGCCATATACCGCCCGGTATGGGCGATACCGGGCGGTATGTCACGAAAAAAAAAACCGGCCGGTATGCATTTTCATACCGGTCCGTACCGTGTGTCGGTACGGTACGGTACGGTACCGGCCGATGACCGAAACCGGTACCGAGATTTTAAACCATGATTGAGACTCGATGGTCCTAATGAGACAGATGGAGTGAGGTCTTGGGTAGTGTTGCTTTTGTTGTATATGGAATATGGTGAGGTGTTTCGAAAGGCCTTTAGTCCCTCGTCACCTATTTCCTTCTTCTTTGGTTGGTGTATAAGCTATTGCACATCCTTAGAATTCTAAAGAGCAAGTGGAAGGAGTTGTTTGTGCACTTGATGAATTGACCTATATAAGCCAGTTCCCTCTGCATTATAAAATTTTTTTCTCCGCAAACGGAAGGAAATGAAGAAAAGAGAAAGTTTGTTCTCTAGAAACGTCCAAAGTTTTGTCAATAACAACATTGCATCCAAGAAACAACCTCAGAGCTAACAACAAAACATCCAATTGATCAAGGAAACAAAGTACTATGTTCTTCCTCCTTCATCAACTCCTTTTTGAGATTTGTGTTAAGCTTTTTGTTGGTTGATTCAAACAATTTTCCAAAGAGATGGAAAACTAAGTGCATTCTACTGAACATCTAACAGACAAAAAAATTGATGTTTTGACTCCAAAAGTAATAATCACAGGTACCCACAAGTAAACAATCAAGAACTTGAATCGACGGCAGCTTCAACATACCCCCACCCGTCTTCAATATCAGGTCCCTCCCAGTAGCCAGATATTGTTGTGTGCATGATGAGGTTTACTGTGTCAGGACTAATAATTTGGAAACAAAGTTTCCTCTTTGACATTAATGGATTATGATGTGTTCCCCAGCTTTTGACCAACTTCAAAGAAGTCGAAGAATTCATACTGTATAGCCTCATTGCTGCAAATAAAAACAAAGCAGTGTCAACTGAACTAGAACTAAAGTTGCACTTGCCATAGCAACACAACAACCAAGTTTAGATTCCACCTTTCCATGTAGTTGCTTGGCCTGAGACTCCTACAAGATCAGAAGCCTCTACATGTAATTCCTGTCAGCATGTGGAAACACAAAATGAAACTTACGAGAAGCCGACAAGTGATATTTCATACCCAATTATTGCTGTAAGCCTGTAAATGAGATTGTACATGACAGAATGAATGCATGCACGCAAGGATGAGCAGTAGCGAAAATGAATCTCATTCATTGCACTAGCTAAGGCTTACAACTTAGTAACACCATGCATCACTCAAAGTAGGATAAAATAAATTCTTTTTGAAAAAATTACTAGCTTTGATTCATTCGGGCATCCACAATGGGAATGGTTAGAATGGATATATTCCTATTCCCTGATATACATATTACTGACACAAAATTAAGAAACATATCTGGGAACACATTGTTAATCTGTATATAAGATTGAAGAAGACCCTTAAATGATTGGCTCAATGATAAAGGACCACAGTTGAAAAACAACTAGGAGGTTTGCCTAGAAATGACAACTGTTGAAGGAGTGCATAACTACAAGCACTCTTTCTAATGATGGTAATTAACGTATGAAATGAATAAATTTCACACAACAAAGACAAAAATTTTTGTTTGTTATAGCTGTTTGATTGTCTGAGACAAGACAAGATGCACAACGGTAATAAGAATCTATACCATGTACAACATATATGCATGTTGACCATAATCCCTGGATAAACCCTAGAATTGGTAACTGATCCATATCTGATAATAATTAGGATCAAATATGGATATATTATAACATCAGCATTATGCAATTCTATCCTTTATAACTATCATGTAGAGATCCAGTCCAAATCCCCTAAAAACATGGCCAAATTTTGGCCATTAACAAACAGGTTTCACCTGAGATCAGATGAATCTAGCCCAAACCAAGTTGGTCAATCTTGAAAGAACAAGACTGGTCAGAGTTTTGGTGCCAATTCAGAAAATATTACAAACATACACTTGCTATTTTAACAAAGCTTACAATTAGAACTGTTTCTACTAATGTAAACTAACCCGTCGCTGTGTAATTCACCACTCAAAGTCTCAAACCTTAAATCTTAGATTATAAAAAAATGAATCAAACAGCCAACTGATAGATCTTTTTGATAAAGTGATTGTTCATTTTATCTCAATAAATATAAAATATTTATCCATCTTTCATACTAAATCTTTCTTTAGTCATGTTCCTTAAAATATATTTATTGGAATTGAATAGAAAAAAAAAGGTAAGTGAAGCAAGAGGAGAAATTATCCTAAAGATAACTGACCGACACAAATTTCCTACTAATGAAGAGTTGTGTTTCATTCTTATGACAAGACATGGTGATTTGCTTTCCAACAGTCATACGAAATTTGAATTTAGTTAATGGATATGTAACCAAATGAAAGATTGCATCACAATCAACAGAATTACACCATAGCAAATAGCAGTGTCTTTTTCCATCATGGATATCAACTCAAGTTTATCCAGTTTTTCAGCTTTTTAAAGTTGTAATAAGAATCAATTACTAAGTTTCTAACAAGGGTTCACTTAAATTGACATACCAGCCAACCAACCCGAACTAAAGATTATTTTTATATGCTGGAATATGTATTTTCATCAAAAGCTTTAGCCACCCATATTACTTTATAGCTTGGCATAGCTCAACTTACTTTACTCTTAGAGGATATTCACCTTGAAAGTCCAAGCATACATCTTCTACCTTGGAATAGCTCAACTTACTTGCTTTACTCTTAGAGGATATTCTCCTTGAAAGTCCAAGCATACACCTTCTACCTTGGCATAGCTCAACTTACTTACTTTACTGTTAGAGGATATTAACCTTAAAAGTCCAAGCATACATCTTGCAATATCTTCCAAGTGGTTTGACATTCTCAAGGAAATGTAAACACATTAACATGTCAAAGTCTTAATAAATTAGAACTAAGAAAGCTTAATAGTTAATCTAAATGATTCTATGTTAATATATCAAGTTGTATAATCAAAGGCAAAACTTAAGAAGCTACTATGAAAACAAATAAATTCAATCTAAAAGCAACTTTGATGAAAATCTTCTCAAGAACAGCCAACGATATGAGATGTGTACTAAGATTCAAGGTCTAAACTACCATAACGATCTGAAGCCTATATGTAACCAACTAATAATAAGCATTGAACAGTATATAAAACTGGGATATATGTTTCATATGTATTGAAAGAAGCACCTGACTTACCCTTTTCCAAAACTCACACAGAACATATCATTGGAATCACTAAATGTCAGACAAAAAAATGGATAAAACAAGAACATTTTAGTAATAGATCCTTCATAGTTAGCATAGCTTGCATATTGGTACCAGTAACCATAGCCACCGGAAGCAATAACCATTAAGTCAGTCAAATTAGTAAAATAAGAACTGCAGAGAGGTCAATTTTACCCTCCAAAAGTGCTGTTCTTGCTCCTTGCTTTGTCTTCAATTCAACTTGTGATGCATCTAAATTCATATCATCACAAAGAAGAATTATATAAATAAAATATCCTTATCCAAAGCAGTTTCTCATATCTAGACCAATCTTATTTCCACCCTCATAAGCAAGTGCATTCCTCAACTACTAGAACCCTATTCTAACGTGCCACCTTACTCCAGATGACCATTTAGGAACTAGAACAGGGAAATCCCATTTAGTCATGATTGCTCATCTTCTCTACTCCTCAGCTACAAATCATTTCCGCACACCAGTTGTATGATGGATTGACTCATACAATATTTTACTAGTAAAACAAATGCATAACCTTATACATTGGGACCATCATCAAGTCAATATCATAATGGAACAATCCAACATATGGAAGTATTGCATAACCATTTAGGAAGTGATCCATTGAAGTCCCTTCTTCTCATGCTTTGCGCGTCTTCTACACTCTCAGTTGCAAAACCATTTCTGCCCGCCAGTCGTATGATGTATTGACTCACAGAAAACTTTAATACAAAGAGGTTTATAAATAACTACTACAAATGCAAAATTTTCACAGGAAGAAATAAGAAGCAAAAGGAATTAGTGTATTTTGAGTTAGGTCCCGAGAAACAAGCAATACTTCTTACATCTTTTGCTGGCTTCCGGCGATGAGTAACGATTGGAGGTCTCGGCAGAATATTGCAGACTCGATAGGCCATCGTTGCTGCTTCCAGAGCCGCCTTAAGAGCGAGATGGTAACACCGGTGAAGTGGTGGGAAGGGTTGGGGTCTTGTGGACGAAGGACGAGGGAACTCGGCCGCCTTAGACTCGCCGTAAACCAACGAGTTCACCGAGTGAATGGGTTCAAGTTCAACATCGGGAATAGATACGAAAGCAAGATGCCAAAATCAGTATAATAGATTTTAGGCAAAATTGCCAACTGGATAAATAAATTTTTAAATTGCCAAAAGTATAATATTTATATGAAAATATTCAAATATACTCTATGATTTAAATTTTTTTACTAAACCAGATTCAAAACCCTTGCTCACCTAACATGAATATGATGCCAAAATTTGACAAGAGTTTAAGACCTAAATAAGTTTAGTTCATAAATAAATCAAAGTATAAATAGTATTATAAAATGAATGTCATGTCCTTTACAATTAGAAATATCACATCAAACTAAATTTTAACTTGATTGTTACAACGTACAAAATAAATTAAAGCAATTATTTAATAGAAGAATAAAATTTAAAAACTAGTTGAAGTTTTAATTATGTGTTACATTTTTTCTAATTTTATCTTAAACCTAGACTTTCCACTCCATTAAATATAGCATATAACATGCAGATTTTCTTAATGGGTGATTTCTATGCTAGGTGCGAGTCTAATGAACTCGCACCTCATTTGTGTCTTTCTCTTTCTAACTTTCTCTCTAGATAGAAAGAAAAAAATACAAAATGAGGTGTGAGTCCAATATAAAATAAACCTTCTTAATGACGTTCCCTCTCCATTAAACACATAATTTCTTAATGATACCTCCTCTCCATTAAATACTGCATGCATATTTCCCTAATGACACCTCATCTTCATTCAATACCGCATGCACACCCTTCCTTAATGAAAGGAAAATTATAAAAATACCCTTAGTATTTTTAAAAAAATTAGAATAGATTATGCTATGACATTTGTCGTATGCACAGCATGTGAGTCCAATGGACTTAATGCCAGCATAGAACAAACCCTTAATGACATTACGGGTGCTCTTAATTAAATACTGCATGGCCATCCAGATTTCCTTCGATGGATTAGCACCCAGCATAAAATAAACTATTTTCTTCGTGGCACCCTTTCCTTAATTAATGAAATTTAACCTCCTCTCCATTAAATACCGCAAGTCTTCAAATCCCCTTCTTGATCTCGAATTTTTGCCGTCCAAATTTGCGATCATGGCATCTCCTCTTCGGATATTCTTCCTTTTCGCAATTGTGTGCTTCAACTTCATCTTGGTGCCTACCGTAGTCTACGTCAATTCATCACAAAATCCAAGAAGATAAGCAGAGTAAAATATATTTATTTGTTAAATTTCTTTTAGACGAGGAAGCATCTCCTCAGACAATCTTCTTCTCCTCTTCCTAGTCCACCTTTTCCTCATTTTCCTCATTTCTCTGACAAGCTATCTTCTCCCCTTCCTCCTTATTTGACTAGCTATCTTGTTTTCCTTTTTCTTCTTTTACAGCCTTTTCCACTTCCTCTTTTGTCTCCTCCAACTTCACCTCCCTACTCCACATCTAACGACCTCCTTGGAGATGGTAACGATGGAGGAAAGAGGAAAAGATGAGAAGAAAATCAACATAAGAGAAGGGTGGAGGAGATGGTGGTGGTGCTGAAGGAGGAAGATAAAGAGATTGTACGAGGAGAAAGGAGACAAAGGGAGAAAAGGACAATATCATAAATTCATAATAAGAGGAGGTAGTCGAAAGAACAAAAGCAGAAAAAAATTGTGTTGTCATAATGCACATCAAAAAAAAATTATAAGTATTTTAAATGGCAAATTAACAAACCATAATCAAGTCAGTCAAATTCAAGGACCACCAGCTCAACCAACGCAAAGCTTGATCCGAACTTAAACACTACGATAATAATCAAAAGGAATCTTGATACTTTTGTTGGCTTATAGATATTGAAGTGAACCATCAATCCACAAAGAACAAGAAAATTAGCCTCGTTTGGTTTTCCTATCATTTATAAGAGTATAACTTGACAAAATTCTAATTCTTTATCTTAACTTTGTACCCTTGCAATGCAATACCTCATCTGAAAATTTGAAATTTATCACATTTACATCACATTATGACAATTGTGAGGATCAATAATGTTGAGCACATATTATCATGTGAGATATAACAAATAACACTTGAAAAAAGAGAAATAAAATCGGAAACAAAGAGATGTCCAACAATGAAAACCTACATGCTGGAAGAGTAGGCTCAACCGCTCAAGAACTCCATTAATATTTATGAACACTTTTGATATCCAAATAACCAGATACAGAATCATTCCCAATTCTAAGAGGATGAAATTAACTTCAGACGAACTCTCTGTCCAACTAACCAAATTTCTATTTTGGCCAACGTTTTTCTAACAGACTAATCAAACAAGTCAAAACTCAAAACCGGAACCCCCCCCACCCCGCCCACAAAAAAAAGAAGAAATATTTACACGTTTATTAGACAAAATTTTCAGTAAATGAATCAATTCGTGTAAATACAAGTGGAGAATAGAATTAAAGTTGGAACACTCGCATGTACAAATCTCGCAGAAAAATTAAAACAGCATTGAGCTATCATGCTGCTGGCTACCAAATCATGCATCCATGTTCAATCTGAAACAAGAACGGGACAACAAGATTAGCACCAATAGATACCCCAAAAAATTATGTTGCTATAGAACTAAGCAGCCCACAAGAAAACAAATAGATTGTAGTTATGGAACAAGGCAGTCTCTGCTTTTCAAACAATAATAAGTAATAAATTTTCAGTCCAACGGACCACTTAAGATTTTAGCTTGATGCCAAGGAGGAGCTCTGCTATCAGATTAATCCCAAATATGAATAAATTGGACTGGTCAATGGCTAAAACAAAGCTTAATGACCAAGGCAAAGTTAATAGTTCAAAGGTAACTGAAAATAAGAAACTGCAGTATCGTAATCAAGAACCACAGATAAACAAATTGGTCAATAGAATGACCTCCTACTACAATTATTCACATAGTAAATAGATTCAAAAATATTTTTAAGTAGATCGGACATTTAATAGAAAAGACATGGCATGTAAAGCTTAACTTCTCGTTCTAACATTTAAACATGTTGATAAATATTTACCTTAGTAATAACTCAGTATCAATCTTTGTCCAAATTACAATACAGTAGTGTGTAATGTGGGCTGAGTCAATTAATAACTAGTTGGAGCATCAATTTTATGTTTTCCCAATGTTTCTGTTTTTTCTGTTCCTTGTTTTAGTTGTACAAATAGCTTAACAAAATTTCAAACCATAGAAAAATAGTGTTCTCAGGACCATGTATGTCTTTTACTGCTAGTCAAATGATAGATACTGTTATCAAGAAGTTTTACCTTATGAAATATCTGCATCAAAACTGACAGCAGCATGAACCCTACTGCATAGTGCTGCCCTCGGATACGGTTAGTGTAAATGGTCATGTCAAAGATATCCCTGCAAGTAAAGAAACATTATAAATTAATACCAAGGGCAAAACTGAAAGATGAATGTGAACCTTCGAATACTTTTACCGCTTAGGGATAGGTTAGCAAAAGCTTCATGTTAGAAAACCTACATATTAGATGTCTTTATGCAACCAAATGCTATTTGCTTCATTCTTAGCCAGAACCTAAGGTGTTGTTTGGTTAGCGAAAACTATTTTCTAGTTTGGTTTTAGTGAAACTAAAAACTTTGTTCTCCACTTGGTTTTGAGAACCTCATTTCTGTCTCTAGTTTTCTCTAATTTTTACTAGTTTTCAGTTTTTTGGAAACGCTTTTGGTTAATGAAAACAACGTCTGAATACTTATTTGGTTATAGAAAATAATATTAATTTTCATTGAACAAATTTAGTAATAATCATAGGCTTGTACTTTAGCGTCTCTCTAAAATTGCAGGCATAAGTCATCGGTTCAAATCCGATAAGGGGCTTTTCTCCGTTGTTCAAAATGTTGAGTTTTATTTTTGTATTTTTCTAATCGTCCCAAACTATCTGACAATAGCGACAAAATTTTCTCAATTCTAATCTACCAGGCATATTGGAGAAATAGAAGGAACATGTATCACACGTGCAAAATTTCATTGTCATGTTAAAATGAAATGATTCGTTATTAGACCATGTATTTGATGAATCAAATACATCATTATTGTATACTCTTTGATATATATGGCGCAACCAAGTAAACTAATTCATATGAAACAATTCATAAAACTTAATATGATAGTAAAAGAAAGTCGCATATCGATAAAAGTAAGAGGAATCACTATTCAACATTATAATTTGGACTACATACTACTAAGATAAATTTGCTGAAAATCAAAATATGAATTTTTATATACATTTTAAAACAAATTAAAATATAATTAACTTTGGTAATCAATACTATTAGCTTCTCGGCATAATTATCAACTCTGTTTTATAATTAAACTATTATAAAGTTGAAAAAGAGAACTTTATAGGTTCATAAAATACTAATCATGTATTTGAAGTTATGGTTGTAAAATATTTGTAAGATTTAATTAAGTTATTGGTAATTTAAGATTCTTTTTGTTCAATTAGATATAAAATTAATTAATAAATATAATAAAATTTCAAAAAAAATAAGTTCAATGGTGTAAAATTAGTTTTGAATAAATTATAAATAGATCAACTTTAAGAAAATTGAATTATTTTAAAAATTAGGTCTAACTCAATTAGATATAAATTGGTTTAATTAATTTGTCAATTTAAGATAATAGTTTGAGTTGAAAATGATTATTTTTATTTTGAATTTTATAAATTAGATATCGTTTGATTTATTTGTAAATTAATTGATTTTATAAAAAGATATTTATAGTTAGAAGTTTGCCATTGTATTTTGATATCAAAACCGATAGTCTCGAAATCACGGAAAACACCTTCTGGCATTTTCATTTTTATTAAGAAAAATAGCTTCATCGAAACCTATTAGATGCAAGCAAAGTTGATGCAAACACTACATACAGAAATTAATAAAAGAAAAACAAGCTAAAGAATTAGTTTGAAAAAGAAATAAAAAATCTGGGACTAATGTAAGAACATCACATACCATGATACGGTTTCGTTGTGCTGGACTCCAAAGCATTAAAAAGGATATTTGGCATCTCAAACCAAACTGAAAGCACTTCAATCATATTTCCCCATCATTGACGTGACAAAAGCAGGCAATTGAAATGTCCGAGCTGCTAAGAATCCTTGAGGGCCCAAAGGGGCTTAAGAGAGACCTTTCTGGATTTAAACTCTTTGATTGATATACCTTCAGATATTTCATCCTCCTAATTTCCCTTTTTTTCTAAATACTCAGGTGTGCCATGGCTCTGAAAGTCATTCTCTCTTTCTTCGGTATGCGGTTCTGACAGTCATTATGTCTTTTTTCTTTATGCAGTGTTGATATTGGAAAATATTATCTCTTTGGAAAATAAAATTTTACCGGCAAAATCAAATCCAACCATCACTAATTTTCCCCCATCTTTTCCAGCAGTAAAGCATATGAGAGCAGAAGTGGCATTATCTACTATTTATATCCATGGAAGTGCTCTTCCCTTTCCTCAAACTCCTAGCGGCCAATTGACTCCAGAGAAAGGCGTACAAGTCGCAACAACCCTTGTACATTATGAAAATTGACATCAAGAACCTTTCTTACAGAAGATATGCAATCCACCCTGTTCTTTTCTAGGCTGACACTAGCAGCTGTGATACAAATTTCTGTTTTCCGAGTTGCTTCAAATGCACAGTTTAAATCATTTGTCTGCAATAAAGCACAGTTAGGTTATTCCCAGTAACATAAAGAAAAAAAATCAAAGTACAAATAACTACAATGCATGAACTTTGAATTTCAAGAAAAAAGCAATATGCTTAATATTCTAATAGACAAAACAACAATACTACTGAAACGGAATTTACACAAATATAAGACTATCATAAGATCATCATTTTGTAATAATATTGTTTGGTTGAGGATCATTAAACAGACATTACTTAAGATCATAAAAAGAAAACAAAGTTTTAATTTTCCTAAAGATAAACACAATCATCACTCATTCCATCATGCAGACTGAAGTGTCCATATCTGTATACAACAATTGATATCATGTCTATACCATTTGCCTAGATAGTTGCAAAGAACAGGTGAATCATGAACTACCAAGCATGCTCGCCTTTCGAGAAAAAGCAGTCAAAGATAGCCCAAACTCTCTGCCCACCAAATAGAAACTACTATTCTTGCAAATTTCAAAGATAAGTACATATCTTTCAGAAAAAAAAATAACCTAACAAAAAGTTTAGTACTCTCATTAATGAGACAACAAAACTTTAGAAGAGCATGCTACAAACTATAATATACTTCAAATCTTTTACAATCATTCAGGTAACATAAGGAGCCTATCGTCTTACACATTAAGAATTAAGAGAAGGCTACCTAATCAGACTTCAATTACCAAGTTTCTAATTGCAAAAAAAAACTTGAGGCATACGCTATGCCCACATCATTTATAGTAGTAAAGAAATTATTGAAATAGTATAAAATATAACTTACATAGTGAAGCAACCGCATAACTTGATGATGGTGGCGTGCAGATATTGCATGGTTGCCAGCAACTTGAGGAGAATTAACACCCTTCACTGAAGCATTCTTAGCCTGGTTGTTGAAATTATCAACATCCGAGGCAGAAGATGATGGTGATTCACCTGAAACAAAAAGTAGATAGTCAAAACCAAAGTGTTAATACTTAATACACTCTGCAACTCAAACAATGGGAACATAACCAAACAAGAGAATGAAAAGGACATAAATTGCCACCAATTTTACCAAAAAAATCTATGCTGCTAATGCAAGTAGCAGCTTCCTTTTTATGCATGATTCTGACAATTAAAAGAAGATTAAGAAGGGGGAAATCATAAAGGATGAACATTTAGACAGAACATAGAAGATACCCATCAAGTAGTAGACCTATTCATCAGCAGGCCAAACAGGAGCAACACTACTCAAACAAGACAAACCACACACACTTCACCTACATGCTACACTAACCAGCAAAACTAAAATTTTTAGGCACCTGAATAGAACTATATAATTCTTCTTTTTCAAAAGATTAAAGATAAGTACAAGAATGATGGACTTTCATTGGATAATGGATACTAAAAGATCAGGATGCAATGTCAAAAATGTCTAGTTGGATACAGTAGTCAACTACTAAGGATAATATCAGTAGTCACCAAATCTTAGCTGTTGTTTTTATGTCTAGAACTTTTTCTGCCTCTTTTCACGGACCAATCCTAACTGACTTACCTCAATTAACTAGTATATCTATAGGTTCTCTTTGTACATGCCATTCATTTAGCTGGTGCATGATAGTAAACAAAATATGCAAGTTATTCACAGTGTCTACCAAAAATATGATTCTGTAGAACTTCATTTAAAATTATGGCTATTACTGTATAGTAATGGAAAAGTACTAGTGTTTTTGCCCAATAGTTTAAAAGAATGCAGTGCTATTAACACATGCTAATAGCAACACATGTCAGGACTCAAAACTTAGATTTGGTATTCATATATATAAATAAGCTTATTGAACATGCTGGATTCATTTATGGCCTCTTTGGTTGGAGGAAATAGATGGGGAATAAAATAATATTCTCAAACCTCATCTATTTCTTTGTTTGGTTGCAAGAAAATTACAAAAAATATAAGTGGGCCCCAAGGAATAGATAGGGAATAGTATTCTTCATTCATGGGGAATTTTATTCTCCATCTGAACATGAGGAATAGTATTACTGGTTTATTCTTGATGGCTTTGTACTATATTGTCCATCAAACTTTACAAAAATTATATCCCATGAGTAAATTATGCCATGAGTAAATGATTATAAATGAAAAAATATATTGACTATCAACTATATTCCTAATTAGGCATGAGTAAATTATACCATGAGTAAATGATTATAAAGAATATAGTGTCATCATAATCAAACAAGGTAATTTCATTCCTACAATATTCCTAATTCCAACCAAACAAGATAATATTATTCTTTATCTTTTTCATTCCTTGTCTATTCCTATTCCATATTATTCATTCCGTCCAACCAAAACACACCCTGAATATCCAATGACGACACTATAAATTTCCTAGATATTGCATCAATAGCCTGATTCCTTTTTTTACAAAAAAGAGACCATGGAACATGCTACTTGTAGTGGTAGAGTTGACTGGAATATAATCAACTATGCCTAATGGATACCCTGCAAGGTTCAATTACCCAATGTGGTTGTGATGGCTACAAGAAAAAAAGTCATGTTTTCCATTGACCTTATGAACTTATACTCTATGAATTAGATCCTTTGTAGAAAAGTGTTTATGAATGGTACAAATTTAAATAACCTGGAGGGAGAAATTGCAGAGCTGCTTGCAAATCATGACGGTCTTTGCTCGCGTTTGGATTTCTACAGTACGCAGCTTTCAGATAAGCCACTTCAACGCATTTGTATGCAAGAGAAGCAGCAGCCATGTCCTTGACCTTCTCATACTCATGGGCCACAAATCTGTTAAAAACAATTAAGTAATAGCAGAATCAAGAAGATGCCTAGAATCAAATTTATAAAATAAAAAGTTGCACTTTAAACATCTGCTATACATTGAATATGAGGCACATACATTAAGTTGCATATACAACTATGTATGTTTGTGCAGTGTGCTATCCAATCTCTGTGAGAATGAATATGTAAATAAAATGTAGTTTACCCTCTTTGCATTTCTATGATATTTAAAACTATGTGACAGTTTAAAGTTACTAAAACACATACTCACATTTTTCTTACAACTTAGCATCAAACAAATTAAAAAGAGAAATATCATTTCGCAAATCATTCATTTAATTGTAGTGTATAAAAGCATAAGCTTAATACATTTTTCAGATATGATTATTTTCTCATATGGCTTTGCATGTAATATAAGTGCTTTCAAAGCAAGCCAAATACAGCACAAAAAGGGCAGCATAATCTAACCTTACCCCTACATGGAGCAGAGAGGTAGTCTTAAGTATATACTGCACAAGTGCCCAAATAATGCATATACAGTGCGTCAGTGTGTCATACTTGACTGCCCGTACATAGCAATCTCTTTTCGGCAGGTTGAGATAAATATTTAGTCCAATCCTTTAAGTTAAATATTAGTATGATAAGATATCATGGCTGGTAGCTTAATTCTCTCTTATAACTTGCTCAGTTCAATTTATAACTGGGGTTTCATTATATAGTCAAAAACGATTATTTAGATCAATCATCAATTTAA
Organism: Canna indica; assembly: GCA_034359265.1. NCBI lineage: Eukaryota > Viridiplantae > Streptophyta > Magnoliopsida > Zingiberales > Cannaceae > Canna > Canna indica. Next base: position 2,433,005 of record CP136891.1, read on the forward strand.
ATAAAAAATGTCGGTGTGTTTCCAGTTTTTTCCCTGATATTTTCCTTGGTAACAACAGTTACAGCACAAACACTACAAGAAGGTCAGGTTCTACTAATTATGTTGCTGGCCATCTTGAAAATGAGAAAATCCATTATCTCTAAGAAGAAAACAGAAACATCCATCCTGATGTGTAACTAAAAGATGGCCATAAGCCATGATAAAAATGAATTTGAAATTTCCTGATCGACGCAAGTAATGTATAATTAGTTGTGATGCATAGTGCATACAGATTAAGCACAAAGTAAAAAACCATAAATGTCTACGATAACATCCTAGTTATGAGAATATCATATTATATAGCAAAAGCCTTATAAGGTTCATTATAAGAAAACAAGAGAAACTGTTTGACATCTCATTTCCGTTCCCATAACTATTACTCCAAAGTACTTGCAAGAATAAATCAAAGCATTAAGTAATATAACTTTAAATTGCCAATTGGGAAAAAAGATGAATGCCTAAACAAAGGTTTGAAACTATGAAATCTGAAAAGAATACCAAGAGACCACCCAAGATTAAGGACCAAAAGAACCAGAAGGTGATAGAATATTGTCTGGATTTATATAAGTTATCCATTAAAAAACAGAATAAAAGTAATCCATCAAGATAAGTTAACCTACTCGCACAGTTTTGCAGTTTCAGAGTACATTTTGGCTGCTTCTACTTGCTTAGAAGTATCAAAGTTGACAGGTTCCATGAGAGCAGCAACATATAGAAACTTCAAGGCAGCCTCAAAATACAGACCAGTGCTTTCAAGTTCGAGTCCTTCATTCTGCAAGAAAATTGATAAGAGATAAAAGAATTACAACATTATCCCAAAAGATGATATAGCAATATATGAAATTGTTATGCTAACCTTTAAGCGATTAGCTGTGTGCTTGAGATCTCTCGCTTCTTTCAAAAGAAGAGAATGATTTTCCTTTCTCATTGGACTTGATGAGTCAGGACCACTAGGAGTGGATTGTCTCACATTATTATGATGCAAGCCATTATGCAAATCTGTCTGTCTGCATTGTTTCGCCACTTTGGATGCACCAGCATTAGCAGCATCAACTGCACCTACATCTAATCTACTTGCCTTAAGAGGTGAAGACACTGTATGCGGAACCTGAATTTGTGATTCTTGTTTACTACCAGAAGTCAGTTTCAATTGTGGCCTGGCGAGTCCAGACAATTTAGGGTGGTATCCGTTCCTATCTAGAGAATGATGTTCTTGAGAAGAAGATGCTACTTGAATTTCTGGTTTAACACATTTGATTTCCTCAAAAGTCTTTGGAGTTATACCATAAGTGGAACAATCTTTGCTTGAATATTGTAAGCTTTCTTTCTTAGGTTTTTTAGGTACTCTAGGATCATCTTGATGAACATCTCTTTTGCCTTTTGATTTCAAGTGTCTCTCCATTTTTCCATTATGAGAACCTGACATATAAAAAATATAAGAAACAAGAAGCAGTTTGTTCGTATAGCCTACAAAATGATGGTGCGCAAAATGTTACCTCCATCTGAATAGAACCCATTAGTTTTAAGCTTATCTTTTTGCTTCTGTTTCTGCTTCTCTATATTGAGGTCCGTTGATCTGCTTGTATTACCAAAAGCACCTTTGTTTGATGCATTTATTTCAGATGGATGGAACTGATTTGGACCACCTGAATTTCCACATTTAATAGAGACCTGCTGGTCATTCTTCACAGAATTTGGTAAGTGGGGAAGAGTGGACTGGCTTGCTATATCTGGAGCACACTTTGGTGCAATTTTCTTCTTTCCAACTGTAGGCACCTCTTGAACACTAAGTCCAAGATTGTTATCAAGATGCATTCCACTTGTCAAAGATGCATTACAGGGAGCAACATCATGACAACCATCTGATTTCACACCATTTTCTAGGGGAGGGGCAAGATATAATGCACGTAGAGCACTTGTTGTCTCCTCCTCGCTCACGTCACAACTATTCAATCCAGGCCTATCATAAGATTAAGTGCAAACTATCAAATAAACTAAAACCACAGGAAATATAGAGACAAAAGGAAACAACTAAATTAAACAAAGAATTCTATGTGATGAGAAACTCACAACCAATTCAGCAATTTACATTGCCATTTCTTTGGAAGATCCTCAGTAATAGTCCCATATGGTAAGATGCGCCATTTTTGGCATATATCACAACATACCCAATTATCCTCATCAGGCGCTTGAGGGGCAACAGTTGCACCTGCAGCTGAGGTGTTGCATGTTGAAGGTGCGAGTACGGGCCTACTAGCAGATGCTCCTGGGATCAGGGTGCTCTCAGCCTTTTTACCACCAAGCTTTTCTTTAAATGCCTGAGTAGATATAATGGTCTCCTTCTCAGGCCTATTCTTCATGGTCTTCTGCTTACTATTTAAATTAACATCAACTGGATCAAGGGCATTCTCCAACTCTTCGGCTCTGACATCTCGGTCAAATGTTCCACAAGAATCTCTAATTGAAGCCCCAGTCAAATCTTTACTTGATGTTAGAACCTTGGGCTTCTCAGCACGGCCTGCTTTTGCATGAGAAGCTTTCTTCTTTTCCTTTGACGTTGCAGATGAATATTCACTTATAATTTCTTTAGAACATTCCCCAAATGATCCAGAATTGGTTTTACTTACCCTCAGTTTCTTTCTTCTGTCAGATTTGTGGTCCTTAACTTGTAACTTCTTCTCTGTAAATGGTGAAAAGTTTGCCTTAAGATGATTAGCAGGTGCAGCTTTTTGTTCATTCATCTGTTTGAGTCCACTTGAGTGGTTATTTGAAGTATCAGAACCTTTCTCAATACTTTTTCTGCCTTCTTCTCTATGTAAATCAGTTTTCTCATCATTTATATTACTTGCAGTTCGCTCTCCCAGTGCCTTCTCCAGAATGCTTGCTTTTGAATTCAGTTTTCTGCTTGACGGCATTACTTCATTTCCAGAATTGCCAGCCCCGTCATCTGTTGTACTTTCAATTATATCAAAATGATTATCCTTCAATGAACCAGGACGGTTTAATCTTTCCTTCAGTAAGGCCTTTTTTCTTTTTCTTTGGAGATCCAATATGTTATTGTCATTTTTTTCTGTATTCCCAACTAGATGTCTTTCTGATTTCTTCCCCACATTTTTTGAGATGGACAGTAGCATATTCGAGGAATTAGAAGGAAGCTGTTGTCCTACATGGGTTCCAATGTCAATTTCCCTTCTCAATATGACATCAGATTTGGCTTCTGAGTCTTTTATCTTCCTTGGCCTAGCTTTCTGCTCTCTTGACTTAGAATGTGTTTCCATCTGGTTTTTTACTTCTCCCCAAAGTATAGTAGAGTCCTCAAAGTCTGTACCTGCTAGAGGCATTCCCTTGTATAATATTTCCCTTTTGGAATTCTTAATAATTGGAGTCTCCTTTTCCATCAACTGAAATAGATTATCTTGAAGAGGGGAAAGTAAAAAGCCACCAGGAATCACAAAACATGTCATAACCTGCTTCATTAATTTAACATAGGAATCACAAACCACAATTTTGCACAAAGATGAACAGCAAAAATGATAACAGTGTACCTGGATTATACTATTGGGAGATTCATCAGGCAGATTTTGGAATTCAGGAGACATCCCTCCACTTCCATCTGGGCTGTCCTCGAATGATGAAGATGGAGAAATATCTAGGCCTAGACCGCTATATATAGCAGCATTATTGTTAGGCAGAGTGTTAGCCTGACCCACTTTAATGCGAACTTTCAGTGATTTTTGGTCGGTACCATTTGTCGTCTTATTAAAGGAGTGCTGTGAAATACTTTCCTGAGCGTTTGGTTTATTCATAAACTCCTTTTTGGATTTGTTGTCTTGTGGTGGCACTATGAGAGTGTCACTTTTAAAAAAAGATGAACTCATTATAACTGAAGGGTTCTGATTTGTGACCTGTACAGTGTACAAGTAAGGTAATAAAATCAGAGAATAATCTTGTTAAATAACTACAGATATTCTTTTGCTTTTTCGGCTATGCGGCAACAATTCCTACGTACAATCTTCTATCATTACAATTAATGCAATCAAAGTATATAGTCATTAAGTAAAGCAATGACAACAAATTGTTAGCTGGTTACGATAAAATTCCTCATTCTGAATTTTAAGGTTTACTTATCACTTATATCACCTTAAACAACGAATGTACCTTGACCGATGCATTGTACGGAGATCTCTTGACATTTTGGTTTGGAAGTCTCTGTGGACTTCTAGGTTGACATAAATTGGAAGGAGAACGCTGATAGGTAGGTAAGAATGAACCATATCCTCCAAATTTTGCACCTATTAATGAGTTAAATTCTAACAATCAGTACTAGTTTGGATATTAAACATTGTCAGGGAACCTAAATTTGCCTTACCCAAGGTCTCCGCGGAGACATCAGCTTCAAAGTCCTTCTGAAAATGACCCAATACATCCTGGATCTTTTCGTCCTGAAAGAAAATGTCAATGCAATCAGTTACCATCATCAAAATTTAAACAAGTTCTATTAAATTCCATGATCATGTGTGTAATTGACATCTCAAGAAAAAATGGCCAAGTAACCTGCCCCCAACCCACCCCCAATTCACATGCCTTCTAAATTCTAATGCAAGCAGTTCACTAGGGTTCTGAGACAAATGTGCAAGGTCAACTTCTCTAAGTGCCACAATATTTGCAACTGAGGCTTAAGAATTCAGGAGACAACCTTAAATTGTGCCACTCCATCATAAAAGTTCATGAGACCATACAAGACAAAAGGGACTTTGTTCTCTATGAATTCAGAGAATTGGATATGTCATTATTTTAACTGAAAATATCCATTTTGAAAAAGCATAACATATTTACGTTTTCATCTCAAATTGTGCTCACGAAAGACAAACAACAACAAATCCCGGTATTCAATCAGCCAGAAAAATAAAGAACTTAATTTTATAGCATAAAAACAAACAAGAAAAAAGAAACGCCCACAATAACACTAATTTCAGCAAAAATTCTTCCGGCATATAAATTTTTCAAATTCAAATATGGGAAAGATCCGAATTTTATTCGGAGGCAAGCCTTACGATGTAAGAGAGAGCATCAGGGTCGACGCAGGAGTCATCCTCCTGACCTGACCACGCCTCGCCTTCCTCAAGCTCGTTCTCCTCCTCCATCCCCCGTCCTACAAACCCTATCCCCTTCCTCCCATCCTCCCTCCTCCCCACCGACAACATCCAATCTCCCCTCTCTGTCCTCCGCTCCCCTCCCTCTCTTCCTCGCACCACACTCAAAACCCACAAATCTATTCAATTCATCAGCCTCACGGTAGTTCCCAGCCGCAGCCCGGCGGCTCAAACCCTAGAACCCCTCACGGACGGAGGGCCGCGACAGAATCCCGCGGCGATCGGCGCGAGCAAGAGACGCAGCGCGGCGAACTCCGAGACCGGGAATCGAATAGATGGGAAGAGATCTCTCGGGATCGGCGATTCCCGCGAGCTAGTGCAGGGTTTCGTATCGATCTCTCTTCTCTCTCGCTCTTCCTCGGAGGCGTTCTCTGAAGAGAGTAGAAAAAAATAAATGAAAATGTAAAAGAAATAAATTGATCCTTTTTTTATGGAAATAGGTTGGTTGTTGAGTTAATATTTATTTCATTATTAACGAGTTTTTTAAGACTTCAACACGGATAAATCAAATTATAAAAAATAAAAAATGTAGTTAAGATCTTTGAAATTGTCTTCTTGAATAATTAATTCAAAATTTAAATGATATGTCACTAAAATTTATTTTATTTGAATATTAGAATATAATCAAACGAGTTTTGTGTGCAATAAATTTGAAATAAATCAATATTTCGTTTATTAATTCGGATAAAATAATTCTAAATGTATTGTTGACATAAAAACAAAATATATTGTCAAAAGAAATAAAGAATGTTCTTCTATTTGATATTCCCACGATAAAATGAATACTGACTTTTAAAAACAAGAAAGGGAATTCTGAATCTTGATCAATTTCGTTTGATTATGGTAAATTCATCATAATTGATTTGGAATATTATTTTTATCCTTCATGGAAATTTTTCCATATACTCCTCTTAAATCAAATTGAGGTTTATCCACTAGACATTCTTTTTAAATTTTGAACCAGTTGTTAAAAGAATATTTTATTTATACAAAATAAATAAGAATATCATATAATCGATCGGTGGTAATATTTTAATATGAATACAATGTGTCCTATAAATATTAATAACTATACATATTATAATAATTATTTGAGTCCAATTATATTATGATTAATTACTAAATATATCCTCCCTTGATGATTTTTTCTAATATATCTCAAATTTTAATTTTTCTCAATAATATATTTCACATTTTAATTGATTTTAATTATATCACACCGCCAATGTAGTATTAAATTTATCGTTTGGATGCTGACGTGACACTGTTGACGTGGATCAATATTGTCACGTCAGCACTCTAAATTAATAAAAGATTAAAAAAAAATCATGACATTAGATGTTTTTAATAAGGTTTAAAGCATTATATCTAATATATCTCGACTTTTAGGAATTTTTCAAAATTATCATGCCCCAAAATCTAAGGTCACATGACCGGCCGGAATACACATGCGTACTCTTAAGCCTACCCAAATATGAACACCAATGTGAAAATAAAAAGTAACAATCATGCATTCACCAAAAGAGTTTAACTAAGAAACAACTTCAAATCAATCCTAAACGTCAAAATTTACATCACAAATGACTCAAAAGGAAAATGCAAAATATTTCAAAGACTCCACTACGACTACTCGTCACGAGATCTGGACGCACAGTAATTTCTGACTCAAAAGAAAAATGCAAAATAACTATCATTATGTTAACCTATTTAGCACGCACCATTATTTCTCACGATTTTTGCTCACTTGAATGTTAACGGCAAGGATGTGGTAATTTTTGTCATTCGTGAAATATTATTTTATTATTTTAATCAATTTATATTATTATATTATTAAAAAAAAAATATTGCTTCCTTCTGCCCCTCCTCCATCGCAATGGTCGCCCACTACACCACGTCTGTGAGCAGCTCGAGGAGGAGGACGCCGAAGCCAAGAGATCCTTCGTCGAGGAGCAGGAGGACGTTGAAGCCAAATTTTGTCTCCTCCCCCCAATCTTACGAAAGCTGCTCCCCTCCACCATATCTAACAGAGCTCTTCCTCCTCATTTCTTGTTATCTTCCCTCGGTGGATCTGCAGGAGCTCGCCAACACAATGCACCGCCGACTACCCAAGTGCATACACTCCGCGATCTCTGCCCACACCAGTCGGCTATCGTACGCCACCGATCGACTGTCGCCCCTCCTGCAGACTCGCCCCAGCCGCCATCCGTCGTTGCCCTTCTGCACACTCGCCTCGCCACCCCACCTTGCAAACTCGCCTTGATTGCACACCACCAACACACGATCTCTAGTGGCATATTCGCCTCCAAGGAAGACTTGCCCGTCACTCCATCATCTCCAGTGGCAGAATCGCTCGCTCACGTCCTCCTTCCTCCACCGTCTCCTTCTTCCTTCCACTGCTTCATCTCCAAGATTTCAAGTGTTGCTCCATCCAAAGTCCCTGATCGTGATCCTATCCACAATCATGCATACTTTCTTGTCGTCGCTAGATTAGATATGCGAGCCAATCTCACAGCCGCACTTGTAGATCGAGTTGCATCTCTACTGCCGCATTTGTAGATCGAGTCGCATCTCCACTGTTGCACACCCACCGCGACATCACTTCTCCACCAGATCAGCCTCCGCAAGCTAGCCAACTCCGCATTCAGAACTTCGCAAGCCTAACATCGCCTACTTCTCTTCTACATTCACCTTTATGCCAAGATATCCTTAGCCGGGGTGATACAGGCCCTCCGCTCGACGGAGGCCATCGCCAGTCCGACATCTACCCGACGTGGTGCAGTGGGCGACCATTGCGACGGTGGAGGGGTGGAAGGAAGTAGCAAAAAAAATTTAAAAATTAATAATATAATAATAATAAAAACTGATTAAAATAATATTTCATGTAGGATAAAAATATATACCATAAAAATAATCAAAACAATAAATAAAAAAAATATAGAAAAAACAAGTTTTATTCGAGAGTACTTACTTGTCCTAGCTCTATTTCTATTGTATAATATTTTCAAGACATAATAAACATATAAATTGTATTTATCACTTTTGTCATATATCGTGGTTCATTTTGCGCGCACCAACTATGGGACAAAACCGAGTTATCATGTTCAATACCATATTTTTAATGATAACAAATACACCAAAAAAAATCATAATTTCTACTATTATTAATTACATTATTACATGGAATTTTGTTTTTGTTTAATGTAATTGTGCAAAAGCTAACCCATCGTAACAAAAAATAAAATAGTGAGAGAAATACAATGTGCCGTTAAAAATAAAGAACAAAGTACTATAATATATAGGTTTAATTATATTTTTGATCTTTTAAAATATCATATTTTTTTCATTTGGTCCATCGTTTTTAAAAAAATTTTGTTTAGTCTTTCAAAAATTATTTTTATTTTTGTTTGGTTCCTCCGTCAATTTTTCATTAATTTTTTATGTTAAGTGTCAACATGGAATGCTGACATGGACTAAAGAATGATCAAATGAAAAAAATAAGATATTTTAAAGGATTAAATGAAAAAAAAATTAATAACTTAAAGTATAACAATATATATATTAATAATCTAAAGCATAACAATATGTAATTATGTTTTAGGTTATTAAAAAAAAAATTTCATCTAATTCCTTAAAATATATTATTTTTTCTGTTTGGTCCCTCTTTAGTCCATGTTAGCATTTCATGTTGGCACTTAACATCAAAAGTTAACGGAGTGACCAAACGAAAATAAAAATAATTTTTAAGAAACTAGACGATTTTTTTTTTAAAATGAATAACCAAACGAAAAAAATATAATATTTTAGATGATCAAAAATATAATTAAGCCTAATATTTAATATCAATTATTCGTCCAAATAAGTCATTTTGCGAGATGGCATCTACTTTAGTCCAAATTTAATTTAGCTACGTTACTATCGTTTGAACTTTGAAATTAGTTCATCTTCGACTCGAATTATCATGAGATCAATGAGCAATTAAACCAACCAATTGGATCGATCAATTCAAAAAAGTATTAGCAATGATCTCGGGTCAACGCTTATAATTGGAAGTAGGAAAAATTGGTTTAGGAGTCAGATTAGGACAAATAAAAGTCAATATGGAGTCAAATCGACCCAATTGAAATAGATAGAGATGAAAAATAATATAATTCATGGCGAAATTAATTAATTAATACCTAGTGATATTACATCACGAGTACTCTAAACACGAACAAAACGCAACCAATATGCTGCGAGTATCGAGGGTGAAGTTGTCATTTTGTTAGCACAGTTGTTGCGGTTGGTGGAGACGGTGCGAGCGCAAACTGAGCTGACTAGAGACACGTGGGAATATGTAGGGAACAATTTGCTGGTTAAACGCAAACAGCGGTCTGCACCTAGGCCTCCATTTTTGAAGAAAAGTATGGAGATTTTGATAAGTCGCCTACGTGGCAGATTTTGAGGATAGATTGCCGGTGTATGATGTTCCATGGAGGATAAGGATTAGGTGGCGGGTCACTTGGGAGTTAAGGAAACAATGGCATGAAGATGTCTTTACCCATTCCCAGGCCATCCCAAACAAGTCCAGCTCAACTTAATTGAGATGATTCGATTCAATTCGGTCAGCCACAGTAATTTGATTTGATCGGGAGTTTAAGTAGCAATGATTTGATCAGCAGATCAATTCAAACCATGCATTATTAATAAATATGAAGATCCATGGATACAAATATATGACAACAGAGATGAAATAAGTTGACTGAGAATTAAACTCATAATACATAAAATACCCCACATACAATTACTCTACGTTAAGCTTTTATTCCTTATTATCCCCCCAACAATTATGTCAACACCAGTAATTAAGAAAGAGCATAAATAAGATAGATCGATGATCTCCTAATTAATTATTAGTCCCAGATCAACTGAAGATATATGCATCCAATTCTGATGATGATGATGATGATGATGATGCAGCCAGCAGAAGATTTATCCCCTCAACAACTCTTACACTTCAGCCAGTACTTGAGCGTGCTCGCAGCCCTGATCACCCTGCGGGTTGTTGCTATTCTTCTCCGGGAGCTCCACGCCCGCGCTCGGAGGCGGCGCCGCCGCCGCTTCCACGTCCTGGTTGCCGAGCTTTTCATTCGAAGAGCCGTCCTCCTTCTTGTGGTTCATGTACATCAAGTATATGATGATTTGCGTAATCCCAAATATGAACCCCAAAACATTCGGCAGCTGCATGATATATTATACAAATCAGAGCTCGATATATATATTAGAATGCTAATACTGTGTCGAGCTAGCTAGTGTTTGATCGGTAGATTAGTTGATCACTCACCGCGACGAACAAGTCCCCTAAGAGCATTCCGTAGCTGAACCAGGCAATAGCAGAGAGTGTGAGGAAGAAGGAGAGCGAGAAAGGCATGTACTCCACACTCTTAGTTCTGATCACCAGCCGCTGCGATCGAGAGGTCAAATTTATGTAAATTATGGCATGTTTAACTTGGTTGCGCGTATATATATATATATATATATTTGATCTTACAATAATGGTGAGAGGAGCTGCAAAGACGGTGACAGCGAAAGATGCGCAGATTCCTCCTTGAATCTGGGCTCTCTTGTCTCCCTTGATTAATATTCCTGTGAGAAGAAGTATGCCGCCGTATATTCCCACATTCACCAGCAGGATCATCTTGAACGTGCGTGCCTGCATGGATTCAGTAACACACATGAAAACGACTCGATCAGTACTCGAGATGATCAAACGTATACAGAGATCGAAGAGGTTGAGTACTGCTTAATTAATTACGTACCCTGGCTTTTCTCGGGGCGTAAATGATGAAGATGATGAGATAGCAGACTTCGACGAAGCAGCAGCCGATGTTGATGGTCAGCAGCAGCACATCCAAAGTGAGGAAGCCGTAGTAAACCCACATCATGGCGCTGAACAGCGCCACCACATACGGCACCGAGTCGTACGATCCGATCGACTTCATCTTGTAGATCCTGTAGAATGTCGACCTTCCAAAACCGAGAAAAGTAATCAGTAATGCGAATTGCAAATTAATAATTAGATCAGGAAGGAACTGAAGTGCTGAGAGATGAGGTAGCTTACATTGGAGCCAGCACCACCAATCCAGAGAGGATATTCCCTGCACGAGAGAAAAATTAGGCTCATGATTTTAAGCTTAATTAGAATCTGGGAGAGATCGAGAAGAGATGATGATGAGCACCTAGGAGACCAACTAATGTGGCCGCAGGGTTCTCAATGGTGATGACCAGCGTCATTTTGGAGAGAACAAGCGCTTCTCCTTGCCTTCGAGGGAGAAGAGAGAAGGGAGGAAAACAATGGAGAAGAAGCTTGATGAAGGGGATTATACTGCTGGGGTTGGTATTTATAGAGGACAGGAAGGGGAGGAACTGATGCTTGGAATTAATTATTGATTCGGCCTCTGCTTGTTTTACAACTCAAAAGATTTGATGTCATCTCACTGATTAATTCGAAATGCCACAACTCTACTTCTCTGATTTGGAGTGTTCAATCGATCTCCTCATAAGAATTGGAAACTTTAATTTAGTTTCTGTTCAATGTCCTGATATATATATATATATATTATTTTAAATTTTGCATATATGTGTTTTTACAAAAGTATAAAATTAATACATATGGGCAGCTATGAATTGTGTTAGAATTTTAATAATATTTGTATATAGCCTTTACTTTATTTAAAATGGGAAATATAATTAATAAAATAAGTTTCTTGATTATTAGATTAACTCAATATAGAGTAATTATTCATAAACTTTTTATTTCAGGTGAATTTGTCAAGATAAAACATTTGAATATAATGTATTGTCAACACAAAATTAATAGTTTCAAAAAGTAATAAATTATTATACAAAAATTGCATCAATGTTTATTGATAAATATATGCACATATAAAAATTGTTTATAGTAATTTAATAAATAAAATTTCAATGATATATGTAGATCAATATATAGTATTTCCTTGGGATGGATGGAAGGTTAGAAAAATTATCCATATATGAATAAACAAAATAGAATAAATTATTTCCATAGCTGTTGAATAATTTTATGCATATATTCCAATCTATTAGTAATCATTATTAGACACAAAATCCTATATACAACTTAAATTTATCTAAATATATGTATTTGCATGGATATAAATATGAGTGAGATATTAAGTTGTGTATGGATAAATATGCAATTTAATATTATAGAAAATGTTAAACTATATTCTAAAAGGACACATTATCTCTATCGTTTTTAATTAGTTGAGGTAATTTTAAAATATATAATTATAATAATTGATGAGATAAAAAGTGGTTTGATTGATTAATCCCTAACTTTTACATTTAATTTGTTGAATCGATGGCGTGGTGACACATGTATTGCTCTTTCTTAAAATGGGTGACAGCTTCACTGACTTGTTTATCTGCTTCTCTGTTTCTTTTACTAAAAATTACATAGTTTGAACCCGAATTCACAAAAATAGGAAATTGACCAAATACTTTAAATTTATATCAATTGGCAAAACATGACAATTATTTTAAATTTAATCAAACAAATTTGTAAAATAACCAGTAACTTCAACTAATTAGCAATTGGAATTATAATTGTAGCTAATTACCATAAACTAATCTAACACTTAAATTAACAACTAACATAAAATATCTCACAATTAATTAACCTAACATATGAAATTATCATAAACAAGTAACATAAAATTGACTAACCTAAATCAATATAAATTAACAAAAAATTCAACAATTAATTAGCATAAATAAACCTTTGAAATAATTGATTAATTAATTAATTAAACTAATTAATTTTTTTGTAAAAAAAAAAATACTTCAAACACTACTAGAAATTGTGAAAATTACTTCGGCCTATCGTCGACAACCATCAATGGAATGTCTATATCTATTTTAGATGACTTAGATATTAATAATCACATAATTAAACCGATGCTTATTAAAAAAACATCAAAATCGATAGCGGTGCTCAGGCCATCACAAACTAGTAAAACATATGAGGCGACTTTTCTATGGTTATATTTAGTCGTGATGTCAACCAACTTCGAGCACTAGTACTATTCGAGTAGGTATCCAATTTTTTATGTACGCAAAATATACGGATGCCAATGGCAAAGGCATCAGTATAGAAAAAATAATTAAATATTTTTAACTCACGAATATAGAATTAAATATTTGATTAGTAAAAATATATTATTTAACTTCAATTCGAATTAATTTTATTCAATTCTCACCTAAAGAATAATTAGATACAAAGTGTTATTTGTAAAACTTTGGTTAGACTTAAAAAATAATTGAGTGATGTGAGATTAAGGAGAAAAATCGGCGCCAATCAACAAGTGACATCAGTTTCGATGATTTTTTTAGGAAAGCCTGAATTCCAATGTCTAAAACTAGCACGGTGTTTTAGGGTAAAAAAATTAATTTCAACTTTTTTGTAGTGAATAATTATATATAAAACTTATATTATATGTAAATCTAGTTTAATTAATTAATTACTATTATGATAAAAATATATATTTATAATATTTATAGTTAATTTATGTGTGGTTTAATTATGAAAGTATAGGAACATAGTTATTTCGTATTTAGTTATTTATTTTAGCATAAATTTCAGCTCAACAATATCCTTTGCTCTTTGGTATGCGCTCAAATGATATACATAGAATTATACAAAGATTTTGTCAAAATTTGAAACGAAGTTAAATGATACAAGAGATAATTTGTTCAATAAGAATAATATGATTCTCAAATAGAATAGGACTATCTCACCTCAATAAACATAAATAACGAAACATATAATAGTTTGATATATAAAAAGCATATTGGATGATCGAAGCTGGATGTATATGTGATTTGATCATGGACCTTTAATAGACGGGTTTCGAATTTGCATAACTTATTTCTTAAATTTTGTATGTTAGAACTCAAAATTTGTTAGTGATAATAAGATCCAATGCATGTGCTATGTTTGCATCAACTCAAGATTTCTAAATCGAAAAAATATATTCGTGTATAAAAGGATTCACACAAAAATACAATATGTGGATAATTTATCATAAGAAGTTGTATGATGCGGGATGAAGAATCAACAACATAGTCGAGAAAATGTGATCATTTATGACATGGATGGTAGCTCAAAGTAGTGTGATCCCAATGAGCACTCCTTGTTGGCCACCCACTCCATAGAGCAATCACAACTGCGGACATAGGACCTCATAAGTTGTCGTTGTCGCTTCCTTCTCCTCGAAGTTAGTTTTTATATTTTGTTTGATATTTAAATATCAATTTCAATGCGCATATATCATTTTTAATATTTTTGTCTCATTTTGAACATTCATATATCAATTTGAATATCATATCAACATTATAAATGGAATTTGATGTGTTTTGATATGCATCATGTGATTGTAGATGTGTTCTTATTGTTTTTTAATGTATTTGTATGATTTGAATGTGGTGTTTGATGTATGGAAGTGTGAATATATTTGGATGTATTTTTGATATGGTATGCGGATGTATTTGGATGATGTAATAGAGAATTAAATGATGTATATACGAGCTTTTTTATATATAAATTTTAAAATTGTTCCGAAAAAATATATGTATATAAGTGTGGATGGCTTTCCAACGATCAACTACGGGGAATTGCTATTTTGGATGGTTATAGTCGTCATGGAAAGCTTATCAGAAATTTTTTTGGGTCTCAAATGATGCTAGAAGACCATTGTTGAATACATCAACGCCGATCTTGCCATGGTCCGACTATTAAAAAGTCGTGGTTATGCCATTGAAAAAACCTAATCGAAAATTTATCCGAGCACAACTTGAGTTTGGAAGGTCATATATGAGTGCATTCAACAACTATCTTGTGACAGCTCTACCATTGGAAAGTTGAGGTTAATTATACCGTTGTTGATATCGGGTCATGAACGACGATCGCTAGAGTTGTTGTTAATATTATTACCCACGATTATGATAATTTTTTTAGATAATTTGCATGAGTAACGATCACACTACCATAATATCACTAGAGTCATTGTTAATATCGGCACGTTGCAATAATTTCGACCATCGTCGAAGTTAGAGGTGGCAATGGGCCGGGCTTGGGCCGGGCTCGGGTCGGCCCGAATAATTAAAAATTTGAATATTTTTAGCAAGGGATAAGATTCAAACAACCAACCTCTACCACTATTTAAGATGAACTAACCACTATACTAAGGCTCAATAATTGTTTATATATATTTTCAGTAGAATAGTAAGATTACTACACTAGTCTGGCCTAGCCTGTGGGTGCGGGGCAGGTCTGGTCGGGGCCGTGCCGGGCTTGGCACGGCCCATGTGCCTAATGGGTGAGCCCAGCTAGCCCGCCCCTTGGGCACAAACGAACTGTGCCCGGCCCGGCCCAAAGTTGGGCCGGGCACGGCCCATTGCCGAAGTGCTTTACCAGTTCAGTAAGAGAGCTGAGTCGTTTGTGAATTGTGATGCCATTTATTCCAGTGTATATACTGTTTGAATTTTCTAATGGCTATTTTAGAGTATGTTGCTGGGCTTGTCCTTCTAATATAATTAACCGACTCGTTCACGGCCACATATATAAGGCCCATAAAATGATCACGGCCACATGTTATCCTCGTATCAATCCTCGCCGTCGAATATTGCAATGCCTACAATTAGTAGGCGGTGATAACACTCGCGAGTAATTGTATCCGCAGCCGTGAGCCGTGAGCCGCCACGCCGCCATGTTCTTTTCTAAATCTAAAATCTAAATTAACGTGACATTTCATTTCATCGATAAGTAAAAGTCGACAAAGACATGACGTCAGCAAAAGCATATCCAATAATACTGCGAGTGGAGTCCTGTAAACATTCAACTTGCGTATATAAATATCCACGCGAAACACGCCGCATGGCCAGGTCATCAAATTAACGTCGAGTCGGAGAACGTCATGCGGCCCCACATGCATGCAATTAACCCCCCCACGTACCTGCATGTTCCAAACGTCACGTCCCTCAACTCCATCACTAGTTAATATATCCCCTGTGTCATTTCATGGTTGGCCACCCGTTAATTCTTGACCCGGGCATATTAAATCAAATCAGCGGATAGTTAATTAATTAAAGCGATCGAGTTTAATTATAAACAATATTTAAGCACTCATCGATCGAGTACTACCTAAAAGGCCCAGTCAAGGGCACAAATTAAAACAAAATTTACATGATCCAGCCACATGTCACAACCTGATCATGTATGCATTTACAATTAAATCCTTTTAGAAGAAAACCTTGTACAAAATAAAGATAAAGCTTATCAGAAGGTAATCGAGCACTGAGAAAGTAATTGATCTTATAAATTAGTATCAAGGAATTAAATGTAACCTATCGAAAGGATTGCTGCAGGCGGCCACCAGGGCGACTTCTAATTTGGAGTACGTGGAACTCTAAAGAAGCAACGAGAGGGCATCAAGTGTCATCAACACAAGTAAAGAGGCCTTCGTATATATGTGAGTGCGCATGATGGAACAAATTAAGTGTTTTTTTTTAAAAAAATATATATATATTCAATTAGAGAGAGAGAGAGAGAGAGAGAGAGAGAGAGAGAGAGAGAGAGAGAGAGAGAGAGGATAATATTACGAGCATTATAATTAAGAGATCGATATATATATATATATATATGAGCACAAGTAATGGATTCAACTTTTTATCTTGTTGATATCCTCCAAACGCATGCTGTAGCTCTTTTGATGGTCTGTGGTTTAATACTAGCTCTAGTTACGTAAACTATAATAAAAGTAGGAGGTGATTGGAGCAGAAGT
Source organism: Canna indica (assembly GCA_034359265.1). Classification (NCBI taxonomy): domain Eukaryota; kingdom Viridiplantae; phylum Streptophyta; class Magnoliopsida; order Zingiberales; family Cannaceae; genus Canna; species Canna indica. The sequence goes on from CP136891.1 coordinate 2,450,055, forward strand.
ACGAGGCATTAATGCCGGTCTAATATATGTAATCATTGATAGCCAAGTTCAGACGAAGCATTACCATTAATTAATTGATTGGGAAGGCAAAGATGCACAGCGCGGTTCTTATAATATTTGTATGTATATTAGTGTCGAGGTAAAGGTTGAGTAGTTATATATATATTTATTTAGTTGAATTGGATATGATCGATGATTGTGTACTCTATTTGTATTTTGTAGTCGTCAGAATTCAAATAAATCGACCTAATGTCCGTACCAAGTGCACTTGAACTAATTAAGAAGATGCCTTGCTTCACATATAAGGTTTTGCTTCCGCACAAGGAAAGAAGAAAATTACATGTGTAGGAGGTTCACTCTGATGCGTCTGAATCAACTATATATATTGACTTTAAGTTTAACCAACTAGTTAACGTTGAATATAATTAGAGGCCGGGTTACTTAATTGCGCATATAGATTAGATAATCATATATATATGTATAGTTGTTGATTATGTAGATAAAATATATATAACGAATAAAATCAATATGTGACAACTGTTTGTTGTGTAATAGTGAATTAGACATATATATATATATATATATATATATATAGACTTAGTTATCTTAAGTGGAGGCAAAGTTGAATGATATGGATCGCATCACTCTAACTCGAGGTCCATGATGCTATTAATGTAGGTAAAGGTGGCAATCGGTCGACTCCACTCATTAGCGGCACAAACTTAGACCGAAAAGGGTCGTGCTTGACTCGATCCAAATTTTTTTCGGATCGGACCAGGCACGATCCACACGTGCCCAAGGGACGGGCTAGGCTCGTCCCTTGGGGCCTGGGGCACGCAGGATTGTCCAGCAAGCAAGCAAGCCTGGCCTGGCACGACACCACCCACGCCTAGCCAACATGTCTGGCTTAGGCGCAGACTAGCTTGGCACAAGCCCCAATTGGCTCGTTAGACCCAAACTTATGAACCATCGGGCACCTCCTCTTTTTCTAGCTTAATTGAAGTCGACCATATGCCGAAGCAAGATCACCTTGCGTCCTTGAACCGATAATTATTTTTCAGCTAACCTAGCATCCTCCGTACCTCGGAACCAACAAGGGGTAGTACATAAATATTCACATGTTGTCCATCGACTACGCTCATTTAATCTCATTATATCAATCAAATCAAAACATTTCTTCGTGTATAAAGAAAGAATTGAAAATTGGACTTCATTCTTTAATTATACTTCTATATGTCATCTGTTCAAGGTATTCGTCCTACCCTGCATTGGCCCGAGCTCGAAGGGGCGAGCCTCGTGCCCCGCGGGCCGCCCCTTTTGAGTAATCGAATCGTGCTTGGCACAACCCAAACTTTACTTGGGTTGTGTCAGACACGGCTTGGCAAACAATGGGCCTGCTCGAGCCCAAACCTAGGTCGGTTGGGGCGACTCATTGTCGTCTCTAAATGTAGGTCACATAATTTGGCATTGAGCTAGGGTCAATACTGTTATTAATGAAAATAAAGTTGTGTGCATTAATTAATGTCTTTTGTAATATAAATTTTAATTAATTAATTCAATTATATATACATAACAAATTAACCATAATCGAGTAATTATATAAAGAGAAATGATAAATCATCCTAACTCATGTGCCTAATAACCCTCTCAATACTCACATATAATAAAGTGCACATGATTGTTGATGAAATTATCACTCATGTCATTGTGAGTTGTTAGAAAAATTATTAGGCTGATTTTTAGAAGGATATAGCAAGACTCTTATATAAGCTTGCTAGCTAGCTTAATAGGTCAAAGAGGGTTAATAGCTACCTAAATATGCATTGTCATAACAACGATATGAATGTTGAGAAATAACATTTTTGCACCTAACTAGCTTAATTAATTAATTATATATGCTTTGATTAATCTCGCTACTAGAATAATAGTTTTTAGCAACGATCATCAATAACGGTCGTCCAAGCCGTTGCAATCACTAACGGCTTACCAATGGCCAATGCAATTGTTGCAGATATATCACATCCTGCAACGGCCTACTTACGATCGCTCTGGCCGTTGCCAACAAGTAGATGGTGTGAACGCGACGTGCAAAAAAAATAATTCATCAGCAATGACTTACTTAAGGTCGCGTCAGCCATTGCTAATGATATTATCACATTAGCAACGACTTACTTACGATTTTTGTTGTTGCTCTTTACTCGATGGTACGCTCGCGACGCAAAAATAAAATACTTATCAGCAACGACTTTGCAATAGATAAGTGAGCCGTTGATGATGAGTTGTATTTATTAGCAACGGCTTTGCAACGGTTAAGTGAGCCGTTGGTGATGATTTTATTTAACTCGCGATCGCGCCCTACCCCTTTCTTCCCCGCTTTCTTCTTGCTTCTCTGCCAACACCGTCGACGCCTACTACCGTCGGACGCCGAACCAATGTCCAGTGTCCAATGTCGGACACTGGACAATGGCGCTGAAACACTGTTGGTTAGGATTTTATTAAACCATAATCAAAAGCTTATTAAGGTTTAATTATACCCCAATCAAATTTTATTAGGGTTTAATAATCTATGTTAATTGTTTACTGTTTAGATAATTTTTTCATATTTTAGATTAATTTTTCATGTTTTAAGTTAATTTTTCATATTTAGATTAATCTAGGTTAAATGTTTAATGTTTAATGTTTAGATTTATTTTCATGTTGAGATTAATGTATTTTAATGTTAATTAGATTTAGATTTAGTTTTAGATTATATATGTTAAATAAATTTAGTTTAGATTAATTTTAATATATATTGATATTTAGATTTAGATTAATTAGAATCGTCCACTTTGGACTCGCGCTCAAATCGTCCACTTTGAACTCGTGTCGGAATCGTCCACCATGGGCTCGAACCGGCATCGAAAAATTTAGAAAATAATCATCCATCCGACGAGTTGATACGTTTCACGTACGCATTGACGAGTCAGATATGATTTAGCAAAATCTTAGATCCGTTCAGAGCTATATCATCGAGACGTAGGCGGCCATGCGGGCCGAACAGGTGGCAGCCTCCGCCGGCCACGGAGTCACGTAGACTCATTAGTGTGATTGGAGATCAGTAATGTATCATGAATTATGAATTATTACAAATTCATTATATCATAATATATATAATATTAAACTTTATTTTTGTTGTGCAGGTTCGAGTAGGAGGATGTGCCTAGGACCATATCTTCTACGATCCGATGATACATGCATGGGGCATGACCTATGTGATCTCACGTGCCTCATGAGCACGTCGACATACTATGACGCGAGTTTGAGGCATGTATTAATTTTTTTTATACATGATGATTAATATTGATACTGATATTATTATTTTGCATGCTCGCTATACATGGGCTTAGGACCAAAGGTCCTTCATTTACACTGTTTGGGAGGCTATTTCCCAACAGAGCTACAATGTCCAACTGGGGCAGGCCCGGTCCCAGGCGATGGCCCTAGATGGGACCACAAACATCGCGGAGACTAGGGGATACGACCCCGATTGGATTACTCTAGATATATGGGACCAGCTCGTGGCGTTTATGGTCGACGGATCGATGATAGGAGATTTCTAGGACTGCGGCTAGAAACCGCATGTCCGGGGGAGGAGCGCGTCACACTGACGGCTCAATATCATTTGTAGTGCACGATCGTCGTACAGTAAGTATTATACCTTAAATTCAATTATATATTTTATTTGTTACTTTATGTAATAAATAATGTATTTGTTTTGTAAATATAGACAACGATGATGGATGACGGGACTGTCCAACGACCCTCCCAGATGGAGGTGTTTGAGCGAACTCACCGTCGAGGATATGGGGGCGGGGGAGTACATCGACACTCGCGCTGCAATCATTATGATAAGTATATTTGCTTAAATTATTCATTATTTATTTATGATTTAAGTTTTAGGAAAAATATAAAATAAAAAATCAAACTCGAGTAGGAGACCTACACTCAAACGGTGACGGGGGAGCATGGGTCAAGGTTGCAGGTGGCTGGGACCACGATCGCGTATATGACTTTGCAGGCAGTGGTCATGCGTGTGTCAGAGTAGCAGGATAAGGACACTGGAGGAGACGATCGCGTGTCAAAGTGAGATGATGGAGCGTCAGAGTTAGATGATAGCAGAGATGCATACTATGCTACACAATATCTCAGCTCATACCGGAGTAGGCATCCCTTCGGCATCATCAAATCCATCGTCCTCAAGCCAGCCCACGTCGGTGTACACCCAAGCACTCAAGACCCCGCCATATTATAATCCAGACCTTTCTTCACCGTCGTCGTAGGGTTTATTATTTTGTTTGGATATTGACTTTGTTATTTGAATACTACTTGATTGACTTATTTTGTTTGGATATTGATACGATAGTTTTGAATTTTAATAATTTTTATATGATTGTGGGTAATTATAAATATAAGTATAGTTATTTTGATGTATATCTGGGTGTATCTGTGATGTGTATGAGTGTGTGAGTTATGTATCAGGTTAAATGTATCAATGTATTAATGTAAATTAGAAATTTTAAAACTTTTCAGTTACAAGTTAACATCATCAGCAACGGCTTTTCCACGACTGTCCGTGGGAAAGCCATTACTGAAAGTGTATAGTATTTTCTGGGTCGCAACCTCAAAGCCATTGCTGATGACCTACAACAACGGCTTAGCAATGTGCTTTCACTAACGGCCTTGCCACGGCAACCTGGCTATTGCTGATGTATATATCTACAACGATCCTGCAATCGTGGTAGAACCGTTGCTGATACTAATAGCAACAACGACGATGACCCATAGCAGAACAGATGGTGATAATTTTATTAGCAACGGTCGCTTCTATCGTTGCTGATCCGTTGCTAAGTTATCAACAACGTGATTTTCTACCACGACTGCATTGCAATGGGCCGGGCCGTTGCACGCCGTTGCTGATGGCTTTCGGTAACGGCTCGACAACGGTTGGAGTCGTTGCTGATACTTGTTACGCCAGTAATGTCTTTTTCTAATAATTCAAAGTTACATGGGTCCTTATACATTCTCCGTAGCTTTGTCTCTAAATAATTAACTATATATTTGAATAATCAAATTCCTAAATGAAAATTAATCTTGATAAGCTGTTTTTGTGTTAATTAATTAATTAATTAACTCGATTGGTCAAATAACGTATGTAAATAAAAAAATCTACTTGCTGTCATCCCTAACTCGATTAATTATTAGTAATCATGGGATATGGTGGAAGCCAGCTGAGTGATAAGTTGCATTAATTGAGCACTTCGCGAGATATAATATTTTTAATCGAAAAAAGGGTTCATAATATATACTAAAAACAGTGCATGGATGAGTTTCCTGATATATATGAGAATTAATTCATTGGGAGTTGAATTCAAACCATACTTTTAGGATACACCTTTTCTAGGGTTTAAAAGTAATGATTTAATTTGGAGCAAGCAACCAATGTGATTGAGCTACATGGAGGAGGATATTTGACGACGTCTTTCATTTGGCCACATCTCCTCCTTTTTACTTGTTATCATCTGCGCATTGTTGATTAATTTGCTGCAAAATATCTTGGCTTAGTGGATTTAACAGATCCTGTTCCTAATTAATGCATGCTTGAAATAATTATTTTTAGAACTCAATATATTATCTCAGGGGTTTTGTGTTGGTGTCCAATTTTGTAAACTGACTCAGCAACACACTGTGATATTTTGATTTAATTCGAGCATATTAAATATTGTATTGATTTATAAAATTTGATAAATTTATAAAGTTATAAGAGCGAATCATAACATCGATCGATCAATGGATAACATCTCAGAAGTCATGCTAGATTGCATCATGACTATTATGAGACTATTTATGATAAGGTTTTGAAAAAAGGCATCATGTTTTCTTCTTCTGAATTTTCTTCTCTTCTTTTTCACCTTCAATTTTCTATTTTTCAAAATAATAACTAACAAACCTTTAATTTGTTGAATCGGTAGTATAAGCATAGAGTGGGTCATATTTGGCTGACGTGGTAGTTTTGCATACATGAGTCACGACAACATTTTTATTTTAATTCATATATTTATATAGAACAATGTGATCCGAATACTAATTACAAATGGAAGATGATTCATTCACGGAGTATTTATTATAACGTAATGTATCCATATTATTAGGAATCTTCATTTGAATTGCATCACCCACTGCATTGACATATTTGATTAAGCCGAATTACTAACAAATTATATTATCTTGATAATTCATAATTTCATCAAATTAGCAATGTGAATAGTTCTTATAAAAGATGTCTAAGTATATTACCAACCAAGCAATTTATTTATTTTTTATTTTTTTAACAAAATTACTCTTAAACCTTTAGACTATTTTGATCTCCAAAATAAATTCTAGACAATCATTCTTTATCTTTCTCCCTCAAACCTCCAAACCCCATTGTCCTCTTCACCATCTCAGTCTCTCTCATTATCTCTAAATTATTCTTCATCCAGTCTCCCTCACCATTTTTGTCCCTCTCATCATTTGAATATATATTTCTCGATAATTTTATTATTATAAAAAATATAATAATATAGATAACTAATATGATTACCTACACGTACTAAATATTATAATATAATATTACCGATAATTAAAAATATGATTATCTATATTAATTGTAATATGGATTGCGTCGTAATATGTAGTGTCACCTTAAGTAAATTATAATAAATATAATATAAATTAGTCATTTATAATTTAGTTGTACTTTTGCACCATATATGAAAGAAAAAAAGGTATTTTCATCCTCATTTTCTTTTCATTTTAGTTCTCCCTTGCGATGCATCACGTCAGCGTTCGTCTCACTCGACTCAAATAATTTTTTCATATACGTTAGAATATTAATTTTACAAATAAAAATTATTTTTTAATACCAAATTATATATATATATATATATATATATATATATATATATATATATATATATATATATATAACTTTATAACATAATCATCACAAAATATACACACATAAGACACATTATAAGATGAACACAGACACGAAAATAGGTGTATATTGACAACATACCAGAATATCACCACTAAACTACTAGTGGGTAAAAAAAAAAAAAAGAAAAAAAAGAAGCTAATCCAAACATACTTATACCCTAAACCTATTTTAAAAAAGCAAAATCTATTGACAATATGCTATAGTCTTATAATTAAGATTATAATATTATTGATGGGGGTGTGCATCGATACCGAGTAGACCCAAAATCGGTTGGAACCTACCCTATCAGATAGGTTCTGGATAGACCCGAACTAAATTCAGATAAGGTCGGAACAAAAATTAAAGAACCGATTAAAACCGATTCCAATTTCGGATCCAACACATCAGGTACCTGAAATTGATACCTTGAAACTTGTTCATTTACAGGTTCCAAGGTCTAGATTCCAACATGATACCCTATTGGAACATGTTTATAGGTTTCAAAATATGTTCCAACATAGTATCCTGAAACCTATTCATTTACACATTCCAAAACAGATTCCAACAGAGTACCTTGTTGGAACCTGTACCCTAGAACCTATAAATGCATATGTTCCAACAAGGTACTCGAAATATGTACCATGGAACTTGTAAATGAACATATTCCAACATAGTATTCGGAACTGAAACTTGTGGTTCCAAGTAGAGTCCTACTCGATTCCAGATTCCAACAAGGTAAGGTCTGATTCCATAACCAAGTAGCTACGTGCAAAACAAGGTAGAGTCTGAGTATCATAAAAAATACAAGGTACTCGAACCCGCTCACCCCTAATTATTGATATATAATTTTATTATGTGTTTTATAAATTTTGTAAATATAGAACCACCAATACACCCTATAGAAAAAAACAAGTTCCTTCTATTTGTATTTGAAGGTATATGATATTTTGATTAATATTTTTCATGATAATTTTTTATTGTTATATTTCTTATGAATGATACATTAGAATTAAAAAAGATTTTCTTTGTGATTAAAAAAATCATGAACCTTAGGACTTTTTCTGATATTATATCTTGTAAAAGAAAGAAAAAGGATGGCTTTTTTTAAAGGAAACAACTAATGATAAAATATAGAAAGCGTCAAAACAAAGTGAATGTAGCCAGTTCTTCATCATAAATGAGATTAATTAGATTGATATTTGGAAGAAATGTTGCGTACATCATGAGCTTTATTTCCACTTAGTACAAAATAAAAATTAGATGAAATAAAATGTAGAAATATAACCTTGCATCGAGTGTACATAATCCATTTGATGTTATATAAGCTCGCTCAAATAAAATGTTCAGTGCTGAATCTCGATCTTCGAATTCCCAGCAAATTGCATTAATCATAGCCTGCAGATTTCAAGTAGGACAAGCAAGAATTAGCCAGCCCTTCAAAATCATTATTAATACTGTATGTAGATGGGGTGCAGAAATTTACTACGTACCTTACTAATTGTAGGTTGATTGACAAATTCTTCAAGGCTTGTCCGTAGGTTGATTAACAACAGAAATCACCAACGTGTCCTTCACACATGTACTGCAGCACAAGTTTAAATTATTAGTCATAATATTTGCTTTGAGCAAATAATTATAGTCATGATTCATGAAACGAATCAATGGATTTTGTGAAGAAGTTTTTGGAGTATTGAATTAACAAGAATACAGCTGATACTACTACAAGATCATAGCAGGTGCAAAAAATCAATAGTTACTGCAATGTTAGTTTTATTTAAGGTGATAGCTACTTATCAAACCACTAGACCTGATGAAGTTTTTGCTACCTCAACGTTGAGAAATCATAAAGTGCGAAAGTATTCTGTATTATTTGCCGGTCTAGGTTATCAAATGCTAATTTTGGTATAAATGGTAAGAAAGAAACTGATAACATAAACACACCTTCCTGTTGTTCTAAATAAATGCATGCATGAAAATGTGGAAATAGATTTCTGATAATCTTTGAGAGGCTTGTATATATTCTTTTTCTTTCATCTGAAATTGTGAACAAGATATATGGTATCTAGTATGAAAAAGTAAAATGAGAAAATAAGGAAGATGCAAGAAAAAACTAGGATTAGGATATCAGATAATTAATAGAAATGGGTCATATACCATCAAATCTAAGTGACAATGAAAAATGCTAAGAATATTGCTAAAATTTTTCAAAGGTGAATAATATTCCAAAGATGGTGACTTGGAACGTGCTTCCATTTCAGGTGGAGGAAAGGCACTTGGTCATGAAATTAGGAAACGTTATCCACCTATATAGCACCTGATACTAGAAAAAATTGAAGAGATGCCCTATTCGGCCCTCTCACATCTATATATATTAGAGTCTACTTTACAATAAAGTTCTTGGACTTGAATTATTTACACATAAGCCCTAACACTCCCTCTCAAGCTGGAGCAAATATATTGCAGAGCCCCAGCTTGTTACATATATACTTAATTCTAGAACTCTTTAGGGACTAAGTGAATATATCAGCTAACTGGTCATTCGAATTTACATATACATTGTGATCTCTTTAGATTGAACTTTTTCTCTATAAAATGAGAATCAATCTCTATGTGTTTTGTCCTTTCATAGAAAACTGGATTGGATGCAATATGCATAGCAAGCAACTTGATTGTGTAATCTTTACAGGTTTTGTATGACGGAAACCTAATTATGTCATTAACTATTTAAGCCAAAGGAGCTCACAAGTGACTAGCGGCATAGTTCTGTACTCAGCCTCTTCGCTAGATCTTGCCACCACACCTTGTTTCTTACTCTTTCACGAGATCAAGTTGCCTCCCATAAGGATATTGAAGATACAATATCCTGAGGTGGATCGACGATCAGTGGCACCTGCCCAGTCAACATCCACCTGAAGATCACCTTGATTGCGATATAAGAATCCTTTGCACGGGGCACTCTTAAGACAGCGTAGTACCCTAAAGGCTACTAATCACACTTACAGCAAAAGAGATGTCAGGTCTAGTGATTGTAAGATAGTTAAAATTTACCCACTAGCATGTGATATTTTCCTAGATCATGTAAGGGCTCTCTCTGTCCTAGTAGCAGTTTGGCATTTGGGTCCATAGGGGTGTCAACTGGTTTAACCCCTAGTAGACGTGCTTCCTCAAGCATATCTAACACATATTTCCTTTGTGATACATAAATATCTCCTCTGGATCGAGCAGAGGGTGGGGGGCGACACCCGAGGCCTGAGTGAGGAAGAAGACGTCGCGTGGAGGACAACACCTCAAGTGCCGAGTGGGGGGTGTGATTCCCAAGGCGTCGGTGTGTGGGAGACGGTGCCGAGTGGGGCACTAGGGCTCTGATTCCATGATACTGGGAAAAATTGAAGAGGCATCTATTTGACCCCTCTCACATCTATATATATTAGAGTCTAGTTTATAATAAACACTTCGACTTGACTTATTTACACATAAGTCCTAACATTGCCTACACTAATCAAAGCGAAGGTGATATCAACATTTTGTAGTCTTCAAAATTATGTCCCTTGAGAAAATAACTAGACGAGAAGTCCAAGTTCAAGATTTTATCAAACAACTCCAACACTAAAGTATGTGCCACCAATTAAGCTTTTGATCTTAGAAAACAAAATGAACTAATGAAAATTGTATCAGTCAAGTGTTCCAACAAAAGTGGAGTGGACCTGTAATGAAAAATGATTTTGCTAACAATATCATAAATTGAATATTCTCCTTACCACAATTTCTTGAGAACTCTTCTAGCCCAACTGTGGCCATTTTACCGAACCACTTGCTTTCTTTTTTGAGCTTGATGAATTGCTTTTTTCATTTTCATTGTGCCACACCATCTCCATCTAGCAACAAGTAGGAGCATTTTGTAGCACAAAAATATTGTTAAGAAATATTTAATGAACACTATGCAGATCAATTAACTTGAGCATCGGTGATAAAACTGCATAATGGTAAAACAACCCAAATTGAAAGGAAAAAATGGATCTAAAATTTAGAGAAATTTCTGTGTATTTTGAGTTCTGCACTCATAATTATTATGTATGCAAGAACAAACTATCAAAGAAATTGAAAATGTACCTCAGCCACGATTACTGTATCACCTTCTTTAACACCTTGTTTTACTAGAGATTTGTTCACACCGCATGCCTCCAAAACATGTTGGAATCTTCTCAAAGATTCTGAATACCTGCCCCACGTTACATTAAAAACTATCAGATGTGCAGACTGCAGAGTATGCCTACTCAACTAATTAAACCATTAATTGATAATCTTTGGCATAACTTCTTGTTGCAAGAAGACAGCTTATGTAAAAAGAGATGCTTGATAAAACAGATAATTCAGCAGAAGTTTCCACCAGTGCATAGCTGGGGGAGGGTCAAACTTATAAAAACTTAAATTGAACAAGTGCAATTAAACAACCATGTAGATGCACTATGGTTCATTCACAAATATGTATATAATACAATTACAAAAGAAAGTTATGTCAAGTTCCAAAAGAAAATAGCACGACAGAGCCAAATCAAATAACTGTTTGCACCGAGCCAATGAACAATAGCTGAACTTTTTCTCAAATATAATATTGTATTTCTTCACTAGCCTTCTCATATAACTTTAACACATATACTGTACATTTATAACTGCCTCATTTAGCTATTACTGTGTGTCTGTCCAAATAACAATTTCGTTATTAGCTACTTTGCAGAAATTTTGTTCTACAAGCACATAGCTCTCACACCATTAAAATGCAAAGTGGAATATTGCTTTTTTTAATACACAATACAGTGCACAATCCATTATGAGGTTCCTTTTCTGGAATTGAAACAATATCAAACAAAATATATAATTCCAATCTACAAATTTTGAATGATCAAAACAAGTTCCATAAGAAATATATACTAATATTGAAAACTTCATAGCAACAAGAGACAACGATAGGTTATAGCAAACAAGAAGATAAAAATGCATGTAGAAAAGTAGATGACATACTGCCAATTTGTCATTTGAACAAATCGTCTTAATCCAGCTCCATCTACATGCCATGTACTGGAGCTGCTATCATGAAAAATTTCGAATTCATTCATGGAAGAACTTCGTTGCTTTTGTATTGTATCAGCGACATGATTTAAATTCAAAGGACCAGTCCACTCTGCAGAAAAAAGGTGCAGCACAAACATGACTGATTATTAGGAACACTATAAGCAACCAAATAAATTATATAAACAATGATAAAATAGAGATTGCAAATAGAAGTATTAATAAGTAACTAATAAAATGAAACACCACATGATAATTTCCTAACAGTAAAAACAAAAGTTCGGAAAGGTTAAATATTAATGCTTCATTCGCTAACTTTTGTTGTGATATTTGATTTATTTTTAGAGTTGTGAAATTGGAATTGCATAGTGAGCATTTTTTTAATTACCATGTATTATTTTATCCTATTGTATCATCATTCTAGTAGGTAAGTAAGGGAACCTAGTGCAAAGGGTTCTTACAAATACACAGTCTGGTTGTTTAAATACATGTGTAGCCATTATAGGTGGCTCTTCTCATTGTCTGTCTTTAGTTATTTGTTTGGACAAAAATAGAGAACAGCAGAAGAGAGCACAGATCAAATTCTTGTTTAGGGAAGTGAGGTAGCACCAACCCAAAGGAGGAGGGAAGAAGGGAATTGAGGGAGAGGTTGAAAGAAAATTCCAAATTGATGTCTTGCAATACCCCAAGGACTACATATGTATAGGCTAAAATTATAATATGCCTCCAACAACTATAATATGCCTCTAACAACTAGCATATGACATCATAAATGTACAAGAATAAGCTATAAAAGAAAAATATAATATAATAATCACCTGCAAGTTCCTTTTTCGCTTTCCTTTCTTTGTCTAGAAGATCATAGGCGGCAATCACGATGTCATGTGTTCCCTGCCTATTCATTGCACTAATACAGAAAGAATCAATTCCACGAGATTGCAGATGTTCCTTGAACGTGCTCCATCTCTCATAAGCTTCTGGAAGATCCATCTTATTGTACACAACTATGTATGGTTTCTCAGCGAGCCCTGGGCTAAATAATTCAAGTTCCAATCTAACTGCATCAAACTCATATTCTGGTTGCTGCCCTGCGCCATCAACTACATGCACCTAAGGATCCACATAAAAGAGAATAAGTTTTTAAAAATTATAAAAATAAGTTATTCCCATGAACATATGATCCAAGAGCTTCATCTAAACTAATTAAGATTAGTTAGTAAGTCCAAAAACTAAAAACACAGTGATTACATAGAGCTACCAACCAAAAATTAAACAGGAAAGATAAATATTTAGAATACCAACTAAAACTTCAGATTCTGCATCCATGAATCCACAAAACACTAATCCTGACACCTTAATAGATACTTCAAAATCAGCAAACTAAATAATGATGGAAATAATCTAAAAACAAAAAGGGTACCACTGTCATCAGAAGAGAAATTGAAGTCTCCTTTTTTCATTGAAAAAGAATAAATTGATGACAGATATATTGAAGTGTCCTTTTTTATTTGAAAAAGAATAAATGGTCCAACAACATTGAACTAAGAAACTCAAACAAAAAATATTGATCTTTATGTCTAGGTAAGAGATGAAAGAGAAACATTGATCCAGTACCAAATTCTTACCAAGACAGAACATCTTTCAGTATGTCTTAGGAACTCATGGCCTAAGCCAAAGCCCTTATGAGCTCCTTCAAGCAAACCTGGCAGATCAGCAACAACCATGGTGGCATCAAAATCTAGTGAAACCACTCCCAGATTTGGAAGCAAAGTTGTAAAAGGGTAATTAGCAATTGTTGGCTGAGCAGCACTTATAGCGCTTAAAAGAGTGCTTTTTCCAGCATTTGGAGCACCCACAATCCCAACATCAGCTACAAGCTTCAGCTCCAAATCTAACCACCTGATGAAGAACAGAATACATCAGCCAACACAATTCTGCAATTAAAATAAGAACCATCATGTTAAACATACAGTTCCACACACAAGCATACATAAATTAAGTAAGATACTAAAGGGTGTTATGCTTCATATGCCGTTTGAAAATATGGAAATAGGCTTAACTTCCATCCGAGAGTGGAAAAAGAAAAAAAAAAAAGAATCCATCAAATACATGAGCTTTAGGATTAGTTTGGTATTATGCAAAAAAATTGTCAAAATGCTGATAAAAGAATTGCAGTGAAAAAGCTCATGCGTTTCGTAAAAGTGTGGTGAAAAGGTGATTATTTAAAAGTAAATATTTTGGAACTGCAAATGACCAAAATGGACCAAAGTTATTATTTTTATTTCGAACTCAAAATATTTGAATGAATCCTACTTTATTTTTTTTATAAAAAAAGTAGATGTATAAATTCAAAAAACTAGATTTAAAAAGAAAAATTAATGTATACAGAACTTTGATTTTAGAAAAAAAAATGAAAAACTAAAAAAATGTCATCGCTGGACGAGTGTGGTGCTTGGGCAACGCAATTAGACATCAGCCATAACACATATTCCTGAAAAGTTTCTTTAACAAGAAGCTTGGAATAATAAGAATATCCTATTTATATCCAAACAATAGCAAAATACAAACACTTTTGTCTTCAATATCATCTTGATTTATCAAAAAATATATTCAATTAATAAAAGAAAAAGAATAAACCAATTTTATCTTTTCGGCAGTAAGTTATTTTCTGAGTGACAATGATAGTTCTTCAAAATTACCACAAATATATATATATCCACCTTTCTCAGCTACGTCATGACTGCTTCAAGATAATGAAATTGTGTAATTTAATCAGAACAATCCATGGGATTTATCTGTTCTTCCAGTCAATGACCATCTCTAGCACAACACTAACCTTAGCAGATCTGAATTTGCCATGCCACATCCCAAAAGTTCCATGTGGCAACTGGAACAAGCCAATCACATCAACAAGTGTACTTGAACACATCCTAGACAGAATATAGGACCTAATACTGAAATAAGTTGTAGAGTCTTCTAGCTCCAATGGGTATGACAAATGACCATCCTTGGATTTGATGATGGCAACAAGAAGATCTTTTTCTAATACACAATAAAATTAATTCTTCTGTGAGCTAATTCCAATTGATAGCTCTCACATAATCTAATCAATAACTGATTAAGACTTCCCTATGCATAATGATCTAGGAAGAACCCTGTCTGCTTTCGCATCAACTAATATGTTATGATTTTCCTTTCCTTAAAATATGTTTTGATTTTTTAAGTGCAACATTTCAAGAAAACTATGCATCATGTTCCCTTTCCCTTTCAAGATAATCAATCAAGATAAGATGTGGAATACCACGGTGGAATACCACGCTGACCATCTAACTTTACAGAGATCAAGAACCTTGCAGTCAGAATAAAAAAAGGAACTTCTCAGTGTTCCACAAAATAAAGACACATCTAAAGGAAGTCAGGAACTAGCAGCATCCAGATCAAAGAAATACCAATAGAACACACAAGTAGAATTGTAGCATTTCGCATGCCATGCTAAATTGATTATCTCATGGATGGATCAGAATATTAAAATATTTGACAGAACTAGCATAAGCCCGATGAAGTAAATTACATTACATGAACTCATACCTTCTTCCATGAAAAATTGGAGGCACTAGCAACCATGGTTTAAAAACTCGGCCGAAACGGTACGATAAGCCCGGTATTTACCGGTTTTTGGGGATTCCGGTATTCGATATACCCGGTATTTGAAAATACCGGGTATATATGGTATACCGGGCGGTATATGTATCATACCGCCCGGTATGACGCAATATCGGTTTTTTTTTTTAAAGAGTTAGATATAACTCTAATAATACATAATTGATGAATAAATGCTTAAAATCAATATTCAAATGTCAAATACATGAATACAATGTTTAAAAGCTATTTGGTATTGTATTAGGATTTTTTACATATACAAGAGAATTACATTAGAATTAATATAGGGCGACATAATCCCACAACCCAAAGGGTCTAAAAAATTTCCGGAGGCTCCGCCCCCACACCCTTGGCAGGGACCGCCAAAGACTCTGCGTAGCGCCACATAAGACGTAGTGCAACATCAACTAAGATGATGAATACCATGTGTCGCCCTATATTAATTCTAATGTAATTCTCTTGTATCTGTGAAAAATCCTAATACAGTACTAAATAGCTTTTAAACATTGTATTCATATATTTGATATTTGAATATTAATTTTAAGCATTTATTCATCAATTATGTATTATTAGAGCTATATCTAACTCTTAAAAAAAAACGGTATGGTGTTTTCCGTACCGGACCGTACCGAGTGTCGGTACGGTACGGTACCGGTTTCGGCCAGGTACCGAAATCAGTACCGAAACCGAGATTTTAAACTATGCTAGCAACTTCTAATTCCATTCAAGTCAATATTGAAAGAGGAAGATCATAGAGAAGAGGAGCCAATCAAAGATAAATGTTTCCCATTTAATAGACACAAAATTGCATACATCTCCTTGATTGATTTTTGTATTTGACAACCTAAATTTAAGTTTAGCATATATATAATCCTTGCAAAACATAAACTTTCAATTATATATATGTCCTTGCAGTTAATTTTTGTTAGTTGACCATTAGAATTGTAATACTAACAGTAGTCTAGTTAATGTTATAGTCATTTACTTCAGTTTACTTTACAAATACTAATGATAATGGTATTTATGAAAAATTTATATATTGGAAAGGATAAATATGAAGTTGTATAAGTGCCCTCTGCAAGTTCTATTAACAAACATACAGAAAATGAGAAGGAAAAGTAGCTGGAAGAGAATACTTACATTTCAGCACCCTCTTCTCCGTTTTCTGCGATCTTGGGGGCCTTATTAGTGCCTGATTTGAACGAAGCATTTCCTCTCCCACCCCTCCCACCAGGTAACAGCAGGGCCCGTTGCCCAGGTTGCATCAATTCCAGCAAAACCTCGCCATCCATGCCTCCTTTAATGGCTTCTCTGATCACAGTTCCAGGTGCCACCTTCACAACCACATCCTCCCCTTTAGCCCCAGCCTGCTTACTTCCTTGCCCATGCGCACCTCTCCCAGCCCTGAAGTGCACGTTTTTACGAAACGGCAGCAAAGAATTCATTGTCCCATCAACCTCCACATACACGTTTCCGCCCTTCCCTCCGTCTCCTCCTGATGGACCGCCAAGAGGCACATATTTCTCACGCCGAAATGCCACAACTCCATTGCCCCCATTCCCGGCCTTTACATATATCTTCGCCCTGTCAAAGCACCTCATAATCGCAGGAACTCCCTTTTCCTTCACTTCTCCCTCCATTAACTCTTCATCTCCATCAAGATAATATTCCATTTCTCCGTCGAATTCAGGGTCAAGTTTCGAATTGGAGACCTCGTTCTCGGATCCGTATCCCACAATCAACTCATCATCTTCCGATTCATATTCAAAAAACTCGTCTTCGTTGTCTTCCACCTCAACCTCTTCTACAAAGACTGAATCTCCCACGAAGCTTGCATCTCCTCTGTCTTCACTGTATGGAAGCTTATTCTTCCCCGAATTCGATGCAGTCTTCTTTCCACCTTGGGCTTTAAACTCGCCTGAGGTTCGTTGGGTGGACAGGAGGGATGGACCAAAGGAGAAATCGTCATTGGATTCAAACCCCCAAACTTCATCTTCTTCCTCGATTTCTTCAACATAATTTAACACTTTAACATTCTTATCGTACCCACTATTGCGATTACGGTCGGAACGCTTCTCCTTAGCGGAATCCAAGCCCGGAACCGGCGCCTCACGCAACCTAACCTCGGAAGAGGTTGCTTCGGAGAATCCATCGACTACGGAAGGATCGTTAGAGAAGTCATCTTTGGGAGGGAGGCGAGTGTAGGTCAAGGCTTCGCCGCCGCCGCCGCCGGAGGAGCGGTAGGACGGAGGGACGCCAGATGGCTTCCGGGACTTGAGGTTGGGAGTGGGGCGTGGAGGTCTTCTAGGACTTCTGTTCTTCGGGCGAGTGCCGGCGGCAGCAAGAGGACGGGGGTAGAGGGAGGAGAGAGCGAAAGCGGCAGTCGCCATTTTTTTGTTGCCTCGGTCGTTTTATAGCCACAAGAAGAAAAGGGTGACCATGACTTATAGTGAGTGAGTTTGCTCTTGGATATTTTCTTTTATTTATTTATTTATTTTTCCAATGGATAAATTGCAAAAGAAATACTAAAACAAAAATTAAATTGAACATATAAAAGAGAATAATGCAAAAATCATAATGACGTTATTATTTATTATTAAAATCATAAATAAAATATCAAAATTTATCAAATGCATTACTAAAACCTCAATATATATATATTACCCTTTAATTTAAGAAAAAATACAAAAGATAGAAGTCCAAATCTAAATTTTAGGTTTTTTTTATACAATAGCTAAAATAAATAAATTGTTAAATTTTAAATTGAAATTGAGAACAATTTGGACTTTTATTTTTTTAAAAGGTTATAAATATTATAAGTCAAATTGACTAAAAATTTGTGCTCAAGTGATAGTAATATCCAGATATGTTGCATGTAGGTTTTAAGTTCGATCTTTTAGTGTAGCGTTTTATACATCTCTTTTCAAGTCTTGTGTATGTCTTATAATGCATCTTCTGCTTATGTTGTCATGTGCATGTTTTGTAATGATTATGTTATAAAATATTTTTTTAAAAAAATGAATAAAAATCTCAAATTTAATTAAATTATAAATGGTAAAATTTTAATGTGTAATATTTAAAAGATAATATTAGTGATAAATAAAATTATTATAAGTAAAAATATCAACTTGATTTGGATTTTTAAATTCCTTTACGGGTCGGTTTGGATATGATTCATTAAGAGGAAGAGAGGGGGGAGGGGGGGTTTAAAAATTAACTTCGTTTGGATATAATTTAATAAGGAGAAGAAAACAAAAAAATTAATCTTGTTTTGATGTACATTATAAATATTTTTTAAAAAATTATTTAATAGACAACTATACCTTTTTTAAATGTGTTAAATGTGATGGTTCGAGATAAAATTGAAATTGATCATATAATAGTAACTCCAACCAATAGGGATAAGAAGATGTCACTGAGGATTAATAAATATCTTGTAAATTTATGAAAATAATAAGGGTAATTTTGTAAACTTATTTTTGATGAATTTTTTATAATTGTATTCACCTCCATTCAACCCAAATCAGGGTTGAAAGAAAATTAAAATTTGGATAGGAACCAAGGTAAATAATTCTCCTCAATTTCTTTTTCCCTCCATTAAGATCATAAAATCAAACAAAGAGAATTTTTTCTCTCATTTTCTTCCACCTCCTTTGACCTCAATTCAAATAGGCCATGAATGCAAATAGTCTAGTATAATTGAAAAAAAATTTAAAAAATTGAATCATGTTTTAAAATATAATTACTTTTTTTGAAAAAATTAGAAATTAGAAGGAGTCACTACTCATACCGATAGAGGGTAGAGGGTACAACGGATACATGATCTTGTATTCCTCGTCTCTTACCCGTATAGGTATATATTCTCCTTCCATTTCGCTATCTTTATTACCAATCATAATAGCAGTCTTACTTACGGACTTACAATTTGTATGAGTCTTCTCCTTATATAGAGATACAATACACTCTTGCTCTCCTAGAGTGTTTACATGTATTTACTTATTAGTACATTCAAATGCTATATTAGCTAAAACATGAGTCTCCTCATTCTTTTCCCTGTTGATGTGAATCCATCTTTTTACTTTACACTCCATGCCTAGCTTCCAAATTGAGTTTACTAACCCAATTAGTTTACATGGAACTTTTGATCTCTTGCAAAGTATATTTACTGCTACCTAGCAATCCGACATCACTGAGAAGTTCATCTTCCCCTTCTTTACATTATCCAACCCATATCATATTGATTTCAATTCTGCATGAAGTGGATTCTCTGCAGTTTCAGTATTACATCCATTTAAGGTGCATCCTTTGTTTTCTACAAAGATGAAACCGCAACCTGCTTTGAATCCTCCTCTCCAAGCTGCATCCACACAAAGCAGTTCACTTTGTGTCTCCTCCTCCATCAAGTTCTCATCTCTCATTACCTTGTTACTGATTTCTTTATTACTGCTATACTCATGTTAGCAAAAGCAATGGTGTCTGTTAGGGCTTTACTGTATATTATTTTTATCCTCCAACTTTTTTCCCTATATTTTACCCTGCACCTATTTTTCCAAAGAAGCCATATGGAGTTAGCTAAAAAAGCACTCAATCTTTCTCCCGATGTTCTGTCAAACTTTTCAGCTTCATCTAACCATTTCCCATACTTCCATTCTTCTTTCAACTTCCTCCCAGTATCTTTGAGCCCAATCACATTCAAACAGTATGTGATTTTGGTTGTCAGTTCCTTCCTTACATGTAAAGCAGCTATCAATTTCCATTCCGGTAAATTTATTGAACCATTCTGAAGTTGCCAATTTGCCCCACATTGCCTTCCAAATGAAGTTTTTGATTTTTTCAGCCACACATAACCTTCCACATCTTTTTTCAATTAAACTCACTCTCCCGGTTTGACTGCTCTTTACTCTTAAGAAAGTTATAAGCACTTTTGATGGTTAAATTACCATCCAATGTTTCTCTCCATATCCATTTGTCTTCCTTTCCTTCCTGATTGAATTGAATAACTGAAATTTTTCCTCTTAAGCATTCATCAAAGCATTTGTCTAATACATCATGTTTCCATTCCTCTTCATTTCTAAATTCTGCTACTATTTGATGCCTCTCCAGTTCTGTTACATTAATGAATGTTGGCCAATTACCAAACGAAATGCTATTCAACCATGGGTCTTTCCATATATTTGTCTTTTTTCTACTTTTCATGCTGATTTCCAGCCCATCTTTTAGGTTACTCACATATTTTGATACCAATCTTGCTTGATCTATTTTTATTTTCTTTCCCCCGGCTTCTCCAAGGATGTAGTGCCTCATACTTCTCTTTGTAAATTCTGCTCCAGTTACTATCCTCCTCATTCAATAAAGGTAGTAGTCTTTTGGCTACCATAACTTTCCTCATTACTAAAATGTCTCTTACTGCTAAACCATTCATTCCTTTTGGTGCAGTGACTATGTCCCATTTAATAAGGTTTGCTCCTTTTGATTTTTTGTTACCCGAAAAGAAGTTCCTTTCTTTCTTCACTATATTTTCCACTGTTTTCTCTTTGAGGCCGGTTGCCATCAGACTGTACACAGGCATAGAACATATCACTGAGTTGAGAAGAGTTGTTTTCCCGGCTTGAGTTATCATGCTACTAGCCCATAAATCCATTCTTTTTGTGATCTTCTCCATGATTTTGTTTTCACAGTTGCTCTTCATTCTTTTTGGAGTAAGATAGGTTCCCAGATATTGCATAGGGTATCTTCCTTCTTCCATTCCCAAAAAGTTGCAAATCCTATGCTTTTGGTCCATGCTTAGAGCCTTAGGGAAATATATCATTGATTTTTCTACATTATTCCTTTGGTCTGACATTTCACAGTATATTGAAAGAGCCTCCTTCAGTCCTTTTATTGTTTTCCAATTGCTTTTTATAGTGAAAATCACATCATCTGCAAAACACATATAACTCATCTCAAATTCATTGAGTTTAAAAGGATCTATCCTTCCGTTCTCAACATAGTATCTGATTATGCTTGATAGCAATTCTTTCAAAATTATGAACAAGTAGGGAGATACGGGGTCTCCCTGCCTTATGCCCTTATACCCTACAAACTAATTTGAGCATATTTCATTTGCCTTGCAACATATTTTTGCTTCTTCAATGCATCCTTTTATCCATTCTATAATTTTTTAAGAAAATTTCATTCTTTTCATCACTTCATGTAAAGCCTTCCATGATACTCTATCATATGCTTTTGGTAAATCTAGCTTTACCAGTATAAAGGGCTTCTTTGCTTTTGATCCTTGAATATAATTCATTATCTCAGCAACCACAAATATATTGTCCTGAATTAATCTGTTTGGGACAAATGCAGACTGTGCAGGACTGATAACCTTCTCCAAAACTGGCCCGATTATGTTCATAATGATTTTGACCAAAATTTTATATAAATTGTTACAAAGAGCAATTGGTCTGAAATCTCCTATTTCATTTGCATTTTTTTCTTTGGTATCATTATTAGAACTATATCATTCCATCCTTCTGGGAGAATCTTCGTAGTCATGAATGTACTTATTTCAGTTTTCAAATTTTCTCCCACAGTGACCCAGTTATTTAAGTAGAATTCAAATATATACCCATCCTTCCCTGGGCTTTTTCCTTTCCCTAAAAAAAATGCAGCTCTTCTTACCTCTTCCATTGTTAAGTCCTTTTCCATCTTCTTTGCTTCCTCATTGCTGATTTCTGCCCATTTTAATTTGTCCATCATATCCTAGTTTGTCGAACTGTCCTTTTTCTTCATAATGATTTATACCATTCTGCAAATGCATCTACTATTTCTTTATCTTCTGTTAACTGCTTCCCCTCCTTAACCAGCATATCAATTTGATTCATCTTCCTTCTTATTATCACTAAATTATAGAAGTATTTTGTATTCTTATCTCCTTCCTCTATCCATTTTTTCCTACTCTTGGACCACCATTTGATTTTTATCTGCCTTGTTAATGCCAAGATTTTGTTTGATAAACTTCTCATATTCAGTGTATCTTATTCAGATAAAGCACCAATTTCCTCTTTGAATTCTAGCTCCCTTAGTCTTCTACTTGTATCTTCTAATCTTTTCTCCAAATTTTCTACACTATTCTTGTTCCATTTTTTGAGAACTGGTTCCATACTTTTCAGGCATTCCATTATTGGTTTACTTTTTCCCTCAAATTTGTCCAAGAAGTTTGCAACTAAACTTTTCAAATCTGATTGTTCTAGCCAAAAATGCTCAAACATAAAGTTCGACTCTACCATAGTTAGATGCTCCACACTTATTTCAAACTCCATATTCACTCGATCTGAATTGTAAAATACCATGTCTAACCTTGCTAATATTTTCTTTTCATTTTTCTTTTTATTAGACCAAGTGTAACTTGGTCCTTTGAACTTTGCCTCAATCAGTCCTGCTTCTTCAGTGATTAATCTGAAATTCAAGACTGATTGATTTATTTGAAATTGTCTTCCTTATTTTCTCATTTGATTGCATTAAATAATTCATATCCCCAGCTATTATCCATGGAGTATTTTGTACACCTAGCTCTGAAAATATTTTTCATAAGTGTCATCTTAACCTCATATTTTCAAGTAGTAAATAAAATATAATAAATATTATTAAAAATTATATAATTTAATAATACTAAAGTTAAAAACTAAAATTAAATAAAACTTGAAAGAAAAATTTTTATATATAAAATGAAAGTAAAATTGTGAAGTTTAAAATTTTAAAATATAAGAAATGATTTTTTTTTAAAATAAAAATAAAAAGAAACACAAAGGCAACGCTATGACCAGAGCTGCCTTTGTAATGAAATATACATATATAAAAGAAATGGGCAATCTAATTGAACTCAGTAAATTAAAATTTCTACTAATTTTTTTTATAAATGATTTTATCATACATTTACAAACTTAAATAGTTTATTTAAATAATTTCATTTTTTTGGGACTTATACATGTTCATTTTCATTGATCCAAATTATGAATATTATTTTATTCAGTAAATTATATATATTTTTGAATAATTTTATGATATATTTTTAAACTTAAATAATCTATTTAATCAATTTTATTAAAACTGTTTAGATGAAATTAAATTTATTTAAATAGTTTTGTTTTGGTACCGGTATACATTTATTTTCATTAATTTAAGTTATTGATATTATTTCATTCAGTAAATTATAAATTTTATGATTTGTGATGATTTTTTAATAATTTTATAATACATTTCTAAATTTAAATGATTCATTTGAATTGTTTGAATGAAAATTATTTAAATAATTTAATAAGTGAGACGTAAAATAAGTTTTAATGATCTGTTATATTAGAGTTAATGAAATTAACGTGATTAACGAGACGACAACCCGTTATGAGGGTACTACGGAAATATTTTGAATTTCATTCGGAGCATATTCTTATTATGCTTTTTGAAAACTGCTGATTAATCTATCTTATCTAAACTGTTTAAATAGATGTGAATATTCGATACCGTACGACTCATAAATTAACAAGTGTTGAAAATAACGGAAAATATTAAGTGCTGAAAATAATATATATTGACATACATAAGATGAAAAAAAACATCAGCTAGCTCAAAATACAGAATATGATTTTTTCACAAATTATAAGTATAAGTATATATTTTATTAATATATAAATATGATTTGGATTATGTAAGGAGATATTCAAAATTAAATAAAATAAATATTTTTTAAAAAAATACTATTCAAAATCCAAATTGAACCATAATATTACTATTTATTATCAAATAGTCAAAAATAGCCCATTACATAATTACATACTATATATAAAATTATAAATAACATTGTAATTTGTAAATAATTAATTTTCAATATTATAGTAAAAATATAAATTTCATAATAGTAGACCGTGTAAGATACTCAAATGATGATTTAAAAATTAAAAATACAAATATGTAACAACTAAATAGCTTTTCGTTGGCCTAATATGAGTAGCATAGTTGGTGATAATATGTTGAAAATTATTTAGAGATTCAAGATTCGATCCCTAGTATGATAATCTATTTATGACTTACTATTTTTATTATATAAAAAAAATAGCTTCTCGTCGTACTACTATATAATTAGTTTTTTTATTGATATAAAATCACGTATTGCGCGATTACATATAAATATATTAATAAATTTAATATGCAAAAAATCAACGTATGCAATTTTTTTATTTTAAATTATAAACTATTATTGTTAATGAAATATATTGCAACTCTTACTATAATATAATTGCATTGTTTTAATTTGAATATATAAATAATTTTATTTTATATAAATTATATATAATATACAACATATAAATAATATTTATATACACATATTAACATCCAATCAAGTTAATTTTAGAAAGTTTTAAACCACTATCGTCTATTAGTTCTAGCAAATAAACATCAAGCACATTACAGTAAAAAATCACATCAAATGCAATTTGAGTCATTTGACCAACAAGAGAGGACATATGAGTATAGTTATTAAAAGACTGAGGATCATTACCAAATCAGAGATCATGACTAATTGGGTTAATAACTTTTTCATTTTTAAAAAATCATTAAAATTAAAAATTAAAAAAAAAACTTAAATTTGTCACATCAGCAAAGCTTGATTTTGATTATACCATATATATATATATATATATATATATATATATATATATATATATATATATATATATATATATATATATATATATTAAATAGTCAGTTAATCACGGATATTCAATTTAAATTGCTACCCCTATTTATATTATTTGTAATTTGTTATTTCCAAAAAAAATGTATGATAAATGCATACTAATTTTAGCAATTAATTCATATATTTACTAATTAGGGCAAAATATAAAAATTCAGCATAGGGTATTGATCTATTTATCAGATTTGGAGGCAATCACTGGAAGGTAAGTATTGAGATTTAATTACTTGACGCTTGTAAACATCGAACGGATAAGTATTGAGATGATGACGATGCAACCATCCAAATAAAAGAAGACACGAGGATTACAATTTCAAAATTTAAATAACGAAGGTAAGAATTTTTGTGCAGACAAGTGAAGAGTAGACATTACCAGACAATGAAAAATGGAAGAAAAGGGAAACAATTTTATTTTTCCATGCAAATTGAATATTTGGAAGGTGGCAAACATTCAATGGAGAAAACTTTTAAGCAACCATATTTTCAGCCTTAAATTTTTTAGCAAAGATCTTCTGAGCTTAAAAAATGGTTGAAAATTTATAAAATAATTTATGAAAATGTGTCTTATAATTTTTCTAACCAATCATAATGATATAAATTATAATTTTATCAATAATTATCAGCACCTTATTATAATTGAGTAAGAGAATTACTAGGCATTTGAGATAGAAGAATTTAATATTTTTATTTTAATAATGCCAACTGTACTTGCTTAGTGTACATTTTTTATGGATTAGGTTCACATGATTTGACTAATAATAATAAAATTTTAGGAGGATTCGCTGTTTCGTCGTGAACACCAAAGAGGGCTTTTTTTGGTCCTCTCCAAATAGCGGATCCGAATCCCTATGACCCTATCCATGGCCAAAAAGCGAAGGCCGAAAGGATAACGCTGTCCGACGGGGATGATCCGGGAAAAAGAATCGCAGGCGCTCGATGCTGCAGCACATATGGAACCGTTCACTTACAAATGGATATGTGGGACCCATTTTTTCAGCTACGTTGAGCTGTTGATTATGCCATCGACGGCGATGAAAAAGAATTATAGATTACGACTTTTCTCGTATACTTGGACAAGATCCTATTTTCTAGTACTAGAGAGTCGTCTCTATCTAAAATATGTCTCTATAAAATGTTCGCCTGAGGCACAACAAACCCACAGCGGTGTTTTATGCTTTGAGAGATCGCCGAAGACGGGAGTGATTGATTCAGTTCCAGTCCGTAATCCATCTCTCCTACTTCTTCGTCACTTTCGCTTCTTAATTTTTGCTGATTCAAGCTATTTTTTGTTTTGTTGTTCCGTTTTTCTTGATCCGGTTATATTATGTCGTTTTGCTTGAGATTTTTCAATTCTTGTCATATCTTCGCCGATTTAGAAATTTCGTCTTTAGATAGAATGAAGGATAAACGAAATATGTGATATTTTGGAGCGGTTGATTTTAGGATCGATTAGGTTGAATAGATTTTCTGGTTAGAGTCGAGGCTTAGGAGAGTAAAATTTTGATTGATCCAATGGCGAGTGAGAGAGAAGTGTTAAGAAAAATGCGACTCTGAAAAATGCTTGATTTTGTTTAATTTTTGGTGGTGAACTATTAGACTGGATTCTGTTTGGTTAGTTTTCTGCACTGGGTCAGACATCGTGATAAACGGGATCATGTTGTTTAAAAGTTGGCCAGTTAGCGATTAATTGGTCTTTTTTTTCTAAGTTCTTATCTTTTTGGTGTTAGACCGAATAAATCATTGCGCATTTGCACTGATTAAAAAAAATCTGATTCTTAAAAGGAAAAAGAAATGTTATGATATGTTTTAACTTTTAAACGGCTGTTCTGTTCTGTTATTTTATTTTTTTATCTTGGAAACAAAATTTATTTTGTTAAAGATGCAGTTTTGGAACTACTGATATAAATAAGTCTTATGTTATAATAAGCAAATAAAGTTGAACTCAAATGTGATATTCATGCTGCTGTTCGGTGAGTCAAGCAGTTTTCTCTTAATTTACAAGTCCACTTTCTGACCGAGAAAGTTCTTTTTTGCATTTTATGCAGGATGAAGATCAAGGAAACTATGCTGTTGCTTTTCCTGGCTTTGGTTCTATCATCTGTAGTGAGTGGATCTATAAAATGTTTTTTTTTAATCTTATGTTCGATGATCTTTTGGTGGAAGTTTAATTGATATCTACTTGCAGCTTGCTGCAGGTGCACAAACATGCGCAGCTGATCTCGAGGCCAAGTGTGGTGGTGGTTTTTCAGATGGTTGGGAAGGAGAATTTTTCCCAGGAATTCCAAAAATCAAATATGAAGTATTATTTTTAATTTGATTGATTTTGTCACAATATTGAGAACTTGTTGCAACTAGATTATTATTTTTGTCCTTTTTTTGGTAATCTCTGATACCATGTCAGTTCCCATTATTTTACCTTTTCTAAACTTCTTTCACTCTGTCAGGGTCCAAGTAGCAAGAATCCACTGTCTTACAAGTGGTATAATGCCGAGGAAGAAATACTTGGAAAGAAAATGAAGGTATGTTGGTTTGCTCTTTGTGCAAGTATACTTTTTTGTTATACTTGTTCTTTCATTGTTGATTGTGGTGTTTTTCTATTGATAATATAGGATTGGATGCGATTTAGTGTTGCCTTTTGGCATACCTTTCGTGGGAGTGGTGCTGATCCATTCGGTGCTGCAACTAAATCATGGCCATGGGAGGATGGTACAAATTCGGTGGCTATGGCCAAGAGAAGAAGTAAGGTCATGTAATTAATGCTAGCTAGTTGAAATAAGACACTTATGTTGTGTCTCTAAATGCAGTGAGAGCACACTTTGAGTTCATGGAGAAGCTTGGAGTTGATAGGTGGTGCTTTCATGATAGAGATATAGCCCCAGATGGTAAAACACTGGAGGTATGTTGAATTATCTATGTTGTTGTTTTTAATGCATAGGATTGTTAAGTTTCAAGATTCATATATGCTTAAGTCCTAATCATTCAATTTGTTTCGAGAATCTTTCTATTTGTTTCTTAGGCATCTGAAATTTTTTTAGTGAGTACACATTTTTAATATGGTAAAAACATTTTGTCTCTAAAGTTTCTGCACTTCTTATATTGATACTTAGATTTTTGTAGGGGGTCGGTTTCACTTATAATTCAACATGTGAAAATCCTTTAAATCTTTTTTCACTTAATATGTGTTACATGTATTCACTTCCTTGTTTCAGGAGACTAATGCAAACTTGGACGAAGTGGTAGCTCTTGCAAAAGAACTACAGGTGATAATACTACGCACTTCTATTTGTAATAAAGCATGATTGACACCTCTTTCTAGATCTATTTGTTTTTTTCTCTTTGCTGTTTACTGATTATGGAAATAATTCAAAGTCATATCAGTATATATCTTAACTATATATCAAATGTGTTACAGAAGGGGACTAAAATTAAACCATTGTGGGGTACAGCTCAGCTTTTCTTACATCCTCGCTACATGCATGGAGCTGCTACTAGGTAATATACTTCATTTTTTTCATTTTAATTATCATTATTATATTCAATATATACAGTATACTGAACAAGTTTAATACTTCCGTATCACAGCTCAGAGGTTGGAGTATATGCTT
The DNA here is from genome assembly GCA_034359265.1 of Canna indica. Lineage (NCBI taxonomy): Eukaryota > Viridiplantae > Streptophyta > Magnoliopsida > Zingiberales > Cannaceae > Canna > Canna indica. The sequence goes on from CP136891.1 coordinate 2,479,114, forward strand.
ATGCAGCTGCTCAAGTCAAGAAGGCCATGGAGGTGCGTTTTTGGATTTTAAGTTACCTTTAAGTTCAAATATCTGCTAAATTTCTGTTTCATATTCTCATAGGTAACACACTACCTAGGAGGAGAGAACTATGTTTTCTGGGGTGGACGTGAGGGTTATCAATCTCTTCTTAACACTGATATGGAAAGAGAGCTTGATCACATGGTATGAATTATAGCATCTTTCTATGCCTGTCTAAGATGTGCCGATACAAGCACGACATTCTACTTCATAATTCTGAAGCATGTAGATCTGTCTGCATAACTCTTTATTTGCTCCTAAAGAGAAATATATCTTTTGCAGGCAAGGTTTCTTCAAGCTGCTGCTGATTATAAAAAGAAGATTGGGTTCAATGGTACTTTTTCAGTTCATCTGAATCATCTCATCCGATATCAGTCTGTTGCACATATACATATTTAACTCTGATTAGCTGACAGGTCATAGAAAATTTAGGACTATACCTACCATGTTCCTTATTGTGGTTGCTAAGAGAAAAATTATTCTCTTTTCTTTTCTTTGATAGCCTAATGATATCAAAATTTATCTAATATTTCTCATTCTTGTATCTTTTTTCCTGTTATTTGATTGATTTACTTGCTAGACTAAAGAAATTTAAATTTTGAAATGTAGTCATGTCTTTTAATTATGTTCCAGGTACTCTACTGTTGGAACCTAAACCACAAGAACCAACAAAACACCAGTATGTATTGCTAACTAAAATATTGGTTAATGTTCATTGGTTTCCTGTTTTAATCTTTGCTCCACTGTATCAGATATGACTGGGATGCTGCGACCACCTTTGCTTTCCTTCAGAAGTATGGCCTCATAGGTACTTCCCTCTTCATCATGCTTCAAACTTGCACTGTTACTTCAAACTGGAATATTACCAAATGGAACAGTGATGCAACTAACTAGTTTAAGCCATTTTCAATTTCATCAATTAATTATCCCTGTTTTTAGGTTTTAGCCTACTGTAATGAAAGTTATTTGATGTTCAACATGCGATAGAAGTTTGGTTGCATATGGAAATTACATTGTCAGCATAGAGTCACAAACTCTTTTGTGCATATGATACAGCATCCTTCGATTCTTATGTGGATAGTCACAAAATTTAATGATTATCATATGCTATTATATACTTGATTTTGGCCTGAGTACTTTATGGAACAGAAAAAATATGAAAGAGATACAGACGACCTCAGTCTAACCAAAGAAAACCCCTTACACAGAGGTCAATGGAGGGAAAAAAATCCACGTAGCTGACTCAAATAATTTGGACATTGTTGCTTCTTTACAGATATTTTATCATTTGTGCAGGCCCTGTCATGGATTTCACTGAAAAGAACTTTCAAAATGATGTTATTAAAAATATAAAATGTATTAAGCTTTTGGGAGAAGTAGTCACATAATCAAATTCAGCATGGTGTGGGATCAAGGTTTGGATGTTTGAATCATGCCACTGTTGATAATTAAAACAATATATACCCACAGTTAAGAAGTTGCCAATTCATGGGTTGGAATTTGGAGTTGGCTTGCTCACATGTTAAGAACTAACCAAAATTCAATAAATATTGTAGTTACTGATCCTTAAGGGTCAGCTTTAACTTTAATAATCAATCAATTTATACTTTACTTATTTTAGTATTAACTTTAATAAATAATTCTGAGTTCTGACAGCATTGTTGCAATCTCTTCGGTGCAGGAGACTTCAAGTTGAATATTGAATGCAACCATGCCACCTTATCTGGTCATAGGTAAGTGAATTTGACCAAGGTGACACTGGAATCCTGAAAATACTACTCGTTCTCTTTTCTTGTAAATTCAGTAGTATGCATTTTACAGCTGTCATCATGAGCTTGAAACTGCAAGGATAAATGGATTACTCGGAAACATTGACGCAAATACTGGTGATCCCCAAATTGGTACGTACAGCTCTTGTGCCTTTTCCTAATGGCTTTTGAAGCTAAAAATCTGTTCATTGTTTCTTCACTTCTGGACAGTATATAAGTAGCATATGCTCCACATTTCTTTGCTGCTAGAGTATATGAATGGCATATGATCAATGTTTCAACTATCTTTGTCACAGGTTGGGACACTGATCAGTTCCTCACCGATATCGCAGAGGGAACCCTTGTTATGTCGAGTGTTGTCAGAAATGTAAGTAGCATATGCTAAATGTTTCAGCTTTCTTCATAGTATTACTTTTTTTTGAATTTTTTTGACTTTTTTCTAAGTAATTTGAAACTACCACTATTTTTATTTCTCTTTACAGGGAGGACTTGCTCCTGGTGGATTCAACTTTGATGCAAAGCTGTTGGTGTTCTTTTCCCTGAATTTTCCTCCTGTTTGTTGATTATGTTTACGAATCATGTTTTTGAGTGCAAATGTGATGGGAGCCCAGTGCATGCTAATAATGCTACAACTGAACTTGCTGAAATTTACCTTGTTTTTTAGGCGGAGAGAGAGTACAGACGTTGAGGATATGTTCATTGCTCATATCTCTGGGATGGACACATTAGCCCGTGGACTCAGAAATGTTGAAAAACTAATCCAGGTATAATACGAGAATTCCAATTCATGATATTATAAAAGTTCTGCGGCTGCCCATATGGCAGTATGTACTAGCCCAATAAAGGACTGATATTGGAGCACGCAACCCTTTTCTGTGATATACATCTGTTTTCATCTATTTTTTGATCCAAAACATGATATATGACTCGCCTGATACACCAGTCCAATAATCTTGGACCAATATAATTACCAATATGGAGACTTTGAACCTTGCATGATATATAGACTATATTTAGAAGAATTATTTGTTGGTGTTAGGATGGTTATCTTGCTGAACTTGTCCGAAAGCGCTACCAAAGTTTCGACAGTGAGATTGGTGCCTTAATTGAGGTGTGTACCTTTAAAGAACTTTTACGTATCTCTGTTAGTATGAACAAGTTTTGATTGTGAGTATGATTTTTTACTTATTTGCTTTTGGAAAAGGCTGGGAAAGGTGATTTCGAGACACTTGAAAAGAAGGCCATGGAATGGGGTGAACCCTCCGTTCCCTCGGGAAAGCAGGAACTCGCGGAGATGATTTTCCAATCTGTTCTATAGATCCTAGAATTGTGATGCAGAGACATGGTCTAGGAAGACAACATGCTGCAGCCATTAGGCCGTACAAGTTTTTGTCATGGGAGATTGTAAGCTGATATTCAATTCTCTCCAACATTGTACAACTTAATCTGAGCTAGAAATAAGAGTTGCAACATTTTATCATGCAAATTACCATCTTTATTTGAATCTCTTACTTGCTTCCTTGCCTGTTGTGTTTATGTTTGCATGAAGTTGCTTCGATGGCTCCATATTGGACTTGTATCATACTATCAGTTCCGTTTTGCTTTATCTTAGCTTAGTGTGTATTTAATATTAGCTTATTTTTCAATTAGAGTGGTCAGAACACTAGACTTGGGAGTCATGATGACCTCATCAGAATCCAATAACAAGTATTCAAGTAATATACAATTATTATTAGTTTATTACGTACATCTTACCTAAAAATGAAGCTGAGAATGAATCCTTTGGTCTTGTCGTAGGTATAACATGTATACAGGAATTTTCCTAAATTCGAATGTGAATTTTTAAAATTTTACAAAATTGAATATGATTTTAAAAAAATTTAAAATTATAATTAAATTCAAAAAAATTTCAATATATTCTTGTACTGAAATTTTGAAATGTCTCACCGTTGAAATATTTCAAAGCTTCAGTCAAACGCATTCAATAATTATTAAAAAATCAATCATTAATTTAGATTTTTTATAATTTTTTAAGGAATTTTCAGGATGTATACTTATGATCAAAAAGTGGAACTCTTGAAACAGCTCAAATTTTCTTTTTATAGGTTCCTTTATTTTATGAGTTTTATATTTTTGTTATGTATTACATTTGTAATATTCTAGATTGTTATTTATGAAAATTGTACTTTTCCTTAACTTTTTATTTAGTTCCCTCCTTTTATAAATTATATTATATTCTCGTATAGAGTAAAAAATTAGTTTGCCCGAGTGGACAATATTTATCCTTAATCTTTTAAAAATTACACTTAACCATCTCACCTTCTAAAAAATAAGCAACTTACATTATCCGACAAATTTTTTCAACTAAAACATATCATGTTCGTTGCACATGAATTTTTAAAAAACAATTGAGTCATCGTAATCAAAGTTTGAAAAAAAAAATCAACAATTTTAACCAACAAAAAAACATTAACGATTCTTAAACACAAAACAGTTTAAACTAATGAATTAGTTATCACAAGATGAGATAACTAAGTCACTATCCTCGTAAATCTACCCACTAATGAAAATGTTTAAGCTAAACTTGAAAATAGTATACAATTGTATTTGAGTCGGCAAAGCGCAAGAGTAATTAAGTCTAGTAACTACTCTATCTCGTCTCCAAATAACATTTTTTCATATAGATTCTCACTAAGCAAAGGACTAGATCCTAATTTGATATCAACTATCATAATTGGTTTGATGAGAATTCTTACTTAGTTTAATATAACGAATTATTAGTCCAATGTTCAAGTTGAAATTAATGTTAGTATAATAATCAAACCTTATTAACAAATGCAATTTATAAATAACTCATAATGTAAAACTAAATTGGTAATTATAATTTCCCAACATAAGTGCTGAGGTTCTTAAGTTTAGTAGACAATTTCTCAAGCAACAAAGTTATCTCAAACATAGCTCTTCTAGAGTTGATTGCAATTTGCAGATAGATTGAGTGACATTCTAACAAACACCTTCAAACATATTATATTTATATCTTTAGCATTCAAAGGCTTCTGACTCACCACCTGAACTCAACTCCTAAAATTTCCCCAGTTCAAAAGATGACACCAACCAGAATTCTTTTAGTCTTATCCTTTGCCTTCTTTCTGTAGATATAATGACACAACACCAACTTTTATCTATCACATATTATTTCTTAATTTCATAAGGCTAAATTTCACTTTAGCTAATTAATAAATTTGAGTTTAATACATAATCTTTATATATATATATAATATCACTTTAGAAAACATAATTCATTACTGACCAAAAAAAATAGATAAAGTTAAAATAAAATTCTTAAAATAAGAAACTAAATTAACACTTCAATCAAATGGAAGGGTCAAATAGTCGCAAAGGTTGAACATGCTGGACCAAGTTAAGATATGCCTTCACCACTATAATCAACTAATGAAGGACATTTCCACTTCTTCTTGCAATCTGTATATAAATATGTCTCGGGTTAAGGTTTTCCAACATCACCTATTCTCGGACGACCTTGAGGCTCTCAGTCTCCAGGGAATGGAGGTTTCCACTGATGAAGCTCGACTTGGCTTTGGGAAGATGGAACATGGGTTTGTTTGCCGAGTCTTATCTATAGTTTTCTGTTCCAATTTGTGATTTTTTTGCTGTTGAATCTTCGCCAGCTGCAAGCATTACAAGAGGAGGTGCAAGATTCGAGCGCCCTGCTGCAACGAGATCTTCGACTGCCGCCATTGTCACGATGAGTTCACGGTAGCAAAATGTCTCTTTTCTCGTGATTTTTAATTAGACTTTAAGCTACAGTCTGTTTCTCGATCTTTTGATTCTTTTTGGGGGATGCTGGTGTGCGAACGCAGAAGGGCCAACATGAAATCTGTCGCTTCGACGTTGAAAGGGTGAGGCTTTTTGGCTGCATCTGGATTTCTTGTTCATTCAGCTGCATCTTTTAAGGTTTATGTGACGAAGGTTTCGTCTTTATGGTTTGATTCTTCAGGTCATTTGTGTTATTTGTGACACGGAGCAAACAGTGAGTCTTGATAAATAAAGATTGTCTTTTGGTGTCCTCACTGTTCTTGTTTGGCTACACGAAGACTTTGGTCGTTTGTTACAGGTTGCACAAGTTTGCTCAAATTGTGGGGTAAAGATGGGGGAATATTTCTGTGAAGTGTGCAATTTTTTCGATGACGATGTGAGATTATTGATTTTTTCCATTGGATTGCGAGTTTTCTGATTGCTTATGCATTGGTCTATCATGATGCCTACTGAGTTCTGAATTTCCAGATTGAGAAAGGACAATTTCACTGCAAAGATTGTGGAATCTGCAGGTTAGTCATTGGTATTGTTTTGAACTTTTTCTTGTGTTGTTCATACCCATGGAGAAGTTGGTGGAATGATTCAAGTTGTTTCATATCTGAGCAGAGTTGGTGGTAAAGACAACTTCTTCCATTGCCAGAAATGTGGTATGTTCCTCTCATTTGATTCATATGTTCTTTTTTATTTGAATGTCTTTTTTCCAGTTTAGACTATTACTTCAATTTCTTTCATATTGCTTGATGTTATGACCCTTCAGAATCTTTTTTAGTCCATAATGAATTTCAAGTCTGCATGAGCTTAGTAAACTTTTATTCATGAAAATTATGTTCTAAGTTGATTAAAAAAGAAAATCCGGAACTTATTCTTTGAATTTGGTCTTACTTTTTATTCTTCCTTTTTGGACCATCCAATTTATCTCAAAGTGATATTTTTATTCTTGGAATTTAGTATGCTATCTGCTAGACCTTTCATAGTTGGCTAATTATGGTTTTCCAAGGTCAGGCAATTTCTATTTTTTTTTTGAAATAGAAGACCTTTTATTTATCAAAAGGTTTGAATGATACAAGCTGAGGGGAAAAAGGGGAGAGTAGGGGTGTGAAATCAGGCAATTTCTATGATCAGCAGAATGTGTCAGAGTCAAGAAAGTGTTAATATGCTCTTGATAGGGCAAAAGAGCCTATATTGATGTTGTGCACATACAACAATTCCCCTGCTTATAGTAATTCTAACAGGTGAAATCCAACAATCGCCTTGTCATTACTGACGCTGAATAGAATAAATTATGTCCATTTGTATCGGTCTAAATGCTAATAATCATTGCTTATCATCTCCTCATTTCAAAGTACATGTTCTTCTAGCTGATACTTTTGTTGCATACACAGGTTCATGCTACTCTATTGGCTTGCTTAACAAGCATTCGTGTGTGGAAAACTCAATGCGGCACCATTGTTCCGTCTGTTATGAGGTATTTAGTGATGCATTACTTCATTTGGCTTTATAAATTTAAGGATCTCTGACTGTTGGAAACTTGATGCAGTATCTATTTGACTCATTGAAAGTGACCACTGTATTGAAATGTGGGCACACAATGCATTCAGAATGTCTTTATGAGATGTTGGAGCATGATAAGTAATTCTCAATGCTGCTTAAGCTACTATGGGTTTTCTAGTTTCTTTTAGATTTGAGCATCTTGGGCATAGCAATATTCGGTTGATCTCACATTTAGTTTTCATGGCATGTAGATACTGCTGTCCAATATGCTCCAAGTCAATAATGGACATGTCAAATGTCTGGAAGAAGTTGGATGATGAGGTAAGAGGAAATCTAACCTCAATAACAGAAGGTTTTCATATAAGAATATTGTTCAATTCATGAACACAAAGATTAATGTTAGTTTCCACTCAATTAATAAGTAAACAAATTAGAGCATTTGGTTTGGCAGATAGAAGCAACAGTGATGCCGGAGGAATACAGATCAAGAAAGGTCAGTGTTGCTTGTTTCTTCTACACTATAATATACTGTGTTATAAATTTGTTGAGCTGAGACAGCCATCATATAGCATATTGCAGTGACTGATACTTCTAACAAATTTTAACTAAATTCCACTAGATCTCGTGACATGCCATTCCGTTAACTTCTCATGATACTTCAATGCTGTCGTGTGCTTGTACTGTCTTTTATAAACTAGTAACTCTCTATTGTGACCAGGGATGGTCGATCGGTTCGCATTTAAGCTTGAGTTATTTGGGTTTTTCTCATTTTACTCTTATTGGATTCATCTCATTTAATTTGATACAGATGAGCTACTAATTTTGCAGGTGTGGATCCTCTGCAATGAATGCAATGAAACTAGTGAAGTCTTGTACCACATCTTCGGCCAAAAATGCTTGCACTGCCCATCCTACAACACTCGCATGATTTCTCCTCCCATTACTCACCAATGATTGCATTTCATCCTGGAACATTGGGTTTGACAGTCTCACTTAAGATGATTTCAATGATTCTTGATTTATATGCACAATAAGTGATATGGACTTGTTGGGATATATATTTGGTTATATTTTTCCCTGTAATTTACTAATGAGTAGCATGAATATAGGCTTGCCAATGCTTGGTGCATGTGCTCATTGAAGCATCTTTGCAATAAAGATCTATATGTTTGGCAAATATGCTATTCTTTATATATTTCAGAATAATATATGTGAAAATCCATATATGATAGTTGAAGATGAACATGTGAGAATGTGCCAAATGTCAATTTTAGTTTATGCTATTAGAAATTTTCATTGAAGGCTTCAAAATATAGATATGCACCCTTTGATAGTGTTACTGTTCCATTTATGTTTTGACATTTCAATGTGAACAGTCAATACCATAACTGAAAATCAGGGCGGCTCATTTTAAAAATGGGAAAATTAATGAATTTAATTCAACTTTTAATTTGCATCAATTATAACTTGAACTTTCGAATTTATACCAATTATATCCTACTGTCAACTCGCTATTAGTCGGACCGTTAGTTGCTGATGTGGCATCTCAGTTAGCAACTTAGATATTATTTTTTAATCTTAACTCGCCACGTCATCAACATCTAAAGAAGAAAAAAAAGAAAAAATAATGACGTGGCTGTTAAGTGTATTGGTATATTTTTAAGCAAACTATTTTTATTTTCCCGTTTTTAAAATGAGCCGCCCTGATTTTCAGTTGTGGTATTGTCTGTTCACGTTGAAATGTCAAAACACAAATGGAACAGTAACACTATCAAAGGGTGCATATCTATATTTTGAAACCTTCAATGAAAATTTCTAATAGCATAAACTAAAATTGACATTTGGCACATTCTCACGTGTTCATCTTCAACTTTCATATATGGATTTTTGAAAGTTCGGGTTATAATTCGAACATTGACGGTAGAATATAATTGGTATAAATTCGAAAGTTCGAATTATAATTGATGCAAATTAAAAGTTGGTTAGATTCGTTAGATTAGATTCATTAATTTTCCCTTCTAAAAATCAAATATGTATAAAACTCGAACCTACCCAGCTGACATATATTTTTCTAACTTTTATAAAATTTTATTTCTATTTTTTTAATATTTAGGTTGTTAAAATAAATTTCGTTATTTTTATAGGTACATTTTTAAAATAATGTTTAAATATTTTTTTCTTATTTATGATATCATAATTTATTAAATTATAACCCCATACCACTAAACTAGATTCTTGGAGCTCAACCGGGTCAATAGTTAGACCCACTATGATAGCTATGCAAGAAAGAAGAGTCACCACATAACCTAATCCTAATCAAGCTATCTATACCTGATCCGGCTATTTGTAATTTTTTTTTTATAACAAAGATAAAAAGTCATAATGATTTATCATACTAGAATTCGAACCCCAAATCTCTAGGGAACGTTTAATATATTGTCATCAACTGTGCTACCTACACTCCTACAATTGACAGTAAATATGAAGGTATGCATATTTATAAAATAATATAATAGAACTATTTGTTAATTTATTATTAGTTGGTAATGTGGATTATCAAGGTTATTTGTACTTATATTTATAATAGAACTAATGTTAATTTATAAAATAATAACTTATTTTATTGTTAATTAAGCTCATTTTTATTCTTAACGCATGCTATTAAATTATTATGTTGGTTAAACGGAATGAACTACCATTGGCACTTCATCTCATTCAGAGAGCATTTAGTATAGGATAATCTATCAGTATTACTGGTCACGTGGTTTTTAAATTCTTGGGATTCACATATTATCATGTCTGGTTCGAGCACTTTACTAGTAATTCAAATTGCCTTGATAATTCACATTACTATCAAAGTGATAAAAATGATAATATGATAATGTGGATAGCTTTCATGGAAGGTGGGTACATGGATTATCATCTAATGATAATTTTAAATTTCAATATTCTTTTCCATGCAAGGCACCACCAAATCTTGACAAAGATTTTTTTGACAATTTTTTGTGAAGTCAAAAAATATAAAATTAAATTATCATCTATGTTGATTAAACATGCTAAATAGGATAATGTTATATTACTGATAAATTGAAGATAATAATTTATCTTGTGGTAATGTGGATTACCATTATAATATTATAAAGTAATATATTTCTTTTGGAAAAAGTGAGGCGGCGCCACACATCTATTTAATCATTTCAAGAGGTTCGAAATGTTCCTTACAATTTACAAGGATGCAAGATAGAAAGAAAATAAGTTAAGAAAGAAACGAGAGAACACACAACATAGAACTCATTCCCCCGAATTTCTGCTGCTCAAAAATTCGGGGGATGAAGGCGTTGCCTGAAGGAGCACGCCAACCTTACCGTATTAATGATCGAGAATGGCCAATTATTAAAGACTCCTACATTTCTTGAATGCCGCAGACATCAGCATCATATCATATCATGCACCATTATCAAGCAATGTACCAAATGCAATCTTTAGAGAATACGAATACTACCCTCGCCGACCTTAGATTTCCTACCCATTAGGACAAGCTATATTAATTATGAAATTAATTGTGTAGGTCCCGAGTGGAAAGACGATTTAATTGGACCACTTTTTTTTTCATTCAGAACAAATAAATTGACTTCCATATCAATCAGGCAGGCGGCAGCAAATCTAAAAAGAATTGAATTTGGCAAGAATATAAATAGGTGGGCATTAATTCAATAAATAGTCACGGAAAGCAGCAGCAGCAGCAGCTTCACCGCCATTAAAGCAGGCGTGCGATTCACAGATCTCCACCGACACTTTCCCCTTCGCCGGATTTGGTTTTGAGTTGACGTCATCTCTTCTCTTCTCATGGCGGTGCTGAGAATGTTTCTGATGAACAGAATTGAAGGGGGAAGAGAAAGCGAGATTTCCTATCTAGAAATTTATTTTAATAAGAAGTATTATGTTAAAAATATCTTAAACTTTCGCATTTTTTAATTATTATTATTATTATTAATTAAATTTTTTTTCGGTCTCCACCAACTAGTGTAAGGCCTTTTTTTCAATATCTCCATCAAGAAATGACGTGATACTTTTCAGATTATATTATGTATTATAATATTTTTATAACTTTCCAGTATTAAATAATCTCACCTGGTGTGCCACGTGGTGTTAATGTGGTGAATTTTGTTAGCTTCTATTAATAGGGTTGAAAGAAATATGTATTTGTTATAGAAGTTAAAATTTTATAGTTGAAGGCTTGAAGTATAAATTTGTGATTCTTACATGGCAATGACATAGTAAATTAATTATAAAATTTAAAATTAAATTAATTAAAATTCTTACACGGCAATGACATAGTAAATTTATAATTCAATAAAATTATAAATTAATTATAAAAATTATTATAATATATTATATTTTTTATGATATCTTATCATATATGTGACTGATTCTTATATTTTGGACTCGGATTCTACCCTAATTAACATGGAACCGAACTATATCCAAAACTTGTACTATAAACTTTTTCATTTACAAGTTTCAGATACAAATTTTGGGCACCCTATTGGAATATGTTCATTTACCGATTCTAGAATACATATTTCTAGTACCTTGTTGGAACCAAAACCGATGTGTTTCTTAATTTTTGTCACGTACCCTAGCCGAATTTAATCTGAATCTATCAGGAACCTACTCGATCGAGTAGATTCCAACTAGTTCCGATTTATCCGGTACCCATGCACCAGATACTGAAAATGCAATCTTTGCTTCCTTACCCAAATAAAGAAAACACTTCTCCCTCCCCTATTATTTTCTTCTCATCTGTTTATAGCCTTCCCCTCCATCTCTCTTTGAAAAACAACTCTCAAATAAGATCTCAGAGCAATCGGATTCCAGATAACAGCTTTAAGAGGGGCTGCTGTGTTGATTTATTCAGGTGGAGCTGCCCCTACCCATTATATTCAACAATAAGACTCATTATCATATAAACCAAAACATGCATGGGACTTCAAAAACAAGAAACATACCATTCTCTCCCTCAGAAACACACATCAGACTATGTCGGCAATGAAGATGTTGTGGGGAGAAGATGTCTCCTCAAACAATGCTTGAAGATTGGCTTTACACCACCAATGGCCTAACACAATGGATAGATAATTGGGATATATCTCTCTGTTAAAAAGAAAGAAAGAAAACTCTCCCAAGGGAGGAAATTTTGAATTTTATTATTCTTAACAAATTTTCCATTCATAAGAATCATAACCACTAGCAGGACCACCAAATGAAGTAGACATCAGTACATCGCCATGCATCATGCTTTGCCTTCTGATCATGGCACTTGTCCCCCTCTTTTTTAGAGTAAATAAGATACATTAGATTCACAGAGGTTAAAAAGTGCACTGGATCAAAGAAAGATAAATGTTGCAGCATGAGAACTCAACATGAGAGCTTCTTTTTCAGGGAAGAACATGGCGCACACACTTTAACTTTGTGATCAGTATCAAAAGTGATTGACCTTTGCTAGATGTGAGTGAGCAGAAAGCCAGAAACAGCCTTCACCAGATCTCTCTCTCTCAAGACACCAAGAAGCACATCATGTTTCTTTATAGCTGAAACCAAAGTAAATAAGGAGGGTTAGAAACAAATTTACTACTTTCTTTGATCTTAAATAAGCATGCCCTCAAAGTTGCTTCTGAATGGATCTGCTACTGCGGCTGCCAACTACTTTGCTCTCTGTTCTTATTAAGTTTGATGTTATTCTGTAGTTCTGGGCCTTGTCCTGTTTGTTTTTTTCTTTTGTTTGTTTTCTGCATTTTCTTAATGTCTTTCTCTTCCTCTTGAATGGATTACAGGGTTCTTTTCCTCAACAAAAAAAAAAAGTTGCTTCTGGCAAAAAGTGTTAGAGTTCACATGGATATCACATAATCTGAGAAGAAAAAAATCCCAATATAAAGGAAAAGAAATCCATGTGAACAAAAAGTGTGTATGATTGCATGAAAAATAGTCCATAAATATCAAGTCTTCTATTCAGTAAGGTGTGGTAATGGAGCAATTAACAAAACATAAGATTTTGATGCAAGCAATTAAGCAAGCATTGTTTGCAATAATATTATGCAATTTCAAAATGATGTATAGGAAAAATCTTGCCGATGAACATCTATATCCAGAATATCTCAAATTGATGTTGTGCCCAAATTATGAAAACACCCCCATTTAAGCTAAATTCTAAAATGACAAACTCAAATATGCACCATGCATATTGCATCACAAACTGCAAGTTCAAGTCTTGTAGCTTCAAATGAATTTAAAGGCGAGAAGACCTAAAGAATTTTGGAAAACATCATGCCCTTCATATATTTGTTATGCGAGTAATGAAAAAGCAATTAAACAATACTAGAACAGGCATTTCATATCTCATTAGTAAATGATTTAAGAAATAACACTCAAAATTAAAACCGAAAGAAGGAAGCAACAGAAGTAGTAATTTCCAAAGGAATGTAAATTTACCTAATATTAAGAAGCACATTGGCCAAATTATTGGAGGATATGCTTTTGAAAAGAAACCTAATCACTACTGGAAAAGTATTAAATATAGCAATTTTAATTGTTGCATTTAAAATATTAGAGCTTTAGGACAAGAAAATATAAGTCAGCTAGCATTTTGGCACAGTCATCCTTATCACAACTATTATTGCTGGCCCATGCCAAAGAAGAAGAAGAAAGAAAGAAAGAAAGCATATAAATTTCTCAAGTTCACTTCACTAAAACCGAGACAACAAAGTGACAGTGGCAAACTCAGAAAACCCATAAAACAAATACTGATGTATGATGAGATGGTTATCCATGAAACTAGAGTAATGAGTTAAAACTAGAACATAAAGTATTTCAAGCTTCTTGTTTATGATACCACTAATCCTACATAGCACCTGGAAGCAAATTTTTTGCCTAAACAAAAATACACAATGCAGCTTAGTTAGATATTCTTATACCATTTGAACTCTCATCCTATATTTGGTCCAGCATGGTTGAAGAGAACCAAAAGATTGGTTGATATCACGACTTTTTCACCAAAGATACTATATGGAACCAATCAATAGTTAAACATGAAAAATTTGAGATCACCTGGAATAATTAAAATGCTATATACAACAAGAGCTGCAAATATGAATCTAGCAGAAATACTGATTTTGATACTAAAACAAAAAAGATAAGTTAAATTGCTAACATCAACATAGGGATGAAAATGGATTAATCTAGAATGCACGTATATAATCCATACACACACCAACCCTAAACTTTGAAACTAATGTTTCCAGCCACTGGTTTTTAATGTCTGCATCAACTATGCTGAGTGCTGAGTTAAATTAAAAATAGTTCCTCATATAGCTTAGGCAAGTCTATATGTGAATTGGAATATTTTTAAATCAAAATGGTTTATAGATCATATTGCTAGGCCTTTGGTTTGATAACAATGTTGACTTAGCAGTTGAATTCCTTATTATAAAGTTTATGTGGTGTATATTTTCTGTAACAAACATGAGTTTTGGGAAAGATGTGTTATAACCCTTAAAACATAGGATATTCTTAGAAATTTTCCCCAAAAGATAAATGACTCAGAAACTTAACAAATCGTGAACATAGAAAGAGGAGCAAGCGAAAAGAAGCTTTTGACTAGATTACCTTCACATACATATCCACACTTGGAAATAAATTTCCTCTCTCATAAACCTATAAATGATCAAGGTTCTACTACAGACATATGAATACATAATCCAGTTTACGCTAGACTACATTGCAGAGAAATAAAAGACAAACACAAAGCAGAAAATTTGTTAACCCAAACAAGATCCAGTCGATGCACCAAAGCCTAAGAAGGAAAGCAGAAAATCTCTCTAACCTATGGAACTGGGGAATCCGAAGTGGAAAACTTTATCAGCTGAAAAGAATATCCTTGGTATCAACATTTCCTGTCATATTTGACCAAGTGTATTTACAAGAAGAAAAGAGTCAGATAAAGGGGTAAGACATGTCAACGAATGGCGATGGCTTTACCTCAGTTTTGTTCAGTCTGTGCCCCCCTCTGCAAAACCCTAGCAGGAAAGATGTCGAACAAAACAAAAACAAAAAAACAAAAACAAAATAGCAACTTGGAATCTTTCAATTCAATGCACAAGGGATCCTGGGGCCCGCGAGAAAGGAAGCCCACGTTCACCCCCCGTGCGTTCCTTTTCCCCACATCATTCCCAGATGCGATCCTACAGTATTTTATTGTGCCGATGTGTACCCTTTCTGCTTGTTGTAATTATACTTGTGCATTTACTCTTGCCCACCTTTCCTCTTCCAGTCTTCCCCTGCTGCTTCTTTGCGGCATCTATCCCCTGGCTTTTGATCGAACACTGTGGTGAATTATGGATTCCAGCAGATGGTCTCTTCAGCTGCTCGATGTGATGCTCATTGTGATTGCAAGTGTAGTGTTCTGGGAATTGAGGAGGAGGAGGAGGGGGAGGGCGGCGGGGCGCGGGCTGCCGCCGGGGAGCGTGGGGCTGCCGGTGGTGGGGGAGACGCTGCGGCTGATCGCTGCGTACAAGACCGAAGACCCGGAGCCATTCATCGACGAGCGAGTGCGGCGGCACGGGCGGCTCTTCACGACGCACGTCTTCGGGGAGCGCACGGTGTTCTCGGCGGACCCAGAGTTCAACCGGATGGTACTGGCAGCGGAGGGCCGCGCAGTAGAGTGCAGCTACCCGTCGTCCATCTCCACGCTGCTGGGCGCCCATTCCCTCCTCCTCATGCGCGGCGCCCGCCACAAGCGCATGCACTCCCTCACGCTCACCCGCCTCGCCTCCCCCGCCGCTATTCGCGACGCCGCCCTGCTCCCCCACATCGATCGCCTCGTCCGCCGCACTCTCGACTCCTGGTCTCCCTCCTCCCGCGTCCTCCTCCTCGACCAGGCCAAGAAGATCACTTTCGAGCTTACCGTCAAACAGCTAGTGAGCTTCGACCCAGGCGAGTGGACAGAGTCCCTCCGCCGCGAGTACCTCCTCCTCATCGAGGGCTTCTTCTCCATCCCATTCCCCTCCTTCCTCTCCTTCACCACCTACGGCCGCGCCCTCAAGGTACAAAAATATAACATAGTCCTCATCCTATATCTCCTACCCCTTCTGGCCTCCTCCCTCCAATTCAATCCATGCAGGCGCGAAAGAAGGTGGAGGCGGCGCTGAAGGAAGTAATAAGGAAGAGGAAGCAGGAGAGGGCGACCACGGCTAGGAGAGAAGGCGAGGACGAGAAGAAGAAGGAGGACATGCTGGAGGAGCTGATGGAAGGCGGAGAAGAGGAGGAAGGGATGACAGAGGAGGAAATGGTGGACTTCCTGCTGGCACTGCTGGTGGCGGGCTACGAGACCACGTCCACCATCATGACCCTGGCCGTCAAGTACCTCAGCGACCACCCTCGCGCCCTCGCGCTCCTCCGGGTGCGTTGCGCCTCTCTCCCTCACCACCGCCGCAGCCGTAGCGGCGGCCATCATGCATAGCTAACGCCATTGCTTGCCATTGTCATTTCGTCGAGCAGGTGGAGCAGGACGGAATCAGGGCGAGGAAGAAAGACGAGGAGGAACCGTTGACCTGGAGCGACTACAAGTCAATGCCCTTCACACAATGCGTACGTCGCTCTTCCTCTTATTCTCTTGTGTTCTTCTCTCTCTCTCTTTTTTTTCTTTAATTATTATAATTTATAAATAAAATATAATTGGCAGCATCTTCCATTACGCACTCCATCTCTCAATCTATTTTTTCCCCTTTTAATATCAAATTATGTCGGATTAGATTCTAGCACAAAATCTCATCCCTTGTCCTTCAAAATGCATACAAGAAGACAATTAAAGAACCACTGACAAATTAAGAATAAATCTCAGAACAAGAAACAGGGGTGAAAGTTTATGTTTATATTAAACATTTTTATCCCATTAAATAATTGATTTGAGGCCACGCACACATAAATTATATATGATATATCAATTTAAAATCAATCTTATCTTTTGAGACTTCAATCTTATCTTTTAAAATCAATCATGAAGGTCCAAAAAAAGATGTGAACATCCCAAACTGGTGAGTTGGCAGATGTTGTTGTCACATATCTTTCTTCAATTTATTATTTATTCATTTATTTAATATCACTATTCGGATAAGTTTTGAAAGGGAGTATTGACCGAGTCCGAATCCATTTAATGGTCGAGTCAGATCAGGTTCTGCACGACGTGGATCGGGCAACAGCCACTCCTTTATTTAAATCAATTTCACTGTGTATAATATTTAATGATATTTATCTACCATATATTTTAAAACCTTTTAGCCACCATTTTTATTAGGGGGGTGCATGGTATCGAATAGATCCGAAATTGATTGAAACATATCCGGTCGTATAGATTTTGGGTAGACCCAAATTAAATTCTAGTAGAGTCCGAGACAAAAGTAAATGAACAAGTTCAGGTTCCAACAAGATACTCTGAACAGATTCCAACAGAGTATTCTGAATATATACTCTGAAACCTGCAAATAAACATGTTCCAACTTGATACTCGGGACTTGTACTACCACGGGTTCCACGTATGGTTCGGTTCTAAGTCCCAAAAGGGTAGGGTCCAAGTCCACAATCTAGGAACTGATTTTATATAAGATAGAGTATGAGTATTATTAAAAATATAGGGTGCTCGGACCTAGGGATGACAATAATACTCGTTTAAGCGGGTACCCGCGGGTATTTATCCATTTATGACGAGTATGGGGGTTAATATCTCATTCGCGGGGATTTCGTGGGTAATTTTTCTTACCCGTTCGTTATATGGGGCGGATTTGGATATTATAGTACTTGTACCCGCGGGTACTTGTTACCCATAAAAATAAGTAAATTACAAAAATACCCCGTATACATATACTAAAAAATCTTGTGTTTATATTGGAATATCTTATTAAAATATTGTAATTTATTAAATGGATATCCGCCAATATCCATCGGGATTCGTCCACCAACGGGAAATTAAATGGGTCTTCATTTTTGCTACCCACGGAAAATTAAACGGATAACGAGTACCCATATATTTCGTGGGGTGGATAACAGATAGGTATCCCGTATTCGTCCTGCCCTATTGACATCACTGCTTGGACCTTCTCATCGCTGATTTTCATTTTTTTAAATAGTGGCCAAACATTTTTTTTTTCGTTTATTTGTTGTTTAACGTCAAAAGTACAAAATGCCACTCAATGTGAATTTGATATATAGTAAAATACTAAGAATATGGGTTGGTGTTGGAATTGGGTACTTGAGTTGAGGATTCGCACTTGGCATCCAAATTGCGTGAGGACACTGCAACCGAGCCCGAACTCCGATGTCGGGTCCGGTGGGTCAAATCGCAGGTCCTGAGTAGTGACACCTGTACGTTGTGGAGCCCCGTTTGACATGAACTCGATCTGAGAAATTGACTAAATCTTCAATTTGGTTCGTGAATTTTCTTCATGCAAAGCTGGATCGACGAGGACATAAAGCAAGCGAAGAAGATATTTGAGGACTTTATTGCTTATTTTTAATTATGGTGATGAGGTGCAGGTAATCAACGAGACACTTCGAGTGGCCAACATCATAAGTGGAGTTTTCAGACGCGCCATGACTGACATCCATTTTAAAGGTCCGTACTACTTTTCATTTTCACCCTTTCTTTCTTCTTTTTTTACTAGGTTTATTTTCAGATTGAAAAGAAAAATTAAGGTGAATTAATTATTAATTATTTGTTGTAGGATATAAGATTCCAAAAGGCTGCAAAGTGTTCATTTCATTCCGAGCCGTCCATCTTGATCCGGACTACTTTGAAGATGCTCGGATGTTCAATCCTTGGAGATGGCAGGCATATATAATTATATATTTGATATATATGTTAAGTTAATTGATATAATTTAAATGCCCTTGTAATTAACTCATGTTGTGCATATACGTAGAATAATGAAGTCGTGCAACAAGTAGGTGGAGCCGGTATTTACACCCCGTTTGGAGGCGGCTCTCGGATGTGCCCCGGGTATGAACTTGCTCGGGTTGTCATCTCAATCTTCCTTCATCACTTGGTTACCCGTTTCAGGTGCGCACGAAACTTACAATTTGATTGGAAATTGATTTTAAGTTTTTTTTTTGCATTTTTTTAAAAAATAAAACTTTATATCTAGATAAAGAAAGAAAATAATATGCGCACAAGGTGTTAAAGCTAGGGATCAAAGCTAAGACCTATAGACATTAAATGTCTAATCATCTATGATGAATTAACAAGGTTGCTTTAGTTTGCTTTGAAGATAAATTCAATTTGAAGAAAAACCATGTTAAAGCTTATTGAGAGTGAAGTTTTATCCTATGCTTCAAAATTGTTCAAATTTGCCTTCGTATTTGAGCCTTACTTTCAATTTCATCTTTTTGGCCAATGTCATCAATGAAAACATAATGGAATGCAATCTAGAAGGCAAAGTGAAATTGGATAGGGTTGCAAGTAAAAAAATAATATTTAGGGAGTAAAAGGCACATTATTTGTCATTATTACTTCATTGTTCCTAAATTTGACCAAGTTTATCTTTGATGAATCATTGATGAATCATTGATGATTCATCTTCATCATTAGTCCATGATGAGAAGTAGAGATTAAGCATTAGTCCAAGCTTCATGTTTTGTCATCATCTAGATATATGTTGATTTCTCCAAGAAAAAAATTAAGATAGTGAAGACAAAGAACTAAAGCAAGCAAATATAGTGAGAAGCATAATTAATCGAAAAAAAGATAGTTGTATAGATAATGTTAAATCTGATTAGATAATTAATTTTTAAAAAGCTTAAGCCATTTGAAAAGAACTGAATCTTTAAATTTATTATAGCACCATGGTTTAGTCTCATATGGGGGAGCACATGAGAAATTGATGGATCTACTACATTCAACTTGGTTTAAACATCTTAATTAAACCAATGCTTTCAAGCCTACGAAGTTGATAGGCGAATTATCCTAGTATGAGATAATTATGCACATGTTGAGGGAGCCTACATGAGAAATGATTGTATCAATTCTAACCGTAACATTTATATTCTTGTCAAATAAGACTACTTGTGTCCGTTCCTATCATTTGTCTTCACATGAGTTCATATTTTCACCGGCAATATTAAGAAACGAATGAATCAAGTTCTTGGTTTAGGTAAATTATCTTGTATTTTTATATATTTTAAAAAAACAAAAAAGAGCAATTAAGATATCATGATGATGTCACCAGCAATATGAACTGATTAACCTACTTGTACAGGTCTTTTTAGGAATTGAAGTGGTAAAGTTTAATCATTAATGCATTGGATTAACTAGTTTTTTTGCATTACAATGGCAATGCAGCTGGGAGGAAGCTGAGAAAGACAGGTTAGTCTTCTTCCCTACCACAAGAACTCTCAAGGGGTACCCCATCAACGTTTGGCGACGAAGGAAGGAAGGCAGCGAGAGCGAGCAACTCGGAACCATTCCGGTTAACTTGTCCTCCTCCTCCTCCTCCTCTTCTTCATCATCCATGTTATAGTCCACGACGTATACCATGAAAAAAAGATAACCGCGGATGTATCCTGATTTATAACTTAATTTGTATTACTGATCAATGAATTAAGCTTGTTCTTTTGTCAGAGCTTGTTAAATTACATAGATAGAATTAATTTGTTTTGGCCTGGCAATTTATGCATACTATGCTGACAGAGACATGAGAAGAAGCTCATAACCTTTCTTTTAAAAAAATATATCAATTTGAACCCTATTTGGATTCAACTTGAATTCAATGTTTAGATAAATTTGCATGTATTGAGAACATCATTGTAATTTATATAGAGTTATCTACCGTATTAGATACTCATTAATCATAATCCGATCGAATTTGGAAAAAAGATAATGTGCTAAGAAAGATTTGAAAACAGGCGCCATTTGCATATGGAATATCGACGCCTATGACAATAGATATTTTAAAATCGGTGTTAGCAAAAACAACGGAAATGTGTTGGCAATCAATTTTTTTTTTCAATTCCGAGTTCAAATAAAATGAAGAAACTGGCACAACAAACAATTCCGAGGAATTAAGAAGAAGAAAGAAAGAATAGAGGAAGAAAAAAATTAGAGAAATGTTAGAGAAAGAAGACATAAAGGGTATATAAAAGTTAAAAAAAAAATTAAAAAAGGAAAGGTACAAAAATTGGCTGAGACGTTTTCTCGCGGGTACTAAATTAATACTCCTAACATTTTTTTGAGATCAAAAATACCCTCACATTATGAATTGGGTAAAACAATGCCCCTATAGGTAAACAGTGTTAGTTGAGAGATAACGAAATTGACATGACTGATGACTAGGACTGATGATGTGGACATCTGACACGCATGCGGGCCAAGACGTTTTCTCACGAGTACTAAAATGTCCCTGACGTTTTCTCACGGGTATTAAAATGCCCATAACGTTTTCTCACAGGTACAAAAATACCCCTAACATTTTCTCATGGGTACAAAAATACCCATAACGTTTGTTTTGGACCTAAAATACTCCTGAGATTATTGAAAAAAAATGACATCAGACTAACTTTTATTAGGTGAGACTTAACGGAGATGTCATGAATGCTGATAAAGATGTTGACTTTACACGTGGTGCATATGCAGAGAGCAACTTGCCATGCAATTGTAGGGGTTAATAAAAAAATCAAAAATTTGATTAATTAAAAAACCGATTTGAAACCGAACCAAATTTTGCAATTTTTGATTTATTATGTGTCGCTTACGTGGTAAGTTGCTCTCTACATATATGTTACGTGTAAAGTCAACATCTTTATTAGCATCCATGATATCTTCGTTAAGTTTCACATAACAAAAGTTAGTCTGATGTTATTTTTGTACTATTTTCAATAACCTTAGGGGTATTTTAGGTCCAAAACAAACGTTAGAAGTATTTTAGTACTCGTGAGAAAAACGTTAGGGGCATTTTAGTACCTGTGAGAAAACATCTTGGCCCGCATACGCGTCAAATGTCCACGTCATCAGTCCCAGTCATTAGCCACGTCAGCTCTGTTATCTCTCAACTAACACCGTTTACCTATAGAGGTATTTTTGTACCCAATTCATAACGCGAGGGGTATTTTTTATCCCAAAAAAACATTAAGGGTATCTTAGTACTCGCGAGAAAACGTCAGGGATATTTTTGTACCTTTTCCCATTAAAAAATAATATAATGATTTAAAAAAAGAAATACGACAAGAGGCGAAAAATCTCTCGCCTCCTCTGTGTCATGTCCGGGCGCGGGCCTACATGCCCAGGTGTCGGGTTACGGGCTGCAAGCCCGCGTGCTTGCACATCCAACGTCCAAGTGCGCATATGGGAGCCTCTACGAACACTCTCGGGATCAAAATTCATCACTTCTTCCCACGAAGCAAACATGCCCTAAGTGTATGTTCTTTTATTTAAAACTAACTTTAATATAAATGGTTGTGCCTGATGAATACATATGTCATTCCTAATTTATGGATCTACTACCGATAAATTTAGGGATGATAATTTGACTCAATTAATAAGAATATGCTCCGACCAAATTGAATGAAGCTTCCCTACCACATTTATGAATAGGATCATTGAAAAATCTTAACTGTCGGTCAAACCACCTTGCATGAGATTTTGTAGTCTTGTCCTAACTATAAATATGCCTAAGATTTATTTGCTATTACATAATATATTATTTAATTATTCTTCTTTTCACTATTACATTATTCCTTAGTCATGGATGATAATGCCAATAAAAAATTCTTTTTTAAAAAAAAAGAGAGAGAGAGTTATTTTTATATCTAACTTCTGTGTGTGCATAATTTTTCTTATTAATGAGAATAAAATGTATTTAATTAATTATTTAAAATTATAAAATAATTCACATTATATTAATACATTGTCATAGAACAAGAAGTAGCAAAACCCAATCTACGCTGAAAACAACGTGAATAAAAATCTCCAGCTTTATCCATCAATGCCAACATGTTAGCCCAAAAGACTCTTCTAGTCTCCCTTCCATCAGTCTCATCTTGTCCTCTATTTCCACCTTCTCTTTCAAATGTCTCTGTCTTCCCTCTCCCTCTCTCCTTCTACAGAGTCCTACTTCCTTCTTCTCCTCTTCTCCTCCTATCAATCCACCAACCTTTCCTTTAGCCAGCAACGCACTCTCAATTACAACGCATAGCAACAAGAACAGGAGGTCAAGCCATGGGCCAA
This sequence comes from Canna indica, assembly GCA_034359265.1. Classification (NCBI taxonomy): domain Eukaryota; kingdom Viridiplantae; phylum Streptophyta; class Magnoliopsida; order Zingiberales; family Cannaceae; genus Canna; species Canna indica. The sequence goes on from CP136891.1 coordinate 2,502,535, forward strand.
GAAGCAGCAACTCCTCGGAATCCAGTAGTAGAAGAAAGGAGTGAAATTGGAGGAGGAGGAGGAGGAGAAGAAGATGAAGAAGCAAGAGGTGGAACTGGAGGGGAAAGCTGCGAATTTTGTGGGGCGGCGAGGGCGCTGCTCTCCTGCCGGGCCGACTCGGCGCGGCTCTGCCTCGCCTGCGACCGCCACGTCCACGCCGCCAACTCGGTCTCCTCCCGCCACCGCCGCGCGCCCCTGTGCGACGCCTGCCGCGCCGCGCCGGCGTCCATCCTCTGCTCCTCCGCTCCTTGCCGCGCCCTCCTCTGCTCCAACTGCGACTTCGACGCCCACGGCCGCTGCCAGCCGCTGCACGACCGCCGTCCCGTCGAGGGCTTCTCCGGTTGCCCCTCTGCGGCGGAGCTCTTCGTGGCGCTCGGGGTCGGCGGGGAGGAGAAGGAGGTGCTGGGAGGGGAGGGGGATGAGGTCGGCGAGTACTTGGTGGAGGATGCTAGCCTTTGGGAGGCACAGCCACTGCTCCGTTTGGTGGATCTTGTGGTTCCTAACACTGCTAGCCATGGGTTTCAAGCCATGGCAGTGCCTTCATTGCCAAAGGTTTGCGAATTAAATTGAAGTTGGATTTTTGGTTATTCTTTCTTCTTCTTTTATACTGATTGTAGTTGCTGATGTGCTTGCTTGATGGATTATCTAGCAGAAATAGTTTCTCTTTTTCAAGAAGAAATTTGCATATTAATAGCAAAAAACATATGAATGCTTTGCATGATGCAATCTAAAATCAAAATCCAAGCAAAAATTTGTCATCTTTTCTTTTTCTGATTTCTCCCCCTACTGACATTTCAGTTTGCTATTATTCCTCACGAATTATTTGTGGATTCGAATTTTCCTCACAAATTGATATCCTGGTGATGGTATCACAAGTTGAACTGCTACAAGTGCTAATTAATTGAGTACCAGTATTGTTGTGTGTATGCTAATCCACACAGCTAACAGTCATCAACTTGTAAGGTCACAGCTAATGTCAAATCAACATGTTGCATCAGCTTGCACAAATTCCATTCTAAATTGTTCAGCACTAAAATGTTCCATTATTCTCAGCTGTATTCGAGGATTTGTTTATCAACTTCTTCAATGTTTCTGGTCCAGATGCTACTACTGGAACTGTTGTAATCTGCTTGGTTTCAATATATATAAGGGCCTTTTCCTACTCATTGTCTGATATATTGTTTTTTATTTCTAAGAAAATCTTTGAATCATTAGCTTGTTCTAGTTCTAAAAAAAGACCTTATTGGAGCCTTCATTTTGCATCAGAATCGAAATTCAACTTGTGGGAAATATAAAGAAGAGATCATTCTGCAAATTCGGGAACTTGTAAAGCTTGAAGGGTATGGAAATGATAGCCAAGGATTGACTGAACCACGAATAGAATCATATTCTTGGGTTTCAGAGCAGAATGTTCAGACTGATTATGCTGAGCCCACCATGATTAATTCATGGATTGCCACAACTATTAAAGAGGTTTGAGTTACCTTTTTGCGTATTTGCAGAGCTCTTCAGCATTTTTTGTCAATCTCTTTTTCCAGGTTCCGAGTTTAAATTGCATTATCGTTATCTTATTGTTTCATATATTACCTTGTTCAATTTCTGTTTAATATGCTTGATAATTTTCTTGCATTCCATTTATTGTTTGACTGATTATGACTTACTTTGACAGAAATCAACAACTTAATTTTGACAGAAACTTAATTTCCAAAAAAAATGTATTTATGATTATTTTCATTTCTGAACAAGATATTTTATAAAACTTATAGTTGAAGATCTCATTTTATATATATTTTTATTTTTAACACATTAAGCTTTAAAATGATTATTATATTATTATTTTTCGGGTTTATGTAGTTTTGGCTAATTTGACCAGGTTTTGATCAGGTTTTTTTATTTTTATAATAAATCAAAATGGATTATTCGTCTCCGTTAAATTAGTCAAATTGATCGGTCCGGTCTGGATTTGAAAATATTGCCCTTCATGGGAAAAGATAAAGGCATCACAGCTCTCATGCTCCCTTCTAAGATTTATATCCATTACAAGTCTACAACTCATGAAGCAAATCTCTTATTCCCATAACCTGCTCACCCATTTAATCCTACATCTTTTTATTTTTTATTTTTTGTTAACCCTTCATCTTGCATGAGCGTCTTTTGACTAGAATAGCATGATTAATGGTCAACTTAAGCATCATGCAATCAAGTTTTTTTCTCAGCATGCATTCCTAGGTCGGCTCAGGAGCCTTCCATTGGTTCTGTTGTACCTTCTTTTACAAAAATCACATTGACTATGCTCATTCAACTTAAGTAACCAAATGGAAGAAGTAAAGGACTTTTAGATGTGGCCAACACTAGAACTAGATAGTGCATATAAGCTTCAATTATTTTTCTTTTGATTAAGTAACCAAATGTTTAATTAACACCAAAGGGAAGAACAAAGACCTGAATCTTTAGCTTGATTATGTAGAAATTTAGCGATTTACTAATTCTTGGATTGATATAGTAAAGAGAAATTTAACACAAAGTAGCAACAATTAAATCCAATCCAACTTAAAAGCTTGTGAGCAATACTGATATATGTGTTTTATCCTCTTATTATCTTCCTATGTGGGATTATTATTTTTTATCTCACAACTAATTTAATACCACACATGAAATGTACTCAACAATAACAATATTGCTAAACTCCTGTCAAGATATTAAAAACAATACTAAAGTGAAATCTTTTCCCTTTTGCACTTATGAGGTAGTATGAATCCTTTTACTGTACTCAGGATGTCACACTTGAAGGCAACCAGAGTGATTGCCATGAAGCCATCAGTACAATGGACTTGTTAAATCCTTGTGGGGAATATCTTGGAAGCTCTTCTGTTGTAAACCTATCATCTTTAAATGAGCCTGCTGAAGTGCATGCTTGCACCAGCCAAGCCAGTGATGATATAAACAAAGATCATTTTCATTCTGTCCTTGATGATAACAAGATGCAAAAGTTGCCCCCAAAAGGCGTATATGAAATCACCTACCCTGACCGTAACTCAGTGCTCTCACGCTACAAGGAGAAGAGAAAGACACGGAGGTAAACATTTCCTCCCTTTTTAAGATAGCATCGATCATAGCTTATTAAACTTCATGCAATATTTCTAGGATGTGGTATTCTGATCCCTGAACTTTTACCTTATTTGTTATATAAGCAGATATGATAAGCTCATAAGGTATGAATCACGAAAGGTTCGAGCTGATAGCAGACTGAGAATCAAAGGTCGTTTCGCCAAGATGAACCCAAGTCACTAAAATAATTATGAGTGCCATCGCCAGGGGCTTCATCTTTGATGCCATTTGCTATGAGATGGTGTTTGAATATGCAAAATCGCATGCGTTACTATTGAACAGATAGATTGAATTCATGTAACATATCGTAGTTCTTCAACCTTTTAAGCAATATTTTGTATATGGTAGGGATGCTTCATTGAAAGTTGAAGAGGAAACACCTTTAGTAGCCATTTTCATGTGGCATTCTTACAAGGAACACAAATCTGTCTTCTAATTCTCTTGATGTTGGCATGTAATCTGTCTTATAAGGAACATCTTTGGTATCCGTATGTAAATGATAGGTATTTGTTATATATAATGGTGTTTTGTCCTTAATTCTCTTAGTATCAAATTTGTCATTCTATCTGTAGAATACAAAGAGCTTCAGCTCTAGAACTTGCTTTTGAAAATTTTTAAATTCATTCCTTCTTTGATCAGGTTTGTACTGTGTCTCCCATATAAGAAAAAGATCCTTATATTAAGGACTGAAGTCTGAGTTATTTCACAAAACAATAGTTGAAATATCCATTTCTTTTCAGATGGTTTTGATGGATCTCACATTTGTGGTCGAATGTGATTAATTTAACTTGTTGTCTTTGTCCATTATTGCATTTAGATCATCACATGCATGACATGGTATCATATGCAACATGTGAAGGCCAATTTAAAAGCTTTGTATAATAGTTTAATATTTATAAGTTGAAATTTGTCCAAATCAAGCAAATGGAGACATGTATCTTTTATCTTTTTTAAGGGTACGTAGTAATGTTACAACCCGCTTAATGGGATAACTGACACATCAACTTCATAGATCAACCTATTGGCCTAATTAAAATGCTTAAACTGAAGTTGATGGTAGCACACATCTATCAAGCCTTATAAGTTAATACCACATCCAACATACTCCCGATGTGGGACTAAATCGGCGTATTACAATCTCCCCCACTTATGTCTTGACGTCATCACCCAAGTTGGCGACATGTGAGGCCTAGCCTAGTAGCGGCTTCACCCCATCACCTGGGCAACCCTTTCTCACATAGGCTCCCTCACCATGCTTAGGAGTAGGTCTTGCTTTGATATCATTTGTTACAACTCGCTTGATGGGATAACTGGCACATCAACTTCATAAACCAACCTATTGGCCTAATTAAAATACTTAAGCTGAAGTTGATGGTAGCACACCCATCAAGCCTTATAAGTTAATACTACATCCAACATACTCCCGATGTGGGACTAAATCGGGGTATTACAAGTAATGCCATAATTCGACTAAAAAAATTAGATTAAAAGGAAGACATTACCACAAAATCAACTTACTTACATGACATTATATGGGAAATTTGGTTGCCTGTAATTAGCCACAATTAGAAATTATTTGCAATGAAATGAAAAATATGGCAAATAGCACTTGCTGATATATGCTTGCATATGTAATTGTAACTAACAATACTAATCATTTAAATGGTAACGAATATAAATATTGTACCATTATGTTGCTTGCAAAATAAAATTAACTCAAAATATTTTTTTAATAAGATTTATATTTACTTTTTCGACATTTCATAATTATTTATATTATTTATAGATGGCAAGTTTAACATCGATCATTTCAAGTTATAAAACCATCTTCGAATATTAACAAATAAATTTACTATTTGCCGCAAATACAATTCGAACTACTCTATTTGCAACTAAACCCACTAAATGTGAACCACAAATGTAATGCATGCATAACTTAATATACCAAGACCTAAGAATTATTTAAGGCATAGGGGATTTTTTTACCCCTAAACTTTAGTAAAATGTGCAAAAATATTCCTAAATTTTTTTTTAAGCCCAATATATTCTGAAACCACCAAAACTAGTGCATAAATGTTTCATTAAGTCTTGAAAATTGTTTAATTAAAATCTTCTCCAAGCTTGTTGCTAACAGGCTCTCCCCTCTCATGCCGCATCTAATTGACTCAAACCAAGGGGTCTTTACTTCTGGGAGATGCAGCCTTGATTGTTTCATGACAGTTCACGAGACCGTCTGGGCTTGCAAACAGAATAATGATGGCACTTGCTTGGTGAAGATAGATTTTGAGAAGGCATTTGACTCAATTAACTGGAGTTTCATTGAGAACCTTCTCAGAGCTCGTGGTTTTCCCTTCTTATGGATTGGCTGGATTATGCACCTCCTTCAATCTTCCTCCTCACCCTTACTTATCAATGGAAAATTAAGTCGCCCCTTCTCTCACAAAAGAGGACTCATACAGGGTAATCCTCTCTCCCCACTGTTGTTTAATTTGGTCATTGACATTCTCTCTAGGCTTCTGATCAAGGCAGATTCTAGGATTATCCATGGAGCTCTTGATGGACACGTTGAAGGAGGTGTAACTCATTGCTCCTTTGCGGATGATTTGATCGTTTTCTGTAAGGCCTCTTCCCTTCAACTCAGCAATCTTCGATTACTTTTGACTTGCTTTGAACTTGCGACGGGTTTGAAAATTAACAAGGACAAAACTAGAGCCCTAAGTACCCTTGGGAATTCTTCTACTGCTAATCATGTTGCTGATATTCTCCAACGTTCACTTGATATATTTCCCATCAAATATCTCGGTCTACCTTTAAGGGTGGGAAAGCTTCTTAAGGAGGATTGGATACAAGTTATTAATAAACATGAGAAAGCTTTAGCTGCCTGGAAGGGGGCCCTTCTCTAGAGCTAGAAGGATCTCACTTACCAACAGTGTTCTTACCAATCAAGGTTCCTACATTTTTCTTATTTTTAAAGCTCCATCTTGGATTGTCAAATCTATTGATAAGAAAAGAAAGCAATTCATTTGGAGGGGTGTTAGAAATTCTTCGCTCCAATGCAAGTGCGATGTAAATTGGGAAAGAGTCACAATGAAAAAGGAAGAGGGCGGAATCGGGGTCTTGGACTTACAACAACATAACAAGGCCAGACTAGGGGGATGGCTTTGAAAGCTTCTCAACAACCATGACTTGGTTTGGGTTAAAATTATCAATTCTTTATATCCGGAGCTAACTCATGTTGATTTAAGAGATCCTCTTTCTTTCATCTGGAAAGGCATCATGGGTACTGAAGACATTTTCAGATCATCCCTGCATTTTCATGTGGGTTCAGGTACTAGAATAGGGCTGGCAACGGATCGGATACGGTGCAGATATTGGATTATCCGTATCCGCACCGCACCCCATATCTGTCCATCCGTATCTGCATCGTATCCGCTACGGATGTGAATATGGATATCCATATCCGCACCGCTTCAAATACGGATATCCGCACCGCATCCGTATCTGCACCGTATTTAATAAAAATATATTAAAATAATATATTTAATTAAAATAATATATTTAATTAAAAAAAAATCAATAAATTACCAATTCATTGATCCAAAATAAATATATAATATACTTCAAAATTCATCTTGACATGAAATTACCATAGAGCTCTTATATATATTAATAACTTATATGAGCAAAATAGTAATTCAAAGACGCAGATACAGTGCGGATCCACAGTCATATCTGTATCTGCATCATATCCGCGCGGATATAAGTTTTCTAAATCCGTATACGTATCCATATATTTTTACTTGCGGATATGGACCAGATGCAGTTTTTAGTTAGCGGATGCGGATAAAATTGTCACCCCTATACTAGAACAAGACTTTGGACGAATCCTTGGTTGAACGGATCTAGATTCTCAACAACCATGACTTGGTTTGGGTTAAAATTATCAATTCTTTATATCCGGAGCTAACTCATGTTGATTTAAGAGATCCTCTTTCTTTCATCTAGAAAGGCATCATGGGTACTGAAGACATTTTCAAATCATCCCTGCATTTTCATGTGGGTTCAGGTACTAGAACAAGACTTTGGACGTTTGATGAGTTTGGTGGGATTCGAGGATGGAACATTCATTTCAACAACTATGTTGATGTTGACGCCGTTGTCAACCTCGCCTCTGATCTAGACAACATTCTCTTTAATACTGGGGAAGATCGAATCTCATGTAAATGGAACTATCATGGAAGCTTCTCTACCAAATCTCTTTATGATCTTCTCTACTTTAAGGGCATCGTTGATCCTGCAGCAAAATTTGTATGGCTCCCTAACTGCCCTGAGGGAGTATCGATTAATAATTGGCTCATTAATTTGAAGAGGCTGCCTACCAAAGATCGGTTCCTGAATAGATTTGTTCAAGTGGATCCCAGATGTGCTCTATGTAATAGTGAGGACGAGACTCATGATCACCTCTTCGCCACATGTGCTTTCTCAAATCAAGGTTGGGACCTCTTGCTTAGCCACTGCAATTCACCTCATTTCCAATTTGGGTTCAAACCCTGATCTTGCTCTGTGAATGATAGCTCTTCTTCTAAAAAGAGAAAATATCTAATCACAATGATTTGGAACTGAAAATTGTGGTATGAAAGAAACTTAAGAGTCTTTGAAGACACCAAAAAATCCTTTACTGAGCTTGCTATTGAAGGCGCCAACTTGGTTAAACTCTGTATTTAACGTTGTTTGTTAATATTTGTATATTCTTTCCCCTCTCACTTTTTCCTCTTGCCCCCCACTTGTAATATCAAAGTTTCTTTTAATTAAATACAAGTTTTATTTACTTCAAAAAAAAAAACTAGTGCAGAAATGCTCATTCATGGGAATGTAAAGTGACATGACAAACGATGTTAACAACAACCAATAAGAGCACGACACATCACGAATGAACAATCAAAAATACTCTCAATCAGCTCATATGTGGCATCCAAATCCATCCTAAGTGGCATCGTATACCACTTAGGATATACTGATATATCAACTAACAAAATGTATATGCAATAGTTTTTGGATAAAATATATGCAATAATTTGTGCTTAATTAAATTCGGTTTCATAAGCACGTAGAAAATATATGCAATAGTTTTTGGATCAACATATTGACTTCTGTTAGGTCACAGCTAATTTTTCATATATCAACTAACATCAACACAGACGTTGATTATTGATGAATATGTATCTTTACAGCGAACTCACCTCGTTAGGGTTAAAAAAAATCACTTGCTTGCACAACATCATATATCATCATCATTATCAGAATCAGCACTAAGATTATCGCTGGAGTTATCATCATTGTCATAATTGAGGGCGTTCGCCTGCATGTGCTGAAAATGACCAATGGCTTCTTTTGCTTCAGTAATTAAAGCAGCCCTAGCAGCTTTAGGATCACCTGATTCCAGCTTGTTGTTATTGATATGGTATGTAGCAGCAACAGGGTTTGCTGTCTTACGACGCACTCTTCTTGCTTCTATGCAATGTAGATGGTCGATATATTTCTCATGCAAAGCAGTGTTCTTAATCCGCTTCAGAACCTCAGGACTTGGATCTTTATCTTTTGTCTTGAACCTCGACAAGAACTTTTTATGGGCTGACGAAGACTTCTCGCTGCACTTGAATAGAAAACCGGGAGTAAATGAACTATCAGGGGATCCAGGAGATCCAATCTCGGGCAATTCTGGCGCTAATGCATTTGGAGAATTTTCAAGGACCGAAAAATAATCTGCTTTTTGATATTGGTCTGCCAATTGGTGCTTCTTTAGCAGATGCCTGACAGTCTTTTGTGCGAGAAAACTCTTTTGTTTGCAGCTCCTTGCCTTCTTGACTTTCCGCTTCATGTCATCTGCAGAGTTGTCTGAAAAGGTAAAAGTTCCTATTGGAGAAAATTTGGTATTTTTTGCTCTTGAACGAGGTTCGTGTTCTGGTGGAGTTGCAAGATTAGCATGGATCTTGTTGAAGCATTCTTCTGCAGACTTTCCAGGTACCTGTAGATTAAATGTTGATATTTCAATTAAGTGCCACATAGTAATCTGATATGGAACCAAACATCCACTACAATGCCAATTGGTTAACTAGAAAGCAATGACTAAAAAGACAGAGCAAACCATGTTGCTATAATCCATGGATCATTTGACAATCATCTATCTTGCTTTCACCTCATTTTGTGCTCTATTTAGCAACATCAGATTTATGAATGATTTTTTTTAATTCTATCTGTCCTTGCAGCCCTGAACATCTAGTAGATTCAAATAGACTAGCATATAGGTAATCAAATAAAACCTATCAGTGCTAATATGAACCAAAAAAACTCGTAATGATAAGTTCAATTAAGTTTCTTCAAAGTTGACAAATGAGGCAAAAAGTTGTCATTTCACTACTGCAAAAAATAAACATCATAATTGTAGTGATCAGTATCATTCTATTCACCCTTTTGACATTACCTGAATGATTTTATTGTCATTTTGGATGTTCCTGTACAGTTATATCCATGAAGCAACAGTGAAACTCCATGTAAACAAGGGCATTTTCATACACCAAAAGCATGTTTTGTTTCATGAGATAAAGAAGGATAAGATAAGAGATAGATTTTGATCCCTTATTTATTTGGTGCATGGATTAGAAGAAAATAAGATTAGAAAAATATAATAATTGGTGTTATAACCGGTGCACACAAGATAAAAAAGATCTTATCTAACTTTTTCTTTCATTTATTATCATATCCTAAACTATCCGGTGAAACAAACGGACCACAACCTCTCCCACCATTATAAGTTCAGGGAAGGTCGATGTGTAGCCTTACCCTTATATACTGAGAAAGTTGTTCCCATGACTCGAAGGGAACGATATCATGATGATCCATAAAGAACTCTACATGACATCTCAAGCACTATAATGAAATTTTAATACATCTAAATTTTGTGAAAAGGAAACATAACCACTTCCATTGTTCAAGCACAGAAAACCCATATGTATCCAATGATTCGATCTAACCGTATTCACATGATTTAGTGGTCCAAAATAAAATTCCCACTTAGTAACTATTTTCATGTCCATTACTTATTAGAAGAAACCCAGGAGTTCATGGCAGTGTTTTAAACTTCGTCTTGCAAATTTTATATGACCTTGCATTTTCACCTAAATGTCTACAATTCCTGTGTCTCATTTAAAATTGAACCACCATTTTTTGCATACAGCAAAATATAACAAGTTTTAGAGAGCTAATATCTCATATAGATCACAAGGCTATAAATTAAGAAAAAAATTCACATGAAACCTAATTTCAGTGACAGCATTTTTTACATTTTTTCAGTTGCAAATAACTGCTACATGAATAAATGATCCACTGCCCTTTCTGTGAAAGTCATTTTCCCCATCAATTATGAAAGTCATTGATCAAATGCATGTAAACATTTCCCAACATATTGCAGTAGGTATACTTCAAAATTTTCTATGACAAAGTATAAAGCCAGTAGATGCAGAAAACTCATTAGACTCAGAACAATTAGCATATATGATAATTAATTATGAAAGTACATTTCTCTCTGTTTCCATAATGCTAAGACCCCATGGAGATGAATGATGAATCAATAAGTAGTGTATTCAAGTAGTTCAGGTCAAGCATAGAATTTACCTAGAAAATCTAAAACTTCACAAGTAGCTTAATTGAGTGAAAAGGAAGAAGAGAGGTCAGTTTAAGAACCTACTGCACAGTGTAGACTTGACATTGGAAAGATGAAGAAGAATTTAAAATAAAAATACCATCTTGGAAACCTTCTTCCAGAAATGTGGCGATGGTCTTGACAACAAATAAGCCCTCCGCAGTGCGTTCTCTTGCTCTTCCGTCCAATCCCCCGAACCACAACAATGCACGGCCTCTCCTCCCGCGACCCCCTTCCTCTCATCCAGCCTCTCCTCTACTTCTATTCTCTGCTTCCGCTGACCTTCCTTATCTGCAGCGTCCGCCTCCTTCCCCTCTTCGCCGAAATCAAGAACCCCGCCCTTGATCATATGAGTGACGGCAATCGAAGCCAACCTTGAGGACCTCCTCAGGCTCTGAGGTGCTCCGACCGACTTCGAAGTCCGGGAGTTCTTCCAATCAGGAGAAATCATTTTCCGCCGCCCTCCTTCCGCTCCTCCTCCTTTATTACTCACGTTCTTTGCCTCCGCGGATGCTAATCTAGCGGATCTCCGTCGGCTCAGGGATGCTGAGTTGTCCACCGAGTGAGGAAGCGACCGCCGATTCCTACAGGAGTCAGGAATCCGTTTCTCCGCGGATGAGGAGGACCTCTCGGGCTGCTTGGTCTGCTTCTTGCTGGACGTCGGGTTGGGCAGAGAGAGGAGCGTAGCCTCTTGAATGGTCAGGGGCTGAAATCGAGGGGATCTACGGAGGGGGGGCGCGTGAGATTGGAGTTGCCGACCGGCAGCGGAGGCGTCGAGCGTTGGGGTGTCTGGCATTTTGTTGGGCATTTTTTTGAACCGGCAGTGAGTCGTTCGGTGAGATCGGAGTTGCCGACCAGCCGCGGCGGCGCAGGTAGGTGGCGTGGTGGCCGCTTTCTTGGCCATTTTCGTTCGTTTCGTTCGTTCGTGAATCGAGAGAGAGAGAGAGAGAGAGAGAGGCGACCGCCAATTTTAGAGTTCAAAATTTGCAGGCCGGTTTGGTTCATTACTGGAGAAGGCAGTTAGATGCGGCCCAGGCCGGTTTGGTTCATTACATGAGAAGCAATTACATGATGATTGATGAGGCCCAATGTAGCCCAAATTACAAGTAAGAAATAACACTTGTAATTTGGTAGCATGTCTCTTCTAATTTATGGACTTTCGAGTTTCTACAATAAAGCTGATTCACATTGCCCATTCCAAATCTTAATTATGTGAATTTTAACCCAAATGTACCCGTGGAAATATAATTTTCATGAAAAAGGAATGTCAAAATTTTAATCTAAAACTCATTTAGCACGTGGCTAGGGATGTTCACAAGTCGAATCGGATCGGATTCAAAAAATTTCACCTCTCAAATCCGATCCAACCCAATCTGACCTAGTTCAGGTCGAGTAGTCGAATTTACCCGTTAGGTAAAAATGAATTTTAAAAAAATATTTAAAAATAATTCAATATTAAATATTTTTAAATAATATATATATAGTCATTGGGTATGATCTTGGGTTATTGAGTTTCAAATTTTAAAATCCGAGATTCGACCCAATTATGGTCGAATTTGATGGGATTGTATTCAACTCGACCCGATTACCCAACCCAATTACTCGACCCGACACAACCCAAATAGGTCGGGGCGAGTTGATTTCTCGGGTTCATTGAGCGACCCAATGAACAGTTCTACGCGTGGCATTGAAATTTTGGATTGGGTCAAATTTTAGATGTTGTTCCACTCCTAATTATGGATGCCCCAGTGGTATTCCATTTAGAATTTACATTTTTAGAACCAGAAACTTTTGAACTAATAGATGAAGTTTGCCAATTTTTTTGCCTCCTAATCTTGAAATGGTCATGGAAAAAAAATCTTGAAATATGTAGTTTTAAAATTTTAGAGGATGTGAATATGAATTAAATTAAAACAAAATCATAAATTTTCAAGACTAAACTAAATCTAAAAAATTTTAAACCAAACATCTTGATATTTTTTTTGATAATTTCCTTGAACCAAAAAATATATAGTTATATAATTAGTTTCCATAGGTTGGACTCAAACCCAATGACCCAACATCTTGAAAGACCCGTCTAAGTCAATGTAATTCGTGGATGTGTAATAAAATAAGAATAAATTACATTAATCTCTTCTGAGATTTAGTAAAATTATACTGACCTCTTATCTATCTATCCAGATAATACTCACCTCCCATGTAGCTAATAGTGTTAAATAGAATCCGCTAGTAATGTGATTTTTCTCTTATGCTCATTGCTAAAAAATCATTAAAATACATGTATAAAATAATTAAATAAAAATTTTAAAAATAAAAATTTTAAATAAATTATTTTATTTTAAAAATAAATTTTGTTAGAAACATAAAAATAACATAACGATATTTTTATCATTTAAATTAAGAAAAAATTACAAATATTTTAAAAATATCATTAGTAAACGTGTGCAGTGCACATGACAGACACTCACTAATAATTTTCGTTAATATGAGAGGTATGTATAATTTTTTACAAAATTCAATAAAATTGTAAGATAAAATTATAAATAAAAAAATATTAATATAATTTTATTGAATCTCGGGAGGAGGCCGATGTAATTTACCTCCGAAGTAATGCTCATTCTGCATGGCGTTGACTTTCCAATTTGATACCTGCATGCAAATGTAGGTAATTTCTTTCGAACAAAATCAGATATAGATAACTTTTCTTATTTCCTTCACCACATGGACTCAATGCAAAGTTTATTTTAAAGGGATCAGCAAAAGTAGCTTTGACCATGATTTCACTAATCAAGTAAATTAAGGTCGCCTGACTCAATAATTAAAAATACTTTTAATAGTTACGGACTTACAGTGCATTTGGTACCCTTAAAAATATGATCTTAACGTGACAATTAAGTATCTACTTGTTTCTATGATAAATTACTGAAATAAAATTAACTGTATTATTTATTTTTTGTTTTGATTTTTTATGATAATTTATGCACGTAGGGATATTTCAAGTGATATGTATTGTTTAGTATCTTTGTTAAAGAAACATGATTCAACTCCCTGTCATGCATTGACTTGTGTATCTAGTTTAATACGTGCACCAAAAGCGTCTTTAATTTATAAATATACTATCTTTATTTTCATTTTCTTCTTTAGAGATCGGTTGATATTTTCTTTTACCAATGACTCATATCTTCTACTTTTGGCAATCCAAAATTTTTAATTATAGAAGATATATTATTTTGAAAAAATTAGATCATTTTACATTGTGTTTAAAAATATTTATCAATTACAAATAAATATTCAACCTAATTAAAGGCAACTCTAAAGTTCAAATACTTAAATTACCTTATATCACACCGAAATTATTATTTACAAGGCTATTAGAATATATTTGATTCATAAGATAAAATAATGGATGAATATACTTATTTTGTTTAGTGTATGAATTAGAATAAAATAAGATTAAAAAAATATAAAATTAATATTATATTCGATGTATATCAAATTTTTTAAAAAATATTCAGTACTCCTTCATTTATTATTTTACCATATATTATTCCATCTAATTTAATAAAATAAATGAAACATTAGGGGAGAAAGGTAGATTTAGTCTTATAAGTTTTTAATTTTTCGAATTTTGATTCTATAAGTTTTGTTTTGGTATTTTTAGTCTTATAAATTTACTTCGTAGTATAGATTTAGTTTTATCCGTGATAGTCCGTTAACTCTCCGTCAATGTGGACGAACGTTGTTCATGAATGTTGACAAATTTGATCCTATAAATTTTATTTCAAATTTTCAGTCTTATATGTTTGTCCCGTAACACAAAATTAGACCTATATATTTGTCCCGTAGCACAAATTTGTTTCAATATATTTGTCTCATAGCACAAATTTGATCATATCCATGATGGTCTTTTAATTCTTCGTCAACGAAAAAATAAACGACGTTATGTTCATGTTGACAGAGTTAATAGACCATGAATAAGATCAAATCTATATTACAAAATAAACTTATATATGTTATAGAGCAAATCTATGTTACAAAGTTAATATATCAATTTGTATATATGTCCGTCCGTCATATTGATTTGGACTGAATATTTTTTTGTGGACGAAGAGTTAACGGATCATTGCAGATAGTACCAAATCTGTATTATAGAGCAAATATATAAGATTAAAATTTTCAAAATTAAACTTATAAGATCAAATTTGTCAATGTGTATGAACGACGTTAGTTCACGTTCAAAAACAAACGTGACTTTTATTTAATGCGTCAAACGGAACCAAACACGTGATTGAACATGATATATTAACATGTTAAGTATATTGGTCAAATCACATGACACAATACAATACAAAACTTTACCGATATGAAAATTACATACATTGGTCAAATTTAATTCGAACATTTGTTTTTAAATGGATCAATATTACGGGCATATGCACGTTGACTTGAACTCGTTTTATTATCAAATACACATCCTTTGCTATCTTTAGGCAAATAAAATAAAATAAAACAAAATAAAACACATGAGTTAACAAAAATAAAAAATAATAAACATCCAAAAGTTATCAAATGAATTAAAAAATCAATTAAAATTTTTAAAATAAAAATTAATAATTGTTCAATAGGTAATAAATAAAAGCTTATTAAAATTTAAAACTATATAATAGTAATTTATTTTCATTGAAACCAGCTGTACATAAAAAATTCTTAGAATTCTTATTTTGCTTTGGAAAAATTATTGTATTTTATTTGTGTGCGCCCACATGCACGTGACAACTCCATACATTATCTCGCTTATTTGAATACATACGAAATAAATTATATTTCCAATAAATAATTATTTTTGAGCAATTTATTCCAAAATCTTAATCTTAATTCTCTAGCTGCTAACATATATTTTACACTTAAAATTAATAATTTACTTTAAATACAGGGTGATGAATTATATATATCCTATCATCATATACGACATAATAAGCAGATTTTAAATGGTATTTGTATTAATATTATACAACTATTTTGTATATCTATGTTTAATTGTTTAGAATGACATGGTAAGAAAATCATGAATACGCCCTTGTAAATATCTTCCTTTTATAATTAAAATTAAAGTTATGATAATTTGGTTATTATTTTATTACTTTACATTTTATAAGTGGCACATTATTATATATACGTGTTTTCACAGATATTTAATATTTTAAATAAATAATTATAATTATCTTAACTTTTCAAAATCAAAATTATTTTTGGGAGAATTCCCAAAGCAGAACATTATATGAAGAAAAAAACTGCTTTTAACATCCTTAATCTGTCCGTGAAAGATTTGGATGCAAAAGTCTGTATTTAAATGGAAAGTATTTAACAATTTTTAAAATATGTTTATTGTATTATTTTATATCAAAACATAGTATTAGTTGTTATTAATTTGTTATTATTAAAGACCGTTTTAATTCACAACAAAAGTAGAATAAATCTTTCCTAAATTATGATTCTTTTGTAATTACCTATTATGAATTTTGAAATTAGACTAAAAATAAACTTAATTTTATGAAATTAACCAAAACACCTCATTCGTTAACTCATTATTATTTATTTAACATAATTTTTTTAAGATGACACGTGTCAATCTTTCATTGATCAAAATATTAAAATATAAATAAAAAAATAACTAAAAAATTAATAAATTAAAAATTAAAAAGTATTAATAGCAAATTTATTACCTAATTAACTTGTTTAGTAATTAATTTTTCTTAATTCCTAATTTATTAATTTTTTTATTTATCTTTTAATATTTGAATTAACAAAATATTATCACGTGTTATTTTTAAAAAAAATACCATTAAATATATAATAATAAGTTAACAGAAAAAATATTTTTATTAATTTTATAATATAAAGTTTTTTTAATCTAATTTCAAAATTCATAAAGGTAATTAGGTAAGAATTTTACTCTTTAACCCCTTTTATTTTTTGGAAATTGGGTCTTTAATCTTTGGATGCTGGTAAGCCAGGGTGTCAAGTGACTTGACAAGCATAGGGTCAAAGTGAAGTACTATTTTGATTATTAAATTTTGAACTCAGGAAAAAGTTTTAAATTATCAATCGATTTGTTACCTTGTTTCCGTTGGTCATTTACAGTCCATCAACAAATGCATGAATTGGAATTTTCCTGTGGTTGTTGAGAAAATTGTAAACGAGAGAGGCAGAGAGCTTTGTTTTCAATCTCGTATTTGTCACAAGTCACAAATACAACGCTGCACTGCACACGCAAACAAAAGAACAGGTAAACATGCACATTATAGAGATAGATTCTCGTCACCTTCACCCTAATTTGGTGACCTCCTTTTGGTGGACCACTCAACCATCTTCTCAATTCTCATTCCCTCCTCGTCTCATTCATTGCGCTGCACCCGGTGGACCACCTGCCACCCCGAACAACGTTTCTTCCTCCTCCCCAAGCGTGCTCAACAGCAAGAGGTGGCGAGCGGTGACGCCACCGGGGGGTGAGGGGCGCACTCAACGTTTCGAAATCACGTGCTCCTCGCGTGCCGGAAGCATGTGAATTCAAAGCGACCACCGCACCTGCCAGCCTGGCCGCCGTACCGCTTCGGCCAATATTTACCAGATAACTACGTCTCTACCGCGCCGTTAGATCCCTCTCCTCCGCCGAAAACTGTAACGGCTCGGGGACGACCATCGGTGTCCGTACGATGGGATATGGACGGCGGATGCGGCGCCTCCGCGACGACCGTTGAATTGAGCCCGTTGAACGAGGCGACGGCTGGATTAGGTGTGCGGTGATAGAACACAGGACGCTATACCGAGCGCCGCTGACGAGCGGCCACGTGCCTAGGTTCGCGTTCCTGGGTCCTGGCCCACGTAACGCCCTTCGTGGGTGGCAGATTAGTTGCTAATCCACCCATTTATTTTGTCATCCTGAGTAGTCAAAATGAAAATACTTAATTTATTGAAATATTTTTTTCAAATACGTATTTTTTATTGTTTTTTTTAATCCTCTCCTTGTAGCAGTAGTACATTTTTTTTTCAAATAAAAGAAGGAAAAGACTAAAAATTGGATTAACTGATTAAGAAGGGCTGTGTGTTTGTTTTCCTACGGTCTTAATAAAATAATAATTTCCATTATTAAAGCGCCACCACCACCAAGAACAAGGAGAAGAAGAACAAGGACAAAGAGAGGTGGTGGGACGACCAAATCTCGAACGCCACAGGAGAAGCAAGGGAGGAGAGGGAGATCTCTGGGAGCAGGAATGGCGGAAGGAGAGAAGGGAGGAGGAGGGGGAGGGGGAGGGGGAGGAGGAGGGGGAGGGGGAGAGAGGGCAGAGGAGAGCGTGAAGCTTTTCGTGGGGCAGGTGCCGAAGAACATGACGGAGGAGGAGCTTCTGACTTTGTTCAAGGAGGTGGCGCTCGTTGACGAGGTCAGCATCATCAAGGACAAGGTCACCAAGGCCTCCCGAGGTCCGCTTCCCGAGATCCCTTCTTTTTTCCTCGAATCTTCCATCGCTTTGGATCTCCATGCATTGCTCATGGTGTCATGTTGAATTTTTTTCCTTCTGTTTTCGGACTTTGGTGGTCAATTCTGTTGATTTCCCGTGCAGGTTGCTGTTTTCTGATCTGCCCGTCGCGGCAGGAGGCCGACAAGGCTGTCGCCGCGTGTCATAACAAGCGGACGCTCCCTGGTGTATGGAATTTAACACTCGATCTCTTTCCCCCTATTGTTTATAGTCTATGTATTGTGTACATTTTTTGTGGATCTGCATTTCTGCTTTATTTTACCGTAGAACTTCGCCACCTTGTTGTGTTTGTGCGTCCTGGTAGTTTTTTTTTCGAGTTTTTGAAAGAATTCTGTTGTGCGGATTGGGACCGTGTCACCATCTTCTGGTTATTCTAGATCACTGTGAGATGCAGGGTCTTTAAGACTTTAACAGGGGATCACTGACTACATTTGTGGAATTTGATGAATAGAGTGTTTTAAGCTACGCTACCACAGAGGAATGAGTGAATTACACTACATTGGCAATTAAATACATGAAATTGGTGTTTTGACCACTATATACCATATGCCTTCCTTGCAGTCATCTTATTGGAGTTAGGATACATTGCATGACGGATACGCTCCTAGATGACAGATATGCCTTCTAATTGGTCTAACTGGTCTCCTTCCAAAACAATGGTCAAACTAGGATTCTTCTAATTCATGTGTGGAAAGTTGGAGGAACAAGGATGAGAGGTTGATTCAAATAAACTCTCTTTAAGATATTGCTGTATACAAACAAAATTAGTAGTATTTTGTAGTGTCTATTTTCCATTCAAATAAGTACTTATCCTTACTTTAATTCTTTTCCATAAGTGCTGTGACACTTTAGACAACTGCGTTTTAGTGGTTTTGGACAATTAAATATACTATAAGCTGTTGCTTTTCCATTTTGACTCTCTTTGATATCAAATCATCTGATAGCTATGAAGGCTAATGAATGAATTTAAACAGAAACCACAGAGGAGGTATTAGAATATATAACCTGGATAGGATATGACATGTTGGGCAGGACTAGGAGGTAACAATAATCATTTCCTTTGTTGGGCAGTACCTAATTAAATAGGACATGACATGTTATCAGCAAAAGAAGAGAATATTTTAGACATACATAATTGTTTGAGAAGTGTTAGCTCTAGAGTTTGGAATATTAGAGCAGCTAGCTGTATTATAGATAATTAAAAATGTTCAAGAAACTCAAATTTCTCTCTAAGCTATTTGAAGAGAAAGAAATTACATTGAATTCTGAACTAACGAAATGATACAAATGACGGACACTATTAAGATGAATGTAAACATTTTCATTATTGTCTACTTCCTTTAAACCTTTAAAATTTTGAGCATTATGCAAGTTCTTCTATCAACATGATTCGTCTTGTACTCAAACCAACAACATGAAAATTCTAATGATTATATGAAAATTATTAACCTAAAATCGTGTTATTATTAATAGGACATGGTCACATGGGAGAAATTTTCCATACTAAATGTCAGAAAATCTTATCATTCTGATGTTTATAGTTCAATCGTATATTAATATTAAGCAGATATTTATCGACCAGCGCATCTTTCCAAATTTCCTGCTTTTAAGTTTTAACATTTATATTAGCTATTGTTAAGTGTATCTTGCTTTAGATTCATGTATCAATTCAATCTTCTGTTTTTTAAACCATGATTTGCATCTAGTTTTTACCACATTCTTATTATCTGTCTAATACAAAGTGTTGTAGTGACCATGCAATTTCTGTATGACTGCTTACTATGTCTTGATGTCCGCTGCATTTCAACTTTCATAAAGAATGGGACAATTGTGTTTGCTATAAAATTTCTCAGATCTGGTTGTGTGTTTTTTGTATCTTAGGCCTCTAGCCCAATGCAAGTAAAGTATGCTGATGGTGAGCTTGAAAGACTAGGTAACAGTACTACCTAATTTTGCATCTCTCGATGCAAAATATTAAATTTTCTTTTCTCTTTTTTCTTTTTCTTCCGTGTCTTTTTGTTTAGATGCTAAACACAAGCAAATACTAAAACTTGTATAAGAATATGTTTTAAGTTCATTTACAGTAGATGATTTGATGTATTTCCTACTTGTCTAGAACACAAGCTTTTCATTGGAATGCTTCCAAAGAACGTATCTGATACCGAAGTTGCAGAACTATTTTCCAAATATGGTACTATTAGAGACTTACAGATCTTGAGAGGTTCTCAACAAACAAGTAAAGGTACTAGTTGTCCTCACCATATTGAAAATGCCATCATTTTGACTTCTTGCACATCCCATATACCTAATTCTACATATCAAACTTATTACACAGATTGCACTTGATAAGCGAGTACCACATTTAGCATTTTTTTTTTATTTTTGTTTAATGTAGCAGGTTGTGCATTCTTGAAATATGAAAAGAAAGAACAAGCTTTAGCAGCCCTGGAAGCTCTAAATGGAAAACATAGAATGGAGGTTTGCCTTTCTTGAGCTTATTACAAGCTTCTTGAAATCTTTTTCTTTCTTACCGGTTCAGCTTGTGGTAATCTTGCATGTATAATCAACTGAGGAGAAGAAGAGGATGATTATTTAATTTTCTTTGAATTGTTAAAGAAAAGGAATAACTCAATCTGATCCTTTTTTTCATTTCTGAAAGTAGAGGTTATATGAGGGGGAAGAGAAAGTCCAAGTCTTCATTTGAGATAGTTAGAAGAGATATTCAACTTTGGGTTATTGGAGCCTGTTGCCTCTTGTAGAACCTTTCTTAATTTAGTGGCGTCTAAAACTCAGGTTGAGCAGAGAAATAATAGAGAGAAGAGCTACAAGTTGAAAATTCATAGAATTTATTTATCCTGCTTAAGGTTGCAAGCAAGTTTTGAATTCTTATTCTATATGTAGTGTGCATACCAGTCTGAGAAAGAACAAATGAGTCCTTTTAAGATTTTGTAAAAATATTGAAGAAATTTCAATGGTATAATCATTTAAAGAACTGGAAATAGTGCAAACTATGCTGATAATATTGACTAGCATGTTTCTTAAAAAGATGATTTGTGCTTATAATGGGGCAAGGATTAGTGTGACTCATGCTTGCTGTCTATAATGCATGCCAACCTGACATCAGCTTTATTTTCCAACTTTTCTATTTTTCTTATTTGTATAGTAATATGTAAAATTGACTAGCATCAGTATGGTTATTTGTCGTATTAGGTTGTTGACCAATAGTCCAATACCAAGCTCAACATGTTATGGGACTATTTTTCATGTTCAACATGTTGCTTATGTAAGACAATCTACTTATTGCCTGATAAAATATATGAAAACCCTCACTTAAGTCCTTACTGATTGCAGTTAGAATCTTGCTGTTGCAGTGCACAAAAAATCTTTTTCTTACAGAATAATAGTTCTTAGGGATGCTCCTGCTGCCATAAGGACTGTTTCATTTTGACATGAAGAGGAAGATACCCTGAACAATTTAGTTCAGCAGTAGTTTTGTCTGAGAATATCATTTTTATCTGATCAGAGGCTCAATTCTTTTGAAAGGAGATGTTAATTACTCAGCTAAGCATTAGAAGAAATTTATTGATATCTATTTATCATAAATACTTGTATTACTTCAAGTTTAATGCTTTAGTATTGTAGTTTGGTAATATGCTTGGAGCTAGGTAAGCTCTTTGGAAGGAGATGTTAATTAGTCAGCTAAGCATTAGAAGAAATTTATTGATTTCTATTTATCATCAATACTTGTATTGCTTCAAGTTTAATGCTTTAGTATTGTAGTTTGGTAATATGCTTGGAACTAGGTTATATTATCTTTTCTTCTTCTTGTTTAGCTATGATTCTTCTTATGACCATGCAGGGTTCAAGTGTGCCTTTAGTTGTTAAGTGGGCTGACACAGAGAAGGAAAGGCAAGCCCGAAGGGCACAAAAAGCTCAATCTCAAGCCTCCAATATTCCTCATGCCAATTCAATACAGCAGCCATCAATATTCGGAGCATTGCCGATGGGCTATATGCCTCCGTACAATGGTTATGGGTATCAGGTGAATTATTTTTTCTATTTTTGATACTTCATTATGTTGTAAATTTTTTTACTTGCACTACTAACAGCAAAATGACATTTTCTAATATCTAATGGTGCTTTAAAAGTCAGGATAGATTAATTCTCTTTTGATATACTTATTACCCACAGTTATTGTAATACCCTGATTTAGTCCCACATCGTGAGTATGTTGGATGTGATGTTGGCTTATAAGGCTTGATGGGTGTGCTACCACCAACTTCAGCTTAAGCATTTTAATTAGGCCAATAGATTGGCTTATGAAGTTGGTGGGTCAGCTATCCCATCAAGCGGGTTGTAACAAATGGTATCAAAGCACGACTTAGTCCTAGTCATGGTGAGGGAGCTTATGTGAGAAAGGGCTACCCGGGTGATGGGGTGGAGCCGCTACTAGGCTAGGCCTCATATGCCGCCGACTTGGGTGTGATTCTGAGCTATGTGTTAGACTTGAGTTGGATCTTGACGAGGACGTCAAGACATAAGTGGGGGAGATTGTAATATCCCGGTTTATCCCACATCGGGAGTATGTTGGATGTGGTGTTGGCTTATAAGGCTTGATGGGTGTACTACTATCAACTTCAGCTTAAGCATTTTAATTAGACCAATAAGTTGGATAATGAAGTTGATGGGTGAGTTATCCCATCACGCGGCGCGTAACAAATGGTATCAGAGCAAGACCTAGTCCTAGGCATGGTGAGGGAGCCTATGTGAGAAAGGGCTGCCCGGGTGATGGGGTGGAGCCGCTACTAGGCTAGGCCTCACATGCCGCCGACTTGGGTGTGATTCTGGGTTGTACGTTAGACTCGAGTTGAGTCTTGACGAGGACGTCAAGACATAAGTGGGGGAGATTGTAATACCTTGATTTAGTCCCACATCGTGAGTATGTTGGATGTGATGTTGGTTTATAAGGGTTGATGGATGTGCTACCACCAACTTCAGCTTAAGCATTTTAACTAGGCCAATAGATTGGCTTATGAAGTTGGTGGGTCAGCTATCCCATCAAGCGGGTTGTAACAGTTATGCTATATCATTTGTGCTTTCATTTACTTTGTTAAAATGTTATTTTTAGCTAGGAAGAGTGAGGCAGACATAAGAATAACTACTGAGCGTTGTTTTTGCCTAATCACATTTCATATTTCTTTTCTTTTCTTCTTTTATATTTAGAGCTATGTTAAATATATCCAATGACATATATCATGATGTGGAGAGAAGGACTTAATGACCTATATCATGATGTGGAGAGGAATGAAAACATTTGTTGGAGGATAATCCCAATTACGATTCACCTTTTATGATTAACTAGTATATTTATGCACAAAGTTATATTGATTTCAGGTTAGGCTCCAAAATAAAAATATGTCAAGCAAAGAACAAAAGGATGAATGGTTGGGTTTTTTTTTTTATGATTTGACCATCTGTTGCATTAACTACATCATTTATTCTTCAATTGATATCTCAAAATCATTCAAGGATGAAGCTAAGAGAATGAAAAAAAATGGCCTCATGGCTTGAGTAAAGTTTAGGAATCTTGATACTTGTCAAATATAACTGAAAATGTATAATATGAAGAAAAAAAATACCTTTTATTTGGATTCTTGTGTTGAATGCAAATAGAGGTCTGACCAGGGTATCTGCTTATTAGGAAAAGGTGGCCATCCAATATTTGCCTCAATTTTCATATGAATTGTAAGAGGATTTAGCTTATATTAAAACTATAACTAAATGATGTCTGTTAATTCTGAAGTATCCTATTTTTCTGTTTAGTCATGGGGGGACAGTAAGAGTTAAAACAATGTTGTAGCAACAGAAAAAGAAAAACAGTATTGTGATGGCAAAATATTCATAGTTGTTTTCTTTTACCTCTTAGTAGTATGCAAACAACTAAATATTTTGAATGCTTGCTACTATCCTTTGACTTAGAAATGAATGAAACCTCAGCAACCTTGTCCAGTGAAGTACCAAGCTAAATTTGTAGCTTGTATTATTTTATGTCTATTGTCTAATGTATGAGCTTATGGAAGCTGAATTTGACTGGTTTCACTTGGACATGATTATCTTGTGGACTAAAAAAAAAGTTTATTAATGGTTATCTACTTATCTCTTATATGTAACAGTTCAATAAATAGGCAAAATGTTAGCCGAATTTTGTTGGCTAGGCAACTTGAGCTTGAGTTGTATGAGTCCTTTTTAGCAAGTTCACTACAGAGTGAAATTTTTGTAAGGAAACATTTGATATCATATATATGATCTTTACTGAATTACTACTTGCCATTTTGTATATTTGCCCATTTAAATTTCCATACACATTAATGTTACAGGAGTTTGCCATCCTCACTGCAATCTTATTTTGTGCACTTATCAGACTAGGAGGTCTTTCTGTCTGAATTATTCTCCGATTAAAATTTTATTGGTTTATGGGACGATTTCTCGTTTCATGCCCCGGTTCCAAAGATTGAAATTCTTCTTTTCTATTGGGTGTTCTTGAGATTTGTAAAAAAGAAAATTATCTGATATAGCATCCCCTGGTGCTGTTTCTCTTTTCAACCTTGTACATCAATTTGATATGTGAAACCATCAAGCTTGCTGTTATTACATCCTGATAAGCTGGATTTTTTTCCCTGCATTCTCGTGCAGACACCTGGAACTTATGGAGTTATGCAGTACCCTTTACCGCCCATGCAAAGCCAAGCTGCATTTCATAATGTGATTCCAGCTGTTACTCAAGGGAATAATCTACATGGAATAAGTTCTGATGTTACCCCAGTCACAGCACCTAGAAGTTTTAGTACTACACAAGCTGGTAGCTTTGTAGGTTCACCATATCCCACTATGCCAGGTCTTCAATATCCATTGTCATATCCAACAAATAATAGGCATTACGGCAATTCCCATGGCTCAGGCCAACCTGTTAATATGAAGACTAATCAAGCAACATCTCCAAGTTCTAGCACAACATCTGGGGGTCAGAGAGAAGGTTAATTTGATTCATAACATTTTAATCTATTCTGTAACTTCTATACTTTTCCAAGGTTCTAATTCCATATTAGGTTTTTGATTTTTTAGTGATCAGTTGTTTGTTGGTTTAGGTCCTCCTGGGGCTAATTTATTTATTTATCATATTCCCCAAGACTATGGTGATCAAGATCTCGCAAATGCCTTTCAGGGATTTGGCAGGGTTCTAAGTGCTAAAGTTTTTGTAGACAAAGCAACTGGTGTTAGTAAATGTTTTGGTATAGCCATCTTCTTTGCTCTCTGCTGATTGTGGACCAAATTTACCACTTATACTAATCAGCTTCTTCTCTTGCAGGTTTTGTAAGTTATGACTCACCTGCAGCTGCCCAAGCTGCCATCAGTATGATGAATGGGTGCCAATTAGGTGGTAAGAAGTTGAAGGTACAACTTAAGAAAGAAAACAAAGTAAGCCTCATAAATGGTGAAATTCGCTTATGAGGGGTAGATTGTGGACTGTGGCATATCTGGAAGCTGTGGCCTCCATTTTCTGTGATACAGATACAAGATGAATGGAAGATGATTGATTCTTCTAATTTATTCATTCTATCATGTTTTAAAGGTGGAAACTGGTAGCTTCTTTGCCAGATCATTGTTGAAATGGTACAAATAGTGTATTTTATTTAAATTCTTTTTTGTAATTTATGTACCATGGGAGTATGTTAGACGATTAACAATCTAATTCATTCAATTGTTTAATCAGATGAATAGTACCTTGCTGGTGAGTATTTTTTTGGTCAAATTGAATAATTCTAGGAAACTTGTTGAAGTGAATATTTTCAATATTTTGCATGATTACTGGTGGGTTCTGCTCCTTATCCATGTTGTTTTTTCTACTTATAGTTTAATATTTCAGATTCTTGCTGTGTATATATATTTCATTTTTTTGACTTCCTGGGAAAGATCTTGTAGTATGTTCCACAGTTTTGAGAGTGTTTGTCTACAAGAAACATCCTTATCTGTGTATATCTAAGCCTCTAAGGTCTGACTGTGTAGAATGTGCTTCCTCCTTGACAATTTCTTTCGAGGATGTATCCAAAGCATCAGTGAGTATAAGGTACCATGTTTTCCCGAAAATACTTATGATGCCCTACTTTTCACCTTTTTTTCTTTCCTTCTAATCATACTTTATCATTCTGGTACTTTATGGAAGTTCTGTATAGTTTTCTAGTACATGTTTTATTCTTTTGTTAGATGCCACCTGAGACTTTTTTTTTCTCCGTGCAGAAAGCTTTTAATCTGCCTTGTTGTTATTGGTTATTTGACATGATTGAAGTTTTGCATTTGACGCGGACGTTCTGAGCACCTCGTGGTTGTTACTTCCTGTGAGTACTAGAAAGATCTGCCAGGTAAATTATCTTACAATTATGATAGTCAATATCAATGTTTATTGTATTTGCTCAGTGCGGACCAGTACTAGTTCTGTAATCTATCTATATTGCTAATGATAGCTTCAGCTCATATGGCTGGGTATGGGCCATATAATACCGGTTCGAGTGAGGACTGGCATCCTGATCACCCACAGACCAAAAAACCTACATGAACTGCATGGTACCACCCCCAATCTGACTTGAAATTGTGTTCGTACGGTTGTGTGCTCGCCTGGTTTGGGATAGTACTTTTTTATTTTCTTTCCATAAGAAAGCATTCATAAGCTTTTTCTTTCCTTCATGTTGTCAAATATGATATTCTGAGATTTAGAATGATTGGTTTGACTTGATTTTGTTTATTTGTTATTTTTTCGTTTTGTTAACATGAATGACAAGAAATTGTCTTTTTGGATAATATTTGACCTGGCTTTCTTCTTTTTTCATTTTGTCAACGTGAAAGACTAAGAATTTGAATGATGGTATAGATCAATAATGATGAGTGGTACCCATCCTATTTTGATTCAGCCTCATTCCTTTTGTTTATTCCCGTGAAGCCTATTTTGGTTGTTTCACTTGTAAAGACAAAGTAACAACTTTATTTCAGAGCCAAATTGAATGAAAATTAGATAATAACCCCAGATAACTCAAATAAATGGCCTACAATTTTAAGAAGTTAAAATATAAGAATTATAACTAAAACTAACTAGTAAAAAGTTCTTAATTGAACAGGTATTCCACCTGTATGCTTGGATGTCAGAATTGAGAGATCAGGATAGAATTTTTTCTTATTTTGAGAGTACGTGGTGATGATTTGAGAGACCTTAGAGGGTTAATAGCTTCAAACAACCCAAAATCCAACCAAGAAGGGTAAAAGATGGATTTCCAAGTTCCAATGGTTAAAAATCTATCAATTGAGACCATTGAGACTATATTGGATGGTACATTCACTGTTTGGTACGGTTTATTATCGGTACTACAAAGCTCTCAAGATAGTATCCTACTCATGCTAATGTACAGCTAATCCAATAATTCATCCAATAGTCTAGAATATATTATCAGACCATGTTCAAAGTAGTGATGATAACTGAGAGTAAGTTCCAAAACAATGCCAGTAGTATTTGTGGAAATGAAAGATTGTTTGAAATAACTACATGATAAATTTACAACATGGTGTCTCTTACAACATATGATCGATTATATCTCTTTATATCAATGAAATGTCCCATGAATTGATTCCTATACTTATGATCATCTTCTTTCTTAAATTCAATACTTGAAATGGTTGCAGAATTTGTTGGCATTAATAGTTTTGTACCTAATCTGTCAGCAACAAGTTCAGGTGGTGGCCAGCATTCAAGTAGGTGCTAACTCATATCATGTGCATATTATGATGCAAATTAATGTTTGTTGGTTTTTTTCATTGTCCTTTTTGTTGTTGTTTATGGGTCGTCTAAATGCTGGAGACTGGACAGATCCTTGTTGAACATTTTTGTTTTTCTATCTGGTATTTTTTGATATTATTTTGTTAAAATCTGATGACTGGAGTATCTTTTAACCCTGGAGCTATCCATTTTGCAGTATTCTTGTCTCAGGCCTGAACATCTAATTTAAAGATGAGCTAGTATTTTAAAAGACAACAGGTACAATGTGCTCTTTACTAATTTAGAAATCCCAGTTCATCTTATTTGAGATGTTCGATGATATCATCGTGGGTGCTATGGAACTATGTATGTTCTCGTTCTTTATGTTGTTTTTCACCTAGTTCATGGTGCTTCATTTTCATTATTAACTAGATTTAATTTAATACCTGCACGATGGTAGGGTCTGAGGAAAAACCGTGTTCAAATCCTATCCAGCTGTAACCCTAAATGGCCTTATCTCCTATCATATATCTGGCGTGATGGAGACATGCTGTGTATGTTTTTTGCAGACAAAAACGTGGGGAGTTTTCGTTTGGACTCCTCATACTTGGACTTGACACGAAACTCAGTAATTGTCTATTTGAATGCGTAAATAATTGTCTATTTGAATGCGTAATTTTGTCTTTTAAGTCTTTCAATTACAAATGGAGTTACGGAGATGCCAATGTCATGATTCCAGTTACGGAGTTGCCAAATGCACCAACATAATTTATTATATCTGTTCATAATAAACTAGCAATTTCCTGAACCAGAAATCTCCATCGATCAAATGCACCAACAATAAAAACCAGGCATCTCCATGTTTTTATTAAAATCTCTCAAAATATCCATCGATCAAATGCACCAACAATATAAACGTTTTATTTAAATTGTATCAATGATAAAAATTTGTTTTTATTTATCTCATACTTTCTTGAGATCATTAAGCTGATCACCACCCTTAGGGAACAAAACAGCAATCTTCTCTGCCAATTCAACCTGATCTGCACAAAGCATTTTCATAACACACTCCATAGATCTAGCTGTATTTGCTAAGGCAGCAGCAGCAGGCAAATCACCCACGTGTTCTAATATTCTGCCTTACTGGAGTACAAATCAATCATTGTCGGAGAGTGTTCGGGCAAATAGCCCACATGCTATAGCTAGAGCAAGATGATGTTGACCTTCTTCTGTCACAGTGCTGGGAAATTAAAGACGTTGTCCACACAAGCGTAGGAGGTTCCTCTATCGAACTTCCTGGAAAACATTCCCCACCTTGGGAAATTGACGAGACGCCGCATTTTAATATAATCATTTCATTTTATGGTAAAAAAAAACTTCTTGAAAAACATCGTGTTAATCTAATCTGATTGAACAAAGAAGCAAGACGCTCAGTTAAATAAAGCCTACATAGTTGTCTGCTGCTTTTCAAAACTTAGACCCGACAATTAGTGTCGTGTTGGATATATTAGGTTGGACCAATTTGGCCTGGTAAAAGTTCGGGTCCGAAATTTTGGCCCCAACACAATACAAATAGTAACAGGTCGGCCCGATTCAATCTGCTAGCACGATAAATAATAAAAATATCTAAAATGATTCCTAAATTTTTTCAGAATTTTCACACTGATCTCATAACTTTTTTTCGAATCAATTAGGTTCCTAAAAATTTGTAAACGTCACTTTGGTCCCTAGTCATGACCAAGGCCCAGAGACTAACGTGAAGTGATTTTTTTAATGGTAGGATCACGATCAAGGATCAAAGTGATATTTACAAATATTTAGGGATTTAATTGACTCGAAAAAAAGTTGTGAGACCAGTATAAAAATTTCAAAAAAAAATTAGAGATCATTTTAGACCTTTTATATAACTATGTATTCGCGAAATATGCGGGTTAGACGACTAGTTTATAATTAAAACTTATAACTCATATAATTTTATATAATATATTTATACCAAGTATTCGCATCGAGTAACTTTTTGGTGACATTCGTACTCTCTTTGATTAATTAGTCGGGCATACAACCTAATTAAGCGGATCAAAAAAATTAAATATGTATTTAAAATTTCACCCATTATTGATCATACTTTTGATTAAAATTTAACATTTTTTTAAATTTGAACTAGCAGTGCGATACTGCGATCTAAACAAAATTATGGTCCAGATCACTTTATCACATGATCATGAAAAAATCGAAACTAGTTAAATTAATTTTAAAAAATCAGTTAATAGATTTAGTATTCAAATAATATTTTATAATGAATCCACTAGTAATTTAATGATTAAATATTTAAATATATCGTCTGAAATTATAAATGCTATTGTATTTTTTGCTCATATTTTTGTGTTCATGTAATTTTTTAGGAGTATATTATAAACTTTAATTATTAAAATAAAGAAATATTACTAGTTAAATTAGGGGGCTGGTATTTTATAAAAAATCCAGGGAATTTATTTAATTAAAACCTAGTCGCGTTGTTCTCTACCGACTCATCGTCCATCGAGCGAACGAACGGCGGGATCTTCTTCTCCTTGTCCGAGCGAGCGGCCGCTCCTCCAGGCGGCGGGTTTCTCCGGTGAGTTTCTTCTTCTCCTCTGTGGACAGATGCCGCCCTTCTCCTTTTCTTCTCCTTTTCGTCCGCGTCCTCCGCTTCATCAATAATTTCGGCATTGCAGAACCTCGATAGACCCACCATCTCAACTCAGAAAGCTGAAGTCCGGAGCCAGTGCCTCCAGAATCCAACACGCCGTCGTCGTACGGCCGCTAGCCATTACTGCTGCAGCGAAGTCCATACCGATTTTTTAGCTTCCGCTGGGTAGGCTGCAAGCATTTGAATTCAATTTCGACCTTCTTGAAGTCGATAACATCGACTATGGAGTACAGTGAGGAGCCCGAGCATGGTCCTACTGAGGAGCAGGATCAGTTCGGTGTCCAACCGAAAAGGAAGAGAAGTGAAGGCTATGAAGCTAAGAACAAGAGAAAACGACCTCGGGAATATGAAGAAGGTGAAGGAAAACGTGGTATCTGTTATTTGAGTCGAGTTCCGCCACGCATGGATCCGTCTCATGTTCGCCAAATCCTTTCTCAATATGGCGAAATACAAAGGATCTATTTAGCTCCAGAAGGTAATCTTTCTTTTATGATTTGGTAGAGGTCAAATTCTATAAGAACTGCTAAGGGGACATTGGAAATTGTATCTTTTTGTTTTGTTATTTGAGATAAATCTGAGCTAAGATAACTATGTGTTGGAGGAAAGGTAATGCTGGGTCACATATGTTTGAGGTGAGGAGAGGACCCATAACTCCTTCATACACTGTATTACAATGGCAATTGCTAAGCCTCCATACAAGTAGTTTTAATGAATCAAATTATTTCATCTTCTAAAAAGAGATTGCGGGTTTTGGAGGGGAACAGATGTGAGTGGAGGAGTTTCTAATCACTTATTCGTGAAAAGTATTTTAAAGGAGATGAAGGAGATCCGCTGCCCTCCATTTCCCTCTGTTTTTTCCTGTTGCATTGAATTTTCAATTCCAAATTATAGGAATTTGGAAGGGAATGTTTGTTTGTGTTTTTTCTCACTTGCTAGATCATCTGGTACTAAAAATGATGATACTGAACAATTGTAGCACTAGACAAGATGTAGAAGTTATAGATATTTTGTCATAGATTGTTTGGAATACTGATGACAATAAGTTGCTATACTATTTTTCCTTCTTCCTCCTCTTTGCAACTAAAAAAGGCTAGTGGGATAAGATCTTAAAAGTTTAGGTTTGATGAGTTAGTCCTGTGTTGTTAGATCTGTTACTTTTGAAGAAATTTTTCGCACCTGTACATTATATAAGCAGTTGACATAACATTCTCTTTGCATGATGATTACCATGTAAAACTTCATTCAAATTTGTACTCCAATTTCATAATTCTGTTCTCTTGCTATATGTAGACCTCACAGCTCAGGTTCAGCGCAAGCAATCTGGTGGCTTCCGAGGGAAAGGATTTTCTGAAGGGTAAGAATGATTCCTTTCATAAGAGTGCCATTTATATCTGGATGTTTGGTGAAGTTGAATTATCTTCTGGATTCTCATGTTTGTTAGTTATAATTGCATCTTTAACTTTGGTTTTTTAATGGTTCTCTTTTTGAAGGATGTACAAGATTTGACTAATCTTGTTCATCATTTGGCTGGTACTGGTCACTCTAGTTCTTGTGATTGAACTTATGTACTGATGAAAGAACTCCTATTCTGCACTTTTTCAACATTATTTTGAAAAAAATAGTAGCTGTCACCATTTCTTTATTCTGTCAACCTGATTCTAACCAGTATATGACACTATTTTGAACATAGAATTGAAGTATATATTCACCATTTACTTACTTTTTGTAAATTAATCTGAATCCCCCAACATAGCCAACATCATTGCCCAACCCTAGCTTAGACTTTAGTGTGTGACTGATGAGGCTATATAATGTAGTGGTTATGAAAGAGTATGGTGTTTGGATAGAGCTGGCCTTCCATCCAACCTAATCCTCCTCATCACCAATAATCATTATTATTACATTTGTTACATCAGACTGGCCTTCCATCCAACCTAATCCTCCCCTTCACCAATAATCATTATTATTACATTTGTTACATCAAATGCTTGCTGATGTTTGTGGAAGTTAGTAATTGAAGGAATGCTTTCATAATATGTAATAGCAAAACTCTCTTTCATAATGGCAAGTGATAGACCAATTAACGAGCTATTCTTCTTTTTAAATGAGAAAGTTTGTCTTCCTTGTACTTTGTTTCTTCTGGTGTAGTCTAACCTTCTAACAATAACCTATAGGTGGGTTGAATTCACAAAGAGAAGTGCTGCCAAGAAGGTTGCAAGAATGCTAAATGGTGAACAAATAGGTATGTTTTTTTTCATCTTTGTTTAAGAAAATGTCTTTTGTGACAATAGTAGGCAAATTATTGTAAATACATATTTTGTAGTGTCAGTGTGGAAATACATATACATATTTTGTTTTACTTGCATTAAATGAACTTAGCTTCACTTATCTTCCTTTCTGTGACAATATTAGGCAAATTATTGTAAATACATATTTTGTAGTGTCCGTGTGGAACTATATACACATTTTATTTAACTTGCACTAAATGAACTTAGTTTCACTCATCTTCCTTTCTGCACTCTACATCTATACACAGGAGCTTCTTTCTCTTAAGTTGGCTAATATCTCTTGACTGTTAATCTTCAGGTGGCAAGAGAAGGTCAGCATTCTTTTATGACATTTGGAATATTAAGTACTTGAGCAAGTTCAAATGGGATGATCTGATTGGTGAATTAGGTATGTGATTGTTATTCAGTATGTTTTGTTGGCATGCGTGACCAAGTTCAGGAAGTGTCTGACTTTGCCAATGTTCGTGCAGCTATAAAGAAACGGGAGCGTGAGGAGAAGCTAAAACTAGAGATATCTGCTGCAAAGAGGGAGCGTGATTTTTACATGTCTAAGGTTGAACAATCTCGAGCTCTGAAACATATGAAGGAACGGAGAAATAAGGTTTGCACCCCTTGACTATAAATTTTGCATTTAATAGCTTGTAATATTAGGTACCATATAGTTGGCTTCATGTGCTGTCAATTTCTATAATTTTATAGTCAAAGAGTTGTTATAAACTACAAAGTCTTAGAAACTATTGTTCTAAAGTAGCATGATCTTTGAGATTTGGAAATTCTTATATATATATATATATAGTCAGTGTGAAACTGTGAATATAAGGTCTTGTCACTGTTCTTTTTTCATTTTTAGTGAATGCGTTGATCACATGACTTGTGAATGATTATAGATCCATGATTGTTATGTTCTCTATTAAAACAGAACAAAAGCTGGACCTGTGCTAGGAGAAATTGATATAGACCTCCGTACTTTACATAAGTTACCTTTTTTACCAAAAATATTTATTAGACAACTTATAGATTTGATATAGAATAATTTTGTTAGGGATTTCAATGAAACATTTTCAGAAACTATTAAGGGATTATAAAAAGGCAATCCAATGCATTAGGCTCCCATCCCCAGAGGGTCACATTATGCAGCTTATCCTTGTATAGCAAAAAGGTTGTTTCCACACTTGAACCTTGTTCTCCCAAATTGCAATGAAGCAATCTTATTATAAGATGGATAAAATAGTGTTGAAGGTCCTAAAAGTTCATAGAAAATAAATTCTTACATCAGTTTGATACTTTATCAGAAGCAAAAGGCTGAAGGGCAAGATTTAGATAGTGGCCCAGAAACCAAGGTCATTCGTCAATTTCCACAAAATCGACCGGTTGCAGATGCTGCTGTTCAAAATAATCCTAGGCTCTCAAAGGATTTTCTGGCCGGGGTATTATTCTCATCAATTTGATGTAAATTTCTCATAATACCTCTTGTTCTAGAAAACATTGACGACAGCTTCTGTCATTTTTGCAGGTATTTGGTGGTTCATCATCATGAATTTTCTTTAGTTCCTCCAAAAAATGTATGCCAACTGATTTGCAGAAAGAAGGTAAACCTTCTTTATACATGTATGTATTTTTCCTGAAGCCTGATATCTCTCTGTTGGAGATTATTAGTCCCAAGTCCCAACTATCCCTCCATGATATGTGTTAAAAGATAATAGTTTTTATATTGTATTTATTGTTGGTATATGTTAGCTTATATTATTCCTAGGCTTAGCTTATGATGTCTCTGGCTTATATATAGGTCTTCTCTATGATTAATGTAATGGAGGCTTTAGGGCTCAACATGGTATCAGCCCTAGAATTTCTCCACAAAATTTTTTTTTCCTAGTTTTTTATTGTTCCTGCGCCGTTACTGTTCGGCGTTCACTGTTCATGAGCCATTACTGTTCGACGTTTACTGTTCCTGCGCCGTTACTGTTCGGCGTCTCTCCTGCGCCTTCCGCGCGGCTCCTCCTTGCGTCTTCTTGGCTCGGCGCAGACGTTCGCGAAGTCGAACAAGCATCGCCTCTCCATCGTCTTCCTCTCGGTAGGGGTGAGCAAAAAAAACCGGTTTTCCGGTTAACCGGAAAACCGGTCCGAAACCGAACCGGTTTATTCGGTTTCGGTTTTTTTTTTGGAAAAATCGGTTTTCGGTTTCGGTTTCGGTCCGAGAGGTAAAAAGTCCACCGGTTTCGGTTAACCGACCGGTTGGATATAATTTATTAATTTTTAATTATATATATATATATATTAATAATAATAATAATGATTTATAAATTATAAAAATTATAAAAATATTATAAAAAATTTAAAAAATATTTAAAATATTTTAAATATTTTAAAAAATAAAAATAAAATTTAAAAAATAAAAATAAAAATATTAGTTTTTGTAGAACATTATGTTGGTTCAATAGTTTCACTTTTTTTTTTCCTCAATGAGAATTCGCTATTTATTTAGATTTTTCTCCATGATTTGCATAATATTATTATGTTTGTAGGTTAAAAAAATTTATCGGTTAACCGAACTAAAAAAACCGAAATCGAAATAGCGGTTAATCGAAGTAAATGGACCGGTTTACGATTAATGATTTTGAAAAACCGAAGTTAATGGACCGGTTTTTTTTTGCTAATAGACCGGTTAACCGGTCCATGCTCACCCCTACCTCTCGGACCGCTGGCATAGAATCCAGTCTTCGTCATCTCAACGACGAGATCTTCTCTTCCTTCTTCGTCCTCCGCCGGCGTAGAAACCTCAGCAGTTCCTTGAACCAGACGCGCCAAGAAAGGGCGCTTCCTTCTTCTTCCTCTGCCGGCGTAGAAGCCTCGGCAACCCCTCGAACTAGACGTGTCGCGCTAATCGCCTCTCGAACCAGAGAAAGGCTCGATCGAGAGAGTCTATTTTTGTACTTATTCATTCTGATATTTGGGGTCCTAGTCCTGTAGTGAGTCGTTTGGGATACAAGTATTTTGTTATTTTTATAGATGACCACACTCGTATGACTTTGGTGTTTCTTTTAAAAAATCGATCTGATGTGTTTCATGTCTTTCAAACCTTTTATCTTGAAATAAAAAATCAGTTTGACACCTCCATTAAAATTCTTCGAACTGATAATGCTCGCGAATATCTTCAGTCTAATTTTGTAAAATTTTGTGCCTCCTATGGTATTATTCATGAAACCTCATGTCCCTACACATCCCAGCAGAACGGTGTTGCTGAACGCAAAAATCGTCATCTTCTAGATGTGGCTAGGACACTTATGTTTCACATGAATATTCCTCGATATCTATGGGGGGATGCTGTTCTCACTGCTGCATATCTTATTAATTGTGTTCCTTCATCTGTTTTAGGGGATAGATCACCATTCTCCGTCTTGTTTCCCAAACAATCTTCATTTAAAATTTCTCCAAAAACTTTCGGCTGCATATGTTTTGTTCATAATCTTGGTCCAGGTTATGACAAATTGTCTCCTAGAGCTGTAAAGTGTGTCTTCATTGGATACTCTCGCACTCAAAAGGGATATCGTTGTTATGACCCGATTTCAAAAAAACTTTTTATCTCTGCTGATGTCTCCTTTTTTGAAGATATTCCCTACTTCACCTCTACACCGAGTGTTGGAACTCCTACTTGGGAGTCTGTTCCCCTATCTCCACCTCTTCCTTCTATTACACATCACTCCGATGAGTCATTGTCTCGTGCTCCTCCCTTGTTAGTCTATCAAAGAAGACATAAAGATACAGGTGAACTATCCAAACAAGCTATTCTGCCAGCTCCGAATCACTCTCAAGATCCTCTGTCCAGTGTTGACCTTCCCATTGCTTTACGGAAAGGTAAGCAGAGTTGTTCTGCTCATCCCATTAGCAATCATGTATCCTTTGCTCAACTATCATCCTCGCTTCGCCAGTTTGCTTTCTTCTTGTCTTTTGTTTCCATTCCCAGGACATACCGGGATGCTCTGCTTCATCCTAAGTGGAAGAGTGTCATGGATGAGGAGATGGATGCTCTCAGAACCAGACGGACCTGGGAACTTGTTCCACCTCCTCCTGGCTCTAAACCAGTCGCTTGTAAGTGGGTGTTCAGCTTAAAATATCTTCCTGATGGATCCATTGAACGGTACAAGGCTCGCTTGGTGGCAAAAGGTTTCCACAACAATTTGGTGTAGACTACTTCGAGACTTTTTCTCCTGTGGCCCGGTTAAACTCTGTGAGGATTCTCATCTCTCTTGCCGTAAATTTGAATTGGCTCATGCATCAAATGGATGTTAAGAATGCATTTCTTTATGGGGACTTGAGTGAGACTGTCTTTATGGAGCAACCTCCTGGATATGTTGCTCAGGGGAAGAATCTAGTGTGTCACCTCAAGAAAGCAATTTATGGCCTAAAACAAAGTCCTCGAGCATGGTTTGACAAACTAAGCAAAGTTGCATCTACTATTGGGCTAAAGGAATGTAAATCTGATCACTCTGTTTTTTATGAAAAAAACATTTGCTGGTTGTGTTATTCTTGCGGTGTATGTGGATGACATCTTACTCACTGGCAGTGATAGCAATGAAATTGAGACAGTAAAAGCTCATCTGAAAAAATATTTTGTGACAAATGATTTGGGCCGTCCGAGGTACTTTCTTGGCATTGAGTTTGCCTATAATGAGACAGGGGTGGTACTTTCGCAGAGGAAATATGTCATGGATCTCCTGAGTGAGGTAGGCATGCTTGGATGCAGACCTGCCAGTATACCTGTTGATATAGGTGCTGCTCCTGAGCTTGAAGGTGACAAAGACTTCGAGGACCTTGTGAGATTTAGAAAGTTAGTTGGGAAACTTATTTATATGACTGTCACCCGTCCTGACATCTCCTACGCAATTGGTGTTGTTAGTCAGTTCATGCATCAGCCGAAATATTCTCATTGAAATGCTCTGTTAAAAATTCTACACTATATCAAGAGTTCTCCTGGTAAAGGCTTGTGGCTCAGGAAAAACGATCACATTAAAATAGAAAGGTACTCTGACGCAGATTATGCTGGGTCCATCTGTGATAGAAGATCCACCTCGGGGTATTGCACGTATGTTGGAGGAAACTTGGTCACGTGGAGGAGTAAGAAACAGAATGTGGTGGCTCGCTCAAGTGCCGAGGCTGAGTATAGGGCCATGGCTCATACCACATGTGAACTAATGTGGGTCAAAAGTTTTTTAGGAGAACTAGGGTTCTCTTCTGGTAAGCCTATGACGATGCACTGTGATAACTAGTCTGCTATTCATATTGCAAATAATCCGATCTTTCACGAAAGAACAAAACATATTGAAGTCGACTGTCATTTTATTCGGGATGCTCTTCTTTCCAAGAAGATTATCACGCCTCATGTCTCCTCTCAGGATCAAATTGCTGATATTTTCACTAAAGCTCTCAACTCGACTCGGTTCAAATTACTATGTGACAAGCTGGGCATGATTGACATCTATGCTCTAGCTTGAGGGGGAGTGTTAAAATAATAGTTTTTATATTGTATTTATTGTTGGTATAGGTTAACTTATATTATTCCTAGGCTTAATTTATGATGTCTCTGGCTTATATATAAGTCTTCTTGATTAATGTAATGGAGTCTTTAGGGCTCAACAATATGAATTGACTTGTCATAGTAACGTATCAACATTTGTATGCTCTCTGTGGTTTGAATCTGAAACAAGCAGGAGATGCATACTAAGTCACTTAGTTGAAATCTTCCAGGTCTAATATATCTTATTATATGGTTTCAGCCACCATCTAATTGGCAATTTGTTTAACTTGAGCAGGGAAAACAATCAGAAACTTCACACAACAAAGACGTGTCCTGTTGAAGTTACTTGCAAGTATTGTATGATGAAGCAAGCAAATGCTCCGCTACAAACTTACTGTAACATGGATCTT
Source organism: Canna indica (assembly GCA_034359265.1). Taxonomy (NCBI): domain Eukaryota; kingdom Viridiplantae; phylum Streptophyta; class Magnoliopsida; order Zingiberales; family Cannaceae; genus Canna; species Canna indica. Next base: position 2,541,614 of record CP136891.1, read on the forward strand.
CTCATGATAATTTTATTCATAGTGGTGATTCCATTATCATTTTCCAAACCGTGATTATGACTTTAGTTGATTGGTTTTACTCATCTAGCCACCTCATTGCAGATGAAGTAAGAATTTCCTTTGTGTTTTTTCCTGTGGTATCCTGCAAACAGCAAGCTTGCCTTGTATCTTTTCTTAACAAATACTAGCTCTCTCAGAAACTTCGACAATCAGTAACTTCTCTTCCTCAATTTTGCGTATGTTTTGTTGTGGGATGCATATGGTTTTGGTTCAACGAATTTGCAGTGCTTACAAGTAGGAGGTGATTCGTTCAGGCTGGGAAAAAAAAACTAAATCACAGAGCCTAACTAGAATTCAGTCTAAATATGGGACATACTCGGGTCGGGTTCAAAATCCGAAATCCGAGCTCAATGAAATTGAGTTCTAGAATAGAAAAGTCAATAACTCATCTGGCAAAGAAAGGAAGAAAATAATCAAATATCAGGTTGGATTTTGTCAAACGGGTTTGTATTGGAAAGAGACGTTTTCTTTTTCTATCTACATTAACTTGTATTATGTATTCTCAAATCCAGTTTTTCTTCAAACTGAACCAATAAGCAAAAAATTCATTCAATCAATTGGAAAAAGGGAAAGTAAAATGAAAAAAAAAAATGTAACCATCTGTTTGTTTTCTTGTATTCTACTGTGTTGATGTCAATTCCTTGATAAAAAGAACTTTGACTTGCCCTTTCATTGGTTTTCACAGATCCCATTTGCTTTTATTTCATTTTAATAAATTCGTCTGATAATTCTAAATTTCCTAATTCCTAATTAGAAAAAAATTGGAATTTGTTAAATCAAGCATCACTTCCAAATTATTCTCACAAGAAAGATTTCATTGACTTTGTTCAGAAATGTTAAATAAATAATAATATAAACCAGCGGTGGGCCTTCCATTCTCTAAATATTGGGTGGATTCGCCCAAATCTAGAACAACAGCCTGCCGCATTATCTTCTAGAAAAGTTAAAAGTAATTTAAAGTTTGCCCACATTTTTATCAAATCGCCACATGCCTTCTAGAAGAAAGTTGGGCGCTTCTTTATGTCACCGCCGCGGTTTAAGCCCACTTCCGTAAGATATCTCAAACCCATTGCCTAAACCAAATCGGACACGTATTCTTCTCAATCTAAGTAAGCCAACATTGTCTATATACTTCAACTCTTTAACACTCCATCTGACTTCAGAAGACCACCACCGCGATGGCCACCATGCAAAGTGACATCCCCTCCTCTCCTATTGCTGAAGTTGGAGACAACTTCCACGGTGAGTTTTATCGCCCCGTCGCTGCTCCGATCGTTCCCGATGCCTGTTCGATAGAACAAGACGATGAGAGCGATACAGAGTCCGGAATCTACAAGCAAAGGCGTGCGGAGAGCCCCAAGAGCGAAAACTACTGCAAGGAGGAAGAGGACGAGTGTTCGAATGTTGTCAGTAGTAATGATGATGAAGAGGAGGTCGTAGAAAAGCCCGAGGCTTACCAGACTTCGGCGTCGAAGGGACACAAACGAAAGAGAGGTGTAGGTCGTGAGGAAAGATCTGTGAAGAGTAAAAAGGATACAAGGGAAGAGGATAGAGCATTTTGGGAATTATGTTTGGCTTATGGCTATCCATGATTCCATGATAAGCTTTGTTAATTGCACAAGGCAATTGCTGGCTTAATTTGGAGAATCTAGCTTGATGAAGTAAATTAAAGTTGGCTGAAGAGCTTTTATGCATTTCCAAATGGGATAGGAGTTTGTAAGTATAGGATACAAAGTCTTGAGAATAGGTTATTTTATTTTCAATTATAAGATTTTTTAATTCTTTCGAACGAAGTTTAGTGTCTTGGACTCATCGACCCAATGTTTTGAAGGGGAAATTGTATCAAAGCAAGAGTATTGGTGGATTTTGCATGTAAACCTGTTCTGAGAGAAATATGTGGATTAAATAGTATTGGAAGGACAGCATTTTGGTCACATATTGAGATTTTGCCCCCCTTTTCGAAAATATTAAAATTTGTCACTAAAAGGGGCAAAAATGAATTGCAACAATTCCTTTGTTGGATTATCACTGGTAACACTCCGTATATGCGTACTTTCACAATAACATTGGTGAATCTTGTACGTAAATCACTCTACTGAGAGAAATCTCTAGATTAAATAACATCTGAAGATTTCACTCAAATGGGGAGCAATGAAGTCTCTTCTCTTATTTTCCCTCGCATTTTCTATCCAAACACACCCAAACAATTTCAAGTCCTACTTCTATCCAACAATGAATAGAAAACCTCTATCCATTATTCTTAAGGAAAAATATCGCAAGAGCAAAGCAAAATATTGGATTTAACCCACGACCTAAACATCTTATAAGCTTTTGATTGAATTGATGCATGAGGTCCATGTATACTTACTCCCACTCAAAGTATGACTTTCAATCTTAGATTAATCTGCCTAATATGCACCTTTTCCAGTGTCTGCGCCTTCTTGATGCATTAGTTTACCATTTTCAAAAAAAGAGAGGAGAAATGTCTATCTAATCTTAAGCTAAAAGATATCACTTTAGACTATGCATAACGCCACTATGAACATTTCATGAATCATTGTTCTGTCATGCATGAGACATTTATTCTGCAAAAGTAGTCAAGCTCATACAATTGACACCACATTATGGCCTGAAATATCTAAAAGAATATAATTCTGAGTCACATTTATACATTTTATACCATTATGGTTATTTTATTTTATTTTATTTTTCAACATTACTATTATTACTTCTTAGGAATTAAGAAAGGATGTGGCTTCCCCTTTATGAGTTACCATTTATGTGGACGGTAGATAGCTCTTCTTGAACTTTCTCCATCAGCTTCTTATCCGATAAGGCAACATGAACTTGGTTCTCTTTTGCAGGAACTGATCTTCCACTGTTAAGTACCATATCTTTCACAATAGATTTGAGATCCTTATCAAGCATTAAGGACTCTAAAGTCACATGTAAACCTGAATGTAAAGTTGTGAACACCATTAACATGATTGTCTTGACAAAATGACATGCACAGTTAATTCAATATTAAGAACCAAACTACTTAAGTAATAAGCAAATTATATTTTATCAAAATACTAAAAGTGCTACATATAATCTTGTATGCTTTGTTTGGATTGTGAAATAGGGAGGGGTAGGGAGGAACAGGGAAGGGAGGGATTAATTATCCCATGTTTGGTTTTTAATTTTAGAACGAGGGGAAGGGGGTTGGAGGGGTTTCCAAACCCCTCAAACCTTTATCCCACCATTTGAAATAGGGAGGGGTAAAAATTTACAATATCTTCATGTCATCAAAAATATTATTTTTGCCCTCCATGAAATCAAAAAAAATCCTCCCATTTTTTTATAAAAAATATTAATGTGTACACATTTTTTTTTCTTCTATTTTTAATATTTGTTGGTAATTTTTTTAAGTTTGGTTATTAAAATTTATGTTTTTTGTTTTAATTAATTATTTTTAACAAAATATTAAAGGATATAAACAAGTTAACTTTCATTTTTTCATTTTATATGTAAATGTGAACAGAAGGCTAAAAGTGTCTTTTCATTAAAATTATCTTCCTCCCCCTCACACTTTAAAATTTCTACCAAAACAAGGAGAGAGATATATTATTCCACCCTTCCCCATCCACCTTTTAATTACCCTATCCAAATATGGGATTAACTACCCTTCCCTATCCCTCCCTTCCCCTCCTCCCCTTTGTATCCAAACAAACCGGTAGTTTCTAAACAGCTATTGCAAGAAAATAGACAAAATTATTTTTTTTAAATTTCACTGTAATGATTTTAGATACTAACAGAGGGTCCTGCAAAAAAGAAGTTTACTTACGATATCGCCAATAATGTTTGGGGTTCGTGGGGTCATTTATCGTCTCCTCAGCTGCTGGTCTAGTTGTGTATTCTTCTTTGAGTGCTAATATATCCTAATACAAGTAGTGCGTACATGTTAAGAATATTTGGCAAGGTTTGCACTGAAGAGGAAAGTTTTCGATGAAACTTCCACCAGAAGTATGTACCTGAAGGGGGAAAATTGCCCACATCGACGGAGCTCGAATGTGTTGCTGGATAATGAAGTATGCTATATCTGTGGTGCAACAAGGAGGAGGCACATCATTACATCCGACAACATTTTTGAAAAAGCGAAATCTTCTTCCTTCATCTTCCTCCCACCAAGCTCGCATGGTCGAGCAGTCATGGCAAGATGGTGCACAGACCTGTTAAACTCAAGGGCTTAAATTCTAACTGCTAGTTTAGAAGAAATAGGGACAGGAGGATAGCCAAACACCTAAGTAAAAATTATCAGGTTTTTGATTGGTCATCAAGAATAGACAAGGATTTGATGGGAGTCCAAATCAGTTCACAGGTAAATGATATGTATGCTGAAAGTTCAGGGGGTTCACTGTTTAGTTCGTAGGAAAAAAAGTTCCATACCCATGTATGCTTGTGGGCATTTGTGTGGCATACACATTTTATCAAATACTATGGTTCATGCTTTCTCTTGCCATTTACCTAAAATGGTCTTTCAGATATGTTCAATTTTTTTAAAATCAGAAATCGAATTAACATGCTCCAGGATGAATAAGCCAACATAATTTGCAAATCTGGTGGAAAAGAGACCATGCAACAGTTACTAGAACAATAAAACAGAATGCTAAAAGTTAAAAAGGTCATATGAATAGAAAATGTAGCAAATTAACTTAGTCAACAATTGATATTGATTCATAAAATAGAACAAGATTAAGAACCTGACCGTCATGTAGCTGTATTGAGATGGTATACCAAATTCTCTGTCTGATTCATTAGGCATTCTCTGTATGTGTAAACCAATTAAACCCAACTCCTGCATTACCTGGGCAAGGCATGTAATGGGGTAAATTAGTTAGTTGGTTGAGATCAAAAGTTAAGATTGGATTGCGAGTGAAGGAACTTACTGGATGAACACAAGATGGAACCAGTCCAAGATCCTCCCCACATGCCAACATATCTGATGAATTCAGTAGGACAGGCAGGGTCTTCATTGCATTTTGACGCCAGAGATCTTCTTGCCGGCAGAAATAGTAGTCATAGTATAATCGTCTGAGTACATTTTTGCTATAGCAAGGAAGTCGTGGTGAGACCAGAAGAAATACCATGTAAAATATAATAATACAGCTTTGAAAATTCACGTAAAATCCTTAAGACATAGAATAATACAATTAACTATCAAACATAGTAAGGGGATCAAGAAAAATCTAAAAATTACAACAACTTGATAGGCATGAAGATTTGATTTTTCCATGTGGATAGAAGAAATACCATGTAAAATATAATAATACAGCTTTGAAAATTCATGTAAAATCCTTAAGACATAGAATAATACAATTAACTATCAAACATAGTAAGGGGATCAAGAAAAATCTAAAAATTACAACAACTTGATAGGCATGAAGATTTGATTTTTCCATGTGGATATGTAAAGTATCTGTCCATTTATGTAAAAGCATATATATAAGTACCTATGTTCATCTAAATCTCTAAAACTGGAAGTATCTTCAAGATTGAAGCGAGGATAAAATTTCCTTGCATCTTCAGGATCCCTGATAAGAACTATATTCTGCAAAAAGGAATGTGTAATTCAACATTAAATCTCTCTTTTTCAGATACCATTCTTGCTTTCATCAACATATTCTACCTGAAGAAGGTCGAAAAGTTCTCTCCTTATGGTGTCTTCTTTCTCCGACCATAAAGACTTTTCAGGAAGTGATTTTAGTTTGGCTATAATTTTTTTCTCTGTGTTGCAGTCTTCTTTGAACTGAAAAAGACAGGTAAGTGAATATTAAGGTTCACTATGATCTCATGCTAAAGTACACCAAAATTAACAGAAAACAGTGATCTTCAAGTTCCATTAAGTTCTTCAAGTTGCTGAATCTTAATTGAGGCACCTCAAATTTATTTATCGTCCTTTAATCACCAAATTGATGAAAGAATCACGAAAAACTGATTTAATGGTCCCTCATGGTGTATATTTTCCAGTCTAATGTCTCCATGGATCATCTGAATTTGACTAACTTGAGATGATGAACATATAGTTTAACATAATGCTAGATAAACCATTATCTAAATGGCGGTGTCTATCAAAGCTGGTTCGATGACATAGGGGACTAAAATGCTCAACTATAAACTCTTTGCTGATTTCTAAAGGAGTAATTTCCCCACTCCAACTTCTCATGCATATTGGGCTATCTTGTAGTTTTAGCTTACAACCTCGCAAACAGGAAAATAATCTATGCATATCTAGTATAATGTCTAGATTATCGAGGGCATTTGACCATAAAGTAGGTAATGGTATAGGCAGATCTAACAATGCCTAAAATTTGGCAAACAAGAGTTACAGTATGGACTCAAAATATGAATATTGAGAAGATTTGGTAAGCTTATTATCTAGCACAAATTGGACTAATATAGAAATAGAATGAGATTCCACAACTACAAGAACCATGAGAAATGTATTTTGTTGATACAGACCTTGATGGTTATGATGTCAATATATGTAGTGTAAGTAAGGTTCATCTTGGTTATAATGAATTAACTCATCAAACATTGCAGCATGCAAAAAAGTCAATTTTAGTACCATCCTGAAGAAGTTTATGCTTCAGATATGGAAACTTTCTTAGTAAAACAGCTATGTTTATGTAACAGCAAAGAAGCACACATGACAATCACCTAATCACTTTAGTTTAACTATTTATGAATAAGAGTTACTTGTTCTTCTCACAGATTCATAGTGTCAGGTTATGAATAAGAGGATCTGCCATATATTGGAAGCATAAATGTAAGCACACCTATTATAAGATGTTTCACAGTACAAGGTAAAAGTATCATGCATACATGTTACATGTATGCCAATGGTAAGATCCCAGTGATGCTTTAATCATACTCCATTTTCACAATTTGAATGAGTCAAGCATTAATGGAAAATCAAGTTTCTGGTTTTATCTGTGTAAATAAGAAAATGTACAAATAACCAGTTTGAATTACAAACATTCCATGTTTTCACGTTGACTCAGTTAGCTATGCCTAAACATCAACAGAAACTCATATCTTGTAGAAAACAAGTGTAAACGAGGATGAAGATCTGAAACCCATAGAATATCAGAAAGGGTGAATGACAGTGCTACTACCTCATAACAGAGCTTTTGGTATTCATTGAAAAAAATTGATGCAATTACAGTCCAAAAGGTTCCAAACTTTTCCTGCAAAGGAAATTAATTCTAAATTAGAATATTATGTTATAACAATTAAGCAGAACTAAATGTTTGCAAAGAGACCAAATTAACAGAAACCTGTAACATTTCTGGCCGAATATATGGCCGGCTCAAGCGATTGAAATCCCATATTCCTTCCCTTTCAAGCTCCTCCTAAGAATGGGAGATTAGTTGGCAAGAATAAATGAACAAAATGCTATAAGAAGACACCTGAGGTGATGATTGCAAAGATGAAATCTAGCCTGCCCTAAATTTATGTTTTTTAAAAACATGACAGAATTGTGTACCTGACTCAAGGCAATTGATGGTCGGAACTTTCCAACTAAACCAGTAACAGAATGATCAGGAAGTTCCCAAATCCTAAAGAAACCCAAGATATGATCTATCCTATAGGCTGTAAAATACTTTGCCATCTGTCAAATGAAGAGAAAAGTCACACACTGATTGAGGGAAGAAACCAGTCCAAACTGATGCTTCACTGCAAATATGAATATATGATAGTGATAATCTATAGCACCTGTGTCAAACGAGCTCGCCACCATGCATAATTATCCTTTGACATCTCCTCCCAGTTATATGTGGGGAATCCCCAATTCTGTCCATTCTTGTCAAAATAATCTGGAGGTGCTCCAGTAGATGTATTCATGCGAAACAAGTTTGGATATACCCAAGTATCTACACTGTTCCTATCGACACCTATTGGTAAATCTCCTTTTAAGACAACTTTTTTCTTTCTCGCATAATTTGCTGCTTCTGATAACTATCAGAAGAGAAACTGAATGAATTGCAAAATATAATAGTAAAGTGGCCACAGAACAATACAGATTCAACAGTTTGTCACAAAATGAGATCTATTCTTACTTGCAGATATAGATGGAACTGAATGTAATAGTGGAAGCATATAGCATCATAGTGTAAAGCATCCTCCGCTACCAGTTTCTCGAGCTGAGAAAGAAACAGCTCTATCAAATGTACTAACCTAGATTACATGCTGCCAAATAAACTAAGCTCAAGTTCACTATTTTGCAACTAAGAAACATCAATGGGGATATTTAACTGATTCGAAGGAGTTATTTGGTACCTTCTCACTGGAAAAATGCGAAAAACGACCCCATTGGGTGTGATCCGATGTCTCAAAGAAGTCCCGCAAAAAACAAAATGCTGCATATGGTTTCAACCAATTCTGTTCAAGGAAACACATATCTTTAAGAGAAACAGAAAAAATGGTAATTGCAGGCAATTTAAACAAATGAAGACGCAAATTTCCCGGCAAACTTCACTTGCCATATAATTATTGCATAACTAATTGTACCAAATTGAGTAATTCCTACCTCATTCTCAGACAGGAACATTTTGAAAGAACTTGAAGTAAGTATTTTATTTTTCTCTAAATCATATACTTTCTTTGCAATTGATAATTTGGCCTCCATCGTTGCCTCATAGTCAACAGCCTGTAGACAGTTAAGCAAAACTTCAACTTAAACAAGGAAATATGAAGTTGCACAATAGATGTACAAGAGCCAATCAATGGCCTGAGATGCAACCAAGGCAGTCTACTGCAAGAAGATTCAAGTTGAGCATGAAAGATTTTAACTTTCAATTAAACAAATTTTGCAAAGTAAAGTTCTTATGATGAATCATCTTATTTCAGTCAAACAATTCATTATAGAACTATTCAGATTTTGAGTACCAAAAATGATCCTGGAACCTTAGACCTTACTATAGTATAGTTAGCAACCAAAAACTCCAGAAAGTGGCAGCATAACTAATTTTAAGTTCACTAGTTTCAGCTGAAGACAAGTTATAGTAGTTACTACTGAGAGGCACAAAAATAACTGCATGATCAAACTTCAAAATTTCCAAGTCAACAAAACCATGTGCAAGTGTTTTTCATTTTGTTTTATTGAGTCCAAAAACTTTATAGATAAAAATATCTCTTTATCATCAACTATGTTCATTCACCCTCTGGTATGGTTTATTGATTCCAAAAACTTATAGATAGAAATACCTCTGTGTGATTTGAGAATTGTTTCTCTTTTTAATATAGATTGAAGCTACATAGTGTTTGCCTTCAGGGTTGATTATTCTATAAAGTTAACAGCAACACTTGTCAACCCTACTTCGTGGAAGCAAACAACAGAAACTTTTCCTACAAGTACATAGAAGTAAAGATTCAAAAGATGTTAGCTATTGCACAAACAGCTTTAGGTAAACCAAATGGCATTTCAATAACCATTCAAACAGACAAATATGGTTACTACACATATCGACAGAAGAACCTCACGAAATAAGAAAAAGAAAAAAAAAGTGTTCATTCTTTGGAAACGTAGTAAATTAATTCCATGCATGATACCTTCTTATCCAGTTGCTCTTTAACCCTTGAAATCTCTTCCTAAAATTGGATAAAAACATCAACATCAAACAGTTAAAAATATATATGAAAGATTAAACATTTGCAAAGGTCAAAGAAAGAGCAAATATTTTAGCATTAAACTTGATATCACTACATATAATCAAAGTTTAAAGAAAAAACCTTAATGTCCTGTGGAATGTCCTGGGAAAGTGCTTGAACTCTCAGGTATAAGGGATGCAATGCAAATACAGAAAGAGAACTGCCAAATAGGAAATTGAAAACATAAAAGAGTAGACTAGGAACTAATTAGTATAAAATTTGATGGACAAATAATAGCAGAAAAGAACCTGACTGTTTGTAGCAAGGTCCTGTAATTAAATTTGACCATTATCTTAGAGAACTTATAATAGTAGAAGGAAAGTGGGTACTTTTGCACACACACTACCTATGTATAAGCCCGATAAGAAATTCATCACTGTTTCTCTAAAACTAGTGACAGAAAAATTCATTTACTTTGTTTACTAATATACTTCCAGTAATAACTGAAATGGGTTCAAGGTGGAGCCTATGACTCTGACAATAAAACTGATTACTAATATTCATTACAATCGTGTTGCATCTCAATTGAAAACATGAAAATATGATATTATTTTATAATATGATAATACAATAAAATCTATTAAAGATGTTGCAAACTGCTCAAAAAAATCTAAACTTTTGGTGGCATTGATGAGAGAAAATTTATATAATAGGAAAATAATAATAATCCATATATGTAATGAATATACCAAATTATGTAACAAAATGCTAAAAGACTATAAATCAAACACTTATGCTTGATATGACCATAAGAACAGGATTAAAAGAATATATTTTTGATATATTCTCTTGATCCCTTTGCATTAGCACAAGCCGAACAACTAGCTCAAGATATTGATTAAAAGAACATAGAGAAATTCTTAGTACCTGTACGGATAAGAATCCCACCACATTTTATGAACTGAGGTATCATTGACTGGAAGGAGCTGCACAAGGTGAAATCCACATTCAACAGCCCAGTCAACAAGTAACTTCAGATCTAGGAATTCTCCAACTCCAAGATCATCGGAGGATCTAACAGAGAACATTGGTATAGCAACACCAGCACCCCTCCAAGGAACTGCCTGCCTAAGTGAATGTTGTTTAGTAACAGACCACTAATAGTCATTGCCAAAGTGAAAAGGAATCCAAGTTAACCTAATAAATGAGTTTTACTTGATAGCCACACAAAACTGAATCTAAATGTGTACTTTACCCAAAAAGGGCCATCAGCTAGTATAACACAGTTAGGGGGATGGCTTGATTGGGAGTCAATGGCTAACTCTCTGTTGGGACCAAGTTCGAGAGTAGGATCACTTGATTCATGGACTTGGCAATACTTATACGTTTGACCATGGTTAAGAGCAAAACAAAAGATTGGCCACAAAAGTACACGATGAACAACATTAAATGATCCATTAAAAAGAGCTTGAAGCAATTATTGGAATTTCCAAGTTCAACATGTATGAATAAAGAAAAGGATATTTAAGTGGGAACTCATATTTTCTCAATACACATTCAGCTTTCCAAATATACTCTCCAGCATATCTTAGCCTTAGCCCATCCTGTGGCTTCCACTTGCCTAATTCAGAGGCACTCCCAATAACATTAACCTTCAAAAGGAAACATCACTATTCAAAACTCCAAGCAATGAGCTGTATAGTATCAATTTAAACAAAACTAATTTAAAAGAAGGGTTGATATGGTCTTACTGATGTTCCGTCTTCTATTCTTGGGCATCTGATTATAAATTGAACAACAATAGAATCTGCGAAAAGCATCTACATTATCAGAATCAAATCGGCAACATGAACTTGTGCACGAACATGAGAGAAAAATACCTTGCCAGTCCAAGCTTTTGTCCAAATCGCCGGAACAGTCTTCGGAAGCTTCCGAGCTTTTCTCTCCACCAAAAATGACGTCCTTGAATGCGCTTCTCATGAACAGAGCTTCCGAAGCTTCCTGCATCCGGATAAAAATGTCGTTAACAAAAAAAGAAAAGCTCCACAATGAAGAACCAAAAAAATACTCGATAAAAAAAGATTTTAAAAACCTGCCAAAGATCACGGATCTCCACTACAGCTCCTTCAGGGACGCCATCCGGGAGGTTCAGCTTCCGCCGCTTCCCAGCTTCCCACCTCAACACATTCCGATTGTCATCAACCACGTAGTAACTGTACTCGCAAGTGAAGCCGACGGCGACGGCGACCTTCCCGGACCAAATCAACTCATCGCCCTCGTGCGACGGGCTGAGGGCCAGCCCCTGCTTCACGTTCCAGGATCCGAGCGCCGGCGCGGAGCCGCAGACGACGAGGCTCTGGCCCCATTTGGTGTAGTAGGGCAACCGGAAGACGAGAGTGACGGTGCTGAGGGACTTGATCCCGGAGTGGCATCCAAAAGCGAGCATGGCTCGCGGAAATGGATTCAGAAGCTGGCAATAGGATTGACGCGGAAGGGTTCCAGAGGCTTCGCGTCGATGCAGAGGGTCGGAGTTTGTGATTCTACGGTATAGTGGCGCGGGTGGTGGTTTCTTCCCGTGATGCGGTGAGAGGATGAACCTTGTTTGCGATTTCTTGATGATTCCCGTGAAGAGATGGGTCTCCTCCTTTTTTTCGCGATAAATAAATCAAGAACTGAACGGTGGAGGTGGAACGCTTTTTTATTTTGTTGTTTTCTGTTTCAGGCCCCACGTGTAGATTTCTTATCACGTAGACTTTCGTAAATTATTAGCATGATAATAGTAGTTTGCGCCTGAAAAATATTATATTAATCTCTTTAGCAGCAAGTAAGGGAAAATAAAGTAATATTTATCTTAGTAGAACGAGATGATGAGTAAGATTATAAAATTTTATTAATCCTTTATTTTGAATATACTACACGTGTCTCCTCCTATTTAGAAGCACTTGCATGTATCCATCTGCAAGACTAATTATACTACTACAAAAGCGGATCTGTTTGATTAGCAAAATTAAATTTATTTTTGTGGGTTCAAAAATAAATATAATTGAATTGACTCGAAGGAATCATATAATTGAATCACATAACGGATGGTTGAGAATAATCCTCCACAATTTTAAGGATGCAATTGAACCTTCCATGTAACTTTCAATTTGTCGTTTAAACATTTTGATTCCATTCAAATTATTAAGGGAGATATTTAATCCGGTTCAAATTCGATTTATACAATGTAAACCAAATTAAAATAAAAATAAATAAAAAAAAATAATTTAATCAATAAATATTTATCAATTATTAGATGCTTAAATAGTTAATTATAACATACAAATATTCATTTATGAGTTCGAATAGAATATTTAATTAAATTAATTTAAACTAAAGAAATTATAAGATATCGTAAATATATTTGTCCAACTAATTTTTTGTTCAGCTTTAAAAATTTTAGGTGGCATTTGATATGAGGTGATCTATCTAGATTACTAAGAATCATCAGTTAAACTATATGGGTCCATTACATTGACATGTTTGGTTGGGCCAGATTATCAACAAATTATATTATCTTGGTAATTCATATTCCTACCAAACTAGCAATGTAGATAGCCCGCATGAAAGATGTCTAAGTAAATTATCAATAAAGTGATAATCTTATTTTTCTATATTTTAACCAAAATATATCTCATCTGACTTGCCCTATTTTTTCTGCCGCAGTCCCCTTCTCTTCTTCTTCAACTCCGTCTCTTCCGTCTCAATCCTCATCTCTTTTTCTTTTTCAATCTCATCTCCTCTCGAATTTGCCCCCTCCCCCTCCTCCTTCACCCTTGTCACGCTTCATTATCTCGTATGATTCTTCAACAATAAAATTTAAATTTTCTAGTATAATGGGGCATTCCGATGATGCCCCCAATCGTCAGCGACGCCCCTAATAGTCAACGACGGGGTGTCGTCGGTCCTCTATGATCAGATCAAATCAGATTGGGTGTCACTGGTCGGTGATCGATTGCAGTGATGAGGTCTCACCGATCGCCGATGGTGGGGGTATCGCCGGTAGCTAGCGACGACGGGGTGTCGCTGATTGCAAACACGACAACATGGGGTGTCATCAGTAGCCGACGACGAGGGTGTCACAGGTCGTAAATATTATTTTCCCGATAATCTAATTATTGTACCAATCATGGCAATATGAATAACTAGTAAAATTATCTATGCGTACCAAACACTAAAATATGATATTATCAGTAATCTAAAAAATGACTATCTATATTGATGATAATATAAATTATTAGGTAATTAATTTGGCAATGCATCAAACGCCGTCTTACAATTTTCGGTTTTGTCCGTTGAGATGTGAAATACATATGAGATGCAAAATCTTAATTTTTGTCTTTGAAATTGAAATAAATATTTAAGAATTAGCTTGTGAAATTGCTTGGTACTTGAGTGGTATATATATATATTTCTATTCCCGCATCATAATTTTTGGGTTGATATGACGTTATAGAATAATAAAAATAAAATAAAATAATAAGCTCATTATACGTAAAACGAGTTTCTTTACGAATATTTAAACTTGTTGTATGCATAGAGTCCGATCATTTAACGAAGATATTTATACTCGTTTGTTTAGTAAACAAACAAAAATGAGCTAAAAGCCAATATGTACATTCTCAAAGTGTCTCTCATATAAATATGTTCTCTTTCTCTCATTCCTTATCAAATTGACATTGACTCAATAACATTAGATTCGATCTCAATATCTCATTGCTCATACTATCTATTTCATACTCTGCATATTTTTTATCTATAATTTATATATTTTTTAGAAAAATACATAGTACAAAGATCAAAATTATAACACATATGTATTCTTATAGTTTTCTAAACATATCAAGCTGAACAAAATTTAAATTTAAAAGGATACATATAATCAACTAGCAATTTTTTTTTATTAACAAAAATAAAAAATGACAATAGTGATTATATTAAAGATCGAATGTTAAATTTTTAGACAACATACAACAAGTTCCCAACGGTGAGATACAAACAAAGTTTAAATGGATGAATATTTGTATTGATATATGCAAAGCAGTACCAAAGTTACCTGTAATTAATAATCCAGCATTGTCTGTGTCCTTAATCTTATTTGCTTTTTAGTCTTCAATTTGTTTTCCTCCTCTAATTAGTTAACATGCGTTGGGGGCGAAACCCACAAGGTTGTTGGCGAGGTCGTAGCTGACGCGTATCCCCTGCTGCTGGATGTTCCCGATGACCGAGAACGGCACCGTCGTCGGGGCGAACGCAAGGCAGTAGGTGCCAGCGCCATCCAACGAGACCAAGCAATTCTTCGCCAGCAGCGGCAGCGCCTGTCCCCGGGGGAAGTGGAACATGACCGTCGGCACCTTCACGCTCGTTCGCCCCGACAGGTTGTAGCACGTGTCCAACATAAACCTCCCCTCCACCATCGGCAGCTTCTTCCCCATCGCCGCTCGGAACGCGTCTCGCAGCGCCGTGTACACCGGCGGCGACAACCGGGTCACCACCGTGCCGGAGTCAACGACCACGCCCCCTTTCCCGCTTCCCTCGTCGACTGCGAATTCCGAAGGCGGGACGGGCAGCATCTTCCCGCCCACGCTCATCCCTGTCACCTCCACGTAGCGGAAGGTGCTCAGCCGGGGGTTGCGGACGAGAGGCGCCGTGACTGGCTCCCTTGTAGCGGAATCGGCGACGCTGATGTTGAGGATGGAGGAGGCGTCGGAGTCGCGGTCTACGAGGCAGTAGGAGAAGGAGCGGGCAGCGATTTGGGAGATGAATGAGAGCGGCCCGCCGCCCAGGCCGAGCAGCCCGGCCGCGCCTTTCAAGTTACCCCCGTTGTCAAAGCCGCACCCAATGGCGACACCGGATACCCGTACGGAGCTGCCAAAAGTTATCGTCTCCTTCACGAATTCCCCAATAGAATACGACCCGTCGCCGTATGTGCTCTGGTACAGGCATCGGCGCTTGCGGGCGGTTTTGACGCAGGAGGATATATTGAGGGAACGACATTGAGATGATTGGCAGGAGAGCGGCGCATAGGACGAGGAGGCGGAGGGGTCAAAGATGGGGTCGACTTGCTCGTAGCAGTCGGCGCAGGGTAGGCATTGGATCCAGTTGACGTCGCTGCCGGTGTCCAACACCATGTATAACTCCGTCCCGGGGGTGCCAATCCGCACCCTGGAGAAGTACTCGCCGCTCCCCGTGCTGCCGCCGGACACGATAGATCCATTGAGCCAGCCGCGAGCAGATCTCCAAACGACCTTCTCCTCGGCCAGCAGGGCATTCAAATCGGAGGAGGACATGCCGCCGACGGCGAGGGCCAAGCGAGAGGCGATGGAGCGGACGCGGGCAGCGTCACGGGCGAAGCGCTCGAGGGTCAGGGCTTCGTAGTCGCGGTGCCGCTGAGTGTCGTAGCCGTCGGCGGAAGGGAAGAAGTCGCGGGAGAAGAGGGGGAGTGTCATAGCATAGGAGGAAATGGAGGAGGACGAGGAGGGGCTAGGGAGGAGGCGGTCGGAGGAGGTCGTGTCGAAGGAGACGGCGCGGCGGGCTTCGGCGAGGCTGGCCGAGACGTTGAAGGTGGTGGTGGTGGTGATACGCGATCCCGTTTTCAGCTGCAAGTTCTGACGATGGGACATGGTCGGAGATAGGCATATCATCAGCACTGAGAAGAGAAAAAGCAGGAAGCGACGGCGGCTTTGGGGGTTCTCCGCCGCCATTGCAACTTGACATGCATGAGAGCGTAGAGCAACGACGTATAAAGGAAAGGAAGAAGAGGGGTTACCTTATCACCATTAGTAGAAAGAGACGAAGAGAAGAGAGAGCTCTCCAGTTTACGTTTGATAGGCCACGTGGCATGAACTGTTTCAACTTGCTTGAATCTTATAATACTTAATTAAATAGCCATAATAAATTAATTATACAGGCGGTTAATTATGACATGTCTATACTAATTTATATTTAGTACTAATTAAGTAATTAGTGGGCTTGGTTATGATTTATTGAATATTGAATTATTCTAGGGTTCAAACAAAAGATTGCATGCTGTATTGGAACCTCAGGTCCACTATCTTAACGGGCCTATGAAGTGCATATCCATAACTGCGTTTAACCCTTATGAGTTGTATGTACTTCATGAGGCGTAATCCTAAGTTATTGGGTTAATTTATTTTGTTCCTAAATGCTACCTCAATTTTAAATTTTAATGTTATTTTGACTTATAAATTTTATTTTTAATTTCACTTTAGTATCTAAAATGTAAAAATAAATAAATCATTTTTGATCCATCAATTTTGTTTTTATCTTTATTCTAAAGTTTTCTGATTTAAAAAAGACATCAATTTTATTTTAGCGTATAAATTGTATTTTTTTAGTTTCATTTTAGCATCTAAAAATTTAAGTACAAAACCATAAAATTATCTAGGAGGGTAAAATATAAAATCACACATCATGAAAAAAATTATATAATAAAAAAAATATTTTTTAGAGGGAGAAGACAAATATAATTAAAATACCTATATATATATATATAGAAAATATTTTTTTGCATCTTATTAGCATTTTACTCTTTTATTATTATTATAAACTTAACTCTATATATATATATTTGATGGTAATATATTATAGACTTATCGAATAATTATTGGAAAAAAAATTAGTTATAACTTTTTTATATTAGCTTTGTAATCTTTAAATATCAATTTCTTTTCATTCCGAAGAAAATTTATATAATTTAAATTTTAAATTTTAATTAATTATCTACACAATAATATTTTAATTGATATAGTTTATTTTATATTCGTTCCATTTTATGTTTACTCTTGAAATTAAAAAAATAACTTTATATTTTTAAAATATCAATTTTTGTTTATTTTGAAGAAAATTTGTAAAATTTAAAATTTTCATTTTTCATTTAATTATTCACACATATTGTTTTAATTGATATAGCTTATTTAAAAAATTTATTTTATGTTTACTCTTCAAATATTCTACTTTTATATAAATTTTAAAAATTATGACAAACACAATTATCAGAATCAATTTAAATTAAATTACACCGTTAAATAATAATAATAATTATTATTATATCCAAATAATTAAAAGTA
Organism: Canna indica; assembly: GCA_034359265.1. Lineage (NCBI taxonomy): Eukaryota > Viridiplantae > Streptophyta > Magnoliopsida > Zingiberales > Cannaceae > Canna > Canna indica. The sequence continues at coordinate 2,559,436 of CP136891.1, forward strand.
ATAATTAATATCATATATAATTTATAAATTTAAAATTTTTAATTATGATATAATGGTATTAACTAAGTAATATATATTATACTTTTTTTTTAAAATATCAAATATTATGAATGATAATTTTTTTGTAGCATTTTTTATTTGATCTATTTTTTTGTAAAATACATGAATATATCAATATTCATGTACTCTATATACGTAAGTTAAGTTTATTATTTTTTATATGAGTTTTTCGTTTCATATATATTATATCAATTCGAAAAACTCGAGCATTGCACAAATAATTAAACTAGTATATATATAAAATATATTAGCAAATGTTAGAGGGAGGATTTATGTCATGAGGTGATTGCCCTCCCGCCAATACATTGGCTCCACTTGATTTTCGAGTGGGAAAAGTCTATGCATTTATGATTTTTTTGTTGAACTTCTTAAAGCATATTAGCCATCAATTTCCTCCGCATTTATGCAAGATTGAAGACTTTTTTAAAAAAAAATTGACATTTGAGTTGAACGTTCAAAGTCAAAGGAAAAAAAAATTGAATTGAAAAAAAGAAAATAAAAGTTGACTCTAATTACACCTCACGCTGTCGTTACATATATTTAAAATAACATTGAAAATATCACATCTTATGTTCATCTTGAAATAAAAGAAAATTCTCAAAATCATCAGGAACTATTATCAAAATTCTATACTTTTGTGATATCACCAAATCATAATTTTTTAGAATTCCTGTAATGCTCCTCAAATATTAAGAACTTTAGTTCTAACTATCTGATTCGTTATATTTATATATAAATTTAAAACTCTTAACACAATTTTGATCAATTCAAACATGAAAACTTCTCATGCTCACGTGATGATGATGTTACGGGTCATTATAATTTATACCATATATTACCAAAGAAAATTTAAAAAGAATGTCAAAATCAAATGTCAACGACGACAAATCACATTTATCTTGGTAGACTCTACGTTCATGGCACAATTAAAAATAGATAAAACATATTAAAAAATATTTTGCATTAAAATCTCCTCCATCATCTATCTAAGATCCAGTATATGAATTCGAAGAAATTTGAGTATAAATAGTCTTTCATATTTTTTTATATTTATTTTTAATTAGTTGTGTCACGTGCAGTCTAATGCGACTTATTGATTAGTTGTGTCACGTGCAGTCTAACGTGACTTATTAATTATGTGGCATCAAATCAATGAATCCATGTGTCATGTAATAATTAACTTGATTAATAGTTATTATATTATTAATACAATAATATAAAAATTAATTAATTAATATTTTAACACAATTTAATTTATCGGAGGATTAAAAATTTTATGAAGTTTTTAATAAAGATAAAAAATTATAATAGATGTTTGTATGGAGTCCACTTTGCATCTAAAATTTTTTTTTGATCATTAAATTTATTTTACTTTCACTCTAGCCTTTAAAATTTGAAAAGTGCTAAATTTGAAAAGTCTCACTTTGACCCCTTCAACTTATTTTAATTATCACTTTAGCCCGTTACAATTTGAAAAATTATCATTTTGACCTTATTAAATATATATTTTATATTATTATCATCCAAAAATCACTAATAAGTTCATGCTGTCTCCATAACGAATGATATAGTGGGGAGGGCAACGGAGAAGACGGATGGAGGAGGGTCCCAATGCATTTACCCGTGCGCTGAGAGGGTCCCAGCGCAGCGCTCCGTGATTGGGCCAGCACAAGCTTCGGTGCAGCCGTGGTTTTATTCGGTCTTCGTGGCGCCACTCGCGGGGGACAAAAAGGTGGTCGTCGAAACGCCTCCGTGGTTTCAAATGAAGAATAATAGATCGATCCTACCGTAAGGTTAGAGAGAGAGAGGAGAGGAAGAGGGGAGTGGAGGAAGAGAGAAGAGGGCGATGGAGAGGATGGAGAGCTTCTTGAAGAGAAACTTTGAGGTGGCACCGAAGCACCCGTCGGAGGAAGCGCAGCGGAGATGGCGGGGTGCGGTCGGGGCCGTCGTCAAGAACCGCCGCCGCAGGTTTCGCATGGTCCCCGATCTCGACCAGCGATGCGTCGTCGAGGCCAAGAAGCAAAAGATCCAGGTATCCAAATGCATCCATCCGTCTTCTCCATTGCCTTCCCCACTATTCTCATACTTCTGCAGATGTATGTGATACTTTTAATTTGTCGCTTTCTACGAAGTCATTGGATCGAAGTTGATTCTCGACGCATTCCAATGCAGATATTATTATTTTTCAGCAATTTTTTAAAATCTGATTACGAGAGTTCGCAATTCTCGAATCTGAATTTTAGAAATCAAAATTTTTAAAATCGAAATCTATCGGATTGAATATCCATTTTATCTTGAGTTAAAGTCTAATCAGAGATTTGATCAAAAATTAAATATAAAACATAAAAAAATATAAAAAAATAATTTAAATTAATAAAATATTTTTTAATGATAAAAATAAAATATTATAATATAAAAAATATATTTTTAAATTTTCTAATGCATAAAGACTATTACACATAGCATATAAATTAAAATTAAAAATTATAAAATTATGAAATATTTTGATATAATTTTTTTAATCATAGTAGATATTTTGTGTCATTAAAAAGTTATTTCATGAACTCAAATATTTTTTTAAAAGATTATGAAAATATTATAGACTTTGCACAAAAGTCTCTAATAAGTTAGAGACTTTTGTTTATAATATTTTTTTAATTATAAAAAATAAAATTTAATTCACAAAAATATATATATGTGATATAAAAGATGTGTTGGAGTCTATAAAAATATTTTGGACAAAAAATAGTTCAATATTTTTATTTTAAATTTAATTTTATAGACTTTGGGTGAAAGTCTATAATAACTTTATAATTAAATAATAATAATTTTAATTAATGATATATCTTTTTAAAAATACAAAAGATGCGTTGTGGTTAAAAAAAATATTTTTCATCAAAATATTTTATAATTTTTAATTTAAATTTAGTTTTATAGTCTTCTGCAAAAGTATCTAATGAATTAAAGAATTTGAAAATATATTTTTTAGACTTTAACGTATCAATTTTATTATAATTCTTTTTTATAAATTAAAATTATATATATATATATATATATATATATATAAATTTTTAACCAAAGTTTCTAATTGATTAGAAACTTTGGTCCAGAGGTAAAATGGATATCCAATCCATTCAATTCCGATTTTAAAAATTTTGAAACTTTAAATTCGATTTTGAAAATTTTCCCTTCCCAAAATCCGAATTTGAAAAATAGCTGCATTTTTTTTATATCTTTACCATTACAAAATCGCCCAGGTTAATTTTAGGGAGGGATGAGGGGTCTGGGAATTGAGAATTTGAGACGGAAGAAATCGTCATTGATCCCGTGTCCTTTTCTCTGGAGGTGCGAGCCGCGTACAATAATAATAATAATAATAATATTATTATTTAAAATTGTCCTTTCTTAATCGCGTTCTCCTGTTTTATAAAACAAGAGCGGGTTTTTTTGTCAGGAAGCGGGGGAAATGTGAGATCAGTTTCGGTGTTGGTAAATGGAGGAAGAGCTTTGAAGCAAAACTGAGCTTAATTTAAATCATGGGGTTTGGGAAATATAAGTTGAAATATACGGGAGATTGTACAAATTGGGGATCATAGAACACACGTGATACTGAAACATTAGAAGCAAAAGTCACGCGCGTCTTACATTGGTTAAGACGTTCTAACGCATGTACCTGAATCTCTTTAAAATGATTGGTTAATCTGTAACTAGAATTAGTATGAAATGCAGTTAACATTAACCTTGAAGTTTTGATATTTTCCATCTGTTATACGATCAGCTTGATTTTAATCGTCATCATAAGTGGTCAGAGCTTTTAGTTAGAAATATATTAGTGGTCTGACTTAGTCTTCTGGTTGGCTATATATATATTTATTATATGTGGAGGATCTCAAGATATTTCATATTTGGAGGGAATGCGTGCTACACATCAAAATTTTGTTAGGGCAAATATGACAATGTCATAATTAGTTCTATACTCTTTTGTGGTCCTTGTGAGTTGTGATAAGAAATTAAGAATAAAGAAAGATGATACAATATTATGGCTACAAATACAGTTTATAGATTGTGTCTGGGACAAGTAGCACCACTTGTGTCGTTGTTTGGTGGGGTTTTCATTATCAGACAATTTTTTTTTGAATGAATGCCTCGTTCTTTTACGGTGAAGTGTCATCTCTTGCGTTATAGAAGAGCTCAACTTTGCAAGTGGGCCTCTATTTGTCAACAAGGTTCCTTATCTTATCCAATGTAGGTGAGTCCCACATGCCTCATTTAGCAATAGGAGTTTTTTTTTTCAAAAAAAATCTTTTCTTTTCATTTTTTTCTTGGTCTAGCATCGATAGATCATACTCTTTTTTTTTTCAAAAAAAGGTCCCTATGTCACCCACACCTTGGCTAACAAATGGGGCATTTTTCCGAACAGAAACATGGGGTAATAAAAAGCATTGTTCATTTTGTGGGTTTAAGTAGCAAAGAAATCATTTAGGATTTGATAATTTTAATTGTTGAACCACCTATATATTGTACCTAAAATTCATTTGATTTTAATTTCCTCGTAGTTTAAAAATGTAGTACTAAATGTTAATCACGTAGTTGAATATGTACTCATTGAATAATCATGGTTATACCATCTGTGTTCCCTCTCTCATTGACTTGTGCCTTCTTTTCATATAATCATGAGCAGGTATTTATTACGTGGATCTTGTTTACCTTGGCTTGCTTTGATTTCAGTTAAAAAAATATTTATTCAATACATGATATTTATTTTAGTCCTGCTATTGACTAATTAAGTCTCATATGTGAATTATATTATTTATAGTCCTGAACTATATTTTAATAACCAATTACTGGGTATACCAATCTGGAAAATTTTAACACCTAGCTATTCACTACAACAACAAGCTCTAAAGTCCCAAGTTATACAAAAGAAATCAGTACTACTAACATTGATTAGTCAGTACTTCAATTTCAGTATAATTTTTTTAATTATTTATCAATTGCATAAATATATATATTTTTCTCTTAGTTTAAGATTAGAGTTCAATTGCAGAGCTACACTAGCAAATTATAACTTGACCTAACCAATATCATGTAATATGTAAATAAAAAAAATTCAAATTCACCAGTGCAAACCACTAGTATTATTCCAATTTTTGGCATTTTAAAGATGCTAACCCTCCATATTATATGGACCTGACGTTAACACTGACTATATCATTAATCATTACACAGATCTATCTGACACTTGCAGCTTTTCTACTGGATTAAACTTTTTTTTTTTGAAAATGGAAACTGTATACCATTCATAAGAAATGAAGAGTTACAGTATAAGAAGAGAGGAAGGTAAAGAAATCAAAATACAGAGAAAACAACCAAGAACAAGTAAAAAACAGAGAAAACAGTAACCACACACAATTCCCCACAGAGAAATCGAGCTTTCAATCAGGAAGAACATAATCGAAAGAAATTTTCCGCCAACGCGGCAAGCTCCTGAGAACTAGAACAAACATTCTGAAAGCTCTAGAATTCCTCTCGAACCATATAAACCAACTCCAAATCAACATCAACCTCAACCGAGCCTTCCCAACACCATCATAAGTATGCGGTGAACGAGCAAAATCGAGTGTGACAAACGGTGAATCCAAATGTGACAGGAAGCACTTCCATCCTCGGCGAGTGAAAGAGCAAGCAGAAAACAAATGAGAATGAGATTCCTTTCCAATAAGGCATAGAAGGCAAGAGTCATCCACAATAATCCCCCACTTTAATAATCTATCACGAGTTAGAAGCCGCCTCCGGAACCAAAGCCACCCAAAAATAGAGATCTTTGGTGGCAAATTGTTATTCCATAGGACACTAGATGCTAGCAATCAGGTTGAACACTAGATGTTGAACAAAGGTCTAGCAATCAGGTTCACTAGATGCTAAGATTTAGCGAGCATGTTTTTGTAGTTTTTATCTAAATAATTACTTTTCTGTCTTTATTTGTTTGAAATTGGTTGCTTTACTTTGTTGCATTGGTTGTAAAATCATATAGTAGATAATGAGGTATAACATACTACTAGTCTTTGTTATCTCGACAGGAAAAGATTCGAGTTGCTCTTTATGTACAAAAGGCAGCTCTGCAATTTATTGATGGTATGAAGTATGAACTCCATAAACTGAATCAATTAAGTGATGCCTAATTCTGGTTTTCACTATTTCTTTGACGTAATGCAGCTGGTTCAAAAATTGATTACCAGCTTCCAGAAGATGTAAGAAAGGCTGGTTTCTATATCAATCCTGATGAATTGGCATCCATTTCACGTGGATATGATAAAAAGGCCTTGAAGAACCATGGAGGAGTTCATGGGATAGCAAGAGAAGTTTGTGTTTCACTTGATTATGGCATTAAAACAGATGAATTAACCATCAGACAGGACATTTATGGTGTCAATAAATATGTTGAGAAACCCCCACGGAGTTTCTGGATGTTTGTATGGGATGCGTTACATGATTTGACATTAATCATTCTCATGATCTGTGCACTAATATCTACTGTGGTGGGGCTTGCCACTGAAGGGTGGCCAAAGGGTATATATGATGGACTGGGAATTATTCTATGCATTTTCTTGGTTGTCATAGTGACTTCAGTCAGTGATTACAAGCAGTCATTACAATTTAGAGATTTGGATAAAGAAAAGAAGAAGATCTTCATTCAAGTAACTAGAGATGGCTACAGACAAAAGGTATCTATTTATGATTTAGTTGTTGGAGATGTAGTTCATCTTTCAATTGGAGATCGAGTTCCGGCTGATGGGCTATATATTTCTGGATATTCTTTCTTGATAGATGCATCAAGCTTGTCCGGAGAAAGTGAGCCAGTATATGTGTCTCATGAAAAACCCTTTCTGCTAGCAGGGACTAAGGTGCAAGATGGATCTGCAGAAATGTTGGTTACTTCTGTTGGAATGAGAACTGAGTGGGGAAAACTAATGGAGACACTGAGCCAGGGTGGGGAAGATGAAACACCTCTGCAGGTTAAACTCAATGGTGTTGCTACTATAATTGGGAAGATTGGTTTAGCATTTGCGACAATGACATTTTGCGTCCTGTTAGGAAGGTTTTTATTTGATAAGATATATCGCATGGGCTTCAAATGGTATGAAGATGATGCTTTGACAATACTCAACTATTTTGCTATTTCTGTCACTATAATTGTAGTTGCAGTTCCTGAAGGGCTGCCTTTGGCTGTAACATTGAGTCTCTCTTTTGCAATGAAAAAGCTTATGGATGAGAAGGCACTTGTGAGACATTTATCAGCATGTGAGACCATGGGATCTGCTAACTGTATTTGCACCGACAAAACTGGTACACTAACAACTAACCATATGGTTGTTGATAAAATATGGATCTGTGAAGCATCTAGATCTTTTAGGGGCAGTGAGACTGTTACTTGTCTGAAGTCTACTATTTCTGAAAAAGTATTATCAGTTCTTTTGCAATGTATATTTGAGAATAGTGGTTCCGAAGTGGTAAGAGGAAAAGATGGCAAAAACATCATACTCGGTACTCCAACAGAAACAGCACTATTGGAGTTTGGTTTGGAGTTTGAAGGACTTATAGATTCCCAACACCAGGGTTGTAAGAAGCTGAAAGTTGAACCTTTTAATTCAGTTAAAAAGAAGATGTCAGTCCTCATTAAATTACCCAGTGGAGGGATTTGTGCTTTTGCCAAAGGTGCATCTGAAATTATCCTAGATATGTGTGACCATATAATTGATAGTGATGGAAATGCCATTCCTTTATCCGCAAAGCATAAGGAGGATATTTTGAATGTGATTAATAGTTTTGCCTGTGAAGCACTAAGAACACTTTGCTTGGCTTTTAAGGATATACATGAAAATCAGAATGCAGAAGAAATTCCTGCTATTGGTTACACACTAATAGCTGTTTTTGGCATCAAAGATCCTGTGCGCCCAGGAGTCAAGGAAGCTGTTCAGACTTGTATAGCTGCCGGTATCAAAGTGCGCATGGTAACAGGAGATAACATAAATACAGCTAAAGCAATAGCAAAAGAGTGTGGCATACTGACAGAGGATGGTTTAGCTATAGAAGGACCAGAATTTCGAAGCAAGAGCCCTGAAGAGATGAAAGATTTAATACCAAAAATTCAGGTTTCTTTTTGTCTCTACCACATTGAGAAGTTTTTTTAACAACACTAATCGGCATCTATATTGCTTACTGATCCATCAGACAATTTGACTGCACCCTGACTATGCAAGTTTTACATGTGGCTTTGCATTATTACTATTAATTTATGAATATATATGTACAAAACACAAGTTTGCATTTATATGCTATTTACAGGTAATGGCCCGATCTTTGCCTTTGGATAAACATGCTTTAGTGACAAAATTGAGGAAGATATTTAATGAAGTTGTTGCAGTGACCGGTGATGGCACTAATGATGCTCCTGCACTTCATGAGGCAGACATTGGCTTTGCAATGGGTATTGCCGGTACAGAGGTACACTTTATTGCCAAATTTTGTTCTACCATTATGAATGGGATCTATTGCAAGATACCTCATTAAGCTGTACTTTTTATTGTATTGCGAATTTTTTCCTTAAAATCATCTTTGGATAACTAAAAGAGTAAAAGTTCATGTTTCTGGATTCTACCCCCTTGAAGAAAATATATGGTTTCTCAATAATATATTATCGTATAGAGGGTCTAGAGTGGCAGTGATTACCTGTAAGATTCTCTTTAGAAAAACCTACTGCAGGATTCCATGTATTGAAGCAGCAGTATGACTCTCCAATTTTAGTCTTCCGATTGAAGCAATCATAATTTTGGTCTTAATATACTACTTCCGATTGAAGCAGTATGACAGCATTATTAAAGCTAACGTACAGGGAGGAACAGGCAAGATTAGTCTTACTATGGTGCTGGTTTGTGTGGCTTGAAAGGAACTCTAGGGCATTCCAAAACATCAGTTCCACCTATCAATCAACGGCAATTTCAGTGGCTTCCTAAAGAAATTGCTCTTGTCAATCTCTTGTTGTAGACCTTGTTGGTCTTATTTTAACTATACTCTCCTATTCGCCTCTTTCTGTACTCCCTCCATTACTCTTGATTGGAATGCAGCCTGCTTTCTTTCAAAAAAAAAATCATAATTTTAGTTGATGTAATTCCTTGCACACAAAACTCTAAATTCTATGTTAGTCCAGTCAAAGCAAATAAAATAGTATAATATTCCTTTGCACATTCTGTTGAACTATATACACTTTCTTCGGATATTTTATTATGGTTACGTACTTATCTATATATATTATTTTTGTATTTCTGTTTGATCTGTTCGTCTCTCTTCCATTTAGCTTGTTTGTAGTATTTCTTTTAGTTTTAACCAAGAGATGTGATGTGATAATCTGACTTGACTTTTTGTGCTGGATGCACCTAGTATCCAACCCAAGATATTAAATCTCGTACTAGTACCAATCTCGGTATTTGGCTTGGTACTGGTACGTCTTGTTACAGTGCTGTACTAATACATGGTATAGTACACTAGACTATATCAGACTGTATTAGTACTTATTTTTTCATTTTGAGTGAATGAAAAAGGTTTGAGAGAAATTTGAGACAATGAGAGAGTTTTGAGACAAATTAGAGTATGAGAGTAATGCACAGAGGAAAATAAGGGGGTTTGAGGGCTTTATATAATTATATAACCTTGAAAATCCTTAGAAAGCTATCATAATGGTTGAAATACTATTGGAAAAACCCTAATGGTATGTTTGCTTCATTGGATTGGATAGGGTAGGATTGGATAATAAATGTGAGAGGATTGGATATGAATATTTTAAATCCGGTGTACATTGGATATCATATTAATTTTATAAAATTCTAATCATATTCTTTTCTAATCAATGCACTAAACAAACAATGGATTCAAATTCATATCTTATCGTATCTTCCTTAATCCTACAAAGCAAACAAGCACTAATAGCTATAAAAGTAGCACGTGGGGTTGTACTACCTGGTACAGACATTACATGCATTGTACCACTTGATACAGTGGGTACAACATGTATATGTATAGAATATATGGGTACCTATATTATCAAAAAATGGTACATATTGCTTGTACCAGGCGGTATGGTACGAGCATGGTTTTAAATACCATATTGTACTGTCCGGCACGGTTGGTAACTATTGGTTTTTTTTAAAAAAACTGGTATAGGTACACCTCGATATCAGATTTGTACCGCTCAGTACCACCAGCCTATTTGTACCGGTTTTAAGGTTTTTAATATATTATGTGTGTTTTAGAGCTTAAAATCATGTATTGAAGCTTAAAACTATGTTTTGGAAATTACATTTTAAAAAATAAATACAAATAAATATAAATCTCGAGACAGATTAAGCTGTATCGGCCCGTACCGAGTATTGGTACAGTACAGTATTGTACCGGAACTAGAACCAAGATAGGGACTGCTACGAGATTTTAAACCATGGGTATGAGATTCAAAACCATGGGCCAACCAATCTAAGAAAGCTAAAAAGGTGGTCAACTACTATAATCTTCAATTGTTGATCTGTTTGAAGCAATCTTTAATTTTAAGTACTATTTATATTGTCATACAAAATGTAGTCAGAAAGTGGCTACCTAGTATTGAAGAGAATTTCATGTAATGCTTCTAGCTGTGTTTATTTACTTTTATATCAGGTATAATCTGTGAGCAAAAAAAAGTGGTTTTGATTAGCATCAATGAAGGAAAGATATAGCAAGTCTTGTACGAGGTCATTACAGTGTAAGTTTTCTTTGTGCATAGTCTAGGTAGAGAGAGAAACCACTATAGTGATACAGATTGGGAATTGCTTGTTGAGTGCAAACTAAAAAGTAGCTAAAGGGTTCATTCCAACAAAGTGGATGACTAAATTTTCAGCACAAATTACAGAATTATTATAGGTTGTTTAGTGCCTTTAAATTGGATAATTTGTTCATATTTGTTTACAAGACAGCATTTCCTATGTGTCTCTCTCTGAATTTGCAATGTATCTCTTTTAGGTAGCCAAGGAGAGTGCCGATGTTATTGTTCTGGATGACAACTTTACATCTATCATTAATGTAGCCAAATGGGGTCGCTCTGTTTACATCAACATCCAAAAGTTTGTGCAATTTCAGCTAACTGTTAATGTGGTTGCTCTGATGGTGAATTTTGCTTCTGCATGCATCACTGGTATCCTGCTCCTCAATTAAAATATTATTATTTTTTACCTTGTGGAGAAGATTTTTGAAGTTAATCCACATTCAATTCTATAATTTTCGTTTTGCAACTTTTAGGGAGTGCTCCACTCACTGCTGTCCAGTTGCTTTGGGTAAACATGATAATGGACACCCTAGGTGCTCTGGCATTAGCAACGGATCCCCCAAATAACGATATGATGAAAAGACCACCCGTTGGGCGCAATGAAGATTTCATTACCAAAGTCATGTGGAGGAATATAATCGGGCAGAGTCTATATCAGCTGATTGTACTAGGACTTCTCATATTTGATGGGAAAAAACTTTTGAGATTCGAAGATCCTGATTCCGATGCCATTCTTAATACATTCATTTTCAACACATTTGTGTTTTGCCAGGTAACACAATAGCTATTCAACTTTCAGTAGATTAAAGTATGTTGGGAGAAACAGTCTACTCCAATACATGACTTTATACTTAGCTGATCATATGCTTTTAAATTTCACTCCAGATATATATTTTCTTTGTAGAAAGATAGATGTGTTTGTTTGGTCTATGGTATTGTATATGCTTCAGAATGCAACTACCTGATTGCAAAGAAACCTCGATCAAATTAAAAGCTATTCCATGACTTCCGAGATATTTCTAGGAATTAAATGTAATTCCTAGTCTCAATGGTCTAATCCCATAGATCGGATCCTAGATAGATATCAAAGATCAAGTTAACTTAAGTATAGGTTGCGGGGCATAGAATGGTGCGTAATCGCACGATCACTTATTCGTCCTCTGCCAACTAGCCTGTGCTGGTTGGTGTCACCTTGCTCGCAGATGTGGAATCTGTCCATTTGCCAAGAATGTCGACCAACTGCTTGAGAACGCACCAGTTGCTTGCTAGAGCAAGGTATGGAGGATGGTTATACATGTTTGGTATTTTTTTTGAAAATACATGCTTGGTTTCGGACAAGTTAGCAAGAGAGAGGAACAAAAGGGTCTTCAACCACAAGTCATTCCGCTTTCAAATTTTGTGGCTTCAACCACAAGTCATTCCACTTTCGATTCAATTTGCTATTGAGAATTTAATATCATGCACATGTAGAGTGTCTAGTGCATACTTGGTTTTCTTTGGATGGTTGGTGGGGGCGCTCAAGGCACTTTGACTCCGTAGCCAACATATCCTAAGTCATTCATGAACATAAGTATCTATTTTCTTCAATTAAATGAGGATACTCCTCATGTTTCATTTAAAAAGAGGTTGTGGCGTGTACAAGACCAATCCAATCCACAATGTCAGGGTGATGTCTTGACTTCTTGATGATGAGATGAAAAAAGGATTGAAGTGAGCGGTAGCATTACTAGTGTTGACTTTAACTGAGAATTCAGTCCAAGATGTGAGAAGCATTTACATGCTATTAAAGAGGTTAGGTTTTAAGCTTAAGGTATAAGCAAAAAAGGTCCAGTAAGACCGGTATATATAAAGTAAATTACAACAATACTTTTCCAAAAAAAAGGATTAACTGTCTATGGGTACCTTATTCAGTTAAATTCTTCGTTGCTTCTGGTTCTTGAGAATCCTTGAAATCAAGTTAGGGCTTTTGCAGTGCTATGTTTCTTTTGTGTACTACATCACAGTTTGTATTGTTTAATGTGACAATGCATAATTTGAGAACTTGGATTTCATTTAGTAGTTATTGGTAGTAGACTAGTAGGGTATTCTGTCTATAACTAAGCGGATGTTTCCATTTAGGGAATAGGATAGCCTGATACTAATTTAGCCACTAAGACATCATGCCAATGAATACCAACGCAAGAGCGTAAATAAAGCAGGTTATCTCTTTTTTGCTGTATTTCTTTGTCAATTTTTTCCTTTAGTAGAATTTTGAGTCAATTAATTTTATTCTAGGGGATAACTTGTGTGTTCTTATCAGTTGCTTAAACATTGTGAACCAAATTGTATTTTAACTTTTAATCTACTCCTTCAGGTATTCAACGAAATAAATAGCCGTGAAATGGAGAAGATTAATGTTCTAGAAGGAGTATTTAGCAACTGGATCTTCGTAGCTGTTTTAACTTCAACAATTGCATTCCAAATTATCATAGTGGAATTTCTAGGGGCATTTGCAAGTACAGTGCCTCTAAGTTGGCATTTATGGTTGCTTAGCATAGTAATTGGTTCCATCAGCATGATCGTTGCAGTGATCATAAAATTCATTCCCGTTGAACCCTACAACGTCACAGTTCATTATCAGAATGATTATAAAGCACTCCCATCTGGTCCAGAAGCAGTATAAGAACCAAAGGGGCGTCACACTAATTCACTTTATAACAACTGATTGATAATCGTGTCTTAACCAGATCAACTACTATTCAAGACTGACTAATTTTTTGTCTCTAAATTTGAAGATGTCAAGTGGTATGATACTGCAAGGGGGGATAGACCAAAAAGTTGATAATTTCGTCCAAACATCAGGAGGAAATATAGGCCTTGTACCTCGAGGAGCATACCCATGTGGAGTCTTGCACTTTGACCTCCAGTTTCTTTGCAGGGCTCGTTAATAGCAAATTATTTTTTGAAGGAAAATTAATGATGTTAATAAGCTGTGTACTACAATTGACATTTGATTTTGAGTCATGAGTTGTACATAATTGACCTTGTTTTTTGGGGTGAACTTTAGATTTCGTTCAAGGTCTAATGCTTGAGTATTTCTCGTCTCCCAATGCAAATCGAGAGTACTCATTATTCATGTTCTGTATTTCCTCCTTTTTTTTTGAAGGCAAATAAAAGAAACATCTTATTGCTGCATTTTCTTTTTCTTTTTATTATACTTTGGGGTTCAATGATCTTTATTGTATTATATCTATATCTGAAAAATAATTTCCAAGTAAGCATGCCTTCTTTTGTTTTCTCTAAATAGGAATTATTCGTTGGTGTGAGATGTATGATTTATGCATATATATTTTGCGTGCATAACATTTCCACTAGGAATGACGAGTCGAGATTTAATTGGGTTGACTCTAAATTTATATGTTTTTTTTGAAGTAAAGCATTGTATTCAATTCATGAGTAAGAATAGAATACACAAGGGGGGAGAATCATAAAACATGAAAACCAAAAATATAAAAATAAAAAAGAAAACATAGTCAACACCACAAATTCATAATCCACCTCAAACAACCATATTAAATCATTTTGTAAGTGTTGAGGAATGATAACATGGAGCTAGTGAGATCGATCAGCCCCCGTGCATTACTTTCGAAGCATCTTCTATTCCTTTCACACCAAATGAACCAACACCATACCAAGAGAATGCGAGCCCGAGGTAGGTTTGCTCGGTTCTCCTGATCCCACTGTTGATCTCCCAGCGTCCACGTCGGATCAAAGAAAGGAAATTTCATTTGGTTGAGATAATGCATCCACGATAGCTGAGAGAATTGGCATTGACTGAATAAATGATCATGCGTTTCCGGTTCAACCTCACATAGCAGGCAAACCTCATCTAGGTTCATCCCCCAACTGACCAACCTATCTCGCGTTAGGAGTCTTTTCCGAACCCAAATCCAGCCGAAAATCGAAATTTTTGGGGGAATATCGGGTTGCCAGATGAGACGATGTGCAGGGTCAACCATTCCTCGAAAACTCAACATCCTGTATAGAGACTTGGTAGAGTACTGTTTATTGGCCGTCCATTTCCAATATACAATATCATCGTCATTTTGATCCTGGATACCTTCAAGCATATGTTTCAAAACCTGAAGTTGTGAAGGGTCCATATAAGTTGAAAAGGATATGCTCCAGGCTTGGAAATTTCCATGTTCATTAAGAGTCCTGGCCTCCATAATGGTGATATTAGGATGTGTAGTGAATCTGTACAACTCCGGAAATCTCATTGATAGACTTTCACTTCCACACCAAGGTGCATGCCATAGCTTGATTCCCATTCCCGCTCCAATGGAGTAAGAAACGCTGCTTCTGAACAACGACTGCAATTTAAGAATATTTCTCCAGATTGGAGAAGCTTGTTGACCATGCCATTCCTCAAACCAATCCCAAGCGTCAGCTGGATCTCCCCGAATTAAATCTATCCATTGAAGGTCGGAACGAGATAAGAATTTCCAAAGCCACGAACCAAGACGCGCGAGATTGTGTTTGTACAAATCCAGGATTCCAAGACTCTAAATTTATATGTTAATTGTTATTTATCCACTTTCTCCTGCAGTTATTTATTGCCTGTCTGATATATAATTGCTTGGAAACCAATTAGCTCTTTTGTCTCTTATTTGAGCCCAAATATTAGAGACTTTAAGATCACGGGTGTAAGTTCTCTAATATGTTCCTTTTGAATAGAGGTTTGGGTGTCATCATCTTGTTCACAAGGAAATTGGTGAATTCTGCTAATAAATATTATGACTAATTACGGTTTGGTTAAGACAAATTTCATTTTCCATATTGCTTTTTTTAATCTTTATTTCCATTTATGTTCAATGAACTTAGCACATTTGTATAAATAATATGATGACAACTTGGTCATTTAATTAGTTGCTATCTAAGTTGAAATAAAACATGCAATCTTTTCTAATTGGTAAAATCATAAATACTTTAAATATTTGTCATAAATTATAATTTTTTTATAATATATTCAAATTCCCCCATTCTATTTATTTACATAATTATAATTATATTTGGTAATTAGAAATTTTGATCAAAATTTCTAACTGCTTATATATATATGTATCCTATTGTATCAAAAATTTTAAATTTAATATACTTATAATAAAATATCATACATATAAAAAATTTAAAATTTTCTATACAGTAAAATATATAAATAAAAAATTAAAATTTATAATTGCTAATATAAATGCAATTAATATCTTATTTTAAGTTGTTAGATCTATTAATTTTATAAGCACGTCGAATTCAAAAAAAATTCTATTTATATGAATATATAAGCCGAACCATTAGAGATATTGATCAAAGTTCTTAATTGCTAATATAATTATAAATAAATAAAACTTAGAATGCAATTTGAATATATTATACAAAATTATGATTTTGACAAATACTATAAAATATTTGTAATTTTGTAAATAAATCATAATTTTTTTATGATTTCCTCAAATTTTCTACTTGATTGACGCTGGCTTTTGCCAGATATTTTGTCAGATGGAATTGATGACGGGGCAGAAATGGTTATCTAAACCATGCATTTTTCAGAAAATTCTGGTACATTGTCTAAATATAGATGATACCATGCTTCTCATATTTGCACAACTTCTTAAATAAAGAAGAAAAAAATATTGAATAAAGCAAATAAAAATAATACAACAGTTAAAATCCTTTTCTGTGGAAAATCCCATAAATTGAAATGGCATATATTTATCAACCACCAAGTAAACTACTCCAAGCAAAGAAATTTTTTGAGATCACAAGAAAAAAGGTAAGATAGATCAGAACAAGCAAAATAGTACTTTATAAATAGTTACAAAGTCTCTCACTACTCACTAGGATTATATCTAACCTGAGCTTACATTGTTGCTAAGGATCATGAGGTCAGTGCATTGCAATATATATCCATGTGCATTGCTCCTTACAAGATGAACATAAACGAAATTGCTTCCGTGTGCTAGTGAGATGACTCTGCATTTTTCTTGACAAACAATTTCCCTATGTCTTCAGTAACCACATTGCTCCTGTCATAACCAAGCATAAGGTCCAAATAAGTAAGATATAACAATTCTTCTTATTTATTTACATATGTAAACTAAAATTTACTCTCAAGCAGTCACAACAAAGAAGATTAAACTAAAAAAAATAAGATAATGACATTTTTTAGCATTTGTGAAAGATTAGATGGCCATATTATTACCAAAGAAACTGAATAAACAATCAGTATATATAACTGTTAAACAAAAACAAGTAAATGGGAGAATAGGAGACAATGTAATCAAAGAGAAATTCAGGCAAAGACTGAGAGACTTGTTAGTATAGATCAAAGTATCATGGTATAATGACTGTCAATTATATCATGCTTGTCCAATAACTGACCAGTGCGCAAGACTTCATTCTATATATGATAATTCAAAACATACTGTACTTACAACGATTTTTTAATTAGTTTTATCCTTTTTACCAGATATTTAATACATTGCTAACTAAGTCTAATTGCAAATAATCAATTTATTGTACAATTAGTACCAAAAAATTGATACTTTGTGATAAACGAGAGGTGTATTTTTCCAGCAGCTAGGAAGAAGCCTAATGATTAAATGATTAATTGAACATAGTCAGCACATTAACATATAAGCAGCATCATTGCAAGTTAGCTGATATTCAGGAAGCCCATTCATAAACCTAGAAAAAATGTACAAAATTACTTGCAATGTTAATATTAAATAAGTTACATGCTCACAACATGGTATTATTTAACATTAATCTATGTTATGATGCTATTTTTTGATTCAAGTCCCAAAAAATAAGGCTATATAAGGTATTAGTCAATCTGAAAAATATAACAAAGGTCAACAATGGGAGATGAAGTCTACTTGGGTAGTTGGGTGCAGTAGATAGCACACATCCTTACACAATAAGTTGACTATTGTACATATCAAAAGGTTATGTACCTGGTTGACTAATTAGAGTCGGCTACATTTACACATAGATGGTGTACATTTTGCCACATGACAATTTAAAATTTCAATGTAGCTTGTTATGGTAGTTAAACCAAATCATCTTATACAGATTATGCTATTTAAAATGACACAAAAACTCCTGCATCCCATTCCCCATATTTGTCACAATAAAAAAGAAAAAGAGTCCATTGTCATTATGCTGAAACTCATGTAACTCATTTCTATACCAACTTACCAAGGATCCAGGTAACCAGCTTCAGTTTTTAAAACTATAAGTATGGACTTCTAGAAAAGCTAACTACTTTAGTTAGAGAATTTATGAAGAGGTTAGAGGAGGATCCAGATTCCAGAGAGACAAATGTCTCACAGATACTTTAGTCTCCAACTTTTTAGCTGAGCTGTGCTAGGCAGTCTCAATGAAGGTAGACTTTGCTTGTTTTCATTAGATAACCAAATTTGACTAAACCATCAATCAGATTTACAAAGATCAGTTGAGAACTGAATCATATTACATGGATGCATGCTGATCTAACCAACATAAAGCCAGCATGGACAAGTTTTCAAATTGTACAGAAGCTTACAAACTTCCTACAGTTTTCCTCACATGATCAAAAGTAGAAGATTGAGCCAATAAAACTAACCTCCCAGTTAGCTGCGGTGGAACTAACAAGCCATCCATTGTGTTGGGAACATTTCTTAGATGTGCTAATTGTCCTCTGGGATGTTTACTAGATGGTTGAGGAAAAGTGGACCTATTTGATTCTCTCTTTCGTGATGCACTTTCTGCAATTGCAGCAGCAACTCTAGAGGAGTGGTCATTACCAGCCTTCTGGTTTGACTGGTAGGATGATGCAGCAAATAAAACTGATACATCTGGAAGTCCTTCCAATGATGGTGATGGCAAGGGGGGGTTTACATTTGAAGGTTTATCTGGAGCTATGGAGTTCCTGAATTTATATCAAAAAGGAAAGGAATAAGTAATGCAGATCAGAAAGCAATAAATTAATTATATGATCCCACAAAGTTGAAATTCTGATTGTGTAACTTCATGATCAGCATAACTTTATCTATATAACCAACACTAGCAATACAGAGCAGCCAAAATGCAGGCCTTCTTATCTGGAGAACATTCTCAATTCCCAGGAAAAGGAAGTGAGCTCACTCCATGTTAGCAACAACAAAGGTTATCATTGCTGTTTTCTGCGAGCCTCAGGTGATTGAATCCTTCTTGTATGGAAATCCCATACAAGTACCTAGTCCAAGAGTGTAATTGGGGAATTTCCATACCTGTATATTTAACTTTGCAAACTAATCTCATCAAAGTATCTTATGCAAACAGATTTCACTTTCCTCATTGCTATGATCTAAATGGAAATGTTAGTTAACGTCCAAATACATACAAACCAAGTAATCCAAGAATTTTAGCAGACAAATATATCAATTCATCTGAAATTACTATCATATGTTTAACATACTTTTCTAAATTAATCAGGGTTAAGCATTACAAGCAGCAACTCTATAACTATGTATTTTCAAGAGAACTTAATTATGATTTTTTTTGAAAAAAATACTTTTAATTAGTTATCAGTTCTTACTACATTTTAGCATACAACATCAACTCATTTTGACACAAAATTGCAGCTACATCTATTCTACAATCGTTTATTTCCCTCCATCACCTTGAAATTTCCTCAAGGTGCTTCCCCTTCAATTTGGGGTGTTGGGTCCATGCATACAAAAGAACAAGAAGCTTTTACCATGTGTACAATCTCATTGTTAGCTTACTGATAATCCATGAGGAATCCTATAGCAATAGAACACAACCATCTCAAAATCATTGTCAGTAGTGCTAAGCAGTGCGGTCCACTCAACAATGTAGAACAGGACATAACAACTTAATATTTCCATAATCAAATGTTTAATGATTTCATATTTCTTCCCCTTTATCTCCATTTGCATTGTGCCTTCAATTTTAATAGAATAGCCAAAACGAGCAGTGCAACCGCTACAGAATTCCAATGTAAGGTTGATTTTACACTCTCGATACTTCTATAAATTTTCTCCCTGTTCTCTCAATGACAGGTTATAGCCAAAAAATTCTTCTAGTTGTTCATTTTAAGAAACCAGCACTAATTAGAATCCTCAGCCCAGTAAGCTACTAGACAGATTGCCATATCATTTATGGTTGGTCGATCAAGCAAAAGTGCTGCACCAAACCTGTTTCCCTAAGATAGTATCCCTAAACCTACATCGCCAATAAAAGGGTAATGTAAATTGAAGATTTGCATATTTCTATTAATAAAAAAACATCATTATGATCGACGAGCATGCATATAGATTACACGATCAGCAATTACTTGGTACCCAAAGTACCCAACCTCCAAGGACAAGTTTCTCTTAGAAAAAGAGAAAATCTACCTTTCCAGGTTTCAAATTTTGATCAGTTCGGTACTGAAGAATAGAAAGGAACAAAACCCTAAACAAAGAGAAATCAGCTGAGAAGCGACAAACTGGTTTGAGATCAAACAAGCAAGTAGGAAAAAGAAAGATTACTGGTTCTGGCGATTTTTAGGTGGAACCGGAGGCGGTGCTTGCGGCAGCAGAGGCGGAGGGAGAGAAGGAGAAGCAGATTCCTTTGGCTGATTCCCCTTTTCTTCTCCTGTTTTAGGCAAATCGATCTCTTCATCATCTGAAGAGGCGTAATCCACCAGCGACATCTCTCTCTCTCTCTCTCTCTCTCTCTCTCTCTCTCTCTCTCGTGTTAATACTTTATCAGGATGACTCGCAAGAGAAGAATCTGTTTTATATGGAATCTGTTTGTATAGGATCCGGACCCGTTTAAGATGATTGGTTGGTTACAGGACGACAACGGTTCGATTAATCGTACTTTTGGAAATTAACCGAAATCG
This sequence comes from Canna indica, assembly GCA_034359265.1. Taxonomy (NCBI): domain Eukaryota; kingdom Viridiplantae; phylum Streptophyta; class Magnoliopsida; order Zingiberales; family Cannaceae; genus Canna; species Canna indica. The sequence continues at coordinate 2,580,255 of CP136891.1, forward strand.
AAACCGATTTTCAAACCCGCTAACCGAAACCGGTCGGTTTCAAAAGCCTATATCTGAAACCGAAACCGGCTCGGTTTCGATTATCCGTAGATAACCAAAATCAAAATTTTCGATTCGGATAGAACCAGTTATCCGTTTACTAATCGGTTAACCGGTAGTAAATAGATAACCAATTCAATGATTAATAACAAAATCGGTTTCGGATACCGATTAACCGTAAAAAATCGATAGTAAACGAATAACCGGTTCAAAGATTAATAACAAAATCGGTTTCGGATACCGGTTAATCGCAAAAAACCGATAACCAAAACCGAATATATAACCGGTTTCGGTACCGATTGACCGCGGCCCGATAACCGAAACCGAATTGATTTTAAACGATTTTTTACTTTTACTATCCGAAACCGAAACCGAACCGTAAATCCACTATCCAAAACCGGATTTTGCGGTTCAGTTAACCGGTTAACCGATTTGAACTGTCATCCCTAGTTGGTTATTCCGAAGTTGTACTCAAAATTATAAACTACGGATTTAGAATACTCGAAAGAAATAAAACTAAACAATCAAAATAATAAAATTATGTCTCCAAATAATAAGGATGACAATGGTACTCTGGATATTTATTTGTTTAAGACAGGTATGAAAAATATTATTCTACCTATAGAAATGTTGTGGATAATTTTTTTGCCCGTTTAATATATAAGGTGAGTACGAATATCATAGTATTTCTACCCACGAATACCGCTACCCCGTTAATATATTTATAATTATAAATATACCCTTATATATAATAAAAATTCTAATTCTTGATTTTCTTAGTCATTTATGCATATACTTTTTGTTGTATTTCAAATTTAATGTCTATTTAACTATGTTGAATTTTTTTTTCTTAAAACTTATGTTATTATCGACATTTATTTTATTATTGCATGTTTGAATTTTAATAAAATATTTTAATTTATATTTTTAAAAATTTCATGAATATCCCAAATATCGACAAGATCAATTTTTCTGTGACAAGTATTCATTTTTAATACCCGCAGAGAATTAAATGAATACGAGAATCATATATCATTAACGAGACAAGGAGCAGGAAAATACTATCCACCCCGCTCCGTTGACATTCTTGCAAAATAAAATCACATGTACTTGTGCCAAACCACAAATATAAGTAAGATATATATTTTAATAATTATAAGTATTTTAATATAATTTTCCTATTTTTGTAAATATTGAGTTAATTAAAAAACTCACCCAGTCATGAGTCAACTAGTGTTTTTTGCAATTTTCAAATTGGTCCTCTCGATAGTTGGTTTTCACCTTGTTGACCAATTCTTTGGTATTAATGCTTGTATAACGTGTTCTGATATCATTTAAATAGTCGGATTTTTCCTTGAGATAGAAAGAGACAAAAAAATTGATCAAGAAAAAATATCATGAAAATGTTAAATAAATAAGAATGATAACAAAACAAGAAAATAAAATAAAATACACATATTCATGTGATTTAGAAGATTGTCTGCATTCTTGAAGAGTTGTCAAAGATTTTTACTCTTGGAAGGTTTCACCAATCACCACATCATCAAAAGCTCGGAGATTAACTCATAATCTAAAAATAATTTCTGTGCTCATCATAAATCCATCCAATTGCATAATTTTGAAACATTTTTTTCTTGAGCAATATTCCTAATCTGGAATAATTTTTCTAAAATTTTTTGGAATCCCCTAAATTCCTAAAGTCGGAACAACATATGAAAAAAGATATATAAAAATACCCTTATGTTTTATATTTCGTTAACCTTTCCATCCGGTTATCATGTTTTCGACTCAGAAACTTTTGAACAACACTGAAACTCTTGAACATGATCAATTGATCATATTTCACTAAAAATCTGATATTTTTTTAAAAAATATATAAATAATTTATAAAAAATATTATAACTAATATATGGCGTGCAGATCACGAATCTTTGATGTACAAGAATTTTATTAAAACTTTTGAACTGAACTCATGGACATGATCATATCTAACTGAAAAAATAATAAAATTCTAAAATAGATTTGTATAATTTGTGAAGAATATTATAATTAATATGAGGCACGCGGATCATCAAATCTTTTGTTGTACGAGAGTTTCACCCAAAAAAATATCAGTTATAAGTATTGATAATAGAGGTGGCAATGGGTCGTGCTCGGGCCGGTCCAAGCCGTGGCTTGGGAAGGCCCGACCACCTCCGGCCCAATCATTCTAGGGGTAGGCCCAGCTCGGGCCTGAGCTCGCCTCTTCGGGCTCGGGCCGATCCGAATTTTTAAAGGGTTAAAATTTAATTTTAAAATTTAAAGGCTAAGGGTGAGTTTTGTTAGAGAAAATGGTATACTTGTAATTCTCATATATGTTGAAAAGTTAAATTGTTTACGGAACTATATATATCTTTTCTTTATTTTTACATTTAATTAGTCTTTTGGTCTCCTGCGGGGACTGTTCGTCTTTTGGTCTCCTGCGGAGACTGTTCGTTTCCTTCCTCTTTCTTTTTGTCTTCAAATAGATCTGAGAGGAAAGCTCTCTGCTTGTAATAAGTCTTTTTACAGAAAATGAGAGATGTACATCTTTACTCTCAAATATTTGCATTCTCCACTTTTCTTATCATGGTATCAGAGCAGTAGTTTTTTTCTCCCCTCTCGAGCATGAGATCCAAATCACCAGATCGCCTCTCCATCAACCTCAAGAGCTCAAATTAGGGCAAATAACTTCAATCGACATTTTGGATATCAGATCTGATATCGGTAGCGGCCAAAGAGCAAGTTGGCAATCAAAGGATGGAGAAGATCACTAGTGATATGAGCATGGTACCAACAACGATCGATGATCCAATGATCGTGCATAACAGTGAAAATCCAGGTACACATCTCGTATCAACTCTATTGATTGGAAGTGCAAATTACTTACCATGGAAGGAATCCATGCTGATGGCATTGTCGGCGAAGAATAAGCTTGGCTTCGTCGACGGAAGTATTAAAAATCCTGGAAGTGAATCTCCAATGTTTGGTCAGTGGAGAAGATGCAATGATTTGGTTAGGTCTTGGATAACCCAGTCATTGAGTCCAGAGTTGAGCAAGAGCGTGATGTACTCCAAAACAGCTGAGAAGATGTGGAGTGATCTTGAAGCTAGGTTCGGCAGAAGCAACGAGCCTCGGATTTTTGAACTTGAAGCTGAAATCTACAGTACACGTCAATCAACTATGTCCATAGCATCTTATTACACACAATTAAAAGCATTGTGGGATGAACAAGACTTAGCAGAAATGGAAGATGATTGTTGCTGTCTGGTAGGAGTCAAAAAGCATGAGAAGCGAAGGCTAAGACAATTTCTCATGGGTTTAAATGAGAATTATGTGGGAATAAGGGGGCAAATTCTACTCATGAGGCCTCTCCCAACTATTGAGCAAGCATATCCAATGTTAGAACAAGAAGAAAAACAGAGAGGAATGGCAAATGCAATGATTGGAAACATAGAATCAGTAGCCCTAAAAAGTTCATCAAATAGTTCATACAATGGAGCAAAATACAAGAGCACTCAAGGAAGAAAGGAATGTGAGTTCTGTGGAAAAATAGGACATACCTGAGATGTATGTTACAAACTACATGGGTATCCTTCAAATCAGCAGAGTTTTACTCCAAATCAAAAGTTCTCAAAATGGAAACCAAGAACATGGGAATCTGGATCAAAACAAAAAGTAACATATCAGGCTCAAAAGGCAGAAAGTGTATCAGATTCTAGCAATTTAGAATCAAATGAAAAGACTCAATGTAAAAGCACTGTAGGTGGATTTACAGAAGAGCAGATGAATACTCTGATGAGTCTGTTTAACAGTGGAAAACTCACTGCAAATGAAAAGTCAACAAATCCGATGGTAAACTGTGCAGGTAACTTCAATCCAGCTTGTTTTTTATCAAATAGATACATTCATAACTGGATACTGGATAGTAGTGCTACCGACCATATAGCTTGTGCAAAAACTCAGCTTCACAACTCCATAAAACCTAAGTCCACTGAACATGTAGCCTTACCTGATGGAACCAAAAGTTTAGTATCACATATAGGGAATACCTCCATAAATGAACATTTGCATATTAATCATGTCCTATCTGTGCCCACTTTTCATTTCAATCTCTTGTCTATTAGCAAAATTACCCAAGAATTAAATTGTTCAGTAACTTTCACTCCAAAACATTGTTATGTTCAGGACCTTTCTACCAAGAGAGTACTGGGGATTGGTAAAGAGAAAAATGGCTTGTACATGATAGATGAAGAACCTTCAAGCTCACCTCCAAAAGTTTTTTCTGTTTGCAATAATAAACCAGCACTATGGCATTTAAGATTGGGCCATATGTCTCATTCTAGAATGTTATTATTAGCTGATTTAATTCCTGATGTAAAGCTTAGTCCAAACTTGCATTGCAATGTGTGCCCATTGGCTAAGCAATGTAGGTTACCTTTTCATTCCAGTAAAATTTCAACTTCATCTTCATTCGAACTATTACATTGTGATGTATGGGGGCCATTCAAGGTCAAAACTCACTGTGGCAATTCTTATTTTCTTACAATAGTAGATGACTACTCTAGAAGCTGTTGGACTTTTTTGATGCCTTCAAAAGATCATGTGTCAAGTTTGTTATTAAATTTTGTTACCCTTGTGCAAAACCAGTTCAACAAAACTATCAAATGTTTTAGGACAGATAATGGTGGAGAGTTTTTCAGCATGGAAATTAAAAAATTCTTCATTGAGAAGGGAATAGAACACCAAAGCTCATGCCCCTACACACCACAACAGAATGCTGTTGTAGAAAGAAAGCATCGACATTTGCTTCAAGTAGCTAGGAGTTTAAAATTCCAATCAAACATACCTTTGAGTTTTTGGGGAGAGTGTGTTTTAACAGCAACCTATTTGATAAATAGGCTTCCAAGTCCACTACTTAATAACAAAACACCATTTGAGCTACTCTACAACAAACCACCATCATTGAACCATCTTAGAGCCTTTGGATGCTTGTGTTATGCAAGCACTCACCAACCAGGGAGGGGAAAATTTGATCCTAGGGCCGATCAATGCATCTTCGTAGGATATCCTTATGCACAAAAGGGATACAAACTTTATAACATCTTGACACACAAGTTCTTTGTTTCTAGAGATGTTGTATTCATTGAGTCCATTTTTCCCTATTCAAAATCAAAGAAAACTGAAACCATATTTCCAATACCTCTAGTTGAGCAAAATGAAGAAGCTGAAGACTTCTTGTTCACTTCAGTTACATCATCACCTATCCACACCAACCAGAATCCAACATCATTGCCTTTGGAAATCAGTGAAACTTCTCTACCAGTAGAATCAGAACACTCTTCTTCTCCCACCTCTCCACCTGATTCTACTTCTTCTCCTGCCTCTCTGCCTATAGCTCAAAGAAAAGAAAAAAGAGCTATAAAAAAACCTGCCAGGTTTGATGACTATCAGTGCAATGCCATAAACTTTGAATCAATTCCCAGGATAGGGAAATGTGCTTCAAAGAGCACATCAGAATTGTATCCAATTTCAAACTATACATCACTCAATCAAATAAGTCCTGAACATGCGTCTTTCCTAACCAAACTGAACTCTTGTCAAGACCCTACAACCTATGAAATTGCTATCCAGGATCTAGTGTGGATTGAATCAATGAAAGCTGAATTAAAGGCACTTGAGGAAAATGAAACATGGGACCTATGTGAGCTTCCACCAGGAAGAAATTTGATTGGTTGTAAGTGGATATACAGAACCAAATATAGGCCTGATGGAAGCATAGAAAGACATAAATCCAGACTTGTAGCAAAAGGTTTTGCTCAAGTGGAGGGGATAGATTATCAGGACACATTTGCACCTGTGTCCAGATTCACAACAGTGAGAGTAGTGACAGCCATAGCAGCTGCAAAGGGTTGGAAATTATACCAACTTGATATAAATAATGCATATTTACATGGAGAACTAGAGGAAACAGTGTTCATGAAAAAAACCCCTGGATATGGAATTGATGATGGAAGAGTGTGTAGATTAAAAAAATCAATCTATGGATTGAAACAAGCTGGCAGGCAGTGGTATGCCAAGCTCTCATCAAGCATTGTTTCACAGGGGTTTCAACAATGCAATAGTGATGCCTGTATGTATGTGAGGCATGAAAATGAGAGGATTATAATAGTCATTATATATGTGGATGACTTGATAGTCACTGGAACAGACATAGCAGGCATAGAGCAACTGAAACAATTCCTTGATTGTGAATTCAAAATAAAGGACTTAGGAGAATTGCATTATTTTCTAGGCCTGGAGTTTCATAGAACACCTGAAGGCATACACATAGGGCAAAGAAAGTACATACTAGACATGTTGAAAGACTTGAAACTTGAATCATGCAAACCTCATGATACACCAATCAAAATTCAATCAAAAAGGCACAGTGCTGAAACTGCCAGCAGCAGAGAAGAATATAAATAATAGGTATCCAGATGAAAAGGCTTTCAGAAGTCTTGTGGGAAAATTGCAATACATAACAGTAACAAGACATGATGTGTCATATGCAGTTCATAACCTCAGTCAACATGTACAAAACCCCACTGTAGATCAATACAAGGCAGCAGTAAGGGTAGTGAAATATCTCAAATCAACACCAGGACTGGGTTTGTTTTATGCATCAAGTTCAGATCTAATGCTCACTGGTTTTTGTGATGCTGACTGGGCAAGCTGCTCATTGTCAAGACGTTCAATAACTGGATATTGCATGAAACTAGGAGGAGCTTTGGTGTCATGGAAATGCAAAAAACAACCTACTGTCAGTAGATCATCAGCTGAATCTGAACTCAGGGCAATGTCCAGTGCAGCTGCTGAGTTAGTATGACTATCAAAGATGATGAACGAGATCAAACTTCAAGTGCAATTGTCTATAAAATTGTTGTGTGATAACCAAAGTGCAATACATATCACTGAAAATCCTGTATTCCATGAGCGCACCAAACATATAGAAACAGATTGCTACTTTGTTAGAGAAAGATATCAGCAGGGTTTTATCACACCAGAATACATCCCAAGTCAATTTCAAGAAGCTGATATTTTCACCAAACCAATGCCAAGGGAAAGACATCACTACATTGTTAACAAGCTGGGATTGCAAAATCCTTTTGCAATCTCCAGCTTGAGGAGGGCGTGTTAGAGAAAAGGGTATACTTGTAATTCTCATATATGTTGAAAAGTTAAATTGTTTACAGAACTATATATATCTTTTCTTTATTTTTACGTTTAATTAGTCTTTTGGTCTCCTGCGGGGACTGTTCGTCTTTTGATCTCCTGCGGAGACTGTTCGTTTCCTTCCTCTTTCTTTTTGTCTTCAAATAGATCCGAGAGGAAAGCTCTCTGCTTGTAATAAGTCTTTTTACAGAAAATGAGAGATGTACATCTTTACTCTCAAATATTTGCATTCTCCACTTTTCTTATCAAGTTTCAAACTTCAAATCTCTAATTTTATTTGAGATAGCTTAACCAATGTACTAAGTTTTATTATCTATTTTTAACACATTTTTTTTTACGTAAAGTAGTATAAATTGATAAAAAGATTTTAAAAAACATCAAATTATAATTAAATTTTTATTAATCTTGAATACAAAAATATTCATGAAATGATAAAATATTTTTTAAAAATATTATAATAGACCGCACCTTAAAAGGTTGCCTGCGTATCTTCTATAGTTAAACTTGTACTCCTCAATGATTAAACTATAGAAGGATCAGATCTACGTAGTTTTTTTTTACATTTTTAATCACCCGTAGTCCTCGATGATTTAACTTGTACTTGGACCAACAGCGCCAGCTTCGTTTGTTTGAGCTTCCTCCTCTCCCGATGATGAAGTATTGTGTCCTCTTTTATCTTGTAATCTATCTTCAGCATCCACTCAGTATTTTAAGCAAATGCGCATTTCAACAGTTTCTGTACTCATTCGGCTCCTTCTTTCGTCGAGAATTATATTTCCTGCACTAAAACAAGACTCGAAAGCTACTGTAGACACATGAACAATTAATATATCACGTGTCATGATGAAAATAATAGGATACACATTTTCTTATTTTTTTCACAGTGCTAAAATTTCATTATCATTATTTTTTCAGAATGATTATGATCTACAAAAAAAACCAATTAATTAAAATTAGTAAATTTAGTTTTTTTTTATCCTACGATCAAGTTGAGAATTAATACTATTTTCACTATCTATCTCTTAATCTAGAAGAAGAAAATATTGGCTTATTTCTAATTGTATTACCAAATTTTGAATCGTAAAATACAAACATAGAATTCAATAAATTTGAAATTCTAGATTTTTTTTCTTCAACATTATTTAATTTCATATTGTTATAATAATCATCTAACAACATATTTAAACCATCAATTTTTCATTTTAGGGTCTAAACATATTGCTAAACAAAATAAATTAGGTATATCTGACCAATCTTTTTAAATTTAGATTCCATTAAAGAAATAATTTGTGCAAATAAAAGATGATGTCTATGTGAAAAAAATATTTCACTAATACGAATTATATGTGAAAGAGTTAAATTACATGTAGGATAATAAACACCAAAAAGTTGTTCGGTAGCTTTATTAAAAAGTTCTAAAATTTGAGTAATATGTCCAGCAACTAACCAATCATTATCATTAATTGGATCATCATGCATATTTTCATTGTAAAATATTGTAAGGATCTCTTGGTATTTTGTAGTACACATAAGCATATGATATGTTGAATTCCATCTAGTAATAACATCACCATTAAATTTTTTAAATTATTTATTAAAAGATTAATATAATTTTTAAAATTTTTGTGTTCTTGCTTTTGAAGAACACATATATCTAATAACATTTCTTTTTTTTTCTACATGTATATTTACTAGTTTTAAATCATCTTGTACACATAAATTAAGAACATGACAAACACAACGAACATGAAATAATTCACCTTCTAATACTGACTTAAATAATTGTATAAGAGGAGGAATAACAACATCATTACTACTAGCATTATCAAAATTAATCGAATTTTTTTATCATTTATAATATAGAAAGATGTTACAAATCTAATAGTAGAAAAAATGACAACAAAAGTGTGTAGATATTCAAAAACTTTAAAACTAATTATTCTTTTTTATAAAATAAAATTTTCATCAATCTAATGTGCAGTAACACAAATATAAGAATTAATAGTACGTTGACTAGACCAAACATCATATGTTAAAAAAAAATTAATTTATTATTTTGAAAAATATTTATTATATTTTCTCTATATATATAAAATAATTTTAAAATAATTTTAAAACATTACTTTTCATTGTATTTCGAGAAATTCTTTTATATTTTGATTATAAAGTATTTTGAATCCAAGTAGAAAATTTTGGTTGATCAACAAAACTAAAAGGAGATTCACTTTGAATAATTAATTTTGCAAGTTCTCGACGTTGAAAATCATGATCATATGAAAAAAATTGTTAAACAAAAAAAAGATAAATTAAAAATTTGTTGAGCTTGTATAACCTTAGTGTCATGACCCTTTGCATGACGTAAAAGATAATCAAATCCTCCTGTTGTTGAAGTCGAAAGAATTTTTTGACATTTTTTGCACCGGGCTTTTGTTATGGTGCCATCAGCTTCAATAATTTTCTCAAAAATTCTCCTACCGCACTTTTTTTTCTACCTGATGGACATAAATTAATAGATGAACTTATCTCTATATCTTGGTTTTGTTGAGTAGTAGGAGTACTAGGAAATATTTCTTCTAATATATTTGATCCAGATTGTGGAGAATAATCTGAAAAATCTCTATCCGCCATTAGTAAAAAATAAATATAAAAAATATAAATATTATACTAATCAATGAAATAAATTTAAGAGATTAAAAAAATTTGACCACAATCTTAATCTTTTATGAATTTAAAAAATTGTTGAGAATGATTGTAAATGAACTTAGATTGTCGAGAGTTAAGACTTGAGAGAAAGAGTTGGGAGATGAGAATGGAGATAGAAAAAATGAAGAAGATGATATATATATATATAATTAATCAAGTCTGGCACTCTGGCCCAGGTCTGACGCGCACGTGCCGTGCTCGGGCCAGCATGGTGCGCGTGCCGTGCTCGGGCCAGCGCGGTGCTCGTGCCGTGCCTAGGCTCAGCACGGCTCACAGGGCGAGCTCAGCCCTCCTCATGGGCACAAACGGGCTGAGTCAGGCACGACCCAGAACCGAGCCGGACCGGGCCGCCCATTTCATGATACAAAGTTTCAATCCAGGCGTCCTCACCCCTACTCGGAAAAAAAAGATGGTGGACTTTGCCCTTTCTCTTGCTGTGGAAAAGCTCGGCAATCTCCTAACTACAGAAGCCCTCTTTCTTCACGAACTCTCAGACAACGCGGCTTCCCTGCGACAAGAGCTGCAGCGGATGCGGTGCTTCCTCAAAGACGCCGACTCCAAGAGGAAGCAGGATGAGAGGGTGAAGAATTGGGTGAGAGAGATCGGGCTCGTCGCCCACGAGGCCGAGGATGCCATCGACACCTTTGTACTCGAAGTCGAGGCGTGCCGACGGAGGAGGCGAGAGTTGGGTGGCTTCCGTGGCTTAATCCAAAGGTGTTTTCTCTTGCCCGGGGAGCTCCAAGCTCGTCATCGAGCCGGAGAGGAGATAAAAAAGATAAAGGCCAAGATCCTCGAGATCTCTGCTAGTAGAGAAACTTATGGCATCAATAATTTGGGCGATTTAGGAGGAGAGGCCGAGTTGAGTACGCAGAAGAGGCCTCTGCCACCTCATGTCGACGAAAGCGAAGTTGTCGGCCTTGACAAAGATAAGGAAAATATACTGAGACGATTGCTTGATAGAAGCAGCGGCCGTCGGATCGTGGTTTCTATAGTTGGTATAGGTGGTATCGGCAAGACCACTCTGGCTCAGAAAGCATATAATAACAGTATGGTCAGGCAACATTTTCGTTTTCTCCTTTGGTTATCTGTATCTCAAGATTATAAATTAATTGATCTTTTGAGGAAGATACTCCCTGAACTCCCCTCTAGCAACAGATTGGGAGAGGAGGAGTTGATTAAGATGATCCATGAATACTTGAAGAAAGAACGGTATTTGATAGTCATGGATGATGTATGGAGAGATGATGTGTGGGAGCGGCTGAAAGCGGCTCTTCCTGATGAGAATAACGGGAGCCGAGTGGTAATCACAACTCGCTTTCATAATATTGCAAGAATGGCAGATCCTACTTCGTCTCCTTATGAAGTCCAGGTTCTGAGTGACGACTGTAGTTTGGAACTGCTCCTCAGCAAGGGACTTCCTAATGGAGATGGCAACTCGCCTCGCCCGCAGGAGCTGGTGGGTATTGGTGAGAGGTTAGCCAAGAGATGTGGAGGTTTACCTTTGGCGTTGGTGGTACTCGGTGGTCTTCTCTCGACAAAGGAGAGAACTTATAGGGCATGGCTGCGAGTCCTTGAGACCATGAACTGGCAATCTGATGGCAAAACTTGCATGCGAATACTGGCATTGAGTTACGAGGATCTTCCATATCACCTTAAATCCTGCTTTTTATATATAGCTTCTTTTCCTGAAGATAGTGAGATCCCCACAAGAACATTGATAAATCTTTGGATCGCTGAAGGCTTTATACCAATGCAGGCAAGGGGCACAGTTGAAGACGCAGCAGAGGATTGCTTGGAGGAGTTAATCCAAAGGTGCATGCTTCAAGTTTCAATGAGGAGAAGCAATGGGACTGTAAAGATGTGTATGGTTCATGATCTCTTGCTTGACTTGGCCATAAGTGAAGCAAAGGAAGATGGTTTTCTCGCCGTCTATGACAATTCAGACAAGAGGAACAATTTTTCTTGTCGCCGTGCCGCTTTTCACACTAACCTGTGGACAGAAGGTAGCCACAATCCTAGTCTGCGCTCTGTATTAGCCTTCAATATAACACAGCCAATTTGCAATTTTGGAGACTACATTATTCAGTTTAAGCTATTGAGAGTGATGGATTTGACATACTCAAATGAGGATTATAGGAACTTGCACTTGCCTGTAGAGATTAAAGAGTTCATGCATTTAAGATACTTACGATTCAAAAATTCTGGCTTGAGAGCGTTGCCATCTTCTGTGGGAGATCTCCCAAATCTTCAAATATTCCATGTAGAGGGACATAACTTGCCTGCTATTCCAGAAGGCTTGTGGCGATTGAATATGCTAAGGTATGTTACATTCATTGAGCTTCAGTCTGAAAGTGTTATTGCTGGTCCACCATCATTTGCAGACCTAAGTAACTTACAAACCCTTCAAGGAATATACCTCATGCCATCCTGGCACAATGAATTGCCAATTGTAAACAACCTCAGGAAACTATCAATAAAGCTACAAGATCATGAAGCAAATGGGCAAATACTCTCTAGATTAATGGAGAAGCTCGGACAGCTTGTCTCGCTGAAGATACGAGGAAAAGTCATCCCAAGTGATTTTGACACCAGGGCCTTTACTACGAATGATTGTCTTCAGATAATGTACCTATGGGGTTCATGGTCAAGGAATTCACTGGCTACGCATGACTTCCCACGACACCTTACCAAGCTCACATTGGTTTGGTCATCACTTGAACAAGACCCAATGCCTGCATTGGAGAGACTGCAATGCCTCAGAGTTCTAAGACTGTTAGATTGGTCATACTGTGGAACGAAGATGGTCTGTTCTGCAGGTGGATTCCAAAAACTAGAAATCCTGTGGCTTGAAAGTCTGGGAAACTTACAGTTGTGGGAGATGGAGAGTGGCACGATGCTGAATCTTACTTATCTATCTATCAAAAATTGCTCTCAACTAATTATGCTCCCAGACCTGCAATTCTCAATCAGGCTTCAAGAGCTGACACTACATTGCGTGCCAAAAATCATTGACAGGATAGTAGAGAATGTTGGTGATGACTGGTACAAGGTTAAACATGTACCATCCATATCCATCTAACAGCAAATTGACCAATTTGTGCATTGTTATTTTGAACATTAAAAAGATCGATTATCTGAGGATATTGTATTAATTGTTCAAGTCAATCTATTTCTGTCACCATCCTTCTTTGTCTACTTATGTTCAATCTCATAATAAAGATTGAAACTATCTAGAATTCACGACACTAGAATTGGCTTCTTAGTTGGTGCTCATCTATTGTTTACTACTTCACTTTTCATTCTTTTACTGACTAAACTTTATGAACTTCTAAGAATTTGCATTGTTTAGCAATGGTGCTCCTGTTATATCAACATCATATGCTATTCATAAGAAACTTGCTAAGTTCTTTTATTGGGTTAAGATATTGTTCACTTGGAAAATTAAAGTATGCTAACAGATTTAGTCATTCAAATTTCAATTCTAGCTGTTTCCTATTCCAATATCGATACTGATCTAGTCTCCAAACACCCTGAACAGTGGCATTTTACTTTGCCTTTCTTATCTCTGTATCGCTGGACGCCTGGACACAACATCATTTGTATATTTAAAACTGACATTGCATTTTTGGCACATCTCATATTCCTAGGACTGCTGACTGCAGTCTGCAGGGTTTATCCTTTGCTTTTCTAATAAATTGCAGCTTACCATTGTTTTTGTCAAACAAGTTTCTGCACAAAACATTGGTAAAGATAGTAGTAGTATATATACGCTGCACTTTAGTTTATAATTTTGTTTGGTTATTCTTGTGTCAAAATACTTAAGATACACGTTATACAACTGAACAAGTTAATGCGTGTGAAATCTGGCAGTGGTTCTTGGTTCGAAAGAAACAAACAATACTTCAGAGACTCCAGCTCAAGCTTCACTTCGTTAGCTATTTGTTTCCCCTGTAAGGCCTCATCTTTTTTCTTTGTTTTACCCCTCTCTCCCCTCCCCCTTCACTTGTACTGTATTGACTATTCACTCCCCATGAATGAATATAAGTTTCATATTTTCAAAAAAAAAAAAAAGCAAATTTTTTGATGCGTGTGGATGTGCAGGTAATGAAATAATGAATTGACCTACTTTGGTAGAACTGGAACCGACACAGATAAATTTGCGCACAGATTCCGTCGAGTCCTCATTTCTTCACCTGGAAAGCTGATAGGTGTCCTTACCACATCAAAACTAAAGTTTCTGAACTCTGCTTCGACTCAACTTACATCTCCACTTCCCAGTCCATAAATTACACATCCAACGCAAAACATGGGATAGATATGTTCTTTGTTGAAGGCTTTTTCGAGCTATGATTCTGGCATCTGACTTCCGAACCATTCTTTTCCTTTCAAGCATCGAAGGGTTATGCATGGAAGAAGCAATAGGTAGGGAAATGGATGAACTACTCAGAACATTGGACATGGATTTCAATCCCCTCCTAAATTAAAGACAATTTTGGTGAATGCCTTTGATCTTAATGAGATTGTCAAGCTCGGAACAATTTAACCTTCACTTCAATTTGCTGTGAGAATAAGGCTTCAAATCCGTTCTTCCATAGTGGTTGGTCATTTCTGTCAGGCTTGTGCAATCCAGCTCAAGTATTGCGCTCATAAATGAACGTAAGTGCATAGAATTCCACAAAACCCAATATTACTGCTATTAGTTACTTTACTGTATAATTTTTACATTAATATTATTAAAAAATAACACCAAACAGATTCCTTTCAAGCACGCATAACTAGAATGTAAAAAAATTAAATTTGGAGTACCAGGTGCATCTTTTTACTTCATTTTCAATCACATGTGATTATGATCAATTAATCTAAGTTGGCGTTTTGAAGTTTACTGCTGATGCTCTATCATCATGTATCATGGTTGTAGATAAGCAACAAATTTGACCAGAATAATATAAGTTATCTTATATATTTAAGAAAAATGCTTTCTCGATATACATTGCTTTTCCACACCCTCACGGCCTCACCTATAGATTCAGTGACATGTAACAAAAAATGTCCATAATCAAAACCAAAACTTTCATCAGCAAATGATGAGCTAAAGCAATAAAAGAGCTCACACTATTCTTCTGACAACCATATCTCTCTCCCCCTCTCTCCTGTACAATTTTCCCATGAACAATCAAATGACTGCTGAAGCCCAAATGAAATAATGTGTCTAATGGCTGCGAGATCTCTGTTTTTTAGATCATGAATTCCACTGCCAGTCCTACTGCAGCAAGATCATTTCCATGGTATTGAATTAAGTTGAACAAGATTTCAAGGACCAGCCGAGAGAATCCTGTCATCTTTAAGGATTGTAGCCAAGGAAAATGATCCAATGAAGTGAACAAAAAATTCATCTAATTCATACGCAAGTCCTCTCTGCATAAGCCTTTGAATGCAGTTAGTAGTAATAATACCTGTAAGATTCTGACCGCCTCGAATTCGAGCTTCCATGTGCTCCTGAGTGATGCCTATAGTTGCTTTTGGGGCTGCCATAATGGTCTTGGGTTTTACTTGTGTATCTGGCACCACCACCTTTTCTCAAGGTGCTCCTTATCTCCTCTTCAGCATCATATTGTAAGCGCTGAAAGAAAAATAAAAGAGAAGTGCATTGAGAATAAATGTACATAAGAAATCAGTTGACATTTTATAAAAAGTTACATAGATAAGTTAGAATTTTAACATGTTATAGATATGTAAACGCACAGCCAAAGTAATATGAACTAGCCTGAACACTAGCTTCAAGTTCTGTTCCAACTTCATTAGAATCTAGTGAGGTTTAATAAGGTCTTAGTTGAATGAAAAGATACGAAAATAATATGAATATAACAGTCATTGGCAAGTTCCCATCAGCCAAACAAAAATGAACATCCTGCAGGCACAAAAACATAGACATGGAATAACTCAAAGCCCATTGAAATCCTATAACCATAACTGGTAGGAATCAGAAATAACTTGAAACCAATATAATCAAGAAACTGAACAAGCTTGAAAATCAATTTTCTCTGAACATAATGTAGTACCTTGGTGGGGTCTGAAAGGACAGTGTATGCTTCTCCTATTATCTTGAATAAACTATCAGCATCCTTGTGGACTTCATCAACTACTTCTCTCCAGATGCCATCATCATTATTCTCACTCCTTACTAAAAACTGGCCAGCCTTATCTGGGTGGTGTCTCAGTGCAGCTTTTCGATATGCCTTCTTTATATCGGCTGCAGAACTAGATTGTTCAATGCTCCTGCATGCACCAGGAACACAATTGAAGTCGTTAGTATCTTTCCAAGATCTACTAAAGAACTTAAGATGTTATTTTCTTTTTCAAATGAAAAAAATTAAAATAGAGCAGGCCCAGAAACAGCAAAAGCTCAGTGTGAGAAGTGGAACAAGAGAAATCTTGCTATTGATGTTTAAAAGAAAACAATAAACCAACACAAGTTCTTTTTTGAAAATAATTAACCAACACAAGTTTACCGATAATATATAGTATATTTGACTTCACTAGACAACTAAGGAAAATATATTTGAAAATCTCAAGCAATGATTTTCAGCCTTTCCAACTTGTCTGCATGTCTAAATGATGTTGCACTTACTCATCAAGTAATCTTTGGACAGGGATTGCAGCACAGTGCAATATTTATATTTCATCGCCATTATAGTCTACAAGTAACAGGGATGATTTATGTGAAACCAGGAAATGCTTTTATTTACCATTTGAAAATGGCTGGCAAAACATAATCAGATTTAAAAAATTAAACTAATAAGATGACACAATTTGCTTGTCCATGATAATGCCTAAAAATATTAACAGACTATAAGTTGAAGTTAAGCAAGCACTTACAGAATCATGTACAAATCAAGAGGGATCTCCTTTTTGGCTTCTTCTTCCACACTACGAAGACGGGCATGGGCCTGGCTTAGATCACTATTGCAACTAGTTCTTCTCAAAATCCCAGCCTGATTGCCTTTATCCTTAAACTGCTTTTCCAGAACAGCGATAAGTCTTCGGAGATCATTAGCTGCCTTATCAAAATCTCTAATCATCTCATGCAAGGTAGCTCTCCTAGAAATCGCCTGCATACATAAGTGTATAGATAAAGGTGGAAGCATTTTTTTTGGAGTAAGGGCTTATAATTTATTTGGACCTAATGCAATGGTATAAAGCTGAAATCAGAGCTGTTCAGCATTTTAACCTTATTGCTAATCATTCAACTACATTAATTATTAATATTACCTCTATCCTTATTTTTTACGTTTTAAAATTACATATCTTCTCAAATTATCAACACAAATTTGTTGACTAATCATTCTTTAGGCTCCCAATTGAAGTAGTGAGGTTCTTTCCTCGGGAAATAAAACAAGCATAAATAAGAAGTCAAGGGCTCAAGAATTCTGAACTAATACAATGAGCGGATGCGCCCAAGGTAAGTTGGTTATTCAAGTCTATCAAACAAGGGGAAAAAACTTGAAGATAATAAAAGCTAAGTTCAGTCAAAGCTTGAACTATTTGGTAGAATATTGTACTGCACAAAAGAAGCAATAAGAATAAACCAATTTAGCCCAAATATAATCCCAGCATAGCCAACAAGTGATAATGGCATCTTTGAAGATCCAGGAACAGCTTTCAGTTCAAGGTATTAAAGATGTATCCCAACAAAATTTACATTTGCAGTGTTCTGTCCATGAGATAATACTTTCATGTAATGAAATGGATTGCTATATTATGAACCCAACTAATATGCGATCTCTGTGCTGATCATGTCAATCCCACACGACATTACAAACACATGAACCCATACCAATCAGTGCTGATACTTTTACTACAGATGCCAAGCAGATTATCATTAACCAAAAAATATAATGGTGAGGCAGAAAGCCATGCACAATGCAGATAACCTGTCATTGCAATCCACATAACAGGTACATGTAACAGATATGGGCACTAAAATGGTATGTTAAGTTTGCTCAAATATCACAATAGCTTAAGCTATTAGGAATAGGAAATTGGATGGAATTGTCCAATCTACACTTTTTTATTCTTAGCATTTCCCTTTGCATGTAGGCAGGGGAACTCCAATTGAAACTAGCCTAAACCCTACATGTAAAGTAGCTTAACTTAATTGGGGTATATGTTTAATAAGTGATTTTGACAAAATTGAAACATAGAACCTCCTACTCTAATAACATGTCATTGTTTTTATTAAATGATCATTTATCCTTAACATTAATACCAAGGATTATATATAAAGAAAAAGTGTAGTTTTTGTACAAACAAAAAGTAACCAACCTTTGCATAACTAGCATTCAGAGCTATTGCTATGCTGCAATCTGCAATGGCATCTGTAATTTGGCCTAAGGCTTGATAAGCAGCAGCACGATTGCAGAAGCATATTGCTGTAAAAGGACGTGATTCAGTGTTGCATGCAATGGCAGCAGAATAGTGTTCTACTGCATCTAGATGTTTTCCTGCTTGAAAAGCATCATTTCCAGCAACCTGAGAGTGGGAGAATTGCAAAGTGGCAAATGAGAAGTAGATAATTACCATCTTAAATTAACCAGCTAAAGTCAGCCTACTAGGTATACAATTACCGAAAGCACATTTTTGAAGCACATTTCTGAGCAACTATGCAGATTCTACAAATTTAGGACATGATCGGTAAAAGATATTACTTAAAATTTAGATCATAGTTACTTGACATCATCATCAATTGGGAATTGCATTGAGAAGGCAATAGATGAAAACTAAATTTTTGCACCAACTGAAGCAGGCCTCTTTACAAGTAAACTACAGCTTAAAGTTATATACAACCGTAACTTCATCAACCAGATGTTAATAAGATGTAAATATTAGAATTACCTTAAGACGTAAGAGTTCATTTATGGTGTCAAACAATGATGTGGAAGATTCTGAAGACTTATTCTCATTCCTGAAAGTATAATGTGAAAATATTATAAAATTTAAATAATTTTCAAGAAAATGTGAGCAAATTGTCGAAACCATAACAACTTTATGGTATATTGTCAAAACTCAAAACCATGAAAAAAGTTTCAGAATTGCCAAAACCATAACTATTTCCATCAAAATCCCAAAGTGCCCCTTAAGAAGTTTTTTTCCCAATAATCTCCCCCCAAATTATATCACTTTTCTCACCTCTTAAATTTTTTAACCCTAGTGAAGTGTCAATATGAAGAAAAAATCTAATGAAAATTCATAGAACCAAAGTCCCCAAGTCCTCAAATATGTCAATGGTGGATCGCCAATGAGGATAGTATGTATTCCCAAACCATATAATAATCAAATGTGTAAAGAAAAATAAATAGGAAATCTTAAATATACAAAAACGAACAAACAAAATGATATATATCATGTTAGAGACTTTAGACCAAACTCTCTAACTTAATAAATATAATATTTTACAATAGATTCTTGATTTACTTTATATACTTAAATCACAGTGGTGAAAATATGCAATATATATATATATGTAATATGCAACCAAAAAAACTTAAAAGGGTTTGGAAGGGAGATTAAGAGGTGAAAAAAAATTGGGAGTGGAGAGTAAAGGCTAAGAACATTTTGGTATTTTGATGAATATAGTTATAAGTTTTTGGAAATTTTGAAACTTTGTTTATGGGTTTTTGGCAATAAACCATAAAGTTGTTATGATTTTGACAATTTGCAAAATGCATTAACTATGATGAGAATGTCAAAGCTCTAATTGAGGTTGAGAGTTGAGCAATACCTTTCTAATTTGGATCTCACATGCTCATGCTTTAACAACTCAAGCGCCTCAGCAAATCTCCCTAAATAGAAATAAGACTTGGACATAATGCACCAGCGCCATAACCTCACGGAACAAATTTGCAGGTCTTCATAATTTTCGGTGTTGACTCTACTTTGAGAAGAATTTCTTTCAGCATTCTCAATGGTCTGCTCGCAGAAAAGAACGGCTTCTTCATAACTTCGCAGCTGCCAGGTCCAAGAATAACAGAGTTAGTATAATGACAACAAGGATAACACCGCCACACTAAAGTCCCATCCATTTGGGGTCTGCTAAAAGCATATAACTACATATTGTTAACCTAAGTTAGATACGGTATAGAAGTCCTTGGAATCTGATAATACATCTAAGTTAGGAACAACATGAATACAAACCAGTAAAAGTGCTTCTGCTTTTCTTTCCATCAAATTTTCTGAATATGGACATATCAGCAGGGCCTCGGAGATCAATTGTAATGCCTTTGCAGCTTCTGTGGATGATCTTCTCAACATAAGTTCCTCAGATTGAATCACATAATCAACAACTTGCTGTTCAAAAAAGAGAATATCAGGCATCTAATAGAGAGAGAATCATGCAATGTATTTAAAAGTGGAAGGTTAGTTGGAGGAGTAAAAGTATAACTTCTTACTTCAAACAATGGGAAAATTCATACATTTAGCATTTAGACATAAGGCTCTTCAAAAAATGGGGGTTTTAGTAAGGAAAAAAAAAGCAACATCAATTTAATTAGTAGCTCACTGTGTCTGGAACACTGAAATATCATTAACGAAAATTTAACTTGTGAATCATTATTAATTTTGTCTTTCTACATGTACCAAAAGCAATAAGAGGAAACACATATTTGATAAATTATCTCGTAAGTATAGTCAACATAAGTTGCCAATAAATTTAGTCACAAGGTTGTCCACAAAACCCAGAAATTGAACAAGTTGGTTGATCCATAGAACTTCTGGCACAAGAAGGTGAGTTCAAACCCTGCTAGTAAGAACAATTGTTTTAAAATATACCTTCACTTAAGTCAATTCACACTTGTGGTTGGGCTAGTCCAGTTGAGTTTGCATGCCAACATGACTATTAAATAATACAAATGAATATATTGGACCCCTTCATAACACACTTGCTTTTGGGAAAGTTGGTCAACCATTCAAATCTACATAACTTAATATGCAAAATATTCACTTTTCTATTAGCTGTTAGAGGAATCATGAGCTCATGCAAAAGCTAATAAAAAAATTGATATTATGATTTAAAAATACTGAGTAATAAGTATAGTGTGTACCTTAACAATGTAATGTCACTTAATATTGGACACTAAAATCCAATAATTCTGTACATGGTTGCCAACCCCATCTAGTATAAAACCCCTATATTTGGAAACCAAATGATCAAAGATGAGGGCCAATCTTTATGGCATGGTTTTATATACCATATAGTACCAGGCAATGCGGCATGGCACCAGTTTTTTGTGGCTTTGGGGGAATATAAAGCCCCCAGAGCCCCTCATTTGCTCCACCTGACACTCTATCTTTCATTCTCTTTCAAATCTCTCATTCTATCTCAGATCTTTCTCATTCTCTCCATTTTCTTAAAGTTCTCATGACAGTATTATCATGGATTGGAGAAAAGACACCATTGGCAATGTATCCATTGTGATTACATTAGTTGTATTGTGCCCGTTGAGATGCCTACCTTCTTTAACAGATGCCACTCTTATGCATTTTAAGGATAAATTTGTATTTTTTTCATTATAAGTTTATAACTTAAAGATTTGAATTATCTTTTTAATGTATTGGTGGATTACCACTTATGAGATTGAGGTTGAGAAGTTTTTATGCTCTATTAGTGGATTATGTACATTTTTCATCATTTTAATGAATTATCATTTAAATTATGACTTTGGAGCTTAAATTGAAGAAAAAAATGATACATGCGGGTACAAACCAGTCTCGGCCATACCTTGTGTCAGTATCGTACGTATCAGTACCAGTCGGTTACCGAAATCGGAACAGATACACAATTTTAAACAATGCTTTATAGTTCACAATATAATTCCTACTTCCAAACAAGTGAATTAGATAAAATGGAACTATACTACTTCCACCACATAATGTCATATTTAAGTTTACAGCAGATTAGTTACTAAAAAGGCACACCTAATTGACTTGCTATTTACAGTAACTATTATCTAACAAGCAATAAACAATGGAGAGCACAGAATGATCCCATTTGCTATAGTTACAAACAAACTTATCATATGCACAAAAATCAATGAATAATAGATTTTATGTATATAAAATCAGGAGCTTATGTAATCTGAAATGTCCGATGATACACCATAAGAGGAACATTAATATGCACCTGAGTTTTTAGCAGACCATCAGAAGCCTCTACGAAGATTTTCTGGTATAGACTTCCATCATTCTCTTGTTGCAAGCAATTCTTGAAGCAATTCAAAGCGTCTTGGACTTCTCCCAAGGCAAGATAACAACTACATCAAATGAAAGTTCTGAATTAAGATCGAAAATCCATGTTAAGAATGAAGATCAGTTCTGGTGGCTTGAACTCATCACCCTCCAAATATGAGTTATGATGGATCCCTTCCAAAGGTCAAAAGATTGGGCTTTCTTGAGTTGGAACAAAGTATATATAATTCAATCGGGCTGATCAGTATTTTTAATGTAGTCATTCCAGTTAGCTACTTAGCTTAATATGTCTTCTATACAACAATAAGAGAACACCCCACTTTGGTGAGGCTTTCTCTATCACAAGATCAAGACAAATTTACCCTTAACATTAAAAGCAATTGAAACATGCACAGCCAAGATTGAAAATTATCAAACCTTAGATTTTGAAAGGTTTGATGAAAGAGATAAATTAACACCAATCTCCTTAAATTTAGCCTAATAAGATGTGATTTAATCAACCACCAATTGAGATTAACTAAATCTCCTCTCCACCATTGTACAAGATATGAATATATTTATATTGATCTTTACTTACTATAATTCCTTTCGCCTTGTGTATCAATGTATGTAAAACTTGTAAATTTCATAGTTGGAACTTGGAACATTATGTTCTTAATAATGTCATAGTGCATTATTATATAAAGTGATTTGTGCATGTTTCACAAAAAGCATGATGACAAACATTCACAACAAGAGTTGTGTGCACATCTCGTGTGCCCTGTGGCTATGAGTTATTAAGTCAAGAGCTGTCAAATATTATGAAGGGAAAAGATACAAAAATGCCCCCGACGTTTTCTCGCGGATACTAAAATACCTCTAACGTTTTTTTGGGATCAAAAATACCTTTCACGTTATGAATTGGGTACAAAAATGCCCTATAGGCAAACGGTGTTAGTTGAGAGATAACGGAGCTGGCGTGGCTGATGATCGGGACTGATGACGTGGACATCTGACGCGCATGCGAGCCAAGACGTTTTCTCACGGGTACTAAAATGCTCCTGACGTTTTCTCACGGCTACTAAAATGCCCCTAACGTTTTCTCACAGGTACAAAAATACCCCTAACGTTTTCTCACGAGTACTAAAATACCCCTAATGTTTGTTTTGGACCTAAAATACCCCTGAGGTTATTGAAAATGATATAAAAATGACATCAAACTAATTTTTGTTAGGTGAGACTTAACAGAGATGTCATGGATGTTGACAAAGATGTTGACTTTACACGTGGCGCATATGCAGAGAGCAACTTGGCACGCAATCGTATGGGTGAATAAAAAAATCAAAAATTCGGTTAATTAAAAAATCGATTTGAAATCGAACCAAATTTCTCAGTTTTCGATTTATTATGTGTCGCTTACGTGGCAAGTTGTTCTTTGCATATGCGTCACACGTAACGTCAACATCTTTATCTGCATCCATGACATCTCCGTTAAGTCTCACCTAACAAAAGTTAGTTTGATGTCATTTTTGTACTATTTTCAATAACCTTAGGGGTATTTTAGGTCCAAAACCAACATTAGGAGTATTTTAGTACCCGTGAGAAAACGTCAGGGGCATTTTAGTACCCGTGAGAAAACGTCTTGACCCGCATGCGCGTCAGATGTCCACGTCATCAGTCTCAATCATCAACCACGTCAACTCTGTTATCTCTCAACTAACACCGTTTGCCTATAGGGGTATTTTTGTACCCAATTCATAACGTGAGGGGTATTTTTGATCCCAAAAAAACGTTAGGGGTATTTTAGTACCCGCGAGAAAACGTCGAGGGCATTTTTGTACCTTTTCCCTATTATGAATAGTATTCTAGTTGGGACATTAGTATACAATTACATCTTAATCTTTGATTCTTCAAACACCAAAATTTGCATCCTAGATGAGTATCGGATTCATCAAAACAATATCCAACAAGAACTTATAAACTACTGGAAGTGCAGAAAATCATGCTCAAGTCAACCACTTCATATGTAAAACTTAACAAGATGAAGATGTTGCAAAGACTGGTGTGGAAAATAGCTCAGAAAACATACTTTCCAGCCCTAACTTGAGCCTTGACAAAGCTGGGGTCAATTGCAACTGCCATCATGCAGTCAGAAAGTGCTTCTCTCATTCTTCCAAGAGACATTCGTGCAGCTGCACGGTTGCTGTAACACAACATTAATGCCCTATTACTGCTATCAGGAACTTCCTTCTTAGAAATGGAATTCAACCCTCGTGTATAAAGTTCCTCTGCTTTAGATATATCCCCATTTAAATAAGCTTTATTGCCCCTAATGCAAATCAAGTCAATAATCCAATATCAAATACTGAAGATAAGAACTGACTGGACACTGAGCTTATATCTCCTTAATTTAATATGTTACCAACAAAAAGATATAGAATGCTTACAAAGTTAACAAACAAAATCCACTCTTACTGATAATGTCATATCAAAATGCATACAAGAATTTAAAATATGAATGAACCCTAATAACTACAGAAATACAAGAAGTACCTCTGGCGCAACTTGTGACAAGCTTCCTGCTCTGAAGTAGCTGTATTTGTGAGTCTGGAGTCAATTTTCTCTTTCATATTGTTCTCAGGTTTCACATTGTCTGTACATTGAGGAACAGATGGCATGCGTTTTAGGTCTTCAACTGGTAGAGAACCAGTGACTGGAAACATATTCTCAGAAGGGGGAGCGAATGGAGCATTGGCATTTTTAGTCATGCTCAAATTCTTGGAACCTTTTGTCCTACCTTTCCTTCTATGTTGACGTTTTGACACTGATAATGATACTGGGCTTTGAGCAAAAAATAATGCATCTGAAGTAAAATAAGAGCCGCCAGAGTTCAGAGTAAAACATTTTCCACTCTTGCTATCTTTTGGCTCAAATTTTGGACTGCACGAAGCAGTTTCGGCTTCACTTCCAGCAGGGACGCTGGAAATAGTAACACCAGCATTGTTTGATGTGAAACCACAATTATCATTCTCTAAAACTTGCTTGCCTATAAAAAACGATTTGCCAACAAAACTCCTATCAGCAAAATCTTTACTTGCATCCAAGTGATGTGTTGCAGAAACTGCATCATCTTTTGTTACATCTACAGGAATAGAACTGTTTATAGCGATTGATTCACAGGATGAGGAAATATTATTAGATTGATCAGATGTTACAGCAGTTTCTCCCAAACCTTGATCAACTACTAAATTCTCCTGGTAAGGAGAATAATCCATTGGTGAGTAACCACTGGGAGATGACTTTTCTGTAGTTTCTTCTGTCACTCTTTCTGCTGAAGCGAATGTTTTGGATACATTTTGATGCAATGGAACAGATAATCTAGTTTTAACTCTCCCTTTCTTTCTGGTGGTTCTAGATTCTCCCTTCTTCATATTGAATGATCTATTTTCATGTAGTCCAGTAAAGAGACTCTCCTTTGACAACCCTGGAGTAACTTGTATAGAGCTAAAAAATTCCATGTGTGGAAAATTGAATTCTTTACATGTGCCAGTAAAAGTAAAGTCAGTTGCAACAGATTGTGTAATATGATCAGAAGAAGATGGGTCAAGAGGTGTAGTCTTTTCCCTGAGCCCGGAGTGGTGATCATTTTTAGACAGTTCAGTATCATTCATGTATGGAATTGTTTCTTGCTTGCCTCCTGGAAAATTAAACTTAAAATCAGAGTGAAAACCTAGAGATGGACTTGCTGGACTTTGTAGTTTATCAGCTGCATTTCCTGTTTTATCCGTAATATTCAACTTTGGGTCTTCAAGAGAACCAGGTACTTTACAATTGCTTCCAGAAGTAACTTCGTTAAGCCCATTTTTCATATTAATCACAGATGGATAACCAGTATCTTTGATCCTTCCAGAAGGAATATCGTTCTCAAAACCTATCTTGGACTTCTGGAAGTGAATGTCTGATGATGACATCTCAACTGATGTAGCTTTCTTCAAAGTGCTTCCAAAGACAAATGTAGCTTTCTGATGATCTTCATTTGCCATGCTCACTGATATTGTCTCATTTCCTTTTCTTGGTGCATCTCTTAACTCTGAGTCTGTCAGTTTATCATTGCCAAGAGCAGTGAAGTAACTCTGAGCATTAGTATTACAACCAGACAAAAAAACATTGTTCCCATTAACCTTAGATCTCTGGTCATCTTGTTTTGTCTTAATGCAATCATTTTTGTTACCAGAGCTCTGAAAGTTCAGATTAGTTATATCCTCAGGAAGATTAAAGGATGAACAGTCATCAGACACAAAGGAAGATATCTCACCCAAATTAGAATCAATTTTAGCACCAAACCCGCATGGCATAACACCCTTATCAAAAGCCTTATTTCTCACACCACCTTTCTTTTTCCTTGTGAAACTATTTTCTGTACCAAAAATTTTCTTATCTGTAGCAGTACCACCAGAGGATCTCAAAGAACTTTGGCTTCTACCAATGACAAAAACATTACCCTGATTAACCTCAGTCCTCCAAGCAGGCTTCTTTATCTCCTCTTTATCAGCCTCATTACCAGAGGTCTGCAAGTTCCTTGTTTCACCATTAAACCTTGGTACTGAGCCCACATCCAAAGCGGTAGATGAGTTTTGATCCAGACTAGAACTAAGTCCGATACCACTCCCACATACAGAAAAACCTGCATTGGGTTCCCCATTACCTTCACTGACATCACTGTTTATTCTATCCTTGGAGTCCATACCTTTGCTATTAAAATTACCAAATGTGCTTGTACCAAATGATATTCCATCCATCCTGTTGGAACCAATATTTTTCGTGCCAGAGGGAAACACAGAAGTTTTACCAAAGACATAAGTAGGACTTCCAGATTTCCCAAACTCAAAACTATCATTTGAATCTTCTAATGAATCCTGACAGGACTTTGAGCATTGCTTCAAACCACTCTTAAAGATACAAGCACCAGAATTGGGCTTATAGTCTGGCATATTAGCAGGTCCATTATTTTGCCCTCCTAGATCCAATACAGAAGGAGCACCAGACAAGAAATTAGCTCCGTCCAACTTCATGGGTGCAGAATTCATCTTATTATGAAAGCTCAATTTCTCCGAAGAGACATGCTCTGGAATAGGATCTTTTGTGATACCGCTGCTGAAAACAAAATCAGGACATCCAAAGACAAAGTTAGCACTTTCAGATTTCATGGGTGCAGAATTCACCTTATTATTATTATTATTATTAGAGTTCTCTGAAGAGACTTGTTCTGAAATAGGATTTTTTCTGATACCACTACTGGAAACAAGATCAGGACCTCCATTTGCAACACTGTTAAAGCAAAATGTTCCCTCTTCCACATCTGAATGTACTACCTGTTTCACACTCTTGCTTGACCCATATCTAATACTTGAAGACACAATTTTTTTTTTTCCTGTGCGAGAGCCTTTCTTTGCACTGCTTCCAAATACAAACCCCCCTACGTTAATCATCACAGAAGCAGGATTTTCAGAGTTTGCAGAATTGAAATTACCCGAATTTGAATCCTCTGAAACCTTTAACCCTGCCTCTGATTCAAACGGCTTCCATCCGTTAAGCTTCTCTTTAAGACCGTGAACTCCGCCACCCTGATTCCCCTCTGAAGCATTTGAATCCACGCCCACCAGCCGGGAATGGAATGGGTTAAACCCCGAGCAATCATCAGCGTCCACCGGCACTGCCGGTCTCACCCGGGTTGAGTTAAAATGCCTCCTCAGCTTCACAAACCGGGGTTTCGAACGCCCTGCGGAGGACGCTGGCTTCCTAGAACCAGAAACTGCGTGGAATGGGGAGGAAGGAACAGAAGGGGCCACAAAAGCAGAACTCCCATTTAAACCAGCATCCTTCGGTCCCTGCCCTAGGTCACTCTGATGCACGGAACCAGGCAAGGAGCCGGGATTGGGGCGGCTACTATAGCAGCCGTCGGAGGAAACGAAGCGGGGGGTGGAGATCTCAGTTATACTAGGGTTTCGTGCAGGGGAGCGCTTGGGTTCGATGGGGGAGGAAGGCGCGGTGGAAGAGCGGAAATCGACCACCGCGGGAGGCATCTCCGATGGGAGTCGATTGGCTTCTTATCGGCAGAGGCCTCCAGCGGCGCGACCGCCGGAGAAGGACGAGGGTAGGCGGCCCAGATGAGACGGGATGCTTTGGTTGCTTCTTTTCGGCTTTGAATTGCCACCGAAGGCAGCGACACAGACTCCTCGTATTATTTATTTATTTATAAATAATTGAATTAATTTGGGAACGCGAGTGGCTCCCACCCCGCAAGTAGTGCAGATCTAGTGCTCGATCCGATACAGGATTCAGGAATCTTTGCCGCAAGACAACGCGTTAGACTTAGTTGCCGCGGGCCGCGGCGATCGATTGGCTTGGTGTCCCCACAGTAAATGAGGAGATTGCTGGACCGTGTCTGAGACCAACGAGTGAGAAGAAGGCACGTGGCAGATGATTTTTGGCGGTGGGGCGGGTGTTTCAAAAGAGGCAAAGAGCCCATTAGGAGTTAACAACGGTCGAATAATCACGACAATTGCCATATCTATATCTGAACCTGATTGATAACTGGATACGGGAATCCAACGGCGTATATTGCAAGTATACAAATATGTACTCTCTTTTTTTTTTTCCGAGTATCTACTTAAGAGTGTGCTTGAGTACCGAGTAGATTTGAAATTAATTGAAATCTATTCGATCAGGTAGATTTTAGATAGACCCAAAAATATTTGGGTAGAATTCGAGTAACAAATCAAGGAATCGATTAAATTTGATTCTGGTTCCGATTCCACCATTTCGGGTATTCGAAACCGAAATCGATATCCGGAATCAATGTTGGAACCAGTTGGAATCTGTTTTGGAACCCAACAAAATACTCGAAAACGGGAATCGAAACCTGTGATTCCGAGTAGGATCCAATTCCAAATTTCAATATGATAGGGTCTGATTTCAAATTTTAAAAATCGATCCTATATAAAATAAGATTCGAATATCATACAAAATACGGGATATTCGAACCCGTTTACCCTTAGTATCTACTAATTTTGGCCTCGTTTGTTATCTAAATAATTTATCCCGTAGGAGGGTGGTTTGATGTAACAATAAAAATATCTATTTGTAATTTGAAAGTAAAGAGTTCGAGCAGAAAACAACTTTCTATAAAAATCATGAGAATATTGTGTGCATCAACTCTCCATAGAATCCACAAAAATGATATTGATTTGTGCACAAGACACTTTTTATTTAGAATTAGGGCCGACTCTATTAACCCTAATAATTTGATCAATAGTGTGGTACATAGTTAAATTAATTTGATAAACATTTTCTAAAAAATTGCCTTTGTTTATTTTCACTAATAAAACATGAATATATATATTGTTCAATTAGTTGAAAATATAAATGAAGAATATTCTTTTTAAAGAAGAACTTAGTTAATTTTCCACTATAAAATAAAATAATCACATCTGATGTAGACTCTGTATTTCCAAAATTATTTTTTAGCTAAAAATATGTTGCAAATAAATGCATATGAAAATTGTTTTGTCCTCAAAAATTATATTGGACGAGCCAAAAAAATAATGGATATTCAACATAATGTTTTATTTATTTCTTAAAAAAGATTAAACTATCAGAAAAATCAATAAGCAACATTGATTTAATATATGTAACCAGCAATGGCCCAGTGCTGAGTGGACCGTGCCAATGGACCATGGCCCGACTCGGCCCGGTTCAGCCTTGGACACATTGCTCCTAAAGAAGTTCAACCCCAAGTAGTTATGATTTTTAACAAAGGGAATGAACCGAAAATTTGGGTTTGTTTTGGTTTATTGGGTTGAATCGAATTATACTAAGTATTACACGTCCATAATTTTTAAGGAACAATAATTTAATTTAAATGTGTAGTTGATTAATTATGTTTACAATCACACCTTCAGTTTGTATAACATAAATGAGGTGTTCATTTTTTAGATTTGAATGGAGAAGCTTGATCAAACCAATTTGGTTTTTTTTTATATAACTTGGATAGATTGTATCAGTTGGATCAACTCAAAGAATTAATGGTTAGATATTTTAAGTCAAGGATCGGTCTGATTTTTAAAATTAAAAAATATTTTTATAATATAATCACTATAAAACGAACATAAACATAAAAATATATGCACAATGCGTTACAAAGTGTACACATAAACGCAAAAATAGACATATAAAACGCTATAATTAGGGATCAAATTCATGATCCATTGACAATATTCTCGGATGTCAAGGGTCTATATCTTAAAACACATGTTTGAACTCATTGGATAGTGTTGCACACAAGGATGATGCATTCATTATATTTTTAAGAGAAAATTAATAAAATATATCCCAAACTACGAGGTAATTAACAAATATATTTAATATTTTTATCAAAAATAAATGTATAATCGATTTTTCAATTTTGTACTAGATCTGTCTTGTTCCTAGTCGCAATAACAGTTGCATGTTATTGCAGACGTTACTAGTTAATTATATGCTCATATAGAATCTCAATCATTATCTAAAAATAATATCTTATTCAAATCTGTCAAGTGATCAAAAAAAATTCAGCATCTAAAAAATAATATTGTATTCAAATCTGTCACATCATGCATGCTTAGATAAAAAAAAAATTAAAATACTAATCCCTAAATAGCTCGATCAAACCCGATCGTCTCTTGTTAATATTAAACCATATCATCAAGATCGTCACAAAGTATATAATCAATCCAAATTATAAGGGGAAGGATGTTAAATTTGAAGTTGAGATAGAATTTGACTCCAATGCCCCTCAAGTTTGAGTAGGCGACAATCGATTTTGATCGAGCTTTTTAGGAATTAGTATTTTATTTTATTTTATTTTATTGTCTCAGCATGCATGATGACATGATCAGTTTGAGAAAAAAAAATGTTGTAATTTTTTGTCTAAGCATGTATGATAATGTGGTAGATTTAAATAAAAATATTATTTTTAGATGTTGATTGAGATTACATGACAGGATATAATGACCACAATAATAGGCAACTGACAATGTGATAGATTTGATACAAAATTAAAAATTTAAGTATATAATTATTTTAAATAAAAATATTGATTAGATCCGTTAATAATTTTATAATTTGTGATATGTTTATTAATTTCCTTGTTTTTATTTTTATTTTAAAAAAATAATTAACATTTTATTCAATGGAAAATATCCTTTTAAATGAATATTTTTTCTCTCTCTCTCCTTTGTGTCACTACACCAAGTCTCTTGAGTCCACATATGCTATTGGAATTGGTGCAAAAATAAAAAGCCAACAACTTAAGACAAAGTGAGATTAATTAAGTTGCTTAGCAAGTCAAAAAACAAGTCTTCCAACATATGAGTTGACCATGGCATAGTATATAGAGAATGTGTTGCATGTACGGAACTTAATTGACGACACATGTAACACGTGCACAAGATCTTTATATGGCCAAAGGCTGCTTCTCATGTTCGTGCCCAAAACTGTTGACTTTGACTCATGATTGGTCAAAGACTTTGGATCCAGAAGTGTTGACTGATTCAAATGACTTATGACAATGATTACAAGTTGTTAAAAATAGTTATTTTAATTTTTAATCTAAACTTATTTTTGATGGAATACTATTCTCCTACCTGATTGCCTAATTTATAAAATAGGCCCTAATTCATTGATCTAAAAGAACTATGACCTTTTAAGGTCCTTCACAAAAATCCTATGCAATTCAAGAGGCTGGGTAGATGTTCGAACCAAATCTATGTAAGTTGAATTTAGGGATGACAAGTGGAATCAGTTAGTCGTGATTAATCGATTAATCAAATCGTAAAATTTAACTTTGGATAGTAAATTTATGGTTCAATTTTAATTAGTAAAATTCAAAATTCGATTTTAATTTATTCGATTTTAGTTACTTGATCACGAATAATCGATAATCGAAACCGATTATATATTTTAGTTTCAGTTATCGATTATTCGCGATTAATCGGTAACTAGAACCAGTAATAACTTATTATATATTCTTAACCCAAAAACTCTAAATCCGTTACCTAGAACCTGTTTATCATTTTACCCAAAATCCAGTTTCGATTATCCAGCGAATAATCGATAATGAACCAATTTCGATTTCGGATGTTGATTTTTTGAAATCGTACGATTTCAGTTTCGATTTCGATTAGCGAATTTTTTATATCCGATTTTGATTTCGATTAACCAACAAAAAAACATTTAACCGAACTATTGTCATCTGTTGAACTCATGGTAACTAGCCCCCTAGTCTATCGAAACCTAAAAATCATCACAAGGTGTTAAAAGTAAATTTATCAATATAATGGATTCTCACCAATTTTGACCAAATAAAATAACACCAATATCATTCTATCAGGATTGATCATGTACAAGTGAATCAACACAAAATTGTAAATGCAACTGATTAACATTAATAAAAGTAGGCAAATTAAGGTATCACTAATCACAAAATAAAGAAGCATCAGTGTTAGAGCATATGATTCTACTGAATTGAAACTTTAAATTAAAGTATATGCATCTAAATTAAACAAATTGCACCCACAAAGTATATATCTTCATTATTAAGAAAAAAGTAAAATGTGTTTGGCATGCAAAAGACTACTTTTAAAACCTAGATCATGAATACCCAAACCTCTCTATTATTTGGGTAACAAAGTCCCAAATAATTAAGTGCATAGACTTTTCATCAGCCTCCTATCCCACAAAAAGTTTCTAATAGATTGACTCATTTTATCATATTTGCTTCGTAACATAAGAGATGATAGAATATGGAATGAATTAATATCCATTATTTATTTATTGCATAAATTAGAATAAAATGTAATAGAAGAATATTTATATTCAATGTATATCGAATTTAAAAAATTCATATCTAATCATTCCTCGTTTATTATCCAATCCAATCCTTTTATATCCAACAAGACAAATATACCAAAACAATTTTAGAAATCCACAAAAGAACAAGACAATAAGCCAATAACATTATTACGAATACTACACCCTTTCAAAAAAGCATATTGTTTCTTTCAAATTACAAATGACAAGAAACTTTGAATTAATCGATAATAATTTAGGAAAAATTCTATAAGATAAATTGAACAATATACTATAGGGCGAAAGTCATTGACGAAATTCTATAATAATAAAGTGATTGACTTTATTAAATTTTACACTTATAATTAGGGATACAAGTGAGCCGACTAGCTCGTGAGCTACTCATGATCGACTCAATGAAAACTCGATATTTCTTAAAAGAGCCAAATGCTCGGCTTGGCTCGACTCGATCACACCCCTACTAAAATAAATGCCATTATCTTTTCATTCATTAGACAAGCAAGCGTTTAGGTGAAAATGAAAAAAAAGTAATTCATAAAACAATCCAAAATGATTTGCCAATATCATTTGCAAAACTTCTTTGTGAATCTATCAAATTCGGAATCAATTTTCAATAGTACTTTTTAATGGTTGCAACAATTAATCAAATATCATGTTGTATTTTTTTATACATAATTTGATCTATCAGAGTTTGATGTATTTGCAATCAATATTATTTATTATTTATTCTAAACTAATATATGGTTTGTTTTACTATAGGTTAAAATTATTTTATTTCTAAACATGTAAAAATTAATATCGGGAATACCCTATATATATATATATATATATATATATATATATATATAATTGACGACAAGGGAAGATATCACAAAATTATACTTGATAATATATTATCAAGTATAATTTTGTGATATCTTCCCTTGTTGTCAATTATAATTAATTATTGTATAATATTATTTAAACCTACGATCTATGGTGTTAGTGATTGCAACGGCTTGGGCGGCCGTTGCTGATGATCGTTGCTAAAAACCATTATTCTAGTAGTGATAGGTATAGAGTATTTAGGATGTTTTATTGGTTAACAAGACTCGATAAATTCATTACCATCAACTTTAGCGAATCCAACACCAAGCTTAAATTTTAACTCATTTGTTTCATGTTTATTAAATTATTTAACCATGTTTTATTTGGTTCATTTTGTTAGACACTTTGTAGTACTCTAGTTCAATCATACGCAGAGAGTATTTCAGAGGTTTCATTGATTAATAAGACTCGACGAGTGTATTATCATCAACTTCAGCATAATCGTTATACTAGTGATTAAAACATATGAAGTTGATGGATGATTATTGATTCCAAAACTAGATCTAGTCATCCATTTCGCAATAAAGCCTACGTGAGAAAGAACTATCTAGTTGTGGTGGAGTTTAGACGACGAGGCTTTACATATCGTCGACCGACAGTGTCGTACAACAACGCAATGTGTTGATATGACTTGATTCGAGACTTAGCAAATAAGTAACCCTATACTTCGCATTGATTATACCATATACATCAAGTATACCAATTTGAATGTTATGTATTTAAACATCATTTCTCCCACCGTAACAAAAGAAAAAAAGAAAAAAAGTTGAGCTATATACCTCGGTTACAATTAATTTTTTTTTTTTCTTTTCATCTGATCTTGTTTAATTACCAGGCCATTTCAGCTTTCTTTAAAGCTTTGCAGGCCATGTGTTGAGTAATCTTTTTTTTTTTTTCCTGTACAAGATATATATAAAAATTGAAGCTCCGTGCTATCATGCAATTACTAGCTCGAGGCCCTCACTGCCGCCTTGTGAAAAATTCTTTGCCCGGGCGCAAGAATGGCCAAAGGATCATAAGCCTCCTTCCTCCGAGCAAACCTCTCCCAGCTCTCGCCAAAGTGCGCTTTCCAATCCTCCCGCGTCGCGTGGTAAGGCAAGTATTGCTTCATCCCGATGCCTGCCTTCTTGCAGAACTCCAGGACCCTCTCGTTCTGCTTCAGTGCCCGGTCCAAGCTACTGCGGTCCGAGGCGGTCGACGGAGTGGAGGACAGGAACGCCACCAGGTAGAACATCTCCTCGTCTGGAATGACGGCCGATGTCCTGTTGTCCCACCTGCAGAATTGAAGACCAAGTTGAGGAACGAAGATGAGATCAGTTTTTACGCTTGATATAAGTAATTATATGCGGTCGAGGTCATGGATTCGTTGATTACTTTGATCGGTTGAGGGGGTACAAGAGGATGGGGCCGTTGCTGCTGTCGGTGAGGATCTTGCCGAAGACCTCCTTCGCGAAGTCTTTGATTCTCGATCTCGGTATGAAGAGGTTCAGCCATGGGTGCGGAACCTCCCACAAGCCCTTCGACCTCAGCTTCACCTCGGAGACATGAACTCGGTCCAAGAACTCCAGGTATGAGACCTCGGACTGGAAGAGCGTCGATGGTATGTACCTCAACTTGGACAAGAGTGCTTCAACTTGCTGCAATTGCAATCAGGGTCTTAGGAAAGAACTCGATTTGTATATCTATGGCAGAGCAGTTTGGAGTAGTTAATTACCGTGTTTATGTCATCAGCTTCATCCTGGTTGAAGTTTTTGGTCATCTCCAGGCAGAACAAGATCCTGCCATCAGAATCAAATTGGCTGGCCTGAGCAGGGTCCTGCGGATTGAACGAGGATCTCCAGTTGTTGAGCAGCCCCGTCCTGTTTATGATCACGAATCCTTCGATGTAGTCGAAGGTCTCCTTCATGGATATCAGCATCTCCTGGTCCTCTGTGAAGCTCGTGAAGTCAGAGTAAAGAACCCTGATCCACTTAACCTGCAAGAAAACCATGCGCTTGTACGTTCAGGAATTCTGTGTACATGGAAGAGGCGTGGAGATTTGGATTGGGGTTGTTATTACCATCTTTGGAGCTGGTTCAAGGGCAATCCTTGCTCTGGTAATGATCCCAAACTGGCCGAGGCCGCCGAGAGCAGCATGGAAGAGATCGGCATTCTCCTCGTTGGAGCAGTTCAACACCTCTCCTTTTCCTGCACTCAACATTTGGATTCAGAACCTGCGCAAAAGACACTCATCCAAGTGCTCGACGAAATAGCGTTGAGCTCGGAATA
Source organism: Canna indica (assembly GCA_034359265.1). Taxonomy (NCBI): domain Eukaryota; kingdom Viridiplantae; phylum Streptophyta; class Magnoliopsida; order Zingiberales; family Cannaceae; genus Canna; species Canna indica. The sequence goes on from CP136891.1 coordinate 2,616,492, forward strand.
ACCTGTGACGATCTCCAGCTGGTGGACATTGCTGATCTGAGGGCCGTGCCGGAATGCTTGCCCGCTGATCCCGGCGTTCGACAGCGTCCCGCCGATCGTCAGGTGAAGGTAGTCCGTCCACGACTTGGGCGCCAGGCCATGCCTGAGGCATTCCTGCAGAACGTTAATCCACAGCTCGCCGCCAGAGGCGTCGACGTATGGGCGCTCGCCGCCGTGCACTATCATCCGTCCGCCACCGCCGAGCGACTCCATGTGCACCACGACTCCTCCGGCAGCCTGCGCCTGGCCCTGGAGGGAATGCCCGTGGCCGCGGGCGGCGACGGTGAGCCGAGAGCCCTGGCCGAGCCGGTAGACGTGCCTCACAGTGGCGGCAATGTCCGAGACCGAGCCCGGGTGCAGGACGGCCGCCGGCAAGAGCTGGTACCGGTTGCCGAAGTCTCTCGCGGCGAGGGAGACGTCGCCGAAGCTCAAATTGCCGCGGAGGCGAAGCGTGTCGAGCGAAGACGGCACGACGGGGTCGGAGACGTGCATGGTGACGCTGCCGAGGACCAAGAAGACAACGAGGGCGACGTTGCGCTGGGTGAGGAAACAATGCATGGTTATTTATGGCGAGGTAGAGCGAAGAGAAGGAGGAAGAGGAGCAGAGGAAGCGGCAGGGGAAGGAGGGAGATTTAAAGGGCGAAGCGAAGACGTGGAAAGTTGTGGGTTGGTGGGTTGGTCAACATGTGTTTGATTAAATGTCCGTGAGAGGACCGGCTACTCGGTAAGCAATTCGTGTGCGCGTTGTGTGCGTCAAAGGTTTCAAACTTCTCCTTTTCTGGGCTTCTGCTGTGAGGAAGAGATGTGTTTGTTAGTTAAAGCTTAAAGCTATGGAGAGAGAGAGAGAGAGAGAGAGAGTGAAGAAGATGAAGTGATATCCAATAAAGGCAAGCAGTAGAGTTTCACATGGCAAAGCTTCCCCCACACAATTCTCTTCCATAGTGCTCGGGCATCGTTTTCTCGGGTCAAGCGCCAAACATTCTAGAACACGAGACAACTCGGAGTCCTGGCCATCGACACGCCTTCCGACGACCGGTGGCGGGCCCGGCGTGCAGTCGTGCACTAATGGTGGGATGCCAACGTCACGTGTCGCCGTCCAGCCTGTGGGAGGTGGCTTTTTTCAGGTAGACCCGCGTCGACCTCCGCGGACTGTCGCCGGCCGGCGAGTCCACCGTCACGTGATGGTAGTAGAGGCCTGGAGTGCACCGGTGGCAGTCTACTGGGTTTGCTGAAGTGAGAGGCCACCATGTTCACGCTTTGGGATTCCTACCACCTGGCCACGGGGCGAAACCAGCAGCGAACGAGGGCTGACTGTGGAGGATTTTGTTCAAGGATTAATCATTGGACAGGGATGGTGTCTTACTGCCACTGTGAGTTGAGTGTTGAGTGGGAATTTTTTTGGCTGCAGTAGTCAAACCCTAGAAAAGTAGAAAGCATAGCAACTAAATCCTATGCAAAAATCTTTTAAACATAGGGTGAATCCAAAATCTTTTAATTCTAGGATGTTGATGTTGGTGGTAAATATGTCTCCCAAAAAAAAATTAATATATAATAAAAAAAATCTTTAATGTTTTAATTACCAAAATCAATCGACTCGCCTTTTTATTGCTTGAATTTATATTGTTTTTTATTTTTGAAATTTGGCCCGACCGACCGATGTAGTCGACTCAAGATCAAATAAGGTAAGGGTTCAATCCAAATTAGGTAGAGATTTGGATCGGCCGGGACTCGGGACCACAATCCACTTGCAACCCTAGCACTTGATTTAGTGAGTTGCGATTTTTTTAAATATTTTTATTTATGAACAAAAATACTATATATATATCTTTTCGCGAAGTAAGTAGAAATAGTATTCAACTCATAGTTGATTCTTTCTACACTAAATCTAGCCAAATTATGGCCTAACAAAAGTTGTGTGCAAGTAAGCAACACTTTCCTCTCCAATAGCTTGTGCTTTTGTAGCCTCCATCTCCTCCTCCTGTATACTTCCACAACAACTGAAAGGGAACAGAGCCCACAGTAATGCAAAGGGGGGTTCAAAAGGTGTAACATAGTATCATGGTGTAAGTGGGGCTACTAGCCAATTTGATTGAGATCAGAAGCATAATTAAAATAAAGTTAAGTTGTAGTCATGGTTTGATTGAAGGCGAACCGGCCACGCGATTCTGATTGGTCGGTAGGGCGGTCGGGGGGAGGCTGTTAGTGTGTTGGTTGGAGGATTGGGACCGACACAGTCCCGGTCCCGGGTTAAATTTTGACCCGTCATGGACCGATGGGTCTGAACTGATCTGACCTGGTCTGGTCAGGTCAGGTCTGGTCCCTCAGTTGTCTGCAAATGGGGATGGTTTACCATTAGTTAAATTTTAAATAGGGTGTGAGATGGAATATTAGCTAGTGGACAAAGGAAATCTAGTTTCCAGGATTTGAGCAGATACTTGGAGGATGTCCATGTCAGAATATGTAACAGGAACAGCAGACCAAATTGATTATGCATTGGCCATGTAAGTTCTGATTAGGGCCTACATTCAAAAAATCTATCTTTCCTATTTTCAATTAAAAATCAATTAGTGATCTTTTTTCTTTAATTGTTAAATATACTACTCAAATGAATTGTTCTTCTTCACAAGCTCAACTAGTCCAAGTAATTAATTAATAAATCATTCTCCAATTGCAAGAGCAGACACAATCATCATTAGTGCATTTTGATGGAACAATTAATGAACAAAAACACCTTCAAAGTTTAAAGCAAGTTGGATCAATGGGGAACAGAACCATATCTCCATCAAAAGAGTAGGGAATTAAATAATTAATGATTGCCACAAAGAAGGAAAGGGGAATAAGAGATCACACTGCATATCAAAATAATGTTCTCTTTATGATCTCTTTTCATGTCCTCCACTTTGCCTAGAAGTGGTAGTAAAATTTTCCGGTCAGCGAATGAAGGACCGACGTGTGGCGATCGTCGTACCGGATATCGTGGTTGCCACATCATCAACCTCATCACTATTATTATATGTATATGAGTATGAATTACATGCATTAAATAAGTGTATCAGAATTATTCTCCATCAAGGAGAAGATCAGGACCACCTAGAAGACAATACCAAGAGAGGGAATAAAACTAGGCCTCTCTTTTCATGTCTCCTCTAACTCACTACATTCCATTTATATCTTGTCTCCCTGTCTGTCTCCAGCATTTTTACTTCCACAGCACCATCATCATATCCAATGTTTTAAAATATCGACCGATCTCTAAATAGATTAGGCCGTCGGCCGATTCTAGATCTATACTCCATAGGCCGGTTTAATTGTTCCTAGCAAAAAAAATAAATCACAAAAAACAATAAATTCGGGTTACGAGCAAATTCCAGCCTACTTGATATACGTTGATGATAGAGTAATTAGATCGAGTTTAATTAGTTGAAAAAACACGAGTCGAAATGTAACTAACTAAAATTGAAAATAGGATCATCGTGCGGCATCAATGTCGTCATCGTCGGCTTCTCGTGGTGTGATGCATATATATATATATGATGGATATTGATGAACTAAGAATATCATGTAAGAATGAAATCAAATATTTGTTCTATATCTCATTTGCCTTGCACAACAAGTACATGCATCATCATCCACTCATCCTGATCTTGTTCTTGCATGAGTCATCCCTTGCTCATCCTCTCCTTGGCACAAGTTGTTGTGAGGAATGAGGATATTGATGAAGTAAGAATATAAGTTAGGATGGAATCAAATCTTTGTTTCTTCTCTTCCTTTACTTCCTTATAGATTGGGTGTCACCAAACATGTGCACAGTGCACACGAGGAGGAGAAAGCTAGCAAAAAAAGAAGAAGCATGAGAACAATTTGAAAGCCAACCACTTGTCATCCTTCTTTAGTTTAGAGAAGCAATATTCTAAAATATATGTTATCTTAATCTAATCTTGATTTTGGCCGGTGACAAAATTAATTAGATTTAAAATCAATAAATTCAATGAAAAATTAATAAAATTTATCCAATATTTTGATATAATTAATTGCTTGAATATATGATATATAATTTTCATTTGGTTGCAAATAAAAGACAAGAACATTAGATTTAGGCACTACAACAAAACTTGAGAGTTTTGTCGGAAAAATTTCAACGTCTTTAAACGACATCGAAATATTTTTTAAAAAAAATAATTTTAAAGTTAAAAATTTCGATGCCAGCAGTAGACATCGAAAAACTTTCGGCGCGGGCTCGCGAGCCTGTGCCCACGTTCACCCAGGCGGGTTAGCGCGCTGAGGGGCTTTGCCCAAGTGAAAACGAGGCGGGAATTCTCCCGCCTCTATTTTTTTTTTCAATTTTTTCCCACCCTCTCTTCTTTAAATACTTCTTTTCTTCTTCTCTTCTTCTCTTCTTTCCCTGATCATCTTCTTTTACGTCCTATCTTTTTTTTTCTTTCCTCATTCTTTCTTCTTTCTCATATATTTTTCTTCATCTACTTTTTCTTTTTCTTTTTTCAGGTTATCGAAATTTTTTAGATTCTAGAATTTATATAAAGGTTAGTACAATTTTTTTTAATTGGTATTCATTTAATTTTTTTCTAATTTTTTCCAAAATATTTTTTAATTATAATATTTTTCGACGGTTCGGTTTCCACCGCGTGGCGGAAATCGAGCGGAGAGGAAACCGCCCCATGCACAGCCTGCCGAGGAATTCATTTTCCTCGGCTTTTTTTAATTCTTTTTTTTTCATATCGGCGGCACCTCTGACAGGAGCCGATATATAATATTTTAATATTTTTTTAAAAAGTTTTTGATGCCTGTCAGTAGGCGTTGATATGTTCATATTGACGCCTGCTAATGCCTATAAGAAGGCGTCGATATGTCGAACATTTCGACGTCTGCTTAGACGTCAAAATGTTCATTCTGGCTCTCGTCAAGTTGCACTCATTTTTGTCACTTTTGCTGGTGTTAGTATGTCATTTTGACTGCTATTGGCATCGAAATGTTAGCTTGTTTTGACCTCAAAAAATAGGTGATTTGTTGTAGTGAGGATAAATGATGTAAAAATAATAATAATAATAAAATCATCTATATAATTTTATTAGTATTTTATGTATATGATAACTTAATTATTTATAAGCACAACTTGATAATTAATTTGAGTTTATAATTATTTAATAATATTAGACGTACTATTAATTATATTGACCACATTATATTTGAAAAAATAAATACGAAACATACTGTTGTAGCATGTAAATATAAGTTGGACCGAACTACCGTTTTGGGCCTGGTCGGATCAGGCCCAAAAATGCCCACACGCATGAATCAAACTCAAGTCAAGCCAAATACCACTCAGCCCTGGGGCTCCACTCGATCGTACAAGGACACTCATGTCCTCATTAACTACTAGAGATTTGTCAGTAATGAATTCGACATCTTCGGGATTAGCCTTGACTCATTCTGAGCATATTCTTGCAAGTTTGATCGGGAGGCATAATCGCTCACAAGATATCCCTTATCATGTACTATATACAGACACGACACACACCATGTATACTTTTAATTTCAATTTCATACTCACTATCTGCAATTATTTCTTATTACTTGAATATTAGAGTATCTTTGCAGGACCCTCAAACTTAATTATTAGACCAGGAGACACGCACGATCACATCACCCCGACTTCAAGCAATAACATAAAGTAATATGTTCATGAAAAAAAGATCGTTTTTCTCTTAATTTTTCAAGTGCTCGTCTTGTAAGATCGATAGAAGAGATTTTATATATAATCTAAATCAAATTACCATCATCTTAATTACACAGATCTTAAAGCTGAATGAAATGTTTAAAAAACATTTTAAGAGAAAATTGATGATTATATCATTTACTCCCGCACTATATATTTTTAAAATGGGATTTTCCGAATTAATTATATATATGTTAATTAAAAGTTGAAAAGTGTAAACATGACAAGTGGTGGATAGTGATTCTATGTATGTTTTGAAGGAATAAGAACAATAGATTTGAGAAATATTCATATCATCAAGGGTAGCTAGAAGAATAAGAATAAATGATTTAGATGAATTACACATCATCTCTACTCCTTTGTATTGGTTTGGTCCTTAATTTATTTGCCTCTAATTGATTGATGCTCTCCACGTACGCTATAATTAGTAGAATAAAATATTGCTAAGATATGATCCCTCACTTTTGTAGTATTAGCTAGGGTTCATGAGTGGGTTCATGTGTGTGTATGACTTATAGTTCTAAATAGAAATCCTCTTTCAGTCGATTTCATTCTTTCTTTTTCGCTTCACCAATATTAAAATCTTAAGACAACATCGTCGTTGCTTCTGATTCCTCCGCATAGTTAGTTTTTATTTTGTGTTTGATACTAGCTTATGTATCATTTTGAATACTTTAATTTGATTTATATTCAATTTATTTTGAAAGTGTATATCATTTTGAAAGTGTATATATTCAATTTATTCAATTTAAAGTGTATATATCGTTTGAACACATCATTTTGATGTATATATTAATTTGATATATTTTGAAAGTGTATGTATATAGGTGACCATACTAGGATTCGAACCCTAGATCTCTAGACAATATTCAATATATTACCACCAACTGTGCTACCCACGGTTGACAATTTATTTTGATGTGTTTCATGTGATTGTTGATGTGTTTGATATGTATCAATGATTTGCAATGTGTTTGGACGACTCTAGGAGGTTTAGAGTGTGGTTCGAAGGCATATTTGTATGATTTGGATGTGGTTTATGATGTTTGGAATGTCGTGAATGCACATGGAATGTGTTGTGCAAGCATTTTGATAATGTAATAGATATTAAAATGATGTATACACGTGGAATGTGTTGTATGTGAGATTCATATACGTTCTTTAACTTGGGACCATTGAATAATTAAAGTCTTCTTAATTAATTAGTCTTTATACAATCAAAATATTTTTTTTTACAAAGATAAAAAGTGATTGTACTAAGATTTGAACTCTAGATCTTTAAGCAATATACAAGATATTGTCATCAATTGTGTTACCCATAGTTGGCATACAATCAAAATATTGGTGACATATATATTGAATGCATTTACATCAAATATCTAGATGATATTTATAAGCACTTATAATTTATAGTTAATTAATCTTGCAATTACTTATTTATTTGATTAACGATATTTGTTTGGAAAAAAATTTATAGATGGGTTTTTATTTATTTAATTAAGTGGTTGAGGATTCATGATGTCCTATATTATAATTTTTGAAGCATGCATTGAGATTCATAAAACAATAACGGCTCGAAGATGATATTATATATATAACTTGATCATCGTCGGGTATAAATAATGTGCCATATGAAAAGTTATATATATGATCTTGTGATAAATAATGTGCCATATGAAAAGTAAGTAACGATGATCGACGAAAATATATATGTTAATTTTCTGATTGATACTTAATGTTCTTCATAGGAAGGTCAATTATATCTTTTGAAAAGTAGACATAGATATATAATGTAAATTGCATTATTGTGTACATGCATGCTCAATTATTTGCACACAAGATACATGTATTAAGACAAAATAGTTGTCTATCATTGACATAGACTGCACTAATTAATTAATGGAGATAGCAACCATTATATGCTTATTAATCTTGCATGTCAAGTTTGAATTAATTATGTGCTATTAATTAATTTCCATATGATCCATGTGCTTCAAAGCCTTGTATAATTAAGCACAAATATTTAAATATACATCACGAATGCTATAGAAAAAGTCAATCCAAATTAAAGCCATCTTATATATATCTTCCTTGATGTGATGTGAATGAATAACGGCATACATTAAAATATATATCATGTACGTATTATAATCTTGTATCTTCTCTTATTATATAATTAAATTAAATTATATTATTGAATCTAGGCTACATAAATACAATTCTATGTATGATTGTACTTTACATAAATTATATTATATTATATTTACATAAATATAATATCAATTGTATCTCTTCTAATGTATATCCTCAATTTAAATATCAAATAAATACACTATTAGAATCAGTCTTTTGTCACATTCTTCTTAATTTATCTATTGAAAAAAAAAAATGTCATTGTAAAGACAATCTTAGTTACGACATTGTATATATACATGGTGAAAAATGGGTTGGCCATGGAATCTTGTGAACATCAAGTGGGAACAAGATGCATACATGAAATTAAGGCGAAGGACCATCCTAACACCACCTCACCCTAATAGTACACCCTATCTTTTGGCCCCTTCCTATATCCTATGAGATACACTATCTTTGATCTTTTTGCTTAATAGCTAGGTTGATTTGGACATGCCATTCACGTAATAACATTTCTTTGTCCCCCACTAGGGGCAATGCCCGATCTAGATCTAAGCTAATCATGCATGCATGCCTCACAACCCTAATTAATTAATCTTGCCACTTGCCGCTTGCGCATCATTAATTATTAGGATCATGATCGAGGACATCGAGTACATGCATTATATAAGTTACTCATTGTTAACTGGTCGACTCTTACGATCCGTTTGTTGGAGTAATTAATTCGTCGATCAATTTCGTAGACTCAAACTACAAGAATTAGGGTACTACACAAACTAAAATTGACTCGAGCCTATTTCAATATAAACTTAAGATGTGGTGATATGTTGAATGGTCCCAATATCAATAATTATGAAAATTAAATAGCACTAAAAGCATAACTGTCTTCAATATATTAATCTCCGTCAAACATGAACCTAGCTATAGTATTCATGCACCATCAAATTAAATTCCAAGATCAAAGCAAGAATATTTATTGGGCCATATATAATTTGAGTTTGTGCTCCTAAAAAAGTAAATAGAGGGACATTTTAGCGTATGAGGATCTCTTTAATCTAGTTCCACCTATAACAACACAACTACACAAGTGCCTTTGATGAGTTCCAAAGATTGTGGTGTTGAATTAAGATTAAGTGCTTGAATCAAAGGGAAGACTCGGAAAGCAACATTTGCGGGTGTCAAGAGGCAAGAGGTACATGTAGAATCCTAGCGATTAAGGTGGAAAGATTGTGTTGTCTCGAGGTTAACGTCAATGAGATTTTCCATGTGAATTTATTCTTGTTGATGGAGATGGCCATGAAAAGAAGCAAGAAATAAAATGTGTTAATTGGTTGGGAAGGTTGATTAAGCAAAGCAAAGGACTCAATAAAGTGTTGGACTTCTCTTCCGTGATGTAAACAAAGTGCATGCTAAAATAATAAGAAAAATTCAAGTCTCGAGTTAGTAACGAAATATATCTCCTCCTCCTCCTCCGCCGCCGTTTGATTAAATTAGGATCCAACATGAAATATTATTTGTTGGAGTGATATATTAATATTTAAATAGGTAAGTTTGAATATTCTCTCGTTTTTAGTCAAATATATATACAGTACTTTGATTAGTGTATTATTATCGATTATTCAAGTAAAGTATTATAGTAATGTGGGTCGTAAAATTGATTAGTTATCTTATTAGACAAGTTCTAAATAATGAAATTGTTATTTAGAGTTTAGTTAATGATAAATAAAAAATATTTTTGCATGTATATATGTGAAGAGTTTGTATTGACCCGCTCTTATAAATATTCAGTTAAATTATTCACTTGTCAAAACCCAATCGAATCAATGCATATAACATAGAACCACAAACACTTTTTTTCAAGGATTAAATATTTCTCGAACGCTAGTTAATTATCACTCGTCAACTTCATAGACCTTAACTTTTATTATGACCCGCCCGATAGAATAACTAGCACATCAATTTTATAGGCTTAAACCATTGGCCTAATTAAAATATTTAAACAAAAATTGATGATAGTACACCCATCAAGTCTTGTAAACCAACACAACATCAAATATACTTCAAATGTGAGACTAAATCAAAGTATTACAACTGTCCGAAGTTGATAGTATATATATAATACCAATCAATCCTTATATATTAACCAACACAATAGTTAATATACTTTCGGTGTGGGACTAAATTGAAATACTAAAATAGATCGAAATTTTGAAATCTCTAACATGATGTAATGTTTTAATATATTTTTATTTTGTATTACATGTGTTGCGAGTTAAAATTTAGTTTAATTGTTTATTTTTATAACTTTACTTAAGAAAAGCACAGTGCATATGTTTTGAAAAAAAATACCTTTGGAACAAACTAATTAATTTAGAATGAACCACTTCAAGCATCTTACTTGACATCATTTTTATTATTCAAAGTGTTTTTAGACTTAAAAAGTGCTATAGAAATGTATTCCTAAATGAACCCTAAGATTAATATACAATCTTCTCACACAAACACACTTCTTCCTTCTTCCTTCTTTGTCTTTTAGGACTAGTAATCAATCATGCTAGCTAGCTAGCAAGCCCTCCACTTTCTCCTTGTTTTCATTATTGGCAAATTGTCCCCTCCTCATTTGTTGTTATCTCAATTGCTAGCAACCCTTCCTCCTCTACCAATGAAGGCGAAGAGGAAAAAGGTGATATATGCGAAGGCAGAGAGATCGTCGCAAATGAAGACAACCAAAAAAAACACTAAGTGGTAGTGTTGCCAATAGTTGCATTGAGATGCATGGTGATGAAGGTGACATCACGGTTGTCGGGCCGTCGAAACGTGATCGAGAGGATATACGGTGATGTGGCAACACAATTTAATAAAATATAGGTGCTTTCATGCATATTTATGCTTTTAAAATATGAAAATTATGTACTTAATCTCCTGTTGATATGATGATAGAAAACTACAAAATGACATTATCACCCTCTTAATAATATTAATTGGACATATATATATATCCTTCAAAAGTAAGTACGTAGTTCTAGAATATACATGCAACTTTTCAATATTTATAAGAATATACATACTAAACTAAAGTTTATAAGCGTTAGTGCAAATCAAACTTGTGTCACACTAGAAAAGATGATAATGCAATCGCATGAGAGAAGTATAGAACACACTAAGCTTATAAACCTTTTTAACGGGACAAATTTATTATGAGGCATTAGCGTAAGTGCATATTCACTAATTAAGCTCATAAACAATTCCTAACTAAATGTAAAAAAATTGTTTAAATTGGTTTTCACACACCCAAAGAACCTAAAGCTCAGTTACAAAATATAGCTTGTGTAGGAGACTAGATCTGTTATTCGTGAATAAAATTAAAATATAGAATTTTATATTCACGTTGAGCTTCTTAAGAACTCAAAAGTCAAAACTCAATAAGATTTAAATTCAGACTGCTTACATATCAGTTCACAGCAATTTTCACCTACCCAACTACACCCCTAATTTCAGAGCATAAATGAATTCTGCATGTCACATGTATACATGCTTTAAAGAGACATCATGTTCGCTGGGAAAGATGCCTAAACACAAAGCATATAAGAAAAATGAAAGCCTATAAACTTAGCAGAGACATACTACTATTCACCATACACAAGCAACATTATCCACATATATGATGCATGATACAAGTGTTCTGTGCATGCTTTCGAGTGACAGTATACGTTTGTAATTGGAAAAGATGCCCAACTTTATTGTCTCAATTTTGCGAGGCAAAGTGGATATATATATTTTTATATATGAATATGATGCTTCAATCCAGAAGAATAGCAACTTAAAATATTATCCATTCCACCATTTGATTGATAGGGGGGTGTCGTACTGTTATCCAAAGAAAACTGTGGGTATGAGGGCAGGAAACAGTGAGTTGAAAGATGGGATGGGTGATATGATTCTTTATATATTCCTGTTGTGATATTCTTTTGTGAGCAGTGGTTCTTCTTCCTATTCCTTCTTATCACTTCATTTTGTCGGCTTTATTTCTAGCAAAGGGGATGCAACAAGAATGGAAAAATCTTTTAGCAAGATAATGTCGGATAATTATTGGTTTGGGCATTGTTTAAATTATAGACTTGAAGTAGGAATAACTTATGTTTCGGAGCTCGACTTAGGTTTAATCAGAAATATGTTTATTTAGATAATACACAATATTCCATCAAAAGTTCCAAAAGCAAAGATGTAAAAATTTAAATGTATAATGATTTCAACATATAGAAACTAGGAGACCTTTAATATACATCAGCTGAACATGAACCTATCTTACGATTTCTCTGATTAATGGACCAGAGCATATGACAGAAACTTGTGATTCTAGATGGGTAATATTCTTCAATCATGTACCAACCATTTGTTTCGGATAGAATAAAATAAAATAACAAAAGAAAAAAGAGTTGCATATGATTTTTTTATCAGTATACACTAAATATAACATCACTTTTATATTCTTATAATCCAAACACCAAACAAATAAGAGATTAAAAATCAATCCTTATTCTATCCTTCTTTATTCCATGAAGTAAGTGATCAAAGACAAAATGAGATTTATATATAAAATGGCATCTTGGGCAAGTTGCCTTTTGTCAATATTGGTTCTACTATAAACTATTTGTCTCAGACTCGCAGTGTAATTGCCTTGCAAGTTCCCTAATCTGATTGTGCAATTAAGATCAGTTACTTATAAACTAAATAACCAATGAAATTGTCATGAAGCTAACGTAGAGAACAAGAACAACATATAATATAATCACGTTTCTACTCTGAACAAAATAGCACAAAATACAAAAGACTCGACCAACATGCAGTTAAAGATCTGGTTCACAGTTGAAATGAGAAGATACAGATAGTTTATTGATGGATCTGCTGCATGATTAACTCCCAAAACATTTCGTAGATTTAACATGATCTTAAGGGCATTTCAGAGCTTTGGCGTGATGGTGGATGTGATCATCAATGAAGGTTGAAATAAAAAAGTAGGAATGGTCATAACCAGGCTGCATACGAAGAACTAATGGAGCATTTACACCCTTGCAAGCCATCTCAAAGTTTTTGGGCAGCAATTGGTCATGAAGAAACTTGTCATCTTCTCCCTATCCAATAAAACATTGTTTAGACAACTTAAGACATGCATTCTCGTACTACAAAAGAAAGTTACTTCATCAGGCTGCTCTAACGTTCTAGTATAAATTTACAATTCATAGTGATAATTATGGATCACTTGATATGATTGACATGAAATGCTTTGTTGATATGAATTATTGAAGCAAATAACAACCCATAAACATAATTAAACAAGCAACAATACCACTTAGAAATCTTATACAAAGGATCCCAAGTAAAAATGTCATACTACAAATATCATGGATTCTTTTTAGTACTTAGCACTAGGAAAAAAAAAAAGGACTCTTATGTCCATTAGACAACAAGAAGCATATTAAAAAGACATTTCATTGTTTTTTTTAAAAGAAAATATGTTATTTAATCATTTGACAAAAGCATTTAGGCCTTTTCTATCCTCATGTGCTTACTTCATGGCTGTGAACCATCAACAAAAATCTGCCATTCAACTTGATTAACTAGTCAAAGCTCAAACTAGCATAATTACATTCTATGCATGTTAAGATCTATGACCAAATTGATGAGAATGGGTGGCCAAATTGCAGAGTGGAAGCTATTCAGTTTTAGAAAGCCATAGTGAATTATCCATTGGAGGCAGATTAATCTTGTTTATGTGTTTGATAGAAGTACTCACTCAAAATGGCAAGTGTTATTTAGCACTAATTCCAAATTTACATAACATGTATTCATGCAAACCTTTCCAGTTCAGCTTGACTTTGTTGTTACTTAGCTGCAGCAATTTTAATCTAGATATTTAATAAGTGGTTTCCGCATTACATTATTATCTTCTATTACAAAACCTCCATTTGTCATCTTTTACCAAGCAACAGCTTCATGTCATGCTGTTCTGAGGACAGCACTATAATCATTTAGGCTAAGCCCCTTTCCTCAGAAATAAATTAATTAATTAAATAAAATTTTGCTCTGAGCACTAAGCTTGATTGTCCCTTAACCTAGAAACTACTATATCAATAAACTTCAAATTCTATGTGCCTTCTTGCTATTCCCATGCATAATATTTCTGTTTTCCACTATATAAACAGCTTGCTCTATTCTTAATTGCAAAAATATGAAGTTATTTTGTTGATCAACTTTGTAATCCTTTGCTGATCACTTTCTGACAATCCCCTAATGGTCACTTGACCATAATCCAACTCCCCAAAATTTGCCAATCCCTGCGTGTATTGATATGTTTCTTTTCAAGATAACCACCCGCTGCCATATCACTCGAATTGTCTGATTTAGTTGATTTCTTATTCATAATTATTAGCCATTTGTTTCTTGTACTGTTGTACATGCATGTGCATAAATATTAGTCATTTGTTCTTGGCATATCACTCAAGTTGTTGAGACTTCATCATAAACTGACCAAAGCACCATAGTAATGTATGATATAATTCTAAGCAATAAGCAAACATATTTCTTTCTTTCTTTTTCCTTTGTCTATTTTGCTTTTCGGGTACCTGCAATAAGTCACATATCTAACTACCCAATTGAAAATTTGAAAGCAAACAAAATATTTGCTATATTGAGCAGGTCTTTTGGCTAGTTTTTTCAATTTTTTTCTTTCTGCTATATTACTTTGTTAATTGTTTACTCTTCCTTCTCCCTGTATTTTGTTTATCTTTTCAGTTTTTTTCTTATTAATGTACATTTTTTAATTATTATTTTTTTCTTTTGGTGGGGACCTTCCTCTCCATACAAAGGTAAAGATATAAACAAAATTTTCAAACATGAAAGTCATTAGCCTAACCAGAAAGAACACCAGGAATGATATGTTTAATCTGCAAACTGAACTTTGTAGGATATATATATAATTATGGGATATTTGCTTAGTAAAATCAGTAACTTGGGCAAAAATATTCACCATCTTTGCAGCATTTCTATCTACCATAAACATATTAATCATGAATGGACGTTCAACTTTTTTTAAAAATAAAATGGATAAAATAAGGAACTGGTGCAGAGAAATGATAAAAGAAACTTATAGACAAGCAAAAACAATATATTACCTGGTCAATCAAGATAGGATTTGAAATGTTGCTGTATTTTCCAATTAACAGGGTTGCATCATATTCCTGAAAGAAATTAGAGAAGGGGAGCGAACTTTTAATATCAAGAATTCTAAAGCTATTTGAGGGATTTAAGTGCACAAGGTTTACCTCCCAGTCTGACTTATTGCTTCCCAGATAGTTTGAGAAGGCCTTTTGGCCCCAAGGGCAGTTTGTGGGATTGACAATAGGTGAAAAAGCAGAGACTGACTGCAAAAGCAACACATAAACAACAGATCCTACAAAGCTTAGATAATTTTCCCACTTATTAGAGTTGAACATCAAGTGAAACAGAGTACCTTATATTTTTCAAGATTTTTCAAGTAAATAGTCAGGGCACCATGGCCACCCATTGAATGCCCAGAAATTGATGCCCTTGATGTGTCAATTTGTTCAAAGTTTTCACTAAGAAGTTTTGGTAATTCCTTAACAACATAGTCATACATACGCCAATTTTTCCACTTCTCTGCTGTAGCATTTAGATAAAATCCGGCACCTAATAGAGAAAACATAAGTAAGGTCCAAAAGGATTTATTTTAAAAAAACTTCAGAAAGATTATATATACAATTTTAGTAGGCAGGAAGCTGGGATGATACTGCAAATTAAAACCGATTGTTACAACCAATGCATAAATGATATGTTAGCATTCTTAGGAAAGATTATTTTCCCTCTTAGGCTCTTGATAGTCTTTCTATTATAGTAGGTTTTATAGTTTGGATGAAGATTTCAAGTTTAACTTCTACTAACGACATGGTATATTTAAAAATATTACCAATAAATTCAGGCAAAAGGAAAATGTTTTTTTCTAGGTTCTTCTTGTTAGAAATGGTTTCTAGAATTTGCAGAACTGCAACAAATGTACTCACAGAGTGTACTTTACCTGAATCTGAACCCAACTTACTAACTAGATGTCATAATCCAAACCCAAAATCAAATCAGGCACATATTTTCCTACTCAAGCAGTCAAGCTCTTTCCAAACCCAGTCAAAGGGTACCAAAATCAAATTTAAGGTTTGGTAGATGTGGGTACCTAAAAGAATCCCTGCATTATATTGCTACGCGTATGCGTGAATAGGTATACTGTTTTTTTATGGTTTGCATAGTATATATAATTTTGAACATGAAGAACGATTAAATTTGATGATTTTTTTCTTAGTGATACAGTAACATATTCATCAATTATACAGAATCTACAGATATTACATGCATACCTAGAAAACATATTAGACTCTTTTCTTCCTGAAACAACTTAAGTAAATAATAGTTTTTCTTCTAACTAAACATATACTACATATGGTTCATTCTCTTGTCTTTGTACTTTTTTAGTAATTATATAAATAGCTTGTATAATTGATCTTCTTATCATAAAAACAAACTAATTCTACTACTCATTTTGCATTTCGTTCTTCCTTCAATTTCATAAAGTATGTAGTCCTATTGTTGTTTGAAGTTTGATCACTGATTCTTACCTTATTTCACTTGAGTCTATTTTGCCACAATTCTTATGAACCTAGATTTAAATTCGGATCTACTTCAAGGCCTTTGGTGAATGTAATTCAAAGAATATTATCTTTGGTGCTCATGTTCATTTTGGTTGTGCTAGATTCAAATATAGGGCAACCATTTTTGTAACTCTAACTCTTGATGAAAAAGGATAATTTCTATGCCTTGGATGTATGTAAACTCTTGCCGACCACGTAATATTCCTGAGTCATCTTGTTTTGATTCTTTTTCCATTGATCTTGCATCTCACGACAAGTGGAAGAGTGTTTACTTCCCTAACAAGGAAGGATTACCATTATGATATAATTAGAGTAAACTTAACCACCTCTCCTATTATTGAAGATTTTGTTACCAAAGAACTCTTTATTCATTTGGAATCTTTGCAATATCCAAACAAGCTAACAATAATGTAACTAATAGACTATCTCTTCATGCTTAGTTTGACTAGGAAAAAGATTCTAGTATATTGGAAAATGTAAGAAGGCTCTACTCTCATCTGGTGCTTAATTACGGTTTTCCATGTTGGTAAACAATATTTTGCTCAGCTATACTGACTGACAACAGGAGTTGAGATTTGGTTATTATCCAATGCATAAATCTGACAACAGTATCATATTGTTTGTTAGACATTAAAACTAATGTTCACGAAAAGGTCCTGTATACTCGAGTAGCTGTTCTCAAATGAGTTTAATTATAGCATTATTATCCAGCAACTAAAATGGTTTTCATATTTAAAGGTCTTAAAAGAATAGACATCTTTAATTGTTATTTACACTATTGCCCTAAAAGAATCTGCTTGCACATGAGAGATTGCTATTGTCACTAGATTTAGTTGTGAATTATGGAGGATTTGATAAATTGCACAAACTAGTTACAATATTTCTTATCACTTTTGATTGATGCTGATGAAAGGGCAAAATGGCTAGTATATCATTTTCTTGAGTCTGGACTAATTTGAACATTAACCTAACTCAACTTGACTAAATGATAATAAATGTCTGAACTCTGAACAGACGAAATTTAACAAAAAAATTGAGAAACATTAGAGTATTCCTTAATTTTTCAAAGATAAGGTGAAAGAAACAAGTAACCCTCTCTCTCAACATGGCATACGAGATTCTATTGTCATCAATTTTTGATAAAAAAATTCTCTTTGCATTTTACACTCTTACCTACACCAAAGTCCCAGTTATCTGCTTCTCCTTCAATATTTAGTCCCCCTGCATGGAACAACAAGAAAAATAAGTTTGGAAGACCAATACTTAGGGGAAGGACTTTGCCAAGGAAACAACAATAGTAAAACTGTTGCATATGTATGTTTTTTAGTTGAAAAACAAGCAGCAACTTATAAAGTAGGTTAATGCTGTAGAAATTCCACCAATTTGTAATAGAACCCACTACTAGTTTCCCAAATTTGTAACTTACATAAATTTATGTGAAAATCAAACACTTATCTTAAAAACTATTTAAATCTCATTTAAGAAACATAAACTTATTTTTAAAATTAAAGGAGCGAAAAGATTAACTTAAGGGAAACTAGGGTTGCTTGTTAGCATTTAGTACATTAGGAAAACTTATCAGTTCTTCCTTTTCTTTCCAACAATGTAAGATCAAGAGACTTGTATCAAGTTAAGGGTTCAGACATTTTGTGAATTATGAATGTATTTTTCATTTCAGTATCTAGAAAATAATCTTGACCAACAATTAACGGAGGAGAATGAACAATTGATAAAACGAACAATAGACATTGTGATTGTTTTTATGAGTTTTTACATATTAAATAACCAAGGAAACTACTGAATGTAATTTTTGGAGTAGCAATGGTGCAATAACAGGCTTCTTAAAAAAAACGAATCATGTATTACAACAAGTTCCACCACCAAATTATGTGACTACTTGCTAGAATCTAGAAAATTAATTAGACAAGAGGCTAGAGAAAGCTTCCTGAAAAACAAATTAGGGGAAAAAGGATTTTCTGAATATCAGAAAACAATATTTTTGTTTCAGCTGATCACCCATGTTCTGTAGCAACTAGAAAAGACATCTTTAGAAGATTAGTGATAAGAATAACTAGAACTCAGGTAGAACATGGAAAAATAAAAGGCTAATTAAATATCAGTTTACATACACAATTAAAGGGTAAGACGAAGCATTCCAGCTTATGAGCTAACTTACTTGGAGATGTATCAGGAGCAACCAAGGCAATGCCTTCACTTGAAGCTGCCCGCTGTGCTCCAGATTTGATGATGAAATTTTCATCTGTACACGACAAGCCCGATAACCAGTAGAGAATCTGAAAACATGGTGAACAGAAAAGCAGTGATAACATTTATCAGCATATACAATAAGCAGAACTGTCCACATTTCCATTATCGTGCAACTAAATAAATGTTCAAAGATCACGAAAATAAAGGCACATCATCAGCAACCCAAAAAAAATCACCATTATGTTCAAATATCAAACACCAAAACGATAAACTAGATGAGTAGATTTCATCTAATGGTTTCAAGCTATTCAAAAGAATAAGTAAATTATTATACTGTATTCTAGAAACCCGCGATGTTATTACTGTTAATACTATCATTCCACTCTCAAAAATTCGAATCGGAGTGGGTGACATGAAAATATCGATCATGCCAAGATCGAAACCAAATTGGACCTCAACCGGGAAGCTTAGATGCCAGGTTTCGCCAACGCGTGAGAAAACCTCCAGAGTGTAAGCAGTCGCAAGAAAGCAGCAGAAAGACTAAAGGAGGGCTTTGATCTAGGGAACATATTCCAAAATATAAAGAGGGGGAGAAGGGAAGGCGGCGGCGTACGGGGAACTTCTGGGAAGGGGAAGAAGATGGGGGAAAGTAGATGGTGAAGGTCATGGCGCAGCCCAGCGTGGGGCTAAAGTGGCGGTACCGGCGATTATACCCTCCGAACATCTTGAAGCTGCTGATCTCCGTCGGCTTCTCCTCCATCTCGGTCGATTCTGGACTCGCCTCGCTCTCGAGATTGCTAGATAGGCAGAAGCGCAGAAGGTGTCTGAGTGATTGCTAATGGTACAAAATATGGGCTGGAAACGGAGCCCATGACAAATGCTTTTAGATTCGGATTGGAAAAGTGGGCCCAACGGTAAAATATTAATGATTCATTCTTTTATTTTTTTAATCTTGTAAATTAATCAAATTTTAATTTTAATTCTTATAATTTAAATTTTTTAATTTTAATCTCCGTGCTATATTTTGTTTGGTGTCACTGTCTTCACTTGAAACATAAACATAGACGACGTTATACGAAATTGACATGATTAATAATTGCTGATTGAATATTATTTACGTGGACAAGTCAAATGACGAATTTTTAAATTATAATGACTAAAATTAAAATTTAAATAAATCATAAAGATTAAAATTCGAATAAATTATTAGAATTAAAATTAAATTTTGAACAAACTATAATGACTAAAAATATGAGTTAAAAGAAATTATTATACGCCACTTAAAATGAGTTTGGATGAGCTGATTTGAATTTTTTTTTTTTTTTTTTTTTTTTGCTCATTGATGATGTGCTATTGCCCTCATTCATCGTCGTTAAATCATTCCCACGTCACTTTATTGATTTACTATTTTCAAAAAAGTATTTTTTTTATTAATTTTGATGATTTTAAAATAAACTGAGCTCACAACAAATTCTAAAAATATTTTCGTTATTTTTACTAATGTTCAGGGGCAAAAGAGCCTTTATCCCTTCTTTTTGGTAAGAAAAACATATAAATAACAGGAACATAAAACTTTTTAAAACCTTTCATGATTAGTTCAAATTTGGGGGCTTGATTTGAAGTTTTCTAGGGCTAAATAGTGGCCACCACAGCTCAGCTCTGTCCGCCCTCACTTGAACTAACTATTCTTCCGTCTTCTGAAGGCTTGGACTGTGCATTTGCATTACCTCATTGGTGGCCGAGATCGCTCGGGCCGATTTCGTATTTGGACTGGCGGGGAGGTATGCGTTTCTCGCCTTTCCCCCTCTTCTTTTGTACGCTGTATTAATAATGCACCTCTCTTTGTATAACATACTTTTTGGGGAAAAGTTTAAGATACTACCAATATTTCCTGAACGATATGTTTTATGGGGTCCTATTTCATGTAAAAGTTCAGTTAGGGGAGGAATTCTTTTGTTTTGAAGTTGTAATTTTGAAGCTATTCTTGATATTCGCTTCTGTTGGCTAATTTGAGTTGGGTTGATAGGGGAATGCGAGATTAGAATACTACCTCTGTTTAATTATTTGTGTGAGTCTAATTCTGCAGAACGTTACCGATATATTAAAGGAATCGCCCCATGAGGCTCAAATATTAATGGCAGAATCAATGTTTGGGTCGGATTTAGAGTGATTTGCTTATCATTCAAAGACAAAAATAAAAAATTAAATTTGATACTCAATGATTGTGTCATATAGTAATTTGTAGTGATAAGCATAGCCGATTCTTAACTAACACTATGATCTATTCATCTTTAAAGAGGTTATATTTACTAAAAGAACTTGGCAAACATTATTGTAATTGCAAATCACGAAATGGCGTTGAATACCAATAACATAAATAAACAAACAACATCATCTATCCTAGATATATCCACAAAATAATATGGGCATCCTACGTGCATTCAATATGTTAAGCCAGCAATATGACATTATCTGTGTTTTATAAAATTAGCCATACTTGACAGCCTACTAGTTAGCTTGAGAACGAATTGGTGTGAGATAACAAAGTTTGTTATATTAAACAACCTCATTGATAAAAGAGAAAGAGTACTGGCCTAGCTCTATCGCCAGGCCACTTCTTTTGCAATTTTAGTTTCTAACTAGGTAATCACTTATCCAAAAGCATTGTATATAAAGGGCCCAATCTCTTAGGAAATGACCCAATCTTTACCTCATATTCTTTAGTGATAATGTTGTACTTGATATGAAGCTCTCTAGTTGTGACTTGTTCCAAAAAATTTACTTTTATGATGTTACTATTGCTAATCACATTGTTTAAATTGCTGCTAGTTGCAACGTGAATTCCAACTTTATAACCATATATTAGAACTCAAAATTTTCTAGAATGCAATGTTGGCAGCATTAAGTGAAGATGAAGTTAGTGCTGACATAGATGGTGGACAAGTATCAAACCTTTAAACTTCCCATTCTTGAAACGATGCAACAAGAATGGGTGGGTGGAAAAGTATTGTTCAATGGACTAAGAATTTGTGTAACATAGAGGCATATGATTTTTGTTCTATAAAACATACATTTTTATTCAATTAACAAGACATTTATCCTGTGCTGGTTATATGTAAGGCAAGTATGCAAATACCTGTAAAGGAAGTGTTTTACGGATGAGGAAGTCCATCTGGGTAATAGTAAAACTTTAAGTAAAAATTGGTTATATGGTGGTAACAGTGATGATACGTTGTAGTATAGCTGAATTCAGAGAGATTTTGCAGTTCAAAACTGTGAAAAGGGAAAGGAAGACCACAGTGCTTGGCTGAAATATTCTCAGTGGCCAAAAAAATTTCATTGTTTAGTCAAATGGTGCTAAAGGAACTATGTAACCAAGCCCAAGGGTTTTGCTTGCTGTTTCTATCATACCTAGAAGGCTAGAACGTTTTGTTGGCTGTTTTTCAAAATTTTATAGCTTCGCTGCACCTGGCAGATCACACTTAACATCAATTTATCTCCACACAGGATACAATTCTCATTTCAAGTATATATATGATTTTCTTTACTTTTCTTATTTATTGCTTCCAATATCTTTTCCTATTTGAATTATGTAGGAAGTACTAATCTTCAATGAACTGCATTCAATAAATTATTTCTGCTTGTCTATCATAAAGAAGAAACATGTCATCATGAGTACTACATATGGATGGAAAGCTGGAAGTAAAATGCTTAGGCTAAATTTCAAGTTAACTGGACAATTTTTCCGGTTCTTCTCTGCTCGGCGTGCCTCTCCTTCACCATCAGTGAGTCTGAAGTCCAAGGAACTAGTTGAGGAAAAAGGGGAAGCTTTCTATGTTGTTAGAAAGGGATGTACTGTTGGCCTGTACAAAAGTTTAAGCGACTGCCAAATTCAAGTCAGCGCGGTAATTTACATAGATATGTATTTTTTTATTCTTTCAAATAAGTTGTTCAGGCCATATGTTTACCACTGCCTAAATTAAAAACTTTTGCATCTTTAGATCTTTCTTCATTTTATTATCAGCTACATGACAATAGGATTACTTTTCTGCTGCATAATGTTGCAAGAAGGTAGCATATTTGAATTCTTAATAAGATGAAGTACATTCATAGGATTACCAACTATCATGTCATGCTTGCTATTTTTTTCTTTGCAAAAAGAATTTCTGCTATTTTTATTTGTGTGCCAATCCATGCAGCAATAAGTTCTTGCTTTATCTTTTGTGCCAAGACCAATTACATATATAGGTTTGCAACTTTGCATTGCTTCATGAGCTTAAATTTACAAAATGATTGTTTTATGTTCACATTGACATGCATTAATTTATGTAAATGGTTTTGTTATCTCAATAGGATTCTCTTTGCCTATTGGATTGACATACATTTAACTATTATAAACAGTTTCTTAAGTTTGTTGCTAGATTGGTTTTAGCATAAGATTCCAGATAATCTTTACCTGTCGATGCATGAGTATTCTGAAAAGTATTTGTGACTTGGTGTTTCATGGAATATCCTGTATATGAATCTGACCTATCTGGCAGATATCTGATCCTCCTGTTAGCGTATTCAAAGGTTACTCACTGAAGAAAGAAACAGAGGAATATTTTGATTCTCGTGGACTAAAAAATGCTTTATATACATTGAATGCGAAGGACTTAAAAGAGGATCTATTTGGGCTCTTAGTTCCTTGTCCTTTTCAGGTAACATAATAATTTGCATGGTTTTGTTGTATTTGTGCTGAAGTGTACTATATTAAGAACTGTTTCCCTTTTCAATGAAACAATGGGAAAAAGAGATTGAGCTAATATAATATGTAGTTCAATATGATGACAAGTAGAGTTTTACGGGCTACTTTTACTATTAGTTGTCAGGTCAGATACTTGAAATTGATATCTAAATGAGTCAATTGAAATTGTTGAGTTGTTCTAAGATAAATCATGCGGTGCAGCTAGCATTCTGATGGTGTCGTAAGCCACACTGTTATGTGGGCAGTGTGGGGGTCATCAACACTTTTTTTTAAGAAAAAGTAAAAGAGATAACCACAGTGCATCTTTGATAAGATATGCACCTTGTTGAGATGGTGCTTCCTTTCATAATAAGTACCATTGAGATATTCTTCACTTCCGTGATGTCTGTTCACTCTTATTTCTTGTTGTTATCTTGCAGGAACCTGTTATAGCTAGTCATACCTCAGATTCTCCTGAAAAAACTAGTCTTATTGCAGATGAACCATTGAAGGAGTATCCCAAACTGGAGCATTCCAGTGAGGAAGAGCTACTATCTGATAATCCAGTAAGTTGCATTTTATGGATGCTTAAATCATGTTGCTATTCTACCTTGTGACTGGAAGATCCCATTTTGATTAGGTGCCATATCATCCTTTTGCTGATGGGTGCAGGGATGGATCCGCAATTCTGCATACATGTTATTTTCTACAATTTTCCTATTAGTACTATTCACATGTTAAATACTTATTTAAATAAATCTTCAAAATCATTCTTTATTTAATAGCTTTAAATGCCTCCTTAACAGAAACAGTTGTGTATTTTCTTCCTATACATTTACATGCTTGTCAATTAAATCTTTGTTTTCTTCAATTTATTGTCTTTTCCCACTAAATTTAGGATTTCAACGAAAAGTCATTAATTTCTTGTATCACTATTAAAGAATAATCAAAATTAAATTACTCTAACATATATCCAGCATCATAAATGAAACAATTAAACATATCATAAACTCCGACAGTATAAAAATTTAAATAAGATTAATTGAACAACCAATCCAACTATAAATACCACACAATTTGAATTTGTCTAGAAGTGATCAAAATGTTAGTTTAAAAGTGATTCAGAACAATATGATTTACTTGATCACTTTCAACCAAAGATGAATTTAATTTATTGGTATACAGTTGTCATGCACTCTTGAATTTGATGGGGCTTCAAAGAAAAATGGGGCAAAAGGTGGTGCCGGTGCAATCCTTCGTACTGAAGATGGACATGTGGTAAATATATACCATCCTATTTCCTTTGCTTTATACCTCTGATCTTCTGATCTTGTTTCCCCTTGATAGCGATTTTATTTTTAATATTTGAAAATAGATTTGTCAACTCCGTGAAGGCTTGGGTGCTGCAACCAATAATTGTGCTGAATACCGAGCATTAATCTTAGGCTTGCAGCATGCTTTGAAAAAAGGTTTTAAGAAAATTAGTGTTCAAGGCGACTCTCGACTTGTCTGTATGCAGGTTCACAATTAAAACATTTTATTGTATTTATCTCTCTCTTAATTGTTTATTTACTATAGATAGCTAGTCATCCAGCATATCTTCCACTTGCAGTCATGCTCGCATGCATTAAGAGAAGGATGAACTGTTAGTTTCTATCACTTTTTTTTAAGTAGGTTTCATTTTCTAACCAAAACATTGCTGATAGCCCAAGTATCGTAATTAAAATTGTTAAAATTAACTGACTTCTTCAGTTGATGAAGGTAAAGCCTTTAACTGTTAGATCCTCAAATAAAAAGAAAAAGGTGTTCCAAGATTATCAACACCCTTTTGTAGAATGTCTAGATCTTTGTTTGAGCATTAAAATTGAATTGCATTTGGATTGGAACTTGGAACCAAGACAATAAATCTATCAGATAATGCAAAATGATATTTCACAAACAAAGAATTACTACTTTGTAAATCCTGGGAATAAAATAGTCTATTGGAAGTACAATATCTGACAAGCATTATATAATCCACTGGTAAACTTTCCCTGATCAAATCAAGGTACTGTCCTCCACTAGGAATAGTTATGGACATAACAAAGATAGACTATTTATTACTTTCTTAAAGGGATGAGAAGAGTATGCTGGCCTTTGTATTTGTGAGAATCTCCAACTTTGAGGAAAGATATGCTTCCTAGACTATGCTATTTAGGACCCTACAAACACATATTGCACTGGTTTATTTTTTCAGCTTTTGTATTAATCAAGACCTCCAACTTAGAGTCTTAGAGGGATAAATATGCTAATCACACTATTCTCTGTGCTATTTAGGTTGATTGAATTACCCTAGAAACTCATTTAGCTGAAACTTCAAATTCTTGCAGCAAAACTCTTGAACCTTGTTTTGCTCATGCTTTTGCAGAAAAAAAAATAATGTCACTTAACCAAATATGTTTGTCTTCTTTTTGACTTGACTGTTCACCCTGTTCTGTATCATGCTCAAGATAGTCAACAAAAATATATACCATTACCACACATCTATTTTCTTCTATATATGCACATACACAATCATGATCTGTATGTTACTCTGAGATTCTTTCTTGTTTCTATCTAAAGTACATGGAATCTCTTTTTAGTCAGCTAAGGTAATCATACTTCTTAGTAACAGGTGCAGGGCTTGTGGAAAAACAAGAACAATAATTTGGCTGACCTGTGTAAGGAGGCCAAAAGACTCAAAGATATGTTTGAATCATTCAATATAAGCCACGTTAAAAGGGTATGTAGAACTTCTCTTTCATATTGATGTTAAATTTGGTGCATAACATTTTTGACAAAATGAGGAAGAGTTCATGTTTATGTTAGGCTAAAAAGAAAGTTAAAGAAAATGCAAAAAGATGCACCATATAATGTGGAATTTTTTCTTGGAGTTTATCAATGGTTAAGTGATAGATTTCTGTTTGGTCCCTGAAGAGCCATTAACTTACTATATTCTCCAACAAAAAGAGGTTATGAGTTTAGGCCAATACTATTTGAGATTTTAGTACCAAAAAAAAAATATGGAGTGCAAAAAACATAGAACATTTTTTTCACAGCTTGTTGTTGGATATAGTTTTTTACTGATAGCTACATGGTTAAATAAAAATGAAATGCATCAATTGTTAAACTATATATGATGCAGAAAGTTGAAAAATAAACCGTATAGAGTTACAAGGTAGATGGTAAGCCTGAAGACTTGTTGGAGTTTATCTTACTGGCTATAATATAACGACTTGAAAATATGAGAGCCAATCAGCCAAGAAATCATTTCTTAGGTGTATATTGTTGTGCATTATTGGTACTATTAATAGTTACCATTAAAACAACTTAGCTCACAGTAAAGAGTATCCTAAATAGAAGTTGCTTCCACTATTCTTTTGGATTGGTGCCTTCCATTCTGACCAAAACCAGTAGTCCTGAAAGCATTCGGTTCTCAAGATCAAGTGGCATTAGGAACAACAATAAGACCAATTGAAGCATCTTAAGCTCTTGATGAATTACTTGCAAAACACTAGATGAATAACATTAGATGAATTTTGAACTGGGAGCAAGAACTTTGGAGCCTCACCCTCAAAAAGCATGAGCTGAATTCGAACATAAGTTAAACAAGTTGTTAGCTCATGAAAAAAAAAATTCTGATTTGTACTATATTTGCTGACTTCATTTTCACATATAAAAAGTTAGTGAAGTTTTGGTGTCAACTAATTCAAAGGCTGTATTTTGTTACATGATTCACCAAATCAAACCTGCTCGTATTATGTTTTTTCATATGCATTTTCAGTGACATTTATCTTGTTTATTACTTTTTAAGGGGATGAATTCTGCTGCTGATGCGGAAGCAAATTTAGCCATAGATCTTCCAGGTAAGGAATTGAGCCAAGTTGTGTATATTTCTTGCTTAGGGCTTGTTTGGAAACTCTTTAATAAGAGAAGGGGAGAAGAGGATTGAAAAGGAATTTCAATAATTTGGGGAACTCCCCTCCCTTCTCCAGAACTCCTCACAATCCAAACAAGCCTAAAGTGTTGTTTGGAGCTAAGATCATGATATGATGAATCTGCAGCTGGTGAAATATATGAGTGCTGATTGTGATGGTCGAGGACATTCTTCTCTTCACTGAGAGATGAGAGCATCCGGTTTTAGATTTCATGGGGGCATTTGTCGTCCATCACCTCATTTCAAAAATGCTGGTGCTTGAATCTCACCGTTGGATTTTTCAGGTGATGTTTTGTAGAATTAGTTTAAAGTAATATCTAAAGGCAGGTTTCACATAGGTTGTACACATTTATCCAATTGCAAAACAATTATCTTTCCTATATACGAACAATCTACCATAGATGGAATAATCCGCAACTCCAACACTTCAACAGGACGGTCGGTCGTACTCTAAATTTTACTTCGTAAGAGCCCCAATTTGCAAAAGTTCTCATTTGCAGTGCATTGCCAGAGAGAAGGATCCTTTCCAACAAAGAGTAATACATCTTGGGCACTCAAATATTTAAGACCATGATTTAAACTTTCGTACCAATATCAATATCATTCTCAACCGATATTGGTATATACCATAACACTGAATTGTATGCCATAAAAACACTCAATATCATTCGATAAAGATATTTTTTTTTATTTTAAGCTTCAAATTCATAAATGTGTGAGACTTGAATGAGAAATGTGAGAAAGTCCACCAGATATTTAAAATATTTTGAGCAAATATCCAAAATCATAACTTTCTCTTCTTCTTTTTTCAAAACCATAACTTTAAATTGAATTCTCCCAAATTCATAACTTTTTTTTCATTTTTTCAATTTTGCCCCCATATTGTTGGTTTGGACCTTGGCTGACCGGTTCAATAAAATTTGAATCGATTCAACAGGGTTTAATGAAAAAAAAAAGGTTTTTAAGTATCGACGGACGTGGAACTGGAGCACGTAACTTATTATTCACACTTCTTCTCCGATCGGCGTTAGAAGTTCTGGAGACTGAAGGTTTTCTCCGGCGCCTTGCTTTGTTGACGTCGCATTTGCTCTTCCCCATGCTCGGATGTGTCGTTTACTCAACTTTTGCTCAATCGTTTTCTCTTTCCCGTGCTCTTCCATACTTTTAGCTAGCTCGACCTTGTTGCTACTAATGACTTTTTTTGTTGACGCTCAAACATTTTTAGATCTGAACTTTTCTTTGACATTTGATGATAATGAGTATGACTGCATTGAGGAAGAGCTTAGTGATGAGAGGATAAGAGAAAAAGTGGAGGCAATTGAAGAATTTCCAAATTCTATTTTTACTTCTAGTGATGTAATTGAAAGATATTTTTCATTGGAGGAACATACGTAGGTGACGGTGTGGAGAATATTCACACAAGCGATGA
Source organism: Canna indica (assembly GCA_034359265.1). Classification (NCBI taxonomy): domain Eukaryota; kingdom Viridiplantae; phylum Streptophyta; class Magnoliopsida; order Zingiberales; family Cannaceae; genus Canna; species Canna indica. The sequence continues at coordinate 2,645,430 of CP136891.1, forward strand.
GGAGACTGAAACATATGTGAACAATGATGAAGATGTCATTCCTTCTAAATCCTACGATGTTTTCACTTCTGAAGATGTCAATTGCATTGATTTTGACTTCACAGACGGTTAGTATGACATAGGAGATCATGATTTTCAAGTCGAAGAAGAAGAAGATAACACCCTGGTAAACTCCATGAATGTTTATCCAATTGATGATGATTCACAGACTTCAGAATTGTATCTACATCAGGTAATTTATTTGAAAATAATAATGTGTCTTTCATACTTTTCTGAAAGTTTTGATAAAGTATGGAATCATTACTTTTGCACTTCTAGAGTATGGAAGTTGGATTTTTCTGTGTATTAATAGTGATCTATAGTTTTGATAAAGTGTGGAATTTGGTTAATGATTTATTTCTTGGAATTCTAGAGTTTTCTCAAAGTATGGAATCATTATTTTTGCACTTCCAGAGTATGGAAGTTGAGTTTTTCTATGTATTAATGACATTCTATAGTTTTGATAAAGTGCAGAATTTGATTAATGATTTATTTATTAGAATTCTAGAATTTTCTCAAAGCATGGAATCATTACTTTTGCACTTCCAGAGTATGGAAGTTGGGTTTTACACAAAAAAACCCAACTAGAGAAAATAGTAGTTATGTTGTTTATAATGTATACTTGTATATGTTACCCTATGTAAAACTACAATAATCATACCAGTATAAGACATTCCATACTTTCACCAAAGTATAGAACTTGAGAAAATATCATTCCAGGTATCATTTTTTTAGACCAGTCTAATAGATACCATTTGTAATGATTATATTTGAATTCTGTCTAATAGTCGTATTCGTTGATAGATATTTCATACTTTTGTGAAAGTATGGAATTATATAAAATATCAGTCCAGTTATCATTTATTGGATATAAGTCTAATAAATACCAGTCTTGTATTAATTTCAGATATTTTTTGATAGAGATAGTTTCAGGAGAGCTCTTACCACTTATTGCATCAAGCGAAATTTTGAATTGAGACGCATCCAAAGCAATAATCACTATATCAAAGTCGGGTGCAAAGAGCCCAATTATTGTTGGACGTTGTCAGCAATCGGCAGGGATAAATTTCAAATAGTGACTTTTGTCAATGAGCACAATTGTACTGTTGCGAGGCTGAACTTGGACCATCGACAATGCACTACCACTTTTGTTGCGAATCACATAAAGGAGCATCTTTTGGACAATGAGAAAACCAATAGTAGTTTCGTTATCTCTGAGATAAGAAAGATATTTGGAGTGCGTATATCTTATAAGAAAGCATACAATGCACTCCAAATTGCTCTAGTTTCCGTTCGTGGTGACTATAATCAATGCTACAAAGATTTGCCAGTATATCTTAGGGAACTAAGGATTCATGACTTTAAATCAAAAGTTAAATTGATGAGTTGTTCCTTGACCCACCGTTTCTGACGTGTCTTCTGGGCTTTCGGTGCAAGCTTGCGTGGATTTAGAGAATATATGCGGCCTATATTATGTATTGATGCAACACATCTGAGAGGTAAATACCCATGTGTTCTTATGATTGCAACTTCTATTGATGCAGAAAATAGACTTTTCCCCGTGGCATTTGCTGTGACTGAAATTGAAAAAACATAAACATGGGAGTGGTTTTTGGATGAACTTTTTAGATGCATCCCCGGTTATAGGGGATTAAGTATTATGAGTGATCGGAACCCGGGCATTATAGCTGCTGTGAGAAATGTCTTTTCGGATGCTGCGCATGGATATTGTATGGTTCATCTTGCAAAAAATTTAGTACATGATGTTTGTTCAAAAGATGTTGTGCCCTTGTTTTGGGCAGCTGCAAGATCAACCACGGAACATTCATTTAATGAATGTATGCAAAAGATATTGGCTATTCATGAGCAAAGTTACCAATGAATATCTCAATTAGAGAAGGAGAAATGAGCTAATTTTTTTTTCCTCGGTAGGAGGTATGATATCATAACAACTAATTCTGTGGAATGCTTGAATGTATTATTTAGGGAAGTTCGTGGGTTGTCAATCACAACATTGATTGAGATGACAAGACGTAAGGTCTCGGAGTGGTTCTTGAAGAGACGTAAAGTTTCTCTTACATTGACCACTACTTTGACTGGAAAAATGGAAATAATTTTAGCAAATAATCGCCACAAATGTCGTTGGCATACTGTGCATCCACATTGGGACCATTGCTACCAGGTACAAACATCATACCAAACAGTTATTGTTGATTTAGCTAATAGATCATGCTCTTGCAGGAAGTTTCAACTTTATGATATTTCTTGTTCACATGCTATGGCTGTTATCGATTATTGTAGTCTTGACCCTTATGAGTATTGTGAGCGCTATTTAACTGTTGAGACTTATAAAAAAATATATGAGGATAAAATTTATCCGACAAGAAGCAAGCAATATTGGCATAGAGAACCTTATGATATCGAAGTGAAACCACCCCAATCTCTTAGCACAACCTGGTAGAAAAAGAAAAAATAGAAGAGAATCAAGACATAGTGGCAGACTTCAGAGGAAGTGCTCAAGATGCAAACAAGTAGGGCATAACAAACGTTCATGCAGAGCTCCCCCACCCAGCTGACAACATACTTCATTTCATATTTTGGATACCATTTAATGTATAACCATACTTCATTTTTGAATTTTGTATGAGTTAAGCTCAGAAGAAGGCATTCTATACTTTCCTAAGCTTAAATCATACAGAATGAACTAGTGAAAGTACTAATTTTGGACTATGTATCACAATTACTATCTGTTAATATATGAGTTGAATTCTGTATGAGTTAAGCACATAAGAATACATTTCATACTTTCATGAAAGTATGAAAGTATGGAACTGGTGAAAATACTAGTTTTTTTCTGTCAAAATGTCAAATAGTCAAATTGCATATTCTTTCTAAAGTCTGAAAGTTTAATTCTGTATGAGTTGAGCACAGAAGAAGACATTCCATACTTTCATGAAAGTATTGAACTAGTGAAAATACTAGTTTTTTTCTGTCAAAATGCCAAATAGTCATATTGCATATTTTTTCTAAAGTCTGAAATTTTAATTCTGTATGAGTTGAGCACATAAAAAGACATTCCATGAAACTGGTAAAAATACTAATTTTTTTCTGTCAAAATGTCAAATAGTCATATTGCATATTCTTTCTAAAGTCTGGAAGTTTAATTCTGTATGAGTTGAGCACAGAAGAAGACATTCCATACTTTCATGAAAGTATAGAACTTGTGAAAATACTATTTTTTTTCTATCAAAATGCCAAATAGTCATATTGCATATTCTTTCTAAAGTCTGAAAGTTTAATTCTGTATGAGTTGAGCACAGAAGAAGACATTTCATACTTTCATGAAAGTATAGACCTTATGAAAATACTAGTTTTTTTCTATCAAAATGTCAAATAGTCATATTGCATATTCTTTCTAAAGTCTGGAAGTTTAATTCTATATGAGTTGAGCACAGAAGAAGACATTCCATACTTTCATGAAAGTATGGAACTAGTGAAAATACTAATTTTTTTCTGTCAAAATGCCAAATAGTCATATTGCATATTCTTTCTAAAGTCTGAAAGTTTAATTCTGTATGAGTTGAGCACAGAAGAAGACATTCCATACTTTCATGAAAGTATGGAACTGATGAAAATACTAGTGTTTTTCTATCAAAATGCCAACTAGCAAATTAAACAACTCAGAATTTCAATTAGCCAACAAGTTTTTGTCATAGTACTCATAAGAATTTTAGGGTATGATAAAATACAAATTAAACACTGTATAATTATATTACACTTTGATAATCCTCTATCAAATAGGGGATTATAAATAGTTTTTGTTTCAAACTGTCATCGTACGTTACAGAATCACTGTTGAATAAGAGAATAAGAGTCATATAAGAATGTTGTTGCAAGCACAAGCCGAAACCTTTTCATGTGCTGTTGATTCCAGTCCATTTGTTCTGATTTGATCAAATTTTCAATATACTTCATCAGAAAGACACCACAATCAACGATATTTTGTTGAGGACATTCAAACATTTCTTTTCTCCAACCTTGGGATTTCATCTAGATGCTCAGGTTGGGGCATATGTCATCCAAATGTTCATTTGGCATGGATTGAAGCAATGAAACATTATCCTCGAAATCTTTGGAGGAGCCATGGTAGGACCACATTGAATTTAGATGAAAGAATATTTTTTGCTCAATGTCCACCACAAGGAGATGCCAATGTCCTCCGGTATCTTTTTCTTGATTTGCATGTCGGAGGCGGCTACTATTAATGGGCATAAAAATATATTTAGGAATAGATGACACGACTGATGACCTTTGGATGGAATTCAATGCAGCAGTCTCATGACTTCTATAATATCTATGGAAAAAGAAATAATTTTTTAAGTTTAAATTTCATACTTTATCAAAATTATATAATGTCATTAATACACAGAAAAACTCAACTTCCATACTGTGGAAGTGCAAAAATAATGATTTCATACTTTGTCAAAACTCTGGAATTCCAAGAAATAAACCATTAACCAAATTCCACACTTTATCAAAACTATAGCATGTCATTAATACACAGAAAAACTCAACTTTCATACTTTTGAAGTGCAAAAATAATGATCTCATACTTTGTCAAAACTCTGGAATTCCAAGAAATAAACTATTAACCAAATTCCACACTTTATCAAAACTATAAAATATCATTAATACACAAAAAAACTCAACTTTCATACTGTTGAAGTGCAAAAATAATGATTCAATACTTTGTCAAAACTCCAGAATTCCAAAAAATAAACCATTAACCAAATTTCACACTTTATCAAAACTATAACATGTCATTAATACACAGAAAAACTCAACTTCCATATTGTTGATGTGCAAAAATAATGATTCCATACTTTGTCAAAACCCTGGAATTCTAAGAAATAAACTATTAACCAAATTCCACATTTTATTAAAACTATAGAATGTCATTAATACACAGAAAAACTCAACTTCGAAGTGCAAAATTAATGATTCCATACTTTGTCAAAACTCTGGAATTCCAAAAAATAAATCATTAATCAAATTTCATACTTTATCAAAACTATATAATATCATTAATACACAGAAAAATCCAACTTCCATACTCTCGAAGTGCAAAAGTAATGATTCCAAACTTTGTCAAAACTCTGGAATTTCAAAATTTTACAAAATAAATGATAAATTACCTCGAAAATTATGCTCAAATATATATGATTAATTGGGTTGCTACAAGCATTCCTTAATAAGATTGACGCATAGCCATTAATCGTGTCGTCGTCTATGAGCGCATCGAAGTCTAGTATATTCCATAAACATTCCACGTTTAAAAAGTAATGCCAATATAATCATTGCTCAACCTAATCAAATAAAAAATACTAATAAGTATTCAATCTACTACAACATTCCAGCATACTCACTCACAAATACAATTATTGTCCCGCAATAACAATTTAAATTGTAGTAACACTCACTCTAATTTATTCAAAGTTAGAAGTAAATTGGCAATGTCCTCCTCCGCATCTTTGAATTCATTTCTTATCTGCACCAAAAATAAGAAGAGAGTTGTTGTCATTATAGTTATTTGGCTGCATTCTTATACACTTCGAAGAATTCAATTTTTACCTTTCGAAGAATTTTTTCTTTTGCGGCTCCATGCTTTTTAATTACGTTAGTTTTCTTATCTTTTTTCTCCTCATCTTCATCATCCAGACTTAAATTCAATGGAAAAATTGATGTGGTATCTTTTGTCTCTTGTTTGGACCTCTTAGTGTATCTCTTTGCAACAACTTTTTTCTTTCTTTTGCTTGGCTCTGGGCTTGCAACAGTAGCCATGGTTGGTTCCGGGCTTGCAACAACAGTAGCCATGGTTGGTTCCGGTGTTGCAACAAGAACTTTGGTTGGTTTCGGGCTTGCAACAAGAACTTCTTCAACCTTCTTCTCAATTTTTTTGGCTTTTTTGCCATTTATTTTCTGCCAGAGGGGGTTCTCCTCATTTCCCTCAGATTATATTTATTCTTTTGAATTGATGTCCTCCTAACAATAGTCCTATATACAATGCTGGGGTGAGAGGGCATGCATCAACAATAGATCTCTTCTTCTGCCTTATTTTTTCTTTCATTTCCCTTCGTAAATATCTATCTATGTGTTCTTGACAGTATTCTGTTACAAAGTCAATCAACAAATCTTCGGCCGTCTGAAAAAAATTACATAATAAAAAGTCATTTCATAGTTTGGTGAAAGTATGAAATTAGAGAAAATACTATTGGACTAGAATATATATGCAACTTCAATATGTAACTTCATACTCTAGTGCGTGGCTGGAATAAAACTTGTTATTCGGCTGAAGTAATAAGATTTTCAACAACTTGAAAATGGGTCACAGCCTCCCATTTGGACTCGAGGGTCCTTGTTTGCCAGTTTATAATAACTCATTTTCACAATCTGGGCTTATTTGGTATGACTTTGGGAACCAAAATGGGAATATGTTCAAAAAACCAACCCTGTCAAAGAAAATATAATCCATAAAACAGGTTATTAACAATATAAAACAAAATATTGACATATAAAATATCATACTGACCAGCAAAAGAATAACACAACCACGCATATATGTGGCAGATGGGTTAGCTTGTTGTTGTTTAACTACTAATCTGATTCTTTCCCCAATGGAGGGGATTTGTCCAGCTACGAATGAATATATACAATTGGACCAATTGTACTTACTAATGTCATTCAGGTTAACTACATAACCCAACAAATAACTCGGTACACGATATTCGGGAGTACAAAACAATATACAGGAAAATACATATAAAATGTACAAACGACAAAAATCCTCTATATCTTGACGATTGTTGGAGTCATGCACTTGAATCATTAGGTCTTCAATTTGTGTCCTACTAGGTGTTGCTCCATCCGAAAAAAAATTGGCCTTCATATAGCCCTCGCAAGTGGCTTCACTTGCCTATGGAGTTGGAATTAATTCTCCATTATTAGGCAGGCCTAAGAGGAGAGCCACGTCAGATTCTGAAAACGTCACCTCCTTTCCTTTGAAGTTAAAAACTAGGTCTTTAACCCACTGCTTCATAATTAAGAGAAGCAAATTCCTAGACATTAGGAATTCTCCTATGTCCAGGAATATTCCAAAAGGGGTGGTTTGTATCAGAGCTTTCTCTTGTGCACTTATGTGAATGCTTTGCAGGTTGCCCCAATTGTGCTCTGAACCTAGTCAGAGGAACCTTCTGAATCTGTCTACATAGCAAGTCCATTGAAGGACATGTCCATGTACTTTTACCACTCTTGAGGGTGGTGCATATGAGGGTTCTGCTAACTCTGTTCCACAACCTTCATCTGGTTGATTTGGAGCTTGCTAACTTCTATCATCAATTGGGTCTGCAACATAAGTAGTTTGTTATTTAAAAAATAAGATAAGATCTAATCGTTAATAAACAAAGAAAACAACAGACTCATACCTGCAAAGCTAACCTTGCGAGTGTTGTGTCAGGTTCTTATTTTCCAAATATAATTCTAAAAAAACTAAGCACCACATTTATTGAAAATAAATGAATCATTGGATCAATGACATATAGAAGTCTATATAAGCCTTAATGGTTCAATATTGGACTAATTTATGACTCATATATGATCATTCCATACTTTTCCAAAAGTGGGGAAAGAAACTGAATTTATAATATTTCAAAAATATTTCAATAAATTTGCCAAAAAAATTATATATATAAGTCAACATTAAGCTAATTAATGCAATATTACCCTAATCTATGGCAATTCCATACTTTTGCAAAAGTATGGAGTTGCATTTACATTATACTATTTCATAAGTTTATCAGCCTATATGTATGTAATAGGATCATATAAAATCAAATAGTATTTGGACTCAAATAAAACCAAATAGTACTCAATAAAATAATATTCAATACTTCTTTAAAAGTCTATAACTAACAAAAAAAACTAGATTTCATTCAAAATATGAAATCATTGAATAAATAAAATATAGAAGTCTATATAAGCCTTAATGATTTAATATTGGACTAATTTATGACCCATATATGATCATTCCATACTTTTCCGAAAGTGTGGAAAAGAACTGAATTTATAATATTTCAAAAGTATTTCAATAAATTTGACAATAAACGATATATAGAAGTCAACATTAAGTTAATTAATGAATATTACCCTAATTTATGGCAATTCTATACTTTAGCAAAAGTATAGAATTGCATTTACATTATACCATTTCATAAGTTTATCAACATATATGCATGTAATAGGGTTATATAAAACCAAATAGTACTCGGACTCAAATAAAACCAAATGATACTCAATAAAATAGTATTCTATACTTCTTTAAAAGTCTATAACTAACCAAAAAAAACTAGATTTCATTCAAAATATGGAATCAATATCTACATGCATATATAAGTCTATATAAAGCTAATTAATGCAATATTATCCTAATTATTGACAAATCCATACTTTTGCAAAAATATGGAATCACATTAAAATCATACTATTTAATTTCTATAAATCTTGAAAATTTGAAATTAGGGCACAAGCTCATAAAGGACTCAAATATAATCAAATAGTATTCAATAAAACAGTATTACATACTTTTGCAAAAGTATGAAATTGCATTGAAATTAGATGAGCTATTCTTAAACAGTAAACAACAAAATGTGTAATGTGTAACAATTAAAGGTAATAAATAAAAACTAAGGAAGCAGTTCATAAAAGTTAGAATTTATACCACTTGAATTTGAAAAATTAGGGCACACCATCAAAGTTACAGTAAGGAGCTTACCTGCGAGGTTAAGAGCTTTAAAGAACTTGTCCGGAGAATGGGACAATAACACTAGGTATGATGCGACGGTTGGAGCGATTTGAGAGGCAACAAAGGACGCGAGAACACAGGGTGACAGTTTGCTTCAAGGGCTTTGTGCGGGATGCGAGAACACAGGGTCGCGATTTCCTTCCAGGGATTCGACCGGAGAAGACAACAAAGGACTGTGGTTTCCTTCCAGCGATTCAAGCGACAACAACAACGACAAAGGCGACGACAACGACAAAGGAAGACGAAAGCGCGATCGGTAAAAAAGTAAAAAGTAAAGTCCATCAATAAAAAAAGTAAAATGTCGTAGAGAGAGATAGAGCAGGAAACCCTATGAACCGAGTTTTTTCATTAAACCCTGTTGCACCGGTTCAAATTTTATTGAACCGATCGACAAACGTCCAAACCAAAAACCAGGGGGCAAAACCGGAAAAATGAAGAGAAAATTATGGATTTGGGAAAATCCAATTTCAAAATTATGAATTTGAGAAAAAAAGGAAAGAAAGTTATGGTTTTGGATATTTGCTCAAACATTTTTATAACCCTCAGTTTGGCTAGTTTTCTAGCCGTTAGACCTAAATCAAGCATATTGATGTGGTACAATCAATACAAAACTTGTACCACCCAATATAATCAGCATGAATAATATTTTATATGTACCACATTATACCGCTATTAATTTTTAAAAAAACCAACAAATACTAGGGTTTGGTATGATATGATATTTCAAAAAACTATGCATGAGATATAGCAATTTCATGACTGATACAGAGCAACTAGCAACACATAGTAGGAAGATATTCTAACGTCCCAAAAGATTGAATTCAACCAATAACGTATGCAAGAATATTGACACTGCAGACTACCAATTCTAGTGCTATAGTACACTAAAAAACAGGTAACAGCATCAATTTGTTCACAAAAATGCCAATGCATAGATAACCAAAAGGCAATCTACTCAAAAATAGATAAATATGTACATTAAAATGGTGGAATTCTTTGCAAAATTAAAGAGACTCCGCAAATTGTGGGGACTCCAGATCAAGCTCCTGCTTCATGACACAATTCATTAACCACTCACTGCTAAAGGTCCACACACCTTTCTTTGCAGCTAACAAAGCCTCTGACATGTCTTCTTCACATGCCACAAAAATGGTTTTTGACGGCTCCTCGATGCAGGCCAGACTTTTTATTACCTGCACATTTTGATTGCAATAATTGACCATTCTTTACCTTTATATTGGAAGCTTACCATTTCATTCATTATTAAAGAAGTCTCCATATACTAACAAATAGCTTGTTGTGCAATTTACATGAAGCAAAGATACGGGATCTCTCTGAGTTCAGAAATAGTTCAATGAAAATTTGTAGGATTTTACATTTGATAGAAGAGGAAAAATGTCTGCGTATGACCCATGAAATATGTTAAAATCAAGGGAGACCGCCAAGGACAAATAACACCAATGTTAAGTATTTAATCATGCTAGATATCATGGTGAATGCTGCATGAAGCATTTAAGATAATAATGCAGCATTTTAACTTAGGATAAAATAATAACTTAAATTTCAAAAAGTGAGATAATACAGTGAAGGTGAAATAATCAAGTGCCCGTGCCATATTCTATAGACAGATAAAATTCCAGTTCCAAGTAAATAAGTATTCTCCATTAAACTACTAGGGTTTTGTGGACTTCTCATAATAGTGGATGGAGAACTGGTTACAGAACAATCATTCTTGGTACATCTATATATGAAGCTTTGCTTTTTGAATGCGAGCTATCTATGAAATTCTGATTTTCTGAATGCTTCACACTTTTCTATTCATTGTTAACCAACATGAATTGTCTAAAAGAGAAGTCACTTTTCTAACCCCTGCCAAATTTATTTTGTCAATAACAATGTCAGTGTTGTAGCTTAGTAATCTTAATCTTTAACAAAATATGGTGCAAGACTATGATGCCTATGTACCCTAAACGAAAATTGAAAAATTAACAATATGTTTTGATGTATTAAAACCTATGGAATACCATATAAATATATATTAAGCTATACTTGTGGAAAATGATTACTAGTCGCCAAAAGATGCAATTTATGAATAAAAGTGAAAACAACAACATATTACAAATAAGCAAATATCGTTTGTAGTTTCTATTATCAAATTCTTCATTTGTCATGATTTGACCACTTATCACAAAGTTGACACATAAAATTACAGAAACATAAAAAGAATAACCCATGTAATGTTAGGACCAGAGAAACATACATTGCCACCAGCTGACTGAATAATGGTTGAAAAGACACCACTAGAAGGCTGAATATGCTTCGCAAGGCACACATGGTATCCTCTGAGCAAGGAGTGGGGATTCATTTTTGCTCTATTAACTGCATCTCTCAATCCACTCTTGTACTTCAACAAATATTCTTCATCTTCTAGAATGAATGGTGACTCCTCTGTAAAGGAGAAGGAAATAGGTTCTTCAAAGTTAAATAATTGTATTCTGACTTTCTAAACAGTAAGGTCTTAATGCCTTATGTTAAGTAGTCGAAAGAATCATTCCTATGAAAAGGACCATAGAACAACTGATGCATCACCAACCCTTGAAGAGATAGAGAATGAGGGAAGAGAGATAATAGAGAGACAAAACGATAATATTATTTCAACTTATTGCAAGTTGTCATCTCTAATGCTCAAAGGGCTACAAATATATAGGCTACAAACCCTAACCCTAATATCAACATAAAGGAAACATAACATGAAAATAAGTCAACAACTAATTAACTATAACATGACTTGAATAAAGTCTTTGTGAATCAAAATCAAAGGAGAAACAAAGGATACTAATATGTTCACTAATTGGAATTGTTGTTCTGTATTATCAATGTATACCTGTGTCAGATCTAACAGATTAAAGAAGAGCATAAAACTCACCTAAAAACCTGCCTTCCCTGAAGCTTGACTTCAACCAGTTTGGAGACACTATCCATGCTCTGGTAAAAAAATGCAGAGGTAGACTATTAGTAAGAAGAGACATGATGCATGAAACAAGCTACACCACACCAAAAAGAACCAGCTATTTTCCAACATTCAGGATCACCCTTTATCAAAGAAATGAAGTCCATGGCAGGTCAGGATACTTCAAATCACCATGCTAGTAATATTTAGGTTTTGAAGCATGACATTTGCTATGGTTTCAAGCAGCAGGCATACTTGGATTATCTCTACAAATAATAGGGTTTTAGATGCCTTTATGGCTTTACATATTTTTGAACTATCCCATTCCACAGAATGAACCCAAAACATGGTACTTAAATCTTACGTGGTTGCATTATAATGCCAACATTGTTGAGGAAACTTACCCAGAGCATAGAGCTAGAGAGAAGTTCAAAGTCTTTCTTGCTTTTACTGTTATGACATGTGTGCTGACACTCCCATCAGAAGTGACAGACCCCCCAAGTTCCTCAACTACCTACAGAATTCAAAATATAATAAATAATAACAGCTTTTGACAGAAATGAAATATATATTTAAGTTAGTTCATGTAACAATACAGTAATTAAGAATTAAGATTAAGTGACAGCCCCCCAAGTTCCTCAACTACCTTCAGAATTCAAAACATGATAAATAATAACAGCTTTTGACAGAAATGAAAATATATGTTTAAGTTAGTTCATGTAATAGTACAGTAATTAAGAATTAAGATTCTCAATGAGAAACATAGATAGTGATGGAGAAATCATGTTAAAAAAATTATATTTACCAGACTGAGGAATCTTAAGATTTTAAAATTTCATTTCCTGCAATATGATAAGAAAGAAACTTGGGACCATGCCTTCCAAAGATAGGTTCATCATGGTATTAGTTTAAGTAGAATTTGCTTGACGGATGCAAGTGCAGTTCGGCAAGATCTTTCTTCAGCTCAAAATTAGGCATCAAAATGTTCTAATTTACTTGGGAAAATTCTATTATATTCAAAGAACTATCCAAGGTAATACCTCATTCTGGATTAAATTGCTATTTCTTTTTACCCCTAAGAATAAGATGAAATGCACAAAAATGAATTAGAAGAGGATCCAGGCAGCAATAACCAAGAACTGATTGTTAACATCATTTCAACAATTCAACTCTCCAAAATAGCATTTTAGAATTCAGTATAAATAAGAAATAAGACATTTTAAATGTCTACAAGACAGCAACAAGCTTACCTTAGTAAGCCATGTCTTCTTGACATCATCAGCAATATCCATGAACATTATTCTAGGATAACTTTCCATTAACACTATGTGATCACTAATGGTACCTGACATTTGTCCTGCCTTATGAATTCCAAATTTTATAGAGTGGTTAGGCAGCACTTCATCAACATCTTTACATTTAGAGGATTTCAAGGACCAATCATCACAGGAAATGTCCTGATTTGACTTCTCACAACAGTTGGTAGGGTGAGATCCCTTGACTCTCTTTGACTTAAGTGAAGACAATGAAGCTTCCCAGATTGGTCTTTTTAATCTCTGCTCACAAGAATGAAGTTTATCATCAGAATCAAACTCCTTCTCAGCATCTTTTAGGCCAATTTCATTGCCGTTGCAGCCCACATTACCTGAAGAAACCAAATCAGTAAGACACAGAAACCAATTTCGAGGAGGGAACATGGCAAGATAGAAATTCCTATGACCAACATATGCAAGGAATATAACGCCTACATAAAAATTGTTCTGTCTTGGTATTGCCAAGCTAGGAACCATGATAAACTGCATAAAATTATTATCAAACAAGCAACCCATGAGTTAATGTACTGTGCTTTAGGTTTCTTCTACATATTTACCTAGAGGAAGGAAATGAATATTGAATATCATTATTGAGCAAGTATAGAGCTAGGAGAAAATTTTGCTCAAACCTTCATACAAAAGAACATCCAATAATAATCCTAGTTTGCTACTGTATGCTGATTTTGATCTTGAGAATTTGGAATGATGATGGAGATAATACAAAATAGACAAAAAGATTTTAGTGAAGGCACTATTGTAATCAAGTTTAAATAATTTTATATAATTCCTTTGTGAAACAAATTACACCAAAAATCAACTACTTATTCTTGTCAGCCTCAATGTCGCAATATGTTAGAAATCCCACAGAAATTATTTCTCAATCAGAGCAATGTTTGGAAACTAGCATTTCTCATAGTCATTGAACATCCAGGAGTTTTAGAAGCATTACTTGATAGCTTGGTAGAACTGGAAGAGAAAGGCTTAATATGTTGTGAAGAGTTTACAGTACTTGTATCCTTGTTTGCATGAGCAACCATAAGCATTGAACCACCAGGAAAAGAAAGTGCCCTCCTAATATCTGCTTTGATTGGTAGTTTCCTAACTTTTCCTTTCCTGTCCACCTCACCCAATGCTACAAAACCCTGTGTTGCAACAATGAAAGATGAACTAACAGAAATTACCATGATTTATTGGAACCACAGAAACTACCATAGAGAAGTACATTAATTGTCATGGATTTCAGATACAATAATTAATTGGCATAAGCAAAAAATAGTAAGAATGAAAAATAAATGACCTTTTTATTTATTATCGTGCATGTGCAATGCAAATTATGTTGAATTACACATTGAAATAAAAGGGCAATCCAAATGAAAGGTCTAGGGAGAGCTATTATATACAGCCTTACCCTTGATTAGCAAAGATGCTATTTCTTCTTGAATTACATTGCAATATAAACCAAAATATTATGCAATAGGTAAATAGAGAATATATACAGCATTTTTTTTACTTTCTTAGGATTGTAAGGTTCTTCAAAAATCATCAGCAAAAAGGAAAAATGAATGTTGCAGGTTTGGAAAGACAAAATTAATCAAAAAGAAACACGAACGAAAAATCCATATTTTAAAAAAAAAACTGAATTGTAAAATCCATTTTAATCTCTTAAAACTTTCCAAATAGAATGCTTTTGCTTCTAATATGTTTAGAATAAAATATATCTTTCTTCAAAGTCAAGTTGTGATAATTCTGAGAGTACACATTAGAATGCTTTTGCTTCTAATATGTTTAGAATAAAATATATCTATCTTCAAAGTCAAGTTGTGATAATTCCGAGAGTTTATGTACTCTCAGACATTGACGAGATAGATGGAAATATAGCACTTATTCTGAGGAATGGTTATCCACATTTACCTATTTGGTAAGCACTTATGCTGCATGCATGCTTGTAAAACCAGTTCGTAAAGTGAGAGACAATAACAAACAGTATATCAGATTTACCTGCTTCAGCCAAAAACCTTCAGATGTCTTATCTGCCCAGCAAAATATATTTATAATGCCCACATTTTGAAGTCTTTCTCTCAATTCCTTGTACAAAGCTTGGCCAACACCCTAAAAAATTAACATCATAATCGGTTGAGGAACTTGTGGCAATTGTGAAAGGTAGAGAAATAAGATCTCCAGAAAACCTGAATTGAAGAACTCACAAAAGAAACTGCTGGTATTTTCACACTTCAAAATTTAAGAAAGTAGTAGATGCACGATGATAGTAGATGGAGTAAGAAATTTGCTTTTTAATTAATGAATTGAAATTTCTTAGGATGGTGGTAAGATATCATCTTCTTGACAAAAGGAATGGCTATCACGGGTAAAAATGTTGAGAAAACAACAATGTCAATGATGATAAGAAATTGGTTTAGTTTTGGATAAGTCTTGTAAAAGAAAGATTAACATATGAAAATGGAAACAATAAAATGCATGAAACACTCACCCGTTAGCAAACATGGTTGAAGAACAAACAAGAACAAAAACATTTTGGAACAAAAATTGTTATGTCTGAGTTTTTAAAATAATAATAATAATATGGTTGTAGAGGTGGTTGTAGAGGTGGGAGGTGGGAGGTGAGGGTGAGGGTGAGATGAGGGAGAGGTACTGTTGAGGGGTTTAAGAGAGGGAAGGTGTGAGGAGAGGTACAGAAGAAGAGAGGGCGCCGACAGGCGGAGGAGGAGTCGGCGTGTGTCGCCGGAGTCGCGGAATCGAGGTAGGAGATCTCTTCCTTCTCCTTTACTTCCGTATTTGTTTTCCGACGACGTCGACGAGGCGAGGATCAGCCGAGCCCGAATGGTGGCGATCAGCCACGCGCGAGCGACCAACCGCAGGCGGCCATGTCGCGCGCAGGCCGGCGGCCACCATTCGGTGGGAGGTGGGTCAGACCGATCGCGGAGGTCGAGGAGAGGGCGGGGGCTGTGGAGTCGTCGGTCGGCGACGATTAGGTGGCTGGCCAGAAGAGGAGGGGGCGGCGAGCTGCAGGTGGGGTGAGGGGTGTGAAGAGGGAGAGAGAGAGAGGGCGTCCCGCCGGCGCCGGGGTGATCGTCGGCAGCCGGGAGGGCCCGCCGGCGTGAGTTCGAGCGGAGCAGGGAGGCGACGTCGGGCGCAGGTGCGAGGGGTGAGGGGGTGAAGAGGGATAAATAGTGTTTAGAGAAGAGAGCTGTATTGTATGAAATATGATTGATTTATAAATTATTAGAGTATTTTTGTAGTTGATTGTAGAGTTGTCAGATTGAGTTGAGGTGAATACCAAAGTTGTAGATTTTCGCGTGCTGAACGCAATGGTGGTATCGGATTTTAGATTGGAGATCGTTTGATATGATTTTTATATTTTTCGGTATTTTGCTATTGTTGAATAATTGAGTGATAGTTGTGTTTGGAATTAATTTAGTTGGTGGGCCCCGAGTTGTTGGTTGCAGTTGAGGTGGATAGCAATCTTGATCATTTTCGCGTGCTAAACACGATGGTGGTGTTGGATTTTAGATTGGAGATCGTTTGATGTGATTTTGATATATTTCGATAATTTGTTGTTTAGTAAGTTAGTGATATAGTTGTGTTTGAAATTAATTTAGTTGGTGGGCCCCGAGTTGTCGGTTGCAGTTGAGGTGAATAGAAATCTTGATCATTTTCACGTGCTGAATGCGATGGTGGTATTGGATTTCAGATTGGAGATCGTTTGATATTATTTTTATATTTTCAGTATTTTGCTATTGTTGAATAATTGGGTGATAATTGTGTTTGAAATTAATTTATTTGGTGGACCCCGAGTTGTCGGTTGAAGTTGAGGTGAATAGCAATCTTGATCATTTTCGCGTGCTGAACGCAATGGTGGGGTTGGTTTTCCGAGAAAATATTGTTAGGATATTCTTTCAGTTGGTTAGTGGTTGAGGTTGTCGAGGTGTTTAAATAATAGTAAATTATTAGTCTAAGGATTTAGTTGATTGATTGGTGTGAAATAATTGTGTTTGGAGAATGGCTTGAGCATGGGTGTTTGGAGAATGGCTTTAGCATGGGTGTTTGGAGAGTGGGTTGAGCATGAGTTGAGCCTGCAAGTCTGTTGTTCCATGTCTGTTGTTGATTTGTCGTCGGAGATAAATTACAGAAATACCTTTGCTTCCATTGTTTGATTTGCTTCTTAAAATTTATTGAACTCTCATTGCATATTATTGTTGGACATGCCATGTAGAAATTGCATGTGTTACATTTTATTATTGCTTATTGGTGTTTATTCTTGATCATAGTATGTTATGTTAATTTTTTTGTGCATTGGATTAGCCACCGTATGCATAGTATCATGTTGTTATATGTGGTGTTGTTTACTTGTTGATCATGTTCTTATCCTATTGATCATGTCATAATCAATTTGAGTTGTTATATTGTTGATCATGATGATGTTATGTTAGTAGCATGTTGATCATGTCATAATCAATTGGAGTTGTTATATTGTTGATCATGATGATGTTATGTTAGTAGCATGTTGATTATGTCATAATCACTTGGAGTTGTTGTGATATTGTTGATCATGATGTTTTGTTATTATCCTGTTGATCATGTCATAATCACTTGAGTTGTTGCTATGTTGTTGATCATGGTGATATACCTTGTTGCACTCTTGGAGTCGAGTTGCATGGTTGTTCTTGATCTAGGGGCTACGGCCTTGGAGAGAACTTCGGTCCATGACCATTTCAGTGTGGTACCCCCAGGGATGGGAGAGAGTATGAATATTGACTAGTCACTTTGGGCACCTTCGGGTGTGGGGATGTCGGATACGACGTCCGTTGGGCTACCTGCTTGGTAGGGGTAGTCGCGGGGATGTCGAATACGCCGTCCGTCGAGCTACCTGCTTGGTGGGGGTAGTCGCATCACCGTTGGAGCGGACGATTGATGCTACTCTGCAGGTGGTAGAGTGCGGGATTTTTACCCAATGGTCCACACGCTCGATGATTCAGTTGATGTTGTTTAGGAGTAGGTGAGGAGTATTTGTTGTGTTCATTGCATTTGACTGCATCTTAGGCCATATTGTTGTTTACTGTTGAGTTGACACCTTATTCATGTCGTTGATCATATTGTGATTCTCCTACTCAGCACCCGTTGATCTCCGTTGTTTTTGCTTCAGACTTGCAAGGGTGAGCGGTCGATCTGTAGATCGAGGTGTAGATAGTTTTTAGACAGCTAGTAGTCAATCGTAGATGTGGAGCTCTAATGGCGACCGCTTCTGTATTTTGGTTTGTTTTGTCGTCTTATAGCTTGACCTTGATATTATTATTCTGGAGCAGTAATATGTAGAACTATTTTATATTTTATTAAATCTTGTATTTGATCGGATTGATCCTTATCGTATGTATCGTCGAACTTATAGATTGTAATTGTTGATTTTAATGTTGTTGTTTTATTTTATGTTATGATTCGTGGCTTTTCCTTCCGCTGCGCGGTGTTCGAGTCGTCGTCACGTCTCGGGTCGGGGCCGGGGCGCGACAAAAATTTTCGGGTCAAACATTTTAGAGCCCAAAACCGATACCCAACCCGAACTATAAAAATCTGACCAAACCTGGTTTGGGTCAAGTTGGGTGTAGTATGATCCTAAGTTGTTTTAACATTAGAGTTCCAGTCAGGTCAGGTTATTCAGGTCAATGTAGTATTTTTTTTGGGTCAGATCAATTGGGTTTTGGTAGGGCGGGTCAAAATTATTGTTATTTTTTAATTAATTAATTTATTCAAGCCAGATTGGGTAATCTCATGTTAAGTCATATACTATGGGTTATTTGAGATCAGGTCATATATACAACTAAAACCTGACACCAACTTAAAAAATAAAAACCCGAACCTGAACCGAAAAATTTTGGTCGGATTTGGGTATTGGCTGACTCGTAACTGGGCCTGGCGCATTACACATTCAATTTATTTCAGCACCATAGCTCACAACAGCTTATCTGAATCAACCCTAACTCCCTGGTCCAATTCCTACAAGGTCCTCTTCATATGTTCACACACCAAATGTTAATTTATTTCAGCTTTATGATTCAGCCCCTTTATTGGTTCACAAGAAGAGGGATGCATTACACAATTAAAATAGTAGAATCTTCATCATGCTTTTCTTTCAAAAAAAAGGTTCTAATGGATGACTTTTTCTAGCTTATTCGTCCCAGACAATCTTTCTCAATTTCAGACTAATTAATCTGCATATCCTTGGTACATCCCTTATCATTATTAGACTGGTAACTGATCAGTACCGCAATCCTTGGTTTAAATTTCTACATGCATATCCTTGCTGATCACTAGCTAGCACAATACATATGCCATTCTATGCAATGCTATACCATTATGTCCAATCTTGTCCTGCAGTCCTGCTGCTATTTTTTGAACCATTCTAATTTCTAAAGCCAGCAGTTTGCACACAATATAAATCATGAAGATGAAACATATGCAATAAGCTGCCACACAAGTTAGAGAGGTATGCACTTCACCTATATTGAGTGGTTATGACTTCCGTAGTGTGAGCAGTATGGAGCCTATAGTCATTTCACAATCTAAAGAAATAGATTGGAAAATGAATTCCTTTATATTATTTTTTATCCTTATGAATGCAAGCCCAGATATCTAATGGTTCTGGCTCCTGATGTACTTGTCTAAGCAGGAACCAGAAGAATTTGTTAATGATGACATCAATAGGAAATTATACAGCATAAGTAGCGTAGCTGGCTTTATTGTTAAGAAGACAAACTTTGGTAGGGGCAGGGCAAAGAGCTCCATTATCAATAGAAGCTTAGATCTAAATGTACAATGAGTTGAGTACCACAAGTCTAAGACATTGAGATATAAAGGAAAGTCTAACTTTAGTATGATGTTCATATCAATTAATTTTAACCTTTTCACCATATTGTACTTTAGATAAATTGCAGTATATCCTGCAAAAATAGCAAAGTCAAAGTTGTCTCGCATATGCAGAGAGCAAATTTTATCTAGTTTGCTACTAACTACTCTGAGGTGTGAATGGTAAGGCATGGTCAGAGATCTGTAAGTGTTTTCTTATGCCTCCACTTAGCAGACAAGACTAAGAGAGAAACAAAGATGTTTAGGAAGTACATCTTTTTAGGCATTCTGTGATACATATAATTCTCTTGTTCATGAAAATTCAGATGCTAATATAATGGTTGCGCTTTTCTTGAAATATTTTTACTATTCAAGTCCAACAAAATTAAGTTCACACCTAGAAACTTTGCATCCTTGATGTAAACAAACATTTTCCAATATTTGGTGTTTCCCACCCATATCAGCGCATGCTAATATGATCATTCCATGGTTTGACAGTAAATTGATTTGTGGATAGCCTTGCATCAAAATAGATATTCCTTCAGGGCTTCCCTGCAAGTCTTAACTGACAGCTTGTTATACTAACTACTTAAAGTATAACTCAGTAAGGCAGAGACTTCCATTCTTCCATGGCATCTTTATTTAAAAAGTTAAAAAACTTTCCTTGATCACTGTGCTGTAGTGAGTGCATCGTGTCATTTAACGTGTGCTACTAGTGAGTTTCTGTTACTTAATGTGCTAAATAACTTCCAGATAAGTACATTACCCGGTATAAGCAGGCACTCTAAAAGTCTATTAGTAATTGTCACCTCCCTGTGGACTTAAGGATTCATAAGCATCTCTTTTTTCATATTTTAAATATTACCTGATCACTCTTTGTTACAAATTTTAGACAAAATTCATTAAATAATTGTTCTGTTTTACAAAGTTTGAGACAAGAGCATGTATGCAGCATAAATGCAGAGTGCAGACCAGGCAGGAGTAAAATGAATATAGGGATACAATTTTGCTCTTACCATTTTTTGATTCTTTACACTGACAGCAGCAAGAGGTATTTCAGCATATTGAGTGTCATTAGGAATGATTTGATATGAAACTGCAGCTACAACCTGAATGGTGTATAGATGATGGTCTCACAATCACATTGCAAAAAATTCAAAATATGAATTGTGAAAATACAGAAAAATGATAATAATGCAAATTCTGTTTTACTAGTTCCTTATGTTTCCACAGAAAAAAATAACAATGTCAATTAGATGTGATAAAATAAAATGGACAACCTGGACAGGATCCAGATCATAAGAGATCTACAAGTTAAAAGGACTCTTCTTGTATATTTGTTATTTACAGTATATGATATTCTTCTTACAATCAGTTCACTTTTGTGTATGTTCAAGAGATCTCAAAGTATCATCAAAGCAATTGTGTTGCTTGCGAGGCAAATAACCAAGCATCATCTAAGACATTTAATTTCTCCATCATTCTACTGTTCTACACATAGTATATTTCTAGTAATCTCAATAGTTACTTCTTGTCTCCATAACTGTAAGGTAAGATATGTGATTCTTCCAATTGGCCCTTTAACTTCAAGAAAAACCCTGCTCTTTTCTCTTTCTGTTGTAATTGAGCAAGGGTTTCATTATGGCAAGTATCTAACAGTCACATTCAAGACAACTGAATCAATTTTCTGATACAAGTTTCTCAATCTAGAGTTCTACTTCTACAGTTAATGAATCCTTGTTATTGGGAAAGAGCTTTGATGGTAAGGTAAACAAAGTTTCTCCACAAATATGCAATTATGTTAGAATTTACCAAGGCAATGATGTCAATTATAAGTGTATACTTAAAACAATTGTGAAGTGGCTTCTAAGTACCAATGTGTATTCCAATAGGCAAGGGTCATAATGTCATAACAAGACATGACAACATGATTCGAAATGCATTGTACCAGAAAGCACAATGTGTCATTCCAACCCATGTCTCTTTTTCCAATTTATATAACTTCAGCAAAAGCACAATACTGAAGGTGTAATAGAATGTGGCATGTTGAGAATAACAACCTAAACAAAATAGACTTACTCCATATTATACTTTGGTGGAACTAAATCTGATGTGTTACAATTTATTGGTAGAGTCAAGAGTGTAGGCCACATTAACATTGATCTAACACAATCTTTATTGTGAAGGCCATGCCCATACAAAAACAAATCTAAATAAAGCTAACTACTTCAGTTCCTGAGTTATAAATAAAGCATTTAGCTTGTCGCAAACTGATATTTGAACATAAGTAATTAGCCTTTTTTTCCCTCAAACTGTAGCTCATTTTCCCTCTAGTACTTTCAAAGGTTTATACATCTAAAGTTTTCAGGTTATACAAGAGATTCAAGCACCCAAGTCAGACCACGAAAAGTGATTTCGACAAAACTTGCCTCTTTATTTTTCTTGGATGGATCTGATCTCAGCAACAAGGTCCTATATTTTCTGCAGAAAAAGGAAAAAAAACATGAGTGCTTGGAAATCGAAAATGTCCAGTTATTACACAACTATAAAGAGTTCATTCCCCAAAAGACATGACTAACATAGGAACTGCCTCACCCGCTAAATATACATTTTTCAAGAAATTGAGACTTCTTTCCGGTATTTGCAGCATAATTCATGGTAGGAAGTTCCTCCATGTAAAGATTTAGAACTTCCTGCGAGTAAAATGACTCAAATAGTGAATTTGAATGGTAGAGAATTCCCTATAAACTACCAAATATTAATTTACCCAAACCATACTATATCTATGTAAAAGTCATGCCGGATGGGAAGACAAGAGAACTAGTAAGAAGGAACCAATAGTTCATTGATAAAACAACTCCTTAAAATTGTTACATCAAAGCCTACTTACAAGCCATGGAACTCCTAACATAACCAAATTACAAAAATACCCTTGCTACGAGATAAATAATGCATGTATGTGTTGCATCAAAAAGATAACAAAAAAGACTATCATATTCCAAAATCTTACATAGTCTACACTTGAACTAAAATGTCAGCATTATTCACTAGATGAAGAAGAAAGTTTAATTTGAACAGGTTGCTAAGGAAAGTTTTATCACTTTATGCATATTATCTTCATAGTTTTTTTTTTCATCATATAGTGAAGTGATAAAGAGGGTGGATTGGCATATCCCCCATCCCCGTCGAAGAAAGGGTAACGGTAGAGTTACCCACTTGTCACCTAGAGGTCACGAGTTCGAGTCACAGAAAAAACCTCTAGACTGCGTACATCAACCTTCCCCAAAGCCTACAAAAGTGGGATTGCTTCATGTACTGGATCAACCTTTTTTATAGTGAAGTGATACAATTTCTCTAGGACTATATCCAAGACAACCTGCTTTGGCATCATAATATGACTTTATGCAACTAGAATCACTTCCACAAATTACCGCTTGAACTTACCAACTAACAAACTAGAATAAATCATATTTTTGCACTTGCATAAGCTAAAACTCTGGAACTTAGACATGGTATATTACCTGGAGCAGATATTTACTTTGGCTATCCACATCTTTAGGATCTAATAGCGTGAAAGAGTACTCTTTTGGAGAGAATGTCACCTTACCTACAATCAAAATAGTGAAATTCATTTTAAAAGGAGAGAAGACCAACAGAAGCAATAGGTTTTAATATACATAAACTAAATAAATTAAGAGGGTTAAAGACACAGCAGAAGCAATAGGTGTAAGTAACAAAATAGATTGTCACCAATAGTACCATCTTGATACTTGAGATTTGATTGGGAAGAATTGCAATTTTGCCTCCTCACATAAACCTTTGAATCATCCACTGCAAAAAGATAAAGTCACAACTCAATAAACAAATCTGTAAAAAAAGAAAAGAAAACTATCCTACTAAGAGATCAAGAACCAAAAGAAGGCAAAATGTGCCTGAAATGTTGATTCTTGCATCACCGGAGACGAAAATGAGAAGGCTTTTCTCGCTCGACTTGCAAGAGATGCCGCGCCCTTCGAACGCAACTTTGCAATTTCCTGCGACGATAGAGGGGGAAATGAAAAAGGCAGGTTGAAAATGATGGAACTAAGGATATAATCGAGTAAAATCTTGGGGATTAACTGCAAAAATTGGGGCTAATGCTTTGGTTTAGGGTTCGTGGGGTTACCGATGGCAAGTGACGAAGGTGAAGCGTTCTCGGTTCCCGCCATAGCTGCTAAAAGAGATTTTGGGAACTTATTTATAGAAGAAGATTATTAATTTTGCCATTTTATTTATATACAACCTTATATATTGATTTTTGTATTTAGCCCCAAATACTTGTTAAAAATCTCATTAAACTATTGCTAAAATTTTTGTATTTTGCCTTTTTAAATATTTGTCTAACATATTTTTTGAAAAATAGGCTTTATAACCTGGGCATTAGAGGTGGCAATGGTACGCCTCGGCCCAACAAGGGTTATGCTTGATCCGGTCCGAAAAATTTTGGGTCAGGCTAGACACGCCTCACTTGTGCCCAAGGGACAGGCTGGGCACATGCGCCCGTGCTAGCTCGTCTGGCGCAAGCGAACCTAGGCCCGCCTGTGCTAGAGGCCGACCTAGGTCTGGCGTGTGCTAGACCCACCTAGCGCACCCTAAACCCAATTCTAGTGCGTGCTAGACCCACCTAGCGCACCCCAGACCCAGTTCTGGCGCTTGCCATATTTATATATATAAGAAAAAAGTGGGCTGGCCCGAGCCCGAAGGGCCAAGTCCCCTTGTCGAGCGAGCCGCGCCCATTGAGCAATGGGGTCGTGCCAATCACAACCCAAAGGGCAATGGGCCTGGGCCGATCAAGCACGGCTCATTTCCACATCTAAAATTGGGCACCGAATGCATACACAAACACAAATTTATGTACATAAAACAATATAAATAATAAACAAACTCATAATCTCAGACAACATGCTTAGATATCACCTACTAGGAAAATCAAAAATATTAATAAGAGAGGTTTGGTTTGAGAAATAAAGGATAAATAAAATAATTATTTTTTATCCTCAATTTTAGTTTCATTGAATCAAGAAATAACCGAAAACAACATATGGAAAATGATTACTCCTTAATACACAGTGAATAAATTCACTTGTTCATATTTTATTGTATCTTAATTATTGACTTAATTATATTAAACAGTGACTAAATCTAGTCATGTTTTGTTAATAGTAAGTAATTTCAGAAGAATTTATATTTTATTAATTTTACAAAAAAAATCAATTAAAAATATTTATTTTTTGTTAGTATTTTATTATACAAATAGTAATAAAGAATCGTTTGATATATATAGTGTTATTTATATAATATGTTTATATATTATTAAATGTATTTTATTTTTGCTATTTCTCATTGTGATTAATTTTATGGGTTAATAATTCAATATAGTAAATCTAGGTCTAGAAGAAAGTTATAATTTTCATTAATTAACTTCCACGTATATTTCTCATGAAATATCCAAAAAAATATTTGGTTGACAAAAAAATTAATTGATAGAAAGTTTAACTTCCTATCTATAACGTTTTTTTTTGGCATGAGTAATCTCAAGAAGCATACATCAAATGACCATGTGGTGTACATTCTTTTATTTCTTAGCAACTTTGTTTGTTGGATTAATTAATTAACCTTACATTCATTACAAAATATCTCAAAATAATTATATTGTAGTTCTATAAAAAATGTTTTTTCATTTTCTTGAAAACAATGATAATTTATTCACATGTTAAAGCCAACATAAGTAATAGTATTATATATTATTTTTGACACTTAGAAAAAAGATGTAATTTCTCTTATAATTGATACTTCGAAAATAAGATAATTATGAACATAACTAAATCAAAACCAATTCAAATTTGATACGAAGATGGTTGGGTTTTTTTTCTTCTACCCAATACTAAATCTAGTTTATCTATATCTAAAACATTTTTTCCTAATTCGAGTTAGTCAAGCACCAAACTTGATCCAACGTACCCGAACCAAATTGCTACTCTTACTATTGGCGCCAAAGTGCTAAGATCAATGGGGAGAGTGCATTTGATAAAACTCTTGATTTAGCTTTAAAATATTATTGCAATATGTACCTAAGATAAGATGAGAGATATTGAACCTATCCCTTATTTGACAACATATTTTTTGGATAGCTTTTAGTAGTTTGAGATCATCTTAGAGATTTGGTTGAATTAAAACACTAATTCTAGTGTAATTAGCATTTTAATTAGTGAATTCATTTCAAATAGCTAATTTTGAACATGCTCAACATGCATATAAGTTTTTTTCACAATAGAAGTTTGGCATTTAAGATCAAAATACATGCATGCTCTTTAAGATGATTAAAATTACAATCATTATCCAAAAATATCAATATTTTTTTGTAATTGATTAATAGGTGGAAGGATGATAATAATGATACTTAATTATTATAAAATAAATATTTAAATATGTAAATATTATTGAAAAAAATAATGATATTTACAATAATATACAATAATAAACTAACATTAATTGTCAAGTACCAAAGAAATATACTCATCCTTATTTGTCATTTTGAACTTTCAAATAATTGATGATTAATAGTAGTTATTTGTACCCAAAAAATTGTATAAAAAATTAACTAATACAATAAATTGATAAAATCAGTTAATATAATAAGTCAATCACTAATGATATGTTTGCTTCATTGGATATGAATATTTTAAATCTAATGTACATCAAATATAATATTAATCTTATATTCTTCTATTCACGTTTGCTTCTAATAGCTGGACTAAACAAATAATGTATATTAATTTATTTTTTATCATATCCTCATTTATCTTATGAAGCAAACACGACCTTACGGTTGATGCAATGAGTTACATGTTGAAGCTACATGTTAATTGCCAAACAAGGCTATGTTTTTGGTTCACTTAGATTTGGTGTATAAAAATGGCTTAAAACATATATGAAACATAGTAAATATGTAGAGGAACCAATGATACATTTCTCACTATAAAAAAAGTAATTTAAATCGTGTTTAATTTTTTCAACCCTCAACTATAAATCAATGTTGTATAACTAATGCTACATATATTTTCAACTCGATGAACACATTGTGAAGGATGATTCAAAATGTTGCTAATATAGGACTCATACAAGGAGATGTTGGTTGGGGTAGGAATTTGGATAGATCTTTTTGTTGGATGGAACATTAATTATGCGAACTTGGCAGGGAGTCCTCCTATCTCGTGCAGATCGCTTAACACTTTTGAACGGTGTCCTTACTAGTCAGGCATCATATATTATTTCTATTTTCAAAGCCCCGATTTGGGTAACTAAGCAAATTGACAGGAGAAGGAGGATCTTTTTCTGGACCGGGAAGCATGACATCGACCTGAGGGGTAAATGTTTTGTTGGGTGGGACCTGCTTACCCGCCCTTTGGATGAAGGTGGCTTGGGGATTCTGGACCTGCATCTCCACAACTTGGCTCGACCGGGGAAGTGGATTTGGAGCTTATTTCAACCTAGTGGCTTGTCATGGAAGGATATTCTTTTTGCTCTGTACCCTAGACTCCGCTTCCTCAGCGCAGCTGACAAACATCGTTTCTTTCCAATTTGGAAAGGCATTTGCAGTTTGTTGGGTATTTTTGATATTTCCCTCTCCCTTCGACCCGGGGCGATCTCCTCCTTTGGGTTTTGGCTGGATCCTTGGGTTAATGGGGCTCGTCTCTGCAGTTGACACCCCCGTCTGTTCTCTGCTGCCTTGAACCAAGATATCTCCATTGAGGAAGCAAAGCAAAGAGCGGCATCCGGCGAGGTAATTGGGTGGTTTCTTCAGTTCAGATACTTAGTGCATACTCATCTTTTGGGTCGATTAGTGGATGATGTGGCTTCTTTCCTTCATGCCTCCGATTTCGACTCTTTTGGTTGGAAATGGACTTCGACTACACTACTGGCTCCCTCTACCGACTACTAAATTTTAAAGGAACTTCCGACCCTTGGTCTCCTTTCATCTGGCAAAGCAACTTCCCTCCTGCAATCTCTCTCAATAACTAGTTGATCAAAAAGAAAAGACTTCCCACAAGAGATAGGTTGACCGGAAGAAATATTCAGATTCCCTCTCATATTTGCGTCCTATGCAATACTCTGAATGAATCTCACCTCCACATATTCAACTACTACTCATACACTTCTAATGGATGGAGGCGATTTCTGAGCCTCTTGGACACCCCTTTCTTCGCCCTCGAATACAGGCCTTGGGAGGATGATCACAATAGGAGCCTTGCCCAAAAGAAAAAAAGTGATATCAGAGACAAATGTTCTGGAGATCCAAGATTTGGCATGAACGAAATCTACATATCTTTGAAGCGAAAACTCGTTCTTCTACTGAGCTCACGGTTGAGGCTACTACTTGTTCTTCTTTGTTATTGTAACTCTTCGGAGAGACATTTTGTAGCTCCCCCCCCCCCGTGTATCCCTTTCATTACTCTTGAATTGAATATAAGTATCTTTAGCTCCAAAAAAAACTATGCGAACTTGGAGTTACTATACAACATATACAAAATTGATCTTTCTTTCATTGTAGATATAGTATCATATGATCATATGATAGTACTAGTATCACACGCGCGCGTTGCGCGGAAAATAAATAAGAACGAAATAAAAATTAAGAACTATAATAAAAATTCAAGTAACCTTCATTTAAAAACCAAAATATAAATTAATCTATTTATTTTTAAAATTGATCCTGATCAGTATAGATGATAATTTTATTTGTATTCGCTAATTAAAAATTGCATCAGAATCATATCTGTAAGTAAAAATGGATATATATGCGAATACGTATCTGAAAAATTTATATCCGCATATATGATGTGGATACGTATGGATGCGGATCAGCATCATATTCGCACTATATATACACATCTTTAAATTATTATTTTGTCAATATAAACTATTAACATATATGAGGGCAATATGGTAATTTCATGTAAATTTTATATAAAATATTTCTCTTTAATTTTTGCCCTAAATTTCATTCGATCAGATTCCTCTCCTCACTTCAGCGACTCTCTTCTCCTCACCATAGAATCAAGAGAAGATATGGAGGATGAGGAGTATGAGGTCTATGGCGGCCAAATCCTCGACATGGATGTCGATGTCGACACATCCCACCAAGATGACGATACCGCAGCCGCTGCTAAGGTTCCTTCCCTACTTCTCCTTTCTGATTATCTTCCGCGAGTCCTAACCCTAACTACTAATCATCTTTTGCGACCCATTTAAGGAACTCGATGAAATATTAAAAAAAAAGGCTCAAGGAGATGGAGGAGGAGGCTGTAATTATTATTTGGGAGGTTGATATACTGAGTCGAGTAAGTTGATTGGTTTATTTGGGAGCAGCATTGCAGAACTATGGACCTGCATAGCGAGACGTTGTTTTTGGGGTGAGCCTGATGGATCATTTCCTGAGCAAGGGGTACTTCGAAAGCCAAAGAAATCTTCAACGGTTGTGAATAGCTTGTATCACCCTCGCCACACGAATTGAAGAAAACCAGCCTTACAACAGGTGATCAGTTCTATGTTACCCTGTTTTAAAGAACTACTAAACGATCCAATTAGCCAATATAGTCTCTCTAATAATGGTTGCAAATAGGAAAAAAAAATAGAAAAAGCTTGTAAACATGTACTTAATGAAGTAGTAATGACTTTTTGTTTCTTTGGGTACGTACTTCTAATTTGTTTTTAAAATATCAAAGTAAAAAGCTGCACAGAGATGGTCAAGGCACTTTGTAGTGGGCATACAAAGAGGCTGCTTGATTCTTAAGCTAGTAATTAAAAGTAATGCATGAAAAAATCTGCTAACTAAACAATGAATCTTATATGCAAGAAAGAAGACTAAAATATTTAATGTCTGGTGACAACTTATTTATTTCTGATTTTTGTCGAGCTGTGTAATAAAATCTTTAGTCTTGGTTGTGGATGTTTTTTTATTAACATTTAAATAATGATATTGGTATAATAATTAGATCATTCTTATTGAGTTTGGAAATAATAATAAGATGAGTCTTGAAAATAAGCCTCTTTGTTGCATGGAAAGATGCACGAATATGAATCATTAAAATATGTAAGAATTTCCTGCTCGTGTGCAATATTTCATGAAGAATACACTAAGATATAAAAACTCCCCTACTCATTTGACACTAACTATAGCTTCTGCATCTAACATCTTCCTTATAATACTAATTCTCCTTAGATATTTATATAGCTTTATAATTTATTTCTTTAGTCTTGCTTCCTTAATTCAATTTATGTCATAAGCAATTATACATATTAATGCTACTAAAATACCTAACTACTTGAAATAAGTTCATCAATAGATGTAACATCAGCAATGCCGATGTTGAATTCATCAAAAATAGTATAGCTTGGTCCTGAGCTAAGTTGCACTATCCGATGAGAGGTTGATTCACATCTATTCAAAACAAACGTTAAACACATAAACCAGACAACGATATACATTACAAAACACAAAATTATAACTCACCCTTCTTTGAAATCTTTCACCTCCAATAAGTCAACATTTATAAGTAGTCTCGACACAAAAAAGCTATTTCTGACATATATCTTGTCTAAAATACACAATGTGAACAAAACATGAATATCAACAAATAATTTTTTTCATGATTCTTCAATTAAATTTCATGAAAAAAAAACATCACCATTATATCTCTTCGCTCTAGCCATTTGAAGAATAATAATGACTCTATCATTATTTTTTTTCTTCAAATAATTCTAAACTTTATCAACAAAATCACCCCACAAAGTACAATATATTTGTTGCTTGCTATGAACCTAAACAAAATAAGTTAGAACTAAGATATGTACAAGACAAATAAATATATAATTTTTGTAAATCATTACTCAAAATAACCTTTTATCCTGCAATTTCACATCCATACTTGTCGACCATCTTTCATTTATATTATGCTTCTTAGGGATGTCACAACCAACTATTTCCCCTATTACATATGAATGAATTTAAATAAAATACGCAAAACCAAAAATAGAAAATGTTCAAAAAATAAAAAATATCTTACCAAAAAATTCATTTTCATCTATGGTTTCAGCACCTAATAACGCTTCAAACGGATGAAAACAAAATAATTTCATTGGAAAATCTAGATCAACAATAGGCTGCACACATGTCTTAGACATAAACCTTAATAGATAAGGATGATTAGTATATTTAAATTTTCCCTTTTGAACAACAACAACAACAAACAACCTCATAAGATAAATATTCCCTTCTTTCAATAGTGGTTTAAAATTTTCTATCAAAGATTTCCTTATAGTTGCCTGAATTCGAGAACCCTGTGATCAAATAAATAAATACATAAATAATTAATAAACACAATGCTTCTAGAAGAATAAAGATAAATAAATAAATAAATAATAAATAATAATACAAATGCAGAAGAATAAACATACCTTTGAATCTTGCAATATCATTTCCACACTATTAATCTCATTAGGATTAGAATTGTCCATAGCAGACACATCCCATAATCTTACCACAACTACTTTAAGTACTCAATTCAATATGTTGTTCTTAATAGAATCAATAGAATCAACTTTTCCACGTACTTGCAAAGCCATGTTCGGATACCTTTCTACTGTCTTTCCAGGTGAACAATGAAAACTCAATCACCAAACAGTAGACTGTTGTTTTTATAGTAGACTGATGAGAATACAAACAGTCACCAATGCAGGTTAAATATCTCCTTAGATCCTCTCGAATAGTTTATTTCATTGACATAGATAGTTAAATATCTCCTTAGATCCTCTTGGATTTGGATTTCCAATGCAGGTGTTACAGTAGAAATCTCCTTGATTGACTGCTGAGATTTTTTTCAGCATGTGGAATTCAAAGCATTAAAATGATTGACGTGGACCGATGGAGAAAAACCTGCATTGGAAATCTAATTTAATTACTTTTCGAATGGAGACGATACAATTCCTGTATAATTAATAATTGTGACTTCGATTATCTCAGCATATCTCAGATTAATATTTAACTATCTCAATATCTCATATTACCCTATTTGATTACACAATACTCAAGAAAAAGTTGATTATTTTTTATTGAATAAATTGTTGGTTTTCCAATGCCGATTGTAATAGATAGATAGTTTATTGCCTCACCTTTTATTGATTTTGCAATGAATAGAAAAGCTAATCTCAATCTCCTTGATTGATATAATTGTCTAGATGTCATTTCTGTAAATGAAGCATCATCCAAATTACTAACCATCAGTAAACATAATCCAAAATAGGATATCTCAGATTATCCTATTTGATTACACAATACTCAAGAAAAAGTTGATTATTTTTTATTGGATAAATCGTTGGTTTTCCAATTCATATGTAGATGTCATTTCGGTAAACGAAGCATCATCCAAAATACTAAGCATTAGTAAGCATCACTAAATTTCCCATGCAGTGAATCTATAAAGCACTAAAGCAGTAATAAACGTGCTATATTTCTTGAGATCCCGTATATTTTTTCTTGAGCCCCATAAATGGTCTTTCTTGCACTAAAGCAATAACAAATGTGCTAGATAATGATAATGATAAACGAAGCATCACTGAATGCAAATTTTACTGAGGCAGATGTGACACATTTAATAATTTATTGTTAAGTCAAAATCATTGTGAAATTGAGAACCTCATCCATGTGGATAAATTCTCATTTTGACACTTGGCTGATTATTACGATTTTTCTTTTATACATTTAATTTAATAATTATTATTATTGTTAAGTCAAAATCATTGTGAAAGTCAGAACCTCATCCATGTGGATAAGTTTTCATTTTGACACTTGGCTGAACATGATTGTTACGGTTCTCCTTTTATATATAGATTTGGAGATGACACTACTATTGGTATTTTTCTACTAAGCCCCTTTAGTGCATGTTTGTTTTACTATATTTAGAGGGGGGAAATCCTATATGTTGTATGGGTAAGGCGTATTTAAAAAGGGTGTATACAATTAGATTTAATTATGGGTATAAATATCCCAAAGTGAAAATTGAAATCCATGTAATTGTTGATAATTAAATTGATTTAGTATCAAAGCCTTGTGAGCATTCTCCTTCGATGTCACTCGTGTGTGCTTTTTTGCATTCTCTTCTAATGTTGCCCATCGCACTTGGTGACTCTTCTTCATCTTTCCGGTTCTTCTCCTTATTATCGTATAGGAACATGCATTTCTTCCTTTTTCTTTTCTTCTCCTCCTTCTCATTCATTTTCTATTTCTCATTCTTCTCCGTTCTCTTATTTTGATCACACCAAACTTGTGTGATTGTGCAACCAAGGGTCACACGTGGTGTTGCAATCGACACCACTCGTAGTGCTGCAACCATCACTACTTCGCATAACCAATTTGATCACGTCATCCGCATGTTTTGAAGAAAACATATTTTTTTTTAAAAATAAATTTAACTTTTATTTCAAAATAAAGATAGGGAAAATACCTTAATATAACATGTACTTTGGGTTTTTTTCTCATTAATTTGTGACATGTACTTTTTTTTATATACTACGATATTTATTTCAATTGTGGCATGTCGTCTGGTTTCCGTCAGCAATCTGTTAAACTGATGAGGTGGCATACTAATGTGTAATAATTTATTTATTTTTTAATATTAAGATCTTATAAATTTAAAACTGTGTCATACCTCTCCCTCTTTCTCCTAGAGTTAGATGATGTATTTTTAATATGTTGAATAATCATCTACATAATTAAGAAGGGCAGCAAACATTAATTATGATTGTGATGTGGATCCTAAATAAGTTAATTTAATTTATTATCTGATTTTTAAATTTGTTAAAAAAATAGTTTACTTTACACTGATGTGTTTAGAAAATAGTTTGTTGCAGATCTACTGTATATAATATATGTATAGGCATGGAAGAGATTTACCGGGAGAATATGCTCTAAGGCGGCTAAAGAATAAAAAAGTAGCTATTTACCTAAAATGGAACTTGGAATATTTCAAAAAATTACAAAATAGTTGTTTTGATTATATTGAACACACAAAAAATTATATGACGACGGTAAAAAAAAGGAAGGAGAGGAGATAAAATTAAGGGGCTACAATTTTTTCTGTTCAATGTGCTATTTCAACAAAACAATATTTTGAAATATGTCATATTAGTGAAATAGTGAATTGAAACCGGACCCAATTTCTAGTTTGACTATCGATGGTTTTCAGTCGCATAAAATTAAATGTCCATTGTCTAAAATTAATTGTGAGGACATTTTAAGAAAACCAAAATATTTGGTTTCAGATCTCGTAATTTTGGGAACCAAGTTTTGATTTTATAATTTTTGGAATCCAAATACCATTTTAGGAAAATATCATTTTTGGAGAAATGTGACCTTTGTATTTGAGGACAGAAGATCGACATTTGTGCCTATGTCGCGGAGAGTTGCCGGAGTAAATTAGATTTATGGCAAGTGCACTAATTTAATTTGTAGATATATAAATTGTAATGGAATGAAAATGAGCAACAAAAAAATGCAAGCATGCTCAATTTAATAAATATTGGATCCATTATATATATGATTTACGATATTGTTCATGTCAATGAAACATTCTACAACAACGGAATATGTGAAGATAACTTATATTGCTAAATTACGATCAGCAATATTTTTATTAATAATTATATGAAAATAAGCCCAACAAGTATATATGCATAAACTAGCAGCACATTATGCAGCCAGGAACGCAACGGTTGATGATTTTTGTATCATAATTAAGTGCCTGAATCTTATCGTTCGCACCCGCTTGAACTTGATCACTCTCAATGGACACCCTAATACCTTCATTTGGGAAAGCAACAAAAAATATGTCAGTAATTGATATTAATTAATTATAATAAAAATTACTTAATTAAAGATATTTCAATCATTGTGTGCTCAGGATTCCAATCATCAAGAGTAAATTTAATAAGAATATTATGCTATCAATTTTATGTTTAAAATATTCCAAAATTATTTAATGAATGCAAAACATGATTGATTTTTTAGCCATTTTAAAATTATTAATTTTGATATTACAAATCTAGGCTTAAGAATCCTAAAAATTTTAAATCCAAATATATATCGATCGAAGGAGGCCTAAAATTGCAAGAGAAAACATAAAATTAAAGAAAAAATAACCTATAATAAGAGAACTCACTTGAGGCCATAACGAAGAAGAAGATCAACAACAAGAAAGTTGTAAGAACAATTTTGTTCGCCATGTTTGCTGATTGCTTGATGTGATTTTGTCTCTCGAGGATGATGAGATTTATATAGAGTATATATTGGCAACCGCAATATAAGGGTTTAATTAGTTTCCTTCGTTGATGTGAATAGAATTAGTATGTGTGAATGAATTGTGTATATTTTATTTTATAAATGGAAATACGTTGCAAAATTCCTACTGTCACTTTACTATAATAGAATGACTTATTTTTTTTTTTAACAAAGAAAGAAAGTCATAATTAATGACCATACTGTCACTTTACTATAATAGAATGATTTAAGTAGTGACCATATAGAGTTCAAATTTTGAAATAAAAGATTTAATTAGGTCCATGAAGGTCCTAATACATAATAGAAGAGAGTTCAAACGGTCTAACAAACGACCAGATATTAGTCGGGCAGTGAAGAAATTAGTTTCATTGGTTGATGTGATAGAATTAAGGTGTGTGGGAATGAATCCATTGTATTTTATTTTATAAAAGGAAATAAGTTACACTATTCCTATTGTCAATTGCCAAAATTATAAAATATATATATTTATTATTTCACCAAAATGGAAAAAAGTTAATATTTACCGTACTAAGAATCAATTTGCATACACTACAACAAATGGTATAATAATCGGCGCCAATGGTGTATTTGTAATGGTATAATAGTCGGCGCCAATGGTATATCAAATACGTACCGACGCATGTGGCAATCGATAATTAAACCATGGGCATGAGACATTATCTAAAATTGTCTTCTTTAGAAAATCACAATGTATTATATTTTTTTTATCAAAATAAGAAAAAATAAATATGTTTCACCAAATAAATGAATAATCAACTTTTTATCTCCCTAAACCAAGCTTGACTTTTAACTGAAATAGCTGCACACGTTGAATTGTCGGTTCTCATTTAATTCTTTAATTTTTTAATGAATTTTATACAATATTCATAAATTGCTTCAGTTTTTTTTTTTCGTTTTTTTTAATCCTAGATATTTATACAACGTCCAACATGTTGCCACCAACCGTGCTACCCACAGTTGGCTAGCTAGTAGAATCTGGGTGAGGAAATTGGGCGACGATTCCAGGGGCGAGGTTAATACAGAGTCGAGTTGATGATAGTAGAGTCATTAGACTCTAATCTTCTCATTCATGATTAAATTTTTTTTATCAAAAATGGAAAATCACAATAGGTTATCATACTAGAAAAATGGGGATCGAACCTTAGATCTTTAGGCAACATATAACATATTGTCACCAATTGTGCTACCCACAGTTGGTTTTTTAAGGATTTCTTAAATCTATTCTGACATTTAATTTGTACCAATAAGATATTTGAACTTTTAATTTGTTTCAGTAGTATCTTACTGTCAAACATGTGTCAAATTAATCATTGGAATAATAGCCGAAGTCAAAAGTCCAATCAAATATTTTTAAAAATAATAAAATATGAAGTCACCAATTTTTTCTAAAAAAGAAAATTAATGTATCTATCTCAAATTTTGACTCTTTTAAATAATTTCTCCCAAACTTTAATTTATACCAAACTTATCCTAACCTTTCGAATTGACAACAATTATATCCTTCCATCAAATACCTGTCAATGCAACTATTAGGTGCTGACGTGGCATCTGAGGCAGCAAAATAAAAATATTTTTTATCATCCGTGTCATGTCAGTGTGTAATAAAAATATTATAATATTATATATAATAGAAAAAATTAATGTATTTATCCTAAACTTTGACAATTGTAACAAATCTATCACAATATTTAATTGTTCTCCCTAACTTATACCAAACTTTGGGATTGACAATAATTATAATTCTTGAAGACATATGATTTTTTAATGAAAAAAGACATCAAAGCTCTCACTTTGTCAATTTCTCCGATAATTCTGTATCTGATTTCATCCAATTCATTTTTTCCTTTACAAAAAAATACATGAAAAACCTTTTAACACCTCGAAAAATCACACGTCTAATTTCACCAAAATTAATTTATAGTCGTTATATATAAATTTTATTTCATATTTCATATATTTTTTAAAAAATAGAAATTGTAGTAAAATAAAGAAATTTTACGAAGAAAATCAAATTAAATACAATATAAATAATGTTAAATGTATGATATATAATAATACTATAGGTAAAATATATGGATTTAGTTCAATTTTTTAATTTTTTTCTAAAATGCTATAGTAAAATTGAATAAAAGATCAACACAAAACTAAAAAATCGAATTAAAAATGCCAAATTTCGTTAGGTAGTAAATAAAATATAATTATAATGTTAAATATTTAATAAATAATAATATAAGCAAAAGGTCTTGGTTTGATTGGAAGTTTTAATTTTTTTATAAAATGCAATAGCCGAATTAAATTTTAAAAAAACAAAACTAAAAAAAATAAAATTTTGATAAATAATAATATTGTATGAAAAGTTATTGGTTTAATTTGGGCATTTCAATTTTTATGAAGTTCAATAATATAATTAAATAAGAAAATTAATAAGAAAATCAAAATTTCTATCAAATTTAAAATACAATTTCAATAGATAATTATAGAATTATTTTCAAAATTTTAAGCATTTAATAAATAATAATAATATATGGAAAAGATACGACTTTTATTCTAAATTTTAGTTTTTTAAATGTTAAAAGTTGGGATAGATTTGTTACAATGGCCAAAGTTTTGGTTAGGTACATTAGTTTTCCCTATTTATATAATATTATAATTTTTTTTATTACATACCGACGTGGCACAAGTGATAATAAAAAGATATATTTTTTATTTGCTGACTTATATGCAACGTCAGCACCTAACGGATGCATTGACGGATATCTAATGAGGAGATAGAATTGTTATCAATCCGAAAGTTGTGATAGATTTGGTACAAATTAAAGTTCATGATAGATTTTTTAAAATGATCAAAATTTGGATAGATACATTAATTTCCCTTTAAAAAATTATATCTTCTTCTTTTTTTAGTTTGCATCCCTACATTCTTGACACTCACCCTTATCTCCTAGCTTGCGTGTTGTCGTTTGGACCTGCACACTCACGACTGACTATATTGTTTTTCACTGTATTGTTACTTAGATCGATTATGAAGAAAATTACAAAACAATTTTAGTCCTAATAGTTGTAGGATCAAGGTAGTACATCGATTACTAGAATTATCATATTCACTGATTGTCGTAATCATTACTGAACTGTCGACGATGGTTATTAGGGGGGAGGGTGGTTATCCTCGACGCTGCAATCGTTGCGACTGTTCACGGTTGAAACAACCATCACTAATAATATGCAACAACAGCAATGGTCGTTGCAACTAGAGTTATCAGGTTGTTTAGCAACACCCGTAAGAACCAACGTTGATACATTATTAGCGACGATCAGAAGGGTCGTCATTGATGGTTCAAACACTCAGGAATAACCTACAAATCGAGACACATGACAATTACTCAAATTAGTGATGGCATAGCAACGACGCTCCAACGGCCCAGTTGTTACTAAATTGTCGTTAGAAACATTAGCAATAATGATACGCCATGCTACCCAAACCATCAACCATTTATGACAGACTTCCAACGACGGTGTACTAAGGAATGATTGTCGTTGATAAATTAGTTGCCACAACTAGGCTTGGCAAATCGTAACAGTCATGAGTTTTCGGACCTGTCCGGGCCTGGCAAATCGTGTATGGCCTGAGTTTTCGGGTCGGGTCGGGTTGGGTCGGCCCGGTCCAAAAAAATCATGCTCGGCTCAGCCCGGTCCGAAAATTTTTTGGGCCTAGAAACACTGGCCCGAGCTGACCCTACCCGACATGTTTAGCTTGATAACACTAAAAATATAAAAAATCGAGTTTAAACCCGATGATTAATAGATTTTAAACCCGCTAATACCCGATTTGAAGTGTTTATCGGGCTATCGGGCTGGACCGGCTCGATAACACTTGGCCCCCGCCTGATAAGGGATCATATGTTATCAGTCGGCTCAATAATGGCCCGAACCCGATAAGAGCCGACCCAAACCAAATTTTTTCGTGTCAGACCAGGCCAAAAATTGCCACCCTAGCTACAACCATTCGTTGGTAAGCTGGCGCTAATGAATTTTTGAGCACCTAATTTTTTAAAAAAAATTTGAAAAGATCTATTTACATAGATACAAATTTCAATATACACACCAAATAAATAAAATATGAATCAATGTATATTATATAAACACCAAAAGTATCAAATACATCATCAAGTGCAACATCTAGATATGAATCACTATACAAAAAAATGAATCAATATACAAAAGTGAAATAGCTGTTATTGAGGCTCTGGAGGCGGCGTCCGAAGGGGCTATGTCAGCATATGTGTGGTCAACGAGGATGAAGGATTGGACAGACCATGTATCAGAATATTTGAGTGAGTTGTTAGCTGCACCAGGAGCATCCCAATGTTTTCTAGCTAGTGGTGAGCAAAACCCAAACCGACCCGAATAATCCCAAAAAAAATGACCCAAAAATTAAATTCGAGTTTAGTTATTTGGGTAATTCGGGTTGAATATGAATTTTAGGGATTTTATACCCCTTATTTGGGTCGGGTTGGGTCAAGTCGGATCGGGAAAAAACCTAGATATGCTCGAGCCAAAATTTAAGTGAGATCCTTATTACTAGAGTACTACACTACTAGAAAAATGGTCATCAGCAACGGCCGCTGGGCCGTCGCTAAAAATATTATCAGCAACGGTTTTGCCACAGACCCGGAGCCGTTGCTGATACCATTAATAGCAACGGCCGCTGAGTCCGTAGCAACACCGTTAGTAAAACTCCGTCGCTAAGCCGTTGCTGTAGGTCATCAGCAACGGCTCTCGATACACTTTTAGCAACGGCTTTCCCACGGACGCCCGTGGGAAAGCCGTTGCTGATGACCTATGCCTGCAACCAGAAAATTTGAAAATTTCAAATTTCCATTGATACATTGATACATTTATCTGATACATAACTCACACACCCATACCCTCATACACACATTCATTCACACATCACAAACATCTCATACACATTCATTCACACATCACAAACACACCAAGATATACATCAAAACAATTATATTTATATTCATAATTATCCACGATAGTATAAACACAATTCAAATGTAAAATTGAAGTATCAACATCTCAATAACATAGTCAATATAAATTAAACAAGTTCAATATCTGAGTAAC
This sequence comes from Canna indica, assembly GCA_034359265.1. Lineage (NCBI taxonomy): Eukaryota > Viridiplantae > Streptophyta > Magnoliopsida > Zingiberales > Cannaceae > Canna > Canna indica. The sequence continues at coordinate 2,685,971 of CP136891.1, forward strand.
AAAGTCAATATAAACAAAATCTCACGATGACGATGGAGGATGGCCTGGATCATATGGCGGGGTCTGGAGTGCTTGAGTGTACACCGGCGTGGACTGACTCGAGGATGGTGGATTAGATGATGCCGAAGAGATGCCTGCTTCGGGATGACCCGACAAGTTGCGTAGCATAGCTTCTATATTCGCCATCGTCTGACTCTGACGCGCCATCGTCTGACTCTGACGCTCCATCATCTCAGTCTGATGCGCGACCGTCTCCTCTAGTGTCCTTATCCTATTACTATGATCATAACTGGATCTAGAGGTGGACGGCCGCTCACCAGCGACCGGAGGGGTCGGTGCCCCAAGTGGCCCTAGTACGGCTCGCGCATGACCACTATCTGCGAAGCCATATACGCGGCCATGGTCCCAGCCACCTGCGGCCTCGACCCACGATGCTGCGTCAAAGTCCTCGGGGGTACCCCCGCGCTGCACCACCCTCCGGCTGTACGTCTCCTACTCGAGTTTGATTTTTTGTTTAATATTTATCATAAAACTTAAATTATAAATATATAATGAATAATTTAAACAAATATATAATTACCACAATGTATGCAGCGCGGTTGTCGATGTACTCCCCCGTCCCATGTGCTCGACGGTGAGTCCGCTCAAACACCGCCATCGGGGAGGGTCGCTGGACAGTCCCGTCATCCGACACCGTCGTCTACATTTACAAAACAAATACATTAATTAGTACACATAATAACAAATAAAATATATAATTAAACGATATACTTACCATACGATTTGCGTGCACTGCAAATGCAACAGAGCCGCCGGTGTGACGCGTTGCTCCCCCCGACATGCGATTTCTAGCCGCATTCTGAGAAACCTCCTGCCATCGATCCGTCGACCATATCCCCACGAGCTGGTCCCATATATCCGGAGTAATCCAACTGGGGCCGTATCCCCGAGTCTCCGCGATGTTAGTGGTCCCAGCTCGGGCCATCGCTCGGGACCGAGCCTGCCCCAGCTGCCCGTTGTACCTTGCCCGGGAAATAGACTCCCAGGCAGCGTAAATGAAGGACCTCTGGTCCTCGGCCCATGTATAGCGAGCCTGCAAAATAATAATATCAGTACCAATTCTTAATATATCATCATGCATGTAAAAAAAAAAATAATACGTGCCTCAAACTCGCGCCATAACATGTCGACGTGCTCGCTAGGCACGTGAGACCACGTAGGCCATGCCCCGTGCATGTATCGTCGAATAGTAGAAGAAATGCTCCTCGGCACTTCTTCTTGCTCGAACCTGCACAACAAAAATAAATTTTAATATTATATTATAATATAATGAATTTGTAATGATTCATAATTCATGATATATTACCGCTCCCCAATCACGCTGATCAATCTACGTGACTCTGTGGCTGGTGGAGGCTGCCACCTGTTCGGCCCGCGTGGCCGCCTGCGTCTGGATGTACTAGCCTCGACAGTATCATCCTCATGAGGATCAGCAACAGGAGGATCAGCAACATGAGTAAGTGCTGGAGTCTCACCGATTGGAGACTCCGAAGCTCTCCTGCGTCGATAACCACGACCAGACATATCTGTCGAACAGACATATAATCAGATTATTGTATAAATAGTAGAGATATATTTAATAAAATATATATACTTTACAATTATTCTTCATCATCTGAATAATAGTCTTCGAATTCTTCTTCTTCTTCCTCTTCTTCCTCTTCGTCATCTTCTTCATCTCCAGCTTCCTCAATTTCATGATCGTCATCATCAGCATATTCAACTTCTAATTGAATTGACGTTGTGTCTGCATCCTCGAGTATTGGAATAATACGATCCACAGCAGGAAGATCATCTTCTTGATAGAAACTAGGAGGATCATTTTCTCCTACTATCGGATCAATTTTTTCTCTACCTTTTGTCTTACAGACTACACGCCAATCTGCTCTATCTTTATTTCGAGCCGGATACTTCGCGTAATATACTTGTTCGGCTTGTGGTGCCAATATAAATGGCTCATTTGCTGCCAATTTTGATTTGTAATTAACCTCAACAAGTTTGTATTTTTGATGAACTTTCATGCCCCTTTCTGTTGTATCGAACCAATGACATCTAAATAGGAACACTGATTTCAAGCCGAAGTAGTGCAACTCTATCACTTCTTCCACTAGTCCATAGAAATCCATATCACATTCAACATAGGTTGTCCCTTTCACGCAGACCCCAGCATTCATCGTCTTTTTTGTAGATGAATATTCAACCGTGTGAAATTTATACCCGTTAACAAAATATCCGCTATAGCACGACACAAGTCGCGACGGTCCACTAACAAACTCAAATATTTTTTCATCTATTTCAGCTCTGTGATCTTTGCTGTAAGTCTGAATCCAAGAAGGGAAATCACGATTCCGTAATGTCTCCAATTCTTGATCGTTGTGAATAGAGTATTTTTGCACCATCTCAATGTCAAATATTTCAATGAATTGTTCAATCTCTGGGCAATTGAGTAATACATACAAGTGTGCCAAATGATACTCTTCATCGCTTAAGTGTCGAGATGGACGAGAACCAAAAGCACGACCAGAGTGACAAAATATATTTAAACGTCCATCTGAATGTCGAACACCCCCGTCGTCGTTACGTGGAAGACGATCAAATCTTGTCTGTACTGTCGATTCAAAGTAAAATGAGCAGAATGTTGAAATTTCTTGGATGATATACGATTCAGATATTGATCCTTCAACAGCTGCGGTGTTCTTTACTTTTTTCTTCAGACGATTCATGTATCTTTCAAATAAGTACATCCAACGATATTGAACGGGGCCACCAACTCGTGCCTCGTATGCCAAGTGTATCGGTAGATGCTCCATCGAGTCAAAAAATGCAGGAGGGAAAAACTGCTCCAGCTTGCATATGATTTCAACAATATTATTTTCAAGTGTTGACATATCTTCGACTCGAAGGACATTTGCACAGATGCTTCTAAAAAACATACTTAATTCAGTCAACGGACCCCAAATATTATCAGGTAGAAGATCTCGAAATGCGATCGGAAGTAATCTCTGCATGAATACATGACAATCATGGCTCTTCATCCCTGATATTTTGCAATCATCGACGTTCACACATCGAGATAAGTTTGAAGCATATCCATCGGGTAATCTGAGTTCTTTTACCCATTGACAAACATCTTTGATCTGTTGTTTATTTAACACATATAGGGCCTTCGGTTTCAGATATCGTCCGTTGACCTCTTGTAACTCCAACTCTGGTCTTTTACAAAGTATTTTCAGATCATGTCGGGCTTTGACATTATCTTTAGTTTTTCCAGAAATATCCATCACAGTGTTGAAAATATTATCAAACACATTTTTTTCAATGTGCATGACATCTAAATTATGTCGAATCAATAATGAACTCCAATAGGGCAATTCCCAAAAGATACTTTTTTTCACCCAGTTGTGTGTTTGGCCAAAACCTGACACTCTTTCATTGCGACCGAATACAATATCTGGAAGTGCTGAAACACGTGCTAACATTTGTTCACCAGACAACATCGGTGGTGGCCCATCTCTTTCGACTCTGCCCTTAGTAAATTTATTACGATTCCTTCGATACTGGTGATGAATCGGTAGGAATCGACGATGACAATCAAAGAATGAGATTTTTCGTCCGTTCTGAAGACTGATTGATTTAGAGTGTTCCATACAATACGGGCAAGAGAGTCGGCCGTGAGTGCTCCAACCCGACAACATGCCGTACGCGGGGAAATCATTGATTGTCCACAAGACCGCGACCTTTAAATTGAAGTTTTGCTTCCGATGACAATCATAAGTGACAGCTCCCTCAGTCCACAATGTTTTCAATTCATCTATCAAGGGTCTGAGAAATATGTCAATTTCTTTTCGCGGACCCTTAGGACCCGGAATAATCATCGAAAGATAAATAAATTCATCTTTCATGCACATTGACGGTGGCAAATTATAAACTGTCAGCAGCACTGGCCAAACTGAATAAGGAGTTGCAGAATGTCCAAACGGATTAAAACCATCTGTGCACAATCCCAATCTGATATTTCTAGTATCCATAGCAAATGAAGGATAACATGTATCCAAATGTTTCCATGCTTCACTGTCAGATGGATGAGTCATTACTGTATCATCACGACTTCTTGCATGCCAACTCATGTAGGGGGTTGTCTTTTCCGACATGAATAACCTTTGAAGCCTCGGTGTTAGTGGAAAATACCGAAGCACCTTAAACGGGATATTTTTCTGTCGGACCGATTTCTTCTCCTTGTAACGAGGGTGTTGACATACAGGACATTTATCCAACTGCACATTTTCTTTATAATATAAAATGCAGTTATTTTGGCACGCGTGTATTTTTTCGTACCCAAGCCCCAATTTTCTCATTAGCTTTTTAGTCTTATAAAAAGTAGGCTCAAACTTGTTATCAGTAGGCAGCATTCCATTAATCAATCCAGCAATCCGATCATACGCAACTCCGCTGATATTACAATCGGCCTTGATGCTTAAGAGCTGTGTCATTGCTGAAAACCTAGTGTATTTAGGACAATTCTCATACAAAGGTTCATCGGCAGCTTTCAATATCTCGTAAAATTCTGCAGCTTCTTTATTCGGTAATTCAATCTCTACCGCAGCCCCTACTTCTATGATATCAACCGCTGTAGTATCTGGTGGGACTGATGTCTGAAGAACTGGCCGATCAATATTATCATTCAGGCGGAATTGACCCCCAAGACTATCAAGTATCATAGTTCTATAGGGATTACATTGACCGGATGAAGAAGCACCAGCAGAGGAAGATTCACCATATGTCTGAACGACAGGATTGCTCGACGTCCCGACTTCGCGTGACTCCCCGTGACAAGTCCATAGAAAATATCTCGGTGCAAATCCTTTGGTATATAGATGCAGAGTGACAGTCTCCCGATCCAAAAATCGTCTATTTGAACAAATGCGGCACGGACATCGGATTTGATCATCCATGCTAACGAAATTCAGATTCGAATAGGCGAAATTTAGGAAGTACGTTACGCCTAATCGAAACTCATTCGTTAAAGCTCCACGATTAAGACGTCGGTACATCCAACTTCGATCAGCCGACATGATTCTGTCAATCAATGACAATTTCTTTGGTTAATGTCTTTAGGTGAGATTGTCCTATTCCATTCGGGATTTATGTTATTCGTACTGCACTTACGTTTTTATTTTAACTGTTAACTAATTATTCTAAATTTCGACAGCATCTCCCTACAGTTCTCCGAATACGCATATCATCTGGGCGCGTATCGGAGAACAAGAGAGATGTTGCCGAAATTTAGAATAATTAGTTAACAGTTAAAATAAAAACGTAAGTGCAGTACAAATAACTATATTCCCAAATTGTCCAATCAGAGACAATTCAAGAATTGTACGTCGTATAAAAGATCATCTACTTCTTTTACACGAACATACAATTCCCGAACGGATCTAAGGTTTTGCTAAATCATATCCGATCGTCGATGCGTACGTGAAACATATCAACTCGTCGGAGGATGATTATTTTCTAAATGTTTCGAGACAGTTCGAGTCCATATTGGACGATTTCGGCGCGCGTCCGAAGTGGACGATTCCGGCGCGAGTCCGAAGTGGACGATTCCGGCGCGAGTCCGAATTGGACGATTCCGGCGCGCGTCCGAAGTGGACGATTCCGGTGCGAGTCTGAATTGGACGATACCGGCGCGCGTCCGAAGCGGACGATTCCGGCGCGCGTCCGAAGTGGACGATTCCGGCGCGCGTCCGAAATTAATCTAAACCCCAATAATTAATCTAACAAATTAAACAATTAATTAACAATTATTAAATAATTAATTAACAAATATAAAATAATATAAACTATATATATATATACTAAATTCCGGCGCCGGAGTCCACCCTCCGGCGCCGGCGTACAGTGGCCTAGAAATAGGGTTTCGGTCGGGTGATTTCCGCCGGCCGCAGGGAAGAGACGGCAGCAGGGGAGACTTACCTGAACAAGTCGGCAGCAGCGGTCGGCGTCGTCGGCGTCGGCAGCAGCGGCGAGTGGCGTCGGCAGGAGCGGCGACGGCAGCAGCGAGCAGCGGGAGGAAGAAGAGTCGGGCGCGAGAGCGTGCCCTATATAAACTTATCAGCAACGGCTCACTCGCCCGTTAGAACGCCGTTGCTGATAAGTTATCATCAGCAACGGCTCACTTATCCGTTAGCAAGTCGTTGCTGAAAATTAAAATATAAGCAACGGCTCGCCTTTCCGTCCGAAAGCCGTTGCTGATAATTAAAATAATCAGCAACGGCTCGGGTTTCCGTTAGAACGCCGTTGCAGATACAGTTTTCTGCAACGGCTCGGGCGGCCGTAAGAATGCCGTTGCAAATAGCAACGGCTTGAGCGTCCGTCGCTGATAGCCGTTGCTGAAGACGAAGTTTCTAGTAGTGCTAGGACTCGAAATCAAATCCCTAATTCCCTACTGCTTGAAATCCCTAAAGCCGCCAAGCTCAAAATCCCTAATGAGCTCCTCGCCTAGTCGCCTCCTCCCTCATTGGTCACCTTTGCCGAGCTCCTTTCCTCCTCCCTCACTGGTCACCATTGCCGAGCTCCTCGCCTCCTCCCTCACCACTGTCGAGCCCCTCACCGCCTCTATACACCGACGTCCGACCTATATTCTTCTCGGCGCAAGTTAGTCATATGGAATTCTAGTCTTTGATCCACTATTGGTGATGTAAGGGAAGTCACTAGGGATGTTGATTTTAATTTCATTATATTTGAGTATTTTGTCTAGGAAAATTAGCATTCTTAATTCCAGTATTTGATCCACTAGTAGGGAAGGATGCTTCAATATGTTTTTTACAAACCTTCGTTGATATCTCCTTTTGATAACTCCAATGGCTTTCATGAGACCTCACAACCAACCATTAGATCCAATGGTATGCAATGTAAGGAAGGGCAAAAATTGTGTCATTGGAGAGCTAGAATTAAAATGGTTAATAATATCATCTGATGAATAGTCAGCAAAGAAAAACAACTCTTCCAAGCTTGAGAACAAGGTTCTTGAAGTCATACTGGAGTTTGAACCAAATTAATGACCTTGGTTATTAAATTCATACATGTTTAGGGGTAAGGATGTTGTTTTTTTAAAAAGGAAATTCAGATTATTAGGGTCAGGGCCCGATCTTATTCGGGTTAATCGAGTCGAACCCCTAATTCTTATTCAGATAGGGTCAGGTGGTGTTGGAGACTCCTTATTCGGGTTCAGGTTATTCGTATCGGGTTGAGTTTTGACCCAACCGATGCTCACCCCTAATGGTTTCCATCATATTCTTCTTTGATCTTCAACGACTCCTCTCTGTTGGACAAGCTCTGCCTCCAAGGCAACCAAATGGCCCTGGTCATGCATTTGAGATGTCGAGGGTCACTCACCACTACTAGAAGGGGTTGGTGCTTCAAGTGGCCCCAACACAACTCGCACATGACCTCTATCTACAAAGTCACAAACACGATCGTGCTCCTAACCACCGGCAGCATCGACCCATGCTACATGGTGAAAGTCACCATGCAATGGCCCTCCACGCTAAGTCACAGTCCATGTGTACGTTTTGCAAATTTGTTTTTTGTTTCATAAATTTTTATTTACATATCAATTATAAATAAATTAAGATGCATAAAAAACCAAGTATACATACTATGATGACGATGGCCCTCCTATCGACATAGTCTCCCGTCCCATGTCGCCAGTGCGCTCAACATAATATATATAAATTTACAAAATAATGATGTTAGTACAATCACAATATATATAATTAAATTGATCAGTAATGTAATCTTACCATCTGACGCTCGTGTGCAACAAATGACATGAAGCCTCCCGTGTGTCGTGCCCCCAAGCCCTCCACCTCAGATTTACGATTTCTAGTCTCGGTCCAGGAGACCTTCTACCACTCTACTGAGGACCATTGCTCAACGAGCTAGTCCCAAACATCAGTAAAAATCCACTTGGAGTCGTGCCCCTCGTGTTTGTGAAATGTGTGTGGTACCAAACCGTCTAATCACTGTGATCCGGGCTTGATTTAGTTGCCCATTGTAGAGGTTGTAGGCAATTAATTGCCTCCTATGCATTCACTCTCTGCAAAGGGCAACCGATCATGTGCCCAAGCACATATAATATGCATACAAAATAAAATAATAATGTTAGCACATGTATAAAATATTTAACACAAAAGAACTGAGAACAAACGATGCTCGCCTTGAGCCATACTTCTTGAAAATAAAAATAGAAATCCGAAATATGTTTTTCTCTCTCTCAAAATGTAATGTTTTTGGAAGTTTCGTTTTAATTCTCCTCTATTCTAACCTCCAAATAAAGTGTTTAATGTTCTCATTCCATTTATTCATCCTATTTCTCACCCATACAATGTCTCATTTCTATCTTCTTTTTTCCCCCTCTTCTCGATCTCTCTTCTCAATCTCATTTGTTTATTTACAAATTCATATGATCAAACTAGCCTTTGGGATTTTAAATGAGATGGATTTAGATTATAAGCGGAGGATGCTACGCGTACATCGGATTGGTTAGGGGTGAGCATGGACCGATTAATCAGTCCATTAAGACTTTTTAAAATCAATCCAATAATATCGATTTTTTAAAATCATTAATCATAAATTGACCCATTAACTTCAGTTAATCGGTACTTCAGATTTCGATTTTTGTAATTCGGTTAACTAATAAAAATTTTTAACATATAAAAAAAATAAAATATACAAAATGAGAAGTCCATTTTAATTATTGAAAGTACTTTAAAATAAAAAATACAAACCAAACATAATACTCATAAATAAAAGTTAAAAGAAAACTTTCTCCTAAACCGTTAAAACATAAAATTCAAATATTTGTTTAGTAAAATTATATATTATAATATTTTAGAGACTTGTGCATCACAATATTTATTCATATTTTAAAAATATATATAATTGATCAAATTTTGGAGAATAAAAAATAATTTAAATATACTTCAATGTATTATTTTATATAAATTTTAGAGAGATAAATATAAAAAAAATTGAAGGTATAAAATTTAAAATATTATATATATATTAGACCCAACAATTTTTGGCATGGCTTGTTAAAATCATATTCAAACTGATTTTTATCGTTGACGAGTTGTTATCAGGCCGATCCAATAAGGCCTGAACCCTTTACGTGCCGGATCAGCCAAGTGTTATTGGGTTGTCCCAGCACGATAACGCGATAAACAATATAGGGTAGTGTATTAACGTGTCTAAAACCCGTTAGTTATCGGACTATCAAGCCAAATTGGCCTGATAAACCAATTCAGCTTGATTATTTTTTTCCCTTTTTCGTGTTATCGGGCTAAGCGGGTCGGGCCGCATCAGCCCGTTATTATTCGTGTTGTGCCAGGCCGGTGATTTCAGGCTCGAATATTTATCAGGTCAGGGCAGGCCGAGCATAATTTTTTTTTCGAACTGTGCCGATGACCCGACACGATTTGTCAAGTCTAATATATATGAACCAGTCAATCGGTGGACTAACAGTTAACCATTACTCGAAAACCAAAAACCAACAATTTTAAAATTTAAAATTAAAACAAAAACCGTCAAATCAATTAATTGAAAAATTCTATTCGGTTTTGAACCAATTTCTCGTTAACTGAAGTTTTGATTATTATTTTTTTCTCACCCTAGATCTGATGTCTAATTCTATAGCTGACTAAATGCTTTGTCAGCCAATTAACAGCATGCCAACAATAGCCAATAAGACTAATCATGGGAAGCTATAAATTATATAATTAGAAGTGAAAATATTCGAAAAGATATGGAATTTTTACAATGTTTGAATAAGGAAAATTATATCCTTTTGTTTTTCTAATGTATACACTCATAAAATTTAAAAATCTTTTTTGTTTTTTTAGTTGATAAGGAAAAAGGGAAAATATATTATTAAAAAAACAAATTTAATTCCATGTATGACCTTTGCGGTAAAAGCGAAAATAGAAACATACGTGGAAAATAAATAAATAATATATTTTCAATAAATTATCCTATGGCATCTCCATAGGAAAAAAAAAACAAAAAAAACAAAATTCCCAAGAAAAATGAATTTTATTTAAAAGAAAACAAGTACGGAAATGGAAATTACACCAGGGTGAGCCGACCATTTTGAAATAACCCTAGTTTCTAAAATTCTTTTAAAACGAGAAATAGATTGATAGAATAATCCAGCTTTTTGTCGTCGAAAACTAGCCGTTGGAGAGGCCGAAGGGGAAACCCCGAACCCCTAACGGTCGAAAAGTGACGAGAGACCAAATTCTCTCCCTTTAAATCAACTCCTTCCCAAATCCCTAATCCATTCTCTCTCTCTCTCTGAAGCGGAGGTGAAGGAAGAAAGAGAGAAGAAAGGCGAGGCAAGATGACGAGAAGGGAGAACCACGACGTCCAAGACAACATCCCCGCCGCAGGCGGTGGCACCACTCCGTCGGCTACCAAGCAGCCGGCTCCTGTTACCAAAGGCTCTGATGGCCAAGCCGTCTTGAAGAGGTCATGCACCCTTTTCTTTCTCGATTGATTGGTTCACTCGTGGCTTTTATCTGCTTGAAAGAACCGAAGGTGTTTGTTAGCCCTTTCCCTCTTAGTTTTCGTGGGGTTTGGGTGATCCTTCCCTCTGCTAATCATTCTTCTTAATTTAATCTATTGCCAAAAAATCGTGATTGGAATTTGTTTCATAAGTCGCAAAGATTTCACCTTTGAAGCAGTATCCTGGTTTTCTCAATTGACCGGATTATTCGTGGCTCTTCCTTTTTCGTCAAAGAATCAAAGCTAAAGTTAAAGGTCTTACCTTTTGGCGTTCCTCTTCTTTGCTGACCTCTTCTTTTTGTAATTTATCGTCAAGATCGTGTTTGCTCGCCATTTAAGAATTAAATTTGTTTAATCAATAACAAAGATTTCATCTTTGAAGCCATGATCTAGTTGTTTGGATCACTATTCCCTTGCCCTTGCATTCTGCGCTTTCTTTCTGTTTTCTGTATCCTTCTTTTATGCTAACTTTTACTCCTCTTTATGCAAACAGACTACAGTCAGAACTAATGGCCTTAATGGTAAGCACGAAGATCACATATTTGTCTTTATGCTTCTTTGGGAATTGTTCAAACTGAGCAATCATGTAGCTCTCAATCTCACTGATGGTTCTTGCGCTTTTATGTGTTTTTGATCATTTGACAGATGTGTGGGGATCCTGGGATATCAGCTTTCCCAGAGGAAGACAACATTTTTTGCTGGAAGGGGACAATTAAAGGCAGCAAAGACACAGTTTATGAGGGCATGAGCTACAAGCTATCCCTTGCCTTCCCCACGGATTACCCATTCAAGCCTCCGACAGTGAAGTTTGAGACTTGCTGTTTCCACCCAAATGTTGATCTCTTGGGGAACATCTGCTTGGATATTCTTCAGGTATGCATAAGAAGGAAGTATTCTTACCTTTCTACTGGAATTTTTATTGACTTTTAGTTCATTTGGGTTGTCAGGACAAATGGTCATCTGCTTATGATGTGAGAACCATACTGATCTCAATCCAGAGTCTTTTGGGAGGTAAATGTGATCCTTGTCTATAAATTCAATTCTGTTGTGGTTGCAACTTTGTGCTTATTTGTTGATTGTTTCAGAACCCAACAATGAGTCCCCTCTCAACACCCAAGCAGCAGCTCTTTGGGCCAACCAAGAAGGTGGGAGTCATGTGACGCGATCCAGTTTATTGATCAAGAAATGGTTTCTGATTGGTCCTTCTAAAAGTTATCTTTTTTTCGTCTGATGCAGAGTTCAGGAAAACAGTGGAGAAGATGTACAAACCAACCTAGTTGGGGAGATTCGTTCATAACAATATGGAATTCTGGGTGTATCAGTAGTCCCTGGGGAGAGATTCGTTTATAGCTAAAATCCCTTTTGGGCTTCCTTTGTTCCCTTTTCTCTACATATTGCGTCATTGAGATCATTGTTAAAGCGAAATAGTAGAAACATTTATTCGATCCATTGTTGTTTATTTGCTAATTATTTTTTAGTCAGAATGTAAGAACAATATGTCAAAATAGCTGAGTTGATTTTGCCAGAGTATGTTTTGGAAGTGGCTCATTTAATGTTGAGATTAAAATATAAAAAAAAAGGTATACAAGCTAAATTAATAACATGATTTTTGTTTCAAAAAATTCTGTATGATAGATATAGTAAAAGTAAAAACATTCATGTCTGCTATATGAATAAAAGAATTCTCAGTCTGATAGTTATAGTAAAAACATTTGTCTGCTAGAATTTGGATATCTCATTAAAGAAAGTGAAGCGAAAAGCAATTTGTCGTGCCCTGGCCCTGGGCCCGCCCTCGGCCCGAGACGTGACGGTGACTCGAACACCGCGCAGCGGAAGGAAAAGCCACAAATCATAGCATAAAATAAAACAACAACATTGAAATCAATAATCGCAATCCATAAGCCCGATCAAATACAATATTTATCAAAACATAAAATAGTTCTACGTATTACAGCTCCAAAATAACAACATCAAAGCTTAACATTATAAGACGACAACGAAACAAAATACAAAAGCGGTCGCCATCAGAGCTCCATATCTACGTATTGCAGGCTCAACCCACCCTCAATACACTCTCCAAACTATAATTATATCACACTAATTAATCAACTAAATTCTCAAACTAATATTTTAATATTATTTAAACACCTCGACAATCTCAACAACTAACCAACTGAAAGAATATCCTAATAATGACATCTCGGAAAACTGACCCCACCATCGCTTTCAACACACGAAAATGATCAAGATTGCTATGAACCTCAACTTCAACCGACAACTCGGGGGCCACCAAATAAATTAATTATCTAATTATAATATAATACTAAAATATAAAAATTATACCAAACGATCTCCAATCTGAAATCCGACACCACCATCGCGTTCAGCACGCGAAAATCTACAATTTTAGTATTCACCTCAACTCGATCCAACAACTCTACGATCAACTATAAAAATACATCAATGATCCACAAATCAACATCATTTCATGTGACACGGCTCTCTTCTTTAAACATTTTGTTTATTAAATTAAATAATCATCTCCCTCTCCCTCTCCTTCACTCGTCTCCCTCTTCCCTTCGCCCCTGCCCGACGCCGCCTCCCCTGCTCTGTTCGAACCCACGCCGGCCGGCCCTTCCGACCGCCAGCGATCACCCCGTCGGCACGTCGGTCTCTCCCACGTCCCCCGGCACCGACGGGACACCTTGGGACATAGAAGAATGCATACGGCGCACTTGAAGTTCAAGACAATTTCTTAATAATATTTGAAGTTTAGGACTATTTCTTAACAATGTCTTGCTCTTATATTTATGTTTTAGAATATTGTAGAATGCTTTTGACATTAGCAAGCGCACTTGAAGTTCAAGACAATTTCTTAATAATATTTGAAGTTTAAGACTATTTCTTAACAATGTCTTGCTCTTAGATTTATGTTTTAGAATATTGTAGAATGCTTTTGACATTAGCAATGCTTTTCAATTAATTTGTCTCAGCCGCATGATGCCTCACACATCAATTGGAGGCCTGATTCCAATTGCATCAATGGCCACAGGTCTTCCCTTTGGACTGCTGGGCTTGCTGTAATCAAACAAGCTAATTGAATCCAATTAATTTAGTTGACATTTAGCTTAAAATATTTTTACACAAACCTTAGTGTTTTAGCTTCTTTTCTCTTTTGCTTTCTTTCTTTTTCTTCTAAATGGGTTTTTATTATGATAATGTCCTATTTATTTCATTTCATTTTGGGGTTATTTACTAAATTTAACCCAGAGCAGAGCACGCATATGTTTCATTTTCAAAAACAAAGAGATGTTTGGTGCATTATCAGAGGCAAGCTCAGTAATAGATATATGTATTTGCAGGCAAATATTTTTCATTTTTGTCGCACCCCGGCGCTCGGCCCGGAGACGCGACGGCGACTTGAACACCGCGCAGCGGAAGGAAAAGCCACGAATCATAACATATAATAAAACAACAATATTAAAATCAATAATTATAATCTATAAGTCCGATCAAATACAATTATCAAAATATAAAATAGATTTACAAATTACAGCTCCAAAATAATAATGTCAATGATTAGCATATAAGGCGACAAAATGAAACAAAATACGAAAACAGTCGCCATCAGAGCTCCACATCTACGACTGACTACTAGCCGTCTAAAAACTATCTACACCTTGATCTACAAATCGACCGCTCACCCCTGCAAGTCTGAAGCAAAAACAACAGAGATCAGCGAGTGCTGAGTAGGAGAATCACAATATGATCAACAAACATCAAATGCCAACTTAATAATGCATAACAACATGGTCTAAGATGCAGTCAAAGACAATAAATACAACAAATACTCCTCACCTACTCCTAAACAACATCAACTGAATCATCAAGCGTGTGGACCATTGGGTAAAAATCTCACACTCTACCACCCGTAGAGTGGCATAAACCGTCCGCTCTAGGGATGACAATATTACCCGTACCCGCGGATACCCGCGGATATTTACCCGACACGGGTCGGGTATAGTAAACATATTATACCCACGGGTACGGGTACGGGTATAAATTTTTACTCATTTAATAAACGGGTACGGGTACGAGTACTATACTATCCACACCCGCGGATACTCGCTACCCGCCAATATATATGAAAAATTAAATTTATAATTATATATATTAATATTTAATGGAAAATTTAAAAATAAATCTAAATATAATATATTTTTAGGGATATCAATTTCCAATTTTAATTGAAAGTACATTGATTTTAAATTTAATTTTGGTTTTAAATTTAATGTTTCATAAATGATTATTAATATTTCTTAAGATAATTTTATGATTTAGAATTTAATTGTTACGTAGTTTATTTTATGGATTAATGTTTCTCAACCAAGTAATTAATAGTGGTGAAATGAGAATCATTGGTGGTATACTATTGTAATAAAATAAAAATTCTTGTTATATATTAAATGGGTATCCGCGGATATCCGCGGTATCAATTACCCGCGAGGGTGCAGGTGATGGATATCCATCGCGGGTGCGGGTACGGGAGACAGATTTAGTAAACGGGTGCGGGTGCGGGTGTGGCACTATCCGCCCCGAACCCGCCCCGTTGACATCCCTAGTTCGCTCCAACGGTGATGTGACTACCCCATCCAGCAGGTAGCCCGACGGGCGTCGTATCCGACATCCGCACACCCGAAGGTGCCTAAAGTGACTAGTCAATATCCATACCCTCACCCATGTCTGGAGGGTACCGTAATAAAATGGTCATGGACTGAAGTCCTCTCCAAGGCCGTAACCTCCAGATCGACAACAACCATGCAACTCGCCTCCAAGAGTGCAACAAGATATATCACCATGATCAACAATATAGCAACAACTCTAAGTGATAACAACATGAACAACATGATAATAACATAACATCACCATGATCAACAGAACAACAACTCCAAGTGATTATGACATGATCAACATGCTACTAATATAACATCATCATGATCAACAATATAACAACTCCAATTGATTATGACATGATCAATAGGATAAGAACATGATCAACAAGTAAACACCACCACATATAACAACATGATACTATGCATACGGTGGCTAATCCAATGCATCAAATAATTAACATAACATACTATGATCAAGAATAAACACCAATAAAATGCAACACATGCAATTTCTCTACATGACATGTCCAACAATAATGTGCAACAGGAGTTCAATAAATTTCAGAAAACAAACCAAACAACGAAAGCAAAGGTATTTTCGAAATTTATCTCCGAAGACAAATCAACAACAGACTTGCAGGCTCAACTCATGCTCAACCCACTCTCCAAACCCTCAGGTTCAATCCACTCTCCAAACACCCATGCTCAAGCCATTCTCCAAACACCCATGATCAAGCCATTCTCTAAACACTCATGCTCAACCCACTCTCCAAACACCCATGCTCAACACATTCTCCAAACACCCATGATCAACCCACTCTCCAAATCACAATTATTTCACACCAATCAATCAACTAAGTTCTCAGACTAATAATTTAATATCATTTAAACACATCGACAACCTCAACAACTAACAACCTGAAAGAACATCCTAACAATATTTTCTCGAAAAACCAACCCCACCATTGCGTTCAGCACACAAAAACGATCAAGATTGCTATTCACCTCAACTACAACCAACAACTCGGGGCCCACCAACTAAATTAATTTCAAACACAACTATCATCCAATTATTCAACAATAACAAAATACTGAAAATATAAAAATCATATCAAACGATCTCCAATCTGAAATCCGATACCACCATAGCATTCAGAAAGCAAAAATGATCAAGATTTTTATTCACCTAAACTTCAACCGATAATTCAGAGCCCACCAACTAAATTAATTTCAAACCCAACTATATCACTAACCTACTAAACAACAGCAAAATACCGAAAAATATGTAAATCATATCAAACGATCTCCGATCTGAAATCCGACACCACCATCATATTCAGCACGCGAAAATCTATAATTTTAGTATTCACCTCAACTTGATCCGACGACTCTACAATCAATTAAAAAAATCTCCTAATAATCTATAAATTAATCTCATTTCATACGATATAATTCTCTTCACTAAACATCCTAATTATTAAATTAAATAAACCCCTCCCTCTCCCTCACTCGTCTCCCTCTCCTCTTCGCCCCTGCCCGACGCCGCCTCCCTGCTCTGCTCGAAATCACGCCGGTCGGCCCTTCCGGCCTCGCCGGCCTCTCCTGCGACTCCCGGCGCCGGCAGGACACCCCTTTCCCTCTCTCCCACGACTCCCGGCGCCAGCAGGACACCCCCCCCCCCCCCCTCTCTCTTCCCGATCTCCCTCTTCACATCCCTCACCCCACCTGCAGCTTGTCGCCCCCTCCTCTTCCGGCCAGCCACCTAATCGTCACCGACCGACGACTCCACAGCCTCCTCGACCCTTCGGCCCCGCTCAGTCCTACGACCGACCGAGCGGAGGTCCGGATGGCCCGCCGGCAGCGTTCGACTGCTCGGTGCCGCCATGGCTGCGCGTGGCAGCCCTCCGGCTGGCCGACCTCGACGTGGCAGTCCGCAGCCACTACACGCGGCCGCTGCGTGAGACATCCGCACGCGGCCAGCCCGCGTGGGCTGCGGCTTCACGTCTTCGTCGTTAGATCGGCGGAGATAACAACGGAAACGAAGAACGGAGATGATCTCCTACCTCGATTTCGCGATTCCGACGACGACGAGCTCCACCGGCAACACGCGCCGACTCCTCCTCGCGCAGGCACCCTCTCTCCTCTTCCGCTTCTCAAGCTCTCACTCTCTCACAGTTTTCCTCTTTAAAATCCCTCAACAACCGCATCATCTCTCCTCCACCTGCCACCTCTACACCCATCTATTTTTATTTTTTAAAATACCCGGACATAACAATTTTATTTTGGGGTAATTTACTAAAACGAATGAAGCTTGTATAAACAAGACCTTCATATAAAATTCATAAACAACTGACCATAAGTAAAAAATTAATAAATTTGAACAATAATGAATGAAGATGAATTCATATTTGTTATTCTATGTTCACTCACTCATTGCCTATGTTTATTCATTCAAACCTCATGTTTATGTTCATCATCCATAAAATTTTCATTGGCTATGTTTATTCATTCAAACCTGTTTATGGACATCATCCATAAATATTTTATAAAGTTTTTATAAACATAATATCTTTTTCTGCGTGAAAGAATTAAGTGGGTCGCGTTTGTATTTACTATCAACCACTCATATTCTTTTGATTTGTGTTCCTTTCCTTTCACATTTTTCTCTTTAAGTAAAATAAGAATATTTTTTAAGGTACCTAAAGGCATTATGCTCATGTGTAGTTTAGAAGTGAAAAAAAAGGGGTAACGATATCATAGTGTTATAAATATAAGTATTGTTCAGTAAAGAGCATAAGATCAATACTCAGACTTAGCATAAAATCTTAAACGTAAACTGTTATATTCTGTTTTTTTTTAAAAAAAAAGGGGCTTTGTTGTAAATTTATGAGGTACGGCGGATTATTTGAAAATTTACCTCCCTCATAGCCAGCTCTACGAGATGGCTCAGTCGCGTGAGAAGGGGCGAGAAGAAGAAGTGAGATCGGCGCCGGAGATTGAGGGATCAGAGATCGGATCGTCGTCGGTGTCGTCGGTGTCGTCGTCGAGGTAGGAGTCTTCCCCCTCATTCCATTGTTGTTTTCCGTCGTTTCACCGAGGTAATCATCGGCGTGATGGAATCAGAGGCGAGGGAGCAGGTCGGAGTGGTCGAAGCTCGTCGGAGCATGGCCCGACGCCGTTGTGCGTCGGCGCCGCTGCGCGCTGCGGCTGCGCCTTCCGGCGTTGTCCGGAGCTCCGCCGGGGGTCGTAGGCCGGTGTAGGAGGCGGCGAGTCCGCCGGGGTGGATCGCCGGCGGCAATGGGGCCGGCCGGCGACGGATTGAGGTGGCGGAAGAGGGAGTTGGGTGTGAAGCAGAGGAAGGGGAGGAAGAGGGTGACGGGGATTCAGTGCAAGGGATTTGGTGCAATAAGAGGAGAACTGTATTGTATAAAATGGAGTGAATTTAAAAATTATTAGGGTATTTTTATAGTTGATCGTAAGATCGTCGGATCGAGTCGAGATGAATACCAAAGTTGCATGTTTTCGCGTGCTGAACGCGATGGTGGTGTCGGATTTTTGATCGGATGCTGTTTGGTAGGTCTTTTTTATATTTTAGTGTTTTTCGATGATTAATATTTATTAATTTATTAATAAATAATTAAATAATATAAAAATATTATATTACTTTAAATGGTGATTTAGGGGTAATTGGTTAGTGTGAGCTTGAGTTTGATCCCTGTTGTAGCCGATGAATTACTGTTGGGTGAAATGACAGATTTATTCTTTTGTCTCGATCTGCTTGATATTCCTTCTAACTCCGTTGAACTCAAGTTGCATATTATTGTTGGACATGTCATGTAGATAATTGCATGTGTTATTATTGATCATGATGATATACATTATTGATGTTGATATTTGATCATGATATGTCATGCATGATATTATGTTGTTGCTTATGGTGTTATTCTTTTAATCATGCCATCATCACTGTGAGTTATTATATTGTTGATATCGGTGATGTTATTTGTTATTTATTGATCATGATGATATACCTTGTTGCATTGTTGGAGTTGAGTTGTCGACCTGGAGGCTACAGCCTCGGAGAGGACTTCGATCCAGGACCATTTTATTGCGGTACCCTCCAGACATGGGTGAGGGTATAGATATTGACTAGTCACTTTGGGCACCTTCAGGTGTGCGGATGTCGGATACGACGCCCATCGGGCTACCTGCTTGGTGGGGGTAGTCGCGTCACCGTTGGAGCGGACGGTTGATGTCACTCTACGGGTGGTAGAGTGTGAGGTTTTTACCCAACGGTCCATACGTTCGATGATTTGGTCGACGTTGATTAGGAGTAGGTGTGGAGCATTTGTTGTACATCTATCGCCTTTGACTGCATCTTAGGCCATATTGTTGTTTATTGTTGAGTTGACATCTTATTCATGTTGTTGATCATATTGTGATTATCCTACTCAGCATTTTCGCTGACTCCTATTGTTATTGCTTCAGACTTGCAGGGGTGAGCTGTTGATCTATATATCGAGGTGTAGATAGTTGATAGACATCATGTGGATATGAAGCTCTGATATGGCAACAATTTTTGTATATTATCCTATTTTGTCATTTTTTGATATTGATGATTTTGGAGTTTTGTAAATATATATAATTAAATATGTTTGATTATGATTTATGATTTGGATTCGTGGCTTTTCCTTCCGCTGCGCGGTGTTCGGGTCGCCGTTGCGTCTCGGGCCATGGGCCGGGGCGCGACATAAACTCTACAACATCTCATTTTTTTATCATTGACTTCATCAGTTTGTTCTTTGTTCAGTTCCATACATTCTGGATCGATTTTCTACAATAAAAAGGACATATTTTTTTTTCTAACTATATAAATAAAAAAGATGTACAAAAATCAAGTTCAGCTGATACATGCTCTACTTCGCTTTATTGAGTGTTTTCCTCAACCCTCTTAAGATCTTTCCAAACCACATCATATTCATGAATGCCAGTGCTGATGGTACCACAATTATTAGTAGGTAGCCAAAGGAAATATGGGAGAAGAGATGCTTAGTCAGTTTTCTTATGAAAGCTCTGAACATCAACTTCAACCTCCTGTAGCTTCTTGAGGTGTTAGAAGTGTATGATTGCTGCATGTGTAAGAGAGTCAGATTACTACCAAAGTTGTCAGATACTCCTCTAGTTGTTTCATTGACATCAAAAACATTTGTTTCTTTTGTCCAGATCATGCTTCAGATGATTCTTGGTGTGATGATGGGCTTTCGAGTGAAGTTTCAGATTCTGAATTGAACAGAGAACAGAAGAGGCGTCATGATCACTTTTATACAGTATCCTTGCTAAGGTTCAAGTATCTATATGAACTAGTTTGACTGGGAATTACTTCCAGATTCGGTCCAGATTTTGTCTCAAAATTCATTTGGTCAAGAACCAGCCAAACATTAAGATTGATTGAACCAAGTAAGAATCAGTGAGAACGGGTCAAACACTCAAACCTAAACTGGTGATCCTGATTCTTCAAATTTTCAAAATAATCTTCATTTGTCCAGGCAGATTTAACTGATCTCAAACTGATGGGACAATCTATTCAAATCCCAGTCTGGGTTTAAAAACATTGCCCTCAACCAAACCAGTAGATAACAGTGTACAAGTATCAACATATCACTTGATACCCATAAAGAAATGCGCATTACCTGGTGCAAGAAATTTGCTCTTATATCTGTCATTCATCAGTTGGGTGTATTTTGTATCTGTGATGTCTTTCATGACTTAAAACACCGATCTTTATAATCTGTTTAACTGTATGAAAATCCTTTGTCATTGACTCTTCGTGGAAAAGATTTAAAGCTTTTAAGTTTCAGAACCAATCTGCATCCTTGACACAAGTTTATATGGGTTATCGAGATGGTATATCTGCAGGAAAGGAGTCTTCTGCCCAAGAGGGTTTCAATATTGGCTTTAAACAGTCTGTACAGGATGGCTACAAATGGGGCATTGTTAGAGGCATTACGAGGTCAGAAATTATAGGCAAAATTATATATACATCTCTTCAAAAAGTATTTTTTTTGTATCTACCCTGAAAATTTCAGTTAATCGTATGTGTCTTTGGAAATGTAGAAGACTTCAATTTAGCAAGATTAACCTTCATTACTTGCCTGTCCACTTGGTAACTTTAAATTGCCAATATACATTATTTTTCCTTTAGAAGTACTTCATGTTTATGCATGCGTATTAGTAAACTTTCTAGTTATGCATTGGACTTTGATCAATCTTCTATTGTTTGGTGACTTCATTTATGATTTATTGCATGTTGTGAAGGAGGATGAATGCAATTAAAACAATATAGAATATTGGGAAAGAGAAGAAAAAGGATATTTAAATAATAAATGAGTTTGGAAGAGTATTTCACATATTCAATAAATGAATTTGGAAGAGTATTTCACATACCCATAAATAGCTTTAAAATTTTCTTTTGGTGGTTGTGATTTCTTAGGATTAATGAGTTAGCTATAATGGCATTTATGTAAGACTTGTATATTTGAATGGATACATATGCAATATTAGATTTTTAAGGATGTACATTATTTTCAAAATTTAAAGTGCAAATATGCCAAAATTCCATGTATCTTTTTCTGCATAATTAATTTTTAGGTATTTTGACTTATTTGTACTTTGCCTTTCTACCCCACTCTTTCACAGTGCATTTGCTAGCCTTGCGGATCATTCTAAAGAGAAGTTGGTGAAGAAGATTGAAGACCGAGATAAGTTTCATAGTTTATATGAATCTTCGCAAGAAATTTCTGCAGATGATGCTCTGAAAATGTATCATAATCAACTTCTTCAAAAGAGCCAACCTGATAAGAAGTCAGAAGGAAATGTTGAATCCACAAGATTGGCAGAGGAAGATTTAGAGTGCAATAAGTTGGGCTCTCTTTATATTGATCTTACTTCTTTTGTATCAGATTCCTCAGAAATGAAATTAAATTTTGAACTAGCAAATGATGAGACTAAAATAATAGAAAAGGGATGGAAGAGCGAGAAATGTTGAACCCGTTGCTAGGTTTGTTCAAATTCATGAGCAACTTTTTCGGAACTAAATTCACATTAGCAAAGAATTCTGATTCAATAATTGAGTTCTCTAGTCTGGAATATAAATTTCAATTCTTGTGTTTGGAAACTGGAGTTCGATTTTTATAGGTTGTATTATTCTAATTTAGTTTTCATCATGGTGTTAAAAGTGATTGTGCATCAAAATTCGATAACTATTTATCAGAATGTAGAATTCCACTTTTTCATAGTTGAAATTTATTTATTTATTTATTTATTTATTACATGTCATGTTGAATTCCAATTCCATGATTTTTTGTTCCAAGGTGAAAGTTACATTTAAGTGTATTTTTGTGTAAAATTTTGCATGTATTATAAGCATACGAATGGGAAATGCTTGGTTTCCTGGGATTCTATCACTTGCCCGAAAACTGAGGGAAGACTGGGTATTCTTGACTTGCGAGCTCAAAACCAAGCGAGACTTGGCACCTGGCTTTGGAGGTTGATCAACATATGTGATCACTTATGGGTTAACATTCTTACGTGCCTGTATGGGGACTACCGTTTATGGTCTATTAGCAGGTCTTTTGCTAGACGAGTTTCACCGATTTGGGGGGACCTTTGCAACTTACTCGAAGTATTTATTCCGGGCATATCCTTCCAGGTAGGCTTTGGCGCTACGATCAAATTATGGACGGACAGATGGCTCTCTGGGGTGCGGTTGGCTGATAAGTACCCTTCTCTCTTTCATCGTGCGAGTACTCCGGACTGTTTTATCTCAGAAGCTAGAATTCTTAACAGTTCAAATATATGTGTTGGCTGGGATGTGTCATTCACGGCATTGGTGGATAGTGATATGTTGACATCTTTAAACCGGGACCTTGAGACTATTCAACACTTTATAGGGAATGATTAGATTCGTTGGAAGTGGACTAAAGATGGTGTCTTCTCTACAAAAAGTATGTATTTCTTGCTTAATTATCGCGGGGTACTGGATAGGTTCCATGGTTTCCTATGGCGCACCAAGCTTCCTCCAAAAATATCAATCTTTGGGTGGCTCCGGTTAAGGGAAAGACTTCTTACTCGGGATAGAATTGCTCGATGGGGCATCACAACTGATTCAAATTGTGTGCTTTGGATTACTAGTCGAGAATCTCATGAGCATCTCTTCAAGTCTTGTCCTTTCAGTTGTGTTGGTTGGAGGATATTTCTATCACTATTGCATCAATCTTTCTTCCCACTTTCGACTTCACCATGGAATTCCTCGGTTGGCAGTTCCTCTAGAGCTGCATGCAAGCGCGCATGCTTGAACCTGTTTTGGTCCTCGTTTGTTTGGTTGGAGAGAAACTCTAGGATATTCAGAGACGAATCCTCCTCACTTCAAACTCTAGCCGTGTCGGCAGCAAATTTTTTTGAGATGTGCTCTGATTAACTTTGAGCAGTCGCAGTGTTGTTTTTTCTATTACTTTGTACTACCGGAGTGTTCTTTCTTTTATCTTATTTTCACTCTCTCCTCTCTCCCTACTATATACCTGTACATTTTCATACCTCTTGAATGGAATGCAGTGTTCTTTTTCAAAAAAAATAATAGTTTTATTAATGTAGACTAGAATACGACAAGAGTTAATTCTTCTTTCCTTCGTTGGTCATTATGTTATTCATGTTGATGTCTTTATCTCCACTTAGTATTTTGTGTTTATTCAAGCCTTGATTTTGTATTGAGTTGTGAGTATATTATTCATAAAATGGGGTTAAATCATGTTTGGTTGAATAAAAATTATTGCTAGTTGCTTGATGCAATAACTTATCAATTAACTTCGTAGGCTCAAATAATTGACCTAATTAAAATGTTTAAGCATGAGTAGATGGCAGCACACTCGTCAAATCTTATTAATCAACATAACATTTAATATATATTTTTGATGTGAGAATAAATGAAGGGTGTTATAATCTCTTCCACTTATATCTTGATGTTTTTATCAAGACTCAATTCAAGTCTAACATATAGTTCATAATTACATCCAAGTATACAACATGTGAGACCTAGTCTAGCAATGATTCATCCTCTTTTTGGGCAACAGTTTCTCACATAAGCTCTCTTATAATGTGAGAACTAGGTCATACTCTAGTACCATTTCTTATTATTTACTTGACGGGATAATCGATCAATCAACATGCCCAAACTACTAACTTAATTAGAATGCTCAAGTTGAATTGTTGCTAGTAGTACACTCATCAGGTATTATTAACCAACACAATCTACTATATTCCCGACAAGAAATTAAATCGGGATACTACAAAAATTCATCTTCATTTTTGCTAGATATAGAAAATATGTATGAAAAAAATTATGTTTGATTCATTTTTCTAGAGAATAAAAATAAAATAAATAAAAGATGATGGGGTTTTTTATATAATTATTTTTGGAAAAATAAAAAAATAAGATGTTAGATATTTTTCCATTGTCTTAAAACATATTAAAGGTGTTGGCACTGTCGCGCCCCCGGCCCCGAGCCCGCCCCCGACCCGAGACGCGACGACGACTCGAACACCGCGCAGCGAAAGAAAAAGCCATGAATCAACATAAAATAAAACAACAACATTAAAACCAATAATCATGATCGAAAAGTCCAACAATACATACGATAAGAAACAATTCGATTAAATACAAGATTTAACAAAATATAAAATAGATCTACAAATTACAGCTTCAAAATAACAATATCAATATCAAGAGTTATAAGATGACAAAGCAAACCAAAATACAAAAGCAGTCGCCATCAGAGCTCCACATCTACGACTGACTACTAGCTGTCTAAAAACTATCTACACCTCGATCTACAAATCGATCGCTCACTCCTGCAAGTCTGAAACAAAAACAACGGAGATCAGCAGATGCTGAGTAGGAGAATCACAATATGATCAACAAGCATCGAGTGCCAACTCAACAATGCATAACAACATGACCTAAGATGCAGTCAAAGGCGATGAACACAACAAATACTCCTCACCTACTCCTAAACAACATCAATTGAATCATCGAGTGTGTGGACCATTGGATAAAAACCCCGCACTCTACCACCCGTAGAGTGGCATCAACCGTCCGCTCCAACGGTGACGCGACTATCCCATCCAGTAGGTAACCCGACAAGCGTCGTATCCGACATCCGCACACCCGAAGGTGCCCAAAGTGACTAGTCAATATCCATACCCTCACCTATGTCTGGAGGGTACCGTAATAAAATGGTCCTGAACCGAAGTCCTCTCCAAGGCCGTAGCCTCCAGATCGACAACAACCATGCAACTCGATTCCAAGAGTGCAGCAAGGTATATCACAATGATCAACAATATAGCAACAACGTCAAGTGATAACAACATGAACAACATGATAATAATAAAATATCATGGTCAACAATATAACAACAACTCCAAGTGATTATGACATGATCAACAGGATAATAACTTGCTTAACAAGTAAACAACACCAAATATAACAACATGATATTATGCACACGATGACTAATCCAATACACTATAGGATTAGTCTAAAATACTATGATCAAGAATAAACACCAATAAATAATAATAAAATGCAACACATGCAATTTTTCTACATGGCATATCCAACAATAATGTGCAACAAGAGTTCAATAATTTTCAGGAAGCAAAGCAAACAACGGAATCAAGGGTATTTCCAAAATTTATCTCCAACGACAAATCAACAACAGATAAAGAACAACAGACTTGCAGGCTCAACCCATGCTCAACCCACTCTCCAAACCACAATCATTTCACACTAATTAATCAACTAAAATCTCAGACTAATAATTTAATATTATTTAAATACATCGACAATCTCAACAACTAACCAACTAAAAAAATATCCTAACAATGTTTGCTCAGAAAACCAACCCCACCATCGCGTTCAGCACGTGAAAATGATCAAGATTGCTATTCACCTCAACTTCAACCGACAACTCGGGACCCACCAACTAATACAATTTTTTAATTATAATATAATACAAAAAATATAAAAATTATACTAAACGATCTCCAAATCTGAAATCCGACACCACCATCGCGTTCAGTGCGCGAAAATCTACAACTTTGGTATTCACCTCAACTCAATCCGACGACTCTACGATTAACCACAAAAATACCAAAATAATCTACAAATTAACAACAAAAATACCAAAATAATCTACAAATTAACCACATTTCATAAGATCCAGCTCTCTTCTCTAAATACTTATTTATTAAATCAATTAAACCGCTCCTCTCCCACTCATCTCCCACTCGACCTCCCTACCCTGACACCGCCCCCTACTCCTCTCGAACCGACGTCGGCCGGTCGTCCCAGCCGCCGGCGATCACCTCGACGGCACGTCCGCCCTCTCCCCGACCAGTCCGACTTCCGACTCATCGTCAGCCGCCCCTTCTACGCCCGATCTCGCCGCCTCTTATGCCCACCTCAAATCCACGCCGGGCGGCTCCCCAAGCCGCCGACGATCACCTCGCCGACATCTCCGCTTCTCCTCGGCCTCTAGCACCGGCAGGACACCCCTCTCTCTCTCTCTCTCTCTCTCTCTCTCTCTCTCTCTCTCTCTCTCTCTCTCTCTCTCTCTCTCCTTTCACCCGCGGACCCCCTCCTCTCTCCCTCGCGGCCACCGCCTACTCGTCGCCGACTGACGACTCCACGGCCCTTGCCCTCTCCTCGACCCTCCGGCCCCGCCCAGTCCCACGATCGCCCGAGCGGCGGCCCGGATGGCCCGCCCTGGCAGCGCTCGATTGCTTGGCCCGGATGGTTGCCTGGCAACCTGCAACCATCACGCGACCGCTGCGTGCGACTTCCACACGCGATCAGCCCGGGGTACGGCGCAGCAACCTCCCCCTTGTCTTCATCGTTAGATCGGCGGAGATAACAACAGAAGTGAACGACGGAGTGGATGAGATCTCCTACCTCGATTCCGCGATTCCGACGACGACGAGCTCTACCGGCGACACACGCCGACTCCTCCTCCTCAATCTCCTCCCTCCGCGCGCAGGCAACCTCTCTCCCTCCTCTTCTTCTCTCACATCTCCTCACACCTTCCCTCTCTTAAAATCCCTAAACAACACCTCTCCCTCATCTCACCCTCACCTGCCCCTTCTACAACCATCTATTTTATTATTATTATTATTATTATTTAAAACCCGGACATAACCGGCACAATTATAATTATTATGATATTTTAGGTTTTACTAATCAAGTACATTTTCAAAATATTACAATCTGAAAATTCAAAGTTTATATGGTTATTTGTGTCTTTATGAAGTGCATTATTATTTTTCCATGTTTAATCAATTACATATCACTTAAAATAATATGTATATATATATTGTGGTTACTATGGATCTTTCAACCTTATCACATTGCCTCAAGTTGATGATTTAATATTTAATTATAGTGATTTTTTGTGCATAAATTAGAATATAATCATTTAATATGAATACTTAGTTTTTAAATATTTTTTTAACATGAATAGTTATTATAAAAATAGTTATGCACATGGAACGAGATTTTATCTCAAGATTTTCGATCAATAATAAAGATATTTATAATTTATAACCATCCAATACTAGTTAATTTTGGTTAGAACTATGAACGTATGAGATGTGAAAGCTAACTTGACACCAAGTAGGTTTGCACGAGGAAATGTATGAATCGAAAGACTAGATTTATTTTCCCGAAATAAATTTTAATATGACATGAAGTTTGTATATATCTTTGTTGAAAAAAATTTAGCTCATGTTTGTAAAGTTAGTAAATTCATATAAATCAACATTTAATTTAGCCATCATTTAATTTAGTAAATTTTTAATTTAAGCTAATATTTTTAAAATAAAAAATATATGATCATACTAAAAATCAAACTTTAGATCTCTAGTCAACTTATAATATGTTGCCATTGACTGTGTTATTCATAGTTGGCTTTAAAATAGAACTAATTGAAAATTCATAGATTGCATAATTATATATACATAATAATAATGACTCGTATAATGTAAAAATAATAATACATAAATTAAACTCATTTGAACTAATTTTCATATTTGAATGTCATATTATAATACTAGTCATTGAAACCCTAGCTTTTGCTCCAAGCTTCTGCTCGCTTTCAGCAACCAACATTACTGGGCGAGTGGGCGCTTCTTGGCTATCTCGCACTATGGCGACGGAGGCTAAGCCGGCGGCCGCGGAAGATGCAAAGATGGACCTCTTCGAGGACGACGACGAGTTCGAAGAGTTTGAGATCGACCAAGGTAAGATCTTGCGACGTCTCTTCATCTGAATTTATGAAATCACAATAATTTGATCTAGACTCTATTGGTGGTGAAGTTTATGTTTCTAGAAGAGATAACGTCCTTGTATTTAGCACTTTTGGATGTTGGAGATGATAATAATGCATGAATGGAGCCGCCTTGTCGACATTACGGCTTAAAATGAGTGATTGGGATAAGTAAGTTGGTACCATGCCATAGAAATCTTCTCTCTAGCCCTACTCTCAAAGTCTCAAGCACTATATTTTATTTAAAAAATACATTATTTTGAAGGAATTTGTTATTCTGGATGATTAGGAAGCATCATATGAAGCAAACTTCTTATGAATCCTGTGAACGACCGCCTTTCTCATTTATACTGCCCTCAATAAGGAGATTTGGGTTTGAAGTTCCGACTTTTTTCTACTGTACCGATGGTCAATCGGGTCATAAAATCTCAAAGTAAATTAAAGTAAAATCTGATATATGAAATACTATGTTTTCATCTACTGGACTCGCCTTACTGTGCAGCATTGTCTGTTTTAACAAGGCCGGACTTATTTTGTTATTAGCATACTTTGTTTCAGGATCCACTTAGGCTGATACATGAAATAGAAATAGTTATCAGTATTCCTATGGGAACATATCAACATATTGTTATCTATTATCCGGAACTATCAGCTTATTAAACTATTTCATTAGTTGCAGTTTAGTCCCTACATTTTGAAAAGAGGAAAAAACCTCAAATTAATCATCGAAAGTTGGAGTTTAGTTTCAATATGGCCCTTCTTGCTAATGGTGTTGTTAGGATTGACATAAACAACACATGCAGGGATAAAAGAGTCAATTTACCCCTTGCAAGAGTCCCTATCAGTATAACCCATGATTTTGAGAAATATTAAAAATTTCGAGAATTAGGTACCAGTGCGAAATCATTGCAGATTCTTCTTATTCCTTCATCCATGACATAGAATTTTGCATTGGCTAGAGGTCTTGATGTTGATCGGTTATCCCATGAAGGTTGATCTACTCCATTAGTTGTCATCAGGAAGGAGAAAGAGTTAGAGAAGGGGGACAATAGAAATGAGGGAGGAAGAATATGATTTGAAAATTGGAAACACCTTACATTGGTTCACAAGTTTGTTGAATTGCAGAGTTAAAATCATGCAGAAAATGAAATATCATCTCTTTCATTCTCATTTTTCCTTGATGGACCTTTTACCAAGTGATGTTCACATTTATATAACTTCCAATTCTAGTTTGTGCTCTATATTGTTACTACCTATTCTTTTTTGATGTTCATAGAGCACTTTAATATGTGCAAAAAGTTCCTGTGAAATAGTTGCCTCCAGAAAACTATAGTGGAAAACTAATAATGTGTTTGGTAACATTGCAGTGGGAAGATTTTTATAATTAAACTGAATGGTAAAATTGCTATAAAAAAAAAGATGAAGGCACAAATTATTGGGCATTGCAATTAAAGAAAGTATTTAACTGTCTATTTGCCTTTTGTGAATCCTTTTGATAGACTTTAGATTCTTTTAGTGTCATTCAATTCTTTCAATGTCTTTCTAGTTCTATTTGCGTTTTGTAATAGTTATAAATGAAACTCTTGTGCTAATATAGATTGATCCCCTTAACGCAAGTTTGATGTTGTCATGTTGATGCTTTTGTTCAATATGATCTCGTTGGAATATTAAAATGACCCTTCAAGTTCCAATGTATTATGACAAAAGTAGGTCTAGTTTATGAGTGAAACCATACTGTTGAGCTTGAAATCTACCTAAAAACAGAAAGGCGCCGTAGAGTTTGTGGATGACATTTTTCTAAAAGTTGGTGGAATAGAATTTTCCTAAAGTCATCTTAACTTGTTGGTTAGGAAAAATCCAAATCCAAGCTATATGCTTAATTTGTGAAAAGAGTATGACTGTTGCACATATTCTTTCAATTCCTGAAATTGGAAAGACTAACTATCTATATGCTTGCAATATGCATGTTTAATGAGGTAGAACTATCCTGTAAATCAGAAGCCAAATGAGACTTCTATATCCTTATTCACCTCTTCACTTGCCATGTATTGCAGAATGGGATGAAAAGGAAGAAGGCAAAGAAGCCATGCAACAGTGGGAGGATGACTGGGATGATGATGATGTTAATGAAGATTTCTCTCTACAACTGAGAAGGGAGCTTGAGAAGAAGCCATAAAAAAGTTGAATTGCTCTTAACAAAAGCTGTTCTCCACATTTAAGTACTCAAATCTCTTCATTTTATCTGTGTGAGAAATTACCTGCGATGAGTGGAGTTTGATTTGTAAAAACAAGTTTTTGTTTTCTAATCGGTACAGTTGGGACCTTCCTTTGTTGATTAGAGACAATAACTATTTGTTTTCATATGAAAAAAAAACAAATATATGCAGTAATATACAATTTTCTCATAGATATAGTCATTTGGACCGCCAAGAACGATAACTTAAACCTACTCCATGTAACTTACTGATTCAAAAACTACATTTAAATACATGTTTGCTTCATAGGATAAAGATGATAAAATAATGGATGGATATTGAGTTTTGGTGTGGTAAGTATATAATTTCATTTTTTTAAAAAAGGTAAATATATAGGAATCTCATTTTATATAAAACCAATTAAATCTTTACTGAAAAAAAATTAATCGGGTATTTGAACTTAATCTGATTTTATTTAATTTAACCTTGATTCTAATTTTTGAATTTTAATATACTAAAATAGTAATTAATATAGTATATATTCCCGCTAATTATTTTTCCCTTTATTTATACTAAAATTTCTTTTTTTATTATGATATAGGAATCCACATCAATAATCAAATTAGTTTGACATGAAATGTGTTAATTAAAAATATAATATTTACGTACTTATAATTATAATATACATAATAGTATTCAGCATTTTTATAATATATTTTAAAAATAATATTACATATAAAAGTAATTTTATTTTATTTTAAAAAAAATGCAGGATCAATTGTCCCGTTGATACAATCTCCGCCCCGTGTTCTGAAAATTATGAATTTGGGTTATAATAGGACTCGGCTACACCTACTCAATCAATGATCGCGGTTTGATCTGACCCCATCCGTTACCGACCCGTTACTTCCACATTTTACTGCTACTTCTGGCTTAACTCTCTACACAAGTAAACACGAAGGAGAGAGAGAGAGAGAGACGACGACGAGACCGAGATCTGCTGCAGGCTCTCATGGCGTCCCCGGGGATCCTTCCTCCTTCCCCGCTCCAAAAGCTCGCTACCTTCAAGAATCCCTCCACTCCCTCATACTCCGCCCCCGCCGGCGCCTCCCCGCTTCCGGCCCCCGCGGACGCTTCCTCCTACCCATCTCCCTCCCCACTCGATACCTTCGCCTCCGACCCCGTCTTCTCTGCTTTCCTCTCACCCGAATTCGACTCCGCTCGCTTCTCCTCCCAGGCCCTCAGCTCGGGCTCAGCCGCCGCCCTCGCTGAGTCCCTCCAGGACGCAGTCCGTGTCCTCCAGACCCACCTACGCTCCGAGGTCCTTGCTCGCCACTCCGCTCTCCTATCACAGCTCGCCTCCCTCCGCTCCGCTGAGTCCTCTCTCGCTTCCGTCCGCTCCGGCGTAGACGCCCTTCAGTCCTCCCTCCGCCGTGCCCGCCACGATCTCGCTGAGCCCCGCTGCGCTGTACGCGCCCACACTCTCCAGCTCTCCAACCTCCACGCCGCTGCCGATCTCCTCGCCTCCGCCGCACGCCTCCTCCGTCTCTCCCGTAGGCTCCGCGATCTCGTCGATGGGGGGCCTCCCGACCGCCTTGACCTCGCCAAGGCCGCCGAGATGCACCGAGAGATCGAGCTCCTCTACCAGGAGCGCAGTCTCGCCGGGATCTCTGTCGTGGAGGACGAGATCCGCTGGCTCTCAGAGACCGGGGGCCGGCTCAGGGCCGAGGCTATGAAGGCTGTCGAGCGGGGCATGGACGAGTACAACCAGAATGACATCTGGTGTGGTCTTCAGGTGTTCTACAATCTTGGCGAGCTCAGATCTGCCGTCGATACCCTCATAAGCAAGTACAAGGGGATGGGGGTTAAGAGCGTGGGAGCGGCGCTTGACATGAAGGCGATCTCTACTTCATCAGGGGGTTTTGGGCCGGGCGGGGTGCAAAGGAGCGGGACGCCACAAATTGGGGGAGGGAAGAGAGCAGCGGACGGCCTTTGGGAGAGGATGGGAAGGTGCATGGATGAGCTTCACAAGGTAGTGACTGCAGTATGGCATCTGCAGACTGTGCTATTGAAGAAGAGGGTGCCATTCACGCAGGTCCTGTTCCTCCATGAGGTCTGGCAGGTGAGTCAATATCTCTTTCAAATCACGTCCAGTTATGAGCTGATCAACTTGCTTTATTGTTTACTGTTTCACATTATGGTGTCCATTTCTAAAATATCAGAATATCATAAAATGGACAAATTTTTGAGTTTACTGCCGCTAGAATGTTTATCATAAAATTCTTTGACTTCTGATCCTAGGATTTTTTTTTTCATAAGCGTATCCTGTTAGTCACCTGCCTATATATGCATCTTTGAAGTTGAAAAAAAATCTATTTATCACAGCTTAATCAAATGCATAGTTGATATCAAATAAGCTTTGGCATTTTCATCAGATTCAACAGGAAATTGTAATTAGATAAGTGCAATTTTACCTTGCTGAGATGACAAGATAATTGATGTAACTGTTGCTACGACATTGAGCTTTATGAAAGTTGTTGACCTAATAAATGGATCTTGATTTGCAATTAGGGTTTATCATTTTTTTAGTTGCAAATGAAGTTTGCTAGGTTAGGATGTAAAACATCTAGTTTGCTGAAGCTTTGTCTCAGAGCATAAATCTTCCCTACCTCATCATTACTGTAATAAATTGGAACTTCCAGTTTCATCGTGGTATTTTTGTCATGGTCGATCTTTTCCCTATGTCTAAGCAGAATGACATATATTGCTGTACCATTATCAGAAAATCATTTTCCTCATAGATAATAGACTCATATTACCCATGTAGGAAGAACTACAGAGCATACAGTTCATGGTCTAATAATTGGCTATGTTCAGGAAGCTGCACTTTCTCTTTCCTTCTAAAGTTCTCTATCATCTTTAGGATTCTTGATTGTTTTTAGTCTGAGTTTACGTTTAACTGATTCTTATTTAATAATCTATTATTTCAACCTTCATATTTTTACATACTGGACATTCTGTAGGAGGGCGATCCTTTATTAACAGAAAGGGTCTGGGAAGCACTTGTCAAAGCGTTTGCAAATCAAATCAAGTCTGCTTTCACAGCATCTAGTTTTGTCAAAGAAGCATTTACACATGGTTACCCAAAGCTATTCTCTATGATTGAGAACCTTCTTGAAAGAATTTTGCGTGATACTAATGTTAAGGGGGTTCTACCAGCTCTTAGTGCCGAAGGGAAGGAACAACTAGTTTCTGCCATTAACATATTCCAGACAGCATTCCTTGCTTCATGTTTAAGTCGTCTTTCAGATAATGTAAATAGCATATTCCCGGTATCTAGCCGTGGAACTATTCCATCCAAGGACCAGATCTCTAGAATCATATTGCGTATTCAAGAAGAGATTGAAGTTGTGAGAATGCATGGACACCTTATACTTCTAGTTCTACATGAAATTGGCAAAGTTTTGCTCTTGCTAGCAGAGAGAGCTGAATACCAGGTAACAGTAAAAACCATTTGATGCATTTTAACTCATTTACCTCTTTTTAATCCATGGTTGATGCTTATGCTTTATTTTGCAAATTGCAAATTCAATCTGTTATTTGTTATGCTTCTCTTACTGTTGTCAATTGTTGTTCTTTGAGATATGTATCTGAATTAAGTTATCAGATATATTTCAATATCTACTCAGAACTTCAAGTTCCTTCACTTGATGATTTTCAAGATTTACCTGATTGTTTACATTACTGGTTGTTTCTTTCTAAAACTTTTGATATTATTGGATTTTAGACCATGAGAATTTGTGAAGCAACCATCACAAATTGGTACTTACTATCCTCCTTTTCCTCTTGTTTCTTACTACTTATGGTTCAAATTGAACCGAACCAAAAAACCCAACCAAACCATTTATAAAATTTCCATACAAGGATTGACTAACCATGATTTTTGTTGAAACTACAATTTGCCATATTAGTTGCTCCAGTGTGGTGCTCCAATTAATATCATGATGCTTCATAAAGAGGGCTTAGGGCTTGTGGTTTACTCGGACAACAGATTTGGGACAGAGGATATTTGGAAGGAAACTGTAGGCAAATTAGGAGAAGACCTACATCAGACCAGTGTTAGTAGGAAAGGTGATAATGGTGAACTATGATAAAACATTGGTTCTTGTGCAAACAAGCAAGGATAGAGGTAATAGGGCAGTATATGCAAGCATTTCAGCATTGTGCTATACTGGCATTTTGTGGCATGGGAATTGTATATGTTCGAAAGGCTCCTATGATTTTAATAATTATATACAGATTTTAGATAGAAGAGGAATTGGAACTGGTAGCATTATATGTACTCCTGCTTGTAAGTTCTTAAAGGCCGATGCTTGTATGATTTTCTTAACCTATTTTATGATGAAAATGCTATCTAGTTCAATATCAATCTTCTAGTTCATAGCTTTCTGAGGCTGCTTCTCTTCCTGAGTTCCTCCAACTGAGTATTGCACATTAGGTGACTGAAAAGTGACCAATCTCATACAAAAAGTATTTTAGTGAAATTAATGGGTCCATTTATGTTTATCATGTGTATTGGCAACGGCATATCAGTTTGCACTATAGAAGCATGTGTCAATGTACCCTAGTAATTTGGTAAGAATAGTACTTGTGCTTTAAGTTGAAATCATAATTCAAGATTGTCAAGTAGACTGATAGAGATTTGAAGGATCATCATATATTTGCTGGTTTCTGAGATAAGAGCCTTAAAGAATCAATACTAGGAAAGTCGAAAATTTGCATAATCTTATTTCTTCTCATTCTTGGGACCTTTATTCTTCTTGTGCTCTCTCAGTGCCCCATAAAAAAATGCTGAGGGCTTGTGGATTCATGTTAACTGCTACCATCTTGTTGGTGTGAAGAAGGAACAAGTGATTCTATATTTCTATGTAGTTTTAAGGGATCATTGTTGGACAATTTGGAAAATACATTCTAGGCTCTGGCAACATTCTTACAGCATATGTTCGTATTCTGTTGAGAAAGATTCTATGCATGACCATGGCAAGTGAAACATTTGGGGGTTTATGCATCTCAATAGTCTCCTGTATTGAATGGTACTAACAATTAGAACAATATGTAAATGTAAGAATAAATATTATGGTTTGTAATTCACTAAGGTTAGATATATGCTAATGGTAAACTGAGCTGTTATATCTCATTATTTAGGTAGTATAGTGACTTTTAGCTAATGGTGAGCCTTGTTGCGATTTTTGTTCTTGTGATTTAGCAGACCAAGGTTTGAGTAGTGGAAACAACCTATTTGCAATCTCGGACACCAACTTTTGAGTAATGGAAGCAATCTCTTTGCTATTTAAGGATAATCATCTTTGTATAGGTGGATAAAGCTGTGACTCTTTGGGAACTTGCAATGGTGTGAGCTTTGCAAGTACAAATTCAAAAATACACAGCATAAGATATCTTAAGTTCTGATTGTTAGTTGCTCAGCATCATTTCTAGATACATAATGGAAAACATGGATAGTATCCATGCAAGTGCATGGACATGATTCTGTGTGCGGGAGAGTATGAATAAATTTTCAGCAGCAGATGTGTTAAGACCTGATACATAATGGAGTCAAATGCATGGATAGTATCATTGCAAGTGCATGTTACCTGTTTAACTTAACCATATTGGATTTCTCACCTCTACTATTATCACTCATCTATGAATCATAAAAACTTCTAAATGCATGCGATACTAGTGTCAAATATACATCTTCTAATTATCAGTTCTAATATGGATTTCCAGCTAGTTATTTCAAGAATAAATATGGTTACACCTTTTTCTTTTTAATATTCCTAGTGATTATTCAGCCTTTTGCAATCCATAGTATGTATTCATATGCTTATTAAATGTCA
Source organism: Canna indica (assembly GCA_034359265.1). Taxonomy (NCBI): domain Eukaryota; kingdom Viridiplantae; phylum Streptophyta; class Magnoliopsida; order Zingiberales; family Cannaceae; genus Canna; species Canna indica. Next base: position 2,722,732 of record CP136891.1, read on the forward strand.
ACCATTTATACAATTAGATATTTTCAATAACTTTTTTTCAATTTTATAAGCTTGTATGCCAATTGTTTTTCTTTATTTTATATGTAGCTTTCCTATTTTTGACATTTCTTTCATTGCCAGGAGCTCTTTTAAACTTTTAATCATCTTGATGATCCAATTTAGTTTTCTGTTTTTCTAATATCAATTTCTTCTTGATCTGTGAAAACCTCATCTTAGTTCTACTTGTCCAAATGGTCAATGGTGCATAAAACAATAGTGGATTTGAAAATATTAGTTCTCATGTTAGGGGACTCGAGAATGTGAAATTATTTTGTTTTGTTTGGTTTGACATAATTCGTTTTGGTTTGAAGCAAATGGACAGCTCTAATTTAAAGCACTAAAACTTCTACACTTTAATTAATTAATTAGATATTTTATCTGATGCTCGTTTTTATTTCAACTTCTAGATATCCACTGGTCCTGAAGCCCGCCAAGTTACAGGCCCTGCCACTGCAGCCCAGATCAAGAATTTTGCTCTTTGCCAGCATTTGCAGGAGATACATGCACGCATTTCTCTCACAACATCTTCACTTCCAACTATAGCTTCAGATGTTCTATCTCCTTCCCTTGGTGTCATCTATGGAGTTGCATGTGACTCAGTAACTTCATTGTTCCAAGCTATGCTTGATCGGCTTGAATCCTGCATCCTGCAAATCCATGAACAGGACTATGGAGCTGAGGGAATGGATGCAATGATGGATAACAATGCCTCTAATTACATGGATGAGTTGCAGAAAGCCGCAATCCATTTCCGGAGTGAGTTCCTATCCAAGCTTCTGCCTTCTTCTGCCTCCCGTTCTGAGACTATATGCACCACACTAGTTCGCAGAATGGCTTCTCGAATCTTATTATTCTTCATCAGACATGCTTCTCTCGTGAGGCCTCTCTCAGAGTCAGGCAAGCTCAGGTTGGCAAGGGATATGGCAGAGCTGGAGCTTGCTGTTGGCCAGAACTTGTTCCCTGTTGAACAGCTCGGTGCACCATACCGAGCACTTCGTGCTTTCCGCCCTGTCATTTTTTTGGAGACAGATCAACTCAAAGGGTCCCCACTTCTCAAGGATTTGCCACCCAGTGTGATACTCCACCACTTATACTCTCGAGCACCAGATGAGTTACAATCACCATCGCAGAGGAATATGCTTACACCTGTTCAGTACTCTCTGTGGCTTGACTCACAAGGTGAGGATCAGATTTGGAAAGGAATTAAAGCAACCCTTGATGACTATGAAAGAAAGGTCAAAGCTCGAGGAGACAAGGAATTCAGTCATGTGTATCTGCTGATGCTTCGGATAGGGTCATCATTAGCCGAGAACACTTCCTCTCAATAACGAAGTTGGATGTAAGTCTTTCTGAACATGTTATGTTATAGGCACAATCATAGACGGGTCTCTTAAAATTCTCTTTTGCAATCCAATTTTCCTACAGAGATCTTCCTCTAGGCTCATTTCTGTACTAGTAATTTTGTTTGTAAATGAAAATTTCTGCATCATTTCTTTCATTTATAGGCTTTGCATGATTGGAATTTAATGTTGTGATTTATGCCAAACTCTTGCCCAGCAGAGTGTTCTTCGAGTTAGATTTGTCCATGACTTGTTAGAATGTTTACTTTAAAGAAGACTGTAATTATCTGACTGCCTGTGTTATCTTTTATTGTTAGATTAAAGCGATGATAATTTTCTATTTGGAACAAACTATTACAGTTTTTTTCAGTGTGAATTCTTGAGGCTTGAACTGAGGTTGACATGTGAGCCAGCAGTTGATACCTGGATCTCATGAACAATTTATGACAGCTTGTTGTAGATGCAAGTAATCTAGTCGCTATGATACACGTTTGATAAGTTCAAAATTAGAAGTAATATGCTATATTTATATAATAAGAAGATTGTAATCAGTAATACATTGGCGGAAATTGGCATCAGATCATCGCAATCCATCAAACTTTTTCATGTGATCTTCCGATTTTTTTCTAATAGTCAGTCAATTTTTGACGATTTAAACTGGATTGTTTTGGGGTCTATTGATTTTGAAAATTAATTGGAAAATCTTTGAAGAACTATTTTTGCTTGATGCTTTGAAAACCAAATGAGATTGGCCTATTTAATTAGTTCATAGAAGTAGATACGTCAAAATCAATACACTTACGTATTAGTTAACTTTCAAGAGTGCAGAGTTGGGAGTAACACGAAAGCCCAGTAGTTATCAGTTAGGTGTGACTTGGCAACACCATTTGGAATCATGGACTACTCAGGATTACCAAATCAAGAGTTAGTTGGGCAAAACAAGCCGTGATAAGAGGAACTCGATCACTTATTTGGGCTTAACAAGCCGTGATAAGAGCAAACTATTAAGGTTGAGCTTTATGATTGAAATCAAGATTCTTGATATATTGCCTTATAACAAATGCCTAACCTCCCTAGTGCTTTGATAGTTGTCTTAGTTTTGCCCAACCTTCCACTAATATAAAGTAACTACAATGTAATGTAAATAATCTTTGTAAAGAACTATCAATCTACCATCGACTTAAGTTACTTTCAGTTAAGATAAATAGTATTGCATGGTGGAATAGCTTGCAAACACATAATTGCCACCTCCACCAACCAACATTGACATTTAGCTCTACCTCCTATAATAGTCAAAGCATCAACGGCAAAAATATAAAGAATAGTCAAAGTTAATGCACCTTTAATTTGCCTTTGCCACACGGCCCACACTTCATCTACTACTACTAGGGGATTGGAATAGTTATATATGCTAGGACGCCGATTAGCGACAAAAGAAATGGGATCCCCCGTTCCCCCTTCAATCATTAAGGAAGAAAAGGGAAGCTAAAATTAATAAATATCTATTGAGTAACTTTAGTTGCTCCCAGTTCCCATCAATGAGTTGCGACTCATCTAATTAATAAACGAATGAAAGTTGAGAACTAATTAATTATTAATTTCTGTTAAGTTCCTAAAGAAAATTAATAAATTTAATGGATCAAATCAACCCTGAAAATGTGCTGGACCACCCAACTCAATTTTCTAGACTAGTGTGCCAAACAGCCAAAATGTTCAAATAAAAAAGGTTATGATGAGATCATCACATTCATATATATTATATATGTTCCTAATGGCCATGAGTTTAATTAAGCACTATTCTTTTACTTCCTCGTGCATGCTACATGACTATATCTAGCTATTCCTGTGGTGTGAAAAGTGGTGATAGGGCTTTTTCTTTTTTATTTTTCTTTTTCTTTTGCCAAAGATAGTTTGATCATTAATAGAATGAGAGATGTACATCCATGAGGTCGAGAAGACCGTTAAGAGGATGAAATAATATAGTGCTGCTGAAAGACATCATGTAGCAATCAGATGCATTAAGAAGAGTAATGTGAGGGTCTGGTTGATGTCCTTCAAAAAGACACTTATTCCTCGAATTCAAGATGCTCCAAAGCAGAATGCTGCACCGAGCGGATGAAGTCGAGTGCAACTTTGCATACGCAGCTTGCCACCAAGAAGAGACTGATGTGGTTGAGAGACACAGAGGTACTGGGAGTGTCGAAGCCCTCCAGATGAGGTATGCATGCGAACAATTGAGGAACAAGTGCACTGCGTCCTCAGCGTTGTTGTTGCATATGGAGCAGACGTCGTTAGGAATAGGAACATGGCGCCGGATGAGAGCAGTTTTTGTTGGAAGAGAGTCATGCATGAGGCGCCATACGAAGAGTTTGACCTTCGGTGGAGTCTTAAGCTTCCAAATGCTATTCCATGGAGATGGCAAGGGAGCAGGCGCAACAATTACGTCGTCCTGCACTTGAGCGCATGCCAATTGGTAACCAGAGGCAGCAGTGTAAACTCCTTTCGACGAGTAATGCCAGCAAGGTTTATTGTCGCCAGGGAGGATCTCTATCGATAATATAGCATATGCGACTTGTTCATGAAATGTCGAGCGAACCAACTCAGTATTCCACATATAGGTTTCTTTATCAAAGAAATCTGATATCACTAAAGAACGGGATGGAGCTAGAGAATGACCACATAAACCAAAGTAAGGTGCGCAAGGAATCCAAGGCTTGCCATAAATATTGCCCGTTGTGTTTGCACCGACTCGCCATCGAAGGCTTAAGAGAGGAGGTCTCGACCTCGAATAATACTTTTCCAACCCCAGGACGAGTTAGCACAAGCATTAAAATCCATGATTGAGTCATATGGAAAATATTTCCCCTTGAGGGTGAGGCTAAGAAGGGAAGGACGGGTCAAGATTTGCCAGGCTTGGTTCGCTAGAAGTGAAAGGTTTTGAGCTCGACAATCGCGGAAGCCCAAGCCACTCGAAGAGAAGCTTTGACATAACTGCTTCCATTTAAGCCAGTGAATGCCCTTCTTCCCCGGCCTAGACGACCACCTGAAGTCAGAACAAAGCTTACTGACATGGTCGCATATAGCGTCTGATAAATAGAAGCATGACAGAGTATGAATGGATTGCATTGAGAACAACTTTAACTAGGATGGATCTACCAGCCCTAGATAGGAGTTTGGAAGACCAGCTATGAATCTTTGCATTTATTCGGGCAATGATGAACTCAAAAGCACCTTTCTTGGATCGATGAATAATCGCTGGGAGGCCAAGATACTTGCCATTGAAGCTGGTGTTTGTGATGGAAAGTTGTGAGCTGAGCACCTGCTGTAGATCAGGAGGGCAGTGTTTGGAGAAGAGAATAGCTGACTTACTAGGATTGATTTGATGGCCACTTAAAGCTTCAAGCTGAGACAGAAGGTGTTTAATGCTGGCTGTTTGATGAGCATCAGCTTTGCAGAATAGGAGAACATCATATGCAAAGAAAAGTGAGGTAATTTTTGGGTTGTGCCTGCTTATTTGGACTCCACGGATGGTACCAGATAGCACAACATTGATGAGGAGTTGATTAAAGCCTTCCATAGCAATAACAAATAGGAACGAGGATAGTGGATCACCTTGACGAATGCCTCGGGTGGGTTTGAAGTAGCCATATGGCTAACCGCCAACAAGGACTGAATAGGAAACCGTTTGAGTGCACTGTTGTATCATTTCAATGAAATGGTGATGAAAGCCCATAGCTGTAAGGATAGCGGTGAGGAAAGGTCATTCCAATCTGTCAAACGCCTTGCTCATATCAAGTTTCAAAGCCATTTCATGGGTGTTCGTTTTTTGTTTGGTCCTGAGATAATGAGTGAGTTCATGAGTAAGTAAAATATTATTAGAAATTAATCTATTTTTGATGAAAGCACACTGGTTATCTGAGATGAGAATATCCATAATTGGCTGAAGACGTTGGACAATTATCTTGGAGAAAATTTTATAGATAAAGTTGTTGAGGCTGATAGGCCGAAGCTGAGACATGTCTTGGGTGATCTTGGTGTTCGGAATGGGAGCTATGAATGTGTGGTTCATGCTTTTTAAAAGCTTTCTGCTCCTGAAGAAAGAGGCTGCCGCCTCAGAGACCTCAGGACCTATCTTCTGCCAGTGATGACAGAAGAAATGACCAGTGAAGCCGTCGGGACCAGGTGCACTGTCAGGATTGAGAGAGAACACGACTAGTTTGGTTTCTACATTGGTAACTGGTCTGAGAAGCCAATTATTAATCCTGTGAGTAACCTTGTGGCAAGAGGATAAGAACTCAAGATCATTAGTAGCAGGGTTTGTGGAAGAGAAGATAGTTTGGAAGTATTCCTGTGCAATGTCAACAACTACCGATGGACCTTCATGCCAAACTCCATTACGATTCTTGAGTCGATGAATAGTATTGTTGCACCTCTGAATGCGAGTACAAGCGTGGAAGAATGAGGTGTTCCGGTCTCCTTCAAGGAACCATTTAACACGAGATTTTTGCCTCCAAAGGATTTCCTCATCTACAATGGCTTTTCGAAGCTTATGTTCCACTTTCCTGCGCTGGATAACAGCTTGATCATCATGTTGACTTGATAGGGAGAGGAGTTGAATCGGGAGGTTGTTGACACAAGTCATTGAGTTAGATCTGTTAGCCTTTAGCCAATTTAGGATTGTTGATCTGATGGCTTTGAGTTTACAGTGGATGCGAAACTGAGGAGTGCCAATTTGACGATCATTGCAAGATTTATCCGTGATAGAGGCAATTTATGAGTTGGTTAGCCAACGTTTATCATATTTGAACCCACCTTTGGATTTTGTATAGTCCAATGATCGCAAGAGAATGGGCCAATGGTCACTGCCAAAAACCTCTAGGTGAGTGGAGTGCCAGTGATTCCATGAATCATGTCAATCAGCTGTAGCAAGAAAATGATCCAAAACCTTTTCAATGTGGTTCAGATGAGATCTCTTGTTCGACCAGGTGAAAGGAGGACCCGAGGTGGGAAACTCCAGCAAATTTCCCAACGAAATGAATTGGTGAAGTTCCTCGGTCATATGAGAGGAGAAAGCTGCACAATCATGTTTTTCTTCGGGTCTTAGGATTGCATTGAAGTTTCCACCTAGAAGTATAGGACAGGAGCGGTTCTGAATAATGGTGGAGAGAGCCTGGAATTGGCTTCGACGAGTTGAGGCCTCATAATGGAGATGAAGGCCAATGAAGTGCCATGAGGGGAGATTGTCACAGTTCGTGATCTGAGCTTGAATATAAAAAGAGCTTGAGGAGATGATAGTGATGCTAAGGTGGTGTTTCCAAGCCATGATAAGATCACCAGCAGTACCATGAGAAGGCATAATAAGGTAGTCATCAAATTAAACCACATTTGCTCAAAAGGTTTTTGAACCTGTTACCATCTTGTTTAATTTCCGACAGGAAGATGCAGTCCGGGGAATGAGAAGAACATATGTTCTTGATGTGTCAAATTGTTAAGGAATATCCCATCCCTTGACAATTCCAAATTATTGTATTCATTGGAGGGTTGGGAGCCAATTTGGGCTGGCTACCTCCACCACACCTTCCATACTTGCAGCTTCATTGTGTCGAGATCTCTTACTTGAGTGGTTATGGTCTTCAAGAAATGTTGAGGGTGGTCTTTTCCTTAAGGATGTTTCAGTTCCTCTGCTTGTATTTTTTCCATTTGGATCTCGAGAAGGACTGATGGCTTCTTTTGTATTGTTCCTTGTAGTCTGAGGACGATCACCAGGGTTAGATGCAGTTTTTGCATTTTGTGCCATGTCCTTTGAGTGAGTAACTCCCGGATGTTCTTTCTGTTTAGTCATCGAAAGAGATGATAAGTGCAAGGAGACGTCTGCAGTATATTGATTGAGACGAGAGGTTGTGAACATGGCCTGATGACGGAGAGTTTGTTCTGAGCTTTGGAGAGTTGTGCCTGATTGATTTGCACGTAGCCAAGGACCATATTTTAGGTCTGGTGAATGTTCATCTCCTTCCTCTTCGATCAGGGAATCATAAGATTTGTCTAGGTGGCCTATAAGGCCGCAGTAGTAGCAGAAAGAGGGGAGCTTTTTGTATCTAAAATCAACCCAAAGTTGACCATGGGTTGGGGAATTAAGGTGCATACCTCTTCTGATAGGAAGGGAGATATCTATCGTTACATTTCCTTTGATGATGAATCCTTGCAGGTGTCGAACGGAATATAGACCAATGTTTTTCGATTTGCCCAGAGTGCTTAGTATTTGGAGGCCGACTTGAGTGTTCCGGAGTTCTCATGGTACGCTCCAAATTTGAATCCACAAAGGAACCTTGTTGAAAACCTATTCCGAGTAATCTTTTCCTCTTTCCCATTTCCTGAGAACCAACATATGGTTTTTATGACTCCATGGTTGATTACGAATGATCTTCTTCATTTGGTTTCCTTGTTCAAAATAATACTTGTAGATCTTCGGTGCAACTTCTTCACAACGACAACCATGTGGTTGATTCCAGATAAAGGATAGTACAGATTGCATGGTGGATAGAGATTGGTTTTTCTCTGTCCATAGTTTGCCAACAAGGCATGCTAGAGAGCCATCTGTCATATTAATAAGGTTTTCATCATGGAGGTTTATCGTGAAACTTTTATCAGTCGGAGGAGGATTACTGGGACGAGGTGAGTCGGGACATTGTCGATTGGGGGAAACAGGGAGAGAAACACCACTAAGGATGATAACCGGAGGAGAGCCGGAGAAGAAGAAAATTGATCATCACGTGACGAAAAAAATTGCACTCGAAGAGTCGCCAGGTAGCTCAAGAGACAGATCACTGATCGTTATTGACTGTTTACTTAATTTTTTTTTCCTTTTTGTTTCTGAAAGTTCCAAAAATATATTTATATATCGATGTAGATTCTTACATATTGATCATATAGCACGTGTTAAAATCATTTTAAGATTTGTGTGCTCTCTTTGATTTAATTTTAAGATTTGCAAAAAAAAAAATCCTATCATTTCAAACATCATAGTTGTTTTCAATCATCATTATATTATGCACAAACAGGCCGAACTAATTAACAACAAAACAAATAAGAAAAATCCTCATCATTTTGTTCCTTAATTTAATCTAATTAACACGTACATGCAAGGATGATCTTTTTTTTTCTAGGCATAAATGATAAATTAATTAACTCATGCCATATATAAAGAGTATGCACATGACCATTAGGATGCATAAGTAAAAAATCGGCAACATATAAGATCTAGCTTAGTAGTGATTTAAGCTAATTTCTCACAGAGTGCTTCACTAAGCATAATATTAGATTGCATCAATACCAATTATATATTATGAAGCTACAGATGGCCTAACTAGTTTATTAAGTTCATAAGTCGAAACGAGTAGCATAATCAAAATGCTTAATTAATTTGAAATTGACGGTAATATGACCATCAATTATTATTAACTAATTCAATTTTCATGTACTCAATGTGGATTAAATTGATCATAGAGCATTATATATTTTCATCTTCGTCTCTTGCAAGGTTTATTCTATGCTAAATTTGAGTCCGCTAAATTCACACCTCATTATGTGTCTATCTTTTTCTATCTCTTCATTTATAAGAGAAAAGTTAGAGACAGATAGACATATTATAGGGCGCGAGTCCACGCCGACATAAAATTAATCCTCTTGCTTCATATATAGAACATTACAACCAACATTTAATATTTATATTAGAACACCATATATATAATCTTAAATATATATGACTTGATATATACAAAAATAAAATAATCATGCACCAAACTGCATGCAGAACATATATGCTGAATCTGAAACTTGAAACGTGATGGTTCTTATTTTGTGGCTTCTGCTTATGAGATATATAGTCTTTCAATTTTATCATCCTCGTGTTACTGAGGGGTCTCCCTACTTGGCTAATACGAGGTTTTGGAATTTGATTTGGAATATTACTGTGCCTCCAAAAATAAAGATTCTTCTTTGAAACCTGTTGCATGAAGGAGTTCCGGTGCGTGAAAAGTTACATGAACGATTTCCTCAAACTGATGCTCTATGTCCTCTTAATTTGTGAATCAGAAGCAGAATCTCTATTCAGCATTGTTTTTTGAGTTGCACTTAGATCTCCCACATATTGAAGATGGATGATATCATTAAACAGGATTGGGGTCTTCCTTCAAGCTCTTTCAGACTGTGGTGGCTTGAGATGTTCAGTAAAATCAAGCTTGAGATTGATGGTTCAGAAAAATTGATTTTGATAGTTGTCATCATTTGAAGAATTTGATTAGCAAGGAATGCTAAAGTCTTTGAAAACAAGGTCACTACTCTTGAGGAAATTTAGTCCAAGACTAAGACACTTTCAAAGTCTTTGTCATCATTCGAATTTATAAGACTCCGTACTAACATTTCTTCTCTCTTTTAAGATATTTTGTATTTAGCATCTCGCTTTTTTTTGGGAACCCTCATTTCTCTATTTTGCTTGTGTTCTAGTGGAACCTATGTATTTCAACATTTGTGTTCTCAATATATATATATATATATATATATATATATATATATATATATATATATATATATATATATATATATATATATATATATATCTTTGATATATATAAAAAATGCATGCAGAACATCCGGCCACCGTGTTAAGTCCAACCAATAGATGTTTGCCATTTAGCTACTATAATAATTAAGTGCCAACTCATTGAAATGAAAAATGGCATTGAAATTCGTTTTTTAATGCATTCTTTGTTCAGAATAACAAAAAATAGAGATTAGAATTTCAACAATATCTAACAACAATTATTCCCACAGATTTTGAAATCTCAATCATATTAACCTGATATGACTATTACAATCATAATTAAGCTACAAACGCAATAAAAGAAAGCCTGTAAGGATAGTAAAAAGTAAAACACCAAAGAAATATAAAACAACTTTCCTTTAAACCGGGAATTCATTTCTATAGTGGAATATTCAGAATTTAATTCTTTATATTCTTCCAGCTTGGACGAAGGTTTAAACTCGATATATCTATGAGCACAACAAGTGATACAAAATAACACACTTTGATTCATACAAGTAGTCTATTTTATCCAAGAAACTTTTCAGACACAAGAATGGCTAACTGAATGCATATATAGTGCAAAATAAAATAAAATTGAAGCCTAAGTAGCACCAACATCATGTGTTGTCTAGGATTGACAACAATCACTTATTATGACTTTCTATTTTTATTATAAAATTTTTTTTTGAAGCAACTATATAATCGTGGCATGCAGATTATTGATTCGGAAATTACAGTAGCTTGCCAAATCATAAAAGATTTAAGTGGAGTTGGAATTCTTGAAATGACTGCATGCATAAATATTACACTTCTGGCTTAAAGCTAATATTTAAAAATAACAAAAAAATGAAGTACGTACAACTTAAACTTGAAAATGATAAAATCTCCATTTCAAGTAATTAATTAAGCACATTAATAAATTATCTTTTGAATTATTTAAATAATTTTTAATGTAACTTTCAACTTTGGATGAAACATTATTACACACTGTATATTCTCCTCCCTAGTTAATAAGATCTCAAAGAAATAGGAACAGTGAGAAGAAACGAGAGGATATAAAGATTATAATCAAACTAAGAACGTACTGATAGTACTGGACAAGCATCGCATAAAGTTTACAAAGCCATTCATGTATAAATCAAAAAGAAAAGGTGAAAATGTTATGCACTTCATGCAGTTCTTCATCTATCCTCCTTATCCAAGCAAACCCTCAGTAGGGAGGACAAGCACATCATTTACAGGCAACTGGAAACTGTGAACCCACCCTTTTACATGTTGTGTTGACCAACTTAATTATTTACTTACTATAACGGTTTCAATTAAATCATCAACAAGTTATATATAAGTCCCTCTAATTCACCCAATTACAACCCTAGAGAGAGAGAGAGAGAGAGAGAGAGAGAGAGAGAGAGCTGCAACAACATGGATTCACAGCTTCCTTAGATTCTTGTTGTCTCCCTCTTGAAATCCACCACATGCAGGTGCATCCATGAGAGCCAATAAACCAAAAAAAAGTACCACAAAAAAACCAACAAATCACCACACAAATCCAAAACATATTAAAAACTATGCAGCACCTTCCACATGCCCCCTATTCCTCCTAAAATTAACAAATTATTTTTTTGTATAATTAAATCAACTTTTTCAACAAAAAAAAAATGCAAACAGTTCCGCTTGCTAAATTCCATTCTTTCTCTGTGAATTAGTTCCCTTGACTCAATCTTGGATGTAGAATGATGTGACTAATTTGATATGGAAAAGTAAGTAGGTGGTCCTTTTTAGATCTCTTACAGATGAAGTTGCTTCATGGGAAGCCATGAGAAGGATACATGCTTGATGCCTGAGATCTGCTGCTATTGTTCTCATCTCCTCCACCCCCTTGATCGCCCATCTTGCTCCCGAACTGTGCCGCCATGCCCAGATTTAGATACACCATTCTCGAATCCAGGCTCAGGTTTACCATGCTCGGGGTCGAGGTGTTGTTCGCATTGCAAGCTCCTGTGTCCGTGTTCATCCTTGCGTACATTGCCATGCCGGGATTGCTTCGCACCCCACTTGATCCGCCACCGCAATTGGCCGCCTCCTCGCGAGAAATCACCAATGCCGCCGACTGGACCAGCTCGAGGCATAGCCGGAGCTTGTTGGGCTCGATGTGCGACAGCCCCGGCACGGCGCCCTTGAAGAGGAAGTCGGAGGTGAGGCTGCGGAGGATGTCGAGCGGCGTCACACCGTCGACGGTGCGGACGTTGGGGTCCGCGTGGTGGTCGAGGAGGACGGCGACCATGTCGGGGCACACCATCTCCGCAGCGAAGTGGAGCGGCGTCTTTCCCGTGGGACCGGCCGGGCAGTTGACGTCGGCAGCGCCGAGCTCGAGGAGTGCCTTGACGACCTCGCGGCTGCAGTTCTCGACGGCGTAGTGGAGCGCGAGCGCGTCGTCGAGGTTGAGCCCCTCACCCATGACCATCAGCTTGACGAGCTCGACGTCGGAGGAGTCGAGCGCGCGGCGCATGCGGCGGATCTTGTGGTGGTGGTCCTCGAGGTCGGGGGAGGAGCCGGGGACGTCGAGCTGGTGGTGGCCGTGCGCGGCAACGAAGGAGGACCGCCGCGCGAGGGAGGACTTGAGGCGGAGCTCCTCGATCCGGGCGACGACGTCTATGGGGAGGTGCTTGGCGAGCACCTCGGCGGGGAGGCCTGACTTGGCGACGAGATGTGAGCAGGTGGCCCAGAGCTGCTGCATGTCCTGCTGCCTCGACGCGATCAACACCTTCATCACGTCCTCGATGGACGCCTTCTCCACGATGCTCGCCAATTGTTTCTGCACCCAGTAGCCGCCATTAACATCATATATATTATACTCTGCGGGCATATTAATCAATGAAGTAAAACCAAAAGAAGCAGTTTTGAATTTTTGATGTTGAAAAGAGGGAATTCCAGATTGATTCCTTGCATAAAATATAGAAAGATTGGAACTTTTGCTGAAGAAGAGTGATGGAAGTGGTGATTGGATTGGGGATTAATTTAAGAGAGGAAAGGGGCACCCAGTTCAAGAAATTGGGAATGATGCAACGAAATGTACATGACCGCAAAGGAAGAGGATCTATTGGAAAAGGAGGGAACCCTAGTTTAGAAATGTCGATGATGGGTTGAAGATGGATGTGGATTAATCTTGAAAGAGACCTGCTCATGGATGTTGTTGTTCAAGGCGTCTTTCACACAGTGATTAGGGGAACTTTTAATTAAGAAGAAGATGAGGAGGAGGAGGAGGAAGATGATGAGGAGGAGGAGGAGGAAGATGATTAAGAGGAAGCAAGGCAACTCTTCATGGGGACATATTATTCGATTCAGTCCCAAAAGATAAAGAACGAGCTCATGGTGGAGAGCGAAGAATCCAGAGGGACCTCGGTAATCTGCTCGAGCTGGTTGACGCCGAAGGAGCGGGCGGCGGTCAGGGTGTCGAGGGCGAGGTCGACGGCGGCGGTGCAGTGGGTATGCCAGCAGCCCCGCTCGCCGCAGTTGGGGCGGGGCTCGTGCTTCTGCGGCACGACGGAGACCTGCCCGCTGTAGAGGAACTGCAGCAGCAGCAGGAACACCTCGTAGCTGACCGAATTCACCGGGATGACGGCGCCGCCGCCGCCGGACGCGGCCCTGGGAGAGGAGAGGAGGCCGGGCGGCGCGGGGGGGTCGGTGCCGCAGAAGAAGCGGCGGAAGAAGAGACTGCGGGCCGCGAGGATGCAGCGGTGGGCATGGACTAGGCGGCCCTCCACGCTGAAGGAAACGTCGCTGAAGGCCTGCCCATTGATGAGGAGGTTGAGGTAGTCCAGCGAGAGGGACTTGAGCGTCTCCTCCATGATTTCCCTTATCTCTCTTCTTTTTCTCACTCCCTTTCCCTTTTGTCCTTTCCTCTTTGGAGTGCCTTCTGATCTCTCCCTTTCGCTTGCTTAAGGTTCAGAGATATATCAGATGCATAGCATGGTTCTGGAAAAAGAAAACTTTGTCAGGGGAGAAGAGAGCTGCAAGCTAATGGGGGAAGAGCGAGGAAGAAGAAGGGCGAAAGCAGTAGTACTACTGGTGGTGCCAAAGAGATAGAGAGGACTCCTACCTTTTGACCTTTTAAATCCTTCCATATGATGTTGCTGCTGCTGCAGTAGTGCTTCTACTTCTGGTTCATGTTGTTCTTTCTCTCTGTAATATTTGTGTGCTTTTGCGATGAATTCAGGATGAGATTTTTTTCTCACTTCGTTTCTTTCTTTCTTTCTTCCTTTCCTTCTTTCTTTGAGAGAAAGAAAGAGAGAGATTTGGATGGATGCGATGGGCGGCTGGGGCAGAATATAAATAATAAATAATTGAGGGGGTAAAAAGCTGGAGATGAATGTTCTGAGAAGGGCAATGAAGGTTTAAGTGCAGCAAGAACAGGACTGACACCTTCCCATATCCATATTATATAACAGGATTAAATTCCAAAAAAGATAATTTTTAGGATCAAAACTGAAATTTGCAGTAAATTATATATATATATATATATGGTTGATATAATATAAGGAAATTACATTGACGTATCTATTTGTAACTTTGTTCCGTAAAAATCTTTCGTGCTAACAAAAATGATTAGTGAAGTGTTGAGGAGAGTTCAATATAATTTACCTTATAATATATGAACACATCATTTTCAACCAGGTTTAATAGTCAATAAATTTAATATGCTTTCATAAGCTCATGATTTGCAAATCTTCTACGTGATTATAAACAACTCTGTACTATATTTGCATAATATATTCGGTTGTACCATTTACTATTTATTATATGTTGGAGAGAAGAAAAATTAAAACTATCTATGAGCTGTAAATTAATTAACAAAATATTTATCCACAAGGTACATCTAATTAATTAGGGTATATAGTACATGATCAACCACATGGTTCAAATAATATATATGATATGTATATTACTAATAATGAGTTGGATTTTTTTTTAGTTTTTATTGAATGCTTGACTATTGAGTTGTTTATTTTATTTTATGGAAAAATAAACGTATCACCTCTCTAAATACTTATAAATAAATATATCTCTCGCCTTAATTTCTAATTTTTTTGCCCCCATCGAGTTCTAACATTAATTGCCTTTAATTGAGATGTGCACATCAGCTGTCATCTAAGCACGCTGATTCGTTTAAAACATATCCCAGAGGGCCGGGTTGATGTGTCAAATGGCATTGCATACCAATTAAAAAAGAATAGAATGATGATTCTAACACGTGGCGGTCTATGTGTACACACTAATTATTTGCTTTAAAATAATTATTAAATAATTTATATAGTTGACTTGACAACATGATAGCTAATATAGCTATTCTTGAACGAAGTCGGAGCGATACAATCCGGTGCGTCTCTTGGTCAGATGTAACTCCGGAGGGAGGCTGCAAAAGATACTTGGACGCTCAAGTAAAAATGAGTTTTAGGTGAAGATAGTAGAAATTAGAATTTAAGGTACCTGAGGGACATCGTGTCTATATATAGTGCAAGATGAGGAATATTTGGCGATGATGCCGATTGATAATCTTGTATGGATGTTGCTGATCATAAATGGGTCGAGGCTGATCCTAGAGATGTCGGACAGAAGTTTCCTTGTATGGATGGGTGGAGCCCCCGAGCTGAGTCGTCTGACTTAACTTAAGTTTGGTTCGTGAGTGTGGGTGCTTTTGGACCTAATCCAATTGGCCCCAAAGTGCTAGTTCGGTCCATAGCCCCTAAGCTTGGTCGGAGTTCGAGGACTTCGTGCCGAGCTTAAAGTAGTACATTGGCCTTCGATCTCGATCGGTTCAATTGGATTCTAGGGATGTGTTAACTTCTTGCCGAGCTGTTGTAGGTACCGAACTGCTACATGTGTCGAGGTCTGACTCTGAATGGATCGTGGAGGGCACGTGCCTATTGCTTTTAATTGACTAAGGTGAGTCGGGTCGGCGTATCTCTGCCGTGTGGCTTTGTGACCCCCTGGCGTTCCGGGCGTGATGGTTGCGTAGTGGAGGGGAGTATCATCGTGCATGGAAGCCGCTAGTTGATGCTTGCCCTCCTTAGCATTAATGTACCTTTTGAGGGGTAATCATGACGAGGTGAACTCCTTGTTCGTGCATTTACGTACTACTGGCAGGATGTTCGGCTGAGATTCAATCATGGCGCTGATTTTGATCGTTGTGATTGCTTATTGGGTCGCAGGATGGCAGTGTTCTACTCGGACTTCGGCGCTAGTGGTCGTAATTCTGTCGATCTCGATTGTGTCTTCGTCTGCGGCGGACGTAGTGATCAACACGACCTTCCTTGATCATATGGTCAATTTGATCCAGGAGCAACACACACTCCTTAGTGGTGTGTTCGTAGGTTCAATGAAACTCGCACCTTTTGCTTTTGTCGATGTTAGATGAGGGTTTCGGTCAGTCCACGCTGTTGAGAGGTCTAAGCAACTGTAGGTGATAGATCTCCTGAATGATAGTCTCTCGTCTAGTGTTGAGAGGAGTGTATTCGTCTAACCTGAGAATAGGTCGGGAGGGCAACCTCCCTCTCTTATCGCGATCTTGGTCACGACGTACGATTTACGTCTTTTCCCTGTCTATCGGGCTTCTTGGTCTTCTTGTCCTCGACGGTGTTCTCAGTGTTTTGCCTATATATCAACTTTTATGGCCTTTCGAAGTTCTTCCATGTCTATGTGGTTCATAGCTTTCTCTCTGAACTCGGTCATGTCCTTCGACTTTGCAAGGGCGATCTGGTTTGCAAATTGTTTGGGCTTCGGTCCGTGCTTGATAGAAAATAGCTCAACGCGTGCGTCGAGGTTTACGATCTCCACGGTCGTGGCCTAGAATCTCTTCAAGTAGTCTCTTAGTGACTTGTGTTGCCCCTGCTTGATGTAGTGGAGGGTATCCCTAGTCTTGGAGTAGATCCGCGATAAGGAGAACTGATTAGTGCAAGCACAACAGAGCTCCTAGAAGGTGTGTAGACCCTGGTGAAAAGGTAAACCAAAGTAGCTAGTGTTGCCTTCTCTAAGAAGGTTGGAAAGACTCGGCAAAGGATGAGATCGGTTGCATCGTTAAGGAGCATTGTGGATCTAAATATCGTGAAGGGCGTGATTGGGTCGCTTGTGCCATCATACGGCTGTAAGGTGGTCGGCATCTTGATGTTGTCTCGAAGACGGATTTCCATGATATGCTCGGCTAAGGCCCCTGAGTTGACATCGACGGGAGGAGTGGCCTCTATAGCCTTGGTTCTATCCTATTCTTTCTGATGATGTGTGTGGAAGACCTCGTCTCGGTAAACGGAGGTCGGCCTTCGAGATCTCTCTGTGTGGTTGTATTCATCGCGTTCCGACCGGCGGCGCTCACGTTCGACCGGGAGTTGTTCATGGGACCGTATCAATATCTCGACTTGGGTTGCTAACCATCGGTTCTCCGCCTAAAGATTGTTTATCAGACACTGGGATTTTTTAATGAGAGATTGGCTGGTGTCGGAGCACCACTCCTCATTGTTTCAACGTCTCCAAGTAGCGAGCGGACGTCGCCGCCAACCGCTAAGGGTGCTGCCTTCGTGCGACGGCGTTCGCCTGATCGACTCCGGGTACCAACCATTACAGGGCAGGTAAGATTTACTCAGCCTCATGGTGGGCGCCAAATGTACTCGTCTGAAGTCGAAACGATGCGGTCTGGTACGTCTCATGGTCTGGTGCAACTCGATCATTCGGAAGAACCTACAAAAGACACTCTGACGCTCAAGTAAGAATGAGTTCTAGTGAAGGTAATATAAATTAAAATTTAGGGTACCTGAGGAGCATTGTGTCTGTATATAGTGCATGATGAGGCATGTTTGACGATGATGTCGCCCGATAATCTCGTAGGGATATTGCTCAGAATTGATCGAAACTTATCCCAGAGATGTCGGGCCCGTAATTGTCAAATCCCTCGTATTTAATGTAAACGAAAGTGTCCTTGTATGATTGGGTGGAGCTCATCTGCTGAGCCGTCTAGCTTGACTTTAGTTAAAATTCCTCGTGATAAAGGTGTTACTTTTTTTGTCTTCCTATAATTTAAAATTTTTGTGATCCACATTAAAAAATATATAATTGTAATAAAAATTTCGTAATAAAAATTTCTGACGTGTCAAAACTCATTAGATATTTGCTTCTACTCACGTACCTACAATGCGACTTTATTGTTGTAATAATATTATTAGTATTTTAGAAACAAGAATAGAAATTCTTGATAGTAACAAAAATAGAAGATTTGTGCTTCGCGACGAATTTGGGTTGGATTCTTTTACAACATACTATATAATATTTTAATTCAATCTATATCAATTTTCACATTTATTAATGAGTTCTTCTCCCACCAATTAATCTATCAATTTCATAGGTCAAAATTATCAACCCTAATATATAAATTCTTAAGTTAAAATTAAATTTTGTTAATCAACGTACAATCTTTGTTGGTGGGAATAAATCGAGATAATGCAAATATTATCCTCTACATTCTTTCAAAATCCTAATCAAGTAGTGGCTGCAGTCTCATTCGTGAATAGTCATTTTTTTAATGAAAGACTATGCACAAATTGTTATATATATTGCTCGATAAAATAATTGATTCATTAATTTTATAAGTCTAAATCACCAACCAAGCTAGTTAATATATTAATTAAACTTAACTAGAAGTTGATGAAATACACTTATCAAAGCTTACTAATTAGCACAATTTCTCACCAACTCTCCAAGTCAACTAAGTCATAAATTATAGTTATCAAGATCATTTTTTTTTATGAAAAAAATGACTTTTCGATTAAAATTTTATCATATGAAAAAATAGATTATAAGAATAATGAACTAGGAACTTACTAGTCATTGGTGGAGCCAGAAATAAAGAAGAGGAGCAAATTTTTAATTTTTTTCTTAAAATATTTGAAGGCAAAACATAGACAAAAGGAGCAAAATATAAATTGAGGAGACAAATATTATATATATGGGAATAAATTTGATTTTTACCCTATATAATAAGACAAACTAAAATTGCCCCCTCTCATCTTCTTGGCTCTGCCGCATTACTAGTGGTATATAATAAGTATAACATAGTTAATTATCCTTCTAAATAACAAAATATTTAAAGGTAATTAATGAGCATATTTGAATTTTCTATATAGAGGGTTAATTTCACTTTTGTCCTTAAATTATATTTATTTTTATTTTGGCTCTTAAAATTTTTAAAATAATTATTTTGGCTCGTGAATTTTTCTTTTTTGTTTCACTCTAGACCCTAAAATTTGAAAAGTTTCACTTTGGCCCTTCGAATTTGCTTTAATTCTCATTTTAGTTTTTGTAATTTAAAAAATTCTAATTTTATATGTTAAATTAATAAATCCTATATTTTTTTGATCAACCAATTATCAAAATCATTCTTTTAGAATAAGATATTGAATTATTTTTCACTAAAGTGATAGGCTTAAATCACAACAATTTTCAACATTACGGTCGCTAACGCACGAATATGAATTCATTATGTATATTAATCAATGACAAACGTGAGTTACATATGGATTTCATTTATTTTTTTAACAAAAATAAAAAATCATAATAGGTGATTATATTATGAATCGAATCTTAAATCTCTAAATATTTTACAATATAGTGTCACCAATTGTGCTATCCACAGTTGAAACATAAGGATTTCATTTAATGTGAATTTATGTATATTAATCAACAAAAAAATGTGAGATACATAAGGATTTCATTTAATACGAGGATGATATTAATTACTTAGTGATTTTTGAATAATAAAGTAAAAAGTAATTAAATGTTTAAAGTAATTTTTTTAATGATAGGACTAAAACATGAACCAAAGTGAATATGGTAAGCTAAAATAAGATTTTTCAAACGGCAAAGGTTAAAGTGAAATTAAAAATAATTTCATAGGCTAAAATGAAACCTTATTTTAAGCTTTAGAAATCCAAATAGAAATCAAGATAAATTTTTCTTCCTCGCTAGCTAGCTATTTATATATATAAAATCAAATCAAGAAGGGGGAGTAATTATAAATAAAGCAAATTTATTCCTTGGAAAGGTAAATAACTGTGATTAGAGGAATAAGTGTGGGAAGTGATGGATAAAAAAAGGGTCAAAGTTTATTTTGATACAAGTACATGAAATTAAAAAGAGGAAGCAATCATCGTCATCATCCCCCATGCACATATTGCATTCCTGGCTTCCTGCAGCAAAGTTTCTTCCTCCTCAAGATGATGCATGTTCACTGGGGAACCTTTGCCATTGACATGTCAACATCAAGCATGCCCCCACTTAACCTAACAGTACACAGATATTCTCAACTCCATAACACTGCAATGCCTGCCCCACCCTGCTGCAATCCATCTATATATATATCTCTCTCTCTCTCTATATATATATATATATATATACAAAGTGACAAAGTGTTATATATAATATATATATACAAAGTGACAAAGTGTTATATATATATATATATATACAAAGTGACAAAGTGTTGAGAGAGAAGGCATGAAGACAAACAAGTGCAAATACGGCACTACAAATACTAGTCGAAAGAGCACTGTGCATCCTCGTAAACTCCAACCCTCAACTCCCATCAGCAGATCATACGAACATGTGTACTGCTAGCTGTTGCCTGTAGACATATAGAAGAAAGGCAGTAGTAATGAATAACAATACTGATTACAGGTTGAAAGTTGAAACCTGGAAACTTGAGCTGGAGTTGGAATTGAAGCAAGGCGTAGGGTTGGTACGTAGGTAAAGACTAAAGAACAAAGAGCAGCAAGCAAGCAAGCAGTAGCGAGTAAAGGAAAAGAGGAAGAGTGGAGCTTAAATATCACTGG
Source organism: Canna indica (assembly GCA_034359265.1). NCBI lineage: Eukaryota > Viridiplantae > Streptophyta > Magnoliopsida > Zingiberales > Cannaceae > Canna > Canna indica. The sequence continues at coordinate 2,743,563 of CP136891.1, forward strand.
GGGGAGGTCGGCATCGTGCTTCGCGTCGGGGGGGGGGGGGGGGAGATGGGGTTTTAATACCCACTACAGTTATGGGGACTCGCGCCGACACGGACAGCGGCAGCAGACGCCATCGCCATGCACACTGCCTGCTTGCTTCCTTGACCGTGCCTCCTATGCTTTTTCGTTTTAATTTTAATTTTAGGATATAATTAACTTCTGATGATATATATCTTCTCTCTTTAAGAATAGTTATAAATATTATTGATATATATAAATCAAAAATAAAAATAGGATCATTTGTTTTTCAAAAACTTAATGAATGATTGTATGATCAAATTTACAATAGAATGCACATATATATATCCTCTCATTATTCTTATTCAAACCCTGTATGCATGCTCCCTGCCAATAGATAAAATTAGTGTTAAATTATACATAAAGAACAATTTTCCCCCTGGCCTTGTATATGTTTTGCTCCTTATCTTAAACAAAATTAAAAGTTTTTCCGCTGTTGGTTGCACCGATCTTTGTTTTGGTCCCCTCATGCTTATAGGTGTAGTAGCTTCCTCAACGCATAGTCAATCTTTAAGAGTGGCTGCCCTGAATAATCATTCATGTTTTCTTTCCTTCGATCCCATGCCGGAGTAAAAGATCATTCACATGATATATTGATCCCTCCCTAGAAGTGGATGAAAACTCGGAGCTAGGTAGCTCTCTCAACCTTAGAATTTGTTAGCCAAGATGATGTCTCACGTATGGGTAGTGATTTCCTCCCGATCCGCATCCATACAAAGATAGTAGACTGAGAATCCAATATCAATCGGTAGAAGTTGACTACTTGACTACTCGATTACTCGATCTGACCCGATTACACTTAATCTCCGATCCGTGAACACTCCTATCAATCCCCAATAGAATCCCCGCGAAAGGGTGGTGGTTAATTTACAATTATCTTTCAACTGTATGAACTAAAGCCAGTGAACTCGACCAAATTAAAATCCTCCCTCCGACCTCCTTCCTAGATGTAGATTTAATTCCCCAACTCTTGAAAATCCTTATTTATTTTCATTCTCTCCCAACATTTCTCCTGAGTCCGTCCTGACATGACTTGTGGCTCTCGCTATCGTACGTGCACTTAGCACTCGCAAATTAACTTTCGTTAACCTGATTGGAAAGAGGTTTGACCCGATTAGGATTAGTACGTTCCTTCGATTCGATTTGGAATGATTTCAAATTAAAATTTACAAATAGTCTACTTGGACTATATATATATCCCAAGTAGACGAGCCATTCCAACAATAACCACCTGGTTTCAAAAATAAATTTATTAGTCAACAAATATATTTTAAGATGTAGGATGATCATATCGATCGTGCATTATTTGGTAATTAATTAAGGGGAGAAATGCATATTTAGTCCTATAAATTTTTAATTTTTGAGATTTTTGTTCTATAAATTTTATTTTGGTATTTTCGGTCTTATAAGTTGCTCTGTAGTATATATTTGATCATATCCGTGATGGTTCGTTAACTCTCCGTCACAGTGGACTAACGTCGTTCCTACACATTGATATATTTGGTCTTATAAGTTTTATTTCGAAATTTTCAGTCTTATATATTTGTCCCTTAGAACATATTTGGTCCTATATATTTGCCTCGTAGCACAAATTTAGTCATATCTACGACAGTCTATTAACTCTTCGTCTAAAAAAAATAAACGATATTATGTTCATGTTAACGGGGTTAATAGACCATCGTGGATATAACCAAATCTATATGACGGACCAGATAAATTTGATTCGTAACATGTATAAGTTTGCTTCGTAATATATATAGATTTGGTGTTATTCATGACGGTCCATTAACTCCGTCAATATGAATATAACGTCGTTTATTTTTTGTGGACGGATAGTTAATGAACCATCAAAAATATGATCAAATTTGTGCTATGATGCAAATATATTGGACCAAATTTGTGCTACGGGACAAATATGTAGGACCAAATTTATGCTACGAGGCAAACATATAGGACTGAAAATTTTAAAATGAAACGTATATGATCAAATATGTCAACGTGTATGATCGACGTTAGTCCATATTGACGGAGAGTTAACGGATTATCAATGATATGATCAAATCTGTACTACAAAGTAAATTTATAGGATCAAAATTTAAAAAATTAAAAATTTATAAAATCACATCTATACTTCTCTCATCAATTAATGAGAAGCACCACCATAATTTTATTTTTTTTTATTTTTTATCTTTTTTTTTATTTTTTTATTTATTTTAACAAGAATATATAATAAGTGATAATTTAATTTCTAAATTTCTAAATAACTTATAACGTATTACACTAATTGTGCTACCGGGTTATCGAGCTGTCGGGTGATTGACAAAACGCTGCTTGCGCAAGGAACTAAGGAATGAACTAGAAATTACAAAACTTACAACATCCCCTACCAACCGTTGGCACCACCACAGTTTTACTACGGGAGAAAGGAATGAAGTAGAAATTAAGTCGATAGAATGCGTGCGCAAGTGATTGACAAAACGCTGACAGTCTTATGATTTGAGGTGTGCGAAGTGACGTTCGACAACTCGATCCATCATTTCTCTCTCTCTCGCCCATGCATGCATCTTCTCATCACATCCCATCCGCTGTTGCAGACGATATATATGGTCGTGCAACAAGCAAAGCAAGACCTAACTTATTTCCCATCATCTCTCTCTTTTCTTATATATATCTTTCTATTTCTATGACTTGCTCTTTAGTATGTAAGCAAAGCAAGCAAGCATGCATGCTACTATCCCCCTTTGTCAAAGATCGCTAAATGCCTCCGATGAAAAGTGTTTGTAGGGCCCCCCCCAAACACTCGTCGATTAATTGTACTACCCCCAACATTCCATAGTAATGAAGGGTCAACCCATGACCCCCATTCATGGCACAAAACCACATGTGGGTCAACTATGTAGACTACCACCACTTCACATGAACTTATCAAACCATGCAATCCTCTGTACCTTGTGCCTATATATATATATATATATGTTAAACCTTTGAGCAGTCACCCAACTTGTGGCGCCGTACGTCCACCAGATATCTTAAGTAATTACAATTAACTTTCTTGAGACCTATAAGTATTCTATCCCTTCTACATAACCATCTTATGTTAAAAACTAGTAACCTAACTCATCCAGTGCCATGTCCAATAGAAACCAAGGTTCGAGGAGGGAGTACTGATTTAGGGTAGGTTTGTTTGTCTGCGAGTAGGCTTCCAGTATTCTTAATTACAATATTTAGTTAATTTAGTATTTGGTTGATTGTAATTAAATTAATTACAAAATTTAATTATATATAGGTTGCAAACCAAGTTTACTGTTTGAAAAGGGCGCAAACCATATTTACAACCCGTAACTAAACTAATTTATAAAATTTAATTTAAAAAAATAATTTATTCGAATGATTTAAAATGATTCTAGATGAATACAGAATATATAAATATCAAAATTATAAATTTTCACGTGCTGGACACGATAATGGTGTCAGATTTTATATCTGAGGTTGTTTTATATAATTTTTATATTTTTTATTATTATACACTAATTAAAAATTAATAATTTATTTTGATAAAATAATAAAATATGATATTATACTAAATTAAATGGCAATTTAAAGGATAAAATAATATTATTCCTGGTACAATCGATTCTATTGTAGTTGATTAATTATTATTGGGGTAAAGTGACATATTTATCCTTATACCTATATTTGCTTGTTATTGCTTCTAAATTTCGTTGAACTCCTATTCGTATTATTGTTGGATTGATTTAGGCTATTTTTTTCGGCCTATCTCCGATTAGATCGCATGTTTTTTCAACTCTTAGCAGCCCTTGCTTGCTCCTTCATGGATTGATTTGTGCTTGAGGAGGATTATGGGTCGCACCTTTCAAATGTCCATATATGCGAACATCGTCAATCATTCGGGCAACTCATCCGGTGACGTCCTGGTCGACCTGATAAAAATTCGGGTCTGGGACCCCAGGCCCGGCACGACACAAAATGTTACGCCCCGTCTAAATTTATCCCTAAAACAGGAACCTCACCTAGGAAGAGCGCAACATACAACTAAACCACAAAAATACACCATAATATCTCGACATGAACAATTGAAACCATCATTTCAACTAAGAGTTCTCTACGTAATATTCAATATCAATCTAAAAACACTAAGAAAATATCTAAGCAGCGGATGACGTCTCCTCCTCCAGGACTCTAGCTACCCAACTTCGACTATCGACATACCTGCAAATCTGAGACAACAACAAACAACATCAGCGAAAAGCTGAGTAAGAGAAAAATATGCCAATAATAAGGACAACAATCATGATGCGATGATACTATTAAATGCAATAATAAATGACTCTGCAATAAAATGCAACATGTCAACAATAACAAGACACATGTTCACCTATCAACTATTACAACTCATATAAATCAAGAGCGTAGTGGACAATTAGGTTTCCCCCGCACTCTCGCACCTCGAGAGTGGCACATCAAGCCCGCTCCATCTAGAGATGCGACTATCTAAAAGATAGTCTGCCAACGTCTAACAGCTCGACGTCACACACGAGCTAGCCAACGTCTAACAGCGCGACGCCGCACCTCGTGTGAAAATTTTGTGATCACCGGTGTCACCGCCCATACACCTTGGGCAAACAATCAACAGTGTTCGGGCTTGCGCCCACAACAGGTTATAATGCAGCATGTCATCAACAACTGACCTACGATACTAGCAACAATAACTAACACAACAATAAGCAGCATGATAGCTAGATCTCACCACATGATACATCACAACTGATCTACAATGCTAACAATAATAAATACTACAACAACTATAAACTAAAGATGCAACCAGAATAATTCATGTTAGCAAATATAACTTATGACAACACCAATAGTATGCACAATGTCTAGCATAATATCATGCTCAATAATCATCAATGAATAACAACTAATCAGACTCATGAAATTATTAACATAGCATGTTCAACAACATAATGCAACAGAAGATCAACGGATTTCAAAAGCAAGTCAATCAAATAGAAGTAAGGGGTAAAATCATCAATTTACCAATTCAACATTCATCGGCTACAGCAGGAGTCAACTCGCACCAAATACAACTATCTATACTCTAAATCACCACCTAACATATATAGAATACCACTATTTTATATTATTTAATTATTTATCAACTGAATTAATAACTCACATCTACTACATAACACTGAAACATAGAAAAGACCTACCAGATGACCTCTGATCATAAATCTGACACCGCCATCGTGTTTAGAATACAAAAACCTATAATTTTGGTATTCACCTCAACTCGATCCGATGATTCTACGATCAACTACAAATATACCCTAATATTCTATCAATTAACCTCATTCCATACAATACAACTCTCTTCTTTAAACACCTACTTATTAAATCAACTAAACCCCTCCTCTCCCACTCGTCTCCTACCCAACGCCCACCCGAGCGCCGCTTCCCTGCTTCGCTCGAACCCACACCGGCCGCCCTCTCGGCCGACGGCAACCTCCCCCGCCGACCTCGTCGGCCTCTCCCCCGATGCCGGCGGGTATCGGCTCACGATCGGGAGGCCACGGCGGCTTCCCCTCCCCGACACCACCTCCTCTCCACTCTAGTCCACACCAGGCAACCCTCCCGGCCACCGGCGACCATCCGCCAACCCTCCTCCGACCTCCCCGCGGACTCCGACACTGACGAGACATCGCCTCTTCACCGGAAAAGGAGCCGAACAGCAGGCGTGGCTGCTGCCCCATTGCTGGCAGCAGCATGCTGTTGCGGCCTATCCATCGCACCGAGACTGCGTGGTCCAGCGCCATCGGCAACGACACGATCGCCGCCACCTTCCGATCGGCTCCGACTACTCTATCTCCTCTATATACTCCACTGTCGCCGATGAATACTGAATCGGGATGGCGAAAAAACAACGACGATGGAAAACAACAAGGAAGAAGAAAGACTCCTACCTTAAAATTCCTCCAAACTCCGGTCTTCACCGGAGTCTTCTAACTGCCGACACCTCACTACTGCCGCTGCAATTCCCGATCCACCATCGTTGCTGCTACAGTAATCGAAAGAGGGGAGAGATGGATTAAAGAGATATTAGGACTAAATATAAGATTAGGCTCTTTTGCAAAAAGGCCCCCCTCCAAATAGATATTTATAAAAATATCCTCAATTTTCTAGGTCATAACATTCTCCCCACCTAAAGAAAATTTGGCCCCCCCAAATTTGACAACCTGTCTCCCGAAGATCATGCTGGTCAACACGAACATTTCCTTGGATCTGCTCCTGGGATAGAGCGAACACTCTGGCAGACTACTGGGTACTATCACTACTAGAGAAATGGGCATCAGCAACGGCTAATGCCGTTGCTGAAAAGCATCAGCAACGGCCGAGCCGTTGCAATAGAGCCGTGACAGAAACTCGCGTTGCTGATAACTTAGCGACGGTGCAGCAACGGCCGCTCGGGCCGTCGCTCAAAACATTATCAGCAACAGCCGCTCGGGCCGTTGCTAAAAATGTTATCCGCAACGGTTTTGCCACGGACCCGGAGCCGTTGCTGATAACATTAATAGCAACGGCCGCTGAGTCCGTAGCAACGCCGTTAGTAAAATCCCGTCGCTAAGCTGTTGCTGTAGGTCATCAGCAACGGCTTTCGATACACTTTTAGCAACGGCTTTCCCACGGACGGCCGTGGGAACGCCGTTGCTGATGATGTCTACCTGGAAACAAGAAAATTTCAAATTTCCAATTTCCATTGATACTTCGATACATTGATACATTATCTGATACATAACTCACACACCCATACCCTCATACACACATTCATTCACACATCACAAACACACCAAGATATACATCAAAACAATTATATTTCTATTGATAATTATCCACAATAGTATAAAAATAATTCAAATGAAAAATTAAAGAATCAATATCCAAACAAAATAAGTTAAACAAGTTCAATATCTCAGCAACAAAGTCAATATAAAAAAATCTCACGATGACGATGGAGGATGGCCTGGATCATATGGCGGGGTCTGGAGTGCTTAAGTGTACACCGGCGTGGACTGACTCAAGGACGATGGATTAGATGATGCCGAAGATATGCTTGCTTCGGGATGACCTGACATGTTGCGTAGCATAGCTTGTATATCCGCCATCATCTGACTCTGGCGCGCCACCTAGAGTCCTTATTCTGGTACTATGATCATAACTGGATCTAGAGGTGGACGGCCGCTCACCAGCGACCGGAGGGGTCGGTACCCCAAGTGGCCCTAGTACGGCTCGCGCATGACCACTATCTGCGAAGCCATATACGCGGCCATGGTCCCAGCTACCTGCGGCCTCGACCCACGATGTTGCGTCAAAGTCCTCGGGGGTACCCCCGCGCTGCACCACCGTCTGGCTGTACGTCTCCTACTCGAGTTTGATTTTTTGTTTAATATTTATCATAAAACTTAAATTATAAATATATAATGAATAATTTAAACAAATATATAATTACCACAATGTATGCAGCACAGTTGTCGATGTACTCCCCCGTCCCATGTGCTCGACGGTGAGTCCGCTCAAACACCGCCATCGGGGAGGGTCGCTGGACAGTCCCGTCATCCGACACCGTCGTCTACATTTACAAAATAAATACATTAATTAGTACACATAGTAATAAATAAAATATATAATTAGAAGATATACTTACCATACGGTTCGCGTGCACTGCAAATGCAACAGAGCCGCCGGTGTGACGCGCTGCTCCCCCCGACATGCGATTTCTAGCCGCATTCCGAGAAACCTCATGCCATCGATCCGTCGACCATATCCCCACGAGCTGGTCCCATATATCCGGAGTAATCCAACCGGGGTCGTATCCTCGAGTCTCCGCGATGTTAGTGGTCCCAGCTCGGGCCATCGCCTGGGACCGAGCCTGCCCCAGCTGCCCGTTGTACCTTGCCCGGGAAATAGCCTCCCAGGCAGCGTAAATGAAGGGCCTCTGGTCCTCGGCCCATGTATAGCGAGCCTGCAAAATAATAATATAAGTACCAATATTAATATATCATCATGCATGTAAAAAAAAATAATACGTACCTCAAACTCGTGCCATAACATGTCGACGTGCTCGCTAGGCACGTGAGACCACGTAGGCCATGCCCTGTGCATGTATCGTCGAATAGTAGAAGAAAAGCTCCTCGGCAATTCTTCTTGCTCGAACCTGCACAATAAAAATAAATTTTAATATTATATTATGATATAATGAATTTGTAATGATTCATAATTCATGATATATTACCGCTCCCCAATCACGCTAATCAATCGACGTGACTCTGTGGCTGGTGGAGGCTGCCACCTGTTCGGCCTGCGTGGCCGCCTGCGTCTGGATGTACTAGCCTCGGCAGTATCATCGGCATGAGGATCAACAACAGGAGGATCAGCAGCATGAGTAAGTGCTGGAGTCTCATCGATCGGAGACTCCGAAGCTCTCCTGCGTCGATAACCACGACCAGACATATCTGTCGAACAGACATATAATCAGATTATTGTATAAATAGTAGAGATATATTTAATAAAATATATACTTTACAATTATTCCTCATCATCTGAATAATAGTCTTCGAATTCTTCTTCTTCTTCCTCTTCTTCCTCTTCTTTATCTTCTTCATCTCCAGCTTCCTCAATTTCATGATCGTCATCATCAGCATATTCAACTTCTAATTGAATTGACGTTTTTGAATAATCTTTGAAGCCTCGGTGTTAGTGGAAAATACCGAAGCACCTTAAACGGGATATTTTTCTGTCGGACCGATTTCTTCTCCTTGTAACGAGGGTGTTGACATACAGGGCATTTATCCAACTGCACATTTTCTTTATAATATAAAATGCAGTTATTTTGGCACACGTGTATTTTATCGTACCCAAGCCCCAATTTTTTCATTAGCTTTTTAGTCTTATAAAAAGTTGGCTCAAACTTGTTATCAGTAGGCAGCATTCCATTAATCAATCCAGCAATCCGATCATACGCAACTCCGCTGATATTACAATCGGCCTTGATGTTTAAGAGCTGTGTCATTGCTGAAAACCTAGTGTATTTAGGACAATTCTCATACAAAGGTTCATCGGCAGCTTTCAACATCTCGTAAAATTCTGCAGCTTCTTTATTCAGTAATTCAATCTCTATCGCAGTTTGTACTTCTGTGATATCAACCGCTGTAGTATCTGGTGGGATTGATGTTTGAAGAACTGACCGATCAACATTATCATTCAGGTGGAATTGACCCCCAAGACTATCAAGTATCATAGTTCTATAGGGATTACATTGACTGGATGAAGAAGCACCAGCAGAGGAAGATTCATCATATGTCTGAACGACAGGATTGCTCGACGTCCCGACTTCGCGTGACTCCCCGTGACAAGTCCATAGAAAATATCTTGGTGCAAATCCTTTGGTATATAGATGCAGAGTGACAGTCTCCCGATCCAAAAATAGTCCATTTGAACAAATGCGGCACGGACATCGGATTTGATCACCCATGCTAACGAAATTTCGATTCGAATAGGCGAAATTTAGGAAGTACGTTACACCTAATCGAAACTTATTTGTTAAAGCTCCACGATCAAGACGTCGGTACATCCAACTTCGATCAGCCGACATGATTCTGTCAATCAATGACAATTTATTTGGTTAATGTCTTTAGGTGAGATTGTCCTATTATATTCGGGATTTATGTTATTTGTACTGCACTTACGTTTTTATTTTAACTGTTAACTAATTATTCTAAATTTCGACAGCATCTCCCTACTGTTCTCTGAATACGTATATCATCTGGGCGCGTATCGGAGAACAAGAGAGATGTTACCGAAATTTAGAATAATTAGTTAATAGTTAAAATAAAAATGTAAGTGCAATACAAATAACTATATTCCCAAATTGTCCAATCAGGGACAATTGAAGAATTGTACGTCGTATAAAAGATCATCTACTTCTTTTACACGAACATACAATCCCTGAACGGATCTAAGGTTTTGCTAAATCATATCCGACTCGTCGATGCGTACGTGAAACATATGAACTCGTCGGATGCATGATTATTTTCTAAATGTTTCGAGACAGTTCGAGTCCATATTGGACGATTCCGGCGCGCGTCCGAAGTGGACAATTCCGGCGCGTGTCCGAAGTGGACGATTCCGGCACACGTCCGAAGTGGACGATACCGGCGCGCGTCCGAAGTGGACGATTCTGGCGCGCGTCCGAAGTGGACGATTTCGGCGCGCGTCCGAAGTGGACGATTCCGGCGCGCGTCCGAAATTAATCTAAACCCTAATAATTAATCTAACAAATTAAACAATTAATCTAAATAATTAATTAACAATTATAAAACAATAAAAAATTATATATAAATTTATAAATTCCGGCGCCGGAGTCAGGTGCAGTACAAATAACATAAATCCCGAATGAAATAGGACAATCTCACCTAAAGACATTAACCAAAGAAATTATCATTGATTGACATAATCATGTCGGCTGATTGAAGTTGGATGTACCGACGTCTTGATCGTGGAGCTTTAACAAATAAGTTTCGATTAGGCGTAATGTACTTCCTAAATTTTGCCTATTCGAATCGGAATTTCGTTAGCATGGGTGATCAAATCCGATGTCTGTGCCGCATTTGTTCAAATGGACGATTTTTGGATCGGGAGACTGTCACTCTGCATCTATATACCAAAGGATTTGCACCAAGATATTTTCTATGGACTTGTCACGGGGAGTCACGCGAAGTCGGGACGTCGAGCAATCCTGTCGTTCAGACATATGATGAATCTTCCTCTGCTGGTGCTTCTTCATCCAGTCATTGTAATCCCTATAGAACTATGATACTTGATAGTCTTGGGGGTCAATTCCACCTGAATAATAATGTTGATCGGCCAGTTCTTCAGACATCAGTCCCACCAGATACTATAGCGGTTGATATCACAGAAGTACAAACTGCGGTAGAGATTGAATTATCGAATAAAGAAGCTGCAGAATTTTACGAGATGTTGAAAGCTATCGATGAACTTTTGTATGAGAATTGTCCTAAATACACTAGGTTTTCAGCAATGACACAGCTCTTAAACATCAAGGCCGATTGTAATATCAGCGGAGTTGCGTATGATCGGATTACTGAATTGATTAATGGAATGCTGCCTACTGATAACAAGTTTGAGCCAACTTTTTATAAGACTAAAAAGCTAATGAGAAAATTGGGGCTTGGGTACGAAAAAATATACGCGTGCCAAAATAACTGCATTTTATATTATAAAGAAAATGTGCAGTTGGATAAATGCCCTGTATGTCAGCATCCTCGTTAAGAGGAGAAGAAATCGGTTCGACAAAAAAATATCTCGTTTAAGGTGCTTCGGTATTTTCCACTAACACCGAGACTTCAAAGATTATTCATGTCGGAAAAAATAGCCCCCTACATGAGTTGGCATGCAAGAAGTCGTGATGATACAGTAATGACTCATCCATCTGACAGTGAAGCATGGAAATATTTGGATACATGTTATCCTTCATTTGCTAGGGATACTAGAAATATCAGATTGGGATTGTGCACAGATGGTTTTAATCCGTTTGGACATTCTGCAAATCCTTATTCAGTTTGGCCAGTGCTGCTGACAGTTTATAATTTGTCACCGTCAATGTGCATGAAAGATGAATTTATTTATCTTTCGATGATTATTTCGGGTCCTAAGGGTCCGGGAAAAGAAATTGACATATTTCTTAGACCCTTGATAGATGAATTGAAAATATTGTGGACTGAGGGAGCTGTCACTTATGATTGTCATCGGAAGCAAAACTTCAATTTAAAGGCCGCGGTCTTGTGGACAATCAATGATTTCCCGGCGTACGGCATGTTGTCGGGTTGGAGCACTCACGGCCGACTTTCTTGTCCGTATTGTATGGAACACTCTAAATCAATCAGTCTTCAGAACAGACAAAAAATCTCATTCTTTGATTGTCATCGTCGATTCCTACCGGTTAATCATCAGTATCGAAGGAATCGTAATAAATTTACTAATGGCAGAGTCGAAAGAGATGTGCCACCACCGATGTTGTCTGGTGAAAAATGTTAGCACGTGTTTCAGCACTTCCAGATATAGTATTTGGTCGCAATGAAAGAGTGTTAGGTTTTGGCCAAACACATAACTGGGTGAAAAAAAATATCTGTTGGGAATTGCCCTATTGGAGTTCATTATTGATTCGACATAATTTAGATGTCATGCACATTGAAAAAAATGTGTTTGATAATATTTTCAACACTTTGATGGATATTTCCGGAAAAACAAAAGATAATGTCAAAGCCCGACATGATATGAAAATACTTTGTAAAAGACCAGAGTTGGAGTTACAAGAGGTCAACGGACGATATCTGAAACCGAAGGCCTCATATGTGTTAAATAAACAACAGATCAAAGATGTTTGTCAATGGGTAAAAGAACTCAGATTATCCGATGGATATGCTTCAAACTTATCTCGATGTGTGAACGTCGATGATTGCAAAATATCAGGGATGAAGAGCCATGATTGTCAAGTATTCATGCAGAGATTACTTCCGATCGCATTTCGAGATCTTCTACCTGATAATATTTGGGGTCCGTTGACTGAATTAAGTATGTTTTTTAGAAACATCTGTGCAAATGTCCTTCGAGTCGAAGATATGTCAACACTTGAAAATAATATTGTTGAAATCATATGCAAGCTGGAGCAATTTTTCCCTCCTGCATTTTTTGACTCGATGGAGCATCTACCGATACACTTGGCTTACGAGGCACGAGTTGGTGGCCTCGTTCAATATCGGTGGATGTACTTATTTGAAAGATACATGAATCGTCTGAAGAAAAAAGTAAAGAACACCGCAGCTGTTGAAGGATCAATATCTGAATCGTATATCATCCAAGAAATTTCAACATTCTGCTTATTTTACTTTGAATCGACAATACAGACAAGATTTGATCGTCTTCCACGAAACGATGACGGGGGTGTTCGACATTCAGATAGACATTTAAATATATTTTGTCACTCTGGTCGTGCTTTTGGTTCTCGTCCATCTCGAGACTTAAGCGATGAAGAGTATCATTTGGCACAATTGTATGTATTACTCAATTGTCCAGAGATTGAACAATTCATTGAAATATTTGACATTGAGATGGTACAAAAATACTCTATTCACAACGATCAAGAATTGTAGAGATTACGGAATCGTGATTTCCCTACTTGGATTCAGACTTACAGCAAAGATCACAGAGCAGAAATAGATGAAAGAATATTTGAGTTTGTTAGTGGACCATCGCGACTTGTGTCGTGCTATAGCGGATATTTTGTTAACGGGTATAAATTTCACATGATTGAATATTCATTTACAAAGAAGACGATGAATGTTGGGGTCTGCGTGAAAGGGACAACCTATGTTGAATGTGATATGGATTTTTATGGACTGGTGGAAGAAGTGATAGAGTTGCACTACTTCGGTTTAAAATCAGTGATCCTATTTAGATGTCATTGGTTCGATACAACAGAAAGGGGCATGAAAGTTCATTCAAAATACAAACTTGTTGAGGTTAATTACAAATCGAAATTAGCAGCAAATGAGCCCTTTATATTGGCATCACAAGCCGAACAAGTATATTACGCGAAGTATCCGGCTCGAAATAAAGATGGAGCAGATTGGTGTGTAGTCTGTAAGACAAAAGGTAGAGGAAAAATTGATCCGATAGTAGGAGAAAATGAGCCGATACCTGATGTGACAGATGGTTTCTATCAAGAAGATGGTCCTCCTGCTGTAGATCGTATTATTCCAATACTCGAGGATGCAGACACAACGTCAATTCAATTAGAAGTTGAATATGCTGATGATGACGATCATGAAATTGAAGAAGCTGGAGATGAAGAAGATGAAGAAGAGGAAGAAGAGGAAGAAGAGTAAGAATTCGAGGACTATTATTCAAATGATGAGGAATAATTGTAAAGTATATATTTTATTAAATATATCTCTACTATTTATACAATAATCTGATTATATGTCTGTTCGACAGATATGTCTAGTCGTGGTTATCGACGCAGGAGAGCTTCGAAGTCTCCGATCGGTGAGACTCCAGCACTTACTCATGCTGCTGATCCTCCTGTTGCTGATCCTCATGCCGATGATACTACCGAGGCTAGTACATCCAGACGCAGGCGGCCACGCGGGCCGAACAGGTGGCTGCCTCCACCAGCCACAGAGTCACGTAGATTGATTAGCGTGATTGGGGAGCGATAATATATCATGAATTATGAATCATTACAAATTTATTATATAATATAATATTAAAATTTATTTTTGTTGTGCAGGTTCGAGCAAGAAGAAGTGCCGAGGAGCATTTCTTCTACTATTCGACGATACATGCACGGGGCATGGCCTACGTGGTCTCACGTGCCTAGCGAGCACATCGACATGTTATGGCACGAGTTTAAGGCACGTATTATTATTTTTTTACATGCATGATGATTAATATTGGTACTGATATTATTATTTTGCAGGCTCGCTATACATGGGCCGAGGACCAAAGGCCCTTCATTTACGCTGCCTGGGAGGCTATTTCCCGAGCAAGGTACAACGGGCAGCTGGGGCAGGCTCGGTCCCAAGCGATGGCCTGAGCTGGGACCACTAACATCGCGGAGACTCGGGGATACGGCCCCGGTTAGATTATTCCGGATATATGGGACCAGCTAGTGGGAATATGGTCGACGGATTGATGGCAGGAGGTTTCTCGGAATGCGGCTAGAAATCGCATGTCGGGGGGAGCAGCGCGTCACACCGGCGGCTCTGTTGCATTTGCAGTGCACGCGAACCGTATGGTAACTATATCTTTTAATTATATATTTTATTTGTTACTATGTGTACTAATTAATGTATTTATTTTGTAAATATAGACGACGGTGTCGGATGACGGGACTGTCCAGCGACCCTCCCCGATGGCAGTGTTTGAGCGGACTCACCGTCGAGCACATGGGACGGGGGAGTACATCCACAACCGCGCTGCATACATTATGGTAATTATATATTTATTTAAATTATTCATTATATATTTATAATTTAAGTTTTATGATAAATATTAAACAAAAAATCAAACTCGAGTAGGAGACCTACAGCCAGATAGTGGTGCAGCGCGGGGGTACCCCCGAGGACTTTGACGCAGCATCGTGGGTCGAGGCCGCAGGTGGCTGGGACCATGGCCGCGTATATGGCTTCGCAGATAGTGGTCATGCGCGAGCCGTACTAGGGCCACTTGGGGCACCGACCCCTCCGGTCGCTGGTGAGTGGCCGTCCACCTCTAGATCCAGTTATGATCATAGTACCAGAATAAGGACTCTAGAGGACACGGTCGCGCGTCAGACTGAGATAATGGCGCGCCAGAGTCAGATGATGGCGGATATACAAGCTATGCTATGCAACATGTCAGGTCATCCCGAAGCAGGCATCTCTTCGGCATCATCTAATCCATCGTCCTCGAGTCAATCCACGCCGGTGTACACTCAAGCACTCCAGACCCCGCCGTATGATCCAGGCCATCCTCCATCGTCATCGTGAGATTTTTTTATATTGACTTTGTTACTGAGATCACTACTAGAAACTTGGTCTTCAGCAACGGCTATCAGCAACGGCCGCTCAAGCCGTTGCTATTTGCAACGGCATTCTTACGACCGCTCGAGCCATTGCAGATATGTTGTATCTGCAACGGCTTTCTAACGGACATGCGAGCCGTTGCTGATGATGTTAATTATCAACAACGGCTTTCTAACGGACAAGTGAGCCGTTGCAGATGATAACTTATTAGCAACGGCTTGCTAACGGACAAGTGAGCCATTGCTGATGATAACTTATCAGCAACGGCTTTCTAACGGGCGAGTGAGCCATTGCTGATAAGTTTATATAGGTCGCAGATCGCGCCCGCCCCCCTTCTTCCTCCCGCTGCTGCCGCCGCCGCCTCCTCTCCTGCCTCTCGCCGCCGCTGCCGACGCCGACGACGCCTCCCGCTGCTGCCGACACTGTCAGGTATGTGCCCTCCGGCCGGCTGTCTCTTCCCGTTGCGGCCGATAGAAAATCTGACCGAAACCCTAAAAATAGGGTTTCGGCCGGCGGCGGTCGGCCAATGGCCGCCGCCGGACCTTGTACATTGGCCGGACAGTGTGTCCGGCCACTATACGCCGGTGCCGGAGTCCTCCTGACTCCGGCGCCGGGATTTGTAGTTTAATAATATTTTTTTATTAATTAATTATTTAGATTAATTGTTTAATTTGTTAGAATAATTTTTTGGGTTTAGATTAATTTTTAGGGTTTAGATTAATTTTGGAATTATCCAATTCGGACGCACGCCGGAATCGTCCACTTCGGACGCGCGCCGGAATCGTCCACTTCGGACGCGTGCCGAAATCGTCCAATATGGACTCGAACTGTCTCGAAATATTTAGAAAATAATCATCCATCCCACGAGTTCATATGTTTCACGTACGCATTGACGAGTCGGATATGATTTAGCAAAACCTTAGATCCGTTCGGGGATTGTATGTTCGTGTAAAAGAAGTAGATGATCTTTTATACGACGTACAATTCTTGAATTGTCCCTGATTGGACAATTTGGGAATATAGTTATTTGTACTGCACTTACGTTTTTATTTTAACTGTTAACTAATTATTCTAAATTTCGGCAACATCTCTCTTGTTCTCCGATACGCGCCCAGATGATATGCGTATTCGGAGAACTGTAGGGAGATGCTGCCGAAATTTAGAATAATTAGTTAACAGTTAAAATAAAAACGCAAGTGCAGTATGAATAACATAAATCCCAAATGGAATAGGACAATCTCACCTAAAGACATTAACCAAAGAAATTGTCATTGATTGACAGAATCATGTCGGCTGATCGAAGTTGGATGTACCGACGTCTTGATCGTGGAGCTTTAACAAATGAGTTTCAACAGATATATTTTATTAAATATATCTCTACTATTTATACAATAATCTGATTATATGTTTGTTCGACAGATATGTCTGGTCGTGGTTATCGACGCAGGAGAGCTTCGGAGTCTCCGATCGGTGAGACTCCAGCACTTACTCATGCTGCTGATCCTCTTGTTGCTGATCCTCATGAGGATGATACTACCGAGGCTAGTACATCCAGACGCAGGCGGCCACGTGGGCCGAACAGGTGGCAGCCTCCACCAGCCACAGAGTCACGTAGATTGATTAGCGTGATTGGGGAGCGGTAATATCTCATGAATTATGAATCATTACAAATTCATTATATCATAATATAATATTAAAATTTATTTTTGTTGTGCAGGTTCGAGCAAGAAGAAGTGCCGAGGAGCATTTCTTCTACTATTCGACGATACATGCACGGGGCATGGCCTACGTGGTCTCACGTGCCTAGCGAGCACGTCGACATGTTATGGCGCGAGTTTGAGGCACGCATTATTATTTTTTTTACATGCATGATGATATATTAATATTGGTACTGATATTATTATTTTGCAGGCTCGCTATACATGGGCCGAGGACCAGAGGCCCTTCATTTACGTTGCTTGGGAGGTTATTTCCCGGGCAAGGTACAACGGGCAGTTGGGGCAGGCTCGGTCCCAAGCGATGGCCCGAGCTGGGACCACTAACATCGCGGAGACTCGGGGATACGGTTTGGTTGGATTACTCCGAATATATGGGACCAGCTCGTGGGAATATGGTCGACGGATCGATGGCAGGAGGTTTCTCGGAATGCGGCTAGAAATTGCATGTCGGGGGGAGCAGCGCGTCACACCGACGGCTCTGTTGCATTTGCAGTGCACGCGAACCGTATGGTAACTATATCTTTTAATTATATATTTTATTTGTTACTATGTGTACTAATTAATGTATTTATTTTGTAAATATAGACGACGGTGTCGGATGACGGGACTGTCTAGCGACCCTCCCCGATGGCGGTGTTTGAGCGGACTCACCGTCGAGCACATGGGACGGGGGAGTACATCCACAACCGCGCTGCATACATTATGGTAATTATATATTTGTTTAAATTATTCATTATATATTTATAATTTAAGTTTTATGATAAATATTAAACAAAAAATCAAACTCGAGTAGGAGACCTACAGCCAGACGGTGGTGCAGCGCGGGGGTACCCCCGAGGACTTTAACGCAGCATCGTGGGTCGAGGCCGCAGGTGGCTGGGGCCATGGCCGCGTATATGGCTTCGCAGATAGTGGTCATGCGCGAGCCGTACTAGGGCCACTTGGGGCACCGACCCCTCCGGTCGCTGGTGAGCGGCCGTCCATCTCTAGATCCAGTTATGATCATAGTAGCAGAATAAGGACTCTAGAGGATACGATCGCGCGTCAGACTGAGATAATGGCGCGCCAGAGTCAGATGATGGCGGATATACAAGCTATGCTACGCAACATGTCAGGTCATCCCGAAGCAGGCATCTCTTCGGCATCATCTAATCCATCGTCCGCGAGTCAGTCCACGCCGGTGTACACTCAAGCACTCCAGACCCCGCCATATGATCCAGACCATCCTCCATCGTCATCGTGAGATTTTGTTTATATTGACTTTGTTACTGAGATATTGAACTTGTTTAACTTATTTTATTTGGATATTGATACTTCAATTTTGCATTTGAATTATTTTTATACTATCGTGGATAATTATCAATATAAATATAAATATTTTGATGTATATCTTGGTGTGTTTGTGATGTTTGAATGAATGTGTGTATGAGTGTATGGGTGTGTGAGTTATGTATCAGAATGTATCAATGTATCAATGGAAATTTAAAATTTTAAAATTTTTCGTTACCAGTTCCACATCATCAGCAACGGCTTTCCCACGGCCGTCCGTGGGAAAGCCGTTGCTAAAAGTGTATCGAAAGACGTACCTACAGCAACGGCTTAGCGACGGGCTTTTACTAACAGCGTTGCTACGAACTCAGCGGCCGTTGCTATTAATGTTATCAGCAACGGCTCCGAGTCCGTGGCAAAACCGTTGCTGATAATATTTTTAGCAACGGCCCGAGCGGCCATTGCTGAGCCGTTGCTAAGTTATCAGCAACGCGACTTTCTATCACGGCTCTATTGCAACGGCTCGGCCGTTGCTGATGCTCTTCAGCAACGGCTCAGCAACGGCATCAGCCGTTGCTGATGCCCATTTTTCTAGTAGTGGATATTGAACTTGTTTAACTTATTTTGTTTGGATATTGATACTTCAATTTTGCATTTGAATTATTTTTATACTATCGTGGATAATTATCAATATAAATATAATTGTTTTGATGTATATCTTGGTGTGTTTGTGATGTGTGAATGAATGTGTGTATGAGTGTATGGGTGTGTGAGTTATGTATCAGATAATGTATCAATGTATCAATGGAAATTTAAAATTTTAATTTTTTTCGTTAGCAAGTTCACATCATCAGCAACGGCTTTCCCACGGACGACCGTGGGAAAGCCGTTGCTAAAAGTATATCGAAAGCCGTTGCTGATGACCTACAGCAACGGCTGAGCGACGGGCTTGTACTAACGGCGTTGCTACGGACTCAGCGGCTGTTGCTATTAATGTTATCAGCAATGACTTCGTGTCCGTGGCAAAACCGTTGCTGATAATATTTTTAGCGACGGTCCGAGCGGCCGTTGCTGATCCGTCGCTAAGTTATCAGCAACGCGAGTTTCTGTCACGGCTCTATTGCAACGGCTCAGCAACGATATCAACCGTTGCTGATGTCCATTTGTTTAGTAGTGTAATTTTTATACTATTTACCCTTGCGAGCAAGGAAACGTCACCCTTAATGAATTAATGGCATTAAAAGTAGGTTTTTTATGCACGCTTAAGATGTGGTACTTAAATTGATATACAAGGTACCTTATCATTGAAGTAGTTGATGGTCCTTGTAACCTCCTCTTGGAAGAAGAGAAAATATATTTATCATTGAAGGTACCTTTAACAAGGAACTTATATAAGAAGATCGATGTGTCACACTAATTGGTGACATGATATATAGTTTGAGGTTGGTCGATCAATTAAGCAATTCCTTAAGGTGGTCCAAAAGAATTGATCAAGATAGAAATGGAGCATAACTAAAGGAAACTTCTCAACTTGACCAAGATTTGTCTAATTAATAGGGAGGTTGAATATTGATTTTTTTTGTATATATGAGTGAAAATAAAAAATAAAAAATAAATAAAAAAATAAGTTATTAATAATATATGAATAATACGATAAATAAAAATAAAATTAAGCGATTCTATTACTGTTTCTAAAACTTTAGAGTCAAACATATTGATGGTTATTGACATTTTAATTTCATTCTGATGCTAGTATTTGAATGACCTAATGGTCATTGAGCTCTTTTGTTCTTCTTGTCGTATGCTCTCCTTGGTGATATTTATCTTGATGGAAAATGATCGTACGAAGAGCGTGACAATTTCGATCTATTTGAACATTGAAAAGGATGGTCTAGTAAGTACAACAATATTTGAATAATTCATTGTAGAAAAATCATCCTAAAATTATTTATCTCAAAATAAGTCATCGCGGAATAATTATAAAAACATGTTTGATATCCTATACATAAAAATATGCAACTATCACAATACCCTTATTATATTTTATAACTTGTTTAACAACTATATATATGAGTTATATAATATTTAGTAACTTGTTATAATACCATGATATTTTCCATATTTATATAATTAATAAAATTATATATATATACAAAACAAAAAAAATAAAAAATAAAAAAGCAATTTTTGATAATATGATGTGACATCTCAATCAATCATCAACTATAGCACGTTGTCAAGTTATATTATTATACGAGTAGTAAGGGAGTTCGAGTACGGTGGAGATGAATATTGCGTTTGAATTTTGTGTATTTTTTTTAATTTTAGTTGTAGACTTGTGTATGATATAATTGATTTCATTAACGACAATTTAACGGTAGAATATAATCGATTTTAATTTTAGACTTGATGCAAATTAAAAATTAAATTAGATTCGTTAATACTAATTCATTAATTTTCACTTAATTATATACCATGTGAAATTGTTAGGAAATAAGAAATTGAGTTGCCACAATTTTGAAGAGTATAACAAAATCAAAGATTGAAGTGGCTAAATTTAGAATATTGGTTAAAACTGGGGCTCCACACTTTAAAGCTTAACACATGGATTGATTAAAATTAACTGCAGTAGATATTGTTTAAAACAATGAGTTGATGGACCAGCATGCATCCAATTAGCAAACAAGAATCTGGCTTTCTTTTCAGTATCAAATTCATATCAAACTGGGCCCAGGCAGGACTCCTATCATTTGGTCACTTTCCCCAAAACTAAGAGCAGTCAAAAGGTGATTTAACACTTCAAATGGAGCCATCTTTTAGAAGCATAGTGTTCCACTGCAACCCTTCTTTTTTACTTGTGTAAAGATGAACCACTTTTTTTTCTTTTCTTTTCCAGGGTTGAATTTGTACTATTCACACCAAAACTTTAGACTTTGGCATTTAAAGATTAAAGAATTAATTAACCTTTATAATTCGTAACTTCAAACCATCTTTTTGCGGCCTATAACATTGCTGTTAGATGTCTAAATATCTCAATTTAATCTCACGTTAAGAAGTACGTGAAAAGTTATTGTTAATTAAATTATCCCGTCGAATATCATATAATTTTTTCAAAATCAAAATTATCTCATCTCAAAATATATCGTTTGCTCACTATTTTTCATAACAACTTCATCGTATAATTATGGTTTTGTACTTTCTCTCAAAGCTTTTCAATTTAAGTCAAATTTTACAAAATCAAATGAGATTTAATCAGATAGTTTGACATCTAAAATGAATATACATACTAATTTCAGAGGTCAAATTGAGTTAAATCTAGAATCAAATATTTTAGTAGAAAATGTAATCTAAGATGAGTTTAGAATTTAAATTCTAAAAATATAATTAGAATTATAAGATCTAGGACCCAATTTGAGATTTTTATTAAAATAATGTTTTTTTTAAAATAAACAAGAAACCAAGTTGAATAAGGCCAATCTATTTTTACCCCACCCTTATTTATAAAAGAATAAGGAAGGATGGCAATGTATGGGGTAAGATGGTGACCTACAACTCTAAATGTAGTGATGCATTAAAAAGAGAGGACAATTAAGATGGGACAAGTATGGGACTCATTGGACCTACAAATATATGATGACTTGTGGACACTACACCAAACCTAGTCTTTTACATTTATATATAATGTGGTTTTGGATTAGAATATTATTTATGCCAATATTCGACCCTTCGGATCAAGTCGAGATGTTCGCATCTAATTAATACATTTTTTTCTTTGTGTAGTCCATAATGTGAAGATCGTGCTAGATTTGAAATGGTTCAAGTACCACACTGTCAAAGTCACCTTTCAAGAGTTGGTAAAATAGTACTTATTAATTTCATCCTAAAATATTTTTCATTTGCACTCTCTCTGTATCCTTTAGATAGTCGCATTTTCTATTTGAGCGGACTTAATGTGTCATTCTCGAGATGCGAGAGTGCGGAGGAAACCCACTGCCCACTACGCTCTTGATTAGGTGATTATTATTATGCATGTATATACTAGTCGATAGGTGCATAAATGCTTATCTAAGGATGACATCACATTGGTTAATATGAGCATTTTAATTAGGCTAATAGGTTGGCCTATGAAGTTGATGGGTCAACTATCCCATCAAACGAATCGTAACAAATGATATCAGAGCAGGACAATCCAAGATATGATGAGAGAGTCTATGTGATAAATGTTTATCCAGAATGACAATATATGCCCAGATTATCCGGGAGTCTGATCTAGTCCCATCAAGCAGTTCGTCACAAATTATCAACTCTAACTCTACCCTATATTATGAAACTTTGGCAATATAAGTTAGCTATACCCCTTGCAACTCAATATCAATTCAATAATATCATTATGGAATCAAACTAGTGGCGATTGATGCATTTAACAAATTAGCCATTTGTCCCTCTCAGTGCATAAACAATATTGATTTGGACATTCAACATCTCAAGAATTTCTTATCTAACCCTAATTTTTCTTTTGTCTTCTGCGAATTTTACCAAAATGCTCATTTGACAGCAAATTATGCAAAGACTTGTAAGGATTCTAAGATCGAAACCTTAGTTGGGTTTTCTAACCTTGAGTCTATTACTGTAAGAGACTTGTCTAATCTTGGTTGTGTTCGAGCAACAAAATAAGTTTTTCTTTAATTTGGTTTTAAAAAAATAAAATCCAATTGAATTGAAATAATAGCATGATTTATGCATCATGATAAAATTCTAATGGTTTTGATTTCTTCAAGAATCCCTTTGATACTAAAGTTAAAATAGAAAGAGGTAGAAAAAAAACTAGCTAGCTAGTAATACTATAATGCAGGATTATGTGTCATTATCTCATTTGTTATACTTATTAATAGGGATAAGTGCAATTGAAGTAACGTAAAATTTAACTTTTTGGATTTTGATTCTATAAATTTTATTTCGATATTTTCATTCTTATATATTTGCTTCATAGCATAGATTTGATCTTATCTGTGATAGTCTGTTAACTCTATGTCCACGTAGACATAACGTCGTTCATACACATTGACATATTTGGTCATATAAGTTTTATTTCGAAAATTTTAGTCTTATATGTTTGCTCTGTAACATAGATTTGATCATATTCGTGACGGTCCGTTGACTTTTTGTCCATGAAAAAATAAACGGCATTATGTCCATATTGACAGAGTTAATGGACCGTCACGGATAGAATCAAATTTGTGCTATCGAGCAAATATATATGACTGAAAATATCGAAATAAAATTTATAAAATTGAAATCCAAAAAATTAAAATTTATAAGATTTGTGTTGCGCATCTCACCTTTTTTTTATATATCAGAACTTTACAATCTAATTAATTGAATCATATTATATTTATATCCAACGAAAATTGAATCCGATTATATTCATTCTTTTTGTACAATACAAATTCTATTTACACTACTAGAAAAATGGGCATCAGCAATGGCGTGCAACGGCTGGCGCTGTTGCAATGGAGCCGTGGCAGAAAATCGCGTTGCTGATAACTTAGCAATGGATCAGCAACGGCCGCTTGGGCCGTTGCTAAAAATATTATCAGCAATAGTTTTGCCACGGACGCGGAGCCGTTGCTGATAACATTAATAGCAACGGCTGGTGAGCCCGTAGCAACGCCATTAGTAAAAGTCCGTTGCTAAGCCGTTGCGGTAGGTCATCAGCAACGGCTTTCGATAAACTTTTAGCAACGGCTTTCCCACATATGGCCGTGGGAAAGCCGTTGCTGATGATGTGAACCTGGTAACGAAAAAAAATAAAATTTCAAATTTCCATTGATACATTGATACATTATCTGATACATAACTCACACACTCATACACTCATACACACATTCATTCACACATCACAAATACACCAAGATATACATCAAAATAATTATATTTATATTGATAATTATCCGCAATAGTATAAAAATTATTCAAATACAAAATTAAAGTATCAATATCCAAACAAAATAAATTAAACAAGTATAATATCTCAGTAACAAAGTCAATATAAAAGTCAATATAAAAAAATCTCACGATGACGATGGAGGATGGCCTGAATCATTTGGCGGGGTCTGGAGTGCTTAAGTGTACACCGGCGTGGATTGACTCGAGGACGATCGATGAGATGATACCGAAGAGATGCCTGCTTCGGGATGACCTGACATGTTGCGTAGCATAGCATGCTTCTCCGTCATCATCTGACTCTGACCCGCGACCGTCTACTTTAGAGTCCTTATTCTGCTACTATGATCATAACTGGATCTGGAGGTGGACGGCCGCTCACCAGCGACCGGAGGGGTCGGTGCCCCAAGTGGCCCTAGTACGGCTCGCGCATGACCACTATCTGCAAAGTCATATACGCGACCATGGTCCCAGCCACCTGCGGCCTTGACCCACGTTGCTGCGTCAAAGTCCTCGGGGGTGCCCCCGCGCTGCACCACCGTCTGGTTGTATGTCTCCTACTCGAGTTTGATTTTTTGTTTAATATTTATCATAAAACTTAAATTATAAATATATAATAAATAATTTAAACAAATATATAGTTATCATAATGTATGCAGCGCGGTTGTCGATGTACTCCCCCGTCCCATGTGCTCGACGGTGAGTCCGCTCAAACACCGCCATCGGGGAGGGTCGCTGGACAGTCCCGTCACCCAACACAGTCGTCTACATTTACAAAACAAATACATTAATTAGTACATATAGTAACAAATAAAATATATAATTAAAAGGTATACTTACCATACGGTTCGCGTGCACTACAAATGCAATAGAGCTGCCGGTGTGACGCGCTGCTCCCTCCGACATGCGATTTCTAGTCGCATTCCTAGAAACCTTCTGCCATCGATCCGTCGACCATATTCCCACGAGCTGGTCCTATATATCCGGAGTAATCCAATCGGGGCCGTATCCCCGAGTCTCCGCGATGTTAGTGGTCTCAGCTCGGGCCATCGCCTGGGACCGAGCCTGCCCCAGCTGCCCATTGTACCTTGCTCGGGAAATAGCCTCCCAGGCAGCGTAAATGAAGGGCCTTTGGTCCTCGGCCCATGTATAGCGAGCCTGCAAAATAATAATATCAGTACCAATATTAATCATCATGCATGTAAAAATAATAATAATACGTGCCTCAAACTCGCGCCATAACATGTCGACGTGCTCGCTAGGCACGTGAGACCACATAGGCTATGCCTCGTGCATGTATCGTCGAATAGTAGAAGAAATGCTCCTCGGCACTTCTTCTTGCTCGAACCTGCACAACAAAAATAAATTTTAATATTATATTATGATATAATGAATTTGTAATGATTCATAATTCATGATATATTACCGCTCCCCAATCACGCTAATAAATCTACGTGACTCTGTGGCTGGTGGAGGCTGCCACCTGTTCGGCCCGCGTGGCCGCCTGCGTCTGGATGTACTAGCCTCGGCAGTATCATCGACATGAGGATCAACAACAGGAGGATCAGCAGCATGAGCAAGTGTAGGAGTCTCACCGATCGGAGACTCCAAAGCTCTCCTGCGACGATAACCACGACCAGACATATCTGTCGAATAGACATATAATCAGATTATTGTATAAATAGTAGATATATATTTAATAAAATATATACTTTACAATTATTTCTCATCATCTGAATAATAGTCTTCGAATTCTTCCTCTTCTTCATCTCCAGCTTCCTCAATTTCATGATCGTCATCATCAGCATATTCAACTTCTAATTGAATTGACGTTGTGTCTGCATCCTCGAGTATTGGAATAATACGATCAACAACAGGAGGATCATCTTCTTGATAGAAATCATCTGTCATATCAGGTATCAGCTCATTTTCTCCTACTATCGGATCAATTTTTCCTCTACCTTTTGTCTTACAGGGTACACGCCAATCTGCTCTATCTTTATTTTGAGCCGGATACTTCGCGTAATATACTTGTTCGGCTTGTGATGCCAATATAAAAGGCTCATTTGCTACCAATTTAGATTGTAATTAACTTCAACAAGTTTGTATTTTGGATGAACTTTCATGCCCCTTTCTGTTGTATCGAACCAATGACATCTAAATAGAATAACTGATTTCAAGCCGAAGTAGTGCAACTCTATCACTTCTTCCACCAGTCCATAAAAATCCATATCACATTCAACATAGGTTGTCCCTTTCAATATCTCGTAAAATTCTACAGCTTCTTTATTCGATAATTCAATCTCTACCGCAGTTTGTACTTCTGTGATATCAACCGCTGTAGTATCTGGTGAGACTGATGTCTGAAGAACTGGCCGATCAACATTATCATTCAGGTGGAATTGACCTCCAAGACTATCAAGTATCATAGTTCTATAGGGATTAGATTGACTAGATGAAGAAGCACCAGCAGAGGAAGATTCACCATATGTCTGAACGACAGGATTATCTTGGTGCAAATCCTTTGCTATATAGATGCAGAGTGACAGTCTCCTGATCCAAAAATCATCCATTCAAACAAATGCGGTACAGACATCGGATTTGATCATCGATGCTAACGAAATTCATTCGTTAAAGCTCCACGATCAAGACGTCGGTACATCCAACTTCGATCAGCCGACATGATTCTGTCAATCAATGACAATTTCTTTGGTTAATGTCTTTAGGTGAGATTGTCCTATTCCATTCGGGATTTATGTTATTTATATTGCACTAAGTACTCATTTTAACCGCTAACTTCATTCTGAATTTCGACATCATCTCCCTACAGTTCTCTGAATACGCATATCATCTGGGTGCGTATCGGAGAACAAGAGAGATGTTGTCGAAATTTAGAATAATTAGTTAACAGTTAAAAGAAAAACGTAAGTGCAGTACAAATAACTATATTCTCAAATTATCCAATCAGGGATAATTCAAGAATTATACGTCGTATAAAAGATCATCTACTTCTTTTACACGAACATACAATCCCCGAACGGATCTAAGGTTTTGCTAAATCATATCCGACTCGTCGATGCGTACGTGAAACATATCAACTCATCGGATGGATGATTATTTTCTAAATGTTTCGAGACAGTTCGAGTCCATATTGGACAATTCCGACACGAGTCCAAATTAGACAATTTCGGCAGGAGTCCAAAATGAACTATTCCGGCGCGCGTCCGAAGTGGACGATTCCGGCACAATGCCGAAGTGGACAATTCCAAAATTAATCTAAACCCTAAAAATTAATCTAACAAATTAAACAATTAATCTAAATAATTAATTAACAAATAAATAAAAAAAATTAATCTACTATTTCCGACGCCGGAGTCCACGTACCGTGTCCGGACAGTGTGTCCGGACACTGTACAAGATTTGGCGGCGGCCATCGGCCGATCGCCCCGGCCGAAACCCTAAAAATAGGGTTTCGGTCGAATTTCCCGCCGACCGCAACGGGAAGAGACGGCCGGGCGGCGATGAATACCTGAAATCGGCGGTCGAGGACGGACGACGGCGTCGGCAGCGACGGCGAGAGGCGGGAGGAGGAGGCGGCGACAGCAGCAGGAGGAAGAATGGGCGGGCGCGATCTGTGACCTTTATAAACTTATCAGCAACGGCTCACTCGCCCGTTAGAAAGTCGTTGCTAATAAGTTATCATCAGTAACGGCTCACTTGTCCGTTAGAAAGTCGTTGTTGATAATTAAAATCATCAGCAACGGCTCACGTGTCCGTTAGAAAGCCGTTGTAGATACAACATATCTGCAATAGCTTGAGCGGCCATAAGAATATCGATGCAAATAGCAACGACTTGAGCAGTCGTTGCTGATAGCCGTGGCTGAGGACTTATTTTTTAGTAGTGTTATTTTTACAATTCAAATAAATATGCATTCAATCCATGGATGAGACAGTTCCCATGAAGTGAGCACTACCATGGAAAGATCAATGACATGAGTGATGAAGTGGGATAGAAGAGACAAGGTCGAGGTCATGGTCATGGTCATGGCTTCCCAACTCTCATGGGGTCACAATTCACCTCATCACATGTTGGGTGTCGAAAGGAAAAGACAAGACAACATGGAAAGAGACGAAGATGTCTTTTTCCCCATTAATTGCAATGGTCTTCCAATAAGCCTATAATGAGGCAAGACAATGAAGGAAGGGCTTGTGATCATTCTCATTGCAAAGTTGAAGTGGAATTTCCATGATATGATGATTTGATATGTTGCTTAAATGAATGAACAAGTAGTGCTTGATTGATTCAGGCCACTAATATTAATTGGTGTCAGAGGGGATTAAGTTGGCTCCCTTACCAACAGGCATCATGCTCCCCACTTACCCTAAGTGTGGGACTTTAGCTGTTGCATAAATAATTCCCATTGGTCAATTTTAGTGGGTAATTTTGATTTTTATATTACAAAATACAAAATTTATCCTGTATGGACTTGTTTTTTGAATTTAAAACTTAAACTAGATTAGAATTATTAGGCACGATCGGATTAGATCCAGTAATGACCCATAACTTATCTTGAGCCGAATCAAATGGCTCCGCTCGGGGGCTTCACCCGATCATACATGAATATCTACGTCCTTTCTTATCACGAGAGATACGTCATTACAAGCCCATCATCTTCGTGATCAGCCTCGATCCATTCAACATCCACGCGAGATTATCGGGCGGCGTCATCATCTCCACCTGTAATAAATACATACACGATACGTCTTAAGTAACCTAAGTTTCAATTTTATTATATCCACTTTGGATCGAGTCTCGCTGATTGGAGCATCGGAGTGTCTTTTGCAGGTCCTCCGACCCTCCCTATCGGCATTGAACCTAACCAGATCTCTCCGATTCTCTGACAGAAACAAACCCAAACCTTTTTTTCGTTAAAATTGGGATGTTATAAAAATGATTCATTTATCGACGTCCGCGCTGATTAGGAAGTTAATCAAAGTAGCCCTCAATTACCTAGGATACACATTATTGCAAGAAAAGATTAGAGACACAAGTTCTCAATCGAATATTTATAGTTTCTTAAAAAAACAAGAAAAATTAATCCTTCAATTATTTTTGAAATTAAATCAACGAGTTCCTCAGAAAATCTTAGAAACATGATGTGTTTCCAATTAGTTAAATATATTAAAAATAATAATGAAATCAACATGTGCCCGTCTAGCTCAGTAGGTAGAGCGCAAGGCTCTTAACCTTGTGGTCGTGGGTTCGAGCCCCACGGTGGGCGTTTGTTTTTCCTATTCAATTATGTTTATATTTGAATTAATTGTTGAAATATTCGCAGTGATTCTACATGACACGTCTAATGCAACACAAGCATACACTATTACCTAAATTGTTTAACAATAAAAAACAATTATTTGAAAATTTTAAGCAATTGTTCATTCAAGCTACACCTTAAATAATATACAAAAATAATAAAATATGAATAAAATAATTTTTAATTATTTATCAATAACAGTCTTATACATAAATGGTGAAATAAAGTTGACTCGTGTACGTAAATTTTGTCAAAATTTGGACATTCATAAGATTATTAAATGAAACGATGAGTTTTTTCTAGTTCTCTAGAATTTTTATAATATTTCAAGCATTTTGTCAAAAATCTATTTTTGTTAAATATGGAATCTAAGTTTATTTCCAAGTATGTTAAATTTGAATTACCTCATATGATATTTATTTTCAAATATATTAATGTAAAAATATGTCAAATTAAAAATATATATCATGCAATGATTTTAAGAATATGATTGATTAACTATGTTACAGAATACGGATAATTTTGCAATAAAAACAATCAAAAATCGATTATTTTTTTTATAAAAATGATTCATTTACAGTGATTTGCACTGGTTAAGAACTTGATCAGAGACTCAGAATGACCCTCAATTACATAGGACACATAATATTAGGAATGTTCACAGGTCGGGTCGATTCGAATTTGGAGAAAAAATTGACCCGGCCAACAAAGGATCGGGTCAGGTCGGATTTGAAGGTAAAAAAAATCTGAACCCGACCCGACCTAACTCAACCTGACCCGACCCATCCCGGATCGAATCAGGTCGAGTCGAGAAATCGGGTCAGATCTCGGGTCATTGGTGTCCAAATATTGAAACTCAAAACTCGACCAGATCATGGTTGAGCTTAATTAAATTGTACTCGACCGGCCCAACTATTCAACCCGACCCGATTAGTACGGGTCAGGCCAATTTCTCGGGTTTATTGGGTCAACCCAACCCAATGAACACCCCTAAATACTATTGTAAGGAAAGATTGGAAACACATGTTCTCAGTTGAATATTTATAGTTTTAGAAAAAACAAGAAAAATTTAACCCTTCAATTATTTTTGAAATTAAATCAACAAGTTCCTAAGGAAATCTCAGACGCATGATGTGTAGTATGTTTCATTCCAATTAATCTCAGTAAAGTAAATATTAAAAAAATCAACGTCTGCCCGTCTAGCTCAGTCGGTAGAGCGCAAGGCTCTTAACCTTGTGGTCGTGGGTTCGAGCCCCACGGTGGGCGTTTGTTTTTATAATTTTAATTATGTTTTGTATTTGACTTATAGTTCAACTGTTCAAGTATTAAAACTTAACTTCTTCCCAATTGACAATATCATAACCAAACCCAAATAATATGGGAAATAATATTTGATGGAGTTTGGGCCAATCAAAGTTCAAATTTCTTTCATATTTCAAGTTTTATCAGACTAGCTGGGTTCTCAATTTTTTTAAATAATGTAAATAATTGTCATATGTTAAATAGGCTAACAATTTTTATTTGTGGGATTGTCAACCTTTCTGTTTAATGCGTAAACAATATAATCAAAATTTATATTATGATTATATTATTCATTGTCAATTATGATTAAATTCTAACAATGAATTTCTTTAAATTTAGTATAAAGTTAAGTTAATTTTTTTTCTAATTATATAGATTTTTTACAATATTTTATTATTTTTTTAATATTATATATCTAGATTTTTATTTTTCAAAATTTAATTTAGATCAAATTTATCGTGTTTTGGAACTAATACCCATTAAATCAAACTCAATTTGACTCAAGTTAAGAAAAGAAAATAGTAAATAATCAAAAACACAACTCAACCAGTTAAAGTTAGGTCAAGTTTTGATTTCGAAGTTCTTTGAGCACTCCCAGCATACACAAGTAAACAAATATCCGTAGGAATATAGTACATATCTCTTTAGTTAATCAAAATAGCCACTTGAACAAGTTACCTAATAATAAAGATGCCATTAACCAGTTCTATCCATCATATACTGACTCAGAATTGTCCAATTCATCAACTGAAACCTGACGTTTTCTAGTCAACAGTACAAAATCTAGATCTAAAACAGTATAATCGAGTTCAAGCATCATTTGCGCAAAGAGAGTTTGCTTACTAATGATACATAAACTACCCCCGAGTTGAAATCGTCAAGATACTTGGAACACTCAGGCAATATACTTGACGTTTATTGCTCCTTCCAGATTCTTCCAGTCACCCTTAGCTTCAACTCTTTCCTGTCGCCACCAGAGAAGAATAATGCCATGTTTCTCTGGATGATCAGTCCATCATAACTGTCTCTCACTTTCCGATGGCTATCCCGTATGCTGCGGGGAACTCCTTGCCAAGTAATCTTTCTTCCATAGCCTCCTACCTCTAGACTGTAGCTGTAGTTTTTAGCTTCAATATCATCCCCCATGAACCTCAGGAATGCTATGTATACAGGTGCTGTGCCCAGCTGAAATGCTTCAAAATGCAGGCAGAAGTATTGTCCAAAGCAACTGAAAACCTAAGAAAAAACCGTAAACTTATTTTAGATGAAGCCCAAATATAATCAAATTGGCAGAGAATAATTATAGAAAAAATTGTTAATTAATTCAGTCCTGAATGAATCCCTCTCTAACAAATGCATGCTAACTTTTCTAGTTGATCCAGCAAACTAAAGAGCATTGGAGTCAGAATTGGAAATTCAACTGTTCATGGTGATTTATTACTCAGGGTTTATTTAGCTTTTAGCATGGCAAGTAAGCGTACATGCTTTAAGTAGCAGAAAAAAAAATGAATTAAAGATCAAAAGAAATACCGTCAACATCCAGGTTGCATTCTCAACCTCGTGCGGATTAGATTTAACATATCTGTGGTTGAAGGAACTTCCATTATGCATGTCAACCTTGTGATCATCTTTTAAATGAGTCACCAAATAAGGAATGTCACCAACAACAGTACACTCAGATCCAGCATAGGGACAATTGTAGGGTCTAAATGTGCATTGTGATTCATGTTTCAGTTTGCAGTAATATGGATAAATACCCAAACAACCAAAAGTTTGGTACTTGCAGGGCAGTTCAAGAGATGCAGCAACCTTCTCCAATGCAAGACATCTTATATTGCCTAGCTCATGCCTGCAGGTAGGGCATCGATTGTGGACTCTAGGTTTGCATCCAGAACATAAAGTATGACCATTGGAACACTGCACAACGAAGGAAGATTGCAAATAAATATTACCCCCAGGACATTGAAGGGAGGGGAATGTTTCAAGTATAATGGTGAAAGAAGTTTGATGGCATCCAAATATACATAAGTCAGGAAAAAGAAAGAAAATCCAACTTGAATCCCTTTGAATTGGTAATGAAATTTCATTCAATTACGGCTGAATAACTTTTTAAATTTTTTGATAATTCTTAAACTTGAAATAAATTAAATTTTATTAGATTTGGGCTTCTTTACAAAGTACTGTGTTGTGGTTAACGACTCTTGACCACCAATATGATAAAAGTCAAAGTTTCAATTATTTATGGATTTGACTGCAGAATTAATTAAGAATACAAAAACAAGTCACTTTCACCTATAACTTATCAATAAACTGAGGTTTAGTTTGATGCAATCAAGATCCTAATTTTTTTGGGGTCTAATTGTTAGGTCCAATTTTGATTTATTTCCTTGCTTATTTTATGCCTTCATCTAAGGCTAACTTTAGTTGGTTACCTTTTATTTCATAATTTCATTAATAGCATGATTTTTTGCTTCTTAGTTGGTCACGCCAACTATGAATATGTAGCCCTAGGGGCTTAAGAGGGCATCACATGAATTAATAACAAAATTTCCTCTAAATTTTTCTTCTACTCTCCTTCCTCTTTGTTTGGTACTGTGTAAATAGTGTAAAATATCTTAGTCAAAATTTGCTAATTTAGGTGGCAAAATAACAATTTGCTTGAAGATTCTTGCTAAGGGTTTAATTTCAACTTTAAAGGGATATGGATTCAAAAATTATATCATTCAATATTACTTTTTGACATGTCTTAATTTGATCAAAAGCTTAATTGATAAGTGCAAGATGAAACTCATGTCTCCGATCAATTGTAACATTGTTTTGCGAGTCTGACCAAGAACTGATATCAGAAAATTTTGACCAATAGTAATCAGTTTTCATATATTTTTTCATGAATTTTTTAGGCCAACAACTCAGTATGACTTGATATGCCACCAACATTTACTAGACAAACTATGTGTCCTTACTAGGGGTGTGCATGGGTACCGGGTAGACTCGGAACCGGTTGGAACCGACCCGATTAGGTAGGTTCCGGGTAGACCCAAACTAAATTCGGGTAGGGTCCGGGACGAAAATTTAGGAACCGGTTCCGGTTCCGGTTCCGGGTCCAACGCATCTGGTACCCGGAATCGGAACTAGAACCAGTACCCGGAACCTGCACTCTGGAACCTGTTCATTTACAGGTTCCAAGGTACAGGTTCCAGAACAGATTCCAACGGGTACCCTGTTGGAACCTGTACCCCGGAACCTGTATATGAACAGGTTCCAACAGGGTATCCGGAACCGGAACCGGAACCTATGGTTCCGGGTAGGGTCCGGTTCCAAAACTTAGGAACCAATCCTATACAGGGTAGGGTCCGGGTCTCATAAAAAATACAGGGTACCCGGACCCGCTCACCCCTAGTCCTTACTAGAATCAAATGAATATTGAGTCTTGGTCCTAGATCAAGTAACATATATATCATTAAAAAATGTTTATTTTCTTTTTTTAATTATTCTTTCTTGATTTCAGGATAGGATGTTTGTTCCCTTGATCTAATATTATAATCAATTTCAGCTATATATATGGAGAGAGTCAAAGAGAGACAAAGATAACAACACATACAAATTACTAGAACGACCTATATTTATGTGTTCTACAAACAAACCTTTTTATGTGAATCAAATTCAGTTTAACAAGTATACAAATCCATAAATTTTCTGCACATTATTAATAGGAGTAAACACCTTCAAGGCTTCAATTTAAAGGAAGCATATGACATCATATTGAAGCATTAAAGACAGCAGATCCATCTTACCAAGTTCTGGCTATGAAACAGCCGAACATGTAAAAGTAAACAAGCACAATGAGAGAGGTATGCCAATCAAACCTGATGAATTGGTGGGTACATGGCATTTAAGCACACTGGGCACTCCAAAAGCTCACGCACACTACTAGCTACAGAAAGATTTGGCTTTGGTGAGTGCTGAACATGGTCACTGACATGCTCACCCACATCCACCATATCATCACTTTTAGGGGGATCAATAACCTCGGGACTCTCTCTCATATCATCATAGTAAGTAGTCTCAGGTGCCATAAGGAGATAGCACTCTGCCCTGCTCAAACATTAAAAAAATCAATCAACTGCATTCATTGAATAATAAATAAGTCAAATCCAACGTGAATAATGTCTAGCATAACAACATACAAGAATAAGCTACATTATTTCCAAGATAATTATACATTGACAACACTTGAAAGAATCCTACTAAATTGTGCTAGAAGGCAAGAAGAAAATTGTAAGATTAGAAGAGTATATTGTGAAAAATTTATCCTTGTGGTTTGGTAATTGAAAAATGTTCAATTCAAAAACAATTAGCATAAAAGTCATGAGCAGTGAACACAACCAACAGAAAAATTTCAACATAAGTTGAGATTTGAAATGCCAATATGAGTAGTCAGTCTTGCTTCAACATAAGTTATAAATATTACGATCCAGCTAAGAGTGACAACTCTAACATGCAGAAATAAATAATCACCACCGTCCACAATTTTCTTCAGCTTGATAAGAACGACTAGTCAAAGTTGCCTAACTTCTCTCTTATCTATATTCAATGCTCCTCTCATTAGGCCATTTGGGAGTTATTGAGAGAGCCAAGTGTGGAACAAAAGAAGATTTGGGAGTAGAAAAAGATGCCGTCATTTCACATTAGAATACAGATGACAATGGGAGCTAAAACATTGCATACAGACGGCATCAAACTTTTCTGCTTGTCTATTTCGGTCATCATGGTAGTAATAAACAAGAAAAAGGTTTGAAGAGGTGGTGGAAGGAGAGATTCAAAAAGTTCGTTCGGCACTGGAGCAACAGCATATGCAAGCAGATTCAAAGTTCCAACTTTTTCGAAGGAAATGATTCATTCCCTTCTAGGTGCCATCCCACTTTAACATAGGTTAAAAAATCTCGCCTTAAAACAATAAAAAGATCAGCAGTGGTTTCAATACGGATAACAGATATAAATGCAGAAGTTACCAAAACAAAATCGTGCTTGCATCTTAAATAAAATCAATCATAGAAAAGGGGACATGGAAAGAGGTGTCTTGAAAATGAAGGATAAACGGATCCATGAATGGAAGCCAAACACCCTGAAGTTTATTTACGTCATAAACATGGGAAAACGAAAATTGGCATCTGATCAACCCACAAAATCGGAAAATGAAATCCAGAAAAGTCAAAATGTAACGCACTCCGAACAGATCAAATCAAAGACCTAAAAAGACACATAGGATGTCACGAATAAGCATCATTGAAAAAAAAAAAAAACTCAACTTTCCAAGTTTCCGCCATTTGTGTTGAGTGCTCCGAAAGAAAACCCAAAAAAGACTAGTCTTGAGCGAAATGCCGCGTCAAAACCACTTTAAAAAGACCCAAATTTTAAGCAAACAAACGACGAAATTTGAGGGGACACGAACCGCCAGCAAAAACGAAAGATTAAGAGAAAAAAAAACTTCAAGCATCCAATCCACATACGAAATACCTTACAAATCGAAAACCACCTATAAATGCCCGTAATCTCCAACTCTAAAATCACCAAATGAAGAACCGAGTTAAGGCCGTACCTCCAACCAAGGACGACGCTGCGAAAAAGACAAATTCGTTTCTCCTTTCCGGCTTAATTTCCCCTCCCCACCTTCCCCTCTTCCGAGGAACTCAATGGAAAGCCATTTTACTGTCAGCGAATTCGAAATAAAGCCGTTCTCTTCACCCCGCTCCTCTCTCTCTCTCTCTCTCTCTCTCACTCTCTCTAGGGGAACAATAAAATATATGTACACATCTGGAAAAGAGGGCAGCGTTCTCCTGTCCGCCCGAACAATTTAAGCGACGCGTCCTAAAACCATTCCTCTTAATTCAAATTTGAAGTCGGTGCCGCAAACTCCAGGCTTTACGCGCTGTTGACTTTAACGATGTGCCGTCAGATCTCGATCGGACGAATCTCATGATTTCAATGTCAGTTGAATTAAGATTTTATGCACCATGTGACCGCTTCACTTCATTCAGATTTCATGATTTATTTATTTTCAGTTTTGACTGATCAAACAAATGGGTGTTTTCTTAAAATCGAGCAAAATAAATGATCATGCAAGAGTTTGAACTATAAATCTTTAGACAACATATAATATATTATCATCAACTATGTTATCCACAGTTGACCAAAACATATAAGATATTATCACTAATTATGCTACTCACCGAGGCACCGATTTATCTTTATTTTTATCAAAAAGAACTTATTTAAATTACCTTTCACATTTTGTTGGCTCAAAATTATTCAAATTATTTTAAAAATTATTTTTATACTGTAGTTTGCCCTTGACATTGGAACGGCGTCAAGAATCTATTAATAGAGATGACGTGTCAGACACTAAGATAATCATCCGACACGTTATCTATCAAATGTACTATTTTGCCCCCCTCACCCCCACCCCGTGTTTGTCTAAAAACTCTATTTTTGTCCATCAAGTTTTTTATGGAGCAAAGATGGCCCTACAATAACAAAAATTAGTGCAAAATTACTTCATTTTTAAAATATTGTACATGTCTCGTTAATGATGTTATCATCACATCTCACATGTCGAATTTTGACTAATTAAAATGCCCTTCAAATCAATCATCCCACTAAGTCACCGTCTCGCCGATATCGCTACCTATTTTTTCCCATGCGCAAAAGGACACAATGACATGGTCACTCGTTCACCACGTCTTCATCCTCCTCCACTCACTGGTCCATGACCAAGTCTCTATGCCTTTTGTACGTCGAGTGATGTGGTTAGAGCAACATAAAAGATGGATAGCGACGAATCTCATGATCTCAATGTCAGTTTTATTAAGATTTTATGCACCACGTGACCACATCACTTTATTCAGATTTCATGATTTGTTTGTTTTCAGTTTTCACTAATCAAGTAAATGGGTGTTTTCGTAAAATCGAGGCCTCGTTAATTTGGTATAAAAGACTAATTGGAAAAGGCATTTATTTATTCTTTTTTTTCTACAAACATAGAAAATCATAATAAATGATCATACAAGAGTTTGAACCTTAGATCTCTAAACAACATACAATATGTTATCACCAACTGTGCTACCCACGGTTGGCCAAAACATATAAGATATTATCACTGATTGTGCTACTCACGGAGGCACTGATTTATCCTTGCTTTTACCAAAAAGAGCTTATTTAATTACCTTTCACATTTTGTTGGCTCAAAATTATCCAAATGATTTTAAAAATTATTGATATATTGTCGTTTGCCCTTGACATTGGAACAGCGTCAAGAATCCGTTAATAGAGATGACGTGTCAGACACAAAAATAATCATCTGACACGTCATCTACCAAATATACTACCCCCCCCCCTGTCTAAAAACTCTATTTTGCCCATCAAGTTTCAAGTTTTTTATGGAGCAAAGATGGCCCTACGATAACGAAAATTGGTGCAAAATTACTTCGTTTTTAAAATATTGTCCATGTCTCGTTAACGATGTTATCGTCACATCTCACATGTCAAATTTTGACTAATTAAAATGCCCTTCACATCAATCATCCCACTAACTCACCGTCTCGTCGATATCGCTACCTATTTTTTCCCGATGCGCAAAAGACATAATGACATGGTCACTCGCTCACCACGTCTTCATCCTCCTCCTCGCATTGGTCTATGACCAAGTCTTTGTGCCCTTTGTGCGTCGGGTGACGTGGTCAGAGCGACATAAAAGATGGATAGCGATGTCGACGGGACGATGTGTTAGTAGGATATGTGTCCCACGCTGGTGTGGATGGCAATTTAGTCAAAATTTGATATGTCGGGTGTCACATTAGTATCGTTAATGTGACATGGACATCGTTTCAAAAACGGAGGAATTATGCACCCTTTTTCTTGACTGTAGAGGCATTTGTGCTCCAAAAAATGGATGAATTAAGTACAGTATTTTGGTTACTTATTAAATTACTATACTTACTAATACATGTCATCTCACATATTTTTAATATATTAAATTAATGACTGATTGTACTTAGGTTGACACGTCATCGATGTCAGGTTAGCAGTTTAATGAAAAATTTAACTCGAGTCTGACAGTGTAATACAATTGAAACGAATCGAGAATTGAAGCCTGCATTTGAAACAAATGAAAAATCGTAATAGATTTGAGAATTTTGGTAAAAGTCGTGATATATTCATTAATTAACCCTATATTATAGGGGTGTGGCATGAGTACCGGGTAACCTGAGATCGGTTCGAATCTACTCGACTGGGTAAGTTCCGGATAGATTCAAATTAAACTCAGATAGAGTCCGAGAGACAAAACTCAAGTCTCAAGTAACTGTAAGAAAAATTAATGCCACAATAATTACATGAGTTTAAGATCACCAAAATATAATAGAGAAATAAGAAAAGATCTTACTTAACATAGACAAAAATACATCGAAAGCAATTTTTTGGGTTTTCAGGAATAGTTAGATTTTCTTCTACATCACTTTCTCAAAAGGCTCTGATTTGATGGGAAAATCAATAATGAGCTAGGGTTTCTAATCCCTTATCATATCGTATGTGTGTAGATGAGACAAAACTTCTATTTATAATTGATTAAATGAGTCATCTCTATCACGGGCTTCATTAATCGGGCTTACACTTGACTAATCACACCAATCAATGTTAAGTGTTTCGAGCTCAAGTCACATGGATCAAATTAAATGAGTCAATATGCATCTTCAAATAGGATTATAAGATTAACCCGCTTAAATCAAAAACCAAAATTGACCGTAGCTCACAAAAAAAATATTTAAAAATAAAGATATATATATATATATTAAAAAATATTTTAATAATAACTAGTTAAAATCGGTTCTGGTTCTGAGTCCAACATATCGGGGTACCTAAAATTGGAACCGGTACTCGAAACCTGGAACTTGTATCCTGAAACCTATTCATTTACAGGTTTTTAGGGTACAGATTCGAGGGATAGAAATTTCTATGGAGCCCCTTCTACCAGTGAACCTAGGTTTACTAATATTGAACCTAGAGTAAGAGTGAACCTATGTTGCAAACGAGTGAACCTAGCATTTTCACTTCATGTTAAATATTAATGATCCTAGGTTCAATGTTAGTAAACCTAGGTTCAATCATAGGAGGGGCTCCATAGAATTTTTATTCGACAACACTCATAACATGAACTGCACGTAATTGGGACAAAATTTGATGGACCCCAACAGTTGTTATGTAAGTTGAGATTTAATGCATCAAATACGAGAATAATGAAATGAACCATTTGCTTATGGGAAATCGTAAATAGAAATAAATGAAATGGAAATCGATACGAGAATAATATATGCATCAAATATCATCCACTTAATTTGTTTGTTTCTCAATCATCCAAAATAGAAAACGATCATTTTTACTATAAAAAATTAATATCCATTATATTAAAAAACACTAACACCACCATTACAAATTTGCACTTAATTGGCATCATTACAATCATTTCATTACATTTCATGTATATAAAATGAGATAATAACAAATACAATCATTATTTGAAACATCAGTAAATGAGAGAATTAATTAATTCATTTTTGAAATCAATTAGAGATGGAGAGTAAGATCAAGTTCATCCTCCTCCTCGTCTCCCTCCTCACATCTTTCATCTCGGCTAGCACCAGTAGTTCTTTCCCAAGGCTCAGCCATGGCTGCATGTGACGTCTCTCCAAAAGGTATAATAGTAGCATTGTAGTCTTCATTTTCACGCTCATTGGCAAAAAACACATGCTCTTCAAATTGATAGATTCTTTTCTGAAGAATGGCATACTCTTCAAAGACATCTGCTTGAGGGAGAAACTTGGAGATACCCATACTGCACAGAGCAGGAAAGAAAGGTGCACTAGTTTTGGTTCTCTTGACGACATATCTCTCCTTTCTATGGCTATTTTGATGACCACCCAATGCTTGCTTGCTGGTGAAAACCCTATCGCAATATTGGCAACAAAAGTTCCTCCTTTGATCTTCCACCACATTAATCTCCTTCTCCATTTCAGCAGCCATGTAGCATATATACTAGTAATTGTCGGTTTAATCTGAGAAAAATAAAGAAGTCAAGAAGCACTCAAAGAGTTTATCACTACAACACAATCGACCTATAGAGACACATAATTAGAGACAAATTAGATTTTTATTTCTAAATCTTCACATTTAGAGACTAATAGACACAAAATTTATCCCTAATTAGCCTCTAAAAATAGCTTTAGAGTCAGATCAATTAAGTGACTCTGTTGTTGGTGTTTCTATAGCTTAGAGTCAAATCAAATAACTTTGTTATTAGTGTTTCTATAGCTTAGAGTCAAATCAATTAAATGACTTTATTGTTGTTGTTTCTAACTTTCTATAGATCTTTAGAGACTAATTATGAATAAATTTTGTGCTTATTAATATCTAAATATGAAGATTTAGAAATAAAAATATATTTTATTTTTATTTTTGTATCTCTATAGGTCAATTGTATTATAGTGTATGAAACTCTATTGTTAATCTTGTTTCTACCTCATCTCCTCATTAATTCTCAAAAACCAAAATACATATAGAGGAAATTAAAAAGAACATATAGCTAGACATGCAAGAGATCTTCGAGAAGAATATGTTACAAGTTCATCACTTACCCTTTGCTAAAGAGATCGATTGTCTTCAGAATCACCTACAACAACTTGTGAGATGGAGAATTCCTCTTGTGCCTGCAGACATTGATACTTTCATCCAAGAGTGCATTGCTATTTATAATAAAATGGACTGAAGTATATACTAGTTAGGACAAAATAAAGATGGAAGGATATGCAAATAATTTATTCTTAACACATTTCTTTCCTTAAGGAATATAATTCATTCCCATTTAGGTATTAGTAGGTATTCCTTAAATAATCATACAAATTATAATTTAAAAAGGTAATTTTTATGAGTAGAACTTTAAATTTATGATGACTAAATTAGTAAGAATATTTAAAAGAGTTGTTTATTCGCATGGAAGGTTATTGTTAATTATAATAATGTATACCACTACAAACTCATTTTGACAACTATATATACTTTATATTCATAATTTGATTAGTTTTCGAGTTAAACAAGAAAATTGTTTATATTAAATTAAAATCATAAAATAAATGGTGCAGTCTTGAAGCCAACTATGACTAGGCACATAAGAAGAATACAAAGTTATTTCAAATAAATATACTTAGTAATGTGCAATAAAGGACAAAAACAATACAATTACAACCTTTTATGCTAAATATAAACACTACTTTATGTTTTATAACTTAATTGTTTACATATATAATCCTTTGTCAGCTCACCATAAAAATATTTTATTGTGCTGTTACCTTGCACTATGTATTTTTTTTATTATTTTTACCATCAATCATTTGTTAATAATTGTTAAATATACCTGATACTTTACACTTTTTAATCAATTTATAATTAATGTTCATCATCTTTTAATAAATATTAATTATATATTATCTGTACTTTACAACTATGTATATATATTGAGTGTTAAGTTTGATAAGGATGACATAATTAAACAGACTAGCATGACTATTCATCTTTGAGTCAACAACCAATACAAAAATCACCTTTTAATGTCCCAAATTACCCCAACACCCTTCTTCAAAATAATAATAACAAAATAAAAAAAAAATTTGCACAAAGGCAAAACAAAGATGTGTGCCAGTGCAATTAGTGACGGAGCTCGGAATCAAAGTAGAGGGAGAGAATAGATTTAAACCGACAAATTATCAATATAATAATCAATCCAAAAATAAATATATTTTTCAAAGATATTTCATTATATTATATAAAATTAGTAAATATTATCCATACATAATTCAGGAGCATAAAGTCATAATTTAAAAAATATATATTTTTTTAAAGTATAGTTTCTTATCGATGAATTTTCATGCATTGCTAATATTTTATATTAGTTTCATTCTCAATTGTATTAAAAATATATTTTTCAACAAATGCACTACGAGGATTAGCTAATTGTGTTGCACGAGGACTAAGTGTAGGGTTGAGGCATCATTTTCTCGATATGTGTCTCTATTAGATCAATATTAGAATGTTGTATAAATACGTGTTTCAAAAGTGAAAAAAAATACTAGTGTAATCACAAGTTCATTAAAAAGAGTTTTATGATTTTATTATTTAAAATTTATTAATCAGCCAAGATCGATCTCATTGATACAAAGTTTTTAATCAAAAAGATGAATAAAAGCAGCAAAAATGGAATACTTGAGTCACAAGAGTCTAATTTGCTATCCAATGAACAACTTAATTATAATATTTTGAAATAAAGTTGAATACAATATTATTGAGTTCTAAATAGAAATGCATTATTGCACACTTTAAAGTTTTTTTTTACCATTTAAATATCTTTCCTCTAAAACTAATAATTTTTCAAAACATGAAATTAATTTACCTTCTCCTCCTTTCTCGTATTATACCTCTTTAAATCCCTACGTCCAAAGAATAAAAATATCCTTCATAAAGAAGTTAAAATATTCTAAAACAATTACTAGATACCTCTTATTACATCGGATAACTCAAAAATATAAACTCGTTTGCTTATGAAAAATTGTAAATAAGGATCTTAGTAGAAAAAAATGAAATCAAAATTGATATGAGAATAATGCATCAAATATCATCCAAAATAGAAACGATCATTTTTACCGTGAAAAAATTAATATCTATTTCTTATTCATCTTCTCTCATATGATAATAAAAAATCACTAACATCTTAATTATTACCATTATATATATATATATATGCACTTTGCAACATTATAATCATTTCATTTCATGTATATAAATGACATAAAAACAAATACAACAATTATTTGAAACATAAGTGAATTAATGCACTTTTGAAATCAATTAGAGATGAAGACTAAGATCAATTTCATTCTCCTCGCATTTTTCATCTCTGCTAGCACTAGTAGTCATTTCCCAAGGC
Organism: Canna indica; assembly: GCA_034359265.1. Lineage (NCBI taxonomy): Eukaryota > Viridiplantae > Streptophyta > Magnoliopsida > Zingiberales > Cannaceae > Canna > Canna indica. The sequence continues at coordinate 2,787,859 of CP136891.1, forward strand.
ATAGCCATTGCCGTATGTGACGTTGTCTCTCCAAAAGGTATAATAGTATTGTAGTCTTTATTTTCAGGCTCACTGGCAAAAATCACATGCTCTTTAAACTGATAGATTCTTTTGTGAAGACTGGCATACTCTTCAAAGACATCTGCTTCAGGAAGAAACTTGGAGATACCCATACTGCATAGAGCAGGAAAGAAAGGAGCACTAGTTTTGGCTCTCTTGACGATGTCCCTCTCCTTTCTATGACTATTCTGATGACCACCCAATGCTTGCTTGCTAGTGAAAACCCTATTGCAATATTGGCAACGAAAGTTCGTCCTTTGATCTTCCACTACATTAATCTTCTTCTTCATTTCATAAGCCATGTAATATACTAGTAATTGTCGGTTTAATCTGAGAAAAACAAAGAAGTCAAGATTAAGCACTCAAAGAGTTTATGAAACTCCATTGCTAATCTTGTTTCTACCTCTTCATTGATTCTCAAAAACCAGACTACATATAGAGGAAAAAAAGAATATGGCAAGAAGAAATATGTTACAAGCTCATCTCTTACCCTTTGCTAAAGAAATAGATTGTCTTTAGAATCACCTACAACAACTTGTGAGATGGAGAACTCCTAATGCCTACAGACATTGATACTTTCATCCATGAGTGTATTGCTATTTATAATGAAATGGACTAAAGTATATACTAGTCAGGACAAAATAAAGATGGAAAGATATGCAGATAATTTATTCTTAACACATTTCTTTCCTTAAGGAATATAATTCATTCCCATTTAGGTATTAGTAGGTATTCCTTAAATAATCATATAAATTATAATTTAAAAAGGTAATTTTTATGAGTAGAATTTTAAATTTATGATGACTAGCTAAATTAGTAAGAATTTTAAAAGAGCTGTTTATTCGCATGGAAGGTTATTGTTATAATAATGTATACCACTACAAACTCATTTTGACAACTATATATACTTTATATTCATAATTTGATTAGTTTTCGAGTTAAACAAGAAAATTGTTAATATTAAATTTAAATCATAAAAAAAAATGGTGAAGTCTTTTTTTATATTCAAATAAATGGTGAAGTATTGAAGCCAACTATGACTAGGCACAAAAGAAGCATATAAAGTTATTTGAAATAAATATACTTAGTAATGTGCAATGAAGGATAAAAACAATACAATTACAACATTTTATGCTAAATATAAACACTGTACTTTATGTTTAATAATTTAATTGTTTACATATATAATCCTTTGTCAGCTCACTATAAAAATATTTTATTGTGCTGTTAGCTTGTACTATGTATTTTTAATTCTTTTTACCATCAATCATTTGTTAATGATTGTGAAATATAACTGATACTTTACACTTTTTAATCAATTTATAATTAATGTTCATCATCTTTTAATAAATATTAATTATAACCCTTTTGACATTATGACTTATGTAGTTCAGTCTACCATTTTAATATATATATATATATATTATCTGTACTTTACAACTATGTATATTGAGTGTTAAGTTTGATAAGGATGACAAAAACAGACAACATGGTGATTCATCTTTGAGTCAACAACCACAAAAAAAATCACCTTTTAATGTCCCAAATTACCCCAACCCCCTTCTTCAAAATACTTATAACAAAATAACTAGATCGGGGGCATTGCATTAGTATAGAGCACACACTAATTAGCATGAAACCTAATTAAGTATATTACAATCATTTGTTTTCAGCTAATTTTTTTTTAAGGAAAGGATGAGATCAAAGGATCCCATCACAGGCATTTCATAAGAGTTGAAACACTCAAGAGAATACACGGAGTTATAAAGTACATAGCATAAGAAATCAAGAAAAAAAACATAAGGAAAGTACAAACATTGAGCATAAAACATCCTCTAGTAATAGTGTTGCACTCGGGTGAAATAATTTTTACAAGCAGCCATCGCTTCCCTAATTGATGCCTCGATGTTCCAGAAGATAATACTATTTTTGGTATTCCAAATGACCCAACACCATATCATTGCAATACATCTCCGTTCATTACACCATCTTGCGCCCCCCAACTTTGGTAAGGGAGGCCGCTAGCGAAGGTTTGCCCACCTTGTAATATCTCTCCAACCTCCAATCGTCATCGAGCAATGAACAAATAAATGAGAAGACAACTTCGAAACACGTTTACAAAAAAAATGCCCATGTGGAGACCATGTCCACGAAGTCTATCTTTTGTTTGTAAATGCCCACGAAGGATTATCTAAAAAATTATCTTCACTTTTAGCGGCGCTCGACCGTGCCAAGCCAACAGTAATTTAGTTGCAATCTACAATAATTTTGTTGTTGAGTGACATTTAGCAGTATGTTAATATATGGACAATCATTATTGATCGACATATAACGTGCATGATGAGACAACTGACCATTAACGCCCCATCCACATCATGATTTAGTAATATATTGTATGATATGGTATCGTGTGGTATAATATTGTAACTATCGTTATCTTGTTTGAGAAGATGATATGCATATGGTACAGTTAGATGACAACAGGTATGGAGGAGAACAAAATATTGGCCGAGTCGATCAAGAACGATAAGTAAATTAAGATCTAATTTGATATCGGTAAATAAATGACATAAGAGGACTTGTAAATTTTAATTGAGGGTATTTTAGAAATAAAATTTTATTAAACTATCAAATTCATGGTTTAAAAACTTGACTAAAATTTATGGTTTTCAAACCATGAGATTACCACCAGTGGCGGACGCGGAACTTTAATCGAGGGGGGGGGTCCAATTTAAAATATAAAATTAGTAAAAAAAATAATCTATGTCTATATTTTGAAAATATGGCTAAACTCTTCAAAATTTAAAAAATATGTTATTGCACTCTTAAAATATAATTCTTTCATAGGGGTGTAATCGAGCCCAACCGAGTCGAGCTTGCATGTGCTCGAGCTCGGCTTGTTTAAGAAATGTTGGGCTCGAGCTCGATCGAGCTTCGATCTCTAGGCTCGAGGTCGGTTCGAGTTATACTCGATCTCAACTCGTGAGGCTCATTTCACTACAACAGAACCAACCTATAAAGATACAAAATAATAGACAAATTAGATTTTTGTTTCTAAATCTTACATTTAGAAACTAATAGACATAGATTTTGTTTCAACTTAAAAAACAAAGATCTATAAAAATAACAATAATAGAGTCATTTAATTGATTTGACTCTAAGCTATAGAAACAACAATAGAGTCACTTAATTGATTTGATTCTAAAGCTATTTTTATGGATCTTTATAGGCCAATTTGGAACAAATTTTGTGTATGTTTAGTTTCTAAATGTGAAGATATAGAAACAAAAATTTAATTTGCCTCTAATTTTGTGTCTCTATGGATCGATTGTGTTGTAGTATTTATTTTTCTCGAGTTTGACTGAGCTCGCGCGCGTGATTAAACTCGACTCAAGATCGAGCTGAGGTTAGCTCGAATTCTATCGAGCTCAAGTAAGCTCGTGAACAAGCTCGATTAAGCTCGGGTTGGGATCTGACATATATTAAACAACTCATTTACAAAAATTCGTACAATTCACTTAATAATATGATTATAGATGATAACATACAAAGATGTATTATGAATGAAATCAACACGAGAGCTTAAAGGCCTTGTTTGGATGAGGTGAAGTATGGTTTAGTAATATATGATATGGTATGATATTGTATGATATTGTATAGTAAAAATTATTATATTGTTTGGAATGATGATATGGTATGGTACTATGGTATGGTTAATTGGTTAAATGACAGTAGCTATGGAGGAGAACGACGTCTTAACTAATCTGATCAAGAATGATAAATAAAAGTCTAATATGATATGAGTATATAAAGGGCATAAGAGAAATTATAATTTTTAATTGATGATATTTTAGAAATAAAATTTTATGAAACCATGAGAAACCACCAAATTTATGATTTAAAAACTTGGCCAAAATTTATGGTTTTCAAACCATGAGATTTCCATACCATACCATACCATGACCATTTATTAGAAGTCTTCTCAAACATAAAATTAAATCATACCATACCATGATAAATCATACTCTACTATGAAACAAACAAGGCTTAAGTGGTAAAAAGTTTGGACTTAGTATAAAAATTAATGGAGAAAGTTTTGAACTTAAGTTGAAAATTAATGTAGAAGGATTTGAAGTTTTTTTATGTAAACAAATAACCTTACATTCAGCCATTACAAAAATAAATAAATAATACACACAAAAAACTCAATGTTGACGTTTGTGTTGGGTGAAATGACACACTAGAGGGGGGGGGGGGGGCTGAATAGTATGTTTACTAATTCTTATTGCCTAATTCTGGTTTTAATCGTTTCTTAAATTATTTAGGCAAATTGCTATTTATCGACTAGATGCGGAAGCAAAAATAAGACAATTAAGCACAAATAGAATATCAATGCTAACACACTAATTTATATTGGTTCGGCCCCAATGTCTACTCCACTACCTAAGCACCCCACTTAGAATTTCCAAACTAAGTTTACTACATTATATCTTGTTTTTCTTATAATGAGAATTTTGACTTAAAGAGTCGCACTCTCAACCTAAGGCATTTCCACACCCGGAAGTCTTCGCCTTCTTATCAAGAGCACTATTCCACCTCAACCCTAAGGGATAACTCACTTAATCCTAGCAAACTACGTTTAATTACACAAGTGGATTTAAACCTCAAACACCATGACTACCATCCAATTTCAAGACCTAACAATCCTAGGTCTTCACATGCACAAATCCATAGTAACGACGTTCAAATAACAATAAAAATACAATCAAAAGAGCTAAAAAAGTAAATCAAGATTAAAAGCTCTTTTCCAAGCCTTGGAACCTCCAACTCGCCGAGTAGTAGAGCTCGAATCAAATCTCTAGTTGAGGAGCAGTTGGCGCTTGAAGAAGAACGTTGACGGAAGAGCAGAGCGCGTTGCAATCAATTTCTTGGAATGCTTAAACTCCCTTTTAATTGCTCAATAAAATCTGTAAGAGTGTGAGGGAGTATTAAAGGAGTTAGATGATGTATATTTATACCCTCACGAATAAACGATAGCTCAATGGATCGAAAACTATCCATTACAGCCGTTCGGTAGATTGGCCGATCGATCGATCGATCGACCGCTCAAGCGATCGCTGCCCCAATGTCTCTGTGCGGTCGACCGACGGGTCAACCGTCGGACGCAAATCTTGTGTTCCCGCAATCCGATCAACCCCCCCAGTTGACCGACGCATAGAAGCCAGAGATGCGCGCCATGCGATTTTTAATCCGGTCGATCGATGCACGCATTGTCCATTTTTTGCCTTTGTCGGTCGATCGCCCGGTCGACCGAAGTAGCCCACAGCCTATTTTTACCCATCTTCGGTCGATCGACCGATCGACCAAGAGGCTACTGCCGATTTGCGACATTCTTCGGTCGACCAAGATGGCTACTGCCATTTTACTAAACCTATTCGGTCGACTGAACCTAGGCTGAATTTGATTTCTTCAGCCTTCTTCTTTCACACTTCATTTTCGGGTTCCGGTTTTCAACGAGCATCAACTTAGAGACGTCTTTGGTGCACACGTCTATCTTCGAGAAATTTCTGCGACAAACCCGAGCACGACGATCAATGTCCTTCTAATTTTTTCGATCGAGGACATCGAACGTTAATCGATATGGAACCTGAAAGATTTCTCGACGAAATATTAGTTCTATGTTTGTTATCATCAAAACCGATATTAAAACCAATGTTGAAAACCTAAAGCCAATAGTTTGAACTCAAGACATACAAGTATAATAAATAAGCACTAACAACTAAGCTATGAATAATATATATTTTTAAAAGATACCAAATTATATTTAGTATTTTTTTAATAATATATATATTTAAAAGATACCAAATTATATTTAGTATTTTTTTATTTTTAAAAATTTCAAGAGGGTCCAATGCCTCCCTTGCCTAGTGTGGATCCGCCCTGATTACCACCATAAATCATGATAATCCTTTGAAATTATTTTTAAATAAAAAATTGAACAATATCATATCAGCTAAAACTACACCTATACCATGTAACAAAAGGTTGACAATATTGTTACGATCAGCTAATTGACACATTAACTTTATGTATTTATATTATTAACTTAATTAAAATGATTAAATTGAAGTTAAGGATAGTACGCTCATCCCATCGCAAATTCATTATTAGAAATAGAATTTTATGATTAGAAATTAGAAAAATGTAATGCTAAACGTAGTGGTCCCGGTTTCGTGAAAAAAGGAAGGAAAGGAAAAAAACAAAGGGGTAGTGGCGCCGCAAAGCCCCAAACTGAACCCTAGCGTGAACTCTCACGTTCCCCGCTCGCCTTGCGGGAAACCGGAGTGGCGATCGGAATTTTATAGGGATTCGATCGTTCGTGCCCTCGGAAGAGGCTCAAGTTCGCTCGACCGGGCCATGGCCCTCTACCTCCTCTTCGAGTCGGCGTCCGGCTACTCGCTGTTCCACGCCTACGGTCTCGACGAGATCGGCCAGAATACGGAGGCCGTCCGCAACTCCGTCCTAGACCTAACCCGCTTCGGCAAGGTCGTCAAGCTCGTCGCTTTCAATCCCTTCTCCTCCGCCCTCGACGCCCTCAACCAATGCAACGCCATCTCTGAAGGCGAGCTCAAAATGTCCAATCTTTTATCTCGTGTTTTCCTGTTTTGCCGATTCTCTGCTGATATATAGTTATTTTGTGCGGTTTTAGGGCTCATGACGGAGGAGTTGAGGAACTTCCTGGAGATGAATCTTCCCAAGGTTAAAGAAGGGAAGAAGGCAAAGTTTAGCCTTGGCGTGGCAGAACCGAAGGTTGGGTCACAGGTTTTCGAGGTAACCAAGATTCCTTGCCAGAGCAACGAATTTGTGCTTGAGCTCCTTCGTGGTGTGCGCTTGCACTTCGATCGCTTTATCAAGGACTTAAAGGTTGGAACTCTTTCCTGATTTATGGTGTCCCAATGTTGTAGTTTGGAGACTATTTAGTCTGAATCTTGTTTCTTGCCCTGTTCCTTTTTCTTTTACGGTGGCAGCCGTCTGACTTGGAGAAGGCTCAGCTTGGTCTAGGGCATAGTTATAGCAGAGCCAAGGTGAAGTTCAATGTTAACCGGGTTGATAACATGGTAATTCAGGCTATTTTCCTCCTTGATACCTTGGATAAGGATATTAATTCCTTCTCCATGAGAGTCAGGTATGTTTATTTTTCTTTTCCTGTTTTGATTTCACTTTGGCATTAAAATAATCTAGGAGCTTGGATTAGTGGACATAAATCTTATACGTATGCATAATCATATTGAATTCAATTAGATATTGTATAAACTATTGCAAACTTGATCATTTGTCAAATTGGTCTAGTTATACTCACTTTATTTCTCTGGGTATGAAGTATGTTAGGAGTCATTGAACTATATTAGTTTGCTTTTTTTTTTTTTGGTGCAGGACTTGCCTTAAGGGCCTGCTTGGTTAGCAAAACCAAGTCCATTTTCATGATTTTGATTTCATTGAAACCAAATTCAATATACTTTTTTTCTTCCAATGAATAGATTCAAAATTAAGGTAAGGAATAAAAAATATGAAAGTAAGGGCTCCTGATCGTAAAATTTATGAAAAATGTGTTTTCATGAAATTGAATCGAAACCAGAATGAAAACGAGTTTCAATGGAACCAATTTTCTTAATAAAAATGAAAACATCATAATGTTGTTTTCCATGATTTCGAAATTGTCGTTTCGATATCAAAATATAGTAGCAACCTTGTAATTATAAATACTTTTTATATAATCGATTAATTTACAAATAAATCAAACTATATCTAATTAATAATAACTAAAATAAAAATCATCATTTTCAACTCAAACTATTATATTAAATAGACAAATTAATTAAATCAATTTATATGTAATTGAGATAAACCTAGTTTTTAAAATAACTCAATTTTCTTAAAGTTGACTTATTTATAATTTAATTTAAATTAATTTTGGACCATTAAACTTAATTGATTTTATATCTAATTGAACAAAAAAATCTTAAATTATCAATAACTTAATTAAATCTTATAAATATTTTACAACTATATTAGCAAACAATGATTTTAATAAACTAATTACAAATACATAATTTATATTTTATAAATCTATAAAGTTCTCTTTTTCATTTTTATAATAGTTTAATTATAAAATAACATTGATAATTATGCTGAGAAGCTAATAACATTGTTCACTAGAGTTATTTATTTTTTGAATTGATTAAATTTCAACTTCTTTTAAAAATGGATACGAAAATCATATTTTTTATTTTTAGCAAATTTATCTTAGTTGTTTGAAATCCAAATTATAGTATTAGATAGTGATTCTTCTTACTTTTAGTAGTATGCAACTTTCTTCTACAATCATATTAAGTACATTACTGTTTAACATGAATTACTTTATTATTTATTCAAAATTGTTTAATAAAACTTAGTATTATTTTATATAACCAAATAAGTATTCATTGGTTTCAATGTTGTTTTCATTAACGAAACACGTTTTCAAAAATTGAAAACTAGAGACCGAAACGAGGTACTGAAAACTAACTTTTATATTTTTACTGAAACCAAACCAAAAAATAGTTTTTGCTAACCAAACAACACCTAACAATTTTGTTGGCTAAAAGGCGGCAATGGGCCGGACGGTCCTGACTTGGATCGACCTCTTATTTTAATCGTGCTGGGTGCCTTCTTTTGGGCACTTGGGCCTTGCCCGGCCTGGCCCAAAGTCCAGTTGTGCTTGGCCCGACCCGTGTGCCAAGCCTGGCTGGGGCCCAATCACGCCCCAACTTTTTTTAATTTTTAATAAATTAGTTAATCATTTAAATTATTTTAAAAGCAGAAGCAATATGACGACACATGTAAATTGGTTCAAACAGTCCAAATTTAAACTCTTGAAATGATCAGAAATAAACAAGATGATCTTACTTCTTTGTTCTTGCTTCCGATCCAGTGCCTAGTTCCCCCTTAAAGTAGCAAGGCCATAGGCACCTTTTCTTCGCTGGTTTCAGTTGTTTAGTTGCATGGGTTTAGAAGTGTGATTGAACTAAATGTAGTTTTTTGCAGAGAGTGGTACTCGTGGCATTTTCCAGAACTGGTGAAGATCATCAACGACAACTACCTCTATGCCAAAATTGCCCAGTTTGTAGACAATAAAGCAAACTTAAATGAGAGTCATATTCCGGATTTAGCCGATATAGTTGGTGATGAGGAAAAAGCAAAAGAAATTGTAGAAGCAGCTAAAGCATCTATGGGTAAAATAAATGAAACCTATTGTATTTTCTAATTGGTTTAAATTGTGATTAATTCTTTATTGTTTTCTCTGCAGGACAGGATCTGTCTCCTATTGATTTGATTAATGTCCAGCAGTTTGCTCAGCGGGTCATTAATCTTTCTGAATATCGGAAGAAGCTTTATGAGTACCTTGTTACAAAAATGAATGATATTGCACCTAATCTGGCTTCACTTATTGGTGAAGTCGTTGGGGCTCGTTTGATTTCACATGCAGGGAGTCTTTCTAATCTAGCCAAGTGTCCTTCATCTACTCTCCAGATACTTGGTGCGGAGAAGGCACTTTTCAGGTTCAGATTCTCTTCCTACTCTCCTAGACTTGCCTTGCAGAAGGGCATCACTTGATTGTGTAGTTCAATTTTAAGTTGGTCATTTTCTCTAAAGAAAACATTGAGCAATTCAACATTTTCAAAGTCTGCTGGGATGATATTATGTCTTATACTTTGTATGTTAATTAGACATGCTGAATTAATTGTAATGATGCTATCGCTTCTAGTTTGTAAAATTTGTCCTTTTTCCTCTTCATATCACAGAGCACTTAAAACCGGAGGAAACACTCCAAAGTATGGGCTTATATTCCATTCTTCTTTCATTGGACGGGCATCTGCTCGGAACAAGGGACGCATAGCTCGTTATCTTGCAAACAAGTGTTCCATTGCATCCCGTATTGATTGCTTCTCTGGTAAGTGTTGAAGAAAGTCTGTACTTTCCACTTGTAGTATCAACCCTAAAAAATGTGGAAGTCTAACCGTACATAACCTTGTTAAGAGGTAAACACCTCTATTTTTGGTCAGAAGCTTCGTGAGCAGGTTGAGGAGAGACTAGACTTTTACGACAAAGGTGTTGCACCCCGCAAAAATGTTGATGTGATGAAAAATGCCATTGAGAGTGTTCTGAATAATGATGCTGAGGAGGGTGATGGTGAGTATTAAAGTGCTCCATCTTGTGGTAAAGGAAAGATGATTCTTTTCTCTACATTGTAGAAAAAGCTAGGCATAGTTATTCAGGCATCAACAAAAATCTGTCTCTTAACTTTGAGAGTTTGTTAGAACTCTGATAATTTGGTGATGATCTCGAGGCTATCTTGATTTGCATAATCTGGTCCTGTAGGTACATTATATTTTGGTGTCTGTTGATTGAAATTCTGCAGGTATATTTTTTCAATGCCTTTACTGGTTTACTGATGCGTTGTTTGTTATTAAATGCGTGTGCATGCAGACGGACTGCAGAAAGATGAAGCTTCTGTAAAGAAAAGTAAGAAGAAGAAATCTAAAGGTGAGAATGTAGATGGTGAAGCCATGGTTGAGGATAAACCTACCGAGGTTGCTGATGATGTTGATATTGAGGCAGAAACTGAAAAGAAGAAAAAGAAGCATAAGTTAGAGGAGCAACTGCAGAATGCAATAACTCATGAGTCAAATGGTCACGATACCGAACTAAATGGAACTGCCAAAAAGAAAAAGAAAAAGAAAAAGAGTCATGAAGACGTAGATAATGATGGCGATGTCCAAATGGGGACCGAAGGAAAGAAGAAAAATAAGAAGGTGAAGTTAGAAGATGAGTAAGGAGTTTTCATATGAATTCTTGCTGTTTATCAACTAGTGAACTGAGAAGTCCTCATTGTCTAAGAAAGGACGCATCTATTTTTTATTTTTTTAAAACCCTTTAGTTGTTGGAACTTCTCCATAACTGCCGCATGGTTAGGGCTGTATTTAAATAGTCAGTTGGCAATCTAGTTCAGTTGTATCTGATTCATGGTCTTTGTTTTGCCTTCAGTCCCGTTCATAGAGTTTAAATTATCGGTCTAAGCAAGAATTCATATCCTTATCAACACGGGCATTTCTTTTAGTATATTGTTTGGATTGTCCTGATCGGTATGATTGAAATCTACCATCTTATGTGTTTCTTTTGGTTGTCCCATTTGTGAATCCAGATACTTGGGTTCAACTTGACGTAACTTAATTAATTTTAAGTCAAAATTGAGTTGGAATTTAAGCTTTGTCAGCTTATGATACTTGACTAATCTTGATTTTTAAATATATATATTTTATAAAATGCCCTGAGTTCGATTGTGGTCAGAGTAGGGCTGAGCAAAATCCGATCCGATTCGAAAAATAAATTCATTTCGGTCGGGTTATTCGGGTATATCGGGTTGGATTTTATTTTTGAAAATTTTGTCTACTTTTTCGGGTCAGGTCGGATTCGGGTGAAAATCCTGTTTAACCCGGAGGATTTTCACCCGAATCCGACCTGATTTTAAATTAAATACATATTTATATTATATATATTGATAAAAAATAGTGTTGGTTTTGTGGTTAGAAGGATGGAGATAGTGTAGAAGATTTTGAGTTCAAGTCCAACTTAGGTTATAATTTTAATACAATTGTTCACCTTTTTTATCATAATTTTTAAAATGATTTTTTTTTCTAAATCAAATTCGGATTATTCATGTTAATCGGGTCGGGTATAATTTTTTTGAAAATTTCAGGTTAATACCCGATCGGATTGGGTCGGGTATTAACTCAACCCGCCCGATGCTCGGCCCTAGTCACGAGTTATACTTAGAAATTTTTTGCTTAGAGGTGTGCATGAGTTCCGGATAGACCCGGAAGTAGTTGAAACTTACTTGATTGGGTAGGTTCTAGGTAGATTCGAATTAAATTCGAGTAGGGTTCGAAATAAAAATTAAGGAATCGATTAAAATCGATTTTGGATCCAACACATCAAGTACATAGAACCGGAACCTGAAATTTATCTTGGAATTTGGTGGAATCTATTGGGAATCCGTTCTGGAACCTATTGGAATCTATCTTGGAACATGTTTTGGAATCTATTTTGTAACATGTTCTGGAATCGATAAATGAAAATATTCCAACAGGATAATCGAAATCGGAACATGTGGTTCCGGGTAGAGTCCAATTCTAGGTTTTAAGTTCTAACAGAGTTGGGTCCGATTTCAAAATTTTGAAACCGACCCTATATAAAGTAGAATTAGAATATCATAAATAATACAAGATATTCGAATTCTCTCCCCCCTAATTTTGCTAGTTGAGTTTAAGCTACCCCTAATGGATTAAAGATTCGGATAAGATTATATAATATTTTTATAAGTTATAATATAATTTGTTATAGATTCTGCTCATTCTATATGATGACAAAGCAAACTTCGACGCGACTAATGGAAAGTGAATAACTAGAAACATAGAAATATAGTGATGCAAAAATCCAGCATCCTTCAATTTTTTTATTAATCTTTCAAGTCAGGGTTTAACTCTTGCTGCACATATAATTTTTGTGCTTATTTGCAGGTGATCATTCTCTTTGGATTTGTTTGGTAATTATAAGTGAATCCTAAAAATAAATTATTTAAAATTAGAGAGGAATGAATAGTAAAAATTTTAAATTATAGCAACCATTAGTTTTTGCTGAAAATGACAAATACTTTCTGTTCAAAATAGTTTAATTTTCATATTTTCATATTTTCCATCGTGATACTATTATTATTTAACTTTAAAGCAAACGTTATATGTGTAAGAGAGAAATATAATTTAATAGTTTTTTAATCTCATAATGTAACCAAATATAATTTATTAAAATTAATTAAATAATGCATTTGATAAAATTATTTGTTTTTGATAATTTTTTTATACAAAGTGACTAGACAATAGAGGAAAATTACAGGCGCAAAGTATTCTATTTTAACATAGTCTTCTATTCAAATATAAAAAATTTAGGAACTTAAATGAAAGATAAAAGAGTATTCTCATCTTCCCGCTTCTTTTTTTGCCCCAATTCCCCATCTTTTCAAACGGCGGCCCTGAACACCCCCTTCTCTCTCTTTCTCTCTCTCTCTCTCTCTCTATGGCCCCTCCCTTCGTCTTCCCCTCCGATCTCAAGGACCTCGAGGACTCCGACGACGGCCTCTCTCTTCGCGTTGACTCCTCGGTCGAGGTCTCCTCCCTCCGCCCCTCCCAAGTCGAAGAGCTCGTTAAAGGTCAGCCGCCCTTCTCCACCTCTCTTCCCTCTCCCTCTAAGATTTATCGATAATTTGTTCATTTCCTCTACAATTGGGTGTTGAAAGGCGTCGCCTTTGACCTTTCCGACCGGGAACTGTTCTGCGTTGAGGAGCAGGACGTCTTCGACCGCGTCTATTCCCTCGTTCGTCGCTTCACTCTTCTCCCCCCTTCCTCAAAGTTCAACCTCGTCGAGACCCTGCGCTCCAACCTTAGCGTCCTTCTACCCAATGTTGACTCTCTCTCCCGCGCCTCCCACTCGTCTCCGTCGCCGTCCTCCTCCCCTGGAGCTGCTGCGGACGTGGTCCTCGACATTGCAACCCGCATCGCCTCCCACCGCAATGCTCTCAAGATATATACCTTTTTCCTCTTCACCATTGCTTTAGCTGAGGAGTCCTCTAGCTCTGATTCCTCTGGCGTCAGCTCCAAGGTGAGATCTTGCTCCAACCCTATGCCCATTTTGCTGTCTGCAGTGTAAAGTATTAATTTTTCGCTTTTCCTCGATAGGTTGGAGCGCCAGGTAGGAAGAAGAATCCTACATATGCATGGAATTGGGAGGCACAGAGAGGTCGAATTGTCAATTTGATTGCAAACTCTTTGGAGATCAACCTCTCTTTGCTCTTTGGATCCAGTGATATAGATGAGAGTTATCTTTCATTCATCTCCAAGTAGTCATCTTTTTCAACTTACAGATCTAAAGGGTCATGCTTTTGTCAGATGCAGTTCATACTTCATACAAATAACTATAACGAAAAGTTTCCTAATTGTAGGTGTGCTTTCAGTTTATATGAGAATCAAGCATTGTTGAAGGATGCAGATACCAGAGAAGGCTTAGGGCGCATAATTGGCACCATTTCGACAAAGCACCAGAGGACTCAACAAACTTGTGCATCGATTCTGCACTTGATTTACAGGTTTGACTATACTGTTCCCCACCTTGCAGAATTGGTTACTGCAGCTGAGGAAAAGTTTGGTGATGGTTGCCTAGCGATTGCCCTTATTAGGGAGATTGGTCGGACTGATTCAAAGGACTATTTGAGGGATGGTGTTGGTGCAGAAAATGTAGGGAGATTTTTGGTTGAGCTTGCTGACCGATCTCCAAAGCTCATGTCCACAAATGTTGGGGTTCTGGTCCCTCATTTTGGTGGGGAATCTTATAAAATTAGAAATGCACTGATTGGTGTCTTGGGCAGGCTAGTTGCTAAGGCTTATAAAGATGTAGAAGGTGATGCTAGTTCCAAGTGTTTGCGGTTGAGAGGAAAACAAGCTATGTTGGAGATACTGCTAGAGCGATGCCGAGATGTGTCAGCATATACAAGAAGTCGGGTGCTGCAAGTTTGGGCAGAACTGTGTGAAGAACGTGCTGTTTCAATTGGTCTTTGGAATGAGGTGGCAACTGTTGCGTCGGGAAGATTGGAGGATAAGAGTGCCATGGTGAGGAAATCAGCAATCCATCTTCTTATCACCATGTTGCAGCATAACCCATTTGGACCACAACTCCGTGTTGCAATCTTTGAGGCAACATTAGAGAAGTTCAAAGAGAAATTACAAGTGATGGAGCCTTCGAGCACTTCTGAGGATAATGTTGAGGCTGATAACTTGCATGATGGGCTTGCACCGGAGCAGGGAGAAAGTATTAGTGACAGCTGTTTGCTTTCTAGTGAAGAGCAGCAGCAGATGGATGCCGTCATTCCAGAAATTGGTAATTTGGAGCAAACCAGGGCATTGGTTGCCTCACTTGAAACTGCTCTGCGATTTTCACGTTGTATTACTTCTTTGATGCCTACTCTAGTTCAACTACTGGCATCCACTTCTGTCACTGATGTGGAAAATACAATTCTTCTACTGATGAGATGCAGACAGTTTCAGATCGATGGCTCTGATGCATCACTTCTTAAAATGTTGCCATTGGTAAATGTCCATGTCATAGATTCATTCAACTATTTTAATAAACTGTTTAGTTTCTTATGTTCTGAGATATTCTATTGTCTTCAATCTTTACAGGTATTTTCCCAAGACAAATCTATATATGAGGCTGTGGAAAATGCATTTATTACAATATACATAAGAAAAAATCCCCTGGAAACTGCTAGAAATTTGTTGAACCTGGCAGTCAGTTCTAGTATTGGTGATCTTGCAGCTTTGGAGTTTCTAATTAGTTCTTTAATGTCCAAAGGGGAAATTTCTATAAGCACAGTATGTACTCTTTTCTTGCCATACGACTTGCTCATTTCAAAGTTATAACCTAGATCTAATAATAAACTGAAAGGGTACATGAAGCTCATACATATATGAATATGAGGTATAATTAGCAACATATATATCTCATGTGTGTTTACTTATTTCATTTTCTTTCTTGGTGTATGTTTAACTTTGCTAATACATGCTTTAAGCATTTCATTGAGATAATGCGAGCATCAAGTTTGATAAGACTAATTTGAAGTTTCTTTTGCTTTTTAATCATCATAGGCAAATGTAGATTTACTTTTGGATTCAGATTTAAATAATTGAAGGCATTTATTTTTAGTCACATGTGTACGTTGACATCTAACTATAGAACTCACAATGAGGCAATTGGAGAAGGTAGAAGGGCTTGTTTCTATGTTTGTTTTTCTTCAAGCAAACTGGGGGCTAAAAGGAAAATCTATTCGCTTTTATTATGGTTTTGAATTTTCGATTACACATCGCCAGTTGATTGGTACAGACATGTGGTACATGATATTTACATGGTAATTTTTTCCTTTGCCTCTGTAGATCTCAGCCTTATGGGATTTCTTTAGCTTCAATGTCAGTGGGATAGTTGCAGGACAAAGTCGTGGTGCTTTGACAATTTTGTGTATGGCAGCAAAATCATCTCCTGGCATTCTAGGTTCTCATTTGCAAGATATTATTGATATTGGTTTTGGACGATGGGCAAAGGAGGATCCCTTGCTTGCAAGAACTGCATGTATGGTATTGGAAAGATTGTCCGAGGAAGACAAGGACAAGCTCAGAAGCACTAACAACAAGGTTTTTAGTGCTCTACATAGCATAATAACTGGTTCCTGGATTCCAGAAAACATTTGGTATGCTGCAGCAGACAAAGCTATAAGCACTATTTATTCAATTCATCCATTGCCTGAAGCTTTTGCAGCTGATATAGTGAAGAAGTCTCTCATCTCTGTTTTCAGTTGTAGTGGAAGAGATGAAGTTTATGATGATGTATCTAATGGTTCAATCAACATCATGTCCACAGTGCCTGCAGCAAAGCTGGGTAGATTCCTTTTCATCATAAGCCACATTTCACTTAATCAATTGGTTTACATTGAGTCTTGCATCCGAAAAATTCGGAGACAGAAATTGAGGAAAGAGAAGTCAAAGGTTGAAATGCAAGCAGTTGATGGTGCTTTGGCTAAAGAAGTTGAGGTGAGATTTCAGTCTCTGAACTTCATCATATGGGGTTATTTATTATATGACATTTATTCTCCAGTTTGCCTCTTTTTTTTGGGAATCTAGTTAACTTCGTTATCTTAAGAACCTGGCAAGTTGTCTAAATTTTTAAATTCGCAGACACAAAGTATAAATGCTGAATTGGGCCTTGGTGCATCTGAAGATGCGGTAGTTGATTCACTTTCAGAGAGGGCTGAGAAAGAAATTGTTTCTGGTGGATCTATTGAGAAGAACCTACTTGGATTTTGTGCTCCTTTTCTCTCAAAGTTCAGTAGAAACTTGAATTTACTGCAAAAGGTGAATAGTCGGCCTTAATTTTTTATGTTCTTAGATCCTAGGTTAAATGGTAGTATCATGTACTTGCTAGATTTCTCTCCTCTAACTCTAGGTTTTTGTTGCTGTCATGTAGTTTCCTGAACTGCAGGCTTCTGCCATGCTTGCTCTATGCAAACTAATGATCGTTGATCCAGACTTCTGGTAAGAATTCAAATTATCTTCCTAATGTATATCTTCCATTTATTCTGCTTACTGCTTGAAAGGTCATGGAATGCAAACCAAAAAACTTTCAGTGAATCAAATCTTCAGCTTCTGTTCACTGTTGTGGAAAGTTCTTCATCCGAAGCTGTCCGTTCCAACTGCACAGTGGCTCTTGGTGACTTAACAGTTCGTTTTCCTAACCTTCTTGAACCTTGGACTGAGAATATGTATGCTCGACTGAGAGATCCTGCAGTATCTGTGAGGAAAAATGCTGTTCTAGTGCTGTCACATCTCATATTGAATGATATGATGAAGGTGATAATTTTTTACAATTTACATTTCTCAATGTTGTTTCTGTGCTTTGATTTAATTTAAGTGCAAATACTTTATCAGGTAAAGGGTTACATATATGAAATGACTATGCGGATTGAAGATGAGGATGAAAGAATCTCTAGCCTTGCTAAGCTATTCTTCAATGAGTTGTCGAAGAAAGGTTCGACTATGATACCAAGTGATTTTGCTGACACATAAAATGCCATTCTTCACATTGCTTTGTTTATTCTTTGTGCATGCAGGAAGCAATCCAATATATAATCTACTTCCTGACATCCTAAGCAGATTATGCAATCAGAATATTAAGGAAGAGTCTTTTCACAGCATAATGCAATTCTTGATTAACTCTATCAAGAAGGTTTGCTGCTTACTGTGGCTTTCTTCCACATAATATTTTTTCTGGTTGTCTCACATTCTGTTTCTAATTCTCATTAGGACAAGCAAATGGAAGCTCTTGTGGAAAAGCTCTGCAATAGGTTCACTGGAGTTACTGGTATGCTTGCCCACATCTGTGCTTATAGTGGTCCTACACTTCCTTTGGCTTGTTTAAAATTTGTTCTTTCCCATCTACTAGTGTCATAACGAATGCCATTCATTTTTTACAAATTTATTATTTTTCTTGGTATTTTGAGACTTGCCAATGCATTTGTTAGCAACAATAATTGTAGCTGATATTTTGAATAGTACTGCCTTTAAGTAGTGCTAATCAAGTAAAAATAAGTTTTTTGATCTATCAACAAAAAACTAATCAAAGTCAAGTGCAACAAGTTCAAGTTCTTTGTCTCTCTATCTAAGGAACTTGATTTTAACTAAATTCAACCTTTTCTATTGACACACTCCTCATGAATTAAATGTGTAAATTATATGATAGTTGTCCAAATTTTGGATGTTGTTGAAGAATTGTGGATTTGTTTCAAATAAAAACTCCCTAAATTTAGGCAATAAATCGAGGAATCTAAAACTTGAGAGGTCAAATTGCATTGGCGGTCTTATATTTGACATCTCAATTGGGTTGCAAATTTTAAATTGACCAAAATTACTTTTGATTAAAATGATCATAGGTATTTGTTATAAATATAAATACATAGATTGATCTCTTTGGAAACATCTTAGGCTTTTGGGAAAGTTGGTCATCTAATTAAATTTAACATGGTATCGAAGCAAGGTCTTGAGTTCAAATCCTCCTAATGTGTACTCTTCCATGTTGGGCTTGGGTCAATATCCTTAAATTTACCCACCCACATGTGAGGGGGAGTGTTAAAATATAAAATGCATAAGTTGATCTCTTTTCTAACAACTTAAGCTTTTGGGAAAGATGGTCATCCAATTAAATTTAACATAGTATCAGAGCATGAGGGCTTTGAGTTCAAATTCTCCTATTGTCACTATTCTCCCATATTGGGCTTGGGTTTTATCCGCTCACACGTGAGGGGGAGTGTTAAAAATATAAATGCATGGATTAGTCTCTTTCCTAACAACGTAACCTTTTGGGAAAGGTGGTCATCGAATCGAGTTTAACAATATTAATCAATCAAAAGGGTTGTTGATGAAGGTTGTTGAGGAAGGTTGTGGAATGGATGGCAAATAAAGTTTGAGACACTTTGAGTAGGTTTAGTAGTTCCTATTCCCTTAACCATGACCTTTTGCTTCATCTTTAGTCAATGATTTTGAATATGAAATACTTATAAATATGGAACTGTGTCATATATGATTAATCGCTCTAGAATAAAATATTAATGAATTAAGAGAATGTGAAGATAGTATCAGGCATGTTCTAGAATACCAATATGCAAATGCTGGGGCTGACAGGGAAAAAAGATCACACATTGTTTTTTTAACCAGACGTCTTTGAAGGGACAGATTGCATATTATTATTAGAGGAAGAGTCTACATATATAGAATCATGTGGGAAGGCTGGCACATAGAAACTTACTCCGATACATATGACTAAATACACTAATAACTAACTCCCTTCAAGTTGGATCCTTGTTGCATAAAGTAGAAACTTTAGTTAAACCAAGAGATTTTGTGAAGATACGTGCAAGTTGGTTATAGACTTATAGTAGGTGGTGAATTGTGTGACATGATTTCTGTCAATATAAATAGTGACTTGATTGTCACAGACTCAGTGCATAACCATTGACTCTGAATTGACACTAAAACTTCAATGAGTGTCTTGGCCACATCATTTCACATTAAGTTTGCGCTATGGGTAGTATTTTATTTTAGCATTTGAGCAAGCCATCACATTTTGGATTTTACTTGTACGATTTATTATATTCCACCAACATATATGCAATAACTTGATGTGGACCTTCGGCCATTAGCCCATATTAGTTCTGAGTTTGAGACATTTATCTCTCTGATATGTTTCATTCATGGTATGATATTTACTGGTGACCTAAAAAGTAATCACAATCCTTAAAGCAGATAAATAATGCCTGATTTCAGTTATATCTGCATACCACACTTAGGGATTGCATGTCACTCTGAGCATCTTATTGTGATCTTATTACAGATACTAAATTCTGCTAGCAATAAAAAGAATGATTGTGCTTGTGCTTGGAGCTATTTCAATTATTTCTTAATAATCACGTTGAGTGTTCTTATTGTGCTTTTGTTACAGATAGTAAACAGTGGAAGCATATTGCTTATTGCCTTTCTCAGTTAACATTCAGTGAGAAGGGAATGAAAAAGCTTATTGAGTCTTTTAAAGCTTATGAGCATGCTTTATGTGATGATTCTGTTATGGATCATTTCCGAAGCATCATCAGCAAGGTAAAATTTTGCATCTTTGTGGGCCTCCCTGGAGGTTAATATTCCCCATACCAGTTAGCATTTTAGTCTGTAAATATAGATGTCAATATCATGTTTTTGCTGCTTGTTGGCAATTCTGCCAATTTTTAGAAACCTGAAAAATGATATGTTTTTTCTCTGAATAATCAGTGCAAAAAGTTTGGAAAAGTTGAGATAAAATCTTGCATTGATGAATTTGAGGAGAAGCTTAACAAAATTCATACAGAAAGAAAGGAACAAGAAATCACTGCTAGAAATGCTCAAGTTCACCAGCAAAAAGTTGGCAGTCTTGAAGGTTTTCTGGCTAACGATAAAAGTTCGGTCGAAAATGTTAGTGAAGGTAATATTTGATATTCTTGGCACAGAATATTGTTTAAATTTTCTTTTAGTTTATTATAGCAAATATGCTGTAGAGTATTTGAAATGGCCGAAACAATCATGCAATTATATGCATGTTAAAATTATACTCTAAATGAATTCATCACTTTGTTCCTTAAGGATTTTAAGCTCAGAACTGACATCTAGAAGACGATATCTCGGGCTAGTTTGAAGATTTGATATTCTAATAGTTGAGAAAATGTTGTTTACTTAGATTTCATAAACTTTATTCATGACCTGACACAATCATGGGTCTCATCTAACTGTTTGTAATCCTCTCATTTTTTAATATATTTTCCCCCTGCAAACTAGCTTTTTGATGTTAAATAAACAAATTGCTTTGTTTGCCAACTGATGGAGTAGGTGATGTAATCAATCCTTCAATAGATGGCAAAGATATTTCGGTTTCGGCGATTTCACCTGAAGGTCACGATGCAAAATCAGAGGAGAGTTGTGTTTCTAGTTTTGTAAGAGAATGTGAACCAGATGATTTGGAGGTTCAGTCTCCAAAAACCTCTCTAAGAGGTGATTTTATTTCTTTATTTTATCAAAACTATCATGGTTAGTCTCAGAAAGCTTATTCAGAGGGATTTATTGCCAGGTCTCTCCAAATCAAAAATGAGGAAAGTCAAAGGATCAGCAACACAAGATCAAGTTAATACTGCTGGAACAAGAAGACGAACTCGCTCAATCCTAAGGTTCTGTTCTACTTCTTTGCTTTTCTTGAATTTTCATGTGTAAGGATGGGTATCGAAAAGTGCTCAGATCTCTCTGTGTAATGAATACAATTTTAACCAACATATTTGCAAATGACTGTTTCTTGTAATCCTATGAGACATCAGGATTGCTTGCCATGACTTTCTCAATTGTCCAACAATGAACTACTATATTATTATGCTGTCCAATTATTTGATCTAATTACTACTTGAACCTTCCTATCCATTTATAGTAATTACCGTATTGAGTAATAGTTTTTTAGTAAAACAATCTCAATGCATGGATATTTGCAATATCTGTTTTAAAGTCCTAACTTGCTTGAAGTAAAATTTCAGATCCTTGCCTTCAATTGGTCTTTTTCAGAAATGCCATCGTAGTTAACTTCAGTACTTGGCAGATCAATAAAATCATATTATCTAGAAAATGAACGTTGGAGTTCCTCTGCCAGTATATTCTCAATACACAATGTGTTATTGTCAAATAATACTAGAACCATTTTTGAGTTGATTGGTCCAGCTTTTGGCTTATGTATTGCAATTGCATTCATCACTAAACTGATTTGATTTTTGTTTGAGCGCAGATAGCCAAGTTGGGTGTCAAATAGCGCAATTCTATAATTTTCTCATGTCAGGAAGCAAAGATGCAGAACATGCCAATACTTTCAAGGTATGTTAACCGTCTTGTGCATTCTGGCATTTTAATAGGAGATGTAGGTAAAGGAAGCAATCATGTATACATCTATTGTAGAGTGAAATCATTTATATAAGTTGTAACCTGTGGAGAGAACTAAACAGAGTGATATTTTAGAGGGGGTTGTGAAAGGTGATATTTGGTAGGTGTGTATGTTATATAGACAATGACTAGTAATCCAACAGACAATTTCTTTGTAAGTTGGATCCCCTTACTTGTAAGAGCAAACATGACTAGTTGGAGTGTGTGCTATCAAGGCACATTCCAAATTAATTGTTAAAATATTTATGGATTTGTTTAACTATTATTCCTGTGAGCTGGTAGCCTATTAACTTTGCATTCCAGATGAGCTCTAAGGAGCCTGATAACTCATTTCTAAAGTAAATAAACTTGCTAACATAAATGACTTCATATTTTTTATACCTTCTTATGTAGTAAAAATATGGGGAAACTTTATTCCCCTCAAGTCAAAAGATTGAAATCATTTTCTCCTATTTGTTACTGCTGATGGGTCTGTGGCTCTGTGCTGAGACTTCTCAAATACATGATCATGTGTGAAATTCTGGGCCAGTGGGCCCCTCAAGTCACTGGTCAACAGCTAAGTTTATTGAAAATTAAAAATTATAAAAAAATACAAAAATCAATGAAAAATGTTATTAGCTAAATATATCTAGAATTATTAATTTTGTCTCATTTGTTGTTAATTTTAAAATATTACCAAATTATATTATGAATTTTAATATTTGTCTTAATTACATTATCTCGTCAACTCTTTGTTAGCATCATTATTAAAGCGATGATGTGATATTTTAACATGGATTAAAATAATATTTTTTATTTTATATTAAAGAATCATTTCAAGTCATGTCGGAGGTGAACATAAAAAGATTTTTTAATATAAAATATAAAATAATATTTTATAATATTTAATATAATTTGATATAATTTTTTAAATAAAAAATATTATTTTAATCCACGTCAGAGCATTGCGATCATCTTAATGGTGCTGCTAACGGAGAGTTGACGGGATGACGTAATTAAGATAAATGTTAAAGTTCGAAATATAATTTGATAATATTTTAAAATTGAACACAAATGAGATAAAATATATAGTTCATGATATATTTAGGTAATTCTCACGTAGAAAATTGAGAAGGTGAGCGTACAAATTCTGATAGAAATATTGGTAAAATCAATCCTGGTTTTTTATTGAGAAGGTAAACCTACAAATTACTGGCATGTAAATTCAAATTGATATCACGCATTCACGCTTGAGTCGAATCAGTCAAAATCTAGCCCCATTTGTGGGTCGCTGAAGATGTAATACGCCAATTAATTGCATTCAAAGCAAGTCAATTGTCGTAGAAATATAATAGTTTACACCTATTTATTAAATGAGTCACATACGTAGGTTAATCTATAAGGCCATATTTACTATATTCATAGGATATAATTTAGATAGAATTTAAGATGAATAAAAATGAGATAAAAATTTAAAAGAATTTTTTAAAATTCTATCATATATTTATTTTAGCATAGAATAAAAAACATGGATATAATTTTCATATCCGATTTGAGCCTTAAACTCATTCCCTCCTTAGAATTTTTAAATCAGCCAGCGGTAGATTTGGATCAAAATAAATTTATCTAATATCCAATTTGATTCTTATCCATTGATGCAACAAATAATGAATTAGATTTTAAAATTTAATTCATCTCAAGATTTCTAAAATGGATTTGATTTGCTGAAAATGATATCTCGACCATGCATGAATACAAAAACACATAAACCAAAGACCTTTGACGCCATAAATAGTCAATAGTTTTGGTTTCTAGATGACATTGACATCTAACAAGTCGTTTTTTTCATTTTTCTTTTCATTCATTATTTCATTAAGTCAAAATTGTCATAATGACAATTAAAAAGTTAGTTAGAAGATCCAAATAAACAGTAACATTTCAACCTTTGTCAAAGATATCAAAGATCCTGTCTTTGGAATTAATTAATTTTTGGAGACTTATTTTGTGTAAGTCCAATTTTTGCCACCCAATTCTTCTTTGGACAGATCATATTGATAGATAAATAAATTAAACTTGTGAATGTATATCGTGGTAGCTAGTGTTCTCATCATATCTCATGAACGATTATTTATTTCTGATCACTGTATATAATTAATGCAATTAACAAGCGTGTTTCGCACACCGAATTTGAGTCAACAAAAGATCTATCTGATTTGATTATTTATTTTGGGTGATTTTTGTCCTTAAATTATTGAAAAAGGAATAAAAATATTTTTAAACTCTTTTTGATTAATTTTTACTCTTAAACAAACGAAAATAGTTAAAAAATATTCTTGAACTATTAAAAATGAGTAAAAATATTTTTAAATTTATTTTTTGATAAATATTTTACCGATAAACGAAAATAGTTAAAAAATACTAATATTTTTATTCATTTCTAAGGAAAAAAAACTCTTTTTATTTTTAGACATGGATAAAAATATTGATATTTTTTAATTATTTTCGTTTATTTAAAAATAAAAAATCTATCAAAGAAAAAGTTTAAGAGCATTTTTATTCATTTGTAATAATTTGAGGGCATTTAATTATTTTCGTTTATTTAAGGATAAAAATCAATCAAATAAGAGTTTGAGAGATATTTTTACTATAATTTTAATAGTTCGACGGAAAAATTCATCCTTAATCCTAAAAATAATCTATTCATGGATTGATTCAATATATATGATTAAAAAAACAATACAAATAAAATACTGTGTAGATAAAATAATGTCAATGATTTAATATTTCACAAATACTATGTTTACTTGTTATAGTAGCTTTAGAAATAAGTTCCTTTTCTCAAACGGTAAAATTATTATTATTTTTAATTATTATATAAAATTTCTTAATTAATTAAGTGATCATTGGTTTTAGAAACAGCCCAGAGCAATACTAGACCAGTGAGCACAACACAAGAGTATAGGACACTATAAAGAATAATTCTTTATTTATTTCTTGTAGCACTAAATAACAAATTTAGTATTGTCTTCGATCTCTTGTCATCTTATCACTGCAGTAAGGAGGACATCTGACGAGAGACGTAGGGTGAAAACAATGAGTCATCTAGGTTTTGAGAGACGTAGGGTGAAAACAATGAGTCATTTAGGTTTTGAGGTAAATCGAAAATATTACGATAATTTTTTAGGCTTGTATACATGCAGCAGCACCAACTATGAGAAACCCACCAATCCACATGTGGTGTGTGAACAACGAAAGTTGTGTACCATAGTCAATAACTAGGTATGGATAGGGAGACATGGAATACATATGGTGAGCTACAACATATGAGGTCTTACCATGAGCGGATTGTATCCATTGGGCAAATATAGGTTCGATCAAGATTCATTTTTTCGAAGTACCAAAAGCGTGCATGACATCATTATGAACATAAAGGCCCAAGGTATGGAACCCAAGAAATAGGCTGGTCCAACTTAGATGAGATATGATAGTTTCTTTATGGTCTAACATTCTTGCCAACACATTATCCTCATTCTATTTCGGATTGTAATATCTAATGAAGAATATAGCTCCATGAGCAAATGCTCCTGTCATGATAAACCCTGCGATGTATTGGTGATGAGTATATAAGGCAGCTTGAGTAGTAAAGTCTTGTGCTATAAACGCATAAGCAGGTAAAAAGTGCATGTGTTGAGCTACTAAGAAAGTAATAACCCCTAAAGAGGCTAGAGCAAGACCTAATTGAAAATGAAGCGAATTATTGATTGTGTCATAAAGACCCTTATGCCCACGTCCTAATCGACCCCCTGGAGGAATATGTGCCCAATCCCAAAGTTAGTTCTATACATATGATCGGCTGAGGTGTTCCAATTGGAGTAACAAGAAAATTATATTATTGTATTGTCTTAGGACATAATTTTTTTAAAAAATCTTGTATTTTAAAATAATGTGAAACTAATAAATCCTAAATCGCTTATCCATTTGCAATTTATGTATATCATAGTATCTTCTTATTCTTAAGCTAATTAAATTTGAGAACTTAACATATGTTTGTTTCATTAGATTAAATATGATATGATTAAATTGGATAATAAACGAGGAATGAATAGATATAATTTTTTTAAATTCGACGTATATAATATTAATTTTATATTCTTTTATTCATATTTTTTTTTAATCTATGCACTAAATAAATAATAAATATTAATTCATCCATTTTTTATCCAATGAAGCAAATATGCCTTTAATGATTATATTAAATGCCCATGATGAATTCTGACTGACTTAACAAATATCTTACACGTCGTTAAATAATTTCTCTTTTCTAAAATTATGTGCGTTATGAAAAAAGTGAGGAAGGTAGATTACAAATGACAGAAAGTATAAAAATTTAATGTATTCACAAGTATGATATGTTTTTTTTTTTCAATTCAAAAGAAATAAAATGTAGATGAAACATATATCTTGTCATACCAGAAGGTGAGGGAGGGGTGTATGATGATTAGTCCGCTACCCTCTCTATCTGACTGATGAGTGGAATCTAACCTCTCTATGGAGTATTTTTTAAAAAAAGAAACATATATCTCTCTTCCTCTCGCTCATTATAATCTTCTTATTCGCTCGAGACTTTAGCGACAGCCTCCTCTTGCTCGCGACAATCTCATCTCGCTCGCAAAAGTCTCCTCTCACTCACGACAATCTTCATCTTTCACTCGCTTGTAATAACCTCCCTCTCACTCGCCACTGCCTCTTTTTTCGCTCGCAACAATCTCCATCTTCTCTATTTGCAGCCAATCATGCAAATGCCGACAAATAAAAATTGCAAATTTACTTGCGAACAACCAAATGGTAGATTAGTAACTCCTATTCACGGGCATTTATTTTTGCGTGCAAATATTTTTTACAACATTTACATTTGCAAAGAATTAAACACTCTTGAATGAATTTAAGAAATGAAATCGACACATACAAGTGAATTGAAAAATTAATACTAAAAATAAATAAACTTATTCTTTAAGATTAATTTCACATGGGCGCCTATAGTTTTAGATTGTATCACTTTGACTGATGTAGTTCTAAAATCATTACATTGATATTTATAGTTTCAAGTTAGTGTCATTTTGATTTTTATTTTGATTTTTATAACTAATTGTAAAATCGTCACTTTAGCTCCTAAAATTTGACATTGATCAAATTTATTTGGGATAAATAACTATGTCAAAATATCACTAATTTAAAACTACATCCACTAGTAATTTAGTGGTTAGACACTTGATTATATTATTAATAGGTCGCAAATTTAATATCTGATTCTAGCATATCATGCACTTATTATGAACTTATATATGTGTTTACTTACATTTTTGAATGCATCTTATGTGTATATTCTCGCGTATGTACGTTTTTTAATAGCCGTCGTAAAATCAATTTTTTAGGAAAAAAAACTACATTCAACAAGTAATACGATGTTGACTAAAAATTAGATGGACTGAAATAATAATTTTAAAATTACAGGTCAAAGTTGGATAAAAATTAAATGAGCTAAGAGTTGACTCAATTTGTTCAATTCCAGGCCTATTGTTAATTAAATGACAGTATCCACCCCTGAATAGTCAACAGGATCTCTGGGGATCAGGACTCACACCAAGCAAATATAATAATCTTAATATTATACATATATAAAAGATATATGTTAATTAAAGAAAGGCATGGAAAGATTTGGGATTCTTATATTGCTATCAAATATTGCCAAATCTTGTACCATTTTCCTACCTACTTATGCATGATGATTCACCACATCTCCTTTTCTTATTATTCATACCACTT
Source organism: Canna indica (assembly GCA_034359265.1). Taxonomy (NCBI): domain Eukaryota; kingdom Viridiplantae; phylum Streptophyta; class Magnoliopsida; order Zingiberales; family Cannaceae; genus Canna; species Canna indica. The sequence continues at coordinate 2,815,905 of CP136891.1, forward strand.
GTGAGGATAAAAAGTGTGATGTCCAAAGATTTGGTTTCTCATATTTGTTATTAAGTTTATATCTCATGGCCCACTAAATATATTGTATGAGGTATAAGCCATTACTTAAGATAGAGATGGAAAGACAAACAAGAGATGTGCTTGCAGGCAAATCTGGGGAAATCACTTGGTTTAGAATAAATTTGATTTTTTTTTATTTAAAAAATGATAGAAATGAAAAAACGATTTGTTCTTTTAGTAGTTCTAAGAAATATGCTTACTATATAAATACTAAAATTGAATTATATTTACTTTTCTTTTTAATATGAACTGAGTAAAAAGAACAATGTGAATCTACTATAGTACAAGTGATAATAATATTATGTTGGTATGAAATTTAAATTCGAGTGTGATCACTTAATTGCGTATTTTTTAATTTATCTAGACGCATGGAATTAAATTTAATCTTCACAATTCATTAAATATTTATTTTAAATTAAATTAAATTTATTCATTTTTTAAAAAATAATCTCCTTTTTATTTATTCTTTAATTTAAGTGGAGTTTAAGATAGGCACGAGAGGAAATGAGAGGAAAAATCCAAGGAAATCACATGGAATTCCCCACCAAAAATTATAATGAGATACGGTCAAGCACACGATTTCACTCAACTAGGGAAAACAATGAAGGGTGGCCCCCAGCTGACGTCAGAGTATCCCAGCCAGATCGGGTGGGCCCCTCAAATCCCTTCGTTAACTTGTCGCTTGAGAGACACCACCCTCAACGTATGAAAGATTTGAATCTCACCTACGAATTTTAATTTATTTTTCTTAAATTTAAAAGGTTGATTTAACATTTTCTTTTAAAAAAACTTAATTCATTTTTTCAAAAATTGATTTTATATTCAATCATTATAAAGAAGAGAAATAATAGGCATAAAAGGCTAAAACTAGGAATTGAACTCACCAAGCTATGTTTGACTAATAGGTAAGTCACTTGAACTCACTAGTTATGCGAATATATATTGTCTTTATTTTTATTACTATTATTTAAAAAAAACATAAAACTATAAAAAAAGAATAATACATGAATTACCATTAAAAAAAATGAATGTTAATTTTTTTATGTATATAAAAAGTTAAGTAGTCTCCACTATTAATTTGGGCGTTTTAGTCACAAAAAGAGATGTGTATCTTTGTTCGGAAATGTAGAGATATGGGATGATATTTGGTCAGATCTTGCTTTCCAAGAATTGGGATTTGGTGGGTTGGAAGATGGTTTATATTTCACTCACTTGCTGTGGGTGGGAGAGACTCCATTTAGAGAGAGCTGCTAAGCAAGTCTTTGTCCACCATTTGTTCCCTTCATCCTCTTTCTCTCTTGTTCTTCCTGGTCATTGCTGCAAGTAGAGGAAGCTCATGGCTGTTGATGCAGGAGCCCAGTTCCATGTCCTGGCTGTGGATGACAGCCTCATGGATAGAAAACTCATTGAGAGGCTCCTAAAAACCTCTTCTTATCAAGGTACCACTAATCTTTCCTTGATGCCGGCCATCGATCTTGCTTCCAATCTTCCTCTTTAATAATCTTGTGGTTATATGTGGAAAACAAAATATTGCAGTCACCACAGTGGATTCTGGGAGCAAGGCTCTTGAGTTCTTAGGACTCAGGGAAGACCATTCACCAGATCATCATGTAATTTACTTGATTTTTTGTCTTCTTTTTGATATTTTTTTCTGCTTGATGGGATTATAGTTGTTCTTCTTCTTCTTTTTTCAGGAGATGGAGGTGAATTTGGTGATAACAGATTACTGTATGCCTGGCATGACAGGGTACGACCTCCTCAAAAAGATCAAGGTACAGTTCTTGATGCTTTAGTTCACATTAATGAGTTCCAACATCCACATCTTGCGTTTTGTGGATCTTTACTCAAAAGGATTCATGAGGAACTTGTGCGTTGCTTTAAAAAACAGGAGTCGTCATCTTTGAAGGACATCCCAGTGGTGATCATGTCATCTGAGAATGTGCCCTCCAGAATAAACAGGTGAGAATTGATCAGTGAATCCTTTTTTTTTTGTCAATATTTAGTATCAGGATTTTGCTCTAATTAAAAAAACTTGCATCTTTATTATTTGTGAGAAAAAATTCCCTCAAAATTTAGTCTTTGAATCCTGATTGATGCCATGATAGTTGAAGAGGACTCTATAGATCCTCTGGTATACCTAAAATATCATAATTGAATAGAGAAAAAATTCTGCAAATAATGGTCTAGATCTGCAAATATTTTCATCCATTTAGAAAGAATATTATAATTGATATGAATAAAGCTGTCTTTTTAGAGCTCATGAATGAAGGAATTACATTCTGATGTGATGGGCCCAAAAAGTAGATATTCCTGATCTTCTACTGAACTCGTGAGATTTGCCTTCACTTGAGCTTTAATAAAGATAGAGAAGATCTTCTCATAAATAAGATCTCGGTGGTCTCTCTCTTAGCTTGGCCAAAATTAAGCAACATGCAAATGTGGTTTCTAGGTATATTTTGCCACCAAAATTATGTAAATGGGAAGAAAAAAAGTTGCCTAGGTGCCATCTATTCATGAGGTCAAATCAGGGAAGGAATCAGGGGGAAAAGGCAGTCCTTTTCTGCAACTTAGTCAAACACATCAAAATCTTTTCCTTGTTCTTGTTAGATTTGCTCAATATTCTGAGGTTGATGTGATGAGGAAAAGAAAAAGGCAGGAAGACCCCACACTTGATGTGTTGCAGTGTTGGGACTTGAGATTTAAGATGGGAAATGAATTGTTCTGATGTGTACTGCTCACAGGTGCCTGGAAGAAGGAGCAGAAGAGTTCTTTCTGAAGCCAGTGCAGCTCTCAGACGTGAAAAGACTCAGGCCTCATTTACTGAAGGGGAAATCCAAAGACCAGCAGCTGCAGGAGGAGGGAAAAGAAGTAGACAGTAACACAAATGCCATCATCAGCACTAGCAATAATAACAACAAGAGCAAGAAAAGAAAAGCCATGGATGAGGAGATTGCGCCTGTGAGGACAAGGCTGAGATTTTCTACTGGGAGCTTGACCATAGTGTGATCTGAACAGGGTTGAAGTTTTTTGCATCCTCGGAGGTTTGGCTTTTCTGGATGCTGCCAGGGAATTTGGGATTTGGATACCTCGATGTGATGCCAATTTTGTTGCTCCTAAAAGCTATTGAGAAGTAGGAAATGTAAATATTTTGAGATTGATAATGGATAAGTTGGATTCATCAGATGGATATGAAGTTGTTCATGCTTTGATTTCTTTTGCTGGAGCTGTTTTGAAAAATTCCAATTTTGTTAAGTTGGATTAATCCATACTTAAGAACACTAAAAAAAAAAAACAACTAAAATTTCCAATATGATCAAACGCTGAAGAAATTCTCCCCCGTATGAAGCCAATTGGCACCTGGTTCAAATGCTTACTTTTTAAAAAAAATATCCACACAAATTAATGAGTAATTTTGTTATATTAATCTAAGTCTTAACTTTTACATTTATAAGCGTTAATTTTATATTATAATATATTAAAAATACAGGTTGGAAATGGCCAAGTCATTGGAAGAATTCATGCCATTCGGTCAGTTTTCCAAGATATCGACTGACTTAAACGTCAGACAAGAAGTTTCCAACTCCATTTGTTCTGCATTCTGCAGATTTGTCGGTTTCCAACGTATGAAAGGAAACCCACTAGACTTGACTTGAAAACTTGGGCACTAGTTTTAACAACGACAAACTACAAAAAAAGAAATGAGGAATTGCAATTTCCATAGTTGCACCTGTGTCCTCGATAGAAAGGTTGCAATGGATCAGATACACATATTTACGTGAATCCGAACCCAATAGTATATTTCCATATATTTTTTTGAGTAAAGAATACTTATATTAATCAAAAGATTTGAATGTTACAAGGAAGGAAAAAAAATACAAAGTGAAGAAAAAGAAGAAAATGCCTAAGTCGAACACAAAGTTTCTAAATTAAAACCCTTCAATAACAAGTTAACTCCATCGAAAGAAAGGTACATTTTCGAATTCAGACTTCCATCAGTGGCAGTCCCAGACCAAGAGCGATAATTCAGTGGGAAATAAGGCATGTTTGCCATATCCAGCAAAGAGGCCCAACTTTGGGTAATGTACCGACACTCCAAGAATATGTGGCGGCAGACATAAGGGATCTACTTGAAAGCCCCGGGCATACCTCCATATCTAAACCCAACTTGAATTTATTTTTTTCTGCTACATATGCGTTCGAATATCCGTGCAAATAATATTATACTTATTATCTGCATAATTCTTCTCTATTCAAATTCGACTTGAAAAATACCTGACAATTGACATTCCTACCCAAGTAAGGCCAAACTTATCAATTCATTTTGGTGTAGTTGCAAAGGACAAAATATTCATGATTTCAATATGAGCTTGATCGAATTTGTCTGATGGTTAGTTTAAACTCTGTGACCTTTATCAAAATTTGAACTTAGTATGTCACTGGTTAGTGTTCCAACGGCAAATTCTACTCATTCGGACCAATTTCTCATTTATATATGGATTGGTTAAATATGTAACTGGTTAATTTGAACTTAAGATGCAATTGTTTAAATATATATGGATTTGGATTCTTCCTTTGTTCCAATATATTCTCGCATCAAACTTCATCTATCAGTTATCACGTCATTCAGGCTTTTATTACGAGGATCGAAACAGCATATTTCCATGGAATTCCTAATTTGACTTTGTGTACTTGTTTGGCAGAGAACTTGTGAATTATAAGCTAAACTCTACTAGTTACAAGCTAGACTCGTAGTGATGAATAAATGAACCCGAGGTATGAGATGCTAAGAATGATCTAATGTTGTTCAAACTATAACCCAAGGTAAAGAAACAAGAATACTCACATCCTAAAAGAGCTCGAAGACCATTTTGTTTAAACTATTCTCTGCAGCCCACAAAGAAAACACATCAATTAAATTTCTGTAGGACATCATTGCATCCATTACATATTTACATAGCACATATAATGCTCAAACCCTAATCATAATTATGATGTAAAGCACATGCAATAGTAAAACTGCAAACTAAAATATATGCACTGTAAAGCTAAATGGAAACTGTAATTCAATAGTGAAATTTGTAGTAAACCAGGAAACTAAAATGCAAACGTGATGACTGATGATGAAGATTCATTAATCTACTTATGCAATGTACAAGGTGTCAAACTGGAGAATAAGTTCCTGCTTGAAGTTGAAATTAATGATGCCCTGCATGCACATCAGGTGTTACAGTCAAATGTGCCTCATCATCTCTTCACTGGTTCAGAAGGATCTAGTATGGTCATTGTTGTCAAAGGAGTTATATGGATGATATGACAGGCACTTGACGAAGCATGGCGTTTTATCTTTTTAAAAGCGTAAATATCTAAAATGATCAAAACTTCTGTTGAATCCACAATTTTGGCCCGAACAGAATATGTATAGCAACTTTGACCATAATACTTCCTAACATGCCAACTTTCCATAGAATATATTTGAAGGTTGATCACCATGTCATAACTAAATGGAACTTGAATCCTAGATCAAAACATGAGTTGTAATCATTGCATACACAAAAAACAATTCATTAGAGCAAATTAAACTTGAGTTGTAATCAAAACATTAGTTCTACAAAAATCTATATCACTGCATATGAAAAATAATTTACTAAAACATCATACATAATTTGATATCCATAGCATCAGAAGTCAGAAACAAACTGCTAGATCTACTTGCTTCTTGACTAGTAACTAATTCATCTGCTCCACAATTGGTTTTGGAGCCAAAGAATGATGTCACTTAAGTGTTTTAACCTGAGAACATCTTTGGAATTTTCCTAGATCAACAAATAAATCAGAATACACTATTGTCACAGTAACCATTGTTGATCTAAGAAACCGGAAACATGATATCTATATAAGGTATTGGAAATGATTAGTCTAACAAAGCATTGCGACCATAGAACAAGAAGATCAATTAGGGGAAAGCTAATATCACAAACTTGGATTTAAATATGGATCGGATACTAATTTCAATCACTTACCAAACTTGTAAGTCTTACATGGTGCCCAACTTGTATTGTCTGGTATGACTAGAATATAATGATATATATATTGCCCAAAAAGAAACTAATATGATATATATTAACGTGCAAACTTATTTCTAATAATAGAAGTTTGGCCGAGCACTGTTATGAAATTAAATGTAGCATCTATGCTTTATTAAACCAACAAAAATTGAGACGGTTAGGTCAGTTTTGTGTAAACTCTTGTCCACCCAAACCTTCTCACCCTAAGCCCAACTTGAGCTCTAATTTTGCAGATGAAATAATAGAATCTTGGACTTAATTGGATCTAGTAGTGCTCATTAGAGCAATGATCGTGATTTGCTTGATTTATAGGACAGTGAATTTTAGAACATTTTTTATTTAAAGCCAAAAAGAATCTGGTGAAAATATAACAAAAATTTTGATGATTTCAACTGTGCATACATAGAGGATAATAATCATAACAAACTTTCAAAATGACCAAAGAACATGGAACACTCACCAGTTTGCTCAAAAGATCTACTTTCAAGAAGAAATGACACCTATCTAAGCTCAGAAGTTGATTAAAGAACACAGCAGTTTCCAACAAAAATTGGCGACGAAACAGAAGTTTAAGAGATATCCACCTCACCAGAACAAATAAGCATAGTTTTTCATGTGAAGAAAACAAATAAGGACTGAATAAGTATAATACATCTCTAGAATAACCAGATACATTACTGACATATGCTAAAGAAGCTTTTTCTGCGCCAATGTAGATTTTGAGGAAGCGACATCTTTATTGGAAGTTCTAATTATAAACAGAACTGTTTCAAGTAGCATACCAGAAACCATCCCCAAGATGCCTCCAGCTGCATTCTGCAAATGTAAACACAAGTATACAGTGTTTAGAGAGTTGTCATGTAAAAGCAAAGATAATTGTCAAATTTTAGGAAGCAAAATGTTTTTTATTAATTCCAGGTACTCACCAATACAGTACTATGATTGAATAAAGCTTTGAAAGTGGTAAAGCCAACCAAATAGCCCGTAAACATTATCAGCACTACATGTAGACCTGAGTGAGAAACATATTATTTTATTAGTTAAAAAAATAAAAACAAAAATTTTTAATATGAACTAAATATAAACAAATCCATCAAGCTCCATATTCAAGGATGTTCAAGAAGACCTACTCAAGTAACTTGAAATTTATGCTCCTTAAGTTTGATTATTATTGTGTATACAAGCAGTTGTAAACAAGTTGTGGTTACAAATAAGATGTTGTAAAATTAAGGAATACTGTCAGATGCAATCAGGTTGTATGCATCTTACAGTTATAACTTGGTTCACATATCATGGATCAGACCCCAATTTACATTTGCTTTGTTTGAGAATAAATTTGGCTAACAAACTATAAAGTCATAATATGTAACTCCTCAACTGAACTTTCAAGTCCAGCAATTGTACCACCATGTCAACTTGAGGTAGGATCCAGGTTCAAGCTTGCTTTATTAATTTACTAGACGTGCATTTTGCACCTTAGATGCAAATATATCCATGAGAATAGTTAGTAAGCTGGTTGAAGTGTTTTATCCAAGGTTTCACTATTATAGAACAGAATCACTTAGCTGTTGTTATAAAGTTGAGGGCTACCACTTTATACTTTGGGCTTCATACAAGTTCTAATTGTTTGAGAGTAAGTTCTTTAGAGGAAACTAAAATCTAGCTATATGCTTTGCAAGTACTAATACTTGTGTGTGGTCAACGAGAACTAAACTGTTAAAAAGAAAAGATTCTATGTAACTTCCTAAATGTACATACATATAACTCAAAATGTGACAAGCCTCTTTTTAAGGACTTTGCAGTCTATGATAGACGTCTAGATTATCATTTAGGCATTAGTTTCTGATCACTACAAAGGTTATAATATTCAACAACTTAATAAGAAAAACTTTTCTATGAATAAGACACTATTTTTCACTACAAAGCTTCAACAGTGCAAATGTCATTTGGTGATGGACAATATTCTGAGTATTTTATATTCACTTACTCACAATGTTCAAGCCAAGCAAGCAACTTCAGAATACACATGGATCCTTGACTTAGCATGAGATTCTCGAGAATGTTCATTTAATTTGGTGCAATCATCATACTTCTTGAGATTTGAAGATTAGGCAGCATTAAAAAATTTATGTCTTTGTATACACACAGCTTGCATATTTACATTATTAGGTTATAATATAAAAAATTGACAGAAGAAGGGGGAAAGCTACCCAGTTTGCATATCTGAAAATATTACTCATAGTGAAACACTGAGTACCCAACTGAATGACCAAAAATTTCACCAGCCATATGTACACTTTGTCAAAAGGTTGGAACTAATAAATTTCCTACCCAGACTTACTATCCTGTCAAGCATCTGCAGTTCACTTAGACAGGGGATAATAGTTCATAAACATTAAATGCATGTTCTGTCCAAAACAACATTAATATATATATATATATATATAAAATGAATCTAACCCAAACTATAGCGAAATTACGAATCTAATCCAACTTTTAATTTGCATCAATTCTAACCTAAAATTTTGAATTAACACCAACTATATCCTACCGTCAAGTTGTTGTTAATGAAACCGTTAGTTGCTGATGTGGCATCCTATTCTGAAACTAATATATTGGTTTGTATACTCATATACACAAGTTAACAACTGAAAATTAAAAAACACACAAAATTTTAACCCGACATTCATCCCCACCCTAACTCTCATACTACCTACTTAATAATATGACTTGACAACCCATTATATTGCTGACTTAGACGCCACATCATATTGTCAACTCATATTAGAAATCATGTAGCACGAGAGTTCGGGTGGGGATGAATATCGAGTTAGAATTTTATGTTTTTTTAATTTTCGGCAGCTGACTTATGTATATGGATATTAAAAAGTAATATATTAATTATTGACTAGGATACCATGTCAGCAACTAACAGTTTCATTAACAACAATTCAACGATGAGATATAATTGGTGTTAATTCGAAACTTTAGGTTAGATTTGATGCAAATTAAAAATTGGGTTAGATTCGTTAATTTCATCATAGTTTGAGTTAGATTCATTAATTTTCACTATATATTATGTATATATATGCCAATATTCAGAAGAGTATATGAAAAAGAAAAACTGAAAAAGCAAATAAGTAAACTGGGAACTCCATACCAAATCCTATCTGATCTTTATACGAAGAGAAAGGCTCCGGAGCCTCCTTTTTGGGCGCAATGTCCTTTACGAGCTCCTGGTATTCCCTTCTCTCCTCTAATTCAGCAAGCTTCCTCAGCCTCTCCTTCAACTCCTCGCTCTACCAGATTCCATACAAGGTTCATATATTAAGGAAACCCTAAGCACAGAAAGAAGGAAAGATCCGACCTCTGAGGGGTGCCCACCTTCTCCCTGGGCTTCGGACTCGAGAAAACGAAATCAGCGCCAGCGAAAAGGACTCGGAGCGCGGGGCGGTCAGCGGGGGGTAGGGCGGACCAGATGCTTCTAAGAGATTGATAGGACACAGAGCTCTGCGGCGAAAGCGTGTTGGCGACCTCTCGAAGCTCGTCGGAGAGGTTGCCGAAGTCCTCCGCGGCGGAGCTGAGGAAGGATCGGATGACGTCGTTGTTGGAGAGGACGAGCCCTGCGCCGCTCAGGGGCGGTGGTTCGGCGGCCATCGTGTTCGCCGCTGGGTTCGTGGAACTGCGTCCGCGTCAATAAAGTAAAAGCTTCGAAGAATCGAAGGATGCCGTATAGTAATTCTATGCGGGGGTAGCTCTTTTAATCGCTCATCTGGTTTGGTCGAATCAAGTAATCAACTTCCGGATATATACTATAGTTAAAAAAACACAATGGTCTTTCTTAAAAATATGTAATGAATTATGTAATATTGTATACAACTCAGTGGTAACAATACGGTATTGTTGCAATATTTTTCCTTTAAAATAGGATAATTACTTGAATATATTTTGAACTATATTTTTTTTTTCATTTGTGGTCAATTTTAAAATATTATCTAATTATATTTCGAATTTTAACATTTGTCCCAATTACATCCTCCCGTTAACTCTCCATCAATAGTCTCATTAAGATGATAATGTGGTTTTCTGACGTGGATTAAAATAATATTTTAATTTAAAAATAAAAAAAATATTTTTATTTTATATTAAATAATAACTCTGAATCATGCTCGAGATAAACATTGAGTGATTTTTTAATATAAAATAAAAAATATATTTAATATTATTTAATATAAATTGACGTGATTTTTTTATATTTTTAAATAAAAAATTATTTTAATCAACGTCAAAATGTCACGGCATCACCTTAACGGTGTTGCTGACAGAGAGTTGACAGGAGGATGTAATTGAGACAAATGTCAAAGTTTATGATATAATTTGGTAATATTTTGAAATTGCAAATGAGAAAAAATATATAGTTCATGATATATTTAAGTAATTACTCTTAAAAATATTGTCCCATCGGGAATCGATACACATATATTTTACTTTCTTAAACGAAAAACTATTTTTAAAATAAGGGTAAAATTTTTAGTTTCTTGAAAGTCCGATCTCCTTCAAATTTACAATTAGAGGTGGAAACTGGCCAGAGCATGCCTATGTGGCTATGTGGTAGAAAATTGGTCTGGGTCTGACCTGTGACCTGTTATAGGCTTAAAATTTGGCCTGAGCATGACATGTTCATTGGTCTGGCCTGGCCTGTGGCCTGTTTATGAAGTCTGCTTTCAATTTAAAACTTGTTTATAAAATCTACTTTCAATATAAAATTTTGGTCTGACATGGCCCGTGGTATGTGATTTGTGTTTTATTAAATTAAAAAAATATTAGTTATTACATTAAAATAATTATAATGTAAATACGTAATAAAATAATAATATTATATGTATTATATATTTATATATACACCATATTAACAGGCTCAGGCCGGTCTGTCAGGCTGAATAAGCTTTAAATTGAGCTTAGGCCTGGCCTAATAAGGAAAATAGTTTTATTTCAAACCATTGGCTTGTTTTTAAAAAAAAAACAAGCCAGGGCAGGCCACAGGTCCTTGACAGGCCGTCGATCTAGCCTATTTCCACCCTTATTTACAATACACACACTCACTCTTCTGATCTAGGGATGTGCAGAAGTACTGGGTAGACATGACATCGAATGGTAGACCCAAATTAAATTATGATATGATCCATGTAATAAATTAAGGAACTAATTAAATTTGATTCCAGTTTCGATTTTAGCATACAAGGTGAGCAATTGGAACCAATAGAGGTGAGCAAAATTTGCCGATTAACTGATCGAACCAAAATCGAATCAACCGAATCGATTTGTCCAATTAATTTTTTATTCGGTTAACGGTTAAAAATTTTAATTTTTATTTATTTTCGATTCGGTTCGATAAATTAACCCGATCGGTTAAACTTAAATTACTTAGATATAGTTTAAGTTAATAAGATTTATATTAAATAATATGGTTTGCTTGAATGGTTAAGGTAATATATATCTATTGGAATGATCAAGGTTTGAATTTTAATAATGTATAAATATAGTAATTTTTTTGATTAATCGATAAATTGGGTTAACCAAACCGAATTAATCGAATTTTTTCAATTCGATAAACGATTAATGGATAATTCTCATTTAACCTAATCGAATTAATCAAAATTTTCAATTCGGTAAACGATTAATAGATAATTTTCATTTTGGTTCGGTTAATCGAGAGTTTAACTGAATCGATTGATGCTCACCCTTACGAATCGAAATCGATATCCAGAACTGGGTTGTCATATATAATGCACATATATTTATATAGGTTTAAATATATTCAATTATTCAGTATCCAAAACCCGTTAACTCAGTATATAAACTTATTATTCAAATCTAATATCCACTAACCCTAGCCGCATAATTTTATTATATATTTGGCAACTTCAATTTTACATTTTTAACTTATTTATTGAATTATGATATATGAAAAGATGAAATAAATAAATAAATCTCAACAAGATATTCAGAACTTGTAGTACACATGTTCCAACAGGATATCTGAAACTTGCGATGTAATCGAAACCTATGGTGTACTATAAATTTCGAGTAGAGTCCGATTCAGGATTCCAATAAGATATGGTTTAAATTCAAAAACTTAGGAGCTTGACCTATACATGATGATATCAATATCAAGAAGCATAAATTATGTAATATTACCCTCCTCTCACTTTTCCACTCTTCTAATTCAGTGTGTTTCACAAAACATCTTAGCGTCAAGTGTCAGATGTGCAAGAACAAATAACATAAATATAATTCCCTCTATGGTCTCTACTAAAAAAATAATAGCTGAAATTAGCGAAGAATGCATCCAAAGTTCAAAGTTCACACCTTGCAAATTTCCACACAACATAGCGTATAGCAAAAGATGGCATCGCCATGAATTATATAAAATCATCAAATGTTTCCAGCTAAACATCACAAATTCACAATAAAACACTTTTTTTAATATAAAAATAACACTAACAATGAAAAATAATTTTAAAAAAAAGGTTCCAACAATTTGTATCAGGCAACGAGGAACACGTTTATTCGTCACAATTACCCAACAACATCATTTATGTGATCCATAAACTCATCATTGACCCTTAAGCCTCAGGGTGAAAGCCTGAAGTGATACAAGCACTTGCTTCAACCCTTCTTTAGTATCAGGATCAATCAGATCTCCATTTGCATAATCAAATTTTGGAGGTTGCTGGAATGCCTGGACAAAGAGTGGTGGCTTATTGATGAAATGGAGGTCTAGGATGGCCCCAACCTGGCGAAGATGACACTGAGATATTGCGCCTCCAAACATGCCGCCGGCACTCACAATGGCAGCAGGCTTGTCCGCCCAGAGATTTGTGCCTCTTGATCCCCAGTCAATAGCATTCTTCAGAGGAGCTGAACAAAACCAATGACGAAGATGAATTCGTCTCTAAAAAAGTGCCTCACTTGTGAAAGCGTGGATCTTATCTGACACTCGCTTCCACTCTTACTGACCGTTATCAAAACAGATCGCAAGTAAATGAATCAGAAACAAGTCAAGTTTTTGGAGGGGGGTTACCAGTCAGGGAGAAATTGTACTCAGGCGAAGCAAAGAGGAAGGCATCAACCCCGCCGATTTTATCCCGGAAGGTCTCCACGGACTCCGGGAATTTGCCGTCGACCTCGAGGTCGGTGTTGACGAAGGGGAGCGGCGCGATGTCCACGAATTCCACATTCATCCCGGTGATGGACTCCTCGGACAGTTGAATGGCTACATAAGCAGAGGGAAGAAGCAACAAACAAACAAAAGGATTAACGAACTGTGGGACCATCAAAAGGTAGGATCTGAAGAGAGAGAGAGAGAGAGAGAGAGAGAGAGAGAGAGAGAGAGAGAGAGAGAGAGGTTGATGCCTTGATGGAGACTTACCTGAGCGGATGAGGCCGCGGTTGAAGGAACCCTTGCGGAGGGAGCCGCAGAGAGCGGCAACCTTGATGATGGGCTTCGATGCCATTTCTGGCTCCTCTTCTCGTCTGCTGTTGTGGTGCTATGGATGTTCTGCACTGCCCAATAAATAGACTCCACTGTCCAGTATTGGAAAAAAAAATTATATGGTCAGCCTACCCTTATAAGGTTCTATGAACTGAGTGGATATATACTTCAAGCGATTGAATATGAATAGAAAGAGAATGGATATGCATATACATTCTCTTTCTATTCATATTCAGTTACTGAATATATTCATTCCCTTTTTATCTATATTCAGTCGATTAAAACTCATATTCACTCGTTCATAAGTTTTTTATGGGCAGACTGCCCATAGAAGTTGCACTCCCAGCTTTGGGCCATTTCGGCTTCCATTTTTTATTTATTCTCCGGAAACAATTTAATTCCCCATTATAGCATATCAATCGTCTTGGAATATATGACAAAAAATACTTCATAACTTACTGGTAATACCATAATTTTTTACTAGTAAAATCATAAATGATTTATGGTATTTGTCCGAATCATAATCTTTATAATATACTCAATTAAAACTTATAATATATCTCCTAATTTAATTCATTAATTCAATTATGATGAGAGAATTTTGACCAAATCATTAAAATTTTATGATTTATTGGTAAAATTATAAATATTTAATATTTTATTATATTTATCAAAATTATAATTTTGTAATTATTAGCAATTAGCTCAAATAGTCTGTCAAAGAAGATTCTTTAACTTTCTTTTTTTGCAACGTGGAAAATCACTTACTTGCTCTTTTGAAAAGATTATGTGAATCATAGTCAAAGTTAAACTTGAGTTCAAGCGTGAAGCGTCAGGCTTAATCTTTGGCAATTGGGATGAAATCCTTGATCACAATATATGATAATGATCAAAATGATTGGGGTGAGTGGTTCGAATATTTTATATATTTTTTTTAATAATATTTGAACTATATTTTATATAGGATTGATTTCAAGATTTTAAATTCGGATCTTCATCCTATTAGAACTTGAAAATAGATCCTACGGTAAACTTATGATATAGTACGAGTTCCAAATATATTTCTGGGACTTATAAATGATATATTTCATTGTACAAATTTCGTATATCATATTAGAATATATTTATTTATAAGTTTTATGATAAAAATTTTGAGTAATGATTCTTATTCTAATTCTTGATACTTAACATGTTGGATTCAAAATCGTAACTGATTTTAATTAATTTCTTAAATTTGATCTTAAACTCTATTCGAATTTAATTTGAACTTATTTGAAATCTATCTAATTGAATAAATTTTAATCAATTTTGAATTTACCTAATATTCATGCACACCTCTGAAAATGACGGCTGATTGGCTGACTGAGACCGGTTCTTTTATAAACATTGCTATTGTTATGTGAGTTGACTGCTTATTGTCATCAAATTGGCGAGAATTGACTTTCTTTCACTAGTAAGCGCAATCAATATATTCCTTTAAAAAATAGACAATATACGAGGATATAAGTATTAATTATTCCATTCATTTTCAGTTTTTTTGTTGACTTCTGTGACGCATTTTTTACATAGTCATTGAGAAATTACTAATGAAAATTATTATATTTTTGTATTAATAAATAAAATTTTACCGAGTTCAATAAATTAAAATTGATATTATTTTCATTAGAAAAATATGCTTTCAATATATATATATATATAATATAAATTTCCATTTTAATTGAAACTAAAACAAAAGAAAATAATTTTTGATAACCAAAATTAGGGGTGTACATGAATAACAAGTGGATTCGAAACCGATTAGAACCTACCAGATTGCGTAGATTTCGATTAGATCCGAATTAAATTCAGGTAGGATTCGGAATAAAAATTAAAGAACCGATTAAAAGCGGTTATGGTTCCAAGTCCAACACATCGGGGTACGCGGAATCTATTTTAGAATTTGTACTGGAATCTATTTCGGAATCGAAACCTGTGATTTCAGGTAAGGTCCAGTTCTAAGTTCCAACAGGGTAAGATCTGATTCTAAAATTTAAGAACCGATCCTATATAGAATAGAATCCGGGTATCATAAAAAATAAAAAATATTCGGATCTACTCACCCCTAACCAAAATAACACGTTAAAGTCTTAAAATCTAAAAATCTATCGCTAATTAGTATTAACCTCCTATAATACATAGGTGGAATTATAATATCAACAATAAACAATTGAATTTTAAAACAATAATATGAAACTACTAAAAATAATAACATTTTTAGAAATAAGTAAAACATTGTTTCGGTAAATTTAATAGATAAATAACACTTAAATGATACTATTAAGAGAATGACTTATAAAAAATTGCAAAGTAAAAAAAATGAAGACCTATTCATCAATGTAAATAAATATTAAATAAAAATTTTGAACAAAACAAAATAAAGTATCAATGCATTTTAAATTACATGCTAACTTAGTCATTATAAACTTTACAATACTTCTTTTTAACTACATTATTTATATGTATTAATAATTTTCTTTGTCAAAAATATCTTTTTTCCAGACCTACAAATAATAGACAGTTATCCCATTAAATAAATTGTAACAATTGATATTATAATCAATGCTATCCTCCTCAATATACATTAAAGATAAGTATTAAGAATTAGTATATAAGAGTTAGGTATCTTAGTATTGTTACGTCTCTCCTAGCGTCTTCTTTACTATGTCTTTAAAGTTTCATGTTGCATTGAAATTTATGCATTGATCAAAAAATTTGTGCTTTAAATTATTCATTACATGAAATTATAAAAGTATTATGTTTTTTTTCTTTCTTTCAATTGGATCCAAACATAATTTCTGAAGAAGTTTTTTGAGAATCTCATATAATTCCATCGTATGGGAAACTAAACGAAACTTCATATAAAATGAGATTTTAATACACTAACAATTTTGTAAATCATGATGGTTCAGAAGTTTATAAATTAATGAGCAGTTGAGCACACATTCACCTATATGGTTAACTACAATAAAGTATCAATTAATTTGTCATCAAATATAAATTGATGCAGGTGGGCAAAATCCGACCCGACCCATATAATTTGAAAAAAAACCAACCCAATAATTTAATTCGAGTCAGATTATTCGGGTAAGTCGGGCCAAGTTTGAATTTTAGGGATTTCATACCCCTTATCCGAGTTGGGTCGGGTTTTGACCCGACCCAACCGATGCTGACCCCTATTCACTAGTGTTGATTTGTAACCCGACCCAACCGATGCTGACCCCTATTCACTAGTGTTGATTTGTTTTTGAATTGAAAATAATATAATATTTATAATCAGAATATATCCATAGTTAAAAATTATGAATCTAGAAATTTTGAATATGAGAATTTCTCATATTCATATTATGATTTAAGAAAAAAAATTCAAAAAATAATAGCTAAAATTAGCAAAGAATACATCGGTAGTTCAAAGTTTTTTTTAGTCATTCAACAAGAGCTAATTACAATAATGAAATTAAATATGGAGATCGATCTTTATTCCAGACGAAATTTTGGTGCTTGAGCTTTGAATTTTTTGCCAGCCAATCAGTTGCACGATTGCGCTTGATAAATTGAAACTTGATGTCTATGAAATTACCTACAAGGTCTTTAATATCAATTATAATGTTTTTTTATTTCCCAAAACATAGTCGATTGATTGTTGCAAATATCGATTATAGAACTCAAATCACTTTCAATAATAACATTCTTATACTTTTATTTCCAAGCATGCATGAGAGCCTCTTTGATTGTCAGCGCTTCGTTAATAAGGATAGAACAATTAAAATGATATAAACTAGCAGCAATAAAAATATTTCCATTATCATTTCTGCCCATAAATACATAACCAGTATTTTGATCAGCATTGATGGCACCATCAATGTTGTTCTTAACCCAAGAGGAGACAACTTCCAGAATTCCAGCCAACACTATCACGAGTAGAACTTATAGTATTCTTGCCCTCAGACTTACTATCACCAAAATTCTCCGCATAGTGAACACTCAGGGCTAATGTACTTGAAAACACAAACTTAATATGGGGGCTAACATTCTTAAAGACAGCATTATTCCTAACAATTTGTAGCAGGCTACGATGAACACGTTTATTCGTCACGATTAGCCAACAACATCCTTATCCTCTATGTGATCCATAGACTCATCATTTACCCTTAAGCCTCAGGGTGAAAGCCTGAAGTGATAGAAGCACTTTCTTCAACCTTTCTTTAGTATCAGGATCAATTAGATCTCCATTTGAATAATCAAATTTTGGAGGCTGCTGGTGGAATGCCTGGACATAGAGTTCTGGCTTATTGATGAAATGAAGGTCTACGAAGACCCCAACCTGACGAAGATGATACTGAGATTTTGCGCCTCCATGAGAACCACCGGCACTCACAATGGCAGCAGGCTTGTCCGCCCAGAGATTTGTGCCTCTTGATCCCCAGTCAATTGCATTCTTCAGAGGAGCTGAGCAAAACCAGGGAAAAAGCGTCAAGAGATGAGATCCATATACTTTTACCGTGAAGATGTCAGTTAAAATCATCTTAAGTAGGTGTTTGGCCGTCCGTGAGTAAAAATGCAAATCTTACAAGTAGCAAGTGAGTTAATTTGTTTGGATGCTTGAATATGTAATTGTAACTTATAATAGTAATCAACTTGTATATCTAAACTCCAAATTTGTATATCTAATTAATCTTCTAGTAGACTCCCCTAAAATCAACTAAAAGACTCATTAATTAATAAGATGCCTATTTTAACCAATGTATGCAGTTACCTGCAAACAATAAAGATCAGTATGACATGAACCCTACTCACCTACTACACAAAAGAACAACCGGAAAATGGAGAAAACGTGGAAAAGAATAATGATCAAAATTAGCATATCTGATCTGTTTTGTCCTATTCGTCTCTAAAAAAATGCCTCACTTGTGAAAGCGTGGATCTAATTATATGGCACTTGTTTCCACTCTTACTTGCCGTCATCAAAACAGATCGCAAGTAAATGAACCAGAAACAAGTCAAGGTTTTGGAGGAGGGTTACCAGTCATGGAGTAGTTGTACTCGGGCGAAGCAAAGAGGAAGGCATCAGCCCCGCCGATTTTATCCCGGAAGGCCTCCACGGGCTCCGGGAATCTGCCGTCGACCTCGAGGTCGGTGTTGACGAAGGGGAGCGGCGCGATGTCCACCAATTCGACATTCATCCCGGTGATGGACTCCTCGGACAGCTGAATGGCTACAGAAGCAGAGGGAAGGAGCGATAAACTAACTGCAGGACCATCGAAAGGGAGGATCTGAAGAGAGAGGGGTTGATGGAGACTTACCTGAGCGGATGAGGCCGCGGTGGAAGGAACCCTTGCGGAGGGAGCCGCAGAGAGCGGCGACCTTGATGATGGGCTGCGACGCCAACAGAGCCCCTTCCATTTCTGCCACCTCTTCTCGCCTGTTGTTGGTGGTGCTATGGATGTGCTGCTCTGTCCAATATATAGACTCCATTATCCAGCTTTGGGCCATTTTCGAGAGTGCAATTAATTACTCGAGCAATAAATTAGCTATTTATTCCACTAACTTTTAGGTCGGATTGTAGAAACAAAAAAATCAAGGATTAAAAATCAAATTTTTACCCTAAAATTGTTGAAAAATGAACTCGAATTATTAAAAATGAATAAAAATATTTTTAAATTTATTTTTTGATAAAATTTTTAATCTTAAATAAATAAAAATAATTAAAAAAAATACTGATATTTTTACTCACTTGAAAAAAGTTCTTTCTGCTATTAGAGACGAGTAAAATTATTGATATTTTTAAATTATTTTTATTTATCTAAAAATAAAAAATTTATCAAATTTCTTTTAAGAGTATTTTTATTTATTTGTAATAGTTTGAGAATATTTTTTTAATTATTTTTATTTATTTAAAAATAAAATTTAATCGAAGAATAGTTTAAGATATTTTTAATAGTTCGAATTAAAAATCACCGATAATCCATAAATCAAATGACGCGCGTCACAGGCGGTGTGCCTCTTAATCTCTTATGCGTGCTTCCAGAATTTTCCCATGTGGGGGCACATGACATGAACCAAATTATTAAAGTTATTCTATAGAAAAATCAAAATTGAAAAGCAAGAAAATTATGAAAAGTACAATGTTCACGTGACAATTCTAATATTCTTATAATATACAGATAATTTTATTAAAGAAATGCTACCAAAAAATAATGCAAAATTATATAATTTTAATTACTTTCAATACTTAACTTAAATATATTTATAAATAGGTTTATATATTAGCAATAGTAATTATCAATTACTAACAGAACACTTCAAAAAACAATTAATATTCAATTGACTATTAACCTCAATCATTAGCAATTAGCTCAAATAGTCACGTAAAAGAAAATTATTTAATGATATATTCATTTTATTAGATAAGATATAATAAAATTTAATAATAAATAAGGATGAATTAAATATAAATTTTTAAAATTCAATATACATCATATATAATATTAATTATATATATATTTTTTTTTAATTCATACATTAAATAAATAATAAATATTAATTTATTTTTTATCATATTTTTTTTTATCCTATGAAATAAACAAGCATTAAGTTTTTTTTTATCTCATCTAATATGCGGTAGTAGTTGTTTATTTTATTAAGAAAAGATAAATAAAAATGAGAATTCTATTATTTTTTATCAAAAATATAAAATCATAATATGTGATCAAAGATAGAATTTTAAATTTTTAAATAATTTATAATATATTATCATCAATTATACTACTAGAATTCTATGTTTGATCGTACTTTGTTGGTTGGGCAAATGCCAGGTGGAAAATCACTTACGTGCTCTTTTGAAAAGATTACGTGAATCGTGTTCAAAGTTAAATTTGAGTTCAAGCGTCAAGCTTAATCTTGGCAATGGGGATGGAATCCTTGATCATAATATAATAATGATCAAAATGACGGACTATTTTGGTTTTTGCTTGATGGGCTGACTTGGATCGATTCTTTTATAAACATTGTTATCGTTGTGTGAGTTGACTGCTTATTGCCATCAAATTGGTAAGAATTGACTTTCTTTCACTGGTAAACGCCATCAATATTTTCCTTTAAAAAATAGACAGTATACGCAGGATATAGTTATTTCAAATTTTTTGTTGACTTCTCACGCATTGTCTACATAGTCATCGTGAAATGACTAATGAAAATTATTATAATTTTCTATTAATAAATAAAATTTTACCGATTTCAATAAATTAATATTGATATTATTTTTATTAAATAAATATACTTTCAAAAATTTTAAAAATTTAAAATAATTTCTGGACACAACTAAAACTATTGGTTCCGATCGAATTAGACCCAACATCGCCCTACAACCCAATTCGAGCCAAATTAGACGACTTTGCCTGGGGCACTCCACCCGATCGTACTCCCAAATCTGACTCGAGTCGGACCAGACGGCTTCGTCCAGGGGCTTCACCCGACCATATAAGTACATTTATGTCATTCATTATCACGAGAGATATGTCATTGCAGACCCGATATCTCCGAGATCGGCTTTGACCCATTTTGAGCAATATCCATGTGAGATTATTGGGCGGCGCGCCATCACCTCCACATGCAATAAATATAAAAATGACACGTCTCAAGTACTATAGGTTCTATTTTCTATTACCTCCACCTTGGAGTCCCGGCCATTATCTTGAACGTCAAAGTATCTTTTGCAGGTTCTCCCATCACGCCGGAGTTACACATGATCAGGAGAAACATTGAATCGAACCACTACTTTGATCCCCACGCATGAACATTTTACGCCCACTATCGGGCCGAGTAAAACTTACCTCCCCACAATGGTTGGAACCTGAAGCCAAATAGCCGCCGCTACACACCAACGACAATGACCCAACGACGACGATCATCTTCAATCTAGTGACGTTGAACCAACAAGGAGCGTGCTCCGGCACCAATCCAGCCTCCCCCATAAGAAGCCCAGTGTTAGATAAACGACCTGGAGGCGGAGAACCAACAGTTAGCAGCCCATGTCGAGATACTGATACGGTTCCGGGGACAATCTCGGCAAACCACGAGCACGCTGCTCTATTCAAGAAGAAAGCAACCGCTCAAAAAGGAGAAGACCAGTTTCGATTCTTCAAGACGAGATCTCCAGCATCCCCTAATCAAGAAAAGGAGAAAAACCTCAAAGCCATGGAGGTTGTGATCACCCTCCCTATCAATGTAGGATATTTCGCCAAGCACATCACGACAACAAGCCTCCCATCCAAGAGCAAGTTGCCCACTAGGGGCACCGACCCCACTCCCCATTTGCTGGTGAGCGGCCCTCCACAACTAGGATGTAGGATTAGTCCTAAATGACAACTAGCCAAGGAGGTAGAGCTAGCACAACATAAATAGATGAATGAGCAGCAAAGACAAATGATAGAGAACATGCAGACGCTCCTGACGCATCTTGCGGCTCGCCCTGGCGTTGAGTTACCTCATCCTTTCGATCCGTCCTCCTCGACCCAGTCTCCACCGGATCTGTGAGATTATATTTGATGGACTTGAAAAATACTTATTTTGATTATTTTTGAAAAACACATGTTTTGATTACTTTTGGAAAATACTTGCTTTGATTAATTTTGAAAAATATTTTGCATGATGTTGCTTAATTTTGGTTTAAATATAAATATAAATTGATTTACATTTCGTGTTTTGTATATTGTACAAATTGTGTGTATTTAAATTGTAAAGCTGAATTTTAGAATTTTTTATTTAGATATAAGGAAAACATTATTAATAGCTTACCAATGACTCGAGACATCACTAGTCGAAACGAACAATCAGCAATAGTTCGGGCGACCACTGGGGCCATCGCTAATATTATATCAGCGATGGCCATAGGAGTTTGATAATATTATTTACAACGACTTAAACACTCGTTGCAAATTATCAGTGACAGTTTGTTAGCCACGAACTTTAGCAACAGCTTGCCCCATCAATGATAATAATCACCAATGACTTAGCAACGACGACTAGAGCCACCAGTGATGGTCGATATTCTTGTAGTGCAAGACACGCGACTGCAACCCCGTTCGTTGGTGCTTACCATGTAATGTAGTTCGCTAACTCCCGTCGCACAATTGTTAAGAAAAATATTTTCAATACAATTGACAATAAAACCATTATATAATGTTATGAATGCATTAAAACTCAGCGAGAAGAATGATAGTTTTTTCAAGTTTAAATTTTTTAATTATATTTTATGCTTATGAATAATATTTATTAATTTTTATATATAATATAATGAATTGTTTTTTAATATATATATATTTTTTATCAATTATAATTTATTATAATTCCCGACTCCGTCGCTGCCCATGAATTAACTATAGAAACAAAATCCCTTTATGGTATGGAGTTTGGTAAACATTGATTTTTCTTTTTTTTGGTAAAATAATAAACAAATATCTTTTATGATTTTGATTTTTTTTTCCAAAAAAAAACTCATCAACAAGATGATGTAGCAATCAGTATCCGAAAAACAAGAACATAAAATCAATGACCGTGCACCCTGCGCTTGAATCCTGCTTGTCACCATATTCCTCGTCAAACCTGGTGAGGATTGATGATTTTTATAACTTAACGTGTTGTACTTGGGCACATTATCGATTGCCCTTTGTAGAGAGTGAATGAGAGACAATTGCTTACGCCCTCTACAATGGGTAAATGAACCAAGCCCTTCTCACAGCGATGAGACAGCTTGGTGTCAAGCACATTTCACAAACACAGGGGACACGAGTCAGTGGCGAAGCCAGACCCTTCGCCACTCCCCTGAGTGAGGTGTGCAATCTTTTTAAATTCTTAGTAATATAACCTAATTTTTTATATAATTAAATCTAAACTAAATTATTTAATTCATGCATGTTAATCTATATTTTAATTAAATTAAAACTACATATAGGTTATTTAATTAATCTAATTTAGTTAAATTATAATAAATCTATGTTCTTTAATCTAATCAAAATAATCTTAACCAAATTGATTAAATAATTAAAACAATTTATTTAATTTAAGTTAATCATAACTATTTAAATTAAAGTATCATAAAACTAAGTTGTTTAGTTAATCCAAATTAATCTAACTAATTAAACTATGTTATTTAATTTAATTCAAAATTAATTTGACTATTTTAAAGAACTGTTTTTTTAATTAAATCAAATTAATCTAACTAATTAAATTAATTAATTTAATTAAATTCATCATTAATTATTTTAATTAAATTAAAACTATATTAGGTTATTTAATTAAATAAACTAAGTTATTTAATTTAACTGAAACTGAGCCTAACATTTTTAATCAAAATAAAATAAAATTTAATCCAAATTGATTAACTTAAAATTGAACTATTTTATTTAATTTAATTCAAATTAATCATAGATATTTTAATTAAATAAATACAATTAAAATTAATATAAGTTATTTTATTTAATTGGAATTCATCTTATATAATTTGTTTAAGTTAAAACTAAACTAGTATATTTATATTTAATGCAAATTAAATTAAAACTAAGTTAAATTATTAAATTAAATGTGATTATTTAATTTAACCAATGTAAATTAATAGCTAAAGAAATGAATAACAAAAATATAAATAACACATCATATAACTAATTATAATTAAAGATTATATAATTGAATTTATAATTTAACAGAAAGACTTAACAATAAGTATGAGACTTATAAATTTATATATATATATATATTCAAAACAACAGAAACCAAACTTAAAAAAGTCAAGTTGCACTCCGGGTTGGGTAAAGAAGGCATAGGACATGTGGTCGTCTCGCCAACTGGCTGAATGCTTCCATTTTCTTCCCAAGCAGGATCACTTTTATTCATTTGATAATCTTCATTTACATTTATTACATCAGGTACATCTTCCTGTACACAGTTCAAACATTCTTCTAAATTCATTACAACAGTAACCTCATCTACACTCTTATTAACAAAAATTAAATCTATACCTATTTGAGATTCCTTGCATACTTCATGATTACTTTCTGTGGCATCAGAGTTCATTCTTCTCCTATTCAACTCAAGATTCTCTATAAGACATACATTTTTTCCATCCATAGTTACATCCTCGTAATCCCCTGTAAACTTAATCTTTTCCTTGCCTCTCATTGACTCTTTAGGACTACTACAGTAATTAGCATTTAAGAACTCTAAAAAAGTCTTACTGCAACTTAAATCAGTTTCAGTAATCCCTTTGGTAGAAACTCCTCCGTACTCCCAAATACCAAAAAGTTGCTATACAAAGTTACAAACCCAGTTTAGCTGCAGAATGTGCTATCATATTTAAATCCCTGCTTCTATAACTCCATTCATTAACTCTCAGCTCCCTTCCCAAAGAAAGGATGTTCTTTACAAGACACCCCAAATCCCATGGAACCTTTTGCAATCCATTTAAAATTTCAATTGCATTTCTGCAGTCAGAACAAACTCTGAAATTACTTATCAATTTTTTTCTTACATTGTCAATGTTGTACCATATCGAAGAGAGTTCTGCCTTTAATGAATTCCCAGCTTTTGTAGCTCCAGCTCCTATCATCCTCCAATTACCCTTTTCAGCCAACAAAAACCTTGCTCGAGCCTCAATACCACACTTCCATGTAGCATCACAGTACAATGTAGACTCCTTAGGAAACTTCAGACAAATCATGTTATTCCTTTGGTTAGCATCAATACATGAAGAATCTGTATTACCATATTCCATAACCAATCTATAAGCATATGAGGAGATAGTAAATAAACCTTGCATCTTTCCACAAAACTTAAGAGCATCTCCCCTGATATCTTATCAAAAGTCTCACCTTCTTTGAGCCAATCATCATGTTTCCAGTTATCATTCATTTTGAAACTTATTCCTAGCTTCTTTTTAGCAAGTTGCCAGTAATTTCTAGCAAACATACACTCAAAAAATATGTGTTTACTATCATCTACTTCCTCTTTACAAACATGACATTTAGCCGATTCAACACCTGTAAATTTACTGAACCAGCTACATGTAGGAAGTCTTTTTCTTATCAGTTTCCACACAAATATTTTAACCCTCTCTGGAGTTTTTAGCTTCCATATTGTTCTCCAATTGAACTCTAGTTCTTCATGTGTTTCCTCTTTTCCTTTCACCTGACAGTAGGCTCTTTTTGTTGATAGTCTATCATCCATGCTAAAAATTCATACCCATCTATCTTTGCCATCTTCTCTTGTTAAACTGATGTCTTCTATCCTGTTTACTAATTCAGACCCAAAGCATCTTTTCAGGATATATATCTCTTCTCCATTCAGCTTCCTCTATTAACTCACATACCATCTCAAACTTCTTTAATTCTTCAACGTTGATGAAGGTTGGCCATAGCCTGAGTGGAGTAACATCAATCCATGGATCATTCCACAAATTCACTTCCTTTCCATTCTCTATACAAATTTTCAGCCCATCTTTAAGTACATGTAAATTGTCGCCAATAGCTTTTCCACACCAGGATAGCTTCTTCTCTGATTTGTCCATCCAAGGATGTCATTTAACAGTTTGAGTATTCAGGATTCTACACCATTTTTCCTGCTCCTTATTCAACAAGGGGAGAATTCTTTTTGCCATGGCTGTTTTTTTCATTACCCTCAAATCTCTAATTCCCAGCACCCACTGATAAATATATTTTACTCTACTTACTTTCTTGTATTTTTTTGATGAACTGATGTAGACATCGGTAGGTATAGAGACAAATTAAATTTGAAGCGCTTAGCCACGAAAAGGAAGAATAATCGAAGAGAAGACGTTCCAATTGCAAATTTAGGCCGTGGAAATTCAAGATGAAGAAGAGGATTTGGAGACTTTGGCAGTGTTTGGTTGGATGAAATATATGAGGAATGAAATACTATTCCTTATGCCCCACTTATTTTCTTATTTGGTTGTAACTTATAGACAATATATAGGTGGACCATAAGGAATAGATAAAAATACTATTCCTCATGCATGAGAAATACTATTCCTTATCTCAACTCAAGAAATAGTATTCTTTATCTATTTCTTATGATATTTTCCTATATTATCTATTAATATTTATAATATCACATAAGAATATAAAAAATTAAATTATTAAATTAATTTTAATAATTACATATCTTAAATAGATAATTACTATTTTATTTATTAAATATTATTTTAATATTTTTTTAAGATTTAGTTTTTTATAAAAACAAAATAAATTATAGGTTTTATTATTTTGAATTAATAAATTATTTTACATTAACCCATATTTTTATATATTTTATCAATTAAAATAAATTATAATATTAACTATTATATTTTTAGAATGGCATTTTGGTCATGTTTCTATATTGTGTCATTCAATATTTATAATAAAAATATAAAAATTAAATTGCTAAATTAATTTTAATAATTACATATCTTAAATAGATAATTATTATTTTATTATTAAATAATATTTCAATAATTATTTTTTGAAGATTCAATTATTTTTTTATGAAAATAAAATAAACAATAGTATTTTATTATTTTAAATCAATAAATTATTTTACACTAATCCATATTTTTATTATGTTGTTATTAATTAGAATAAATTATATTTTTATTATGTTGTTATTAACTAGAATAAATTATAATATAATTTATGATATTTTTAGAAGTGCATTTTAGTTATTTTTCTCTCAATTCATTATTTATTTTTTATGTTAAGCAAACAAAATAAATATATTCAATTTAATTAATAAGAATATTTTGATCATTTAACTTTTTATTTCTTATCTATTCCTTATGCTAATCAAATAAAGTAATACTATTATTGACATATTTACAATGTCAACCAAATAAGATAATATTATTCATTGTCTATTCCTTAAGAATTCACTCTATCCAACCAAACACCCTTGTAATATTTAAAATCTGCATGTAGTATTTAATAGATAGATAATGTCATTAATTAAGGAAAATGTGTCATTATTAAGAAAATTCGGATGTCGACAAGGTATTTAATGAGAGCATTAAGGAAATCTAACTTATTTCCTTTTACAAATGGCTAAATAAATATCTTTATAATTTAGAATTCTTAACCTTATATTTTTAATCTCAAATTAAGTTTGGAATATTTTAAACATTGATATCATAATATTCTTATTAAATTTATTCTTTTTTTCCTTGATGATAATTGAATTTTGTGCGCATAATAATTGAAATATCTTAATTAAGTAATTTTGTTATGATTTTATTATAATTTATTAATATTAATTACTGACATAGTGACATATTTTGGTTGCTTTCCCAAATTAAGGTATTAGGGTGTCCATCGAGAGCGATATCAAGCTCAAGCGGGCGCGAACGATAAGATTCGGGCACTTAATTACGATACAAAATACTACAAGCATTGTCCCCTCGACTGCATATTGTGCTGCTAGTTTATGCATTGTTGGGCTTTATTTTCATATAATTAATAATAAAAATATTGCTTATCTTGAGCAATATAACTTATCTTCACATATTCAGTTGTTGTAGAATGTTCCATTGTCATGAACAATTTCGTAAATCATAATTAATGGATTATATATATATATATATATAAAGAAGTAATCAAGGTATTTGTTCCCCTCCTTATGTCTTGGATTTCATATGCTTTTTAGCTTAGTATTGAGTTTACTTGGATGGTGAGGGTGAGGTCACTGTCACTCTCATCCCTACTCTCAATAGTGACATACAAGTCTATAGAATATATATATATATATATATATATATATAAAATTAGTGCACGTGGCAATAATTAATCTAATTTACTCTAGCAACTCTCCGCGACAGAGGCAAAGATGATGATCGATATTTTTTTTTAACAAAAGAAATTTGTATTCATTTCAAGAGATACAAAGAGATCAATTCAAATAGAGGGTGAAAGGTGAAAGACATGATGGTCGATCTTCTATCCTCAAACACAAAGATTATATTTCCCCGAAAATGATTTATTTAATTCTTTAGCCGCCTTAGAGCATATTCTCGATCCCAAAGAATCTCTTCCCTGCCTACACATATATATTATATGCATTAGATCTGCAACAAACTATTATCTAATTAACACACAGATCGATGTAAGTTAAACTATTTTTTAACGTAATAAAAATCAGATAATAATTATTTATGATCCAGATCACGATCACAATGTTTGCTGCCCCAGTCGATCCTTCTTCTTAATCATGTAGATAATTATTCAACATATTAAACAATACATCTTCTAACTCAGAGAGAGAGAGAGAGAGAGAGAGATGGGAAATAGATTGCCATCAGCGTAGGGAGAACACAAGAAACCCAACAAGTATATATGAAGGACGAAGGCAATTAACGCAGTAACTACGTACGTACTCCTCTTCTTCACTCAAGAAGCAACAGCTGAATGCTTCTCCCTCGCCTTGCCAGCACCGGCGCTGCGCCCGCCGGGAGGCAGCGCCTTCCGGCCACCATCACCAGCACTCGCAGTACCCTTGCCGCCATCAGCTCGCGCCGCATTGCTGACATCAACAGTCGTCTCTGCGCCCTCGTTAACTCTTGCCTCTTTCACCGGTGGCTCCGCTTCACTGATAACGACGTCGAATGATGCAGGAAGAGACTGCGAGGCTTGTCGCCGGTGGCGAGACATGGCGAGCAGCAGCTACGCAGAACTGTGCTGCAGATAGAATACACTTGATGGGGATCAACTTCAAGTAGAGATATATATAGGAATTGCTGGGTAAGTGTATATAGGAGATATAGTAGAGCCGTAGAGGTTGGGTGGGTCCAGTTGTAGGAGATGTGAGGTTGGGTGGGTCACACGTGAGTCATCATGGTCCACTTGGGTTGGGATGCCCAACTCTTGCCTTGGATGCACTCTTATTATTTGCGTGTGATTATGAATCACCACATACTTTGTCGCGCCCTCGTGAACATGACGGCCCCAACTTCATCGGACAAGTTTTGTAACGGACAAAATTTTCTTTACCTACTCATATGCTGGTGACCCTCCCGTACACCGGTCAATCGTCAATTGACACTTGGCGATTAATTATTTTAATTAACCAAAACGGGTAGAGTCAATTTCATTTTGATCAGGTAGGTAATGAGGTAAAAGTAGAACTAATTAAACGGGTATCCACTTATCGAAGATTTTTCTAACCATGCACACAACAAACATGCATAATTGTCAGAAAAGTCATATTGTATTATTGCGGACAAGAAGGGCACGTCACTTAATCACGAGGAATGGGATGCCACGTGGACACTCTAAGTTCATCTCGAACCTAGGTTTACTAAAATTGAACCTAATATAATTTATACTGAACCTAAAGTAAAAATGAGCTTATGTTACAAATAAATGAACCTAGCATTTTTACTTTATGTTCAGTATTAATGATCATATGTTTAATGACAAGGAAGGCGTCAGTATATTTTTTTTTATTTTTTATTTTTTAAAAATTCGTGTGTAGCAAAAATGAGCAGGTGCGACGCCTGCTCGTTTTCGTTGCAGACAAAATTTGAGTTGGCGCGCGGCTCGGCGCGCCTGCTCGTTTTCGCTGCACGTAAAAATCGAGTAGGGCAGAATGGGCGGGAACCAGTTCCGCCCGTTCGATCTCCGCCACGTGGTCGGGGCCTATGCATCGGATCTTCGCTTGTTCGATCTCCGCCACACGTCGAAAATCGAACGGTCGGGGCCTACGCTGCCCGATTTCCACCGCGTGGTGAAAATCGAGCAGGCGCGGTTCGCCTGCTCGCGCATGTTCCAATTTTGCAGTGCAGAATTCAAGTTTTGAATTCCACACTACAATTTTTTTTAATTTTAATTAATTTTAAATAAATTTAATTAAATAGAAATTTATATTTAATTAAATAGAAATATGAGGAAAAGAAAAAAATATATACTAACCTTTTAAAAATTTTGATGATTCGAATTAAAAATTTGAACAACTTTGATAACCTAAAAAGAAGATAAAAAAAGATTAGTGAAGAAAAAAAATGAAAAGAAGAAAATAAAAGAGGAGAGGATAAAAGAAAAAAATAGATGAAAAGAAACAATAGAAGGAAAGAAGAATAGAAATGAAAGAGGAGAAAAATTAAAAAGAATAGAGATATAAATAGAAGTAGAAAAATAGGGTACTGGACTGAACAACTCAACTTCTCAACCATTTGGCACGTAAAATGTGTCTAAGGGATAAGAAAAAAATTTGATCGGTGTACTGGACAACTTATGCATTTTGTAATCGTTGAAAACTACTATACAAGAAAATGTGTGCTCCGGACAAGCATGAAATCCTTAGAACAATACCCTTGCTCCTCTCATGTTTCTTCCTAATTATTTCACACACCTCCTGCTTCTCATGTTAGTAATAAGTGACCTCATACTTGAGTGCAACTTCTATGGGCAGTCTGCTCATAGAAAACTTATGAATGAATGGATATAGACTTTACGCGACTGAATATGAATAGAAAGAGAATGAATATGTTCAGCGACTGAATATGAATAGAAAGGGAATGAATATGAATATATTAATTCTTTTTCCATCCATGTTCGATCGCTTGAAACCTATATTCACTCAGTTCATAAAAACTTATATGAGCAAACTGCCCATATAAGTTTTTTTCCTCGTACTTGTTGCTAATTATTTCACACATCTCCCGCTTCTCATGTCAATAATAGGTCACCTCGACGACAAGTAACCTAATATATTTTCTGTTTAATGTCGTGAAAGAAAAAAAGGGAAAAGGGAACAACTTCTTTTCTTGTACTTGCTTGTAGTAGTTTGTTTTCTATCCCGTAGTGTCATGTCAATTATGCGCATCAAATGCACATAGTTCTCTAATTTAAATTTAAAATTTGACTCAATAACACTCTTGAGTTTAATATAAAATAATACATTAAATATATAAATTTTAACAAAATAACAATTTGAGCTAATATTTTATACCAAAAGTTTGTAAAGGAAAATTGGAAATCTTACTAAAGTAATTTTGATTTTCAGAATTTGAGTAGTATTAAATATTTCATTTGTACCTAAAGTATACATGTTTAATACTATGGTACTTAAACTTTAAATTTTAACAAATTGACAGCTAATATTACTTTGCCATGACATCCTAATTGGATCATTTTTTTTTAACAGGAAATATCTTGTTCATCACATTATTAATGATTTTCCTACACGGCATCATTAGTGAGTAAAAAGTAAAATGTAAATATAAGTATTGTAATGAAACATAATAATTCAATAAAAATGAGTGCCCCGGTTTCAACTTGGGCACACAAATTAAGCTTAAATAATTTTTAATTATGATCACTGATCATTCCAACATGACAACAGTGAACAAGTTATTTCCCATTGAAAAAAATATGACGTGAAAAGTCCGTATTTTCGCATACATTTATTTTATAATAAAAATAAAAAATCATAATAACTGATCATATTAGAAATTGAATCTTAAATCTTTAGGTGCTCAAGTGATAGTAGCATCCAAGTATGTTGCCTAGATCTTGAGATCAATCTTTAGTTGTAGCACTTTGTGCATATTTTTCATATTTTTGTACGTCTTGTGCGTACATTATTATGTTTGCGGTGTATAATAGTTGTATTATAAA
Source organism: Canna indica (assembly GCA_034359265.1). Taxonomy (NCBI): domain Eukaryota; kingdom Viridiplantae; phylum Streptophyta; class Magnoliopsida; order Zingiberales; family Cannaceae; genus Canna; species Canna indica. Next base: position 2,848,214 of record CP136891.1, read on the forward strand.
TCTAAACTATTTAAAGATTATCTTGATTATATTTTAACTAATGTGAGACTTTAACATACCCCCCCACGCCCAAGATTGGACATCTGGAGCGTGAAGTTTTGCAGAACTAGACATCTGCGAGTGGCATAATACACTACTAGAAATTGAGTCTTCAGCAACGGCTATCAGCAACGGCCGCTCAAGCTGTTGCTATTTGCAACGACATTCTTACGGTCGCCCGAGCCGTTGCAAATATGTTGTATCTGCAACAACTTTCTAACGGATAAGTGAGTCGTTGTTGATGCTAACTTATTAACAACGGCTTTTCTAACGAGCGAGTGAACCGTTGCTGATAAGTTTATATAGGGCACGCGATGGCGTCCGACCCTTCTTCCTCCCGCTGCTGCCGCCGCCGCCTCCTCCTCCCGCCTCTCACCGCCGTCGCCGACGCCGACGACGCCTCTTCCTCCTCCCGCTGCTGTCGACACTGTCAGGTATACATCGTCGGCCGGCCGTCTCTTCCCGTTGCGGCCGGCGGGAAATCCGACCGAAACCCTAAAAATAGAGTTTTGGCCGGCGGCGGTCAGGCGATGGCCGCCGCCGGACCTTGTACAATGGCCGGACAGTGTGTCCGACCACTGTACTCCGGCGCCGTAATTTGTAGATTAATATATATTTTTAATTGTTAATTAATTATTTAATTAATTATTTAGATTAATTATTTAATTTGTTAGATTAATTATTAGAGTTTATATTAATTTCATAATTGTCCACTTCGGACGCACGCCGAAATCGTCCACTTCGGACTCTTGCCGAAATCGTCGAATTTGGACTCGTGTCGGAATTGTCCAATATGGACTCGAACTGTCTCGAAACATTTAGAAAATAATCATTCATCCGACGAGTTGATATGTTTCACGTACGCATCGACGAGTCGGATATGATTTAGCAAAACCTTAGATCCGTTCGGGGATTGTATGTTCGTGTAAAAAAAATAGATGATCTTTTATACGACGTACAATTCTTGAATTGTCCCTGATTGGACAATTTGGGAATATAGTTATTTGTACTGCATTTACGTTTTTATTTTAACTGTTAACTAATTATTCTAAATTTCGGCAACATCTCTCTTGTTCTTCGATACGCGCCCAGATGATATGCGTATTCGGAGAACTGTAGGGAGATGCTGTCGAAATTTAGAATGAAGTTAACGGTTAAAATAAGTACTTAGTGCAATATAAATAACATAAATCCCGAATGGAATAGGACAATCTCACCTAAAGACATTAACCAAAGAAATTGTCATTGATTGATAGAATCATGTCGGCTGATCGAAGTTGGATGTACCGACGTCTTGATCGTGGAGCTTTAACGAATGAGTTTCGATTAGGCGTAACGTACTTCCTAAATTTCGCCTATTCGAATCAGAATTTCGTTAGCATCGGTGATCAAATCCGATGTCCGTGCCGCATTTGTTCGAATAGACGATTTTTGGATCGGGAGACTATCACTCTGCATCTATATAGCAAAGGATTTGCACCAAGATATTTTCTATGGACTTGTCACGGGGAGTCACGCGAAGTCGGGACGTCGAGCAATCCTGTCGTTCAGACATATGGTGAATTTTCCTCTGCTGGTGCTTCTTCATCCAGTCAATGTAATCCATATAGAACTATGATACTTGATAGTCTTGGGGGTCAATTCCACCTGAATAATAATGTTGATCGACCAGTTCTTCAGACATCAGTCCCACCAGATACTACAGCGGTTGATATCACAGAAGTACAAACTGCGGTAGAGATTGAATTGCCGAATAAAAAAACTGCAGAATTCATTAGGCACACTTGTATGTATTACTCAATTATCCAGAGATTGAACAATTCATTGAAATATTTGACATTGAGATGATGCAAAAATACTCTATTCACAACGATGAAGAATTAGAGAGATTACGGAATCGTGATTTTCCTACTTGGATTCAGACTTACAGCAAAGATCACAGAGCTGAAATAGATGAAAGAATATTTGAGTTTGTTAGTGGATCGTCGCGACTTGTGTCGTGCTATAGCAAATATTTTGTTAATGAGTATAAATTTCACACGGTTGAATATTCATTTACAAAGAAGACGATGAATGCTGGGGTCTGTGTGAAAGGGACAACCTATGTTGAATGTGATATAGATTTTTATAGACAGGTGGAAGAAGTGATAGAGTTGCACTACTTCGGCTTGAAATCAGTTATTCTACTTAGATGTCATTGGTTCAATACAACAGAAAGGGGCATGAAAGTTCATCCAAAATACAAACTTGTTGAGGTTAATTACAAATCTAAATTGGCAGCAAATGAGCCTTTTATATTGGCATCACAAGCCGAACAAGTATATTACGCGAAGTATCCGACTCGAAATAAAGATAGAGCAGATTGGCGTGTAGTCTGTAAGACAAAAGGTAGAGGAAAAATTGATCTGATAGTAGGAGAAAATGAGCTGATACCTGATATGACACATGGTTTCTATCAAGAAGATGATCCTCCTGCTGTAGATCGTATTATTCCAATACTCGAGGATGCAGACACAACGTCAATTCAATTAGAAGTTGAATATGCTGATGATGACGATCATGAAATTGAGGAAGCTGAAGATGAAGAAGAGGAAGAAGAGGAAGAAGAGTGAGAATTCGAAGACTATTATTCAGATGATGAGGAATAATTGTAAAGTATATATTTTATTAAATATATCTCTACTATTTATACAATAATCTGATTATATGTCTGTTCGACAGATATGTCTGGTCGTGGTTATCGACGCAGGAGAGATTCGGAGTCTCCGATCAGTGAGACTCCAACACTTACTCATGCTGCTGATCCTCCTGTTGCTGATTCTCATGCCGATGATACTGCCGAGGGTAGTACATCCAGACGCAGGCGGCCACGCGGGCCAAACAGGTGGCAGCCTCCACTAGCCACAGATTCACGTAGATTTATTAGCGTGATTGAGGAGTGGTAATATATCATGAATTATGAATCATTACAAATTCATTATATCATAATATAATATTAAAATTTATTTTTGTTGTGCAGGTTCGAGCAAGAAGAAGTGCCGAGGAGCATTTCTTCTACTATTCGACGATACATGCACGGGGCATGGCCTACGTGGTCTCACGTGCCTAGCGAGCACGTCGACATGTTATGGCGCGAGTTTGAGGCACGTATTATTTTTTTATACATGCATGATGATTAATATTGGTACTGATATTATTATTTTGCAGGCTCGCTATACATGGGCCGAGGACCAAAGGCCCTTCATTTACGCTGCCTGGGAGGCTATTTCCCGGGCAAGGTACAACGGACAACTGGGGCAGGCTCAGTCCCAGGCGATGGCCTGAGCTGGGACCACTAACATCGCGGAGACTCGGGGATACGACCCCGATTGGATTACTCCGGATATATGGGACCAGCTCGTGGGAATATGGTCGACGGATCGATGGCAGGAGGTTTCTAAAAATGCGGCTAGAAATCGCATGTCGGGGGGAGCAGCGCGTCACACCGACGACTCTATTGCATTTGTAGTGCACGCGAACCGTATGGTAAGTATATCTTTTAATTATATATTTTATTTATTACTATGTGTACTAATTAATGTATTTATTTTATAAATGTAGACGACGGTGTCGGATGATGGGACTGTCCAGCGACCTTCCCCGATGGCGGTGTTTGAGCGGACTCACCGTCGAGCACATGGGACGGGGGAGTACATCGACAACCGCGCTGCATACATTATGGTAACTATATATTTGTTTAAATTATTCATTATATATTTATAATTTAAGTTTTATGATAAATGTTAAACAAAAAATCAAACTCGAGTAGGAGACCTACAACCAGACGGTGGTGCAGCGCGAGGGCACCCCCGAGGACTTTGACGCAGCAACGTGGGTCGAGGCCGCAGATGGCTGGGACTATGGCCGCGTATATGGCTTTGCAGATAGTGGTCATGCGCGAGCCGTACTAGAGCCACTTGGGGCACCGACCCCTCCGGTCGTTGGTGAGCGGCCGTCCACCTCGAGATCCAGTTATGATCATAGTAGCAGAATAAGGACTCTAGAGGAGACGGTCGTGCGTCAGAGTCAGATGATGGCAGAGATGCATGCTATGCTACGCAACATGTCAGGTCATCCCGAAGCAAGCATCTCTTCGGCATCATCTCATCCATTGTCCTCGAGTCAATCCACGCCGGTGTACACTCAAGCACTCCAAACCCCGCCAAATGATCCAGGCCATCCTCCATCGTCATCGTGAGATTTTTTTTATATTGACTTTTTAACTGAGATATTGGACTTGTTTAATTTATTTTGTTTGGATATTGATACTTCAATTTTGCATTTGAATAGTTTTTATACTATTGTGGATAATTATCACTATAAATATAATTATTTTGATGTATATCTTGGTGTATTTGTGATGTGTGAATGAATGTGTGGATGAGTGTATGGGTGTGTGAGTTATGTATCAGAATGTATCAATGTATCAATGAAAATTTGAAAATTTAAACTTTTCCATTACCAGGTTCACATCATCAGCAACGGCTTTCCCACGGCCGTCCGTGGGAAAGCCGTTGCTAAAAGTGTATCGAAAGCCGTTGCTGATGACCTACAGCAACAGCTTAGCGACGGGATTTTACTAACGGCGTTGCTATGGACTCAGCGGCCGTTGCTATTAATGTCATCCGCAACGGCTTCGGTCAGTGGCAAAACCGTTGCAGATAATATTTATAGCAACGGCCCGAGCGGCCGTTGCTGATCCGTTGCTAAGTTATCAGCAACGCGACTTTCTTCCACGGCTCCATTGCAACGGCTCCGGCCGTTGCTGATGATCTTCAGCAACGGCTCAGCAACGGAATCAGCCGTTGCTGATGCCCATTTTTCTAGTAGTGATATCAACCCCAGGATAGGCTCCGTAGCGAAAGTGAGTCTTCATAGGGCGATTGCCACTGCTTATGGACCCGAACCTGGGTGATCTATCCATGACCAGGATGAAGCTTGGGTGAAACTAAGTGGAGGTCCGAACCGACTGATGTTGAAGAATCAGCGAATGAGTTATGGTTAGGGGTGAAATGCCACTCGAACCCAGAGATATCATGTTAAGAAATTAGTTGGCCTAACTCACCCCAAAAGCTAACTCATGAGGAAAGGATTGCCCAAACTATTTAAAGACTATATTGACCATATTTTAACCAATGTGGAACTTTAACCTACATATTTTATTTTTTACTTACTAATTGACATCATGACGAATGTATTAATTTGTTAAACAAAAATAACATAGGTATCAATTTATTATGCTTTAAAATGGTTTCGTCTATATTCATCAATAAGTGATGAAGCTTCGGTTTACAGTTTTGAAGATGAGTTTAATTTTTTAAGGGGATGTTTGATATCCTGCAAGTACAAATGCTGCAAAAAGTATTTGCATTTAAAAGTAAATATTCGCGAATAAAATTTATAGTCTACTGTTTGGTTGTCTGCAAGTAGAGTTGCAACTTCTATTTGTAAGTATTTAGTTCATCGCAAATGGAAGTTGCAATTACACTTGCAACTTGCATATTCATATCCAGATTTGATAGTTTTAGCACGGTCTGATAGTCCGACATGACAAAATCATGATCGGTTGTCTGTTATCATGTCAGGTATGGGAATGTAGGTTCGGTCCAGCTTGATAGCCTGATAACCAAAGTCAAGAAAAGGGGTGGTCGGATTAGTTTATCATAATCATGTTAGTAGGCTAGGTCGTGACGACTCCGTTTCATTTTCGTGTCGTGCCAAGCTCGGGATCCTAGTCCCAAATTTTTATCGGGTCGGGAAGGACGTCATTGGATGAGCCGCCCCAAGGATTGACAGCGCCGAAAATACCCAACGCAGCAAAGGAGCCTAGATTTGCTGCTTTAAGTGGCGGCGGTTGGTCGCATGGATGTTTGAAATGTGCATTCCAAAACCTATCTCGAGCACAAATCGATCCACGAATCACTAGATGGGCAAGAAATGGCCGATGAGCAATAGAAAAACCTTTGATCTAGATGAAAAAAAGGCCAAAAAAATCACCCAAGAATGATCTAACAATAATATGAAATAATTCATACAGATTTTAGAAGCAATAACAAGTAAATAAAGACAAAAGTCTAAATCTATCATTTTACCCCTATAATAATTCATCAGCTATATCAAAATCAATTTGACCCATAATAATATTATTTTATAATCTAAATCAATATTTAATTTAGTTAAATATTATTTTATATTATTTAATTATTTATCAAAATAAATTAATAATGTTTTATTATTGTATAATACTAAAAATTATAAAAATTATACTAACCGACTTTACATCTAAAATATGACATTATCACCGCATTCAGCGCACAAAAAATTACAACTTTAATATTTATCCCATTTTTATTTAGCGACTTTAAATCATTCAAATTAATTATATATTTTTTCGGATATAATTTTTTTTTTGCAGCTTTCAAATGATATTAAAAATATAACGTGTAAATATTAAATGCTAGAAATTTTTATAGTTAATTAAATAAATTTTTTAATCTATTTACTATAATTAAAATTATAATATTTGCACTTACAACCATCAAACGTACCCTAAATAAAAGAAAAAAAAGGCAGGATCCTATCACTTTATTATTAGTCAGTCACTTCAGTTGTCACAAGTGCTAACACATCGTCGTAGCTTAAAAAAGCACTTTCCATTTTTTTTTTTCTGCAGTTGCAAGTCAAAGATGAACCTTGTTTGTTTAGTTTTTGCTTCACAAATAATCTACCGTATCTTAATTCTTAAGCGAAGAGAAAAAAGAAGGCGGCCATGCCCTGTTTTAAAGTACTAAAATAACAAAGGAAGTATTTATCCCATTTGAATATAATCTTATGTTATGAAAATTATCCTGAAAACATTTCAGTTTTCGGAAAATTAAGGATGGACACGTGGAAGCTAACAACTTTCACACCTTACACGTGCGCGTGCAATAATATTTGGATGGATCAGATCGGCCCAAAACAATCCAAAGATCCGCACACATTTTCTCTCCTGTTGCATGCCGGCTTCCCTTTTTTGTCCGACGTAGTTACTCTCTTCCCTTTTCCGCCAGCATTTGCCTTCTCCGTTCATCGGAACCAAGGCGATACAGTCTCTTTATAAGGGCACATTCGATAGCAGCTCCTCCACAAATAGCCGATAGGTTTCACAGGGGCGAAGCTTTTGGCGGCGGATCGATATATGACTGCGATTCTCAACGCACGAAGCTTTCTTCGCCAGGCAGGAGAAGTCTGCTAATTGAGCGGTGTCCCCGCGAGGTTCCTTGTTCTCGAAGGGATCGCAGCAGCGTGGAGGAGACATAAGCCTGCTCCTCTTCGAGACATCGTGGCAGCGGGGAGGCGGCGCTGTCTGCTTCTCCTTGAGAGATCGCGCGGTAGAGACGCGCTGAAGCAGCGGTGAGGAGGTAGCGCGGCCTCTTTCCAGGGGTCGGATAGTTGCAGTTGCTTGGTGTTGGAGGAGGAGGAGAAGAACAGGAGAACGAGGTATATATAAGCAAGCAATATTTTTTATTTCTTTATTGGGAACTCCCGATATTTTGATCAACATTATTGAGAAAAATTCAACGCAAATTGAATTAAGTTAATTTTAATATATATATATATATATTAAAATGAACCGTTTTCCTATATATTGTGTATTTTAGAAATCAAATATACTGAACCAAATATTTTCTTCAGTTTAAATCAACTCTATTTTTATTTTTAGAATGGTAAAAATATTTTTCAATAATTTTCTACAAAAGAATTTGGTAAAGCAAGTATTTTGAATTAAAAAACCGAATAAAAGCAAAGTGGAAGATCGTTTTTTCTGTTTAAATCCAAAACTGTTTTTTTTTTTTGCTTCTAAAAGTCAGAATTAATGATTTTTTTGCAACAAAGTTTTTGGAATTTTCTTAAAAAACAATCAGATAAGTCGAGCGTATCCGTATGCACTTGAAGAGTAGGCCCCCACTCCCAGAACTGCAGGCCCGCAAGGTTCACGTGTGATCTGGATGAAGTCATGAAGATACGAACATTAGGAAATTGTATTTATTTGCTTATGTCATTATGTGTGGGTTTGATAAGTAAATTGGGCAAGATTTGTTTAATAAATTAGGGAAAATACTTGCCTATCCTTTTACCTTTCTTTCCCCCTTACCCTTCTCTCTCTTGAAGCTGTTTGACAATTCGATGATGGAAAAGATCGATAACGAGACCAGCGGAGGAGCAATAGGAGATTTGAGCAGAAATAACGGCGAAGAAGAGGATCGCAGGAAGCGGGGAGATATGCGAGGGAAGAAGCTCCCTACTTTTTCTGTTGCTCATTGTTCTTCCAATTGTGAGCACATGTTGTATGCAGAAATGCCGGTGACTAAAAGAACCGGTTTAATGGTAAGCCGCTGATTGATATGTTTTCCCCTCGCCTCACTGGATTTTTTTTTATAAAAATTTTGACGGAGATTTGGGTTGATTAGTGCCCCAGGCGAAGGTGCCATCAATGTAAATTGACGCGCTGTTCGATCATCACATGCTCTAATTGCAAGAAGAAAAGCTTCTGTGCCCCTTGCATTCGACTTTGGTATTATTTAGAAGTGTTAATTTTCTGATTCTCTGCTCTTTTCATGATGTTGTTGGTTCTCTAGCAGTAAAATCATATATCTGATGGTGTTAATTTTGCTTGGTTTGTGAAAATTCTCTAGGTATCCTGAGATGTCCAAGGATATGATAGCTCAGGCATGCCCATTTTGTCTTGGAAGATGTAATTGCCTTGATTGCTTGAGAAAGTGTGGGAGATCTTTGGTATTAACTTCTCTTGGAAGTTAGGGTTACAGTTGTTGTAGTTTTCATTCCATTGTGGCATGCAATTTTATAAATAATACATGGTCTTTTGGTTCATCAAGTTTAGCACTATATTTCATATGCTTCATTTTAATGATGTGCAGGGTTCCACCAAAGACATGAAAAAGAAAGAGAAGATTAAGTATGCTGGTTATATTTTGTATTACTTACTGCCTTGGCTGAAAGAATTGAGCCATGATCAGTTTATGGAGATGAAGATAGAGGCTGAGATTCGAGGTGCCAAATCTCAAAACATGATATGTTCATATTTTGGTTAAAATATACTTATTTTACTTTCTAACAGGTATCTCATTGCGTGATTTGGAGTTAGAGCAAGTAGTTTGCAGAAATGATGAGCGAGTACTTTGGTAATAATCTCACCAATACTTTGGATAATGCTATTGTTTTAGTAGATGTGAAGGTCTCTGTTGTCGGTAGTAAGGTTTTGGTTGGGTCTGCCTTCACAAATAGGAAAAGCTGTTCTTTCTTCTTGGTTTTTGGAGGACTTGGATCATTTAAGAAAACGACTTTTTCTTTTTGGCATGATTACAGTGACTATTGTAGAACTTCCATCGCTGACCTTCACAGAAGCTGTTCAAGTTGTTCATATGAATTGTGCCTTAGATGTTGTCAGGATATCCGCAAAAATTCCCTTCAAATTTCTTGTGAGGAAGTGAGATTTCATTTTAAGAACAGAGGACAAGAATACATGCATGGTGAACAGCAGCTACAAGAGGAGAATATTCATCAAGAAGAGGATAACTTGATTAGTTCTGATGATAGACTTCATGGTTGGAAAGTTAAGGCAAAGGGGATCATTCCATGCCCTCCAACATCAATTGGTGGGTGTAGTGGTGCTTCTTATCTTGAACTGAAGTGTCTACTTCCTAAAAATTTCCTGTTTAAGTTGTCGTTGCAAGCAGGGAAGCTAATTAAAAGCTTTGGCCTATCCCGAAAATATGCTGCTACTAGAGAAGTTAAGGAAATTTGTGCATGTTCAAAAACTAAGAGTTCAAGGAGAGCAGCTTTAAGAAAGAATTCTACAGATAATTACTTATATTGTCCGTTGGCAAGTGATATTGAGCACGATGATATAGAGCACTTTCAGAAGCATTGGATCAATGGAGAACCTGTAATTGTCAGAGGAGTACTTGAGAGAACACGTTTGATGTGGGAGCCATCTTATATATGGAGTACAATGTGTCAAAATAATATTGGTTTTGGGTCATCCCGAGTACACGCCGTTGATTGCTTGGCTTGCTGTGAGGTTAGCTCTTAAATAACCAAAAATACTTCTAACTTTCAAATATATGATGCAATTTAGTATGAAATCAGATCACACATCAACTATGCTGTCCTAATGTTTTGAAAACATGGCACAAAGCAGCCATTTCAATCACAAAATGATCCTTGATTCTGTCTAGTTTATAGGGGTTGGACTGGGACAACAAGGGTTAGGTTTTGACCAAAATCTGACTCAACACCAAGAGTTGGGTCAAAAAAATTACCACCCGAACCTAGCACTTGATCCATATCTTAAAGCACTGACCCGATGGGTCTGTTTGGTTCTGGTATCAGGTCATTTTGATCTCAAAAAATTAAAATTAAAATGAAGCTGATTACATATTTTTCAAAAACACTTGTACAGAACAGAATTATAGGTCAACTTTATTGAGAGATTAACTAGAATAATTTGACTTGCTTCTTATAAATTAGGCAAGTTAAATCTAGATGATAACATGCTTTTCAAAAACATTGATTAGAAAGAAAAGCTATAGTGCAATTTTATTGAGAGTTTAACTAAAATAATTAGGATTTTTTTTTCTAACAACTTAGGCAATACACGGATTCCTAGGAAATAACCATTAAGGTAAATGGGAAAGCCTTGCTCGACCAAGTTAAGAAGAAGAATGAAAATGTAAAACCTCACTAGGACAAGTGAACATAAAAAATAATCTACTTTAATGTGCACGAAAATAATGTTGCAAAAAAGAAGAATATACTTTAGGATTAAATTTTATTTGTGACATACATTATATATCAAGTAGGTCAAATGGGTTTCAGGAGTAATACCCAAACTTGACCGTGAATCCGAAAATATAATAAAAGAACCCAAAACTTGACCTGGAACATAATTTATGATTTGGGTTTGAATCTGTTCATGTTTTGGATGGAGCCAATTGGATTTGTTGCCCACCTCTACTAGGTTATACTTTAGAAGTCCTTTGGTCAAAACCTATCAGAAGTGATAAAATTAGAACATTTTGACCTTAATATTCGTTTTTCTTTTCTTTATATATAGTTTTGATAGAACCAATTGGACTGGGATTCGATGCTTGAATGAGTTCTAAGCCTGATTAGGATTTAAACCCTTGAATAATATGTTATAATATTAAAACCATACTTCCTATTACACATTTAGTGTAGTTTGAATTATCTATTTAGTCTCTTACACATTCCATGGAGTCATGGACTATAGATAATTGTAATATTTTATTGACAATTCAGGTTGAAATAGAGAATGAACAATTTTTCAAAGGATATATGGAAGGAAGAATGTACAAGAATTTGTGGCCTGAAATGCTCAAATTGAAGGATTGGCCACCATCTGATAGTTTTGAGGACTTGTTACCAAGCCATGGGATTGAGTACATTAACTTGTTGCCCTTTCAAGTATATACAAATCCACATGAAGGTCCACTGAATGTTGCTACTCAACTTCCCAAGGATATATTAAAGTTGGATATGGGGCCAAAATCATACATTGCATATGGAAATATGGAAGAGCTTGGAAGGGGAGATTCTGTTACTAACATTCATTGTGATGTATCTGATGCGGTAAGAGCAGTAATGTCTTTTATACATAGCTATTGATACCTTAAAAAAATTCATTTTCAAATGGTAAATAAGCCCGGTTGCATAGATTTGATAAATATTTATCACCCACAAACATTCATTCATCACTTATTTTTTAGTTATATTTTCTTTGGACAATTTACCCAAAAGAACTTCCTGTGCTTTTCAGATAATTAATGTAGAAAATCCCTTTTCGAGTATTTATTTCATAGGGCCTTGGATTATTTGAAGTTCTAGATAGTTATTTGAAGGATAAGTTTGTTCTTTATTATATAAAAGTATAATTTTTGAATTGAAAAAGTTTTAGATTGCTAACTACATCAAAAAGATTTTGAATGTTCAAAATATATAAATCCTAAAAAATATCATGTGGTAGAAACTATCACCCTAAAATTTTATATTTTTAAATTTCTAAAAATTCTTTAGTTACGGACAATCAAATGGCAATTTCTTTTTGTTGAAAATTTTTGAACTGCAACTCTGCGAGTCTCTTTTTAGGTCAAAATTTCAAAGCACGAGCTTTTAAGATAAAACTCCAAAGGGTTCGGTTTTGATGAACTGTTGAATTTCTTTACCTCATTTTCAACTTTGTTACAGATGATTGTCCATATATCACGGTCAAGATTTGTTATGGTAGCTCAATTAGTTCCTAAAAATGCATAGTTGGACTATAAATTTAAATTAGCTAGAATATCGTAATATTTTTTCGTCCCTTATTTTACTGCTTCCTGATATAATATGATTCATATTTAGATCTTAGCATTTAAATAAAGTACACATGCATATACATATGTGCTAGCATACTATATATGTGTTATATTTTGTCCTCATTGCATACTTCTTGTAAATATATATTTCATAACTTTGCTTAGATAGGCTTATATATTTGTGCCTCTTTTACCAGGTAAATATATTGGTGCATAGTACTCAAGTAGAACTTTCTCGGGAGCAAAAACTAGCAACAAAAATTTTAAGGAGGAAACATAGAGAGCAAGATTCTATGGAGCTTGGAGGTGTTCATGCTGAAGAAAGTGAAATGAATCAAAAGGACGAGAAAGAAGGAATTGATTACATTATACCTCAAATGATAGATGATTCTAATAGTTTAATCAACAATGGAGGTGCTTTATGGGATATTTTTAGGAGAGAGGATGCCCCTATTTTAGAAGCTTATCTTAAGAAGCATTGCAAAGAATTTAGACATATTTATTGTTCTCCAGTTGAGAAGGTCAGTTATTCCTAACTCAGTTAATTGAACTATAACCTTTTCAAAGGTAGTACTGGTTAATATTGGACGAGATGATCATTTTTCTTCATATTTCTTATTTTCTCTCTCCAAATTGACCAGTTGACAGGCTGGTTGAGTTTAGAATGTTTTCCTCTGGTGATGAAATAAGTTTTTTTCCTCCTATTGTGAACAGGTTTTTAGTCCTATCCATGATCAATCATTTTATCTCACTAGAAAACATAAAAGGAAGCTCAAGGAAGTATTTGGTTAGTTTTTACCTTTAGTCATATGTAGGGATAACCTGCTGTTTTTGATGAATTCACCCATAACATTTCAAATGCACAGGAATTGAACCTTGGACATTTGTACAACAACTTGGTGAAGCAGTTTTCATTCCTGCTGGGTGTCCACATCAAGTGAGAAATTTGAAGGTAAGTGGTGTTTGAATTAAATAATTAATATGTTTATATATGGAACTTTTTTGATTTTTTTGATTATTTATGATTCACATATTTTATACTTTCACCTATCAAATGTTTTTCTTTGTAGTCTTGTACAAAGATTGCACTCGACTTTGTTTCACCAGAAAATATTGGTGAGTGTATCCGGTTGACTGAGGAATTCAGATTGCTTCCTAAGAAGCACAAAGCAAAAGAAGATAAACTAGAGGTACATTTAATGCAATTAATTACATCTTATTTCAATATACTTTGCACATGAATTATGGCTATGATTGATTACATCTTATTTCAATGGATTAAGAACCATGCCATAATTCACACATTTTTTGCAAAAAAATCATGCAATTTATTTTGCTTATATAAGATTTTTCTCTTGCCTTTGCTGGTTTTTCATTTTCTCATCTACTTTAATCTTATCTATCCTTTATTTAACTAGTTGGATTGTTTATATTTATATTTCAATCTTTCAATAAACGAAGAGGGTGGGTTAGCTATGTTTGATTTGGTCCAACCTAGTTACTGGATGGAAACACCAACTTGGTCATAACTGGTCAAGCTCCAACTTGGTCTTGAACTGCCAAGCGTTTCATACTTTTCCTAAGAATCACTCTCTGAGTAGGAAGCCTTCAAATTGCTCCTTTAGAATCACAAAGCAAAAGAAGATAAGTTTAGACACATGTCCAATGCAATTAATTACATCTAATTTCAAAGGATTAAGAACTATGTAATAGTTCATATATTTTGAGTTATTAATTAGGAAAGATTATTGAACCTCAATTGATTTACTAGACATCAACAAAAATCTATTAGCAGAATAACTATGTTTGAAGAAATTGAAGAAAAAACAGTTATAGCTGATTTAATTTATTCAGCTTGCATGCCTTTTTCTGCTGCCTTTACTGCAATTTCATTTTCTCATATTTCAAATCTTATCAAGCTTTTGTTTAGTTAGTTGGATTTTTTTATTATTTTATTTTATTTTTTCGCCGTTGGGTTAGCTATGATAGATTTGGTCCAACCCATTTTACTGGATTGAGCCACCTCGGAGTAGGTTTACTCATAATCGGTTAGGTGCACTCTTGGGCTTGAACCGCCAAGTCTTCAGTCCCTCAGCATTCTCCAAAGGATTGTGACTTTTTACTAGAAGGGCATTTTGCCATGGGAGAGAGATGATACTTGCCCCATAAATAGGGACAATGTTGAGAGTCATTGCAAATGGATTTTTTTTTTGAGAAATGAAGACTTGTGTTGATCAAAATATTTGATGGATACAAGTGATAGAGTAGAGGAAGAATGTATAGAAATAAGGGGAAAGAAGATTAGGCAGACCTAATTAGAGGAAATAGAGTTACAAAGGGCAAGAAAATTATTTGCATAGAGTTACATTGCAAATGGAATTTCAGTCAAGCTTTTTCTCTCTTGATCTTGATTTGCATGAAGTCTCCTCTTATCCACCTTAAATCATATCCTATCCAAATCATATCCTGCAAAGCAAACATGGCCTAAGGGCATTTTGCCATGGGAGAGAGATGATACTTGCCCTATAAATAGGGACAATGTTGAGAGTCATTGCAAATGGAATTTCATTCAAGCTTTTTTTCTCTTGATCTTGATTTGCATGAAGTCTCCATGGGGCAGTGAAGGTATTCTGGTGAACTTTCTTCTATTATATTTTGGTACAGGTAGGTGTTGCTTTTAATTATTTGATCTTGATCTCATTTTACAACTAACTGTTTTCCCAACTAAAGAAACAATATTGGTAGATTTAAGACAAAGTCTAATTTTATAATATTAACTATTTAATTCTTAGAGCTAAATCCCTCAAAAAAGGTTCCAAGACCTTAAACTCCGATAATCTATTATATATAATCCTGTCTACACCAACATTACATCATGATAGTTGTTATTTAGGTGTAGTTATCTCTCATAGTTCAAGTAGCTTAAAGGATCTCTCTTATATCAGAAAAAGTTTAATATATTATGGAATTCATGCATTTACTTTTCTTTTACACATGATGAATTTAGCCTTAGCATCTCATTGATGATTGAGAGATTGTTGCATGAACCATGGACCATATATTACTAACTGCTCTGTTGTTATAGCTTTAGCTGTACTTTGTCTCATCTTCCACCTCTCAATTTGCCCTTCATCTCTGCATGAGGTTTTCCTTTACACATCACAGTAGCATATTCCATGGGAACCCTTGTGATCCCAGAGAGTTTTTCATGGGCTTTTTAATTTTATCAAAATCAGAACAGGAGTACCATGATACAGATAGGGAGTGCAGGGGAATAGAATTCCATACATAGTTGATTAGGACAACCTAGCTGGCATTCAATTAATGGCTAATGATGCTAGTTGGAAGACAAAAGTTCTTGATGTTCAGATGTGCCAAAGTAGATGGTTTAATTGAGTCTGAGATTATTAAGATAAAAGGGATTATTAATCGAGATACGAGAAAAAGTGAATGACATTTTCACATTATCAGATAATTTGAAGAAGCATTATGTCATACGGATTTTAGGAGTGACTGCAAGTGACGAATTTCAGTAGAAAGTTAACTTCTGGTCTTTAGATCTAATTTGAAGAAATACGTCTAGGTATGCAAATATTTTAGAGAACATTTATGAATTTGATTTTCAATATTAACATATTGATATTAAATACCATTTGCATATTATATCTTCTCAATTGTTTTGTTTTAGATGGATGCCTATGGATACTACGATATAATTAGCCTGTAGAGACACATAATTAGAAATAAATTAAATTTTTATTTTGTAAATCTTGATATTTAAAAATTAATAGATACAAAATTTACTTCAAATTAATCTCTAAAGATTTATAGAAATAATAACAATAAATTCACTTAATTGATTTGAATCTAAAATTTTTAAGAATAAATAATTAATTTATAGAGGCATATAACACGGTCATTTGTGTTGTAGTGGGATAACTAACAATTTAATTAAACATTCATGTGCAAATCTCATATAATGATTTTAGGGTTAACCAAAGTTTTAAAATTTTGTTACGTTGAATCTTGCACTTTAAAGAATGTTGAGATCTTTTATTTCCTTCAAATTTGATAATTGTAGATAATTTGATATAAAATTTTATCATTTTTTAATCACATGTGAAATGTCTTTTGGATGTAACAACTACACATTTATTTTTTTAAGCAGTAGCATTTAAATCAATCTATTTTGTTTGTCACCATTGATCGAGCTATCTCCAATGGGCTAGTGGAAGGTGTCCTAGGCCAACGGGTCTAGGGTGGAGTCACTCATACCCTCTTTGCTAATTATCTGATGCTACTCAGCACAACACCTCAAGTTTGCTCAACCTTCAATGACTCAAGATGCACTCTTTGGTTGCTCGACTGGTTCCTTTCCTTTGAAATATCTCAACCTCCTATTAAGGATTGACAACTTACACAAGGAAGATTGGTGCTCCAAGCTGAGTAGGTGGAAAGGATGTCTGCTCTCTCGTGCAGGCTGCTTGACCCTCATAAACAACATGATCACAAGCAAATCCTGGTTGCACGCTTTCTCTTTAGAGCCCTGATATGGGTTATCAAGAAGATTGATTGCCATTGTCGAAAATTATCTTGGGTAGGAGTTGATGCAGAATCCTATCGAGGTAAATGTTAGGTTCGACGAGATCAACTCACATGTTCTCGTGAGGATGGTGGTCTAGGCATCCTCAAGCTATCGGAACACAACCTTGCTCGCCTGAGTACTTGGCTTCGGAAGTACATTAGCCATGATGATTTGTTATGGATTGATATCATCAAAAACACCACGATTGGGACCTATACTTGGTATGGCCTCGGTGACTAGGGGTAGCAATCTGTGTCGTGTCCTGTTTAAACGTGTTGTGTCTAAAGAGTCTTGTGTTGTAGAAGGCTAAACCCGAACACGACACGTTTATTAAACGTGTCAGAATATGCAAACCCGAACATGACCCTTTTATTCCCGGATTGACATGACACGACATACTTAACACGTTTAAGTAAACGTGTCTAAACGTGTACATGTGTATACACCTACACGAGATAATACGATAAACATAATTTCAATATTGAACAAAATGAAAGCTACTGAAATTAAAATTAAACACAATAATTAATAACAAGACATACTCAACATTCACAACTGATCATTGTTGGGATATTAACATACCATACATAGTCATAGGCCAAGACATACCCAACATTCGTTTATAAGGATAAATACTAATATATCTTTATAAACTGGTAAATGGATTAAATAGGTTCAATAACACGATTAAACATGTTTAGTTAAATGTGTTTAATCGAGTTTATACGGGTTGCACGACTTTAACCCGGATTAACACGATTATTTAATCGTGTTAATTCGGGTTGAACCCGTTTAATCAAAACACACGTTTAGCCAAATTCGAACCCACATAACTTCGTGTCATGTCGTGTCAAGTCAGGTTATCATGTCGTGTTAGAAATTGCTAGTCCTACTGGCGACATTAACACGCTTCCCCAATTTGGCACGATATTCTCCAGCTTCAAGGGGTGTTCATGAGCAGCGTATCTTACAAGGTGGGCACAAGTTCCTCCATCTAGTTGTAGTGTGAACCTTGGTGAGGCAACACATTTTACCTTCGTTGCTCGTGAAAAGACCGTTGTTTTCACGCTTAAATAATAAGTGTTTCTTAAGTAGCAGAAAAATGATAAAAATTTGGATGTATTGAGTGTTTTGAGGGTAGAAGGGGCAAATTGAGATGAAATTGAAAGTTTGATGGCTAAGTTGGAACAAAATTAAAAACTTTGTGTCTAAATTGAAATAAAATTGAAAACTTTAAGCCAAATTAATATTTTTTATATTTATGGACTAAATTGATAAAATGTTAAAACTTCAAAGGCCAAATTGAAAGTGTTAAGACTCACATCAACGAGGTAATTGGTTCATCAACTTCATAAGCCCGAAACATTGGCTTAATTAAATGTTTAAGGTGAAGAAGATGATAGCTTACTTCATCTTATTCTCATGCAAGCATTTTTCACATAGGTTCTCTCATTATGCCTAGTACTAGGTCCTATTCGGATACCATTTGTAACAACTGACTCAATTGATCAAGTGACCCACCAAATTTATAGGCTTAAATTACTGATCTAATTAAAATGTTTAGTTAGACCCAAGTCATGACCCAACTTAAGTGTAACATATAGCTTAGAATCATATCCAAGTCAATGACAATGTGAGTTGTAGTTTAGTAGTGGCCACCCCAATCTTGCACTGTCATTTCTAAAATAGGGCTCTTTTATCTTGCATAGTACTAGGTCTTACTTTAATATCATTTGTAACGACTCGCTTGATGGGATACTTACTCGCTATATTCATATGCCCAAACCATTACCTCATCTTTCCTAGTACTAGGTTTTATTTTAAGGGTTAATTAATGAATATATCCGACTTTTATCAAAATTCTCAAATCTATCATTACTTTTCATTTGTTTCAAATGCAGGCTTCAATTCTTAATAATTCTTAATTTATTTCAATTGTAGCACACCGTCGGACCAGGGTTAAATTTCATGTTTGTGTGCTGACTTGATAAGGATGACGTGTATTAGTAAGTTCAGTCAACTAATATTTTAAAATAAAAAATAAATAAGCTGACTTGTATTACTAAATTTATTATTTACCAATATCTCCTTTGTCACCCCTCCCTCCACCGACGCCGCCGCCCGCCGCTGCGGCATCGTCTGGTTCTGTGCTGACCTCTGCCTCCACGACCATGAGCCTCTCTCTGCTGCCAATGCCGACCACGAGCCCCTCTTTAGCGCCGATGTGGTCTATGCGCTCCGGGAGGTGTCCCACAACGAGGCACACACGAAGGAGTGAGATACATAGGCGATGGAGGCAGAGGGAGCCTGGGTGAAGTACTTCTGGGGAAGCACGCTGCATCACATTGACGTTTTGCCGTTTGAGGAGGAATAAAATAACCAAAAAATAATCACAAGCAAAGAAATCTCTGGTCTCAATTTTTCATCTGGTTCAACTTTCTTCCGCATCGAATATCTGGAGGAATTGCAAGCCTTCAATAGTACCAAAGCTTCAAAAGAGCTTTTTTAGGGCATTGGTTGCTGCAAATCTGAGAAAGTTTGGTCACAAATTATACTTCTGATGACTAGTATCTAAAGGAGTAATTGAGAGGAGAAGGTAGCGATGAGTTGGAAGAGCAAGGGAGACTCAGCGCCGAGGAGATGGACCATTTTGTTTTGCCTTGGCAGCTTCTTCACTGGCCTCCTCTTCACCAACATGTTCTTTCTTTTTCTCCCCCAAGTGGGTCTGGCGAGGGCCGGTGCGATTGAAGCCAACAGCCCGGGTGGAGCGGCCAAAGTCGCGAGGGTCGAAGACGAAGACATGGAGGGAGAGAGAGCCGGCACGTATTGTTAGCAGAGAGGGGCTTGTGGTTGTGGAGGCGGAGGTCAGTGTGGAACCAGACGATGCCGCAGTGGTGGGCGGCGACCAACATCGCCGGTGGATGGGTCAACGGGGCGGTGGAGGAGGGAGAGAAGGGGTGACAAGGAGGGAGATTGGTAAATAATAAACTTAATAATACACGTCAGCTTATTTATTTTTTATATTAAAATATTAGCCTATTGGACTTACTAATATACGTCATCCTTGCCAAGTCCGCAGGCAAACAAAAAACTTAATCTCGGTTTGACAGTATGCTACAATTAAAATGAATTGAGAATTGAAACTTGCATTTGAAACAAATAAAAAGTAACGATAGATTTGAGAATTTTGGTAAAAGTCGTAATATATTCATTAACTAACCCTTATTTTAATATTGTTTATAACAACTCGTCCGATCAGATAATTGGCTATTTATATTCGTAGGTTTAAATTGTTAACCTAATTAAAATGCTTAAACTGAATAATAGTACATTTATTGAGTCTTATTAATTAATACAACATTCGATTGTTTTCAATACGACACCAAACTAGAGTACTACAAAATTTAAGTTTGAATGTTACATGTGATAGAATGGTTGATGCAAATGTAGTTTTTGAACATGAATCTACGATGGAAAAGAGTTATGGATCATGGTCAATTAAGCCCTATGAGGATCTTGTTTGATCAAGTTCTGATTATATTCATGGGATTATCCAAATATCTCATTTTGAAAATAGGACTCTTTTTTGAGATTGGATGCAGTAACTAATTCTTGATTTCGTGATGAAATGATTCAATAGGACTCTTTTTTGAGATTGGATGCAGTAACTAATTCTTGATTTCGTGATGAAATGATTCAAACGAAGGACAAAGATATCCATTTTCATTTTTTAATAGTATTTTATATAACATTTTTATTATAATTACTTTAAGTGCATATTTTTTCTTTTTGCATGTTACTATAATTTTAAGATATATAAATATTTATTTGTGACAGTCAAGCTACGGTGGATCGACCCGAGCGACGATAATGTCATTGTGCTCCCTAACATCTGTGAGATCCCTAACCCCCTTGTGCCACCCATGGGTCCCAAGCGCACTAGTAGCATGATATATTTTTTTCGTCCGCACGGTCGAACGATGTGAGCGACGCGAACAACAACAATTTATGATGCTCCCTAACATTCGTGAGGCCCCTTACCCCCTTGTACCACCCACGGGATCCCAAGAGCACTAGCAGTATGACATTTTTTTTCATTCGCACGGTCGAGCGATGTGAGCGACAACCGAGCGACGATAATGCCACGCTGCCCCCAAACATTCGTGAGGCCCTTAATCGTCTTATGCCACCCACGAGGCTCCCAAGAGCACGAGCAGTATGATATTTTATTTTCGTGTGCACAATCGAAAACATTTCATTCAAGTCTATTTTCTACATAAATATTTATTATTTAATTATTATTATATTCAATTTCAAAGTCCATTGAGTAAACGATTAGTTAAAGAAAAATAAGGTATTCAGGTGGTAGGCTTTTTATGATGGTGGATGATTGTAGTTTGTGGAATTGTGGTAGATAATTTTTTATTTGAAAAGTGATATTAGGTATCTATGAGTGTTAAGGTTACGTGTGATATTTCTTTAGTTTTTATACATTATTTGGAAAAGTATGTTTTATTAAAAAAATAGCTTTATATTCGACCATTACAACGGAAAGAAAATAACATGCACAAAAAAATAATCACACAAGGATTGAACCCATGATCTATAGACTAAATGTCTAACCATCAAGACATAGGTGAATTGACAAATAGATTTTTTACTCCCAAACAGAGGGTAAAAGGTATTAAAATTGGCTTTTGAAATTAAATCTTAAAATAAAAACAAATATAATAAAAGCAAGGAAATAAATTATTATCATGTGTTTGTATATAAAATTGGGATGAATCTACTTTTGTCCTTAACATCTAATTCAAGCTTGAGAAAGTGTTGCCTTCTATACCTGCATGTGTATCATCATATCCTACGTATGTTCAAGTAGATATTTATCATATATAGGATTTGTGTTTTAAATTATTATATTTTGAAGTAATTGTCGTTAATTTAAATCCATGCATGACTAAAATGTTTCTAAATCATTTAAATTGTTGATGAGCAGGTCAAGAAGATGATTGTTTATGCTGTCAAAAATGCTGTGAATACTCTACAAGAATTGTTGGCAAAGGACGAGAATAATAACATTAATATCCAATGTTGAAATGCCTCTTGATAATTATATTTTTAATCCTCTTTGTATTATCTTTTTGTAGGTTTGCCAACATTGTGATTTTGTATCATTGATGTTGACATAGTGGACTTCTTAAATCATGACCATTATATTTTTTAGGATTTTAATTTTTTTGTGAAAATGAAAATCCTACATCATTTTTTTAATAATTATGTTTAAAAGAACAATGCATGATAGATGTTTTAATAAATTAAAGATTTAGATGATAATTTCTAATTTTATTTAAGTTGAGTTTGAGTGATCCATATTGGACTAAATAAACATTATTTCGCATGGATAAAAAAATTAGAATGACTTTGTGTAATAGCTCAAAAAATTATAAAAAACACAACTTTTAGTGGTATTTTAATTATCATTTATTTTTATCTTTTTTATTCATGAAGTCAAATTGTGTAGCATAATAGTTTGTCTAAAAATAGAAAAATAATATAATTGTTTTATAAATAATTTTAAAATACAAAAAACGACTTGAAACACTTCATTTTTAATTTTATCATAATTTTTAAACGTTAGATAATGAGAACCATTTTGGTAAATACTAAATAGGATTATGAAAGGAGCTAAAGTGAACTAGAATGAAATTGAAGGGCCACTTTGTAATTGTATAAAAGTTTAGATGGTATACGGGAATTTTAAATATATTCCTTTGGCATCCCTGTTATCCTCGTGGAGATCCTCTCTCTGTTTCTCCATCCCTCCTCTCAAATCCTACGACTTCTGTGACCCTCTCTTCTCCATCCTTGCCTCCCGGTCTTGTTGGATGCGCTCATAGCAATCTGATCCGTTCCAATCTCCTCTTCCCCCTTCCCTTTCCCTCTCTCCTATCTCGTCTTCTCCCCGGTCTCCTTGTCCTGCCCTAACTAAGCGGCCCATCCATGGAGGACCAGCGGCAAATCGCTCCCTTCACATGCTCCGAGGGCGAAGTAACCCTAGTTCCCGATCTCCATCGCTTTTTTTTCTGGCGTTTATTTTTTATGCTTCAATTGATCGGATATTTTGGTTTGGCTGTCTGACGGGAGTAGGTGACGGTGGAGAAGGGGAAGGAGTGCTGCGTTTTGGGGGTATCAGCGGAGGAGTGCGGCTTCTGTGCAATTTGTTTGGAGAAGATTGCTTTGCAGGAGATGGCGCTTGTGAAAGGTTGCGAGCACGCCTACTGGTTTGTCTTTAACTGTTATGTTTGTCTCGCTCGGCCTTTTACATTGATTTTGAGGCTTATAGTTTTCTTTTTATCATATTAATTTGTCCATCATATCCTAGGATAAATAGTGCAAGTTTCAAGTTGTAATTTCGCAAGACAGAATTATGCTTGCTGTATATTTGTGTATGAGCTGTGACTGTGAGGAAATATCCATTTATCGCATGATGATAGTTAATAAATTAGATATGTACCGATTTAAAGTATCTTTGCATCTTCAGTTTGAGACAAAAAATGAATCTTGAAAACATGCTATGGATCTATAGATTGTTGCTGTCACATTGATGAGGTCAGGAAATCATTTCTTGGGTAACTTGAACTGTTTGAGTGTATTCAGGTTAGCTTGAAGTGGATGTTCTTTTTTTCTGCAAAGATAATAGAGAGCATTCCCACTAATTTATTGAAGTAAAGAAGCTTAAAGCCAATGTTCTAATTTATTGCTAAGTCTACTGACAAAATATCCTCTATTTTGAGCCAAACTATAGACTATTTTAAAACATTCAATAAATTGGAGAGTGATGCATGCTTATTTCTTGATATGCAAATTTTCTTCACCAATAGTTATGGCCGTACTACCGTCTTAGTTTATCATAGGAAAGAAATGCTTACAGAGTCAATTTAGGAGTCCTCTGATGTTTAGGAACACAATTTCTTGTAGTTTCTGTTATTCTAAATTGCCTTACAAAGTTAGTTTCTGTTTGATTAATGTTATGTAAGAAAGAATTCAAGGAAAAAAAAGATTGATGAGTGTTGAATTTTTTTTTCTATGCTCAGGTGATTGAGTGATAGAACTTGTTCATGCCAGGAATATCTTAACATAGAGATAATAGTGTTGAAAGACAGAAACAGTATAGTTCATGTGGAGGCATGAATTATTACATGAATGTGAAAGAAACAATTAAATAAGAGAATATGGAGGGAAAAAAAGATCTGCTAATTATTACTTTTGAATGTTAAATTATCCTCTATTTTGAGCCAAACTATAGACTCTTTTAAAATATTCAATAAATTGGAGAGTGACGCATGCTTGTTTCTTGATATGCAAATTTTCTTCACTAATAGTTATGGCCGTACTATCCCGCTACCATTTTAGTTTATCATAGGAAAGGAATGCTTATAGAGTTAATTTAGGAGTCCTCTGATGTTTAGAAACACAATATCTTGTAGTTTCTATTATTCTAAATTGCCTTACGAAATTAGTTTCTATTTGATTAAAGTTATGTAAGCAAGAATTCAAGGGGAAAAAAAAGATTGATGAGTGCATAAACTTTTTTTCTATGCTCAGGTGATCGAGTGATAGAACTTGTTCATGCCAGGAATACCTTAACATAGAGATAATAGTGTTGAAAGACAGAAACAGTAGAGTTCATGTGGAGGCATGAATTGTTACATGAATGTGACAGAAACAATTAAATAAGAGAATATGGAGGAAAAAAAGGATCTGCTAATTATTAGTTTTGAATGTTAAATTTAGTTTAAAGGTGTTAGATATGACCTAAAGAGTTGGAACAGAGATTCTAATGATTCTATCACCGTACCTAATATTTTCGTGGAAAATGTTTTATTCTTGAAGAAATGAAAAAGATAATTCAAACTAAGAAATGAGCCTTTATTCTGAGATATCATTATGTTTCCTTGTAGGTGAAATTTTTACAATTTGACTTCAAATGATTATGAAATTTGGCAAGCAGAGTGCTTCACTTTCAAAGTCACCTAACGAGCACCTTCTTGCTCTAAATTATATGCTTCTTCTATTTTAATTTTCTATATAGGATCCTAAAATTTTTTCTGGTACTCCAAATTTGAAAAATCCAAGTACAAGTTTTATTATTGAGCTAGTAATTTTAATTTTGAGTTTTTATTATATGCAAAAGGTTGTCCAATCATGTTGTTTGAAGCTTATTTAGAATGCTTTCTCCTTAGGGTCAATTTCTTTGTTTGATCTAACATGTCATTTGGTCTATCCGAGTAAATTGTTACATTTATTGCCTCTTGATTATTTCCTTCTTAGTGATGCCCCAGTTATTATCTCTCTTTAAGTCCCATCTCCTTTTTGCTAGTAGGACTGAACAAGTCATTCATTTTAACAAAATGCATGGAGTCCTCATATTACCATGCGTGAAGGTGTAGCAAGATCTGTGTGCACCTGCAATAAGGTAAAAGAAAAGCATAACAGACAATCAATAACCAACCTATTGTTTTAGATCACAAAATATTGATTCTTGAGATTATGTTTAGTTCCTAATAGTAGGTCAAATTAAGGTGAATCCTTAATTCTGTTTGCATTTTGTCAATTTTTGTGTATATATATGCTATCTGAAAAAGAAGTGCTGAATATTGGAATTTTCTTGGAGTTAGGGGTAATTCTTGGAATTTTCTTGTTTGTAAAAAACTTGACAAGGTGCTGAATATTGATTCACGGAGCTCATTGTATTGCGCTGCAGGTATATATATTGAAAACGTGCCTTCTTGCTAATAGAATTATCACATTATTCTTTGCTTTGGACAGTGTGATGTGCATCTTGCGGTGGGCATCATACAAAGACAATCCTTCTTGTCCCCAGTGTAAGCTTCCATTTGACTTCCTGATCATTCACCGCGCTCTTGATGGCAGGTTAGACATTTTGCAATCTTTTCTTTTTTGTTTTTACTGAAGTGATTTGAAACTCATCCATTTTATTTTATTCATTATGCAGCATTCATGACTACATGTTTGAGGAGAGTGTGTGCCTCCTCCTGAGAACAAGTTGGTTTGTACCAATGGCAGTAGAGGCTCAAGTGGTAGATGCCCAAGAAGTTATATTTGATGAAGTTGAATATCTTTTGCAGTACCAATATGATGATGAAATTGATGATCTAGAGGAAACTTATTTTGTTGATACCTTATCAAGTATTCGTATTGGTAACCGGAGGTGGGGTGACAATGGTTACGTGAGGGCAGGAAGGAAGGAAGCACGGCCTATCAATTCACAATTTCCTAACGATGCAGATGCTGGTCCTTCTCGGGGTTCCAAAAAGAAAGAGGCATCAAAAGATAATACTGGAAGACGAGCGAAAAGAGCGTTGAAACGAGAAGCTGCAGATAAGGCTGTTGCAGCTAAGCATCAGCTGCTTCCGGATAGGCTGGGCCTGAATTAGTTTTTTGTTGCCCATGTTAAATACTATCCTGATGTATTTCTTTGTATAATAAACCAACAGCATACAACTGTACAGTATGCTAACCTCAATCTTAGGTCTTGTTGGGAGAATTGCCACTGGGCACCATTTAAGTGGTCTTTCCTTCTTCATGCTAGTTGGAAACATACTAAGAAACTGTAGTTTCTTCAAATATTATTCATTGGACAGATTGTGATAGTTTCTGACTATTGCTTTTTTTATCCTCGTTAACTTGAGTGACATGGGGTGTTTGGTTGTCCTCAAGTACAAATATTATAATTTTAATTATAAATAGATCAATAAATTTGTTTAGTTAGTTATAAAATTTTTTTATAGCATTTACTATTTACAAGTTGTGATTCTAATATCATTTCCAGACTACAAAAGAAATTCCAACTCAAAAAATCCGCAATACAATATTATAAGCTGTAAAATTATAATTTGAGTTTTAAAAAATAATTAATTTGAGCGATCTAAAGTCGTATGGAGATAGGATAAAAATATTACTTGTAAATTTTTGTGTGTTGAATGTGATGATATTGTCAGATTTTAGATTTGATGTTGTTTGGTATAATTTTTATATTTTTCAGTATTATACATTAATTAAAAAGTATTAATTTATTTATGATAAATAAGTAAATAATAGAAAATAATATTGTACTAAATTAAATGGTGATTTAGAATATAAAGTAATATTATTCTGGATCAGATCAGTTCTGTTGTAATCAATTAATTATTGTTAGCTAAAATGATAGATTTATCTTTTTGTCTTTATTTGCTTGTTATTGCTTCTAAATTTTATTGAACTCCTATTGCATATTATTGGTGGATTGATTTGAGAGATTTTTTTGATCTTTTTCTGACTAGATCACAGTTTTAAGTGTTCATTGGCCCTTGGCCCCTTGCTTGCTCCTCCGATGATTAGTGGATTGGTTTGTGCTCGAGGCATATTTTTAATCGTGTCTTTCAAACATCCATGCAAGCAATCGTCGCCACTTGAAGCGGCAAATTTAGGCTCCTCTACCGCGTCGGGTATTTCGGGCGCCGTTAATTTTTGGGGCGGCTCATCCGATGACATCAAGCCCCAACCTAATAAAAATTTGGGCCTGGGAACTCGGGTTCTACACGACACGAAAACTAAATGAGTCGTCACGACTCAGGCCGTTAGGGATTACGAAAAACTAAACAGCCTGCCCCTTCTTGACTCTGGTTATTAGGCCATGGTGAACCTACATCCCCTGGCCTGATATAATAACGAGCCGTCCGAGCACGATTTTATCATGTCAGGCTATTGGGTTGGGCCAAATTTCCAAGCTTAGATATGAAGATGTAAGTTGCAAGTGCAATTGCAACTTCTATTTGCGGTCAATCAAACGTTTGCAAATAGAAAATGCAATTCTACTTGCGAACAACCAAATAGTAGACTGCAAATTTTATTTGCGAGCATTTACCTTTGCATTCAAATGTTTTTTGCAACACTTGTACTTGCAGGCAATCAAACGCTCCCTAAGAGCATGTAAGAAGATAAGCATTAAAGGAGGTAGAAAAAAGATAAGATTTGTTTAACACGCTTATGCACGCGACAATAACATGATTTGATTAACTTATGTGATGATGACATAAATATTAATTGTTTTTTCAACACAGAGTGATCTAAATCCATAAGGTCATGTCCGCTTCATAGGATAAAAGATGATAGGATAAGGGATGGATTAAAATCCATTATTTGTTTAGTGCATGAATTAGAAGAAAATGAGAATATAAAATATAAAATTGATATTATATCTATTGTATATCGGATTTTAAAAATTCATCCTAATTTATTATCCAATGAAGCAAATATATCATAACATTAATAAATTCAAACTTATTTATTTTTTGAAAAATTGCAAACTAGCAATCAATACATGAATAAATATCTATCCGATGGACTTCTATGCGAAGGCAAGTCAACCATTCCCCAAAACAAAAAGCTCCTGGTATATTGTGGAACAATAAAGTGATATCAAATTTTTTTCCTCTAAGCACAACTATCTAATTATTGATGATACTGTCAGCACAAAAATGACAAAATTTACCTGTACCGATTATAAAATCCGGTGAATTATAATGGTATTATGTCATTTGTTGATAGGAAACATGTCACATTTGATGCCAAAAGATCAAATCTATATTAGCTTGCCATGAACAAGTAGAGATGTTCTTATGTTAAGTGGTGTTGTTAAGCAGCTTTTTAAGTTTGAAACCAAGCTAGAAATACTTCAAGATCAGTTTAAGTAATATTATCTAATCCCGATTCCTTATACATCAAAGAGAACTAAGGAAGCATCATTGATATCGTGTAGTTTTCATTGGTATGTTTTGATCCTTGAACTCACATGATCACACTCTTTCCTCTTATCAGAGAGAAAACATTTCGCATGAAGTATCAATCATTTTCTCCATTTTGGCATAAAATAACTAGAAGTTTGCACTTGGCTTTTGTATTTCATCATGTTTCTTTAAATCTTCCTCGAATGACCATTAATGAAAGTGATAGCAACCCTGTCAGGATTGGCCTTAGTGAATCAATTCTAACTTGTGCCTTTTGTTTTGGATAGCTTTCACAAGGCAATGACTAGTAAAAATGTGCAATCCTTTCATTGAAAGCATGGCCTAGCAGCTAGTGTTATAGTCTGCTGATTCCTTCTTTGCCACTTCTATGTCATTCAAATGTATTTTTAATCACCTTGTAATAGTCTGCTAATATTATTGCTGCCCAAAGTCACAATCCTATAGTCTTCAGGCTGATAGGTACTTTTGTTACACATACATAAGGCACACAGCCACACATGATTGTTTTGTCAATTCCAGTGACAACCAATGTTCTTAAATCAAGATTAAATGTTGAACCAGTTAAGCTACTACTCATCTATTTGACCGATTTAATTAGTTCAACATGTCTAATAATTTAGCTTTGTGACAAATTTTTTTCGTAAGTTGGATGATTTTTTTGAAAATTAGGTTAGAAAAAGATCTCATCGCTTCCGCTTAATTCGAAGAAACAAAACACTAACGCAATCTCACTCTCCAAGGCATGTAGGCGATTCGAACCTAGCCCAATCGAACCTGGCCCGACCACTCTATGAGATCAGGTTGGGAGCTCCTTTGGGGGCACGTACATAGGTCATACCCAGCCCAACCTGAAGTCAAGGCGTGTTTACTCTGACCTGCGGGCCAATATCAATCGACCCGAGCTTGGACCCGACCATATCCCGATATTTTTTAAGTTTTTAATAACTTAGTTAATAATTTAAATTATTTACAATACTTAAATAAATATTTACGTTATTATTTTTATTATTTATTTAGTAATTTTTATATATATTTTAAATATATTTTTATTAGTTTTTTTATTTTTTAAAAACAATTTTAATTATTTTCGGGTCATACCAGCCCAATCTGAACCTGACCTCCGCATTCGTGGCCGCCCTAAAAATCTTCGAGCCAAGTCGGACACGATCCAAGATGGTCTCGGGCCCAGCCGAACTAGAGCTGCACCTCTACCAACTACCAATGGTTTTTAAACTAGATGATAGTTAGTTTAGTACAAAGTAGCTGCTTTTGCCCAGACAAAACGTTATCAGATGTGTCACCATCATCTTCGCACCTATATATTAAATGGAATAATAATATTAATAGCTCATCGGCATCTGCTTATATATATTTAATGGGACAATAATAACTCTTTGACGTATCCGAATCGTCCATTTTGCAGCCCTCGAGCAATATGCTTTCGTTGTCATGCACCTGGCTGATCCAGTTTGATTGAACTCATGGAGAGGAAGGATGGTCAGCTTCTTCATTTATTGGCTGTATGCAATCTCAATCGGGTCACAACAACGCATGTTTGTCATGTGATTCTATTGCATCCTCATTATTACTTTCCCATGTTGATTCATGAAATTAGGGTTTGATTTTTGAAGATTATATGGTTTTAATCATAACTATAGTTAACTTATTAGTTACTATAGTTAGCTTGTTAGTTAAAGTAGTTTTTGATTACAGTCAAACACATAGCACATTTCTGAGTGTTCTTCTTTTGTATAAATAGTTTCTTTATGTAAATTTTGAACGAATGATTCTATATGAAAGGATTACCTTCTACTTTTCATATATTTGCTTCTTTTCTTTATATGGTATCAGAGCTTCAAGGTTGTTAGTTTCTTCTTCAAGATCTTGATAGAAGAAATTTACAAAAATAATTATTTCAGATTTCAGAGCAGCAATAATGGCAAATGGAGTAGATCGAGCGACTGGTTTCAAGAAGGATTCTATGAGTTTACATGGATCTGATAATCCAGGTATAAATTTGGTTACTACTCCTTTGAATGGTTTTAATTATCGAACGTGGAGCACATCAATGAGGAAGGCTTTAGCTGCGAAACACAAGTTAGGTTTCATCACTGGAAAGGTGAAGATGCCGGATGAAGATGATGATAAGTATGAGGATTGGATGAGTGAGAATGCTATGGTGGAATCCTGGATCTTAAATTCCTTAACGAAGGATTTACATGATGCTTTCCTGTATGTATCTTCTGCAAAGGATCTATGGGATAAACTAGCAAGGAGGTTTGGTGATTCTACGAGACCTCAAGAATATCAGATCAAGAGAGAAATTGGAACCATTGCTCAAGGTAACTCCAATCTCTCTATATATTTCACTCAACTCTGCAAACTCTGGGATGAATTGCAATGTATTGTGCCTGTGCCACAATGCACATGTGGAAAATGTACTTGCAATGTTTCTAGCAATATTATGCAAATGAATGAAAATGCAAAAATAATCCAATTTCTAATGGGATTGAATGAGTCGTACAGCCATGTTAAGAACCAGATTTTAATGATGGATCCATATCCAAACATTGATAAGGTATACTCTATGTTGATGAGTGTGGAGAAGCAAAGACAAGTAGCTGAGAATTTTGTTGATATTGCTGAAGGAAATGCATTAATGGCAAACACAAGCAATCAAAAATCACATAATACAGGAAAACAGAGTTTTAAGAAAAAGGATTTCAAGAAGGGTAAAGAAGATAAGTTCTGTGTTTTCTGCAAAATGGAAGGACACACAAAGGAAACTTGTTTCAAGATACATGGTTACCCCGACTGGTACATGGATTTGAAAAAACAACAAAAGAAGAAAGGAGGAAGATAAGAACAAGCAAATATGAGAAAATCACCATTGGATGATGAAGAAGATGATTCAGAAGACAAGACTACGATGAACATGAGAGAGTTGATACAACAAGAACTTTCTAAAATGATGAAAGGGAAACAGGTCCAGCATATGCAGACTCAGGAACATGTTAATTTTGCTGAAGAATTTGCAGGTAAAATTTCTGCAATAAGTAATCATGTTGATGCCTATGATATAAAAAACACATCTTGGATAGTTGATACAGGAGCAAGCAGTCACATATCTGGAAATAAGTATTTGTTTAGTAGTCTTATTCCAGTAAACAAGGCCTGTGATGTGCATTTACCCGATGGAACAATCAAGCAAGTAAAAATGATGGGGGAAATTAGGCTCAGCACAAATATATTTTTGAAAAACGTGCTTTATATACCATCTTTCAAGCATAATTTGCTCTCAGTCAATAGGCTTGTAAAGACCAATGTAGGGATATTCACATTTTATCCTACATTTTGCATTTTACAGGACCAGAGGACTAATACTCTACTAGCAGTGGGAAAAGCTATTGGTAGTCTCTACTATCTTGATGGGGATTCTTTTAAGAACAATATATTGCAGAAATATATTGTTTTCTTAAATGATGTAAGGAAGAATTTTGAATTTTGTTGTATGAATAAAACTTCTGATCGTAATCAGTTACTTTGGCATAAAAGATTAGGACACCCCTCTTTTGGAGTTGTACAGAAGTTGAATTTACTGAATAATGAAGTTGAATCTTTTACACATGCTTGTGATGTCCGTGCAAAATCCAAGCAAACTAGAGTTCATTTTCCTATAAGTAAAAGTCATAGCAAAGTGTTGTTTGAGCTATTGCATGTTGATGTCTGGGGCCCATATGAACAAGCTACTATGTCAGGAGCAGTGTATTTTTTAACTATTGTAGAGGATTGTAGTAGATGCACATGGACATTTCTAATGCAGGCAAAGGATCAAACTAGTTCTCTTTTATCAAAATTCATAAAGGTAGTGAAGAATCAATTCAATGCTAATGTGAAAATCATAAGAACAGATAATGGAGGAGAATTCGTGGGTTCTGCCTGTCAAAATGTGTTTACTGAGTTTGGAATTCAACATCAAAGGACATGTGTTTATAGCCCTCAGCAAAATGGTAGGGCAGAGAGAAAACATAGGCATATCCTACAAGTCTCTAGAGCTTTGTTACAACAAGCTCATTTGCCTATCAAATTTTGGGGGGAGGCCATCTTACATGCTACTTACTTAATCAATAGACTTCCATCTGCTATATTGAAATGGAAAAGTCCTACTGAAGTATTATTTGATAAGTCACCAGATTATCATAATCTCAAGATTTTTGGTTGTTTATGTTACATGACAAATACAAAACCTAGGAAGGACAAGTTTTCAGCAAGGGCAAGTAGATGCATTTTTCTTGGATATGTTCCAGGCCTTAAGGGTTATAAAGTGTATGATTTGGAATCTATGCAGATGCACATCTCAAATGATGTAATTTTTCATGAAGAGATTTTTCCTTATGAAGGCTGTCCTAATTTTACAAATGATACTCCTTTACCTCAAATTCCAATCTCTACTGAGAATTTTCCTACTTCATCATCTCCAGTTCAAGTGTCTAATGACATTCAACAGCCTATTGGAGTTGATCATAATCACTTGATTGATGGCCATGAACCTATATTAGATAATGATTATGGTAATGGAAATAATTCTCCTCTTGAACTTCCACAGTCAGATGAAAGCCTAAGAGATGGAGGTGTTAGAAGAAGTACAAGAGTTAAAAGGAAACCTAATTGGATTACTGACTATGTAGTTAGTAATGCTATTGCACTCAAGTCTAAGAGAGATGTTGATCAGTATACTTCTCCACACCTACCTG
This sequence comes from Canna indica, assembly GCA_034359265.1. Classification (NCBI taxonomy): domain Eukaryota; kingdom Viridiplantae; phylum Streptophyta; class Magnoliopsida; order Zingiberales; family Cannaceae; genus Canna; species Canna indica. The sequence continues at coordinate 2,881,821 of CP136891.1, forward strand.
CTACTTTTCCTTTCTGCAGGAATCCTCATTTGTCGACAGATTTTGTAGAGTTCTTGGCTCATGTCACTGTCTTACAAGAACCAAGAAGTTATAAAGAAGCAAAGAAGGTTCCTGAGTGGGTGCAAGCTATGAATGCAGAGTTGACATCATTAGAAAATAATCACACATGGATTCTTACAGATTTGCCAACAGGAAAGAGAGCAATTGGAAGTAAATGGGTGTTCAAGTTGAAGTTAAAGCCTGATGGAGGTATTGACAGGTATAAGGCTAGATTAGTTGCCAAGGGATATAACCAGATCTATGGCATAGATTACAATGATAGTTACTCACCAGTGGTAAAGGTTGTGACAGTTGAGTTTTTTTAACAGTAGTTGCTGCAAGGGGATGGCATTTACATCAGATAGATATCAATAATGCTTTTTTGCATGGATATCTAGATGAAGAGATATACATGTTACCTCCTGAGGGATATGACAAAGCAAAGAAGAACCAGGTTTGTAAATTGACAAGGTCTCTTTATGGATTAAAACAAGCTTCAAGGCAATGGAATACTGAACTGACAAATTTTTTATTGCAGTTTGGTTTCATCCAGTCTACTAATGACAATTGCTTATTCACTTTGAATAAGGGGAACTGTTTCTTAATGTTGTTAGTTTATGTAGATGATTTGCTGATCAGTGGTAACTCAGAAGTAGATATTCAAAAGTTAAAAATTGCACTCGATGAAAAATTTACAATAAAAGATTTGGGATTAGCCAAATACTTCCTAGGTTTAGAGATTTTTAGAAATGAAACAGGTATTTACCTTAATCAAAAGAAGTATGTGCTTGATCTATTGAATGACGCAGGTTTAATTGGTTCCAAATCTAAGCATATACCTTTTCCTAAAGGAAGTTCATTGCTAGAAACAAATAGTCCTTTGTTAGCAGATCCTCAAGAGTATAGAAGTTTAGTTGGCAGATTGCTTTATTTAGGCTTTACAAGGCCTGATATTACTTACTCGGTGCAACAATTGAGTCAATTTCTGCAGGAACCAAGAGAGATACATTTGAAGCATGCACTATATGTTCTCAAATATTTGAAGAAGAATCCTTCAATGGGATTGTTTTTTTCCTGCAAAAATTGATTTGAAACTTACAGCTTACTCAGATGCTGATTGGGCAACATGCCCTAAAACCAGAAAGTCTCTTACTGGTTTTTGTGTTTACTTAGGAACTTGTCCTATTTCTTGGAAAACAAAAAGACAAAATACAGTATCGAGAAGTTCAGCAGAAGCAGAGTATAGAGCCATGGCTTCAACAGTATGTGAATTACAATGGATTAGCTACTTATTAGCTGATTTGAAGGTCTCTGTACAAGTTCCAATTTCTTTCTTTTGTGACAGTAAATCTGCTATCCACATTACCTCTAATCCCGTGTTTCATGAAAGAACTAAACACATTGACATAGATTGTCATGTGGTTAGAAATCAATTTAAGCAGGGATTCATTCTTCCGGTTCATATTCCTTCAGCTTCACAAGTTGCAGATTTATTCACAAAACCTTTATGCTCATCCTTGTTTTCAAGGTTACATTCCAAGTTGGCTTTGTTTGATATTCACCAAAGTTCAACTTGAGGGGGGAATGAAGATTATATGATTTTAATCATAACTATAGTTAGCTTATTAGTTACTATAGTTAGCTTGTTAGTTAAAGTAGTTTTTGATTACAGTCAAACACAGAGCACATTTCTGGGTGTTCTTCTTTTGTATAAATAGTTTCTTTATGTAAATTTTGAACGAATGATTCTATATGAAAGGATTACCTTCTACTTTTCATATATTTGCTTCTTTTCTTTATAATTTTGAGGCTCATATATTATGATCTGTAGATTAGATAAGTACGTGAAGAATACATATAAAAGCCTCTAATCCGACGTGAGTAGTGCGAGTGCGAAGAATGGATGGAAATCCAACATTTCAATTGGTCGGTAGGTAAAAGTCAACTTAATGAGCAGAATCGGGTCCCAGGGCATCATTTGTGGGTTGCTGCCAGTTATGTCCAAAATGTACTTTGTGGACATTGATTTCCAAAGACACCCTCCCCTAATATATATATAACGTGTGGTTGGGAAACAAGAAAGCAAAAGAAAAAAAAAGCTCCACTTGCTCCTCTTTCTTTCGGCATAAATAAAGTGGCGGTGGGCAGCCATGTGACGCAAAGACACCAAATTCTCTTGCTTGCCTCCTTTTTCCCACACTCCATCAAAATTAATTTTGGCGAAGGCTTCAAAGCCATCCAATAATTGAGTGTGCTTATCATAAGAACTAATTCTCCAACTAATATTGCTAGCTAGACTTTCATAATCGAGTTGGTTTTCATAACTAAATACAAAGGAAAAGTCTCGGGGTTGCCAATATACGGTCTATGGACAAGGGAGCACGCAAGATTTTGAAAAAGGGAAGATAAAAAAAAAATTAATTTAAAATTAAAACGTTCAATTATAATTTGAGGGTGCGGAGATTTGCTTGCGGTACGATATAATATAATTGTATAAAAATATCTTTAACATAAGACAATCAAAATATAAAAATCAACTAAATAAAATTAATATTTAATTTTGAGCGAAATCATTTACCTTATAAAACTGAAATTATATTCACCAATCAAAAATTATTAGATTGTTTAAATCAGTTGAACTTACTTATTAACAAAGAGATAACATGTATTGTTTCATTTAAAATAAATAACAACAAAAATTCAATAATTTATACGTAGAAAATTAAATTTCATTAATCTTGCAATAAATATAAAATAAAAATTAACAACAAAAATTAAAGTATAAAATTAATTATTATTATTTTAAAAAAAAAATGAAGGACAAAATATCCCCCATTTGAGCTATGTCTACGGAGGATCTGTGCACATCAAAAGTATGGTGGAGCAACTACTAGGCTAAACCTCACATGTCCTTCGACCTGAGTATGATTCTAGATTATGTGTTAAACTCGAGTTGAATATTAACAAAAAAAATAAGTGAGATAAATTATAACACCTCAATTTAGTCCCACATCAAAAGTATATTGAAGGTGATATTATCTTATAAGGCTTAATAGATATACTATCATCAACTTCAACTTAAGCATTTTTATTAGACCGATAAATTAACATATCAAGTTGATGAGCCAATTATCTCATCAAGCGAATGGTAATTTACCAAATATTACACCTTCGGTAATTCTGGAAGAGAAATGTGATTATATATAACTTAAATATCATCACATCACTCCCTCTACTACTTGCATGCACTATACATATAATACAATAGACAGTTCATCCAGATAGCCGGAATGAGGCTGGCAGAAATTAAGGGGAAATGAGATCATTTTGTCTCATTCATCAAATCATCCAACTGGAAATGAGGCTACCACCTGCTTCACTAGCAAAATTATCCATTCGCATCTCAAATTACAGGGAATAAGGATATATACACACTGAGTCATCACTAAAAGATGAGGCACCAACATATATATAGAGAATAGGACATGCAAATTATGAATAAATAGTGAACAAAAAAGGTGATTACAGTGCTCAGGACTCCTGCAAGTACAGGTTCTAGGAAGGATCAAATATAATTCGAACAATGCACATACATATTTACTAACTCTTATCATCAATCAAAACTAACAAACAAGTCTAATTAAGTACGAAAGTTAACTTGCATGTGTATTTCAATGCTTTGCTTCCAATTAACCAAACATGCAATTTTGATGCATGCAGTGAGTTCAGCAAAGCATACAAGTTGCAGCCAAACATCTCTTACTAATTAAAATTGTTTCGCATGTACAAAGAACAACAGCAAATTGAACTAAAAGATAATAACAGCTATTCATTCTTGCAGAACACTGGAAGATCATGAATAATTCTGATAAAAGAAATACCCTACAAGAAAGAAATCACACAAAAAAGAAGAAGAGCAAATTGAACAACCTCTAATGTTCACTTAGATATATATACATTGGTGCATCATTTAACTTCTATCTGAAGGATGCATTGTCAAGATAACAGGATTCAGAAGAAACCTTAAAATAGTTCAACTTTTTATTTATAATAACTAAAAGATCACTTTTTCATAAAAAGAAGATTGACGAGAAAACAGTTGAAGAAAGATGGTAAAAGGAAAGAGATCAAAAATATGTATTACTACATCAATAAATACACCCAACTACTTCAGATATGGAAAATGCCTAGATTTAGTAACAATGCATGCTGTACAAATATTAAAAAATTATCTAAGATAGCTAATTATCCAGCCAAGTTTCTAAAATGCATCTTCAATATATATATATATATATTATCATGTTAGGCTTATGCAGTCTTGGATTAAAAAATTAATTAGACTGATCATCCAGGTCCTACGAAGTTCTTCTAAGTTGATCTTTTCTATCTTGAAAATGGCACGAGATATGTGATTGCAAGAAGGAAAACTTCCCAAGGGAGAATTTGGTTCCCTGTTAATGAATTACAAAAAAATTTCGTAAAAGTATTGTAACTTGCAATTAACACATACAAACATCCGAACAACTCGATACCAAGTACTATTTGCAACATTGGCATATTAAAAAGTATTAATTGTATGAAAATCTAAATGCAAAGAACCAAATGCCCCGTAAAAGGATTGTCATGAGTATATCATCAACAAGATTAACCAACAAATTAACTTGAAGGTCCTAAGTTCATCTAGTTTGGTATATGTCTAAAATTGACAAGACTAACCAGTATATCATTGACAAAGTTAGTATATCATTGATATGTAAGTTAGCGGACAAATGATAAGCTAGTTAGTAATGGCGTATCATTGGCAAGGTCCATTTTCTTAAGATAACCTAAAATTTCACCAATTATTATTTGGATGACCCAGAAAATTGTGAATTCACTGCTACTAACTGCTGGAAATTAACTTTGCCAACTAAACATTTCATGAACATGTTCAAATTTAAATATTATTGTACTTATTGTGTTTCGATGCAAAACCAAATTGATCTTACAAATGAACTATGACGGATTGCATAGATACATGTAATTAGAACATAAAAGCATCTAACCTCACCATATTACTCAGAAATAAATTGAAGTTTGGTTATGGCTGTTGTGATAAATAAATCCTATTATAACTGTGAATATCATTTTTCAAAAAACATACAGAAAACTTGTGTTTTATACTGATTTATCGACAATACTTAGTTCTATTAGTAGAAAAGTAGATAAATCTGTATCATATAATCGAAAATATTTCTTTTAAGATCATGTAACCTTAATTGGAATTTTAATTCAAGGACAACATGAATTGACATCCAAATATCTGTCGAAATACTAAATGTGAAGAATGGTGACTCGCACTGTCAGTGTTAATCAAACATGAGAGGAGATAAATAACAATAATAAAAAAATTTCAACAAAATTAATGTTGCAAAAATTTTCCAATACACAAAAAGAAGACAAGATGAATATCCTTGATAACAATAAATCCTCATAATTAATGTCATGAAACAAGTGTAGTATGCACTTTAAAGCATCAAAAATCTTAGCCAGTGATAATAAGGCATAAAGCTTTCTAACTAATAGAAGGTTATAACAAGATTTAAACATTAGGTACTTAATAAATTTTTGAAGTTACAAAAACTAATAAAGCATGTTAAAAGGAAACAACAAAAATGATAACATTAGAGAGTTCGATTCTAGCAGTTTGTCTCTAGTATAAGTATTAAAATTAATGAGATAAAAAAACATTCTAAATAAAACTAAAATTTCATTAATAATTGAATGACTCTTGGTGGATATTCCATTATTAGTTTGGACGTGGTGAATTGTATGGCAAATCATCCAAATCAATAGGGAAAGAAAAAAGGAGAAAAGACAAAAAGATCTCTGACATTTTATTTTCTTAGAAAATCTTGTTATTCTGGGGAGACATCAGCTTGAAGAAAGAAGAGTAAATTTAAATTCAATTAACTTAACATAGCATTAGATGATTGGCTTCTTGCAGTCTCACCTCAAAAAGCCTGAGATAATATATTTTTAATTAGTCTCACCAAATACATAAATAGTCTAGTTCAATCATCAAACTTGAATATTTTCAGATTAAAAGTGGTTCAAGAAAATTTCTTTGAGGCTGGGCAACCTAGCTAGAATATTGTCATATATATGAGAATCAAGTAAAAGACCATGCAAAGCACAACTAGTACTTAATCTCTAGATGCAAGTTATAGAGAAGAATTAAACAAAAAGGGTGACATTTATTATCATATAACTCGACCAGAAATGCCAAATCACTTTTGAAATGATGCATTGAATATATCACATGTCTATGTGACTTTTGTAGGAAAATACATAGTAATTAAGCATACAGGCACAAAGTTTACATTTTCAAAACCTAAAGACAATAATAAATAACACAATTTTTGGTTTATCCTAAACATAAGAAGAAATAATGCAATAATCCACATAGCAAACAGTAAATTGAGAATCTAAAGGAAACAATAAGTCAAGTACATACTTAAAAAAATGGTATCAATGAGAAAAATGTTATCACACTAATTGCATAGATAAGGGTCAATTATGTTAATTCAGAATTAAGTCTAATTCTGCTACCAATTGGTCTAATTAAGATGCCAAAGTATTTTGTAACAAAACATTCAGCAATACATTTTTATAAGTAATGTTAACTTGAGAGTAAACTTTTCTAGCACTGGTAGAGAGAAAATAAGTCTCGAGAATAGAACAATCATGCAACAGTTACCAACATAATGACAATACATGAGATAATGCCATTTAAAAGGAGTGATATAATTAATAATATAAGCACAGAGAAGAGAAGAGAAGCATTATGATGAGAATCACCGGCAAGATTTGACAGGATGACACAAAGAACAGGAAGAAACAGTAAACTGATTGCCATTCATCGCCCCTCGGAAAAGAAATTAGCAAAAGCAGCTATCCTTTGCTTACGAACATTTAAAAACAAAAGAAATGAAAGAAAAATACTCTAATTGCTAATGCAAGTTCCAATGCAACACCGCCTTAAACCCAGCTGATATGAAAGACATGAAAGCATAATAAAGAACAAAGCGAAGAAGTCAAACAATTATCCCACTAATCCACAAGATCACATGAATGAAACAGACGAGAAATATAGAGAATAGAGTCTCCCAACGCATAGCAACAATTAGCGTTGCACCCCTTTTCTTCCTGAAATAGATAGCTTTTTGGAAGAATAGAAAGCAGCAGTGACTTCATAACAGTGCAATACTGTGTTGCATATCAAAGAAAGACTGGGGCTGGAAAGCGAGATAGAATAGGATACAACAATCATCATTGTTAGCAGATAGATATTATTATTAGAAAAATAATAATAATCTCTCAAGTAAAATGAAGATAATGAGCCAATAAAGAAGACACATATGGTTACAAAGGAACCAAATCCCTCTTTGCTTCATTCGCGAAGAGGACGAGAGAAGGATTCGATGAGAGAGTGAAGACGGAGTAGTTGTTCAGTTTATTTGATTACCGTAACTGGTTCCACCCATCAAGCCTCCCCCGCCACCGCCGAAGGCGTCGGAAGGGAGCATCGGCGATGAGGAGGAAGCACCACCGTTTCGGTTCCCGAGGTGCAGCTCCGACATGTTAGGAATGGCGTCCCTGGCATCGTCGTCGAGGCCGCCGTCGTCGACGCCTTGGTCGTAGAGGAAGCCCTTGAACACGCGTCCCCCGATCTTGACCTCGGCGTGGTAGGCGTACTCGCCTTCGCCGTCGTCGTCGACGGATGTCACCCGCACGCACTTGAACACCGCCGGCGCTTGCACGTGCCCCGGGAGGCTCTCTCGAACGTTGGCGTCTGCGGGAGCATGAAAAAAAATCGATTTTTTTACATGTGATGGAATGAAGCCAGGGTGGAAATGGAGTTTGGGAGATACCTCGGTGGCTGGAGGTAGTATCGAAGCTTTGAGGAGGGGTGGTGTTGGAGGTCGAGGTGTGGGAGGCGGTCGCTGGCTGCGAAGACACAAGGCGGGGCTTTTTGGGGGCGGATGTAGAGGCGGAGGAGCCGGCGGTCGCCGCAGTGAGTCGCTCTCGTCGGCGAGCAGCGGGGACCCAAGTGCTCTTGACGTGGGTCGAGCAGTCGAACCCGCGACTCTTGCAGCACGTCCGGCACCGTCGGTGGCTGCAATCCTTCTTGGCTTGGTTGCCGCAGTCCTGGCACGTCGACACTCCCACGCCGGCGGCGCTACCAGCGAGAATTCCGCTGGGGTCGAGTACCGGCACGGGCTTCCCGAAGTAATTGGACAGGGTAGTGTTAGGGTTAGGGTTAGGGTGGGCGCCGTGGGCGGGCGGCAGGTGGTGAGGCGACTGGAACTGGACCGGTTGCCAGAGATGCATGCCGCCGGGCTTCGCCCGTGAAGCCACGTTGTCATCATCCACAAGGCACGGCGCCGCGGCTAGGAGGGGGATTATGGGATTTTGTTCCGCTGCGGCAGACGAGGAGAGTAGGGAGTCATGATGATGGTGCTGCTGGTGGTGGAAGGAAGCGGCGGAGGCGAGCACCACCATCCCCATGTCGGTTGGTATCCCGTAATTGATATCCTGCCTCCCGCCCCCAGCGCCTGACGCTGAGCCGCTCCCAGCCCATACTACACCAGCAGCAGTTCCACCGCCGCCTCCACCGCCGCCGGCATTGAAACCAAGGCAGAGGTCGTCTCCTCTGCCGGCGGCGGTCGAGGGGGCCACCCAGTCAGCGAACGCCCCAGTGTCGGAAGGAAACCGCCTTCCAGTAGCCACCACGGCTCACCTTTTTATCAAGAATAGAAGAAGAAAAAAATCAATCTTTGCCTCCTCAAACTGCTTATATACGCTTTCCTTTCCTTTCTCTCCCTCCCTCTCTCTAAAAACACCTCTTTCTCTCTCTCTCTCCTTCCTTCTACCTACCGCTGTCTAAAATCTTCCCCTCTATAATTACCCACTCTCTCTCTTGCCTATTTTTTATCATAAAAAACAAATATATCTAACCAACTCAGTTCTACCTATTTTTACTAAAATTTTCATATCTTTTTGCTTCATATATAAATAAATATTTTCCCTGAGAAGAGATATAGAGAAAGGATTGCTTACAGAAGGAGAAGAAACAGCAGCAGCTGAAATGAAGAGAGAGAGAGAGAGAGATAGAGAGGTGGGGACTCTGCAAATTCTTCTGCTGGAGAGTACAACTTCTGTATCACACTCCCTTCATTGTTTTGCTTCTTCCTTTTAGCTTTCTTCTACATCACTCTCTGCATGTTCTTTCTCTCTCTCTCTCTCCTGTTGCTTCTGCCGCTGCTGCTGCCTCTGCCACTGTTGGCAAAAGCTTTAAAGCCCCATCATCAGCTTCACACACACACACACATACACCCTTCGCCTTTGTTTTCTACCTCCCATCTTCCATCGGCTCTTCTGTCCTATTCTTCACTTCTTGCGCAGTAAGAACAGGACCCCCGGTCACGTGACGTAAATGACTCAATGCTAAGCAAGCTGTGATCCAAAGCCACGTGTAATCATTGCATCCGGCCGGACCCGTCCTTGTCCGCCCTCAATGGGTTTAAAATTAAAGAGAGGAGACGTCAGACTCCGTTTCAGCTTTTGGTCCACCCTCCTCCTTATCCCATCCCGCTTCGTAGTTATATTCTCCCCATTTTTTATGCACCCCCTCCACTAGCAGCTGCTGCTTGTCCTTCTTCTTCTTCCCTTCCATGTTTTAAAAGAAAATTAATGCCTATTATTATTAAACCAATATATGCTAGCTAGCCATTGCTTTCATGGCAATAAGCTCAAAACTTTCCAGCAAAAGCACATGTGTGTTAGTATTTTAGGGACAAGCTAACATGCTCTCTCTCCCTCACGGCCGGTCACCTCCTTCCTTCTTCCTTCCCCTTCCCAGTTCCTCCGTTTCTTTTCTCCCTTCCTCCTCATCTCATGCTGTCACGAACACAAACATCTATTTCTCTCGGCCAATCGCGTCCCTCTGCTGTATTCTATTGTATGCATACGAGGTGATCGATCAACACAGATCACAGGGTAAAGGTTCGCTCACTGTATCCAATATTTATCACAGTCTGCGTATGTGTTGAATATTTAATATTTGTGTTAATTTAACAATTAAATTCATGATTAATTAATTAATTGGTTGTGGGGCGCACGGCGGGGGGACCGAAGCGGGCGTCCGTACGGGGGGCAGCTGCACGCCACGCCCCCTCCGTAAATTTAGCATGGATTGTCTCTCTGTGGACTGCAGCGGGCAGCGCTGCTGCTCCGCCGCTGGCCATTCCTGGAGCACCGCGCCCGGCTTTGAATCCCGTGGTCCTCCACCACCACCACCATCACCTCCACCAGCAGCAGCAGCGACTGCATTTAAAGCCCCTCATTTAGATCATTATTTTTAGGGCTGCTTTCCCCGCTGCAGCTGATGAGCTGACAGCGCCCATCTTTTTGCATGCCCTCCTCCTCCTCCCATTTCCAGTTCTTAAAGTCTCCTCTCGCCTCCCGCCTCCGATCGCAAGCGTCCAATGGAGGATGATGGGCAGTCGGAGTCGTCTCCTTTTGAGATCCCTGTCAGCGATCAGTGGATAGGGATGCAGCGGCAGCAGCTGCAGTGGTAGGGGCTTCTTGTGCTGAGTTGCTTTATAGCCTTCGGGCTTCGCTGCTCTGCCAGAATGTTGGGTGTTCAGTGGACTCAGATTGCTGTTGCTGCACATGAAACAAAACGCAGATACCACACACACCGCCCGCATTCATGAGCATGCACCAACCGGAATGACATCGATCGAACAGGTGATGGGCATTGCATGTGTGAGAGAGAAGCAGCCAACGAGAGCATGGCTTGATATTAATTACAGACTGCCCTGGCCAGCGCCGGGTTTTAATTTAGTACTTTTTTTTCTGGTAAAAAGAGAGAGAGAGAGAGAGATAGATATATATATATATATGTGGGGGCGCGGCTGCTTGACATCTGGCCGCCAGGTCCCAAAGCCATGCGACAACCGATGTTTGAGCTGCGATTCGAATAGTAGTCTGCTTGGGGAGGAATCTTGTACCAAAATTGCATCTTCTTTAATTATTATTCTATTTAAAAACTAAGTGTATGTTTCAGTCTTTCAGTGAACGCGCTTAATATTTTTGACTGCACATGCTAAATGAATTGTCAATCTGTCTCGTATATATATACTATTATGAACCGGATGTGCATCCATTTATAATATATATAGCAACCGCATATAATAAAAATATGGGGATAATGAAATATGAACATCTTTATTCTAGGTTTGTGAAATTTTATATAATCATAATTATAATTATAGTTACAGCAAAGTTTAGCAAGAATTTTATTTGCTTACAACTATATAAATTTATTATGGAATAATATTTTTCTAACACACTTGCTTGATCAAATGAAATAGAGTTAATTACGAAATATATCTTTTTATTCTGACATTTTATAGTAATAGGGTATTGAACTTTTAATTTATTTCGATAATATTCTATCATTGAACAAATGTGAAATCAGTTATTTGGATGTCTAGGATCAATAGTCAATGAGTATCTCTAAATGTAATAAAACATATCAAAAATACAACATCACTTTTTTGATTCATTAAAAAATGCTTTGATTGTTAACCGTGAGTAGCACAATTGATGATAACAGGTTGAACGTTGCCTATAAATTTAGGGTTCGAACCTTGATATAATTACTTATTGTGATTTTCAATCTTTGTTCTAAAAAAAATGCTTTGATTGGTATGGTAAAATACCGGAGAAGGGGGTGCTCATAATTAATATGAGGTCAAGAGCAAGTTGGAGTCAGCAATGTCAGTGCAAGTGTGTGAGAAAAATGTCGGTTGAGGCAGGCGACAACAAGTAGAGAAGTGGGGGTGTTATGTCTTACGAGGATTTGCCACTAAAGAGAAATATTAAATTCTCCTAACTCATGTGTCTAATAATCTCCTAATACTCGCATATAATAAAATGCCCATGATTATTGATAAAATTATCACTCAAGCTATTGTGAGTGGTTAGGATGATTATTAGGTTATTTTTTAGGAGGATATAGCAAAACTCGCCACCAAATAAGGAAGGGGACGACAACACTTTTTTAAGGCTTTAACGAACCGAAGCATATTTTTTAAATGAAACTAAAGAGGTGATGTGATATTTTTGAAATTTTTCATTTCATTTAGAAATACCAACTAAACTATACCAAAAATGACTACTTCTACGTCGGTTTGGTGATAGGATCTTATTGAAACAAGTCGAAAGTTTAAGTATTATTGATACGAAATTAAATTACGGGATAAATTTGGAAAAACCCTAAAAGTCAGAATATATTGCATAATAACTCAATAAAAAATGATACAAGGTCAAGCGCGGAACAAAAGTTCAACTTGTGTGAGTGATCAGATCATAGTTTACTACAAAAATATCATAGAACAATACGTATGTTAAAAATATAAATCAACAACAAAATAATATAATTATCGACTAGAACTCATTAATGTCATTATCTTCCATTTAATAAATTAATAAATAATATTAACTAAACTAGTAAAAAAATGATTTTATCACATCTAATATATTGACAATTTATTTGATGGGCTAATTAGTACATTAATTACTATTCAGTTGGATGGAATAGATGGAGAATGAAATGTTATTCTTTATGTCTCACTTATTTTCTTGTTTGGTTGTAACTTATTGACAAAGAATAGACAAACCATATAGAATAAATAAGAAATATCATTTCACATGCACGGGGAATATTATTCTTTACCTCAACCCAAGGAATGTTATTCCCCATGACATTTTCCAACCGTCCTTAAATATTTATAATATTACTTGAGAATATAATTATTAAATTATTAAATTGATTTAAATAATTAAATATCTTAAATAGAATTTTATTTTTAAATACTATTTTAAATATTATTTTATGTAGATTCAATTATTTTTATAAGAATAAAATAAATAGTATTATTATTATTTTAAATTAGTGTATATTTTTATTATGTTGTTATTAATTAGAATAATTGTAATATAACTTATTATATGTTTGGAAGAATATTTTAGTTATTTTTTTCTTAATTATTCTTCTATTGTTAATGTCAAACAAGATAATATTATTTTTCGTGTTTGATTCTTTATTTATTTTTATTCCTTTGTTTTTTTGCTTATTATTTTATTTTATTCAATCAAATACAATCTTAGTTCAAAATGCTTAACTAAAGTTGATGCATGCAGTACATTCGTCAAGCTTCATTAACTATATTTTTCACGAACTTTCAATCCCTAATTAAGTTAGGGTGCTATAATTCCATGATAGAATCGTTCAACTAAATGTATGATTATGAATAATGATAATACTTAAAGAAGAGGCAATATAATACTCCTATCAAGAAAGAATTGGCAAACCAATTAATAACAATTATGATATCAAAAGAAAACCATCGTTATAAATAAGGCATATACGTAAATGCATTTAGTAGAACCTTGATTTTGATATGATGGAGCTTCCTCACCTAATCTTTATCCTATATTATATATATAATTAATATCCATTGAGCAATTAATGATGGAATGGTTGACCAGAAAGGTTGTTTATATTAAGCTTTTATTAAATGTCATTTTCATGAATAAATCAAGGCTTTTTAGGGTTTGCATATGCTCTAACTCCTTTCCCGTGACATTTGATAGTATATTTTAATCTTATGGATTGAAGATAAAAGGTGGCAATAGGTCGGGTCTACCCATGGACGGCATGGACCCGACTCAAAAAATTTCAGATCGAGCCAGGCACGACATGCTCGTGCCTAAGGGACGGGCTAGCTAGGCTCATCCCCTGAGCACGCGAGTCGTGCTCGACACGCACGACACGTGTCTATATCGTGCTGAGCTCAGCATAAGTTCCGTGATCAGCCTGGCCTGCGCTTGGCTAGGCCTTGCGCCACCCAATAGTGGCTTGGCGCAAGCTTGGCCAACAAGACTGGCCCGACGCTAAGCTTGGCTAGCAGGCATGGCCTGGGTGCAGGCCAGTACTAGGCTATGCTTGTCACTGGGTTGGCCCGAGCCCAAATAGGCTGGCCTCGTGACGGGCTGGGATGCCCCTTCAAAAATTCGAGTCATTCCAAGCACGACCCAATCGGCAACGGGCCTACCCGAGCTCGAGCATGACCTATTGTCACCTCTAATCGAAGACTAATCACTAGTGGTTCCTTTGCTAAGGTAAAATAGGATGATAAATAAAAAGGATAATAGACTAAAAAATCACCAGGTTTGCAGAAATTTTACGTTCTATTCGCGTTTTCAAATTTCGCATGTAAATGCACAATCTTTACTTCCGTTTATATCATCTACCAAATCGTCACACGTCATCTCAACTTAGCTGATGTGGAGGAAAACGACGCTTGTGTGGTCTGACGGCTTCATACGTGACCTGCCACCCACAACTTTTTTCTATCCATTATCTAACTTTACTAAATCTCATTTTTATTCTCAACTTTCTCCCATTTTACGAGGTCAAACTAGTCATTTTTCATCTTCACTTCACTTATGTCAAGTATTTTTACTCTTCTTTATCCCTGCTGTGATTTTTTTCTCACTCCTCCTCCCACATGCATGCCCCCCTTTTGTGCATACATCGCTGAAGATTCCTTTAGGATAGCTGAGAAGATGTCCTGGGAGATCACGTTCTAAATCATTGCATGAATATAGATCCCAGTACTTATCAGCAATCCTGTTAACATTCCCGACTTCCATCCTCTCCTTCCACCGCCTCCGCACCCTCGAGTCCTCGACCTCTCCTCCAACCACCTCCGCATCCTTGATGAGACGAAAAGCAACTCATTTGTAGCAGATCCGGTGCTGTATAATGTCTGCATTGACTGTTTTGGCAAAGCTGGCAGAGTTGATATAGCATGGATTTTTTTTCGTGAACTCGAAGCACAGGGTTTGAATCCAGATGATGTGTCTTACACTAGCATGATTGGGGTTCTATGGAAAGCAAATAGGCTAAGTGAAGCAGTGGAGCTCTTTGAGGAAATAGAGCAAGTCAGAAAAGTTCCATTTCCTTATGCATATAATACAATGATGATGGGTTTTTGGGTTTGCTGGAATGTTTGATGATGCTTACAAGCTACTGGACAGGTTAAGGGAGAAAGGATGCACTCCAACAGTTGTTGCATATAATTCAATACTTACATGCCTGAGGAAAAAAGGAAAAGTCGACAAGGCTCTGAGTATTTTTGAGGAGATGAAGAGTGATGCAGAGCCCAACCTCTGGACTTATAATATGATGCTTGATGCAGGGTTGAATCAGAGCTTGTGGACAGTCCCCTGATGCTCGTAGCTACTCGATCACAAGGATATTGAATCAGAGCCCAACCTCTGGACTCATCCATGGATTAGGCAGCAAGGAAAGATTGATGAAGCTTATAGTTTGTTTAAGAGGATGCTGGATGCAGCAAAGAGGATATGATGGGCATAAAATCTACGAAGAGATGAACCGTCGAGGGTGCGTCCCCGACTTGACTCTTTTGAACACATACATGGATTGTGCCTTCAAAGGAATAAAATTTGTATGAGCGGCCTGCTCATACAAATTTATATGAGCAGGCCGCTCATCTTCCGCCACGTCAGCTCAGCACGTATCGCGATGCAGAATTTGAGTGCTGGGCTGACCTCAGCTCATTAATCTTTCTGCATCGCGATGCGTGCTTGGCTGACGTGGCGGAAGATGAGCGGCCTGCTCATATAAATTTGTATGAGCAGGCCGCTCATACAAGTTTTATTTCCTTCAAAGCAGGTGAAGTCAATAAGGGTCGTGGCATATTTGAGGACATTAGAGCTTGTGGACTGTCCCCTGATGCTCATAGCTACTCACGGCGGCGGTGAAGCACGACGCTAATGGCAGCACTGACGTGGCGGAGCCGAACCTGGAGACCTACAACGAGGAAATCGAGAGCGGGAACAACGAGCTGATAGCGGCGGCGGCGTTGGCAATGTCGGAGGAGAAGTTGAAGAAGCTGGCGAAGAGTAGGTACTTGGTGTTCTGCGCAGGCGAGGCGCAGGTGTACATGTTGGAGCAGCTGATGAGGTCGTCGGCTGAGATGTTGGAGAACTAGCGGCGATTGGAAAGGAGTCGTTTGAGCGGCACATGGAGGTGGTCGGGCGGTAGAAGAAGAAGCAGGCAGGGAGAAGAGAAATTGAGAAGAGAGAAAAAGAAGAAGTTGAAACTATATATATATATATATATATTCTTTTTTAATAATAGACCCATAATTAGGCGGCCACGGATAAAGTCGTCAATCACGCGAGCACCGTTTTCCTCCACGTCAGCTTAGTTGAGACGGCGCTTAACGATTTGGTAGATGAAATAAACGGAAGTAAATGTTGTGCTTTTATAGGCGAAATTTAAAAATGCAGATAGAACGTAAAATTTTTGTAAACCTTGTGATTTTTTAGTCTATTATCCCTAAATAAAAGATAGAATTTAATAAGATTTTTATCCGATATTTATTGGATAAGGTATTAATTTTATACTCTTTTAATTATATTTTCTTCTAATCATATTCCCCTTATCCTATGTACGAAGCAAACAAGCCCCGGGAGTTTAATCTTTACATAAATTTGGAGATGATAATATTACTCGTACTCGCGAATATTTATTCGAAAAGTATAGGTATGAGAAATATATTATATCCACGGGTATGACATGGGTATAAACATTTACTCATTTAATAAATAGGTACAAGAACATATAGTATACTATCCACGCCCACGAATACTCGTTACTCGCATGCATATATATATATATCCAATTGTCCATATTTACACTCATTTTTTAAATAAATCTAAATCATCCATCTAAAAGCCCTAACTTTTGCCTATTTCTTTTTCTTTAACATCATTTAGTCTTAACTTTTGTAGTGTTTCTTAATTTTAGTTGAAAGTATTTTGATTTTAAATTTTATATCGCAAGAATAAAAATTATTATTTATTAAGATAATTTTATGATTTAGTATTTAATTATTACATAGTTTATTTTTTTGTTTAGTGTTTCACAACCAAGTAATCAATAGGGGGGTCAATTGTGAGTAGCACAGTTGATGATAATATTTTGTGTATTGTCTAGAGGTCTAGAATTGATTTAAATCCTAGTATGATCATCTATTGTGATTTTATATCTTTGTTAAAAAAAAGTAATTAATAGAGGGTGGAGAGTATACTATTAAAACAATGAGAATTGCATGCTTGACGGTATATTATTAAAATAAAATAAATTTTTTTATAATAGCTTAAATGAGTATCCGTTGATATCAGCAGATATCAATTATCCATGCGGGGACGGATAATGAATACCCATCGCAAGTGCGAGTGCAGGAGATAGGTTTAATAAACGAGTGAAGGGGCTGAAGTTGACACTATTACCAAAGCCCTTGTTGTTGTTGCACCCTTCATGCTTCGCCAATCTCCCTCACCCTAAACCCCTACCCATCGCCTATGTTGCTGTTGCACCCCTTCATGCTTCGCCATCACCGAACCAACCTCTAATCGCCTATGATCATTGCCAAAGCCCCCCTTCTCTTCCTTCTACTTTACGGTTAATTAGGTTTTTAATCAAGGTTTAAGCATACTGTAAATAAGTCCCTCTGAACTTCTAAATTTACAAACTAATCCTTTGAAATTATTAAAATGTCAGGTATGACGGTCTAGAAAAAACATGCAGGGAAAAAAAATCAAAGCTACAAACTTTTTCTTTATACACTAAAACTTTTGGGGAACTGGGACCCTTCGACTGATCTATGGATTAATATATACTTATTGTTATTGGGATCACTACATTATCACCTTGAATCAACAAATGCACTAAAGAGGGGAAATAGCACTTGCCAGTGCCACTACCTCTCTTTTGTTGTGCTCATGCTGTGGTAAATATAGGGTATAGTCGAACAATAGATGTTAAGTAGTTTCACGTCATTATAAGAATAGATGTTGTCTTTGCTCAAGCTAGTATATAAATGTCTAATTATAATAACTTTTCTATATATTTTAATGAATATCAAACGCATTTTTACATGCGATGGTTACATGATGTACCATATGAAGCTAATATGATTTTTTTTTCCCACTTACTGTTGTCCAAGATGATACATATTTGTATACTTTACAAAAAATGGAAGTTGAATACTCAGATATTAATTTTGTTGGTACAATATTATCAAAAAGAGTGAAAGGTCTAAAGGAAAATTAAAATTATGATATCAGGTGAATATCACTAAATCAAATCTTAGTAAAATATTTTGTTAAAAAAGTATATTCTGTTTTGTAATCATAAAATTACTTGCACACAAGTCAATGACAGTTGTCATAATTTTTAAAGATGCAACATGAACATATATGGCTTACATCCGGGTGGACTTGCGAAAAAGGCAATCAAACGCAGCATTGCGTATTTCTTATAAGAATATGAACTTTATAATAGTTATGAAGCCAAATTGAACATGACGATACCTACTGTTTGAAAAGAAGCAACCAGCACAAGAAATGGCTTGTATTAATAAAGATACAACTCGTAGGATCTCAATTGTCTACACATGAAGAAAATAAAATTTAAGAAAAGAAGAAAACAATAAGAAGCAAAGGAAACAAAATTTACAAACCTGCAGAAGTCATTACAATGCAGCAAACTTACCCAGAACCTGGTTTAAAATGCAAGACGACTACGGCAGATTACACAAAACAAGGATGTACAGGTACTTTGGTTATACATCATCCTCATCTGGGATTGTTCCAAGGGGGGGAAGACTTGTATGCCAGACCTTGTGAGGATGCCCCATGGCTCAGATCAAGACTATGTAGCTGCTCCATCAGCTGCGATCTACGCTCTTTGAAGAAATCAAGCCGGGTTGTCAGCTCGACCAATGTAGAAGATGCCACCGGTGGCTGCCTTGGGTATTCAGCAACCTGACATGAGACAACCTCCAAATATTTATGAGGTCAAGTCAATTTATAGAGAAAAAAGCTTCCCTTACCTCAGTCATCTTGGGTGCACTATTAACTGCAGCAGAATTTACTTCTGAAGACATGCTGGTTGATGCCTCCATCTCCACTCCTCTTAAATCAGCCAAACTTGCTTTATCTGCAGAATGTTTCCTGGAGAGCTGCTTCGGACCAGCATAAGGTGGCCCTTGAAGTTTTGTGCTCCGCCAATCCGCTGCTGATGTACTTTCCTACAATGAATTAGGAAATCCGTTGTTGGAATTACCTATGTCGGCCAAAGTTTCATTTTTAATATTGAATGACTAACATATACTTATAAACCTGAATGAAGCTTTGAATGGGAGTCCAACGGTTCTGGTTAAAAGAAATATATAACTACTATCTTGCATTCTTTTTTCCAAATTTTCAAGTAATTCTTTAGAGCTATTTTTGCATCAATTGTCTTTCATTTCTGATCTGCAATAACCTACCTCAAGTGACACAGATTTTTTGTCAACAGAGGCATGTGTAAATTATATTTTTGTTGTAGATACCTGGTTACTCAACCACAAACTATGCCAAACCAATTATACACAAATCACAGGGGCAACAAAGTATATTCAACATTTGGATTTCTAAACAATAATTAGGCTTCACCAAACTAACAGAGGGTCATCTTTGCAGAATCAATGATTGGAACCCTTCTATAACTGACGCGGCATCTGTAGCTAATAAGCATAACAAAAAAAAGAATATGTTGGCAAAATAAATCCATAGTGGCACTTGGAGAAGATGATTGAAATAAAAATAAAATAAAAATTAACCGTAGCAAAATAAAGGAAATATTTGCAAATTCAAAATAAATCAGGGTATATTTTTGCAATTAAGGGAAACAAATGGATCAAATTAATCTAGATTTGGTCAATATTGACAATTTTTCATTTCATATATATGGATTTGATCAATTATAGACCAGATGATTTAGAGCTATATGAACAATGAAATTGAGAGTTTAACAAGAAGTTTCATCTGCATAGTATTTAATTGGCTTTATATTGGCGATAATGCTCAAGGTTCCTACCAATGCGGGGTTTCAAGAGAGTCAATGTACACAACCTATCCATGCATGAGCCCTACTCTCCAGGTTGCAGTGACGCCCTACCGTCGTGCCTAAACAATTATCACACTGATGTTCTTCGACTGGTATGGTGAAAGTTACCCACTTCTAGGAATTCTAGAGGATAAAAGATTGATTACACATACCTCATTTCTTTGTTTCTTCTCATGGTTACAAAAAGCAAGGCTCATATCAAAATCTTGTTGGACAATCTTCCTGCAAAATTAACAAAAATGTGGTGGCAATATAAGAAATATGCTAAAAATACATTTCCAGGGCTTTCATTAAAAATATTGCACTTCACACGGAATCCATTCTGCTATATATAAGTTGAATGAAACAGAAAACAAACTACTAAATGAATTATATAGCACTGTTGTAAGTTGTAACCATGACTCAGGATCGGCATCCTGGTTAATGATAATTTTGTGTTCCAGATCACAATTGTATATAATCCAGATATGCAAGTATATTTAAGTAATCTGATTCATGAAAAGACCACATCTTATAGTCTATTAGGTGGTGAAAAATAGCTAAATACTAGCACTTGCTAAGTGGTTCTCTTGAGATTCATCATTGAATCGAGCCTATCACCAGTTAAACTATTGAAGAAAAAAGGTTAAATTATTGAAGAAAATAGTAACATTTATCATTTTTATTAAATATCAAATGCTGTGATCTTTTATGTTGGCACCTTACATAATAATTTTTTTATCCACCAAAAAAATCAAACTAGACAAGCAGAAAAAGGCTACGATGGCATAGAAGAGTTGGAAGACATTATTGAAAACTGAACATAAGCATTTTGTTCATACACGATTTAACATAGAAATTGAATCAACACGTAAGATTCTAACCAAATCAAGCCATTTGCAAACATTTAGAAAATGCATCTTACTGTTGTGGGAGATGAGCTGGAAGGTTTTGGTATCTATCACATGCATGAGGGATAGATCCATACTGATTTTGACGTTGTTGGTTAAGTTGGAGATGGAGCTCTGCAACCTTCTGCTTCAATCTCGCAACATCTGCTTCAGCAAGAGCAATCTCCTCCAGTTCTGCCCGCGTCTTCATAGGAAGTAAAAACATGTATCACAATTCCACATATTTATTCTAGTAATATGTACATCAAGAAAGTAATAAAGATACCTTAGAATCCATTGTACGTGAGCTGGAAAACTGTCCAGAAGACATGCTCAAACCAACCTCCAAAGCAGCTCTAAGGTCTCTCTCAGCCTGTAACTGCTCTTGTAATCTTGATACCTAAAGATATTCAGTATGCATGAGAAGATTGGAATGATACATGACTGGTATTTTAATATAAAGCAAAAATAATTACAGTATAACATCGTCCTGCTCTGTGTATAAGTTAAACTAAACTTTTCAAAATGCTGTTTAGTCAAAAAACTAAAACTTTTCATTATGCTAAACTACTGGAGGCCCTCCATGAAAATTAGTCTTCGATCTAAACAGCATAACATTTATATGGTTTAACCTTAAGTTTCATATTAGCTTATTAGTTCTTCCTTGAAAGTTATACAAAGTTCTGGTTGCCTGCTGCTTGAACTTGGTAATCATGGAACCAGCCAGAAACAGTAACACTTTTCAATGACTGGATTAAGATAAATAAGCAATGAGGTTATGGATTTTCTTTGCACTAGAATTATTAAAAAATAAGGACAGATTTTAAAATGGACTCATCTGTTTAGTAAAGATCAGACACCAAGCATACCAATTACCAAAGAACAATGCAAAGTACAAGGAAGGAGGCAAAAATTACTTGTAATTAACATCCTTAATAATCAAGATGACAAGTCTTCCATTATAATGCTATTATGATCAATATGATGGTGAAATATAATAAGCACCTAACAATATAGGACCGCTACCTATTGAGTAAAGAAATATAGGTAGTACATAGGAGAAACTGATGACTTAGTATAGTAGCCAAATAAGAAAATTCTGTTATAAAAATATAATTGAAAAACAAAGTAGAAATTTCTGTTATAAAAAAAACAACAATAGCTGCAACTCTTACGGTTCCAAAATATCTGGGATCTGCAACTTGGATTCTGTCTTCAGTTCTCTGTTGAAGTCAATGACCACAGATATCTGCGGCCCACAATATGTTTTTTTATTGTTTCGGTCTAGGTTTTTTTAGACATGTAAGTTGCATTATATATTTTTTACAGCATTCTCCTTCTAGATGCTGTACTACTTTATGAGAACGTATTATTTCATAGTCTGTGCACCTTTTCTAGTAACCCAGACATCCATTTCAACATCCATATATTTTCCATTATTATTTGGTATCTTTGTTTATTGTTTGTAAATATATATTCTTCTACATGAGAAGCTAACTTACATGATCTATTCCACCATTTCTGAATATTAAGAATATATACAGTAGATAAATAGATAATGTGTCATCTATAAGTTTATGCCTTAGATATGAAAAATCTTCTAATCATATATACAACCTTAGAATCTGGAAACATATTTCACTTCATATTTTTGTCCTCATGAGAGAGAGATCCATTGAACATCCTTAGCTTGTGATACCATTTTTAATATAATGCATTTTCAACAGATGCTCATCCACCCAACAATCTGATCTACGATTTATATGAGTTTCTCATTGCTAAGACATTGGATCTGTTGTAGTTAGCCTCTACTATGCCTCCCTTCCTTAACAGTCATCTCCAATGTGCACTCTTCCTACACCTTTTTACAGGACCTTACCTCTCTGTGGGCTCTTGCTTCATGCACTTCTTAAGTCTTATCAGTACTTTGCTTCTCCCTGCGTATCTTCTTCAAGCTTGTGCTTCCTCCTTATGCATCTCTCAAGTCTCAACAAGCCCTTACCTCTCCGCATGTTTGCACAAGGTATCAAAATTATTTCTACTTCTACAAGCTTTAACTCATATGATGTCTCAATCTCGCACCATTTTTCTCATAGCTCAAACTTCTAATCACCTTCTATGACTTTTGTGGTTTAAACTCCCAAACTGAAAAAGTTCTTGCTCACTATCAATCAGTTTGAGGGAACAATTATGTCATCCATTATGAATAATTAGAGAAGTAATTCAGGGAACAATTATGTCATCCAGGTTCATCAAATCAACAAGGTTCGTCAAATCTCCATAAAAGAGTGCCAAGGGAGTGTATATCACAACAAACCAACAAGGTCCATCAAATCTCCATTCTACAAACAAATATCCATGATCTCACTGATTTTATTTAAGAAAATCTTGACAGAACACACATTGATGCATAAGCAAGCAAGAAGCTCCATTGCCTAAATCAAAAGATTTATGATAATCCATAAATAATAAGATGCATCCTTCAAATAATATATATAGAAAAAGAAGAGTGGGCTTTATATGGATTATTGTAAAATGCATACATCTTGTTCCAGAGCTAAACGGCGTTCATGCAAAGCCTGCTTTCGTCTTTCCAAACTTGCTTGTAGAATGGCATTGCCTTTAGCCTAAAAATTATTGTCAATGTCTCAGATATCATTTAGATATAATCCATCCAGCAATTGTTTTTGAAAATTCTCAACTCATACCTCTTTGGCTATTCTTATTTGAAGGTCATTCTTTGTGATCTCAAGCCTTTGAATAGCAAGCCTAGCAAAATTAAATTTGGTTTAGAAGTAAAAAACTGACAGTGATTATGATGTCAACCAAGAAATTTCAAGTTACTTTCTAAAAATTATTTCTATAAAGCAAATATGAGGGTACCAAAGGAAAACAGTTACAATAGTCAAAGAAAATTTATAATAATTCTTGAAACTTATTAAGCAGGAGGAAAGCCCACAGCCCCACAACTCTTCAACAACTGACACTTAGCATCTCAACAGAGAAAAGCAATGATGTGAATTGAAAAGCAAGTAAAAATGTATAGCTTCTACAGAAAAACAAAAGGTACATATTATCAATATTGTTGGTTGGCATTAGCTACATAGATCCATTCCATCAACTGAGACATTCATTGAAGTGTATACAAGCCATCATTATCACGGATGCAATGCCAAATGACATTTATCAGCAAGTATCCAAATGTTCGATGGCAGAAAGGTATAGGCATGGAGCATATTATCTGATGGGCTTAATGCTGATATATAGCTAGGCCAATTTTGTACTGATAATACATGGATGTCTTAATGTAGGCATACCAGTTTATTAACTTTCAGGGATACCCAGAGGTATATCATATATGTCATGTATACCACCGTACTGTTGCGCATTAGTCTCAGCAGTTGAAATTATATGAATATCAGACCAGTATGAGCTAAAAAGAGTACCAGATATTTAACTGCTGAGCAATGCAATTCAATAGACTGAAACACAATTTAACCTCAAGCTGTTGAAAATGTTAATTTCATTAGGGCATGAAAGACATAAATCATGCCTTCCACCAGAACAAAATGATAAAATATGCTGTAGCTCCGTATAAAAGGTCCAACTTTTGGCATGAATGCAAGATATGGATAACCCAATACTTGGCTTATGTCAAATAAAACAATAGATTGCCAGCATCCACTTAGATCGCTTTTATTTTACATGTCATCCTGTTGCACTTGCATGTAGCAATCATCTACAAATAACAGTGAATAGGAACTTAAATATAAATGCAAAAGCATCAATTCTACCCACTAGCATTCATTTGTAAAATACTGTAGCAAATTGTCTTAAAGTTGGACATAATTCATGTATGCAAAAGATAAAACTTACTCTTCTTCACCAGAAGAATCGACTTGTTCAAGTGGCTGATTCTTTCTGGCCTGAAATATTAAAACAAATTAGTTATCTCCCACAAAATGAATATGAAACTAGATTTATCCTCGTGTACAACAGATGAAAACATTAATCAAAATTATATATGAGATAAATTTGAATGTAATAGACAAAGTAAGGTTTAAAATACCGCCCGAAACGGTATATACCGGCCGGTATATACCGGTTTTTGAGATTTCCGGTATTCGATATACCTGGTATTTGAAAAAACCGGGTATATTGTGTATACCGGGCGGTATGGGCGGTATATACCGGTATACCGCCCGGTATGGGCAGTATATGGTGGTATGTCACGATAAAAAATAAAAAAAAACCCGGCCGGTATGCATTTTCATACCGGTCCGTACCGTGTGTCGGTACGGTACGGTACGGTACGGTACCGGTACCGAGATTTTAAACCATGAGACAAACATGCATAGGGCAGTTTTGGCAGGCCTAGAATGAAATGATGTTCTTAGTCTAAATCATCAAATATTGATAATCAAGAAAAAATTAGCTATCATGAGTATTTAACGGTTAAAGTTAAAAAAAGATACTGAACCAAGTTGTGTAGATTCGTTTTTGGCCTTCATTGTAAACTGTGAGTTGAGTTTTCATACAAGCAACAAGTGCTAATAAGTTAAGCCACTTACATTGTTTCGACCCCAGAAGTTAGATCGCTTTATATGTGTGTTTGATCCATTTGCTTTACTTGCAAATCTCTCAACACTATACTCAGCTACATTAGCAGGAAAAGATGTTCCTGGATGTAGGGAAGACAGAATCTCTCCCATTGACAAGGGAGACTCTTCTGTAGGCAAGACATTAGAGATATCCTTCTCTGTCAGCGAGTTCTCCATAGTTTTGTTTGCCAAAGCTTGCTCATTAAAATGAGTTTTTGGCCCACTAAGTAAATCCACTTTGGTTGTTGAAGCCTGATTATCTTCAGGAGATTCAGGATCTGAATCATCACCAGCAAAGGCCTGCTTTAAGCAGCCATAAGGACAACAAAATTAATATTGTACAAGCAAATTGAAGTATCAGCCACGGATAAAAGCACGAATAATGAAGCAAGACTAGAAAATTCACAGGATGTTCTATACAACTTCACTAACCAGAACAGTTAGCTATATTTAAATAATGCATGGAATATATTTATCAACTTACGTATGTACTAACCTGCAAGTTATGGAATTTACTAATCAAATCGAGGCCAATTAGCAGTTGGTGTACTATTATAAGTCCAAAAAAGAATGTGTGCATAATTAAGTTAGTCGGAATAATCAGAATGCTGATCAGGATTGGCTAATGGCAATACAATCTAACTGACCTAATTATATGGGATCAGAAACAACCAAAAAAATAAATAAATAAAATAAAAGATAATAAACATGAGAAGATTTTGAAAAGGGGAATAGAAATAAAAGACTAAGAAAAGATATGCACAAGCAAGTACAAGTGAGAAAAAATCGAAGCACAGTCAAGATTATTTGTACATTAAAATTCATAGTTTCAAATTTTAAATCTGTATTGACATTACTGAGCAATATGTACCAGCAGTTCAACCAGGACTATGGCACCAACATCAAGTGTGTGCTAATTAATTGTGTTACTCATACAAACCAAACTACCAAAACCAAATGATTTGAAGATTGATCACTTTTCCCTTCTATCACTTCCATACAATTCCATCTCCCCTCTCAACCATTCATAGAACTCCTTCATTCTATAGAAAATTCTCTCAACCTCTTCTGGTGTGATAACCAACTTTACACCTAACTGAAGCGTTCTCAAACCATAATAGTTCTAGTTTCATTAAGATGTAGAATTCTTGCCTATGTTTGAATACTGGATTGTCATAATCACCCACCTCAACTGCAGAATACCTCACAAGAATAACTGAGAAACTCTCTCTGGATTCTGATTTTGGACTGGCCTGAAGCATAATCAAGGGCACATTGTACAACATCTTGGAATCTTACAAATAACTCAATGCCATTGTCAGTGCTCTAGTAAGATATTTGATCAAATTATTAATAAAAATGAACCATAGACTGGTATAAAATTGTACGGACTCAAGTAACTAAAAGTAAGCCAGTAATTTATGCAATCAAGTCTATCCTCTCATTATATCCCATTATAGGATTACTGCTACAAGCCTACAACAGCACTTTTTGAGGTGAGAGAATATTGCACTAGTGAAAAATGTCCAAATGAAAAGGCACCAATACCAATTCCTAAACTCGACCAGTTATCATCTATTAACAGACACAAGCTAGGTACATGGGTACTGACGGAAAGAATGATATATTAACAACTTGATTTAAAATGCACATAGCACTCTTCGCAGAGCTCTTTTATCTCAAACCTCCAGAAGTGACAGATCAAAAAGTTGACCACCCTTTTGAATTCTGGAAACATACAAGAAAATAAATAGAAAAGAATTTGCAAGAAAAACTATCTAGAAACTCAATTGAAATGAACCAATGGCGAGTCAAGAAGCACATCACTGGGATGGAAATGAAACATGGGCAAAGAAATCTGTAAGTAGTTGAGATTCTTGAGAACATTACCTTGTACTCATAAAGGTCGCTGCCAGCATATCCACTGCTTTCACTCAGTTTTCCACTAAGCACATGCTCATCATTATCACTTTCCATTTCTGGTTCTGCATCATTTTCTGCATCATGATATCCATTATCTTTTACATCAGTATTTACATCATCTGTAGATTCTTCACTGCCAATGTCACCAATCTGAGAGTCGGATGAGATTGAGCATCTCTGTAAATTGCCATCCTGTGACAAAGTTAAAAGCTAAATTACAAACATGAAGATATATAAATAAAAGAAAATAACATAAATGAAATCGACAGCATCAAATCTGAGTAGCAATAGGTTCTAAATATAAAGATGGTAAACAAAGACAAGCTAAGGCACACTCAAGGTGGCTTATCACTTGATCAGGTTAGACTAGATAGAAAATTGAGTTTCCACAATAAAATGGATACATCATAAGGTGCTGTTGCATACAACTGAGGTAACTGCTAAAATCAACTTATCATAATTTTCCACCAGATACTAGACATCCATGTCAGACCAAAACATTGCAGAAATCAGATCACTGAATCCCTCAGGTAATATGATGTCAGGAAGCACTATACTGATCACATAGCTACCATAATCTCCTGTGCATGAATCTATTGGGCTGAAGATTCATTTACAGGCAGAACAAGTGCCAGTGTGATATGCAACACCATGAGAAATAGTTACACCAGTAGCACAGTTTTCATGCCTTGTGATCGAAACACATGAAATATATACAGGTTTAACTTATATACTAATTGATCAATGCTTATCCACTAACCAAAGAGGAAGAAAGAAGGAAGATGAAGAGAAGGAAAAACAGGTAACCAAACTCAAAAAGAAGAGTTCAAACTCAACATCTCAAAGAATAGCAAGTTCCATAGAGCATAAAATCCTATTTTATTAGAGAGTAAAATAGGTCATTGTTAAAATTCTAAAACAAATTCATTTCAGATTAATTTAGTTCACAATAACTGACAAGTAAAACATTCTTTGAATAATATAGTTAATTCAATTTCATTAGTAATATACAATCTAACTTATTTTTACTAAAATCAATTATAACCCTTTAACTAACTTCCAGTGTTTTCAATAATTTCTTGGGTCAAATCAATTCTCAGATTCATACCATGAGAATCTGATCCAAATTTTTAGAACCCTGAAGTTCAAGCATCTGAATTTTACACAACAGGCAGTACTATGCTGAAAGAATTTGACAAATCAAGTAAGAATCATACATCAAATATGCTATCATACTCCTCTAGAAGAGTTGTGATAATAGCCTGAGCATTATTAGCTGCATTTGCTGCTGCCAGAAGCTGAGCAGAATTGTCACCATTGATGTCAAAGTCATCATCCAGTTCACATTCACCGGCCAAAAGAGGTCGCAATAAAAGAGGTGCCATGCAAGCAGCAACAGCAGATGCAGTCATCCGATTCTCAGCAGTATGAGAAGCAATAACATGCATCATTTTCAAAATCCTGAAGGAAAAAATTAGCAAAAAGAAAATAAGATAAAAATTGAGCAAGTAGAAATTTAGAACATTTATCAACTAACAAAAAAAGAAGGCTAAAATCATTTCAAACGAATTATAATAAATTGTTTCCTTTTACGAGAAAGTGCATGTATTAGAATGATAATAATACTATGTCAAAGACTAATGAATCATATTAGAATAAAGCACATTGTAATCTAGAACTCAAAGTTTTTCTGGTGAAATAAAAAATAATTACATATATGGAGTTCCTGAAGATGCCTGGCATCTTACCTAGATGATTAAGTGATTAACAATAGTAGCAGATAAAAGATCCTGCTCATGAAACAAAAGATCACTACATTCACACCTCGCCAACTGCTACTATAGGAAATCAGTTATGTTAGTAATAACTTTAGAACCTAGAAATAATTCTGGCAATTATTTACTTTTGAATTGTGCTTTGAATGAGCATCATGCTAGTTTTTTTCCTTTTTTTGCTAAACTTCTTCTACAATATATAACAGGGTTCAGTAATAGATTTAATAAGTGATGCTTTTGCCTCATGGAAAGATGCAACACAAAAATAGAAAAAATATGATATGGACTTATAAGATTGTCATTAAATGGTTGTTCAATTTGATTAGGTTACCAACTTTTCCAAAAGCTTAAATTATTAGGAGGACCCAATTATTCATTTATATTCTTAATACTCTCTCTCATGTGTGGGTGAGCAAACAGGCCTAAGACTGCCTAAGCTCCAGTTAATTGGGGAGTATATATATTTTTTAATACTAACACTGGTAGGATCCCAGCGCCGGACCTTTTGCTATGATACCATGTTAAATTTGATTGGGTGACCAACTTCTCAAAAAACTTAAGCTATTAGGAGGGACCATGTTTTTAAATCTCGTACCATACCGAGCGGTAAGCTCGGTATATACCGGGTATACGAGATACCCGGTATGGGTAAATACCGGGTATCTCGGTAAATACCGCCCAGTATGCCCGGTATTTATGAAATACCGGGCGGTATTTGCTGTCATACCGGGATATACCGCCCGGTATGACATTGTGTACTGTTGCAACATACCGAGTATTGGAAAATACCGGTATCTCGGTAAATACCGCCCGGTATGCTCCGGTATTTAGCAAATACCGGGCGGTATTTGCTGTCATACCGGGCGATACCGCCCAGTATGATCCAACAGCTCTTAAAAAGAGCCGTTGGGTATTGTTCGATACTGTATTAGGATTTTTCATAGATATAAGAGAATCGTTACATTAGAATTTATATAAAGGGACCGCCGAAAACTCTGCGTAGCGCAACATAAGACGCTTAGGGCAAATCAGTCGCTATACATCCCAACATACGGTGTTGATCTTAGTCCGTCGTACTCATACATATCTTGGGGATATACACGACTATATAAACTCCAATGTAATGATTCTCTTGTATCTATGAAAAGCTCTAATACAATATCAAAACAGTACCCAACGGCTCTTTAAACATTGCATTCATGTATTTGACATTTGAATCTTAATTTTAAGTATTTCTTGATCAATGATGTGTTATTCGAGTTATTTTTAACAGCAAAATTTAATATAAAAAAAAGGGGGGGACCGGTATGCAATTTCCGTACCGGACCGTACCGTGTGTCGGTACGGTACAGTATCGGTACGTACCGATACCGGTCATCCACCGAGATGATGACCGGTATCGGTATTTTAAACCTTGGGAGGGACACAATCTATTCATTTGTATTCTTAAAAATGTCCATCCTAAAAGAAATTTCAAGTCCTATTTTTGAATAAGATACCAAAACATTATATGTAATCAAGAAACTAAATATTTTAACAATTGAAATAGACATATATACATTAGGCAAAGCTTTGAAATGAAATGATTTATACTCCACTTGGGAATGCATTCCCAAGTTTTTAAATGCTAAAAGAACTTTGAATTAAATATTGGCTAAAGGAACTTTCAAAAGATCATCCAACTTTAGTGCAAATGTCTAAAATCACAAGTATTCATCCTCTACCCATAACCCTTTATCATAGTGTCAATAAAAAGTTTAGTACAATCCTAGAAATGAAACTTTTTGTTTTTACATTCATATCATTCCATTGAAAAAGTTCAAGTCATCATGTGAAACACGATTTATTAATTTACATTTTTAACACTACTCGTCAGATGTGGGCAAGCAGACATGATTGACCTAAGCCCAACAGGAAGGATTCCAATTAATGGGTTTTTTCTTTATTGCATGCCTAGACAAGATTTGCATATAGGGCCACCCAAGTCCCACCCACATTGATATTTTTTACCAATGTCATTTCATCTAAAAGCTTACAAAGCAGTTAAACTTTTGAATTAATATGTAGATGGAGACAAATCTAAATTCTAGATGTGCGGTGATTTGGAATTCCTTTGGATCACATTTTGGCTCAACTAAGTGTAATTCATGAGCAAACAGAATTGCATTGGTTGATTGTCTAAGTTCAATTGAGAAACAAGTTCGTTCTGGGAAATTAAATCGGAAAGGGAAAAAAGATAATTTATAACACCTTACGCATATAACCTCAATGCTCTCGTCAAAGAAGAAAGCCAAAGGTGGAAAAACAAAGAAAACACAATGAAGCAAAGAGCATCAGTCCATATATGAAGAAAACCTTCTCCTAGTTGTAATACACGCCATCTCCATCATCCTTCACCCATCTCAATCGCTAAAAGGAACCCTTCTGCATTCATTTTTTGATATAATATCTTAAGCACTATCTTTATATGTTATGCCATGCTATCTTTTCATATAGCCTGGTAATAATTATTTTATAGCGATTTTTGAAAACAAATTCAAGTTTGATTAACACAATTTAATATTTTCCATTATCTATATGTGTATTTTATATTAAATATGTGGTTGCAAGGGTAAATTTATCTTGTACTTTTTGAGTTCACATGTTAAGCATTTTTATATTATATTATTATGTACATCACGTTTATTTTATAAATTGTAATTTTAGTTTATTGTAACTTACAAGCCTAAATTAGACTTACAGATTCTGATAAAAAATAATAAAATTATATTATCAAACTTAAAATTTATAATATACAGATCCTATATTGATTGTTTGTAAATTATTTTAACTAAAATGTAGCATCTTTTATGATCCAAGTTTATGGATGCCCTTCAAAGTGTAGGTAGGAAAGTGAGTCTGACTATGAAGCATGATCTATCAATTTATATTATAATGCTATAAATGAAAAGGAAATAAGAAGGTAGCATATGAAAATCCTAAAATAGTTGTGTTAACATAATTGCATTGAATAGCAATAAAAATAGTGTTTAATAATATATTAGATAATGATCTAAGTACAAGGAACCAACCTTTGCAACAACCGTCGATTGGGTTCAGGAAAAGTCTCAGTTATTGCAGAACGCATAGCATTTATTCGAGTCTCTTTGTGTTCCAACCCTTACCAAGTATAAGATCAAGGTTGTAATATCAACACGAGAAAGTATAATGGACTTTCAAAAGAAAACACAAGGATGAATAATAATAAAATTTCTAGAAATCACGGTTAACCTATAAATTTCCTAAAGTGGAGGAAGCAGAAACAACTACAATCATGAATTCATGAGAAGAACAATAGATAATTATTCAATAAATTTTACAAAGAATATTTCACAAAATAGAAATATTGTATTGGAATCAAAGGCATACTATAGCCAATACAAATAATTATCAGAAACTTTGGCTTCAAACACAGCAATGCAGATCTCTTGCAGTAATACACTGAATGATGGAGGTATAAAACAACTACATAACCCATCATATCTAATAACATGGACTTTTGACTTATTTGCATTTGCTTATATATGTTGCAAGTCCTTTTTCTGAGCATTAACAATAAATGAGAACTATCTAATGGTATACTTCATATAAGATTTATACAGGATTAGCATAGAATATCATTGTTGTACAGTAACATGATGATAACAAAGAGCGTTATACATGTACGAATTAGGGCACACTGTTATAAGATTGGCTGTGGCAGTGTTCCAATATTATGTTGTGGCCATCGCTATTAAGGATGCCTATTGGCTCCATCCTCAATAATTTTACTGTATACATGATCCCATGCATGACCTGGTGCCAACTGGCATAGAAAAAAGGACTACCTACACCATCTTCAGTGGCTAAGCAATGAATGCAGAGACCTTACAGATATGGGGATGGGGGGCATAATAACTTGACGCTGATTTATTGGGACAAGTAAAATGGACCAAGTTGCTCAAAACCAATACAACAACTAAGCTTTAATCACATACTAGATGGGGTGTCCAAATCCCTGTCCAAGGCTAGATTCGCCTTAATATCTATAACTTAATATCTAATAAGTGTAGATCCTTAGACACTATTTCTCTCCATGTGATCCTAGGCCTACCTCTACCCCTCCTCCTACCTTCTACTACTAAACTATCACATTTTCGAACCGGGGCACCTGGGAGTCTCCATAGGATATGTCCAAACCATCTTAAATAACCTTCTCTTAATGTTGCTCAAAACCAATGTGAAAGCGAAAACTAAACAAATCAGAACAAAATCTCAAATACAAATGAAGGAGAGACTGGATCAAGCCAAATCGTAAAAATCTAGATGAATCGCCTGAATTAAATTCAAAGGTGAAGATGACCAATATGAAATAGTAGAAAAAGAGAGGTCATACATTGACTCGTTTCAAGTATTCCAAAAGCTTAAATAAATGGAAACAATTTTGTAATTAATAAGTTGGCAAAGGATCAGGTGGGTGTAACTAGGGTATACAATTCTACATCTGCGACAATCTTATAATAGTATTCTCTATTGTTCTGACTCCACCATTATCAAGTGCCAATTGTGATTGTTGAATACTTGAATTTCCTAGAACTGTAGAATCTATTATTTTTTGCTATCAAGATAACTTAATCCTATTATCCTATACTTTTAACCTTAAAATTGAACCATCATATCTTACTAAACCTAGAATTGTAGAATCCAACAAATGTAGATATGATTCATATGAATATATGACCTTTTATGCAAAAAGAACTATGAATTAATGATCTACTACATAAAGTTTTGTATTTTAAGGTATGCAATGAAAAAGTAAATCCATATACATAAACCATATAGAAAGTTTCTAGAGTATGCTGGTACTATACAGTTTTTCATTTGGAAGAGTGCATAATATCTAAATCCATCAACAGAAAAAATGTTGATTTGATGCCCTTGATGATCATGTAGAAAAAATTCAGCAAACAGGACCTTAGCTTTTCTCTTATAAAGCCTATTCCCATAGCATTTGTGAATTGATCCAATTGTCAAGATTAAATTAGGATATAAGTCTGAGGCAACAACACTTATTTCTCCGAAAAAAAGTATAAGTAGATGGATTTACTATAAGCTTCCAGCAAAGCAGTACAGCAGGACGCAGGAACTGGAGATGATGGTAACTCCCGAAGAACATACTGCAAAGTGCAAAGTTCCAAACATGTAAGAAATTGAACATGTAACTTGGCTTTTATGGTTCATTCAGGTATATTCAGATATTTAGAAGTATAATCACCTTCACACAATCACCAACAATGTGGGCATCCTCGTCAGCTGCGAAGTCTGTCTTTCCTGACAAAGTTTTAAAAAAACAATACTCAAGTTTAATGTATAAAAATCCTGGGAATTATAAATGGAGATCCAAAAGAACAAGAAAAGGTGTGAATAAATCAGGATAAAAATGTTCAATCCACTCTTGAATATGCATACAACCAACATCTGTCACAAGTAAAAATCTATACAACTATAGTAAAATACAGTTTCATCTAGCAAGTGAGCACACGTGTTCCATTTTTCTTTTTTTCAAAAATACTATGATTTTTTCATTTTTTAAGTTATGTATCAATTAAATTTTACTTGTTCCTATGATATTATATCCGTATGGCGTGATATACCTTTCCACCTCTATATTAGTATATTATGAGGTGTTAGTTCTTAATAAAATTAGAATTTCTTTCCTCTCTATTATTAACATTTATATCACAGTCCTTAACTAAAAAAGCTTATTCAATTCCACCGGTCAGAGGAGAGCTTTCTCTTCATAGCTTAGCTAGTCCTATATCTTCAATAGACAAGACATCATAGCTTAGCTCACTCCTTCCCAATGGAAGATAGTGAGATTCACTGGTCTTAAATAGTAGGACCCTGTTAGGCATGAAAAGGTATTCCAAGTCAAACACTATGCACTATGCATTCAACTGACTCATTAGTCATTACTATATCAAAAGATAGATATGTTCTTAGTAAAAAAATCATGACATACATAGGTTACCCTCACAGCCTTTAATCTTTAATAAGAGCACACAGATATATTCATTTAAGTATAGTATAAGCATTTAGGCATCCTTCATTGAGAATATATGCCAAAAAAGCAGCATTGACAATCATTATAGGTGGATGCATTTAAAGTGAGGTTAGAGAAGATTATGAATGATTGTTGTAGGACCAATATACTATTATTTATTTTTCTCTCAAACTTCATAATCATATAATTATTACCTAAATAATATTTTCATAGTTTTTAATAACTTATATACCATGAAAATTTGTATAAAACAAATATCATGTAAGATTAATAAAAGGGCAATCCCAGAGCACGCTGCTCCTACGTGGCTCAGGAAGGATCGATGTATGCAACCTTACCCTTGCTAATTTCATGTATGATTAACAATATAGCAAATAAAATTTGCACAGTATCAGTAAATAATGTAACTAGTTATCAGTTGAATGAAACAAAAATACAACCTTGCTCGTATTCTTGTATTCTTCGATCAACTTCTTCAACATCAGCTGCTTGGCGTAAGATTCCCTCCACCTTTGTTCCTACAATTTTAGTTTGTTAAGTGATTATCTGACTAGGAAAGATCGGCATTCAATACAAAATGTATATCTATTCTCATAAGATAGGGATTTGTTTCAACACACGCGTGAGCAACATTGTTCATGCACTTGAAAGATGAAAATTTAGAAATACAACTAGCCTGTAAAATTAGAAGAACCTTGCAGATCACTGAGGGAAAATATCAATCATGCAATCTGAAAAAGTTGTCAGGAGATTGTGATTGCGATCAGTTACATATATTAGGGCCTCGTTTGGTTGACACTACTTTTCGCAAGAAATTGTACTTCCCAGGAAGTAGGAAAAAGAGCTCATGTTTGATTGACACACTTCCTGCACAATGCAGGAAATACAACTTCCTGAGTAAGTGCAACTTTCTGCAAAATGCAGGAAGTAACTTACTTAGGCCCCCCTAGGTAAGTTGCACTTCCTGCATTGTATTTGAAGGAAAAAGTCAATTTCACCCTGACATTTGCATTTAGTACATAATTTATTATTTATATTCCCAACATTATAAATTAGATAATCCTTGAATTCTTTACATATTTATTTTAATTTTATTTGTTTTTAATAAAAATATGTAATTTTTTCATATTAACTATAAATAAAAATTAATTTTTCATATACAATAAAATATATATTATATTAATTATATATGCAAAAATTATATTATTATTATTATTTTATATATATATATATATTAATTTATAAATAAATTTATTATATATATACACTAATGCATATAAATTAAAATATTATTTTATAAAGAGATTTTAAAAAAGGTATATTGATCATTTGATATGTACTTCCTAGGAAGTACTCATGCCAACCAAACATGTTCTAGGAGGGAAGTTGCACTTCCTATGAATTATCTTTTTGTCAATCAAACACTTTTTAGATACTTCCCGGGAAATACATATAGAAAATTAATTCATGTGAATTGTAACTTTTTGCAGAAAGTTACTTCCCATGACAACCAAACGAGACCTAGAAAAAAGAAGTCCTCATTCTGCAAAAGTGTGTGTATCTTGCATCTGATTGTATCATTGCAGTACCCATGTTACTAACAATGAGCACCAATGTAACTCAATAACTAATAACAATGAACACGCAGAATAGTACAACCTAAGGATTCTCGTTTAATGGAATGCATAAGTCCTGGTTTGTCTAGTACAGTGATTATTATCCCGTGCCAATTGGAATACCCCTATGTGAGGAATGCACATGGTTTCATTAGTTTTAAGTTTTAAAGAAATTCCTTAACCAGATCCAATCTTGTTCAGTTTCCAAGGTGATGAATTTAGTTTGGCTACTCATGGTTACTACAATATATCATCTTTTAAAGAGACAAAATAATGAAACTTTCTGAACCTGTTCAGTTTTTAGATTTTGCAACTGAACTAAATCAAACTGAGATAATGAGTTAGTTTGGCTACTAGTGGTTTCTATAGTAACATTTTTTAGAGGTACTGTCCTATGTATATCTATAATAATGTAAGCTACATCCATATATTCATCTTATGGAATAAGATTATTTTAATTTTCTACATAATTAATATGGTTGCATACTTGCATAACATCAGCTACTTCATGTATGTTCTACTATAACTGCTGTCAAATTCTATCTGATGCAGTTTAGGCGGAGTTTTAAACAATAAATCAAACCAAACAAAATAGCTTGACTTCCATTTTAAAAGCCCAACTAACAAACTAGAAATAGAAATCCCAATCAAATATCTCGGTTTGGTTTGCCAGTTTCAACACTTACAGTGTAGGAAATAGGAATAATTTTCAAAGCTCCTTACATGCCACTTGGCACATCAATCTGCTTGAGCTAACATTTAAAAACACCTCATGTTCTAAACAGTAACTACTCAAGTACTTGACATACTAATAATGGTCCTGACTCCTGACTCCAAGATCATTAGGACTACTAGAGGTGAAGACATGTAGAAGAAATCCCTAATCCAACATCATCAAATGTTAACAAGCATGTGCTGACTTACCATACTTCTCGAGAAATCGTAAAGCCTTTTCTAGAAAGGAAGGCCCCCCATCAATATCTTCAAGTGCAAGTAAAATTGGCCTACCAACAACCAAAGATTTTATTGGGCGCTTATCTCTCCCTGCATGAGATACAGAAAACGTAAGTATCAAAAACAGACAATTGGAGGGACGATTAAAACATAAGTCTGTTGATTTGTGATGAGCCACAAAATGTAAGAGAATGAAGTGAATGGTTCTTACAATATTGGAAGGATCCTTCAAAAGTATCTGGATTATCATTACGAAAAATTCCATTGTGCCCCATCACAAGAGCTGCATTTGGAGCTTGTGCGAGTGCATGTTCCAGAGCTGTTTTCCATTCAAATAAATCTTCCAATGACTCTGCCTGTTAAAAGAAAGCTCGTGAAGGTTAATGATAGATAAATGGTTTATGAAGAAAAATGATTCATATGCCCTTCTGAAAAATTCATCCATGGGTGGAAAAGAAGAGCATTGGTGCATCACCTTAAGAGTAAATGCCCGTCCATCACGCCCATCAGGAAACAAAACTGTTAGTAACTTCTTATCTTCCCTAACAACCACGCTGCATATGTATTTGGAGAAAACATGTTACATATATCAACTACACCAACATAAAAAGTTGAATTGGAAATAAGTCAAAGAATATTGTTAAAAAACAAAAGAAAAAATATAAAGAATTACGTATACCTTCCCGAATTATTTAGGTCAATTCCACCTAAAGTAAGATTTACTTCACCACCTCTTTGGGGCAATGCGCTCTACAATGAAACCACAGTCCAAACAATAATGAGCACATTCATGTATGCTCATGTAATTATTAAATTTTAAAATGAGGAAGAACATAGAGCATTAAGACAACAACTCAAGTTTAGGTTGACCACAAGAATAGGAATTGCAAACATGATAGGACCAAGAACCACAAATTATGCAATCGCAACCATGTCCACAAGTCTCCTGCTACTCAAGAATCTTTGGGAGGATCAAGTACAAGTAATTCTACTCCCACACTTGGGAATGCCATTTCTACAATGCAAACAACACTTCATTCAAGTAACTTCCTCCGATTTCAAGGTTTACCTTCTAATTTAACTAAGATGGCAACAGAAAGTACCTCTAGGATGAACAAGTTACCTTTATGAAAGCTTACTGATTAATAACTTATAGAAAATAAATTCAAATGTATGGATACAAATAATCGAACATACAGGATCATTCTTGAAGAAAACCAAGGATGTCCGTGTGAGGATAAACCAACGCCTTTTCCATGATTTCCAACCAATTCCTGAAGATCATTATATGTATATGAAAAGTTCAGGGAACAAATAAAAAATTATAACAAGTTTATTATCAATAATAATAGAATTTTCACTCATATTAGTTGCACATTAAAAGGAATAATTGATTCACAATGACTACAGAATATTCAGAGAAGAATTATTGTGGCAGAATCATCAAAAATTTACAAGTTCTATCACTTAAATAAAAACGCACAACGGAATGCATTGAAAAAGAGAATCAGTTAGAGCAGAATGCGCTGTCATTGTTAATATATATATATATATATATATATATATAAGAAGACAAAACTTCCCCAGCAGAATCTAATCGACTGAACAGTTCAATCATGCCAAAATTGACCGCAGAACAGACTCTCACAGATAAAATAAGTGCCTAACTCAATAAGCTTGTTCAGATTTTCATATATATGTGCTTAATTGCCGCCCTCTTAAAAACTGAATTTCAGATTGCACATACTCTAAATATACAGATCCCGAGATAGACATCTATGTGTATGAAAGAAGCATTATATTCGACCATGCAGTTGAAACATGAGTTAGAGTCAAAGTCTAGGATACTTATTTTGGAGCAAGATCATGGTTCCATTGACCTCAAGCATTTGCAAAGTAAATTGAGCTTAGTTTGTAAAGCCTATTAAGATTGCAAAAAATCTGTGTTTGGGGAAAGATGATAATGCCTGGTAAATAAAACTATTGCAAAAACCATTTGTAATTAGGGTTGTGGTAAAAGCATGGTGGGAATCCAAATGACTGAACAAAATATAAGTTGTTAAGAGATAATTACTAATATAATATTTAGTTTTTCATTTTACATTCTATTACTTAATATTAAGATTAATTTAATGTGCATGTGTTTATAATATAAATAATAATAATATAATAATAATAAAATTATTTAAACAATTCATAAAAGCATAAATATTATTAATGTTAATCCTTCACAGTTATAACCTAATCATGCTTGTCACGGCTTCATCCTCCCATGCATATAACAAAATCAAGACTATTAGGTTTTAGGATATAAGATGCAATTTTTTAATATGAAAAGAGGTAAGCTTCTCTTGCAAAGTTTCAAAGCGCCTGTTGAAAGAAAAATCTTTCGCTGTTTTGCAACTAATTTTATCACAACTGTACCCCAATGCTTCTCAAATTTCCTACCTACATTTTAGCCAAAAAAAAACACTTTTAGTGAAGTTGACAATGGGCAAAGAAGGCGACTGAATTTGCATATGATTTTTAAAATACATGTGCAGTTTTATTTCACAACAGATTAACCAAATCTATGTTATTAATCCAATTCAGGATTAGGATATGGTTATTAGAACCATAACTTATACTCTCTAGCTTCAGGAGGAGCTCTTCAAACTTACATAAGATATGAGAATAAACAAAGAGGGTTTGGTTGTTTAACTGATGCCATTGTTCATATAGCAAGGATAAATAGCATGTGCCTTCAAAGTGGTAACACCTAAAATACAACTAGCAGGTGCTTCTATACAAACAGTCAAAAAAGTTTGTGGCAAAAAAGACAAACAATCAAACAAACAAACAAATAAGAAGATACTAACCTTTAGATGATATAAACAATGGTCCACTTTTAAATACCTGCATAATTGTGGCAAAAGTAACTTTTAGATTGTTCAGCAAAGGCAAGCAAAAATAATAAACATTATTATAGTTTAGGTGACTGTCTTTCATCTTCCTTAATATGCATGTCTGCATGAGTTCATGAAATTGACAATGACACAGAGGTAGGATATGGGTTTCAAACAAAAGAACATCTCCAAGTCTCATTATTGACCAAATGTTACGCATTATGCCATACAATATCAACATTCCAAGTTGTTTCTAATAACAAAATATACTTCAACCAAGGTTTTAAAATTGTTTTGTAAAGCTGCATATATGAATGTAAACTAGACTTGCATGTGTTGTATACAATGGGAATTGATGGCATGATTACCTATGTGTCCCACGCTAATTATGTGGCTTGTTTCCCACTTTATGTGGTGACAGTGATATAGTTGATTAAGGCCCATTAATCTAGCTCAAACCATTTTAGTGCATACACAATATGTGTTTGATATGATTATTGGATAGGACAAATCAAGACAAGCCAGTACAAGCAAGCATAGAACATGGAGATGTTCCATGTTTGTTTTGCATAGCACTGGACAAGAAATCCAGTGGTCACTTGTCGCCAACATGACCTTGAGGAGGTCACTTGTCGCCGACGTGAGCAGAAGAGGTGCAGAACAATGATGGTGAAATTTGGGGGAAGCAAGGGTGTTATTCCAGAGACAAGCAAGTAAATATGCCTACGTACATGGTTCTCCATGGTACAAAAAATGCATAAGTTGTCCAGTACCTGAGTCAATTTTTATCATGTCCCTTGATGCATTTTGCGTACCAAACGCGGGGCAAGCCAAGTTGCCAATCTAATACTGTGTTTTAGTGATACCAACCCTTGGACTTTGTTTATATTATGTTATTCGTTGCATGGTAGATGCAAATACTTTCTTATATTGACTTGTTTATATCTTTGTATTAAATTATGCCATAAAATATTTGAGTACTTCAATATGGACCATCTAACCATCAAAGAATATCTTTTCTCTACAAAAAAGTTCTTAAAAACTCTATGTATTTAATATTTATGGATATAATTGCTTTTTATGTAATTTTAAAAATGTGCACAAACTTATCAGCACCACATAGTGACCCAATTACATGTACCCATATATGATTTTCAAAAGCTTTAGTTCAACAAATATGCAGTGTACATAAATTACTTGGAGATAGGGATACCACATCAAAGAAAACAATATTACATCTATTGTTTTAGACTACATTTCTTCTATGTTGAGAGGTTTTATATTAAATGAAAATTTCTTGCATCAGGAACATATTATTTAAGAAACAAGAAACATTTTTTCATCAAATTCATTTGTAATCATCAAGCTTCTGACTATATTAAATGAAAAATTAATCGATTAGATACAGTAAGCACCAGAGAAATCATTAAGACACTACTATGTCAACAAATAAACATATTATGAAGGAAACACCTTGCAGTTTGCGAATGGTTAAATCCATGGTTTTTTTAAAAACCGGTATACGAGATACCCGGTATTGGGCGATACCGGGTATCTCGGTAAATACCGCCCGGTATGAGCGGTATTTGATGTCATACCGGGCGGTATTGCCCGGTATGACGTAACGGTTCTTAAAAAGAGCCGTTGCTACAGTGGCATATAGCCGTTTGGGGCCGGATTTAAAATATTGTATTCATGTATTTGATATTTGAATATTAAATTTAAGTATTTCTTGATCAATTATGTGTTATTGGAGTTATTTTTAACAGCAAAAACAAAAAAAATGGCCGATATGCTTTTTTCGTACCGGCCTGTACCGTGTGTCGGTACGGTACGGTACGGTACGGTACATACCGGTACCGGTCACTGACCGAGATCGGTACCGGTACCGGTATTTTAAACCATGGTTAAATCAATGGTAAAAGAACTATGATAGACATGCAAGTCCACAGTAGCAAACATTACAGCCTCAAACTTCAACAGTGAAAAGTGTTA
Organism: Canna indica; assembly: GCA_034359265.1. Taxonomy (NCBI): domain Eukaryota; kingdom Viridiplantae; phylum Streptophyta; class Magnoliopsida; order Zingiberales; family Cannaceae; genus Canna; species Canna indica. The sequence continues at coordinate 2,924,661 of CP136891.1, forward strand.
CATATTATAGCAATTGCATCAGTTGGATAATCAACAAATAGATGAGGTATCGGCAACAATTTTTAGATTGAACCAAAGAAAATGTGAGCAGAAAAAGGAAAAATAAGAAAATAAAAGTATATCACATTAGACAAACCAACCAAATAGAGATAATGTGAGAAGAAAACAGAAGAATGACAATTACAGAAACATTTAATACATGACAATTACAGAAACATTTCTTAGGTCAATCCAGTTAAATATAATAGAGATAATGTGAGAAGAAAACAGAAGAATGACAATTACAGAAACATTTAATACATGACAATTACAGAAACATTTCTTAGGTCAATCCAGTTAAATATAATAGAGATAATGTGAGAAGAAAACAGAAGAATGAGAATAAGATGTTATAGTAACCAACCAAATAACAGGCTTACTAGGTCAACGCAGTTAAGTGCAACAATCAGAAATTGTGAATACACTCTGCTATTGAGACATCTTAATATGAATAGAACCTATAGCCATATGTGTCAAAACTTCTGTATTTTCAACCATATCAACCTCTTGGAAACAAAAGTAAATTTCAAGTATCCTTGCAAAGAACCAGCTCGGAGAGATATAAGGCAGCATAGCCCTGCCTATCATGTACCTAGGGTGTCGCCTGAGCACCTTTTAATAAGACTAATGAAATCATAGATGTCATGTTATATAATCTTGGTTTGTTTGTGGCATAGGTTGCAAACAAATCTAACCACAAATGTAAAATATAATTTTCCCAAATTTCCTTATGTTAGATTATTTATTCCAACAGTTCAATAAAAGAGGTACTAGAAAATCCCTCTGCATGGTTCCAAGTGGGAGATACAATTGGTTTCAACTCCTTTGATATTGAAGGACATATTTAAGATTCAAGAGTTTATGGTTCAAAGGGTTTATCTGCCGATATCAAGATGTTCATGAACATTTCTGGATAAATTATATTGGAAGGCATGTTGTGATTTGCCAATGGAGAAAAAACTACAATGAAAAAACACGATTATACATATAATTGCACAAAGACTAACGAAGTTGAATACTTTCCATACTAGGCAAGTCTTACATGCAACCTTAATAATGTCCGCAGGGACCAAAGTGCTTAGCGTGCGAGTACATGGCCCCAAAGCAGAAGCATTGCACAAACACAACAAAGATCACTACTTTAAACTGTCAACGACGAAGTAACAGATGTCAGAATAGTGGAGCAACATACGGTGTTGGGAGCTACAGCTCGATGCCGCTCAAACATTCCCCCCGCAGTTGGAGCCGACGACATCGTGCCCCCTTCGCTTCCAGACGCGCCCGGGGCATCAGATCAGGCACTCCAACTTTCCCTTCCCTGCCAAACCTACGATTCAAGCCAAAAAAAATCAGCAAACAAAACGACAAAAAAACAGGAGCTGTAAAGCAACATCAGCACAAGAAACCAACACACACACCCGCATTCCCCTTGCACGGGATGGCGGCGACCGCAATGGATCGACTCCGCAGCCCTCAGGAAAGAGGGATTAGGGTTCCGAGCGAGGTGGTGGGGAAGAGGAGGAGAGGAGATAGGGAAAGGGGGGCGAAATAAAAAAGAAAAAAATAAACGAGAGAGATCGAGGGGTTGGATGGCAATGATGCAATTGCAAGGAGGACCAAGAGGTAGTACTCACAGTCTCCCTTGTAATGTAGTGGTAGACACCGCAGCGCTACGGAATCTCCCCCCACCTTCGCCTTGTAAGCTTCTCCAAAAAGCCTTCTTTTTTAATCTCCCACTCCGTCTCTGCAAGTGGAGATTAGGTTGGGAGTAAAAATTAAAGGAAGGGGGGTAAAAGGGATTAAAAAATGAGGGTAGAGTTCATTAAATGAGAGGAGGTGGCTGCCTTGTTTTATCTTTTTCATGTCTCACCTACTACTTCTACTGCCTGCCCTGCGCACTGCCACAGTGAAGAGAGAGAGAGAGAAAGAGAGAGAGAGAGAGAGAGATGAATATTATTGGGTTTTAAAATGGAGGTGTTTTTGACATATTCACCCTTGGTAATTTTGGAAATAGCGTGCTTGTCACATTAACATCGTAATAAATTCAATTATATACATATATTGCAGTGACCACGACAATTAATGAATAATGATGAAGATAAATACTGATTTGTTGCTGATTCGTGGCTAACCTCGTGGAAGTTGAAACTTTCTTTGAAAATTAAAATATTCGGAGCTTTCGTTTGATCTATATTGAGTGCGAAGAGAGGTAGACATATCATGGGATATGAGTTTAGTGAAATCGCACTCGATATAAAATTAATCCTCGAGTTTTAACGCTTTATTATTTGTATTTTTCAAAATGATAATTATGTTAATCGCGGTCACCTCTATAGTTGCAAATATCAAAGGGCTAGTTCTTTAATGTATCGCGGCAAAATGATGGTTGAAAATTTTTAAACCATGTTTTTAGTAGAATGTTTATTAAGTTAATTAATGTTTTTTATGTCAAAAAATTTTAAGTAACCATTTTATACTAATTTTACCTCCTTGTAAAATTATTGAATTTTTAAAGGACGTTTTCAATCAAATATTTTTTTAAGTCGATTAATGTTTTTCTAAGTCAAATATTTTAAGTAACTATTTTGTACTAATTTCACCTCCCTGGTAAAACTATTCTCTTTTCTTTGGTTAGAAGATAGGTGAAAGAAAAGTAAATAGGGAAATGAACGAAAAGATAATTTCTTTGTTTAAATTTTAAAGGAATAAATAGATGAATGAAAAGGAACATTTATTTTTCTCTAAACACGGGCAAAAAAAAAATCCTTCTAAAAATGGAAAGGAAATGGAGTAAATGAGAAGTCAACTTCATTTCTTTAGCAAATATATCCAAAAGAAGGAAAGAACCACTTGTCTTCTTAAAACTACTTTTTTCATTTATTCTCTTCATTTTTATTTCTTTCTAATTATTTAATCTGTATAATTTATTTCTATTTCGTTCTAGACTGTATAACAATTGTCAACCTTCCAATTACTATCAGATTCAACTGATCTTTATTGATCAATGTTTTTTTGTGCTTGTTTTATTTAATTTTGAATTTTTAAAATTCATTGAGATGGACTTGATCATAACATTTGTCTCAAAATAAATGGAGGTTATTTAAATTAAAAATTAAATATGATGATAGATGAATATAAAATAGTAACATAGAACGCTGGAGAGGTAACATAGACCAACTAACTTGTTGACTCGATCATTGCAAAAATCATATTTTGTAATTATTAAATATAGTTAGGGTTGGCAATTAATCTTATTTGCATTCATAGAATAAAAACCAAATTTGTATCCTATCTGATTTGTATATATTTACACCATCTAAATGGATATGAATGATACATGTGAATCAAATTCATATACACACTAATGCAAATATACATCTGATTCACATCTAAATTATAACATATCTAATATATTATAGAGATCATTGAGAGGAAGGAAAAGGAAAGAAGGGGGAGGAGAGGAGGAATGAGAGAAAAAATTAATTTTATTTGGATATAATTTAATAAGAAGAAGGGAAGAAAAGTGAAAGAAAAAATTAATCTTTTTTTGATGTATTTTGTAAGGGGAAAGAGGAAATCTTTTATTCAATAGATAATTATACTCTTATTATTTTTGTGTTATATATATTTTTTCTTTTTTTGTCATTTTCATTCCTACACATATTAGGATTTTTTTCTTTTACCAAATAAGAAAATATATTATTATTTTTTTGGCCGAATACAAATATATTAACCTCAATCCAAACAGGGTGTTAGGTAATTTTATAAGTTTTGATAGTGTTTAAGTGATCGAGTCCACATGTTGTTCAACTTAATAGTGTTTTCTATTATTTTTAGTGAATTTTATAAAAATTTGTATAGGTTTTGTCAAATTACTTTATATAAAATGAGGCGTGGATGCGGATGTAGTGCGAACATGTGTGAATACGAATATGCCGACGTGAAATATATATACTATGAATGTGGATGATCTAATCTGCACCATATTCGATACGCTTTTGTCCCTAAATATAACTCTTCATTCACACACATTTTAATTGATTTTAATATTTTGAAGTATCATTTTTAACAAACATATTCTCTGTTGTTACAAATTTGTCATATATATACTCATTAGCTCTCTTTTTTAATACCAAATTTTGCTTAAATTAGTAAATTGTTTTTTTTTCTTCTACTTGTGCACAAATCTTGTTGTCGAGCGGATTGTAACATCTTGATCTGTCGTTGCATCATCATCATCATATTGTGTTATGTTATTTGTCATCATGATTTATTTTGTAGTTATTATTATTATTATTAAAGAAAGATAAAAAAACCATAATAGATGATCATACTAGAATTTGAACCCTAGATCTCTAGACAATATACAAAATATTGTCATCAACTGTGCTACTCATCGTTGGCTTTGTAGTCATCACACTACTAGAAATTGGTTATTCAGCAACGGCCGCTCAAACTGTTGCTATCTACAACTGCGTTCTTACGGCCACTCAAGTCGTTGCAGATATGTTGTATCTGCAACGGCGTTCTAACGGACATGCAAGCCGTTGCATATATTAATTACCTTAGCAACAGCTTTCTAACGGACATGTTAGCTGTTGTTGATGATAAACTTATCAGCAATGACGTTCTAACGGTTTAGTGAGCCGTTGCTGATAAATTTATATAGGGCACGCGCCCGCGCCCGTCCCCTTCTTCATCTTCCTCTGCTGCCACCGCCCGCTGCCAGCGCCGATGCCACTGATTCCTGTTGCCGCTGTCGACGCCTCGTCCTCGACCACCGATTCTGACCGCCGCCTCTCATTCGATTCGAGCTATTCCTCGCAGCCTCCGATCGCCTATTCCTCATTCTAGGTAGATTCGGTCGAAACCCTTAAAATAGGGTTTTGACCGCCGGCCAAAACTTTATGCAATGTCCAAACACTCGACTCCAACGTCGAAAATGCTAATAATAATGTTTTTAATTTATTTTTTTAATTTTTAATTAATTGTTTAGATTAATTATTTATTTAATTGTTTAATTTGTTAGATTAATTTTTAGGGTTTAGATTAATTGTTATGATTTTTAGATTAAATATTAGAGTTTAGATTAATTTAGTTAGATTAATAATTGTAGCTTAATTATTTTAATTAATTAAAATATTATAGATTAATATTAACTAATTAGTTAAAATATTAATTAGTCCGGAGTAGTCCTCAGTGGACTTGCGCCGGAATCATCCACTTCGAACTCGTGCCGAAATCGTCCATTTCGGACTCCCGCCGAAATCGTCCAATTTGTACTCATGTCAGAATTGTCCACTATGGACTCGAACTGACTTGAAATATTTAGAAAATAATCATCCATCTGACGAGTTGATACGTTTCACATACGCATCGATGAGTCGGATATGATTTAGCAAAACCTTAGATCCGTTCGGGGGTTGTATGTTCGTGTAAAATAAGTAAATGATCTTTTATACGACATACAACCCTTGAATTGTCCCAGATTGGACAATTTGGAAATATAGTTATTTGTATTGCACTTCTTTTTTTTAACCGTTAACTTATTCTAAATTTCGGCAGCATCTCTCTTGTTCTCTAATACACGCCCAGATGATATGCTATTCGGAGAACTGTAGGGAGATATTGCCGAAATTTAGAATGAAGTTAGCGGTTAAAAGAAAATATATACTTAGTGCTATATGAATAACATAAATCTCGAATATAATAGAATCATCTCACCTAAAGGCATTAACCGGAGAAATTATCATTAATTGATAGAATCATGTCGGTTGATCGAAGTTGGATGTACCGACGTCTTGATCGTGGAGCTTTAACGAATGAGTTTCGATTAGGCGTAACTTACTTCCTAAATTTCGCCTATTCGAATCAAAAATTCGTTAGCGTCGGTGATAAAATCTGATGTCTGTGCCGCATTTGCTTGAGTTGAAGATTTTTTAATCGGGAAACTATCACTCTGCATCTATATAGCAAAGGATTTGCACTAAGATATTTTCTATGGATTTGTCACGGGGAGTCACGTGAAGTCGGGACGTCGAGTAATCCTATCTTTCATACATATGGTTAATCTTCCTCTGCTAGTGTTTCTTCATCCAGACAATCTAATCCCTATATATAGAACTATGATACTTGATAGTCTCGGGGGGTCAATTCCACCTGAGTGATAATGTTGATCAACCAGTTACTGAGACGTCAGTCCCATCAGATATTACAGCGATTGATATCACAAAAGTACAAACTGCGGTAGAGATTAAATTGCCAAATAAAGAAGTTGCAAAATTTTACAACAAAAATTCTGCGTGATAGAGGTGTAAAATTACAAACTACAAGTCCTCGGGACAACCTATATTGAATGTGATATAGATTTTTATGAACTGGTGGAAGAAGTGATAGAGTTGCACTACTTCGGCTTGAAATCAATTATCCTATTTAGATGTCATTGGTTCGATACAACAGAAAGAGGCATGAAAGTTCATCCAAAATACAAACTTATTGAGGTTAATCACAAATCCAAATTGACAGCAAATGAGCCTTTTATATTGGCATCACAAGTCGAACAAGTAAATTACGCGAAGTATCCGGCTCGAAATAAAGATAGAGCAGATTGGCGTGTAGTCTGTAAGACTAAAGATAGAGAAAAAATTGATCCGATAGTATGAGAAAATGAGCCGATACCTAATGTGACAGATGGTTTCTATAAAGAAGATGATCCTCCTGCTATAAATCATATTATTCCAATACTCGAGCATACAGACACAACGTCAATTCAATTAAAAGTTGAATATGCTGATGATGACGATCATGAAATTAAGGAAGCTGGATAAATAAGATGAATAAGAGGAAGAATTCGAAGACTATTACTCATATGATGATGAATAATTGTAAAGTATATCTTATATTAAATATATCTCTACTATATATATAATAATCTAATTAGGAGAGCTCCAGAGTCTCTAATCGATGAGACTTCAGCACTTACTCATGCTGCTGATCCTCCTGTTGCTGATCCTCCTGTTGATGATACTGCTGAGGCTAGTACATCCAGACGCAGGCGGCCACGCGAGCCGAATAGGTGGCAGCCTCCACCAGCCGTAGTGTCACACAAATTCATTAGCGTGATTGAGGAGCGATAATATATCATGAATTATGAATCATTAAAATTCATTATATCATAATATAATATTAAATTTTATTTATGTTGTGCAGGTTTGAGCAAAAAGAAGTGCCAATGAGCATTTCTTCTACCATTCGACGATACATGCACGGGGCATGGCCCACGTGGTCTCACGTGCCAAGTGAGGACGTCGACATGTTATGGCGCGAGTTTGAGGCACGTATTATTTTTTTTATACATGTATGATGATTAATATTTGTACTGGTATTATTGTTTTGCAGTCTCGCTATACATGGGCTGAGGACCATAGGTCATTCATTTACGCTGCCTAGGAGGCTATTTCCCGGATGAGGTACAACGGGCAGTCGGGGCAGGCCCGGTCTCAAGCGATGGCTCGAGCTGGGACCACTAACATCGCAGAGACTTGGGGATACGAGCCCGATTGGATTACTATGGATATATAGGACCATCTCGTGGCATTATGGTCGACAGATCGATGGCACGAGATTTCTAAGACTGCGACTAGAAACCGCATGTCGGGGGGAGGAGCGCGTCACACTGGCGGCTCTGTTGCATTTGCTATGCACGCGAACCGTATGGTAAGTATACCTTAATTTTAATTTTATATTTTATTTGTTACTATGTGTACTAATTAATGTATTTGTTTTGTAAATATAGACGACGGTGTTGGACGAAGGGACTGTCCAGCGACCCTCCCCAATGGCGGTGTTTGAGCGGACACACCGTCGGGTGCATGGGACGGGGGAGTACGTCGACAACCGCACTGCATTTATTATGATAAGTATATTTGTTTAAATTATTCATTATATATTTATAATTTAAGTTTTGTGATAAATATTAAACAAAAAATTAAACTCGAGTAGGAGACCTACAGTCAGACGGTGAAACAGCGTGGAGGCACCCCCGAGGACTTTGACGCTACAGCGCCAGTCGATGCTGCAGGTGGCTGGAACCACGGCCGCGTATATGGTTTTGCAGATAGTGGTCATGCGCGAGTCGTGCTAGGGCCACTTGGGGCACCGCCCCCTCCACATGCTGGTGAGCAGCCGTCGACCTCCAGGTCCAGAGATGATCATAGTAGCGGGATAAGGACACTGGAGGAGACGATCGCGCGTCAGACTAAGTTGATGGAGCGTCAGAGTCAGATAATGGCGAATATGCAAGTTATGCTACGCAACTTGTCAGGTCATCCCGGAGCAGCAGCATCTGATTCATCGTCCTCGAGTCAGTCCACGCCGGTGTACACCCAGGCACTCCAGACTCCGCCATATGATCCAGACCATCCTCCATCGTCATCGTGAGATTTATTGGGTTTTTTATTATATTGACTTTGTTATTTCGATACTATATATATTTCAGTTTTGTTTTGTATGGATATTGATACTTAAATTTTGCATTTGAATAGTTTTTATTCGATTGTGGATAATTATAAATATAAGTATAATTATTTTGATATATATCTGGGTGTATTTGTGATGTGTGAATGGATGTGTGTATGAGTGTGTGAGTTATGTATCAGATAATATATTAATATATTAATGAAAATTTGGAATTTTGAAGTTTTTTCAATTTCAATATCTAGTAATCAGCAACGGCTTTCCCACGATCGTCCGTGGGAAAACCGTTACTAAAAATGTATCGAAAGTCGTTGCTAAAGACCTACAGCAACGGCTTAGCAACGATCTTTCACTAACGGCATTGCTACGGACACGCGGGTCGTTGCTAATAATTATTATCAGCAACGGAATCGGATCCGTGACAAAACTGTTGCTGATAGTATTATTAGCAATGATCCGTCGGTCGTTGCTGATCTGTTGCTAAGTTATCAACAACGCATGTTTCTGCCATGGCTCCGTTGCAACGGGCAAAGCCGTTGCACACCGTTGCTGATGCCCATTATTCCAATAGTGTCATTGTTAAGTTTAATCAAATTAGTGATTAGATTAAATTGTGATAATATTAGAAAAATATAAGTTTGATATTATATATTATGTACCTTAGATAAAAAAAAGAAAATTTTATTCAATTCATCGTTTCTATTATATATATCTTATCTTAGTAAATGGTACTAGAAAAAAAAAGATAGGATGCTAATAAATGATGATTTAAATTACATCATGCATGAATCTGAATATAAAGGAGAGAATCATGTGATATGTAATGTGTCAATAAATTCTTTTAGAAAAAAGCACGAGCCATAAATTAACTTAGAAAAACAGATTAATAAAACTACAAAGTTGAAAATGATAAAAAAGACATTTATCTAAATAAGTGACGTTGAATATGTTCTAAATGATACAAATTAATGTATTTTTCTTCAATAAAAAATGACGTGGCTAGACCCGATTTACTATCATATCAAAATGAAGGATCTTTTAAAGACTCAAATATTAAGTTTGGAATAATTAGCGTGAGAGATTCGGTTGAGTTTTAATCAACTATATTCATTCCAGTGAGTTCCCGAATTTTAATTGATTCCTGGAATTTGATTTATTTGGGCAATTTATTGATATTTTTTATTTTGTCATTTTTAAAATGTTTGTTTGCACACATAAATTTTTATTATAATTGATAGGTGTTAAAATATATTTTTTTCCACCAAAGCATTAAATCTATATTATTCTGAGATAATCAGGACCTACATTGTCTCTTGCAACAATTCGTTCTAACTTAGGCGGCCTAACAGTTGACCATACCTGAGATGAACCATCAAGCCTAGCAAAGTTTGCAGCCCAATAGGCTAATTTATTACATTCTCGAAATACAAAACTAAATTCAATAGAATTACATGCATTTATTACATTTAGAACGTCAAATATTACTGTTTGAATCCTCCAATCCGGGCATTCTTTTTTGGTTAAGTCGTCTATTAGCAACTTTGAGTCTGATTCCAGAATGATGCTACTAATTCTTCTGGATGACAAAAAAATAGCTTCTTTAGCAGCTACAGTCTCTGCATATAACACAGTATTAGTGGTCTGAAAATATTTACACACAACAAATAGACATTCATTCGAATGATTTCTGATTGTAAAGCCAATACCCATATTGTTATCATCAATAGAAGCATCACAATTGATATTAATAATATTTGGAGGAGCAGGGCACCATTGACACAGTTTGAGAGCCATTTTAACCTTATTACCCTCAGGTTTATGGGTTTCATTTATGGCCTTGAGAAATATCATAATTTTCCTTATTAAGCACTGTGGGGGAAGCTGTCTCGCCTGATGCAGTCTTTCATTTCTCGAGAACCAAATAAACCACCAAGATACGACAATCGACCTCCTACTTATAGGATGAAATGAATCATCACTGAAAAGTAGGATGTTACTACCACGTATCCAGGTTGATTTATCAGGGAAAGTATTAGGAGTTTGAGATTGCAATAAATTGAAAATAGCAGTAATGTAGTTGCAGTGACAGAAAAAGGTGTTCAACAGTTTTAGGGAAATCACCACAAAGGACACAACTATCATTTGAAGATAAACCAATGAGTGTAACCTGGATTTGGTAAGAAGTTTCCCATGAATGGTTTTCCAAAGAAAGATTTTGATCTTATTAGGAATATTCATTCTCCAAAGAGCTTTCCAATTAAAAGGGTATTCATTGACAGGTACAGTTGAGTTGAGGAGAAATGAGTAGGCAACATTAGTGGTAACTTCTCCCCTAGTGCTTTCCAACCAAACCCATTTATCATCATAGAGTGCCCCAGGCAAATCAAGTGTAGTAATCTGTTCACATACATCTCTTCTAAAGATATTAAGGCCAACCGAGTGATTCCACTGTTGGTCAGTGACTAGTGCACTGACTTTAGATTGCACATTTAGGTCACTGCAGTTTATAAAGGTAGGTTTCAAGCAAAGGGGCATGCCAATGCACCAATTATCCAGTAGGATAGATGAATTAGTTCCAGAGTTGATAATTTTTTTGAAACCTAAGTGAAGATGCTTGTAGGCTTTGAGAAAAAGTCTCCAAGACCATGAGCATTGGTTAGGAGGGGAGTAGTTGATTGCTGTGACTGCAGGGTATTTTGTTTTAACCAAACTAATCCAAAGACTGTTATGGTTGTTTAAATATGCTTCAATTCTTTTGCAATGTAAAAATAGACTCTGAAAGTAAGCATCATGAACCCCAATCCCCCCCAAATCTTTAGGGAGAGTAATGGTATCCCAGGATACAAGATGCATACATCCTTTATCTTTTTTACTTTGCCAAAGAAACTTACCAATCATTGAGTTAATTTCTTTCATATTCTTTTTAGACAACTAGGAGACTAACATAGAATGAATTAGGATTGAGGTCAAAACAGAATTAATGAGTGTTATTTTACCAGCTTGGGACATGTAGTTAGATTGCCAAGACCCTAACTTAGAGTTAATCTGATCAAAAAGGTAATCATGGGCATTTTTAGAAGGTCTGCGGGGGGAGATTATTGCACCTAAGTATTTGAATGGAAAAGTCCCTTCCTGAATTGATAAACTATTGCAAATGCTGGTTTTAATGTGTTGAGGTGTATGCTTAGGAAAAAAATAGCAGACTTGCTACAATTAACCTTCTGTCCAGTGAGGTCGAAGTAATGTTGGAAGATGGTTTTAAAGTTGTTGATGCTGCTATTGTTGGCTTTGAATGCAAGCAAGATATCATCCGCAAACATCAAGTGGCTGATGCTTAGGGTGTTGTTAATTTTTAGCGGGGTTATTAGATTGTCATTAACAACCCTATTGATTAATAAGGTTAAAGTTTGGGCTATAATGATATATAGAAAAAGGGATAAGGGATCCCCTTGTCTAATACCCCTATTGGATTGGAAAAAACCAGATAATTTATCATTTATCATGCATGTAAAGGAAGGCGAGGAAATGTAAGATCTTATCTAGTTTATACAGGTGGGAGGAAAAGCACAAAATTCCAAAACAACATAAATGACATCCCAGGATATAGAGTCATAAGCCTTTTCAAGGTCTAGTTTAACCAAAATATAAGGCTTCTTACTCTTAGATCCATACATGCTATGAGCCATTTCTTGCGTGATAAGGATATTATCATGAATACTACGACCTCTAATAAAGGCTGATTGCTCTTTAGATATAAGAGTGGGTAAGCACTCCTTAAGTCTATTGGCAATAAGCTTAGTTAAGATCCTATATGAGAGGTTGCATAGAGCAATGGGCCTGAACTCCTTAACTTTGGTAGGGTTCTGACATTTAGGAATAAAGATTAAGACTATTTTGTTCCATTCAAGAGGGAGAAAACTGGATTGGTGGAAATTTTGGAGACAGCTAAGAATATCATCAAATATGATACTCCAATATGTTTTATAGAATTCTGCAGTGAAACCATCAAGTCCGGGGCTCTTACCATTTGCCATGGACTTAATAGTTTCCTAGATTTCTGTCTTAGAGAAGGAGCAATTAGAGTTTGGTTGAAATTAGAATTTAGAATAGGGTAAACAGGCCACAGCTGAATGGTAAAATTGTTTTGTTATGAAGGTGACCAAAGATTTTTGTAAAAATCAGAGAATTCTTTAAGAATTTCATTCTCATCCGTCACGGTGTTCCCATTTTCTAAAGTAGTTGAGGATATATGATTAATCCTCCTACGAGAGGTAACCATACGATGGGAATAAGTCGTGTTTTTATCTCCTTCAAGGTACCATTTCAACTTTGCTTTAGCCCATCATTTGATACTTATTTGTCTTTGGAGGGCAATAGCTTTGTTATTAAGAGAATTCAACTCAGTCTGCTCATTAGTTGACAATGTATTATTTGCTTCCTTAAGTTCTAAATTATAGATAAGTCCTTGGGTGATTTTGAGATTTGTTTCTAAATTACCTAAAGACTCTATTCCATTTAGACAGGGCATATCTAGTGGCAGATAATTACAGAGGAAGCTTTGTTTGAGGGCTTGAAGTGTGTAAAGGTTTAGTCCAAGCTTGATTAATCACCTCATTTGTTTCAGGGTAGTCAATTCAAAAGTTTTGGAATTTAAACAGTTTGTTCCCTCTCTTTGTATCAATATTGAGACTGATTTGGAGAGGGTTGTGATCAGATGCAGTTCTGGTGAGATGCTTGACAGTAGATTTGCCATAAAAATTAAGCTAAGCAGAGTTTGAAAGGACTCTGTCTAGCCTAATTAATATTCTAGCATCTCCTTTCCTATTGTTGCACCATGTAAACTTAGGGCCAGTAAAACCTAAGTCAATGAGATTTGAGTGGGTAATGAAGTCTCTAAAGTCTCTAATATATTGAGTGACCCTAAAAGTTGAACCTCCCTTTTTATCATATTTATCTAGAATGCAATTAAAGTCCCCCATCATCAGCCAAGGATAGGAGGATAGATCAATGTTAGATAACTGATTCCAAAGTTCTCTTCTCAAAATTGAATTTGTATTAGCATAAATAGAAGAAAGTATGAAAGATATTATATTTTCAAAAGAGACAATGATATGAATTACATCATACTGGGCATAGATAACTTTAGCTTTAATACTAGAAGAGTCCCAAGCAATTATAATTCCTCCAGAAGCTCTAGAGGAAGAGGAAGATACACTAGGTGTTAAAATATTAAACACTTTAAAATATAATCATATATATTGTCCATGTACATCGTAAATATTCTATTAAGTAATTAGTAGATATTTTACATTTTTATTGTTGGATAAATAACTTAAATTTGAGGTACAATACCATTAGGTTATTTTGTTCATTTTTTTCTCGTAAAATTATATTTGTATTTCAAGAATGTGTCATAAACCAACAATTAACATTAATGATATGTTTGATTTGATGTATAAGAAATGATTGGATAATAAATGAATGAGAATTGAATATAAATTTTTTAAATTTGGTGTACATCAGATATAAATAATCTCATATTCATATTTTTTTCTAATTCATGCACTAAACAAATAATAGATATTAATTCATCTCCTATGATATCTTTTTTTATCCTCTCTTATGCTATGAAGTAAATATACACTAGAAAGTAGGGAAATGATACGACAAAGAGGGATAAAAATGTAGTTTCATCTTTAAGAATTGGGATGACTTTTTAAAAAAATTCAAAAGTATATTTGAGTGTAATCTATGACGGAACTTTACAATTTCCTTTGAGACACTATTGGCAGGAGGTGCTCTAGTTAATATCATCGTAGGAAAATTAAATACGTTATTTATTACTATATAAATTATATATTGGTTAGCTTTTAATATATAATTTATATATATTTACACATATAATATTAATTAGTAATATGTTAAATTTGAATTAGTTTAATTTAAATTAATTGTAATAAAAAAACATTAATTTTTAAATTTTAAGAAATGAAGATGAAAAAAATTCATTTTACGATAGATTTTCAACAATTAACTATCGCTAAATGACTTTTCTTTGTGATGATTGATTTTATCATAGGAAGCTTATCTTGTTTTGTAACTCAATTCCATGCAAATGAGTTTGAAAATAGGCATATCACCACTACTGATGTTTTTAGTGACGACATTGTGATAGCTACGTAGTTGGAACACGTCTATAGCTACCTCGTCAACTCATCGCAAATATATATATATTTTTAATTTTTTTATTATTATATGATCGTACATATGTGATAGAATTGTGATGATGATGTCGTCGTAAAATCATAACCACGCTATCACCGCAAATGTCTAGATATCAATGATCGTCGCTGATAATATTATTTGCAAAATTGTGTCGTCTGTTGCAAAGAGCGTTATTTGCAACGACACCATTTGCAACTATTCATTGTAACGATAAGAGCTGTCGCTGATGATTATAGTCATCGATGACTATGATTATTCTAGTAGTGGCTATTGCCATGAGTTTTTTTTTCTCTCTCTCATCTATCATTGTTTGCTTCTGCTTGACTCGTCGAAGAGGCCAAGGGACCAAATATTGTCGGCCCATCTTGTTAGTTGATGGTAAAATTAAAAGAAGGCAAGGGAAGGAGAGTAAGAGAGGGTTCATGTGGAGCACGTGCGAGGGGGGTGGCCATGTGAGATGCTCTACTTTGGTTTGGTGGGCAACACTTGGAGGTGGAGTAAATAGTGGTGTTGTTTGAAGGGAAAGGGAATAAGAACTTTGGCCTCACTTGTTTTATTAAAAAAATTCAGATAATTTTTTTCTTGTTTTTGGACTAGGCCTGTAATTATGTTGTTCAATCGGACATTATTTATTTATTTTTTTGTTCAATGGAAATCTAACATGATTTATTATATTCCAACAAAAAATTGATTCAATCTAATATATTTTAGATTTTCAATATAAAAAATATTAGATTCAAACTGAAGTCAAGGGATGATGGGAACCTTGTTTTGCCATCAAAACCTGACACAAAGTTATATTTAAGAATCTCCCTGAAAAGATATTTGTACTTACGGGTGCGTTTCTTTTAAAAAATTTGGATGATATTAGTAAGGATGTCAACGGGACGAGATGGGTATGGGTATATACGGGTGCCTAATCGCTACCCATCCGGCTCGCGAAATATATATAATACTCATGAGTATCCGTTTAATTTCCCACGAGTGTCAAAAAAATGGGTACCCATTTGATTCTCCGCGAGGAACGAATCCCCATAGATATTGGTGGGTATCCATGATATTTTGAAAATCATAAATTTCAACATTTATTAAAATCTTTCGTCACCTAATAATTATGAAGTCTTAAAGATGATTGAAGTTGTCACACAAGGCAAAAACTAAAGGAATATTTTTTTTAGAAATTATTTGCATGAAAATAAGGGCACAAGGACTTGAGAACATGCTCTGCTACAAATCTATATGCAATGTTGTCCTCCAACAATACAGGCATATAGAGATCGGGATGGAGAATACATAATTGCCGAAGATAGGGATGGAGAAGTAGGTGTACATGCGGAGAATAGAACTAGAGATAGGGATGGAGAGCCGAAGATCCGGTAATAACACTTCAAGAAGACAACTCCGTCTACAAAAGGAGTCACCAGAGCTGCCGTTGGTGTCGGGAAATGGATCTCCAAGGTGGCTGCGGAGAGACTCTGCAAAGGGACGGAGGCGAGGCGTGCGTGAAGTGGGGGGCTGGAATTGGATTAGGAATTTAGAATTTTTTAGAGTACGTATACAAGAGTATTTTTGTAATTATATTTATATTCACGGGTACGAGTACTATAATATTCGTACCCATCCCATATAATAAACAAATAAAAAGAATTTACCTATGACATCCCCATGGATAAAATATCAACCACAATACCCATTATAAATAGGTAAATATCCACGGACACCTACTTAAGCAAGTATTATCATTATCCCTAAGTAATATACACGAAGTTAATTGTGATACATTGAATAGTAATAAAGATTCAAGTTTTGGCCGATTCAACTAACAATTTTAAGTATACTATTGTATTTGATGGTTTCCCCCTATACTATAACACTTAATAGTGCTTTATCATTCATTAAACAAAATAATATTTAGAAATAGTAAATAAAGTGTTATATCTGAAATTGCTAATTATATTATTATCTGGTTTTTTAATATTTAAGGATGAAAGTATGAATAGTATGAATAGTAGTTCTGAGAGGGGTTTAAGCACAAAAATGTTTAAAATCAAATTAAAAACATAGGTTTTGAATCTAATACTCTAATCAAAAATTCTCATAGTCGTTGTTGACAAGGACTGAGGGGAAATCGAAGATAGTGGGTGTGCGATCCTATAGGAGAGAGAGGAGAAAAGAAAGGAAAAAAAAGATAATCGAGTATCTCAATGAGCGACGAAACGAGCTTGTTCGCGAACAGTAAACGAGTATCTACACGAGCTTATTCATGACCAGTGAGCAAGTATTCAAATGAACTCATTCACAAATAGTAGTCCTTTAACGAGTACGTTCATGAGAAGTTCAAGAGTATTCATTCATTTATGGTCCTAGGATGGGTTACCCAAGCAACCAAACTATGCATTGCCATGTCCAAACTAGCATTTGTAGGGTGTTACGATGACATGCATTCACCCATAGTTAAGGCACAATAAACTATTATATAATCATCCAAAATAGCAAGAAAAAAACAAATAAGAACAAGGTAGCAATTAGAAAATAGAAACAATTAATTTAGATGATTGTAAAGTAATACAAAAATCATGACCTGCAGCACAATTATTTGTTGAAGACCTCCTTCCCTAACAACCTCCTTGGTGAGCAACATTAGGGATTGGGTGGTGAGCACGCACGCCAGCCACCTCCTGGACGACGATATTTGAGGCAAAGACGCCCATGGCAACCATCAGCATCATGGCATCGGTAGTGTCTATCGTATTGTTTTTTATGTTCGCCACGAGACCCTCGGTGAAGTGGTCGGTGAGTCGTACGCGGACTGGGTACGATGGCAGAATGTTCTTGTGCATGGGCTTGTTTTTGCCCCAAGGGTTGAAAAGTTCAACTCATATACAATTAATCAATTAGGTCAAATCTTCCCTAACACAACAACTCGCCTCTCGATATTATAACAAAAAAAAATCGTTATTTAAAAAATACGAGCAAAATGGGTTATCTATTGCTCGTTCAAATTTATAAATTTAAAAATATTTTGTAAAATGCTATCATGTACGAAGCAATAATCTTTTGGTCATAATAATTTATCCATTAAAGCCAAAAAAAGTGTCATCTACAACAAGTTCAAAAATTGAGCTGCATAAGTTCTGCACAGTATAACCAAAATCTGACTCCTAAATTCATTAAAAACTATTATGATTCATTCTAATCAACGCATAACTGCAGAGAAGGAATAGCACACCGTAGCATTATTACCGCATAATTAGATAAAACCTTATGATACCCTCACGGCAACACATGAGCAACGAACAACTTTTCTAACTTTTCCCTCAGATTCAATCTTGCATAGCTGTGTTCCATGTCAATTATATAAAAAAAACTTATCAGAAAGATTATGGCAGAAAACAGTAGACATCACAAAATAAAATCATTATATATAGAATGACAACAAACATTTAGAATGAACAAAGAGGATCAATCTCACATGTCTAACATTTGGGCAGTTTCACTCATTCATGTTGTCAGCACCTTGATTTTCCTCTTCTTCCTCACTGAGATCAAGTTCAGCAAGCAACTCTTCCAATGGGATGGCAGGAACATCATCCCCATCAACTGTAGATGCCATTTCGGATGGCTGATACTCTTTGTTACGATACAATGATATATTGAACCTCAATTCAGGATTCTCCTCCAAGTCCCTCAAAAACTCCTCGTACTCTGTATTCCTCTTCTCCTCATCTGCCCTGCCCTTAGAAGTAGTATCCACCTCCATGTTCAAGCCCTTCAGCTTCCAAGCTCGTGGCTTTCCGTGCTTTAACCGCTTCTCCTGGTAGCTCTTCTTTACCAATACAACTTCAGGTAGAACAAGACGACCTTTGTATTGATCAATTTCAAAGTCGTTATGGTTAGCCGCATATAGATCATATCCAAGGGCATAATCCCCTGGATTCAAAAGATGGCCCAAGTGGGTCTTAATGGTGAACATGGTGTCATTATTTCCAAAATCTGCAACTCGTGCAACCTGGGCATGGGCCATCATGTACTTGGAGCCACCAATAGCTACCTCTGCAGACTCCACCTCAACGTCCAGCACTATGTATTCCACAAGTTGTCGGCTGCTGAGAAGGGCCCTAAAGGGGGTTCTCCAGTATTGTTTAGCATCAACGAAGGCACTCCGGAGACTGATTGGGTCAAGCAGTGCTATTGAGTTGGTCACTTTGGTGCAGAGGACTATAGGACCAAGGTTGCCAAGAGCATTAGAGAGTTTCGGAGGGAGGCAGATGAGGTCCTCACGGCACACAGGACTTATCTCGACTGAGAAAGTGTACTTGTAATTGTAGTGGTTGCTTTTTGGGTCGTGAGAGACGAGCTGTTTGTCATTGCGGAATTTGACAGGGGCAACACCATTGATGAACTGGACGAATTTGTTAGCATGGCTTTCCGAGGAAAAGAAGAAATCAAGGCCATGATCGGCCTCAGCTATGCGGACGGCACGGAGAGCAGCACTATGACGAAGGATGAGCTGCTCGAGATAGAAGAACGTGCGGCGGTGGGAGACATGCTGGCGGAGCTGGACTGCAGCAGTCCACTGGTCGGGGTTTGCTTGGACCCTGGTGCATGAGTCGCAGAGGCGATCATGGATGGTGAGCTCGACGACGTGGGACTGCTCGAGGATAGCACCGTGGATCACCTCGGCCTGGACCTTGGCGCGGAGGCGGAGGCGCTTGGAGTGAGGTTCGGTCCAAATGAACTCGGCGTGAACGAGGCGGAGGCGGCGAAGGGGGAGGCAGAGGCGGCGAAGGCAGAAAGCAAGCAACTCTTGGGACTCTGGCTCAAGGCCACGGATCCAGGTGTGCGGAGGCTGAAGATAGGAGTGGCACTCAGGGCAATAGTGGATGGCGGCGTGGCGACGAAGGCCTTCGGTGATGTCCACCCGGGAACGGAGGCAGCTTACACACATGTTGGCTGGGTTGGGCGGCATCGCCACACCGCAGATGCAACAAAGCACCGTACCCATCGTCTTCGATGGAACAAACATGCTCCTACAAAAAACATGTGAGTGTATCAAACTACCCATAAAAATAGTTTCACATGTGCATGGTAAAAAATAAGCAATGACAGTATATGTGAAATGCTGCATAGACAATAAAATATCAATAACATATCATGTTTTATATATCCATCCACTGTCATTAAATATAAGATGTGGAATGCCATTTCATGACTAAAATGAAGCCTGATTGGGTGCTTTCTAAGTTAGCACAGTGACTCTAAGTTCTCCTGGAACTAGGCATACACCTCACCTCACCTCACTGAATTCAAATCCACTTAAAGTGATAACCTACAGTGGTTAAATTAATCATACTAGGATGATAACTTTGTAATGATGGAAAATTCATCATTGTGTCTCAAGTCTCATATTGAGACAGTTTGAAGAAGCATGAAAAATTTATAGTTGGCCGCAAAACAAACTCAGAAAGAGAATGTTGTACAGTTCAACAACTTATCATAGATTTTGAGAAACAATAAATTAAACCAATATCAAATTTTTCTGTTATTGGAATAAAAAATGCACTGCATGCCAATCATTCACTGGAGTGGTACAAATAACCAAGCTACCAAACTATCTCATGCCACGACCATACTAGAATTTTTGGGGGATGTTAGGATTACATACATTCACCTCTACTAGCTATTGTTTTCATGGAAACATGATTACATATTAGAGCTTGCAAGTAAAGTTACCTGCAAGCCAATGTTGTATGCATATTATGCAGTATACATGCCATAGGTTACGGTACATACCACATCATTATGCATATATCTGTGTCCCTGCTAGAATTTTATTGGAATAGAAACGTTCGTCACATATGAACATTAGGTATGAATTTACTCATAAATAAAAAACACTCGCTAAAGAAGCATGAAAAAATCCCTCTAAAATTACAATTTCTTGAGCCCCTAACCAGAACAGGCTATTCTCTCTGAATCTATGTCAACTACAGCGAGCACGGGCTTTATCCCTATATTTGCATATATGTAGCCAAATTGACAAATCAAATTAGCAGAGTGACTCTAAAAAGTAGGAACTTGAAGTTTTAAGTACAAAATCAAGGAGCATCAAAAGCCATTTAGATGATGAGCATCAAGTAAATAGATCCTCAACAATACTGGCAGTATGTCGAGGTAACATACTAACATAATTTTTTTAATCAATAAATGCTCCTGGATCTGGTAACTGATTTTGGAGGATTTTATGACTCAACGCTAGATGATCAACAATAAAGTTAAGGTACAAGAAAATATTATAGCCCATCAAAAGTAGCAAGGCCGCAAATGATTAACACAATCAAGAGCTAACTACAAGGCCACAACACAATTTACATATTATTTTATTTATTCATCTTCAGTTAAACAACCGGTCATCCATATTTTTCTCGGATTCTTTTTTAGCATCAAGTGAAACTGCACATGCTAAATTAGTTAACTTTTTTTTGCACGAGAAGTAGATATGGGATGTGGAAAGCATACCCCGTCTCCATGCAATCAATCTGGACCTAAAGAAAAATTACAAGAGAATAATACTTTAGAGACAATTCGATACAATAATGTAGATAGGAAGAAAGGGGCGGAGGGAGGGCAAGCACGCACACTTGCCCTGCGGTTTTAGATAAGTTACAATTTATCAATCCTGCAACACTAAATACCTGCTCGAATTTGATGTTGCTCTCAAGTAAAACAATTAGTAAAACAATTCCAAGATCCTGAAAACACAAGGGACATAAATAAGTTATATGGTATTTTTTTCATTGTAAAATGCCCTAAATTCAAATCAGAGAGAGGAAGAGTTGGAATCTATCCTAAAATCCTGCAAACTTTCTCCTCTCTTCCCCTTTCTCCAGCACGTCACAGAGTGGACATAGAGGGAGAGGAAGATGGATAAAGGGGGAGAGGGAGAAGGATATTTCACTCCTTTTTTCCTTTCTCCAGCACGATAAAGAGAGGGAGCATGGAGGGAGAAGGATATTTACTCGGTTGCTGCCCCAAGTTAGCAATGTCACGTCAGGAGGAGGGTCCAGTAGAAGAAGACGAAGAAGAAGAAAAGAAGGAGGATCTGGATCTGAAGAAGAGGAGGAGGAAGGGGGAGGAGAGAAACCGGAGCCGAGAGATCGGAGAAGAGGAGGAAGGAGGCCGGATCCATACCTGAGTCTGAGAGATCGGAGAGAGTGCAGCGTCGGGCGTCAGAGTTGAGAGAGATCAGAGAGATGTTGATGGTCGGCGTAAGAATAGAGAGATGAGAGAGAGGTGAGTGCGGCGCATGAGAGAGGGAAGGGTGGTAACGGGTTCAGGTTTAGGGTTAATGTTTTAAGATTTTAAATAATGTATTTTTATTGATATTATTAATTATTATAATTAATAATTAGTTTATTGATATAATAGATAAGTAGTCATCAATAACAACTTATTTTAATTATAAAAATAAAATAATTAATAACTAGTTAATGAGTAATTAATAAAAATAAAAACAATTTATAAGAAAAATGGCTTATATTATATGATTTCATCAATTTAATCATAATATTTTAATTTTTAAAATAAAAAATAAAGCGACAATCTAAATTATACTTCATTTTTTTATTGTACTATTTCAATCAAAATAAGGATAATCAAAATTATTCAATTACAATTTTATGAGAAAAATGGTTTATATTATACGATTTTATCAATTTATTTATAATATTTTACTTTTAAAAATAAAAAATAAATATAATCAAACTTAAAATATAATTTCAATTTTATAAGAAAAAAATATTTATTATATATAAAAAAATTAGTATTTGCCAAATTATCAAATATATTGAATTCTCATTTTTTACTTTTTTTATATATTTGAAATTTATTATCATATTTATTGACGAAAGATATTAATTTCAAAATTTTAGTTGTTAATATTATATATACATTCTTAATTAAACGAATTATTCACTAACAATATATAAGTTGTTAAACGAGCTCTTCATGATTATTAAATGGCTAGTTAAATATGTATTTAACAAGCATGTTGCAAAGATTGAACGAGTACTTAAACAAATTCGTTCATGAACAATAATCGAGTATCTCAATGAGCAACGAAACGAGCTTGTTTGCGAACAGTAAACGAGTATTTACACGAGCTTATTCATGAACGGTGAGCAAGTATTCAAATGAGCTCATTCACAAACAGTAATCCTTAATGAGTACGTTCATGAGAAGTTCAAGAGTATTCGTTCATTTATGGTCCTAGGAAGGGTTACCCAAGCAACCAAACTATGCATTGCCATGTCCAAACTAGCATTTGTGGGGTGTTACGATGACATGCATTCGGCCATAGTTAAGGCATAAGAAACTATTATATAATCATCCAAAAAAGCAAGAAAAAAACAAATAAGAACAAGGTAGCAATTAGAAAGTAGAAACAATTAATTCAGATGATTATCGAGTAATACAAAAATCATGACCTGCGGCACAATTTACATTTTATTTTATCCATTCATGTTCACTTAAACAACCGGTCATCTATGTTCACCATCGGCATGAAGACTAATCTTAGTCTTCTTCGAAAGCCCTGGAAGCTAGGATCGGCGAGGCTAGCTCGATCGTAACATCTTGATTTGTCATTGCATCATCATCATCATATTGTGTTATGCCATTTGTCATCGTGATTTATTTTGTAGTCATTATTTTTTTAAAAAAGAAAGATAAAAAATCACAATAGATGACCATACAAAAATTTGAATCCTAGATCTCTAGACAATATACAAAATATTATCATCAACTGTGATACTCATCGTTGGTTTTGTAGTTATCATTGTTAAGTTCAATCAAATTAGTGATTAGATTAAATTGTGATAATATTAAAAAAAAGATAAGTTTGATATTATATATTATGTACCTTAGATAAAAAAGAAAAGAAATTTTATTCAATTCATCGTGTCTATTATATATATCTTATCTTAGTAAATGGTACTAGAAAAAAAAGATAGGATACTAATAAATGATGATTTAAATTACATCATGCATGAATCTGAATATAAAGGATCGAATCACGTGACATGCAATGTGTCAATAAATTATTTTAGAAAAAAGCACGAGCCATAAATTAACTTAGAAAAACAGATAAATAAAACTACACAGTTGAAAATGATAAAAAAGAACATTTATCTAAATAAGTGACGTTGAATATGTTTGAAATGATACAAATTAATGAATGGGAGTAAAAAAAAATGTATTTTTCTTCAATAAAAAATGACGTGGCTAGACCCGATTTGGTATCATATCAAAACGTAGGATTTTTAAAGACTCAAATATTAAGTTTGGAATAATTAGCGTGAGAGACTCGGTTGAGTTTTAATCAACTATATTCATCCCATTGAGTTCCTGAATTTTAATTGATTCCTGGAATTTGATTTATTTAGGCAGTTTATTGATATTTTTTATTTTATCATTTTTAAAATATTTGTTTGCACACATAAATTTTTATTATAATTGATAGGTGTTAAAATATTAAACACTTTAAAATATAATCACAACACATTATTATATATATTTATAATGTATTTATATATTGTCCATGTACACAGTAAATATTCTATTAAGTAACTAGTTGATATTTTATATTTTTATTGTTGAATAAATAACTTAAATTTGAGGTACAATACCATTAGGTTATTTTGTTCATTTTTTTCTCATAAAATTATATTTTTATTTCAAGAATGTATCATAAACCAACAATTAACATTAATGTTGGATAAGAAAGGAATGATGATTGAATATGAATTTTTGATGTATAATAAAGGATTGGATAATAAATAACTTAATGTTTGGTTTGATGTATAAGAAATAATTGGATAATAAATGAATGATGATTGAATATGAATTTTTTAAATTCGGTGTACATCGGATATAAATAATCTCATATTTATATTTTTTTCTAATTCATGCACTAAACAAACGGTAAATATTAATTCATCTCCTATTATATTTTTTTTATCCTCTCTTATCATATGAAGTAAATATACACTAGAAACTAGGGAAATGATACGAGAAAGAGGGATAAAAATGTAGTTTCATCTTTAAGAATTGGGATGACTTTTTAAAAAAATTCAAAAGTATATTTGGGTGTAGTCTATGACCGAACTTTACAATTTTCTTTGAGACGCTATTCGCAGTAGGTACTCTAGTTAATATCATATAGGAAAATTAAATATGTTATTTATTACTATATAAATTATATATTGGTTAGATTTTAATATATAATTTATATTTATTTAACTCTTATATATAATTTTATATGTACAATTTATATATACACACACGTACACATACACATATAATATTAATTAGTAATATGTTAAATTCGAATTAGTTTAATGTAAATTAATTGTAATTTTTAAAAAAACAATAATTTTTAAATTTTAAGAGATGAAGATGAAAAAAATTCATTTTACGATAGCTTTTCAACAATTAACTATCGCTAAATGACTTTTCTTTGTGATGATTGATACTATCATAGGAAGCTTATCGTGTTTTGTAACTCAATTCCATGCAAATGAGTTTGAAAATAGGCATATCACCACTACTGATGTTTTCAGTGACGACATTGTGATAGCTACGTAGTTGGAACACGTCTATAGCTACCTCATCAACTCATCGCTCATCGCATATATATATGATCATACATATGTGATAGAATTGTGATGATATTGTCGTCGCAAAATCATAACCACGCTATCACCGCAAATGTCTAGATATCAATGATCGTCACTGATAATATTATTTGCAAAACTGTGTCGTCTGTTGCAAAGAGCGTTATTTGCAACAACACCATTTGCAACTATTCATTGTAACGATAAGAGCTGTCGCTGATGATTATAGTCATCGATGACTATGATTATTCTAGTAGTGGCTATTGCCATGAGTTTTCTTTTCTCTCTCTCTCATCTATCGTTGTTTGCTTCTGCTTGACTCGTCGAAGACTCGAAGAGGCCAGGGGACCAAATATTGTCAGCCCATCTTGTTAATTGATGATAAAATTAAAAGAAGGCAAGGGAAGGAGAGTAAGAGAGGGTTCATGTGGAGCACGTGTGAGGGGGGTGGCCATGTGAGATTGCTCTACTTTGGTTTGGTGGGCAACACTTGGAGTTGGAGTAAATAGTGGTGTTGTTTGAAGGGAAGGGGAATAAGAACATAAAAACTCCAAAGCTTTGGCCTCACTTGTTTTATTAAAAAAATTCAGATAATTTTTTTCTTGTTTTTGGACTAGGCCTGTAATTATGTTGTTCAATCTGACGTTATTTATTTGTTTTTTGTTCAATGGAAATCTTACATGATTTATTATATTCCAGCAAAAAATTGATTCAATCTAATATATTTTAGATTTTCAATATAAAAAATATTAGATTCAAACTGAAGTCAAGGGATGATGGGAACCTTGTTTTGCCATCAAAACCTAACACAAAGTCATATTTAAGAATCTCCCCGAAAAGATATTTGTACTTACGGGTGCGTTTCTTTTTAAAAATTTTGGATGATAGTAGTAAGGATGTCAACGGGATGAGATGGGTATGGGGGTGCCTAATCGCTACCCATCCGGCTCGCGAAATATATATAATACTCATGAGTATCTGTTTAATTCCCCACGAGTGTCAAAAAAATGGGTACTCATTTAATTCTCCGCAGGGAACGGATCCCCACAGATATTGGTGGGTATCTATGACATTTTGAAAATAATAAATCTCAACATTGATTAAAATCTTTCGTCACCTAATAATTATGAAGTCTTAAAGATTATTGAAGTTGTCACACAAGCAAAAACTAAAGGAATATTTTTTTAGAAATGATCTGCATGAAAATAAGGGCACAAGGACTTGAGAACATGGTATGTTGCAAATCTATATGCAATGTTGTCCTCCAACAATACATGCATATAGAGATCGAGATGGAGAATACATAATTGCCGAAGATAGGGATGGAGAAGTAGGTGTACATGCGGAGAATATAACTAGAGATAAGGATGGAGAGCCGAAGATCCGGTAATAACACTTCAAGAAGACAACTCCGTCTACAAAAGGAGTCACCAGAGCTGTTGTTGGCGTCGGGAAATGGATCTCCAAGGTGGCTGCGGAGAGATTCTGCAAAGGGACGGAGGCGAGGCGTGCGTGAAGTGGGGGGCTGGAATTGGATTAGGAATTTAGAATTTTTTTAGTGTACGTATACAAGAGTATTTTTGTAATTATATTTATATTCACGGGTATGAGTACTATAATATTCGTACCCATCCCATATAATAAACAAATAAAAAGAATTTACCTGCGACGTCCCCATGGATAAAAATATTAACCCCAATACCCATTATAAATAGGTAAATATCCACGGACACCTACTTAAGCAAGTATTATTATCATCCCTAAGTAATGTACACGAAGTTAATTGTGATACATTGAATAGTAATAAAGATTCAAGTTTTGGCCGATTCAACTAACAATTTTAAGTATACTATTGTATTTGATGGTTTCCCCCTATTAACACTTAATAGTGCTTTATCATTCATTACACAAAATAATATTTAGAAATAGTAAATAAAATGTTATATCTGAAATTGCTATTTTTATTATTATCTGAATTTTTAATATTTAAGGATGAAAGTATGAATAGTAGTTCTGGGAGGGGTTTAGGCACAAAAATATTTAAAATAAAATTAAAAACGTAGGTCTGAATGTAATACTCCAATCAGGGATTCTCATAGTCGTCGTTGACAAGGAGTGTGGGGAAATCGGAGATAGAGGGCTTGCGATCCTATAGAAGAGAGAGGAGAGAATAAAGCGAAAAAAAAATAATATAAAGGAAAGAAAATAATATAAGGATAAAAAAGAAAGAAATAATGAGATGAGATGTTAATAAATAAAATGAAATCATTCATTTGTATATGTTGATGATTATTTAATTAATTAAGACACCTAATGGACGATTTAGAAGCTTGATAATTTTATAATATTACAGTATATATAACTTTAGATTTACATGCTTTAATGTTATTAAAGTTATTATTATCTATTTAAAATGAATACTTGGTCTCAATAATAAGATACATTAATTATGGGACCTATAATCGTTTGATGAGGTCGAGCCGAACAAGAAAATTATAGGTTTTATATTCTAAAGGCAATAGTAGGGTCCCCAGTATGATTTGTTTGATTTTTTTTTTCTTTTTGCAATTACAAACTACAAATATGCTTACATTTTTTTTTGAAATGAATTTCCAGTTAAAGCCCAGTAGCATTCCTCCGACCAACAAATAAAATATCTACATAAATTTAAGAGCCTTTCACAATTTTAATTCTTATATATCCACGTTTTGTACAAGGTTGCAACAATGCCTAATTTTCCCCATATATTAATATTTAATATTTCAGCTTCTTTTGATGTGTTTGATTGGATGAAATGAATTCATAAGGAATAGGAATAGACAAAGAATATGAATAGACAAGGAATGTAATAGATGATGAATAATATTACCTTATTTGATTGATATTATAAAATAGGTCAAGAATAGAATTACTTTGTTTGGTTAACATTATGGTGTAAGTGAGTCAAGCCGCTCGTAAGCTACTCGCGATGAATTTGGTACAAACTCGAACTCGATTCGAACTTATCGAGCTTGAGCCGAGCCGAGCCGAGCCGAGCCAAATATGCGAGCGAGCCGAGTTCGAGCTAATATATAGTCGGCTCGATCGGCTCACGAGCCTAATCGAGCCTTATATATATATATATATATTATAAATCCTAGCTCTCGATGCCCGCCTAAGTACCTAATCCCTAATCCCTAATCGCTATACTTCCCCAGTTCCCCTCCCGACTCGGTGGCGACTCTCAACTCCTCGCTCCCCATTCGATCGGTGGCGACTGAACTCCCGCACCTTCTTCCCCTCCTGACTCAGCGGCGACTCCCGACTCCTCGCTCCCCATTCGATCGGCGGCGACTGAACTCCCACACCTTCTTCCCCTCCCAACTCGGCGGTGACTCTCGACTCCTCGCTCCCCATTCGATCGGCGGCGACACCCGACTACTCCCACACCTTCTTCCCCTCCCGACTCGGCGACGACTCCCGACTCCTCGCTCGGTCGCCCCCCATTCGATCGGCGGCGACACCCGACTACTCCCACACCTTCTTCCCCTCCCGATTCCTCGCTCGATCGCTCCCCATTCGATCGGCGGCAACACCCGACTCCTCGCTCCCCATTCGATCGACGGCAACTCCCGACTCATCGTCTTCCCACAGCGACAGCGCATCGTCTTCCCACAACGACAGTGCATCATCTTCCACTCTTCCCCCATAGCAACTACTTAATCGAGCTCGAGCTCGATCTCGAGTCGAGATTCACGAGTTTAGTCGAGCTTGATCTCGAGTCGAGTTCGATCGAGCTCGGCTCGGGAAAAAAATCGAGCCACACGAGCTGAGCTCGAGTGACTTGAATGTAGCTTGAGCCGAGCTTGAGCCGATAGAGCAAAGCTCGAGCTCATTATTTTCCAGACGAGCCGAGCTCGAGCAGTGAGAAGCCCGGCTCGGTTACACCCCTAGTTAGCATAAGAAATAGACAAGGAATAGAAAGTTAAATGACCAAAATATCCTTATTAATAAAACTAAATATATTTATTTTGTTTACTTAAGAAGAAGAATATACAATAAATTAAGAGAAAATGACTAAAATGTCCTCCTAAAAATATAATAAATTATATTATAATTTATTTTAATTAATAATAATATAATAAAAATATGAATCAATATAAAATAATTTATTAAGTTAAAATAATAAAATTCTATTTTTTATTTTATTTTCATAAAAAATAATTGAATCTTCAAAAAATAATTATTAAAATATAATTTAATAATAAAATAATAATTATCTATTTAAGATATGTAATTACTAAAAATAATTTAACAATTTTATTTTTATATTCATATTATAAATAATGAATAATAATATAGAAAAATGATCAAAATGCTCTTCTAAAAATATAATAATTTATACTATAATTTATTTTAACTAATAACAACATAATACAAATATAAATTAATGTAAAATAATATATTAATTTAAAATAATAAAAACTATTATTATTTATTTTCATAAAAAAAATATTTAATAATAAAATGATAATTATCTATTCAAGATAAATAATTATTAAAATTAATTTAATAATTTAATTTTTTATATTATTATGTAATATTATAAATTTTGAATGACAATATAAGAAAATATCGTAAGGAATAGACAAAAAATACTATTCCTTGAGTTGAGGTAAGAAATAATATTCCCCATGCATAGGAAATAATATTCCTTATCTATTCCTTATGACCCACGTATTATTTGTCCATAAATTACAACCAAACAAGAAAATAAATAGGGCATAAAAAATAATATTTTATTCCCTCTTTATTTCATTCAACCAAACACCATCTTAGAGTAATCTATGCATCTATGCTAACATTTTCATCTTCGCTGTACCATCATGTTTTTAGCTACCCAACAAATAAAAAGGGCAAAAGCACATTCTCGAAAATGTAAAAAATATTAAGTCCTAAAATAAAAAAACAATGCCCTTCTAATATAACATTTACGTGGTTTTGCAACAGGAAATTTACTGAAATTGTATAGATTTTGCAACATGAAAAATATCGCCAACAATACCAAGGAGAACAAAAACATTCAATGTTAGATTCGTCTGAGAAGGCTACAATTGTAGTGTCAAAACTATAACCAAAGAAACAATGTTGTAAACCTGAATGAAAAATTCCCATACAATACCGAAAACAATCGTTCAACTAGATTCTCCCAAAGTATCTAGTCTTTCATGAAAAAAGACCTAGGTTGTTGCCCCACTAAGAAACTTGTGACGTACGTTATTGATCTACAAATGATGCTGTTAATTACACAAAAGGTCAAATAATGTTTAAAAACATTGGTATACATTTACTAAGCACAAGTGAAAAAGAATGACTCATCAAGTCCCTTAAAATCTCGCACTCTGCCTTGTCTTGATCATTCGCTTTAGTGCAGCAAGCCAGAAGTTGCACTCATCCCAGTCGCTTGTGGTCAAAACCACCTATCATGGAATAAATTATCAACCAACAAAAGAGAAATTTAGCAAGGCAGACCTGTCTAAAGACATAATAATATTCAAGCAACATCATCAAATTAATGATACTTTATCTAGTTTCTTGTAATATTATTAGATTCCCGGAAGCATTCAATCAGTAGATGACTAGTCCTTTACAACCTACAAGATTACTGGAGTTAGATTTCCAGAAAACCTCACTGGCCCGGATAAGGCTGTTTGCTGGCTGGACTCTCCTGAAGTCCTAAATTGGTCAAGAATCTCATTTGCTAAGTTTATCTCGTATATCTTACGAAGACAAAATAAATTGGAAAGGATAGGAAGATGCTGGTTCCAGATAGTAAACCATTCTAAATCGAGCAGAACTAAACTAGGAAACTGGACAGTCATGCTATGAAATCTTTCTGGAAGCAAAAAAGAACTGTATAACTGAGATTGATTTTCAGAGTGAAATATTTTCCTTCTTTTAGAGAACTTTGTGACATGTGAATAAGGTCAATATCCAGAGGCAAAAAGCAAAAGCAAAAATCTAAAAGATGGAAGGGAAAAGAAATTATACTCCACATTCCACAAAATTTTATCAAATTTGTCAACGGAGCTTATGTGGTTTTATAGTTGGGATGACCAAATGAAGATTGTCCTGAGTTACTAGCAGCAATAAATTTCTAGAAGTAAAAGTATACCTGAATATGTAATGCACCAGCAAAATCACCAGCATCCAAAGCCTGGCAAAGCTGAACAAGCTTAGCTGAAGCATTTGGAGATATATCTCCACTATTAAGTTTTGAGAACAAGGCCCCAATTTTCCTTGAGTTATCCTCAATTTCCCGTTTTTTAGCTGGATTTGCATTAGGTCCTCCAAGTGCTGCTGATGTTTCATTAAAAAGTCTGGTCAAGGTGGTGACTACGGGTTTCAACCCAGCTGCAAGTACACACGGAAAGAAAAAAAATGCATGTTAACAGAAATTAAATGTGTATTCCATAAATGTAATCCATCATTTTAAAGATGGACAAAGAAACCATTTTTTAAGAGACCAAAATTATGAGAACATACACAATCTTGTGAAGGCCACAAATAATGATCAGAACCTAGATATCCATTAACTAGATGCAAAATACAATGGTTTACTCCTGAGCAAGGAAACATTATTATTATTTCATCTCCTCTTAATTCATTAATAAGATGTCAGATGTCAAAATACACATGAAACAATAGAAGCTTTAGTGAATTGGTATATATTAAATCAGAAGACTTGTTGCAAAATATATGTCTACGTAGAGAAAGAAAAACTGTTTTTGCTTTTAGCTGCACAGAGGTTAAAATACAAAGATTATATACATAATGCTTTCAAACCATTGTTAAATGATGAGAGCACTTATCAAAATATATAATACTAAACTTCAATCAGATACAAATATTACCAGGCACATTTGATGTATCGGCTGTTTGCACTGTAGGTGGCGGGGCTGCAGGAACAGCTGTTGACTGTGGCTGTGGTGGTTTTGTAGGGCTTGAAGGTTGTACAGGATTCATACCAGGTCTTGGAGCAAAATTTGGGTTGGGAACTGGCATAAAACCCCGTGATCCTGGGGCAGGTGCAGCAGGTTGTGCTAATCCATGCCCAGTGACAGCTGCTGGTTGAGGTCCACCAATACCATGTGATGCAGGAAGTGGAGGTCCCGGTTGGTAGACAGGATTGCCAGATCCCTAGAATGGAAGATAAAAATAACTAGCATTGCAAAACAATGAAGGCTATACGTAGTATATGGACAATTTTACAGACCGGATATAGCTGAGAACCTAAGCTGGGTTGCTGATACTGTTCCACATTTCTAAGGGCTGGAGGAGTTGCAGGAACAAACGGTTTTATTGCTGGCTGTGCCACAGAAGCAGGTTGAGTGAAATTTGGCTGCCACCAAATGTAATTATTACACATGAGTGCATAAACTATAAGGCCAAAGAGAAAAAGACAAGTAAACAAATTTACAGCTCCAGAAAGATAAAATTAGGGTAAATAGATGAAGAGGATGTTAGGGGAATAAAAAGGAATGAATTGCTTATTATCAGGCCAAAGAAAAAACAGATTAACAAGTAACTAGTACTGGTAGCGAACAAGGCATTGAACAATTACCTGCATAGACTGGTTTGCCTGTGATGGTATAAACATTTGAGCTGGCTGTGCTGGTTGAAATGGCACTGAGTTGCTGAAATCGGGGAACTGTGGTTTTTGCTGCGCGTGTTGATATCCTCCATAGCCAGCAGCAGGAGAATGGTGATAGCCTTCAACATGTGGAGTCCCAGCAATATGATGAGCTTGGGTTAGCGGCTGGGATAGGCTTTTGTCCTGAATCACAGAACATTAATTAATTTTGCAGATGAGAGCTACAGTCTTCTTTGATAGAAAACCAAAAAATTGATAAAAGGCTGTAATATAGTCTAAAACCTGATAGTAATTCTGTGATTGGTTTAAAACACCAAAACCAGTAGGGTCTGCACCATAAACAGTTTCAGCCTGCAATGAAGTACTTCCATAGCCCATACCTTTTGGTGCCTCTTCTGATAAAGAATGTCATCAATATGAGATTATGGCATATAAACATTGCAGATCTAAAACTTTATCTAAATTGCACAGCAGATTAAAAAAAAGTGTTTTTATGCACCCTTTGATTTACCTAGATAAGAAAAGAATAAAAAAGAAAAAGAAAAGAGAAAACAAACGGATCCAAACATAAGAAGCATTATACTTAAGCAAATAAACAACATTACTGCATGAAAAAGAGAAAGATAAATCTGACTAGTTAACAATACAATGCCCAGCAATACAACTCCCTTTTGCCACAGCAAACTGACTAGTTAACAAAGGAGAAACCATATCTGCATTTTCCTTTGTTCCCAATACGCACGCATATGTCCACACATATGGCATATATCATATCATATGTGTGTGGTTCATATGTATAGGGACAAATATCCAGATACAAGAATGGAATATCTTTTTCTTTTTGAACTCTGATTGAATTTTAATGTGTCACACAATCTGAATTTATTAAAAGTAGAAGTGGATGTGGAATTTTTGGATTGGAGAAATACAAAATAAGTTCAACAGATGAGAGAATTAAGGATAGCTACCAGAAAGATTAATACAATTCATGTTTTCAATAATAGACAAAGATTTGTGAAGCAGGGCAACTCTTGTTTTATCTAAATTTGCATACATACATGGACAGATATAAAAGACATTTACAAGAGAAATTAGTGGTAGCATGCACAGTGTGTTGCAGCCACATGCTGCAATTCAGTTCTAAGTTTGATTAATCAGCAAAGCAGAAAGAATAAAGTATGAATACGGCTAAGTTTGATACCTAGATTTGTTCAACGAACGAATGAAAAAAATGATTGGTGACATGTTAGGAAAAAAAGATTAAATGAAAATGGACAAGATCAAACTGTGTAAGAAGCGGCATCCATAATAAACCCATTAGTCAATTCTGCTATATTTTCTGAAGGAAGATGACTACACAGTACACACGGAATAGAATTGAAGCGATGCTTTGAATACTACAGGAAGAGAAAATAAAACAAAGAATATAAGAAGCAGGAGCCACAATAAATCTCCAAGTTAGTTTTGTTATCATTTTCAGTTGTAGCTAGTGGACCAATATACATGCCCCCGCGGAAAGGATATGCAAGTTACATTAAAATGATTTCTAGAACGGAAGAATCAAGCTACTTATTAAGCATGGAACATATGGTAATGATGTCTCCACAGAATCTACAGCAGCCAAATTTCTGCGTAAGTTGATTCAATTGTGTAATTTAAAGTGAAAAAAAAAACATCAACCAGTTGTTCTTAGTAGCTAGTACTCGAGCAACACGGCATATTTTTGAAGAGAAAATAAAGTAACTGTAAAAAAAGAGCACAAAATCAATGTAACTGTAATTAAAAAACCATTTCTTCCTTGTGATGCAGTGAAGACATCGGGAAGATTTTAGGGAACAAAAGGAGAGTTTAAAGATACCGACCCATGTAACATAGGTTTCAGTTGCTAAACAGGCAATATTGAAATTTGCTAATTTTATCTGATAATACAGTATGGACCATGCAAGGGGAAATGATCATTTCCATTGAGCACTAAGGTTGATAATCATCTTAGGTAGAAATAACTTGCAAAGTTTATGGTCGTCTACAGGAAAACAAAATAACAAAGATACGATCATTCATAAAAACAAAGGAAGCAAGATGCTACACTATTTTAGATAGAAAAGACAGATCAAACTATATCCATGAACACTAGAGGATGACCTTCAGTAGAGAGAGCAATTCGATCTCTCAATATAGCAAGCTCACATGAAGGCTCTTCAGGTCCCAATAGTTTTAGATACTCCATTGCAGTAGTGAGAAGCCCCTGATTAGCTAGTAACTCAGCATAATTCTCCACGAGCTTAGACAAAGAAGTACTAAACCGCTTATGCCCAGTTGCAAGGGTGAGGACTATAGTCTTCTCCATTAAATCCTATAAGAAAGCAAACCAACCATTAAACAATGTCCTGTCTCTCAGAGCTAGCGCTTGATGAATTTACCTGAAGAAGATCAACATAAGTCCTTCCTTCACTATCAGGCCTCAGACTGCATGACCAAATTTCCACAGTTTTGTCAATATTTCCAGAACAAATATAGCAGAGAGTTGCAGCAAGTGTGTTTCCCACGGTCAAAAGCCTTGAAGCCAAACTGTCACACAGGACAGTCCATTCATCTTTCTGTGCAAACTGTTGCACAAAAATGGTTGGATAAATCATTGACTTTTCCCATAGAAAAGATTAAGCAACACATGTTGGACCAAAAGCAACATGCCAACAATTGTCAAGCTCAACCACTTTAAAAATCGAAACAATACATTTGGGAATACATCAATAAAGAGGAGGCATTATTTAAGTTCAGAATCATGTCATTCAATTCATTTCAATTTGTGAATTTTATAGATAATAGAAGAAAGATGGTGAATGAATATATAACAGGAACAATGGTTTGTAATAATAATAATATAATGAAAAGATAGGAGAGCTTACTGTGCAAAGAAGAGCTAGTGTTTCCTTCCATGAATTTAGAGGCCTGGTACTAACCAAAGTCATGAGATCATTACTCACCATTGCAGATAAAACCTGAAAACAATTTTTTTTAAAAAAAATCAGAATATTAATCTCAGACAAATTTAGTGAAAAACACGTTCCCGTGAGCAATCCACATTAATGCACAATATGCATAAGATGATACCAAAAAAAGTTAATACCTTTAGATATGGTGTGAGACTATTCTTAAGATATTGGTCTCGTGTATTCTCCCACAACGAAGGACCACCAGCATGTGCAATTACTAAAGCATCAGCCATTCTGTTTGCAGCAATGCACTGTGAAACAGCCCCCTTGTAGTCTCCAACAACCAGAGCACGTTGGACTCTATCATCAAATGAAGGATCACAGGTACCCGTCGGTTCTTCAGGTTCACTTGTAACCTGTTTCCCACTAGGAACACTACTGTCTTCATCAGCCAAGCTATCCTCAACAATCTGAGGATTGTTAAAGAACTCTTCTCCATTGTCAATGGTGAATGAGCTGGCTTGGCCTTCAACCAATGAACTGTTCTCAAGGCTAAGAGAATTCTCTAATTTCTTCCCAAGATCATAAGAGTTATTATCAGTGCTCTCTTCCGGTATAGTGAAACCAAGGTGAGAAAGCAGCTTAGTCCTAGCTGTTCCTTCTTCCTCAAACATAATCATTAAGAAGTTCCACGTTTCTTTGTCATCTACAGATCTGTTACGAAGAACCAAACAATTGGTTAAAAAATTTGGTCCAGCCTACAGCCTATCAATCCTAATAATTATTATTATTATGCAGATGCCATACGTAGAATCATGTGACTTCTGTTCACATAAAGCATGGAGTGAAGCTTTCTCCCCATTTTGTATAGCAGCTTCGAATTCAGTAGAGCGGCTCACCAAGCTATGTTCAGTTACCAAATTATGAACATACACCTAAGAAAAAAGGAAAAATCCAATCAGAATGCATGAAAACACATTTGATGAAATGATGTTAAGTTTACCTCTGATGACGATGATGGCACTCCTAGACCCGATTGACAAGGCTGAAATGAAATAAGTTTGCCACCAAAACCAAATGACACACCAGTTGGACATTTGAACCACTTCGGAGCTCTCAAACGTGCTGGACAGTCAAGAGATAAATGCAAAACCAAAAGATCATATTATAGACCTATGCATGCATCGACAACGAGAAAAAAAATATACCAAGAAGCTATTAAGCAAAATTAATGATCCACTAAAAACGCTGCAATTTAACTGAATCTCAAATTCTCAATGCTTGCTAGCTAACAAAGATTAGATATGATTGAGTTGTGGGTTATCAGTACTAGTGTCATGAGTATATGTTACATCTAGGAGATTGTTCTTTAGTGATAAAATAGGAAAACCTTTTAATTTTATATTTGCTTAAACTGAATGGCGATGTGTAAAAGGATTTCACATGGATTATATTTGCAAGATATGACATTGTACAATAGGGTAAGCCTTATCCCCACATGAAGTTGTTCCTTTACAATTGGGTGATCAAGGATTGAATCATAGAAATACTTTCCTTGCTTGCAAGTGTAAGGTTGGGTAGGCTGATACAATGTTGTCAAGATTGCATCCTAACTGTAGGATCACCCAATCTTCCAGCCCAAAACACCCCATTTGACCTGGGTTAGGACCAGGATAGCAAAGATGGTGGCATCAGACTCAGGTTGTGACCACAGTCATGGGAGCATTAGGAATTACACTACATTGCCTCTACAATGCTGTGAGAACACCAGGTTGGCATCAACAAGAAATCGAATATGCTGCTAGGGTTGTGCATAATTCGGTGTATACTAGTTAACCAAGTAAATTTGATTAATTTGGTAGACTAATTTGGTTAATCTGTCGGAGTATATATAAAAAAATGGTTAATTTGGTTCCGTTAATGATAAGAGTTTAAAATTTTGATTAATGGAATTAACCAAAATATATAATATATCCTGGTGCTTTCTATTAATAGTATCAGACAAAATACTATCAGCGAGTAAGGGACAGTCTGAGGGCACCAAACCCCCATCAACTTGGGGTTTGAGGGTCAATGTATGCAATCCTAACCTTCAACAGAAATCAAACTCTTGATTACCCAGTTAAAATTGAACAACTTTAATGCTTCACCCAACATATCATGACTCAAAAACTGAGCAATTTGTCATATTGCCACTTTTGCTAATTGAAGGGCTAACTTGTTGCGATTTGATTGAAAAGAAAAAAAATGAAAATAAGGATCTCACTGGTATGCTTTTTGCAGAAGTGTGTTTCCTGATGTCCACATATTGTCACCATTAAATTCTAATTATCTTATAATCTTAGTAACAGGAAAAAATAATACAATAACTAGTTCTAAGGGAGAAAACAAGGAAAATAGAATCAATGAATATGGAGACAGAGGATATCTAAAAGGAAAGAAAGTCCTATGCCAAATGGCATATTTAGCATAGAAAAAAGAAGTTGTCACAGACAACAGTAAACCTTTACAAAGTGTCTTGACTTTACATTTTACAAGGCTCCTTTTTGCCTTCAGTAAATGACTTCTCAAAAAGCCAACATTGACATAAAATTGAGCAAAATCAGTGCTGTAAATCAAGGCAGTAAACCTTTATGCAGGCTTTCCAAGATATTTTTCTTCATCTAGTAGAAGATTTCTTGATAAAAGGAGGCTCTCTAGAGTCCTACCTTAAGGGACATCTAAACCTTCCAAAGAAGTCAATGCTTGAAACAGGACTTGGAACTGTTAATATAATTTAAAGTATGGCTTTAAATAAGACCTAATAGAGAAACAGAAGCACAAAAAGGTCATCCAAAAATCATAGTGAAAAAGAAAAACATAATCTAAATTCTAATAAAACAACTTTAACGCTAACTAGAACTAACCATGACATGGGCTTAAACCTAGTATTTGATGCCAAAGAAAAATTGCTCTATTTTGGACTAAAAGAACCAAATCAAACAAGTCATATTAGATTCTTTGAAAACATTTCTCCTGTACAAGTATAACAAATTATCCATCTTTTGGAAAGTGCAAAGGTAGGAAAAAAAAAATTTAAATGCAGAAAGCAACAAAATATAATGGTCAGCAAAAGAACATACCAGGAGTAGTATATTCACCTGGTACAGCTGCATACCTACTGCAAGCCTGAAATATGAATTACTTAAATTAAAATTATAAACTAATAAAGAACATGAAAAAGGAAGAAATGCTCTAAAACACCCGTTATTACTGCCATATGACTTTCTCCACATACCAGATTTTTGGTTAAAAAAACCTTATCCTAAGATGAAACTAGAAACTGTTGTTCTGAAGTATTATTTGGAAGTTGGAACACCAACCATAAATGATTTGTAATTGACACATGAAGACAATGACAAAAATTTGCAATACCTAGGAATATATAACTAAGGATTCAAAATACCAATTAATGCAGGATGGATCATGGAATGATGAAAAGGTACCAACATGAATCATGCGTCTACATCAAGGTTGTCAAAGGCAAAAGGTCTCTCACCTTTGACCTAAGTACTTAAGCCCTAAAATTGCTTGCCTGGTCAAAAGCACCTTGCCTCAATGCCAATGCAATTTTACGCTTTGACGCTTTGTCTTAGTGCCTAGGTGAGCACCCTAGACCACACTCATTGGTATAGGGTGCTATAGGTTGTTACCAATAGGACTTACTAATGCTAGATAAATGATTTCCTATTTTTATGTATATCTTGATCCAACATTTTTTTATATAATATATGACTTGACATATTAGTGATCATGCAGTGAGAAAAGAACATTAGCAGACATTCATAATAAATCATATATCAGAATAACATTATAATCACAAGTTAAGACCATATAAATATAAAATGTATATTGTTATTGGCCTACTAATGCTATAATTACTCGTCCTAGATTAATCTATGTATCCAGCCTCAATTAACTTTAATCATGAATTTTTCATCACTATATTATGCTTACTGATGAGTTTACCACTTGATTGAAATACAACACAATCATGCAGGAATGTTTATACAGCCAGGATGGAGCAGTACAGACAAGTTTTGCAACACACACACCTTATACAAGTGAGTAGTTGCACAAGTAGATACTAGTTGGATGTACCAATTGTACCTAAATAGGCTAGGCCAGCAGCAAAACTTTGTACAAGAAATAATTTATTTCTATAAATCTTCCTAGTTCATATCAGCATATTTTAAATTTCACCTATCAACTCAAGAGTCATGACTTTAACTTAACTTAAAATTAGAAAATGACCCAAAAATAGAAATTAAATTAGCAATCTGCAAGTATTATGAAGCAAGCTGCATGACTCGGTCCTGAGCACTCTAATTAACTTATCCTGGGACAACAGACTGATTAGATTCAGAATCTTTTGATCCCCATAAGTTTCCTAAAGAAGATCAATATTTAATCTAGATCAAGCTTCCTCAAGAGGATCAACCTTATGGAGCAATTTACCAACATTTACAATTCTATTATTGATTATAACAAGGCAATTACTCTCTTGAACATACAAATCTGTAGTATCAACATAATATACTTCTTAAACATATAAAATGTTTATGAAACAAAAGGAACTAGTAAGTTTGTGACTCAAAACCACATAAAACATAATCATCCATAGCTTATCACATTCTTGTTTAAGTTTTACTTCTTCCCAGATTTAAAACATCATTCCGAAAGAAATGAAACTTCAAAATAGTTGAATTTCTTCTGAACAGGGGACTACCAGTGGCAGCAACAATCCTTAACAAACTAATAAATTATCATGGTTCAGGCGCTTTTACCTCTATATTATATATTCCAACTTTGACATCAAAGGATGAAGCTGATATGACTCCTGGAATTTTGGGGTACCAATGAACATCAAAATTCCAGTTTGTGCTTGCTGGCAATTCGCATACTATCTGTACTCACAAGTCACAACAACAAATAGACTGCAGTTAATATTAAAAGTTGATATAACTGAGTTGATCATGCTGTCTATCAGATAAGTTATTGAGAACTCGACTGCTTTGGTACCTCCCCAGAAGTTGTGTCCCAACAGATTGTTCTATTATCTTTGGCACAAGTAAGAAGAAATGAACTGTCATGGGGACACCATGACATTGCAATTACCCCTGAATAAAGAGAAGCAAATCAATTACAATATTAGTAACTTATAATAGATCTTAGGAATAAGAATAATTATCTAAATGTGAATACTATTACCAATGATGCCTACTCTAACTTGCATCGGTTCAAGCTTACAAGAGTATTTGGAGCACAATTAATCAAATGACATGGAGATCCCCCAACAAATATTCAGTTACTAAAACGTCCCTTACCTGATGTACCCCAATAGCCTTGATATGCAAAAATAGATATATCACCCCGCATTTACATTAGAAGCAAACTAAACTAAAAAATAAATATAAGGAAAACTAGTGAAAACGGATTAAAAAGAACAAACAAAGTCAATGGAGATAAAAGTCAAGCATGAAATCAATTGAATATAAAGATTATGCAAACTCAATATAAGTTTATATGTTCTACAAACAAGATAATATATATATATAATATATCATATCTCGTATTCTAGAAAAGATTTTCTCTTAATATAAAAGTTAACCCTACAAGACTAAGCAAGGATAAATTGATGAACTGGCAAACAAAGTTCCATATCAAGTGGTTGTATGTCTTGAGTCTTGACTAGCTACTTTAACATAACATTATCCCAATTAGTGACATGTTGTGATTAAAAGAGAAATAATGTTTGCATACTGCTAAAATCCTCTTTGCCGCAGATATATTAAGACCTTGCGTCAAATTCATATCTGCACCCTTTTGATTTTATATCTACAGTATTTAGTTATTTACTAAAGAGAAACCAACAGATATTTATAATTTTATCCATGATCTTATGCTTTCAAAACCTCAAGCTATTGCATGATGAAACAACCTAGTCAGAGCAGATCCATACCCAAGCTTTTGGATATCATCATTTCATATACTGGTCAATACTGGTTTTGATAACCAATGAGATCATTACTAATATAATGAAAAGTGCATATCCACCACTTCTACCCAGTACCATTCAATAGAATAATAAAAAACTGAAAAATGTCACATATGTACTAAGTACTAACACTGGTAGTTGGTACTTGGTAGGACCAAGTCAGTTTGTAGAAGTCTAATCGGTATTTTAATCCTTGATGAGTATATATAGATATAGAACTACACCAAAACTGCTGTAGCAAAATTGACTTTGAACAGAAAATAAGTTGTGTTCCGCTGTCATCAAAAAGATTCCTCTATGAATAAATGCATGGATAGTTATTCCTTTCTAATGCCTCCTAACTAACATCTATTATAGCTTATTCATATTGAAATCAGCTAGTATGATAGAGATATTCATAAATGTTCTGAGCTACATATATCTGATACAACCATAAGGTCTATTGGTTAAAAAAGAAGAAAATAAAAAACTCAAGTTGCTAATACATTCAAGAACCTAAAAATAAGAATAGTCTAGTGGACCCACCTTCATATTGATGAAAGAATTAGTGCTTGTGAAAATCAGGAAACACATAGTAACAGAAAAAGAATTTGCAGCTACAACTATGTGACTTTATTTGTACGAGATTAAGAAAGCTTTAAAACAAGCAAACATAATGGTATATAATAATTGCTCATATTAGCATCATGAGCAAAAACAATGGAACATCTAACTTGTAAAAATAAGCAAAGAAAAAGAGAATGTTGAATCAAGACTGTAGCAAATAGAACCTTTTGTGTGCCCTACAAATTCTCTTAAAGGCGATATTGTTTTGCGCACATCCCAAACCTGTGAATAAGATAGGAAAACGCAGTAGAATCAGAATACATGCAGGCTAGAAAATTTTGTGGTGTACTTTTAAAATTAAAAAATAATCAGGCATAAATTATTTTTCACACATTCTAATAATTAAATATGAATCTTCATCTTAAAAAACAGAATCAAACCCCTTAATTTAAAACATAACTATATTATTAACTCGTTTTCTAGCAAACATTTGTTCGATGTTGAGAAAGTCAGCATAAAAAACTCTAAGGACTATAAATATGAAAACAGTTGCAGTCATAAATCATAGTAAAATGGCATATTACCCTGAGAGAAGGAGAACTATCATCCTCTGAAGCAATAATCAACTGGGTAGAAACATCAGGGTTCCATTGCAAGACAGAGCATGTCCTTCTATGAGAGTCTGCAAAACTGTTAGAGAACAAAAGACATTTAAAAAATTAGGTAACCATTGGACAGGACTTACATGTGCTTTGGAAAACCACTATAACTACATTTGTGCTGTGGGTAAAAAACTAACTTGCCTTGTAATAGGTTTCTGCTGTCTTAGATCCCAAACAACTGGAACAATAAAATGTCAGATGTAAGAAATTCTGAGCTATTGATACACATTGGTGAGATATGCATGAATAAGAATGATGAAAGAAGTATTTTGTAAGAACCTGTTATCCCATTATAAGAGGTGGATGATAATATATGTTGAAACTTGGGGTTCCATGAAACAAAAGAAATTTCAGTTTGGGCTCCAGAACCAACACTCTGTAACCAAAAAGAAAAACTCTATTACCGAGATAACCTTTCAGCCAAAAAAAATAGTCTAAAGT
Organism: Canna indica; assembly: GCA_034359265.1. NCBI lineage: Eukaryota > Viridiplantae > Streptophyta > Magnoliopsida > Zingiberales > Cannaceae > Canna > Canna indica. The sequence goes on from CP136891.1 coordinate 2,968,325, forward strand.
CTAAACCAATAAAACCTTATCATCTGTGCACAGAAAACAAATGCATGGAAAAGCCATGGTGACTGACTATGTTTTCCAACTATGTCCACATGCATGACTACATGAAAAGTTGCATCATTATGTCCAACAAAAGTTCTCTTCCTTGCATATAGGCTGCACATGCAATACTAGACAACAATGCAAGGCAGAACCTTCCCTTACCACATAGATGTTATAAGACAGCTACAGTTAGCAATTATGTTTACTATGGAGCAAGGGAGACCACATGAGAGAGAGAGAGAGAGAGAGAGAGAGAGAGAGAGAGAGAGAGAGAGAGAGAACATCATTATGCATACATGGCACTAATACGTTAAGATCTATGAAATCTACAGTATTACCATAAAACTCCAAATTTGAGGTATACTAATCTGTCCCTGTATATGAATCAGCTAACTAATATGAGCCACCAAGAGGTCAGCAACCGAATCCTTACTTAGAGTAATTCAACATTATAAATCTGTCAAGAATCCAGAATTTGAATTGACGATATACAACAGTTGTTGTCCACCTACTCATTGTGTGCTTAGTAAGCACCTTTGGTTATCATCATAAAATCATCTACTTAGATACATACACCTACCTTGAGAGATGGAAAAAGACTTGGTTCAGTAGGGTTGGACAGGTCCCAAATGCAAAGCTCCCCTTCATCAGCCCCTGAAGCAAGTAGATTTGGTGAAAGTGTGCTGAACTCCAAACCACGAACCTGTTATGACAAACCCTCGTCCGTCAAATACATCAAGATCGAACAAGAAAATTGGACTTTGATAATCCAAATAGATACAGATTGGTAGTTACCGGTCCCACATGCTTCTCAAGCTTAGCAACAAAAGCACCATTTTGATCATCCGAACTGCAAATAGCATACAAATTTCTCATAAATATTCCATGAGGCACGAAATTTTTCTTATGTGCAATCGATCTACTCAGGTGTGCGACAGCACGTGGACAAAATCCAATTACGATAATACGGAACATATACAACAAGAAAATGAAAGAAAATCACCCAGATTCAGACTTTCTGAAATCCAATAAATTGAGCAAAAGAGAAAATAAAACCAAAGCACCTGATCATCTTGAGGGGATTCCAAAGACCGATGCTGCCATCGCCAAGGCCGCCAGCGACAAGGCCGAGGGCGTACTCCTCGGAGGCGGATGAATACTTCCCCCAGGAGAGGCGATTAAAGCGCTCGGCGCTGGGACATGCACCAGCGACGGGGAGATCGTGGGCGTCGGACTGGAAATCGAGCTTGAAAATCTCGAGGTTGGCGGAGGAGCTGAAGGATAGGTCGACGGCTCCGGCCATAGTGCCGGCGGCAAGGTACGGTGCATCGGGTGCGAATGCTACGAGCGCCGATCGCGCGGCGCTCTTGATGCAGGCCATAGGCAGGGGGTGATAGGCGGCGAGATCTCGAGGGAGGGAACCCTAGATCTTAGTTTGATCTAGGGGTAGGAAGGATACAGGAAGAACCCTAGGCCGGGATCGCAGATCCGAGGCGTTTGCTCTTCTGTTCGGTTATGCAAGGCAGTGCGGATGGAAGATGGCAGAAAAGAGGGAGGGTGACGATGGGGGTGACAACTAACGAGCGGCGATTTTATTTCCGTTCACTCTGTGTGGGATGCAATCAAATGGTGAAGGGGCCATCAGATGATACAGTAAACAATCTGACACAGCACGAATCGTGAAGCATAGGGTTTAGCCGGTTCTCGCGAGCCGATTATTACTTGCCCGCTTTGGGTCAAAGTGCGATCATTTTCCATTGAGAGCGAGCATTCGTGGGATCAGTGATACATACTGTGTTGGTTTATTTGGAAGGATAAAATTTCAACGAAGAAAAAATTAATCAGAATTAATCAGAATTAACATTTTATGAGATAAGTTTATATCTTATTATGTGTAGATTTCAATTTTATGAGGTAAGTTTATATCATATTTTGCATTTATATAGATTTCGGATAAGATGATTGAATAACATCATGTTTTCAAATCTAAAGTTAGTTTTGGCTTCGGATAGAAAAGTGTAATATTAATAATTTATTACTTAAATTTAATTTTGCAAATTTATCATTTGAATTTTTTTAAAATTAAATCTAAAATATTAATTTTAACATAGTAATAAAAAAATGACAATATATTTCTGAAAATTGCATCATTTTTTCTCCAACAAATACGAATTTATTAAAAAAAATACGTAAATATAACTTTATAATATAATGACAAGTCATCTCCTTAAAAAAAGAACTTTTTCTAATCACAAAGAATTTTTTTTGAGCTTGTGTCAATACAAAATGTATTTATTTTAAAATAAAAATTAAATCTCAATCTTCTTTTCTTCGAAAATATGTTAGAAAAAAAATATAATGACTATTTTTTTTAGTTATGAATTTATTTTAAACTTTTATTCTGTTATTAACGTAATGAAATATTTTAGTCCAAAATATTTTTTAAAACTCTAGCACATCTTTTATATCATATAAAATATATCTCATGGACTTTTTCTTTAAGTTATGAACATGTTATAGACTTTGGGCAAAAATCTATCTAATGCCCAAAGTCTATAATATATTCATAATTTTAGAAAAAAATATTTTTAATTCATGAAATATATTTCATATTATATAAAAGATGTAATGTAGTTTAAAATATATTCTAGATCAAAATATTTTACTGTTTCAAATTAAATTTAATATTACATATTTTGGATAATGCTAGTTATGGCAATTAAAATTAGTTAATCGGTTAACCAATCTCCTCTATATTGCCTGCACTGCAAAATCTTGATCTTTCCATCTCTGTCTCCATCACCAACCTAAGCACTCAATTCCAATCTCTCTTAAATTCAATAATGAGAAGTGAGGAATAAATGTAATGCCCACGATGCTTATCATTTTAATTTTAATTTTTTTTATAGTCGAGCACCCAATTAGGAATTGGTTAAACTCGTTTAACGAGTAACCGATTATATCTAATTCTATCTGAAATGTTTAATCCGATTCGATTAATCTGATGGTTAATCAGATTCGAAATTATATTTAGTTGTTAGTAATATTGATTATAATTGTCATGCTTATAGTTGCGTAAAGAAAACAAGAAACAATATTAAATAAATATTCAAGAGTCAAATAATCATGTAAATTTTTACCAAATTCAAAATGAGCTTATTATGGTCTAAATGGCATAAAAGTCATCAATGTATTCAACCACAAATAGCCTCTGTACGAGCCATAATCTCAGATCCATACATTGTTTAGTACTAGTATAATTAGCATGGACTAACTTATATAATATAATATAATATAATATAATATAATATAATATAATATAATATAATATAATATAATATAATACTAATTTATATTGTACTATTATTATACAATATTAGATGCACATATGTACTAGCATGTATAGTACTAGTCTGTACTGACTAATTTGTATAATATAATATAATATAATATTAACTTGTATTGTATTATTATTATACGATATTTTGTGCACACATGTACTAGCCTGTATAGTACTAGTCTATATTGACTAACTTGTATAATATAATATAATATAAAAATTATAATATATTTTATAATTAAAATATTTCATAAATTAAAATTATTTTTAAATATTTTTAAATATTTTAATTTTTGATCGGAAATAAAATAAGTATTTAAAATATTGAAAGTTGAAGAATTTTAGAAGTGTATTATTAATATAATTTATGGCAGCTTATGAGATATTATTTTTAGTGCAAGTATTATTTAATATTTTTTTTTAAATATTATATAATATTATTTTAATATTATACATTATGTTTATATAAGTACCAAAAGAACTTTTTATGAGTTATTTCTAAGGCAAGAAAAGACCAAGTTGGCCGGCTCCTTCGAGACACGTGAGTCATGCTAACCCTCACCTCGTGCCAAGCTGGACCTAAATTGGAAATAGATCACACTTTGTTTTTTATTAAAATAAAATAAAATAAAATAATTAATAATTTGAATTACTTAAGAAATTAAATAAATACTTTATGTATAACTATAAAATTATTATTATTATTTTATTTTTTTTTAATAACATTTCATATTCTAAATATATTTTAATTTTTTTATTTATCTATAAGTCGGACTGAGCCCAAACGCGTGGGCCATGGATCAAGCTATGTTGATCCTAAAAATCTTCGAGCACAGCTAGGGCTAGGACCCATTACCATTTCTAGATAGCGATAATGACCTTTACGGCTTTACCATACCTTTACCAACATTGATATATATGTAAGAAGTATGATGTTTTGTAGCATATATCTAATTTTCATATTTAAAACGGTCAATATGTAAAAGTTCAATTTTTAATTATATGAGATTGAACACTAATCTTGATGATCACATAGAACCAGCTTCCCACCCTTCTCGCACAACCCTTGTTCCCCGACGCCCTCCACCACCTTCCCATAGCTATACTTCAGCGGCATTTCGCCGAGCATCCGGTGGAACTCCGTGATGCAATCCCCTCTCTTCTTCCGATGCCCGCTTCTCGCGCTCAGCCCGACGCGCTCGATACCTACCACTCTGCCACCACCGTCCCCCACGCCGCCGCCGTTGTTCCGGGGGTCGCCCCAGTCGCGCACCCTTCCGCCCACAAGCACCGGCCCGGCGCCGCTCTCCTTAGCCGCGACAAAGTTCATGAGGATGTCCTCGCAGTTCCTCTCCCGGTCCACCAGCTGCTGCGCCTCGCTCAGCCTGCCCCAGCAGCTGTAGCGGCGGAGGTAGTCGGTGCCCAGGATCATAAACTTGGTGAGCACAATGGAGTAGCGGTCAGGATGCATGGCGTAGATCCAGCGACGCTGCTCCAGATCAAGGTCGTGGGAGCGCGCGAAGAGGCCGACCAAGGAGGCGCCCCCGCGGGAGTCCCAAACTGAGAAGGCGAAGGCCAGCGTGCGGGCGTCGACCTCGACGTCGTCGTCGCAGACGGCGACGGCGCGAGTGCGGATGCCAGCGCGGGGGAGGAAGCGGGCATTGAGGGAGGCGGAAGACTGGCGGATGACCGAGATAGGGGCAGATCCGACGCCGCCGTCGGAGGCGAGGGAGGCGAGCGCGGCCGCGGGGGTCGACGTGTTGCCCCAGAGGACCAGGACGGCGGCAACCAGGGGTTGCACCGCGTACGAGGCGGCTAGGGAGTGGAGAAGGGGGAGACGGGCCTCGGAGTAGCCGTTGATGAGAACGGTGAGCCGATCCGGTCGGAGGGTGAGCGGATCCGGCAGGGATCGGGGGTCGCAGGCATCGGAGTATGAATCGGAGGAGAAGAGCAGTGGCGAGACCAAAGGGAAGAGGAGGAGAAGGAGGAAGCGAGGTGGTTTCCACCACATCGCGGTGGCAGAAGGCGGCGGTGTATACGGTTTCCGATTATGACTGGATCGTGTAAAAGATCGCAGGATTGTAGTAGTTTGATCAATTCATTTGGACCGTCAGATCCACTGGAACAGTGACCTTGTTAGCCGGCCCACAAATGGGTCGAATTACTATCATGAAATCTGATTCAAGTGAAATACTAAATTATCCCACTATTAATCCTATAAGTTGAAGTAAATCATTCTTTTAATTTTGGCCACGTGATAGACTTAATAGAACAATAGTTTACTGTCGATATTTTTTGCTCTGATCTGCCACCTCAATTAGATGATAGAGTTTAATTATGTTTGGGAGGAGTGCAATAGAAATCTTATAAGTTTTAAATATTTCGAACTTTAGTGATATAATATTTTCAATCATATATATTTACTCAATAGCATAGATTTGATCCTATCTGTATGTGATAGTTTGTTAGCTCTTCGTCCACATGGACATAACGTCATTCATGCATGTTAAAAAATTTGATCTTATAAGTTTCATTTTAGAATTTTTAGTCATATACATTTGTTCCGTAACACAGATTTGATCCTACCCATGACGGTCCGTTAATTCTCCATTCACGAAAAAATAAATGGTGTTATGTTCATATTGATAAAGTTAACAGACCATCACGGATATAATCAAATATGTGCTATGGAGCAAATATATATAATCAAAAATATCAAAATGAAATTTATTGGATTGCACTTCTCCTAATTATGTTTCATAAAGCAGTTCATGTAGTCACTTTTGCACATACAATCCTTTATTGCATTGCGTAAGTCAGGTTTATGGGCATCAACATTTCTGCAGCACGTATATGCAGTTGAGCTTTTCATTGGTTGTAGGGGTGTGCACGGGTACCGGGTAGACCCGGAACCGACTATCGGGTAGGTTCTGGGTAGACCTAAAAAAATTCTAGTAGCATCCGGGTAATGAATTTTGGAATCGATTAAATCCGGTTCCGGTTCCATAGTTTCGGGTACCCGAATCTGGTCCCGAAACCGGTAACCAAAATCGGTTTTTAAATATTATATATATATAACCCGAATATGATATTAATAGAGTAGATATTATTTAAAACCCATTAGCCTAAACCCATTAACCCTCTAAATTACCAACCAAATTACCCTAACTTCCCATCTCTCTCACCTCCCTCACGCACGATGTCGCTCTCCCATCTTGGACTCTCGGCGTCTCTAACACAGCCGCCTCACTCCCTCTCCAGCACCCCCTCCCTTTCGCCAGCCATCTCTCTCACCTCCCTCATGCACGCGTCGTCGCGTCTCTCTCGTCTCCACTGCATCTCGGCGGGCGGAGATCCAAAGATCCACATCTCGGCGGAGATCCGCATCCCGGCTGACATCCGTCTCCACTACATCTTGGCGGGCGGCGATCCAAAGATCCACATCTCGGCGGAGATCCACAATCGCCGCACCTCCTCCCTTTTGCCAGGTACACTGCGCGCGCCTCCTCTTTCTCGTTGTCGCGGGGTACCCGGAACCGAAACTGAAACCACAGGTTTCGGGTAGGGTTCGGTTCCAGGTTCCACCGGATAGGATTCGGGTCCAAAATCTAGGAATCGATCCCCTATAGGATAGGGTCCGAGTATCCTAAAAATTACAGGGTACCCGAACCCGCTCACCCCTAATTGGTTGGGCTTGAAGTCTTGAAACAACACTACCAGAGTTGGTCTAAAAATTACAAATGACCTATATAATTATCCATTTCTCTTTAATTACAATTGAATACAAATACTACTCATGATTAAGTTTTTAATAACCATATATATTATTTTTTTGGGAAAAGTGCAGATTTGGTCTTATAAGTTTTTAATTTTTGGATTTTGGTCCTATAAGTTTCATTTTGGTATTTTCGGTCCTATAAGTTTGCTCTGTAGTATAGATTTGATCATATCCATGATGGTCCTTTAACTCTCCGTCAACGTGGACTAACGTTGTTCATACACGTTGACATATTTGGTTCTATAAGTTTTATTTCGAAATTTTCAGTCCTATATGCTTGCCCCGTAGCATAGATTTGGTCATATATATTTATCTTGTAGCACAAATTTGGTCTAATATATTTACCTGTTATGATCTGAAAATTGGGGACCTTGTTATAAATATCTTTCTTGGAGGGGTCTTTTTGCAAAAGTGCATAATCTTATATATTTAGCCATAATCCTCTCTTTAATCCTTTCTCTCCCTCTCGATTCCTGTAGCTGCAGCGGCGGAGGAGCGTGACGTGCGGCGGCAGTAAGAAGACTCCGATGAATCGGAGTTCAGAGGAGTTAACGACTAGAAATTGGGTCCTCAGCAACGGCTATTCAAGCCGTTGCTATTTACAACGACATTCTTACGGCCGCTCACACTGTTGCAGATATGTTGTATCTGCAACGGCTTTCTAACGGACATGCGAGCCATTGCTAATGATGTTAATTATCGGCAATGGTTTTTTAACGGACAAGTGAGCCGTTGTTGATGATAACTTATCAGCAACGGCTTTCTAACGGGCGAGTGAGCCGTTGCTGATAAGTTTATATAGGTCGCAGATCGCGCCCGCCCCCCTTCTTCCTCCCGCTGCTGCCGCCGCCTGCTCCTCCCGCATCTCGCCGCCGCTGTCGACGCCGCTGAGCTGCCGCTGTCGTTCGTCCTCGACCATCGATTTCAGGTATTCCTCGCCGCCCGGCCATCTCTTGCCGTTGATCCCTAATGAAATCCGACCAAAACCCTATTCAGTATCCGGACACTGGACGCCGGCGCCGGAGTCCGGCAGACTCCAGCGCCGGAAATATTAGTTTTAGATTTTTTAGTTATTATTTAATTGTTTAATTAATTATTTAGATTAATTATTTAATTAACTGTTTAGATTAATTATTTAATTTGTTAGAATAATTTTTAGTGTTTATATTAATTTTTAGTTTAATTTAGTTAGATTAATATTTAATAATGGTAGGTTAATTGTTTAAATTAATAAAAATGATGTAGATTAATATTAATTAATTAGTTAAAATATTGTTAATTAGTCCGGAGTTGTCCTCAGTGGACTCGCGTCAGAATTGTCCATTTCGGCCAAGCGCCAGAATCGTCCACTTCGGACGCGCGCCGGAATAGTTCATTTCGGACTCCCACCAGAATCGTCTAATTTGGACTCGTGTCGGAATTATCCAATATGGACTCGAACTGACTCGAAACATTTAGAAAATAATCATCCATCCGACTAGTTGATATGTTTCACATACGCATCGACGAGTCGGATATGATTTAGCATAACCTTAGATCCGTTCGGGGATTGTATGTTCGTGTAAAAGAAGTAGATAATCTTTTATACGACGTACAATTCTTGAATTATCTATGATTGGATAATTTGGGAATATAGTTATTTGTACTGTACTTACGTTTTTCTTTTAACCGTTAACTTATTCTAAATTTCGGCAGCATCTCTCTTGTTCTCCGATACGCGCCCAGATGATATGTGTATTTGGAGAACTATAGAGAGATGCTACCGAAATTTAGAATAAAGTTAGCGGTTAAAAGAAGTACTTAGTGCAATATGAATAACATAAATCCCGAATGGAATATGACAATCTCACCTAAAGGCATTAACCAAAGAAATTATCATTGATTGATAGAATCATGTCGGCTGATCGAAGTTGGATGTATCGACATCTTGATCGTGGAGCTTTAACAAATGAGTTTCGATTAGGCATAACGTACTTTCTAAATTTCGCCTGTTTGAATTGAAAATTCGTTAGCGTCGGTGATAAAATCCAATGTCTGTGTCGCATTTGTATGAATGGACGATATTTGGATCGGGAGACTGTCACTTTACATCTATATAGCAAAGGATTTGCACCAAGATATTTTCTATGGACTTGTCACGGGGAGTCACGTGAAGTCGGGACATCGAGCAATCCTGTCGTTCAGACATATGGTGAATCTTCCTCTGCTGGTGCTTCTTCATCCTGTCAATCAAATCCCTATAGAACTATGATACTTGATAGTCTTGGGGGTCAATTCCACCAGAATGATAATGTTGATCGACCAATTACTCATACATCAGTCCCACCAAATACTACAGCGGTTGATATCACAGAAGTACAAACTGCGATAGAGATTGAATTACTGAATAAAGAAGCTGCAGAATTTTACGAGATGTTGAAAGCTGCCGATGAACCTTTGTATGAGAATTGTCCTAAATACACTAGGTTTTCAGCAATGACATAGCTCCTAAACATCAAGGCCGATTGTAATATCAGCGGGGTTGCATAGGATCGGATTACAGGATTGATTAATGGAATATTGTCTATTGATAACAAGTTTGAGCTAACTTTTTATAAAATTAAAAAACTGATGAGAAAATTGGGGCTTGGGTACGAAAAAATACACACATGCCAAAATAATTGCATTTTATATTATAAAGAAAATGTATAGTTGGATAAATGCCCTGTATGTCAATATCCTCGTTACAAGGCGAAGAAATTGATCCGACAGAAAAATATCCCGTTTAAGGTGCTTCGGTATTTTCCACTAACATCGATGCTTCAAAGATTATTCATGTCGGAAAAGATAACCCCTTACATGAGTTGGCATGCAAGAAGTCGTGATGATACAGTAATGACTCATCCATCCGACAGTGAAGCATAGAAATATTTGGATACATGTTATCCTTCATTTGCTAGGGATACTAGAAATATAAGATTGAGATTGTGCACAGATGGTTTTAATCCGTTTGGACATTCTGCAATTTCTTATTCAGTTTGGCCAGTGCTGCTGACAGATTATAATTTGCCACCGTCAATGTGTATGAAAGATGAATTTATTTATTTTTCGATGATTATTCCGGGTCCTAAGGGTCCGCGAAAAGAAATTAACGTGTTTCTCATACCCTTAATAGATGAATTGAAAACATTATGGACTGAGGGAGTTGTCACTTATGATTGTCATCGGAAGCAAAACTTCAATTTAAAGGCCGCGGTCTTGTGGACAATCAATGATTTCCCGGCGTACGACATGTTGTCTGGTTGGAGCACTCACGGTCGACTCTCTTGTCCGTATTGTATGGAACACTCTAAATCAATCAGTCTTCAGAACGAACGAAAAATCTCATTCTTTGATTATCATCATCAATACCTACCGGCTAACAATCAGTATTGAAGGAATCGTAATAAATTTACTAAGGGCAGAGTCGAAAGAGATGGACCACCACCGATGTTGTCCGGTGAACAAATGTTAGCACGTGTTTCAACACTTCCAGAGATAGTATTTGATCGGAATGAAAGAGTGTCGGGCTTTGGTCAAACACATAACTGGGCGGAAAAAAATATCTTTTGGGAATTGCTCTATTGGAGTTCATTACTGATTCGACATAATTTAGATGTCATGCACATTGAAAAAAATGTGTTTGATAACATTTTCAACACTTTGATGGATGTTTCCGAAAAAACTAAAGATAATGTCAAAGCCCGACATGATATGAAAATACTTTGTAAAAGACCAGAGTTGGAGTTACAAGAGGTCAACGGACGATATCTGAAATCGAAGGCCCCGTATGTGTTAAATAAATAACAAATCAAAGATGTTTGTCAATGGGTAAAAGAACTCAGATTACCCAATGGATATGCTTCAAACTTATCTCGATGTGTGAACGTCGATGATTGCAAAATATCAGGGATGAAGAGCCATGATTGTCATGTATTCATGCAGAGATTGCTTCTGATCGCCTTTCGAGATCTTCTACTTGATAATATTTGGGGTCCGTTGACTGAATTAAGTATGTTTTTTAGAAACATCTGTGCAAATGTCCTTCGAGTCGAAGATATGTCAACACTTGAAAGTAATATTGTTGAAATCATATGCAAGCTGGAGCAGTTTTTCCCTCCTGCATTTTTTGACTTGATGAAGCATCTACCGATACACTTGACATACGATGCACGAGTTGGTGGCCCCGTTCAATATCGGTGGATGTACTTATTTAAAAGATACATGAATCGTCTGAAGAAAAAAGTAAAGAACACCGCAACTGTTGAAGGATCAATATCTGAATTATATATCATCCAAGAAATTTCAACATTCTGCTCATTTTACTTTGAATCGACAGTACAGACAAGATTTGATCGTCTTCCACGTAACGACGACGGGGGTGTTCGACATTCAGATGGACGTTTAAATATATTTTGTCACTCTGGTCGTGCTTTTGGTTCTCATCCATCTCGACACTTAAGCGATGAAGAGTATCATTTGGCACACTTGTATATATTACTCAATTGTCCAGAGATTGAACAATTCATTGAAATATTTGACATTGAGATGGTGCAAAAATACTCTATTCACAACGATCAAGAATTGGAGAGATTACGGAATCGTGATTTCCCTACTTGGATTCAGACTTACAGCAAAGATCACAGAGTTGAAATAGATGAAAGAATATTTGAGTTTGTTAGTGGACCGTCGCGACTAGTGTCGTGCTATAGCGGATATTTTGTTAATGGGTACAAATTTCACACGGTGGAATATGCCTTTACAAAAAAGACGATGAATGCCGGGGTCTGCGTGAAAGGGACAACCTATGTTGAATGTGATATGGATTTTTATGGACTGGTGGAAGAAGTGATAGAGTTGCACTATTTCGGCTTGAAATCAGTGATTCTATTTAGAGAATGGGGCATAAAAGTTCATCCAAAATACAAACTTGTTGAGGTTAATTACAAATCTAAATTGGCAGCAAATGAGCCTTTTATATTGGCATCACAAGCCGAACAAGTATATTACGCGAAGTATCCGGCTCGAAATAAAGATAGAGCAGATTGGCGTGTAGTCTGTAAGACTAAAGGTAGAGGAAAAATTGATCCGATAGCAGGAGAAAATGAGTTGATACCTGATATGACAAATAGTTTCTATCAAGAAGATGATCCTCCTGTTGTAGATCGTATTATTCCAATACTCGAGGATGCAGACACAACGTCAATTCAATTAGACGTTGAATATGCTGATGATGACAATCATGAAATTGATGAAGCTGGAGATGAAGAAGATGAAGAAGAGGAAGAAGAGAAAGAAGAGGAAGAATAGGAAGAATTCGAAGACTATTACTTAGATGATGAGGAATAATTGTAAAATATATATTTTATTAAATATATCTCTACTATTTATACAATAATCTGATTATGTCTATTCGACTGCAGATATGTCTGGTCGTGGTTATCGTCGCAGGAGAGCTTCGGAGTCTTCGATCGGTGAGAATGCAGCACTTACTCGTGCTGCTGATCCTCCTATCGATGATAGTGCTGAGGCTAGTACATCCAGACGCAGGCGGCCACGCGGGCCGAACAGGTGGCAGCCTCCACCAGCCATAGAGTCACGTAGATTTATTAGCGTGATTGGGGAGCGGTAATATATCATGAATTACGACAATTATACAAATTCATTATATCATAATATAATATTAAATTTTATTTTTGTTGTGCAGGTTCGAGCAAGAAGAAGTGTCGAGGAGCATTTCTTCTACCATTCGACGATACATGCACGGGGCATGGCCTACGTGGTCTCACGTGCCTAGTGAGCACGTCGACATGTTATGACGCGAGTTTGAGGCACATATTTTTTTTAATATATGCATGATGATTAATATTGGTACTGATATTATTATTCTGCATGCTCGCTATACATGGGCTGAGGACCAGAGGTCCTTTATTTACGCTGCTTGAGAGGCTATTTCCCGGGCGAGGTACAACGGGCAGTTGGGGCAGGCCTGGTCCCAGTCGATGGCACGAGCTAGGACTACTAACATCGCGGAGACTCGGGGATACGGCCCCGATTGGATCACTCCGGATATATAGGACCAGCTCATGGGGATATGGTCGACGGATCGATGGCATGAGGTTTCTAGGAATGCGGCTAGAAATCACATGGCGGGGGGAGCAGCGCGTCACACCGGCGGCTCTATTTCATTTGTAGTGCACGCGAACCGTATGGTAAGTATACATTTTAATTATATATATTATTTGTTACTATTTGTACTAATTAATGTATTTGTTTTGTAAATGTAGACGACGGTGTCGGATGACGGGACTGTCCAGCGACCCTCCCCGATGACGGTGTTTGAGCGGACTCACCGTCGAGTACATGGGACGGGGGAGTACATCAACAACCGCGCTGCATACGTTATGGTAACTATATATTTGTTTAAATTATTCATTATATATTTATAATTTAAGTTTTATGACAAATATTAAATAAAAAACCAAACTCGAGTAGGAAACCTACAGCCAGACGGTGGTGCAGCGCGGGGGCACCCCCGAGGACTTTGACGCAGCAGCGTGGGTCGAGGCCGCAGGTGGCTGGGAGCATGGCCGCGTATATGGCTTTGTAGATAGTGGTCATGCCAGAGCCGTACTAGGGCCACTTGGGGCACCGACCCTTTCGGTCGCTGGTGAGCGACCGTCCACCTCCAGATCCAGTTATAATCATAGTACTAGGATAAGGACACTAGAGGAGACAGTCGCGCGTCAAACTGAGATGATGGAGCGCCAGAGTTAGATGATGGCGGATATACAAGCTATGCTACGCAACATGTCAGGTCATCCCGAAGCAGGCATCTCTTCGGCATCATCTCATCCATCATCCTCGAGTCAGTCCACGCCGGTGTACACTCAAGCACTCCAGACTCCGCCATATGATCCAGACCATCCTTCATCGTGATCGTGAGATTTTTTTTATATTGACTTTGTTACTGAGATACTATACTTGTTTAATTTAGTTTGTTTGGATATTGATATTTAAATTTTGCATTTGAATAGTTTTTATACTATTGTGGATAATTATAAATATAAGTATAATTGTTTTGATGTATATCTTGGTGTATTTGTGATGTGTGAATGAATGTGTGTATGGGTGTATGGGTGTGTGAGTTATGTATAAGATAATGTATCAATGTATTAATGGAAATTTGGAATTTTAGTTTTTTTCATTTGCAGGTTCACATCATCAATAACGTCTTTCCCACGGCCGTCCGTGGGAAAGCTGTTGCTAAAAGTGTATTTATAGCCGTTGCTGAAGACCTACAGCAACGGCTTAGCAACGCTCTTTTACTAACGGCGTTGCTACGGGCTCACTAGCCGTTGCTAATAAAGTTATCAGCAATGGCTCCGTGTCCGTGGCAAAACCGTTGTTGATAATATTTTTAGCAACGACCCGAGTGGCCGTTGCGGAGCCGTTGCTAAGTTATCAGCAACATGCTTTTCTGCCACGGCTCCGTTGCAACGGGTGGGGCTGTTGCAAGCCGTTGCTGATGGTTTTCAGCAACGGCTTCAGCCGTTATTGATGCCCATGTTTCCAGTAGTGGTTGTTAGGTAGGAGTCTTTATCTTCTCCTTTGTCGGTTCATTTTCTATTATCGTTCATCGGCAGCGGCAACAACACGAGGATCATAGAGGAACTGAGAGAAATGAGTGGTCGGCGGAGTTGGCCGACGGGCGACGACGGCAGTGCCGTAATCGGTGGCGTTGGGCCATGCGGCTTCGGTGAGTGCCAAGCCACGACAATCGTGTTGCTGTCCGCCGCTTGGCCGCAGTCACGCGGCTGCTGTCCCGATGTTTTCCAGCGAAGGACCGGTGTCTCACCGACGCCGAGGGCAGCGTGGGAGATTAGAGAGTCCGGTGGGATGGTGGCTGGCGGCCGGGAGGTCCGCCCGGCGTGGACCCGAGAGGAGAGGAGGAGGCGTTGGGCGCAAGAGATCGGGTGCAGGAGACGAGTGTGAGAGTTTATTTCGATTTAATAATTTGGTTAATTAAGAAGAGAGCTGTATCAAATGAAATATGGTTTCATTTATAGATTATTAGAGTATTTTTGTAGTTGATCGTAGAGTCCTCAGATCGAGTCGAGGTGAATACCAAAGTTGTAGGTTTTCGCATTCTGAACGCGATGGTGGTATCGGATTTCTGATCAGAGGTCAACTAGTAGGTATTTTCTATATTTCGGTGTTATTTGGTAGAAGAGAGTTATTAATTCAGTTGATAAATAATTAAGGACTTGTATAATGTAGAATAGTGGTATTCTATGTTAAGTGGTGATTTAGAGTATAGATAGTTGTATTGGGTGCGAGTTGACTCCTGTTGTAGCCGATGAATGTTGAATTGATAAATTGACTATTTTACCCCTTACTTTTATTTGATTAAGTTGCTTCTGAAATCCGTTGATCTCCTGTTGCATTATGTTGTTGAACATGCCATGTTGATAATTGCATGAGTCTGATTAACTGTTATTCATTGATGATTATTGAGCATGATATTATGTTAGACATTGTGCACACTGTTAGGGTTGTCCTAAGTTGTATTTGCTAACATGAATTATTCTGATTGCATCTTCAGTTGATAGTTGTTGTAGCATTTATTATTGTTAGCATTGTAGATCAGTTGTGATGTGTCATGTGGTGAGATCTAGCTATCATGCTGCTTATTGTTGTTGCAGTTATTATTGCATTGTTGATCTTTTATTAGGCGGATGCCCTGGACATTGTTGATTGTTTGCCCGAGCTGTATGGGCGGTGACACCGGTGATCACAAAACTTTCACTCAAGTTGCTTGTGCGGCATCGCGCTGTTAGACGTCGACGGGCTCGTGTGCGGTGTCGCGCTGTTAGACGTCGGGGGACTATCCTTGGATGGTCGCATCTTTAGCTGGAGCGGGCTTGAGGTGCCACTCTCGAGGTGCGAGAGTGCGAGGGAAACCCAATTGTCCACTACGTTCTTGATTGGTATGAGTTGCAATAGTTGATAGGTGAACATGTGTCTTGTTATTGTTGACATGTTGCATTTTATTACAGAGTCATTCATTGTAGCATTTGGCAGTATCATCGCATCATGATTGTTGTCCTTATTGTTGGCATATTGATTCTCCTACTCAGCTTTTCGCTGATGTTGTTTGTTATTTTTTTCGCAGATTTGCAGGTATGTCGGTAGTTGAAGTTGGGTAGCTAGAGTCGTGGAGGATGAGGCGTCATCCGCTGCTTAGATATTTCTTAGTTATTTTTAGATTGATGTTGAACATTTGTGTAGAGAACTCTTTGTTGAAATGATGATTTCAGTTGTTCATGTTGAGATATTCTGGCGTATTCTTGTGGTTTAGTTGTAGGTTACGCTCCTCCTAGGTGAGGCCATTTGTTAGGGATAAACTTAAGCGGGGCGTAACATTACCTCATAGCACAAATTTGATCATATCTGTGATGGTCTGTTAGCTATCTGTCCATGAAAAAATAAACGACGTTATGTTCATATTAACAGAGTTAATGGACCGTCATGAATATGACCAAATCTATGTTACGAAGCAAACTTAAATGAAACTTATATGATCAAATATGTCAACGTGTATGAACGACGTTAGTCCACATTGACGAAGAGTTAACGGACCGTCACGGATAAGACCAAATCTATACTACAGAGCAAACTTATAGGACCGAAAATACCAAAATAAAACTTATAGGACCAAAGTCCAAAAAATTGAAAACTTATAGGACCAAATTTGCACTTATCCCTTATTTTTTTACTAGACTAATGTTTAAATATTTGTATATTAAGATCTTATATGCTAGTGAAGTTGTCGTCCATGAACCCATAAAAATGCTAGTTTTGCTTATTGAGCTGAAATTCTAATAACGTGAAATCCATTTTTTATATCACAAATCGAGATGTCTACATCTCTTCCTCTCCATCTCTCTGATTTTGGGTTCAAGTGTCCATGAAAAACATAGGTAATCGAATTGTTGCCACCCCTAGATAATGCTGAAGTCTAAAATAATTTTATATATCTAAAAATTTAATTTTAGTAACGAAAATTTTTTGTCCAAACACTAATTTATAACCATGAAAGGAGCTATGAACTTAATCAATTAATAGAAAAAAAAGTGTAAACAGTAAAATATTTTGGTTCAAAATACTTTTTCTTGACACTTTTTTTAAAAAAGATTTGGGATAAAAGTCTCTAATGCATGGGGTAAATTGAGTATTACAAATTTTCGGTTTCAAATTTAGGAATTTGAGCAACCATATTCTTGATTTAAGAATTTTCATCAAAGATATTCCAATTTGGAAAATTCTTGATTCTTGATTAGGATTTTATCCAAGACAGACGAAATTATTACAAATAGTTCTTATGATGCAAGCAATTGCCTGCGTTGTTTGTACATTATGAAATGCTGTGATGATTAAAATCATTTAGCAAACTGTATTTACTCATCTAAATCATAACAAATCCACAAACAATATTTACTCATCTAACTAATTTTTATAAATAATTGACAAAGCCTAAATAGTTCTTATGATGCAAGCAATCGGCTGCATTGTTTGTACATTATGAGATGCTGTGATGATTATTACTCATCTAACTAATCTTTATAAAAAATTGACAAAGCCTAAATTGCTGACATTCATTGGCAAAAGAAGATTGAGTTTCTCTTTCCAAAGAAGCAACCATAGTTGCTTTCATCTATGTTCTTCATTCAAGTGATGTATTATACCCATCTTTTTGTTGTCTGGGCGGATGGAGGTGTCCTTGCTATCTGGAGATTCTTTGAGCCTGACAAGAAATCACCAAAGTCAGATTGGATGGAGAGTATAAAATAGTTTCCAGTAATTGTATAATTGTATAAAAGTACTTGGAGATGAAGATTACAGAATACTCACTCGAATCAACTGATTTTCCACCAAGAGATGATCTCCTTGATACACTTGAACCTAGTGTTTCTATGTTAGTCAAAGATTGCCGCCTTCTTGACCTGACGTCAGCAGAAGTTGGTGACTTCACATCATTACTGGTGATTTTGGGTAATTTTGAAGATGGTGCTTCTATTGGACACGGATTATTCCTGATCATTGAATTAAAGATCTTTAAAATAGTGAAGCTACATAAAAGTGTGTGAATGACTAATCAAATTACCTTTTCTCGGAGCCATTTATCAGTCTGCCAATACTCTGTAAGGATTTCCTTATGTGAGATCCTTTTCTGATTGAACCTTTAATGGAACTTCTTGTGTCATATTTATTGACCGTATTTTTTCGAAGAGGAGTAACCTCATCCAATTTTCTTGTTTGATCAAGTGGTTGTTGTCTAGAAGTGTTTTCAATGCTTGGCAGCCTACTCTCTGTATGTGCACTGAAATTTGGCAAAGATTGTTGAAAAAACTTGGCACCTGATATAAAGTTATCTTCATTCATGTTTGCATTGGCTTCTGAACCATCAAGCAAAACCATATGACTGCAACCAATTTCACTCTCTACAGGCTCTTCTGGACACACTTCTGATGATATCTGCATTGAAAAAAATTGATGAAAACACCCTGGGGTAGGTTAAAATCAATATAAGGCTTAAGAGGCAACTTACATGTACATCTGTATTTTTCTGTTCGTTATGATTCTTATCAAAATTTGTAGTATATGATACTTTGGAAATGGGAGACTTCAACACCTTCCTATCATCTATGTTGGTTGCTGTTCCAGACTTTGAAACACAACCAGTCTCAATGCTCAGCCTTCGTGGACGGGATGCCATGTTATTCTCTGTAGTATACTTTAATCTTGAAATGGGAGACTTCACTATCTTCCTATCATCTATGCTGGCTGCTCTTTCAGTCTTAGGAGCACTACCATTCTCAATGCTCAGCCTTCGTGGGCGAGTAGGAGTGCGGTCCATCATCTGATTTGACCTCTCCAAGGTAGGTTCGCTTTCTCTTATCTTATGTTGTTGCACGACCCTCTCTCCTTCTTTGATCGTCAAAGCTTTCTTGAGATTGTCTATCTGCAAATGCATGTGCCATTAGAAGTCTTTTTTTCCAGAAAGCTGTGTAAGATCAAAAACTTGAGTACAAGGTGGATACCATGTAATAAAAGCAAATGAAATGTTAGTGCCCATAGCAACATCTTGGACAACTAACTTGAGCTCCACAGACTTACCTGGTCTTTTAGCTCTCTGACTTCATTGCTTTCCTTGTTCTGATGAGCAGTGCCAAGTTCAACAGTGGATGCCCTTTGTGCAAATTTAAGCGTACTAATTGTTTCTCCATAAGAATCAGCTTCTGGGCTCACATGAGCGAACATTAACATCTTTGCATGTCCACCTAAAACAAAATGAGATAGAAGACTTAGATGATATATACGTTTGATATCTGGTACATGAAAGATACACAAGATTATGCTTATTCTTGAACCTAGAGAATTCTGAAGCAGCTGTGTAAGTTTGCTATTTCTGTATGGAATATGAGAATTCTTCTGAGCTAAGGCCATTATAACATCTCCCAAACAAGAAAGAGACTTGTTAATATGCTGTGCTTCCTTCAACCTGTCACCCATGGCTTCAGATTTGTCTACTCTCTCACTACCTGCAAGGTCAACTAAATGAAGGCAACTGCGTATTGTGTTGCCAGAAATATCTTTGCCATGGACATGTACTGTTAAGACACTGCATGAAAGAGGAAAATTTCTCTTAGGAAATGAGGAGGGATTGTACAGTTTGAGAAAAGTACCGTGAAAAACCTGTGAGAGCGACTGCTTCGATGGTTCATTGCAGTTGAGCCAAAGGCACGGTTTTTATCACCCCAATTCATCAAATTAAGAACATCAGAAGTAGACTGCACAATTTGCATTCTGGCATTAGGAATGCTCAACCCACCATTTCCAGAGCAATTCCTGATCTCTAATGTGCCATTACAGTTAATCAACAACCGAGAAAGCTAGTAATGCTTAACCAGAATCCAGTAGAAAGACAGAAAATAAATATTAGCATAAAGGATATTTTGTGTTTGATGTATCTTCTGCAAGAAGGTCGCGGACTTGCTCATTGTAGATTTCAACCATCTGGACATGGATCTCATATTTAATGTCCTCACGAGTGCAAGATATCTGAAAGAGATCATTCAGGGCCATGTGATTGATTCCCATCTCCTCACTTGATCGACTTGATGGACCACACTATCATTGAGCAAATACAAAAGAACAGTAAGTAAATGCATATTAATAACATACCATCAGTTGCAACTAAAAGGATTTACAAAAGTCATACCATGGTATATGTTTTACCAGCTCCAGTCTGTCCATAAGCAAATATGCAGACATTGTAACCATCCATGACAGATCTTATTAAAGCTTGAGTTTCCTTGTATACTTCACCTGCATAGTTGAAGTTTTAGTTAAAAACTGGTAATCTTCATCAAGGGCTACAAAGACTCAGAACATGATAACTGAATTATAGAACGTTAACCTTGAGTAGTTGTTGGTCCAAAAACTTTATTGAACTGGAATGTTTTGTGTGTATTTTGTGGCTTATATGCATCAAAAACCATCAAAGAACCATCGTTGCCTATATATTCTATACAACTTTTTTCTGATGAGCTGATGATTGGCCTGATCCTGCAATAGACTCGAATATTTCCTGGAGCAATAAAGTCAGATATCTCTCTCCATAACAACATTCTAAGAATGCAACTGAAGTATGCTATGCAAATTTACCTCTTAGTTCTTGAAGAACATTATATAAATGTCTATTTTCTTTGATGGCTTGATGGTAACCAGAAGCAGCAACTGAGAGTTCAAGCGCCCGAGCTCCTAAATGATGTAGGAAGTGGTATAGTTTAGCACATACATACTAAAAATAATGATACAGTTGCAAGTACTCATGGGAATTATTTGCCTACCTAATTCTGTCAAATCATTTTGCATTTGGTTCTGTAGATCTATGAATTCAGATCTTGTTTCTGATACTAGAGCTTTTAGTTCCTGCAGAACAAGTGAATTCATCAATGAGATTTGGTTATTCTTCGATTAGTATAACATAAATTAGTTAATGTAATATATGTCATATAAATTCAACAAAGTCAACAGCTAGTCACTGTATTGGCAGGCAATTGATTCGATCGATAACAAACTAAGACTTAGTATGTGTCATGGTATAACTCCCAACAAAGAAAATTAATCCTGCATATTTCAGGACTGCATACAGTTCCATCTGTTCCTAAGAAAAAACTAAAAATTATTTGGAATGTGAAGCTACCTTGTCAATGGTCAAAACAGTAAGTAATTTACATACTACGAAATATTGTTCTGATTTCCTAAACAATGTCACGAAGATTTCATTTTGTTTGTGTTTTTAATATCCATGACATGGAATTGATAAATGTTCAGTACCACTCCAATGGGATACCGTGGGATTTTAATTCACAGGTGGTAATACAAAACCCACCAAGGTAGTGTGTTATTACTATCATTCCCTACTTTTTATATCTTACTTTCCATTCAAATCTTCACATGTTTCCCAGTTTTAAGCTAATATTTTTTCCAGTTAGGAATAAGAGAAATTTAATTTAGAAAATATATACTCTAGTAAGATGGAACTCAATTACTTTTTCAAACTATTTATTAATTCACAAAGGATATTTTGGTCTTTTACCAACTAAAGCTTCACAACCAAACATAAATTTTCTGGGAATACCTTTTGGTTTTTCAACTTTACTTAATTGAAACACTAAAAAATCAATTTGTGCACACATAAGAGAACAAGTCCCTTACCCTTAATTCCTTTTCTTGTGCATCCAACTGATACCAGTGATAGCAATCACCATTCCCCAAGGGCACAGAAGAACACTGCAAAATTAAATGAATATTCCTTCAAGTATACGTCAAAGAGCGAAAAGAAACAAGAAACAATATTAACTTAACATTCAAGAGTCAAATAACCCTGAAGATTTTTACCAAATTCAAAATGAGCTTATGTGGAGAAGGGATGAATACTCTTCATCCAGCTATATTGCCTTATTCTGGTCTAAATGGCATAAAAAATATCAATGTATTCAACCACAAATAGCCTCTATACGAGCCATAACCTCTTTATGAGTTATTTCTAAGGGAAGAGAGGACCAAGTTGGGCGGCTCCTTTAGCTGGGACTAGATCACACTTAGAGCTTTTTTTAACTTTATATACTAACCAGGTCGGGACGGGACAATCCCTGTTTTTTAGTCAACGTCCTGGTCCCGAACCGATTTTTAATCAAGACAGTTCTTTATCCCGGTCCTGATTTTTCCCCATTTTTCGGATTGGGTCGTTCCGGGACGACTTGGACGTCCCGACCCATGCTCACCCCTACCAGATATAATAGGATAACAAGTGATAGCAAGATCTGGACAAGACTTTTTTTACATATATAATGTCAGTTTTATATTTTTCTAATTCAAGCATCTCTATTCTCCTTTTTCCAATAAAGCAAAATGCCTTACTGGTATGTTTGCTTCATTGTATAGGATGTGATTGGATTGGATAATAAACAAGGGAGGATTAAATATGAATTTTAAAATCCGGTGTGCATCAGGTATAATATCAATATAATATTATTCTATTCTCATTTTTTTTTCTTCTAATCCATGCACTAAACAAACAATGGATATTAATGAATCTCATATCATATCCTCCTTTATCCTATGAAGCAAACATGCTCTACTAGTATTAAGAAAGATTCTTTTTATCGAATATACATTAGTAGATATAATGTAATTATATATTTTTCTAATCCAAGCATCTCTATTCTCCTTTTTCCAATGAAGCAAAATGCCCTACTAGTATTAAGAAAAGACACATTGTCCACTCAATTGCATCAATAAATTACTAGTATTTATTAGCTTATCACGGAAACTTACAAAAATAACCTAATAATCATAGTCATTAAGGAGCATTTATTAAACATAAAAGTGATTAGCAAGATGTACCTTGTGTTCTTGTTTGGTCGAACAAATGTCAATGGACCTTCCTTTCGATAGAAGATCTTGAAATGATGACAACTATTGAATCAAAGGAAATCAGTTAGGCTTTTTGAACTTATGATAAGATTACAACAAAGGAAATGATGACAACTATTGAATCAAACGAAATCAGTTTGTTTCACTAATAAGATAAAGCAACAAATGATGAAGAGATTTGAACTCTTTTTTTTTGATTTGGTATATATTGGATATAAATTTTATATTCTTCTAATTTGTGTACTAAAGAAAGGATCAATATTCATCTCCTATCCTATTTTTCTTTATCCTATGCAATAAAGATAAGGTATAAGATAACCGAAGCAAAGTTAATATTATGAAATCTGATTCAAGTGAAATACTAAATTATGCTACTATTAATCCTTTAAGTTGAAGTAAACCATTTCTTTTAATTTTGGCTACGAGGTAGACTTAATAAAACAACAATTTACTTTCTATATTTTTTACTCTGATCTGCCACCTCAATTAGATGATAGAGAATCTAATGTTTCATTTAATGACTTCATGTAGTCACATTTATTGCATTGCGTAAGTCAGGTTTATGGCCCTCAACACTTCTGCAGCACGCATATGCAGTTGAGCCTTTCATTGGTTGGGCTTGAAGCCTTGAACCAAAACTACTACAGTTAGTCTACCCTTTGTTTTTGCCAAAATCAAATTACAAATGACCTATATAATTATCAATTTCTCTTTACAATTGAATACAAATACGACTCATGAGCATCTTAAGACTATGTTGATAAATTTTTTAATAACCATCTATATTATTTTTTTACTAGATTAATTTTTAAATATTTTTATATTAAGATCTTATATGCTCATATGCATATGCATAAGCACCTATATATTGTATATAAATTATGTAGTCATCCAACAACATACTATCTGTATATGCTTTTTGAAACAATTGTCATGTGTTTCAAAGTTCTGCTACGTTGGTCTACCATTAAGTCATTGACAATGTTATTAAGAATGTTGCCAACAATGCTTAGATGAAGCAAGGAAGATACCTTGGAGAAGTATGCTTCTTTAGTAATCTAAGTTCAGAGCTCCTTTATCATTATTACAAGAGCTATCTACCTAAAGAGTCCCAACCTTGGCAAGTCACATAGGCTCTTCGATGAGTTTATAGGTGACAACTTGATGGAGTCGGAGGTCTGAGGGTCCTACCATTAGTAAGGTTGAGAACCTTTGTTAATTAACAAAAGTTTGACTAAAGGTTGGGACTTTTCCAATAAATAACTCTTATTATAATGGACCCTTTATAGAGGTTCAAATCAATGAAATTGATGTGATGTATTTGAATATCTTGATCCCTAATTCCCTATTAGATTATATACTTCATGAAAACACTTGTCTCTATTCATCCATACAAGGAATTTGTGAACTAAGTGTCATTGATATAATCACATGACAGATTTAGAATAAAGTTTAAGTACCTGTTCTTCTTCCAAACAATTTGACATGATTTTACTGAATAACTTGACACGATCCTGCAACATGAAAAGCAACTTAGTTTGATGTATCTTGCATAACCATTAAATAAATAAGTTTATCGATAAGATGAAGTATTACTGTTTTTCCTTCATTCCATAAGTCGATAAGGCTTCGATCAATGTTCTCTTTCGAATCAAACATCAAAGTAGAAAGCACTTGGACGAGGGAATCTACAGCATCTAAAGAAATGATAGGAAAATGAGAAAATAAATGGAAAAGTAATCCAAATAAAGTTTTCTACAAAATAGTATATATTGACATATTATGAATTGCCCTACAGCTTACAGTTACCACCAAAAATAAATCAATTCCTTTAAATTAGTGCGTATAGAAAAGCATTCAAAATACAAGTCTTCGTAAAGGAAATGAGCATCTTTAGGAGTATATGAAACTAACATTGATCACATTGTTCCTTGTTCTCCACAGGTTCTTTTTTATCAGCATTTGACATATCTAAACGTCGACTATTTACTGATCCAGATGAGATGATTGGCCTGATTCGAGCAGCAGATTGTGGAGCAAGTGGAGATTTGATATGCTTCAGTGGCCCATTGTCTCCATAAGACTGCTGACATTCATGAAATGTTTTCAAGGCAAGAATACAATCTACAATTTTAGCTGCGGACCCAACATCCAGAGTATCCTGTAGCAAGAAAAGCATCATTTCCACCATAAAGGGAAAAAATGAAAAGAAAATCATTTGTACTCATAATTAATTGTATCTTACCCTTTCAAGATCTGAAGCCTGGAAGCTTGGCAGCTTGAGCTCCTCAACAGCATCTAAGAAGTTCCGGATGTTCTCGAAATACTGATATGCAGGTAGGGGTTGGATGTCCCAGGCAGTGCCAATCGATTGGTTAGCAACAACCTTCAGCATTCAGCGGCAAATAGGAACAAGAAAAAAAAAAGTGAGACCATAATGACAAAGGTGAGACCATAGAATTTTGCTGTCATGAAATGGGTCCAAACCAAGAGAGCAGTACCTTTGGAACGGCACCTGGCTGGATCTTGTTTATAGCATTGCAAAGGACGATACCGCTCCTCAAGCAGGAGATAAAATCCTTATCCGTAGGCTGCTGAGGCAATCCAAGAGGCCCGACCATGCTCTCGAGCCAACTGGAGGCTTCCCAGCGCCTCAAAGCTGCCAAATATTGGAACAAAAAAATTCTTATTGGCATAAAACTAAATCTACAGAAAAAATAACCTCTTTTAAAGATGCTTATGACAAAGTTTTTTGCAAATAAGAATGAAACGGATGAAAACATAAAATTAAGCAGCAAATTTTTAATGTGAAGAAAGGGAAGGAAACACTCAAAATAACCATAACAAAAACCTACTTTTCAGTAAAGAAAAAAATACATAATAGAGAAAAACGGCCATAGAACTCAAACAATCAGCGATGTGAGGCCAAAACTTCAGCAAAGTTAAGAAATGCCCACTTTTTATCGAAAAAACCATTTTTGAGTGAAATCATTCTGATAAGGATGGTTCGAGATCAATAAAGCGCCCTGGAGCAATCGAAATCCTACTGACAGAGATCTCAAAAGGATAGACATGGATGGTTCAATTTGAATAAAAAGCAGGAACTTGGGCAAAGAGGCACAACCAGCTTCTTCCGCTTTTCTTGACGCCAAGCGGCCGTCTTGAAAGGAAACCCTGCAAGGCTCTTCCTTTTTTCGTCTAGCTTCCTCCATCCTTCTTCTCCTGGCGCAGAAGGGAGAACCCAAGGGAAGTGGAAAGGTTTGGGCTTGGGGAAAGAGGGGAAATGGAGGCACAGAGATCGTAACGTTAAAATAAGGAAAGATGAACGAAGATAACAAGGCGAATGGGTTTGAATTCGAATCTGTAGGGCCGCGGCTGCGAAGAGAGCCGTTAGTGTTCGATCCAAGCCCTTAAAATGGTCTTCTATATGTGGGATCATCATTGACGGCCCAGATAATATATGGAGGATTTTGCTCCGTGTTCAGCCGTTCACTTCCTTTTTTTTCTTTAAGCTAAAAAGCCTGCAAAATGAATTTCTTTATTAAAATAAATATATAAATAAGATTAGTATTAAAAAACCTATGTTTTTCAAAAAAAATCATAAACCCATGTTTGCAAATGGTAGAATCCTTCATTACATGCATATATTATATTAAGGATGTATTTATTTGATCAGAGAATAATAGAATAAGAAGTGAACTTTGTTTTTCTATTTGATGTCAAAACTAGGAAAAAATTTAAAGAACGTCAAAATTAATATTATATTCGATATATACAAGATTTTTAAAAAAAAATTATTGAAATCTCTCACTTTTTATTCTATATATTTCATCCTTAATCCCCCTATTTAAAATAAACACTGACCATAACTACCATCCTACTAAGCTATTAAACGTAGATATAAAAAACTCATATACTCAATTTTAAAAGAACATGTTGCCTTAAAAAAAAAAATCATCTCCTTCTTTTCCTTGAGTTACTATTTTAAATTAGATGATTCTTTAAAAGTATAATTTGATACCATTTTTAGTAGGATTGTTTGCCTATTTAAACAAAAAAAAATCAAATGAAAAAACCTATCCCATCTCGATCATTCTTAAAATTATAAATTATTTTATACAACCTACTTGGTTAAGATATTTCCATTTCTCAATAGTTTCAACTTATGTAAAAAAATATTATTTAAATTTTTAGTAATCCAGTAAACATTTAATCATTATTTATTGTTATTAAATAGATAATTGTATCTATTTGAACTGATCAATTTAATTTGGTTAACGGTATGATATTCCACATCTATATATGTATAAAAATAAGAAACAACTCTTTTCCGCCTAAATTCTCTCAACTCTCTAAATTATTTATATTTGTTTTTACCCTACTTATATTTTTATTTTTATATGTCATAATTTTTAAATCTTTGACTTTAATTTTCACATGATACTACTCTAATTTTTCTCTAATTTAATTTTTAAAATTAATTTTCATATTAAATTAATTTTAAATTTTATGAATGGTGAATTTTATTTTCCTTCAATTAATCATGTTTAACTTTTAAAATTTTGAATTAAATTAATTAGAATTTTAAAATTAATTTTCATATTAAATTAATTTTGAATTTTATTTTCCCTTCAATTAATAATGCTTAATTTTTAAAAATTTAAATTTTTATTAATTACAATTGTTGAGAATTATTTATGAAATTTTTATTTTTTAAAAAACAAATTAAATTTTAGTTTTGAACTTTATTATGTTTGCTTAATTAAACATGCATAATTTTAAATTTTATTAATTTTTATTTGATTATAATTAAATTAATTATATCTACTTAATTTTCAAATTTTATATATTATATTATGCATATTTAATTTTAAATTTTATTTTCCTTCCGTATATATGTATGACTAATTAAAAAAATTCCGAATCGATTAAATTAAACATGTTTCACTTTCAATTAAGTATCAGCTTTTATTCTTAAAAATATAATTCTTTTATAATATGATAATAATATGGTAACTTATTTCTAAAAATCTAGGTGTACAAATATTAAGAATATTAAATTATAGTTACAAATTTAATTTAAAAATTAAATTAAAAATTAATTTATAATTTAAGTTTAAAATAATTATTTTCTAAAATTTAAAAAAATTGTTTTAAATCTAAATTTATATAATTTTAAATTAAAATTATGTTAGAAAATATGAAAAATATCAAAAAAATCGATAAACTCTTCTATTTATATATAATAATATATTAAAATATTAAAAAATAAATAAAATTTTTTATTTATAAAACCACGAAATATATAATAATATATTAAAATATAAAATTCAATTTTAAAATATTTTATTTTTAAAACCACATTTTAGGTATTATAGCTAGTTTTAATCAATTGCAGTTTCAAATAGTACTTTTAAGAATTGATTGGTGTTTGTTACAATTTTAGATAACAAATTTGTAAATAATTCTGGTTATCCATATATGAAAGCAGTTAACTGCCCCTACTGGCCTACTGTAAACAATTAAACATACTTAGAAATTACTTGAATGAACTAGACATTTTTTTATAATCTTCATTAGAAATATATATAATTGAATGAACTAGACATCTTTTGAGGAAATGAACCTCGCTATTATATCAAGAATGTTGTCTCATATGATGATCCTAAATTCCTAAGCCTCTCAAATAATTTATTTGAAAATAACTCTGTAATATTAAATAAAAAAAATTACATGCATGGTAGACTAATTCAACAATAAAACATCACATTTTACAAAAAAAAGAAGATTAAGTTATAAAACTAATAAATTAGTCCACAGAGAATATTTTGATATTACAAATTACAAAAATATAAAATATGTATCAACACACATAATTAATAAAATAACAAAATAATGTTACAAAAATAAAACGAAACCTTTATTATATTTAATCTCTTCCTTGATTTCACGCCTAAATGTTGCACCTTCTCCCTTAGATGGCCGCCATACCAGCCCGACGACCACCTGCAGCCTCCATTGAATGGCATATCCACCCTCTCCCTCACACCTCCATCCTCGATGAGATGCTCCATTGGCCCGCGATGATCATCGGAAGACATGAAACATGACTTGTAATTTGATGGCCTAGCGATGGCGTTGCACAACCACTACCAACCCATTGTAGTTGCGCAATGCAAGGGTTGTCATCGAGCGACGCCACATGATTATCACGTGACATTGTACGATCGATTTGCCTTTCGCACATGATGGTCGGCGACAACGATCTGACGATGGGCCCTCACAATACCATCATGCGGTATTGCAGCCTTTAAAAGCATCTTCTCAAATCATATTCACAAATACACTCCTATTTTCAAATAATTCTAATAATAAGCTAAAAGTATTGATAAATTTCAGGTAATATTGTGGGTTACAGAGGAGGTTTTGATCTTTCACTATAATACTTCTTATATAAGCAATATATTTCACTTGCCTTTGAATTTAATTAGATGATAAAATATTCAAATTATAGTTTGATTTGGTTTTCATGACCAATAAATTAACAACATGCTCTATGCAAAACATGCTGTGAGTTAATTAACAGCGATCCTAATAGAATTCAATGTAGATTAATATCTTTGTTAGTTAGGGGTTTTAGCAATAATTGTCTAGGTTGATGGAAACTAAATAATTTTTGATTGTTTTTTTTTTTAATAACAAAGATAGAAACTCACAATAGATGACCATAAGTGTGATAAATAATTTTTGGTTGTTAATCAAGTCATAAGTGTATGATAAATTATGTTCAAATAGAAACTTCATAGTTCTCCATTTATATATAAACAATAAGATGGTTGCAATATATGAAAATAATTTACTCGATCATAGAAGAAGATCATATTTGTGATATTAGTAAAAACTCTATGATTAGTGACCAATGCCCGATCTACTTAAAAGATTTTAAGACTGATTTGATAATAGTCATGTCGTTGTTTCGCTTTTAGTGATTAATTATTTGAAGTTTTGAATGACCGTTAATCTTGCTTGATACTAAAAGTCTAGAACTATTACCAATAACTTATTGTGCATGTTTGTTTTGCCTTGCTTGGTTTTGATGGCGGATAAGACTAAAGAAATTCTATTTGACATTTGTGTTGGGTGTCAGATTACAAGGATGAATATATATAATCAGATTAATTAAACTCGAGTAGAGTAGGATATGGATATCCTAAAGAGGGGATGAAAAATGAAATCATATGAATTGCTAGAATAACATATTTTTCAAGATGTAGATTTAACTTTTGTTTCGAAGTAAAAGATGTCTTATATTGAAATAATTTTTTCATTATGAAATTTTTTAAAGCGGCATGGAGAAAGTAGTATTTATGTATTTTTATAAATTTATATTTGTGATAGAAAACAATAATTCAATTTGTAGGGAATATTTTATCATTTTTTTTTCATATTATTAAGTTAAAATGTTAATTTTAACTTAATTCTTATCCAACTAAAATTCATATCTATATTATTTTTAACTTAACTCTTATCCAACTAAATTCTATCTATCTTACAAAATATTACTCAAATTACTATACCCGTGAATCCTAATTTATAAACGTAGCATGAATCTTTTGATGCGGGTAATGGACGATAGTAGAGCATAATTATCTTCTTATATTCATGGTTATTAATTGTTTTCATAAAGAAACAAAATTAAAGCGGCTCAGAATTTATTTTACTTTAAAATAATTTCTCTTATCAGTTCAAATTTGTAATGATAGGGCCCGTTTGGTTCATAAATTGTTCGTCACGGGACGTCAGACAAGGACAAGAACAGAACACCAGGTGTCCCAGGACAGCAGTTATACCGTGTTTGTTTCGTCAAGAACATGACACGATATCCAGTCTCGTCCTACGTTTGATTCGCTAAAATACAATTCTGTACAAGACAATATGACCAAAATACCCTTAAATATTTCTAATTCTAAAATTCAAGTTTTGTTGCTTATTTGACCCACAAGTTGAATCATAGGAAACAACTTGTTCTCAGATTTAATCTATCGTTCTTTTTTGTAAAATTATTGTTGTTGAATAATGTAATATGCTTTGAAATTCAAATATAAATTTTCCTTTAACCTAGATCAATTGAACAGATTTGATTAACCAGATTTAAAAGTTATATATTGCTTAACTAGATTAGGAAAACAATGCTTGTAGTACTGGGTCCTTTATTTGAAATTGATGATGACTAAAGACAACATTTGAAAATAAGAAAATAAAAAAAATATGAAAAATAATTAAAATATTCTATTGAACTGAAACAACAAATATTCAACCAAACTAAAACAGTAAATATTCAATCAAATTGTAACTTCAAGTTTGCAAACTAAAACTCGGCAATATTCAACCAAAAGTGCAATAAACATAATTCCAAAATAAAATTTGGGACACCCCCAACTACAAAATGATAAAATATTCATCTAACACAATTTCAAAATAAAGTTGGGACACCCCCAAACTACAAAATTGATAAAGTATTCAACTACATCCCCATAACCGACTTAACAAAAGTCAATCTTCTACTTTCATCCATCCTCATGAAAATTGTCGCGTAATGAGTATTTTCAGCAAATTTCTTCAGTACTTCCATTTCCTCCATTTCCATTATTCCCAACTTATGCACTTCATCAACCAATGTTGACATCTCCATATGCTCTCTCATTTTGGTCATCTCAGTAGCCACTGTGTGCATATCACGAGCAGCCGAACTCATTTGAGTTTCCCACACCTCAATGAATTTATCTGCCACTTCACTCATTCGGTTGCGCTTTCTCTTTGGCTCACTTCCTTCAGATTGGCTACCAATGTTGGAGATTGGAGATTCAGGTTGTTGTGAGGATTGTGCGTCCATCATATTCTCACTTCCTTGTCATGTATCTAGGTCTGTCTGCAGCAGGTGGTGTAACGGCTATATATGTACCATCTAATGCTCCTAAACACCCCTACACAAAATTTAAATCGAATATTAATTAATGGACTTTTAAATACAATAGCAACTATGATATCAATGGTATATAGCTTACCTTGAACCACTTCCATCTCTCATCGGTGCAATCTTGTGGCAGAGGTTCTGGCTTTGCCAATAAGACATCATGCAATCTAACAACAGCAAGTAACACATGATGGCAATATCTACTAATGGTTTCTCCCGATCTTTTGAACCTAACTCGGATTGTTCTATTTTTTGTGTGATGGGCTAGAATGTTTACAAAAATAGCAACTTGCTCCTCCACGGTCACCCTCCCATCACTCGTTAACCCACCCCGAACAATCAATAGCTCACAAAGTCTTGCAAAAGCATTTCTAGACATTCTCAACTCCCAAATATAATTATTATCGCTTTCTTTGATAATGGAATCCAAAACATCCATGCGAGTCATATTTCTAACAAGAGTTCTATCATCTACCGCTCTCCTCTCATACTCATCACGCATTATAAATTTTACAAAAAAATATCCAACCGCAGATATAGCAAGCAAATGGATATACATTCTTCGTGTAGCAGCGTATAACATGAATGTCAACTCATCCATTATTCACTAAAAATAATAAACAAAAAATCAGAACAAATAAATATATACAACCATTAATTACGTGGCATATAATACTTTGTATCAACCATTAATCAAGCATATAATACAACATATAATACAGTCATTTCTACATGAAATTAAAAATAGACAACAGATCACAACAAAAACACATTCATGTCGATTTTACTTAATGAACTAAATACAGCTACAAAGAAACACAGCCCAACTAAACACATTCATGTCAGCATCCTTCAAAACATGCAACATCTATCCAAAGATATGATATCCAAAAACACATCTATCCTTCAACACATTCATGTCAGCATCTATCCAAAACATGCAACATCTTGGATAGTCCACAAAAAGTTAGTTTATTTGAGATCTTAGGATCCAATATATGAACATGTTGGCTGCTATTTATGCATCTGCTGTACAGTTTGAGTCAAATGGGAGAACACCCATCTTTTTCTTTAGAAGTTACCTTAGAAGGCTCAATGCTTTAGCGCGCAGGTGCATTCCCATTTAATTGTCAGAAAATGGCATCCTCGAAAAAGAAATGGTCAGAAAGTGGAATAGATATTTAGCTAGATATATCTAATCGCTACTCCTTTAGCTATTTGGCTGCATGCTTAGTTGTTATTTTGTTTAATCAGTAGGAATATTGTAATGTTAAGGAATAAGGATGTACCTAAGTAAAAGTTGAAAGCTAAAAAGTGCATAGCATGGATCCAGCAGAGGAACAACCGAAAATTCTGAACACACTTAGTCTTGAATATGCAACTTATTACCAATCAACTTTTCTTTGAAGCTGCTTAAGTACTCTTTACCTGACACAGTTCAGCAATGATGAATATAATTTCACAGCTCTTGAAACATTCACCAAATGTAGGGATATATAATAGAAAACAGCATGGATTGAGCATTGGATCTCTCTCTACCTGTTTGTACTGCCAAATTATATAATTTTTTTCTCTGCATGACCATGTTTTCTATTAATTATTGGTCAACTCTTAAGTACTCTTTTGTTTCTCATTCAGTTTTCACCTGAAAAGTTTGTGGAGACAATGAAGTTGATGGAGCATAGATATGGTGCTAAGGATTTTGAAACAAGCCAAGACACAAGCTTGCTGTCTCCTGGAACCTTCTACCTCGTCAAGGTTGATTCCATGTACCGCAGGTTTTATGCTCAAAAGGACGCTAAGGAAGCTAAATCTGGTGACAATGGTTCTTTAGCCAATGGCCATTGATGATGTACCTCTAATTGTTTAGAGGAGCCGGTCGATGCTGTTCCTTGATATTTCTTCTAATGTTATTTATGGGCTTAGCAGTCAATCTAATTTCTTTTAGTGCGTGATTTGTTTGAGCTACCTTAGAAGTTCATCTATAGCCATATATTTGATTTATGCAATGTTAGAAAACTTCAATGCACCCTATCTTTTTATACTAGCTGTCCGCCATTGTTGTACTTATAAACATGTATGAATATGTTGAAGAAAGCTGAGCAAGAACTAAAAAATATCTCTATAGATTGCAGTAGCACAACACGAGCATTCAATCATCCAAAGACTTATCACTACCCAACATTACAATTTGGGGGATTCGTCTAATCTTCTTCGCAATTCCGATAAAAATCAGAAAGCTTGACACAGAATCGATAACTATGATAAGTAGATCAGAGAGAGGCAAGAGAGGCAGACCTGAGGCAAGAGCGTCGGACGAGAGAGAGGCGATAGCAGCCGGTGTCGGGCGAGAGGCAAGAGGCGTCGAGCGTCGGGTGAGAGAGGCGAGAGGCGTCGAGCGTCGAGCGTCGGGTGAGAGAGGCAAGAGGCGTCGAGCGTCAGACGAGAGAGAGGCGATAGCAGCCGGTGTTGGGCGAGAGGCGAGAGGCGAGAGGTGAGAGGCGAGAGTTGTGCGTGAGAGAGAGCCGAGCGTGCGAGATAGAAATGGCTAGGGTTGGAGAGACCCTTGATAGATAAGTGAGGGCAATGAAGTCTTTTTCCCTCATTGTCCTCCGCCCAGATTTGGTGTACCGAGAATTTTCTCGGTACACCAATTTGACTCAGAATCCTGTCCCGAACAAGCACTACTAGAAAAATGGTCATCAGCAACGGCTGATGCCGTTGCTGAGCCGTTGCTGAAGGGAATCAGCAACGGCTGAGCCGTTGCAATAAAGCCGTGACAGAAAGTCGCGTTGCTGATGACTTAGCAACGGATCAGCAACGGTCGCTCGGGCCGTCGCTCTAAACATTATCAGCAACGGTCGCTGGGCCGTCGCTAAAAATATTTTCAGCAACGGTTTTACCACGAAACCGGAGCCGTTGCTGATAACATTAATAGCAACGGCCTCGAGTCCGTAGCAAAGCCGTTAGTAAAAACCCGTCGCTAAGCCGTTGCTGTAGGTCATCAGCAACGGTTGTCGATACACTTTTAGCAACGGCTTTCCCACGGACGGCCGTGGGAAAGCCGTTGCTGATGACCCATACCTGCAAACAGAAATATTTCAAATTTCTAATTTCCGTTGATACATTGATACATTTATCTGATACATAACTCACACACCCATACCCTCATACACACATCACAAACATCTCATACACATTCATTCACACATCACAAACACACCAAGATATACATCAAAACAATTATATTTATATTCATAATTATCCACGATAGTATAAACACAATTCAAATGTAAAATTGAAGTATCAACATCTGAGTAACATAGTCAATATAAATTAAACAAGTTCAATATCTGAGTAACAAAGTCAATATAAACAAAATCTCACGATGACGATGGAGGATGGCCTGGATCATATGGCGGGGTCTGGAGTGCTTGAGTGTACACCGGCGTGGACTGACTCGAGGACGACGGATTAGATGATGCCGAAGAGATGCCTGCTTCGGGATGACCTGACATGTTGCGTAGCATAGATTGTATATCTGTCATCATCTGACTCTGGCGCTCCATCATCTCAGTCTGACGCGCGACCGTCTCCTCTAGAGTCCTTATTCTGTTACTATGATCATAACTGGATCTAGAGGTGGACGGCCGCTCACCAGCGACCGGAGGGGTCGGTGCCCCAAGTGGCCCTAGTACGGCTCGCGCATGACCACTATCTGCGAAGCCATATACGCGGCCATGGTCCCAGCCACCTGCGGCCTCGACCCACGATGCTGCGTCAAAGTCCTCGGGGGTACCCCCGCGCTGCACCACCGTCTGGCTGTAGGTCTCCTACTCGAGTTTGATTTTTTGTTTAATATTTATCATAAAACTTAAATTATAAATATATAATGAATAATTTAAACAAATATATAATTACCATAATGTATGCAGCGCGGTTGTGGATGTACTCCCCAGTCCCATGTGCTCGACGGTGAGTCCGCTCAAACACTGCCATCGGGGAGGGTCGCTGGACAGTCCCGTCATCCGACACCGTCGTCTACATTTACAAAACAAATACATTAATTAGTACACATAATAACAAATAAAATATATAATTAAAAGATATACTTACCATACGGTTTGCGTGCACTGCAAATGCAACAGAGCCGCCGGTGTGACGCGCTGCTCCTCCCGACATGCGATTTCTAGCCGCATTCCGAGAAACCTCCTGCCATCGATCCGTCGACCATATCCCCACGAGCTGGTCCCATATATCCGGAGTAATCCAACCGGGGCCGTATCCCCGAGTCTCCGCGATGTTAGTGGTCCCAGCTCGGGCCATCGCCTGGGACCGAGCTTGCCCCAGCTGCCCGTTGTACCTTGCCCGAGAAATAGCCTCCCAGGCAGCGTAAATGAAGGGCCTCTGGTCCTCGGCCCATGTATAGCGAGCCTGCAAAATAATAATATCAGTACCAATATTAATATATCATCATGCATGTAAAAAAAATAATAATACGTGCCTCAAACTCGCGCCATAACATGTCGACGTGCTCGCTAGGCACGTGAGACCACGTAGGCCATGCCCCGTGCATGTATCGTCGAATAGTAGAAGAAATGCTCCTCGGCACTTCTTCTTGCTGGAACCTGCACAACAAAAATAAATTTTAATATTATATTATGATATAATGAATTTGTAATGATTCATAATTCATGATATATTACGTACCGCTCCCCAATCACGCTAATCAATCTACGTGACTCTGTGGCTGGTGGAGGCTGCCACCTGTTCGGCCCGCGTGGCCGCCTACGTCTGGATGTACTAGCCTCGGCAGTATCATCGGAATGAGGATCAGCAACAGGAGGATCAGCAGCATGAGTAAGTGCTGGAGTCTCACCGATCGGAGACTCCGAAACTCTCCTGCGTCGATAACCACGACCAGACATATCTGTCGAACAGACATATAATCAGATTATTGTATAAATAGTAGAGATATATTTAATAAAATATATACTTTACAATTATTCTTCATCATCTGAATAATAGTCTTCGAATTCTTCTTCTTCTTCCTCTTCTTCCTCTTCTTCCTCTTCTTCATCTTCTTCATCTTCAGCTTCCTCAATTTCATGATCGTCATCATCAGCATATTCAACTTCTAATTGAATTGACGTTGTGTCTGCATCCTCGAGTATTGGAATAATACGATCCACAGCAGGAATATCTTCTTCTTGATAGAAACCAGGAGGATCATTTTCTCCTACTATCGGATCAATTTTTCCTCTACCTTTTGTCTTACAGACTACACGCCAATCTGCTCTATCTTTATTTCGAGCCGGATACTTCGCGTAATATACTTGTTCGGCTTGTGATGCCAATATAAAAGGCTCATTTGCTGCCAATTTCGATTTATAATTAACCTCAACAAGTTTGTATTTTGGATGAACTTTCATGCCCCTTTCTGTTGTATCGAACCAATGACATCTAAATAGGATCACTGATTTCAAGCCGAAGTAGTGCAACTCTATCACTTCTTCAATCAGTCCATAAAAATCCATATCACATTCAACATAGGTTGTCCCTTTCACGCAGACCCCAGCATTCATCGTCTTCTTTGCAAATGAATATTCAACCGTGTGAAATTTATACCCGTTAACAAAATATCCGCTATAGCACGACACAAGTCGCGACGGTCCACTAACAAACTCAAATATTTTTTCATCTATTTCAGCTCTGTGATCTTTGCTGTAAGTCTGAATCCAAGTAGGGAAATCACGATTCCGTAATCTCTCCAATTCTTGATCGTTGTGAATAGAGTATTTTTGCACCATCTCAATGTCAAATATTTCAATGAATTGTTCAATCTCTGGACAATTGAGTAATACATACAAGTGTGCCAAATGATACTCTTCATCGCTTAAGTGTCGAGATGGACGAGAACCAAAAGCACGACCAGAGTGACAAAATATATTTAAACGTCCATCTGAATGTCGAACACCCCCATCGTCGTTACGTGGAAGACGATCAAATCTTGTCTGTACTGTCGATTCAAAGTAAAATGAGCAGAATGTTGAAATTTCTTGGATGATATACGATTCAGATATTGATCCTTCAACAGCTGCGGTGTTCTTTACTTTTTTCTTCAGACGATTCATGTATCTTTCAAATAAGTACATCCAACGATATTGAACGGGGCCACCAACTCGTGCCTCGTATGCCAAGTGTATCGGTAGATGCTCCATCGAGTCAAAAAATGCAGGAGGGAAAAACTGCTCCAGCTTGCATATGATTTCAACAATATTATTTTCAAGTGTTGACATATCTTCGACTCGAAGGAC
The DNA here is from genome assembly GCA_034359265.1 of Canna indica. Taxonomy (NCBI): domain Eukaryota; kingdom Viridiplantae; phylum Streptophyta; class Magnoliopsida; order Zingiberales; family Cannaceae; genus Canna; species Canna indica. The sequence continues at coordinate 3,006,799 of CP136891.1, forward strand.
ATTTGCACAGATGCTTCTAAAAAATATACTTAATTCAGTCAACGGACCCCAAATATTATCAGGTAGAAGATCTCGAAATGCGATCGGAAGTAATCTCTGCATGAATACATGACAATCATGGCTCTTCATCCCTGATATTTTGCAATCATCGACGTTCACACATCGAGATAAGTTTGAAGCATATCCATCGGGTAATCTGAGTTCTTTTACCCATTGACAAACATCTTTGATCTGTTGTTTATTTAACACATATAGGGCCTTCGGTTTCAGATATCGTCCGTTGACCTCTTGTAACTCCAACTCTGGTCTTTTACAAAGTATTTTCAGATCATGTCGGGCTTTGACATTATCTTTAGTTTTTCCAGAAATATCCATCACAGTGTTGAAAATATTATCAAACACATTTTTTTCAATGTGCATGACATCTAAATTATGTCGAATCAATAATGAACTCCAATAGGGCAATTCCCAAAAGATACTTTTTTTCACCCAGTTGTGTGTTTGGCCAAAACCTGACACTCTTTCATTGCGACCAAATACTATATCTGGAAGTGCTGAAACACGTGCTAACATTTGTTCACCAGACAACATCGGTGGTGGCCCATCTCTTTCGACTCTGCCCTTAGTAAATTTATTACGATTCCTTCGATACTGGTGATGAACCGGTAGGAATCGACGATGACAATCAAAGAATGAGATTTTTCGTCCGTTCTGAAGACTGATTGATTTAGAGTGTTCCATACAATACGGGCAAGAGAGTCGGCCGTGAGTGCTCCAACCCGACAACATGCCGTACGCGGGGAAATCATTGATTGTCCACAAGACCGCGGCCTTTAAATTGAAGTTTTGCTTCCGATGACAATCATAAGTGACAGCTCCCTCAGTCCACAATGTTTTCAATTCATCTATCAAGGGTCTGAGAAATATGTCAATTTCTTTTCGCGGGCCCTTAGGACCCGGAATAATCATCGAAAGATAAATAAATTCATCTTTCATGCACATTGACGGTGGCAAATTATAAACTGTCAACAGCACTGGCCAAACTGAATAAGGAGTTGCAGAATGCCCAAACGGATTAAAACCATCTGTGCACAATCCCAATCTGATATTTCTAGTATCCATAGCAAATGAAGGATAACATGTATCCAAATGTTTCCATGCTTCACTGTCAGATGGATGAGTCATTACTGTATCATCACGACTTCTTGCATGCCAACTCATGTAGGGGGCTGTCTTTTCCGACATGAATAATCTTTGAAGCCTCGGTGTTAGTGGAAAATACCGAAGCACCTTAAACAGGATATTTTTCTGTCGGACCGATTTCTTCTCCTTGTAACGAGGGTGTTGACATACAGGGCATTTATCCAACTGCACATTTTCTTTATAATATAAAATGCAGTTATTTTGGCACGCGTGTATTTTTTCGTACCCAAGCCCCAATTTTCTCATTAGCTTTTTAGTCTTATAAAAAGTAGGCTCAAACTTGTTATCAGTAGGCAGCATTCCATTAATCAATCCAGCAATCCGATCATACGCAACTCCGCTGATATTACAATCGGCCTTGATGTTTAAGAGCTGTGTCATTGCTGAAAACCTAGTGTATTTAGGACAATTCTCATACAAAGGTTCATCGGCAGCTTTCAACATCTCGTAAAATTCTGCAGCTTCTTTATTCGGTAATTCAATCTCTACCGCAGCCCCTACTTCTGTGATATCAACCGCTGTAGTATCTGGTGGGACTGATGTCTGAAGAACTGGCCGATCAACATTATCATTCAGGTGGAATTGACCCCCAAGACTATCAAGTATCATAGTTCTATAAGGATTACATTGACCGGATGAAGAAGCACCAGCAGAGGAAGATTCACCATATGTCTGAACGACAGGATTGCTCGACGTCCCGACTTCGCGTGACTCCCCGTGACAAGTCCATAGAAAATATCTTGGTGTAAATCCTTTGGTATATAGATGCAGAGTGACAGTCTCCCGATCCAAAAATCGGCCATTCGAACAAATGCGGCACGGACATCGGATTTGATCACCCATGCTAACGAAATTCCGATTCGAATAGGCGAAATTTAGGAAGTACGTTACGCCTAATCGAAACTCATTCGTTAAAGCTCCATGATCAAAACGTCGGTACATCCAACTTCGATCAGCCGACATGATTCTGTCAATCAATGACAATTTCTTTGGTTAATGTCTTTAGGTGAGATGGTCCTATTCCATTCGGGATTTATGTTATTCGTACTGCACTTATGTTTTTATTTTAACTGTTAACTAATTATTCTAAATTTCGACAGCATCTCCCTACAGTTCTCCGAATACGCATATCATCTGGGCGCGTATCGGAGAACAAGAGAGATGTTGCCGAAATTTAGAATAATTAGTTAACAGTTAAAATAAAAACGTAAGTGCAGTACAAATAACTATATTCCCAAATTATCCAATCAGGGACAATTCAAGAATTGTACGTCGTATAAAAGATCATCTACTTCTTTTACACGAACATACAATCCCCGAACGGATCTAAGGTTTTGCTAAATCATATCCGACTGATCGATGCGTACGTGAAACATATCAACTCGTCGGATGGATGATTATTTTCTAAATGTTTTGAGACAGTTCGAGTCCATATTGGACGATTTCGGCGCGCGTCCGAAGTGGATGATTCCGGCGCGAGTCCGAATTGGACGATTCCGGCGCGCGTCCGAAGTGGACGATTCCGGCGCGCGTCCGAATTGGACGATTCCGGCGCGCGTCCGAAGTGGACGATTCTGGCGCGAGTCTGAATTGGACGATTCCGGCGCGAGTCCGAATTGGACGATTCCGGCGCGAGTCTGAATTGGACGATTCCGGCGCGTGTCCGAAATTAATCTAAACCCTAATAATTAATCTAACAAATTAAACAATTAATCTAAACAATTAATTAACATTTATAAAATAATTAATTAACAATTTCAAAAACAATATATATATATATATATATTCCGGCGCCGGAGTCCACCCTCCGGCGCCGGCGTACAGTGGCCGGACACACTGTCCGGCCACTGTAGAAGGTCCGGCGGCGGCCATAGGCCGACCGCCGCCGGCCGAAACCCTAGAAATAGGGTTTCGGTCGGATTTTAACATCTCCGGCCGAAACCGTATAGGCCGGCCGATCAACATACCGGCAGCAGCGGCAGCGGCGCGTCGGCGAGAGGCGTCGGCGAGAGGCGTCGGCGTCGGCAGCAACGGCAGCAGCGGTGAAGTTCTCGGCAGGAGGCGGCGGCGGCAGCAGCGGGAGGAAGAAGGGTCGGGCGCGAGAGCGTGCCCTATATAAACTTATCAGCAACGGCTCACTCTCCCGTTAGAAAGCCGTTGCTGATAAGTTATCATCAGCAACGGCTCACTTATCCGTTAGAAAGCCGTTGCTGAAAATTAAAAAATCAGCAACGGCTAGCCTTTCCGTCCGAAAGCCGTTGCTGATAATTAAAATAATCAGCAACGGCTCGGTTTTTCGTTAGAACGCCGTTGCAGATACAGATATCTGCAACGGCTCGGGCGGCCGTAAGAATGCCGTTGCAAATAGCAACGGCTTGAGCGGCCGTTGCTGATAGCCGTTGCTGAAGTCCAAGTTTCTAGTAGTGAAGATTTAAAAGCCAGTCCCTTGTTATTTTTGCGAACCAAACGGGGGACAAGAACAGAAATCCAGTCCAGTCCCCCGTTTTTTAACCAAACAAACGGGCCCATAAGGTTATTTTAAATTACACTGATCTTTTCTGAGATTTAGTAAAATTACACTGATCCTCCTTCTATTTGTTCAGGTTATAATCACATCCCCTAAGTAATGTTTGAGTAATTTTTTTTAAAAAAATTTGTGTAATATTTTATAAAATTCAAGAAAGATTTGTGTAATTTTATTTCATAATAGAAAATGTTTGTGTAATCTTTTACAGAACTCAGAAAAATTATAAGATAAAATTATAAATAAAAAAGAGATCAATATAATTTTAGTAAACTTCGTAGAAAAATAGTGTAATTTATCATAATCAAAGAGTTAGTATTATATTTGAGATATAATTAAAATGTATTCAACAAGGTTTGAAGTTCAAAATCAATAGTAGGCCTTTTATTTCTGGACGTGTCAGCATTTGTGCGTTGACTGAAATTAAGATTCAACGGACTCGTACAGTCGTACTTGAAGTCATTCACTTTTCTTTTACTCCACATGTTTTTCCCGCATCTCTTCTTTCTATATCTCACAATTCATAAATATTCAACGGTATCTTAAGCAAACGCGTTTTGTTGGAGTTATGCGTATCACGTAGCAGATCTTCTTTTGACCACCTTTATACGGTCTATCATAACACACTCTTTTTAGTTAGAACATATTTCGGACAACAGTACGTTTTCTTAAATCAAAATTTTAAAATTTAAATTTTCATAAAATATAATATAATATCTTAAAATTTTAAAATTAGAATCAAATTAAAAAAAATATTCAAAATATTTTTGCACTGAAACTATTTAAATTAGTCATTTTAATTATGAAAATACATTCTATTTTTTATTTTAAAAAATACAATAGTTATAAATGAGTGAATGGAATTTTTTTTTTTGAGATTTTAAAATATATTTTCATGATTAAAATAGTAACTTGAAACACTTGAAAGTGGTCGTTTGATCATGAAAATACATTTTTAAAAAAAAATCATAAAAAATTTTATTTACTAATTTAAAATTATTGTAATTTTTTTTGAGATTTTAAGATGCATTTTCATAATCAAAATGATAATTTTAAATAATTTTAGTACAAATATATTTTAAATTTGATTCTGATTTTAAATTTTTTAAATATTATATTCAATTTTATAAAATTTTGAGATTTCATATTCTGATTTAAGAAAAAAATTATATTTCGAAAGCCGGAGTGCAAAACTCTTTTGCATCGTACGACTTTAAATAATTCATATTTTATTTTACAAATATTTTTGGAAATATCGAAACTAAATAGTATAATATGGATAGAGAAAAAAAAGGGAACTATTTCTCTTTTATTTAATTGAGAACAATTATGAATTATTAGCCCGGTTCATGAATGTCAAAATTTGCTGAATAATGGCATCAAATATTTCGTATAACAAATTTAGCCAAATTTAATTGAAAAAAAGCGTATATTTAATATTTTACAAGTGCAAAAATATCCCATTTCCAAATTTGTACGTAGCAATTATAATTGATAACGGCGATACTTTCACATTTTATTTTTTAAAGCGGACTGATATATGAATTGATTGGCAATTGGTTATTGGGTTCAATTCAATTGGTTTAATTGGAGTTTAATAAATGAAAACGAGTAAAATTGTTGAATTTTTTTAAGGAAAATGATTTTTTGACTAAAATGATTGAAAGTTTGAACTGGTCGAAGTTGTCTATTTTCAATAATATCATGTGTTTTTATGATTCTAAAAATAGAACCATTCCAGGATAGCAAAGTAGCCTACATTTGATTTTTAAAAATTTAAAAAAAATTAGAAAAAACACATAAAACAAATATTTTAAAAAATGACTAAAATAACAAACTCGGACTCGAGAATAATCTAATTAGTTAGTAGTTACTAATTGGATCCAACCAAAAATTAAGCTGGCTCGTTAGCTAGGTCAAGTGTCACCTTCGGCTAGCTCAACTCGATAGGGTGGATCGAGGCTTTCACATATGCGTATTATGTTGCTCCCGGCGGATTTAATCTATATTTTTCTCCCTCGCGTGGATAAAGTTTTTTTTTTATCACTAAAATGACGATAATTAATAAGATTCAAATGTAATAATAATAATAATAATAATAATTCAACGTGCATATTTAGAATATTTAGGAATTTGTTAATGAGAATAACAATCAAATAAAATAAATTTATAAAATTAATTAAACTCATAGTTATTACCCAATCATGTTTGAAATGTCCATACAAAAATTGTTTGAAATATTAATTTTCACTTACGAAAAGTATTTAAAAAATTATATGTGAACCAAAGTTATTGACAAACATTTTAAAATATTTAGAGCGCGATAAAATAAATAAAGTTGACACTTATATCTGGTGAGGATCAATGCTCATATTAGAGTGTCTTCATACAATTATTGAGTTTTACTAATTCTTGAGAGTTTGATTTATTATAAATTTAAACATGTGAAACTATAATTTTACTTTCATGCGTTACTTAATGTTTCTTAGCTATAACAATTGCGACTATTTTTCTCACATGTAATGGACCAAAAAGTAAGAACTACCAAATAACACACTTAATTTGTTTTGATCCATTATCAAACAACATACTAAATTGTCTTATATTTTCTCAACAATAACTTAATAAAAATAGACTATATTAACAAATATGTATAAATTAAGAATATGACACTAAAAGATTCGGAGTGAAGGAGCATAAAGACTTTAGGTGAGAACTATGAGAATCAAGATAAAAAATAAACACCATTGTTAGACGAGATCATGATGTCGTTGTCATTGCGAGTTGAGATCACAATCTCACTATTATTGTGAGCTACAACTATAAGTCAAGATTGAGACACCTTTGTTGCTACAAATACAACTCCACTCCTAGTCGAGATTACGAGAAGAGGGTAGATGAATATAATGGGGCAACTAATTGAGTAGTGGAATTTCAAGAAGATCGAAATTATTGAGTGGGGTGAAAGAAGATGAAAGAATTGTTGCGTGTTTTTTTTTTGATAAGTCACTATTTGTCAAAAATTGTGGATTCCCTACCATAGGGTAAGAATTCAGTTTCATGCTCTAGGCAAAACTAGAGAAGGATTAAAAAAAATGATTTTCTATATAATTATGCTACCAAACACCAAAGCTTTTACAGACTCTTGGAATTGTTAATTCTTGAGAGTAATTAGATTCATTTGGTTGATAGCAAAGTTGTAGAGTTTTTATTATTTATTTGATTTACCCGGAATAGGTAAAATAGAGAAATATCTATTACACAAAATAAAGATAGTGACTAACCCATTTGCCATATAAGTTACACTTCTTACTTTTTTTTTGGATGTAACAGTACAATAATACCTATATTTTCTTTTTAGTATAATATAATATTATAATATTAAAATGGTAATTTACTAACTATAATATATGTAATAAGTATACTATAATATTATAAGATTATTAACTTTATAAACACGTCAAATCTAAAATTTTCCATGTCGTACAATATGTAGGTAAGGACTTAAAAGTACCCACTGCAATTAACATACTCGTTATTTTATCAAAAAATAGAATGAAGGTAAATTTAATATATTAAAAATTATGATTTTGATAAATACTATAATTTTTTTTATGATTTTGATAATATACCGTAAAGTATTTATAATTTTATTAATAAATCATAAAATATTTATGATTTTACTAAAATTTTTAAATACTTGTAATTTTATCAAAATTCTATGTAACTTTACATAAGAATTTTTATCGATTTATATGATAGATAGAGATATAATATGATAGGATATGAATTTTTATCTATTGTTCATGTATTAGAAGAAAATATGATTTTTTTTTTAAAAAACAAAAATATTATTATATTTAATAAATATCAAATTTAAGAATTATATTCAAATATACTTTTTATTTGTTATCCTAATCAAGCCAATCAAACGAATTTTGTCCAGCAAGTTATTAGAAAGTTTGTATTCATGTGAACCAAATGAATTCTCACCAAACCAAATGGGAGGGTCAGGATTTCCATGTATTGTCAATCCACGTGCAGAAATTAGTAGCTTTCTATTGGCAAACAAAGGTGGGTCCCAGTATATTTAACCAAGGAAAAGGCCTCTGTCCATGTTTCGTGTTCATACAAAATCGACAGGTGAGAGCAGGATGGTGAAGCCGAAGCCGAAGCTGAAGCCGAAATCAACGTACCAAATTACCAACACCCACTTCCCAGTTTCGGCGTTGACGGCGGGAGAATGAGGCGACGCACGTGACGTGAGCGGAGTCGGTCATCAACTGCACACGCGTCTTCGCTGGGTCGGCCCCCGCTTTTTGGGGGTCCACTTCCTCACCCTTACCCAACCACCCTCCTCCAGTCCACCCTTCCCTTCCTCCCTCTTTGGCAATCCAATTTCCTTCATTAAGAGCGACACCAACTCTCCTCACACCCGCATCGTGCACGAGTACCATTACTAGTTCTTATTATTGTTCTCCACCTCCTCCGCCGGTTCGCCAAACCCTAGAAATCGAGGGCAGTCAGTGGTCAGGGAGGAGGAAGGGGAAGCGGAATTCGCCGGGAATCCCCTCGCTCCCCCTTCGTTGCAGCCCCCTCTCGCCATGTCTCCTCATCGGCTGATCTCGCAAGTAATTTCTTAGTTGATATTCGTCTCAAAGTTTGGTCGAAGCAAAAGCCTACTCCCCCCTATTAATAGATTTTGATTTTGCATTTGCTGGATTATGTGTTTGAATTCAATTGGAATAAATTGCCTTTTCTGTGTGACTTTTTTCTGGGAAATTTGTCTTTGTCAATTGTTTGTTGATTATTTATTATTATTATTTTGAAAATTTTAACTTACATTATAATTTGGTTAGACGACAAGGAAGAAACCATAAGTCAAGACAGGGTGCAGCCTCGTTGGAAATATCAAACAATGGCAAAGTTTCCATTATTAGTAATTATTGCAGTTATTTTGTGATATCTGGCTTCGCAGTTCTATTGTGCTGGAAAATTCCTGGCATCAGCATTGAATGCTACAAAAACTGTTTTGGATCTTGTGATTTTCTTCCTAGGTGGTTATTTGTTTTACCAATTTAATTCTCATCTTCTCTCTGATCAGCACATTCTACCACTGGATCTTTTTCTTCTGGGGATGTCAAATTCTACCGTAGCTAGGTTAAACATGGATAGAATTGGAGTTCTATGGACATGATGAAATCATTGTATTAGCAATATTTGAAATATCTTATTGCAGCCCATTTATAGTTTCAGAAGAAGTGTTGAATCCGCAGTTGAGTTCTGATATCTTTTTCTGCACACTTGTTAACAACTTGGTTGCAAATTTCTACAGTGGCCAATCGCCAAATGAACTATGTGGAATGTGACTTAAAAAAGGTTGAGACATGGAGTGGCCATCTTATTCCATCTGTGTTTTAATAAGAAGTATGATTGAAAAGTCTCTTTGGTGCCTTAATTTTCCATTTTTAATGTCTTAAGTTTAACTGAAAATACTGAAGTGAATTTCTTACCATCTCTTCCATTAGTTAGGAGAATATCTATGAGAGTTTTCTTTTAACAAGTCTTAAGACTGGAAGAGGAAGAGTCATAAAAATAACCAAAGGCCCTCGAATGGAATAGCATTATCTATGGTATTAATATATATGCTATGTTGTCTATCTAAGCATCAGAGGTCCCCTCTTGGCTAAGGGATTCTTAGTAATATAAATGCATTGATCATGTCTCAACTAATCTAACAGCTTAACCTAGTAGGTCGGCATTGACAAAAAAGATGGTTTTAGTATGAGAGGTCCTTATTCAGCTTAGTTTATTTCATTTTTCCAAACGCGAAGGGAGTTATGAATATAAATGAATAGATAATGTCACATCAAGGATATTATTTTATTGGTATCTCAAGTTATGTTCCCAACATGTATGCTGTATCTACTATGGTAGTTTGAGAAGTTAGGAGCATGAAAAGTGCTATTTTGGATTATACTCTATTTTCTTGTCCCTGTTATGTGGACATGTGAGATTCTGTGCTTATCTAATAATTAATGAACCACATGTTGAACAACATCTAGGCAAATGTCTTTATGTCTCCTGATTCTTGATAAGATCCTAACTCTATGGTGCCTGTTTTCAATAATTTTTATGTAACAGGATTCTTATGATAAAGTATTCCTTGTTGGAGCTAGTTCGCATGCCAAGGAGAATGGCTATCTAATTGCTACTGATGATCAGGACCCTCAAAAGGCTTTTCATGAATGCAAGCACGAATCACCAATTATGGCAACTGATGATCATCTTGTTGAGTTTTCAGAGGCTATGAGAAGTAATATAATCTGCATCATTTTATTTATACATAATTCCATATTTTTCACTCTCAACAAAGGATGCTTATCTTCTTGACATATAAAATGGACAGATACTAGATAATTCAAGATCACTTTGCTTGTTTTTACTAAGTGTGGAAGATGTTAATATTTGATGTTATATACTACGGGAACATGGCTATATGATATAATCTAGGTATTTGTTATAGTGTCGACTGTCGAGGGTTCATGGTTATCTTGAACGTTTTGGTTTCTCTCTCCCTTTTCAGTCTTCTTATAATTGACTAATCATGTTTCTTTTCTTAATATATCTAGGATTCTCATAGTATTTGAAAGGGAAGCTACAAGAGACCCCAAATTAGTAAATATGTTGACTAACTGTATGTTTTTTGTGGTCTGCATGCGATCCTTGTGGGAAAATATAGACAATACCTTCTTGCATGGGATCCTTTTTGCATGCAAATATTTGGAACCAAGGAAGACCAGGAATTGGAGAATGTTACAAAAATGAAACGTTGGGTGAGTATCTAGTGATGAAGAATGCAATTGGAAGGTTTACCAAAGAAAAGATGAGCATTCTTAAGATTAAGATCGTTGTAAGTTGTAACAATGATCAAATGTAAAATCTCCATAGAATAGGTTTTTATCAACCCACTTGCGTTCAATTTAACTTTTAACCCTCCCTTTTTTGTCATTTAAATTTTATACTTCGCACTTCATAACCTTATTGAGCTTTAATGAGATAGACTAGGTTTTATACAATTTTCTCTAACCAAAAACAAAAAAAAATCTGAAAAAGAGCTATCTGGATTTTTCAAGTAAATATACATACATACATACAAATATAATATGTGTATATATTAGTTAATGTCCATTATATTGGCTATGCTCCACGGTCCTCACCATTTATTGTACTCTAGTCATGGTTTGTTTTTGAAGCTTACTCAATTACTGGCCTCAAAGAAAGATTGTCATGTAACTTCTCAGGAGATGTTAGCTAATATTGTTTCTGTTTGTTCCTGGTACCACAATGCCAATATAAACAGCTGTTGCAAAGGCCTTGAGACGAGCTGCTGAGGCAAAAGCTGCAGCCCAAGCTGAGGCAGCTGAATGGAAGCGTAGATATGAATTTGAAAGGGCAAGCAACCTGCAATATAGACATGAAGGTGAGTTTGTGTGTAATATATCTTTAGGTGTATTATTTTTTGTGAACATGCCAAACAAAAAATATGCCAAATAGTGTAGGTGAGTATTATACCTTGATTTTTTTTTGCTTCATGAGAGAGAAAATTTTGCTAGATAATTTAAACCTCGGGTGTATGTAATAATGTTTAGATATGTCCATATCCTCTAGCTCCTTACGGTATATATTATCTCAACCAAAAATTTCATATTATCTAGCTTCTTCAAGTACTTATAATTACCATGATGAGGACATATTAATTTGATCCCAATTTGCTCATATAATCATTTGTTCTCCTCTTTTTTTGTTTTTTTGTTTTGTTCTATCCTTATAATGTATTCCTTCATTATGATTGTTGGATAACTTTATAGAATAATATCTACAAGTGGACCTTGTTGCAAGGTTTAAAATTTCGCATTGAACTAGGCGGTATGCCCGGTATATACCGGTTTTTGGAAAATCCGGTACTCGATACACCTGGTACCAGGTCGGTACCGGGTGTACCGGCGTATACCGCCCATACTGGGCGGTATTTTTCATATACCGCCCATACCAGGTGGTATTTGCAAGATACCGGGCGATACCGCCCGGTATATGAGCTACAACTTGCTTGCTGCAGCAAGCAAGCTGCTGACAGCAGCTTCCTTATGTTCCTAGTCATGTACCACATTCTCAATAATCGGCTTGTTTCTGTACTATGTTTAAGCAAATGGAGGCATCTTGGTATAAGCTATATCTATAAAAGCTTCCCTTTATATATATCTGCATGTCTATTTAATGGTTTGAGTAGAAGAAGCAACTTACATTGATGCGACCTTTCTCAAAAACTTTCTAGTTTATCCGAAATCTGAATTTCTAGTGTTATCAACTTTCATTATTATTACTATCAAAAAAGTGTTTTTAGGTATCTCTACATATTTCAATCTGTAATTACTGTTACCGTATAACTGCTTTGACTCTTCTATTTTTAATTTTGACAGTATTATTTATATACGGATATTATTGCAGGATTACCATCTGATGGTGGTATACCAAACTCCAGAGATGGAATAACAGTTGATACTGATAATTCATGTGATGAAATAACAGTTGATAATCCTTCTACTGAGCAGAGCGAAAGATGCTGCAGGAAGCATGGAATTTGTTCACACGAAATTCTTCAGGATGAAGCAACAGATTCAAGCTCCATATTGACTGGCAGGAAGGTTGCAAGAAAGGTATAAGACGACAAGACATATTGTTTATCTCTTTTTGGATCTTTGGTTTAAGTTTCATGAGATTCTCTTGTGGTATAGCTAAGATTTCATTCCGAACCCCAATGAAAAATGCTTTCAAAATTTGTGTTTTAAGTTTCTCATGTATGGTTTATGCATGCACAATACCTTGCAAAATAAAATTCATTTTGAGGACAGATTAATAGAGGTACCATATTACATGTTTTATTTTTCTATTTGTAGTAATCAACTTCCTCTAGTAATATGATAATCCTATGAAAATTATACAAATGTTAAATTTGACTAACCAAATAGACAAAAGTTTAAGCTGTCGCGGAAGTGCGGAAGTGCGGAAGTGCGGAAGTGCCCGATGTATATATTTATGTTCTTAAAACTTAGCACCCTCATTAGTGTGAGTAAACGAACTAATGAGGACTTAACTTAATTGGGGATATATATTTTCTTAATTACTGATAGTAGCAAGATTCAAACACAACATCTTCTACTTTATGTTGAATTTTGATTCTTGACCATCTTTTTCAGAAGTTACGCCGTTAGGAAAGGGCCTAATCCATCCTTTTATATCCTTAACAGAAAACAAGGGAAAGCTACAATTAGTTACCCCTCAAGCAAATCTCAAAATACTTAAAAAAATCTCCACCTTTGCAACTTTTCCATATATTATATGTTCAATTCTCTGCTACAGATTTTGTATTAACCAGTAAGGTTTTATTATTGCATCATTTACATGGTTTGAAACAAACAACTGTATTTTAAAGAAGATCACGTTTGCCTGTTTGGTGAACTAGTAAGGAAGATTGATAAACTTGAAATAATTGTTTTTCACTAATCTGTATGTAATTTTACAACACATGTGGAACTTTATGGTTTATTATATAAATTATCTTAGTTCTAAATGACTAAATGTGAATGTTTGATCAAACATAAAATGATGATATTTGTTATGACCCGCTTGATGGGATAACCAACCCATCAACTTCTTAGGCCCAGACCATTGGCTTAATTAAAATATTTAAGCCGAAGTTGATGGTAGCACACCCATCAAGTCTTATAAACCAACACAACATCCAATATACTTCCGATGTGGGATAAAACCAGTGTAATACCCCGGTTTAGTCCCACATCGGGAGTATGTTGGATGTGGTGTTGGCTTATAAGGCTTGATGGGTGTGCTACCATCAAATTCAGCTTGAGCATTCTAATTAGGCCAATAGGTTGGCCTATGAAGTTGATGTGTTAGCTATCCCATCAAGCGAGTTGTAACAAATGGTATCAGAGCAGGACCTAGTCCTAGGCACGGTGAGGGAGCCTATGTGAGAAAGGGCTGCCCGGGTGATGGGGTGGAGCCGCTACTAGGCTAGGCCTCACATGCCGACGACTTGGGTGTGATTCTGGGCTATGTGTTAGACTCGAGTTGGGTCTTGACGAGGACGTCAAGACATAAGTGGGGGAGATTGTAATACCCCGGTTTAGTCCCACATCGGGAGTATGTTGGATGTGGTGTTGGCTTATAAGGCTTGATGGGTGTGCTACCATCAACTTCAGCTTAAGCATTTTAATTAGGCCAATAGGTTGGCCTATGAAGTTGGTGGATCAGTTATCCTATCAAGCGGGTTGTAACAACCAGGGTATTAAAATCTCCCCCACTTATGTCTTCACGTCCTCGACAAAACCCAACTCAAGTCCAACACATAGCTCAGAATTACACTCAAGTCAGCGGCATGTGAAGTCTAGCCTAGTAGTGGCTCCACCTAATCTCTTTGGCAGCCCTTTCTCATGTAGGCTTTCTCACCATGCTTCGGACTAGGTCTTGCTATGATATCATTTGTTACGACCCTCTTGATGGGATAACTGACCTATCAACTTCTTAGACCCAAACTATTGTCCTAATTAAAATGCTTAAGCCGAAGTTGATAGCACCCATCAAGTCTTATAAATCAACACAATATCCAATATATTCCCGATGTGGGACTAAACCGGAGTATTACAATATTAATTTGTAAGCTGCAACAACCCTTAGATGCTGGTGGTGTAGAAGAGATGGTGGTGATACAGGTGGAGAATGACGTAGCAATGATGGAAATAGTACTGAAAGTGAGGTGGTCTAGTTGCAGGGTCAAGGCAAAGCTGTGGTGTTGGTGACTACTGTAATTAGCTTTTGCATTTATATATTTCTTAGTTGTGCTGCTGGAGGCAAACAGTAGATGGATTGAGGCGAATTGATGGGCACGAATTTTTGGTTTAGTTGGATGCCTATCAGGACCAGCATGCAATGACATGTGCGAGACATAACTTTTCCATTCTAGGTATTTTGTAGTAAGTATAGATAATATACATTACAAATTTCTGTCTTGTTGGTTTAGCATATCACATGTGCTGAAAACAACAAATGTAGTTTTACTTTAATTGTGCTGTTTTTTAAATCTTCTTTGCCACAAGCTCAAATCTTTTACAATTTTTCTTATTTTGTGGTTATACCCTACTTAACAAATAATCTTACTAATGTAACTTCTCGCACATTTAAGGCATCATTTAGACTTTCATGGGGATGCAATGGGGAAAAAAGTGGTCAGCAGAAGCATGAGGTCGTCTCTTTTGAAAGAGGAGACATAACTACTGCAGAGCGCAGCAGTAAACAGGTGTCTTTCTTTCTTTCAATGTAATGCTAATGCTTACTTGTATCTCCAGAGATGATTACTGGCAGATCATTTCACTTCAAGATGTTATGGATTTTTCAAGCAAGTGATTGTGTTTACTGCATTATTTTTCTTTTATAAGTAATCTAATTTAAATTACTTAAGTTCAGATTTTGCTGAAATGGGAAACACAACCTCAGACTGTGCTTATTTTAACGAAACCCAATTCAAACTCAGTTCGTGTCCTGTGTGCTGAGATGGTCAGGTATGCTCTACAGAGTAGCAATTGCCATTGTCTTATACAATTGAAGTAATTTTTTCCTTCTTACATGTTATAGTCCACGGACAGACTTGATTCATGTTTGGAATGAGCAATGTTGAATACTATTTTAACAACAGTTGCTGGTTATAAGGTTGCAATACCTAAAAGATTAACTGTATCCCTTCTAACTTATCAATTTGTTCCTGGAAGATCAACGAATATGCATTTACTTGTTCAAATTTAAAGCTGCCTTCTGTCCTCTCCCTTTTCTCTCTTTCCCTTCAATCTGACAATCAAAGAATCAATGACACTGGTAAGTGGTACTGGTAACAGTGGTACAGAGTAAGGCAGGTAAAAATTGTGGCCTTTGCCAGAGTTATTGGTTGGAACTCAAATATAAATATTAATACTTCATGGCTGAAAGAATGATGAAGGTCAAACTTAGGAAGATATTATGTGGAACTTGAAAAACTTAACTAACTTTGCAAATTCTTTTAAAAAATAGAGAACAGGAAAAATAATTCATTAAGAATACTAGTTATTGTTTTTCAATTACCATTTTTTTTAGTATATATGAAAATATGTTTTTCTTGATGACTGGAACCTTTTCCACAAGTGATACCCTAGGTCTTTGATTTTCAAGGTGATTCTATAATCATATCTAGAAAATTTTGATGTAATGTCTTTTGTTATTTGGTTGTGTGTATCATATATTAACCTGATATATCATGCTTTGCCACATCACTACAACATCATCAAATGACCACGGTGTTTCGATTAACTTAGTCATGAGAAAGATATTTTAAATATTATGGCATGAATAAAGACAGAAGTTTGTTGTAGTCATCTATAAGCCAATTAACAAGTTCCAGTTAAGAAATGTGTAGTTAAATAACTGATCGCTAAATTTAAAAATTGTTGAGAATAGAGGACTCAAAAGCAATCAGTATTCCCCTGTACTTGTATTTATATCAATCAAAATTTTACACATAGGTCCCTAACTAAGTATATTTTACTCGAGTCCTCAACAACACTTCCCCTCAAGTTGGAGCAAAAATATCATGTAATCCCAACTTGTTGCAAATATAAATGATCAAATAATCACTTCATTGATTCTTCGTGGATGACACTAAGCTTTCCCATCAACTACATAAGCCATATTGATTCACAAGTCACAAGGGCCATAGCCCTTTATGTTGCATGTGCACTAGACCTGGCCATGTTTATTTTGCTTTTTCTTGAGATCAAATTACTGCCAAGCATCACACAACGATCAGTACATGAGCCAGCCAGCCTATAACCTATAGGTGCCCCTTGTCATGATAAAGAAATCCCTTTCATGGAGATGCCTTGAGATAATGAAGAATACTTAATGCAACTTCCTAATGACTCTTGCAAGGTGACTCAAGAAACTAACTGAAGAGAGGTATTGTGATTGTAAGATAATTTAACTTGCCTCTCAATCTGCGACATTGACCCGGATCAGTTAAAGACTTCCTTTGTCGTTTTTCCTCGTAATAATGGGTCCACGGGTGTGTCCACCGGTTGAGGCTAAGGTTTAAACTCTCGGTCGGTACGGTACGGTAAGTCCAGTATTTACCGGTTTTTTAGGTTTCTGGTATACGATATACCCGGTATTTGAAAAAACCGGGTATATTGTGTATACCGGGCGGTATATGGCGGTATGATGCCATATACCGCCCGGTATGGGCGATACCGGGCGGTATGTCACGAAAAAAAAAAAACCCAGCCGGTATGCATTTTCATACCGGTCCGTACCGTGTGTCGGTACGGTACGGTACCGGTATATACCGGTACTGGCCGGTGACCGAAACCGGTATTGGTACCGGCCGGTGACCGAAACCGGTACCGGTACCGAGATTTTAAACCATGGTTGAGGCCCCAACATATGTGCCTCTATTAACATGTCAATTACATACTTCCTCTCGGAAATATATATAGCTCCTCTTCACCGAGGTACTACCATACTAGAGGAAGTATTTCAAATCACCCAACTCCTTGGTCTAAAATTTCTACACTTTGGCCTATGTATTCCATCTATATCCATCCCCCGTGATTACGATACCATCCACATATACAATAACAATTAGTCGCTTTCCAATAGAGGAAGTGAAGAAGAATATAGAGTGAGAGTGATCTCAGGTACTCTTGAGTTGAGTGTTGAGTCTCTTGACTATACTAAATTGTGTGATAATAGAGCTAAACTTGCTAAACTACGCACGTGGAGACTACCTCAGACCATAGAGAGACTTCTTTAGCTTGCAAATTAAGGTGGATTCCCTCTGAGCAACAAACCCTAGAGGTTGCTCCATATAAACCTCCTCATCAAGGATCACCATGCAAAAAGACCATGCAAAAAGACATTCTTGATATCAAGGTGATGAAGCTGCCAACCATGGATCGCTGCAAGTGTGAGAAGTAAGCGAACATAGGCGATTTTGCAATTAGGGAGGAGTCCAGATAATCAATGCCATGCCATACTGCTTTGTGTATCCTTCGGCCACTAAACGGGCCAAGAGAACCATCAAGAGTTGTTTTGGTAGTGAAAATCCACTTGCACCCATACTGGATTTTCCAATGGAAAGAGGAAAGAGCTCCCAAATGCCATTAGAGTGTAATGCACTCATCTCATCAATCATAGCTTGGCGCCAGCCCAGGTTAGACATAGCATCTGAAACAATTGGAGGAATGGAAATAGCGAAAATAGAGTAACAAAGACATAATATTCAGGAGATAAGACATTATTATAGCAAACATAGTTAGAAATAGGACAGGAGGTGGAACACTTATAAAGACCTTTTCTGAGAAGAACCAGCTCGAATACCATGTTGAGAATAGGGGATCCAAAATCAATCAGTATTCCCCCCTGTACCTGTATTTTATCAAACAGAATTTTACACATAGGTCCCTAAGTAAATACATTTTACACATGAGTCCTCAATAACAAAAACAAAGTAAATTAACAATATGATGATAATTTATTGTAAACAGTAATGTTTTTAAATCCATTTTAGACTTTCCCATCTTGTCATTTATTTTGTATTTGACAGTTACTTGGTCGGGGTACCTTACTTTTGTAGCTGTGTTAATGTCAACTATATGCACAATAAAAGGATAAAAGATAATCTGCTATAGTACTCAATACAGTTTCTTTTTAGATAAATGAACATCCAATCCTCAGTGGAAAAAGCAATAGGTACTTAAAATTTAAGTATGGAGATCTGCATTCTTATTGAATGTTGATACCAGATTGGCAGAGTTAATAATCTGTTCTTGTCAATTGTCATAAGTGGTACTACCTATAAGATTAATTGTTCCTTGAATTCTCAATTATATAACCCACTTTTTTATTTGATATATGCTTTTTTCTTATTTTCAGGTGGCTCAAAAACAATAAGAAAATTGATATTTTTGTTGAACCTCGAGTAAAAACAGAACTTCTGAGAGAGGCTTCCTTCTTTGAATTTGTCCAGTCATGGGAATATGGTGAGTTATATAATTTCAAAGTTACTCATATTATGTTCTTGAACGATACACTGTTAAGAGTGATTCTATACATTGAGAGAGCATTTAACTCATAATAGAAAATATATTAGTAGATATGTAACAGATGAAGCTATGATGTTTGGCAATTTTATTTGGATTGTTCCTCCTTCATCCATATATTCTTTTTTTTACTTTCTTTTCATACAGTTCATATCAAAGTTATAATCATTGTCAAGATTTTAACAAGTGTATGCAAGCAGTATGTGGTTGGGCCATTGCCCCGTGCATATGCAGTATGCGGGTTTTTATGTGGATGCATATGCAGTTTGTATTTATTATTAAAAACATTATGTAAAAAAAGCAATAGATAGACCAAAATAATGGACCTCTAGGGAGATCAAACCCAAAAGTCCAAGACATAAAAAGCAACAGATAGACCAAAATATCTAAAAGATCAAATCTAGTCATCTAGAGGTATTAAGTTTTTCCTCCACATAGCTATCAGTGGGACCACATATGGCATGTAAGAGAATACCACAATTTTGAAGATTGTTATTATGCAATTTAAAAGCGAGTATTATGCAGCCACATATGGGGCCCAATCGCATATTAACATTGCATACATGGTTTAAAATCTCGGTACCAGTACCGGTTTCGGTCACCGGCCGGTACCGGTTTCGGTCACCGGCCGGTACCGGTTTCGGTCACCGGCCGGTACCGGTTTCGGTCACCGGCCGGTACCGGTACCGTACCGTACTGACACACGGTACGGACCGGTATGAAAATGCATACCGGCCGGTTTTTTTTTTTTTCGTGACATACCACCATATACCGCCCATACCGGGCGGTATACCGCCATATACCGCCCGGTATATACAATATACCCGGTTTTTTCAAATACCGGGTATATCGCATACCGGAAATCTAAAATACCGGTAAATACCGGACTTACCGTACCGTTTCGGTCGAGATTTTAAACCTTAATTGCATATATAATATCCTGGTTTTGATACTGCATATGCATATGCAGCTACATAGTCCTCTTTTGAAAGAACTCATGGTAGCCTAGCAAGTTGCTTATTCCAAATTGAGTCAACCAAGCATTTAAAATTTATGTCAGCATACAATTTTTTTTTTCATTTCTTTATGAACATATATGGTTTCGGGTTTCTTTGATGGAAACAACATGAGTGTGCCTTGAATGGTACTTGCCATTCACTTGGATCTGATTCATGTTTTAGTTCAGGCAGATTTGATTTGAAGTGTGGGCTAAATTACGAGAGAGTAGAGATTCATGGACTCATACACAAACAATTAAGCAGGGAAATAGGACACGTCTTGAACACATCTTATTTTTTACTGAGTGACCCTATGATGTCCACTCTGGCATTGTGAAGATCTTTTGTAAATTGTAATCATTCCATCTCCATAATCGGCATGATCCCTTCTCTTCCCATCAACATCAGATGGAACAACCCCCTTTACCCTGGCTTTAGATACTTTGGTATACTATCAACTTTCTCATGCTTTCTTGGCAGATAGATCCTTTGGTCCCCAGTCAAACAACAATTCAAGTTTCAACTGTCTTTATAACCTGATTATTGATGCTTCTTCATGTTTTGTATCCTATCATTTTGTTGTTTGGCTGTCTAACTGCTGACTGATGCTTCTCATATAATTGTTTGCTTATTACTGAAACATCTAACTAGAAGAACATTGTAGATGAGGAAATAAAGCACCTACATTCAAAGGTTGATCTTGTTGTGACACTTGGTGGTGATGGAACAGTTCTTTGGGTATGTCCTTTTTTATTTCTTTGTATTCTGAATAACATATCTGCTTGATGTTGTTAAATTTTGCTGTTGGCATGTACTTTTCCTGAACTAATTATATCACAAAATAGAATTGAAACAAAAGAATTAAGCACAGAATAGAATTGAAACAAAATAGACACTGGAGTACTCTATTGGTACAAATAAAATAAGTAAGGATCGGGATATATACTGTAATTAACTCTTTTCATTGGTTTTAAGTAGGCTAATGTGACAAATTTATATTTTTTATTATATTTTAATGTGTCGACTAGACTGCTGACCCACGTGGGTCAGCAGTGTCACGTCTCAAATGACATATTTCACATCTGTTTCGTGGTGGGATATAATTGCAACAAAATAGAAGTTGGAGTACCGTATTGGTACAAACGAAAAGTTTGGTCATAACTGAGAAAACTTTCAAATTTCAGGATATAGAATGTAATTGACTCCAATCAAATTTAACATATTTAATTGTAATTTTTTAAATTATGCTATGCAACACTATGATACTCATGGAGCCAAATTATGTAGTTACAATAATTTTCTTACAAAAACACCAAATTATAAATGTTAAGAATATAAATGAATATATTATGTTTTAGGAAAAAGCCCCATATATCCTGACATACTGCCTCATGATGTAGCTTTTGAATCTTCAATCTACTTCTTTGTGTTCTCTACTTGTAATTAGGTCCATAGTTCAAGTCAGATCCAGCTTTATCTTGAAGATGCTGTTAAAATATGAATTGAGCCCTTTCTTAAGATAGACACTACCTATTTATTTGTATTCTTAACAATGACACATCCATACAATATTATATTGCATTTATTATTATGATGAAGTTTGATAATGCCTTGCCTATCTGTCTATAAGTATTAAGTAGAACAAAATAAGTAATATTGGGCAAGGATCAATTTTGAGATTGGTGTACTGCATGGTGTTTATTATTTTGTGGCAAATATAGGTCACGGAAAGGTTATGCTGGGTTTTAAATATAAAGCTGAAGGAGTTCCTTGTCTATCGTATTCCTTTTCAGCGTGTTAAGAATTTAAAATTATAAATAGAAGTTTCTTTACTACCAGCGTAATTTTTGGTATAAGTGGTGGCCGGATCAAGTTTAACATGGTATTAGAGCAATCGATCCAAGTCCCATATCAAAAACACTTCCATTTAAGTTGAGTCAGTACTCGTGTTGGGTTTGGGTGACCAATTTGTTTAGTCTACCCATATACACATAGGGGAATATTAAGAATATAGAAGTGTAGATTGGGTCCTGTCCTAACAACTTAAGTTTTTCAGGTGGTCACCCAATGAAGTCAAATATCCCTCAAAAGTAAGCCAAGGAGTATAAGTAATTTTTCTCTAGAGCCAAAGTGGATACTAAGTCAGAGTTTCTAGTAATCAATCTATACCCCATATTTTTGGCTATTGACTATTGCCACCAACATCACTTTTAAAATAAACAGACTTGTGCATCTAAGGCTTGAGTTTCATCAAGATTCAAGTTTGCATGGAATACTATGAGTTATATTTTCAATTTCAGATTTTTGTAGTTTCCTAACTTCTATCATTTACAAAATCATATAATATACCCTAAATTTCAGATTAATTTTCTGTGTATCTGCAGGCTGCATCTCTATTCAAGGGACCTGTTCCTCCTCTCGTGCCATTTTCCCTCGGGTCGTTGGGTTTCATGACGCCTTTCCGTATCCATATAAAATTCTTTATTAAACATCTTGGTTTTCTGAGTTTTACTTTTAGCCACTCTTGTTGACTATGAGATATATATACTTACTATTGCAAATGGACTCCTTAAAGCAGCACATGCCATTTGTCTAAAGAAATCATCAATGAAGGATTACAAATTATTACTTGGAATTAAAGAAGAGTTGTTAACCTATGGCTAATTTATATAGAGTTGAACAAACATTAAATTAAAATGCTACAGTGCATATAATATATGAAAAGATTTTCTATAGCAGACCATGATACTTATTCTTATGAATCATCAATTGTAAGTAATTGCAGTATTTTTTGTATGATGTTAAAATTACAAATTTGTCAATTGTCTGCTTCATCCTGTATCATGAATCAACAACACTCAGCGTATCTTCAGGGAAATAAAAGGGAAAAGAAAAAGCTAAAAGGTTGAAGAGGGTTCAGCAATTACAGAAGTTTATGCCTTTCGTACATTCAGGAACTAAGTTTTCTAGTTCCAATAAGGTGTTCACTTTTAGGATATTTAGGAAAAGGATCTTCAGTTTGATACACATAATATATGAGAGTAATAAACATTTAAAACTTAAAATTGGTTGGACAACTTGATCACGTCCAGTTAAGTATATATCATGATAGCTAATTGGCGCTTAATAAATAGAAACAAATATTTTTGAAGTCTTTGTTTTCTCATGAGTAAAAGTTTTTCATTTTTCATTATCTGTACATGTGCTTATTGCCTTATTCATTACTGTTTTCAATCCTTTATGACCTCAGATCCCAATAATGCTAGTCAAGTTGCAAATTACCATGGATATCTTATTGCAGACGTCCATGCAATTATTATATGCTTTTAGATAATTTTTGTTAATGATGCCCTTGTTCTTATACTGATATACTGCTAGTGATCTTTAACATCTTCTAGAAAGTGAAAATTATCGGGATTGTTTGGATATGATATTAAAGGGCCCATTCAGCATCACCTTGAGGCATCGACTACAGTGTCATGTGATCCGAGAAGCAGCTAAAGATGAACTAGATACTGAGGAGCCCATTCTAGTTCTAAATGAAGTTACAATTGACCGTGGCATATCGTCTTACCTTACTTTTCTTGAATGCTACTGTGACAGCTCCTTTGTTACATGTGTACAAGGGGATGGATTAATTTTGTCAACTACTTCTGGAAGCACTGCATACTCGTTAGCAGCTGGAGGTTCAATGGTGCATCCACAGGTACACTCTCTTTTTCTGCTTCTATTATCTCTTGGCACACTTTTCTGATATCTACAACAGATATACCTATATTTGTCCTGAACTATATAATGATAGCTATATCAAAAAGGTAGCAATTACAGTGACTTGTAATCAATGAGTTTGCTATATTACAAGATGGATCACAAGTAAATTGAATTTATCCGAGAGAAGCTTGGGAAGGGGGGGAGGGGGGCACATTTAGCTAAAGTCAATTTCTAGTTAACTCTGCTACTTTTTTATACCAAAAACATTTTTGTACTTTTGGTATCCCTTAATTTGCCCACATGTCTTCAAATGTTGCAATACATAGTAGTGGAATTTTGTGACTGAATTTCTGGAAGAACCTATTACTAACTCTTCTCCTTCATAAGTTTTTCTTTATGTGAATTTTCTGGTATATCATTGTTTAAAGATGCCACATGTTCTGAGCATGATGGAGCTTATATTGTTCCTTAAACACCATGCAGCCCTGAAACTGGTTTTTTTATGAAGCCTTTGAGATTGTTCTTTGGGACCCCTTATTAAATACCATGAGAGCCTTGGGCTCTTATGGAAAATGGATTAGATGGACCTCATTCCTCTTATGAACTGGAAAGTTAGCTACAAATGGGATTCCAAACATGATGCCTTAAATGTACATGAAGATTAAGTTAGGGTGATCCTCACTTGCTGTACTTCCTCATTATTTTGGATCTTCAATACAAGATTCTCACGAGAGCCAAACATTGACCTCATATCTAGCGCAGCTAACAATTGTGTTGTGGGTCGGATCCAACTTGTTCAATTTGCAGGCGACACTATTAATTTTTGCTAGGACAATGAGACTCATCTTCATGAAGTAAATCTCGTCCAATACTCTCTCATTCGTTATCCTATCCTATCCTCATTAAAACAAACCAACCACAAATGTCCCCAATATCTATCAAAATTCTCTCATTCTCTTAAATCTCTCACAAACCTCTCTCATTCTCTCAAAATGAAAAAAATGTACCAGTATAGTTCGGTATAGTTTAGTGTGTACTAGTTTAGTGTGTACTGGACTTTAGCGTTTGAGCGTACGATATGGTACCGAGATATACTAGTACTAGTCAAACACCGACATATGAAATTTCAAGTCATGGTTGGAAGTTTGGAACGATATTTTAAATCAGTCTCAACATACATAAACCTCCCTTATAGTGGCCATCACTAGTGCCATTTCACCCCACACTATGAGAAGAGGAAGTTAAGGAGTTTATGCTTGGAATGAGTATACTTCATCTGACAAGAGAGCAATAATTACATCTCCAAGGAGCATCACTGTAAGCATGCAATGCTTACAGAGTCTTGAGACACTCTTCTAGTCCTCTCTTTGGGCTCCTTAAATTTCTTTTATATTGTAGTGATCTAATTTTGTTCTTTTCCTTTTTCTTCTTGTTCATACTTGTAAATTATTATTCATTTAGTAGATATTATACACATTAATCTATTCATTTATATTCTTAACAGTTATTAAGGTAAAAAATACTTATACAAGCAGTTGTACATTATATTTCAGAATAAAAGTTGAACAAAGAATTATATAATTGAGCTATTTGGTTATGCTTTTGATAAGAATGAAACCAACAATTTTACAATGATATTAACTTGTCCATGGCTCTTGTAGTAATTTTGACATTTGAAACCTATAATTTTTTTCTATTTTTTGGATGTAATGACAATATGGTTTTGATGTATCTGATCATTTAATGATATTTCATGTGTAATGAAGATTCTCTAGTCAATCTTTGCTAGCTTAAATGGTTAAGACATCTGGGCATATTGGCATAGGTCAAGGTCGATCATAGTAGCATTTTTGTGTGCGTCTTTGTGTGTGTGAATGTAATGCAGTGGAATGGTTTCAGTATAATTTATATTTTTAAAAAGAAGATTCTCTCAAAATTTCCACTAGATTTTTTTTATAATGCCCCCCCCCCCAGCCCCTGATTTGAGAAGAATTTGGGGGAAAAGATATTTGAACAACATTGTTGATTCAGACAACATACATGGCTTTGTTGTTAATATATGAGGTGATGTGGAATCATATTTTGAATTTTGAATAGAAGAAATCCATAAATACTCATAGTAGGTTTTCAGATGATTGCATTGTACTTCACAATTCCCCATTTCCCTATTGAGTATGATTGATATTCTAAAATGCAGGTACCAGGCATACTTTTCACGCCAATTTGCCCACATTCATTGTCATTTAGGCCATTAATTTTTCCAGAGTATGTGACACTGCGAGTCCAAGTACCTTTCAACAGTAGAGGGCATGCGTGGGCATCTTTTGATGGCAAGGGCAGGAAACAATTAGCACCTGGTGATGCTCTCATCTGCAGCATGGCGACATGGCCTGTACCCACAGCATGTCAGGTTGATTCAACCAACGATTTCCTCCGTAGTATCCATGAAGGTCTTCACTGGAATCTGAGAAAGACTCAGTCATTTGATGGACCCCGTGATTCATAGCCTTATCTTTTTTAGTCATTTTATAAACATGTCTCACACCATAATATCTAGCATGGCTGTTGAAGCAGTTTTTCTAAATGCTTAATAACTGTTGTTGCAAGAGTTGGGTCTGTATCTATTTCTATATCTTTTGAGATGCAACAAATATTCCTCCAACTCTACATCAATAGAATGGTTATGTAGAAATTAAAAATGTAAGTAACATAATAGTTTTATGGTTTATACAAAGTAATGAAATTTGAAGCTTAAGTCTGTTGTCGTTCCACTTCTATGACTAGACTGTGTTGTGTTATTTTTTTTCTATCTACCAAGAATTGATTCAAAAATGCTTGTTGGTCACACGATTGTAGTTTCAGAAGATGCCTTAGGGAGAACGATAGCTTTGAGCATTCTGAAAATAAGTTCTCATCCCTAGTTGCTGTCTGACCAAGATTCATTTTAACAAAAGCTCTCCATGGCGAGTCACATATAGTCAAATCTACATGGCCCGCAAAGAGTATTTCTAGCAAATCAAACCAATTTTCATGAGCCACAATGGCGTGGGATTGTATTATTTTGCTCTTTACAACTTTTCTTAAGGCCATTGTTTTACTTTGAGACATTTCTTCAGAGATAATAGCGTTGATCGTTGCTCGTAAGTGAGGTTGTTTGCCCAAAATATTTCTTAATAGACAAAAAATCCAAATCACCAGACATTAATAATAGACCAATGAAGGGAATGGAATTAATGGAAAGTTTTGTAGGACCATTACATTAATAATAGACCAATGCCCAATGCATGATATCAATAAATGTTTCCATAGCCAGTCAAATGGACATGACAAAACATAACAGTGAAGTGGGTCCAACCCTTGCCCCAACATGCCCCACACGGATCTTGGTTTGAGTCGAATCAGACGAGCCCCAACATGCCCCAATCGATTTGAGATGGACGGCACGTTCCACTTCCCCTATATGGCTATATATATCGCTTAGATGCACGTTCAATTCCTGAAACTGTGTTGTCAGCCGTACACACAAATTGATATGGATTAAAATACGCACGTACGACACGAGAGACCAACGCCATGGCCGGTCCATCGGACGACGAGTCTCTGATGCACGAATCGTAAAGCAATGCGTACAACTTATTGCACGAACATCAAGGCATGATGACAGGCTAAGAATGAACGGAGAATTCGTGCCTGGCTGAGGCAACAAATCCTCGTCGCCTCGTCGGCTCTATCCCAACGCTTACCAGATTCCACTTCCAGGTGCAAGCCTCGGATTCCTCCTCCCCGGCACCTGGCGGAGTCCACGTGGAACCTGACGCGTGGGTCCCACCTCTCGTGCACTCCCTGCTCCTTCGTCCACTTGATCCGACCCATATGATGAGTTACCCACTCAGCGAATGGTGTACGGGATAGGGGACCCATGTCTCTGAGATGGGTGACGGTTGGTATGCTCTTTGGGTGAGATTTGTTTTCATTTTTATTTTTAACTCTCTTCTCTGAATTTGTTACCTATTCGACCCAAACGCTCACTCACATGCGGGCGGACTGTCCATTTGAATCCAAAAGCTAGAGAAAGAGCGAGAGAGAAAGCTTTCTTCCTCTACTTCTTCCTCAATAACCAAAGAGGGGAGTACACTCTATTTTGTCTTCTCCCTCCCCTCTCCCTCGCTCGGCTCCTTAGGCGCCCTGCTATGGCCACCGATCCCGGGATCCCGAAGGTGGAGGCAGCAGCAGGGGGATGCGGCTATGCGCCATCGGACGGACGGGAGGTGAGCGATCCACCGCGCTTGGAGCTGAAGAAAGCCAAGAAGGAGAGAGTGTGCACCGCCAAGGAGCGGATCAGCCGGATGCCACCTTGTGCCGCCGGCAAGAGGAGCTCCATCTACAGGGGAGTCACCAGGTCTGGGTCTATATAGTTCCGTCTCTGTTTCTTGGATCATTTCATGGTAACCAGGACGTCGCCAACGTGTTTGTTCATATGTTTGGCGTCGATTGGCCTGATACATGTACACCTGAATAGTTGAATGTGATGAAGTGTCCATGAATTCTCAAAAGCGAGAGTACAGCAATATGTATGAAGAAGTACCTCTACTACCTTGAAGCTGCTATCAAGTGTTAAGAACTAAAACTATGATGCAACCTAATGCGTTGATCAATGTAGTGACTAGTGAGGCAATCCAGAAATTTGGTTGGGATATGGACTTTCCCAGCTTATGCCAACTCACATTAGATTTTTGAATAATCTATAATAGAAAACTTGAAGAGATGTTTGTTTCATAGGATAAAGGGATAGGATAAGGGATGAATTTATATACATTGTTTGTTAAGTGAATGGATTAGAAAAGAATAAGATTAGAAGGATATAAAATTGATATTATATCTAATGCACACCGGATTAAAAGAATCTTATCCAATACTCCATCATTCAAAATCCTATCCCATACTAGTTTAATTAAGCTTCAAATTTCTTTCCACTATCTATATTCTAGAGTAGGCCTACCTAATCCTAAGGGTTGGTTTGGATACATATCATTAAGGGGAAGGGAAGGGAAGTGAAGGGAGGGGAGGGGAGGGGAGGGGAGGGGAGGAGAAAAGAGGGGAAAAATTAACCTTATTTGGATATAGTTTAATAAGGGGAAGGGAAGGGAATGGAAAGAAAAAATTAACCTTGTTTGGATGTACTTTGTAAGGGGAAAGAAGGGGAAAGAGGAAATCTTTTATTTAATAGACAATTATACCCTTTTTATTTTTGTGTTATATATATGTAAATTACACTGACCTCCCCTGAGGTTTAATGAAATTACACTGACCCCCCCTCTATTTGTCCAGGTTACAATCACCTCTCCTGAGTAATCTTTGAGTAATTTTTTTAGGGGAGGTTTGTGTAATCTTATTTCGTAATAGGGGAGGTTTGTGTAATCTTTTACAAAATTCAGGGGGGTTATAAGATAAAATTATAAATAGAGGAGAGGTCAGTGTAATTTCACTAAACCTCAGGGGAGGTCAGTGTAATTTACCCTTTCTTTTTTTGCCATTTTTATTCCTACACATACTAGGATTTTTTTGGCCGACTACAAATATTAAGATTAGGCAGAAGATACTATGAAGGGAAAAAATTGAGAACGAGAGGTTTTTTTTGCCTTCGTATTCAATAGAGATGAGAAGAGGTCACTAGGGTTTAATAAAATCTTATATATGTATTAAAATAATAAGTGTACTTTTGTAAATTTATTTTGGACGAATGTTTACAATTTTTTTCACCCCCATTCAACCCCAAATCGGGGTTGAAAGAAAATTGGGGTTTGGAGGGAACTAAGGTAAATAATTCCCCCCCAATCCATTTCCCCTCCATTAAAATTAGAAAACCAAACAAGGGGAAAAATTCCCCTCCCTTCCCCTCCCTTCCCTTCCCCTCCTTTAACCTCAATCCAAACAGGGTGTAAATTTTTTTCTAGGAGCATTAACAAATCATCCTAAGCGTACATCAGATCTAAGTTGAATGAACTCCACCTGGTTTTATGATATCTCTAATAGTCAACAAGGTTAAGAACCTATAGATAACTTATCATAGTTACAGTATGTAGATTCATATTGGCTCCCTAAAATAACACTTCCTTTCTGCAGATAGCTTATCATAGTTACACTATGTAGTTTCAAATCTACAACTAAATTTCTGCTAACCACTACGATTTCTTTTGAATCCTATATCTTAATTCTCAATGGCTTAATTGTTTAGAACTTTCGGAATTTCTGATCAATCTTGCCTTGGATCTCAAAAAATATAAAATCAAAGATTCTAACAGTTCCCATAGCTTACTTTTCTTTCACAGGATTGTGTGGTCATTAAATAATTGGACTGTGCAATTAGCACATTGTTAAGTGTTGATCTTTACACTTATTGCAACTGCAGGTTCAGCAGCAATTCCATGTTCTTTTAGAGCCTCTTTTCACTTTGTGATTGTATTGTATCTGATAACTACATTTCCTCTTTTTTCTAATTTCTCAAGTTTTTGTTCATTTTAATTGAATATCTCCCTTTTCCAAATGACAGACATAGGTGGACAGGTCGGTATGAGGCTCATCTTTGGGATAAAAGTACTTGGAACCAGAACCAAAATAAGAAAGGAAAACAAGGTAAGTGTGACAATTAAACCTCATGCCAAGCAGATTACATGAATATCTATGATTGCAAACTTAAAATTCCAGTGGCTATTATGTAAATTTTTCTGCAATTTATTAAAATTTGAAAGACCAACCTACAAGAAACTATATAGTTCTTGTAGATTGGTGTTTCATGATTGTGTTATAGAAAGCTGAAAGGAAATTTTAAATTCTCTTGTACTAACTCAGATTCTTGAAAGCTGAAAAAATGTTTATAATATGTTATTATTTCTCAATTCTCATGTACTAACTCAAATTTCTAATGTGCATGGTATTCTTGGCGCTTGAACTATATCTCCAGTGTACTTAGGTATACAACAATTTTTGAGTCACCAATAATCATCTGATTGTCATATGTTTCTTTATTCTTGAAATTCATTTATTTATTGCTCCCCACATTCTGATTCTTCTCAGGCGCTTATGATGATGAGGAGGCTGCTGCTAGAGCATATGATCTCGCTGCTCTAAAATACTGGGGTGCTGGGACACTTATTAATTTTCCGGTAAGGATTACTTAGAACTGTCTATCCTTTCTGGATATAGTATAATGAAACCTTTTGCTGATGTAGGATGAATGTAGATCTTATTAGACTAAATAAGTACTTGTGTTTGATACACATTAAATCTAAGATATGATATTAGTAAAATGGAGTTGAAATTTTGAGGCACTATTCAGTTATTAAAAAACTTGGATCAAATTTCATTTTGTTTTACATGCTTGAATTATGATGCATCATGAATATAAGATTCTAGCACTTGAGCATTAAGAGCTATTTGACACCACATGTCTGCTCATGAGCTCATCTTGATGCACGGCATTGATACAATTTCATTTGAACCATAAAAAGGTCTAGGACATCAATTGTTGTGGTTATTCCCTCATGGTTTGCACCATATATAGTATCCCAAAAATTGGGGAAGAACCTATTTTAGCCACTATCAAACAAATGAATTGACTATGCAGTCAATGATAATTAGACACTGATTCTTCACATCTTGATAGTTAAACAGCTTGTCAGGTTTCAATTGGTTAAAGCTGAAGCATACAGAATTCAATTGATAAAACCTATATTTTAAAACTTTAGTTCCTTATTGCCATTTGTTACATTTGTATTTTTATTTCAGTCATCATGTATTGGGTTACTGATGTCCTGAAAGTGTATAGTGTAAAGAGTACAATATTTGCAAATGACACTACGTGAATATTTCTCGTGTCCTGTTGACACCATTGACTATCAGATATGAATTGCCACCATCTTTACGAATCAAGTGTTTGCACAATTTCATCAGTATGTAATTCTAGACACTCACAAATGGTAAACCATTAGTTTGCTGTTTTTATGGAAAGAACAAGCATGAAGTCTCTTGCTTATGGTTTTAGTGATATAGTACTGCAAGGATTAGTTGCAACGCTCTCTATCTTGTAGATTTTTTTCAAGTCTATTCTGGTTGTGGTACATCATGACACTTTAAAGCAGTAATCCTTCCTAAGTTGGACTTTGGTGATCATTCTCATCATGCTTCCTTTATCTCTACCAAACAGGTCACAGATTATGCTAGAGATCTTGAAGAGATGCAAACAGTCTCAAAGGAGGATTATCTTGTGTCTCTGAGAAGGCACGTACATTCTTTGGCAATTGGGTGTTTATTCCACTTGTAGTCTCGGTTTCCTTTACTCCCTTTCATATGGTGTTTCTTTTATTATTTTGCAAGCATAGATGTCATCTAGTGATGACAATGAACTAATTAGAAGTGCTAGAATGTGGATAAAAAGAAATCCATCTTAACATGTTCAGCACTAACATAAACATTTTGCAGAAAAAGCAGTGCTTTTTCAAGAGGATTTCCAAAATATCGTGGAATTTCCAGGTACACATTGATTATAGATATGGCCTATATAGAAACCTTTTATTTTAAGCAAAACTTGGTTCTTATAGTAGCAGGCAACCTCAAAATAATTGGTGGGAAGCATCTTTTGGACAAATTCCAGGGAACGAGTATTTTAGCAATTGTAGTAAGTCCACTAGATAACTCACTTCAAAGTTCAAACTAAAATAAAGTTGTTGAAAATTAAACTATAATGTATCGGATACGATGGATGGATAACTTGATTACTCCCTTACAAGGTACAAGCAGCGATGCAGCTACTGATGGAAGATACTCTGGTATTGCTGCCGGCATGGAAAGGAAAATAGATCTCACAAGTTATATCAGGTGGTGGATGCCCAATAAGTCTCGTCAAACCAAATCAGCATCAACTGCAGAAGATGTTGGCCAAGAACTTCAAATGTTAGAATGCTCAATGCAGCCAACTGAGCCATATAAGCTTCCTTCGCTTGGGCTTCCTCCAAGCAGAAAAGTTTCTTCACAAAGCTTGTCTGCATGTAACATCCTATCTCAGTCTCAGTCCTTCAAGAGCTTCCTGCAAAAGTCATTAAGCTCAGGAGATATCAAGGATCATAGTACACAGAAAGACTTGGACAAAGAGAAGCCTATCCCCCCATTGTTTTCCGGTTGTGGGCTTGACATATCAGGAGTGAGCTTAGCATTGAACGAATTTCCTATGCCAAGAACGGCATACCAGTTGGGTCTTCTTTCTGCTCCACTGAGGACTAACTATCCTATTGATCCAGTCAATGAATCTGTATGGACAAGTCTTGTTCCACCTTCTGGGCAACCTACGGGAGCAACAGTTCTACCTTCTCCTTCACCTGCATCTTGTGATATTTAATTGCGAAAACTTTTAAATCCTTTTAAATTTCTCCGTTGCAGCTTAGAAAGAATGGAATAAGTAGTTATGCGTATGTATACCAATGCCAGGAATTATTGATAAATCGCACATCAATTTCTATTAAGTGATGCCAGCATTGATGGTAAAGTGAGAATTCACTTGACGCACACCATGCTATTGGTTGTGTCAAGAATATTTTACAAAGGCAGTGTATGCTTATCCATCCGATCTGTTGCTTAAAGGTGGTTTGGACTTTGGAGTATCACAGTTGAGATGGTAACTCTTTGCTAAACGAAAATGTAATTTGACAAGAAAATGTTTTATGAGCAGGAAAATGTTTTATTAACCATGTCCATTGAAAACTAATAATAGGACCCAATTTTGCTTGCTGGCATCCTTATGCCAAATTTTTGTGGAAGTACAAATTACACAGATTAAAGTTATCGAGTAAATATTTTCCAGGGCATCGTACGAGGAATAGAACTTGTGTGGAGAATATCATAGTTCTTTTTACTAAGCAACAATCGCGTGTTGGAAAGTGAATAAAACGAAAATATAAATCAAATATATTTATTACATGTCTGATTTACTCAATTGATGAATGAACATAGGTAAGATGCGTAATTGTCACGTCACTTAATAAAAATATTCTTCGATTCTCCATCAGATTTATTGTAGTGAAAATCTGCACACAAATTTTGTCAAAAACCTCAGGGTCCCATACTCCCATGGACCAGCATTTTTTAAAGATAACATTACAGGATTGACCATTTAAGTGGAATAATGTTCAGGATTTCTCTACAGGATTGACCATTTACTATTTTCATTACACCCCTCTGAATTTGAATTTGGCATATATATCCTATAAAACTAAAATTTTTGCAAATAGTCTGTATATAATAGGAAATAGCACATATGGCAATCTCAGAATGAATATATCAACACTTCCTCAGCAAATTTCCAACCGACATATGCAAGCTAATTAATTGGGTCGTATCTCTGAAACAGTAGAAAATGTTATGATAAATATAAAAATAGCAATGCATTGTAAAATAAGATAACTGATCGTTGAAAACCTGCTTCCACATTTTGTTTA
This sequence comes from Canna indica, assembly GCA_034359265.1. NCBI lineage: Eukaryota > Viridiplantae > Streptophyta > Magnoliopsida > Zingiberales > Cannaceae > Canna > Canna indica. Next base: position 3,040,922 of record CP136891.1, read on the forward strand.
GTGCACATGTACTAACATTGCATCAATCCACTCGCAAAAATATACATTAAGATCAATACGAGTTTTGAAAAAGTACAGTGTTTTAAGGTTCTTAGTACAGTATGGTAATACACTATTATCCTAAGCATAAGAGTCCATATGTGTGACACAAAATATGCACATATGGACTTCATAGGAACAGACTACGCACACAAACTATATACTGGAAAAGTCACACTTGGATGATTACTACAAATAAAAGAATGCCTACTGACTTCACACTCACCCCAACAAACAAGGATTGCTCATCAACAAATAGCAAAGCAAGACCACTCACAATACGACTGCAAACCAATAAAGAAACAAGATACCGGGTGCAAAAAACAGCAAGTCATTAAGCAATTTGCATAGTGGAAGGAACCAGATAAGTCTCATGACTGCAGGATGGACAAGCTTAGAAGAGATCCACCTTCCTTTTCTGCATATCTTGTTTCCACTTGGGTTGCTGATAAAATGCCTCTTTAGTCATACACAGGATTGCCTCAAATTCAGCATCAGATAAGTAGGCCTGGTGCAAAAGTAGTTCAATGGAATATTGACTTTTTTTAAAAAATTATCTTACATATTTATTCAGCAAAGAATAATTCAATTCACAAACCTCTCTTCTTTTGTAATCAATTCCTCGGACAGGATTGCTGGACTTGGCTTTTAGACGCTCATAGCTGAAGGTAGTTTCACCCCCATTTTCATCTACCTTTGGATCTTCTGCCACCTCAGGATCTGCACCATTGCTCTCTGATACAGGGCCATCTCCTTCTGTGGATTCTTTCTCTGTTGAAAGCTCAGCTGTACCCTCCAAATCTGAGGCCACGCATCCAGTCTTAGATTTTGAAATAGGTGATGAGAGCATTACTTACAAATAGAAACATAAAGGTCATCCATTAGTAGGTCCTTAATAGTTAATATGATGAGAGATTATGGAGGGTTTGAGGCTTAGTGATTCAATGGAAACTGCAAGATTAACACAAAGGTATAGGTACACTATATAGGATGCATCACAATAATGTTAATGGCATTACCATTTACTGTCACAGGTGGACCAGGGGAAGGGCTTCTGCTGGTTCTTGTGGTAGAGGTGTCGGATTCGCCCTTCTTTTGTTCAGCGGTTAAAACAGAAGACAATGCAGCAACTGCAGCTGCTCGCTGTGACCCTTGGCTAAGTCGTGATGGCTTTGGAGTTGCATTTTTATTATTTGAAGATGGATTAAATGCAGACGATAGTGCTGCTAAGGCTGATGCCCTTTGAGTGGGTCCATCATGCTGCACAGCAGCAGATTTAAACTGCAACAATTCAAAGAGACAAACAATTAGTGAAAATCAGCACTGAATATTTTTCATACTGATCCATAAGAAAGTGTTTTTTTACAGTGCATGTAACTATCTATATAATATGTTCACCAATCAATTGAAACCCAGAAGATATCCCGTTCAGTTCATTTTGTAAAAATAAGCAACTAAAATTGAAGTTTCAAGCTAATACAACTAGACTAACCTAAGAAAATGGTCCATATTAGAAAGGTTGACATGACCAGTAAGAGAAAAGAACTTAGTCTTTTTTCTTGATTCAATCAATAAGAAGACCACTATAACTGGAAATGTACAAAAGCACCAGATATAATAGCTCTACTAAACCAACCCACAGCTTATTTTAGAATCTTAACAAAATAATTATAGCAAATATTTCTTGAAAAACCCAGCAATTAAGGGCGAAGCTTAGCTTCCTATATAAGGTGATGCAAGCATGTTTTGATGCCACTAGATCTAAGATGGGAACTCATGCTTGTAGTAACATGATCAAAATGCTTCACCATTGGAGTGGTCGAGATACACCATATTGTATTAGTTAGAGATTCAAAGTGCAAGGAGACAAACACCTCAGAAGATAACCCCCAGAGGTGATGAAAGGGTAATCCATAACCTTTATAAATTAGAACATGAAGGAATTTGAAGTTGGAGCATATCACCAGACAAATAACTAGACTTATATTTACACTGACAAACGGATAACTCTAGAAAATAAAAGAAAGTTATAATCAAATGAGGTTACATCTTTTTTTTTTCTCAGTCACAATATTCATTATGCTATTTTAATACTCATAGATGTCATGTTGCCTAATCCGTGATTTTCAATCTTATGCCAATTTAAGATTGAATATGTCTTATTGCCTATTCTGTGGTATTGAAATCTCTGCATGATTCCACATAACAGTTAGCTACTAGCTACAATATACTGACTAAGATCTTGCCCCCCCAAATGATATCATACTATAAACCTAGATTAACCCATATTAATAATAAAAAGCCCGATATCTGACTCAATCTATATTTAAACCTAATAAGATAATTCTGATGATGGCCTCAAACTACTCATCATTTGGTTTTCTTGGGACTATACTGCCATGATAGTCTATTGCAAATGTGAAGGCTTATATTTCAAAATGCTAAAACAAACTGTCATCTTATTATAAATAACTCTTTTAATAACTGATTTAGTGTCAGCCAGCATATCTGATGATTAATAGTGATATAGCAGTAATAATAGCAAACAGAACCCAACTATTTGGAGTCATTGAAGTTTGTGTAAGGCACTAGGCTTATATCTGAATATACGGATTACCAGGGGCATAAAACATTTTACTTTATTTTATCTTCAAAATAACTTCAAGTGAAGTCTTTTTAGGTTTCACTCAAGACCTTGCACAATTAATCTTAATCAATTCAACCATTCTAACTGTCACATTTACGGGTTTCTTTGAGCGTCCATTTCATCCTTATTTCTATCATTTTATCCTTCGAATACTGTACATGAATTATGATATTTTAGTTTATCTTTTAGGAAAGTTGGTTATCCAATCAAATATAGCATGATATTAGAGTAGGAGGTCCTGAATTCGAATCCTTCTTGCGTCATTATTTAAAAAATACCTCCCACCTCAATTAAGTCCATTCACTTATTGATCTTGAGTCAGTCTCATCAAGTTTACCCCACCACACGTGAGGAGTTTAAGAATATCAGTGTTGTCACCAGGCGTTTGGGCGCTTGCCTAGGCTCGCAGGTGAGGCGAGGCCCGAGCGCCTCTTAACACCTCGAGGCAGGCACCTTTAATGAGGCATCACAATGCTTAATTTGGCGCCTCATTATTCCGAGGCAGCACCCACTATAAACAAAAACAATTTTTTCAACACGATTTGAACTTTGGCCTTTTGGTGGACCAATAAAGGTGCCACCACTAGGCTAAGGTTATTTTTTTGTTAATTCTAACCATTATATATAATAGCATTCTCTTTATAAATACTTCTAAACAAAAAATAAAGCTAGGACTGAAAGGTCCCAGTTTTTTCCACCGTGCCCTTTCACAAACCTTTGAATTTTTTTTATAAAATAGTCAACGTTAGCCCTCATTTTCTTCCTCACATCCTACCTTCTTCCTCACCTTATTTCGGCATTGGTGTATTAAATTTTTGACGGCAATCAATCTAGGGAATAAGACTATACTAATTTCTCCTTATTCTTTTATTGTTCGTCTTCGCTGTATTTTTTATTTCTCTTAAAATCCTAATATTCAGAACATGTTATCAACATGCTTTGTTCTGAAATAACTTGTGAACATTCTATACCTCTAGTTTTTAGTAATAACTTCTAAACATATTGATATCATGTGTTGTTCTGAAATAATTTCTAAAATCCGAACTTGATATATGTAGAACATGTTCATAACATCTTCTAGTCTTAATCTGACATAACATACATAACATCATCTTCTGAACATTCAATATATATTGAGCGCCTCACTTCCCCGGGGCGAGCGCCTAGCGCCTCGGGCAATAAGAGACCTTGGCGCCTTGGAGCGCCTAAAGCCCCGTAACAACACTGAAGAATATAAATGCATAGATTGATCTCTTCCCTGAGAGCTTAAGCGTTTGGGAAAGTTGGCCATCCAATCAAAATTTAACAATATCCAACTCAACATCCTCATTAATGATACACTATTACTTTTTGTATGCAATGTTTCTTAACTGCCCAATGATATGATCTATAAAGCATTGATCTTAAAATTGTTTTATAAAATTCTCCTTTTTAATCTTAAGAGCACAGATGAACACAAATTCCATAAGCCTTTCTCCACTTTAGCCACACAGTTTTTGTTCTATGAAAAAAATATCTTCATCGGATTATTTCATCCTGTTGAACAATAGCTTAAAATATCCACAACTCTAAATTTCTCCTCCATCTTAACTACATAATGAAATTATCCCTTTTAATATTACATAATGAAATTGTTGGAATACTCAGGATGCCATCATATATAGCTCTATTTTAATCTTTTTCTTCCCCATTTAGGTTGTTGCTAGCTTGGCAGCATTACTAATTGAATGTCATTAGCTAATCCCAATTATAAAATAGATTGACTGTTGATGGGTTTAACTGTGAAAGTTGGTGAAAACATACCTCGGAAGCATGCATAAAAGTGCCAAGCATATGTGATAGTTTCTTCTGGAAAGAATTCCCTTGAACCTGCATTACGTAGAAGCATATCTTAATTTATGCTAGTGTGACACATTCAATATGCATCAGAGCAAAAAATTAATTTTTCTTCCTATCACAACCACAACAATATAAGCAAGTGAACTGGAATTGCATCTAGATTGAAGCCTATGTGATCTTTACACAAAATTTGGCAACCAATCATGCCAAACCTAAGCACCTAATAAGCTACAAAGAAAAGGACAAATGTGTCGGGAAAAATACATATAATTAGGTTACAACAAGTTAACTTTGGGTAAGAAGAAAGAAGTGGGTGTTAAGAATTTAATGCATAGATTGGTATCTTTTCTAATAGCTTAAGCTTTTGAAAGAGTTAATCATCCAATCAAATATAAAAATGATAACAACGCAAAAGGTCATGAATTCAAATCCTCCAAGCATCAACATTTTTTTATAAAAAATACCTCCACTTAAATTAAGTCAATCCATGTCTTAGGCTTGGGTAAGTATCTTTCAAGTTTAGTGCCCACACATGAGACGAGTGTTAGGAACATAAATGCATAGATTAGTCAATTTCCTAACAACTTAAGTTTTTGAAAAAAAATATTCATCCAATCAACTTGAACAGTGGGTATCACCAAAAAATCTTGATAAAAGTTTAGAAATCTGTACTTTTCAGAATAGTGGTTCAAGTGGATATTGTACAAGAAATCTAAAAAATAGGTCATAGTATTCCAATGTTAACTGTTAGAGATTGTCCAATGTCCACTTAGAATTCACTCTTCAGTATTGGAGTTCCCAAGTGCCTCATTGGGAGCAGCCTTGTCCACGGGCACCTCCAATACAAGTTCTTCACATCCAACCTTTAATATACGAAAACTTTTTCCATATTATATCATTTTAAGAGGTTGCTGGCAGGGGTATCCAGACCAAGATTTAAACATCTTTAAAATGTTTTTTTCTAAAATGAATCCAACCAAACAAAAAGGTACATTTGAAGGAAGTTCTATTTTATTTTACTATTTATAAATATAATTTAACTTAAAATTAATTTAAAATAAAATTAATTATACAAAATAATAAAAGCTTCAATTTTTTGTTTCAGTTTGGTTTTTTGGGGTTGACTCAGAATCTGAAATCCCCTAATTGCTATAGGAAAGATATCTAGTGTTTCCATGAGGATCATTAACCGGAAGTCCAGAACATTGACTTGTCTTCAATTATCTCTCTTAGATGAATTTTATTGTCCATAGAATCAATAGCATAATATCAAATACCAAAAAAATATACAACACACCATAGCTTTTGCACTATCCCAAGAGAAGTATGTTGTGAAGAAACAAGGTTCGTTTCCCTCAGTAATTCTGTAGAGAGGTACATCTGGGGATAAACCATCTAATGACACTGCAAGCTCTATGTATTTCTGGAGAGAAAAAGGTTAGTTAAATTAAACTATTGGAACACAAATAGAACATATTCTATATGGAAAATGAAAGAAATTGCACTGTCAATACCTGTCCTATATCGAATGCCTTTTGCTTCTCTTTGGAATCAACTGACTGTCCAATCCAGACAAAGACCTCAGCATGGGTATCAAATAGCAGCATGTCTTCAGTCAACAAATCATCTTGAGAATAATTGAAAATCTCAGAAACCTGCAACAAGAAATATACAAGAAAGATGAGAAAGTGCAACAACAAATAAGTTTCCATATCAAATATTATGGTTGGGGGCAATCAGTTACACACCTCTAGTTTTCCTGGAGAAGCATCATGTGACCACATATGAACATAAGATTATTCTTAAGAACATTAGACTCAAGACAAAAAAAAAATTAAAGTACATATCGAAAATTATAAAAGATATGTGTTGCAAATTGAACCAACCTTTCTTAAATGAGAAGCTATACAAGTGAGAATCTCTAACAATGTCTTGTGTGATCTTTTTGCTGGTGAAGCTTTGCTTCCCACCAAGAGGAAACCAGAAAGTAGAGCTTTCTGTTCCCTCCTTGACATGCTTCAATGCAACACCTGACTGCAGGACATTAAAAAAATCTTGTCAATTTAGACGTTAGGAAAAAAAGGGTCTTAGAGTTCTATTATTGTATCCATGCATGTATATGCATATGGATACACAATTTGTGTAGATTCACACATGGATTACATTCCCGTTCATATCCCCCCATGGTATGGACTGGTCTGAGCATAATCCAGTACTCAGACTAATGGTGTATTAGACAATTCAGTCCAAACAACATGTACCATACAAGTCAGCACAGATATAGTGGCAAGTGGCTAGCTTTTATAGCTGGAGTCTAGCTCCAATCACTAAAATTGGATAACTTAGTCATTCTTTTCAAATTCAAAGGATTTACTGCCTATATAAGGAGGACCGCTCAACCCCCATTTCTTAGCTATTCACCTCTCAACTCTCTCAACCATGTCTCTCAACTTTTTTTCTCTGCCAATTTCTAATAGCTCTTCAAATTTAAGCTTTAGATGTATCCATCTTCAAATTTAAGATTCCATACAAGTGAAGATTCATCCTAAAAGGTAATTCCTAATTTTAGTGTCTTCAGTTCAAGTTCATCCTAAGTTTCTAATTGGATTCATAATCATCAATTACATTGAAATACTAATATTTACTCAGTTATGGTCCAGTTAAACACTAGTACCATACTGTTCTGAGCCCAGACCAGTATCAATGCTGGACCAATATTTTAAACCACAGAAATATAAAGGGATACTGTCATTGAGTGGTTTGCTTTTCTCAAATCAAAATATGGTACACTGGAGAGTCTAGACTCTCGAGTTCTCTTACATAAGCCAAAGTAAATTGATCTCTACTACAAGCAAACAAACCTTATTGAGAAAACTTTATTGTTTCTTATTAGTTGAAATAAATCATCATCCCTTCATACTCAAAACCCTACATGCTTAGAAGTAAAAAATATACGATAAGGCATCTAAGAGAGTCTAGAACCATACCCACACATCACAAACAATTTGCACTAAGATCTGTCAAATATAAACCAAGCCAAAACTGAATGCACTTATTTTTTTCCTTTTTGTTTGAGGAAAATGGACAGTAAGGTTCACAACAGAATAGCTGAATTAGAAATGTTTCTGGAGCATTTCTAGAAAGGTATATCTCAAAACAAAATCCAACCAACATAAGCAGCACATAGGTATTACAAACCACCGGATCAAAATACAAACTTCAACCTGTGTAGTTGAGTGATTTTAAATTGATCCTTTAAGTAATATGTTAAAAATTTGAACCACTTCTGCACTTTGTTTACCAAGCACCAAAAATAGGAAACTCTAGGTTGTTTCTGTTAAAAGCTATTTCATACATGTTCACGGACGGTAACAAAAATCTCATCTAGCAAGAGCACGATTATGAAACTGACAGAGAGACAAAGGTGGGCACACTACCACTTATCATATAGACATGTTCCTTACCTGCATCATTTCCACCCATCTTGCCCCATGTGAAAATTGCTAAGGAAAATTTCTATAAGAAAATTCCATACAAACGCATCCAAGAAACTTTTAGTCCATATGTGACTATGTAGTGTCACAGTCTTAGAGATGAGAAATACCTCACTTAAGATTCAAAGATCCAAATTTGAGTTGCAAGAATAATGTATGTATCTATACAAGGAATTTTGCAGAATTCATATCTTCAAAAATTGTAGTCTTGTCCGAAACTAAGCTTAGTTTCGTCAATAAAAATTACAACTGACTGTAACATGTCTTGAATTAGATCTTATTTCCATCTATTTTTCTTGTATTTTTTTCCCATCACATGCTATGTCAAAGAGTAACATACATTTGTTTGTCAATTGATCATGGTATATGACTTTAGAAAACATTTTAATTTAGATACAATTTAGGCATGTCAAGATAGACTAGTTGAAATTATTATCAACTAGATTGATTGTGTACAAAATGGGAAAAAAGAGAGGCTATAGGCTATAACTCTGGCTTCATGATTAGGTGCAGACAACAGAATACCTCGTTACCATTTGTGCAGGCTCAACTTAGAGCAAGTAAAATATTTTTAATCAAGATCTAACTAAAAAGGTAAAGGTTTAAGTTAAAAAACCTTTAACATTCCATGATTTGTAAGACAAACCTTAGCGCTATGGTATTTGAGTCACAGAGAAAATCTCTCTATTACCAAGGATAATACCACACATTGAACCTCTCAGCTTGCACAGGAGGAGCCTACTGAAATAGCTGCTCCCTTGGAGGATAAGCCTCATGCATTCAGATTCCCTTACAATATCCATTTTCAATTGACTAATGGGGATACCCACATTTGGCATTATCAATTGAAAGAGTAAAAAGGATAATATTGAGCCAAGATATAATAGAGTTCTGTACACTTTACCTTTAAAAATTCTGCAATTTGTACAGCCCATTGTTGCTGCTCAAAAGTACTTGAACTACCATTCCATATGAACAGTGAATTCCCAGATTGCAAAACAAAGCAATCAGTGGAACTTAATGATGTGGCCACCTAAAACAAAAACATCATATGTTGTTAAAACTGTAATGCTCGTGTATACAATTTCATATTCAAATGCACATAAAATAGTATGCCATTGAAAACTGAAGCTAAACAAGATGTTTTTGACACAAAGAAGGAAAAGTAAAACATCAGAGAGAGTATGTTGACTAGCATAGCAGTTACATGCCATGCAACATAATGGCTTCTGGAAATCCAATGCTTATTTTATATGGTAAGTTGGTAACTGCGGTAGCAACTCAAGAGCAAGGTTTTTCTTCTTATGCTTTCAGGCTGTTACTATTGGATTTCAGGATGCAGAAGCTTCAAACTGATAAAATGCAGAATAGATTCACATGAGCATACCGCATCAACTTGAACTGCTTTATTGTTATGGACTGATGTACCAGTTACTTGGATTAGTGCAATGCCATCAGAAGTATAAGTTTCATCATTAAGATTCTTGTCTGCAATGAATTTCTTGTAACCAAGGCTGATTCCGCCCTGTGCACCAAAAGAGAAGGTTTAGTCAACAAGATAAAAAAACCATTCTTTTGCCAAGAAAAAGAATGAAATAATCAAATCCAGAAAAAATCTGGTATGTTCATTACTATACACCACAGAGATGGCAAAAATTCTAGAGTATAAGCACCTTCAACACAATCATTGGCTGAAACAGAGCAATGAATTGTGGTGGTTCTTTCCCTTGAAAAATTCGACCCTGCAGCAGACATGAAGTTGATTAAGCTGCTTCTGATACATGTCTGAAAAGAAAAGTTCGAGAAAATAAAGAACCTGCACAGGTCTTCCTTTTAAGGAACCCCACATTGTATTAGCCAATCGAGTTGCCATCATTTGATCATCCTGGCAGAAATCATTATTACGTTATGATATGAAATATACCAAGTCTAGAAGTATTGATGGTTTCATGCAACATGAGTTATGTAACTCTTGTAGAAATGCAATTTTGTTAGACTAAGGTATGCAGTCACCTGGAAGGCCCATATGTCAACCTGAATAACTAAATATGCAGAAAAAATGTAGCAAATTTAGAACACAAGATAAAGAATTAGGAGGTGAATTTCTCAGTAGTAGAATCACATAATTCAGGTGCCACCTTTTGTCAAGGGTCAAAAGGGAAACGTTCCTTTCGGTTATATGGTCTAACAACAATGCCCATACAGGCAATTTGTTGGGCTAGGGGCAACCAAACTGTTAGTTATATTCCTAGTTAGTATGCTGTTCCTGAATTTGAAGGAAATGATTGAGAAAATTACATTAAAAGATAACTGAGATTTACCTTGAACAAAAGAAGATCCATTTGTTTCTAAATATTGTCACCAGTTTCTATTGCACGCTTAATTATATCTTGTAAGAAACCAGGTTTCGTTATTATGAAACCATTTGGGGATGGGTTCAAGTGGAAATAATACTCAAGTTGGATTCAGGCTAGTTATGGGTTTTATGACTTGTTAAAAAGTTTTATAAGTAAAGGGAGGAAAGCGTTACTACAAGTCTACAACAACAACAACATCGACAACTAAACCTCAATCTCATACTAGATGGGGTCAGCTATATGGATTATGTGTCTCCACATCCCTTTGTTCAAGGCGAGATCCGCCACAATATCTAGTAACTGTAGAATCCTTAGACACTATTTCTCTCCACGTAATTTTAGACCTACCTCTACTCTTCTTCCTACCTTCTACTACTAAACTACCACATTTTCGAACTAGGGCACCTAGGTCTCCGTAGCACATGTCCACCTCTACTCTTCTTCCTACATTCTACTACTAAACTATCACATTTTCGAACCAGGGCACCTGGGGTCTCCGTAGCACATGTCCAAACCATCTTAGACGACCTTCTGCTCGATGTATTCATTTCTAATCTTGTCCAATCTTATATGATCACTCATCCACCTTAACATCCACATTTCAGTCACATTCAACCTATGTATATGTTGAACTTTAGTTGCCCAACACTCGCTCCCGTATAATCTTGTCCAATCTTATATGGCCACTCATCCACCTTAACATCCACATTTCCGCCACATTCAACCTATGTATATAAACTTTAGTTGCCCAACACTCGTTCCTGTATAGCATGGCTAGTCTAACCGTTGTTCTGTAAAACTTTCCCTTCACTTTGTTAGGTATGTTCTTGTCACATAGCACACCTGTGGAACTTCTCCATTTCAGTTATCCTACTTTGGTTCTATGGGTTACATCTTCATCTATAATCCCATCATTTTGGAAAATAAAGCCTAGGTATTTAAAATGACTATACTTAGGCACTACTACACCTAAACTCACAAGTCACATCCCCTCAATCCCTCTTACTTAGGCTAAAATTACAGCACATATATTTCGTCTTGCTTCTACTTAAAGGGATGGAAAGCGATAGAAGAGAAAAAAAGGAGAGAGAAGGGGAAAACCATTCCCTTGTTTGCATAGCATCAAGAAGGGAAAGGAAAGTTAGTAGCCATACTAGGCTGTACATGCAGTACAAAAAAGGTAACCATACCGGTACCAACCCAGTACAACAAAATGTTTGTACTGCCTAGCACTAAACAGTGTTCTAACTTCCAACAGCATTTAGAAGTGTTTGGGGTCTGTAGAAGCCCCCAAATGATCTCAAACTCTGGATCTCTTCTATACATGTTCAGATGTTCTTTAGTTCTCTCAAAACTCCTTCCAACTCTCTCGGATCCCTCATTCAATCATAGTGCCATTGATTTCTCTGAGGGATGATGATGCATGACATTCTTCATTTTTCAATAAAAATTAGTAGGGATCTTCAGTTTCAGATCATTCTGTTTCTAACTCTACTAGTTAGTTATACCAAGTTGGTTGAGTTTACTTATTTAAACTTTTGAAAATTGTAACCTACTTGTGGGAGGTAAAAGAGAGTATTCAGTTCAACAGATGCTTCTCAATAATATAGAGAAGAATAAAAAAGGGTACAACATGAGTGGAACAAAATAATAATAACTACTCACTAAAAGACAAATAGGAAATATAACCAATTCTAACACTACTTAATCATGTTATTTGAGTGTGTGTTCATTTGCATGGTTTGCATCCAATTTAGGCTCAATCCAACACTTTTTTCTTTGTTTTGCAAATAGAACTACCAAAAACAGATTTTGTGGAAATGAAATGACTTGTTTGAAAACAAATCGTACCACCCAAAATTCCAAACAGAACTGTGAGGTTACTTATCGGGTGGTACAACCTGGTACTTTGTTGGTACCGTAGATACCGGGCGGTACTTATCGGGTTGGTCCCCCCGGTATGGCCCCAACAGCTAGTTTACTAGTCGTTGGGGTCTTTTCCCAATGGCTCCGAACGGCTATATCGGTTTTGGAGAGTTTTGGGGATTATATAAACACACACCCCCTCCATGTCACCCTTACACACTCTCCTACGCTCTCAAACTCTCTTTTTTACTTAATCTCCTCACCAAAATGCTGCTAAAATGGTGCCAAAATCTCAATCTAATGTCGCATGGCAGCACTGCTATTACGACCCGCTTTATGGGACAACTGATCCATCAACTTCATAGGCCAACCTATTGGCCTAAAATGCTTAAGCTGAAGTTGATGGGTCAGTTATCCCATAAAGCGGGTCGTAATAAAATGGTATCAAAGCAGGACCTAGTCCTCGGCATGGTGAGGGAGCCTAGGTGAGAAAGGGCTGCCCAGGTGGTGGGGTGGAGCCGCTACTAGGCTAGGCCTAACATGCCACCGACTTGGATGTGATTCTAGGCTATGTGTTAGACTCGAGTTGAGTCTTGACGAGGACGTCAAGACATAAGTGAGGGAGATTGTACTACCCCAGTTTAGTCCCACATTAGGTGTATATTGGATGTGGTGTTGGCTTATAAGGCTTGATGGGTATGCTATCATCAACTTCACCTTAAGCATTTTAATTAGGCCAATAGTTGAGGCCTGAGAAGTTGATGAGTCGGTTATCCCATCGAGCATGTCGTAACAACTGTTGTTGGTTGGAGAAGAAGCACCACCGGAATGTCTCCACTGTGATTTCATTTCTCGTGCCGGAGGAATCACCCGATTGAAGCAACATATGACCGTAGGTTATCCCGACATGGTCAAATGCAACAAAGCACTAGCAGAGGTCCGAAAGCTCTTCAAGGAATTGCTCGACAACAAATGAGAACAACATGTTCGGGATGCCGAAGAAAGACAAGAGTTCGACCGATGAGCTACAGAAGACGTCCGCTATGACCAATATGAGGGTCGTGGTGATGATGCTGAGGAGAATCAAGCTTGCAGCTACTATCCATGCTTCATTGAAGCAACATGCATTCGAGCAAGATAGTAGGTATTATCCTTGATCTCATTTTGAGTATGGTAGCGACAGTGGCGGCACCAGCAGCATCAGCTAGCAATGAATCGAAGTGGTTCAATTCCCTCTTATCCTCATATTGGCTGGAGTTCCAGCATGAAGGCACCTTCAAGTTCAACCCAGGGTAGCGGCCATCTAAGGCTTCTTCAGTTCCCTCGGACAAAGCGGTAGGAAATCTAATATTGATATGACTAACCTTGATTCCAGGGCTTTTCCTTCTCAAGCACCGAAGTTCTTATCTTGATGCAGAGGTGGACGAGATTCGACAATGGATAGATAGCTTTAAGAGACAGTGGGAGGATTACGACTGCACATTGATGTGTGATTGTTGGACCGGACCAACCTGAATGAGCATCATCAACTTCCTAATCTATTGCAATAGGAAGGTGGTTCCATATCAACCAAAACCAGGAGGGGGACCAACAACCTTGCAAGATTATCATCATGATATGTTGAGTAGCTTGCAAATCTAGTTTCTACTCATATGACTATACAGATACATGGACTAGTGCTGGGGCTCCCACTAAAGAAAATCTCATGTCAATGTGGTATTCTGGATGCCAAAACATTGTGACGTGGGAGAACTTCAAGATGTGGGCATTGGAGACCTACATAATCGAGCTTACTCGTGTTGGTCCCGTTGAGATGGCTAATTTCTATGACAGTTGTCATTCTTCCACATTTTAAAATGTATTTGACTATTTGTATTCTTCTTATTGAAATTTGAAGATGAAAATTTGAAGAAAATGTATGTATTAGATAATATTTGAGAAATTTATGGATGTTTTTTTACCATTTCTTGGTAAACTATGGTGTTTTATAGCTTTAAACTGTATTTTGAAGTTCAAAACTATATTTTCCACCATGAAAAATAAAAAATAATAACGAGACACTCGGTACAGGCCTGTTTGTACCGGCCCGTACCGACACTTGGTACGGTACGGTACCGATATATACCGGTACCGGCCAGCCATCGAAATCAGTATCGGTACCGGTATTTTAAACCATGGTTTGCAGTCTTGCAAATTTCCTCTATCCGGGAGTAAGAGAGTTTTTTCATATTGAAGTACAAGTTGAGAATTATGATATGAGAGTTTCTTTCATCTCAGATATTGTTGGAAAAATTCTAGGATAGCAAGCTCATCAAATTGAACTTCACATAAAGATGAAGGATTATAAGAAAAAGCATCATAACATAGTAACATAGAGTCAATCAAAGCTCCAAGATACATGAGACCTAATTAGAGAACTTTAGTGACCATGCAAAACTAACTGATTGGTTTCATCAAAGAGTGTAATAATTAGATTAAAAGAACCTAAAATTCAACACAGATCAAGTCTTGAAGTGTGTATCAACCAAGTCAAAGATCAGATTATGACCATGACAACTGACAGTGAAATCATTTCGAAGGAAGAGTGGCCATTGTGATTACCTGAATACTATCTTTTCCCATCCAACAGGTTAAGAAGTAGTCCTCTTTCTTCTCACCAGCATGATATGTATAAAGCACAATATAACAGTCTCCACTATAAAATTTGCCAATTTCTTCCTTTGGAACAGGATTTTTGGCACTACCATTAATGCGCCAAACCTAAGAGTACTTTTGTAGATTAGAATTCAGAAGAAACAAGGACCATTAGCATCACAAAAAGGTATCAATAGGCTGAAAGAAATGAAAAAAAACCTCTAGCTTTCCTCCGCCTTCGAGCAAAGGAGGAACTTCCTCATTTGTCGGAGTGCCTTTTGAAATTCCCTTGAAATCAACACCTTGTTGCTTTAACAAAGCTACACAAACATCAATTGGCATAAAATTAGGGACAAAGAACAAAAACAAAAACGATTTTATCAGAAAAAGTTTTGCTAATACCTGCAACTTTTCCCCTCCCCTCCTCTCCACTAGAAGCCCCTGTTCCTGTCACTGTACCAGCTGGCCATGACTCAAAATTGGACTTGAATGCATGTGTTTCATAACCTTGGATAACTTGAGTAATTCGTGTTGTTCGTGGTCTATTTTGACTCATAAGGAAATCCTAAATAGAAGTCATATGGAGTACCTATGTTTAGACCATCTAGTACAAGAATTTGTTAAAAAATAAAATGGTTCTACCTCAGCAGCTTTGCTGGCAGCTTTTCTCTCCTCAACTTGTGTCACTCGGCCAACCCAAACAAATATCTCAGCACCACAGTCCAGTAAATAGCATTTATAGTTTTCCAACATTGCTTTAGAAAGTATGCTCTCCTCCAACTTTAACTGACCATCAGTGATACTATAAAAGTGATTGTAAATTATAATTTCCAAAGTGAAAGAAGAATAAAAATTAGCATCCATGGTAATTTGCATGTCAGTAGCACAAAAGAACATTTACAAATTGAAAATATATGATGCATATATACAAAACTGTCTTAACAAGCTGAAAATGCGAGGGTATTTATGCTTGCAATTAATAATGAAGCTTCAAGTATCCTCAGCTGATAGGCATAATCTCAAGCATGTTATGAGTCTCATGACCTCTCAAACACTTGACCGAAGTTGGTATCCATCTTAGCTAAAGCTGGTCATTCCCTAATTGATGGTGATTCTTTCTAATATGGTTACACTAATGAGATTTACAAATAAAAGAATAAGGTCAAGGATTTTGATGTTGAACTTGCAGTCATAGATTCTTCAATCATTGCTCCAACTAAAGTCCATCCACAACTTCAAGGAAAAGATAGAGGAACTAGGGCTGAGCATCGGGTGGTAGGTCGGGTCAATACCCGACCTGACCCGATCGGGTATTAACCCGAAATTTTCAAAAAAAATATACCTGACCTGACCCGATTTTTTAATCGGGGCCCGACCCGAATAACCCGAAAAAATCGGGCCCCAACCCGATTAACCCGAATTCGGTTTAGAAAAATGAAAAAATAAAATTCATCTTGAAAATGGTGATAAAAAAGGTGAACAATTGTATTAAAATTATAACCCAAGTAGGACTTGAACTCAAGATCTCCTAAACTTTATCTTCACCCTTCTAACCACAAAGCCAACACCATCTTTTATCACAATATATAATATAAATATGTATTTAATTTAAAATCAGGTCAGATCGGGTTAAACAGGGTTTTCACCCGAACCCGAAAACCTGACCTGAAATAATAGACAAAATTTTCAAAAATAAGACCCGACCCGACCCGACCCGATATACCCGAATAACCCAACCCAAAATGAATTTTCGGGTCGGTTTTTTAGGTTTTTTGGGGTCGGATCGGGTTTTGCTCAGCCCTAAGAGGAACTTCAAAGGGGCTTCATGCAAACATGAACACATTGGTTAAAAATCACTTTGGAGTTTTGTCAGATACAAACTGGTCAATGTGTCATTTCTGTGTTGATCCATACCATCAGTATGGAGACAGGATTCCAAACAGTGTCCACCACTTTCATATATATATATATTGCAAAATCAGAGATCAATGAAATTTTCATGGATCCTAATCCCAGACAGCTTAGTCACATAGTGTAGATAGTAATATAATATTGGCAGTAGGAAAGTATAAGCACGGCTCTACAGTAGAAGTGATGTGTAGCATGTAGTATGAAACCATATTTATGTTGTTGCATGATAGAGTTGAATACCTATAAAGCTTTGCAGGAGTGGTTTCCAAAACAATGTCATCTTCACTGACTACCTTTTTGCCTATTGGTGCAAAGCCACCAAAAAGGACCCAGAACTCACCAGAGTCAGACTCGGCTTGGAGCTTCCCATCATCTTTCATAAAGCAAAATTTGTTAACAGAAAGATAATATATAGAAACAAGTAACTAAGTAAGAATCAATTGCATAGTCTCACCAATGATAGCAACATCACATTTTCCTTCATGGTACTTGTCCTTCAGATATTGTACTACTTCTAAAGCTTTAGCTCTTTCTTGGATATTAGAGTTAGCACCATTGAATTGATATATTTTCTTTTCA
This sequence comes from Canna indica, assembly GCA_034359265.1. Lineage (NCBI taxonomy): Eukaryota > Viridiplantae > Streptophyta > Magnoliopsida > Zingiberales > Cannaceae > Canna > Canna indica. The sequence continues at coordinate 3,058,288 of CP136891.1, forward strand.
GCATCCAGGATAAACACATCATCATGATTCAGTGATGATCGGGCAAAAGGAACCTTTAAAATCAAGTTCAAAGTCACCACATTGGTGCAATACTTAAATTTACACACAAAGATCACATAACAGCTAATACAAAAGTTTTAGCACCTGCTTCATTCTAACAACTCGCTTTCCTCTGCAGACATATAGTCGTGTTTCAAACTTTTCCTCTTCAGGTTTTTTGAACCCAGAGGCAAAGCCTCCTTCCAAAGGTATAATGCAAGGTTTGAAGTAAGACAAAAATTTATCAGACTCAAAGCCTTGAAGTTCCCTATGCTGAACAGCACGGCCTCCAAGAACTGCATCAAGCTCAACTGTTTTAATTGCTGCTGTGCCAGCTTCATCCTGTGATCATTCATAAACTAACTAAAAAATATGAACATATATCATGACTTTTTCCTCAGAATAAAGACATAAAACTTTTTCCAATAACATTATGTATAATAGCCATACTTGGCTTGACTCTTTTCCAATCCAGAAGTGAATGTCATAAAGGTAGGCACCGCCTCTGCCCGAAGTTGTCTGCACCAAGTTACTCACCACATAAGAATATCAAACAAAGAAATCATATGGACACATCATTCACATCCATAGACCATAGTTATGGGAGCACCATAATGTTCATAGTTATAACTTATAAGTTATAACTCAACGGAAGAGCAGTGAACATAAATGACTTGTTTTCCTAACTCAATTAGGACAAGAAGAATCCATACTAAACATCAATAAACCAATAGATCTCATGTTTCCTTATTTAATCAATCAACTACAGTATTTTCATCAAAACACTAGCTGTAACAAAAATTTAAAGTATAGGTGTCAGTGGATTTGGATCCGGTCATATCCAACTTAGTCATATCCCGTGAAACAAACGCGCTATAGGTGTCAGTGGGAAAATGACGATATTTAGATAAAAGTGGGGAAAGTAGGAAAGAAGAGAGGAAAAAAAATACCTGCAAAACTATGTATGAATCTCCAGTGTAGAATTTACCATAATCAGACTTTGGTAACGGTACTGGTTGAAAGTTCTCAATCCGCCAGATTTCTGTTCCTCTATATAATGTTAAGTAAAAGCCTCAAAAGGTGAAAAAAAATGATGATAAAAATTCTAGAAGTCAGAGGATCTAAAAAATGACAGATTTTATGCAGATAAATAACTTGTATGCACAGTTGTTCTTAGAACAGTTTTTATAAGGATACACTTTTTGTCCAACTCCTTGGAATGCAGGATCAACAAGTTTATTAGAACTAGTCATTGTGCACTTGAACAGCCTTTAAAGAAAAAGAATATGTTTCACTCAATTTGTGAATGAGCTCGAAAGAATCAGGCAACGAAGATGCCTTCTGCAATGAAATTGGCATATCAATAGCTATTAGGAATTAATATTCACTTTGGCCAACTTATCTACAGTGAGTTCCAAGCATCTTATGTTATATATGAATGGTATGGTGTCAGCAAAAAAAAAGCAAAGAATTTCTAAATTGGCAAATGAATGCATGTGATCAAGTGATATTAAATAATTTCATACTATTTTCTCAAGCAGAAAGAATGATGTACAAGAATGAACTAGTAAGGTTAACGCTTAGCTGGAAGGTACAATGAAAAATACATATAAAGATATTATGAGATCAGTGATATATTGTGAATGATGACAAAACCAAAAATAAATATCAATTCATCGGTAAGAAAAAAAAGGGTGAACTAGAACTATCAGTTTCAATAGAGAAATGGTACTTTGATTATAAAATAAAGAGCTATTTGTGTCATTTGGTAGATATGAGATTATGTATGTTAAATTGTTAATTATTGTCCTCAATATCAGATGGATATTCCAGAAGAAGAAGGTTGTAGTAGCACCTGGAATAACCGAAAATCAACATATACTGGATATACCAGTTTTGAGAGAATTCTAGGTACTTGTTCCATGTAAATTGATTTAAAATTCCTGAAGTTTGGGTGTCTTAAGTCTTTATAATGTGAATTGCTTCTGCTTACATAAATTCAGGCACTTTTTAAAGAATGTGCTCCTAATAAAATTATAAATAATAAGAAAGAGTTCTTGGGCTTAGTGATCAATGAATAGCGACTTTGTGGTGTATAGTCAATGTAAATTCTTATTTAACAATCCTTTTTCAGCTTAGAGATTATAGCACCATCATTTGTTTTACTCATGACAGAGGTTATCCTACTAAACAAGTAGTTCTTTTCTTAATCGGATTAGTTACTTACTATACTTTGTTCTTAATCCCTTTTTTGAATCATCTAATATCTCAATTCAAGTTACGGAGACCACTTTGCCTTATCAATGCCTCCTTATTAATTATCTATCAAGTCAGAGACAAAGCAAACGGAATTTCTCAAGAGACAAAAACACTGCAGGCTTGGTGAGATCAGAGATGATATTTATCCGAGTAATGCACAGAGTGACATGGACACTCAATCTAAAAGGGCATCAGAGAAAGACTTGGTCGTTTAAAAACCATGAACATAAACCAATATGGTAACGCATTAATCACATATAGGCTGTACTACAGAGACACACAAGCAACACGTAGACAGATAAACTGATTAATTGGACAAACAAGTGGAAAAATCGAAACTTTTTCGCTCCTTTTAAGCCAATCAAGCCCGAAACAATTTCCATAAGACCGAACCAACGTGTGCTAAGAGCTGAACATTCACTAGACCAGAAAAATTGCCAGACTTATAGATCCAAAACACGATACAAAAAGCTCCAGCTTCCAGCGCGGATCCAGACTACGTATACGACAAACAAGACGCTAAAAGAAAGCCACTCAATCAACCAAATAGTACAGGAGAACAAAAAAAGAAAGCAAAACCAGCGATCAGTCTCCGAGTTCATGAAACATAATTTCCTAAACAAAGAAAAAAAAACATAACAACGTCGAATTATATGTTTGCAACTTCAGGTTCGTCAAAAAAAAAAGGAGACGCAAAGCAAGAGATCTACGAGCGAACGGGAGGGGCGATCGGACCCCCAAAACCGACCGAGACGCGATCGATCCGCCAGGCTGAATTGAGATAATCTAGCGGAGGAAAGATCGGCTTACCTTGCGAAGATCCGCAATAGATGGGGAAGAAAATGGGAGACGAGAGAGAGAGAGGGGAGAAAGGTTGCAAAAGGTGTGATGCTTAAAAAAGAGAACGATGATGATGATGCTTTCTCTTTCTCACTCTACTCCACATGGCTCGCTTTTATTGGCTTTTCCTCGTTTTATTTTTATTGTGTCTCCAAATGGAAGGTGAAGGAAATGGGTAACGCTGAAAAAAGGGATAAAAAGAAAAATGAATATAATATATATATATATATATTAAGAATATGTGTATATATATATATATATATTGACCGATAATAACCAGGTGAATTTTGCATATACAACACGCGTGTATACGCGCGCACGTAATAGAAGGCGTTGCTGTTTTATACCTGAGACGTAATTTAAAGCAAGTTGGCAGTTGCATCAATTGTTCATGGTAGACGTGGGAATCCAAGACGCACCGATTTATCATACCTGTGAGTGTACCCATCTTTGGAGACTTCTTAACATTACGAGTGAGCGAATTTGAATATCATTTTATTTTTTTTTTTCATAATACTCTAACTCTATTTTGTATAGGATCAATTTCTAAATTTTGAAATCGAATCTTATCTTATTGGAACATAGAACTGGATCCTACCCGAAATCACAAGTTCTAATTTTGGGTACTCTGTTGGAACCTATAAATGAACAGATTCCATGGTAGAGATTTCAACATATTTCAAAATAGATTCCAACAAATTCTAAAACATGTTTAAGAACAAATTCTAACATGTTCTAGATTACAAATTTCGATTATCGATTCTAGTTCTGATTTTGTCTCGGACTCTATCCAAATTTAATTGGTTCATTAATTTGTCTCGGACCCTAACATGATCTTGGATCCGGAATCAGAATTAATTTTAATTGGTTTCTTAATTTATTTCGGACTCTATCTAAATTTAATTCGGATATATTCAAAACCTATTCGATCAAATAAATTTTAATCGATTTTTGATCTATTCGATATCCATGCGCACCCATATTTAAAATGACTTTGGATCCCTACTTGGCAAGGAGACGATGAGTGATAAAGTGCTACTTTCGGCTTCTTTGACATTAAATTCCACCACTCGTGGCTTTGATTGTGGAAGGTTATTAGTTTCTCTGTCACAGCTCCTCTAACTTTTAGAACATTTAGCTAAGTAGTATTATTATAAAATTGATAAATGTACAAATTGCCTTATTTGAGAAGATTATTGGATACGCAAATCCATTTTTTCTAATACTCATACATATGATGACATATTTTTTTTGTCAAAATAACATGCATGACGTTTTCATAATTAAATCACAAAATCACTCATTCATACTAAACGATCATACTAAGAAAATGTTTTTTTTTAAAAAAAGAAGAAGATGATGTGGGATTGGAGTAGAGTGTGATTTTATCTACCATGGAAATAAAGACATCATCTCGTAACAGGAAAAGAAAATAATTTTATCTAAAAGAATATACAAGATTATTACAGAGTGTGATTTTATCTAAAAGAAGCATCTTTTCAACAAATTGATAAGCTAGATTCTCTATTTTGTGCATATCCTACCAAGTAGTTTTGCATTCTTTTATAAGACGAGTGACCCTTCAAAGGTGCAAAACAAGGAAATCATATTTGAAAAATCTCCACCGACTGGTCAATTTTTGGTTTTCAATTGATGAAATCCCATAATGAACTTTCTAAAGAGAATGTTAATATCAAACTGCAACATTTCTCAAATTACCGATCAATTTTAGCAATTCTCAACATAAACCTTGGTTACCTTCTCTATTTTTTTTATTTTTTGCAAGCTTATAAGAAAATAAAAATCACCTAATTTCTTATTTGCCTCGCGCGCGCTTGTAGCGTGGTTACATCTTCATATGGTTGGCATTCGAATCATACCCAACACGACGTACTTGGAGTGTAATTGGTGTGGATAACTTAATCTATATTGTAAAATAAGTAATTCATCCAAAAATTAAATTTGAAATAAATATAAGTGATAGAATAAGAAAAATCATTACATGCGAGGTCCATCTAACTCAATAGGTAGATGTTATTATTATTTGGAATAATAAGTTAATATGATCGTACCAACAAGTTTTACTAGTCACATGTTCTATTTCCTCGTCATTTATTAAATGTGCAATATATCTTACAACATAAGGTGTCTTTATGAATGCTAGGGTTGTTCATTGGATCGACCCGACCCAATGAATCCGAGAACGTTATCCGACCAGCCCGATCTATTTGGGTTGGGTCGGATCGGGTCAGGTACAATTTGATCAAATTCGATCATAATCGGGTCGGATTTCGGATTTTAGAATTTGAAACCCAATGACCCGAGACTTGACCCGATTATTTATATTTTTTTAATCATTTTTAAATATTTATATTAGAAAAATATTTATTTTAAATAATTTTTTAATTTTTTTTAAAAAAAAATTGTTAAAAATCTTTTTTTACCTAAATGGGTAAATTCGACTACCCCAACCCAACCCGAACTAGGTCGGGTTTGAGAGGTGAAATTTTTTTAACCCGACCCGATTACACTTGATCGGGTCGGATCAATTTTTCTCTTAAACCCGATCCGGCCCGTGAACATCCCTAATGAATGCAATCAATACCTCTTCCATGATATATGATCATCGTTGCTAGACTACTGTAGAAGATTAGTATAAATGACTAAAATATCTATGTATTATGTAATAGGGTTTGGCCATTGTAAGGACCAAACAACCCTACAAAATAATAACGTTGACTAAACTATGGAGCATGTTGAGTCAGAGTTGAACTTGACTAGAACCACAAAATTATTCATTCGGAATTGGGCTTTAGGAACACCCTTCGACGACCAAGCTTTCTTTTATATCAATTACCTAATTTAATAATATATCATTATTGTTTGGAAGACTAAAATGAATAATTTATACTCACACACATGATATCTAAACAATGAGATAATTATCAAAAAAAAAATTGACATCTAAGTAAAATAGTTCACTTCTTAGACAATGATTTTGATAGGAATAACGTAATCAAACTTATTGATCGTTAAGTTTTGTACTATTTGTAGAATGTCATGATGTTGACATTCTTGGAAATCAAATCAAGTCCTACCAAGGTGCTCGCGTTGACGTGCTCACTTCGAGTGCTAACTCCATGAGACTTACCATGTGAAGAAAATTAAGAAACCAATAAAAGATCCACAAAGTTAATATTGCAAAAACTAACTTGAATATATAATTAATGTTGCAAAAATAAATCTCATGCACCGTGGAAATGTAATCTATAATTAATATAGTTGACCAATAAAATTCATTATTTCCTAGGTTTGAATTTAAGAAATTAATGGAGAAGAATTTAATATTTTTTTAAAAGTAAGCTTTATGAGATCACTATTACCAGGCACACGTAAACAAATACTACAAAAAAAAATGCTCATATAATGCAACTACTATAGATTGAACTCATTACCTCGTGACCTCACGTAATATACATAAATGTTTAACTACAAAATTATTACTATGCCAATAAATAGATTTAATTAATATTAGTATATATGGTAATCTTTTTTTAAAAATAAATTATTTTTAATATTTAGTTCTTTTAAAAAAGTTCAGGAGGGCCACTGGCCTCCCTTAGCCATCCATCCTTGTGCACACAGTTCTTTACCTAAACCACGTAATTTATGTCTTGGACAACATATGATGTCATTTTCAATAACAAAAAGTGTTTTTGTATACTTCCGAACTAAATGTTCCTTTTGCATGTGATCTATACATGTGAAACTAATCAAGTACAATTAATTTTGATGATATATATATATATCATTTTAGCAATCTAGTTTTCCAGATCAACGAAAGTAAATTCAAGAGGAATTCAAGTTAAATCCTTCAAGATCTATCTTTTTTCAATAAAACTTTTAAATCACTTGGAAAAGTGGTATTCACATGCATGCGCTAATAAGTTCAACTAAGGATCATAAATTCATAGGCACACCGGAAAAAAACACTCTGTATTATTGGAACTTTGCCTTTTTAGAATTGTGGTCCGACTACTCTGACATTTAAAAGTTTGCATGTTTATTTTTACAATTTCAAATTATTAATAATCATGCTATGTGATGAAATATGTGTTATAATTTTTCTAAATCCGAATATAAAATTTTAAAATTCTTCGAAACTAAATATGATCTTCGAAATTTTTGAACTAGTCGAACTGAATTCAAATAATCCATAATATACGAATTGCACTGAAATTATATTTTTAGAGTTTCACTAAACTCTTGAAAGCGATCATTTGATCATAAAAATGCATCTTAATTTCTTTTTAAAAATTATAATATATTGTGTTTGGATAACTTTGAGTAGGGAGTTTGGAGGGGGAGGGGTTTGAATGAGTTTGAAGGATTTTAGAGGGAAGGGGTTTGGGTTTGAAGGTTTTTGAAAGAGTTTTTTTAATGAGTTTGAAGAATTTTGGAGGGGAAGGGATTTGAAGGTTTTTAAAAGAGTTTTAAAAATTTTGTTTGGTTAAACTTCATAAAGAATTTGGAGGAATTTAGAGGAATTTTGTAGATCACTATGCCATCGTTTATAATAATATATATTTTTGTTTTAATGATACTTTTGTAATTTAATTATTTTTAATTCATTAACTCTTCAAATTTCAAACTCCTTAAAAAAATTATTCAAACATGATATTTTAAACTCCCCCAAAACCCTCCCTCTCCGAACCCCTCCGAAACCTTTCGAAATCCTTAATCTAAACATAGTGTCAGAGTTTGTGAACTTCGTAAATGTGTCAAATGTAAAGTTTTCTATGTACTAAAATATATATAAGAGCACTTAGGGACTTTTTAACAAAATCCCCGACTAACAAATAGAGAACCAAAACAATTATCATAGTTTGATGATTTTTTTTAGAAGTAGTTGTTAGGGTGATTGATTTCAATTGAAAATATGCTGACATCATTTTGACATCAATATATCTCAATTTAATTTAACATGAAAATAACTTACTTAGGGACTTTTGACCAACATCTTTATCCGTAAATATTATTTATGACTTCTATGGTTACTTATTGACCAACATTAATCAGAGCAATTAGAGACTTTTTATAAACTTGATTTTGAAAAAGAATTAAATCAGTTAAGTTAATGAACCGATTGAGTTCATTACGAGCAGTTATGGACTTTTCACACAAGGAATGGTGCTCCACTTGCATCACGCAAAACAAAATCGACCTATTTTAGTCAAGGATTACAAAGGCAATGGTCTAGAGGTGGCAATGGGCTGGTCTCGCCCATGAGCGGCACGGGTCAGCGCGATTCTGGCCTGTCCTTGACCCGGCTCGAAGAATTTTGGGCCGGGCCGAGCACGACCCGTCTGTGCTCAGGGAGCGGGCTGGGCTCGCCCCCTGGGCACGTGAGTCGTGCTCAGCACGGCACTCGGGCCAAGCACGACATGTGCACCGTGCTGGCCCGAGCAAAGCATGTGTGTTGTGCTGGTCCGGTCAAAGCCAGGTTTGGCGCGCGTCAGACCTGGCCAGCAGACCGAGGGTGGCGCGCATCAGACCTGGGCCTGATGCGCGCCAGACCTGGGCCAAAGTGCTAGGCCTGGGTCTGGCGTGTGCCAGGCTAGGTCTGGCAGCCAGACCCAGGCCTGGCGAGTGCTGCCCTAGGTCTGGCCCGAGCCAGAGTTTGGCTAGTGCCAAACCTGATTATTTTTTTAAAAAATATATTATTTTATTATTTAAAATCTCTTATAAATATTATATCATCTTCTTCATTTTTTCTATCTTCATTCTCATCTCCCGACTCTTTCTCTCGAGTCTCAACTCTTTCTCTCAAGTCTCAACTCTCAACAATCTAAGTTCATTTACAATCATTCTTAACAACTTTTTAAGTTCATCAAGGATTCAAGATTGCTGTCAATTTTTTTTAATCTCTTAAATTTGTATCATTGATTAATATAATATTTATACTTTTTATATTTACTTTTTACTAATGTCGGATAGAGATTTTTCATGTTATTCTCCTTAAGCTGGATCAAATATATTAGGAGAAATGTCTCCTAGTACTCCTACCACTCAACAAAATCAAGACATAGAGATAAGTTCATCATGTAGAAAAAGAAGTGTGGTATGAGAATATTTTGAGAAAATTATTAAAGCTGATGACACCATAACAAAAGCCCAGTGCAAAAAATATTTAAAAATTCTTTTGGCTTCAACAACAGGAGGAACCGATCATCTTTTACGTCATGCAAATGGTCATAACACTAAGGTTACACAAGCTCAATAAATTCTTAATTTATCTTCTTCTGGTTTAATAACTTTTTCGTATGATCATGATTTTCAATGTCGAGAATTTGCAAAATTAATTGTTCAAAGTGAATCTCCTTTTAATTTTATTGATCAACCAAGATTTTCTACTTGGGTTTAAAATACTTTACAATCAAAATATAAAAAAAATACTTGAAATACTATGAAAAGTGATGCTTTAAAATTATTTTTTATATATAGAGAAAATATAATAAATAGTTTTCAAAATAATAAATCAAAAATTTCTTTAACATCTGATGTTTGGTTTAGTCAACGTACTACTAATTCTTACATTTGTGTTGTTGCACATTGGATTGATGAAAATTTTATTTTGCAAAAAAAAATAATTAGTTTTAAAGTTTTTGAATATTCACACACTTCTATTGCCATTTTTTCTGCTATTAGATTTGTAACATCTTTGTATAATATAAATAATAATAAAAATTCGATTAGTTTTGATAATGCTAGTAATAATGATGCTGATATTTCTCCCATTATACAATTATTTAAGTCAGTATTAGAAGGTGAATTATTTCATGTTCGTTGTGTTTGTCATGTTCTTAATTTATGTGTATAAGATGGTTTAAAACTAATAAATATATATATAGAAAAAATAAGAGATGTTATTAGATATATGCGTCCTTCAAAAGCAAGAACACAAGAATTTAAAAAATTATGTCAATTTTTTAATAAACCATTAAAAAATTTTAATGGTGATGTTATTACTAGATGAAATTCAATATATCATATGCTTAGGTCTACTACAAATACCAAGAGATCCTTACAATGTTTTACAATGAAAATATGCTTGGTGATCTAATTAATTATAATAATTGGTTAGTTGCTGGGCATATTACTCAAATTTTAGAACTTTTTAATAAAACTACTGAACAACTTTTCGGTGATTATTATCCTACATGTAATTTAACTATTTCACACATAGTTCTTATTAGTAAAGTATTTTTCTTTACATAGACATCATCTTTTATTTGCACAAATTATTTTTTTGATGAAAACTAAATTTAAAAAGTATAGTCAGATATGCCTAGTTTATTTTGTTTAGCAATATGTTTAGATCCTAGAATGAAAATTGATGGTTTAAATATGTTGTTAGATGGTTATTATAACAATATGGAATTAAATAATGTTGAAAAAAAAAATCTAGAATTTTGAATTTATTGAATTCTATGTTTGTATTTTACGCTTCAAAATTTGGTGATACAATTATAAATAAGCCAACATCTTCTTCTAGATTAAGAGATGATAGTAAAAATAATATTAATTCTCAACTTGATCGTAGGATAAAAAAAACTAAATCTACTAATTTCAATGAATTGATTTTTTTCTAGATCATAATCATTTTGTAGGAATAAATGATAATGAGATTTTAACATGATGAAAAAAAAATAAGAAAATGTGTATCATATTGTTTCCATCATGGCACGTGATATACTATCTGTTCATGTGTCCACAGTAGCTTTCAAGTCTTGTTTTAGTGCAGAAAATAAAATTCTCGACGAAAAAATGAGCCGAATGAGTGCAGAAACGATTGAAATGTGCATTTGCTTAAAAGACTGGTTTGATGCTGAAGATAGATTACAAGATAAGAAAGGACATAATACTTCATCATCGAGAAGGAGAAAACTCAAACAAGCGAAGTTGGTGCTACTGGTCCAAGTACAAGTTAAATCATCAGGGACTACAGGTGATTAAAAATGTAAAAAGAACTACGTAGATCAGATCATTCTATAGTTTAATCATTGGAAAGTACAAATTTAACTATAGAAGGTACGTGACAACCTTTTAAGGTGCGATCTATTATAATATTAAAAAAATTATTTTATCATATCATAAATATTTTTGTATTTAAGATAAATAAAAATTTAATTATAATTTATTTTTTTAATTTTTTTATTAATTTATACTACTTTATCTATAAAAAAATGTGTTAGAAAATAAATAATAAAACTTAGTGCAATAATTAAATTATCTCAAATACCTCTACAATGGTCCATTGGACAGAAGTGATAGGTTCAGTTTAAATAAAGTCATGCACTGGAAAAAAAAAACGCTAATTGGAATTCAAAAAGTCTGCAATCTGCTGTTATTAATTCCACGACTCAAGCTCTGCATCCATTATAAAATAATTTTTTAAAAAAAAGAGAAAATGAGAAATCAGTTAAAATATTTTTGGAACAAAGCTTTGGAGATGGCTATAGAATCTCCTGCGGCTTCAGTGGAGTAAACCTCTGTACCAGCTTGCCAACTGTTAGAATATGATATCCAATCCATTCTCCATTGCTGCAATGGGAAGTCACTATTTTCTTCAAGGCTTTTATTTAAATAACTGAAATAAATTGAAGCCCTGGGTAGGTAATAGTTCTTCAGCAGACCACTCCAAAATTTGTTGGCTGAGAATAAAGATGCATAGGCAAGTCAGAAATTGTATGTTATAAACAAGGTCAAATTGCACTGTCACTGCTTGTACTAGAGGCCAAAATGATAAATTGCACAATCATACTCTTCAAGTTTCAAAATTGCATCTACAAGCCCTTGAGATCTAGTGAACACCCTTCCTAGTTGTGTTCCACAAAATATCGAATTAACTATGATTATTCTCAGTACATGTCAGCTTTGAACTGACTACTCTGGCATTTAATAAACAGATTATACTTTTACTCTACTTAAATGGCTTAGCTTTAGTGAACCTGGCCGGTTGGTTCAAAAAGCTAAAGCGTACCAATTATTTATAATTTTATACCACTTAGGCAAGAGGGAATGCTTACTAGATTTTAAGGGGGTGTTACTGCACTTTAAAACTTGGAGGGTATGCTTGTGTAATTTACCATTACAACTTACAAGGGGTTACCCTGCAATTTAGACCAAGGTTTAAAATCTCGGTACCGGTACCGATTTCGGTCACCGGCCGAAACCGGTACCGTACCGTACCGTACCGACACACGGTACGGTCCGGTATGGAAAATAGCATACCGGTTTTTTTTTTTTTAAAGAGTTAGATATAACTCTAATAATACATAATTAAATGCTTAAAATCAATATTCAAATGTCAAATACATAAATTCAATGTTTAAAAGCCATTTGGTACTCTATTAGGATTTTTCATAGATACAAGAGAATAACATTAGAATTAATACCATGTGTTGGTACGCAACATAAGACGTACCAACTCATGATATTCATCATCTTAGTTGATGTTGCGCTACGTCTTATGTTGCGCTACGCAGAGTCTTCGGCGGTCCCTATATTAATTCTAATATAATTCTCTTGTATCGAGAAATCCTAATAGAGTACCAAATGACTTTTAAACATTGTATTCATGTATTTGACATTTGAATATTGATTTTAAGCATTTATTCATCAATTGTATTATTAGAATTATAACTAACTCTAAAAAAAACCGATATCGTGTAATACCGGGCGGTATAATACATATACCGCTCGGTATAATACATATACCGCCCGGTATAATACATATACCGCCCTTATCGGGCGGTATATGGCGAAATACCGCCATATACCGCCCGGTATACATGATATACCCGGTATTTTCAAATACCAGGTATATCGAATACCGGAATCCCCAAAAACCGGTATATACCGGCCGGTATATACCGTTTCGGGCGATTTTTTAAACCTTAATTTAGACTTCTAAAATCTGTATCAAAAGATTTACTACCATAATCATGAAGTTTGCTCTGGTTGGTTTTCGTGTTGTCGTACCACATTGTCACTTGTGTTCTTGCGTTCCATTCGTACTAGAAAGAAGTTGAAATTAGTCATAAGACCACAATAGATTTAAATTTACATAATCTTCAGGAAACTTTACTCACCTGCCTTCTCTCTTTATCATCTACTGCTAGTTTTTTTGCACTTCCTAACCATGTCCCAAGCAAGAAGTTGCTATCAGAAGCCAGAAGCTCGTCGATGTCCTCAATAAGATCCAGAAATTTCTTGGTGTGAAGACTCAACCCATTGGCGTTCTTTTCTAGGTATGCAGTTATCACATCTAGATAAACCTGGTTTGCTAATTTTGACAGCACTTGCCTTGTAAGATCAACAAGGTCATATCTGGTACAAAAGACAAGATTTGAGTATACTTCAATAATCATGTGACCCACTTCTCATAATAGATATCAGGTACCAACTAAGCAGTGTTTGACACTTCAATTTAGGTGTTGCAATATTATCTTCATATACCAGCAATATACTGACAAAAGTACAATGGATAGTCCGACAGAAGTATGATGGATAGTGAATAAGCAAGTAGTTACCTGTATGTAGCACTTGTGGTAAGATTATCTCCTACATCAAGAAACAACTTAAGGGCATTAATAACTTCTTCAGTTGAATACCACAAATGCGGTTGTGGTAGACTAGCAGTAGTCTTTTCTCTAAACGAGAACCTATGGTTCTTCTTTGGTGTTGAGAATCTTCTTCTAGGCACTTCATTAGAAGACAAAGAATCCTGAAGAATGGGTGCAGAATCTGGGAACTCGACTATGTAGTCTTTGTTATGATCCTGTTTAGGACCGACTTGATTAGAGAAAATTTGAAGAAATCAAAACAATCTTATAATTGGCATATCATTATTCTGACTACTAGTTAGTCAGGCTCAATTCCTTTTTCTAAATGAGGTATTTAAGATTTAACACAATTACCGTTACAACATGGCAAGGTTCCAAGTCAGTCTCGGAAATGAACTGGTACTGTAAATCAAAAATTTTGGACAAAAAAATACAAAAGATATATTCAGGAGAAGAAGAGTTTTTTTTCTGGTATATTATTCTTTAGTTTCCTTCTTCTTTTTACCATTTTATTTTTCTTCTTTAGTTAACACCTGCTAAGTTACACAGCTAGAGCTAACAGCTACAACGTACAGCTGAAGTAGGCTGCTGTAGTTTAAGTAAACAACTAAAGTTCAGTTGTAGCTCCAAAAGTAGACGGCTGCAATTGCAAAAGGTAGTCAACTGCAGCTACAAAAATAGACAGCTGAACAGCTACAGGCCTACAGTTGTGGCAAAATTAGACACCAACTAATTAGGAAAAGATAAAAAAATATATAAGGCATATTATTATATGTTATATTTTGTTTCATTAACCAGGCTAAAGCTAGTTTTAACCTATTTTCAGCAACCCTTTCAAAAATTTCCATCATTTTGGGTGGGATCGTTCTTGAACGGTACGGTATGGGCTCATACATGGTTTAAAACACCGGTATTGGTACTGTACTGACACATAGTACGGAGTACGGACCACAGGTCGGTACCAGCCTTCTTGGTTTTTTAAAAAAGAGTTTGAGAGGTTTGGGAGGGGTTGAAATTGAGGTTTATATAGACCCCCCCCCCCACCACCCCAACCCATAACAGTTTGGAGCCATTAGGAAATGACCCCAATATGGCTAGAAAGGTGGTACTGGGTGCGTACCCCGGTACATCCAGTACGCCACGGTACCCGTTAGTACCGGGGTGTACCAATACCGGTTTTCTCCAAAACCGGTGAATACTGACTGTACCGCCCAGTACTGTATTTGAAACCATGGGCCCAGATTTAACATATATTATATTTCATTCTACAGATAAAATAATCAAATCTCAATAGACTTGAAATTTGGAAATAACTAAACAAATGCTGTTGGAGTAATGTGGATCTTTTTCTATTAATAAGAACTTTTGTGTGAATATCAAAGCCATACTAAGAGAAAAGGAACAAACAGTTTTTTCTTATTTGAATAAACACTTTTTCTCAATTTATTCTCAGAAGCTACACCTGATTACTAACAAGTGTAAACATTCTTATTTCATTTTTTCTAGTAACTTTCACATTCATCCCAATATCACCATCATTGCATCTGCAGCATGGTTTAAAATCTCGATTTCAGTACCGATTTCGGTACCTGGCCGAAACCGGTATCGTACCGTACCGACACTCGGTACGGTCCGGTACGGAAAACACCATACCGTTTTTTTTATTTATTTATTTTTAGAAATAGCTCCAGATCTTCAATAACAACATAATTGATAAAGAAATGCTTAAAATTAATATTCAAATGTCAATTACATGAATACAATATTTAAAATGCGGACGAATGACGTCCGTCATACCCATACGGGCCATACATATCTTGGCCTCCGGGACATACACGACTAAGGTCAACACCGTAGGTCTCTAATGCCTATATTTGAAAATTTTCTCATGGCATAATGCCTCGGTATCCATTATACCACATTGACATTAGCGTTTCTTTGTTGGGATTCCAAGAACTAGACCGTGTATCATCAGTTGAGTAGGTACTGGATACAGAGTAGGTGGATTCAGAAACCTCTTGCAAACTACTCATAATATCGTGATGGTAATCTTGCAAAGCTGTCAGTCCACCTCCTCGACGCTGGCCTCTCTTCTTGTACACCTGAGTTGTTTGTCCGATTCTAGCACCATGGTCATCATCTTGGGTGGCGTGATCGAAGTCTTGCTCATTTATCCATAGATCATCATGTGGCAGTGTTGATGGCACGACGGTGTCTTCTCCACCAGCTCCATCATCATCATCATCATCTCCTCTGTCTTCTATGCTGCTACTGCTATGAACGGAGGGCTCGTCTTCTTCGTCCTCTTCTGCTTCTGCAATCGCATCCAAAGGATCAATTGGTCGTTTACCTTTGGCTTTGTCTTTTGCCTTTGAAGGTGTTGCCTTCTTTTTTCCCTTTGATTGGGAAGATGGAGAATCTGATTTCGATCGACGTCTTGCTTGCCGAATTCGTTGAGAGTCCAAGGGAGTAATGGCCATGTCTTCTGGTTGGCTCTCAGACCCAAGTGCATCAGATATAATTGGTGAAGGCCGGTCGCCTGGTTCATCAAGAAGAGGTTGGTCGCTCTCCATTGCACTCCACCAATCAATTATCGGGTCCGCATCGCCTTGGACGAACTCGACATCGAATGGATCTACATGTTGAATATCTTCGTTTTCTAATGTCCGCATTCGAAGCCGCATGTTGTAATGAACGTATACTAGCTTCTCTAATCGGGCATATGAAAGCCGGTTGCGCGGCTTGGTATGAATCAAGGAGAAGGTCGACCAATTTCTCTCGCATCCACTTAATGATGTGGTTTGCGAGAGGATACGTGTTGCAATCTTCTGAAGAATTGGAGCTTCGGTTCCAAATTGCAACCATCATTCAACTGCAATAGATTTAAAATTGATATTAGTAACGACTAACGAGATTATCATTAATAAATAAATTGAAAAAAAAATATATCTATCTGGATCCATAGAATCTCGGCACGATATTGCAAATGGATCTCCGAAAGTGTCACTTGAATCTCGAAAATATTTTGATTCATTTAGAGCTTATGCCGCTTCATTGATTGATGTCGTCATTCGTTGTATGACCTTGCGAAACGGATATAACAAACTATCTGTCGTTCCAAGATCATATCGATACTGGTATGCGGGATTTAAATAATACGCTACAAAAAATTATAAATCTAATAAGTAATTTAACATAATGAATTAAAATTAAATAAATTTCAGAAAATTAAATAAAAAATTACCCGCGATGTGTATGTCACGACCCATTTGATCCTTCCACCTCTGGGAGATAATGTTGATGAAGGGTTTATACTTAGTTGGAGAAATCATAACCCTCTCGATTTTTTCTTGTGCTTGGTGGATGTAGTGGTAGATATGACCCATTTGAGACGTCTTTTCCATATCCACCTGTCGTAGAACCTTGTACAATGGTTCTACGGCGACGACTATCTCCGCAACGCAATCCCAGAAGCGCGTGTTGAGGATGTACTTCTCGGTTTGCTTTCCATCATTAGTTCTGGCATATCTTGATGTAGACCATTCCTCACTTGTAAACATTGATCGAAGGCCCGCCTTACGTTGTTGGAGCGACCTTAATGCGATGAAATTAGTTGCAAAACGAGTCGCTCCCGGTCGAAGAATTTCACCTAAAATATGGAATTATTATTAGTAATTATCACCTAAACTAATTAATAAATAAATACTATAAATTATTTTTTAAAAATACCTTCTGTAAATTTTTTCATAAGGGCGTGTACCCATGTGTGGTTGTATATGAAGCGCGTAATTTGTTGCGCCTTCTTTACATTCGTCTTCACCATCGGTATATCACCGATATCTTTCATCATTAGGTCTATACAATGGGTTGCACATGGAGTCCAACATATGTGAGAATAATCCAGTTCAATTATCTCACCTGCCCTTTTAAAATTGGCTCCGTTGTCGGTTATAATTTGAATAAAGTTCTGGGGTCCATTCGCCTCGATCACCTCCTTCATCAGCTTCGAGATGTAGAGAGCGGTATGGACTTCATCGGACGCGTTCACCGACTTGTGATAGATAATCCTCCTGTTGCAATAGATGAGGAAGTTGATGATGCTCATTCGGGTTGGTCCGGTCCAACTATCGCACATCAAACTGCATCCGTAATCCCCCCATTGCCGCTTGACGTCGTCGATCCATTCATTTATTTCCTTGACCTCATGTTCAAGCAAAGGTCCTGAAATTTCATACGGAGTTGGAGGGGTAATACCTGGGCCTACCTTTTGGATGGTTCGGTAGTACGGATTGTTGGCTGCATTTGCGGGAATCCGGCTGAAGTGGAACCATTCGGAGATGGCTTTCCCCAACTCCCACTTCTTCGGCTTGCCGTACATATCGTCTATGCGTTGTTGCTTTGCTAATGAAGGAGGAAATGCCCTGGGATCAAGATCAGAAATATTAACATTAGTTTTCCTACCACTTGCTCCGAGGTTTGAGAAGAATCCACGAAGGCTTCCTCTGCTGCCTCCTCTACTCTGAGTTTGAGGTGCTCTCATGCTAGAACTCCGGCCAATTTAAGGACCGGAGGGAATTGGACCGCTTTGGTCCATTGCTCCGGCAACCGAAGTTGAGCCGACGCTGCTTATGCCACCGCTGCCACTGCCGCCGCCATATTCGAATTGAGATCTGGGATAATACATATGTTCTCATTCGTAATGCTGATGCTCCAATGAAGCTCGGATGCCGGCTTCAAATTCCGCATCCTCGTCGTAATCGCCACCTCGAGCCTCATAATGGTCACCGCTGACATTTTGGGTAGCTCGTTGGTCGAACTCGGCTTGTTGAGTTGCATTTTTAAGACGTTCCTCCTTGTTGTTGAGTTGCGCTTTGAACATCTTTCGGACTTCAGACGATACTTTGGAGCAATTGACGACGTCGGGATATCCTCCGACCAAGTGTTGCTTCAATCGAGTGATGCCTCCACCACGTGAAATCATATCACCGTGGAGGCATTGACAGTGATGAGCCTTCTCCAACCGACGACCATGTTGCCATGCGGGGTCGGCTTGAGATTTCGGCGCCATTTCGATAGAATTTCGACATAGAACTTAATAAAAGATGTGTGAGAGAGATTGATGGATAGAGGGGTAAGTGAGAGTGAAAAGAGTGTTTTGGGGGCTTTATATAGCCCCCAAAACACCCCAAACCCGGCCCCAAACGGCTAGAGAGTCGTTTGGGGTCACTGTTTATCATACCGGGCGGTATACCGCCCGCCCGGTATGATTAAATACCGCCCGATATCGAGCGGTACAAGCCAACAAATGTGCCCGACAGCCCGACAGGGCTGTCGACCACCCGTTGCCAACGACGCTCAGCGCCATTGGCAACGCCAACGACGCTCAGCGCCATTGGCAACGCCAACGTTAACAAACCATCATACCGCCCTTACCGGGCGGTATATAGCGAAATACCGCCATATACCGCCCGGTATACCATATATACCCGGTATTTTCAAATACCGGGTATATCGAATACCGCTAACCCCCAAAACCGGTAAATACCGGGCTTACCATACCGTTTCGGGCGATTTTTTAAACCATGATTTGCAGTACCAAATTGTTGTACATCTACGAGTGCTAAAATATGCTAAAAGTTGAAATCTGTTTAGAATTTAAAATTTTTCGAAAGAATATCATACCATGACTGATATTGATAAAGAATAGTTCCTGGTTGGATTATAGAAAACTAGTAGGTTGGGATCATATAAGTGGGAATTGAGAAAATAAACCTTGTACGAAAAAGTGTTGTCTAAAGAAACAGTAGCTAGGTCCAGCTGTAGTTTCCCTATGTTTGGATTTTTGATATGATGGATTGGTAAAGTTCAAATCTGTTGCCACATAATAGAATACAGTAACGTTAAACTGCCACAAAAGAAAAAGGAAGATAAGATATTGGCTGATATTATAAGTAACTAAAATTTGCTCTAACAGATTCTCCAAGCAAAGATGACTAGAATAGAAGCAAGATGAGAAAATAAATAAATGGAGAAACAATCTAGAAGAGAGCGAAGGAAGAGAATCAACATTCAATAAACTCTTGTATACACAAACATCAGCCATGCATATTCATGCAAATATGCATGATATAAATTGATAATGACAAATATTTTATCAATTTATTGAATACGATGAATTTAAAAAATTTACATAGTTTCAATTAATCACTCTTTCTTATTGAACACCAGGATCCCTCTACCCCCTTGACCAAACTTCCTTGATCTTAAAAAAAAGTATAAGAGATAGGGGGGAGTAGCTCTCAGAATAAGGCTATGCTAGGAAAAAATTTAAGTGACAATTGAATGCTCTAGTAATTTGCTCTCTGTTTGTGATACCTAAATCACTAATCTTTTCTATATTAAGGTTTGTATAGATTTTTATTAAACATAAAACTACACATTTCTACTTATCTTAAGGGTATGATTTAACTCAATCTGTTAAGTGATTTTTTTGTCTCATTTTCTGTCTTATCTCTTTCTCCATGTTCCCATTTATTATTCTTAATACATTTCCATTTCCACCAGCAATGACAACAATAGAACAGATAGCATATCATGCCAATCATGCATACTAGCATGTCTGTCAACTAGCAAAGTCCATTTTGGCTAAATGGACTCGGTTCTGGAAGGTGAACATCCTTTATCCATTTCATCATGCCAAATATACACATGGCGGCGTGGCCCAAGTGCCACAAGGTAGCGACTTGTTAGAACACTGATAAATTGAACATGAAGATAATTATAAATAGTTTATGAATAAAAAACTTTACAAAATAATAATCTATAAAAAAATTTGCAACCTGCAAGGGAGTAAAAGGTATTCCATTGAATGGAACACAATCTTGAAATAAATTCCTATAGTATAGTTTTCTACTAAAGAGAAGTATTTGGATATATGTAAAGTTAGAGAGAACTAATTGAATAGGAGACAAGAAGCATACTGCTATTCCATCAGTGCAATTATATATGGTATGATAAAGAATACTCCACGCAGCCTCTATCTGAGGTAATGCTTGTCCATAGCGCCTAAGAGAATAGCTTTTCAACCATTCCTAGCAGTTCAATAGCACAAATTGATTATGGAGAAATCTCATGCATCATCAAAATTCAGAAACCATCAAGAAAATCATTGTAAGAGACCCTGACAAAGAGACATAGTTAGTATTCAACAGATAAAAAGTCTGCAAATGTTAAGATGAAGACATACAATCATCAGTCAGTTATGTACTAGTAATGATGAACTTCACCTCTGATGTCAGTGTTCATGCAAGTGGTCTTATGCATAGTTAATAATATAATTGGCAGGACTCTCAAACACAATAAAGGCCAATAAAAAACACAAAGAGGATGTGCAACAAGACAGTTGGCTAATTTTGGGAGTTCTTTTGAGTAATCTTATTCTGCTTCCTAAAATTTTTTGTGGTGAGAAAAATATTAATTCAATTTGCTCAAATTCTTGGTATCTACTTTGAAGTAATTCTGATCCTGTACTCTTACAACACATGGACAAATGAAAGATCAACTAGCATCCCTATGATCAGGAAGAGAGTACTTCTAGTGAAATAGTAATTCAGGAATATAGAAAACATAATAAGAGCTAATAAAAAGAGAAGTTATTTTAATTTGATTAAATCCTAAGTTGATGTTCAACATGAGCAACATAATGTCACATCTAATCATACATTCATCTTGTATATAATAATAATATAAAAACAAACTTCTAGTTGAGGTTTTTGTCAAGTTATTTTAATTTGATTAAATCCTAAGTTGATGTTCAACATGAGCAACATAATGTCACATCTAATCATACATTCATCTTGTATATTAATAATAATATAAAAACAAACTTCTAGTTGAGGTTTTTGTCAAGTGACATACCTCCATAAAGCAAACTATCATCTATATGAAATTTTAACAAAAGCTAAAAGTTATCATCTATGTGAATTTCATTTCATTTATCTAAAATGATGCCTGCATGGAATTTTGTGCCAGGTGCTGATACAACTTGATACTAAGCAAATACATTTGACACGGTTTGATACATTGCATCTACATTGAACAGTCATGGGGAAGTCTTGAGCAGTTGATATGATATTTAAACTATTATGACGAAATGAATAATTATGTATGCTGCCAATTCGCTGAAAGAATCTAAAAAAGACAAGAAATCAGTCTACTGAGACTTATATAAAAACCAAGAATAAGTCCTAAATATGGGTGAGAAATTGAATAATAATTCAAACTCAGGTAAGCTGCACAAAAAACATCTTCTATGAAAAATAGCAACCTGGATAAGTTGATAAAGTCTAGTACCTCCATTTTAACTTTTTGGCCTCTAAATGCCATTTCGGACATAAGCTCATACACAACAGGATTCTGCTCTATTCCTTCCATGCACATACCAACACCAACCTACAGTATTTTTAGGCATTAGTGCAAGCTTAAGCAAATGAATAAGGAGTATAATTTTTAGATGAAAAAAAAAGATGACTTATGATATAAGGCAATCAACACAGATGGTAATTTTGAAAAAAATAGTGATGCATATACATGAACATAATCAGATACCATGAAATGACCAAAGTAAACAATAAAGTCATACTAACATATTTGAAAATTTGAAGTCCCATCTCTTTGGAAATATATTATTTTTATTATTCTTATCAAAATTTGGAGAACAAGACGAAGAAAACTTTGCTAGAATTTAGCAAGAAATGGACTATGTTGCACAGGCACATAATGAACAAATTTTGTATTATTAGCTACATTTATATTTAAAGATCACCTTAACTAGATGAGGGCAAAGAAATTGCACTCTCTGGTACTAAAACAAGATTATTTGTTATTATAATTACTTGGGAGCTGTGGAGAAAAGATATTAAAGTTTCAAAGCAAACCCTAATGTAATAATAAGTAGAATGGAATCCTCTCGAAACCAATAGTGTTGTTTTCAGTAGCTTTCTATACCACCAATAATTTCGAATTCAGAACTAGAGTTCACAGCGGGTAAGCCCTCCTTCTGTGGTTACTTACAGGTTCTTGATATGTATGTAATTAAGCAATAAGTAGGTTAGCCAGTGCATAGGCGATGCTATAGCTATTATACACACTTTGAAGCATTGTTTCGACTTTCGAGTAGTCAAGTACCTATTGGAATGATACCTGACTGATGAGAGCATTGAGCCATATAGCTTAGTAGAGTTGGTATTATTTTTTTAATTACTTTTGTGTTAAAGCCCCACATTGGTTAAAAATATGGCCAAGGTAGCCTTTAAATAGTTTGGACAATCCTCTCCTCATGAGCTAACTTTTGGGGTGAGTTAGGTCTACTAATTTCTTAACATGGTATCAGAGCCAGGTTGTATGGTTGATATGTGGTTGATATTGTGCCACCCGCAGATATCCAGTCCTGCAAAACTCCACGCTCCAGATATCCAATCCTGAGCGTGAGGGGGGGTGTTAAAGTCCCACATTGGTTAAAAATATGGCCAAGGTAGCCTTTAAATAGTTTGGGCAATCCTCTCCTCATGAGCTAGCTTTTGGGGTGAGTTAGGCCTACTAATTTCTTAACATTTTGTTATTTGTTTGATACAGGAAGTATGCTGGTCTAACAATTTGCCAAAAAATGTTTCAGACTAGTATCCAAAACTTGATTTGAAGTAAGAACAACTATTATATAATAATGGTTCAAGCAATAATATCTTCCAGAGAGTCCACAATTTGTCACATTCTACAAATATAAGTAATAGGTCAAGTCCTATCTAAATATGGAAGGTCTCAGATGGAATGGCATTAATCATTCAAGTCTTGTTCAAGCCACACACTAAAATAAAAGGAAATACCCCTACTTGAATGAAGTTTATGTGTTGAGCTTGGGCTACTCCTATCAGCTTGCCACATATATATCATCTAAAGACTTAAGTTTTTTGATTGAGTGAGATTAAACAAAGACTTAGACTGTCAATCATGATATTATAATGCTGGCTTGGACATTTAGCTGAATTTCTGCTTCATATGATTTTAGGACAGACCAATCGCAAAATGTTCTCTGCCATAAGTAAATGTATCAATAGACCAGCATCTTACCATGGTAGAATTCTTGCTGAGGCGAGCATCATTAGGACCAGATGAAATTGTGTCAAGTATGCCATACATTTCCAGATTTCCACCAAAGTTATGTAACATGCACCTGTCAAAGATCAGATAAGGTACCTAAATTATCTAAAAATATAAATGTATTGATCATGTCTCATCTAATGGCTTAGTGACCTTAGTTTTTTAGTTGCAGTGACATTGATCAAAGGCTTAAGAAGGTACCAAAACTACAGGTCTTCAGTTGGGTTAAGTCATCTTTTCACTTGCCCATGTGCAAAAGGGAGTGTTACGAATAACAATAAGTAGATTATGTCTTATCTAGTAACTTAAACTTTTGAAATAAAATGAGATTGATCAAAACTTAAGATAAGTAGAAGTTGCAATGCTGAGCCTAAAATTTTTATATTTGACAAGATATCCTACTAGACTAGGTAAGATGGAATATAAATATTTTGAAAAGATATACCAGACATATGGAACACCATAAAATTGAGAAGATTTCTTCCATATAGGTTTGACTTCAGCAAACAAGTCAAGAACTATCATCTTTCCAATAGGAACAGAATGAAGAAGTGCCTAAAAAGCAATAAGTTGATTTATTACATTCTTCAAAAACCAAAATAACTAGTTAGAATGCAATATACACACATGACAAGTTTCCTATGAATTAGGTTGACAAGCAGGAAAAGAAAAAGAAACACCAAGTCATATGTATGCTTCCACAAATGATTTATTTTGGGAGAGTAAATAGTATACAGTTCATGAATGAGCCATGTTCACTATCATATCTTGAAATTCAAACAATCATTGGAAAGGACAGTACTATTGTCATGTCAAATTGTAGGTCTGTCCAAATACCTAGGACCGGGTCATTATTGGTGAGACACATGAGCATCACCGTCTTTCATGGTGTCCTCCACTCATTTTCTCTTAACGAGTAGAATTGTACAGACAATAATTTTCAATCTTTACAATGACCCTGACTTGTTAAGAAACTGTGCCTTCTCATAAACCACCAAAGAGTAATCTATTAGTAATGGTAAATCAACAAGTTGACCACTTGGCTGCAAGTCAATCAGAGACCTTTCATCAACCACCATCGTCTTTGGCACCCTGCAAGTCAATTCCATAGCTTAAAGCCTTAAACCACCACAGGAAGCTTCCTAATTCAGGAAAGAATAGCTGGAATTGAGATCTCATTCAAAGAGAAAGATAGCAAATATCTGACCTTCTTTTTTTATCCTATAGGACCTATACAGGTGATCCAATCCGCAAGGGCCATGATTTGGAATTTGATCATCTTTCTCCAAACAACTTGAATTCAGGACAGCTATTAGAAATCTTAGGGAAAGACTTGATTTGTTATCTCATGTTTGCTTTTCGTGAAAAAGACCAATTGAAGGGGAGAGTTTCTTCAAAAAAAAAAGAACTAAGGCAACTATTCAATCAAATGACATTGAGCATGCTTCTCTTCTCTTCTCGAGAAAAAGCTAGGGTATTTCTTTGCAAAATTGTGCTCAATTTCGTATGTGGCAATCCCACCAAGATCTCTTCCTTAGTTGGGGGAAGAATTAGCATGAATCGGATTTTTTGAGGAATGTATGAGAGAGAAAGTGAGCAATTTCATATGTGGGTTCTGTTTTCTCACCACGTTGCAGCTTTGCAAGTAGTAACAAAACTCTTTTTAGTGAGCGGGTCACAAGTGAGACACCCTCAAGCAGCAACACACTCTTTGTCACTCCCAAGTCCAGAAAGTAAACATCTATACCATGAATGGCTGCAAAATAACCTCTTTGATCAAAAGGCTCCAACAGTACATCGTCTCAACTGAAGTAAGAGTAAAAGCTAACCACAACAAATTATTATCGAAGGACATTGTGAAATAGAGAAGAAAAAGAGGAGGATAGAGAAAGAAATAGACAGAAGAGAATGAAGAAAAGAAAGATCATGCAATCATCACTCTTAACTTCAAGAAAATTGAATATAGAATTGTTTATCGAAATTATACACATTATATATTTCAATATTACTTTCCAACATCAAATAAGGTTCACTAACCAATGCTAAATTGAGTCCAAGGACACAAGAAAGATAATGAACAAGAGATTTGGAAATTAGGGAACATAGTTCTGGTTCTAAAAAAGTCATTTTGTGGCTCAAAGTAGTTCTTAGTTCTGAAACAGTTGTTATGTAGCTCAGACTAACTTAGACATGATAATACGTAAATAACTTCAACTAACAAGATCAACAGATACCCATCCATCTCAGCAACATATAGTTATCCTTCTCCTGCTATAGGAAAACAACATTAAATGAAAAATATTTTTTTAAAAAAAAATTCCACACCTCCCAACCTTGTTTCAAATCAGTAATCCAACTCTAAGTACAAGATTCAATCAGAACTTTCAACTTTGTTTATGTAAAATTTTGAAACCAATTACTATGAGATATCAAAACACTGTATCACTTGAAAGAAGGAAAACATAACTTGTCTTCCCGTACGTTTAGGAATAGCAAAATAGCATGATTCAGCTTTGGTAATTAAATGATCATTTTCTTATATTGTTACTTACTTTCATTTGAGGTGGTTCCCAAAATGCTGCATCTGAGGAAAATAACCAACCCTGAAGATTAAGAAAATTTCATCAATAATTGGAATATTTCAAATAAATTGATTAGAATAAGCACCTAACTTTAGAAAGACTAATGATTAGTGTTCACCATTTCAGTTTTATGATTTTTGAAGGAACGGTTTTATTAAATTGCTTCCTTTTGGTGTCTATGTACCTTGGTTGGATGTAGTAGAGTTGATAGAAGAATGACAAGGTAAATGAAAGCAGCAGCTTTGTCCCTTTTTCTAGCTTTACCTCACTATTGTAGGGTTTTTTTATTTAAAAAATTAACATCCTTGTTAATGATAAATGAAAAGAAAGTATTTTCATTGTTAGCGAGAGGGCAAAGACAGGCACAGCCTTAGCTTTGTAATGTATAAGCAGATCATGTATTTTTATTGCATATCCAATACAATCTCATTTGCCAAAGCCAGAATAGTAAAATTCTTCATCAGGATGCAACCTCCATCATGTGGTATAAGAACATGTGTTATGTGGTATACTGGTATCAAGTTTCAACTGTCACAAATATCCTGGATATGGCTGGATCTACTGTATTTACACAAGGCCAAGGAGAGACACTTATTCTTTCCCAAATAGACAATCATGTCTAGAACAAATAAGGGAAAAGGTTGCTTATCAATGACACAACCTTTGGCTTATTTATTCTACTATTAAATGAAAAATTAGTACATCCATGGTTTTCCAATGATTTGAGTAGATTTAAGTGGAGTCCTATTTCAAACTTTCTTTTCATAATTATTTGCATGCTATTTTCAAAATGCCAATGATTAAGCATACAATTGAGATCTCAAACATGTGGTTTGAGGGGAGGGTATAGTAGTCAACATATATAAATGCTTTATTCAAATCATAAATTTGAGATTTTCCTAATTTTATTTTTTTAACATAAATTTGAGATCAATTACTTCTACATATTAACTTAATTTTAATATTTGCTTGTATCATTTCATTTAATTTTCATTTGAATAAGGTTTAAAGCTAGCAGATACTTCAATATTGCAGGTGATAGCAATCCTTGTAGAGATGGACTAAAGGGATTGAGGCTGGGCCACAGCAGTTAGCATATGTCAACTATCACTGACCTGAATTGCACATGTAGTATAGGTTGGTAATGGTACTAGTCTACCTAGTGATTGATGTTGGCTCTATACTAATTGTTAAGAAAATAAAGAAATAGATTGCTCTTTTTAAACAGCTTAAACTTTTTGAGAAAGTTGGTCGTCTTATCAAATTTAACATGATATCAAAATAGGAGGTTTTTTGTTTGAATCCTCCCAGTGTCAATATTTAAAATAAAAACATACACCCACTTAAGTCAATCCATGTGTTGGACTTGGCTTCGTCTCCTCAAGTTTACCCACCCACACATGAGGGAAAGTGTTAAAGAACGACAATGCATAGATTGGTCTTTTTCCTAACAACTTAAGCTTTTAAGAAAGTCGATCATTCAATCAAGTGATCAACCATTATGGTTTTATTAGCCAAAAAGACAATATAACAGAACCTTCAAAATCCAATCAACCACTATGGTTTTAATTAGCCAAAAAGACAGTATAACAGACCCTTCAAAAATTAACAGGCATTTAAACTCAAATGTCATTTTGTGGTCCATCTTTTATGCTTATAGTTTGAGTTTCAAAGACGATGTAAACATGAAATACTACTAATCAGACCCCATTTTGAGATTAGTTGCTTGCTCTTGTATTTCAGTCAACTTCACTAAATTTTACTTAAGACTTTTTCCTTTTGTTTTAAAAAAAACTAACTTGTGCAAATGAACAAGGGGGGTTGGGCCAGTTCAAAACCTCATGAAACTAATCTGTCTTGCACCCTTTTGTTCTGACCTGTTTTATGTGTGGTATGGTCCTAGTACCGTCAAAACCAGATTGGAATTGGCATTGGACTCAGATTTTAAACCTTGATTTTGGTTGTCGTTTCTTATATTTGACTTATAAAACATTGATGCAATTTCGATAATTTATAACTATTCTTCATAAAGAAAATATCTGCAACTACTCTGATTATGCATCATTGGGATATTCACCTACCCGACTAATAGCTATAGAACAAAGTTTTGATAACAATAATGCTTCAGAAAACAATACAAAATAGAAAAAACAATAAACACAAGTTTCTAAATTTTAGTTATTGTAGTTGCATTGAGTATATGCTAAATTGGAACATATTGAACCAAGGAAATAAATACCTGCATTAACCATACAGCATCTTTATCACCTTTACACATGGCCTCATAAACAGCAGCTCCGAGCACTGAGATATATTTTGGATCATTTGTTGGTGGGGAATTTTCATTAAAGGTGTCACTATAAACAGAAGTGCCAAATTAGAATTCACAAATACTCTTTTTGTAATAATAAAAAGTTCAGTACCATGTCTGTGTTGTATTTCGAAAGTAGTTGGATTAGTGACAATAAAACAATCGCTTAATAAGATAATCAACTAAGTGATTGTAATTGCACTTTATTTATAGTAGATGAAAGGATCAATGTTTAGAATCTCGTACTGGTACCAGTACCAGTCTCTGGTACCATACCATACAAACACATGGTACGGTCCAATAGTACAAACAGGCTTGTATAAAAAAAAAACATTTTTAAAAAATATATATAAGCTGTAATTACATTTTTTATCATTGAAATGATGAAAAAACATGCGTGATTTTTAAGCAAGTGAAGAAAATGAGAAAAATTTGAGAAAGTATGAGTGAGTGAGGGGGTAAATAAGAGGTTTGGGGGTTTTATATAGCCTCCAAAAGTATAAAAAACTGTTTGGGGCCGGTACAAAACATTCAAAGGGCCGGAAAACCCGTCATTGGGCATGTACCGTCAGATACGGGCTTCGTACCAGGGAGGACCAACCTGGTATGCCTAGTATAGGGCTTGAACTGGGCGGTACATTTGGTACACTTCGGTATGTAGCTATACCGAGGTGCACCTATACCGATTTTTAAAAAAAATCCATCGTACCGCCCGGTACTGTATAGCAAGGTTCCAAATACCGTACCATAACGCCTGGTACGGGCGATATGTACCGGCACTTTGGAAACCCGATACCCGGTACACCCGGTACACCCGGTACCGGGTCAGTATCTGGTGTACCGACATATACTGCCTGGTACAGGCGGTACTCACAAGATACCGGGCGATCCCGCCTGATATCAACCAACGGCTCTTTTAAGTACATGGATATCACGGATGACAGTAAAGGATATAAAGACTGCATGATTACTATAAACAACTTGAAGTTCTAATAATACTTTTACCAGTTGTAGATGTCAGTTAGGTCCCCATATTCTGCAACATATAAAGGTAGTAGAATAGTCAAGATTAAAAGAATCATCCACTAAGAACAAAAAGAGTAATGAGGTGCAAGTCAATATTGTATAACAACACATCATATCTATTACATCAAATGTATAAGTACTTAAGGATAAGTGATGAGTTAAATTTAAAACTTAACAACATTTTTTTTATCACATTTGTGTGTCAATCCATCAGTAGGTATACTATAAAACTGAAATTCTTAATATAAATGAACTCAATTTTGTTATGACGAACTCTATGCATTATGCAGGAAAGTTGAGAATCCAATAGCAAGACATAATGATGTAAATAGAGTCAAAAGTAAATTCTTTCTATCCTAATAAAACAGATAGGTCTACGAACACTCAGAGCATTGCTATCTGATCAATTCCAAGAAACATGACAGAACAAAGAAATCAGAGACATAGAAGACCATTCATCAATTATAGAGTGTACTTTACATAGATGGTTATCCTGATCCCAAAATGTTTGTGCTATTAGGCTTAATCATACTTGGGTATCTGGTCATTTAGTATTCACTTCTTAGGAAGTGTTAGTGTCAGAATATTTGCATAGCCATATCTTATTATGCATAATAAAGCTTATAAATATCTCTAAAGTTTTTCTTTTAATTAAAATTTTTCAAGTTGGGTAAAAACCTAAACATGAAACCTGACCCCAATTTGGCGAATAAGAGGCCAAATGCTCATATTTCAGACCTGTTTATTTTAAATTATTTCCCATTTTTTAATTTGATGCACACATTTTATTCTTAAATGAAGTGAAATTAGGGAATGGGATGGGTTAATTTGGATTATATATATTTTTTAATTAATATGTGTATTTTTTTAAAAAATAATATAAATTGGGTTGGATTGAGCTTTGGGGGTCTTGTGACAAAAACCCAAAGCCTTGAATAAATTTGGCTTAGGAAAAAAAAGTGAAAGCCAATCCAACTTCAGAAGAGTCAAATTTCAGGTTGGGTCTTTCACATCAAGTTCAATTTTTTTTGTTTTTGGACACCCTTAATGCAAATAATATTTTATACAAGTTAGCATTATGAAATTCATATTACTTCTACAAAACCTTAGAAGTGTCATATAACCTTATATTTTTACATTAAGGACTAGATCAGGTTATTATAATTTTATTTTTACAATTAATTTGCTAACAAGAAAAAGGACAGTTCAATTCATATGCAGTAATGAAAAGAATAAAATAACTTATAATTGAAATGACACCTTTAATCTGTTGCTTGATAAATGCCTCTCCCACTTCAACAAATAATGGATCTTTTGGATCAAGAAGATATGTACAACACCATCGTGGATTACCATCAACAGTGTTCCTGAAATAGAGATATGTAAGATTGTACAATACTAAATATGTGCTATTTATATAGCACGCTCAAGAGTTTGCTTTACTATGACTAGCAATAGTAGATAAAGATGCATTACCAAAACAAAATGAACATCATATTGAAATTTTTTGGTTTGCCATCATATATATTTACTAACTGTTCTATTAATTGGATCCTTGCATGAAATCCTTATTCAAAATTTAACTACTACTTGTGACCACATTCATCTCGGACCTTCTTGAATAGGTCTAGGCTCTTCTTTTTATTTATCGCTGATGTCCCCAAGCCCTCCATCTTTATTGAGACAACACCCTTTTCTATCATGACAAATGAAACTATAACCTTATTATATTATATTTAGTCCTCTTTTATGTCTCTTGTTTTTCTCTAAACCACAGTCGCTGTACATGTTATAGTCAGGGCACATTGCATTTCAGATACAGTTTGCATTACCTAGCAAGAAGGAAACAATGGACGGTGACTTGTATGAGTCCAAACATACTCAAGACTTAAAATGGAGATATAGTCTATTCATTTATATTCTTAGTACTCTCCCAGTCTCTCGCACATTGTTGTAAAGCGCGAGGCGCACCAAGGCGCAAAGGGCTCTTGGAGCCATGGCGCAAGGTTACGACGCACACCATAACGAGGCGAGGCGCAAAAATAAAATAAATTTATAAAATATATTTGATAAATAGATCAAAAGATAACCACTCATGATAAATAGATCATAGAAAGAAGAAAATCTATTTGAGGACAGCAGTTGCTGCAGAAAATATGAGCATGTGTATTATATATATATATATATATATATATAGAGAGAGAGAGAGAGGATTGCCCAGTGGAGAGGACTGGCCGCCGAAACTTGATGGAGGAGAGGCCGCCGCCGGAGTTGAAAGCTGGGAAGGAGACTCATCAGGAAGGGAAGGAAAGAAAAGGAGGCGCCGGAAAAAAAAAAAAAAAGGAGACTCGCCAGAAAGAAAAGGAGGCGCCTGGAAGGAGACTGCTTGTGCCAAAGAAAGAGGAGCGGCAGGTGGCTGGCAGCAGGAGAAGCGCTTACCAGGTGGCAGAAAAAGAGGTGGTTTTGCGGGATAGATTCTCGATTCGTTCAGAAGAGAAAAAGGAAGATCATTGAATCGCCGTCTCAAGGGGATCTCAAATGCACTTTGCCGGTAGAAGAAGAGTAGCAAGACACGGAGGTTAGGCGGGCGTCATGCGAACCGCTTTTTCGCGTGAAAAAGTTGCATTGCAGAGAAAAATCCTGTGCGGAGCTAAAAAAAAAAGTGAAAGGAAGGTGGTGGGGTAGTAGGCTCTACGGCTCATTCGTATCCCGTGAATTGGAGATACTTAGTAGATTGATTGATACTTGTGGTACCAGAGATGGGAGAAGGAATCAATGAATGCAAAGGACCTATGGAGGAATGAATGGCATGGCAGGACAAGCATAAGAAGAGGCCTCCTCCTTTCCCTTCTTCATTCTCTTTTTTCTTGCTCTACCGAGGAGTGAACGATTCCACCATCAATAGAATCTTTGACGCCCGATTCAAGGGGATGGGACTTGTTAGGTGGGGCTAGTTGAAAAGATGGGATTCTCTTTCAGAGATGAATAAGGCAAAATTGTGCAGATTTCGGAGGGATCAAAAACAGTCTACTATCAATCCTAGCAGAACCAAGAAAGGGATCAGAGAGCTTCAGAATTGTTGGATATTATGTTGGAGAAAGAGGAAAAAGCTATCTCATTCCCAACAATGGCTCAAACTCACTTATGTCGTGACAGGCGTTAATAAGTTGTTTGTACCACAGTAGATGAAGAATAAGGGCAAAGAACATAAAGAGCAAAAGCAGTACAATTGAAATCTCGTTCACACTGAGTTGTTGTTTGAAGTTCTTATGTCCTTTGGAGCTCTCGAGTTGCCTGACTCCGATTATCAACCTTTTCCAGGTGATGAAAACAATTCCCGCTACTGTCAGTGTCACAGGAGGATGGGTCACGGCACGGGCTATTGTGGAACACGGAAAGAAGAATGAAAGAAAAGAGGAAGAAGAAGGGAAGAAGAAATACTCAGTGGCTGACGAAATATTAAAAAAAAGGTGAAATTTCAGATGCCCTAACTTAACTTATAGGGCACCCGGCGCCTCACATAAGTGTGACGCATATGGCGCATGCCTTGCGCTTCAGCTGAGGCACGCGCCATATCCCTTGAGGTGCTATGGGTGAGTCTCAAGGGAACAATGGCACTGGGGCTTGCGCCTGTGTACGCCCTTGCACGCCATTTTAAACTATGCTTTCGCATGTTTTTTTTGGCAGGTAATCCAAATTTCCAAATCCAACACATGGAACTTGAATTAAGTGGGGGAAGCATGACCTAAATATTGAGCCAGCCGGCTCAATTTAGACAATTAACTGGTCCAACCATTCAAGAATTAGTACCAAATCGCCTATGTTGAGTGGTAAATACATAATGTATTATTTTATTAGTTCTAGCAGGCAATATGGTTGGATACATCGCTTCATACATTGGTAGCATACTAGTCTGAGCATAGATTGATATTGGACTGGGATTTTGAACCTTGGGTGAAATAGTAGGGGAGGCCAGGATTTCAAACTCAAGACCTAGCTTTTATAGGTGTTAAATATTTGACTGCATGACTGTTAACCTTAAAGCCTAAGCTATTCAGAAAGGTTTTTTTTCTTTTAATAGGTAGGAAAGCTAGTGCAGATTGCTATGCCACTTTCAACTCTAGCTATATTTTTGTGGTTAACTTGCATATGAATAAGGGAGGGAGACATTAACACATAACAGATATTGGCAGCGTTCAATTCCACTGCCTAAAATGCAACCTCCTCTGACAATTTTCTTCAGTTAATACATGTAGTCATGCACTTTCTCCTTCAAGAATTATAGTGCATGCCATGAGGAATATAGCACCCTAGCTATATCAAGAAGATTTTTTTTCTTCCAAAATCTGTGTAAAGGCACTTCCTTTTAGTTTCTGATATTCCTACTATACGGCTATGCCAGTCTTGAGTCTTGGCCAACTAGTGTGCCTAACATTTTTGAGAAAAACTACGGGTAGGAAGTTCTCTAATTCCATTAGTTTTAGAACAAGCCCTACACTAGTAGCAGCCAGATTAAAGAACACTTATGGAAGCATCGGAGATACAATTTTTCTAAGCATTCTCACTATTTTTTGATAGAACTGATAGCAATAGTAAACTGCAACAGATTTAATTAATATGTATACCAAAGGGAAGACAATGCAAACAAAGGCCACACAATATGTTTGTCGAATTCCAAATACATAAATTAAACAAATCAAAGTACCAATCACCCAGTCTGGTAATACTTGCAGAAGGGAATATCTTTCTAAATACAGCTGGAACATTGCCGGAGAACGACGGCAAAACTGAAAATCACAAGACTGATGTAAGCAAAAGCAACAAAGTAACGCAACTGAAATGAAGGATAAATTTTCTAAGAAAAATAATATATGTGTCTGTGTTTATAAAATTTATAGCTTGTGAAGAATATAAATGTATAAATTGATCTCTTTCCTAAAAATTTAAGCTTTTGGGAAAGTTTGTCATCCAATCAAATTTATCATGGTATTAGAGTAGGGTCTTGAGTTTGAATCTTCCTAGCACCAATACTTTAAAAAAACACCCTCACTTTAGTTAAGTCAATCCACATGTTGGGCTTGGGTCAAGTCTCAAGTTTACACAGTCCAGACGTGAGGAAAAGTGTTGAGAATATGAGGTAGTACTATTTGGTTGGATGGAATAGATGGGGAATGGAATATTGTTCCCTATGACCCACTTATTCCTTTGTTAGTTGTAACATTTGGACTAGGAATACGTAGGTAATAAGGAATAGATGAAGAATATTATTCCTCATTGACGAAGAATACTATCCCTTACCTCAACCCAAGGAATGGTATTCCTTACGACATTTTCCAACGTTGCTCATCAATGTTTGCAATATTACACAAGAATATGAAAAATTAAATTAATAATTGCATATGTTAAATAAATAATTAATATAATTGAATCTTCATAAAATAATAATAATTTATAATAATAAAATTAATAAATTATTTTACATTAATCCTTGTTATTAATTAGAATAAATTATAATACAATTTATTATATATTTTGGTTATTTTCTTATATATTTTGGTTATTTTCTTATATATTCCTTATTTGTTCCTTGTGCTAATCTTATGCTAACCAAACAAGAGAATACTATTCCTTGTCTATTCCACACCTTATCTATTCCTATTCCTTATTATTTCATTCCATCCAACCAAACACCCCCTGAATGTATAGATTGGTCTCTTTCCTAAAAGCTTAAGCTTTTGAGAAAGTTGGTCATGCAATCAAATTTATCATAGCTATTGTGAGAAGAAACTTTAAATATATATGTCAATGAAAGTAATCATGAGTGTGTGAGAACTGAGAAAGTGAGAAGAACAAAGTTACTTTAGTGGATAAACCCAGGAGACCCTATTTTGTATCATCAATTTCCTATTTCCTACCCGATTATTTCCCAAACCAATGATAAAAGTTTAAATATAAAAAAAGAAGCTTTGATGGGACAGCTCATGGGATGACATGAAAGTGAATTAGTATAAAATTACAAAGAATATTTGATTGATAACACAAGGACAAATCTACAATCTAGAAAAGACATTGATTTTAAATCACATCATCTACTCTCATGAAAAAGAAATGCATCAACCAATTGAGCATATTAAGAATCCCTTAAGCATATCAAAAACATTATGACTATTTCAACTAATAATTGATGAATGTTAGCTAGTGTGCTACTAAACCAGGAATAGCAGAAAAAACAACTTAACCTGTGCACATTTCATTGTGGAGATGAAAAGTAACAAGAACAAGCATTAAACTTAAAATACTTTAGTTGATAATACACTTCAGCAATAATTTAACAGTTCCAAGTCAGATAAAATGTAAAATAGGTCTTTAGATGGCCCAAAAAAACGATGAAATCTAGCTGTTCTTAAGTTATTCCTGAAGTAGAAATGATTGAATGGAAAAATAAATTAGTCCAGCCAAAGACGCTGCGATGCAATTTACATATACAACCATAATAGTGTTTTAACTTTGAACTAAATCACTTAATAAAACTAAACTTGAGATTATATTTGTAATATCCCAGTTTAGTTCCACATGGGAAGTATGTTGAGTGTAGTGTTGGCTTATAAGGCTTGATGGGTGTGCTACTATCAACTTCAGCTTAAGCATTTTAATTAGGCCAATAGGTTAGTCTATGAAGTTGATGGGTTAGTTATCCCATCAAGTGGGTTGTAACAAATGGTATCAGAGCAAGACCTAGTCCTAGGCATGGTGAGGGAGCCTATGTGAGAAAGGGCTGCCCGGGTCATAGGGTGGAGCCACTACTAGACTAGGCCTCACATGCCGTCGACTTGGGTGTGATTCTGGGCTATGTATTAGACTCGAGTTGGGTCTTGACGAGGACGTCAAGACATAAGTGGACTAGTGGAGGAGATTGTAATATCCCAGTTTAGTTCCACATGGGAAGTATGTTGAATGTGGTGTTGGCTTATAAGGCTTGATGGGTGTGCTACCATCAACTTCAGCTTGAGCATTTTAATTAGGTAAATAGATTGGTCTACGAAGTTGATAGGTCAGTTATCCCATCAAGCGGGTCGTAACAATATTATTTTTCATCCTTGTTAAAAATCAAGAACATTGAGAAAAAAGAAAACAGAAAAACTAAAAGCTTTTAGCAAAACTTATTATAAGATAAAAAGGTACCAGGAATCATGCCAAGCTCAACCATACGAGATAAAATGGCTTTCTGCAATACTAGTTGTTGTTCCAACCAATTTTGAGACAGAGGCCCACCCCATCTGTAACACAAGAAAAGAAATGCTTTGGAACATATGACAAGTAACAAAATGGCAAGGTTATGCATCATATGCACTATAATAGGTCAACTAAATTATTTCCTACTTCCTGTAAAATCAGCGAGTCCATTTCTTTCTCTTGCCATAAAAAACAGCTCAAGAATGATAAATATTCAGAAAACTGCAAATTCCATGAAACTATAGAGAATTGTGACTGAGTAGCAGGCAAGACTCAAACCAAGATTTGAAGTACCAGAACTTGTACTCGTATTGGTTCTGAGTGGAAACAAATACTTGTGTATTGATCAGTATGTTGAGCCATAATACCCAACGCAGATAACCAAAAAAAAGAATATAAAACTATATATTACTCAATATGTAAGGTATGGTATTGTTCCTTTATCAAACAAATACTGGCGATAAAAACGATACATTGAACCATGCCCTAGAGTCCAGACCAAATGCAATATGGGCTCACATTGTATGCCTTAAATGGCTTGACAAGAAAGTTAAATGGATTTCTATGTTCTTTTTTTCTATTATTTCAAGATGTTTGTTTGCCCTTATGGCAACTTATCTTGACTCCTATCTTGGTTATATATGATAGTGGAAGTGTTCTCAACACATCAAAGATCATGCTTAGAGACTTATAGACTAGTTCTAAGATATATTATATGGGATTCTGAAGAAAATGCATCTCCGATGTGTTATCTCAGATTAATATATGACATACTGTAATCCCCAAGGTAATTGTCAATTGTCATACAAAAACTGATGTTTCATAGT
The DNA here is from genome assembly GCA_034359265.1 of Canna indica. NCBI lineage: Eukaryota > Viridiplantae > Streptophyta > Magnoliopsida > Zingiberales > Cannaceae > Canna > Canna indica. The sequence continues at coordinate 3,096,188 of CP136891.1, forward strand.
GTTGTAGTAAATTTCTAGATTTTCTCTTTTAGATCCTTGGTAGAATTCAACTCCAACTGAAGAATACCCATAAAAAGGTTATGTTCTATCAATCAAATTAGAAATAGTTGAGGTTTTCTTATCTTTACATAAATAAAGGTTTGCCATATATTAGGAGGTCATTACAGAAAACAGGTGAAGTAATTTTTGATAGGAGATAAATAGAGGAATACTATGCAACAGAGGATAACTATAAGTAACACAGAAGGTTAAAAAAGTGTTTACAGTCTTCTATCATCAAATTACTTTAGAGTTTAACATTGAATTCCACTTGTCAAAGTTGTATGGGCAGCATATGGCAATGGTATTCTTGCAAAATTTATTGTTGTTGTTGTTATTGCTTTAACACATAAAAATTGGGACTTATGGTCAAAAACATGGAAGGAAGGATTTCATTGTTGTGGCATATGGACTTTCCAGCCAAGTTTGGGCATGCTAGATGCTCCTGAGTAATTTTTGAGTATTCCTTAGCAAGGTTTAAAATACTGGTACCGGTCATGATCTTGGTCGTTGACCGGTACCAGTATGTACCGGTACCGTACTGACAGCCCCCGGAGATTTTTTGGGCCCTTTGGGCTGTGGGCCTGTGTCGCCCTATATAAACTCCAATGTAATGATTCTCTTGTATCTGTGAAAAACCCTAATACAGTACCAAACAGTACCCAACGGCTCTTTTTAAGAGCCATTGGGTCATACCGGGCGATACCGCTCGGTATGACCTCAAATACCACCCGGTATGGGCGGTATTTACCGAGATACCCAGTATCTCCCAATACCGGGTATCTTGCTACAGTAACCCAACGGCTCTTAAAAAGAGCCGTTGGGTCATATCGGGCGGTATCGCCCGGTATTTGATGGGCGGTATTTACCGAGATACCCGGTATCTCCCAATACCGGGTGTCTCGTATACCTGTTTTTTCAAAAACCGGTAAATACTGGCCGTACCGCCCGGTACGGTACGGTATTTTAAACCTTGTTCCTCGGTATGGAAAACCTACATGTGCTATTCAAATATGGAAATTATGGAGCAAAGGACAAAAGAATTACTTCCCCGTTCTAGCAAGCCTTTTTTTGTCAGCAAACCAAGACTGCATTTAGATAAAGGAACCTAACAACTAAAATATCAGACAATAGAATAAAACTATCGTACTCATTGATGTGTAATGTCCAAGTAAGCAAAGCAATGATCTCATAATGATAAAGGAGGACAACACTTTTCCACTGCTTAAAGATAACATTTAAATTACAATGTCATAAGAGATAGAAACTGTCGTAATTTAATACGATTTCTTATGCTATTTTGTGCTGTGTGCTTGTGATGTGAACAAAGACTTCATGGTTCAGCATGCTTCCAAATCCAAGAACCAAGATATATATGATATCCAGCTAAATAATTTTGCCCATAACATACCCATGCAAGTTCCCCATTCGAGCCCAAGCAAGGAAGGCTGGTCCACCAAAAAAATCATTCAAATCTTCACTACTAACATTAAACCCCTGAAAAAAAAGACACTATTGTTCAGTTACGAAGTCCTATTTAAGCCCCAAAATAATCAAAGTTGATAAACGTCAAACAAGATATAATAGCACTTCTAGGAAGATGAAGTTTTGGCTCATAAGATAAACATCAAACAAGATATGCTAGTATTGTGGATGCTTTCCTTTTTGTTTTCTCCACAAGAAAAATAATAGGAGTAGAGCAAAACCATTGACATCTTCTAGTGCCAAAAATCTTAACATCAACTTAATTTGCCAAAATCAAGTGGATGACTTCACAATTTTCCCAACAAAAATCTGGGCTTATAAAATTCAAAAGCAAAATATCAAAGAATAATGGTCAATGAATTAGCAGAATATAATTATAAGTTCCACCTTAAAAACTCTCTTCCAGATGGCCTCTTGCCCAGTAAATGCCAGAGGTAAATTGATTCCTTGGAGCGCCATCCAGTCTATTTCTTTTTCCCATCTTTTCCAGTCCCACCAAACATACGAATCTATAAGAGAAAAGAAAAGGAAGATGAGAACTCTATGTTACACTGGGTCATTAAAATACCACTGGTATTAATTAAAAAAATGTATATTGGCCGATAGGGGTGGTTTGCCAACTTCTCTCTATTGGTTCCTTATTGGATGGGGGCGTACCTCCAGTGTCAAGTGGTATGAAATGAGGCCACAAAACCATGATACAAGGGTATAGTAATGGGCTCGTATATCCGCAATACTGAGTGAGACTTTAAATCATGGATAAAAGGGTAGAGTAATGAACTAGAATTGGACAAAATAAGGTTAAAGTTCATCAATACTGTTTAGTTTTCTCATGCACATTATAATTTTGAGGGATACAAAACATCATATGGAGACCTTTAGTTAAACTTACAGAAATAAAGGATCCAATGAAACCAGCAATCCATTTTATCCTTCTTTTCCTCCAGTCCCAAACTAGGGTAACTTTCATCAGTGTGAAAAAGAAAGATAAAATGCAGTATTGAAATGTTGGTGAAGTGATAGACAAGCTTATGGATAGATTTTAATCACAGCAACTTGTGAATTGACAAAAAAGAGAATTAGGGTCACAAAAGTGTTGATGTGCTTAACCCATTTTATTACTCAAGCCTTAAGCCGCTTAAAACCAAGTGGTCTAAGCCCACTACCAAACTCATGATCACCCAAACACCCTTGATTATGAAATGATGCAATTTTTTCAAGAAAAAAAGGTTCGACTAAAATGGATTAGATTTTTTAGAAAGAAAACGATGGTTAGCCTTTGGCCCTTTACAAATTATTGGATAATTGTGCCATGTCATGGACCTTTTGTCATGTAATATATGTAAAGTGAGTTATTTGTGTTGCACTGTGTCGCACATGTAATGTCATTTTCGTGGTTTTAACACAATTTAACTGTATAGTGTTTGTGTAAGATGTGTTTCAAGTTTAGTGCCCTCAATTAACATGGCATATGAACAGTGAAAACATGAATTGGCAGTCCTATAGGAGAAATCTCAGGATAGTGTTTTAGAAAGAAATATATGATACTTCTTGGCTCTGTCTAAGAAAGCAACAACCACAAGCAATGATGGAATTCATCAATTCAACATAAAAACATTATGCATAAAATAAAAAACTTTTGAATCATCGAGAAGTTACAAAAAGTAACCTGACATGAACTTTTAGGAGTCTGCTATTCCTTTTGTGAAGTGAACTGGAAATTAATCAAGAAACTCCCAGGACCAGATAAACTATATCTCCAAAACATCTTATGTATTTTCACCAAATTGATTTATTCTTATTCAGAAACATCTTTCTCAAAATTCTAAAATTATAGAGGATCTGAAACTCTCCAAGTAAGATTACGAATATTTTTATTCAACTTTTATTATGAAATTTATTTGCAGTTGACTGTAAATTAGATGGAAGATTTAATTGTGGATGACAACCTACTAATTTACATTGCCAAGAACAAGATTAATCATAGATTTTTTAAAGAAAGGTATTTTAGTGTAACTTATATAGATCCGGTACCATGTAAAGTCTTGTCCAAATTATTCTGTCCATCCATTTCTATGATGAAAAATAAATAAATTAGTTACCACACTTCATTTATTATTTAACATACTTAAGTAGTATTAACATAGGAATAAAATTCATTATATGCCAAAAGGTCAACTAATTCTACAAACAAACAAGAGTCTAGCTTCAGGGAGCAAACTTAGATGGTTTCAACAAGGAAAGATTGAGTGGAGAATTAACTATAAGCGGCCTACAGAGCATGCTCCTTTCTCAACTTTTCAATGTTGTTCAACATGCCAATTCAAGAAAATATAACTTCAGAATGCAACCTGGAGTACAAATTATTTTTCTATTTTAGTACTTAACAAAAAAGATGAGAAGTGGCTGAGTACATACAACTAGAGGTAACGACATTCTGGTAGTAACTCCATGGAACAGGGCGTTCAACCTTCATCCCTTCACCATCTACACGAGGCAGCGACCCAGGTGGAGGAACTGAACCTAACTGGACACAACCAGTCTTGTCCCATGAAATATGAGCACCACACCAATACTTCAAATACCAGTGAAGTCCAGAGGACATCTCTACTGCTGTGGTTCCCTGAATCCTAGATGACAGACAAAATTTTACTCGTACGGTCATGCCATGAATCATAGTAAAGACCCTGAACCCCTTTTTCAACTCAAAGATGAAAATTTGGAAGAACGCAGAGCTTAATCCAATTGCGATTCTTACAATATCTCTGCTCCATCATTGTTCGAGCTATCAATATTACTTATACGGAAGCAACCGTATTGGCCACAGAAACCCTGAAAAGAAGGGTGAGTAACATTAACTAACCAAAGTAGAAAATGGAAGACGAAATAGAAGCCTATCATTGGAGATGGAGAGAAACCCAGAGCCCCTACCTTCGGAACGATCTCAAACCGGAAGCTAGAGTTATGGGCGGGCAGCAATCGCAAGAGGAGAGATCGGGCAGCCGCCAACTGCACGGAAGAAGAAGGCCTCTTGCTCTCCAACCTTTGAAGTAGCTCCCCGACGCCTCCCGGCACAGCAGGATGAGGAGAAGATAGTGAAAGCCGGGGAGCCAACAGCAGCAGCAGCGAGAGCAAGAGGAGGAAGAGATTAGGTGCCCCCATGGTGTTTGATGCAATGCTCGGGGATGCCGTTCGGTCCTCTCTACTGGGGAATTAGAGAAAGAGCCAAGCTAGTAGTTGGTATAAGAACCAATTTGGGGGGCAAGGACTAGTCCTCATAATGTTCGATGATTTCTACTATTCTACAGCAGCGACCCTGGATACCGGGTAGATCCGAAATCGATTAGAACTTATTCGATCGAATAGATTTTGGGTAGATTTCGGATAAATCCAAAAAAAATCAGGTAAGATCCGGGTAACAAATTAAGGAAACGATTAAATTCGGTTCCGATTCCGATTCCACCATTCCAGGTATTCGGAACCAGAAATCAGAATCGATATCCGGAACTGGTACTGGAATCTGTTGGAACTTATTCTGGAACCTATTTTGGAAACCTATTGGAACATATTATGGAACCTATTTTGGAACCCAACACTCCAACAGGGTATCCGGAACCGAAATTGGAACTTGTGATTTCGAGTAGGGTCCGATTTTGGGTTTCAATAGGGTAGGATCCGGATATCATGAAAAATACAAGGTACTCAGACCCGCTCACCCCTAAGCAGCGATCATAACTTTTCCTTCTCTTTTCCTATTAATTTAGGTTTGAAATATCCACTTGACATGGGGCCCACCTAGGGGTGTCGAGCAGAGATTGCGACCTCGACTCGTTTTTTTTTTTCGAGCTTAGTCGAGCTCATTCAAGCTCGATTAAGCTCAACTTGACTAGGTTTATGCACGACGAATTTGAAATATTAATATTTATACTATTGTATATATGCTCAATTAGGCTCGCGAACCACTTGAGTCGAGTATTGGTTAGCTCAAGCTCGATAAAATCAAATCGAGTTCGAGTTTTCGTCAAGTCACTCACTTGTCCCAAAGAAAAAGGTGAATAACGGTTACTTCCTGATTAACTATATTGAACTGTAACTATATTGAGCGGTGCATAGAGAGTGAGTGTTCATGCATACAAAACACTATCAGTAGAAATTAATTTGAAATATATATCTTTCATATTTTATTTTTTATATCTATAGTATCCATTTCCAAAAAAACTACGATTACAAAAAGAATGAAAAGGGCATGGCATGGCATGCTTGTAATATTTAAAAAATCAAAATAAATTATGAGGTGTTTTAAGGATTTTTTAATTAAAAAATGAGCCATGTTAAATACTTGTAATATTAAAATATTTTGATTTTCATATACCAAACACATGTAAATCAAAAATTATTTTTAATCATTTGCGGAACACATTAGAAGTGAAATTATTCAAACAAATACATTTAAAATACTAAAACTTGTTTGCTTCATACGATAAATAAGAATATGATAACAGATAAATTTTAGTCCATTATTTATGTAGTACATGGATTATATATATATATATATAATTAAAAGAATATAAAATTAATATTATATTTGATTAATACAAAATTTAAAAATCAATCAAATATAATTTTTCATTTATCATCATACAATTTTTTTAACAATGTATGTGTTGCTCTTCTTGCTTTTTATAATATTTTCTTTTTGTTGTTATTACAAATGTACAAAATACTACGAGGAACGGAGTGGGTTTATTGCTTGTCAGTGATCATTTGTGAGGGAACCTTTGCAATATAATTTTATGTTTTAAATATATAAAGACTCATCAACGGAAGTTTTGTTCCTTCTTTGTTGTCAAAGCCGTTTAAGCTCAAGGACAAGATAAAACTTCACATGAGATAAACTTTGAGCAATTTCTCAAATTCGAAATTGGAAAATAAAAAATTTCTCAAATTCGAATTTGAAAAATGAGAAATTTTCAAATTCGAATCCTAAGTTGAGGAATTTTTCAAATCGGATTTGGGTGAAATTAATATTGATTTTGCCCCTGGCCGGTTAGAAACTTTGACCAAAAATATAAAAAATAATCTTAATTTATAAAATATTTTTTTTTGATAAAAATAAAATATTAAATAATAAAAAATATATTTTTCAAACTCTATAATGTATTTATAGACTTTTGTACAAAGTCTATAAATTTGAATTTAAATTAAAAATTATGAAATATTTTTCTATATCATAATATATTTTTTGTATCATTAACAAATTATTTTATGAATTTAAATTTTTTTTAAAAAAATTATGAAGCTATTATAGACTTTGCACAAAAGTCTCTAATAAGTTAGAGACTTTTGCTTATAGTAATTTTATAATTATAAAAAATAAAATTTAATTCAAAAAAAAATGTGATATAAAAAATATGCTAGAGTCTATCAAAATATTTTGGACAAAAAATATTTCATTAACATCATAATTATAAATTAGTTCTATAGACTTTGGACAAAAGTCTCTAAATAAAATTTAATGCATTAGAGACTTTTGCCCAAAGTCTATAATATCAAAAATATTTTATAATTTTTAATTTAAATTTATTTTTATAGACTTTGTGCAAAACTCTCTAATGATTTAGAAAGTTTGAAAATATATTTTTTAAACTCTAACACATCATTTATATCTCATTAGAGAGTTTGAAAATATATTTTTTAGAATCTAACACTTCATTTCTATTATAACTTTTTTTATAAATTTTATATATATATATATATATTAACCAAAGTCTCTAACTAATTAGAGAGTTTGAAAATATATTTTTTGAAATCTAACACGTCATTTTTGTTATACATCATTTTTATATAAATTAAAATTATTTTTTATATTTTTTTTATATTTAACCAAAATCTCTAACCAGTTAGAGACTAGGAGCAAAACCAATATTGATTTCATCCAAATTCGGTTTGGGAAATTTCCCATATTAGAATCCGAATTTGGGAATTCTCATTTCCCAAATCCGATTCTGAAAAATTGCTCATAAACTATTTGGTATAATAAAAATATATATCACTGTTCAACGAGGAAACAATGAGATCATGAAAGGACATATATAGTGTGATCGCCGGTGATATATGGCATTACCATTGGAGGGCCTTTATACCAAAGAAATTTATTTTCGCATGGGATTTAGAAAGGATGAGCGTTACATGTTTTGACATTAAATATTCTTCATTCTCCGTTACAAGGTATAGTCAGATAATTTTTGGTCTAGCCCGGCAAGATAAAATTAGGCCCTGGTTGATCATTATCGTGCCTGGGTCATTATCGGGTTGGGCCGAGCGATATGAGTTACATGATAGTAGTTATTTATACGAGTAAGTGTTTATATAGGTTGATTTTCGAATTGGTGTGCATAAATCATGATATATTAGTCATAATAGTTAATTTTTTGTTTGTCATATTAAAAAATACAAAATATTTATATATATAATATTATTTGCCCAACACTCCAACGTACTGATGTGTTTTTTAGAAGATATATTAGTATTTGTTTACTTCATTAAATTAAAGAAGATACAATAAAATATGAATTTGAATTTATTCTTTGTTTAGTGCATTAATTATAAAAAAATAAAATTGAAATAATATAAAATTAATATGAAAAAATCATATTTAATTTTCTTTCATTTATTATCTAATTATGTCTAATCTAATCTAATCTAATCCAATGAGGTAAACATACATCATTAATGTTTATACAAAGCTGGTATTATGAATAAATAATGATATATATATACTTCTCAATTATTAATTAATTACCTAGGTTTTCCAACAAGATATTACCAAACAAAATCATTTGGCAAGCAATCTACTAATCCAGATGTCAAACATTTGATAATAAGCATCTGCCATGTGCGCGCGGAGTCACATGCCGAACCCACGTTAATTAGCTGGCAAAGTATTCAAAAATGGCTACTCTCCCATCTAATCTTAATCTTGCACGTGCAGCGCTCGCGATGCTAAATTGGGATAGGAAAGTTCTAATTAACAAGACTCCTCTTAATTCTCAAACGTAATAATCTACCACTGATGAACTTAATTAATTAAACAATTAAAACATTAATTAAACTATTAAGAGGCTGTTTGATTTGCCAGCAATTAAATTTTTTAACATTTATATTTATAGTACCCGATCAATTAAGTTATTTGGTTATAAGGTGTAATTAAGTTAATTACAATATTAGACTTTTACAATTATAATTGAATGTTGCAAATTGGATTGCAATACTGTCAAAAATTCCGCAAAGTTCAATTCACAACTTGTAAATGATATAATTTTTTTTCTCTCTTACGATAATCTTCTACTCAAGACTCTTGTAATATAATTTATAGCCAACGACAATATCCTCCCGCTCACGACAAGCTGCCTCTTCCACTTGCTTGCGAAAATCTCCTCTCGATCACTTGCTACAATCTTCCTTTTTCTCTCACTCGATCATAACATTCTTTATCTCGCTCACAACAACTTCTCTCTCACCTGTGGTAATTTCTTTCTCGACCACAACAACTTTCGTCTTTCTCTATTTTGTGATCAATCAAATATCTACAAATAAAAGTTGCAGGTATACTCGAGGCAACCAAATAATATGTTGCAAATTTCTATTCGTAAATATTCATTTTTGCGTAAATATTTTTTTGAAACATTTGCGTTTACATGAAATCAAATGCCTCCTAAATTCATATTTAAGATCAGTGTCGTGAATTATAAGCAAATTAATTTTCATTTATATATCCCTTGGAAATAATTGGTAGATTATGGATGAAAGGACGAAATGTCTCTTTAGCATCAATTACATTGTAAAAATTATAATTTTGCAATATAATTTGTTAAATTCATTTATGATGAATTTAATTTATTTTAAAGGCATTGTACCTAGTATATATCAAATTAAAGTAAATCATAAAAACATTTAGTATTGTATTAAAAAACTATAAAAAATATTTTGTAACATAGTTTTAGTAAAAACAGTTTAACATATTTTTAAGAACATTTTATTTTTATTTTTATTTTTAAACATATAATTAAACTTGTAATTAATACAACATAGGTTCTTTTAGTTTTCCAAATATAAGAGAAATAAATTTTCAACTCATTTTTAACTACACAACCACACCCAAAAAATATATTACTTTTCTAAAAATAATTTCATCTCAAAATATTTTATTTTATATTAATATAAATAAATAGCTATTTTGATTGATAAACTTGTGCTCAGGAGAAGTTTATAATTTATTACCATTCTAATTTTAAAATAATATTTTTTAAGAAAAAGACATTAATAAAGTACTCTAACATAAAATATCCTCTTCGTCTACCTGTGATTCCGCTGGAATGGATTCACTGGAAACCAGTCGCGGCCTGCATGTGGCAATCAAGAGTACACCTCGAGAGCCTTCCTTGCATCCTCCGATGGCGGGCCGACTCCAACAAGAACATGTGTACGCGGTCCCTCTCCCTCCCCTCCACGCCCCTCGGTCTCGCAACTCGACAAGGAAAACCTAAAACCGCGCTTCCCGACCCTCCTCGTTTCCATTACTTTTATTCCCCCGCTTGTCGGTAGCTGCGAAGCGATGGAATCTCAAGAGCTCCTCCCCCACGGCCCCACTCTCCCTTCTTTAATCCTCTGTTCATCATATCCGCATGATTACGACAATGGAGGGAGAGGTCTTGTTTATTGACGTCCCCCTACTTTACTTCTTGTTCAGCTTCCTTTTCTGATAAAATAATAGATATTTGGTCATGAGTCAGTATCCATATCCCGTCTCCCTCTGTAGGTCAGATATGGGTTACCAGGATTCCAGGTTTAACTTATCTTGGAGCTGAGCTGGACTTATTCAGCAAGAGCAGTCTATTACACCTGCAGGAAAAAGTACAGAATCCAATGATATATCCATTATATATCTGCAGAAATTACACACATATGTATGTATATGTCGATAGTGGTGAAAATATTAATCTTGTTTCTCTAGAAAAATATTGGTTCTTGGATCAGTGTCCAGCTGAGTATCCTTCATGTATGTCAGAGTTCTGTAGTCAGATCCCAGCTGTAATCATCTACAGTGATCCAAAAACCATGCTTCTTGTAGATAGATAATTAACTACCTAGCTAAATTTTCTATGACAAAGTATATATAAAGCCGGCAGATGCAGAAAGTTCATTAGACTCAGAACAATTAGCATATCTGATTATTATTTTTCTGTTTTCTGATCGAAAATATGTGATTAGTATTATATATAAATGTATGCAAGCCTATATACGTATTTCAATCTCATGAGGTCTCCGCATCATAATTGAAAATACTTTATCTGATGAAACAATATTATATTTGCATATACTACTATTTCTCTGGTGCAACTACTAAATTAAGGTTTTATACTAAATATTAAGGTGTAGTAGTAGTGATCCAGTTAATTTACTTCAAAAAAAGAGCTGGCATTACTGAATCTTTTATAACTAGCTAGATCACAGACACACCATTCAATCCACCTCACATGGGTTCAAGTGCAGTGCAGTGAAGTCAGCTCTAGCTGAAGTAAAAAACAATGAAGTACTGCCCCCGATCGAGAACTCCAGAAATTAGCTGAGACATAAAAGAAGTCATAGGTTTAATTAATCTATTTCAGATATTAGCAACACTTCATAAACAGATCCATTTCTTGTTAATTTCTTAAGGAAGAAATTGAACTTTCCAACTTCTTTGATGCAGAACAGATTGAAGAAACAGTGAAGAACGATCGAAAAAGATGAGCAAAAACATCCATGGATACTGTGGATCTCACATGTAATTAGCAAAAGCTAGCTAGCTCACAAGTACTACTGACATCTTGCTTATCTTTCTGATTTAGAAACATTACAGGCAACAATGGCTTAGCCATGGAAACTAGATATTTATCGAGATCTGGAGATCTCAATGTCGTTGTTGCTTCCGGGACCCGGCGACTTCTTCGGATTAGCTGGGATCATTGAGCTTTTGCAATGGGCAATGGCGCTTTGTATGGCGTTCTGCAGCTCCTCCATGGACGAAGCTGACAGCGAAAGTGCCGGCGGCGTCTCGGGAAATCCTCCGCCGGCGCCACCCGTGTAAAGCAAGCCCGAGTGACTCGGCGAAGACCTCATGGAGGAAGGGCAGCTAGCCGCCCACTGCTTCTTTCTGGTTGGGTAGCCGAGCAGGTTCCCGGAGAAGGAGTGGGAGCACGAGTAGGTCATGTCCTTCCTGCGGCCATTTTTGTGGTCATCGTCCAGCGCATTCTTCTTGCCGGAGCCGGTGAGTAGCCTTTCCTTCCGGATCGAGAAGGAAAACATCTTCTTACTCTGCTGTTGCTGCGACGTCGGCGGCTGCGGCTGGTTGTGCCTCTGCTGCAGCACGGAGAGTTTGTCGTAGATAGGCTTCACCTTCTTGACGTACTTCTTGATCACCTCCTTTGCTCGCTTGGTGGGAGGTGACGGAGGCGGAGGAGGGGTGGGCGCGGCGGTGTTGGGATCGGCAGAGGGGTCTAGCTTCTTGCTGCCGCGGTGGAGGAAGACGGAGGAAAAGCGGGTGGCCAAGGAGGAGAGGTACTTGGAGCCGGCGTGGCGCTTGGCGGCGCCGGACACTCGGCGGGCTTCCTCCTCAGTGACGGAGCTGGGGCGGGAAGAGTCGCAGTCCGGGAGGGCAAGCTCCGCGGCGGAGAAGGCGGAGGAGGAGGAGCTGCCGTTGGAGTCGCGAGAGGTGGTGGTGCCGGTGTCGGTGGAGGAGGCGGAGGCGGAGGCGAGGAAGAGGGTGCGGACCATGGAGATGCGGGGGGAGAGGTGGAGGGGGAGCAGCTGGCCCTTGTAGAAGAGCTCGTCGGCGGGGCAGAGCTGGTGAGAGGCGCGCCTGGATGCAGGGGAGAGGGAGACGGTGAACTCGAAGTCGGAGGAGGAAGACGAGGACGGGGACGGGAAGGAGGAGAGCGCCGGAAAGGCAGCGGCCTTGGAAGCGCCGCTCACCCTCGGCCCGTCCCCGTCGCTGGTCCTCTCCATGAGCAGATGCAACCTTGCTTTGACTGAGATCAACTGCTGCGTTGGTGGTTTTCTCTCCTGTGAGAGAAGCGAGTGCGAGGGCGCAGTGAAATAGTTTATAAGTTTGGCTACTTGTATTATGCTGCGGGGAATTTTATTTGGGCAAGATAGGAGTACCACGTCACCACCATGGGAGCCAATGAGATTGTGCCACATCATCATGGTTGTCATGCGACTACGGGCAGAAATGTTGTCCTCTGGCTTTGGGGTTAATTGTTTAAGGGCCACAACATCATGTCATGTTACTGTACTGAGGGAGGGAGGGAGGGTATCTCTTGAGATCTTCTATTTCATCATGTTTTTGGTTCATTTTAAGGAATCGAGTTGCTAAATTATCTCGATCTGGTTCGGACTTGATCGAGTGAAGAATGGTTTTGGATATAATTCCGGGGCTCCCAAGTCGTGTTATGAGTTGTGTATATATAAATGTTACTGAGATCTGATGGAATCTGCGGTCAACTTGCACGAATATGTTGCTCATTGGGTTTCTGAATCGAATCTGATTTGGATTGGCTGAGTACTGAGTTGCCTCGAGGTTCGAGATGCAATCCTAAGGCCTCTGTATAGCTTGTAGACTTATGGAGTTATGGCTATATGTGACAAATATATCTATTGCTATACGTGATAAATGACATAATTTTTCTTCATTTAAATGTCATCCATATCATAGTGTATTTGTATCTGTTGATTATAACTGTAACGGCGAGAAGATTTTCGATTTAAGCTTTAGACATCAGACGGTATTTAATTCAATAAGTCATTTTTAAAAGAAAAACACTCGATCCATTGGTCATTGACGTGACCAAGACACCAAATTAATTCCTCCATCTGTTCAAAATTTGAAACATCAATTATAATCTTCAGAGGAAAGGAATTAAATTCTCGAGTCTCGACCACATTTACAAATCCGTTTGCTGGAATTATCGTAACCACAACTTTGTTTCCACTTCCTCCTTTCTTCTTTTATTTAATTGATAAATAGCTGGGATTTATTTAACCCCTTCCTAGTTCCTTCCAAAAAAAAACGTCCGCAATGGTAATTTCCATGGAATGTTACAGTGGTTCTTTAAAAAAACGTCACCTGAGAGATTCGAACTCTCGCGGGGAAACCCCATGTACTTAGCAGGCACACGCCTTAACCACTCGGCCAAAGCGACAATTTGTTACTGTTGTGTCAGAGTTTACCATTTGGCATCATCTAATGTAGACAATTATGAGATACTTTAAGTACTATTTAAATTCTTTTTTTCTACAAAGTGGTTGAATTATCCCTTATTTTTTTCCAATCGCAATTTACAAATGTGAAAATGCCTGTTCTTTTAAATTCGAGTTAACTTGATTTTTTTAAGATTTAATTTGGTTGGATTTATTTATAATTATATATTGGGTTTGACCTATCTACTCTTTCTATATATTCTGGCAAAATATAAATCTTGCAATACTATTATTGGCATTACAATCCATTCTATAACCTCAAGTTAATTAATCGATATATCCCCATAGTTAATTTCATTAATTCATGTATATAAAATTATTTAATTTCTAAAATACTAGCATAATTGATAATTATATCTAATGTTCAATTCTCTGTTATATTTTTCTTTTTTATAAATAGATATTTTTTCTACTTTTTCTTGAATCCAAAATAATATTACTAGCAATATATTCGAATTTACATATATTTTTTTTGTACTTTTACTACATTAATTATTGTAATTAGTTAAAAAAATTCCCACATGTACTTAATTTACTCAAGAAATGTTATTTGTAATTTCACTAATTAATTTTGTTTGTTTGTTTGTGTCAATTTATACTAATTTTATGTCCATCTATATTCAAATATTACTATTTTAAAAAACAAGAGGAGTTTTGAGCTATCTAGCTATCCGCTTAAATGGATGAAATTATATCTTCTTAAGTTTATTTATATAATTGCAACTAGTTTGAGTTAAAAAACAATATGAACCAAAATTGATTTTAGATTCATAATTAGTCTGAACGCGGCACCATATTTTTCATGATAAAAAAAAGTGATACAAACCAAGTATATTTGACTCTAGAGGTGACAAAATGGGTCGGCCCGACCCGATAAGGTAGCGTGCTGGGCCGAAAATTCTCGGTCCGGCCCGCAATATTTTGTAGGCCGTTCGGCACGGCCCACGAGCTCATTTATCAACTAAAAATTTATTAAAAACTTGTAAAAAAATAATTTAAAATATTTAAGAGACTAAATAAGCACCAAATATAATATTTCACGTGAAAAACTCCATGATTAACTTCATCTTCAATTTTAAAGCACTAAACAAGCAATAAACTAGACTTGAAATTAATTTTTTTAATACTTAGCGGGCCAAACGGGCCGGCCCAGCCCGATAAGAGCTGGCCCGTGCTGGCCCACAATATTATCGTGCCGGCCTGGCTTGGCTCGATAAGCTTATCGGGCCGAATTTTCTGGCCCGACTTGTAGTTATCGGTCGTGCTCGTGTCATGCCCATTTCTGCTGCCCCTACTTAGACTCATTGATGGGCACCCCACTTTTTGCAGCATTAATTACATAAAATTAGACATTGCAATGAATATTCCACCTTTTGATATTGTTCAGCAATAATCAATATATAATCTCAATTTCAAGCATTCTGTTTTTTAAACATATTGAACATATATGAGCATACAAGGAATTATTCTTATATCTCATACATAAGCTCAGAATAATATTTAATTTTCATAATTTCTAGACCATAAAACCCCTCAACTTTGATTCAGAGTTCCATTTTTCAACTAGATGAGAATTTTATCTAGCCTTTACTTCAAAGGTCTTTGAGAAAGTTCTCCAAAAATGGCATTAACTTTGCAGTTTTTGAACATACTTCAATCCACACTGGATGTCTTTGCTAGCACTTGTATATATTTAGAATTTTAGATACAAAGTGCTTCCATGAACTATTCAAGATCACTTTTTTGTAGAACAATTTCGAACTAGCTGCTTCGACTTCCTTAAAAAAGAAACCTTTTCACTGAACCAAGCTCCTTATGAACACAACTAGAAACACAGTTGCATATATGAAATATATATGATATATGTATATATATCAAGCACATTATTAACAAGATATATATATATATATATATATATATATAGTAAGTAGTCTTACAAATGCATGGGCTTTATGAGAACTGGAAGACCATACTGTGGCTGCACAATGGTAGCTGAGTCAATGGGAGCATGCTTGTACTTGGGTGATATAGAAAACGAGAACCTTTGGAGGATCATCGCAATCACAGTCTTAGCTTCCAGCATGGCAAAGGTTTGGCCTATGCATGCTCTTGGTCCAATTGAGAATGTGAGGAATGCATTAGGATGCAGTGCAGCCTTTGTAACCCCATTCGCAAATCTAAGTGGATTGAACTCGTTGGCATCAGCTCCCCAAATCTCTTTGTTCCTGTGAATCACTGGTATTGGCATCATCAAGAGGGTATCCTTTGCAATGTTTATGTTTCCCAGTTTCATGTCTTTTGCAGCCTTTCTCCTTAGCAGCACTACCGGGCTGTAAAGCCTAGAGGTTTCAAGGAGAAACATGGTTACCTGCAGCAAGCACAAGGCCAAGATCATGTCTGCACTCTCTCATTTGTTATTCTATCTTAATCCTATCGAGTGAAACAAACAAACCCTAAGAATAACTATAATTACCAGCTTCAAATTGCTGATCATGTCTGCACTTGGGATTTCCATGCCGCACACTCTCAGCACCTCCTCCCTGAGTTTCTCTTGCCAGTCCAGATGTGTACTCAGCAAGAACATCATCCAAGTTAACAAGTAGGAGGTGGTCTCGTGCCCCGCGACGAAGAACGTCTTGCACTCGTCGATGATCTCATCCATGCTCAACTTCTGATCGTCTTCCTTCCTTCCTGCTTCCAACATCAACCCAAGTAGATCATTGCCGTAACTGGCATCCCCACGACCTAACCGATCTTGTATGATGTCCATGAACATGCTCCTTATTCGTTTTTCGAGCTTCCAAGTGTGCATATTCCTCTTAGTTGGAATGTGCCTGTAAAATGAAGCATTTAAGTGAGCGGTAGAGTGATGTAATTCAATGCTTGCAAACCTCTAACTGAAGTCAGATAATTAATTATTACCTAAATCCAGGAAAGTTTACTTTGAGAAAGCTTTCAAAGACGAGGACTTGGAGCTCTTTCTGTGCAAGAAAGAGTTCCTTGCCCTCCTTATAGCTGCTGCCAAAAGCAGTATGGGAGATCACATCGGTTGTTAATTCTTGGAATTGTTTGCTAACCTCTATCTCTTTTGCGTGTTCTTCTGCTTCGGTCACCCCACCTTGCCATTCTTCTAGCATCGACTTGGTGCATTCTCCCATTGTTTTCGTCAATAGCTATCAAAAATGGAAATTTTTAGAGGTTATCGGTACTTCGTAATATATATGCAGTTAGTGAACTGTACAATATGCCTTTTTCTATTTAATTGGTGCAGTCCTTCTTCTTTAATCATTGCCACAATTAAAATCTTTGTTGACATATGGATAGATTCTTTTTAATTTGGAGGAAATGTTGAAATATATATGAAGGGAATTATATTTAGGATGGTGTAGACAAATTACATAAATACTTAGCAGAAAAGATAGGAAAAATAATAATTGGAGATGCAATAAAGCGGGCATGTCAAAGTACTGACCTTGAGCTTATCCATGGCGAAAGCAGGATTGACAACTCTCCGGTGGCGCACCCATTCCGCCCCATCTAAGTAGGCCAGCCCCTTCCCCACCATCGCCAGCGCCTCCGGCGACGGCGGCAGCCGCGAATAGAACCCAAACTTGCTCCCCAGAACCTGCTTTATCATCTCCTGCTCGCTGATGCACACCATCGGCTGCGCTCCAATCCAGAACAAAAACGTCTCACCTGCATGCCGACACCACTCGATTAAAATCCCATTATCAAGTAATCAATACAACGTTCTAATAATATATACACAGTTGTGATCAATGAGCAAGACCATATTGCGCGATCCATTTGCCGAAGTGTGGAAGAACTCTCGAGGTGATATCCTGACACTGGTTATCCAAGACGAGTTCCATTGCTGCCTTCCGTATCTGCTTAATCTCCGTGAGCGAGCCGGACCAGAACCTGTAGGGAGGGCCGCCCACCCCTTGCTTCCTGTAAGCTCGCTCTATCGCAGATGGCCTCCATGTCAGGTAGACGAGCATCTTCCACAAGTACGAGACCAGCAACACCAGCACTGCCACCGCTACCATGGCAAAATATCCCATCTTTCTCGAAAGGTGTGATTCTTGATCTTCCCAAGAAGAGGAAAGCGCATTCATTTAGCAGTTCCTGCTGCGGCCTGTCTACTACTATATATAGAGGTGACAATAATGGGAGTTTCATCGAACAGGTGGTGCGCGACTTCTTTTTCTGCTTTGAAGGAGAGGTGGGTGTGGGGCTGCTTGGCGTTTGCGTTCCTTCTTGTTGAGGTGGTGTCATGGCTGATGCCAGCCGAGGAGATTTGATTAATTTGTGCACCGCCGTCCGAGAATAGATTATGTTCTGCACTTGGAAACTTTGCACCAAATACTAATAAACTATACGTATATATATAGCAAGCATCTTCTCCAAGGCTATGACACTAATTAAGCTCGCCGGCTTCCGGCAATTCGACAGCGATTGCCGGAGCTCATTTTGCACACGTGCATGCAATTAATTAAAGTGGCGTGTGAATTGGATAGATCCAATATTCGGTCGTATTTTTTTTTTTAAATTTATCTAAAAATCATTTACTTTTTGGGTACTAGCTAGCTGAACGTAATCCGAATGCAATTATTGAGCCAACTCAATCTAACCCCCATCTACGAGTGATGGTTATCCACTACACGCACAACAACTTAAGTAGCGACATAAGTCACGAGTTTACACGTGCACCTGCGACCCCATGACTCGTGCCACAATCGCCGGTTGATTCCTAGTACATGGCAATATAACGTTGGAGAGAGAGAGCCAGCATTTATATCGAGAATCTATTTTAATAAAAAAAAATAGTGGAAAAAAGAAGGCAATGCAGGCTTCGAAATAAAAGATCAAAAGAAATGATGTATAAAATGTCGTGGCTTCCCGAGATGTAGACATTGTAAATGAAATGGTCAACTGGGTGAACACGATCTGTGGTGTTAACGTGGACCCGATACAGATGATAATATATATAATTAATTAATTAGTGGTTGCATAATTAATTAATGGAGCAGCAAGTAGAAGTCCTCGTGACGGGTTCAACTAGAGTCTAGAGATGCCATGATATTAATAATAATTAGGAACACATTTCATATATATATATATATATATATATATATATATGCAAATATGATATTTTGGTACGTACCAAATATCTAATCATGTAGGTTCAGGTGTGACTATTTTATATATACGCTATGTTAGTTAATTTGCTTGATGGAGACATATATATAATACTATTACAATATCATAAATATATATATGGCATTTTTAATTGTAAACTTGACGCCTAGTTGCATATAATATGTAATGCAACTTTTTAATTCATTGTCGATTGACAACATAGACGAATTAATTTCAACCAACCCGTTAAAGATAATATTTTAATACAAAACGATTATAGAAGGAGAAGAAAATTGTGCTCGTAGAAGAGTAGGAGGATAAGAAAGAAAAACAGAGGAGAAATAAGTCTCGTCAAAGACGAGAAAGAAGATGCAATGAGATAACGTGTAGGGCACATGAAAACAACGTCAAGAGAGAACGTTCATGGGACTAATTTCATATTAAATCGATTTAGTTCACAATATGTTTTTTAAATTTTAATTCTCACGTATGGGCAGGATGTTTGTATTTCACTCTACTTAAAATTAAATCTAATTATATATATATATATATATATATATATATATATATATATATATATATATATATATATATATATATATTGAAATCCAACACTCGACATATATAACATATATAAGATATCCCAAATCTTATTCACCCTCCAAATTCAATCAAATAAACATGATTGAATAGGATAAATAACATATATTTGCTTTATTGGATAGGATAAAATATGATTGAATAATAAATGTGGATGAACTAAATATAAATTTGTTAAATTCGGTATACACTGAATATAATATTAATTTTTTACTCATTTTTTTTAATCTATACACTAAACAAATAATGTATATTAATCTATCTCTTATCATATCATTTTTATTTTATGAAATAAACATGCACTACTAAATGTATACTTAAAAGAATGATTATGAAATGAGGGAGAGAAAAAGGGATAAATTAACAATCTCTTGTGTTATTCTTTTTACCAAGTGAGACATACTTCCGAATGAATGATTATGAAATGAGGAGGAGAAAAAAATTATATCATTCCATCTTTTCCTATCTATATAGTTTATAGATCTTTCATTTTAGAGAAATTATGAAGAATTATATACCATAACATTTTATTGTTTTATCATTTTAATATTGAAACTAACTAATTAGTTAGAAAAGTAACATGGTCATATAAAATATATATAGTTTTCTCATTTCTTTAATTAATAGAAATTCCCGAGTAAGAAAAATCCTTCTCAAATTCTCATCCCATCTCCCATCCCTTCTTATTTTCATTCTCTCTTTTTCTCTGAATAAAAACCTCTTATTTCTCATCCCATCTCCAATCCCTTTTTAGTCCTTCTCTTTTTTCTCTCTGAATAAAAACCTCTCAAACATACCCTAAATGTGTGTTTAAAATTGGAGGGTTACAATATGAGAAAGGAGAAATACCTTATATATTTTTAAAATTTTATTAAACTTGGAGAACAAAATTTTATTTCTCTTCATTTTTCACAAGTCCTTTTAAGACTAGGTAGTTAATTGAAATAGCAAAAACAATATAAAAAATGTAATAGTCCCTTTCTTTTATTGGTAAATATCAAATAATAAATAATAATTTTTTTTTTTCTTATCATTCCGTCTCCCTTGGTACTTCCATTAACTCCTAAACATATATGACACCAAATCAAATATGGCACGGATATTATATTATTCGCATCCGCATTGTATTTCATATCCACAAATCTGCTTTCATATTCATATGATCCACTTGGATATAGATATGTGTACTCATATTTGAACTGCATCAATATTTGCACGGTGTTTTAATAAAAATAATAATAAAGTAATATATTTAACAAAAAAATCAATAGGAGTAAAATGATAATTATATAAATCATAATATACGTGGTTTAAAATAATATATAAGTTGTAGTATACAGGGGCAAAATAGTAATTATATATGTGAAATAATAGGGTGCATATGTGGATCAGATACGGTGCAAATCCACATCTACACCGCATCCACATGGATAAGGATTTTTTACATCTATATATGCATCCAATATTCATTTTTTTCAAAAAAATAACCGATCTGCACACGGTGCAAATGCGATTAATATCCAATGGATGTAGATATAATTGTCACACACACACACACACACATATATATACACACATATACACATCTTAAGTAAAGTGGATCATGCTAATTGTGAGTAGTATAGTTGGTGGCAATATATTATATGTTGCATATAGGTCTAGAGTTTAAATCCTAGTATGATCCCTTAGTGTGAATTTTTTAATTTGTGTGATATTATATTCGCTATATGCGACTGTATTATTATTTCATTTATCCTCCTGTGTGAAAATAATCTTGGATGAATATTTATCCCGTCAAGGTCGCATTAATTACTAATTTATTTCATCTCCAAAATTTATGCTAAGCTAACATTCACCTTCTCTAGAAAGAAATGGGCTATCTTTGTAAGCTAAGCTGATTAACTAGAAATAATTTGATATGAATATCATAATCCAATCACAAAACATAAATGATTTTCCATGGACAGTTAAAGGTCTTTATTAGCTAAATTGATTAACTAGCATTTTCAAATTTGTGGATAAGGATAAAAGTAATTTTATATGTGCTAATAAATTAATCATTCAGGTGCAAAGAAATCAAAATATAACAAGTAAAAGTCAAATTATGATAAAGCCGTCAGATTTAATTTCTTTGTCTTGCTCAACTAAATAAAATACAAATTGCCTAGTGGATGAATTAAGGAATATAATTCTCAAGGACTAGAATTTTATATCACCAAAAATCTTATTAATCGGATGCAATGGGTCAATGCAATGCATTTTAATTAATCTCCATTAATTGGACTGTTGAATGTTGATGTGGCCGGCAAAATTGAAAAGGGGGAAAAAGGTAGCTTTCATCCATTTAATTATTATCCAGAACAAAGAATTATTTTGTCTAGAAGAAAAATAAGGGGTTGAAGTTTGACTTTCTTTTCACCTTCTGCAAGTAGGTGTGAGGTCAAAGAAAAAGTTGTCCAATTAATGACACATGGCATTAATGGAGGGCAACATCACATTAGAGTGCTAAAAGTCAATAGGGAGGAGTAATGAAGATAAAGCTAAACATGTGACGATTAAAGTAAACTTCGCTTTTTATATATATATAAAGAATTATGATCCCAATGCTAAAAAATCAAGCACTTGTGCTGCTGAAAGAGATGGAATTGTTCCTTAATTAATTAGAAGAGTTTATTGGTGAGTTTCATAATATAGAGTTGGAATAATATTATTGTGCATTAATTTAATTTGTGTATGGAATTGTGTATATTATTATTAAGATCCCTACAAGAAAATAAATATTAAGTACGTCCTTACATTACAATAAGCAATAAGATCATATGTCAAGACATCAAACAAAATAGTACATAATATGAAATAAGTTGATTTAAAGTACGAGAAAAATATAGTGTACGTAAGAATAAATTTAATTTCAAAATTTGTTTTGGGCAGCTATATATATCTAGCTGTAGCTGGCCCCAAAAATGAACCATTAGGAGACCGAAATAACCAGCTGGTTCAATCAAGAAAACAAAAGATTCAGCCCAATAAAACAATAAGTGCATCTCTTAATGTTCATATTAAAGGCAGTTGGAAAAGTATTGCTTTATTATTATCTCGATTCATTACAGAGCTCAGTATTTATAGAGAGTTAAACGTAACCACCAGCAATAATAGAGCAACGGACTACAATAATAGAGGTGAGTAGTGGCGTCTTGTTGTGGTGAAGCTGATATGTTGACGTGGCATTGATATGACTACGTATGAGGGAGTGAGCCAAGGTGAACCGGTAACTTTGTTACGCCAATATCCCCCCTCAAGATGGGCCGGTTGACGACGCCCATCTTGCTCCTATGCTCCAGGAACAGAGGTGACGCATTTGCTTTAGTGAGAGAGTCTGCTAGTTGCAGATTCGCAGGTATGTGTTGCACTTGGATATTTCCTTCGTCAGCTTGTTCACGAACAAAGTGAAAGTCAATGTCAACATGCTTTATCCTGTTGTGGTTGGTGGGATTTTTGGTGAGCTGAGTTGCGCCGAGATTGTCGCAGAGCAATGTGGGAGTTGGAATGGGGCAGCAATTGAGTTCTTTGAGAACACTGATCAGCCACAGTACCTCTGCAGTGGTGTTGGCAAGTGATTTATACTCTGCTTCTGTTGATGAACGTGCTATTGTTTTTTGCTTTTTAGAGCTCCAGCTAATAGGTGAGTTACCTATAAAGATAAGATATGCACCGGTCGATCTTCGATCATTTTGATCACTTCCCCAGTCAGAGTCGGAGTAGGCTTTGATGTCAAATTGTGGATTTGAGTTCATCATAATGCCTAAGTTGTTAGTTCCCTTTAGGTAGCGTAACAGTCTCTTACAGCATTGCCAGTGGAAAGTTGATGGTTGATGCATGTACTGTGAAAGCTTGTTCACAGTGAAAGCAATGTCTGGCCGAGTGAACGATAGATATTGAAGTGCTCCAATGACTTGTTTGAATTGCTTTGCATCTGCTGGAGACGTTCCATCATTTAAACAGAGTCTAGCAGATGATGACATAGGAGTCTGGACAGGATTTGCTTCATTCATATTGACTCGGTGAAGTAAATCTGATATGTATTTGCTCTGAGATAAAAACAAACCTCTGTCAGTCCTAGTAACCTCGACACCAAGGAAGTAGCTTAGCGGTTAGATGTCTTTAAGGGAAAACCGAGAAGCTAACTGCGAATGTATCTCATGCAGATGAGCTATGGAAGTTCCTGTTAGGATTATATCATCAACATAGAGTAATAGAAGAGTTACTGCAGTAGAATCATGTTTTATAAATAGTGAAGTGTCTGACTTGGAGTTGGTGAAGCCAATACTATTTAAGAAAGACCTGAGTTCATTAAACCATGCACGCGGAGCTTGACGCAGCCCGTATATGGCCTTGTTTAATTTGCAGACATGGTGTGGATGCTCTCGATCAATGAAGCCAGGCGGTTGCTTCATATATACATCTTCATACAACCGGCCTTGAAGGAAGGCGTTGTTGACATCTAGTTGGAAAAGTTCCCAGTTAAGTTTGGATGCAATGTTCAGTACTATTCTGATAGTTGCCTGTTTAATGACTGGGCTGAATGTATTTGTGAAATCAATGCCTTCTTGCTGATGGAATCCTTTGGCGACTAAGCACCCTTTGAACCTATCAATGGTTCCATTGGATTTGTGTTTTACTCTAAAAATCCACTTGCACCCGACTATATTTTGATGTTGTGGTGCAGGAACTAGTGTCCACGTTTTGCTCCGGATTAAGGCATTGTACTCTTGTTGCATGGCATCTCTCCACTCTGGATGTTGAATGGCTTGTCTGTGAGTGTTGGGCATGGGTTGATGGGTGGCTGTTGTTAGTAATGTTGTGTAGTCAAGTGGTTTTTTTGGCTTGAAGATATTGGATTGGGACCTTATTTTCATGCGTCTGAGTGGAGAATGAGCTGGTTCAGTTGTGGAGTTTGAGGTATATAAGTTCCTTTTCATCTCTTCATGGACTGGCTCGTTCATGACTGAGAGTGAAGGTGACCAGTTCACTGGAATGGAGGACCGATTAGAGGTCGTAGGTGCACATATGTCAAAGTCATCTGTGGACTCATGGGATGGTTGAGTTGTAGTGGTGGGTGTTTCAAGATTTGAAAAAATGTCCATCCACGTATCGACTGTGGAAGGATCAACCCTTGTTAGACTCATAGAGGTATAGGAGAAGGGAAATTTATCTTCAACAAATCTGACATGGCGTGAGAGAAAGACTTTGTTGGTTGTTGGATCGAGGCATCTGTAACAATGGTGTTGAGTTGAGTAGCCGAGAAATACACATGGTGTAGATTTGGTGTCGAGTTTATGTTGAGAATAAGGCCTCAACCATGGATAGCAGACAGCCGATCACCTTGAGATTGTGATAGTTCGGCTGGTCATTGAAAAGACATGTAAATGGTGTTTTGTTTTTTAGAGTAGGTGTTGGCATTCGGTTTATGAGATACACAGCAGTAACGCAGGCAAAGTGCCAATATTGCAAAGGAATTGAAGCATGATATAGAAGTGTAAGGCACGTTTCCATTATGTGCCTATGTTTGCGTTCAGCAAGGCTCACCCTTTGAGGAATGTATGGTGGAGAGAAAAGTTGTTGTATGCCATTAGTGGATAATTAAAAAGGAAGATAGAGCTACGTATTCACCTCCTCCATCTGAATACACACTCTTAATGGATTGATTGAAGTAATTTTCAACTAATGGCTTGAATTTTGAGAAGATTTGTAGGACATCAGACTTTTGTTTGATTGGGAACAGCCATGTGTATTTGGAGTAATGATCAACAAAAATTACATAGAATCGATGCCCTTCAACAGATGTTATTGGAGCCGGGCCCCAGACATCCGAGTATAGAAGTTCAAGAGGTCTGCTGGTTTTTATAGAAGAGGTGCTGAATGGAAGGCGATGACTTTTATTACACATGCAGGCATTACAGTGCAATGTATTGAAAGTAGAATGAACAGCAGACAATTTAAGCTTGGATAAAATTGAAAGGAGAACTTTGTTATGTGGATGACCAAGACGTTGATGCCAAATGTTATTGTCAACTGGAAGAGCTGAGGTAGTGAAAATGGTTGATTGGGAAGGAGTCCACGAGTACAGATCACCCTCATTCTGGCCTTGTGCGATCACAGCCTTGGTGTTGAGATCCTTGACAAGAAAGTGGTTAGGGAAGAATTCTATAGATGCATGGTTATGTTTGCAAAACTTGGCAACAAATATTAAGTTCTTGGTTATCAAAGGCGCATAAAGGACATCACGGAGTTTAAAGTTTGGAGGTATATGAATCATACCAGAGTGGGATGCTGGAACCAGATTGCCATCTCCAAGGGAAATGTTGTACTCACTGTTGAACTGAGACATAGACTGCACTGCATCCGATTCAGATGTTACATGATGCGTGGCACCAGAATCTAATATCCAGGGAGAAATTTGTTTATGCTGCAGTTCAGAGGAATGAAGTTGTGGACGACTGGTTTCTGACCCAGAAGATTGTGATCGATTGTTATCAGATGCAAAACGAAACCCAGAAGATTGGGATCGGTTGTTATCAGATGCAAAACGAAATCTACAAATTCTTGCCGGATGACCAAATTTGGCACAGATCTGGCATTGTATCTTTGGTTTATACTGATTCTGGGACCTCTGTTGCTGTTGATAGTTGGGATATAGAGGCTGAGTGTGATTGTTCTGATGCGATGGAGCCTTTTTATTGTCCCAGAATTGTTGTTTGTTGGGAGTGAAATAGTTCTGTCTCTGCATGTACTGAACTGATGCAGGAGGTGCATCTTGTCTGAGGAAATGTTTCGTGACCTGCAAGCTTGTCGAAGAGTTCTTCAATGGAGATCGGAGTATCACGTGAGCATATTGCTGCACTAATGTCGTTATACTCCGGTCCCAATCCACTTAGAATCTTGATGGTTAAGGCAGCAGAATTAATGGGTGAATCAGCCATCGATAGTTCATTAGCTATGCTTTTAATCTCACTGAAGTATTCAGCAATTGTTCTGTGTCCTTTTGTTAGTCTAGAAAGAGAATCTTGAAGACTAAAAATTCGCGTCTGGGACTTATTGCGAACTGAGCTGCAAGCCGCATCCAAGCATCATAGGATGATGATGAAGTTGCGACAATAGAGACTATGGATTGATCCACCGAAGCCATGATGGCATGGCGGATCAAGCCATCTTGTCTTAGCCATATGCGACGAGTAGGATCATTGACAGAGGGGCAAGATGAACTACCGTCAATAAAAGCTGTAAGATCATACCCAAGGAGGAGCAGCTCGATCTGGATTCGCCAGTTCATGTAGCTGCTGCTACCAGTAAGCTTGATCGGCAGCTGAGACGTCGGGTTGATGGTGATGACTTGATTTCCGGCATTGAATGGGTTAACAACCTCAGCAGCTGGAGCATCCGTAGTAGTCATCCGATCGTAGAAGAACAGTTTTTACAGAGAAAGAAAAGAAAAAAGAAGTGGGTGGAGTAAGAAGAAGAGATTGATCTCGTTAGAGAACAGGCTCTGATACCATAAAGGCACTATGAGGTGGAAAAGTATTGCTTCATTATTATCTCGATTCATTACAAAGCTCAGTATTTATAGAGAGTTAAACGTAACCACCAGCAATAATAGAGCAACGGACTACAATAATAGAGGTGAGTAGTGGCGTCTTGTTGTGGTGAAGCTGATATGTTGACGTGGCATTGATATGACTACGTATGAGGGAGTGAGCCAAAGTGAACCGGTAACTTTGTTACGCCAATACATATGATCTACACAAGAGGTTAAATATTACAAAAGTATCATTTACCTTTTAAACTGTTAATTACTCTGGTAAATTTTACCAAGCTAAGAAAGAAATAAAAATGCTAGCTTCATATCAGCAATAACCAGTAACTCGGGAATAAAATGTATATATAATTAATCCATCCAATCAAAGCAGATATTTCTATTAATTAACGTTTTACAAATTAATAAAGTCGCAAGGGCACATCAGCAAGAAAGAATTATACATGCAGAGGCTTTAGAATAACAGGAAGACCATATTGTGGATTCACAGTGATCAAGAACATAGGAGCATGAATGTACTTAGATGAAAGAGAGAAAGAGAACCTTTGCAGTATCATTGCAAGCACAGTTTTAGCTTCCAACATTGCAAAGTTCTGCCCTATGCAAGCTCTTGGTCCTACCGAAAACGAGAGCAGTGCGGTAGGATGTGCGGCAGCCTTCACAGTTCCATTCTCAAATCTTAGTGGATTAAACTCACCGGCATCGGCTCCCCAAATCTCCTTTTTCCTGTGACTCATCATAATTGGCATATCTATGTTGGTGCCTTTCGGAATGTTTATGTTCCCCAAGTTCATATCTTTGTCGGCCTTTCTCCGCAGCACGATGAACGGGCTGTAGAGCCTTATTGCTTCAAGAAGAACCATGGTGACCTGCAATAGAGAAACGTTACAAGAATTTGCAATATCTAAAATGAACTCTTTATGTAGAGTAGTTGAATTGTATTTACTAGTTTTAGTTTGCTGAGCATATCTGCATTAGGAATTTTCATTCCACATTCTCTAAGCACCTCCTCCCTAAGCTTCTCCTGCCATTCGTTGTTTGTGCTCAACAAGTAAATTGTCCAAGTTAGGAAAAGGGAGGTAGTCTCCTGCCCTGCAAAGAAGAATGTCTTGCACTCATCGATGATATCGTCCATGCTCAGTTTCTGGCCTTCTTGCTTCTCACTGGCTTCTAGCATTATCCCCAGTAGATCATTTCCATATCCGGATCGCTCTTTCGAGTCTAATCGAGCTTGTATGATTGAGATAAGCTTTTTCCTAAGTCTTCTATCAAGCTTCCACATGTACAGGTTCCTCCTACTAGGAATATATCTGGAAAGAAGATCAATGCAGTGATCAGGTTAATTTTTCTCTAATAGTTTCTGACATAAATCATTGCAAATTTCTGAAGGAGATTGAGCTTACTCAGATCCTGGTATTTCTATGCTAAGATTTCTCTGTACAATCATCTTCAGGAGCTCATTTTGATCTTGAAAAACTTGCTTTCCTTCAATGAAACTGCTCCCAAAAGCAGCATGAGCAATCACATCTGCTGCCAATTCTCGGAATTGTTGGACGACTTCGATTTCTCTTTCATCATCGGCATAATCTTGCCACCGTTGTAGCGTTGATTTTGCACATTCAGCCATTGTCTTTGTCAATATCTATCAAAAGCAATACATGTGCAGATACAAAAGGTCATATTTCAGTTCTAGCTAGTATTTACTTCAATATACAGTATAAGTTTTTGAGCATTGACATCCATTGATATCATTCTAATTATAATAATACAGGTAAAGTATTCAACTATTTCTGGTGCTTAGTTTGGCACTCTCAATCACTAACTCTGCTACCTTGGAGGTGTTTCTAAGATCATTAATTTTATCAAAGAGCTGATCGGTAGATGATTACTAATCCCAGAAACAAGCCTCAGTACTGATTAGAGGATCACTTGTTTAAGCTATAAAGAAAGTATTCAATCAATTAAGTTTAACAAAACAAACACAAGTTCAACAGTTCAAAGCCAAATATCTAATGAGCTAAGATTCAAGCTCGAGAGCAACATGTTAAATTTGATCGGATAATTCCTTAACCTACAAACTTGAACTGTTAAAAGAACTCAATTTATACTTTTGTATTCCTAGGGTTAGTTTTCTCTAGTAATTAGGATTGGCATGCAGGTTTAATATACAATACAAGAGTTGCAGGAAATTAATAAATCATGCCTTGAGCTTATCCATGGTGAACGCAGGGCTGACGGCGCTCCGATGCCGGACCCATTCCGACCCCCGTACCAGCACCAATCCCTTGCCCAAGAGCGCCGTCACTCCGGAAGGCTGATCGATCTTGCCGTAGAAGCCAAACTTGTTTGCCAGAACTTGCTTTACCAGCTCCGGATCGCTGATGCAAATCTTTGGTTGTGCACCATGCCAAAACAAAAATACGTCACCTGCCAAAGAATGTTTGCCACTTCACTCTTTCAATCGATTCAAGAACAATTTATTATTTATGAAGCAGTAAAAGAGGGTTGGGGAGAATATATCTGACCGTATTCCTCAGCCCATTTGCGGTAGTAGGGAAGAATTCTAGTGGTGATGTCATGGGATTTCTTGTCCAAGGTCAGATTCATGGCCTCGTTGGTTATTCTTTTCATCTCGCCGAGGGAGCCAAACCAGAACTTGTAGGGAGGACCTCTCACCCCTTGCTTCCTGAAAGCTTTGGTGATGGCATATGGCCTCCATATCAGGTGCATCAACGCCTTCCAGAAGCATGGGAGCAGCAGAAACAAGAGAGCACTCAGTATCAGGATAAGGTTGCTCATCTTCTCAGCTCTCACTCGCTGGAGGAGCAGACAGAGGGAAAAGGCTTCAATTTATGTTCTTATCTCGAATAAAAATTCCGTGCACGGAAATCCACGCACCCATGTCATCGATTTTTTCCCCTCTTTTATTAGATCATCTCGTTCGACTATTATATTCTCTCGTTCATCGATCAGAGTGATCGTTTATTCTGCCTTAATTATGGCGTAGGTTGTTCGTTGTCCTGACTCCGTTACTTATTTGAGGATGAGATTTCCTCATTTGACCATCGATCGGACAACTGTTATGATAACTACATTATTTGAAGTGCAGATACACTCGTTTGATCTCCAAATTCTCTCGTTTGATCGACAGATTTTTTAGTTTAGCTGTCATATTCCCATGACCATTAGATATCCTTGTTTGACCACCAGATCCTCTGATGTGGCAATCAAATTCCCTTGTTTAACTATCAACATGTCTAATACCCTAATTTAATCATACATCGAAAGTATATTTAAAACTTATAAAATTTGATGAGTGTGCTATTATTAATTTCAGTTTAAGTATTTTAATTAAATAACTTAAAGATTGGTCCAGTGGTTGAATAGAAAAATAAAATAAAAATCAATGGAATCGGTGTGTCTCGCGTTGTTATCTCTTTTTAGCTATATAATATTTCTCTCTTTAAATAAATATTGAATAAAAGATATTTAAAATAATTATTAAAATATTTTCAAAAAATATATTCAAACTTATTATTATAAGTAAAAACTTTAAGATTAATTTAAGTTAATAGATTATATTTACTATTATTGCCTGAAGTTGCAGTTATGCAGGCTTTTGCGTCTCTTGATCCGTCGCGGCTAGCTCCAGGGGGTGACATGTAAATATACTCTAACGTTTAAGTAAGAAGGAATTTCAAATGATGGGTATGAAATTGAAATCGAGAGTATATCTGATGTGCGTCATGTTCATTTTTTTGAGGCATGCCAGGAATGTTTTTGGTGATGATATCTCCTAGGATCTCGTGAGAATATATTCGAAATGGATCGAAGTTTATCCCGAAGATGACGTGTTCATTATTGTCGAATCTCTGATAATTAATGAAAGATGTCGATATACTTGTTTGGCCGGATGGAGCCCTCGGATTAAGTTATGATTGACTCGATCTGAATTTAGTTCATGAGTGTAGGTGTGTTCGAGCTTGGTCCGGCCAAACACAGATAGTTAATCTAGCCCAATTACACATATATTTGATTAGATTCCATTATGAAAAGATATTAGTATTTATAATTATGGACATTATAACAAATTTTCTTTTTGCAAATATGAAAAATTGCTTGGGAATGAATAATTGAAACTACCCTTTCTAGAACCTCCTTTTTTTTTTCACCTTATTGAGTTTCTGCTTTTTACAATTCAATTATATTATAATACGGAATGTTATATTTTAGAAAAATATATATATTTAAAACCTTTATATATAATCACCTTATTTTACAAAAGGAGTATATTTGCTAGATATTAGATAATATCCAAAAGTTAAAAATGAAAACATAACATGTACGTACAATTTCAATTTTTAGTCCTAATAATTAAAGAATTGATTAAAATTAAATTATGATATAATTAGTTGTAACATTATATTCACCCCATCTAGTGTTATTCCCTCTGACACGTCACTAGGGCTGAGCATCGGGCGGGTCGGGTCAATTCCCGACTCGACCCAACCCGACCCGATCGGGTATTAATCCGAAAATTTTAAAAAATTTATTACCCGACCCGACCCAATTTTTTAATCGGAGTCCGACTTGAATAATCCGAAAAAAATGGGCCCCAACCTGATTAACCCGAATTTGGTTTAGAAAAAAATAATCATCTTAAAATTAGTGATAAAAAGGTGAATAATTATATTAAAATTATAACTCAAGGACTTGAACTCAAAATCTCCTAAATTTTATCTTCACCCTTCTAATTACAAAACTAACATAATCTTTTATCAATACATGTAACATAAACATGTCTTTAACTTAATATCGGGTCGGGTCGGGTTAAACATAATTTTCACCCGAACCCGATTCGATCCGAAATAGTAAATGAAAATTTTAAAAATGTAATCCGACCCAATCCGATATAGTCGAATAATCTAATTCGAAATGAATTTTCGGATCGATATTTTAAAAAATTTCGGGTCGAATCCGATTTTGCTTAGTCCTACACATCAGTGTGCTCCAAACATGATTGTAGCGCTACCAACATGAGCATAAAATTCAAAAAAATCCTAAAAATTGATTAATCAAGCGAAAATCTCCACGAAATCCGATCAAACAACTTCCGAGCATGATAAATCCTTTGTAATTTTAAGTTACCCTGAGAACAAAACTTTGAAAAATCAACATTAAAATGTTGTACAAAATTTATAGTAGGTTTTCTCAATGTTTTTTTGTTAAAATAATTCTAATGTTATACTAATATGAAAATATTGGATTATTATATAAATTCATATACTAGTTTTTACTGAATATAAAAATTTATATGATAATCATTTTTTCACTGAATACCAAATATAATTTTAAAATTATTTTGAGAACAATTAATGTGAGATATATAATTTTAAACGAATTATTGTGAGATAAATTATTTATATTATTTTATTCTAATTGATGATTTTATGCCTAAAATTTTTCATCTATTTTAGAGGAGTTAAGAATTCAATTACAATATGAAAACTTGAATTAATAAAATTATTGTTCGTTTGCTTTTACCCGATTTTATTGGATATAAGATAAAAAATCAAATGAGAGAGTACTAAATAATATTTATTTTAATCTCATATACATCCGATACAATATCAAATTTATATTTTATTTTAATCAAAGCATGAAATAAATAGATGATATAAATCTATCCGTTATGATCTACACAATAAGTGCATCTCTTAATGTTCATATGATCTACACAAGAGGTTAAATATTACAAAAGTATCATTTACCTTTTAAACTGTTAATTACTCTGGTTAATTTTACCAAGCTAAGAAAGAAATAAAAATGCTAGCTTCATATCAGCAATAACCAAATTAACCAGTAACTCGGGAATAAAACGTATATATAATTAATCCATCCAATCAAAGCAGATATTTCTATTTAACGTTTTACAAATTAATAAAGTCGCAAGGGCACATCAACAAGAAAGAATTATACATGCAGGGGCTTTAGAACAACAGGAAGACCATATTGTGGATTCACAGTGCCCAAGAGCATAGGAGCATGAATGTACTTAGACGAAAGAGAGAAAGAGAACCTTTGCAGTATCATTGCAAGCACAGTTTTAGCTTCCAACATTACAAAGTTCTGTCCTATGCAAGCTCTTGGTCCTACCGAAAACGAGAGCAGTGCGGTAGGATGTGCGGCAGCCTTCACAGTTCCATTCTCAAATCTTAGTGGATTAAACTCACCGGCATCGGCTCCCCAAATCTCCTTTTTCCTATGACTCATCATAATTGGCATATCTATGTTGGTGCCTTTCGGAATGTTTATGTTCCCCAGGTTCATATCTTTGTCGGCCTTTCTCCGCAGCACGATGAACGGGCTGTAGAGCCTTATTGCTTCAAGAAGAACCATGGTGACCTGCAATAGAGAAACGTTACAAGAATTTGCAATATATCTAAAATGAACTCTTTATGTAAAGTTGAATTGTATTTACTAGTTTTAGTTTGCTGAGCATATCTGCATTTGGAATTTTCATTCCACATTCTCTAAATACCTCCTCCCTAAGCTTCTCCTGTCATTCCTTGTTTGTGCTCAACAAGTAAATTGTCCAAGTTAGGAAAAGGGAGGTAGTCTCCTGCCCTGCAAAGAAGAATGTCTTGCACTCATCGATGATATCGTCCATGCTCAGTTTCTGGCCTTCTTGCTTCTCACTGGCTTCTAGCATTATCCCCAGTAGATCATTTCCATACCTGGATCGCTCTTTCGAGTCTAATCGAGCTTGTATGATTGAGATAAGCTTTTTCCTAAGTCTTCTATCAAGCTTCCACATGTACAGGTTCCTCCTACTAGGAATATATCTGGAAAGAAGATCAATGCAGTGATCAGGTTAATTTTTCTCTAATAGTTTCTGACATAAATCATTGCAAATTTCTGAAGGAGATTGAGCTTACTCAGATCCTGGTATTTCTATGCTAAGATTTCTCTGTACAATCATCTTCAGGAGCTCATTTTGATCTTGAAAAACTTGCTTTCCTTCAATGAAACTGCTCCCAAAAGCAGCATGAGCAATCACATCTGCTGCCAATTCTCGGAATTGTTGGACGACTTCGATTTCTCTTTCATCATCGGCATAATCTTGCCACAGTTGTAGCGTTGATTTTGCACATTCAGCCATTGTCTTTGTCAATATCTATCAAAAGCAATACATGTGCAGATACAAAAGGTCATATTTCAGTTCTAGCTAGTATTTACTTCAATATACGGTATAAGTTTTTGAGCATTGACATCCATTGATATCATTCTAATTATAATAATACAGGTAAAGTATTCAACTAGTTCTGGTGCTTAGTTTGGCACTCTCAATCACTAACTCTGCTACCTTGGAGGTGTTTCTAAGATCATTAATTTTATCAAAGAGCTGACCGGTAGATGATTACTAATCCCAGAAACAAGCCTCAGTACTGATTAGAGGATCACTTGTTTAAGCTATAAAGAAAGTATTCAATCAATTAAGTTTAACAAAACAAACACAAGTTCAACAGTTCAAAGCCAAATATCTAATGAGCTAAGATTCAAGCTCGAGAGCAACATGTTAAATTTGATCGGATAATTCCTTAACCAACAAACTTGTACTGTTAAAAGAACTCAATTTATACTTTTGTATTCCTAGGGTTAGTTTTCTCTAGTAATTAGGATTGGCATGCAGGTTTAATATCGATTCCCGCTACCCGCTCCATATCCTGTATTATGTATTATACATACATGCACCATCAATTTAGATATGCATCCTTTTTTTATTCCCTAAAATATTTTTTTTATCCGAATAAAAGAAAGTAAGAATACGAAAGAAGAAAATAGGAATGAAAAGCGTCCATTGTCTAATGGATAGGACAGAGGTCTTCTAAACCTTTGGTATAGGTTCAAATCCTATTGGACGCAATTTATTTCCATCTATTTTAAATACAAATACAAAGAAACCTTTTTTGAATCATTCGAATCAGAACTATTTCTCAACGATAACTCTTGTACTAAGAATAGAATAAAGGTGAGAAATTTATGTTTGTTCTTGAAGTAAAAACAGTTCAATCTGTTCCTGAATAACTTTCTTCAAAAGGGATTCCGCTTCTTCGGTAAATGTCTTGGTAGAAGATATAATTTCTTGAAATTCAGGACAAGTGTTGCAGGAAATTAATAAATCGCATGCCTTGAGCTTATCCATGGTGAACGCAGGGCTGACGGCGCTCCGATGCCGGACCCATTCCGACCCCCGTACCAGCACCAATCCCTTGCCCAAGAGCGCCGTCACTCCGGAAGGCGGATCGATCTTGCCGTAGAAGCCAAACTTGTTTGCCAGAACTTGCTTTACCAGCTCCGGATCGCTGATGCAAATCTTTGGTTGTGCACCATGCCAAAACAAAAATACGTCACCTGCCAAAGAATGTTTGCCACTTCACTCTTTCAATCGATTCAAGAACAATTTATTATTTATGAAGCAGTAAAAGAGGGTTGGGGAGAATATATCTGACCGTATTCCTCAGTCCATTTGCGGTAGTAGGGAAGAATTCTAGTGGTGATGTCATGGGATTTCTTGTCCAAGGTCAGATTCATGGCCTCGTTGGTTATTCTTTTCATCTCACCGAGGGAGCCAAACCAGAACTTGTAGGGAGGACCTCTCACCCCTTGCTTCCTGAAAGCTTTGGCGATGGCATATGGCCTCCATATCAGGTGCATCAACGCCTTCCAGAAGCATGGGAGCAGCAGAAACAAGAGAGCACTCAGTATCAGGGTAAGGTTGCTCATCTTCTCAGTTCTCACTCGCTGGAGGAGCAGAAAGAGGGGAAAGGCTTCAATTTATGTTCTTATCTCGAATAAAAATTCCGTGCACGGCAATCCACGCACCCATGTCATCGATTTTTTTCCCACTTTTATTAGATCATCTCGTTTGACTATTATATTCTCTCGTTCATCGATCACAGTGATCGTCTATTCTGCCTTATGGCGTAGGTTGTTCGTTTTTCTGACTCCGTTACTGATGAAATAATTAACTCATCAATTTCATAAATTAATATATTGATCCAATTAAAATGCTTAAACTGAAGTTGATAATAACACACTCATCAAGCCTTATAAACTAACACCACATCCAACATACTCCCGATGTGGGACTAAATCGGGATATTACAATCTCCCCCACTTATGTCTTGACGTCCTCATCAAGACCCAACTCGAGTCTAGTACATAGCCCAGAATCACACCCAAGTCGATGGGCATGTGAGGCATAGCCTAGTAGCGGGTCCACTCCATCACTTGGGCTGCCCTTTCTCACATAGGCCCCCTCACCATGCTTAGGACTCGGTCTTGCTCTGATACTATTTTGTTACGACCCGCTTGATGGGATAACTAACTCATCAATTTCATAAGCCAACATATTTGCCCAATTAAAATGCTTAAGCTGAAGTTGATAATGGCACACCGTGAAGCCGAACAATCTCTCTGCAATATAAGGCTGCCAATCGACTAAGAGGAAAAGTCTTCTTCATCGGCAAAAAGTGGGCAGACTTGGTAAGACGATCAATAATAACCCAAATCGAGTCATGCCCTCTCTGCGATCTCGGAAATCCAGTAACAAAATCCATCGTAATATGCTCCAATTTCCACTCTGGAATAGGAATGTTCTGAAGCTTCCCCGCGGGTCGCTGATGCTCTATCTTGATCTGCTGACAAATCAAACATTTAGCCACAAACTCTGCCACATCATTTTTCATCCCTCGCCACCAATATGATCGTTTGAGGTCCTGATACATCCGAGAACTCCCCGGATGCACCGCAAATCGGGATCTATGAGCTTCAGCCAATAATTCTTCCTTTACCGAATGCTCCTCAGGCACACATAACCTGCCTCTAAATCTGATGGTACCATCTGCATCTCTAGAGAAATCGGGCTTCCGCCCCTGCTCTATCTCCTCAATCGTAGCCTGAAGGTGACGATCCTCGATCTGACTCTCCTGAATCCGCTGAACAATTGGCGAATGAGCAATGAACTGAGCTAGTACTCCTCTCTCAGTAGGACGAAGCACATCCAAACTCAGCTCTGAAAACTGCCGAATTAGCTCAGATGCCGCAACTCTGAGGTGAGCCAACATCCCAACTGATTTCCTGCTTAAGGCATCTGCAACAACATTAGCCTTACCGGGATGATAGTTAATAGAGCAATCATAATCCTTCAGGAAATCCATCCATCTGCGCTGCCTCATGTTCAGCTCCTTCTGAGTGAACAAATACTTCAGGCTCTTATGATCAGTGAAGATCTCAAAGGTCGCTCCATACAGGTAATGCCGCCAAATCTTTAGAGCAAAGATGATCGCTGCTAGCTCCAAATCATGCACTGGGTAGTTCTTCTCATGCTCCTTCAACTGACGAGAAGCATAAGCAACTACTCTCTCATGCTGCATCAACACAGCTCCAAGTCCCTGAATGGAGGCGTCTGTAAACAACACAAACCCGTCACATCCAGATGGAACTACCAAAACAGGTGCACTAGTGAGCCGCCTTTTGAGCTCATGGAAGCTCGCCTCGCACCGATCATCCCAAACAAATTTCACCCCTTTCTTTGTCAATCTAGACAAGGGTGATGCGATCTTTGAGAAACCTTCAACAAATCGCCGATAATAGCCTGCTAGTCCCAAGAAACTCTGAATCTCGTGGACTGTCCTAGGCCTTTGCCACTCGGACACTGCATTAATCTTCTGAGAATCCACTGCAATGCCGGCTCCAGAAATCACATGACCAAGGAAGCTAACTTCCTTCAACCAAAAAGCACACTTGCTGAATTTGGCATACAACTGCTCTTTCCTCAGCACACCAAGCACCATCCTCAAATGCTCTTCATGCTCTTCCTCACTGCGAGAGTACACCAAAATATCATCAATGAACACCACGACGAATCGATCAAGAAAGCCCATGAAAATGCGGTTCATCAAGTCCATAAATGCCGCAGGTGCGTTAGTCAACCCAAACGGCATAACCAAGAACTCGTAGTGCCCGCCTCAGGACTCTGTCATAGCTATCCAGCTCCTCACTAGCCATCAACCCCTTAATGGAGTTGTTCAGTCCGTTGAAAAAGAACTCTACCCGTCTGCTACTGGTGGAAACCAAATCTGGGACGAACATCGCGAGTGCATCAAACTTATGGGCATACTCCACCACCCGCCTCGTCCCCTAACATAACTGAATGAACTCCTGCAACTTCTGCCTCGCAAAGGTAGCTGGATAATATTTCTTGAAGAATATCTTCAAGAATCTCTTTCAAGAGATCGCCTTCCCTCTCAGTAGCCTCTGCTGCATCTCCCACCAAACCAAAGCCTCCCCAGTAAAGCAGTAGGTTGCCAAACCGACTTGATCCTCCTCTGGACAACCCAATACACCAAAGGCCCGCTCCACCTCGCGGACCCACGACTGAGCCACTGCAGGGTCGGTGGTCCCAGAAAAACTGTCGAATTTGCCTCTCCCTAGGTGCAGAAACTGATTCAGACGGTTCATCTTCGGCCTCTCGAGAGACTCAGGCTGTACTGGATCATACTGAGCTACTGGCTGCGGCTGCACCGGTGAATCCTCTGAAGCATCTCCAGCAGACATCTCAGAAGGTGAATCCTCACTATAAGCTGAGTCAGAATCAAACTCAGGCTGAGGCTCCATCTGCTCGGTCTGTCCTCTCGCTCGGCCACCCCGAGTGCTACTATAGCTGGGCCTACGGCTCGAGCGTGCCCGACGCTGAAACTGAGCCAAAGGGACATCATCTGCCAAGTCTGGCTCGACTCTGGTCGGAACTGGACTAACCCTCTTAGTCTGCGCAGACTGCCTACCGCCACGGCCTCGGCCTCGACGTCCACCTCTGAAGGCAGTCCTGGCACTCGAGCTACCTCTAGCCTCCATATTTCCTAAAAGGAAAGAACGACTCAGGATTCACATTCAACCAACAACCAATAATTTTAAAATCAACTTATTGCCTTACAGTAAAGTGAAATCTCATCCTTAGACCTAAATACCTAACAATCCTATGGAGGAGGACGATCCTAGGCTATGATACCAAATTGTTACGCCCCGCCTAGGTTTATCCCTATATAAGGGACCTCACCTAGGAGAAGCGCAACTAGCAACAGAACAACCAATAATTTATGGACATAATTTAAATTTACAACCAGATTTCAATCGAATGTCCAACCAGATAATAATAAAAGTTCAACAGTCCATAAGTGAACAATGAATTCTAGAGTCCAGCTAAAAATGCATAGTTCAACTAATAAATAAGAAAACTAAATACTGTGCGGAAGACGTCTCCTCCTCCTCCAAAACTCTAGCTACCCCAATAAAACAATGCCGTCATACCTGAGAAGCTGAGGCCAAAACAACAAACATCAGCAGAAGGCTGAGTAAGATTTCAACAAGATGCTATGATGCCATGTGTACAACGGAAGATATGATTCAACCATCTACTCGATGCACCTATACCAATCGACTATGTCAACTATGTCAACTATTATCTATATGAGTATGTGTCATAAACCCAATCAAGAGCGTAGTGGATATTGGGTTTCCCCCGCACTCTCGCACCCCGAGAGTGGCACCTCAAGCCCGCTCCAGCTAGAGATGCGACTATCCAAAAATGGTAGTCCGCAGACGTCTAACACCTCGACGCCGTACACACAACCCGTGTGATAAATAGGTGATCACCGGTGTCACTTGCCCTACACCTTGGGCAATATATATCAACAGTGTCCAGGGCTATCGCCCAGCAAAAGATCAACTATGCATCATGTCAACAACTATACAACTACAACTCGACTAATATAATGCTAGTAGTCATGTCATCTTATATGAACTAAATATATAAACAACAGCTTAAGATGTTATCAACAGATAAGGCATGCAACATCTATACTAGCATCCTCAACTAATATGCATATAAAAATAGCATGCTGACAACATGTTTCAACAAATATGCATAAGGAGTTTCAACAATAGTAGACATCAATTTTCAATGAAATAGAACAATAAGATATATTTCGACATAGGATAACAATCGATCTAGGATGAGATTCACCTTGACAACAACTACCATAAAAGAATAACTCGAGAAGAAACCATGAAAACTAATAAAATAATACTTTTCAGTCTGACACGCAAAATGAGGCAAAATGAGGCAATAATGTATACTGATTTCAACATCCGAAAGCCAAACGACAAAACTGACTCCACCAATGGATTCGGGGAGTCGAGTAGATCCAAATTCATATATAATATGACTACTTTGGATCAATTATAAGGCCTCAAAATAATATTTAGGGTAAATATCAAAATACCTTAAATACTAATTAAATAGCTACTGCTATAAAGATTAACACAGTGCTATGACTCTATTATCACTGTTACGATCCTAGCGTTATTAACAACAGCTTATCACAACTCACATCAACCCGTAATAGTGCTATCTTAGTCAAATGGTCAAGTATACAATCAGT
The DNA here is from genome assembly GCA_034359265.1 of Canna indica. Lineage (NCBI taxonomy): Eukaryota > Viridiplantae > Streptophyta > Magnoliopsida > Zingiberales > Cannaceae > Canna > Canna indica. Next base: position 3,136,850 of record CP136891.1, read on the forward strand.
ACTGTTATACTTTATGCAACGCTGATACAAAAATTTAACACCGACATATCTACCCCTTCATCTTCCGCCTTTCCCCATTTCCGCCGCCTCAACCCGACGCCTCCGCCACCATCCCGATCGCCCGATCGATTGGGTCGCCGGGGGCGTCCGACGCCGCCGGTGTCATCACCCATCGCCGACGACCGGAGAACAGTCGACGACGAGAACCGAGCGGCTTCAAATCGGGGGCGTCCCCTCTTCCTGCGCACTACCACCAGACGACGTCGAGTCGGGCGGCGCTGCACCTGACGGTGGCGTCGCGCCTGGCGTTGGCACACCTGACAGCGACGACTTCACACACACAGCGTCGAGCCTAGCGGTGGTTGCCCGCGCGCCTGGCAGCGACGCCTCGCCGGGCGCCACTACCCGCCGTGGCCCCTCGCCGAGCGCCACAGCCCGTCGCGGCCGACTCCGACCAGGAGGCAACCAAGTGCCGCGACTGGCCTATCGGAAATCCTCCAAAACAGTGCCGACCAGCACTGTTGCCGACGACTAAGAGTTCAAGCGAGAAGAAGACAAACATAAAACAATGACAAAACTACACGATTCAACCATGATCAACATATCCGAAATTTTTACCAAGTAGGAACACTTCAGATCTCATCCGATCTCAACAAATCTTAGAATCTTAGAAAGACGACGGAAAAATTTCAGATCTATTAATCTACAAAATACCAGGAAAAATCTCATCCTTGATCCGAGTTACCCTATGCGATGAAGAAATAAAGAAGGATGGAATCCTATCGGAAATCTCCTCCGAACTCCAATTCACCGGAGTCTTCTCACCGCCGACGCCTCATAATCCTTCATCGAACGCCGCACCTGCTGCCGCTACAGGGATAGAGCGAGAAAGAAAAGATTAGAGAGGGTTTAGGGCTTAATTAAATAGGATTAGCATTTTTGCAAAAAGGCCCCTCTAAGAAATATTTTTACAACTAGGTCCAAAAATATTTTCAGGGTATAACATCCTCCCCACCTAAAAAAAATTTGGTCCTCCAAATTTGAATACCTGACTCAAAGAGATAAGGGTAGAGCACTCGAATATCCTCCTCTCGCTCCCAAGTGGCCTCTTATTGTAATACCCCGCTTTAGTCCCACATCGGGAGTATATTGGATGTGGTGTTGGCTTATAAGGCTTGATGAGTGTGCTATTATCAACTTCAGCTTAAGCATTTTAATTGGGCTAATAGGTTGGCCTATGAAATTGATGAGTTAGTTATCCCATCAAGCGGGTTGTAATAAATGGTATCAGAGCAAGACCTAGTCCTAAGCATGGTGAGGGGGCCTATGTGAGAAAGGGCTGCCCAGGTGATGGGGTGGAGCCGCTACTAGGCTAGGCCTCACATGCCGCCGACTTGGGTGTGATTCTAGGCTATGTGTTAGACTTGAGTTGGATCTTGACGAGGATGTCAAGACATAAGTGGGGGAGATTGTAATACCTCGCTTTAGTCCCACATCGGGAGTATATTGGATGTGGTGTTGGCTTATAAGGCTTGATGAGTGTGTTATTATCAACTTCAGCTTAAGCATTTTAATTGGGCCAATATGTTGGTTTATGAAATTGATGAGTTAGTTATCCCATCAAGCGGGTCGTAACAGATTTCCTCATTTGACCATTGATCGGACAACTGTTATGATAACTACATTATTTGAAGTGCAAGATACACTCGTTTGATCTCCAAATTCTCTCGTTTGATGGACAGATTTTTTAGTTTGGCTATCATATTCCCATGACCATTAGATATCCTTGTTTGACCACCAAATTGTTATACCTTGAAGTTTTTGGACCTAATTGTAAATATTTTTCTTAGAGGGATCTTTTTACAAAAATGCTAATCCTATTTAATTAAACCCTAACCCCTCTCTAATCCTCTCTTTGTCTCTCGAACCCTGTAGCAGCGGCAGTTGGTGGAGGATCTTGAGACGTCGGTGGCGAGAAGACTCCGGTGAATCGGAGTTCGGAGGAGATTTCCGGTAGGATTCTCGCCCTACTTCTTTCTTTCGCTTAGGGTAAACTCGATTTTGGGATGAGATTGGTGTAGGTAGCCTGTTGATTCGTAGATCTGAAGTCTTTTTTTTTTGTTGTTCGCTCGAGTCGTCTTGTGTTCTTCGATGTGTTCTCGTCGATTGTAATTTCTAAATTTGAAATGTTGTCGCCAAACATTGTGGTTTTCGTCGTTGTTCTAATTGAGTCTTGGATCGGATCTTTTCGTCGTCGTTCTCGTCGAGTGGTGGATCGAATCGGCGCTACCAATCGGGACAGTGCGGAATCGAGACCCGGTCGGTGGTATTGTTTGAGTGTTGGTTCGGCCGCTCGACGTCGGTGGCGCTGTCGTCGCCACACGCGTTGACACCACCAAACGGGGCATCGTCATCGAGCGATGCCGCCACCTGGAGAGACGCCACCGCCGGGCGTGGTGTTGCCCGGTGGTAGCACGAAGGGCGTAATCACCCACATCCGAGATTCGCCGCCCCTAATCCCCGACGTCGCCGCTTATTCACAATGGAGGTGGCGGCGACCGGGTGGTGTCGATCGGCGAGTCTCCTGTCAGCGGGTGGCGATGGTATAGATGTATAGCACTATTACAAGAGTCCGTAACAGCGATATATTGAGTAGTCATTTAGGTTATTTCTTTATTATTATTTAAATATTATTTTGAAGGCTTTAAAGTGGGTCAAAATAATCATATTATATATGAAATTGGACCTACTCGACGCCCTGAATCCATTGGGGGAGTCAGTTTTGTCGTTTGGCTTTCGGATGTTGAAATCAATATGCGTTATTGCCTCATTTTGCCTCATTTTGCGTGTCAGACCGAAAAGTATTATTTTATCGGTTTTCATGGTTTCTTCTCGAGTTATTCTTTTGTGGTAGTTGTTGTCAAGGTGAATCTCATCCTAGATCGGTTGTTACCCTATGTCGAAATATATCTTGTTGTTCTATTCCGTTGAAAATTGATATCTACTGTTGTTGAAACTCCTTATGCATATTTGTTGAAACATGTTGCCAGCATGCTATTTTTATATGCATATTAGTTGAGGATGCTAGTATAGATGTCGCATGCCTTATCTGTTGATAACATCTTAAGCTGTTGTTTATATATTTAGTTCATATAAGATGACATGACTACTAGCATTATATTAGTTGAGTTGTAGTTGTGTAGTTGTTGACATGATGCATATTGATCTTTTGCTGGGCGATAGCCCTGGACACTGTTGATATATATTGCCCAAGGTGTAGGGCAAGTGACACCGGTGATCACCTACTTATCACACGGGTTATGTGTACGGCGTCGAGGTGTTAGACGTCGGTGGACTACCATTTTTTGGATAGTCGCATCTCTAGTTGGAGCGGACTTGAGGTGCCACTCTTGGGGTGCGAGAGTGCGGGGGAAACCCAATGCGGGAAACTCAATGTCCACTACGCTCTTGATTGGGTTTATGACACATACTCATATAGATGATAGTTGACATAGTTGACATAGTTGATTGGTATAGGTGCATCGAGTAGATGGTTGAATCATATCTTCCGTTGTACACATGACATCATAGCATGTTGTTGAAATCCTACTTAGCCTTATGCTGATGTTTGTTGTTTTTGCCTCAGCTTCTCAGGTATGACGGCATTGTTTTATTAGGGTAGCTAGAGTTTTGGAGGAGGAGGAGACGTCTTCCGCACAGTATTTAGTTTTCTTATTTATTAGTTGAACTATGCATTTTTAGCTGGACTCTAGAATTCATTGTTCACTTATGAACTGTTGAACTTTTATTATTATCTGGTTGGACATTCGATTGAAATCTGGTTGTAAATTTAAATTCTGTCCATAAATTATTGGTTGTTCTGTTGCTAGTTGCGCTTCTCCTAGGTGAGATCCCTTATATAGGGATAAACCTAGGCGGGGCGTAACACAAATCCTCTCATGTGGCAATGAAATTCCCTTGTTTAACTACCAACATGTGTAATACCCTAATTTAATCATACATTGAAAGTATATTTAACGTAGTGTTGATTTATAAAATTTGATGAGTGTGCTATCATTAATTTCAGTTTAAGCATTTTAATTAAATCAATAAGTTGGCTTAAAGGTTGGTCTAGTGGTCGAATAGAAAAATAAAATAAAAATCAATGGAATCGGTGTATCTCGCATTGTTATCTCTTTTTAGCTATATAATATTTCTCTCTCTTTAAATGAACATTGAATAAAAGATATTTAAAATTATTATTAAAATATTTTCAAAAAATATTTTCAAAATTATTATTATAAGTAAAAACTTTAAGATTAATTTAAGTTAATAGATTATATTTACTATTATTGCCTGAAGTTATAGTGATGTAGTCTTTCGCGTCTGTTGATCCGTCGCGGCTAGCTCTAGGGGGTGATATGTAAATATACTCTAACGTTTAAGTAAGAAGGAATCTCAAATGATGAGTATGAAATTAAAATCGAGAGTATATCTGATGTGCGTTATGTTCATTTTTTTGAGGCATGCTAGGAATGTTTTTGGTGATGATATCTCCTAGGATCTCGCGAGAATATATCCGAAATGGATCGAAGTTTATCCTGAAGATGACGTGTTCATTATTGTCGAATCTCTGATAATTAATGAAAGATGTCGATATACTTGTTTGGCCGGATGGAGCCCTCGGATTAAGTTATGATTGACTCGATCTGAATTTAGTTCATGAGTGTAGGTGTGTTCGAGCTTGGTCCGGCCAAACACAAATAGTTAATCTAGCCCAATTACACATATATTTGATTAGATTCCATTAAGAAAAGATATTAGTATTTATAATTATGGACATTATAACAATTTTTTTTTTTGCAAATATGAAAATTTGCTTGGGAATGAATAATTGAAACTACCCTTTCTAGAACCTCCTTTTTTTTTCACCGTATTGAGTTTCTGCTTTTTACAATTCAATTATATTATAATACGGAATGTTATATTTTAGAAAAATATATATATTTAAAACCTTTATATATAATCACCTTATTTTACAAAAGGAGTATATTTGCTAGATATTAGATAATATCCAAAAGTTAAAAATGAAAACATAACATGTACGTACAATTTCAATTTTTAGTCATAATAATTAAAGAATTGATTAAAATTAAATTATGATATAATTAGTTGTAACATTATATTCACCCCATCTAGTGTTATTCCCTCTCACACGTCACTAGGGCTGAGCATCGGGCGGGTCGGGTCAATTCCCGACTCGACCCAACCCGACCCGATCGGGTATTAATCCGAAAATTTCAAAAAATTTATACCCGACCCGACCCAATTTTTTAATCGGAGTCCAACCTAAATAATCCGAAAAAAATGGGCCCCAACCTGATTAACCCGAATTTGGTTTAGAAAAAAACAATCATCTTAAAATTAGTGATAAAAAGGTGAATAATTATATTAAAATTATAACTCAAGGACTTGAACTCAAAATCTCATAAACTTTATCTTCACCCTTCTAACTACAAAACTAATATAATCTTTTATCAATACATGTAACATAAACATGTCTTTAACTTAATATCGGGTCGGGTCGGGTCGGGTTAAACATAATTTTCACCCGAACCCGATTCGATCCGAAATAGTAAATGAAAATTTTAAAAATGTAATCCGACCCAATCCGATATAGTCGAATAATCTAATTCGAAATGAATTTTCGGATCGATATTTTAAAAATTTTCGGATCGAATCCGATTTTGCTTAGTCCTACACATCAGTGTGTTCCAAACATGATTGTAGCGCTACCAACATGAGCATAAAATTCAAAAAAATCCTAAAAATTGATTAATCAAGCGAAAATCTCCACGAAATCCGATCAAACACCTTCGGAGCATGATAAATCCTTTGTAATTTTAAGTTACCCTGAGAACAAAACTTTGAAAAATCAACATTAAAATGTTGTATAAAATTTATAGTAGGTTTTCTCAATGTTTTTTTGTTAAAATAATTCTAATGTTATACTAATATGAAAATATTGGATTATTATATAAATTCATATACTAGTTTTTACTGAATATAAAAATTTATATGACAATCATTTTTTCACTGAATACCAAATATAATTTTAAAATTATTTTGAGAACAATTAATGTGAGATATATAATTTTAAACGAATTATTGTGAGATAAATTATTTAAATTATTTTATTCTAATTGATGATTTTATGCCTAAAAATTTTAGTGTATTTTAGAGGAGTTAAAAATTCAATTACATTATGAAAACTTGAATTAATAAAATTATTGTTCGTTTGCTTTTACCCGATATTATTGGATATAGGATAAAAAATCAAATGAGAGAGTACTGAATAAGATTTATTTTAATCTCATATACATCCGATACAATATCAAATTTATATTTATTTATTTATATTTTATTTTAATCAAAGCATGAAATAAATAGATGATATAAATTTATTCATTATTCCATTGATCTCTATCCTTTGAAAAAGACATTCCATTATTATTTTAAATTATCTAGGGGTTCCAAATTATTGATTTATTTCATGGGCCTTACTTCCAACATGAGGCATATTGAAGCCCATTTCACTTCATTTCATAGTTTAGACTTTAGAGTGAGTAAACTCATGAAGGCAATCATTCATATGGACAACAATTCATGAAGGAAATTGAATGATCTTTTTTTAATTGATTAAAGAAATATGACAAGGCAAATAATTTGGGCATATGCTTGAATTGTTGAAGAAAGTGCATGCACCAATGTGGGCATTGTTCCAATAAAAAGAGACCTAAAGGGAGGGAACACCACCTACTTTATTTTTCCTTGGACATCACCCACTCTTTTCCTTGTTATTCCAACTTCCTCCCATTTGCCCTTTCTTTAGGAACAAGATTAGACCAAGTGTTCCCTTCAACTAAGAATGGACGATGGTGAGATTGTCTCATGACCATCCTTGCTCCTAATTATGCCTTCCACTTTCCAATTTTTTTTGCTCACACAAATCATGCTTCATCAGTCCATATCTCTTGTTGGATATCAACAAGTTGGAATGTTGGATCAATGTTTTTTTTTTTATCAATTCAATCCATTCTTCAAAAAGATTGAATTAATTGATCAATTAATCTCCAATAATTACTTTTGTGATAAATATTTATAATAAGTTTTTAGTAGAAAGAGATATTCGGGACTCCAAGATAGTCAAGATTTGGAAATGCAGAGGGCCAACCAAAATGAAGCTTGTCTTATGTCTCGTCTTAAGGAAATGACTCCAAACGAATGATCGGCTTATAAAACACGGATGTCTAGACTTGGATTCGAAATGCATTCTTTGTAAAGAGGAAGATGAATTTGTCAAACACCTATTTGAAGAGTGCAGTATTTCAAAAGCAGGATGGGTACAATTTTTAAACAAGATCGGGTTCAGCCATTTCGCGATAGTCCCGAAAAATGATTGGATCGTCAAGCACGTTTCTATATCAATGATTTGGTGTTGGAGCATCTGGACAGTCCGGAACTACAAGCAGAAGGGACGTAGATCGTTCGGATGGGTTGGGAGTTTTGGAAAAGAATTTGGGGTGACTAATGCTCATTTTCTATTACGTGTTTTTCCTTTTCTTTTTCTTTATCCGTTTTCTTTTCCCTAGTTCTCTAGGGCGCTTTATGTTACGTTTTTCGGCTTCCTGAGGTTTGTATTGTGTGAATGAGGTTGTTACAATCCGCTCGATGGGATAGCTGACTCATCAATTTCATAGACCAACCTATTGACCTAATTAAAATACTTAAGCTGAAGTTGATAGTTGCACACCCATCAAGTTTTATAAGTCAACACCACATCCAACATACTCCCGGTGTAAAACTAAACTAGGGTATTATAGGGGTCATAGCCCCACTCATACTTTATGTACATTTTTAGACTCATGAAATGAAGGGTGTGGCACTAGTGCCTCACATTTTATTAAAAAAAAAAACTTAAATTATTTCTAAAATACCAGATGAATAAATGATAAATAATGAATTGAACCTCTGCCCGAGGAGAAAAGGCATCGATCAGATCAAGACTTTTGATCAAAGAAAGGTATAAGTCAATTTCAGGATCTTGCTTGGCCAAACAAGATGAAAGTTCAATTAATTAATCAACACACTATGTTATGTTGTGGAGCTTCATGTTGACTGATGTCTCCTAAAAGAGAAATATTATTTTTGAGGGGCAGAAAGATTGTTGGCTGGTCTAACATGTTGCTCACCTTTTTCTTTTCTTTTTTTTCTTTTCTTATCTTTTCTTCTTCTTCTTTTTTCACGTTCAAATCACATAAATACTTATATATATTTTTATTGGAGAAGTGCAAATTTTATCCTATAAATTTTTAATTTTTTTGAGTTTTAGTCCTATAAAATTTATTTTAGTATTTTCAGTTCTATAAGTTTGCTCCATAGTATAAATTTAGTCATATTCGTGACAGTCTGTTAGCTCTCCGTCAATGTGGACTAACGTCATTCATACACGTTGACATACTTGGTCCTATAAGTTTCATTTCGAAATTTTCAGTCCTATATATTTGTCCCGTAGCACAGATCTGGTCCTATATATTTGCCCCTTAGCACAAATTTGATCCAATATATTTGCCCTATAACACAAATTTGATCATATCCGTGATGGTCTGTTAACTCTCCGCCCACGAAGAAAAAAATGGTGTTATGTCCATGTTGACGGAGTTAACTGACCATCATGAATAGGACAAAATCTATGTTACAAAGTAAACTTATATATATATGAAGCAAATTTATGTTATGTAGTTAACATACCAACTTGTCTATATGTCGATCCGTTATATAGATTTGGTCATATCCACGACAGTCTGTTAACTCCGTCAACATGGACATAACGTCATTTATTTTTTCGTTGACGGAGTTAACGGACCATCGCAGATATGACCAAATTTGTGTTACGAGGCAAACATATATGACCAAATTTTTGTTACGAGGATTGAAAATTTCGAAATAAAATTTATAGGACCAAATCTGTCAACGTGTATGAACGACGTTAGTCCACGTTGATAGAGAGTTAACGGACCGTCACGGATAAGACCAAATCTATGCTACGGAGCAAACTTATAAGATTGAAAATACCAAAATAAAATTTATAGGACCAAAGTCAGAAAAATTAAAAACTTATAAGACCGAATCTGCAATTCTCCCATACTTTTTTTATTAATTCTTTTGAATATCTACATTGGTATACTTTATCTTCTCTTCAATCCTAATCTATGAACATATCTAGTCTTGAAGTCCTAGCTTCTCATGAAGATCTAAATTTTGCTTTAATCAAATCAAAGACATCAGGCTTCCAATCTTTCCTATTACAACCTTCAAACCCCCAAATATTTTCTCTCCTTGAGAGGATAAAAGTATAAAAAAGTTCCTTTGCTTTCACAAACCCATCACTCTCCAGAACAAATAGATATTGTGCCCATGCAATCATCCCTATGACTCTTGTTTTTGATCTAATTCCTAGCTACTTTATAGTTTTTATTCTTTTCTGATTTGTAAAGGATAGTTGGTTTATGGTTGTCAACATCAATAAAGCAGTTGATTAATTAGCCTTGCAATTTACAAAGACCACTTGTCATGACCAGACTGGAAATTAGATGATCAAGAAGCTTGTTTGTTTCATGCTCAGGGCTTGACAATTGAAAACATTTCTTAGTGTTAATCAAAGTGTTTCTTTTGATACTTGTGAACTCTGCCTCAGGCCAGATGCATTGGTACTTTCAAGTTAGGAAAACAAAGGTTAAACTCAAATTAACAAATAAAATCAAATAAAATCTATTTTTTTTTTCAAAAAGAATATTTTAATTAATTGAATTTATTTTTTATAAGGAAAAAAAAAATTAAAGTAGCACAAGGTAAGATATGCATTGTTTCTTTCTTTAACAGAAAACAATTTCAATTTGTCTGGCCATTATAAAGAAACTTGCTTTCAATTGATGCTGCAGTCTTGTATGATTAAGATTGATCCTCTTGTTGGGTCACTTTTATATAGATATATACTCCCAAAGATGGAAATACAAATGTCTTAATCTAACCAAATTAAGCTGGTGCCTAAATAGGTCAGTGGTTAGAGGGTTGCACTCAGTGGCCTTGTGCTCTTTGTGTATGCCTAAAGTGTGACATTTAGGTCCAACCTAAGCTACATCTACCAATGAATCATTCATGCATGAACCGTAATACTTCGATTGAGTCTCACATCGAAATTCAAATGAAGACGATAAATTTTAGTTTAAATATTTTAATTAGGCTGATAGTTTGGATCGATAAAATTGATGAATCAATTATCTCATCAAACGAGCTGTAATACGAATCTTGATCCAATTTAAAATTTGACAATATCAATATAAATATATATACATGAATTGAACTCGTTTGCGATCATTTACACCCAACCCAACCAAATCGGTAAGCGATCACTTGTAACTCTTGAACTATAGTTTAATTATTGATATGCGAGGTCTAGTTTAGTAGCAACTCTAATCTTTTCATCAATTAGGCTCCTTCATTGTGGTCTAAAATTAAGTTGCTATGATGCCAAAAATACTTAAACAAAAGTTGTTGATAATACACTCATCAAATCTTATTAATCAAGACAACTTCTATACGTATTCCTTGTACGTGATTAAATTGAGGTACTAAGTTACTATGATAACAAATTAATAATTAGTCTATCAACTTCATAAATTTTGATTATTAACTTAATTAAAATACTTAAGTTGAAATTGATGATCCTGCATCCATCAAGTGTTATTGATCAACATATTTTTGACTTGTGAATAAATGACAGTGCTATAATTAATTTTTTAGAGCATATTAGTGCACATTTGCACTTGGGTTGGTTTGGATCAATCCAAAAAAAAAAAAGAATCAAATTAAAATTTACAAATCAATTTCTTTAATGATTGGAATCAGTGGCTTGAAGTGTTAAATTTAATTTAGAATTGGAAGTTTTATAATCTCCTAATTAATTTCAAGTGATGATATATTGGTTAATTAGTACACAAACTAAGACTTCAAAAGTGCTATGAATTCTTCCTTCGGTACATTGCACTATGTCTACATGTTGAATTAATAACTTCCAAGTTATACTCAAAACGATTTCATCATTTAGTCACAAATGTGTTGAATAAATCATGCATGGCAATCGAATGACAATGACAAAGAATAATAATCTGGTGTGGAGTAGCTCTCAGAAAAGATTCCACAAGTTGAATGCATTCCATGAATGATTGATGCATGTGCATCCACAGTTGACTACGCCCTACATGTGATCTACCTAGGAAGATATGCCTCTAAAATAATTCTTAGGATAAGCATCACTACCCTACCAAGCATGCAAGTTATACACATCAAGTTTGATCAGCAGAACAAGGCAAAGTATACTGATCACACAATTCATTTTGAACAAGTAGTTCCACAATTCATCAAGTTTGATTTGATTCAACTTTTTAGTCTCAATGACAGGTGCCTTTTAACATTACTGCAAGTTACATTGCTTATCCCTTATAATCATGTTGTTAGCACTTAATTCTATCATTATCACTTTTTGCTTATAGTTTTGGGCAAAGGGTTTTCTTACTGTATTAAGCACCATCATCATCTCATTCTTTAAAACAGGGAGCAAAGTATAAGTTTCCCTTGATTAATTATATCCTAGTATGTGGACAAATGGAAGTTAAAGCCCACTTTGTTCATTGAATCATTGAAGATTTGAAAGCAGCCTAATTCTACATTCTCTATTATTTCTGTCTCTTTATGCTGTGAACCCTCCTTATATATAATTCCTCTCTCTCTCTCTCTCACTTGCTTCTATCTTTACAACAAAGCAAAGTGGGGAGCTGCTTCTTGTTCACTGTTCCAGTGTCTTCCTCCCTCTGCTTGCCATGGGAGGAAAGGATAACTCTCCATCTTCTTCAATAGATAGCAGCAGCCACCCTGCTGTCTCCACTGCATCTTCTTCTCACCCGAAGATAGATTTAAGCACAGATCTCAGGCTTGGACTCAGTCTCTCATCCTCATCATCTCCAGATTCCTACAGCAGAGAAAGGTATGCACCTAATGAAGCAATCAATGTTTGTGATCTTTTTGTTTTTTCTTATTTCTTCTTTTTGTTCTTCCACTTGTGACATTTCTGCCTCTGAAATGAATGCATGTTTATGTTCGCAGAAAACTAATTTCTTCTCCTTTTTTTCCCTCAAAGATTGATAAATAGATTGGTGGTGTTAAGTTAACTGATATTCTTTTGAGTTCATTCTTATCATGAATTGTTGAGTCTTTTCATGTCCTGTTTTAGACAGATGGGTTCATTTTAAGTTTTCTAATTCATTTCCTTGTTGATATATTGAGATTGATCTGAGCTCTTCTAAATATATTTTTTCTTATATCAGTATAAAAGGATCAGATGGTAGAAACTTCCTGGAATTCAGTTCTATGATGATCTCATGTGTTCATATTCTTCTGTTTCTTTTTATTTGCCATGCTTTCTAGTAAATTCTGTAGTTTGATTTAAATTTTTCTAAATAATTTTCATTTGGTTTTCATTTTCCTAATTTCATGTCAAAGTGAACAAAAAAACCTGAATTTTTTATCCTATTTTATTTTTAATAGTGATTGAAGCTATTTCCTTGAAGAATGGTAAACAAATTTAGTTAAAAAGACAATGCTTTAAATTTTTATTACATGGTTCAAACTCAAGCAAATGTGATAATTTTCAGTATGTCTTTTGATTTGATTTTATTTGAAAATTGATTCCATTCGGCTCGTTAAAAACTTGAAAAAGCTTTTATAATTTAAACCGGTTCGATCTAGTTCAAGTTGAACTTATTGGGAAAAGAATGAATTTTATTTTATTGTATTGATTATTCCACTCAAACCCAACTAATCCAAATAATTATGGTTCCATTTTAGTTCAATCTCATTTTGAATTGGATTGCCTTGGTTTGCAAAGATTTAGAAAATAACCTATTTGGTCCATTGTATGACATAATTGCAATTCAATGTAGCTTGTAATTTAGTTTGAAAAGGAAAATTTAAATTTAAGCTGATTTAATTTGGTTTGACTGGATTAGGCAACTCAGTTATCACTTCTACATTCACTATTGCAGATTAATCAAGATTCACTAAACTTTTCACCTTATTCTAGGGAATCACTGATATGATAACTCCATGCATCTTGTTTATTTCAATTCCTAATTGAGCTTTTCCTACTTCATACATTCTTCTCCATGTTGTTGTTGTTTTGGCAATTTAGGGAGCAAGTATCTAACTGGCCACCAATTAAACCACTTCTTAGGAGCACACTTACAAGGAAAGTTAATCAAAGATTGTTTGTCAAAGTGTATATGGACGGAATCCCGATCGGCCGGAAACTCGATCTATTTGCGCACCATGACTACGACGATCTAACCATCACGCTTGGTCGCATGTTCAAGACATCAATCATGTGTAAGAATATGTTTTAATTGTCACGAAATTTAATGAAAATTTTGCTCTACTAATTAACACATATATTAATAATATTTTCCCCCTTTTTTCGGTCACTTGATTTTAGGCCCGAAGATTGCGCAAGTGCCATTGAATCATGTCCTAACATATGAAGATAAAGAGGGGGATTGGATGATGGTGGGAGATGTGCCATGGGAGTATGACTCTTATTTTGCTTTGATTTATATGTTATTATTAATATTATATTATCTTCTTAATTAGGAGCTCATTCAATTTTTATTCATGCAACAGGTTATTTTTGACCACTGTGAAGAGATTAAAGATCACAAGGGCTGACAAGTGTTAGGATTTTGTTCCTAATTCAAATTTTGCTCATAGGTTGATAGAAGATGTATAGTGAGAAGAAGAAAAGATAGTGAGATTTTTGGGTTTCATTGCTTGCCCTACTTATTGTAATTACAATGTGAGTGTTTCCAATCACAACTATTGGATACAGAGGTCCTAAAGTTAGGGTTCCTCTTGCACTCTTAACTATTCCCCTAACCTAAACTTAAAGGGACTTTCTATTATTTCAAAAAAGGTAAAATGATTGATAAAATTTAGGAGTTCTTATCATAGATCTGACTAAATATTACATGTTCATCTCAAATTAGGCTCAGATCAAGTGCTCGATTTGATCCGAACCCTATCGGATTGAGCCTAGGGGGTTATTTAAAAAAATAAAAAAATAAAAAAATAAAAAAATAAAAAAAAATAAAAAAATAAAAAAATAAAAAAATAAAAATGAAAAACCAAGTTCAAGTCTAACTCAAATACCACCAGCCCAAACCAAATCTAAAGTAAAAAACCCAATCTAAGCCCATATATTCAAACCCAACCTAACACATGATCTGAACCATGCCAACCCAATACCATCTTAATTAGTTCAGATTCATGTTAATGAAACCAAATTACTCTCCCAAACCATAAAGAAATGGCACATGAGCAAATATGGGTCAGTGTTATTAAAATTGGACCAAACAAAACCAGAGATCTACAGCAACTTTTTGGAGGGTGCATTAGCTAAATTAGCAGTAGCAGAGCTTTCATCAATAAATTGTTTCAACAATTGAAGAGCTGAGACCCACCTATGATTTCAATTTCTCAGTTCATATCCACTCTACTCCTATTTAGAGAAGCAAAAACTAGTTGGAAGTCAATATTGATTGAAGCATCTTTTTGTGGTGATCTTTCTGACAGAGAAAAGGAATTAGAGTTCAAGTTAAACACCTTCACTTATTTAAGGCTGCTTTTCTTGGTCAACCGAAGCAGATTAATCTATGTTCTGATTTTAAATAAATTAGTTTATATAGTTTGCAAATTAATTTTAATTAGATCAATATTTTGAAGGGTAATTACTTAAAAATAACCTCAGCTTTCGTCGGTAAAATTAGGTTTCAATGAGTTTGATAGCGGGTTTCAACAAATTAGCTAATAAAAAATACTAATCTTTAATTAAATTTTTTAAATGGCATGAGTTTAATTTATAACTGGTTGAGAAAATAAAAGAACAAGCATCCTCATCTACTTAATTGGATGAAACCTCCTTAACACAGACAATGAAATAATTTTTGATATTAATAACTATGCTAATTCTAATGTATTTATTAATATTTTGAAATAAAAAAACAGACAACAATAATAGATTAAAAGGACACTTGCATATATAGATTCTTAGATATGTCTGATCTGCAAGTGCTGTTCAATATCACTATCTTGTTCTTAATTCTCCTGTCAATTGCTAGATGCAAAGACTTCTCCATGGATATATAGAGTAAGGAAGTCTAACTCTAAGAGGCAGAGATGGATATTGATTTCCTTCAAGCATAAATAAACAATATATACCAATACTTGTTATCACAAGCTCTCCTGCCAAAACTTAATTTCTCATTCATTCACTCCCACAATCCTGATAATACATGTGGGACTCACAGATGAACACATGCTAAAACCAAAAACATGGACCACATTCAATGACAAAATTTTTGGATTTATACACTAAGGCAATTGCATTCTTATCCATCAACCCCCCATCATTGTCTTCCTACCACACAAGCTAAGCACAAATCAATTTTCCCAACAAAATAAAGAATATGGACCTGAAGTTTCTGGCTCTTACACAACCTAATTTTCACCTAAGATGCATATCTCCCTCTATATATAACCACTACTACTCATTAAGCTTTCTTCATCACTTCTCTTAGCTTGATCTTCATAGAATAAAGAAGGACTTTGAGATCCTAAAATGGGGACTGCCACTTGCATAGATATACTGGTGGCTGTCATCCTTCCTCCTCTTGGAGTCTTCCTCAAGTTTGGCTGCAAGGTAACTCTCAGCGCGGATATTTGGCTAATAGAATTTCATTTGATTTTGAGAATCGCCTTGTTTCTTCGGCGAGTATTCTGACAATTTTTGGTTGTTTTGGGTGTTGATTAGATGGAGTTCTGGATCTGCCTCTTGCTGACAATCCTTGGTTACATCCCTGGGATAATTTATGCTGTCTACGCCATCACCAAATAATTCATCTTTCTACTGAAAATCAAGAAAATTCAGGTGTGTCAACTTTGTTTTGTTTTGTTTTGTTTTTTTGTTTCTGTTTCTTGTGTAGCTGAAAGTTCTCTTAACCTGATAAAAATGGGGGGAAGAGATATTTTGATTGATTGATTGGTTGTTGATGATCAGAGTTCATTACTTGGATTGACAGGGTACTGCTATTGCTGATGGTGAACAAGTACAACTATGAATTGTTTGTTGCTGATGGTGAACAACTATGAATTGTTTGAGCACCAACAGGGTACTGCTATGTAATATATTTTCTGTGATGATGTAGAGTGATTTCTTCTCCTTTGTGCAGTTGGTTGAGAGTTCTTTCCTCTCTAATGCTTGATTGGTGACCTCATGTGTTAATTGATGTATTGAAATTGTATCAATTGTTTGTCCACAATAAAGCATCAGCTCAATTTGGTGCAACATCTATATATAAGCTGATATTGCTCTTGTGAATCTACCCTTAGATTGGCAATCATACTTTTGTTGCACCACTCTAAGTATAAGAGAACATAGCACCAGTTCAGCAATTTGCGACGACTAAAATGCATCATCATGCGAAGAAAACCTTATAACAGTGTTGCCATGGAATTTGCAGCAGCGGAAACTGTCGAAAAGCCCTCGCAAACAACAAATTATTGTCATCTTTCTGCGATGATGCCTACGATGATCATTAGTTTTTTTTTTTTCATTGCAAATTTTAAGGGTAAAAAAACAAAACTCAATCTGCAATGTTTTTGCTTTGCTGCTTTGCACTTAACTACTTGAGCAAAGATGAATTAGGCAAAAAAAAAAAATGTTGCAAAAGTGATGGTGCTCCATGTCCTGAGTTTTAATGAAGCCAAACAGCAATCAACTCAATCATTGTTTAGAGCATCAAGTTTGGTGAGCTATCATCATCATCATTCATGATAAGTGTAGAAGGCCACCTGCACATGCTCATGATGAAGCAATTGAAGTGCCCTAATTAGTCTTCTTTGATACATCATCACATGGCAATAATGGACCAGCAGTGCAGGGATAGCTGTATTAACTGCCATTTTAATTACATGCTTGAAATGTGCTCTGTCCTACTCTCTTTTCTTTTTGGATTAGGTAAATTTGATTGACCATTTATGAATGATGAAGAGTTTTTTGGATACTGATTATGTTGTAGTTACAATTCAAAATAGCAAATTATATAGTTGAAGGACTGATAACATATATATATTTGAAGAAAGAAACATGCATTCCATTCAAGAGAAGTGAAGGGATACAGGTGTCGGGGGGAGGAGAGAGTTCAAATAATAAGTAAATATTAAATACATTAGAATGAGCAAATTTCTTTAAATTATATAGTTGAAGGACTGATAACATATATATATATATATATATATTTGAAGAAAGAAACATGCATTCCATTCAAGAGAAGTGAAGGGATACAGGTGTCGGGGGGAGGAGAGAGTTAAAATAATAAGTAAATATTAAATACATTAGAATGAGCAAAAGTCAAAGAAATTTGCTGTCGAGGCCGCTAGCACTTGGGAGGTCGACATCTCATATAATATAACATGTATATATATACTATCATTATTTTATTTGTATGGTAAGATTAAATCAATATTACTTATTGATAATAAAAATTTCATGGATATGCTTTGGAAGAGCTTGTCTTCTCTAGCATTTCATGAATGTTTCAGGTGGATTAATTGTCATGAGGCCCCATTCCCTTTATGCCTTAAGAAAGAGACTTTTTCATTGCACCAATGATTTGTTATTGGAGCAGATAGCAACAAGCATCTCACCGGACATGCGTATTATTTTCCTCCTTTTTATTACTAAAATAATAAAAGAAGAAGATAAAACATTGATTGTGCATTGTTAGGCATGCATTATTCCAAGGTATTAAAATATAAGCTAAAAGGGCTTTTGATTAGCACAGTCCAAGTTTGGCCCAACATCCACATCGAACAATTGGGCGCCGGCATATCTCGTAAAGAACCCGATCCGATCGTTAACCCGGCTATCATCGGGAATCCCACACTCGAGCCCACCGTTGATGATGTTGGTGACCAACCCGAATCCGGCAGTGCGGTTCGCCTGGATGTCGGCTGCTGTCGGCCAGTACCGGCCGACCATCACATCGTGGCATGATGGTTTGGGCCTCCTTTCCGTCATCCAAAACCACAAAGCGGTCTTGAAGGCGATGACTGAGTTGTTGGCCACTAGATCCGGATTCCTCAGCCCATCAAAGCCCAAGGCCTGCCCTGCCGGCCCATAGTTGTAGTTCCTGCAGACGAAGATTTTGACAAACACCTTGCGGTCAATTTGTTGCGACATAGTTATAAGGTGTTCGATGAAATGTCATCCTCCATTAGAGAAGGACTTGATGCTGTTGGTTTGCTTACCATGAGAGCTGGATGGGGCCTCTTCCATGGTAGGACTTGCCGGGGTAGCAAGGCCATCTCTTTTGGGTGGAGTCACAGTAGTCGCTCTGCGGATTTATCTCTTCTTTGAAGCAAAGCCCCCAAGCATAAGGTCCATCAGGCGCCGTAGCCCATCCTCCTGAATCAATCGTATTACTATCCTTTCACATCCACAGAATGCGCACGCAATATGTTTGTAAGAATGCGTAAGAGAGGCTGAGTTACACACCAGTAGTCTCATGGGAGATTTGGGCGAGGAAAGCAGCAACTTCTCGCTTGCGAGTGCTCAAGTCCCCGGTTCTGCCGAAAGCTGGGAAGCATCTTGCGGCGGCGATGAAGGAGGAGTAAGGATAGAATCCCTTAGCAGGGCAGGCGTTGTCATCTTTGTGGAGGAAGAGGGAGTTGTAAAGCTCCTCCGAGACGATCGCGGAGATGCCGAAGCCATAAGAGCTGCGACCGGTGGCGGCCGCAAGCCGAGCAGATAGAGAAAGGAAGGAAGCGAGGAAGAAGAAGAAGAAGAAGAAAGGGAAGCAAAGAGTTAAAGAGTTGGGGGGATGAAGAGAAGCCATGGCTTGAGAGGAATGATGAACACTTGGGGTTGTCATGGTGTATATATATTTGCTACTGTTTGACTAAACTTGTAATGGAGGTTGGAGGAGATAATTGGGGTAGGAGGAGGATGAAGTCAACTGTTTGACCAATGAGCACTAGTTGACCCCTTCCACAACAGATGAACAACTCATTCCACTATTAATTACTTGATTTATTAAATTGGATATTGATTCCCTAAACACATGCCAATGATATGGATCACATATAAAAGAATCAACTAATGGATTAAGGGGTTGCAAAATGAGATATTTTTTTTTCTCTATGTAAAGCTCATTGATGAAGCTAGAATTAATTAGAGCACCTACCATAAAATTTAAGCTATTGATAGTTAAATATATTACCAATTCATTGTCATTGTTGTCAACTTTGTGGAGATAGCAATCTTATCCATGTATTGAAATGTGAAAGAATTCATTACGTGGGGATAAAGATAGTAAAAATGATATTACAAAAGAATTAGACTTGCATATGTAATGACCTATGAAGCACAAATACTCTCTAGGATTGTCGTGTCTGCATGTCCGACACGCTGCGGATATCGACACACGAAGACACTCGTCCCACGTGTCCAAGAGTGTATTGATCAAAGGTCAAAATTAAATTTCATCCGGATATGATCCGAAAAAATCCAAACACAGTCGTGTCCGGCCAACGTCCATGCATTTTTTAAAAAATAATAATTAAATTATCAGAATTTTTGCTACCCTTAAAATGCCCAACTTTATACCTGGCCCAAAAAAATTAAAACAAAAGACACAACAAATGAAATTTCAAAAGTTTTCTTCTATTGCTATCCGATCGAATTCCTCTTCTCACCCTAACCGGCCCCTAGCAACAACTCATTCGCAACTGCAAATTGGTAGTTATTAGTTTGATATCAATGAAAATATCATGATATTATTATAAATCTTGAAGTTTATATAATATGAATTGTGATTTATTATATATATATGTGTGTGTGTATGAGCGCGCATGCGTGTGTCGTGTTTGTGTCTCGTAAATTTTTAAAATTTGTGTGTTTTTGTATTCGTGTAGTGTCCGTGTTTTGTGTTCGTGTCGACGTCGGTGCTTCATAAATAATGACTATAATTATTTTAAAAACCCCAAAAAAACAATAATAGAACAAAAGAACATGTGACTTACTGCGATGGCCGCCGCCGTCTTAGAAATTTGCTTCTCTTGTGGTGTACTACTATGTATATATATATAGATGTTGACTATCTAAATTAGGTCAAATGCATGAGGTCAACTTACTTTCACTTAGAAATTAAGACTGTTTGAATGTTAGTTGCCATTTTTTTCCCTATATATCGACGGCGTTGACAAGGAACATGTGAAAATGTTGGCGGCTCTCCATTTATCCAAATTAAGCCAAACGTTGAAGGAGAACACGCTTATTACCCTGAGATGTCCAATTCGGATCTCGTACAACGTGTCAAGTATGTTGCATTGTCAAGTATGTAAATTATTATGTTAAAATTAATTATTTAAATTTAATTTGATAATATTTGCTATATAACTCGACAAAAATCGAACCAACTAGTTAGTTCAACTAAAACTAAGTCAACTTATTCGTTTCCATATTTCACAAAAAGTCAAAAATGGATTGGAGTGGAATATATAGTTGTAGAGCACCAAGTGCATGCAAGTGTCAACGCAAAGCACAAGAAGACCTTTCACTTTTTGTTATACGATTAAGGGTGGCCGGCTTCGTACGTCTTGAATATTGACTATTTATTTGAAGTAATAATCATAAAGGGAGTCCCGACCAAAATATAGGGGATTAGATTGGTCGCTAGAAAGTTTTTAGATCCCATTCAAATTTGAATGATAGTTAAAATAAACGCAGATTATTAATTAGTCAATAAAAAATTATTTTAAATAAATAGACATCGTTTGGTTGACGCAAGAATTAATTTTTTATTAAAAATTATAATTTTCATGAATTAATTTTTTTTATGAATGAATTTTTCACGCGTATTTTTTAAAAAATACTTTAAAAAATATTTAATTGACAAAAAAATTAATTCATAAAAAGTGCAACTTTTAAACTATAACATATTTGATCGATTTGAGTACTTTTTATGAAGTACCTATCAATTATCAATATACTTTTTTTATAAATTAATATTTTAATTTATATATATGGATATATATGAAAAAAATAAATTTTATTCGTAAATTAATATTTACTTTATTATATAATATAATTTATATCGGTAATGTGATATATATATATATATATACTTTATTATATAGGAAGAAATTAATTTTTATTTATAGTTAATATAAAAATTATATATTTTGTTAAAAATGAATTAAAATAAAATAAAAAAATAAAAAAATTCATAAATTATCTAATCTCATAATTATGTTGAAACATAAATTCTACATTTACATTTAATGTAAATGTAATGATAAAATTAATTTATTCTTTCAAATACAATGCACGAAATATAATTTAACTAAGTTTCTTAAGTAAGTCATCTCATGCGTTTTATAAAAAATTGCACAGACTAAGTAAGTTTTGCTTCCTCAAACAAGAGCTTTTTTGGTACTTGTGTGTGATTGATTTGTTAATTCTTTTGGGACATCCCACTTTTTTTTTGGATGCTATTGATCTTTTTGAAATCTTTGTATTCTTTTTTTTAAAAATCATAATATATATGTCTATTTTTTTTTTGAAAAAAATAAGAACTCTTTTGATTAGCTGGATGAAGTATAATTTCCTATAGAAAATCATGTGAATCAAATGAGACATAAGTCCAGTGAGTTTGTGAGTCAAACTACTCGTGAGTAGCTCTACTCTACTCCAAGTTGCATATTTTCTTCTAAACATTTGTAGGGCATTAGCTTAATTAAACTACAGATCAACTTTGACTTTAAATATTAATTTGTACATGCCATAAAACTTTAGCTATACATTTATGGTGAAATCTATTGCCAATCGAGTAAATTATATATCCATTATCGTCGTCTTCTTAATTTGTGGTGATAGCACCTTATTCATACATTAAAACGTGAACAAAATTCACAACGTGGGGATGCAAATACATTTCACTATAGCAAAAATTTGATAACAATGACTTTTTACGATGATCCACGCAAATAGCTTATTGTTTAGGTTGATCAAGTGCACTAACATAATGATGCCAATATCCAAATCACATTTTATTTTATGATAGGTGTGAGTCCAGTGAACTCAGATCCCATACTGTGTCAAATTTTCTTTAGTTTTCTCTCTTTATTTAATGAATAGATAAAGAGAAATAAATATATACTGGGGTGCGAATTTCGACATAAAATTAATCCCAAATCACGTAGTAGAATTCCTCACAATTAATATGCTACCTCCCTTTTAATTAACTTTAATAATATCCAAAAGTTGGCTATCTATCAAATATATTTTAAAGATATACTCGATGCACATTAAATCTAGTCTTAATGTTGTTGAATAATTAATTGTATATGCAACCACACCATCAAAAATACGCATATTATCACATTTCACCATTGGGTTTGGATAGTTTATGGTTGATTGAATAGGCATTTTGGTAATGTTACTATAAGTGGCAAAATGTGTAATGTATGTAGAGAGAGACTTATCCATTTAAGTGGATGGAGACTATGATATATTTAATCTATCGGCTCGTCGTGCTTCAAGATTTATGCACGACTATGATCGAGCATCAATATCGTTATCAAAGCTAGTTAAGTATCATCGTCAATTATCATCATGCACAAAATTTAAAGCATAATTAATTATGTATAATTTTAAAGCGCGATGATTGAAAAGCTTAGAGAAAGAAAATTTCTCATTCACTTAAGATCCAAGCTTCAATTTAGACTTATTTCTAAACCAACCAAGTTTCAAAAACATGCATGAAGTTCTCACACCTCCCTCCTTTGAGAGCAACTTAAAACTACATAGTTGTGTTATATATATATATATATTGCAATGATCAATACTAGCTAGTTAATTAATTAATTACTTCAAACTGAATGCATATATTATATATATCCAATTTGATTTTAACTTGGTTTAATTGATTGAAATCTTAGCTAATGTCCAAGCTCAATATATATATATATAGGAGCAGTTTGAGCTTGAGCTCATTTAATAATATAAATATATAAGTTAACTTGAAATAAACCATACATATGAATTAAAAATAATTAAAATATTTAATCATAAACTCTCATACAATATCTATTATCTTCCCCATGACTCAAAAACATTTCCTAACAATTATGCTGCCTCTTTTGATTAATTAACGTCCAGTATATCTCAAAGCTGGCTCATATTAAAATATTTGATCACATTTCATAAAGTCTTATAATTAATGCATCATATAATTAAATATGCAATCCCACGGTCAAAGCGCATCTTTATAATCCCAATTAATATACCACGATCCTCACACTGTGATTTCTTTCCCTAATCCCATCCGCCAAATAACCCAAATGCCACCTAATCCCCGTCATTATCCCAAATTAATCAGCCCCTCGTTCTATAAAACCCCTCACCGGCATTTCCACGAGCACCACGTGACCAATATATCCATGGCGAGGAAGAAGGTCACGCTCGCGTGGATCGCCAACGACGCCACGCGGCGCGCCACCTTCAAGAAGCGGCGCAAGGGGCTGATGAAGAAGGTGAGCGAGCTGGCGACGCTGTGCGACGTCAAGGCGTGCATGATCGTGTACGGCCCGCAGGACCCGCACCCGGAGGTGTGGCCCCCGTCGCCGGTGGAGATCACCCGCGTGCTCGCCCGCTTCAAGAGCATGCCCGACATGGAGCAGTGCAAGCGGATGCTGAACCAGGAGGGCTTCCTCCGCCACCGCGCCGCCAAGCTCAAGGAGCAGCTCCGGAAGCAGGAGCGCGAGAACCGGGAGCTGCAGATGGCCGCGCTCGTGCACGAGGGCCTCGCCGCCGGGAGCCTCGCCGGGGTGGGCACCATCGAGGAGGCGACGGGCCTCGCGTGGATGGTGGAGATGAAGGTGAAGCTGGTGAAGGAGCGGATCGAGCAGCTGAGAAGGGAGAAGGCGGTCGAGGCGGCGGCGGCGACAGCAGCGGCGGCGGAGAGGGAGAAGACTCCGATGGAGGCAGCGATGGAGGCGCTGCAGAGGCAGAGTTGGTTCATGGAAGTGGGAATGAACACTAATGAGCACAGTAGCATGGTGTTTGGCAGTGGGGAAGAAGGCGAAACCCTAATGCCAAGCTACATGGAGCACAGCAATAACCCATGGCTTGATTCTTACTTCCCCTTGAACTAGTGTTTGTTAGTTTGTGTTTCTTCACCATGTCAAGTTAAACGTAGGATAAGGAAAAAGGGAAAAAAAGTAGGATTAAAGTGCTTGTGGTGTAGTCGATCTATGTTCTACGTACTTTATGTTCTTGAAGAAACTAATAATAGCTTTTATCTATTTATATATCATTAAGTTTCTTTATGATAATGTTGATAATATATTTATTGTGTCCATATACTTTGTGATCGATGCATGATTAAATCTTTTTCTATTATTAATTGTATGAGAATAATTGCCTTATATATTGTGGTTAATTTGGCTGGGAAGTTGAACTGTTAGTATCATTTAATTACTAAGACCTAGCTATTTGGGGAATAATTAATCTTAAGCAGCAATGATGGAAAATATAAATTATTCATGCAAGCTTAGTTACTCTCCCAGCTTGTTTTTAATTTGGAAATTGGGGACATTTTTACAGCTGAATTAATTAAGTTTCTGCAACCAGTAGAGAAATTAATTGAGATGAGAGTATTAATGACCATGTACATATATAATTAATTCGTCACAAAAATTGTTGGTCAGAGGTCAATGAGTAAATACAAATTAAATTATACATTAATATTTCAATGGATATAAAATTTAATTAGAATGGCACATCATAGTGAAGAATGATAATAACAATATATCATGGTATATATAAATATTATTGGTTGAAGAAAAAAATAATATAAATTGATATAAGAAGTGAGAAATCATAATATATAATTACATAAAAAAGTGAAAGAAGCAGATGCAAGTGCAAGTAAATTAAGCTGGCTGGAAGTGAGGAAACAAACCAATGCATGCATATTTGGAAGTATATAATTGACAAGCAATGAATCAGAATAAATAGAAAAGATTGTCCATATATATTATAGTTACTGACAAAATCTGTGTTTAATGTTCTAAATATATATTGAGACAACTAGAGCTAGCTTTTGATGACTCTAATATATTGTGGGTTAATCGATGCATATATATGGCATATATACATCATATTAATAAATATTGGTAGAGATATGTCGCATTTAATTATGTTAAGATCTGCATCTTCTAATTAATTAATTAATTAAGTATATATACACAAATTAATTAATTAACAATGAGCAGTTCATATCACAATTTTTTTAATAAAGTTTTGCTTTTGTGAGATTTTTTCTTTCTTTTTTTCTTTTATATATATTCAGTGACACATATGATAAATTTTATTTTAATTAATCGGAACAATAAAGACATTGAATCGTAGTTAATTAGTATATATATCTTTCAAATAATTAATCATGCATTCATAAGTAATATTTTTGTGAGAGAAACTTATAAATAAATATTGACTAGTTATTATTTGCTGCAATATTAATTGGAGATAATGAGTATGATATCTTACTTAATTTGTTGTATAATATATATTAAGTAATTTCTCAAATCTAGCTTGTTAGAACATATGTTTAATTCAGACGATAGTAATTAATTAATATGAGAAAGTACTGTATATCTATATAATATTTGGAAATTATAAATTCAATTAATTGCCTGTTTGATTCGAAGTAGCTAGAATCAGGGAGATCATATATCCTTAGTGTGTTGAATGGAGAAAAAGTAGAGTCTTTTGTTACATGAAATGGTGATATATATAAGCAAGCATTCATTAATTTAAAAGAAAAATAGAAGGGAATTAATCATTCATTGACTTGAGCTGTGTTTGTGCATATGGTAATTAGAGTTGGAAGAATTGTGTTTGTAGCCAATATTCTCCATTTAGTGACATAGTATGCAATTAGAGGCTCATTAATTTAAGTTTTGTCTCATGCTAACCTAACTACTAAATATACTTAA
The DNA here is from genome assembly GCA_034359265.1 of Canna indica. NCBI lineage: Eukaryota > Viridiplantae > Streptophyta > Magnoliopsida > Zingiberales > Cannaceae > Canna > Canna indica. The sequence goes on from CP136891.1 coordinate 3,163,076, forward strand.
TTCTTATTAACTGCATACCTTATTGCACGTGCTGGTCCTACAAGAAACTGCACTGAAACGCTGGCACCAATTTGGTATAAAATTTCGGCGCTCATGTTAGTCGGAATATTAAAATCGACTCTTGCAATGGCTACATAAATTAGTTGGTAATCGCGAGAGCCAAACCTGACATCGAGACAGCTATTATGACCTTTTCGGATGTTTTTGAACTTTGACACAATCTTCAAGTACTCAAGTGACGATTTATACTTTGATTGGTTGGGTTGAAATATAGATAATGCTAAATTTATTATAGTACCTAGCCATGCACTATAGGATCCTATTTGATCCTACCTCGAGGGTATATTGAATATTGTGTTAATAATATTTGATGAATATATTATCATTTAACTTCAGTGTAAGCATTAGGTCAATGGATAAGACAATGAAGTTGATTAGGATCTAGTAATCGACTTGATGAGAAAGTCTACGTGAGAAATGATTATTCGAGATAAGATGAAGCTATATATAGACCTAATATATCATTGATTTAGGTGTATTTGGTTTCGTGCTATGCATTGATTCCACTTGAATTTTGACAATGATATCAAGGACTCGAGTACAATTTATTTTCTTGAAATACTTAACTTTGTTTGGAAGGTAAGTTTGATGATATCTGTTATTTGGTTGAAGAAGAGAATGAAAAACGGAAGTAAATGAAAAAGATGGATAAGATAGTGCAAATTATTTATTTTAAAAGTATGAGAATTTAGAGGGAATTATATATATAATTCCTAGTTAATTTTTCCTCCCCTCTCCAATCAAATAAAATGAACAAAAATACTTCTATTACTAGATACAAGTAAGTAGGAAATTGTGTAGTGAACAAAAATATTTCTATTACTAGATTCAACTAGTAATAGAATGGATCCGGTAAAGCAAATTTATCCATTTGTACAACTTGTTCAACTAGACTGATAAAAAAAATCATTTTTAAAAAAAACTGGGTTGGGGATCAAAGTTTCTCCAGTTTGATGAAACCAGTTTTTCAAGGAAAGCCTGGAATGGATCCGGTAAAGCAAATAATGTGAAAAGAAAAGGGAATTCGAAGGTAGAAGATAAAACTAAGAATGTGTGAAAAAGATCAAATGCTAAGATAAAATTAGATGATACAGTTGAAAACTCCATGCATGGTATAAGGAGAAAATTCTGAAAACTTTCTTACTATGAACTGTTGAGAAAACTTGAAGGCAAAAGCTTGTAGACAATGTAGAGAAATTTCATGATACATTAGATCCAAATTTAGCTGTAAAAGAAACAAATTGTTCTTATACCACGACAAACAAACCTGACGCGATCCATAACTCTTTTTTGATGGTTAAGGCATAATCCACATCCACTTGTTCCAAAAAATACTCTTCATTCAACCATCTCTGTGAAACTCAAAAGAAAAAAAGATCTGAAAATCATGAAATCTAGGATAAATAGCATCAAGAACAAAATCTGAAATAATGCAACCACTGAAAAATATTGGTTAAAGAAGGAAACCATGAATACAATTCATGCATACCCAACCTTGTGGATGAAACACTTTCGAAAAGCAAACAAGACAGGACTACTTAGATAAATTCAAAAGAGTTAAGTGGATAGAAAGGGCAGCCAATCATATTCATAGAATTCTATATCAAGGATCCGCTTAACGCCTTAACCCAGAATCTTTAGCCAAAACCATCTACTCACTATCTCCATAAAAAAATATTAAGTGCATGTTTGTTTTGCCGAATTTGGAGGGCAGATGTGTCGAGCATTAGAATTCAAAAAAGATAGATATAATCGGATTTAAATCCAGATAGAGTGGGATATAGATATCCCAAGGAGGGGTTCTGCTGGAATTATAGCGAGAAAGCAGCAATTAAATCCAATCACACGAGGGGGGTGGTGGACAAAAAAGAGGTTTTTTTTCATCGTGTAACTATAACAAGGTTAGCCTAATTTCATAGAGCAAGCTTTCTCCAAATCCTACAATTCTTACATATCCTGAAATAGATGCATACACACTTGATTTGGATTTTTACCATAACTTTCATTATTACTATTTTTGGAAAACATCCACCTACTCTTAGAGACTTCAAAATGAATTTATAAAATAAACAATCATAGGGTTTAATCACGATAATTGATGTGCAAAGTCAAGAGCAGCATGGCATATATGCATTTGCTTCCAAAATGTCAAAGTGTATACCACTGACATGCTAAACATTATGTACTCTCTTTTCCAATTTGCTCACATAGCTAACAATGAACAAGCATATGGACTCAGATTGATTCTTTACAATCACAAGAGAAAAATCAACTCATGGCCATTTTCCTTTCCATAGACCATGATGTTAAGTTTCTCTGCAAAAACTTAATATATTTAGTTTCATAAATATTTAGAAAACATGAACTTATATTTGGGTCTGTAAAACTACAAACAATTACTGATCACTGTTATTCATGAAACTTCTTTCCATGATGAGTACTTGCCTGCTGAAACATGATACAGTTAGAAAAGAGAGGATCAGTGAAAGATGATCCTAATGGGGCCTACCAATGACCAAGAGATACAACCGTTACTCATGCAAGCAAAAATGCTATTTCCTTAACTTAAACTTCTGATATATATCAAGGTTTGAATGAAACAACGTCACCATGTGAAAAAAAGTCAACCTCTTGGCATATAATTCATTGTTACTCAAAAAGGCAATAAACATGTTTAATAAAAGACTGTCTTACCTTTTGCCCAATGTTTAGGCCATAGATACCCACATAATAGCTAGCACACAAGTGAATCTTCACTAGTCAATCACTTGTAGTTTGATCCACACCAACACCACACAAGATTTAGAAGTTAAAAAACCCCATGTCTAGTTGCAAGAAACTTTTGAATCTAGAATCTTGTGATGAACCTTATGATTGAATAGATTTCTACCTCTGACAAAATAACTGAAAAGGCCATAAGACAACGAACTCAAACCTTGAGAAGTCTTTTATCAATCTATCTAGTATCTACAATAAGATAATCTTTGAAAGCCGAACCAGAACAGATTTGACTCATTCTGAATGTTATTCCCATATCACCTAGGAAGACCTAGCAAAATGGCAAAAAGAATATATTAATAGTCATACAACATGGACTTTTGAATCTCAATAGGCAGATCCGAGTTGCATGACAAATAGACAGCCAGTAGGAAGGAGCTGATACTAACCCTTTAGCCTAAGAATAAGTGATTCACTCATATGACTACATATTATCTGTTACATAAGACATTACCCATAAGCTCATCATGTTAATCAGGTTATCCTTCTTCATAGAACAGCAGAACAACTGTTCAAGCTTTCAATCTTTCAAGTTTTATGATGAATCAGTAATCTCATTTCATCTTCTAATCATCTAATAATCCAGAAATAATAAATTCCTACAGTATTATTATGTCCATCATACAACATACCTTTCAATAATGTATGATCATCTCATAAGCTTTAAGAGCAATATTTATTGTTTATGAAAGCAATTTTAAAATGACAAAATAACCATACCCCAAAAGTTTAAATGAAAAGGCATCTCATGTGCAATATCCAATCCAGTAAATGACAGAATTAAAACATAACTTTTAGCTCTATAATAATAATCCATAGTGTACATTCTACAAGAGAACTAGTATAATCATCATTCAATGAGGAGCTTTCTTTGTTACAGTTCCCACTTCATATCATTGGCATTTACAAACATCATTTCACTTGAAACTAGTAAAACAATACTAGTTAGTTTTAAGGTTACCTCTTCCTCCTTGAGAACTTGGTTTTTTTCGTGCTCTCTTTCCATGTTGTTTTCCTGTTATTCTCTGCCTTCAAAAATGCATAAAGAGATATATCAGTCCTCCGGGCCAACCATATATCAGTATATTACTTCATATAAAATACCAAATCATGCACAAAGAAGCTTACTTAAGAACATTTAATTGCAAAGTCAAGTCATTGATCTCCAAACCAGACAGCTTCAATGAAGACAAAGTTCCAGGCACTTCTTCGGAAACCACTTTGGACAATTTTTCGGCGGAGACTGCTAGCCGCTTAAGAGCCTGTAGGTGGTTCGATCATAAAATAATTGATCATAGTTGGTAAAGTGAAAGGCGGCCAGAAATGGAAAATTTTATCTCGCAACTCACAAGCAAGGCTGGAAGAGAAATGATAGACAAAGAGACGAACGAGCCAACAGCCTGCAATGAAATAGGAAGTAACCGATAATTCTTTATAAAGCCGGCGCCTTTTTGTCGAAGCAATCCAATTAAATGACTGACTTGCATTAAATCGATTAAACAAATGAAACATTTGAGGTTGGCCACCGCCTCGAGGAGAAACAAGAAAATTACCATGGACATAACGAAGATCAGGGAGAAGAACCCCAGTTCAGGATCACGACGAAGCCCTAGATTTGCAGGGAAGGGCGGAGGAGCAGACTGAGCAACGAGAACCGGATTCGAGCCGGACGAAGCAGGAGAGGAACCGCCATTCTGGGAATGGAAGGCAGAAATGATCGGGAGTAAAGCTCTACGTCGAGGGAGAGGCGGAGCCGGACGAGGTCCAGCCGCCGGCACCAGAGTCGGCCGCAGCGTGGGAGGAAAGGAGAGGAGCATCGGAGTTTCGAGCCGCGGTGAATGGTCCGGGCCAGGAATTCTGCTGGCATTTGGTTCGCAATAACCCGGTATTAAATGGACTGGGCCGGAAATAGATTTTGACCGGGTCCGGATCTTTAATGTTATCGTTTTTCTGAGTTATTTGTTGTGTTTTCGTTCTTGTTTTAATTTCTTTGGTTTTTTTTTTCATTTTTTCGGATGGATTGTTGGTTATTTTTATTTTAACATGAGATTTACTTATCTAGTTGGAAAAATATATTTTAAATGACTATTAGGAATTGTTTTCATTCTAATAATACATGAGTTAATGGTCTATTTCATCCTAAACATAGATTTATTTATTAATTAATGTATCTAGTTCAAATCATAACACTTTTCACAAATCTAATTCATTATTTTATTTGTATTAATTACATTTCAAATTATCGAATTGATATCAATTTTAATCAGACGTCAAATGCCCGTCAATACCATCGTTAGATGCTGATGTGACATCTAACTCAGCATATTAAAAAATAATATTTTTATTAATCTCGTTTTCACGTCAGTATTTATTTAAAAATATAGATAATTAAATGGTAACGTGGCAACGAGATTAAAAAATATTTTTTAATATGTTGAGTCAAATATCATGTCAGCACCTAAGCATCTGACGTTGGGGGCTAGAATTGATATCAATTCAATAGTTTGGGATGTAATTGATACAAAAAAAAATGTGTTAGATTTATGAAAATGGTCATAGTTTGAACTAGATACATTAATTAACTATTAAAATTATATCGAATTTATAAAATATGTCCTTATTTATTTTATAAATTTAATTTTAAACTATTAGGTAGCGTTGATAAATTCAAATTTAATTTTAAACTATATCAAATTTAATTTTAAACTCTTTCTCGAACCAATTCATTAAACATGTCCAATTCACGTAAAGACGTTGATAAATGGTTGACCTAGCTAGAAATTACTTGAAAATTTCTCCTACCAAAACTACACTCGTAGATGGAGGGTTAGGATTTAGTTCGGCTCAAAAGTTGAAACAAGTGTGCAACAAAGTAATCTGTTACATGATAAGGATACTCATCAATTCATAAAATATCCAATACTTACTCTCTCGTTTAATATGAATTAGTTTACTAACTATTTAATCAAAAATCATATTACTACTAAAGTTGTTGACTAAAAATTAATATTATTTTCTATAATCAAAGAAGTATTCAATGGTTTCAACCAATTAAAACTGGTGTTGTTTTCATTGACCAAACGTATTTTTAGAAAAATGAAAATTAGAGACCGAAATTTAATTTTCGAAACTAAGTTTTCATTTTCACTAAAACTAATACAGAAAATAATTTTCGTTAACCAAACATCACCTTAAGTTTGCTCAATAACAAGGGCAATTTGAAAGAATGCAATAAGTTGCCCACAATTTGCTAAAGTGAGTGAGAGGGTGTATGATTAAGTTGGCACAATGGGGAAGGAGTTAACAGTAGTAGGGGCCATAGTGTTCAAAGTGTGATCGGGTAAAGCTCCCGAAAAGGTTGAAGGATCAATAGAGGTCTTGCTGATTGAAGGTGGTTGGGGTTCAAGGCTAAAGTGAGGAGCAATGTTGTTAATGTTTAGTGGCTGCGAGGAAGATTATGCATTAGGGTTTAGGGTTTAAGATTATGCTCCGAATCAGTTAAGGAGTGATATGTAGGGTTAGTGGCTAGAAGAATGAAGGTGAATTTACTAGGGGTGCAACAGATCAATAGGATTGATGTGCACAACATGAGGAAAAATAAAGCGGTGAACTGATTCAGTGAACACACCTAAGAAGGTGTCTCTAGAAAGATCTTGCCATATGCTGGTTTGGACCCAAAATGACGTCCTCATAGGGTCTCGGGATCCATTTCGGTTCGAATGAACACACAAAGCTGCTTGAGAAGACGAGCGTGAATGAGAGACCTGTCTCCCGTGACTACACTGGCGCTAAACTTGGATCTAGGGACCACACGTCTATTAATTACAATAATTGGGTCACAAGATGCTAAGTGATTACTGGGCCCGAAGTTGAAGTGTTATGCCTCAAATTCAAGATCACGTGACCGGTTGGAAAAACCACGCGTACCCCGAAGCCTAACCAACAAACAACATCATACTCACACTAATGAAATGCATAATAATATAAATACTCGTATGTGCTCAACAATATGCTAGAAGGGAACAAGACTCAGATACAATATATGAAATGTACCAAATGAACTACAAGTGCGACAATTGTTTCAAAGATAAAACATGACTCGACACCCTAAACAACGATTGGGGGAAATCTTCTCGCTGAGTTTGCGCTACCAACCACATCAAGCACCATGAATCTCACCTAAACATGCATATACAGGTAGGAGGGTGTGAGTTTACAACTCAGTGAGTAGCTAATACCAGCCCTATCAAACAAAATAGTATAATAAATTAACAGTAATATAATGAACATGCCTAATTGTAAGTCAAATGGCATATACTAGAGGGTGAGTGAATAGTATGTTCGCTAAAACTTAATGTAAATCTGATTTTAATCGATAAAAAGGTAGCATACAAAGACAAATGTAAAGGGAGTGAGAGTCCTCATAATCATAGTTGTTGTCATTGTCAGTAGCAAAGGCTAAAGCCGCTGGCAATGCAGTTCCAGACATTGGTGGTCGAGCGAGAGGCTTTCAATCTCTGTCGGGGCCAAGAGAACTTAGGGATCATGGCACATTGCCAATGACCCCTGTTTAGTTATCTTGGATGCTTGATTACTTAGGTTAATTGTCAATTTTAACTTGATTAATGCGGAGGTAAAATGAATATGATAAATTGTACGGAACCCCTTTGACTATAGGTCATGTGCGCAAGACCTACCTTAACTTCAAAGTGTGCTCAGAATCTCTCTCAACTTTATTAGTTGTTCGAATAAGCTACCTATGTTAGCCCTCTCGTTAGTAAGTTAATGTTAAAAGTCATATGTGCGCAGAACCCTCATTTGACATCAAATCTTCCACTTGGCAGGTTGACATTGGTTTATTTAAGTAGTTTATTAGTATGATCGGCATACTTGGTTGTTGAAGTGGTGTGAGAGAAATATTAAAGCAGCCTATTTATCATGAAAACTAATGTTTGAGTGTTATTTTAAGAATAATATGAATGGTAAACTTTTTTAATAATGATTTGATTAACTTATTCAAGCACGTATTAAGAAATAGAGTAATTATTTAAATATATCCTGAACTTTAGACTTTGTCTTAAATTTATCCAAAATTTTTATTTCACCAAATTGTATTACGTCGTCTACCCCGTTAACCATGTGACGTGGCTTGCACACGTGCATTAATTAATTTTTTTCAAAGCTGATTAAAAAATTATTTTTTAAAAACCTTGTTTTTTGTCCACGTGTGCCGCCACGTGCTCCGCCGCTCCACCTAACACCTTCCTTGCCATGATCCTCACCAGAGTTGCCACCACCGTTGCGCCTCAACCGTTGACGAGTGCCCGCCCCACCTCGTCTGCGTCCTCTAGGTTGCTCGTCGCCGGCGGGTTGCCCCCATTGATGACCTGCAGCCCGTTAATGATGGGCACCACCATGGTATGAATCGGACACCCCTCGTCCGCGTCCTCCCCGCTGATCTTGACTTCCTCAGCCTCCTCTTGCTCCTCAATGCCTCTACAACCGCTCAAGGAAAACACCAAGGACGAGAACGACGAGATGAAATCGACCTCGAGGAGCTTTAGCATTCCGAACAACTCTTTTTAATCGGGTTTGAAAAATTATAATTTTTAAATCCACATGTGCAAGACACATCACACGGTTAGCGAGGTAGGCGACAGAATTTTAACGAAATGATACAATTAATACAAATCTAATAGTTCAGGATACAATTTGGTGAAATGAAAGTTTTGGATAAATTTGAGACGAAGTCCAAAGTTCAGAATATATTTAGGTAATTACCCTAAGAAATATTTGTTATAACTAAAATTTACAAATTATTAATCTTCTTTGGCCTCCAACACATTGCCAACCATGTTACATTATTTTATTATTTGTAAGAGTATTGAAACCATACTATATATGGTGTAACTAAGATCATAACATGACAATTTGCATGTGAAATTATAATTTTTTATATTTTATTTTTGATAAGTATTTTTACATGTATGCCAATTGTGGGTAGCACGGTTGGTGGTAACATGTTGAACGTTTCTTAGAGATCTAGGCCTAGTATGATCATTTATTGTGACTTTCTATATTTGTTTTTAAAAAAAAGTATTTTTACATGTATAATACTTGAAAAAAAAATATCATATGATTAATTAAATAATATGAACTTAATTATATCGATGTTTAATGAATCATATTTTGTATTATTAAATTTTTGATTAAATAATATTTATATTTTACACGTGTCAATCTACTTAAGACCTACCTACCTATATATATGAAAGTATATGAACTAGTATTTTACCTTAAAACTAACTATAAATACTTAATTTAGAATAACTCAATTTTATTATCTCAAACATTGTTCATTATTTTCTTTCTTATTTTATTTATTTATTTCTTTTTTTACTTCAAATTGAAGATGAAATGAATAAGTAGTTGGATTTTATAGTAATTGGGTTTAATTGGATTATGTCATTCAAATGAGACATGTTAAGCATACTATACATGTCGTCTTGTGTTACCCATGTAATAAACATGTCATGAAATTATCATATTTCTCATTTTGACATGTTTAATTAATACTGTTGTATTTATATTTGAGATAACTGCACTTCGTATTAGATAAATTCTTTTAATAATTAAAAAGTGCAATACTAAGAAGATGAACATCTTTGGTGATTAGATACATCAAAATGAGATCATATTTTTATTCCTACTAACTATCGCACTCCACTTTGTGGTACACTCTTCTTTTTTCTAATAATTGGTCAGATAAATCTTTATAAAAATGTAATATTTTCTTAAATGAACTGCTTTATATGTAGGTCAATAATGTATAACAAAATTGTAAAATTGTATCAATTAATTAGTGAAGAATGTTTGCCGTGATTTTTTGTTTGTACAATTTAATACTATGTTTTATTATACTAGTTGTTAATTAGCATAATTAAAAGGAAAAAATTAAGCAGTAATTTATTACTTGAAAATTCTAAAAAGTTTGTAAATCTATGCTTACAAATAAAGACATCAAGTGGAAAAAATAGGTTGTACAAATTCACTACTTCGGCTCTTATGTTTTCTTTTATGCATATTCACACTACTTGTCAGCATCATATATAATAGATTAAAACATCAACAAGGATGATTTCGCTTGCAATTAAAAGACCCAAAAAAGTGAGTGAGCCGACCAGCGAAACTCCCTGGCTTTGCCATAATAAAATCATACTTGGAGAAATTTATATGAAATTTAGCTCCTGACTCTACGAAGAATGCCCCATTCTTAAACAAGTTGCCCTCGGATCTCCAATTCCAATTTTTCCACACAGACTTTGGTGCGTAGTCTCTATGAGTCACTTGGATTAATTGTATATATATTTAAATTCGTGATCAAAGTCAATATTGACTAACGATACAATATATTGTTATATATAACTAAAGTTGATCATTTAATTACCTCATTGGTTGCTCGGTTTGGTGGACCAAGAAATCGGTTGCCTTGACTGATGATGGTAGGATGTTGGCTGCCGCCAATGGCATACATTATCCAGTGGGTGTAGTCATTGTACGTTCACTACATGGAAAAAGCCTCATCGGCACCTGCAACAAATTAAACATATGCAAACGTAAATAATTAAATCTAATATATCAGTATTGCAATCAATAAATTAGTGCATGTATATATGCACGTATGCCTCGGCAGTCTCTGCAGAAGACCACATCCGAAGTGGTTGTAGGCAAGGGTGACTTGCATTTTAGCATCTTCCGCGAACGAGTCACTAGCACCCAATAAAATCACCTGAAAATGTATTCACACAATCAAACATATGTATGTTTAATCAAGTGATTATGTTGAATAATGTTATATATAACTTGAAGATATATATTAGTTACATCATTATGGCGAGTGAGGTGGCAATTGGAGATGGTAATGGCAGTCGAGCTGCTGACGGCCTCAATTGGACATGGAGAGATGATCAACCCAAACATTGGAGGAGCCAAAGATGTTGACGCCATCACCATCGCTTCGGGTTCGAATCCCCCAATGATCCTCGGAGTCCCTGATGTTGCCGCCAGAGGAGGGTTGGATATCATGGATGTGGAGGTTGTGGATGATGACGTGTTGCACGAATTGGATGGTGAGGCCGGCACCGTAGGCGATGTGAACATTGGAGCCATGGGCGTCTATGGTCTTGTAGCTATTGATCATAAGCTCTTGCTGTAGCTTAATGACCATGTCGCGTGCGAAGATGATCCAGAGGGGCTCATTGCGCGTTGCGCCGAAGCGGAGGGTGCCGCGGTGGGGTTCGAGGAGGTCATCATCAGAGGCGTCGATGACGACGTAGAATCGTAGATCTTTCCTCGTAAACCACCGATGGCGTTGCGCCCAAAGCCCTTGGCACATCGAGCGAGCCGCTTGCGGTTGCTCTCCCAGTCAGCCCTCCACCTCCAACAATGATCAATGGGGTTTGTTGCAAGGCATGGGCCGGTGTATTTGCGACGAAGGTTCCTCCTTGTGTTGTTTGCGCTGCAAATATATAATTTGTTAAAGCATTTGATATCATTTAATTTATGAATACAATACCTCATATAAGAACTTACAAATTAGCAGCGCCATTGAACTGGTTGACTACGAATTCGAGGTTTGGGACGTAAGCTTTGAGGGTATTAATGTTGCATGCATGTGCAGCCTTCCTTTGCCAGTATTCATCGAAGACTCCGATGTGGGTGTTGGACAAGGCAACAGAGGCCAAGAAAAGAAGGGAGGAGAACATTCAACTTCATTTGATCCTGATATATTGTATTTGCTACTGCTTCTTGTTTTTCTTTTTTGCTTCTTGACCTTCCTATTAGCGAGCAAGGATATACTTATATACGAAGATATAATGGGGTATCGGGCGTGTTGGCTGGCAATCGAGTGGCAAAACTAGATAGAAGCCATAGATTGAATTGGTAACCCAGCTAACTAGGTAGTTGTTGTAGGTATTCGAGGGTGACAATTAGCTAACACCATTCTTGCAAAACAAAATTAGACTATAGACAATCGGTAAATAATGGAAAATACATATACCAGTTCGAAGGTTGTTTTGGCAGGTGCGCTACACACCCAGATTGCATTCGGGTTGCAAATAGACCAGCCCTTGAATTAACTTCAATTTATATATATATATTAGTGTCATTTACGAGTGCCAGTATGTAAATCTTTAATGAATGAAATTTTATAGCATATCAATGTCGACGGTTGGCATTGATTTATTTTTGCCAATTTTATAAAAAATGTAGTGAAAACCAAGTGATTCTTTTGTAGAAAAATAAAATCATTGTATTCAATAGCAAAAGGCGGATATTGTAGATCCTTTACAAGGATGGTCCATAGTTTAGGAGGTCGAACTAAATCCAAAACATACACAACAAGAAAATTTGGAAATAACGACGTTTATTTTTTGACGTCCGAAGAAGCGTCGAAATGTTCAAGGACGGATGCGAAAAAGTTTAAAAATATCGACGTCGATATGTAAAACGGGAAATATGGCGTTATTTGGTCGAAAAGGCAGCGTCGAAAAATTTCGACGCCAGCGTTTCGACGCAGGTGGCGTCGAAATGTTTCGACGCAGGTGGCGTCGAAATTTTTTCCCGCGCGAACGCGCGGTCGTCGAAGCAAGTATCACGGGTTGAAAAATTTCAACCCGTGAGCGTACGGTAAGCAGCTGAAATTTCATTTCAGCTGCCGACCGTACGAAATTTTATATATATATATAATTTATTCAAATATTGCTACAGTTCCTTAACTAAAAAAATATAAAATTTACCTATAAATTTTACGTTCACCGCCTAAATTTGTTCCTACCGCGCGCCAACTTCTTCTTCTTCCTTCGTCTCGCTGCGGATCGATTTCTTCAGTCGTATCAGGTAATTTCTTCCGTCCGATTTCTTATTCCGTCGCTGCTGTTTTGTTTTTTCTTTTCTTTTCTTTTCTTCTTTCTTCTTCCGTCGATGCTGTTGGTTTTTTTTTTTTTTCTTTCTTTCTTCTTTCTTCTTCCGTCGATGCTGTTGGTTTTTTTTTTTTTTTTTTCTTTCTTCTTTCTTCTTCCGTCGATGCTGTTGGTTTTTAATTTTTTTTTTTTTTTCTTTCTTCTTTCTTCTTCCGTCGATGCTGTTGGTTTAATTTATTTATTTTTTTTCTTTCTTCTTTCTTCTTCCGTCGATGCTGTTGGTTTAATTTTTTCTTCCGTCGATGCTGTTGGTTTTTTTTTTTTTCTTCTTCTTCTTTCTTCTTCCGTCGATGCTGTTGGTTTTTTTTTTTTTTTTTTCTTTCTTCTTTCTTCTTCCGTCGATGCTGTTGGTTTTTTGTTTTTTTTTTGTTTTTCTTTCTTCTTTCTTCTTCCGTCGATGCTGTTGGTTTTTTTTTTTTTTCTTTCTTCTTTCTTCTTCCGTCGATGCTGTTGTTTTTTTGTTTTTTTGTTTTTTTGTTTTTTTTTTCTTTCTTCTTTCTTCTTCCGTCGATGCTGTTGTTTTTTTGTTTTTTTTTTTTTTTTCTTTCTTCTTCCGTCGATGCTGTTGGTTTTTTTTTCTTTCTTTCTTTCTTCTTCCGTCGCTGCTGCTGGTTTTTTTTTTTTTTTTTCTTTCTTTCTTTCTTCTTTCTTCTTTCGTCGATGTTGTTGGTTTTTTTTTTCTTTTTTTTTTTCTTTCTTCTTTCTTCTTCCGTCGATGCTGTTGATTTTTTTTTTTCTTTTTTTCTTTCTTTCTTCTTTCTTCTTCCGTCGCTGCGGCTGGTTTTTTTTTTTTTTTTTCTTACGTCGACGAATCCGTAATTAACTAATATATATATTTTTTTCTGTTTATCTCGACGAAGCAATCGGCGGCTGTAAATTTTGCTCGTCGAATCAACTCGAGATCCGGCTCTTATTCTCAAGTTAGTATAAATTTAATGTTATGCATATATTTTTAGATTTAAGATCAGTTATCTTGTTTAATTTTTTTTAAAATATGCTATCATGCTTTATTGCTTTATCATGTTATATTATGCATGTTACTGCTTTAGATATTAATTTAAATATTATGCATGTTAATTTAGATATTATGCTTTAGATATTACTGCTAACTATGCTATCATGTTATATTATTACTGCTATCTTTAATTAGAATTATTGCTATCTTTAGTTAGATTATATAGTTACTAATTAATAAATACTATATTATTATTATTATTATTATTATTATTATTATTATTATTATTATTATTATTATTATTATTATTATTATTATTATTATTATTATTATTATGTAATTATTATCACTAATTAATAATAATATTATTATTATTATTATTACTGTTGTTATTATTATTATTATTACAACTAATTAATTATTATTATTATTATTATTATTATTGTTGTTGTTATTATTTATTATTATTATTACTGTTATTATTATAAATACTATATTATTATTATTATTTAATTAATATCACTAATTATTATTATTATTATTTATTATAAATACTATATTATTATTATTACTGATATTATTAGAAATACTATATTATTATTATTAATTAATTATTATCACTAATTAATAATATTATTATTATTGTTGTTATTATTATTATTATTAGTATAACTGAATTAATATTATTATTATTATTATTTAATTATGATCACTAATTATTATTTTTATTATTTATTATAAATACTATATTATTATTATTATTACTGATATTATTAGAAATACTATATTATTATTATTAATTAATTATTATCACTAATTAATAATATTATTATTGTTGTTGTTATTATTATTATTATTAGTATAACTGAATTAATAATAATATTATTATTATTTAATTATTATCACTAATTAATATTATTATTATTACTGTTATTATTATTATTGTTGTTATTATTACTGTTATTATTATTATTGTTATTATTATTATTATTATTATTATTAATATTTATTATTATAAATACTATATTATTATTATTATTATTAATTATTATCACTAATTAATATTATTATTATTATTATTAGTATAACTGAATTAATAATATTATTATTATTATTTAATTATTATCACTAATTAATATTATTATTATTACTGTTATTATTATAAATACTATATTATTATTATTATTATTATTTAATATTGCTAATTAATATTATAATTATTACTAATTATTATTATTATTATAAATACTATATTATTATTATTATTAAATATATTACTAAATAATATTATTATTATTATTATTTAAACTTATATTAGAGTATATAAATAATTAGAATAATTAAATTTAGAATTCATTAATCTTATCTTGATGGACTAAATTTCTTGCTTCCAACAATGAACTTTTTATTTAAACTTCTCAATTTGATATTTTTATAATTTTCTACCCAGAGCTTAGACCCGTTCGAGAAATATTTTTTGATTTTATAAATTTTATTGATAAAATTTAGTTGTAATATTAAGTTGAATACTTATTTCGATATGGAGGAATACGTATTCTACTTAATATTTTACTAAATAATATCAATAAAATTTATATTTTTCAAATAATAAATCTTGAATTGTCCCTTATTGGACAGTTTAGCAACACAATTATTAATATCGCAAATTTAATTTCATTTTATCACACATGTCAATAAAATTTATATGCTTATAATTGATATAAATGTACAGATAGAGATGCTGATCCGTACAGAGAAGACGACGAGGAAGACCAAGAAGACGACGAAGACCAAGAAGACGACGAGGATATGGACGACAATGAAGATTAAATTATTTAATTTTATTTGTAAATAAAATTACTGAGTATTGTTTAAATTAAATTTTGTATCACTGTTCCAATTAAATAAAGTTGATTAATTACTGAATTTTGATGATAATTTGATTAATTTTAAATTAATTAGCTAATTATTATATTAATTATTGATTAGGAGTAAAATTTATTTAAAAACGAAAAAAATTGGTTAATTAGCATATTGACGCCTGTGCAGGCGTCAATATGCTTGGCATATTGACGTCTCGTTTCGACCGCACACGCCGTCGAAATTTTAATATTTACGCCAGGATAGACGTCAATATTTAAAATTAAGCGGAAGGTTTTCGACACGCGTTTTCGACCGATTCACTGCCGTCAGAATGCATATATTTACTCCCTCCGACGTCAGAATTTCTTTATACTCTGCCGTCAGAATTCGAACGATGTGTTGTAGTGATAGACACATGCAAGAGATGTTCTATTTGCTACTCAGTGAGAAACTTTATAGTTTTGTTTAACAAAAGAGAAAATGATATGATTAAGTTCAATAAAAATTTGTTGGATATCAAGCAAAGTGGATCAGATTTGCCAAGAGTAAGAGTGATGTTGAAGGTGTTCCACAAGCCGTTTATAATCAAATTATATAATTACATTTTCAAAAGTTGATTGTGTGTGGCATATTGCTCAACTATAAGATTTACAATTACTTCGCAATGCAAGGGTGAGGCAGCAGCAACCAGTTAGATTCTACATGGGAGTAATGGCCACGATGGTCTTGTACAATAATGTCAATTCCTGCTTGTCCTTCAAAGCAGGAGTCATCACAATTATTTTTAAGAAGCGTTATGGTGGAAGCCTCTATTGGGCATGGTTTAGGGACAGTGAAGGCAATCACTTTGGTCATTAACTAATTATGAGTAATATGAATACCATTTGCAATCTTTCATTCCTATCAAACAGAATCCTTCGTGAAGAAATGATAACAATGGCTTTGACAAGTGAATTATCTTGCTTCAAAAGCCAACTATTAAAAAATTCAATTATCTCGGCTAGAAAAAATAAAATTTTGTGATTGACCCAAAACAAACTAGAATTGAGATACAAATTCACATTAACATAATAAATTAACTAGAGTTTCGAGAGCATTTCTATGGAAAAAGGCAATCAACAATATTGGAAATACCAATTTGAGAAAGCCACACACAAGTGGGCAATCGAGAATGTAAAAACTTCCATAAGAAAACATGGACTTTTAGAGGTACTTTAATTTTTCATACGGTCAACTATGTGATATGAAAGGGTGCATAAGACAATTGGTCTAAAAAAATTCACAAATTTGGGATCTCGGCATTTATTTCAAGAAAAAGGTAATCATTTAGAATTGTAAAATTTATGCATGCAATCCGTGAAAGAATTTGATTTAATCCAATAATTTTTTAAAAAAAACTCGGCTGTAAATCTATTAAAGACATGACTCTTACCATTAATTGTTTAGTGAACAAACAAAAAAACCTCATTATAATCAAAATAGACAATTAATTTTTCAGAAGGAGTATAAAAAAATAGTGTTCATTGAAGGCCAAAATGACTTAAACATACCATAAGGATTAGAACAAAACCATAAAGTTGAACAAAATTTGACAAAAGCTTTTGAAATGTCTTTGTCATTTGATAACATAACTTGAGTCGGTATGACAAAAGAAGATACGTGATTAATGTGCATGAATGCTAAAATAGTTCTATGAAAGTACGCGTATTAGCATCCCCATGTCTAATCCATTGTCTTTGCTTTGGCCCACACTTTAACGGTGACTTGCCTTCATAAAACACTAGCTTTATTATAAAGATTTTGAGTTTAATTTTGTCATCAGTAGAGAGGGGTACCAATTGCATCTAAATATTCTAGGCTTGAGATTTCGGAGCTAGTAGAGTGGGCATTAAGTTTGATTGGTCCTAAAGAATTTTTATTCCAAAAAGGCAGTGACAACCTAGTTGAAGTCAATTTAGAACACAATAGAGACATGAGAGACGTAGCATAGTCTCAGTTATGCCAAGTATTATTATCTACAAGATCAGAATCAAGGTATTAATTTTTTAAAAAAAAATGGAACTTGAATAATTGCATCGCTTTTGAGCCTTATCAGAGATGGTAAATAGTAAAATATCAATGATCAGAGATAGTCCTATTTGGATGCTAAATAGATGCTTAACGGATGCATTGTCATAAATAAGTAATCAAGCCTAATTAGAAAATATATGGTCCAATCTGATGAGAATTCTACATCCGAACTAAACTTGCGAAAAGCTCGTGCAGAAGTGTAAATATGAAAGGCATTACCTCCTTTTTTTTATCTTCCATATCGAGAAGCAAGATTCATACAAAGATTATTACGAGTGCTAGCATAACACACGAAAAGTAAAAAAAAAATATAACTAATGAAATTTCAGATAGAATGAAGGAGCAACTTGTTGATAAGGGAATAAAGTATATCGTTAGTGAGTAGTCTAAGGGAATAAAGTATATCCTTAGTGAGTAGTCTTAGGGCTTCGCAAATGTCAAACACTAGAATATGCATAGCGGAGTGGAAAGGAGGTTATGCTCCTGTTTGTCGACGTCATTACAAGGCATAGAGGGACTCACTAAAGGATCAACACCAGGTCTTGATCTTTGGGTTTGAATCCTCACTTCAAGAGGGCTAAAGGAGGTCGTAACATGAACTACAGGTGGCTTCGAGGTAACATTTTATTTTATTAAAAAAATTAATTTCATCAAAACATGTTTTCAAAAGATTTCGGTTCAATTTTATAAAAACGCCGAATCAACCACATTTTCTTAAGCAGTTTTAATTTCAATAAAATCAAAATCATGAAAATAAATTTAATTTCAGTAAAATTAAAATCATGAAAATAAATTTAATTTCACTAACCAAACAAGAAAGGTCCTGTTTTCAGAAAGTTCAAAAGTATACAGGTAGATGGAGGGTTAGGATTTTGTCCAGCTCAAAGTTGAAACAAGTGTGCAACAAAGTAATCTGCTAAAGTTACAGGGTAAGGATACTCATCAATTCATAAAATCCAATGTTGATCAGTTCAAAGAGCTAAAGCAAACTTGTTTTTATCACAATGCTGATCAGCTCAATAAAAAATAAAGCCCAAAAATCGACCATGGATATAGAAGGAAAATAAGGCGACCTAACACAAAACTAGAAATGTTCTTTAAGATGCATCCCTTCAGCAATGGAAACAATGGAGTTGCCACTCCATCCCACGAGCCCAACTTGATTTCTTGGCAACCACCCTCTCCAAAGATTTTTTTACGTGCTTTCTATTGAGACACCAAGATTCCCTACTTAAGATGATGGAAGTTTGATGATCTGACCTGTATAAACAAAATTTATTTGCCATACTCAAGGAGTTCATATCTTCCATACTTATCAACACTTCTGCTGATTCTTTTGCCATACTCACGAATTCTTTTTCCTGCCATAGTTTCATCTAACTGTAATATCTATAGCAATCAAAACTACAAATCAAGGCATCCAAGGTAATGGGAAAATTACAAATAAAACAAAAACAAAACAAAACAAAACCTCTACTTAAGCACATGTTGACAAAGATGACCATTGTTCCAAGCAAAGCCACCAAGGAAGAAACGCCACAACATAACAAAACAAAGGAGGCTGTAAACATGACTACATAAATTAATGCCATACGCATTAATTGATCTCCCATAGGATTGTCCAACTGCCTCCAACAACGGAGCACCTTTTACGCAAAAAGAACTCAAACAAGGTCATGTGGTCTCTGAGCAAACATCTACGGCTCCAACTCAAAAGGATCTAGCATTCTAATGAATTCCTAACAAAATGAAGCTCATTGTAGTATTATACCTTGCAATTCAAAAGTTCTCTTCTCAGATACTTGCAAGCAAAAGCTCCTATAAAGTTTCTTCTAACTCCAATTTCTGTTAAGATATAGCATGAGGTCAGAATTCAGAATCAATTATCAAAACATTCAAGTCAGATAAAGGTAACATGATGCGTAGAACATCGATCTAATGTAAGCATCACCAGTAACAAGTGCGCCTCACTGAGAAGAAAAAAGGGGTAAAAGAGAACAAATTTTAATGTGCCAGATAATATGATTCTATAAGATAGACATAATATTAACATATTGCGCATTTTAAATGAAAAAAAAGGTTCTTTTTCATATGTTTTTTATCCACATATGACATGTACAAGCCAACAATCGATTCAGTTGAAGTTTTAACATTGTAGTCTAATACTCTAATGTTAGCTAATTATTGTAAGACGAAACTCAGTAAAGTCTAATCAAATCTACTATCATAATGTTGTAACATCAGTGAGGATTGTCATCCCAATAGGGAATTGCAACCATCTTTCACTAGAGAAAACTGTCTACAATACCAGCCAGAAAACAACTTAAGTGGAATTCCTAGTACTCTAGTATGATTTCCGACCTCAATGTCTTTCCCCACAACAATGCTAGTGTGACTATGGTTTGAAGTAATGGTAACTGTATTTGTATCTGTCATGTGGAGCCATACGTAGGTTCTAAAATATGTGGATTGCCCAATAGAGGCAGTTCACTCAAGTATCAGTATTTATTGGACAAATCTGCATCACCTGTACTTTAAACTAAGGAAAAATACTTTAACTAACATTTAAACCTTAGGTCCTCACCAACAACTAACAGAGCTTCTCTTTTCTTTTTCTTATTGTTTTTCTAATGCGAATATATGGAACAGAAGGGTCTGTCATGTAATCAAGGATCCTCCTCTAGGAGTCATGGGAACTTAGCATGGATATCTTTCCATTGTAATACTACACATTTCATCACTTCCTACTCTTCTATAAATGCAATAACATTTTGGTTATATACTATCAGTTGAACCAAGATGAGTTGCCTACACAAAAAATACAAAATAATATGTGATGGTAACTTACTAGTATATATATTTTATATAAAGTATGTCATATCAGAATGAACCAATATGTGAACTTTAATTCTATAAAGTAAACCTCTGGCTCTGAAGTCATCTATATAGAAATCCATTCTTTCTGGTTTTTCTTGCATGGACCTATCAGGATATCAAATCACCTCTATAGCAAGTCATGATTCAGCCAAAAAGAACAAGATTAGGATTCTATATCAATCATTTGTCCTATTTCTCTTGTAAAGCAAAACCAAGAAACTGCAATTTTACAACTTCTAACCCCGCCAATATAAAAGAGAATTAACATTTAGGCACTAAAAGGACCAATCACATCATCACTGTTGACATTCAAATCGTATATTGTAAAAGGAAAAGATTATTATACACAAAATTCCAGCGAATGTATAAAAGAAAAAAACGAAGGAACCTGCTATCAAGTATCAAATGCAAATTGATTTTACCAAAACTCTGGATGCATAAGACCCATCTAGCCACAAAAATTAACCTTGTTCAAAGTGATGTATCTAGCTTCAAGATAAAGAATTTTTAGCTGCGAGCCTTGACCATTTTGTTCTTGCGTAACATGAACAAAGCCGTGCATGCAAATGGACTCTCGCCCAAATTTCTGTAATGTTTAGGACATTCCTACTCGTTTTTGTGTCACGATCCTAAATCATTCGCTCATCTAATCATCTCCGATATAGCTTGATACCAAAATGGCAGTACTATGTAAAATGTACATTCAGCCATAACTAAATTTACATAGTACTATTATGCTCACATTGTTGAAATAAGAGCTCAAATTTTCAATTTCCGAAGACCATTGAGCATAGCTATTGACAAATTGGTGCTAGGAAAGATTTATCAGTAATGATGATGTATTTCAGAAGCATTTTCACACACTATTAAGTCTTAAAAAGTAAGCAGCATGTTCCTCCCATGAAGGAGGCTCCAACTAACAAGAGGTCTAGGGTGGATTACTATAGATAGTCATGCCCCTGCAAGCAAAGAGGCCTTTTTTTATAAAGTTGATAGCTTTCCTTCAATTCAAAAATCCTTAAAGGATCGTGAACATTTGCAAAATAGAGAAGATCAGAGGACTAAGACAAAATAAAGATAACTACAAGGGTAATAACATAATTAATTTAAGCCCACTGTAATAAACAATGAAACATAAATCAGAAATCAAACCACAGGATCCAGCACTAGGAGTTACTAGCTAGCTTTCTAGCAGAACCTCTAATCAGCCTCCAACGGACTTGAGCTCTTCCAATGTTGATTTGATGTGGTCCCTTACAAGCTCTATCCGCTTCAAGTAAACCTCCAGCTCCATAATCTGCTGCTTTCTCCACTTGTCATCCTCGGGCGCACCTGGTCCCACAAAAGGACTACCCCCAATACTCAGAGGCAGCAGGTTCAATGGTGATGCCCCACCATTCAATCCTGGAGCAAGCGACCCTCCAATAGCAGAATTTATCAACTCCTTAAATAGTGGTGAAAGGCAGCTCTTCACTGTCTCCTCGATGATGCTCGGTATCTCAGCTGCAGAAGTTGAAGGTGTGTGCACCAACGAAGTGGGATTCTCTGCGCCAGCCACAACTCCCCCAACTGCCGCCACAGCAGCTCCAGCAGCTTCTTCCGTCATTCTCCTTCTCAAGCGCCTTCTTGATCTTGACATTCTTCTATCTGAACCAAAAGAACCCTCATTGATGGGAACAGTAAATATCTCATTGGTGACAGTGTTGCTGGGGGTATTGAGGTATTCGTCATCACTCTCGTGGGCCCTCTTTACGCTGGCACTCCAGATGTTGCGAGAGATGTCATAGATGGCCCGCTCGTGGGCACTCTTAAAGGTGAAGTCTTTCCCCATGGACCGCATCCGGCTGACGCAGTTCCGGTACTTCTTCTTCAGCCTACGAAGTTTCTCAATGAGCTGGTTCTTGGTGAACTCAAATTGGAGCTGCCTCTTGATCTCCTCGTAGAAGGGGCCAGTGTCGTACTGGTGCGAGGCGAAGGTGGTGCCGCGCTTGGACGTGAACTCAAAGAATCCCTGCAATATTTTGATTTCCTCTTCATCCGTCCAGAGCCGCTGGAAGAGGCGGCGGGACTCATCGAATGAGACAACGCCGACGGACCTCCTTTCCTCGGAACCGGAGGCTGCGGAGGCGGGGAAGGGCACAGAGGAGGAGGACGGTGTGAACAAGTTAGCGTCAGAGGAGGCGGCAGGGGCAGCGGCGGGGCCAGAGGCGGAGAGGACTTGGACCGGGATCGCGCCGTTCAGAGGAGCAGCGACGACGACGAGATCAGAGGGGTTATGGCTGGGATTTGCAATAGGGTTATAATTTGTGGCGTTAAAGACGTTGGCGGAGGCATTCAGATCACCGGCGATCGGAGCCGCCTGAGGCTGAGGGTGAGGAGGAGCCGAAGACGTTGCCTGGGCGGCCTGGCCGTCGGTGACAACATCTTCGTCATCTTCGCTATCGTCTATGTCATCGTCGTCGTCGAAGCCCTCGACGCCCTCGAACACGGCTCGCTCCTGCGCTGCTTCTTCGGCGGTCGACATCTCCTCTTTTGCACTCCCTTTCTCTCTCTTCCTCGAGCCAATGGATCGAGCAGGTACAGAGATACGAGGTTTGGGTTTGGATTTGGGTTTAAATTAGGGTTAGGGTTTGATCGTGATGGGAGCCCTGGGACTGGGAGCGGTGGTTGGATACAGTATATAAGTACGACCACGGACTCGGGTGGTACACGGGTTTGATTTATCAGCGCCGTGTCGGTAATATCCACCGCACGATTATTTATCGACGGCCTATATTCCGAAAACGGTTTGGTGGATCGGCGAATTCAAAAAGGACGCAGCAGTTAATGAATTAATATTTCTTCAATGGGAGAAGTGCAGATTGGTCTATAAATTTTTAATTTTTTAAACTTTAATTTTATTTATTTTAATATTTTCAATCATTTGCTCTGAAATATAAATTTTGTCCTACTCGTGACGGCACGTTAACTCTATGTCAATGTGAACTAACGTCGTTTATACACGTTGATATATTTGGTCTTATAAATTTTATTTCGAAATTTTCAGTCTTATATGTTTGTCCCGTAGAACATATTTGATCTTATATGTTTGCCTCATAGCACAGATTTAGTCATATCCGCGATGATCCATTAACTCTCTGTACACGAAAAAATAAACGACATTATGTCCATATTGACGGGGTTAATAGACCGTCGTGGATAGGACCAAATCTATATGACGGACTGGATAGATTTGATCTGTAACATTGATTTGTTCTGTAACATATATAAGTTTGCTTCGTAACATATATTTGATCTTATTCATAACGGTCCATTAACTCCGTCAATATGAACATAACGTCGTTTATTTTTTCGTGGGCAGAGAGTTAACGAACCATCACGTATATGATCAAAATTGTGCTATGAGGCAAATATGTTGGACCAAATTTGTGCTACGAGACAAATATATATGATCAAATCTGTGTTACGGGGTAAACATATAGGACTGAAAATTTTGAAATGAAACTTATATGACTAAATATGTCAACGTCTATGAACGGCGTTAGTTCACGTTGACAAAAAGTTAACGGACCGTCACAGGTAGAATCAAATTTGTATTACAGAGCAAATTTATATGACTGAAAATATTAAAATAAAATTTATAGGATCAAAGTCAAAAAAAAAAAAAAAAAACTTAAGGATCATATCTGTACTTCTCTCTTTCTTTAAGTTGCTATTCCACACGCTCAATCTTAGCCGTTGTTTAACTGCATGCAATTTTGCACTTAGACGGTCCTGATTAGGTTTAGGAAGTGATGGCTACTCCGCGTGATTGCCTTTGACAAAATTGGTTGACGAAGATCGCCCATTGGAGTTGTGACACGTTTAGTTCAACGTCGAAGATGATGATGCCCAAGTGCCTACGTGTCAAAACAGAGAACGTGAAGGGAGATTGTAATTACAAGGAGATTGCAGCAAATCTGATATCCTCATTTTTTGTACCTATACTAAATTGAAGGCCTTTGATTAGGCTAATAATATAGAAATATATATTATGGTCTACTTGATATAACTTTCTTCTCAAGAAGTAACAAAAAAAAAAAATTTACTTGATTGACATATTTTATTTTATTTTTTTTTCAGAAATTAAGAATTAGATTAAAGTCGGCGAGAACCTGGGCCAAAAATATCATCATACAAAATACGATCGAGTTCTGAAGGACGAATGGAGGACTAGATCCTCTCATCCTTAGACAGATGTGCTCGATTTGCTGCCCAATAAGCTTGCTATAGTTCTTTATGATATAGGAAATGCAACCTGAAAAAGAATTAAGCTGTTAATTAATTTAGGAAATTAAAGCTTCAGTGTCAATTGTTTAAATTTCATGTGAATGGAAGAGTCCCTACTGTCCTAATTGAGCCAACTGTTTGTTCAACAGTGGTTGCTGCTTCTGAATTAGTCAAGGGACCTGTGTTACGCAATTATATATATATATATAATTTAAATAAATTATAAAAATTATGATAAATAAATTAAATTGAATTAAATTATAGTTTTAAATAATAATAATTATACCTAAATAATTAAGAGTAATAATAAGTATAATATATATGAAATTTTATAAGTGTAAATAAAATAGTAAATACTAATTTAATTTAGTTGAATTAAAATTATACAAATGCATATCTCTTGGTAAATACTATTTTTTTTATTTATCAATTTAACAAACATAATAATATACTCAATGTAAATTAAAACTTGATCTAATTCTAATATTGATAATTGAATTATTTTTTATTCCGATCTTATCAATTATGCTATTCATTTCTAATTGTATAAAATAATATATTATTAAACTATTCATTTATTATTAATCACAATTTTATTATAATATACAATTGATATTTTTGTTTGCATCCTATTAAAAATGAGTAAATTATAAAATTAAAATCTATACCAAATATTTAATTTAAATAATACTATTTTTAGGGTATATAAAACAAAGATTCATTTATATAATAAATAAATAAATAAATAACTATATGAATTTAAAATATAATTTTCTAACCATTCAATAGTAAATTTTTATTTAACTACTAAATTAAGGAATTACTCTAAAATATTGAAAACATATATCACTTGGTTAATACCATTTTTATCATAATTAAAAAATTACATTAAAATATATAAATTTATATAATATTTATTATTACTCTTAATTATTTAGGTATGAATATTATTATTTAAAAATATAATTTAATTTAAACTAACTTTGATATTTTTATTTTTATTATTTTTTAAATTTTAAAATAAGAAACTTTACAAACAAATATTAAATACCCAAAAATAAAGTAAACTCTACTAATTAAAAATGTATAAGCATAGATAACTCATTTAAGAAATTTTAAAAGGCATAAATTTTCTTTTAAAAAATTACAAAGCCAATAAAAAATAATATTTTGAACACTTACTCAGTAAATTTATAATTATTGTCACAAAAAACTAATAGGTTCAAACAATTAATATAAAAAATATATATATAAAAATAAAATATTAATAAAAAACATAAATGTGGATTCAACATTAATATTTTACTTCTACTATAATCATAAACATTTGTTCTAACATATAATTTATTTATTTATTTATAGAGAGTAATTTATTAATAAAAATTCTTCATTAAACAATATAATTTATAATTTTTTAATAAAAAGTCAAAACAATTATAATATATATAGATTTCGATAACTAAAAAATATAAAAAGGAAAAACTAAAAAAATAGTAATATTTTTATGTATAAAAATCAAATATAATATAAATATAATATACCGAACTTAAACAAATTAGAAACTAAAAAAATTAAATTGTTTTAAACTACATAAATATATTTGATTTTGAAATACTATTAAAAAATTTTGAGAAATTATATTTTAAAAACCAATATAAAAAATCATTCAATACAACAACAAAAAATTATCAATTATTGAAAGAATAACTATATATCCAAAATAAAAAAACATCAAACATATGCCGATGTAGAAAAATACTAAAAAAATTGCACCAAGAGCAATTATAATAACCTATATAGATTTCAATTACTAAAATATATAAAAAAGTAAAAATACAAAAATAGTAATATTTTTATCGATAAAAATATATAATATATATATATATAATATAACAAATTGAAAAAATTATAAAATAAAAACCTAAATTATTTTAAGATACATAAATTTATTACTCTTAATTAATTATTTGGGTATGAATATTATTATTTTTTAAAATTTATACAAAATAAGAAATTTTACGGATAAATATTAAATAATATAAAAATAAAATAAATTATACCAATTACAACGGTATAAGTGTAGAAAACTCATTTTTTAAAAAAAAAATCAAAATATATAAATTTTCTTTAAAAACACAAAGCTAAAAAATAATATGTTTAACAAATAAAAAGTCAAAACAATTAGAATATATATATATATATATATATCAACAACCAAAATATAGAAAAATAAAAATTACAAAAAATAGTAATCCTTATATTGATAAAAATCAAATATAATAGAGATATAATACAACAAACTGAAACAAATTAGAAAATAAAAATTAAATTGATTTAAACTACATAAATATATTTGATTTTAAAATAATATTTAAAAAATTAAGAAATGATATTTTAAAAACGAATATAAAAACATTGAATACATTTTAAAAAATTTATCAATTATTCAAAGAATAATTAAAAATTAAAAATTAAAAATATCAAAAATATGTTGATATAGAAAAATACTAAAAAAATTGCACCAAGAGCAATTATAATAATCTATATAGATTTCAACAACTAAAAATATATATATATATATAAGGAAAATAGAAAAAATAGTAATATTTTTATTGGTTAAAATCAAATAGAATATAGCTATAATGTAACAAATTAAAGCAATTTATAAAATAAAAATCTAAATTATTTTAAACTACATAAATTTATTACTCTTAATTAATTATTTGGGTATGAATATTATTATTTTAAAGTATAATTTAATTTAAAATAACTTTGATATTTTTATTTTTAGGAATAAAAATAAGAAATTTTAAGAATAAACATTAAATAACATAAACATAAAGTAAACTCTACCCATTACAACTGTATAGGCATAGATAATTTATTTAAAAATAAAAAAATTAAAATATATAAATTCTTTTAAAATCACAAATTTTAAAAAATAATATATTGAACAATTACTTAGTAAATCTATAATTATTGCCATAAAAAAATAATAGGTTCAAATACTTAATATAAATATATATATATATATATATATATATATATATATATATATATATATAGAATAAACTTTATTAGCTTAAAAGAGGAAAATATTAAAAAAGTATAAATGTATAATCAATGTTAATATTTTATTTCTTATATAATCATACACATTTGTTTCTTAAATAAAAATTAAATGGAAAGGTATATAGATTTCAACAACCTATATATATAAATTACAAAAATAATACTATAGATATAATATAACTATAATATACGAAACTTAAACAAATTAGAAACTAAAAAAAAAAATTATTTTAAACTAAATAGATATATTTGATTTTGAAATACTATTAAAACTCAAGAAATAATATTTCATACACTCAAAATTTAATATAAAAATATTGACTGAATTAAAAAAAAATATTTTAACAATTACTGAAATAATAATAAATCTAACATTAAAAACATCAAAAATATGCCGATATAAAAAAATACTAAAAACTTTGCACCAAGAATAATTATTATAATCTATATATATTCAACAACTAAAATATATAAAAATAAAAAATTATAAAAATAGTAATATTTTCTTAGATAAAAATCAAATATAATATAGATTATAATACAATAAATTTTTTTAAAAAAATTAGATCATCAAACAATTCATCTTTTGAAGAATTCTCTTTAACCTTGCAGAATAGATGTTGATGCCTAGAGTGAGATGAAAACCGAAAAGGATGAGATAGTAGAAATAGAATATAATAAAAGGGAGAGGTAACTGTGGTGTATGTTGTCGTTCCTTTATATACCATTTCAAGTTTAGAGAGAGAAGATGGGTAGAATTTAATAAAAATGAGAGGTAACTGAAGAGATCTAATAAATAAAGAGTTAAATTTTTTTTTGTCATTTCAAATTCGAAGAGAGAGAGGAGTAATTGAAAAATAAATTTAAATTAGTAGTCATGCAGTGAATTAATGCTACAATTACTGAATTAATGCTGTAGGGTTTACGATGGATTGCTATTAACATACTTAAAATTAAAAATTAGAATTAACAATTGAAATTAATGTGACAGTTAACAATTGAATTGGAATTAACCATTGAAATTAATGTGATAAGTTAATAATTGGATTGGAATTAACAATTAATTCGAATTAATAATTGGAATTAATGCGGCATGCAATTAGAATTAATGCGTCTGATAAAAAATTAAAATTGTTATAACAATTAGAATTAATGCGTCAAATAAAAAGTCAAAATTAATTAACAATTGATATTAATATGATAGTTAATAATTGAAATTAATGGGGTATGCAATTAGAATTGATGCGTCTAATAAAAAATTAAAATTGGTATAATCATTAGAACTAATGCGTCGAATAAAATATCAGAATTAATAAACAATTGATATTAATATGACATTTAACAATTGGAATTAATATTAACAATTTTAGCAAAAAAAAAAAACTAAAATTAAAAAATTTGTAAAGCTGCAATGTCTGAAAGTGCCACGTGGCGGCGATGAATCTTACTTATATATATAGATATAGATAAGCCGTACGTCCACGGTCTGCCATCTCGGTCAACAGATTAGCCATTACAGCAGCAGCAAGAACCATTTGGAGAATGACAAGTATAAGCCGGCATCCCTGGTTGAGTACATGCTACTATAAAACCTCCAATGAATGATGATACCAATTGAATGAAATTTCCAGCCTGGACTCAGGATGCGATAGAAGAAAATGAATGAAATATTTGAAGCTCTGGAATTCACGGCAAATTAGCTGAAGAAAAAACATAGTAGCTAGAATGATTTTTTTCTGATAATATTTTGATGCACAAGTATGAGCGTATGTGGGACACAAACATCATCAGAGCAACCTGGAGACAGGAGAACATGCACTACTGTTAAAATGCACTTTGTAGTTTGTACAGCACACAGCATCGAGAATACTTCATACCTAAAATGCAATAACGAATCAGAATGAAGAAAATTAAAGATTGCTGATATCAGAATAATTAAACTTGCACATATATAGGCTGTTCAGATATCAAAGCTCTACTGCCACTCTTACCGCATCTTTGGCTCAGGTTGTTCTCCTATTAATTTGTTTTCTTTTCATGTACTTTAGATTGCTCTGGTATCAGTAATTCCATTTAGCCCTGTTGTTCAGCACATTAGTTCTTACATAATAACAGTCACCAAGCTCTAAGGAACTATAACAAATTGATAAAATAATAATAATAATAACCCCCCAAAATAGATCAAGGTGACTAAGTAGTATGTTTCGTTTTAAATCCATTTTTCTTGAATCATTGAAATCTAGATAGTAAGAAAATAACTGACAAGCAAACCTCGACTACTCCATAACATATTATTACTACTAACACAGCCATAAACAATGGAATCCCATCATGGTCTGGTCCAAGCTAGGAAGTAAGGACACTTCCAAGGAGGCAAGGACTATCGTGTTTGCATGTCTGACACGCCGCGGACACCGACACACGAAGATACTCGTTCAACACACATGTCTGACGTGTCCAAGAGTGTCTTGATCAGGCGGCTCGAACACGGCCAACCCTGCGTTTTTTAAAAAAACATTTTATATCCAAAACTCGATTGCCCATCACCCTAATCCCTAACCCGATCGCTCACCCAGTCACCCCAATCCCTAACCCGATCGCCCACCCTAACCCCTCGACGACTCCTTCGCAACAGCGACCACTGGCTCCTCCGTGAGAACCGTCGCTCCACCGCTCTAGCCTCCGCGAGAATCGCCTCTCCGACGTTCCTCCGAATACCGGACGAGTTGGAGAACCTGTACTCGTGCCGCCGCCCTCGCCGATAAACCCTCGTCGAGTGGAAACAACCTCCGGAGGCGGAGACAGTAAATGCTATCAATGAAATAGTAAGTATTTTGTTCATACTGAAAATTTGAAGTTTGACATCAATGCAAATATCATTTTAAATTTTTTTATTATATATGTCGTGTCTGTGTTCTGTAAAATTTTGAAGTTTGTGTGTCTCCGTGTCCGTGTCGGTGTTGATGCATCGTAGGCCCAAGTCAGAATGAGGCCCATCTATCTGTTCTAATTATATATCCACTGACAAATTTTTAATCCTCTCTTATACCATGATTCATTTCTAAAGAAAATTAAACAACGTACTGGTGTTACTCGAATTAGGAATTCTTTAATGATTAGTAACGACATTTGTCCTTGTAATTTATGAAAAAGTACGGTGAAGATCATTTTAAATTTGATCAACCACCACATCTACCAACCTCATCCAATATATATATATTGGATGCTTTACATGTTACTTCCATCATGAATGTCTTGACGACGACCCATATGCAGCTCGGATCAGTTCATAATTATAATATTCTGAATGAGTCGAATTATGAGGATCTCTCTTTCTTTTTTTTAAAAGTCAATCCACGTGCAGCTCTAGATAAGTGAGCATTAGGGCTGACGTGTCCTCAAGATGGTCTGAGCATTAATTGGAGTGTCTTATGTTATGGAATGATATTATGACAAGAGTAATTAAGTTAAAAAGATTGAGAAAAGTAATCGTCTAATTTGATTCATTCTCCGTAACATTAGTGAAATCAAATCACGATCCTTTTGTGGACAGGCACTCCAATTAATTACACTCGACGTCTCCGAAGAAGAAATAACTTAAACAAGCTAGAGAGTTACGGAGAACTGCTAGTCTGCTATATACAGGTAATTTTATAGCATATCTTAATTAGTGCAGCTACCACAAATTTATACTACCGAATTTTCTTTGATGAATGATGGAATGCATGCATTCTTCCTCGATAATACAGTGGTGGGGTTTTAATGGCCTTGCAGGAGCTAGGATCCATATATTATTCCATTATGTTTACTGAAGATGAAGCCACTGATCGATACTGACTTTTAAACGAACGTGACAAGGATAAGTCAAGGTACGTACGAGTTAATTACGACGTGACGGATCGGGTTGGATATTTCCACTGCCATTGGATAAATTTTGTGTGACGCTTAATTAAGCACCGCAATTATGACGTTGGTATACACGTCAATCAAATGATCTCTAGGGGTGAGCAAACTTCACCGATTCACCGAAATCGATCGAACCGAAACCGATTTAATCGAACCGAATTAATTTCAGTTCGGTTTTCGGTTCGATTCGGTAAATTAACCGACGGTTCGGTTAATTTATCGAATTAACCGAATATATATATATATAACAGATATATTAGATCTTGATATTTGTCTTGGTGGTTAAGTGTTAGATTTAGTTTTCCACCGCCGGATTTGAATCTTATGTTGTGCAACAATATTTATTTAACATTTGATATATATAAAATAGGTGTTAGTTATATATAAATTGATAGTAATATTTGTTAAGATGGTTAAAAGGGTAAAAATTAAAATCTAATTCTCAAGGCTGAGTTCGAGTCCATGTGCATTTGTTGAATTTTTTTTTTTTAATTTTTTCGGTTAACCGAACCGAATTAACCGAATTTTTTCGGTTCGGTAAACGGTTAAATTTTTTTCTTTGGTAAACGATGCTCACCCCTAATGATCTCCCATAATTATTAAGGCCAATAGATAATAATCATACGGTGAAATAGTCACACGTAATAAAGTGTTATATTCTCTTAATTGAAAATTATAACTCATGCCATTGAGAATATTAGAAGAATTATTATACAGGAGGATATAACATTACTCATAATTAATTAAGCACCGCAATTATGAATATGTCGTCAGTCATCACAGAGAATATAATTACCCGTGCCCTGCGCAGGTTTGTCTGCCCGTTCTATTCGTAGAAGTTGGGCTCTGCGACCTGCGTGAGTGAGTATAGTGGAAGCAACCTTTTTTTGCGTGCACCACAACCAAAAGTCCAAAACCATGAGATCGACTTTCCAAAGGCACTTTAATTTATTCTTCGACGATTACACGACACTTCAGTTCTTATACATCAAGCCCAAACATTCTTAGTTTCAAATCTTCAACCTTTAAAAAATTGCAGAAGAAAAAGGAAGAAAAAAAACATGATTTTAATTTGACACACATTTTTGTTAATTATCGCAGTCACAGATGTTTGGAGTTTAGGCTGCCGTACTGGACTTCATCTCTGAAACGAAATCGTCCATGTGCTCTTTCTCCACGCACTGCGTCATGATCCTCGTCCCCGTCTGCGGCGCTGGCGGCGCGCCGATGATGCCCACCGCCATGAAGTCGAAGTAGGCGAAGGGGATCACGTGGATCGGCTTCCCCCACCCGTAGTCCACCTCCAGGAACCCGAGCCGCGTCCAGTCGGAGACGAAGAGCGAGTCGTACGTGAAGGTCAGCTCGTACGGGTCCTGCTTGAAGTCGGCCGCCGCCCACTTGGCGAACTCGCCCGGGAGCCCGGCCTTGGCGTCCCGGATGATCCGGACGACGTCGAGCAGTCCCGAAGCTGCCACCACGCCGCTGCGCGCGGTGACGGCCACCGGGTAGAAGCAGTTCCCGTAGAAGCCGCCCTCCGCCGGAAGCGCCCCCTGCATCAGGTGGCGGGCGTTGGCGAAGAAGCAGAGGTGGACGTCGGCGGCGGGGTCGAGCCCGATGGCGCGGGTGCGGGCCTGCCACAGCTTCGCGATGGCGACGTCGAAGGTCGAGCAGCGCTGCCCGGTGTGCTCGAAGTACTGCGCCTTCACCTTCTTGATGGCGGCCTCGGGGACGTCGATGGTGTTGTACTGCAGCTTGAATGTGGGGAACTCCGGCGGGCCGGCCGGAGGAAGCTTGGGGGGGTTCGGGATGACCTCCCGCGACCAGACCGGGTCGACGGCCGGCTTCGGCAGGCCGCGGGCGACCTCGCCGATCGCGTTCATGAACTGGGCGGCGCCGAGGCCGTCGGCGATCGTGTGCACGGAGATGAGACCGACGACGAATCCGCCGCAGGAGAATTCCGTCACCTGCATGCGCACAACACATTAATAACATGATCATGGTCATGGAATTGGAAGTGCTCAGTTTTAATTAGTTAATGAGAAGGTCAGCAATCAAATCAAACCTGCATCATGAGGGGAAGGTTGATGGGATCAAACTCCGGGCTGGGCTCAGGGAGCAGTTCGTCCTTGGAGATCATGAGCGGGAGATCGAGATACCTGACGTCGTCGAGGCTACAGTTGGCAGTGGCCTCGACGAACCAAGCGCCCTCGGCGGTGCAGGCGACGCGGACGTCCCCGTGGTCGGGGTCGACGACGAAGCGACCGGCGAAGGGGTAGTACTGGACCAGCACCTTGGAGAGGGCCTCCTTGATGACCTTGGCGGGGTCCCGGCCGTGCTTGAAGACGTGGAGGGAGCGGACCATGTGGCGGAGACCGGCGACGCGGTCGATGATGGAGAGGGCGAGCGTGTCGCGCGGCGTGGGCTCGCAGGGAGCGACGAAGGAGGAGGAGCTTCTGGTGACGGAGAAGGCCATGATGGCTGGTTGAGGACAATGATCGAACAGGTTGTGGGAACTGGGAATGTTCTTGGCGTGAATTATAATGTGTTAATCCTGGGTGTATAAATAGATGCGATCGCGGCAAGTTGCGGAGGCAGCTTGTGCTTCTGCTTAGCTGTGGCCTGTGGAGTTCACTATCACGTAGTAGGTGGTGATGCAGAATTGCAGATATTTGTGCCATGTGATTAACCAAATTGATCAGGTCAAATAGTTGTTTGTGCTAATTAATTACCAATTTAAAGCTTTTGAAAAAAACATCAAATTTCTTCTGACGTTCATATATTGAATCTTGTCGATTTCAATAATATTAGAAAATTATATATGTGTGATTAAAAAAAAGATTATTTTATTACGCGATGTAGGGGTAGAGAGATATAACACAATTAACCCGAAACAAAAAGTATAAATATTTCGACCCATTTGAATCAGTTAAACCTAGGGCAGACTTGAATTCCACTCTGCAGGGTCAAGTAGTATTTAATTATTTATCTTTACCCATTTTGAATTAAACCTTGAGCGTACTTGATTTCTATAACAGGATCGAGCGGTATTATTCTATTTTGTCAAAAAGGTCCAAGTGGACTTGATCCACCTCAAAACTAATTTGAAAAATATTAGTTTGATCTGATTAGAAAATTAATTAAATATACGAGTTTTATCCGTTTGATCGAGTCAAATTTTCACAAATCAAATTAATTTGGTACCGGGTTCACAGATCAAATGATCAAATCAAATTTGAGCTGAAATCCAAACGGAGAGGTCCCACCGTAAGGTGATTGTTGGGTAACATGTCAACGAGTATACCAATGTGTTGGACCATCGCAATATTCATATATACGCGATGTTGCCTTTCTATATATATATCTTATTTTCTTAATAATAATAACGTTAATTAGTAATATATAATATTTATCCCCACTAACAGTAATTAACTAGTAATCAACCTTAGTTCACGCTAACAATTAATGGACCAGCCATCAAGTCATGCATCAATTACTTACTATTAAATCTTCCATAGGATAAGGAAACAATTAATTAGTTAATATGTCCCTGATCGATTTTTTCCCCCCAAAAAAGATCAGAACAATAATTGGTTAATCCTTATTTCTTTTATTGATTAGTTAATTTACCATTCAAATATACTGTTTTCTTAATAACAACGCTGAGTTATGAGTCAGAAATAAGAATAACAATGAATTGAAATGGCCATACTTGGCTTATTCATAGTACAGCAAGTTGAGAGCTTACCAACTCTAGATGTTGATGGTGTTCAATATATTCATTATCTAGTCTTTTTTTGTGTGGAAAAAAAGGAAAGGTAATAACTCACCTAATCCATCTAATTTGACCCTATAAATTTCAAGTGCACATTGAAGAACACATGCACATTCTAGGTCATATTAGCAAGTAAACCTTGATCTACAAGACTCCACCAACCTTTATCTTCAGTTCACCCCCATCTACTTTTATTTGACCCCATATATAGTTAATCTCCAATTGCATATAATTAAGAACACATTCTAATCATTAGCAAATATTTAAGTGGTAATTTACGTGCAAGATTCCACCAACCATTTACAGTGATCTAAAATATTTAATTATATTTTTTTTCTATTTTTGTTGGAAATTAAAAAGAATATTGATCGCATGCATAACTGAAATTATATAGAGAATTTGTTTGTGTTATATATTGCACAACTCTTGACAATAGCAGGAGGTTGGTGAGTTTGCACCAATTAACGCTGCAAGTATAGCTCATATTATTTTCTTTTAATATCACATCTAAATAGTGAAGGTCAGCGGCGGATCCAGAAAATTTTACTAATGGAGGCAAATTAATACATAAATTTTTAAAAGTTCACTTTTCAAATTTGCGCCACGATGAAGACGATTTACCTTTAATTATCTTCAGTTCACCCCATCTACTTTTATTTGACCCCATATATAGTTAATCTTCAATTGCATATAATTAAGAACACATTCTAATCATTAGCAAATATTTAAATGGTAATTTACGTGCAAGATTCCACCAACCATTTACAGTGATCTGAAATATTTAATTATATTTTTTTTCCATTTTTGTTGGAAATTAAAAAGAATATTGATCGCATGCATAACTGAAATTATATAGAGAATTTGTTTGTGTTATATATTGTACAACTCTTGACAATAGCAAGAGGTTGGTGAGTTTGCACCAATTAACGTTG
Source organism: Canna indica (assembly GCA_034359265.1). Classification (NCBI taxonomy): domain Eukaryota; kingdom Viridiplantae; phylum Streptophyta; class Magnoliopsida; order Zingiberales; family Cannaceae; genus Canna; species Canna indica. The sequence continues at coordinate 3,199,613 of CP136891.1, forward strand.
CAAGTATAGCTCATATTATTTTCTTTTAATATCACATCTAAATAGTGAAGGTCAGCGGTGGATTCAGAAAATTTTACTAGTGGAGGTAAATTAATACATAAAATTTTAAAAGTTCACTTTTTAAATTTGCGCCACCATGGAGACGATTTATTCTTATAAAAATATTTAAATAATTATTCATGTATCTAATTGCTAAATGAATTATCCATAAATCTAGTTATCTACTCGACAAATTCGTTATTTTTTTTTCATTTATCTTTTAAAAAAATTCAAAAATAATTAGAAATTGTTTTGGTATCTTGACCATTAAAAAAGAAATAAAATATAAATAATTTAGGTTAAAACTTGATCGTTTTAAAAAATAAAATATAAATAATTTGTGTTAAAAAAGAAAAAACTATTAGGTAATTGTATAATTTTCTTCTAATAAATCATTTGATCATTTAGTTTAATTAAAACATGTACTTAATCATATTCCAAATTAGGCAATAAAATTTGCTCATCATAATTTTGTTCTCAAAACTTACCTTAATGAATTGAATGACCCCTCTCTCTCTTTCTCTTTGACCCTCCCATTCTCATAGTCTATTGTCCATCATTCCATGCCCTTTACCAGTTGACCCTTCATGAAATAATTTATTAAAGATACCAGACTAACTTACTCATCCTTAAAGAGTTGGCGAATCAATGCTCATGTACCCAATGGTTCCAAAGCTTACCCAACTTTCTCCATCACAAGGACATGCATCCATATCTAGGTCTTTTCTGTCATCTCCTCCCTCCCTCCCCTCTCTCTCTCTCTCTCTCTTTGCAAATAGCACAAGGTACTGTACCTATGAATTTTTTAAAAAAATCAGTGGGGGCAGTGGTCCCCACTAGGCCTATATTGGATCCGCCATCGGTGAAGGTATTTTATCACCACACTAATGCAAACTAATTATTTGGTTGGTAATATATTTGTAAGCAGCATGCAAAGCAAACGAAGAATTTCTACATGTGGACCACACGAGCATTCTAATATCGCATTCTAATTGCATTCTAACCATTCTACGTGCAAGCATCCTAATATTTGCTTCTTCATTCGGTGCACTAGAAATTGTATACTTAACCTGGTTAGACAGCTAGCATTTGGAGTTAGTTTTTATATATATCATTATACATGTGAACATTATTTATTTAATCAAATTTATATTTATATTTTCTGATGTAATTTAAAAACAGACACTACAACACAAATGCAACATGAAGGGTCTCCATATTTTACAGCTTCTTCTGTGTATACACTTAATCCCGACCAGTTAATTATGGTCAATTTTTCTGATTGGGGTCAAAGTCATGATGGCGACCACAGATTATACTCACGTTTTATGGGGTTACTAGTGCGTGATTCTACATTCTTACCATTGACGCCTGACCCTTGGAATCAAATTTCTTCCATATATAAGAATGGATTATGGGAGCAATTATTGGTATGTTATGAATTTATATGAATTTATGTTAGATTGCATTATTTAGTTGCGTGAAATTATATATTAAATATATATTTTGGGGTCAAACTAATATCATTTATAAATGCAGAGATATTTTTTGATCTCTACTGAGAACAGGGATCGTATTTAACGCACTACTATGGCATCCTTCGACAGAAAATTTAAAAATTATAAACTTATATTAAAAAAAAAAATTTAAAATTGAAGAGTCAAAAGAAGAAAACTACTCACGTCGACCACGAAATGTTAGTAGAGAATCATGGATAAGAATGGTCGATTATTGGCATTCTTCGGCTAGTCAGGTAAAAATTTATATTTTGATACTTGTAATATTTGTTTTATAATTATAATTAAATATGACAGGCTGCGTCTGAACGGGGTCGAAGGGTAAGAAGTGCAACTCAAGATTGCATACATACTAGCGGTGCGACCCCTTACATTCAAAGACGTGCTGATTTTGTAAGTAGTTTAGTAAATAATTTATAATTTATTTGTTTTTATTTTTAATATCTTTTAAATAATTAATATTTATTTATATTGTGTGAAGCGACGTACACATAATAGAGAGCTCAGTGAGCTCGAAGTGTATAGAACAACACATCTTCGTAGAAGTGGACGAGGATATGTACGCGAAGAAGCTGCTCAATTTATGGTATAACACATCTACGAATGAATTAAATTAATATTTTTTAAATTTATAATCTATTTTTTGAAACGTAGGCCACCGCCGAACAAACACTTAATGAACGACTTGAGACTAATCCAACAACAGAGCGAGTTCAACTCGAGAACCAAGTATATCGGGAAATATCTGGTCCCGAACATCATTCTCGAGTTCGCCTACAAGGGATTGGAGTCACACCAAGTTAATTTTATGAACGTCATCGACAATCTTCTGTTGCATCTTCCCACGATGCAACATATGACGAGCTTCGACGGCAACAAGAGGCTGCAATGAAAGAAATGCAGCAAAAACATGATGCTGAGATGAGGGAGGTTCAGCAAAGACTGAACAGAATGGAGCAGCAGATGTGGTTTCAACAACAATTTAATAATTCATCGTCACAGGGACTAAATCCAATTATTAATCAAGCTAATATGTTTTCCTCGCCAATTGATTATGTATGTATTTATTTAATTTATTTGTAGTTGATATTTTTAGCATTGTAATTAATTAAATATGTTTTTTAACATGATCGATTGTATGTTCCTGAAAGTCTTCCTTATGAAATACCGTCGGCTAATCTCGGAGAAGGTACAAGTAAAGATCCATTTCTAAACTGTAAGTAATTTATATATTGTCATACTGAATATTTTAATTAATAATATTAAAATTTATATGCTTATAATTGATATAAATGTACAGATAGAGATGTTGATCCGTATAGAGAAGACGACGAGGAAGAACAAGAAGACGAGGAGGAGCAGGAGGATATGGACGATGATGAAGATTAAATTATTTAATTTTATTTGTAAATAAAATTACTGAGTATTGTTTAAATTAAATTTTGTATCACTGTTCCAATTAAATAAAATTGTGAATTTTGATGATAATTTAATTAATTTTAAATTAATTAGCTAATTAATATATTAATTATTGATTATGAGTAAAATTTATTTAAAAAATGAAAAAAATGGTTAATTAGCATATTGACGCCTGTTTAGACGTCAATATGCTTAGCATAACGTCGTCGTTTTGGATACTGACGTCTCGTTTCGACCGCACACGCCGTCGAAATTTAAATCTTTACGCCTGGATAGACGTCAATATTTAAAATTAAGCGGAAGGTTTTTGACACGCGTTTTCGACGGATTCACTGCCGTCAGAATGCATATATTTACTCCCTCCGACGTCAAAATTTCTTTATAATCTGTCGTCAGAATTCCAACGATGTGTTGTAGTGGCTCAACCCCATTATATGGTAAATTGGATTTTGACTTTTACAGCTAATTACTCTCAATTGTTTAGGTTTGAGGGCAATACTCACGTATAGACCCAATAATTTTTGGCCTAACACGATAAAAATCGGACTCAGACCGATTCTTACTCCCCGGGCCCTTATATCGGCCAGCCCGATAAAGCCCGAACAAATATCGGGCCGGGCCCGACCATAGCCCGATAAGAGCTTTTTATTCATTTTTGAAATATCGGACTATCGTGCTCGAATCGGCCCAATAGCTCAATTTCGATAGCTCGTTTCAGGCCAGATTGCACAATTCATGCCCGATAATGAGGTTCGGGCCCGATAGTCTAGCTAATTTTGAAATTTCGTTATTGTGCTAACCGACTGGGCTGATTGAGACAGCTCGTTTACTGATCGTGTCGGAGCCGGACATAATTTTTGTTCGGAGTGGGCCAACCCGACTCGACATCTCTAGCCCGATAGGAGTTCTTGGGTCTATTTACAGATCCATTTCGACTATCAAGTGGACTCCCCAAACGTACATTGGAGCATTTAAAGCTAATTGTGATAGGAAAATAATTTTTGGATTCCATTTTATAAGGTTTGTTTTTTTTTTGTTAAGAAAAATAATTTGTTTGGGTGTTTCCCTTGCCATGTGAAGAGAGCGCGCGGGATGATAAATTTCTTTAAAATCAACCCCAAAAGCAAATTATGAAAATCAATTGATATTTCTAGATTTTAATAAATCATTTTAATTAGGTTTAGCCGAAAAGTCGTATAATTAATCAGTCATGCCGATGTCATCATCAAGCATGCATACGTCTCTTCTATAGCTCAAATAAAGGACAAAATAGATATTTATATTTTGCAGAAACTTAAGAAAAATTAGAAGCATGGCCAAAAGTAAAAGTAGCTTGCCTATTCTAATATATGAAATATATTATATATCACGAAGAGACTTATCTTTTAACACCACTATCATAATAAAAGTAGGATTAAAACATAATAAAAATTTAATAGATAATAATCAGAATGTAATAATGAATGATATATAAATATAATATAAATTATTACAATATAGAGAAATCAGAATATATAATATAATAAAATTTAGTTTGAGGTAAAATTTATTATCATGTCATCAATGGCTGACCAGGCTGATGCTTGTATGGGTAAAGAGTGAACCAAGTGATGCAGTTCCTTTCACCTCAATCTAGTCCAACCAGTGAGAGAAATATAGATTCTACACACAATGCCGGAAGTGGTATAGTTCCTTGTAGCCCAGATATATAGACCAGTAGACCCCAAAAAAAAAAAAAACACAAATTAATTAACCTCATAAGTACTTTGGGATCGTTTTAAGAAAATAGCTGTAGATGGAGAGGCTTTGGGTATTCGCAAGTATTTCGATGCTGCCCTTACTGCAGGTAGTTCAAATGGAACTTTCATCATCTATGCGTAATTACATGAATACATGTGTTGCTAGAAAAAACTTCCATCTCATTTAAGTCTTGATGAGAAGATAAAACAAGTAGGAATTGCTGTCAGTAATGATATCTTCATATATGCACTCATGTGTTTTTATGGTGATGTTTTGTATTGAAATGTGGTCTAATTTTGGTTGAATTGGATCAGGTGGAAAAGAACCAGCTTTTTTTTTTAAGTATGCAGCAGTGTTCCTTTATTGATCTAACCCGTATTTGTAGCACTAAGAATATTTTGTTAAGAATTATAATTGGCTTGGTTGTACATTCTACCTACTTCCTTTTTTTTCCTCTCCCCTTCCCTCTTCTCCCACTTGTAAACTAGATTAGAGTGTAAGTCTAGAGATCCTTAAGTCAAATGAAATTAGAAAAATTCTTTGGATTTGTGTTTAACAATTTTTTTGGTCAATTTGAGCTTACATGTTCTGGATATAGATTTCTTAAGCAGCGTATTCAGTTTCATTCTATAACTTCTCGATCTCCCTGTTTTTAGGATGTCAAACATTTTGAGTTCTTCGTTGTGATCTTTTTGTTCCTTGTCATGTATTGTTTTCGGCAAACTCTTGCATTTTGCATCGAGTTGATAAAAATTCTCAGTGTTCCCCAACATGCCAATTTTTTAAAAACCTTGCTACTCTATGTAGAGAAATGTCCTTGAGTGCTGAGGAAGGCAGGAGCTTCAACAGGAGAGATTTACTAAGGATGTACTTAAGGAAACAAGAAATGGTTTTGAACATACACTGAGCTGGACGAATCAGTGGGCTTGTTCCAAAATTATCACTGCTTGACAAGATGAAGCAAGAATTTGAGTACTGGTAGTGGTACCCATTTGATCTACGTGTATCTGGGAAAGATCTTATTCACATTTTGCATCTATAACCACACAGCACTTTTGCCTGAGCATCATTGGCCTCGTGGTTTTCGGTGCAATGGGCATCTTAATCTGAATGCTGTTTAACTAGTGGATGGGGGTCCCTTCATATATGTCCTCCATATGAGGTTGCCATCAGATCTAACTACAAATCATAAATACTTGTGAAGGAATTTATAGGATTTGTTTGTCTTGTAAAAGTTTCCAGGATATATATCCATCATGATCATTTACTATGCAATTTATGGACTTTGTCTTATAAAAGTTTGTGGAACTAGCACTCAACAAATGAAATTATTCTATGTTTGTTTTGCAAATGAGGTTCATGCACACGCCAAGTGGTTCTTCTCTTGTTACTAAAAAATGAAGTAGCAAAAATCTTGTCGCAGTACAAACAGGTGAAAAGACGTCATTGCTTTCATCTCAAATCAAAACTCTTATCTTCTCATTTGTTCAACAGCGTGCAGCACTCCAGGGTAAGTCAAACCATCAGTACTCTAGGCAGCGATGCAAATCAGAAGGAACTACGGTTTAGGAGTGGAAGCAGATCAAATCAGGCCACTCTTTTACCTTAACAAATCATGTCCGTACGTATAGTAATAAATTAGTCTAAACCTAACTTAAGACATATTATAAGTTTTTTTTTTTCTAAGTCTGATCTATTCATTAGCTTGATTTAGTCCAGTGGCATGTTTATAAAGTCTGCTTCCAATACAAAGCATGAAGCATGTTTATATATAAAATTTGGTATGTAATATTATATATTTATTATATATTTATATATGCATTATGCACATCACCTTAGTAGCCTCAACTCAATATGCTTTAAATTGAGCCTGGGCCTGACCTGATAAGGAAAATAGACATATTTCAAAATTTGAATCTTGTTTTATTTTTAAATTGGCCAGACCATAGGCTTTGAGTAGATGACGCAATAGTTGGAGGTGATTTTCTCAGCTACTCCCTTGGCTCCCGTGTCCTTTAAGGTAATGTGGCATTGTGCAAGGAAAGACCCAAAATTGGGTCAAACAAGGTCTGCTCTTCTTTTTCTTCTTATTGATGGTTCCTCTATCAACAAAAGACAACGATCGGAGCATTCGGTGGAGCCGGTCCCTGCCTCTGAAATATATGGATACTTCATCCTTGCCTTCAGGGGAGTCTCTTTAAACTCTTTAGTTTTTTTTTATAATGAAAATCTTTAGTTGGAATGTAAGGGGGGCTTTCAAGCGCTCCGTTAGGGATAGACTGTCTCCTTAACTCAAGATGCACTCTCCTGCTATTCTCTCCATACAAGAATCTCACCTAGGGTTGCAAGATGCTCAGTCTTTCATTGGCCGACTTGGCCGTGACTGGACAGGCCACTCTATCCCCTCTTTCGGTGCCTCTGGAGCTCTCATTTTTGCATGGGACACTTCGATTGTCCAATGCCAGGTGCTTTCTACCCATTCTCAGATTATGCATGTTCTTGTTCATATGGATAAAATTAAGCATTTTCTATTCTCTAATGTATATGCGAGTATCAATCCTAATATTAGATATGCTTTATAGTCTTCTTTGAATGATTTTGACTTCTCTAGCTATTCTTGGATTATCATGGAGGACTTTAATGCTATTCTTGATCCAGCTGACAAATTTGAGGGGCTTCATTTTTATATAAATAAGTATGTTAGTGATTTTAGAAATTTTGTGTATAACTCTTATTTAATTGATTTAAATTTCACTGGTCCAAGCTATACTTGGTGTAATAATAGGAAGCTTTCTAAAAGATTTTTAATTAGAATGGATAGGGCTTTAGCCAATGCTGCATGACTTCATTTCTTTGGTAAAAATTTTGTAAATCATCTTAGTAGAACTGGTTTTGATCATTGCCCTCTTTTGCTTGATTTGAATGTTTTTACCTCTAGAACTAAAAATAAAAATTTTAAGTTTCAAAGCTTCTGGTCAGAGTATCTTGAGTCCTATAAAATTGTTTTTGATACTTAGTCTAGAATGTTTGTTGATCCTTCAATGAGCCCTTTTACTAGATTCTCTTTAAATTTAAAGCAGACTAGATTTAGACTTTCTGAGTGGAATAGAAATGTTCTAGGTATGCTGAAAAACAACCTTTCTTTCGTTAACAATCAAATTTCTCAATTAGAGGCCATTGAATCCTCTCATTCCCTATCTGCTTCTCAAGAACTTGCCCCGAGATCACTTTATAATAAGGCAGTTGCTATTCAAAGGAAAAAATGGTGGTCCAAGACCACGGTAAAGTGGCTTAATGATGGGGATATGAATATTGCCTATTTTCATAGGGTGGTGACATCTAGAAGAAGGACTAATCTTATCCTCTCTATTATTAATCGTTATGATCAAATAGTTTCTAATGAGAAGAAAATTATTGATGTTTTTATTAGATATTATACTCCCTTATGGTCTCCTTGTTGAACAAATGCACACACAATGGAGGAATGAAAACTAGATTGATTAATTAAGAGGTAGAAATGAGGGCCTTATATAGGCTTACAAGAAAATGATAAACTCTAAGTAAATGATCTCAAAACAATATGAGCCACATATTAAATCAAACTAATTAAATAAATAAATATAAGATTTATCAAAAGCAAATAAGATAATTACTAGGCTGGGTCAACCAAGCCTAGCCTTGCCAAGTGGGTGATGTTGCTATCTTTAACACTCCCCCTCAACATCAACCTCCGTCTTCTTCATCATGCCGAGTTTATGACAGAAGTCCTCAAGTTTGTTGTCACTCAAGCCTTTCGTGAATAAATCTGCAAGTTGATCTTCAGTTTTGACATACCTTAATTCGACTTCTTCTGTTAGGACCTTTTCTCTGACAAAGTGATAGTGTACTTCAATGTGTTTCGTTCTTGCATAGAAGGTTGGATTTTCTGCCAATTGTATTGCTGACTGATTGTCGCAATATAAGGGTACTGCATACCTTGTTGGCTGATGTAGGTCCTTCAATAGTTGCATAAGCCATGTACATTCTTGAGTTGCCATGGCTGCAGCTCGATACTCGGCTTCTGTTGTAGACAACGATACTGTTGGTTGTCTTTTACTACACCAAGAGATTGCTCCCGACCCAAGCATGAAGACATAGCCTGTGGTTGAGCGTCGGGTGTCGTGATCACCTGCATAGTCAGCATCGCAATAACCAACTAGCTTGCAATTTTCACCTTCTTTGTAGAAGACTCCATGGCCAAGTGTACTCTTCACATATCTGAGGATTCGACGTACTGCTTCTAAGTGTGGCTTCTTCGGATTTTGTATGTACCGGCTCATCACACCAACAATAAAGGAAATGTCAGGTCTTGTTAAAGTTAGGTAGATTAGACTACCTACTAACTATCGGTACATTGTTGCGTCTTCCAAATCTTTTTCTTCGTGAGCACAAATTTTTGCATTTGACTCCATAGGTGCTGAGATAGGCTTGCATTCAAGCATTCCAAACTTCTTTAGCAAGTCTCTGGAGTATTTCTGTTGATGAAGGAGGATTCCTTCTTTAGTGTGATCAACTTCTAAGCCAAGGAAGTGTTTAAGTTCACCTAGTTCTTTCATCTGGAAGCGAACTGATAGATTCTTCCTTGTTTGGAGAATTTCTTCTTCACAATCTCCTGTGATGATTAGATCATCTACATATACTAGCACAACAGCTAGTTTGCTTCCATTAGTTTTGACAAACAAGCTAGAATCTGCAGGTGTTATAACATAACCATTATAGGTAAGAAATTCAGCAATCTTACCATACCATGCCCTTGGAGCTTGTTTTAGCCCATACAGTGCTTTTCTTAACTTACACACATAGTCGGGATGATACTGACTCTGGAAGCCCGATGGTTGATTCATGTAGATCTCTCGATCCAGCTCTCCATGCAAGAATGCATTTTTCACGTTCATCTGCCATAACTTCTAATTTTTGTTTGCAGCTAAGGCCAATAACACCCGCACAGTTGTAAGCTTTGCCACCGGACTAAATGTCTCATCATAGTCCAGTCCATATTGTTGAGAGAATCCTCGAGCTACCAATCGAGCCTTGTGCCTCTCAATCGATCCATCTGTGCGACGCTTTATCTTGTAAACCCATTTGCATGAGATGGGCTTCACATCTTTTGGCTTTGGCATGAGCTCCCAGGTTTGGTTTTGTTCAAGCGCAGTAATTTCTTCTTTCATTGCTTTAGTCCACTCTGGCTTCATAAATGCTTCTTCGAAAGTTTCTGGCTCTTTTGCATCTTGTTCTTCAATTATGGCGGCATTGGCGTACCTAGGATTAGACTTTCTGATTCTGGTAGACCTTCTGATTGAAGTTGGTGCTACTGCTTCGCTAGGTTCGCCTTCATCACTTGGTTGATAGACACCAGTTTGCCAAGGACTTTGATTTTCTCCACCATCGCCATACGCAACCTCAGCTTCATCTGAGTTCCACTGGACTTGAGGAGAAGTTTGTACCTTATTTTTAAAGGCGTTTGAATCTGGCAATACTTGTTTGTCTGAGGACCACCAAGAGGATGCTTCATCAAACACAACATTCCTGGATTTGTAGCATTTTCCAGTCGTAGGATCACAACATCTCCATCCTTTTATCTGATTATCATATCCTACAAAGATGCACCTAACAGCCTTTTTGTCCATTTTGCTACGTAGATGATCAGATACAAATACATAGCATACACATCCAAAAACTCGAAAAAAGCTAACTGAAGGTTTCATGTTCCATAATTTTTCATAAGAAGAAAGAAAGTGTAACCTTTGTTGGGGAAACCTATTAATGACAAATGATGCAGTCCTCATTGCTTCTCCCCAAAAGCATCCTGGAACATTCTTTGCATGGAGCATACTTAGGCATATTTCTGCAAGATGCCTGTTCTTTCTTTCTGCTATGCCATTTTGTTGCGGAGTGTTGGCACATGTAAAGTGATGGCGTATCCAGCCATCTCGAAGAAATTTGGAGAACTCAGTTGAGGTGTACTCTCCTCCGTTGTCAGTGCGTATGCAGCGGATTCTTTTGCCAACTTCTGCTTCTGCTGCCTCCTTGTACTCTTTGAATTTTGAAAGAGTCTCTGATTTTTCCTTCATGAAATAAATCCAAACATACCTGGAAAAGTCATCAATGAAGGTTACCATGTACTTCATCCCACCGATGGAGGCCTGTTTGACTGGTCCAAACACGTCAGAGTGGATTAACTCCAAAGGTTCTGTTATTTTAAAGTTGGACTCTTCATATGGTTGTTGATGCGCTTTCCCATATTGACAGCCTACACATATTGTGTCTGTTCTTACTTCAAGTTGTGGGAGTCCCTTCAGCATGGATTTCTTCATCATTATGTCTAGCTTGTGATAACTAACATGACTTAGCCGCATGTGCCATAAGTCTGTTGTTTCGCTCCTCCTGGTCTTGTCTACATAAGCTGTTTCTGCAGACATCACATAGACCGACTCCAGTCTACGTCCTTTCATCATCGGCTTCTTTATAATTTCAATGTCTCGATAAACCTTTACATCTTGTGGCCCAAACAGAACAAAATGACCTGAAGATGTTAGCTGTGCTACTGAAAGAAGATTTTTCTTCATACCTGGGACATGGTAGACATTTTGAAGAGGCACCTCGGTAGCACTATTCTGAGGAGAAACTATGGTGTTACCAACATGAGCTATTGGTAATTGTGAGTTGTTTGCTGTCACCACCACACGGCTACCTTTGTATTCTGACAGGTTCTGCAGCTTCTCTTTGTCGCCTGTCATATGATTTGAGCATCCCGAATCAATAATCCAATCATTTTGATAGTTGATGTGATTGGACACTGTTGATGTAAGAGCTAGCTCCTCCTCTGCAGCAAACAACGCCTCAGCGTCCCATTCTTCATTTGGGAGTAGAACAAATTCTTCTTTGGCGGTAGCTGTATTGCTCTCCACGGGCTTTTTCTTCCTTGACCAACAATCTTTTGCCATGTGACCTTTTTTGTTGCAGTTGTAGCATATTACCTCAAATCTTCTATTGTTGTTTTGTTTCTTTGATGCTCCCCCTGCAAGGTTCCTCCCTTATGTTGTATGATTCTTACCATCATTTCTTCTAAATTTATTGTCGGTGCGTTGCTTGAAGTTTCCCTTACCCTTCTTGGCGTAGAGTGCCTCCTCCTCATTTTTAAGAGAAACTCCTGCCATTTGCTTCGCCAAGGCTTCCTGATTAGAGAGTAAATTCTCTAGTTCTTCTACAGAGGGTTGCTTTGGCCACCCTTGGATGGAAGTGACAAAAGGCTCGTACTCCTTTTTTAATCCACGAATGAGGTATCTTCGTAGACGTGCTTCACTAATTTTCTCATCCGTATCTATCTCTGAGATTTCAGCACAAATACTTTTAACTCGTAAAAAGTATTCTGAAATTGTCATACCTTCCTGTTTTAGTGATGCCAGCTCGTTCTCCAGTAGTTGTAGCCTTGCAGTATTCTTCTTGGTAAACAGTCTTTCAAGTGTTTCCCAAACTTATTTTGGAGAGCTTACATCACGAACATGATCAATAAATTCTTTGTTGATCGATGTCCTCAAAATAAAGAGGGCTCTACCACACTTGATCTTCCACTTCCTTCTTGATTCAACATTTTCAGGAACATCGGTAGGGATTCCTGCATCAGCACCGGTCACCAATTCCCATAAGTCTTGGCCTTGAAGATATGCCTCCATACACATCCTTCAATACTTGTAGTTATTACCTACAAGTTTCTCTATCCCGTTCTGAGTATTTACTCCATTTGCTATCTCCATCGGAGAAATTTAATTTCTTACTAATCTCTCCTTTTTCTTTTCTTTTTCTCTCTTTTTTTTCTTTCTTTCTCTTTTTTTTTTTTTTGTTACATACAAGAGAACAGAAAAAGAATGAATTAAAATAAGCAAATGTATCTCAAAAAATTAGATTGTCAGCGGCTGATTTGCTTCTTCTTTCCTCCTTTTTATTTTGACCAAAGTCAAAATTAATATCTTGCTACTTTGCTGTTGCTTCAATCTTTCTTTTCTTTTGAAGTGGGGCCCACCTTCCTTCTTCTCTTAATTAGAAGATGACACTCTTTTTCTCCCTCACTTGATGTCTTCTCAACAAATGAAGCAAGCAATTCTTTATGTAAAAGAATTCTTCAATGAACAAAAGTACCTTCAATTAAATGACTGCTCTACAGCAGCTTCTTCTTCACGACACCCGATCTTGACGAAAGACAGCGGCGGCGCGTGAGGGGAAGAGATTGGCGATGGAGTCCAACGGACAGTATTTCCTTCTTCCTCTGTTCGAAACAGGGAAAATAATCGCGAGGATGAGGGGCGCCGAGGAACGCACCGATTTGGCTACGTCAGCTCTAGCAGCGAAAAGGTACAGTGGCTTTCCTTCACAATGGACAGGATCTTCTCGATCTCCTCTCGGCAGCAGGTATTTTCTACCTCTCGTTCTTCTCACAATTTTTCCCTCAATCTCTCTCAATCAACTTGACTCTGATACCAAATGTTGAACAAATGCACACACAATGGAGGAATGAAAACTAGATTGATTGATTAAGAGGTAGAAATGAGGGCCTTATATAGGCTTACAAAAAAATGATAAACTCTAAGTAAATGATCTCAAAACAATATGAGTCACATATTAAATCAAACTAATTAAATAAATAAATGCAAGATTTATCAAAAGCAAATAAGATAATTACTAGGCTGGGTCAACCAAGCCTAGCTTTGCCAAGTGGGTGATGTTGCTATCTTTAACACTCCTTCCCCTGTTAGTTTTAATACAACTCCTATCTGGCCTACTTTTACCAAGTTGCCTTCTTGTAACTGGAATTGCCTTACTTGTCCATTCTCATATGATGAAATTTGGCAAGTAATTAAGCAGTTCCCTAATGATAAGAGCCCAGGTCTATATGGCTTTATTCCTGAGCTTTTTAAAGCTTACTGGTCTTCAATTTCTTCTTCCTTCATTGAATGCATTAGGAATTTTCACTCTACTTCCTTTATTCCCCATCATTAGAAGCAGACTCTTATAACTTTCATTCCTAAAGTTAAAAATCTTAGAGCTGTTAAGGATTTTAGACATATATCCTTATGTAATATTGCATATAGAATTCTTACCAAACTCTTAGCCAATAGGTTAAAACCTCTCATTCCTTCCTTAATCTCCTCTGAACAAATTGCTTTCTTGAAGAGCAGAAACATCTAGGACAATATCATGATTATTCAGGAAAATAATATCATGATTATTCAGGAAATTATCCATTCCATCTATGCTTCTAGAAGCACTAAACCTTATATTTTGGTTAAATTAGACTGGATAAAGCTTTTGATAAACTTTCTTGGAATATTATTTTTAAAGTTATGAATTTAGCAAACTTTCCTCCTATTTTTATTGATTGGATTAGGGCTTGTGTGTCTTCCCCTACTTTTGTTTGCCTTGTAAATGAAAATATTTCATTTTTTTTCCTTCTAACAAATGAAAATATTTCATTTTTTCCCCTCTATTTATATATATTGATTGCTCAAACCTTTACAAAGTTTCTAGAAAGAAAATAATTCCTTTCAAAATTAGGGACTTTAAGTTATCTCATTTGATGTATGCATATGATATTTTTTTAATTTTTAGAGCCACTGATAAAGGTTTAAATTGCATGAAAAGTATTCTTGCCACTTATGAAGCTTTGATTGGATAAGCGGTTAACTTCAATAAATTTGAAGTTTATTTTCCTAAGCATGTTTTTTCTAGCATTAAGCAAAAAGTTTTGTTTGTTTTGAATATGAAAATTTGTCAGTTTCCCTTTAAGTATTTGGGTTATGTAATTGCTTCTAGAAGAGCCTTTGCTCATTCACATGATTTTGTTATTGACAATATAAAAAGTAGAATTGGATCTTGGCATAACAGATTTATTTCTCAAGCTGGCCGTATGATTCTTGTTAATTCAGTCCTGAATGTTATTCCTTTACATAACTATGCTGTTTCTTGGATGACTAAAAAAATCTATTGAGAATATTAATACTCTTATTAAATAGTTTATTTGGTCAAATAATAAAAATGGCAGAGGCTTACACTTAATCAATTGGGAAACTATTACTCTTCCCAGAAACTTAAGGAGGATTAGGAGTCCATGATTTATATTATAAAACCAAAACTTTGCAACTTAGGATAATTGCTTCATCATAACAATGTTGATTCTATTTGGGTGAAGCCGGAAAGAAGCAAGTATATATTCTCTTGTTTCTCAGTCTTCTATTATAGTTCCTAATCATTGTGCTACTGCATGAAAACTTTTTGTTAATGCTTTTAAGTATCTTAGATTTGGTTTCAAGCGAATTGTAAATTTTGGTTTTAATACTAGCATTCTACATGATTGTTGGTGTGATAGTATTCCTTTGAGCCTTAAACCTACTTTTATAGATATGGATTTAGACTTATCTAGTTCATATATTGATTGTTTGATCATAAATAATAATTGGAATGATGCTTATGACTTGCTTTACTTCCATGCATCTCCGTGGGAATCCATTAAGTAAATCAGGTTGTCTTATCCACCCCATGATGATGTCTGAGTTTGGAAAATTGATGCTAATTAATAGGTCTATTACCATAGGTAGTGCCTATTCTTTCCTTAGAAGTCGTAACTTGCAAGATTATAGTAATTTCATCCCCCGGTCTAGTTTCTAGAAACTTAAGTTACGTCCTAAAATCCTCAAATTTTTTTGAAAAATGCTTCATGGTAGGTTACCTACTAGATCTTACTTAAGTCATCTTGGCTTGATTAACACATCTACTTGTCCTTTATGCAATGATGACTCCAATCCTGAGACCAGTAATCATTTTTTTCTTCTCATGTGACTATGTTGCTTCTGTTTGATTTCTTTTACAAACTCGCACTGACTTACCTTTGCATGATCGTATCTCTTGGCTTAATGGAGGCTGGCTTAAATTATCCTTTAACCAGACTAGGGGTGTTCATATTGGAATTCTTATTGTTATAACTAGGGATGACAATATTATCCGTACCCACGGATACCCGCTAATATTTACTCGACACAGGCCGGGTATGGAAAACGTATTATACCCACGGGTTCGGGTACGGGTTTAAATTTTTACCCATTTAATAAATGGGTATGGGTACGGATATTACACTATCCACACCCGCGAATACCCGCTACCTGTAATATATTAAATATTATATTTTTATTTTTATAATATACTATGATATATGAAAATTATATATTATACTTTAATAATTTAATACACCCCACTTATTAATTACTCCACTCATTATTTATCTATAGATAAATTAATAATTTAATTAAAGGCATTCACTCATTGCTCACCACGTGTGCATGCATGGCTGCATGTAGCATTGAATTGTAGCAGCATGCATATATTGTAATTTGTAAACTAAGTCATGAAGAAGTCAAGACGTTCCATCTTCTTATCTTCATTCGTCGTTGACAGTTCGACAATAATACACCATCTCTGCTCATCTCCATTCTCCATTCTCCAGTCGCTATTCGGTACACCAGCAGACAGCAGTCACTCATCTCACTCCGTCATTTCCACAATCTTCCGAATCAATTTTCGCTCTCCACAAACTCCACTCGCGATTCGACAGTCGACAGTCGACACCACCCGCCCATCTGCACTTGCGATTCGACGTCGGCAGCCGATTCATCTTCTCCAAAATCTCAATCTCCCAAATCAAGTTCCGCTCTCCACAAACTCGATCCACTCGTGATTCGACAGTCGACACCAATACACCATCCGCCCATTTGCACTTGCGACTCGACGCCGACACCCGATCCATCTTCTCCAAACTCGACGTTCCGCTCATAGTTTATAATATATTTTTTTAATGATTTTGTGCAGGATCCATGTGAGGTAGATTACACCATGAAGACTTGAGTAGAAGATATTAAGATGCTTGGAACTTTAACACATTATGTGCTTCTTTTATTTTTTTTAGTGTTCCCACTTCCCATTTTCAAGAGATGCTTGGAACTTTAATGCACAATGTGTTTCTTTTATTTTTTTAGTGTTTTCCAATTTTAGTTGAAAATACTTTGAGTTTAAATTTTATGTTGCGTGTATGAAGATTGTTATTTCTCAAGATAAATTTGTGGTTCAGTATGTAATTGTTACATAGTTTGTTCTAAGGTTTAGTATACTCAACCAACTTATTAATATGGATGAAATGTGAATTATTGATTACTTGATTATATGATATTAAGAAAATATATAATAGCTTAAATGGGTATCCACGGATATCCGCGGGTATTAATTACCCGCGCGGGGACGAGTGACGGGTACCCGTCATGGGTGTGGGTGCGGGTACGAGAGACGGGTTTAGTAAACGGGTGCGGGTGCGGGGGCGGCACTATCCGCCCCGAACCTGCCCCGTTGACATCCCTAGTTATAACTTAATGGTTTACCTGATACGCTAGGAATGAAATGGTTCACCTTGTCAGGCAGTATTCTCCTTTTAGCATCATGCTCAAAATAATTGTGTTTGCCTCTCGATTGAATAGAACCCAAGTGCCTGAAGGTAATTTTTTTCAAAATATAATTGCTTATAAATAGACTCCCCCAGAAGGCAATTGTATTAAAATAAACTGTGATAGCTACTTTTCAAATCCTAATTTTGACATTGCTTTTATTGTTAGAAATAATATTGATGATTGTCTCTTTACTGCATTGTATTACCTTGATACTTATTTTTTCCCCTGCTTGTGCAGAGGTCCTTGCCATTATCCATGCTATTCAATTTGTGCACTGAAAATTTGACAATATTATAATTGAATCTGACTCCAAGACTGTCATTCAAGCCATTCGAGGGCACTGTTTGGCTCCCCCTCGGTTGAGCCACTTTGTTTCTCAAATTCAGTCTCTAGCACGAGACTTTAATATTTGTATTTTTTTTTCTCGTAAATGTAATAAAACGGGCCACTGGACGACAAATAAAACGCGATGCTTGAAAGAGTCCAATGTTTGGACTTCGATTAGGCCTCCGGGGCTTAATGATATTTTGTATCAGGACTATCCTAATCCTCTTTATTAATAATTAATAGACTTTCTTTTTTGGTAAAAAAAATTTGGCCAGGCCACAGCCCTGATAAGTCGTCTAATCTATTTTCATCTCTACTAACGTTACATCTTGCAACTTTTGAAATATATGATTGAGAGTAGTACAATAATATATGATTGATTATATTAGGAACTTTGAAATATGGAAACCTAAAATATGTTATCAAATAAAAATTAAAATAAATGTGCAAGAAGAGTATAATAGTAAAATTTCTCACCCGGTGTACTCCACGAGGAAAAAAAGTCTTGCAATAAATGTGCAAGAAGCATGCCCACAAGATTTGAATTTTGTCTAGAAATTTATCTATAACTCTTAGCTTACCTTATTATATATATATATATTATTGTTGTATCAATATTTAGTCTTTGATTATGATTTTTTTTATGATATAACATATGAGATGGAAAATTTTAGTTATACAGTTATATAAAGTTATCACTATACCTCTATTTTAAATATAATATATTAATATTAAAGAATTTTGAGAAAATCATATAAATTTTATGAGTTATTGACAAAACCCTAACTACTTTATAGTATTTATCAAAATTATAACTCTTTTTATAATATATTCAAATTCTATTCATTTATTTAATTATAGTTATATTCACAGTATATGCATTTTACTCTAAAAAAAATTAAAATTTGATATTCTTATAAAATTAATAGACCTAACAACTTAAATTAAGATGTTAATTCTAGTTATATTGACAGGCAGAGATTTTGGTAAAAAATCTTTAACCGCTTATATATATATATATATTACTGCATATGAAACTTAAAATTTTATGTATTTATGATTTTAACAAGCTCAAAAACCTAAAATATTATTTTAATTACAACTATATTAGCAGTTAGAGACTTTCACAAAAGTCTCGAACGGTCAATATAACTGAGATTAACATCTCATTTAGATTGTTAGGCTTACTAATTTCATAAGCATGTCAATTTCTTTTTTAAAAAAATTATGCAATAAAATACATATATATGTTGGTAGGGATTGATCGAAATTTTTAATCGTCGATATAATTATAATTATATAAATGAATAGCATTTGGGGGCACTTTAAGTATATTATCAAAAATAATAATAATGATTTTGTTAAATATCATAAAATATTTATGCTTTTGCGCCGATAAATCATAAAAATTCTATGGTTTTCTTAAAATTATGTTGATATATACTATTACTATTATGAGCATCTTTTTTATAATAGGATTAATTTTATGAAAATTTTCCAAATCCATATAGAGATTCATAAATTCCTAAACTTAGAATCAAAAGGTTAGAATTTCTATTTTATCTTCCCATACTCTTGGACCTGTTTAATTCCGAAAGTCTTTAACATTAACAAATTTTATTAAATTTTTGTTTTAAAAACGTATGATAATTTTTTATCTATTAAAAAAGCATTTTTTTAATGAAGTTATTAGGCTCTTGGACTTCAGGACTAAAGTCTTTAAGCTGTGGTCTGAAAATTTCATGTTGTAAAAAATGAAAAAAGATTTATCTTTAACGGTTTAAAAACAAAAAAATTAGTTTAAAGATTTTGGTCCAATTTTTTTTAAAAGTCTCGAAAATTCATAAAAAATATAATTTTTTTAAAATAAAAAAGTCATTTTATAGATTTTAATGAAAATGTTAATAAAAAGTTTTTAATGTCAGAAAAAAATCTCTAAGCAGCTTAAAGAATTTGGTCCGAAAGTCTTCAAGAGTTTCAAGATTTATTTTAAAATGTACCTTTCATAAATAAAAAGTTTATATCAAAAAATTTCTAATAATTTTTTTTAGTGTTAATGACTTTTGAGTTAACGTTTTTTAACCAATGCTTTTGGGCCAAAGTTTTTAAGCAATTCAAGACTTTGGTCCAAAAAAAAAGTACGAGGGAGTTAAATTGAAATTTCCAATTTCCTTTTTAGATTTTGAAAATTACGAAACACTGTTACAGATTTAAAAAAAAATTCCGAAAAAGAATTCGATTTTTTGAAGAATGCTCTAATATTATTATAATTGTATATTGTGCAGTATTTTAATGATAATACGAAGAGTATTTTGATTAATTCATCTTATTTGGTATCATAATAATATAAAACAAATATATAATAATAAAATTTAATCTGTGCGAAATAAATGGAACATAAGTCCTTGTTAATGCTATTTTTGTCGTGTCAAATTTTATTTTCTCGAACAGGACTTACGTGTTCATTTTTTCAATTAATGCGATGGACAAGAGGATATACCTCTTTCCCCCATTAGATGAAAAAGCTAACAAGTCAACGGAATCCATGAAGCTATCAATTCATGAACAAAGCTTGAATAATATTTGTCCCTTTCTTGCAGTATAAGACATTAACCTATACCTTTCTTTATCACGCCATTTGCTCAAGCAAAAGGAATCCAATCCCATCCGTCTTATTAAATCCCTCTGCAAAATGACGAGAAACCACCCGTTTTATTGTTTCCATTTCCGTCATATTAAAACATAAACACATCAAAATATTATCATATTTGGGCGACTGGCTACAGAGCTCGAGAACAGATCAAATGAAGCACGTGCGCTGCGCGCTTATTCGATTAATGTTTTTTATATAATTAATTTCAAATTTTTTTCATTATAACTTTCTTTATCGACACATTATTAAATACCATAAAATGTAACCGAAATCAGTTAAAGCAACTAAAAGAAAGCCGAACCGGTGCCACCTAGATTATTTGGGAAAAAGTGCAACCTTTGCCATGCGATTATTACTTCCTTCCTTCACTCAACGCTGACTCATAACAGACGCGCACCAAAACCACTTCTCCACCACCAACAACGACAACACTTCTTCCTTCTTCCTTTTCCTCGTTTCCTCCTCCGAATACTCTCTTTCTTCTCAATCGGACGCAAATCGCTGCAACAAACCGCAACTGATCGCAATAATCGATTCAGGAAAAGGAGAAAAAAAAATCGACCTAAAAGTATTGAATTAATGGAGCGCGCAAAGCAGCCATTGCTGCTCACCCATCATTCCTCCCCTCTTTCCCGTTCCGAAATCGAGGACCCCTTCATCCCGATCTCCTCCTCCCCTTCTCCCTGCTCTACATCGAATTCGGGTGTAATGGGTTCGCCCTCGATTCCCCGGAGCAAATCAAACCTCCACCGTACCCGCACCGCGCCAGCCATGTCCGTCATCCGCGATGGCATCCTCCCCTTCCGAGGCGGCGGTGGTGATGGCGATGCCAAGAATCCCGGCGTCAGTTCCTCCAGCTCCATCGTCAAGCAGGCCTCCGCGTTGCTGCTGGTCTACCTCTTCCTCGGCGTGCTCGTGTACTCCACTAACCCGCAGGGGTTCTCCGGTGTCGAGACCCACGCCGCCGTCGACGCGTTCTACTTCTGTATCGTCACCCTCTGCACCATCGGTTACGGCGACATCGCGCCCCTCACCCCCGCCACCAAGGTGTTCGCCTGCGTCTTCGTCCTTGTCGGCTTCGGCCTCATCGACGTCCTCCTCGCCGGCGCCGTCAGCTACGTGCTCGACCTGCAGGAGAGTGCCATCCTCGCCAGCGCCCGCGGTGACAGCTACCTCATCGACGTCGAGAAGGGGCGGATGAGGATCCGGATGAAGGTGGCGCTTGCTGTCGGGGTCGTCGTGCTCTGCATAGGAGCGGGCGTGGTCGGGCTGTACTTGCTCGAGGGGCTTAATTGGGTGGACGCCATGTACCTATCGGTGATGTCGGTGACGACGGTCGGATACGGTGACCACGCTTTCAAGACGATGACAGGGCGCATCTTTGCCTCCTTCTGGCTGCTGCTGTCGACCTTGGCGGTGGCGCGGGCGTTCCTTTACTTAGCGGAAGCCAGGATCAACAAGAGGCACCGGATGATCGTGAAGTGGGTCTTGCAAAGGGACTTAACCGTGGATGATTTGCTCGCCGCCGATCTCAATCAGAATGGATTCATCAGGTTAGCACATCTAGAACTCTCCTATGTTGCTTTACTCTTCTTCGATTCCTATTCTTAGCCAATTATCAGCTATAAATTCATCTGATAAGTTAATTCACTTTTCTTCCAATCTCGATACATTGTGCTGTCATCTACTTTTTGTTCTGTCTAGTTCTATACAAGATCATTAAGGAACTCTAAGGTACTACTAATACTCTTTTCCTTATAACAAACCTTTAAACAAAGGGGCACTGTTGGCTGCATTAGTAATGTTACATAGTGAAAAATCCTTGTTATGATCGACAAGTGAGTTTCATCAGATATTTAGTTCTGATAAATAATAAACAGAAAAACAAGAACAATAAGTTAGGGTTACAGCATCAAAGTTTTAGGTCTAAGATAGAAATAGAAAATGCCTGCTGTTACTTCATGATATTAGGTTTTCTGTTTTGGAAAAATAAGGGGAAAAAACATCTTCATTAAGCCTGGGCATTGAATACATCAAAGAGGCCATATTCAGCCATTCAGGAAGATGATGATAATGAACTGACTAATTTCATTTGTGGTAGAAATCTCCACCATAAGCATCTGGTACTTACACTTCCAAAGATTATATTTGAAGGCCAATGGTTAAATTGTCCATTATAATATCCTCTTGGGATACCTTTTCATCTTTTTTTGGCTCACCAGTATTCTTTAGATCAATTTGACTATATCTTAAGGATTGAGCTGGAGAACACTTGATTCATTTGTTTCTCTATATGAAGCTATTGCTTCTACTGATTGTCCATTGTTTGAGCAGTCAACAACCTATGACCGAAAGAATGTGTCAGTAGCATCCCATCCCAGACAATTCATCTCAGTTCTATGGTTAAAAGTCTCAACATTTTCTACTATTGAACCCACCTGAAAATATAGATGGTGGAGATTCAAAATGAACATCATCTTCCAGCCTATTTTGGACCTACAAAGCCTACAAGCAGATTCAGTTGTTCAGCTTTATTCTAAGGTACTTAGCATGATGCTTGGTTTTAAAGAACATTATCTTCCCTGAACCTAGGTGACTTCACTTTAGAAAGTGAATTGAAGGAAAAGCACATTGAGCCGTCAAAATGTAGATCTAAACTTCTATCCATCTTCATTAGTATAAAGTGAAATGAAGTCTTCTCTCCACCAACAGAAGTATTGGTAAAATTTGAGCTTCTATGGATGTTAATAATCATTACATCAGCTTTTTGATACTTCTATACTGACTATTCACCAAACAAAGCTTGAAACTATGGATTGAGTTAGTTAGCAAAATGATCTATCCTTATGTTACCAATCATGTCATGTTTAAGCACCTATATTTGAGAAATAGATAGATGATGATTTATTTTTTGTCCACTATGAATTCAACTTCCTTGTGTATGTTCTTCATACCTTATCCTGATCAGATTCTTTTTTTATACAACTGAACACTTTCTGGCATTTGATACTTATATCTCCACCACTGAAGATAAAGATATTTTAACTTTTTCTTTCTCTACTTTTCCTCTTTATGTGTTCCCAGAACTTGAATTTTATACTACCTTTTCAATTTATCTTTATTCTTTTTATCAGTTTCTTTTGTTGCTTTACATTTGAGTATGATGTTGCAGTATTTTTTGGGTATATTTTTGCGTCAGATTTATAATGAATTTCCGTTATAGAATTTTCAATTGATGGCTGTCCGTACAAAAACTGCATCTTCCTCCAGAAATTAAATTCACAACATCTCCTATTCAGAAAAAAAGCTCCATAAAATTTGCATTTAACATGCAATTCCGTATACTACAATTAACATTGTACTTGACATGCTTATACATAAGGAATTGCCTTCTTAGAAGAAAATGTCAGTGAGGGCATCCCTGAGACAAGCTTTGGCTATATAATATGATGATAGTAGCCAATTTGAATCTCTGATACTAATTAATGCAGGACATATTGTCACAAAATTTGACAGTATTATATATGATAAAGATATAGAATTATGATATATTTGTTGCTAAGATCTTATCTATAGTTTTACTCAATGAGGATGATGAAAATAAAGTGATGACGGAGAATTATTTTGCACTTATGAACCAGCATCTCCTAAGGTATGGGTGCAAGACATAATAATCACAGGTTCCCTTACTACTGAATGTCAAACTGATGGTAGAGCCACTTTTAAGCCATAAACTTCCTACTGAAGATCGAGGCTTAGTTCAGGCTGAATGTAAGAAACCCGCATGCTCATTGCTGCTGAGATTATCAAGTATCAACACTTTGTTTCTTGCCATAAAGTTGACTTCACTTGTGTCTTGCAATGAGATATTATAAACCAAAAAGAAAAGTTCAACAAATGAACTCAGGGTTAGCTTCTTATGGCAATTAGATGAGTTTGCAACTGATATGCCATGCTTTCCATTTTAACTAAAGTCATAGGGATAAGACAGCTGGCTAGGTTTGTTACATGGTCAAAGTACTGCATGTATAAATTTGTTGCAAAATGATATGTTTGGTTAAGTATCAGATAAATATACTCTAAATATATCTATTAATACAAAAGGAGATAATTGGTTGTCTTTAATCCTTTTTCCCAACTATGAATTTGATGGTATATGGATTGTGATGTAATAATGCCTTCTGATTATGCATCATTCCAACTTTAGAAAAATTTCCAAACCATATGGTGAGAATTTGCCAATTATACCCGTTTCTCTTGTTTGTTTGAATTCATGTAGCCAATGAAGTTTATAAACATTTAGCATAATACGATTGATTCATTGGTGCAAAATGCTTAAGCTGAAGTCAGTAGTAGTAACCTCATCAAGCCTTATGTACCAATACACCTATAATGAATTTCCAATGTGGAAAGCTGGCACAATCTTGTTGTGGTTAGCTATATAAGAAAGATAACGGCTTATTCATTGAGAGATGGTCTTATTTTTTTGTTATTTCTGAATTGCAGCAAATCAGAATTTGTAATATACAAGCTAAAGGAGATGGGGAAGATTGACGAGAAAGATATACGATTGATTTGCAACCAGTTCAACAAACTGGACCCCAACAACACTGGCAAGATTACCCTCCCTGATCTTTTCAGTTCCGCAAGATGACACTCAAACAGTTATACCTGCAAAGCATCATTTATTGTATATTGTAGCGAGGATGAAGCCGTCCTGATTGTAATTTTTTAATTATTTTTTGCAAATATGTAAAAACATGCGAATTCATTGAAAGGAAAGTATTTAGGTATGAGAAATATGGTTCTTTTAATTTTTGTCAAGGCAAGGTATGATACAAAATTCATGTTTCACCTATCCGCATAACAATTAAATGGTTTTATTTGAAAGGACATATCCTGAAATAAACTGCCCTCATAAATAACCCTTGTTGTGGAGATGGCCTAAACATGAGCAACGCCTGATACAAGCAAGTAGACTACGCATAGGTATGAGTGAAAATATGGCATTCATTGCATTCACTGCCTGCATATTTTCAGCATTGCCTTCATAGCTTTTGCCTTGGGGTGAAAGGGATGAGTATTCAGGTGATTTAAATTCAACGAAGGTGGTTGCACAGTGAAATCTTGTGATAGATTGATGTCATTTTTCACACGATAGCCTTCCCATTTGCTTGATAAGATGCAATAGTAGGGCCTACGACCATGTCTATAATGCTACGATTGACCTTTTTCCAGGGTTATCAACCATTTGTTATGATGACCACCGGAGAAAATAGTCGAAAGGGACATGCATGTGTACGCATTACATAGGATACTGTTAGGGACTTTTTCGATGCGCCGAGCGATGACGAAATGTCCCTTGCATATTTGTAAATATGGACTTGTGTCCATGTAAATTTTCATTCTATTCGTATTCGTTCATGAGAAACCCCGTTGTGCGATCCCCATGGGCCGTGGTACGAGTGGTATGCATTTTGGGGTCATTCGACATTTGGTTCATCCGTTCCGGCTAAGCGGAAAACACAAGTGTTCATTCGTCATGGCCGTGGCCACGGAAAATCACCCCGTCGGGTGGCCCAAATTTTGTCATGCTCCTCGTGCTTTGCGGAACCTTGGGGGTGGCACATGGGGGTTAGAGGCCTCATGTATAGTGTAGGGGAGTGTTGGCTTACGAAACGGTTGCCTTGTGCGAATAACGAACGAGCAGCCCACATGGGCATGCACCATGTCGAATTCGCCCAAGGCGATTGCGAAACTCACCCTACATCCGTTTTTGCATTTTCTTGTGTCCATAGTCCTGTAAATGTTGTATTTTACTTTACGCCTTCAATACCATTCGGCCAACATGGTCATTGAAGGCGCGGACATGGACTACGAGGTTGGCGCGTGGTCCGAAATATGCCCCGCGATGTTAAGTCGGGAAGCCCATTCGGGATGGATTTCATATCAAGGCTTATCCCTTGCATGCGATGCAAGGGTGCCGCACGGGTTCTTCCGCTCCAAAACATTTGGCCCGTGACAGTTGGTATCAGAGCCAGTTTGCGATCCTCCAACTGAGAAAGGTCTCGATGCAGACATAGCCGACGCACATTCCGTCTATGGCGATCGAGTTGCCGAAGCAGTGAACCCAGTCGAGGACCTTCCGATTGTCGTGTTCGGGGAGTGAAGCAAACACATGATTGATGCAAAGACGGTGACTTTTGCGCAGGGCGGATAGGCCCCTAAGACGCAAAGTCGTTCGCAAGCAAAACGAGAATTGCAAGCCTCCAACTGAGAAAGCCCTCAATGCGGACATAGCCGACGTGCATTCCGTCTGTGGCGCATGAGTTGCCAATGCAGTGAATCTAGTCGATGAACATTCCGACTATTGTATTCAAGGAGGCAAGCATACATTTATTGATGCAAGGATTGGGACTTTCGCGCAGGGCAGGGAGGCCCCTAAGATGCAAAGTCGTTCACCCACATAACGAGAATTGCAAGCCCCCAACTGAAGAAGCCCTTGATGCGGACATAGCCGACGTGCATTCCGTCTGTGGCGCACGAGTTGCTGATGCGGTGAACCGGTCGATGAACTTTTCGACTGTTGTATTCGGGGTGGCAAGCATACATTGATGGGGGTGATGATCGTGACTTGTGCGCAGGGCAGATGGGCCCATAAGACGCAAAGTCATTTGCGCAAGGTGGACGGTCCCCTGTAAGACGCAAAGTCTCGCGCAGAGTAGATCTCTTGCAAGACGCACATGGTGCGCAAAGTAGACTACCTCATAAGACGCGAGGATGGTGTGCAGGGCGTTAGCCCATAAGACGCACCGCAGAGCCGATGGCTCACGAGGTAACAAAGTCCAGTGCGCGAAGCAGACTCTCTCGTAAGACACACGTTGTGTGCAAAGTAGACTCTCTTGTAAGTCGCAAGGACAGTGCGCAGGGCGTAGTCCCGTAAGTCGCATGATTTGTGCGCGGGGCGTTGTCCCGTAAGCCGCAAGGAGGGTGCGCAGGGCGTTGGCCCCTAAGACGCACCGCAGAACTGATGGGTTCTGAATTACTGAGTCCTTTGCGCGAAGCAGACTCTCTCGTAAGACACACATTGTGTGCAAAGTAGATTCTCTTGTAAGTCGCAAGGACAGTGCGCGGGGCGTAATCCCGTAAGTCGCACGAGTTGTGCGCGGGGCGTAGTCCCGTAAGTCGCAAGGATGGTGCGCAGGGACGTTGTCCCCTAAGTCGCATGGATTGTGCGCAGGGCGTTGTCCCCTAAGTCGCATGGATTGTGCGCAGGGCGTTGTCCCCTAAGTCGCAAGGTTGATGCGCATGGCATGATGGCCTATAAGGCGCAAGGTCGATGCGCATGACACGATGGCCTGTAAGGCGCACGGTGGGTGCGGAGAGCAGCGTAAGACTTGAAGCTCGTTGAGATGGGCTCGGTGGTGGGCACCATGACCTCTGTGGGGGGCGAGTTAGCAAGCAGTGATCCAGACTTGAAGCTCGTTGAGATGGGCTCGGTGGTGGGCACCATGACCCTCGCGGGGGGCGAGTGAACAAGCAATGATCCGTAAGACTTGGAGCTAGTTGAGATGGGCTCGGTGGTGGGCGCCATGACTCCTACGGAGGGGCGAGTGAGCAAGCAGCGATTGGCTCGAAGCAATGGTGCGGGCGATGCTCTAGTGTGGCGCGGCCACGGAGCTATGCTCGTTGGTTCTACAAGTCTGGGACTTTTCATTGCCCAGCAAGAACGGGACTTGGCGAATGAAGTAACCATTTCCCGGGTTCATTCGCGCGAGCGTTGCTCAACGACGCTCGTGTGCCCCACAAAAGTCTGGGACTTTTCATTGCCCAGCAAAAACGGGACTTGGTGAATTGAGTAACCATTTCTCGGGTTCATTCGCGCGAGCGTTGCTCAACGACGCTCGTGTGCCCCACAAAGTCTGGGATGGCCATAGCCCAGCAACATCGAGACTTGGTGAACATAGTAGCTATTTCTCGATGTCCATTCAAGCGAGCGTTGCTCAACGACGCTGGTGCCCCTTCAGGCGAAGTTGCTCAACGACACTCGTTTGCTCCACAAGCCTGGGACTTTTCATTGCCCAGCAAGAACGAGACTTGGCGAATTGAGTAACCACTTCTCGGGTTCCTTCACGCGAGTGTTGCTCAACGGCGCTCGCGTGTTCCACAAGTCTGGGACTTCATTGCCCAGCAACGAGTTTGGGAATATCATGTCCCTTTCTCGCAACAACAGGAGATGATGAAACTCAAGGATGTTCCAAGTAGTCATTTCCTGGTGGTGAACTTCACGGCAAAACTCGACATGTTGCAGCCCCACTGTGGTGTGTCGATACTCAGGCGGTGTTCCCTTCGACAACTTGCGAAGAATTCACTTTAGCAATTGCAAGCCAAAGGTGATGCGGCCGAGGCGAGTTCGACGAGGACGTCGAAGCTTGAAGTGGGGGAGGATGTTAGGGACTTTTTCGATGCGCCGAGCGATGACGAAATGTCCCTTGCATATTTGTAAATATGGACTTGTGTCCATGTAAATTTTCATTCTATTCGTATTCGTTCATGAGAAACCCCGTTGTGCGATCCCCATGGGCCGTGGTACGAGTGGTATGCATTTTGGGGTCATTCGACATTTGGTTCATCCGTTCCGGCTAAGCGGAAAACACAAGTGTTCATTCGTCATGGCCGTGGCCACGGAAAATCACCCCGTCGGGTGGCCCAAATTTTGTCATGCTCCTCGTGCTTTGCGGAACCTTGGGGGTGGCACATGGGGGTTAGAGGCCTCATGTATAGTGTAGGGGAGTGTTGGCTTACGAAACGGTTGCCTTGTGCGAATAACGAACGAGCAGCCCACATGGGCATGCACCATGTCGAATTCGCCCAAGGCGATTGCGAAACTCACCCTACATCCGTTTTTGCATTTTCTTGTGTCCATAGTCCTGTAAATGTTGTATTTTACTTTACGCCTTCAATACCATTCGGCCAACATGGTCATTGAAGGCGCGGACATGGACTACGAGGTTGGCGCGTGGTCCGAAATATGCCCCGCGATGTTAAGTCGGGAAGCCCATTCGGGATGGATTTCATATCAAGGCTTATCCCTTGCATGCGATGCAAGGGTGCCGCACGGGTTCTTCCGCTCCAAAACATTTGGCCCGTGACAATACTCTAACCTATGGCCATTTTCGTATCACCCTCAGTGTGTTGGATTATACGGTCACTCACAAGAGATTGGCTGAATGCTGATGACTGGGTTTACTTATTCCCATCTGTTGATAATTAGTTGACAGCTACACTATTCCTAAAAAAAATCAAGAAAGATCCAGTAATGGATATAGTCTTCTAGCTTGATGTAGCAACAAAGTTACAAAGTGGTCTTTTTCTTTTCTCCTTTTCTTTTAATTTTTAATCCCATGGTTATCTGCGGTGCCCATAGTGAATCTCAGTAAAATAAAATTTAAATTTTCAATTTGGTTTGATTTCCAAAAGTCTTGTAATTAATTTCATCTTTTGCAATAGTAATATTTTCACAAATAATATGTAAAATAAATGCATTGTTTGGTTAAACCCCGATTGAATCAAAATTAAAATGTATAATTAATTTTATTTTTTGACATGATTTTAAAATGAGTTAAGAACATGCATGTCAATTACTCAATTACTGTCCAGTATTCCCCCGATACTATGACAGTACGAGTAAGAGGGAAAAATATAAGAACTGGCATATATTCATAAGAATCATACGCTTTTTTTTTTGTATGATTCTTATGAATATATGCCAGTTCTTCTGACTATGAAACGTCCTATTTTGTTAGGCACCAGTAAACACTCTTGATGACATCTTGAGTGAATAATGTAAGCAATTATTGTTTCCTTATGGTAGTGACATCTAATAATTGGCCTTATATATCTTATCATGTATTAATCAAACATTTCCCTGGGAGCTCGTAAACCTAGAGCCATTTCCCTCGTCGTCTGAAGAAGTTTGATCCTTTTAAGAAGCCTAGAATGCAATTTCAATAATAGTTAGCTATCATCTCAGAAAACCCACAGCCATTAATTATGTTCTAGACATGTTCCGGAAAAAAGAAGAAGGGGTTAAGATGATAATTCCAAATACATGGTTTAACTAGTTTCATCATAGATCTCTATTTTATCTGAAACCAGTTAACAAAATCAATGTGTACTTCAGTCATGGATACACAAGGGCTCTTATCTATGTTAGTGCAGGCTTAGCCATCTCTTATCATTCAACAAGAAGTTAAATGCTCTTGAAATTAGTAAAGTTCACTCCACAAGAAAAAAGGGGTAATAAAAAAAATGAAATTTGGTAGACTTACCTGTAGAGAGTTGGAGCATTCTTTAACAAAGCTTCGCCACCAAACAAAAGCCAACAATCCACCAAATAAAGGAAACCAATGTATTGACAGATTCACATCGTTTTGCAAGACTGCTCACCATCCACCATTAACATTAGAACAACCAAACAAGTAAATATTAAACAATTATCTTACATTGTAAAAATGAGTTAACTATTAAATTCCTCCTTAATACCAATAAAATATCATGTACAGCTAAAACTTTCCCCTTTCCTTGGACTTTTATCATAAACCCTTGATGCACTAATTAGGTTGGCCTATACATAAATAATTGATCTTTGACTGCGCCTGAATTATCTAATATCGAAGAAAACTAATCCTATTATCACTAATCCCAACCATTTTAATAACGAAATCGCAATTTTATAGCAAAAACGAGCAAATTTGAATAATTGGTATGACATTCTCTCTCCCTTCTACAAAACCATCTACATCGTCCTCACTGTTTGTCGTATCCGGGTCCACGTCCTCTAAACCTCGCTCGCCGCCGCCCTACTCTCGCCGCCAGTATTCCCGCCAGACCGACACAACGTGAACTAGGAACTAGAGCGCGTATCAAGCACATTCTGCGTTGGAGCTCCCTTCGCCATCAGAACTGTCGGGGACGAAGCTTACCTTGGCTGTGAGATCCCTCTTCGTGCTACTTCTCCTCCTGTCGTCCCGGTCCAAAGAGACTGAGGGGACGCAGACCCAAGAGCTGCCGTTGTCGTGGCGGTGGAGGCCATGGTTCATGAGGGAGGTGGCCGAGAAGACGAAAAAAATCAGCCAAAAATCATCTGCTGTCGAAGAACATGGCGTCGCTTGCTGTCGCCAAAGAGAGCTCGGGGCCGGGTGTTGTGCGTGGAGATGCCCTGAGCCCCTAAACCCGTGGCTCCCGAGTTTTGTTCGCGAGATGCGAAACTGGCGGAAACTGCCGCATATTTACAAGTACGCCACCGCCAGTTGCGATCGCGAAACGATGAAAACTCGAAACCGAGGCAAACAAACAAGCTTGAGAATTCTTTTACGCGGATGACTTTGCACTCATAATTCTTCATAAGAGAGGAAAATTGGTGGTTTCCTTTTGCTTTCCATGTTCTTAGTATCATTCATTTCAACGTGCATGTCATTATACTTATTTGTTGTGCTTTATGCACATATATAATATTTTCATAATCCCACAAGTATAATTGATGCATACTTCTGTTTCAGTTCATTGTTTTTTTACTTAAATGTCTCTTCAAATGACATTCAAGAAATTAAATAGTTTTTTACTTAGTATGTGAATAAAGGGGTGAGTTCCGGCAAGGACGGGCTGAGATTTGATACGTTCCGATCCCGTTCCCGAATATGAAGCATCCCGATTTTATCACATCCTAAAAAATTCAAAATAAAACCGGGATCGAGACGTTTCGAATTTATTAATATTAATTTTTTCTATAAAATAAAAATAATATCTACATTATATAATTAATAATGCATTGTATTATGATGTTCCAAAAAATTAATATTATATAATTAATATTATTTAATCATAAACTGGGACAGGTCAAGACAATCTCGATTTTTTTATGTCGTCCCGATTTTTAATCGGGACGAACATAGTTGTCCTGGTCCCATCCCGATTTTGAACCGGGACGAAATTTTTTCCGAATCTTCGGGTCAGGTCGGGCCATCCAGGTTGCCCCGACTAGTGCTCACCCTATGTCATTTTACTTCTTTTAACTAGAAAGGCTGTTGAATAAAAACTATATTCTCACTTTGATTGATACTAGCAAAGATAACCAATTCTAACATCATATACTACTTCTTGAATATCATTTTGCAGGGAGTTCGTCAATTAACAAGCCAAGCAGTGTTTTGTTCCTTTCATTGACATCTGCAGTAACATTATTGTATTATATGGTATAGCATATTGGATCTCAGAGAGCACCACACAAGATGTTCTTTATTTTTATGATCTTTAATCAGCATGGAATCCAACAAGAGAAAAAAAGGCTCTATGTAAGCGACCAAATTCTTATATTCCGCTGGCAACAGACTCAATTATAAAATATAATTCTTTATCTGGCGGCATAATTTATTCTCTTCGATCAGAAATTCCATGCTTGGATAACAAGTGAATTGCAAGATGGGGAACTAAAAGATTCAGGAAAGATCAAGACCTTCCTAGATTTGTTAGTTGAGCCAAATGCAGATAGGATCTGCACAATGTAACTGATTTAGGAGAATCTATCAGCAATCATAAAGATGATAGTGCCCTGGAAACATTTCTGGATATCCTGTCATGAATTGGTTCCTGTAAAAAGAGTTTATAAGATATTTTCATAACTTAAATAAATGAAGGTAAAATGTGCACCGAGTTACCTTTGAATCAGGCAATTGAAAGTTTGAATTCGTGATTGTTTCGAAAAGGAAGATGTATCTGCAATGCACAAACCTGAATCAGCTGTCTTAAACAGTATATTTATGACAGGCCACCAAGTATATATTGCTTAAAACTTAAACTGGTTATAAAGATGTTGATTTAGATAAATGTGATTCCAGTGCAAAGCTGCACACCGTCTAAAATAAAGGTGCACATCTATGGAGAGAAGATTATGTTGCTTGTGAGAAAAATTACAATGCTCTACATCTCAAAAGCATGGATGATTTCTGCGACGGACAATATATGATGTCTCAAATTAATATGTTACCTGTTATAAACATATAGATAAAGATACAAGATACCATTCAGAAATGAAATAAAATTGAGAAAGCAATATAATAAACTTAATGTCATGAAGCAGGTAATGACCAAAGCTCAAAGATGTTTTCTTCCAGTCTCTCATTAGTTGAGTGTTTTTATCAAAGACAAAATCAATGGATCCCAAATTGGAGGAGTCTAGGAAATATGCAATGATAACTCCAATCCAAGTTGCAGAGAAATTTTTTTACTGGTGATGTGAAAATGAATTCAAGCATTCTATTATCTATTTCAAGAAATTTTGGAAGTTAAATTTAGTAAGTCTGAAGAAGATATACCGCCATGCAAGTTCACAAACAAGGTCCTCAGGAGCCTCAGGCAGAACCTATAAGTTTGAAACAATTAGAAAGACATAACTCCACAAGTGAATAGAGAAGCTCATATGTGTATTAAATATACCTCATCTTCATATGGATTGCAATGTTCCTTGAACCACAACCTTAAGAACTCCTATTAACATGTCAATTCACTAAGCCATTAGCAACTTGTAAATAGAACTCTTAGGTGAGAAGTATTCAGATAGGAAATATGTATAAATAAAAACTATGAAAATCCATTTTAAAAGATAGGTTTTATAAAGAACCATAGATAAACTGGAACTGCATTAAATTCTAAACACCACACCTTGTCAACATTTTCAGGTTCAAGCCCAGCATTAAGTCGTTCCTCATAAGAATTGGCAATCCAATATCTGCTTGAATCAGGGGTATGCACCTGCATTATCAGATGCAACATAATTATTCTCAGCCGTAAAACAATGGCAGAAGCTCAGAGCCTCGGGATACAAAGTCTGATAATATGGATGATGCATTCTGTACTTAAAGCAACATTTGGGTAAATGTATGTGAGATCATTACAATGCTCCAAGTCTCAAATGTTACTTTAGAAAATTTTATCTAAAAAGACAAACTGAAGCACCATATTCAACTATTTTAAATTTTAATAACATGCAAAATAGTAAGAAAAAACTATTTTTAAGGAAGGAAACAATCCTGAAGTGTTCCCTAATGTTGAAACAAGTTCATATAAATGCAAACTCTTGGTATGTTGTTAAGTTTGGCATTCAAGTGGTCATAAACAACAGCTGAAGAAACAAATTAAGGTTACTATGATTTTAGGGCAATCCACTACTGCACGAGGCTCTCACCAAATAGTCAATGCAAGGTCAGGGAGGGTCAATGTACATAGACTTGGATTGACACATAGGAAATGCATGAGGCGGCCCATAAAGTAGAATCTAACGATGGAAATAAGACAAACACCCCAAAAAAGTTAGAACAGGTAAAATGGGCCCTTTGTTTTGTAAAAATAGTTTATGTTTGTCATAACAAAGTTCTATAATGTTATAAAAAGCCTAAAGCTTCACACGATCTAAATATAACCAGAGTTTAGACTGGCTGCGAAGGAAATAGCAAAAAAGAAAATAATTATAAAAAAACAATGCAATTGGAGAAGAGAAATAAGTGCACAATCAATTTTAATAATATAACCATAGAAATACCACATGAAACAAAAGTTGAGAATTGAAAATTGGGCTTGATAAAAACACACAATAAAAATGCAGGACAATGAAGTAATCCAAGTTTCTTCTAAATGTGACAAGTAAATGTTAAACCTTGACTTTGTCAAATTAAAATTATTTACTATTAGGTTCATGTCGTTAATTCATTGGGTTCTTAATAATGTAGCGAGAAATTATGAATCTAATCATGAAAACAATTGGATCTGGACAAATATAATGTCAAATTGCACAGACTAATTTGTTCTCCAATAATCAGAGCACATGTTGAAGAAATATGCATATAAAAGTTAATAGATTATAAAACTATAGGTTAAGTGAGTGCACAATAACAAAGATGGAATGAAAATACAATAAAGGTTCTACAGAATAATTCACCTCATCAATCAACATTATTGTTCCATCAGCTGCCTTTCCAAATTCATACTTTGTGTCAACTAATATTAGGCCATTCTCCAATGCTACTTTCTGCAAGATTATGTGATATCAATACTCCCAATATATCAAAAAAATCCTAGGAACATATTGAAAATTTTAGTTTAATCCGAGTTACAGTATGATAGTGTCATGATAAGTTGTTGTCACGCCCCGGCCCCCGGCCCGGAGACGCGACGGCAACCCGAACATCGCGCAGCGGAATGAAAAGCCACAAATCAACATAAAAGAAAACAACAACATAAAAACCAATAACTACAATTCATAAGTCCGATCAAATACAATATTTAACCAAATATAAAATTGATCTACAAATTATAGCTCCAAAATAACAATATCAAAGCCGAGCTATAAGACGATAAAACAAACCAAAATACAAAAGCAGTCGCCATCAGAGCTCCACATCTACGACTGACTACTAGCTGTCTAAAGACTATCTACACCTCGATCTACAAATCGATTGCTCAGCCCTGCAAGTCTGAAGCAAAAACAACGGAGACCAGCGAATGCTGAGTAGGAGAATCACAATATGATCAACAAGTATCAAGTGTCACTCAACAATGAATAACAACATGGCCTAAGATGCAGTCAAAGGCAATGAACACAATAATTACTCATCACCTACTCCTAAACAACATCAACTGAATCATCGAGCGTGTGGACCATTGGGTAAAAACCCCGCACTCTACCACCTGCAGAGTGGCATCAACCGTCCGCTCCAACGGTGATATGACTACCCCCACCAAGCAGGTAGCCCGTCAGATGCCGCGTCCGACATCATCGCACCCGAAGGTGCCCAACATGCGACTAGTCAATATCATATATACCCTCTCCCATGCCTGGGGGGTACCACACCGAAATGGTCCTGGACCGAAATCCTCTCCAAGGCCGTAGCCTCCAGATCGACAATCATGCAACTCGACTCGAAGAGTGCAACAAGGTATTTCACCATGAACAACAACATAGCAACAACTCCAAGTGATTATGACATGATCAACATGCTACTAATATAACATCGTCATTATCAACAATATAATAATTTCAAGTGATTATGACATGATCAACAGGATAATAACATGCTCAACAAATAAACAACACCAATAAGCAACAATAAAATGTAACACATGCAATTTCTCTATATGGCATGTCCAACAATAATGTGCAACATGAGTTCAATAAATTTTAAGAAGCAAATCAAACAATGGAAGCAAAGGTATTTCCGTAATTTATCTCCGACAACAACTCGACAACAAACAAGGGACGACAGACTTGCAGGCTCAACCCATCACCAAAACTACCAATATTTCACACTAACTAACCCACCAAATTTTCAGACTAATAATTTTAATATTATTTAAACATCTCGACAACCTCAACAACTAACCAACTGAAAGAACATCCTAACAATATTTTCTCGGAAAACCAACCCCACCATTGCGTTCAGCACGCAAAAATGATCAAGATTGCTATTCACCTCAACTTCAACCGACAACTCGAGACCCACCAAATAAATTAATTTCAAACACATCTATATCACTGACTTACTACTGAAATATATCAAAATCATATCAAATGATCTCCAATAGGAAATCCGACACCACCATCGCGTTCAGCACGCGAAAATCTACAACTTTGGTATTCACCTCAACTCGATCCGACGACTCTACAATCAACTATAAAAATACCCTAATAATTTATAAATCAACCCAATTTTATACGATACAGCTCTCTTCTCAACACTATTTATATCTTCACCCACTCGTCTACTGCCCACCCGACGCCTCCACTCCCACTCGACCTCCCTCCCGACGCCGCCCCTTGCTTCGCTTGAACCCACGCCGGCGGGCCCTCCCGGCCGCCGACGATCACCCCGGCAGTGACGTCGCCTCTCCCGCAACTCCCGACGCCGGCGGGACGCCTTCTCTCTCTCTTTCTCTCTCTCTCCCCCGATCTCCCTCTTCACCCCTCACCCCACCTGCAGCTCGCCGCCCCCTCCTCTTCCGGCCAGCCACCTAATCGTCGTCGACCGACGACTCCACAGCCCCGCCCCTCTCCTTGACCCTCCGGCCTCGTCCAGTCCCACGACCGACTGAGCGAAGGCCCGAATAGCCCGCCGGCAGCGTTCGGCTGCCCGGTGCCGCCATGGCTGCGCGTGGCAGCCCTCCGGCTGGCTGACCTCGACGTGGCAGTCCGCAGCCACTACACGCGGTCACTGCGTGCGACATCCGCACGCAGCCAGCCCGCGTTTGCTGCGACTTCACAGCCACTTCTTCCCCCTTGTCTTCGTCGTTAGATCGGCGGAGATAACAACGGAAATGAAGAACGGAGAGGATGAGATCTCCTACCTCGATTTCGCGATTCCAGCGACGACGACGAGCTCCACCGGCAACACGACGCGCGCCGACTCCTCCGCTTGCAGGTTCCTCTCCTCTCATCTTCTCAATCTCTCTTCGCCAGCTCCCTCTCTCCCCTTCTTAAAACCCTTCAACGACACCTCTCCCTTACCTTCCCATTACCTTCACCTGCCACCCCCACTCCCCGAGTCATCCCTCCTACCCAAACATTGACTCAATTTTCATTTTTTTTATACTGGATATAACAGTTGCACTGAAATAATATTGTAGCTTCATATTGACGGGTAATTCCCAATGCTAAACCTTGTCAAAAAACTTTAATTGCACTCATGTATATCCTAATTACTTGAACAATGCAAAAACAGCCATTCGTGTTCTAATCAGCTGATCCCATCGGGATTTTTTTTTTTTTATTGACTGGATCTAGTTCAGTGCAATTCAGCTAGATCCTCAATTCATCATCCTTTACTTACCTATCTGGGTTGATAAAAGATTACTTAGATTAACAAAGCAGATGCTCAGGACTAGGGATAACTTACTTGTCCATAAGCAAATAAAGCCAAAGCTTTGCTTCTTACTTCATCAAATTCATTTTGTGTCATCAAGCCCAACTCAATAATCTGAAAATAAGAAATTAACTTATAATCAGTCATTGATGTTAAGAAATAAGTAAAGCATAGGATGCAACTTCTTCCATCCAGCATCACGTTAATATCCAACAAGCTTTTAAGGCAATAGTACAGAAAATAAAGATTAAGCAAAATAATCCAACAAACATGAGCAAATTAAGTCACATGCCAAGCACAATTTATCGCAAAAGATGGATCATAATTGAACTACAGATCCTCTTTAACACAACAAAAATACAATAATCTTCTACAATTTCTGAACGCTCCAGAGGCAGAAAGAAATGCTACTGTTCACAAGACCAATTTACTTGTTCACATGACCAATCACCTCCTTTTTTTCATTAAGGACAGGACTATATTACAGATAAATAATATTGAGTACAGTAAGCTCAAAATGTGTTGGAGTTAGAAGTATATCCAAAGACCTGGATTCAATTTCTTGATCTACAAAGTCATTGAACTAGTCGGCAAGGTTTTATTTACCCTCGAACCCTAGATAGAATGCTTTCAACAGCTTGTAGAAATAATTTATATCTTCCTATATGGATTCAGTTTTTCAGTTTGTCTATAAATTTCATTCACCCTAACATTCTTTTCAAGTTAGTACTTATTGCTTAGCCAATCAAACTTGATAAACTCATTTTGACTAGATTACGAGCAAAGTTTGCTAGACTTTGTATCTTAATGGATCTAAGAAAACCCTTGGAACATTTGAATCTTGGATCAACTATGATGACAAGTCATTTTCCAAGCTGTTGCTCTTGAGAAAGTTCATACTCTATGTTACTCCTGTACTAAGATATGCCTCAGATAGGAGATATGCCAAGCCTTTCTGTTAAGCAAGATATTGGCTCGGCATGTAAGGACTCCATAACTAACCATGCATAGAATGCAATGGAAGATAATCAGATATATGAGCCACGGATGCAAGTTCAAAAGATTAGAAGGCATAAGACTGAATCTAATAAATTTCAGCAAATCCATTTTCTATGCTGGGAAATATAACCTGCAAGATGATTCAATCAAAAGAAGCAACCATCCTATATAATATCAGTCAAACAAATCATCCTTCAAAAAAGACCAATTCTAATCAGACAACACAAAATTTAGATCAAATGGCTGTTGATAAACCATCAAAACATCCTATCTTAAAGAAGGCAGAATATTGATGGTTCTCTCAATTCCATTGGAAAGAAGAGCACCTCCAAGCTTTGAAGTTGGTTATTGTATTGTGGAAAATGATCCTAAAGAGGATGTTGTGAAGGCTCTTCACAGGAAATTAGCGGAGGAAAAAAAGATGTTGGAAATATCGAAGATACTGGTGACAGCTAGAGGAATCTTTAGACCAAGAATGATCTAGGATTTTTAAGAAGGATGGTCCAAAGGCCAGAAAATTTCATTATGTTGGAGATCAACCTAATCCCACGACTTTATCTTATAAGATGCACAGCTGAATTCTGAGCACATAGAACTTTTCGATGCCAGAGAGAAATAAATTTCTGAACTTCCTGTACATTGGTGGACTAGTAGAAAATCATCATATTAAACTTCCTTGATAGCAGGGTCGTTCATAAAATTGAAGTATTAAGATAGGAAGGATGATTCTTTTTATTAAACAACCAATCAGTTAAAACAAACCTCATCAGGTGACACAGGAACATCATGGTCTGCAGCTTTGGTTGTTGGAGTAAGTATGTTTGCAGTTAGCCTCTGATTTTTTACCATTCCTGCAGTATGTAAAGGAAACCAGAAGGTACATACACAGATAAAAATAACAAATCAATGCCAAAAATTGATAGACCTTCAGGAAGTACATTTCCGCAATATTTCCTAGCACCCTTGCTATAAACTGTCCATAATGATGTATCGGTGCTACCAGTTACATAACCTCTTACTGCAAAGATGCACCAGACTATTAAATATCAACCAAATTACAAGAGAAACGATACAGAATAAGGCGTCAAATCAAAAAACAAAAAACAGACGTGAATTACATTTGATGTTGTGGAGCTTCTCAATTTCTTAATTTTTACATGTCAGATCCAACATTTGTACTAAATTCTTATAGACGTATGAATCTATAAATTGTAAATAGTTTATTAGGTAATAACCTATGTTCCTAATCCTTTCTGATTCAATGGATTAATACTAATGACATCTTCAGTTTTCACAGATCTTCTATTGTTTTGACATATTCTTCATAAAAATATTTATTATGAGTGAAACATGATTACCACTAAAGACTTATATTGGACCGAACCAAACAACACAAATATTCAAGTTCTTGAGCAAGTTCCAAAATCT
This sequence comes from Canna indica, assembly GCA_034359265.1. Taxonomy (NCBI): domain Eukaryota; kingdom Viridiplantae; phylum Streptophyta; class Magnoliopsida; order Zingiberales; family Cannaceae; genus Canna; species Canna indica. Next base: position 3,240,165 of record CP136891.1, read on the forward strand.
CGGATTTCATACTGGTACCGGTGTTTGGCCAGTACCGGTACAGTACGGTACCGAAAAGGGGTACACGTATTTTTTTTTAAGCTGGAAAACATAGTTTTGAACTCAAATATTGTTAAATTTCACTTTCATCTTCAAATCTTATATATTATATAAAAGACAATTCTTTGATAGTGGAAATGTACACGTGTCACTTCCACATTTCTTCACTTTCCCTCCAAATATTTTTGTCCCTTCTTAATTATCTAATCTAATATACTATTTATGTATTTGGTTGTTCTTATGCAGAATACTATCTTAAATTTTTATTTCTTTTGCTTGGTTAAGATTTATTAGAACCACAACTTAGTAACCTTTCATATTAATTAATGTATTTTGGTGTTCTTATCATTTTCTTTTAATATTCGTACAATTTAAATTTTTTAGTACACTTGCATGCTTATAATTTCTTGAAACCACAAGTCAATAACCTTTCATATTTCACCATCATGCATGCTTCTTATCCTTATTAATTAATTAATTAATACCTGTCTACCGCCATACTAACTACTGTTTGATTAAGTTTGTATATTTATTTCTGATATATTTTGGTTATTACTTACTGCAGGACATTTGTAATTCTGGATTATCGTTTCTTTTTCTCTATTATGCAATTTTGAACTTTTGTAGAATAAAATGTTATGACTGATAATTATTTTTAGCATTTTCTCTTTTGTCTACTTTTATGTAATATGTATGAATATATTAATGTTCATGTACTCTATATATGCAACTAAAGTTTATTCGAGTTTTGTTTAATATCAATTTTTAAATTCAAGTTCATATATATTTTATCCATTCGGAAAACCCGTGCATCGTACGAGTAATTAAACTAGTTTGAAGTTTAAAATAGAGTTTAAAGCTATAAAACACCATACTTGACCAAGAAATGATGAATAACATCCATAAAATTCTTAACTTAAGTAGTCAAATACATCAAGGTATGGGCATAACGGGCGGTATCGCCCGATATCGGGTTTGTACCACCCATACCAGGTGTACCGCTCGGTATGTATCGCTACACCCGATACCGACTAGTAACAGGTCGTATACCGGTTTTTCCCAAAACTGGTACGGGCGGTACGGTACAAAATTTCAAACCATGTTCTTGACATTGGGTAGGGTTGAACTGGTGGTCAAATCATGTCAAATGTAACCAAAATATTAGTTAGTGCTCATTTTTATTACATTCATGTAACATAATACCTTATTCTTGTGGAATTTGTTCATGCATAATATCTTAACCACAATAAAATCTCATCTTTGTTTTTTGCAACTACTTGCTTTTTTATATATTTTAAAATTCAAAGGTAGCTTCAATGAATAATTGAATAAGAGAAAAAGTGACAACAGTTGCAAGGAGATTATAAAATGAGACCTGTAGAATAACATTACAACATGTTGAGTGACTTGAGTTACAAAGGATGTCATTGCAAAAGAAGATATGAACTAGGGGAAGACTTACAAAACTTTATTCCCAATAAAAAAAAGTGACTTTGGGGTCCTTATTTGACTAGTCAAACCACCTTCAACTGTTGTCACAAAGCTGGAAAGAAGCCCTGTAGCCCAATCCTAGATAGTTGGAACCTCGCAATTTGTTATGGTAGAAAATGGAGCTATTATCTTTATCTTTTTGAAGAGATATTTAATACTCAAAGTCAGCAAGAGTGAGTCTAAGTGTTAAACCAGCAGCATATATAATCCAAAAAATTCATACTCAACACTACTTATTGATCTGTAGAAGATTGATATGGCATGCTGAATTCACATTCTTTCTTCATCAATCTAAAGGGGAAATTATGCATTAATGACAAATGAAAAATGTAAGGCAGGCAATCACCAACGAATTCAACTGGGAAGACTGAGCATTTTTTTGCAATGGTCACATTTCTATCTGGAGCAGATACCACAGCATTTGGAGTAATATGTTGAGTTTGATTGAACCACCATAAGCTTGTCTCGTTGAGGACCTGGAAAAATGATGACAACAACAGAAAAAATTAATATATTTATGAACACCCAAGAGCAAGAAGAGAGCTAAAATATCAAGCTACAGTGAGAGACCGAAAACTGTCCAGGTGATCGCAGTAAGTCTCATCAGTGAGTCCCCTGATGTTGAAAAAGTTTACCTATTTGCAGAAATTAACAAGTCCAATCTCCAACAACTCTAGTTGTAGAATCTTTCTAAATCAAGTTAATAAAGTTAGGCCATGCTGTACCAAGATAAAGTCTAAATAACAGATATAGAGAACGACCCTCATCAAACAATACCAACCAGACACTCCTAGCCTATTCATAAACTGGATATAATACTGTCTGCTCAAGAGCACTGATTCTGTCAATATATCTGGATCAAAATCTCAATTAATCAACTAATCCAATCAATAATCTGGTCAACGACAAAATCATATACATTATATAAAAACTTCTGCCCATTTGCAAACGGACTAATTTGATTTTAAGCAATATATCATTAGAAAAGCTTAAAGCTTGCTCCAAAGGAAGGCATATACTAGTAAATAATAGTAGAGAATAGATCACTAGTATTGTAGTATATAGCACATTAACTTTCATATGCATATGCAGAGAAAATTTTGGTTCTCAAGTTGAATTCTTCATATGAGATATATGAGGCTGATTGCAAAAAGGTTACTGATGGTATGATGCACCTTTGTTTTTATATTCAACAGAAAAGATGTGCATTATTGTAAAATAATGATCTTGGATGTTTGGTTAGCTTTGGTGATGAATTCCAAAGATTGTGTGGGAAATTAATATTGCTTTTATGAATGGACATTTGTCAGATGCACGTCCATCTAATTGCTGCACATATTGTATGGAAAACAAGATTCTTTTATTTCATTAGCACGTTTTATTCTTCTGATTTCTAGTTATTGATCACAATATGTTCATCTAGATGTATACCATGCATTGGCTAATCAAAATCAACACAAAGCTTCTCTTAAGCTAACAAATAAGGTTGTTAAAAGAACCCCGTCACTCTTCTCCCCATCATAAAAGATGAGATGAATGGACCTGTAACAGTTTGTTTTCTTAATTCAGGATGACTTATAATCATTGGAGATGCTCTCTTCCATTTCATTCTTACACTATGAATCAATTCCAAATAAAAGAATACTTAGGGAGAGAAAGCTTAATAGTTTAAGACACTGGACGATTCATTATAATCGAAGGAATGAAAATGCCCCCATGAAACCATAAAAAGGTGGCATTTGCACATCAAGCCTATCAAAACCAATGGAAGAAAGAGGAAAAACCTGGCCTTTGAAGGGGATTGAGGCCAGAACTCGATCGAAGGCACTTTGCCGGTCGGTGGTCACCAGGACGAGGTGGTCTCCCGCATCGTAAACATCCCTCACCTGTAGACCTAATAGGTACTTTAAAAAACAAGGAGACGAGAAAGTAAAGAAAGAAAAATGCAGCTGCACGGGTGAACACTTCACCTTGCCTCTGGTCTTGGAGCTGATTCCGGGAACGGTGCGATCCAGGTGGGTTTCCGAGAGGCAGTTCGAGAGCACCGCGGAGGCAGATCGGCGGACATCGTCGCGGTGGCTGGCATCGGCGGAAAGCGACGAGACGGCAGAAGGGGGAGACAAGGGGTTATTTTGGTTCGACGCGAGTGCGGTGATGGGCGGCAGCCGGGCAGGCGAGGCCACGGGGAGGCGATGGGGTCGAAGGGAAAGAGGGAGGAAGGAGGTTTTCGGAAGGGTTTTGCCTCCGAGGGGGTTTGGGGCGGACAGGGGACCGAAGAGAGCCGCCATCACTGTGATTGTGTATGCGGCGAACTTTTGTAAGCAGCGTTACAATTTATAGACGCGCGCGTATATAGAAAGGAAAGCGAGACGCAACATGCAAGAAATGAACACATTAGCTTTCTTGGTTCACTTATCCATCTGAGATCTTGACGAGCGATTCTTAAGTGTAAATTACACTGAACTTGCCGAGGTTTAGTGAATAATATTTGAATAATTTTTTTAGAAGAGATTTGTGTAATATTTTACAAAACTCAAGAGAGGTTTGTGTAATTTTATTTCGTAATAGAAAATATTTGTGTAATCTTTTACAAAACTCAGGAAAATTATAAGATAAAATTACAAATAGAGATGAGGTCAGTGTAATTTCACTAAATCTCATGAGAGATCAGTGTAATTTATCCATTCTTCAACCTCCAAATTACAGGACAAATGTTGTCGCATTTATCGAATATTTGTGTTATTTGGTGCTACGATCATTTATCATATTTCCGCCATTATTCGAGTAAATGCATGTAAGATGCTGGCACATTTATCTTTTTAGTTTTAATAGTTTTAATAGTTTGCTCGAATTTTAATTTTAGTTTTCATAATTTAAAAATTTTAGTTTTAGTGCTCACACTATATTTCCGTTTAGAATTTGGTTTCTGGCGTCACATGAGACCTAACCAGAGCTGACGTGGATAACAAGTATTGACCGAACATTGTTGACGTGGAGTCTGCAGGGATCAACTCCTAAAAGAAAATATAGTATGATAACTAAAACTAAAATTTTGTAAACTGTAGAAACTAAAATCAAAATTCGAATAAACTATGATGACCAAAAATATTATTTTCCTTAAAAATATTTAAAAAATCATAGGATATCTTTTTAATTTATTTATAAATAATTATAAAATATTTAATATTTTATTTTAAAATATTACTTTATAATTGAGCAAAGTATGTATATAAATATTAGATATGCACAATGCTCATATAAAAATTTAATTCTCCAACACTCGACGCGATGACCTTAGCTCAGTTGGTAGAGCGGAGGAGTGTAGTTGATTTAGACATCTTTAGTTCATTGGTTTGAATTCGGCATGTTGGATTTTGAAAAGTTATAAAAAAAATTATTCTCGATCCTTCTTCTCCAAATATAGGGAATACTATATTTTTAGTCCTTATAGCTTACTCGATTTTGATTAAAACACACAAAGTATGAGGACTAACACCAAAATTTGAGTAAACTATGATGATTAAAACCAAAATTCGAATAAATTATGTCATAGATTAAAAGAGGAATATATTTGAGTTATGTGACTTTTCTGATTGGTGCAATATTTTCTCAATTGCATATGCAATGAAATATTGATTTATTGTTTCATTCATTTTGATCTACTACTATGTACACCTTTCTTTGCCAACTGAATGCAATTGTACCTTTCTCTGTATTTTTTGTCATGGAAGAATAATCTAATACTATTAATTTGTTGAGGTGTTCTTTTTATAATATGAAGTTGCTATCCGAGTCTTGACATTTATTAAAGGGTAATTACCTAAATATATCCTCAACTATACACTTTTTCTAATTTGTGGCATATTTACAAGTATGTCACTGCCAGTTTCAATCAGTTTCGCGAAACGGCGAAAACAACTCGGAGTAGAACTCTGACTCCTATACAAAAGTGGGTTTTGCGAAACCAAACCCGAAACAAACGCCGAATGCACTTCCAAACGTCGTTTCAGGCCCGGTTTCGATTTTGGGTGAAAATGAAACCAGAAACTGAGGCAAACAAAGAGGCCCTTAATATCTGGTACTGTTCAACTGTTCAAGTAAAACAAGAAACCAATCTGTAGTTTGCTCCGTGCAATCCTAAAAAGTTCTTTCCTTAAAATGTAAACAGAGCTGTAGAGCAATTTATCAAAATTCTTGAATTCCGCCGAAGTCTTTTTGTGCTACTAACCAATGTTTAAGGTCAAATCAATAGTAATACCAGTAATATTTAAGTCACAAAGAAAAGAATGTTGGTTGCTCAGATGAATAGATATCAATCGGACTTGTACATTACAGTCAGTGTTTCAGTGGATGCTCACCAGTAGTCCTTGCAAGAGCATTCCCCTTTGGCAAAGTGGTGAAATCGATTTCGGTCCCTTACAACCAATTCCCTATCGTATACAGAGGAGACAAGCTTCATGGCCAAATGGCAATCTTCACACACCCGGAGGTTCTTAAATATCCGAATAGTGGACTTTGGAGGCAAACTGAGAAGACCGAAAGCCAGTGCCAGCTTCTCACTATGCTGAGCCAATGATGCTTCCTTTGAAGGTTCATCAATATCTTGCAAAACCAAGGATGTAACAGGACAGTATCCATTCCCTTTCAGCTTATCAATCATCTCTTTCACCATTTGGTAGATCTCATCACACCTTAGGTGAGACTTATCACCAGCAACAAACTCATGAACTGCGTTGTCAACCTCGATCGAACTGCTCCCGGGAATTCTCTCTATGCTTTTGGTTTTCAGCAGCTTTCTCATTCTCCGAACCCCATCCCACATATTGGCCTGTGCATATATGTTTGATAGCAGCACATAATGCCCATCCACGTAGGGATCCAAAAGAACAAGATTTTCTATGGCTTGTTCAGCCACTTCCACATTCTTGTGGATTCTGCATGCATTGAGAAGTGCCCTCCAAATGACAGCATCTGGTCTGTATGGCATGCGTTCGATGAGCCCTCGGGCCTCCTCAATTCTACCTGCTCTTCCCAAGAGATCAACCATGCATCCGTAGTGCTCAATCTTGGGGAGAACACCATATACATCACTCATAGTGTTAAAGTGAGCCCATCCTTCGCTCACAAGACCAACATGGCCACAGGCACTTAGAACCCCAACGAAAGTGATCTCATTTGGTTGAATTCCTTCTGAGATCATCTTTGAAAATAGATCAAGGGCAACCTGTCCAAGCCCATGATTTGCGAGACCTATGATCATTGCACTCCATGTGAGAACATCCCTTTTATTCAGGGCATAGAAGACTTTTAATGAGTTCTCAATGTCACCGCACTTTGCATACATATCAACTAGAGCAGTTCCAAGTCTTAGATCCACCTCAATTCTGTTCCTCTCGATGAGTCTATGCATTGCCCTGCCCATGCCCAATGCCCCAGTGTCACCACATGCAGAAAGAACGCTGACCATCGTCACCTCATCTGGCGCCACTTTTGCTAATTGCATTTCATGGAACAATCTCAGTGCCTCATTGGATTGCCTGCTTTGTGCATATGCCGAGATCATTGAGCTCCATGACAGTAGATCCCTCTCATTAGTCCTATCGAAAATATCCCGTGCTGCGCCAACATCACCAATCTTAGCATAGCCATAAATCATGGTGTTCCAAGAGACCAAGTCTCTTGCAGGCATTTCATCGAACAAATTGCGAGCTTCTCCAGTGTCGCAACTGGCAACATACGCTCCCAGCATAACATTGTAGGAAACCATATCTCGTGACGGCATCTCGTCGAACACCATTCTCGCAAGACAGGTGGAGCCAACCTTGGCATACATCTCCACCAGAGCAGTCTGCACGAACACATCCATCAAAAGCCCGAGCTTAAAGACGAGCGAATGCAGCGTCTCACCAATTGCAATCTCGCCTAGTCTCCCACACGCTTGGAGGGACAAGGAGAGGCTAAAGCTATCAAGAGCTGCGCTTTCGCAGAGCATCATTCTACGAAACAAGCGAAGAGATTCGGCCGGATTCTGCCTCTGCAAGTGGGCGCGGATCACGGTGTTCCAGAGGAAGGCATCGGGCGCGGGGACGCGGTCGAAGAGGGAACGACCAAGCAGCAAGGATTCGGGGGAAAGGTGGGAGAAGCATCTGCGGAGGAACTTGGCGACTACGAAGCGGTCGCGGTCGAGGGAGGTTTTGGAGAGCAGGGAGAGGATCTGGAGGAGGTGGTGGAATGTGGTGGAGTCTTGGATGAAGGAGATGGCCTTGTGCGCCAGAGATCGAACAGGTGGTGGGGGGTATAACACCATGTCAACTGAACATTGCCACAACGACATATGGACAAGTAAACTCGTCAACATGTCAATATGTCATATGATATATTAGTAATCTGATTAATAAACATCAACTATATGCCGGTATATTGCAGGTAGGAGATAATAAATAATATTTTTTAATCATGACAAATATATTTTTAATTCATTTCTTATAATTTAATACCTTGCCATGTTAATAACCTATGAGATTAATTCATAATAGTTGCAATTGAAAGTTCATATTTATTTAAAAATAATACAAATAGACAAGTTCAAATACATTTATTACGGGCGTTTGGTTGCCCGCAAGTGCAAATGCTGCAATATCTATTGCATGCAAAAGTAAATGTTCGCAAATAGATTTTGCAGCCTATCGTTTGGTTGCTCGCAAGTAGAGTTGCAACTTCTATTTGCAAGTGTTTGGTTGGCCGCAAATAGAAGTTGCAATTATACATGCAACTTGCATCTTATGAATTTTTTCGGGTCAGGGCGGACACAAAATTTTTCGGGCTTGGTCGGGCACAATTTTTTTTGAGACCAGGCCGTGCACGAATTTTTTCGAGCCCGGTCGGGCATGAATTTTTCTGAGTCGGGCCGGGCACGAATTTTTTCGGGCCGAGCCGGGCACGAGTTTTTTCAGGCCGGGCCGAGCATGAATTTTTTCGGGTCGGGCCGGGTCGAGCACAATTTTTTTCGATTTTTATGATCGAGCCGAAAACTTAGGCCCAACACGATTTGTCAAACCTAGTCTGATAAATTAATAATTTTTAATTTTTGTATAATACTAAAAATATATTAAAATATATCAAACGACGTCAAATCTAAAATCAGACACTATCATCACGTTCAGTGCTCGAAAATCTACAACTTTGATATTTATCATGTCTGCATCTGACGACTCTAAGTCACCAAAATTAATTCTTTTTAAAAAACTTAAATTATTGCATTTGCAGCTTGCATTCTTGTATTGCAAGCTAGCTTTTTGGGCTGCAATTGCATTTGCGGCCTGCAAATGATATTAGAAATGCAAGTTGCAACTAGTAAATGCTGCAAAATGCTTTTGCAGCCAACCAAATAAATTTTTTATCTAAATGTTGTAATTAGAGTTGCAGCATTTGCACTTGCGGGCAACCAAACGCCCCCTGCAGATATCAAAGTTTAGCGTTTTATCAATAAATCTTAAGTCTTTCATAAAAAGGTTATAACACATAACATATTTGATTAATCTTTAAAAAGGGTCTTTTAATTGTTTTATATACTATATATAATCTTAATTGCCATTACACGTGTTCTTTTTTGAAAATAGTGTGAGGCGAGACCGCCACACGAATCCATTCCACGTGGGTAGAAATGAAGATAAAAGTGTTTTGCGGAGTCTCAAAGGGAGACCCGAATAACAAAATGGAGGCAAATTACACGAAGAATAGAAGATAGCGAGGTGGAACCGCAAGAACGGATTGCCGTACAAGTTAGACGAGTCTAAACCAAAAAGATTTAGCAAAGTGCACTAAACTCGGAATGGGAGTCTGGTCTCTGAAGATGATATTATTCCTTTATTGCTAGAGCTAGCCAACACTAGATTAGAGCCATCAATTTGAAAGATTCGTCGGCGTTCTCGAATTCCTCCTCGTTACACGATGGCAGCATGGACGTAGTGACTCCAGTTCGAGAGCAAAAGGACTGCCAGCCTTCTAGTGTCTTAAAGCAGTTACGGTGTAGGTGAGATAAGGTTTCAGCTTGCAGCTTGCAGAAGGGGGTGGTGTTGTCATCTAAGGCAATCACATCTTTGTTTGTGCATGTGGCGTAAAAGGTCGGGAAAAAGAGTCGAAAGTTTGTAGTTTAATAACCATCGTTCGTTCCAGAAGTTAGTGACGTCTCCCCTTCCCACGACGCGTTCCACACCGAGCGAGAGTGTGTCTAGTGCTCTCGCGATGCCTCTCCATACCCCCGACCATTGGGACATACTATGCGAATCGAACCAGCTTGTTTGTCGGAAGTATTTAATCTTGATGATGTCTACCCAAAGCAAGTTCGCGTTCGTCGCCACGCACCCCCACCATCGGCTATAGACAGGAGATATTGTGCAACTCAATATCCAGTATGCCCATTCCCCTGTTATGAGTGAGGTTAGTCATGTCGCTCTAAGAGACCAAGGCTGAAGCACCATTAGAATCAGATAGGCTTGTCCAAAGAAATTTACGGTGCCTTTTGTCGATCTCAAGTCTTACCCGGGTCGATTTTTTGAAGATAGAAATGTAATACCTCGGTAGGCTGTTGAGGAAATTGTTAATGAGCATTAGTTGACCGCTCCTAGATAGAAGTTTTCCTTTTCAGTTTGAGAGTCTTTTGTCAAACTTGCCCAGGAGGATTGTCCTATCATTCCTACACAAATTTTTATCTCTGAGGGGCAACCCGAGATACGAAAGTGGAAATTGTTTGGCCATGCAGTCGAGGGAGGTGGCGGCTTCCTCAACCCTTGCCTTTATACATGTTGATTATATATCTACGTTAGACTTATTATGTACAAGCCAAAAGAAAAGCAAAAGAGGGTCCAAACGAGCCATCAATCTTGTTCTAGCCTAGCAATTGTAACAAAAAGCTATATAACAAAAAGCAATTTGTAATGACGTGTGTATGTATGTATGTATATAAAAGAATTTTATGAATACATTTGTTTCATAATAAAATAAAATAATAAATTTTAATCACTTATTCATTTAATATTTAAATTAAATATATATATAATTTACATTATATTCAATGTAAGCAAATAAAAGATTATGTCAAATTCTCTTTGTAATTTGGTATCCTATTCTATCTTGTTCTACCCTATAAAATGAACATATCAATAGCCAATGGGTATGAATTATACGAAGTGCTAAACTTTGATTTGTGCAAGCGATTTGATTTTTTGATTTATTTTTATTGATTATTTTCAGGAGGATACTTCCAAATTTGAAGGAACTGTTTCTTAAAATATATAATTTGTTTAGAGGAGTCTTCAAAATATATGTTGTTATAATTAACCAAATTGGAAATCAACTGTTTTATTCCTTTTCTTTTGAAATTTTCTATATGTGAAAACTGAAAAGGCATTTATGGGTATTTACGACTCTTCGTTTATTTCATAATAAAAGGGTCGCAATCGAAGGCGAAACTTACGGATCCTTCTCTGACCCTCTCCCGGCGGATCCAACTTTTTCCTGGATCCGGGAGAAGGCCAAAAAGTCCCAACCTTCCCCCTTCAGTTCGTCGCCCCGACCCCCAAACCCTAACAATCCCTCCATGCCGCCGCGGTCATGACGACGACGAGGACTATCACGGCGATGTCTGCCGCGAAGGGATGCGTCGGTGAAGACTGCGACGTCCCTCGCCCCTGGCCTCTCCACCATATCCGCCACCGCGGTTCCCTCCGCCGCCTCTGCACCTCCTGCGTCCTCAAATCCAACCCCGGCTCCTTCTGCACAACGTGTCTCGCTGTCCTCGGTCCCGGCCCACTTACGACTGTCGCTCACTGCTCCAAGTGCCCCTCCGTCTGCCACCTCACCTGCCTCCCCAGCCCCGACATCGCTTCCCGGTTCCTCTGCCCTTGCTGCAGCAATCCTGATGGCTTCTCCTATTACCCTTCCACTGCTGGTGCCCCCACCGAGGATTCGGAGGGATCATGTGTGGAGAAAAGGAAGACGATCGGGGCCAAGTCTGCAAAAGCACTCCTCGCCGCAGCAAGGATTGCGGCCGGTTCGGTTATCAGGGCCGCGGCTTCTTCTAAGCTTGAGGCCGAGAGGAAAGTGAAGGAGGCCATGGTAGCCAGAAAGAGAGCGAGGGAGATGCTCGAGAGGGCCCTCTTGATCTCCAAGAATGAGAGGGAAAGGGTCAAGCAAGTGAATGGCTTCGGCATTAAGGGATTGACTCTCCCGTCGGAGATTGACAGCCCACCGAAGAAGAAGGCCTTGCAGCCGAAAATTCCTCAGATACCCACGCAAAAGAGAGTCCAGAGCAGGGAACGTGAGAAGTGGATGAGGTTCAATGAGCCGATCCCCATGGCTGCTAGTATGCAAGGCAGCGCTGCAGTTGACGCAAAGAACTCAACAATTCCTCAGTCAAGTAAATGAAATGGTCAAACAAATTTAAGGTCTATTTTGGGTTAAGGTCAGTAATATTGTGGTAGAATACCACTTCTTACTTAAGGAACAAAGTAGATACTTTCTATGTATACTATAAAATAGAGAACAGTGCCACTTCTTAAATTGAATTCTCTATAATTTGCTCCTTTATAATTAATCTGTTGTCCCCTTTGGCAGATGCATCAGCATCCACGACCGGACATATTGGCATGTAAACAGCTAGTTGAATGCAATGACTCTCCTCGGTAGACACTGGTAAATATCTTCTGATAATGTCAGATTCCTCGACGTGAAAGTGCTGCAATTCCCTGCAGACTAGTCAGAAAATTGTTTTGTTTTTCCCTGACTATTATTTTGCTGTGAAACATCAGAACTGGTTTCTATTTTGACTTACGAATGAGAAAGAAGTATCTCATTTTCTGCTTTAGAAATGTTCTTTTAACTTTTAAGAAAGTCTTTCTTCTCTTGCTTAGATTTGGTTTCCTACATCTGCTAGGCCACATAAGTTTGGTAGATTTCCAATTGGATTGACTTGTTTCTCTTTTGTTCCTCTTGCCACATTTTGTCCTGGGGATATTGATCTACTATTTTCCTGTATAAGATAAGGTTTACATATCTGCACTGCGTTATTTAGAAGAAAAATGTATGTAATCCATCAGAGGTTGAAAGCTGTTTTGATACCTACAGGTATATTAAGCTATTACCAACCACAAGTGACAAGAATTCCTGCTTGATTTATATAGCGAGTAGGTGTATGTTTGATCTACTAGCCAACCCATTTTCTGCATATTTTAATTATTACAATTAATATAGCATGAAACAGAACATAAATCAAGAAAGAGAATTAGTCTGAGTAAAAGATGCATTTTGATGTCACTTTTTCTTAAAGTATTTGACGAATTTGAGGATGACCACCACCTATCTGTTCATGCACCTCTCTGTAGTTGAAAGTGTGTAAACCATTTGAGTGATGATATGCTCCATTATTATTTTTTATGTGCTTTAGTTGCTTAAGGGCAAATATGGATTTATTTTCACGTGGATGTGACTCTCTACAAATATGCTCTCATCACTTCTCCAAGACAACGATAGGATATAGGGAGTTACACTCTATGGAACATTATATCGATCATAGGAAAAGTGTGTAAATTGATTTCAAATTGAACTATTGGCTACATTCTTTTGCTTTCCAGCAAATCATATTTCGAGATATATCTTATGTTTATGCGACGCTTGAAAATTTTTAGATAATACGATGTTTCATAAGTACTGCCTTAAAAATTATGTATTAAGGATATCTAATTTGATTCATGTACAAGTTGTTAGGAAAATATACTAGTCAAAATTAACCGAATAAAAGAAAGTAGGTTGCGAGGGAAGATGTGCAGAAATAGATAGTTGTTCACCAAGCTGAATTCTGTGACATTGAAATGGTATTTTTAATTTGAGTTGTACAGGTTTTCTAAACCATGATTTGTGGAAAGATAAGCGAACTTACTAATTGAATGCTTGGTAATGGATATTGTTGATTATCATAAGGTCATGTATGCAAATTCCATCTTTATAGTTTATTAGGCTCCTTGATTTGGTGAAATATTGCAGTGTGGTGGTAAATCATTATGGGTGACCAGGATTGACATCTTTCTCCAGATTTAGGTACTTCGTTCTGCACCCGAGCCAGAGCCATGAACTTTTGGAACTTCACATATTCTTCTCTTTATTGTCTTTAGTGTTGCCCCTTGAATGATGCTAAGCATGAACCAACATGTTTCTTTTTGTTTGGCAGACATGTATTTTCCGACTTTAGTAGTAAAGAGCTGGATTGTGTGCATCTCCTTTTACCATTTGATTCAGAGATTATTAGTTTGAATTAGAGATGTATATAAAATTGGATTCATTTGAATTTATTTGAGGGTCGGAGGTGTTCCATATAATGAGTAAGAAGAGATTTGTTTTGTTATCTCATTATTTTTCTCGTGTTTCAGCTTTCTTTAATTTGTTATTGGAACCTTTCTAGTTCTACACATATTCTGTTAATTACTAAAAGAGTTCATATTCTCCCTATTTTAGTGAATTTAGCTTCAATTACTAAAAGTAGTTGCTAGGAGTGCCAATAGTTTGATTCCAATAGGATTTACTTTTAAATTTAATTTTTTTATTGAAAAAAATCATTCCCATACCTATACTAAAATTTAGAAATAAAATAAAATTATTGTTTTCGGTTTGATTCAGTTTTCAGGTTTTAGGGTTTGAACCTACCTAACTGAATCAATTCTTCGGTTAGTTTTTAGATGGTTAGTATTTTTTTTCCAAAAATATATATATATATTATAATTTATAAAATTTTGCTTTACAAGTAATTTTAGAAGTAGGACTTAAATTTAGGTACATTTTCCTATTAAATGTGAGCTTATATATCATAGAAAATTGACAGTTGAGATTAAATTTATTAAAATTGTTTAGGTCGATTAGGGGCTCAAAATTTAGAAAGAAAAAATAATCAAGCTATCATTTTTAGTTCGAGTCCGTTTCGGGCTTTGTGGGTTGAATCTGATTGAATCATAATTTCGTTCAATTTTCATAATTTTAATCATTCATTTGGTTTTAAAAGATGATATAGAATTTATAATTTAGTTATTATAAAGGATTTTTGTTCAAAGACAATTTAAAATATAATCAATAAATTTATCTATTTAGTTTTTTATAATTTATTAAATCACAATGTGATACTTATTAATTCGAATGTGTTGATTGTGAGTTCTAGAAAAAGAAAACTTGACAATTAAATGAAATCTGGCATTGTTAAAGGAGAAAAAATAATCCAAAACTTGCAAGGTTTAACAAAATCGAAAATTTTGGGTTGGTTGACGATCCGAATATGAATTTCTTTTTACAGTTATAGTAGAAGTCTTCATTGCCAAGTGTTCGATAGGAAAATGATTGCGAGGGATCGCAACCACTTCCACCGTTCCTATGTAGAGTACCTTGTATACATGCCGTCATGAGTATCTTAAAATGTTTTATTTTGTATGAATTAGACTAACCAAAGATACTGAGGATCAATGACATCTATATGATACATATTAATTTGGTTTATATCTTCTTCTCAATCTCTTAAAGTGTTCAGTAGAGTAATTGCAGGCCATTAGGTTTGATGATCTCTTGAACTGCAGTGCTTTACTATATGCAATGAAACCAGATTCTCCGAGATAAAATGCGAATAATTAATATAGAAAGGACAATGAACCAAAACTCTTGTCTCCTATTTATTTATTTTTCTTGAACATAGGGGGCACACATTAAATGTCTCTTCATAATTACTCGTCGGGATAGTGTTAGATCTATTGTTTTACTAGTAGGGATGAGCATAGGTAGAAATGTTCCGCGGCCGTCCCGGTCCGGCCCGACCTGAAAATTCAAAAAAAGAATCATGTCCAGATTCAAAATCGGGACGAGTATGGGACAAATATGTTTGTCCTGATTAAAAATCAGGATAACATAAGAAAATCAAGATTGTCCCGGCCCGATTCAGTTTATGATTTAGTAATATTAATTATATAATATCAATTTTTTGGGACGCAATAATACAATACATTATTAATTATTTAATATAAGTATTATTTTTTTGTTTTGTAGGAAAAAATAATTAATATTAATAAAAAATTCGGAATGAGATAAAATCGAGATCGGGACGCATATTTGCGTCCCGACTCAAAATCAGGACGGGATCGGGACATACCAAATCCCGTCCCGTCACGGTTCCAACTCACCCCTATTTACTAGTGTTCTGCAACTGCGATCCAAAAATTTGACTTTTATATCAAGCAACGTTCCCTCTTTTTTTTTTTTGAAAAAAGCAAATCTAGATTCTTGAGTTAAACACTAAAATAGTAAAATCAGAGAGAACTTAACTTGACCTGACTAATTAATAATTAATAACAATTAAAAACAAAATCCCCGTATGCAGTATGCTGACTTCTCTCTCATGATCCCACCTATTATACATTCTCCATATATCTCTCTCACTCTCTTTTATTTCAAAAAGAACCTCCATGCTGATGAAAAGTAAGCAAATGACTGAGAAATTATAGAATGATGCTATTATAGTCAAAATCTAATTAAGTAGACAACAAAGATAGTATCGTTGTTCCTTCTCATTCTTTATCTTATTCTCAACGACAGGTATTAATTTTTCAGGGTAAGATCTAAAAGTAAATTCTCATGCCGACACAATTAATCCTGTTAATGGAGAATTCATTAGCTGGAAGGTGGAATCTAAATCAAAGCGAGCAGTAGCACCGACAGAGAGATGAGAATTTAATTTCTTGGCTAGAAATTATAGATTTTTTTAATTATATTTTAAACTATCTTGAATGTAGCTTCATTCTCTTTAATTATATATAAATCTTTGATAAATACATTATATAATATAGATGTTATATTCGTTAAAAAATCGTTTTTGAATTTTTTGAACCTTTTTAGACAAAAAAATCAGATAAATTAACCACAAATTGATACTTTAAAATGATCTTATATTCTACAATAATCATCCAACCATATATGGGGCCGCATCTACATAAATTGCTCAGCTACTAACTATTTGCTTCAAAAATTAGGTTGGGCCTCATCAAAGTAAAATTCAAATAACATCATATAGCATGAATGATTCTTTGTCTTGTCTTTTCCTTGATAGAAAACTGCATGCAATTTATATACTGATGAGGTTACAAAGTGGCACAGGTAGGCAAACACATGTTTTTTTTTTAAGCGACTTTATAACAAAGTCATTACATAGCGTTAACGCGATAATATATGCACAAAGCGTATAACAAGACGTACAAAGATATGAAAAAGACGCACAAAGTGCTACAACTAGGGATGAACCCAAGACCTAGGCAACATACCCAGATACTAATATCACTTGAGCACAAATGGGTTCACGACAAATACACATTCTTTGTCTGTCTTCTTCACTACCTTTTTTATTTTGTATAGAAGAAAATGATTTCAACTTTTGCGAATTTCTCAATTTTGACCGATCGTTTGATTGGTCTTAATAAGAAATTTAATATTGGTTCCAATAATACCCCCCCCTCCCGTCAGTTAGCCGTGATGTCGTCCGTTAACTTACATTGCATGGTGTTCCTGGTGCTGCAGACAGTCGGCTTCATGCGTCTCACCTTCTGGGAGTTGTCGTAGGTCGTGATGGAACCCATATGCTTCTACATTACCTCACTCTACAATTCATGGCGGACTACGCCTTCTTCCTCCGCACATCGAGGGACCCCACATTCGACTTCTTCGAGCTGCTTCGACGCCAAGAGAAGAGACAATGCGACCCGCAAATTCAACGTTGGCCGGTTCAATGAGCTCAGGAGAAGGTTTCTCTCTGTCACGGCCATCGGTAGAGAGAGTTCTCTTATTCTTCGCCGTGCTCTCTTCGCTGTTACTGTCATGCCATGGGCCAAGAGACATCTTCATTGGCTCTATCCATTACTTAGATTTGTCATGGACAGAGTTGACAGAGCGCAATTGATGCCAATGTATATGATGAGTTTCTATTTTAAAGCAATTGACCCTGTTCAGGTACACTAGTGTACAATAAATAAATATCTTCGTATATTATTTTACTAAAATAAAATATTAATTAATAATAACATATCGAAAAGATATTTTCAACCCCTTTTCTTGTCTCTTCTCTTATTTTCCATCGTCGTTGGTACTTGGTACCTTGAGAATGCATTGTCACCACCAATCTTGACAGCATTTTCTTTTGTCTCATCTCTTGTTCACCATCAAGGCTAGTGTTGACGCCTTGAGGACTTGGGCGACGTCATGGGCGTAGTGTTGAGAATCCATAAATGCTAGAATTTAGTGAAGAAAGAAAAAAAGGCAAATGTGAAAGACGAGTGTTTTGAGGTTTTATTTAGAATTTGGTTGATCGGAAAATGATGACAATGAGGAAGAGAAAACGACAAAAAAACAACCATAAAGGACAAATGTCAGCACAGCCCGAGCATATAGATGAAGCAATTTATTTTTGTGTGTTTAGCATGCAGTTTCACTAAAATAAAATTATTGTATTTTATTAAAACAACATATAAGGATATATGTTTATAGTATAATGACAAAATTGATTCTGATTTTGATAATTCTTTTTTTTAGTTCCACTTTTGGTGAATTCGAAACTTGAAGTTTTGGCAATTCTTATTTGTATTAAATAGTATATTTATTAAAGCTGACACGGTGCATAACCCAAAATCTTGACGTGAATGGCTAGTTGGCAATCCTACAATATTTTACCTCGCTTCTACAATAGCCTCGTGACAGTATTAGGGAGATGTTTGAATGAATAGAATGGAATAGACAATTAATAGAAATAGATAAATAATATTCCTTTGTTTGATTTATAAAAAGAACATACAAAGAATAGAAAAAAAATGATCAAAATATCGTTCTTAATAATATTAAATATTTATTCTCAAAAAATTAATTATATTATAATTTATTGGTGTTCATAATCACATAATAAAAATAGAGAATTGTATAGTCGATTTTTTTTTAAAAAAAGCATTAATTTAAAGTAACATATATAAATCATTTTAAATTAACTAAAGAGTTTTAAGATTAATATTATGTATTTTCTAATATAAATGAATATATTCATATTATTAATATATAGGATATATATTATATAATTTTAGTTGTTTGGCATATTTAGATATAATATAATTTATCAAAAGTAATTACAATGAACTTTGAGAGGTAGGGTTCATTAGTTTCACATTATTTTGAGGTACATAATAAGATAATAGTTATTGTCTAGTATTCATTTATAAAAAATTGTTATGACTAGAAAAAAAATCATGCTAGAAAAATTATCACAATGTCCTCAATTTAGCCCAAAACCGGAACGACTCATTATTTTCACTCGACACCTCATCTCACGTTTTAATTGCAGCAAAATGTGCGACAAATCAATAATATAGCATTAAACTTGTTGTCCAGTCCAACGTGAAACAAATAGATAAGTATTCTTTATATTGTCATGTATAACTTTGTACTTGATCTCAATCTTGTACCATTCTAAATCATTTGCAAAACGAACAAATATGTAAAATTGTGCAAAGTTATCAATAATAGGGCAAGAAATTATGGAATAACTATTATCTATCAATAGGGGTGGAAATATATCAGACGACCTGCCAAGGCCTGTGGCTCAGCCTCTATTTGGCATAACCCATTTAAAAATAAACAAAGCACAGATTTTAAAATATGCATATTTTACTTATCATGCTAGGCCCAAACTCAATTTAAAGCCTATTGAGCTTGACAGGCCAGCCTGAGCCTATTAAGGTGATGTGCACAGTGCATATATAAATATAATATGAAAGCAAGTCTTATAAATTGGCTCAGGCCGACATGCTCAATTTTTGTATTGAAAATTGATTTTATAAACATGCTTCATGCTATATATTAGAAGCAGACTTTATAAGCAAGCCACAGACCAGGCTTAGAAAAAAAAACCAATAACAGATCATAGGTCAGACTCAGATAATTTGTTACTATACAGACCTGGCATGTTAAGGCGAAAGCCTGATCTTGCCTGGCCTATTTTCACCCCTATCCATCAATCAAAAATCGAGGAAAGTATAGTTAGTAGTTATTTCTTGCAATCAAGTAAGGAAGTAGGAATAAAGAAGGAATAGCTATTTAATTTTCTGTTTCATCTTGTCAAATAGATTCTAAAAGGTAAAAAAAGAAGAAGAAGATAATATGAGGTACCTAAATATGAAGTTTTAAAAAATGAGGTGCGAATTTGTAAAACATGTAAATTTCAGATACTACTAAATTAACTAATCATATTATTCTAGATTGCATATGATGCTTTCAACGGGGAAAGAAATTGAATCGCTTCGAAATTAATCATTGTCTAACACTACAAAATTATAAAATAAAGTATATTGTCTAATTTTAAAAATAAATAGAATTATAAATTACATCATATTTAATTCAAAATTTAAAATATATATAAGGATTTTTTATATATATTTTTAACAAAGATAAAAAGTTACCGTTCAGGATTATATTATGGATCAAATTCTAAATCTCTAAGTAATATACTTGTCACTCATTAACTGCGCTATCTGTAATTGACAAATATATATAAAGTTAAATTGCACTGGTTAATGTCAAATAATAATCGTATAATGGCAGTTGACTCTTTTCTTGACATACTCAGGAGCAAATCGAATGTATTCTAGCAGTTATTTGCTTAAATTAACATCTTGAATTCAAGAGAATGAAGTGCCTTTTAGGAAGAGATGAAAGAGGAAAAAAGAGATGATTATATAAACTTAAATGGTTTTGATCATAAATAAAATGAGCAATTATCCAAATTAATTTGGATATGGGATTTTCTCATATCTATAACATAAATTTAAATTTTCTCAAATTCATAACTAAATGATCAAAATTCTAATTTTATCATTCATTTCAAAATATAGTTCTTTTATTAATTAAAAAATTTTCTTAAAAATATTTAAATTATTCAAAATAAATATTTTTATTATTATTTATAATATTTTTTCAGCAATTTATATTAATATTATAATATATAAAAATTTATTTTAATGGCTAAATAATATTATTTTTTATTTTTATTTATAATAATTTTACACTAAAAAAATAATTTTATCTACTAATAAATTCTTTAGATACTAAAAAAATACTAGAAGGATTGTTAAAAAAATAATTTACTTTGTATTTTACTTAAGAAGTGTTAATTTAAGTATTTAAAGATTTTAAAAAAATATTATTAGTCACTAAAATAAATTTTTATTTACTATAATATTAATATAAATTGCTGAAAAAAATATATTATGAATAATAAAAAATTTATTTATTTTGAGTCATTTAAATATTTTTAGAAAAGTTTTTAATTAATAAAAGAAAACTATATTTTAAAATGAACGGTAAAATTAAAATTTTGACTATTTAGTTATGAATTTGAAAAAAAATTAATTCATGTTATGGACATGAGAAAATTCTGACGTTCAAATTATGAATTTGAATAATTGCTCAAATAAAATTATGAAACAAGACATGATTTTTTGAATCGCATGATCGCGTGATGTGACATCAAGCTACAATAGCTGACCACGTTGATTATTGACTTGGTGAACTAATGGCAAGGCATTTCTGCTATAAAAAAATAAAAAAAAAACTAATGGCAAGGCAAGGCGCTGATGTCACATCTAACATGACGAATGAGGCTAATAATATCATGTCCTCTTTCAAAACTTTGTCCAGCATAGGGAGGAAAATACCACGCTAACAACTAAAAATCGTTAACAGTTTTGAGAGAAGAATATATCATATACAAATACAACACGAAATCACAAGACAGTTTGCACTAAAATAATTCTGGGCTACAACATTTCAAATAATAGCATAAGCTCTTCACTCGTCTTATTTTTCATACCATGAATTCAACGATACCAAACTACATATCCTTTCATCAAATTTTGGATCAAGAACAAATCTTACAATATGTAATACAGAAAAGTAAAGGGTAACTAGATCTGAGCACTGCAAAGATCAGGAGACAGCATATAGAGACGCCACTAGTAGCAATTATAGCTCTGATTAAAATCTAAGCAGCAGGCTTCTCCCACTTGAGGGGCTTGACAACCTCCCAGGTGAAGTCTGGGTCATCCCTTCCAAAGTGTCCATAAGCTGCAGTCTTAAGGAACCTGTGGCCTCCCTTCTTCAAGTCAAGGTTGATGGTGATCATCCCAGGCCTGAAATCAAAATTCTCCTTCACAATATTCAGAATCTCCTTGTCGGGGATTTTGCCAGTGCCGTATGTATCAACAAACACTGAGAGTGGCTCTGGCACACCAATGGCATATGAGACCTGCACAATGCAGCGGCGTGCGAGCCCATTGGCAACAATGCTCTTGGCTGCCTGCCTCACAATGTAGGCACCACTGCGGTCAACCTTGGTTGGGTCCTTGCCAGAGAAGGCACCACCACCATGCGCTCCCCAGCCACCATAGGTATCAATGATGATCTTGCGGCCAGTGAGACCAGCATCACCGTGAGGGCCACCAATGACAAATCTACCTGAGGGGTTGAGGTGGAAGATGGTCTTCTCATCAAGGTACTTCTCAGGGACGACAGGCTTGATGACATGCTCCTTGAGATCTGCGGCAATCTCGTCATTGGTTACAGTCTCATCATGCTGGGTGGAGATGAGGACAGTGTGCACACGAATTGGAACCATGGCACCATTCTCATTGCGGTATTCAACTGTCACCTGGGTTTTGCCATCAGGCCTCAGCCATGGGCAGGTACCATTCTTGCGGACCTCGGTGAGGCGTGCGCCTAGCTTGGTAGCAAGGACATGACTGAGGGGCATGAACTCGGGAGTCTCATCAGTTGCATAACCAAACATGTGGCCCTGGTCACCAGCACCAATCTCTTCGGGGCGCTTGGTGAAGTGGCCATGAACACCTTGGGCAATGTCAGGAGACTGCTGCTCAATGTTAACGAGCACCTTGCAGTGATCAGCATCTAGGCCAACGTCATCGGACACAAATCCAATGGAACGGCAGGTGTCACGAACAATCTTCTCATAGTCAACATTGGCCTTTGTGGTGATTTCCCCAAATACCATCACCATGTTGGTCTTGGTGCAGGTCTCGCAGGCAACCTTGCTGTCAGGGTCTTGTTCAAGGCAAGCATCAAGAACGGCATCAGAAATCTGATCACAGAGCTTGTCAGGATGCCCCTCGTTTACAGATTCAGATGTGAATAGGAAGGTATCTTCGTTGGCCATCTTGTTGAAGCTGCTTAACACACATGAAAAAATAAATAAAAACTAGATCCAGAATAACCATGCTCATTGAGCCACTAAACAAGCATCATTGTCGAGTTACCAAATATTACAAGAAAATGGCACAGGATTATGAAGATTTTAGGCACAAGAATATCCCTTCACGATGAGCAATTAATAGATCCAAGATAACTGTGATCTTCTTTTTAATAATATCATTAATGCATTCAATACGTTGGCAAGAATCTGAACTATATCCAGTTAGAGTAAAGGAAAAATAAAATAACGAGCATAATAAATGCAAACTTACTGGATGGAATATCAAGCGAATCATTTGATTCAAGAATCAGAATCCAAATAGTATAATGAATATCAGAAAAAAAATATTTAATCAGGAATCAAAATCCAACAATATGGCAACAAATGCGCACATTAGTATGAATCAAAATCCACAATAAGACAAGCTACCACATAAAGCAGGATGAAGGATCTTAGATTTTATTAGTAGAAGGTAATGTGAAGTCTCTAGCATGAATGGTCCATAAACCTCAAATCTATGATTTCAGAACTCCTCGAGTAAGACTGAAGCAAGTTACAAACGGCATATTAAGCAAGTTAGATCTAAGATTTTAAGGGTTTTTCTATATGGATCTCTCAGATCCAGGCCATCACAAACTACAACCATTAGTGAGTATCAGTATAATTTTTTTCAGATCTGGCCCAAAACTAAACACAAACAGAGGAACATGGCCCTGATATGGAAAATGAATATATAACTGCAACAATTTGCTTGCCGAATCTCTCGATTTGGAATAAAAACTAGATTCAGCCACCGGAATCGAAAGAAGCAAAAATCAAACAAGCAAACAAACGAATGAACAAGGAAGGACGCGGCATTTTAAGAAGTTTAATGTAGATCTCATGCTATCTCCTTCAGAATCGACCGGAGAAACAAAAACCATCAGATCTGGTATCCTAAAAGATAAAGAAGAGACCTCCCCCTTTCCACAACAACGAAGAAGCCCCCCGCATTCATGGCTTCAAGGGAAAACAGATTCAAGAAGCGCATGAACAGCAGAGAGAGAGAGAGAGAGAGAGAGAGAGAGCATTACCGGCGGCGAATGAATCTAGTAATGCAGTCGGAGATCAAGAGCGACCCCTTTCACAGCGTCTTCTCTTCGCCCGACGTCGGAATTTATAGGCGAGTGGAGCGCGAGCGAAGTGCTCTCCACCGGTGCTTGCTATTTATTTATCCATTTATTATTTTCCTATTATTAGCGAAGGTGAATTAAAGATCCGACGGGCAAAGAGATCTTTGATATTTACAATGCGCTATACAGTCTATACCAGCCGTCAGATTCTGTGACACGGAGTCGGTGGCCAGCGAAGAGAGGTGTGGTCCACGCTATGGTCTCAGGGCCCCACCCCTCCTGAGGAAAGGTGAGGATCCCCTGCACCGTCTCAAACAGCGTGCAATAATATTCGACTCTACATTGGTTGCAGACGACGTTGTCTCATATTTCCTGACGTCAGTCTCCGTATTGTAGAGTCACTCAGTTGGGTGAGCGAGTGAAAACAGCGGAAGCAGATCCTCATTAGAGGGGTTGTCGGCCGGAAATACATACTGGCGTAATATATAAGAAAGTTGACCCCCTACAACACATGCTTTCATTAAAATCTACTAGTAAATGCCTTTTCTTCAAGCAAGTGCCAAATAAATCTAAATAAAGCCAGGAAATTATTTCTTATAAAATTGGAAAAATATATATTGTTGCCATCTATTAATCTCATGGCAATAAGAATTCTGGTGGGGTGGCAACAAGTGAGATATTTTGGCATTGATGTTTAATTGCTTATTACCTAATCCACTTCAGATGCCATATATAATATTATATTATGTCAAAATCGAAAAAAAATTAAAATTGGATTTGAAGATGAAATTTTTTTAAAATCGAAATTGAGTGGATCGGATACCCATTTTACCTGATGTTTAATTGCTTATTACCTAATCCACTTCAGATGTGATAAATAATATTATATTATGAGCCATTTTTTAGATTCGAATTTTGAGAACGAGAAATATCCAAAATTGAATTTGAAGATGA
This sequence comes from Canna indica, assembly GCA_034359265.1. NCBI lineage: Eukaryota > Viridiplantae > Streptophyta > Magnoliopsida > Zingiberales > Cannaceae > Canna > Canna indica. Next base: position 3,265,077 of record CP136891.1, read on the forward strand.
GAAATTCTCAAAATTGAAATTGAGTGGATCAGATACTCATTTTACCCCTGGTTAGAGAATTTGGTCAAAAATTAAAAATATATTAAAATAATTTAAATTTATAAAATATTTTTTATGATAAAAATAAGATATTAGAGAATTTTTTTTCAAACTCTCTAATGTATTAAAGACTTTTGTACAAAGTCTATAAATTTAAATTTAAATTAAAAATTATGAAATATTTTGATGTAAAATATTTTTCTAGATCATAATATCTCTATTGTATCATCAAAAAAATTATTTTATGAATTCAAATATTTTTTTAAAAAATTATTAAGTTATTATAGACTTTGCACAAAAATCTCTAATGAGTTAGATACTTTTGTTTATAGTAATTTTATAATTTTAAAAAAGTAAAATTTAATTCACAAACAAATTATATGTTATATAAAAGATCTGCTAGAGTCTATCAAAATATTTTGGAAAAAAAATATTTCACTATTTTTAATTAAAAATTAGTTTTATAGATTTTGAACAAAAGTCTCTAATACATTATAGACTTTGGATAAAAGTCTCTAATACATTAGAGACTTTTGCCCAAAGTCTATAATTGTTTTATAATTAAAAATAATAATTAATAAAAAAAATTAAAACATAAAAGATGTGTTGTGGTTCAAAAGAAATATTTTTCATAAAAATATTTCACAATTTTTAATTTAAACTTGGATTTATAGATTTTGTGCAAAACTCTCTAATGATTTAGAGAGTTTAAAAATATATTTTTTAGACTCTAATACCTCATTTTTATTATAAATATTTTTTAAAAAATTAAAATTATATATATATATATATATATATATATATATATATATATATATATATATTATTTTTTATTTTTAACGTTAGAGACTTTGGCCTCGGGGTAAAATAGGTATCCGATCCATTCAATTCTGGTTTCGAGAATTTTTCATCTTCAAATTCGATTTTGAGAATTTCTCATTTTCAAAATTCAGATCCGGGAAATTACTCTTATATTATCTCATAGGAATGAACGTGTGAGGAGAAAAAAAAGAATTATTAATATTTATTATTTTTTGTTGATAAAATTCAATAAATTGATATCATGTGATTATTTTAATTCTATTGGTATGTTTGTTTTTCGAACATGCTAAAATAATAAATAAGAGAAAGAATTTGATAAGACTTTTCATATAATGTACATCAGATATTAAAATTATATATATATATATAATTTTTTATTTTTAACGTTAGAGACTTTGGCCTAGGGGTAAAATAGGTATCCTATCCATTCAATTCCGATTTTGAAATTTTTTTATTTTCAAATTCGATTTTGAGAATTTCTCATTTTCAAATTCGATTTTGAGAATTTCTCATTTTCAAAATTCAGATCCGGGAAATTACTCTTATATTATCTCATAGGAATGAATGTGTGAGGAGGAAAAAAAAGAATTATTAATATTTATTATTTTTTGTTGATAAAATTCAATAAATTGATATCATGTGATTATTTTAATTCTATTGGTATGTTTGTTTATCGAACATGCTAAAATAATAAATAAGAGAAAGAATTTGATAAGACTTTTCATATAATGTACATCGGATATTAAAATTATATATATATATATATATTTATTTTTAACGTTAGAGACTTTGGCCTAGCTAGGGGTAAAATAGGTATTTGATCCATTCAATTTCGGTTTTGAAAATTTTTCATCTTCAAATTCGATTTTGAGATTTTCTCATTTTCAAAATATATATATTATTTTTTATTTTTAACGTTAGAGACTTTGGCCAATGGGTAAAATAAGCATTTGATCCATTCAATTTCGGTTTTGAGAATTTTTCATCTTCAAATTCGATTTTAAGATTTTCTCATTTTCAAAATTCAGATCCAGGAAATTACTCTTATATTATCTCATAGGAATGAACGTGTGAGGAGAAAAAAAAATATTTATTAATATTTATTATTTTTTGTTGATAAAATTTAATAAATTGATATAATGTGATTATTTTAATTCTATTGGTATGTTTGTTTATCGAACATGGTAAAATAATAAATAAGAGAAAAAATTTGATAAGACTTTTCATATAATGTACATTGGATATTACACTAATTTTATTTTTCTAATCCAAACATCTAACAAACAAGGATTTAAAATTCATCTATCATGGCATCCTCATTTCCCTGATGAAGCAAACATGCCCAGTGTGAATAAATAAAGTTTCTTTCTAAATCAAAATTAGCATAATATCAAATGAAATTATGGAAAAAGAACATTTAATTTCGTTGTCAAATAAGTGATAATTGAAAAGAAAAAAAAGGCAATAACATACGTATATATTGTTATTCTTATAAAATTTTCACATACCTATCAAATTTTTATTTTTATTTTTTTTAAAAAAATATAAAAGAGATATATATTGGTAATATTAAGTATGTTTTAGTTTTCATATAAACGTAATAGATTACTAAAATAATAGAAGCACTTCCAATTATGCTTGGCAATGTCATTATCAGTGAGGTTGCTCAATTAATTGCTACCGGTATGGATCAATTTCAACTACTTAGCACTTGTACGAATGAACCTTGTTAAGGTGGGATTGTACAATCAAACTCGATCGTATATCTTATCACTATTTTCATTTCTTTTTCTATTATTTTAATTGTTGATTGGAAATGCCATGTAATAATGTTGATTGGATTTGTAAGAAGCAAGCATCATAGAATTGAAATTGAAAAGCATTTTATGAGCAATTTACCTTACTTTAGGGTCACTGGGTCAGAGTTTGGTAATGTGCATGTTTGATGGAGGCAGGCCTACCTGCTTTGTGCACCTACTAAGCAAATGATGGACCTGAATGCTACGCTAATGGAATTTACTTTAGCATGTAACATTGACCAAGTTGTTTGGACCTCACAAGGGTAACAATAAAAGTGCGAGGCTCAATTCACTCTAGTTGGAGAGGACGATAACTTTGCAATCGAACTTAAATGAATCTTGACCAATGTTGTTGTAGGTTAACCAAGTCTGGATCGATTTTAGAAAGAACAAGGGATCTAATTAGATTCTTTTAAATACATTGTTGCTCCCGGTTTGCAAGCGCACCAGATAGCGAGCATGATACAATTGAATACATTATTGGGATCCAAGTGGGTTTTTTAAGATACAATTAATTGAAGCTTTGATCCGCTGTTCACTATTATTTATGACCTAAAAACGAGTGGCATTAAGAGCAATGCTTAGATAATTGCATGTGGATTTGCAATGCGCCAAGATTGTCTCAGCACAAGCACGTTGGTCAGAAGATGGCATAACGTGACACGATCTAAAAGAATACACTCTTAATTAAAATTTAGTTATTTATTAGATTGAGATTAAGATTAAAAGCAAATGATAAAGCAGAAAGTAATATAGAATACCTACAAGTTGACTCAACGGAGTTACCCTAATTAAGCTTTTAAGGTGTCGACGGAAGAAAAAAAGATGAGAGAAAAAGAAAATTATTATCTATTTATTATTTTAAAAAATATTCTAGACAAAGAGGAAACAAATAAACAAATAAAAATATTAAAATTGAGAGAAATTAATTTATTCTCTCCTTATAAAAGAAAAATCCAATAAAAAATCAGGTCATTCTTCCTCTCATTTCCATCCTCCCTTCGAATCCCTGGGCTCAAACAAACCCTTAAAAATACCATTGTAAAAGGAAAGCACATAGGGCATCTGTGTGATGAATCGATAGTAAAAGGATGATCCACATCGAAATGGACTCTTCCTGATGCTGCGGTCGCTGTGAAACAATAAGTCTCAAAATTCTGGAGAAGAAACTGACAAAGGGTAATATTATTATTGCCTTTGGACCATGAAACACCGTCCTTTTCTTTCTTCACTTTCCTTCAGCCTTGTCAAAAAGAACAAAAATAAAGGATGGATAAAAGCTTTACACCATATCCATTATGTATCAAATTTATTTACAGAAACATGAATTGTGAAAATAATGTTCAAAACTCCCAGATGCCCACCAATTCTCAGAAGAAATCACAATTAAGTAGGTTATTGCTCAGTGTTGCGTTTTGATTAAGATCATCTTCCATCATTTTGTTCTTCATTATTTTGAACTTGGGCAGAGGAGCTTGCTTCAGTTCTCTGCTGGGGAAGAAAAAGAAAGATTTCATTAAGGATAAGAAAGCATTTTTAAAAAGCGTATAAGGAATTATGGGAGGAAAACTAGTGATGAAACAGATACTATAAGGAATTCAGTCCAATTAGCTGAAGCTGAAATTTTTTTACAGGAGTGATATTTCAGTACCATTTAAATCATAAAAATGTGAAAATAATGCAGGGAAGTATCTTAACAAAAACTGAATTATATAAAGAGGTTACTGAACAAAAAACAGCATACCCTGTATGTCACCAAACCAACATAAATGCAACCATATATGATGTATACCATCTGTAACATAACATAGATGAGATATATAACTTGTGTACCATATCTAGCGTAGCCAAACTAGCATATCTTGTGATAAAAAATGATGAGAAAAAAGAGGTTCATATGAAATGTTACAGTGTCCATGCAGAATTGGACCTCAATCCTTGAAGGAGACCATTTCCAAGGCTTTAAATGCTTCAGTATTCATGCATCAAATGACAAGAAAAGAGAACTGCTCTAGCAGCATATATTTTTGATAAAAGATGCTAAATTAAAAATTAAATTTTGCCTCCCTAAAATAAATCCACACAACGTCTTCTTGCATCTACACAAGCAAACATGCAGGAGTTTTGGGTGCTTATGTGCAATTGTGTGAATGTTGTTGACCAAGAGAATTTGATCAATATAAATACCAGGCATGCAACTCAACTGAGAAGTGTTCTATAATGAAAAAAGACAATAAACCATTAAACCTTTCCATTATTTTGATTAAATTTATTAAAACTCAACTTTTTAGCTTGCATTTTTACTTCTATCATTTACATAACTATGAAATATGCAAAAGTTTTAAGCCAAAAATCAACTGAAAAGGATGAAATGAACTACATGAAATATTGAACATGAAGCAGAAGATGATGGGCACTCTCACCACTTTCTGCCTATCGTAAGGCTCTCTACCCACAGTTCATTCTGGACTAATAAAAATAAATCAAAATGGGAGGAGTCTCTCACCAATCCAACTGCAACCAATTCTATTATGGGCTTTCACTTGAGTTGATCCAAACTAACAATGGACAGTAAATATCAAATGTGAAAAAGAAGATGGAGGGATTAGAGAAAGCACACGACAGATTAATGATTGTAAGAGATTTAATTAATTTAACTAACTAGACAAAAAAAAAACCTCGACGAAAGAATGATCACATTTTTAAAATTAGAGAAGAATCTAATTAACAAGAGAAAAATATTTGTTGGAACTTGGAAATATGTTAAGGAGAATAATAGCCTCGATATTTTGGTAACTAAACATCTATGTTAATGTAAATTGTGCAAGCATCTGCGTAGATGCAGTAGGCATGACTGATGAATTGCATAATGCATAATTCTAAAACTCCCAAGTAACAAGACTACAGTTAAAATTGCAAAATACCTTAAATTTAAGGGAACATGCCACCAGTCTCATGTACTGGTCACGGCCTGCTGGGTCGCGTGCCATTGATTGTACTCTTGCCAAAGCTTTCTCCACACCAGCAAACTTCTGTCTTCGACTAAGATGAAGAAAATCATACTCATCTGTTGTCTCAACCTTTTGCTCAAAGTTAGTAGTTGTTTTATTAGCTTTAAAACCTCGTAATCCAGCTCCTTTGCGCCTCCAACGCAAGATAGCCTTCTCAACAATACTGACAGACCAGATTACCTTCTTATATTGCTTGCGAACTTGATGGCCCCTCACGTGCGCCTGAAATAAAACCAATAAACCCCCAAATTATACATTTAACCTTAGATAGCAATAGCAAATAGCAAATAACATCCTATGCAAATTTTAACAGAAACATAATCCTTTATAAGAGAAATGAATAAACTATGTGGGCTTACTGAGCGTCCAACCAATACTATGTGACAGAATATTTTTGAGTATTCTTTTTTTATGGGAGGAGCATTTCTAACCATATTCCAAGTGCAAATGCCCATTTCTTGTTTCTACTATTTTAGAGTGATCAAATGACCTCTGAATTGCCTCTTGCAGAATAGACCTAGCAAATTGAACTAAGTAGGAAATAGGATCGTAGTTTCACAGTTCTCAAGAACAATTTGCAATAGAAGTCCAAGGAACACATCCTTACTGCCATAGAACAACAGCACACAGCAATTTGATTCCATGCAACCATTTTTATTAGCATCATGATTTGTCGTCCTTTATGTAAAATTTATATATTTACCTCTTACAGATAAAGGTGCAGATCATGCACCAACCAATATTTCTGAAACTACAAAATCTATACAAGTCTATACTCATCCAACGCTAACAATATAGAACAAAATTTCAAAATAAACTTCAAGGAGAAGATCTTGTGAAGACTTGGAATATTTTGGACTACTACCTAACTGAACTAGAATATCAACATAGTCAAAAATAATGTCATTATCACGGGCTCACAGCACATAGAAACTGATGAACTTCTGAGACTGCATGAGGATAGGGTTGTCCACTGTTTGGGCAAAACCGAAAAATCAAACCGACCCCAATAAAAAAAAAACATAAATAAATAAATACCTATTGATCCGTATTATTATGTAAACCCTGAATGAGGCTAAGGTTTATACGCATTCGAATGTGAACCTAAACCAGGATTGCTAGTTCAGTTCAGTTTCAAACCAACCAGAACCATATAAACTGAAAAATATTATAAGATTTTATTAATATAGGTTTGTTAATGCTTCTACAGAGTGGAATTCCAAGGACAAGCAAGTTAACATTTCGGCAAGGTTCCGCCACTAGAAGCAAAATGTCGCTATAACCTCACATTTGTGGATAGACTCCTATTCAAGAGTGGGACAACAACTCTTATATCATAAGGTAACAATGATATACCTAAGACAATGTGGTCTATAATCATATACCTAAAGTCTTTTATGTTTTCCTATACACAGGGAGATAGCATGAAAAAAAATGCATACAATTCATACTTCATTACTGATGGACCATTAATCACCAATACAGCAACCAACCTGAGGGTTCTGAAACCAACCTTAGTAAAAGACATACAAAATTGAGTAAACACATTGGTCCATCTTATTCACAGATATTCATCCTATTTAATTTTCCATGGAACAGTGTATAAACATGGCAAGTTACTGAAGTCAGCTCAAGTATTTTAGACAAAGAGATAACTTTAAGAAATTTGATATTCAACAAAATTTCATATAAAATATAAATCGATAAAATTGTGATTTTGTGTCAGTTGATTTGGACACTTAACAACATATCTTCTATTTCAGTAAAATATCTCTGCATAAACTAAATGATCCACAATGACCTTTATTTTCATTAACTGGTTTATTTAAATGATTTACCATTCATATTATCGTATAATGCCAGTTCACAAAATTGGAACAGGCTTAAATAGGATGTTTGAAATTTTGAGATTACTGTAAACATAAAAACTGTAATTAAAAGACTTGCACATGGTTATGGAAGCACAAATAATAAATAGATTAGCTCTTATCTAAATCTACAAAACACCTCCAGAAAGGAGCTTACAGTGTAAAGAAAATGAAAAGCACCCAAAAAATTGAAATACCTGAATTTTAACAATTCGATCGCGAATTTTTAAGAAATCCTTTCGGCCCTTCCATCCACGATATTTCTGTTGAATTTTGACAGCAGACATATGCAAAGACTCATTGTAGTGACTCATCTTGGGGAACATGTTAAGAGAGGACACAATCATCATATCATCCGAGATCTCAGCATGTTTGTCCTTGCTGTTTGTTTGGAGGAAGGACTGAACCCTAAAAGCAGCATGAATCCTCGCTGCAGCTTGAGCTGAATTTCTTACAGCAGCAAGAGACCCTCTTAGAGATATTTGTTCCCCTCTTTCACCATCTGAAGAGTTTATGTTATGCTCTTGTACTGTTTCAATGACCTTTTCTGCTGCCAGATTTACAGGTGTACCCTTCTCACCTTCTTTTACAGTTAACGAGGAAAGATGACTTGTCAAATCTGCTTCAGCCAAGTACCCAGCAATTCCTTTATGTCCTCTGCTAGATGCTAAATCAGCAGCAGTTTTACCTATAGGAACCTTTGATGTTGGATGTTCAACTGCACCAGCAGCAGCTCCAAGTCGGACTAGTTCAACAACTGTCCTCTCTCTGGTTAGTCAACAAACAAATCATTATAAAATTAAATTTAACACAAAGCAATCATATCCATGTGTGGACTTAAGAGATTAGAAAAACCACAATGCATGAGAATCATGAAAAAAAATCCGAAGGTGCAATGAGGTCCACAACTACTTGGAATGTAAGTTTCCGAAAGCCAAAAAAGATGGCAGCATGAATTTAAATGCAAGGGGAACACTCAACATGCCTTATAGATAATCGAAAACAGGACTGCAGAAATACTAGACTTGCATCTCCTTGACAAACGCAATTGTTCAAGTTTCTTTAAGCATTTACTTAGCATTAAATGCAGCTAACTAGAGGTCTCTAACTTTTAGGCCTTTCTCAAGGTTGTCTTAATATATAAACACAACTAGTGCCAAAAAAAGGATGCAGATGAAACAAAGGTTAAAGCTAGTCTAAGAAAAGCCAGTAAAGAGCATGCATATAGTGCATAACTAACAAAGGAGTAACAAAGATGGATGTTTAAATTTTTTAATCACTGCCAGTATGCCAATGTATCTAAAAGCTTAAGACATTAGATATTCTTAATTTCTCATCAATGCCACTCCCATCTAAAAGCATAATAGTGGAATTGTTTGGCATGTGTTTTTTAATTCCCATGTCATGGAAATTGGTGGGAAAATTTTAAAACCCATGTTACTGACTTGGTCACGGGGATTTAAAGGGATTAGAATTCTCATGCCATGAGTTTTTCTTTCCCAAATTGGTGGGATTACAAAACCCACTGCCTCTTTTTCAACTTTCCCATAAATTAGGGTTTTGTAAATATTGTTTTTCTTTGAAATTCTGTCAATACGAATAAAAATTAAACCTCCAATAGTTAGGACATTTCTATGCATGAATCATAATGTAGTCAAAATATGCTTTTATTTTAAAAAACATGAACAAAATAAATTTCATGTTATTTTAATTTGATTACAAAAATTAACAATAAAATTAAATGGTAATCAATATAATTTATTATCTATTTTTTCTCTTCTTATTCTATCTATACAAGTTTATCCTTTTTATTTTATTGTAGTAAATGTACTAATAACTAGGTTGCATATGAAATGTTTACTTAAACAACATAATATTTACACCCCTATCATATACGCAGATAATATTTCATTTTGTACTTTGTATAGCATTTCCGAAGGTCCGAGTCACAAACCTGCCAAAGTATGCAGCCCAATGGAGGCCAGTCCTGCCAAGTGCATCTCTGAAGCTTGGACTGACTCCAGAAGAAACTATAGGACTCATTGCCCATTCATATCCAAGAGCTGCAGCAAGGTGGATAGCTCCATAACCTTCCTCGTCCAAAATATTAGGTCCTTTGCCTTCTTCGTGAGTTTTACACACCAACCATTCATATAATTTTTCTTTTAACAACTTCTGCATCAATCTATCTCTAGGTATCCTGAGATATCCTTGGAAAGCCTTTTCCTCATCCCCTAGCATTGAAGACAGTTTTTGTTTAAGGATGCACTTGTCACAGTTTTCAACAGAGCACACCAACCATTTCCGGTCTATTCCAGTAGATAATAACTTTGCAAGACGTACTTGAAGATTAATTTCTTCTTCCAAAGCCCTTTCTGGTACTAAATAGGACCTAGGAAGGTATTCACGATATTCAAATTCGCGAATCTCACTACAGGCTACCCTATTGCTACATGTTATATAAAATGGTACCCGGCCAGCAGAGTGTATAGGGGCCTGACATCGAATCACATTAGCAGTCAAAACTTCAGCAGGAACCTCAAGTTCACCAAACATACAACACCATTTGATGCTTGCTGGCTCTATACCACCAAGAAAGGAACCTGTAATCAAAATCTGCCAGAAACAAAGCTTAGTATGAAAATTCATCAAGTAATGAAAATTGGTGCACTCAAACAACTAAAACCAAAATCCAAGAAAATTCTGAATGGCTTTCTGTGCTTAATTTGTGTAGAGATACCTTTGTTTCAGCACCACAAAAAGCCCACTCAGGTGAGAAGTCATGAATAGTAAATAGCTGTTCATGGGAAAGCAATGGTTCCAGCGGAACCATATGCAACTGCATATGGCTAGGAAGACTTGAAACCTCCTTGTCATCGCTCTGACTGTCGATTGCATTCCAGTAATTACAAGAATCTGAAGCCATCAATGAGTCATCACAATCCTTGCCAATTTCTTTGCTCATCCATCTCCCAAAGCTGTCTAACCGCTTCAAATCCCCATCATTATCCAGTGGCTTATTTAAACCATTTGAAGCTTGACACTCATTTCCCATAGGTTGGTCAGAAGCGGTAGCCAGTCTGGATATGCCATTATTTCTTAGGTGTGTGTTGTGAGGAACATGATCATGGGGCGCATCATATATATGATCAGATGTATTCATTGTCTGTTTGTGATCAACAAGGTTCATGTTTTCAGCACTTCTAACCTGTATGATATGATGCAGAATTTCAAATCAATTGGGTGCATTTAACAAACAGTTAACAAACATAGACAACATATTTCTAGTGTGTAATTGTAGGATGAATGGAATTTCGCTGGTAAATTCAAATAGATAAAGACATTAGTTTTAACAAGATTTTATTAGAATATGGTCTAGAAAGGAGTAAATCACATATTAGACCAAGACAGAAAAATCAAGATAACAAGTGGATATAAATATGATGGTAGCTCAACCTGCAAGACAGGATTTGGATAATTTGCAAGTTAGTTACTTGGTCAAATTTCAAACCTTCTTCAATCAAGGATTACATGAACTAAGTACCACGGTTTACAATCTTTTACCATACCCAGTAATATGTTGGAGGTTTACCACACTGATAGGATGCCTATACCAGTTGGTATGAAAGGTACCACCTGTACCACATGGTACAGTCACTGTACCCACTGTATTGACTGGTACAATCTGAATCTCGTATACTGGAATCTACTAATTATTCCTACAGGCAAAAAACTGTTGGAAAATTATTTCCATTTTTGGCAGTTTGGAGCCGTATAAACCCCCAAATTCACTCATTTACTCACTACACTTATCAATCTTTCGAATTCTGTCGAACTCTCTCCAACACTCTTCATTCTTCTAAAATTTTAGTATGGATCATCATTATCAGGACATCCAATAATAGTGCTTAGTCGTAAGAGTTGTATTTGAACTTATTAAAATTTGTACAATATGCATTCAAGAATATGCAAACTAGCCACATAAAAGGCTATATGTGAATGCATGACACATGACCCACTTAGGTGGCCAAAACAGTATGGATAACTATTAGTCTGAGTCTCATCCCAATTGAATTGGCACAAACACACTAATTGATTAGCATTGCATACTCTGGCTAGCCTGGTTACAGATTTGGATGTATGACCCCATTCAACCCATTGACAGTTTGACACCCTGACTTAGGAAGGTACAAGATCAAGTTGTAGTCAAATCTAGGAGAATTAGTCAAGCAGGAAGCAAGAACTTATGATTCTTCAGAAGTGACAAGTAACAACTACGTGCATCTTGGAGAACACCATGAACAACAAGAAAGAAAATAAAACAACAAAAACTTACAAAATAGTATAAACTACCTGATTCTCCTTTGTCCCCTCCATGAATGATTCTTGATGATCATTAGTTGAGATATTACTTCCACCATCTCTAACAAACTTGATAACATCATTGCACTGGGATACTTTTTTAGACACGCCAACAGAACATTTAGCTTGTTCAAATGAGTTGGTGCCTTCCAACATGTCAGTCTCCTTTTGGCTTATGGCAAGAAATTCAGAAATCCTGGATGTGGAAGTATGATGATCAAAACAAGCTCCACTAGATGAACCTACACAGCAATGTTTTGTATGTGAAAATGAAAGATGAAGATACAGCTAAAGATAACCATGGACATTGTATAACAATATCATTTTTTACCAGTAACAAAGGATATTATATTGTCTTTTAAATTTTCCTTTGACCACTATATGCACACAAGTATATGGATTGATATATGCATATATTTTCGTAATGCTATAATTGCTACTATAATGTGATGTAGCATAATGTACTACCTAGATTACAAGTAAATGTAAGAAGCTAATAGGTAATACCAGAAATTGCAGAAGCTCCATAATTTTTTTGTTGGTCTTCACCTAATATTAGATTCTTCAGTGGCACTTGATTTGCGTATGAAAGACCAAATAGTCTATTCAAGTTTCCAGTGTCTATAAAACCCCTTGAATGAAGATGAGAAAGTGAACCACTATACTCGGCATTATTTTCTTTTCCTGTATGCTTTCCAGATGAACGAACATGAACTCCTGCATAAGAGAGAGAATCTGCAAAGGAGGCTTCACTATGTTCCTCTCCAGAATCTGCATCTTCAAACTCTGAGGACGTAGTTTGGGGATTCCAATCAATAGCATGGGCACTTGATGCATAGGATGCCTGAGTTGAATAAGTAAGAGGATTCAAGTATGGGGAGCAAACAGCAGAACTAGTTTGAGATCCAGCCGGATTACTCACTGTCCTTGCATCTGTATTTAACAAATGGGGAATCGTAGGCCTACTTCCCTGGAAAAAATAAATACTAATAATAAACTATTCTGTAAAACATAGTATGTGACAAAGCATTTCCCCTTTTTCCAACTCATAAAAAGAGATAATTGAAAAAAGAAAAAGGAACGAAAGTGGGATGGCGAGCTTAAGCCTGTCCACATGGGATGGCGTGCCTAAACTCATGCACCACCAAAAACATAACAAATGATAGCAATATGCATGAAATTGGTATCTTCACTAATCATAACTGTAAGATCTAGCTCAGTGGCGGGATAGTCCATGCAACAGATCCAAAATAATCAGCATTCATGGTTTGAGGATTCACAATATTGTGCAATAAAGAGTAACTACATAATGCTATGTAATGTTGCAAAGATGCATTTTTAGTATTTCTATTCTTAACTGAACTAGAGAGCAGAAATTACCTCATTCACATCCCGATAATGAACAAGAACAATGTGTTCCAATTGCCTGAAAAGACGCCATTTTGACAGTGTAAGAACATTTTACGTAGCAAAAACAATATATTATTTCAAAAATCAATTTTAGGAATAAGATTATCAGGTGTACATTGACAGAGAAATTGTAATATTAAAATATGTATTCATGTCATAATCTACGCTTCAATCTCAATTACATATTCCGTACATAAATTCACAGCATATTTAAGCAAAATATAGAGATAAGCTTATAGTTAGAGAACAACAACCCTTTGCAGATGGCAGTTGGCACTATAGCAGGAATGTTGCACACTTGAGACCTAGGTGACAAATGTTCAACTCATCTGGGAGTCTGTACATTACCCTCCTTAACCAAAACAAGCAGGAACCTAAGTACATCCTTTTTTGACCTTATACTTGCAATTTCTTCAATCCAGAACTGTTATGAATTTTGTTCTGGTTCATTATAGAAAACCAGAATCTAAGGTGCTGTTTGGTTAGCGAAAATTATTTTCTGGTTTGGTTTCAGTGAAACTGAAAACTTGGTTTCGAAAACTTGGTTTTGGTTTCTAGTTTTCAGTTTTCTGAAAACGCGTTTGGTTAATAAAAACAACATCAGTTTTAGTTAGTTGAAATCAGTAAATATTTATTTGATTATAAAAAATAATATTAATTTTCCTTGAAATTTTTTATTAGTAATTAAATATTTAGTTAGTTTACAAAATTAAATATTTGTTAATATGATTACAAAATATTTAAATAATTTAATTAATTAAGTTATTGGTAATTTAAGATTTTTTTTGTTCAATTAGATATAAAAATTAATTAATAGTTATTATAAAATTTCAAAAAAAAAACAAGTCCAATGATCTAAATTTAGATTTGATTAAATTATAAATAGATCAACTTTAAGAAAATTGAGTTATTTAAAATTTGGGTTTGAGTCAATTAGATATAAATTGATTTAATTATTTTATAAATTTAAGATAAAAGTTTGAGTTAAAAATGATGGTTTTTATTTTTATTTTTAAAAATTCGATATAGTTTGATTTATTTTTAAATTAATTAATTTTATAAAAAATATATTTATAATTACAAAGTTGTCACAGCATTTTGATAACGAAACCGACAGTCTCGAAACCACAGAAAACAACATTCTGTTGTTTTCATTTTTATTAAGAAAACTGGTTTCGTTTTCATTCTGGTTTCGATTCAGTTTCACGAAAACACTAAACCAAACACGTTTTCGTAAGCAGTTTTGGTTTCAGTGAAACTGAAACCATGAAAACAGACTTGGTTTCGCTAACCAAACAGGCCCTAAAAAGCCCAATTAAACCAGGTTAGGACTCACCTCTATAGACCCGGATGTCCTTTTTGTTCCTTCTACAAAGGTATGAATAGAGTTCAACCTCTAAAATTAACTGGTTCAATCTAATACAGCCCGTACTACAAGTCAACTTGTCACTTGTCTAAACAAAAAATAACACTTGAGAGTGGTTTCTGCTCAAATCCAACAAAATTAGGGTTTTCTCATGGTGGTGGGTTCTATGGTGCAAGTGGCAATATTTACCTTGGCAGTGATAGGTTTTACAGTGGACGGCAAAAAATGGTAAGCCCGCTTCTCTCTTCTTTGACTTCTCAATTCAAACATTTTTCCTTTTCTCCAACTGCTCTCATCCTCTCCAGACTTTTACCATCAGCCATGAGCCACCTCACGCTGATGACATGTTCTCACTCTCTCACTTCCATGGCTTCTTCCTCCCTGGTATCTTTGACCTAGTAAAGTCAGGTTGACGCACATTAGCCAACCTATTTTACTGAGTCAGTCGCAAGTCTAACTGGAGTTTACTGAACAAAAGTCAACTAAAAAGTTGCATCATCTTGATGGATCAAGGTAAGAGGATTGCATGATCCTAAGATCCATGTTGCAAGTTTGACAACACTGGTTGGTTCATCATTTGCTAGAACTAAACAATTTAGGAATTCTCCAATTTCCAACTTTGCTATATGTATGTCTCGTTTTGGTTTTTATTCTTTTCTTAAAGTTAACCGCAAGTCAATTTTAGGAATTCTCCTTCTGTGGACCGCATAGGAACCACCATATTTTCTTGATTTATTCAATCACCAGGCACCTCTGACATAATCACATAAAAAATGAATATAAAATCAGTCAACAAATTCATGAAGAGAAAGAAATACTCTCTATTCACAGAATGTTTTCCGTCTTAAGAGGCAAACAAAGTAAAAAATGTTGCCAGAATCTAATTCATTCGAAAAGCAACACTAACCCATCAAGCATCCAATAACTTCGTCTCTGAAAATTCTCATTATCCTCGCCATGGGCATAGTAGCAATGAAGGACATCAATGCTGCCACACTGTGGGAAAAAGATCACTGGTAAACAAAAAGTAAATATAACCCCTGTACCAAAGCAAAAGATTGGGAAGCAATGCAAAGATATATTCAACTTGAAGCCTACTTTTAAGAAAACTCTTAAAATACTGCACAAGAATCAGGCCACTGTATAAGAAAACAGATTCTTCTTGGGTTTTAAAATATCCATATGGACTGAATGATATGCAATATGCAGAATAGATGCAGTGTGAAACTGTGAATAGGTAACAAGGTTCTCTAGCTATTTCATTTTCTCGGTCACATATGGTGCACTAAAACCACCAATTTCAGTGCTGAGTCTGCTGACACATTATGTACAAGTTCCAATATCCCTTGTATTTTACTGTTTTTTGGGAAACTAATGCTGGACAAGGCGGGTATATGAAAATACCACGAAACAAGCCTTCTACTGGGCAGTATGCCAGTGGCATCGCAAAGGCTATATTCCCAAGATGGGTGCAAGTGAGCCGAGCAGCTCGTAAGCTACATATGAGCAAGCTGCGACCTCAAGCTAACCAATACTCATCTTAAGCGGCTCGTGAGCCTAATCGAGCTTCATATATTTATATAATTATATATAATTATCAGTGTTGTCAAATAGCGGCCATGGCGGCGCCATGGCGTGGCGGATTTTGCTAAATCCGCCACACAGAAACCGCAACCTGTGTGGCGCCCGCCATCCGCCATGGCGGAAATGGCGCTACTTCACCTTTTTTTTAATTTTTTTTTTAAAGTAAGGGTGTTTGTGTAATTTTTTTAGAAGGGTTAAAATTAAAACCCTAAACTTCTTCATACGGCTGGCGGCTGCTCCCACTTAAAAATTTTCCACTAGTGGCTGCTCCATTCCGGCAATGAAAATCGGCGACAAAATCCGGCGATGAGCTCCAGCAAGGAGTTCCGGTGGCAAAATAACAGTTTTTAATGTTTTTTTAAGGTATTTCTCTCCCATTCACTTCTCTTCTTCATATCATTAATTTTTTCTTGTTTTTTAGATTATTTCCTCTCTCTTTTCTCTCCCATACATATGTGCAGATTTTTTTTTCCGGTTTCTTTCGATTTTACTTCTTTTTTCTTTTCTTTTTTCTTGTTTCTGTTTTCTTTTTTTTCCTCTTTCTCTTCTGTTTTCTACTTTTCTTTTTTACTTATGTTTTTCTTTCTTTCTTTCTTATTTGCGGCTCCTGTTTTTTTTACTTCTGTTCAATTCTTTTTTTTCACGTCTGTTTTTTTTTCTTTCTGTTTCTTTCTTTCATACTTTTGTTTTTTTTCCTGTTTCTCTTCTATTTTTTAGTTCTATACTTCTGTTTTTGTTTCTTTCTTTCATTTTATTCATTTATTCATTTCTGTTTTTTTACTTCTGCAGTTTTGTTCATTCTTTTTTTACTTCAGTGGGTATATTTTTTTCTCCTGTTTTTTTTCTTTCATTTGATCATTTGATCATTTCGGTTTCATTTTTCTACTTATGTTTTTTATTCTGTTTCTTTCATTTCAGTTTTCATTTGATCATTTGAATGAGAGCCTCTCATTCAACTTTTTTAAAAAAAAAAATCTGAAAATGTTGATGTTCTTGTTAGTGCTTACTGCTTAGTTGTAGTTATATGTATATATATATACACACAGCCGCCATGCTTCCACCATTGGCCGCAACGCCATCCGCCATATCTGTATGGCGGATTTTTGGCTTTCCGCCATGAGCCGCCATCCGCCATTAATAACACTGCTAATTATATAAATATTGATATTTCAGATTGGTCGGGCATAAACCTCAGTCAAGTCAAGCTTGAATGAGCTCGGTCAAGCTCGAGAAAAATAAACGAGCCTAAACGAGTTGAGCTCGAGTACAACTCAAGCCGAGCTCGAGCCTAGAGATTGAAGCTCGCTCGAGCTTGAGCACAGGCAAGCTCGGCTCGGCTCGGCTTGGCTCAGTTACACCCCTAATTCCCAATGTGTGTAGTGTGTCGTGATGTTGAGAATTATTACTTGGCTCCAATTAAATGAGGATTGATGCCAATCTGGTATTTTTGTTACCAATATATGATGACGAGGGACAGATTTTTAATATGAGCCTTGGAGACCCATATGGCATCGACCTCAATTAAGTCAAGCATGTTGTGATGGAGCCGAGAATGCACGCTGCTCTTCAGCCTCCTAGACGGAAGATTGTAACCTCTGCATTAATTTAGTTTGTGTTTTAGGGTTTAACATGTGTTCAAATTTCTAAATGTTGTATTTCAATTTCCTCACAAACTATATAATTTCCAGAAAGTTTTGTGTTCACCATGCATTTTAACCAAGTTCTCTATATAAATAAACAGGATTTAGGGTATAAAAGATGAAGAAAAAAAAAGCTCAGTATTGGAGTGTCCCATGTGTTGGTAGTTGGTATATACTAGAGGTGGCAATGCCCATTGCCTGTCAGATCGTGCTTGGCACGACCCGAGTAAAATCCGGGTCGTGCCAAAATTTCCAAAGGAGTAGCCTAGCCCAGCACGCGGCCTACCCCTTCGGGCTTGGGCCGAGCTCGGGCCACCGGAGCACTGCCGGCGCCTGGCGCTAGGCCGGCCTCCCGGCCGTGCCGAGCACGACCGACGTGTGCAAGGGACGAGCCCAGGTCATTAACACCTCTACAGTATACCATCCACTAAACCTTGATTGTACATAATGAAAACCAAGCAATAAAATGTGGATGTAGTCTTCACTAGCACCAAAAAAAAAACTAAGATAAAGATTGATGATGAAATTGACAAATGGGACTTTTAACACACACCCCTCATGCCTAGGATAAAAATGTTAGAAAATCTGCCTTGGACCTAAATCCACCCCAAAAGCTAGCTCAAAGGGGAGGATTGCCCAATCTATCTCCACATATGAAGAAAACAAACATTTTCAAAATGTTAGGAGTTAGAAAATTTCTTAACAATTTTAGAGCTCTGGGGTAACCTTGTTAAAAAGACATCCAGCCAAAATAACAGACGGTTTGCTATTTGGGCTAAAAGAAGTAGAACTGAACAATACAAAACACAGCAAAGTTGCTAGTTAGCAGAAGGCTTAAAATGAAAAAAAGCTCACACAACAGACACTGAATCGTTTATTCCAAACAGGTGAGTAAATATTAAGCAATCAGACATAAGATATTATAATTTATTTTAACTTTAAACTTTACTCATCAAGCTTACTAAAAGTATGTGTATATCTTCATTGGTTTCCACTTTCCAATCTACCAGTAAAGAGGCGCACAATAAAGCCAACATGAAGTCACATCGTACCTTTAGTTTTTCATGGGCTTCTCGAACAGTTTTCCCATCTTTCTTCTTTCTCCAATTATGGCCATCTTTTCGGAAATATCGAAGAGCTTTACGGTCGAACAAAAACAAAGAACCACCTAAGAATTATAGATGTATCAGCCAATTGTCATGATATCCATATATTGACAAGGGGAATCATTAGTCACCAAATGAAAGGGGGAAAAACTGCATAGAAAAGTCAAAATTGCAGAACGTGATGTACTATACGTTCAAACTTGCACAATATGCATGCAAGATATCTCCACATCATAACTAACATCAAATTCAGTTATTCCTAACTTATTGTGTGTGTTTTTTTTAAAATGAACACCGTCATTCATTTCCCTTCGGTGAACACTACTATGCATGCTAGGGCCATTGTGGTTTAGTAGAATATAAAAGAAAGAAATTTTCCATATCAACATACCATGATCAGCTCCGTAGTTCCCACTTTCTCTATGATAAGTGCTCAAAGCTTAAGCTTAACATAGTTCGAGGAAATAAAGACTAACACAAAATAATTTACATTTAGCTATAAAGCTTCATTTTTTATCATGAGGGTAAGAGGATTATGAATACATATAAAGGAAGACAAAGGTGTTTAGAAACAATTTCCTATTTATAGGCATAACACACATATTCCTAAGATCACAACTGCACAAGATTAATGTTATGCTGAATTAAACCACCTCTAATTGTTGATGTAATTTAAATATTTTATTCAACAATGTAGAGACTATCAGTATTAATCTGAAATTGAGACTAGCATGTAGTTCAAAATTTATGATCTATTAGCAACCCTCACAGAAAAAGAAAATAGCACTATGAATCTTAAACCATCATCGACAAAAAACAGTAAAACAAGTTATTTATCATTAGTAGGAAGTTTTTTTATCTTATATCACTCATTCATCTAAGAGCATACAACTTTAACACAAGGAAAGGAACACAAGAAGAAAAAAAAAGTTTAAAATGCAAAAAAGCGAAAATTGCCTTCCAGAATCTAGATAACAACCGAAAAGAAAACACAAACATTGTCTCGAGCATACCAGGAGGCTTGGAAGGTGGATCTGGAGTCAACAGAAACCTCTGATAGTTGCGAAGAATTTCGCAAATCTCACTTGGACGAAGCCAGCGACTCTTTGCCTCCTGTATGATTTGTGCAATGTCTGCTCAAATAGAAGAATACAGTAATTTAGGTTCTTACTATATCCAAGGTCCAATATTCTGCTCTAAAGCTATTCAAACTGCACCAAAGAGAAAAGGCAATAACATTAAAGTTTAGCTTCTCAACTTCCAACTGCAGGACAATTATCTTAATGTCCATATTAGTTTGAATTTCTCATCCATACAACTCAACAACCAAGACTAACCAATCTTCAGACAGCCTTCTTTTACGTGAGAATAGAACAAAGATAGACATAGGAGTTTTATCTTCAATTCCTATAGAAGAAACAAAATGCATGTATAAAATTGAATAAAAATGAACTAGCCACAAAGTAAGTCCTTAGGCAAATGGATAGGCAGATAATTTCAAAAGACTATCCCAATTTGGAAGAAAATCGTATGAACAAGTGTCCACGAGGACAAAGTTGACAGAAGATATAACCAAGCAACACTATCCCAATTCCCAAACCCAAAAAAGCAAGCATAGCAAAGTTTTCACCAGTGTAAATTCCAGAAAGTAACCGTGTTAAGAAACACAATTTGCAGTTTTTTTCAGAATCCATTAAAATCTTAAACATAGAAGGTTTAATTGAGAAAAAAGTAATGGTGTCGTTGTAAGACCTAGTAGACACGTGTATACATTCACGCTCTTATCAATCATATCAGTCATACAACATAGAAAGTCCATTTCAGAGACGAAACAAGCAATGAAGACATCGATTACGGTATCATCTGTACGTATAACCTAAAACACCTTTCTCCCAGCCCCACTAAAGCAGATACACCAGAACGGTTCTACAATAAAAAGGATAAGCATGCCATCGGATTCAACCAAGCCCTCTTCTAAAAAAAGCCAGCATGATTCGTTCCCGTAAAAAAAATTACGTTCCTTTATGGAGAGACAAAATGAGATGAGTTGACGAACTGACCTAACTGGGGATTGATAGCATACTGCCTGCTCTCGGCCATCCGCCAGAGGTAATCCGAGCAAACTCTCCCCCGCCTCACATCACTGGAACCGAAACCTCCGTGATCGATCAGCTCCGTTCCCTGGGAATGGGGATCAAAAGATGCGATTCTACAAAGCGAAACAAAAGAAAGAAGCTTCCCCGAGCTCAAAAGGTAGAAACCCTAGAGAGAGCAATAAATTGATGGATCGATCCACTCTGCTTCTTCCCCCGCTTCTCTCTCCCCCTTGGAAACAAAAAAGGGATAAACCGATAAAGACAGGATAAAAAAGAAGAAAACCCCGAGAGATAACTTTTAATTCTTTTTAATAAATTTTAATCTTTAGAAAGAAAAGAAGTTATTGATAATTTTACCGAGAGAAGGAGGGAAGATTAAAGCTTCCGCGAGAAGTCAATGCCCCGTTTCCCACTTGGAAGTTGGAACCCGACCCGAAATGTGAAAATTTCACAAACAATCTTTATTGGTATATATATATATATAAATAATTTCTTTGCCTAAATTTTTCTCACTTCTTCAATTATTTATATTTATTTTTACCTCGCTTATATTTTTATTTTTATATACTTAATTTTTAAATTTTTAACTTTAATTTTCACATAAAATTACTTTAATTTTCCTCTAATTTAATTTTTAAAATTAATTTTTATATTAAATTAATTTTGAATTTTATTAATGGTGAATTTTATTTTCCCTTCAATTAATCATGTTTAACTTTTAAATTTTTGAATTAAATTAATTATAATTTAAAAATTAATTTTCATATTAAATTAATTTTGTATTAATGATGAATTTTATTTTCTCTTCAATTAATAATGCTTAATTTTTAAAATTTTCAACTTTAATTAATTACATATATTGAGAATTATTTATGAAATTTTGATTTTTTTTTAAAATAAATTAATTAATTAAATCTTAGTTTCGAATTTTATTACGTTTGTTTAATTAAATATGCTTAATTTTGAATTTTATTAATTTCTATTTAATTATAATTAAATTAATTGTGTCTACTTAATTTTTAAATTTTATAGATTATATTATGCATATTTAATTTTAAATTTTGTTTTCCTTTTGTATATATGTATCATTAATTGAAAAAATTTTGAATCATTTAAATTAAACAGATTTCACTTCCAATTAAGTATCGATTTTTATTCTTAAAAATATAATTCTTTTATAATATGATAATAATATGATAACTTATTTCTAAAAATCAATGTAAACAAATATTTAAATTTAAAATTTTAATTTTAATTATTAAGAATATTAAATTATAGTTACAAATTTAATTTAAAAATTAAATTAAAAACTAATTTACAATTTAAGTTTAAAGTAATTATTTTTCTAAAATTTTAAAAATTTATTTTAAATCTAAATTTATATAATTTTAAATTGAAATTATGTTATAAAACATAAAAAAATATCAAAAAAAACGATAGACTCCTCTATTTATATATAATAATATACTAAAATATAAAAAATAATTTAAACTTTTTTATTTACAAAACCACGGAATATATAATATATATATTAAAATGTAAAATTTAATTTCAAAATATTTTATTTTTAAAATTATATTTTTTTGCATGGGTACTATAGCTAATTTAATTATACATGAATATCTTCCTATTTTTAAAATTATATTATAACTCTTTTCAATTTTTCCTTTAACACAAGGAAAAATTAATAATATTTTAATTAAAAAATTTGGCCACTCAGGGAGAGGTGTCCTATCAATTTTTTTTATTTTTCTATAAAAAAATTAGTTTTATTATATAATAATTATAAAAGTATAAAAATATAAAATATATGTATAAAACGTACATAAAAGCAAAAATAAATGCATAAAATGTTATAATCAATTATTAAACACATGATCTATTAACAATATGCTCGGAGTTCTATAAATTTTGAATCTTCAAATAACTAGAATAGTTATCAATGTATTTATTTATTAGGGGTACACTTACCTATTGATTCTTGGAAAAATTGAAAATATAATTTTTTGTATTATTTTTTAACATGCAAAAATCTCTTAACAATGTTAATTAAAAAAATAGCTAGTACTTTACATTTTTAAATTTTAGCGCAAACTTTAAATTTTTTTAAATATTAACTCGGACGGTGGAGTTGATAACAATTTTAGCTCATGATTAATTTTTTATTAGATTTATCGCCAACCTAATGACGAACATGCCGATTGATTTTAGCATGTTTGTCCTTAATTTGAAAAATACTACCTAATTAATTAAAAAAACTTGTATTTTGTCATAATTAATAATTGTAGTCTAAGCATTGAAATTTATATCAGTTTTAGCTCATAATATAAAGTTGATGACATTTTTAACTTATAATTAATGTTCCATTAAATTTTCCATCCTCTTGATAACATGACTTGCTCATTCATATTAAAATTATTTTTATTTAACTTGAACTATTTAGATTAGACATCATTTTTTAAGGTTGAAAATCTATAGTAACACTAATATTTTATATATTTTTTAAGGTTGAAAATCCATATTTATCATAATATGTTACCATTGGCATGAAAAAGTCACAAATTTTAATTATAGGCTAAAATTGTTTCCAATTTTATACTATAAACCAAAATGATATAGATTCTGTAAATGATATAGACCAAAGTTAGTATTGCTTTTGTAAATTTGGTAAATACAAATTTTAAATTAACATTCTACGTTGTAAGGAGTTAGCGCATCATATCATTAGATTGATGACAAATCCAACAAAACATTAATTGTGTGTTAAAATTATTATCCACTTACAAGCTAAAGTTGTCAATTATGGGTAGCACAATTGGTAGCAACATATTGTATGTTGTCTAAAAATCTAAGGTTCAAATTCTAATATAATCATCTATTATGATTTTCTATCTTTGTTAAAAAAAAAACTTACCAGCTAAAATTAATAAATTTAAAAAGTTTCATGCTATATTTGAAAATTGATGTAAAATACATAATATTTTTGTTATAATTCACCCTTATTTTAATTTGTATTTTATTTTTGAGAATTATTTATCTTTGGCATAGTTTATGACTTGGATTGCAAACGAGTTATTAAAATCTCACATTGGTTAAAAATATGGTCAAGATAGTCTTTAAATTATTTGAATAATCATCTCCCCATGAGTTAGCTTTTAGGATAGAGTTAGGCTCACTAATTTTTTAACACGAGCCAAGTCACTTGTGAGGGGCACAACTCAAACTTGTTTAATACACAAGCTAAGCCGGATAATTTAACTCTATGCTCGTTTAAATCACTATGGTGGTGTTTAGTGCATTATCTTTCAAATTATCACGCAATCTAAATTACCTTTCAGATAGATTGTCACTAAAAAGATTGCTGGTAATGTAGAAAATAATATTTGGTATGCACAAGTAATGTTATGATAAGATTGTTGAAATTCACATAAATATATTTGGTATAATAAATACATAGATTTACTTTCCGAAAATACCATTTTCACAAATATATTATAATATTGTAATAATATTATAATTAATTATATTATATAATATATTATATATATATATTATAATAAATTATATATAATACAAATATATTATATTATATTATATTATATTATATTATATTAAAATAATATATTATATTATATTATATTATATTATATTATATTATATTATATTATATTATCATACTATAATATTATGTCATGAGATGAGCAAAGAACTTGCAAAAAAAACTAGGGTTTAAGGAGAGCAATTTTGTCAAAAAATAATAATTCAAGATTATCACTTCAGAGGCAATCCACATAGACACATTCCCCTTGAGCAATCTGGATTACCATTTTGATGATAATCCATATTACCTGCACAAGTGAGACACCAAACAAAATAATATGTGAAGTCCAAATAATTTAATTAAAAATAAGATTGTCATCAATTTGGATGGATTACCTCATACAAACGCCTCCTAAGCTCGAGTTTGAGCTTTCAAGAGTTTAACTCATAAACTTGCGAGTCCAAGCTTACAAATCTACTTGGGAAGTTATATAATTTTCACATTTATAATGTAGACTTGATTGTAAATCAATCTTTATTAATCTCGAGCTCAAGCCTAATATGTTATATGCTCATATAAAAAGTTTGCTCGAGCTCGGCCAAACTATGAACCGAGAAAATAGAAATGAACGATAAGAAAATATCCCAAATCAGAATAATTTAGGACAAGTCCCGATTACTTTATGATTGTGCTTGATTATCCTAAGCAACTCTTGCTTTGATTTGACAAACAATCCAAATTAAAATAACTCGTGACTAAACACTACTAGAATTGTGACTTTCATCGATGGCTATCACCGACGACGATCGACTGAGCCGTTGGAACAGGCGATGGCATTCTTACGATCGCTCTGGTCGTTGCAGATGTACCAACATCTGCAACAATTGCTTATATATGGCTGCTGCCACCGTCGCTTATAAGTCGATGGTGTGCACGTTGAGTGAAAAATGAAAAAAAACATATCCGTGACGATTTGGTGATGTTATAATTCATCAGCAACGGCTGTTGCGGCCATCGATGATGGTTATGTTAAAAATTAAAATAACTCATGATTAAATGAGATCGAGAGTCCTCCTCTACTTGTTTTTTTAAAAAAAAATGATTTAGAAACAATGAGTTAGGCCCCTAAAATTTTAAGACATTTCCACCACCCACAGAGTAGGGGTGACAATCCGTGTCGTGTCGTGTTTAAACGTGTGGTGTCTAAAGGTGTCTCGTGCTGTAAAAGGCTAAACCCGAACCCGACCCGTTTATTGGTGAAATGGCCACACTAGATGGGAGGATGAATAGTATGTTAACTAAATTTTATCGCTTAAATTTAATTTTAAACGTTTCTTAGATTACTTAGGCAATTCACGATTGAATGACTAAATGCGAAAGCGATAAATGATAAAACAATTAAAACAAACAAGATATCAATGCTAATACAATGATTTATAATGGTTCGGCCCCAATGCTTATTCTACTACCTAAGCACCCCGCTTAAGATTTCCAAACTAAACTTTACTAAATTAATCTTGTTTCCCTTACAAGGGGGACTTTAACCCGAAGAGTCTCGCTTTCAACCTAAGGCATTTCCACACCCGGAAGTCTCCGCCTTCTTACCGAGAGCTCTCTTTCACCTCAACCTAAGGGACAACTCAACTAATCATAGTAAACTAAGTTTACACCGGTGGAATTAAGCCTCAAACACAAATTAAGATAACCACTCAATTTCAAGACCTAACAACCTAGGTCTTCACAAGCTCAAATCCAATGAAATAAACAAGAAAATATACAAGTAATGGAGCAAAAATACAACATCACAAATACTTAGCTCCAACACAATGAATCCTAGCTCCTCTTGATGCCTTGATGATGAATCAAATTAAACTTGAAGGCAAACTCAAGGAATGAGAGATCAAACTAGGATTTCTCCAAGTAATGACTCAACGAAAGCTTGTAAATGATCAAGGAAGGCTCAATGAAATGTAGGAGTGATCAAAAGTGTCAAAGGAAGGCTGAGACATAGGTATTTATAGAGCCATGAAGAAGGCTTGGGTGAAGCACTGCTCAACAGTACGAAAACTAGCCATTTTTCGCCTTCCGATCGATCGACCGACAATGTTATCATTTGATCAAAACCAAGATTGTTTGTTATCATAGCGACCGAAGGCAATCTACCGCTTTTGGGCAATGGTCGGTCTACCGAAATATCTTCTCATTCGGTCGATCGACCAGTCGGTCGACCAAACCTGGGCAGGGCAAATTTTTTTGCATTGTTTGTTCGTTTTCTAGTTCTGTCTTCACTGAGTCTACTTATATAACATTTCTTAACTTTTAGTTAATAACTTTAAAACATAAATGTATAAAGGATTACCCCTCGTTTGGATTCAATACAAATATCTAAAAAATTAAAATCCTTAAGAATCAAAATCTAGTTTTTGGGGTCTAGTATAAATTTTCAGAAAACGGAAATTTTCTAATCTCCCGAGTCAATTATGGGTAGGCTAAAGGCTTCCAAAAAATCCTTCAAAATTCATCGTTATCTAGTTTTAACCCATGGAACAATTATCGTCATTTTTTATTTCAAGAAAATATCTAGGTCATATAGCCCTCTAAGGAGCTCCCTAGGCTTAGTGAATATCACGGCGGTTTTTGAGTTTTCATATTTTGGGTTCAGGTTTGCTTTTTGGATTCTTTGCATTATAAAGAGGATTACATCATATTCTAGACACCCTAAACCTAAACTCTAACTTTTCGAAGAATCTTAAGCGTCGACGAGCGTCCTTGCTGATTTCTCTTATTTTTTCGATTTTTTCGATTTTTTCGATCGGGGACGTCGAGCGCTAACTGACTTGGAACCTGAAAGATTTATCAATGAAACATTAGTTCCATATTTGTTATCATCAAAACCAAGATTAAGACCGAGGTAGAAAACCTTAGGCCAATAATCTCCCCCTTTTTAATGATGACAAACATCCTTAAGAAAATAAATTCATTGGAGCGTAAAGGATATCAAACATGGGATTTCTTCCCATATCAATATGCATATCTATATAATAGAACTCCCCCTATCTATACGCATGATTTTCCTATATTTTCTTCCTATTTACCTATATTTTTCTCCCCATTTTGACATCAATAAAAAAAGGGCTAGATTAGTCAATCTAGTCAAAGTTGAGACTCTAAAATTATTTTTCATGAAATATGAAAATCTCAACCAAAGGGATGAAAAATAAATATTTGGTATGAGACTAATCAATACATAATATTAAAGAATGATAGATAGAATCCAAAACTAAGAGTCATATGTACTCAAGTATAGATATTTTCGTGAATATCATATTTTTTTCATGACATTTTTAGATTTCATTCAAACTTTCAAAATACCACGATATGATCATTTAAAGCATGTATATCAAGTTTGATGTGAAACTAATATCATTTGATCAAAATTTCAACTTAGCACGTATGATTTTATTCGAAATAAGCATGAAAAATATGAAAATGACTAAGTATCAAATTTTGCTATCTACTCATGTATTCTCAAATTTAGGTACCTAGATATCTAACATGAGTGAATCTAAGAATATTGATCAAGTTTGGGCTTAAAATAAAATTTCTAAGTTCATTTTTCATCTTATCTTGATTTCAACAAAAAACTCATTTTTAGGATATCACTCAAGATATCAAAATTATTTTTAGAAATGATTTCACTCAAAGAATAATGAGAATGATATTAGAAATGGAATCAAAATAGTATGCACAAAGTTTCATTTGAAGTTTTCGACGAAAAATCAAATTATCGGAAATATTGATATTTCAAGAGGATGATACTTTGCATTTTTGAAATCCAACATCAAAATTCCACTATAAATCAGATTGTTGATGAAATATTTTAAAATTTTTACTGAAGAAACTAAATTTTTTAGTGAATGTGCAGTTTCAAGAATCAGTTAAAAAGGATTTTTCTACATTTTTCTAGAAATAACTGAAAATGCTAAATTTTCAATGACATTTCTGTAATTTTCAGTTATTTTCAAAACATGCTTAATTTTTATTCAAACTTTTATGACACAACATAATGCTCAAATAAAGAGTATATGTCAACTTTGGAATGAAAATTGTGTTCTTAAGTCAAGATATTAACATAGCATTGTTTTATTCAAAATTAAACTAGTTATTATGAAACTTGCTAAGTGTCAATCTTATCATTTACTCATGGTTTTTCAAATTTAAACTTATGGACACCTAACATGAGTAAATCTAAATATATTTCTCAAATATGGATTGAAAACGAGACCTTTAAGTCAATTTGTTGACTTGGGTCAACTTGATTCAAAAGATGTTATCATGAAATGACCTCTATATCATTTTATCCATATCCATATGAATTTTTCATTCTAAGTGCATTAAAATATGTCATACATATTCCTAAACATGTTTATGAATTTTTGGACTTAAAATGAAGTGTCCAAGTTGATTTGTTGACTTGGGTCAAACTTTTTCAAGTTTAAGTCCCCTAAAATAAACTAGTTATCACCTTGTTCATCTATATAAGAATTTTCAAGTTTAAATGCCTAGAATCATATGATATGTGTATATAAACATGTTTACCAACTACTAACTCAAAATGGGATATCTAATATGAATTTTAACCTAGAACAAGTTTCATTCAATCAAGATATCATGAAATTGCCTAAGTTATTAAAATTTTAACTACTCATGAAATTTCATAAATTTGTCATGCAACATCAATCATGAGTATAGAGACATCATTAAACATTGATATTCAATTATTATACAAAGATTGTTACAAAATTAAACACATAACTTATTCTTAAATTTTTTGTCAAACTTATCTTTTGACTTTTCTATTTTCTTCGTGATAGCATAGCATTCCGTTAACATTCTCAACTTGCAAGTAGACTTCATTAGTAGATTTAATAAAACTAAAGCTACTAGCAAGCAACCCAAACCAAATAGCAAAGAGAAAAATCAAGTATCATTTTCAAAATACATCTTTTCTAAATAGTTTGAAATCCGTTTTAAATGAAATCGAGTGATACCAAAATGAATTTTAAGAGATCACACGAATAATAAATATGAAAACATGATCTCCAACCATTCATATTGGTTGAAAACCGAAAGGCCACAATGAGCCTACAATTTGGAATCGCAAGGTCGCATGAGCCCGTTATAGGCTACATAGGTATCCGAAGAGACCGGAAATCAAAAAAAATAAAATAAAATTCCAAAGAACTCTTTACAAGAGCGGAGAAAACAACTCAAATTAAACATGTATCATAACTCCAACTTAAATAAAATAAACCAAAGTAAGAAGATGATACAAAGTATACCTAGATGCCAATTTTCATACCTATGACATCATGATGGTTTGAAGTTGCAACCAAGGAATGATACTTCATTTAAGTCCATGGTCAACTTCAACTATTCGCTTCTCTTTATCCTTGTGTGGTAGCTCCCCCTTCAAGAGAACAAGGAACCTTTGGTACTTAAATGTTTTTGGGTCCTAGGGGGTTAGTAGGCTTAGGTACCCAAAGTGTCTTCACAATACTTGGATTCATTTTAAAAGCACAATCATAGATGACATGCCCATAAACACCACAACAAAAATAATGTCCATTAAATTTCTTCTTTTCATTTTGGACATGAGATTTAATGTTGGAATATTTGATATGAGAATGATGATGGACATGAGCATTCTTAACTGAAACATTCTTCTTTTGAGCATGAGGTTTAAATGCGGAATGTCTAACATGAGAATGATGACGAACATTGACATTCTTTACATAAGTATTTTTCATTCTAGTGTTCTTAGGAGGTGAAGCATTTTTTAATTCATTTACTTTCTTATTCAAGAAAATAATCTCGCCTTTCAAATCATTCATGGATTTTTGAATTGCATGCAATTGAGTTTTTAACATGCTATTTTCATTCTTTAAATTATCATTTTTATGTTTCAAGTCCTTAATCTCAAATTCCATATCATCGTGGCAAGAATCAAAAGAGATAGTATTCAATTTTTCATTTTCTAATTCATGCACATGAGAACTAAGCCTTAAATTTTCCTTTTTTAATTTCCTATTTTCCTTTTTTTTTCATAAGCAATTCATACATTTTTCTACATTCTTCAATCAACTCATCATATGACATGTTAAATGAGCTTGAGTTGCTAGAATCACTATTTTGACAAGAAGCGATAGAATTTACATCATCATCAAATCCCACGAGGCAAAGTTGAGAGGTGGTTTCATTGTCATAACAAGAGGACGCTTCTTATGATTCGGAGGTAGATGTTGAAGCACTTGTCCTATTCTTGACAATCTTATTCGATGAAAGATAATTCCTTTTAATGTGACACTTTTCATTGCACAAGTAGCATATAACCTTTCTTTTTCAGCTTTTTGATTTGCTTCTTCGACTAGAAGCACTAAGATCATCAAAATCGAGGTTAGTACTAGGGGATGACCATTATCATTACCACCCTCAATAAATGTATTAAGCTTTTCGATTTTAGCATAATCATATAACATATTTAATGTGACCCAAATATCAAACGCGGAAGAACAATGCATAATCTTTTCAAGCATATCATTTGAAAATGAGCAATATAGAATATGTGTTGTTTTAGCATTTAATTCAAACAATTTAACTTGTTCTTAGGTCCATGCATTCATGTTTTCCTTAGGTTCAATATATTTTGTCTTTACCATGTCAAATACACATAAACCTTGAATCTTTAGGAAAGTATACATTCTACTCTTTCAAAGACCAAAGTTAGACTCATCGAACCTAGGAGGTGTAGAAATAACCGACTCTAGTACCATTTCCAGATTGAAACAAAGTATAGAAGAGATTGTGAAATCTCAAACAACGACCCACTATGATATCAATTATTTGTGAAATGGCCACACTAGAGGAGGGATGAATAGTGTGTTAACTAAATCTTATCACATAAATTTGATTTTAAATGTTTCTTAGATTACTTAGGTAATTCACGATTGAATAACTAAATGTGGAAGCGATAAATGATAAAATAATTAATACAAACAATATATCAATGCTAACACAATAATTTATAATGGTTCGGCCCCAATGCCTATTCCACTACCTAAGCACCCCGCTTAGGATTTGCAAACTAAACTTTACTAGATTAATCTTGTTTCCCTTACAAGTAGGACTTTGACCCGAAGAATCTCGCTCTCAACCTAAGGCACTTCCACACCTGAAAGTCTCTGCCTTCTTACCGAGAGCTCTCTTCCACCTCAACCTAAGGGATAACTCAACTAATCCTAGTAAACTAATTTTACACCGGTGGAATTAAGCCTCAAACATAAAGACAACCACTCAATTTCAAGACCTAACAATCTAGGTCTTCACAAGCTCAAATCCAATGAAATAAATAAGAAAATATACAAGTAATTGAGCAAAAATGCAACAACACAAATACTTAACTTCAACATAATGAATCCTAGCTCATCTTGATGCCTTGATGATGAATCAAATCAAGCTCGAAGGCAAACTCAAGGAATGAGAGATCAAACTAGGATTTCTCCAAGTAATAGCTCAATGAAAGCTTGGAAATGATCAAGGATGGCTCAATGAAGTGTATAAGTGATCAAAAGTGTCAAAGGAAGGCTGAGGCATAGGTATTTATAGAGTCATGAAGAAGGCTCGGGTGAAGCACCGCTCAACGACACTAAAACTAGCCATTTTCTGCCTTTCGGTCGATTGACGGTTGACCGAAGGCAATTTGCCGCTTTTGGGCAATGCTCGATCGATCGGTCAATCGACCGAAATGCCTTCTCATTCAGTCGGTCGACCGAACTTATGCAGGGCAGATTTTTTTGTCTTGTTTGTTTATTTTTTGGTTCCGTCTTCGCTAAGTCTACTTATATAATATTTCTTAACTTTAAGTTAAGTTTAACACATAAATGTTATATAAGGATTACCCTACATTTGGATTCAATAAAAATATCTAAAAAATCAAAATCTAGTTTTTTGGGTCTAGTACAAATTTTCGAAAAATAAAAATTTTCTAATCTCCCGGGTCAAATATGGGTAGGCTAAAGGCTTCTAAAAAATCCTTAAAATACATCGTTATCTAGTTTTAACCCAAGGAACAATTACCCTCATTTTTTTGTGTCAATAATATATCTAGGTCATATAGCCCTCCAAGGAGCTCCATAGGCTTAGTGAATTTCAGGACGGTTTCCGGATTTTCATGTTTTAGGGTTCGAGTTTATTTTTTAGATTCTTTGCATCATAAAGAGGATTACATTACATTCTAGACACCCTAAACCTAAACTCTAACTTCCCGAAGAATCCCGAGCATCGACGAGCATCCTTGCAGATTTCTCCGATTTCTTCAATTTTTTCGATCCGGGACGTCAAGCGCTAACCGACTTGGAACTTGAAAGATTTCTCAATGAAACATTAGTTCTATGCTCGTTATCATCAAAACCGAGATTAAAATCAAGGTAGAAAATCTTAGGCCAACACCGTTTATTAAACGTGTCCGAATATGCAAACCCGAACCCAACCCTTTTATTCCCGGGTTGACACGACACGACACACTTAACCCGTTTAAGTAAACATGTCTAAATGTGTATATGTGTACACCTACACGATACTACATGATACAACACAATAAATACAATTTCAATAGTGAAAAAAATGAAAACTACTGAAATTAAAAATTAAAC
This sequence comes from Canna indica, assembly GCA_034359265.1. Classification (NCBI taxonomy): domain Eukaryota; kingdom Viridiplantae; phylum Streptophyta; class Magnoliopsida; order Zingiberales; family Cannaceae; genus Canna; species Canna indica. The sequence continues at coordinate 3,298,432 of CP136891.1, forward strand.
ACAATAGAAAGACTATTAATAACAAGACATACCAAACATCCACAACTTTTTGATTTTTATTATATATATATTCTTATAAACGAGTAAATGGATTAAATATGTTCAGTAACACGATTAAACACATTTAGTTAAATGAGTTTAATTATGTTTATACGGGTTACGTACACGGGTTCAACCCGGATTAACACGATTATTAAATCGTGTTAATTCGAATTGAACCCGTTTAATCAAAACACACGTCTAGTCAAATTCGAACCCCCGTAACTTCGTGTCGTGTCGTGTCGAATTATCGTGTTGTGTCAGAGATTGCCAGCCCTACCACAAAGGCCAGTAGCCACAGTTAGGTCAACACAGAATATATCAAAATTATGATCCATCGTGCTCTAAAATTTTTATAATTAATTGTTTTTTTTTCAAGTAGACCCTCAAGTTTAAGTTTGATTGACTTTTTCATCATGTCTAACGAAATCTCGTCCAAACAATTTCGAAGGTTAACCAAACAAAATTGAAGTATATTCTGATCAAATAAGCTAATGCAGTAAAATTTTCAAAACATTGGATAAACCTAGATGTGGGGAAAAACTAGGGGCGGCAATTGAAATCAATTAACCGCGGTTAACTGATTAAACGAAATGTAAAATTTGATTTCATATCGTAAATTTACGGTTACGTTTCAGTTTCGATTAGTGAAACTAATTAAGTTCGATTCGGTTACTAGTTCGCGGATAATAGATAATCGAAATCGATTATAATTAATTATTATATATAATAAATAATTTAATATATTAAGTTGTGAATCTATACCTGTTATATAATACTCATTTACCCGATACCCTATACTGGTTACCCAATTAAAAACACAAATTTTTATTAGGTTTATTAGGTTAATTTTTATTATGACTTTAGTAAAAAAATAAAATATTATTTATTTATTTTATTAACGGGTTACTCTCTTACTAATCAGTTATCTATTTAACAAACATATAATTGTATCTATCAGAACTGAACTAATTGATTTTGGTTATCTGTGTGATAATCGATAATGAATCAATTTCAGTTTCGAATATTAATTTTTAAAATTGAACGATTTTAATTTTGATTAATTAAAAAATATGATTAATTGAACCGTTGATATTTTTATAAAAAAACTATTATGGGTTGGCACATAGAATTTGTACGGAGCCTCACATGTGAATGAGTCTAACATTGGTAGGAGTGAACATAAAGTAAAAGTGTTTATTCATTTGTTCGTAACACATGTTAATTTTTACTTTATTTAATCTTAATTCTTAACCATACTATGTTCAACTCTAGTAAAGCTAGATTTACTCCATCCAGTAGTTCATAGTAATTTTCAAGAAGCATAACTCTATCTAGGTTGCACTCATGCATTCACACAACTGGAATAGGACAAAAGTTACACCACTATTATGTTAGGATCACTTCAATAATTGCATTTATTACATTCTAAAGTTATGTACATCTAGGTTTGTCCTATTCAAATTGGACAAAAATTATTAATAATATTGCATGCTACTCTAATTCCCATTTTACCCTTACACCTCATCAATAATGCCACAATTCCACGTGTACGCACTAAGAGAAGGCATGCGTCACCTCTGACATGGACATTTCTAATAACTGATGATAGTGCTTAATAATATGATATGATATATAAATATAGAAATTCTTTCGTTATATATAATTTATTTAATTTATCAAAATATTCAGTATTCATATCAAAATATTACAATATTCATATAAGATATTTTGTATTCATATCAAAATATTAGGTAATTAGCATAATATATTTGTTATTATACTATATATTTTTTATATTTATGTTTACGATTATTTTTTGATGTACTATTTTTGTAATGCTTAAATAAAGATTTTATTCTGTACAATAAATATAACACAAAATAATATAATTTTTAGTTTTGAATATTTTAATATGAATATTGAATATTTTAATACAATTCAAATTGTGTTAATCAATTACTATGATACGATGAGTTTGATCTCTAACGGCAATTTTTTATATGCATAATTTTGCATTAGCATAGTTTGTAAAGCTTAATTTTTGAAAAAACAAATTGTATCCGATAATATTAAACGCACTCAAACAAATTACTCTTTCATTCTAATTATTTTCAATAGTAAATTAAATGATCAAATTATTTAGTTATTGTATATATCTAAATTAGTATTTTTTGCAATAAATAATATTTTAATTCAAAAATTTGTTTTATTTACTTTTTAAATATTTCAAAATTTACATGCTATAAGGCCAATTTTTCCTTTTAAAAGTTCAACCTGCAAGCATATCAATTTCTGAAGTAGAAATCTAAAATAGGAATCATCCACAACAAAATAAAATAATAATGACTATTTTTATTTTTAATATCCATTTGAAACTTAATAAAATTGAATCGAATGAAGTTGTTTCTGCCATGGAAATGATGGAATCTCATGTGGGGCCGATCCAACTCTGCTCTTTGACTTATTCAGCTTATTTGCTTGACATTTCATTGTCAAATTTAAGACAAAGGATGTCAGAACGACAAATATTAATAAAATATAGCTGTATTTTTATATTTGAAATTAAGCTCCTACATTTTCAATTTCAAACGCCTCCTCCCATTTAATCGCATTTGCAAACACATCATGTTAACATAGCAATTACTACAATTTTAGGTTCACCAAAGCATTGATGACTTTCTTGAAATTCCCATGATATAGAATTATGTTGCAAATCTATTATTACTATTACACCCTTTTTATATTCTAGTTTTTTTTTTTTTTTAAACTTCAACTTTGTTTGTGGACATTAGACAATGCAGTAGTCAGTTTGAATATTGGCGTACCGTAGGATGATGATTTGCTTTTCTTTTTTTCTTTGTTATTGTAAAGTCTTTTATACTAAACTGAACCAGGCAGAATAGTCTCTCAAATTCTTAAGAATCAAACGTAAGTTGTTCAAAATTGAACCGAAGCTCTTACAGGTACAATAATTTCAATCTCATTAAAGAGATTAGGGGAAGGCAGTTTCTGGGGACACAAGTCAATGAGAGCCGGAAAGACTTGGGAGTTGGGACAGCACCTGACATAGATTCCTCAGTGGCTCCATTATCTGGCCTGGTCTGTCAGTGTCGCATGTACATCATTTATACTAACGAAAATAAATTAGACAGCCCGAGTGGTACACAGTTCAAAAATACTAAGCTGACATGGCCATTAATGACCTTATACTGGTGGCCATATGCATCAATGCCTGCGGTCTCTCTATGACCCATCAGGATTTGTTTAATTGACAACGATTAGTGTAAAAAAATTTGAGCAATTCACTGAATTCGAATTTGGGAACGAGACATTTCCAAAATTGGATTTGAAGATCTAAATTTTTTTAAATCGGAATTTAATGGATCAGATACTTATATTATCCATGGCCAAAGTTTTTAACTATATAGCGATTTTGATCAAAAATTATATATATATATATATATATATAAATTATAAAAAAATAATTTTAATTTATAACATATTTTTTATGATAAAAATAAGATATTAAAGAATAAAAAATATATTTTTTAGACTCTATAATGTATTAAAGACTTTTGCACAAAGTCTATAAATTTAAATTTAAATTAAAAATTATAAAATATTTTTTTGGATCATAGTACATCTTTTGTATCATTAAAAAATTATTTCATGAATTCATTTTTTTTTAAAAAAAATTATGAAATTATTATAGACTTCGCACAAAACGAGACTCTTATTTATAATAATTTTATAATAAAATTATAAAAAAAATAAAATTTAATTAACAAAAGATATATATGTGATATAAAAGATGTGCTAGAGTCTATCAAAATATTTTGGACAAAAAATAATTTATTATATTTAATTAAAAATTAATTTTATAGAATTTGGGCAACAATCTCTAATCAAAGTCTATAATAATTTTATAATTAAAAAAATTAATTAAAAAAATATTTTTTAAAAAAATATAAAAGATGTGTTGTGCTTAAAAAAAATATATTTTTTATCAAAATATTTCATAATTTTAATTTAAACTTAGATTTATAGACTTTGTGCAAAATTCTCTAACGAATTAGAGAGTTTGAAAATTTATTTTTTAGACTCTAACACCTCATTTTCATTATAATTATTTTTATATAAATTAAAATTATTTTATATATTTTTTAATTTTTAATCCTAGTCTCTAATTGATTAGAAACTTTGACCCAGTAAAATGAATATTCAATCCACTTCGAATTCGATTTTGAAAACTTTTCATTCCCAAAATTCGAATTTGATAAATTGCTCAGAAAATTTTACTTTTAAGAAAGTAATTTTTTTTACTTCTATGGTTGAAGAAAACAATTTTTTTTTAACCTTTTCATATAACGGAAAAAGTATACTGAGCTCCCCTATACAATAACTTTCTTCATGTGTCAATTAAATGAGGCCTAGATCTGTCATGCTGCACAACATATTTGGTCCATTTTCATATAGGCATCAAATACCCTACAAAAGAACCTCAAACACAGTATGTCACTCAACATAATACGAACAATGTTATTGTTGAAACTGGATGCAAATTATTACTGGATATACTCCATAACCCAACACAAGAACCTTAGTAGCTGCGCAGTATCATTAATTAGAGAATTAGATTCTTATGCTCTTCATGCATTCATTTACAATTTAATTTTTTATTTTGACAATATAACTAAGTTGTTCATTGGTAGCAAATCAAGACAAGATCTATAATTAAGTTATTTGACAATATAATCAAAGCTTTGAAAAGTGTGAATCCTCTTAGATCCCCTGGCTTGGATGCTCTTGTTACTAGGGATCTATCAACTCCTAGTTATCATAGGTTAATAAAATAAATTTTAATGTTTTCTAAAAAAAAGAAAAAGAAATACCTCAAACACCGTGAGGAATGAATGTTTAATGAAGAAAGGAAACTTGCGTCGTACAAGCGAAGATGGTAAGCCATTCAATGAAGCAGTGTCAGCCTACCATCACCTCAGAAATTCAAAAATAGCAACATGTCTACACAAATCAACAAGTGCACAACAAAACTCCTGCACGATGGACATCTTCCACAAATGAATACAAATCGTATATAATAGCTGTTCCTTCCCACTCATTTGTCACGGTATTCACATATATAGTTCAAGGCCCAAGAATTATCATGGGATACTCGAGCTAAATCTTGGTCATTGTTCATTTCTGGCCTCATCAGTATGCATTCTTTGACTTGGTCTCTGAGAATCATCCTGAAAGGAAAGCCCAAAGTTCACAAAATCAGAAAACTAGGTGAGAAATTAAGGAGAATGAGACCCCTGCATATAATTTTGGGAGAAGTGCTTGCCTTGGTGCAGACATATATGTAATGGACTTCAGGGTTTGCACCTAGAGTTCCAGAAACTGGGTTACCATCCTCATTTAATGGCAATGGACTAGTTACTTCCCAAGTTTTCTGCCCTGGACTCTTCTCTACTCTCTCTGCAATGGAGGAAAACCGTGGTACACAGTAGGTTTCAAATGTAAATGATTTAATTGAATTGTAGATAATGATGGCACCCAGTGTTACACTAGACAGAATCGTCACAAAAACAAGATCTTTAGATGCTGGCAGAAAAGGCCCCCCCCCACCTCAAAAGAAGAAAAAGAAAATGAAAGAAACATAGACTAAATTCACAAACCATGCTCCGCTGTTGTGGCCTGGGTAACCAAGAATCAAAAAGTTATTCTGCAATAGTCATTAGGATGTTGGAAATGGAGAAGCACATAAAAAGGTTGCTCGAGATTTTTTGGAAACAAGCGGAGTGTGTTCATGCTAGAGATTTTTTGGTACAATGACAAGTGCCTCACTGCACCTTCTAAGCTTTGTCAAAAGAGCATATAGCTTAAATCATATCTGCCTTGGTCTAGTATCTTCGAGGCAGTTAACCTTTAAATGCTTCTCAAAATCCAGCACCCATGTATAAAGACATCTAATGCCACTATGGTATATAGACCTCACTGCCTTGGTCAGGCACCATTTTGCCAAGTGATCCAACTATCAGATGATATCAAGCAATTTCCAGCTAAATTTTCCCATCTTTGAAGTAGCACTAATATTACCAAATTGATCAAGTTAGCTTCCAACTGGACATTGATCTCACAGATTAATAGTAGAAGTAGGGCAGTAACTGTCAATAAAAAGCACGTTAACATGCTTGGACCAGACACCTTATATCCAAGACATTGAAATGTTTTTATTATTTAACCATTGACATCTCAGATCACTGAGAGAGAGAAGATTACCAATTAATTATCGGTTATGTTATGTTCCTTTATATCCAAAATCAGAGTATCAGACAATCCAAGATAATATTATGCACAAATAGTGTGTACAAAATGGCTGCCTCATGATGAACCAGCTGTTCTAATGCAAGGAAATCTAGAAGTAGAAGGAAACTTCTAGCAGCAAAATAGTCCTTATCCACCATTCAGTCAGATCACTTCAATTGGCTTGGCCAAAATTGCATTAACTTAACCGATTGTTGAAAGAATCAATTGATTTACCACTGACCCATATTCCATTACTAGCCAAACCAAAGCTGATTTCCATCAATCCGGCAGTTTTCATGGAGATCACCACTAAATACTAATATCCATTTTTGGGAAAGATCAGCTTAGCCTTTATCTATCTCAATCCAACATGGTCAATCCCAATGGAAATTGGTCAATTTGGAGAACTATGATAATACTACGCTCAATTGGATCATTAATCATTATAAATTGGTTGCTCAAATAGGAAAATGACACTCTCCACCCATGTTCCCTTCTTTTCTCATGTTATATATTTGTCCGTTTTAATGTTCACGTAATAGAGAAGTGATAATCCATAAAAGTAATTCTGAGATATAAAAAATGCAGGTATATTAGGAAATTGATATCTAAAAAATTTAAACTATAACTAGCTGACCTATTACATGGATCTTCACAGTCCATAGTTCCACATCCTTTAACAGATACAATCTGTAACTTGGATCACCGTATGTGATCTGCATTAAGCATAAAATAGTCAGGCATAATAATAAAAACTTCCTTTCACTGAATGCATATGAATAGTTTAGTCAAGAGTTATAAGCTTGAGTTTCATGGAAAAACATACCAGAATATAAACTCCTTTATCCTTGAGAACCCTAACAGAGATGGATTTTGATGTCAATTACAGTTGGTAATTAAAATTACAGAATTGTCCACTTCTTCCATGTAATTAATAAGACTCTCACCTTCCAATCTCCTGCAACATCATAGTTGCATTTTCTGTTGCATTCTGTCCACACTACAAGACAGCATATTCAACTATCAGCATACCAAACCAAGAAGAACTTTTAGTTATAATATACTTACCATGAGAGAGTCTAGAGTTCCTGCAAACATTAAGTAATTCAAAGTTAACCTTGCATTAAGTTTCAAAAGATTTAGTGATCAATACTAGAAGCAACGTAATTATCTAACAAGTAGAAAAACTGACCAGGAAGCTGAGCATGGTATGATTACCTTTATCGATAACAGCATCAAATGAACGGGATTCAAAACTTCTCATATCTCGAACATCCATTTTGACATCTGTTATATGATCAAGAACCAAACATATGGGACAAAAGAATGAGCACAGATGAACATAATCTTATCATACATTAGAGGATACACTTCAGGCCTGGTTTATCGGAATACTTCTTCTGCATAGCTTCTATCACAACTGATGATATATCTATGTTGACAATATCCTGGTAACCATCATCAACCATGTTCTCACCGAGTGCTGTTAAAGTTTGAAGATTAGCCCAGACAAGAAAACGTCATTGAGGATGTAAAAACGTGAATATATAGAAACCGTGGTACATTCCAGTAAGATAATTTGAGGATACATAAGGCTAGATGCCCTATAACACTATACTTTGGTGGATATATAAGATTAATCAAATAACAATAATTCAACAAAAATCAATAGACAAACATATTGGTCAGTTCTTGAAAAGTGGTGTCACGAGGATGCAAGATGGTAAAACAACAGTATACTTTGGTGGATGAAACCTACCCAAAGCTTAAATTTTCAGCCAACTGTCATTTATTAATTATCCCTAAATAACACAGGATATTTCAAAAGTTGACTTTATAGAGTAAATAAGGTGCTTTCACTCTGCAAGAAGACTACAAATTCCACCTTAAGATGAATTAACTTCATATACCAATGAGTTAATTTGGATTACCTATGAGCTGTTCACCTCCAATTACAGATACTTAAGTTTCATAAAGAACAGTATACCCGTCGACATCAGTTTGCTTTACGCTAAACCTTCTGGACCTATCAATTATAAACATCAAAGAACAAAAGTATGCACAGTACCCGCGCTTATTTTTTGGTGTTTCAACGGCAGTCGTATCCAGATACGGGAGAGCGTTCTCCCATACACCGATACTCAACTCACTCATTCCAGATTCATACCGTGCAAATATTCAAAAATAACTTAGTACATTTTCCCCCTCAAGATCCGTGCTAGATCCATTTTTTGTCTGCATAAAGACATTTCACCCTATCCAGTCGCAGAGAGCAAGATCCGGAAATAGGATAAAGAATCGTCCACAAAGAGATCGAGCTGTTTTGGAAGGGATTGAACGACTATAATAGATAAGGGGGGAATAGGAGAAACCTGAGTTGCCGCATCCGACGAGGAGGAGGCGGTGGTGACGGCGGAGGTAGAGGTCGAAGAGTGGAGACAAGCTTTGGTACTTCTGGTACCAATCGAAGGCACCCTGGTCATTGCTGTATCTCTGATCCCAGTAGGAGGCCTCGCCGTAAGCGTGCGTCGTGGCCGTAGTCGCAGCGCCGGGAGTCATCGCTCCGACCCGCTCGCTTTCGCTCGTCGTCTCCTTCTCTTGGATGATTGCAGCGTTTCCTAACGGATAGTGGAAGCCCAAATAGGCCCGTCTTAGCAGTGGATTAAAGGAGAGTGTTAAAATTATAAATTCAATTAAAATATTATAAATTAAATAAAATAAAAAACTGCATATAAATTATAGAATTTGATTTTTACCAATAAATAAATAATTTTAAAAAAATTTATCTACTCATTCAGTTTAATTATATTCAACTTGAATAGTAACAAATCATAATAATATATTAAAGAAAATAATAGTGTTGAAATAATAAGATTTAAGTTATTTTAAGTTAAATATTCGTAATTAAAATTAAGGTAATGAGTTAGATATATGCCTTCTATATAGAATATGTCATAAATTAATATAAAAATTACTATTAGATAGACATATAAAATAAAAAAAATACAAGTGTTTTTAATATTGTAAAATTTATTTTTAACAATAATAATAAAAGATTAAATATATACGGCAAACGTTTTAGAAGTGAAAACCGTTTTTGTAATTTTTAATATATTTTAGTTTTTAAAAGGAAACAAAAAATTAAATAGTTATTACAAAAGGTAAAGGAATAAAAGAATACTTTGTAACCGATTCTTATAAGTGAAAAGCATCATTAGTTTTGTGTTTTAGAAAAAAAGGAGCACTAATCACTTCCTATCATATAGGGGGCTTGAACCGGAAAAATGTTCTCAATTATTCAAGCATATGAACCCGTTGCCGCTTTTCGAATCCAAACCCTAATCCTTAGCCCAACTTCTCCGCCCTCCACCGCCAACACACTCCCTCCCTCCCCTCCGCTTTCTTTGCAACCACATCCTCTCTCTCGCAGTCGTAGGCTTTCCTTACAAGGCATTCAATCCATACATTGCTAGAGACATTGGTGATCTCTAACTACTCTTGTGGAACAACTATGTTGTCCACCGATTCCTCAAAGAGGATCTCGTTCGACCGCCTAATTTGCGATGAGGATTTGGTAATCGTGTACGAGAGGCACGACAGGATTAAGGCCGTCAAAGTGCAGAAGGGTTCGGTCTTCCAGAATAGGTTTGGGGTCTTCAAGCACTCGGACTGGATAGGGAAGCCTTTCGGCTCCAAGGTTTTGAGCAATAAGGGTGGGTTCGTGTTCGTGTTAGCCCCCACGCCGGAGCTATGGACCTTGGTCTTGAGCCACAGAACACAAATTTTGTACCTTGCCGACATTAGTTTTGTGATCTCCTACCTCGAAGTTGTGCCTGGCTGCGTGGTGCTCGAGTCTGGCACGGGGAGTGGATCGCTCACGACCTCTCTTGCTAGAGCGGTGGCGCCTTCCGGCCACGTTCACACATTCGACTTTCACGAACAGAGAGCCGCCTTGGCTAGGTAAGGTATCTATTCGTATGTTGTATTATTAAAAGGTAGTTTTTTTTCTACCATATTCATGTGTTATTGAATGATCGGATTCTTATCAACCCCACCCAACTATCTTCGCTTGTACTAGTGGTGATCGGTTTACAATTTTCTGTTTTCCTTAATACTTTCTGATGTACTGTTTTTTTATTACTATTTGATGGTCTGGATATTCTTTAGTCTAATTTGAGCATATTTGGTTCCTTAAAATTAGTTAAGGACTTTTGATAAGATTTGGAAGGATTACGAGATAATTATAAGATTAATTTCCCTTTCCAACACTCTTGTTCATATGTTGTTTGTACAGATTGTTGTAGGATTACGAGATAATTATAAAATTAAATCCCATTCCAACACTCTTGTTCATATGTTGTTTGTACAGATTGTTGTAGGACTTTGGGGCCATTCTTTGTTCCTGTTGTCCCTTGATAAAATTTTCCTTATAGTTTAATTTCTAGTTGATTTCTTGAGAGATCTTTTCTCTTCAAAATTCGAACTAGAGAAGCACTTTGCAGAGGCATTACATTTATTTCGAATTAGAAGGTCATCTTCCATGACTATTTGGTAACACCTTTTGAATTATTACCAGCATTTCCATGGTAGAAATAAAATTGTAATGTCTGAGAATAAGCCGTGTTAGAATCAATTTGGAAGTGATTTACAAATGCAGCAAGAAGCTTTTTTTGAATTTGAAAGATAATTTTTACAGTTATGATTGTTCTCATTTGGCATAACTGTAGTTTTCCCTCACCTTATGAAGAAATGAATGAGAACAAAAAGATATGGTGTTATTGTTCATACTATTATCTTGCAAATAAATTGAATCTAAGATATAGAGAGTTGTTATTTTATAGATTGAATTAAATTCCTACCTTCAATGGAGTCAATTAAGATGAAGTAGAACTGGCTTCAGGGGTTGGAACTTGGTAGATTTTTTATAGCATTGCATGCATGTTTTTAGCTCTTTGGTGCATGTGGCAATAGTTAACTTGTTTTCAGAAGGTCTGCAGAAGTTCATAGTAGCTTTAATGAACAGAACCTATTTGGAAGGTAATTGGAAATTTGAATGGAGATTTCTCCTTCGTGCAATTTATTTTTTCCAATTATGTTCTTCCAAACAAAAATGATGCACTTTTGTTGTTATTGTGGATATGTAATTGTGTTTGATCAATAAAGGATTATTGTTGACACTTTTTTATGGGAAAGCCTGGTGAATCATTTTTTCAAGTATTTCTTAGTGAACCGCACTTTGTTGATTGTGGGTTTAAATGAACTGGATGCTGATAATAGATATGCATGAACTCTGGACATATACAGCATTGCTTAGAATAACTTTTATCTGCACAGTGAAAGCTTTTGTGATAGTGTAATATGTTATTCCATTCTGCAGAAGTCTTCTTTACTGAAGTGGCTTCCACATTTAATTATCACGTGTTTCACAAAACCTGCATGTTTCTGACCTTCAACATCTACCTGGTGTTTAGATGAACTCTGTGTTCTCATTCTGCATTGTTCGCTCCTTCAGGGAAGATTTTGAGAGGAATGGGATGAGCAGCTTGATCACAGTCACAGTTCGAGACATTCAAGGGGAAGGGTTTCCTGAGGAATTCTGTGGGGCTGCTGATTCAGTGTTTCTTGATCTCCCCCAACCTTGGTTAGCATTGCCATCTGTTCGAAGGATGTTGAAGCAAGATGGTGTATTGTGTTCATTTTCTCCATGCATCGAGCAAGTGCAGCGGTCATGTGATGTTTTGCAATCAGGTTTTACAGGTCATCTATCTTTCACTATCCATTTTGCTCCAAGTAAAGTTCATGTGTTTCTCTTTATCATTTGAGTTTCTTTTTATGCAAATTGATTGAAGAAATATACAGAATTTTCCTTGAAATAGACTTGTTATAGGCTGAAAATAACCTTGAACACTGACTTATTTTGTTCCCTTCCACCTATAACACCACCTATGCTTATATACCCCTGCAGAATATAGGATTGGTATCTGAAGAAGCTCATGCAAATTTATACATTGCCGGAGATCTCATTTGTCTTCAGAGACTTTTCTCAGTTTTAGAATTCCCTTTGTAGTTCGGCTCCTAGTTCCCTGGCATACCATATTTATGTGTTATTGCCTGCATAGTTAACTGCATGAAGTCAAATTGAACATCTCATTTGAAGCAGCATATGCGGAAAAAAATTCGCCAGCTTTTTTGGGTTTGCTTTTAGTTTGTTATAATTGTTACCTTTCATCTGAGTAGCTTCATCATAATTCAAAAATATAAAATTCTAAGCAGCTGACCTGGAATCGCTGATGGTTTTCGGGCTCAGATTCATTTCTTCTTTGCTAAATCCCAGTCTTAGTGGATCATTCTGATTCTTACTCCTGACAACTGTTTTAACTTTCTAATATCTAGATCTTTGGTCACTTTCTAGATATTGATTGATGTGTATCCCATATTTAACTAAAATGCAGATATAAGGACATTTGAGGTTCTTCTTCGTTCTTACGAAGTCCGGGAGGAAAGAATGATGAGAACAGAGGGCGACCAGGATGGTGACCTAGCTGGGCCCTTTTCTCGCAAGAGAAAACAACGCATTCCACATGATGCTAATAATGGTAGCGGTGAGACGACAACAACTACTACTGTTATGGCTAGGCCATGCAGGGAGGCGAGAGGACACACTGGGTATCTAACATTTGCGAGGCTTGCATGCAGCTGACTTTCCATAGATATGATATCTAATTTAAGTGAGTTTTTCACTGAGATGGAAGTGAAAATCATAGTTTCCAATTGCTTGTTATGTAATGGAACTTAGGAATTGATGGGTTAGCGGAAGTCTTGGCTCCATTCTTTGATGAACTCTGTGGTATTAAGGACATCTGCAATCTTATTAATCTTAATAACTTCATATTTTGGATAGGTTATCAATGTTGTTAGACCTGGTTTCAACTTGTCTTGGTTGTTTTCCAACGGACGAAGATGGTGACAATAGAATTCTGAAGTGGTGGTGGTTGCATCAGACATGACTTTCCCTTTGCCGTTAAGGACGGTTCATCTACGGGGTGACTTTCGAAAAAATACATAGAATAAGATAACTAAGTCCAGCATAGAATAAGATAATTATTCTAATTCATGTGTTTAATAATCTTTTTAATATTCACATGCTAAATTTTTTTAATTTATTAGGGAGGGTGCTCATGATGATGATTGATGAAATTAGAATGATTAGGAAAAATATTAGATTGATTATTAAGAGGATATAACAAGTCTCGAGATATGTTAGTTAACGAGGAAGATCGGCAATTGATGACGGTGGTTATTGGTTTGATCTAAAATTGTCTTCATAATGGGTCGGCAGAATTCTCCTAGAAGAGTGGCGGCGTGGCGCTCGTGCATTAATGAGTGGAGACAACACAAATTCAACAGGTAGTCGGATTCCACGAGCTTGTGTCCAAATTTGCCATCATCTTGGGATAGCACCGTAAAGGAACTTGTGCTTAAGCTAAGCAACGCCTTCTGTCACGATTTCAAACTCAGCAATAATTTTTTTATATGATGAACTAAAATCAAAAATAATTTTTCTCTTCTTTGTTTAGAAAAAGAAATAAATAAAGAATAAAAAAGAAAAATATTCATAATAATCTTATTAATGTATTGAATACGTTGTATTATAATTTATTTTAATTAATAGCAACATAAAAAAATATAAATTATTATCAAATATTTTTTTAAAATCAAATATTAATTAAAAAATATAACAAATATAAATAAATTAAAAACATTTTATTGATTTTAAAACTATAGTAGTTGTCATTTATTTTCTTAAGAATATTTGTAAAATAACAATATTAATAAAATTAGACAATATTGTGGGAATAACGTTTCATTTTTAGTATATGTAATTTTTAAGATTTTATATTTTTATATAATTATTACAAATATTAAAGGATGATAGTGGAAAATGTAATAAGGAATATACGAGGAATACTATTAATTTGATTCGGGTGATATATATTCGTCATCCATGAAGAATACTTGTACGTGTTAATCACAATTATGATAATAGTTAACAACTTTGAAGAACAATTCTTAAATTTTTTTATATGCATTTTACTATGTACAAATTTTAAATTCGACCCCTAAATATAAATTGAAGTGTTAATTGGAGCTGTACTCCTTAGGGAGTTTTTAACAAAGTCCCATGCGATAAAATATATTTAAGAACAATTAGAGATTCTTTGAGAGAATTATTCCAATTAACACTTGCATACCGGCGTGAAACTTTTCAACGTGAGCAAAAGCGTCGAAACATAAAGAAAAAGAGTAAATTGCACGGAACCCCACTCGACTATAGTCAATATGCGCAAAGACTACATAAACTATCAAGTGTGCACAGAACTCTCCGCGACTACATTTTTTGTTCAAATAACTCACTCTGTTAGCATGTCCGTTAGTAAGTTAACTGTAAAACTTTCATGTGCGCAGAACCCCCCTCCCCAGTGCCACGTGGCAACAATATTCACCACCCATCTCATCCGACGGTGATCACTTCTTCTTCTACCTATCCCCTTGCCCTAGATACTGCCGTCGACGCTGCCGCCGCCACCACCACCACCACCACCACCTCCTCCTCGATCCCGCCGCCGCCACCGCCGCCGCCACCACCACCTCCTTAAGAAGAGGAAGAGGTCGTCGGCTCCTCCTCCTCCTCGCCGCTGCCGCCACCACCACCACCTCCTTAAGAAGAGGAAGAGGTTGCCAGCTCCTCCCCTTCCTCCTCCTCCTCGAGGAAGAGGAGGTGGTGGAGGTGGTGGCGGTGGCGGTGGGAGGAGGAGGAGGAGGAGGAGGAGGTGGTGGTGGTGACGGCGGCGGGAGGAGGAGGAGAAGGAGGTGGTGGCGGCGGCGGCGTGTCTAGGGCAAGGGGATAGGTAGAAGAAGAAGTGGTCACCATCGGATGAGATGAATGGTGGAGATTGCTGCCACATGGCACTGGGGAGGGGGGGGGGGGGGTTCTGCGCACGTGGAAGTTTTACCGTTAAGTTAATAATAAATATGCTAACGGAGGAGGTTATTTGAACAAAAAGTGTAGTCGCAGGGAGTTCTGTGCACACTTGGTAGTTTAGGTAGTCTTTGCACACATTGACTATCGAGGGGGGTTCCGTGTAATTTACCCAAAGAAAAAAAATATAACAATAAAATTTTCAATGCCTGCTACATACTGGTGCTAGTGGCACTGGTATGCAAAGCGACACAGGTTCGCAGTTTGGCACGGGTTTGCGAGCACGCTAGCCCGCATCCACTCCATTGGCACAGGTAAGTGGGCGTGCGAACCTGCGCCAGCGTGATGCGGGCAAGCGGGGGTGAACCTGTCCAACGCAGCACCCTCTCCCAGGCATAAGGTGGGAGATTTCAATTCCCGCCTCCTGCAAAGTTTTTTTAAATTTTTTTACTTCTATTATATCTACATTCTTCTTCATTTTTTTTCATTCATATCTTATTTCTCTTATTCTCTTATTTCTTTTATCATCTCTTCCTCTATTTTTTCCCCCTTCTTCTTCTTCTTCTTCTTCTTCTTCTTCTTCGCTAATTTTTTTCTTCTCCTTTTTTTCCCGAATATCAAAATTGTTTGAGTCATCAAAATTTATCAATAGGTTAGTGTATGATTTTTTTTCTATTTTATTTTTGAGTCATCAAATTATTTAATTATTTATCTGTTAAATTAAATTAAATTAAATTAAATTATTTTTAAATGAATTAAGCCGGCAGAATTCGAGCAGGCACGCTTGTTTGATTTTTGCCACGTGGCGAAAATCGAGAAGGCATGGAACCACACATGCTCGAATTCCGCTGCACGCTGCGGCGGAATTCGTGACATTTTTTTTTAAATAAAAGAATTTCTAAAGTATGTTTAGATTTTTTTTTAAAAATGTTTCGAGGCCTAAGACAAGCGTCGATGTTAGACTTTTCAACACTTGCACAAGCATCGATAGGTAATATTTAGACGTGTGTTATTAACCATTACTACTTTTCAACCCTTGTGCGGACGTTTATTTTGATACTTTCGGCATGCAGAAGCGTCGATATATTAGGCTAGTTCGACGTCGAATTTTCTCTATTTTATTGTTGCGTAAGTTTACCTCTTAAGAGAATTATTCCATCTTCATTGCTCATGCAGTATTTGATGAATTTTGATGCTAGGATGCAACAGTACAAGGAGCGAGCCCGTTGGTCGAGACTTACACATATATATGGATATCATCTTCTATGAGCTTTATAATTCTTCACACTCGGTTATATATCAATGAAATGAAAGCTTTATAATTCTTTGAGAGGTGAAGATATATATATATATATATCACATATATATGGATATCATCTTTTATGAGCTCCCAATTAATTATGAATAATTCGGTTGGAAATGCTAACACTTCCGCTGCCAAGCCAATTATCGATGATAATTTTATTAATTTTAAATTAAATCGGCTGATGAAATCTGATCAAATCATTTTCGACAACATTTACAGTGGGTGATGACAAAACTAAAAGAAGTGGTTTAAAAATAATATCCACATATAAACTTTTTTACGATGTAATTAAGAACTGATGGAGTGAGGAAGAGAAGTGTCGCTCGCGTTTAATCGAGCACTAAATTAAAGAGCACTTGCACGAATGTGTTGACCGTGTTGCAACTGGACAGACCGGCAAATACAGGCTCTGGATCATGATCCTGCATTATGCATGCAGATGCAGTGCTCGTTTCACAGCGATGGAATTCCACTCAGCCGCCCTGCGTGCAGCGTGCAGCGTGCATGCCAACCCCTATCCACTTCCCCCAACTTTTAATTTATAAAATAAAATAAAATGCATGTCTTCTGCCGGCTTGGATAAAGGTTTTAAATATGTCTACTTTTACTTTTTTAATATGTCAGTAATTAATTAATCAGTGGCCAGAGTTTACACGGACAATTAGAAAGTAGAATTAAGCAGTGACCACAAATTTTGTCGTGGATGATCACGTGATGTGACTGTCAGAACTCAGAAGGGAATTTTATTACTACTACTAATATTCTTTCTTCTCTCTCATGTGCCACGTCGCTCCGTATTGCAGCGGTGAACGCAGGAAAGGTGAATTTGGTGTGACATCACCATGCATCTTCGACACTCCACTCTAAAAAATAGAAATTTGTCCTCCAACAAAATTAAACAAGCAGGGTTAAATTTCAATTTAATCCTCATCTTTTAATGCGAATTGATTTGATTTAAAACTTTAACTTAGTTTACCAAAATTTAAGTTTGATTTCAATTTAGTCTTTGAACAAATACTAATCTGATTTCAATTAAATAAACACTTGAACTATTTGAGCTTGACCTAACAAAATTGAGCTCAAAGTTTGAGCTCGTGATATGCAATTTTGTACACGTGATAAATATAAATAAGTTACATCAGGCTCGTTGGTTATTCGAGTCAAGTCGTATGATACTTGAATTAGTCTTAATTGACTACTTGAGTTCGAGCTAGACTCGACTCATATCGAATATTTGGCAAGTTGGGTTCAAACTATACTTTGAATAGCTTAGCTCACTTGCACCGCTAGCTATGCATTAAAATTTTTGGTCCTAGGTGAAGTACGAAGAGCTTATAAGCTCCATAAAAGACTACGATCAATCATATTTTTTACAAAACAAAAAAGTGAAGATACTATAGCTATATTATATACTTGAAAATTAATTATATCTAAAATATATAAAAATATTTTTAATATTTTTATATAAAATGCAGACATTTTGATATTAACATGAACTACTGTAAGATATATATGATCTATTTATTAACATATTATAAATAACATTAAATAAATAAAACACTATAATATTATAATTAATGTTTTCAACATCTTAAATGATCTCAACAAATAAAATATGAAATTATCCGAAATATTTTAAAATATTAAAAATAATTTAAATTACTGAAAAATTAAATAATATCTAAAATATACGAAATTGTTTGATTTAAATATATTTGACTATTTGAATATATAAAAATAATTTTGAAATAATTTAAAATATATTATATTTATATATACCATATTTAATATTATTAAAATATTATGGATATTTTAACTTTCAACCTATATATTTAGAACCTTAGAATAACTTCTATATAATTTTAATTTTAATATAGTAAAATATAAAAATGTTATTGTATTAAAATATATGAAATCATGCAAAATTGATAGATAATGAACAATATATTCTATTTCGATATAGTATGGAGTGTTTTGGTTTTAAAATAATTTTATCTTAATTAAATCTTTTATAAATTAAGCTCTCCTTTTCTAAGATTTTCTTTATTTTTCTTTTTCAAATTACTTAACTTAAATTACAGGCACTTAACTTACTTAGGTGAGTGGGGTTTGATTATCTCTCTACGCATACCTTTTATCACCGTACCTTTTATCTCCCTAATTAATATTTTACGTGCATATGAAAATTTCAGTGGCTAGCGAATAAATCTTAATAGATTCTAAATTCTAAACCCTATTATCTCTCTAAACCCTAGAGGACTCCACCAGGAAGATCCTCTATCACCGTACTTTTTGTTTTGTTTTGTGCGGAAGACCTTACACACTTGCTTTATAATGGAGAGCAAAATAATAGAGTGTGGGGGGTGGCAGATCAGTAGAGCATGCTCATCTGTCACCCATATGCTATTTGTTGATGATTCCATTCTTTTTTGTAAGGCTAATGAATGTCACTGTAGAAACCTAATGGATATTTTACATGCCTATGAAAATTTCAGTGGCCAGTGGGTAAATCTTAATAAATCCTCAGTATTCTTCAGTCGTAATACTCCTCAGTCAATCAGGGAACATTTGGCGACTCTTTTACAGGTTCCTTATGTGGGAGTTCAGGATAAATATTTGAGACTGCAATCGATGGTGGGACGGTCTAAAAGAGCAGTCTTTAATCATGTTAAAGAAAAGATGACTAAGAAACTTAATCACTAGAAGATATCCTTATTATCGGCTAGCGAGAAGGAGGTTCTTATTAAAGCAATTGAGTCAGCCATTCCTTTATATTCTATGGGCTGCTTTAAACTTCCTGAAACTCTACTTGAGGAGATTCAGAAAACCATGGTTAGTTTCTAGTGAGGTCAGAATAGCACTGAAAGGAAGATGCACTGGATCGGGTGGGATACTTTATGCCGGGTAAAATCAGAAGGTGGTCTAGGATTTAAAGACTTAAAGACTTTAAATCTTGCTATGCTTGACAAGCATGCTTGGAGGCTTATAACTAGGGAGCACTCTCTATTTCACAAAATATTCAAGAATAAGTATTTCCTCCATTGCTCTTTTTTGCATGCTATACTGGGACATAATCCTTCTTGGGCATGAAAAAGTATTTTGGAAGGAAGACGAGTGATTGAAAGAGGCTTAAAATGGCAGATCGAAGCTGGCCGGGTCTGAAGTTTGTGTTCATTATGATCCCTGGATTTCTCATTGTCATCTTTTTACCATTCCTTATGAGGCTTGTCTAATACTGATTTTCTCTTGGTGAGGCAGCTTTTGAACATGAATAGAACTTAGAAGGAGGACTTGATTAGACAGTCCTTTTTTCGCTTCGTAGCTGAAGGTATTCCACAAATTGTGCCTACTAACCATGAGTATAAACTCATATGGGCGAAGGAAAAGAAGGGTGTGTATACTGTTGCATCAGGCTATTCTATTGCTTTTAACTTCTTACATCCTCCTGTTATTGCGGGCCCCCCTATTTTGGCAAATAAAGACCAGTGGCGCTCGGTTTGGGATCTTAAAGTTCCTTCTAAAGTTAATGTCTTGCTGTGGAAGTTGATGCATGATGGCATACATGTCCATCAATAATTGATCGAGAGATTGTTTTCCTCAGGTTGATGATGTTTGCCCTCGGTGTGGTAGTGTAGGGCAATATGTGGTGCACTGTTTCTTGCTTTGTTCTCAAGTCTCACTCATTTGGCATAGACTGAATTTCTTTAGATCTTATTGGGATCGTTCTTTGGATTCCTTTTGTAGATGATGGATGAAATTGAATAGGAAATTAAAAGCTACAGCCAATTGGACCAAGTCTATGACTCTTATTGCTTTTATTCTTTGGCGTATTTGACTTGCTAGAAATAAAAAGGTGTTTGAAGATACAGATACAAGCCATCTTCAAATATGGATCTTGGCTCACACACTTGCTGATGAATTTGGTCGTCGGCACACTAACCTTTTATCTATTTTTTAAGAACAATTCTTTGTATTTGTGATTTGGGAAACCCCCTCTATGTCTGATTCCTTTTGGATCATTGTATCGAACCCCTTTTTTGGAAATTATATATATATATATATATATCTTTGTTTAAAAAAAAGTGGGGTTTGATTATACATTAGAGTAGTATTTTTTTCTCCAAAGATAGCAGAATTCATTCCAAGTAGAGTTATAATACGACCAATTACTAGATCTGATAAATATCCAAGATCGCTTGCACATACATGAATGATGAACAAACCAACATTACAGATGCACAAGGCGAATACACTACCACATAAACTGAAAAATACGCATTAAGCGATTATACAAAATATTACTATCAATTGTGCTACAATGGTATTGCCATTGGTAGCGTTTAATATAGGGGTGTGCATGGGTACCGGGTAGACCTGAGACCAGTTGAAACCTACCTGATCGGCTAGGCTTCGATAGACTCGAATTAAATTCGGGTATGGTCTAGAAAAAAATTAAGGAATCAATTAAAATTGGTTTCGAGTCAAACACATTGGATACTCAGAACCGGAACTAGAATCGGTACCAGAATCGGTACTCGAAACCTGTATCTAGCTAGAACTTGTAAATGAATAGGTTTCAAAGAGTACTCGAAATCTGTACCATGGAACCTGTAAATGAACATATTCCAATAGAGTACTTGAAACCTATATCTTGGACCTATAAATGAACAAGTTTCAACAGAGTACCCAGAAATTGTAAATGAACAAATTTCAACAGGGTACCTAAAATATGTAAATGTACAAATTCCAATATGATACCAGAACTTGTACCATGTAGTACAAGTTTAGGGTAAAATTCGGTTCTAAGTTCCAACGCGGTAGAATCATGGCCCAAAATCTAGAAATTGATTCTACATTCGCTCAACCTTAGTTTAATAAAGTAAAGTGCATGTACTTGAGTTATAAGCTCAGTGCGTGTAAAACGTACCAGCCTTTTTTTATAAACAATTAATCACAGCACCTAAAAATATATCTCATAATCTTTTTTACTCGTAGCTATCTGATTAATTATATTTGAAATTCATCTACTTCCCAGCCCTGCTTGAATGAAATAATTAGAAGAAATTCCATCTAAAAAAAGAAAAGCACTTGCATGCAGCTGAAAACAATACATGCATTACTTGTGACATATCTTCTTCCAGAAAAAAAGAAGAGAAAAACTTGTGAGTTGCGACATATCTCAAGTGAGCTCATTACTTGTAGTTGCTCATTGAAATCGAAAAGTCATCCTCCTTTCTCCCTTTAATAACTTCAAATTTGGTCCCAGGAAAGGTGAAATGGAAGGCATACAACAACAGTTCAAGAACATGGGGCTGCTCGATCTCCCACCCACGATCTGCATCACCCTAACTTTCCTCCTCCCCCAACTCACCTCCATTTGCACTCTCCACCTTCTCAAAAAGCCATGCACGCATGTAACTGGGTCGGTTGCCTCCATTAAAGTAATCCATGGCGCAGCAGCAGTACAGCCACCATGGAAAGCATTTCTCTCAATTAATTCCTCATCATATATCCTATATATAAAAATGTCACTGCCAACCTTTCAGATCCTCCATCCCTCCTCCTCGCTCGCATGCAATCTCCTCCATCAGGCGCAGCCGCAATCCCCGAAAGCGAGTGCTTGGCTTCTCGTGTATAAATACTCGCAGGATTTCGCATTTGTTCCAGCACATTTGTCATCGTCCTCAAACATGGAGCTCACGAGGATGCTCGCTCTGCTTCTTGTAATTGTCCTCTTCTCCTCTTGTAGTCTTGTGCATGGGAGAACTTATAACATAACTAAGCTCAGTATTGCCGAGCCTCCTATGGCGGATCCTCCAACCTCCATTGCTCTCCTTCCTTCTCCTGCGCCTGTCGCACCGCTTTTGAACTTGAACTCCACAAACTCAACTACTTCTCATCACTCTTTTCCTCCTCCGGAGCCGATCAATGCAGGTTATGGGAATTCGACGAACTCGACTGCTACACTTCCTCTTCCTCTTCCTCCTACAGATCACTTTAGTGGGAATTCTACAAACTCGAGTAGCAGAAATCCTCCTCCCATTTCCCCTCTTCCTCCTCCTTCGCCAGTCGCACCGGCTCTGAACTTGAACTCCACAAATTCAACTACTTCTCACTCTTCTCCTCCCCTGGAGCCGATCAATCCAGGTTACGGGAATTCGACTGCAACACTGCCTCTTCCTCTTCCTCCTGCAGATCACTTTAGTGGGAATTCTACAAACTCGAGTAGCACAAATCCTCCTCCCATTTCCCCTCTTCCTCCTTCTCCTTCGCCAGTCGCACCGGTTTCGAACTTGAACTCCACAAACTCAACTACTTCTCACTCTTCTCCTCCCCCGGAGCCGATCAATCCAGGTTATGAGAATTCAACTGCTACACTTCCTCTTCCTCCTACAGATCACTTTAGTGGGAATTCTACAAACTCGAGTATAACAAATCCTCCTACTATTTCCCCGCTTCCTTCTCCTGCGCCCGCGCCGGCGGCTGCGGAAGCAGGGAGTGACGGGAATTCAACAAGCTCCGCCGCTCTCTACGACGTGCGAGCCTTCGGAGCAGTCGGCGACGGAATCTCCGATGACACGGAGGCATTCAAGGCGGCGTGGGACGCAGCTTGCCAAGAAGGGCCCGGAGTCATCGTCGTCCCTCGGGGGTACTCCTTCAAGATCCGGTCCATCCTCTTCCTCGGCCCTTGTCAGAGCGAGCTCACACTTCAGGTTTGCTACATGGCGACTACGTTCGTGTTATTCTATTATTGAGTCCAATTAAAGCGGCATTTATGCTCATTTAGCTGAGTTGATTTTCTTCTCTATGAAGGTTGATGGGACGATCGCGCCACCGGATGGTCCGGACGAGTGGCCGCAGAACACCAACAGGAAGCAGTGGCTTGTGTTCTACAGAGCCAACGGGCTCACGCTTCAGGGAAGTGGACTCATCGATGGAAAGGGAGAGAAATGGTGGAACCTCACCTGCAAACCTCACCAGGTATATATATGTGAAAAGTAGGAAGAACAGGAAAAGTTCATCTTTTGAGCACGAGGAACACGAAAAGTTATTACAATTTATACTCATAACCAGCAGAAAATTAATTCACATCATCTTCCCACCTTGCAGGGTAATGGCACAAAAACAACTGCCCCCTGCGACAGCCCGGTGGTAAGCTTAACCAAATCAATCAAGCCTCAGTAATTTCATCTGCTCTCAATGCTCGATCAATCTGAACAAAGCATTTCTTTGCAGGCTTTGAGGTTCTTCAGCAGCTCCAATCTGGCAGTGCGCGGGATCAGAGTCCAAAACAGCCCCCAATTCCATTTTCGCTTCGACAACTGCAGGAACATAACCGTAGACTCGATCTCAATAAGCTCACCGGCGCTCAGCCCCAACACCGACGGCATTCACGTCGAGAACACCGACACCGTCAGAATCTACAATTCAGTTATCGCTAATGGTACTTCATCAGAATCTCTATCATCTTCTCAAACTTCTCCCTTTTCTGCACATCCTAAGCTTGCACTGGTACATTCTGCTCAACAGGAGACGACTGTGTGTCCATTGGAACCGGCAGTTTCAACGTCGACATCAGAAACGTAACATGTGGGCCGAGCCACGGCATCAGGTAATTAAATTGCTAATCTTTGAATCTGTTTCAAATGATCTTGTATTTGCTACTGAATCAACCTCCATGTTCAGCATCGGAAGCCTTGGGAAGGCGAACAGTAGAGCCTGTGTAGCAAACATAACAGTGAAGGACTCAGTGATACGGCACTCCGACAATGGGGCGAGGATCAAGACATGGCAAGGCGGTTTGGGGTCGGTCTCGGCGGTGCGCTTCGAGAACATACGCATGGATACCGTCCGGAATCCGATCATCATCGACCAGTACTACTGCGACCCTAAGCCATGCAAGAATCACACGAATGCAGTTTATGTTTCGGACATTTCCTACTCCAACATCAGGGGAACGTATGACACCAGGAGCCCCCCCATGCATTTTGGGTGCAGTAGCACAGTCCCCTGCACCAACATCACTCTCTCAGGGGTGGAGCTCTTTCCGGCCAAAGGGGTGTTCATATCAGACCCATTTTGCTGGAATGTGTACGGCGCCACCGCGGCGCTGACAATTCCTCCTGTCTCGTGCTTGGTGGAAGGATTTCCAACTAGTATCATGCAGGCTGATTCAGATAAATGCTATTAATTAGATAAGGAAGATGAAGATGCAGTCAATGCAAGTAGAGGAGAAGATGTAGAATTTGTATATCCAAGTAAAGGCCCCAATCTATATATACTCAATGTAACACTAAGCTTGTACTATATGTAATGATGCTCATGGAAGCCCTGATTTATATTTACAGGTTCAACTTAATAAAAAAACATTCTGAATAAAGATTATACTTTTAAAGATGTTTAGCAAATATTTGTATGTTTTCACTCTTTTCTTCTTTTACATCATGGATATTCTTTAGTTCAAAGGTACAGAAGAGAGTGGTACGTAGCTAGCTTTAAGATTGCGAATTAGTGATAGAAAAAAGACAGTGAAAAGAAAAAAAGCATTCTCGTTTGGTTCTATTTTAAGAAATTAACACTGGATCAGTTTGAGTTTTCATAAAGCTAAATTTTTTAACTCAGTACTTGAAATGATTAGTGAATAGTGAGTGATCCACAGTTAAGGCCAAGTACTATTTTCTAACTTGCGTCTAAAAGGGGAATGACTTTATATTCTTGAATGATAACTGCAGTGAATGATTTTTTTTTGACTAAAAGCATAGTATTCGATTCATGAGTAAGAATTGAATACAAGGGGGAGAGGAGGAGAGGTTAAAAGTTACAATCTTAAAACTTTGACGAAAAAAGAAAAACAGAAAAACAGATCCAGAAATTGGACCAATATTTTAAAAAAGCACTATACAACCCCATGAACATCAGTGAAAGAGAGCAATGAGGCAGTGAAAGCTTCAACTCCTCGTGAGGTTTCTTCAAAACACCTTAGGTTCCTCTCATGCCAAATGTACCAGCTCCAGACTATCAGTAACCTTGTTCTTTTTAGAGTAGATTGCAAGTCCAGATTCGATCTCAAATCTTCATGCTTCCAAGTATTTTCAAAGAAGGGTATTCCCAACAGATTGAGGTAGCGGCGCCAAGTGTCCCGAGAGAATTGACAATTGTTGAAAATATGGTTGTGAGTTTCTTGCTCCAACTCACAGAGTGTACAATTTGTGTTGATGTTCAGCCCCCATGAAGCTAGTCGCACCCGAGTTAGCAGTCGTTTGCGAATCCAGATCCAGCCAAAGATTGAAACTTTTGGTGGAAGTTTGGTTTGCCAAATGAGCTGATGTGAGGGGTCTTCCAACCCTCGATAGTTCAAGATTCGGTAAAGTGATTTAGTCGAGAAAACCTTATCAGCCCCCCATTTCCAACTGTATAAATCATCACCACTTGTGCCTTTTATAGGTTCCAGCTCGAGTAATAAAGCTTGAGGGAGTGCAGGGTGCAAATAGTTGTAGAAGGAAATATTCCAGCCTTCAAAATTTCCTTGATCATCCAATATTCTAGCATCCGCAATGTTGACATTAGGATCAGTAGCAAATCTGAAGAACTGAGGAAATCGGGCAGCCAAGCATTCACTCCCACACCACGGTTCGAGCCAAAGCTTGATTCTTGTTCCGTCTCCAATTGAGTAGGAGATAGCACACCTAAATATATATTGCAATTTGATGATATGTCGCCAAATTGGCGAAGCATGATGAATGTTCCAAGTATCATACCAGTCTCCATGACCCCCAGAAGTTGCTCGGATAATGTCAATCCACTGAAGGTCAGTCCGCGTGATGTATTTCCAAAGCCATGAGCCTAACCGAGCAAGATTGTGGTTATGTAAGTTGAGAATGCCCAAACCACCTTCGGCTCGAGGGCAAGTGATGGAGTCCCATCTGATTAGGCATTTACCTCGAGTAGAGATATTTTCGGCCCCCACCCAATTTTTTTTTCTTCTGCGGCAGTCTATTTTTTTGATCACCCAAGAAGGCGCTTTGAATATTGATAACATATAACTGGGTCCACTAGAAATAGTGCTATTAATAAGAGTTAAACGTCCCACCCTTGAGAGAAGTTGTCCTTTCCAGCCACTGAGCTTGTTGTTGATCCGATTAATGAGTGGCATCCAATCAGCTTTATGAAGGTTGCCAATCCGTAGGGGAAGGCCAAGGTAGTTTAACGGAAAGACCCCCGAGGTGCATCCAAAAAAGTCTGCTGCTGTTTGAGCCGCCACCGAATTGCCTTGCAAGTGTATTACACAAGTTTTGTTTGGGTTCGCTTTTAACCCCGAGGCCAAGCCGAAACAGCGAAGCAGGAGCCTTAAGTTGTAGAGGGCAGCATCACAATTTGTTGAGAATAAGATCAAGTCGTCGGCGAAAAGTGAGTGAGTGACACCCCTTGGAAAGTGAGAGCTGAGAACACCTTCAAGCAACCCATTAGCCACCCCCTTGTCCAGCAGTTTAGAAAGGCAGTCCACTGTCATATTGAAGATGTATGGGGAAAGGGGATTTCCTTGACGAACCCCCCTTTTGTGTCGAAACATTGGGGTAGGCTCGCCATTGACCACGAGGGAAGAATCCGTAATGAGAAGGTTTTTAATCCATTCAATCCATCGTGTGGGAAAGCCCCGGACATACAACATCCGTAAGATGAAACCCCAATTGAGGGAGTCGAAGGCCTTTTGAAAGTCTACCTTGAAGAGGAAACCATCCTCTCTTGCTTTATGACAACCCCAAACGGTTTCATGAACATTTAAAAAACAATCAAGAGCACTGCGTCCAGCTGTGAATGCACCTTGTTGCTTGCTAATGAGATTGTCCATAAAAGGTTTAATTCTCTGCGCAAGTGCCTTGGAGAAAATTCTTATAATGCTATGTTCAAGGCTTATTGGCCGAAAGTCCTCTATGATACGAGCACCTGGTTTTTTTGGAATGAGAATAATATGAGCTTTATTCACCTTTTGGATCTTGACTGGATGTGAATGAAGTTCTGAGAATATAGCAATGAGATCCTCCTTGATGGTGTCCCAAAAATGCAGGAAAAACTCATTAGGCACCCCATCTGGGCCCGGTGATTTAAATGAACCCAATTCCCGAATGGTTTGAAGTATCTCATCCTCAGTGAAGGGTCGATCCAAATCCATGAGTCCCAGTTGTTGATCGAAATGGAGAGAATCCCAATTAAGATCAAGCATTGGGTGAGTAGAGGTGCCTAACAATGTCTTGTAGAAGCTCCTAAATGCAGTCCTGATGTCACTTGGATCATTAAGGGTTCCATTATTTGTGTCAATGATTGAAATCCAATTTGTTTTCTTTTTTATTGAGGCATATTGATGGAAAAAACGGGTGTTCCGATCTCCAAAACGCACCCATCTTTGTTTAGCTCTTTGGCACCCATCTCCTAACTGCAGTGAATGATTACTTTTCATACAAATATTATTAATTGTTTTAATGAATTGAAATATGATCCAACTTTTAGGTTCATATAAAAATATGATCCAGTCTCAGAAGAACTCATAGGTTTAAAAGATTTCCTTTTATCTTTTTCACATGCAGAGAAAATCCCAATATTATGAAACCTTCACAGCTATAAACTGCTCCCATAATCCTGGTCCCATCAAAATGAGAAAAAGGTGCAGGTTTTTTACTTCTTTATGAAAAGCTCAAAGCTGATATGCTACCATCTGTATCTGAGTGGGTTCTCACTGATGTATATGCAACTAATGAGCAACTCCAGAACTTAGATGAGCAATGGTTAGTGATGTTCTATACTGATGTTAATTATTATATATACGTATATATGTACTTGAATTGATCAAACTGATGATCGAACTAGTGGCCAATAAGTTCAATGTGCTATGGGAATCCACAAACACTGGTGGTGAGTGCGAGGGAAGTCAAGGCAAGTCTTGTTGGCGAACCGAAAGCGATGAGGGAAATGCGGGAATAATTGTTCTTCGCACTCTCTCAAATACAGTACATGCGCATTTGCTACTTCTAATAATGATGATGGCAATGCGCTTAGTAAGCTGCTTCTTGTGGGCCAACGCATGCTCCAGAACTCCAAAAGCAAGCTCCTCTCACCATCCTTCGTTTTGTTGAACGGCTCTCCTTGAAAAGCTTTGATTGGTAACATGGACTGTACGTGGAAGTAGAATAGTGTGCATTATTTTGGGGGGCTTTCACTCGGTTTCCCCTCATCTTGGGACACCTCAGTATTCCATGCATGCATCATAAATCTTGGGATAAGAAGATGTTAGTCAGTCAAGGAATATAATTTTACCCACATAAATCTGTGGGCCTGCTCTCATGACTTCTTCATTCCTCAATTCCTCCTTCCAACTACTAGAGGGGTTTAGGAAGAGCAGCTTCCTAATTTTACCCTGTATCAAATACCTTGCATATATGATCATTATTCTTTGCTCATTCTCCACGAGCATTGATTTTGTTTGCACACTTGCAACCGATAAGATCTTTCAGAATGACATTGTCAAACTTGAAGTCTACTTTTTGCACTTCTTACTTGCATGCAGCAGCCAGCAGGCAGTACATATAAATTATATAATACATTGTATTTAGGAGAAGCTTGTTTTGTCCCCTTCTCTAGTTGAGATAAGTCGGTGATAATGAGTTGACCTTTGACAAAATTAAAGCAATTAACATCACAACTTGGCTAATGGCTACAAAAATCTGATCCCTTCTGTTGAGGTATAACTTCAGCAGAACAAGATTAACAATCACGCATGCATGACTCCTGAAGAAAAAAGGGTTAATTGATTTTGTTTTTGTTTTTTTCCTTCATCAATCTTTGGTTTCCAAATAATGCATCCTAAAGCAACGAGTTAGGACCACATAAATATAGGAAATCCACAAACCATGCACATATATGGAATAAGTGTAGTGGTCCTCACCAACAGCAATCATATATTCACATGGAATATGGAATAAAACTTATGTGCAACCGTAGCTAGGACTGATCATTGGGTCGGGTCAACCCAATGAACCCGAGAACCCGACCCGACCCGACCCGACCCAACCCAACCCAACCTATTTGGGTCGGGTCTCGGGTTCTAGACTTTGGGTTGGATTTAAGAGGTGAAAAATCTTGAATCCAACCCAATCCGATTAGTTTTGATCAAATTGGATCAATTTTTTCTCTAATACCTGATCCGACCCGTGAACAACCCTAAGCACAACTACACAGAAGTTCTGCTCCTATGCTGAGATGACACATGTCCCGGCACAAATTTTGAAGCAGGCAACAACGATTTAGAAGGTACAATGTAAAGTTCTTTTTGATTTTGCCAAATTCCCTCGTTTGACAACCAAGATTTCATCATTTTCTAGTCCACCAAGCGTTCATTAGAGGCCTTAATTAAAGGGCGATTTTCATATATGGCTCATTTGAATAATGATTTTTTTAAAATGACTTCTAATATAAGTTTAACAAAAATTGGCTAAGATAATTGTTTTTGGACAATATTGTTCCTATATGTTCAATGTCTAAGTCAACATTCCGCCCACTCTCACAACATCCCGCCCGTTGTTATAACATCTCATTCATTCTCAAAACAACCCGCCCGCTCTCACAACATTCCGTCCGTGGTTATAACATCCCGCCCGTGATTATAACATCTCATCCATTCTCAAAACAACCCGCCCACTCTCACAACATCACGTCCGTAGTTATAATATTTTGTCAACTCTCACAACATCCCGTCTATTGTTATAACATTTCGTACACTCTCACAACATCTTGTCTGTGGTTATAACATTTCATTTACTCTCACAATAACTCGTCTGTGGTTATAATTAACATTTTGTCAACTCTCACAACATCATGTCTCCTTTATAGCATCCAACCCACTCTCACAACAAGTCATCGCGTCCAAAACATCATCTCGTCTATAACATTTCGCCTAGATCTAACATTCCAACATCTCACAAGCATACCCCAACCTCATTCTAAGATGTAGAACCTAAACTAAAGTTAAATGAAGGATTGATTTCCTCGCTAGGGCATTGAACCCTTGCTTCACAAAACAACGACATAGACTATATATAAAAAAAATGACGCTGGCAAATTGAAATCGAGCAACATTGAGTTAGTAACGAGCGATGAAATCCAACAATTCTTGGAACGTAGATTAAGGAGAAAACATCATCAAAACTGGAATGCAGGTTGAGGAGATCAATGCGGATTCAGAATGACAAATTCAAAATTTTTGGAGCGTGACTTGTTTTTTTGGACAAAATTGACATCTTTTATCTTGGGTTTCAAGGTTTTAAAAACAGGATCCAAGGATATTTTTGTCCAAAACAAAAAATTGATCTTTTTAAAAAGCCTTATATCCCAAAAGGGCCGCTCCTTACAATTTTCTCTTAATTAAAATATAGTTATAATTTTATTCTTGATAGTACTTATAATTTCACCATTAATATTAAAATATTATTATTTTAATTTTTTTATGCATAGTATTTAGTTGGTATATATTTTTGTTTACCGGTTCCTTTTTTATTTCATTCTTTTACCTCCTCTCTTTTGCTAAAAGAATTCCAAATAAATCCTCAAAATATAATGATCAATTCAACTACCAATATGTTAGATTGAGTGGTTGGGCAAGGCCTTCAATTTAACATGAAAAATGATAATAATACATTGTTTTGGTTTGGCTTGTGGTCAAAATATAGAATTTTGTTTGTCTCATGGCCAAAATAAAAAATTCTAAGCAAAAATTTGTCGGTGACGGGAATATCAATGGAGAGGGTACGTATTGAATGATGGTAAAAGATGATTGAAATAATTAAATTTCATTTACTTATTGAACTTAGAAGACCACCATCCCTTCCACGAATATTAATACACCAAATAAGGTTAGAGATTCATGCTAAACTTATATTATTTATGACCGTTCTCTCTCAAATTCAGACCTCGAAGGATTAGATCTCTTAAAAACACCAACAAAAACAGGTCCAAGTACGAAATCATCATGTTATGGAACTCAAAAATCTGGCACGAACATAATACACGATGCTTTGATAACACTAATCGATCATTTATCGAGTTAGTTATTGAGGGCATGAATCTTGTGAATTTGTGTAAATAACTTCCTTTACTCCCACTTGTGCAACTTCTTCTAATTCACCCTCTCCCTTCTTGTATTTATCAAAACTTTTGATAAATGCAAGCATTCTTTACTCAAAAAAGACCATAAGCTATCAAAGTGTGCACTCGACTACCATACACACTCTCTTGCTAAAAAAATTGTATGTTAAAGGAGTGTAGAATCTAATTTTGACATATTCTTAATTATACCAAATGACGGCGTAAGCAAATGATGGTTGGGTAATGAGATATTACATGAGGACATCGATCATGAAAGCATTATCTGGGAGTTATTATGCAAAATAATATGATTCTGCATTGGAGAGTTCTCATTCAAGATATATTATTGACTCAGATATACTTCCTCATTAAGGACATGTTTGCTTTATAAGATAAGAAATAGATTAATATTCATTGTTAGTTTAGTGCATGAATTAGAGAAAAATGAGAATAGAAGAATATAATATTTATACTATATCTGATGTACATCGAATTTAAAAAAATCATATTTAATCCTCTGTCATTTATATCTAATTCAATTTTATCTTATCCAATGAAGCAAACATATCATAAAGAGTTAGTTTTATCTCATTTTTTGTCATAATTTTATCATAATATTCGGCTATAAAATAAGTAAATATATTTTGGAATCAAAATCACTTAATTGAACTCAAATTTTTTTAAGTAATTAATTTTACATTTTAATTGAGTTTATGCTATATTATCTTTTTTTTTTGGTAATATACTATTCATGAGAAAGGAAATTGCATCCAAATAGAATCTTGAAAATGGGCTTACTGATGGGCTTCATCATGTGTACACTTAAAAAAACCCTCATCAAGTTTTAATATTAATATATATATAATAGGATGGCAAAATTGCCCAGATATCTTGAATTTCCCATACAATATTCATTTTAGAAGGTATTTTAATTAACTTGTTCTAAAAAAATCAGATGTAATCACGTAACAAATGGATAAAATATATTTTAAATAATTATTTTGCTAGAAAATGACACGTAGTGGTATACCCTAATGATGAGATTGAATTATTAGTCCTTTGGAATATTACGTATAAAATTAGAAAAAAAATAAAGGAATCGAATATTTCTCAAAAAGAGGAATCAAATAAACCAATGAACAGTTTGAAAATTAGGATATATTCATGTAATAATATTGTTATTTATTATTTTCATATCCAATCAGTAGTATATATAGCAGTCATTTTCTGAAATGAATGAGTTTTTTTTTGAATAAATCATTTTTGTCGTAAGAATGTTGGCTACTGTAGGAATGAATGAGTGACCAATATCCTTATTAGCATTAAATGGATAGATATATATTGGAAATGCAATCAAATCATTGATTGAATTTAATTATTGAATGATCGGTGTCATAGCGCAATTATTCATTAATGTTTGACAAGTTTTTCAAAATATCTTAACCAATTTGTAATATGACTCCATTTCATTCAAAACTATCGCAAAATATTTTTAAATCATTATAGATGATGTCGACAATAATTAGTATTGTTGAAGAAAATACACATTTTGAGGTATTGTTTGACGAGAACAATTCTCGTAATGATAATTTGTATTTACGTGAATTTTTCTAAACCTAAATTTTCTAAGAGATGATGATCATAATAATCTTTTCAATCATGATTTTACTTTAGTAACCTTTTTTATATCATATGATATAATTATTTGGAGCCCAAATTACTTTGTGGATTTTTTTTTCAAAATCACAATAGCAAAACTAGTATAAAGTCTTTTCTTCCAAAACCATAAGTTAAAAACTTAAATATATATCTAAAATGCCCTTGAAAAATAAAAATTTCTATATTATTTGAATTTTTAGACATTTAAATATTTTTGAATAAAATGACTTAAAAAGAGATTTTTTAAAATCATGCATAGCATAAGTTTATTTTCAACCATTCATATCAGTACTTTATTATTTCTATTTTTGACTAAATACAATTTTTGTTTTAAATTTTTTTTAGCCACTTAAATATAAATAGCTAAATTGATTATAAATTTGAAGTAATAAATTATTTTTGAATCATTTGTGACAAAAAAATTATGATTGAATAGTATATATGAATAATTATTTTTTAAGGCATTTATAGACATTTGAGCAAAAGTCTTTTAAGTGATTCTAAATAAAATATTTTTTGATTATGTATAACATGAATTGATTTTTTAGTAATTTCAAAGTAGTTAAATATTTGTGGATAATTTTAAAGTAATATTTTTGTTTGAATTATTTGTGATAGAAAATTATGTTTGGGTGATACAAGGAACTAGTTCCTTGATTTCTTTTGGCATTTAAACACTTTTGAACAATTGTCATTTAGTAGCTCAAAGTGAAGTCTTTTTTGGTTATGCATTATAGGTATTTGCAATAAAATACAATCTCAAAACTTATTAAAAAAATTGAAACCGCTTAGATGAGCTGATGTAATTGACCCTAATGATTAATCATAATGACTACTCATAATGACTACTCAACCGGTTTTGTAGTACCCTAAAAATTTAAGTTTAAGTTTTGAAAAATAAAATGCCAAACATTTTGTTTGTAGTTCTCAAAAATAGCATTGTTACTAATAAAGAACTTGAATTTACTTAAGAAAAAAATAACATAGAAAAAACCAAATAAATTATATGTGATTTATTTATAAGTAATGTGATTTAAGAAAAGCTAGGGGACAAGATGCCATATTGTACCTATCGCGTGAGTTGTAACGTCGGTATCATAGTAGGACCTAGTCATGGGTATGATGAGAGAGCCTATGTGAAAAATAACTGTTTGGAGATGGATTTGAGTTGCTACATGGCTAAAATTCACATACTTTTAACTTGAGTGTGATTTTGAGTTATGTTTTATACTTAAGTTGTGTCTCGATGAGAATGTCAAGACTCGAGGGGGAGAGATTATAGCATCCCATATTAAAACTCATTTGATTGGATAATTAGCTCATCAACATCACAAACCCAAAATACCATCCTAATTACAATGCTTAAACTAAATTTGGTAGTAGTACGTCCATCAAATTTTATTAACCAACACAGTATGTATCCAATTTACTCCCAATACGCGATTAAACCGGGGTTTTATAATTTCTCTCACTTATGTTTGACATTCTCATTTAGACTCAACTTAAGTCTAATACATAGTCTAAAATCATATTCAAGTTAGCGATGTGTGAGACCTAACCTAGTGCTCTAACTAATATCATTTGTTACGACTCACTCAATGGGACGACTGACCCATCAAGTTCATAATCCTAAACTACTAGTCTAATTAAGATGTTTATGCTTAAGTTGATAGTAATTAATACACCCATCAAATCTTATTAACTAACACAACATTTAATATACTTTTGATATTGGACTAAACAAAATATTATGACCATGATTAGTCCTACATTGGAAGTCGTTGGAATTAATTTGTCTTGGTTAATAAGCTAGGCTCGTCGAATGTAGTAGTATAGTATCATCAGTTTTTATATAATTAGGCCATTGGTTAAGGCTCTATGAAATCGATAGATAAATTATTTCATCAAGCGAATCGTAACAACTCGTTTTGATATCGGTCAAGCATATACGATGAAAACTCCGACCTATATCAGCTAGGTGGAGAGAGTCGGTGGAATTGGTTTATAATTACCATCCACGGTTGCCGGAGAACAGACCAATTGAGGACTTAAAAGAGTGTTTGGAACTTCATCTATTATTTTAAACCCCATTATGTAATCTGCCCCGACACACATTCTCCAAAAACACCAACTCTATTTTTATACGTATGCGTAAACATTAATTGAACGATTGAAACCAATACAAGTATGCATGCCGTGCATAAATTGTTCCAACATTTATTGTGACATATCTTGGTGTATGCGGCACAATAATTATTCATATTACAGTATGAATACGTAATTATATGTTATTTATAGCTAATGTCCAACTTAATATTTATGACTACATATATATTTTAATTATTCAGGCTATCCTATAACTACTAATATTGAATGGTTCTGCTATCCAATTTTAATTTTCTTAAGACTATAAATATTTATGAAAGATTTTACTAGATATATAATTGACATAACTTTAGTAAGAATAATTACTTTCGTTGAGAGAAGCCGGTCACTTGAATAGCGTGGAAGCCTTGTCGACTAATGAAAAAAAACAATCTTTCACCTAGAGAGAGAGTGTTTCTAATGAAATTTTCTATATACAAAAACTACTAACATATATATTAGCATTCTTTTACATTAAAAATAACACGCAATATTCTAAAAAAAGAAAATTACTACGTAATTTTTGAACTCAACTAGATTTTTTGCTCCCAAAGTTCCTAAAATAGTATAATATCAAATGGTTTTAATTAATTACTTATTAGTTTTTACCACTCCACACAAATATAATGTCAACATGTGATCGACCCATGGAATATTAATTATATTATTATACTAGAATATAATGATATCATGTTATTGGCACGTGATTCTCTTTCAAATAGTTAGTAAACGGTCTGAATACTCTGTATTTTTTATGATATTCAAATTTTATTTTATATAGGATGGTTTCTAGATTTCGAACTTGAATCCCTATCCTGTTGGGACTTGTGGTGTAGTATACAAGTTTCAAGTATATTGTTGGAATTTGTTCATAATTTACAAGAATATGTTCGAGAGTATAGGTTCTAGGTACCATGTTGGAACCTATTTATTTACAAGTTCTGAGTATCTTACTGGAATCTGTTCATTTATAGATTTCAGAAATATAGGTCGAGGGTACCCTATTGAAATTTGTCGGTTTATATCTTTCAGCGTTCAAGTTTTGGGTACTGATTTCGATTTCAATTTTGGGTACCTGATGTGTTGGACCCAGAATCATAATCGATTTAAATTAATTCCTTAATTTTTGTCTCGAACTCTATTCGAATTTAATTCGAATCTATCCCGATCAAATAAGTTCTAATTGGTTTCGGACCTACTAATTATCCATGCACAACCCTAATAGCTAGTATCAAAAATCAAAATGATTTGCAGAATATTAATCGTTGAGGCCAGCTTTATCACGTGACTCCAGGTGAAACGGAAGCGATTGATTAGGTGATACATGCTGACATGCAATCTATATCTCCGGGCCTCGCAATTTTCTTATTACATGCATGCTATGTATGGGGAGAAAACATAATAAACATAGGCTGTGTCCGATAGCGCGGAAGAAGAGGCGGTGCAAGCAATTCAAGCTGCCAATTGCATGCAGTATAAAGCAAGCGAGCCATGACGCTTAAGATTGATCCATTAATAATTTATATTATATTTAATTAAATTACACAGCTGGCGGTCAAGAAATGGTCCCCACAAAATTACACATCACGTTTTAATTAACGCAGTGGTGGCATGTCCTCCACGCTTTCTGTTACTGCGCTAATCAATCAAAAAGCGCGCGGATATCGTTGCCGAACACCAGGCTCGTTTTCTTCTTCTTCTTCTTCCTCCTCTTTCTCTCTATATAAACAAACCTCCTCTTTTCGTGTTCATTACTTGTAGTCTGTTAGTAGTCCTCTTTTCTTTTCTCCATTGGAGAGAGATAGAGAGATAGAGAGAAGGATGGGGATGAGCGAGTTCATGCCGACGTTGGCCATGGTGGTGCTCCAAGTGGGCTTCGCGGGGCTCAACGTGTTGTCGAAGCTGGCAATGGACGACGGCATGAGCCCCTTCGTTATGATCGCTTACCGGCAGGTCATCGCCGCTATCTTCCTCGTCCCTGTAGCCTTCTTCCTCGAGAGGTATGTAGATATGTGTGTGAATTATCTTGCTTGATCTTTTTGCTTTTTCCTCTTGTGTTCATTGGCTCTTCGTGACTGCATTCTTATGACCTTGTCACGTAGGTTCTTTTCATTTCATCGATGTAGAAAGGATAATAATTAATAAGAGAAGATTGGATGAGGATTTATTATTATTATTATTATTATTATTATTATTATTTATCAGATGACACCGGATAGTACATCAAATTTGTTTTTTTTTTCTTCTATTTATCCTCACTAGTTAACTAGTCATTAGCATATATGAAGTTTATTTGATTCATATAGATATCCTTAAGAAATACAAGGCAATCATTTTTCAATGAATTAGTATTCACTACATAAAACAAATAAAATGTCAGCGCCAAGTTCAATGAGAAACCGGAGCCGGTATCACACCTAAATCAAAATTTTGCTGATGATTACTTCGCTGATTTAGGGGTAAAAATTAAGAAACGAGCTCTTGGATAAGCGGCGATAAAAGAAAAAAAATATTGCAGTATTTTAAAGATACCAGCGCCAGGTGGATAGGCGCCAGTATCAAAAGTTTTAACCTCACCTGAAGTTGGATTTAAAAGTTGATTAAGAGAAAATATCTTCTTCTTTTTAAATTTCAATCAGAATCCTAGTTTGAAATCTTAGTTATGAGTTAATATCATATGTATTATACTTGTAGAAACCTTGATGAGGCAAAAAAAAACTGAGCTTACTATGTGAGATTAATCAATAAAATCATGTAATTCTAGGAAATCGGCGCTTAAATCAATTTCCAATTTTTGGCGCCAATACCCAATTAGCTAGCGTCGAAATTTGGGAAACCGATATAATCCTTCTCCCAATAATTGATGTCGGTAATAAAGGGATAGTTTTTAAAATTTTTTTGTTGCGATTACATTTGCAATTTTAAAAGTTTGAAAGGCTAAATATGAAAAAAAATGTACGTTTATTAATTATTAATTTTGGATTCATTTTATTGAACATGTGCTTGAATTTTGCAACTTTAATTTTTTTCCTTTAATAATTAATTTTGTTCAACTTGAATTTAGATTAATTATTGCAACTTTAATTTCCGATTTTGATTTTGAATATTAACCAGATCCAATATGAAAAACAATGTTCTTGAAATATATATTTTTGCATTATATTTTGATAAAATAACATTAATAACGGATATTCAATTCAAGCCATACCAGGCGTGAAAACTAGGCGTTCATGTTTGGATTGCTTAAAATTAAAAATTAAGAAAATATAGTTTTTTCTAAATATAATTTGATCCATATTATTGAATCTATTGGACAAATTATCTAATTAATCGGAATGGTTCTCTAGAATCGATCAATTATCATCATATTAATTTAACTTGTTTTGCTAATTATTGCTGACGCAGAAAAGCTCGCATGGAGATCACAGGCAAAGTCCTTTTCCAAATCTTTCTTTGCTCAATCTTCGGGTAAGCAATAAGCATCCTTATTTAAGGGATTACGTACACCTACCTACCTATATATTAAATATATACTTAGCCGCTTTGTTTACTATGACGCAGAGCCACGTCCAACCAAATTTTGTACTTTATCGGACTCAAGTATTCGTCGCCCACCATCGCGTGTGCCCTCAGCAACATGCTCCCAGCCATCACCTTCGTCATCGCAGTACCTTTCAGGTATGCATTGATTGATTTAGACAAACTAGCATTCAGCTAAGCATGTGTTAATGCGAGATCGAATGACATAGGATGGAGAGTGTGGGGATTAAGACAATGGCGGGGCAGGCCAAGGTGATAGGCACAGCTCTGTGTGTGGGGGGTTCCATGTTGATGACCTTCTACACGGGCAGCCTCATCAAGATGTGGCCATCCCACATCCACTGGAGGTACGCCGAGGACATGGCGAGCAACGGCGGCGGCGGAGGCGGAAGCCCAGGCTCCCAGAACATGGCTTTCGGTGCCGTTCTCGTCATCGCTAGTTGCTTCACCTGGGCCATCTGGTTCATCGTCCAGGCAAAAATGAGCAAGCGCTTCTC
The DNA here is from genome assembly GCA_034359265.1 of Canna indica. Classification (NCBI taxonomy): domain Eukaryota; kingdom Viridiplantae; phylum Streptophyta; class Magnoliopsida; order Zingiberales; family Cannaceae; genus Canna; species Canna indica. The sequence continues at coordinate 3,338,042 of CP136891.1, forward strand.
ATCTCCTTATACCAGTTCAGCCCTCATGTGCCTCATGGCCAGCGTGCAGTGCGTGGTCATCGCCGCCGGCGTGGAAAGGAAAGCCTCGGCGTGGGCGCTTGGTTGGAACATCAGGCTTGCTGCTTCTCTCTACATTGTAAGCTCATGGGCATTGTTTCAAACACTTGGCGTGCAACTTCGATCATTTCTGCAGCGGCGTGTAGTTGTAATGTTTTCTTGACTTGGATTGACATCGCAGGGATTGGTAGGCTCAGGGCTTGCTTTTGCACTGATGTCATGGTGCATACAGAGGAGAGGACCGCTCTATGTCTCAATGTTCAGCCCATTGCTGCTGGTTATCGTCGCCATTGTTGGATGGGCATTCCTCGATGAAAAGCTTTATGTTGGAAGGTAAATTTAGGGCATTCCTCCAGCTGGTTTGACAACATTTGTCGAGCGCTGACATCGGTGTTGCCTTCTATTTTGCAGTGTGACAGGGTCAGCTCTCATAGTCGGAGGGCTCTACTTGGTGCTCTGGGGAAAGGGGAGGGAGATGAAACAGATAAAAGATGAGGTTGGAAAGGATGCTGAAGTAGAGTACGAGGAAGAGGCCATTGCAGCTATTGGCCTCACCATGCTCGCAAGTCCTCCTCCTGTCTCTGCAAGTCCTCTTCGTGTGACCCGTCATGGCCAACCTTAAGCATCATTACATGTCTATCCGACTCAACCATCGAGTCAAATCAGGAAGATGAAGTCACATTGTGAATCCCAATGTGAGAGAATGCTTGGTTTGTTCTTGATGTGGGGTAAGTCTGTTTAATGCTTGAGTACGATGTCAGGATATGGTGAGAAGAAATTGTCTGTGCATTGCTTCAACTACTGCTAATGCTATCGATAAACAATTGTATTGTTTATTATCTATAAGAACCACTGTTCAAGAAATTTTTGAAAAATCTTCAATGCTGTACACTTATGAAGTATGAAACATTATAATATCTTTATTAGGAAAGGGAATAATCTGTTTATCAATGACCTTCCAAATACACCAAAGACTACATCATAGTGGTATATTTGAATCATATTTCAAGTTGATCAGTATCTATCTTTGAATATGAGAGCCTTTAGAATTATAGGCTCAGTTTTTTTTCCCTCTCATTTTCATACAAACAATAGACCAGAATCTCCAAACAGACTTAAGGAAAAGAAAAGAGAGAAAATATGTTATTGCCTAAGGACCCTGTTTGAACTCAGGAAGAAGTTCTCCTCACCTGCTACAGTTGAATGCAGTCTTCCAGCTGCCCAACCATTGTTCATCACTCGGGCGGCAACCCGGGCTGGATCACCTGTCACTCGAGATCCATCAACTAGCTTCTCATACTCTGGAAGTCCACTTTCCTTTCTCACCTTTCTTTTTCTCCTGTCTTCATCCCTCTCCTTCCTCAGCCAACTCTCCACTGTCCTCTGTCAAATACCAAAAAGAAGTTTGATAAATAAAAATAATCAACACTATGTTCGCTAAGAAAACCAATTGTACTTCGTAATAACACTAAGCATGAAGACTACTAACTCCATATGATACAAAGATACAGAGTTAAACTAACAAAACAATCATGCAGTAAAGAAGATTGTTAATTAATACAACAATCTAGGTTGACGAGTACCGTATTCTCTCTTTTGTTTCATTTGATATTCAATAACATCATTACCTTATGCTACTATTTAAAAGCTCACAGTTGACCTGAAATGGTAAAGATCTTTTTTCCAATTAGTAGTAAATAAATCCACATAATTGTTCCAATCTCTATTCGTGTGTGCATTCTTCAATGCTGGATGCATTTTCTAAGTCACTATAAAGGTTATAACGTGACCATTAAGAAGGTATGTTAATGGCATGATTTTCACATAATTTATCAATTGATAATTCAACAACACATTTGTTCTATTGAGGCCACGATTCACTTCATAACAGCTTACCATTAGAGATAAGTTACTGATTTCCTTAACTTTCTGCAAAGGTAGTGCTAACTGCAATTTCCCATGAGCAACATATACCTGTCATCAGCATTGTATTAATATTAACCTCAAAGAAGCATATACCAATATTAACAAAAAGAAATCCTGAATAGACTTTAGAATAACAAGTCTCAGGTTGCAAACTTACAACATGTGTTGGCCAGTCTTCCAGACCATCAAAAATATGTGTTGCATATATAATGGTGGCGCCTCGTTCATCACATTCCTTTTTGAGATATCCTAAAAGGTTAGCTCTTGCAAGAACATCTAAGTCCACTGTTATCTCATCAAGAAGAAGAACCTAGAAAAAGTTAAATAGGATATTATTGTAAATGTCTTTTAAATTTTAATTAATACTTTTACAGGTATTCTATTACAAATTAGACCTTAAATGGTTTAAGAAGGCCCATGCAAATTTGAACTCGTCTTCTTTGACCATCGGACACCTTGTGCATTCTCCATGATAAATCAATGTCTAAAACCTGCATAACCATGTTAAAGCACTCTATAACAAGTAATGAAGTTCATTAATGTTGAGAATATTAACTGCATACTTCTTTAAAACCGAAGCTTTCCTCTCAGCACAAGTTAAGTAGAGCAACATAAGATAAGAATTCAAGCAACATTCATTTTTGTTGTAGCCCTTGTTGAAATTGAACATACATACTTTAATTAGTTCATCCCTCCTTCGAGGGTCAATGCCTGAAACACCATATACCATCTTCTCGGCAGAAACATCCATTTGTATTGAGACCTCGAAACCAGCAAAAGCAACGTCTCGCCTCCACTGCATCAACAAATATCCGATGTGTTCACAAAATCTTCTATCAAAATGAGCAAGAAATAAATCATACAAGTGTGTATATACAATTTGCAAGGTTTCAAAAATCAGTCCATATGCATATGCAGCCCTTTTCTGCATGTAATCTTAGACAGCAGTGACAATATGCAGTAGGGCCGCATATATGGTGGCATAGTGCATATGCAGCCAGCATAGCCCACATATGCAGTTGGCTTGAAGCAAACCAATTAAATGGTCATGTCTGACCCACAGATCATTCTTTTTTAATAAGTATTCTGCGTTTTAACTAATCAAGTATTAGAAACTTATTTTTTGTTTAAGATGCAAAATATTTTGCTATACTCACTTGTTCTCATCATTAATTATGATTTGGCCTATTACAATTGAATACTAACATACTATATTATCATATAACAGTTTCTTCTCTTTAAATATATTAAGTTCTTCACAACTATCTATGTTATGTTTTTTCAATGATATAACATTGTTTTCTCTATGGTAATGGGCTCAACGTTATTCAAACTGTGCAATCCTGAATCCTCCATACTAGAGATTAGAGGGTAATGTCCTCAACATTGTTGAAGCCGAAAGCCTTCTTCAGCTGGTGGTTTGTATCCTCCATAAAATCTTGAATCAGCCTAGTCAAATGTCAATCAACTTCTCTTTTTCTTTGTTCCACCCTCTAATTTCTAGTTCATCAGTATGTAAAATAGATTGGCTATTATACCACACACATATTTTTTTTCTAATAAGTGTTGAGGATCAGTCAACAAACTAAAAACAACGAAGCACAAGAAAGAAAGAGTGAACACACATGATTTACGTGGTTCTGAACAACGATGTGCCATTTGTACGTCCACGGGTAAAGGAGGAGAAAACCCTAACCCTGAATACAATCTCTCATAATCAAATTTTCTCTCTAACTCCAAAAATACATGATTACCCTAAACATGTCGGATTACATTATAACCCCAACGGCCCTCTGCCCCGGCCCATATATATAAAATTCAAGACACATCTATCAATAAGTTAGTCAAAAATTGCAAGTTTTCCTTTCAAGAGAATGTCCCTTCCTGATTGTTGAAGAAATGTGCTAGATGGAAACTTCATTGCTTTGAAGTTATTCAATTAGTTAAATAGTTCTTTGCTAGATAAAACTGCACCTATTTAGTCGCAACAATTGGGTTAGCTAGTTATTCAACTAGCAAGATTCTTTTTGCCGCAACAATTGGGTTAGCTAGTTATTCAACTAGCAAGATTCTTTTTGCACAAGAGATCATGATAAGTAAATTATCTCCCTTGTTAAATTGTTGGGATATTTAGCTCATCATTATCCAAAAAAGAAAGAAAATAAATTGAAACTGATACTACAAGTGAAGCATAGAAAATTAAGATAAAGCAAGCAGAAAGTGTTCACTTTTCAAATAACTCTTTTAGAACAAGAATATCTGTCAAAATGCAAAATCATGTGAAATGTGACTAGTTAGAAAAATGCTCATATAACAACTAGTGTTTCTCTCTGTTGGCAATCACAAGCATATAAATTACCATATACATTATTTAATGCAGCAAGAGATTAAAGCCTGCAAGTAGCATGCATTATAAGAGTCCTACGCCTTACCTCTCCACCTAAGTAAGAAAGATCACCAGAAGAAGTGAGAGCGGTATCATGGAAAGCCGATCTCCCCAAGATCCGGACCATCTCCGGCTCCACCATGTGCTTCCCTCCCAGTATCTTCAAAATCGTCGTCTTCCCTAAGAACCCCAAATCAAACCATAATTGTCCACTTCAGAAACAGAACAAAATATAGAAATGTAGGAACACATCCAACGCAATCGGTGGAGAAGTGAAGGGAGCACCCACCGGCGCCATTGGATCCGACAAGGAGGCAGAGGTCGCCGGCTTGGACGGAGAGGCAGAAGCCGTCGATGAGCGGGGCGGACCCCGGCGGTGGGTGGCCGTCAATCCCGGGGTACGTGAAGCTGAGGTTCTTGACCTCCATCACTGGGACAATACCTTCAGCGGCGACCGCGGAGTTGGCGTAGCGCTCGTCCGCCATCGATCTCTCTTCCCGCTTTCTCCGAGAAGGGGTTTTAAATGGCGATCGGGAAAGGAAGTCGTCTTGGCGGTGCTCATCACTCCACGGTCTACTGCTCGCGCGGGATAAAGAAACCAGCGACGTGGACATATCTCAATCACCATTGTCCACTAAATTACTTAGTCTGTTAGTGGAACGAGAACAAGCCACGTAATTGATGCAGGCTTAGGGATGCCGGATGGAGAATTAGGGCAAATATCCGGCCCACCTAACTGCCTAATCGATCCGTGTCCGCTCGGCTCGAACTCTTTTCTTGATCCAACCCAACCCTCGCACGCTCCAAAAACGTAGGCATTCCACCATATCCTTTCCCTCTCTCGTTCTACATAATTATCGGCCACTGGAATTGGATTAGAGGTCGTCGTAGAGGCCAGTGACTGAGCTGCACATGGCTAGCTTCACGCACCATCAGTTCGCCGGGCTTCGGTGCCCGCCGCTCTCCTCCTCTCCCCTGTCGAGGCCGTCCTCCACCGCATCCTCTAAGGCGCCGGCGAGGCCCTCCTTCTGCTCAGCGGCCGTCATCGCCGGCACCTACGCCCTCACCCCCGCCCAGAAGGAGCGGCAGAAGCTCAAGGAGATGTTTGAAGAGGCCTATGAGCGTTGTCGCACTGCCCCCATGGAGGGCGTTGCCTTCACCGTCGAGGACTTCAATGCGGCCCTCGACAAGTATGACTTCGACTCCGAAATCGGCACCAAGGTCTCGCTTTTCTCGCTTTCTGTGGGTTCTTAACATATCGAGCTATGGCGAGTTTAATTGGTTTGAGAATGACGGTTGATAAAAATGTTTGATTTATCCTGGAATTATTTTTTTTTTGAATAAAAAATATTGGAATACCATATCGTTCAAAATAAAAATTTGCAAGAGGGGTTAAATAAGAACAGTGGGAATCATTAAAGCTTGCTGATAGATATGCTCTACCATTTCATATTTCTAATACAGATGTTGGTTTCGAAATGCTTGATGCCGGAAATGAACAAATTAATTTTTTTTCAATATAATTGATCAACTAAGTATATCTTAAAAATTAAGATGAAGTATATCAGCTCTTGGACTGTGTACTACTGGTTGGTCAATCGGGCTTCTTTTCTTTTTAATGTTTTAACTAACAAGTAAAGCATTTATACGATTGATCAATTTTTAATTGTCATTAGCATTTGATAAGGTCAATCATTCTATCTTGGAGGACTCTGTCTTGTTACTCTGTTGATGAGTAGAAAAATCTTACTCTCTGGATTGTTAATTGAGCCTTTTTCTTCTTCTTTTTTATAATGCTTTAATTAAAAAGGAAATATGGATCATTCTGTGATTCATAAAGTTAACCATTCTATCATGGAAGACGGTTTCATTTTGCTGTCATGTAACTGTGTTTGAGAGAGTAGAAAAATTTGACTGATTGCATCTATTCTATGTTCTGAATACTATAGATATCATTAAACTTTCCAAACAAGATGACATATGGGATTTGGCTAGTATTTATGGGCTTTAATATTTGAATGACATTGGAAAGTTTTTCTTAGTGCATTTTTTTAGGTGTAGAATATTTTCTTAGAATGTCTAGGATATTTTCTGCATCAGAAAGTCTTCAAGTTATAGCTTCTGAAAGATTGGACTCAAAGTTCAAAAGTTCATGATCTATCGTGAAGTAACATTAAGAATGCATCTGATTGTTAAGCATTAAGGATAATGCCTATGAGAATTATTGGGTGCTGCTGTTTGGTATAATGCCTATCCTGAAGTAGACTAAACGACTAATCCTAGAAACTGTCTTCCAAGTTGACAGCCTTTTTTTTCATCTGGCTACACTCAAGCAATTAAAGAATCATTGTACTTCAGTATTTTGCATTGTATCCTAGAATACATGTAGGAAAAAGTGCTCTTGAGAGTTGGTCTTGCTACTACTGCTTGCTCAATTAGGTAATAATCTTCTTAAAACTAATTTCAGAATGAGCAATTCTGAAAGTTTGTTGATTCATTTAGTGTATTCAGTAATCAGTAGTATTTGATTTCTTTTTCTTCGATGGTGTGCACTTCATCGTACTTTCATGTTAGCCTTGGCTGAGTGCTGTTCAAAGATTTATACTGTTTAGCTTCTACACGTTAAATCTGCTTGACTACATCAAATGAGCCAAACTAGAGGGCTTTGTAAGCTGGCTAGTGATAGTTTAGGTTTCCTCTATCAATGTGACTGGAGACATTTTTTCTGCATTTGTACTTCTGTAGGTTTTCTTAAGCCACCTGACCATTCAATCATGATAATGCTCTTGTGCTTTTGTTTGCAGATACCCCTCCTATGCTTGTTTTATTGTTCTTATTATACTTTTTCTTTTTTTTGATCTCCAGGTCAAAGGAACAGTTTTCATGACAGATATGAATGGTGCACTTGTTGACATGACAGCAAAGTCCTCTGCATATTTGCCTGTTCAAGAAGCTTGCATTCACAAAATTAAGCATGTTTCAGAAGCAGGAATATATCCAGGATTGGTTGAAGAGTTTGTCATAATTGGTGAGAATACTTCAGATGATAGCTTAATTTTAAGTTTGCGATCAATTCAGTATGATCTTGCATGGGAAAGATGTAGGCAGCTTCAGGCCGAAGATGTTATTGTCAAGGGTAAGGTGAGAATATTGTGTATTGCATGTTTACTATTTTATACCTTCCAATTCTTTTTCCATTAGTCCTGGAACTCATTTATGGATTATTAGAATTTAGAAGTTTTGATGCTTTCTTCCATGCTATTCACAATTTTAGTTCATTTTTTTTCATAACTGTTGTTGCTAACAATCAAGAACAATTATTTCCTAAATAATTTTCTTGTTAGTTATCACTTATAACACAAAAAGCTTGTTGTAGCCTTTTGAATTTGTTTACTTCTTCAATGTCACTTTCTAGTTTCCAGGTCTTTTATGTATATAATTATATATTTATTTTGGTAGTTATTCATCAACCAAGACAAAGGAAATCAATAAAATATTCTGGACCAGAAGTGCCAACTCTATTTTTGAATGAATATCATGCAAAAGTCATGGTTCTGCTAAAATTTTTTATGTAAAAGCATTGACAAATCTAGGAGAATATGCCTTAATTTTGAAACACCAATAGGTATCCTAATTTGTGTTGATATCCAAGTATGTGATTCTAATTTTGGTTCTCAATAACCACTTGATAGGACATTCAAATTAAAAACTGTTTAGATATTTTTCTAGCTTATATTGGAAGAGTTCCTCTAATAATGAGTTTGGGTTTATGAAATGAGTCAAATGACCTCTTATCGGCTCTTCAAGCAAGTTATAGGTACTTTTAATCTGGATGAGAACTGTGGTTAGGTTGAGAACAAATTTAAGTACTCTTTTTTTGAAGGGAGAAATGGGGAGCAAGAGGCCACCCAAATATATTAAGAACAAATGCGGGTACTTACACCATAAACATAGATAAATGTTATTGTATTTAGTAGTATGTTATTCTGGTTCTGGTTTCTTGTGAAGTAGATGAGAGCCCTAAGAAAATTTTGTGAATAACTTCCAGCAGAAGGTTTTGAATATTGGTACAGAGTTCTTGAATCTTCTTAGCATGACATGGCTCAATGTGGCATGATCAACACACCAGCTGTGTTTGTTAAAAACGCCAAAGTGCATTGTTATCAGTGTTTTATTATTGATGTACTACATCCATCTTCATCAGAAGAAGCTGGATCCTATACAACTTTGTGACCTCTACTGAAATAAGACAATAGTGACTTCCAGGCATATTTAGGTTATTTCAGATCGTTTTGAGGGGTTTACTTTAATAGTTTTTTTAGTAGTCACATCTAAAATGTGGCAGAAAAGGTAGCATAGTGCATGAATCTTCTATCAATATGTGGTCTAAAAAGAGTTTATTCAACATTTCCCTGCAAGTAACAAACCTTGATCACCTTAACTTTAGTTGGTATCAGGATATATGAACCCTAGTTTATGACACAACACCTTGAACCCATGGTGTTTCCCTATGAATACTAGGATTAGAAGAGTTTGAAGTTGCACAGATGAAGAACTAGAAAACTATATCTTTTAAATTTGATTATATAATCCAAAAGAAAGAACATCCAAGTTTGTACTTTGAAGTTTTCTAATAGGTTATTTTCTTTGTTACACTGGAGTGCACCAATTATGGAGAAATGTCAATGATGCAAAGTTCTAGTGTCTCAATCAAGGTTTCATATATTTATCCAAGATTATTGTTGTAACAGTATATCAAGCAATATGCTGTTTTCATCATTCTGGACTAATATCGAGCAATATAGTCATGTATTCCTCCTTAATTGGACTAGTAAATATTGGTATGTACTGATATTTGAAACCTTGGTCCTAATTACTCTTTTCATCATTCTACTAACTCCTCAAAAACTGAGGGTTAATAGCGTAAGCAAGCTGATGAATACTTTACTTGGTCTGTGGCCCTATTTCTGAAAAAAACAATTATTTGGCTCTATAGCATTATGCAACTCTACTGGTGATTGGTGTCGTTGATAATTAGCAGATGTATCAAACATGACCAAGGACAAGCTTAGCTGGATACTCTTTTTTCTTCTTCTGTGAATCCAATTTACAAATTAATTCAATTTACTACTAACATTTTATCTTTTTCTGAACCCATATGCATCAAAGAATGTTTACTGGTCCAACCAAGTGCTGATAGCAGATCATAGATCTTCATGCTGCTTTGGCCGTCGCAAAAAAAAAGAAGATCTTCATGCTGCTTTAGTGCATGCACCATTCACTTTTTTATTATTTTACTCATAGATACCAGGTGGCATAGCTCACTATACTGTACTGATCAGGTTGGACACTGAAGTTGGTATCAGGTTAACCAGAAATTAATATATTTGTCTACATAGCTTGGACATTAGAGCTTCTTTCTATTCTTGAATGAATCAGCTTTTCTGCATACAAGTTCATGTCGAACTTCTTCAAATTTATTATCTGAACTTGATCACCTTTTCTGGCTGAAATTTTCTTATTCGATTTTTTCATTGGATGCATTTACTAAGTTTTGTTGTTGAACAGGTTGTGGGTGGAAATAAAGGAGGTGTGGTAGCAATAATCGAGGGCCTCCGTGGCTTTGTTCCATTTTCACAAATATCAGCGGTTTGCTCTTTAACTCGGCTTTATTTTTATTTTTATTTTTTAAAACTTGGATCATGAAAGTTTGAAACTACTCGGCTTGATTTTCACGTTTCTTGCTAGCTATGTATTAAAAACTACTCCATCCGTTCCATAATAAGTGACTTTTTAGGCTTTGGCACATAGATTAAGAAAGCTATTTAATAGCCTAATTTCTAGCAATTTTTTTTTGGACTAAATTACCCATAGTGACTCTTAATATTCTCAATGAAGGCTCTATTTGTTGACCTTCAATATTCTCTTGTATTGTACACCATTGATGGGAGAAACTTTTATTAGAAGTTAAAAATGGTAAAAAGAAATTAATACTACATTGGAAGTCTAAAGTGTCACTTAATATGGAATTTTAAAAAAGGCCTAAAAAGTCACTTATTGTGGAACGGAGGGAGTCGTTAAGAACACATATATCCCGATATAGAGCATCGGACTCATCTTGTGATAGCTTTTCTGTACTATTAGCACATACTTTATCCTTCTCCCATTTATTCTGAGCATGTTAAAATATTTGGTCAAGTTTTAATTATACAAGATCATATTTGTTTTCAATTATTCTCAACCACATGTTTTTTTACCTGGTTCATTTCCTTCAGTTTCTTTTACCATGACCTGTTTTTCAAGTTCATTATTCTCTCTATATGGAAGATCGCTATTTGGTTTAATTTTATTTGGAATATTTCCTTGAAACAACCTTGATGTTTGGTCAATGATTTTTGTCAATGTGAAACCAGAAAGCAACAGCAGAAGAACTTCTCGATAAGGATATACCCCTTAAGTTTGTGGAGGTTGATGAGGAACAATCTAGGCTTGTTCTTAGTAATCGCAAGGCCATGGCAGATAGTCAGGCTCAACTTGGAATTGGATCCGTTGTTTTGGGAACTGTTCAGAGTCTCAAACCTTATGGCGCCTTTATTGACATTGGTGGAATCAATGGCCTTCTCCACGTTAGTCAGATAAGTCATGATCGTGTATCCGACATCTCCACTGTTCTGCAACCTGGTGACACCCTTAAGGTGCTTTATTAAGTTATTTGTTTCTACCTTCAACCACTGCATCCTTCTCCTGGAGCTCTTCTTGACACATTATTTCCTTGTGAAGGTTATGATACTAAGTCATGACCGTGAAAGGGGCCGAGTAAGTCTTTCCACTAAAAAGCTGGAACCAACTCCTGGTGACATGATCCGAAACCCGAAGCTCGTATTTGAGAAGGTAGAACTTGTGCGAGAATATTATTTTTGCTTTATGGTCTGATGTTTGTTACTACTAATTAGTTGGTCTGATCGGCTTATATCAGGCGGACGAGATGGCTCAAATATTCAGGCAAAGGATAGCACAAGCTGAGGCAATGGCTCGCGCTGACATGCTAAGATTCCAACCTGAGGTATTTGGCACCATCCTATGAATCTAGTTGATATCTCCTGGGACATGAACAATCGCACTGATTGCAATTGCTGCTTCATTTTGACAGAGTGGATTGACCCTCAATTCCGACGGGGTTTTAGGCCCCCTCACGTCGGACTTGCCCTCTGAGGGCTTGGACCTGACTGACATCCCTGCAGCAGAAGAGTGAATATTGTTCTAGCACTGGGCTTTAGGAACAGCTTAATGTTTGCAACATGCATTTGCAGGAATTGAAACTGTTTTTGTGTGTTTTATAGGAATCATATGGCCTTATATTGAAAAGTTTTTAATGTTGGTTTTCTCAATGAAGTTTGAAGAATCCAAATTTGACATCCGTTTAGTCCCACTCCATTAGTTCATGATTAAGTGTTGTTAGATTGGGTTGGTGTATTATTATTAACTTGGAATTAAGTATTAATCTAAATTATGATATTTCTTTTTAACAAAAAAAATGTAATATGCAAAGATTAGTAACAAAATATTCAAAACATTAAAGAATGAGCAAAAGATAAGAATCTGATATATAGGCATGTGGAAGGCAAGAATCTTCTCCCGTGGGCTAAATAAATAGTCTTCGAAATTTTTGGGTTTCTTCCGTTTTGAGAAATATTGTCATTGGGAAAGAAGAAAAAAGAAACATAAGCAATTTACCATTATCAGATTTTAGGGAGATTATATATATATATAATTTTTTAAAATAAATAATTTTAATTAATAAAATATTTTTTATGATAAAAATGTTAGTTTTAAAAAATATTTTCGATCAAACTCTTTAGTGCATTAGATATTTTTTCCGCGAAGCCTATAAAATTAAACTTAAATAAAAAACTGTGAAATATTTTGATATAAAATATATATTTTTGGACTATAGTACATCTTTGTATCATAAAAAAAATTATTTCATAAATTAATTTATTTTTTTTGAGTTTTGAAACTATTATAGACTTTGAACAAAAGTCTTTAACTCATTAGAGACTTTTGTCCAAAGTCTATAAAATTATATTTAAATTAAAAATAGTGAAATACTTTAGTCCAAAATATTTTTCTAGATTGTAGCACCCCTCTTTATATTATAAAATATATATTTCATAAATTAAAATTAAAATTTTTAGAATTATAAATTATTATAGACTTTGGACAAAGGTCTTTAATGCGTTAGAGATATTTGTCCAAAATCTATAATATTTTATAATTATATAAACTAAAATTTAACACATTTTATATATATATTGGACAAAAATATAAAAGATGAGCTAGAGTCTAAAAAATATTTTGGACAAAATATTTTATTACTTTTAATTTTAATTTAATTTTATAGACTTGAGCAAGAGTCTTTAATGCGTTAGAGATTTTTGTCCAAAGTCTATAATAGCATCATAACTAAAAAAATTAATTTTAATTAATGGAATAAATTTTTTATGATATAAAAAGGTACTCTAGCCCAAAAAAATATTTTGAACTAAAATATTTTATAATTTTTAATTTAAATTTAATTTTATAGATTTTATGCAGAAGTATCTAATGCATTAGAAAATTTAGTAGAAAATATTTTTTTAAGACTCAAATATCTCTTTTTATTATATATTTTTTCATAAATTAATATTTTTTTTGGATCAAAGTTGAAAGTTGTTCGAACTTGGTCCGGTCAGAATCTATCAGCTATCAAGAGTTAACCTGACTTAAAAGTGTCATAACAGGATAAAGAATTCCATTTTCCATATTTTAATTATAATGATTTTGAAAAATCCGAGCCATATGTTTATTAAAAAATAATGATCCAAACTAGGTCAAATTTGTTGCTTTTTTAAATTATTTTTTCTTTTCAAAATATCAGATTTTATTTTAAATTACCAAATCTTTTCGAGATTATTGATTGAAATAAAGTGGAGCCCTTTTTCTAAAGAAACTGTTCTATTTTTGTAAAATCGGATTAAAATTTCAAGATTTAAAATGGAAACCGAAAATCTAACTCAGTTGTTGAATTCTTTTTTATAAAATAATAACTCACAACTTTCAACTGATCTAAGAAATAATTTGGGAATCATCCCAACCTGTAAAATTCTGAAATTTTAATTGATAGGTCAAGTCGGTCGAACTGATTTTTTCAAACAACCTAATCTTGTTGCAATAGCATGTTGAAACATCTCAATTAGTATTTGGGCAGAGGAAAACAAAAATAACAGTTCACCTGCCTTCTGAAATAAGACTAATAACATTTCAAAAAATTATTTGACTTTTTACAAGGGGGCAAGATGCCCGCAGTATACAAAGAAATATGTAGTCCTCATTCCCCCTTTTAGGGTTGTCATCTGCATTTCTAATACTAAAGCAGACTCTTTTTTTGTGGTTACAGACATTGCAATGAGAGCATAAATTCCCCTCAATACAAAGCTTAAACAATGTGTTATCAACTCAATTAAAGCAAGATTAAAATGTATATAAAAATATTAAATACCACCTCAATTAGAGGCCACAAGTATGTCCTGCCTCAGTGTAACCTCTTAACCCATTGGACGTGTCCTCTAGACATCTTTATTTCTGGGTGTTTCTGCTGGCAAAGTTATACCATTCTGCTATAACAGTGCCTTGTGTCAAATTGTGTTCTCCATTCTGTCCTACTAACTGCTTGAAAATTTCTGATTGGTTTCTGATAGATGCAATCTTGGACACTTGTGATATGAGTCATTTCTGATTAGATTAACCTAGGATGATATTAATTTATCCCATGGAAGCCTCCTTACCACATGAAAGGCATAACTCAAATGATAGAATCAAGTTCTTCTTCGTTCCCATCATCAGACTGGTTTATAGTCCAGACAGCATTTTGTTTGGTTGGCATGAACTCAATCGTGTAAACAAGGAGATATCTGTGAAAATATCATCCACAAAAAGGCTTTCACCATTGATGATATCCAATCTGTCATCCCTGTGACACAAGCAATTACTATAAAACCCAACCAAAATAATACATCCAGAAATATACTAATGCAATATGAAACCAGCTTTGGCCTTTTCTTAAGCATATTTATTTAGACAGGAAATTTTCTTATAATTGAATAATGGAGTACAGGTCAACTCATATGTTGCTAGTGCAACAGCATGTCATTTTTCAAAAAATACGGAAAAAACAAAATAAGAAAAATGCAAAGATTAAATTGACGACAAAATCCTCTGAAAATTACAAATCAAAACTTTTCACCATAGCATGATACATATGAAAGCATGCAAAAGGATAGATAATGATTGTTGTCAAGAATAGATTAGGCTTCTTCCTAACAACTTAAGCTTTTAGGAAAATTGGTTATCAAATCAAATTCTAACATGCTATCAGAGTTTTCTAATCTGAGTCCTGACTTGTGCCAGTTTCAGTAATTAAAACATAGTTATGTTAACTAGGCTTGGATCAAACAAGTCCAGTTTGCCTCCCACATATGTGGCGTTAAGAATATAAATGAGCAGCTTTTGGAAGGATAGTCATCCAATCAAATTTAACATTGCCGTATCTAGAACTACACTTTTAATATGACCAAAAATTCAATATTATTGAATTCGAAGTTACTTTTTTTGCCAAAAAGAACTACTTCTTTTACTTGCTAAGATGAGTACAATAAGAGCACAGAAGATCAGAGCTCAGAAGCAGAGTAACCCTGACGGCCATTCATCTGTCAGAGCAAAATTTGGCCTATTGGTTTGAGCAAAACTTGTGGCCAATTGACCACATGGTTTAGTTCCCTATACACATGCTATAATTGTACCCTATAAATGACTTCACTTCAGAATGTCAGCGAGCAATTTCTGCAAAGTCTAGAAGCTTCAGCTCTACCAGAAACAAAATCTAGCAAGCATTTAGAATCAAATTATTATTGAATTTATGTAACTGTTCCTGTCTTAATAGCTTAGTTTTGAATACTTAAAGCTATACAATATTTTGCTGTAGCCAATTAAAGATTTCAATTTAAGCACATATAGATTAGTAAGTTTATTAAAAAGGGTGTAAAATAAGATAGTATCATCACATTCACTGACCTGTAGTAGAAGGCTAGAAGTTTTTGACAACTCCTAGTTCCTGAAGGTTTGTCCGCGCAGAAAGTTGTTTTAGGTACAACGTGATAAACAGAAGGAGAGTTGAATCACCTCTGAGTAACAAGATTGAAACATGAGTGCCTTATGATATGTGTAAGTAATGCTAGCATGAAATGTGGACACTGCTTATACAAGATGTCCTCCGCTGGTTTCCATCAAGCTCACAAGATCATTTGATTGTTATGTTTCTTTGCAGATTTATCTGCAAAAGTAGTCAAAGAAACAATATACAGATCATTTATGATTAAGGATGATGAAGGGAACTACAGATATTAAACATAACTCAAACATCCATTTATGATGTGAAATTTATGTAGTTGATTAAATATTAGAAAAAAAAGGACAGCTGGGTCAAGTCAGATTCTAAGTGTTGTTTCCCTAGTCATTTCTGGTTTGGCTTTATTTTTTTAATTAAAAGAATATGGAAGGAGAAAGATCCACGATTTTTTAAAGCATTACTCCAATCTGTACCTCCTTTTACCTAAAGTATAGAAAAGCCAATGTCCTAACTCCTAACATAATAGGAGGATTTTGGATCATCAGACTTACTTCTGCAAGAAGCTTGCGGGTCTCAACTTCGTTATTGTTTTATTATTGGACAATTTACCCATCTCAAATTAAGTTGAATCCCACATGCTCACCGATGTTAAATAAGTATTATTCACTTTCCATTGTGTTTACTAGCACATATGATCCTTGTACTTGTGAATGTATCCATATTTAAGGTTGCCTATTTGTTATTTAAGTTGAAGCTTCACTACTTGTTATTTACTAAAACTAGTGAAGCTCTCTCAAAAATCCTTTCTAGAAATCTGTTTTTCATCATATAAAATGAAGACAATACAAATGTTTGGATGTCTAGTAACCAGCAACCTATAAATGAAAGCATCTAGGTAAAACACTAGTGACTCTACTGATATCAATGTTTGGACATAGTAAATGTAATTCCACTAGCTATTCCTAAGGTGCACTCTTTAACTTTTTGAATTTAAATCATTGATCATGCGGCTTTTCCACATCAAACAGTCATTTCTCCCAGCCCTCTTTATGTTTTTTCCAAGCTAAACTTCCCAAATGTTATCACCTTAAAGTACAATCTCACAATGAGCAAAACAAATTTCTTTGGTAATTAATCTACATGTTCAAATTACAGACTTGTCCCTAGCCAAAAGATGCATTAAACATTAACTATATCAGATCATCACTAGTAATCTAATGGCTAAGATTCTACATGAAAGGAACTCTTTTTTAGTCCTATTCTACTAGATCTTAGTGAATTACAATATAATTCACAATTTAGAATTACATTAGGTACAGGTGGTGTAAAAAGCCAAAATAATTTCAATTTACATAATAGCTTTGAATTGTATATCTTTGGCACTTGATATAACTTGGGCGGTTGTCTAAACCTTGCATAAAGGATTAATTGGATTCTCTATTTCACAATTAGCTTTTGTCTATTTATAAAATCAGAAGAGCAGTTTACATGCTAGATGCATTAATGTGATAGTTAAGAATATAAATGAATTGATTGGTCTTTTTCCTAGCAGCTTAAGCTTTTGAGGAAGTTGGCCATCCAATCAAATTTCATATGGTATTAGAGACGAGCAGGAGGTCTTGAGTTTGAATCCTCCTAGCATCAATATTTTTGTTAAAAAAAACTCAATTCAATTAAGTCAATCCACTTGTTGGATTTGGGGCAGTCTCCTAAGTTTATCCATCCACAAGTGAGGGGAGTGTTAAGTATATAAATGCATAGATTGATCCATTTCCTTAGGGCTTAACCTTTTGGGAAAGTTGATCATCCAATCAAATTTAACATAAAAAAAACACTTCAATTAAGTCAATGTAGTTGTTGGGCTTGGGTCAGTCTCCTCGAGTTTACCTGCCCACAAGTGAGGGAGCCGTTAAGAATATAAATGCATAGATTGGTCTCTTTCCTAACAACTTAAGCTTTTGGAAAAGTTAGTCATCCAATAAAATTTAACAGTACCATAACTATATGTATAACTAAGTGAGGACAAGCAACTTGATCATAAAACACATGTGAAGCTTCATTTGTTCTATTCTAAATATAAAATAGCATCATTGACTAAAATCTAATAAGAAGTTGAAAAGATGCAAAATAGTATAGTTTACCATAATAACAATGGCTATACATGCAAGTTTCCATCCAATTTCAAGGTTTAATGGTCTTCCTAGTTAGCATGCTGTTGATAGCCATGAATTTACAATATTGTGAACATGTCATCCTAAAAAATGCTCTCCATCATTATACCATATTATCCATGGGAAGGTTGGAGCTTAGATGTGATCAATATCCTTGTTCTTGGCTAATCCCTAAGAGCTTAGAGCTTTCATTTCAAATGATGCCTTTTCATGAATTTGAGGCACTATCAACATAGTTTGTCCTGTTGAATCAAGATTGAAGCTTCTCAAATACTGCAGAGCGAAGGAATATATACTTGTTAGAACTGTAGCATAATGAAAGTTTACCCTCTATGCCTTAGGCTGATTGTTCCAGAAGAATGTAAAAAAGATCCTATTTTTCTTGGTAATCACAAATGTTCTAAGTGGTGATACCTTCTGTCTCTTCTGTCTCTTTCCTTGAACTTAACTGCAGCTATCAGTCTTTCAGAAAGAGCTCTATCAAGTGTAAATCCTTTTTCCATCATATGGTCCCAGATTTTACAAGCTAGTTTGGACTTTCCCTCCTTCAAAAGCCCTCCAATCAATAACTTATATGTCACTTCATCAGGAGTCACTCCATTATTGCACATATCTTCATATAGATTTATGGCTTCATTTATTTTAAACGTTTTCAACATCCCATTTATGAGACTTGAATAGGAAACAACATCAGGGGAGATCCCTTTTTCAACCATGCCAAGAAAATATCTGCGAGCAGCCTCTATGTAACCAGCTTCACAGAGGTGGTGTATCATTATGTTATACACATTGACATTTGGAATCACTCCAGCTTCGAGCATTTGGTGAAAGAGTTCCTGAGCTCGAACTGCATGCCCAGTTCTAAAGAACCCATTGATTAGAGTACCATATGTAATAGCATCTGCATATATTCCTTTAGCACTCATCTCTTTGAACAACTTATGTGCAATTCCCATTTTTCTGACCTCACAAAATGCATTGATAACAATGTTGCAGGACACCACATCACAGAAACCTTTAACCTCCATGTAATTAGTAATAAAATTATATGCCTTGTCAAGCTTGTTAGCCTTGCAAAGACCTTTTAGTAGTTGATTGTAACTATGCCTGTCCGGACTTGTTCCACTTAATTCCATCCTTTTAATCAACTTCCCTGCTTCATTCAGCATAAGACGATCACAATAATGATTCAGGAGTATATTGTAAGTGACCAAGTCAGGTTTGCAGCCATTTTTTTGCATATAAGAAAATATCACTTTGGCCCTATCAACTTGACCAGCTCTGAAAAACCCATTTATAACAGCATTATAAACTGAAACATTTAGCTCAATGTTCAACTTTATCATTTCCATCATCAGCCCATAAGCTTCATCAACCTTCCTATTACTACACAAAGCAAAAATTAATGTGCCACATGTAACAACATCTGGTTTGCAGCCCCTCTTGCACATTTCATACCATATCTCTAAGGCAGCAGATAAATGTTTAGCATTGCACAGACCATTGATGATTGTGGAATAAGTGACAACATCAGGCTCTCTTCCTTTCTGGACCATTGACTGCAAAACTTCAAAAGCATCTTCTAGTCTGTTATGCTTGCATAAGCAATTCACATATATGTTATATGCCCAGATGTCCGGGACATGACCAATCTTATCCATATCTATCAAAAGCTTCTCAACAAAGAGAAGATTATTCACCTTACATAGTCCAGAAATTAGTCTGGAGTAGGTAAAAGGGCTCAAAGTAAATCCCTCCCGAATCATCCTATAATAGTACTCTTCAGCAATATCAAAACACTCATATTGAATTAGCACACCAATAAACTTATTGAAATCAATACTAAACACGCGGCAGCCTGATGCTAACATAGCTTCAAATGTATCAATCGCCAACTTAATCTGACCTAACCTAACACAACCTGAAATAATAATCCTATAAATGGAACGGTGCAACGAAAAACCATTGCACTCTATTCTTCTTAAAACCTCTAACAAAATACCAAAATTTTGATCTTTCAGCAGCAAAGAGATGAGAGTCTTGATGGTGAAGTGATCATGCTGAAAATCTGGATGGGATTCGGCCCACAGGAAAAAATAGTAGGCTGTGTCTGAATCCGACAAGTTCTTCAACACTTGGTTAACGATGTAGGTATTCAACTCAATGTTGAGCCTCCGTAACTCCATCTCCATCGACTCTGACCACTTACTGGATCCCAAAACTTTTCGAATCCTATAAGAAGACTTCAGGAACGCATGCGTTGGAGGCTCAAACTCCGCCAGCAGTTTATTGCAGGATTCTGATGCATACAGACGGGCTGGGGTAATCCGAGCACTGAAGAGAAAGCAATGGATGAAAAGACAGGATTTTGAGAGGTGCACAATGCACCGACTGGCCAAAAACATAAGATTTCTCTCAGGGAGATTTCGTCGAACAACTTGTAGGGGGATCCGAGCCGCCAAATCATGAACAGATCAAACCGAGTAGAGCAGCGCGGAGGGGCTGAGACGCCGGAATGGAGCGTGGCGTGGAAAATCGGAATAGAAATGGAGTAAAGATCGCACCTTTCAGCTCCGCCGGAAAAGAGTTGCTTGGCGCTCGCTGGGCAATAGATTTTTCGGCATCGGTCGGTAGGATGAGCGATGCAAAGTGTACAAACTACAAACCTATTTGGATCTAATTCAGATTCGGGTTAGAAAAGGCCGGATCAAATCCAGTTCGGCTCAAAATCACCAATCTATTAGTTGTCGGGCTGGGTTTGTTCGGATCAATTTAACTTATTCGCCGCCCTATGGCCCAAGTGAAGTTAATATACTTGAGCAAATTATGATTATTTCATTTGTGCATAAATCAATTTTAGGCACATATATTTACGATAATTTTTTCCTTTTTTTGCTTAAAGCGGTTAATTATCGATATAAGCATGTATTCTTTCTTTTTCTTAGTAAAAATAAATTGAAAACATACGCATGACACTGAAATTATAGATCGAATTTATAACCTTGAGCAACATGATTAAATATCTAACCACTGAGCAAGTTAGGGATGACATTTTTATCCGCATCCGCCAAATAAAAGTCATATTCGCACCATATCCAATTCATATCCACAAATAGAAACAGATATGAATGTGGATATGAATTAAAAAATATATTTATCCGTGCCAATATAGATATGTATATGGATTCACACCGTATTAATTTGCACCATATTGGCATCGCATTATCCGCGTATAGATAATTACCATTATACTCATATATAAGTTACTTAATATATATGTTTATGGTAAATTATATTTGAAACTCAAGTAAGTTATTAATTGTTATGAATTTTAATAGTGTAATTTATTTTTATTAAATATATTTCTTTTTGATTTTTTAAAATAAATATGGTGTGGATAGAGGGTATCATCATCTGAATACGGTGCGAATATGAATATTAATATTTGTATCCGCAACAGATGTGCAGATGAAAAAGTGCGGTGCAAATGCAAGTAATATTTGTATCCGCATCGGCGATGGCATGTGACAAAAGCAGTAGGAAGTAGGAAAAAAATACTATAAAGTCGGGCTCCAAAAGCTTTTAAACTATAATGAAAAAAAACAAAAGGCCGTGAAAATATATGAATCAAAATTAGATTTTTTTAATTTTTAAAAGTCAAATAAAATAAATATTTCAAATGACGTGTCAAGGAATAAAATTAAGTTAGTTGACATGTCAGCATATGGTTGCCACATGGGATTGAATATAACACCGTTAATTTATGGGGTGAGGGCGATGACTAATTTTCTAACAGAATAAAATTATAAGAATTAAAATCAAAATATTTAAATTATAGAGGTCAAAACCAAAAGATGATAAATATATAGGGACTAAAATTGAATTTTTCTCTATAGTAATAAAACTTAAAAATCTCTTAGTAGGTGAAGAGAGCAATTATATATGGAACCATTTGCTCAAACTCGATTATATGCAGATCTGCTCATGGCAACAACTAATTGATGTACTAGTGATCTCGTTGCACAGTTATTACAAGAAATTAGTATATATTACAATATTATTTGGTAGGAAAAGTTTTCTAATTGTCTAGTGATCAACGTTGAATGAGTTTAAATAATTAAGCTAAATAATTAAGGAATGTAGTAATTGACACAGAAATCGCGGCTCAACCAAATTGGTTGATTGCTCGGTCATGGTAAAAGTTGCAATTGATCGATCGTGGTTCAACCACTTAGTTAATTACGGGTAAAACCGTAAAAGCATATGTTTAATTGCGACACAACTCTTTGTAGCAGAGAAAGTTAATTACACAATGGTTGACTTGAGTGCAATTTTTATTGACAAATTATTCATAAAAAAATTATAAATTAATAAATTATATGAATAAAAAAAGAATTTATAAACTAATAGATTATACTAATAAAAAAAGAATGAACATGAATTAAAAAATATATATATATATTCATTCATTTTTATTTATTTTTATATTCATTCGGTCGAAGCTCATATTTAATCATTCATAGACATTTACATGAGCTGTAGATATAATTTTTTTTTAGGTTGACTTGTGTAAAACGATCAAAATTAGGCTCGATATACACGTACACTCCTCAAATAATAGTCAGTACTTACTAATTAGCAGATATATATTGGGCCCAGGTGTCTACATTACAAACCTTAATTTTTACACACGTGAATAAATTTGAATGGTTGTGATGAAGGATCGATGAAAACCCTACCTAGAGAGGAGAGTGAGGAGAGCTCAAGCAACCTTCTCCATGCATGCCACCAACATTTGACCTCCACTAAAACTACGTACGTACATCCACTGATCTATATATTATGGCTGTAACTTCTCAGAAGGAAGACAAATGAAGATTTCAAACTATCCACGTCTGCACGTCATGTGGCGGTGGTGCTTTATTAACGGATAATTAATCAGCAGCAGCAGCAGAAGGAGAAGAAGAAGATGAAAGCAAAAGGTCATTTTTCAGTCTAGTTCAATTCCGTGCATGACTGCAATGCAGACGTCGATCGATCGTCTTCTCCACCCTCAGCCTTGTAACTGAGTTGGACGTCATTCTCATGCAAACTAAATGCATGCACGCGCTGAGTAATCAACACATGGCTGCTCCTCCGTTGAGCAATACAAGATAAAAAAGAAGTGTTTGAGTGGAGGATGAGATGGACACCTGCTTTTTCTACAACGCTTTGATTAATTTCTTCCATTGAAATGGGGAGGCTGCTTGTGCTTGCCCGTCATTAACATTCTTTCCTAGTGGAGCAAGAATTCTTAAATATTGAGATCAGAAATAATATAAACAGCTTTTTGCTGATGTGTATAGTTCTGGGGATCAAAAGAGTTGTTGTCTTTTGGCTTTTTTGAAAAGGAAGGTGAGTGTTAGAGACAAACATACATACTTGTCATCTTTTACTTTCAGGTGTATATATGTCTTTGTGTGGTTACTTTGCTTTAGGGTTTGATTAATACAATGGTTAGATGCGTCAGCATATAGGAGGGAGAGATTTTAAGGAGTAATCTTTTATAAGATATATAGAGTGATGAGGATTGATTAGGAGACTTTGACTTTAATTAGTATCGTTTAATGCTTTTAAATTTGGATTCACATTTGATCGGTTTGGGCCAACTTTTTATATGGGAAAAGTTGGTTCAATCAATTAAAATTAATCATAAAGTTGGCTTAATTAGCTAGTTAATATGTCACTATTCTTGGAAATTTTCAATCATTCACAAGATAATATAACTCTTCACTTACCCTTTGAAATGGCAAAGTGAAGATCAGTTCCATATTGACAAAGTGAAAGTGTATGTTCATATTTGATGCTTCCTTTTCAAAGTTGAGCTTTCAGTTAAATGCTGGTTGTAAAAATATATATGTTGGGAAGCATGTTTTTATAGTCAGCTGCGCAGAATCAATGAATTTTGATGCCTCCTCAACAAAATATTCACTGGTTTTCAGGTAATATATTCATTATCATGAACTAAGCTGGATCAGATGATAGCTAGGAGAATATATAACTCCTATAATCAGTCATTCATCCAAGCCAATAGCAACACATGCATGTACAGTCATCTTGATAGAAATCCCCAACACCACCATTGTTGACATCATTAAAAAGCAAAAGAGAATAAAAGCGATTAACATCAATATATATATATACTGTCAAAACATCCTTACTTTTGATGCTTCCAATTCTTTCTTAGCTATATCATGAGCCACGCACAGCATTTGCTTCTCTTTTAGTAAAGCACCAATTCTTGCAAATTATTGTGACAACTTTCCTGCAAATATCTTTTACAAGCCCTTCCAAGGATCAAACTTCCTCTTGACTCTTGAGTACGTAGGTTGATAGTTGTAAGACAATAAAAAAAAAACATTAATGTAAATATAGGTGTCGAAATTCTAATTGTGACTCTTCTGAATAGGTCGGAATTCTAAGTCAAAAATTTATGGAAAAAGAATACAATTATACCAACACCTATTAGGTGTCCGCATTTGGATAGCGACGCCTATAATATATGTGTCATAATTAAAAATCCTACTATTTTAAATGTTATAATATATATAAGATTATAATATTATTATAATACATGAAATTATAAAAAAATAATATAAAATTATTATTTATATTTTACAATGTTTTTAAAAATTTATAGAAGATGGTATGATAACAAAATTTTAAGTTTAACGAGGTATTAATTTATAATATATATTTAAGGATAACTAGGAAATTTTTTTAATCCATATGATCACTAAAAAAGATATTTATAATAAGAATAGTTAGAAAAAAATTAACCGGTGTGTGACTAAAAATATAAAAAATGGACATTTTTTAATAAATAACAATATATTTTTAATATTTATAATAACAATCGATTCAAAAGATATCTATTATTTTTTAATAAATAGATGACACCAAAAATATAAAAAATGAATAAAATTTTGCTTAATGCAAATTTTAGAGAAAAAAATATTTTGATCAGCTATATGTGTTTACTTTTCTATTTTTTGAAATAATAGAAAACAACTCTTCGAGCATTTTTATTTTTCTTAATAAAAACTGATTTTATAAAAATCAATCTCCATTCTAGTTTGAATTTGATTTCATGAAATACTGAACTAATTAAGCTTATGAAAGATTTGTTGCTGAAGGAAGCAGCCAATTATCGTCGTGGCAGCAATAATTATTTGAGTGAGGTAAAATTCAAACATTAATGATATGTTTTCTTCATTGGATAAGATAAGATATGATTAGATAATAAATGAGGAATAATTAGATATAAATTTTTTAAATTCGATGTACATCGAATATAATATTAATTTTATATTTTTATAATCACATTATCTTCTAATCCATGCACTAAACAATGTGAATAGGATAGGGAATGGATTAACATTCATTGTTTGTTTAGTGCATGAATTAGAAAAAAATATGAATAAAAAATTATTTATATTCGATGTATACCAGATTTAAAAAATTTATATTCAATCATCCGTCGTTTATTATCCAATTCATTTTTTTTATTCATCAAAACAAGCATATCATAATAGTATAATATATATATATATACATTAAAAAAAAATTATATCCGCCATTTGTAATACGAACAACAATTAGCCCGGATCTCCGGCGCTATAAAAGCTTTTAGTTACAAGCACGATACATGATCAAAAGTCCCATAAAATGAATGAGACATGATTGGACTTTTGATCCTAATTTTCTACTTAATAGCGTATAAGAAGCACATAGTGAATAATACATTATTTATAGTTGGGGTGGAAATGTAATTATCAAAAGTAAAAGGACAAATTACACTGTATATCATGAACTTTAAGGGTATTCCCAATTTTGACCTAAACTTTCACTTGTATCAATTTTATACTCCGATTTTTAATTTGTTTCAATAATATTCCGTCGTCAAATCACCGTAAATTTTACCGTTTGTCTGATGATGTGGCATTGCACATGTGGACCTAAAATCATATAATATGTTTAAAAATTCATCCAATGTCACGTCAGCATGCCATGTCAGCAACAAAATTAAAAAGGGTTAATTACACTATATATCCTCAACTTTAGGGGTCTTCCCAATTTTGATTCAAACTTTCATTTGTCTCAATAATATACTCTTATTTTCAATTTGTATCAATAATATCCCCTCGTTAAGTAACCGTGAGTTTTGTCGTTTGACTGATGACGTGACACTGCATACGTGTACAAGCGTTGAAATCAACACATAAAATTTGAATAGAAAATGAAATCAGTGCCAAGTCATCATTGTAAAATTTAACCCGAATAAAATATTAAAAAAATACATGTCAGCAAAAACTTAAAATATTAAATTATTTTAATTAGGGTCCAGCCATCTTAGGCACTTGTCGGGGGAAGCCGGAGCCGACTCCTGATCCAACCCAAGCTGGTGATGCTGCTTCTTGAATAGAGAAGCTAAGGATACCTAATTAAAACCCCATAGAAGAGGAGGTCGCTCACGAAGAAATCCTCTGCAACTCATCCACAAGTTGCTTGCTACTCGTTTGGGGTCGACAAAGCAGGAGAGCCGCAATGGTTGTTTGATGGAGCTGCCGAACTTCCTGCTCAAGAAAAACCATGACCCGACGTGTGGGACTTGATTAAGGAGGTGTTGGCTTTCACAGCGTGGTGGTCAACATGTTCTACGAGCTCGAGAAGGAGTATTGCGACTGCTATCAGAAGGTTGACGCCGACGAGCCAGGTTTGTTGGGCCTGTCGCGCTCACCACGTGCACTGACGTCGAGAGAGGCGGTGGAGCGGCGTCCAAGGACCCTCGGCAAGTGCCTAAGATGGTTGAACCTTAATTAAAATAATTTAATATTTTAAGTTTTTGTTGACATGTATTTTTCTAATATTTTATTCATGTTAAATTTTAGACGTGGAGTGAAATGATGACTTGACACTGATTTTATTTTTTATTCAAATTTTATGTATTAATTTAAACGTTTGCACACGTACGTATGACGTGCCGCGTCATTAGTCAAATGGCAAAACTCACGATTACTTAATGAGGGGATATTATTGATACAAATTAAAAATAAGAGTATACTATTGATACAAATAAAAGTTCGGATCAAAATTGAGAAAACTCATAAAGTTGAAGATATATAGTGTAATTTTTTAAATTTAATTGCTGACGTAGCATTTGATGGATTTTTAAACATATTATATGGTTTCAGGTCAACATATGCAATGCCACATCATCAAACAAACGGAAAAATTCACGGTGATTTGACGATGGGATATTATTAAAATAAATTAAAAATCAGAGTATAAAATTAATACAAGTGAAAGTTTAGATCAAAATTAAAAATACCCATAAAGTTCAGGGTATAAAGTGCAATTTGCCCAAAGTAAAAAGAGTGGAAGTATAATAAGTACAAAGTAGAAGGAATAGCAGAGTTAATTATGTTGCCTAACGTGCGCAAAAAAAGAGAGTAATCTGAAAAATAGTATATGGCCTTATACGGTAGGTCAAATTAAATCATTAATAATCAATTTTGTGTAATTAGTATTGGGCCTTAGGTTTTGAGTTTAGAGGTGGTGGTGAACAATGACTACTACTCATTGTCTTAATTATTGTCTCCAATTGATCAACTAGCTAATTACAAATATAATGGAATATGCAATTTGATTTAAAAATCAGAAATCGGTGCTAACTGTGAGTAGCATCGTTGGTGATAACATATTGTATGTTGCCTAGAGATTTAGGATTTGATCTTTAGTATGATCATTTATTGCGACTTTTTTAGCCAACTGTGGGTAGCATAGTTGGTGGCAATATGTTGAACATTGTTTAGAGATCTAGGATTCAAACCCTAGTATGATCACATATTGTGACTTTCTATCTTTGTTAATAAAAAAAAATAGAAATCAGCCCCTAATTTATAAAAAGGGGAATTAATAATGGTGCCCCTAATATTGTGACCATATGGTGCCCTTAATTGTGCCGATCTCTTTTTAAAGATCATACTAGGGTTCGAATCCTAGATCTCTAAGCAATGTTCAAATGCTATAAGGCCATAAGGTGGTTTCAAATGCATGCATGATGATGAAAATTTAGGAAAAGTAGACTGATCGACTTGCCACATGAATCATATATTACTGAATATTCTTCTAATTTTTTAGAAATTGGAGAAGCATTGTCAATTTTTCATGAGATATATGTCAGCTAGCATAAACTAATCGTGCTTAATAATTAATTTCCTTAATATATTTGTGGTTTGTTGGATATTATTCGAATGCTTTCAATTATGGGCTTGTTCTCAAGTTAACCTAAATTCAATTTAACTTAATTTTTACCAAATTTGAATCAATTGTTTGGAAGTATTAAATTAATTTCATACAAAACAAATAAATTTGGATTGAAATGAAAAATTTGTTGATTAACATGAACTATAAATTACGATAGCTAGGTTGGATCTATTGACTTGGTTCAATTTGGGACTAACTAGTATATATGACACCATGCTACGCATGACTTAATTATATTATAATTTTTTTTAATAAAGATAAATTAATTAGTTATATGCATTTGTAATTTTAATTATGAAGTAATATTGAATGAAAATTATATCTACTGAAATAATATTAAATTAGATATCATCGTTTATTGCATACGTAGAGATTTAAAACATTATATATATATACATGTGTGTGTAATTTTTGGATATCCGACTGCATCCATCAAATTGGAAAGAGAAATAGGATTTGAAGTTCAAAATGAAAAATTCTAGAACATTTTTTTAAAAAACACACAATTCTCAAAGTATATATGTACTATAATTAATGTACGTACTTACAAGTTTTAGGTCTCGTTTGATTGACATGAGAAGTAACTTTTTGTAGAAAATTATAATTTCAATGAATTAACTTCCTACGTGTATTTTCTGGAAAGTATGATTGACAAGAAATTAATTCATAGAAAGTGTAACTTTTCACCTACACTATGTTTGGTTAACATAAGTACTTCCTAGAAAGTACATATAAAATGATCAATATACTCTTCTTTTATAAATTGATATTTTAATTTATATGTATTAGTATATATGAAAAAATAAATTTTATTTGTAAATTAATATTGTAGTATATATATGTCAAATATAATATAATTTTTTTCATATATAATTAATATAATATATACTTTATTAGATAATAATAATAATTTTTATTTATAATTAATATGAAAAATTATATATTTTGCTAAAAAATTAAAATAACATAAATATGGAAAGAATTTAATGATTATCTAATCTCATAACGTTAGACAACATAAATTATAAACTCCATAATAAATACGAGGTCAATATTGATTTTTTTCTTTCAAATACAATGATGAAAGTATAACTTATCTAGAATCCCCTAGGTAAGTTACTTCTACGTGTTTTGCAGAAAGTTGCACTTATTAAGGAAGTTATAGTTCCTGCAAAATGCAAGAAGTGTGTTAACCAAACAAGAGGTCTTTTGACTACTTTTTGAAAAGTAGAACTTCTTGAAAATTGTGTCAACCAAACGAGGTTTTAGAGTTTTTACAAGCACCCACCAATACTAACTTGCATGCATTATTTTCAAGTTTTTCTCGGTCTAATGATAAATATAATGGTATATTTGCTTTAATGGATATGATAGGATATGATATGATAATAAATGATGAGAATAATATATAATATATTTTTAATTTAGTGTACAACCGATATAATACAAAATTTATATTATTCAAATATTATATTATTCTAATCCAAGCATCAACCAAATAAAAAATTAAAATCTACCTTATTCTATTTTCATTTTATCCCATGAATCAAATCATGCCCTGAGTTAATAACTAGGCCGCAAGATATCTTAAATAATTAAAAGAAAATTAGGCTGCAATGAGATATGCTACCCCGATATTAGCGGATATATAACACTAGTCGGACAGGTAAAATGGTAGAGGAAATGAGAACAAACATTGTGAAATTACACAATAATGACAATAAATCTGGTAAGGAAAGTTACTAATGCCTGCATCAACAGCTTCGAGCACATGCTTCTTGACGAAATTATCGGCTGCAATTAATGTTGCAGTTTCTCCATGAATCTTCTCTTTTGGATTAACTCAGCCCGCAGGTACAGCTTCTGTCCTTAAACCGAAGAGATCTCCTCAAATAACATATATCCTCCACAGCCACACATATTTTGTGGCTTCCATGGGTTGCTGCAAAGACTGGGAATTGAATGAATCCAAGTCATGATGAGATGAGATCTACTGATGCATGGATTCTTAACTGGAAGAGGCAATTAATTGTTATATCCAACATATATGGTAATGCCGAGAGTTGAATGGCTTGGCTAGCTTGTCATTTCCTTATTACTTTCTTACTTGTAGGGAATGCTTTCTTCACCAAAAGGGCAAACCCTAGGAGAGGATGTGTACAGAAACCTGCAGTTGAGATATATATCATTGTCACTGAATTGGACTACTGCCAGTGCTGCATTAAGAGCTGTGATAAAGATTTGTTTCACATGTACTGCACTTGCTCCAGTGACACACGCAAGAAGGAATGGGCGTCAGGAAAAGGAGGAGAAGAGAAGGAAGATTTGCTCTTTGTTGATGTCACTGAAGCATGATCGATGTTTAGAGGATCGGATCAGGTTGATATATAGATATCCATCAAGGTTGCTTTCACTTCGGCTTCTCTCTTATCCACCAAATAGTTTAGAAGTTGTACATACACTGTGCACTACGTTATTATGACTCGAGAAGGATAAAAAAAGGCAATGTCTTATGTGTTGACATCATAAGTAACCTTTGACGGGTGATCACAGTGAGAAACCACTACTAGAAAAATGGTCATCAGCAACGGCCGCGCCGTTGCAATAGAGCCGTGACAGAAAGTCGCGTTGCTGATGACTTAGCAACGGATCAGCAACGGCCGCTCGGGCCGTCGCTCAAAACATTATCAGCAACGGCCGCTCGGGCCGTCGCTAAAAACATTATCAGCAACGGTTTTGCCACAGACCCGGAGCCGTTGCTGATAACATTAATAGCAACGGCCGTTGAGTCCGTAGCAACGCCGTTAGTAAAACCTCGTCGCTAAGCCGTTGCGGTAGGTCATCAGCAACGGCTTTCCCACGGACGGTCGTGAGAAAGCCGTTGCTGATGACGCATACCTGGGAACAAAAAAATTAAAAATTTCAAATTTCCATTGATACATTGATACATTATCTGATACATAACTCACACACCCATACCCTCATACACACATTCATTCACACATCACAAACACACCAAGATATACATCAAAACAATTATATTTATATTGATAATTATCCACGATAGTATAAAAACAATTCAAATGCAAAATTGAAGTATCAATATCCAAACAAAATAAGTTAAACAAGTTCAATATCTCAGTAACAAGTTCAATATCCAAACAAAAAATCTCACGATCACGATGGAGGATGGTCTGGATCATATGGCGGGGTCTGGAGTGCTTGAGTGTACACCGGCGTGGACTGACTCGAGGACGACAGATTAGATGATGCCGAAGAGATGTCTGCTTCAGGATGACCTGACATGTTGCGTAGCATAGCTTGTATATCCGCCATCATCTGACTCTGGCGCTCCATTATCTCAGTCTGACGCGCGATCGTGTCCTCTAGAGTCCTTATTCTGCTACTATGATCATAACTGGATCTAGAGGTGGACGACCGCTCACCAGCGACCGGAGGGGTCGGTGCCCCAAGTGGCCCTAGCACGGCTCGCGCATGACCACTATATGCGAAGCCATATACGCGGCCATGGTCCCAGCCACCTGCGGCCTCGACCCACGATGCTGCGTCAAAGTCCTCGGGGGTACCCCCGCGCTGCACCACCGTCTGGCTGTACGTCTCCTACTCGAGTTTGATTTTTTGTTAAATATTTATCATAAAACTTAAATTATAAATATATAATGAATAATTTAAACAAATATATAATTACCATAATGTGTGCAGCGCGGTTGTCGATGTACTCCCCCGTCCCATGTGCTCGATGGTGAGTCCGCTCAAACACCGCCATCGGGGAGGGTCGCTGGACACTCCCGTCATCCGACACCGTCGTCTATATTTACAAAACAAATACATTAATTAGTACACATAGTAACAAATAAAATATATAATTAAAAGATATACTTACCATACGGTTCGCGTGCACTGCAAATGCAACAGAGCCGCCGGTGTGACGCGCTGCTCCCCCCGACATGCGATTTCTAGCCGCATTCCGAGAAACCTCCTGCCATCGATCCGTCGACCATATCCCCACGAGCTGGTCCCATATATCCGGAGTAATCCAACCGGGGCCGTATCCCCGAGTCTCCGCAATGTTAGTGGTCCCAGCTCGGGCCATCGCTTGGGACCGAGCCTGCCCCAGCTGCCCGTTGTACCTTGCCTGGGAAATAGCCTCCCAGGCAGGGTAAATGAAGGGCCTCTGGTCCTCGGCCCATGTATAGCGAGCCTGCAAAATAATAATATCAGTACCAATATTAATATATCATCATGCATGTAAAAAAAAAAATAATACGTGCCTCAAACTCGCGCCATAACATGTCGACGTGCTCGCTAGGCACGTGAGACCACGTAGGCCATGCCCCGTGCATGTATCGTCGTCGAATAGTAGAAGAAATGCTCCTCGGCACTTCTTCTTGCTCGAACCTGCACAACAAAAATAAATTTTAATATTATATTATGATATAATGAATTTGTAATGATTCATAATTCATGATATATTACCGCTCCCCGATCACGCTAATCAATCTACGTGACTCTGTGGCTGGTGGAGGCTGCCACCTGTTCGGCCCGCGTGGCCGCCTGCGTCTGGATGTACTAGCCTCGGCAGTATCATCCTCATGAGGATCAGCAACAGGAGGATCAGCAGCATGAGTAAGTGCTGGAGTCTCACCGATCGGAGACTCCGAAGCTCTCCTGCGTCGATAACCACGACCAGACATATCTGTCGAACAAACATATAATCAGATTATTGTATAAATAGTAGAGATATATTTAATAAAATATATATACTTTACAATTATTCCTCATCATCTGAATAATAGTCTTCGAATTCTTCTTCTTCTTCCTCTTTAGCATATACAGGGCAGTTATCCAACTGCACATTTTCTTTATAATATAAAATGCAGTTATTTTGGCACGCGTGTATTTTTTCGTACCCAAGCCCCAATTTTCTCATTAGCTTTTTAGTCTTATAAAAAGTAGGCTCAAACTTGTTATCAGTAGGCAGCATTCCATTAATCAATCCAGCAATCCGATCATACGCAACTCCGCTGATATTACAATCGGCCTTGATGTTTAAGAGCTGTGTCATTGCTGAAAACCTAGTGTATTTAGGACAATTCTCATACAAAGGTTCATCGGCAGCTTTCAACATCTCGTAAAATTCTGCAGCTTCTTTATTCGGTAATTCAATCTCTACCGCAGCCCCTACTTCTGTGATATCAACCGCTGTAGTATCTGGTGGGACTGATGTCTGAAGAACTGGCCGATCAACATTATCATTCAGGCGGAATTGACCCCAAAGACTATCAAGTATCATAGTTCTATAGGGATTACATTGACTGGATGAAGAAGCACCAGCAGAGGAAGATTCACCATATGTCTGAACGACAGGATTGCTCGACGTCCCGACTTCGCGTGACTCCCCGTGACAAGTCCATAGAAAATATCTTGGTGCAAATCCTTTGGTATATAGATGTAGAGTGACAGTCTCCCGATCCAAAAATCGTCCATTTGAACAAATGCGGCACGGACATCGGATTTGATCACCCATGCTAACGAAATTCCGATTCGAATAGGCGAAATTTAGGAAGTACGTTACGCCTAATCGAAACTCATTCGTTAAAGCTCCACGATCAAGACGTCGGTACATCCAACTTTGATCAGCCGACATGATTCTGTCAATCAATGACAATTTCTTTGGTTAATGCATGTCTTTAGGTGAGATTGTCCTATTCCATTCGGGATTTATGTTATTCGTACTGCACTTACGTTTTTATTTTAACTATGAACTAATTATTCTAAATTTCGGCAGCATCTCCCTACAGTTCTCCGAATACGCATATCATCTGGGCGCGTATCGGAGAACAAGAGAGATGTTGCCGAAATTTAGAATAATTAGTTAACAGTTAAAATAAAAACGTAAGTGCAGTACAAATAACTACATTCCCAAATTGTCCAATCAGAGATAATTCAAGAATTGTACGTCGTATAAAAGATCATTTACTTCTTTTACACGAACATATAATCCCCGAACGGATCTAAGGTTTTGTTAAATCATATCCGACTCGTCGATGCGTATGTGAAACATATCAACTCGTCGGATGGATAATTATTTTCTAAATGTTTCGAGACAGTTCGATTCCATATTGGACGATTTCGGTGCGCGTCCGAAGTGGACGATTCCTGCACGCGTCCGAAGTGGACGATTCCGGCGCGAGTCCGAATTGGACGATTCCGGCGCGCGTCCGAAGTGGACGATTCCGGCGCGCGTCCGAAATTAATCTAAACCCTAATAATTAATCTAACAAATTAAATAATTAATCTAAACAATTAATTAACAATTATAAAACAATTAATTAACAATTATAAAATAATAAAAAATTATATATATATTTATAAATTCCGGCGCCGGAGTCAGGTGGACTCCGGCGCCGGCGTACAGTGGCCGAACACACTGTCCGGCCACTGTACAAGGTTCGACGGCGGCCATCGACCGACCGCCGTCGGCCGAAACCCTAGAAATAGGGTTTCGGTCGGATTGATTCCCGCCGGCCGCAACGGGAAGAGACGGCCGGCCGGCGAGGCATACCTGGACAAGTCGGCAGCAACGGGAGGAGGAAGAGGCGTCGTCGGCGTCGGCAGCAGCGGGAGGAAGAAGGGTCGGGCGCGAGAGCGTGCCCTATATAAACTTATCAGCAATGGCTCACTCGCCCGTTAGAAAGCCGTTGCTGATAAGTTATCATCAGCAACGGCTCACTTATCCGTTAGAAAGTCGTTGCTGATAATTAAAATATCAGCAACGGCTCGCATTTCCGTCAGAAAGCCGTTGCTGATAATTAAAATAATCCGCAACGGCTCGGGTATCCGTAAGAATGCCGTTGCAAATAGCAACGGCTTGAGCGGCCGTTGCTGATAGCCGTTGCTGATAGCCGTTGTTGAAGACCAAGTTTCTAATAGTGAACAATCAACATGATCACAAATGCTGAAGGATAATTAAGCTCTCAAACAAAAGCCATCATCATCGTCGTCATCATCACCACCACCCCTCAACTATATATGATCACCTTCACCTTCGCGCAAGCTAGAAAAGCTAGAAAACCTCTCAAGAGTATCTTCAAGTACTGCAACCGCTATATATGACAAGGCTTCAAATGAATCCTTGTGGCCTCGAACGTAGAGCCCACGCATGATGGTGGATGAAGAAACCCTCACGTCGAGCTCACCTGAGTCAAAGCTATGCGAAAGAAAGATCTATTGAACTTGTGGAAATTAAGCAGACTAGACTGAACTAACCGAATGTAGACTAGAAATTCATTCGTAGCTACCATTTGTTTCTAGAAATGGATTACCATGCATGCATGTACTTCAAATGGTTTAGCTAGCTTCGAATTCTTAAAACTAGAATCATTTTAATTCATCCGAGTTAGTTGAGGTCAAACCTAACGTTATGTACACACGTGCTTCATTTATAAGAGTAGATGATAGATGTAAAATAAAACACATCTCAACTATATATATATAACACATCTCAACTATAAGTCTAAAAAACTAAATTTAAATTAAAAATTATAAAATATTTTTTAAACCACAACACTTCTTTTGTATTAAAGAAATATTTTATTAATTAAAATACTATTGAGTTAAAATTTATTTCATTAATTCAAATACTAAATAATTATACATCCTCATTGTATAATGTCTAATGCATACATATATAATAAAGACGTACCATAATGGATAATGAAGACATATATATAATAGTACAATACGTACTATACAAATTAATACAATATAATGTAGCAAACGAATCCTAAATGATTATGCGTCAGCTTGAGCTCATATATAATTCATCTGATTCTAAATTTAATTGCTTGGGCGAGTGAGAGAGCATTGCAGACTCCGAAAGCATACGAACAAGATAAAATAAAATAAGCTTTATGCATACCATAATAAATAAGAATGAAGACGCATCAGGCCTTTGTCTTGATCAGTCAACGTTGACGGGACGTCAGTGGGGCCAAAAAGAACAGCGCTTAGTCGCTTTCCCTTACGTGGAGCCCACGGCGTGGACTGTGGTCACGTGGCGGGCAGCATTTTTCGCCGTTTTCCCCCGCGCCGTGCGCCATCTTGCGCGCCAGCTCATATTAAGGCGGCTGCTCGCTGACGTGTCCCGAAGACTTGTGGTCGCTTCCGTGAATTGTTTTTGAATTTTGATTAGGGCAAATTTGTCCTGCCCCTAGTTTGGCCTCATACAGTAATTATACGTACTAAACTCTCCATCTTTAAGTATTTTAATTTAACACATGTTTCAATTATTTTAATTTCATTCCCTCATTTGTTTTTGAATTTTAATTTCAATCTCAATCTCAATCTTCAGGTAGAAAAGCCTAGTTTGCTAAGTGTTAGATTGAAACTTTATAAGAAGACAAGGAAAAATTTAATGTAAACTAATTAAGTTCAAATCTTTAACAAACTTAATTAGCTTAATTAATACCAACGATGATTAATTTTGTATAAGTGGGTCGGCACTTATTTTCCTTAGCAAGATCTCAAGTTGGAGTCTTGCGAATGGATAAAATTATTATTGGGAGAGCTTTACCTTTTTAATAGTCCGACTCAAAAATATCGAATTGGATTATGGACTCACTTGTAGCTTAGTAATTACATATTCAATTATGTTCTAAATAAATTTAATGTTCGATCTTCAGTTGTAGTGCTTTATGCACCTTTCACATCTTTGTATGTTTTGTAAAATAAGTATTGTTCGTATAATTTTCGTATTTTTGTACGTCTTGTATGATTATATTATAAAATCATTTTTTTAAAAAAAATAACTTAATTAATTATTATATGCGATAAGTGATGATATCATGATATCTTATTTGAACTTAATATTAAAGCACATGCGGCAACTCAATATTCATCTTTCTAAAGTCTAAACTTAATAATATGCGCTTAAATCTATGATCCTTTTGTACTTTCTTGAGATTAAGTGGTTGTGAATTAAGTGATAAACAAATTCAAACTTCACAATCATGATCATATGAATTGTTTAATTAGGCTTATCTCCACTTTTTATAATTAATTAATATATTTTGGCCTTTCATTAGGTTTAGATTTTATTTTCCTTCCCACTTTGTTTCCTTCAATTAAGACATAGTCTTAATTAGGTTGTGGATGGCCAATCTCCTGATCATTTGATGTTATGTATTGTGGAAGAAGTGGTCATTGCTTGCGTAGGATGTGTGGGCTGCTAATGATCGAGTTGCAAACCTTCCACTTTCTACTTGACCTTGTATTCAAATATCATATAATATGTATATGTGTGTTGCTTTTATTCCACATTTATGTCCTTTATTCTATATGTCAAGTCTTTGTCGACATTGGATTAGCTTGAGTACTCTAATTCAAACAAACATATATAATAGTGCTACATAAATATTAATCATATGACGTGAATGATTCTTTGGGGGAAATATCTTGCTAGACTACTTGCTTTTGGAAAGTAAATAGTTGAGGATCAACTCAAACAGCTATTCTTTTGTTGCATCTATCAAAATAATTAATTTGTATAAGCTAGCTAATCAATGTCCCAATTTACATAATGAAAGCTCAAATATTGATTTACACAAACGAACCCTACTAAATGGATAAAACTTTACCATTAATGGTTGTTGAAAGGATACAATTTATATTGGTAAGTGGAAAGTTGACATTATAATTCATCCATCAATTCATAATATCAATCACCAAATAATGCACAGTAGTTTTATATGTGGCATTTGATGATAATGATATGTGGCCTTACAAGTGGGCAACTCATGAGATATAAAATTTGGGGATCATGATTGATAGCAAAATCGTACTATCATGTCTTGTCTTAATCTTTTTCCCTTATCCAAATATTCCATCATTATTCTAGCTCAATTAGCTAGGTAGTCCAAAATGATAAGCAACAAGCAATGTTAACAAGATTCGGCCAAAATTAACGGATAACAATATGTGATACGTACGTACTAATAATATATTAATTTTATATTTTAAAAATAAATTATTAAATAATATGCACATCATATTGAGCTATTACAAGGAAGAAAAAAATGCATTTAATTATTTGGTATCTAACCATGCATACATTTTTAGAGGAGATGCGATCAATTAATTAGTGCTTTTTAATATTTTATGAAATCAAAGTTAATATATAAAAACAGTTGCTAAAGACAAAAACTTATTTTACTGTCGTAACCACGTACGCCAATCACGTGAGTTAAATAAACATTAAAAAAAAAAAAAAAATACGAAGAGAATAAATTTTTCTAAAACTGTTTTAAAAAAAAAGTAAAAAAGTAAAAAGTAAAGCATAACCAAGCTGTCCTATTAAATTAGTTAACAGAGTGGCCAACCACGATGATACACATAGCGAACCGGATGGCGACGTCCACCCAGTAATTAGTGGTTAATTAACGCGTATTAATCCTTCTCTACTATTTAAAGCAAATGTGAATCATGCTGAGATAAGTGTCATAATTAGTCTCATTTTGCGTCTAATCCAGTCTCATTGTTTCACACAGTACCAGCATTACAACTCCAGCACGCGCGCATTTCTATTCCATTTCTTTACAATATCCTTTGCTTACTACTTCACGTAAGCAGGCTTCTAATCATTTGCTCCTCCACATCTCATTGCAGAACAATTTTTAGATGATGAACAACATAATTAACAGTAATACTATTCACGATATTTTATTTACTGCATGTATTGATTCAATCTCTTTTATACAAAGAATTAGATTAATTTACCAAGAGAAAAAGAGAAGAAAATGGATGGAAAACTCAAGAATTATCCGCAAGAAATTCCATTATCTCTTCATTTTCTTCTATTTTTCACTTCTTCTTCGATCCATATTTTTATCTTGCTCTCGTTTTGCTTTATATCGTCTTCGATGTCGTTATTTGCTTCAAAGCTGCTGTTGCAGCCAGATGTCCTCCACGCTCCACAAGCTCTCTCCCCACTCGCCCTGCTCGAAATCCGGCAGCCCGGCGGCGTACGCGAACCCGCCCGGGCTCGGCGGCGGTGCCTCCTGCTTCGTCCAGCCGTCGCTGCCGCCCCCCTGCTCTCGGTAGCTCTCGCCGGAGACCGGCGGCGACGAGAGCTGCGTCGTCGTCTCGACGGACCCGGCCGAGTAGGAGCAGGAGTGCTCCCAGCAGCTCGCGTTCGGCAGCGCGGCGGACTCGGCAGCGATGACGGCTTGCTGGTGGAGGACCGCATCCTGATGCGTGGGAGTACTGCCCGCCGGAGCCGCGGTATCGGGATGCATGGCCCCGCCGCCGCCGCCGCCCGCCCCGCGGATCCGCTCGACGAGGCGCGGCATCCATATGTAGCGCATGATGTCCTTGAACTGCTTGCTGTTCACGTCGCAGCGCAGCTGCTTCGCGTGCTTCTGCACGCGCGTCCGCCAGTAGTTCTTGATCTCGTTGTCGGTCCGCCCCGGCAAGTGCCGCGCTATCTTCGACCACCTGTTCGACAAAATGCCCCTCTTAACGGATCAGTGGATCGCCAAACCAAAATGGGCTATTAAAACCAATGAATCGTCAAGCTCACCGGTTCCCCAAGCGGGAATGGAGTTCGAGGATGAGGAGTTGCTCCTCCGGCGTGATGTTGCCGCGCCGAACGTCGGGGCGGAGGTAGTTGAGCCACCGGAGCCGGCAACTCTTCCCGGTTCGCCTCAGACCTGTCACAGCCAGTGAGCTCCATAAACATCCAATCGATAATCGATAGCCAGAAACAAGATAAAAGAGTCGAGAGGAGATCATATCCACCTGCGCAACGAGCGAGAGAGTTCCACCGTCCCTCGCCATGGGCGGTGACGTAGTTCATCAGCATGAGGTCCTCGTCCACAGTCCAAGGCCCTCTTCTCAAGTCCATTTCCTCCTCGCTCGGCGGCGTGGTCGAGCTGCACGACCTTCCATGGCACTCCATTTCGCTCAGAGCTGTGGGAGCTGCTGCAGCACTCGAAAGCAGAGCAGATTGGTTCGGTTTGGAAACTATTTGAAAGAGGAGGGTGGGGTTTATATAGAGGGCTCGAGAGCCAGAAGAAGCGAACGCGTTACACGTCATGTAGAGTGCCGCAAGTTTAAGCCCATTTAAAGCCAAAAGCATAGGCTTTAAACTAAACCAAAACAGAGTGATGACTCTCTTGCACTTTGACTTCTCTTTCTCTAAGCAATGAGGTGGATGCATGAAGGGCCAAGATGGAGTGAGCTTGGTTCAATTCTTGTAGTTGAAAAAGTTGGGCACACTGCATTAGAGGATCAAGTGATTGGTTTGGACTTTGCCACATTTCAAAGACAGGGCAGTGGATTATGAACTATATGTGCATTCTTCTTCTCCATGAATTCTATTTCAATGAAACCAGCTTGTTTATATAATGCAGTGGATAATTTCTTTCTTGGGTTGTTGTTTAACATAGGAAAAATTCAAACAAAATGTGGCATTTGAGCACAAAGTTAGCCTAAAATGCTTACTGAAAACTGGGTTTCAGATATTAAAGATCGGTAGTTGTGCAAATTTTCTGCTGCTGCTGCTGAAGGTGGTGGCCAGGAATTTAGCATTACTTGCTTGGCCATGTGAGGCATTGCAATATTTAGGTGGTCCTGGTTCATTATAAGCTATTTATTTGACTCAATTGCTTTTGAGGATGATGAGAAAATAACAAGACAGATGCATTTGTATGCCAATATGTGGCTTTCTTGGTGTAATTTTTTGGTGCCTCCACTTTGGACACAGGAGTTGTTTGATTTCCTGAAAAGGGCATATAAGTAGGTGTTAGGGGTGAGCCGATTCGAATTCTCTGCATTTTTTATAATATTCGGATTCTATTTTGTATATGACTGATTCCTAAATTTTAAAATCGGATCCTATCCTATTAGAACCTAGAACTAGATTCTACTCGAAACCTGTGGTGTGCTATCGATTCCGGGTATCCTGTTGAAATATGTTCATTTAGATTTCGAATATCCTGTTAGAACATTTGGAGTAACATGAATCTTTAAGGGTGACCATCTTGATAGAGATGATTTGTTTAGAATTTACTCTTATGGTTTATTTATTATTTTCTTTTTTTTGTCTATTTAGTATCTTTTATCTAGTATATATTTTGCTTTTAAAAAAAGCTAATTTTGATAATCTTAAATGAACATAGCAAGTGTTGGATGATTGCCCTTTTCTTTTTTTACTTGTATTTGGGACAGAAAAGTACCACTTGAAGACAGATTGTTTTATCCAAAACATAAATATATACATAAAGTAGCTTTTGAAAATGTTTCTAGTTAATGGCCATCTGAAATGTGCCACTTAACATGTTTACTTTAACAAAGGTGACAAGTGCCACTATTTGTGTGTAGATCAAGTGTCTCAATCTATTTGAATAAGCATGCTTCCTTAAACAATGCAAGGATTGCAATTATCTTTTGTTTTCTTTTTCTTTGCTAGAGAAAATGAAAAGAAGACTTTTTTTATTCTCTAATGGACCATGTTTCTAACCTCGGAAGAAATTGAGACATGTGAATTAAATTAAGTCACAATTGAGCACCACCAATTCCCTTTGAAGGTGATGGCATCATCATTAGGAAGCAACATAAAATTAATGATATATTATTATAATTTATATTGTCTCTAAGAATGTGAAAACGCATCATCATTTGACGGCTGTCAAGAGGCATTGATGCTTTAGAAAATAATATATATTTACTGAGAATATATTTGGTCGGACGGAATAAAATTGTAACAAATAGAAATAAAGTGAAAATATTATTTTTTGCGGTATATATATATACACACGGGCGTCTTGAGCAGCTCGCGTCTTCTCGTGACTTGATTTTAATTTTTTAGATATTTTTTTTTAAAAAAATAAAAAAATAAAAAATATTGAGTCATCGGATGGAGTCTCGAGTTATCGGATTTCAAATATTAAAACCGAATTTGATTAAATTAAACCTGACCTAGCCCAATTACCCGACCCGAGTCTAGCCTGATCAATTTGGGTCGGGTTGGATTCTTGATCAGGTTCATTGGGTCGACCCGACCCGATGAACACCCCCAGTTTTAATTAGTAGATTGTGCATAATGTTAGCAATGCATTAAAAGGTAGCACATAATGGTACTAAGTACTAGGGTTGTCCATTCGGATCAATCCGAATCGAACCGAATCGAATTTTATCAAATCGATTTTTTTTTTATACCCGAATTTTATCCCGAACCCAAACTGAACTATACCTAAATCGATCTAACTCGAACCGAAATTATTTGGTTCGGTTCGGTTTTTAACCCGAAAATCAAAATTTTAATTAATTCGGTTAAAAATTAAAAATTAAAAATTAAAAATTATTTTATAATACCCATTTACTTATCTATATTAATTTTTTTAAAATATATTATTTTTTAATTAATTCGATTTTCGGTCCGGGTCGGTTCCCGGAATAAAATCCAAATTTCGGTTTGGTTCGGGTCAAAGAACCGAACCTACAACGGTTGAAACCAAATTGAACCGAAAAATTCGATTCGATTTTTCGATTCGGTTCGGATTGAATCGAATACTGGACATCCCTACTAAGTACTTGATTATAAATTAATATCAAGAGAAAGACATATTTATCACTATTTTATTTTTCTTCTTTCGCTAGCTTTCATTCTACATTATATTTTTCTTACCTATATAATTTTCACCAATTATATAAATAAAAATATCTACCTAACTTTTATGTTTTACAAAAAGTATTATTTGTTAAGTTATAAACACTAGGGTAGCACAATTAGTGATAATATGTTGTATATTGTTTAGAAATTTAGAACCTATTTGGTTAGCGAAATCAAATATATTTTTATTATTTCGATTTCACTGAAACCAAAATTATTTACGAAAACGTGTTTGGTTCAGCATTTTCATGAAACTGAATCGAAATTAGAATGAAAATGAAACCAATTTTCTTAATAAAAATGAAAATATCAGAATGTTATTTTCTGTGGTTTCGAGACTGTCGGTTCCGTTATCAAAATGCACTGACAATTTTGTAATTATAAATATTTTTTTATAAAATTAATTAATTTAAAAATAAATCAAACTGTATTTAATTTTTAAAAATAAAAATAAAAATAATTATTTTCAACTCAAATTATTATCTTAAATTTATAAATTAATTAAACCAATTTATATCTAATTGACTCAAATTCAAATTTTAAATAACTCAATTTTTTTTAAAGTTGATCTATTTATAATTTAATCAAAACTAATTTTAGATCATTGAAATTATTTTTTTTTGAAATTTTATAATAACTATTAATTAATTTTTATATCTAATTGAACAAAAAAAATCTTAAATTATCAATAACTTAATTAATTAAATCATATAAATATTTTTTAATCGTATTAACAAATATTTAATTTTGTAAACTAACTAAATATTTAAACTACTAAAAATGTTCAAGGAAAATTAATATTATTTTTTATAACTAAATAAATATTCACTGGTTTCGGCTAACTAAAACTGATGTTGTTTTCATTATCCAAACGTATTTTCAGAAAACTGAAAATTAGAAACCAAAATCAAGTTTTCGAAACTAAGTTTTCAGTTTTACTGAAACCAAACTAGGAAATAATTTTCGCTAACCAAACAGCACCTTAGGATTTGAACCTTAGTATGGTCATCTATTGTAATTTTTTATCTTTGTTAAATATATATATATATATATATATATATATATATATATATCATTACTAAATTACCATGTTTTTTTTGTTTAATTTGAATACAATTATGGATATACTTGCGTTTTTGTAAGCTACGAGCACATGCAATGTACGTGCCATCCATCTTTTACTTGCATAACTTTTCAAATTTTTAAAAAGTATTAATTAATTAAGCAAAGGGAATTGTGTCAAAAAGGAGAACATGGTGTATATGTGTGTTAAAAGTTTTTGACAAAAACAACCTCAAATTAATAATTATTGATCAATTAGCTGTATTTTGCTGTAATCTTTTGACTTTGCAATGTGTACGAACGTGTAGAGTTGGTCTCGATCAGCATGGCTACTAAAGATGCAACAAGGCATGTATTGGGTTCCCATTTGGATCTTAATTGAACTCAACTATAAGGATTTAGTCTTCTCACCGCAACAAATCACATATTTTTCGACGTTAAAATAAGCTAACATCTTGACGTCAACAACGG
Organism: Canna indica; assembly: GCA_034359265.1. Lineage (NCBI taxonomy): Eukaryota > Viridiplantae > Streptophyta > Magnoliopsida > Zingiberales > Cannaceae > Canna > Canna indica. The sequence goes on from CP136891.1 coordinate 3,382,279, forward strand.
TCAAAATGAACATACTGACGTCAGCAAAAATGACAAAAATGAGTGCAAAATAACGAGAGCCAGAATGAACATTTCTACGTCCAAGCAAGCGTCGAAATATTCGACATATACTACTAGAAATATGTTCTTCAGCAACGGTTGCTCAAGTCGTTGCAATTTCCAACGACGTTCTTACGATCACTCGGGCCGTTGTAGATATGGTACATCTGCAACGGTTTTGTTACGACCGCTCCAGTCGTTGCAGATATATTATCACATTAGCAACGACTTAGTTACGGCTTCTGCATCTGTCACTCTTGAGTTGATCGCATGCTCGCAACGCGGAAATAAAATACTTATCAGCCACGGCGTTCTAACGGACGAGTGAGCCGTACATTACTGATAATGTTACTTATCAGCAACAGCTTTCTAGTAGCTAAGTGAGCCGTTGCTGATGATGACTTATCAGTAACGGCTTTCTAACGGCTGGGTGAGCCGTTGCGGATAAGTTTATATAGGTCAACAGATCGCGCCCGCCCCTTCCTCCTTCTTTTTTCTTTCTTCTGTCGTCGCCGATCTCCGTCTACCTGCCCGCCGTCGTCGCCTGCCGTCTTCGTCCGCCTGCCGTCTTCGTCGCCCGCCGTCTTTGTCGCCCGCCATCGTTGCCCGTCGTCGTCGCCCACTCCAGGTAACTCATCGTCATCTCCTTCTTATTGTAGAATTGGTCGAAACCCTAGTTTTAGGGTTTTGGCTGGCGTCCACGGCGACATTGTCCGTATGTCGGACACTGGACTACGACTCTGGAAATAAGGTTTTTTTTAAACCCTATTTTTTTAATTAAATCTTAATTCTAGATTAATTTTCATGTTTAGATTAATTAAATGTTTAGTTTAATTTAGATGTTTAGATTAGATTAGATTAATTTAGATTAATGTTAATATTTAGATTAAATTAATTTAATTTAAATAATTTTAAAGTATATCTTATATTAAATCTATCTCTACTATATATAAAATCTAATTATATGCTTATTCAACGGATATGGTGGGTCGTGGTTATCGTCGGACGAGAGCTTCAGAGTCTCCGATTAGTCAGACTCCAGCACTTCCTGCCGATGATGATGATCATGCCGATGAAACTCCTGTCGCTAATCCTCATGCCGTCGAAGCTAGTTCATCGAGATGCAGGCGGCCACGCGGGCCGAACAGGTGGCAGCCTCCACCAGCCACAGAGTCACGTAGATTCATTAGTGTGATTGGGGAGCGGTAATCTATCATGAATTATGAATTATTATAAATTTATTATATCATATATAATATTGAACTTTATTTTTATTGTGCAGGTTCGAGCAAGAGGATGTGCCCAAGACGATATCTTCTACGATTCGACGATACATGCATGGGGCATGACCCACGTGGTCTCATGTGTCCCGTGAGCACGTCGACATGTTATGGCGGGAATTTGAGACGCATATTAATTTTTTTTATATACATGATGATTAATATTGATATTGATATTATTATTTTGTGGGCTCACTATTCATGGGCTGAGGATCAGATGTTCTTCATTTACACTGCTTGGGAGGCTATTTCTCGGCAAAGGTACAACGGTCAGTTGGGGCAGGCTCGGTCCCAAGCGATGGCCTGAGCTGGGACCACAAACATCGCGGAGACTCGGGGATACGGTCCCGATTGGATTACTCCAAATATATGGGACCAGCTCATGGCATTATGGTCGACGGATCGATGGTTTCTAGGACTGCGGCTAGAAATCGCATGTCAGGGGGAGGAGCGTGTCACACTAGCGGCTCTATTTCATTTGCAGTGCACACTAATCTTATGGTAAGTATTATACCTTACTTTTAATTATATATTTTATTTGTTACTCTGTGTACTAATTAATGTATTTATTTTATAAATGTAGACGATGGTGATGCACGACGGGACTGTCCAGCGACCCTCCCCGATGGAGGTGTTTGAGCGGACTCACCGTCGAGGACATGGGACGGAGAGTACGTTGACAACCGCGTTACAATCATTATGGTAAGTATATTTGTTTAAATTATTCATTATTTATTTATAATTTAAGTTTTAGGAAAAATATGAAATAAAAAATCAAATTCGAGTAGTAGACCTACACTCAGACGGTGATGCAGCGCGTGGGTACCCCCGAGGACTTTGACGCAGGAGCATGGGTCGAGGCTGCATGTGGTTGGGACCACAACCGCGTATATGGCTTTGCAGACAGTGGTCATGCGCGAGCCGTGCTCGGGCCACTTGGGGCACCGATCCCTCCGGTCGCCGGTGAGCGGCCGTCCACCTCCAGGACTAATTATGATTAGAGTAGTAGGTTAAGGACACTGGAGGAGACGGTCGCGCGTCAGAGTGAGATGATGGAGCGTTAGAGTCAGATGATGGTAGATATGCATGCTATGCTACGCAACATCTCTCATACCGGAGCAGGCATCCCTTCGGCATCATTAGATCCATTATCCTCGAGTTAGTCCACGCCGGTGTACACCCAAGCACTCCAGGCCTCGCCATATTATGATCCAAACCTTCCTTCATTGTGACCTTTATTGTTTTGTTTGGATATTGACTTTGTTACTTGGATACTATACTTGAATAATTTTTATATGATTGTGGATAATTATAAATATAAGTATAGTTGTTTTGATGTATATCTGGGTGTATCTGTGATGTGTATGTTATGCGGGAGTGTATTAATGTATTAATGAGTGTGTGAGTTATGTATAAAGTTAAATGTATCAATGTATTAATGGAAATTAGAAATTTCAAAATTTTTCAGATATAGGTTAACATCATCAGCAACGGCTTTCCCACAGCTACCAGTGGGAAAGCCGTTACTAAAAGTGTATTGTACTTACTGGGCCGCAACCTCAAAGTCGTTACTGATGACCTACAACAACGGCTTAACGATGGGCTTTCACTAACGACATTGCCACGACGATCGGGCCGTTGCAGATGTATGTATCTATAGCGGCTCAGTAGATGTATGTATCTACAGCGGCTCAGTAGCCGTGACCGAACCGTTGCTGATAACATTATTAGCAACGACCGCTAGGGTCGTCGCAGATCCGTTGCTAATTTATCAGCAACGCTATTTTCATCGACGGCTACGTTGCAACGGGTCGGGCTGTTGCTGATGGCTTTCAGCAACTCCTCAGCAACGGTTGTAGCCGTTGCTGATGATTATTTTTCCAGTAGTGATATCGGCGCCTGCTGGTAGGCGTCAGCAGGCGTTGAAATATTCACATCGACGTCCACTAACAAGCGTCGATTTTTTTTTAAAAAGTAATAAAATCTTGCATATCGGCAACTGTCAAAGGCGCTGATATGCAAAAAAGAAAAAATAAATTTTTTTAAAAATTGTACTAACCTTTAGATAAATTTGGTAACCCGAAAAAAGATGAAGAAAAATTAGATGAAGAAAAGATATATGAGAAAGAAAGAAGAAAGAGTGAGGAAAGTAAAAAAAGATAGGAAGAGAAAGAAGATGAGGGAAAGAAGAGAAGAAGAAAAAAATATTTAAAGAAGAGATTAGGTGTGAGCACGGGTCGGGACGTCCCGGCCATCCCGGCCATCTCGGTCCGGCCCAGCCCGAAAAGTCGGGATAAATCCCGTCCCGGTTCAAAATTGGGACGGGATCGGGACGATACAAAAAAAATCGTGATTGTCCCGTCCCGGCCTGGTTTATAATATAAGTAATATTAAATATATAATATTATTTTTTTGGGAAAGAATATTAATTATTTTAATGGAGATATTATTTTTATTTAATAAAAAACCAATATTAATAAATTCGGGACGTCCCGGTCTTGTCCCGAATTTTTCGGGGCGGGACAAAATCAGAATGCTTCGTATTCGGGACTGGGACATACCAAATCTCGGCCCGTCCCGTCCCGAGCTCACCCCTAGAAGAGAAGATGAGGGAAAAAAATTTTAAAATTACAAAAAAAGTTTTAGAGGCGGGAAATCTCCCGCCTCAATTTCACTTGGGGCAGAGCCCCTCGTCGCGCTCGCCGAGGGGCGGTTCTCGCGCACGCACTAACCTGCGCGGGCGGATGCGGGCGTGGGCTCGTGTGCCCGCTAACCCGCCCAGGTGGACGCGGGCAAGGGCGGACCCTGGCACGGGCTCGCAGGATGGATTTTGGCGCCGAAACATTTTGGTGCCTGATGCTTGGCGCTGAAATGTTTCGGCGCTTGCTGCCCAGCGTCGAAAATTTTAATCTCGATTTTTTTATAAAAAAAACATTTTGACGTCGTTTAAAGATGTCAAAATTTATCCGCCTATATATTCAAGTTTTGTTGTAGTGTCTATATTTTCCAAAATTGCTAAGTTTCTTTGGTTTATGTTGATGCACCAACTAATTATATATAACATATACTAATTATTTCACATATATGGACAAATATTCTTATCTGCCGATCTATTCAATGCTGGAATCCGACCTGCTATTAATGTGGGTATTTCCATTTCCAGAGTAGGATCTGCAGCTCAAATTAAAGCCATGAAACAAGTAGCCGGCAAATCAAAATTGGAACTAGCACAATTCGCAGAGTTAGAAGCCTTTGCACAATTCGCTTCTGATCTCGATAAAGCTACTCAGAATCAATTGGCAAGAGGATTGACATGTAAATGTTGTCTTTAAATCGGTAAATCCAATATAAAATTATTTTGCCAAACCTTTCTAAAAAAACAACTTTTTATTTTAAAAAAAATTATGAAAAATTGTGTCACCCTACATTCTCAATATTGGATGGACTTTTGATCCATATCGGCACTACTACTAGGGGTGTAAATGAACCAAACTGCTCGTGAGCTACTCGAGATTGGCTCAGTGAAAACTCGAACCCGACTCGATCTTATCATGCGGGCGAGCTGAGCTCGACCTAACTAGTACTCGGCTTGATCGGCTCACGAGCCTAATCGAGCCTCTTATATATAAATGTTTCATATCAGGTTGAGCATAAACCCAAGTCGAGCCGAGCATAATCGAGCTTGAACGAGCTCAGTCAAGCTGGAGAAAAATAAACGAGCCTAAACGAGCTTACATGAGCCGATCGAGCATGAGTTGCTCAAGCCGAGCTCGAGCTCAGATATTGAAGCTCGATCGAGCTCGAGTTCGAGCTCAAGCTCGACATTTCTTAAACGAGTCGAGCTCGAGCACAAGCAAGCTCGGTTCGGTTACACCCCTAAGTACTACTCAATATTTTAATGGTAAATTTGATAATAGTTTGATAGTAGGATATAATTGAAAGAAATTAAAAGTACGAGATTCCTTTTGTTTGAAAAAAAAAGTTGGGATAGATTTGGGAAAATCCTTAAAAGTTTGGATATATTAGATATAATACTTTAAATCTTATTTTTTTTAACAAAATTAAAATGATGACATGACAATTTTAAATTTTTTTATTCATTTAGGGATGCTGACGTGACAATATTGCAAAGTTAACACTTCATTGATGGTGGGATATAATTGAAAAAAATCGAAATGTGGAGTATATAATTGAAAAAAAAATAAAAATTGAGATACATTTAAAAAATCCATAAAAAATGAGGATATATTTTATAATTAACCCTTAAAAAAAATCTCATAATCAATTGCTTGATGCCTCGATGGAAGGGAATCAGACACTGATGTAGATATAGAGCTTTAAGACACTATTAAATATATATTTAATTTTTAGACTTCGATTTTGAATTTTTGCACAGGGTTTTGGCTATTCTTTTATAGTGCTTAATTTTAGGGGTGTAAATGAGCCAAGCTGCTCGTGAGCTACTTGAGATTGACTCAGTGAAAACTTGAACTCGACTCGATCTTATCAAGCTCGAGCCGAGCCTATCATGCGGCCGAGCCGAGCTCGAGCTAACCAGTACTCGGCTCAAGCGGCTTGCGAGCGTAATCGAGCCTCTTTATATATATATATATTAATGTTTCATATCGGGTCGAGCATAAACCCGAATCGACCCAAGCTTAATCGAGCTTGAACGAGCTCAGTCAAGCTTGAAAAAAATAAACAAGCCTAAACGAACTTACACGAGCCGAGCTCGAGGCCAGATATTGAAGCTCGATATATCGAGCTCGAGCTCGACATTTTTTAAATGAGTCGAGCTCGAGCACAAGCAAGCTCGGCTCGACTCAGCGCGGTTACACCCCTAGTCGGTATTGCCAGCTTTATGATTAACTTGAATTGATTCAACCACGTTCTGATATATATAAAAAAAATAATGGCCCAAACGATCAAATGTCGTATCCAAATTTAAACTCGTTTACACAAGACTGATAATAGATTATTAGTAAGTCTCAGCTCATCACTCTATCTTATAATAGATTATTCCTTATAATATATATATCTCTCTACGCTAGACACATGCAACCATTGCATTAATCAAACCCTAAAAACAAAGCAACCACCTTCAACACTAGACATCATGAAAGTAAAAGATGACAACTATATATATGTTTCTCTCTGTAAACTCACTTCCTCTTTTAGAAAAGCCAGAACACAACAATTCTTTTGATCGATCCCTATAACTCATCATACCAGCAAAAAGCTGTTCATATTATTTCTGATATCAGTATGTAAAAAGCATGTTCTTGCTCCACTAGGCAAGAATATACTCAATTAATTAGCACGCACATCTATATACTAATGACGGAGAAGCAGCTAGCCTCTTTATTTCGATGACCGGGAAATTAATCAAAGGGTTGGAGAAAAAGCAGGTGTACCCATCTCGATCATCCTCCACTCAAACAAATTCTTCCTTATCCACTGTATTACTCAACGGAGGAGAAGCCATGTGTTGATTTCTCAGCGTGTGCATGCATGCATTTAGTTTGCATGAGAAGGACGTCCAACTCTTCGATGGGATGCAGTCATTACGTGGATCGTTTCAAATCTACACGCACATTCGTTTCTTCTTTTCTCATCCTTCTAAGAAGTTACAGTCACAGTCATATATAGTGGATGTAGTTTTACTGGAGGTCAAATGTTGGTGGTATGCATGAAAAAGGTTTCTTGAGCTCTCCTATCTATCTACTTAATCTAATTTCTATCCTTCAAGCTAGTGCCAGCTAGCTCGGGTTCGCATTCTCCATTACAACCATGGAAATTTATTCACGTGTGTAAAAAGGTTTCTTTCAACAGTTAAAATAAGCCAGATAGGCAAAAATTAGAGACACTGAGAGAAAGGGAGAAGACAAAGAAGTATGTAATGGTAGAGGTATACAAATTAAATAACTAAGAACGTGCTTCAATCGTATTGGGGTGGTAGATTAAGGTAGGTAGAAAGCCCCCCAAAAGTCAACTATAATGAAATGAATTAAGTTACAGTAAATGTGAGACAGCACAAGTAGTGGTGTGGTGGCCTAACTTTTAAGATCATTGCTAGGGTTAGGAAATGGGGAGGCAGACACTATTGCTTTTGATGAAAAATCTAAAACGAAAAAATGTAGATCATGATCATTATGCTGCTTTTATATTAATATTTTAATTTATCTTATATATCATCTACGTAATAATTTAAAAGCTATTAATATATTAATTATATAGCTAGCTAGGTTTTAATGATATTTAGTTAGAATATATATCTTTGTTTGGGGTAATTAACTAGTCGACCTAGCTCCTTTATTATTGGCACTAGTTACATGTCTTTTCCTATAGAAACAATCATTCAAGTGGTGGAACCACGATCGACCAATGGGTAAGCAATCACTCAAGTGGTCAAACCATAATCAACTGCAACTAATTTTACCATTACCAAGCAATCAACCAAATGGTTGAACCATCAATTTCAACTTAGCATTTCAATTAATTATAAGCTAGTGGTTTGAGCCTACGAAATTGATGGGTAAATTATCCCATCAAAAGATTGCACAAATCATTATCCATCATTCATATTGAGCTATTTATCTTGGTGTAAATGGTCATATTGACGTTTACCCTCCTTAACCTTCCGCTAACTCCTTTTGTGTTCGATTCGATTGTGCAAATGTGGGTTGGTAGATAGGTGGACGTCTAGTTAGATATAGTAGAGGTGGATGGCAGGGCCGGCCCATCCACTAGGCCAACAAGGCCATTGCCTTAGGCCCCATGTGGATGGGCAGCTTATGTATATGAATTGATGCATGTATGAGGATTAAGTAGTAAAGGTTATTGCATATAAATGAGTGACAGTCGGTGTTTTTTGAATCAAAATTTTGATGAGTGTGATATTATATAGTTTGATTAATTAATTAATTTGAGGTTTAATTATTGTTTGCATTGCATTAATTGCCCTTGAGATGTTTTATTATTTACTAATTATTTTTCATGGTGAGTATGTGTGCATAATCAATTAATTTTCATCCGTTGGAATTAAATAGGCTCAATTCAACTTAATTTCTTATTCTACAAAAAAAAATCAATCTTCTTATTAGTTCACAAGTTATAGTCCTCTTTTAGAGGACTTTTAATTTTTAGGAAATGAAAAATGAGAAATTAAAGCATGCAAAGAGACGAACAAAAGACATGTATTGTCCGACAATTGTCAGATAATTAAATTCCGCCGAAGAATTGGTTCCTCAACGAATTGATACGTGGGGGTCATGATTCGTATGGGTCATTAGATGTATCAGGTATGAAGTAATTGCATATTACCCGAACGAAATTTTTGCCCCATCTCCGAACTCTGCGTCTTCTCTTTATCCGTCGGCTCCAAGCGACTAAGCCTCCAATGACCGGTCGTTCACAAGTCCAGATAAAAACATGCAATATCCGGCTTCCTCAAACGCTCATCTCAAAAATTTTAAAAAATAAAATTTACATAAAAAATTATATTAATTTAATTTATTGAATAAATGAAAGGCCTCATTTTAAAATTTTGCCTTAGGCCACAATATTTCTTGGGCCACCTCTGGCGGATGGAAATATCATCGATTTTCCTTTATTAGTGTTTTTTTTAATTAAAATTTTTGTACATTTATTTCTTGCGAAAATGAATATTATTTTTATTTCTACTGCCAATGTTCACTTCATCCTTTGATATATCCTTGGTGTTTCGTGTTATACAGTGTTTTCATCGCGCGCTCGCCTAGATGATAATCTTCTTAATGGGAAATAACCAAATAACGTACCCTATCTAGTGAGGCATGACATTAGTAATGGACCATATGTTTCTAACCTAGGAAGAATTTTTTTTTTTTATTTACAAAGGATAAAAAACTAAAGGATTACAATCCAAAACAATCATCCACAATAATTTTCAAAAAGTGGTGGGGGTGGGGGGGGGGCATTCACATAACCATGTGAATTAAATTGATAGTGAAGAACATCTTAACGATAAAATTATTACATCATCCAATTTAATGTTGGATTAATTACAATGGCAATGACATCCTATATATGTCTGGTAAACATAATCCTACTCCATTAAGATAATTGCATCCTTGGCAGTTGCTCATCTTGAGTATCACTTTGATTGAGGAAAAGAGTCATGCTGAGTGAATTAAAGGCGACAACAAGCTCTCAGGGGTCAACTACGATCCCGAGGCCAAAAAAGCCCCCTGATCCGATGGTGGAGAAGGATCGAAGCTGTGTTGACAGGGAGAGAATGGATTCGTTCAAAGCTCCTGAGGAAGGAAGAGATCTGAAGACTAATAGAGAAGGGGAAAAAAAGGGCACATAGCTGAAGAACCCTAGATTTGAGTTCATTCTAGCGACCTGGGCGGGGCTTTTTAAGGCGACTAATGGAGACGACGATTGGAGATTGTCGAAGGTGCTAATGGACAAGATCAAAAAGATCGAAGAGAATGCCAAAGGGAGAGTGACAATTGCAGAAGCTGATATGGAGGAGGCAAGGAAAGACTACAATCTTATGCTCTATGGCAAATTCTTCGATAAATTTCCTCCTTTAGAGCTGGTTAAAATTGTTTTGCCTAGATTGTGGAAGATTAAATCTGAATGTAGAATAGTAGATTTATCAGCAGGGTTTTTTGCTTTTAAATTTACGGATGAGGAGGATTTCTGGGGGGGGGGGGGTATTCACAGGTGGTCCATGGTTCTTAAGGGGGCAGACTTTGACACTTTGTCCTTGATACCATGGCATGAGAATTTTCAACTGCTGAGAGGAACAATCAAAGCTATACCTACCTGGATACAACTACCTGGACTTCCTTTTGAATATATGAATGCTAGTATTCTTCCTCAATTGGCTGCGCTAGTGGGGAAGCCTCTAAAAATTAATGAATATATACTAAACAAAACCATGGGAAAGTTTGCAAGGATCTATGTTCTAGTGGATGTTTCTAAACCCTTACAGCAGGGTTTTTGGATAGATTCAATAAAGGAAAGTATTTTTCAGAGTATATCTTATGAAAACTTCTCTCTTATTTGTTTAAATGTGGGAAGGCTAGCCATAAAGAGGAAGGATGTAAACAAGAAGGGGGGATGAAGGAAAAAATGAGCAATGAGAAAATGGAAATGAATAAAAACATGGTTCAATACAAAGAAAAGGAGGAGAGCTTGATGGGGCCATGGATTCAAGTGCAAAAGAAAAGGAGAGGTTTTACAAAACAGAATGGTGCAAATGTGGACCATAATAGAAACTCTTTCATGGTGTTAGATAACCCAACTTTTGAGAACAACAGTGGAGAAGAAAGAAAGACAAAAGGTTACAAACCTAAACCAATGGCAGATATATGAAATAGCAAGGAATCTGAAGTTTCAGAGGAATGACAAGGTGTGGGTAGTAAAAAACAACAGAAGAGTAGAGATGGAGGTACAAAAGTTAAAATAGTAAAGGAAGATGGTTTAAAGGCTCAAAACAGTACAGATACCGATATGTTTTTGGGAGGAGAAGAAGAGAAGAGTGAGGAAGGAAAAAAACAAGTTTTCAAATTCAATACAAGCAAAGCAGTAGACAAAGGAAAGGGGAAATTAAAGTGACCGTAGAGAATGATGAATCAAAGTTTATTGCATTATCTGATAAAATGTCTTTATCCTTCAGAAATATCCTGCTAACTATGAAGAAAAGTGATGATTTCCTGGATGAGGGGGTAGATCCTGAGCAATCTAGAACTTCAAAGAGGAAAGGAGAAAAGATAAAAAGTGCTGGGAGAAATAATAGTAATCTTATTACCATCCCAGTGGAGTACAGACAATTAAAAATAAAAAGGAGGAGATTCTCAAAGGAGACAGGCAGCTTGAGAGATGATGGTGATCCAGATGGCAGAAATGAAGAAACAACCAGGGAAGTCTAAATGAAGATAATAGTCTGGAACATAAGAGGAGTTATTAAGAAAGAAGCAACTGACTACTTGAAGTACTTAGTTGATACATACAAGGTTGATATGGTCATTTTGTTAGAAACTCACATTGAAGAAAGACAAGCTTTAAATTTCTTGAAGAGATATAGCAAAAATTGGGATGGAGAAATGGTTGCCGGGACTGGGAGAGCAAGAGGAATAATGGTTTGGTTGAGAAAAAGAAATTTGGAGGCAAAGATAATCTATAAAGATAGTCAATGCGTGAATTGTTTAGTTAAGCTAAACAACAGAAAAGTTTGCTTGATAACATGAGTGTATGCAAGTGTAAATATCAGGTTATGGAAAATATTGGGAGACTTTGATGAAGAGAAGTTACAATGGCTGATAATGGGGGACATGAACTGTATAAGAGAAGCAAATGAGAAAAGGGGAGGAAGAACCTTTAAAAATGATAAAGCAGTAAATGACTTCAATGATTTCATAAGAAGGAAAGGGATTATTGATTAGAGGTGGCAATGGGTCGGGCCTGCCCATGGGCGGCACGGTCCCGGCCCGGTTTCGAATTGTGCTTGGCCCAGCACGGCTGTGCCCAGGAGATCGGTCGGGCTCGCCTCCTGGGCACGCGGGCCGTGCTCAGCACGGCACGCTGGTCGAGCATGGCCCGCGCGCCAGGCCTGCTTGGGCCTGAGCCAGAGTCTGGCTCGGGCTCGACCGAGTGGATTTTAAAAAAAAATTAAAAATTTTAAATTTAAATATTAAAAAAATTAAATTTAATTATTTAATTATTCGGGCCGGCCCGAGTCCAGCTCGAGTGGGCGGGCTCGGGCTATGCTTGCCCATGGTGTGTTCGGGTCGTGCCAGGCACGACCCATTGCCACCTCTATTATTGATGTAGGTTTCAGTGACCTCCATTTACATGGTCAAACAATAGAAAAGGGCAGAGATTAGTAATGGCAAGATTGGATAGAGTACTTATGAACAATGTTGGGCTTGACTGGAGCTATGAAGTGAGGGTAGAGCACCTATAGAAAATTGGTTCTGATCACAGACCATTGTTAGTGAACCGTAAACCTGAGGAGAGAAGTAGAAAAAGGAGAAGAGACTTTGTTTTTTAGCACTTCTGGTTAGAGTATGAAGGCTTAAAGGAGGTTGTGCATAGTTGTTTGGAGGATGCTTCACAGCAAGGGATGTCAGTTATGGAAACACATAAGGTTCTTCAGATGAAACTAATTGAATGAAACAAAAGCTCAATGGGCTGCTTGGAGAAGAATGTGAGGGAAGCTTTAATGAAACTGAGGTGTTTAGAGGAGGAGGCTAGTGGAGGTGTTAGTGAAGATGAAGAGAGATATATGAACATACTCTCGAAAAAAAGCATTGCTCTTAATAGACAAATACAGTTAAAGTGGTGGGCTAAATCAAGGAGGAGCTAGATTGAAGGAGGAGATAAAAATTTCAAATTTTCCCACAATGTAGTCAAGTTGAGAAGGAAGAGTAACTGTATTGAATGTTTGGAGGTAGAAGATAGAACTATAAAGATAGTCTGGAAATGGTGGAATGTTTTGCAAGTTGGTATGAGGAACTTTGGGCTAAAGATAGAGAACCAGAACAGGAGGAGAGCTTGCTTGGTGGAGAGTGGACTTCAGTATCTTTGTTTGAAGCTAAGGAACTAGTGAAGGGGTTTGGAGAGGAGGAAATCTGGGAAGCCATAAATGGACTTGGGAGAGGGAAAAGTCCTGGGAGTGATGGGTATATTTTGGAATTCTATTTGCACTGTTGGGACACAATAAAGTAGAATTTGAGAAAGGAATTTGAGAAAATTCATGCTGATGCAGCCATACCTAGCAGCCGGAAGGAAACATTGTTGATTATGGTTCCTAAAAAAGAAATAGCAAAAAAAAAAGTGGTATATAGACTCATTGCATTATGCAATGTAATCTATAAAATTTTTGCAAAGTTGGTAGCAAACATGATAAGGAAAATACTAAATAAGGTGGTTGGTGTGGAACAAAGGGCTTTCATACTTGGAAGAAATTTACATGATAATATCTTGGTGGTGACTAAAGTTGTGAATTCATTCTATTCCTTTAAAATTGATAAGCCACTAATCATTATCAAGATGGATTTGGAAAAAGTCTATGACAAGGCTAGATGGGGGAGTATATATGAGATCATGGGGAAAATGGGCATACCAGACAAAATGCAAAGGTGGATTAGAGACTGTATTGAGGGTGTCCAATACACTTGTAAAGCAAATGGTGAGCAGTCAAGAATGTTTAACAGCTTCAAAGGTATAAGGCAGGGAGATCCTCTATCTCCCTACCTTTTCATAATGATGGAACAGTTGTTAACACAGCTGATGAAACAGTATGTGAGGGATAAGAAGATGAAAGTTTTTAAACAAGGTGAGATTGAAATGAGTCATATGCTATTTGCTGATGATATCATTTTCTTCATAAAAGGTTATGTGAAGAGCTGTAGAAACTTGAAGGAAGTATTGTAGCTTTATTGTACATACACAAACCAGAAAGTGAGTTAGGATAAATCAGAAATATATTTTCCTTTAAAGTGTAAACCAACAGTCAAGCATTCCATAAATAAAATATTGGGAATAAAGGAAGGTAAGTTCCCAATGAAATATTTGGGGACTTATATTTCTCCTAGGAAGATAAATAAGGAGGAGGAAAAGGAATTGAGTTCTAAAATTTTGAGAAGAATGGAATTTGGGCAAGAAACCAAATGACTCAAGCAGGAAAGAGGGTTCAGATAAATGCAGTTGCTAACTCAATCCTAGTTCATATCATGTTATCTTCAAATGTGAGTGAGAAGGAAGTAAAGAAGATAAATAGCTTGACAAGGAATTTTTTCTGGAAAACAAGAAATCAAAGAAGATCTGCTAACTTGATTAGTTGGAGAACTATTACTAAAAGCAAAAGAGGAGGGCTGGGAATAAAAGATATGAAGACAATGAAGTATGCTTTGATGGCTAAAAGGGTGATACCAATTTTGAATAGGGAAAAAGAGATATGGTGCTCTATAAAAATGGCAAGAATGAAGAATTTCATCATTGGAGTGAATGGAGGAGCAGGAAGCTATCAAGTACTATGGAGGTAATCAAACATAGTATGGAAATGATTAAGGAAGGGTTGAGAATTAGCTTGGGGAATGGAGAATAGACAAGTGTATGGAAGGACCCATGGCTTGGCAATCTTCCACTAAACAAATGGCCAACTTATGTTGATGCAAATGAACTCTCAAAGTTTGAAACAGTGGTTGAATTGTTTTCAGGGGAGAGCTGGAATATGAATGTGGTAGAGAAATGTTTTGGGGAAGAATTCAGAGTGAGCTTTGAAATGATAGATGTTGATAGAAGAAAAGGGAAAGATAGATGGGTGTGGAATGATAGTGCTAATGGTGTTTTAACAGCTAGGAGGGCTTATAATTTTATCAAATGCAGGGAGAAGGGAGAAGAGTCTATGAAGTGTGACTGGGATAAGATTTGGGATTTAAAAGTTGCTGAAAAAGTAAAGTCATTTGTATGGAAATTAATGTGGGGAAGGCTCCCTGCATCAAATCTTTTTAGCAATCACAGTGGAGCTGAGGTGGAAAATTGTTATATCTGTGGGAAAGATAAAGATGAAAGCAATCATTTTCTATTTGATTGTGAGTTCGCTACTGCATACTGGTCCTTAGTTGAAAGTAAACTAGGGATTCAATTTAAAGATAGAAAAGGGTGGAAGGAGGGAAACTGGCTGAAGGAAGGAGAAGGGTATGAGAAAGAGCTTGCAATCAAATTAGTTGTTTTTATTGCAAATTCATTTTGGCTGCTATGGAAGGAAAGGAACAATAGAAAATATATGAGCAATGTTTGTGGTAAACTATCAATCTTTATCAAGGCTTTTAGTGACACAATGGAGATTAGAGATGAGGTGAGAATGAACACCAGGCAAAGAAGTAAAGGTATGCAAGAAGATCAGAGAATGGATGACTTCAGACAACTTCATGCTATTGACTGATGCAGCATGGAGAACAGGGGGAGATGCAAGTTGTGGCTTCATGTTAAAGAAGGATGATAAATGGGTGTTACTTGGTACCATGAGGACAAAGGCATGTAATGTTTTGCGAGATGAACTAAGGAGTATATTGTTTGGACTGGACAATGTGAGAAGTAAAATGATAAAAGGAGTTGTAGTGCTATCTGATTGTTTATCTGCAATTAATATTTTGACAGGTAAAGAATAAGTACCCTGGAGTGTTGAAAGCTTGGTTATAAAGATCAAGGAATTGGAGGCAATGGTTGAGGTAAAAAGCTGGATGCATGTGAGAAGAAGTTGTAATAGAGTAGCTCATATTTTTGCACACAATGCTTGTAATAAGGGTGTAGATGGAGTATGGTTATGTAAGGAGAGTTGTTTTCAAAGAGTAGAGGAACTTCATCGAGAATGTTTGTAATACAGACTTAGTACTTTTCTTGAATAAAATGGATTCACTGCAGGGTAGTGACTTGCAATCAGTTAGGCTGTGTAGGCCGAGTGGTTTGCAGGTAACTACTTCCTAAAGTGAATGTTATCTTTTGGAAGAAAAAAAAATGCATCCTTGGCAAAAATCAGAGCACTTGTCATCTTTGCAATTCTCAAAGCAGGCTTGAAACTCTTGCAGCAGTTATCCGGAGCAGTAGCAACGTAGTCTTGTCATCATACATCACAAGCAAATATAATTTAATGAAATCACACTACAAAATAATCATAGTAAAAAAATCAATATTGAAAAGATTAATCTTACTTGTTGCACCGAGAATCAAAGAGAGGATAAGATAGATTGCTATTGTACACGACATTTTCTTTGTATAAATAATTAATAGGTTAAACTCCTCTTATGAAAAAAATGAGTGCACAACAGTATTATATAGGCAAATTTCAGAATAATTAATTCAATAAAAATATTTAAAGAGAGAATCTAGCTATTTATTTATTTATTTATTTTAAAAAAATTAGTTTTATAACATAGCCATTACAAGTCGTACACATAGACATGGAAAGAGGCGCATTAAGCGCTACAACGAGGGATCGAACCCAAGACCAATGGCAATAGGGGTGAGCATCGGTCGGTTAACCGAACTGAAAATTTACAAAAAATTTAACCGTTTACCGAACCGAATATTTCGGTTAACCGACCGTATTAACCGAAAAATTTCGGTTTGGTTAACCGACCGAATTAACCGAAATTTGATTAAAAAAATTGAGATTGAGATGTTGTAGGAAGAGGAGGCGGCGGGATCGTAGACCGGGACGTGTTGCTCGAAGCAGTCGTGGCAAGGGAGGCACTGGATCCAATTCGGGTCGCTCCCGGTGTCGAGGATGAGGGAGAAGTGGCGGGGCGGCGTCCCGACGAAGACGTTAATGAAGTACTCGTCGGAGCCGAGAGTAACGTCGAACTCAACGTTGGCTATCAGCCGCCCGGCGAGCTCCGGGGGCCGCCGCCGGACTCAACGTTGGCCATCAGCAACACCGGGAGTGTTGCCGTCGCGTGGGAGGCCGAGTGGGGGAGCCGCGTTGCCGTCGCGTGGGAGGCTGAGTGGGGGAGCTGGACTGCAGCGTCGCCGTCGTTGGGTTCGCCCTGTCGCCCGCCTATGTAGAGTTAGGGCCGACGTCGAGAGACAGAGACTGAGAGCAGTCGAGCTGTTGAGGCGTCGAGAAGAGCATTAGGTTAGGAATCGAGTCGGGCGGGCCTGGGCGGGTACATGCCTACAGGGTAAGTGGGTATCTGATATAAGGTATTAGTGTTTGGGATACATAGTAATTAATTGAATTGTTGGGGGTAAAATGGTAAAAAAATTTAATTTCGGTTAATTCGGTTAAAACCGATTTTTTACGGTAAATTAACCGAACCAAACCAAACCGAAAACCGAAATCTCAGAAAAAATTAATCGAAAACCGAACCGAAATTAATTCGGTAAATTCGGTTCGATTAATTCGGGTTCGGTTCGATCGGTTTCGGTTCGATTTCGGTGAATCAGAAAATTCTGCTCACCCCTAAATGGCAACATAGCTGAATGCTACTACCACTAGAGCACAAGTGGTTCCACAATCTAGCTATTAATTTTAATATTCTTCTTGTTAATTAATTTTGGCATACAATTTTAGTATAATTGAAACTATTTAACTTAATTTATTTTGAGATTTAGTCCTTTTCGCATTAGAAAAGAAGTTGGTTTTTCTTGCTAACTAATTTTGGTATAGACTTTAGTATAATTAATTGAAACTATTTAACCAAATTATTTCGAGATTTAATCTGTTTGTATTAAAAAAGAAGAATAGTTGGAACTTTTTAAATAATTTATTTTGATATTTAATCTTTTCCTATTAAAGGATAAGACTAATCAAACTTTGATTCCTTAATAAAAATGAGACTGCTAATATATAAAATCTTTTCCTATTAAATTTTTATTCTTTAATTCAAGGATAGATCTATGTGTAATTTTGCCAAGGTATTTTTTAAAAAAATTGAGTTCAATTTTTTTTGTTAATTAAAGAATATATTATACCCAACATTTATTTTTCTATTCAAATATATGTTGCAATATATAGTCTTTTTTTCAAATTAGTCAAGGGTCCATGCAATTTGTGTGCGTTATATCTATCTTTTAGTTGCATGACTTTTCATTTTTTTTTTAAAAAAAATAATTTAGCAAAAGCAATTGTTCGAATCTTAGTATGGTCACCTATTATAACTTTCTATCTTTATTAAATAAATAAACAAATAACTTGTCATATATAAGGAACCTCAAATTAATAATTATTTATATAGCTGTATTTTGCTATAATATTTTTGACTCGTTATAGTTAGAAGTACTGTTGGTAAATATTTGATCGACATGCATTTGCAAGAGTAACACTACTAGAAATTAGATTAATTACTACATGTCGTCGCTAATAGCAACGGCTTATCAACAGCAGCTTGAGTTGTTGCTATTAATTAGAAATAGTTACCATCACATATTACGTACTCTTTTACGATGGCATAGCAACGACTGCTCGAGCCATAATTAATTATCACCAATGACTTTGTCATGGTCGTCTCAGACATTGCAAGCCGTGGTCACCGTGTCGTTAAGATAATAGCATGCGACGGCGGAAGACCATTGTAGTTGGTCCGCGACTAAGCCTAAGACGCCCGCGGGCAGTCACGACAAAAATAAAGAACACCTTTTAATTAGTAATGGACCACATTACCTAATATATGAAATTGAAAATTAATGCATTATCATTTGACGACCGGAAATTAAGAGCCATTGAGAAGCTTAAGAAATTGATGTGAAATACTTATTAATAATAAAATTTATTACACCATCCAACTAATTAATTGTTCAAGCTCTTCTTGATTGCATTGATTACAATGGTCAACACTCAACAATGGCAATGACATCCTCTGCCTGGTAGACATTGACCTGCTGCTCCATCCCAAAAATTGCATCCTTGGCAAAAATTAGAGCACGTGGCAACATCACAATTCTCAAAGCCAGGCTTGAAATCCTTGCAGCATTTATCCGGAACAGCAGCAACGTAGTCTTCTCATCATACATCACAACCAAATATAATTTAATAAAATCACACTACAAAATAATCATAATTATAGTAATAGAAAAGAAATCAACATTTAAAAGATTAATAGAATATTCATTAAAGAGGAAAGATTAATAGAAAAGATTAATTCAATAAAAAAATATTTAAAGAGGAAAGCTAGTTGTTTATTTTAATTCTTCTTAATTAATTTTGGTATACAGTTACAGTATAATTGGAACAATTTTACTTAAGAGTAATTACCTGAATATATTAACTATGCAATTTATTATTTTATTTTTGCTCAATTTTAAAATTTTAACAAATTGTATCCTATTTTGACATTTGTCTCAAATACATCTACTCGTCAACTCTCTGTCGGCAGCCCCATTATAAGATGATGATGTGATTTTCGACGTGGATTAAAATAACATTTTTTTTCTTTTTTGTATAAAATTAACATTAGGAAGGATATTATTCTAATCAAAGCACATTAAATCAATTGCGTATAGCATCTGAAAAATTCATCCAGATAGATGTCAAGAACTTTGACCCTAACGTCGATCCCCAAGGTAGAGAACGACAAAGGTGCCAAAGAAGCACTGCCTATCACCAAAGAGGACCACAGATCTTTGGTGAAGAAGTCCAGAAAAAATAGTAACTATTTAATTTTTGGTTAAATAGTGTTAGTATTATAGGAACTATTTGACTAATTTATTATGAGATTTAATCTTTTCCTATTAAAGGATAGGAATAGTTTGACTTTGATTCCTTAATAAAAGGATAAGATTATATATATATATATATGAAATGTCTCTAAGAAAATTAACCTCAAATTAATAATTATTTATAGAGGAAATAGCACACAAAAATACGAACTTTGCCTATTTTTTCATTTTTAGAACGAACTATTTCCATTAGCAAGACAATACATGAACTTAGATTTCGTTATCCCGTTTAGCATGAGTCGTTAATTTTAACATAAAATGCTGATGTGTCACATTAACAGTGATGAATTGACAAATATTTTTCCTAGCTAGCATGACACCCACTGGTTGAGTGCAATTTTTAAATCAAATTACCATTTTACCCATCACCAACTACTCATGTAAGTTAATTGGGGATGGGTAATTAGTAATTTTCTAAGTCGATCTATTTAAATTATAAGCATGCTTCCTTAATAAATGTAGCAATTGCAATATCTTTTATATTCTAAAAAAATAAAGAACACCTTCTAATTAGTAATGGACCCTAACGTGGATTAATTTTTCGACATGGATTAAAATAGCATTTTTTTTCTTTTTTTATAAAATTAACATTAGGAAGGATATTATTCTAATCAAAGCACATTAAATCAATTGCGTATAGCATCTGAAAAATTCATCCAGATAAATGTCAAGAACTTTGACCCTAACGTCGATCCCCAAGGTAGAGGACGACAAAGGTGCCGAAGAAGCACTACCTATCACCAAAGAGGACCGCAGATCTTTGGTGAAGAAGTCCAGAAAAAATAGTATCTATTTAATTTTTGGTTAAATAGTGTTAGTATAATAGGAACTATTTGACTAATTCATTATGAGATTTAATCATTTCCTATTAAAGGATAGGAATAGTTTGACTTTGATTCCTTAATAAAAGGATAAGATTTTATATATATATATATATATGAAATGTCTCTAAGAAAAACAACCTCAAATTAATAATTATTTATACGAACTTTGCCTTTTTTTTTTATTTTTAGCACGAACTATTTATGTTAGCAGACAATACATGAACTTAGATTTCGTTATCTCCTTTAGCATGACTCGTTAATTTTAACAGAAAAGGTTGATGTCTCACATTAACAGTGATGACTTGGCAAATATTTGTCCTAGCTAGCATGACACCCACTGGCTGAGTGCAATTTTCAAACCAAATTATCATTTTACCCATCACCAACCGCTCATGTAAGTTAATTGGGGATGGGTAATTAGTAATTTTGTAAGTCAATCTATTTAAATTATAAGGATGCTTCCTTGTTAATGCAGCAATTACAATATCTTTTATTTTCTAAAAAAATAAAGAACACCTTCTAATTAGTAAGGGACCACATTACCGTTAAAGTTCACGGGGATAAATATAATTAGATGGGTTTTTTTGCATGTGGTTAAATATTAGCGCTATTAGTGACAGACCTTCTAATATTAGCACTATGTAAGTTCAATGTGGTCCATTTTTTTTAACAAAAATATAAAGTCTCAATAAGTGACCATGCTATGGCTCTAAGCCTAGATATCTAGTCAACATACAATATATTATCACCAACTATGCTATCCACATTTGGCTAGATCAATGTGGTCCATTACTAATTAGTGATGGCCACGCTAATATTTTTGACATAGCAATGTGTTATATTATTCAATAATTTGACTCGTTATAATTAATTAGAATTAAGTACCATTGATAAATATTTGATTGGCATGCATTTGTAAGAGAAACACTACTAGAAATTAGATTAATTGCTAAAGGTCGTCGGTAATAACAACGACCTATCAACAGCCACTCGAGTTGTTGCTAAATGTATGTATTTAGCGATGACGTAGTGACAGAAATAGTTACTGTTGCATATTACATACTCTTTTACGATGGCATAGCAACGACTGCTCGAGCCATAATTAATTATCACCAACGGCTTTGCGACGGGTGTCTCCGTCGTTACTAACGTTGGTCACCGTGCTGTCGTAAAGATAATATCATGCATCAGCGGAAGACCGTTGCAGTTGGTCCGCGACTGAGCCTACGATGCTCGTTGGCCATCACGGCAACAGTCGCATTTTATATTGTTTTGCGACAGCTAGTTTAGCGGTCCCAGATTATTGGCGACGAACTTTAGTGACCGCGAGCTGCCTTCACAAAAGAACTTGGGCGATAATTTCGCAACCGTTGAAGTTGTCGCAGAAGACAAGATTTTTGGTAGTGAAATGGAGAACACTATCACTCGGATGATGACAACAACAATGAATAATAAATGTAATATTTATAAATGAATACTATTTAACCAATTGTCTATTTTTTTATTAAATCTATTTAAGTTAGATATATTATTTAATTATATATTTTTCAAAAACTATGCTGCAAGGATCATTTGTTTGCAGGCCACGACGATTACAACCATCTCCACCGACGTCGCCACCACCTCTTCCACTAATGTCACCACCATCTCCTCCACCAATGTCACCGCCACCTCCTCCACCGATGTCACCCCTATTCCCTCGCCTCGAGCGATCGTCCCCTCACCTCCAACCACCGTCCCTCGCCTTTATCCCATCTCCTCCAGCCACCATCCCCATCCCTCCTCATTCAGTTGTCATTCCCATTCCTCCCGTTGTCGTACCCACTAACAATGGTCCATCGGCGTCATGGTGTAGGCCACGAGGGCCTAACCGATATGCACGTCCGCCAACCGACGGGCAACCGCAAAGACTTATTATAGTGCACAGTGAAAGGTAATGTATTATGTATATATATATATATAATTTGTAGTTCTCTTTTTTTTTTGCAGATTCGAGCAAGATGATATATCGCAAACTATCATGGGCACTAACGATGCTTCATGCATGGTGTGTGCCCTACATGGTCCCATCGCTACAACAAATATAATAATGAGGACGTCTATTTTTTTCCCTTAATGATGATTTTTTGCGTGACTAATACCTCACCAATAATTTTTGAGACGCAAAGGTCTGGCGTAGGAGATTTCTCACGGAGACGCTTTTTAGTTACGCCTCCAATGCAACCCGCAACGCTTTGACTAAAAGCGTACCTCCCGAATAATATTTGGGACGCAAAGACTTGACGTCTGTGATTTTTGGCTGAGATACTTTTTAGGTGCGTCTGCAATTCAACGCTTATTCGAGACGCAAAGGCGTATATATCATCGGTGATTTCTGGCGGATGCTTTTTAGTTGCGTCTCCCAACTAATATTCGCGATGCACGAGTTTTTGTGTGCCAAATATTAATATATATAATAATATATTATATATTAATACGAATATATATATATATATATATATATATATATATATATATATATATTGTGTATATTATAACAAATATTTTTATAAATATTTATTTTATATTATTTAATATATTGAAAAAAATTAATATATATTTAACTAATATGAAATATATATTAATTCATATTAATTATAATTAATTAAAATGAAGTGTAAATATCAAACATTTAGATATAGAACAACTCATTCAAATTTCTCCATTTTTTTTATATTTTATTTCATCAACAAAAAATCACATAGAAAGTTGATTACTTTGCTGTTCAAAATAAAAAGTTAACAAAATGTTCCTAATATTTCGAAGAATATTCGGTATCTCTTCTACATTTATGTCGGACCAAGCAATTGCGTCCTTAGAGATCTATTTTCTTGTAGTGTACATAAAGTACTTTTCAAAAGATGTTTACGTTACATCATGTTATTATTATTATTATATTTTTTTACATCAAGTTATTTTTTCAATCTATTTAAATTATAAGCATGCTTCCCTAATTAATGCAGCAATTGCAATATCTTTTATTTTCTTTTTATTTTCTAAAAAAATAAATAACACCTTGTAATTAGTAATGGACCACATTACCTAATATATGAAATTGAAAATTAATGCATTATCATTTGACGACTGGAAATTAAGAGGCATTGAGAAGCTTAAGAAATTGATGTGAAGTACTTATTAATAGTAAAATTTATTACACCATCCACCTTATTAATTGTTCAAGCTCTTCTTGATTGCATTGATTACAATGGTCAACGCTCAACAATGGCAATGCCATCCTTTATTATTTTATTTTTGGTCAACTTTAAAATTTTACCAAATTGCACCCTATTTTGATATTTGTCTCAATTACATCTACTCGTCAACTCTACGTCGGCAGCCCCGTTATAACATGATGACGTGATTTTTCAACGTGGATTAAAATATCATTTTTTTCTTTTTTAAAAAATGAACATTAGGAAGGATATTATCCTAATCAAAGCACGTTAAATCAATTGCGTATAGCATCGGAAAAATTCATCCAGATAGATGTCAAGAACTTTGACCCTAATGTCGATCCCCAAGGTAGAGGACGACAAAGGTGTCGAAGAAGCACCGCCTATCACTATAAATATTAATTCAATAAAAAAATATTTAAATATTCACGGTGCACAAGTTTTTGCGTGACAAATATTAGTGTGTGTATTTATATATAATATAATATAATTATATACAGATATTGTGTATATTATAACTAAATATTTTTATGAATATTTATTTTATATTATTTAATATATTGAAAAAAAATTAATATATTTAATTAATATGAAATATATATATTAATTCATATTAATTATAATTAATTAAAACGAAGTGTAAATATCAAACATTTAGATATAGAACAAGTTAACAAATACTAAAAACTCATTCAAATTTCTCTAATTTTTTAATTCTATTTCATCAACAAAAAAATCACATACAAAATTGATTACTTCACTGTTCAAAATAAAAAGTTAACAAAATGTTCTTAATATTTCAAAGAATTATCGATATCTCTTCTACATTAATGTCGGACCATGCAATTCCGTCCTTAGAGGTCCATTTTCTTGTAGTGTACATAAAGTATCTTTCAAAAGATGTTTACTTTACATCAAGTTATTTTTTCAAGGGATAATAGGCTAAAAATTTACAATGTTTGCAAAAATTTTACGTTCTACCCACGATTTCAAATTTAGCCTATAAATGCACAACATTTGCTTCTGTTTATGCCATCTACCAAATCGTGACGCGCCGTCTCAACTTAGCTGACGTGGAGGTAAACGACGTTTGAGTGGTCTGACTGCATCATACGTGGCAGACGGCCCCACATTTTCTCTCCCCCTCTTCTCTTCTTCCTTCCAACAGCTATCACCTTTTTCTTTTTCTTTTTAATTTCTTCTTCTTCTTCTTCTTCTTCTCCCCAATGGCTGAGCACCATCCTCCACAGCCATGGTCGTCGCCGGCACAGTAAACTTCTTCTTCTCCACCTCCTTCTTATCCTCCACCTCTTACTCCCTATGTGGCTGAGCACCATCCTCGACATTCATGGTCGCCGCCGGCACGGTGAACTTCTTCTTCTTCTCCACCTCCTTCTTCTCACCCACCTCCTACTCCCCATATGGCTTAGCACCTCGCCTCCTCCTTCTTTTTCTTCTCCTTATTCTCCTCCACCTCCTCCTCCCCATATGGTTGAGCACCATCTCCTCCACCGGCACGTGGCTAGGGAGGGAGCGGAGGGTGTGGGAGTACTAGTGGCGGTGGGAGGGGGAGGATGTCGGCTTGTCAGAGGGGGAGGTGGTTTCGCTTGCAGATCTTTTGGATGGAGGAGAGGGAGGAGCGGTGGGAGGGGGAGGATGTCGGCTTGTCGGAGGGGAGGTAGTTTTGTTGCAGATCTTTGGGATGAAGGAGAGGAGGCGGCGGCAGCAGCGGTAGGTGGGAGAAAAAAGAGAAAAAAAATACTTTTTGATCTATTATTAGTGCCTAGATGTACGTGGCAGGCCACGTATGACGTCGTCATGACATACAAGCACCGTTTACCTTCACGTCAGCTAACTTGAGACGACACGTGACGATTTGGTATATGACATAAACGGAAGCAAACATTGTGCATTTATAGGCTAAATTTGAAATCGTAGGTAGAACGTAAAATTTTTGCAAACATTGTGATTTTTTAGTCTATTATCCTTTTTTCAATCTATTTAAATTATAAGCATGCTTCCTTAGTTAATGCAGAAATTGCAATATCTTATATTTTGAAAATTAATGTACCACATTACCTAATATATGAAATTGAAAATTAATGCATTATCATTTGACGACCGGAAATTAAGAGGCATTGAGAAGCTTAAGAAATTGATGTGAAGTACTTATTAATTTTAAAATTTATTACACCATCCAACTTATTAATTGTTCAAGCTCTTCTTGATTAGATTGATTACAATGGTCAACACTCAACAATGACAATGACATCCTCTGCCGGGTAGACATTGACCTGCTGCTCCATCCCAAAAATTGCATCCTTGGCAAAAATTAGAGCACGTGGCAACATCGCAATTCTCAAAGCCAGGCTTGAAATCCTTGCAGCATTTATCCGGAACAGCAGCAACGTAGTCTTCTCATCATACATCACAACCAAATATAATTTAATCAAATCACACTACAAAATAATCATAATTGTAGTAATAGAAAAAAATCAACATTTAAAAGATTAATATTCTCTTACTTGTTGCACCGAGAATCAAAGAGAGCATGAGAAAGATTGCTATTGTACGCGACATTTTTTTATATAAATATTTAATAGATTAAACTCCTCTTAATTATAAAAAGTTGAGTGCACAAAACACTATTATATAGGCAAATTTCAGAATAATTAATTCAATAAAAAATATTTAAAGAGGAAAGCTAGCTGTTTATTTTAATTCTTCTTAATTAATTTTGGTATACAGTTATAGTATAATTGGAACTATTTAACTTAAGAGTAATTACCTCAATATATGAACTATGCACTTTATTATTTTATTTTTGCTCAATTTTAAAATTTTACCAAATTGTATCCTATTTTGACATTTGTCTCAAATACATCTACTCGTCAACTCTCCGTCGGCAGCCCCATTGTAAGATGATGACGTGGTTTTTTGACGTGGATTAAAATAGCATTTTTTTTCTTTTTTATAAAATTAACATTAGGAAGGATATTATTCTAATCAAAGCACGTTAAATCAATTGCGTATAACATCTGAAAAATTCATCCAGATAGATGTCAAGAACTTTGACCCTAACGTCGATCCCAAAGGTAGAGGACGACAAAGGTGTCGAAGAAGCACTGCCTATCACCAAAGAGGATTGCAGATCTTCTTAATTATAAATATATTTTTTTATAACTAAGCATCGGCCGGAGTGTCAAATCGATCATTAGCACATGCCCACAAATGACAACCTTGCAGCCTCGAAAGATTCTCTACCATCATAGAAATGCCCGTAGGTGTAGACACCATAAGGGGCAATTCAAGCACAGAAGATATCCCTGACAACTTAGCAGCAACCAAGGCAGACACAAAAGAGTGCATAGCACCTAGACTGAACAAGACATATGCAATAGCTGAACCTACAACAAGGTTACCTAATATTACTCTCCTGGACGCCTTAGCGCCCTCTTGGTTCATAGCGAACACCCGTGCAACGGGCCTCTATGAACCACCAGCTCACTGGCCTCCTCCCTTAGTCTGACCCCTCTGAGCTACGGAACCCATTGACATCGGTGCCTTTCCTCTGGTCTGATCAGGCTACTGGCTACCTCTTCCAAGACAATCCCTCCTAAATTACCCAACCTGTCCGCACCAAAAACATGCCTCAGAACGAAACCGCTCTTTGGTCGCACGTAACCATGGCCCATAAGAATAAGGTCGCTCTACACCCATAGTTTATATTTCCTAAAATCTAATAGAAAGATTCTCCAATCAATCCAAAATTTCATCTATAGGAAAAATTTACTCTCAGCCAACCCCTGCAGATCCCTTATGCAGAACTCTATCAACCGGCCCCCCTAGGATCCCTAGGGCCACCCTAACCATACTGCACCATAAATATTTAACTATATGACGAGACCCAATGAATCATTCAAGATACCAAACAATCATTTCAAGGATCTCTAATACAGGCACCCATACAAAGGTAGCCCCCCCAAAAATGGTGCACTCTCTAGCACAGGGCCATTCACGACCTCAAGCTGTGCTACCCTAGGACTGTCCCAGTTCCTCCTCCCTGCGGAGTGCCTCAGTCAGCTCAACCACTCGGGCCTGCAGCTGCACAACCATGGGATCTGGTCCCATCTCCTCCCGGGCCTGCGGTGGTCTCCCTCGACCTCGACCCCAGCCTCGACACTCAATGGAGTTGCTATCACTACCGCTCCTTACGGCATCAAAGGCCTCCATTGATCTGAAAACACCAGAAAAGAAATAATTCAAGATTAAGCAACTGAATTCACCCACTGTTTGCAAACCAAACCACAAGTCGCGCTGAGGTGCAGACTTTGCCCATTGATCTCATAGCATACCCCTACCATATACTTACACGCTAGCAATGCCCTATACGGTGACAACTCTAGGTCGTAGTCAGACCGAACCACGTGCTCTGATACCAACTTTGTCATGCCTCAAAAGTAGGATCACGTGACCGGCCAGGGTATACGTACCTATACCCCGCAGTCTAACTCATGCACATGCAAACATCATAAACAACAAAGTAAATAATAGCTTTTAATAATAAAAGAACCAAAACAGATTTTCATTTCAAAACAACAAGGTTTTAAATACATATCTCAAGTATGGAAATAAATCGAAGAATAACAGTTCTTTTAATAAATAAAACTGAATAAAATGTGAATGTCCCCACGGGACTACAACTACAAATATCAAAACAAAAGTGCATGACAACCTACTACAGACTCGACTATGACCCCTAACTAGGACTACTATAAGATCATGTGGCTCCTCTGCCCTCCAACTGTGCCAAGTGCTCCAGCCCATCTCACCGGTCAGGCTCTGCAAAATAAAACAAAACAAAACAATGACAACGGGTGAGTTCAAAGAACTCAGTGAGCAGTTTTACCAACCCTCACAAATCAACATCACAGAGATAACAAAAATATATCTATCTCTACAGAGGCAATGTCACAAAGGTGTGACTAGCTACCAGGACAATAGACCACCCATGCCCACGGCATCTAGTTCTCAAAGAGGTGCATCAAGCCGAAGTCCTACCATGCCCGAAGGCAACATCACCCACAAAATGTGCATCGGGTCGAAGCCCTACCATGCCCGAAGGCAACATCACCATCAAAGAGGTGCATCAGGCCAAAGCCCTACCATGCCCGATGGCAACATCACCATCAAAGAGGTGCATCGGGTCGATGCCCTACCATACCTAGAGGCACAATCACCATCAAGAGGTGCATCAGGTCGAATCCCTAGCATGCCTAGAGACAACCGGACATACTAGATTAATCGGGAAAGGCCCTCCGAACTTATCCTGCAGGTTGGGAATTTCGGCGTCCAACCACCCGGCTCCTAATCAAGCCGCTCCGTCATTCCCAAGGACATGGCGCATCAAGACCTAAGTCAAGATTCCCCTACGGTGTCCTAGGGGTGTCCTCATTATGAAGCATCTTAACACTCCAAATCCGACCCCTACCCCTTAGACCCGTAACATAATGAACCCATGTGATTTTATTTCATGAATACCTTGTAAGTTGGTTCATAACAGATTATGCTCACCCTTAGACCCAATTTTAATTATAGAATTAAATTTTAGATCATCTCAATTAGGGTTTTGTTTTACAGTTTTATTTTAGGTTACTGTTCTGCCTAGAATTGCTGTGTCTGACCCGAATCTGCAACGAACTTTAGTGACCGCGAGCTGCCTTCACAAAAGAACTTTGGCGATAGTTTCGCAACCGTTGAAGTCGTCGCAGAAGACAAGATTTTTGGTAGTGAAATGGAGAGCACTCACTCGAGTGATGACAACAATGAATAATAAATGTAATATTTATAAATGAATATTATATAAGCAATTGTCTATTTTTTTTATTAAATCTACTTCAGTTATATATATTATTTAATTATCTTTTTTTTAAAACTATGTTGCAAGGACCATTTGTTTGCAGACCACGACGATTACAACCATCTCCACCGACATCGCCATCAGCTCTTCCACCGGTTGTTGAAATGCACGTAATTGAAGCTTATTTTAATCAATTTTGAATAATTTATTTATTTAATTATTGATGTAATTTAAGAGAATTGAAAGGTGCAATAGATAGTCTAATATGAGAGGTTTAATGAGAAAATTATATAGTTCAAGTAGGAATTATATAATGAAGTTTTATATGTCCAAGAAGAGGTATATGGAGAGGTGCATTCATGTTGTTTGTGAAAATTAAGTTTTAGTCTATAAGCATTAGTGCGTATGCTTAGCTACTTGGGTGCACAAAGTGGAAGATTAAGAGGCGACATTAGTGCGGTGCACCGCACAGCACAGCGCGGCCGCGTCGCAAAGTCGCATTGGCGCTTTTAGGTCGTCTGAGCAAACTTTTTTGGAATTCAACAATTACATGAATTAGGACACTAAATATTTGATTAATTGGAGAGTTATTTCAAAATATTTTGCTCATTACTCAAATTGAATATTACTAATTCTTAATAATGAGCATCAATTTCGAAAATTAACTATGGATTAAACTATATATTTACAACATCGAAATCTCTGTGTGACAATATAAAAATTTCTCTCATCCTAATCATCTTTCTCTGCTTGCTGCTACATCTCAAGAGTGCTTGATCAATCCTGGAGGTGAATTGTTACGGGGCAATAGAGACCTTAAGGACAGGGATTACCCATCAACCTCTTGATCTTCTCCGATTTCACATTCTTGTTCTTACACCAATGTCACCACCACCACCTCCACCGATGTCACCCCTGTTCCCCAGCCTCGAGCAATCGTCCCCTCACCGCCAACCACTGTCCCCCGCCTTTGTCCCATCTCCTCCAGCTGTCGTTCTCATTCCTCCCGTTGTCGTACCCACTAAAAATGGTCCATCGACGTCATGGTGTAGGCCACGAGGGCCTAACCGATATGCACCTGCGCCAACCGACGGACAACCACAAAGACTTATTATAGTGCACTGTGAAAGGTAATGTATTATGTATTAATAATTGTTTATATAAATATATATTGTAGTTCATTCTTTTTCTACAAATTTGAGCATGGTGATATATCGCGGACTATCATGGGCACTACCGATGCTTCATGGCTTCATGCATGGTGTGTGTCATACATGGTCCCATTGCTACAACAAATATAATAATGAGGACGTCTATTTTTTTTTCCCTTAATGATGCTTTTTTGCGTGGCTAATACATCACCAATAATTTTTGACACGCAAAGGTCTGGCGTAGGTGATTTCTCGCGGAGACGCTTTTTAGTTACGCCTCCAATGCAACCCGCAACGCTTTCACTAAAAGCGTACCTTCGGAAGAATATATATTTGGGACGCAAAGTCTTGGCATCATTGATTTTCGGCGAAGATGCTTTTTAGGTGCATCTCCAGTTCAACTTGCTTATTCGAGACGCAAAGGCCTATATATCATCGGTGATTTCTGGCGGATATGCTTTTTAGTTGCGTCTCCAATGGAACTCGTAACGCTTTTACTAAAAGCGTCTCCCAACTAATATTTGGGATGCACGAGTTTTTGCGTGCCAAATATTAATATATATAATAATATATTATATATCAATACGAATTAATATATATTACTATATTACATTATATATATATAATATGGAATTATATATAGATATTGTTTATATTATAACTAAATATTTTTATAAATATTTATTTTATATTATTTATTAGATTGAAAAAAAACAATATATATTTAATTAATATGAAATATATATTAATTCATATTAATTATAATTAATTAAAATGAAGTGTGAATATTAAATTTTTAGATATAGAACAAGTTAACAAATACTAAAAACTCATTCAAATTTCTCTGATTTTTTTTATTCTATTTCATCAACAAAAAAATCACATACAAAGTTGCTTACTTTGCTGTTCAAAATAAAAAGTTAACAAAATGTTCTTAATATTTCAAAGAATATTCGGTATCTCTTCTACATTTATATCGGACCATGCAATTGAGTCCTTAGAGGTCCATTTTCTCGTAGTGTACATAAAGTATCTTTCAAAAGATGTTTACTTTACATCAAGTTATTTTTTCAATCTATTTAAATTATAAGCATGCTTACTTAATTAATGCAGCAATTGCAATATCTTATATTTTCTTTTTTATTTTCTAAAAAAATAAAGAACACCTTGTAATTAGTAATGGACCACATTACCTAATATATGAAATTGAAAATTAATGCATTATCATTTGACGACTGGAAATTAAGAGGCATTGAGAAGCTTAAGAAATTGATGTGAAGTACTTATTACAAATAAAATTTATTACACCATCCAACTTATTAGTTGTTCAAGCTCTTCTTGATTAGATTGATTACAATGGTCAACATTCAACAATGGCAATGACATCCTCTGCCGGGTAGACATTGACCTGCTGCTCCATCCCAAAAATTGCATCCTTGGCAAAAATTAGAACACGTGGCAACATCGCAATTCTCAAAGCCAGGCTTGAAATCCTTGCAGCATTTATCCGGAACAGCAGCAACGTAGTCTTCTCATCATACATCACAACCAAATATAATTTTAAAAAATCACACTACAAAATAATCATAATTGTAGAAATAGAAAAGAAATCAACATTTAAAAGATTAATAGAATATTCATCTTACTTGTTGCACCGAGAAACAAAGAGAGCATAAGAAAGATTGCAATTGTACGCGACATTTTTTTTTAATAAATATTTAATAGATTAAACTCCTCTTAATTATAAAAAGTTGAGTGCACAAAACACTATTATATAGGCAAATTTCAGAATAATTAATTCAATAAAAAAATATTTAAAGAGGAAAGTTAGTTGTTTATTTTAATTCTTCTTAATTAATTTTGGTATACAGTTATAGTATAATTGGAACAATTTTACTTAAGAGTAATTACCTGAATATATTAACTATGCAATTTATTATTTTATTTTTGCTCAATTTTAAAATTTTAACAAATTGTATCCTATTTTGACATTTGTCTCAAATACATCTACTCGTCAACTCTCTGTCGGCAGCCCCATTATAAGATGATGATGATGTGATTTTTCGACGTGGATTAAAATAACATTTTTTTTTCTTTTTTTTATAAAATTAACATTGGGAAGGATATTATTCTAATCAAAGCACATTAAATCAATTGCGTATAGCATCTGAAAAATTCATCCAGATAGATATCAAGAACTTTGACTCTAACGTCGATCCCCAAGGTAGAGGACGACAAAGTTGCAGAAGAAGCACCGCCTATCGCCCAAGAGGACCGCAGATCTTTGGTGAAGAATACAGAAAAAATAGTAACTATTTAATTTTTGGTTAAATAGTGTTAGTATAATAGGAACTATTTGACTAATTTATTATGAGATTTAATATTTTCCTATTAAAGGATAGGAATAGTTAAACTTTGATTCCTTAATAAAAGGATAAGATTATATATATGAAATGTCTCTAAGAAAATTAACCTCAAATTAATAATTATTTATAGAGGAAATAGCACAAAAAAATACGAACTTTGCCGAATTTTTCCATTTTTAGCACGAACTATTTCCATTAGCAAGACAATACATGAACTTAGATTTCGTTATCCCGTTTAACATGAGTCGTTAATTTTAACATAAAATGGTGATGTGATACATTAACAGTGATGAATTGACAAATATTTGTCCTAGCTAGAATGACACCCACTGGCTGAGTGCAATTTTTAAATCAAATTAGCATTTTACCCATCACCAACCGCTCATTTAAGTTAATTGGGGATGGGTAATTAGTAATTTTGTAAGTGAATCTATTTAAATTATAAGCATGCTTCCTTAATAAATGTAGCAATTGCAATATCTTTTATATTCTAAAAAAATAAAGAACACCTTCAAATTAGTAATGGACCGCATTACCGTTAATGTTCATGGGGATAGATATAATTATAGATGGGGTGCTTTTGCATGTTGTTAAATATTAGAGTTATTAATGATGGACCTTCTAATATTAGCGCTATGTAAGTTCAATGTGGTCCATTTTTTTAAAAACAAAGATAGAAAGTCACAAGAAGTGATCATACTAGGGTTCTAATCCTAAATCTCTTTGCAACATACAATATATTGCCACCAACGGTACTACCCACGGTTAGCTAGATCAATGTGGTCCATTACTAATTAGTGATGGCTGCGCTAATATTTTTGTCATACCAATGTGAAATATTATTCAATAATTTGACTCGTTATAATTAATTAGAAGTACCGTTGATAAATAGTTGATTGACATGCATTTGCAAGAGAAACACTACTAGAAATTAGATTAATTGCTAAAGGTCGTCGCTAATAGCAACGGCTTATCAACAACCGCTCGAGTCGTTGTTAAATGTATGCATTTAGTGATGACGTAGTGACAAAAATAGTTACTGTAGCATATTACGTACTCTTTTACGATGGCCTAGCAACAACGTCTGCTCGAGACATAATTAATTATCTCCAACGGCTTAGCGTCTCAGCCGTTGCAAACGGTGGTCACCATGCTGTCGTAAAGATAATATCATGCAACGGCGGAAGACCGTTGCAGTTGGTCCGCGATTGAGCCTACGATGCCCGCTGGCCATCACGCCAACAGTCGCATTTTATATTATTTTGCGACGGCTAGTTTAGCGGTCCCAGATTAATGGCGACGATGTCTTCTGCAACGAACTTTAGTGACCGCGAGCTGCCTTCACAAAAGAACTTTGGCGATAATTTCGCAACCGTTGAAGTCGTCGCAGAAGACAAGATTTTTGGTAGTGAAATGGAGAGCACTCATTCGGGTGATGACAACAATGAATAATAAATGTAATATTTATAAATGAATATTATATAAGCAATTGTCTATTTTTTTTATTAAATCTATTTCAGTTATATATATTATTTAATTATCTTTTTTTCTAAAACTATGCTGCAAGGACCATTTGTTTGCAGACCACGACGATTACAACCATCTCCACCGACATCGCCATCAGCTCTTCCACCAGTTGTTGAAATGCACCTAATTGAAGTTTATTTTAATCAATTTTGAACAATTTATTTATTTAATTATTGATGTAATTTAAGAGAATTGAAAGGTGCAATAGATAGTCTAATATGAGAGGTTTAATGAGAAAATTATATAGTTCAAGTAGGAATTATATAATGAAGTTTTATATGTCCAAGAAGGGGTATATGGAGAGGTGCATTCATGTTGTTTGTGAAAATTAAGTTTTAGTCTATAAGCATTAGTGCGTATGCTAAGCTACTTGGGTGCACAAAGTGGAAGATTAAGAGGCGACATTAGTGCGGTGCACCGCACAGCACAGCGCGGCCACGTCGCAAAGTCGCATTGGCGCTTTTAGGTCGTCTGAGCAAACTTTTTTGGAATTCAACAGTTACATGAATTAGGACACTAAATATTTGATTAATTGGAGAGTTATTTCAAAATATTTTGCTCATTACTCAAATTGAATATTACTAATTCTTAATAATGAGCATCAATTTCGAAAATTAACTATGGATTAAACTATATATTTACAACATCGAAATCTCTGTGTGACAATATAAAAATTTCTCTCATCCTAATCATCTTTCTCTGCTTGCTGCTACATCTCAAGAGTGCTTGATCAATCCTGGAGGTGAATTGTTACGGGGCAATAGAGACCTTAAGGACAGGGATTACCCATCAACCTCTTGATCTTCTCCGATTTCACATTCTTGTTCTTACACCAATGTCACCACCACCACCTCCACCGATGTCACCCCTGTTCCCCAGCCTCGAGCAATCGTCCCCTCACCGCCAACCACTGTCCCCCGCCTTTGTCCCATCTCCTCCAGCTGTCGTTCTCATTCCTCCCGTTGTCGTACCCACTAAAAATGGTCCATCGACGTCATGGTGTAGGCCACGAGGGCCTAACCGATATGCACCTGCGCCAACCGACGGACAACCACAAAGACTTATTATAGTGCACTGTGAAAGGTAATGTATTATGTATTAATAATTGTTTATATAAATATATATTGTAGTTCATTCTTTTTCTACAAATTTGAGCATGGTGATATATCGCGGACTATCATGGGCACTACCGATGCTTCATGGCTTCATGCATGGTGTGTGTCATACATGGTCCCATTGCTACAACAAATATAATAATGAGGACGTCTATTTTTTTTTCCCTTAATGATGCTTTTTTGCGTGGCTAATACATCACCAATAATTTTTGACACGCAAAGGTCTGGCGTAGGTGATTTCTCGCGGAGACGCTTTTTAGTTACGCCTCCAATGCAACCCGCAACGCTTTCACTAAAAGCGTACCTTCGGAAGAATATATATTTGGGACGCAAAGTCTTGGCATCATTGATTTTCGGCGAAGATGCTTTTTAGGTGCATCTCCAGTTCAACTTGCTTATTCGAGACGCAAAGGCCTATATATCATCGGTGATTTCTGGCGGATATGCTTTTTAGTTGCGTCTCCAATGGAACTCGTAACGCTTTTACTAAAAGCGTCTCCCAACTAATATTTGGGATGCACGAGTTTTTGCGTGCCAAATATTAATATATATAATAATATATTATATATCAATACGAATTAATATATATTACTATATTACATTATATATATATAATATGGAATTATATATAGATATTGTTTATATTATAACTAAATATTTTTATAAATATTTATTTTATATTATTTATTAGATTGAAAAAAAACAATATATATTTAATTAATATGAAATATATATTAATTCATATTAATTATAATTAATTAAAATGAAGTGTGAATATTAAATTTTTAGATATAGAACAAGTTAACAAATACTAAAAACTCATTCAAATTTCTCTGATTTTTTTTATTCTATTTCATCAACAAAAAAATCACATACAAAGTTGCTTACTTTGCTGTTCAAAATAAAAAGTTAACAAAATGTTCTTAATATTTCAAAGAATATTCGGTATCTCTTCTACATTTATATCGGACCATGCAATTGAGTCCTTAGAGGTCCATTTTCTCGTAGTGTACATAAAGTATCTTTCAAAAGATGTTTACTTTACATCAAGTTATTTTTTCAATCTATTTAAATTATAAGCATGCTTACTTAATTAATGCAGCAATTGCAATATCTTATATTTTCTTTTTTATTTTCTAAAAAAATAAAGAACACCTTGTAATTAGTAATGGACCACATTACCTAATATATGAAATTGAAAATTAATGCATTATCATTTGACGACTGGAAATTAAGAGGCATTGAGAAGCTTAAGAAATTGATGTGAAGTACTTATTACAAATAAAATTTATTACACCATCCAACTTATTAGTTGTTCAAGCTCTTCTTGATTAGATTGATTACAATGGTCAACATTCAACAATGGCAATGACATCCTCTGCCGGGTAGACATTGACCTGCTGCTCCATCCCAAAAATTGCATCCTTGGCAAAAATTAGAACACGTGGCAACATCGCAATTCTCAAAGCCAGGCTTGAAATCCTTGCAGCATTTATCCGGAACAGCAGCAACGTAGTCTTCTCATCATACATCACAACCAAATATAATTTTAAAAAATCACACTACAAAATAATCATAATTGTAGAAATAGAAAAGAAATCAACATTTAAAAGATTAATAGAATATTCATCTTACTTGTTGCACCGAGAAACAAAGAGAGCATAAGAAAGATTGCAATTGTACGCGACATTTTTTTTTAATAAATATTTAATAGATTAAACTCCTCTTAATTATAAAAAGTTGAGTGCACAAAACACTATTATATAGGCAAATTTCAGAATAATTAATTCAATAAAAAAATATTTAAAGAGGAAAGTTAGTTGTTTATTTTAATTCTTCTTAATTAATTTTGGTATACAGTTATAGTATAATTGGAACAATTTTACTTAAGAGTAATTACCTGAATATATTAACTATGCAATTTATTATTTTATTTTTGCTCAATTTTAAAATTTTAACAAATTGTATCCTATTTTGACATTTGTCTCAAATACATCTACTCGTGATGATGATGTGATTTTCCGACGTGGATTAAAATAACATTTTTTTTATATATATAAAATTAACATTAGGAAGGATATTATTCTAATCAAAGCACATTAAATCAATTGCGTATAGCATTTGAAAAATTCATCCAGATAGATATCAAGAACTTTGACCCTAACGTCGATCCCCAAGGTAGAGGACGACAAAGTTGCAGAAGAAGCACCGCCTATCGCCCAAGAGGACCGCAGATCTTTGGTGAAGAATACAGAAAAAATAGTAACTATTTAATT
Organism: Canna indica; assembly: GCA_034359265.1. Taxonomy (NCBI): domain Eukaryota; kingdom Viridiplantae; phylum Streptophyta; class Magnoliopsida; order Zingiberales; family Cannaceae; genus Canna; species Canna indica. The sequence continues at coordinate 3,420,142 of CP136891.1, forward strand.
TTTGGTTAAATAGTGTTAGTATAATAGGAACTATTTGACTAATTTATTATGAGATTTAATATTTTCCTATTAAAGGATAGGAATAGTTAAACTTTGATTCCTTAATAAAAGGATAAGATTATATATATGAAATGTCTCTAAGAAAATTAACCTCAAATTAATAATTATTTATAGAGGAAATAGCACAAAAAAATACGAACTTTGCCGAATTTTTCCATTTTTAGCACGAACTATTTCCATTAGCAAGACAATACATGAACTTAGATTTCGTTATCCCGTTTAACATGAGTCGTTAATTTTAACATAAAATGGTGATGTGATACATTAACAGTGATGAATTGACAAATATTCGTCCTAGCTAGAATGACACCCACTGGCTGAGTGCAATTTTTAAATCAAATTAGCATTTTACCCATCACCAACCGCTTATGTAAGTTAATTGGGGATGGGTAATTAGTAATTTTGTAAGTGAATCTATTTAAATTATAAGCATGCTTCCTTAATAAATGCAGCAATTGCAATATCTTTTATTTTCTAAAAAAATAAAGATCACCTTCTAATTTGTAATGGACCACATTACCGTTAAAGTTCATGGGGATAGATATAATTATAGATGGGGTTCTTTTGCATGTGGTTAAATATTAGCGTTATAAGTGATGGACCTTCTAATACTAGCGCTATGTAAGTTCAATGTGGTCCTTTTTTTTAACAAAGATAGAAAGTCACAAGAAGTTATCATACTAGGGTTTTAATCCTAAATCTCCTTGCAACATACAATATATTACCACCAACTGTACCACCCACAGTTAGCTAGATCAATATGGTCCATTACTAATTAGTGATGGTTGCGCTAATATTTTTGAGATAGCAATGTGCAATATTATTCAATAATCTGACTCGTTAAAATTAATTAGAAGTATCATTGATAAATATTTGATTGACATGCATTTGCAAGAGAAACACTACTACAAATTAGATTAATTGCTAAAGGTCGTCGCTAATAGCAACGGCTTTGTCAACAACCGCTAGAGTCGTTGCTAAATGTATGTATTTAGCGATGACGTAGTGACAAAAATAGTTATCGTAGCATATTACGTACTCTTTTATGATGGCATAGCAACGACGTCTGCTCGAGCCATAATTAATTATCTCCAACGGCTTTGCGTGTCAGTCGTTGCAAATGGTGGTCACCGTGCTGTCGTAAAGATAATATCATGCAATGGCGGAAGTCCGTTGCAGTTGGTCCGCGACTGAGCCTACGACGCCTGCTAGCTGTCACGCCAACAGTCTCATTCTATATTGTTTTGCGACGGCTTGTTTAGCGGTCCCGGATTATTGGCAACAATGTCTTCTACAACGAACTTTAGTGACCGCGAGCTGCAAAGAATTTGGCGATAATTTCGCAACCGTTGAAGTCGTCGCAGAAGACAAGATTTTTGGTAGTGAAATGGAGAACACTCACTCGGGTGATGACAACAACAATGAATAATAAATGTAATATTTATAAATGAATATTATTTAAGCAATTGTCTATTTTTTATTAAATCTATTTCAGTTATATATATTATTTAATTATCTTTTTTTCTAAAACTATCCTGCAAGGACCATTTGTTTGCAGACCACGACGATTACAACCATCTCCACCGACATCGCCACCAGCTCTTCCACCAATTGTTGAAATGCACCTAATTAAAGCTTATTTTAATCAATTTTGAATAATTTATTTATTTAATTATTGATGTAATTTAAGAGAATTGAAAGGTACAATAGATAGTCTAATATGAGAGGTTTAATGAGAAAATTATATAGTTCAAGTATGAATTATATAATCATGTTTTATATGCCCAAGAAGGGGTATATGGAGAGGTGCATTCATGTTGTTTGTGAAAACTAAGTTTTAGCCTATAAGCATTAGTGTGTATGCTTAGCTACTTGGGTGGACAAAGTGTAAGGTTAAGAGGCGACATTAGTGCGGTGCACCGCACAGCACAGCGCGGCCGCGTCGCAAAATCTCATTGGCGCTTTTAGGTCGCCCAAGCAAACCTTTTTGGAATTCAACAATTACATGAATCAGGACACTAAATATTTGATTAATTGGAGAGTTATTTCAAGATATTTTGCTCATTAATCAAATTGACTATTACTAATTCTTAATAATGAGCATCAATTTCGAAAATTAACTATTGATTAAACTATATATTTACAACATCGAAATCTCTGTGTGACAATCTAAAAATTTCTCTCATTCTACTCATCTTTCTCTACTTGCTGCAACATCTCAAGAGTGCTTGATCAATCCTGGAGGTGAATTGCTACGGGGCAATAGAGACCTTAAGGACAGGGATAACCCGTCAACCTCTTGATCTTCTCCGATTTCACATTCTTGTACTAACACCAATGTCGCCGCCACCACCTCCACCAATGTCACCCCTATTCCCCCGCCTCGAGCGATCGTCCCCTCGCCGCCAACCACTGTCCCCCGCCTTTGTCCCATCTCTTCCAGCCACCATCCCCGTCCCTCCTCCTACTGTTGTCGTTCCCATTCCTCCCGTTGTCATACCCACTAACAATGGTCCATCGACGTCATGGTGTAGGCCACGAGGGCCTAACCGATATGCACCTCCGCCAACCGATAGGCAACCACGAAGACTTATTATAGTGCAAAGCGAAAGGTAATGTATTATGTATTAATAATTGTTTATATATATATATTGTAGTTCATTCTTTTTGTGCAAATTCAAGCAAGATGATATATCGCGGATTATCATGGGCACTACCGATGCTTCATGCTAGGCCTGGCAAATAGTGCCGGGCTGGCCCGGCCCGTAATTTTTTTTGGTCGGCCCGGCCCGATAACGAATCGGGCCTGAAGTTGCCCGCCCGGCCCAGCACGAAAAAATAGCGTGCCGGGCCGGCACGGCCCGTTAGCCCGAAAACTTAATTGAGTTTATTAGAATTGTAATTTTGAGTAGATAACTTAATGGGTATTATTAACGGGTAAAAAAAATACTAATAACCTATATCGCTTATCGGGCTTTCGGGCCGACACATCCCGGTAGCACTAGGCACGGCCCAATAAGTGTTCGGGTCATATCGAGTCGGCTCGAAATTGGCTAGAACTCGATAAGAATCGTCCCAAACCCGATTTTATAGGGTCAGGTCGGGCCAATAATTGCCAGGTCTACTTCATGCATGGTGTGTGTCGTACATGGTCCCATCGCTACAACAAATATAATAATGAGGACGTCTATTTTTCTTCCCTTAATGATGCTTTTTTGCGTGACTAATACCTCACCAATAATTTTTGACACGCAAAGGTCTGGCGTAGGTGATTTCTCGCGGAGACGCTTTTTAGTTACACCTCCAATGCAACCCGCAACGCTTTCACTAAAAGCGTACCTTCGGAAGAATATATATCTGGGACGCAAAGTCTTGACGTCAGTGATTTTCGGCGGAGATGCTTTTTAGGTGCATCTCTGATTCAACTTGCTTATTCGAGACGCAAAGGCCTATATATCATTGGTGATTTCTAGCGGATATGCTTTTTAGTTGCGTCTCCAGTGGAACTCGTAACACTTTTACTAAAAGCGTCTCCAACAAATATTCACGATGCACAAGTTTTTGCGTGCCAAATATTAATATATATAATAATATTTATATATTAATACGAATTAATATATATTATTATATTATATTATATATATAATATGGAATTATATATAGATATTGTTTATATTATAACTAAATATTTATTTTATATTATTTATTATATTGAAAAATAATAATATATATTTAATTAATATGAAATATATATTAATTCATATTAATTATAGTTAATTAAAATGAAGTGTAAATATTAAACATTTAGATATAGAACAAGTTAACTAATACTAAAAACTCATTCAAATTTCTCTGATTTTTTTTATTCTATTTCATCAACAAAAAAATCACATACAAAGTTGCTTACTTTGTTGTTCAAAATAAAAAGTTAACAAAATGTTCTTAATATTTCAAAGATATTCGGTATCTCTTCTACATTTATATCAGACCATGCAATTGCGTCCTTAGAGGTCCATTTTCTTGTAGTGTACGTAAAGTATCTTTCAAAAGATGTTTACTTTACATCAAGTTATTTTTTCAATCTATTTAAATTATAAGCATGCTTCCTTAATTAATGCAGCAATTGCAATATCTTATATTTTCTTTTTATTTTCTAAAAGAATAAAGAACACCTTGTAATTAGTAATGGACCACATTACTTAATATATGAAATTGAAAATTAATGCATTATCATTTGACGACCGGAAATTAAGAGGCATTGAGAAGCTTAAGAAATTGATGTGAAGTACTTATTAAAAATAAAATTTATTACACCATCCAACTTATTAATTGTTTAAGCTCTTCTTGATTAGATTGATTACAATGGTCAACACTCAACAATGGCAATGACATCCTCTGCCTGGTAGACATTGACCTGCTGCTCCATCCCAAAAATTGCATCCTTGGCAAAAATTAGAGCACGTGGCAACATCGCAATTCTCAAAGCCAGGCTTGAAATCCTTGCAGCATTTATCCGGAACAGCAACAACGTAGTCTTCTCATCATACATCACAAATGTAATTTAATCAAATCACACTACAAAATAATCATAGTTGTAGTAATAGAAAAGAAATCAACATTTAAAAGATTAATAGAATATTCAACTTACTTGTTACACTGAGAATCAAAGAGAACGTAAGAAAGATTGCTATTGTACGCGACATTTTTTTTATAAATATTTAATAGATTAAACTCCTCTTAATTATAAAAAGTTGAGTGCATCAAACACTATTATATAGGCTAATTTCAGAATAATTAATTCAATAAAAAAATATTTAAAGAGGAAAGCTAGCTGTTTATTTTAATTCTTTTAATTAATTTTGGTATACAGTTGTAGTATAATTGGAACTATTTAACTTAAGAGAATTTACCTGCACTTTATTATCTTATTTTTGCTCAATTTTAAAATTTTACCAAATTGTATCCTATTTTGACATTTATCTCAATTACATCAACTCGTCAACTCTCCGTCGGCAGCCCCATTATAAGATGATGACGTGGTTTTTCAAAGTGGATTAAAATAGCCTTTTTTTTCTTTTTTTTATAAAATTAAACATTATGAAGGATATTATTCTAATCAAAGCACATTAAATCAATTACTTATAGCATCTGAAAAATTCATCCAAATAGATGTCAAGAACTTTGACCCTAACGTCGATCCCCAAGGTAGAGGACGACAAAGATGCCGAAGAAGCACCGCCTATCACCAAAGAGGACCGCAGATCTTTGGTGAAGAAGTCTAAAAAAAATAGTAACTATTTAATTTTTGGTTAAATGGTGTTAGTATAATAGGAACTATTTGACTAATTTATTATGAGATTTAATCTTTTCCTATTAAAGGATAGGAATAGTTAAACTTTGATTCCTTAATAAAAGGATAAGCTTTAATATATATATGAAATGTCTCTAAGAAAATTAACCTCAAATTAATAATTATTTATATAGCTATGTTTAGGAATAGTTTTAACATAGCAATGTACAATATTATACCATAGTTTGACTCTTTATAATTAGAAGTGTTGGTAAATATTTGATTGACTTGCATTTGCAAGTGAAACACTATTAGAGATTAGATTAATTGCTACTAGCTATCAACGATGGCTGACACAACCGTCTTTAATGGCAATAGCTTATCAACAACAGCTTGAGACGTATTTAGCGACGATGTAGCGTCAAAAACAGTTATCTTCGCATATTACATACTCTTTTGCGATGGCATAGCAATGATCGCTCGAGCCATCACATATACGTATTTTGCGATGGCATATTGCGTATTTTGCTATGGGCTTGTCATGCCCAAATCCTACGGTCACGTACGTGACTGGCCAGAGTACGCATATGTACTCCGGAGCCTACCAACATATACATGCCAAATGCATAAATGAAATGAATAACCATGCACATATCAAAAGATAATGTTGGAGTATCAGTTTCAGAGAGGGAAAGCGAAGCAGTAAAGATGAAGGCGAAGCAAAAGAACTGAAGTCGACGGGTAAATTGGTTGAAGAGTTGAAATTACTATTGAGTGTGAGTTGTAAATAACTATGATGTTGAATAAGTAGGGACATTTTAGTAATTTTCCTTTTTAAAATGTTTTGTATAAAAGGAGGCAAAGCTTCTGCAAAAGCAACTTGCCGAATACATTTTTCTTTTCCCCAATTTTTAAAACTCAGCTTCTTGTTCTTGATGTAAACTTTTGGATAGTTGTTCGATTGATCCGATGAATAACAATCAAATGCATTCCTTGTTGTTCTCTCATTTCCGCATCATGGTATCAGAGCAAGGAAGTCGGTGATCAGATCGCGATTTCAGAAACGCCAAATCGCCATGGCAAGAAATCGTAGGACACATTCTGCCCAATCGATTGCAGCTGAATCAAGAAATAGTGTCGAGGTCAGCTCAGTGACGTAGGAGACGAAATATGAGGATGATCCATTCATCATCCACGGCAGTGATGCTCCAGGTACCGTCCTTGTTTCCGCAAAGTTGATCGGGTACAAAAACTATCTCCCCTGGCGCGAATCAATGCTAATCTCATTGTCCGCCAAGAACAAAGTAGGGTTTATCGACGGCACAATTAGCATTCCCGAACCTACCAGCTCCAAAGTGCGAGTATGGAAGAGATGCAACGATCTTGTAAGATCTTGGATCATCCATTCCATAATGCTGGAGCTAACATCCAGCGTGCTATATGCAAAAACGGCAGCTGAAATGTGGGCAAATTTAGAAGACCGTTTCGGGAAAAGTAATGAGTCGAAGATCTTCGAGTTGAAGATGCAGATAAATTCTACTCGTCAAGGAAATATGTCAATAGCAGCTTACTACACCGAGCTCAAATCTTTATGGGATGAGCTTGATGCAGTTGAGGATTTGAAATGTACATGTGGAATTGGTAGAGAAATCATGATCAAAGACCGCATGACATAATTCCTGATGGGACTCAACGAATGCTATGTCGGGTGAGGGGCCAAATTTTGCTCATGAAACCCTTGCCGAGTGTGAAGCAGGCTTACTCATTCCTAGAGCAGGAAGAGTCACAGAGGAAGATAGGATCACAAGGAGGAGGAAATGTAGACGGTGTGGCTTTAAGTAATGTTCGAAAGCATGATCAAGCTCCGGGCAGAAAGTATTATGATTTTTGCAAGAGGGCATGCCATACTAGGGAGAATTGTTATAAAATTCATGGATACCCATCTGGAAACTCAAACTACAAAGGCAAGCAGAAGTTTACTGGTCAATACAATGAGAGACAAGTGAACAATGCAGTCGCAGAGAACACAGATGAGAAAGCAGAAACATCAAACACTAAGAAGGCTAAGGAAGACCATGGAGGCTTTACGGAAAGACAGTACAATACTCTTCTCAGTTTGTTCAATAACAAAGGGAATTCTGCAGTGGTAAACATGGCCGGTAAGTACTTATGCAATTCAGTTAACATGATTGAGAAAAATTGGGTCATGGATAGTGGCTCAACAGATCACATTGCCTCAGGCAATGTGAGATTAGAGAATGTTGTGAAAGCGTATATCATTCCCAAATGGAGCTTCAGTCCCACTCAAATGTGTGGGGACAGCTCGCATAGATGACCATATTCACCTTACAAATACCTTATCAGTAACACTCAAATGTGTGGGGACAGCTCGCATAGATGACCATATTCACCTTACAAATACCTTTTCAGTAACAGGGTTTCACTTCAATTTGTTATCAGTCAGCGGGTTGACTAAACAATTGAATTGCTCAATTACATTTACTCCCTATGACTTCCTCGTTCAAGACTTAGTGTCAAAGAAGACGGTAGGGAGTGGTAAGGAGGAGAATGGTCTATACATTTTGAGAAAAAAGGAAGAGTTTTGCAGCAGCAGAAGCAATCCTCGGAAATTGGTGAATGCTACTTTGAATAAGAAAGCCTTATGGCACTTGAGGTTAGGGCATGTATCCCCTGATAAAATGAAATTTCTATTTGGAAATATTTCTGATATGGATTGTAGTTCAGAATTATTTTGCAATATCTGTCCAATTGCAAAATATGTAGATTACCTTTCAAACTAAGCATGAATAAAGCAAAGCATTGTTTTGAACTCATCAATTGTGATGTATGGGGACCTCACAAGTATAGAACACATGACAACTATGCATTTTTTTTGACAATTGCTGATGACTATTCAAGGGCAACTTGGACTTCCCTATTCTCACATAAAAGTCAGGTTCCTAACATTCTAATTGACTTCATTAAGATGGTGAAAAATAAACATGATGGCAAGGTCAAAATTATTAGAACAGATAATGGTTCGGAATTCTTTAATCAAGAGGTTAAGAAATTTTTATCAGAGTATGGGATAACTCATCATAGCTCCTGTGTTGAAACACCACAGCAAAATGTTGTGGTGGAAAGAAAACACAGGCATCTATTAGATGTTGCCAGGTGCTTGAAATTTCAAGCTCAACTTCCTTCAAATATGTGGGAAGAGTGCAATTTTGACTACCAGATATCTAATAAATAGAATGTCTAGCAGCAAGTTGGAGAACAAAACTCCATTTGAAATGTTATACAAGAAGCCACCAGACCTAGATCACCTCAAGGTCTTTGGTTGCTTGTGCTACGCAAGCACATTGAAACAAGGTAGGTCTAAGTTTGATCAAAGGGGTAAGGAAGCAGTTTTCATTGGGTATCCCTATGGAAAGAATGGATACAAAATATATGAGTTGGAAAACAAAAGAATATCAGTGTCAAGGGATGTTCAATTTGTAGAACATATATTTCCTTATAGAAAGGAGAACAAAGCTGAAACAGTTTACCCTTTGCCTACCAATTTAGAAAGTTTGAATTGTGGAGACAATGATGAGGCATTGAATAAGAGAAACTTAGTTGACAAGAGGTCTGAATCAGAAAAGTATACTGAAGTAACTCTTCTAGATGAAACTGACAGAAGTCCATCCACAATTGAAAAGGAAATAGAGATTAGTGATACAAATTCACCTGATCATGAGAAGAGAAAAAACAATGAAAATAACATTAGAAATCAGCTTCAGTACAGGGAAAATAGAAGGGAAATTAAGAGGCCATTAAAATATCAGGATTACATATGTAATTCATTGATGAATGTGCCTACTGAAGGTACTGAGAAAAGGTCATCACCTCACACCTTGCATAAGCTCATGAATTTACGGAATGAAAATTTAGACTATAGAAGAGTCCTAGCTTCTATAGAATCTTATACTGAGCCTAGGAATTATGTTGAAGCAACAAATAGTCATGTTTGGAGAAAATCCATGCAAGAGGAGATAGAGGCTTTAGAAAGCAACAATACTTGGACAGTTTGCAATTTACCACCAGGAAAACATACAATTGGATGCAAATGGGTATATAAAATCAAATACAGACTAGATGGAAGTGTAGATAGATTCAAATCTCGATTGGTTGCAAAAGGATATACCCAAGTGGAGGAAGTGGACTACCAGGATACCTTTGCTCCAGTATCCAAATTGGCTACTGTGAGGGTAACTTTGGCAGTCGCAACAGCTTCAAATTGGGCACTACATCAACTTGATGTGAATAATGCCTATCTTCATGGTGATCTTGAAGAAGAAGTTTACATGGATTTGCCACCTGGGTATGGAAATTACAAGGAAACCAAGGTTTGCAAGCTCAACAAATCACTTTATGGATTGAAACAAGCTGGTCGACAGTGGTTTTCAAAACTGTCAACCAGCATAAAAGAGCTAGTGTATATTCAGAGTTATTGTGATCCTTGTTTATTCATTAGAAAGAATGGCGGAAAAGTAGTAATTGCCCTAGTTTATGTGGACGACATCATTATAACAGGATCAGATGATGAGGGAATAAATGAGCTCAAACTCTACTTAGACAAACAATTCAGAATCAATGATTTGGGTTCACTAAAGTACTTCCTTGGTTTGGAGGTACTAAGAACAGAAAAAGGCTTACATATCAGCCAAAAGAAATATCTCGTGGATTTGTTAGCTGAAATGAAACTGACAGAATGTAAGCCAAAGGCAACTCCAATGATGATGAATAACAAGAGTTGTAAAGAGAAGTTGAATGAAGAAGAAGTCTATAATGATCAGGCTAAGTACAGAACACTTATAGGGAAGCTATTATACATGACAGTCAGCAGGCATGATATCATGTACTGCGTTCATCAACTTAGCCAGCATGTTCAAAGTCCAAAGAATTCACATTACCAAGCTGCAATTAGAATCCTCAAATACCTGAAAGGAATAGTGAACTTGGGGTTGTTCTACTCTTCAGAACCAAACATTGCAGTATCAGGATACTCAGGATGCTGATTGGGGTACATGTGCATTAACCAGAAGATCCATTTCAGGCTATCTGGTAAAAATAGGGAGCTCGGCAGTGAGCTGGAAGTGCAAAAAACAACCTACAGTGAGTAGGTCGGGTGCTGAGATTGAACTCCGAGCACTATCCCATCTGGGTGAGAAATATTCTAGATGAGATGGGATTCATGTGCAGTGAGACAATGCCATTATATTGCAATTCACAAAGTGCTATCCACATCACGGAAAATCCCGTCTTCCATGAACGCACCAAACATCTGGAGGTCGACTGCTACTTTGTCCGGGAGAGATACCAGGCGAAGTTAATCAAGCCAATTTACATCCCAAGCAGAGAGTAGTCGGCGGACATCCTTACAAAGGCTCTGCCTGTGGCGCAACATCAGTTCCTCACCTCCAAGTTGGGAATGGAGAACCAGTTCTCCACTCTGCCAACTTGCGGGGGATGTGATGGAGTACCAGTTTCAGAGAGGGAAAGCGAAGCAGTAAAGATGAAGGCGAAGCAGAAGAACTGAAGTCGACAGGTAAATTGGTTGAAGAGTTGAAATTACTATTGAGTGAGTTGTAAATAACTGTGATGTTGAATAAGTAGGGACATTTTAGTAATTTTCCTTTTTTAAATGTTTTGTATAAAAGGAGGCAAAGCTTCTGCGAAAGCAACTTGCCGAATACATTTTTCTTTTCCCCAGTTTTTAAAACTCGGCTTCTTGTTCTTAAATCTTTTGGATAGCTGTTCGATTGATCCGATGAATAACAATCAAATGCATTCCTTGTTGTTCTCTCATTTCCGCATCAAATGTTAGACATCAAGTATGTATATTCAATCCTGGTTCTACAACCAATACATGATAAAATGCAAAAACATAAACTACCTACGACTCCACCACAACCTCACGCGTCATGAGATCTGCTGCCCGAGCTTGCAATCCTAGTTGCGCCACATAGGCACGTCCATACCTCTACTGGTCAGGATCTGTAAGGAAAACATAAAGGAGAGTGATGAGTTCAAAATGAACTCAGTGAGTGGCTCGATCCCGAGTCCGCTCTAAGTCGACACTTATATATAATAACCACATCACAACCAGCATAATATATATCAACCTGATAATATACTATCATCATAGCAAATATAGACATACCAACATAAATCTCGTGTGAGCTCGCACACATGTCCACACCGGCCCACATTGGCCAAATCAAAATATAATACGAATAGCAATCACACGACTCGGTCACTAGGATATTGCCTAGCGAGCTTCTCGCCCCGGGCCCTTTGAGCTAGGATGGCAAACTAGCCATGGTAACCCCATCTGGTTGGGAATGTACATCCAACCAATGTCACCTCGGGTCGATCATCAATGTGGCACTCTGACGAGCTTCTCGGCCCATAATCAACTCGTAGAGTCAGGCATTAGCTCCACATGCTAACGCGCTCTCGGCCCGACCATACACCAAGCACAAGCACAACCATGTCCATAATAAATGTAAACATGCCTATATACCTATACACACCAAGCGTCCTTATCCTGACCCTCTCTCGGGCTCTAATCTCTCGGCCATGTACTCTACCATCCCAAACCAACCGAATTCAATCCTAGGTGTATTCATTGAGAAAAACAGAAATCAGTTATCCAAGTATGAAATTTCGGCAACAAAGGATTGCTAGCGAGCTAAAAGTTCCGGCATTCAAGTATGTCTCTAATTCTGAAATTTTTTCAATAAACCAATGTCTCATTGTCTAATCCAACCTCAAATATATATACATAAAAATGTGCGGGTTTTCCAGCGAGGGAAAGTGATCCACAAGCTAAAATTTCTGCGCCATAACACTACTTCCAAACTGAAATTTTTTAGCATGTACTATGGATAATTCGGCGAGTATTTTCAGCCACTAACACGACATATTTCAGCTCCTGTTACAACCAATTTCTGCATGTATATTGCATACAAATCTAGCTTTTCAACCTTAACCTAGCGATAAATCGCATTTTATCTTTACTTGATACATGCATCATTTCTAGTATAATTCCACATATTCAAATCTGAAATTTAAACATTAAAATCATCACTAATAAACTGAAACATAAGCACCACTTTTCAGCATTTATAGACTGATATAAAATCACAAATTTACTCTACCCAAAGTCGAACCTTAAGGCCGGCTCTACCCTCTCCCCTAAACTTTAGGGGTATGGCTGAATAGGGCCCTAAAGACTAACATCCAATTTGTGGTGAAACATCATGTTGTTTTCCATCCGACACCCTAATTAAACCGACACTTGTCTAAGGTAGGGTGTACTACCTTCAAGTCCAGCCGACCCTAACATCTTAGGGCTACCCTTAACCTGCCCCAATTTACCATGCATCACACACATAGATATAATTTAAGCATACAATAATTCAATGAAGGAGAATTTCATCGTCAAATTCCTACATTAGTCTGAACCTGAACCTTAGGAACATTATAATACCCTAATCATAGGGTTCGGCTTAACACCTTACCCTACACCTCTCCTTGATTCACCAAATTCTAGAGGGAACACATCCTCTAGGAATCTAGAAATTCGAAATTTTACACCATGTGATTAACACTTTCCGAAAAATTTCAGCAAGATTACCTATTCCATGTCCAACCGGCCCTAAGGAAATAGGACTTACCCTAGGGCCGTCGCACCTTCACCTCTACCAAGGGGTACCAATTCCCCTCACAAACCACACCAAAACATGAAGAATCAACCACCATTTCACATCGAAAAAGAAATTTCAGCAAGGTTTTCCTTCAAGGGGGTTCGGCCAAAGCATGGGGAATCCTACAAGACTAGGGTTCAAACCACTCACATGGAGAAGGAATCAAGGAAGGATCGAGAAGGGTATCTCGAAGCCTCGCGACGACAACGATCTCTGGCGATGCCCAGAATCCGGCAAGGTGTGCGCCTCCTCCTCTCTCACTCGCCTAGGGATGAGTGCAGCTCATTTTGGAGCTGTACGGTCCCAAGTGATGTTTTATTTTAATTTGTTTTTTCAAAATTACAAATTTGCCCCTAAGGCTTATATACTTTTATACGTCGGTATGTGGCTTATATATGTTGTATTAATTTACTTTAGATAAAATTTAAAATTAATTTAATGAGAGAGAAAGATTAGACAACCTTTAATTTCAGGCTACAAATTAAAGCATATGTTCAGTACAAGGTAGTGGGCAGCTCATCAATGCATGTCGAACATTATGATTGCAAAGCTGTGTTGAAGAGAAGTGATGCTGTGGTAGACAAACCATAGTGGTTAGCACAAATAATTAAAGGAGACCTACACAAGAGGAAGCTATGTGTGTGGCCTGACTTCCAATCACAACCACAACCATAGGCTTTAGCCATCACTCTCTTATATATGTATGTATATATATATACCTATTGATGGCATGCAAAAGAAAATGGTGCCATGTTGTATATATAGCTTTCTTCCTACTTCCATATATGTTCATCACTCTCTTGATTATGTATGTAAATATACCCATTGATGGCAAAAGAAAATGGTGCCATGTATAGTATAGCCTTCTTCCTACTTCCATATATTTATGTTCACTGCTATTTAAAATTTGACTAGGTAGTTAATTGGTTCAAATCAGTTTGAGTAGAAAAAATAATTTATTATAAAAATGAGAAAACAGAAACAAATTATATATTAGGGTGTCCAACCTTTCCCGAATTCAATATATTTATATTCTATATATCTTAAAAGTTAACTTTTGGATATTCAATTTTTTTATTTTTATTTTTAAGATATGCATACTTAAGTCCTCGTTAACAAAAGTTAACGAAAAAAACCTTTTGTTAACGAAAAAAACAGGGCTTCATGTGTATGACACACCACAGAGAATTATTTTGACAAAGTTAACGAACGCTAGTTTGTTTGTTTGTTTTTTTTTTGCTAAAATAGTGAGGCACAATGCCACACGGACCATTTCACTATAATTGAAATGATTACATAGACATGAGAAGAGCTTAGTAGTAACATCTACTACTATCCCATGGAGCAAACATCATAGCAAGAAAGTAAAAGAGAACATAGTACAAAAAAACCTCACCCTTACACAAGACTCGCAAAACGACACCAGGCGCTGTAGGAAGAGTTAACTAAGTCTTGAATCGATTTTTGAGAGGCACAAAAGAAAATGAAATTTCTTACAGTCCAAACACACCAACACTAGATCATCGTAAGGTTACGTTTAGAACTGGCATTAGACGTATCCTCAGCTTGCTCGAACAACGTCGGGTGAAAAAATGAGTGGCCAGCACGAAGCAGAAAAGATCTCCATCCCTCCAATAAGGGTCGGCAAGAGGAAAATATATGTTCACACGTTTCATCCTCTTCATTGCAAAAAACACACCGGATGTCCTCCACATTCATCCCCAGGTGACGCAGCCTCGACCTAGTTAAAATTCTCTTTCGGAGAATAAGCCAGAATAGCAGTTTGATCTTCAAAGGAAGCTTCCCGATCCAGACCGCTGAAAGGGATGGCCGAGGAACTCCAGCATCCATGAGAATAGAATAGAGTGATGCCGTAGAAAAGACTCTGTGTCTCTCCCACCTCCATGATATAGAATCCTCTTCCTGTCCAAGGTGAGTACCCCGGATATCGCCAAGAAGGCTGGCCACCCGATCAACATCTACCGAGTTGCGCCATGATAAGTTCCAGCACCTGGACTCAACATTAAACATAGAGGTGACACTGGCGTTTCGATGCCTGCTTTTGCAGTATAAGTCAGGAAAAGATGAGGCAAGAGGTCGGCAACTTGCCCAGCTATCCCACCAGAAGCTCGTTAAGGTCCCGTTTCCAAGGCAAATTTTCGTACTCATACAAAATGGTATTTTAGCCGCCATAATACCTTTCCAAACAAGGGACCAACCTCTAGTATTATGCTTACCTGACCAATTCGCCCTGCCAAAGTACTTACTCTTGACAATATTCACCCAGATGATGTTCTGGTCAGAAGCAATGGACCACCACCAGCGAGCCAACGAACGCTAGTTGTTGAATTGTATGTTGGAAGATAGCGGAATCCGGAATGTGGCAAGAACGATGCTTTGGAGACAGTTGAAAGGACGGCTGCCCACCAAAGGCAGGCTTGCTAAAATTAGTATTCACATCGACGGTCCTCGTTGCAGAAGCCCTCTTTCCTCCTTCTGCAACGAGGTTCCAGAATTCGTAGTACACGTTTTCAGTGAGTGTAAAACCACGCTAGGGGGTGGCAGTCTTTCTCATCCTTATGCGGCTCTGCTCAAACCGAGGCTCTAGCATGCATAGAGGTTGATTTTGTTATGGCAAAAAAAGCTTCCAAGTTAGTTGCAGTTGTGCTGGGTCATTTGACAAGCCAGGAATAGTTCGATTTTCAATAACAGAACAACATCCATGAGTCAATTAATTGGAACTCGACTTGTAGACTTCTGGGGGTGATTCGTGATGCCCTAGTTATGTGTTTTTTTTGTGTGTTTTAAATTTTGGCTTCCGATGGCTACTATTTCTCTTGGAAATTGATAGCTCATGTTATATCTTTCCTATGTATGTCTTCATTTTCCTACTTATGAAATGAATTGATATGTTATTCGTTTCACTTTTCCTCAAAAAAAAACATAATAAATGGTCAATTTTAATTATGCAAATTATTAAAATACAAATTATGGGCATGTCATAAAATATAATTTGTGTTTTTAAGTATTTTAATTACATTCAATCATGTATTATGAAGTGAGCGAGAATTTTTCTACTAAAATAATTCTATGCTGGGGTGTGCCAATATTGCCACATGATGTCGATGTGTTGTTTTCATTTGGCATCTATTATCGAGCTTGATAAAAAACGTGTGCATGTTATAAAAATTAATTTAAGTTTGGATGTCCAAATATTAGTTTTTCTAGGTCGAGTATGAATTTGTTAAATATGTTCCAAAAAAATGAATATATTTGTTAAATATGGAAAAAAGATAAGGTATTGATGAAGTAATTAACCCTTTGACAAATATGAATATGAAAGGGACAAAAGAATTTTTATTACTTCTTGACTATAGTTGACCAAACAATCTTTATCAATTAACCAAAATAAATTAAATTTGGAACAATGTTGTAATGGTTGCGGCAGAAAAAAAAAATTAAAAGAAAAATCGCCACGTAAAAATTATGATATATATAGTGGTTCCATGTGCATTAATCTTATGTCTGCCTTTTGATCAATCGGCTATCCATTTTCAATCGTAAATATAAATTGTGAATTTTATCGGTCTATCCATTTTCAATCGTAAATATAAATTGTGATTTTTATGATATTTGAGAAGAGTTATGAATTATTTTAATATATATTTATATATTATTTGAAGTATGTGATAGTGATACTTTACAATTCCCATGTGTATATATACTAATTCTGTGAACAAAAATTATTTTGTATGATATAGGGATTTACTAATCAATTAATACTTTTTTATAAGATTTGGAATCAGATCTAGTCAACATCAAATTATATAATATATGGTCCTATTTTATCTTATGATTCTTTTAGAATTCATATTTTACATATATAATCCTTTGAAACTCAATTTTGAAATGTGATTAGAATTTAGAGAAAAAAAAAAGGAAAAAAAATGAAAAATGATGGTAGTATTAAATTGTATACATCTTGCATTTGTATACTGTGCAATGAAATTGAGTCTACCAAAATTTCGATGTCTGATGGTATATATGACTTTATGTATTATTTTAATTGGTGATAAATATTAATTGTGATTAAACTATTTAGCGCTTGAATTCCATGTTACATACACAACAATTAATGTGCTCAGGGCGAACGGAGGCAAGTAGGTGAACATGTCCAACTGTCCAAGCCACTAAAAGAACTTTACTTTAAACGTAAATAGTCCATTAGAATTCATGGCAAACTACATTACAAAAAATACTATATATATATATAACCTTGTATACACTGTGTCCTCAGTCCTCACAAGAAGAATAAGAACACACATGCAAACTTATCCACTAAGATGTGAAAGAAATGTAACACAGGAATATATATAATTTCCACACAATTAACATAAGACATAAAACATTTGAGTCATAGATATTAAGGAGCATAAAAGTGATTTCAGAAGAAAAAAATATTAAAATAGTAGTGATAAAGGATATATATATATATATTAATGTAAAAGAGCTCAGGAGGGGCAGAAAGGAAAATAGAGCAAGATGAGAGCACAAGGAGATGAATGTGATTTAGATGGGCTCATTCCTTAGCAAGAAGGAAGGAACCGGTGGGGAAGAGGGACACGAGGGGAACAAATGAAGAATTAGGCCTTACAAGGTCAAGAACAAATTAAGATGATGGTAATGAAAGAAGGACAGGAAAAGCTCAGGTAGGATAGCGCCGTTGGTAAACTAACGATGAAGATCAAAGAGCAGTACTGACAAATATGAAACTTTGAATCGAAATATGGAATGGCCGTGGAACTGAAGCATGGTCTTTTGGCCTGTAATCCACTTGCCAGCGTTGTTGGCGATAGCATGCATAGCCATGATTTCCTGCACTGCTGTGGGATCTGAGGAGGCCACCTGCAACTGCGAGGAGAAGGAAATTAAGTGATGGAGAGAAATCTTTGATCTTCTAACCTCCAACTTCAGCTAGGCCTAAATTGAGAGAGAGCTGCTCATGATGTGTGTTCAGTGCTAGCCCTAGGAAGGTCGTCTTATAGTATACAGGATAGGAAAAGTATAGGCCGCACCGCAGAGATGCTTGAGAAAAGGTCTACAGGAGATAGAGCATTGTCTCTTTTAGTTTATCTATTGGTTTCATTTGTTTTTTCTTCTAAATTAATATAATTTAAGTGATGGGATCACTATACAAATTTTTGATTGATTTAATTGAAAAATCGGCAAAAAAAAAAATGTGAATAAAATTATCACCCCTAGAATCAGAGAGCGTGTGTGTGAAAGCACCAGTAATTGATTACAGGTCGGCTTGATTACGATGTGGGACTAAAATCGTGTGATTAAAGATTATATTTTTAAAAAATTGTAATAAAAAAATTAAATTAAAATTTAAAAATCAGCTTTGTAAATAAAATAAACGCAGATTGAATCAATTCATATATATTAATAAACCAAAATTAAGTATCATGGTCGTCATTCAAAGTATTTTTAGAAGTATTCAGAATAAATATTTTTAAGTCCATCAAATCAAAACAAACATAACATAAATTTGGTGGAGACTCAGGCGAGAAGGGCGGATCGAATGTAGAAGGTAAATGAACGCCAGAGCGAGCCGCAAGCTGCGCCATGAAAGTATGCATCTTGTGAACGCCAGAGCGAGCCGCAAGCTGCGCCATGAAAGTATGCATCTTGTGCATCGCCTCTCTCTGCCTATCTATCATTTGTCTCTGGTCCTCCATCATCTCCCTCTGATGTGCTAACTCCGTCTCCATGGCTGTGATCTAGTGATGGTCATGATCCGTCTGAGATGTGGAGGGCCGCTCACCCGTTGTGGGTCGGTCTATCATCTGTCTATGGTCCTTCATCTTTAAAAACAAAAGATGTTCAGCCTCCTCTTCCACCAGAGTATGGACTTCATCTTCATCTTCGTCCATTATCTATATGTGGAAAAGCTTTTTGCATTTGTGGGCCGGCGACCACTTGTCATCACAGTGGAAGCACATCCCTTATGCTCTTCTCGCTGCCATACCTGAGGTGGCATAGGTGCGAATAGGAAGTCGTCGGTTCGATGGAAGAGGTAGTGCACCTCGTTGCACTGGTGATGTCGGGGAGGGTTGCATTAATGATGTTGGAGTGGGCAGATGATGATGTTGTTCAAAAAGGGGGGCAAGACTCATGGCCTGCAACAAACTGTGGGTTGATTGCCCTTCACATGAACTCATGCGGCTACAATCCACTCACGAAAATAGATGTTAGATAGTGCTCCAAAAGGTGTCCGGCTTAAGGAAGAAGACATTCAAAGCTACGTTGATAATCAGCAATAGATTTGGTTTGCATTAATTTGGTGATGTCTCCAAATTCACTTCCCCTTTCAGGTGGACCAAAGCGAATGGAGAAATATCGAGAAAAGGCTTCCCACGTCAAGTTTGGATGTCGGCCTTCGAAGAAACGGAACCACGTTTGTGCTTCTCCGTCAAGGTTGAATGCCACCATTTGAAGTCGTTCGCTGTCGGCACCACTTGATGATGACGAAAATAATATTTACAATAGGAAAAACATGAATTTGGATCGCCCATTCCATCATAACGCGGGAACTCAAAGCTTGGTCGAGGAGGGAGGAAGCCTGTGCAACGGCTCTAGGAGGAAGTCCTAACAAGAACCCGTTGAGTTGTCTCTCAACTAATCCAGTACTGAACTCATGATTCAATAGTGGTTGGTTCCGCCCGCTAGTGTCGGAGGTATGCTGAACAGTTTCAGTTTCTTTGGCTACTAGATTCATCCTAACGTCTTGGTGCCAATCTGATTTCTTCTAATTCCTTCAAGATGACCTCAAGCTTGGCAACAATAGCTTCTCTCTCTCTTTGTGTTCCTCCTCACGTCCTTCTTGCATTGATTGGAGGAGGGAGAGCAATTATTGTTGGAGTTCATCTGCCATGGATGGCTCTGATAACAACTCTTGTGGAGGACCGCGTCCACAGCCGGCGTACACTCTCCTTGGATGCATCTTACCGGGAGACATGGATGGAGAGAGGCTCGAACTGAGGTGCCTTGGTGGGAAGCAGAGTTTTCTTCTTCCTACCTATGTTTAAGAGCTGTTCGTCGTCACAAATGGACGTGTCTAGGGGTTTGGAACAGAGGACCGAGAGAGAGTGAGAGGGGGAGATGGAAGGAAGATAGACAGTTGAAGCCCTAATCACATATTTCTTCATTCGGTTGCTTTGTAATTTATACCCGTTTACAGCACTTATCAAATTGAAAAAGTCAGAGCCTAAATAGATAACGGAAGCTAATACTCGAAAACAGTCATCGCGCCTAAAAACATGCAGCCATCTTTACTAGTTCAGCAGTTTGAATCCCTCTTCCTCAACTATTTCGACAGTAGTTTGAACTGATTCTTTCACCACCTCTTTCGCATGTAATGATTAGACCATCGGCTGTCTCTATCTCCCGATGCCACCTCATCCGGAGAAGAAACCGTCGTAACAGATTTCTTTGTTTTTTTCAAGTAAAATAGGCTCTGGGAATGACAAAAGGAGTGAGGCCAGTTCAAAACTGGTTGTTGCTAACTCAGTCGTATCAACGATTATTGTGGGTCAGTACCATATCAATACTACAGGCTTGAGCACAAATAACTATTGCCTTGTATTAGCTGCACCAGAGAACCTATTATGTTTCCATCAACAACAGTGCAACTAAATAAAGATCAGTAAAAAATAAGTACTATGTTGAGAAAATTCAACAAAATAATGAATTGAGTAAGTCACAATATAACCAAGTTTATGGTTCAAGCCATAAACACACAGATTCCTGTCCGGTTCCAATAAATAGATTCTACCACCAAGTACTACAGATGAAAATCATATCAGCAGCAGTTACAAGGGATTGAACTTTATTCTCATCTATAATTTTTGGGATGGTCAAGCAAGCTTTTCCAGTGCTCTTTTTATAGTTTTGTATAAGTTGAAACAAACAAGGGAGAGCAGTGCACCACTATTTACGTCAAGTTGCAAGCATTTTTAACATCTAACTCTAAACATCACTGAAATAGGCATGCCAAAAATAGTCAAAAATAACTAGGCATTTGACAAACTAGTATGGATAAAATATGAATATAAACAATCATAACTTCACAATAATAAACAGCATAAAGTCACAATATGACAAGTGACTGAAAATCAACAAATTAAACCATATATAACAAATAACAATTTCTTCTTACTTTCTTGAGAGGGTAAACCATATATTTAACAGATCATTAATTAATGATTAGCAAAGCAAGACAAGTGGAATGGCAAGTTGACATTTCATTATTTTAAGTTTAAGTAGACTACAAACATATTTTCTCACCATCAAGTTGTTGGAGTGTGGAGCCTAACTCCTACTTCTTCACCACTATGTCAACTGTCATATACAAGGATCTATAGCCGAGTATAACTGAGCAACTTCCATATTATACAATGCTCACCACTCATGACATCAATTTGCTTGTTTCTGAACCCTATCAGATGAAGATGTGCCAAAAAACAGAGAGTATACCTTCTAAATCCAGTGAGCTGGAGATTTTGTCTTGTTTCTGGCAAAATAATTTATGCAACCTCGCTGACTACATTCTGAAAACAATTGTTCTTAAAGAATGTTTGAAATAATTATAGTTACCAAAAGTCTGTACATGAGCATAAACCTAGTCTGAAGTGGTGAAATCGTTGTCGGTCTCTCACAATAATTTCACGTTGGTAAGCTCTAGAAATGATCTTTGCTGCCTCATGGCAATCACCGCATATCCTCAAATTCTTCATTATCCTGATTGGGGTTGGCGGGAATGTGCTAATAAGGCCAAAGGCAATCGCAAGCTTCTCACTGTGCCTATAGAGGGTAGTTTCCTTCTCTTCTTCTTCTATGTCATAAGCAACATCTGTGATGTCTGGTTGATAGCCTTCAGTTTTCAATCTCCAAGTCATCTCTTCTATCATTTTGTCAATTTTTTCCATTTGAGGATGAGTTCTGTCCCCTGCTAAGAATTCATGTACAACACCATTAGATTCTATCATGCTACAACCTGGTATCTTCATGACCCCACGTTTCCTCATTGTACCTCTTAGCTTCATGACATCATCCCATCTTCCTGTTGAAGCATATATGTTTGCCAACAAAACATGGAACCCATCATGCTGTGGCTCAAGTTCAATGAGCTTTTTACCTACTTGCTCTCCTATTTCAGTGGCACCATGCTTCTTGCAAGCACCTAGCAGGGCACCCCAAGTAGCTACATCAGGAGTCATAGGCATACTTTCCATGAATTCTTCAGCCTCTTTAAGCAAGCCTGCACGACCAAAAAGATCAACCATACAACCATAGTGTTTAACATTTGGTTGAATCCCATAAGTTTGCTGCATAGATTTAAAATGTTGGCGCCCCTCATCTACTAAGCCAGCATGTCGACAAGCACCAAGAACTCCTACAAAGGTTATTTCATTTGGCAAAACTCCAGAATTTTCCATATCTGCAAATCTCTCAAGGGACTCCATAACAAGCCCATTCATCGCCAATCCTGATATAACAGCATTCCAAGCAGAAATGCCCCTATCTTTCATCCCATTAAATACCTCCAATGCAGTCTCAACAGAACCACACTTCATGTACATATCAATTAAAGTTGTCCCAAGAAAAATGTTTATGTCAATGCTGTTCTTCTTGATGTATGCATGAACCCATTTGCCTTGTTCTAAAGCAGATAGGTGTGCACAAGCTGAAATAACACTGACCAAAGTAGTCTCATCAGGTCTAATAGGTCCAACTTGCATCTCATTAAATAACTCTAATGTCTCCATGAACTGGTCATGTTGAGCATAACCTCCAATCATAGTAGTCCATGAAACTACATCCTTTGAAGGCATTGCATCAAATAATGCTCTTGCCTCAACCACAAGCCCACATTTCAAGTAGCCAGCTATCATGGAATTCCAAGATATTTGGTCTAGAAAACTACAGAAATCAAACAATTGTTGAGCAGCAACTATATTCCCATGGCTTGAATACATGTGAATCAATGCATTCTGAAGATTAACATAAGATTCATGCCCATTTCTGATGATTAACCCATGAATCACTTCCCCGTTTCTAGTTGCACATAACTTAGTGCAAGCAGATAGAGCACTGATCATGACAACTTCATCCAGTGAAACTCCTTCCGTCCTCATTCTAGAGAACATCACCAAGGCCTCAGTGAACATTTCACTCTGCTCATAACAAGAAATCATTGCTGTCCAAGAAACAACATCTCTTGCCTTCATTTCATCAAAAATCTTATAGGCATCATTCACACAATTAAACCTACCAAACAAAGAAATCATGGAGTTTGCAGCAATTGTGTTATGCTCTGGCATCTGGTCATATATCCTGATGGCTTCGTTGACATTACCAGCCTTAACATGTGCCGCAAGAATGGTATTCCAGGAAACTAAATCTAGAACAGGACTGCTATCAAACAGAAGCTGTGCATCATACAAATTTCCACACACAGAATACATATTTATCAGAGTGTTCAATACATAGACATCAGAATCAAAACCAAACTTTTTGACATGGGCATGGATTTGCTTCCCTTCTACTTCTGAAGACCGAATAGCTGAGGCATGAATGACTATGGGGTGGGTGAAATTATCTGGCACCGAATCACTTCCCAACATCAAACTGTACAGAGGAATGCAAAATTGGGGGGAATCTCGCCAAATATAAGCCCTCATGAGGGTGTTCCAGGTGAATGCATTCGGAACATCAATTTGAAAGAGTATTTGATGTGAGTAGCTAAGATCAAAAAACAGACAACCAACAGAAAAGAAAAGGAGGCGGCTTGCAGCAAAGTTATCTTTAACAAAGCCAGAGGTGATCATTTGTGCATGAACTTGAAGAAATTGATTTGGTCTCTGGCATTTCTGGAGACTGGATTCAAGGATAGAGATAGTACTGATGGGTTTCATCAATTGTGTTGCATCTCTTGTAAAAGATTTTAATGTTTGGAAAACAGGTCCTGTAACTAACTTCATGAATCTGTAAGGCTTTTGTAATGAATGCAATGGATCCTCTACTATATTTTAGATCTCCCAATATGATGCTTGGTGCAGATGATGTGGATCCTGAATAAAGAAGTTAAACATACTATCTCATATATTTAATTAGAAAAATAAAAAAGGTACTTGGCAAGAATGATATCCAGCTTTTGATCCTCAAGTATTTTCTAATAACCAAATATTTTTGCACTGCTACAATTATAAATTAAGAACAATCATATTATATATATATATATACATACATCAATCACTATTCACTATCCAATAGCATAAAAATAAAAATAAATAGCTACTAATATTCTTATAATTACTAATTAAATAGCAAATTATACACATAATATTAAATAGAAATCAAATAACCAAATTGCAAAAAAAAACTAACACAGGATTAAATATCAATCAAATTATCAAATCGCAATCAAATAATCAAATGGGATTAAATGATTCAAACATGATTAAATGGCAATAAAATCATTGATCAAATTGTTTGTATGTAAGTGCAATCAAAAGATTAAATCAAAGAGCAAGATGAATAATTCATAAACATCTACTGATGTGACTTGTCTATCATTACGGCAATCAACACACGATGGAGATCATGAATCCATGAAAGGAATTTATCGTATTGTACCTAGATGAGAAGAAGGGTAGAGGACGTCGTGCTGGTGGCGTAAACTCCCAATGTGGCAGCAGGGCAGCTGTTATGTTCGTCGTACGCTCCGTTGCTCAAACTGAGGGAGAAGGTGAAGGGGAGGCCGGTGGGCTGCGATAGGTCAGCCTCCAAGGCTGCAACGTACGAACTAGGCTAATACACGAGCGATGTCGACGAGGGAGGAAACCGGGCCGATGAGGATGATGTAGAGGAAGCTTCGATGAGCGCCGCCGACAAGGGAACCGCGCCTGCGGCCGCCGCTTTCAACAGGCAGCGCGATGGACGAAAAAGGTAGGGAAATTTCCAAAAGGATTAAAAACTTGTGGAAAACATAAATAAATTTAAATTTTTACCAAAATCAATTTTTTTAGCAAATTCTAAAATACCCCCCAAAAGAAGAAGAAGAAGAAGAAGGAGAAGGTACGTTGGTCAATGGTGTTCTACGATACTCCTCGGCCGCCTCCTTTCGGTACGTTGATGCTCTGTTTCTTCTCTCTTGTTAAATCGATCGACTTCGAATTAAGCTCGTAATCTCATCTTACAGCGCGGCGTTGAGCGAATACTTGGCGGCCGTGAGGAGGTTAGCCGGCGAGGTGCTCGGATTGATGGCGCAAGGACTGAATATGAAGCAGAGGGATACCCTGAGCAAGCTGGTGACGAATGGCAGATTCAGGAGCGTGAAGCACAGGGTGTTGACGAATGGCGCGAAGGCGAGGGTGTCGGTGATCTACTTCTTCGAGTCGCCGCCGTGGCAGAGGATTGCGCCATTGCCGCAGCTGATTGGGGAGGGAGAGCAGACAAGTACAAGGAGTTCACGTGGGGGGAGTACAAGAAGGAGCACAACGATGTACCTTGCAGCCGCCTTGGAGCACAGCTTGTTGCACCGGAGAAGAAAGGCAGCAGTCGGGTGAAGACCAGGAGCAGACGGGACACGAGGGTGAAGTCGGAGGCGTATACACCGGACACGAGCCCTAACCCCTAAGTTTAATTGCAGCCCTTAATTGCATGAGCAGGCTGCAAACATAATTTACGGGCTTTTTGAACGGCAATCTCACTTGCAATTTTTAATTACTGCCGGTAAAACTTAAACGGGCTTTTTTTTCCTGTTAAAAATATGCAGTTATATTAAAATACGGCGCAAAAGAGTCTTACAACAAAATATCCTCCAGCTCAAAAGATCGAATGGTGGACCAGACCAAGCCATCTTTACAGACACGCTCGTGATTTGCTGCCCAATGGGCAGCTTTGTTACAATCTTGAAAATAAAAAGAATAACCTAGACAATTACAACCCAATCGCAGTTAAAATATCAGAAACGATTTAGCTGATTTCCCAAGGTGGGGAAATTTCAACGTTAAGAGCTGAAATCAAGATTTTTGAGTCAAACTCAACCACAAAGTTTTGGATGTTGTTCTCATAAACAAAAATGAGACTGGCCCTTACTGTCAATGCTTCCAGGATCAAGACCGAGTCTTCCGGGATAAAATAAGATCCACCAGCGACAAATGCGTAGTCTGGAGAACGAATGATGAAGCCATTGCCACCTACAGAATTATCACGAGAAGCGTCACAATTCATCTTGAGTAAATAAGGTGCTGGCGGAATCCATTTATTAAATGAATAGGTGGAAATGTTCGAGCCCTTAGACGTACTACAAGACGCATAAGCATTTGTAAAAGCCAGGATTTTAGACACGAGGGTCGAAGGGATAGACTGTCTAGCCTCATGAACTAGGAGGTTCCTAGCGTGCCAAATGAACCAGCAAGTGTTGATGATAATGGTAGCAAGAAGCGGGCAACCGTTAATGCAAGGAAGAGTGGGATTGAACCAACTACCAGATTCCCAGGAGGTACGGACCGTACGGTTCTGAAAAGAGTACCCAGTCTTGGAGGAATTTTTGGACTGCAGTCTCACTTGCAGCTTTTAATTGTTGCCTGTAAATTTTAAATACTACAATTAGAATAATTGTACTTAACCAAACATCAGAATTAAATTAGTGCTGCAATTGTAAATTCAGAATGCTAATATTTGCAGTAAACCAAACATGTCCTAAATTATTTACAAACATAAGATATAATTTAGAAAATTGTGAAGATTTTTGTACATTTAACTATTACAAATTGGAAATAGAAGTTATCTAATGATGGCTAAGTAAGTTACTTTATGTGTTTCATCACTTTCATACAATGTAACTATTTCCTATCAAATTTTTAGTTTTTAGGAGATTTTACTTCAAACATAATTTCCTATTGGCTCCTTAATTGCTTTAGAGGTCTAACAAAAATGTGCCGAAGTGTATAGAGAATTGAATGCTTCGTAAAACAATTGCATTGATAATTTAATACTTCTTCAAATAACATTTGATAATTGAATACCATAATCATACATGATTCAACACCGAGGCCACTAGGAATACTTATCAATCATCAATTACATTGCATCTCCTGACCACATCTTTATCTGTGTGAATCAATGGCATTTATAACCACAGCCATGACCCCCTACTATCTAAAAGTTATAAAAGAAAAGAAGAGAAGAAGAAGAAAACTCAAATATGAGAAGGAGAATTATTTTATTCCATAAAACATCACAACAGCCAATATACTGATGACGTCGGTTTTTTGGGCTTATCTACTGATCAAAAAAACTTTGTTACAGGAGAAGTCAGTTCAGAGTTTGTGGCCTGCTTCAATTAGCTTCCTCTGCTTTGAGTTCTGCATTTGGTAGGGAGTTCTATGGCGATGATGAAGTAACACCTCTCTGACTCCCTTACATATTGGACTTCCCCATTCATAAGCTTTAATATTTTTCGGCATGTGCTGAGTCCGAGTCCTTCTTCTGTTACCCACCAAGAGTTATTAAACATGTCTTGAACAAGTTCTGGAGGAAGACCGTCACCGGGGCAAACTATTCTGGAAAATAGAACATGGGTAACTGTTTGTTAGTAAACTTAAGAGCAGGGAGTAGTGTCAATTATGATAGTTTGTTGTGTTATAGGAGGGAGTAGCGCCATTATGTAGAAACATTGTAGATTTTCTGTAGCAGGAAGGAGAAAGAGTAGGTTTAATACTATGTGAAATAATAAAAGAGAAGGCATCTGTATATTAATGTAACACTCCCCCTCAATATATACATGAGTTATAAAAGTTTAGAAAAATAAAATAAAACGATTTATTTCCATATTTATCTGAACAATATTATTTCTTCCTTAATATTCTCAACAGCATGCGATAAAATAATAGGATGAAGGTTTGTGATTCTCAAATATGTGCAAAAATAGACCATGCATGTTTAAACAAGGAGTTTGTTAACAATATAAATGAATAGATTGAATACTTCATAATAGCTTAAGCTTTAGGTAAGATGGTCATCCAATCAATTAAAACTGGTACTAAAGCAAGGGATCCTGAATATGCATCCCACTAGGATTGAAAAAAATACCATCTAAGTCACATGTTGGGCTTAGGCTTTTCGTTCAATTTGCTGACTCACTAGTGAGGGGGGGCTTTAATAATATAAATGAATAGATTGGATCCTTCCTTATAGCTTAAGATTTTGAAAAAGATGGTACACACAAGCATCTAGAGCATGTACAGACTACATCAGGGTTTAATAACGGAAGGTGCATGGAGCTTTTGCATTTAGAAAGAGAACATCGACCATATTTACATTACATTCTTAGATAGCAAAAGCCAAACAGTAATATAGCAAA
Organism: Canna indica; assembly: GCA_034359265.1. Taxonomy (NCBI): domain Eukaryota; kingdom Viridiplantae; phylum Streptophyta; class Magnoliopsida; order Zingiberales; family Cannaceae; genus Canna; species Canna indica. Next base: position 3,448,679 of record CP136891.1, read on the forward strand.
CCTGAAATGTAAGAGAACCACTTCTACTCCATCAGGATTCCACTTCATAGTTGTCCTAACTTGAATTTCGATCCAACCTTCTGGAGACGGTGCATATCCAATCATGTTAAGCATAAAATCAGCCAGTACTTGCTGAATTCTAAGTTGATCACCATATACAGACATCACTTTAATTTCCTCAGGAATATCCCGAATCAACTGTAAGCCTCTTTCTCTCAGCAAAATCATAACTTGACTAACAACAGCATTTATGATGCTTCCAAGTATAAATTCACTTTTCTCGAGTGTAAAAGAGCTGTTATCAAATGGACAACATCTTTAAAAAGAGATTGAACGAACGTACATTCATGTAAAACTCATGTGAAAATGCAGTTTATACAAATTGAGTTTCATGTAGAACAGAAGTACTTTAAAAATTTATGTATAGTGCATAGATTAAGAAAATTATAAATCAGAAAATTATTGATCTTAGAACCTAGAACTCAAGGCCTACAGTCAAAACTTGCAAACCTGGACATCCAATAAGCTTGAAGTCCAATAAGAGCACACATATGACAGGACAAGCATTAGAACTGACAATTGCAGTTGTTTTATATCCTTTTAGGGCGAAAGTTCCCCCTTTATTCTTTATTAAGCTCGCACAACAACCAATCTACTTCTAATCCTAAAAGTATCCTGTAAGTCCGCATGGACAGTACAATTATTTTGAATTTCTTATCAATTGTTATCTCCTCTTTTGTTAGATACTACCTGGTTGAAAGGGTTTAGCATTTTGAGTGCCTGCAGCAAATGCTGAAAGTGAAAACCAATGAATTGTGCCACAGTTTAATACATAAAATATTGCAAAAAAATCTATGAAATAGAATATCAAGATATATGGACCCTAATTTTTGATTGATTTACCAGCCATTTAGCCCCAAAATAGATTACCTTAATTTTAATAAGGTAATGGTTGTCAAATGATGTGCCTTTGTTAGACAAATCATGATCAACTTAACATGGTAAAAAAAAATGAACTTTAATGAACTCACAAAAAATATGTAAATTAGTTGTCCTCCCTGTCAATTTAAAAAACAAAAGAAATATAAATTTTTTAATCCTACTACTTCTTTTAATGTCCTTGTATTGCAGATTACTCGATGTCCTCCCATCAATTAAATATGGACCACATCAGCGAAAAACTATAGTTAACAAATTTAACATGGAAACAAAACTTACCCATCCTCAATACTTTGCAAATTCCCTTCCTTTATAATTTTCATCATTTGCCTTTCACATGAAGCACTTGTTTCAAGAAACTGCCTTTGATCATCACTTAATTCTGTCTTCTCTAACAGTGAATTTGTGAACCGAATACCACTCAGTGGATTTTTTATCTCCTGGCAAATGTAAGCTAACTCCTTCATTTTAGAAAAGCATTTTTTTTCCTGCTGTCTCTGGACTTCAATAGCTTGTTGCAACTCAGGACTTGCTATCTGCATGAAGCAAAAGGCCCCTATTATCTGACCATCCATATTTCTTCTTGTATTTGCTGTCAATAAAGCCTGTAGAAATTTCCCATCCTTGTCAAAGAATGAAAATGGATACTTGTCTGTTTCCTGTCCTCCAATTGCATTATGAAGTACAATCATGAATTTGGTAAGAGCATCTGGCCCCTTGAGACGACAGCAACTGCCAAAAACCTCTCCAACTAGAAGCTTTCCAATCATTTCCCCTCTTGACCAACCTGTAAGTTTTTCCATTGCCGTATTCCACTCTGAGCAACAAGTATTCTCGTCAGAAGCAAAAATGGGTGGAATCAGAGGGTTAGGACTATGCACAATAGCTTTATAATCCCCTTGGATGTGAATGAATTTGTCCATAACCACTTTCTGCCCGGTAACATCCTGACCAACGAAACAGACACCTACGATAGTATTTGTGAAATCCCTGCTAGAACAAGCATTCACAATTACAAAAATTGCATCTTTTGGTTGCTGCGGACCAAATGTCTTCAACTTTATCTCAACATTCTTATCTTCTTCACCTGCATAAATCTGAGTTTGGTGAATGACAGAAAAATTCAACACCTTTACTCTAGAATTTGACTATTTTGATGCTCATGCATCTTCAAAACCCTTAGTTGCACTTCTATGGAACTGTTATCTGCCATGTCTGCTCGATGTTTGCTGTGAAAGCGTGCATGAACTGAAAAACTTGATTGGCTTGCACCTTATCTTAGCCTAATTGAGCATATCATTTTGATCAACAAAAATAGAAAATATAACTAGTTTCTATTGTTCAAAGCCCTCGACTGCAGTTAATAATTTTAAATGCTATTGCATAACTAGTTTGTAAGGAGAAGCAAAAAAGATGAAGTACCTCTTAGGGCACGATACAGAAGCTTGTCAACAACATCTGCCGACTCCTCAAAGACAAGATCTTGAACCAGTGATTTACCCATTGCTTCCTCCACCGGTAATCCTGTCAATTCAGCAACCTTCGCATTCCAGCCATTTATCCGTCCATCTGAATCAACAGCAAAAATTGGTGCGGTCGCTGTCTCTATCAACCGAACCATTTCTCTTGCAACTGAGCTAAGCTCATCTATCCCATGCATTTCCAAATCTCCAAACTGACCATTGACAATGGCCTTTGAATTGCTAGTACCCTCCGCAGAATCTCTGAAAGTATCACGCAAAATAAGCTGTAATGAATGTATGGCATCCATCTCTGCATTCTCCCAAGGCAAACTCCTGCTCTTGACCACCTCCAAGAAAGCCTTGAAGGATGAACGAGGATGCATCCGTTGTCCATCGTCCTTGTCTTCTGGATGATGCTTTGCCCCACCCCATTTGATCTCCTTTGCAGTGTGTGACCTGAACCAGAACAAGAAATCTTGCTGGGTGATGTAGGCCACAGCCATGCCACAGACCGCATCACCAAGCGCTGCAGCACCAGGGTAGCCTGCGTCGGCCAGGCTGTCAGTGCTCAGCCCGGTCGAGTCACCATGGCAAGTGGACAACCACTCAACAATGTCTTTAATCTGTGCCTCTGTTGGTGTGACGCCAAGTGGCCAATACTTTCCCTGGTAGAAGAGGGCGGCGCCGTCACACTTGACAAGGTCCATGATGCTGGGGCTCTGGGTGACAATGCCAGTCGGGGAATCACGGAGAAGCATGTCACAGAGGAGGGTCTGGGTTCGGAGGATATGCTTCTCAGAGAGCTGCGCAGCTAGCTGGAGCTCCATGTTGAGCTGGAGGCCGAAGGCCTGCATGAGAAACTCGCAGGCATAGCGAAGGGGGAACGGGATGCAGCGGGGAGAGGTATGATGGCAAACGACGAGTCCCCAGAGCTTCATGGGGCCGACGCGGGAAGAGGAGGAAGAGCCGCCTCCTTCCTCATCGCCGCTGTTGTTGATGACAGCCATAGCGAGGGAGGCGATGGAGCCCATGTTTGCCATGTATTGGGCGTGGCAACCGTGCGGTGCTCGTAGTGTTGAGCCAACGAGACAGAGGGACTGCATCAGTCGCTCGTCCTGGATGACGCGAACGGGCGTGGCGTGACAGTCGGCGATCATGCGCACCCGGTTCTGCTTGAACAAGAAGCGGGACGCCTGAGGTATATCGGTGGCCGGATAGTGGAGGCCGATATAGGGCTCAAGATCTTCGCGCTTGGACTCAGCCACTACCTCCCCATGCTCATCATCGTGGAATTTGTACACCATGACGCGGTCGTACCCGGTGAGCTCGCGGACATGCTTGACGACGGTGTCGCATAGGAGGCGGATGTCGCCGCCGGGGAGGGCCTGGAGGCGGGAGATGGCGCGGACAGCCAGCTTCTGGGACTGGACAGCGCCGGCAATGGAGAGAGCGGGATCCTCGGCGCGGGCGGGCTCTAGGTCAAGCACGATTCCAACGTCGACGCGGTGGAGGATGGCGTAGAAGGGCTTGCGAGAGGTGCGGGAGTGGATCCAAAGGGGGTTGAGGAGGGCAATCTCTCGGGCTGCAGCAGCGCGCTCGAGGAGAGCGGCGGCAGAGGGGGTGAAGAGGGAGCGGACGTCGGCGCCAAGGGCGAGGGTGGGTGGGTGAGGGCCGACGAGCGAGGGCACCGATTGGGGCGCGAGGTCGAGCAGGTCGGGGGCGTTCTCGCTGTAGGCAATGATGCGAAAGGATGGCTCCTCCACCGCGAGGGTGCAGCCGAAGGGCTGGATGTGGCCGCCACGCTGGATCTTAGAGAGGTACGCGGTGATCTGCTGCTCGGGGACGGAGGTCGACGGCGCCGTCCCCAGAACTGACATGGAGTAATCGAACGACTTCCCCGACTCCCCGGACTGCTCGAACACAGCGTGCAGCCGCGCGTCCTCCGTGTACTGCGCGATCGCCTTGCTCACCCCGGACTCCGACGCCCCTGCGCCGCCTCGGGTGCTCCCCGCTCCTCCGCCCCTTTCCCTTTCCGACGACTGTGACGCCGCATTATTACTACTATTCATCTGTTGCTGCTGCTTGCTACTGCTACTACTGTGGTAGTGGATGTGATGATGCCCTCCTCCACCTCCACCTCCACCTCCACCACCTCCTCTGCTTCCAGAAGCCATTCTTGTCGTCCTGCTCCTCTAAATTGCAAGGGGTTTTTATAGGGTTTTGGTGGATGGGCTAGTCCTCTAGAATTGGCAGCAGCAGCAGCTGCTGCTACTGCTGCAGTGTTGGTGGCGGTGGCAAGACGGGTTGCGCCAAATCCAAGTTGGACAGGGGATATCGGTGCTATCTATCCATGGAATTGACCTAAGGTTCTCGTAGATCTTAAAAAATAGATAAGAGGAGGAGTCAGACGCCGCTGTAGAAGATATCTGAGGAGGAAATTGTGAAGAAAGAGTGAATCCGAGGGGACTGGTTTTTTCCGGTTTGTGTTGGTGTTGAGGGAGGAAAGGAGAGACATGATTGGTGGATATTCGGGTGGGGTTCATCCGCTTCTTCTTGTTTCCTGTTTCGGCCTTTGGAGGGCAGTCTTGGGATATGGTGCACGGGGAATAAACGGGCGAGGACGATGTGAACCGGATGAGTGAAGGTAGGAAAGCAAGACATCTTTTTTTTTTGTCGTCCTTTTCTCTCCTTGCTTTTGGGCGTCCTGCAATTCTCCGTAATTTTGGTGGTTTTTTTTTCCGGTTCAAGTAACTTTACTACATAAAACGAACGGCCCAAGTATGATTTGGCGTTTGGGTTAGACGGTTGGTCGTTAGTATCATACTAGTCAGCACTTTTTTCCACGTCATCTCGCATGTTCTTGGAGAGATTTGACAAAGTTTGAAACAATGAGCAAATTAAACAGAAAAGTAAATGAAACTTTTCTGTCCCCACAATAATTCAAAAAAACAAAAAGATTTTTTATCACATATAATATCTTCTGCCTGATTATTATTTCCACTATTAGCCACAATAACAAACTCAAATATTTTATTTTATTTCATTCACAAAAATAAACTCAACAAAATTCAAAAAAAAAACCTAATTCAAAGTCCACTCTTCACCCAATGATTGAGCTTGAGTGAAAAATTATAAGAAGTCAATCTGTAAACGCACAAGGGGGGCAAGGAGCATTGTCATTGTGGTACTAATAAGGTTGTGCAATCTCAACTCTCAAGCTGCGATTCTGCGAATGAGTGTGAGAGGTCCAAATTATGTTATGCACCTAAATGGTTGTGTAAAGAAAGGGAGAGACCAATTAGAACAAAAAAAAATAGTAACCTAATGATGCACAATTTATTGAATTTTCTAGGTTGAAGGTGTAAAAGCACCTAAACGGCTCCCATTGTGTGATTCATGTGATCAAATCTAGGTGGAAACTAACATATCAGTGTACGACCAGGACCACTAATTAGTTACATATAAAAATATAGTCCTAAATTTATTAAATTAAGTTATCAAATATTAGTCTACAAAATTTTACATATATAGTTATATACTATATACTAGGGTGTGAAATATAATTTGAAGCTTGCTGTATGCGCACGCGGACAGGAATCAACTTGAGTCCAGCTAAGCATAAGAATTGAGGTGTGCATGTGCTGGCGACCTCGATCGTGCACGTGATGAATTTAACCCTTATATGTGTGGTACTGGTAGGAGCAAAAAAACTACTCTCTTCATTAGTGTTGGTTACGAATTTATTTTAGTTTCAATATATAAGTAAATATTAATAGAGTCATTGTTTAATTGCTTGCAAATAAATTTACTATAACTCTAATTATAGATTAGAAATAAAATTTACGGTATTTATTATTTATTATTTACAAGTAGCAATTAAAATGATATTTTGTTTGGAGCTTGTTTAATACCAAGGAAGCTAGAAAGAAGACACCAGGATAAGGGGTAGAACAAATAACGACAAGGATGAATACCTAGGGAAGAAATTTTATCCCTCAAGCTGGTAAAGTAGTACTAATAAACTCAGTTATAAATTTCATCCCAATATATAATCTGATAACAGCTGAAACAAGGAAGTTCATTTGGTCAAGTAGTAAGGAGAGAGAGGCAAATCTGGTGAGTTGGAAGAAAATATTTTGGGAGTTTAGGAATAAGGGACCTGCTGATAATGAAGAAAACAATGATAGCTAGAAGGATGTTACCATTGCTGAATAAGGAAGAGAGTGTGTGGAATATACTATATAGAAGCAAATATGGGTGTCTTCGTACATGAAAAAAATGTGATAAAATGAGAAGATCGGATCAGTTGAAAGCAATTGAAGCATGTATGGATAGTGTTAAGGAGGGTCTGGTAAGACAAATAGCAAATGGGAATGAAATCAGTATTTGGGATGACACGTGGATGTGTGAGGTTCCTTTGAGCAGATAGCCAATATTCATAAATGTGGAAGAGCTAAGTAGATTCAGAGTAGTGGCTGAGTTGTTAGAAGAAGGAGAGTGGAAGGAAGAGATAATTGAAGCTTGCTTTGATAAGTCCCTAAAGGAGAGAATTATGGTTGTTTAAATTGATATCGAAATGGGAGAAGATAGATGGGTGTGGAAACGGAATTGTAATTGTATCCTATCAGTAAAGGAGACTTACCTTTTTTTGAGACAAAAGGGGGAGTCAAATACAATTAATAAAGTTGAATGGAAGAAGATTTGGGCATTACAAGTACCTGAGAAAGTCAAAATATTTATTTAGAAGCTGATATAGGGTAGAATACCTACTTCAAATTGGTTTTCTAAATTTTCTCGGAGAGAAACTGATGCATGTCATGTGTGTGGAGAAGAAGTGGATAGTGCTAATCATATAATGTTTGAATGTATATTTGCAAAGAAGCTGTGGAATCTGATGGAGAGTAGGTTGGGAATTATTTTTAGTAATAAAAGGGAATGGACAGAAGGTGGCTGATTTGGGGAAGCTGAATGCTATGAAAAAGAATCAGCTAGAAAATTTTAGCTTGTATGGCAAATTCAATGTGGAGATTATGGAAGAACATGAATAGGATAAAATATGAGGAAAAAAAATGAAGTGTGGAATGGTTGTTTAGCAAAGCATACGCTGAGACCATGTATTTTGATGAGATGAAGGTAAGGAGTCTGAAGGTAAACCAGAAGCAAGATGTTGAAATTGAAACCCTAAATGAAATGGCACATGGAAATGTGATACTGAAGTGTGACGCAGCTTGGAATGGAGAATTTAGAGTTGGATGCAGGTTTGCAATGTACAATGGCAAGAGGAAATTTCTGGATGGAATGGGAATTAAGTATGCTGGAATCCAATTGTAGCAAAAATGAAGGTAGTGTGGTTTGCAATGAACAAAGTAAAGGAGAAAGGAATAAAAGGAGTTGCAATGTTTTCGGACAGTGAAGTAAAAGTAAGAATAATAAGAAGGGAACTCGAAACTCCATGGGAACTATTAGGTTTGATATGAAGAATCAAAACTCTAGCTTTGGAAATCAATGTTACCAGTTGGGTGCACATTAGAAGAGAGGACAATATAGAAGCTCATGAGAAGGCAAGAACAGTTTACCTGATGGGTACTAGCAATATAGATACATATAAGGAAGATAACTGGAATGTAAAGTGCAATGAAACAAATGATGTGGTTGCTTTTGAGATAAGTAATAAATTTCATTGCTTAGGGGAATATGAGAGCATGTCCAGAATTGTAGAGGAGTGCACGACCAGTGGTCCAATGCCTCATTTTACTAGTTATGGGGATGTTATCTGACCTTTTTATCAATTTTTTTTTTAAAAAAAATGATATTTTATTTATTTTTATTTTTTTAACAAATATAAAAATCACAATAGATGATCATATATATTAGGGTTCGAATTTTAGATCTCTAGACAATATTCAATATGTTATCATTAATTATGTTATTCACAATTGGCTCATTGTTTAATTGGTTGCAAATAAATTTATTATAACTCTAAGTATAGGTTACAATTAAAATTTATCGTATTTATTATTTATTATTTACAAGTAGCAATTAAAATGATATTTGCAGCGCAAAAAGTCTACAATTGCATGTTGCAAATAATTTTTTTAAAACTCCTTGAACCCAATGAGAACAAAAAGGAACTTTTTATAATATATACCTTCAATTTTAATTTTAAAAATTATATAATTTTTTCATTCCATTTTTTATTTGATATTTATGATTTTTTTTTACTTTTTAAATTTTAAACTTTCAAAATTTTGTAATTTTAAGTTATTTTATTTTATTCCTTTTTTATTTTGTTATTTTATTTTTAATTTTTATATAATCTTTATTTTTTTGGTTTAAATTTTAAATTTTTCATACAAACTATTTCTATATTTCTATATTTTATTTTTTTTCAATTTTTAACTTATTCTCATATAATTTTTTCTATTTTACTTTTTATAATTTCAAATTATTTTTATTTTTAAATTACTTTCGTTTTTCTTTTAAATATTTTCATGTGATTTTTTTTATTTTTAAAAATTATTTTATATATTTTTTAAATTTTTTTATCAAATTCAAAATTACTAATATAATATAATATAAATTATAACTCTTTAAAATAATTAAATGTGAAATAATTTAATTATATTTGAAAAAAATTGCAAATTGAAGTTGTTATCAACCAAACACTTATAAGCGCAGTATGCAAATTTACTTGCAAGTAATTATGGGCAACCAAATAGCATGGTGCAACTCATATTAATTTGTAGTATTTAATTTTGCATGTAAATATTGTTTACAGTATTTGTATTTGTGAAAAATCAAACGCCTCCAAAATGAAAATTCTTTTTATTAAAACTCTACTAAAAACCCTAATGATCTTCTTCTCCCCCAGGTTCCATTTTTAATTCAATATATATTGATTATATATGTACCTAAAAAGTTTATATGAGATTAAAATTTACAATAAATAAGGAATAAATTTGATCACGAGTTAATCCAATTAACATAATATGATGATATCCAACTCTCTATAGATCTTAAGTTGATTTGATCAAATTAACCTTATCTTATAAATGGATTTGATTTGATTCGATTCAATTAAATTTGATGGGATTCAACCCTTGAATAACTTTACCTAATCATATTATTCATGTACCATATATATATATATATATATATATATATATATATATGCTCTTATCCGAAAATGTCAAACCTGGTGTTTAATGAGTCATGTTGACTTGGTTTGCCGGTAATTAGTTCAATTTGAATACTGCAGGTACCAGAACACACCATCATCCATATTCATCTTTAATATAATTTAATACTTCCCAATGAGATGATATTGTTTTCACTTTTCATAGTAATGTTGTGTACTTCTTGTGATGACTTTAATTAGTCAAATTAATAGCAATTTCCATGAGGTCTAAATCACAGTTGATGCACTGATGACACATGAATTGAACGGCGCCGGCCAAATCCTTTCGTCCAAAGGTTGTGCATCTTTTATCTTCTCGATATATGCATCTAGTGACAACTAGATTTGTTAGATTCATCAACATTCTCAAGCCATCAATGAAAATGATTAGATAATAAAGCTAAAACTCATGTTGAGGTAGCGAATCGACCAATTGGAGCAATCAATTTATGTGCCAAGCATCTCTTTCTCGTCCTTAGAAATAAGGATTATTAGTCATTGCTTTCAAATCCTTCGACAAATTAATGTCACATTTTCATCGTAGACTTGCATGTGAACCATATGTAGTAGCAAAATGCTTTTGATTCTTATGATGAAAACAAGTGTAATTGTATAAATATAAATTTGATGATGAACCTTGTTTCGTAAAGAAAAACTGGAGACAACTTTTGTGGTGTCTAGCCATCACAATAGTCTTTGTGAAGTAATATAAATTAATATACATACTTTTGTATTATAATTTATACTCATTTTTTATTAAGTATACTCACTTTAGATATACTCATGCTATTTTAAATATAACCACTTTAAGTGTACTCAGTGGCGAAAATAGGGCCCTAAAATTAAGGAGCGCAACATTTCTAAATATATAATCAATCAAATAAAACTTTAGAAAAAGCTTGGGTTGCACTCGAGATAATTAAATGTTACTAATGTTCATCTTATCTTTTACCAAATGTCAAAATTCTAAGGTAGCATGTATACACATATTACAAAAATAAATTATATAGGTTCAATATATAATTAACAATAACAAAATTATATAATTAAAGATTAAATATCTATTGGTTATAAAATTCTATTGAGTATTATATTTATTGTATCAAAATAATTACAAATATTTGTCGTGGTTTGTTTGCTTTACCGGATAGAATATGATATAATAGAATAATAAATGAAGAAATTTTGGATATTTTTTTTTAAAATTCAATGTACATCTCATATATAATATAACTTCATATTATTTTAATTATATTTTCTTCTAATCCATACACTAAATAAATAATGAATATAAATTTATTTCTTATCCTAGATATCTCCTTTTATATATCATACGAATCAAATACGCCCTTGAGGTATATATTACGGTGGTACAAATTATAGGTTCTCTTTGATTTGACCGGGTCATCCAATCCCAAAAATTTTTCTTTGGTTTCATTGATCTTCGCCTTTTCGAATCAAAGCATACTGGATTCCCGAGGCAGACCCATACTTGGGCCAAGGGGGTATTGCCCTCTAATTTTTTTCAAAATATTAATATTAAAGATGATTTGATATTTTTTAAGAAATATATGATAAATTGCATAAATATTATTAAGTTTAATTCTTTTCACTAATCTATCCATATCAAGTTGGTTAGTTATTTATTTATTTTTGTTTATAGATCTTATATATGTTTGAATCTCATCTCTAGTCTTTTATATGCATTACTTATTTTTTTCGTAATAGCTAAATGCAAAACTCAATTTTTTTTAAATTAAAAAACTACAAATCCTTATCTATTAATTTCTAAATTAAGTCTAAAATATTCTCCATTAGTTTATAATTAAACTAAGTTCAAAATTTTATCTATTAATTTTTTTTTGCATCTAAACTCTCATGTTTGTTTTATTCCTAGCTAATACATCTTTCTATGCTATATATTATCCATGCTAATATTATTAATTGAGTGGACTTTTATGGATGTTGTTCTAAAGGTGGCAATGAGTCGGGCCCGCCCGTCGGCGGCACAAGCCCGACCCGACTCTGGGTCGGGGTTGGGCTCGGCCCGCCTGTGCCCAAGGGGTGGGGTGGGCTCACCCCTTGGGCACGTGGGCTGTGCCGAGCCTGGCACGCGTGCCAAGCTCAACACAGGCCCGACATGCCCCCGCACCCGCAGGCTAGGCCTAGCTAGCGCCACCCAAGCCTAGCCTGGTCACCTAGGTTTAGCCTAGTATTTTGTGTCAGGCATGAGCAGTAGGTACTTTACTCAATGATATTATATATATACATATAAAGAGTCTTGGTGTGGTGGTTAATTAGTTCACCAAAAATGAAGTTAAAGGTCGATAGTTTGAGTCTTACCGTCGGCCTTAAAAATTTAATTTTTAACATTTCGGGTCGGCTCGAGTCCGAAGGGGCTAGCTCAGACCCCGGGTTGGGCCTCCCCTTTAAATTATCGACCCGTGCCAGGCACGGCCTGGAGGTGGCCGAGCCTGCTCGGGCCCGGGCCTGGGTCAGCCCAGGCACGGTCCATTGCCACCTCTACGTTGTTCAGTGTATGCTTGAATAATTAGTTTGTTGATATATCAAGCATTCAAGAAAAATTAATATTAAAAAAATTATTATACTTCATTCGTGATTGTAATTTTTATTTAATTGTGAACAAAAAAAATGAATTTTATTAATCATTAATAAGATTCATTTTTGCAACATGAATAGTACATTCAAATTAATTTTTTCTTGTAATGTAATATTATGCATGCACTATTGATGCAACAAATTAAGAGCAATTATTTTTCTATATGCATTTATAATTGTGTTAATCTCTAACTAATTTTTAGTTTTCTTAACATAATATGTTTATAAAGTTGACCCTTGAGAAGAGTAAAGCGGCGCGCGCATCGCGGTAGAGTTTGTTTTGAATAATTGAGACAAAAGAATTTTTTTAAGAGTACAAAAACTTTAGTTATTTTTAATTTAACTACTTTAACAATATTTTGAAAATATGATAATAAAATAAAAAATTTGTACTATTATTTTAATTAAAAATTTGAAGTTGCACATCAAAATAATATTTGTTAAATTTTTTGCATTGCTTGATTCTATCCGACTAGGGTCAAAATATCGAATGATGATCAAATTTTGGAGAAAACATTTTTTTTTAAATTTTGTATTTAGATTTATCAAACCAAATAATCGATTAAAATAGTGAACAGGTGGCTCAATCAATTTAATTAATTTCAGATTGGAAAACATTTATTGGGTTGAGTTATGGTCAAGCTGCCTCGCAAATTAAAAACAAATTAATGCAATAACAAATTATTACTTATTATTAATTGGGAAAGAAAATAGCTAGATGAACAAATTAAAAGACAAAGGTGGGTCACGAGACAATAACCCTCAATTAATGATCGAGAGCACGAGAACATGAAAATTAACGAGACTGACTTGTCCCGTCCATCTACTTCAAGCGCAGGTGGGAAGACATGGGGAGCGCACGTGGGAAGACATGGGGGGGATGACCCACACCCATCAATAATACAACCTTATCGACAACGAAAGAAACCCTAGACTTGGCTTTGGTGGGTGCAACTCAATGTCATATCACCTGCTCCGATCCTCCTCTTTAATTCCCTTGCATGCCCACCATGCTTCTTCCTTTGCATCTCCTAGTTAGGGCTGAAAATGAGCCGACCACGAGCGAGTACTGGTCTGCTCATGTTCGGCTCGGTTTTAAAATGTACATATTCGAATTCGATTCGAATTTGAAGCGTTACCTAGACCTGCTGATTATATTCAGCTCGATTTGAATATTCGAGCACTCGAGTTCGTAATTGCTCGACTCGGATCGCAATCGAACAGTCCGATTGCATTGAAACGAATCCGAGTACGAATCCGAGTACTGTTCGACAGATCAAGCCAGTAGTAATTGCATTGCATCGGATCTCCGCTCGAATAGCTCGAGCGATTTCGAGCGACGACACCTTCACGAACAGTTCGGGAGGAGTCGAGTAGCTTGAGGAGAAAACGAGTCGAGCACCCTTCTATTCATATCCGGCTCACCTAATTGATCGAACCCTAAAGGGGGATCAGATTCGGCTCAGATCCATTTCGAATTCGAGTCCCGCTCGTTCGATTCCGAGCCGAATCCGAATCGAGCCCGACCAGTTCGGTTCGATTTTCAGCCCTACTCCTAGTACACTTGGTAGGCCATTTTGCTCACTACCTTACTGTAGTCACAATGCTACCTCACTGCACTCTTCTTGGTTTCTCAGTGCATCACGCATGTACATACATACCTGATCGAGAGCACATCATGAACTCTGGTTGGATTCTGTGGCTTAATTAACAGTCGATCCATCAATTAATGGAGTGATCAGTGATGGGTAGGTAGGGTTATTACGTACTGAGCTTGAATTCTCGATCTTGCGCAGTCAAGCTTTAGAACAACATAAAGAAATTAAGGGCAATGACAAAGACACCCTAACAAATGTGTTTATATGTACCTGTAAATTAATGAAAAAGTTGACGTTCACTACTAGAAAAATGGTCATCAGCAACGGCTGATGCCGTTGCTGAGCCGTTGCTGAGGAGCATCAGCAACGGCTGAGCCGTTGCAATAAAGCCGTGACAGAAAGTCGCGTTGCTGATGACTTAGCAACGGATCAGCAACGGCCGCTCGGGTCGTCGCTCTAAACATTATCAGCAACGGCCGCCGGGCCGTCGCTAAAAATATTATCAGCAACGGTTTTACCACGGACCCGGAGCCGTTGCTGATAACATTAATAGCAACGGCCACGAGTCCCTAGCAACACCGTTAGTAAAACCCCGTCGCTAAGCCGTTGCTGTAGGTCATCAGCAACGGTTGTCGATACACTTTTAGCAACGGCTTTCCCACGGAAGGCCGTGGGAAAGCCGTTGCTAATGACGTCTACCTGCAACCAAAAAATTTGAGAATTTCAAATTTCCATTGATACATTGATACATTTATCTGATACATAACTCACACACCCATACCCTCATTCACACATCACAAACATCTCATACACATTCATTCACACATCACAAACACACCAAGATATACATCAAAACAATTATATTTATATTCATAATTATCCACGATAGTATAAACACAATTCAAATGTAAAATTGAAGTATCAACATCTCAGTAACATAGTCAATATAAATTAAACAAGTTCAATATCTGAGTAACAAAGTCAATATAAATAAAATCTCACGATGACGATGGAGGATGGCCTGGATCATATGGCGGGGTCTGGAGTGCTTGAGTGTACACCGGCGTGGACTGACTCGAGGATGATGGATTAGATGATGCCGAAGAGATGCCTGCTTCGGGATGACCCGACAAGTTGCGTAGCATAGCTTCTATATTCGCCATCGTCTGACTCTGGCGCTCCATCAACTCAGTCTGACGCGCGACCGTCTCTTCTAGTGTCCTTATCCTATTACTATGATCATAACTAGATCTGGAGGTGGACGGCCGCTCACCAGCGACCGGAGGGGTCGGTGCCCCAAGTGGCCCTAGTACGGCTCGCGCATGACCATTATCTGCGAAGCCATATACGCGGCCATGGTCCCAGCCACCTGCGGCCTCGACCCACGATGCTGCATCAAAGTCCTCGGGGGTACCCCCACGCTGCACCACCGTCTGGCTGTAGGTCTCCCACTCGAGTTTGAATTTTTGTTTAATATTTATCATAAAACTTAAATTATAAATATATAATGAATAATTTAAACAAATATATAATTACCATAATGTATGCAGCGCGATTGTGGATGTACTCCCTAGTCCCATGTGCTCGACGGTGAGTCCGCTCAAACACCGCCATCGGGGAGGGTCGCTGGACACTCCCGTCATCCGACACCGTCGTCTACATTTACAAAACAAATACATTAATTAGTACACATAATAACAAATAAAATATATAATTAAAAGATATACTTACCATACGGTTTGCGTGCACTGCAAATGCAACAGAGCCGCCGGTGTGACGCGCTGCTCCCCCCGACATGCGATTTCTAGCCGCATTCCGAGAAACCTCCTGCCATCGATCCGTCGACCATATCCCCACGAGCTGGTCCCATATATCCGGAGTAATCCAACCGGGGCCGTATCCCCGAGTCTCCGCGATGTTAGTGGTCCCAGCTCGGGCCATCGCCTGGGACCGAGCCTGCCCCAGCTGCCCGTTGTACCTTGCCCGGGAAATAGCCTCCCAGGCAGCGTAAATGAAGGGCCTCTGGTCCTCGGCCCATGTATAGCGAGCCTGCAAAATAATAATATCAGTACCAATATTAATCATCATGCATGTAAAAAAAAAAATAATACATGCCTCAAACTCGCGCCATAACATGTCGACGTGCTCGCTAGGCACGTGAGACCACGTAGGCCATGCCCCGTGCATGTATCGTCGAATAGTAGAAGAAATGCTCCTCGGCACTTCTTCTTGCTCGAACCTGCACAACAAAAATAAATTTTAATATTATATTATGATATAATGAATTTGTAATGATTCATAATTCATGATATATTACGTACCGCTCCCCAATCACGCTAATCAATCTATGTGACTCTGTGGCTGGTGGAGGCTGCCACCTGTTCGGCCCGCGTGGCCACCTACGTCTGGATGTACTAGCCTCGGCAGTATCATCCTCATGAGGATCAGCAACAGGAGGATCAGCAGCATGAGTAAGTGCTAGAGTCTCACCGATCGGAGACTCCGAAACTCTCCTGCGTCGATAACCACGACCAGACATATCTGTCGAACAGACATATAATCAGATTATTGTATAAATAGTAGAGATATATTTAATAAAATATATACTTTACAATTATTCTTCATCATCTGAATAATAGTCTTCGAATTCTTCTTCTTCTTCCTCTTCTTCCTCTTCTTCATCTTCTTCATCTCCAGCTTCCTCAATTTCATTATCGTCATCATCAGCATATTCAACTTCTAATTGAATTGACGTTGTGTCTGCATCCTCGAGTATTGGAATAATACGATCCACAGCAGGAAGATCATCTTCTTGATAGAAACCAGGAGGATCATTTTCTCCTACTATCGGATCAATTTTTCCTCTACCTTTTGTCTTACAGACTACACGCCAATCTGCTCTATCTTTATTTCGAGCCGGATACTTCGCGTAATATACTTGTTCGGCTTGTGATGCCAATATAAAAGACTCATTTGCTGCCAATTTCAATTTGTAATTAACCTCAACAAGTTTGTATTTTGGATGAACTTTCATGCCCCTTTCTGTTGTATCGAACCAATGACATCTAAATAGGATCACTGATTTCAAGCCGAAGTAGTGCAACTCTATCACTTCTTCCACCAGTCCATAAAAATCCATATCACATTCAGCATAGGTTGTCCCTTTCACGCAGACCCCAGCATTCATCGTCTTCTTTGTAAATGAATATTCAACCGTGTGAAATTTATACCCGTTAACAAAATATCCGCTATAGCACGACACAAGTCGCGACGGTCCACTAACAAACTCAAATATTCTTTCATCTATTTCAGCTCTGTGATCTTTGCTGTAAGTCTGAATCCATGTAGGGAAATCACGATTCCGTAATGTCTCCAATTCTTGATCGTTGTGAATAGAGTATTTTTGCACCATCTCAATGTCAAATATTTCAATGAATTGTTCAATCTCTGGACAATTGAGTAATACATACAAGTGTGCCAAATGATACTCTTCATCGCTTAAGTGTCGAGATGGACGAGAACCAAAAGCACGACCAGAGTGAGAAAATATATTTAAACGTCCATCTGAATGTCGAACACCCCCGTCGTCGTTACGTGGAAGACGATCAAATCTTGTCTGTACTGTCGATTCAAAGTAAAATGAGCAGAATGTTGAAATTTCTTGGATGATATACGATTCAGATATTGATCCTTCAACAGCTGCGGTGTTCTTTACTTTTTTCTTCAGACGATTCATGTATCTTTCAAATAAGTACATCCAACGATATTGAACGGGGCCACCAACTCGTGTCTCGTATGCCAAGTGTATCGGTAGATGCTCCATCGAGTCAAAAAATGCAGGAGGGAAAAACTGCTCCAGCTTGCATATGATTTCAACAATATTATTTTCAAGTGTTGACATATCTTCGACTCGAAGGACATTTGCACAGATGCTTCTAAAAAACATACTTAATTCAGTCAACGGACCCCAAATATTATCAGGTAGAAGATCTCGAAATACGATCGGAAGTAATCTCTGCATGAATACATGACAATCATGGCTCTTCATCCCTGATATTTTGCAATCATCGACGTTCACACATCGAGATAAGTTTGAAGCATATCCATTGGGTAATCTGAGTTCTTTTACCCATTGACAAACATCTTTGATCTGTTGTTTATTTAACACATATAGGGCCTTCGGTTTCAGATATCGTCCGTTGACCTCTTGTAACTCCAACTCTGGTCTTTTACAAAGTATTTTCAGATCATGTCGGGCTTTGACATTATCTTTAGTTTTTCCAGAAATATCCATCACAGTGTTGAAAATATTATCAAACACATTTTTTTCAATGTGCATGACATCTAAATTATGTCGAATCAATAATGAACTCCAATAGGGCAATTCCCAAAAGATACTTTTTTTCACCCAGTTGTGTGTTTGGCCAAAACCTGACACTCTTTCATTGCGACCAAATACTATATCTGGAAGTGCTGAAACACGTGCTAACATTTGTTCACCAGACAACATCGGTGGTGGCCCATCTCTTTCGACTCTGCCCTTAGTAAATTTATTACGATTCCTTCGATACTGGTGATGAACCGGTAGGAATCGACGATGACAATCAAAGAATGAGATTTTTCGTCCGTTCTGAAGACTGATTGATTTAGAGTGTTCCATACAATACGGACAAGAGAGTCGGCCGTGAGTGCTCCAACCCGACAACATGTCGTACGCGGGGAAATCATTGATTGTCCACAAGTGCAGTACAAATAACTATATTCCCAAATTATCCAATCAGGGACAATTCAAGAATTGTACGTCGTATAAAAGATCATCTACTTCTTTTACACGAACATACAATCCCCGAACGAATCTAAGGTTTTGCTAAATCATATCCGACTGATCGATGCGTACGTGAAACATATCAACTCGTCGAATGGATGATTATTTTCTAAATGTTTCGAGACAGTTCGAGTCCATATTGGACGATTTCGGCGCGCGTCCGAAGTGGACGATTCCGGCGCGAGTCCGAATTGGACGATTCCGGCGCGCGTCCGAATTGGACGATTCCGGCGCGAGTCCGAATTGGACGATTCCGGCGCGCGTCCGAAGTGGACGATTCCGGCGCGAGTCCGAATTGGACGATTCCGGCGCGAGTCCGAATTGGACGATTCCGGCGCGCGTCCGAAGTGGACGATTCCGGCGCGCGTCCGAAATTAATCTAAACCCTAATAATTAATCTAACAAATTAAACAATTAATCTAAACAATTAATTAACATTTATAAAATAATTAATTAACAATTTCAAAACAATAAATATATATATATATATATTCCGGCGCCGGCGTACAGTGGCCGGACACACTGTCCGGCCACTGTAGAAGGTCCGGCGGCGGCCATAGGCCGACCGCCGCCGGCCGAAACCCTAGAAATAGAGTTTCGGTCGGATTTTAACATCTCCGGCCGAAACCGTATAGGCCGGCCGATCAACATACCGGCAGCAGCGGCAGCGGCGCGGCGGCGAGAGGCGTCGGCGAGAGGCATCGGCGTCGGCAGCAACGGCAGCAGCGGCGAAGGTCTCGGCAGGAGGCGGCAGCGGCAGCAGCGGGAGGAAGAAGGGTCGGGCGCGAGAGCGTGCCCTATATAAACTTATCAGCAACGGCTCACTCGCCCGTTAGAAAGCCGTTGCTGATACGTTATCATCAGCAACGGCTCACTTATCCGTTAGCAAGCCGTTGCTGAAAATTAAAAAATCAGCAACGGCTCGCCTTTCCGTCAGAAAGCCGTTGCTGATAATTAAAATAATCCGCAACGGCTCGGTTGTCCGTTAGAACGCCGTTGCAGATATAGATATCTGCAACGGCTCGAGCGGCCGTAAGAACGCCGTTGCAAATAGCAACGGCTTGAGCGGCCGTTGCTGATAGCCGTTGCTGAAGACCAAGTTTGTAGTAGTGGTTCCATGAATACTACAGGCTTAAAAAAAACATGAGTCGATGTAGCGTAATAGTTAAGTTATGGAGAGATGATCAGTTACAATCTATGCTAAATGCTTTTACGAATTAAGCTCAATTTGGTTATTTACCTCATTTCCTAGCTTCCATGGATCTAATCTGGGTAATGGTGGTCTCTTTAAGGTTAATTTGTCCAATATATATATATCTATGGTCCAACATTTTAAAGACTGTGGACTGATAGGTTTAGTATATATTCATGCGACTAGCTAAATATATATCTACCTAATTTATACATATATATTTTGTCTATTTTTAGTTTGAGTGAAACAAATTAAGGTATCCATCAGGTTATATACGTTCGAGCTTTTCATTAGGTATATATGAAAGATTCTCTAGCTAGTCATGGTGCAATATATAGCTTAACAATGGGAAGTATATATATTAATATGACCTAGCTTAATTAGGTGGCACATCTTCATTTCGTGGAATGACTGTTCGATTCCTACCACTCACTAGCTAGCTCCCATCATGCCACCAAAAGATGGAGACTCTCGATTTCTATCACTGCCATGATGTTCGAATTAAATTAAGTTCCTTCCATGCCATCCACACCAAAACGACTGATGGAAAGGTTTCGGAGATTTATTGATTTATTTAGATGAAAAGTTGATCAATTTCTGTCATATATGGATCATGTGTTGTTATCTGCATCGATCTGTGCGATCCGGAGAATTAAGCTTATCCTCTCGCATAATATAGAATTCGATCCTAAGAGATTAATTGGTGGGGGACTTTGAGAGATTTTTGATTCATTTAGGTTATTGCCTGCCACTCACTGGACATGTATAGATCAACGCACAAAAGAAAGATATATATGCCAGCTTTCTTTTGTGAAAGATCTCTTTGAATTGAATTGTTTGTTAATGAAGTGATAATTAATGAGATCCACATTAATTAGCTAGCAGTCTATATATATCAATATAGGGATGGATATATATATGGACTCATTCCATGTTGTTAATTCCAAGTATCCAGAAGATCGATGGTGCTTTTGATCAGTCTCTTGCTTGTTAATTACAATAATGAGAGTAAATGTTTTCGAGTCTCTTAAAAAATATCGGCAGCTCCGGCAATTTCCAACGACTTAAAAAGTTTAATTAGTTTGAGAACATGTACGTGCATGTAGTCTTAAAAAGTTACTAATTAAATGGTATCAATTATGATAATTAATTTGTTGACAATTGTCGTGTACAAAAGCTCTGGAAAAATCAATGAAGAATATCGTACTATATATATAGTACATGCACATGCGTATATATATTCATATAAAAAGGGTCAAAAGAACAAGAACAAATTAATAGTTTCCAGAAATATATGTATACGTACGTAAAACAGCAATGACATCGTGAAACAAAAATAGGGTTTCTTGTACGAAATTGAATTAATTTTCAAATAAATAATAATGATGTATTTGGTAATATATATTGTAATTAACGGAATCAACTTTGTAAAGAAACAAGTCATATAATAAAATGAAATAGTTACTTCATTCCCTATTTATTTTAAAATCAAGTACCGATACTGAATGATCGACGATTCATATATATTCTTTGTTTCATTCTTATGTTCGGTATAATTAATGTATAGCAATATTCAAAAATGAAATCAAAATGTGTTAGAATTTTGAAATGCCTCAATCGTAGAAAATAATAAATAACACAATATTAGTATTTTAATAAATTATATATATTATTAGTAATATAAAAATAAATATTATATAATGGACCGGAGACTAGCACTTTGGGTTCGGTCAGATCAGACTCAGAAGCGTCTGCACTCATGAACCAAACTCGCACCGGACGAGGAGACGCGAAGGACCACATCACCCCAGCTTCATGCAAGAACATATAATAATTCGATAATATTTTATATTATATTAATAATATACATTATATATGATTCGTATTTTATTAGAAAATATAATTTATTATAACAATATTATATAATAATATTAGATAAAAATATAATATAATATTAATTACTGTTCACATTAATTTGATCAGCGATGGTAGTATTGAAATATAATTTTTGATTATGAATATAATGACTTATTTCATTTAACTTTGGATAGAAAAAAAAATCGAAGGTTTGGCATCAAATTTTATTTCAAACATTGGCATATATAAATAATGTAACGAAGACATAGATCACAATCATCATTCCATTACATAGTCAAATTGTTCAAAATATGCCATAAGAAATTAAATAAGGTGTTTCCTAATATTTTTATATGTAATTATATAAAAATTCTTACAAAATAATCCAATTAACTTCGCTACCACTTTTGACATATGGCATTAGGACTAGCTAGCCAAGAAAACAAACAACACATGGAATTCATCTAACGTAAAACTGGAAAATAGAGTACAATTAACAAATTAATTTCCATTGATGAATGCTAGCTAGTATTTATTGAGATTCAATAATTACAAAGGAATGACATAGTATATATTACTAAGATTGATTTAATCAAAAACAAGGAATACAATCTCTTGACAAACAAACTAGCATGCCGCTATGTTTTTATAGTGATTGCCTATATATATATATATACTTGATTGATTGATTCTATATATTTCAACATATATATGGAGCTAGTCCTGATTTCAAGATAAGATACATGACTTATGTGGTTCAATAAAAGATCGGAATTGATTCAAGACTATCTAAAACTTGACTCAAATTAACTGCATCAGATGGGCACGTACTTCATCAATCTTTTTAATCATTAATAGTTGAAATTTAATTATTTGGACCAAAGAGAAAGTAGGTGACATATATATTCAGAGGAAGAAGGGAGATGCCATTAGTTTGCTTAAGTGTATTTAACGTTTGTCTTACTTTGAAGTTAGAATTAGTGCTCAATCTAAGCATCAACAAAACCATTGGGATTTGGCATCTTATCGACAAAATTGACAAAAGTACGTGTAGGTAGAGAATGCAAAGCAACGCATGTAAGCAAAAATACAACAGGATCTAATTACAATTGGTTTCAGAGTACTTTGATGCATGATTATTAAACATTAAGTTGTTGTATGCTTAATGATATACGACTTGTTTTGAATTTTTATTGTCATATTTATATGTATGTGTTCGATAATATTGGAGACTTAGTGTCATATGAATCAAGATGTCTCTTGATTAATATCATATTTGATTCTAGAGATATGATGGTTTAAAATCATACATTTCTTTTGTCAAAAGCTTATGGAAGAAAATATGATGACTGATAATGAAAATAATATTATTGTTATTGGATCATATTGAAATAATTTTTTCATGCTACACTCCGCACTAACTATTGTCGGCAACATCAATAATATTCGTAATCATGTATAAGTCTTATGTCGATAAGGACGTGATGATTGTCATGATATTTGAATTATTGGTCGAAGTCTTGTTAAGTGTTGCATCTTAATCTTGTATTCTTAAATTCATATAATATCCTTTATTTTACTTGCAATACAAACTATACATAACTTTCCTATGGAACTAGAAAAAGTATTGTTCGAGGACATTTAAATTAAATATGCGTATATTTTACATTTGCCAAAAAAAAAAGAGCTTAGGTTGCAAGGAGAGCTGTTGAGAAATTGACTCAACGTGGGATCTTTTATTTAGGTGTAAATCAAACTCAATCTTGATGAGTTTGATTTGATAGTCCATAAACCACTCAAATTGGAGATTAATTGGACTTTGAATCAAAGCTAATTAAAGTTGAACCAGATGGATCTAAGTGAATCAAAGTGGGCCGGAATTGATTGCTTGGGAACTAAGCTCCAGTTTGATTTGGACTAGCTAGCCAAATTGAGCAGTAATTAATCAGTATGCGTGGAATAAATTTCATCATTTATTTAATTTTCCACTTATCTCGGCGATTTTTTTAAAAAATATCTTCGACATTGCAATCTTCTCATCGATGAGAAGATATAACCGAAATTTTAGCATGAATTAGCACTGGGTTTCTCATTATTTGATATATTTTTTTGAAAAAGAACAAACTTGTATTTATCATAGTTTTGATAAATACCAGTGAAGAGCTAATAGAAAGAGGGAGTAGGAAGGGATGGAGAAGAGAATAGTTACATCATGAAGCTCCTAACAGACCATGGAGCATGGGGAGAAAACACTAGCTAGGTGACTACTCGGTAGTGTCGAGAGTGAGCCCTAGGAGTATGGCCCCCTCGATTGCAAGCTCTAGGGGATGGTGTTCAGTTGTGTCAAAGCATCGACCATAACTTCCACCTCTAAATCATTACGACTCCAAATTTGAGCAGTTTCTTAATTCATAGGGGCGTCCTTACGTGCACTTAGCATAGTTGAGCTGAAAATGTTCAATTTGAGATATTTGTAGCATACGTCGCCAATCGATTTTGAAGTAATTGCAATGTCTAAAGAGGTGTTTGTGAGTCTCAAGAGTATATCTACATATATAGTGCACAAGACGATTCCACCTGCAATATATCCTCTAGTGATCGATCGATCCTTTATATGTAGTTTATCTTGAACCGTGAATCAGATCATAATGGAGACATTCCTGGGGCACACTTTTTGTCATATGTAATGAGCCACCCATGATGTCCTTGATTCCGCGATAGTTTAGCAGGTTGTAGAGTAATCTAGTCGAAAACTTTCCATTGTTGGTCCATCTCCAGGGAATCATATCTTCACCCGTGCGTTGGATGTCACGTAGGTATTCTGTCAATCGGACGATGTTCGTTCCCATATAATTGGAGAATTGTAAATTCCAGCCGACTGGAGACCCCTCGACATCATATTCGATCCTTAAGGTTCACAATTTGAGCATCTGGTATGATGGCAAGTGCGAACAAGTCTGGGTATTTATCATGAAGTGTGGTAGCTCTCATCCAACGATCATCATGCCAGAGTCTCACCTAATTTCCATATTAATTAGACAACACCAAGGAATATGATGGCTGGTTGTGAAGAAATGAAGAGTGGTCATCCCTTTTCCATATTAATTAGACAACACCAACATTATCAAATCCATTAATTCAAACTCCGCAATCTCCCAAAGCTCACAAAACCGATGGCTATAATTGGAACACAAATGCAACCATCTTGTGGCCTCGTCCAGTCGTCCATCACCCCACAACATGATCTGGTGCGGGCCTCACCGCACCACATCCACAACCAGAACCTCTCCTTCATCCCACCGTACGATCTACATCAGACGGATCTTAGAGGTCTAAAGAAAGGTTTTCTCCCTTCCCACGCTTATCGAATTCAGATAAGAAAACTTAGCAGTTATGATCCCGAATAAGTGCTGGGAAGAGTGAAGACTCCGATATGGGGCTCTTTCGCGCCTCGGTTCGGCCGTCGTCGCCTTCCGCTCTCCGCTACGTTTCTTTTTCTCCGCGCTTGTGTTCGTCGCCTTCGCCTTCTTCTTCTGCTTCGGCTTCCGCGTCGCTTTGTCCGTCTCGACGTCGTTTTATCTCTCTTCGGCGGCCGGGACTCGTCGCCGGTCACAGGTGAATTCGACTTTTTGCAAGTAAAAAAAATGCGATTTTTCTCGTGCTTTAGATAATAAGTGCAATTGTGTATTGAAGTTTGAGTTATTGGTCGGTCTCGCATTCTGCTTTTTGCAATGCAGACCTTGAGTCGTGGCTTTGATTATTTTGGTAAACGATTTTTTTAAGAAAGATTTTGGTAAACGAGTATGTTCAGGAAGCTTTAGCTGGGAATAGTGTGAATCTTTTGTTTTGATGCACAAGTAATGATGTTTGGAATGCAAAGACTTCGTTTTTTCCTATGATTGGCATATTGCCTACCTAGACGTGTACGAGTCCTCTGTGGAAGTAGGGCAACGATTCATCTTGGATGTATTAGGATCATCCTACATGTCATAATATCCTCAGTGTCTTGTGGCTGAGACAGTTGGTGGCCTTACTGTTTGGTTGAGGAAAGATGCTCTCCTAGGATTAGGCAATATTCTTTTATGACCATGTGTGATGGTGCTGGTTTGGGCATTTATAAGTTGTTGAATGGGACTCTTGTTATTGGTCTTAACAAACATTAGGAATTGCCTACTCAAATTGTCAAAAGATTCTTTCAATGTGTCAATGATGTAGAGTCGCTTGTTTATGCTAGCCACCTTATCTTCAAGGGTAGTAACTTGAGTTTTCAACTTTTCAAATTGTATTTTCATAGTTTCTACATTGTCTCTCATACCTCCTACTACCATTGATGCAAGAAAAGATAAAGTGGGTACACTCCTTTTTTCACACTTCTTTTATCTATGTTTTTTAGGAACTGAACTTTTTTTGAGTAATCCAAATCACTATGACCAAAAAAAGAAACTAAAGGATAAATTAGAGGAAGAGAAAATTTAAGGGGAAGAAGTGGAAGATAGGAAGAAGAAGAAGAAGAGGAATACGATGAGGAGGACATAAGAGATAAGTAGAGGAAGAGAAGGGAGGAAAGAAGTTAGACTCTCATAAAAATTGACGCATAACCAAACCAAGAGAGAAGAAAGGAGAAGAAAACTTTGAGGAAAAGTTATTAGGAATTCATGAACTGTCTCCTTAAGCCCCAGGGCTACATATTTATAATTAGCATGGCCAGGTAAAAAACAGAAATGATGTCGCAAATCTAGGCACGGAATAGGAAATAATCAAAAGAGGACTAGCTAAAACTAAGCCTTGAATAAAGGTATAAATAAGCTACAAAATATAATCAAAATGGGCCTAACAATTAGGCCATTAATCTAATGAAGTAATGATTTTGACTGCATTACATTTTCTTACTAGTTTCTAGTTCATTTGGCTCGAACTTTGACAAACGAGATCCGAAGTGTATTTACTTGAATCTTATTCAAATGCAACCGCAGCAAAGTGCTATCTGAACAAGAAAGTGAATAAACATACATCTTTTGCTTTTGTATTATATATAGCATCAAGAACTTGGTTATCCAAAAAGCATGCATAGTTGCATACAACTCCTTAAACATCACCTGGTCTTTTCAATCTAACCCATAAATTGTTCTTTTCTTTCTTTAAGATTCTCATTTGTAATTTTCTTCCTTCTTTTCAGGTTGGGCAGCTTCACCTCTCAATGCTATGTGACAAATTCTGAAATTGACATTACTGATATTGCAACAAATGATGTGGTCACTGAGGATCCTGCACCCATCCCACTAGGTTGCTCTATGCCATTTGTTCATCTATCATCAGAGATACTCAGCTCTGAGTTACAGCTGCTGACTGAAGAAAGCTATACTACCAATCTCCTTGCAGCGCTGCCAGTACAGTTTCATTCTTTTATCTTGCTTGCACTTCAGATGAGAGATTGTGCTATTATAAATTTGCTGAATTCTTTTCAATGTTATTATTGTTTAAGAATGACCAGTCTGAAAAGGGGCATCATGAAAAGAATAAGATTCTCTTTTTCAGATTATCTCGAAGGAAGAACAAGATGCTCTTGCAGCAACTCCAGCTCATCCTTCTAGCTTGATAGGTATTCCTACTTCTTCACCATGTACTGTTTTATATTGTCTTAAATTTCTAACCTTGCTGATGGAACTACAAGGACAGAATGTTTTTTCTTAAGTCTTGTTACCACTAAGTTTCTTTCCTAGTTTAAAACTGAAAAACTCTATTTTCTTTCACATATACATTTCTAAATATGCATTTGGGTTGAGTTGGTGTCCTTCATATAGCTATGGGCTCTTTCTTGGTGGACTATTTTGGCAAGTTCTCATCCCCACTAAATTGTTCCAAGTGGAGGATTCATCGTATGTGATTAAAGGAATACCTATAGAATAATGAGCATAATATGGTATATCACATTCTTATGTTTAGAAAAGAGACCAATCTATGCATTTACATTCTTAACGGTGTGTGATTTGCCTAGAAGTTCTCCACTTGCTCTTCATCAAAAATAAATAATTTATATTTCTTTTTAGAACCAAAATGCAATTGTTTCATGTTTTCAAGCACACACAGTAGACATGATGGGAAGCGATATCCTAGCTTTAATATGCTTGCCTGACTGAAGACAATAATGATGTCTTTACAGAAAGCCAGAAAAGTCTATTTATGATGTGTTCACTCCTTTATCTTAATTAAAATTACAATCTGTTGTTGTTAGCTTTATATGTCAGTTTCTTTGTTGGAAACTTATCGGAACATCTCTGGGATTTGACTTGGCCTGCTTCTGTTGCAATGCTTCATCCAAGTCTTTTGCCTGTAGCTGTTGTTAGTTTCTTCACAAAGGTGAAATACTAATTTTCTTCACTAGGGCTAAAACAGCAATTTGTACATTGAAGATTTTAAAGATAATGTTGTAGAAACTGGTGGATGCAGTTTGCAGTCTTAATTGGAGGTCCTTTGATTGGGAATCTTATGGATTCTTTACCTAGAATTCCTTCATACCACCGTCTGAATTTAGTTCAGGTATGCAATTCATATCATTTAAAAAGAACTTTCTGTTAGTCTGCATACTTACATTTTTTTTGAAAGGGTGAAACCTGCATTATATTCGCATCCTTACATGGGATATTGTGTTTAACTTTTAACCACCTTGTCAGACAGTTGCCCAGCTAATATCTGCTGCAATGATCATATATGCTCTAAAAACTGTTCGTCACTCAACCATATCATCTTTTCTCCTCCAACCTTGGTTCCTTGTCCTGGTGGGAGCCACTGCAGCTGAAAAGCTGGCCAGCTTGGCACTGGGGGTCTCCATGGAACGTGATTGGATTGTGATGGTACTGGAGCTTGTTTAGGTGTTGATGTTGATTTTGGTACATGATCCAAATGAGTCTTGCTATATCCTCCTAAAAATCAGCCTAATAATCCTCCTAACCACTCACAATGGCATGAGTGGTAATTTCATTAATAATCATGGGCACTTTATTATATGTGAGTATTAGGAGGATTATTAGGCACATGAGTTAGGAGGATTTATCATTTCTCGATCCAAATATTTTTCTAATCTGTTTTTCATAATGTGAAGTTATCAGGAATAAATAGACCAATTGCGCTAGCACAAGCAAATGCTATGTTTAGTCGAGTTGATCTTCTTTGCGAGGTATCATTTTTTGTTATTCAATCCCATCATTTTGCTCAATTGAAACCAATCTATTCCAAGTGCAATATTATCACATGGTCCATGAAACAGATTTTATAATACCTCCTGAATTAGATATCTGTCTAAATCATCAATATTATTTTATGAAGTATATGACAAGGCAAGATAATTATATAAAACTAGGATTTCTAGTTTATAAGGTAGCATACTGTTAATAACAATCAATAGCACAGGCTATTCACTCAATGGCAGAAGTAATTCCATTGCCAACGGCACTTGGACTCACCAACACCATATTAGGACACATTTTATTAGTAATTGACTGGACTAGCATGGCATGTACTCACTATGCTTTAATAGTTCTCTTGAATATGGTTTAAAATACAGTTGAACCCAGTACTTGTTGAATGATTTTTACCTGTTAAACCAAGAATTACTATTTGAACATATGTCATAGTACAGATTGAATATCATTTGCTTTATTCTTTAATTAATTTGTCCAGTGATATTGTATCTGCCCGACAATTTGTTCAAATTAGTATTATAGCAGTATTTAAAACCTTATTATGACAATCATTAAACTACTGACCAGTTTCTTTCTCTAGTGGGAACATTTGCTTTCACGATTCTTTCTCTTGGCAACATATTATTGTGTAGAAAGTAGAGACTATGTTGCCTCAGGATATTATTGCATGTAAAGTCTGTCATGACAAGAACTATAGTATGTAACACATCAAGGCTTCATTTATGCTCTATTATTAGTTGCAAATTTTGCCAAGTAATCAGCAAATTGTTCTATTATATATTGTTGTTGCAGGTAGCTGGTGCTTCACTTTTTGGCTTTCTATTATCTAAGCATGGTCCTGCAACATGCATTAAGCTTGCTTGTGCATTATCCATATGCACCCTACCTCTTATGGTATGCTTTTATTTTCTCAAAAGACCTTCTCTCCTATCATTATTGCTGCTGGTTTTCCATATCATTCTTTCTTGTTGTAGATCATATTGGGCCATCTAATAAATGGACTTTCAAGTGGTGTTCTTGATCGCTCATTTCCTCAAACTTGGGATAAACCTTTAACATCGAGTTCTCCATTCAATATGAAAAAAATAGGTGAAATTTCTTATTAGCATGATTCTGTCTTTTCTCATAAACTTTAAATAAGGTATCTAATACTTCTAAAAACATCTAGTTGAAATTGGATTGAATGCTATAAGACATGGATGGATGGAATATAAGCAACAACCAGTTCTTCCTGCCAGTGTGGCATATGTGCTCCTTTGTTTCAATATTGCTCTTGCTCCAGGAGCCATGATGACTGCATTTCTGATGCACCATGGTATTTATGAAACTTTTTCTTGCCATCTAAACTTTTATGTCTTATCAATGTCACAAGTAGGATGCTCCCTTTCCATAAAATTGTATTGTTGATTAAAATATTTTTTTTCTGCAAAGCTGCCTTGTTCAGATACCTTTTTTAGGGTAATAGAGAGCAGAGCACATTCTTACTAAAAAAAAAGAGGGCATAGCCCACTAATTTGTTGAAAATAACTTGAAACTACATGTTACATGTGGTGTAATCCAGAGGTGAGATGCCTCTTTGTAAGAAGTAAACAAGATTGTATATTGTTTCCACCTTGCTGGAAGACACAATTATTCCTCTTTCCAGGCGTACCACAACCAGCCCAAAACAGTATGCTAATGGGGATCATGTACTAAACAGTACAGGCAGAGTAAACCGCTTTTTACACCCTTGGTCCAAGTATTTAACTGTATTCAAATTGTTATGTATTTCTTCCACGAGTAAGATGGACCCATATTTTAATCCCTAATTCACTATTGCTAATGCTCATAGAGTCTCTCGGTGCTTGTGAACAGTCTTCACTTGTTTGTCAATGGAAGTTAGTATTATTTTGAGGTTGCTTAGCTTTTTCCCCCTGACAAGATTTCTATTATGTACATAATAGTGGATTTGTTGCTTCCACTGGTTTCGGTCTCTATGTCAAACCATGTAAACTTTGTTTCGCCTTATCATCTTTTCTTATATCCTCTACTTGGTGTTGGATACATTTCTATGAGCACGATTAGGCTTGACTGTCCATAGAATTTCTTGGACAAACTTTTAGCTAGATGAACACTTCGTGGAAAATTGTGGCACTAGCTAATTGCTGCTTAAAGCTTTAGAATGTTTATCCTTCTTATTATTGATAAAAAAAATCAGTGGGTTTTTCCTTCCATTGGCATCATAAAAAGAGCTTGAGAATGTTACCTTTATATACATTTAGATCCTGGATCTTGCTTTTCTGCCCTTGTATATATTTTTCTTCATTCCTCATGGGTCTTAATTATGGACAGTGATATTGCAATCTGAATTTAGTTTGAGAAAAAAAAAAGAGTTTGTACATTTTCCATTCCATTGTTGCAAAAAGGTGACATCTTATGGTTATGATTCCTTAAAGTGCCCTTATAATGTAAATTTTTGTAGGCAATAGACAAATGCTTATTGGTTCTTTGCATATGGAAGTTACTAATTTTTATTTCATTCAAAATGGTTCCTTTGTTTAACAGGAATTGCTCCATCTGCCATTGGTGCATTTGGTGGATTGTCTGCTTTCATGGGTGTTGCTGCAACATTTTTATCTGCAAACTTAGTCAGAAAACTTGGCATATTGAAGGTTATCTTCTATCCATTACAGCTATTAAATCCCTTGTATCATCTTCCAATCTCTTATCTTGAAAGCATACATTATACTGACCAGGCAGGAGCAGCTGGGTTGATTCTCCAGTCCCTATTTCTCACCCTTGCACTAGCAGTCTATTGGAGTGGTTCAATATCCATGCCAGGACCTCTGTTCCTCTTTCTATCATTGATTGTAAGGATGTCATCCAACTCTTTCATTTTTTTTTTCTCTACAATGATGAGTCGAGTAAGCTATCTTTTGGGACAGTTATGAGCCCAAGAAACAATAACATGGAGCAAGGATCATGAGTTCAAGACGTACTCTCATTATTCTTCTTCTCTACTTAATTGTTGGTTGAATTCTCTTACAGTTTTGCTCTCTTGTAACTCAATCCACGGGTCAAGTCTAGTTTTGTTCAACCACGAGGGGGACTGTTAAAATTCAGAGTAGCTCTTTTCTAAAAGCTTAGCTTTTGGGATAAATAGCACACCCACAAGACTAAATTCTACAATAGACACTATGCTTCAAGCTGCATCTGACAACACCTTTGTGGTTGCAGGTACTGTCTAGATTGGGGCATATGTCATACAGCATTGCGAGTATTCAGATTCTTCAAACAGGGATTCCTTCTACAAAAGCTAACCTCGTAGGAACGATGGAGCTATCGATTGCGAGCCTCGCTGAGCTTGTAATGTTGGGTGTTGCAATTGTTGCTAGTGATGTTAGGCATTTTGGTTTCCTGGCAATGCTCTCTGTATCTTCTGTTATTGGGGCTACTTGGATTTTCTGCCAATGGCTGGCAAATCCAACAGTTGAAAGAAGTCTGTTTGCATATGATCCGGATTTTTGAGATATCTCATTGTTGTACAATTCATTCATTTTAGTTGTGTTTTCTCAGTTTCCTCAAAAAAAAGTTGGTTTTCTCAGTGATCAAGTTGTTTCATAAATTGATGCATCAATCTTGATAAAGCGAACCCAGATCTCTAAGACCAATGACTAAAAACTGGTTCCTTACCATTGGTAATCTATAATAGTTCCCTTTATTTTATTATTCAGCTAATAGCTCATAGGTTGCTTTTGGTTCATTGCCAAATAATTTTGCAAAATAATTTGAATTGTCTTGTAGGTAAATTATTACTTGTAAAATATTTAATAATTTTGCAGTGCAGTGGTTAGTATACCTAATAATTTTAGTATAAAAAATTGCATTGAATTTCTTAAATATTCTTGTCTAAAAATTAAAATAATAATAATTTCATTTACAAACCTTTCAAAACGTAGAAAAAAATGTTTGGTAAAAATATATATAGCTAATAAAGAAGCGCAGCTATATAATTGCAATAAAGAAAGAGAGACATAGAAGATGTTTGTTTTGTAGGATAAATGATGAATTAATATTTAATTATTTATTATTTATTTAGTGTATGAATTAAAAGAAAAAATATTATTAAAATAATATAAAATTAATATTATATTCAATATACATCGAATTAAAAAAATTTATATACAATCCTCTCTCATTTTTATCCTATTCAATTTTATCCTATCTGATAAAGCAAACATACCAACAGTGTTTGTTTGCTTCATGGGATTAAGGGAGATATGATAAGATATGAATTTGAATTCATTACCGTATAGTGCATTGATTAGAAAAAAATAGGATTAGAATAATATAAAATTAATATGATATTCGATGTACACCAAATTTAAAAGATTCATATCCAATCATCTCTCATTTATTATCCAATCATATTTTATCATATCCAATGAAGTAAACATACCAATAGAGTTAGATGTTGGGATATATTTTTAAATTTTTTAATCAATTTATTCACTTGGTGGTTAGATATCTGGATGCATTCATTCTCTATAAATTTTGGATTTGATCCCTAATTCTAGGGTCCTCTATATTTTATTTTCTTTTTCTTCTAACGATTGAACACAAAACTAATTCAAAAATTAAAAAAAATGTTGGGACTTTTTAAATAGAACGCTAATAATTTGTGTTACTAGTGCACGATAATTATCACTTTTTGAGTTATGAAACCAAATAGAATGGTTAGAATTATATCACTCACAAGATTATTGTTAACATAGCAAAATTATTTTTGTTTCATGAAAAAATATTTTCCATAAAAGATCTTGGTAACTAAAAGATGTTTTAGGTTAAATTTAAAAAAAAATAGCTTAAAATTGTGTGATATTATAAGAAGGGAATCTCATATATTAAGGCTATACATTTCAGTACTTAAATTGTTAATTCAGATCCAATTTTGTTCCATCCCAAATATTTGTTAGAATCTACATTTTTTTTTGGAATTAATGTAATTGCCTTAGTTTCCTATTGTATTTAGGAAAGATAACAAAAACTATCCATTGAGCGACAAATTGAGGACTTATTTGTAAGAATGAATTTGTTTGGTCCGCGATCTGCCCTCCCGAGTTAAAGGATTTTTTGTATTTTGACTTTTTTGATATTGGCTCCTGCCGCACTTTAATTTAAATTCTATATTTTTGGGTAAAAAAAAAGAATTTACGTATACGATTGACTGGGTCCGGTTCGATATACATTCCCGGTTTACTAGATTATTACGATCCGGGACCGGGAGGGTTTATCTCCCCTTCCAGAAGTCGACTCCCTGACTCCCCTGCGTCTTCCATTTCCAAAACCGGTCTCGTAAAGTTGGGTTGGTCGAAGTGATCGATGGCGTCTAAGGTTTTATCCCGGATTGTTAGACGCGGCTCATCGCGCCGCCCGATCTCGCCGTCCTCCCGCCAGGACTCGCTGGAGAATCTCTCCGGTGGCTTCCATTCCGTTAAGGAATCAGTTTTGGCATCACGTACGAGTTCCACGGCCAAGGTCAGTTTTTTCTCTCATTTTTATAGGATCTTTCTACCGATTCGTAGTTGATTTTGACAATAAAAATCACGTTTGGGCTTATTTACTTTTTATTTCTTGAGTTTTGGGGGTTCACTCAGTTGATGCGTGAAACTGAAATAGGGTTCTCTGGTGTTCATGTGGTTCTATCATAGGTTTTTGTTTGATATCCCCCTCGTCTAAGGTCTATACTTTGATCTGGGCCCAATCATTTTTCTCTTCACCCTCTGGTGATGTGTACTTGTTAACTATCTTCAGTAATATAAGATTGAAATTTCCGGAGAAGAATAATCAACATATTTATCAGATGAGCAAAAATTGAACGATTAAAATAAACATTTCCCACTGTCCTAAAAGTAAGAGAGTTCTAATTCATGGGTTCCTCATTGCGCTTGCTTTCAAGGTACAACATATGCTGCTTCTCCACCTTCCTATTCTATGAATTCAAACATCGCCATGGCATCCCATAGTCATGCTTTGCTACTAGAATTGTAATTTTTAGCGTTACATCATTTCTTTTGCAAAAGTCTTGTAGCATTAATTAACATTTAAATTATCTTAGTTTGTAAGCATTCTGACATGCTGGTTCTAGCTCATTTGTTTCTGATGACGTGTACTACTAATGGAGAACTTGAAAAACTTAGTGCTCCACAACTTTTGGATTAGTTATCATAACCATTGACAAATTATTTTAGATGAGCATGATTTGAGTTTACAATAAGGTCTGTGTAGCTTACCATGGTTGTTCAAGGATGCACTAGTTCCTATGAGGTCATCAGTAGAACTTCTTTCAATCAGCTTGGTTCATCATCTGAAGACATATAGCGGCTAGTTTCTTTTCAAAGTTCCTATTAGGTAGTTGTGGTAAGCAGAGACTATGGATATTTTTTGAGGCTTACTTTCAAACAGATTTTTGCATGAGACCTTATTACAAAAAGAGCATGTTGTCTCTTAAATTCTAGATATCATCGTTTTTTATGCATGTTCTATTCAAGGCCATCTATATATGCAACTTGGACTCTTTATGTATGATTCAAAGATGTTTTTCTTTTCTCCTTTGCAGGAAATAAAAAGAGCTGAAGGTTAGTCAAGTCTATAGGTTTTGGAGTTATATTCATTATCAGTAATTACTCTCGTCTTCAAGTAATGAAAAGCTATAAGCCTCTTAATATTTGCAGTTTTCAACCTCCTATATAAATGATTAGCATATTATTTTCATCCTTTTGGCAGTTGTACTAGCATTGTGATTTCTTTTTAATCTAATAATGTGATATACAAATCTGCATTTTGGCACTTTGTTCTTTTGGGCCATGCCTATTGTAGTCGGTTTAACTAATGCACTTATTAAGTTATTATTTCTCATGATTCTATTTGTAAGTTATTTTGCTCATTATGATCAGATCAATATAGCTGGATATATATTGTTAGTTCATGTTTAAATATGTTTTTTTCTTTTGCCGACAGCTTCAGGTTCTTGTTAGGCCGTTGGCCACCTTATGGTATTAATTTAAGTTTTTGTATCTTATCCCATGTGTAATTTAAGAGTTCTAATAGCTCAGACCTCATCTGGCAATGATAAACTGTCAGGTACATTACCTGACAGTTCCGGATCGACCAGCCATCAACGACGCGTCGTCCGTCTCGCTGCGCAGTCGTCGCCTCAAGCTTGAGTTCGAGGAGGAACGTGGAGTAAGAGCAAGAAGAGAGAGACGTAGAGAGTGGAGAGAGAGATAGAGAGAGCAGAGGAGGAAAAGGGGATCTGGGTTTAATCAACTGTCCGATAGCCCTCTTTATTTCTCATTACATTCTATTTATAGTCCCTAATACGCTTAGTTATTACATCGCATAATCTTCTAAGTATTGTGGCCTCCTGCGTCTACGTGTCCCTCCGTCCGCCGTTGTTTTATTCTCGTCATTTAATCTCGCACCACGTACACGCGTCAGCTCCTCCGTCGTTGCCTCGTCCTCATGGATGGGTGCCATGTTACGTGCATTCGTAACATTACTCCCTTCCCCAAATAGAACCTCGTCCACGAGGTTCTGTTTACCCTCAGCCTGCGTCCCTCTCATCGGAGTAGTTCCTTCAAGGCTCGGCTCCACGCTGACTGGTATAGCTTCCGAGTGACCCGTACCCGGCACAACCTCTGGTGCGACCTCCAGCAACGGCAAGGGGGTTATTTGCAAGCTGGGATTTCCCCGACAGAGCTTCAACACCGAAATGTGGAATACCGGGTGCAGCTTAGCGGCCGGCGGCAATTCCAATTTGTATGCCACCTTCCCGATCTTCTGAATGATTTTAAAGGGCCCGAAGAAACGAGCTCCCAATTTCTGTTGCCTTACAAGCCGGATCGAGAGCTGGCGATAAGGCTGTAGTTTTACAAACACCCAATCGCCCACTCCGAACTCCACATTCCTCCGTTTCCTGTCAGCCTGCGCCTTCATGCGTTGTTGCGCTCTTGACAGATTTGCTTTGAGTAATTTCAGTATCTCGTCCCATTTCATCAATGCTCTATCTACCATTGAATTGGTATTCGATCCTCCTGCATATTGGATCAAGCGTGGAGGTTCTCTTCCGTATAACGCCTGAAACGGCGTCATTCCGGCAGAAGACTGGTAGGAAGTGTTGTACCAGTATTCTGCCCATGCCAGGAAGTTTTCCCACTGAGCCGGTTCTTCATACACGAAGCTGCGGAGGTACATCTCCAAACACCGGTTAAGTGCTTCCGTTTGCCCGTCAGTCTGCGGGTAGTACGAAGAGCTGAAGCTGAGTTCCGTTCCCTGCAACCGAGACAACTCACGCTAGAGCTCACTCACAAAATGGCTATCTCGATCACTGACTATTGATCGAGGTAGCCCATGCAATCTCACCACCCCTTTGACAAAAACTTCAGCTACTTTCTCTGTCGAATAATGTCGAGGTAAGGAGATGAAGTGGCCGTATTTTGTAAGGCGATCAACCACCACCATAATATCTGTCTTTCCATTGGAAACAGGCAGGTTGGTGATGAAATCCATCGACACATCTTCAAATACCTCGTTGGGTATGGGTAAGGCTGAAGCAACCCAGCTGGGGACATTTGTTCCACCTTTAAACGTTGGCAAACTTGGCAGTGGTTGACGAAGTCCCTGACATCGCGACGCATGGATTTCCAGTAGAAATTCGAAGCCAGTCGATGATGTGTT
The DNA here is from genome assembly GCA_034359265.1 of Canna indica. Classification (NCBI taxonomy): domain Eukaryota; kingdom Viridiplantae; phylum Streptophyta; class Magnoliopsida; order Zingiberales; family Cannaceae; genus Canna; species Canna indica. The sequence continues at coordinate 3,486,266 of CP136891.1, forward strand.
CGGCTCACCCCAGCATGCCCCCCTATGGATGAGCTATGGAATTCTCTGACCAATATAGACTTGAGTGTTCGGTCATTTGGTATCACAATTCGATTCCGAAGCAAAATAATTCCATCTCTGATTTCATATCCTTCATCAGGCGATTCCTTAGTCTGCTGTTGTAAAACTTTCATCTCCTCATTTTCCCTGTTCAACCTTCTGATTTCTTCCAATATTCCAAAAATCGGCTGCGACACAGCTAGAGAAGAATATGAAGGTTCTCTCGACAAAGCGTCGGCGGCTCCATTTAACTTTCCCGAGCGGTATTGAATTTCAAAGTTATACCCCATGAGTTTAACTAACCATTTTTGCTGCTCCGGCGTTTGTATGATCTGGGTGGTAAGCTCTCTCAAGGAGCATTGGTCGGTGATGATTATAAATTTTCTTCCAAATAGATATTGCCGCCATTTTTTTACGGCTTGGCTGATCGCAAACATTTCCCTCTGATATGTGGGTGCTGCTTGCATGCGAAGGGACAACTTCTGACTGAAATATGATATGGGTTTCTTATCCTGGCTGAGGACTGCTCCAATCCCATACCCTGAAGCATCAGTCTCCACTGTGAATGTTTTGTTAAAGTCCAGCAAGGTTAGCACTGGGGCACTGCTCAACACGTCTTTGAGTTGCTCCAGAGCATTCGTTGTTTTGTCAGTCCAAGCAAAGGCTCCTTTTCTCATTAAGTCAGTGAGGGGTGCTGCCAATTGAGCGAAATTTTTGATGAAGCGCCTGTAATAGCCAGCGAGGCCCAAGAATCCTCTCAATTCTTTCAGGTTTCGAGGTGGAGGCCATGCTTTGATGGCTGCTATCTTTCTGGGATCAACATGCAAGCTTCCTGCTGAGATGATGTGGCCCAGGTATTCGATAGAACTACTTCCGAAGGAGCATTTAGATCGTTTGGCCACTAGCTGTTGATCCTTGAGGACTTGCAGTACCCTCCGAAGATGATCCTTATGATCTTCCATGGTCCTGCTATATATCAGGATATCATCGAAAAAAACCAGTAAAAACTTACGTAAGTAAGGTTTGAAAATGCTATTCATCGTCGCTTGGAAGGTGGAGGGCGTGTTGGTGAGGCCGAAAGGCAGCACCAAAAATTCGTAGTGCTCCTCATGCGTCCGGAAGGCAGTTTTGTGGATGTCATCTTTATTGACCCGGATCTGGTGATATCCCGCAAGCAGGTCGAGTTTTGAGAAGACCGCAGCTCCACCCAATTCATCGAACAGTTCATCGGCGGTAGGTATAGGGAACCGGTCCTTAATGGTGGCTGCATTAAGGGCGCGATAGTCTACGCAAAATCGCCACGTCCCATCTTTTTTTTTAACTAGCAGAACGGGCGATGAGAATGAACTGTTACTTGCTCGAATCAATCCTTCAGCGAGCATTTGTTGAACCTGCCGCTCTAATTCCTCCTTTTGAAAGTACGGATACCGATAAGGCTTCACGTTCACTGGAGGGTGGTTCACCTGAAGAGGAATACAGTGATCAGTTCGTCGGCTTGGTGGTAGCCCCCGCATCTCTTGGAACACCTCGGGAAATTTCCCCACCACCTGCTGGAGTTCACTGTTTATGCATGGCATCTCTTCCTCTGTACTAACCAATTCTAGCTGATATAATTCAGCTATGGACTGGTTACCACACATCCTCCGTAGAGATTGACAGTTAACCTGCTCAGGCTGTCAACTGCTCAATCCTTTCCATGAGTGTTCCTGACCTCCCAATTTGAATTCGAACACTTGATTGGCAAAGTCCATTACCACAGGTCCAAGAGTGGCCATCCAGGCCACCCCTAACACCACCTCGGATCCCTTAATCGGCAAAATGTAGAAATCAGTAGTTACGGAGCTTCCCTGTATGCTAATTTCTAAGTTGCGAATAACTCCGTCATTCTGAATTCTGTCGCCGTTGCCAACCATCACTCCAAAGGCTGGCGTGGGCTCAATCAGCATGCCAAGGTGTTTAGCTACTCGAGTCTGAATAAAATTGTGTGTGCTTCCCCCATCGAGTAGCACTTGTACAATCCTTCCTCGAATGGATCCCTGGAAGCGCAGAGTCATCGGAGAAAAGCACCCCGACATGGCATTGTAAGATATCAATGTAGACTCGGTCACCTCTGTATGAGGAATCTGCGGCGCCAGCTCACTATCCCCTTCTTCACCACCCGCCGTTGTCTCGTCATCTAACATAAACAGCTGAGGTGATCGGCACTTATGCCCCCAAGTGTATTTTTCATCGCAATAGAAGCACAGACCCTGCTCCTTCCGTTTTTGTGCTTCGACCGATGTTATTCTTCTCGGACTAGCCTTCGAGTCAGCAGTGACGGCGTTATTTGCGGGCCGCAGTATTGGCGCCGCCGCCCATGATGCTCGGTTATTAGTGGACACTGCTGTTGCTGAGCTGACTCCTCGGGTGGGTGTCGGCAGCAACGGCGGACCTTTGTTCATTACGTATGGTAAAGAATTACGCCTACTCGCATTGATTTTAGCTTCATATCTTTTGGCCAATGTCACCGCGTCATGCATGATTGTAGGCAGCTGCGTCAGCACTTCTGTCTTTACATCCGCTCGCAAACTGGATACAAAGCAATTAATCAGGAAGGATTCTGGCAATTGGCTCGTGCGCAGAGCCAGATCCTCAAAGCGGCCTTCGTATTCTTCCACAGTGGAGGACTGCATCAGCTTGGTTAATTGCCCTTCTGGGGATTCTAAATCGGTCGGCTCGAAACGGCGACGAATCGCCTCCACGAGATGATTCCATCCCGATAACTGTTTCCGACGTTGCATCCATCTGAACCATTTCTTCGCCAAGCCTTCCATGCGGAACGAAGCCATTGTTACTCGATGCTGATCCTCCGTCGAGTAAAACTCGAAAAAATCTTCGGCGGATGCTATCCAGTCTTCTGCATCCGTCCCGTTAAAAATGGGTAACTCAACTTGTGGTGGCTTCGGTGGGAAGGGGAACTCATCCTCATCTACCGTCTCCCCACGGGGTGACGATTTCCATCGCATCGGAGCTGAGCTTGCAGGACTGCCTGATCCAGTGGCCTCGCACTTGATCTTAGCCATCTGGACCATCTGGTTATTCAAGATAGTGATCTGCGAAGAAACAGTCTGCAGCAGCTTTTGTTGGGCATCCATCGTCTGCTGTTGGTTTTCTAAACTGGTCTGCATTGCCCCCAGTATCTGTTCATGCCTCAGATTGGCTTCTTGCAAGATCTTGACCGATTCGGCGATGGTTTGAGATCGCGTTTCCATAAGGCTCTCAACAATCGATCGATCCGCGAATTCGAGAAAAATACAATGGCAATGCTCTCAATGAAAGCACCAATGTCAGGTACATTACCTGACAGTTCCGGATCGACCAGCCATCAACGACGCGTCGTCCGTCTCGCTGCGCAGTCGTCGCCTCAAGCTTGAGTTCGAGGAGGAACACGGAGTAAGAGCAAGAAGAGAGAGACGTAGAGAGTGGAGAGAGAGATAGAGAGAGCAGAGGAGGAAAAGGGGATCTGGGTTTAATCAACTGTCTGATAGCCCTCTTTATTTCTCATTACATTCTATTTATAGTCCCTAATACGCTTAGTTATTACATCGCATAATCTTCTAAGTATTGTGGCCTCCTGCGTCTACGTGTCCCTCCGTCCGCCGTTGTTTTATTCTCGTCATTTAATCTCGCACCACGTACACGCGTCAGCTCCTCCGTCGTTGCCCAGTCATCAAGGATGGGTGCCATGTTACGTGCATTCGTAACATAAACCCCTTGCGCATATTTGCATTAAGGAAAGGTTGAAAGTAGTGAGAAACATGATGTGAAACATGGAAGATCACTGTACGAGAATGCACAAATGTTTGAAAATTAGATCCGCATAGTATCTAATATTACATCAAGTCAACCATCTACTTATGTTGTATCAGGTTCTTCTTTGCCTTCTTCATTATCCCTTCACTTGTTACTGGTTTATGTAAGAGAATTTTGATTGCACCAAATTATGTTGAATTTGTAGAATTTCTTGACTCATCACTGTCTGTGATTGTATCAATTAATGGAGGAAATATTTTCCTTTGCCATTTAGAGTTACAATTATCCTAAAGGTCACAACCAATGACCTCCAGAAATGTGTTTATTGCTACACATTAATTGGTAGTATTTATATAATAATAGTTTGGCTCGTAGTCAATGTTTTCTTGATAAGAATTGTTCTTTATATGGAAAATTGGCGTGTTACTGTCTAGTTTTCCTGTCAACTCTATTCTGCTGGTTAGAATGCCTAGTTTTATGCAATTTGTTTTATTCACTTTTAGATGGTTCTCTACAAGAACATATTTTGTATTGATGGAGGTTCTTGACATGAAATTCAGGATCATCAGCTGAATTCTTCCGATGGCAATTAATCAACACAACTTCTGTAGTTCAACCTAATAATTATGACAGGAAGCATCACATATTTCCTTGTTTGGTGAGAATATCTGCATCAAATTATTCTACACAAGCATCAGAACAGAAAACAAAACAGGTTAGGATTTTCTTATGAAAGACACTATTGATTGCTCCAGTAGCAATCTTAACACCAGCTTCATGAATTATTCAAGAAACTCTCTTTCAGGTGACTTGTTATTTATCTAGAGTTGATGGGGCAAAATGTTTTTGCAATCCTTTTACATCATTTTTTTTAAAAAAAAAATTATTACATATGAATGTGTAATAATAAAGGGAATATGAGCAGAATCAGGTCGAGCGTATTAATAGACCACTATGAAATGACAATTTACTGCGATTTGTCTGGTATTAGATTGTATTCTTTACTGCAAAACGGTTTTAGCTTATACTATTTTTAACAATACTTGATGAGGAAATTTGTAACTACTTTCCCTTCTCTTAAGGCTGAGAAATGCTTTCCTAGACTGTTAATACTCTAGCGAGCTTCATATTTTTCCTAATTGATCTCACTGGTTATAGGAGTGGGAGTTCAAGTCTAGTTTGGGCTCTTATTTTAACTAACATATGCTAACTATTTGAAGCCCAGTTTTTGTCTAGCCAATGTTAAACATTCTACATTGCAAGCAAGACTAAGTCCTAATGTTTGACCTTGTAACTGTTCTTTTAGTTTAACTTGTATGAAAATTCAGGTCTTAATTTGAAAACTGGTCATCCTTAGTTTCAGCAATCTTAGTTCACATTTCTTCAAAGTTGTCTTGATAGGTGGTGTCACCTTGTATGACCTATCTAGAGAAGATAGTAGGTTTCATAGAGTGTGGAGAGAGGGGCTAGAGAAAAAATGAAAGATAGATAGGAGAAAGGAAAATAGAAATATGATAAAAGAAGAAAATACTATTTGTAGTAGTTGTGGAGACTGGACAATGGACAGATAGTTCCACCATCCCACATAATCTCACTACTCTAAATGAACACTAACCTAAACTGTATAGATGGTGGGCTTAGATAGTAATCAAATTCTACTTTCGACTTTTAAATGTCCTTGTAAAAATAACTGAAAATAACAATAATGATATGCAGATATTGTTGGGAAAGACTACTGTTTGATGCTTTTTTTCCCCCTCTTCATGACTTTCATCATCTTCTGATATAAAGATTCTGTTGAGACTTCAGTTAGATTTCGATACCATTGATGCTTGAACCATATTAAAATTTAATCCTATTTCATTTAGGGGTTGTGTTGAAATTATGCACAAGTACTAATTCTTGTCAAATTTGGTGTCGGGAAACTCTCCTCAAACTCTATCATATGCGATAGAAGCTAATCCACACAGACTACAAGGTCCCTTACTGATCTGGTCATTAATGTGATGTTAAGGTGTCTTAATAGGCACAACAAATGCCTGAATAGAGTTGCTTCAGTATTTCAGTTGCAGGGATCAAATAGTCTAGTGAGGGTTCATGCTCTAATCTGCCTTACTCCCTATGCAATTTGATCCTGTTGATGAAATCTTTCTTACAGTTGTAATAGTGCTTTTCAAACCACTTGGTTAAATTAATCCCTTCTTAGACCTCCAAAATAATCCTCCCATGGTGGAATATAGTGAAAATAAATTCACCAGTTTTGAGTTAGTGTAACTAATCCTTGTTCCTCGAATCCACCTTGTACATAGAAAGTGATCCAGGACTTTATGGCAGCAGTTCTTTCTTCAATTTTCTTGTTTTTTACCATTACATATGGAAAGAGGATAATTCTATAGTTGGTCATTGTCTATAAGCTGAACTGCTGATGAATAGATTTACTTGATTCTTGCTTGAAAATATAGATTATCCTAAAATCAATTTCTTGACATTAAATAACTAATAGATTAGAGGATTGTTGTTGGCTGAGCTTGCTTTCCTTTTTTTCCTTCATTATTGTTATGTGGTTTCTAGTAAGCTGTAGAAGTCAATTCAGGTTCATCAAGTACTTTTCTGTTCTCTTCATTCAAGTGCTGATATAGGGTCTTGTATGATACGTAATACTTTCACCTATGTCAATTCTTTATATCTGTCTTGCTTATGCATTATTTGTAATTATATTCTGATAACTAATAAGAATTATTTATCATATCAACCTTTCCACAGAACAGAAAAGATATATCCACTGTTGAAGATCCCTTTGATACACTTACGGACAATATTCCAGAAAAGCCGGTGACATTTACCGAAGGTGCTTCATATAGTTTGATAATACTTGCAGGGTTGGGTGTTGCAGGCTTGGCTGCATATGCTGTTTTTAAAGAGTTAATTTTTGAGCCAAAAGAGTAAGGTTTTCTTAATTTCTTTTGCTCTTTATGATTTATAGTATCTAGTATCTTTAAAATAATGATGGAAATCATAATCACTGGAATTTCAAGTCTATAGTGTCTGATAATTCCTCTAGTCTCTCAGTGAAGACTGAAGTTAAAAATTAATGTCTCGGATACCAACTCATCAACTGGTAAATTAAGATCGCAAACAAAGTATATAGTTAATTATGCTGCTAACTTATCATTGTTCTTGAAAATTCCATTCTGCTATACCTGCTGACATCATAATGTCTAGCACGCTTATCCCTATTCTATTATTTATGTCCGGGTTTAATACAATTGAAATTATGTAATTGTGATGAAGAATAGTCTGTGCCTATGGATAAGACCAACCTACAATTTCTCATCAAATCTGGATAATATTTTTGCAGCTGACACTGTTGGTAGAGTCGATATATTCATCCTATTATTCTTTTCTCAACTGTGTATTCTAATGACAATTTGGTTTGAACATAATGGTAATGGGATTTCAGATTTAACTAGAGTTGGAAAACAAGCAATTCTATACCCTCGAAAAGAAAAAACAAGCAATACTGAGATATTCTCAGTCTGGTTTGTCGCCACTTTTTCAAGGTTAACTTGGTTCAGAGGAGCTCAAGCTCCAGTCGAAAACTCATCTATAGCCGTTGTTTCATTATGAGTATAGATAAATAATTTAGTACACCCTATACCATTATTTCATCAAATAGTTCTTTAATTAAAGGACCAAAATGTGGATAGCTCAAATTTCTTTTGTTTCATTATCAAAGTCTGTAATTAATACAAACTTTTAATTTGCCATTCCTAGTATTGAATTCACATGCTCTCCTTGAATAAATTAATGGGTAGATACCATGTTGTCGTTTATAGCCCACACTTCCAATGAGCTCAATTGTGGTTGAATCTTGTTGCCGGGAGTATTTCTATTTGTAGTTGTAGTTAAGAATCACAGCAAAAACGCATATATAATTAGAAAGATAATGATACTAAATAGTCAAATACTTGCAGTTGTGCTGTTCATTGCTTGTGCAGTTAATGAATCTGTTATAACCTGAGTGGGGTGTTCTATTTATATTGTGTTTTTCAGTTTTGTAATTCTTTCTATTTAACAAAGAATTTCTTATGCATTTGTTCTTCATATTTTGTGTAGGTACAAGATTTTCGGGAAGGCACTTGAAAGGGTGCAGAATGATAGTCAGGTCTGTATTAGGGGCCTCATATACAATTCTGATTTTATCTATATTGCATCAGATGGTCATATTCACTAATTTGAATATTGTTTCATGTGCTTCGATGTTCATGCTACCTTATTGGTTTGCCAGGTTACTGTGAGAATTGGCTACCCTGTAACTGGCTATGGTCAAGAAACCCGAAACCGAGCTGCTCGGCAGCGTATACCAAATAGAGTTTGGACTGATGAAGACGGTGTTGAACATGTTGAGGTATCGCACAATGTTTTCTTTTCATCTATTTCATAAGAATCAACATAAAGAATTAAGTTGAAAACATTACATTTGCCAATATAGCTTCACTCGTGTTTATTGCCGAAGATGTCAAATGCAAATTCTCTTTAGGAATGAAATTTTGATCTGTATCTAATGCACATGTAGGTAAGCTTCCATATCCGTGGACCACATGGATATGGAAAGGTGTATGCAGAAATGTTCAGGAACCAAGCAGATAAGAAATGGACATTCACATACTTGATTGTTGAGATTAAGTCCCCATCGCCCGCTCAACTGATGCTAGAGTCATATGTTCCTTCATAGGGAAAAGGTAAGCAATACAAAACAGGGGATGTTTTTGAATATTGTTAAAAGGTAAAAGCCCCACAGTTCCGGAGCCAAGAATTTCCGGTCATGCCCAAATTCCATTTTTGACATAATGAGCTGTTCACCTTGAGTATTTAAACTGTGATGATGATCTTACATGATCTAACTCCTTGCATCTCTATAAACGGTGAAGCAGACTGGCTCAAAGCTAGAACTATTAGCCAATGTCTTTGTCCCCCATTTGTTCTGTACAACATGAGCGTCATTCGTTGTTTTTGTCATAAAGAAACCTACCATGTAGGTGAACGTTTATCTTACAATTCACATGGTAATCTGCTGTGTCAATAGAATTGTCGAATGCTTGACCTGTGACTTAAGTTGAATTGCATGTTTTGCCAGATTATTGGTCATCTATTATCTTCGACAAATTTATCTCACCAGCGTATCCATGCATAGTTTGCCGCTATTGCGGTGGGTATATTAATATTTTTATTGTTGATGATGGCAAGCAAGGACCGTGGATTAAATAGATGTTACAGATCAGGTCGAGAAAGAAAATAAAGATCAAGTTGGGGAAAAGTATCGACCCGTGTTGGGTTGACTTTCCAATTTTAACCTGTGCTTGTGTTTTGATTTTTCGTATTTTTTTATAATTAAATATTTCTAACTTTTGAATATTTATTTTTAAATCAGTCAGGAATAAGGCCTAATTGGATTAGGATAAATTAATGTGATTTAAGTTGGAGTTTTTTTTAAAAAAAAAATTAACAGAAATCCACTAAGCTCATTTTTAATATTGAAACAAAACTCCGTACCCAAATTTACCTAATAGCAAATTAGGGGGAAAAAATCCAAAATACGACCTAAACCAGAAAACAATCAGAATCTCTAAGTTTGAGCTTCTAAAACAAACATCGTGATGCTACCCGAGCACTGAACATCCAGAATATGATAGATGACGAATCAGTTATTTAAGGCATAGATAATGTATCCTCGATCAAACACTCGTGTTGTTCGAGCTAACTTGGCCAGATCGAGCACTCATATCTGAGGTCTGCCTGCTTTTAATTTTTGACGTAACTTTTGAATACCGCTGTACCATATAATATTGTTCTTAAAGAATTAAATATGTGCTAGGAGCAAATATACATAACTGAAAATATCATATAATATTGTTCTGAGGCCTGCCTGCGACAATCTGTTAATTATCCGTTCATGAAAAAATAAATAACGTTATGTCCATGTTAATAGAGTTAACGGACCGTCACAGATATGATCAAATGTGTGTTAGGGGCAAATATATAGGACTGAAAATATTGAAATAAAACTTATGGACTGAAGTCCGAAAAATTTAAAATTTATAGGACTTCGATTGCACTTCTCCCCAATTAAATCTATAAACTATCAAGTATAAAATTATTAGAATGTACCTATGCAAAATTATAATAGGTAGGGTTGTTCATTGGATCAACCCGACCCAATGAACCCGACCCGACCTATTTGGGTTGGGTCGGATACAATCTAATCAAACCCGACTATAATCGGATTGAGTATCAAGTTTTAGAATTTGATACTCGACCCGAGATTTGACTTGGTGATCCAATTATTTATAATTTTTTAATTATTTTCAAAATATTATATTAAAAAATATTTATTTTTAAAAAAAATATTTATTTTAAAAAATATTTATTTTAAAAATAATAATTTTAAAAAAAAAATATTATTAAAAACTTATTTTTACCTAATCGGATAAACCCGACCTAACCCGAACTAGGTCGGGTTGGATTGAGTTTGAAATGTGAAAAATTTTGAACCCGACCCGACCCAATTACATTTGATTGGGTCGAATCAATTTTTTTTCTAAATCCGATCCGACCCGTGAACAGCCCTAATAATAGGGCACCTTTTTAGTGCAATGTCACTTCCTATTCGAATAAAACATGCCGTAACAAAACATTTATGCCTAAATATTTTTTGTAGCACATATCCATCAATTTGTTGGGACTGGTCTAGTCTGGATCAAGGGAAATATTCTATCATCAAATCCATATTGAATGTGAAAATGAACAAGTATCATATCACCTTTTTTTCAAGGGAACCTGGTAAGCCCAGGGGCATCTCAGTAGAACTATAAAATGAAAACTAACAAAGGTGTTTAGAGGCTACAAAGGTGACTAATTTCACCCTCACGAACTTGATATTATAGGACCAGTATCACTCAACCTAACTAAGAGAAAGATGTATTCATAAATAAAAGATGTGGGAAGTGGGAACTCAACCAGGGAAATAAAGAAGACATTTAATGAATTTTTGAACAAAACAAGACTAGTTTATATATTTTCATGCAGTTGGACCCAAAACTTCAGGATGATGACAATTGAAATATACAACATACACAAAATCTTCAAATTCTATGTCCAGCCATTATCTCAGCCCTCTGATACCACCAAAGATTGAGCTTCGGCATCATCGACCTTCATGCAGATCCTCAGAAAAGACTGCTGTTCTGGAAATGTTGTCATTATCAAAAAGGCTTAGACCTGAGAAAGGACCAGAAGAGAACATTGATGAAGTGGCGTCTGATTCATAGGTTGTGGAAGATTGCTTATTTGGATGAGCTGATGGAGTAGGCAGGGGATCCTGGTATTCTGCTACACGTTGAACCATTTTAAGGGACTGCACCACTTCCCCCATTGTGGGCCTTTGATTCGCTTCATGTGCAACACAAGCTGCTGCAATGGTGCAAACTCGCACAAAATCATCCTTTGGGTACTTACCTCCAAGCCGGGGGTCTGCAAGCTCCTCTAATCTGTTATTGTCACGAAGGATTGGCCGTGCCTGAAAGTAACAGGATGTATGAATAAGTTTATTCCTTTTTTTTAGTTTCACTCATTCATTTGATATATTTTTGTAAGTACTGTTAACTTTATTCTGTCTTTGTTGAGGTGGTTATACTTATGCAAGCTAAATTAATAATGGAAAAAATTACTCGTGTTAATTGGGGAAACATTACAAAAAAAGATTAGTTAAAGCTGCTATGAAGAACTTCTCCTTTGCATAATATCCTTCCAAGAATATTGAACTACTGGTAACAACTTTTCTTCAAAATACTATTTCTTCACTTGAATATATACATATACATAAATCATGTAAACAAATATAGTCATGTGAATTTACCAGCTAAACCATTAAGATTCACTGATTCAGATTTAAGTTCAATGTAAATGGTGAAAAATCTAACCCAAGTAACAAGATTTTCCTGGCCAGATGGCTGTGACATATCAACAGGTCTTCTTCCTGTCAACAACTCAAGTAGAACTACTCCATAGCTGTACACATCACTCTTTACTAACAGATGTCCTGTCATGGCATACTCGGGTGCTACATACCTGAAACAATATGGGTTTTAAGGATGTCATTGCATAGGCATAAACAATGTTAACTTGAACTAAAGAAATTGAGTAGTCACCCGAATGTTCCCATGACACGTGTTGAAAGATAATTTACACGACCTTCAGGTGCTTGCTTTGCTAGACCAAAGTCAGAAACCTTGGCATGGAAGTTGTTCTCTAGCAATATGTTGGATGCTTTAAAATCCCTGTGGATCACACAAGGCTGAGAATCCTCATGTAAGTATGCTAACCCTCTAGCAGCATCGAGGGCAATTTTCATTCTAGTATCCCAGTCTAAAGGACAGCTTGCACCCAAGGGACCTGAAGAAAAAGCAATTATTAGCATCACTAGTACACTTAGCCTGCGTGTAAAAAGAAGTCAAATTTCAACATGAAAAACTCTGAATTAAACTACAGTCTGGAACTAAAATACCATGAAGCCAGGACTCCAAGCTTCCATTTGGAACTAGCTCATAGCAAAGGAGATTCTGTGATGAGTCGCGGCTGCTGTAGTAACCAACAAGTTTCACAAGATTTCTATGATGCAACCTGCTCAACATCTCAACCTCAACCAGGAATTCTTTATCTCCCTGGTGCCCTCCAGTGGAGAGCTTCTTGATGGCAACAGCAGTCCCATCGTTCAATACACCCTTGAAGACACGACCAAAACCACCTTCCCCAAGAATGCTAGCAGGCTCAAAATTGTTTGTAGCCACTTTTAGCTCTTCGTATGAAAGGAACCGCGTACTGGTGGGATTGGGAAGAGACCCTTCCACAGAAACTGCATTTGCAGTCCTTGTCTTTACTGCAAGGTTAAATTTTTGTTTATTTATACAAAAGTAATCATTGAGCAAGAAACGTAACTCAATATTGTATAACTTGGTAAAAACAGAACAGAAGCTGCTATAAGTTATGAATAACAAAACTTTTGTTTTGTCTATATCCAAAGACTTTGGCATTATATTTGAACAAATATGTTAACCTCTCTTATTGGTAATTGAGTCAGTTACATCCAAAGCATCCAGTAGTCATCTTCCAGAACAAGGTCATGCCATGAAGTTTTTTATGTGATGGAACTGAATGCTGAAGGATAAGTTAATACTTAATAATTTATTAGATTTTAACTTCAAGAGTATGTATATCATAGAAATCTGAGAAACTAAAATACTATTTGGGGATGGGAAACAGCAAGTATACCAACGCTTATCCTGCCAATATTAAGTGCTAGCAATTGTGGGTCTCGTACTCACATCCACATGTAACATATGTCAACTATCAAATAGAAAACATTAAAATTTGTTTTTGTGTGATTTTGGATATACAAACTAGAAAAAATAATTGAAGATGAAAATTAACAAAGTCAAAATCACTCCATAAGTGCACTGTAAAGAGAAATTCATTAAATCTCATTTCCTCTCATAATTCTCTAATATTTAAGTCCTGTTCATTTCTTCTTCATAACTTCAGTTAACAATGACCTTCATCAATAAACACTCTTATTAGAATTTTGATTGATAATTATAGTATGGAAGAAGCTTCAAAAGACGACAAAAATATTTTCTTAAAGATATCCTTTATCTTTTTGATGACAAGCCATGATAAGATCGCTTCTTTCTTACCTAAATTAAAAGGCTTATTAGAGAAATAACCTCTCTTCTTGCATGATAAAATTTACACTAACCCTCTCAAGAAACCCATAGCATAAGCAGTCACATAACATTAGCATGTCCTTATATCGTTCAATCAAATTTCACGTTTGGCAAAGATGTGTAAGAAAAACCAATCTGCATCTGCATAAACACAATCACTTTGCAACATTTGCATATAGTTCAGCTCTTCCTGGATCGCATTTTTTATCTGACATCTATTCTAGAGTTCAAGCATTCCAAATTTCCATATATTATCCACAACTTTGTACCGGATGTGTATCAATTGACTGACGCATATAAGTTTAAACATCAAAATAGAACTTAAAACATACCTGCTTCTTCAGCTGGAACCTCCTTTGCTTTGCTAGATGTACAAGAACAAATTACTAACATGACTAAGGTAAAAACAATCAGGACACTGATGCATATCCCAATAATTATGAAAAAGCTTAAACGGCTGTGGTCACCAGTATCATCCTTTGTTACAGAGGTAGGCAAATAAAGCACTGTTGGTGGCGAAGCCACGGGTGATATAGCCCGAGAAGGAGCTGAACAAGATTGAACAGTAAATCATCATTTCAGTAGATAGTATCTAGGAATATAGACTTTTTTCTTAGTAAGACATCAATAACTTTTACAACATGTTGAAACTCTATTCCCAGTAGAAAAGTTTGACACCTAAATGAAGATAGACGTACATGGATAATGCCTCATCTTAGTAAGTATATGCTAATTACAACAATGAAAAAAAGTTCCAAAATTAAGATATTAGCATTCTTTGATCTTTCTGTAGGCTTTGTTTCCGAAAAGCACTTCTGTGAAGTTGGAAGATCCATTTTTGCATATTAGACTATATTACACAAAAGCATAGGTAAAATGGAAATAGAAGCATATTTGAGTCAAGATTCAGATGCTCTGCACACTCATGATCCACTTTTTGCAGATTAGACTCTATTATATAGAAGAGTAGATGCAATGGAAACAGAAGCACATTTGAGTCAGGCTTCAGATGATCTGTGCACTCATGGTACAAGGTAAAGTAGCCAAACAAACTAACACCACAGTTTTAACATCACAGGAGATATTAGACCTACAATCAACTAGTCTATTTCTTCTAACTAGCAAAAACAACTAACAATCAGTTAACATCAAACAAAAATAGATGTTCATTTGCATTAGCTCCACTTATGTCTTGATGTTTTACACTTATACTTCAACCAATGAAGGTGAGCAAAAAAATGCAGAAAAGCCAAGTATATCTTGGCAGTGAAAAATCAGGAAATTAGGTCAAAATAGTAAAAGCTATACCATGAAACACAGATATGCTATTAACATTTGTTAAGAGAGTCATCTCCTGCACTCATAATATTCCATATCAACCTTCCTTAGATGATTTTAGCAAGCTAGTTGCAAATTTTAAGCATTAAAATATTGTTCTTTATTCCTTGTGGATTTACCCAAGCACACTTCCTGAAACAAAGGGACCTATTGTATGTTCAGTGCGAATCGTCTTTTTCACATGTACACAATTTAACTTCCACGCTTAAGTGGTTCAAAAATCTTGATATATCAAGATGGAGCCATTATATCTAGGAGAAGCTGTCAAAACGAAATCAAAGATACTATGTTTTTTTTTGGAAAACTAAACAAAAAATGCATAACCTACTTCTGTTCCACAAAAACAATTTTATGGCTATTCAAACATTATAAAACTAGTTGTTACAGTTTAATACCACAGTAGCAAATATGCCAATTAGGTGCATTGAGTTTAATGAATCACGTGTTCCTTAGTTGATTCATGCATGACTTATTAAGTGCAAACTTGTTATATTATTCTTTACAATTTTCTTTTTTACGCATACTTAGTTGTTCCACATGATACTACTGCCCACTAGAGGGGGGAAAATGGACAATATATAACAAGTTCATAGTTCAAAGAAAGATTTATGCTTAGTAAATGAAAAACATAGAAGCTCACAACTAATAAAACTCTTAATTAATTAATAAGCTATGTGTAGATAAACTTAGAACGGATATAATAACATGAATATATCTAGAATTACCAGGAGGAGGTGCAAGTGGCCTGAACCAAGTCAAATTAAGAAGTTTATAGTCACCAACTACATAAGGATTGATCCGAACCCTATGCAGTGCAAGTGAAGAATTCATTGCGACAACTTGGTTAGCAGAGAAACTTATCCCTGTATGTGGGGCAATGTCCATTGTGATATTTAACCCAGAAGCACCAACAACATAGAAATTATTAATCACAAACTGATCAATGTGAAGCTCAAGTTGATAAGCCAGTTCTTGAAGAAACTCATTGCTCCAATTTGAACTTAAAGAAACATTCTGTAGAAATAGCTCAACTTTCACTGGGTACACACAATGACAATCTGGACTACCTCGTTTTGGCACCATATTTGGCTCACAACATTCTGCTCCAAGGAGACAATATTAGAAATGATTATATCAAACATGATAATTACTGAAAAAGAAAAGTGCATAATATCTTAGTCATGAAATGATGAAAAGAAGAATAGTCAGATTAGAGACCAACTCCTACTCTTAAAGTTAAAATTGGATGTTCACATAAAGATCTCACTAACTTCATACCAATCACATTTTAGCAAATTCTCTGTTAATATAACTCTTAAGAAGAGGTGCATGCTATGAGGATGAAAAAATAGAAATAAGCCTGTGCTAGTATCAAGAGAAATCTACTATTGCAGCTTCAGCAAGAATATAAAACAGGTACTCAGGAGAAGTGTGTTGTGTGAGTTAACTTCATCAGTGAACTATAAAGGAACTAACCTAAACTATCCAATTGGATTGTTTAAATAGAAACCGAAATACAAATCTAACCAGTTTGAGGAGACAATGGTGGTTGTGTGAAGCCAGAGGGAACTGAGCTTGAGTTTGAATGTGCTGGAGGAGAATATCCAACAGGTGAAGGTGTAACGGCCAAATCTGCAGGATGACTTTTGTTGTGTTGCAATGATGGATTTACTAAAGTTGACAAATTTGAAGCAGGTGGACTGCCAGTGGTTAGCAAGCTATAATCAGTTGAAGCTATGTTTGGCATTGATGAAGCTGCAGCATGCTGAAAAGAGTACTTCCTGTGTCTATTGAGAGGAGGAAGACTATCTGGGAAATGAATTTTTGATGACGTGAACATGGAATGGACTTGATTCCAGCCACCTAAAGGAGCAGCAGCTGGAGGTGTAACCACTGCTTCGGATATATGACTTGCAGGTTTCGCGTCCGCGATCAGATCCAAACATACTACCATCAACAATAACAGAAACGACAGATTTGGCAATCCTTTGTATAATCCTACAAGGCAGAAATTTAGGCCAAATTCAGTTCTATCGAAGACCAGCTGGGATGATAAAATGCATTAGCTGGCTTTTGTTGTAATAATTAATGAAGATCAAACTTTCCAAAACTGAAATTGCTGACCAAAAAGGTAACCAACCAAACAGATTTGGCATATGTCTTCTAAGTTTGACATCCAGGAAATTGCTTTCTTAAATATAATAGTAATCTACAACAATATGCCAAAAATTTGATCAGACTAAAAGCTGACTAGGAAAGGAAACATCGAACAGCAACCTCCATAATATAATCCTGGAATTCATGTAGGTGTAGATTTTTGGGAAGGAAGTTCATTTTAACTTTGCCAACAAAAATTTCAGTGTACATATAGGTTAATTCAAGGAATCACAACTCTAGAAGCTGGTTGAATTCTTCAGCAACCCAACCCACCGCCATTACACACCGCACTCAAAAATTAGCTGCAATTTCTCACTTGAACACTCTCAAAAAGTGATCTTTTTAGCTATGACCTCTTCAAACCAGATCAACTCAAGAAATCACTACAGTAACAAGCTCCAATGTACCTCTACAGTGAGAAATCCACAGCGCTCGCTGCAAGCCCCCCATCGCCGATCCCGATCGAACAAGAGCAACGCGGATCCACTGAGCTCGGTGGCGATCGTTTCGGCGAGGAGAGGGGAGCGCATGGAGGCCCGAGACCGGCGCAGGCTAGGATCGGCAGCAGCGTGCCTGGCGACCCTATACGGATCGATAGGGGGGAGAGATCGCGCGACGCGTAGCTCGACAGGCTCGATAGGTCGACGCAGAGCTCGAGGAACAGGGTGGGATCGGAGATCGCCAGTCCATGGAGGGGATTCCGATCCGTAGGCTGTTAGGGTTTTTGGAGCCTCGTTGGCTTTGAGCTCCGTTTCCTTTTTGCGCCTGAACTTTTTTCCCTCTTTTCCTTTTTCTTTCTTTTTTTATAATAATAATAATAATGAGGATAGCAAGAAGAGGAACGACAACAACAAAATAAATACTAATATTAGTTTTTTATTCTTATGTAGTTAGTAGTTCACAGTAGTAGTAGAAGAGCTAGTTGTTGATTCACCCTCTGCTTTATTCAATACACACCTTACAAATTCTCATAATACGCCGACCTTTTACATATCTGCCCCTGGAAAATTTAAAAACAATTTTTTCAAAAATTGAAATGCCAACTAATCTATTTTTGTAAATTTTACATGCTAGAATTAAACTTCTAATAAATAGACAAATATAAAGCTATTATTATGGTGGAATTATTAATTTAATAATTTTTTAATGTGAGGATATATGGGCTTCATTATCCTCTTTTCTTTAGGCCATCTTAACCAGTAGCCAACAATCCTAAAAGGCATTCTTTAACCAATTAGATATTTTTAATATATTATAGTAATTTTAAGTAATCAAATAGTTTTTATAATTATTTTACAGAAATGTATGCAATTTTATATATATGTGCTAAAGTTAAAAATACTAAACCAAGGAATATAAGAGGCAAAAATGGAATTGTTAAATCAATAATTCTGGGGTAGAAAATGAATTGCCGACTTAGGTTGGAGTGAGCTGAAAATTGAAAATAATCAAACAGAAAGGAGTTGGAGGTTGGTAGTGATCCAGTAATGAAGCATTTAATTCTTGAAAGTGATGTGTTAATGGTCAGCCTTAGCATTGATCCTGTTCTTGCAGACAATGAAGAAGCCCTGTGTCTCAGGGAAACAATTTAGTGTTTATTTTTATTCTTATTGGAGTATTTGAAAAGGTGTTGATTTAATTTTGATCATTTATTTATATATCAATGGAGTAGAAATCATTAACTAACCCTCAAATTAGAGATAAGTCAATACTAAATTAAATTGTTTATGTAAAACAATTTTAAAACAATTATGTGTAAAAAAAAGGACTATGGTTTTAAGTGTTAAATATAGAAAACAATTGCAAATGCATTGTACAATTTACCTAAATATATTAACCTTTGAGCAACATTAGATCCACTAGTGGAAGCCTTATCCACAAAAGAAAAAATTAATCAATTCAAGATCCAACAATTTCAAAGTAGGGGAGCCTAATCTATTACTTATTTAAAAATTATTTCCATCCATCCCTACCTTCCAAAGAAACCCAAGTCAAGGAGGGAGACAAAAAAAAATGATACCTTGGAGTCTAATGCTCTACTTGTTGTCCCTATAGTATTCTTTTTATTATACTCAAATATTAAAAACTCTTAGCTTGTGTTGGATTCTAATGGTGGATTTCATAAATCTCTCCCTTGATTGAGAGTTTGGATATTAGCTTATCATATCAAAATATAAAAATATTTAAATATTATATAAAATTTATAAAAAGCTGAATAATAAAGTTATTATTGAAATCTATTAAAACTCATGAATTGATTAAAAAAAATGGATAACCTGAATGTTTCATCATTTTCTGATATATATTAGCTCGATCGGACTAATGATATTTTTGGCTTATGATCGAAATTGACTTCGTTGCATTTATATTTGAACTATTTTTAGGTAGAGATTTTTTTATATTTGGTTGCTGATTTTTATTTATTTATTTTTCAGTGATATCTATGTCATTTTTATAAGTACCTATAGAATTGAGAATTATATAATCAAATATCTATAACGCCCACTTAGATACGAGATGCCCCATTGAACATGAGCTAACATGGAATCGATTTTATTTTAATTATATTGGACTATTATTTAATAGCTAGAGTGAGAGGTTCAACTTTATGCAAGGAATCAAATTTAAATGCCATTAAACTAACACGATAAGATATATTTTATATGTGCAATAAATAAAAAGTAATAATAAGTGGGCCCTAATTGTTACTCATAGCTATTACTACTAGTGTGGTCCCTCAGCCTCAAACATATTGGGTTATTGTATGGGTGTTTGTTATTGGGTCAGTTAAATAATTACATCATTTTTTAAAAAATAAAAATAAAAAATCATAATATACGATCATATTAAAAATTAAATTTTAAATTTTTACAATACGTTTATAATCAACTGTGGTATTCTCAGTTAGACAATTAGATTAAATTTTTAAAATTACATTTTTAGAAAAAAATATTTTATTTAATTCGAAATGAATTCTTTATTTAATATAAGAATATCTGATGTGCTTATTATATATCTAAAATAATTAGTAAATGTAATTATGGTAAAACAAAATAGCCTGTATTTTTTTATAGATCGAACAAACGTTGTCTCATTGATCAGTATAGAATGAGTAAATAGAAAAATTGCCGACAACAATTTGATTAATCAAATTTCGGACCAAAATATGAACTGCAGACATTGTTAACAAGCTTACAATTTTGGCAGTTGGGACTTGGGATTCTACGAAGGAAAATTGTAAAGGTCAAACTGGAGCCGGACGAGCATGAGAACGTTGACCATTACGAGGTCAAGTTAATTAGGTAGCATCAATCGCATGACAGTGATCAAATTTTGCGACTAACTTGTGATATAGAATATTTGATCATGCCCTCAAAAAGTAGAGAATAATATTGTTATAAAAAAATTTAAATATATTCATAAAAGTAGGCAAATTTCTTCGCGTGAAATGATGGAATTGTGTTACCAAAGAAGGGATTAAATTGTAATTCTTTAAACTTAATGGATCAAATCGTAATAAATACCAAAAATTATGTAGCATCGATATTTACTCTAATTGTTAACCAAATACAAACTTGATATTCATTTCAATTTTTAAAATAACTTGATATTCATTTCAATTTTTAAAACAACTTAATCATCGTAGGATCATAAGTATCAGACAGTAGCATACGAAACAAAAGAGTTATTTTTTAAAAAAAATTGAGATAACAACACATTCATAATATTTTTGTATTTAAATTAAAGAAGTCGGAATAAAGAAAAGTAATATGCGCGATAATTTTAATTCATATTAGATTTAATAAATTTATTATTAATATATATTAATATTTAAAAAATAATATTATGAAAAAATTATGAAAAAATATAAAAAATATTTTGTTATAAATTACATAAAACTTCTTTGTATATAATATTGGGTAATTACCTGAATAGACCATGAATTATGTACTTTATCTCAAATCTATTCTGAACTTTGACTTCTCCAAATTGCATCTCCAACTATCACATTTGTATCAATCACATCCCTCCGTTAAAATTTCGTCAACTATCATGTTAATCCTGTGACATGGTATGCACACGTGTATTAAAAAAATAGTTTTTTTACATGATTAAAAAATTATTATTTTTCAAACTTTATTATTTTTGCTTTTTTTTTTTGCCCCCGCGTGATTTATTTCTCACCAATTAGGGGTGAGCATCGGTTCGGTTCGGTTAAAAACCGAACCGAAAATTCGGTTAATCGAACCGAACCAAAGAAAAAAATTTAACCGTTTACCGAACCGAAAAAATTCGGTTAATTCGGTTCGGTTCGGTTAATTTGGTTCGGTTAACCGAAAAGAAAAAAAATTCAAAGAATGGACTCAAACTCAGCCCACTGAGAAATTAGATTTAATTTTTACCCTTCTAACCATCTCAGCAAACATTACTATCAATTTATATATAAATTCTTACACCTATTATATATATATACCGAATGTTAAATAAATATTATTACACTTCATGGGATTCGAACCCGGGCAATGGAAAGCCAATATCTAACACTTAACCACCAAGACAAATACCAACATCTAATATATGTTATTATATATATATACATATATATATATATATATACATATATATTCGGTTAATTCGGTAAATTAACCGAACTGTCGGTTAATTTACCGAACCGAACCGAAAACCGAACCCAAAAATTTCTTTAACCGAAAACCGAACCGAAATTAATTCGATTAATTCGGTTCGATTAAATCGGTTTCGGTTCGATCGGTTTCGGTGAATCGGGAAAGTTTGCTCACCCCTATCACCAATAACCATGTGTCCTCCCCATCCTTCCCACTCAAAGCAACGAAGCGCATGGCGCCGCCACGCGTCGGCACCGCAATGGCCACCCTAGCTCCGGCAAAGGAGGCGGAGGATCCAGTCTCTCCAGTGGGACCTAGCAAACAAACGACCACATGGATTACCCCATCGACGCGGCAGCTGTGATGGGTGGCGGAGCGTGTAGATGAGTCGAACAACAACAACAGCTTCCGACGTCGACGACGACGCCGTGCCACCCGTGCCATATATGATTTCGTCGGCGACGCTGGCGCTGAACACCGCCGCCGCGTCCCGCTCGCCATCCTCGCCACTCTCTCGTATGGACTCCTCCACCTCGCTTGGGATGCGTTGACGACGAAGGAAGAGTGGGATGTGTTGCAGGAGAGAGACCTCCACCTCGCTTGGGATGCGTTGACGATGAAGGAAGAGTGGGATGTGTTGCAGGAGAGAGAGAGAGTTCTTAGGCGAGTAGGGAGATTTCCCAATCGGGAAACTAATTCCCGATTGGGATAAAGTTAATTCCCAACCGGGTAAACGTGATCCCAGTCGGGTCAACCTCCTATGCTCTTTTCCAGTGCCGCCCCTACCTCTCCGCCTCCGACTGCATCGCCTGCCTCTCCGTCGTTGAGGCTCATATCCGCCGATGCGGTGTCGCCAAAGGTGCCCACGTCATCTACGACGGCTGCACCCTCCGCTACGAGAGCGTAGCCTTCTTCGACATTGTGGTCGTTGGTAGAGTAGGCGTCTGTGGCAACGCCACCATGCACCTAGGCGACCGGGTTCCACGACACGGTGAAGGTGCTGCTGAGCGATCTGAGCACCGCCACGTCGAGGATTGAGGGGTACTTCGCGGCGGTAGTGAGGGATGGGTTCTTCGCGGTGGCGCAGTGCGTGAATACGGCGACCGAGCAAGGGTGCGCCGCCTGCCTCGCGTTGGGAGGGACAAACATTTTGTCGTGCCTGCTGGCAGCAGATGGGCGGGCGTTGGACGGCGTGTGCTTCATGCGGTACTCTCACAAGTCCTTCTTCCCGGCCAATCAAACGATGGATCTCTCCTCTTTCTTGACTTCAGGTGAGCGAATTATATTAACAAATTCTCTATGAATTGCTGTAGGTCAACCGCCTTGGATTGTTGGGAATTAGAAAACACATGCATGAATAAAGTTTGCACTCCATTATTTCTTTTCTTCTTTAATATTATATAGAAGTATATCGATATTTTTACATTTGATTTGATGATGGAATTAATAGGGAAGTCAAGCAAGAAGCGAGCCATAATTGGAGGAGTTGTGGGAGGAGTTATTGTAGTTGTATTACTTGTAGGGCTTATAGCACTGCTGTTGATCAAAAAGTCCAGAGATGGACAAAATCTTCGGAAATGTTCGAAACTGATATGTTACTTTCTCATTAATTAAATCTTTCTGATCTTCTAATTAGAATTTGATCTTTCTGATGGTTAGATATATATCGTATATCATATCCTTTCAGGAGAATATATATCAGGCATGATGCATGATTATGCATTTAATTAATGAAATAAGAATTGGTCTACACGTACTCATATATACAAGCTCTTGTTGTTGATTGGTAGAATGCACGGCAGTTCCATCTTCTACGGCTCCCCATCTCCACGCGTCAACATTGAATGCCTCTGCTCTCCGTGAGAACGACCAAGTATTCCCCGACGATGATGAAGATATCGCGTAGCGAGGCTCCTTAGCATTCATGTCACTCCTGCTCAATGTTCGGCAACGACGCCCTCGTGTCTACTGCCAAATTGTAAAAACCTTTGCTGACTGCAACGCATTCTTCTCTCTCTCTCTCTCAGGCTCCTTAGCATTCATGTCACTCCTGCTCAATGTTCGGCAACAACGCCCTCGTGTCTACTGCCAAATTGTAAAAACCTTTGCTGACTGCAACGCATTCCTCTCTCTCTCTCTCTCTCTCTCTCTCTCTCTCTCTCTCTCTCTCTCTCTCTCTCTCTCTCTCTCTCTCTCTCTCTCCATGCAACACATCCCACTCTTCCTTCTTCGTCAATGCATCTCAAGCGAGGTGGAGGAGTCCATACAAGAGAGTGGCGAGGATGGCGAGCGGGACGCGGTGGTGGTGTTCAGCGCCAGCGTTGTCGACGAGATCATATATGGCGCGGGTGGCACGCCGTCGTCGTCAACGTCGGAAGCTACTGTTGTTCGACTCATCTACATGCTCCGCCACCCACCACAACTACCGCGTCGATGGGGTAATCCATGTGGTCGTTCATTTGCTGGGCCCCATTGGAGAGACTGGTGCCTTCGATCGCCTCCTCCGCCGGAGCCAGGGTGGTGCAGGTTGGCCATCATGGTGCCGGCGCGCGGTGGTGCCCTGTGCTTCGTTGCCTTGAGTGGGGAGAATACATGGATATTGGTGAGAAATAAAAAAGCACACGTGGACAAAAAAAACAAAAAATAAAGTTTGAAAAAAACAATTTTTTAATCAGGTAAAAAAATATATTTAATACGCGTGTGCATGCCACGTCACAGGGTTAACGGGGTAGCTGACGAAATTTTGACGGAGGAATGCAATTGATACAAATGTGATAGTTGGGGATGCAATTTAGAGAAGTCAAAGTTCATGATAAATTTGAGACAAAATCCATAATTCAAGATATATTCAGGTAATTGCCCTATAATATTTGTAGTTTTTTTCTCGATATGATCTTTTGAATTACAAATTGAGACTTTTAAATTTTTCCTATTGGTCACCCTGGACAATGCGACATAAAGTTATTCATGAGTGAATACAACTTTTTTAAAAAATACTAATATTTGATAGTGATTGGCCCTAACTTTTATTGATAGTCATCGTATAAAAAATTATCTCATTTAAAATTTAAATGACACTCTTGGATCTGATGGTATTAACGACATACATGAAATGAATATCTTTTCTCTGCAATTAGTTCTAGAAATAATCATGAATTCAATGACTCAATTTTCAAGTTTTGTTAACACCAATCGTGTTTCATTACATAATCTGGCAGATGAATCGATATTTCTTGACAAACTAATAAAAGTCTCAACTTTTAATATCAAAGAATGATTAGAAACGCCACAATATTTGATGCGATTCAAGAAGTTTGGTATATTAATCTGATCCAACAAACTTCCTCCAGAATATGATAAACATGTGTTATCTGAGCTCAAAAATATCGCCGACTCTTTTTTATTTAGAGAAATCATATAGTCATTAATCGTTTTAATCATATTCAGATTGGGAGTTAATATAGCTCTTTGTTGCAAATATTATAAAAATTGTCATTTGTTATAAGTTCAAGATAAATTGCATCAACAATAGCAACAATATGATCACTTGCATCCAAAATCGAGTTATCATTTGGAATTCAGACTACCCTATAACTATCACTAGGATCACCTATCTTTTCGTCACTGATCGACAATGTCCAATTCGAAAAACTTTTCAAATCATTTGTATTGTCATCATAGTTGTTTACAGTGAAACACATATTTTTAGTTAGCTTCAAAACCTCATAATTGTCCCATAAGTAATACGAATCAAGTGCAGCATTGACAATACTTTATATGTTTCCCTTATGAATAAAACATACTAATCATAATAAATATATATAATAAAGATATAGATTTCGTACCTTCCGTTTTAACGCTTGCTTTATCAAATAAAGTATGTCTTTGGTTAATAATTTCAAAGTGTCCTCCCAACCGAATTCTAGTCTAGACATCAAGTTTGATAAATAATAAGGGTTATGTAGTAAATAATTTTCTAAGAGAAAAACATGATCTTATGCACTTTACTTTTTTAATTGCATCTACATATTATTTGTCATCATCAATCAACCCTAAAGTATAGCATGCATCTTTGAAAGTTGGATAAACAATTTACCATTGACAGTTCTAATATCCTCAAAAGACGTTGTACTCCTGACAACGTTCAGTAAAATTCTCAAATAGTATAACTCACCTATTCTCAGGGGAACAAATTATTCTTCCAATCGAAAATTGATTTGTCTCTCTTTGAGTCCAACATCTAATGTTTTGCTTTCATGCATACAATAAAGGAAATTCAACATACGTCAAGCTTTTTGCCTCCGAAAAATATTTGGTAGCTTCGAACCAAACTGAAAATTGAGACTCATTAATTGTTGGCCGATTTGTCACTTCAGATATTGGATCGTCATTATTAAAACTTACAGTCTGTTCATTTGGAAGATGAAATGATAATTATCACATAGATGGATATTTGTAATGAATGTTGAAACTAAAAATTCTTTAGTTTGCTTCACACAGTGAGATATATATACAATCATAAAATATTTTAATCTCATCAATAGGAGCTTATATTTCAGACTGTGATACTAAGTCAACAAATGTGGTAGTGACACGATCATGACCTTTATTCACATATTTAAAAAAATATTTAATTGATCTCAATTTGTTGCACCATTCAACATTAATGTGTGCATCATTTTCAACAACATGTGTCTATTATGAGGGACAACAAAATGATTGTCCAAATAAATCTTCTCATTTTTAATTGTTCGGCCATTATCTCTTGTTCTATAAACTGGATACCTATCCACATCGATGATAAAAATATTTTGTTAGCTTCGAACCAAACTAAAAATTGAGACTCATTAATTGTTGGTCGATTTGCCACTTCAGATATTGGATCATCATCATTGAAAATTGTGTTTGTTCATTTGGTAGAAGAAACAACAATCATTGTATATATGGATATTTGTAATGAATGTCGAAACTCAAAATTCTCGAGATTGCTTTACACGGTGAGATATACATGCAATCATAAAATATTTTGATCTCATTAATAAGAGCTTGTATTTCAGACTGTGATGCTAAGTCAACAAATATGGTAGTGACATGATCATAACATTTATTCACATATTTAAAAATATATTTAATTGATCTCGATTTGTTGCATTATTCAACATTAATGTGTGCATCATATTTCAACAACAAGTATCTATTATGAGTGACAACAAGATGGTTGTCCAAATCAATCTTCTCATTTTTAATTGTTCAATCATTATCTATTTTTCTATAAACTGGATATCCATCCTCATCGATGATTATTCTATTTATAAATTTATTCGGAAAATATCGTAAACATCTATCATCTTGCATGCAATGAGATTTTTTCTATGCAACACCGTACGGGCCATGCATCATTAAATTTATGATTGATTTATAGTAATGAGGATCGATCGATTTCGCAGAGACACTCATTGATCATTTTGATGATTTTTAAGCCTTTCTTTTTTCTTCTCTAGATTCTTCTAAGACCATCATTGATTTGCTACCTCTCCACTTTGAATGTTATTTGGAATTTGTATGGTGTAATGCAAATAGACGGGATATATTGAGATAAAAATGAAGTTAAAGAGACCGAATATTTGAAATTTGATTTGCTACATTTACACCTATACATTGTGTATGTATTAATAAATATTTAACTAAAATTTAAAACAAATTAAATAATATAGTAAATAGATAAATCATTAATTAATTATATATTTTTATAAAATGATATTTTTATGATAGTTTAATAATATTTCCATAAGATATATAGTAACTGTGAAATATATATATATATAGTTGTATTTCTTACATTTCGTATTTTGATGAAATAAAATTTCTATGATACTTTAATAATCCTTTTCTAAAAAATATTTGTTAGTATTTGTATTAGTATTTTGATTAAAAAAATTATTTGTCTGATAATTTGTTAGTATTTTCTAAGATATATTAAGTAGACATTAAAAAATAATAAAATAAAATGTTACGCATTTTAATAAATCCAATAAAGAGAAACATGATTAAATTATTTGTATTTTTATAAAATAATATATTTCTAACATAATTTAATTATGTCATCATATGATATTATGAATAGGGAGAAATCATAATATATTCAGGTGTGATGGTGTATACCAAGAAGTTATCCCCAATTAAATCATTCTTATTTTTATAAATTAATATATTCTTAAATCAAATTTAATTTTGTTATAAAAGTACGACATAAACAATGTTATAAATTCAATTTTATAATAAATTAGATTTTTTATGCTTAGTTGTTATATGCGTAGATGATAATTTATTTTTACGAATAATATATTAAAAAATCACAAAGTTTGCAGAAATTTTACGTTCTACATGTGTTTTCAAATTTAGCTTGTAAATGCACAATATTTACTTCCGCTTATGCCATCTATCAAATCGTCATGCGCCGTCTCAACTTAGCTGACGTGGAGGAAAACGGTGCTTGCATGGCTGACGGCTTCATACGTGGTTGATGGCCTCACTTTTTTTTTTCTCTCTTTTCTTTTCTTCCTCCCAACTGCTGTCACTTTTTTTCCCATTTCTTCTTCTTCTCCATCCCAAATATCTGCGGCTCCTCCTCCTCCTCCATCCCAAAGATCTGCTGCTCCTACCGCCACGTCCATCTCCTCCACTTGCTCCCTCCCACTTCTTCTTCTTATTGTTCTACTTCTCTCCTCCTCCTCCTCCATCCCAAATATCTGCTGCTCCCACCGCCACGTCCATCTCATCCACTAGCTCCCTCCCACTTCTTCTTCTTCTTCTTCTTCTTCTTCTTCTTCTTCTTCTTCTTCTTCATCCCAAATATCTGCTCCTCCTCCTCCTCCATCCCAAAGATCTGCCGCTCCTACCGCCACGTCCATCTCCTCCACTTGCTCTCTCTTGGGAGGCAAAGAAGTGGTATTAGATGGAGATGGAGATGGATAGAGACCCGCCGTTGCTGATGACGTAGCTCCAGGGCGTCGCCATCATCTCGCTCCCCCCTCCCGATAACCCCTCCAATGGTAAGACCATTACTGCCATCACCCTCTCCGACTTGTCCCCTCCCCCGTCGCAGGTCATCCTCCTTGTCGCCCGATCTGGCATCATCCGCGGAACTCGTCCCTCCCTCTTCTCTCTTAGGAGAGCCATCGTCCATATCCTCGACGCACCTGCTCGTCATTTTCGACCTCTGGATCCGCCTCTTCTTCGAGGAAGATGGAGTTCCCTCTTCTTTTGAGCCTCCTCCTCCTCAACGCTTGCAGCTACTGCAACCACCTGTGCGGTCCGGGATGTGTGGAGGCAGCGAAGCTCGACAGTAAGGCAGAGCTACCGGGACATGGTGCTCTCCTAGTGCGGACAACGAGCTGCGCCTCTTGCTAGAGGACGAGTGGGCGGCGCGACACAGGGCTAAGGCGCTGCAGCCGCTCTGTCTGAGCCGGATGGAGTAGGAGGTGCAGGAACCTCCAGCGACGAAGGTGCAGCAGATGGGGAGCGGGCGGCAGGATCGACGTTGGCGTTGGCATAGACGTGGCAGAGGCTGGTTGTCATGCAGTTGAGAGGAGACTAGAGGAGGTTGGCGGTGTGGTCGAGGAACATGATGGTGTTGCTGCTTGTGAGGTAGGAGCAGCAGATCTTTGGGAAGAAGAATAAGAAGAAGAAGAATAAATGAAAAAAAAATGGCAACAATTGCGAGGAAGAAAAGAAGAGAGAGAGAGAGATAAAAAATATGGGGGGCATCAACCACGTATGAAGTCGTCAGCCACGGAAGTGTCGTTTTCCTCCACGTCAGCTAAGTTAAGACGACGCGTGACGATTTGGTAGATGACATAAACGAAAGTAAATGTTGTGCATTTATAGGCTAAATTTAAAAACGCGAGTAGAACGTAATATTTCTACAAACCTTGTGATTTTTTAGTCTATTATCCCTTTATTTTTATGAATAATATATGTTTTAAGTATTTGTTACTATATGTAATCGTATGCAGTCCAATAGATTGTGTATATATAATAACTTTTTATAGAATTTGAGAGGGTTACTATATGTACACAATCTATTAGACTAAATATTACTATACGTAATCGTATCAAAATAAAATAATATTTTTTTAACTTTATTAATGGCTCACTACAACTATCTCTTAAATTTTAATATATCTTTTTGATATTTAATTTTTAATCAACGTACTTTTAATCACGTCTGATGCTATTTTTTGATTTTTTTTATTTCAAAAAAATAATCTCTCCCTTTTAATTAAATATCCTTTCTTTTTTTCTCCTTTAATTAAATGTGATTTAATTACCAATGCACTATTTAATGCTTTTGTGTTGTTAAATATCAAGAGTACAAATTTTGCCATTTGCCTTAGTTATTATCCCACTTGACATGATAAGAAGTTCAGAATACTTTTTAAAAAATAATATATAGATAAGACAAACAAATGGTGAGCCCCTAGACTACTAGGTCCTTTTATCTTATTTTGGGGTATTTTTTTATTTTAATTAATTTATTGTTTTTATAATTAAAAAATTATTAACCCTCTCAAATTTTCTATAATTAGATGTTTTAAAAATATGTTATAGGATGTGTTTGAAATACTTCCAAAATTTTTCAAATATCTTTTCACTTAAGAAACCCAAATCAGATGTTTCAAACAGCTTCAAAAACCTCAACTTTAAATACTTCAAAAAATCTCAAATCAAACATAGTATATGATAATATTTGGTTGGATGAAATAGATGAAAAATAAAATACTATTCGTTATACCATACTTTTTTTCTTATTTAGTTGCAACTTATATAGACAATGAATATATAGACCATAAGGAATATATAATGAATAATTATTTCACATGCATAAGGAATATTATTCTTTACCTTAAAATAATAAATAGTATTCTTTATGATATTTTTTATTATTATTCTTCAATATTTATAATATTACACAATAATATAAAAAGTAAATTATTAAATTAATTTTAATAATTGAATATCATAAATAAATAATTATTATTTTATTATCAAATATTATTTTAATATTTATTTTTAAAATTCAATTAATTTTTATGAAAATAAATAAGTAATATTTTTTGTTATTTTGCATTAGTTCTTATTTTTATTATATTATTATTAATTATAATATTTATTATATTTTTTAAAAAGTATTTTAATTATTTTTCTCTTTTTTGTTTAATCCTAATGCCAACCAAATAAATTATTTATTTATTTATTATATTTTTTATTTATTTCCATTTTTTTATCTATTATCATTTTTTTTGCAGCACTTCTTATAATTTTATTTCATTCAATCAAATACTACTTTAAAATTCATATTCAATGTTCAAACGAATTTTATAAAATTTTGCACAGAAAATATGATTTCGCTGGATATTTCGAAAATTAGGGGGAAAAATGAGAGCGGAAAAGAAGAAATCAAATCCCCTCCAGTTATTAGACAAAAATACCTCTGTATTGTGGAAACGAACCAGGTGTCTCGCTTCTGTCTACGCTTTGGAATTCGGATAAGAGGCGAGCCGAGACCGAGAGTGATACCGTGATACCCCATGGCGATCGCAGTGGCGGCGACGACGCCATCTTCTTCCCCCGGCGCCTCCCCTCTTCAATCCCTTGCCCGAAGAAACCCTCCCCAAAACCTCCACCTTTCCTTTCGTAGCCCGCCCTTGCACCTCAATCCCTCTTCTGTTCCTTCTAAGTACATTCTCGCTCCGTTCTTCGTGTTGTCTTTTTTTCTCGAATGGATTTGGTCTCAGCCTTCACTTCCTTTTCTATCTTCCAGGAAACACAGTAGGCTCGTCTGCAGCTGGAGCTCTCCCGACGCCGTCTGTTCGTCCGGGTCTTGGGCTCCCGATCGAGCTCCGAGGAAAGGAGTCTGGTCTATTAGGTTTTTTCTCGCTTACCCCATGATCATGATTTCTTTCGCTCGCTTTTTTCTTGGATTTGTTAAAAGATTTGCCCTTTCTGGTTGTGATGTTGATTTGGATTTTATTTAGGGATGATTTGGTGATGCCGTCCCCCGTGGAGGCGCAAGGAGGGCAAGGGCCACCGCCTATGGTGCAGGAGCGGTTCCAGAGTGTGTTAAGTCAGCTCTTCCAGCATGTATGGATTTAGACTATTCTGTTGGCTGCGACTTCATTGATTACCTTTTTCATTCAGATTTATGATTGTCCCTGCAAGTGTACGAATTAAATGAAAATTGTGCTTGCAGAGAATTATTAGATGCGGGGGACCTGTGGATGATGACATGGCAAATATCATTGTGGCTCAGCTTCTATACTTAGATGCTGTTGATCCTACAAAGGTCTCTGATCATATTCTGCTGTTATTCAATGGCTATTTCCAGCTCGATTAATTTGTTTTTAAGTCGTTATTTTATGTGAGTCATATCCATCAAGAAGGGATCTCACTCACCTTCCTCAATCTGGTTTCCACCACTGGTGCGGCTCATCCATTCTTGGGCAAAACTCATAGATTTCTTCTTTATGGATATGAACTTTTAAAATGAAGTTTTTTGATGCTAGTACCATTTAGATGGATACACCTTATATTGGAAAACCGGTCAATAATTCTGAAAATTTCTGTATGATTAAACTATGAAAAATTGTTGACTTGCCCAGCATTAGATGCTCATATAGGTCTGGACCAAGATTCTTTAGCTTGAGGTGTTATGGCATACTTCAACCAATTATTAGAAATACACTAGCCGTGCCAAAGTGCTCTAAAATGCAGATATGAAAATCTTGCGGATAATATGTGGCTTCTAGTGAACTCCGATAGCAGATAGATATAGTATATTTCTGATACTGTTTGTTGTCAAACATCATCTATATCAAACAAGAAAGTGTGGAATGTGTATATACATAAATCTTTGTTACTGTGGACCTGATGATTTCATGCTATTTTCTCATGTCATCATTGAAATTTTAGATTCTAGCTAATAATATTAAGTTATTAACATGATCAGAACTAGATAAGTTATCTTCATCCTTCATATCATATGCATAACATTATATATTTGTGATGAAATATCTGATGATATACTTACCATTTTATTAGAATCTTGATCTTATTGCTCTTCAGTTTGTTATGTATGATGTATCTATCTTCTATTCGTTGTTCCTGAATTCTCCTAAGCTTTTTTGGCATTGCAATGGTCTTTATACTCCGTGAATTCCATTTTTTTTATATTTTCTTCTTTATTTTTGTTCATTATTAAGAAGTTAATCTTATGGAATCTTGCAAATATGATGACTTTCTCATAGAAACTGTGTTTTGTTGGCTTATAGGATATTGTCATGTATGTGAACTCACCTGGAGGATCAGTTACAGCTGGTAAAATTTCTGTCTTGTTCTGTGTGTCTTTGTTACTCTCTATTAATCAGCCAGGACATATTATTCTAAGACATAGGAGTTGTACTATTTATTTTAGGTATGGCAATATTTGATACAATGAGGCATATAAGGCCTGATGTTTCCACTGTTTGTGTTGGTCTTGCAGCCAGGTAATCATGTTTAGCATATATTTCTGGCTTTAATTTTATTTTCAAAAATCTGATTAGTTAGGTTGGCTTACCCACCCACACATGCATCATTTGTCTTTAAAACACTGATGCTGGTGATTTCATGATTCTGAACTTCTGAATACCATTGCAGACCACTTCATTCATGTAGGGGATCATTATTTTTGTCTAGGTACTTCTGAGAACAAATTAAGTTTCAGAAAGCAATTCGAAGAATGTTATTGGTACAGCTTAGAACTGAAGGACCATTAAGGTGTCTTAATGAATTATCTGAAATGGTCTAGTATATACTGCAGTTGAATATTTAGAAGATAAATTTCTGGTACCAAATAATAGTACATTAATATTTTGTTCAGTACTCTATATCTCTAAATTTTTTATCTAGTATTCTACGAGATACTATTTTCTGAATTGAGGAGAGTCGTCTATGTGTGTTCATTATCATATATGATGAACAAGGTTGGATGTCACTAAGCCTTTTTAACAAATGGTCCAGAATCATTCATGGTAGGATCATACCTGGACCATAACCACTTTGCGTATTTTGTCCTTGCTTTTAGTTTTATATTTGTTTCTGACCTTGTTCTTTCCTTCATTTTATTCTTCTATCATGATTTTGTAACCTGTGCAATTTTGCTGCCTACTTAATGATCTTTATCTTGACCACTGCCCACCAATTCTCTAGGTAGGTAGTTACTATTGGTAATTGTATGAATATGGAACCCTGAGAAAATTATCAAGTAGCATAAGTAATGCCCACAGAAACTGATGCAAATAATTATTTTCAAAGAGTGGTCTACTGTTTGAGTTCTGTGTTATACAAGTTATGTCTGCATATAACTTAGCTGGTTCTTTTGTAAATGTCATATCCCCTATATGCGCTCATATTACTAAACCTGTGGCCATCACTACACATGATCACACTTTATGTTGTTAATATCTAGTGATAATGAAAATTTTCTAGATCTGCTGGTGTGTTTATTTTAGCCTAGGTCATCATGGCCCATCTAGAATGAACTTATGATATAAGTTACTTCAGTCCTATGTTCTACTGCTTCATCAATGTTACCTTCATTGTTTCCGTATTATTTCCATTCTTAGGTTGATCATTTCTAGTGGCTAGAAAACTCACTCACTTTTGACATTGTTGTTTTCTCTTTCAGTATGGGTGCTTTCATCTTGAGTTCTGGTACAAAGGGTAACTCTTCTATTCTATGCTAGTAATAGGATTGTTCAGCCAGCATAACATGCTTTTCTTTTTCTTAAGTTTTTTTCCCTCTGCAAATGAATATAATGCAGGCAAAAGATACAGCTTACCAAATTCCAGGATTATGATTCATCAACCTCTTGGAGGAGCTCAAGGTGGACAAACTGATATAGACATCCAGGTAAAATCCTTATTCTCTATGACATTTTGATTCTTCTAAAAAAATGAGGCCTATAAGTAGTGTACTAGTGTTGATAAATACATTGTTTAGTCTTGATAGATGCCTTGTAAGAAGTTAAAATTTGAATATACACTAATTGCAATATGGAATGCCATCATTTAATAGTAGTTGCCTTGGCCAATTCTTACAATAATATATTTCTCTCTTAATAATTTGCCAAATGTCAAGTTATAATCTACCTTAATGGCTTTGATCAATCATGTTTTGATTCGCAGGCAAACGAAATGCTTCACCACAAGGCTAATTTGAACGGGTACCTAGCCTATCATACCGGTCAAAGCCTGGAAAAGATCAACCAAGACACTGACCGCGACTTCT
Organism: Canna indica; assembly: GCA_034359265.1. Lineage (NCBI taxonomy): Eukaryota > Viridiplantae > Streptophyta > Magnoliopsida > Zingiberales > Cannaceae > Canna > Canna indica. Next base: position 3,521,326 of record CP136891.1, read on the forward strand.
TCATGAGTGCAAAAGAAGCTAAAGAATATGGGCTCATTGATGGCGTGATAATGAATCCTCTCAAAGCTCTTCAGCCACTACCAGCCTCCTCTCCGTGAGGACAAATTGTGTCAAAGCAGTGGGGGCTGATACTACCATTTATGGCCACGAAGAAGACGAAGCATGTCTTCTATCGATAACTTTCTTGCCCAATAAAGCAAACAATTCTCACTCTTTATACTTTGCTATTACACATTTATGAGTTCGAGTGTAGTGAGCACTGGATAATTGTTTTGTGATAACAATACTTCAGGAGAATTTTTACATGTAGGTTAGTATTGAGAGTTTGGTGGAGGGCATTTGAAAAAAAAATTGATTTATAATATAAAGTGAATATTTTATTTACTAAATATTTTATTTTGTTTATGAGGAAAAATCTGCACAGATTAGTGCTAAGTAAAGGGAAGGTTTACTCCAAATATTATTAGGCTTCGGGACCAATAAATATTTTTTTGAACCATGACTGCTGCCCTTCCTCTGCTTTACTACTCAAATTAATTGGATGCACACTATCATTTTAATTGGATGTTTTCTCAATGCAAAATAATAGGAATATGTGCGCCTCTCTCACAACGGAGCGTTTGATATTAGACAAAGTGAATAAATAAATAATAAATTGTATTTCATTATCTGATTGATAGGAATAATTATTTCTTTATTTAATTATACCAAAAATAGATAAAAATAGAGAAAAAAACATCCTAGTTATATACTATACAGTACAATTTATACCATTCAATATATTATGATATGAAAAGTATATAAAACAGTCATGTCACCCACCTCATTTGCGTGATGGTCGTGCGACTCATGCAATGATTTCTCCCCCACGCCTAATTAGTCATGCCGTGCTCACCTATGAGGAGAGTTTGTTTTGCTGGATGTGTACCTCATTTATTTTGCAAAAGAGCCGATGGACTGAACGCCAGATGTCCCAATAAACAGGACACCGGGCTAATTTAATTTGGTGTTCAGAGAAAATTCTCGGGACACGGTTCGGGGGCGGAGGACACGGAGGGTAAAAGACGGGAATGCCCTTTAAAAACTCTAATCTCGCTGCTCTCGGCTCGCCCTCCTCCCTGTCGTCGCCGTCCAGGTAACACTGCCTCTAACCCTAATCCTCTCTTGCCTTCTCCCTGTCCTCCGCGGGGGTGCTCTCCCCCATGAACTCCAATTTCTCGGCCCTCGTTTCCAAATATCTCGTTCGAGCGATTCTTGATCTCCTGCCGTTCGGCAGACCTCGCGCGCAAGCATCGTGAGATGCACAATTATGGCACACAGGCACAGTCTGGACGTGTCACGTGAGACACGTGGTCCAATCATAAAGTGGGTAAAAACGAGCCTAACAACACTGCCTAATAACTCGTCGGTCCAAGCCGCATCATTGAACTTAGATCAGGTTAGGTGTAGTTGGACGCAACCAGGTTCAGTCCCGCAAGCGGAGAAGAGCTCTGGTCGAGTCGTCGTCTCTCATCATCCCCATTCGACCCCTCTGCAGCAAATCTGATCGGCCTCGACATTTCGATCTCGATCTCGCCGGTACCGATCTGGTTTCCAGCTTCCCGTCTCTTCTCTCTCCACGTTGCTTCCAAAACCCTAGCTCGACCTCAGATCTCAGAATTTGTGCAAGGATTTTGTTGCTAAGTTTAAGGTCCATTGCATCTCGCTTTCGTCGTCAGCTACTTTCAGTTGATTCCTTATTCAAATGATAGGTGTAAATGAGCATTTATTCTTGTTCTTTTTGCTTCTTTCTTGTGCAGTGGGTAGTTTTGAATTCGGAGATGCAACATATTCCGGCGACAATTGAGGAGCAGCTGCTTCTGAAGGCGATCAGGGAAGAAAGCCCATGGGAGAATCTTCCGAAGAGACTTCAACTAATGCTGACTTCGAAAGAAGAGTGGCACAAAAGGTCCCATGCTGTGAATCTTTGTTTCATTTTAGGAAATGTAGTATTAGTCAGTTAAAATTTAGAAAACATAGCACTGAATTTACAATATGTAGTTTTAGTCAGTTAAATTTGAAGGCACAAGTTTCCTTTTCCTCAAAACTTTTGGACAATATTGAGATTCTGGTTTGAACTATTCAAATAAAGAAAAACTGGTTAGTTCATAGGTAAATTATATCATTGAATGCACCATGTACTGCATATCAAAACTCGATGAGAGACAAAGGAATTTATGGCACATCATAGTGCCTTTATCTGATTTCATGTTAGTCATTCCCCTAAAGCTCGGTTTTCGTTATCTCTGACATTCTCTTGCAGTTTTCTTGTTAACTGATCTTTTCTTGCAGTTTTCATGTTAACTGATCTTCTCTATTTTTTTATTTCACATGTTCCTATGGTCAGAACATGGTTTCCTATAATTATTGATATTTGTTGTTAAATTCAAATGATATGAGCATTTTATGAATTCAATGGAAAGTGTATCTAGTAAAGATCTTTGTTTTTCATCATTGAGTACAGGATTATAGACTACTGCATCAAGAAACGTCTACAGTGGAACCAATGTTATGCACGTAAAGTCTGTAAAGAGGGAGAGTATTACGAAGAGATGATGCGCTATCTGCGAAAGAATCTCGCCGTATGTTCTGAACCTAATGTGTATTTTGTTTGGTCAATACACTCAAAATTTTCTACATTATTTATTGTAGCTATAATGTGTAATGATGTTAACATGTTCTTGCCATCTGTACCTTCATTTTGTTTTTCATATTTTTTTAAAAAATATTTGAATTTCACTATGATGTTTATCCAGAATTGCAAAATTTTCAGATAAGTTCTCACTTGCTTGTAACTTTTTTTTTACTCATCAGTATAAATTTATTTTGTCACCTTTCAGTTATTTCCCTATCATCTTGCGGAATATGTTTGCCGTGTAATGCGGGTTTCACCCTTCAGATATTACTGCGACATGATCTTTGAAGTTTTGAAGAATGGTAATGTCTGATTCTCATGTCTCTACTTGTAGCTCATTTCTTCTTCTTTTCGATGTTCTATTTTGGGGAGTAGTTTCTTCTAGATTTCCAGAGGTTTTTTTACATAAAAGTAGAAAACAACTATGTAAATGGATTTAACTGAGAAATGACTTATTTATGGCTGTAACCTTGGCAGTTATTAATAACTGACATACTGCCTGTAAGTACTTAGAGGCTGTTGGATTCCATGCATGTAGATTTGTTATAATTGTAGTTGTAGCATTTAGATTAATTATTTCTCTGGGTACAAAAGGCTGCAAAGTTATTTGCAGCTGAAAAAGTCAACAAATTTTACTTGCATGCTGCAATTTTGATTTGTGTGCAACCAAACACCCCCCTTAATGTCTTCACTGTTATTGGGTTTTTGGTAGTTAGAAAAATGCTAGCTTCCACTTAAATATATTATCAAATCATATTAGCTAAATATTTAATGAGGCACATTTTCCTTATGAATTTCCATGTACCAACTTCTTCGTATTTATCTACTTTGAAGTTCTGATATAGGTATCCCTACTTTGCAAAAGGAATGCAAGCCAAGTATACCAGATTTTTATGTGCCTATTTTAGGCACCTCAATATTTCAATTCTTAGTGAAGGCAGTTGATGGTTTGTGCTATCATGTCTGGTTGGTTATATAAATATCCTATATGGATTATCTTCTGTCTTTATAACTTGATTTTAGTAATGAACTCTTCTGCTTTTAGACCTTTGCCATCTTTTCATCTCTTATATATGCATGTTGCATGGTAAAGTAACTTTTAGGAACTTACATTTTACTTTGTGACCATGAAAGGACTTTTGGACATGAGCTGATGTTCCAAAAACATTTGCAGAGCAACCTTATGATAGCATTCCCAATTTCAGTGCTGCAGATGCTTTGAGGCTTACAGGAATTGGCCGTAACGAATACATTGATATTATGAACAAGTGCAGATCGAAGGTCCATTAATTCCTTATCATGTGTGCATATGAAGGGTTTTCTATCTTTCATTTAGTTTGTGATGATAAATGTATTTGTTTTGCTTATTGAAGTTTAGGCACACTGCTTTTCTGCATCAATTAATACATTGAGAAAAAGAACATAATATCATGGTGTTTATGGCTGTGTAGACAATTCCATATTACAGTGACATTTTGAGAAGTTCTCAAGCCTTGTGGATGCATTAATTTTCTTTCATGTAATATTATTACATATCGAACAATTTGATAAATATTCACTAATGTTACATCTACATATTCTCTATTTAAGATTGACAATGATTGGCTTTAATTAAGCCTCAATTATATGGCTAGTTTGATGTACATATTATTCATGATATTTAGCATGATTTGATGTATATTCTCACTTCTAGTTATATAACTATAGTGAATGATGGGAAAAATAATTACTTTCTTTCAAGAATCGTTAACATGTTCTTACCATTGACTACTTTTCTCTCTTTTGGACCAATATGTTTGCTAAAAAGTTTGATGAGATTGACATTGTTCTTTCATTATAAAACTTGCTTTATTGTTTTCTTACTAAGGTTCCCAAGTTATACTTTCATCTCCTGGCTCACCAGATTCCTCCAAACCATATTCTATCACATGCCTGTTCAACATTTGATATGATCAAAGTTCAACCTGTTCTCTTTTTTTGCAATTCTGCCTTCATAAACACCAGAAGTTCATTGCACAAATAAGTGTTTGAAGTATCATGTGCTGCAAAGAATGTTCATCTGCCTCAAGCTACGCTAGAGAAAGTTCAACTCTAGCTAAACATCTTGACAATGTTTTATAGTCTGTTGCTTTTCTAGGCATGAGGTTGGAAGCAATTGGCTGGATGAGGTTCTTTTGTAGTGATTGTCGGGTGAGTTAAGCGATCTAGATGAGAAACACACATTCTTGTTTCATTGTTGTTTTTGTTAGGGCAGGGAGTATCGCTCTCATTGTTGCATCACTAAAGGTGCTGAGATGGTCTTGAATTTGGAAAACAAAGTTGGTAATCAGCTAGCTATATGCATGATCGGTGTTAAAGTCTCACATTGCTTAAGGATATGGTCAAGATAACCTTTAAAATAGCTTGGGCCGTTCTCCCCCTTTGAGCTAGCTTTTGTGGTGTAGTTAGGTCCACTAATTTCTTAACATGGTATCCAAATTTCCAGTAAACTCTACGCTCCAAATGTCCAATCCCGGGCTGGGCGTGAGGGGTGTGTATTAAAGTCCCACATTACTTAAGGATATGGTCAAGATAGCTTTTAAAATAGCTTGGGCAATCCTCGCAGTCCTCCCCTTTTGAGTTAGTTTTTGGGATGGATTTAAGCCCATTAATTTCTTAATAGTCAGAATTGTAAGACATATCTACCATTCAGAAATAGGTGCTTGCGGTGCAGAAGTCATTGGTATAGAGGTAAGACATGGACAACAAAAGATATATAAAAAGATCAAATCTCATGGAAATAAACTAGTGGTACTTGTAAATCATGAAGAAAATTGCAATCATAAACTGAAAAATGTGAATAGTGATGGCTGTAGTGGTGGAAGAGAACTTAGTAATTAACAGAGGTATAGTTGTGGATGGCTCTAACTCAAGATTTATTGCCCTAGCCCAAAGATGAGTATGAATTATGATACCAAATTGTTGATAATGATTGCGGTTATAGAATGGAAAAATTGACACAATGTGAGATGAAATTAATCTTGTTGGTGTTTCATGTAATTACATTCCATCATTATAAATTTATAATCATATATTAAGTAGGAATAGTGTAATAAGGGAATCAATAAAATTAGTTTCCTTCTAGGTGATTTCCTTTGAGGTTTATGTTATTAGTTTGATGTTTTCTTATGTAGTCATTGTTATTTGCTTCTATAATAGGTGAATGTATTGGCTACTCGAATCAATCTATCAATATAATATTCCTTTTGACAATATCATGTTTATGACCTAACAAAATTCATGTCATGTTGTGTCTTATACGAGTCAATTTTCCTATGACCAACCTCAGCTGGACATATGCATTGCATGTATATTTGAAACATTACAAAGTTATGGTTGTAATTATAATATGATTAAGTTCATCTTGGACCTGGTCAATATTGGAAGAAAAATTTAAACATCTGAGATACAACCAAATATTTAGTTGGAATATGATTTCTTTGATTTCAACTTATGACTTTTTATGATCCCACATTCCTTGAAAAAAATGTTGCTACTACCCTTGTGGTAGCAAGCCTAGAGACAAGTGAAACCATCATGTTCTCTTTACTATCTTATAAATTTGCAGATAGATCTCAATCTTCCATAACAAAAAGGCAAAATAATACGAAAGACCCAGTCTTTCGGTCAATTTTCATTTTTGGCACGACCTTCAAAAAAAAAAGATGTCCAACCTTTAATAATATAACAAAGATAGCATATTTTAACGTGTCAAAAGATATCTGCATGCTGACGTGAAAGTCTGACATGACAAGCCGTGTTAAACTGTTAATGTGGCAGACCAATGTGATAGCTTTTGCTTATGTGGCAATGCAATGTGGCAAGTTCCTTGCCTGCATATGTCCAGTTATAGAACCTGACATAAACTATAACATGAGAAAACCTGACATTTAATCCACTTTTCATCTCTGTGTTATAATCCATGTTGGCTTTTATACGTAGGCATATACTTTGCAAGTAGTTGCCATATCATAAAGGTTGCCAATTGCTATTTCAGATTGCCATGTTGGCAAAAGATATCACATCATTATGCTAATAGTTTCTTTGACGGTGGGTAAGCAGCTGTCATTTTTGTTGAACTTATGATAGGTGGGCTTCTATTGTTACATTTTAAAAGTTGTGCCAAAAGGAAAAATTGACCCAAAGGTTGAGCCTTTTTTGTGAAAATTTCCTTAACAAAAAAGCAATAAGTTATTTGCGAAAGATAAATGTAACATCTTTAGCTGCTTATGTTTGGGATAAACCAAAGTCCTTTCTTTGTGCCAAACATTCCATGGATGAAGAATGATTTCACACAGGGTCCCAGTGTTTCATTCACTTTTTGACAGGAAAAGTCCAACAGGATGATCCTCATAAATATCTGCTGCTTGAAACAGAATTCATAATCCAGTTGGCTTCTCTCTAAGAGATTGCGATCAACTTATTGAACTTGTTATATTAAGACACTGATGTGAGTTGGTAGTGGTAGCCATTTTATACCTGCTTCTTTGCATTTTAACCTAGTTAACTCTTACATCCTCTTCTGGAATACAATATTTATAAACTTCTGCTCACATGGTACCATAGGATTGGACTTAATATGTTTTTTTCTTCAAATATGTATTGTAGTCAGTAAGGAAGGTATTTGTCTTTATTTATTTCTTCTTGTTGTATCTTTTTTTTTTTAATTTCTCATGGTTAGCTGCTGCTAGGCTTTGTTGTTACCTTGACTATTATGTTTTCTTGGATATGTCCAGAAAATTATGTGGAAGCTGAACAAGTCAATTGCTAAGGAATTGCTGCCGACACAGCCTGTGGATTTTCCAGTTGAACCATGGTGGGGAGTTTGCCTTGTTAACTTTACATTGGAAGAGTTTAAGGTCAGATTTCTTAAAAGTCTTTCTTCATAATCAAAAGTACACAAACATCTGTAATAAATGGCACAATACGTGCCTGCACAGGGTTTCAGGTTGCACTCATGATAGTAGTTACTGCAGTTCTTTGTGCAACTAATTTATGAATTATCATCAAATAAGTAGCACTTCTTTCTTGATGTTACTAATGTCAACCATTTAAGCTAGCTGATTCCGGTGGTATCATTTCCTCCTGTAGAAACTTACAGAAGAAGAAATGGCAACCATAGACAAGGTCTGCAAAGAGGAAGCAAATTCATATGTTCTTTTTGATCCTGACATTGTAAGAGGTCTTTATAGAAGGGGATTAATGTACTTTGATGTCCCTGTTTATCCTGATGACCGGTTTAAAGGTTTGTTTGACAATACATTGTATACATATGAAATCATAATCATCTCAAATGTGGATTAACTTTCAATTATCATAATGCCCCAAACAACCAAATACTTGTGTCTCATTGGGCTGATAATTATGTCAAAACTATAGTTTTGAAATTTCTGTGTTGCTAATTTTCCTGCTTCAATACATATATTTGTTCTTGTATTTTGGGCTCATATCTATGTCCTTTAATCTATGCATGTCTGCATAACAGACACACAATGGAAAAGACAAAGATACACATGAATTTTTCACAGTAATGTTCACATTTGTCATAAGGACTAATTCTTTCTTTGGTATTCGATTTAAGTCAATCCCATTTCTGAACTGTCCTCTATGGAGAAAATTATTTCTTTCTCTATTGAAAACATGCTATACTAATAGTTCACATCTCATCATATAATCTTTTAATTTTTCATTTGACCTTTCACATCTCATCCCATAATATACTTCTATTTTCTTTGTTTCCTCTGATTCTATTGGAGGATACTTATATTTTGCTAGAGAACTTATGGAGGGTCCAATGCCCGTAGTATGTGTAATGGACTATCTACATTTAGGTCATACAAAGTTGTTATAGCAGAAAACAGCCTTATCTATTTTCCTGCTTTCTTTTTCTGGCATTAGATTCCAAGTAAAATTCTGTCTGTTGTTTTGGTTTTTCATGTCATCCATACTTAATAAGTAGCTCATTCATTTAGTTATATAGAGAAAAGAAAACTGGTCCAATACTACTTCTGCAAACAAAATTATATGACCATATTCATGTCTCTATTTATGGGCTTGCACTTGAAATAGGCTTGCAATATGTATATAAGTATTACAGTTTGCAATATGTTTGTAGCTTCCCATGCTTTACAGTTTGCAATTTGTATAAGTATTATACTTCTTGTGGCAAACAATGTGTGCGATATTAAACATCAAATCCTTGATGTTATATTGTATTTAGTATTTACAGTTTTCAGATGAAGCTAAAATGTGTGTGATAATATAATCTGATGAACCATGATTCCTTCTTTCTCTGTGTTTATCCTTCTAGTACTATGTTCACATAATTAACATCCACTTATTCAGTTTCCAGGCTGGAAGGATTTGTTTCAAACAGGGAACAGTCTTATGAGGATCCAATTGAGGAGTAAGTTACTTGGAATGCCACTAAGAGATTACCAAATTTGCATGATCAAAAGAACTATAAATTCTAATTTGAAAATTCTTGTATCTTGAATGATATCTCTAAATCAAATATATGTAACTTCACTGCAGGTTATTGTATGCAGTTTTTGTAGTCTCCAGTGAGAATGCCACTGTTGCTGAATTGGCTTCCACCCTGCAGGCTGATCTTTCTCAGTTGCAGGCTGCTGCATCGTTTGCTTGCCGATTGGGCTGGGCGATAAAGCTTTTGGATCCAGAATCCGTTCTTCGAGATTCTGGCATTCCTGGTTCCCCTAGTAATATACTAAGTGATGATGAAGAGGGTTCTAATGTTAGCATCAACTCAGAAAAATCTAGTCATCATGGCCATGGACCTGTAACTGAAAAGACTAGAACAATTTCTGGCACTGCTCATGTTGCTTTTGTTGTTGATGCCAATATTACTTCCTATTTAATGATGGGCTCCGTTTCACCAGGTTTGATCCATTTTTGTTGCATTCCTTTCTCCAATATTGTAACCTTTTTGGTAGCCAACTTTGCATATTATTGCACCTGATTTTGCAGATATTCTTTAAACTTAAGTTTGTTTAATTATGCATTTGTCTTCTAAACGTAAAACCAGAATTAAATGCTAAAACTCTACCTGCAGCAATTATGGGATAACAACCCAAAGGCAAGACTGAACACCTTAAATATTTTTGAAAGATGTTGCAAAAAGTAGATATCCTATTTATGTTCAAAAAATCTATTTGAGGTTATTGAGCATGAGTAGCCATACACAATTATTGCACTCCTTGAAACTTCTGTTGTTCTTTAACTAAATTATTGCAAATATATTTGTCAGAATGGTGCTCTAATCTTCGTTGAAATAACTTTTCACGCAATGTAATATTTTAAAGTTTCTTTGTTTATGCATTCTTTTAGACTACAGAACTACATGATAAATAAGAGCTCATATGAAATTCTGGATAAGTTGCCACTGTTAATGGCTTTCTTTTCATGGCTTTAGTCAAAGTGAACAAGAATGAGTTGTATGTAACAAGCAACAAAGAAGACAACCTTAATGCTTGTTACCCTTCATTACTTTTTCGTTTCACAATAAAGAATGGAGTCATAAGCCGTAACTGTTTTTCCAGATAGGACAATAACACTAAGCACCTAAAATGTATTTATGCTACTTCCTCACATTCTTTTAGATATATTCTGCCAAAATTAAACCAACCAGTAGATGTAACAATCCAGGTCTGTGAGTATACATAGTTAGAGGATAGTGCCATTTTATCTCTATATGCTGACCAGTATTTTAAGAACATAAGCTGGCTTCTGGCATGACCACTAGGAAATATTCTGGGCTGCTACGTCAAGATGTTGGCACCTCCTTATCTTTCACATTGGTTAGTCTATAATAGCTGAGCTTATATGCATACTCACTATAGACCTCCATCAGCATGCTACTTACTAACAATATTTTTTGATTGTTGAGAGTGCGGCTGGGATTAATTCTGAACTTGATTATGGAAGTAAATTTTAGAGAATCAAAGATTTCAGTTAAGTAGGAAAAGATGAAAGTAATTTACATGGATAATAAAGATGGATGGACAATAAATCCTTGTAAAGAAGACTTCTGATAATTTTGGATAGTTAAAAAATTTGTTTGATAATTCAAACAGTATTTGACTCTTACTCTCACCTAAAATGAGAAAGAGATCTAAGGAATCTTGAGAAAATTAGAGCAGGAATAGAAGTCTTTTCCTAACTTGTCCTGAAAGGAGTACTCTTATTCCTGCCAACATTCTTAACTTTTTGATTGGTGCCACTCCATCTAAAAGCTTAAGTCATTAGGTAAGACACAATATTCATTTTATATTTGTTAAATTTGATTGGATGACCAACTTTTCCAAAAGCTTAAGCTGTTAGGAAACAAACCATTCTATACATTTATATTCTTAACTCTCTCCCCCCCCCACCCCCCCACCCCCCACACTTGTGTTCGGCTAAACTTTGAAGAGACTAACCCAAGCCCAACAAGTAGATCGACTTGATTGAGGTGGGAGGTAAATTTTTTTCAGTTCTGTCACTACTCACTAGGAGGATTTAAACTCAGGATCTTGATTGGATGACCAACTTCCCCAAAAGCTTAAGCCGACAACAAAGAGACCAATGTATACATTTATATTATTTTTAGGAGTCCAAACTGGACCTCCTGCATAACAACCATCTTAAAGTTTTTATCAGTGTCATTCCATCTAAAGACATGATCTTAAATTTTTGACCTTGTCCTGTTCATTTGTTTTCTTGTCAAACATGAAGAAAGATCGACAAAGACACTATTGACAGTAGAAAGTAGAAACTGGAATATATTATAATTAGTGCGGATCTTAGTAAGGGGATATCCGCTTCCCCATAAAGTCTTTCAGAGATCGTCTTCAGCGGGGTACTTTCCCTTCCTTAGTGTCTCGGGGTCCCGTTCTGGTTGTTGATCTGATCTGATTTTGAGCCTTCTTTCAAGTTCATTATAGAATTCTTCAGTTTCTTCATTTAATTGCTCCATAGCTCCTTGGAACAATTTCTCTTCTTCTAGCATTCGTTCGAAATTTTCTCTTCTTATATGCTCACAATCTTCGTCCTTTTGTCGAGCTCTTGAGCATTCAGGTAGCTCATTTATCTTGGAGCATTCTGCAACTTCTTTGCTCCTGATGCTATCATAATTCTCACTTAAAGTATAGAATTCTTCATATCTTGCTACTCGTAAAATCACATCTTCACCTTCCTCAAATTCGTCCCAGAAAGGTGGTTCTTCCCATAATGGTGGTGGATTAGGGTTGTTGTGGCGAGGGTCATATTCATATCTGTAGGTCAAGCCATTTTCCATGACATTTTCAATCGCAATACCCCGCTGAAGACGATCTCTGAAAGACTTTATGGGGAAGCGGATATCCCCTTACTAAGATCCGCACTAATTATAATATATTCCTTTGTTTTTAATTTTTACAGAATGATATTTGACGGACTTCAGATGCAAGCTATCTCACACCGAGGCACGTACTGGACCACTAAGAGAAGCATCTCGAACGCACAACATTGGGCAGTCCTGGGTGGAGTAACTGATACCAACACGGGAATGAAAGAACTCGAAAAACTTACTGGCAAAGTAGTATTCAAGAAACCCAAATCAGATGAGCAAGAAATCAAGTGGGCGGAGAAAATTCAAAGGATCCACCTGGATCAAACATTTCGCACTATCTCCGAATTAGAAAAACTCATAGCAGTAAGTTTTCTGCAAAAGGCACGGGTCGAACAGTCTGACTCCAAGCACAAATGGGAATCAGACGCTGTAGACATCATCTCACGTCACATCGAGAATCTCAAGCAATGCCATCAGATGATCAACAGTACCCGGCAGAGCATAACCTACACCATCTAGGCACCACCCACGAAGTCAGGATAAGCAAGCATCTTATGTCACTATCACGCTAGCTGTAAAGACTAAATAATTGTGTGAATTATTGTACTAAGGCATAACTTTCGGTGAAAGCATATAATCTGAGTGGACGATGGGGCCCAATGAGCACCCGCACTCAATTATGAGGCTTCCTCGCTAAGTTTCCTTCAGTCTATATAAGACTTAGACTTCGGAGTTGCAGAACACACTGGAGACCCCAGAAGTTCTACTACCTCTCCTACCTTGTAATCTTTTCAAGTGTGTTTCTAATATATAAGCTTTCAAGTATTTCCTCATCTTGTTCCCGAGTATTCAGACTACCTACGAACGATTTGAGAAGCCGTTTCCGCATCTTTTTACTTATGGTATCAGAGCCTTAATCGATCATCACAGGTATATTGTACTTGTTTTTGTTAATTGCAAGAGTTCTAGAGGTGTTTTAACATTGATATATTACTTCAAAGCTATTACGAATCTTAAGATAGGGGATAACGGGGATAACAGTACCCATTTAAGGAGAAGATTTCCCATACTTTCGTAATCTTAAGGTCTTACTAGCCTAGAAGTACTTATATTAACGTCAAATTCACTTCATGAGCGACTGGCATCTAACGACTGGCAACGACGCCTACCTACATCCAGCAGCAGAAGAAGAGGCTTCCGGCGAAGCCTTGAGTCTCAACTAAGCCCAGATGCTGAACTTTCCATCTCGCAATACCAAAGAGCACAGCAGGTCCCAGCTGAGACTTTATATCAAGCTGGTTGGTCAGAACGAAACCACAGAGTTTATCAACACTACTCTGACGAGCGCATCCTGGTAACAGAGGGAGCACAGGTAGAACTCCCTTTTATAACTGATCAAAGTTATAACTTACTAGTGCAGGAAGGACTTCAACACCTGCACATGGGTATGATTATGATACGTCTCCATACATTACATAGGCGAAGTGCTGGTGTAAATGCGCTGATTTTACTCAGAGACACTCGATGGTCAGACGACCGAGTTGTTATTAGCTCCATGGAGGTAGATCTTACAACCGGGACCCAACTGGCGTATACAGCCCCGGACATAACACTAAGCATCCACGACTTCAGAGAACATATCCAGCTCGTTATACAGACCCATGGCTATCAAGGATGGCAGGGAGGAGAAAGCAACCTCCTGCTATCCCGATCCTTAATAGGCCGCCTGTCTAACACAAGCCACACAAATTTCAGGTACAACGTGCAACATGTGGCAGACCATCTTGCAGCTGTTAGATGCCAGTCGCTCATGAAGTGAATTTGACGTTAATATAAGTACTTCTAGGCTAGTAAGACCTTAAGATTACGAAAGTATGAGAAATCTTCTCCTTAAATGGGTACTGTTATCCCCGTTATCCCCTATCTTAAGATTCGTAATAGCTTTGAAGTAATATATCAATGTTAAAACATCTCTAGAACTCTTGCAATTAACAAAAACAAGTACAATATACCTGTGATGATCGATTAAGGCTCTGATACCATAAGTAAAAAGGTGTGGAAACGGCTTCTCAAATCGTTCGCAGGTAGTCTGAATACTCGGGAACAAGATGAGGAAATACTTGAAAGCTTATATATTAGAAACACACTTGAAAAGATTACAAGGTAGGAGAGGTAGTAGAACTTCTGGGGTCTCCAGTGTGTTCTGCAACTCCGAAGTCTAAGTCTTATATAGACTGAAGGAAACTTAGCGAGGAAGCCTCATAATTGAGTGCGGGTGCTCATTGGGCCCCATCGTCCACTCAGATTATATGCTTTCACCGAAAGTTATGCCTTAGTACAATAATTCACACAATTATTTAGTCTTTACAGCTAGCGTGATAGTGACATAAGATGCTTGCTTATCCTGACTTCGTGGGTGGTGCCTAGATGGTGTAGGTTATGCTCTGCCGGGTACTGTTGATCATCTGATGGCATTGCTTGAGATTCTCGATGTGACGTGAGATGATGTCTACAGCGTCTGATTCCCATTTGTGCTTGGAGTCAGACTGTTCGACCCGTGCCTTTTGCAGAAAACTTACTGCTATGAGTTTTTCTAATTCGGAGATAGTGCGAAATGTTTGATCCAGGTGGATCCTTTGAATTTTCTCCGCCCACTTGATTTCTTGCTCATCTGATTTGGGTTTCTTGAATACTACTTTGCCAGTAAGTTTTTCGAGTTCTTTCATTCCCGTGTTGGTATCAGTTACTCCACCCAGGACTGCCCAATGTTGTGCGTTCGAGATGCTTCTCTTAGTGGTCCAGTACGTGCCTCGGTGTGAGATAGCTTGCATCTGAAGTCCGTCAAATATCATTCTGTAAAAATTAAAAACAAAGGAATATATTATAATTAGTGCGGATCTTAGTAAGGGGATATCCGCTTCCCCATAAAGTCTTTCAGAGATCGTCTTGAGCAGGGTACTTCCCCTTCTTTAGTGTCTCGGGGTCCCGTTCTGGTTGTTGATCTGATCTGATTTTGAGCCTTCTTTCAAGTTCATTATAGAATTCTTCAGTTTCTTCATTTAATTGCTCCATAGCTCCTTGGAACAATTTCTCTTCTTCTAGCATTCGTTCGAAATTTTCTCTTCTTATATGCTCACAATCTTCGTCCTTTTGTCGAGCTCTTGAGCATTCAGGTAGCTCATTTATCTTGGAGCATTCTGCAACTTCTTTGCTCCTGATGCTATCATAATTCTCACTTAAAGTATAGAATTCTTCATATCTTGCTACTCGTAAAATCACATCTTCACCTTCCTCAAATTCGTCCCAGAAAGGTGGTTCTTCCCATAATGGTGGTGGATTAGGGTTGTTGTGGCGAGGGTCATATTCATATCTGTAGGTCAAGCCATTTTCCATGACATTTTCAATCGCAGTTTCATTATCCTCTATGATTTCCTGGATCTCATCATCCCAAGAGTAAAGGGCTTGCGCAGATTCTTCTGGTTTGAAATAATTGCACAGTTTATGAATAATAACACTTAATGACTGAACTACCTTTTGGGGTGCTTGCTCAGTCTCCTTGATGGCCTCTTCCAAGTTTATGAGATTTTCGTTCACAAATTCTGGAATTTCTTCCACGAGTACGAGCTTTGTTGTGAGCCGAGATAGGGCATCGGCTAATACATTTAGCTTTCCTTCGATGTGCTCGAAATGAATCTGTATGCCAGTTCCAGTTATATAATCAACAAAATTGAGCCATCTTACCCTTGACGGCTTATTCTGACCGGATTTATTATAAAAACTAATGATTGCTTGGCAATCAGTTCTTATAGTCATTTCCTGTTTGTCAAGATAGTGTATCTTCAGCGCCTTCAGAGACTCCATGCATGCGTGGATTTCTGCATCAATTGTTGATTTAATAACAGGGAACTTACCACTTGCGTATGCACAGACTTTCTCAGATTGTCGTTTGTCATTCTTGCGATGCTTCCATTTGCATACGCCACCCCATCCTTCCATACAGCCATCAGTTTCCAAATGATGTAGGCGTCAGGGGGAGGTAATTCCAAGTCAGGTAGGTTTTGCACCAGATGCTTAACCTTGGCGATTATTTCTCTGTCTGATGACTTGATTCTTGTGTCACCGTGAGGTCCGGTCTTTGAATATAGTGGACCTAAGAGTGTTCCCATCTTTGGAATATAGCTTCGGGCATAGTTGAGTATCCCGAGCCAAGTTCTCATTCCAGTTTTTGTTCTTAGCTCATCTTCCTCAAAGGATATTATTTTCTTGATAATATGAGGTTGAAGGCGTATCTTGCTATTGCCAATAATGGCACCCAAAAATTCTATCTCTTGTGTAGCAATCTTCATCTTGGTGGGCGAGAGAATTAAGCCCCACTTTTCACATATCTCAAGACTATTATTGAAGCTGCCTTTAAAGCAAAGCACCCTGGAAATACGGTTGGTGTAATCCCGAGAATTCACTTTACTTATCAATATCTCGAGGAGCAGTGCAAACGAGCTGCAGTTCAAAAGAGCTTGAAGGATCTTTCTATCTGCAGAAAGATCCCTATACCAGGATACTACAAAAAGGAGAAAAGACTGGGCCTAAGAAAGGCCAGAAATTACAAAGGAAAGCCACATGACACTCATGTGCGTATTTTCAAAAAGAAGTATTCTGACAGAACAAAGAAGTGCAAATGCTTCATTTGTGGAGAAGAAGGACACTATGCCAGGGACTGCAAAGGTAAGCGCGGGAATATAGCTCGAGCAGCTATAATAGAGAACCTGGAACTGCCCGAAGACTGGGACGTCCTTTCCGTAGACCTAAATGAGCCAGATAGCGATGCTATTTGCTCATTTTCTGAAGGTGAATGCGGATTAGCTCACACGCTATCTATGGATCTACCTTATGAATCAGCTTTTGTCATATTGATTGAGGAAGATCCAAATAATCCTGAAGAGGAGCTGGTTCTGGTAGTCACTAAAGAATCCACCTCACAAGAGAATAACTGGAGGACTGATATTACTCTACCATCAGTCATGAATGAGTGTATCCACCGCTGGGAAGACAACAACATTGACATCACAAAAGGCTGTGAAAGATGTACTATTTGCAAGGAGCTTACAAACCCTAAAATGAGAGCCCACTGCAGAAGCTGCCTAATTACGGTATGTCCAATGTGTTCCCGAGTATTCAGACTCATTAAGTGTTATTATTCATAAACTGTGCAATTATTTCAAGCCAGAAGAATCTGCGCAAGCCCTTTAGGAAAATGGCTTGACCTACAGATATGAATATGACCTTGTGTGGCTTGTGTTAGACAGGCGGCCTATTAAGGATCGGGATAGCAGGAGGTTGCTTTCTCCTCCCTGCCATCCTTGATAGCCATGGGTCTGTATAACGAGCTGGATATGTTCTCTGAAGTCGTGGATGCTTAGTGTTATGTCCGGGGCTGTATACGCCAGTTGGGTCCCGGTTGTAAGATCTACCTCCATGGAGCTAATAACAGCTCGGTCGTCTGACCATCGAGTGTCTCTGAGTAAAATCAGCGCATTTACACCAGCACTTCGCCTATGTAATGTATGGAGACGTATCATAATCATACCCATGTGCAGGTGTTGAAGTCCTTCCTGCACTAGTAAGTTATAACTTTGATCAGTTATAAAAGGGAGTTCTACCTGTGCTCCCTCTGTTACCAGGATGCGCTCGTCAGAGTAGTGTTGATAAACTCTGTGGTTTCGTTCTGACCAACCAGCTTGATATAAAGTCTCAGCTGGGACCTGCTGTGCTCTTTGGTATTGCGAGATGGAGGTGGAGACAAGCCATGGGAATTATTATTATTGTCGTATCCCCTTAGATTAACAGGAAATTTATAAGATAGCTATAAGATGTATTATGCTTCATGGATTTTTGTTGTACACAGAGTTAGTTTAATAGAGATGCAATGGGTATATGATGAAAAATAAAATAAAGTATTATTTCTAAACAATTTGGTGTAGTTCCTATCTACAATAATATAAGAGAAGGCCTAAGAAGCTTAGAGTGGATCTAATACAGATTGAAGTGATAAAAAGATGTTGAGCCTTGCACTTAGCTCAATTATGGGAGGAAGCCTTGGTAGTTGGTACAAAGGCAAGGTTGCTCCATTATGGGAATAAACCACATGACTGCAATTCTAACTAGTGATATTTTCTACTAAGCAGATGGAAAATATCTTGATACCAAATTGTAGGTGAATGTCAATATCTTCAATTTTTTGTAGAAGTTTGATCTGCAGTTTCCTCATCAATATAATTGTTGGAGCTTCCCACTTTTCAAGTGTAATCAAGTAGAACCATTGAAGTAGCTTGGATACATTTAGTGGGTTCTAATGTGTAGCCCTCTGAAGGTCATATATTATAAATATTTTGTTAGGAATGTATAAGCAAAGCATTTTACAGGGAATAAATAACTCGATTTTGTAAAATTATGAAATCCAAACATTAAGCAACTTGGAGAACTATTGAATATGCACTCCAACTTCAAGAAATGTATATATATTATGACAACGACAATTTTTGGGAGTACTTTTTTCTCATTTACATTTTTTATGTCAGTTTTTAAACCAATGACATTTTCAGTTGCATCATTGTCCTTTGATCATTCTCTCCTTGTGTTCCTTGATCTTTTTTCACCTCTGGTAGCTCTATTATGTACTCAAATCCATCATATTATTCTTGATCTCACATCCTAAGATAAATAATAACTGCAATTAACAGAGTAAGTAATATTTTGTTCAAGCAATGACCACAAGATTGGAGAAGGTTGAAATTGTAGTCTTCTACAGAGCCTGTCCTGATGCTAAATGTAGAAGATTAGCCAAGAAGAGTGCAAGAATCAAGGATATGGACCATATGGCATCAAGAACTGTAAACTTGTAGAATAGTAGTTGAGAGGCTTTCCTTGTAAAGTTTGCCTTCCCTCATTATCCCAGAGCAACCTGGGTTTAGATGTCATATTTACAGGATCACATGATTGGTTTGCCCTGTCATTTCATCTTCAGGTGTCATCTTATCTATACATGTAAATTCTTCTCCGAATTAGAGGCTATTGTCACAATCAATGCAAACATTGGTTTCTATGAACTCATTTTCTTGGTTGAAAATTAATTAGACGAATGTTTGATGTGATTAAACATATTTTATATCTAGAAAAATGTTGAGACATAATTCTTTTGTTCCTTTTTCTCTTGCTTATTTTGTTTGCTTCAGTTTTCTTGCTTATTTTGTTTTCTCTTGCAGGTCTGAAGTCCCATGCTGTAACACTATATGAAGCAGGAAAACTGGGTGATTCCAGCATTGCAGAACTATGCAAGGATCTCTCTACTTTAGAGGGGAAAAAGTTTGAGGGTGAATTGCAGGAATTTGCCAACCATGCATACAGCCTTCGATGTGTTCTTCAGTGTCTTCAGTCTGGTGGAGTAGCTAGCGATGACAAGAATGAAAAAGCAGCTAATCTAACTGGTTCACACCATTCCTCCATTGATGATATTACTACAGTTGCATCTGAAATTTGTATTTCTGAGGAATCTGGTGAGCCTAACATGTCTGATGCGAAGGCATTCCACAATGATGATTCTTTTGAACCAGATACTAAATCTTCATTGACTGATTCTTCTCCAAATGAATCTGATAGTGCAAATATTCCTCCTCAGTCATGTTCTGAAATTTCAGCAGAAAATAACATGGGCAGACAGGATTATAGTTCACAGAATGATCATAAGATCACATCCTTGGATGGTGCAGAAAATGATAAGATTCTTCCAAAAAGAAAAAGGAAGTACCGTGTTGATATTCTTCGTTGTGAAAGCTTGGCCGCTCTAGCACCAGCAACGTTAGAACGACTATTTCTTAGAGACTATGATATCATTGCATCTATGGTTCCACTTCCTACCTCATCAGTTATACCAGGTGCTTCAGGTCCATTCCATTTTGGTCCACCCTGTTATTCTTCAATGACACCATGGATGAAACTAGTGTTGTATACACAAATGTCTAGTGGACCCCTTTCAGTTGTTTTAATGAAAGGACAATGCCTGCGATTGCTTCCTGCCCCATTAGCTGGTTGCGAAAAAGCACTAATATGGTCTTGGGATGGCTCTGTGGTAGGAGGTTTAGGAGGTAAATTTGAAGGAAATTTGGTTAAGGGAAATGTACTTTTGCATTGCTTAAACTCAATGCTTAAGCATTCAGCTGTGCTAGTACAACCTCTCAGTAGATATGATCTTGATGGTTCTGGACAAACTGTAACAGTAGATATTGCATTACCCCTTAAGAACTTTGATGGATCAGTTCAATCTATCGAATCAGACATGGGAGTGGACCCTGATGAAATTGGAAATTTAAATTCATTGTTAAATGAACTATCCAGCAAAGTTGAGTTATTGACAGTAGGTTATATTCGCCTTTTAAGATTGAGGAAGGAAATGCAGCTAGACACATTCCTACCTGATCATGAAAAATATGAGTGGGTTCCTTTAAGCTTGGAATTTGGTATTCCTCTATTTAATCCCAAATTATGTGGCAAAATTTGTAAAAGGATTGTGTCATCACATCTACTGCAAACTGACTCACTTAGTGAGCACCATGATGCAATGCAAAGTCTGAGAAAAAAATTACGTGAAATATGTTCCGAATACCAAGCAACGGGTCCAACTGCAAAATTGTTTTACCGAATAGAGCAGGTCAGGGAATCACCTCGTCAACTGATCAGCTATGCTAGTGGAAGATGGAGCCCTACAGATCCTTCAACACCAATCTCTGGAGTCTCCAGTGGAAAACATAGGCTCAAACTTGCAAATCGACAAAGGTGCAAAACAGAGGTTCTGAGTTTTGATGGAAACATCCTCAGGTGCTTCAGCAATATATTCTCTGTGTTTCTTTTACTTTATAACTGCAGCGCTAGTTACAAAAACTGAATATTTATATCTTATGTAGTTATGCAGAAACATACTAAAATTGCATTAGTTCCAGCAGTAAAAAAATCCTAATAAATACTTGGGAAGCTAGAAAGCCATGCTCATCGACAGTTTTAGGTTGCTTTGGTTTTTCAAGAACAGATATCTGAAGAGTTGGAAGTACTTATTTTGCTATACTTAGAAAGTTAATGGAAGAATCAACTTTGGTGGCATTTTTTTAATTTTTAAGCTACATAATTTGGTAATTCATCTATTCAGTCATCATGTATTTTTTGATGTATAAAATGTATGGTAATGTGTATTAGTTGTGCATGCATGAAACTTTTGGCAATAATTGCATTTATGATGTGGCAAACTGGTAACTAAAGTTTCATAGTCATTTCTCTTATTTCATTTCTAATTTCTTTATCCTCTGGGTCTTTTGAATTTGCTGTATATTTTTGGCATGATCACAATCGTAGAAACCTCACTGACCTGTGATCTGTGCATATTGATTGAAAGTTATTGTAGTAATCAAAAGACCATACTTCAAATCGTTCCATCCTTATCTTGATCTGCAATTTTCTTTTTATCATCCTTTTGCTTTCAAATTTTGTATCCTTAGCAAAGTTTAGACCTGAACCAGGCAAAATATTGTATGACTCTGTTTAGCTGAAAAGATTTTTCTTATATTTCATTGTGATGAACATGGATACAATGGTTAATTCTTTTTTCTTTATTATCTAAAAACAATATTTCATCTAATATGTGCTTTCTGGTTAATTTTTTTCTGTTCTTTGTTAGCCGATATTTATGGATATTGTCTGCTTTTGAGAAGTAGGTTTGCAGTCTCAATAGTGCTTACTGCTGAAAGTTGCTTATGTTGTTGCAATATTTAGATAGTGTTTTTTTCTTAAGCTTATTAAAACAATGTAACTCAGCAGATGTCATATTGAAGTGCATATCTCAATGACTTTTCATGTGTAATTGTTTAATCTACGAACTCTATTTACCTACTTCTTCAAAGTTGTTGCCCTCCAGGTCCTATGCGCTTACTCCTATATATGAGACTGCATCACAACCTATGGAAGATTCAACTTCTGGCAGTGGAGCAAAACATGAATCAGATGAGGCAGACAGCAGAGAAGTTGTCCTACCAGGCGTTAATCTATTGTTTGATGGGTCACAATTGCACCCATTTGATATAGGTGCATGTTTGCAGGCTAGGCAGCCTATTTTGCTGATTGCAGAAGCATCAGGTGCATCTGCTTCTATGCACACATCTAGGACATCAATTTAATTTGTTTAGGAGCCAATTACCTCGTATTACTTCACTGAGGCTGGCATATCCTCTGTTGGTTACTTGAAGAGATCTCTTTCTGCATCTTGAAAGATACATTTGCAATGTATATTCGGATTCATTGATTAAAGGAGGCAAGAAGGCAAGTTGTCTAATTACAAGTAATCTATCTTCAAGAAATATCTTTGTCGATAAGCATTTCTTTATTATTCTGAACAGAAGTCATTGTTTTTGAGATCTTATAAGGTGTTCAATTAGAAGACTGTATAGAATTAATCTGTCATTCATAGGAAACTAGAAACTGCAAATGCCTTCTTCAATATCAAAGCAAATTATAATCATCATGGCCACTTTTCCTACTTTTATTTTGGTACATAGTTAGATGATGCTTAGACCTTCCCTGTGCTTTAGGAACCCAATGGCCCATCCAGTAACACAGATTATAATATAAAAATACCAGGAAAAAGCATCCTTGTAATGTTCATTTTTACATAATCGTTATTTCTTTGATTATTTCACTCTTTTCTTTCAATAGTACTCTGACAAGTTTGTTTGTTCATTGTTGCAGGGGCTTTTTCTAATTCAAAATTTTGTTACGGTTGTACAAAGAGATGAAGGTTCATTTTTCCTTCTATTGAGACTATTCTTGGAGGTTGAAAATCCACAGTTCTCCCTTTCTATGTTGTTATGTGAAACTGTGAAAGCATTTAGGTTCTATCTACTAGAAGGTGCTTGTTTTCATTTTGTTATACAAACTTTCTCAAAGGATTTATGCACAGCTTTTGCCAAAACAAATGGCCACCTTTAGTTGATAACCCAACTTTGTTTGTAAGTTGTCCCTTATTGTAAGAGCTTAGCATTCATAATCTTTGCATTTGATTTCGATTTGTTGCCCGGAGAGCTGGAGATTAGTGGTTCTGGAGACAAATTTCCAATATTCAAACAACGAACAAATGTTATGTTTAGTTATATGAGGTGACATATAATCTGGAATAACTATAGTTTGTGGGATGGAGGCAATTGTTAGCTGATCTTTCGTGTTACCTAGAATGAGATTTTAGTATCAATAGTGATTGGAAAAAGATGTTACATTGATGAGTCATCAAACTATTCATGAAAGTGCTATTCAAGGATGTATATTGTTCGAGAGTCTGTCTTCAGAGCTTCGGGCTTTGGAACACCTTCAAAATCATCAAATATATTGTAGCTTGCTTTGAAGAGGAGTACAAATATACTAGTAGATTTTGTATTCTTATTATGGATCTCGCCTTTTCTCATAAATTGCAGAATGTCTGATCTCTGTTTTAGATCTGCTCAGCATAATTCAAAATCTGTATTGTAGTTTGAATGCTGAATTACATTTCTTATTATCCAGTGGAGCCAGAAGATTTTTGTCCTTTACCAGGAAAATGCCATCTTTTTCATGTTAACGATTCCTTCATCTGCTCAGAAACTTTCTACCACTTAAATTGTAACCTATATATTGCCGTCGGTTAATATGTTTTTTATTTGGGATAATGTGCAATTTGGTCATTCAAATATAATCGAGTTTTCACATAGGTTCCTAAAAAAAAACTCGATTAATGTTGTCCTTCTAAAATATGACTTAGGCAAAATAGTCTCTGACTCGGGCATTTTAGGGATTATTTTGCCCGAGGCAACTCGGTTATTTTGCCTGAGTCATGTTTTAAAGAAATCATATTGAAGGAGTGTTTTTTTTGAGGGATCACTATGAAAACTCAGTTATATTTGGAGGATCAAATTGTAAGTTATTCTTTTTTAAAAAAACCAAAATTGTACTTTACATATATGTTTCATACGTGTTTTACTGAATACTTTCAGTTGACTGCAGACTACTTTTTGTTTAAATAAATAGGGTCAGTTTATCATTTTTTGAAGATAAATTATATACTAATTTCATTATGCTGTTGTTAACTTGTTAAAGTACAAGCAGAACAATTTTGCATGTTAAATACAAAAAAGAACATCAACTCATTAACTTTGCGTTTGGTACGAGGCAATTTGACGATCTCGTCTTTAAATTATCTGGACCATACACATTATCTTATTTGGTGTTTTATTTATGCAGGTAATATGGGTTATCTTGGTAATTTTGATGGCTCAAGAAGTGTTTATGTGGATTGCTATTGCCCTTCTTAAGTTCTAACTTTTTTATAAGTTATTTGTTTTCTTTTTTTTCAAAAGGAACACAACTTCTCTCATGACATAATAGTGTGTATATATATATATAATATTATGATATATTCATGGAAAGGGTATTTTCGAAAAGTAAATTTCATTACCTAGTAATTTATTTGTTATATCAAATATGTCTATTTGAATTTCAATAATTTTATCATAATAAAATCAGCTTAAGGGCAGGTCACTCTTTGCACCATTGGACGGTTGAAGGATGCAGAGGGCTCATTGCCGTGCAATCCTTGCCTCCAACGGGGCAGGAATATATTCCTCCTCTAGCCTCAGCAGCTTTATTCATATTCAAAATATAAAAACTCTCGTACAACTTCTTATACTTCCCTTCTATAGGAAAAACTACTCCTGCCTTACATGCCCATACATTAGTTTCATTAACATTGAAATCGACTTTTGCAAGAGCATGAGACTCTTTATTTACATTTCTACTTATATACCTGAAGCTAGACACCAATCCTTCTTGCTTCATTGCTTGGATTTTCTTAATTTCACTCTTCATCATCCATGGCACTTCAGCCAAGTTGTTCAGCATCTTCACAAGCCTTTCACTGTCAGATTGGACAACCAAATTGTCTATGCCTTTTTTCCTGCAATTATCCAATCCAAACCATATGGCTTGAGCTTCTACATGCAACGAATTTTATGCTTTCCCATAGTTAAAACCAGCAAGCTTGTGCTCATCTTGTTTCTTTATCACGAACCCAAATCCAGCTTTCAAGTTTTGTGCCCAAGCTGCATCAGATTGTAACACATAGTTCCTTTCCTGTATTACATTCATTTCCACATTGTTACTTCCCTTTTCCAATTTCCGCTCTACCTTTCCAAACTGATACTGCATTGTTTCTTCATAAGCTTGGCTATATATTGCTCTGATCCATGTGTCATGTTCATGATGCTTCTTTTTGTTCCTATTTTTACATAGCAGCCATAAGGAATTAGCTAAAAAAGCTTTCAGCCTTATTCCTATACCTTGTCATAGCTGTCTCCTTCATCAATCCATCTTCCTTTTCCCCAATCATTCATATATCTGAACCTAATGCCCAGGTTCCTCTCCACAAGTTTCCAGTATCCAATTGCAAACTCACATTTAATAAAAATGTGTTCTAAATCATCTTCACCTCCTTTGCACACCCAACACTTGTCCACATCACCCCCCTTAAACTTTGTGAACCAGCTTGAAAATGATAGTCTTTCCCATATAAGATTCCATACAAAAGTTTTTACTTTTTGGCATACCTTCATGTTCCATATGACCCTCCAATTTATTTTAGGTCCATCCTCTAGTTCCTATCTTCCTTTTATGAACCAATAAACACTTTTAACTGAAATTTTCCTATTTTCATTCCCAGTCCACACCCATAGATCTTTCCCACCATTCATTTCAGGCTTCATAGCCTCCATCTTTTCTTTTAGCTCTGCTCCAAAGCATTTGTCAACTTCTATCCAATTCCAATCACTCCCATTGACCAGCTCATTTACCTTCTCATACTTTATCAGTTCAGAGTTATTTATGTATGTTGGCCAAATATTTAGGGGAATCTCTGATAACCATGGATCCCACCAAAACTATGTGTCATTTCCATCTCCGATACACTTCCTCATTCCCTCTCTTACTTCTTTCATGGAATTATATAGTCTTTGCCGACCATGACATTTTGCTCATTTTTTCTTCCTTCCATGGGTGCCAATTCCCATATTTCTCTTTGTACAGAGACCCATCGTTTGTCTTCATCATTCAACAATTCAAAGACTTTCTTGGCACACATTACTTTCTTCATCACTGCCACTTCCCTTATATCCAATCCACCTTGAACTTTACTTGCTGTGACTCTCTTCCAACTCAACATGTTAGCTGACTTTCTATTATTGTCTTTTGCCCAAAAGAAATTCCTTGCTGACCTGTCAATCCTTTGAATAACTTTGTCATTTACCCATGATGTCATTAGAGTATAAGTTGGAATAGCACTTACTACTGAGTTCAATAGTATTGCTTTCCCTGCCTGAGAGATCATATATTTTGCCCAGTGATCAATTCTTTTATCTATCTTCTCACACAGCTTGACCTGGTGTCTCATGCTTATCCTTTTTGGAGCCAAAATTGATCCTAAGCATTGCATTGGGAGCTTGCCTTCCTTCATGCCAAATTACTGACAGATTTTATGCTTAGGTAATGCTAATCTCTTATGGAAAGCAGTTCCGGATAGAACTAGCTATTAAATATAACTTGGTAAAAATAAATTAGTTTCTTCGGTACTGGCAGTGGTAGGTACAAAGCTGCTGCTAATTGGGGTTCAGTGGTAGGTACAAAGCTGCTGCTAATTGCAACCCCAACAAGGGGAGGTGGAAGAAGGAGAACGAAAAATAAGATAAACTTTGGCGCACATGAGTACAAAAAGAGAGAAAATGAATGTAATTTGGAAAGACGGTATTATTTTAAGGGGTGGTTGTGACATATTTACCAAAAAGAATGCTTCTAGATAATTTATAGAAAAGAAACAATCATGTCATTTCCATTTTTTTCAGGCGAAATTTCCTAAAAAAATTAGTTTCTAGCTAAACGAAAATTTTAATATACTTCACACCAGCGTTTCAGCTCAATAATCTCTTATTTTAATTTTATCCATAACAGATGTTAATGACAGCATTCACATATTTGTCCTTTTAAAATATAAAGTTACATATTTATTCTTATAAAATATAATATTTTGTAAAGAATGGATAATAATTTATATCTATCAATTTTTGTAAACTTTCATTCATTTCAAGAGTCAAGAGTCAAGTCGGAAAAATAAATAAATAAATAATAATAATAATATTTATGTCGATTGAAAATTTAAATGAGTTGATATAGTATTAGCGTCATTTAAGCTTGATTTTGTTGATCAATTTTTTGACTAGATGAACGATCTTAAAAATGAGTGGATGAGTGCAAAAGTGGATAGAATCCCAGTCTACAAATTAATAGATTCAAGAGAATATGTGCAATTTTGCACTTACAAATTGAACAATGTGATAAGATCCCTAGAATCCTTACCGTAGTACCAGATCTATAATTATCCATGATAATTTGTTGAAATGCTGAAATATCATTGATTGTTTTATTAAAGACGACATTTTCATCCTTAAATATACAAATATATCTTCTCCATGACTCCATGATCATATATACAAAACAAGAAAAACTTAGGTAAGGATAATGCCCCTTATAATCTCAAGTTAATAAAATTCAAGCTGCAAGGAAGAGATGAGCAGATTGGGTTTGTACTTAGGCGAGCAATAGATAGGACTTTGGTGAACATGTCCACAAGTTGATCAACATTGCCCATTGGTGAACATAGCGGGTTGGATTACCAAAGATGAGCGCCATTAATTAATTTTGCTAAGGTTGACACGTGTCTCGAGGAAGGGTGATAGTAATTTTTTCATCACAATTCATAAGAGCAGTGATATATTCAACTTGAGAGAGAAGATCATCCGAGATGGGTGTAATCTCAATTTTTAGAAAATAGCAAAGAGAACCAAGGTCCTTCATTCCAAGTGTAAAGGTTTTTTCACAATCAATTCCAAGAGAACCAAGGTCTCTCTGCCATAAATTAGAGATCCCTTTGTTTTGATTTTAACAATCAATTTTCATCAAATGGTAGACTTGTTGGGTGGTAAACCAAACATTTCCTAAGTCTAATTATCATTGGCAAATTTCTTAATCCCTTTCTACCAAATAGGATTAGGAAGTGGAGGTGTTATACGGTTGGAGGCAAATATTGATGGCATATTTATTTCGTAGGGAGTAGGATAACGAATGAATTGATATTCATTATTTATTTAGTGCGTGAATTAAAATAAAATATAAATTTTATATTATATTCGATGTATATTTAATTTAAAAATTTTATATTTAATCATGCTTCATTTATTATCTAATTGGGTAAATTACACTAATCTCCCCTGAGGTTTAGTGAATTTACACGGACACCCCTTCTATTTGTCCAGATAACACTTATCTCCCTTGGGGTTAACGGGGTTAAATAAAATCTGTTAATAACTTGATTTCTCTCTTTTACCCCCGCAAATTTCAAAATTTCCATCCTATCCCATATAATATATTTCTTTTCCCTATCTCCCTCGATACTTAGCCGTGCCCTTTTCCTCGTCTCCTGATCTCCACCTGCGCCGATCTTCCTGTCTCGATCGCGTGCTCTGACCTTCGGTACTCCTGGCCGCCGCGCCGATCTCCCTCCCTCGTGCCACCAGATCGTCTCCCTCGTCGCGCCGATCTCCCTCCCCCGATATGTAGCTATGCCCTTTTCCTCGTCTCCCGATCTCCACCTGCGTCGATCTCCCTGTCCCGGCCGCGTGCTCCGACCTTCGGTACTCCTGGCCACCGCGCCGATCTCCCTCCTGGTGCCACCAGATCATCTCGCTCGCCACGCCGATCTCCCTCCCCCTATACCTAGTCGTGCCCTTTTCCTCGTCTCACGATCTCCACCTGCGCCGATAAACCGCCGCCGCTGATCTCCCTCCCTGGCGCCACCAAATCATCTCGCTCGCTCGCCAAGACCAGGTGATTCGTTTGCACATACTCAACGCATGATGTATTATGTGTTGCTGAGGATTGATTTGACGCACACAGGTGTTCGTTGTGGGGTGCGATCATAAGATTTCTTCACAGGTGTTTGCAAATTGCACAGGTGTTTAATTTGAAGAATTATTGGAATTACTTGATTATCTTTTTCCCTTTCTTTTTTATTTGTTTTGACTTTACTTGATTGTCTTTTTCCCTTTCTTCGGTTCTTCCACAGTAATCGGTAGAAGTATCTCAATTTTTGTTGTAAGCATATACAAACTAATGTTTTAATATTACACTTGAATAAGTATCTATTTTGATTAGTTTCTTCTGACTTTTGTAAGGGTTATGGCAAGTCAGACACAGCTGGGATTTATTGACATTGACATTCAACATAGTGAGAGGGATGGCAAGTCAAACACTAATACTGTACCTGCTAGGGATAATGTAGCTGGTGAGGAGGAGGGTATACATAGTGAGGGGGATGTTGTCATTAGTGAATCGGATGATGAATGGTACCAAAATATTGAAGATGATGAAAATGAGGGTGATAGTGAATCTAACCTTGATTATGCTAATGAAGAAGAGAGGAATGATGGAAGTGAGAGTGATCAATTAGATGAAAGCTATGATCAAATTGTGAATGTCAATTCTAATGAAGAAATTTACATTGATAGAGTAATGAGGGGGAAAATATTTGAAAGAGCAGCTGATGGTAGGGTTCAACTAGAAAAGGGGTTACTTTTTCTAGATGTTAATGAATTCAGGGAAGCTCTTCAGGACTATACAATACATGAAGGGTTTGAAATTCAGAGGATTAAGAATGAGAAGACTAGAGTTACTGCTAGGTGTGTTATTAATGGTTGTACTTGGCGTATTCATGTTTCCCCTACATCGGATGGTGTCTCGTACAAGATAAAGACATATAATCCAGATCATAATTGTATAAGAACTACTAGGAACTCTAATGCAAATTCTACTTGGATTGCAAAAAGGTTGCAATCTAAGTTAGTTGCTGATCCTGAAATGAGTTATTGTAGTATGAAGGCTGAGCTGCTAGAAAAATATGGCTTAGAGCCGGCTAATAATATGCAATTGTATCGCGCAAGAATAAGGGTGAAAGAGGAAACCAAGGGAACCATGCAAAATCCTATGACAAGCTACCAGCTTGGGCTAAGCTTGCAAGGGTCACAAATCCTGGAAGTGTGGTTAAGATGGAGGTAGATGCTAGGATGTCTGCAAATCCTCTGTTCAAAAGATTTTTTGTTTGCTTTGATGCTATGAAAAAAGGCTTTGTGAGAGGTTGTAGACCATGGTTTGGAATTGATGATTGTCACCTCAATGGTACGTATGGAGGAGTTTTACTTTCTGCTGTAGCAATTGATGGTAACAAAGGAATGTTCCCAATTGCTTTCGCTGTGGTTGAAGTAGAGTGCATGGACAGTTGGAAATTTTTTCTCCGCTTGTTATACAAGTCATTGGCTTCGGTTCGGGAATGGAAAGATCATCCATTGACCATAATGAGTGACATGCAGAAGGTATAGCCATAAACTATATTTTTAGTTAGATTCATCTTGTTTTAGGGTCTTTAACTCATGATTTCTTTTGTATATTTTCTTATGTATCAGGGCTTAGGGAGTGCTGTATCTGAGTTTTTTCCATATGTCAAACATAGGTACTCCACACCAGAACCTATATTACTTATAGCTTATTGTGTTTTTTTCTTCATTGCTTTAAGTTTAAATTATAGAATTGTAACTTATTTTCTTGACTATGATAGGTATTGCTGCCACCATTTGCTAAATAACTTCAAATTGAAATTTAAATCACTTATGAAAACCACAAAGTATTGGACTGTTGCCAAGGCATATAATAATTTTGTGTTTGAGAAAAACATGATGCAACTAAGAACCATTGATAGTGAGGCTGCAGATTGATTACTTTCTCCAAGAAGACCTATAAAAATGTGGGCTAGACACACAATAGATTCTGGATGTAAATCTGACCATATTACAAATAATGTGACAGAATCCTTCAATCATTGGGTTGGAGATGATAGGAAAAAACCTATAATGGCCATGGTTGAGTCATTGACTTGTAGGATTATGGTGAGATTACAAAGAAGATTTGAGAAGGGGAGTATATTTGAATTCGTGACAACCCCTAGGATTAGGAAAATTATTGATATGACAATGCAAGATGCGAAGCTTTGTAAGATGATAGATACTGGAGATGATGAATTTCAGGTTAGAGATGGATTCACCACTTTTGTGGTGAATCTTAGGACTAAATCATGTAGTTGTAACTATTGGAGTTTACGTGGTTTGCCATGCACTCATGCTTGTACATGCATATCATATAAAAGATATAACGTGGAGAGGTTTTGTGACCATTACTATTCCAATGAAATGTATTGCAAAACATATCAAGAAATGATTCATCCTATGCCTGAGCTGGACGAGAGAGATCGAGATGGATATTCTACCGTTGATCCACCAGAGCTTAAGAGGCTGCCAGGGAGGCCTAGGACTGCTCGAAGGAGAGCAGCAAATGAGGGTAGAGCTGGACAGCAAGACACAAGAAGATCCTGCACTGTGAGGTGTGGTATTTGCAAAGAGTTCGGACATAATAGAAAGAGTTGTCAAAGAGGGAAAACTGCTAAGGAGAAAGTATGTGTGATTTCATGCTAATGAGAAAGTACAATTTTTGGTGAGCTTTTGTATTTAATGTGTTTACTGTTTCTTTTTAGAAAAAAGAAGCCCTTACATTTGCTGCTGATCAAGCACAAAATGGTGCTAACACTGAAGGTATAACTCAAGCATCAATTGGGACATCAACTCAGGTATTTGCAATTTAATCTTTAATTTTTTTTTTAAAGTAATAGCTGAAGAGGACATATCAACTCCTTAATGAAGTATAATTTCATATGCACCAGAGCCATACTAATTAGTGCTCTCCTTTATTTGAGATCAACTACATATCTTTCTCACATATTTTTTTGACATAGATCCTTCTCTGAATTGCATGGTAACCATCACATGATTTTAAGGTATTGATATTGTTCTTGGTAACTTGCCGGTACTCTGTTAGTACACTGAATTGTACCGAATTGTAGCATTAAATATATATATTTCATAGTTTAAAATGATTAATTCATTGAAATGATATTAGCAGATTTAAAGTTTTGTCTATGTTACTTTTGTTTAGATCTTTAATTGTTGATTTTTCTATTGAATTGCATAATCAGGGTGATGGTAATGTTGAAAGAGAACATTTGGGTGATGCTAATGCAAATGAAATTTCAACTCAAGCTTCAAATGGTACTTCAAGGAAAGGTGTTGTGCACATGCCAACCACAACTCAACCAAGCCAAACACCCCAGTGTGAACCACATGCCAAGCGAAAGAAAATTTAGCAAAGAAGGGCAACACAACATGTCCCTATTTTGAATTTATAGTTCTTTTTACTGCATAATTATTTTGGATAATTTTTTGATGAAGTTGTGCATATATTTTTTTTGTAAATGCACAATTTCTATAAGGTGGCATATAAGCTTTTTTTTTGAAATAATTTTTGGTGATGTTGTACACATGTATTTGGGAATGCACAGCAGCATATAGGTGGAATATAAGCTTTTTTGGGGGGAAATATTAGTGTAAAGAAAGTAACGGTACATTATGATGTAAATTCTAATTTTTTAGGAACAATTAAGTGCTCAATGTATTTAGATACTTATTTGACAACATGAGACTAGTGTGAATGAATTTTAAATCAATGTTATCATTTTTGAGTATCTGATTCAATTTTGAAGTTATGTAAATTAATTTTGAAAATTTGAAGTTAAAAGATGACTTTAAGAAATTAATAGTTAATCTATGTGTTTTATCATCTATTAGTGTGTTTGATTTATTAGTTGTAATTATAATATATTAAAAAGGTAAATTATACTGTTTGATTTATTAGTTGTAATTATAATATATTAAAAAGGTAAATTATACTGACCTCCCTTGAGGTTCAGTAAAATTACATTGATCTCCCCCGAGAGTATTTTTGTCATTAAAAAAAATAAAATTAGTAAATATTTTAAAAATATTATTTCACTAACGGTTTCCGTTAATAGGAGGTATGTGTAATGTTTTATAAAATTCAGAAAGATTACAATACAAAATTATAAATAGAGAAGAAACGAGTGTAATTTTATTAAATCTCGAAAGAGATGAGCGTAATTTACCCTATCTAATTCGATACTATCAAACGTCGAATGTAGACTAATATCATCGTAGGGAGAGCCCGTTGATGGGAAGGAGGAGGAGGTGCGGTTATTGTTTGAGAGGAATAGCAGAACCAACCATCGCTTACAACCGTCTTATAATCCGACCGAGTTAGTCGCACTCACAACTTTTTACTTTCTCCTCTGCCAGTATCAGTATTCAGTAGCTACTACTTCCGTCTCTTCTCTTCTAAGCCCTAATAAAGCATCGCATCCGCCATCTATGGCGGTCAAATGGCTCTCCTCTTAAGCAAATCCCGCGCCCGCTCTCATCCCTTCCACCTTTCTTCTTGCTCTCCCGCCGCCGCCCTCCTTGATGGCCCCCTCCTCCCCTCCTCCGCCTTCGACACATGCCCTCCAGATCCGATCGAGCCGCCACGGGAAGCCGGACCGGGGTGCCGAGGACGACGACGAGGAGGACTACAACAGCGGCGGCCGGTGCGTGGTCCTCCTCTGCCCCTGTCTTGTCCTCTTCATCCTCCTCCTTATCGTGACTCTCATCGTCCTTGCCGTCAAGCTCCGCCTCTTCTGCCGCGGCCCATTCCGCCCCACCCTCGCCCGCCTCATCCCCAGAGACAAGTGCCACCCTTCCTCCTGAACCCTGCATCTCGATTCTGCTCCACTTCGTCGTCGTCGGCCTCCTCCGACTCGGATACTGAATCTGACGTCGATCCTGATCCCACCCATGGGAACCCCTCGAGCCCATCGAATTCCAAGGAGGCGGAACGGGTCTGCAGGGTGATTGAAGACCTCTTGGTCTCGGATCGTAACATGGAGGCCGTGCTCAACGAGTGCAGTGTCGACCTCAGCCCTTCTCTCGTGGTGGATGTCCTTGAACGCTTCCGCCATGCGCACAAGCCGGCGTATCGGTTCTTCAGGTGGGCAGGCGGGTGCCCGGGTTTTTCTCACGACTCTGTCACCTACACGAAGATGCTGAGTGTCCTTGGAAAGACGCGGCAGTTTGAGACCATGGTGGCATTTCTTGAAGAAATGGGGAAGGAGGGATTTCTAAACATGGATGCCTTCAAGATTGCGATCAAGGCCTTTGCAGGGGCCCGTGAGATGAAGAAATCCATGGCAATTTTTCAGCTGATGAAGAAATATAACTTTAAGGCAGGGTTGGAGACGTTCAACTGTTTGATTGAGGCCTTGGCAAAGGCGAAGCTTGGGAAGGAAGCTCAAGCACTATTTGAGAAGATGAAAGATCAGTACTCACCTGACCTACGGACGTATACCCTGCTCCTGTTAGGGTGGTGCACATTGAAGAATCTCGTTGAGGCTGGGAGGATATGGAATGAGATGCTGGATAAGGGAATCAAGCCAGATATCGTCGCATATAATACAATGGTTGATGGCTTGATTCGGGGACAAAGGAGGCCAGAGGCGATCAAGCTTTTCGAGCTCATGAAAGCCAAGGGGCCACTTCCAAATGCTAGGACGTACACAATCATGATACACTACTTCTGCAAGGCTGGAAAGATGGATCTGGCAGTCAAGTGCTTCCAGGAAATGCTGGATGCAGGGTGTGCCCCAGATGTTGCGACCTACACTTGCTTGATTGTGGGGTTTGGAAATGCCCGGCAAATGGATAAAGTTTCAGGATTGCTGAGTGAGATGACTGAGAAAGGATGTCCACCTGATTCTCGGACATACAGTGCCTTGATAAAGCTCATGACTAACAGGAATATGCCAGACGATGCAGCTAGGATTTACAAGAAGATGATTAGTAAAGGCTTTGAGCCCACAATTCATACATATAATATGATGATGAAGTCTTACTTTCATGGAAATAACTATGAAATGGGCTGTGCAGTGTGGGAAGAGATGGGTCAAAAGGGGATTTGTCCTGATGTCAATTCTTATACAGTTTTTATTGGAGGGCATATACGGCATAGAAAGCCAGAAAAGGCTCACAAATACTTAGAGGAGATGATAAGCAAAGGAATGAAAGCTCCTCAGATAGATTACAATAAGTTTGCTGCTGATTTTTCTAGGGCAGGGAAGCCTGATATACTGTATGATTTGGCACAGAAAATGAATTTCACTGGCAAGTTTGAGGCTTCTAATGTTTTCCATGGTTGGGCAGAGAGAATGAAGAATAGGGTAAAAAAGAGAGTACCCAATCAGACTGGGAAACGGCTTTTCTAATACTGAAGCATTGAAGCATTGGATCAGGAAGAGAGTTCTATAAAACTAGGATAAGCCTTTATAGGGAAATTTGGAACATCTTGGTCTCATTTACTTGATTCTTTTCTTCTGGTATGTACTTCTTGAGTCTCACTACTCGTAAGTGTTGTTACTTGATGAGGAAGTTCAGGAAAGGCTGTTGTGTCTATGTATAATCTGTGTTCAGTTTTTACATTTATTCCAGTTTCCTTTTTCTTATTTTAATATTTTTAAAAAACTTCTGTTATTGAAATCTGTTTGGAGTTAATATGTTCTGACACTCTGCATCACATACACAGATGATGTCAGCTTCTCGCTAAGTTTGTTTATTTGATTTCAATATGCTCTTCACCCATTTATTATCCACCTTTTACTTAATATTTTCATGTCTCAAAGGAGCAGGGAGTTATGTTAAGTATTAATTCAACCTAAATTTGACCTAAGATCTAATTAGCCATTAATGTCCAGCAATAAGGAAATATTGGAACAAATGGTTACCAACAATTACTAGAATATTTCATAGCTGATTTTATTTCTTTAGTTTGTGGGTTCAATTAGCAGTTTCGTTTATGTAACTGAGGGATTTGATTGATTTCAAGCCTAGATTTAGGAGTTCATGCTTGTTTGTTTTGCGGGATAGGATTTTAGTTGGATAGAAATTTAATTGGAATTAATTAGGATAGAAATCTTGTGGAATAAGCTTTAGATCTTATCCCATGTTTGTTTAGATCTTGGATAAAAGGATTGAATAAGTCAACTTTTTAAATCCTATGTTTGTTTTGTCTTCGGATAAAGAAGTCAGATATCAATAATTTAATACTTAAATTTGATTTTATCAGCTTATCATTTTAAAATTTTTGAAATCAAATTTAATCTATTAATATAAAAATTTTGGCAAAATATTCTCTAAAATTAAATTAAAATTTCCTATCACAAATATAAATTGATGAAAAATACATAAATACAACATTCTCAATACAAGTTAAATTTTGTTTTTTTTCTTGGAAAAATATGATTTTCTTCAAAAATAAGTGAATGACGCGATTAGGTTGGTTACAGCATCGTGAGTGGCAACAATTGCATGATTGCTCAAGCCTAGTGTTATCGGAATAAGCAAATGAAGAAGAAGAAGATTGGTATGATACTTGAATATTAAACCTGTTTAGTTCACAGAAGAAGATTGCATGATTGCTCAAGCCTAGCGTGATCGGAATAAGCAAAAGGAGAAGAAGGGCTTGCACGTGATAGTAATAAGCAAAAGGAGAAGAAGAAGAAGTTGGGGAAGAACGCTTATGATACTTGAATGTTAAACTAGTGTAGTTCCAGCAATTATGTGGATTTCAATTCCCACCCCCTCGGGATATGTATATCCTATTCTACTCACAATTGAAATTCGATAGTTTGACACAGAGCAAATAGAATTTCAATTTTGCAAATTCTATCCGTCCTCCAAGTTCGGTGAAACAAACATGCACTTATAGTCGGAAGTTTTATATGTACGCTTGGCTGGCCCCATGGATGATAGGATTTTCATATTTGTTTCCACCTTTATCTTAATGAAATTAGCCCGATGCCTTTTCATCCTATAAATTGAGAAAACTCTTGTTAGGGAGGTATAGAACCTATGACATACTCAAATTTAAGCTTTCCCTCAAGCACAACCATGAGCAAAGCTAGTTAGGATGTAACCTTAATCTCTTTTTGCTTCAATTTGATTATACTACATCTATGACTAAGCTAAGGGTGAACCTTGATATAATGGTAAAATTGCTCCATTGCAACCAAGAGGATCATGCTTTGAGTTGCAGAAATAGTCTCTTTGGTTCAATTTAAGCTTGAGGATCATGTTTTGAGTTGCAGAAATACTTTTTTTTTGTGTTAAATGCATAGAAATTGCACGAGCACCGGGTGTAAACCTGCATGGCAGTCTTATATCAGTAAGTCCAGTACAATAACCAGGCAGTATGCTCAGTATTGATCCAAACTGCATGCATTGCATAATGCCCAGCCACTGAATGCTGATGGATTTTAAACCTGCATGAGTATGTTCAGAAATCATTATTGGTTGAAGCATTTTATCTTCATGTGAGTTTGGTTCATAAAAGTTAGATCCCTGTGGTACTTTGTTCATGACAATTATCCCTTTTATATTATTTATAGCTTGAGAATCTGAGGCCAAATCCATGGTTAGTGACAAAACCAGGAACTCAGGGATTAGACAAGAGATGGTTACTTACAACCACATGGACAACAAATATGCGTCTTGTAGCTGCTTTAGATTTGTGCAAGATGCAGTAGCTAGGGTTGCTAGCAGGCTGTTTATGATGGTGCTATAGGTGCTGACATGCAGTGGCTACACGAAAGCCTTGGCAGTTATGGAATAGCAAAATTTCTTGTCCTGTTTGCTAGAGAATTTAGTAGAAATGCTGTCTTTCAGTGGAAGCAGTAAAATCCTGAGTATATCTTGGCAGGTATTTTCATTTTCTGAAATCCTGTTGTTTTAGTGCTTGAAGGAAAGAAATATTTGGTAGACTGTGGGAGACAAAGGTAGAATATAGAATCAGATGAGGGAATCTAGGCCTTATTGGCTAGAGGAGGAAAATACATGCCTTTTCCCTCAGATTCGTTATTTAAATCTTGGTCATTTCCCTGGTATTTTATACCATCAAATTGAAGTCTTTTTGCAGGACTCCTTTATAAGAAAGCAAGACCTTTCCATATTCTGGGAAAGATGGCCATGATGTTTTTGCAATAGTGATGGGCATTTTTTTCTATCAAAATAGTATCTGCAAGCTTTTTTAGCTTCTTGCAATTATAATATTTATCACTATAAATTTAATGCATGCCACATCCACATGTAACTTAATCAATTTGGATGATGTTAATTATGATTTCAATTTTTATCTAATAGCCTATGGGTGTTAATCTGTTTATAAATGCAAACGTCTGGATGGTCAATTTTGTTGGTCACAGCAATACGGTTGGTTGGAAGGTCTGGTTTGAGAGGTAACATGAGTTCAAAGAGTTGACTGTAGTGCATTTCTCAAATTAGCTACTTAGCTTGCAAATTAAGCGTTTTGGTTAAATGACTGAGAAAGGTTCACGTTAAAGGGTTTAATTTTATATCTGTTGCAATTTTAGTCAATCAAACATCTGCATTAACAAAATGTCTCCATTCACAACTACAATGTTTGCAAGCATTTTCAACCAAGTAGTCTATTTAGAGGTTGGCTACCTCTTCTAGAAATGTAAAGCCTTTGATAGCTAAGTTGTAGAAAAGTCTGCAAATAAGATAATTGAATTACTTATTTTATGCATTCTTACTAGTGATAGTTTATTACTTTGAATTAATTGTGATTGCTTTAACTAACACTGAACTACTCTTACCGACTTTCCTAGTTCAAAGTGTTCTTCAAGATCAGGCATCTCATTTTTTCGATTAATAATTTTGGCTGTCTGGATGTTGGATTCTTAATTTGTGCTAATTTTGTGTTTGTATTCCTGGACTAGTATGGATTAGCAGAGCAAATGCTGAAGATTTGTATGCTAGTTTAACAGAGTTAATTGTTGCATTTATTCTATTGAAAATTACTGTCAACTTGATATCTTAGTTGATTGTGATAATTGTTTCTATGTATGACAAATTAATAGGTGACCACAGTGACTATTGTATTATGTAGGTAATTTCTGTTATAAAAAACCGAGTTTCTGGGCAGTATCTTATTGTAGATGTAGATTGTCTTGTAACCAATTCACGTGAGATTAGATGAGATAACCCAAACAATTGTCTATGGTCCTTGTATTTGAGCTTCGGTGTTCTCTTTGCATCTTTTTCCATAATGTTATGTCTGCAACAATCTTTTCTAAGTTATAGCCAAATGATTCCCAAAGTTAGACTTTATTCTCGTGATATTGTTATACTGTTAGCTTTTAAATTGCATTAACAATTCCTCTCATGTATACTGAAATTACGGCTGGGTTTACATTGAACTAAAAAGTAGTTTCCAACGTGCCTCTGTTTTTTTATTCTCAATGATCCTCTTTTAAGTTTTAAATGAAGCTTCAGTTCTTAGCTTAATATCTTGGA
Source organism: Canna indica (assembly GCA_034359265.1). Classification (NCBI taxonomy): domain Eukaryota; kingdom Viridiplantae; phylum Streptophyta; class Magnoliopsida; order Zingiberales; family Cannaceae; genus Canna; species Canna indica. The sequence continues at coordinate 3,560,882 of CP136891.1, forward strand.
CATCTCAAGTTAGCATTCAAAGAAATCTGATAGACATTGTTAAATGTTTCCTAAATGCTTTGGTCCTCAATCTAACTTGCATGATTATTAGTTAATGTAAAGGTTCTTTCATCAGGAAAAAGATCCTTGGATCAAGGTGGAAGGTGTGTTCGTTATAAGCCAGAAGACAGGTTGTAAGATGCTAGCGTGTACTCTACTTGGACTTATGATTGAATGCTTCAGCAGCATGGTGTTTCTGTTTCTCCATTCTCTTTATTAGCCTTAATGATTTTTTTAATAAAAAATATAGTTTTGCATTGTAATGTGCAGCATGGAGGGCCATCAAGGAAATAAATACGATTTCTTTATAACACAGGTTGAAAAAAAAAATATGGGCAACTCCACTCACTATGGAGATCCGCCTCAATCCAAGGAACATTTACAAATGTACTGTGACACAAGAATGGATTGAATGGTAGTGAACACAATACAGAAGTATTGTGTTCTATTATAGTAATTTAATGAAGCATAAATTTGTACTCATAAACGTATATGGATCCTGTGCTCATCATCTATTTCCAGCCTGTGGATGGACAAGGTTCCTTCCATCTGTTACAGGGAACCACAACTAAATGATCAAAAATAGAAGAATGAAGAAAAATATACTTTCATGTAAAAGGAATTGCAACACTACTACTCACGTGGAGCTGCTGTAAATGATCTTGCCGCTGAGCTTCCTGGAATGCTGCAATAAACCTCATCACAAAGTAGAATGGCAATAGGATTCCACTGGCCCTCAGCAAAAACATCTGCACACCATAAAAATTCCCCAAGCGTTTTACATTTATTTCTCTTACAAAGAATATAAAATATTTCAAACCTTATTATAAGAACCTAATACTTACAGTGAGGACGGTAAATGCATAATGATCGCCGTCGACTGTAATTACCGCGACAAGGTTTCTAATCAACAAGATGATCATGAACTGCAAACAAATTCAGATATTATTGGCACGGTCAATAACAGTCAAACTTCGATGGCCTAAACAGTGTAGCTTTATTTTGTGATAGGACTCGCTTACCATGAGGGCAATTGACCGGCAATACGAGGCGCGTCGGCGGGATGCCGGCGAGCACTCTGCGTAATCGGATTCTGCGTCGCTGTCCGTGACGAACTCTGGATTCTCAGGGTCATAATTGAGCCTGGGGACCTCCAAGCTTCCTCTGTGAACAGAATGCAGCTGGTTACAATTCAGTTTCAGTAGCTGAGTTGGGTTGAAATTATGGTGTTCAAGCCCCCCTAAAAGTGACCATCATTATGCATTAACATTGTACAACTGGAAATAAGAATCATCATCTGCTGGCGGGGCCCACTATATCCATGATTCAAAATAGTAGGATGAGGTAGGATTGGGGAACTGGAAACAAGGCTGCTGCGAGTACAACAGTGTGCAGCAAATGGTCCACCACCCAAAACGAGGAAACAATTCAAATTCAAACACCTTGATTGGGCCCCCAACAAGGGAACAGGTCTCGATTCTAGTAATAAAATATATCTTTAAAAGAAGGCGAGGCTTTGATGAGAAAGAGGTGGTCAGAAAAGTTAGCTTACCTGATGGTCACTCCCACATCAACCAAAGCCTTCTTCTCAGGAATGGTATATCCAGGTTCATATTTCTGCAATATTAATTAGAAATTAGTCAAAATCTCAGTTTGAAGGAAAAGGCTCTGAGAATTTGAATACTTTGCGAGCTAAGCTAAGCTAAGTATATTTAACATTTCTCATCTCAAAGATGAACACGCTTGAATAATCTTATTTAAAAACTTAGGTTGGTTGATGAGGAGAGGAAGCATCTTAAATTATTGTTAAAAAGCTGCTCTACTCCATCAATCCTAGCTTTATCAGAAGGAAACAAACAGGTGCGATAACTCTTGAAACATGAAGGTTTAATCAGTTAACCTAATTTTGAAAACCATAGAAATCTCTATTTCCTACTGAGCTTGCTTTGACTATGGGAGTTCACAAAGCATTCCTTAAGAAAAACTTGTGAACAAGAGCTAGAAAAAGAAAAACCAATCAAAACATGCCCGCCAATTCCAAAATAGCGTTAAACTCTGAGAAATTGGCTCGTAAGCCACCCCCAAATCAGAGCACAAAGCAAGAACACAAACAATTATCAGCAAGAAAAACAATTAATTTCCTTTCAAAGAAGAGGCTCCCCTTTCGAATCCAAACTCAATAAGGGAAAAGTGAGCATAATTGCACAAAGGTCTGATCTTTTTGCATCGAGGAATACCAACCTGAAGGCAAATCTCACAAACATTGCTCCCCTTCTCATCACACCATCTCTGTATGCAATCCCTATGCGCGAACTGGAATAGAAGCAGATCAATTTCTAATCCACAATCCGCAAACAAAATCCAACATAAAGATCAAATCAAAGCAAAAGCTCCCACCTTGAGAGTCCCCGAGCAGGCGCAGGGGGATTCCATGCTTGTCGACCTCTCTTCCTCCTCCTCGTGGCATATCCTACAGAGACACATGGCAGCAGGAGGAGAGCAAGAGGAATCCATCAGCTCATCAGTTATCAGCAATCTAATCTCTTCTCTATCTCCAGACTCCATCTCTTCTTCGTCTTCTTCCTCGAGCTTTCTCTTTCTTTGATGTCTCTCCTGTGGCGATCAATGAGTCGAATCTAATCTCTCTCTCCCCCTTGTGTGATGGGGTTTTGAGGATATAAATAAGGATGGGAACGGGGATGGGGAGTAGTAGAAGGAAGGCGTCGGAGGGAGGAGGAATGGAGGACGGCATGTAGAGCCGTGGGGGTTGAAATGACGAGGTTGCCCTTGGACCGGCGCAGCGAGAGGAGGAGACGGTTGTTTGCCTCCGAGATGTCAGCTTGGTCTACAGTTGGATGGAGATCGTGTCCGAGACTCGGACTCGGACAACCAAAGTTGAAGTGTTCAAACTCCTCCATTGACAAGCTTACAAGTAGTAGTCATCGTCATCAATTGAAACATTCCAAACCCTTCTTCTCGGATATATCTCATGCCTTAACTAAAAATGTGCATGGATACCCAGTAAATCCAAAATAAGTTAGAACTTGCTTGATCGGATAGATTTTAGATATATTCGAATTAACTTTAACTAGGATCTTGAATAAAAATTAAGAAATCAGTTAAAATCGATTCCGGTTCAAAGTCCAACACATCGGGTACTCGAAATCAGAAATATAACATGTATATTAAAATCTGAAAATGAACATATTCCAGGGTACAGGTTCAACAGAGTACCATGTTGAAATCTATTTTGAAATATGTTCTGAAATTTGTAAATGAACATGTTCCAACATGGTATCCAGAACTGGAATATGTGATTTCGGGTAGAGTCCAATTCCAAATTTCAATAGAATAGAGTTCAGTTCCAAAATCTAAGAACCAATTATATACATGATAAATTTCGCGTATCATGAAAAATATTGAATACCTGAACTGAACTCGTTCACCCCTAACCTTAACTAACAATTATATCTATTAATTAATACATGCTTTTAATTTTTGGGTCCCAATTTCACAATTTGAACCGGTTTTGCCGTAGGTTCTCGATCTAAATAATCGAATACTTATTGAATTTAGGTTTACAAACGAGTATTTTGATACGTATTGACTCGTTTTCTTTCCTTTTTGAGGAATGATTTATTTTCATTCCTATCCATAGCTCAAAAAGGATATAACCACAATTTCTCAAATTCCAAAATTACCCTCCCAAAATTCATGATTTTTTTGTTTTAATTTTGAAAGGAAGAAAATTGACTCAACATTGTTCTAATGATATCAATTGAATCATTTTTGACCAAATCACAATATTCATCTAAAAGAAATGGAAGAACAATTAACCATTCAATCTCCAAATGTCCTCATCAACGGGACCAATATAAATTAATTTGATCCCTAGGAGTTGAACAAACCATCTCGACCAAACCTACCATCCATCTTTGAACTTTCATTAATTAGGCACCTAAATTAATCGACTAATTTAATTACCTCTTTAATGTTAACTAGGCCTTTGAATAGAGGACCGTCCTCTTAAATAATAATCTAATTCTAAATGATGTAAATTAATTTTATGAAGCATGTCGTCGAGGTGAAGACAAGAAAGGAAACAAATTACACATGCTAGAATTCAAATCAGATAGAATCTCGGGGCACATTAAGCTGTTGCCATTTGCAATCACATGACCACCAATAACCTAATTATATAATTCAAAATGCTTGCATGATTAAATTCCTTTTTCGTTTTATTTTAGTTTTCTTAACATTGAAGAATTCAAATGGTCCGGCATGGATATGCATTTTCTCATGGTAAGTCAAACGTTGACTTTTTCAACACATAAACATAATTTGAACGTGACAAAACTTATAATTAGAAGCGTCCTTAATTGCCAATTTAAGCATTTTTTAAAAAATTAAAATTCTCAATTGGGTGGCAATTTTTCAAATTAAACTTGTGCGGATTGAGAAGAGGATGGATGACTTTTGATGCTTCCGCGAAGGCACGAACACAACAATATTTGAAGAATAACCGTGCACTATATTGGTTAATCTAATTTTTAATCAGAAATTTATTTTTAAAAGGTATTTGTTTTGTGCAAACTCGGGTTTGGCTATTTTAGTTTTATAATCAAATTGAGATTAAGTCCGAAATTAATTGGTGGTTGTTTTCTAGTTGATAAAGCAAGAGGAAATAAAGGAAATAAAAGTTTATTCTGGCGTCAGGAATTCAAACAAGTATGTGGTTACGTTAATGGAATATATTATATACATATAATGATGATGCCATGTTTAAATGTGTCCAAAAGTAGTGTGCTCTGCACGAGCCCATATAATTAATCCAACGGTCACGTACGAGAAGGTATTCAAACTTCAAACCAACCTAATATTTAACTTTGAGTCAGCTTTTTTTTTTAACTGGAGAAAAAAGAGCAGGCATTACACTCAGTTAGATCATGAAAATGTACAATTGCTACCCTTTTTCTAGTTGCTTTTCTCTCCCTTCCTATATTCGTTTAAAGATGATAGACCTAATTCCATCCAATTAATCAGCTTGGCTAAAACTTGATGAAGATAGTTTTGGTTGTTCAATGTGCTTAATTAGGTGGGTATAGAAATGGACACAAACCCCCTCCCTCTATAAACTACTCAATTTTTGGGGAGTGCAGAACAAAATCTACTGCTATATTTGGAGTAGATATTTTCCTGAGGCCGTCTCGATTATGAACTAGTTAAGCGTTAGAGAAAGGTTGTTAACTAAAGATAGACTAATAGCTCGCAATTTGCAGATAGACCCCAAATACATCCTATGTTGTAGGCAAATTGAGACTCATCAGTATACCTCGTGAAATAAACTACTAGAATTCAGAGGTCTGCCACACCTACAACTATCCTCTTTACCTTGGGAAGCAGATTTGAGAGAGCAGAGGTGTATCAAGCGATACAAATACTTGCAAACATTATGCATGTATATATATTTGTTTAGATTTAGATTTAGATTTTTTTCTATTTTAATCAAAATTGCAAACATTATGCATGTATATATATATTTGTTTAAGAATCAAGCCATTTGCCAAGTATCTACTTCCAAATATATATTAGGCTGTTGTCTAATGATTTTCGTTGACTAAGTTCATTCATATTTATCAAAAAAAAAAAATCACACTTTTGTCCATTCCGATGATTATAGTTGAAATAGATGTTGTTCATCAACGAATCAACGATCGATGTTAATTAATTCTTAGTTGTCTGAAATAACAAGGCACATAGAAGCAGATGTAGCAGGATTCGAGCAAGTTGCTTAATTGTTTATATACGCTATTAATTAATCAACTATTAATTAGTTGTGCTAAGCATCAATTACACTTGTAATTAATTTAGATTATTGATTATACGGGCAATTGCACATCCTCTTTTTCATATTTATATCAATTTTTTTATTTTTTAAGAAAAAACTTTCTCGAGGAGTCAGGTTATACTTCGATACGGGAAAAAAAGGCATTGGGTCAGTGACCGTGCACTCCTCGTCAGATCTCCAAGTATTTCCATATTCACCCCTTGAAATGTGAGCTTTATTTCTAATCTTAATGTTTGGTACATTCTCTAGCAGAGACACCTCACTTTTCTTATACAAGTTGTCTCTATTTGTTTCATACCTTCTACTAGCATCTAATCTATCAACATTTACACAAGTTTCAAAAACATTACATGCCTCCTTCGGTTTAGCATTGTTTTTTACAGAGACATTCTCCTGATTGTTACCAATCTGAGAATCTTCATTTGGCAAGTTATGAATACTACGTCTTTTCCCCAACGATGATTATTACAATTGGTTGGACATTTATTCCTCTTTAAGTAAGGTCATATGTTGGAGTCTTGCGAATGAAAAAAACTATTATTGGGAGAGCTTTACCTCCTTAGTGAATCAATCCAAAAAAACTCATATCGTATTATAAACCTACTAGTAGCTTAGTGATTACACATCCTATTATGTTGTCAATTAATAAGTCCAAAATTTGATCCTTACTTGTAGTGTTTTATGCATCTTTCCACGTCTCTGTACGTATTGTAAAATGTGTATTGTGCATATAATTCTCACATCTTTGTATGTCTTGTAATGACTATATTATAAAGTCTCTATAAACTTTAAGCAAAAAAAATTACTTGTATTCTCATTAAATTCGAACATTACATTAAATGTATTGAACCACTGATTCATTGATATATGCCAACAAAATATTAAAAATATTTTAATGGAATCAGCTTCAACTAAATTCCATGTATCTCCGCTCGGATAACAAAATCAGGTTTGTTCGATTTCGATAGGTACCATCACAATATTAAAAGTTTAGAAAATTTTGATTTAGTGAAATTGATTTCTATCCGATCAATTTTCACTTGATGAGATTTGATCTATTTTAATTATATAATTTCATGTAAAATTATAATATTTACTAATAAATTTGAACTATATATATAATTTATTAGTAAATATTATAATTTTACAATATATATATATATATAATCAAGTCCAAATTTAGTTCCATTTTCGATAGAATTATATAATTAAGTTAGCCAAAAAAAATCATGAAATGTCAATTAAATGAAAATTTTAGTTATAGTTGAAGCAAAGAATGACACTCAAATTATGTAAAGCTAAGTAATTGCCACGTGGATTTGTTGTCTTGCAAATATGTGGTTTAAATTAGTATTATTTAATTTATTTGTGACAGAGACCAAATAACTTGAAGCGACGATGAAAATAACTCCCAACCGCCCCACTTGAAAACGAACTTGTTTATTAATATTACAAAATTAAAATTATTTAATAGATCGAGATATATAATTAATTTCAGTACTTTATAGCTCTTATATAATATTTTAAACTGTTTATAATATTATATAAAATTCTGATATTTTTAGCTTAATTATTTTAATACTTCAGAATGTGTTTTGAAATATATTTTTTAACAATCTCAAGCCTCTTGTATATAATTTTACCTCAGAGCAGAATTCAAATGTTTTGTATTTTCCGAAATATTTTTGTGATTTTTTTTAGTTGGAGAAATATATATATATACACACCCCAAAAAAAATTTATAGATTAACTAGAAAAATCAGAAAGACAAATATTATCTTTTTTGCTACATCTATAAAATTAGGGGGCTAATCATGATCTCAATTAAAATTTCGCTCTATTTTTTTTAACATAATTTGCTAGCCAACCAGTCGCCATATTTTTATTCATGCAAATATAAATAATAGTACATTCTTCAAATTTTGTCGGTATCAAATTAATGGACCCTCGAGTGCATAGAGCAAAAGTGCATTTTTTAAAAATTTCAAATTTCCTACCAATATTTTTGTGATTTTAGTTTCCTAAGTGTATAGGTTAAATTCAAATGTATTATTTTAAAGGAAGACATGTCTAATTTTATTATTGAATAATGCTATATAAATTAAGCTCAAATATATAATAAAATATGGAAAATTCTTTGCCGTTAATTTCACGGTGGGTTTCTTATATTTAATATATTTATTTTATGGAAAATGACGCTACAAACAATTATAACGGCAGTCATTTTCGATATATCATTCTATGAATCATCATGTGGTTAATACGACGTTTTGTTCCTTCTCAACAATTAAATGTGTTTAATTAATGAATTTTGCCATATTGCCTCAGGAATATAGTTAATGAATAAAGATGAAGGAGACAAGGCAGAATCCAGAACAGATTTCTTCCTGCCATTTCTGCTTCTTAATTTTAACAATTTAAATTTAATTGTCTCATGATATATAATATAATCAATCAATTAACTGAAATTTTATACTTGCTTATTTTTTTTATTATATATATATATATGACGTCACTTTGACATAATTATTGATTCAGAGCTTAATTATTATATATGATTTAAATAAATAATGATGTTAAATTAGAGTTAGGTTCACGACTTGGCGATATTTAGAGAGTAGATTAGTAATTAATGGAAGCAAACAAGAAAACGTTACAATATAAGAGGTGGGGAGGCCGAAAGAGTGCCACCTTTCCGTCCAAATCCGACACGTAAATGAGTGCGACCGATATGGACTCGTGTGCCGCTATTTAGACGGCATTTGGGAATTGGGTGGGATATATGACGCTGTTATATTATGTACATGTACGACGGGCACCTGTCATCTTCTCGAAACGTCAACGCGTTGTATAATTAATATTAATATATTTCTTTAAAATACATTATCCAACATGTATTAATAACAGTGGAGTAATGAATGTAAATGCCATTAATTAAAATATTTTATGAATCGTACTGGCGTACAAGTGTAAATTTTAGATGAATCATTAAATCCACTCAGATTTTATGGCCAAATTGAAGGGTGAAAGCTGATATCATGATCTCATCCTCTCTGAATCCAGTATTGACGACGGCAGCAGCTCCAACAACGGAGTCGTGCTGCTCCTGCATCAATTATTCAAATACTATCATAAGCACTAATATACAGGGTTTTTTAAATAATAATAATAATTTATTTTAAGTAAGTTTTTCTTTGGATGATGCTATTTTTATAACCAAAAGAAGCCTGCATTGTTGAAAACATCGATAGGGCTAAAATGTTGGGCCTTTTCCATAAATGTACAAGGCTTATGCCTTGAGCACTCCTCCTAGTCCACTTAAAAGGCCAGCTGAGCCGATGGGTTACATCATCTTATTTTGGATATACAATATATCCGGCTTTCTTTCTAATATACTAAAAATTTTAGTCGCTTTTTGGCTTTTTACTCGTATTTCTATTTATAAATAATAGATTCGTTCAACGTTCATGAACAAGCTTCTCTAAATATTTGTCAATAAGCACAATATATATATATTTAGCTTAAACAAAAGACAGAGACAGGCCGACACATCAGCCGACAAATTTAGCTTAAACGCGTTTCTTCTCTCGATCCGCCCCGAGACTCGCGGGATCATTAATTACTCGGCCCGCCCATTTAACATTTTAACCACGCTCTCCTTGTTGCTGTTGCTAACAAGTAACAAGAGCACGTGGGGCCCACATCTTCGTGTGCCCCACGTACGTCAGCGATTCAACCCTCTCTAGTCTCTTCTACATGAGGAGCATTTTAGCAACACAAATTCTTTCCTCTTCTGCACATATCCCGACACCAAACACTTGCTGCCTCTTATTATTCTCCGACACGTAATCCAAACTACTCGCCCGCAGTTAATAATTGGATGACTTTGCCGGACCCTGTTGTCCCATATCGCCTTCCTCGGCATACATTATCATCTCCCCCTCCCTCGTTGCCTCGTTGCACGCGCACCATCGCCTCCCATGGGAAATCTCCACCCTTCCCCCTCGCAGGCGGCCGCCGGCGGAAAGGTGGTCGTGCTCTCGGATGGCACCGTCCACAAGTTCGACCGGCCGATCCCCGTCGCCGAGCTCATGCTCGAGCACCCCCACCAATTCGTCGTCGAGGTGCACCTGTCGTCGTTCTCCACAGCCGGCGCCGGAGGCTCTAACAAGGTCACTCCGCTGCCGGCCGACCACACGCTGGAGCCAGAGAAGCTCTACGCGATGCTTCCGATGGCCCGCAAGAAGGCGGCGGCGACGTTGTTGTCCGCCAGAGAGGTTAGGCAGATCCTACTGTCCCTGGCCAGGCCGGCTCCCGGGGGTAGTGCTGCATTGCTCCCCAACGTGGCCGGGGAAGAGAGTGGGCAGGCCGGAAGAGTGGAGTTGCCGGAGTCGGATCTTTTTGACGGCAGGCCGGAGAATTGGGGCGGGAAGTACTGGAGCAAGGGATGGAAGCCAAGTCTGCGTACCATAGAAGAGGTGCAGCTGATAAAAAGAATACCTCACTGGTTGTTCTGAGGTAAGTAAATATAATTTTAGGATGAGCAAACAAATATAATGGAATATGTTTTTAAGGGGGTAATAAATAAGATTTGATCGTGATCGCTCATTTCAAGATATCGAAATCTGAGCCATTCATCCAATTAATTTGATGAAATCGAGTTGCACATGGATTGCATTGTATCTTATCTTGTAAATGTTGTTACAGTATCTATCTATCATAAATACAAATGTGAATTAACCAAAAGTTTTCCTGAGTACATAATTGACCAAAATTATTGGGGAAAAAAAGGGCATTGTAATGATGGTTAATATCTCTTTAAAAAGCATTTGTTAGCTTGACATGATAGGCAATATATTAGATATGCTTATTGAGATGGGCCTAAAGGGCCTTGTCGTATTTAAATGAGCTCTTTCACTTGGTTACGTTAAATTGCAACATGCATGCCCGATATTATTAGCCCAAAGAGAAAATAATGTTGTAATGAGAATAATACCTCTCCCTCTATTTAGATACAAAATTGATCGGGTTTAAATTCAATGCTTGCGAAATGAATTGGGATTTAATTAATTTAAATATATAATAATACTTTAATAACAAAATCAACAAGGTGAATGAAACAAATTGAAGGACTTTTCATAGTATCTTTTATTTTCGTGAATAATCCTCTTAGGTTTTGTAGCACAAAAAAAAATTTAAATGCATATTTATGTAAATAAACAAATCGTAAAAATATTTCTTTTTGTAATAATAAAATATTTTATCTTGAAAATTTAAATGCACAGATAGAAGAGTTGTCTATATTTAAGAGCATTAATAATCACATTGATGTCATTCAAAAGTCATGGCTTTACTTTTCTGATGTGTCCTGTTGACTCGAATAATTTCCTTACATATCTTATTTCGATCATCTACATACTACATGTTTCTTTTCCACATTTTTGTCCGATTGTTGAAGAAGTCAACAAAGAGAGTTTTTTAATTAATTCAATTGAATTATCTATAAACTTGTGTACGTTTCAAGATGGTTACTTTTTTGTACATTTGCGAGGTTCACTTTCAAATTATATTTCTTACATTATTGAAGAAGTGTTGTTGTTTGTTATTATTAATTTACAAGCCGAAAAGACCGGAGAGGTTGCCTTCTTCATCGGTACAAGAGAAAGTGGTTTATCTTTTTCATCAGTGAAAGAAAAAGTCGGTTCATTCTGAGTAACTTTATGCTACAAATGTCTGTCCATTTTTCACTTTTGTCTTCCACTTTTTGAATGTTTTTCTTTTCAGCGATCTTCCAAAATTGAATACGTTCAATGGAAATTTCGGAAACTAAAATAGAGTTGCTGCTATTTTTGGAACGGGAAAATTATTAAATACTTTTTTCGTTTCATAATAAATAATTTTTTAAGTTTTAACACATGAATTAAAAAAATTATTTAATAGTTTAATTTTAACAAAAAAATTTAAATTAAATTACCCATAATATATGATCATTAAATGTTATGCTTTTATTATTGTACTCAATTGATGGGAGAATTTTTTATTAGAGATTAAAATTGATAAAAATAATAATAATATTATATTAGAAATCTAAAATGTCACTTAATATGAAATTTTTAAAAATCTTAAAAAATCACTTGTTATAAAACGGATGAAGTATTTAATAAATTTGTCTCGTACTTTTATTTGTAATAAATTTATACTCGAATTTTTATATTTGTATCAATTGTATACTGTCGTTAGTTGAATATTAAAATAATCATTATATGCTGACGTGGATTACACAGACAGTATAAATAAATAATCTATTTAATCAAATTTGACTCGTCATCAAATATACTGTTGATATTCATTTATTAAAAAAATTGATGACGTGATAAATTAAATTAAAACATTTATATATTTATACTGAATGTGCAGTCCACGTCAACGTATAACAAATATTTTAACACTCAACTGATGGGAGTATACAATTGATACAAAGATGAATGTTATAGTATAATTTCTTACAAATAAAAGTATGTGATAGATTTGTTAAAAACTCAATAGTTCAATACATTTTTATTAATTTTTCCTTTTGAAATCTAGCTTTAGCCAAAAAAATTTAAAAATAATTATAATTATTAAAATATTTTTTATTTATGAAATATATTTTTATAATAAAAGTGAAGCACTAGGACTAGGTGGAGCCAAAAATAAAAAAGAGATGGGGCAAACTTCTTATTTTAACTCTGCTTCTTACTAGGGTTGAAAAATAATTGGACAAAAAATTTCTACCGTACTAACGACTTTTGCTAAATTCTATAAATTATATTGAAATTTAAAATAAAAATTAGTCCAAAAATACTTTTTTAGGCCTTAGCATCTTTTTTATATAATAAAAAATTGTGGATTAAAATTATTTTTTTAATATATAAAATTATTCTAGTATTTGGACAAAAGTCTTTAATGTATTAATTTTTTTTTGCCAAATCTATAATATTAAATTTAAATTAAAAATAATAATATTTTAATTTAATATATTTCATAAACTAAAATTATTTTTTTAAAATTATAAAAATATTCTTGACTTTAGACAAAAATTCTAATGCATTAGGGACTCAAAATATTTTAGTCTCATCATTTCCTAACATATCTTATCGTCAAAATATTCTAACTCAAAATAATTTTTTAGATTATATCATATAAAAATATTCATGTTATAAAATTATTTTTTAAAAACTTATGAAGTAACAACAAAAAATTTTTGTCTAAAATATTTTTTAAAATCCTAACACAACTTTTATATCATATAAAATATATTTCATGGACTAATTTTTTTTAGAGTTATGAATGTGTCGTGTTATAAATTATAGACAAAAGTCTTTAAAAATCTATAATAGCTTTATAACTATAATAAATATTTTAATTAATAAAATATAATTTTTTATAATAAAAAATAGATGTTTAAGTTTAAAAAAATATTTTGGATCAAAATATTTTACTATTATAAATTAAAATTTAATTTTATAGACTTTGAACAAAAATATTTTTTGCTCAAAGTCTATAATAACTTCATAAATATGAAAAAAAAACTTTAATTCATGAAATATTATTTTTATATAAAAAATGTGCTAGGGTCCAAAAAAATATTTTTGACCAAAATATTTCATCATTTTTAATTTATATTTAATTTTATAAATTTGAACAAAAGTACATAATACATTAAACTATTAAAGACTTTTGATCCAAAATATTTTTCTTAGAACTTAGTGCCACTTTATTATTTTAAAAATATATTTTATAAAATAAAAATATTTTTATAATTATATTTTTTACACTTTTTTTATCAAATGTCTCTAATACGTTGTAGACTTTTACGAAGAGATAAAAAGAGTATTATGATTTTTTTATTCTGGATTTGAAAATTTTAATAATCATATTTTAAATTCAAAAATTTTCGTTGAACATATTTAGGTTTCAAAAAATTTCTATTTTATTTTCTCATTATTAAGTGCATTCGTAAGGTCAAATTTGGTCCTCAAATGCAGTAGCGCTAAGGATCCTCTAATAGTCAAATTAGATAGTAAGATCCTCTAATTAGGGGTGGCAAAACGGGCCGACTCGGCCCGGCACGATAAGGTGGCATGCCAGTCCGGCCCGGCCCGCAATATTTTGCGGGCCGTCCGGTACGGCCCGCGAGCCCTCTTATTAACTAAAAAAATTTAAAAAAAATTATAAAAAAAATAATTTAAAATATTTAAGAGACTAAATAAGCATCAAATATGACATTTCACATGAAAAACTCCATAGATTAACTTCACATTCAATTTTAAAGCACTAAACAAGTCCTAATCTAGACTTAATTTTTTATATATATGTTTAGCGGGCCAAACGGGCCGGGCCGGCCCGATAAGAGTCGGCCCGCGTCGGCCCGCAATGTTATCGGGCCGAATTTTTTGGCCCGGCCCGCAGTTATCGTGTCGTGCTCGTGCCGTGCCTATTTTTGCCGCCCCTACCTCTAATAGTCAAATTATATAGTAATAATTGAAAAACATGAAATTTAATAAAACATTAAAGAAGAATAAAAGTCACTTAAAGGCTCCAATTTAAGGAAGGAAGAATAAGTTATCTTGTATTGGAGTAGGCGAGTAGCCCTTTCACCACCAAGAGGATCAATTGTTGGTACTTCTCCGGCATCGCCATCCAAAGAGCTCGTAGGGCAAGTCTTTTTGATGTTCATAGATGGAAAAGTTTCCTCCACGGTAGAAGATTGCACGAGTGTGAGGACACTTGAGGAAATAGATTGCTCGATTGTTCTTTACCACTTCCTAGGTTTGATGCTTCAATACAGTACCCTCGGTGGCGTCTTATATCGGTATAAAAAAATGATGGAGAAAAAGCAATATGAAATTGAGGAATTTGATCTGCTCACTATGTTGGAGAAGACGGGAAAGATTTCTCATGGCTTGAGAAGGATGGCAAAGCTAATGCTAAGGAAAACCAAGTACGGTCGATATCACATGCGCATGGAAGGAGAAAGTTCATGGGGTGAAGGCTGCAGCAGTAATGTCGGTAACACTTGAGCACTTGAAATCTCAATTTGATATCAACAATATATATATATATATATATATATATATATATATATATATTAAAAATATAAGATAAAAAATAATTTCTTAATTAAACTAATATTTATTATTTCGTCTACCCTTATACATTTTCATAAACATTATATATATTATTACTCTTAATCTTTTAGGTACCAATATTATTATTTAAAAGCATAATTTAATTTAAATTAATTTGATAATTTTGTTTGTCACAATTTTATAATTTAATTATATACATATATAATTGACAATGCATCGCTATATGATATATTCGTAATTTTACAAAATTAAAAAACTTGTATTATATAATTTATTTGATTGATCATAGTTATTTAAATAAAATTATATTTGTATATATTTGCGCAATGCGCGAATTCTCGACTAGTGTACCAAAAGATAAATATCACTGAGGAATGATGCAATAATTTCGCCAACTCAGAAGAAGAAAACCAAATAATCAAACTATAGTAATACTAAACAAAGTCGTTTTCAAAATATAACACATTATCTCAAAATAAATTGAACCTGAAATTATTACGAAATAAAGGCACTGTCCAATCTTTGCCTTGAAAATTGAACTCGTACGTCGAAACTTGGGGAGACACACTCCTCGAAAATGAATAATAACGATACTCTTAATTTTCTGAATCTCTAATGCTCTCACAATATTTTTTTCTTTATATTTTTCAAGGAGACTTTCGATAAGAAAACACCATTTGAAATTAAGATCTAATATATTTTGAAATTTTGTATTCGACCTCTTTATAGGTGAAAAGAGCCGACATATTCCGCCGAAAATGGATAGAAAAAATCAAAATTGAATTTGCACGTTACACGAGGCGAAAAGGTTCAATTTTGGAGTGAATTGCATGTGGATTAACTCTTCAATATTGACTAGCCAACAAAGCATTTGAATTGCACACAATTTTAGGCTGTGAAATCAAAAATTAATTCAGGTTGCAAATTTTGAATCGTGCAGTAATTCCCACAGCTCCACTGATGTGTATGATTCTATGTCATGTGTTGGTTCGACTTACACTACAACAAAATCCTTGTATATCGACGTTAAATTTTTGACGCTTATTATAAGCGTCGAAACGTAAAACAATTAAAATATTTTAATATGATAAATTTCGACGTCTCTCACAGGCGTCGAAATTTTTCGACGTCTATTTTGACGTTAATTCAAAGATGTTGGAGCATTTCGACGTCTGAGAATAGACGTCGAAATCTTTCGACGACGATTCTGACGTCAACGTCTATTTTAATATTATATATTTTGACGCCTGAGAGTAGACGTCAAAAAATTTCGACGTCTGCTCTCAGACGTCGAAATGCCACAGCAGACGTGGAGTACTGGAGTGAGCGGGTGAGCGCATTTTGACGCCTGAGAGTAGACGTCGAAATGCCACAGCAGTGGAGTGAGCGGATGAGCGCATTTTGACGCCTGAGAGTAGACGTCAAAAAATTTCGACGTCTGCTCTCAGACGTCGAAATGCCACAGGAGAGTGAGCGGGTGAGCGCGTGTGGCGCGCTTGCCCGCCCAGGCAAGAGGCGGGAAATCTCCCGCCTCTGTTTTTTTTTTTAAAAAAAAAAAAATCACTATGCTGACGTGGAGTGCTCCCGCTGCAGTTCTTCTTCTTCTTCTTCTTCTTCTTCTTCGTGCCGCCGCCGTTCGACGCCAAGGAGACAAAGGCGATCGACTCGCGGATATAGTGGAGTGCGTCCCGCTGCCGTCCTGCGCCATCACCGCTGCCGTCCTGCGCCATCACCGCCGTCGGGAAAAACCCTCAATAAGCACAAGATCAGGAGGTTTCAGAAGGAAAGATGCAAACTTGAAGCCGCAATTCTCACGCAGAGAGATTGAAAACCCTAAAAAACAAAAACGACCAGAATCAAGATCAATTCAGCAGCGGCCGGCTCGGAAAGCTCTCATTGTGCACCGTAGCGGCAAAAAAGAAGAAAGTGACAATCCGCTCCCCGGCCGGCGACCGAGAAGCGAAGAACTGAGCGAAGCGGATCTCAATTGCCTCCGCGGGCGGATCAAAGCAAGCCGCGAAGCGGAAGAAGAACAAGAACAGAAAATACGAAAGCCAATCCGCGCCGAAAAGGAAAACGAGGGGGGGGAGGAGAAGAAGAGGGAGGGGATTCGAGCTAACCTCTGCACGAGCTTGGAGCAGCGAGCGGGAGACGCCTCGATTGGACGCCGAGGCGCTTTTTTCCGGCGGCGAAGGAGCACCCAATTGTTCCCACTTCGGCGGCGCTTGCGACCTTCTTCTTCTGTTTGCTTCGTCCTCTTCTCTTCTTCTTCCTCTTCTCTCTCTTGTGCAGCAGCTTGAGGCAGTCCTCGACGCCGGAGGGCGACCGTGTGCCGGAAGGGGACTTCTGGGTGCCCGACACGTACGCCACCTAGGCCGCGCTGGGCAACGACGGGAGGGGACGGCGCGAGCGGGGAGTGCTGGGAGATGCTCACGCCATCAAGCCGCGCTGGTGATGCGGCGCGCAGCGGCGGCTCAAAATTTTTTTTTTATTTTTTTTTGTGTGCATATCGACGCCTGTGGAGGCGTCAATATGCTAAACATATTGACGCCACTTATTGACGTCAAAGGCGTCAATATGTTGGCGTCAATATTGACGTCTCGTTTCGACCGTAAACGTCGTCGAAATTTAAATATTGACGCCTCTTTTTTGACGGTAGGAGACGTCGAATTTTAAATATTGACGCCTGCATAGACGTCAATATTTAAAATTAAGCGGAAGGTTTTTGACACGCGTTTTCGACGGATTCACTGCCGTCAGAATGCAAATATTTACTCCCTCCGACGTCAAAATTTCTTTATAATTTGCCGTCAAAATTCCAACGATGTGTTGTAGTGTTAGGATCCGACACAGGGGCAGAGCTACGTTTACTACAAGGGGGGCAATTGCCCTCCATCGTATTTAAATTTTCTTTCTTTATATATATATTGAAAAAGCCAATTTTGCTCTCTTTCTCCCCCAAATTAAAATATTTATCTCTTTCTATTCCTCCCAAATTAAGACATTTGTATACTTTCTTTATTTTATTTCAACACTAGAACCAAATGTAAAAATTTAATCTTAATCAAATAAGTTACATGGATATTTGATAGAAACTAATTATATGTACGTAAATTTGTATTATTATACCTAATGTGATCAATTTAACTAAGAATTTATTTAGATTTTTAAAAAATTGAAATATTTCAAATATCAAACTGAATAAAATTAATCAAAATTATTTTGGACTTTTACCCCATGCTTTCTAAAATAAATTATTATAGTTATTATAATAATATTTGCCCCACGCCTTGATATCACTCACAACAATCTTTGTTGTTCTCATACCTCGTGCCTAATTATTGACATCCCGACCTCATATGTTTTATGAGCATTAGCTTCCACGTGTTATGTTTGATTGTTATGTATTGCTATTTTTTATTCTATTTTAATTTTGAATTCGGGCTCCGCCACTGATTCCGACAGTCGTATCAAGATTGAAGTGGGAATGATAAACTTCAATGGAATTTGGCCTATGAACAACAAAGGCTATAACAAATGAAGATGATTATAAATGAATTGATAATGCTACAGACACGTATGTCAATGTCATGAATCTAACTAAAACAAAGTTTGTAGCCAAACAAAACAAAAGTTGAATACATAGATACATAAATTAAACGTCACATGCAAATTATTCCCTTTGTCTCTCTCATCATCTTAACAAATCAAAATTTACATCTAAAAGAACCCTAACTATATATGAGGCAATCAATAGGCAACCTAGCTCAATACTAACAATTTCATTTGTTATAATTGTTAGGCCACCTTCAAACAAAATTAACCTTATAATATTGCTTGTGGAGTTATTTACGTCTCTTTTTGTCTTCATTTGCTTGATATAATTAACATTACGTTCTCTTCTTTCTATTTAGCATAATATGACAGTATAAGGGTTTGTCCTGATGGAGATTATCATTACAATTTTATTTTCTAATTAAAAGCTTGAATTCAAGAGAGCATCCAAAACCATCAAAATTGATATTTATTATTCCTTGACAAAAAATATAAACTTATTTTACTTCCACAAAATATAATTTAATTTCAAAACACAAAAATCAATCACTATCAATTTGGCTCTAGATATTAATTAATTCAATCACCATCGGCCTCTACTCTCTAGTTGATACTATGTCTCTCATTTCACCGTCATGGTCATAAAGAACATGAAATCAAGTACCTTTTTTATTAATTAATTAGTCCCAACAAGGCTGTTAATTCAGAATCAAAAGCTAGAACTAGGACGGTTGAAACAGTGTCTTGTCTGTGATTTCGTTTACAATTCAAGATAAAGATAAACGAGAGATGTTGGTTCGACATCTGCGGATTTGATTGGAGTCAATTTTGAAGTCTTTGTCTCATCTAGAACGGACCTAGGGCTAGGTCTCTTGGAGAATTTTTGGCGAGGAGCTCGTTGCTTTGAAGCCTACTCTTGTCTTGTTGGCTTTCAAGAGTTTGACCGATAAAGGACAGCTACTGACTCGGGCATTTTAGCCCTCAAACACCTACCTCGATCGGGACTTTGAGTGCATCTGGCTGGCTGGTAGTCCCTAGCCTTCACTCGTAGTTCTTTTCGCGAGTCAAAGCATTGATGATAAGCCTTTCTTCTTTTTCCCTTTCTCCTACTACTTGCCTAACAAAGCTTTTTCTCATCATGTAATGGACCTCTCTTTTGACTCCTATTCTAGAATACCTGCTTTCGACCTTGTTTGATGTGAGTACATTACTTTAAGGAGAGGGAACATCCTCTCTAGCTATTCTATTGCTCAACCTGGAGCCAGCTTTCCAATAAAGTATAGTCACCGAAGTGGTCAAAAATTACAGAATTGGAATTGACCCGACCCATGCTGATATTGGACACAACAATCAGTCTTTGGTCTCTTTAAGACATCTAATCATCCTAAACGGAAGAATCAAACTTCGTTTCGTCCCCGTTCACATTAGTCACAAAAGAGATCACTTTTGCATTCTTATTTATCGTATAAATATTTGTTCAAAGTGTTATCGTAATCAAGAGATTTTTGAGTTTTACCCATGCTCCTACTCCCAAGATAAGATGCCTTTAAATATTATAAGTTTGCTCCTCCTATGAATTAATTTTAATTTTAAATTAATTTTAATTTTAAATTAATTTTAATTTTAAATTAATTTTAATTTTAAATTAATTTACAAATATCTGATATGTTAATTAGCATCAAGTAGATGTAAACTATCATATCATGTGACTAAATATTTAAAATGTTAAATTGCATTCATATAAAATAACTCGTAGTTTGGGATCGAGTTGATTCCAATTAAGGTCTTCATTTTTAATTCAACTTAATTTCTTAATTTGGCACACTAACCGATCTTTTTGGTAATAATTGCCTATAAATTAAAATTAAAACTAATAATAAATAATAATAATAATAATAAATTAAAGCGTAATGTGCTAGGTGGCGGGGGTGCACGTTGCCCTTCTTATCCATTGAAGATAATCAAAGCTCAAAGTTAATCTAATTTTTTGATTGTAAAAAAGAAAAATATAAGGTACTGTGTCAAGATATTTGAAAATTAGAGACCGAATTCATTTGACCTTGCTAACAAAATTGAAGAATATACCCCAAACCCAATAGTAGAATTAAATATGTTCCAACTTGCAAAATCATTCGCAATATAAAATAAAAGAAAGATCAGAACATGTTTTCTTTTTAATATTTTATATAAAAATATATGGGGTACGGCGTTCAGTATCCACGTTAGCACACAAATTGATTTCAAATAAAATATTCACAAACATGCAAAATAATTTACATTAAAGCCAATGGCAGAATTGGACTCATTGTATTTACTAACTATTGAACTCCTTCACAGTGAACAACGTCATCTGTGACGTAAGACAGCAGATCCGAGCTAATTAGAGATGGAATTAAATTCACATATTTCAATTTTTTTTTGTATTTTGAATTATTTTTATTTGATAATGTTTTAAATTATATTAGCATCTACTTTAGTATATCACTACTAAAAAAATGGGTATCAGCAACGGCTGATGCCGTTGCTGAAGAGCATCAGCAACGACCGCGCCGTTGCAATAGAGCCGTGACAGAAAGTCGCGTTGCTGATAACTTAGCAACAGATCAGCAACGATCGCTCGGGCCGTCGTTCAAAACATTATCAGCAACGGCCGCTCGGGCCGTCGCTAAAAACATTATCAGCAACAATTTTGCCACAGACCCGGAGCCGTTGCTGATAACATTAATAGCAACGGCCGCTAAGTCCGTAGCAACGTCGTTAGTAAAACCCCGTCGCTAAGCCGTTGCTGTAGGTCATCAGCAACGACTTTCGATACACTTTTAGCAACGGCATTCCCACGGACGGCCGTGGGAAAGTCGTTGCTGATGACGTATACCTGGAAACAGAAAAATTGAAAATTGAAAATTTCCATTGATACATTGATACATTATCTGATACATAACTCACACACCCATACCCTTATACACACATTCATTCACACATCACAAACACACCAAGATATACATCAAAATAATTATATTTATATTGATAATTATTCACGATAGTATAAAAACAATTCAAATGCAAAATTGAAGTATCAATATCCAAACAAAATAAGTTAAACAAGTTCAATATCTCAGTAACAAGTTCAATATCCAAACAAAAAATCTCACGATCACGATGGAGGATGGTCTGGATCATATGGCGGGGTCTGGAGTGCTTGAGTGTACACCGGCGTGGACTGACTCGAGGACGATGGATTAGATGATGCCGAAGAGATGCCTGCTTCAGGATGACCTGACATGTTGCGTAGCATAGCATGCATCTCCTCCATCATCTGAGTCTGACGCCCGACCGTCTCCTCTAGAGTCCTTATTCTGCTACTATGATCATAACTGGATCTAGAGGTGGACGGCCGCTCACCAGCGACCGGAGGGGTCGGTGCCCCAAGTGGCCCTAGCACGGCTCGCGCATGACCACTATCTGCGAAGCCATATACGCGGCCATGGTCCCAGCCACCTGTGGCCTCGACCCACGATGCTGCGTCAAAGTTCTCAGGGGTACCCCCGCGCTGCACCATCGTCTGGCTGTACGTCTCCTACTCGAGTTTGATTTTTGTTTAATATTTATCATAAAACTTAAATTATAAATATATAATGAATAATTTAAACAAATATATAATTACCACAATGTATGCAACGCGGTTGTCGATGTACTCCCCCGTCCCATGTGCTCGACGGTGAGTCCGCTTAAACACCGCCATCGGGGAGGGTCGCTGGACAGTCCCGTCATCCGACACCGTCGTCTATATTTACAAAACAAATACATTAATTAGTACACATAGTAACAAATAAAATATATAATTAAAAGATATACTTACCATACGGTTCGCGTGCACTGCAAAATGCAACAGAGCCGCCGGTGTGACGCGCTGCTCCCCCCGACATACGATTTCTAGCCACATTCCGAGAAACCTCCTGCCATCGATCCGTCGACCATATCCCCACGAGCTGATCCCATATATCCGGAGTAATCCAACCGGGATCGTATCCCCGAGTCTCTGCGATGTTAGTGGTCCCAGCTCGGGCCATCGCTTGGGACCGAGCTTGCCCCAGCTGCCCGTTGTACCTTGCCCGGGAAATAGCCTCCCAGGCATCGTAAATGAAGGGCCATTGGTCCTCGGCCCATGTATAGCGAGCCTACAAAAAAATAATATCAGTACCAATATTAATATATCATCATGCATGTAAAAAATAATAATAATACGTGCCTCAAACTCGCGCCATAACATGCCGATGTGTTCGCTAGGCACGTGAGACCACGTAGGTCATTCCCCGTGCATGTATCGTCGAATAGTAGAAGAAATGCTCCTCGACACTTCTTCTTGCTCGAACCTGCACAACAAAAATAAATTTTAATATTATATTATGATATAATGAATTTGTAATGATTCATAATTCATGATATATTACCGCTCCCCAGTCACGCTAATCAATCTACGTGACTCTGTGGCTGGTGGAGGCTGCCACCTGTTCGGCCCGCGTGGCCGCCTGCGTCTGGATGTACTAGCCTCGGCAGTATCATCCTCATGAGGATCAGCAACAGGAGGATCAGCAGCATGAGTAAGTGCTGGAGTCTCACCAATCGGAGACTCCGAAGCTCTCCTGCGTCGATAACCATGACCAGACATATCTGTCGAACAGACATATAATCAGATTATTGTATAAATAGTAGAGATATATTTAATAAAATATATACTTTACAATTATTTCTCATCATCTGAATAATAGTCTTCGAATTCTTCTTCTTCTTCCTCTTCTTCATCTTCTTCATCTCCAGCTTCCTCAATTTCATGATCGTCATCATCAGCATATTCAACTTATAATTGAATTGACGTTGTGTCTGCATCCTCGAGTATTGGAATAATACGATCCACAGCAGGAGGATCATTTTCTTGATAGAAACCATGTGTCATATCAGGTATCAGCTCATTTTCTCCTACTATCGGATCAATTTTTCCTCTACCTTTTGTCTTACAGACTACACGCCAATTTGCTCTATCTTTATTTCGAGCCGGATACTTCGCGTAATATACTTGTTCGGCTTGTGATGCCAATATAAAAGGCTCATTTGCTGCCAATTTCGATTTGTAATTAACCTCAACAAGTTTGTATTTTGGATGAACTTTCATGCCCCTTTCTGTTGTATCGAACCAATGACATCTAAATAGGATAACTGATTTCAAGCCGAAGTAGTGCAACTCTATGACTTCTTCCACCAGTCCATAAAAATCCATATCACATTCAACATAGGTTGTCCCTTTAACGCAGACCCCAGCATTCATTGTCTTCTTTGTAAATGAATATTCAACCGTGTGAAATTTATACCCGTTAACAAAATATCCGATATAGCACGACACAAGTCGCGACGGTCCACTAACAAACTCAAATATTCTTTCATCTATTTCAGCTCTGTGATCTTTGCTGTAAGTCTGAATCCAAGTAGGGAAATCACGATTTCGTAATCTCTCCAATTCTTGATCGTTGTGAATAGAGTATTTTTGCACCATCTCAATGTCAAATATTTCAATGAATTGTTCAATCTCTGGACAATTGAGTAATACATACAAGTGTGCCAAATGATACTCTTCATCGCTTAAGTGTCGAGATGGACGAGAACCAAAAGCACGACCAGAGTGACAAAATATATTTAAACCTCCATCTGAATGTCGAACACCCCCGTCGTCGTTACGTGAAAGACGATCAAATCTTGTCTGTACTGTCGATTCAAAGTAAAATGAGCAGAATGTTGAAATTTCTTGGATGATATACGATTCAGATATTGATCCTTCAACAGCTGCGGGTGTTCTTTACTTTTTTCTTCAGACGATTCATGTATCTTTCAAATAAGTACATCCACCGATATTGAACGGGGCCACCAACTCGTGCCTCGTATGCCAAGTGTATCGGTAGATGCTCCATCGAGTCAAAAAATGCAAGAGGGAAAAAGTACATCCACCGAATACGCATATCATCTGGGCGCGTATCAGAGAACAAGAGAGATGTTGCCAAAATTTAGAATAATTAGATAACAGTTAAAATAAAAATGTAAGTGCAGTACAAATAACTATATTCCCAAACTGTCCAATCAGGGATAATTCAAGAATTATACATCGTATAAAAGATCATCTACTTCTTTTACACGAATATACAATCCCCGAACGGATCTAAGGTTTTGCTAAATCATATCCGACTCGTCGATGCGTACGTGAAACATATGAACTCGTCGGATGCATGATTATTTTCTAAATGTTTCGAGACCGTTCGAGTCCATATTGGACGATTCCGGTGCGCGTCCGAAGTGGATGATTCTGGCGCGCGTCCGAAATTAATCTAAACCCTAATAATTAATCTAACAAATTAAACAATTAATCGAAATAATTATAAAATAATTAATTAAAAATTATAAAACAATTAATTAACAGTTATAAAACAATTAATTAAAATAATAAATTATATATATAATTATAAATTCCGGCGCCGGAGTCAGGTGGACTCCGGCGCCGGCGTACAGTGGCCGGACACACTGTCCGGCCACTGTACAAGGTCCGGCGGCGGCCATCGGCCGACCGCCGCCGGCTGAAACCCTAGAAATAGGGTTTCGGTCGGATTGATTCTCGTCGGCCGCAACGGGAAGAGACAGCCGGCCGGCGAGGCATACCTGAACAAGTCGGCAGCAGCGGAAGGAGGAAGAGGCGTCGTCGGCGTCGGCAGCAGCGACGAGAGGCGAGAGCAGGAGCGGCGGCGGCAGCAGCGGGAGGAAGAAGGGTCGGGCGCGACTGGTGCCCTATATAAACTTATCAGCAACGGCTCACTCGCCCGTTAGAAAGCCGTTGCTGATAAGTTATCATCAGCAACGGCTCACTTATCCGTTAGAAAGCCGTTGCTGATAATTAAAATATCAGCAACGGCTCGCCTTTCCGTCAGAAAGCCGTTGCGGATAATTAAAATAACCTGCAACGGCTCACGTATTCGTTAGAACGCCGTTGCAAATACAAATATCTGCAACGGCTCGGGCGACCGTAAGAAAGCCGTTGCAAATAGCAACGGCTTGAGCGGCTGTTGCTGATAGCCGTTGCTGAAGACTTAATTTCTAGTAGTGTATATAACTAGATAATAAAATTAAAATTTGGGAGAGTAAAGAGTAAATTAGAATTTTTAAACTTTCTAAAATTCTTAAGCCATCGCGCATTTATTCTTTGATTGTTTTCGTGCCTCCCAAATCACGAACCTCCTTGCGGCAAGAGTCCATCTTAACTCGTCTAGCGCAAATCTTATGGTATTTTGCCTGAGGGCATGCGATCCTCACTTATTCAAACTCTTTTAAAATTAATTATGATGGTTCATGAGACATCTCCTTCATTAATCTTGACATTATTATTATAAACTATTACAATATTTGCTTGTAGGGTTTTTCGACAATATTCTCGTTGAAAAAGTCTACAATATTTGCTACTATTATTCTTTTGCTTTTAACTTTTGTTGCTGTGAACATAATCAAGTTATTCATTGGATAGTAAACTGGTCTTGAACCACTAAACACTTTGAGCACTTGACCCTCTATTCAATCATCTGATTTGGACTCTTATTTATTATTTTTTTGTATGTTTTCTTCTTTGTCCTCCTACTCGTTCAATTATATAATTAACTCTCTCTTTTTTGTCAAAAGAAAAAACTTCCTAGGATTAAATTAAAATTCATATGAATCCAGGGACTAGATTGGAATTAATCCTAGTACGTACATTATTATTATAAATTATGTGGGGGCTTTGGGGAATGATTCACATAGCCCAACTGAGGACTCGTCACATGTGTCCAAATACATGTTGTCTTGGGAAATAATGCTCATAATAAATTATTAGGTAAATTATACGAACCTCCCTCGACTATAATCGATGTGTGCAAGATCTACTTAAACTATCAAGTGTGCACAAAATTTCTCTCCACTATATTAGTTATTCCAATAACCCTCCTCCTTCAGCTCTTCGTCAAAATAATGACATGTGATAGTAATATCTATTATTCATCTTATCTGACGGTCATCACTTCTTTTTTTATCTATCTCTCACTTACCTACACTCCTCTCCTTGCCTTAGACTCCACCGTTATCATCGTCGTCACCGCAGCCACTGTCGTCGTCTCCTCCTCCTCCTCTACCTTTTCTTCTATCCATCCCTCACCTACCTACACTCCTCTGATCCCCTTGCCCTAGACTCCACTGTCACCACCACCGTCGTCATCGCCGTCAACGCAGCCATTGTCGTCATCGCTGCCGCCGCCCCAAGAAGAAGAAGAAGAAGAAGAAGATGATGATGATGATGAGGAGGATGAGGTGGTGGTGGTGGCGGCGGCGGCGGCGACATCGATGATTGAATTTGAAGAAGAAGAAGGGATTAGATGAGGATTCTACGCACGGAGAAATTTTATCGTTAAGTTATTAACGGACTTGCTAACAGATGGTAGTTATTTGAATAACTAATGTAGTGCATGAATTGAGGTTCTGAATACACTTGATAATTTAGATAGGTATTACATACATCGACTATAATTGAGGAGAGTTCGACGTTTCTTGTAATTTACACTAAATCATTCACGTAGTTTGACCATTTTACACCCTCCATACATTATTAATCGAATATTGATGCCCGTGAGCTGGAGTTAATTGTGGCCCTTCTTTCACGCCTAATTTTTTTCACTAAGAACTAGTCCAGCATTAATGTCCCATACTGCAAAATTAATCAATCCGAGCTAGAATTGAACATGATTAATCAATTATATAATTAACTAATGCAGTCAATCATGCACCATTAATTTTATTAATCAAACACTCTCATCCATCAGATTTAGCAGCTTATCTTATCCACCAGATTTGTTTGATCTCCATTTAAATATAATAATCGCGTTTCACATTGGTCTTATCTTATCCGCCTTTACAGCTGTCGAATACGTACTTCATTGAGTTACTTTGTGGACAGAGACGTGATACGTTGACTTCTTTATCATGATTTGGCTATAGTTGTTGCAAGGACCATCGTTTTAGTATTTTAACCTGAAAAAATCAATAAATTATTAATTTTCCTAGTTTTTAAAATTATTTAAAAATATCTAAAAGCGGTTAGATCCCAAAAAGACGGAATTTCAAAATAAATAACTCTATTTACCATCATCCAAATGTTGTAGATCTGACATGCACAATAGTTGTGGATGAGTAGATGGAAATGGTGAGATAAAATTAATTTTGATAACTATATAGAAATATTAAAGTTGAATTTATTTTTATCTAATTCACGAACATATTATCTGAAAAAATATTCAAATTAAATCTATTTTTCTCTAATTCATGCCATATTATTATAATATTCATATTATATTTTATTTGAAGTTATTTATACATTATATTTTACTCTGATGATATTATAATAGTTCACTGGTCGTTCTAATCATATTATAATTTATTTTAAAATAATAAAACATTATAATTTATTATGATTTACAATACAAAAAATAAAAATAAAAATATTATTGTCAACTTTTAAAATAAAAATTTAATTAAAATATAATGAGTAAGTTTGAAAAATAAAACCTAGAATAAGTATAATGTGTAAGTTTGAAAAATACAACCTAGAATAAGTATTGAGGCAAGGAATAATTATTTTTTATCCTTAGAGAATAGATGATAAATAAAAATAATTATTCAATGTCCTTCAAATTTAACTAAATAAGATAATAAAAACCGACAAGGAATCACTTTTATTCCGATAATCAAACACGCTTTAATGATTTTATTGAGAAATTTTTTAAAATAAACGCGAGCTATGTATTTGCAATTATTTCAGCTTTTCATTATCTAAATAAAGCCTAATTGTGGATAAGAATGAAATAAAAATTGGAAAGATTTAGCATATTGGAAGATTTTGAAAGGTATAATCAGCTTCGGAAAATAATAAAAGATAAGAAGATGTGCTGTGCTGCTTCATTAGTAGCATGGCTGTCGGATCCTACAAGTTCGGATCCAAGTCCGATGCCGGCTCTAATCATTAAGCGTTGGATAACTATCGGTGACAACTCATCGCCCGCCATCTTCTACCAAGAAACTTAGGTCGCGGGTCCCACGGAAATTTGATTAATTATACAGATGGGTCCTTTTTCGACGTGAAATATGCTTGCTCGAGCATCGGCTCGCGTGACGTGTTCCGGCCGGGACAGGAAACACCAAGAACAGTGGAGCCCCCGTTGGTGTGCCGTACACGCCGTAACGGCGATGGCAAACGGTTGTCCGAAATATTAAAAAATATTAAAAATTAGGAAAAACCTCCACCCCTCACATACATTCGTATACACATCAAAATCAAGATGCTAAAAGTAGAATGAAAATAGGAATATTCCTAGTGTCCTACGTGAAAAATAGTAAAACAACAGGGTGTTATGGTAAAATGCCATTAAAAATAAATTATCCAATTCTGTCAGAACAAAGTAAATCTGGGAGATTAAAGAAACACAATAATTCGGGTAATGGAAAGGTGGGAAAAGCTGTTCGGTGTTTTACAGAGAAGCAAACTTTGACGACCCGTTGCTCGGAAATGTTTACCTGGTCATTGCAGCAGTCTTGCAGGAGCACCGGATCCAATCCGGAAACGTTACCGACACGTGTCGTTTACAACTTAATCCCCCTATATATATTTACCCAGTCCAAGTCTTCCTCCTACAGTGTGTGAGGGTAAGAAGTGTGTAATAATCTTTTAGGCGGTGACGCAGGGGAAAATGGCGTTCGGGAACGAGAGAGAGGCGGACATCGATGACCTGCCCAAGAACGCCGCCAACTACATGGCCCTGACGCCGCTATGGTTCCTGGACCGCGCAGCCCTCGTCCACCCCAATCGCGTTTCCGTCGTCCACGGCCCCCGGCGCTTCACCTGGGCCGAGACCTATCGCCGGTGCCGCCGCTTTGCCTCCGCCCTCGGTCGCCACTCCATCGGCCCCGGGAAGACGGTAACTTCTCGCTTTCTCTCTCCTCCCTTCCTCTTTTTCTATTACGAATTGCTCTGTCCTTCAGCGGTTAGTGATTACGTCGAGGATGCTTTAAGAATCGTGCTTAGCTCATCTCAATGCATCTGTTTCTCCTCTGATCCTGTGCTTCAAGATTCGTGAGATGCTTTAAGTTGTCGTTGGATCGAGAAATTTATTCTGCTTTCTTCTGATTTAATTTTCTAATTTTTAGTAGGATTATTGGGTTCTTTACTCGTCTTGTTCGATCCTTTTAGATTCCCGTGAGGACTGGATACTTAAAGGATGGAGTTTATTCCACGGCAAGAGTTTAGATACTCATTAATTAATTAATTAATTAATTCTTTTCTTTTCTTTTTTAGGAAAAAAACGGAAGGAAGACCCCGCACGATGTTATATTGAAAAATAAATATTTACTAATTTTAATTTCTTAGCCATTTGATTTGGATCCTTAACTTGTTGCCTACTTTTCTGCTTCCGATCGCTGTGGGTTTATGCATGGACACAGTTTGCTCTAGCAGGATTTTTTTTGTTTGAACTAATTTATTCTTTTGTTTTTTTACTCTTTCCTCTCACTTTCTAGATTGCTATGCCTCATTTGTCTTAAAAGTTTCTATTTTTTTTTGTTTATATGATGTTTTGCTATTGGAACTGAGCATCTGGCGTGTGAATGAAATTTAATGGAATCTAAGATCTTATGCAATTGAATGCAAAAAAGTTATGTGGCTGCAAATAAGTATCTCCTCTGTTCCACATGATCCTAAAATGGTCAAAATGTAAAGAAACTAAATTCATGCAATCGAGTGCATTTGTGGCCAATCAAATTAACATAAAATGAGTGGCACATGTGACTAAGATTTGGACTACTTCAATTGGTGATGAAATGGAGTCTAATCATAATAATGAGTAAGCACAATATAAAAATATTTTTTATGCTCGTATATCATTGACCCAGTAATAGTACCCTATGCAATTAAAACTCGTTTTTTTTCACTAAACAAATGCATATTTTAGAAGCATTTAAATTAATATAACTTTTGGTTCTTAGAATTTTATTAATCTTCAATGGAGTTTATGTTAAGTTCATAGTTTCCAAAGGTTAATTTTGAGGTGATAGGAAGCATCAACCATCCTAATAGGATTTTACCTTAAAATTTTGCATCATTCATGATCTTTTTACTACATATAAGATATTATAAACCTTGCATCACAAGAAAAGCTTGATACAGTGCCTTTGCAGATGTTGACTGTTTGAAATTTTAGATTGTTATGAGCATAAGCATACTATTAACTGTTTGAATTTTAGATTAGATCCAGATGTGCTGTTTGTACTGGTTTCATCACTTGTGTTTTGTAGTAGAGATATGCTCAGGTGGTTTTGCTGTCATTAAGTTGTGGTGGAAATTTGTTAACTTTGACATGTGATCTTGCTAATGAAGACAAACCAATGGGCTCTTATTTATGTTATATTTATTTGTTATTGCTATTTGATGAGATTTTCTACACACATGAGTACATGACACATCCCTAATTACGATCACTTGTAAGAAAGAAAACAACTTTTTATCTTGACAAATAGGCGTGTATGGGCTTATCCTTTGCGTTTGTACATTTTGTCAGTTGAGATTTTAATAGGAAATATTTATTCAGGATGAGTTCCTTAAGCAAATTCAATTACTTGACAGGATCATTGATAAGTCTCATCAGTATCACAGAAAGTGTTAAAAATTGAAAATTTACAGAGAGCTCTTACATCTCATCTATATTGAATTTAGATTATAGAACTCTTGGGGAAGATTTTTTCCTTGTTATCATGTTGGATTGATCACTGCCTTCCTTTTTCATTATATTTCCCATAACAATTTTAGGAGACCACCTCTCGCAACTCTCATTAAGTAGATAATTCTTGATCTTTACCTTAGGAAAGAATTCTTAGAGATGAGCTGTGCTATCGCTAGTAGGGCTGTCCACAGTTCGGGTCTCACTGAACCAAACCGAAAATTTCGGTTCGGTTTAAGCCCTAGCAGGTTCGGTTCAAAAACGAACCGAACCGAACCCTAATAAGAATAATCGGTTCGGCTTCGGTTCCAGAGTTTGGGAACCGAACCGAAAACCGAAATATGAAATTAAAAAAAAAATATTTTTAAAAATATTTTTTATTTAAAAAATGACTTATTGATCTTGGTTTTAGTGTTTGGAAGACTTCTTAATATTTCTACTTGGTTAGTTGGTTGATGTTTGTGTTGTTTTTGATGTTGATGTGTACTATGTGTGTTTCAAGAGGACTAGTTCGGTTTAGATGTGTGTGTGTTTCACTAAAACAGGCTAAAACAACTAAAACATGCTATTTCGATTTATTTGATTTGGGAACCGAACCAAACCAAAAGTAGTCGGTTCGGTCTGGTTTGGTTCGGTTTAGGTCGGTTTGGTTTGAACTGAATGGACACCCCTAATCGCTAGAGGCATCCCATGTAGGCAAAGCCATCTAAGAGAAGACCACCACACTTGTATATCAAATGGAAGTTCTCAAAGGTGTGTACTAAAGAATATATGTTAACGCTTAAGAATGAGCCACATATAGTTAGATAACTGATCTTTGAAGTTCTTCTCATTTTAAGCATATAGTTTCAACTCTTTCAAACTATATGAATTGAGAATAACCATACTGTAAACTTGATGAGATTCCATACATTTTGTTTACTTACTGATTACCTTGTATCTTACCTGAGCTGTTACACATTTCTATTTTCACAGGTAGCTGTAATTGCACCAAATATCCCAGCTATCTATGAAGCTCATTTTGGAGTTCCAATGTCTGGAGCAGTCTTGAACACTGTCAACATTCGGCTAAATGCTGCTACTATTGGTTTTCTGTTGGGTCATTCTTCAGCAGCAGTTGCCATAGTGGACCAGGAATTTTTTACTTTGGCAGAGGAAGCTTTGAAGATCGTAGCCAACGAAAAGAAAGGAGCTTTCCAGTCTCCTCTTCTCATTGTTGTTGGTGATGAAACTTGTGATCCAAGTGCTCTTCATTATGCTTTGAGGAAAGGAGCTATTGAGTATGAGAAATTTCTGGAATCCGGGGATCCTGATTTTGCTTGGAAGCCTCCAAAGGATGAGTGGCAAAGTATTGCGCTTGGCTATACTTCTGGAACGACATCCAGCCCCAAGGGAGTGGTGTTGCACCACAGGGGAGCTTATCTTATGGCTCTCAGTTGTGCTTTGATATGGAATATGACTGAAGGAGCTATCTACTTGTGGACTTTACCCATGTTCCATTGCAATGGTTGGTGCTATGCTTGGACATTGGCTGCCCTTTGTGGAACAAGTATATGCCTTCGTCAGGTAGTGTTGCTGTTTGCTGTTTCATTTTTGCATCTCATGTACACACACTTATGCTTTAGGTAATAGTGTCAGATTGAATTTAGACTCTCCTTTGAATCCTAATATAATGAAAAAGAACCACAACAAGGTTATATGATTTCATTGGATGATCTTTTCATTTTCATATGCTCTTTAGTTGGATTGTACTGATATTTTATGATGACTAGGACAATTTGTTGGGTCTATTTAGAGTAACTCATTTGGAAATAATATAATAACTGTATTGTTAGTAAAGATAAATGGTCTAGTGAATACTCAGTATCACTACTTTAAAGTTATCTGACTTGTTAATCAATCAATTAAACCAATTTCATAAAGTTATTTCTTGAGTTCTTGCTTTCCGAGATTTGTGAAGTCAATTTACCAATCAATTAAGCTTAACCTTATACAGTTATTTCTGGAATTATTTATTCTAAAGAAAGTAGTTTGAATGCATATTGATCATTGCTACTTTTCTATTTCTTATTATATCTTCTCTAGGTAACGGCCAAGGCTGTATACTCAGCTATAGCCAACGAGGGTGTCACCCACTTCTGTGCAGCCCCTGTTGTCCTAAATTCCATTGTCAATGCACCTCCAAGTGACACTATCCTCCCTCTCCCCCGTGTCGTCAATGTCAATACCGCTGGTGCTGCTCCACCTCCATCCCTACTTGCAGATATGACCAAACTTGGTTTTCGTGTGACCCACACATACGGCCTCTCCGAGACCTATGGCCCATCCGTTGTTTGTGCATGGAAGCCTGAATGGGACAGTCTTCCTCTTGATCAACGAGCTCGCGTCCATTCGCGGCAAGGTGTGCGCTATGTTGGCCTTGAAGGCGTCGATGTTGTAAACCTGAAAACCATGGCTCCAGTTCCTGCTGATGGCACCACTCTTGGCGAGATTGTCATGCGGGGAAATGTTGTCATGAAGGGTTACTTGAAGAACCCAAAGGCTAACGAAGAGGCCTTCGCTCATGGTTGGTACCATTCCGGTGACATTGGTGTCAAGCACCCTGATGGATATATAGAAGTGAAGGATCGTGCAAAGGATATTATCATCTCGGGAGGTGAGAACATTAGTAGCTTGGAAGTTGAGAGCTATCTGTATATGCATCCTGCAATACTGGAGTGTTCAGTGGTGGCTCGACCTGATGAGCAGTGGGGGGAGTCACCATGCGTATTTGTGACCTTGAAGCAAGGTGTTGACTCATCCAATGAAAGGGCCGTGGCGGAGGATATCATCAAGTTTTGCCGTGCCAAGATGCCGGCATACTGGGTCCCCAAATCTGTAGTGTTCGGGCCGCTACCAAAGACGGCGACCGGGAAAATTAAGAAGCATGAACTGAGGACAAAGGCCAAGGAAATGGGACCTGTCAAGAAGAGCAGGCTGTAAATTTCGCTGTTGCTGTTCTTGTTTGCATATATCTCCTGGATGGACAATTTAGGAAATCACTGCTGTTCTGGGTGGTCTGGAAGTTTAAGTTTTCCAGAGTTCTTATGTGATGATAAAATTTGGAATAAGGAATGAACTCCCTATTTAAGCTTTAGCTTAATAAGAGTAACTACAAGCAGGGAAACTTCACATGGCAAGTTTCTGTGGGGTAATATGTATGTTTTGTAATGAATGAACATTTGTTTGAACCAAATTGATTTAATCTTAGTTTTATACTGCTCCAGATTTGATGTACATGAGTCTGATGATTTCTTGCAATTGGAGTGCTGCTACTTGTGATAGATGATGATTAAGCTTGCAGTTATATATGTGAACCATATGTAGTGTAAACAATGTCTAAATGATAGCATAAATTATGTGTTTTGGTAAATATATAGTGCTTTTAATCACAACCTGCAATCTGCATAAAAGATTTAGGATGTCAAAATAGAATATGGAAAGAAAACCCTAATGCTTGTTCTGACAGAATCAATAGTTTACTTTGCAACTTTTTTAGCTCCATTTTTTTTCCAAAAACAACTTATAAAACAAAACAAAAAGAATGTCCTTCCTGTAGATGTCACGTATGACCTCATTGCAAGACAACAAAAATACAAATTTAATTTATACAAGTAACAGGATCATGATTAGGATAAGTAATTATTTCATTTAGGAGAGCAAAAAGTGCAGCATATATATATACTTTAAAAGAAAATCCAACGCTTAAGATCAAAAGGAATGTCAGACTCTAAAGGATTGGCAACATATATATATATATATATATATAAACCTCAAGTCAAAGAGAGCTCCACAACCAGAAGAAATCTTATGACATATTGCTTATAATTATGCAGACTAATTGAGTTTATTTGCCGTGAAGCATCTTAAACAAGAAAAAGACATTCAACATTAAATTGCATCTCATGCTCTGTAGCTTGTACTTTAAGCATAACCTGTGTGTTCCTAGTTCCTACCAATTGGCCTAACAACATCAGGCATGAGGGTTCAAGTCAACAAAACCAGAGAATTTTGCGTCCGTTTTGAGTCTGCCCCTTGGATTCAGATGGCAAACTAGTTTAGGTTTGATTAGGGTGTACTTTTTAAAAGACAATAGTTGTTGGGTGTTGTACACCAAACTGATCATATCTTGCATCAAAGTTTTCAGAACAGTGGCAGTACTCAGTCAGCTATCGATTGTGCCTCAGTCACCACCTACTGACCTGGTCACCTGTGTTTTCAGAGACTGGACCGGCCGGCCCAACCAACCACCTGACGGGGGTTCAGCCGGTTCGATATATATTGAAAAATCATCCAGCTGAAATGTATGGCTTGTTTTTTTTCCTTTTAAATTTAGATACATGTTATTTTTATATTCTTTTCAAGAATCATAGTTGTTCGTATTTATCTCAATCAGATCAAGAAGGCAAGAAATAAAGATGATGTTTAGGAGTTTCAGCAAACGACAACGAAGAGTTATGAGTGGATTCAAGAAAATCAAGGACTAGCACGGGATGTCTCTGTCCAGGAGAAAAAAAAAACTCTCTCGAATTGCAACAGTAAAGAAGATGAAAAGATGGATGGGAAGAGAGAATTTGAGAGTGTGTTTCTTAGCTTTTTTTTTTTTTTTTTTTTTTTTCCCGCACAAATGATAAGACATACACCCTTATGCTTATAAGCTAATATTTAATTAGCACACTTGTCTACGCGGGACAAAAATTCTAATTTTTACCAACAACTTATGAACACAAATTAAATGCATTATCTCTTTATTCACAAATGATAAAACATACACCCTTATGCTTATGAACTAATTTTTTCCACAAATGATAAGACATACACCCTTGTGCTTATGAACAACTCTTTTTTTTTCGGGATAAAAATTCTAATTTTTACCAACAACTTAAATGCATCTCTTCATCTGCCCCACTTTTGGCATATGAAATAATATTTATATAATTCTTACTTAAATTACACAAGTCTCTCGTTCAAACCTCCCTCGCATATTGGACTAGCTATACATTATCTCTTTATTTTTCTTAAATCACGTAAATATATAATTGGGTTAATTAAATTACGTAAAACTGATAAAAATAAACTTCAATAAATTAAGGTGCATTTCAACAGACATGATGTGTGGTGATTGAAATAGTAAATTATAAATTAATGAGGATGTGATCTAGTAGGTGAGATTAATTATGAACACGAGCCAAGGGTAGTGTTGAGAACAATGAAGTGGTGGCCGGGTTCTGTATATATATATCTTGCCCCACATTAAGGAAATATATTGTTGTCTGTTAATTTCCCTCAAACATGGCTGAGCATTATTCTCCGTCTCTCAAGCAGCTTCTTTTTGCTATTGCATTGCTTTACATTGCTTCCTCCTGTTGCGAAGGTACGTGAATAATATCCTTCTCTATTAATTAATTAACATGTATGAGAGGATCGAGATTGATTTCCGCAACACATGCAGCACAACAAGCTGACGCCGTTCAGATTATAGCGAGAGCAGCTCTTTGCTTCGATAATCGAACCGTAAGTACTTACTGATCGAGCTCGTAATTAATTATTGTGTTGAGACTTTACGCGCGGCTCGTCGTTGATGCATGTTTTGAGCTGGTGGCTACTGGGAATTAATTGCAGGTGATCAACAGCTGCTTGGCATCGATGGGAATAAACGTAAATGTGACGGCAAACGGAACGGTTAATGGGACAACAAGTAGTAGTAATGCCACCATATTTGGACCGAAGAGGAAGAAGAACGCAACGACGACTTTCTGCGGGTCGCCGTGCTACGGGCAGATGATGCTGATGACGAGCTGCATCGACGTGGTGCTGTCCAACTTCCAGTTCTACAGTCCGGGACTGATGCAAGGGGTGCAATCCATTTTTCAGATGGCATGCGGAGGAAGCAACAACACCAACAACGCTACTACGAGTAGTCATGTTGCTAATGGAGGTAATTAACATGATCGAATTCCTTTCTCAATGCGTTTTGAGAATAAGGATTGCATCATCAGTGCATGGAAAGCTATATACTATATATACTCCTTTAATATGCTTTCAATTCGCTCGAAAACAAATTTATGAATTAGTTAATATTATTGCATGTTTTGGATGAAAATAACATGCGCCATGCACGCACATGAAAATTAAGAGAAAAAAGTTGGCATTTGTTAAGGGTAATATAACTAAGAAAAATAATATTTTTATTTAAATATAAATTCTTTCCTTTAATTTCAATAAATATTAGCATGCAAAAATAACAAATAGGAAAAGTATCTAAATAAAATTATTGATTCCATGGTGCGTGGTCATAATTATATTATCTATCAATGGTGTAATTATCTAATTTGTTTCCCTTATGTCAGTCATAAATATTTTTTTTCATCTAAAACTTTAATCAATGTCATTTGGTTGAAGGCTAATCAATTAAGATACTAAACCGCAGCTTTTATAATTATAAAATTGAGGTTAAACTACCACTAAAATATAATCGATCTATAAAGATATAAAATTTAAAGATAAATTAAAATTTTATTTTTAAATCTTCTCATTTAGAAACTAATACACACAAAATTTATTCTAAATTAGTCTCTAAAAATTTATAGGAATAAATAAATTAAGTAATTTTATTATTGTTGTTTCTAAAGTCTTAGAATCAGATCAATTAAATGATTTTTTTTTTTTGTATATCTTTAGAGACTAATTAATTTGGAATAAATTTTGTATCTATTAATTTCTAAATATAAAAATTTAGAAATAAAAATTTAATTTTTCTAATTTTGTATCCCTACGTAGGCTAATTATGTTGTAATGTACCTAGACTAAACTAAAACTTTTTCACAAAAATTTCGATAAAATATGCATTTTTGAGAAGAAAAATGTTCACACTCTTGAAAATCAAATAGGATCAATTAAATACTTTGACATTCAAGTATCTACATTTATTTAAATCCCATAGTACTTTTTAATCCTAATTAAGAGTTACCTAGTTTAATTAATTTTTCCCCCAATTTCTCTTATCTCAATAATATCAAGAAATATTCTAATCCACTATTAATAATTTTTACATTTCACATTTATTTTTAAATTAGTAAGAATATTATGCAAGCCAATTCAATAGAAGAATTAAAGCTAATACTTTGAAATTACCAACCAAAATATCCCAACATAGTGGGACCGACCAATTAATGTAATATATAGTTTCTAAGGAGAACAAGTGCTTATGTATAGATGTGAGATTATAAATTATATATTATAGGAGAGTTTGGTAGGGCAGATAAGGACAAATGCTACCTTACATTAGGACAGTTTGATGAACTAGACTTACCAAGAAATGCCAAAGTAAGGTGGTGCTGGTTAATTAATTAACAAAGTAATACATAATTGTGACTTGTGTTATTTTAATTGTGCAGAGGTGGGAGCATCAAGATCAAGCAGTGGAGATGTAATGGTGAAGCCATCACTGGTGCACCTTTTGGTGTTTGTGCTCTCGACTTGCTTTTTGTAAATGAGAGAAGGGCAGTGGAGTATATATGACAGATCAATGCCAAAATGAAGCACTGGTGATCTACACCAAATGGATGTCAATTATAGGAGATAGAAAATGTTAGGGAATCTTCTTTCATTGTCCTTAATTAGCTTGTACCAGACAAGTATACATGGCTCTTCCCTTATTTATTTTCCCCTTTTTAATTTGTGCATTTGATACATACATATACATGAGATGTATTGAATACATTTATGCTTTCTTCTTTTCCAAAGAAAGATCATGCTATAGATTGCAAAGACATCTTGTGCATTTTGTATTTAGTGCATGTGCTAGAAATTGTTCACGAGGTTAGCAACCCAAATCCAGATAATCAATTAAGTTAATTACAGGATTCTGCTATGCAAAATGAAGCAATTAACCAAATCATAACACAAATTCCTGCCTCTCCGTGCATTCTCTGCCTCTCTGGTCTTTCCCCCAATCAGCAGACCTCCCTTAGATTCCTCTATCATAGAGCTTTAGTTTTTTATAGGCAAATTGTCCTCAAATGGTGGTCCAAAACTAAGACCAACAGGATCAGTGACGGGGACTTAAACATTATTTTTTTTCATCGCACTGTTATGAAAAAAAGAATGAAAAATTTAATCTCCTCAATCACTTATGACAGTTCTAAAGTCTACTCTTCTGATAATGATATCCTTAATCAGTTTTCAAAATTTTATAATCAGCTTTGGTCCCACCCACCTCATTCCACTTCACTCCTTCCTTGGCCATCATTTACTCAGCTTAGTTCAGATACCCATCAATCTCTGATTAAGCCTTTCACTAAAGAAGAGTTGTGGAACACAATTCAATCTTTGGCCAATGGCGAAAGCCCTGGCTTCGATGGATTCACAGTCGAATTCTATAAAATCTATTGGCCTGTGATCTCGGATAATTTTCTTTCCTGTTGCAACTTCTTTCATCAACATGTTTTTTTCCCTGAATGGAATAAAACTATCCTAACCTTTACCCCTAAGATAAAAAAATCCAAAAAATATTAAGGATTTCAGACTCAATGTTTTATGCAACATCTTTTATAAAATTCTTTTCAAAACTCTTGCCAATAGATTTAAAATTCACCTCCCCACCCTCATTTCCCATGAGCAATCAGCTTTTGTTAAATCTAAGAATATTCAAGACAACATCCTTGTGGCTCAGGAAATCATTCATTCTCTTCGCAAATTAAAAGGGAAATACCCATATATCCTAATTAAAGCTAACCTTGAAAATGCCTTTGATAGACTGTCTTGGAATGTTATCTCGCATGTCCTTCGGGCCTGTAATTTCCCTTTTACATTCATCAATATATTGGATCCTTACTTGTATTACTACCACCTCTTTCTCATGTCTTATTAATGGTATCCTCTCTCCTTTTTTTAAGGCTCACATAGGTGTAAGGCAAGGGGATTCACTTTCCCCCTTCCTTTACATCTTTGTTGCCCAAACTCTTTCCAATCTTTTCGATAATGTTGTTCAGGATAAAAAAACTCACTCCTTTCTCTATCAAAAGAAACATCAAAGTGAGTCATCCTATGTTCGCAGATAATATCCTTATTTCTATTCGAGCTAACCCAAAGAGTCTCCAAACTCTTAAAAATATATTTCAACAATATGAACTCCTCACTGGCCAAAAACTTAATCCTATCAAATCCTAAGTGTTTTTTTCTAAATCCACTTCCAGAAGTACTATTTCTTATATTTGCAACTTTCTTAACATGAAACAAGACAAATTTCCTTTTTCTTACCTAGGAATCTCTCTCTCTCCTTCCAAACCTTCCCTTAGTTCCCATGAACTCATCATTTCTAAAATTCAATCAAAATTGGGTAACTGGCAAACTAACTATCTTTCTCAAGCAGATAGAGTGGTTTTAATTAGATTTGTCCTAAACTCTATCCCTCTTCATAACCTCTCTGTTTCTTGGTTTCCTCAAAAATGCATGAATAAAATCAATTCAATTATTATAAAATTCTTTTGGACCGATAATCTTAATAAAAAAACTCATATATTCCATTCCCTGATCCACTGTTACTCACCCTAAGCCTTTAGGGGGGCTTGGAATAAGGGACCTAAACCTCATAAGTTCTTCCTTATTTAGTAGAAGAATCCTAAACTACTTAAATTACTCCTCTAATATCTGGGTTAAGGTTGTTAAAGCAAAATATCCTCATCTAAATCATCTGTCAAATTTTGTTCCTAGGAATTCCTCATGGTCCCGGAGACTATGCTTCAAAGCTTTCGAAGAATTTCAATTTAATTTTTCTAAAATTATTAGATCTAATTTTAATACTGTTTTACTTACTGATCCTTGGATTTTTGACATGTCAATTTTATTAAAACCTACTTTTATTTCTACTGATCTGAATATTAATGCAACAGTTAGCTCTTTGATTTTTAATCAGTCTTGAAATGCTAGCAACTTTAATTCCAACTTCAATATAACTACGAGGGAATCCATTTGCTCCTTAGAGTTGCCTAGAGAATCTAAAGATGATGTTTGGATTTGGGTGAGTGAACTCAGTGGAATCGTTACCACTCGAGCTGCTTATCGTTTTCTTAGA
Source organism: Canna indica (assembly GCA_034359265.1). Taxonomy (NCBI): domain Eukaryota; kingdom Viridiplantae; phylum Streptophyta; class Magnoliopsida; order Zingiberales; family Cannaceae; genus Canna; species Canna indica. Next base: position 3,602,390 of record CP136891.1, read on the forward strand.
AGTCGTAACCTGCCCGATTTCGAAAAGTCCAACATATGGGTAAATCTTTGGAAACTTAATATCCCCCCCAAGTTAAAAATTTTTTATGAAAATTTTTTCACCAAAAGCTCCCCACTAAATCCTTCCTGTTTAGGATTGGAATTGTACCTAATAATTCTTGTATTTTTTTGTGGAAATGCCTCTGAAATAATTATTCATCTATTTTTAAATTGTCATTTCTCAAATCAGCTTTAGCTTTATTTAAACTCTTCAATTGGTTTGGATTTTTCCAATAGGGTTAACTAGGAAAGTGGCATTTGGTTACATACTTCTCATGTCAATTCAGTTGGTTCAGCTGATCAGTTTAGAAGTATAACAATTGCTATCTCCCTTTGGTTCTCCTGGCATGCTAGAAACGATTTGTTGCACTCAGGTAGACAGTATTTTATTTCTGGGCTCGTGAACCGTATTAAAGCTTTTATAGCTAATAGTTGCCTCGTGTCTTCCAAACCTGAGGGCAATAGAATTACAAATAATTCTAATCTAGATGCCTCCTTGGAGCATAAGTGGATTCTCCCTCCCTTATTTTCTACAAAATTTAACTGTGACGGTGCTTTCACTAATGTTTCTGTTGCTTTTGAATTTATAGCTAGAGATTCTTTTGGTAGATGTACTTTTCTGCAGGGTGCTCCTATTGAGCATGTTTCGACTCTCAAGACTGAAGCATTTTTGAAATAAGTTGTGATCTGGGCTGATGATAACTCCATAATTTCAACCATTTTTGAAATTGATTGCAAGCTTCTAGTAGACATTTTTCTGAAGAACAATCATTTTTCTTGGTCTATTAGATGTATTATTGATGATATCATTATAATTTTATGTAAAAATATAAATTATAAGATTGACTTTGTATATCGACAAACAAATAAAACTGCCTACTGGGTAGCAACGAGGTCGCGAGCGAACCAAAATTCTATTACCTGGACTGTTCCTCCACCTCAAGAATTACAATGTATCCTCGAGCATGATCACCATGGTCCTATTACCTAATTAATTTATTTATGATCTGGGCCCATTGTTTGCAAAAAATAAATAAATAAATAAATAAAATAATTAATTATAAATTTATAAGAATATACCATATAATGTGGACATGTGGTTCATAGTCAGACGCCTCGCATCAACTTTTTGAAGACTTGGCCCACGTGACATTCAATTGGGTACGTTAATGTATCTTTCTTTATATTATACAAATGAATTAATGGGTGGATAGAAATAATACACCTCACGCTCGTCTCATATATATGTATGGTGATTGTGATAGTTTCACAAATTAACCTAAAATTATGTGGTATGACGAACGAGATGTAAGTATACATACCGCTGTTTTGGTTGATGATAAAAGTATATTCGAGTTGATGTTAACTGTCTATATAAATTATGCGATCGCGGAATCAATGTAGCTTTTGTATGACCATGTCGTGATGATGCGCCAATCACATCATGTGACACACTACGAAGTGGGCTCAAGTGCTCAACTCAAATGACCTCGATTCATTTATTACTTGATTCAATTGGCTCCTTATGTATGTTAGAAACTTAGAATATAATATCAAATAATTTGATTCGAACATCATGATAAATAGCATCAATTTATTTTGCATTTGGTTTCGGATGAAATATATATCCATACATACATACACACACTAAGTAGTCAATTAAGTTTTTTTTTCTTTTTTGAATACCAAAAATAAAGAATTATCTTTTGAACAAGTGAAGAAAGAAACATCCTTGTCTCCTACAAGGGTCGAATTGAAGTACTAATATTGGAGCTCTTATATATAGTTGAGCAAGTGTGAATCCTTCACAAAAGCAGATCTAATTTTATTAAGACCGGACCTAACTAGTATGATTAAGGCTAAATCAAAATAAGACTACATTTATGGTGTAAATAGTGAACATAACACTTTTACACCTACCACTTATGTGTAGGGCTCTATAAAATATTCTATGGAGCACGATTTAGTAGTAGATTTTTCATAGTCAATATTTTATTTGCAACCTAATGGGTTACTCTCTTCTTCTTTGTAGAATGAATATTTGTATTTATCAAAATATTTGAAAAATACAAGTACATAGGGAAAAAGAGGGGAGGGATATAAAGGGATCCGTTACAATGAACTATGTTTTCTAAGAAAAGTAACCCCCTCTAAGGCAATTTTCAACCATGATTTAGATCTATTGTCAAAACACCTATTGTTTTGCTCATGCCTGATTTTTTAATTCTAAATCATAATAGCTCTGTATTTCTTTCTTCTCGTCTAAAGGCTATTGATGTCATTCTTAGGTCATGAACGATACTTTATGGAGAAAGTGAGGATACAAGTGAGACTTAAGAAGATTGACCACCCTTGTTTGGTATAAGAATAGTTCCCAAAAAGGTGGTTGTGCGATTCATTTTCAGTAGAGCATAGTAAGCAAATTGGATCTACCTGCATATTTTTTCAAATGAGACAGTCTTTAATGAGCAACCTCTATCTATTGATCAGGTAATTCATAACTGAGATGCTTTCGGGACAAAAAGAGTTCCACGTGAAACAAGCGGAAGAATCCTTGATTCATCAGAACGTGAGTAATTTATACAAGGATCTCATAGTGAATTCCTCGTTTGCGGTCTATTTCCAAAAAATATGATCATTGTCACTATTGAGGAGAATCGGCTCAAGGATAGATGCAAGTCTTGCCAATTGAAGCATGTTATTTTAGTGTGTTAGATGAACCATCGAGTATTGACAACAATGATTGTAAAATCAATGTTCAACAATTATGAGCAATCAAAAGACTATTCATTATTAGAAACTCAAAGGGCCTATCATAAAAATCAATGTGATTTTTTTAGAAGTCACTTTGAAATGTTAGAAGATTCATGATAGAATGGGATGTTGGAGGAGCGTTGCTTAGAAATTTATCGATAAGGCTCGTAGCCCATGTCTCTTACCACATAAGGAGTATACCTGGCAATATTTGGCTCGGGTCGACATGATAAAATCGGGCTCAGGCTAATCTTTACCGTGCTTAATTAGGCCATTATCGAGTCGACCCGATAAAGCCCTAAAAAATATCGAGCTAGGCAATGTAGGCCTAGCTCGGCCCCAATAGCCTAATAAGAAAATTATTGATTATCGAAAATATTGGGCTATCGGGTCTGAATCGGCTTGATAGCCCAGTTCAAATCGGTTTGATAGACCGATTCAAATGGTTCAATTTGGGTTCGATAGCACAATTTTGATTTTTTTTATTATTATTATCATGCTAGCGAATCATGTCGGGTTGGCCCGTTTACTATTCGTGTCGTGCTTGGGGCGGGAGTTCTAGGCCTGAAATTTTATTGGGTCGGGTCAAGCATAATTTTTATTTGAGCTGGCCCGACTCGACCCGATATGTTTGGGCCGTCACGAAATGCTTGGCCTAATAAGGAGTTGTTTCATGGTAAAATTGGCATGACTAGTCACTCGCAAGTTGCAACTCGATCTTTCTCACACTCATAATTTTTGTATAGTCAAATAGTCAATCAAGGTTCATAGAAATCTAGTGAACTATTTGATTATTTCCTTGCAAAGTCATATAATAATTTATTTATTTATTTGACAACATTGAATTTGAAAATAAAGTTGAAATTAAATTTCCAAAATCAAGACCAATCAACCCGGTAATGTTTCTTTAAAAAAAAGAAAACTAAACAAGATTACCTCTCATCCAAGTAGAGGAAAAATGATAGAGAGGACCAACAATCATGCATTCTTCATCTCTGACAAGAGTAGGATTATATTCCTTCTCAGCTTCGTCACTTTTATTAATCTCAATCAAATTGATACAATCATTGTCTATGCAATTGTTGGGATGAAGCAACTTATCTAACTTAAATTATAATCATTTTTATAAATTAGTTCGATCTTTTATTTGTATTAATTGCATTCGAAATTATCAGATTAATATTAATTATAACTCAATATCAGATTCTCATCAATGCAATCGTTATGTCATGTGCTGACATGATATTTGACTCAGCAAATTAATTTTTTTTTAATTATCACTTGTGCCATGTTAATATGTAATAAAAAAATATTATAATATTATATAAATAAGAAAAATTAATGTATCTATTTAAATTTTGATCATTATAATAAATCTATCCTAATCTTTAATCTTTCTTTCTAATTTATCTCACAAAAAAATTCTAATTTATTTGAAAAATAAAGAAAAATATAATTTAAATTTTTGAATTGATTATAATGGTAAATGATTATTTTCGATTTTAAAATTTAAAATATTAATTGATGTAAATTAAATATTAAATTAGATATGTGAAAAAATATCATAGCTGAGGCTAAATATATTAATTAACCCTCCTACAAAACGATTGCTCTCCTCTACTCTTTTTCATTACATCCTGTACCACTCAATCAGCTCGGTAATTTTACGTTGACTCGAACCGACATAAAATGAAGAGAGTGATTAGTCAATTCCGTCTTCAGTGCAAATTGAGACATCAATTAAATCTCTACCTAACACGTCACGTGGAATTGTCCTGATCAACCAAATCTTTTAATTAAAACATTTGCTTGATTTTTTGTCAACAATTTTATTTTTGTCTCCACACGGCGGTCACGGAAGCTAGCTTCTAGATTCATGCATGATTATAGCAAGACTAATAATTTAGTTGACGGCATGCAATTTTCATGATAAATTAAATGCCATTACATGAGGAGGCATCATGTATTATTATTATTATGTGCCATTTACATATGCGTGCCAAGCAAGGTTTCCTATTGTTGCATGTAGACCACATATATAAGTGAATTATATATTTGTTTAGTCATCTTGCTCTCTTGTACTAGCGACTCAGAAAAAGTAAGAGAGGTGTCCATTTTTTTTGTCTATTGAGATGGATGACTATGGTGCGGTCACAACTCACAAGGCACCAATAGCAATGGAGAAAAAGAGAGGAGAGGGAAAAAATAGGTTGATTTTTTTTTTGTTTAACGTGCTATTTAATCAAAATAAAATAATATTATATTTTTATATAAATAAGAACAATTTCTCATATTCGAATTTTTGGGATTAGAAATTCTTAAATTCGAATCTGAAGATGAATAATTCTCAGATTCGAAATTGAGTGGATTCGATATATATTTTAGAGATTTTGACCAAAATTTAAAAAAATAAAAAAAATAATTTTAATTTATAAAATATTTTTTATGATAAAAATAAAATATTAGAGAATAAAAAATATATTTTTTAAACTCTCTAATATATTAAAGACTTTTGTATAAAGTCTATAAATTTAAATTTAAATTAAAAATTATGAAATATTTTGATGTAAAATATTTTTCTAGATCATAATATCTCTTTTGTATCATTAAAAAATTATTTTATGAATTCAAATATTATTTTTAAAAAAATTATGAAGCTATTATAGACTTTGCACAAAAGTCTCTAATGAGTTAGAGACTTTTATTTATAGTAATTTTATAATTATAAAAAAAAAATATAATTCATAAAAAAAAAATATGTGATATAAAAAATGTGCTAAAGTCTATCAAAATATTTTGGATAAAAAATATTTCACTAACATCATAAATTAAAAATTAATGTTATAGACTTTGGACAAAAATGATCTCTAATGCATTAGAGATTTTTGCCAAAGTCTATAATATTAAAAATATTTTATAATTTTTAATTTAAATTTGGATTTATAGACTTTGTGCAAAACTCTCTAATGATTTAGAGAGTTTAAAAATATATATTTTAGACTCTAACACATCATTTCTATATCATTAGAGAGTTTTAAAATATATTTTTTAGAATATAACACATCATTTTTATTATATTTTTTAATATAAATTAAAATAATTTTTTTAAATTTTTAACCTGGTTAGAGAATTTGACCAGAAATAAAATGAGTATTTATTCTACCCAATTCCGATTTTGAGAATTACCCAACTTTAGATGTGAATTTGAAATTTTTTCATTTTCAAAATTCGAATCTCGAGAAATTGCTCTTTAAATAATATATCAGACTAGTTATTAAAATTGATTTTGATTTTGATTTTGATTTTTTCTTTTTTAATTTCGGTTTTTGTCATTGTGTAACGTAACTTCTAGTGTGTGTATATATATTTAATTAGGCTCGTTCAAATTTAATAATGGTCGTGAGAGCAACGTGGGCCTGATTAATTAATGAAGGTTATTTTGGGCAAATGGGAGAAACTCCATGTGGTTTTGAACTTAAAATAACAAATGAGGAAATTATAATATAAGAAAGAAATTGAGTAGGTACATATATAGTGATTGGGATGGGATCAATGGAATCTGATTTGAAGCGTGATGGATTCCCTAAATAAACGAGGGGGAAGATTATATATTTAGGAGATGAGAGTGGATGTGGTAAATGTCCTCTACGTAGATTAATGTAATTATTTTTTAAAAGAAATTCTCATAATTTAATATTCTCCATTGTAAATCAACATAAGCCACATCATGTTACATGGATCCAGTTGATGCTTGCTCAATTGTGTCGGTGTAAATATTTGGCTAAGCTTAATTTCCTAAAAATATGTCCGTGCGATCTAGAAATAATTAGATCCTATAAATTATTTTTTTCTTTGAGGAAATCTCTATGGTAATATGGAAGTTTAATTCACACATGCAATATCAAAATAATGTGTCATGATCTAAATCAAGATCTAACTATTGTTAAAACTTATAACCACAACGATATTAAAGTTACGACGATTATATATGGTGATCACTTTTGATACTCGAGAATCAAGCTTAGTCTTTGCGACGAGATTAGGTACGCTTTCGCTCATAGATGTTTGCACGTTGATTGGTACTTAATTAATCTTTTATATCTTGTACTATTATGTCATGTTTTAATTAGTTTTTTATATTTTCACGATGATTATCAAGGTATTCTTGGAGGGCCAATTGCGTCAACACGATTCATTAGGATCCGATAATAATATAGTGATGTTTTAAAAAAAGAATTATCTTATTTCTTAAATCCAACCATGCATGAAAAGCACGTGTGAGTAATTTCACAAGAGAGTGTGACAAAAAATATATTAGCACATGTTTCATATATTTATCTTTAAAAAATGATCTTTTTACTAATGCGTGGAGTCTTTTAATTGGTCCAAGCTAAGATAGATCTGAATCGTTAACCATATAAATTCACATATTCATTAGCTTTCAAATTAAAATATAGTTGTTTTCCGATCAAATTTAATAATTATAAACTATAAATTAGAAGAAGGGCCAATTATGAATGTGACATGGATTCTATTGGCGAGAAAATGTATGAGAAACAAACAAACAAATAAATAAATAGAATCTACCGAAAAAAGGGATAATTCTCTTGGGAAGGCTCCGAGCTTTTCTTAGGAGCACTTAGAGAAGGAATAAATTTAAGTGATGTGTGCGGTGGCAAAGCTTGTCCTCCATTTCCATATCAAGCGCCACAAATTGAATCCTTGATGCTGATTGATATATATATGCATACCAACACGGGATACTATATATATATATATATCGGGTCAATCAACTAATTAACCATCTTAATAATTAATTAATTACCGGTTTAATTTAATTGCAGTGGAGTAGTCGAGTGTTTAGCTGGACCACCAATTATTAGGACCATACAGTGATTAATTGTACATGATTGATTTAGTTGGTTGGCCTATAAAAGGTATTCGTCATTATTCATTAATAATTAGTCTTTACGTACACTATTCTTTAGACAACTTGTACTATTCATATAATTATATCACTTTATGACATATAACTAACTATATATTCATATTCAATAAACGAGAGTCTTATAATTTTCATCATTTAGGTAGTTAATTAGATATTTCAATTTAATGCCTTAGCCCGTCTTAAGCGGGAGTGGTTTATATTTGGATAGAGAAATTGCTTTCTAGGTCAGTCGATTCAAAAATCTCGTACAATAATTAACTTAATTGTATGGAGAAGAATTTTCCACATGCGTTAATATATTGCATGTTCTTCCATACCAACTTAGTTGTCCGACGCGCGCTGCCATTGGCATGACGACTGGTGCACCATAGGTAACCCCCAATCTTCTCGTACTAGGGTTGATTGCTCACAGTTCTCTCGTACTAGATGACCTCCTTCCCCGTCATGATTGTATTTAATTTTGCCTGTTATTTGTCTTTGTTTTCTTCCCCTCTCCCACTTGTTTTTGTATCTCTCAATTCCCTTATTAATATACTCTCTCTTTTTTCTCAAAAAGAAATATTATATGACAAGCTATTGTCTTTGGCAACCAACGAATGGAGGGCGTGCATCCTTGAGTGGGACTCGGCCAGCGGACTATATATAGTTGTTCGTGTAATATAAATATAAGTCTAGTGAGAAATCTTTTGAAGTTCTGATACAAAATTTTAAACTGTTCATCTACGTACTAGAAACTCATTAAGAATATTATATAGCTGATAAATAAAATATATTTGAATAGTTATACGGTCATAATAGTTTATTTTCACTCATATTGTTTTTTTTTTTTAACAAAGATAGATATTTAAGGAAATATATGTAGCATAAAGAAATAAGTGGGAATCTCCCAAGACAAGCTATACAAATATAATACAAAAAAATGTTAAAAGAGAGATGAAATTGTGGTATGCAACCTTCCAAATTCGCTGGTTTATTTTTGCTTCTCGTGTGAAAAGAGAGAATCTATGATAAAGCAATTGAGTCAGTGGCATTGTGGCAAAGCAACACAACTTCTTATTGTAACAATCAGACTATCTAATCCTCTTTCATTTAATAAAATTTATCTATATTTTTTTTTAATGATATATATATATATATATGCTTTTAATAGGTAATAAAATATTTTAGAATTTTTTGAAATCACAATATTGTTTGAATAATAATAATAATAGACCTGCACTTTACGAAGGATCGTCCTTTAATAAAGAGAAAATGTGAATGATGAATGCGGGCCGCCACCCATTCGGATATCCGATGCATTTTCCAAAATTTAATATTATGCTTATGTTTAAATATAAAATATAAAATATAAACTAGTGGAGGAAAGGGCCTTCCGAGACTTTTCCTGCCCGTATAATTCATAAGTCATTATTATATTATATATCTGCTTGTTGGTACGATACGGGTGATGTATATACACATATAATATATATGTATCTGTATAAAAATCCGACGCCCCACGATCCTCCGGACCCGGATCTGCCACAGTGGCACATGCAGTCAGCAGTCAGCAGTCAGCAGTCAGCACGACAGCACACCTTAAACGTGCCCCTCTCCCAGCCGCCTCTCTCACGTTATAATGCAATTCCTCTCGTCCAAGTCGCACACCAAAGTCTTCATGTCTCTAATTTAGACTGCAATCTTCGCCTCTCCCTCTCCTTCAAGCAGATCAATGGGAAGAGCTCCCTGCTGCGAGAAGGTAGGCCTCAAGAGAGGCAGGTGGACCGCCGAGGAAGATGATATCCTCGTCAAGTACATCGCCGCCCACGGCGAAGGCTCCTGGAGATCTCTTCCTAAGAATGCAGGTGCATGCCTGCCCCATTTTATCTGCTCAATCAATTTCTTTGATTCTTTTTAATTCCTCTCTCTCTGGCTCGCTCGTCTTAATTTGATGGATCGAAATTAATTATAGGACTGCTGAGGTGCGGGAAGAGCTGCAGACTGCGGTGGATTAATTACCTGAGAACTGATATCAAAAGAGGCAACATCACCAAGGAAGAAGACGACACCATCGTCAACCTGCACGCCGTTCACGGAAACAGGTGAGATCAATTCAATGCATTCCGATCAACCAGATCTGATTTGAATGCATAATAATATATTCGGTACGGACGTGGGTGGGTTCGTGATGCACGTGCTTGCGCTTGCAACAAGCCGACAAGGCACACCTCTTGGTCCACTCATCGTCGACGCTACGATTCAAACGCCGAGACTGAGACGCCTTTGTCTCTCTCCTTTTGGGTGAATAAAAAAGTGCCACCTGTCTTACCTTTCCTCACATGCATGCACACCAATCGAGGTGATGGCAGCAGCTCCAACTTGTGTGGTGGTCCCTCACACTTCCCATTAGTATTTTGTTCCATAATTTCACCCGAGAAGGAGACATTTTTAATACTCCTACTTATCATTTCAGTTTGGATTGCGATGGATCACCTAATTTTATTCATACCTAACCACTTGCTCATTTTCCACCGTGACGACATCTGCTGTTGAGAAAAAGATAGAAAGATACGCTGGGTGCGAGTCTACTTCGTGCCTATTTTATTCATAATTTCAGTGGACTCGCACCCGCTCTATGCCTCATTATTATTATTATTATTATTATTATTATTATTATTATTATTATTATTATTATTATTATTATTATTATTATTATTATTATTATTATTATTATTATTATTATTATTATTATTATTATTATTATTATTATTATTATTATTATTATTATTATTATTATTATTATTATTATTATTATTATTATTATTATTAATTAAGAAAGAGAAAAATTAGAAGAAAAAAAAAAGCACAAATAAAGTGCGAGTCTAATTAGACTCGCATTTAGCATAGAATAAACCCCCATAATAATTGAATCGACGAGAGTTTTGCTTCTTCATAATTAAACATTATTTATTAACTACTACCTGCGATCGTCCGTCTTAGTTTGATTATTTTTTTTGTAGACTCTAAGTCATTTGTTTTTATTTGATTTCTTCGTTAATTTTTTATGTTAAGGGCTAACATGTAATGTTGACATTGACTAAAGAAAGATCAAATAGAAAAAATAAAATATTTTAAAGATCTAAATAAAAAATATATATATTTTAATAATCTAAATATATAATAATATACATTTTAATAACGTAAAGCTAACGATATATAATTATATTTTAGGTTATTAAAATATTTTTTTTTATTTAGTCCTTGAGAATATCTTCTTCTTTTTTTATTTGATAATTACTCTTTAATCTATATCAGCATTCCATGTTAATATTTAATATCAAAAGTTAACGAAAAGTTAACAGAGAGATCAAACGAAGATGAAAATAATTTTTGAGAGACTAAACGAAAAATTTTAAGAAATGAAAGATCAAACGAAAAAAATATAATATTTTGAAATACCAAAAATATAATTAAGCCTTAATATTATTGTAAGATTTATCAATCAATTCTGTCCAACTAGCTTCTACGTTGTAGTGGGGATCAATATAAATCAATAATTCTTAACCACGAATTATTAATTAACTTGGACACTTATATATTATTCAGGAATATTTATTGTCTTTATGTTCTTCCACTTACTACGTCAATATATTTAATTCATTAAAATAAATTACATTATTGCCGTAGGTGGTCCCTGATCGCAGCCCATCTCCCCGGTAGAACGGACAATGAGATTAAGAACTATTGGAATTCCCACCTCCACAAAATAGTGCAAAATAGCAAGAGGTCCGCTGCAGCGAGCGAGGCCATGGCCAGCAATAATGGCAAGCAAACGGGTGAAAGAACGAAGAACACGGCGAGTACTGGAAGAAGAGCAGGAAAGAAGACGACGTCTGAAAAGACTAATGAAGACGTCCAAATCCCATCGCAGGTTCAGAGCGAGGTGGAGAATAGCATAGTTTTAGACCCTGAGCAAGACCAAGCTGCGGGAAGCACTACGACCATCGAGCAGCAGATCGACGGCGGAGGATTTCAATGCACAGGCATGGAGATGGAGATGGAGTCCATGCTCAACTTCGGCGCAAGCGAGGAGTGGGAACCTCTCGAAGAAAGAGACGGTGGTGGTGCTGGTGGTGGAGGAGGAGGAGATGAGAAGCGAGTGGTTGGAGACGAGGTGAGGGTGAATGATCTGAGCCCCCAGGTTGAGGAGGGAGGAGGGCAGTGGCCGCAGGTGTTGGATGAGTGGGAGATATTGGAAGGGTTGGACGTGGACAACCTATGGGGGGAAGGGGCACAGGAGATGTGGCAGTGGCTTTGGGAGACTGATTGATTGAGAGATTATTGTCGAGGGTTGTACGTAGCTCCAAAGATTTTGAGGAAAAGGTGCCAAAGGATGTAAATAATTCATTGGTCTGAGTGCTTGGCGGTGGTGTCTTCAATTCTTGTGAGAGGGGTTTGTACGTGGATGTTATATATATATATTCTAGTCGTTAATTGAGGGGTATGTTATGTATACTTAGAATTGCTTATTATATAAATATGTAATAAGTCCATGCATGTATATATATGTGTTTGATTTAGCAGTAGAATAGATTTTTTTTTTTCTCATTTTCTTTTGTCGTGCATCCATGTATGTTTTGAATGGACAATTAATTAATCAATCTAAATATAGTACGCGGCTCAAAAGTATTATATATTATTTTTAATTAAGCTATCAAGGGATGACGAAATGTTAGGCAGAGATCATATTCCGCGTCACTAACTTGCATCCAATGTGGGGCCCAGGGGGTAGGTATGAAAAAAAGTTATCCTCCTTGACATTGTCTAATCAATTAGTCTGCATGTTGTCGAGATGAGTACACACGTGAATTGTAAATAATATTACATATATAATCACTCTAACACAATCAATATCTATTGAAGGTGACTCATTTTCCAGCATTGCCCATGTAATTACAAAACATTATAAGTGTCTTTTTTTTCTACGATGAATACAACTGCTGGACTAAGTGTGATTGTGTGAAGGAAGGTTGTTGTGAGATGACGGAAGGTGCACGTCCATAGACCTCTGCTCCTCTTATCCATGGAATTCAATCGGATCCTACCTTAGTTTAGATTTTTTTTTTAAAAAAAAAACGCAATCAATAGAGATATAAAATCAAAGATAATTATTTTTTTGTTTTTAACATTTTCACATTTCGTAACAAATATATATATATATATATATATATATATATATATAATTTAATTTATATATATATATATAAAAATTAAATTATATATATATATAATTTTTATTTTTAAATTTGGACATTTATAAATTAAAAAAATTTATCACTTTAAAACTAATAATTTTAAATTAATTCAATATTTATGTATATTTATCATATTTTTATTAATATTTTATTTTTAAATTATTTTACACTAATTTATTATTATATTGTAATTAATTAGAATAAATTATAATAAATATTTAAGTATAAATTTCCACACACCACGGAAAAAAATACTTTAGTCATTTTCCTAAATATTTTGCTAACTAAACAAAAAAACTAATCTTGATGATAACAAAACAATGAAAGAATATTTATTTATTTATTTTTATTTATTGAGTATTTTTATTTATTGTTATTTTTTATTCCATCCAATCAGACAATCCCCATCTCCAAAAAGAACTCTATCTACTAATAATTGGATATAATCAGAATAAAATTCAAATCAGGTTAACATATCATTGTTGTAAACACATGAAACAACCTAATCTAAATTCGATTCAAATTAAATTAATGTTTTTTTTATTTGACATATTTGACCTAAATTAATCGTGTAGAAATTGCAAGAAAGCTTTTGTCGAATTTAATTTTTGATGGTGCTAAAATGAATTTTAATAAAATTAAAAGAACTTGAACAAATTGTCTTTTAAATGTGATGTCTTCGCAAAATATGATAATTCAATTTAGACAATTTCAATTAACTCCTAATCAAACAATTGGGCAGTCTCACCAACAAAGTTAAGAACATGTTAAACTTGCAATGGGATGAGAATGAAATCGGTGTTGACATGTGTTCAATCCATAATCTATTGATATAGAATGGGCTTATAGACTACATAAAGTCATATTTCCTCTGGGCTAGCCATGAGGCCTCGATATATAGTGGAGATAATTTCAAATTATTACCGGTAGCATTTTGCATTTTGTCTCCATAAATTCGCATTAGGATACGGTATGTCGTAAGAATTTTTAAGAAATTTGATTGCACATTTTGATCCATGATGACCATCCCATCACAGTTTGACTTGAGCATTTTTATTGCGTTTGACTTCCCATCAATTTTTGTTTCAATAATTTTTATGTTCCATTAGTTACGAGCATCACTCTCCTACATTGACACACAATAGCGAATGAGCGTGGGGGGTCCCGCAACACATCGAATCATTGAACGTCGATTTTTACTTTTTATTTTTTTAAAAATGCACGCAACTCTTTTTCTTTTAATTTTCTGCTAGCCGTAGTATCCGTAATTTGCAAGGTAAAAATATGATTTTAAAAACAAATATTATGAAATTGAATTCAATATTTTAATATATTATTATTATATAATTCATTATTTTAACAATAAAAACGTTTAAAATTAAATTTTATATTTTAATATATTATTATATAATTTGCCCATTTTAAAAATAAAAAATAAAATAAAATTTTATATTTTAATATATTATTATATTTAAATAAAATAGCCTATCAATTTTTTTTTGATATTTCTCACATATTTTAACCGTAATTTAAAATTATATAAATTTAAATTTAAAGTTAATTTTTATAATCGTAAAAAATAAATATTTTAAACTTAAATTATAAATTAATTTTTAATTTAAATTTGTTACTATAATATATTATTCTTAATAACTTAAATTAAAATTTTAACTTTAAATATTTATATACCTAAAATTTCAAAAATATTATATTTTTAAGAATAAAAATCGATAGTAAAATAAAAAAATAATTTAAATTAAATTATGATTTTAAATAGTAATATATAAACATACCACGTAATAATATATATTAATTTAAATTGGTTTATATAATTATGAAAGTGTGCATGTATATTTATATAATTTAATTTAAAATAATTATAAATAACAATTAAATTTAAAAATAAAATAAAAATAAAAAAGATAAAAGATAAATTATCTTAGATTAATAATCAATTTTACTATAAAAATAATATATTTATAGAACAAAAACATAAAAAAATAAAAATTCATATAAATAAATTTATAATATAGAGTAACATACAAAACAAAATATCAATAAGATGTAATATAAAAATAGCAATAATTTTTTTTAATGATATTAATTTATTTCAAAATGCATACATCTTTGAATAAAAAGTTTTAAATTAATAATTTTAAAATAAAAAGAAATTAAAATTATTTCCAAATAAACAATACTATATAAATTTTTAGTATATATAATGAAATGGAAAATTATTAACAAATATAAAGTAAAATATATCAATTAAAATTTTATAAGTATAAATAATTAATAAAAAATAAAAAATTGATAATGAAAAAATGATATTTCATCAATACAAAAATAATTATATACGTTAAACATCTACATAACTTTTAGTGATAAAAAAAATTATATATACATTAAAAATCTATTTTTTATGGATCAAAATTAAATAAAATATAAACATAAGATACCAAACTAATATAAAAAATTTTAATAAATAAAAAATGTTTATAATTATTATTTAAAAAATAATAAATACAAAATTAAATTTATCAAAATAGATGTATATAAAGAAAATAAGTGGGGTAAAAAAAATTTATTCCAAATTTAAATGAGATAGAAATTTGAGAGGAAAAATTTAGGTGGAGAAAGTAAAAAAAAAAAAAGTGAATGGATGAATATATAAAAATAAAAATAAATAAATTAGAAATGAAGATAAAAATTTAAGAGAGTTCGGACAAGTTACGTGGAAGTAGTCGTTTATTGTTTGTGCTCCGTCAAATGTGGTGGACGACGTCACCCTGACGCAACTATCGTCAGTGGACAACACGTGGACACTATTCACTTTCGACTCGGATTTTGAAGCGATCCAGTGGTACTATCAATTACTATTAGGAACTAAAACAACAATTATTTCATTCATCGCTCTTGTAATTACTGCGCTTGGATTGCTGAGACTTTTTTTTATCGAATGAGACACAATTTTGCCTCAAGAAAAGCAACAAGTAAATCGAAACATGTAATCCTAATGCATTATTAGCAGAGAAAGAGCGCCACTCCAAAATCTGGGCCCAACTTTTCTTCCAAATAACACACAATTAAATCACATCCAGCGAGAGACCGGCAATAATTGCGAGTCATCATCAATTTTCTTTCTCCAAGCAAAAAAAAACACGTCCCCCGTGTGATTCCCAGCCGCCCACCCCATCTGTCCGCACCATTCCACTTCTTCCACTCTGTACTCTCTCCTTCCTCTCCATTAAATTAATCCTTTTACTGCCATTGTAATCTCAAACATATAAATGAATCAGATACACGATGCTTCAGAAGTCAGAACAAATTAAAAGACATGCATGATTCATTACAATTGACAAAACAAATACAGGAATTTATTCACCAATATATATTCCATGCTTATCTTTTCTCCTATATATATAGTTGTTCTAATAAAAATTTGGCAATAATATGAGTGAATTACATGATATGTCAACAAGAGTACATAGTTTGAAATTGAGAATTATTTCTACATATGGAGATTATGGCAGTCTTCTGCCCTAGCAGCTTAATTAGAATCTTTACTTTATAAGAAGAGTTGGGGAGATAATTTTAAGAAACCAATGGAGTGAAAGGGTTTTTTTCCTACAAAAGGAAGAAGAGGATGAGGAGAATGGAAGAGAAGAGGAAGGTGGAGGATGAAGTCTTCTTCAAGGGGACGGCGGCGGAGTAGTAATTTGACGGAGGGGGAGGGTTGTAATAGTAAAAGGGGAAGTAGGGCAAGAACGGGTTGGGCGGCGGCGGCGCCTTGTAGTAGATGTTGGCCGGCGGGTTGTAGTAGTAGCCTCCACCTCCGGAGGGCGGCGAGGGAGACCCGTAGCCGTCGTATGGCGGCGGAGGGGAGTAGTAGTTGAACGTGCCTGGCGTCAAGGACGGCGGTGGGGGGCACTCGGAGGTGGACGGAGGCGGCGGAGGGGAGATGATGGGCTGGCAGGGGTTGTCGCAGGAGGCGCACATTGTGCAGGAGGTGCCGTCGCGGATCACGGGCCGCGATTTCGAGACAGCCGGCGGTGGCGAGGAGGTGGCCGCCAGGAGGAAGAAGAGCGGGACGAGCGCGAGGGGAATCGCGGCGGGGCGTTTCGCCATCACGAGTGGACTCTGATTCTGACTGTCTGAGACGCGCAGAGTAAAGAGAGTGACGGGTGTGAGAGAGATGAAGGAGAGCGGTGACGGGATCCCGTCACCCCCTTATAATAGTGCGATGTACGCGTATGGATTTCTTTTGTCAATTCCACCCTTCGCTTTTATTACTTTTACAAGTATATACAATTGAAGAAAGTCCATCTTTTTTCAGTTTGTGTCTGCATATTAATTGCAATTTGCAAGCGAAGCCTTAAATATTTTCATGTGCACTTTTTTTTTACCAAACGAATTCATGTGCACATTTGACTACTACTTTCTTTGTGAATTCATGAGCTTTACATAATGTTTAATAATTGTTCTATCAATTAATATATATTAATTAATACTTTTGTTTTTACCGTGTTAATGTTAAAAATATGGGGGGTATTTAAATGACAAACGGATCCTAACGTGTCAGGAAAGCCGCAGAGGGCGAATTGAAGCATGTGAACGCGCATTTCGGGTCGATTTGACCGCTGCTTTCGCCGAGGTAAGCACGAGATAACGGACCGGCCACACTTGCGATTTGGGAACGGAGCTCGCACGTGAGAGATTAGGAAGATGGGCTAAGCGCCTAATATTAAGAGCGTAGCACGTGGTAGTCATGCGAGACATCGGTGCGGAATCCCAGCTGTACCGCACCACGTGAGTGGGGACCAACGGGCGAGCGAATTAGAGATGACGAACGGAATCCATGCGGGGACACGTTAGAGATGCAAGCATTCAAGTAATGGATTGAAGCTGATAAATGCTAAATTTGTAATTATTCTTCTTTAAGTAAAGTTGAACAGAAAAAAAAAAATAAACAGTTGGCTTTTGGAGGGCCTTTACAGTGTGCTGTGATACTAGATACATGTTTCGAGAAGCCTTTGGACTCGTGTAGGCAAGCTGTTCAATTTAAATTTTGAGTGGTGGAGAAGCTTGCAAGCTAAGAAATTTACCAGGTAAAAGGTTGGTGGACATGATCATGCTCTGCGATCGTACTTTCTTGCTTCGCTTCGTCAAAGTGTAGGGATATGATCCGCTGCACAAGTAAAGTGTTCAGCTCAATGCAAAGGCAAGTTTAATTTTACCATTATAATTTGTACTTTATATCTTAGCATAGGTTAAAAAAAACTTAGCAGGTCCACTATCCTTGCTAGGGAGTAGGGGTAAGATTATAAGTTGTAGTGTGGCCATCTCAATGGACATGGGCCTCAGGGCGTCCGATTCGATAAGAGCTGAGGAAAGTAAGGCTGTAAGGCCCAAAAATAGAATCCAACAGATTGTGATGCGTCCAATCACGTCCAATCAATATCAACCAAGTTTGGTCATTTATCGGTAATCTAAAGCGGAGTGATCAACCATCCATCTTTGATCTTTCTTCATATCTTGAGTAGCCTGATCCTTAATCGAAATGCTTCTCTCCAACACCCAATCCCCCGTGCGTGCACGACTTATCAGGCACCGCAAATTTGTCCCATCGACGGTCCTGCTTTGACGGTGACCGAACCGCAAGTCGAATTTAATGATCTGGACCCGCGTCTCTTGTGCTAGTGACTACGTTGAGTACGTCTACCCTTTTTAAAGACTCCCCCTCTTCTTCCTTCTTCCGTCCTCAACTCCGTCGTTGTACTGATACATCGAGGGAAGCGCCGCCGATGGAGTCGTACAAGGGGGGTCTCAAGGGCTACTGGAAGCGGCGTGGGTACCACCACGCCGAAGGCGGAGGAGGCCAGGGGCGGCGGCATGTTCACAGGGCGGAACTCGGAGGCGGGCGCCGCCGCCGCCGCCGCCGCTGGTTCTGGCGGATCAAGGTCTCGCCGCGCTTCAACTTCCTGCGCGCGGCCTCTCCCGTGCGGATCCTCGCTCGGATCCGCGACGCCTATGTGCGGATGATGCTCAGGCTCGCCAACGCCACCCCGGTCGGCGTCGGCTACTACGCCGGCGACCCGGGGATGAGGTTCGTGCGGCCGCCGCTCAAGGAGTACGACGAGAAGGTGCTGGTGGAGGTCTACAAGTCGCTGATCGCCCAGGGATCCCTCGTCCCCTCCGCGCTCTCCGCCAGTGCAGCCGTTGGTAGGTGTTAATTCCCCTCTGCCATCGGCCCGTCCCTTGCTTCTTCTTGATCTGTTTCTAAATTGCCAGATTGAAAGCTTAAGCTTGTATGTTAAATAAATTTCTTTTTAATTTTAGTACATCCTAAAATCCAAGAGCTAAATTATATGTGCAGCCCTTTTCAATTGGTAGAAAGTTGGCAACATGTGTTAATACTTGATACATGCAAATGATGAAAATATGAAGAAACCAATTAATCTTTTGTTCGCCTATAATACTTTCCATGTGTATTATTTTCATTGTATATTAATCTAAGCGATCGCTGCTTAATTATGTCAAAGTTAGAACAAAATAACACAAGTTTTGCTTGCGAATAAGACTAAAAAATTAATTGCTTGTTGGTGGCCATTATTGGTCTGATAAGGACACGTGTCAACTTCTTTTTTCTTATTCACAAATGACAAGTGACTGTAAATGCTAGCGCTTAATTTGCGTTGAGAGAGTGCGACCGGATGGGGGACCGACAGCGACATGTTCATGTATAATGTGTTTGTCTCAATTTTCGTACTTTAAAGGGTAATTAATAAAAAGAACGGCTTCGACAGTGATGCGTATGTTATTCAATCTTCATATATTTTACAATGATAACCACCGTCCATCGTTTACTTTCCGTTCATTTAACCGCTAACAAACTAACGCGACACGTAAGCCTCGTTTCGTTTGGTTGATGTACTTTTTTTTTTTAAAGAAAAAAAAACCATGGTTGATCTTCTTATCAAGAAGTAGATTAAAAAGAATATTTGTTGGCACATGTTCTGAGTTGCGTAGAGATATAAGGTCAATTCATGTGACTTTTTATTTTTGTTAAAAAAAATTATAATAAATTATGTTTTCATAATATATTTGAAAGAAAAATAAGAATTTCTCAAAATAAAATATAAGCTAGGTCAATTCATGTGACTTTTTATTTTTGTTAAAAAAAATTATAATAAATTATGTTTTTATAATATATTTGAAAGAAAAATAAGAATTTCTCAAAATAAAATTTTGGAAGAAAGAAATTTTCAGATCCGAACTTTAATGATCAAAATTTTTAAAATCAAAACATAATAAATTTGATATCTATTTTATCCCTAGCCAAAGTCTCTCGACTTTAGTTAAAATTTAATTATATATATATATCTATATATATCTATATATAATTTTAAAAAAATAATTTTAATTTATAAAAAATACGTATGATAAAATAAGGTGTTAGAGTTTAAAAATATATTTTTAAACTATTTAATTCATTGGAGATTTTTGCACGAAGTCTATAAAATTAAATTTAAATTTAAATTTATGAAATATTTTGATGAAAAATATTTTTTTTACAGCACATCTTTTGTATTTTTTTTAAAATCATTAATTAAAATTATTATTTTTTAAATTATAAAATTACTATAGACTTTTACTTTAGAGACTTGTTTAAAGTCTATAAAATTAAATTTAAAATAAAAATATTGAGATATTTTTTGTTCAAAATATTTTGATAGACTCTAGCATATTTTTTATATCATATATATATTTTGTGAATTAAATTTTATTTTTTATAATTAAAAATTATTATAAACAAAAGTCTCAAACTGATTAAAAAATTTTGTGCAATGTCTATAATAATTTTATATTTTTTTAAAAAAATATTTGAATTCATAAAATAAATCTTTAATGATATAAAAGATGTACTATGATCCAAAAAAATATTTTACATCAAAATATTTCATAATTTTATTTATAGACTTTGTGCAAAAGTCTTTAATGCATTAAAGTATTTGAAAATATATTTTTTATACTCTAATATATCATTTTTATCATAAAAAATATTTTATAAATTTAATTATTTTTTTAAATTTTTGACCAAAGTGTTTGGGTAAAATGGGTATTCGATCTACTAGGTTTCGATTTTAAAAATTTTAATATCAAAAATTCGGATATGAGAATTTTTCTCTTCAAAATTTCGATTTTAAAAAATTGCTGAAAGAAAAATATAATTTTGTCCACGTATTTATATTTTATGCTATCGATATTGAGATTAGATAATTTTTTATTTCAATTTATTTTAACAAAATATCAAGAAATTATATTAACTACCAGTAAAAATTAATTTATCATATATAATAAATTATGTATATATTATTTTAAAATACATTATTTCTTACTCATACATTGAAAATATTAGTTAACGAATAAAATTTAATTTTTGCACGTATACTTATATATATATAAAAAGAATAAAAATATTAATTTATAAAAAAATTATATTGACCATTTGACGTGTATTTTCTATAAAATATTATAAAAAATTTGACGATCGAACCCTTTTTTCCATAATTTTGGAACGTCAAGAGTCAGTTGATTTTTTTTTTAAAAAATAAACGCATTAATTTAAATTGTGGAGCTCATAATTTGATGAGATCATGTGCGAATAAAATTGATTGGTAGGTGTCACCTCAAACTAAAATTAATATCAATTATAAATTGAGATGACAAAGTTAAATTAAAATTATCTTCATTTTTAAAATAATTATTCTATTCTAAAAAGTTTAAAAACCTAGAAAAACTAAAATAAATTATTAATTTTTAATTGTTAAAACTGAAACAGCACTAAAAAATTTAAAAATTAATTTTCAATCAAAAGGGATCATAATTTTGTACAAAATAATTATTGGACACCATGCGATGAGGTATAATTTAATAATATTATTTCCAACTGGATCCACGTTAGGCCAGGGGTTGCTGTTGCTACAATTTATGGAATCACGTGAAGAAGTAGGGTTCGAGAATTCGAGTTAAGTATTGCTATATAATATTTTTCTTGGAGTTGGGGGGAAATTAATTTGGGCGAATGTAAGATGAGCATCAGCCATCAGGTAGGTGGGAAGACGGCGGATAAGAAATATATAATAATAATAATAATAATAAATGATGAAAGATAAGTGATATAAATTAGCACGATGGTTAGCGTTCGGATCGAACAATGGAGTGCTTCGTGCTTAGTGCTTAGCTGTAGCTCGCTGGTCCAGATTGAATGCGCGGTTCTTGTTCGACAACTGATGTGACCTCCACAATAGTTAATTATGTCATTCCATATAATAATATTTAGCCCATGATTTTTGAGAAAAAAAAATATATTTTTATTTGTTATTTATCAACTTATCTACTGCCGATGATTTTGTCGTAAACCATCAAACATGTTCTCAATAATTTATTGAATGGATCGGAGAGAAATAGGAGGAGCCATTTCTCAAGAGTCGATAATCCTTTGGATTCTTGTCGTACCTGCACTTGTTCTCGGATCGAGTCGATAATCAAATCTAGATCTAGATCATTTTCGCTGTTATCACAATGATTTCTTAGATTTATTACAAGATAAAGAATATTTCAAAATGTTATCTAGTTAGTGGCTGATTATAGTTGATTGTAATATTATATACAATTTATATTAATTTGTTGCAACATTTTTAGTAAAAATTAATAATAAATTTCATTATTTAATTTTCAAATTAAATGAACACGCAACAAAAAAGAATTAAAATCATCTACCTAACACAATCGCCAATTTTAATCCTAAATTTCCTCATGAAACTATGAGGAGATCGATGCCCATAGCTAGGTGACATCGATTAAGTAGGCACCTATCGGTGTCTTATTTCCAACATTAAAAATTTTATTAACCTTACATCAATAATTTTTTTTTCTTAATTATCATTAAACTATAATAAGTGACTCTTGAATGAGTTCTTAATCATATATTATCATACGTTACATGCATCTTCGCTACATTAATTTTAATTAAAATCGATATAGGCACTATTATTTTTTAAAACAGAAGACAATCACAGTTTAATAAATCGACCTCATGCTCTCTTTTTCATATCACTCCATTTGAAATCCATATTCATTCACTATATATCATTTCAAGATTCTGATTTCATCGGATTAAAAGCATTGACATTCTAATAATTTTCACACCCTCAGAGCGTTGATTTTTTCATTTAAATTAATGCCATTTTTTTTAAAATTTTTGTAGTGGTAATGCATTCTAGCTAGTTTCCTTATTAAAATTTCGGTCAGCGAACTGCAGCCTTAGCTGCTAAACTATTATAACATTTGATAAGTGAGTAACAAAGTACCGAGGTTTTTAATGATGAAGTTACCTCATGACAGAAAAATAGAATGAAAAATTTTAAGCTAATTATACAAAAATAAAGCCTTTTCTTTACAAGGAGCCCCATAGCATAAAAGACCTATATCTTCAATTCGTCCTTTTTATGACAACCTCTGGTATAGGTATATTGATATATTCCAAAGAAGCAATGATCAATCCTTGATGACTACCAACGTAGTAATTTTTGTAAGACTGGGCCGTACCCCCATTATTAGCTAGGCTCATTTCACTTTTTAAGGTGGCATTAATTTCTTCATATATCATTCAATGAGTCAATTATGTGAACAAGTCCTTTGTTTCTTCACCAACTTCTCAAGGAATATAATGCAATTTCTCAAGGAATCAATGGAGTTATGTTTTTCCACTACTACAAACTTGGTCTTTAGCAACGGCTATCAGCAACGGCCGCTCAAGCTGTTGCTATTTGCAACGGCATTCTTACGGTCGTCCGAGCCGTTGCGGATTATTTTAATTATCAGCAACGACTTTCTGACAGAAATGCGAGCCGTTGCTGATTATTTAATCTTCGGCAACGGCTTACGAACGGATAAGTGAGCCGTTGCTGATGATAACTTATCAGCAACAGCTTTCTAACGGGCGAGTGAGCCGTTGCTGATAAGTTTATATAGGGCACGTACGCTCTCACGCCCGACCCTTCTTCCTCCCGCTGCTGCCGCCGCCGCTCCTGCCGACACCTTTGCCGCTGCTGCCGTTGCTGCCGTTACACCAGATATAGTATTTGGTCGCAATGAAAGAGTGTCAGGTTTTGGCCAAACACACAACTGGGTGAAAAAAAGTATCTTTTGGGAATTGCCCTATTGGAGTTCATTATTGATTCGACATAATTTAGATGTCATGCACATTATAAAAAATGTGTTTGATAATATTTTCAACACTGTGATGGATATTTTTGGAAAAACTAAAGATAATGTCAAAGCCCGATATGATCTGAAAATACTTTGTAAAAGACCAGAGTTGGAGTTACAAGAGGTCAACGGACGATATCTGAAACCGAAGGCCCTATATGTGTTAAATAAACAACAGATCAAAGATGTTTGTCAATGGGTAAAAGAACTCAGATTACCCGATGGATATGCTTCAAACTTATCTCGATGTGTGAACGTCGATGATTGTAAAATATCAGGGATGAAGAGCCATGATTGTCATGTGTTCATGCAGAGATTACTTCCGATTGCATTTCGAGATCTTCTACCTGATAATATTTGGGATCCGTTGACTGAATTAAGTATGTTTTTTAGAAGCATCTGTGCAAATGTCCTTCGAGTCGAAGATATTTCAACACTTGAAAATAATATTGTTAAAATCATATGCAAGCTGGAGCAGTTTTTTCCTCCTGCATTTTTTGACTCGATGGAGCATCTACCGATACACTTGGCATACGAGGCACGAGTTGGTGGCCCCGTTCAATATCGTTGGATGTACTTATTTGAAAGATACATGAATCGTCTGAAGAAAAAAGTAAAGAACATCGCAGCTGTTGAATGATCAATATCTGAATCGTATATCATCCAAGAAATTTCAACATTCTGCTCATTTTACTTTGAATCGACAGTACAGACAAGATTTGATCGTCTTCCACGTAACGACGACGGGGGTGTTCGACATTCAGATGGACGTTTAAATATATTTTGTCACTCTGGTCGTGCTTTTGGTTCTCGTCCATCTCGACACTTAAGCGATGAAGAGTATCATTTGGCACACTTGTATGTATTACTCAATTGTCCAGAGATTGAACAATTTATTGAAATATTTGACATTGAGATGGTGCAAAAATACTCTATTCACAACGATCAAGAATTGGAGACATTACGGAATCGTGATTTCCCTTCTTGAATTCAGACTTACAGCAAAGATCACAGAGCTGAAATAGATGAAAAAATATTTGAGTTTGTTAGTGGACCGTCGCGACTTGTGTCGTGCTATAGCGGATATTTTGTTAACGGGTATAAATTTCACACGGTTGAATATTCATCTACGAAAAAGACGATGAATGCTGGGGTCTGCGTGAAAGGGACAATCTATGTTGAATGTGATATGGATTTCTATGGACTAGTGGAAGAAGTGATAGAGTTGCACTACTTCGGCTTGAAATCAGTGATCCTATTTAGATGTCATTGGTTCGATACAACAGAAAGGGGCATGAAAGTTCATCCAAAATACAAACTTGTTGAGGTTAATTACAAATCGAAATTGGCAGCAAATGAGCCTTTTATATTGGCATCACAAGCCGAACAAGTATATTACGCGAAGTATCCGGCTCGAAATAAAGATAGAGCAGATTGGCGTGTAGTCTGTAAGACAAAAGGTAGAGAAAAAATTGATCCGATAGTAGGAGAAAATGATCTTCCTGGTTTCTATCAAGAAGATGATCTTCCTGCTGTGGATCGTATTATTCCAATACTCGAGGATGCAGACACAACATCAATCAAATTAGAAGTTGAATATGCTGATGATGACGATCATGAAATTGAGGAAGCTGGAGATGAAGAAGATGAAGAAGAGGAAGAAGAGGAAGAAGAAGAAGAATTCGAAGACTATTATTCAGATGATGAAGAATAATTGTAAAGTATATATTTTATTAAATATATCTTTACTATTTATATAATAATCTGATTATATGTCTGTTCGGCAGATATGTCTAGTCGTGGTTATCGACGCAGGAGAGTTTCGGAGTCTCCGATCGGTGAGACTCCAGCACTTACTCATGCTGCTGATCCTCCTGTTGCTGATCCTCATGAGGATGATACTGCCGAGGCTAGTACATCCAGACGTAGGCGGCCACACGGGCCGAACAGGTGGCAGCCTCCACCAGCCACAGAGTCACGTAGATTGATTAGCGTGATTGGGGAGCGGTACGTAATATATCATGAATTATGAATCATTACAAATTCATTATATCATAATATAATATTAAAATTTATTTTTGTTGTGCAGGTTCGAGCAAGAAGAAGTGCCGAGGAGCATTTCTTCTACTATTCGACGATACATGCACGGGGCATGACCTACGTGGTCTCACGTGCCTAGCGAGCACGTCGACATGTTATGGCGCGAGTTTGAGACACGTATTATTATTTCTTTTACATGCATGATATATTAATATTGGTACTGATATTATTATTTTGCAGGCTCGCTATACATGGGCCGAGGACCAGAGGCCCTTCATTTACGTTGCCTGGGAGGCTATTTCCCGGGCAAGGTACAACGGGCAGCTGGGGCAAGCTCGGTCCCAGGCGATGGCCCGAGCTGGGACCACTAACATCGCGGAGACTCGGGGATACGGCCCCGGTTGGATTACTCCGGATATATGGGACCAGCTCGTGGGGATATGGTCGACGGATCGATGGCAGGAGGTTTCTCGGAATGCGGCTAGAAATCGCATGTCGGGAGGAGCAGCGCGTCACACCGGCGGCTCTGTTGCATTTGCAGTGCACGCAAACCGTATGGTAAGTATATCTTTTGATTATATATTTTATTTATTATTATGTGTACTAATTAATGTATTTGTTTTGTAAATGTAGACGACGGTGTCGGATGACGGGACTGTCCAGCGACCCTCCCCGATGGCGGTGTTTGAGCGGACTCACCGTCGAGCACATGGGACTGGGGAGTACATCCACAACCGCGTTGCATACATTATGGTAATTATATATTTGTTTAAATTATTCATTATATATTTATAATTTAAGTTTTATGATAAATATTAAACAAAAAATCAAACTCGAGTAGGAGACCTACAGCCATACGGTGGTGCAGCGTGGGGGTACCCCCGAGGACTTTGACGCAGCATCGTGGGTCGAGGCCGCAGGTGGCTGGGACCATGGCCGCGTATATGACTTCGCAGATAGTGGTCATGCGCGAGCCGTACTAGGGCCACTTGGGGCACCGACCCCTCCGGTCGCTGGTGAGCGGCCGTCCACCTCCAGATCCAGTTATGATCATAGTAATAGGATAAGGACACTAGAGGAGACGATCGCGCGTCAGACTGAGTTGATGGAGCGCCAGAGTCAGACGATGGCGAATATAAAAGCTATGCTATGCAACTTGTCGGGTCATCCCGAAGCAGGCATCTCTTCGGCATCATCTAATCGATCATCCTCGAGTCAGTCCACGCCGGTGTACACTCAAGCACTCCAGACCCCGCCATATGATCCAGGTCATCCTCCATCGTCATCGTGAGATTTTGTTTATATTGACTTTGTTACTGAGATATTGAACTTGTTTAATTTATATTGACTATGTTACTGAGATGTTGATACTTCAATTTTACATTTGAATTGTGTTTATACTATCGTGGATAATTATGAATATAAATATAATTATTTTGATGTATATCTTGGTGTGTTTGTGATGTGTGAATGAATGTGTATGAGATGTTTGTGATGTGTGAATGAATGTGTGTATGAGGGTATGGGTGTGTGAGTTATGTATCAGATAAATGTATCAATGTATCAATGGAAATTAGAAATTAGAAATTTTTCTGGTTGCAGGTAAAGGTCATCAGCAACGGCTTTCCCACGGCTGTCCGTGGGAAAGCCGTAGCTAAAAGTGTATCGAAAGTCGTTGCTGATGACCTACAGCAACGGCCTAGCGACGGGGTTTTACTAACGGCTTTGCTACGGACTCAACGGCCGTTGCTATTAATGGTATCAGCAACAGCTCCGGGTCTGTGGCAAAACCGTTGCTGATAATATTTTTAGCGATGGCCCATCGGCCGTTGCTGATAATATTTTGAGCGACGGCCCGAGCGGTCGTTGCTGAACCGTTGCTAAGTCATCAGCAACGCGACTTTCTCTCACGGCGCTATTGCAACGGCTCAGCCGTTGCTGATTCTCTTCAGCAACGGCTCAGTAACGGCATCAACCGTTGCTGATGACCATTTTTATAGTAGTGTTCCAATCACCATTACATCTTCGTATTGTCCTCTGCCTTGACATATTTAGGTATTCTCAACCGGTCTTTCAATTCATAACTATATCACATGTATATATAGAATATGTGGCAGTAACTCCAATACTCCATGTCTAACTTTTTTTCATGTTCAAGCAAGACGAAGACTTGGTCAATGAGCTACAAATTAAACGGCAATTGTCAACTACCAAAAAGGTTACCTTTGTCGTTGCTCCACCGTTTTCTTCAAATATATATGCTTCTTTTGATCGATGTCATCATTTCTCCTGTTGGATAGAAGATTGATAGATGCGAATCTTAATTATTTTTGCAGGTCGATTTAGTGCCGATAATCCATATCGCGGACAAGCAATATGTTGGTGTTCCCTTTAATTTTTGATAGTTTTGCACTTGAACTCTACTTTAGCTTGGTTAAATTTGACCATATATAATTTTGTAGTTTGGTTTCTAATGAATAAACTCGAATTAATTCCATTTCAAGTTATTTCTCACCATATCCATATTCGAGTAGAAGTAGGTAGAAATTGGAACATTATAATAGGAAAACAAAGAAATTAAAAGATAGACTAATCTCTAGAGTTTACTAACTACACCAGACGCAGTAGGTGCCACCAAACCAAGATAGTGAGCAGTAACAGGTTTGAAAATACCATCAGATTCAAATGCATCAGCTAGCTTCGGCCATAGCACCCCAGTCACGATCCACGATCCATCACCCTTGGGACTACTTGCAACCTGAAGAAAAGCCCCATTCAGCCTTCCCTTCGGCGTCTCAGGCAACACCAACACCGGTCGCCCTAACCCCATATCTAAGTCAGCTGTACTGAAGCTGTGAAAATCCGAGACGGTCATTGCAGGGCTCCCAAGCCCAATACTCACCTTTTCCACCCATTTGCCTCAGCTCCAATCTTATTCTCTTCCATCCAATCCACCATTTCCTGGAAATGCTCCTCCTTTGCCACCTCCTTTGTTGTAGCCGACACCACCTCGGTAATCTGTGCCAAACTGCTATTAGCTAACTCGTCGGTGCTCATTTCCCTTATCGCAAAAGTAATAACATTCCCTATGTAATTCTGCATGCAACTATTGTTCTTCTTCTTCATCCTCCTTCTCCCCTCCACAAGCCACGCCATGCGGCATTTGATGTCACCTGAGTCTGCTACAAGTCTGGAGAATAGTTTCCATAAGTGTGCTGATACTGCTTCCACCCGAGTTGCCCTGCGCCGCCCCTCTTGACTTGCTGACTCGCGGAGGCGGTGGATGTCGCCTGAGTCGATGTAGTATGTGCGTCAAATGTTGATGTCGCAGTTAAGCACATTTACTAGATTCTCCGGGGTGCATCTGACGAATGATTGCGCCAGTGCAGGGCTGTAGGTTGGAGGCACGCGTGGAGGCAAAACAGCGCGGTCATGGTTGGGAACGACGGAGAGCTTACCAGTTCTGGTAATCTCACAGCAATGAGCGGCGAGCATGCACAGGCTGTAGCCATCGACGAGGAGGTGGCTGGTGGCCCACGAGACGGCGAAGCCGCCGCAGGAAAATGCCAATGCTTGCACGGATAGAGCAACGTCGTATGAATATAATAGTGGTCGAGGAAGGAGGGGAGGGAGGTTCGGATAGCAGAAACGACGGAAGGGAATGTAAGACAAATTTTTAATTAAGTATTCTATGAATATAAGAATATCAAAAATAAATTAATAAGATAAAATTTTACTTGACGATGATATATTTGTAGTGGAATAAATTTTTGGATCTTCAAGGAAAGTCGAGTCTTTCTCCATAACACCATCTCAAATGCTTTATTTTTTATGAAAAAAATAACTATAAGCTAGGGTTTTTCCACACGGTGTATAGCTAGAGGGGACCTAGCCTCTATTTATAATTGATTATATGGGCTCGTTCATCACGAGCTTCATTAATCGAGTCTACACTTGATTAATTACACAAATTATGATTAAGTATTTCAAGCTCGAATCATATGAATCAAGATCATATGAGTTAACAGACATCTCAATAATGAATTATAAAATTAAATTCGTTTTTATTAAATTGAAATATTATAATTAATTATAATTCATATATAAAAAATAAAAATATAAAATATTTAAAAAATATTCTAATAGGAAGTCCCCCGACGTCGGAGGTTTCGGGTAGATGGAAAACAGTGAGACCTGGAAGTGGTTGGAGACTGAGAGAACGTGATCATCTGGAATGGGAGGATTGGAAGCTTTGACGAGGATTCTGCTGGTGACTTTGATTGGGATATTGGAGACCATCTTCATCAGTACAATTCTGATAAATATGTATGTTGTACTGATAAATATGTATGCAAAAACGAGAAGAAAGATATATGGGGGTTGATGGATCTTCTTCTTCCCAAGGTAGATTAATTTGTACATCTTAATTAATCTGTCGGTGGACAGCTCATTGATAGACTTCTTAATTATTATTTTGTTACTGGTCATATATATTAAAATCTACCAAATGCAAAGCATGATGAATAAAAAACTATAATTAGCATTATTTTGTTATGGCCATCCCAATTCACTTATGATTCAAAATAGGCGTTGAAATGTAGAATTGCATTAGCACGTACAGAACTATAAAATTAAGAATTGAATCCATGACCTCTAGTCCTCTGGTAATATAATTACATGTCTAACCACCAGACTACTAGCAAGTCAATGTTAAACATTTTCATAAACTTGAAAGAAACATTAATAAAATATTTTACCTGCTCTACTTGTATTTAATTATTTGATCAACTACTATACTCCATTCCATTTAAACAAACTACGTTTAGCTAATTTGCACACACACTATTTTCTAAAGATACACATATCGTACCGAACTACTCCCCCTTCGTCGGCCGAATCGTAACGAAAACCAAGCGACTGGCCTGCCGGAGGTGCAAGCGTTGAGCTCATCGTGGCCTACGCCGATGTCCCACTAGCTCAAGTTGACTTCCACTACATGGACCGGTCACTTAGCTAGCCAAATTCACATCCCCTTCGCTCAAGACATCTCCTTGTCTGTGCAAATCGTCGCATTTTCCTACGGCGGATTCTCCGTCGCGTGGGGCACCAGCTACCTACTCGTCGACAACTATAGCCTATGCATGCTCTGTTAGATTAATTTTAATAATATGATATAGACCAACATGTATCAATAGACGTGCATTCATCACTGTTAAAATAAACGGCCCAGATCTTAAGTGATCTAATTATATTTATTTATTTATGGGCCCGCGATATCTCAATATTATATGAGATTTAATTGTACAGATACCAATTGTGGTAATTATTAATTTTTTGATGGGCAAAATAGTAATTATTATTACCTCAAGTTTTTGTTATAAATAGAGGGGTTATGGTCCCTGGGTCATACACTTGATTCCAATTTTTGAAACCCCATTATTCAAAGACAACTAGTGAACGGTGCATAGACTTGGAAGGTCGGCCCCATCTCCTAATCTAAGCAATGAATTTAGGTACGCTTCCGCATCTAGTTATTCTTAATGATTTAGTATGTAAAGTTCTTGACTTGTGGTTTAATTCCTGTTTAAGAAAATTCTTTTAATTGGTATCAGAGCCAATCATGTTGAATCATTGAGAAATAAAATTTTTATGATTTATATCTACTCATATGGTCATAAGGTTTTTCATGTGGACAAGAGTCGGTCCAAAGAAAGGCTTCTTGTTTGACATGACTGATTGTCAATGTTTGATTACTGCATTGAGAGTACCTTGACATTTTTGTCCAAAGATGAAATATCAATTTTGTGCTTGGTATCTTGTAATGGGACCTGCTAATTATTTATTTCTTATGTTTTAATTAATTTATTGAGCTGAATATATTAATGTTTTGTTTTATTCTTTGTTCGACTAATATTTTTGCTTCATCAAATATTATTGTTACTCTAAGTTCTATCACTATGCCGACTGGCACGAATTTCAAAGTCTGGAAAGAAAACAATATGATTATTCTTGGTTGCATGGATCTAGACTTGACACTTAGGATAACCGAGCCTGCTCTTACAGATGATAGTTCTCTTGATGACAAGAGAAAATATGAGTAGTGAGAAAAATCCAACCGCCTAAGTCTCATGATTATGAGAAGGGCAATATCAAATTATTTTAGAGACGCTATATCTGAAGAAACTAATGTCAAATTATTCCTAGATGCTCTTGAAAAACATTTTGAGAAAAATAAGAAGGTTGAGACAAGCATATTATTATCAAATTTAGTCTCAATGAAATATAAAGGCAAAGAGAACATTAGGGAGTACATTATGGAGATGTCAAATATTGTCTCTAAATTAAAGACACTGAAATTAGACTTCCCTGAGGACTTATTGATGCATTTGGTTCGGACCTCTCTTCCGGCATAATTCAATCATTTTAAAATCAGTTATAACTATCAAAAGGAGAAGTAAATTCTTAATGAGCTCATCTCTCATTGTGTGCAAGAGGAAGAAAGACTAAAGCAAGATAAGATTGAAAGTGCTCATTTGGTTATGGTCTCTAAAGATAAGGACAAGAAAAGACCTAAGACTACAGAAGCTGCAGATGCTCCTCAAAAGAAAAAGCAAAAGGAACAGACTAAGGTTTCTACCTATTTCTTCTACAAGAAAAGTGGGCATGTAAAGAAAGATTGTACCAAGTACCACGCTTGGCGTGTTAAGAAGAATACATTTCTCACTTTGGTTTGTTCTTAAGTTAATTCAAAATTTGTACTTAATAGACACTTGGTGGATAGATTTCGGTGTTTCTACTCATATAAGTGTATTTATGCAGGATTACCTGAGCTGCCAACTGTCGAGTGATGCTGAAAGATTTATCTTTATGGGCGATGGCAAATCAACTAAAGTTGAAGCTATAGACCTTTTCAGGTTATTGTTTAGGATTGATTATTATTTAGAAATTGAGAGAGACTTTTGTAGTTCCATCTTTTAGATGAATTTTAATTTCTATCTATGTTTTGAACAAATAAAGTTATTCTTGTTCATTTGGAAATAGAAAGTTTAGTCTTTATCTTAATTTTATTTTTGTTTCTACCATTTATGTTCTATTTCAATAACCTTTATATGCTTGATGTAGTTACTTCATATAATAAAATCCTGCATACCAACTCAAAATGTACAAAATAAAAATTAGCTGATAAGAATTCTATCATGATATGACATAAGCACTTAGGTAATATATCCAAGTATATGATACAGAGGCTTGTGTCTAATAGGATTCTAGTTATTCCTGATGTTACAGACTTTGATGTCCATACTGAATGCATTAAGGGAAAACAAACAAACATTAGGGTTAAGGTACTAACAGGAGTTCAAACGTCTTAGAACATAATTATACGGGTGTTTATTGACTTTTTCCTATGGCTTCTTGGAATGGTCAAATAATATTTCTATGTTCATAGATAATTACTTCATATACGAGTACCTATATCTAAATAGTGAGAAATCTAATTAATTTTAAGACTGCGGCTTATATTCTGATTAAAGTTCCATCTATAGCAGTACATAGAAACCATTATATATTATGGATGGGCAAAAAGCTCATACTAAATATTTGGGGTTGTCCAGCTGAGACTAGGCCATATTGGTCAAAGGAAAAATCACTGAAACAGTCCACTGCTACTTTATTTGGTACTTTGATAAGTCTATGAGATATTATAAAATAATTTTGATATAAGTAATATCCCGTTCATTGAAGTTATTGAGTTTGGGGGGAGATAAGAATATTCTTTAGGAATCTACCCATGAAGTACAAACTCAATAACCTCTAGAACTATTGCTTCCCTTTAGAGGTATTATTAATTTATCAAGTTATTATCTCATTTTGTTTTGAGATAAATGTGGTTGATGAGTGCATATACCATAAGTTTAGTGAGAGCGAGTATATTTTCTTGGTTTTATATGTCGATGACATCTTACTTGCGAGTAACGATATAGGCTTATTACACGAAACCAAGAGATTTTTATCGGAGAAATTCGAAATGAAAGATCTTGTGATCGCATCTTTTGTATTAGGAATCCAGATACATCGAGATCACTCTTTGGGTATCCTTGGATTATCACAAAAGAACTATATCGATAAGGTGCTCACAAGATTCAGCATGAAGGATTATAAACCAGGAAATACTCATGTTGCTAAAGGAGATAAGTTTAGTCTTAATCAGTGCCCCAAGAATGAGATTGAGCAAAAGGAAATGCAAAAGATTCCCTATGCATCTGCTGTAGGGAGTCTAATGTATGCTCAAGTGTGTACGTGTCTGAATATTGCGTACATAGTAGGGATGTTGGACAAATATCTAAGTAATCCCAGCATGGATCATTGGAAAGCAGCCAAACGGGTTATGCAGTATCTTCATAGAACAAAGCATTACATGCTCACCTACAGAAAGTCAGATCAACTGGAGATCATCGAGTATTCTGACTCTGATTTTGCTGGATGCCAGGATAGTCTAAAATCCACTTTTGGCTATGTTTATCTGCTAGCTGGCAGAGCTATTTCTTGGAGGAGTGCTAAACAGATACTAACTGCAGCTTCAACCATAGAAGCATAATTCATAGCTTGTTACGAGGCAACCAATCATGGGATATGGCTGCGAAACTTTGTCACTGGGCTGCGCATCATAAAAGGAATTGAAAGACCATTAAAACTATTCTGTGACAATAAATCAATAGTGCTATATTCTAATAACAACAGGAGCTTATTAAAGTCTAAGCATATCGACATTAAGTTTCTGGTTGTTAAAGAAAGAATTCAGAATGATCAATTAAACATAGAGCACATAGGTACAACTTTAATGAGAGCGGATCCGCTTACTAAAGGCTTACCACCCGCGGTCTTTCATGAGCATGTTGCTCATTTGAGTGTTGCATCATGTATGTATTGATATGATGATTTAGTAGGAGTTTGTAATTTGTTACTGTGCTTTATGACATTTTTCTGCAGAATAAAGTTTTATTATTTTACACTCTGAATATTTTTAGTTGATCTCAATAAAGTAGGACCAGTTGGAAATAGGCATGTAAGGATTACATTGCATGTAATTTTCATGCTGTGCATTCATATATGATCTATGTCGTCGAGAGTATTAACATTGTGATCATTGATGGATTTAGTTATGATAAATGTGGCGAAAGTCGCTTTGGTTCTTTGTTGATATGATCGGTGGACCAGATTGTTGGAGATGATTGATAAAAATAGTGATGATGAGCTCATAAAGTTAGTATGCATAACTATACGATGATTCATGTGTTGACCCAAGTGGGAGACTGTTAGATTAATTTTAATAATCTGATATAGACCAACACATATCAATAGGTGTCCATCCATCACTGTTAAAATAAACGGCCCAAATCTTAAGTGATCTAATTATATTTATTTATGGGCCCGCGACATCTCAATATTATATGAGATTTAATTATATAGATATCATTTGGGGTAATTATTAATTTTATGATGGACAAAATAGTAATTACAATTACTCTAGATTTTTGTTATAAATAGAGGGGTTATGGTCCCTGGGTCATGCACTTGATTTCAGTTTCTGAAGCCCCATTATTCAGAGACGACTCGTGGACAATGCATAGATTTGGAAGGCCGCCCCCATCTCCTAATCTAAGCAATAGATTCATGTACGCTTCCGCATCTAGTTATTCTTAATGATTTAGCATGTAAAGTTTCTGGCTTGTGGTTTAATTTCTGTTTAAGAAAATTCTTTCATGCTCGCCACCTAGTGTTGTGAGCTCATTCGAACCGGCGAACTCACGGTTGTTCCCAATCACGATCGCTCGGCGTTCCTGGTTCCTCGCATGCCTACCACATACAGTCGAGGATTAGCTGATTTGTACGTGGCATGCACATCGGAGAATATGATGAACATGCTCAATTGCGATATCAGCATCCGACGAATGTACTACGTCGAAGCGAGCGACGTCGATCGGCTGCGCGAGCTATCGAGTCAGGGAAGCCTCAGGGCGACTCGCATATATGGAGGCGTTGTCCGCATACATGTGGAAGTTATTTGCGGGAATTGTGGCAGACTCGGGAGACGTACACCAAGTGTCGGATGGCATGGTTCGTGGAGGGGAGAAAGAGGCTCAAAAGCAAAGGCAACACGCGGAGCTACGTAGGGAATGTTATAATTAACCTACGCCAAGCCGGAGGCAGCTGGCACCGAAGAATTGGGGAGCAGCAATTTGGTGCAGATCACTCAAATGGTGGCAGCAGCGATACGTGGTGTGGGGGAGGAGCATTTCCAGGATGGAGGAGCACAAGAGTGAGGGAAAGGGAACAGTGATGGAGAGGGTGGCCATCGGGCTTCGGAGCCCGACGATAATATTGACTTCGTTCCATAATTTTGACGTGGATTTAGACATAATATTGACTTCGCACCCAATTCTGCAATGCCCTTTACTCCTTTAGCAAACTCTACGACCTCGGTTGACACAAGAAATAAATTTCTATGAAAAATTATAATTCTCGTGAATTAATTTTTTATCTATGTTTTTTGGGAAATATCAAAAATATATTTGGTTGACAAAAAATTTCTCAATAGGAAATATAACTTTTCACCCATAATATGTTTGGTTGACATGAGTACTTCCTAGGAAGTATTCATCAAATGACCAATATACCCTTCTTTTTATAAATTAAAATATATGAAAAAATTATTTGTAAATGAAATATATATTAAAATATATGAAAAAAATTAAAATTTATTTATAAATTATTATTTTAACACATATATGTAAAATATAATATAATTTTTTTATATATAACTAATATAATATATAATTTATTGTATATAAAAATTAATTTTTATTTGAAGTTAATAAAAAAATTAAATATTTTGTTCAAATATAAATTAAATTAAAATAAATAGGTCAAAAATTTATGAATTATCAAATTTCATAATATTGAAAATATAAATTAAATCTATCATTAAATACAGATGTGAGGATATAATTTTCTCTTTTTTTTTAAGTGCAACACAAGAAGTGTAATTTACTTCCTGCATTTTGCAAAAAATCACACTTTCTGATAAAATTGTACCTCCTGCAAAATACAGAGTGTGTCAATCAAATAAGATCAAAAAGTATAATTTTCTGAGAAGTACAACTTTCTGCATGAAGTTGTGTCAATCAAACGACACTTAAGACTACACTACTTTTGTTTCTCTTTCTATATTTTAGTACTGGAGAGGTAGAAGGTGGAAAGGAAAATATGATTAATTCTAATTTTTTTTCTTCATGTATTTTGAAATAAAATTGTGGTCCGAAGCTTATTATCTAACAGTAATATTAATATTATGTTATTTATATATTTTATATTTTTATTTTACTATATTATCTTTGCACCCCTTGTATGTTAAGTAAATTAAGCATATACTCCTATGTGCTATAGAACCATCTTATACATTCCTTTGGAATACACTCGATACTACACCCTCCGAGTTTGACGTGGATAGCTTTTAAATGGAGATAAAATAAATATTCATTCACCATATATACCCTTTGGTTACTTTAAAATTATTATTATTATTTTTAAACTAATTATCCAAACACCCTTAAATTAACAAGATTAAGTATATATTAATTTAAGGGTTTAAGGATGAATTAATTAAAAATAATTATATTATATTTTAAAATCATCCATCGATTTATTGAGCTAAAAATTAAATGACATTTTTTTTTTCATTTAGTAGTCATTTATATGAGACTCAAAGGATGTGAAAAGATGCCACGTATATTTTGAAAGAGTGTAAGACATTACCCTAGTTTAATCAAATAAGAGAGGATGCACATATAAGTTACCGTTATAACATATTTAAGCTCAAGATGTGTTTTCTTTTAAATTTAAAATATTGGTCATGCCTATAATAAAGTTGTAATTATAAATTTTTGATCTTCTGTAAGGCTAGGAACCGTAAACACCCAACAAATATTCACCGTAATTTTCTTATCTTCAAGACTTCTTTTGGAGTCCGAGATGGCCGCACTAATTTTTTTAAAAAAAGAAGGTTGGAATAATAGACTTGAAACAACAAGCTACGTACAAACTCGGATCAGTATGTATCAGTCCATATGTTAACAGTAAAAAAGGGTAATCTGAGACACCTAGCCTAGGCACTAATTTACTAAATAGTATATATCATATAGATAAGTACATCGTTGACTGACAACTAAAACAAACAGAGCTGCTAAAATGTTACATGTTAACCTCCCGTTTTGTACAAAAGTTTGCAAATAATTAAGGAGCAGACTACAGAAAGAATCACTAGGAACAACTAAATTAAGGGGAAAAAAATAAAACACCAGCATGTTTTCCTTAAAGAAAACAAAAAGCTGCACATGATCATTGGAGTTAGAAAATACTCCCTTCAAAGACTGAAGAGACTATTTGGAGACTCCTAATGCCAAACTTACATAAAGAACGTATTAAACAAAACTAATGCAATTCACACCTATCATCAATTAAATTTTATAACAAGTGAAAAGGATATCAAAACTTAACATACATGCAAGTGCATACCATATTATTATCTCTATACGCCTGTTTTGTTGGGGGACAGCACTGCGGATAGGTTTGCAGCTGAACATGTTCTCAAGTCCTTGTGCAATTATTGTCATGCAGATATCAGATCATTTCTAAAAGGATTCCTTTAGTTTTTGCCATGTGGGACAACTTCAATAATCTTGAAGAGTTCATAATTATTAGGTGGCAAAGGAACTCCATTAACTACACTTGGATGTTAAAGTCAGCGTCAGCCCTTCCAAAGCCATCTTGCTTCTGCAAGCCAAAAAACTGCACTGAGGCATGAAATATTTTCTCATCACATGCAAATTATATGGGTAAATGATGAGAAATAGCCTGTCAAAACTTGTTTTTCAGTCCATCTTTGGAGTTGCTTACACTAACTTTTATACATTCAATATAAGTAATAAGAAGCAATAACAAAGATCTTTAATTCATTGACTCTGAATCAGATAGTACCAAAAACTTATAGAATTTAATTATGTCTCCTGTAGATCTAAGCATTGTTCAAATCCAGGAAAAGGTGAAGGGCAGAGGTTCATGCATTCATTTTCCTATGAAAACAAGGACCCACCTCTTAAAGGAATACACCCCCAACAAGAGATAGGACCATCTGGTAAATAGAAGTACATGTATATCTAGTACTGCTCTTCAAGCTATATTATTATGATAACATCACAGCAGAACAAAAAGAGAAAATTATTTAACCCTGGTTCTTAACTTTAAGATTCAGGTAAATGACATGATTATTACATGGAGCAAGATTATTAAGTAGCATTATGTAAATTGTGACAAATAGGTTTGCATGATTATTAAGTAGCATCATAAATGACAGAAGTTCTAGACCAATACAACAGAAGAATCTAGAAGAAGCTAACTACATGAAGAACGTATTATATAAACAAGATCTTAAAAAAGCTAACCTGTCCCTGAACAACCTTCATGAGTTCATCATGCAAATTTTGATAACTGATATCTGAGCTGACTTCATAATTTACTCTGATGGAGTTCTCAACTAGGTTGGTACGTTGGTGCTGAGAACTACTCCCCCTCTCATTATCTATTTTATTTTTCATCAATAGTATTTCTTCT
Organism: Canna indica; assembly: GCA_034359265.1. NCBI lineage: Eukaryota > Viridiplantae > Streptophyta > Magnoliopsida > Zingiberales > Cannaceae > Canna > Canna indica. Next base: position 3,642,343 of record CP136891.1, read on the forward strand.
GTAACAGTGCCTGCACTAATGTTAGTTGCACCTTGATGACCCATCAGTGAAGAATGGCCATCAATAGTGCTTTGCTCTAGGCCAACCTCTTGACCTGACTGGTAAGGAAGATTAACCTTTTGCAACTTCCAGTTTCGGCTTCTGCTTTGATGTTCATCTGAAACATGGTTGTTCGTTCCTTTGAGATTGCAAGTGCTAATAAACGAATCAAAACAGGAGCCTCCAGCTGATCTGTTCACAACGCCATCCTGCCCACCTACATAGAGAGATCGAGGGAATCTATTATATGGGGCATCCATGTATTTAGCAGGCAAGGACGTTAACATGTTTGCATCTGTCCCAAGCCTTCCCCATATACAATTTGCAATATCATCTGGAGGTGCCGGTTCTGTTAAAGTTGATGCAAGTCTAGAATTATGACTAGCAACTTCGTCCAGTAATTGTCCCCTTGGCTGTGGCTGTCCTGGCAAAGTGATATCCAGTGTACTCTGCTGAAACATAGAAAATTGTTCTTCATGGCTATGTTCTGTCATATGCATGCTTAAAGACTTACTAAGTTGTCCACTGATGGTGCCTCCAGGTAATGAGAAGCTTGTAGGTGCTGAGGATGGTAGGGTAAGAAAATTTGATGTTCCTTCCCCAAATTGCAGATTAATGCCTCCATATGGTTGAGCTACTTGATGTGACTGCCCAAGTTGACCTAGTTCAATATTTTTAGAGCATCCACGGAGGTTACTCATTGGTTTGTTGTTCATTTGCTGCAAAGATGAAGATATTATATTTGAAGCACCTGTAACTTGTATCCTAGAATTGATAAAACCCAATTGATCAACAGCTAATATGCCCATGCCAGTGCTTGTGGCAATTCTTTGCTCTGAATGTATAGGTGCTAGACTTTGTGGCGGATGTTGACTAGAAACACTTAGACCATGAAGATTGAATCCATCATTGGAACCCACTGAATTATATGTTGCTTCATGGCTACTTGTATAGTGTGCATCAAAAAATCCCTGATTTTGTGGCGTGCTTACTCTCCTCAGGTATAAGCGATATTTCTGTTGGATGTATCAAAGCAATAAGTAGGTTTTTGAAAAACATGGAGAGAAATTGACACCAAAATGTTGAAGAACACTATTACTAAGTAGCAGAATAGTAAGTGTGCATAAAGAGTCTATGCAGAACAGAATAATCATAATTGATCAGCTATTAAACCTGATCTATGATACCTTGGTCCCAAGCCTTCCAAAGATACAATTTCTGCTCCAAGTATCTACTTTTCCAAATATATTGTTCTAAAATCAACTAATTCTATGATCAAAATAAGTTGCTTATAATATAAATCATTGTATTTCTTTTAGTCCTTGTCATGTCATACTTTCTGTGTATTTGTTGTCCATCTCTAAAGATATAAAAATTCCATAACAAGTACAACTACTTAACTTAAGGAAACTATCAAACCAGAACGCCCACTTTTTAGTCATTATGAATGATCTTTTATGAAAGAATCAGATAAACAGAAGAATGAGGTTCCAGAGCTTAGAGTTGCAGTCAATACTAGAAAATAAATTGATAAAATGATCAAGTCTAAGCTTTAAAGAAGCACCTCGTTAGAATGGTAACTCAGTCCAGTGACCATAATTTTCATGCATAATAGTTTTTTTTACATAAATTCTATGGCTTGAATTGTCAATTTGTTATCATATGTAGTCAATGTCAGACTCAGAATATTTGTTGTCAATTAGTAGAATTTAGAAACAATATCATATTTCTAGGAAAGACCTACTCAGTGTAAAACATAAGTCAAGATGCTTTAGCAATTGTTTTAAGGTCTAATAGTTATTATTATTTGCAAGCCATCAAAAAATTTCACCCAATATATGAAGTCATTGGTAAAATATCATTTTTCATTATTTTTTTAATATAAATTTAGAGATGTTTTCCATCCTTTACACCATTTCCATACTTTCTTAACATTCAAACACATCCTATAAATGCTCAGCTCCACCTAAACTTAAAAGAGATTAAACATATACTTCTTTTTTTAATTAATAAATTTTTAGTTTGTGTATACTGTGAAGGTTATTGTTACATGCCAATGGAATATGAACCATAAACATTGGAGAAAGAAGTCCAAGATTCAGTGAAGACAAAAGCAAGATGCACAATTTGTATAACAAATTGATATATGACCCAAAGTAAAATCAGTGAAACGTTAGTAGAATCACCCAAAAACAAGAAGACAAATAATAGAAGTCCAATAACCAATATATAAACCCACCAAAATATGGTGATGAGAAGAATAACCCAAAAAGATCAAGATTTCAAAACTGTAAAAGAAATTAACCAAATACTATAATCCATCTTAAGTCTTTTATCTAGTTGTGACATTAAGATCCATGTATAGTTAAAAGCTGAGAAAATTGAGACTTGATAGACTCCTCAATCATGCTTTGATAAGATCTTTCTTCTTGTCTGTTAACATTTTTTTTTCTCATTGATGGAAGACCTAAAAAATTGCTACTGGTGACTATAGATATCTGCCACATCTCGATCCATAATGTATATCATCTGCATTTATGTCAACTGTCTGTTAGAACGGCAGTAGTTACAGCTAACATCCAGTTGATGCCAATATATATCTAGAGCAAATGTAAATTTGATTTCTTATCTGATTTGTATTTTTTTTTATTAGTGTTAGAAATGCATAAAATGGTTTCTTTACTAACAGGTCAAACTTTTGGGAAAATTAGTCATCCAATCAAATACAACATGGTACCAAAGCAGAACATCTTGAATTCAAATATTTATGGCATCATTGTTTTTTTAAAAAATACATCCACTTAAATTAATTCAATTCACATGTTGGACTTAGGTCAATCTAATCAAATTTATCCGTATGAGGGGCAGTGTAAAGAATATAAATGCATAGATTGGACTCTTTTGGTCAGTAGCAATTGACACTTAAATTCTAAGCAAGTCTTAGACCATTGTTAAATCCGCATGAATTATTATTAACCTACTTTCATAAAAGTTTAGTTTAAAGAATCAATTAGCAATGAATTATTGAATTGCAGTACAAAGTAAAATCTAAACTCTAGAGAAAAATAAGCATATATTGTGATAAGTAGTAGTAGGTTTTACCACTTTCAGTATGTTTTCATGTATGTAAATTCTTATGATTGTATAATAATCTTTTAATCGTGTTCAAAATTAGTATCTCTGACTTAATTTCTTCAGTTATGTGTCTATTACTCACTCTATAACCTATAAACTTCTAGAAGAAAAGTTAATAAATTTTCAGTCCCATCTGCTTCAATAATGCTTTATAGTGATTCCAGTCTACCCATCATGGACAATGTTAAGCTAGAAGCCTTACTTCCATACCACTTTAATGTATCATCAATTCACTTATTTTAAGAGAACATCTTTCTTCCATTAGACAGTATTTATTAAAATAAAAATATCTTCTTTCATCTGTCTCATAAGGCTTTCTTTATCATCAAAAGAAATTAATACATCAATAATTTACAACTTCTGTCAATTGCCACTCCTGAACAATGAAAAGAACAAACACTGCCGCAACTTTTCCATACAAACTGTGAGAATAAACATTATGGGACCGCACCAAATCATGAGCACAGAAATCTTTGGGGACCTTTTGAGGATGTTATGTACAAATAAATTGATTAATCACAAGCCTTTTAGTTCCCAGTATATCTTATATGCATTAGTTTGATAAATTCACAAATGATATCTGCTAAGCAATGACTAGACTAACCACCAACACCAAAAGAATGCAGCTGATAGGTGAGTTTGATTTTAATAAATTGACTGTATGATAAATAAATAATTCTACCACATCAGTCTTTTTTTAAAAAAATAAATCTGAAAATTAAGAGGCATGGATGAACCCATCAAGAAAAACAATCATATGCAGTTTGACTGGACCAGGTTTCACTAGTCAACCAGACCAAAAACTACATGGATTTGACTAGGGTTAGACATATCCATGTTGGTTTTTTTCTTTTGGATCAGTTTGAATTTAGCTCAAAGTCACCAAGAAGAGTTCTCAGTTAGCTCAAGAAAGCAACTACCGGTGCATAGGGGTGCAAGTGAGCCGAGCAACTCGTGAGCTACTCGGGATCAACTCAATGAAAACTCGAATTCGACTCGATCTTAGCGAGCCGAGCTTTAAATATGAGCAAGCCGAGCTCGAGCTAACCAATACTCTGCTCGAGCGGCTTAGGCTATAATCGAGCTTCATATATATATATATATATATAAATATTAATATTTCAAATTGGTTGGGCATAAACCCGAGTCGACTCGAGTTTAATCGAGCTTCAACAAGCTCGGTCAAGATCGAGAAAAATAAACGAGCCTAAACGAGTTGCTCGAGTATAACTCGAGCCGAGCTCAAGCCTAAAGATTGAAGCTAGATCAAGCTTGAGCTCGACATTTCTTAAACGAGCCGAGCTCGAGCACAAGCAAGCTCGGCTCGGCTCGGTTACACCCCTACTGGTGCATCAGTGTTTTCCTCTAGTTGTTTACATTTCCGAACCTTGTATATATTTTATTTGGTTTCCCTTTTATTTTTAATGTATGTTCTTTAATCTAATACATCTTGGTGGGCTTTTGCCCTCCTTACCCTGAAAAAGAACAGCTTAGATAATATATCTACTAGCTTCTTTTTTCTAGTCGTGATTTGAATAATGACCAAAATACAATTTGAAGATTCATGTGAAGAAAATACAAACTGGAGATTTGCTAGAAACAATGAAAAAATAGGTGGAACAACTAGGAGAAATACAAACCAAGGTCCCCCATGTACCTGCAAGTGACTTGCGACATTCTCTCTAGTAAGTCCATGCACATTCATCATCTCAAGGATTTTCTTTGGAACAGCCTCTGCAAGGAGGAGAAAGGTAAATTTAGAAATAAAATAATTTCCAAAACAAATTGATTGCGAACATTGCACTAGATATCGCAATCACATTGCTCTAGATATCGCAATCACAAATATAGTGAAATTCAATTAGTGGAACAGTGAAGCAAACCTGACCAGATAAGTGTTCGAAAAACTTTCAACTTTACATTCTCTAACAACAACTAGACATTGGTACTATGAGAACTTTCTAAAGTTGGTCTCTATTTATGCTAGTTTGTAGTTTTTTTGGGGGTGGGGTGTGTGTGTGTGGTGTGGTGGGTGGGGGAGGGGGGGGCAGGAACGTAATAATCGTTGCTTTAATAATGAATCAAGGTCTTTTACAGAAGTCATCATAGAAGGAGCTTCCCTGCTTAAACAATGTACAGCTCTTTGAGCTTCTCTTTTTATGTCTCTCCTACCCCTCCCTTATATAGCTATCTATCTTCATGGATAGCTGCTTTATCTACTATGTATTATAGTACTCTTCCCCCCTTTCACACTTGTATTTTTCAAGTCCTATGATAAATACAAGTATTCTCCTTTCAAAAAAAAAGTTTGTAGTTTTTGCCAATTTGCATTTAAAAATCATATTCGCTAATAAAATTGGTTAGGGTGTTCTCAGAAACATATTAAATTGGGATGAAGAATATATGATATCGAGAACATAAAGAGAAACTTACTGTCAACACCCAACTGATTGACAGCAGTCAAAAATTTCTGGTGGAGATCAGCGGACCATACAACCCGTGGTTTCTTGGTATGAGAGTGGTCTTCATGCTCATCAAGCACGTCCTCCTCATCCTCATCCTTCCCTTCCCCCCTTTGCCTCTTTTCGCTCTTCCCATTTCCTACACTCGCAGAAGAAGCATTGTCCCCTTCATCCGCAGCCTTCCTCCTATCACTCTCCTCAAGACTCCCAGAATTCTCCAACTCTTTCAACTCATTTCTCTTCTTCCTCACCACATGCTGCCATATGTTCCTCAACGATTCCATCCTCACCGGCTTTATGATATAATCACAGGCTCCATGAGTGATACCTTTCATGACAACATCCTTATGGTCATCGGAAGACATCACTACGCATCATGAAGACAACCATTAGCAAAGCAAGAACTCTTTTTTTTTTTCAAATCCAAATTGCATACTTTCAAGAGAGATTTACTCACTGATGACAGGTAGGTCCATCTCCAATCCGATATGCTCGAGCAACTTAAACCCGTCCATGTCCGGCATGTAGACGTCGCTGAGGACCAGGTCGAACCACCCCTTCTTCTGGCGAAGGATGGAGAGCGCCACAGCCGCCTGCGAGCATGTCGTCACTGCACACCACGATTCCAAACTAGATCAGTCTCGCCTCGAGGTCAAATCTTAATCGAGAAAAGGGAAGGTTGGGGTTTACCGTCGTAGAGGCACTTGCGGAGCATCTTGGCAAGAATCTTGAGGCAGGTGGCATCGTCGTCGACGAGGAGGACCCGGAGGCCGGCCGGGAACTCGGGCGGCTGGCCGCCGCTGTTCCCGAGGGTGGAAGCAGCTCTGCTGGGATCCGTTTTTAGGTGCGCAAATTCCAGCATTTGAGAGACCGGAGATCGAATCTGGTGGATATGCGAAGGGGGAAAGGATTGGGAGGGTATCTCAATTAAAGGAGATGGATTGGGGAGTTGGAAACGGAGATCGATTAAAGCCTGGTCTGCTGTTTAGTTGGAACTCGGTTCTGTTTGATTGGCTGACTTCTTTAATTCTTTTTCTTCTCTCTCTCGGACTACTTTATTGGTTTCGTTTAATTTCACTTTTGTCCTCAACTTTATATTGATTCTCACTTTGGCCCCATCAATTTTGCTATATTATCTCAGTTAACGTGAGAAATGAGGCTCTTGTTTATTTCGTACTAATATCTTGATATAGTGCATTTTGTTGCCAACATTACAATTTCCTCAAAAGAGTTACAAGCGTATCATTAAACTTAAGAAAAATTCAAAAAGTTTGAAACATCTAAAAAACTCTTCTAATATTATATTATTCATGAATATTATATATATAGTTTACATAATATATAACATATATAGTATAGGGTTAATTGCATCTTACTATATATATTTTTTTTTAAAAAACAGAAGCCTTAACAGGACTTTATTTGCTTAGCTTGGAACGTAATCTTGTCATAGAGACCCATAAGTCATATAACTAAGATCTTCCAAATATGCCCTTGGATCTGAAAATTTTGAGTATAAAAGTATTCGATAATTGTTTATAAATTACTGTAGCATGTGGAGTCCAACGATAGCACATTATATAATGTCATATCAGGGAATCCATTGATCATGTAATAGTCAATTTAATATAGATACTAGTTAACTATATTCCCCACTAATCGGGTAGTTATTTAGAATAAACTATTTAAGGTATCTGATGCGATTAAATATAATCCACTTAAAAATATTAGAAGATATTGAGCCAGGCCAGGTTGGGCCCAAAACAACACTTGGCCCGTTACGGCTCATGATCTGAGATATGGGCTTACTGTGCGCCTCTCTTCTGCACGTTAAATACTACAGTAATATTACTTCCTTTCTTTCCTGGGTGCTATAAATTTCTTTTCTGCCTACGCAGTTTATCAGTGAATTTAGGCACTGATGAGTGAAAACTCACGTGCATGTAGTTATGTAAATCACCTAGCAGCTACAGTGTACATAATTTAAAGGGTTGACCTAGACTTGTTGTATATTTTTTTGACTCACCTCTTTTACTCGTATAAAGGCGTTTTTGATACACAACAATCTATCTGTATCATCAATATTATCATTTTCGATAATCTACGTTAATATCAAAATGATAATCATAAATTATCACCCAATGATAATCCTAAATTATAATATTACTCTCTTCATTCGTACAGTTTTCTTCATATATGCAAGGCACCATCATATTTGCCATTACCAACATCTCAGCCACCACAATATATTGTCAGACTCGCCATCGCCATCGCCATCGCCACTACCGTGTTGTCTCAACCACAATCACAAACTCATCTTCTTCAATTCCTTCTCCCCTCTCCCCCCAGGTAATCCAAAATAAAAAATCCTAAATATCTCAATGTTTCAAAATTGAAGCACAAACTCGATTGAAGCAGGAAGTTTCGCTTGAAAATGCTCTGCCTTGATTTGAAGAAGAAGAACTGGGAGGCAGCGAAAGAGCTGACGGCGAGAGTGACGAAAATGGACTGATTGCAAGAGCCACGAAGATAGACTGACAACAAGATTGATGAATACAACATAACATGAAGAACATGAAAAGAGATTGACTATAGGAGCAATGGACATAGACATGCGCGCCAACGATGGAGGTGGTGGTTAGAATTTGTGGAGGAATAATAAAAAGATGAATGAAGATATATTTTGACAAGAATTTTTTGATAATTTTTTTTTTGAAATTAAAAAATACAAAATTAAATTATCATCTATGTTGATCAAATTAATATATCAAATAAAATAATATTATATTACGAGCAATTTGTGTTATAATAATATGAACTATAATTGTAATATTACCAAACGAAATCTTAATACATTCCTCACATGCCCACCTTCTACTTCAATTTAGGTTGGACTTTTTGAGGGTCCCTTTCTGAGTAAGAATAACAATTCAAGAGTGCTAAGAATTAAGAAGATTACAATATTCAATATCTCATCTCGTTATCTGTCCTTTTTTTGATGCCTTAATTTTTTGATCCATCATGATGGGGCCTATCAGTGGTTGAGTTACCATCAACGGGCAATGACTAATGAGGTTTAATTTGCAGCTTACCACATATTTGTAATGGATGAGTATGGTAAATAACTAAATATGTATTGCTGAGAGCCTGAGAGCCTGAGACCACTCACTCTATCCGCTTTCGGCCGAGTACCCATTGGATACTTTGTAATTTTGCCACATTTAACTATCTGACGGTTTCAAGTAATACCTGGACAAGTATAAACAATGAATTGGTTTAAAATAAACTATTAATTTGACAATTTTAAAAAGAAAAAGTAAAAAATAGTACACTAATCAATTATTTTTTATTTTAATTAAATATTATTTATTAATTTCATAGATAAATTAAACCGCGTTGAAATATCTAAAAAATCATTATTTGTTTTATAAACTAAAAACTAATAATATAATTATTTTATGTAATATCAAATAATTTTTATTACTGCAATATATATTAAATAATTTAAAAAATTAAAGTATTTAGAATATTATATATTACAAAAATTTTAAATAGAAATAAATCATATTAGTAATATAGGATATACTATATTTATCTTAATAATTTAATATACTTGCAGGTTTTAACCTTTACTTAAACTATATATGTCATATGATATTATTTAAAAACTCATAGAAATAGGTAATATTCCTTGCCTTCAAATTGCAATCAACTTATTTCCATCTAACCAAACACATTATAGTGATAAAAGTAAACATAATTTTCAATCAGAAAAATCCAAAAAAAGACATAATTATTTATTGATATTGTTGTGATGACATTGTCTATCACTCATAGAAATAGGTAATATTTCTTGCCTTCAAATTGCAATCAACTTATTTCCATCTAACCAAACACATTAATTAAAAAGAAGCTACTTTGATTGGGTTGATTTCTTTTTAAAATAAGAGAAACGATAAATATTCAATTGTTCGATAATATTACCTGGGTTGTCTTTATATTATTTTAATCTAAGTCGAATTGCTTGCAACTTTTTGGTCATTGAACACGTGTACTCGCCGCAAACTTACAAACAGAAAGAGGACGAGCACAACACATGGCATTACTTAAACATTTATTAGAGAGATTCTAAAAAAATATGAACTGAGACCGAATCAAACGCTAGTAAATAGATTCTAAAAACCAATTAATTACAAATGGATAGCCACGTCGGCCGCCTGTGGCAGTTTTGTAATAAACCATGAAATGGAGGGGCCATTTGTGTGGTTACCCATAAAATATCTAGCGCCCAAGCATCTCTCGAACCTTCATGCCGTCCTCTCTTTATACTACTCGCAAAACTTGGCCTCACACCCATTGATATCAAACCCTGCAATAGATATTTTTCTCAATTCCTTCCAATTCCCATCTCCTCTTCCCTCATCTCCCCCCTTCTATAAGCCTGCATTCATGCTATAGCGCCGATTGTTCTCGCTACATGGACGCTTCCGGCGCCAATTCCGGCGGCTCCTGCTATTACTCCCTCCTCGGAATCCGCCGCAACGCCTCCGCCTCCGACATTCGCGCTGCCTATCGCCGCCTCGCGCTGGTATGCCCTCCTCCCTTCATCTCTTCCCCCTTCTCTTTTGTTTTTTTTTTTCTGGGACTGATCCGTGTCATCGGCGTTTCGTTTCTCGGGGTTGGGTAGAAATGGCACCCGGACCGGTGGGCGAAGGAGCCAACGACGGCGTCTGGTGAGGCCAAGCGGCGCTTCCAGCGTATCCAGGAAGCGTACTCCGGTAAGTGTTCGCTTTTGCTCTCTTTTCGCCGTGAGATGACGGGCGCCGTTTGGTTGGCTAACTCTGCCGGCGGTGTGGTGTTTGTTCCCGCAGTCCTCTCCGATAAGGGCAAGCGCGCCATGTACGACGCCGGCCTTTACGATCCTCTCGATGATGACGACCAGGTATTTTATATATAAATCGTAATTATGTTTTTTGTTTTGTTTTAATGTTGTTCTTTTGGACGGCCAGGATTTTTCTGATTTCATGCAAGAGATGCTAACGATAATGGACGGAATTAAATCCGAGGTAACATGTCCCGCATATTTAATCCTGTGGAAGTGCATGGAGATCGCACCGCACACACGTCCTGTGCGGCATTTTTATTTATTATTGATAAATCAACCATGTTTTCTCGATGGCATATTGAATGGCAGAAGCCGGACACGTTGGAAGACCTGCAGCGGATGCTGGCGGAGATAGTGGACGGTGATCAGGGGAGCAGCGGAGGGGCTGGGCGTCGAGGGCCGTCCGATACGGCCAAAAGGGGCTATAGCGGTCCGTTCCGGAGGTGAACCGGAAAATTGTGTCTGATTTCTAACCATGTACTTGATTTCGAATTTTCCAAAAAAAAAAACACAATAAAAATGATGGACGGATGTTGCTTTCGTGGATAGTTGCTGTTCTTGTTTTTATTATGAACTGTGCGTCGACGGTGACCGGGAAAACGACGCAATTGGTCTGGGTTGGACGTTTCTGTGGGACCGATCTGGTGAACTCAGGTTCTGCTGTTGTGAAGATGAAACCACCTTGTGCTGTGCATTCGGTGGTCCAGTTTCGCAAATCGCAACTCGTGAGAGAATCTGTGGCTGTGGAAAGGAGAATCTGTGGTTGTGGAAAGTGGAAAGAATTATGTGCGGGGAAATGAGCTTTGATGGTGTCTAATATTGTTTCGTCATTTAGCTTATCTTTTGTCAGAATAGTTTGGAAATTAATTAACAGTAGAAATTGAATCGCTTGAATTAGAAAGGATGAGAATGCTTATATTATTTAGGATTTATTTGATTGAATTTAAGCGAGCATAAAGATGAGCTATTAAGCGGAGATAGAATACATATATTTTTATGCTCTGTTTCGTAGTCGTCCCTGATTTAACGCAGCACTAAAATAGAAGAGGTCCTGAGGAGTTTTTGTTGGGCTAAGCCCGCTGTTTCCGTAAATAATTTGAAATGCGATGCTTAATCCAGGATCAATGGAATGATAAATTTGGTTTTGAATTTATAACCGAATTTTTGGGAATCCGTCAAGACTATTAATTTGCCCAGGAGATCCGTTTGCTTGTTCCTTAGAAGTCTCGCATCACCTGTTCTTGATAGTTTCGTTAATTGGGCTGCTCTTTGGAAATTGAAAAGTGACCATGTTTACACGGGAACTCCTCAATGAGAGATTATCTACCAAATCTTATGTTTTCCAAATGTCAATGGCCTTGCCTAACTGAATCATTTAAAGATAGATATTTTCTCTCTTTGATATTTTATAATTATCACTCCATGGTACACTTTGCACGTTAAGAATGACAAAGTCCATCTCTAAGGAGCCGTTCTCTAGTAGACTGAGTAATCTAAATTTTAGTTTTTGCGGCTAGTTATTAGAAACTCACGGTTCCTAAGGGCAATAAAATTCGAACTCTATATAATGTAAGCCGAAAATCCAACCCATCTCAATAATTGAAGAACTATCCTTGGTAAAGAGTGTGGGTTGTGAAATGGTAGGGAATATAAGATGCTGACATGTCATCAAGGTTGGTCGCTATGACGAACTCTAAGGTGATGTTTGATATGCTGTAATTTATCTACATTATTGATAATATAATGTGATTTTTAAATTCTCAAGGCCCAACAGTCCTCATGGGAGACAAATACGCGGATTATCATCCAATGATAATTCAAAATTTTAATATTGTTCTTCTCTTCCACATATTCTTCTACATATAAATCATCACCATATATGATAAGGGTTTTTTGATAAATTTTTATGAAATAAAAAATATAAAATTAGATTGTCATCTATATTGACCAAACATGCCAAATATGATAATTTATATTATTGGTAAATTGAAGATAGTAATCTATCTTATGGTAATTTGAATTATTACTATAATATTATCAAATAATAAATCAAACACAACCTAAATTATAAACCTACGAGGACAAATCCAGTTATTTAATTATAGCAAAATAAAGATAGATTAGAAGGACTAGGATATCAAAATTCATACTAAGCATAATTTATTACACACAAATTTATGAATTCCACCGTTATAACTACTCAAAGAAACTCAATTTTACATAGTTGCTTAGATAAATATCTAGTTAATTAGTCCTTAAAAGCATGGCAAGTTTTGCTTTGAACTTCTCGACGTTAGCTAAGTAAGTACATATTTTATCATCTCAACTTTAGCTTTGTCCAAAGATACGTTATGAGACAATTTTTTTTTTTTAAAAAAAAAATTACATTGAAGATTGACAAGATACATAATTAGTTACCTGATGGTAAAAATTAAAATGAAATTAGTAAATAATGTTTTTGAATTATACTTGTACTTATACGATGTCTTAATAGTTGGTGATTCCTTTGACCATTGAGAGGCCCACAATGAGATGCCTTCATAATTCATATGCAAAGTCCTGTATGTCGGCGATGATGTTGCTGTCTTGGTGGTTCAAGTAGACCCACTAGTGTTTGACCAACAGGAAGCTTGTGAAACTATTCTCATTATTGCTTGATTATTCCATCATAAATCTAAAACCATCCATATATATGATTAAGCGTTCAAATCGAGCCAAATTAAATTGATTATAAAAATATATATCAAATGGAACTAAATCAAAATTGAATTACTTTTCTTAGTTTTCATTCGAAGCTCATTTTCTCTTGAAACGATCGTTGGCCACATGATCTTGTGACTTCAATGCTGAATGATGGAATTAATTATTTAACCTGTAATTTTCAGTTTTCTTTTTGTAGAAAAGCGTAATTTTTAGCGAATTTTAAAATATATATTAAAAAATTAACCTAATCCAACGAGTAATTTGAAAATTAAGTAGGTGTAGGCAAGAAAAATGACTCACCTACTATTTTGTCATTCTTATCTCTATTACAGCCAACATATATATGCTTCAGCATCTATACATATGCACGGTGACAGCAAATTAAGATTAATTAGTTGAAGTAGTCCAATTGGTAGACTTTGTGTCCTTTAATTAATTGTCACTGACCAACCTCTACTGGATATATATACATTGCTCAACTGAGTTTGCTATTTGTCTTGACTTTCGATCAATACTTGGTCATGATGCCATCAACAACACTCTTCAGGCCATGATTTAACCCAATTAATTAATCAATTAACTATTTCAACTACTACAAGACCGTTTCATATCTAAGAACATTGGTACTCATCACTATCCAAAGATCTATATATATAATCCTGCAGCAAATGGGTCCATTAATTTGTTCCTAACTTTTTGTTCTTAACAACTATGAATGATTATTATTTTTAGTCAATGCTAATAATAGTACTGCAGCACAAATTTGAAGATCATTATCCACTGCGATGACTCACCTACCGCGACGCCCTCTCCCTATAAATACCGACCCAAAACTCATCGTCTCCTACACCACATTCACCAATTAAATTCATCTCACCTCAAGAAGCTCCATTAGCTAGCTTGAAAACATGGCTTCTGGCTCCGCCACTTACGAGATCGAGTCCTCCGTGGAGGCAGCGAGATTGTTCAAGGCCACCGTCTTCGAGTGGCACATCTTGGCTCCCAAGATCATACCGGAGGTCGTCGCGAGCGCCGCCATCATTGAAGGTGAAGGTGCCATTGGAGCCGTGAGGCAGATCAACTTTTCACCCGGTACACACTACACAGTTTTGATATCAAATGTTAAGTTTAACTGGACATCCATTTTAATCAAAACTAAATAGAAAAGAAACTGATGTGTAGACATGCTCTGCTCTATATATGTATGTCTTCAGCATTGCCCTTTGGCTATATGAAGGAGCGTTTGGATTTTCTCGACTTGGACAAGCTCGAGTGCAAGCAGACTCTTGTGGAAGGAGGCCACATCGGGAGCAAGGTGGAGACGGCGTCGACCGATTTCAAGTTTGAGCCGGCCCCCGGCGGAGGATGTGTGTGCAAGGTGGTGACCAGCTACAAGCTCTTGCCCGGGGTTGAGGAGGATGAAGGTGAGTTGGTGAAGTCGAAGGAGACCGTGACAGCCATTATCAAGGCAGCAGAAGGTTACCTTTTGGCTAATCCTGAGGCCTGTGCATAGTCTTATATATATATATATATATCGATCTGGGAGAAGTGAATTAATTTGTGTGTGAGAGAGATTTGATTTGTGTTTTGCTATCATGCTATCAAGCGGTCAAGTGTTTTAAGTGTGCTTGTTTCATCTGGTTTATATTGACAGAAAAAATATTAATGGATTGTGAGAAAAATAATAAAATTTTATTTTTACTCATTTTCACTTAAATTTGGCTGGTAAAATAAATTAACAACCCTTTACTGTGGGATGACAAGGCAATAATAATTGTCAACTCGAGTGCTAATTTCCTGTTCATCTATAGACTAATTCAGTGGACAAGTCTAAACTCTAAGACCTAGTTTGATTGACATTAAAAAAATAATAATTTTTTTATGAATTAACTTTATATATATATATATTTGAAAGTATAAAGATATATTTGATTGATAAAAAAATTAATTAATACGAAGTATGATTTTTTACCTGAAATATATTTGGTTTATATGAGTATTTTTTAAGAAGTATACATCAGATCAATATATCATTTTTTTTATAAATTAATATTTTAATATATATACGTGAAATATAATATATTTTTATTATATAATAGTATTATTAAATTATATTTTACCAAATATAAGATATAATTTATTATATAGGAAAAATTATTTTTTATTTGAAATTAATATAAAAATATATATATTTGCTAAAAATAAATAAAAAATTCATGAATTATAACCCTTATAACCCCCCCCCCCCTTCCCTAATATCTTATTTCTCTCTCTCCAGTCTCCACCGTTTCAATTCACGCAGCCGCCCCCTGCCTCTCGCGACTTCACCGAACAAGCAAGAGGCTTCCCTAGCCGTTGCCGGCGTTCCTTCTTCCTGACTGCACCTACCCATTCGCCGCATCGGAGAAGAGGAGGGTGGTAGGAAACCCTAAACTTAGATCCATTCCTCAATTGGTTAAATCCCATTATCTGTCGAGTTTTTGCTGCCAGAGGTCTTGAATTCTCTCTTTCCTTTTTCTGCAACTATAGGTAGGAAGGAAGGAACCAAATGGGCACTGCGACGAATGCTTCCTGCGAGGCGACTCCTGACCAAGTCCAGACCTTGCTCGAGGTCGCTTCCCTTTTCGATCTTTCTCCTCTCTAATTCAGTTTTTATATGTTCCCGTTTCCTCCTTAGTTATCCCTCTATTCGTTTTATTCATGCGAATGTGAACCTTTTTTCATTGTGGCGTCTCGTCGAACACATCGCATAGTGTCCCTGCTTTAGTATCATGTTCTTAATTTCTCACTGTTTTAGGTATTTGGATGGTAAGTTCGAAGAAGCGGTTTGTTTATATTTGCCTTTTGTTGACAAGGGATCTCTATGCTATAAAGAATCAAGTTGAATTGAAGATTGTGGATTGAAATGTGTTAATTAGTGATTTCCAGGAGGGTCAAAAGCCTTAAAGGGCAATATATTTTTCGGGAAATTCGTGTATGATTGAAATGAAAGAGTTTATTTATGAGGTCATGGTATTGTGAATTGTGATCAAGTTGTTTTTCTTAACAGTGCATGGTGCATGCTTTTAGTTGACATTACACCTTATATTACTTCTGTTGTTTCATCAGGACTTGAATCTAATGCAGATTTACTATTAAATGACAATATTGGTTTGTTACATGAAGTTGATCACTAGGAAGACCAATTAGGATCCATGTGATTGGTCCACCTAGAAGTCTTAAGTAGTTCCTTCTGTTGTGGGTAATTAAAGTCATATGTGATTATTTCAGTAAACTATATTCGGAATTAATATCATGAAAATGTTTTTGATGGAAATTGTTACCAAATAGATGATTGTAGAATCATAGGGTTGGTATCAGCAATATGTCATCATAGATGGAGAATGTAGTGTGATATAAAAAAGGAACAGACAACAAATACAGGTGATTATTTAATGGTTATTCACTTCAGTCTATTAGGTCCCAATGCTGCTGTTAGTTCACTAAAAAGACAACCTCTGCTTTAGGTCCAACACAACCAGTTTCGGACCCACCTATTCATTCACTAACCTTGAGTGGGTATTAAGTATGTTACTGAAAATACAGTTTATTTATTCTAGATTTGTGTATTTCAGATCTAGATTTATTAAGTTAATGTTTTATTATAATAAAACTGAATGCAATTTAGATTTTTTTTGATATGAGAGCTTGTCCTCCTTGGATGGAGGTTGTTATTGGTCTCCTCGTGTGGGAGTTTATTAGTCTGATCAGGCGGTTCGGTTCTTTTAATTCTACAATCAACAGATGGAGTGAAAGCCAGATTGCCTGCAGAATGTTACCATTCTTCACTGTTTTCATCGAACAAGTTGTGAACTTCATGTTTTATGTGCATCTTGTGTACTTTAAAATTTTATAATTTTATATGTACGTTACTGATGTACTGCTTGAATTATTAATAAAATTTTATTTGCCATTAAAAAAATAGCTTTATTGGTTTGTGTATAAACTTTAAAAAACAATTATTTTGAGACAGAGGGATCAGTACATGACATTGACTAATAACAGAGCATTATCTTTCCGAAATCTTGATCAAAATTCAAGAGGTTTCGAATTTGATTTTAACTTACCATTTTTTTCTATTAATATAATGATAAAGAATCGGCTTGTATTGGAGGATATGCACAACAGCATGAGTGAGGAATTGATCAGCCAAGAATTAAGAGTTGTGTATTAAAGGATTGCTTTTATATGTTTCTTAAATTAAAAACACCAGAAGCTAATGAAAAATTCTTGCCTAACCGATTTTTCTTCACGCTTTCAAATGTGTTTCAATAATGCACCTTGCTATATTGTGAAACATGTGCTCGAAAAGTTGAAGAAGTAAAATGATTTTTTTTTTTTTTTCTATCAAATTGAAGGGATCATAGATGTAAGATTAAGAAGCATATTTATTAGAAATATTAATTAAGCTTATACTACTAATTAGACAAAGCAACATTGATTGGACTGGGACATCATATAATACTACATATAACCGATGTCCTTTATTTAATACCAAAACCATATCGATACAGAATATGGTGTAGGCAAGAAATTTCCGACATAATTCAAATGGCGAACAACCACTCCTCCTCGTGGTGATCTCCAGCCAGCATCGGAATGCTTTCTCGATTAAGTTTCCCCTTCTTGTAGTTCAAGATTGCAATGTCATTTCCAACTTGGCCAACATTATTGATCGTCTTTATAATTGTCCCATTCCCGTACAGTTCAATTGCCTTTTCAAACTTTTTAGTTTTCGGATCAGCTTTCTGGATTTGAGTGGATAGATCACCCCAATTATTCTCATAGGCAATACTTAAAAGACTTGGTTTTATGCTTTGGGTGATCTCACCGGTGATCTCATCCTGAATTCGCCTGAATCTTGCAGCCTCTGAAATTGTTTCAATAACAACAATAAGACTAGGTTTAATGCTCACCCCTTTCTCTCCATATCGATGAAGTTTTGCAATTGCATTGCCTAGTGCAGGTATTCCTATGGGCAAATCAGATCTGCTGTCACCTAAAGCTGTATATGAACCATCAAAATTAAGTTTTATTCTTTGTGTATTTGGGAAAAGATTTTTATTATCTTTCACATTTTCATATTCGCCCTTAAAGAAGTAGGCAGTAGATGCAGCTTTATAACCTATCAAGTATAGATTCACAACAGATATTACCAATGTGACCGTTACGCGATTCTCGGTTCGGGCATCGTTTACCTCCACCAGTACATACTCTTTGCCTTGGAGAACTTTTGATTTCTCGCACAAAATTGGGAATCCGTAGCTTGTATCATCGCTTTTCACTGCATCTCTCAAGTCATCCAAAAATTTTATGTAATTGGAACCAGTAATGGGCTGCTTAATCTCGAAAGTTAAAGTTTTGTAGCTAAGTGTGAGGTTGTTGTTATAATTGATTTCTCCTTGTTTCTTCTTGGGGCAAACTTGGGATAATGATTCAACTCTTGTGCTACTCCAGCAGAACAACCATGTTGCAACCACTAAAATCCACAACTTCATCTTCATGTTTCAAACTCCAATTAACTCCACCTGCAAAAATTTCAATAAACATACAGTTAGAAGTAATTCAACTGTTAAGAGAACTATCATTAATTTCATTGTCTAGTTATACCTTAAGCACATAAACTTAATAATTTATAAGATAGTAGTGCTTATTATAAGTGGCTTCAGTTTCATTTAAATAAAGTTTAAGTGTTTAGAGTGTCACTAAAAAATAAAATTCTACACCTGTCCATGATTTTATACAAGTTCAGGGCTTGTTTTTTTGAAAAAAAAATATATATTTCAAGCCTAATTGAAAACCATTTGTATTGCATGCACCAGTGAAAGGAAAATTTTATCTCCAAGTCCTTTTCAAATTTTCGCTATTGAGTTCCTAAATTCTTATTTGGCTACATTGAGCCCGTCAACTATTATTTTTGTACATATAAGGCTCTTAGAATAGAAAAATACACATCAAGCTCTTACTTTTTTTCTGTCAATAAGGTTTAATGTAGAAAATAATAAAAGTGCAAGGGTTTAATGTGAAAATAATAAAATTAAATAAGTTTAATATTGCTAAATAAAAGTTCAAGAACTTAATAATAATTTTTTCCCATTTATTAATTATACACCAATTTTATACTGATGAAGATAACTTCAGCTTTATTATTTTTAAGAGGCAGAACAAGATGTAAATTTACTTACAGAGAGAGCTGATGAGAATAAATGAAAAAAAAACATGGATATGCATTGAGAAATATATATACTGATGAAGAGAACTTCAACTTTATTATTATTAAGAGGCAGAACAAGAAGAATAAATTTACTTACAGAGAGAGCTGATGAGAATATGTGAGAGATGATTATTAGAATCATACTTTTTCTTGCTTTTATAGAGGATTAAGGCATGTGGGTATGGGCTATTTGGTCTTTTCCTTTCACTATTTACAGTAGGGAAAATCATATTTTTGATTTCCACAATTTATTCGAATTTTAATTTTAGTCCTCACACTTTCTTTCAATTTAGGATTTGGTCTCTACCGTCACATGAGACCTAAACAGAGATGACGTGAACAAATGCTGATTGAACATTGCTGACGTGGACCTGTAGAAATCAACTTTATAAACTATGGGGACTAAAAATTAAATTTTGTAAATTATGATGACTAAAACTAAAATTTAAATAAACTATAGGGACCAAAATTATTATTTTTCTTAAAAAAATATAAAAAATCACAAGATATTTTTAAATAATTATAATATTTAAAAATATTAAAATTGAATACACTACAGTAATCTACGTTAATTTTTATAGATGTTCTATACACGTTCATCTTTTCTCTTTTCTCCTTTTTATCTATAGTAAATAATGTTTTTGTCTCCTTTTTTTTTTCAATAAACTTTTTTTGTTGTCTCTCACTTTATCCCTCTCCATTCTCATGTTAAATTTAAATTTATGTAGAAATCAACAGAGATTAAATTCTCAATTTCCAATAATTAACCCCATTCTCTCTCTTTTCCCTTCTCTTCTCTTGTTGTTGATAACTTGATGAGGCTGTAAATCTTTTGCTGGGCAAGGAGTTAGATGCTTGATTGCTTTAGGTAAATTGAAATTATTGTATAATATTCAGAATTTACTACAAGTTTCTGAAGCCATGAAATCATTGTAAACATCTGGTAATTCGATTTGAGACAACTTGACCCGAATTATGTCGGATTGTTCGATTCGGGCCCCAAAATTTTTTAGGATCAGTTCGGATGGATATTTTGATGAAAATCTAGATGTCCAATTAATTATTCGGTTCGGTGTCATCATCAGTTCATTCACTGTCAACTAAGTATTAGAAAATTAACCTCAAAACGTGTTTTGCATTGATGAGAGTAAGAGTATTTATACATGATCTTTTACAAGAGTCCTTCCTATATAGAAGTGTATTTATATACAGATAAACAAAAGATAAAAGTTCCCTAGGTGAAATTAACTACTTGTCTTACACTCCTTGAAGGGCATTTTAGTCTTTCCAACAGATCATCAGCAGAATAATTAATGTGGGTTTTATGAAGGGTATTTTAGTCTTTGTACATTTTCTCTTTATTATTTTCTCTAATGTCTTTTTCATTCATTGCATGACAAGTTTGCTAGTGGATAAAAATATACGGGTCCTGTTGCACTTCAAATTAGAAAAATATAAACACTTGGCATGCAATGAACGGAGGAAACATTAGAGAGAAACAAGAGATAGAAAATATTTAGCACTTCTCTAATATATTTTATGTCAATCGCAATTAACGTTGGCAATTCTCGACCAATCAATCGATCTTGACAAATAAATATATTAAAAAAACGTGTTTTTAATTTCCATATTCAAAACCCATGGGTGGGTAATTAGCGTTATTGATAAGAGAAGAATAAAATTCTTTTGTTTGAGACTCAAGCATCATCTTCTAATAGGAAGTGTCTAGTTAGTTGGAATTCTATCGATTGTCCTCTTTAGGATGGAGGACTTGGTATGCTGGAGCTGCAGTCAAATAGTTTGGTAAGGCAAGGAGAAGGGATATGGAAGGCGCCTCAAGGCAGTGATCTGTTTTGGGTGAGATTAATGGAAAGTTTGTATGGCAACTTTCGGTTGTGGTCCGACTCGATTTTTTCTCATCAGGCTTCCCCATTATGGATAAACATTAAGCATGTGTTCGATGTGTTGAGCTCTGGTATTTCTTTTATGGTTGGTGATGGCAAGAAAATCATACTCTGGACAAAAGATATTTAAACAACCATCTGATGGTCCAGCTTCCCCATCTGATGGCCGAGCTCCCCCGTCGTCATTCCGTGAAAGACAATTAAGTCTTGTCTTGATGGTTGATTCAAAATAAAATGAGTAGAAATTTGAAATTTCTTGAATTATATATGCTTTTGATATGAAAACCTTCAACTGCAGCGGTGTTTTTTATTTTTTTCTTGAGACGATTCAAGTATCTTTAAATAAGTACATCCAACGGTATTGAACGCGTGCCCCGTATGCCAAATGTATCGGTAGATACTCCATCGAGTCAAAAAATGCAGGATAAAAAAACTGCTCCAGCTTGTATATGATTTCAACAATACTATTTTCAATTGCTGTCATATCTTCGACTCGAAGTACATTCGCACAAATATTTCTGAAAAACATACTTAACTCTGTCAACGGACCCCAAATCTTATCATGTAGATGATCTCAAAACGCAACCGGAAGCAATCTCTGCATGAATACATGACAATCGTGGCTCTTCATCCCCAATATATTGCATTCATCGACGTTTACACATCGAGATAAGTTTGAGGCATATCCATCGGATAATTTGAGTTCTTTGATCCATTGATACACATCTTTCATCTGTTGTTTATTTAACACATACGGCGCCCTTGGCTTATGAAATCGTCTGTTGACCTCTTGCAACTCTAACTCAAGTCTCTTATAAAGTATTTTTACATCATGTCGGTTCTTCACATTATCTTTAGTTTTGCCGAAAATATCCATCACTGTGTTAAAAATATTATCAAACATATTTTTTTCAATGTGCATGACGTCCAAATTATGCCGAATCAGTAATGAACTCCAATACGGTAATTCCCAAAAGATACTTTTCTTCACCTAGTTATGTGTTTGACCAAAGCTTGAGATTCTTATATTCCGACCAAAAATAATATCTGGAAGCAATTGAACACGTGCTAACATCTGTTCACCAGACAACATCGGTGGTGGCTCATCTCTTTCGACTCTACCTTTGATAAATTTGTCACGATTCCTTCGATATTTATGGTTAGACAGTAGGAATTAACCGGCGATGACAATCAAAGAAGAAAATTTTCTGACCATTCTCTAGACTGAAGGATTTTGAGTGTTCCATGCAATACGGGCAAGAGAGCCGACCATGCGTGCTTCAACTAGACAACATGCCATAGGCCGGAAAATCATTGATTGTCCATAATATAGCGGCTCGTGAATTGAAGTTTTGCTTTTGATAACAATCATAAGTGACAACTCCCTCAGCCCACAATATTTTGAGTTCATCAATTAGGGGATGGAGAAATATGTCAATTTCTTTGCGAGGATCCCTAGGACCCGGAATAATCATCGAAAGATAGATAAATTCACCTTTCATACACATTGAGGGCGGCAAATTATAAACTGTTAACAACACTGGCCACACTGAATACAGAGTTGCCGAATTACTAAACAGATTAAAACCATCTGTGCACAATCCCAACCTGATATTTCTAGTCTCCCCAGCAAATGATGGATAACACATATCCAAATGTTTTCATGCTTCACTGTCGGATGGAT
Source organism: Canna indica (assembly GCA_034359265.1). Lineage (NCBI taxonomy): Eukaryota > Viridiplantae > Streptophyta > Magnoliopsida > Zingiberales > Cannaceae > Canna > Canna indica. Next base: position 3,665,408 of record CP136891.1, read on the forward strand.
GAGTCATTACTATATCATCACGACTTCTTGTATGCCAACTCATATAGGGGGCAGTCTTTTCCGACATGAATAATCTTTGAAGCCTCGGTGTCAGTGGAAAATACCGAAGCACCTTAAAGGGAATATTTTTTTGTTGGATCGATTTCTTCTCCTTGTAACAAGGATGTTCACATACCGGACATTGTTCTAACTGTACATTTTCTTTATAATATAAAGTGCAATTATTTGGGAACGCGTGTATCTTTTCGCACCCAAGTCCTAATTTCCTCATTAATTTTTTTCTTATAAAAGGATGGCTCAAACTTGTTATTTGGAGGTAGCATACCACTGATAAAGTCTACAATCCGATCAAATGCAACCACACTGATATTACAATTGGACTTGATGTCCAGGAGTTGTGTCATTGCCAAAAATCTTGTATAATTAGGACAATTCTCATACAAAGGTTCATCGGCAACTTTCAACATCTCGTAAAATTGTGCAGCTTCCTTATTCAGCAATTTCAATTTGTATCTCAGGTTGTTCATCAGTGACTTCAAATGTCGTAGTATCTAGTGGCACTACCATCTCAATAACTGACTCAATATTATCATTTAATTGGAATTGTCCTCCAAAACTATCCAGAATCATTATTTTATAAGGATTAGGTAGATTGGAAGAAGAAACATCAGCAAAAGAAGATTCACCATGAGTTTGGACAACATGATTGCTCGACATCCCGACTTGACGTGACTCCCGGTAATAATTCCATACAAAATATCTTGGTGTGAATCCTTTTGTATACAGATGCAGTGTGATAGTTTCTCGGTCCAAAAATCTTATGTTCGAACATTTCCGGCACGAACATCGAATTTTATCACCACTAAGGAATTTTTCATTTGAGTAGGCGAAATTTAAGAAGTAAGTTATGCCTACTCGAAATTCGTCCGTTATAGCTCCACGATGAATTCGTCGGTACATCCAACTTCGATCGCCCGATATATTCTGTCAAAAAGTTTGTAATATCTTTAGGTAATGTCTTTAGGTGGGATGGTCCTATTCCATTCGGGATTCATGTTATTCATATTGAACTTAGTATTTTTTTTATTTATTAATTAACTTCATTCTAAATTTCGGCAACATCTCTCTATAGTTCTCTGAATACGCATATCATCTGGGCGCATATCAGAGAACAAGGGAGATACAAGCCAAAATTTAAAAATGAAGTTAATGACTAAAAAAAAATAAATTAAGTGCAATATAAATAACTATGCTCCCAAATTGTCCAATTAGGGATAATTCAAGGGTTGTACGTCGCATAAAAGATCATTAACTTCGTTTACATGAACATATAACCCCCGAACGGATCTAAGATTTTGCAAAATTAAAACTTGACTCATCGATCGTACGTGAAACGTTTCAACTCGTCTTGATTCCGGCGCGAGTCCACCGTGGAGGATTTGGCTGCGAGTCTAAAGTGGACGATACCAGCGTGCGCGAGTCCATCCTTTATTGATGATTTCAACGCAAGTCCAAAGTGGACGATACCAGCGTGCGCGAGTCCATCCTTTATTGATGATTTCAACGCAAGTCCAAAGTGGACGATTTCGGAGCGCGCGAGTCCAAAGTGGATGATTTCATAATTATAATTACACCCAACTAAAATTAATCCTAATATTTACTCTACCCTAATTCAATCTAATTAATAATAATTAAATCTAATTGAAAACTAAGTAATCTAATTTTTTAAAAAATTAACACTATTTTACTAATTAAATCTAAAATTAACCCTGATTAATCTCTAATAACAGTAATTAATAGTAAATAAATCTAATTAACCACTAATAACAGTAATTAACACTAATTAATATATATATAATATTGGTCGGTGCCGGCCGAAACCCTAGGGTTTCGACCGGTGCTAGACCGGTCGGGTACAATTTGACCAAACCCAATCATAATCGGGTCGGGTCTCGGATTTTAGAATTTGAAATTCGATGACCCGAGACCCATTAATGCTGAATTCTATAACTATGCAAGAGTATATAAGAATTCTATAGACATTAATGTTAACATGATATGTATTTTCAGTACTATAATATATTTCATTTAAATCTCCCATTAACGCTGGCAGTTCTTGACAGATCAATCTCAACAAGTAGTGATATTTTTATAACTTTTAAAATATTTCTCAAAACAATCACATGAAATGAGACTGATCAATCTATGATATGGATGAGAATATCATGTAGTAATTGATTTATTAGTAAAACTGATCTATGTCGCAAAGTGTAGATATAAAGTTTTGGGAAAAGGTCTAAAATGGTCCCTAAACTATTTCGGAATTTTCATATTGGTCCCACAACTTTTTTTCGAGCCAATTGGGTCGCTAAAGATTTGTAAACGTCACTTTGGTCCATGGTCATGACCAACGCCCAAGGACCAAAGTGACGTGGTTTTTTTAACGACAGGGTCACGATCAGGGATCAAAGTGACGTTTACAAATCTTTAGGGTGTGTTTGGTTATCCAAAACGGACGCGTTTTGGGTTTTGGTTTTCCGTTGAAAATGAAAACGCGCCCGAAAACACGTTTGGTTGCACGAAATAGCGAAAAACAGGTAGTTGTTTTCGCCAGAACGTGTTTTCTTCAAAACGGGCTTTGTATATGATTTAGAAAACACCAATTCGGTGTTTTCTGTGTTTTCATCCAAAATAGAAAACGGGCGAAGTGGTAAACTTGTAATTATCTCGAAAATAATCTATTTTCGGGTATTCGAACAAAACCCGACACCTCTCACACACACCTCTCACGCGATAACCCTAGCGCAGACCCCTTTGAGGCGATAAGTTTTCGCCCAGCCCTAGCAGCTCCCCTCTGCGGTGATTTTTGGCGCGATCCGTTCCTGTAGCTCCCCTCCGACGGCAAACTCCATCCAAGGTAACATCGAACCCCATTTCTTCTTCCTTTTTATCGGCTATGAGTAGATCTGAGGGTTTCTTTCGAAATTTAGGGGTTGCTCTACTTCTTTTTTGACCGCAAACTCCATCCAAGGTAACCTCGAAATCCCATTTTGGATTTTTGGCGCGATCTGTTCCCATAGCTCCCCTCCGATGGAAAACTCCGTCTATGGTAACCTCGAAACCCCATTTCTTCTTCCTTTTTGCCGGTTATGAGTAGATCTACTTTTTTTTCAGATTTTTTTAAAATCTAGGATTTAGGTTGTCTGTTTGATATTGTTTTGAGGGTTTCTTTTAGGGGTTGTTCCTCATTGCGATCTACTTCTTTTTCGGATTTTTTAAAAAAATCTAGGATTTAGGTTGTATGTGTGATATTGTTCTAAGGGTTTTTTTTGGATTTCTTCTTTTTTTTTTTTAAATCTTTCGGCTATAATATCGTTCTAAGAAAAATGTGGATAAGCAATCTATCTTTAAATCATTTCTATAGCCAATCTATGCAGTGCAATATGTCTCTGTATCTTTTTCTATTTTTTTCTTTTCTTTCGAGAATGACGTCACTAGAATAAGTACCGAGACTTAAATATAAAAGAATTAGAAGTTCTTAACTTGCTCCAGTAACCTGAGTTCTTCCACCTGATGATTGAAATCAAATTCTTCATTCAATTAATAACAATGTTCTTTTTCTTCTCTATTTATCCATCCTGTGTGATATTTTACTGTGATTGTTGTTTTCTGATTCACTTGTCGAATACAAAAAAGCTAGGGGAAATTTTACATAGTGAGTTATGGTTAAGTTGAGAAAACTTCCAGATTCTCAAATGGATGTTTTGGTGAATTTTGGTTTTGATATATTTTGAGTTATCAAATTCCCATTTTAATAAAATGTTGGAAAGTATTTCATTAGAAAAAGAGAGTATTTAAATTATTTTACATTAATTAGTACTCCGGGTTTTGAATTACAATTATTTTTTTTCCTTTCTTTTGACCTAGCAGAGGATTGCCTATTTGCTCAGATCCTATGAATTACAATTATTTTTTTTCCTTTCTTTTGACCTAGCAGAGGATTGCCTATTTGCTCAGATCCTATTAACATTTGACCAAAGTTTTTGTATAAGATAATTTGTCTGAGTGAAATTGGAATGCAGTTCTGTTCAATTATTTTGCATGAAATTAGAATGCTGTAATGGTGAAATTGGAATGCAGTTTTTGTATAACATTTGACCAAAGCTTTTATAGAAGATTTAGAACGCTTGGATGAAGGGTTACTTTTGTCTCGTTCCTTTCTCTTTTTTCTTATCTATATTCAAGAGTGCCATGTGGCACTCTCACAATTGAGTATGGCTTATATGATATTTTCTCTCTCTCTTTTTTACATTTTCTTCTTTTTTTAAAAAATAATTTCTCTGTGTTATCTCTCTTTTATTTATAACATTTTCTCATATATGGTATTCAACTCAAATTACTTTCTTTCTTATCTTTCTGGCCTACTGGTTATCATGTATTCAACTCAAATTACTTTCTTTCTTATCTTTCTGGCCTACTGGTTATCAGGCTATAAGATCGGATCAGACCTACATCCATTGGCCTAACACGATAATGGATGACCCAAGTATGATTTTATCAGACTAGCTAGTACAAAATTATCAGACTTAGACATGAAGATGTATGTTGCAAGTGTAATTGCAACTTCTATTTGCGACCAATCGAACGCTTGTAAATAAAAGTTGCAATTCAATTTGCGGACAGTCAAACAATAGACTGCAAATTTTAATTTACGGGCATTGTGTCTTTGCATGCAAATACTTTTTGCAGCATTTGTACTTGCAGAAAATAAAACACCTTTATGAAATATCAAAATATTGAAGCATGCATCTTTTTTTGACTAGATCCTGCCAAAATTAAGAATGGACCACTTCCACAAATTTGAAAGACATAATAATCCATTAAAATTTGAAAAGGCAAAAGACAGAAGAAAATTAAAGAAAGAATAAATATGCACATTTTTTTCATGATGATAGAGACTTCATTCACTCACAACCTTCTTCTGAAGATATGGAAAGGGAGATGAAAAAGCCAATTGGAATCATGCATTGGAAAGTAATTTCTTCACTTCGGAAAGTCACTTCTCAGATTAGATGAAGTACTTGCCTAAAATTACTATAGATGCATGCAAGTATATAAAGATTTCATTTACTTACAGATGAGAGAGCAAGCGAGGAATAGAGTAGAGATGGTTTCTAGAATCACATTTCTTCTGCTTTTATAGAAGATCAGGAGCGAGGGCAATATCTTATTGTATTTTAATAAATTTATATGTGTTTATTATTCTTGTCTTGATCTTCAATTATTGTACTTCTTACAGATAAGCTAAAATGATGAGAGGTGAAGAATTTTTCAATTGAAAATAGAGTGCTGCAGCATAGTGCAATTATGTTCATATTGTATAGTAATCTAACAACATGAGCTGGCCAATCAATTTCGTAAATCTTAGTCACTAGTTTATTAAAATGCTTAAGCCCCGATATCTTATTGTATTTTATTCTTTTGCAGAGGATTATTTTAGTCATTTTTTTTTCTATTTATAATATTTTATAAAACTAAAAATCACGTTTCTTTGGAGGATAAAATTTCATCCGACTTCAGTGATCAGAGCTTAAAATTCTAGGGAGGATATGAGTTAGGTGTTTACAATTTTATAATTGCTTTTGTCTCCATGTAAATGATTTATTTAATAAATATCACCTGATCGATTCACATTACATGTTTATACGTAAAACAAAATAATTAATTACGTGGATAAGATAACAATATATGAGTATATATGAATTCTATAGGCGTTAATGTTAACATGATATATATGTACTTTTGGATATATATATATATATATATATATTGAGAAAAGTGCTAAATATTTTATCTTTATTATTTTCTCTAATGTCTTTTTCATTCATTGCATGACAAGTGTGCTAGTGGATAAAAATATATGGGTCCTGCTGCACTTCAAATTCAAAAAATATAAACACTTGGCATGCAATTAATGAACGGAGAAAACATTAGAGAAAAAAACAAAAACAGAAGATATTTCACACTTCTCTAATATATTTTTTGTCAATCACAATTAATGCCGGCAATTCTCGACCGATCAATCGATCTCGACAAATAAATATAAAAAAACATGTTTTTAATTTCCATATTCAAAGCCCATGGGTGGGTCATTAGCGTTATTTATAAAAGAAGAATAAAATTCTTTTGTCCGGGACTAAAGTGTCATCTTCTAATGGGAAGTGTCTAGTTAGTTGGAATTCTATCGATTGTCCTCTTTAGGATGGAGGACTTGGTATGCTGGAGCTGCGGTCACATAGTTTGGTAAGGCAAGGAGACGGGATATGGAAGGCTACTTAGGGCAGTGATATGTTATGGGTGAGATTAATGGAAAGTTTGTATGACAACTTTCGGTTGTGGTCCGGCGAGTCCATCCTTTATTGACGATTTCAGCGCGAGTCCAAAGTGGATGATTTCATAATTATAATTACACCCAACTAAAATTAATCCTAACATTTACTCTACCCTAATTAAATCTAATTAACAATAACTAAATCTAATTGAAAACTAAGTAATCTAATTTTTTAAAAAATTAACACTAATTTACTAATTAAATCTAAAATTAACCCTAATTAATCTCTAATAACAGTAATTAATAGTAAATAAATCTAATTAACCACTAATAATAGTAATTAACACTAATTAATTAAATTAATATATATATATATATATATAATATTGGTCAGTGCCGGCCGAAACCCTAGGGTTTCGACCGGTGCTAGACCGGAGAGGGAAGGGGGATGAATTCACTTGATGGTGGCGGAGAGGGGAGAGGGATCTGCGGCGAGGGCGAGGGAGCAGGTCGGTGGCGGCGCGCGTGGGTGACGGAGATCGAAGGGGCCGGGAGAGGGGTGGCGGTCTGGGTGAGAGAGAGGGGGAGAGGGTTGAGGAGGCGACGCGGTGAGGGCGAGGGAGCAGGCGGCACGGTGAGGGTGCGGCACGGTGACGATCGGCGGCGACAAATCGTCGGCAACGGCGAAGAGAGAAGAGAGCGTGGGAAAGAGGAACGGTCGGGCGCGAACGCAAATAAAAAATATTTTCACCCATGGCTCGCTAGCCGTCGGAAAACCGTGGATTCGTAATTTTAATATCTCCGACGGCTGACCCTCTCTAAGCCGTTGGTTCATAGTGTTTTAGTTTTCGTGCTACGTTTGCGCCATTAATTAATAAGCGACGGCCGCTTCTAGCCGTGGCTAATGACTTATCTATATCACCAATGGCTCTCGCGCCCTCGCTAAGCCGTGGGTAATAACTTATTTTATTTCGCGCCCCGTGCGCGCTATCAACTATGAGCTACGGCCGTCGAAAAGCCGTGACTGATTCTGACGGCCGAGGCGACCGTCGGTGATGCCCGTGGCTAATGTGGTATATTCTAGTAATGTTGGTTCGAAAGGAACACTCGGGTCTTTAGAAATGAGACTATAACTTTTTAGTTGTTGGCCGCTACGGTGGCAAATTTCTTTGAACTATGTTGTTTTTGATTGTATTTTTTTTTCTGCCTCTGTCGCTCCTTATATTCCTGTATCAGTTCATACCTCTTGAATGAAATGCGGGATTCTTCTTTTCAAAAAAAGTGTTTATATTTCTCAAAGTACAAAGGTAAAAATGGTTATCACATGGCATTTTTTTATTAATTGTCGTTATTTATCGGTCACATCGGTTTTTTGTCTCAAAAAAAGGCATCTCTCTCATATTTTGCTGACTTTAATTCCAATCCATATTTCCTTCCATTTTCCAATCCAATTAATTCCACCTGCCAAAATTTGCGATGAACATATTTAGAGTTAATTAATAATAATTAAAAGGCTTCATTTCTAAGAAGTCTCTGCATTTTTTGAAAGTTTGGTTTGCTACCTGGATTTCATTGTCTAGTTATACCCTAAGCACACATACAAACTTAATAATTTGTAAGATAGTAGCGCTTATTATAATTAAGTGGCTTCAGTGTCATTTAAATAAAGTTTAAGTGTTTAGAGTGTGACTAAAAAATAAAATTCCATACCGGTCCATGATTTTATACAAGTTCAGGGCTTCTTTTTTTGGAAAAAAAAATATTTCAAGCCTAATTGAAAACCATTTGTATTGCATATATGCACCAGTTAAAGGAAAATTTTATCTCCAAGTCCTTTTCAAAATTTCGCTATTAAGTTTCTAAATTCTTATTTGGCTACATTGAGCCCGTGAACTATTATTTTTTGTACATATTGAGCTGTTATTGAATAGAAAAATACACATCAAGCTAGCTCTTACTTTTTTCTGTCAATAAGGTTTAATGCAGAAAATAATAAAAGTGCAAGGGTTTAATGTGAAAATAATAAAATTAAATAAGTTTAATGTTGCTAAATAAAAGTTCAAGAACTTAATAATAATTGTTTTCCATTTATTAATTATACACAAAATTTCTCTTTATAATTAAGTTTTAACTTTTCTTACCTGGTATATTTGTATATTGCTGGCTCATTACATGAATAAAATGATGCATTCCAATTTGCATCTAGTAAAATAAAATCTAACATATATACCTAGGCCTTCTTCAATGTATATACACACATAAGAAACTTAATTACCCTAGAAAAGAGATAATCATGGACGAAACAAAAAATAAAACGAGCTCAAGTAATTAATTGGGTTAGTTAGAAAATTATATGTCCATGTTGAAAAAAACATGAATATGCATTGAGAAATTTATATACTGATGAAGATAATAAGTTTACTTACAAAGAGAGCTGATGAAAATATGTGAGAGATGATTCTTAGAATCATACTTCTTCTTGCTTTTATAGAGGATTAAGGCATGTGGGTATGGGCTATTTGGTCTTTTCTTTTCACTATTTACAATAGAAGTAAAGTTCATTTTGTGGTTCTCTTTTTGTTAATTTGTTTGTTTGCCTGCATGTAAATGATTCACTTATATTATTGTTTCTATCAATTTAATTATTCCTTGATTTAGTTGTTGAGCTTAACTGGTAGCTAACACCTATTATTGATAGCTGAATAAACTGATTGCTGATTCATATTTTAGTTTTAAACCAAACATGCACCTTCTAATTAAGTTTTGCACTTTGCATTTATTTAATTTACATGATTTTAAATGTTTGTCAAAACTCACATGTTTCTATCTATAAAATTTATTCACTTGAATACGATAAAAGCATATGATAATTATGTCTTCAGTAACGGCTATCAGCAACGGCCGCTCAAGCCGTTGCTATTTGCAACGGCATTCTTACGGCCGCCCGAGCCGTTGCAGATATTTGTATCTGCAACGGTGTTCTAACGGACACGCGAGCCGTTGCGGATTATTTTAATTATCCGCAACGGTTTTTTGACGGAAAGGCAAGTCGTTGCTAATATTTTAATTATCAGCAACGACTTTCTAACGGACAAGTGATCGAGCCCTTGCTGATGATAACTTATTAACAACGGCTTTCTAACGGGCGAGTGAGCCATTGCTGATAAGTTTATATAGGGCACGCAGTCGCGCCCGACCCTTCTTCCTCCCGCTGCTGCCGCCGACGCCTCCTGCTCCCGCCTCTCGCCGCCGCTGCCGACGCCGACGATGCCTCTTCCTCCTCCCGCTGCTGCCGACTTGTTCAGGTATGCCTCGCCGACCGGCCGTCTCTTCCCGTTGCCGCCGCCGGACCTTGTACAGTGGCCGGACAGTGTGTCCGACCACTGTACGCCAGCGCCGGAGTCCACCTGACTCCGGCGCCGGAAATTTGTAGATTAATATTTTTTTATTGTTTTATAATTGTTAATTAATTATTTAGATTAATTATTTGATTTGTTAGATTAATTATTAGGGTTTAGATTAATTTCGGAATTGTCCACTTCGGACGTGCGCCGGAATCGTCCACTTTGGACGCACGCCGGAATCGTCACACCGGCGGCTTTGTTGCATTTGCAGTGCACGCGAACCGTATGGTAAGTATATCTTTTAATTATATATTTTATTTGTTACTATGTGTACTAATTAATGTATTTATTTTGTAAATGTAGACGACAGTGTCGGATGACGGGACTGTCCAGCGACCCTCCCCGATGGCAGTGTTTGAGCGGACTCACCGTCGAGCACATGGGATGGGGGAGTACATCCACAACCGCGCTGCATACATTATGGTAATTATATATTTGTTTAAATTATTCATTATATATTTATAATTTAAGTTTTATGATAAATATTAAACAAAAAATCAAACTCGAGTAGGAGACCTACAGCCAGACGGTGGTGCAGCGCGGGGGTAGCCCTGAGGACTTTGACGCAACATCGTGGGTCGAGGCCGCAGGTGGCTGAGACCATGGCCGCGTATATGGCTTCGCAGATAGTGGTCATGCGCGAGCCGTACTAGGGCCACTTGGGGCACCGACCCCTCCGGTCGCTGGTGAGCGGCCGTCCACCTCTAGATCTAGTTATGATCATAGTAGCAGAATAAGGACTCTAGAGGACACGGTCGCGCGTCAGACTGAGATAATGACGCGCCAGAGTCAGATGATGGCGGATATACAAGCTATGCTACGCAACATGTCAGGTCATCCCGAAGCAGGCATCTCTTCGGCATCATCTAATCCATCGTCCTCGAGTCAGTCCACGCCAGTGTACACTCAAGCACTCCAAGCCCCGCCATATGATCCATGCCATCCTCCATCGTCATCGTGAGATTTTTTTAATATTGACTTTGTTACTGAGATATTGAACTTGTTTAATTTATTTTGTTTGGATATTGATATTTCAATTTTGCATTTCAATTGTTTTTATACTATCGTGGATAATTATCAATATAAATATAATTATTTTGATGTATATCTTGGTGTGTTTGTGATGTGTGAATGAATGTGTGTATGAGTGTATGAGTGTGTAAGTTATGTATCAAATAATGTATCAATGTATCAATGAAAATTTTAAATTTTAAATTTTTTCGTTAGCAGGTTCGCATCATCAGCAACGGCTTTCCCGCGGCCGCCCGTGGGAAAGCCGTTGCTAAAAGTGTATCGAAAGCCGTTGCTGATGACCTACAACAACGGCTTAGCGACGGAGTTTTACTAACGGCGTTGCTACGGACTCAGCGGTCGTTGCTATTAATGTTATCAGCAACGGCTCTGGGTCCGTGGCAAAACCGTTGCTAATAATATTGTTAGCGACGGCCCGAGCAGCCGTTGATCCGTCGCTAAGTTATCAGCAACGCGAGTTTCTGTCACGGCTCTATTGCAACGGCTCAGCTGTTGCTGATGCTCTTCAGCAACGGCTGATGCCGTTGCTGATGCCCATTTTTCTAGTACTGAATATTGTTAGAAGTTTTTGGATTGAACCTATTTTTGATAGTCCGAATTGCAAATTAAGGAGATTTTTTCAAACGAGTTATTTAGCTGGATCAAATTATTTTCAAGTTAAATTAAGTTAGCCTTCAAAATCAAAAGGGACTATTTTCTTATTTATTAATAGTCAATGTTAATAGAATCTATGAGCTGAAACTTGTACGTCGTACTATAATTAGAGCTTGAATAATTTGATTCATGAAAGAGGAAAAAAACGTGCGACACCTATTATTGATAGTTGAATAAACTGATTGCTGATTCATATTTTAGTTTTAAACCAAACATGCACCTTCTAAGTTTTGCACTTAATTTGCATCTATTTAATTTTCAAGATTTTAAATGTTTGTCAGAACTCACATGTCGTGTTTCTATCTATAAATTTATTCACTTCAATAAGATAAAAGCATATGATATTTTACATCAATTAATTTAATTTCGTATGGAATATTATTAGAAGTTTTTGGATTGGATTAACAAGTACTAAGTCCATTTCGCAATGGGCGGCTGATCATCGTCGTGTGGATAGCCTCTCAACCGTAGGCCCCTGGAATCTCAAATCGAGTCCTTATACTCTAAAGCGGACTCTTCCCATCTGGAAGACCATGAACTATTCAATTTGGTTACTGATTGCCTCTCCCGCCTTATATATTGATGACGCATATCGAAGGGGATTGGTCTGTGGATTATTGGGGAATCATTTAGATTCTCCGGTCACCCATGCACTTCCTATTTGCTGATCATCTCGCTCTACTTTGCTTGAATGATGATTTCAACCAACGGAACTTATTCCTTTTGCTGCATGTGATGTTTTGAGCTTGTGGCCGGCCTTAAAATTAATTTGCTCAAAACCTCTATTACCCGCCTCTCTGGCCGACATGACTTCGCTTCCCGGATTGTGGCCTCTCTCGGATGCCAACCGGCCTCCCTCCCTCTGAAGTATCTTGGCCTCCCATTTCGAATTGGTCGTCTTCTTCATGGTTACTGGATCCTTCTTCATGGTTGGGAATGGCGCACATACTCGCTTATGGACTGATAGATGGTGCGTTGGGTCCAGTCTCGCCCAAAAATATCCCGACCTTTATCATTTATCTGAGCAACCAGCTTCTTTCATCTCCGAGGTTCGCTGTTTTGATCACTTGGGTGCATGTACTGGCTGGTCCTTATCCTTCTCCTCTTTGGTCGACGAGGCTTCCTTATCTTCTTTGTATTCGGATCTCGAGGTTATCAGGCTGCATTCTCATGAAGACTCGATCACCTGGCGATGGGAGACTAATGGGATTTTCTCTACTCGCAGTTTGTATAAGATCCTCTCTTTCAGGGGTATATCTGATCGCCATCATAGATACCTATGGTCCCTTTGCCTTCCTCCTAAAGTGGCTATCTTCGGATGGCTATGGCTTCACTAGAAACTTCTGACCCGCGATAGATTAGTCCGGTGGGGGATCTCATCTGATCCCGGTTGCGCATTATGTAACCATTTCGAAGAGTCCCACTTCCACCTCTTCTTCAGCTGCTCTTTCACTTCTCAAGGCTGGACCGCTCTTCTTAGCTTGCGGCAAATTGGCCCTCTATCCCTGCATTCTCAAGGATGGTGATCCATGAGTTCTCGACAGTGGAAGTCTCTGACCATTGTCTCATTCATCTAGAGATGGTTTATATGGCATGAAAGGAACAACCGGATTTTCCAACACAAAATATCCTCGAGGCAACTTCTGGTCGTCGCTGCTGATGCCTTCCTACAAAGATACTCCTTGATCTGAGTCTCACGTTTTGATTGTGTCATGGTCTCATCCTTGTATCTATATCTGTATTTTAATATTTTTGCTCTCCTCTCCTCCCTACATCTGTTTCTCTTCATTCCTCTTGAATAGAAGCAGAGTTCTTTCATCAAAAAAAAAAGAAGTTTTTGGATTGGACCTATTTTTGATAGTCCGGCTTGCAAATTAAGGAAATTTTTTGGAACGAGTTATTTAGCTGGATCAAATTATTTTCAAGTTAAATTCAAGCCTTCAAAATCAAAAGGGATTATTTTCTTATTTATTAGCTGGAACTTGTGCGTAGTACTATAATTAGAGCTTGAATAAATTGATTCACGAAAGAGGGAAAAAAAATTAAAAGACAAGAAAAATTACTATGCAAACCAAATAATCCAGCTCTATTCTTATTTTATTAGAGCTGGAACTTGTACTTATTACTATGCGATTAAAAGACAAGAAAAATTAATTGCATATATATATGTAGGCAAACCAACATAAATATTTATTAATATCAAATGCAACCTAAAAGAAAACAAATTCGCTGCGTAAGTTCTCACGTTTTCTTTTCCTCTTTCGTGAATCAATTTATTCAAGCTCTAATTATAGTACTATGTACAAGTTTCGGCTCATAGATTCTATGAACATGGACTATTAATATTTCTTCTTGTCTTTTAATGGCATATATTCCTTTATTTATATATCCTTGTGAAAAATGAGTGGTCCTCCCCTCCTTTGGAATGGACTAAGATTAATTGTGATGAGACATTTAGTGAACCGGATGGAGATGCTAGGATTATTATTCGTAACTCACAAGACAAGTGTTCTCTTGCTTCCTCTAATTATTTTAATTCTATGTCTGCTTTACAATTAGACGGTATTACTATTTACATTGCTTTGTCTTTGGCTTTATCTAGGAATTTGGATCGCATCCTTATAGAGACCGACTACAAGCATATTGTAGATACGATGAACAATAAGATGACTCATCCTTGGAGGTATCGTAGATTATTTAAAAATATTTGTAATTTAATTTCTAAATTCAATGTTGTAAATCTTATTTATGTAAACCGATCGGCGTACAAATATTAAGTTACCAATTGGGCAGCAAACTATGCTCGAAGACGAAAGGAGTCCACTATTTGGACTTTTGTTCGGCCTCCTATGTTACATGTAATTTTGTGTGAGGATATTTCTTATCTTGACACATTGAGTTAATATAGTTTTCTGTTTTGGAAAAAAAATGATTGGCTAGAAGTCGTTGCTACCCAAATTTATTTCTAAAATTATCTTCAATATCTATAATAATGAAAATTCATGAACATAATTGGGCACACCAAAGTATAAATACACAAAAAATACTCCGACCAATAAATAAAAAATAATATATTTTTTACAATCTAATGGTCCAAATTATTGTGTAGCGATAAATATTCTTGATAAATCATCGATGCTCGTCGTCAAGGGGATGTAAAATCCGACCCGACCCAAAAAAACCGAATAATCCAAAAAAATAGGGTTAATAGGGATTATTATGGTTGGGTCGAGTTTGTTTATTCATAGGGCTTAATGTCCTTGTTCGGGTCGGGTCAAATGAAAACCTTAAAAAGCGCAGCCTGATAGAATAACAGCCATTAAAATATATTTTGCACCCCATAAGTAAGTAATTTCTTTGGTCTAGTGGTATGTTATTTAAGTATTAATCTATGCATCTCGAGTTCTATTTCGACTAATACTCTTTTTTTTTTTTTTAATTTTTCTTTATAGATGTTCTATACACGTTCATCTTCTCTCTTTTCTCCTTTTTATCTATCGTAAATAATGCTTTTATCTTTTTTTTTAATAAAATTTTTTGTTGTCTCTCACTTTATCCCTCTCCATTCTCCTGTTAAATTTATGTAGAAATCAACAGAGATTAAATTCTCAATTTCCAATAATTAACCCCACTCCCCTCTCTCTTCCCTTCTCTTGTTGTTGATAACTTGATGTGGCTGTAAATCTTTTGCTGGGCAAGGAGTTAGATGCTTGATTGATTTAGGTAAATTGAAAATTTTGTATAATATTCAGAATTTACTACAAGCTTCTGAAGCCATGAAATCATTATAAACATCGGGTAATTCGGGTTCGAGACAACTCGACCCGAATTATGTCAGGTTGTTCGATTCGGGCCCCAAAATTTTTTAGGATTAGTTCGGATGGATATTTTGATGAAAATCCAGATGTCTAGTTATTCGGTTCGGTGTCATCATCAGTTCATTCATTGTCAACTAAGTATGAGAAAATTAACCTCAAAACGTGTTTTGCATTGATGAGAATAAGAATATTTATACATGATCTTTTACAAGAGTCCTTCCTATATAGAAGTGTATTTATATACAGATACACAAAAGATAATGTTTCATAGGTGAAATTAACTACTTGTCTTACACTCCCCCTCAAGTTGATGAGGGTGATTCACCCTCATCAACTTGAGGGGCATTTTAGTCTTTCCAACAGATCATCCGCAGAATAATGCGGGATTTGTGAAGGGTATTGTAGTCTTTGTACGTAGAAGGTAGTTAATAAAGGGGTTTTCTGTTTATAGAGCTTAAGTTAAGCTGAACTATATAAGCCTTGTACTGTTCATTTCTTCATAAATGAGAATAATCTCTCTCTCTATTTTCTGTTTTCTCTCTGATCTAATACTGTATCAGAGCTGTAATTAAAGGATAATATTCCAATAATAACATTACATCAGACTTCATTGATCAGAGATTAATTATATTTTATGGGCAGAATATAAGTTAGGTGTTATATTTGTCCGTATGTAAATAATTTAAATAATTAAATTGGATAGGAACAAACTTAATAATGTATAAAACACTAAATGATACGATATATTTCATACAATTTTTGTCTGTTTGCTATTTTGCACTTTGTTTCTATTCTAATTTTCATAACTTAATTTAGACCTAATTGTGTGAAATATCATATGATTCTTTCTTTCTTTTTTGACCGAAAAATATCACATGATTCACATTATATGTTTATATGTAAAACAAAATATTTTTGTGGATAAGATAACTATGTAAGGGTATATAAGAATTCTATAGACATTAATGTTAACATGATATATATGTATTTTTACGTACTATAATATATTTCATTTCAAACTCCCATTAACACTGGTAGTTCTTGACAGATCAATCTCGACAAGTAGTGATATTTTTATAACTTTTAAAATATTTCTCAAAACAATCACTTGAAAGCCCCTAAAGTTTTCAAAAAAAAAAATCTATTGGACTTTTAAACATATATTTTATAACATTAAATTTTTATTAAAGTCGACATTAAGCATTTGAGTAATGAAAACTATAAACATAATTTTCACGCATCGTTAAATTGCACATAATTAAGCTATAATGATTAGGGCTGACAACGGATGAAATACGGTGCATATACTAGATTATACGTATCTGCACTGCATTCCATATCCGCACCGTATTCGTCACGGATATCAATATGGATATTCATATCCGCACCGCTTCAAATGCGGATATCCGCACCGTATTCATATCCGCACTATTTTTAATAAAAAAATGTTTAAAATAATATATTTCATTAAAAAATCAATAAATTACCAATCCATTGATCCAAAACAAGTATATATTATACTTCAAAATTCATCTCGACATGAAATTATTATAAAGCTTTTATATATATTAATAACTTATATATGTAAAATAGTAATTCAAAGATGCAAATAGGTGGTGCGGTTACGGTGTGGATCCACAGTCTTATTCGTATCCGCACCATATCCACGCGGATATAAATTTTCTAAATTCGTATCCATATCCATATCCGTTTTTACATGCGGAAATTGATCGGATACGATGCAGATGCGGTTTTTAGTTAGCGGTTGCAGATGAAATTACCACTCCTAATAATGATTTTGTTAAAAAATCAAAAGCCAATCTTCTTTCTTCAACAATGGCGGCCACCATCTTTCCATTTTCCACAAAAACAGCTACAACTATCAATTTTCTTCTCCGTCATCGACTCTCTTCACAACGACAACTTTAATTCAATTAAGAGCTACTCAAATCTGATTGGTGCCACGTGGCCCAATTATTGTCTGTCAGGTGTAATCTATTGATTTGTTCCTGCTAGGTCTTTCATTATCATTAGATCTAGAGGCTGAAACTTGGGTGTGGCTGATATTCATTCTCAGGCCTGGCCATTAGGTTGTACGGGAACAACGACCTGACCATATCGTCCTCTAGATGCTACGCAGAGTGGTACAAGCAATGGCGGTACAAGCATCGACATCTCCGAGAAAGCATCCATTATCTCTACCGAACCGAGGATTGGGATCCTGAGCAATTTCGGCCCTTGTATTTAGCCGAATTTGGTCCGTCGTTGTTGCTAGACTTCATTCCCACCGAGGAGAACAAGGACTCGAAGAAAGGACTTCGATTTCGCAAGTCTTGGTTGAGTTGTTTAGTTTCCAATTAGATTTGTTTTTCAGCACAAGTATTGGGACGATGACCAATAACAAATGCGGGGAAAAAACTTATATGGGCAGCAGCCTGTCCAAATAAATCTCTATGAACGAGTGGATATGAGTTTTAAGCGACTGAATATGGATAGAAATGAATGGATATATATATATATATATATATATATATCCGTATCGGGATATGAGTTTTCTATTCATGTTCATATCCATTTCTTTTCTATCCATGCTCAATCATTTAAAGCCCATATCCAGTCATTCATAGGTTTTCTATGAACAGTCCCGATGCGGGGTTGAGCAGTACTGTCCAAACTCTTGCTCGCTCGAAAGTTTGGTCTCTAGCAGGACCTGGCCCTTTCTCTAATATGGACGAGAATATCATGTAGTAATTGCTTTATGAGTAAAATTAATCTATGTCGCAAAGTGTAGAGATAAAGTTTTTATATTTCACTTTAGTTGGTGAACTACCCTTTCTTCACTTTAGTTGAAGCTATGTGGAATTCTCAGTTGGAGGTTTCTCTCAAAGTTGCGGTTAATCGATCTTGACTTATTTTGATTTGGAGCTAGTTCATTTGGTTTGAAAGGAACACTTGGGTCTTTAGAAACGAGACTATAACTTTTCAGTTGTTGGCCGCTACGGCGGCAAATTTCTTTGAACTCTGTTATTCTTTACTGTATTTTTTTGTTTTTTTTGCCTCTCTCCTTATATTCTTGTAATAGTTCATACCTCTTCAATGAAACGTAGGATTCTACTTTTCAAAATTAGTTTTTATATTTCACAAATTACAAAGGTAAAAATGGTTATCACACGGCATTTTTTGATTAATTGCCGTTATTTTTTGATTAAAACTGCCCTATTTCATAAAGGTTGAAGGTAAAAATCAAAGTTATTTTAGAAATTCGTATAAGAATGCCGTAAGTTAGTTTGCAGTAAGTTGCGGGTTTTGCCGTGTCGCCTTCCTTCTGTCCTAGATGTTTACAACATAATATTTTTGTTAGGTTTCTTTGATTATGTGGTCTGTTGTGTCCAGTTTTGTCATGGGTATTGTGTTTTTTTGAGTCTGTTGCTTGTTATTTGGGACTTTTTCCCTCCTTTCCTATTAATATAAACTTAGCTTATCAAAAAAAAAAAAAACACCAAGGGAAGTAACTGTGGCATAATACACATTAGACTTGGACATCAAACTATATATATATATATTTTGAATAAGTAGTGAGGCTATTGCCACAAGAGTTCCCCAAGAGTCTCCAGTGGTCTTAACCAATGGAAGAGCCCAAGCAGAGAACCATACAAACATTCATATTAACAGACAAAACATATAGTGCATTTAACAGCAAAATATTTATATATACTATAACAGATGTCCCTTATTTAGGATATATAGTGCAATTAACAGAGAAAACATTCATTAATTCACATAGCTGATAACCACTTCTCAATAAGTAATTCTTGCTTAACGGTCTTCTGTGCAAACAGCAAAAGTCCCATGTTTCGTTCAACTTGAGAAACCTTAGTGACCCAGTAAGGAGTACCATTTGGTTGGTCCAACTGAATTGGCTCAGAAAGAACTCCATTAACAGAATTAATCATTCCTCTGGATATCTTTTCCCAGTTATTCTGATAGCTAATTATTGTAGCCGTTGGTCGGATTCTTTGGTAGAAATTATCGTTAACGGCTCGTTCGATTAAGGTAAATCTTCCAGCCTCTGAAACCATCCCGATAATTGTCACAATGGCACGTCTAATGTCCACTCCAGACTGACCATATTTAGGTAATGTAATAACTGCATCACTTAGTGCTAGTATGCCTATATCCACATCGGCTCTATTAGCCAAATTTGTGTATGAACTACTAAATGGGAGGACGGTCTGCTTTGTGCCTGCGAAAAGCACAGTGTTTAAGCTCTGAAAATCGTTGAAGAAATAGGAATTTGCGTTAATTTTGTAAGCCACAAAATATAGGTTCTCCACTTTGATAGCCATGGTGACAGTGACTCCTTGAGCTTTGACATCCACTAAAAGATAATTTAAGTTGCTTGGAATTGTGGATCCCTTGCACAAAACTGCTACTCCATTGATGGCATCATTACTTTCCACTTCTTTTCTGAAATTAGAAAGGAATGCTGAGTAGAGCTTAGCCGTAGTCGTTGCATCAACATCGAAAGTCAAGGTGTTGAAACTAAGTGGTGCTGTGAGATTATAATGAATAGCATTAGTATATATTGAGCTTGTAGGGCAGACTTTGGTTGCTGATTCTACTGTGTTAAAGCTACTCAAGCAGAACCATGTTGCCACCACCACAATCCACACTTCCATTTTTGCACTTCAATTCCACCTGCCAATATTTACTAAACAAAATTAGGATCAAACCTAACTTTATATTATGCATTAGTTATTTATAAAGAAAACCATTTGCAATGAAATCAAGATTGTACAAGCCATTATAATTTACAAAGAGCCCTATATTATATTGTTGTCGGGGGCAGAACCAGAATATTATGTACGTTTGGGGGGCGAAAAATTAAATTTTACCTATAATATAAATGAAATTACAATATAAATATATGTAATATAAGTGATTAATACTAGTACAATTAAATGAATGCATATGCTATTTAATTATATTTTTAGGTATTATTTTGAGGGCTATATATAGCTAAATCATAAAATTTTGCACAAATATTGAATTTTAAATTAATATAATTGTATTTTAAATTAATATAATTGTATTTTAAATTAATAACTATCTCTGCTGATGTGACAGGGAAGATAATCTCTGCCATCCTGAATTGCATCAGCATGAAGTAGCTTCTACTACTGCGACTGAGTTGTTATCCTTGTTAGCAAGTATAGAACAAGAACAGTGAAGAACTACAAGCAGCAATGAGAATTTATTTATGAACTAATTCAAGAGCAGGGAAAGTGGAGGTTCGATCAATTCATTAATATGTGAATAAGAAATATATAAATTTATGTTTCCAGAAAACCATAGAATATCATATGCTGAGAAAAGATTTCTTTACTTACAGAGATAGTACAGCAGGTGAGAGAGATTAAGAGTTGGTTTTTAAGAATCACTTATCTTCTGCTTTTATACAAGATTTGGAACGCTTGGATGAAGGGTTACTTTCGTCTTTTACATTTCTCTTTTTTCTTATCTATATATATAAAAGATTCCAGAGTGCCACGTTGCACTCTCACAATTTAGTATGGTTGATATGATATTTTTTTCTTTTTTTAATTAATTTCTATTTCTTATCTCTTTTATTTATATCTTTCTCTCTCATTAGTGGCAGTTAACTCAAATTATTTTCTTTCTTATTTCTCTCATCTCTCATCTATAGCCGTTAACCCATTTATTTCTTATACAAGTTTTCTCTTCTCTCTCAAATTTACTCCTTTGCGGCACTCTCACAATTTTGTATGGCTGATATGACATTTTCTCTTCTTTTTTTATAATTAATTTCTCTTTGTTATCTCTTTTATTTATAACATTTTCTCATTTATGGTAATTAACTCAAATTACTTTCTTTCTTATCTCTCTCATCTCTCATTTATAGTATAGACCAGTCTGGTACGTATACGCTAGCCTGGCATACTGTTTATCAGGCTATAAGACCGGGTCGGACCTATATCCCTTGGCCCGACACGATAATGGATGACCCAAGTATGATTTTATTGTGTCGGGCTATTAGATTGGGACAAAATTATCAGACCTAGATCGACACGAAGATACAAGTTGCTAGTGTAATTGCAACTAATCGAATGCTTGCAAATAAAAGTTGCAATTCTACTTGCAGACAATCAAATAGTAGACTGCAAATTTTCTTTGCGGGCATTTATCTTTACATGCAAATTGTCACGCCCCGACCCGGGCCCGCCCTCGGCGACCCCGACCCGAAACGCGACGGCGACTCGAACACCGCACAGCGGAAGGAAAAGCCACAAATCATAACATAAAATAAAACAACAATATCAAAACCAATAATTACAATCCATAAATCTAACGGTACATACGATAAGAAACAGTCCGATCAAATACAAGATTTAACAAAATATCAAATAGTTCCACATATTACATCTCCAAAATAACAATATCAAGATTTAACGTTATAAAGCGACAAGACGAAACAAAATACAAAAGCAGTCGCCATCAGAGCTCCACATCTACGACTGACTACTAGTTGTCTAAAGACTATCTACACCTCAATCTACAAATCGACTGCTCACCCCTACAAGTCTGAAGCAAAAACAACGAAGATCAGCGAATATTGAGTAGGAGAATCACAATATGATCAACAAGTATCAAGTGTCAACTCAACAATGCATAACAACATGGCCTAAGATGCAGTCAAAGACAATGAACACAACAAATACTTCTTATCTATTCCTAAACAACATCAACAGAATCATCGAGTATATGGACCGTTGGGTAAAAACCCCGCACTCTACCACCTGCAGAGTTGCATCAACCGTCCGCTCCAACGGTGATACGACTACCCCCACCAAGCAGGTAGCCCGTCAGATGCCGCGTTCGACATCATCGCACCCGAAGGTGCCCAACATGCGACTAGTCAATATCATATACACTACTAGAAAAATGGGCATCAGCAACGGCTAATGCCGTTGCAATAGAGCCGTGACAGGAAGTCGCGTTGCTGATAACTTAGCAACGGCCGCTCGGGCCGTCGCTAAAACAATTATCAGCAACGGTTTTGCCACAGACCCGGAGCCGTTGCTGATAACATTAATAGCAACGGCCGCTGAGTCCGTAGCAACGCCGTTAGTAAAATCCCGTCGCTAAGCCGTTGCTATAGGTCATCAGCAACGGCTTTCGATACACTTTTAGCAACGGCGTTCCCACAGACGACCGTGGGAACGCCGTTGTTGATGATGCCAACTGGGAAATAGGAAAATTTTAAATTTCCAATTTCCATTGATACATCGATACATTATCTGATACATAACTCACACATCCATATCCTCATACACACATTTATTCACACATCACAAACACACCAAGATATACATCAAAACAATTATATTTCTATTGATAATTATCCACGATAGTATAAAAATAATTCAAATGAAAAATTGAAGTATCAATATCCAAACAAAATAAGTTAAACAAGTTCAATATCTCAGTAACAAAGTCAATATAAAAAATCTCACGATGACGATGGAGGATGGCCTGGATCATATGGCGGGGTCTGGAGTGCTTGAGTGTACACCGGCATGGACTGATTCGAAGACGATAGATTAGATGATGCCGAAGAGATGCCTGCTTCGGGATGACCTGACATGTTGCGTAACATAGCTTGTATATCCGCCATCATCTGACTCTGGCGCGCCATTATCTCAGTCTGACGCGCGACCGTGTCATCTAGAGTCCTTATTCTGGTACTATGATCATAACTGGATCTAGAGGTGGATGGCCGCTCACCAGCGACCGGAGGGGTCGGTGCCCCAAGTGGCCCTAGTACGGCTCGCGTATGACCACTATCTGCGAAGCCATATACGCGGCCATGGTCCCAGCCACCTGCGGCCTCGACCTACGATGCTGCGTCAAAGTCCTCGGGGGTACCCCCGCGTTGCACCACCGTCTGGCTGTACGTCTCCTACTCGAGTTTGATTTTTTGTTTAATATTTATCATAAAACTTAAATTATAAATATATAATGAATAATTTAAACAAATATATAATTACCACAATGTATGCAGCGGGGTTGTCGATGTACTCCCTCGTCCCATGTGCTCGACGGTGAGTCCGCTCAAACACCGCCATCGGGGAGGGTCGCTGGACAGTCCCGTCATCCGACACCGTCGTCTACATTTACAAAATAAATACATTAATTAGTACACATAGTAACAAATAAAATATATAATTAAAAGATATACTTACCATACGGTTCGCGTGCACTGCAAATGCAACAGATCCGCCGGTGTGACGCGCTGCCCCCCCCCCCCCCCCCCACATGCGATTTCTAGCCGCATTCCGAGAAATCTCCTGCCATCGATCCGTCGACCATATTCCCACGAGCTGGTCCCATATATCCGGAGTAATCCAACCGGAGCCGTATCCCCGAGTCTCCGCGATGTTAGTGGTCCCAGCTCGGGCCATCGCCTGGGACCGAGCCTGCCCCAGCTGCCCGTTGTACCTTGCCCGGAAAATAGCCTCCCAGGCAGCATAAATGAAGGACCTCTGGTCCTCGGCCCATGTATAGCGAGCCTGCCAAATGAATGGACCACTTCCACAAATTTGAAACACATAATCCATTAAAATTTGAAAAGGCAAAAGACAAGAAAATTAAAGAAAGAACAAAAACTGCACATTTTGTTCATGATGATAGAAACTTCATTCAGATGGAAAGGGAGACGAAAAAGCCAATTGGAATCATGCATTGGAAAGTAATTTCTTCCCGAAATTAAGTCACTTCTCAGATTTGATGAAGTACTTGCTTCAATCTTTATGAAACATTCAAAATATTATCAGCAACTGTGCTAGTCACGGTTGGTAAAAAGTGAAATGTTGCACTTCTTTCAGTGGAGAACGTATCTTACAATTTAATGGCTAAAAAAGATGCATGTGTGACTCTTAATACAGATGGTTTTTTTTTAAAGCCATTGAACTCACTGTGATTACAGTCTTTCGAGGAGATCTTAGCCACAACCCAAATTAAGAATGTGAATGTAAATTTCATTCTATAATTTTTTTAAAAAACTTTTTGATCATTAAATTATATTATTTAAAGTATTTTCTGATAGATGACGGTATCATAAAATAAAAATTACCGCAGGTTTCTTAAATTATAAAAATTAATTTGGATAGATGACATTGCATGTCAATCTATCAAATTAATAACATTGGCAATTCTCCACAAAATAAGTTGTATGTCAGCATCAGGGCGGAACTATTCAGTCCCTTGAGGGGTCATAGCATCCAATTTTTTTGAAAATTATAGTTTTACTCATATTATTTAAAGTATTTTCTGCAAAACTATGTTTACCTCTTAAAATTCCATAAATTATATAGTAACATATGAATAATATTTCTATGATATTGTTTAAAAATGAACTTTAAAATTTACTTTAATACATCTATAACTATATTAAATTAGATATTCATACACAAAATTTCGGTCATAGTGATGTTTGGTGCTAAATGTAAGAAATTGGGTTATTTTTGTATTACAAAAAATTCTTTTATTACCAGCTCGTTATGGTACTCTTTGCCTCTTGGAATTGTGGATTTCTCATACAGAATTGGGATTCCATGGCTTTCTTGGCCACTTTTCACTTCGTTCCGAATATTTGTCAAAAATGTTGAGAAGTCCTCGGCAGTGCAATCGTCGAGAAGGAAGTTCACAGTTTTGTAGGTAACTTTGGATGCTGATGAGGATTCAACTCTAGTGATGCTCCAGCAGACCAACCATGTTACCACTAGTAAAATCCACACCTTCATATTCATATTTCCTTCCATTTTCCAATCCAATTAATTCCACCTGCCAAAATTTGCGATGAACATATTTAGAGTTAATTAATAATAATTAAAAGGCTTCATTTCTAAGAAGTCTCTGCATTTTTTGAAAGTTTGGTTTGCTACCTGGATTTCATTGTCTAGTTATACCCTAAGCACACATACAAACTTAATAATTTGTAAGATAGTAGCGCTTATTATAATTAAGTGGCTTCAGTGTCATTTAAATAAAGTTTAAGTGTTTAGAGTGTGACTAAAAAATAAAATTCCATACCGGTCCATGATTTTATACAAGTTCAGGGCTTCTTTTTTTGGAAAAAAAAATATTTCAAGCCTAATTGAAAACCATTTGTATTGCATATATGCACCAGTTAAAGGAAAATTTTATCTCCAAGTCCTTTTCAAAATTTCGCTATTAAGTTTCTAAATTCTTATTTGGCTACATTGAGCCCGTGAACTATTATTTTTTGTACATATTGAGCTGTTATTGAATAGAAAAATACACATCAAGCTAGCTCTTACTTTTTTCTGTCAATAAGGTTTAATGCAGAAAATAATAAAAGTGCAAGGGTTTAATGTGAAAATAATAAAATTAAATAAGTTTAATGTTGCTAAATAAAAGTTCAAGAACTTAATAATAATTGTTTTCCATTTATTAATTATACACAAAATTTCTCTTTATAATTAAGTTTTAACTTTTCTTACCTGGTATATTTGTATATTGCTGGCTCATTACATGAATAAAATGATGCATTCCAATTTGCATCTAGTAAAATAAAATCTAACATATATACCTAGGCCTTCTTCAATGTATATACACACATAAGAAACTTAATTACCCTAGAAAAGAGATAATCATGGACGAAACAAAAAATAAAACGAGCTCAAGTAATTAATTGGGTTAGTTAGAAAATTATATGTCCATGTTGAAAAAAACATGAATATGCATTGAGAAATTTATATACTGATGAAGATAATAAGTTTACTTACAAAGAGAGCTGATGAAAATATGTGAGAGATGATTCTTAGAATCATACTTCTTCTTGCTTTTATAGAGGATTAAGGCATGTGGGTATGGGCTATTTGGTCTTTTCTTTTCACTATTTACAATAGAAGTAAAGTTCATTTTGTGGTTCTCTTTTTGTTAATTTGTTTGTTTGCCTGCATGTAAATGATTCACTTATATTATTGTTTCTATCAATTTAATTATTCCTTGATTTAGTTGTTGAGCTTAACTGGTAGCTAACACCTATTATTGATAGCTGAATAAACTGATTGCTGATTCATATTTTAGTTTTAAACCAAACATGCACCTTCTAATTAAGTTTTGCACTTTGCATTTATTTAATTTACATGATTTTAAATGTTTGTCAAAACTCACATGTGTTTCTATCTATAAAATTTATTCACTTGAATACGATAAAAGCATATGATATTTTATATCAATTAATTTAATTTCGTCTGAAATCACTACTAGAAATTAGGTCTTCAGCAACGGCTATCAGCAACGGCCGCTCAAGCCGTTGCTATTTGCAACGACATTCTTACGGCCGTCCGAGCCGTTGCAGATATTTGTATATGCAACGGTGTTCTAACGGACACGCGAGCCGTTGCGGATTATTTTAATTATCCGCAACGGTTTTTTGACGGAAAGGCAAGTCGTTGCTAATATTTTAATTATCAGCAACGACTTTCTAACGGACAAGTGATCGAGCCCTTGCTGATGATAACTTATTAACAACGGCTTTCTAACGGGCGAGTGAGCCATTGCTGATAAGTTTATATAGGGCACGCAGTCGCGCCCGACCCTTCTTCCTCCCGCTGCTGCCGCCGACGCCTCCTGCTCCCGCCTCTCGCCGCCGCTGCCGACGCCGACGATGCCTCTTCCTCCTCCCGCTGCTGCCGACTTGTTCAGGTATGCCTCGCCGACCGGCCGTCTCTTCCCGTTGCCGCCGCCGGACCTTGTACAGTGGCCGGACAGTGTGTCCGGCCACTGTACGCCAGCGCCGGAGTCCACCTGACTCCGGCGCCAGAAATTTGTAGATTAATATTTTTTAATTGTTTTATAATTGTTAATTAATTATTTAGATTAATTATTTGATTTGTTAGATTAATTATTAGGGTTTAGATTAATTTCGGAATTGTCCACTTCGGACGTGCGCCGGAATCGTCCACTTTGGACGCACACCGGAATCGTCACACCGGCGGCTCTGTTGCATTTGCAGTGCACGCGAACCGTATGGTAAGTATATCTTTTAATTATATATTTTATTTGTTACTATGTGTACTAATTAATGTATTTGTTTTGTAAATGTAGACGACGGTGTCGGATGACGGGACTGTCCAGCGACCCTCCCCGATGGCGGTGTTTGAGCGGACTCACCGTCGAGCACATGGGACGGGGGAGTACATCCACAACCACGCTGCATACATTATTGGTAATTATATATTTGTTTAAATTATTCATTATATATTTATAATTTAAGTTTTATGATAAATATTAAACAAAAAATCAAACTCGAGTAGGAGACCTACAGCCAGACGGTGGTGCAGCGCGGGGGTAGCCCCGAGGACTTTGACGCAACATCGTGGGTCGAGGCCGCAGGTGGCTGAGACCATGGCCGC
This sequence comes from Canna indica, assembly GCA_034359265.1. NCBI lineage: Eukaryota > Viridiplantae > Streptophyta > Magnoliopsida > Zingiberales > Cannaceae > Canna > Canna indica. The sequence goes on from CP136891.1 coordinate 3,693,111, forward strand.
GTATATGGCTTCGCAGATAGTGGTCATGCGCGAGCCGTACTAGGGCCACTTGGGGCACCGACCCCTCCGGTCGCTGGTGAGCGGCCGTCCACCTCTAGATCTAGTTATGATCATAGTAGTAGAATAAGGACTCTAGAGGACACGGTCGCACGTCAGACTGAGATAATGGCGCGCCAGAGTCAGATGATGGCGGATATACAAGCTATGCTATGCAACATGTCAAGTCATCCCGAAGCAGGCATCTCTTCGGCATCATCTAATCCATCGACCTCGAGTCAGTCCACGCCGGTGTGTTTGTGATGTATATCTTGGTGTGTTTGTGATGTGTGAATGAATGTGTGTATGAGTGTATGAGTGTGTGAGTTATGTATCAAATAATGTATCAATGTATCAATGGAAATTTTAAATTTTAAATTTTTTCGTTAGCAGGTTCGCATAATCAGCAACGGCTTTCCCACGGCCGCCCGTGGGAAAGCCTTTGCTAAAAGTGTATCGAAAGCCGTTGCTGATGACCTACAACAACGGCTTAGCGACGGGGTTTTACTAACGGCGTTGCTACGGACTCAGCGGTCGTTGCTATTAATGTTATCAGCAACGGCTCTGGGTCCGTGGCAAAACCGTTGCTGATAATATTGTTAGCGACGGCCCGAGCAGCCGTTGCTGATCCGTTGCTAAGTTATCAGCAACGCGAGTTTCTGTCACGGCTCTATTGCAACGGCTCGGCTGTTGCTGATGCTCTTCAGCAACGGCTCAGCAACGGCTGATGCCGTTGCTGATGTCCATTTTTCTAGTACTGAATATTGTTAGAAGTTTTTGGATTGAACCTATTTTTGATAGTCCGAATTGCAAATTAAGGAGATTTTTTCAAACGAGTTATTTAGCTGGATCAAATTATTTTCAAGTTAAATTAAGTTAGCCTTCAAAATCAAAAGGGACTATTTTCTTATTTATTAATAGTCCATGTTAATAGAATCTATGAGCTGAAACTTGTACGTCGTACTATAATTAGAGCTTGAATAATTTGATTCATGAAAGAGGAAAAAAACGTGCGACACCTATTATTGATAGTTGAATAAACTGATTGCTGATTCATATTTTAGTTTTAAACCAAACATGCACCTTCTAAGTTTTGCACTTAATTTGCATCTATTTAATTTTCAAGATTTTAAATGTTTGTCAAAACTCACATGTCGTGTTTCTATCTATAAATTTATTCACTTCAATAAGATAAAAGCATATGATATTTTACATCAATTAATTTAATTTCGTATGGAATATTATTAGAAGTTTTTGGATTGGATTAACAAGTACTAAGTCCATTTCGCAATGGGCGGCTGATCATCGTCGTGTGGATAGCCTCAACCGTAGGCCCTTGGAATCTCAAATCGAGTCCTTATACTCTAAAGCGGACTCTTCCCATCTGGAAGACCATGAACTATTGCCGCTTCTCTCTCTCAAATCTGATCTAGATTCTGCATTGGAGACGGAAGACTCTAAATGGTGCCAAAGAGCGAAAATTCGTTGGATTAACGATGGGGATCGTTGTACTTGATTCTACCATCAATGGGCTTCCCAGAAGATGAGACGTAATTGGATTCAAGTGGAGGCTGACCAGGCTGCGGATTGTTTCAGGGAGTTTTACATTGAACTTCTGGGCAGAAGTCGTCATCCGTTATTGAAGATTAATTGGTCGGAGATTGGTTATCGATCACCCACTGCCTACTCTTTCCCAACTGGATCACCCTTCCTCGAGGGAAGAGATTAAATCGACGATTGATTGCATGGGTGCTAACAAATCCCTCGGATTGGATGGGCTTTTGTTGGAGTTCTACCGTTCTCATTGGGACCTCATCAAGCACGATATCCGGGACATCTTCTCTGAATTCTTCCACTACCCATGCTCTCTCAGACGATTCAATACTGGCCACATTGTTTTGATTCGCAAATTTGAAGGGGCTGCTCATTGTAAAGATTTCCGTCCTATTAGCGTCGAGCATAGCCTAATTCTCATCTTCTCAAAAGTCCTTGCATGCCGCCTCAAGGACCTTATCCCACAGCTTATTGATTGTTAGGAAGAAATTGAGTCTTCCTGCAAGGATCCAAAATCCAAACGCCAAAAGGAAAAATACCAAAACGAGTAAATTCAGAAAAAATACAAATAACACCAAATTTACGTGGTTCAGTCTGGCGGGGTACCGGGCCTACTCCATGGGAAGAAGAGGGCACTTGATTTTATTAGAAGGAGGAGAAAACACGGCCAATACAAGAGCGGAATATAACTTATTAATAAACTATAAAGAAAATACCGTCTATTCTCGGATATTTTTCTGCACCCCGAAATTTGAATTCCTGCTTCTGCCTGAAAACTGTGGATGTGGCATCCTTGATCTTCTTGCTTCTGCCTAAGACAGTGTGAAGGGGAAGAGAGACGCTGGAAATGAATCATGTCTGAGAAACGGAGTACATGAGAGACTCTGAGAATTATTGAGATGATATCTGAAACTGCATATTAGGCCCCTATTTATAATAAAGGGGGAGAGCCGATTCATGCCTAATTTGGTGGAGAAAAAATCTCGAAGGATTTTGCTGCTCCGTCTAATTTAATCGGATGGCTGAAATGCTTCTTTTGACCCAGAAAATTAATTAGCTTGTGTTGATCAAACCCAATTTCATAATGGATTCGGGTTTAAAATGATTCAACCCTCATAATTTCCTCATTTGATGAATTTTAAGCCTGGTGTAGTCTTCTCCTCTTCTCCCAAGAGCCCTGTAGGGCTAACCTGCACCATGAATCAATCTTATCAAGTTCAGACAGTGTTCAAATTTGGCCGTTGGTAGTACTTCAGTCAATATATCTGCAGGATTGTGAGCCGTGTCAATTTTCTAAAGCTTTATTTCTCTTTTTGAAATAATATCCCTAATAAAATGGAATCTGACGTCGATGTGCTTCGTCCTTTCATGGAACATTTGATCTTTTGATAGATGAATTGCACTTTGACTGTCACTATGCATGACTATGTCCCCATTTTGAGAAGTCGGTTCTTTTATCAAGTTCTCGAGCCATATTGCTTCTTTAATCACTTCTGTAATAGCCATGTACTCCGCTTTAGTGGTAAAGAGGGCGACGTACAGTAGGTTGTAGACCAGCTTTCCAACTTACTGCAGTTCCACCTATAGTGAAGATATAGGCGATGATTGATCTTCTCTTATCAAGGTCACCGGCATAGTTTGAGTCTGAGTATCCTGCAAACGATTCATTAGTTCCAGCGAAAACAAGGCTGGCTTTAGAAGTACCTTGTAAGTAGCGCAGGATCCATTTGACTGCCTTCCAATGTGCTTTTCCCGGATTTTTCATGTACCGGCTGACAACACTGACTGCATGTGCTATGTCTGGGCGGGTACAGATCATGGCGTACATAAGACTGCCAACTGCACTTGCATAGGGTACCTGTGACATGCTAACTCTTTCTTTTTCATCTTTTGGGCATAGTAACTATGACAATTTGAAGTGTGCAGCAAGAGGTGTCTTGACAGGTTTTGCTTCTTGCATGCCAAAACGCTCAACCACCTACTTTACATAACTCTCCTGTGATAGGTACAATTTTCTTTCTTTGCGATCTCGCTTTATCTCCATCCCAAGGATTCTTGCAGCCCCAAGGTCCTTCATGTCAAATTCACCCTTAAGGTGTGTTTTTAGCCTGTCTATTTCAGTAATATCTTTTGCCACAATGAGCATATCATCAACATAAAGAAGCAGATAAATCGTTGAACTAGTTGTTTTCTTTAAATAAACACAACTGTCAAAAGATGATCTACTGAAATCAATACCAAGCATGAACTGATCAAACCTCTTATACCATTGTCTGGAAGATTGCTTGAGGCCATAGAGTGACTTCTTTAGGAGGCAGACATGATCAACTTTATTTTTCTCTTCAAACCCTTCTGATTGTGCAATGTAGATCTGTTCTTCTAAGTCACCGTGTAGAAAAGCTGTTCTAACTCCAAGTACGTCTTGCACGACTACTAATGCTAGAAGAACACAAATAGAGGTATGCTTAACCACATGAGAGAAAATATCTTTGTAGTCAATACCTTCCTTTTGACTGTATCCTTTTGCTACCAGTCGAGCTTTATAGATATCGCCTTCTTTAAGTTTGTAGATCCACTTGCACCAAATAAGTTTCTTGTGCGGTGGAGGCTTCATAAGTTCCCAAGTATTATTTTTCTACAGGGATTTGAATTCTTCTGCCATAGTATTATTTTTCTAGGATTTTGATGTGGTGCTCGCCTAGGTCGGTTGAGGGTGATGGAATAAGGATTCTCCTCCTCAACTTGATATTGCTCCTCCTGGACCTGAACATATTCTTCGGTGGCCTGTTCTGAAGTAGTGTCATTGGCTTCTTTGGAAAGCGATCTAGATGCAGATGTAGGGAACCAGAATTCTTTGGTAGCAGGCTGAGGTGGTGTTTCTTCTGGTGGCACTGTAGGTTCCTGTGAGTCCTCCTCTTTTTGGTTCTCTTTTTTCATTTTCAAGAGTACATGTTCATCAAAAATTACATCTCTATGAATTTCTACTTTACAATTATTTATGCACCACACTTTATAGTCTTTCATCACGCTAGGATATCCTAAGAAAATATATTTCTTTAATCTAGATTCTAATTAGCTTGTGTTGATCAAGCCCAATTTCATAATGAATTCGGATTTAAAATGATTCAACCCTCACATTGATGATCGTCAATGTGCTTTCTTATTGGGTCGGAGCACACTAGACTGCTTTATGGGGTTGTATGAAGCGGCATGGGCTTCCCATCAGGCGCATGAAGACGGTTTGCTTTTCATGATCGATTCCGAGAAAGTATTTGACTCGATATGATGGGTTTTTCTCCTCGAGCTGTTGCAGCTCAGGGGATTCTCATGCAAATGGCTCGCTTGGATCTCCTCTCTTCTTTAGACTGATTCCTCAATTCTGATTAATGGTATTGCCGACAACCCTTTTCGCCACCAGAGGGGGATTCGCCAAGGAAGCCCCCTATCCCCGCTACTATTCAATTTGGGTACTGATTGCCTCTCCCGCCTTATATATTGATGACGCATATCGAAGGGGATTGGTCCGTCGATTATTGGGGAATCATTTAGATTCTCCGGTCACCCACTTCCTATTTGCTGATGATCTCGCTCTACTTTGCTTGAATGATGATTTCAACCACCGGAACTTATTCCTTTTGCTGTGTGTGATGTTTTGAGCTTGTGGCCGGCCTTAAAATTAATTTGCTCAAAACCTCTATTACCCGCCTCTCTGGCCGACATGACGTCGCTTCCCGGATTGTGGCCTCTCTCGGATGCCAACCGGCCTCCCTCCCTCTGAAGTATCTTGGCCTCCCATTTCGAATTGGTCGTCTTCTTCGTGATGATTGGTCTCAAATGGTGACTCGCCTCGACGCGCGCCTCAACGGATGGCAGGGTCGTCTTCTCTCAAGAGCTGGTTGGCTGTGCTTGATTAACAACTCTCTGACTAGCTGTGCCGCCTACCCTCTCTCGATATTCCTGGCCCCTTCATGGGTGATTAAGTATCTTGACCACTGTCAGCGCCGCTTCTTTTAGGTTGGTGCTGATCAACCCTCGAACAAGGGCAAATGCCTTATTTCTTGGCCTAATATTACTTGCTCTAAGGCCGATAGGGGTCTCGATATTATTAACTTGATGGCTCACAACCAGGTGCGTATATGCTCTTGGATCTGGCACGTGATGCAACACTGCGATTTATTCTGGGTGAGGATGATGAATCAATTATATGGAGACCTTCGTTCATGGAATTCTCCATCCTTCTCTCGTCGTGCCTCACCCATATGGAAGGACCTATTCGCCCATTTGGAAACGATGATTACTGGATCCTTCTTCATGGTTGGGAATGGCGCACATACTCGCTTATGGACTGATAGATGGTGCGATGGGTCCAGTCTCGCCCAAAAATATCCTGACCTTTATCATTTATCTGAGCAACCAGCTTCTTTCATCTCCGAGGTTCGCTATTTTGATCACTTGGGTGCATGTACTGGCTGGTCCTTATCCTTCTCCTCTTTGGTCGACGAGGCTTCCTTATCTTCTTTGTATTCGGATCACTTTGGTCGACGAGGTTATCAGGCTGCATTCTCATGAAGACTCGATCACCTGGCGATGGGAGACTAATGGGATTTTCTCTACTCGCAGTTTGTATAAGATCCTCTCTTTCAGGGGTATATCTGATCGCCATCATAGATACCTATGGTCCCTTTGCCTTCCTCCTAAAGTGGCTATCTTCGGATGGCTATGGCTTCACTAGAAACTTCTGACCCGCGATAGATTAGTCCGGTGGGGGATCTCATCTGATCCCGGTTGCGCATTATGTAACCATTTCGAAGAGTCCCACTTCCACCTCTTCTTCAGCTGCTCTTTCACTTCTCAAGGCTGGACCGCTCTTCTTAGCTTGCGGCAAATTGGCCCTCTATCCCTGCATTCTCAAGGATGGTGATCCATGAGTTCTCGACAGTGGAAGTCTCTGACCATTGTCTCATTCATCTAGAGATGGTTTATATGGCATGAAAGGAACAACCGGATTTTCCAACACAAAATATCCTCGAGGCAACTTCTGGTCGTCGCTGCTGATGCCTTCCTACAAAGATACTCCTTGATCTGAGTCTCACGTTTTGATTGTGTCATGGTCTCATCCTTGTATCTATATCTGTATTTTAATATTTTTGCTCTCCTCTCCTCCCTACATCTGTTTCTCTTCATTCCTCTTGAATAGAAGCAGAGTTCTTTCATCAAAAAAAAAAGAAGTTTTTGGATTGGACCTATTTTTGATAGTCCGGCTTGCAAATTAAGGAAATTTTTTGGAACGAGTTATTTAGCTGGATCAAATTATTTTCAAGTTAAATTCAAGCCTTCAAAATCAAAAGGGATTATTTTCTTATTTATTAGCTGGAACTTGTGCGTAGTACTATAATTAGAGCTTGAATAAATTGATTCACGAAAGAGGGAAAAAAAATTAAAAGACAAGAAAAATTACTATGCAAACCAAATAATCCAGCTCTATTCTTATTTTATTAGAGCTGGAACTTGTACTTATTACTATGCGATTAAAAGACAAGAAAAATTAATTGCATATATATATATATATATATATATGCAATTAATTTACTATATCCCTCTCCATTCTCCTGTTAAATTTATGTAGAAATCAACAGAGATTAAATTCTCAATTTCCAATAATTAACCCCACTCCCCTCTCTCTTCCCTTCTCTTGTTGTTGATAACTTGATGTGGCTGTAAATCTTTTGCTGGGCAAGGAGTTAGATGCTCGATTGCTTTAGGTAAATTGAAAATTTTGTATAATATTCAGAATTTACTACAAGCTTCTGAAGCCATGAAATCATTGTAAACATCGGGTAATTCGGGTTCGAGACAACTCGACCCGAATTATGTCAGGTTGTTCGATTCGGGCCCCAAAATTTTTTAGGATTAGTTCGGATGGATATTTTGATGAAAATCCAGATGTCTAGTTATTCGGTTCGGTGTCATCATCAGTTCATTCATTGTCAACTAAGTATGAGAAAATTAACCTCAAAACGTGTTTTGCATTGATGAGAATAAGAATATTTATACATGATCTTTTACAAGAGTCCTTCCTATATAGAAGTGTATTTATATACAGATACACAAAAGATAATGTTTCATAGGTGAAATTAACTACTTGTCTTACACTCCCCCTCAAGTTGATGAGGGTGATTCACCCTCATCAACTTGAGGGGCATTTTAGTCTTTCCAACAGATCATCCGCAGAATAATGCGGGATTTGTGAAGGGTATTGTAGTCTTTGTACGTAGAAGGTAGTTAATAAAGGGGTTTTCTGTTTATAGAGCTTAAGTTAAGCTGAACTATATAAGCCTTGTACTGTTCATTTCTTCATAAATGAGAATAATCTTTCTCTCTCTATTTTCTGTTTTCTCTCTGATCTAATACTGTATCAGAGCTGTAATTAAAGGATAATATTCCAATAATAACATTACATCAGACTTCATTGATCAGAGATTAATTATATTTTATGGGCAGAATATAAGTTAGGTGTTATATTTGTCCGTATGTAAATAATTTAAATAATTAAATTGGATAGGAACAAACTTAATAATGTATAAAACACTAAATGATACGATATATTTCATACAATTTTTGTCTGTTTGCTATTTTGCACTTTGTTTCTATTCTAATTTTCATAACTTAATTTAGACCTAATTGTGTGAAATATCATATGATTCTTTCTTTCTTTTTTGACCGAAAAATATCACATGATTCACATTATATGTTTATATGTAAAACAAAATATTTTTGTGGATAAGATAACTATGTAAGGGTATATAAGAATTCTATAGACATTAATGTTAACATGATATATATGTATTTTTACGTACTATAATATATTTCATTTCAAACTCCCATTATTGCTGGCAGTTCCACTACAACAAAACTCTTAAGTTTTGTCGTAAATATTTCGACGTCTTTAAACGATGTCAATTTTTTTTAAAAAGATAAAATTAAAAATTTCGACGCAAGTAGTAGGCGTCTTTAAACGACGTCGAAATATTTTTTTTAAAACAATAAAATTAAAAATTTCGATGCCAGCAGCAGATGTCGAAATTTGTTTTGACGCATGCTGTCTAATTTTGTCGAAAACAACGTCTTTAAACAACGTCGAAATATTTTTTTTAAAAAAATAAAATTAAAAATTTTGACGGCAGCAGCAGGCGTCGAAACATTTTGGCGCCGGTAGCAAGCCCCGAAATGAGTTTGGCGCGGGCGTGCGAGCTCGGTGCCTCGGCAAATGCGCCGGGGATTTTGCCTAGTGAAATCGAGGCAGGAATTCTACCGCCTCTAAATACTTCGTTCTTTTCTACTCTTCCCTTCTTTAAATACTTCATTTCTACTCCATTCCTTTCTTTCTTTCATCTTCTTTTTCTTCTTATCTTTTTTTTTTCTTTCCTTATTCTTTCTTCTTTCTCATATATTTTTTAATCTAATTTTTCTTCTTCTTTTTTCAGGTTATCAAAATTGTACGATTCCGAAATTTATATAAAGGTTAGTATAAGTTTTTTTAATGGGTATTTATTTAATTTATTTCTATTATTTTTGATTTTTTTTTTAAAATATTTCGACGGTTCGATTTCCGCCGCGTGGCAGAAATCGAACGGGTCGGCGCCGCCGTGCCCGTCCGATTTACACCGCATGGCGGAAATCGAGCGGAGCGGAAACCGCCCCACTAATACGGCATACAGTCGCACGCAGTATTCTCCAATACCGCGTAAGCCGACGGGTTTTATGTTTTTAATTTTTTTTTTCATATCGGCACCTCTGAAAGGCGTCGATATTAATATTTTAATATTTTTTAAAAATGTTTTGACGTCTGTCAGTAAATGTCGATATGAACATATCGACGCTTGCTAACGCCTATAAGCAGGCGTCGATATGGTCATATCGACGCCTGTTGACGCCTATAAGTTGGCGTCGAAATGTTTAACATTTTGACGTATTCTTGGACATTGAAATGTTCGACATTTTGACGTATTCTTGGATGTCGAAATGTCCATTCTGGCTCTCGTCATATTCCACTCATTTTTGTCGCTTTTACTGGCGTCAATATGTCATTTTGATGCTCGTTGACGTCGAAATATTAGTTTTTTTTGACGTCAAAAAATAGATGATTTGTTGAAGTGTTCGTAACAGATCAATCTCAACAAGTAGTGATATTTTTATAACTTTTAAAATATTTCTCAAAACAATCACTTGAAAGTCCCTAAAGTTTTCAAAAAAAATTATATTGGACTTTTAAACATATATTTTACAACATTAAATTTTTAGATTTTTATTAAATTCGACATTAAGCATTTGAATAATGAAAACTATAAACATAATTTTCACGCATCGTTAAATTGCACATAATTAAGCTATAATGATTTTGTTGAAAAATCAAAAACCAATCTTCTTTCTTCAACAATGACAGCCACCATCTTTCCATTTTCCACAAAAACGGCTACAACTATCAATTTTCTTCTCCGTCATCGACTCTCTTCACTACGACAACTCTAATTCAATTAAGAGCTACTCGAATCTGATTGGTGCCACGTGGTTCAATTACTGTCTGCCAGGTGTAATATATTGATTGGTTCTTGCTAGGTCCTTCATTATCATTAGATCTAGAGGTTGGAACCTGGGTGTGGCCGATATTCGTTATCGGGCCCGACCATTAGGTTGTATGGGAACAACGACCTGACCATATCGTCATCTAGATGCTATGCGGAGTGGTACAAGCAATGGCGGTACAAGCATCGACGTCTCCTGGAAAGCATCCATTATCTCTACCGAACCGATCGAGGATTGGGATCCTGAGCAGTTTCGGCCCTTGTATCCAGCCGAATTTGGTCCGTCGTTGTTGCTAGACTTCATTCCCACCGAGGGGAACAAGGACTCGAAGAAAGGACTTCGATTTCGCAAGTCTTGGTCGAGTTTTTTAGTTTCCAATTAGATTTGTTTTTCAGCACAAGTATTGGGATGACGACCAATAACAAATGCGGGGAAAAAACTTATATGGGCAGCCTGTCCAAATAAATCTCTATGAACGAGTGGATATGAGTTTTAAGCGACAGAATATGGATAGAAAATGAATGGATATATATATATATCTATATTCATACTCATTCTTTTTCTATTCATGTTCATATCCATTTCTTTTCTATCCATGTTCAGTCGCTTAAAACCCATATCCACTCATTCATAGGTTTACTATTGGTCTCCAACAAGACCTGACGCTTTCTTTGATATGGACGAGAATATCATGTAATAATTGCTTTATGAGTAAAACTAATCTATGTCACAAAGTGTAGAGATAAAGTTTTTATATTTCACTTTAGTTGGTGAACTACCCTTTCTTCACTTTAGTTGAAGCTCCGTGGAATTCTCAGTTGGAGGTTTCTCTCAAAGTTGCGGTTAATCGATCTCGACTTATTTTGATTTGGAGCTAGTTCATTTGGTTCGAAAGGAACACTCGGGTCTTTAAAAACGAGACTGTAACTTTTCAGTTGTTGGCCGCTACGGCGGCAAATTTCTTTGAACTATGTTATTTTTTACTGTATTTTAGTTTTGCCTCTCTTCTTATATTCCTGTATTAGTTCATACCTCTTGAATAAAATGCAGGATTCTACTTTTCAAAAAAAAAATTTATATTTCACAAAGTACAAAGGTAAAAATGATTATCCCATGACATTTTTTGATTAATTGCCGTTATTTATTGGTCACATCAATTTTTTGTCTCAAAAAAGGCATCTCTCTCATATTTTTGTGACTTTAAAGGTAAAAATCAACAAAAAAAAGGATAAAACTGCCCTATTTCATAAAGGTCGAAGGTAAAAATCAAAGTTATTTTAAAAATTTGTATAAGAATGTCGTAAGTTAGTTTGCAGTAAGTTGTGGGTTTTGCCGAGTCGCCTTCCTTCAGTACTAGATGTTTACAGCATGATATTTTTGTCAGGTTTCTTTGATTATGTGGTCTGTTGTGTCCAGTTTTGTCATGGGTATTGGGTTTTTGTGAGTCTATTGCTTGTTATTTGGGATTTTTTCCCTCCTTTCGTATTAATATAAACTTGGCTTATCAAAAAAATAAAAAACCAAGGGAAGTAACTATGGCATACACATTAGACTTGGACATCAAACTATATATATATATATATATATATTGACTAAGTAGTGGGGCTATTGCCACAAGAGTTCCCCAAGAGTCTCCAATGGTCTTAACCAATGGAAGAGCCCAAACAGAGAACCATACAAACATTCATATTAACAGACAAAACATATAGTGCAATTAACAGCAAAATATATATATACTATAATAGATGTCCCTTATTTAGAGAAACAAGAAATAGAAAATATTTAGCACTTCTCTAATATATTTTATGTCAATCGCAATTAACGATGGCAATTCTCGACCGATCAATCGATCTCGACAAATAAATATAAAAAAATGTGTTTTTAATTTCCATATTCAAAGCCCATGGGTGGGTCATTAGCGTTATTGATAAGAGAAGAATAAAGTTCTTTTGTCTGGGACTGAAGCGTCATCTTCTAATGGGAAGTGTCTAGTTAGTTGGAATTCTATCAATTGTCCTCTTTAGGATGGAGGACTTGGTATGCTGGAGCTGCGGTCAAATAGTTTGGTAAGGCAAGGAGACGGGATATGGAAAGCGACTCAAGGCAGTGATATGTTCTGGGTGAGATTAATGGAAAGTTTGTATGGCAACTTTCGGTTGTGGTCTGACTCGATTTTCTCTCATCAGCTTCCCCATTATGGATCAACCTTAAGCATATGTTCAATGTGTTGAGCTATGGTATTTCTTTTATGGTTGGTGATGGCAAGAGAACCAGATTCTGGACTGATTGTTGGGTGAATGGAGCTTGCTTGACAGAGAAGTTCATCCTCTATTCTAGGGTTATTCATTGGGTCTACCCGACCAACTCAACCCGACCAAACCTATTTGGGTTGGGTCGGGTTGGGTAATCGAGTCGGGTACAATTTGACCAAACCCAAGCATAATCGGGTCAGGTCTCGGGTTTTAGAATTTGAAATTCGATGACCCGAGACCCGACTCGATGACCCGATTATTTATATTTTCTAATTATTTTTAGGACAATTAGACTAAAAAATCATAAGGTTTGCCGAAATTTTACGTTATACACAGGATTTCAAAATTCGTCTATAAATGCACAATCTTTACATCCGTTTATGGCATCTACCAAATCGTCAAGCATCGTCTCAACTTAGCTGACGTGGAGGTAAACAACGCTTGCGTGGCTGAGTAATTCATAAATACATATTTTAAAAAGAAAAATAACTATATATGACCCCACATTTTTCTCTTTCTTCTCTTCTTCCTCCCCACATTTCTCCTTCATCATTTTCCCAAATGCTATAATCTTTCTTCTTTTTCCTCTACACCTTTCTTCTTCTTTTTCTTACCAACTACCGCAACCTTTCTTCTTCTTCCCAACCGCTACAACATTTCTTCTTCTTCCTCCCCACCTTTCTTCTTCTTATTCTTCCCAACTGCTACAACCTTTCTTCTTCTTCTTCTTCTTCCCAACTACGTACTTTAACCTTTCTTCTTCCTAACTTTAAGTAGACTTAGCAAAGACGAAACCCAAACGAGCAGAAAATCCAACCTAACCAAACTGCCCTGCCCAGATTCGATCAACCGACTGGTCGATCGGAGGCATTTCGGTCGACCGAACATTGCCCAGAACGGGCAGAATGCTCTGGTCGCTCAGGCGGTCACTTAGTCGGTGGACCGACGATCGACCGAATAAGCGACCGGTGGGCTGTAACGAGCAAAAAATCGCCCGTTGAGAAGAGAGATCCCTCTCTTCTCTTCATGGCTTATAAACAAGAAGCTATCAGAGCCTTCCTGCATGATGTTGATCACCTCTAACATTCTTGAGCCATCTCTTGATCAATTCTAAGCTTTCATTGATCAAATCTTGTGAAAACTATAGCTTGAACCTTTTATCTCCTTGATTAAACCTTTACTTTATTGCTTCATCATCAAAGGCATCAAGAGGAAGCTAAAAATCTTATTGTGGAGCTAAGTAATTTATTATTTGATTTATTGCTTTATTTAGTGTTGTATTTTCTTATTTATTTCTTTGTATTTGAGTTTGTGTAAGACCTAGAGTGTGAGTCTTGAAATTAGATGGTACGTAGCCTTAGTGTTTGAGGTTTAAATCCACCGGTGTAACCGTAGTTTACTAGGATTAGTTGAGTTGTCCCTTAGGTTGAGGTATAAGAGTGATCTCGATAGGAATGCGAGATACTTCCGGGTGTGAAAGTGTCTTTGGTTTGAGAGCAGAAATTTTTCGATTGTAAAGTCCTCTTTGTAAGGAAAACGATATAATCTAGTAAACTTAGTTTGGAAATCCTAAGCGGGGTGCTTAGGTAGTGGAGTAGGCTGGGGCCGAACCACTATAAATCATTGTGTTAGCATTGATATTTTATTTGTGTTTATTGCTTCAGATTTATTGCTCCCGCTTGCTATTAATATCGTGCTTAGCCTAACTAATCAACAAATGATTAAAACAGAATTAGACAATAAGATTAGTTAACATACTATTCACCCCCCTCTAGTGTAGGCCATTTTACCAACACAACCTTTCTTCTTCTTCCACGGTGAAGAAGCGGAGCCCGGTGACTAGCACGGGATGCTGCTGGCTGCCAACACCATCGGTGTCTACCACGACCATTTCATCAACATCGAGCACTACACGTCGTGATCGACTACTGCGACCATGGCCTGGACCATCATAAGCCCATCCTTGAGGACCTTGGCGAAGGCGGAGTAGACGCCAGCGTTGACGAGGTAGTCGATCACGACGTGGTAGTGCTCTTGTCGATAGAGGAGACAAGAGACATCGGAGATGGAGTTGTCGATCTGGGTGGAGATCTTGGCAAAGGCGGCGGTTGAGATGATACTAAAGAGACGATGAACGAAGCTTCGATTGCGGCACTTGTCCATGAGGGCAAGGGCCTTGCCGAGAACTTGCTCAGTGTCGTCCATGATGCGGCGGACGGGGCGCTCATAGAGATCAGTGTGGGCAGCTTGGCAGAGGAGCATGGCAAGCTTGTCCGCGCACCCCTTGAGCTCCAAGCACTCTTATTTGTTCATTTGTGCATCGATTGCCCACTTGCTCACTTGGTCTGTAAGCAGCAATGGTGGAGCCGAGGAGCTATGTGACCCAAGAGCCGAGGAGCTTTGTTCATTTGTGCATTGATTGCCCACTTGCTATGTCAACATTATTCTTGTCTTGATCTTCAATTATTGTACTTCTTACAGATAAGCTAAAATGATGAGAGGTGAAGAATTTTTCAATTGAAAATAGAGTGCTGCAGCATAGTGCAATTATGTTCATATTGTATAGTAATCTAACGACATGAGCTGGCCAATCAATTTCGTAAATCTTAGTCACTAGTTTATTAAAATGCTTAAGCCCTGATATCTTATTGTATTTTATTCTTTTGCAGAGGATTATTTTAGTCATTTTTTTTTCTATTTATAATATTTTATAAAACTAAAATTCACATTTCTTTAGAGGATAAAATTTCATCAGACTTTAGTGATCAGAGCTTAAAATTCTAGGGAGGATATAAGTTAGGTGTTTACAATTTTATAATTTCTTTTGTCTCCATGTAAATGATTTATTTAATAAATATCACCTGATCGATTCACATTACATGTTTATACGTAAAACAAAATAATTAATTACGTGGATAAGATAACAATATATGAGTATATATGAATTCTATAGACATTAATGTTAACATGATATATATATATATACTTTTACTATAATATATTGAGAAAAGTGCTAAATATTTTCTCTAATGTCTTTTTCATTAATTGCATGACAAGTGTGCTAGTGGATAAAAATATACGGGTCCTGCTGCACTTCAAATTAAAAAAATATAAACACTTGGCATGCAATGAACGGAGAAAACATTAGAGAAAAAACAAAAACAGAAGATATTTCGCACTTCTCTAATATATTTTATGTCAATCACAATTAAGGCTGGCAATTCTCGACCGATCAATCGATCTCGACAAATAAATATAAAAAAACGTGTTTTTAATTTCCATATTCAAAGCCCATGGGTGGGTCATTAGTGTTATTGATATATAAGAGAAGAATAAAGTTCTTTTGTATGGGACTGAAGCGTCATCTTCTAATGGGAAGTGTCTAGTTAGTTGGAATTCTATCGATTGTCCTCTTTAGGATGGAGGACTTGGTATGCTGGAGCTGCGGTCACATAGTTTAGTAAGGTAAGGGGACAAGATATGGAAGGCTACTTAGGGCAGTGATATGTTCTGGGTGAGATTAATGGAAAGTTTGCATGGCAACTTTCGATTGTGGTCCGACTCGATTTTCTCTCATCAGGCTTCCACATTATGGATCAACCTTAAGCATATGTTCGATGTGTTGAGCTATGGTATTTAATTCTTTTATGGTTGGTGATGGCAAGTGAACCAGACCTCTGGACTGATTGTTGGGTTAATGGAGCTTGCCTGGCAGAGAAGTTCATCTCTCTATTCTAGGGTTGTTCATTGGGTCTACCCGATCCAATGAATCCGAGAACTCGATCCGACTGAACCTATTTGGGTTGGGTCGGGTCGGGTCGGATAATCGAGTCGGGTACAATTTGATCAAACCCAACCATATTCGGGTCGGGTCTCGGGTTTTAGAATTTGAAATTCGATGACCTGAGACACATTAATGCTGAATTCTATAACTATGCAAGAGTATATAAGAATTCTATAGACATTAATGTTAACATGATATATATGTATTTTCACGTACTAGAATATATTTCATTTCAAACTCCCAGTAACGCTGTCAAGAACATATATTTCATTTCAAACTCCCATTAGCACTGGCAGTTCTTGATAGATCAATCTTGACAAGTAGTGATATTTTTATAACTATTAAAATATTTCTCAAAACAATCATTTGAAATGAGGCTGATCAATCTCTGATATGGACAAAAATATCATGTAGTAATTGCTTTATTAGTAAAACTGATCTATGTCGCAAAGTGTAGAGATAAAGTTTTTATATTTCACTTTAGTTGGTGAGCTACCCTTGGTGAACTACCCTTTCTTCACTTTAGTTGAAGCTCCGTGGAATTTTCAGTTGGAGGTTTCTCTCAAAGTTGCGGTTAATCGATCTCGACTTGTTTTGATTTGGAGCTGGTTCATTTGCACTACTAGAATTGTGGTCATCAGCGACGGTTGATACCGTGGCTAAACCGTCGGTGATGAATATCTCGGTCGAGTTAAACCATGGCAAACGACCGTCGCTGATGTGTTCGTCTCAGATGTGTTGTGACGGCCACACACGGCCATCACACGTAATTATCAGCGACATCCTCGTGGACTGTCGCTGATTTAAAATCATTAGTGATGGCTATTTGAGCTGTCACTAATACCAACACATCAGCCTCGGCTTCGAGCCGACGGTGATACTATTAGCAACCGTGATATTTGGTCCTACCGAGGGCATCAACCATTTACAATAGGCTTTCAGCCACGGCTTAGTGACGATGGACCGTGGGTAAGCCGTGGCTAAAGGTGTATCCTATAACTGAAAATACTAAAAATTTTGTAAATTCATGTATACAATAATATATCAACTACAAATAATTTTCAATCACATATTACAATCAGAAAACATCATACACATGCATTAGAAACCAAACATACAAGTTTCATATAAATATCATCAATATTAGCCTCAAATCGGAGGCAAACAATTATCAAAATAACAACTCGTGCATCCAAGTTTCAAAATATATCTAAGTATCAAAATATAAACAAAAAATTCAATTAATCAAAATCTCACGATGGCGGTGGCGGCGGTGGAGTCGACAACGATTGGTCGGGAGCGTTGATTGGGTCGAGGAGGACGACGGCTGCGACATCATAGGTAGAAGGCCGGACTGAGACACAATCTGAGTGAGAAGTGTCTGCATGTTTTGGATTGTCTGTCTCAACTCGTCATTCGACCGTCTCTGCTCCTGCATCTGCTCCTCCATCATCAGCCTCTGCTCCTGCATCCTCTCCTCCATCACGTGCCTCTGCTCCTCCATCGCCTGTCTCTGTTGGGTGAGCTCCAATTCTATGACCGCTATTCGGCTCTGGTCCTACGCTCGGGATGACGAGGGCCGCTCACCCGCAGTCGGAGGGGTCGGTGCCCCAAGTGGCCCGAGCACGGCGTGTGCATGGCCACGGTCTGCAAAGCCATAAACACGGTCGTGCTTCTAGCCACCAGCGGTCTCCACCCAAGCTCCTGCGTCGAACTCCTCCGGTGTCCCTCCACGCTCGATCACAGTCCTCGAATAAGTTTCCTACACGTGTTTATATTTTATATATATATAAACTATAAATAAAAATTGTGTAAATCAAATAGACATATATAAATACGTACCATTATGATTGAGGCTCTACTATCAACGTAGTCCATCATTCCTCGTCGACGACGATGGGTGCGCTCAAACACCTCCATCATCGACGGGTGTTGGACGGTGCCGTCCTCCATCACGCACGTCTTACATTAGAAAACAAATACATTAGTATCATTATACAGAATATATATATTAATTAAAAGTAAGGAAATTATACATACCATACGACGCTCATGCACCGCAAAAGACACTGAGCCACCAGTGTGGCGCGCCCCCGTGCCGTCCCCCCTGGACATGCAATTTCTCAACGCAGTCTGGGAGACCTCCTGCCACTCTGGAGTGTCCCACCGCTCAACGAGCTGGTCCCACACGGGGCTAGGAATCCACTCAGGGGCGTGTCCCCGAGTTTGCCCTATCTGTGTGGCTCTCAGCCATCTCATCACGATCTGACGGACCTACTGAAGCAGCCCGTTATAGCGAACGCGGGCAACACGCTCCCATGCAGCCTCCACAAAAGTGGTCTGGTCCTCCGACCATGTATCATAACCTTACAAAAAAATATTATTATTACCGATGAATATTTAACATTAACATTAATTTTACATAGTGAGTTATGGTTAAGTTGAGAAAACTTCCAGATTCTCAAATGGATGTTTTGGTGAATTTTGGTTTTGATATATTTTGAGTTATCAAATTCCCATTTTAATAAAATGTTGAAAAGTATTTCATTAGAAAAAGAGAGTATTTAAATTATTTTCCATTAATTAGTACTCCGGGTTTTGAATTACAGTTGTTTTTTTTCCTTTCTTTTGACCTAGCAGCAGACTGCCTATTTGCCCAGATCCTATTAACATTTGACCAAAGTTTTTGTATAAGATAATTTATCTGGGTGAAATTAGAATGCAGTTCTGTTCATTTATTTTGCATGATTTTTACTCTACTGTCAAAAGGTGGACCAGTTCATATATTTTGCATGATTTTTACTCTACTGTCAAAAGGTTTTCATTTCTTTGAAGTTCCTTTGGTGGACCAATTCCCCATTTCTTTGTTCTTTTCAATTCATTACTCTACTGTTTACATGATTTATTTCTGTTCTATTTTGGTTTACGATTGTAGAATAAATAGTTGAATATGGGTGGCCACCGCAAACGAAGAGAAAATGTAGCTGAGTGGGCCCACATTGTAACTGAAGAATTTTTATAAATTTTGGCCGAGTACACAAGGCAACGTGGTACCACCAACTATGATAAGAAAAGTTGGGAGGAGATTAGTGATAAGTTGGAGGAAAAGTTTGGGGGCAAATTTGGGTTTGATAAGTGTAGACAAAAAAAATGTCGTCTTCATAGAACTTATCGATCTTTCAAAGAGCTAATTAATCATACCGGAGTAACTTGGAGTCCTGACACAAATATTATTGAAACTGATGAAACTGTTTGGAATCGGTCTTCGGTACGTCTTTTATTAGTAGTTTTTCTTGTTATGAGTCTTATGACGACAATGTACAAATAAAAAATTGTTGGTTCGCAGACTCTTGGAGATTCATTCAAAATGTTCGAAAATGGTCCACCTAAGTTTTATGACCTGATGGAATTATCATTTGCTAATCAGTCCGCAACGGGCCACTTAGCTTGTTCCTCTTCTCAAGTACCTTTGACCTCGGACGAAGAGCGTCGGGTTGAGAATGAGTTTAGAGATATAGGTCGAGAAAAACGACCATTGAGAGCACATGAGCATGAGGGGACAGATTCAAGTGGTGGTCCGGAACCCCTTTTGCGTAGGGTCTCCCCTAACATTCCATCGGGGTCATGTAGTGGTCGATCGAGGAAAAGAGGTAATCCATCTCAATGTTCGGCCCAAGCATTATCTGCTGCAACCGCACTAATAGATAAGTTGGGTGGAATCGCAGTTAATGAAACAAGTGTCACTGGTCCTCCTCAAGTAGTGCCCGAGTCACCCGCATCGTGTGTTTCAAGGCTGCAGAGTTTTGGCCTAGATAATCAAGTTAACAACCATGTTATAAATTTTCTAAGAAAAAATCCTGACGCTCGTAGTTTTTTTGCAGCTTTAGATGATGAAGGTGTTGTATCGTGGTGCATGGGAATATATAGCACCAATTTTATGTAAATATTTTAAACTAAAATGCTCTTAATGTGGGGTTGTACTAAATGCTCCTAACGTGGGGTTGTACTAAATACTCAACTATGTGGAGTTGTAATTGAACTTGTTAGTTTACTTTCAGTGGGTTGCTTTAGCATTAACTTCAACTTGTAGTTGCTGTAGAATTATTGAACTTGTATTAACTTGAACTTGTAGTTGATGTAGAATTCATACTGCACATTTTCAACTTGTTTCATATTGTTTGTTGCTAGAAAATATGCTTGAAAGTTCAATTTAATATGTAATTCTGTTGCTGGGATGATAGTTGCACATTTTTATGTTGTTTTGCTAAGATTAATAGTTGAATTACTCTGGCCAATTAATAGGATGATAGCTGTACATTTTCATGCTATTTTAGGCTAGAGTTAGTAGTATCCAGGTTGCTAAAATATGTTCGCATGTTAATCTGCACTTAAATTCTGATGTATAGATGCTGAAAAATTCTAGATTTTAGACATTCTTTGATGTTTGTTATTTCATCCTATGCCTACTGTTGAGTTTGTTATGTTAGTTTTTTCGCTGGTTTACACTCATCGCACCTATAGATGAAGGTGAAGAAGAAGTCAATCGTAATAGTGGCCTAGATTATTTAAGAAGAGACATAAATATGTTGGTGGCCAAAGTAGACAAACTTCAAGCTTTGGTCACGAAGGGGATAATCCTAGTGGTTGTCATTATGGTAGTTTTTATGTATAAATAGATTTAGATGCTAGATATTATTTAACTTGTATTTGAGCAATGTGTATATTTGACTTGAATTTTAATACTTTGTATGTTTGACTTGGACATTTGATTCATTTCTTCCACATGTATTATTTGATTTCATATTGGAAAGAAAATGGAGGCGATACCCAATCAATGGGTATGCGCACTTTCCTTCCTAATGCCGTAGATCAATATTGCCCATTATACTATATATGTTTTGTGTATGCTTATTGTGTATGCTTATATGATTGTATTTCTGGTTGTATTTCTATGAATGAGATAATGTGCATGCCATTTCTTATGTGGGCAATGAATTGGAGGCGATCATCAATTAATGATGGTGCGCATTTCCTTCATCGCCCAACATTTATATGAATCTTACGTTGCTGTTGGTGGCTGTTGTTGTTGGCTATTATTGCTCAATTCTATATCGATGTTGTTGACTGTTGTTGGTGGCTGTTATTGATCAATTCATGGCTATTGTTGCTCAGTTCATGGTTGAGTTTGAACCTTGCGGATGATTTTAGTGAACTGTTTCATGATTTAAGTAGTTGATTTCATTTCAATTTTAGTGAACTGCTACTTTATATTATTGTTGGTTCATGACTGAGCTTGAACCTTGCGGATGGTTTCAGTGAACTGTTTCTTTATGTTATTGTTGGTTCATGGCTGAGTTTGAACCATTTTTTGTTTATGTTATTGATACATCTGCTTCAGTGATTAGCTAATCAATAGTTATTAGGTTTTTGGATCTGCTGTTGACTTAGTTCATAGCTCTCTGTTGGATTTGTTGTTCACTAAGTTCATGGCCGAGTTGTTTATAGTAGTGCTAATTTGTTTCATGATTTAAGTAGTTGATTTCATTTCAATTTTAGTGAACTGCTACTTTCTGTTATTGTTGGTTCATGACTGAGTTTGAACCTTGCGGATGGTTTCAGTTAACTGTTTCTTTCTGTTATTATTGGTTCATGGCTGAGTTTGAACCTTGCGAATGATTTTAGTGAACTGCTACTTTCTCTTATTATTGGTTCATGGCTAAGTTTGAATAATTTTTGAACCATTTTTTGTTTATGTTATTGATGCATCTGCTTCAGTGATTAGCTAATCAATAGTGATTAGCTTTTTGGATCTACTGTTGACTTAGTTCATAGCTCTCTGTTGGATTTGTTGTTCACTAAGTTCATGGCTGAGTTGTTTACAGTAGTGCTGATTTGTTTCATGATTTAAGTAGTTGATTTCATTTCAATTTTAGTGAACTGCTACTTTTTGTTATTGTTGGTTCATGACTGAGTTTGAACCTTGCGGATGGTTTCAGTGAACTGTTTCTTTCTGTTATTGTTGGTTCATGGCTGAGTTTGAACCTTGCGGATGGTTTTGTTTATGTTTTTGATGCATCTGCTATAGTGATTAGCTTTTTGGATTTGTTGTTGACTTAGTTCATAGCCTTTTGTTGGATTTGTTGTTCACTAAGTTCATGACTGAGTTATTTACAGTAGTGTTGATTAGTTCATAGCTCTCAGTTGTCGGATTTGTTGTTGATCGAGTTCATGGCTGAGTTGTTATTTATACATGGTGAAATACTATTCTCTTTTGGTTTTACAATATGTCATGGTCAGGGCTGATTTGATTCATAATTTAAGTGTAATTTACGGTATGGTCAGGGCTGATTTGTTTCATAATTTAAGTAGTTGAATTCACTTCAATTTTAAAAGTATAGATTACAATGAGCTGCTACTTTGATTTTAAAGTGAACTGCTATATGTGAAGTTTTTTAAAAGTATAGATTACGCTGCTACTTTGATTTTAAAGTATAATTTGCATCAAGATATCAACCCTACATTAATAAAATGTATGACTTTTATTTTTAAATAATTAATTTTTAATTTAATTTGAAATAAATGTAAGACTATCAAAAAAAAAAAATCAGTTTGTTGATAAAACTATTTTGGTTTTATTTCAAGTTATATTTTTTTTTCATATATCAAAGTCATACATGGGGTTTAGAATTGAAGAAATCATCTCATTTTTTATTAGAGATGTGCAATATTCAAACAACCCTATATTTTATTCACTAACAAGATAATCTCGCAGCTAAAAATGAAGATGCGGCAAGAGGTGGTCAAGATTATTATTTCATATATCATTTTAAATTTGTAATTAATTGAAGATAAAAATTTGTTGTAGCATATGGAATATTTTTTTTCTTTATGTGTAATTTTTGTATATGACAATTGTTTTAATAAAATTTATTTGAGGGATTCTTTCTTATTAAAGTTTGTATCTGACTTGACATTTGATACAAGTATCATTCCAATTCAGTATCATTCTAATTCTTCAAATTGAGTTATACTTGATACTAGTTTCAATATCATTTTAAATGATTATAATAAAATTGAGAATTTTTTTAAACACCTCTCATTCATAAAAATATATATATATAATTAAAAATTATATTAATAAATATCTAATTAATTTTTTTTTAACTTTAAAATATTATATTAACTTAAATTAATATAAAAAATTGTATAATAAATATCTAATTAGATTTTTTATTAATTTAAAATATTATATTTAATATTTTTAAATGTTATAATATTGACAATGTACAAATAAATTATATAAAATATTTTAAAATTTAATTTAAAATATAATATTTATTTCGAAAACAAATTCGTTCTTTTGATAAACCAAACAAGTTTTCATATTCTCAACTGAAAAATACTCTTGAAAACCAACATTGTTTTGTATAACCAAACAAGTTTTGACAGTTTTCAATTTCATGAAAATATATTTTGTTTTCGTTAACCAAACGCGTTTCAAAAAACGAAAACATCAAAATAGAAAATCATTTTCGTTTTCTTCAAAATGAAAACACAAAACAATTTTCGCTAACCAAACGCACCCAGGGATCCAATTGACTCGAAAAAAAGTTGTGGGACCAATGTGAAAATTTCAAAAAAGTTTAGGGACCATTTTAGACCTTTTCCCTAAAGTTTTTATATTTCACTTTAGTTGGTGAGCTATCCTTGGTGAACTACCCTTTCTTCACTTTAGTTGAAGCTCCGTGGAATTCTCAGTTGGAGGTTTCTCTCAAAGTTGCGGTTAATCGATCTTGACTTATTTTGATTTGGAGCTAGTTCATTTGGTTCGAAAGGAACACTCGGGTCTTTAGAAACGAGACTGTAACTTTTCAGTTGTTGGCCGCTACGGCGGCAAATTTCTTTGAACTATGTTATTTTTTACTGTATTTTTTTTTTGCCTCTCTCCTTATATTCCTGTATTAGTTCATACCTCTGGAATGAAATGCAGGATTCTACTTTTCAAAAAAAGTTTTTATATTTCACAAAGTACAAAGGTAAAAATGATTATCACATGGCATTTTTTTATTAATTGTCGTTATTTATCAGTCACATCAATTTTTTGTCTCAAAAAAGGCATCTCTCTCATATTTTGCTGACTTCAAAGGTAAAAATCAACAAAAAAAAAAGGGATAAAACTGCCCTATTTCATAAAGGTCGAAGGTAAAAATCAAAGTTACTTTAGAAATTCGTATAAGAATGCCGTAAGTTAGTTTGCAGTAAGTTGCGGGTTTTGCCGAGTTGCCTTCCTTCTGTCCTAGATGTTTACAACATGATATTTTTGTTAGGTTTCTTTGATTATGTGGTCTGTTGTGTCCAGTTTTGTCATGGGTATTGTGTTTTTTTTAGTCTGCTGCTTGTTATTTGGGACTTTTTCCCTCCTTTCCTATTAATATAAACTTAGATTATCAAAAAAAAAAAAAAAACCAAGGGAAGTAACTGTGGCATAATACACATTAGACTTGGACATCAAACTATATATATATTTTTTGAATAAGTAGTGAGGCTATTGCCACAAGAGTTCCCCAAGAGTCTCCAATGGTCTTAACTCTTAACCAATGGAAGAGCCCAAGCAGAGAACCATACAAACATTCATATTAACAGACAAAACATATAGTGCAATTAACAGCAAAATATTTATATATACTATAACAGATGTCCCTTATTTAGGATATATAGTGCAATTAACAGAGAAAACATTCATTAATTCACATAGCTGATAACCAGTACTTCTCAATAAGTAATTCTTGTTTAACGGTCCTCTGTGCAAACAGCAAAAGTCCCATGTTTCGTTCAACTTGAGAAACCTTAGTGACCCAGTAAGGAGTACCATTTGGTTGGTCCAACTGAATTGGCTCAGAAAGAACTCCATTAACAGAATTAATCATTCCTCTGGATATCTTTTCCCAGTTATATATTCTGATAGCTAATTATTGTAGCCGTTGGTCGGATTCTTTGGTAGAAATTATCGTTAACCGCTCGTTCGATTATGGTAAATCTTCCCGCCTCTGAAACCATCCCGATAATTGTCACAATGGCAGGTGTAATATCCACTCCAGACTGACCATATTTAGGTAATTTAACAACTGCATCACTTAGTGCTTGTATGCCTAGATCCACATTGGCTCTATTAGGCAAATTTGTGTATGAACTACCAAATGAGAGGACGGTCTGCTTTGTGCCTGAGAAAAGCACAGTTTTTAAGCTCTGAAAATCGTTGAAGAAATAGGAATTTGTGTTAATTTTGTAAGCCACAAAATATTTTTTTTGAAGAATGAAACCTGCATTCCATTCAAGAGAAGTGAAGGGGTACAGGTGTAGGGGGGAGGGGAGAGTTAAAGTAACAAGTAAAAATTAAATACATTAGAATGAACATAAGTCAAAGAAATTCGCTGCCGAAGCCGCCAGCACTTGGGAGGTCAACATCTCATTCCTGAACACCCTTGAGTTTCGCTCGAACCAAATGAACCAGCTCCAAATTAGAATTAGCCGACATCGAGAATAGCCACTTTAGGAGAGAACCCGACCAAGGAGCTCCAAGGGGCTTCCGCCAAGGGGAAAGAAAGGAGATCCCCTCAAGGAAAGAAAACTACTCCAACCTTCGCAGCTAAATGGACAAGAACAAAAAATATGATCATGAGACTCCACTCCATCAGCACATAGCAAGCACGAAAGGTCCGTAGTGACACCCCAGCGAGCAAGGCGATCCCGTGTAAGGAGCCTTCCTCTCAGTCTAGTCCACCTGAAAATTGAAACCTTTGGTGGTAAATTACACTTCCAAAGGAATCGATGAAAGCGATCAGTCACTCCCCTATAAGTAAGTATGTGATAAAGGCTACTAGTTGTGAAATTACCCTCTTTGGTCCACTTCCATCCAAACAGATCATCTCCATATGAGTTTTTGATCGACTCTAAATCTCTAGCCAAGGAGAGTAGTCTCTGTCCATCCACCAGCTCTGAGAAAGATATATCCCAGCCCACACATGCATTTGAATTGCTAAGGATCATAGCATCCGAGATAAAGCACCCAGGATTGGTCGCTCGACAAAAGAGTGAAGGGTACTTATCCGCCAAGCAAACACCGGAAAGCCAATGATCAGTCTATAACTTGACTTTTCTTCCTTGCCCCACCCTAATCCGAATACCCGGAATAATAAGATCAAAGAACTTACAATTAAAGAACTCTCTAAATTGGAGAGGCATTTCTGGTGAGGAAGCTGCCAATACTCCATCCTCTGAAGTCTCCATACAAGCCAATAAGAATATCAATCCAAAATAGTTTCCCTCCAACATAAAGCTTCCAAAGCCAAGATCCAAGCCTAGCAATATTATGTCCATC
Organism: Canna indica; assembly: GCA_034359265.1. Lineage (NCBI taxonomy): Eukaryota > Viridiplantae > Streptophyta > Magnoliopsida > Zingiberales > Cannaceae > Canna > Canna indica. The sequence goes on from CP136891.1 coordinate 3,719,698, forward strand.
AATATCAAGAATACCCAATCCACCCTCCTTCTTTGAGCAGGTGAGTGCCTTCCAACCAATTAGGCACTTTCCCCTCGGAGAGATATTATCCACACCGACCCAAAAGAAATTACGATGTCTGCGGTCTATTCTTTTAATGACCCATTTCGGAGCTCTAAATAAGGAAAGCAAATATCCGGTGGAAGAAGTGATGACACTGTTGATAAGAGTAAGCCTTCCCGCTCGTAAAAGGAGCCTCCCATTCCACGAGCTCAATCTAGAGTCCAAAGAGGATAGCAGATTAAGCCAATCATCTTTTTGTAATCGACCAGCCCTAAGGGGAAGCCCCAAATATCTCAAAGGAAAAGTTGCCACCTTGCACCCTATCTCCAAGGCCAGTCGACTATTAAGAGCAGGATTAGGTCTTAAGCACAAGATACTTGACTTGGTCAAGTTTACTTTCAGCCCTGCCGCCATTTCAAAGCACTTAAGCAGGAGGAGCATATTTCTAAGACTCGATCCATCATTCTTGCAAAAGAGAATTAGATCGTCAGCGAACATAAAGTGAGATATTCCCCCATCAATCTTGTGATTTAGAACTCCCCTAATGAGGTCATTACGACCCGCTAGATCAAGAAGCCGAGAGAAGCAGTCCATGGCCAAGTTGAAAATAAATGGAGAAAGCGGGTTCCCCTGACGAACTCCACGACGATGCCTAAAGAAGGTACCCGTGGTTCCATTTGTGATAAGAGCAGAGTCTGTGTCAAGAATAAAAGAAATCCATTCACACCATAAGGAGGGGAAGCCCCGTGACATCAACATATCCCTAATGAACGGCCATCCAAGAGAGTCAAAAGCTTTCTCATAATCAACTTTGAATAGAATGTCATCCTCACCAAAATGCTTGCACGCCTAAATTGTCTCATGAACACCCATGAAGCAGTCTAAAGTACTGCGACCTTTCATGTATGCAAATTGCTTCTCACTAATCAAATGTCCCATAGCTGGTTTTAGCCGCCTAGCTAGGACTCTTGAAAATACGGATAATGCTATGCTCCAAACTTATTGGCCTGAAGTCTTGAACCTCAGCCGCACCTTCCTTTTTAGGAATAAGAACAATATGTCCAGTGTTGAAACGACGCAAAATGGAAGGATTAAGAAAATTTTCATTGAAGATTTGAAGAATATCGCCTTTGATAGTATCCCAATATACTTTGAAGAATTCCGGAGGCAATCCATCCGGTCCGGGGGCCTTATAAGAGCCCATATCAGACACAGCAACCTTGATTTCCTCTAGGCTAAAAGGAGAGTCCAGTGAGTGGGGATCCGGAATGGTTGGCATGTTCAAGAGATCCCAATTGATCCTGAGCATAGGAGACCTCCTTCTCCCAAGCAATTGAGTATAATAGGAACGAAACATGTCAGCCATTTTATTAATATCTGTCACTTCTCCAAAATCAGAATTCAAATGATGAATCCAATTTAGTTTCCTTCTTAGCGTAGCCCATTGATGAAAATACCGTGTATTAAGATCCCCATTCTTAATCCACCTGCGTTTGGCCCTTTGTCTCCAAAACAAGTCCTCCTCTTTGTAAATAGCATCGAGTTTGCCTTTCAAGTCCTTGAGATTTGAGAGTTCTAAATCTGAAAGAGTCATGTTCTGAGCTTTGCAATTTAGCTCCTCAATGCCGGCTTCAATGTTTCTTTTCCCAGCCGCACGCTCCCTCTTCATTTGCTTGGCCCAAATGTTAATGTTTCGGCGGAGAATCTTCCATCTTCGGATCCATCTAGTGGTAGCTGATTCCTCTCTAGGGGGTTCATTCCACATTGATTGAATCATGCTACGGAAACCATCATTATGAAGCCAAAATAACTCAAGTCGAAAATTCCTGATGTGAGAATGAAGTGGAAGAGCAGCCTGGAAGATAAGAGCATTATGATCGGAAAGCCGGCGTTCCCCTCCAATCACCATAGCCGACGGCAAGGAAGTAAAGGTGGAGGAGGAAATTAGAATGCGATCCAATTTCGCCAAGCTTGGTGGACGCTGATTGTTAGACCAAGTGAAAGCCTTGCCTTTGATAGGAAGATCAAGCAAGTCATGGTCCGCAATGAGCTGTGAGAGGGCCGTGGAGTCGTGAACGGACCCAGAACAGTTGTGACGCTCATGCAAAAATCTAGTGACATTAAAATTGCCACCAATAATTATTCTATCATCCGAGGAAGCAAGCAAGTTCTCAAGTTCAGAGAAAAATTCCTGTCAGCCAACTCTTCTAGGAGGGCCATAGATATTGACAAAAGTGTAAGTCAATTTGGAGCGTTTAAGCTCTAATTTTGCCATCAGTAAATAGTTGCCAACATGTCTATGAACAGTGCTCCAAATTGATTCATCCCAAATGAGTAAAAGTCCACCTGCTAATCCACAAGAATCCTTAGCAGTAAAAGCAGGAGAGAGGAAACCAGAACAGGAAATAGAAGCAGCCTTTGTTTCATAGAGAGCAATAACAGAGCACCTTAGTTCCCGACAATAATTTTTAACCATAAATCTCTTAGTCAAACGACACAGGCCCCTAACATTCCAGAATAATGCTCCAAAATTTTGTGAGTTCATGAGGAAAACATATTAGCAACACATCAAACAGAAGCATAGGAAAATATTCAAACTGCATTGCCTGACTGGAAGCCAGACAGAGCAGCCTCAATCATATATGAAGATTCATCATATTTAAATCCAATGGATTCTACCTGCTCACGAATTGAAAGGAATGAGAGCGAACGAGCTGCATCGGAGAAGGAGAGACCAAGCGAAGAAGATGAAGAAGAGTTTTCGACATCTGGATTCCGAGCCGTGAGCTCCTCCGCTGCACTCTGATCTCCATTAATCGCCGCCTTTCGAATCAACGCTCGGCGGAGGCTACCTCCCTGGAAGGATGTCACCATGCGCAGCCTGTTACTTCTTCTCACAGCCGAAAGAACAAAGCAAGGTCTTCGTCTTCGGTAAGTAATTGTTGTTGATCCGTTCGAGGACCCGAAACGAGAGGGAAGAGGATCGTTCAAGACGAGAGGGGCAACATCCGGAGAAAATGAGATCCGGTCGTCAGAAGTATTCGCCCGATTAGTGAGATCCGCATTTGGGTCAACAACCTGCTTTAGTATCCCATAAAATATAGGTTCTCCACTTTGATAGCCATGGTGACAGTGACTCCTTGAGCTTTGACATCCACTAAAAGATAATCTAAGTTGCTTGGAATTGTGGATCCCTTGCACAAAACTGCTACTCCATTGATGGCATCATTACTTTCCACTTCTTTTCTGAAATTAGAAAGGAATGCTGAGTAGAGCTTAGCCGAAGTCGTTGCATCAACATCAAAAGTCAAGGTGTTGAAACTAAGTGGTGCTGTGAGATTATAATGAATTGCATTAGTATATATTGAGCTTGTAGGGCAGACTTTGGTTGCTGATTCTACTGTGTTAAAGCTACTCAAGCAGAACCATGTTGCCACCACCACAATCCACACCTCCATTTTTGCACTTCAATTCCACCTGCCAATATTTACCAAACGAAATTAGGATCAAACCTAACTTTATATTATGCATTAGTTATTTATAAAGAAAACCATTTGCAATGAAATCAAGATTGTACAAGCCATTATAATTTACAAAGAGCCCAATATTATATTGTTGTCGGGGGCAGAACCAGAATATTATGTACGTTTGGGGGGCAAAAAATTAAATTTTACCTATAATATAAATGAAATTACAATATAAATATATGTAATATAAGTGATTAACACTAGTACAATTAAATGAATGCATATGCTATTTAGTAATACACTAATACACTCGGGTCTTTAGAATTGAGACTATAACTTTTTAGTTGTTGGCCGCTACGGCGGCAAATTTCTTTGAACAATGTTGTTTTTTACTGTATTTTTTTTTTGCCTCTCTCGCTCCTTATATTCCTGTATCAGTTCATACCTCTTGAATGAAATGCGGGATTCTTCTTTTCAAAAAAAATGTTTATATTTCTCAAAGTACAAAGGTAAAAATGGTTATCACATGGCATTTTTTTATTAATTGTCGTTATTTATCGGTCACATCGGTTTTTTGTCTCAAAAAAAGGCATCTCTCTCATATTTTGCTGACTTTAAAGGTAAAAAAAAGAGAGGATAAAACTGCCCTAGTTCATAGAGGTCAAAGGTAAAAATCAAAGTTTTTTTAGAAATTCATATAAGAATGTCGTAAGTTAGTTTCCAGTAAGTTGTGGGTTTTGCCGAGTCGCCTTCCTTCAGTACTAGATGTTTACAGCATGATATTTTTGTCAGGTTTCTTTGATTATGTGGTCTGTTGTGTCCAGTTTTGTCATGGGTATTGGGTTTTTGTGAGTCTATTGCTTGTTATTTGGGATTTTTTCCCTCCTTTCGTATTAATATAAACTTGGCTTATCAAAAAAATAAAAAACCAAGGGAAGTAACTATGGCATACACATTAGACTTGGACATCAAACTATATATATATTTTTTGACTAAGTAGTGGGGCTATTGCCACAAGAGTTCCCCAAGAGTCTCCAATGGTCTTAACCAATGGAAGAGCCCAAACAGAGAACCATACAAACATTCATATTAACAGACAAACCATATAGTGCAATTAACAGCAAAATATATATATACTATAATAGATGTCCCTTATTTAGGATATATAGTGCAATTAACAGAGAAAACATTCATTAATTCACATAGCTGATGACCAGTACTTCTCAATAAGTAATTCTTGCTTAACGGTCCTCTGTGCAAACAGCAAAAGTCCCATGTTTCGTTCAACTTGAGAAACCTTAGTGACCCAGTAAGGTGTACCATTTGGTTGGTCCAATTGAATTGGCTCAGAAAGAACTCCATTAACAGAATTAATCATTCCTCTGGATATCTTTTCCCAGTTATTCTGATAGCTAATTATTGTAGCCGTTGGTCGGATTCTTTGGTAGAAATTATCGTTAACCGCTCGTTCGATTAAGGTAAATCTTCCCGCCTCTGAAACCATCCCGATAATTGTCACAATGGCAGGTGTAATATCCACTCCAGACTGACCATATTTAGGTAATTTAACAACTGCATCACTTAGTGCTTGTATGCCTAGATCCACATTGGCTCTATTAGGCAAATTTGTGTATGAACTACCAAATGAGAGGACGGTCTGCTTTGTGCCTGAGAAAAGCACAGTTTTTAAGCTCTGAAAATCGTTGAAGAAATAGGAATTTGTGTTAATTTTGTAAGCCACAAAATATAGGTTCTCCACTTTGATAGCCATGGTGACAGTGACTCCTTGAGCTTTGACATCCACTAAAAGATAATCTAAGTTGCTTGGAATTGTGGATCCCTTGCACAAAACTGCTACTCCATTGATGGCATCATTACTTTCCACTTCTTTTCTGAAATTAGAAAGGAATGCTGAGTAGAGCTTAGCCGAAGTCGTCGCATCGACATCGAAAGTCATGGTGTTGAAACGGAGTGGTGCTGTGAGATTATAATGAATAGCATTGGTATATATTGAGCTTGTAGGGCAGACTTTGGTTGCTGATTCTACTGTGTTAAAGCTACTCAAGCAGAACCATGTTGCCACCACCACAATCCACACCTCCATTTTTGCACTTCAATTCCACCTGCCAATATTTACTAAACAAAATTAGGATTAAACCTAACTTTATATTATGCATTAGTTATTTATAAAGAAAACCATTTGCAATGAAATCAAGATTGTACAAGCCACTATAATTTACAAAGAGCACTATATTATATTGTTGTCAGGGCAGAACCAGAATATTCTGTAAGTTTGGGGGGCGAAAAATTAAATTTTACCTTTAATATAAATGAAATTACAATATAAATATATGTAATATAAGTGATTAACACTAGTACAATTAAATGAATGCATATGCTATTTAATTAAATTTTTAGGTATTATTTTGAGGGCTATAGCTAATTTTTTGAAAGAAAAAAAATTTGCACAAATATTGAATTTTAAAGTAATATAATTGTATTTTAAGAAATATAACTGTGTATAAATAAATAACTGTCTCTGCTGATGTGACAGGGAAGATAATCTCTGCCATCCTGAATTGCATCAGCATGAAGTAGCTTCTACTACTGCGGCTGAGTTGTTATCCTTGTTAGCAATTATAGAACAAGAACAGTGAAGAACTACAAGCAACAATGAGAATTTATTTATGAACTAATTCAAGAGCAAGGAAAGTGGAGGTTCGATCAATTGATTAATATGTGAATAAGGAATATATAAATTTAAGTTTCCAAAAAACCATAGAATATCATATATGTGCTGAGAAAAGATTTTTTTTATTTTTTATTTTTAAACAAAAATAAAAAGTCACGCTAAGTGATTACTTTATCTTCTGCTTTTATAGAAGATTTGGAACGCTTGGATGAAGGGTTACTTTTGTCTTGTTTCTTTCTCTTTTTTCTTATCTATATTCAAGAGTGCCATGTGGCACTCTCACAATTGAGTATGGATCTCTCTCTTTTTTTCACATTTTCTTCTTTTTTTAAAAAAATAATTTCTCTCTATTATCTCTCTTTTATTTATAACTTTTTCTCATATATGGTATTCAACTCAAATTACTTTCTTTCTTATCTCTCTGGCCTATTGGTTATCCGGCCATAAGATCGGATCAGACCTACATCCCTTGGCCTAACACGATAATGGATGACCCAAGTATGATTTTATCAGACTAGTACAAAATTATCAGACCTAGACACAAATATGTAAGTTGCAAGTGTAATTGCAACTTCTATTTGCGACCAATCGAACGCTTGCAAATAAAAATTGCAACTCTACTTGCGGACAGTCAAACAGTAGACTGCAAATTTTAATTTATGGGCATTGTATCTTTGCATGCAAATACTTTGTGCAGCATTTGTACTTGCAGAAAATAAAACACCTTTATGAAATATCAAAATATTGAAGCATGCATCTTTTTTTGACTAGATCCTGCCAAAATTAAGAATGGACCACTTCCACAAATTTGAAAGACATAGTAATCCATTAAAATTTGAAAAGGCAAAAGACAGAAGAAAATTAAAGAAAGAATAAATATGCACATTTTTTTCATGATGATAGAGACTTCATTCACTCACAACCTTCTTCTGAAGATATGGAAAGGGAGATGAAAAAGCCAATTGGAATCATGCATTGGAAAGTAATTTCTTCACTTCCGAAAGTCACTTCTCAGATTAGATGAAGTACTTGCCTAAAATTACTATAGATGCATGCAAGTATATAAAGATTTCATTTACTTACAGATGAGAGAGCAAGCGAGGAATAGAGTAGAGATGGTTTTTAGAATCACATTTCTTCTGCTTTTATAGAAGATCAGGAGCGAGGGCAATATCTTATTGTATTTTAATAAATGTATATGTGTTTATTATTCTTGTCTTGATCTTCAATTATTGTACTTCTTACAGATAAGCTAAAATGATGAGAGGTGAAGAATTTTTCAATTGAAAATAGAGTGCTGCAGCATAGTGTAATTATGTTCATATTGTATAGTAATCTAACAACATGAGCTGGCCAATCAATTTCGTAAATCTTAGTCACTAGTTTATTAAAATACTTAAGCCCCGATATCTTATTGTATTTTATTCTTTTGCAGATGATTATTTTAGTCATTTTTTTTCTATTTATAATATTTTATAAAACTAAAATTCACGTTTCCTTAGAGGATAAAATTTCATCCGACTTCAGTGATCAGAGCTTAAAATTCTAGGGAGGATATGAGTTAGGTGTTTACAATTTTATAATTTCTTTTGTCTCCATGTAAATGATTTATTTAATAAATATCACCTGATCGATTCACATTACATGTTTATACGTAAAACAAAATAATTAATTCCGTGGATAAGATAACAATATATGAGTATATTTGAATTCTATAGGCGTTAATGTTAACATGATATATATGTACTTTTGGATATATATATATATTGAGAAAAGTGCTAAATATTTTATCTTTATTATTTTCTCTAATGTCTTTTTCATTCATTGCATGACAAGTGTGCTAGTGGATAAAAATATACGGGTCCTGTTGCACTTCAAATTAAAAAGATATAAACACTTGGCATGCAATGAACGGAGGAAACATTAGAGAGAAACAAGAAATAGAAAATATTTAGCACTTCTCTAATATATTTTATGTCAATCGCAATTAACGATGGCAATTCTCGACCGATCAATCGATCTCGACAAATAAATATAAAAAAATGTGTTTTTAATTTCCATATTCAAAGCCCATGGGTGGGTCATTAGCGTTATTGATAAGAGAAGAATAAAGTTCTTTTGTCTGGGGACTGAAGCGTCATCTTCTAATGGGAAGTGTCTAGTTAGTTGGAATTCTATCAATTGTCCTCTTTCGGATGGAGGACTTGGTATGCTGGAGCTGCGGTCAAATAGTTTGGTAAGGCAAGGAGACGGGATATGGAAAGCGACTCAAGGCAGTGATATGTTCTGGGTGAGATTAATGGAAAGTTTGTATGGCAACTTTCGGTTGTGGTCTGACTCGATTTTCTCTCATCAGCTTCCCCATTATGGATCAACCTTAAGCATATGTTCAATGTGTTGAGCTATGGTATTTCTTTTATGGTTGGTGATGGCAAGAGAACCAGATTCTGGACTGATTGTTGGGTGAATGGAGCTTGCTTGACAGAGAAGTTCATCCTCTATTCTAGGGTTATTCATTGGGTCTACCCGACCCAATGAACCCGAGAACTCAACCCGACCAAACCTATTTGGGTTGGGTCGGGTCGGGTAATCGAGTCAGGTACAATTTGATCAAACCCAAGCATAATTGGGTCAGCACTACTACAAACTTGGTCTTCAGCAACGGCTATCAGCAACGGCCGCTCAAGCCGTTGCTATTTGCAACGGTGTTCTTACGGCCGCTCGAGCCGTTGCAGATATATGTATCTGCAATGGCTTTGTAACGGACAACCGAGCCGTTGCGGATTATTTTAATTATCAGCAACGGCTTTCTGACGGAAAGGCGAGCCGTTGCTGATTATTTAATCTTCAGCAACGGCTTACTAACGGATAAGTGAGCCGTTGCTGATGATAACTTATCAGCAACGGCTTTCTAACGGGCGAGTGAGCCGTTGCTGATAAGTTTATATAGGGCACGCTCTCGCGCCCGACCCTTCTTCCTCCCGCTTCTGCCGCCGCCGCCCCTGCCGACCTTCGCCGCTGCTGCCGTTGCTGCCGACGCCGACGCCTCTCGCCGACGCCTCTCGCCGCCGCGCCGCTGCCGCTGCTGCCGGTATGTTGATCGGCCGGAGATGTTAAAATCCGACCGAAACCCTATTTCTAGGGTTTCGGCCGGCGGTGGTCGGCCTATGGCCGCCGCCGGACCTTCTACAGTGGCCGGACAGTGTGTCCGGCCACTGTACGCCGGCGCCGGAGGGTGGACTCCGACGCCGGAATATATATATATATATATATATATTATTGTTTTGAAATTGTTAATTAATTAATTTATAAATATTAATTAATTGTTTAGATTAATTGTTTAATTTGTTAGATTAATTATTAGGGTTTAGATTAATTTCGGACGTGCGCCGGAATCGTCCAATTCGGACTCGCGCCGGAATCGTCCACTTCGGACGCGCGCCGGAATCGTCCAATTCGGACTCGCGCCGGAATCGTCCACTTCGGACGCGCGCCGAAATCGTCCAATTCGGACTCGCGCCGGAATCGTCCACTTCGGACTCGCGCCGGAATCGTCCACTTCGGACACGCGCCGAAATCGTCCAATATGGACTCGAACTGTCTCGAAACATTTAGAAAATAATCATCCATCCGACGAGTTGATATGTTTCACGTACGCATCGACGAATCGGATTTGATTTAGCAAAACCTTAGATCCGTTCGGGGATTGTATGTTCGTGTAAAAGAAGTATATGATCTTTTATACGACGTACAATTCTTGAATTGTCCCTGATTGGACAATTTGGGAATATAGTTATTTGTACTGCACTTACGTTTTTATTTTAACTGTTAACTAATTATTCTAAAATTCGGCAACATCTCTCTTGTTCTCCGATACGCGCCCAGATGATATGCGTATTCGGAGAACTGTAGGGAGATGCTGTCGAAATTTAGAATAATTAGTTAACAGTTAAAATAAAAAAGTAAGTGCAGTACGAATAACATAAATTCCGAATGGAATAGGACAATCTCACCTAAAGACATTAACCAAAGAAATTGTCATTGATTGACAGAATCATAATATAATATTAAAATTTATTTTTGTTGTGCAGGTTCGAGCAAGAAGAAGTGCCGAGGAGCATTTCTTCTACTATTCGACGATACATGCACGGGGCATGGCCTACGTGGTCTCACGTGCCTAGCGAGCACGTCGACATGTTATGGCGCGAGTTTGAGGCACGTATTATTTTTTTTTTTACATGCATGATGATATATTAAGAATTGGTACTGATATTATTATTTTGCAGGCTCGCTATACATGGGCCGAGGACCAGAGGTCCTTCATTTACGCTGCCTGGGAGTCTATTTCCCGGGCAAGGTACAACGGGCAGCTGGGGCAGGCTCGGTCCCGAGCGATGGCCCGAGCTGGGACCACTAACATCGCGGAGACTCGGGGATACGGCCCCAGTTGGATTACTCCGGATATATGGGACCAGCTCGTGGGGATATGGTCGACGGATCGATGGCAGGAGGTTTCTCAGAATACGGCTAGAAATCGCATGTCGGGGGGAGCAGCGCGTCACACCGGCGGCTCTGTTGCATTTGCAGTGTACGCGAACCGTATGGTAAGTATATCTTTTAATTATATATTTTATTTGTTACTATGTGTACTAATTAATGTATTTGTTTTGTAAATGTAGACGACGGTGTCGGATGACGGGAGTGTCCAGCGACCCTCCCCGATGGCGGTGTTTGAGCGGACTCACCGTCGAGCACATGGGACGGGGGAGTACATCGACAACCGCGCGGCACACATTATGGTAATTATATATTTGTTTAAATTATTCATTATATATTTATAATTTAAGTTTTATGATAAATATTAAACAAAAAATCAAACTCGAGTAGGAGATGTACAGCCAGAGGGTGGTGCAGCGCGGGGGTACCCCCGAGGACTTTGACGCAGCATCGTGGGTCGAGGCCGCAGGTGGCTGGGACCATGGCCGCGTATATGGCTTCGCAGATAGTGGTCATGCGCGAGCCGTGCTAGGGCCACTTGGGGCACCGACCTCTCCGGTCGCTGGTGAGCGGCCGTCCACCTCTAGATCCAGTTATGATCATAGTAGCAGAATAAGGACTCTAGAGGAGACGGTCGCGCGTCAGACTCAGATGATGGAGGAGATGCATGCTATGCTACGCAACATGTCAGGTCATCCCGCAGCAGACATCTCTTCGGCATCATCTAATCCATCGTCCTCGAGTCAGTCCACGCCGGTGTACACTCAAGCACTCCAGACCCCGCCATATGATCCAGGCCATCCTCCATCGTCATCGTGAGATTTTGTTTATATTGACTTTGTTACTGAGATATTGAACTTGTTTAATTTATATTGACTATGTTACTGAGATGTTGATACTTCAATTTTACATTTGAATTGTGTTTATACTATCGTGGATAATTATGAATATAAATATAATTGTTTTGATGTATATCTTGGTGTGTTTGTGATGTGTAAATGAATGTGTATGAGATGTTTGTGATGTGTGAATGAATGTGTGTATGAGGGTATGGGTGTGTGAGTTATGTATCAGATAAATGTATCAATGGAAATTTGAAATTTGAAAATTTTCAGGTGACAGGTGTGGGTCATCAGCAACGGCTTTCCCACGGCCGTCCGTGGGAAAGCCGTTGCTAAAAGTGTATCGACAACCATTGCTGATGACCTACAGCAACGGCTTAGCGACGGAGTTTTACTAACGGCGTTGCTACGGACTCGAGGCCGTTGCTATTAATGTTATCAGCAACGGCTCCGGGTCCGTGGTAAAACCGTTGCTGATAATATTTTTAGCGACGGCCCAGCGGCTGTTGCTGATAATGTTTAGAGCGACGGCCCGAGCGGCCGTTGCTGATCCGTTGCTAAGTCATCAGCAACGCGACTTTCTTTCACAGCGCTATTGCAACGGCTCAGCCGTTGTTGATGCTCTTCAGCAACGGCGCAGCAACGGCATCAGCCGTTGCTGATGACCATTTTTCTAGTAGTGCAGGTCTCGGGTTTTAGAATTTGAAATTCGATGACCCGAGACCCGACTCGATGATCCGATTATTTATATTTTCTAATTATTTTTAGGACAATTAGACTAAAAAATCATAAGGTTTGTCGAAATTTTACGTTATACACAGGATTTCAAAATTCGTCTATAAATGCACAACCTTTACATCCGTTTATAGCATCTACCAAATCGTCAAGCATCGTCTCAACTTAGCTGACGTGAAGGTAAACAACGCTTGCGTGGCTGAGTAATTCATAAATACATATTTTAAAAAGAAAAATAACTATATATGACCCCACATTTTTCTCTTTCTTCTCTTCTTCCTCCCCACATTTCTCCTTCATCATTTTCCCAAATGCTATAATCTTTCTTCTTTTTCCTCTACACCTTTCTTCTTCTTTTTCTTACCAACTACCGCAACCTTTCTTCTTCTTCCCAACCGCTACAACATTTCTTCTTCTTCCTCCCCACCTTTCTTCTTCTTATTCTTCCCAACTGCTACAACCTTTCTTCTTCTTATTCTTCCCAACTGCTACTACTACTTCTTCTTCTTCTTCTTCTTCTTCTTCCCAACTACTTTAACCTTTCTTCTTCTTCCTAATTTTAAGTAGACTTAGCAAAGACGAAACCCATACGAGCAGAAAATCCAACCTAACCAAACTGTCCTGCCCAGATTCGATCAACCGACAGGTCGATCGGAGGCATTTGTGCATTATTCTTGTCTTGATCTTCAATTATTGTACTTCTTACAGATAAGCTAAAATGATGAGAGGTGAAGAATTTTTCAATTGAAAATAGAGTGCTGCAGCATAGTGCAATTTTGTTCATATTGTATAGTAATCTAACAACAAGAGCTGGCCAATCAATTTCGTAAATCTTAGTCACTAGTTTATTAAAATGCTTAAGCCCTGATATCTTATTGTATTTTATTCTTTTGCAGAGGATTATTTTAGTCGTTTTTTTTCTATTTATAATATTTTATAAAACTAAAATTCACATTTCTTTAGAGGATAAAATTTCATCAGACTTCAGTGATCAGAGCTTAAAATTGTAGGGAGGATATAAGTTAGGTGTTTACAATTTTATAATTTCTTTTGTCTCCATGTAAATGATTTATTTAATAAATATCACCTGATCGATTCACATTACATGTTTATACGTAAAACAAAATAATTAATTACGTGGATAAGATAACAATATATGAGTATATATGAATTCTATAGACATTAATGTTAACATGATATATATATATATATATATACTTTTACTATAATATATTGAGAAAAGTGCTAAATATTTTCTCTAATGTCTTTTTCATTCATTGCATGACAAGTGTGCTAGTGGATAAAAATATACGGGTCCTGCTGCACTTCAAATTAAAAAAATATAAACACTTGGCATGCAATGAACGGAGAAAACATTAGAGAAAAAACAAAAACAGAAGATATTTCGCACTTCTCTAATATATTTTATGTCAATCACAATTAACGCTGGCAATTCTCGACCGATCAATCGATCTTGACAAATAAATATAAAAAAATGTGTTTTTAATTTCCATATTCAAAGCCCATGGGTGGGTCATTAGTGTTATTGATATATAAGAGAAGAATAAAATTCTTTTGTCTGGGACTGAAGCGTCATCTTCTAATGGGAAGTGTCTAGTTAGTTGGAATTCTATCGATTGTCCTCTTTAGGATGGAGGACTTGGTATGCTAGAGCTGCGGTCACATAGTTTAGTAAGGCAAGGGGACAGGATATGGAAGGCTACTTAGGGCAGTGATATGTTCTGGGTGAGATTAATGGAAAGTTTGCATGGCAACTTTCGATTGTGGTCCGACTCGATTTTCTCTCATCAGGCTTCCACATTATGGATCAACCTTAAGCATATGTTCGATGTGTTGAGCTATGGTATTTCTTTTATGGTTGGTGATGGCAAGAGAACCAAACTCTGGACTGATTGTTGGGTTAATGGAGCTTGCCTGGCAAAGAAGTTCATCTCTCTATTCTAGGGCTGTTCATTGGGTCTACCCGATCCAATGAATCCGAGAACTCGATCCGACCGAACCTATTTGGGTTGGGTTGGGTCGGGTCGGATAATCGAGTCGGGTACAATTTGACCAAATCCAACCATAATCGGGTCAGGTCTCGGATTTTAGAATTTGAAATTCGATGACCTGAGACACATTAATGCTGAATTCTATAACTATGCAAGAGTATATAAGAATTCTATAGACATTAATGTTAACATGATATATATGTATTTTCACGTACTAGAATATATTTCATTTCAAACTCCCAGTAACGCTGTCAAGAACGTATATTTCATTTCAAACTCCCATTAACACTGGCAGTTCTTGATAGATCAATCGTGACAAGTAGTGATATTTTTATAACTTTTAAAATATTTCTCAAAACAATCATTTGAAATGAGGCTGATCAATCTCTGATATGGACAAAAATATCATGTAGTAATTGCTTTATTAGTGACTGATCTATGTCGCAAAGTGTAGAGATAAAGTTTTTATATTTCACTTTAGTTGGTGAGCTACCCTTGGTGAACTACCCTTTCTTCACTTTAGTTGAAGCTCCGTGGAATTTTCAATTGGAGGTTTCTCTCAAAGTTGCGGTTAATCGATCTCGACTTGTTTTGATTTGGAGCCGGTTCATTTGCACTACTAGAATTGTGGTCATCAGCGACGGATGATACCGTGGCTAAACCGTCGGTGATGAATATCTCGGTCGAGTTAAACCATGGCAAACGACCGTCGCTGATGTGTTCGTCTCAGATGTGTTGTGACGGCCACACACGGCCATCACACGTAATTATCAACGACATCCTCGTGGACTGTCGCTGATTTAAAATCATTAGTGATGGCTATTTGAGCTGTCACTAATACCAACACATCAGCCTCGGCTTCGAGCCGTCAGTGATACTATTAGCAACCGTGATATTTGGTCCTACCGAGGGCATCAACCATTTACGATAGGCTTTCAGCCACGGCTTAGTAACGATGGACCGTGGGTAAGCCGTGGCTAAAGGTGTATCCTATAACTGAAAAAATTGAAAATTTTGTAAATTCATGTATACAATAATATATCAACTATAAATAATTTTCAATCACATATTACAATCAGAAAACATCATACACATGCATTAGAAACCAAACATACAAGTTTTACATAAATATCATCAATATCAGCCTCAAATCGGAGGCAAACAATTATCAAAATAACAACTCGTGCATCCAAGTTTCAAAATATATCTAAGTATCAAAATATTTAAAAAAATACAATTAATCAAAATCTCATGACGGCGGTGGCGGCGGTGGAGTCGACAACGATTGGGTCGGGAGCGTTGATTGGGTCGAGGAGGACGACGGCTGCGACATCATAGGTAGAAGGCCAGACCGAGACACAATCTGAGTGAGAAGTGTCTGTATGTTTTGGATCGTCTGTCTCAACTTGTCATTCGACCATCTCTGCTCCTGCATCTGCTCCTCCATCGTCAGCCTCTGCTCCTGCATCCTCTCCTCCATCATGTGCCTCTACTCCTCCATCGTATGTCTCTGTTGGGTGAGCTCCAATTCCATGGCCGCTATTCGGCTCTGGTCCTACGCTCGGGATGACGAGGGCCGCTCACCCGCAGTCGGAGGGGTCGGTGCCCCAAGTGGCCCGAGCACGGCGCGTGCATGGCCACTGTCTGCAAAGCCATAAACACGGTCATGCTTCTAGCCACCAGCAGCATCCACCCAAGCTCCTGCGTCGAACTCCTCCGGTGTCCCTCCACGCTCGATCACAATCCTCGAATAAGTTTCCTACACGTGTTTATATTTTAAATATATATAAACTATAAATAAAAATTGTGTAAATCAAATATACATATATAAATACTTACCATTATAATCGAGACTCTACTATCAACGTAGTCCACCGTTCCTCGTCGACGACGATGGGTGCGCTCAAACACCTCCATCATCGACGGGAGTTGGACGGTGTCGTCCTCCGTCACGCACGTCTTACATCAGAAAACAAATACGTTAGTATCATTATACATAATATATAATTTAATTAAAAGTAAGGAAATTATACATACCATACGACGCTCATGCACCGCAAAAGACACTGAGCCACCAGTGTGGCGCGCCCCCGTGCCGTCCCCCCCCCCCCGACATGCAATTTCTCGACGCAGTCCGGAAGACCTCCTGCCACTCTAGAGTGTCCCACCGCTCAACGAGCTGGTCCCACACGGGGCCAGGAATCCACTCGGGGGCATGTCCCCGAGTTTGCCCTATCTGTGTGGCTCCCAGCCATCTCATCACGATCTGACGAACCTACTGAAGCAGCCCGTTATAGCAAGCGTGGGCAACATGCTCCCATGCAACCTCCACAAAAGTGGTCTGGTCCTCCGGCCATGTATAATAACCCTACAAAAAAGTATTATTATTACCGATGAATATTTAACATTAACATTAATTTAATAAATATACTTATCATGAACTCTCATCACAATAAATTCATATGCTTACGGGGCATGTGAGACCATGTAGGCCACGCCCCGTGCATAAACTTCCGGATTATCCCCGCTATCGTGCGGGGGACGTCCTCCTACTCAAATCTGCACCAAATATAAATCCAAATTATGATATTTTGAATTATAAATAAATTATAAGAAATAATTAATGCATATACTTACCTTCTTCCGCGCATAGTAACTGCTATGTGCAGTTGTCCCTCGGGTGGCGGAGGGAGAATTCTGTTAGGCCCTCGTGGCCTACGTCTCGGTGTCGACGAGCCTGGATCGGCTGAAGGGATGGTGGTTGGAGGTGGGGGGATGGTGACCATATCAGCTGGAGGAATGGTGGATGAATCAGGTGGGGGAATGGTGGCCGGACCAGGTGGGGGGATGGTGGTGGAAGACGAAGGGTCAGTGGGTACAGGTGGGACGGGTCAAGGGGTCCTACGAGGAATGCCTCCTCGAGAACTGATATCTCGAACCATAGCTGTAAAAATTTAATATAATTAGATTATATATAATAGATTAATAGATATATTTAATAATTGAATATATATTTCACATTTATAATTATTCATCATCGTCATTATCATCATCCGTGTAACACTCTTCTTCTTGTTCTTCTGTATCTGAATCTTGAAATTCTTCTTCGTCTCCCTCATCTTCATTATGTCCTTCCTCAACTTCGTTATCATCCTCATCAATGTATTCTATTTCCAATTGAACTAACTCAGTGTCATTATCCTCGAGTATTGGACTAATTAACTCATTCCACTTTGGAAGGATCTTCTTCTTGATAGAAGTCATCTGCTGGCTCATTATCTCCAACAATCGGGTCAATTTTTTCTCTGGCTTTTGTCTTACAGACTATAAGCCAATCTGCCCTGTTTCGAGATGAATATTGCATATAATATACTTGTTTAGCTTGAGATGCCAATATAAATGGCTCATTTGAAGCCAATTTTGATTTGTAATTGACCTCGACCAGCAGTTTATACTTTGGATGAACTCTCATGCCCCTATCGCTTGTATCAAACCAATGACATTTAAAAAGGGCAACTGATTTACATTTGAAAAATTATAATTCAATGACTTCTTCCAATAGTCTATAAAAGTCAACATCACATTAAGCATACGTTGTCCCTTTGACGCAGACCCCGGCATTCATAGTCTTTTTTGTAGATGAATATTCAAGCGTCTAAAATTTATATCCATTGACAAAATAACCATTATAACATTGTACAAGTTGTGCCGGCCCGCTAGCAAATTCAAAGATTTGGTTATCTATTTCGCCTTTGTGTTATGTGCTGTAAGCTAGAAACCAATTAAGGAACTCACGATTCCGTAATTTTTCTAATTCCTCGTTGCTGTAAATTGAGTATCTTATCACCATCTCAATGTCAAATATTTTAATGAACTTCTCAATCTCTGGACAGTTTAGTAAAACATACAAGTAGGCCAAATGGTACTCTTCATCGTTTAAGAATCGAGACGAACGAGAACCCAAAGCACGATCGAGGTAACAAAAGATATTTAAACAACCATCTGATGGTCCTGCTCCCCCATCTGATGGTCGAGCTCCCCCGTCGTCGTTCCGTTGAAGACGATTAAGTCTTGTCTTGATGGTTGATTCAAAATAAAATGAGCAAAAATTTGAAATTTCTTGAATTATATATGCTTCTGATATGGAAACCTTCAACTGCGGCAGTGTTTTTTACTTTTTTCTTGAGACGATTCAAGTATCTTTCAAATAAGTACATCCAATGGTATTGAATGAGGCCACCAACTCGTGTCCCGTATGCCAAATGTATCGGTAGATGCTCCATCGAGTCAAAAAATGCAGGACGAAAAAATTGCTCCAGTTTGCATATGATTTCAACAATATTATTTTCAATTGTTGTCATATCTTCGACTTGAAGTACATTAGCACAAATGTTTCTGAAAAACATACTTAACTCTGTCAACGGACCCCAAATCTTATCATGTAGATGATCTCGAAACGCAACCGGAAGCAATCTCTGCATGAATACATGACAATCGTGGCTCTTCATCCCCAATATTTTGTATTCATCGACGTTTACACATCGAGATAAGTTTGAGGCATATCCATCGGATAATTTGAGTTCTTTGATTCATTGATACACATCTTTCATCTGTTGTTTATTTAACACATACGGCGCCCTTGGCTTATGAAATCGTCCGTTGACCTCTTGCAACTCAAACTCAAGCCTCTTATAAAGTATTTTTACATCATGTCGGTTCTTCACATTATCTTTAGTTTTGCCAAAAATATTCATCACTGTGTTAAAAATATTATCAAACACATTTTTTTCAATGTGCAAGACGTCCAAATTATGCCGAATCAGTAATGAACTCCAATACGGCAATTCCCAAAAGATACTTTTCTTCACCCAATTATGTGTTTCACCAAAGCTTGAGATTCTTACATTCCGACCAAAAGTAATATCTGGAAGCAATTGAACACGTGCTAACATCTGTTCACCAGACAACATCGGTGGTGGTTCATCTCTTTCAACTCTACCTTTGATAAATTTGTCACGATTCCTTCGATATTGATGGTTAGATGGTAGGAACCGGCGATGACAATCAAAAAGGAAATTTTCCGACCATTCTCAAGACCGAAGGATTTTGAGTGTTCCATGCAATACCGGCAAGATAGTCGACTATGCGTGCTCCAACCAGACAACATGACATAGGTCAGGAAATCATTGATTGTCCATAATATAGCAGCTCGTAAATTGAAGTTTTGCTTTCGGTAACAATCATAAGTGACAACTCCCTCAGCCCACAATGTTTTGAGTTCATCAATTAGGGGATGGAGAAATATGTCAATTTCTTTGCGAGGACTCCTAGGGCCCGAAATAATCATCGAAAGATAGATAAATTCATCTTTCATACATATTGAGGGCGGCAAATTATAAACTGTTAACAACACTGGCCACACTGAATACAGAGTTGCCAAATTACCGAACGGATTAAAACCATCTGTGCACAATCCCGACCTGATATTTCTAGTCTCCCCAGCAAATGATGGATAGCACCTATCCAAATATTTTCATGCTTCACTGTCGGATGGATGAGTCATTACTGTATCATCACGACTTCTTGTATGCCAACTCATATAGGGGGCAGTCTTTTCTGACATGAATAACCTTTGAAGCCTCGGTGTCAGTGGAAAATATTGAAGCACCTTAAAAGGAATATTTTTTTGTTGGATTGATTTCTTCTCCTTGTAACAAGGATGTTCACATACCGGGCATTGTTCTAACTGTGCATTTTCTTTATAATATAAAATGCAGTTATTTGGGAACGCATGTATCTTTTCGTACCCAAGCCCTAATTTCCTCATCAACTTTTTTGTCTTATAAAAGGTTGGCTCAAACTTGTTATTTGGAGGTAGTATACCACTGATAAAGCCTGCAATCCGATCAAATGCAACCACATTGATATTACAATCGGACCTGATGTACAGGAGTTGTGTCATTGCCAAAAATCTTGTATAATTAGGACAATTCTCATACAAAGGTTCATCGGCAACTTTCAACATCTCGTAAAATTGTGCAGCTTCCTTATTCGATAATTCAATCTGTATCTCAGGTTGTTCTTCAGTGACTTCAACTGTCGTAGTATCTAGTGGCACTACCATCTCAGTAACTGACTCAATATTATCATTTAAATGGAATTATCCTCCAAAACTATCCAGAATCATTATTTTATAAGGATTAGGTAGATTGGAAGAAGAAACATCAGCAGAAGAAGATTCACCATGTGTTTGGACAACAGGATTGCTCGATGTCCCGACTTGACGTGACTCCCCGTGACAATTCCATACAAAATATCTCGGTGTGAATCCTTTTGTATACAGATGCAGTGTGATAGTTTCTCGGTCCAAAAATCTTATGTTCGAACATTTCCGGCACGAACATCGGATTTGATCACCGCTAAGGAATTTTTCATTTGAGTAGGCGAAATTTAAGAAGTAAGTTATGCCTACTCGAAATTCATCCGTTATAGCTCCAAGATGAATTCGTCGGTACATCCAACTTCGATCGCCCGATATATTCTGTCAAAAAGTTTACAATATCTTTAGGTAATGCCTTTAAGTGGGATGGTCCTATTCCATTTGGGATTCATGTTATTCATATTGAACTTAGTATTTTTTTTAGTCATTAATTTCATTCTAAATTTCGGCAGCATCTCTCTATAGTTCTCCGAATACGCATATCATCTGGGCGCGTATTAGAGAATAAGGGAGATACAAGCCAAAATTTAAAAATGAAGTTAATGACTAAAAAAAATAAACTAAGTGCAATATAAATAACTATGCTCCCAAATTATCCAATTAGGGACAATTCAAGGGTTGTACGTCGTATAAAAGATCATTAACTTCGTTTATATAAACATAAAACCCCCGAACGGATCTAAGGTTTTGCAAAATTAAAACTTCACTCGTCGATCGTACGTGAAACGTATCAACTCGTCTTGATTCCGGCGCGAGTCCACCGTGGACGATTTGGCCGCGAGTCTAAAGTGGACGATTCTAGCGCGCGCGAGTCCATCCTTTATTGACAATTTCAACGCGAGTCCAAAGTGGACGATTTCGGAGCGCGCGAGTCCAAAGTGGATGATTTCATAATTATAATTACACCCAACTAAAATTAATCCTAACATTTACTCTACCCTAATTAAATCTAATTAACAATAATTAAATCTAATTGAAAACTAAGTAATCTAATTTTTTAAAAAAATTAACACTAATTTACTAATTAAATCTAAAATTAACCCTAATTAATCTCTAATAATAGTAATTAATAGTAAATAAATCTAATTAACCACTAATAACACTAATTAACACTAATTAATTAAATTAATATATATATATATTATATTGGTCGGTGCCGGCCGAAACCCCAGGGTTTCGACTGGTGCTAGACCAGAGAGGGGAGGGGAATGAATTCACTTGGTGGTGGCGGAGAGGGGAGAGGGATCTGCGGCGAGGGTGAGGGAGCAGGTCGGTGGCGGCGCGCGTGGGTGACGGAGATCGAGGGGGCCGAGAGAGGGGTGGCAGTCTGGGCGAGAGAGAGGGGGAGAGGGTTGGGGAGGCGACGCGATGAGGGCGAGGGAGCAGGCGGCACGGCGAGGGTGCGGCGCGGTGACGATCGGCGGCGACAAATCATCGGCAACGGCAGAGAGAGAAGAGAGCGGGGGAAAGAGGAACGGTCGGGCACGAACGCAAATAAAAACTATTTTCACCCATGGCTCGCTAGCCGTCAAAAAACTGTGGATTCGTAATTTTAATATCTCCGACGGCTGACCCTCTCTAAGCCGTTGGTTCATAGTGTTTTAGTTTTCGTGCTGCGTTTGCGCCATTAATTAATAAGCGACGGCCGCTTCTAGCCGTGGCTAATGACTTATCCATATCACCAACGGCTCTCGCGCCCTCGCTAAGCCATGACTAATAACTTATTTTATTTCGCGCCCCGTTCGTGCTATCAACTATGAGCGACGGCTGTAAGCGGCCGTATGTGAGCCGCGACTGATTTGGTTACATCAGCCATGGTCGCTACGGCCGTCAAAAAGACGTGACTGATTCTGACTGCCGAGGCGGCCGTCGGTGATGCCCGTGGCTAATGTGGTATATTCTAGTAATGTTGGTTCGAAAGGAACACTCGGGTCTTTAGAAATGAGACTATAACTTTTTAGTTGTTGGCCGCTACGGCGGCAAATTTCTTTGAACAATGTTGTTTTTTACTGTATTTTTTTTTTGCCTCTCTCGCTCCTTATATTCCTGTATGAGTTCATACCTCTTGAATGAAATGCGGGATTCTTCTTTTCAAAAAAAGTGTTTATATTTCTCAAAGTACAAAGGTAAAAATGGTTATCACATGGCATTTTTTTATTAATTGTCGTTATTTATCGGTCACATCGGTTTTTTGTCTCAAAAAAAGGCATCTCTCTCATATTTTGCTGACTTTAAAGGTAAAAAAAAGAGAGGATAAAACTGCCCTAGTTCATAGAGGTCAAAGGTAAAAATCAAAGTTTTTTTAGAAATTCATATAAGAATGTCGTAAGTTAGTTTCCAGTAAGTTGTGGGTTTTGCCGAGTCGCCTTCCTTCAGTACTAGATGTTTACAGCATGATATTTTTGTCAGGTTTCTTTGATTATGTGGTCTGTTGTGTCCAGTTTTGTCATGGGTATTGGGTTTTTGTGAGTCTATTGCTTGTTATTTGGGATTTTTTCCCTCCTTTCATATTAATATAAACTTGGCTTATCAACTTTGAATAGAATGTCATCCTCACCAAAATGCTTGCACGCCTAAATTGTCTCATGAACACCCATGAAGCAGTCTAAAGTACTGCGACCTTTCATGTATGCAAATTGCTTCTCACTAATCAAATGTCCCATAGCTGGTTTTAGCCGCCTAGCTAGGACTCTTGAAAAATACGGATAATGCTATGCTCCAAACTTATTGGCCTGAAGTCTTGAACCTCAGCCGCACCTTCCTTTTTAGGAATAAGAACAATATGTCCAGTGTTGAAACGACGCAAAATGGAAGGATTAAGAAAATTTTCATTGAAGATTTGAAGAATATCGCCTTTGATAGTATCCCAATATACTTTGAAGAATTCCGGAGGCAATCCATCCGGTCCGGGGGCCTTATAAGAGCCCATATCAGACACAGCAACCTTGATTTCCTCTAGGCTAAAAGGAGAGTCCAGTGAGTGGGGATCCGGAATGGTTGGCATGTTCAAGAGATCCCAATTGATCCTGAGCATAGGAGACCTCCTTCTCCCAAGCAGTTGAGTATAATAGGAACGAAACATGTCAGCCATTTTATTAATATCTGTCACTTCTCCAAAATCAGAATTCAAATGATGAATCCAATTTAGTTTCCTTCTTAGCGTAGCCCATTGATGAAAATACCGTGTATTAAGATCCCCATTCTTAATCCACCTGCGTTTGGCCCTTTGTCTCCAAAACAAGTCCTCCTCTTTGTAAATAGCATCGAGTTTGCCTTTCAAGTCCTTGAGATTTGAGAGTTCTAAATCTGAAAGAGTCATGTTCTGAGCTTTGCAATTTAGCTCCTCAATGCCGGCTTCAATGTTTCTTTTCCCAGCCGCACGCTCCCTCTTCATTTGCTTGGCCCAAATGTTAATGTTTCGGCGGAGAATCTTCCATCTTCGGATCCATCTAGTGGTAGCTGATTCCTCTCTAGGGGGTTCATTCCACATTGATTGAATCATGCTACGGAAACCATCATTATGAAGCCAAAATAACTCAAGTCGAAAATTCCTGATGTGAGAATGAAGTGGAAGAGCAGCCTGGAAGATAAGAGCATTATGATCGGAAAGCCGGCGTTCCCCTCCAATCACCATAGCCGACGGCAAGGAAGTAAAGGTGGAGGAGGAAATTAGAATGCGATCCAATTTCGCCAAGCTTGGTGGACGCTGATTGTTAGACCAAGTGAAAGCCTTGCCTTTGATAGGAAGATCAAGCAAGTCATGGTCCGCAATGAGCTGTGAGAGGGCCGTGGAGTCGTGAACGGACCCAGAACAGTTGTGACGCTCATGCAAAAATCTAGTGACATTAAAATTGCCACCAATAATTATTCTATCATCCGAGGAAGCAAGCAAGTTCTCAAGTTCAGAGAAAAATTCCTGTCAGCCAACTCTTCTAGGAGGGCCATAGATATTGACAAAAGTGTAAGTCAATTTGGAGCGTTTAAGCTCTAATTTTGCCATCAGTAAATAGTTGCCAACATGTCTATGAACAGTGCTCCAAATTGATTCATCCCAAATGAGTAAAAGTCCACCTGCTAATCCACAAGAATCCTTAGCAGTAAAAGCAGGAGAGAGGAAACCAGAACAGGAAATAGAAGCAGCCTTTGTTTCATAGAGAGCAATAACAGAGCACCTTAGTTCCCGACAATAATTTTTAACCATAAATCTCTTAGTCAAACGACACAGGCCCCTAACATTCCAGAATAATGCTCCAAAATTTTGTGAGTTCATGAGGAAAACATATTAGCAACACATCAAACAGAAGCATAGGAAAATATTCAAACTGCATTGCCTGACTGGAAGCCAGACAGAGCAGCCTCAATCATATATGAAGATTCATCATATTTAAATCCAATGGATTCTACCTGCTCACGAATTGAAAGGAATGAGAGCGAACGAGCTGCATCGGAGAAGGAGAGACCAAGCGAAGAAGATGAAGAAGAGTTTTCGACATCTGGATTCCGAGCCGTGAGCTCCTCCGCTGCACTCTGATCTCCATTAATCGCCGCCTTTCGAATCAACGCTCGGCGGAGGCTACCTCCCTGGAAGGATGTCACCATGCGCAGCCTGTTACTTCTTCTCACAGCCGAAAGAACAAAGCAAGGTCTTCGTCTTCGGTAAGTAATTGTTGTTGATCCGTTCGAGGACCCGAAACGAGAGGGAAGAGGATCGTTCAAGACGAGAGGGGCAACATCCGGAGAAAATGAGATCCGGTCGTCAGAAGTATTCGCCCGATTAGTGAGATCCGCATTTGGGTCAACAACCTGCTTTAGTATCCCATAAAATATAGGTTCTCCACTTTGATAGCCATGGTGACAGTGACTCCTTGAGCTTTGACATCCACTAAAAGATAATCTAAGTTGCTTGGAATTGTGGATCCCTTGCACAAAACTGCTACTCCATTGATGGCATCATTACTTTCCACTTCTTTTCTGAAATTAGAAAGGAATGCTGAGTAGAGCTTAGCCGAAGTCGTCGCATCGACATCGAAAGTCATGGTGTTGAAACGGAGTGGTGCTGTGAGATTATAATGAATAGCATTGGTATATATTGAGCTTGTAGGGCAGACTTTGGTTGCTGATTCTACTGTGTTAAAGCTACTCAAGCAGAACCATGTTGCCACCACCACAATCCACACCTCCATTTTTGCACTTCAATTCCACCTGCCAATATTTACTAAACAAAATTAGGATTAAACCTAACTTTATATTATGCATTAGTTATTTATAAAGAAAACCATTTGCAATGAAATCAAGATTGTACAAGCCACTATAATTTACAAAGAGCACTATATTATATTGTTGTCAGGGCAGAACCAGAATATTCTGTAAGTTTGGGGGGCGAAAAATTAAATTTTACCTTTAATATAAATGAAATTACAATATAAATATATGTAATATAAGTGATTAACACTAGTACAATTAAATGAATGCATATGCTATTTAATTAAATTTTTAGGTATTATTTTGAGGGCTATAGCTAATTTTTTGAAAGAAAAAAAATTTGCACAAATATTGAATTTTAAAGTAATATAATTGTATTTTAAGAAATATAACTGTGTATAAATAAATAACTGTCTCTGCTGATGTGACAGGGAAGATAATCTCTGCCATCCTGAATTGCATCAGCATGAAGTAGCTTCTACTACTGCGGCTGAGTTGTTATCCTTGTTAGCAATTATAGAACAAGAACAGTGAAGAACTACAAGCAACAATGAGAATTTATTTATGAACTAATTCAAGAGCAAGGAAAGTGGAGGTTCGATCAATTGATTAATATGTGAATAAGGAATATATAAATTTAAGTTTCCAAAAAACCATAGAATATCATATATGTGCTGAGAAAAGATTTTTTTTATTTTTTATTTTTAAACAAAAATAAAAAGTCACGCTAAGTGATTACTTTATCTTCTGCTTTTATAGAAGATTTGGAACGCTTGGATGAAGGGTTACTTTTGTCTTGTTTCTTTCTCTTTTTTCTTATCTATATTCAAGAGTGCCATGTGGCACTCTCACAATTGAGTATGGATCTCTCTCTTTTTTTCACATTTTCTTCTTTTTTTAAAAAAATAATTTCTCTCTATTATCTCTCTTTTATTTATAACTTTTTCTCATATATGGTATTCAACTCAAATTACTTTCTTTCTTATCTCTCTGGCCTATTGGTTATCCGGCCATAAGATCGGATCAGACCTACATCCCTTGGCCTAACACGATAATGGATGACCCAAGTATGATTTTATCAGACTAGTACAAAATTATCAGACCTAGACACAAATATGTAAGTTGCAAGTGTAATTGCAACTTCTATTTGCGACCAATCGAACGCTTGCAAATAAAAATTGCAACTCTACTTGCGGACAGTCAAACAGTAGACTGCAAATTTTAATTTATGGGCATTGTATCTTTGCATGCAAATACTTTGTGCAGCATTTGTACTTGCAGAAAATAAAACACCTTTATGAAATATCAAAATATTGAAGCATGCATCTTTTTTTGACTAGATCCTGCCAAAATTAAGAATGGACCACTTCCACAAATTTGAAAGACATAGTAATCCATTAAAATTTGAAAAGGCAAAAGACAGAAGAAAATTAAAGAAAGAATAAATATGCACATTTTTTTCATGATGATAGAGACTTCATTCACTCACAACCTTCTTCTGAAGATATGGAAAGGGAGATGAAAAAGCCAATTGGAATCATGCATTGGAAAGTAATTTCTTCACTTCCGAAAGTCACTTCTCAGATTAGATGAAGTACTTGCCTAAAATTACTATAGATGCATGCAAGTATATAAAGATTTCATTTACTTACAGATGAGAGAGCAAGCGAGGAATAGAGTAGAGATGGTTTTTAGAATCACATTTCTTCTGCTTTTATAGAAGATCAGGAGCGAGGGCAATATCTTATTGTATTTTAATAAATGTATATGTGTTTATTATTCTTGTCTTGATCTTCAATTATTGTACTTCTTACAGATAAGCTAAAATGATGAGAGGTGAAGAATTTTTCAATTGAAAATAGAGTGCTGCAGCATAGTGTAATTATGTTCATATTGTATAGTAATCTAACAACATGAGCTGGCCAATCAATTTCGTAAATCTTAGTCACTAGTTTATTAAAATACTTAAGCCCCGATATCTTATTGTATTTTATTCTTTTGCAGATGATTATTTTAGTCATTTTTTTTCTATTTATAATATTTTATAAAACTAAAATTCACGTTTCCTTAGAGGATAAAATTTCATCCGACTTCAGTGATCAGAGCTTAAAATTCTAGGGAGGATATGAGTTAGGTGTTTACAATTTTATAATTTCTTTTGTCTCCATGTAAATGATTTATTTAATAAATATCACCTGATCGATTCACATTACATGTTTATACGTAAAACAAAATAATTAATTCCGTGGATAAGATAACAATATATGAGTATATTTGAATTCTATAGGCGTTAATGTTAACATGATATATATGTACTTTTGGATATATATATATATTGAGAAAAGTGCTAAATATTTTATCTTTATTATTTTCTCTAATGTCTTTTTCATTCATTGCATGACAAGTGTGCTAGTGGATAAAAATATACGGGTCCTGTTGCACTTCAAATTAAAAAGATATAAACACTTGGCATGCAATGAACGGAGGAAACATTAGAGAGAAACAAGAAATAGAAAATATTTAGCACTTCTCTAATATATTTTATGTCAATCGCAATTAACGATGGCAATTCTCGACCGATCAATCGATCTCGACAAATAAATATAAAAAAATGTGTTTTTAATTTCCATATTCAAAGCCCATGGGTGGGTCATTAGCGTTATTGATAAGAGAAGAATAAAGTTCTTTTGTCTGGGGACTGAAGCGTCATCTTCTAATGGGAAGTGTCTAGTTAGTTGGAATTCTATCAATTGTCCTCTTTCGGATGGAGGACTTGGTATGCTGGAGCTGCGGTCAAATAGTTTGGTAAGGCAAGGAGACGGGATATGGAAAGCGACTCAAGGCAGTGATATGTTCTGGGTGAGATTAATGGAAAGTTTGTATGGCAACTTTCGGTTGTGGTCTGACTCGATTTTCTCTCATCAGCTTCCCCATTATGGATCAACCTTAAGCATATGTTCAATGTGTTGAGCTATGGTATTTCTTTTATGGTTGGTGATGGCAAGAGAACCAGATTCTGGACTGATTGTTGGGTGAATGGAGCTTGCTTGACAGAGAAGTTCATCCTCTATTCTAGGGTTATTCATTGGGTCTACCCGACCCAATGAACCCGAGAACTCAACCCGACCAAACCTATTTGGGTTGGGTCGGGTCGGGTAATCGAGTCAGGTACAATTTGATCAAACCCAAGCATAATTGGGTCAGCACTACTACAAACTTGGTCTTCAGCAACGGCTATCAGCAACGGCCGCTCAAGCCGTTGCTATTTGCAACGGTGTTCTTACGGCCGCTCGAGCCGTTGCAGATATATGTATCTGCAATGGCTTTGTAACGGACAACCGAGCCGTTGCGGATTATTTTAATTATCAGCAACGGCTTTCTGACGGAAAGGCGAGCCGTTGCTGATTATTTAATCTTCAGCAACGGCTTACTAACGGATAAGTGAGCCGTTGCTGATGATAACTTATCAGCAACGGCTTTCTAACGGGCGAGTGAGCCGTTGCTGATAAGTTTATATAGGGCACGCTCTCGCGCCCGACCCTTCTTCCTCCCGCTTCTGCCGCCGCCGCCCCTGCCGACCTTCGCCGCTGCTGCCGTTGCTGCCGACGGCGACGCCTCTCGCCAACGCCTCTCGCCGCCGCGCCGCTGCCGCTGCTGCCGGTATGTTGATCGGCCGGAGATGTTAAAATCCGACCGAAACCCTATTTCTAGGGTTTCGGCCGGCGGTGGTCGGCCTATGGCCGCCGCCGGACCTTCTACAGTGGCCGGACAGTGTGTCCGGCCACTGTACGCCGGCGCCGGAGGGTGGACTCCGGCGCCGGAATATATATATATATATATATATTATTGTTTTGAAATTGTTAATTAATTAATTTATAAATATTAATTAATTGTTTAATTTGTTAGATTAATTATTAGGGTTTAGATTAATTTCGGACGTGCGCCGGAATCGTCCACTTCGGACGCGCGCCGGAATCGTCCAATTCGGACTCGCGCCGGAATCGTCCACTTCGGACGCGCGCCGGAATCGTCCAATTCGGACTCGCGCCGGAATCGTCCACTTCGGACGCGCGCCGAAATCGTCCAATTCGGACTCGCGCCGGAATCGTCCACTTCGGACTCGCGCCGGAATCGTCCACTTCGGACGCGCGCCGAAACTGTCCAATATGGACTCGAACTGTCTCGAAACATTTAGAAAATAATCATCCATCCGACGAGTTGATATGTTTCACGTACGCATCGACGAATCGGATTTGATTTAGCAAAACCTTAGATCCGTTCGGGGATTGTATGTTCGTGTAAAAGAAGTATATGATCTTTTATACGACGTACAATTCTTGAATTGTCCCTGATTGGACAATTTGGGAATATAGTTATTTGTACTGCACTTACGTTTTTATTTTAACTGTTAACTAATTATTCTAAAATTCGGCAACATCTCTCTTGTTCTCCGATACGCGCCCAGATGATATGCGTATTCGGAGAACTGTAGGGAGATGCTGTCGAAATTTAGAATAATTAGTTAACAGTTAAAATAAAAACGTAAGTGCAGTACGAATAACATAAATTCCGAATGGAATAGGACAATCTCACCTAAAGACATTAACCTACATCCCTTGGCCTAACACGATAATGGATGACCCAAGTATGATTTTATCAGACTAGTACAAAATTATCAGACCTAGACACAAAGATGTAAGTTGCAAGTGTAATTGCAACTTCTATTTGCGACCAATCGAACGCTTGCAAATAAAAATTGCAACTCTACTTGCGGACAGTCAAACAGTAGACTGCAAATTTTAATTTATGGGCATTGTATCTTTGCATGCAAATACTTTTTGCAGCATTTGTACTTGCAGAAAATAAAACACCTTTATGAAATATCAAAATATTGAAGCATGCATCTTTTTTTGACTAGATCCTGCCAAAATTAAGAATGGACCACTTCTACAAATTTGAAAGACATAGTAATCCATTAAAATTTGAAAAGGCAAAAGACAGAAGAAAATTAAAGAAAGAATAAATATGCACATTTTTTTCATGATGATAGAGACTTCATTCACTCACAACCTTCTTCTGAAGATATGGAAAGGGAGATGAAAAAGCCAATTGGAATCATGCATTGGAAAGTAATTTCTTCACTTCCGAAAGTCACTTCTCAGATTAGATGAAGTACTTGCCTAAAATTACTATAGATGCATGCAAGTATATAAAGATTTCATTTACTTACAGATGAGAGAGCAAGCGAGGAATAGAGTAGAGATGGTTTTTAGAATCACATTTCTTCTGCTTTTATAGAAGATCAGGAGCGAGGGCAATATCTTATTGTATTTTAATAAATGTATATGTGTTTACTATTCTTGTCTTGATCTTCAATTGATGTACATCGTTGAAGCAACTTCAATTATTGTACTTCTTACAGATAAGCTAAAATGATGAGAGGTGAAGAATCTTTCAATTGAAAATGGAGTGCTGCAGCATAGTGCAATTATGTTCATATTGTATAGTAATCTAACAACATGAGCTGGCCAATCAATTTCGTAAATCTTAGTCACTAGTTTATTAAAATGCTTAAGAAGCCCCGATATCTTATTGTATTTTATTCTTTTGCATAGGATTATTTCAATCGTTTTTTCTCTATTTATAATATTTTATAAAACTAAAATTCACGTTTCTTTAGAGGATAAAATTTCATCAGACTTCAGTGATCAGAGCTTAAAATTGTAGGGAGGATATAAGTGAGGTGTTTACAATTTTATAATTTCTTTTGGCTCCATGTAAATGATTTATTTAATAAATATCACCTGATCGATTCACATTACATGTTTATACGTAAAACAAAATAATTAATTACGTGGATAAGATAACAATATATGAGTATATATGAATTCTATAGACATTAATGTTAACATGATATATATATGTACTTTTACTATAATATATATATTGAGAAAAGTGCTAAATATTTTCCCTAATGTCTTTTTCATTCATTGCATGACAAGTGTGCTAGTGGATAAAAATATACGGGTCCTGCTGCACTTCAAATTAAAAAAATATAAACACTTGGCATGCAATGAACGGAGAAAACATTAGAGAAAAAATAAAAACAGAAGATATTTCGCACTTCTCTAATATATTTTATGTCAATCACAATTAACGCTGGCAATTCTCGACCGATCAATCGATCTCGACAAATAAATATAAAAAAACGTGTTTTTAATTTCCATATTCAAAGCCCATGGATGGGTCATTAGAGTTAATGATAAGAGAAGAATAAAGTTCTTTTGTTGAGACTGAAGCGTCATCTTCTAATGGGAAGTGTCTAGTTAGTTGGAATTCTATCGATTGTCCTCTTTAGGATGGATGACTTGGTATGCTGGAGCTGCGGTCACATAGTTTGGTAAGGCAAGGAGACGGGATATGGAAGACTACTTAGGGCAGTGATATGTTCTGGGTGAGATTAATGGAAAGTTTGTATGGCAACTTTCGATTGTGGTCCGACTCGATTTTCTCTCATCAGGCTTCCACATTATGGATCAACCTTAAGCATATGTTCGATGTGTTGAGCTATGGTATTTCTTTTATGGTTGGTGATGGCAAGAGAACCAGACTCTGGATTGATTGTTGGGTGAATGGAGCTTGCCTGACAGAGAAGTTCATCTCTCTATTCTAGGGTTGCTCATTGGGTCTACCCAACCCAATGAACTCGAGAACCTGACCCAACCGAACCTATTTGGGTTGGGTCGGGTCGGGTAATCGAGTCGGGTACAATTTGGCCAAACCCAACCATAATCAGGTCGGGTCTCGGGTTTTAGAATTTGAAATTCGATGACCCGATTATTTACATTTTCTAATTATTTTTAGGACCATTAGACTAAAAAATCATAAGGTTTGCCGAAATTTTACGTTATACACAGGATTTCAAAATGCGTTTGTAAATGCACAACCTTTACATCCGTTTATAGCATCTACCAAATCGTCAAGCGTCGTCTCAATTTAGCTGACGTGTAGGTAAACCGCGCTTGCGTGGCTGAATAATTCATAAATACATATTTTAAAAAGAAAAATAACTATATATGACCCCACAAATTTCTCTTTCTTCTCTTCTTCCTCCCCACATTTCTCCTTCTTCATTTTCTCAAATGCTACAATCTTTCTTCTTTTTCCTCTACACCTTTCTTCTTCTTCTTCTTCCCAACTACCACAACCTTTCTTCTTCTTCCCAACTGCTACAACATTTCTTCTTCTTCCTCCCCACCTTTCTTCTTCTTATACTTCCCAACTGCTACAACCTTTCTTCTTCTTCTTCTTCCCAACTGTTGCAACCTTTCTTCTTCTTCCTAACTTTAAGTAGACTTAGCAAAGACAAAACCCAAACGAGCAGAAAATCCAGCCTAACCAAACTGCCCTACCTAGATTCGATCGACCGACTAGTCGATCGGAGGCATTTCGGTCGACCGAACATTTCCTAGAATGGGCAGAATGCTCCGATCGCTCGGGCGGTCACTTAGTCGGTGGACCGACGATCGACCGAATAAGCGACCGGTGGGCTGTAATGGGCAAAAAATCGCCCATTGAGAAGAGAGATCCCTCTCTTCTTTTCATGGCTTATAAACAAGAAGCTATGAGAGCCTTCCTGCATGATGTTGATCACCTCTAACCTCCTTGAGCCATCTCTTGATCAATTCTAAGCCTTCATTGATCAAATCTTGTGAAAACTCTAGCTTGAACCTTTCATCTCCTTGATTAAACCTTTACTTTATTGCTTCATCATCAAAGGCATCAAGAAAGCTAGGAATCTTATTGTGGAGCTAAGTAATTTATTATTTTATTTATTGCTTTATTTAGTGTTGTATTTTCTTATTTATTTATTTGTATTTGATTTTGTGTAAGACCTAGAGTGTGAGTCTTGAAATTAGGTGGCAGCCTTGGTGTTTGAGGTTTAAATCCACCGGTGTAAACGTAGTTTACTTGGATTAGTTGAGTTGTCCCTTAGGTTGAGGTATAAGAGTGATCTCGGTAGGAAGGCGGGATACTTCCGGGTGTGAAAGTGCCTTTGGTTTGAGAGCAGAGACTTTTCGATTGTAAAGTCTTCTTTGTAAGGAAAATGATATAATCTAGTAAACTTAGTTTGGAAATCCTAAGCGGGGTGCTTAGGTAGTGGAGTAGGAATTGGGGCCAAACCACTATAAATTATTGTGTTAGCATTGAAATTTTATTTGTGTTTATTGTTTCATATTTATTGCTCCTGCTTGATATTAATATCGTTCTTAGCCTAACTAATTAAGAAATGATTAAAATCAGAATTAGGCGATAAGATTAGTTAACACACTATTCACCCCCATCTAGTTTAGGCCATTTTACCAACACAACCTTTCTTCTTCTTCCACGGTGAAGAAGCGGAGCCCGGTGCTAGCACGGGACGTTGCTGGCTGCCAACACCATCGGTGTCTACCACGACCACTTCGTCAACAGCGAGCACTACACGTCGTGATTGACTACTGCGACCATGGCCTGGACCTTCATAAGCCCATCGTTGAGGACCTTGGCGAAGGCGGAGTAGACACCAACGTTGACGAGGTAGTCGATCATGACGTGGTAGTGCTCTTGTCGATGGAGGAGACAAGAGACATCGGAGATGGAGTTGTCAATCTGGGTGGAGATCTTGGCAAAGGCAGCGGCTGGGATGATACTAAAGAGACGATGAACGAAGATTCGATTGCGGCACTTGTCCATGAGGGCAAGGGCCTTGTCGAGAACTTGCTCAGTGTCGTCCATGATGCGACGGACTCGGCGCTCATAGAGATCAGTGTGGGCAGCTTGGCAGAGGAGCGTGGCAAGCTTGTCCACGCACCCCTTGAGCTCCAAGCACTCTTATTTGTTCATTTGTGCATCGATTGCCCACTTGCTCACTTGGTCTGTAAGCAACGACGGTGGAGCCGAGGAGTTGTGTGACCCAATAGAAGATGCCGGTGAGGATGGTGATGCGGCCGTCGATGTCCAAGCCGAAGGTGATGGCTGGGTTTAGGTAGCCGCTGGAGATGTTGGCGGCCATGGAGACGCTGACGAAGAGGGCCAAGTTGTGTGCAAGGAAACAACTGCGTCGTAGTGGTAGCCAAGGGCGAATGAAGAGGAAGGAGAAGGCGAGAAGTAGTGTCGTTTTTGGGGGCGGTGGAGTTGAGGTAGCGACGGCGGAGGTGGAGGTGTAGGAGAAGGAGAGGGAAAAGGTTGGGTTCATTAGAAGGAGGAAGATGAAGAAGAAAAGAGAGAGGAAAAGGTGGGGTCATCTGGGAGGGGAGAGAGAGAGAGAGAGAGAGAGAGAGAGAGCAAAAAAAAAAAGTAGGGTCATCAGCCACGTATGACGTCGTCTGGTCACGCAAACGTCGTTTACCTCAATGTTAGCTAAGTTGAGACAGCGCGTGACGATTTGGTAAATAGTATAAATAGAAGTAAACGCTGTGCATTTACAAATGAATTTTGATCCTTATTTTAAAAAAATATTTATATTAAAAAATATTTTATTTTTATTTTGATTTTTAAAAAAAAATTAAAAATATTGTTAGAAACTCATTTTTTTATCTAAACAGGTAAACCCGACTACCTGACCCGACCCAAACATGTAAACTGGTCAGGTTGGGTCGGGTCGGGTTTGAGAGGTGAAAAACTTTCAACCTGACCCAACCCGACCCGTGAAGACCCCTACTCTATTCAACCTTGTTCGACTACCAAATTGCTCTATCTTTCAGGCTCGGTTGGTTGGCTAATTCGAGGGGTTTGTCGATTGGAATATTCCTTTCTCTACCTCGGCGGATGTTGACAATTTGGTCTCGTTTGACTCTGATTTGGAGATGGTCAAATTCTCTTTACGGGATGATGTTTTTCGGTGGAAGTGGTCTCACGATGGTAAACTTTCAACTAAGAGCCTCTATCGGTTACTTATGTTTCGAGGTGTCCTTTGCCCTTACTTTGTGGTGCTTTCTAATGATTGAGGAAGAAAATGGAATTGATCTATTGAAAATAATGGGATTACATGCTATTTATCGAGAATTGAAAACAGCTTGATGAAGAAAACTATAAACAACTAAATGACACGCAGTATCAGAATAGTGGAAGTCTGTTGTTGCAGAAGCTCGAGTCTGGTATACGCACGAAGATAGGCTGATGTCGCCACAGCTGATGACGTGGCGGCATATGAATTAAAATTAAGCTCTTTTCTCCATATTAGGCCCCCACTAGATAGGCATAGTTCTGATGCCTATCTTGTGTCGATGACTTAAGAAAATTGAAGAAGACACCACCTTCGTAAGTGAGTCAGTCAGTTGCAGATGTGCAAGAATATGTTGTACATGCAAGACTCCATATTGCACTTGCTCTCTCACAAAATGGAAGTCGATAGATAGATGCTTCATTCGACTATGGTAGGTTGGGTTCTGAGCAACTATAGTGGCGCCATAATTATCACATAGAATAGTTGGAGGTGTATTAATTCGAAACTACAGCTCACTGAGAAGATTAAGTATCCATTTCAATTCAGCAGTAGTATTTGCTACTGCTTTATATTCAGCTTCCGTAGATGATCTAGCTATAGTCTTTTGTTTTTTTGTAGACCAGCTAATTGGAGCGCCTCCAAGGAAGATAATATATGCACTTGTAGAGCATCTGTCATCTACATCTCCTCCCCAATCTGAGTCTGAGTAAGCAGTGAGACTGAGATCAGAATTGGGTGTGAGAAAAATGCCATGATGTTGAGTGTCACACAGATATCTTAATATCCTCTTGCCAGAGTGCCAAGTGTGGGCTTATGCATAAACTGTGAAAGTTTATTTACAGCAAAGGAAAGATCCGGCCTTGTGAGCAAAACATACTGCAAGGCACCAATAAGCTGTCAAAAGACAGTGGGATAAGATGAAGGACTTCCATCATTAAGTTGTAGTTTGGATGATGCTGAGAGAGGTGTCTTAACACCTTTTGCTTCATGCATGTCAAACTTGTGAAGGATATCAAAAATGTATTTCTGTTGCTGCAGGAATAAGCCAGACCTGGTGTGATGGACCTCTATCCCAAGAAAGTACTGAAGTGGTTGAAGATCTTTAAGAGAAAACCTGCTTGCCAATACTTTGTAGAACTCACAGATCTTTGCATTAGAATTTCCTGTAAGAATAATATCATCCACGTATAACAGTAACCAAATAGTAAAATCTTCAGTAGATAAGATGAACAGAGAAGAGTCGGACTTAGACTGTTTGAAACTTTGGCAGTAATAAAATTTTTGAATTCTGAATACCAGGCTCTCGGGGCCTACTTCAATCCATAGATTGCCTTATTCAGTCGACACACATGATTTGGAAACTGAGCATTAATAAAACCTAGATATTGTTTCATATAAACAATTTCATCAAGGTGTCCTTGGAGAAAGGCATTGTTGACATCCAGCTGATAAAGGGACATTTTGACCTCACTGCAAGAGTAAGAACAATCCTGATAGTGTTATACTTCACAACATGACTGAATGTAGAATGGAAGTCTACCCCAGGTCTCTGATGAAAACCCTTGGCAACTAGTCTCCCTTTATATATGTTAACTGAACCATCTGGGTTATGTTTAATTCGAAACACCCATTTACAACCTACAATGTTCTGAGCTTCGGATGCAGCAACAAGAGTCCAAGTATTGGTTCTCTTTAATGCATCTATTTCATCTTTCATAGGAGCTCTCCATTCCTTGAACTTAGCTGCCTGTTTGAATGTATTAGGCACAATAGTTGTTTCAGCAGTTAACGCAGAGTAATCAAGAGGTCTCCGATGCTTGAAAATATTATTCTGAGACCTTGTTATCATCCTTGCAGGTGCATTAGTTAAGGAACTTGGAATGGTAGTGTTGTCTTCAGTCTGAGTGAGAACATCAATACAAGGAGATTGTGGATGTGATGAATTTTCTGGGTGGATATTAGTAACAAAATTGGAAACAGATTGTTGTTGGGTAACATTGTTGGGAATGGAGTGAACAATAGGAGGAACAGGAGGAATGTCAAGAGCAACTGGGGAGGAATGAATATGAGAAGAAGATAAAGGAGTGAGATTGCTGATGTTAAGCCATGATTTTAAAAGGAAATACATGTTAAGCCATGATTTAGTAGAAGTTTGGCAAGCTTTTTGTGAAGTGGAGGAAATGGTTTTAAAAGGAAATACATGTTCAACAAACTCTACATGTCTGGAAAGGTATAGTTTTGATGTAGAGGGATCAAAACACTGGTAACAGTGATGTTTAGAAGAAAACCTGAAGTAAACACATGATTTTGACTTGGTGGAAAGCTTGTTTGCAGAATAAGGCTTCAACCATGGGTAGCACAAACACCCAAACATTCTTAGAGAATTGTAGTTTGGAATTTCATGAAACTGTGTTTGATATGGGGAGTTTCCATCTAGAACAGGGGTAATCAGTCTGTTAATTAAATAGATTGCCGAGCTACAAGCAAAAGTGCCAGTAAACAAGAGGAATATGAGCCTCATACATGAGAGTAAGTGTTGTTTCCCTGACATGTCTATGTCTACGTTCAACTACACTTACTCTTTGAGGTGTATATGGAGGTGTTACCAAGTGTTGAATACCAACAGAGATGAAAAAAATTGCTAAAGCAGTAAACTCCCCTCCTCCATCAGAGTAGACACTTTCAGTTGAACAAGAAAAATAGTTCTCAACCAAATTTTTGAACTTAGGAAAAACATCAGCAACCTCAGATTTGATTTTCAATGGATAAAGCCACATGTATTTTGAGTAATGGTCTACAAACAATACATAAAACCTGTGACCATCAGAAGATGTTACTGGGGTAGGACCTCATACATCTGTGTAGATCAACTCAAGAGGCTTAGAGCTAGTCAATGTGGACTTAAGAAATGGAAGCCTATTACTTTTATTACAAGAACATGAATTACAATGCTGAAATAAATTTGAAGAACAAGGTAAATGAAACTTGGAGATTATACTTTTTAGAATTTTTTGATGTGGATGACCCATTCTTTGATGCCAGACAGTTGAGGATGGATGAGATGAAGTGTATGAAGAGCTTAAGTTGGCTTGTGGAGAAGTTGAGGCGAATGGAATCCACTTGTCCAGATGATTGCTTTATGATATGGACGAGAATATCATGTTGTAATTGCTTTATGAGTAAAACCGATCTATGTCGCAAAGTGTAGAGGTAAAGTTTTTATTTTTCACATTATTTGGTGAGCTACCCTTGGTGAACTATCCTTTCTTAACTTTAGTTGAAGCTCCGTGGAATTCTCAGTTGGAGGTTTCTCTCAAAGTTGTGGTTAATCGATCTCGACTTATTTTGATTTGGAGTTGGTTCATTTGGTTCGAAAGGAACACTCGGGTCTTTGAACTATGAGACTGTACACTTTTCAGTTGTTGGCCGCTACGATGGCAAATTTCTTTGAACTATTTTGTTTTTAACTGTATTTTTTTTAGCCTCTCGCTCCTTATATTCCTGTATCAATATATTCATACCTCTTGAATGAAATGCATGATTCTTCTTTTCAAAAAAAAAAGTTTTTATATTTCTCAAAGTACAAAGGTAAAAATGGTTATCACATGGCATTTTTTGATTAATTGCCGTTATTTATCATTCACATCGGTTTTTTGCCTCAAAAAAAGGCATCTCTCTCATATTTTGCTGACTTTAAAGGTAAAAAAAAAAAAAAAAGGGATAAAACTGCCCTATTTCATAAAGGTCGAAGGTAAAAATCAAAGTTATTTTAGAAATTTGTATAAGAATGTCGTAAGTTAGTTTGCAGTAAGTTGCGGGTTTTGCCGAGTCGCCTTCCTTCTGTCCTAGATGTTTACAACATGATATTTTTGTCAGGTTTCTTTGATTATGTGGTATGTTGTGTCCAGTTTTGTCATGGCTATTGGGTATTTTTGAGTCTGTCGCTAGTTATTTGGGACTTTTTCCCTCCTCCTTTCCTATTAATATAAACTTGGCTTATCAAAAAAAAAAAAAAACAAGGGAAGTAACTGTGGCATATACATTAGACTTGGACATCAAACTATATATATTTATTGAATAAGTAGTGAGGCTATTGCCACAAGAGTTCCCCAAGAGTCTCCAATGGTCTTAACCAATGGAAGAGCCCAAGCAGAGAACCATACAAACATTCATATTAACAGACAAAACACATAGTGCAATTAACAGCAAAATATATATACACTATAATAGATGTCCCTTATTTAGGATATATAGTGCAATTAACAGAGAAAACATTCATTAATTCACATAGCTGATAACCACTTCTCAACAAGTAATTCTTGCTTAACGGTCCTCTGCGCAAACAGCAAAAGTCCCATATTTCGTTCAACTTGAGAAACCTTAGTGACCCAGTAAGGAGTACCATTTGGTTGGTCCAACTGAATTGGCTCAGAAAGAACTCCATTTACAGAATTAATCATTCCTCTGGATATCTTTGCCCAGTTATTCTGATAGCTAATTATTGTAGCCGTTGGTCGGATTCTTTGGAAGAAATTATCATTAACCGCTCGTTCGATTAAGGTAAATCTTCCAGCCTCTGAAACCATCCCGATAATTGTCACAATGGCACGTGTAATTTCCACTCCAGACTGACCATATTTAGGTAATGTAACAACTGCATCACTTAGTGCTAGTATGCCTATATCCACATCGGCTCTATTAGCCAAATTTGTGTATGAACTACTAAATGGGAGGACGGTCTGCTTTGTGCCTGCAAAAAGCACAGTGTTTAAGCTCTGAAAATCGTTGAAGAAATAGGAATTTGTGTTAATTTTGTAAGCCACAAAATATAGGTTCTCCACTTTGATAGCCATGGTGACAGTGACTCCTTGAGCTTTGACATCCACTAAAAGATAATCTAAGTTGCTTGGAATTGTAGATCCCTTGCACAAAACTGCTACTCCATTGATGGCATCATTACTTTCCACTTCTTTTCTGAAATTAGAAAGGAATGCTGAGTAGAGCTTAGCCGAAGTCGTTGCATCAACATCAAAAGTCAAGGTGTTGAAACTAAGTGGTGCTGTGAGATTATAATGAACAGCATTGGTATATATTGAGCTTGTAGGGCAGACTTTGGTTGCTGATTCTACTGTGTTAAAGCTACTCAAGCAGAACCATGTTGCCACCACCACAATCCACACCTTCATTTTTGCACTTCAATTCCACCTGCCAATATTTACTAAACGAAATTAGGATCAAACCTAACTTTATATTATGCATTAGTTATTTATAAAGAAAACCATTTGCAATGAAATCAAGATTGTACAAGCCATTATAATTTACAAAGAGCCCTATATTATATTCTTGTCAGGGGCAGAACCACAATATTATGTTTGAGGAGCGAAAAATTAAATTATACGTATAATATAAATGAAATTACTCATAAAATTTAGAAATATAAATATATTGTACTTGCAGGAAATCAAACACCTTTATGAAATGTCAAAATATTGAAGCATGAATCTTTTTTTGACTCCTGCCAAAAGAATGGACCACTTCCACAAATTTAAAACACATAATCCATTAAAATTTGAAAAAGGCAAAAGACAGAAGAAAATTAAAGAAAGAATAAAAACTGCACATTTTTTTCATGATGATAGAGACTTCATTCACTCACAACCTTCTTCTGAAGATATGGAAAGGGAGATGAAAAAGCCAATTGGAATCATGCATTGGAAAGTAATTTCTTCACTTCGGAAAGTCACTTCTCAGATTAGATGAAGTACTTGCCTAAAATTACTATAGATGCATGCAAGTATATAAAGATTTCATTTACTTACAGATGAGAGAGCAAGCGAGGAATAGAGTAGAGATGGTTTTTAGAATCACATTTCTTCTGCTTTTATAGAAGATCAGGAGCGAGGGCAATATCTTATTGTATTTTAATAAATGTATATGTGTTTACTATTCTTGTCTTGATCTTCAATTGATGTACATCGTTGAAGCAACTTCAATTATTGTACTTCTTACAGATAAGCTAAAATGATGAGAGGTGAAGAATCTTTCAATTGAAAATGGAGTGCTGCAGCATAGTGCAATTATGTTCATATTGTATAGTAATCTAACAACATGAGCTGGCCAATCAATTTCGTAAATCTTAGTCACTAGTTTATTAAAATGCTTAAGAAGCCCCGATATCTTATTGTATTTTATTCTTTTGCATAGGATTATTTCAATCGTTTTTTCTCTATTTATAATATTTTATAAAACTAAAATTCACGTTTCTTTAGAGGATAAAATTTCATCAGACTTCAGTGATCAGAGCTTAAAATTGTAGGGAGGATATAAGTGAGGTGTTTACAATTTTATAATTTCTTTTGGCTCCATGTAAATGATTTATTTAATAAATATCACCTGATCGATTCACATTACATGTTTATACGTAAAACAAAATAATTAATTACGTGGATAAGATAACAATATATGAGTATATATGAATTCTATAGACATTAATGTTAACATGATATATATATGTACTTTTACTATAATATATATATTGAGAAAAGTGCTAAATATTTTCCCTAATGTCTTTTTCATTCATTGCATGACAAGTGTGCTAGTGGATAAAAATATACGGGTCCTGCTGCACTTCAAATTAAAAAAATATAAACACTTGGCATGCAATGAACGGAGAAAACATTAGAGAAAAAATAAAAACAGAAGATATTTCGCACTTCTCTAATATATTTTATGTCAATCACAATTAACGCTGGCAATTCTCGACCGATCAATCGATCTCGACAAATAAATATAAAAAAACGTGTTTTTAATTTCCATATTCAAAGCCCATGGATGGGTCATTAGAGTTAATGATAAGAGAAGAATAAAGTTCTTTTGTTGAGACTGAAGCGTCATCTTCTAATGGGAAGTGTCTAGTTAGTTGGAATTCTATCGATTGTCCTCTTTAGGATGGATGACTTGGTATGCTGGAGCTGCGGTCACATAGTTTGGTAAGGCAAGGAGACGGGATATGGAAGACTACTTAGGGCAGTGATATATTCTGGGTGAGATTAATGGAAAGTTTGTATGGCAACTTTCGATTGTGGTCCGACTCGATTTTCTCTCATCAGGCTTCCACATTATGGATCAACCTTAAGCATATGTTCGATGTGTTGAGCTATGGTATTTCTTTTATGGTTGGTGATGGCAAGAGAACCAGACTCTGGATTGATTGTTGGGTGAATGGAGCTTGCCTGGCAGAGATGTTCATCTCTCTATTCTAGGGCTGTTCATTGGGTCTACCCGACCCAATGAATCCGAGAACTCGATCCGACCGAACCTATTTGGGTTGGGTTGGGTCGGGTCGGGTAATCGAGTCGGGTACAATTTGACCAAACCCAAGCATAATCGGGTCAGGTCTCGGGTTTTAGAATTTGAAATTCGATGACCCGAGACCCGACCTGATGACCTGATTATTTTTATTTTCTAATTATTTTTAGGACAATTAGACTAAAAAATCATAAGGTTTGCCGAAATTTTACGTTATACACGGGATTTCAAAATTCGTCTATAAATGCACAATATTTACATCCGTTTATGGCATCTACCAAATCGTCAAGCATCATCTCAACTTAGCTGACGTGGAGGTAAACAACTCTTGCGTGGCTGAATAATTCATAAATACATATTTTAAAAAGAAAAATAACTATATATGACCCCATATTTTTCTCTTTCTTCTCTTCTTCCTCCCCACATTTCTCCTTCATCATTTTCCCAAATGCTATAATCTTTCTTCTTTTTCCTCTACACCTTTCTTCTTCTTTTTCTCCCAACTACCGCAACCTTTCTTCTTCTTCCCAACCGCTACAACATTTCTTCTTCTTCCTCCCCACCTTTCTTCTTCTTATTCTTCCCAACTGCTACAACCTTTCT
Source organism: Canna indica (assembly GCA_034359265.1). Classification (NCBI taxonomy): domain Eukaryota; kingdom Viridiplantae; phylum Streptophyta; class Magnoliopsida; order Zingiberales; family Cannaceae; genus Canna; species Canna indica. The sequence goes on from CP136891.1 coordinate 3,763,306, forward strand.
TCTTCTTCTTCTTCTTCTTCTTCTTCCCAACTACTGCAACCTTTCTTCTTCTTCCTAACTTTAAGTAGACTTAGCAAAGACGAAATCCAAACGAGCAGAAAATCCAACCTAACCAAACTGCCCTGCCCAGATTCGATCGACCGACTAGTCGACTGGAGGCATTTCGGTCGACCGAACATTGCCCAGAATGGGCAGAATGCTCCGGTCGCTCAGGCGGTCACTTAGTCAATGGACCGACAATCGACCGAATAAGCGACCGGCGGGCTGTAACGGGCAAAAAATCGCCCATTGAGAAGAGAGATCCCTCTCTTCTCTTCATGGCTTATAAACAAGAAGCTATCAGAGCCTTCCTGCATGATGTTGATCACCTCTAACCTTCTTGAGCCATCTCTTGATCAATTCTAAGCCTTCATTGATCAAATCTTGTGAAAACTATAGCTTGAACCTTTCATCTCCTTGATTAAACCTTTACTTTATTGCTTCATCATCAAAGGCATCAAGAGGAAGCTAGGAATCTTATTGTGGAGCTAAGTAATTTATTATTTGATTTATTGCTTTATTTAGTGTTGTATTTTCTTATTTATTTCTTTGTATTTGAATTTGTGTAAGACCTAGAGTGTGAGTCTTGAAATTAGATGGTAGCCTTAGTGTTTGAGGTTTAAATCCACCGGTGTAACCGTAGTTTACTAGGATTAGTTGAGTTGTCCCTTAGGTTGAGGTATAAAAGTGATCTCGGTAGGAATGCGAGATACTTCCGGGTGTGAAAGTGCCTTTGGTTTGAGAGCAGAAACTTTTTGATTGTAAAGTCCTCTTTGTAAGGAAAACGATATAATCTAGTAAACTTAGTTTGGAAATCCTAAGCGGGGTGCTTAGGTAGTAGAGTAGGCATTAGGGCCGAACCACTATAAATCATTGTGTTAGCATTGATATTTTGTTTGTATTTATTGCTTCATATTTATTGCTCCCGCTTGCTATTAATATCGTGCTTAGCCTAACTAATCAAGAAATTATTAAAACCAGAATTAGGCGATAAGATTAGTTAACATACTATTCACCCCCCTCTAGTGTAGGCCATTTTACCAACACAACCTTTCTTCTTCTTCCACGGTGAAGAAGCGGAGCCCGGTGACTAGCACGGGACGCTGCTGGCTGCCAACACCATCGGTGTCTACCACGACCACTTCGTCAACATCGAGCACTACACGTCGTGATCGACAACTGCGACCACGGCCTGGACCTTCATAAGCCCATCCTTGAGGACCTTGGCGAAGGCGGAGTAGACGCCAGCGTTGACGAGGTAGTCGATCACGACGTGGTAGTGCTCTTGTCGATGGAGGAGACAAGAGACATCGGAGATGGAGTTGTCGATTTGGGTGGAGATCTTGGCAAAGGCAGCGGCTGGGATGATACTAAAGAGACGATGAACGAAGCTACGATTGCGGCACTTGTCCATGAGGGCAAGGGCCTTGCCGAGAACTTGCTCAGTGTCGTCCATGATGCGGCGGACGGGGCGCTCATAGAGATCAGTGTGGACAGCTTGGCAGAGGAGCATGGCAAGCTTGTCCGCGTGCCCCTTGAGCTCCAAGCACTCTTATTTGTTCATTTGTGCATCGATTGCCCACTTGCTCACTTGGTCTGTAAGCAGCAATGGTGGAGCCGAGGAGCTATGTGACCCAATAGAAGATGCCAGTGAGGATGGTGATGCGGTCGTCGATGTCCAAGCCGAAGGTGATGGCTGGGTTTAGGTGGCCGCCGGAGATGTTGGCGGCCATGGAGACGCTGACGAAGAGGGCCAAGTCGTGTGCAAGGAAACAGTTGCATCATAGTGGTAGCCGAGGGCGAAGGAAGAGGAAGGAGAAGGAGAGAAGCAGTGTTGTTTTGGGGGGCAGTGGAGTTGAGGTAGCGACGGCGAAGGTGGAGGTGTAGGAGAAGGAGAGGGAAAAGGTTGAGTTCATTAGAAGGAGGAAGATGAAGAAGAAAAGAGAGAGGAAAAGGTGGGGTCATCTGAGAGGGAGGAAAAAGAGAAGAGAGAGAGAGAGAGAGAGAGAGAGAGAGAGAGCAAAAAAAAAGTAGGGTCAACAGCCACGTATGACATCGTCAGGTCACGCAAGCGTTGTTTACCTAAATGTCAACTAAGTTGAGACAACGCGTGACGATTTGGTAAATGGTATAAACAGAAGTAAACGTTGTGCATTTACAAATGAATTTTGAAATCCTGAGTAGAACGTAAAATTTTTTACAAACATTGTGAATTTTTAGTCTAATTTTCCTTATTTTTAAAATATTTATATTAAAAAATATTTTTTTTTATTATTATTATTTTTTAAAATATTGTTAGAAACTCATTTTTTTTATCTAAACGGGTAAACCCGACTACCTGACGTCAAGTTGGGTCAGGTCGGGTTTGAGAGGTGAAAAACTTTCAACCTAACCCAACCCGACCCGTGAAGACCCCTACTCTATTCAACTTGTTCGGCTACCAAATTGCTCTATCTTTGAGGCTCGGTTGGTTGGCTAATTCGAGGGGTTTGTCGATTGGAATATTCCTTTCTCTACCTCGGCGGATGTTGACAGTTTGGTCTCGTTTGACTCTGATTTGGAGATGGTCAGATTCTCTTTAGGGGATGATGTTTTTCGGTGGAAGCGGTCTCACGATGGTAAACTTTCAACTAAGAGCCTCTATCGGTTACTTATGTTTCTAGGTGTCCTTTGCCCTTACTTTGTGGTGCTTTCTAATGATTGAGGAAGAAAATGGAATTGATCTATTGAAAATAATGGGATTACATGCTATTTATCGAGAATTGAAAACAGCTTGATGAAGAAAACTATAAACAACTAAATGACACGCAGTATCAGAATAGTGGAAGTTTGTTGTTGCAGATGCTCGAGTCTGGTATACGCACGAAGATAGGCTGATGTGGCCACAGCTGATGACGTGGCGGCATATGAATTAAAATTAAGCTCTTTTCTCCATAATAGGCCCCCACTAGATAGGCATAGTTCTTATGCCTATCTTGTATCGATGACTTAAGAAAATTGAAGAAGACACCACCTTCGTAAGTGAGTCAGTCAGTTGCAGATGTGCAGGAATATGTTGTACATGCAAGACTCGAGATTGCACTTGCTCTCTCACAAAATGGAAGTCGATAGATAGATGCTTCATTCGACTATGGTAGGTTGGGTTCTGAGCAACTATAGTGGCGCCATAATTATCACATAGAATAGTTGGAGGTGTATTAATTCGAAACTGCAGCTCACTGAGAAGATTAAGTATCCATTTCAATTCAGCAGTAGTATTTGCTACTGCTTTATATTCAGCTTCCGTAGATGATCTGGCTACAGTCTTTTGTTTTTTTGTAGACCAGCTAATTGGAGCGCCTCCAAGGAAGATAATATATGCACTTGTAGAGCATCTGTCATCTACATCTCCTCCCCAATCTGAGTCTGAGTAAGTAGTGAGACTGAGATCAAAATTGGGTGTGAGAAAAATACCATGATGTTGAATGTCACACAGATATCTTAATATCCTCTTGCCAGATTGCCAAGTGTGGGCTTATGCATAAACCGTGAAAGTTTATTTACAGCAAAGGAAAGATCCGGCCTTGTGAGCAAAACATACTGCAAGGCACCAATAAGCTGTCGAAAGACAGTGGGATCAGATGGACTTCCATCATTAAGTTGTAGTTTGGATGATGCTGAGAGAGGTGTCTTAACACCTTTTGCTTCATGCATGTCAAACTTGTGAAGGAGATCAAAAATGTATTTATGTTGCTGCAGGAATAAGCCAGACCAGGTGTGATGGACCTCTATCCCAAGAAAGTACTGAAGTGGTTGAAGAAGATGTTTAAGAGAAAACCTGCTTGCCAATACTTTGTAGAAGTCACGGATCTTTGCATCAGAATTTCCTGTAAGAATAATATCATCCACGTATAACAGTAACCAAATAGTAAAATCTTCAGTAGATAAGATGAACAGAGAAGAGTCGGACTAAGACTGTTTGAAACCTTTTTTTTTTTTGAAAAAAAGAACCTTGCATTCATTTCAAGAGATATGAAGGGAATACAAGTAGGGGAGGGAGGAGAGTAAAAAAAACCAAGAAATCAAACTAAAGTACAGTCCTCATACACAGAAATCAAACTAAACCTTTGGCAGTAATAAAATTTTTGAATTCTGAATACCAGGCTTTCGGGGCCTACTTCAATCCATAGATTGCCTTATTCAGTCGACAGACATGATTTGGAAACTGAGCATTAATAAAACCTGGATACTGTTTCATATAAACAATTTCATCAAGGTGGCCTTGGAGAAAGGCATTGTTGACATCCAGCTGATAAAGGGACCATTTTGACCTCACTGCAAGAGTAAGAACAATCCTGATAGTGTTATACTTCACAACATGACTGAATGTAGAATGGAAGTCTACCCCAGGTCTCTGATGAAAACCCTTGGCAACTAGTCTCCCTTTATATATGTTAACTGAACCATCTGGGTTATGTTTAATTCGAAACACCCATTTACAACCTACAATGTTCTGAGCTTCGGATGCAGCAACAAGAGTCCAAGTATTGGTTCTCTTTAATGCATCTATTTCATCTTTCATAGGAGCTCTCCATTCCTTGAACTTAGCTGCCTGTTTGAATGTATTAGGCACAATAGTTGTTTCAGCAGTTAACGCAGAGTAATCAAGAGGTCTCCGATGCTTGAAAATATTATTCTGAGACCTTGTTATCATCCTTGCAGGTGCATTAGTTAAGGAACTTGGAATGGTAGTGTTGTCTTCAGTCTGAGTGAGAACATCAATACAAGGAGATTGTGGATGTGATGAATTTTCTGGGTGGATATTAGTAACAAAATTGGAAACAGATTGTTGTTGGGTAACATTGTTGGGAATGGAGTGAACAATAGGAGGAACAGGAGGAATGTCAAGAGCAACGGGGGAGGAATGAATATGAGAAGAAGATAAAGGAGTGAGATTTATGATGTTAAGCCATGATTTTAAAAGGAAATACATGTTAAGCCATGATTTAGTAGAAGCTTGGCAAGCTTTTTGTGAAGTGGAGGAAATGGTTTTAAAAGGAAATACATGTTCAATAAACTCTACATGTCTGGAAAGGTATAGTTTTGATGTAGAGGGATCAAAACACTGGTAACAATGATGTTTAGAAGAAAACCCGAAGTAAACACATGATTTTGACTTGGTGGAAAGCTTGTTTGCAGAATAAGGCTTCAACCATGGGTAGCACAAACACCCAAACACTCTTAGAGAATTGTAGTTTGGAATTTCATGAAACTGTGTTTGATATGGGGAGTTTCCATCTAGAACAGGGGTAAGTCTGTTAATTAAATAAATTGCCGAGCTACAAGCAAAGTGCCAGTAAACAAGAGGAATATGAGCCTCATACATGAGAGTAAGTGTTGTTTCCATGACATGTCTATGTCTACGTTCAACTACACTTACTCTTTGAGGTGTATATGGAGGTGTTACCAAGTGTTGAATACCAACAGAGATGAAAAATTTTGCTAAAGCAGTAAACTCCCCTCCTCCATTAGAGTAGACACTTTCAGTTGAACAAGAAAAATAGTTCTCAACCAGATTTTTGAACTTAGGAAAAACATCAGCAACCTCAGATTTGATTTTCAATGGATAAAGCCACATGTATTTTGAGTAATGCTCTACAAACAATACATAAAACCTCTGACCATCAGAAGATGTTACTGGGGCAGGACCTCATACATCTGTGTAGATCAACTCAAGAGGCTTAGAGCTAGTCAATGTGGACTTAAGAAATGGAAGCCTATGACTTTTATTACAAGAACATGAATTACAATTGAATAAATTTGAAGAACAAGGTAAATGAAACTTGGAGATTATACTTTTTAGAATTTTTTGATGTGGATGACCCATTCTTTGATGCCAGACAGTTGAGGATGGATGAGATGAAGTGTATGAAGAGCTTAAGTTGGCTTGTGGAGAAGTCGAGGTGAATGGAATCCACTTGTACAGATGATTGCTTTATGATATGGACGAGAATATCATGTAGTAATTGCTTTATGAGTAAAACCAATCTATGTCGCAAAGTGTAGAGATAAAGTTTTTATATTTCACTTTAGTTGGTGAGCTACCCTTGGTGAACTACCCTTTCTTAACTTTAGTTGAAGCTCCGTGGAATCCTCAGTTGGAGGTTTCTCTCAAAGTTGTGGTTAATTGATCTCGACTTATTTTGATTTGGAGTTGGTTCATTTGGTTCGAAAGGAACACTCGGGTCTTTGAACTATGAGACTGTACACTTTTCAGTTGTTGGCCGCTACGACGGCAAATTTCTTTGAACTATGTTGTTTTTTACTGTAATTTTTTTTAGCCTCTCGCTCCTTATATTCTTGTATCAGTTCATACCTCTTGAATGAAATGCAGGATTCTTCTTCTCAAAAAAAAGTTTTTATATTTCTCAAAGTACAAAGGTAAAAATGGTTATCACATGGCATTTTTTAATTAATTGCCGTTATTTATCGTTCACATCGGTTTTTTGCCTCAAAAAAAGGCACCTCTCTCATATTTTGCTGACTTTAAAGGTAAAAAAAAGAAGAAGAGAGAGGATAAAACTGCCCTATTTCATAAAGGTCGAAGGTAAAAATCAAAGTTATTTTTGATTTTTACAAAACTCTTTAATGATATTTTTGTCAGGTTTCTTTGATTATGTGGTCTGTTGTCCAGTTTTGTCATGGCCATTGGGTATTTTTGAGTCTGTCGCTAGTTATTTGGGACTTTTTCCCTCCTTTCCTATTAATATAAACTTGGCTTATCAAAAAAAAAAAACAAGGGAAGTAACTGTGGCATATACATTAGACTTGGACATCAAACTATATATATTTTTTGAATAAGTAGTGAGACTATTGCCACAAGAGTTCCCCAAGAGTCTCCAATGGTCTTAACCAATGGAAGATACCAAGCAGAGAACCATACAAACATTCATATTAACAGACAAAACACATAGTGCAATTAACAGCAAAATATATATACAGTATAATAGATGTCCCTTATTTAGGATATATAGTGCAATTAACAGAGAAAACATTCATTAATTCACATAGCTGACAACCAGTACTTCTCAATAAGTAATTCTTGCTTAACGATCCTCTGTGCAAACAGCAAAAGTCCCATGTTTCGTTCAACTTGAGAAACCTTAGTGACCCAGTAAGGAGTACCATTTGGTTGGTCCAACTGAATTGGCTCAGAAAGAACTCCATTAACAGAATTAATCATTCCTCTGGATATCTTTTCCCAGTTATTCTGATAGCTAATTATTGTAGCCGTTGGTCGGATTCTTTGGTAGAAATTATCGTTAACCGCTCGTTCGATTAAGGTAAATCTTCCCGCCTCTGAAACCATCCCGATAATTGTCACAATGGCAGGTGTAATATCCACTCCAGACTGACCATATTTAGGTAATTTAACAACTGCATCACTTAGTGCTTGTATGCCTAGATCCACATTGGCTCTATTAGGCAAATTTGTGTATGAACTACCAAATGAGAGGACGGTCTGCTTTGTGCCTGAGAAAAGCACAGTTCTTAAGCTCTGAAAATCGTTGAAGAAATAGGAATTTGTGTTAATTTTGTAAGCCACAAAATATAGGTTCTCCACTTTGATAGCCATGGTGACTGTGACTCCTTGAGCTTTGACGTCCACTAAAAGATAATCTAAGTTGCTTGGAATTGTTTAATCAAAAAAAAAGTTGCTTTGAATTGTGGATCCCTTGCACAAAACTGCTACTCCATTGATGGCATCATTACTTTCCACTTCTTTTCTGAAATTAGAAAGGAATGCTGAGTAGAGCTTAGCCGAAGTCGTTGCATCAACATCGAAAGTCATGGTGTTGAAACGAAGTGGTGCTGTGAGATTTTAATGAATAGCATTGGTATATATTGAGCTTGTAGGGCAGACTTTGGTTGCTGATTCTACTGTGTTAAAGCTACTCAAGCAGAACCATGTTGCCACCACCACAATCCACAACTCCATTTTTGCACTTCAATTCCACCTGTCAATATTTACTAAACAAAATTAGGATTAAACTTAACTTTATATTATGCATTAGTTATTTATAAAGAAAACCATTTGCAATGAAATCAAGATTGTACAAGCCACTATAATTTACAAAGAGCACTATATTATATTGTTGTCGGGGCAGAACCAGAATATTATGTACGTCTGGGGGGCGAAAAATTAAATTTTACCTATAATATAAATGAAATTACAATATAAATATATGTAATATAAGTGATTAACACTAGTACAATTAAATGAATGCATATGCTACTTAATTTAATTTTTAGGTATTATTTTGAGGGCTACAGCTAATTTTTTGAAAAAAAAATCATAAAATTTTGCACAAATATTGAATTTTAAATTAATATAATTGTATTTTAAATTAATATAACTGTGTATAAATAAATAACTGTCTCTGCTGATGTGACAGGGAAGATAATCTCTGCTATCCTGAATTGCATCAGCATGAAGTAGCTTCTACTGTTGTTGCTGAGTTGTTATCCTTGTTAGCAAGTATAGAACAAGAACAGTGAAGAACTACAAGCAGCAATGAGAGTTTATTTATGAACTAATTCAAGAGCAGGGAAAGTGGAGGTTCGATCAATTCATTAATATGTGAATAAGGAATATATATTTTTTAAGTTTTCAGAAAACCATAGAATATCATATGCTGAGAAAAGATTTCTTTACTTACAGAGATAGCACAGCAAGTGAGAGAGATTGAGAGTTGGTTTTTAAGAATCACATATCTTCTGCTTTTATAGAAGATTTGGAACGCTTGGATGAAGGGTTACTTTTGTCTTTTGTCTTTCTCTTTTTTCTTATCTATATTCAAGAGTGTCATGTGGCACTCTCACAATTTAGTATGGCTGATACGATATTTTGTCTCTCTTTTTTTTAATTAATTTCTCTTTGTTATCTCTCTTTTATTTATAACTCTTTCTCATTTATGGTAGTTAACTCAAATTACTTTCTTTCTTATCTCTCTCATCTCTCATTTATAGCATAGACCAGTCTGGTATGCCCTAGCCTGGCCTACTGGTATGCAGGAAATCAAACACCTTTATGAAATATCAAAATATTGAAGCTTGCATCTTTTTTTTACTCCTGCCAAAAGAATGGACCACTTTCAAGAAAATTAAACAAATAATAAAAACTGCACATTTTTTTCATGATGAAAGAGACTTCAATCACTCACAACCTTCTTCTGAAAAGATGGAAAGGGAGATGAAAAAGCCAATTGGAATCATGCATTGGAAAGTAATTTCTTCACTTCCGAAAGCCACTTCTCAGATTTGATGAAGTACTTGCCCTAAATATCTCTATGAAACATCCAAAATATTGTCACCACTGTGCTACTCACGATTGGTAAAAAGTGAAATGTTGCACTTCTTTCAGTGGAGAATGTATCTTACAATTTAATGGCTAAAAAAGATGCATGTGTGACTCTTAATACAGATTATTATTATTTTTAAGCCATTGAACTCATCGTGATTACAGTCTTTCGAGGAGATCTTAGCCACAATCCAAATTAAGAATGTGAATGTAATTTTCATTCTATAATTTTTTTTACTTTTTGATCATTAAATTATATTTAACACACAAGTTAACGGTATCATGAAATAAGAATTTCCGCAGGTTTCTTAAATTATAAAAATTAATTTTGATAGATGACATTTCATGTCAATCTATATATCAAATAACATTGGCAATTCTCCACAAAATAATTTGTATGTCAGCATCAGGGCGGAACTATTCAGTCCCTTGAGGGGTCATATATAGCATCCAATTTTTTTGAAAATTATAGTTTTACTCATATTATTTAAAGTATTTTCTGCAAAACTATGTTTACCTCTTAAAATTCCATAAATTATATAGTAACATATAATATTTCTATGATATTTTTTAAAAATGAACTTTAAAATTTACTTTAATACATCTATAACTATATTAAATTAGATATTCATACACAAAATTTCGGTCATAGTGATTTTTGCTGCTAAAAGTAAGAAATTGGGTTATTTTTGTATTACAAAAAATTCTTTTATTACCAGCTCGTTATTTTAGAATAATTAAGTTGAGTGACTCTCGGTGAAATTAACTCAGCAGAAAGCATGTTTCTATTTTTGGTATTAAAAAAAAAAACTCAGCAGACAGCATCACCATCACATTAACAACCTTGCCTTTGAGAATTTTGGATTCTTCACACAATACTGGAACATTAATTAATGTCAATCGATGTCAATTAAGGCTGGCAAGATATATATCTTATATAACATTTGAAATCTTTTTGAAAATAAACTCTCATGTGACAATTAAAATTTTGTTTGTCTATATTCATAAGTGTTAGGAAATTTGGGATAATTTTTTGCAGGATCTACAAAATCCGAATCCGGCGAGGAAAACAGAAAATCAAATCCGATAATAATAATGCAGGAAAAACAAAAGACACAAGGGGGTTAACGTGGTTCGGACTCGGCGGGGTGCCGATCCTACGTCCACAGGAAGAAGAGGAGACTGCTTTATTAAATTCAGAAAAAGAACTTTTACATTAAGAGTGCAATAATCTAAATCTCTTTCGGAATACAGCAAACTATCTTAAATTAATTGAACCTGAAACTGATACGGAGTAGAGACACTGTCTCTGCAAGATCTGCCTGAAAACTGAACTCCTGCTGCTGTATGTCAGAAACTAAGAAGGGGCACTCCTTAGGAAAAGGGTCGTAGCGGCACTTTTAATTTTCTGGATCTCTGAAACTCTCATATGAGGGATTTTCTTTTGGTGTAGGATTCTTCTCTTTGTGATAGATTCGCTTAGAACTGTATATTAGACCCCTATTTATAATAGAGGGGGAGAGCCGATTCATGCCTAGTTTAGTGGAGAAAAAATCTCCAAGAAATTTGCTGCTCCGTCTGATTTAATCGGATGGCTGAAATGCTTCTTTTGACCAAAGAAACTTTCAAAATATTTGGTGGCTTCACGGGATGCCTCCACCGTTTTCTCCCTTTGACTAGTCAAAAGCAGTATTTGATTTTCACATCATCAATTTGAAAACTTCTGAAGTTATCATCAATTTGAAAAACTTTTACGTGTACCGCTGCAACATTGACATGGGTATCTTGAGAATTAGATGGTGGGCTGGGCTCACAGACCCATGATTATAAAATCATAGTTTATTTTGATCGAGTCCGGTTCAACATGGTTCAATCAAATTGACAAATTGGTTCAAGCATATCTTGATCAAATCAACTCCGATTTGGATCTGGTCGAACTCGTTGGATTCGGTTCGGACCCAATTTGAGTCAATCTCTAACAATAAGTTTCATGCTACTATCCCTGCACCAAACAAACGGAATTTTAATTATCACATGAGGTTTTATGTATGACATGCCTGCTATAATATTTGGCGTTGCAAATAATAGTTGCTTCTAGCTAGATATATGGAAAAATGTACAATTTAGTTATTACTTTATTGGAAGAATATTTAAACATGTGATTAATGGATTTTTTTTCTTGAATTATATCATAAATTTATTCATAAATCAAATTTATTACAATTTATCATATATAAAAAAAATAGTTTTTTTTCATACATAGCAATTTTAGATTTATTTAGTTCATAATTATTTTTTATACATAGCGGTTCCCATTATAGTGCAAGAAGTCATTTGAGTAAAATGGTTCATAGGCTATTTGAGAGTTATTGGTGTCAATCTAATAAATTTTGTGTCATGCATGTCATTTATTTCCTCAAACCCAATAATTTTAAAGAGTAGGGCTCAATTTATGTTCAGCTCATTTTGTGACTAATGTATGTGACAATTAACAATTACTCCAATATAGGGATGGCAATATTACCCGGTTAGGCAACCTTTGTATCCGTCCCGCTCCGTTGACATCCCTACTCCAACACATAATTTCCGGGCCAAAATATTTGAATAGCAATATTTGAAAGGTTGTGTATTTTCATAGGTAAAAATATAAATTTGCTCTTAAACTTGTTTAAAAATAATTTGATCTCTTAAATTTTGATTGGGTCAATATTATCTTTTAAGTTATGAAATCGGGTCAATCTTGCCCTTCTAATTTTGAAATCATGTCAATCTTACCCCTAATTTAAGTCCGATGACATGGACTTTTTATTAATTTAAAAATAAAACTGACCCGATTTCAGAATTTAGAGTAATATTGATCCAGTCGAAATTTGAGAGATAAAATTGATCTTTTGAGTAAATTTAAGGGATAAATTTGCAAATTTGGCCTATTTGTATAAATTATTTTTTTATTAGATCATTATTAGAGTATAAATGCAATTACTAAGGATGAAATTAATTTATATATCATAATTTTAAATTTAATTTCACAAAAGTTATTTACATAGTTATTCACAAATAAATATTTTCACACCACACTTAATTCAACATATATATAGACACTAAACTTTGAATAAATATTTAAACAACACATAAAATTGATGTCCCTTATTTAAGAAGAGAGAAAATACAAATTACAAAAATATTATTCAAATGAAACACACCATGAAATGGGACAGTACGTACTACTTACTTATTGTTGCCCCCCATACATTTATTCACGAACCGGCCGGATACAACTTTTTTTTTGGTTTTTTGAGATAGAAACCTGCTTCCATTAATTCAAGAGTAAAATCCTTCAAATGACAGCATCTTGATTAAGGTTTTCATCAGTGACATACTTGAGGAGTGCCAGGTTTTGTCTGACTTCGGTGACTTTAGTGACAAATTTCGGAGTACCATCCGCTTTTCTCAATTCAATTGCAGGGAAAGTTCCATCACTAGATTTCTGGATTGCGTTGGAGAGTTTATCCCATTTACTCTCATAGCTAATAATGTCATATTGGGGTATAATTCTCTGGTCAAAATTCGCCTTCAAGGTTCTCTGAAGAAGGCTGATTCTTGCAGCCTCACTGACCATTTCAATTATAGTTACAACCCCAGATTTAATTTTGGCCTGATCATATTTACCCAGTGCTTGAATTGCTTCCCCAAGTGGGAACTTCCCTAACTGCACGGTGTCTCTATCAGGTAAATTCGTGTATGAACTTGTAAATGGAAGCTTTACTTGAGTTGTGCCTTGGAAAAGCACACTTTTTAATTCTTCATAATAATCCTGAAAGAAGTAGGAAGTCGTGGATCCTACTTTGTAAGCCACAAAGTATAAACTTACAACATCTACTGCCATTGTGATCGTGTAAGCTCCATACTTCAGATCTACCATCACATACTCCATGCCTTTCAAAACTTTGGATTTTTCGCATAAAAGTGGAATTTCGTAGCTTACTTCATCACTTAGCACTTCAATTCGCAAATTGCCCAAAAATATTGAGTAGGTCTCGGCGGTGGCAGCATTAACATCGAAGCTCACGGTGTTGTATTTGAGTGTAGAATTGTTACCCGTGATTGCTTTTTTAGGGCAAGCTTTAGATGCTGCTGATTCTACTGTGTTATTAATGGTACTCAAGAAGAACCATGTTGCCACCACCACAATCCACAACTTTGTATTTCCTGCCATTGTTGCACTTCAATATATCCCACCTGTCAAATTTTACTAAAATGATTATAATATATATATTAATTATAATTACTAAAAGGGTATTATAGTCTAAATAAAAAATTACTATAGATGCATGCATGCAAGTATATAAAGATCTCATTTACTTACAGATGAGAGAACAAGCGAGGAATAGAGTGAGAGATGGTTTTTAGAATCACATTTCTTCTGCTTTTATAGAAGATCAGGAGCGAGGGCAATATCTTATTGTATTTTAATAAATGTATATGTGTTTACTATTCTTGTCTTGATCTTCAATTATTGTACATCTTTGAAGAAACTTCAATTATTCTACTTCTTACAGATAAGCTAAAATGATGAGAGGTGAAGAATGCTTCAATTGAAAATGGATTGCTGCAGGCCTGCAGCATAGTGAAAATTATGTTCATATTGTATAGTAATCTAACAACATGCATGAGCTGGCCAATCAATTTCGTAGATCTTAGTCACTAGTTTATTAAAATGCTTAAGCCCCAACATCTTATTGTATTTTATTATTTTGCAGAGGATTATTTTAGTCGTTTTTTTATATTTATAATATTTTATAAAACTAAAGTTCACGATAAAATTTCATCAGACTTCATTGATCAGATCTTAAAATTATGGGGAGGATATAAGTTAGGTGTTAACAATTTTATAATTTCTTTTGTCTCCATGTAAATGATTTATTTAATTCAATTGGAGAGTGACAGACTAAATAATATATAAGATGCCAAATGATCTAGATTCTAGTATAGTGGAATATCACGTGATTCACGTTACATATATCTTTAATTGTGTGGATAAGTCAACTGCCAGTACTCGTACCATAATCGATGATAATATATTATAAATTATTTAAAAATTTAAAATCCGAACATTAATATAATTATTTATTATAATTTTTTATTTTTTTTAAAAAAAATAATTGTGGGGATAAGATAACAATATATATATATTTCTTGCGTGTGAGAGTATATATAAATTCTATCGACATTAATGTTAACATGATATATATATATATTGAGAAAAGTGCTAAATATTTTATCTTTATTATTTTCTATAATGTCTTTTTCATTCATTGCATGACAAGTGCATGTGCTAGTGGATAAAAATATACGGGTCCTGTTGCACTTCAAATTAAAAAAATATAAACACTTGCATGCAATGAATGGAGAAAACATTAGAGAAAACAAGAAACAGAAGACACTTCGCACTTCTCTAATATATTTTATGTCAATCGCAATTAACGCCGGCAATTCTTGACCGACCAATCGATCTCGACAAATAAATATAAAAACACGTGTTTTTAATTTCCATGTTCAAAGCCCATGGTGGGTCATTAGCATTATATATTTATAAGAGAAGAAGAAAGTCTTTTTGGTCTGGACTGAAACGTTATCTTCAAATGGGAATGTCTTGTTAGGATGGAGGACTTGGTACGCTGGAGCTGCGGTCACATAGTTTGGCAAGGTGAGCAGATTGAATATGGAAGGTGATTCAAGGCAGTGATCACTACTAGAATATACTCAGCCACGGGAATCATCGATGGCCGCCAAGGTCGTCAGAATTATTCACGAATTTGTGTCGGCCGCAGCGATCGTGGCTGATATGATCAAATTAGTCGCAACTCGCATACGGCCAGCTAGAGCCGTCGCTCGTAGTTCATGGCGCGCAAAACACGCGAAATAAAATAAGTTATTAGCCACGGCTTAGCGGGGGCACTGGAGCCATTGATGATGTGAGTAACCAAATCGATCAGCCATGGCTCGCATACAGTCGTCGCTCATAGTTGATGGTGCGCACGGGGGCACGAAATAAAATAAGTTATTAGCGACGACTAGAGGCGGTCGTCGCTTATTATTTAATGTCACGAACATAGCGCGAATAATAAAACACTCTTAACCGACGGCTCTGGTAGCCGTCGGTGATAATAAAATTATAGATCCACGGTTTTTCGATAACTCTCGGGCCGTTAGTGAAAATCCTTTTATTTGCGTTCGCACTCGACCCTTCCTCTTTCTTCTCTGCTCGCCGTTGTCGCCATCGTCCGTCGATGCCGAGTTGCCGCAGATTCGCTGCCTGTTGCCGCCGCCGTCAATCGCCACCGATGAACCTCTCCCTTCCGGTATGCTACCTTTCCTCTCCTCCTTAATTTCATTCCCCTGTGCGCCGCCCTCTCCGCCCGCGCCATCCTCTCCACAGCAGCGTCGACCCTGCCGGCCCTCTCCGCGGCGGCATTGACCCGGTCATTCATCGCCGCGCCGGCCTCAACTAGGCCGACGCCGCATTGGGGCCGATTACCATTGGCCCCAATTCCTCGACGAGCAGTAGCTAGCGGTGATGCTGGCTACTGCTTGATTAGGGTAATTAACCCCTAATCAAACTGTGGTTACCCTAATAACAGTTTGATTAGGGTTTTTTATTTTTTATTTTAATTATTAGAAATTAATTGTTAATTAGGTTAATTACTAGTTTAATATTAATTAATTAGTCGTGCAGAATCGTCCATTGAGGACTCGCGCCGAAATCGTCCACTTTGGACTCGCGATCAAATCATCCACTTTGGACTCGCGATCAAATCGTCCATGATGGACTCGTGCCGGAATCGTCCACAATGGATGGACTCGCGCGTGTCGGAATCGTCCACAATGGATAGACTTGTGCCGGAATCGTCAACTTTAGACTCGCGCAGAATCGTCCACTATGGACTCGCACCGGCATCCATAAATTTAGAAAAAAAATCAAGACGAGTTGATACGTTTCACATATGATCGATGAATCAAGTTTTAATTTTGCAAAACCTTAGATCCGTTCGGAGATTGTATGTTCGTGTAAACGAAATTAATGATCTTTTATACGACGTACAACCCTTGAATTGTCCCTAATTGGACAATTTGGGAACATAGTTATTTATATTGCACTTAGTTTATTTTTTTAGTCATGATTCATTTTTAAATTTTGGCTTGTATCTCCCTTGTTCTCTGATACGCGCCCAAATGATATGCGTATTCGAAGAACTGTAGGGAGATGCTGCCGAAATTTAAAATGAAGTTAATGACTAAAAGAAATACTAAGTGCAATATGAATAACATAAATCCCGAATGGAAGAGGACCATCCCACCTAAAGACATTACCTAAAGATATTGCAAACTTTTTGACAAAACATGTCGGGCGATCGAAGTTAGATTCAAATGAGCTATTTATATTGACATCTCAAGCTGAACAAGTATATTATATGCAGTATCTGTCTCGAAAGAAAGATATGGCAGATTGGTATGTAGTTTGTAAGACTAAAGCCAGAGGAAAAATTGACCCGATAGTTGGAGAGAATGAGCGAGCAGATGACTTCTATCAAAAAGAAGATCCTTCCAAAGTGGAACAACTTAGTGCAATACTCGAGGATAATGACACAGAGTTAGTTCAATTGAAAATAGAATACGTTGATGACGGTGATAATGAAGTTGAGGAAGGACATAATGATGATGAGGGAGACGAAGAAGAATTTCAAGATTCCGATACATAAAAGAAGAGTATTACACGGATGATGATAATGACGATGACGAATAATTATAAATGTGAAGTATATATTCAATTATTAAATATATCTATTAATCTATTATATATAATCTAATTATTAAATAGATCATGTTCTGGATGAGATTAATGGAAAGTTTGTATAGCAACTTTCGATCGTGGTCTGGCTCGATTTTCTCCCATCAGGCTTCCCCGTTATGGATCGACCTTAAGCATATGTTCAATGTATTGAGCTCGGGTATTTCTTTTATGGTTGGTGATGGCAAGAGAACCAGGCTCTGGACTGATTGTTGGGTAAACGGAGCTTGCTTGGCAGAGAAGTTCCTCTCTATTCTAGGGTTGTTCATTGGGTCTACCCGACCCAATGAACCCGAGAATCCGGCCCGACCGACCTTTTTGGGTTGGGTCAGGTCGGCTCGGGTACAATTTGATCAAATTCGATCATAATCGGGTCGGGTCTCATTTAGAATTTGAAACCCGATGGCTTTATTATTTATATATTTTTAATCATTTTTAAAATATTTATATTTAAAAAATATTTATTTTTATTTTTTAAAAAATATTGTTAGAAACTCATTTTTTTACCTAAACGGGTAAACCCAACTACCCGACCGAACCCGAACTAGGTCGGGTTGGGTCGGGTCAAGTTTGAGAGGTGAAAAACTTTCAACCCAACCTGATTACACTTAATCGGGTCTGATCGATTTTTTTCCTAAACCCGACCCGACCTGTGACACCCCTACTCTATTCAACCTTGTTCGGCTACCAAATTGCTTTATCTTTGAGGCTCGGTTGGTTGGCTAATTCAGGGGATTCAACCTTGTTCGGCTCTGTCTTCGGATGACTTTGGTTCAAAAGATGATTGATTACCTGGGATTGTCTTTTGAGATGGGGGTATTACTTTCGATGATTCTTGCCTTTTGTGTCAAGGGGGCAAAGAGTCCCACATTCACCTTTTCTCAGTTTGCCCCTTTGCTTCAAGAGGATGGAGTGTTTTCCTCTCTATTTTGAAGTCTCCTTCCATTGCTCTTTGCTCCTCCAAATTTGCTCGCGAATCGAAGGGCAGTTGGAGAGCCCACTTGAGATCGATTTTGGTTTGGTGTTGGTTTGTTTGGTTCGAGTGCAACTCCAGAGTGTTTCAGAATAGTCGATTCTTCTGTCCATGAGCTTACAATTTCAGCTGCTAATTTCTATTTGTTCTGCTCATCTCCAAGCTAGGGGAGCATTGTTTGTGGTTCGAGTTGTTCCCTGGTGTGGGGGCTTACTGTGATTTTCTTTTTTATTTGTTTTAGTCCTTTATTTTTTTTCTCCACTTTTCCTCCCTTACTGTAACCTCTATTGCTCATGAATGGTATATAACTTTCAACTTTCAAAAAAAAGAATTCTTAAAATTTTCAAACTTTTACAATTAAGTTTTTGAGCTTTTATTTGATAATATTGAGCATTTAGATTTTTTTTTAATCCACGTTGAGTCTTTATTGAATAAAAAACACATATCAAGCCTTTGTTTTTTTCGCCAATATGAGTTTAACGCAAGACATAATAAAATTACATAAGTTTAATGTGAAAAAGTAATAAAAGTATATAGACTCAATGTTGCCAAATAAAAAATCAAAGATTTAATATAGCAAAAAAATGGAAATATTCAAGAGTTTCAAAATACTTTTTTTTTCTATATTACGACTCGTTTGATGAGATAACTAACTCATCAACTTCATAGATCAACATATTAACCTAATTAAAATGCTTAAGCTGAAGTCGATGGTAGCACATTCATCAAACCTTATAAGCTAATACCACATCCAGCATACTTTCTATGTGAGACTAAATTAGGATATTATAATTTTTCCCACTTATATCTTGACGTCCTCGTTAAGACTCAACTTGAGTCTAACAAATAGCTCAGAATCACACTCAAATCAGCGACATGTGAGGCCTAGCTTAGTAGCGGTTCCACCCCATCACTCGGGCATCCCTTTCTCATATAGGCTTCATCACCATGCCTAGGACTAGGTCTAGCTCTGATACCAAATTGTTATGTCTCACCTAAGATTATCCCCAAATATAGGGTGTCACCTAGGAATCGCGTAAAGAAAAATCTAATAAGATACAACATAGACTTAAAATTTCCTCACAATAGAATATTGGAATAATATTTTACATAATAATAAATTATTCATAAAGAAAAACATATACAACTCTATGGTAATCGACGTCAGAGTACACCTCATCTATTTTATCTAACTAGACTTTTCTAGCTGCAAACTCACACCTACGGATTTTAGACAAAAACAAGAGAAAAATCGGCAGAAGACTGAGTAGGATTCAACGTCAATATGACAAACACCAAAATAATAACTCAAAATATCATGAACTCTAATAAATACAAATATACTCTAAAATTAACTCTAATATCTCTACATGTATTAATGTTACTTGTATGCAATATCTCAGTGAATCAAGAGCGGTATGGACAAAAGCTCCATGGGTTTCCCCTACACTCTCGCACCTGAGAGTGGTTTTCTTCGTTCGCTCATACAGAGAGAACGACTATCCAAGGATAGCCCGCGGACACTACACAATGCCCCCATGCACGCCACAGCGCATCTACTAAACACCGGTATTCCTTGGCCATAGACTCTCTTAGGTCCATTGGGCCGTAAAAATATCCTCGTCCAAAGCACGAGGCTAATGGACCACAAATAGATTATCATAATATATAGAGCACTAATAAATTCAGCAATATCATGTTAAAAATACTACTATAACACATGTCCCTAATGCATAAGAAATGTAATACAAGTCATTGTAATGCATATAATAATAACCCTTAGCACAGTTCTAGCACATGGCATGTCCAATATAATCAACATAATGATACCAATATGATCATAGATATATATCATCTAGAAAATGCCTTAAGGATGGTATAACTTATAATAAATAATAGGCAAAGAAATATGCTTATGTTGATGTCAAAAGGATTGGGCAAATCAAACTTATGTTGATATCAAAATGGCCCCAATAAAATATAAAGAAATGTTCTGATTTCAAAAGGATTGGGCAAATCAAACTTTTGTTGATATCAAAATGGCCCCAATAAAACTTACGTTGATATCAAACATCATGTGGCTAAGGCTTACACACCAAATGGCCTCAATCTATCTCACATTGTTGCATTGTTTCCCTAGCATTAGTTGGGGATTGAAAGGGAACCATCATCCATCAATAAATATAAAAAAAAGACTGCAGAATATGCAACTATCACGTGTTAAATGTTCCTTGATTATAGAATTCATGCTAAGTTGTTAGCAAATCGAATTCAGACTGTGGTCCCTAATCTCATTTGTCCTGCCCAATTTGCATTCATCAAATGCAGGAGTATACATGATAATATTCTCCTAGCTCAGGAAATATCTCACTCAATATTTGGGTCTAAGGCTAAAAACTCGATGGTCATGATCAAATTAGACCTAGAGAAAGCCTATAATAAATTATCATGGAAGATCATTTTATCAATGCTTAATGCTTATAAATTTCTCCCAAAATTCATTCAATGGGTCTTTTCATATTTATCCACTGCAAGTTTCACCTATTTGGTTAACAATAAACTATCCTCTTTTTTAAAATTTTATCGCAGTATTAGACAAGGGGATCTTTTGTCCCCTTACCTCTATGTGTTGATTGCTCAAGCCTTGACCTGCTTGCTGGACAAGGCAGTTGATTTTGGTAGACTAAAGCCATTCTCTAGTAGAGGCTCGGTGAAGATCAGTCACCTGATGTTCGCTGATGATATCCTCTTAACTTTTCGGGCTTCTAAAAAGGATTTTACTACCATTAGATAAATTTTTGAAGCATATGAGAAGTTTTCTGGTCAATCCATCAATTTCAGCAAATCTGAAGTTTTCTTTCCCCAGAATACCTCTAGATGGCTGGAAACTTTTCGTTCAAGTATCTTGTCACTATGGTGGCCCCCAAGCCGCCGCACCCAAAAGTTTTTAATTGATCAAATTCACTTCAAGCTCGCTGGTTGGAAGTCTAACTATCTTTCCCAAGCTGGAAGGATTGTGTTAATTAACTCTATCTTAAATTCAGTCCCTTTGCACTCCTTGAGTGTTTCTTGGGTTTATGCTAATTTCATTGATAAGATTGAGCAATTAATTAGGTCATTTTTATGGGCTGGCCCCTCGGGCCAGCATGCTATGCACCATTTGTCCTGGAAAATAGTTGCTCTTTCTAAGCTCTCGTGGTGGTGGTGGTGGTGGTGGTGGTGGTGGGGGGGGGGGGGGGCTTAGTATTCATGATCTCTCGGATAAATGCCTCGCCATCCAGGCCAAGCGGGTTATGGGTTACCTTAATCATACTTCTTCACCTTGGCTTGACTTGGTGGGTGCTAAGTACCCTAATCTTAGGGACGACTAGAATACTAACACTCCTTCCTCTTGGTGTTGGAAGTTATTTAGATCGACTTTTGAAAAATTCCTCCCTGGTTGCCTTCGGTTGATAAACTCTGGTTGCAACTCTTCAGTTACTTTGAATAATTGGCTACTTGATCTTCTGTTGTGCTTAAAGCCTACTTACTTTGATTATAATATTCTTGATGCTAATGTGTCTGTGAACTTTTTTATTACCAATCAAATGTGGGATTTGAGCTTATGTTCGGATTTATTTGGCTCAGTGCTGGTGGATTCTATATCTAAGTTGCGGTTGCCTATGATCCCCGGTGAGGATAAATATATTTGGAAAGGGTCTGTTGGGGGTAGCGTTACCGCTAAAAGTGCGATGAGGTTTCTTAGAAGCCATGAGCCTCAGGTAGACCCTTGGTTGGCTTGGTGGAAAGTTTTATAGAAGCTTGAGATGGTGCCTAAGGTTAAAATTTTTTGTTTGAAACTCCTCCATCTTCGACTCCCAACTTTTGAGCGCCTAGAACGACTGAGAATTATTTCTTCTAACACCTGTCCACTATGCTCCAATTCTACTGAGTCTATTACCCATCTTTTTTTAGTGTAGCTTTAGTAGCTCCATTTGGAATCTGTTGTCCTCTAGGACTGGTTTTGGATTCACTAATCGATCTAAGTGGGGGTATGGTAGTTGACTTCTTCTCTCTTTTTCAATCATTGCGGGTAGTCCGCCTGCTCAGGCTTTCATAGCTAATACCTGTTGGTTCATCTGGTACGCTAGAAATCTCTTAGTTCATGAGGCCAAGCACCCTATCCCCTCCATCATTGTGTCCAAAATTCTTGCATTTACTTGTCCTTACGTACAAGTTCCATCTGCGAGAAATATCATAACTTCCAATACCCTTAGAAAATGGATTCCAGCAACACATAATATTTTTAAAATAAATTGTGATGCTTTGTGGGATATTTTTGCAGGTGGCATTAGCTTCATTGTTCGTTCATCGGATGGTATGGTTTGTGGTGGAGGATCCCTCTTCTAATAAGAAGATTTTATTTTGATTTTAGAAGCTTTGGTTGTTCGTGATGGTCTTCGTTTTGCGATCGAGCATGCACTTTCAAATTTTATGATCGAGTCTGATTCAAAAGTTTTGATCTTTGCTCTCAACAATGAGATTTCTGTACCTTGGAAAATTGACTCCATTATTAGAGATATCTTGGTATTAACTTGTAATTATTTGATATTTTTATTTTATTTCAGAGAGACAAACAAAATTGCTCATTGGACAGCAAATCGTGCTAGAATTTGTAAGGATCGGCTTGTTTGGCCTTCTGTTCGACCTCTGGAGCTTGAGGATATTTTGCTATCTGATTTTGTAGGAACCTAATTTTTTAATAAAGGTTTCCTTTTTACGGTAAAAATATAAAAAACCGTGTTAAATATTGAAATTAAAAGTTCAAAGTTATGCATTCTTCAATATCTTTTTAAAAATAAACTATCACATGTTAAATGTTTAAGATTTTCACTCAAGTCATTGGACTTATAAAATTTATGAGTTAATTTCACTCAAGTCATTGGACTTATAACCTAATAACAAGCCAGTCATAAAACAAAATTTTGTAACACGAAAATAATTGAACTTATAAAAATTTGCACGTAAAATCATTTTGACTGGAAATTCATATAAACCCTACCGGAAATCATCCAAGGCATGCCGTGTCATCTCAAGAAGGTGACACATCACAATACCACATAAGATTATAGTAAAACATAAGCTAACTTAGCAATCCCACGTGTAAAAAAAAATCATTTTTCACAAATTTTAACCGAAAAGAAAAATAATTCCCCTTTTTTTTTCCCTTCCATCTGCAATCCCTAATTCCAGCTTCTAATCAGGATTTTTTTCCCTTAATCACTTCATTTTAATCAATCGATTCTCTTGAATCGTTTTTATAGAGGAAGGAGAGAGCGTGCTGGAGTTACCAACTGATTTAAGAGACACCGGCAGCACTTGTGGTGGCTGCGACGGTGTCGACAACTTCTTGGGCATAGGTTCAATCGCAAATCCCTCTTGTTCTGGTGCTTAACAAACTGTTCTTTTTAATTAATTTCATATATCATTCACTCTTCCGTCCTGATTAATCTCTTCATTTATGGATACTATATAATTTTTTTATTGTAATTTTTATTTCTACTGAAATGTAGAGAAAGAATCCATCTTCACCAAACCCTTACCTCTTGCTTCCTTCAATTACCGACTTGACTTTATTTTATATTTACATTAAATTTAGCATTGAATGTAAATACGAGGATACAATTTTTTTTTTCAAATATAATACATAAAGTATAATTTATTAGATTTATGTAAGTTATTTCTTACCTTTTATAGGAAGTATATAGTATAATTTTTTTTGTAAAATACATGAAGTGTGTTTAAAAAATTGATTAGGATAAAATGCTCTATAATATATAAATTAAAAGGCTATCCAAATATTGTAGGATTTACCAAAAAAATTCACTTTTGTTAGATAAGTTTTAATCCATTTCAATATAATTGGTACTCATGTTCATTCTTAACCACATCCATGCATATAAAGTTCACAATTGATTGACACAATGACACGCCTGTGTACGATTTAAACAAATCGAAAATAACGACCGATCATTCATAATACAATCAAAATTCTTACGATTTTAAGAAAATAGTCAGATCTGTAAATTAGATTAATATTATACTAATAACACCACACACACACTTATTTCTTTCTCTCCAGTCTCCACCGTTTCAATTCACGCAGCCGCCCCCTACCTCTCGCGACTTCACCGAACAAGCAAGAGGCTTCCCTAGCCGTTGTCGGCGTTCCTTCTTCCTGACTGCACCTACCCAGTCGCCGCATCGGAGAAGAGGAGGGTGATAGGAAACACTAAACTTAGATCCATTCCTCGATTGGTTAAATCCCATTGTCTGTCGAGTTTTTGCTGCGAGAGGTCTTGATTTCTCTCTTTCTTTATTCTGCAACTATAGGAAGGAAGGAAGGAACCAATGGGCACGACGACGAATGCCTCCTGCGAGGCGACTCCTGACCAAGTCCAGACCTTGCTCGAGGTCGCTTCCCTTTTCGATCTTTCTCCTCTCTAATTCAGTTTTTATGTGTTCCCGTTTCCTCCTTGGTTACCCCTCTATTCGTTTTATTCATGCGAATGTGAACCTTTTTTCTTTGTGGCGTCTCGTCGAACACATAGCATAGTGTCCCTGCTTTAGTATCATGTTCTTAATTTCTCACTGTTTTAGGTATTTGGGTGGTAAGTTTGTCTGTTTATATTTGCTTTTTGTAGTGTGATGCTTCCTTCTTGGTGGTTTAGTTGACAATGGATCTCTATGCTATAAAGAATCAAGTTGAATTGGAGTTTGTGGATTGAAATGTGTTCATTAGTGATTTCCAGGAGGGTCAAAAACCTTAAAGGGCAATATCTTTTTCGGGAAGTTCGTGTATGATTGAAATGAAAGAGTTTATTTATGAGGTCATGGTATTATGAATTGTGATCAAGTTGTTTTTCTTAACAGTGCATGGTGCATGCTTTTAGTTGACAGTACATCTTATATTACTTCTGTTGTTTCATCAGGACTTGAATCTAATGCAGATTTACTATTAAATGTATTGGTTTGTAACATGAAGTTGATCACTAGGAAGACCAATTAGGATCCATGTGATTGGTCCACCTAGAAGTCTTAAGTAGTTCCTTCTGTTGTGGGTAATTAAAGTCATATGTGATTATTTCAGTGAACTATATTCGGAATTAATATCATGAAAATGTTTTTGATGGAAATTGTTACCAAATAGATGATTGTAGAATCATAGGGTTGATATCAGCAATATGTCATCATAGATGGAGAATGTAGTGTGATATAAAAAAGGAACAGATAACAAATTCATATGATTATTTAATGGTTATTCACTTCAGTCAATATGAAATTGTAGGAGGGTAATGCAGCTGTTGCAAATAACCTAAGTTAATAGCATTCTTGGCTGCCAAAATGAATTGTTGGGTCAATTCGGAGTCTGATAGGTGACCTCAGGGTGTTGAATTCCTCCACTTAGTTACTTTTGTCAACCAAAAGTTAATAATCTCTTGACAAGCACATCACCAATTTTAACATATCCCTATTTCACCGGTTGTGATTTTATGCTAATGAATTCATTTTTCTTTAACATCCTATAAATCCTAATTACACCTTTTCTGTTCATATGTATATTTTCTCATTGGAAACAATTTGTTTTCAGTTCTTTCTTGTTATGTTTCTGAAAGCACCACCAGTCTCATTCACTCATTTAATTTGCAATATGCATAATGAACCCTCAACTTATCAATTGGCAATATCTTCTTCCCTTGGTCCTTCTTTTAGGACATATTGTAAAATAGTATCTATTATCTCACCTGGCTATATTGGAGTCCCATATTATTTGAATGCATCATAGCACCTTTAACATTTGCAAGAGTGATAGCAATACTAGTTTAGAATGCCATATAACTGTCGCCAATCATCCACGTAGACATTGTTGATGGATTCTTGAAGCACAATGTGGAATTCCTAACTGTAATTTACAAGTGCAAAGTAAGAATTTGTTACAAATGGGACCCAGCCATCTCAAAAGATCACTGACTCAGCACAACCCAAGAGATAGGGCTGACAATATAATAGAAGAAACAATATGAATAACAACTGTGAAAGAAAAGGAACAAGCCCCAATTACCAATTCAAAATGGCACATATTTATCTCTTTTGATTAGATTCATCATCAACAGATTTTTCTCCATATTTATTTCTTGATTACCAATTCAAAGTGGCACATATACCTATCTTTTGATTAGGTTCATCATCTCCCGGTCGCTAATATGGAATTATCCAATTAAAGAACAAACAGAGCACCATAGGGAAGGAAAGGCCCTTAGCCGTCCCTATTCCTATTCTACCAACAACTACCTCTTCAAGCTCCACATCAGAAACTACACGTCAAAGGCCTTGCAAAGCAAGCAACAGAATTACTATGACTGACATTATGATTCGTATTTTTTTGCACACTATCCTTAAATGGTTTAGTATGTAGCATATCATAGTAAACCTTTTAGATTTTTTGTATCTTTGACTATCTGTGCTTTCAAGATTTATTTAACTAGTGTTTAGTGGCCCAAACACTGTACATCTTGGTGATTAGATAATAGTGAGGTTGTCTGGTCTAAAATTGTAGTTCTCGCCTAAGTTCTAGGGACATCTGTCTAATTTATTGATTGCACACAACCTTTCAATACTGAAATCAACATTAACCATGAAGAATTTTAGAACTGGCATGTTGTATAAAAATAGTGATCAAGATATATGATAATTGGGAAGCATTGGTTAGAATTGGCATGTGCAGGCCAATTTACTAATAGTTGCATGAGCATCACAAGTTGATTTAGTTTGAGTAGCACTAAAAACAAGACACAAGAAGTTGAGTTTGGCCGTGGTCAAGCTTGATCCGACAAAAAATATCAAACTCGAGCTTTTATTGAGCTTAGTAATTTTTCTTTAAGCTCTTACCCAATACCCAGATCAACTCGAGTTGCTCCAGCTCATAGATGAGTTCAATATGAGCATATATACAAGCATTGCTCATCTTCAAGAAAATTCAACATATTATAAAAAGCCGAGTCAATATATTTGTCTGTTTTCAGTTTATCTATATGACTTTGGTTGATATGAACCAATGCTAAAAAGTTTACAAACTCAAGCAAGAAAAAAATAAAATAGTTTATTATATAAATGAAATACTTGATATATTTAATACTGAATTGCACACAATTAGAAGTCCATTTTATATAAGCATATATGAGTATATGTATGTGTTTATAACTCTTCATAGCAATATCTAAATATCCAATACATATTTTTACAGTATGTGATCACATGTATACAAATAATGTTAGTATCTACAAGTAAATATGTGATCATTATACTGTATTCTATGAATATATATATATATATATATATATGTTACATGAGCATGTTTTTGAGAATCCAGAGAAGCATGTTCATGAGCTAAATTGAGATGAATATTGCATTGTTTAAGCTTAGCTCATTTAGAAGTCATCTAAAATTAATGCTCAAGGTTGACTTTGTTAAGAGACTAAGTTTCATTTGAAGAGATTTTTATTGTTATAAGCTCAAACGTCATAAGCAGCTTGGCTCATTTGCAGCCCCAAGTTTCAGTTGTTTAGGATTATAACCATGAGGAATTAGGCTATTCAAATTTGGAAAATCCTGATTGAGATTTCTCATGAAGCATAATACTCTATCCTATTTGCTCACATGATTGGATCACGCTTAGCTGGTTTGTGTTTTGCATAAGAATTTCCATGATATAGGGTCTGTGATCAATTAAAATAAAACTGCTTTGGTAGTTTGGTGATATAACCTAATATGATACTGGAGTTCTTTTGCAAATGAACATTGGATTGCTCGAATGCTTTTCTATGTTGTCTTCTTAGGCATAGTTTACTTTTTCAAGGAGGATCACCTTGTATCAAGTAATATGGTAATGCTTCATATTCCAATTTTCAAGTTGTTAGTTTCTTCCTTCATGGATATATGCTGCCCTTTAAGTCATAGGTTCTTAGGTAAAGAATTCTGAATTGGATTGGAACTTGTATATACACACTTGCTTTTTCATACCTCAAAGATGTACCAAGTAATTTGGTGATGCTTCATATTTCGATTTTCAAGTCCTTAATTGCTTCCTTGCTATGTTACCTCAAAGTCATAAGTTCCTTAGTTAAAAATTGTGAATTTGTATTAGAACTAGTAAGCATATGCTCCATTTATGGAACCAAATATCATGGTTTAAAATCTCGGTACCGGTACCGTACTGTACCGACACACGGTACGGACCGGTATGAAAATGCATACCAGCCGGGTTTTTTTTGGGGGGTGGGGTGGGGTTAGATATAACTCCAATAATACATAATTGATGAATAAATGCTTAAAATCAACATTCAAACGTCAAATACATGAATACAATTTTAAAAGCCATTTGGTACTGTATTAGGGTTTTTCACATATACAAGAGAATCATTATATTAGAATTAATATAGGGCGACACAGACCCATTAGAATTAGAATTAACATCGACTGAGATGATGAATACCATGTGTTGGTACGGTCTTATGTTGCGCTACGTAGAGTCTTCGGCGGTCCCGCTATAGAGCCCCCAAAACAAGCCGAACCTCGGCCCCAAACGGCTATAGAGCCGTTTGGGGTTAGTGTACATCATACCGGGCGGTATACCGCTCGGTATGCACATAATACCGCCCGATATCAGGCGGTATTTGATATATACCGCCCAAACCAGGCGGTATGAAGCCAAACCAAGTGGCTGACAGCCCTGTCGGGCCGTCAGCCACCCGTTGCCAATGGCATTGAGCGCCGTTGGCTGGCCCAACGGCTGTCAAGCCTCATACCGCCCATACCAGGCGGTATATGACAAAATACCACCATATACTGTCCGGTATACCCGATATACCCAGTTTTTTCAAATACCGAGTATATCGTATACCAGAAATCTAAAATACCGGGCATACCGTACCGTACCGGGCGAGATTTTAAACCATGCCAGATATTCTTGTTCCCGATTTTCTCTTTGAAGTTATATACCTAGTACCTACTAGTTTTTCCATGCCTTAAAGAGATATATTTTATTCTTTGCCATCAGTGGTTTGTTGACTTTTTAAAAATAAATTCCATGCATCTAATGGAATTCAAGATTTCTTCTATATATTTGCAAATAGTTATTAACATATTATGTTGAATTTGGCACTTGATTTATGTTATTTTGTCTATTCAACCGAATATAAATTACAAAGCAGCTTTTTTTTCTTGTTTCAGGCTGCTAGATATGATGACATTGAAGACCTAGTAAGAATACTTTCTATGGGTATTTCCCCTAATTCCGGAGATTCTCAAGGAAGAACAGGTAGCAATCAAAGTCAAACTTTTCAAAATTAAGTTTTCTTGATTGGTTAACGTGAACAGTGCTGATCTATTTTTCCTGTCTGTGTTACTGACAATAATGTTGCCTTATTTGTTATCCATAAGTTGAGTTGAAAATATTGTTTAGTTCCAAAAATAGTTGTCTCTTGTGTTGTTAACATGGGCCAACTATTGGTTAGCCACAATCAATGTATTGTTACATTGAACACATATTTAATCTATGATGAGATGATGTGACATTTCATAACTTGTGGTGAAATTCTTGAATTTATATTTAG
Source organism: Canna indica (assembly GCA_034359265.1). Lineage (NCBI taxonomy): Eukaryota > Viridiplantae > Streptophyta > Magnoliopsida > Zingiberales > Cannaceae > Canna > Canna indica. The sequence goes on from CP136891.1 coordinate 3,793,158, forward strand.
CATTTTTGGAAGATGTTGTTGATCAAAAGATTGTCACTTAATGTTTAAAATAAATCTTTGTAACTCAATTATAATGCACCCAAAGTGAGTAAAATAAAACTTCACCTATAATTTTGCATATAAAATTTCAAATATACCAGCGATTTAAATTTATCATATAAAAAAAAGAAATACATGCCTAGTGAAGTGCCTTACAAAAAAGTTACTCTCCTCGTGCCTGGTGCAAAGATGAGAAATTATATTGATAAAGAACTAGTATTCTCTACATACAAGACAGCCCAAGATGTTTAAATTTTATAGTTAGCCATGTATCACATTTCTCTCATTTTCCTAAAACTTATCTAGTTTTTGTTCCCAGGTATGCAAAATTGTAAATACCTGAAGACTAAGTATCTACATATACAATATCTATCATCACCCTTGCTAATATTGGATTGCTAATTTGCAAGTTTAGAAACTTACAATACATGTAACACAAGGTTCAAGGATGAGGGCAGATCAATGGTTAAATAGGCTGTGAAGTGGGGCGGGCAGTTGAAAGAATTCCTAGGATTCAAGTCATAGATTAGGCATTAGTATAAAGAATTAAAGATGAGTATCATTTTGTGAAAGGAAAAAGAGATTGGCTTGTTGATAAGAAAACTGAAAATGGATGTTTTATTAGTGATTCTATATAATTCCTATGTTATACAAATGTTCACCAGTTTTGGAATTCTCAACATTAAAATTCCATTTGGAGCTTTCACATAGGCTCCGAATTTCGTTCATTTTTTTTTAATCTTGAATTCGTGTCCACATTTACACCTTGCTTTGTCTGTAAAGGCTCCATAGAACTTAGATTTTGATGCTGTTGTTTGTGTTGCTATGGGCTGTGAGCCTACATGCAACATCAATCATGCATCAGACAGCCAGAATGCTTGCATTTCTACCTGTTGGATGTTGCTCTTTTGGTTCTATGTAGCTAGTCCCAAGAATTAATTTATTCTTACAGGGGAGTTGTGTTAGGTAGTTTTTATTTGCCATGGAGATTGTGGGTCATCTCCTAAGGGTTGAGAATCTTTGGACTTTCCATATGATATGAAAAATTTCATGTGGGTTTATCCTATTTCTGTGTCCATAGGAAAAGGATGCACAGGTAGTCTTGTGCAAGCACCTGCTATGGCAAATGGTTTTGCACTCTTAAGGCCAAAGCAGAATTTCAAGTGCTTTTTCTTCTGCCAGGGATGATGACAATGATTTTATGAAATGACAAAAATGATAGGATTTTCTATTTCTTTGATTATTATTCTTGGTAAAAATGGTTGCATTAGAAACTGGGATCTGTGGTTGAGGGAGGGGGAAACCTTTCATAGTGCTAAACATTGTATTTATCTACAACTAGCTTGGTGTATTTGTTCTGAATATTGCTGCATTTTTGGAGTCTCTTTAACAAGCAGCAAGTTGATTAAAAGCAAACCTTCCAAAACTTAATCAATTTTATGATATGATGTTTATTTTATATTTTTATTTGAGCAGTGAACATATTTGACTAGAAAGATTTTGATAATCCTTTGAAAGGAATTTATGTTTTTTATTCAGAATTTAATTGTTTATCATTGAAAATATCTCCAATTTGCATGTTTCTTCTCCATTGTTATGTAAAAGTGAAAATTTGACAATTTAAAATAACTCAAACATATTGATATTTTAAATTCTCAGTATTTGAATTCCATGTAACACCAATACTACTTTGTTTCATTCATTTGAAAGTTCAATTTCATATATTTGAGTATTATTTGGTTTAATGTCCTCCTGGGGTAACTTGGTTCTCTTAAATTAAAATTTCAGCTCTTCACATGGCTAGTGCTAATGGTCATCTTGAAATTGTTGAGTATCTTATTCGGAATGAGGCGGTGAGTCCGTAGGATCTGAACTTTTAACACTGATTCATTAACATAGTTTTTTTCATTTAAATTTTTTTAGCTAAGCTGTAAGTTCAGTTATCTCACTTCCACATTACTTTTATTTTATAATTGAAGATGATTCTCAGATGCCTATACTAACCTTTTGTGATCATTAAAATGTGAAGATGATACTTCAATTCTGAATTGGCAAATTGGCAGTTTGCTCTAGAGATGATAAAAAATTAGATATAACAGATCTTCCATGCTTCTTAAATGCATAGTAGGTAACCAACAATGCAACCTATGGACCCGTTTGTTTCGTAAAATGCTCAGCACAAGACACAAGCACAGGATACAGACATGGACACGAACATGACACTAGGTGTCCTAGGACAACACACTGTACCATGTTTGTTTTGCCAAGCACTGGACACGATATCCAGTTTTGTCTTGCGTTTGTTTCGCTATAGCACAATACTATAATACTACAATACTGTACATGTCAAAATGACAAACACCATTTATATTTTTTTCATGGCCAAATTGAATATTATATATTTTGTAGGGGTGTGCACGGATAACGGGTAGACCCGGAACTTGTTGGAACCGACCCGATCGGGTAGGTTCTGGGTAGACTCGAATTAAAATCGGGTAGGGTCCAGGACAAAAATTAAGGAACCAATTAAAATCGGTTCCGATTCTAGGTCCAACACATTGGGTACCCAATCGAAATCAGTACCAGTATGCTAAACATGTACCTTAAAACCTGTAAATAAATAAGTTTCAACAGGGTACCTTGAACCTGTACCCTCGAACATGTAATCGTAAATGAATTTACATGTTCCAACAAGGTACCTTGGAACTTGTACCCTGGAACCTATAAATGAACAGGTTTCAACAGGGTACCAACAGGGTAGGGTCCGGGTCCAAAATCTAGGAACCAATCTTATACAGGGTAAGGTTCGGGTATCATGAAAAATACAAGATACTCAGACCCGCTAATCCCTAATATTTTGAACAATTTATATAATTTCTAAATATTAAAATTAATGAAGATAATTATAAAAATTGTATGTCAACTACAATATGTAATCCATCGAAAGTTAATACAATAGTATCAAATTTCTTAATGCATAAAAGTCTTAAAATTCATAATTAACTAGACCATAATGTTCATTACATTCGCAATGAAAATGCAGATGAAAATTCCTAAACAAAAATAGACATCATGCAACAAGTACCTTTGTCTTTTTTTAACGGGCCCTTTGTATGGCTTTATCCATTTTTTTGTTTGTTATCACATAGTGTTTTAGCTTCTGATACAAGTGATGTAGAACCACTATCTCAGTATCTATCGGTGGAGGTCTATTTCACCTTTTATCATACAACATATATGTTGTCTCTGCTTCGACTAGTGAATCGTATGATTTGAATAGTGCACGATACACTCTTGTGACCAAGATTACCATTCAAAATCAATCATTATCCATACAATTTAACATAAAGCACATATAATTTTGAGGTCATAACATATTAGTATATTACACAACATTAACAAAAGTCGTAGTTCATAATTTATCGATCAAAACACAAATTTCAAAATCACAAGTCACTCATGGTTAGAATTAGAGACAAGGTCATGCGTGGTTGCGTGCAGTAGGGGCTCTCAGAGTCGGGCAATAGTTGCAGCAAGAGGCAGAGTTTGGAGAAGAACGCAACAGAGATTTGAGAGATCGTCGTCGAAGGCACACAGGAGCTCTGATTTGAGAGTGATGAGAATGGGAGGAAGAGGAACAGAGAAGAGAAGGGTTCCAATGTCGAATCGGGCCGAAATATGGTCTGGGCTTTGGCTCAAAATTGCTAAAAAATGGCTGAAATATAGATGGTATAGGATCGATTGGATGGCATCGATCCTACATAGGGGTGGCAGTGGATTTGTGTAAATGGGTATTTCACCCGTCCCAGACCCTGATAGACCATTAGCTGGTTTTGCCTGTTTGGGTCGTGGGGCGGATATAGGATTTTGAGATAAAAACCTTGTAGGGTTTGTGACGGGTTCTGAATTTTAGTCTAAAACCCGTTCCAAACCCGTTAAGTATAAAATTACTAAAATACCCCTTATATTATCCATGTATATAGGATAATTATGTCTTTTTAATTAGAGTTCAATATAATTTATTTATTTTAATTAAAGCTAAGTATACATTATACAACTATAACACATTTAATTACCTATATCCTAACACATTATATAATATAACAATACACTATTTTAGTTACATATACCCTAACACGATAACACATTATACGATAACACAATAACACTTGTAGTTTATATTTGTCATTTGAGCACTTTTTGTAATTTTAAACTATTCGTATAAGTCATATAATATTAGATGTTATGATAAATATGTAGAATAATTTTTTTATATAAATTTTGTTAACTATTCTTAGATGTTATGATAATTATGTAGATTGTAGAATAATTTTTTTTATATAAAATTTGTTAACGGGCGAAAAACGGGTACCCAGTGGGTACTTGTGGGATGGGTTTGGGAATTACCCTTCAAAATAGTAACGGGTTTGGGACGGATTTAGGATTGAGTTTCTTAATGGATTTGGGATAGGATTGACTTCACTGTCTCAAATCCTCCCCAGTGTCATCCCTAATCCTACGATCTTACAAGCGATCTCGGTCTGATCCTATGTTTTTCAATTTTTTAGTGAGGTTGGGATTGCTAGCTTGGTATAGGATCGTAAGATCTTATGATCTTGCTAGCGATCATAACAATCTTGCTTGTGACAATTCGGTCAATTATATAAAATGTCCTTAATTCGGCCTTCAAAAACAACATAATACTTATATGTCATGTAAATCGTGTCGACATTTGGTATATATCAAATATCGTATTAACAAAATATTAAACAAACAAATGCAGTAAATAACAATCTACTCAAACGATATAGCAAAATGATAATATATTAAAATGTATCAATCAAAAAGGAACAACCATATAAGTTCGAACACCTTCAACTACAAAATGATAATATAAGTATTCATCAAATGTCAATAATCCAAAATATAAAACACATCAACCATATAAGTTGGGACACCCCTCAACTACAAAATGATGAAAAGTCAACTGCCCAAGTCGTAGTCAACATAAAGAGTAGGCAATGCAACTAAATCCTCATAATTGTCTTCACAAAAGACAATCTTCCACTTTTATCCATGCACACAATTTTTTTTATGCCCCTGTTGATTTTCACAAAATTTTTTCAATACTTGCATTTTCTCCATTTTCACAAAAATTTTCGATACCTGCATTTTTTCCATCTCCGTTAGTCCCAACTTATGCACCTCCTCAACCAACTTCTGAGCATTTGTTGACGTATTTTTGTCATCTCAGATGCCATTGTGTGCAGATCAACCATAGCCAAATTCATTTGAGTTTGTCATATATTAAGGAATTGCTTTGCCACTTGAGTAATGCGGCCCTTCAGATGGGCCGCCAAAGTAAGATTTTTGCCTTGTTGATATTGGAGATTTTGTGACGACTGTGTTTTGATCACACTTTCACATCTAGGTAAGAAAAACAACAAGTATTATTATTTATCAAAAAAATAGCATTTGACTTTAAAAACAATGCAATATACACATAAGCTTCAACTATTCCTCCAAAACTTGCTGATTGTCAACAACCACATATTTACGTACATCATCCCATTCAAACCCACTAGTGTTCATCATATCAAGGACTCCAGATAGCTTAATTGACCATCTTTTCGTCTTGTTTATAATTTGTTGTACGATTAGATTAATTCTAGGAGCTCATGTCATCATTCTTTTCAAAGCTTCTTCACGTGTTCATGCCTTAAAGGTTTCATTGTCTCTCCTATGTCCCTCTACAACTAATTCCTCCAAAACAATCAACAATATATCATCTTCCTCATGTGTCCAAGTATGTTTGTCTCTGTTTGGAACTTCCATAACAAAATAAGAGAAGAATCATAAATATATATTCGAATAAAAAAAATCACCAAACATACAAATTATCCATCTTACTAAATTCCTAAAACAATAACAAACTCAACCATTTCAACATAAAAGTAATTAATGAAGTATTCATTAATAAATGTTGTTATTTTATGAAATGAGTATGATGGATAATTTGTATGTTTGGTGATTTTTTTAAATTTTAAATACATTTATGATTCTGTTCTTATTTAGTTATGGAAGTTTCAAAAAGAGGTAGGCGTATGTGGACACATGAGGAAGATGATATATTAATGACCGTCTTGGAGGAATTAGTTGTAGTGGGACATAGGGAAGAGAATGAAACCTTTAAGGTAGGAACTCATGAAAAAACTTTGAGAAGAATGATGGCACAAGTTCTTGGAATTAACCTAACTGTACAACAAAATGTAAACAAAATGAAAAGATGGTCAACTAAGCTATCTGAAGTCCTTGATATGATGAACACCAGTGGGTTTGGATGGGATGATGTACCTAAATGTGTGGTTGTTGACAATCAACAAGTTTTGGAGGAGGAATACTTGAAGTTGATTGTATATTGCATTATTAATGTCAATTGCTATTTTTTTGATGAATGGTAATTCTTGTATTTTTTCTTATATAACAGAAGCATCCGAAGTTCTCAAACCATGCAAATAGAGAATTTAAAGAGTTCGAAAGATTGCAAGTAATATTTGGAAAGGAGGCTACGGGGTAGAGCCAGTAGTAGACGTTACGGGTGACATTGAACCTCAATGTGATAAAAATACAATTGTCACAACAATTATCTGAATCTCCAATATCAACAAGGCAAGAATCTCATTTTGGCAATCTATCTGAAGGACCATCTAGTGCGCCATATTGGAAGAGTAGCCGCATTACTCAAGTGGCAGAGCAATTCCTTGATATATATCAAACTCAAATGAATTAGGCTACAATTGATCTGCACATATGAGATCACACATGAGAAAATATGCAAATATCAACAAATGCTCAGAAGTTGGTTGAGGAGGTGCATAAGTTGGTTGAACAGAGCAAGGTCGCTCGATTAGACGAAGCCTCTGCCTATCTGATCGGAGATGGATCTGGCACTGTTGCTCCGGCATACGAAGATGGAAGATGGAGATGTGATGATGACGTATCTTTTCCGTGCAAGACACGCCAGCCTTGCGTGGGGCTCAACTCGTACAATGATGGTCATGACCTGGACAACCCCCATCTCGCATTAATTGCGTTTGCAGAACGGGTTGCCGGCAGCCACACCTCCGCCGCCAATGAGCCTGGAAGCCGCCGTCTTGGCCTTATGCGAGACTGCCCTCTGACTTGGCCATCAAGGAGATGTGGACTGCACTATTTCTGGGGGCTATGTGGGCATCGGGCAACATTATATCAAGGAGCTCCTACTGCACTAACGGGTTCCACCCGAACTTGATGACCAATATTCCACCTAATATGGGATCAAGTCTCGGGCCTCAATGTGGGACAGCTTCATTGATGCAGACCGGCCAGAATGGACGGGGGGGGGGGCCATCTCGACTGGCCTGCAGCTCCGATTCAACACCCCAGTGTGATTCAATCCGACCTAAATGTAGCTCCTAATGCGGCGGCTCTGGCAAGGCGCGGTCAAACCGCATCACAGCAAACTTATCTTAACCAAGGCGTCCCTCTGCTCGATGCGGAAATGGCGCTGGCTCTCTCCCCTGCTTGCAAACTCTCGACGACGCCGGTCACCTACAAACGCAGGATGAAGGCTGCTCCGCCGCCACAGCCTAACTTCGCAGCCTATGGCTCTCCATGCCCAACCCAGCTACGACAGAGTGGGCGTCTTCTCGCCGCTGCCCTAAGCACGAACGGCGATACTTTAAGCAGGGCGGTGAACAGAAAAGCAAAAATCAATGGAGACATCTCAAGGAAATGTAAGCCAGTGGATGGTGGTAACTTACCAGAGGCTCAGAGCGATAGGGAGGGCCTGCGCTCAGTATATATGCTCACCAACCTGTCCCAGCTGCAAATGGAGAAACAACTATCAACTCTTGGGTTCGACAGCAGTGGCAAGAATTGGTCGCGCCTGGAGGCCGCCCTCGCTGACCTTCCGGCACCTGCCGCGGGAGGGCGCGTCTAGTGACCAGACGTCCTCTTCGCAGGAGATGTTGTGTAGTTTTTCATGTCCATGCTAGACTTCAAAATTTTATTTTGGAATGTACGGGGCTTGTGTCGTCTGTCTAAAAGATATATGTGTAAGAGAACATGTTCTGATAACAAATGCACAATTCTAGCTCTTCAAGAAACAAAGTTGGTTGATGTCTCGGTTATCAAAATCAAACAAATAAGTGGTTTCAGAAACAGCTCTTTTATCGTTGCTGAGGCTGTGGGATTGGCGGGTGGCCAATTATTAGTTTGGAACACTGATTATTGGGAGCAGATGTACTCGTTCAAAGGCCAATTCATTATTGCTGCGACCCTCCGGCACCTAAGATCGGGTACAGTCTTTACCACCGCAAGTGTATATGGACCGCCACACCATGCATCCAGAGCTGCGTTCTTTGCCGAGCTTTCATCGTTTATCGGAACATGCAACAACCATCTTATTTTGGGAGGTGACTTTAATGTGACTATGGGAACTCATGAGCGGCATAACTGTGTTGGACACACTCGAGATGCAGGCCACTTCTCGCGTATTATTGCAGGATCGAATTTGCTCGACCTCCCATTCTCAGGGGTTCAATTCACTTGGTCAAACAGACAAAGGTTGCCGAGGTTGGCCAAGCTTGACCGCATTTTTCTTTCACTGTCAGCCTCTCATATCCTTCCGTTGGCTAATGTTCAAGGTGGTGATAAAAAACTTTCGGATCATCACCACCTAATCCTATGCTCCATGCGGTCCCCCACCAACAATTCGGTCAAGCCGTTCAAAATGGAGAAGTTTTGGTTAAGAGTGGACTCCTTCAAATGCATGATTGCGACATGTTGGGCTGAAAATTGGGACTCCTTGCCGGCCACCGATAGATGGATTAGACGATGGAGGACCCTTCGCAAGCTCCTCCGGCAATGGAATGCCCTCCACAACAAGGAGATGAAAAAAGCACGAATCGCACTTGAAGATCAAGTAGCTGCTTTAGACCGAAAGGTAGATGCTGGAAACATCAATGATAGAGAGATCAATGAGCTTCGAGGCGCAAAGCAACATCTAGACACTCTTTATAGTGATGAGGACACATTTTGGAGGCAAAGGGCTAAACAAAGATGGATACGCATGGTAGATCGAAATACACGCTATTTTCATCAGTGTGCCTCGATCTCCAGAAGAAAGAATTGGATTCACTCTTTAGATGGACCTGCAGGCGTTCTCAATGATATTCAAGAAATCAAGAACGAATTTCGAAAATTCTACAGCAACTTGCTTGGCAGGCCTTCGACACCTCTGTTGAATCTTCGCTAGAATACTCTTGATTTGGTCCAGCTGCCACAAAATAGTGGCATCAACGGCTGCTTCACCATGGACGAAATTTACTTGACCATTCGCGACTTGGGTTCCTTCAAGTCTCCAGGTCCGGATGGGATTATAAATGAGTTCCTTCTCCAATTCTGGTACTGTATAAAGGATGACTTGCTTGGTATATTCGGGGAAATTTACATGAATCCAGCAGTGCTTCAGAGATTCAATAAGGCCTACATTGTTTTGATCCCCAAGCATGAAGGAGCGAGAGATGTTAGGGATTTCAGACCTATCAGCCTCGAGCAGAGCATCATTCGTATTTTCTCTAAACTCCTCACCCGAAGACTCAAACCGTTTATGGACAATATGATAAACACGACTCAGAGTGCCTTCACGTCGGGTCGTAGCTCCCTTGACTCTTTCCTAAATGTGCATGAAACTATATGGGCTTGCCACAAAAGACATGAAGATGGGTTTCTCATCAAAGTGGACTTTCATAAAGCTTTTGACTCCATCAGTTGGGAGTTTATATCACAAATGCTCAGGGCTAGGGGGTTCCCATCAAGATGGACTGATTGGGTACAACATTTATTGAGCACAGATTCTTCCCTTCTCATTAATGGTGAGGAGGGAAATTTCTTCCGCCATTACAGAGGTGTCCGCCAGGGTAACCCTTTGTCCCCGTACATTTTCAACCTTACCATAGACTGTCTCTCCTTGCTCTTGGCCAAGGCAACGAATAATGGCAGCATTGAAGGTGTGCTCCGACCTCAGGTTAATGGGGGGGGTGTCTCACTCACTCTTTGCGGATGACCTTGTCCTTTTTAGCACAAACAAGACGGATAGTCTCCACAACCTCAGATTGCTATTACGGTGCTTCTCTCTGGCTTCAGGTCTTCAAGCTAACCCTAGTAAGACCTGTGTGGTGCACTTGAGTGGGGACCATAGCCTCACTCTTGCAGCTGCTACTTTCCTCGGATGTGCACCAGGAGCTTTCCCCGTTAAATATTTGGGTCTATCGCTGCGTATTGGAAATTTGCACAAAGATGACTGGAACAACCTCCTAGAAAGGAACGACAGGAGACTTGCTGGATGGAAAGGGCGGCTCCTCTCGCGAGCAGGGCGACTTACTTTGGTGAATAGTACTATAACAAGCTACTCCAGCTACATGTTATCCATTTTCAAGGCACCGAACTGGGTCATTAAGAAGATTGACAGTCGCCGTCGGAAGTTCTTTTGGGTAGGTGCAGACGTGACAACATGCCAGGGGAAGTGCCTAGTCAACTGGGATACTGCCACTATGCCTCGTAAGGATGGTGGGCTCGGAATCCTTAAAGTGCATGAACACAACTTGGCGCGCTTGGGCTCATGGCTTTGGAAATTCATCACAAGATCGGACTTGCAATGGATTGACATCTTAAAGAGGACCTTGGGAGGAAGGGCAGCTTGGTTCGATAGCGGACAGATGCGACATGCGTCACCGATATGGAAGAGCATTCTACACCTTCATGACATATTCAGAGCAGGCCTCACCTACAAGGTCGGCAATGGAGCTGACATCCAGATTTGGAGGGAACCTTGGTGTGGGAGCACCACCTTGGCTGAAAACTTCACACACTTATTCCGCTTCGCCACCCAACCGCTTATCCGCATTGCCGATGCTAGAATCCTGGACGGTGAGGGGAGATTCCAAGGATGGAACAACATACATAGACATCTCTCAGGTTCAACAGCTGGCAAGAAAGCTAGAGAGAATCCAAGACACTAGGGGGATGGATGTAATCTTTTGGAGATGGTCTAACTCAACGATGTTCAGCACAAAGTCTCTCTATCAAATTCTGGTTTATAAGGGCATAGAAGACAACCTTCAATGGTTAATTTGGCAAAGAAAGCTTCCACCAAAAATCGCAATCTATGGATGGATATGGAAGCGCAAACGACTTCCTCTACGAACCGTGTTAGCAAGCCGAGGGGTGATCTCCACAACGACGAACTGCCTACTTTGTGATGGGAGTGACGAGACCCATGACCATGTCTTCTTTGACTGCCTCTATGCGCAAAATGCATGGCGCCTTTTTCTTGGTCAGCTGGGCATTCCCTTCTACCCCACTCGGAGCTTCTTCTTCGATGATGGGAATGCTCCACACTCCGAAAATAACCTAAAAAATGCAAGGATCCTATTGGTGCGGAGTTGGTTCATATGGTGTGAGAGGAATAAGAGATGTTTTGAGAGGGTGCTCTCAACTTATAGATCTCTAGCTATTACCATGGTGGCCTTCGCATGTAATTCAATGATCTTGTAGTGTTCTTTCTTTTGGGGGCTTTCTTCCCCTGTTTTATCTTCTGCTCATGTTTTATCCTCTCTCTCCCCCTTATTGTATTCCCTCAACCCTCTTGATTGAATACAATTGCTTATATTTCAAAAAAAAAAAGTTGGGACTAAGAGAGATGGAGGAAATGCAAGTATTGAAGAAATTTTGTGAAAATCCGTTGTACGAGGCATTTTTTATGGGCATGGATGAAAGTAGAATATCGTCTTTTGTGAAGACAGTTTTGGAGATTTAGTTGCATTGTCTACTCTTTATTTTGACTATGACTTCTGTAGTTGATTTTTCATCATTTTGTAGTTGGGGGTGTCCTAACTTATATGGTTGATGTGTTTTATATTTTTGGTTGTTGACATTTGATGAATAATTATATTATCATTTTGTAGTTGGGTGTCCCAACTTATATGGTTGTTACTTTTTGATTAGTACCTTTAATATATTATCATTTTGCTATATGGTTCGAGTAGATTGTTATTAACTGCATTTGTTTGTTTAATATTCTGTTCATATGATATTTGATTATACCAAATGTATTATGTTGTTTACATGACACACAAGAAGTATTATGTTGTTTTTGAAGGCTGAATTAAGGACATTTTGTATAATTGGTCGGATTGTCACAAGAGTGTATCAGGTTATCTATTCAAATCATACGATTCACTAGCCAAAGCATAGGCAACATGTGTTGTATGATAAAAGGTGGCGTAGACCTCCACTGATAGATAACATAAAAAAAATAGTGGGTTCTACACTTCTACTTCACTTGATACTGAGAAGCACAGTATGTGATAACATAAAAAACTTTCGATGGATTATATATTGTAGTTGATGCACAATTTTTATAATTATCTTCGTTAATTTTAATATTTAGAAATTATCTAAATTGTTCAAAATATATGATATTCAATTGGGCCATGAAAAAATATACCTATATAGTACTATGTTATAGTGAAACAAACGCAGAACAAGACTGGATATTGACATATTGTGTCTTGACGAAACAAACATAGTACAAGATGTCCCAGGACATTTTGTGAAATAAATGGGCCCTAAGAGAATCATTTCATATACGTGGGACTCGATATCTGTTTGATCAAGTTAGAAACCTGTCAAGAATTAAAATTGATTTTACTCATAAAACATCAACTTATATACTAATTTCATTGTTTTATTTGTGAAAAAGCCTGACGGCTTATTCTCTTTATTTTTGTTTTCTTAGTAAAGTCTCTGTGATGCAGGATGTGAATGCTTTGAACTCGGAAAAGAACACACCCCTTCACTGGGCTTGCCTCAATGGACATATAGAGGTACAGGCTGTGCATATTATAGTGATTTTTTGCCTCTTTGCAGATTAACATTATTAACCTACTGTGACAACATCCCCATTATACTGAAAACTTCAGGTAGTCAAACTCTTAATCCAAGGAGGAGCTAATGTTAGTTTGCTGAACAGGTAAATTTAATCCAACTTAATATTTTCTGACCATTTTGACTTGGAATCAATTTTCACTTTCATAATAATCTTGTTGGTTCATGCTTCCATGGTCATTGATAGCCATGAGAGGACCCCGATGGATGAAGCAGTGAGCAGAGGGAAGATGGATGTGATCGATGCAATCAATACGGCTGTCACTGAAGTTGAACTGGGCGACGTTAATGTATCTTAGCATACTAGCAATATATTGCCCTAAATATTTTAGACTTTGCGCAACTTAATGATGGTCCAGCGGCTGCCTGAAGATTTATAGAAAATAAGAGTGGTAGAATTGCAACAACATAGCTGTTACCGTTGGTAGTAGCCATCAAAAAGAAAATGCCGATGTCTCTATGATTCTATGACGACTTATATTGTCACGCATGAGTAATTGTGATTGCATGACAACAGTTTTTAGAATCATGGTACAAGAGCTTTTGCGACAACTCTTTTAGCATATAAAGTGGCCTTCTGTTACTGCAGTGCAAAGCACGTGCGACGATATGTTAAGTGATTTTAAGGAACCATTTCTGCTGCAACATCTTTGCAATGACACTAACAATTTACAGAAACCTCCTCTTGCAATGACAATTATAATTTATATCGTCAACCTCAAAAAATACAAAGATAATTGAGCAAATAATGAAAAGAATCTGAAAGTACACATCTAACAATTTACAATTTGAGTAGTTAATGGGGAACAAACTTAATAAATTTATTAACAAAAACATTACATGGATATAGTGGAAGAGATAATACAGTTTTTTTAATACATTGTACAAAGATCAAATAATTAAGCATTCATGTCGCCAAAGAACGAATCGATGTGCCTCACTATACATATTGTCTATTTCAGTTGCAAGGATGATAAAGGATGCTGCGAAGATTTGAAAAGATACAGTACATAAATACATCTAGAAAGTATTAAGCAGGGAGATTCCCCATATACCTATGATAGAAGCAATACGTAGAGGAACAAGAATAGAAAAAAAACCCTTTCTTGATAAAGAATAAACTTAATAAGCGTATGACTCACCCATCATAATTACCAATCAATTATGTTCGTGAATCATCTGATCTTTCTTTTTACACCTTTCCCGAATTGTTACATCTACTGAAAGGATTATTAGAAGACAAACTTGCTGTTACAAAGAATGGTTGAATCAAGGCCAAGACTTCTTCAAAAGAACACAGCCTTGTTGACTGGGAAGTCTCTGTATGAGCTCCAGTTGTGATGCTTTGCTTATGTTAAAATTCGTATACTACAAGTGGTATCATGGTTTTGGCTTGAAGCATACTGCGGTTATCAAAAAGATGAAACCTAAAGAAAAACTAAAGGCCACACATAGAATTCACCTTGACTGAAGAAGGGTCGCAAGTCTTCATCACACATAAAATTGAGAGGAAAAGAAACAAGGTGACCTTTCACTAATCGTAACCTCTCTACTGGATCAGTATCTTTAAGATCTCCATCCTGAACTGGCTCCAGTTTCTTCCAAGCAATGCCTAAATCAATAGTTGTGTACCCAAATGTCTCCTTGAAGTAGTTGGCATTCTGTCGAAATGTAGTCCTGGAAAAAGTATGACAATGTTTAGTAGACTAGAATGAACATTAGGAAACGAGCTAGGAAAATAAAAACAACCAACTCAGTTTATGATACCTGGAGTGGATAAGATCATTGGGAACGCAAGAAAAGACTTCCTGGTAGATTGTGGTATTTGTCTGCCAAGCAAAGCAATCAAAACCATTTGAGTTGGAGACAATAGAAATCAATAGAACTTACAAGCAAGCTGAGTAGTTCTTTCAATATGAAATGCAAACAAGACATTGTTTTCAAAAGAAGAATAATTGTTACATAGTGCTACAAAATTTCCACACCTTAGCTGTTTCCATCCAAATGTCCTTGTATGTCGTATCACTAATTGGATCTCCAATCTGACTGAGCTGGAAGAATTAAAGAAAATTGTTGACAAAACAGTGATATATTCAAAAACTGCCGCAACACATTGCTTCCACTAGAATAAAGGATTAAATTTTTTTGATGCTTTAAATACAAGCCAATACTAGTTTTGGCAACTTTTCAAATAGTATGGAACTGGTATACCACATGGTATGTTGAACCATACTACTGAGTGTAACTGATTAAAAATTGACAAAAATTTGCATGAGATATATTTTGAACTTTATTTTCTAGTATAGGCTTTTTATCAACCAGTAAATACTGATTTTCAATAGCATATAAAACCTTAATGAACAAAATTTGCCTTGTCAAACCAGTTGTTTATAAGGCCTCTCGGAAATTTATAAAGATGTTTTAAATACTATTTTAATACCAATTTTACCAAATTGTTAGATCATATGGTTCTAGTGTACTAGGTGGACATTAAGTTATATTGCTTGAAACCAATAATAGGGTAAATTGTTCAGTTCAGCCCTTGAATTCTGGCCTTAGTCCCAGTTTGGTCCCTGAATTTCAAAGTCAATTTACCCCCTAAATTTGTGGATTTAATTTCAACTTAATCCAAATTCAACCTATTTGTTAATGCCGTCTAAAATTTAAACACAACCTATAGTGTTAGTTGCATATAACTAGTCCACGAGACAAAATATGTCAAAGGTGAGCTCAAATTTAATGTGAATTGAATTCAAAATCAAGTTACTATAAGGCCTAACTGAATTTTACCCCCAATAAAATAAACTACTCCTAACTGACTATTCATAAGGGGCACTAATGGTATAAAAGATAAACCCATGATAAAAGTAAACAATTTGAATGTCATAGTGATAGGTAATATGCGTGATATCAAGAATGGAAGTTTTTCAATAAATTGTTTATCTTAATTAACATCTGATATTGGTTGTTAAACCATAGTAGGCTTAGGATAGAGCATTTTAAGACAGGTTCACAATGATATCCACCAAATCAAGTAACCAAATAACAAAATCTCCCAAATCAACTACAAACCTCTCCAGCATGAAGGCCTAGATGTTCCAACCACAATGAGAGGCGAAGGCTAAGAGAAAATTTTCCAGCTTTCCATGATTTTCCATTCATGAGTGAATCAACATATTCTTTATCTTCTATAAGCACACCAATCTGTGAAAATTAGCAGAACCATATGGAAAGCAAAATAATTTAATACAGAGATATACATAGAGGCAAAGGAATTTAATAGTAATGCTGCAATAAGGTTTAGCTTTTTCCAGATATACAAATGCCTATTTATATTAGTGAAGCAGGGAAATCCTAATAAGCAATCCTTTTATTGATAGGCAATAACATTTACGAGAAATTCTTGAAGTGCATTGATGGGTAAACTACATAAGTTGACCCTCCTGAAGATCTACATTAGTAGAAAGTCTAATGCACAGGACTACCTTTTATCATGTTGACTATCTTGTCTTTGTGGTTCCCTTGAAAAGTCGTCTTTTTGGTTGGATAAAGTATTCCAAAATGAAGATCTTAATATGTTTAAATTCAGAATGTCTTCTTGATGCATCATGTTATATGTTAACACCTCCGTAGAAAGAAATCAAGACCTATGATGAAAAACTTTTGCAAATAGGGCAGATTCATCTTTCTTGTTGTTGTTCCAAAAGTCAATCAACCATGCTAGGTAAAAAAAGAGATTAAAATACCTTCAGGTACCATTCTTATATTTGACCTCATATGTAGATCCTTGAAAAAAAGAAGCATACTGCTCTAGTCAATCTTCGCATGATTATTACGATAATCATGTCATTCTAAAAATAAACTAAGTTGGTGTGTATTATTATCATCATGATGCACTATGAGGGGAAGCAAAAGTGTTCTCCAGCACCTTCTACCTCAAAAGATGATATTCAAGGACAAGAAAGTTTTCTTTGAGTTACTTCTTTAATAAAATCGATAGTGGTTTGCCTGTCTTTTTCCTAAAAAAGAGTAAGTTTCGTTTGAGAACTAAGAAAATTCAAGTCAGAAAGTTCTAATTAATTAGGATCAACTACATGGAAATTTTCCTGCCATATACGTGTCAGTTAGGAGCAGACCACCCTCAAACATGCAATGAGATACAAGAACAAGAGAGAAAACAGAAAAAAACAACAAAATCACAAGCAGGAGATAGATAGAGATTTGTAGTTCATATACCTTCACAGCCACTCAAAGTTCTCTTTTCTTGGAGAGTACAATTACATGAGATGATATTGATCTTTTAAATAAAAGATGTTTAGGGTTTAAGTTTGATTTGGTAACCACTTATCCAAAAAGTTTAATCTGTTAGAGAAGGACCCAAAATTTTCTTTTACGTTGTGTGTGGATGAACATAGACTGGATTGGCCCAAGCCACTGTGGAATAACTTAACTACGGGGTGTAACTTTGGCAAGGTTTGAACATATTTTGATTGGCACATATTCTGAAAGCTTAAGTTTGAACATAGGAAGACTTAATCTATACTTTTATATTCTCAGCAAGGACAACCATACATCGAGTACAAATAGATAAAAAACTAAGGCTTAATTATGTTTTTGGTCCCCCAAAATATCATGTTTTTTCCGTTTGGTCTCTCCTTTTTAAAAAGTTTCAGTTTAATCCCTCAAAAACTATTTTCATTTCCGTTTGGTCCCTTCGTTAACTTTTACTGTTAAATGTTATCATGGCAATGCTGACATGGATTAAAGAGGGACCAAATGGAAAAAAATGAGATATTTTAAGGGGCTAGATGAAAAAAATGTATATTTTAATAGTCTAAAATATAACAATATATAATTATATTTTTGGTTATTAAAATATATATTTTTTCCATCTAGTCCCTTAAAATATCTATTTTTTTTCGTTTGATCCCTCTTTAATCCATGTTTAAAAGTTAACGGAAAGTTAACGAATGGACCAAACGGAAATAAAAATAATTTTTGAGGGACTAAACGAAAACTTTTTTTAAAAGAAAGACCAAACGGAATAAACATGATATTTTGAGAGACCAAAAATATAATTAAGCCAAAAACTAAAATATAGCTATTTTGCAAAAATAAATCGAAGTTAGCATCTAATTCATTTTTTCTTTGTTTGAGGGGTTGCCCCTAAACCTCTGGAAAGGTTGTGACTACAGCCACTCAATGCACGCGGGTCAGCTCGATGAAGAGCTTGACTATCTATATTGCATGGGTGCCTAAAATATCATAGTACAAAAAACCAAGGTTTAAAATACCGTACTGTATCGAGCGGTACGGCCGGTATTTACCGGTTTTTGAAAAAACCGGTATACGAGATACCCGATATTGGGAGATACCTGGTACCAGGTATCTCGGTAAATACCGCCCGATATGGGCGGAATTTGCTATCATACCGGGTGATACCGGTATGACCCAACGGCTCTTTTTAAGAGCCGTTGGGTTACTGTAGCAAGATACCCGGTATTGGGAGATACCGAGTATCTCAGAAAATACCGCCCATACCGGACGGTATTTGAGGTCATACCAGGCGGTATCGCCCGGTATGACCCAACGGCTCTTAAAAAGAGCCATTGGGGTACTGTTTGGTACTGTATTAGGGTTTTTCACAGATACATGAGAATCATTACATTGGAATTTATATAATGCGACACAGGCCCACTGCCCAAAGAGAATCATTAGCGGGACCGCCGAAGACTCTGCGTAGCGCAACATAAGACGGTTAGGGCAAATCAGTTGCCACACATCCCAACATACGGTGTTGACCTTAGTCGTGTATGTCCCCAAGATATGTACGAGTACGACGGACGTCATTCGTCCGCATTTTAAACATTGTATTCATGTATTTGACATTTGAATCTTAAATTTAAGTATTTCTTGATCAATTATGTGTTATTGGAGTTATTTTTAGCAGCAAAATCAAAAAAAAAAAGAGCCCAGTATGCATTTTTCGTACCGGACCGTACCGTGTGTGGTACCGGTCAACGACCGAGATCATGACCGGTACCGGTATTTTAAACCTTGCAAAAAACACAATCTCAATACTCCAACAAGATACAAGAATGGTTTGATGCTTACTAAATCAGAATGCAAGCATTCTTAAATAGGAAAGAATGTAATATACGTAAAACATTAAAGTGCAATAGATTATCTAGCAACTAAAATTAGTAGTTCCATTTAACATTCAGAAAGGATTATACTCCTAGATTTACCATGTAAAGGCCAATACACAATTTGCAAGGGAAACAAAGCATATTTGTTTACTTGTCAGCAAAACATAAGTGAAAATCATCCATCCAAGATGGTACAAGCATCATTTCATTATAGAAAGAGAGAAAGGAAATGCTTCACCCAACAAATAGTTTCAGGCTTTCAACTTGATTTATTAATTTCTAACCTGAAGAAGGCAAGATACAATAACAATCATACCTCAGAGTCTCTTGATCCTAACAAGCTTCTATCATTTATATTTGCTGAACCAATCAAAACCACCCGATCATCAACTATCATCAATTTGCTATGCACATATACCTAGAGAGAACCAAAAGGTATATGAAGAAGGCACATGACATGGTTAATCTTATACACAAAGAAATAAGAATTATGAAACAAATTGGGAATTTGGGAATATAAATGAATTACTAAATCTGTTGTAACTTTTTAGTAGTAGGAATATCTATGCCATATAATTTGAATGAGCATGTATAAATTGTTGCAGCAACCTATATGTAGAATGAAGGTCGCAATTTACCCATGTGAATGCATGATGCAAGGTGGGCATGCGCACTCAGTATGATCCAAGGTAAAACATACTTACATAGCATCAGTTTAGTGGGCATATCTACTAATCAGATATTTGATTCAGTGTCCAATTTGTTTAAAGATGCATAATTAATGAACAAAGTAACTGCACACTTTGCCATCACAATAAACCATATAAGTTTTTATATGAAGTTATGAACAATACACTTTTTAAGCAGCTTATGCTTTAAAACTCACCATGGGTCAATATGAAGCTACTTAATTAAGATCTTTTCAGTTACTTCTGTAACATTATGATCCTTCCTAATTCCTACTAGTTAATTGATGCTAGGAAAGGTACATGGATTTTAGAGAACAATTACCAAAAGATGCTGTTCTAAGTTCCAAAATGCGAAGTCTTCCATATTTTCTCTCTCTATGATGACATAGGAAAATACGATAAGAAGGTTACAAAAAATAATTTTAGTGTAATCACCTGATTGGTAAACAGAGGACCTCCATCACAAAGTCTTCCATATGTACGAAGGCCATAGAATGAAATAAAGTCATGGGCTCTATGACCCATTTTATCATAAAGCTTTTGCAATATTGAATTTGGTCCTCTACAAATGGTTCGATACTGCCAGTGCATTATTGCCCTCACAGATGCAGAATCACCATCATCGATGCTACCCTGTGGCTAAAAGTTTTTAGATAAAGAACTAATCAAGAATAAATAGAGTGCATTTTAGAGTACCACCTGAAACCCTGGTAACAAAGGTAAAACTATAATAACCCTGAACTGTTTCTTCTCTTTTTCTGCTAGCATAATTCGTTGGTATAATGCATGTAGCACACGATTTCTTATTGTATCATCTCCTGAAAGACCTGATATAAAAAATTGATTCTAGAAGGCAAAGCTAGATAGTTAGAAATTAATATAGACACATATCATGTAATAATCATGTAAACAAATATTTATAAATTAAGAAAAATGATATTTTGCACAAGGTGTAGCCATGAACATCAATAAGCTTTAGCCAAAAGCTAAGCAATGTAGAAATCTTTGTTTATGTCATTAGAAGGAAATAATGAAAAACTAGTCACATAGCAGAAGAACCCTAATGCCCATTACCCAATGATATTACCTGTGCAAAATATTTATCAAAAAAGATATAAATAAGGATCACTACTATGGGTATCTAAAATTAAATTGACTAAACTATTCTAGAAGACTTCTACGACATTATCAATTGAAGGACCTAAACATATCAAATTTGTCATAATAACAAGATGAATATCAGAGCACTAATTATAAAGAAACAAGTGCAAACAGGTTAAAAGCATTTACAATAGGATTTCCAGGAAGCAGGATACCAGGTTATTGAAAAACATGTTTCTAATGGCAACCATTTTTCCTAACAATTCTATACCAAATTATGCAAGTGAAAACACCACCAGATATCCTTGGGAGTTGGGACAATACAAAGACAATAGACTATGCAAGGTTGTGTATGAGTTCATCCAATTGCAGCAAAAGTGGAATTAAGAAGATTTTCTAAGGATGTATCAAATTAAAATCAAGTGCTGGCGAGACATTTTGCAAGAAAAACTAAATGCAACTGACATGAAAGGAAGAAAAGCAATATCATCCTAATTTCATTGAACCACTTTTCTCATCCCCTAGTATCCCCTATTAAGTTGGATCAGATAACCACTTATTCCAAAAACTATTAGCATGTAGACAAACTCCCCCCCACATTAACCCCCCTTGGTTCAAATATGAAAATGGTTCCGTATGTTTTTCACCATCAACACTTAACTCCCGTCCACCTCAGGACCCAGTATAGCACAATTGCACATTACCCCCCTTGGTGCAAATATGGCAATGGCTCCCTCCCTGTATTTCTCACCATCAACACTTAACCCCATCCATCATCCTTGTGGATTCCTTGCCGTTAAGTGGGTCATGTGCATTGCATGTGAAGGGCTAAAACTAGTAGTTTTGACTGATCTATATCACTTTTGGTCAGTCTAAATCAATTTTGACTGGTCAACATCTTTTTCCTCAATGCAATGCAATAAGGCACTGCACCAATTTCGACACTGATTTTGCATCATTCTCGATGATTTCTTCACAGTTTGATCCATGGATTTGACGCTAATCACCTCAGAAGATAAGAAATCCTTTTTGAGAATGATTAGCTCATGATTTATCCTGAACTGAAGTAATGCTTTGGAGCACATGCACAACTTTTGTAGCTTGAGAACAAGGAACTTGAGCCAGGTTGAAGGAAAAGGATATTAGCTATGAAGGCATTGGTGATGAACTTGACTCCCTACAACCACCGACACACCGATTGTTCTCGGTAAGGGTGACGGTGGTGTCAGTGTCCGACGGAAGACACCGATGATGATTGCCTGTCAACCCCATGCAGACCTTATTGAAGGGAGAGACGATGCCATGGAGGAGGATATGACACTGTGGGTTGTTTGAGCTAGTGCCACAGGAGAGGATGTTCAAGTCAAGAGAGGAGGCAAAATAGGATAAAAGTGCAAATGTCTAAAATGCCCTTTGTGTTTATGTATAATAAGATGGATACCCTAGATATTTTAGACATTTTATGTCAAAATTAATGACAAGGAAACCATAACGGTAACAAAGGGGGGTTAAGTGTTGACAACGAAAAGAAAGGGGGGCTATTGTTAGAGTTGAACCAAAGGGGAAACAATTATTGACCCTATTCTTTAATATATGACTTTGACATTATTGAAACATGTTAACTTTTAGGAAAGAGACCAATCAATGCATTTATATTCTTAACACTCCCCCTCACATGTGGGCAAGTAAACTTGAGGAGAGTGACCCAAGCCCAACACGTGGATCAACTTAATTGAAGTGAGGGACTGAGGGTATATTTTTTTAATATTAACCCTCCCCAGAGTCCACAAAAGTGGAATTACTCTGTAAAATAGGTCACCCTTTTTATTAATGCTCTGATACCATGTGAAAAAGGATTATTATATTGATGAATTGATTCGAAGTAGCAAATACACTGACCTATTATATAGGTAAATACCAATGACTATCTAAAGAAATATCCCCAATGGAAAGACCAAATAAAGTAAGAAATAGTAACATAAACTTAAAAGATTGATTCCCTTATTACATAATTTCTACTTAATATTCTCAATATTATTGGTCATCCAATCAATTTAACATGGTATTAGAGCTACCCAAATTTGAACCCTAATTTAGTTGTTATAAAAAATCTTCCTCTCGGCGCCTCGCCTCTGCACTTTATTCCATAGGATAGGTGGCAGGGTAAATCTATGAAGCCCTAAAAATCTAAAATCCTTCCTCATCTTCTTTTCTCCAATCTCACCATCTTCTCTAATCTTATTACTGTGCACACACATGTGAATAGTAACTGCATGAACAGTAACCACATCTTTTCAGCCACTTATCAAAATCCACTGACATGCTCTTTATTCTGCAACTGTGTAAAACTTGATGTCATGTAACACTGATCTCTACTATCGTCCAACACTGCTACCGAGGAAACCTTGAGGTTGACAGATTTAGATTGCTCCTTACCTTGTATTTTTTTCATCCTCACCAAGTGTTACAATAGGTGTTGCCACCCTATTATTTGGAAACCTTTCAGATCTTTCTCTAATTTGCTGCTCAGATCAAACATCAGCATCAGCATGAGTATCTCCAGCTTTCTCTTACCCTTCTTTATAGTTATTTGTTTCCAATTTCTGCATACATTAAAACCAGTCATACACAACTTTGCGACCATCTAATTTAGTCATTGGCATCATCCTTGCATCCTGCTTTGTCTTCAGCGGCCTAATCTCTACCAAATCGAATCAGATCAGTCACTTTCAGCCACCTTTTACTGCTGCCCACCTCCACATTCTGCAATCTTGTAGTTGGTTGCTCTCAACCCTGCAAACATCCAAAACAAACCAGAAGATGTCCTTACAGTCGTCTATTCTCCCCTACTGCCACAGGACAATCAAATATATTCTGTTGGTGGTTTGTCTTTTTGAGTTATGTTACAAACTTAAGTGGTATGATACTATGATCTATAAACCGCTTGAGTTTGAGGGGGATCTTGAGAATATTAAGTAGAAATAATGTAATAAAGGAATCAATTTAATTGATTTCCTTCCAGGTGATTTGCTTTTGAGTTTATGTTATTATTTCTTACTTTATTTGGTCTCTCCATTGGGGACATTTCCTTAGATAGTTATTCGTATTTGCCTATATAATAGGTAAATCAGTAAATGTATTTGCTACATGAATCAATTTATCAATATAATATTCCTTTTCACAAAACACATGACCACTTGCATAATCATTTTGAGTTCCATTAGATGAACCCTTAATCCAAAAACTTAAGCTATTAGAATGTAGATATAGATATTCTTAACATTCCCCTCATAGCCCTTAAATTGTATGTACAACTAATCAAGTTTCAAAAATTTGCCGTCTATAGGCAGTATAGTAGTCAGATAATTCCTTTGCATGAAGACCAGCTAAATGCTATAATAAGGCTGCTTTGAGGATTTTTTTCTTTTCAATGAAAAGAGGGAGAGACACATTAATGACGAAGAGACATGGGAAGAGAAAAAATCAAGGAAAGAGAAAAATATTTGGAAAGAAGAGGAAGAAGAAGAGGGAAGAGAGAAACAGAGAAGCCAGGAACCATGTAAATTAGTTCCCATCACTGATGCCCCACCTTGTGCCAACTACCTTTGCTTTTTTCATTGTCTAGCACAATCTGTTTTTTATCCTCCTATGCAGTCAGTGTCTTCTTCTGCCAACTGCTCCTCTTTTGCAGTCTGCCTCTCTGGTCAGTCTGTACCTTCTCTTCTTGCCCCCGGAATTGTACTAATCTGTACTATGACAATATGTGGCACGTAACTGAAATTGGCTATGAATGGAGACTTTAAGACTTGAAAGTTGAAACTAATATTTTTTTTTTCTTTTTTGACGGAAAGACTCATCGAGTATTTTTATTAACCATAAAGGTAATTACACCAAAACGCGAGGAGAGAAAAAAGGGAAACTAGAAAAAAGAAAAACGAATAAGAGAAAAATTTTAAAAAAAATAGTATGTTCACAAAAAAGAACAAATACAGCCAAGGAGCCCGTAAAGTAGACTCAAAAAGCAGCTCACTCATGACACTTTCGGCTTGCTGTCTGGAGCTATTAATTGCGAATATGCAATTGTTCCATTCCCTCCAAGCAAAGTAAACCCACCCCAAGCAAAGACTGGCAGAGTCCCTGACCCTCCGTTTGACCTTGCAACTAATGATACAATCAAGAACATAGATGAATAGATGGAGCCCCTTCCAAACTATATAAGTCACCTGATGCATGAATGTTATTTAAGTTCAATTGCGTTAACAAGTGAATATTTGAGACAAGAAGTGAATCTCTCAATTTGACAATCCAAGATTTGAATTGATGTCTTTTCATTGATTTGATTCCTCCTAAAAATTTCATTTTAATTGGAATTTGGTAAATATGATGATCTGTGTTAAGCATCCATGGCTGAATGGTTAAAGAGTAGTGCAATATTAGATTGATTCTGTTGGGTCCATACATCTAGTCATCCCTTCTTTCATGGATGCAGCACACTGAATTGATCGTTCCCTTCTAATCTTGCTTTCAGTTATTGGATGATGGTTCTTGCAAGAAGTTCTTCCTTATAAGAAAATATAACAGACCCTTCAAAATAAATTCTAGTTGCTGAAGGCATCTTTTTTCTCTCATACTATAGGTGAACAAAGCTATCCAGAATTCTTGATATCTACTCTCCCAATCAATTCATATGACTGATCACTGATCAAATAACAAAAATAGGATTACTCTCATAGTCTAATCCATGGTATCAAATACCGTACCGTACTGGGCGGTACGGCCGGTATTTACCGGTTTTTGGAAAAACCGGTATACGAGATACCTGGTATTGGGCGATACCGGGTATCTCGGTAAATACCGCCCGGTATGGGCGGTATTTGATGTCATACCGGGCGATACCGCCCGGTATGACCCAACAGCTCTTAAAAAGAGTCGTTGGGTACTGTATTAGGGTTATTCACATAAACAAGAAAATCATTACATTGGAGTTTATATAGGGCGGCACAGGCCCACGGCCCAAAGGGCCCAAAAACATATGGTGTAGTGCAACATAAGAGGGTTAGGGCAAATCAGTCGCCACACATCCCAACATACGGTGTTGACCTTAGTCGTGTATGTCCCCAAGATATGTACGAGTACGACGGACGTCATTCGTCCGCATTTTAAACATTGTATTCATGTATTTGACATTTGAATCTTAAATTTAAGTATTTCTTGATCAATTATGTGTTATTGGAGTTATTTTTAACAGCAAAATAAAAAATTAAAAAAACTATTCGGTATGCATTTTTCGTACCGGACCGTACCGTGTGTCGGTACGGTACGGTACCGGTCAAAGACCGAGATCAGTATCGGTACCGGTATTTTAAACCATGGTCTCACCCCAAATAAGGTATGAAGGAAGTACATCTTAATGATGGCATGTTGCTTCTGAATATTACTTGCTGCAAGGGCTAAAACAAACTTGTGATGGCCATTTCATGAACCATTAATAATTTATATATTTGAGAGGGTGGCTTGGCGCCTTGGCGTAATGGTAAAGTTACCCACTTGTGACCTAGAGGTCATGGGTTCGAGCCACGGAACAAAAAAGTAGGGGGAAGGTTGCATACATCAACTCTCCCCAGAGCCCATAAAATTGGGATTGCTTCGTGCACTGGGTCACCCTTTCTTTTCTTTTATAAAAAGGTTTTTCTAACATAAGGGCACAGGATAAGCAGCATCCCCTACCAAAGTGCTATGATCACACTCCTATTTAATGCTCACAATCCATTTTGATTTTTAAAACATTATGCCCTTAGGGCACAGATTAGACAATGTGGCGATGCAATTCATACATCATTATAGATAGAATGATAGATAGAACAAGAATTTATATTTTGGAGGCTTCATTGTATAATCATTGAAACAAAACTTGAAGTACAGAAAAATCAACAATAAGATTCTTACATTTTTTATTTTTCAAAAAAAACTAACATGCATCAATTTGAAATTTTTGCATACCTCAATGTATATAAAGTGTTTTGCTTTTTCAATAAGAGAAACATAAGCCTTGTGAATGCTATCTTCAGTTTGGCTTGTTCCAGCAGACCATTGACCAACACTTCTTATAACCTGTTTAACAATGATTTTGATAGTTTGAAAGATGTGCATGCATCAAATTCAAACAAATAAACATACTATGTAGTAACCAAAGAAAACTTAATATAAAACAAGGTTATGTTACTGATTTCACATGATGGCACAGTATGCTATGAAAGTATGAAACATTGAGTATTGTTGCTGAGCTGGCAGTTGAGAGAACCTCCAAGAGCAATACAATCCCAATTTGAACAAGACAGACTGGTACATGCCAAGTCAGCAGTTATAGGCAAAATGATGATACAAAATTAAAATCTTGATTGCTATTTCACTGTGTATTATGCATTGCAGTTGCTGTTGTGAGTCAAATTAGACCATTGTTAAAAAATCTTCTCATTAGGTATGTGCCTATTCTCTAGGTACATGTCATACTTGGATAATGACATCATTGACCAAAAATCACCAAACAACGGATAATTATGAATATTAGTTAATTTTTACAAACATATACCAAATATTAGATGACTAACATAGCTAGCCAGATTAACCAACATCAGATCTGATTCATGGCAGAATACAGAACTTCCCTCCAAATTAAAGTTCATAAACTACAGTAGAACATAACAGAACATTACCATAAATTTATAATTTCAGTAACCAACTAAAAATCAACTGATGAACAACAACATCATACTAAAATCCCACCTTTGTTTCTTTTTGAAGATGTACATTAAAATTAGAGAATAGTTCATCTATATTTATACAACTTAAATTTCTTAATATATAATATATATACATACTAAAAGTTATAAGTTCAGATATTTTCGTTCCACTGCCACCACAAGGTAGATTAGTTTTGGATTGATTGTAAAAACCCAACTAAATCCTTATCAAAATGAATACAACATGGCATGACATCTCTACTAGGGACTATAACAGGAATATAAGTATTAACAACTAATAATCTTAGACAAGATGAAGTCAAATTGAAAACTTCAAGGAACAATGAATAGATAATTGATTGAGTATTCCTCGGTAAACCCCATGTACTACCTGACAATGACATGGTGAGCGTGGACCAACTTGTCTAGATTCCTCCGTAGATACCACTTGATTACCTCTCTCCTGTGTCTCCCACCACTCCACATTCTGAATAGGTGGTTGGGATATCACCTTAAAATAACTTTGGGTTTGCGGACAACTACAGTCGTTAACAAAACCTTTCATCTGTACATCTTGAACTGCGTGCTCAACTTCTGCTCTCTGAAAAGAAAAGACATACCTTTAGCTGGTTGTATATGCCATATGGATACTCAGAAGGACCACAAAACCTGCCTAATCCACTAACCTTAGTATTGCCAGCTTTTGCTGCTAGCGCATCAGGTTCATATGGTAAAAGAAGTGGAATATCTTGACACGAATGGGATAAGGGATCTTGTTTCCTACCATCCTGTGGGACGATATTTTGCTTCTCATTCTGAGTGTTCAGTTCTCTATTTCCCATGTAATGTGGAATAACCATGTGCTGCTGAGGCATCAATAGTGGAATTGTTTGCTCATTTGGAGCTTTATTTCTCTACAAGAGATAAATAAATCAAGAGATATAATGGCAATTGTCTCTGTAGAGTGTAGATACAGAAAAATAAGCCTCTGATAGTAAAACATAATAACTCTTTTCCAAAAAGAAAAAAATAACCTTGGCAAAATTCCAACGTTGGACGAAGTGCCTTGCAACATCACGACAAGGTGGTCCCCATAGAGCACATTGGACATCATGCCAGGGCATGCGAGGATATTTTTGACGATCTAATTCATCTTTCAAAGAATCTTCCCAAGAATTTGGTTCAGATTCCCTTTATAAAAACATTATTTGAATGAGATGAATTCAGAAAAGAAAAGTAGGACTGTAGGACTAACCAAGTAATTGTCTGCTTTGAGTTATTTCATGAGACAGATTACCTTGGATTATAATAGTCCTTTCCTGGCCAAATCAGAGGAGGCATGTCACCAACTTTATGTTCAAAGTTGTCATAGCGGCCAAAGCATAGATCAAGTCCTCCAATGAAGCTTATTTGGTTGTCAATAGTAACAATTTTTTCATGATCAGACCTAGTTTTGTCATAGGTAGTAAATAGTTTACAATCATAGTAAATAAAGTACTTTAAATCAAGAGCATAAAATGACAAAAAAATATCATACCAATAATAAATGCCAGTTGACAGGTGATCTGGATAACGTAGAACCTTTACATTTTCATGAATATTAAGTAATCTTCTTTTACTATATGCACTATTGATCTTCAAGGCAAGAGGAACTTCCTTGTAGAGAAGAATATAAATCTGCAAATAATCAAATGCTATGATTTGTAAATTAAAGGAATAAAATGAAGCTGTTGTGTTAACTTTTGACCTTTGTAGATGTTCCTAATGCACAAACTAGAGGTTGGACTCTTGGCAGAGAATATTCTAACTGGTATGAAAATAAATGCGATTGGAGAATTTATGAGTGGGAGAGGACAAAAGAATAAAAATTGTATATATCCATAGAAAACCAATGAAAATGTCATGGTAACATTTTCACACACTGAAATAACTTCTAAAGTGTATAAATAAGTAATTTCGTATAATTCAAAAGCTGCAGTTTTGTTAGATAGTACCTGAACACCTAACTTAGCTTTTGCCTCTAGCATAGCATCAAGTCGTGAAGAGTCGTGAACATTAAAAGGACGACGCAGGTACAACTCTGGGCACAGCCACCAGTTAGTTATAAATATCTGCATCACACTTCAAATTAAGAATTTCATACTCGAGATCAAGAAATTATTCACATTATATGCATTATTCTAAAATCAAACAAACCTCTGATTTTGCTTCTTCAATTGAAGAAGCAATTGCTTCAAATGCAGATTGACCATCAATAAACCACTGAGCATAACTATCATTTTCTATTAAACCTCTTGGTGGTGCAAAGGATCCAAATCGGTGAGGATTACACCACCCTTCAGGAGGTCGCAATCCAGCATCATTTATTGCTTCAACCCACTCTTTCATTTGTGCATTACTTCTCATCCGTAACTTTACAATACGACTCCCACAGAATACCTTTGAGATAAAATTTCAATTAGACATGAACTTGATTCTAGACTAACCAACGTAGATGGCCGAGAATAATTAATACAATAAGTTTCAAAAACTCAAATATATATATATATGCATGATATTCATTAGTTGTGACAATTTATCATTTTTGACAAACTCTTCTACCCTGGCCACTTCATATATCCGTAACTTGCAAGTGAACTTGGAAGTTGCTTCAAATTACAACTGGCCACTTCATACATCCTGGGGGTATACCAATTTCGCTCCAGATTTAAGTGCACTCTATTGATCAAGGACAGGTACCAGAATCCACGAAATCAAATTGTTCTCCATAGGGTGTTCAGACATGGCCACTTTGTATGGTTAAAATTTAACCTGGGCAATATGTGCCCTATAAGTGAAACTCATTTGAAAACATATATTTCTATTTTTAATCTTTTCCAAAGTTTCAATTGAAGTTAATATTAGCAAGTGTTCAAATAGGTTTTGAGGGAATAAGAGGGTTGGAACTTGGGACAGGTTCAATGTTGTACTTGCTATTACAGGTGACTACTAAACTATCGCACTGCATCATTTACTTTGTTATAGAAATATACATATTACTACATGTAGTACTTTCCTTTATGAATATGCACATTACTTTGTTTTATAGATGTTTCCAAGAGAAACGTAGTTTCTTATCCATTAAACGCAATATCAATACTTCTTCTAAAATAAGTTTCCACTATCAAATATAGATGCAATAATGTAGTAGATAGTCTCTTGCAATATGGAGAGTTCTAGGCATTAGGTAATAGAACAAATTGGAAACATCAAGGACCATGCTCTTTAATTAAATTCATGCCTTTTGGCAGAAACTTTAGTAATGAAGTATGGAGGAAAATCATAGTTCTGTGTTTTATAAAATATTGAACAAAATGCTTTCTCAGTTACCATATAGTGAGGAAACATCAGTTAATTTTATTCTACTTTGATTAACATCATCATCATCTCACTGAAATTACACTGAGATAGAAGGGAATACAGAAATTCCAGCAGTTGCAGTCTAGAATTTTGGTACTGGGGATGGGGGGGGTACATGTTGGTATATTGCCCCATAAACTGGTACTATAACCTGGAAAATAGGTTGCAGAAACTGGTATTATAGCTCTATTTAGAAACAGCAGATGATCAACCTCAATCTATAGATCTCCTTTCTGTTCTGTTCCTTAATTCTTTCATTACTTTGCAGCTTCTATATATATTGAGCAGAGACCGAAAATTTCACTTAAATTTATTGGTTATGAATTTGTATGCACAAGTTATCAAACATAGGGCTCAGATTGCACGAAGATTTGTGGGAAAAATAAGAAGGCTGGATCAAGAATGAATAGAAATAATGTAAAATGAAAGAGAGCTCTAAAGTGAGAGCTCAAAATGAAGATCATCTCATACAAAAGACATGTGACAGGCAATATTGCTACTAAGAACGTAAAGGAAAAAGTAAACCAAGACAATGTAGCTACTAAGAATGCGGAGGAATAAGTAATCCAAAACCTGTATCTTATTAGATTTTGAACAAATAACATCATCTTTGCCAGCTAGATGCAGTTTCAGTTTGACAAGCAGCTAGCTATCACATAATCATGAGTATGTCTTCCTCTCAGCTACTCAAGGAAGAAAACTACTATATATTGAAACCAATTTAATAATGGAAGAAAAGATCAAAATATTTTTGAAGGAAGAAAAGAAACAACTTACTTGAAACTCAAAATGCAAAGGATTACATTTCTTTGTCTCTTTTGCTAGAAGAACCAGACTTTCCTCTTTTCCATTTGACTGAGGTAATACATCAAAGACAATTATATCTAATATCTTTGTATCAAAAGGATTTTCCAGTAAAGCCAAGAACCCTGGTTTTAATACAGCCCAAACCTGTAAAACATGTTCAGTTAATCCATTACTAGAAATGTCTCAAATGGACATATGTCATTAGATAAAGAAGCAGCCTAACTCTTTGGAGGCTGCATAAATGGATTTGATCCTGTCTCCATCAATACTTGACTGATTATGAACAGTTGCCAATTTATTTGTGTTAGCAAATTAGAAGTATGCACAATATTTAAGCCTCATTTGGTATGAGAGTTTTCTTTTTCATGCTAGCACTTTCATGGATA
Organism: Canna indica; assembly: GCA_034359265.1. Taxonomy (NCBI): domain Eukaryota; kingdom Viridiplantae; phylum Streptophyta; class Magnoliopsida; order Zingiberales; family Cannaceae; genus Canna; species Canna indica. Next base: position 3,825,458 of record CP136891.1, read on the forward strand.
TAACAAGAAATCCATATTTGTTTACCACTATGCATGGAGATTCCAATATGATTTGTAATTCCATTTGAAATGGGTTTTCAAAAGCCTACTTGTAAATTCCTTATGGTCTTAGAATGAGGATTACTATTAGGCCTCAAAAGCAATGTATTAGGAAACTTGGAATAGGAAACAGAATACACTTAAAAAGTATATAATAATATGGTCTATTATATTATAATATAGGGTAAATATCCAAAAACAATACGAACTTTGGACTTTTTTTCATTTTTAGCACAAACTTTTTCCGTTAGCAAGGAAATACACAAACTTTCATTCTGTTACTCCGTTTAGCACGCACCGTTATTTTTTATGGTTTTTGCTGATGTGTCACTTAACAGTGACGACGTGACATAAAAAAGAAGTCATGTAGAATAAATGATGCCGCGTAGATTATATTATTTACTAAAATATTGACCTATCTTCTAAATTATCTTCTCCACCGCACCTTCCTCCTCACCTCCTCTCTCCGATGGCGGCGGCACCCATTTCAACCCTTAAAACTTCGCCAATCTCAGACGAGAGGTCACGCAGACCTCTCCATCCGGACCTCCTCTCAGAGAGGTCGCACCAGAGAGGTGGCGAGAGAAGGGGTCGGCGGAGAGGACGCGACGCCACAAAGGTCGCGCGGAGAGGTGTCCGCCTCCTCTCCGCCTCTCTAACAGAGAGGCCGCGCGTGGCAGAGAGGTCGTGCGTGATCGCGCGGCCTCTCTGGCTCCACCTCCTCTCCGCCTCTCTGGCGGAGAGGTCGGACGTGATCGCGTGACCTCTCTGCTGCGAGGTATTTACACGCTAACCTCTCCGCCCATCCTCTCCGCCAGAGAGGTCCGCCTCCTCTCTGGCGGAGAGGTTGCGCCTCCTCTCAGCCGGAGAGGTCGCGCCTCCTCTCCGCCAGAGAGGTCGCCGACCTCACGTGCAATCTCTCCGGCGGAGAGGTCTGCGACGGCGACGACGACGAACTTCTACCCTGCGACGGCAACGAGCTCGTCCCCGGCGACGACCGTGTAGTGCAGTTAGCGTCAAGGTCTGAGAAGGACCAAGTTATTAATAATAAAATTGATTAAAATAATAATCCACGTAGTATAAAATTTGTCACGTCGTCACCGTTAAGTGACACATCAGCAAAAATCGTCAAAAATGACGGTGCGTGCTAAACGGAGTAACGGAATGAAAGTTGATGTATTTTTTTGCTAACTGGGGAAAAAGTTTATGTTAAAAATGGAAAAAGTTCTAAAGTTCATGTTTTTTTTTTGGGTATTTACCCTATAATATATTGATATATTTTTATGAACGAACTCCCCAAACCTTGCATTGAACAAGAGTCTCGTGCACTAGGATCACCCCTCCCCTATGATATTATTAATATAAATATATATTACATGTAATATTACTATAAATTATACATAAAAACATTTTAACCAATATATTTATATAAGTAATACATGCTGAGGGTATTATGGTAATTATGCCCAAACTTACCAAATATGATTTTTGAAAAAGCCTCAAATTATTTTCTCTAAGAACAATTTTACTTGATTTTGAACCCAGATCACCAGAGAATAAAATATAACAAGGTAAATTGCATATACACCCTTTGTACTCAGGCTTAGTCATACACACACCCCGAGTTTCGAAATAACTCATACACCCCCTCTATTTCTAGGTAACACTCCCTAAAGTTCAGTCATCAATTAGAAATGTCAAAAGTTATTATTTTAATATAAATTTATACTAGATGTGTTACAGATGTGCCTTCAGGAACTTGTAGGGGTGCACATGGAATCAAGACTAGGTACAGTTTACATGCAATTTACTGAAAGATAAGAGAAGGCATGATATCACAAGGCATGCATAAAAGAAAATATCAATCCTTAGTCCTTACAGTAGAAAATGATTCATAAAAACTTGCTTTTGTTTTTGTTAATCTTCTTCCACAGAGTTACTCAAGTTTTCTAGAAAACATAAGCAATCACAAAAAGGAATTACAATTATCATAATATTTAACATATATACAGAAAACACCCACTATAACCAATTGTTGATGGTTAACATCATTCTTCCCTTTTTTCTACCCTTCTAAGTAGTGAGAGTGGAGTATCCATTAATTTCCAACCTTTTGTTCTAATTGCCAAATTCCTTTATTTTATTTCTCATTAATGTTTAAAATCTCATATAGTACTAATCTCGGTTGTTAAGAATATAAATGCATAGATTGGTCGCTTTTCTAATAGCTCAAGCTTTTGAGAAAGTTGGTCATTATTAGAGCAAGAGATCTTGAATTCGAATCCTCCTAGAATCAATATTAAAAAAAAAACTCAATTAAGTTGATCCACTTGGGCTTTGTCGGTCTCCTCAAGTTTACCCGCCCACAAGGGAGGGGAAGTGTTAAGAATATAAATGCATAGACTGGTCTTTTCTAACTGCTTAAGTTTTTGGGAAAGTTGGTCACTCAATCAAATTTAACATTAGTGGATAGTTGGAACAATAACAAGTCGACCGACATATGGTACAATCCAATATGGTATCCAGTACTTTTCTTTTTCTAATTTCACACTCTAAACCATGTTTTTTCATAGAGAACTTAACTAAAATGCTTGAAACAGACATAATGAAGCATATTTCCATAACAAATCTTGAAGTTCAAATGAAAAGACATTAAATTGATCTAAGAAGTTGAAGAATGGCATGTGTTAGAGTAAGTTTTTACTTATTTGTTGCTTTTCTATATGTTAGATAGCTCTGCCCTTTATTAGGGGGGTTTCCTAGGCTGGCTTTTCTCCATATTTTTCTCTCTCGCCTATCATAGCTAGAGGGTGTGGTTCTCTATGAGATTTATCTTTTGAGGATTTTTCCCTCAACTACGTGCATCATAAATTGTAGAGTCCATCTCGATGGGCTCAAGATGACTAAGATCAATGTCATAGGTTCGCAAAGCCCACATTATAAAAATGATCCCAAATTCCCAAGGCATTATGTTTTGTATTTGTATTACCATTATGACAGTTTTAGGAAGACTATGAGAGAATGAATATCAGATATAATATGAAGGCTTTGACTTTTGAGAGAGAGAGTAAGGGGGTATAGGTGAAGTAATGAGAGGTTTGGGAGCTCTATATAGGCTGAAAACATGCACGAAACAGGTTATTGGGCATGTATCAGGTGGTACAAGTTGTATGTGTACTGTGTAGTGTGTACTAAACTGTACCTGTTTAGTACAAATCTGGTACAATCTGTACATGGAAGTATTTACATATAAAACCACTGTACAAGCAGCTTATTTTGACCATTTTTGGGCTGAAATTGGTAGATCCCTATTGTCTTGGGCCAAGTCTAATGTAGGATGTTAAATACATTGAATCAGTATAATCATTCAACAACAGAGCAATTGAATGATTTAAGCTTCTTAAGAATATAAACATATGGATCAGCCTTTTCCTAGCATCTTAAACTTTTGGAATTAGCTTAATATGGTATCTAAGCAGGAGACCATGTGTACAAATTCTATTAGTCGCATATTAAAAATATGCATAACCACAATTAAGTGAGTCCACATCTTGGACTTTGTCTAGTTCCTTTGCCCACATGTGAGGGAGATAGACAGATAGTTAAGAATACAAAAGTATATACTGTTTCATTTTCTAACAACTTAAGCTTTGAGGATAAGTGGTCACCCGATCAAATCAAATTTAGCAAAGCCTAAAGAGCATTCAAGCCAAGGGTTTTACGTCCTTTGTCCTTGGTAGAAGGCAGAAGCTATGAATTAAAGGGATCTTCTCTATTAGTCTAATATCTAAATGACAGAATCTGATGAGAATACATGGGCAGAGAAAGGGAAGAAAAAGGTATGTTCTCTCTAAGTTTTTTTTTCATTTTAAACAGATGCAAAAATCAAGGTAAATACTATATGAAAACAAATGTGATAACCAGTATCTGGAGGTATGTAATGAAATAAGTCAAATAATGAATACCTTTTGCCAGCTGCCATTACAACAACTAAACCAGTGGCATGCACAACAGCCTCTACCATCATCAGCTTTTTCAACTTTTGGCAGATGCCTTGCTGTAACATAGCCTTCTTTCAGCTTAGGCCCGTATTCTTGCAAAAATGAGAACCTTGAGACCTCCAAAAACTTGCAAACCTGCACATATGTAAAGTTCATATTGATAGCATAACAATCCTTTTTCCAACTCCATAAGATCAGCTTTGTGCTAAAGTTAATTTGAGAAAAAGTGAAATTAGCAAGTCAGATTGAAGTACATTTGACACTAATAATTACAATGGAAGGTTTGTATTTACATCAACAAAGGTGTTAAGTTTGTTCCATACCACTCATAGCAAGCAAACATCAGTCCAAACTCCAAATGGTGTCCATGCATTAATTAAAACCTTCTCCATGCCCTTTGTGCCATAGTTTCAAATACCATACTGTACCACCTAGTACGGTCAGTATTTATTGGGTTTTTTTAGCATACCGAGATTGGTATTAGGAGGTACATGAAAATGTCACTCGTACCCATGGTTTAAAATCTCGATTTCGGTACCGATTTCGGTACCTGGCCGAAACCGGTACCGTACCGACACTCGGTACGGTCCGGTACGGAAAACACCATACCAGGGTTTTTTTAAAAAAAAAAAAAGAGTTAGATATAACTCTAATAATACATAATTGATGAATAAATGCTTAAAATTAATATTCAAATGTCAAATACATGAATACAATGTTTAAAAGCTATTTGGTACTGTATTAGGATTTTTCACAGATACAAGAGAATTACATTAGAATTAATATAGGGCGCTACATGGTATTCATCATCTTAGTTGATGTTGCACTACGTCTTATGTTGCACTATGTCTTATGTTGTGCTACGCAGAGTCTTCGGAAATTTTTTAGACCATTTGGCATGGTTTAAAATCTCAGTACCGGTACCGGTTTTGGTCACCGGCCGGTACCGGTATATACTGGTACCGTACCGTACCGACACACGGTACGGACCGGTATGAAAATGCATACCGGCCGGATTTTTTTTATTTTTTTTTCATGACATACCACCATATACCGCCCATACCGGGCGGTATACCGCCATATACCGCCCGGTATACACAATATACCCGGTTTTTTCAAATACCGGGTATATCGTATACCGGAAATCTAAAATACCGGTAAATACCGGACTTACCGTACCGTTTTGGTCGAGATTTTAAACCTTACCCTTTGGGTTGTGGAATTGTGTCGCCCTATATTAATTCTAATGTAATTCTCTTATATATGTGAAAAATCCTAATACAGTACCAAATAGCTTTTAAACATTGTATTCATGTATTTGACATTTGAATATTAATTTTAAGCATTTATTCATCAATTATGTATTATTAGAGTTAAATCTAACTCTTTAAAAAAAAAAAAAAAAAACGATATCGCGTCATACCGGGCGGTATAATACATATATCGCCCAGTATACCATATATACCCGGTATTTTCAAATACCGGGTATATCGAATACCGGAATCCCCAAAAACCGGTAAATACCAGGCTTACCGTACCGTTTCGGTCGATTTTTTAAACCATGCTCGTACCACAAATTACAAAGTCTCTACCAGACTGTACCAAATACCAACTACCAACTGTCTTATTGGTCTGGTACGGTGTTGTATGTACTGACTGAGATTGGTACTGGTATGAAAATTTAAACTTGGCTTTCAGCAAGCAGCAACATGAGCAGATAGATTATTTTCCACAACAACCTCCTGTTCTTATCCTATCATATGGGGAGGTTATGGTGCTGGACAGCATCAGTCTGGTCTGGTGCTGGTATAGTGCCAGTCTGGCTGCTGACCAATTTCCGCAAAGCAAGAATTACAACCATAATTAACACCTCACATTAATTATGGGATAAAGGCGGATAGGATAAGGCCATAAGGGATGGATTTTAATCCCTTGTTTCTTTGGTGCTTGGACAGGAATAAATTAGGATTAGAAGAAATATAAAATTAGTGTTATATCTGGTGCATACCAAATAAGAAAGTCCTATCCAACTCATCCTCTCATTTGTTATCCTATCCTATTCTATCTAGTGAAGCAAACAAACCATTATTGTAGTAAAAATGTTACACATTTTAGAATTTATATTTCCTGTATAGTGTATACTATAAAATCAATAGTTCAACCTATTATATTATCAACTATTAAACACATCATATAAAAAACTTACATAAATTGGTCCATTAATATGAATAAGTAAGCCTAACAAAAAATCTATCTGTAAAAATCTTATCACATAAACATCTGGGAATAGTATTTTTTAGGGTAAATTACACTGACCTCCCCTGAGGTTTAGTGAAATTACACTGACCTCCCCTCTATTTGTAATTTTATCTTATAATCCCCCTGAGTTTTGTAAAAGATTACACAAACTTCCCCTATTACGAAATAAGATTACACAGACCTCCCTCGAGTTTTGTAAATTATTACACAGACCTCCCCTAAAATAATCACTCAAAGATTACTCAGGGGAGGTGATTGTAACCTGGACAAATAGAGGGGGGGTCAGTGTAATTTCACTAAACCTCAGGGGAGGTCAGTGTAATTTACCCTATTTTTTAAAGTACAATATCCCGTACAGATTGATCCAGCAACGGTTCAGAGATTAGACCACCAAAATAAATTAACTAATGTATCTTACTGCTGATGGACTTGATACCTCTTGAGAATTCACGATATCCAAGTTGCCAAAGAAGTGATTCAGGTATGCTTGCATAGCCACTTTAGCCCTGTCAGAAATGGACTGATGCCCTCCCAGTGATGGGCTGATGATTGGCAAAGCAGCAACAGAAGGTATGTTTCTATTCAAAAAGTAAAAAATTGTAAGTGTTAGAACTTAGAACTAAAAATGAATCTTTAGACCTTAAATTTCTCATCCAAAATTAAGTATGAGATATCAAATCTAATTTATGTAAATGTTCTAAGCAGCACTCAAGTTTAGCACACAAGAAATGCAAGATGAATCATAGAGAATAGTAGCATATTGGCATTGATATGAGGTAGATTTTAGTTCAAGTAATTTTCGTCATGATTTTAAAATCTTGACCCATACTTTGTTTTACATTTCCATCTAACATAATATTTTGAAAGTCAGCAAACTTCAAAAAGAATCAAACTCAACCAAAATCAAAAACATTTTTAATTTTTCAGATTTTTTTAATTGATTTCTTAAATTGGTTGAATTGGCAAACCCAGAAACTTGTGACTAGATTTCACTTGATTCATATTGATTTGTTAAATAAAAACATGTTGACTAAAACAGCTTGTTTTAGATAAACTTTCAACATAGATAAAATAAACTTGAAAAAATTTTATCAATGAGAAATATAAATAATATAATATAATTATTCATTAAAAATAACAAACTTTGATTTTTAGTTCAATTTGTAAATTAAAAGTAAATCATATTGAAAATTAATTTGTACTATATATTAAAACGAATCAAATTGAAGAAAACTTCGCATTGCACCAAAAGTTTTGATTGAACTTAGCTTGAATTTTATTTTTTTAAGAAAAAAAAAAGAACACTACTAATAAAATAACTGTGTCCATTCAAAATAGGATAAATATCTAAATTTTATTTTTAATATTTTTCTTTTGCAACCAGGTAAGCACCAACTATTTTATCTTTAATGGTTATTCATATTTTATACAACCAGGCATAGTTCTTGTTAAAAAAAAGATATAGTTGCCCTACTGTAACGAATTATGATTCCACTTCTGTGGAAATGTTTTGCATTCAGCAGTTATGAAAGAGCTCCTGAGCTACGATGATTTGTCCAATTTATTGAGAAAAAAGCTCTTTAGCTATGACAATTTGTCCAATTTATTGAGAAAAGTGCACTTGAGCAAAAAAGGTGATATCAAAAATCCTTGTTTCCACAAGAACACAATTTGGTTGTAGCTTGTAGCATTCCCTGCTAATCTTTTTGTATCCCATTGCCCAAAATCTTGGTGATAACATATAAAAATTACAGCAAGCAAATAGAACAATAATTAGCAAAAGCAGAGGAACTTTATGTACAGACTACAGAACCAGGTTTAGTTGAGGTAGAAATATTGTCCAAAAAACATGTTATTCTGGATGTCTTCCTCAATAACTTAGATGATGGTATATTCAGTGATATTCTACATCATCTGGAATATTTTTTCTACATCATCTTGAATTGTTATTCTAAAAATGTTTAAGTATTAATTTAAAAATAAAATTATTTTTTTCCATATATACTTTATATATATAAGATTAATTTGTAAAAAGAATGGTATATTAGTCATTTGATATGTACTTCCTATCAACCAAGCATGTTGTGAGAAGTTAATTAATGGGAAGTGTAACTTTCCATGAATTAATTTCTTGTCAAAACACTTTTTTGGTACTTCCCAGGAAATACATGTGGAAAGTTAATTCTTGGAAAGTACAACTTTCTTTAGGAATTTAAATCAGCATGTCCATATCCTCATGTGGAAAAGAAATATTAGCATGATATTTGGCATAAAATTCTGCCATTGTAGTATATTAAAGACATCTGTACTGTGTCAATGGCAACCACAAAAGCACTAAAACCCCCTAAGTTTCAAATGCATGCTTATTTGCTTCCTTCAACCTGATGTGTTGTTTCTGCCTAATACATTCTGGAAGTTCTGATGATAATCAATTACCTGCTTTTAAATGAATTGTTCTCCTCATTGGGCAATGAACAGTTACATCATCAGCTTCATCATCATCTTGAACAGAAGGCATATGCTCCCCTATACCAAGGTTGTGAAGCCATTCTTTAACCTTCAAATAAACAGCATAAATAAGAAAATGAATATTGAACTGATTAATTTGTCACAAAGAAGTGGTATAAAATCATAAAAATCTTGACTATTAATCCCAAGTACCATTCTCGGCACCAGTCTTGGACCCTAGGCAGATTGCTACTATCCCGTACCATATTTGATAGCAAGAGAGAGAGAGAGAGAGAGAGAAGAAGTAAATAATAGAAATGAAAATTCACTCAAACTACATATCAAAACTACTGAAGAAATGAAATCAAACTACTTAAGAAAGAAACAGTGAAGCGGTGAACCGGTGAACCGGTTCTAGACCCGTACAGTAAGGAGATTACTGTGAGGTTCAGTCTGGTTACTCTGGTATTTCAAACCATGCTATTGATTGCCAATTTATTGATATTTTAGTAAAAAGGAACAATTAAGCTGAAATTGGAACTACACAAAAATGTCAGGTAAGAAAAGATACAAAATTAAGGTCTATACAAGAAACACAACAGGACATGCAAAATTTCAAAGTCACAATTATACAAAAAGTTATTGCAGAATACAGTTTGTACTCATGATGGTTATTCAGCTCTATGTTATGATTTCTCCTTTTCAACCCAGATGACTAATGCTCAAAATTAAAGAAACATGTTTGCAAACATCGAGCTGCATGTATTGATCCTCTAAGACTCTACATCAGAAGGTGGTTTTGTTTTCTAAAAGAAAGTGAAGTTCATTTCAGTCACTAACCTGAAATATTCAGTGAATAACTTGAATAGTAAGAATATAACTTCTATAGTACTATGTACTTGTTAGATAAGGAAATAAAAAAAAATTTAGGAGTAATCACAACCAAAAACTATACAAAGCAAATCAAATAAAAAAACTAGCATAGTGCATATTATGTAATTGCACTAAAATAATCTATAAAAACTAAATGTCATATAGGAGTAAAATACCTGCTCCTGTTTATCATGAAGCTCCTCCAAAAATGTACGCTTTTTCAAAGCAAGATGTAGATATAAAACTTGTGACGCTTTCTTTAGTAAACACCATTTGAACTGCAATGAAGTTGTCATATATTAATTTCATGAGAGCATAGATGGCAATCAATTAGCTCAAGCAAGCCTTTTTGTAGATAAAATTATCAAGACAAATGCTCCTACCAGTGCACAGACATAAAAGTAAATCAGGTCCAAAATCATCAAGAATCATAATACAAATCAAAATGTATCTTGCAGTAACAAATGTCCGAAGTTGTTCAAGCCTTCTAACTACATTCTGAAAGTCACTGAAGTTGTTCAAATTAAGCTCACGAGAAAGGTATATTGCATAAATCAAAATGTTCCGAATTTCTGTTTATTGCTCAAAATGAGTTTCCAAACAAATGAACTATATCAGCCATCCTCTTGGTGATCCATGAAAAGAGAGTAATTTGAAAGAAAGCATTAATTAAGTTCAATAGGGAATTAATTCAGATAGACCTAAGGGGGTGTTTGGTTAGATGGAATATTATTTCTTATGGTCTACCTATTTCCTTGTTTGGTTGCAACTTTTTGACAAGAAATAGAAGGCTATTCCTCATGGATGGGGAACTATTCCTTACCTCAACCCAAGAAATAGTATTCCTCGTTTATTCCTTATACTATTTTTCAATATTTCCTTTGGTATTTATAATATTACATAAGATTATAAGAATATAAAATTTTAAATTATTAAATTAATTTTAATAATTAAATATTTTAAATATATTATTATTTATTATTATATGAAGATTCAATTGTTTTTATGAAAATAAAATAAATAATAATTTTTATTTTTAAAAAATTAATAAATTATTTTACATTAATCCATATTTTTATTAGGTTGTTATTGATTAGAATAAATTATAATACAATTTGTTATATTATTAAGGAGGATATCTCGGTCATTTTCCTCTCTATTCACCTCTATTCCTATGCTAACCAAACAAAATACATTCTTTGTATATTCCTAATGTCAACTAAATAAGGTAACATTATCCCAAATCTATTCCATTCCTTATTTATTTGTAATCTTTATGATTTCATTGTATCCGACCAAACACCCCTAAATGACTAGGGGGGCAAATAGTGTAAAACAGAACTCTACAATGACAAGTTTGCTTCCTTTTTCTAGTAAAATTGGAAGGCAGAGCAATCAGAATGTATTGGACTTGGAATGTACAGTACAGGAGGAAACAAGTTTTCTTCCTATCAATGTCTAATATCATACTTTTAAACCAATTATTTTTAAATTTTTTTAATAGCAGTTCAATACCAGTTTCAATGTATAGTAATATTTTTAATAGCCGAATTGCTACAAACCATTAATAGTAACACAGGTTGTACTTCCCAATACGACATGAATGAAATATTAAAAAGATGAGTGGTCTTGCTTGAACTGGTATCTAAGTCAATGTTACTTATATAGATAATTCATTCATCTGGATGCAGTAGTTTACTTATATCGCTGAAGCATCCATGAGCTTTACGAATATTCAGATGCAATTGAAGGAAAACTTAATTAGATGCACTATCCTAGATATTGATTACCTTCTCTTCTAGATTCAAATACTTTCGAGGAAATGCCAAAGTATATATGCCTTTCAAGACATGTATAAATGGGAAAATTGCAAATTCTTTACTCAAATGACTCAAGGACCCCCTCTAATTTTCAAAATAAATCTACTCCAATCCTAGCCAACAACCACCCTGTCCTACCAGGGTGCCACTTCTCTGGATATTTAATATATTTTTTCCATGTAATTTAAATTGCTAACATGGAGATGATGTGGCACTTTTATTAATTTTTAAAATAATTATCTTTCTTAGTAAAAGCTAGTTGAATAAAAAAAGTCAATAAAAGTTCCATATTATTTCCACATCAACAACTTAAATGACATTGCAAAAAATATCAAAATATTCGGGGAAGTGGAACCAAGTAGGACAGGTAGGACATAGGTGTTGCTGACTAATATTGGGGGGTGGTAAAGTTATTTTGAAAACTAGAGGGGGGATCCCTGTTTCATTTGAGTAAAGTACAAGTGTGAGGCTGTAATTTTCCTTATTCCAAACTATACTATGAAAATGTCCCCCTTTTCTGAGAAGCAATTTTTATTTTTAGTGCCTATTAGTCATTTTCATTCTTTCAGCCAAATTAAATGTTTCCTCTGATCTTCATCTGAAGACTTCACTTTATTGGCTATAGTTAACAACAGTATGATAAATTGGATAACACAGAATTATATGACTATCATGAAAGATTCATACAATATTAGCACAAACAAAACTATTTCTGCGCTTACGATGGCCCAATTCATCGTCTATCTTATGAAGGAGCCCTTCCCTGCTGAACACCTAGATCATGTTAACTCTCTCATTGCTCATGATAACTTAGTATGAAAGGGCTTTCATAGTAGTTTTTTCCAAGGCTTCCAAATCAAGGGGTTCAGATTTGACGAGATTCTTGCTTAGTAATCAATGCATCTCAATTCGGTATAACCTTTTCTTGGTGATCGGGGCACTGATTTCTTCCTATTGCAGCCTACTGTAAGGGCCTTGGAAACCCTATTTAAAATGTGTTGGACCTAGGACTTCTGAATGCAAGTGAGGAGATAATAACTGTAAAAGAGGGGCTCATGTGGGTGCTCTATATTCTTGGAGGAGAGGTCCTCGATGGTGAGGAAAAAGATGTAGAAGGATTTTGAGTTCGGAGAAACTCATGCAACTGGCACTTTATAGGTTATTTCCAAAGAATAAAGATTTCTTGTGTCCCTTTGTGGATAAAAAATCTTATCAAACTAAGTAAATTAGTGTCTCCTTTCTTCATGGTTTGACTATTTTTCTCATTTTCTTGGTGCCCCTCCCATGGTGCTTTCCTTTTGACAAGTTCTCTTCCTCTCTCTTCATTGTCTCTCGCTGATTCTAAGAACTAGAAGTAATATTAAGAACATTGTGTCAGTAAATATCTATAGGATTATGAATTCTTTGTGTAGTTCCAACTTCCAACAATGAGATTGTTCATCTCACCTGAAAACCAAATCTACCTAGGAAACTCATGGCTATCCAGGTAGTCGAATCTAAAAGTTTACAGTCACTTACCAACTATGGAGCAAATACAACAACTTGTCTTAAGCATACATGACTATCATTGAACAAGTTCCAATTCTTCTTGCTATTATCATTACTAAAAACAAATTAAAATCGAAGATTACCATTACTCAAAGGAAAAGTATTTTTTCCCTACTTACATACAGCAGGTAAACCAACAAACTCATCAAGAGAAAGGAAAAAAGATTTTTAACCGAACGATTTGTCCAGGACACCACTTTTGCATTGTATCAATACCAATTCACCTTCCCACAAACATCATAAATTAAGAAAGAAGTACAAAAGACCAACTTTGACTCACAAGAAAAGCAAGACACATCACACGGAACTCACAATAGCAAGTAATTCGAAAGGAAAAAAGAATAAAGAAGTTGAAGCCAAAGACCACCTGCTTGTACTGGAACTCAATGGTGTAGGAGAGGAGTAAGGGAGTGATATCACTGGCATCCGGCCGAGATACCGCAACAATCGTGGCTGTGGGTAGCTCTTCGAATATCCTTGGCGGAAGCTCCGTAATGATCGGCTCAGACGGCAATCTTATGTAAGAATGCGCGTCGACCGACGCGAATCGGTCGCTAGACATGGATTAACTCGGCGGAATCCGTTCTTAATCCTTCTTGTACTTTGTAGCCTCTCCCTATTTGGTTTGCTTGGATCCCTTAGTTGCTTTGGCTTCTCGAAATGGAAGAGGGATTGGATCTTTGAAGATTTTGGCATTTTATAGCCGACGGCGACAGAGAAATGTGTTCAACTTTTTGGGAGCATCACAAGGAAGCTTTTGTTGTTCGTTAAGTATATTCTAATGTTAATTGCCCAAAATGCCCTCCCATCATTATTGATTGTGCAAGTAAAAAAGATTTTTATCTACAACTACACACTTTTGGTATTTAAATACTTAGATTATAATTAATCTTTAATAATAAAATATTAAGTCAAAACATAGACAAACTATTTTGTTTACAAATACTATCTAGTTATTAACTAAATAATGTTTCTAAAATCCTACAATTTTGCATTTTGTTTACACTCTATATTCTATCATTTTTTGTTGTTATTATTTTTAAATAAATCTTGAGATTAGGAAAAATTACAAGTTACAAGCTCTTGTCTTTAAATGGAAGAATTTGATGAGGTAAATTGAAATAAATAGGAGTATATTTATTACCGAGGCACAAATATTAAATATTCATTATGCACACAAAAAATGGAATAATTATAAAAGGGAAAGCAAATATTCTCATCCCCTGAACTCAAATCTCTCTTGACCTACTATTAATTGACATAAAATATGGAGGCACATTTAGGTTGATCATTGATCTCATAATTGCTATTTCCTAATTCAAACTGACATTGTGAAACATCTTGAAGGCTGTAATGGTCAATTGGCTCATAAGTTTAAATCTCTCTCATCCACCACATTGCATCTGCTGATCTGGACAACTTGGACGCACGCGAATATCCAAATCTTATACCGAGAACCAAAAACAGATACCGCGCTAAGCCGCTAATTATCATTTTGACCCTTCATAATTTTATTATTTCTCAAATTATTATTTCTCAGCTACACGTAAAATTTATTTAAATTTGATTTTACTAATATTTACTAAAATACATAAATGCCACCTGATTTATATGCCCAAACAAAACGTGTTTTTTACACTAATTAAAAACTTTTTCAAAATAAATGAAAAACCTTTTAATTATATTAAAATATATTTGTTCTGAAAACAACAAAATTTGATAAGACCTTTCAATTTAAATGACTAAGTTGAAATTAATTAGCACTAATTATATTTAATCCAGTTGGGAAATCCACACGAAAGTTAAAGCCCTTGCGTGAAAGATTCGAACTCAACCAGCTCTTACTCTCCATCATGCGCTTAAAAGTGGAATGATGGATTGCCTCTAATTAATTCTGGTGAAAGATTGAGCAATATGTGTGGATGATGATGATTACGACCTGGTTCTTGTGAGTAATTTCAGAATAGAATCCTATTTTGTTGGTTTAATTGAAAATCAATTTAGATTCTACTGGAGTTTCTCTTAACATGGGCTTGGTTGTTAGGAAATTTAATTAGGGTAATTTTCTGCAGAATCTACAAAACTCGAACCCGGCGAGGAAAATAGAAAATTAAATCCGATAATAATAATGCAGGAAAAATAAAAGACACAAGGGGGTTAACGTGGTTCCGGACTCGGCGGGGTGCCGATCCTACGTCCACAGGGAGAAGAGGAGATTGCTTTATTAAATCCAAAAATAAATTTTACAATAAGAATGCAATAATCTAAATCCCCTTCAGAATACAGCAAACTATCTTAAATTAATTGAACCTGAAATTGGTACAGAGTAGAGGCACTGTCTCTGCAAGATCTGCCTGAAAACTAAACTCATGCTACTGTATGTCAGAAACTAAGAAAGGACAATCCTTAGGAAAAGGATCGTAGCGGCACTCTTAATTTTCTGGATCTCTGAAACTCTCATATGAGAGATTTTCTCTTGGTGTGGGATTCCTCTCTTTGTGATAGATTTTATTAGAACTGCATATTAGGCCCCTATTTATAATAGAGGGAGAGAGCTGATTCATGCCTACTTTAGTGGAGAAAAAATCTCCAAGGAATTTGCTGCTCCGTCTGATTTAATCGGATGACTGAAATGCTTCTTTTGACCAAAGAAATTTTCAAATGCTTGGTGGCTTCACGTGATGCCTCCACCTTTTTCTTCCTTTAATTAGTCAAAAGCAGTATTTGATTTTCACGTCATCAATTTGAAAACTTTTACATGTGCCGCTGCAACATTGACATGTGTATCTTGAGAAGATGGTGGGCTGGGCTCTCAGACCTATAATTATAAAATCATAGTTTATTTTGATCGAGTCCGGTTCAACATGGTTCAATCAAATTGGAAAATTGGTTCAAGCATATCTTGATCAAATCAACTCCGATTTGGATCTGGTCGAACTCGTTGGATTCGGTTCGGACCCAATTTGAGTCAATCTCTAATATTGGTGATGACTCGCATATTATCATATTTGGTTTCGACCAAATTGCTCCGATTTGATGGTAATATGAATAGTCTCCATGGAAGGTGAGTATATGGATTACCACCTAATGTAATCTTATATTTTAATATTGTTCTTATTTTTCATATATATTTTTTCATATATGGTACCATCAAATTTTAACAATAATTTTTTAGTATTTTTTTGTGAAGTTAAAAAATATATAATTAAATTATCATCTATGTTGAATATACTCAATATGATCCTGTTATACAATCGATAAATCGAATGGGGCAAATATATCTTATGTTACCGAACAATATACCAAACACAATCTTAATGATTTTTTTTTTAGCAATGGACCTTGAAATTTGTAGTTGCTCGATCAATCAATTTAATGGAATTTTTGGGCATGCTTTTAAATGTGATCGGAATTTGGAGTATATTCCATATTTGGTGCTAAATTGAATGAGTCTATTAATGGTTTGATAATGAAATGGAGGCTATGGCTAATCATTAAGTCATACATTTACATATGTTTGATCCATGTTCATTAGTTATCACAAACCCGACCATGAGTAACACGAACCTGGCCCGAAAAGAGTCTAACAGGTCGTGCTAGACCCGAGTTAAAAATTTTGGGTCGGACCAAGCATGACCTGCAACCCAAGCCTGAGGGACGGGCTGGGCTCGTCCCTTGGAGCACACAAGTCATGCTTGGCACACGCCAGACCAAAGATTGGGTGGCTCAGCCCCAGGCTAGGCTTGGGGGTGGCGTCAGGCCAAGCATGCTAGCCAGCGCCAAGCTAGGCTTGGATAGTAGGCTAGCCTAACGCATCAGTGTCAGTGCCATACTAGCTTGGCACTAGGTTGGCCCGAGCCTAAAGGGGTGGGCCTCGTGGCAATCGAGTTGGGTGCCCATCTAGGAATTCAAGTTGTGTCGGGCATGGCCCAAGTTTCACTCGGTTCGTGCCAAGCACAACCCGACTAGCAACAAGCCTATCTAGATTCAAGCACGGTTCATTGTCACCTCTAATAAAAAAGATATGTTTAATTAATTTGTATTTGTAAAATCAATTCTTAACCTTGAGGGATCGAGTAGTTTGGTTCGTATAATGACAATTGATATGATGTGAATATACAATGTATGTGACTAAAGAAAGAATAATTATTTTAGTAATTGGTTTGCATAAAAATAATATTTAAAAAAAATGGTTACTAAATAGACTTAAATATTATCAAAATATTAATTATATATATCGACGTATTTACATGTGCAATAAGTATAATGTATTAAAAATCAATCATAATAAATATAGTGAATATAATATATTTAATAATATAAATATATGTAACACAAAACATTAACATAAATTGATAATAAAATATGAATTGATTTTTAGATGATAAAGTTTTAATACAATGTTATTTTTTTGATTGGATTAGTTTAATAGCTAGGAGATAATATTAGAAAAAAAAGAAGTGAATGTATGGAATAATTAATTGTCATGGTTTAAAAATATTGTTTTTACTTTTTAAAAATAAAATAAAAATTTCATAATTAATTTTTTGTTATTTTGCAAACCAAATAGTCAAGGCAATGCTTAAAAAATGTTTATCTATATGCTTATTGTCACACCCCTTCTTTTTTTTTAAAAAAAAAAATGAAACTCAAAGCAGGGTGACTCCCTACTTATTTTGAGAGGGTAGAGAAGATAGAGGACTAATTACCGTACATTCCTCGCCTTCAAACAAACAAGGGTATATCCCCTCTTGAGAATTCTTCATATTATTGAAATCTTCAAACTCATTTACAACGATGTATTGATAGGAATCTAACCCCTCCCTCCTTACACTATTCATAAGGGAGGTGAAGGGTAAACCAATATTATTTACAATATGAAAAAGACTGCCATCTAAGCTCATATTAGCATGAAAAATATTGTTGCTCAGTATTCCCTTCTTTCTTGACTGTTCCTACATTTCCATGCTCGGGCAAGACTACCCTTCTTTGCAAGCTCAAGGGCTTGACTATTTAGTTCCCTCCTCACGTTTGTCCAGATACATACTTTGAGTTGATTGTCTAGAGCCCAGATGTCTTTTAACAAGACTGAATAAATGCCAAGGAGGTTAATTTTTTTTATTCAAGATGCTGACTGCCTGCAAGCAATCAGAAACCACCATCAAGTTATTAATCTTCAAATCCGAACATTTGGATAGACCAAACCAGATAACCCAAATTTTAGCTGCTAGAGGAGAACAAGTTCTTTTATTGCTGTAGCTACTTTCAACTATATTTCCCTTGTCATCGGTAATATAAACTCTCATACCAGCTTCATTATCATTACTTTTCCATGCAGCATCACATGAGACTTTAAAACTAGCATCATGTGACAGTTTCAGATGTTTTCAAAGTCATATCTTTGACATGTTTCTTATGGACATCATTCCATTTAATATCAACACTTACTTTGCAGAGCAGAGTATTCAACCCAATTCTTTTGTTTTCAAAGCAGTAGTAGTTTCTGTTCTTCCATAAATTTCACAGTGAAGCTGCAATGATTTCAGTAGACCATCCTCCAATGTCAGAGTTAGCATTCTCACTCTCCTTCAACCACTTCCATCCCTTCCTCCCGCTATCTTTGAATTTGAACCTAAGATTTAGTTCATGCTCCAACTTAAACCATAAGCTTTTTGCAAAAGGACACTCAGACAGGATTGTTCTATGCAATCTTTTTCACCCTTGCAAATAAAGCAATTGTTAGAGTCAATTTTGTTGAATTTAGAAAGGTAACAGGTTGTAGGTAACATTTCTCATATCAACTTCCACGCAAAGGTTTTTTACTTTGGGAATATCCCTAATTAAGACTCCCGATCTTCTTCCAATTAGCCTCAGGAGCAGGTTCATCTAAATTTTTTTCCTTCATAAAATTATATGTTGCTTTGCAACTCAGGGTTCCTTTCTCAAGGTTTCAAATTCACTTGTCTTTGAGACTCTTATTAGGAATGTGTATCCGAACAACATTATCAAAGTGTAAATCACCAAATAGATCCAGCACAAGCTCATAAACTCAATTGCCTTTTACCAAAAGTTGGTTGACCTTCTGATATCTATTTTGAAATTGTCACACCCCATCTAAGATCACTCTTTATCAAGACGAATATCAGAAAAAGCTCAATAAGAACAAATAAATAAGCTTTAGGACTTACTTAAAGATACAATAAAATAATTATAATATTTTTATACAAAATAATAATAAATATATAAG
This sequence comes from Canna indica, assembly GCA_034359265.1. Taxonomy (NCBI): domain Eukaryota; kingdom Viridiplantae; phylum Streptophyta; class Magnoliopsida; order Zingiberales; family Cannaceae; genus Canna; species Canna indica. Next base: position 3,844,693 of record CP136891.1, read on the forward strand.
AGATAAACTATCAAACATTAAAAAAAGGGAAACATCATGAGAGTGCAACTCCTATATCATGACTAATTAGTCCTCAACATCTACATACTAACAGACAAACAAATATAGAAAATTAACTAAAAGTTAAGTAGGATAATATCAATATACCAAACACTAAAATATAACTCATGAGTGATGCACTATATATAATTTATACATTTTAATTAATTCAAATCACACGTACTACTAACTCATGCTGATAAGCATCCCACGTACTATATAACTTTGGTGATGCATATATCGACGGGTTTAATAGGACCAAATTATATTATTGGCTAATAAGTTATGCAATTCAATATATATTAATACTACATAGGCATCAATTATTATTAACTCATAATAGTATTATTATATCTCGTGTCATGCATTAAGAAAACACCGGCCATACTATATATATCAATCTATTAAAATTATACTATCAATCTATTAAAATTATAATCACCTTAAACTGCATGTTGAATACCACAAAAAGTTTTAATTTGGGCTAATTAAAAACTTGGGTAAAATTAAGTATTAAAGAAATCAAAAAATAATAATGTATTAGAAAACTGTTGCCGTAGTATAGAAAACATGCTCTATCAAGTATCAAATAAGCTAGAAATTGATTCAAAACAGTTCTAACTTCACCGCTGTACGTACTACCAAATGTCAATGAACGTGCACCATCGCATACGCATTATGAGTCATTCATATTCTCGGGTTGACTTCGTCAGTGCCTTCCATCGGCCGGCCATGCACACAATAATTGAACTACTCTAATTTCCACCTCTCTGCAGCAGACTCGACTGGACGAGGTCCGGTCAAACCAGATCGATCAAAAATGACGGCCTTCAAATTAAAGCAAAAATATATATAATTGATTACTTGAAAACTTCTATAAATATCACCTCACACTCATACTGTGCACACGTCCAGCCTTCTCTTCAACTTGCAAGCTTCTGAGTAATTCCTTTCGATATATATACTCGAGTATATATACCACTTTGGAAATTAAGAAGACATGAGTTCGATTAGAGTATACGCACTTCTTTTTACAGTGTTCTTCTTGTCAGGCCTCATGCAGTTAGCTCATGGGGGAACGACGGCTGCGCCAGCTGGGAAGGTTGACGGCAAGGCCATTGATCAAGGCATAGCTTATGTTCTTATGCTTGTGGCTCTCCTCGTCACTTATATGCTTCATTAGTTAACATTGGCTTAATTTGGGTTCCTCTTTTGCGATGGTAATGGATGCAGTCGAAAAGGAGTAAAGCTTAATTAATTGCAGTGGAAACCTCTTCAATATCGTACAGTAGAATATATACTCAAGTTGGGAGGAATAAAAGATTGGAGTTCTTCATTAATTTGTTATAGGTTTGAAGTTGCTATATATATATCTAGCTAGTTGTTTTAACTTTAGGGAAGGTTGCTGTTGATAAATTGTCTTAGCATTCATTCTTCAAGATCCTGAGAGTGTACTTTTGTCAATAAAGTTGTACAAATAATTAATTAATCATATATTACGAAGTACCTTGTTATGTAATTGAGATAATAAATAAATTAGTTTATATATTAAAGGATCCATTTTTAAAATATATATTAATTATTATATTTGCGTACAAGCATGAGTGGCCCGTATTTATATTAAATTGAACAATATTTTAGTTTAAAATATTTTTATTTTTAAAAAAATCTTATATATGTCGATATTTTTATTTTGTTAATTGAGTGCGGCTTCATCAACAAAATAATCTACTAATAAATAGAGCAAGTCTACTCTAGTTAAATTAGAGTTGACTTGAGTTAGTTTAGGCTTATTTGTGAAGTAATAATATCAAGGGAAAAGATAGTATGTGTGGAGACTCAGAATAGTAAGAGAAGTGATAATTTCAGTGAAGAAGAGGGGGGGGGGGGGTTATTTCCTACTGATAATGGAATAACAAAAGAGATGAAATAAGTTCTGTTTTTTCAAAAGAGAAATTGGAAAAGACAAGTAAAGGAAAAGTGAAGCTGTATAAAGATGATACTATGAAGATAGTACTTAACACAGATTGGAAAGTTGATATTATCATGTTCAATGCAAAAGAGGAAAAGAGTTAGATGAGTTTAGTGAATCTACCTGTTAATAATTAATTTCAGGAACATGAAACTGAAAATAAGGAGGTACATCGTAACAAATGCATTGAAAGATGAAGGAGATCCAGGTGGTAGTCAACTGATACTGAAATTTTATAATTCTATAAAATGAGTTCAATAATCAATGTGCAAAGGATAGATATGATACTATTAAGAAAAACAAATTTGGGAGAGAGGGTTTCCTAATGAATAAAAGGAGGAACTGAGATGCATAAGCAATATACAGTATAGGTAGATATGGTGGAATAATGCTACTATGGAGAAAAAATATATAAACTAAAAGTTAATATAATATACTTACCACAACACAATATATCGACGTATAAAAGACATCAAATTAGAGATAAATTAAATTCTTTATTTCTAAATCTTCAAATTTAAAAACTAATATACATAAAATTTATCCCAATTAATTTTTAAAGATCTATAAAAATAATTTTAGAATCAGATCAATTAAGTAATTTTGTTTATACTCTTTCTATAGCTTAGAGTCAAACTAATTAAGTGACCCTGTTATTGTTGTTTTTATAAATTTTAGAGACTAATTTAAAATAAATTTAAATAAAAATTTAATTTATTTCTAATTTTGTATCGGTATAAAGCGGTTGTGGGGTAGTGAATAGCCCACCATAAATGCAGTAGTGCATTAAACTGATATACTTGGAAGTATTAATAAAAGAAGATATCAGGTTTGGAAGTACATAGTTTAAATCATCTAATATTATTACATTTGTTATTCCAATATATAGGCAAGTATTAATAAAAGAAGAAGAGATCAGCTTTAGAAGATGCTAGGCATGAGCCTAAAATTCCTGATATACTTGGTTACTTGTAGATGATTTAAAGTGAGTACAGCTAATTCTTGGAGAAATCATGTTTTAGAAGCTGGTTTAATGGACCAAATTTTACTTAGACAAATAATATTACTATTTTTATTTAATATTATTATTTATATTTTATAAGTGGATAATTTTTTCTTAAGTTTAGTAAGGTATTTATAATATTTCAAAGTAATTATACAAAATTAAAAGATGTTGGACTATAAATATACTAGTTATAATAATTAAAATCTATTTAGAAAATATATTTTTATCAATGTGCATGGGACTAAAAATATTTTAGACAAATTATTATTTTATGGATTGAAACTAGAAAAATGTAGAGAATCCAGGAAACCGCCGCTAGGGGTGAGCATGGACCGGTTAACCGGTCCATTAACTTCGGTTTTTCAAAATTATTAATCGTAAACCGGTCCATTAACTTCGGTTAATCGCTATTTCGATTTCGGTTTTTTCGGTTCAGTGAACCGATAATTTTCGGTTAATCAATAAATTTTTTTAACCTACAAACATAATAATATTATGCAAATCATGGAGAAAAATCTAAATAAATAGCAAATTCTCATTGAGAAAAAAGAAAAAAAATAAAACCATTGAACCAAGATAATGTTCTACAAAAATTAATATTTTTATTTTTATTTTTATTTTTATTTTTTTGATTTTTTAAAATATTTTTAATATTTTTTTGATTTTTTAAATTTTTTAAATTTTTTTAAATTTTTTATTTAAAAAAATATTTTTTAAATTTTTTATAATTTTTTGTAATTTTTTGTAATTTTTTATAATTTTTCATAATTTATAATTTATATATATATAATTAAAAATTAATAAATTATATTCAACCGGTCGGTTAACCGAAATCAGTGAACTTTTTTTTACCTCTCGGACCGAGACCGAAATCGAAAACCGATTTTTCCAAAAAAAAAATCTAAACCGAAAAAATCGATTCGGTTTCGGACCGATTTTTTAATTAACCAAAAAATCAATTTTTTTTTCTCACCCTTAACCGCCGCTTGTATAGGCGTCGATTCTCAAATTCTGGCTGGCATCGAGAAATGGGAAATCGACGCCTAAACAAGCATCAATTTCCCATTTTGTGGCCCTAAATAAAAATGACGCCTAAACATGTACTGATTTTATAACATATGTATGTTTTTTAATTTTTTTCGTGTGAATTTGGTGAATTGTGAAAAAGAAAAGAAAAATTGAAATTTTATCTTCAACCCCGATTTAATATAATATCATTTTTAACAAATCAGATTAGACATTAGCTTCGGATTCGAATTGAATCAGTTTGATCCTAAATTTGACTAGAGAATGAAATCCAAAAAAGTTACGTGACAGATTCCAAAACTAATATAATAATAAAAAAAATACAATCAAATATACAGTTAGGTTCAAATCAATAACGTACACTACAATAAATCGATTGAATTTTGACAGCAACTTATAAATAAATTTCGATAAATTTAACGAAAACATATGTGAAATGAGAACCGTTGAATTCTACGTATTGACGCTTGTGGAGGCATCAATATGTTCAAGACATATTGACGCATTCAATTAGGCATCGTCTACCGTCGAAAATTACGCCTCTAATTCAAACATTACATATTGACGTCAATATATTGACGTCTTCACCGACGTCAATATGATGGCCATATTGGTGCCTGTGACGTCAATATTTGGCGTCAATATGATTGCTATTGAGCTATAGCATGGGCGAAGCCGAAAAATTATATCGGAGAGGGGAATAAAATATAAAATCGCACGTCATGCCGATAATTATTTGATAAAAAAATATTTGTAGGAGAATAAATTTAGTTAGATACTAATATATATAATATATATATTAGTAAATATTTAAGGGGACCAATGTCAGGTGGCAAATTCATTTTCGAATTTGATTTGATTAAAAACTAATTAAATATAGTCAAACTCGATTGAGAACTTAATTATTAAACTAAACCACCTGTACCCGTGCTTTGCATGATTAACGTGATTTTAAAAATAAAAAAGTTTAAAATTGCACATTATATATATATATATATATAATTGTCTATAAAAAAACTGATTTTTAATTTAAAACTTCAATTGTATACAAATTTAAATTTAAAACTAATTTTCATAATGGTAGAAAATGATTATTTTAAACATTAATGGTAAATTAATTTATAATTTAAATAGTAAATTAATTTATAATTTAAATAGTAAATTAATTTATAATTTAAATAGTAAATTAATTTATAATTTAAATAGTAAATTGATTTATAATTTAAATTGTAAAGTAAAATTTATCTATAATTTAATATTTTTAATAATTTAAATTTAAAATTAAAAATTAAATAATTATATACCTATATTTTTAAAGAATAAATTATTATGTTATTAGAATATTATAAAAGAATTATATTTTTAAGAATAAAAATATTTAGTAAGATTAAAAATTAGTTTAAATTAACCTACAAGTTTAAATAGTAATAATAAATATTATATATGTGAAAATATATAAATATTTCATAAATAATAAATATTAATTTAATTTGATTTATATAATTATGAAAGTGTGTAAGTATATTTATGTAATTTAATTTAAAATAACTGCAAGTAATAGTTAAATTTAATATAAAAAATAGAAAGATAAAAAATAAATTGTCTTAGATTAGTAATTAATAATTATTTTTACCATGAAAATAATATGTTCATATAAAAAACATAGAAAATAATAAAAGTCCACGTAAATAAATTTATAATTTATAGTAACATAAAAAATAAATATCAATAAGATGTAAATCTATAAATAGCAACAACATGACTTTTTATTTTTGTTATTATAGGGTTTGATCCTTAGTATGATAATCTATTATGACTTTTTATTTTTGTTATTAAAAAAATTTAAAAACAACAATAATATTTTTATATAATGATATTAATTTGTTTTAAAAAACATATATCTTATTCAAAGTAATAAAAAATTAAACTAACAATTAACTTTTAAAATAAATAAATCAAAAATATTTTTTAAAAAATAAGACTATATAAATTTTTAACAAAAAAATATTGAAAAAATAATTAATTTTTTAAGGGTAAACATTAAATATAATGCAAATATAAAGTAAATATATCAATTAATTAAAAAAATAAGAAATTTGAAATTATTTAAGTTTTTTCTCAAAAATAAAGAAAAAATATTTTTTATAAATATAAAATTAGTATAAAAAATAATTATATATATTAACAAATAATTTGAATGGGTTATTTAGCAAATCTATAATTATTATAATTCAGAACAAAATTTATAACAATAAATGATAAAAAAAATTACATAAAACGTAAATCAACATTCAATATTAATTTTTTAAAAGGGAAAAAAATGACTCTAATATATAAATAATACTTATTTATGCTTATACGCATTTATTTTAAAATATACTTATTAATTTTATAGAGAGTACTTTTTTAATAAAAATCTTTAATAGTAATGATATTATGCATGAAAAAAATCGAAGCAATTATAATAAATTTATATAAATTTTAGTGATCAAAAAATAAATAAATTGCATAAATAGGAACATTTTTTATAGATAAAAATCAAATGATATAGATATAAGATAGTGAATTGAAAGAATTAGAAAATATGATATTTAAATTATTTTAAACTATATATATATATTTTTTTTTGAAATACTATATTAAATGGATTAATTATAAACCCTTAAAAAATTGTTTGAAAAAATTTAGACGGATATAAAAATATGGTGATTATATTAGAAATTTAATACAAGTAAAGATAAGGAACAAAAAAAATAAAATAAAAATATAAGTGAAATATCAAATATGGGAAATTTTAATTGAGAAAAGATGAGAGGAGTAAATATAAGAAATAAAATTAAAAATATAAGGGTATAAGTGAAGAATAAAAATAAGGGTATAAGTGAAAGATTAAAAAAAAATATTTAGGAGGAAAAATTTTAGGTGAGAAAAATTTGAGGGGAGGAAAAATTTATAAAAAAGAATAGATCAAATAAAATTCAATTCAACGACTATTTAATTCAACCGACTGAAAACCCACCGGTTCCAATTTAAGAAACATCGACGTATCAACTAAGCATTCGAGTGAAACATATATATACCCAACTTAGAAACGGACATCAAACGTGGACCATCATATACGGCAGTCATGTTCAAAGTATTGACTTCAGACTCCATTCATCTCTTCGCAGCACACTCCAGCTGAAGAAGTCCTGTCTGCGAGCTCGGCCGATCTCACTCAGCATGTTTAAACTTCAAACTCACCAGTACTCGATCAAACTGGCCGGCCGTCAAAAGCCAAACAATAATAATTATTTACCTGCAATCTTCTATAAGTACGAGTACCAACCTTCACTATAACCTCAATCCATAGTGTGCTCGATCATCAGCGCCTTCTCCACAAGAAGCCCTTGATTCTAGTAATCCTCAGCTTGATTACTGTGTGGAAAAGATGAGTTCCATCAGAGTGTACGCAGTTCTTTTTACTGTGTTCTTCTTGTCAGGCCTCATGCAATTAGCTAATGGGGAAACGACTGCACCAGCTCGGAAGGTTGATGGCAAGGCCATCGATCAGGGCATAGCTTATGTTCTTATGCTTGTGGCTCTCCTCGTCACTTATATGCTTCATTAAGCTTGCTTCCCTAACTTACTGGTAATGTCGCAGCATCGATCAACAAGATTGCAGCTTGCGGTGGCAACCTAGTTATTCTTAATTAGCAGATACTTTGGTTACTAGCTTTAGGAGGAATAAAAGGTGAAGAGTTCTTAATTTATTTGTTTGTGGGTATATATTTTACTTTATGAATGGTGTTGTAATCATATATTATCCCGAGGGTTCTTCAAGAGTCTGTTATATTTTATATCTGCATTGAAATGTTTGCAGAGTTGATCATATATAATAAATTAAAATATCTTTGATATATATGGAACTGTGAGAATTTCTTTGATCAAGGCAGGTTGTGTACGTTGTTGCTCCAGTTGTTTATTTTTGGTTTGGTGTTTTTTTCTATTTTCTGTCTCCCTTTCCCCTAACTTGTATTATCAACTGTCTTGATCAATACAAATATTATTTCCTTCAAAAAGTTTCTTTTTGAAGCAGGCCAGTTGATTCAATACTAATATATATGTTCAGGGATTTCTAAAATCGGATTTTGGGACTGAGAAATTTTCAAATCCGAATTTTGAGATTCAAAATTTTTAAAATTGGAACATAGTGAATTTGATACCCATTTTACCCCTTTTAGAGACTTTAGTCAAAAACTAAAAAAAATATTTAAAAATAATAATTTAAATTTATAAAGTATTTTTTATGATAAAAATAAGATATTAGAGTATAAAAAAATATATATTTTTAAATTCTCTAATGTATTAAAGATTTTTGCACAAAGTCTATAATTTTAAATTTAAATTAAAAATTATGAAATATTAAAATATATTTTTGGATCATAGAACATATTTTGTGTCATTAAAAGAATATTTTAGGAATTCAAATATTTTTTAAAAAAATTATGAAATTATTATAGACTTTGTACATAAGTCTCTAATGAGTTAGAAATTTTTCTTTATAATAATTTTTTAATTATAAAAAATAAAATTTAATTCACAAAAAATATATATATAATATAAAAGATGTGCTAGAGTCTAACAAAATATTTTGGACAAAAAATATTTTAATATTTTTATTTTAAATTTAATTTTATAAACTTTGGGCGAAAGTCTCTAATGTATTAGAGACTTTTGCCCAAAGTCTATAATAGTTTTATAATTCAAAAAAAAATAATTAATAAAATATATTTTTTAAAATACAAAAGATGTGTTGTAGTTTTTTTTAAAAAAATATTTTTCATCAAAATATTTTACAATTTTTAATTTAAATTTAGTTTTATAGACTTTGTGCAAAAATCTCTAATGAACTAAAAGTTTGATAATATATTTTTTAGACTCTAACACCTCAATTTTATTATTTAATTTTTTTATAAATTAAAATTGCTTTTTAATATATATATATATATATATATATATCCAAAGTCTATAATTGGTTAGAGACTTTGGCCCAGGGGTAAAATAGGTATCAAATTCACTAGATTCTGATTTTGAAAATTTTGAATCCAAAATACGGATCTGGGAATTTTTCTATTCCAAAATTTGATTTTAAGAAATTCCTGATATATGTTTAGATTTTTTTTAGGAAAGAATATATACTTATATTTATCAAAAAGGCTCGAAGAATACAATTAAGTTCAAAAGAACTAGAGTACAGGGAAGGAGAAGAGCGAAAAAAAAAAACTAATTATCAACACATACTTTTGATGGATCATTCGCTCGATCCCTCGCCTCTCCTTAGAAACAACGTATATGTTACGCTCGTGTCATATTTTCCAATATCAAATCATTATAAGTCGGTATTTGATCATTGGTTTAGTAAATTAGAGGAATTGACTAAGTATACTCTAGGCTTTTAATGTTACCAAGTAATCAATCTTACATGCAGCTTGCAAGATCATCAAGATCATTTTCTAGATAGATGTCCTTTTAAAAAAATTATTAAGAACCTAATTTTATAGATAGAAAATTTTTAATTTTGAAAATTTTCAATTACAAATTAACATCATCAGCAACGATTTTTTCAGACCATCCGTGTGAAAGTCGTTGCTGAAAGTGTATCGTATTTATTAGGTTCAGCCTCAAAATCGTTGCTGATGAACTACAACAACGATTTCGCAACAGTCTTTCAGCAACGACATTACCACGACTTGTTGGCCATTGCTGATGTCAATATCAGCCATGGGCGGACCCACACTAGGGCCAAGGCGGGGGTCACTGGCCCCCCTGAAAATTTCCAAAATATAAAATATGAAATATAATTTGATAATTTTTTAAAAAATATACGGTAAAATTGCATTACTATTATTAATTTTAATTATTTTTACTAATGTATTCATAGCTTAGTGATTAGTTATTTTGATTTTTTGCTTATGGATCTTAGGTTTGAATCTCATCTCTTGTCTTCTATAATCATTATTTATATTTTTTCATAATGACTAAATATAAAATTTGATTTTTTAATTTAAAAAATTCTAAAATTTTCTCTATTAATTTCTCATGACTCCAAAATTTTCTCTATTAGTTTATAAGTTAAATTCAAAATTTTCTCTATTAGTTTTTTACATCTAAAGCTCTCATGTTGGTTTAATTTATTTCTAATATTTTTTTCTATGCTATTATCCATGCTCATACTATAAAGTTGTGTGAACTTTTGTGCACGGGTTATATATTCAATATATGATTGAATAATTAATTTTCTCATCAAGCATCCAAGAAAATGAATAAAAATTATGTTATATTTTATTCACGATTGTGAAATTTATTTAATTGAGAATCTAAATCTAAAATGCATCTATATTAATTATATAATACATCTTCACGGTGTCAAGTTAGTTTTTACTTTTAATGTAATATTAAGTACTATTAATGCAACAAAGAGTAATTATTTTTTTGTATGTATTTGTAATTTTGTTAATCTCTTACTAATTTTTTAGTTTTTTTCATATAGTTTCATAAAGTTGGCACTCGAGATGAGTAAGGCGACGACCGCATCATAGTAGAGCTTACTTTGAATAATTTAGATGAAAGAATTTTCACAAGAGCTATAATTATTTTTAATTTAAATATTTTAGCAATATTTTTAAAATAGAAAAATAAATTTGTATTATTATAAGTTGTGATTTTAATTAAAAAATTTAAAAATAAAGAGTTAAAATAATTTTTATTAAATTTTTATATCCTAAATTGGACCCCCTAATTGAAATTTTTGTGTCCACCACTATTATCAGCAACAGCCGGGTGGCCGTTGTGGAACTATTGCTGATAAAAATATCAACAACAAATGATAATGATTATCAACAACATATGTGACCTGCGAAATCGTTGTTGATAATGTTATTAATTAGCAACAATCGCTCTGGTTGTTGTTGATTCGTTGCTAATTAAGTTATCAGCAACGCGATCTTCTGCCACGACGGCATTGCAACGGGCTAGACCGTTGTTGATGGTCTTCAGCAACGAATTTGGCCGTTGCTGATGCTTATTATTCTAGTAGTGGTTGTATGATAATAAGATTATTGAAAACTTAAAATTGGTTTATCTAAATATTTTATGTTAATCAGCATATTTATTTTTAAAAAATAACATATCCCAAAATTTATACTCAACTTTGATAGTAAAAAGGAATAATAATTAATTATTAATTAGATGATAAATTAATAATAATAAATTTACTAAAAATTATACTAAATAATGAGAGAGGAGCATGAAGATAAAGAAAAAAGATAGAGAGAAAGACAATTTTGTCTCAGATAGTCATGGAGGTGATAATTTAGATTCATTCTTATGAGGTATTTGAAATCTCTTGGCAAGATAAATATCATCCTATTTTACAATCAAATAAAATAATTCATATATTACTATACATAAAATACTTAAGAATCTGAAGAAATTAATTATCTCATACCAAACTTTCAAATTAAATGAATATAATTCAACCCTCCCACCCATACACTACTAGAAAAATGGGCATCAGCAACGGCTGATTCCGTTGCTGAGCCGTTGCTGAAGATCATCAGCAATGGCCGGAGCCGTTGCAATGGAGCCGTGACAGAAACTCGCGTTGCTGATAACTTAGCAATGGATCAGCAACGGCCGCTCGGGCCGTTGCTACAAATATTATCAGCAATGGTTTTGCCACGGACCCGGAGCCGTTGCGGATGACATTAATAGCAACGACCGCTGAGTCTGTAGCAACGCCGTTAGTAAAATCCCGTCGCTAAGCCGTTGCTGTAGGTCATCAGCAACAGCTTTTAATACACTTTTAGCAACGACTTTCCCACGGATGGCCGTGGGAAAGCCGTTGCTGATGATGTGAACCTGGTAACAAAAAATTTTAAAATTTCAAATTTCCATTGATACATTGATACATTTTGATACTAACTCACACCCATACACACATCTACACATTCATTCACACATCACAAATACACCAAGATATACATCAAAATAATTATATTTATAATGATAATTATTCACAATAGTATAAAAACTATTCAAATGCAAAATTGAAGTATCAATATCCAAACAAAATAAATTAAACAAGTCCAATATCTCAGTAACAAAGTCAATATAAAAAAATCTCATGATGACGATGGAGGATGGTCTGGATCATATGGCGGGGTCTGGAGTGCTTGAGTGTACACCGGTGTAGACTGACTCGATGACGATGGATTAGATGATGCCGAAGAGATGCCTGCTTCGGGATGACCTGACATATTGCGTAGCATAGCATGTATCTCCGCCATCATCTGACTCTGACGCGCGACTGTCTCCTCTAGAGTCCTTATTCTGCTACTATGATCATAACTGGATCTAGAGGTGGACGGCCGCTCACCAGCGACCGGAGGGGTTGGTGCCCCAAGTGGCCCTAGTACGGCTCGCGCATGACCACTATCTGCAAAGCCATATACGCGGCCATGGTCCCAGCCACCTGCGGCCTCGACCCACGTTGCTGCGTCAAAGTCCTTGGGGGTGCCCCCGCGCTGCACCACCGTCTGGCTGTAGGTCTCCTACTCGAGTTTGATTTTTTGTTTAATATTTATCATAATGAATAATTTAAACAAATATATAGTTACCATAATATATGCAGCGCAGTTGTCGATGTACTCCCCCGTCCCATGTGCTCGACGGTGAGTCCGCTCAAACACCGCCATCAGGGAAGGTCGCTGGACAGTCCCGTCATCCGACACCGTCGTCTATATTTACAAAATAAATACATTAATTAGTACACATAGTAATAAATAAAATATATAATTAAAATGTATACTTACCATATGGTTCGCGTGCACTGTAAATGCAATAGAGCCGCCGGTGTGACGCGCTGCTCCCCCCGACATGCGATTTCTAGCCGCATTTCGAGAAACCTCCTGCCATCGATCCGTCGACCATATTCCCATGAGCTGGTCTCATATATCCAGAGTAATCCAATCGGGGCCGTATTCCCGAGTCTCCGTGATGTTAGTGGTCTCAGCTCGGGCCATCGCCTGAGACCGAGTCTGCCCCAGCTGCCCGTTGTACCTTGCCCGGGAAATAGCCTCCCAAGCAGCGTAAATGAAGGGCCTTTGGTCCTCGGCCCATGTATAGCGAGCATGCAAAATAATAATATCAGTACCAATATTAATCATCATGCATGTAAAAATAATAATAATACTTGTCTCAAACTCGCGCCATAACATGTCGACGTGCTCGCTAGGCACGTGCGACCACGTAGGCCATGCCCCGTGCATATATCGTCGAATAGTAAAGAAATGCTCCTCGGCACTTCTTCTTGCTCGAACCTGCACAACAAAAATAAATTTTAATATTATATTATGATATAATGAATTTGTAATGATTCATAATTCATGATATATTACCGCTCCCCAATCACGCTAATAAATCTACGTGACTCTGTGGCTGATGGAGGTTGTCACCTGTTCGGCCCGCGCGGTCGCCTGCGTCTGGATGTACTAGTCTCGGCAGTATCATCGGCATGAGGATCAGCAGCATGAGTAAGTGCTGGAGTCTCACCGATCGAAGACTCCGAAGCTCTCCTACGTCGATAACCACGATCAGACATATCTGTTGAACAGACATATAATCAGATTATTGTATAAATAGTATAGATATATTTAATAAAATATATACTTTACAATTATTCCTCATCATTTGAATAATAGTCTTCGAATTCTTCCTCTTCTTCCTCTTCTTCCTCTTCTTCATCTTCTTCATCTCCAGCTTCCTCAATTTCATGATCGTCATCATCAGCATATTCAACTTCTAATTGAATTGACATTGTGTCTGCATCCTCGAGTATTGGAATAATACGATCTACAGCAGGAGGATCATCTTCTTGATAGAAATCATGTGTCATATTAGGTATCAGCTCATTTTCTCCTACTATCGGATCAATTTTTTCTCTACCTTTTGTCTTACAGACTACACGCCAATCTGCTCTATCTTTATTCGAGCCGGATACTTCGCGTAATATACTTGTTCGGCTTATGATGTCAATATAAAAGGCTCATTTGCTGCCAATTTCGATTTGTAATTAACCTCAACAAGTTTGTATTTTGGATGAACTTTCATGCCCCTTTCTGTTGTATCGAACCAATGACATCTAAATAGGATCACTGATTTTAAGCCGAAGTAGTGAAATTTATACCCATTAACAAAATATCCGCTATAGCACGACACAAGTCGCGACGGTCCACTAACAAACTCAAATATTCTTTCATCTATTTTAGCTCTGTGATCTTTGCTGTAAGTCTGAATCCAAGTAGGGAAATCACGATTCCGTAATCTCTTCAATTCTTCATCGTTGTGAATAGAGTATTTTTGCACCATCTCAATGTCAAATATTTCAATGAATTGTTCAATCTCTAAACAATTGAGTAATACATACAAGTGTGCCAAATGATACTCTTCCTCGCTTAAGTGTCGAGATGGACGAGAACCAAAAGCACGACCAGAGTGACAAAATATATTTAAACGTCCATCTGAATGTCGAACACCCCCGTCGTCGTTACGTGGAAGACGATCAAATCTTGTCTGTACTGTCGATTCAAAGTAAAATGAGTAGAATGTTAAAATTTCTTGGATGATATACGATTCAGATATTGATCCTTCAACAGCTGCGGTGTTCTTTACTTTTTTCTTCAGACGATTCATGTATCTTTCAAATAAGTACATCCACCGATATTGAACGGGACCACCAACTCGTGCCTTATATGCCAAGTGTATCGGTAGATGCTCCATCGAGTCAAAAAATACAGGAGGAAAAAATTGCTCCAGCTTGCATATGATTTCAACAATATTATTTTCAAGTGTTGACATATCTTCGACTCGAAGGACATTTGCACAGATATTTTTAAAAAATATACTTAATTCAGTCAACGGACCTCAAATATTATCAGGTAGAAGATCTCGAAATGCGACCGAAAGTAATCTCTGCATGAATACATGACAATC
Source organism: Canna indica (assembly GCA_034359265.1). NCBI lineage: Eukaryota > Viridiplantae > Streptophyta > Magnoliopsida > Zingiberales > Cannaceae > Canna > Canna indica. The sequence continues at coordinate 3,859,770 of CP136891.1, forward strand.
ATGGCTCTTCATCTCTGATATTTTGCAATCATCGACGTTCACACATCGAGATAAGTTTGAAGCATATACATCGGGTAATTTGAGTTCTTTTACCCATTGACAAACATCTTTGATCTGTTGTTTATTTAACACATATAGGGCCTTCGATTTCAGATATCGTCCGTTGACCTCTTGTAACTTCAACTCTGGTCTTTTACAAAGTATTTTCATATCATGTCGGGCTTTGACATTATCTTTAGTTTTTCCGAAAATATCCATCAAAGTATTGAAAATATTATCAAATATATTTTTTTCAATGTGCATGACATCTAAATTATGTCGAATCAATAATGAACTCCAATAGGATAATTTCTTTGGTTAATGTCTTTAGGTGAGATTATCCTATTCCATTCGAGATTTATGTTATTTATATTGCACTAAGTACTTATTTTAACCATTAACTTCATTCTAAATTTCGGCAGCATCTCCCTGCAGTTCTCTGAATACGCATATCATCTGGGCGCGTATCGGAGAACAAGAGAGATGTTACTGAAATTTAGAATAATTAGTTAACAGTTAAAATAAAAAAATAGTGCAGTACAAATAACTATATTCCCAAATTATCCAATCAGGGACAATTCAAGAATTGTACGTCGTATAAAAGATCATCTACTTCTTTTACACGAACATACAATCCCCGAACGGATCTAAGGTTTTGCTAAATCATATCCGATTCGTCGATGCGTACGTAAAACATATGAACTCGTCGGATGCATGATTATTTTCTATATATTTCGAGACAGTTCGAGTCCATATTGGACGATTTCGGCACGCGTCCGAAGTGGACGATTCCGGCGCGCGTTCGAAGTGGACAATTTCGAAATTAATCTAAACCCTAATAATTAATCTAATAAATTAAATAATTAATCTAAATAATTAATTAACAATTAATTAATAATTAAAAAACAATAAAAAATTATATATTAAACTACAAATTCCAGCGCCGGAGTCAGGTGGACTCCGGCGCCGGCCGAAACCCTATTTTTAGGGTTTCGGTCGGATTTTCCGCCGGCCGCAACGGGAAGAGACGGCCGACCGGCGAGGTATACCTAAAAATGTTGGCAGCAGCGGGAGGAGGAAGAGGCGTCGTCGGCGTCGGCAGCGGTGGCGAGAGGCGGGAGGAGGAGGCGGCGACGGCAGCAGCGGGAGGAAGAAGGGTCGGGCGCAATCTGCGACCTATATAAACTTATCAGCAACAGCTCACTCGCCCGTTAGAAAGTCGTTGCTAATAAGTTATCATCAGCAACGGTGCACTTGTCCGTTAGAAAGCCGTTGTTGATAATTAATTCATCAGCAACGACTCGCATGTCCGTTAGAAAATCGTTGCGGATAATTAAAATAATCCGCAACGGCTCGCGTGTCCGTTAGAACGCCGTTGCAGATACAACATATCTGCAACGGCTTGAGCGGCCGTAAGAATATCGTTGCAAATAGCAACGATTTGAGCGGCCATTGCTGATAGCCGTTGCTGAAGACTCAATTTCTAGTAGTGATATATAGATCGATAGACTAACATAATCACTGTCGATCATAATCAAATCATTCAATTCTTTGTGAATGCGGACCATGACATGGTTGTTTGTGCGCACGTGGCACTTATGGTTCATAAATACAATCTTATTTTGAGCCATCCACTTAAAGTAGAGGGTATTCAAATAAAGTGTCAATGCAACCGAAGAATACTTAACTGCGCCCAAAGGATATTGAAACCAACACTACTGAATACAAATTTAATACAACAGTACTCAAAATATTTGTCGGAAATCAAGTAACACGTAAAGAATGAAGAGGAATAATTGAATTAATCAACACAGTACAACCAGCTTGGGAGATATTACCCTTATTCCAGTTAGGGATGAGCACGGGTTGGGACGTTCCGACTGTCCCGGTCCGGTTCGGGACGTCCCAGCCCGACCAAAAAATTCAAAAAAAATCTTTTCCCGATTCAAAATCGGGATAGAACCAGGATAAATATTTTCGTCCTAATTAAAAATCGGGATGAGACCGGAACGACATAAAAAAATCAGGATTATCCTGCCCTGACCCGATTTGTGGTATAAATAATATTAATTTTTTGGGATACCATAATACAATGATTTATTAATAATTTAATGTAGATATTATTTTCATTTTCTAGAAAAAAAATAATATTAACAAATTCAGAATGTCCCAATCTTGTCCCGAAAAATTCGAGACTAGACAAAATTAAGATGCTTCATATTTGGGACCAAGACCGGAATACATATTTGCATCCCAACTTTAAATCGGGATATGACCGGAACACATATTTGCATCCCAACTTAAAATCAGAACGTGATCGGAATATACCAAATCCCGATCTGTCCCTGCCCAAACTCCCCCCTAATTCCAGTTATTCAGCCTACCTTAATTTTGTCAATGATCACATTGTAGTCACTAGTGTTGTTACATATATATATAGGAGAAATGTTGAATATTAAAATTCTTACTAATTCTATGCCTCACAGCAGGATCAATATTCTCATGGAAAAAAAAATCAGATTTATGCAAATTAATATTTGTTCTTACTAAAAAAATATCAAATTTATGCAAATTAATATTTTGATCACACTACTGAAAAAATGGACATTAGCAATGATTAAAGCCGTTGCTGAAAACCATCAGCAACGGCTTGCAATGACCCGGCCCATTGCAAAGTAGCCGTGGCAGAAAAGCGCGTTGTTGATAATTTAACAACGGCGCTGCAACAGCCGATCGGGCAGTTGCTAATAATATTATCAACAACGGTTTTGCCACGGACACCGGGCCGTGGCAAGGCTGTTAGTGAAAGACTGTTAGTAAGCCGTTGCTGATGTTATACAGCAACGACTTACGATACACTTTTAGTAACGGCTTTCCCACGGACAATCGTGGGAAAGCCGTTGCTGATGACTAAATCCTGGAATAATTTTTTTAAAAAAATTCTAAATTTCTATTAATACATTGATACAATTTGATACATAACTCACACACCCATACATATCCATTCGCACATCACAAATACACCCAGATATATATCAAAACAATTATACTTAAATTTATAATTATCCACAATCGTATAAAAACTATTCAAATGCAAAATTAAAGTATCAATATCCAAACAAAATAAAACTAAAATATATATAGTATCGAAGTAACAAAGTCAATATAATAAAATAATAATAAATCTCACGATGACGATGGAGGATGGTCTGGATTATATGGCGGAGTCTGGAGTGCCTGGGTGTACACCGGCGTGGACTGACTCGAGGACGATAGATCAGATGATGCTGCTCCGTGATGACTTGACAAGTTGCGTAGCATAACTTGCATATATGTCATCATCTGACGCTCCATCAACTTAGTCTGACGCGTGATCGTCTCCTCCAGTGTCCTTATCTTGCTACTATGATCATCTCTGGACCTAGAGGTCGACGGTCATTCACCAGCATGCGGAGGGGTCGGTGCCCCAAGTGGCCCTAGCACGGCTCGCGCATGACCACTATCTGCAAAACCATACACGCGGCCATGGTCCCAACCACTTGCAGCATCGACCCATGATGCTGCGTCAAAGTCCTCGGGGGTGCCTCCGCGCTGTATCACCGTCTGGCTGTAGGTCTCCTACTCGAGTTTAATTTTTTGTTTAATATTTTTCATAAAACTTAAATTATAAATATATAATGAATAATTTAAACAAATATGCTTACCATAATAAATGCAGCGCGGTTGTCGACGTACTCTCCCGTCCCATGCACTCGACGGTGTGTCCGCTCAAACACCGCCATCGGGGAGGGTCACTGGACAGTCCCGTCGTCTAACACCGTCGTCTACATTTACAAAACAAATACATTAATAAGTACACATAGTAATAAATCAAATATAAAATTAAAATTAAGGTATATTTACCATACGATTCGGGTGCACAACAAATGCAACAAAGCCGCCAGTGTGACGCGCTCCTCCCCCCGACATGCGATTTCTAGCCGCAGTCCTAGAAACCTCCTGCCATCGATCCGTCGACCATAATGCCACGAGCTGGTCCCATATATCTGGAGTAATCCAATCGGGATCGTATCCCCGAGTCTCCGCGATGTTAGTGATGGTCCTAGCTCGGGCCATTGCCTGGGACCGACCTGCCCCAGTTGCTCGTTGTACCTCGCACGGGAAATAGCCTCCCAAGCAGCGTAAATGAAGGGCCTCTGGTCCTCGGCCTATGTAAAGCGAGCATGCAAAATAATAATATCAGTACCAATATTAATCATTATGCATGTATAAAAAAAATACGTGCCTCAAACTCGCGCCATAGCATGTCGACGTGCTCACTGGGCACGTGAGACCACGTGGGCCATGCCCCGTGCATGTATCATCGAATAGTAGAAGAAATGCTCCTTGACACTTCTTCTTGCTCGAACCTGCACAACAAAAATAAAATTTAATATTATATTATGATATAATAAATTTATAATGATTCATAATTCATGATATATTACCTCTCCCCAATCACGCTAATGAATCTACGTGACTCTGTGGCTGGTGGAGGATGCCACCTGTTCGGCCCGCGTGACCATTTGCGTCTGGATGTACTAGCCTCGGCAGTATCATCGGCAGGAGGATCAGTAGTAGGAGGATCAGCAGCATGAGTAAGTGCTGAAGTCTCACCAATCGGAGACTCCGAAGCTCTCCTACGACGATAACCACGACCAAACATATCTGTCGAATAGGTATACAATTAGATTTATATATATATATATATATATGAGTAAGTGCTGGAGTCTCACCAATCGGAGACTCCGAAGCTCTGGAGTCTCACCAATCGGAGACTCCGAAGCTCTCCTACGACGATAACCACGACCAAACATATCTGTCGAATAGGTATACAATTAGATTAATATATATATATATATATATATATATATATATATATATATATATATATATAAATATAAAATATAAGATATATATAAGAGACAATTTCATGATCGTCATCATCAGCATATTCAACTTCTAATTGAATTGACGCTGTGTCTGCATCCTCAAGTATTGGAATAATACGATCTATAGCAGAAGGATCATCTTCTTGATAGAAATCATCTATCACATTAGGCATCGGCTCATTTTCTCGTACTATCGGATCAATTTTTTCTCTACCTTTAGTCTTACAGACTACACGCCAATCCGCTCTATCTTTATTTCGAGCCGGATACTTCGCGTAATATACTTGTTCGACTTGTGATGCCAACATAAAAGGCTCATCTGCTGTCAATTTGGATTTGTAATTAACCTCAACAAATTTGTATTTTGGATGAACTTTCATTCCCCTTTTTGTTGTATCGAACCAATGACATCTAAATACGATAGCTGATTTCAAGTCGAAGTAGTGCAACTCTATCACTTCTTCCACTTGTCCATAAAAATCCATATCACATTCAACATAGGTTGTCCCTTTCACGTAGACCCCGGCATTCATCGTCTTCTTTGTAAATGCATATTCAACCGTGTGAAATTTATACCCATTAACAAAATATCCGCTATAGCACGACACAAGTCGCGACGGTCCACTAACAAACTCAAATATTCTTTCATCTATTTCAGCTCTGTGATCTTTGCTATAAGTCTGAATCCAAGTAGGGAAATCACGATTCCATAATCTCTCCAATTCTTCATCGTTGTGAATAGAGTATTTTTGCACCATCTCAATGTCAAATATTTTAATGAATTGTTCAATCTCTGGACAATTGAGTAATACGTATAAGTGTGCCAAATGATACTCTTCCTCGCTTAAGTGTCGAGATGGACGAGAACCAAAAGCACGACCAGAGTGATAAAATATATTTAAACGTCCATCTGAATGTCGAACTCTCCCGTCGTCGTTACGTGGAAGACGATCAAATCTTATTTGTACTGTCGATTCAAAGTAAAATGAGCAGAATGATAAAATTTCTTAGATGATATACGATTCAGATATTGATCCTTCAACAGCTGCGGCGTTCTTTACTTTTTTCTTCAGACGATTCATGTATCTTTCAAATTAGTACATCCACCGGTATTGAACGGGGCCACCAACTCGTGCCTCGTATGCCAAGTGTATCGGTAGATGCTCCATCGAGTCAAAAAAGGCATGATGGAAAAATTACTCCAACTTACATATAATTTCAACAATATTACTTTCAAGTGTTGACATATCTTCGACTCGAAGGACATTTGCACAAATATTTCTAAAAAACATACTTAATTCAGTCAACAGACCCCAAATACTATCAGGTAGAAAATCTCGGAATGCTATCGGAAGTAATCTCTGCATGAATACATAACAATCATGGCTCTCCATCCCTAATATTTTGCAATCATCGACGTTCACACACCGAGATAAGTTTGAGGCATATCCATCGGGTAATTTGAGTTTTTTTATCTATTTACAAACATCTTTGATATGTTATTTATTTAACACATACGGGGCATTCGGCTTCAGATATTATTCGTAGACCTCTTGTAACTCCAACTCCGGCCTCTTACAAAGTATATATTTTCAGATCATGTCGAGCTTTGACATTATCTTTAGTTTTTCTGGAAATATTCATCAAAGTGTTGAAAATATTATCAAACATATTTTTTCAATGTGCATGACATCTAAATTATGTCGAATCAGTAATGAACTCCAATAGAGCAATTCTCAAAAGATACTTTTTTTCACCCCAGTTATGTGTTTGACCAAAGCCTGACACTCTTTCATTCCGACCAAATACTATCTCTGGAAGTGCTGAAACACATGCTAACATTTGTTCACAAGACAACATCGGTGGTGGCCCATCTCTTTCGACTCTGCCCTTAGTAAATTTATTACGATTATTTCGATACTGATGGTTAGCCGATAGAAATCGACGATGACAATCAAAGAATGAGATTTTTCTTCCATTCTAAAGACTGATTGACTTAGAGTGTTCTATACAATACGGACAAGAGAGTCGGCCGTGAGTGCTCCAACTAGACAACATGTCATATGTTGGAAAATAATTGATTGTCCACAGGATCACGACCTTTAAATTGAAGTTTTGCTTCCGATGACAATCATAAGTGACAGCTCCCTCAGTCCATAATATTTTTAATTCATCTATCAAGGGTCTGAGAAATACGTAAATTTCTTTTCGCGAACCCTTAGGACCCAGAATAATCATCGAAAGATAAATAAATTCATCTTTCATACACATTGACGGTGGTAAATTATAAACTGTCAGCAGCACTGACCAAACTGAATAAGGAGTTGCAGAATGTCCAAACGAATTAAAATCATCCGTGCACAATCTCAATCTGATATTTCTAGTATCCCTAACAAATGAAGAATAACATGTATCCAAATGTTTCCATGCTTCACTGTCAGATGGATGAGTCATTACTGTATCATCACGACTTCTTGCATGCCAACTAATGTAGGGGGTCGTCTTTTCCGACATGAATAATCTTTGAAGCCTCGGTGTTAGTGGAAAATACCGAAGCACCTTAAACGGAATATTTTTCTGTCAGACTGATTTCTTCTCCTTGTAATGAGGATGTTGACATATAGGACATTTATCCAACTGCACATTTTCTTTATAATATAAAATGCAATTATTTTGGCACATGTATATTTTTTCGTACCCAAGCCCCAATTTTCTCATCAGCTTTTTAGTTTTATAAAAAGTTGGCTCAAACTTGTTATCAGTAGGCAACATTTCATTAATTAATCATGCAATCCGATCATACGCAACACCGCTGATATTACAATCGGCCTTGATGTTTAGGAGCTGTGTCATTGCTGAAAACCTAATGTATTTAGAACAATTCTCATACAAAGGTTCATCACAGCTTTCAACATCTCGTAAAATTCTACAGCTTCTTTATTCGGCAATTCAATCTCTACCGCAGTTTGTACTTTTGTGATATCAACCATTGTAGTATCTGGTGGGACTGATGTCTGAGTAACTAGCCGATCAACATTATCATTCAAGTGGAATTGACCCCAAGACTATGAAGTATCATAGTTCTATAGGGATTAGATTGACTGGATGAAGAAGCACCAGCAGAGGAAGATTCACCATATGTCTGAACGACATGATTGCTCGACGTTTCGACTTCACATGACTCCCCATGACAAGTCCATAAAAAATATTTTGGTGCAAATCCTTTGCTATATAGATGCAGAGTGACAGTCTCACGATCCAAAAATCATCCATTCAAGCAAATACGGCACGAACATCGGATTTTATCGCCGACGCTAACGAATTTTCGATTCGAATAGGCAAAATTTAGGAAGTACGTTACGCCTAATCGAAACTCATTCGTTAAAGCTCCACGATCAAGTCGTCGGTACATCCAACTTCGATCAGCCAACATGATTCTGTCAATCAATGACAATTTCTTTGGTTAATGCCTTTAGGTGAGATTGTCCTATTTCATTCGGGATTTATGTTATTCATATTGCACTAAGTACTTCTTTTAACTGCTAACATCATTCTAAATTTTGGCAGCATCTTCCTACAGTTCTCTGAATACGCATATCATCTGGGCGCGTATCGGAGAACAAGAAAAATACTGTCGGAATTTAGAATATGTTAACGATTAAAAGAAAAACGTAAGTGCAATACAAATAACTATATTCCCAAATTGTCCAATCAGGGATAATTCAAAGATTTTACGTCATATAAAAGATCATATATTTCTTTTACACGAACATACAACCCCGAACGGATCTAAGTATTTGCTAAATCATATCCGACTCATCGATACGTACGTGAAACATATCAACTCGTCCGATGGATGATTATTTTCTAAATGTTTCGAGTCAGTTTGAGTCCATAGTGGACAATTCTGACACAAGTCCAAATTAGACGATTTTGGCGGGAGTCCGAATTTGATGATTCCTGCGCGAGTCCGATGGACGATTCTGGTGCGAGTCCACTAAGGACTACTCTGGACTAATTAATAGTTTTAACTAATTAATTAATATTAATCTATAATATTTTAACTAATTTAAATAATTAACCTACAATTATTAATCTAAAACATAATATTAATCTAAAAATTACTCTAAACTCTAACAATTAATCTAAACCCTAAAAATTAATCTAACAAATTAAATAATTAATTAAATAATTAATCCAAATAATTAATTAAAAATTATATATATATATATATATATAAGCATTTTCGGCGCCGGAGTCCATCGGACTCCGGCACCGACGTCCAGTGTCCGGACACTGCATAAACCATCGGCCGGTGGTCGGTGGTCGCCAGCCGAAACCCTATTTTAAGGATTTCGGCCGACTCTAACAAGGGGGCGGAGGTCGAACGGGAGGCAGCGAGAAATACCTCAAATCGAACAGGAGGCGGAGGTCGAAATTGGAGGTCGAGGACTGGGCGTCGGCGTCGGCAACGGCGTCGGAATAGAGTGTGGCGACGGGCAAAGGAAGAGGAAGAGGAAGAAGAGGGCGATCGCGATCGCGTGCCCTATATAAACTTATCAGCAATGACTCACTTAGCCGTTAGAAAGCCGTTGCTGATAGGTTAATCATCAACAACGGCTCACGTGTCCGTTAGAACGCCGTTGCTGATAATTTAATCATCAGCAATGGCTCACATGTCCGTTACAACGCCGTTGCATATATAACATATCTGTAACGACTTGAACGACCGTAAGAACGCCGTTGCAAATAGCAACAACTTGAGTGACCATTGCTTATAGTAATGGTTGAAGAATCAATTTCTAATAGTGTTAGTGATTTCACCATAAATCTCAAAATTTCGATTAATATTCCTAATTTATTTATCATTAGTTCTAAAGAAAAGAAAAGAATGACTATAATTTAAATAATGATTAATTCTTAATTACTTATTAGATTTATCAAATTAAACTTGAGAATAAGGAACAACTTATATTCATGTCCAATTTCATTATTGATGTGGTAATAATTTCATCATTTAGAGTTTTTCTAACTATATTTGCTAATTTTTATCTTAGGGCCAAAATTAATCAAATACTATTTTACCAACATTATCTTAAAAAATGATTATCTAAAATCACTATCACAAGGTTTTGTAATCAAAAGATTTTTTTCTAAAAAATAATATCAGGTTTTGTAAGCAATTTGTCAAATGAGTATTTTTAACCGATCCTAGACAGTACAACCACAAAAATTCCACCAAACCTTTAATTTGGCAATTTGCCCCCAAAAAATAGGCGGAACACTACTGTATTTCCAACTATTTCAAGGTTGTTTATGTAAATACAATATTATTATCTGCATTTATTTAGTTCCAGTTGAACTGAAGTCATAATCATAGCACGTCAAGTAAAGTTAAGGAAAAAAAAGGGGAACTTTTGATGGTCACAATTTAAAATTATTGCTACTGGAATACGAGGGAAATAATAAAGAGAAAACATCGATTTTGTCAATGGATTCATCCTGCTGTAAACTTGCAAAGCCAAAAAAAAAAAGAAAAAAAAAAGAAAAAAAAGAAAAAAAACTGGTAAAGCGTACACTCCGCCATCTCCGGTATTGAGAAGGTAAGCGGGCCATTTTGCGCCGGAAAAAAAGGTGGATTTCTCTTTGCAGTTGCCCTCACTGTCACTGGCCCTGCTTTTGAAATACGAATTGTACAAATCCGAAAAGGAACCGAGGAGAAAAAAAAGGCAACAAATCCTCCCCACTACCCCGAGCGGCACTCGATCTTCTCATGGCAGAAGAGGAGCAAAAGGAGGAGAAGCACTCCCCGCCCATCATAACACAGAAGGTACTGTTCTTCCGAGTAATTATTTTCTGCCAACTCTTCTATCTTGATCGAGGCCGAGAAATATTGCTTTAAGGTCGCGTTTTTGCTTAAAGATCTCGCCTTTCTTGTAGGAAAGCGACGGAGAGAGGGAGCAGGCACTGTCTTCTCGAGTAAGTATGATTTGAGTTCTACTGAGTTGTTTCGCTTGGTTTCTCCGTTGGGGAGATCGTTTTTTTTTTTTTTAATGTTCTTGATTATTTTGTTTATTCTGGTTGGATCTGTAAAGGCAATTTCTTTACTGTGGGGAGATTTAAGTGGATCGGCGCAGAAGTTTGAGAATTGGGTTGCGCTTGTCCGTAAGCGCAGTGGGACGTACCGGCCATCCGGTTTCCCGCACCGGCATCCCAATATTGAGACCATGCCCAGTCGGTTCTTCTTTACTAATCACGGGAGGTATTCCACCGACCATGATGATTTAGATTTCTTGTGGTTCATTATTATATATACAGTATTAGTTCAACCTTGTAGATAGCATTCATTTACCAATATAGATTTTTTCCTAACATATTCAAGATGACTGCATAAAAGAATGCAAAAAATTGGTGTTTTTACATTGCTTTCAGAAAACGTCGTGTCAGAGTAAACTGTAGTTGAATATTTTCTTTTTTACTACTGAACCTGGTAAAGTTGGTGATGCGCGACTACTTATTATTTGCCTTTCTTATCCTATATTTTCCACACCACTAGGTTATGCAGTACTTTCTATTTTCTAGAAGTTTGAACTTTGGTACTCCGAATTCCAAAATCAGATTTACATTGGCGTTGTTTATTATCAACATCCAATTTGATGTTAAATTGTTAATTTGGTTGATTTCTAATGTGATCCTACTCCTAGTTAGACCAGGATTCATTTGGGGTATCTAAATTTTATCAAATTATAAGGCATTAATGTAAAGATTGCATATGGTTTTGGTTGATGATGAGGTGTGTGATGGTTTAATTTCGTGTATTGTGAGAGTTCTTTTTTATTATTGCAACTTTTAGGAGCTGCTTTTTATAGTATCTTCTTTTCTACTGATATTATATTGATTGATATGATTTATTTGACTTATACAAATCAAACTAGTCCAAATGAACATACTAGAATGATTTGAAGTATTTTCTAATAATATTGTATTGACTGAAATGATTTCTTTGGCTTATACAAATTAAACTAGTCCAAATGAACATACTAGAATGATTATTTTGTTTTGAGGTTATATCATTAAGTCTCCTGGACCTTTTTTTTCTCTCCTGCATTCGTTGGCAACCTGGTTTTGGAGATGTTTTCAAACTTTGGACTGATAATTGGTGCAATGGAGCTAATCTCGCATCTAAATATCCTAATCTTTTTCGCTTCACGGAACAACCCAACATCACTATCTCGGAAGCTAAGATTACTGATTCTGATGGTCGTTTTGTTAGTTGGAATCTCGGCTTCAACTCCTTGGTTAACCTTGATTGTCTTCTTGACTTGGTTCATGATCTTGATATGGTCCGGAGCTCTAGGGGGGATGATCTTCTACTTTGGAAATGGTCGGATCATGAGACCTTTTCCACTAGCAGCTTATATAGCTTATTGAACTTTCGCGGTGTGCTTAATGGTTTTGCTAAATTCCTTTGGCAAAAAGGTCTTCCTCAGAAAATCTCAATTTTTGGTTGGTTATGGATTAGGAGACTTTTGACTAGGGATCGTTTGGTCAAATGGAGAATCACAACGGATGACGTGTTCTTGCTTTGCAATCTTGATAAGGAGTCTCATGCACATCTATTTGGATCATGTTCCTACAGCTTGAATGGATGGTGTTTATTCCTCTCTGTAACAAACCAGAGCTTCTTCCCTCTCTGTGCTCGTCCTTGGATTCTGGAAACTTAAAGGATAAGGAAAGAAGAACCAAACTTGTACTAATCTGGAATTGGTCTATTTGGTTTGAGAGAAACACTAGAGTGTTTCAGGGAACTTCTACTGCTTCCTCCTTTTATTCTAGAGCCTCCTCTGCTGCTACTTTCTATTCAGCATCCTGTTCTTGTTGAGACGTTGTTTTGTATCTGAGCTGTTCTTTACTTTTTTTACTATTTGTATTTTGTTTCCTGAACCTTATATTTTTCCTCTACTCTCTCCCTTACTTGTATTTGTCTTTCATATCTCTTGAAATATATTACAGGATTCTCTTGCTCAAAAATTAAGTCTCTATTATCCAATTGAAGGAATTGTATGCTTCTTTAAATATTTACTGTAAAATGATCACATAGGAGGTTTTTTTTTAATTTAATGTTAATTTGAGATATATGCATATATCTTTTGATAGAACATTTTGAAAAATTAGGTTTTTTAGTAAATCATATAGTTATAGTGTTATACATATTACATGTTGATAATTAGGAATATTGGACATATCCCAGGTCTTGTTTTATTTAAGCCCAACAATTTTCTAATTTTCATTAAGTAGTGGTTGAGAAATATCAGTCATCTCTTAAACATCATATTTACTAAATTATTTTTTCTTTTTCTTTTTTCTTTTTTGACAGTAATGAAACATCAGATATGCAAGAATTAAGTTGTGGTACAACTAATGTAGAAACATCTGTTCAACCTTCAGAAATAAATTTGTGGGAAAGGCTAGGAAATACTTATGTTTTAAACATTGAATCTAGCGACTTTTCTTGGGATGCTTTGTCGTCTCTGCATCATACAGAACATACAAGCAGCAGTGAGCATTCCGAGGATGAAATGAACAAAGCTATGGAGGTAAGTAGACCTAGTTTTGTCCATAAATGCATGAAGCTATAAACATTCTAATAAATCGTCTTATTATGAAATTGCTATAAACTATTATTATCGTTATTATTATTATTAGACCTATACACTTGAATGCACTTTTTTTTTGGTTATTTATTTTTTGGAGCTTCGAAAGTTATGGTATATGGTAGGAGTATTGGCAATATTAATTGATTCCTATACTATGGAGTATGGAGTATGGACCAATATTAAAGTTGACCTTTATACAATTTATTTACAGTGGTAACTGTTAAGAATATAAATGCAAAGATTGGTTACTTTCCTAACAACTTTAATTTTTGGGAAAGTTGGTCATCCAATCAAATTTAACATGGTATCAGTGTGGATTTCTTAAGTTTGAATCCTCCTAGTGCCATTATTAAAAAAAATATCTCCCACCTCAACTAAGTCAATCCACTTGTTGGGCTTGGACCAATATCCTCAAGTTTACCCGCCCACAAGTGAGGGGGAGTGTCAAGAGTATACATGCAAAGATTGGTTACTTTCCCAACAGCTTAAGCTTTTGAGAAAGTTTGTCATCCAATCAATAGCATGATCATTTTCGTTCCGTGGCAATTAGATCTATGTGGTAGATGAAACCAGATAAAATAAGCATATAATATTTAGTACTGATATTGGAAATCAAGTAACCTTTGTCTTGTCATACTAGTTTAGTATTTTGTATCATTGTTTGTGTTTCCTTCTCCATGTTCATACAATATTCATCAGCCATGACATAGAGCAATGCTTGCAAGCCAGTTTGGTCGTTGGGATATTAGTTATGTTTAATTCATAAAACATTCATTATGCTTTGACATTTAATGCCAAGTTCCTCTAATCCAATCTGATCCATCTTTTTTCTTATTTGGGTAAAAGCTGTTCCAGACTTCCAGTTCTGTTTATCTATAGATAAGGTAACCAGATACATCATGATAGCAAAGCTGCAAAAGAAACACCAGGACATCACTTGGCATCACCAGAAAACCTGTCCTCCCTTGAACTTCTAGCTATGTATCAGTAATTACTCTCTGAGTTCCCATGTTTTCGGAAGGACACCAATGTGTTCGCTTGACATAATACTGGCAATCTGTTGAGACCAGCTTCAATTTATCAATAACCATAGTCCTTATTGCCTTTTACATTCATTAAAACCATTCTAGTTGATTTGGGCATTTGCTGATGTTAGGGATGACAACGGATCCATATGCTGCAGATAGTGTAAAAACCATATTTGCATCTCAATCTACATTTGGACATCCATATTTGCATTGCATCCATAGTGGATATAAATATGTGGATTCATATTCTTACTAGGTGTAGATGCAAATATCTGTAGTGCATCCATATCTAAACTGAATCTTAAATACACCATATATAATATATATAATAAAAAAAGAATTAATTACTAAAGGGAGAAGGCCTCTCACGTTTACTACAAAGAGCTTATTTGCCCTCCACGTTCTTTTTGGATCAAAATTACCCAAAAGGTCTTAAAAATTGTTGCTATACTACCCCTAACGATGTCATGTGATGTGTCATTTACTATTACAATCACCCGACACGTCATCCGCCAAAGGTATTATTTTGCCCCATACGTTTGTTTGGAGGCTCTATTTTGCCCCCAAGATTTTTTTTGGAGCAAAAATACCCCTACAGTAACAAAAAGGGTGCAAAATTACCATGTTATGTTAATGGTGCTAATGTTGATGCTAACGTGACATCTGACATATCGAATTTTGACTAAAAATGCCCTCCACATTAGCGTGGGATCCACATCCCACTAACTCATCATCACGTTGGCATCGCTACTCATCTTTCCCATCGTCTTCATCATCCTCCTCGCACCGGTCCACCACCACGTCATCGTGCACTTTGCGCGCCGAGTGACGTGGTTAGCGCAATGAGAAAGATGGGTAGCAATGCCGACATGATGGTGAGTTAGTGGGATGTGGGTACCACGCTGATGTGGAGGGAATTTTAGTCAAACTTGACACGTCAGATGTCACGTCAGTATCGTTAACGAGACATGGACAACGTTTCAAAAACGGGGTAATTTTGCACATTTTTTCGTTACTGTAGGGACATTTTTGTTCCAAAAAAATCTCGGGGACAAAATAGAGCCCCCGGACAAATGTGGGGGCAAAATAGTATACTTGGCAGATGACGTGTCGGGTGGTTGTATTAGTGAATGACACGTTAGCTCCATTAATAGATTCTTGACGCCATTCCAACGTCAGAGGCAGTATAACAACGATTTTTAAAACCTTTTGGGTAATTTTGAGCCAAAAAAACGTGAAGGGCAAATAAGTTCTTTCTAGTAAACATGATGGGCAAATATCACACAAATATATTAGTAACTTGGTAACTGTACAATAAGTATTTAAGATTTTAATGAAATTACTATATTACTTATTGGAGGTAATAGGGTGATAATAGCTACGAGGATACGAATGTGCATGTGGATTGGGTATGATGTGAATAAACTTTCAAAATTTATACGCACCGCATCTGCACGGATGTTGATTTTTCAAATCCATGTCTGCATCCATATTGATTTTTGAAAAAAAAAAGGATCCCCATAATGCAGATATGATTATTATCCAACAGATTTGGGTATAATTGCCATACCTAGCTCTGTTGGAACTGCAAATGACTTCTCCTTGTGTGCTGGGATTTGCTGTTTATCTCTTGGTTTCACTTGTTCCATTTGTGCATATTTATTATACATGTATATTCTTGGTTTCTTTTTTGCATTCAGTTTCTTAGTTATTGATGCCTGATGGATTACCAAAAAATTAACTTGACCACCAAATTCCACTTCAATTAGTAATCTTGGAGCTTCCAAAGAGCAAAATGTTGTCACCATAGAATACATTTTATTCTGTGAAATATCCAACTCATGCCAGTCCAAACAGATGATTTCATCTTGTCAGTGTTTCTTTGGCAGTAATTAGCCTCAGTGGAGCATCTGCAATAATATTTTGGTTGTGTTTAGCAAGTACTTCTCTTACAGCATTTATGATCTGGTACAGGTGACTGTCAACTCTGGAGGAGTTGTTTTCTTTGCTTTATTCTGCTCTGATCTATCATCAAATGAAGCAGCAGCCGTAATCAAGATTGCATCCTCCCGGATGGCTACACAGTCAGAGCGCCTAGGTTATGAATTTGCCAAATGGCTTGGAGTGCATACGCCTCAGGTATATGAATTATTTTGTTTATCAAGCTAGATATATTCTTTTGTTTATAACAAGTAACAACTTTGGGCTTCTTACTAATTAATGCAGGCAAGAGTGGTACACAATTCTAGCCCTGAGTGGAATCAGATTAAGGATGCTACAGAAAAAGCAAGAGATGCAGCAGTTTCAACAGGAGATGAAGTTGGTGAACTGACTTGTTTCGAGTTAGGAGAAGCTCTTGAATTGAGTCGATGCATTTTCCTAATGAAGTATGGGCATATCTGCGCCTCTAGTTCTTTTTAGTTTGCTAGTTCCTTATGATCCCTTTGTTTTATTGTAGTTATGTACATGGATCACCTCTTCTTGAGAGCTCAAGTGCATTTCAAACACGAGAAGCTGCTAAGAAAGTAGCTGCAGCACTAGGCAGGGTCTTGATGTTAGATCTTATACTTCGAAATGAGGATAGGCTGCCTTGTCGGCAACTAGGGTGGCGAGGCAACTATGCAAATCTGTTAATTTCAAATAAGGTGACCTCTGAAAGTATGGATGCAATGCACAAAGCCAATTCTGCTGCTACAAGTTGTGGACCACAAGTATCAAGGTTTCTACTGAAACAGAGAAGATCCAACTCAGAGAATGGAAGATTTGGGCCTCATATCTCTGAGTCTTCATGGCAGAGATCAGATTCATTTGATGAGTCTAGCAACAAAATGAAGAAAGAAGCAGTGAATGATAACAGCAATGGTGATTTTCATGTTGTTGCCATCGACTCTGGTGTTCCTCGACGTCCGCCTGCAGGAAAACGTGCAAAAGATGAAGAACGATATCCAAAACTTGTCGAGCTCTTAATGAACAGTGTTGATTTCTCTTCCTGCCTGTTGTATGAGATATCTGGAGGTAGATTAGGACACGGTGAACCTGGTGAGACTAGTTCACCAAACGACTCCTGTTCTTCCCTTGATGATACTGACATGGCAGCTGTTGTTCATGAATTCCGAGGAGGATTTCGTGCAGCTCTTATGGATGTCCAGAGTATCCATGTATTTCTTCTTACCCTCTACCAAAAACTGGATGGCCTTTTACGAGTATTTCTATCAATAGTTAATAAAAGCTCTGGAGAGTCTGATAAAGATGATTCAGGAACGTCTGATTCACCATCTCACTCTGGTGGATCTGTTTTCAGCACTCCCTCACCTGCAAGCAAACAACATATTTGGAGTGAAGTACATGGGGAATCAAATGGCTCCTCTGTCCCAAAAGCAACTCCAAAATCTTCACCCCCAGGATCACGAGGAAGTCCTGAATTAGTTTCTCCTATCTGGAGGGAAAATTGGAATGGCAAGTACTTCAAAGGAAGTGAAGAGCCTCGTAGTCTTCGGTTGACAATGAAGCTTCGTGACTTTCACAAGTTTGCAAAGGTCTGGAATTGTTTAGAAGCGGGATTTCTAATCATACAGAAATCCTGCAAATGATTCTTGTTTCTACATATTTTTACCTGTTTCTTCTCATTCTTTGTCACTAACCTCAGATTTTTTATATGATTATGAACTAAGCGTGAATCTTCATTGTCTAAGAATTCTCACTTTCTGAATCTCCCACTTCATCAGTGTTTGAATGTTGCTACAGTCTTTTGTATCTTTGGGACTTTCTTATCATTCTTATGTTACATCAAATGACCTGCCTACATTTTTTTGTCCTTTTTCACGAGAGTTTGGTTCTGTTTTTTTCTGCAGCATCTTTCTGTAGTATTGAAATTCTTGACAAATAGTGTTTGTGTTTGAAAAATTCAATTGTATATAAGCATTTTCTTCTTAACTTAGGTGGATGCTGAACTCAACAAGGAGATCGACCAGTGGAATGCATTGCTTCGTGCTGATGTGGTTAAGTTTTGTCAGGAAAAGAATTTCAATACAGGGTTCTTTGAGGGCAATGATAATAATATTGTTGTTGATGCTTATGAGTTGAAGGTAAACTGCACAACCTCCATAGCAGTTTCATTTCCAACATGTAATCTCATCTCGCTCTAATTAGATGATTGGTACTTTTTCAGGTACGACTTGAACATATACTTGAAAGAATTGCCCTGATTTCTGATGCGACAAGTACGGAGAGGCCATCTCTTGTTACAAATAACTTGTTCATTGGTGGAGCTCTTGCTGCAAGATCCATCTACACTCTTCAGTACTTGGGGATAACACACATTCTCTGCCTATGTTCAAATGAGATTGGACAATCAGATTCTCAATATCCTAACCTTTTTCAGTACAAGAACTTTTCGGTAAGTCTTTATCTAGATGTAGTTGATGTGGTAAACGAGATATATGGGAGATATTTTCTCTGGTTATTAATAGCATTATCAGGCTTGTTATGATCATTGCTTATGGCATTTGTAACTATTCATGCCTTCATGGTAGTAGTTATATTTTCACGTAACTGGAATGAGTTGGGAATTTAAAACTAATATATCTTATTGATGACCTCTCATATCAGTTAATATAACGTACTAGAAACTGTGAAAAATGAAGATATCCCTTAAGCATTTTTTATTAGGAGAATGAAAAGTAGGAAAAAATAATTAAAGGAGGGTAAATATAAGAGAACAATATGAAAAGAAAAATTCTTGACTTGAGAGAGAAAGAGGAAATCAAGAGTGGATTCTCTCCTTTCGTAGACTTTTTGATAGAAATAATTGAATGGAAAATAAAGTTATTTATTTTTTCCTCATTTTGAGAAAATAAAGAGTTTCATCTCTCCCTTTTGCTTATTTTCGTCCACTTCTGGATAGAAAAATGGAAAAGAAATAAAGATTTTTTTCCCTTTTTCTCTTCTCTTTTGATAGATTATTTTAGGTTTATTTTTTGTCCTGCTTTCCTTTCAAGTAATTAGTTATAAATTTTATTTTTTTTGCATTTTTGATATATTTTTCCGTCTACTTGGTGGGTAATAATTAAGAATCATTCGTTCTATCATCCGTATGACTTGGTTTTCTCATGATACATACTTATTTCCTTAAGAGTTTTTATCTAATATCTTTCTTACTAAATGTTATGAGTGTATTCATATACTCTCCTTTTGAAACTTTCTTGGATATAGAGCTCAGTTGTCTAAGAATAAGCTCATGACATTTTCAGATAAGTGATGAAGAAGACGCGGATATCAGCAATATATTCGAGGCGGCTTCAGATTATATTGATTATGTTGAACACTCGGGAGGAAAAGTTTTAGTTCACTGTTTTGAAGGAAAAAGTCGCAGTGCAACCATCGTACTAGCTTACTTAATGCTAAGAAAGTAAGTAAAGCATCATTGTAATTTCATTAGTCTTAACTTTATTCACGTCTCAGAATGCTTCATGCAATTACTTGCTTTCAGGGGCTTCACCCTCTCCGAGGCCTGGAATATGTTGAAGAAGGTCCACCGTCGAGCACAACCCAATGATGGTTTTGCAAAAATTTTGCTAGATCTCGACAGAAGGATACATGGAAAAATCTCCATGAACTGGCAGCACAAAAGACCAGTTATGAAGGTCTGCCCCATCTGCGGCAAGAATGCTGGCTTAAGCACAAGCTCGCTCAAGCTCCATCTCCAAAAGTTCCACCGAAGAATTTCCTCGGGGAGTGTAGATAGTGCCATGACGATAGAGATACAGAAGGCAGTGGAAACTCTCAAGATCAATCGCGGATGCAGCGTCAGCCCTACTCAAAAGCAGTCTCAATCATTCATCGACAAATTGTAGCTTTTTTGCTTGCGAATCAAATATGCAATTTGGTTCTCAGTTTATAGAAATGCATGCGTCAAATATGTCAAAGATGCTTAATTTACTTCCTATGATATGATCTGGTTCAATGGAAATACAAAATATTTTTTCTCCCATTTCTTATTTATTCTCTTATTGAAGACTAAAGTTTCATGCTCAATCCAAACCAAAGATATGTACAATGTACCGAAAAGTTAAATACAAGCAAGCTAACAAACTGTTACAGACAGGCATCTGCATGCCGCTAATACAAGGAAGAACTTGTACGAGACTCGCTGGTCTTCTCAAGCATTCTTCGAAGCACCCTGGAATGAGGCAAGTCCGGATCCCCCATCATGGCCCTCATCCTAAACATGGCTTCCGCCCGAGCCAACGCCTCGTCCACCGTCTCCTCCACCATCATTCCCCTGCCCGTATCCCCGCCCACGTCGCTCGCTCCGCCGGCCGTCGCCTGTGTTATCGGCTTCCTCGTGTCGACGAACTCGATCTCTGACAGCGGCGACGGCTTGTGGTGCTTGTAGTACTCCTTGTATTCCTGTTCTTGCTCTCGCCGCTCTTCCGTGGCTTTTCCATCGAGCGGTGAGCCGTCGGGGCCGACGCAGGGGACGTTAGCGATGACCGCAGGATCAGGGCGCTGCGAGAGGCGGCGCTTCTGCTGGAAGGACGGCGGCCACGGCGGGGCGACGTCGTGGCTCTCGAGCTTGGGAGAAGGAGCAAAGGGCGGGACGACGTCGTCGCTGAAGTTGCGGGGTGGTTTGGCTTCTTCGTCCTTGTGTTCCGCTCTCTGCTTCTCTTCAGCGGCCGCTGCCTTGGCGGCTTCTGCAGCATCGTCTCCCTGAACGCAGCAAAGAAACAATTGAGTTTTAACCAACTTGCTCATCTTGAATCATTCAACTAATTACTCCAAGCTGATTACTATGTACCAACCTGAGGGTCTTCGGAGTGGACGGCGGGGTCGGCAGTGCGGGCGGTGGTGGAGGAGGGACGGAAAAGAGGGCGAAGGGACGCCCGAGAGGCGGCGAGGAGGCGGAGAGATCGGGATATTGCTGCGGGCTGCATTCTGCACTAAGCGGTCTTGTTTGAAGCTCGAAGAGATGTCGACGAATTTATATGCATCCATGATCGGGTATAAGGATGGGGTTCAATGCATGGAATGGACACGTGGATTCTGGTGTGTTCGGGTAGGACACTAGTGAAGCAGAGGTGGCGGTGGAAGAAGCTGACTTCACAATCTCTAGATCTTTCTCGATGACTAATTTAAGTGAATAAGTAGTGGAAAATTCTCGAGCTCAAACGAACAGTCGGCGCGATCTGCTATCTAACAATAAACGAACAGTCGGCAGTTTTGCAATAAATCTCTCCACGAGATTATGCTGGAATAATCTCCAAGAACAGGGGAGTGAAATCCCGCCAAACATCGAGCAAAAGGGCGGCTTCTCTGCCGCTCCCCTGCTTCAAGCCAAAAGGCCTTGATATAATTTGAGCAGCTTCAAGCTGCTTAAAATAAGTGTGTTGGGCCGGTCTAGTATGAGTGATGGCCGGCCCAATAAAATGACAAAATATAGCAACAGTTTATATAATTTGATTTCACTTAACCCGGTAAATTGAGCCTAAATGTCTTCTCTTTTTCTTTTGCTTAGTTCCCATTTCCCAAATATCTTCGAGAATCAGAACTTTCCTCTCGGACATGCACTTTAATTGCTGGTCCAAGAATGGATGATCGACGAATAATTCTTGCACTTCATTAGCACTTTCAAGAGGGGGGGGGGGGGGGGGGGGGGGGGGGGGCGCGCGCGCGCGCATGAGTACCGAATAGATTCAAAACTGAATAAATTCGAAATTGATCCGATTAGATAGGTTTCGAATAGATTCGAATTAAATTCGGATAGGATCCGAGATAGAAATTTAAAAACTAGTTAAAATTGGTTCCGATTCTGGGTCTAACACATCGAATACCCGGTATCCAGAACCTCTACTCTGGAACATGTTCATTTACAAATTTCAACAAGATACCCGACACCTGTACAGGGTACCCAAAACCTGCATCCTGGAACCTGTATATGAATATATTCCAACAGGGTACCCGGAATTAGAACCGGAACCTGTGATTCTGGGTAGGGGTCCGATCCAGGTTCCAACAAGATAGGGTCTGATTTCAAAACCTAGGAACCGATCCTATACATAGTAGAATCCGAGTATCATAAAAAATACGGGGTACCCGAACCGCTCACCCCCTACTTTCACTCTAATAATTAATCAATTTAATTATTATTTTTAAATAAAAAAATATATACTTTTGTTTAATTTAACGGATGAGAAAAAATACAATAAAAGGATGGGGATACCAAACACCTGGTGCAGTCGTTGTTTTGGAATGGGCAGGGAAATAACTCAAATATAAGAACCACATGTATCATATCCCTTTCACTTTGGTGTGTAGCTAGTATTCGCATTTCCCGTGGGCTAAGCATTATCATTTCATGTCTACTCATTTATTATTTATATTCACAAATTTGATATCTATATTCACTTGCTGATGTGTTTCTTAAGGAGAAATTGACCATAGAACCAATTGCACTATTGCTTTATTACTTTGATAGGTCTAAACAATTAAACTAAGATCAAACTAAAAAATTAAAAATGATTGGAGTTTAACCGGTTTAGGTTTTAATCTAATTTGAACAAAATGCAGACATTGGTAAGAGGATAAGTGAAGGTCAAATAGCAAGATTAATAATACTGATTTTGTTTGAATTAAGAAAAACAAAGAACTAAAAATTAAAAATTAACATGAGTAGAAAAATTAATGATAATTTTCTTAAAAAATTGAATAATAAAAAAGTGATATATTTATTAAATAAAAATTACATCCAAGGGTCTTCATCATTCCTTGGGTATGGAGACATTTATATTTTATGGGTACCCTTATTTTTCTTTATAATGTAAATATAATTGAGGATATTCCTCTATTTCAAAAGGTAAGCCTATTTATCTCAGCTCAGCTCAAAAAACAGTGGACCTCTTCCTTGACCCACACAACCCACCACATGAATTCCCACCACATCATTCCCTTGCTTTATATCTTGATTCGAATTGCACGTCAAGTATTCAACCTTGGATAAGGTCATAGCAGATACACTCCAACCAAGAACAAAGTTTGGCTCTCCTTTCTTTAGTTTTCGAGTTTCTCAATGAATTGAAGTTAAGGATAAACTATGCTTAAATGAAATAAATAGTTTTATAATGGGACATGTACACTCATTTTTATTGCATTCAATATATTAGAATTTGTGCTTTTTTTTTGATAATCTTTTGATATATTTTTAAAATTATTTAAATGAAATTCAAACTATTTAAATGGTATAAACAATTTTGTTTTGGAACTTGTACACATTCATTTCATTGATCCGAGTTGTAGACATCATTTCATTCGGTAAATTAGAATTTATATAATTTTTGATAATTTTTAATATATTTTTGAAATTGTTTAAATGAAAACTCAAACTATTTAAATGGTATAAATAATTTTATTTTAGGACTCATATACATTCGTTTTCATTTGTCTAAATTATGGATCTCATTTCATTCATTGATATTTTTTAATATATTTTTGAGTTTAAATAACTCATTTAAATAATTCCAATAAAATTATTTAAGTGATTTAATGTACATCCTTAGTGAGGGATGGAGATATTTTGAGTTTCATCCAATTTTAAGAAATGACTTATTTGTTATTATGCTTTTGGAAATAAGAAAAAAATTTATTGTGCTTTAAGAAAATCGCTGAAATATATTTTTTGATTTATTCAGATATTTATATTTGTAAAACTATACATGTAATATCAAGTTTTGTAGTGATTTGTAATTTTAATATTTTAAAAGGATAAATATGTGAAGATCCTAAATATTATATATATGATGAGGGTATTTTAGCAACTGTAATGAATAGTTTGACATAACTAAATCGAGTTTATTTAATGGATTGTAAAGAGGACGGTGCTTAATTATTTATAGATGATTTTTCGATTTACATATGCAAAGTTTTGAAATGATTAAATATGTAATTTCTAAATTTTAAGAGGGTAAATACGTAGAAAAGCACAGAGAAATTATATGAGATATATAAAGCCGTTGCCTTCCATTCCAAATGAGAACACAGTGCTCTGCGCTCAAGAAACACTCGTCTTCTTCTTCTTCTTCTTCGTCCCACGTCGCTTCTTCTACCTGGCTCTGAAACACTCCTCTGATACTATATAGGTGTCGTCCTCCGCCCCTGTGTCCGATTGGGAACGAAACAAGCAAGGAAGAGCAATGGCGAACCCAAAGTATGAGCGCACGCCCAGCATGAGGAAGAGAGTGGAGGATACCCTCGACGCCAACTGCAACGATCTCATCTCTCTCTTATCCAGGTTCTTTCCTCGCTCTTCTTCCTCCTGAGTTGTTCATGGGGGATATTTTTGACTCTGGTTAATTTATTTCGATTTGGACCGGTCTGTGTCATCAGGTACGTGAGCCAGGGGAAAGGGATGCTGCAGCCCCATCACCTCGCCGACGCCCTTGCCGCTGTCGGCGAGGATGGCTGCGCCAAGCTCTCCGAGGGTCCCTTCTCGGAGGTCCTGAAGTGTGCCCAGGTTCCGATCGCAGAGCAACTTTTTTTCTCTTGTTCCTTTGCTTCATGCAATTCTTATCGAATTTGCTCTTCTGAAAAAATCCGTCGACTTTTTTTTAAAATCAAGAAACCTAGACAGCTGAAAAGCTATTCTTTTTCTTTCTTCTTCCATAATGTTTGTGATGTGATCTCTTTCTTTTTTTAGCTGTTAATATCCTCCTTTATCTTCTTAAGATAACTAGCATATAGATATTCCTTTGTGAAAATTTCTTTTTGGGGGATTTACTCGTTGCATGAAATTAGGAAGCTATAGTTCTGCCACCATTCGTGGCCATTGCTGTCCGGCCAAGGCCTGGCGTCTGGGAATATGTCCGAGTTAATGTCTATGAACTTAGTGTTGAGGAGTTGAGTGTGTCCGAATATCTGCAGTTCAAGGAGGAACTGGTAGACGGAAGGTAACCTTCAATTTGTAGAACTCCGTAGATTTTTTTCCTTGTCTTTTTGTGTGTGTGTGCGTGCGCATTTTCGAATCTTCACGTGAGATAAGTGTTTTATTAAATGAACTCAAAGGTCTACTGATCGCTACATGTTGGAGCTGGATTTTGGACCATTCAATGCTTCGTTTCCTCGGCCAATCCAGTCATCATCAATTGGCAATGGGGTTCAGTTTCTAAACAGACATCTTTCATCCATTATGTTCCGTAACAAGGACAGCTTAGAGCCTCTGCTCAACTTCCTCAAGGCCCACAAGTATAAGGGTCATGTAAGAATATAGATTGATGAGAATTGGTTCTTTGACTTTTCAATAGATGATGTTTGGGCTGATTTTTATATGTATTGGGCAGGCCATGATGTTGAATGATAGGATACAAAGCATAGCCAGGCTTCAGTCTGTTCTATCCAAGGCCGAGGAGTATCTGTCTAAGCTTCCACCAGAAACTCCATTCTCTGAATTTTCTTACGTGTAAGAAAACATCAAATTCAGTAAGGTTCCACTTAGTATTTATTTTCTTAATCTCAAGATGGTTCAAGTGTTTTTCCTGTGCTAACAAGTGTTTTGTAGGACCAAGTTACTACTTGTTCTAAGTTGCCTGAACGCCCTGGACATTTTAATGTCATGGATGCAAGTACATATCTACATAAAACAGAAAATAGGAACAATATATCCGTGCATCATGTTGTTCAATGTTGTTGTAAATTAAGGATACATGAATGTCGTTCCCTTATTTTCCTCAAAGACCATTGATCATCTTGATTTGATCACAGATCACCACTTGTGATGTTTTCTTTATCCGCTTCTTTTGGAAGTGCCACAGGGTCCAGCTTAAAGTTCATTCCAACAGGCTTTTCTTTTAGGTTCTGTTGACTAGGTTTTCAATCATTCTACTGACAAGATGTTCTATATATTCAGGCTTCAAGAGATGGGTTTGGAGAAAGGTTGGGGTGACACATCTCAACATGTTCTAGAAATGATTCACCTTCTTCTGGATATTCTTCAGGCTCCTGATCCTTCCACTATGGAGCTGTTTTTGGGGAGGATTCCCATGGTCTTCAATGTTGTCATTGTAACTCCACATGGGTACTTTGGTCAAGCTAATGTATTAGGCTTGCCAGACACTGGAGGACAGGTACTACATCTGTAGTAATTTATCACTGATGTTCTTTTCTGTCAACTGTCTACCATAACCATGAAAATTTTATTTATTGTTGACTACATATTCTTGTGGTTAAACAAGTGATTTTGAACACCCATTCTGCAGGTTGTTTATATTCTGGATCAAGTTCGTGCAATGGAAAATGAGATGCTTTTGAGAATGAAAAAACAAGGGCTGGATATTTATCCTAAAATTCTCATTGTAAGAAAATCTCCAGGACTCTTCTTCATGTTCTTGTATTTATCAGAAACATCATAATGCAATAATTGTCTTATAGATGTTATAGGTATAATTTGTCAACATTTGTTTACAAGCAATATTCTAGCACCTTTCTATGTGCATATGTTTGCTTGTTTTTCTCATTTTTATGAGAAGCTTCTCCTTTACATCTTGTTCTCTGGTTGAAGGTTACAAGACTTATACCTGATGCAAAGGGTACAACATGCAATCAACGGCTTGAAAGAGTTAGTGGAACACAACACACATATATCTTGCGTGTGCCTTTTAGAACTGAAAAAGGAATCCTAAAGAAATGGATTTCGAGATTTGATGTTTGGCCTTACTTGGAGAAGTTTGCTGAGGTAAAATTTGTGATATTTTCTTGTATCTCTCAAAATCGTGCAACGATTTAGATTGGCACTGTTAGAGGAGGCAGATATTGGATTTTCTGTTTGTTCTGCATTGGTTTTTCAATGATATAGTACATTCAGAAATTTACGGTGATAAAAGTTAAGTTGTATGATAAGTTTGTTCTAATATAAGTTGGTTTATCATCTTTTTATGTATATTTTTCTATTTGTTGCATGAATATTCCTTTTAGTGTAAAATTCATGCTTAAAAGTACAAGTTGACAAAGGAAACTTAATGGTTTGAAGTTCCTTTTTGAACTGACAAGACCATATTTGTGAAGAGAAGGAAATAGTACCATCTGATTGGCATCTACTAGGATCTGGACCACATGCTCAAAGATTTAGTTAAACCACATATGCAAGAGCCTTCTACCCACTGACTTTGGATGGTCTTTGGACTATATATCAGTTTTTGTTTGTTTTGTGCTTTGTAATATTCATCCTGGATAGCAGCAGTCGTGCTTATTGTATTCAAGACCATCTGTTTTGATGATTGGTTGAGAAGTAAGAAAAGGTGAGACAAACAAGATATATAGCTGTCTGAGGCTATTCTGATTCAATTGGTATTTGATGCAGTCAAGGAATCTATCTTGTCATTTTCAATTTCAACTATAATTTAATTGAGTGTTTCCTCTTCACAGGTGTTTGTGTATATTCATGCAAACTTCTGTATGAAAGATGTCTAACATATATTCCTGGTGCCTCTTTGATTGATCTGTTTGCACATCAATACTCAATAGCTAGGTGCTTATGAAAAATTACCATATATAACCCTTAATGTATTTTCCTGTTATTATGCTACTTCTGTTCTAGGTGTCAATAATAGATAAGACAGGATCAAGTATCAAGAGAGATTACGTGATGGTTAAAATAGAAATGGAAAGTTAAATTTTTTGAGAAAGTATGGGAATGGTTTGGACATATGAATCAAATCAAACAATGATGAAGTAGATTAAACCTTACTTGCCTTGACTCTCTCATCTTTGGTGGTACTTGCATGCTGGATTTTTGTGACTGGATTTGACAATCAGGTTTTTTGTCAACCTTCGAATAGGGGGCTTCTACATGTAAATTTACCCGGGTATCTAGTTTTTGTTTATTGATGTTTGTCGCTTACTTTAATGCACCAGTATGTTTTGAGGATATGGTCACATCACATTCAAGTGATTATCTCTTTCATTCATTTATCGAGATAACCTACCATATATGAAAATTTAGTTTTCAATAAATATAAAATGGCTATGATTCAATTCATAGTCTGTGAAACAATAGAGCATACAAGAATATTCAAAATGTAACATCCTGCTGTTGCGGAATTTAAAGTTAGATTTGAATGGCTTTCTGAGTCTTGACGTATCAAGAATATTCCATTTTAAATAGGAACTGAATTGTGAAACAATAGAGCATACAAGAATGTTCAAAATGTAACATCCTGCTGTTGCGGAATTTAAAGTTAGATTTGGATGGCTTTCTGAGTCTTGACGTATCAAGAATATTCCATTTTAAATAGGAAACTATGTTTTACAAAATCAATGTTAGATTTAATAGTGCATACAATATTATTAAATTTCATCTTGATGATGAGATAAGTTTACTTGTTCATGGTTTCATGCTGACTTGGATCATTAAATGGATGCTTATTTGACTGTTTATTCTGTCACTAGGACGCAGCAAGTGAAATTACTGCAGAGTTGCAAGGCACTCCAGACCTAATCATTGGAAATTATAGTGATGGGAATCTTGTTGCATCATTGTTATCTTATAAACTAGGGATTACCCAGGTATGCTTCGATTAGTCAAAAAAAATTTCCCTTAAATGCTAACCAGTTCATCCTTTGTACTTTTGTAATACAAATCTTTGATAAATTTTTTTGCAGTGCAACATTGCTCATGCACTTGAGAAGACAAAATATCCGAATTCAGATATATACTGGAAAAAATATGATGACAAATACCACTTTTCATGCCAGTTCACTGCTGACCTAATTGCTATGAACAATGCAGATTTTATAATCACTAGTACCTATCAAGAAATTGCAGGAAGGTCCTCCTTTTTTCCCTGATGTTTTAAGATTGCTTTCTTGTTTATTGTATCTAGAATCATGTTTTGCTTTCTTGTTAATTGGTTGTCCCATTTTTACAAGTATACCTCATGTGGGGATGTTAGAAAATTTAGCGAAGGGATGGATGTTTGTGCTAGAAGTGAAACCATGAGATAGATTTGATACATGCCAACCAGCCTATGTATTGCGGCAACTTTTATCTCTCTTTTACTTCATGAATTATATAATGGAAAAAGAAGTGATTGAAAGTAATCAGATTAGATCTTTTAACTATCTGAAGTATATTTTATTAGAAATATATTACTGTAAAATATTATAATATAATTTATTAGTGTAAGTAGTGAAGGCAAGACTCAATCGCAAGACCTTCTACAGGAACGGCCTTTACCGGAGAAACTTGCTTAGTACATTACTGGTTTGAACAATACTGTAATGATAAGTCTGCTCCTGTTGACTTGGATCAGGGTTTGAGTTGGGAAAAAATTATTTCTGCTTTGCAAGGACAAGTTGTGTACATAATCTTCTCTAAAACCTATATTGGTGGGACCAGACTGCCCTTAGTTATAAATATAGCATCCATTTGAGACTTAATACCCAATAGCTATGCAGTTGAAATGTAGGTGAAATATAGAAAAGCAACCCAAAAGATATTAGAAGAGAGCATCCATGATATTTGAACTTAGCTCAAAATATCATTAGTCTCCTTTCAATGATAGAATTAGGATGGTTATCAACTGCTCTCTTTGTGTCTTTTCCTTTTTGTATATCCAATTTGATTGTGGATGACAAACATTATCTATAAACTGCAACCGATGGAAATTAGGATGGTTATAGCACATAATTCTGCCTTTGCTTCAATTTAGTAATCATAAGCTTTGTTTATGTTTTTCTTCTTTCTCAACTTTCTTCATTCCTTAACTTCCTCTTCCCATCTTCTTTTTCTTCTTGTGGAGCTATCAAATGAGATTATGAGTTAGAATTGGCCAACTCATACTGAATTAAATCAATTCAAGTCAATTTTTTAGCAATTCCGACTATAGGATTGAGACACCTGCCAAATTTGGTTTGACCTTGTGTGACATTTGATCCATTGGGCATGTCCATTATAAGAACCGGCTAGTACTCAATAGCTACAATATTCCAGGACATCAAATTGAATTGTGCAGATAACCATCCATCATCCCTTTATTTTGCATATTCCATTGTGGCATGCAGATAGGAGCCCTGAGAAAGCTTCCTTTATCCTTGTGGGTGCTCCATTGCCCTGTGCAATGCATAAGATTGAATTATTGCTGTAAATCTAGTGGTTTCAGTTATATTTCTAGATATTTTTTTTTGGAATATGTAAATCCTTTAATATAAGAAAGCAAAATAAGTGTAGTTAAGGGCTATCAACAATTGTTTAGTTGGTATACTTTTAACAGGTCACATGAATAGTTTAACTTGGGTAAGTCCATTTTGTTGTTATAGTTGCATGACGGCATGACCTACATATTTTGGAAAGTACCTCATCAAGTAAGCACTAGTGAAACCTCCTCAGTTAACATGGCATGTACTTGTTATGTTTTTGTGAACAGATGCTGTATTCTGTGTACTGAAGCTGGGGATGATAGATGTCATTTGGAATGTTACTCCTTTTTGTCTACTCTTGAAACAAGGAGAAAAAGATGGCAGTTAAAATATTTGTCAATCTCATCCATAATTTTTTCATGTTTGATTGACTGACCATACTTTAGCTCTTAGGAAATGACCCAATTTATAAAGTATATTCTTAACACTCCCCCTTATGTGTAATTGGGTGGACTAGACTTGCCAAAGCGCAACATGTGCATCTACTTTAAATTAAGTGGGGGATTTTTTTTAATACATGACCTAGGAAGATCAAGGATCTCCTAATCTCATACCATGTTAACTTTGATTGGGCTACCACATATCTCAAAAGATTAAGTTGTTAGGAAATGATCAATCTATACTTTACATTATTAGCCTTTATAAACTCATAATGGGTTGTTAAATTTCTTTTAATCATAACATACAGCTTTTGCTGGTCTATATTATGTTTTATTCCTTTGTTTCAGCAAGAACACAGTTGGCCAGTACGAAAATTATACTTCTTTCACTCTACCTGGTCTCTATCGTGTTGTCCATGGAATTGATGTTTTTGATCCAAAGTTCAATATAGTTTCCCCTGCAGCAGACATGGGAATTTACTTTCCCTACACAGAAAAGGAAAGGAGGCTTACTTCTCTCCATGGTTCCATCGAAAAGCTGCTTTATGATCAAGAGCAATGTGATGAACATATGTGAGTATATCTATCATGTTTTTGTAATTTTCATTGTTTGATTTTTGAATGGTTGGGAATAATCTAAGGAATTAATAACTAGAGGTGAGAGATAAAAGTGGAAAAAATTAAGGAATCAACGCCATCAGTTACAACTTGATTTTGGATTCAGAAATACAAATGACAGCTCATTATGACCCTACAGAAACACTAGACATATGAGTATCACACATAAACTACATTAAGAGTATGACAAAAATGATAAGAGAATCACAAGACTCCAATAGGATACACTCAACGATGAACTACTCAATAAACTGAGATGGTAATTGGGCAATGGATTGATGGTGTTCAAGAGCCATTTGGTGTTCTTAGTCTGTACCTTGATCTTCATTGTTGTCGCGCCTAAGAAAAACCACACATAAAAGGACGTAAACTAAAATGAGAGTGATTTATCCAGCAAGGATTTGATGTGGCTGTTATATTGTTCTTACAAGTTGTCCTTGCTGGCACTGAGAACCCATGTGCATCTTTTATTTGTCAATAGAACCTCTCCTTATAAAGGGAGAGAAGGGAATACAATTATACAAGTATACAATAAATTGAAGGACCAACATAAGAAAACATAAACCAACAAATAAGACAACTTATTCTAACACTGCCCCGAGCTTCACACAAAATAGAAAACCAGGAAATTCCCAAAGCCTTCATAATGATATTAGCAACTTTATTCTCTAAAGCCACATGTGGAGTCATGATCTTGCAAGAAAGCACAACATCACGATTGAAGTGATAGTCCACTTTGATATGTTTAGTGCTCTTATGAAAGACTAGGTTGATGGAAATATAAATAATTGTCTTGTTGTCACAATACATGATCATAGGATCAGAGGAAGACACTCCAAATTCTTTTAGTAGAGTGTGGACCCACATCATTTCACAAGCTGGGTGTGCCATGGCGGCACATAGCTCGCTACTCAACTTCTGCACTAGGCTGTGGCGCTGGGCATCCACTTTATGTTTCTTATTCTTCACCAAGTTTCCTCCCAAAAAACATAAAAACCAGAAGTATATCTCTGATATTCCACAGACCCAATATAATCTGCACAGTGAAGGTCTAAATGTGCATAAAATCAAACAAGTTTTTATGATGAATTATTAATGAGTGACACATACTATGGACATGGTATATATCTTCTTTCGTGTCAGATTTAGTGGATCCAGGAAAAACTATGCATCTAACATGATAAGTGAAGAACGAATCTCTGTGTTTCTTATAAAAATATTCACACAAAAGGTATTAACTTTTGCACTGGGTTTGGTTGGTTGTGACAAACACTATTTTCTATATTCATATGATTTTAAGAATATTTTCTCTTATGGGTTTTTTTCCAAACACATTTTTCCCTCTAGGGATGAATTCATTGCTTTTCTTAACAAAATTTGTACTAACTCATAGATTCCTCATATTTGAGAAAATATAAATTATATTTTTATCTCTATATTCCAGTTATTGTGCTTAATAGCTTTTGCTATCATTTCTTAACTTATTTTTCCACTACTACAGTGGTTGGTTGGATGACCGGTCAAAACCTATTATCTTCTCCATGGCAAGGCTTGACAGGGTGAAAAACATTACAGGCTTGGTTGAGTGGTTTGGGAAAAGTGATAAACTCAGAGGATTGGTAAACCTTGTTGTAGTTGCTGGATATATTGATGTGAAGAAATCCAACGACAGAGAAGAAATTCAAGAGATTGAGAAGATGCACGAACTCATAAAGAACTACAACTTGTTTGGCCAGTTCCGCTGGATTTCTGCCCAAATGAACAGGGCAAGAAACGGCGAGCTTTATCGCTACATAGCTGATACTGGTGGTGCATTTGTGCAGGTACAGTTTTTAGTTGTTAAAATCATCTGTACCACTTAAAGTTAATTCATATACTGATTATTCCTTCTCTTCAGCCTGCTCTTTATGAAGCTTTTGGTCTCACTGTGGTGGAGGCATTGACTTGTGGTCTTCCAACATTTGCAACTTGTCATGGAGGCCCTGCAGAAATTATCGAGCATGGGGTATCAGGTTTCCATATAGACCCATATCATCCGGATCAGGCTGCTGCACTCATGGTTGAATTTTTTGAACACTGCAAAGAGGATTCTGGCTACTGGAATCAAGTATCTGAAGGAGGACTAAGTCGAATCTATGAGAGGTCTTTCACACTAAACTTCTGCATGCTTCTGTTTATTTCTTGTTTTCATGGTGCCTTTCTGGAGACTAATGACATAAAGTCATATGCAAATCTATAGGTACACATGGAACATATATTCAGAAAGGCTAATGACATTGGCTGGAGTTTATGGCTTCTGGAAATATGTGTCGAAGCTTGAGAGACGTGAGACACGGCGCTATCTTGAAATGTTCTACATACTAAAATTCCGACAACTGGTATGTTTCCTGCTCTGATTCTGGATGAACTCCATTTATTGTTTTCATGGTTATTTGGGGCTAGTTTTTTCTTAATATGCCTCAGACTACAAAGATACTGATCTAGTTTAACATTGATGTTCTAAACATTTATTTTTTGAATTATAGGTGAAATCTGTTCCCCTTGCAAGTTGCAACTGATGGTGGGCACTGATGTTGTACATAAATAACAAATAAACATGATTCCATCAACAATTGGATTGTCTAAAGATGGTGCATCAAAAGTTGCATTAGACATGGCTTGGTTGAATTTTCATCAAGGATTTTGACTTGCTGTACAAGCGTTCATGGCTACTAATTCTTCCAATAAGATCTGTGAAGTATACAGATGAATTCTCAGCTTGTCAACGTCTAACATATTGTGCTTGCTTATCCAGCCCAGATGTTGTTGTAAATAAAATAAAATAAATTTCCCCTTAAACTATCAATCTAAAAATGTTGAAGGTGTTTTCAACCCTTGCTTCAATTTATTGATTTCATTATCTTCCTTTTACCTTGGCTTGCAATTCGACAATATTGGTATGATTTTAATTTCTTGAGTTCATGGACTAAGCTCGAAGTGAACTTGAGCTCTCCAGACCTAAGAACCATTAATCATCAACTATAGTAGTAGGAAATTTTACAAATCTCTGCAACTATTTTGTCGTTATAAAAGATCTACAAGTAGGCTGTACAGTAGAAGGGAAAAGGAAACAGCATTTTGCTGCTGCATACTGATTCGCTACTGCATACTGTCGACTCCAAGTAACACAAGTCTCAGTTTTCATGCAGATTTGCTGTTGCAAACTGATTAATACTGGATGCAGAGTGCAATTTATCATATGTGGGATTGAGCTTTGAGCATAAAAGATAAGAATGAATTGAACTTGTGCAATATATACGGATATGAGAGCCAAAAGTTGTCTATTTGTTGTATATTTATGGTTGGCGTCTAAATGTTTTTCATTTTCATTCCTTCGTGTAGAACTTGAGTCCAGAAAATAGGAAAATGAGCAAGATTGCCCTTTTGTGCTAATAGCAAAATAAGCAAGATTGTTCCCTGAAACATCTATTTGATGAATTGCAGTTTAAATCATTTGACTGAGAGCTAGCACAACTAGCATCACTTGATGACAAGTTACATGAACTTTCTTGTGTAAAAGTTGCACACAGTAATTAGCACAAGGTAATCATCAATGACATAAATAAAATAATACAAATGCTCAACATTAACAATTGCAATTTTGCCTTATTTCAGAGTCAGTAAAGCATCAATGACATAAATATATTATAATAAAATAAACAAAAGAAAACATGCTCTGCGATGAACAATATTTAGAAACAACTAGCCACAAAATTGCACAAATGACTTGATACCATGGTTTCAAATCTCGTACCGTACCGGGCGGTAAGCTCGGTATATACCGGTTTTTGAAAAAACCGGTATACGAGATACCCGGTATGGGTAAATACCGGGTATCTCGGTAAATACCGCCCGGTATGTCTGGTATTTATGAAATACCGGACGGTATTTGCTATCATACCGGGCGATATTTGCTATCATACCGGGCTATACCGCCCGGTATGACATTGTGTACTGTTGCAACATACCGGGTATTGGAAAATACCGATATCTTGATAAATACCGCCTGGTATGCTCCGGTATTTAGCAAATACCGGGCGGTATTTGCTGTCATACCGGGCGATACCGCCCGATATGATCCAACAGCTCTTAAAAAGAGCCGTTGGGTATTGTTCGATACTGTATTAGGGTTTTTCATAGATATAAGAGAATCATTACATTATAAAACGCTTAGGGCAAATCAGTCGCTACACATCCCAACATACGGTGTTGATCTTAGTCCGTCGTACTCGTACATATCTTGGGATCATTTTCAGATATGGGCATTGGAGACTTACGGTGTTGACCTTAGTCGTATATGTTCCCAAGATATGTACGAGTACGATGGACGTCATTCGTCCGCATTTTAAACATTGTATTCATGTATTTGACATTTGAATACAATGTTTAAATTTCATATTCAAATATCAAATGTCCAATTTG
This sequence comes from Canna indica, assembly GCA_034359265.1. NCBI lineage: Eukaryota > Viridiplantae > Streptophyta > Magnoliopsida > Zingiberales > Cannaceae > Canna > Canna indica. The sequence goes on from CP136891.1 coordinate 3,896,063, forward strand.
GAGTTATTTTTAGCAGCAAAATCAAAAAAAAAAAAAAAAAGGCTCGGTATGCTATTTTCGTACCGGACCGTACCGTGTGTCGGTACGGTACGGTATCGGTACGTACCGGTACCGGTCATCCACCGAGATGATGACCGGTATCAGTATTTTAAACCATGGTTGATACATAGATCAAACATGGCTAACAAACAAAAGAAGTATACAAGCATCAGTAGCTGATGCTTCTGGCTTCCGGAAATACAAATGCAAAGAGATAACAGAAGCCAAATGAACGGCTCACGTACACCAAAAGATGTATGACGCTCGTGCCGTAAGCTCCCTCAATTGTAATATCCTGCAAGTTACCCTTAGAAGAAGATATCGCAGGAAATAGAGACATACAGTCCAGGCAAACAAAGTGCCAAACCACAAACAAAAGAAATAGCAGCTAACAGTTTTTATAAAGCAAATCCCTGAAATTTTGCTGAATGAAAATTAATAAAGACACTGAATTAAAGTTTTGCAGAACTATTACATTCTTGCGTGTCTGGACTTGTTCATCTACTTTCAAACTTTCACATAGAATCCATTTCTCGTTTTGGCATAACAGAAATTACAACATAGATCTTATATTTGACTACACTACACTGACAAAGTAGAAAGAACCAGTGCATTTTCAACGTCCTCTTTCGAAGGCAATGCGGGTTCTTCCTGACCCGCCACCCTCATAGTCATCTCTCATTGAAGAACCAGCACTTGCTTTCATGGTTCCTCCACCACCAATCTTATCAAGAGGTTTTTTGCCCTTCTTCACCTCAGTTAAGAATTGTTCTAGTCCGAAAGGATCATTCTCTTCCTGCTTATCAAATTCAACAGGCCTTTCTCTCTTGCTACCAGATGCCCTCTCAGCACCAGAAAATGCCTTGTCAGGCTTAAACCTATCAGTCTTCAGAACCTTCTCCAGCTGCTCATCTGCACCCCCGTACATATCTGCATCAGCATCTTTCTTGGGCCTGTAGAGTGTAGAAAGTGTGGGCTGAGCCGTGAACAGACCCTTATCATACACGTTATATTGATCATCCGTTGCAAACCCAGAGTCCATTCCTTTGTCTTGATTAAAGAGCCTCTGGTCATACATAACCTCCCCTGTACGTCCAGCTCCAACATTAGCCATACCAAGAGCAACCTTCTCACTAATATCTCGGTCCCTATCCCTAGTGGTCTTACTCTTTTTCCCCATCGCAGCATCCTTACTTTCCAACCTTCTTTCCCTCTCCCTCTCACGTCTTCGTTCTTCACGGATTTTATCACGCTGCAGCCGCTCTTCACGTTCCTCCCTTGTCTCCTTTCGTTGTTCTTGTGGTTCTATTTCAGCATCATCAATCATTGTCTTATCGGCAGGCAGGGGAGCAGCAGGAGCTGGAGCAATGCCAGTTCTCTCAGAACGTGCCTTTTGGGCCAATGCACGTAGCTCATGTTCCTTTCTTTCTTTCTCCTTCAACATCAACTCCCTTTGGACCTTTGATCTCATAGCAACAGCCTCTCTGGCCTTTTGCTCAGCCACATATAAAGCCTCTGAGAGCTTAGCAAAGTTGTCATTGATTTGCACATCTTGAAGACCCCTGCCATCAGCAGCCAGACGCTTGTCCAATGGAATAGTATAACCTTTTGGGTTTTTCCAATTTGAAATGCAAGGAGGGATCTTCCAGTCCTGTTGATCCTTCACAGTGACAGGTCGAGGCGGGGAGTGCATAACTGGCACTGGTGGTGAGCTAGATGCTTTTGGGACTCTCTTGTGCTTGAACTTTGGGGGCTCAAGTGGATCAACGGGCATCTCAACCATCCTAATAATCCTCTCCTTTGCACCAGAATTGAATGCTGCAGACTGCTGTGAAGGCTTGTACTTAATAAACTTCGACTCATTGGATTGCGTAGGCACATTCTTTGGCTGAGCTGCACTCAGTCTCACATTAACAATCTTCTCCAGTGCCTCCTTGGTCCGCTGTGTGGTTTCCTCTATCTCTTTTTCCTCTTCAGACACATTTTCGTTCTCATCTTCCAAACCGATTTTAGGGACAAGGTCCTTATGCTGAGAATAGACGATCTTCGAGGAATTCTCATTCTGCTTCACAATTGCATCAAATGCAACTTTACCCTGGGAATCAACAGTAAGCGCCAGGATCTTGGAACTAGGCTTCTGATCCTTCCTACCCATGCCAAGGGGGTATTGAGCAACATGGATCTCAGGGAAAGCACCCCCATCGCCGAAGTCCTCAGGCTTCCTTGGAATGAAACCTGAGCGCTTCCCATATGGTGGAACAGGATTTGGCTTAATTGAGGTAGCCTGAGTGGAATCAGCAGAGGAGCTGTACCGCTCCTTGAACCATGGATCATTTGAGTGGTCATAATGGGAAGCGGAACTTGAGTTCGCCGGTGGCAGAAGGTCCTTCAGAGCTGCCATGGCTGAAAACCAATCACCTGCTTTTGAAGAATCAACAATAACACTAATCAATTTCCAATTAAGGAATCAACAAACTTAAATCACAATCCTAGTTTAAAAAAAGCAGAGTCATCACAAAGCATCTCTTTTTTCTATGGATATGTCAGGGAGATCCTATTTACAGTAACTATTAATCAAATAATCTAACCTTTATAAATCTTTTATGGCTCAAGTAACCGAGGAGGGTACCAAATTAACTACAGATTACAAAACAGTTTCAACACAGAATCAGAAAACTGAGAGATGCATGAAGAGAATAGAGGAGCCCGAGATACCAAACCCAATTCTTCCCTGCTACTCTCGCAAATTTAAGCAATCGCCAAAAGTTAATAAAAAGCTAGATCTTCACTGAATCATAACCTAGTTTCATAGATGTCAGAATCATTGATCAAGCAATTTATCCTTTAAATCAAACAAAAAACAACGATCATCTCTACCCGAAAGATCTCCAAATGAAATCAGCAACCTTTATTACTCGGACAAAATCACAAAATAAAACCTCCTTTCCGCAGATCCATAAACGAAAAGAATCGAAGTCAATTAAATTTCTTATATTACGACATCGATGTAAAAAGGCGGATCTTTTCCGCCAAAAATCGAAGTACTTGCTGTGAAGACCCAATTCCGAGGAGAAAAAACATGGATATGTTACAAAAAAGAAGTACAAGGAGGAAGCAAACCTATTCAAGCAAATAGGCCGAGAAGATATTCGGGATTTAGTAAGACGCCGAAGGAAAGGAGAGTATACCCCGTTTCTGGCACGAAGACGCCGAAGGAGAACGGCTGAGAGAAGATGGGTTGGGTATTTGAGGAAGGGTTTGGTTAATACTTGAACGAGCGTCGCATGTCGGCATCGAGAATTTGTGCTACGACTTAACTCGCCGCTAGGTTTTTTTTCCGCCTGCGCCTTTTGGACGGCTGGATTTGCGTGCCGATGTGTAATCCTCGTGAGATGTGACTAATGTCGTAATCCGCATGAGGTGTGACTTATGTCGTAATCTTCATTAGATGTGTCAACTGTGCCACATCTTTAGCCTCGTAACTCGTTTGCTTAGTTGGATTACAGAGATGATTGAATTTTCATTGCTTGTTACAGCAATGAATATGAATCCTGCCGAAAATTTAAAAATTTAGGAAAAAAATAAATTTGAAATCTAAATTCACAGAAATGAATTATATATTTTATTTATATTTTTTATCCTATGTCAAAATAAATATATAATATGATTTGAAAAAAAAAATCTCAAATTTTTATTTTATTTTTTTTCATCTTACATTTTATTCGGTCCAAACATAAAAATACTTCAACAAGAAAATATTTTCATCGAAGTAAAAAAGTAACGAAACTTTGGAAAAAGTAATTTTCATATATTATTTGCAAATACAAAATTCCTTCCATATAAAAACAATTTTAATTATATAATCTAATACATATTGCAAAAGCATGAGATTCATGAGGATTTCATGAGATATCTTTGAGAAGTAGATGCTGAAAGGATTATCACATAAAATCTGAAAACTCACAATAATTAAACAATTAAGTCTAGTTATCAATCTTAATTCCCATCAATACTTGCAATTATGAGGTCGTAGTGACCTACCAAATATACTTACCAATCTATCCATAGAAATCTCGTCCATGTTCAAATAAAGAGCTCTTTGTCATCTCAACTCTTTTGTTTGCAAAGAGTATAAAAATTGGGATTAATTTCCTTTTAAAATTTCACTTTAGTGTTTAAATTTGTTTAAAAAACTAATTTTGTTTTAGACTTTTCGCTTAAGTTTTACTTAAATGAATATATATATATATATATATATATATATAAAATTCACATTTTTAAAATTTTGAAAAGTAAATTTGTTAGAACATAAGATTAGAGGTCGATTTCATATATGACCTATTTGGATAATACTTTTTTTTAAAATGACCTCCTGTAAGCTTAGCAAAAAATGATCATGAGAATTATTTTTTAAACAACATTATCCCTATGTGTTAAATAGCTAAGTCAACATTTTATTTACTCTCACAACTCTCGTTCATTCTCAAAACAATACGCACACTCTCACAGTATTTCATATGTGGTTATAATATCTTATATATTTTCAAAATAACTCGTCCACTCTCATGACATAATGTTTGTGGTTATAATATTTTGTCAAGTCTAACAATATCTCGTATGTGGTTATAACTTATAACCTTCCGTCCACTCTCACAACATCTCGTTTGTAGTTATAATATTTTGCTCAGTCTCACAATATCTTACAAGTGGTTATAATATTATGTCCACTCTCACAACATCCCTTCAACAACATCTCATTTTCTTTATAACATTAGCTCGCTCCTACAACAAGTCACCCTTCCAGAACATCATCTCGTCCATAACATTCTGCTCAAATCTAACATCCTAACATCTCACAAGCATATTACAATCTCATTTTGACATGTAGAACCTAAACTGAAGCTAAATGAAGAATTGATTCTCTCGTTAAAGCAACGAACCCTCGCTTCACGAAACAATGACACAAACAATAACAAAAAGGGCAAAAGAGGCCGACAAACTGAAGTCTAGCAATATTGGGTCAATCGCGAGCGATGAAATCCATCAATTATTGAAACACAGGTTGCGGAGAAAGCAGCTTCAGAACTAGGCTGCGGGTTGAAGAGATCAATGTAGATTCAGAACGATAACTTTGAAACTTCTGGAGCGTGATTTTTTTTTAATTTTCGGACAAAATTAGCGCATTTTGCCTTTAATTAGAGTTTCAAAGTTTTAAAAATTTATTTCAATAATATTTTCGTTCAAAATGATAAAATATAATTATTTTTAAATAATTACTTCCCGTAATTTCCTTTAAGATCAAAATAAAAATAAATTTTAGTCTCGCATTCGATCAATCCTGGTTATTGTAGCGAAGAATATGACTCCATGGCCAAAATATGTTTATAAGAAGACAAAGGAAATGAGAGGAGAGTTGCAAATTAAGATTTTGATTATTAAATTGAAGTTGAAAAAAAAAATGAAGGAAGAAGAACTAAAGTAAAATTAAACTAAACTTATTATTGATTTCATCAATTAATTTTCGAGACAACTAACACCACTTTATATAATGGAAAATATAATTTTGAGTGATAACATAGTAAGTCGGCTAAAGAATTTGCTAATTGAAAATATATTTCGAGTAATATTATTAGGATTTAGGAATGATAACTGATTCGATTAACTGCCGGAACACGAAGTCATGATTCACGAAGACAAAATAAATAAATAAATCAGATCGACCTTATGACTGAAGGTTGCAATGGACCGTATTCAGATCATCCAGAAATTTCAAAGGGGCATCCAGCGCGACCTGATCCGATAATTTAAAATAATAGTATATTTTTAAAATTTTATAACAAAGAAGTTAGAAAAATGAAATTAATAATAATAATAATATATGAAGATAGTCCCTTAAATGTAGCCGCCGACCTCGGTCTCCTCATCGTCCACTCGTCGCTTCTTCATCTCCCTTCCGATTCCGTCGTATCCTCATCGGCGGTGCCGGGATCTTCGTTCGCCGCCATGAACTCTTTCCCCGGAAACAGCTCCCACCGCGCCCCAGCCTCCGCCACCGGCCGCTCCTTCGATTCCTACCAGTTCGACTTCGGCATCGCCGGCTCCGGCGGCGGCTCTGCTTCCCGTCCCCTCAAGGAACAGAAGCCCAGCCCCTATGTTGCCCCTTCATCCAAGCCAGCTACCACCCCTGCCTGGTCCCATCAGCCCTCCCGACCTTCGTGGACCCCCGCCGCTTCTTCTGCCACCACCGGCCCGGCCAGATCCGGCAACATTGCCAACGCCCCCGCCTCCATGGTCGGTGATATATTCGGGAAGACCTGGGCTTCGGCTGCGCCTTCATCTACATCCTCTGGCATCGGGATCCCTAAATCCGATCCTAATCTCTTCAGCGATCTGGTCGGATCTGCCCTCGGCCAGGGTCGCGGCGGATCTGGAAACGTACCTTTGAAGTCTGCTCCGCCAAAGAATACCTTCGCCATGGGTAATTTATCTGATTCCTTGCCTAGATCGACGGTTACAGCTTCCCGTGCTGCGGCCAGCAGTACTCCGATGAGGTCAAGCAACACGGGATCTGCGGAAAATATTGTAAATTTCTCGTCTTTTAGTCAGCCTGGTCCTAAGATCGGGACTCCAATAGGTAGTGGAGGGCAGCCGATGAAATCAGCAGCTGGAGTGTCATCCGCGAATGCTAAAAGGGATCCTTTTGGTTTATTAGTTGACTTTGGATCAAAACCCTCTGTGAAAGCTTCAATGTCGTCAACAAATTCATCCAATGTGAGCAACAGCAGCACCGGTACTGCTGCGGATGATTTCGCCTTCGGTGCGTTTCAGAATGCCAATCAAGCAAAGACGGGAAATACTGGAATTCCTCAAGCTAGCTTTTCATCTCCTCCACCGCCACAACAGCCAAATCCCCCTAAAGGTGGAACGGATCCATTTGATATGTTCTTTTCTTCGTCCGCAGCGGCAACACCTGCGCCTGGAGTTGCTTCAGAGACACCAGGGAGCCAGCAATTCTCTGAGATGAATGATTGGGACCTGGGCTCTGAGTTTGGAGGGCATGATAGTGGTGGGCCAACGATGGAGCTTGAAGGGCTGCCACCGCCACCCTCAGGAGTCACTGCACCAGCTGCAAAGACCAAGGGAGTGGATAATTACAAGCAAGGGCAGTTTGCTGATGCTATCAAGTGGCTTTCGTGGGCAGTTGTGCTTTTGGAGAAATCTGGGGATAGTGATTCTATGCCAGAGGTATTGTCGTGCAGAGCTTCATGCTATAAAGAAGTTGGCGAGTATAAGAAGGCTGTAGCTGACTGCTCAAAGGTTTATGCAAATCTCAATGCTCATTTGCTTTTCTCAATCTTGATCATTGCAAACTAATTATTGTCAATACTGCTGCTTTTTTAGGTGTTAGAGAAAGATACTAAAAATGTCTCAATGCTAGTGCAACGTGCACTTTTGTATGAGAGTATGGAAAAATACAAACTTGGTGCTGAAGATTTGAGGATGGTTCTGAAAATTGATCCTGGTCACAGGCTTGCAAGAAGCACAATTCACCGTTTGAATAAATTTGCTGATTAGAGATCAATTTTGAGTTCTTGGCCTGCTTCTTGTCTTGTCACATGAGAAAACTGGAGTTGTAAGATTTTTCTTTGCCTTTTCTATTGGTAACAGGAGTTGGGAATAAATATCACTTTTGTTGCATGGAAATACTGGTTTAGATAATAACCAATTTGAAACTATTACTCTTTTCGTGTGTATGTTCATCATTGTTGTATCAAACTATTCTGTTTCTTATGATTGCATACATAATGCTACACATTTGTTCTCTTCATTCTTCTTTAATGATGACTAATTAGTATAAACACATTAAACATTGTTATACTATTGTGGATTTTATTAAGGTCAACAAGGTAGTCAAACTAAGATTTGCAGCATCTTTAATGCCTTCCTTTGGTTGAAATCACATGAGTAGCCTATTAAAGAATATTTTGTGAGCCAGTGATGCTTATGTTATGCCTAATCAGTAATCACATGGCTTCGTCATTTTGGTCAATTAGGAATTTAGGATATCAGAAAGTTATAGCAAAAGTACTAAAGATTAATTGGCTCATGGTTGGACGTCTTACAACCTTGATATCGGTGGGTTGAAAATCCTTGAAAATAGAATAACTGCAGCCAGTTGCAATTAGTTAAGCCTACATGCAATCAGATTGCTTGGTCCTTACTGATACTGTTAAGGTGTTCTGTTACAGACATCTTAATCAAACAAATTTTCTGAACAAAAAGGACGAAAAACTCACAGCTAAAAATCCAGGTGACGATTAGACTTCCGAGTGTCTCTAGTATTGATCTAGTATTAGGTATCTGGAAAGTGAGAATAATGTGGAACTAGAGGATGAGCAGAAAGAGAAAAGGACCAGAGGAGGAAAATACATGGTGTGGGTTAGGTTGGGGCCCTATATGCTAACCTGTGCTAAGAGAAAAGTATATCAGGAGATGGAAAAGCTTAAGGAGGATAATGGTAAGAAGATACATGGAATTTCATTAGTCTTTCATCTCAGTGTACTTTGGTTTATCAGAATTTTTAATATGTAGATATAAAAATTAGGTTTTTACCCAAGAACATTTGTTTCTTATTCACAATTGCCCAATCCTGCTGACTAGTCTTTATTCTACATTTCTACTAGCTAAACCTTCAAATCCTCAATGATGTTCGTAAACATTAGAAATCTAGCTAGGAGATTAAATATTGACTTATGCACCATTCACCTGAGGCTGTTAGCACATAGCAGAAATTCATTGGCACCTCCAATCAGTATAAATGTAGTTCTAGGGCACAATTTGAAGTTACAAAAGGCTTAACCAAAGATTCCAAGACATTCAGGGCTCTGAACCATCACAACCTTCAAATTAGCACAGAATTTTCAAGCAAGTGAAATTTAGAGTTATAATTATCTTATTACAATGTTGTGAAAATAGCCATAGTTGTTTGAATTGTTTTATCTTCCTAAAGTTAAAGATTACATTTGTTAATTTTCTTGAATAAATGGATGTAGTTTGGATTATGTATGTAGCAATCCAGTCTTACATTGTCTGATTTTTTTAATAAAAAGTATGTTTTCTTATTGAGATTTTGGTTTTCTAAAAAATACTTCTTTGTTACATGCCATATAGAAAATATTTTTCCAATATCTATAAGTACTACTGAGAGGGTGGCGGTTTTAACGGTGAAGTTACCCAATTGTGATCCGGAAATCATGTATTTGAGCCACATAAATAGCCTCTCTGTAAAAATCAAGGAAGGCTGTACATCAATCTTCCCAAAGTCTACAAATGTGGGATTGCTTCATTCTCTAGGTCACCCTTTTTTTATTTATATAAGTGCTACTGACAATAACAACTATTTTTTTATATTTAAGGCACATAGGTCTCTCATCTATTCACATGTTATTATGCATTTAAATAAATTCCAATATTGAGATTTTCATGTTCTCCGCATGCACATCCTGAATATGAATATGAGAATATCCAATTGAAAATGTGTGCTTCTTGAATCACTATACTTTATTTCTAACTTGTTCACTTTTGTCTCTTACAATCTTTGCATAGGTTGGAAGATTGTCTTTAGTCTTTAGTCTTTACACCAATTATGTGACAAGCACAGATAGTACAAAATTTTACATTACATGGGATTTCTTTACTCCAATCACCCTGCTAATAAATTATATGAATTGGATTTTAAGTTGTGAGAATTGGATTTAAGTTTTGAACAGATATCCGCCAATTTTTCCTGATTTTCTTGGGAGGTTTGGGAAGGACCAGTATATGGAATATTGCACTCACAAGTCACAACAAACGGTAGGGGGGTGGCTTTTGTTAGGTCCGCATTATTACAACTTTAAACTAATCTCCAACTAACTGAAATTGACCTTTGTATGATTGTATCCAAAATTCTTAGCATGAATGCTATTGTATTTTAAGAGGAAGAATAATGGCAATTGTTCATACATTATTCATTTATGACAGCAAGATGAAAGATTGAAAATACTAACGACGTGATTTTTTAGATGCATTTGCTGAGCAGGGATGCATTTTTCAAAATAATGTACCTGATATATATTGTCTCCAAATTATAAGGGAAATCCTCTTATTTATCTTATATATATATAGTGTTGTCCCATTTGCGTAGAACTCAGCTGGTAGGAATTGTAGCAGGTAAAAGCCTTTTGTTTTTGGGTAATTAGGTTCCTTTCTCATTTCAGTCCAAACTAGTTGGGTATTCAGCTGGAAATTAGATAGTCTAATTATGACCTTATTGCTGACTATTCAAAAGGTGAACTTGTTTAACATTCATGCCAGTACTTTTAGCAGGCGAAGTATATGCAGATACAAATATACAATTGGAACTTAGATCTCGCTCATAGGCTCATAGCTACAATGGGCTTACTCGATTGTTCCAAGATCCGTTTGGTAAACCAACTTTTTTCTCGTGATTCAACTTTTCTTTAGAATCGAAGGGATTCAGCCCCTTGGCCTATAGTACTTTCATATTCAAGGTCCTTGCCCATTTGACCTTTTGGACTGTTGTCATTATTTCTTAAAAAATATGAGAAGTTCCTCTAAATATTTTTTAAAAAATATTGGATCGTGTATATTTAACTTAAGCCAATTATTCATTCATCTCGCTCATCTCATTCATGACTAGGGGTGACAATTGAAATCAATTAATCGAATCGTAAAATTCGATTTTGGATAGTAAATTTGCAATTCAATTTCAGTTTCGATCAGTTAGCAAAATCTAAAAACCGATTAAAATTGATTTGGTTTCGATTATCGAATCGCAGATAATTGATAACCAAAATTAGTTATATGTTTCGATTTCGGTTGTCGATTATCCGTGGTTAACCGGTAACTTAGAATTGTTAATAGTTAATAATAATTATTATATATAAAAATAATTATATATGTTAAGTAATTCACTACTAGAATTTAGTCCAACTTCTACGGGCTAATAGCAACGGCCAATGTTGCTGTCGCTACCAGCAACAACTTAGCCAAGGCCGCTCATCATTAGCAACGACATAGCAAGGGTTGTTGTGATCGCCACAAATAATATACTCATTTGTGACGACCGGGCAAGGGTTGAACAACGTCGTCGTTGAGTATAGTGACGATCGCTCGAGTTGTGGCTAATACTAGTGACGATCGCTCCGGCCATTATTGATAACTTAACATCAACGACAACTGCATCATTTGCGCTGATAGCATATATAAGGCTAAAAACGATCGGCTCCTCTCTGTCTCTCTCTCATCGTCGATTGATCATCGTCGTTTTTCTATCGTTGTTCGAGGTAAGATCTTTAAATCATAACTTTTTAAATTGATAAATGTTGGTTAGAATTTAATTAATTTTAATTGTATGCTGTCATATTAACATTCTAGTTTTTATTAATTATACGCTGCATGTTATTTGATATATGATGTCGTGTATAGATTAATTAATTAATTAATTATTTGTTAATTAAATTATTGTTAATTAATTAGTTGTTGATTAGTTGAACTAATGTTAATTAGTTAGCTAGGTCGATTGATTTATAACTATAAATTAAAATTAATCATGTAACTAACGAGTTGATACGTGTCACGTATGTATCGACGAGCTAGACATGATTACCCAATATTTTAGATCCGTTCAAGAGTTGAATGTTCGCGCAAACGAAGTAAATAATCTTTTACATGATATACAACTTTTGAATTTTTCCTAATTGGACAGTTTGAGAACATTGTTATTTGTATCACTACTTAGTTTTCTTTTTAGCGTATTTATCTATATTTTAAACTTTGGCTAGTGAATCTCTCTTGTTCTACGATACGCGATCAAATAATATGTATATTCGGAGAACTATAGGGAGATGCTGTCGAAATTTAAAATGAAGCTAACGGCTAAAAGAAATAATTAATGCGATATAAATAACATGAATCCTCAATGGAATATGATCACCCCACCTATAAAAACGTTAACTGAAGATTTGATTGATTGAAAAAATCATGTCGGACGATCGAAGTTGAATGTACTGATAATTTGATCATGGAGCTATAATGAATGGGTTTCGAGTATGCATAACTTATTTCTTGAATTTTGCCTATTCGAATAGAAAATTCGTTAGTCGCGATAAAATTCGATGTCAGTGCCGTCCGGGGAGGAGGGCTCGGGGGCTCGCCACACAGGGGGTTCCGTGTCATTCGTCGTGCATGAGCATTACAAGATAAGTTTATATTACAATTTAATTTAATTATATATATTGAAGTTGTATAAATTAACGTATTTATTTTCTAAATGTAGATGCAGATTGAGGAAGACGAGACTGTCCATCGTCCCTCGTCGATGGAGGTCTTCATCACCAACAACACGGGACGGGGGACTACGTCGGTTGGAGGGCCGCTACGATCATGATATGTATAGTTTTTTTTAAACGCGTTATTTTATAATTTATATAAATTTATGAAATAGTAAACTAACTCTTCTAGGACACGTACACGAGGACGATCACCCAACACGGAGGGTCGTCGTAGGGCGACTTTGACTCGACTGTGGGTTGTGGCCGCGTGTATGGCTTTGGAGATAGTGGTTATGCACTGCGAGTGTTAGGGCCACTTGGGGCACTGACCTCCCCAAATGTTGGTGAGCGGCCCTCCATGTCTCGGGCACATGACCAATCCTGAATGGCAGTCATGCACTACTAGAAAAATAGGCATCAGCAACGGTCGGAGCCGTTGCAATGGTGCCGTGGCAGAAACTCGCGTTGCTGATAACTTAGCAACGGCCGCTCGGGCCGTTGCTAAAAATATTATCAGCAACGGTTTTGCCACGGACCTGGAGCCGTTGAGGATAACATTAATAGCAACGGCCGCTGAGTCCGTAGCAACGCCGTTAGTAAAATCCCGTCGCTAAGCCGTTGCTGTAGGTCATCAACAACGGCTTTCGATACACTTTTAGCAACGGCTTTCCCACGGACGGCCGTGGGAAAGCCGTTGCTGATGATGTGAACCTGGTAACGAAAAAATTTCAAATTTCAAATTTCCATTGATACATTGATACATTATCTGATACATAACTCACACACCCATACACTCATACACACATTCATTCACACATCACAAATACACCCAGATATACATCAAAACAATTATATTTATATTAATAATTATCCATAATAGTATAAAAACTATTCAAATGCAAAATTGAAGTATCAATATCCAAACAAAATAAATTAAACAAGTCCAATATCTCAGTAACAAAGTCAATATAAAAAATCTCACGATGACGATGGAGGATGATCTGGATCATATGGCGGGGTCTAGAGTGCTTGAGTGTACACCGGCGTGGACTGACTCGAAGACGATGGAATAGATGATGCCGAAGAGATGCCTGCTTCGGGATGACCTGACATGTTGCGTAGCATAGCATGCATCTCCGCCATCATCTGACTCTGACGCGCGACCGTCTCCTCTAGAGTCCTTATTTTGCTACTATGATCATAACTGGATTTAGAGGTGGACGGCCACTCACCAGCGACCGGAGGGGTCGGTGCCCCAAGTGGCCATAGTACAGCTCGCGCATGACCACTATCTGCAAAGCCATATACGCGGCCATGGTCCCAGCCACCTGCGGCCTCGACCCACGTTGTTGCGTCAAAGTCCTCGGGGGTGCCCCCGCGCTGCACCACCGTCTGGCTGTAGGTCTCCTACTCGAGTTTGAATTTTTGTTTAATATTTATCATAAAACTTAAATTATAAATATATAATGAATAATTTAAACAAATATATAGTTACCATAATGTATGCAGCGCGGTTGTCGATGTACTCCCCCGTCCCATGTGCTCGACGGTGAGTCCGCTCAAACACCGCCATCGGGGAGGGTCGCTGGACAGTCCCGTCATCCGACACCGTCGTCTACATTTACAAAACAAATACATTAATTAGTACACATAGTAACAAATAAAATATATAATTAAAAGGTATACTTACCATACGGTTCGCGTGCACTGCAAATGCAACAGAGCCGTCGGTGTGACGCGCTGCTCCCCCCGACATGCGATTTCTAGCCGCATTCCGAGAAACCTCCTGCCATCGATCCGTCGACCATATTCCCACGAGCTGGTCCCATATATCCGGAGTAATCCAATCGGGGCCGTATCCCCGAGTCTCCGCGATGTTAGTGGTCCCAGCTCGTGCCATCGCCTGGGACCGAGCCTGCCCCAGCTGCCCGTTGTACCTAGCACAGGAAATAGCCTCCCAGGCAGTGTAAATGAATGGCCTCTGGTCCTCGGCCCATGTAAAGCGAGTCTGCAAAATAATAATATCAGTACCAATATTAATCATCATGCATGTAAAAAAAATAATAATACGTGCCTCAAACTCGCGCCATAACATGTCGACGTGCTCGCTAGGCACGTGAGACCATGTAGGCCATGCCCTGTGCATGTATCGTCGAATAGTAGAAGAAATGCTCATCGACACTTCTTCTTGCTCGAACCTGCACAACAAAAATAAAATTTAATATTATATTATGATATAATGAATTTGTAATGATTCATAATTCATGATATATTACCGCTCCCCAATCACGCTAATCAATCTACGTGACTCTGTGGCTGGTGGAGGCTGCCACCTGTTCGGCCCGCGTGGCCGCCTGCGTCTGGATATACTAGCCTCGGCAGTATCATCCTCATGAGGATCAGCAATAGGAGGATCAGCAGCATGAGTAAGTGCTGGAGTCTCACCGATCGGAGACTCCGAAGCTCTCCTGCGTCGATAACCACGACGAGACATATCTGTCGAACAGACATATAATCAGATTATTGTATAAATAGTAGAGATATATTTAATAAAATATATACTTTACAATTATTCTTCATCATCTGAATAATAGTCTTCGAATTCTTCATCTTCTTCCTCTTCTTCCTCTTCTTCATCTTCTTCATCTCTAGCTTCCTCAATTTCATGATCGTCATCATCAGCATATTCAACTTCTAATTGAATTGACGTTGTGTCTGCATCCTCGAGTATTGGAATAATACGATCCACAGCATGAGGATCATCTTCTTGATAGAAACCATGTGTCATATCAGGTATCAGCTCATGTTCTCCTACTATCGGATCAATTTTTCCACTACCTTTTGTCTTACAGACTACACGCCAATCTGCTCTATCTTTATTTCGAGCCGGATACTTCGCGTAATATACTTGTTCGGCTTGTGATGCCAATATAAAAGGCTCATTTGCTGCCAATTTCGATTTGTAATTAATCTCAACAAGTTTGTATTTTGGATGAACTTTCATGCCCCTTTCTGTTGTATCGAACCAATGACATCTAAATAGGATCACTGATTTCAAGCCGAAGTAGTGTAACTCTATCACTTCTTCCACCAGTCCATAAAAATCCATATCACATTCAACATAGGTTGTCCCTTTCACGCAGACCCCAGCATTCATCGTCTTCTTTGTAAATGAATATTCAACCGTGTGAAATTTATACCCATTAACAAAATATCCGCTATAGCACGACACAAGTCGCGACGGTCCACTAACAAACTCAAATATTCTTTCATCTATTTCAGCTCTGTGATCTTTGCTGTAAGTCTGAATCCAAGTAGGGAAATCACGATTCCGTAATCTCTCCAATTCTTGATCGTTGTGAATAGAGTATTTTTGCACCATCTCAATGTCAAATATTTCAATGAATTGTTCAATCTCAGGACAATTGAGTAATACATACAAGTGTGCCAAATGATACTCTTCATCGCTTAAGTGTCGAGATGGACGAGAACCAAAAGCACGACCAGAGTGACAAAATATATTTAAACGTCCATCTGAATGTCGAACACCCCCATCGTCGTTACGTGGAAGACGATCAAATCTTGTCTGTACTGTCGATTCAAAGTAAAATGAGCAGAATATTGAAATTTCTTGGATGATATACGATTCAGATATTGATCCTTCAACAGCTGCGGTGTTCTTTACTTTTTTCTTCGGACGATTCATGTATCTTTCAAATAAGTACATCCACCGATATTGAACGGGGCCACCAACTCGTGCCTCGTATGCCAAGTGTATCGGTAGATGCTCCATTGAGTCAAAAAATGCAGGAGGGAAAAACTGCTCCAGCTTGCATATGATTTCAACAATATTATTTTCAAGTGTTGACATATCTTCGACTCGAATGACATTTGCACAGATGTTTCTAAAAAACATACTTAATTCAGTCAACGAACCCCAAATATTATCAGGTAGAAGATCTCGAAATGCGATCGGAAGTAATCTATGCATGAATACATGACAATCATGGCTCTTCATCCCTGATATTTTGCAATCATCGACGTTCACACATCGAGATAAGTTTGAAGCATATCCATCGGGTAATCTGAGTTCTTTTACCCATTGACAAACATCTTTAATCTGTTGTTTATTTAACACATATAGGGCCTTCGGTTTTAGATATCGTCCGTCGACCTATTGTAACTCCAACTCTGGTCTTTTACAAAGTATTTTCAGATCATGTCGGGCTTTGACATTATCTTTAGTTTTTCCAGAAATATCCATCAAAGTGTTGAAAATATTATCAAACACATTTTTTTCAATGTGCATGACATCTAAATTATGTCGAATCAATAATGAACTCCAATAGGGCAATTCCTAAAAGATACTTTTTTTCACCCAGTTGTGTGTTTGGCCAAAACCTCACACTCTTTCATTGCGACCAAATACTATATCTGAAAGTGCTGAAACACGTGCTAATATTTGTTCACCAGACAACATCGGTGGTGGTCCATCTCTTTCGACTCTGCCCTTAGTAAATTTATTACGATTCCTTCGATACTGATGATTAACCGGTAGGAATCGACGATGACAATCAAAGAATGAGATTTTTCGTCCGTTCTGAAGACTGATTGATTTAGAGTGTTCCATACAATACAGACAAGAGAGTCGGCCGTGAGTGCTCCAACCCGACAACATGCCGTACGCGGAGAAATCATTGATTGTCCGCAAGACCGCGGCCTTTAAATTGAAGTTTTGCTTCCGATGACAATCATAAGTGACAGCTCCCTCAGTCCACAATGTTTTCAATTCATCTATCAAGGGTCTGAGAAATATGTCAATTTCTTTTCGCGGACCCTTAGGACCCGGAATAATGATCGAAAGATAAATAAATTCATCTTTCATGCACATTGACGGTGGCAAATTATAAACTGTCAGCAGCACTGGCCAAACTGAATAAGGAGTTGCAGAATGTCGAAACGGATTAAAACCATCTGTGCACAATCCCAATCTGATATTTCTAGTATCCCTAGCAAATGAAGGATAACATGTATCCAAATGTTTCCATGCTTCACTGTCAGATGGATGAGTCATTACTGTATCATCACGACTTCTTGCATGCCAACTCATGTAGGGGGCTGTCTTTTCCGACATGAATAATCTTTGAATCCTCGGTGTTAGTGGAAAATACCGAAGCACCTTAAACGAGATATTTTTTTGTCGGACCGATTTCTTCTCCTTGTAACGAGGGTGTTGACATACAGGGCATTTATCCAACTGCATATTTTCTTTATAATATAAAATGCAGTTATTTTGGCACGCGTGTATTTTTTCGTACCCAAGCCCCAATTTTCTCATTAGCTTTTTAGTCTTATAAAAAGTTGGCTCAAACTTGTTATCAGTAGGCAGCATTCCATTAATCAATCCAGCAATCCGATCATACGCAACTCCGCTGATATTACAATCGGCCTTGATGTTTAAGAGCTGTGTCATTGCTGAAAACCTAGTGTATTTAGGACAATTCTCATACAAAGGTTCATCGGCAGCTTTCAACATCTCGTAAAATTCTGCAGCTTCTTTGTTTGGTAATTCAATCTCTACCGCAACCCCTACTTCTGTGATATCAACCGCTGTAGTATCTGGTGGGACTGATGTCTGAAGAACTGGCCGACCAACATTATCATTCAGGTGGAATTGACCCCCAAGACTATCAAGTATCATAGTTCTATAGGGATTACGTATACATTGACTGGATGAAGAAGCACCAGCAGAGGAAGATTCACCATATGTCAGAACGACAGGATTGCTCGACGTCCCGACTTCGCGTGACTCCCCGTGATAAGTCCATAGAAAATATCTTGGTGCAAATCCTTTGGTATATAGATGCAGAGTGACAGTCTCCCGATCTAAAAATCGTCCATTTGAACAAATGCGGCACGGACATCGGATTTGATCACCCATGCTAACGAAATTCCGATTCGAATAGGCGAAATTTAGGAAGTACGTTACGCCTAATCGAAACTCATTCGTTAAAGCTCCACGATCAAGACGTCGGTACATCCAACTTCGATCAGCCGACATGATTCTGTCAATCAATGACAATTTCTTTGGTTAATGTCTTTAGGTGAGATTGTCCTATTCCATTCGGAATTTATGTTATTTGAACTGCACTTACATTTTTATTTTAACTGTTAACTAATTATTCTAAATTTCGGCAGCATCTCCCTATAGTTCTTCGAATACGCATATCATTTGGGCGCGTATCGGAGAACAAGAGAGATGTTGCCGAAATTTAGAATAATTAATTAACAGTTAAAATAAAAACGTAAGTGCAGTACAAATAACTATATTCCCAAATTGTCCAATCAGGGACAATTTAAGAATTGTACATCGTATAAAAGATCATCTACTTCTTTTACACGAACATACAATCCCCGAACGGATCTAAGGTTTTGCTAAATCATATCCGACTCGTCGATGCGTACGTGAAACATATGAACTCGTCGGATGCATGATTATTTTCTAAATGTTTCGAGACCGTTCGAGTCCATATTGGACGATTTCGGCGCACGTCCGAAGTGGACGATACCGGCGCGCATCCGAAGTGGACGATTCCGGCGCGCGTCCGAAGTGGATGATTCCGGCGCGCGTCCGAAATTAATCTAAACCCTAATAATTAATCTAATAAATTAAATAATTAATCTAAATAATCAAGTAACAATTAATTAACAATTATAAAATAATAAAAAATTATATATAAATTTATAAATTCCGGCGCCGGAGTCAGGTGGACTCCGGCGCCGGCGTACAGTGGCTGGACACACTGTCCGGCCACTGTACAAGGTCCGGCGGCGGCCATTCGACCGCCGCCGGCCGAAACCCTAGAAATAGGGTTTCGGTCGGATTAATTCCTGCCGGCCGCAACGGGAAGAGACGGTCGGCGAGGCATACCCGAACAAGTCGGCAGTAGCGGGAGGAGGAAGAGGCGTCGTCGGCGTCGACAGCAGCGGCAGCAGCGGGAGGAAGAAGGGTCGGGCGCAACTGGTGCCCTATATAAACTTATCAGCAACAGCTCACTCGCCCGTTAGAAAGCCGTTGCTAATAAGTTATCATCAGCGACGGCTCACTTGTCTGTTAGAAAGCCGTTGCTGATAATTATAATATCAGCAGCGGCTTGCGTGTCCGTCCGAAAGCTGTTGCGGATAATTAAAATAATCCGCAACGGCTTGCGTATCCGTTAGAACGCCGTTGCAGATACAATATATCTGCAACGGCTCTGGCGGCCGTAAGAAGGCTGTTGCAAATAGCAACGGCTTGAGCGGCCGTTGCTGATAGCCGTTGCTGAAGACCTAATTTCTAGTAGTGTTTGCTAAATCATATCCGACTCGTCGATGCGTACGTGAAACATATCAACTCGTCGGATGGATGATTATTTTCTAAATGTTTCGAGACAGTTCGAGTTCATTTTGGACAATTCTGACACGAGTCCAAATTCGATGATTTCGGCAAGAGTCCGAAGTGGATGATTCCGGCGCGCGTCCGAAGTGGATAATTCCGAAATTAATCTAAACCCTAAAAATTAATCTAACAAATTAAACAATTAATCTAAATAATTGATTAACAATTAAAAAACAATTAAAAAATACATATTAATCTACAAATTCCGGCGCCGGAGTTAGGTGGACTCCGGCGCCGGCGTACAGTGGCCGGACACACTGTCCGGCCATTGTACAAAGTTCGGCTGCGGCCGAAACCCTATGTTTAGGGTTTCGGTCGGATTTCCTGCCGACCGCAACGAGAAGAGACGGTCGGCCGGCGATGTATACCTGACAGTGTCGGCAGCAGCGGGAGGAGGAAGAGGCGTCGTCGGCAGCGGCGACGAGAGGCGGGAGGAGGCGGCGGTGGCGGCAGCATCGGGAGGAAAAAGGGGGGCGGGCGCGATCTGCGACATATATAAACTTATCAGCAACGGCTCACTCGCCCGTTAGAAAGCCGTTGCTAATAAGTTATCATCAGCAATGGCTCACTTGTCCGTTAGAAAGCCGTTGCTGATAATTAACATCATCGGCAACGGCTCGCATGTCCGTTAGAAAGCCGTTGCAGATACAACATATCTGCAACGGCTCGAGCGGTCGTAAGAATGCCGTTGCAAATAGCAACGGCTTGAGCGGCCGTTGCTGAAGACCAAATTTCTAGTAGTGATGGAGGCGAAGTTAGCACATCAGAGAGAGAGAGAGATGATAGAGTAGCAAAGACAGATGATGGAGCATCAAAGACATGCGATGGAGAACATGCAAACTCTCATGACGTAGTTTGCGGCTCACTCTGGCTTTGAGTTACCTCCTCTGTTTGATCCGTCCTCCTCGACCCAGTCTCCACCAGATCCGTAATGTATTTGATGGACTTAAAAAATATTTGTTTTGATTACTTCTAAAAATACTTGTTTTGAATATTTTTTTTTTTTTTTTTGCATGATGAGGATCTTGCTTAATTTTGGTTTATATAAATATAAATTAATTTGTATTTTGTATTTTGTGTGGTACAATATGCATGTATTTAAATTTACAGAGCTATTTTTTTAAAAAAAATATTTTTTTTATATTACTGACAATCAGGGTCATTGGTAATGGGAAGGAACCATCAGCAACGACCGCCCCAACCATCGCGGTTCTATAACACACTAGCAACGACCATATCGATCGTCTCTAATAATATTATTTGCAATAGCTCTACCGGCCATCACTTATAATATTATTTACAATGGCTCTTGCGTTAGTTGCTAATTATTAGTGACAGTTGCATCAGCCGCAACATTCAGCAACGGTCACTCCCGTCAATGATAACCATCATCGACAATTTAGTAACGACAATAGCTGTCGATGATGGTTCATATTAGAGTAGTGATTATATATATTTGAAATTTACTAACCTGTTAGTACCCGAACTGAACTTATCGATTTCGATTTCTGATACTAGCTTTTGAAACCGAACGATTTCGATTTTGAATACTAGCTTTTGAAACCAAATGATTTCGATTTCGATTTTAATTAATGGATTTTTTTAATGGATTTCAATTTCGGTTAACCACCGAAAATATAATTAATTAAATCTTTGCTATCTCTACTCATGACACATAATTTTTTAGCACATGGATCCAACTCATCATTGAAAAGGAATTGGTGGAGCTATCGCCCCGCTAAAAATAACTTTTTTGGTCTTCTAAAGGCTGCATGTTCTATTATGCCTCACCTAAAATTATCTTCGAATAGAGAATATCACTTAAAGATCACTTTAAAAAATATTTCGCAGGGGAATAATCATAAGAATTTCGAAAAAAAAATCAAACTAGGTCAACCAAATGACTTAACAAAGTATAGTTTAAGAAACAATGTAGTTGACTATTTTTAGCAAGAAATTTTCAACATCTAATTCGAGAACACTGAAATGAAAAATGACAAAAATAGCACGTCAAAGACATCTCTCCAAAGATTAGCTATCTTGAGGTTATGCACTAATCATCATATCTAATAGCGAGCTCGAGATCTGAGGCAAAACAATTAAAACCAACTAAATGCTAAGTAGGATATCTTAGTATAACAAAAGTGAAGATAACTAAACATTATGTCATAACGACATTTAACTATATTGACCTCACTGCTTTTATCAAATGCTCCTACCAACCAATAGGTGCATGTATAACCATATACCCAATCAACATAATATAGATAATTTGAGTTTCCCTCGCACTCTAGCACATCGTGAAAGTGTCATCTCAAGTCCGTTCTAGCAAGAGATGTGATTATCCCAAAGAATAGCTTGGTAACATTACACCTCAATGTCGCACACTTGAACCCCAAGTGTATAATCATGATAACGTGTGTCATCGACCGTGCTTAACAAGCCCATGGAAATAGTGCCAAAGGGTTGAAACCCATAATAGACCATGTGTCATAATAAAGTGTACATCTACACCTCAGTACGTAGACATAATGAGTAACATGTGCAAAATTGTCGATAATATCAAGTGATAACGTAAACAATAATAATAATCATATCATGCAATTAATTAACATTAATCAACCTGCATGACTAATAATATGACATGTCCAAGAATAAGAAGCAATGAGAGTACGACGAAATTTATAAACACCACAAGTAGAGGCAAAAAAAGTTATTTTCATCATTTTACTCGTCCAACGTTCATTGACTACAACAATATCGATCTACATGTCCAAACCACTCATTCATGAGCAAATTCTAGTTTATTTTAATTTAATTTTACCCAATCTTTAATTAATTAAAATAATAATTTTAATAACCATGTAGTATTTAAAAAATATAAAATCCTAATCAAATGGTCTCAAATTAGAAAATTGAGTTTGTCACTAAGTCTGTAACGAAAAAACTTACAACTTTAATTGTTATCCGTTGTTTAATAGAAGCAGATTCACTTTATCAAAAAAAGAAGAAGCAGATTCACAAATAACACATCAAACTTATAAAACATCATATTTTGAGGTGATACAACTTACATAATTATTAAATATTCAGTAAAATTAAAAATTACATCTCGGTACTTGATAAAGGTGGTAATGGGTTAGGTTCGCCCATGAGCAACACAGACCCGACCATAAAAATTTCAGACCAGACAAAACACGTCACGGTACGCACGAGGGTCATGCTCGACACGGCCCGCGTCCATGCTGAACTCGCCACGCGCCAACACTAGGTCTGGTGCAAGTACTTTCATCAGCTTAGTTTAAAATAATCGATTAAAAAAACCATGCCAACACCATATCATATGTAAGGTAAAAAAATTAGAATAATTTTCATATCCATAATAAAAATAAGGAAGTTGAAATTTTTAGGTTCATCAGATACTTTTTGAAATATCTCATATATGCCCTTAAAATTTCTCTCCATTTTAAATATGGCGTTCTTCATTTTATCACTTAAAGATGTTTAAGTGGCTCAAAATGAAACATATTTTTTAATTATGTAATATGATTTTTTAACAATGCATATCAATAATTTTAGTATCTTATTAATGGTTAAAATTATTATTTTCTTGGTTTTTTTGCTACAAATATCTTTAAGTGTCCAAATTATATTTTTTTAATCAAGTATAAGATAAATTTATTTTTGACAATCCTCGTAATATTTCATTTTAAGTGGCTCCGAACAAAATATTTTTTTAATTATGCATAATATGAATTTATATTTAACAATGCATATCAGTAAATTTATTTATTTTTTAACAAAGATAAAAAGTCGCAATAGATTATCATACTAGGGAACAAATTTTAAATATCTAACAACATACAATATGTTGCCACAGTTGGCGTAAATTTAGTATATTTTAAAGGTTAAAAATATTTTCTTTTGATAAAATTACCGTTTTCTTAATTTTTTAGTTAGTTAAAGGTTTTCTAAATTGTGTTCTCATTTTTGTTAAGTATACGGTGATTTTATTTTTATTAGTTTCTATAATATCTTTTTAATAGTTAAAATAATTATTTTCTTGGTTTTTTTTTTTTACAAATATCTTTGAGTGCCCAAATTGTATTTTTTATTTCAGTATAACATAAATTTATTTTTGACAATCTCCATAGTATTTTTTTAGTTGCTAAATTTTTTTCATTGGCTAAAATTGTTATTTTCTTAGTGTTTTAGCCATATAAAGACTTTTGTCTAAATTATATTTTTTTAATTTTTTTTTGACAAAAATAGAAAATCATAATAGATGATCATATTAGAATTTGAACCCTAAATATCTAGACAACATACAAGATGTTCACCAAATGTGCTACTCACAATTGGCATTACGATAATTTTGAACGATGTTTATTAAAAGAATTATCATGAATTAAAAAAATTGCCAATGTGCTACTCACAATTTGCATTACGATGAATTAAAAAATTTATCATCATCTAGAAAGTCTTATCACATGTGGAGTCACGTTAAATCTTAAACGATGTTTATTAACTCGTAGGTAGGTGAGATATTTCTACCTATATCAATTGTGGTAAGTACATGCATGTTAGGTTGTTTTTAGGTTGAATACGAAGTTGATACGAATGAAGCAAGCCTACTTTGTTCCCTAAAATAGATGTTACTTTCCAATTCAAGAAACTTAAGTCAAATTACAATAAAATCCTTAAATTCAATTAAAAACGATTCAAATTATGGAATTTGTGCATATTTCATAAAGAAATAACGAGACGTATCAAAATATAAAGCCAATTTCCCGTTGCGAGTTCTTATTCCTGAAATAGCCCAATATTAGAAAAGCGTGTTTCCAAAAATAGAAAGCGTCTTTTCCAGTTCATGCTCGGTTGGACTTTGTTTCCAAAAATGGAAAGCATTTTTCCCAGTTCGTGCTCTGTTGGACTTTTTCCCTGACGCCAAATGCCATCCAGTGAACCCAACTCCTCGGCCGCCACAGCCGTTGATCCGGATCGAAATCAGATGAACCGCCAACATTTCATTAAAATATTTGGCCTATCCACGGTGGCACTTCCGTTAATAGCCTCGTCACCATCGGCATTTTCCTAACCCATACTTTACCCTTCACACCGGCGGCTGTCGAGCCCCCCCGCATCATCCCTCCACGTGGACGTTTATATCTCGTGCTGGTGCAGATCGTACGATCAAGTTAACCGCATAGTGAGCGTCACGTGTTTCTCCTCGTTTGCTCAACCCCATCGTCCGTCAAAAGGAGCAAAATTTTATTATTTTTAAAGTTAAAACGCCCATCTTTTGTCGCTTTCCCCAAAATCTACTCCTTCCAATTATTTTTTA
The DNA here is from genome assembly GCA_034359265.1 of Canna indica. Lineage (NCBI taxonomy): Eukaryota > Viridiplantae > Streptophyta > Magnoliopsida > Zingiberales > Cannaceae > Canna > Canna indica. The sequence continues at coordinate 3,921,219 of CP136891.1, forward strand.
TATAGTAAAAAAATAAATAAATAAATCATATTTTATATAATTAAAAAAATGGTGACGGGTTGAGTGCTACGGCTATAAATACGGGAAGAGAGAAAAGGGGTTGAAACTTGAAAGGCGGTGGCAGCGAAGCGAACATGCATTGTTCATTGCATTCTTTTGATCTGAGTTCGAACCGTCCGATCGATCGTGGGGCGTCGCCAGAGAAGGCCGTGATGTGCGGTCGAACCGTCATTTCCGACTTGTCCTCCGTCGAAGGCCGCGATCCCGTCACCCCCGGTGGCCAACCATTCCCTTATCACCGTACGTAGAACTTCCTCCCCGATCCCTTTTTTTTGTGTTGCTGCTGATCTTAGCGTGTTTGGTGAACCGTGTGCTGCACGATTTTTGGCGCAGGGGAGGGCAGAGAGGAGGGGAAGACGGGAGCCGTGGCGCGAGGAGCGAGGCGGCGGAAGACGCTGTACCGAGGTATACGACAACGGCCGTGGGGGAAGTGGGCTGCGGAGATCAGGGACCCGAGGAAGGGGTCGAGGGTGTGGCTGGGCACGTATGCGACGGCGGAGGATGCGGCGCGGGCGTACGACGCGGCGGCGCGGGAGATCCGGGGGAGCAAGGCCAAGCTCAACTTTCCGGCGCCTGGCAACTTCGCCGCTGCTGTAGCCACAAGGGGTGCAGGTGGCGTCGCGGCGGAGCCCCTCAAGAAGAGAAGATCTGGAACGGCGGCGGGCAAGGAGACCGAGGATTCGCTGGAGGAGGGGTTGCAGAAGAATCTCTCGAGCTTGGAGACGCTGCTGGAATTGAAGCACGAGGATTCAGCTGTGGCGACAACGCCGCCGGAGGGCGGAGGTGGGATGGCGGCGTGTATGTGTTGGGGGCTTCATCTAGTTTGATACTTCAAATTTTGAACATTGCATGCATTATATCTTTTGATTGTAGTTCCCATTTTGAAAGCTTAGCAATAAAAACATTATAATTTGTTTGTTTGATTGTCGAATTTGATGAGGAATGAAATAATTATTTTTTCGTCTATTTTTATTATCTTATTATATTAGATGAGGAATGGAGTAGTTATTTTTAGTATATTCTTATTATCTTATTCTATTAAGTTTTAAAGGTAATGAATGATTATTTTTATTTTTCATGAATCAACATGTCACGTCAATCGCTAACGGAAAATGCTGATGTGTCATGTTAATTATGACAACGTGATTTTCTCTTCTTCCTCTTTTTGAGTTCTTTTGTTAGATGAACATCTCGTTAAGATTTTTGAGTTCATAATCTCACCAACATCAATCTTCCTACAACTCGAATCAAACACCAATGCAAGTAGATACAAATCATCTTCATCTGATCAAGTTAACTATTACTTTCATCACGACTAATACTTTAAATTTTTCTTTGGTTGCCGTTTACGTGCAGTAGTAACTAATACTTCAAATTTTGAACCATGCATGCATTAATATCCTTGGATTGTAGTTCCCATTTCGATAGCTTAGCAATAAAATCATTCTAATTTAGAATTTGTTTGGTTGTCGAAATAGATGAGGAATGAAGTAGTTATTTTTCGTCTATTCTTATTATCTTATTCTATTGGATGAGGAATGAATTCGTTATTTTTCGTATATATTTACTATCTTATTCTATTAAATTTTAAAGATAATAAATGAGTGTTCTTATTTTCCATGGATCCACGGTTCACGTGGAATGGTTAATTCTTGCTTATTTCTCATAATCTTTCAATTTCGTCCATTATATTTAATTTTAATTACATAAAAAAATATGAGTTTTGACCATTTTTTTATTTTTAGCACAAAATATTTTTGTTACATGAAAATATACAAACTTTTGATTTGTTATCATGTTCAGCATAACCCATCAATTTTAACAAAAAATGTAATGCTGATGTGTCACGTTAACGACTCACGTTATGAGTTCTTTTGTTAGATGGACATCTTGTTTAGGTTTTTGAGTCCACAATTTTCTCATCAACATCTATCTTCCTACAACTTGAGTCAAACATCGAGGAGCTCCATATCGTCTTCATCTAATCAAGTTAACTATACTACTTTCATCACAACTCTTTTAGTCACCAAAATAAGAAAATGATTATTCACGATATATATACGATGCCTCCTTTTTCTTCTTCTTCTATGAGTTATTTTGTTAGATGGACACCTTGTTTAGGTTTTTGAGTTCACAATCTTCTCACCAACATCAATCTTCTTACAACTTGAGTCAAACATCAAGCAGCTTCATATCATTTTCATTTGATCAAGTTAACTACTACTTTCATCACAACTCTTTCGGCCATCAAAAAAGGAAATAATTATTTATGGTCTATATACGACGCCAACCAAATAAGGAACCATTTATTTCATTCCTCCTCTACCCTTATTCCTTATATATATATTCATATTCTTCATTTATTACATTCCTCGCTTACTTCAGCCAATCAAACATATCTTCGAAAATAAATAATGGTTTACGAGAACTAGAAAGATAAATTAATTGAATTAAATTCATGAATTCAAGACTTCAAGTTATTAGGGAGGATAAACCATTTTTCTTGTCTTGAAAAGTGGATCACAAGCTTATGGAGATAAAACCATTTATTTGTTTTAGAAGGTGAAAAGTGGACCACAAGCTTAGCGAGATAAATCGGTAATAAAAAAAAAGCTTAGGGAGATAAAATCATTTATTTGTTTTAGAAGGTGAATTACAAGTTTTCACATTGGGTTGAGTTTTGACCTAGAACAGATCATTTCAGCTTTGGCCATTGTCAAGTCTATTTCACGATAATTCATGGATCCCGACATGAAAACTGTGAAGATTTTTCAAAATTGTATTAACTCAAGGCAATTGCATGTTGGGATGCATGGTTAAGAATTTTGGGAAGACAATCTTTGCTCGATAATTGAATTCATGAACTTGACTTTCCCCGTTAGTCATGAGCTAATCTATGCCTATGGTCGTTTGCAATGTATAAGACGTGTTGTCAATACTTTTAAATCAATTTTTTGGTATATTTGTTTCATTGGATACGATAGAATTATATTGGATAATTAATGAAGGATGATTGAATATGAAATTTTTAAATTCGATGTACATCGAATATAATAATATTTTTATATTTTTATATTCATATTTTTTTCTAATCTATGCTCTAAATAAATAATAAATATTAATTCATTCCTTGTTATATCATTCATTATCCTATGAAATAAATATGTCATTTATAACTTCGACGTAACCCTCGTGATATGTATATGGCATAGAGATTCTAGGTTTGCCTTATGGACGAGGTCTAAGTGACTCAAGGTGAAATCTTATGTGGCATAAAATTGTTGACAATATTATTTCAAGCCCAATAATTAATTTTGAGGTAATCCCAATTAAGGCAACACCTAAGCAACATATATAGTTACGATATATCTAAATTTATTATCATACCCATTGAGTCCTTAAAGATATTAATTTTAGGTCTCGTTTGGTTGACATAGGAAGTAACTTTCTACAGAAAGTTACAATTCACATGAATTAACTTTCTATACATATTTTTCGGGAAGTATCTAAAATATATTTGGTTGACAAAAAGTTAATTCATAGGAAGTGTAACTTCTCCTTAGAACATGTTTGGTTGACAAGAGTACTTCCTACGAAGTACATATCAAATGACCAATCTACTTTTTAAAAAAATATTTTTATAAAATAATATTTTAATTTATATGCATTAGTATATATATATATATGAAAAAAATAAATTTATTTATAAATTAATATTTTAATATATATATATATAATATAATATAATATAATTTTTCATATATAATTAATATAATATATACTTTATTATAAAAAAATTAATTTTTATTTATAGTTAATATAAAAAAATTACATATTTTTATTAAAAATGAATTAAATTAAAATAAATACGATTAATTTATGTATTAAATGAAAATGTAATGATGAAATTAATTTTTTCTTTCAAATACAATGCAGGAAGTGCAACTTATCTAGGGGCTAGGTAAGTTACTTTTTGTATTTTGTAAAAAAATTATACTTACTCAGAAAATTATACTTCCTACATGATGCAGAAAGTATGTGAATCAAATATGAGCTTTTTTTACTATTTCTTAAAAAGTACAATTTATTTTTTTTTAAAAAAATTGATCAACCAAACGAGCCTCTAATCAATCTACATTTACATTATAATACAACAAAGTACAATCTACATTTACATTATAATACAACAAAGTACATTTGTATAATAGTTTGTCAATTTAGTATATGAGATCATTCAGGGTATATTCTTATTTTTACACTAATAAATATATTTAAAACTTTGAGGATTTTACTCGGATGTTCAACTACCTATCCAATAAATTAAGAATTTGCTTGTATATTATTGGATAGGGTCGTTCATTCGTATTAAATTGAATTAAACAACATCAAATTTAATTATTTATAAATTTTAATTTTATAAGCCGACCAAACAAAACCAAAATAATTTTCAAACTAATTTATTTGTTTTTTTCAATTTAGTTGGATTCAAGTTTGACTTAGAATAAACTACTTTATAACATTCATATATAGCATATTATTTATTAAAATATATATTTTTTATTTTAAGTTCTTTAAATAATTAATTATATTAAGTAAGTGCATTGCATGCAATCTATAGGATCAAATATTACTAGTGAAAATCAACCCTTGACTTTGGATATTGTTCTTAAATGTTCTAATCATCTACATTTGATGTTTTATTTTTAAATTGTCAATTCAATTTTGATGTACATTGTTAGAAATTTAATCCAAATGAAAGACTAAAATTTGATTTAGATTCCCATCAACTCTTTTGAGCACAATCTAGTAAACTATAAGAAAAACAAAGTATTAAAATTATTTTTTTCTTTTAAGAAAAATTATTTAGAAATTATATTTTTCATTTTTAATGTTTGATAATGGACATAACTTGTTCAAAAAAATTCCAAGAGAACGAAAAAAGAAATATGAGACACAAAAATATACCATGTCATGACGGTCGATCATTTTAGTTTTCAAACTTCAAAAATATAATTTTGAACATATTTTTAAATGCACTTGCTATTAGTAGTAAAAGAAGACGAGAATACGCTGAATCTACATCGAGTTGCACTTAAATCCATTATTTTTTTATCGTGTGGGGGCTATTTGGGCTTTAGTGTCGGCTAGGACTGGGCTTAACCTTATGAATAGGTCTGATTGGGGTATGGGTGGTTCAGCTCCTCGGTGGGTCAGTCGGGGTCCCATAGGTCGTCCGTACGTCCTTAGTGACAACTTCTTGTTGGTTCATCTGGCACGCTAGGAATCGTGCGTTGCACGAGGCTTGACAGCCTACCCTTGGATGCCTTATGAACCAAATTTTATCATTCGCAAACCGATTGTACGTGGATACTATGTCTGAGGTTAGAAGTAGTATCATCATCCATAATCGTGTCAAATGGAATCTCTCAATTTTTGATTTAATTAAAATTAATTGTGATGCTTCATTTTTGGATGATGCAGGAGGTGTTGGTTATATTATTAGATAACATCACGGTCGTTGTATTTGTGCAGGTGGTGATTATTTTCTGAGATGCAGTCTGATATTTTTGAAAGCTCTGACGATTAAAGAAGCTTTGTTGGTTGCATCTTAAATGAATTTGAGGCCTTTTGTAATTGAGTCATATTGTAATGTAATGATTGATGCGTTGGGTGATACCTCGCATTTTTGTGTATTCGTACTTTAGTTTCCGACATAGTATATTTAACGACCTTATGATAATTATTTAAAATTTGTTTTACTTGTCGAGATGATAACAAAACTGTCCACTGGGTAGCAAATTGGGCACACTTGCGGAAGGATCGATTTGTTTGGTCATCGGTTCATCTTTGGGAGCTTGAGACTATTTTATACTTTGACTTTTTGGGTGTTAATGTTAGTTGACTTTTTTTAATAAAAAAACGTTAGTTGACTTTTTTTAATATGTGAGTACTATTTTCGGGTAAAAAAATTTATTTACTTATCGCGGAAAGGCAGCTTCGGGTGGATATCAAGATAAAAATGTAAGAGCGCAATTTAAATCGGCGTTTAGGACGTCACATGTCTTTCCCGCTTGTCTATTGGATACTTTTCTTACATCGTCTTGATATCTTACCCACGTTACTGTTACTTGTTAGATATGGGTCCCTCCGGGGCCCCCAGTAAGAGACTAATTACGTGATCGTGGTAGGAAAAGTCGAGTATGTCTCACATTAAAATAACAGAGTTCAAATAAGCCCTAGCTCTCATTTCCCCCCCAATTCCGACCCGTCGAGGACGCGATCACGCGAAGGGCAGAAGTCGATCTCCTGTTTCAAACGGCAAGCAGCGGGAGCGGCGGTGGACGGTGGCAGCGAGTGGCGTTGGACGGTATCATCTCTCCCCTCTTATCTTCTGCTCTTCCATTTCCAGAATAGGGGTTATGATCGACGGAGCCTCACATCGTTATATAAATGGGGTAGTTCCTTTCGTGGCAGATCCTAGTCATGCCGAGAAAGGGCAGGAAGAAAGTAGTGAAACAATCTTCCTCCAAGCTCCGTGTCGATCCGAAGGATGATCCAACTGTCAATGGTGCCACGCAATTCGAGGAGCAGCAACGTGCATTCAACAATCGCGAAGGTACGGGTCCATCTTTCAAGCTAATTCAATGTTTATATAAAATTGTTGAAAGCTGAGAATTTGGAGCGCCAACAATAGTCACTCCCTTGTGATATATTTTGCAATTTGGTGGTGGCTTATGGATAGCCATTAGGCACCTAAAAGGTTGAAAATTGGAGACATTTAATCCACTTAATAATTTGCTTGTTTGGCTTGGTAGACTGTTTAAACTGCTTTACAGATATGGAGAATTCACTGGGTTCTCTGTATTTTTTCTCATCCCAAGATTTAACTTTGATTCTCTTTCTTAGCATCTTCTCGTAGCTGTGAATATGTCTTTTACTAGTTCACTGTTGAAATTTTGGTTTAAATAATCAAAGTGAATAAACAAGCCTTAGTCGGTAATTTCAAATTCGTTGTTATGCTTTAGTTGATGCTACTTAAGCCTCCAGACACTAAATGTTTTTTAGATTGACAGCAATTCATGCCTGCTAATTATATAATATTCGTCTTTTGTTCGTTTGATTTCTATATCTTAAGATCATGTGCTTATCTTTTTTTTCCCCCACTATGTTAAACTCAAACATTTGCTACTGTTATCTATATGGCTTTTGATTTACAAAATAGTAATTTGCTAAGTCACATGATGTATCTATCTGGTTTTCCCTCTATGGATTTTGATCCCAAAACAAACACATATCATTGACATAAAACCATAAATTTATGCACTGTTATTTGTTGAACTATCATTATTGAACTTGCAGTCTTTGCGCCCTCTTATGTAAGGGACTATGCAATCTTTTTTGTCCTCTGGTTGCATAACCTCTTCTTCTTAATTCCTGACTCTATGGTAAGGTTTAAAATCTCGGTTGGTACGGTACGGTAAGTCCGGTATTTACCGGTTTTTTAGGTTTCCGGTATACGATATACCCGGTATTTAAAAAAACCGAGTATATTGTGTATACCGGGCGGTATATGGCGGTATGATGCCATATACCGCCCGGTATGGGCGGTATATGGCTCATACCGCCCAGTATGAGCGATACCGGGCGGTATGTCACGAAAAAAAAATAAAAATGGCCGGTATGCATTTTCATACCGGTCCATACCGTGTGTCGGTACGGTACGGTACCGGTATATACCGGTACCGGCCGGTGACCGAAACCGGTACCGGTACCGAGATTTTAAACCATGCTCTATGGATTAACATAATTCCTCATCCTTTCAAAAGTACATTGTTATTTTTATGTATTACTGCATATTATGTCATCCATAAGCTCGTCACTTCATGTTATCCATCTTTTTGTTGGTTCTGTCTAGGTGTGGACTCTATTTATCCCTTGATGGTAAAGCATCATCATTTTGTTTCTATTATTTCTTGCATCTTTGCAGTTGAAAGGCGAACTTCTGCAATCCGAGCTATTTGTGTAGCAGAGACTGAAAATTTGCTCTCAAGGTTGCGCTTGATTCGATCATGCCTCAGCAGGGAACAACTGGAGGCTCCTGCATTGAAATTTTTTGAAGAGAATATGCCAAATGTAGCAGTGACGAGAAATGAGAAGTATGCAGTTTTTGAACTGCAATGGAATAATAAAGGGGGTTATTTACATGAAATTTATGATGGTGGCAATTATGCTCGTGCTTCACTTAGTAGCGCTTTCAACATGCCTACTATGGGTGGTCTTCATTTTTCAGTCAACTCAGGTTGGGATGTTTATCTATACTTCATATTTTATCTGAGAATATTAACTTTTTTGGTGCTTCTTGATGGTTTCCGGCAGTGAAGAACATTTTAGAGACAGGAAACCTACAGATGCATGATTTTGTAAGTTGACTTGGATAGTTGGATATGCATTATTTGTCCTATGCCTTAAGTCTTCCATCTTTTATGCTTAAAAGATGATATTCTTCCATATTGCTCCGTTCTAGGGTTTGGATGGTCCATCTGAAAATGAAATTTGTGGAAGACAAGAGGCAATTCAAACTCCTGGGGTTTGTTCTTCATTCTAATCTCTTCCTTTTATTTTATAGTTGTACTCGACTTAAATACTAAAGTTCATCCATTACATGCATTTAGTCTTCCCTCTTAGACCATTCATCTATTGAAGTTTCCTCTAGATCCTCTTTCGTTTGTTTTCATTTCTATCTTATTTTTCTTCATAGTTGTCTAATGAAAATATATTTTATGAATATTGCAGGCAACTAGTAACCGGTTATCTTTTGGCATGACACCCAAGACCTTAAGGCAACCAAAGAATGGTGAGATGCTCTTATCTGTTCATGGTTCACCTCTAGGTGTATACAAAGAAGAGAACTTGGCAGCTATCCATGGTAAATGTTCATCTGTCACATGCCTTCTACATAATTAGCCAACAAAATATCTTATTTTTCTTGGCTATTTCTAATTATTGGCTTTTAGAATCCGGGGATGGGAGTCATGAAGATGGGAGTCGTGAAGATGTTTGCTAAGATTTGAAGTATCTCATTATATAGGTACTGAAAAATTTCCGTGAGCTGAAGTTCCTATAAAACTTATCTGTGATACTGTGTTTATGATATCGTCATCTTCAAACATAGGGTTTTTACGTTGGTGGGGCGGAATTACATACAAGGGAAATTTCTTGATTACTAGTTAAGAGGATGATGACCTTTAAATGAAGGAAGCGTCATTCTTGAAGCAGCAGCATCCTTGTGATTTACCATTGAGGCACTAAAACGGATGTTCCCGATGTCATAATGTGTGCAGATAGAACAACCATCTAGTGAACCATGACATCCAATGTATATTTTAGCGTGGAGGACGAGCTAACCTATAGTTGCAAGCTTCCCTCTTTCCAATTTAAGTTAATAGAATGTATTTGTATCCAAATATAGCATGGTGAAGTGAGCATGTTTTGAGGATCCAGAATCAGATTTGTCAAATGATATGTTCCAGTACTTTGATTAATGTGCTTCTTGATCTAACTTGTAAGGACTTTTTTGTATGACTCAGTTGGAGGTCATACTGTCTGATGATCTGATTGGACCTAGCACTAGCCATTTGATAATATAGTATCCTTTTGTTTTGGTAAAAAAAAAACAATAGGGAGAGAGAGATAAGAGAAGAGAGATTTAAGGGAAGGAAAGAGCCTTTATTAGATTTGAATATGCTTTTTTATTGCATCTAAAATCTTTTATAGCATTAACTTAGGTTTTTTAACACTAATTATGCAAATATCCTTTATGATTCATATCAACAAAGAAATTAAATGAGATATAGATGAATCAACTAAATAATGAAGAAAAGGGTGAATTTCCAATTAAAATGTTGGTTTCCAAAAATCGTGAGGAGCCTAGTTATCACTCTCATCAATATAACGATGAATGATATGGATGGAGATCATGTAAAAGAAGAATATGTTCCATGGCAAAAAGGTGATTCACAAGGGTGGCAACTAAAGGCAATTGGTTGTCGGACATGGCTCGAACCTATTTTGGCTTGAACCCCCCTTCAAGTTGGGTCGGCACTTTTCGCGGCTTGCCCTTTTGAGCTCAGTCGAATTTGATTTGAATTCTGATTGACTCAAAAATTAAAAATTACATAAAATGTTAATTAATTTTATAAATATAAATATTATATATTTAGACATATATAAACATATAATATAAATATTTATATAAAATATATAAATTGGGCTGGGCGCGTCGCTCTTTTTTCGACTTTTTTGACTAGACCAGTTTGGACATGACCTTGTGATTTACTCGTGCCTTTTAAGGCCGCCTGCATGATCCGCGACTCGAGTTAGGTTGGGCAAGACCTATGGGCCAATGAAATCGCCTAGCCTGACTCCATTGGAGTGCTTGCCTAGGGCTGAAAATCGAACCGAATCGCTCGGGCTCGATTCGGATTTGGCTCGGAATCGAACGAGCGGGACTCGGATTCGAAATAGATCTGAGCCGAATTTGATCTCGGGTTAGGGTTCGATCAAGTTAACGAGCCGAATATGATTTGAAAGGCACTCGACTCGTTTTCTCCTCAAACTACTCGACTCCTCCCGAGCTGTTCGCGAAGGTGTCGCCGCTCGAAATCGCTCGAGCAGTTCGAGCGGAGATCTGATGCAGTTCTGCCGACTTGCCGAATGCCGAGTGCCGACTGAGTTAGCCTCACTCCGAGATCGAGACGCCGACTGCCCTTTCTCGTAAGCGATAAGTCTTTAAATTTTTTGCCCTAATCGAGTAGAAGTTGAAGCGATAGACGACGGATCGTCGATTTCTGAATCAATTTGATGTTTTTTTCTCGGTTCCAAGAAGATTTATTCGCATTATTATCTCCGATTTTGTAAGTTTCAAAACCCTAAATTTACTATTTGCATGATTCATTGATTTGCATCGCACATTCGCACGGCTTCCGGATTTATCTGATGTATCATGTATGTGACTTTAATTCTCTATAAATAGAGGTCATTTGGGCTCTAGTTCTTACTTCTTAGCATTGAGCGGCTGTCTTCTCCCTTAATTTGAGCCATTGAGCATTTGTGAGTCCGTCGACTGTCTTCTCCCTTACTTTGACTATGTAGTCTCTGTGCGAGTGTGAGTCTTAGCAATTAACATTGAGCATTTGATTCGGTACTGCACTACTGCCATAGCAATTAGCATTGAACAATTAGCAATCTGCCATTTTAAAATTTCTCCCTTATTGTGAGTCTGTGAAGTGTCAACCTCTGCGGCTCTACTTCAGTACTTCATGTCGACCTCTGCAATTGAAAATGGTAAACAATTTAATATATTCTTTTATATATTTGATTTGTTTCATTCAATTTATTTTGAATTTTACGTGTTTCTTCGTTTCATGAAACTTGCTTTGAGTTCCGCCTGATTTCGCCGACCAAATAAGGTTTCAGATCTAGCTTTAATTTCACATCTATCTACTGTATAGTAATTTTAGAAGAAAAAAAAAGTGGGCGGTACGGAGCAGTTCTCTGCGCGCTCCACGTATTTTTTTTTCAATTTTCGTTCGGCAATGTCACTGTAGCACTGCATTACTGTAATTTTAAAATATTTTTATTTAGACAGTAGCATTGAAGAGTTGCCTTCTCTATTATTTTTATTTTAAAATTCACCTCACTGAAGTGTTGCTTTAAAAAATTACAGTAAAAATGTGCAACTTTTTAGATTTGTCTCTTTTTAATAATATTAAAGAGGCAAACTGTACTTTTCCTTTCTTTTTTTTCAAATTGTCTTCTCATCTCTTTGTTGCTTGCACTGCCACGTGGCAGTAATTGTTGCTGTTTTTTTTTTTACGATCTGCTTTCGATCCCAGTTACATCCATTGCCACGTGGCAATTACTGGGCGAGGTTAACGAGGCTGTTCTTTTTCCTGGAGCAAGCTTTTTGCTTTTCTTTTCTTTTCCCCTGCTAACATTTACATCCCTTCTTTTCCTCTGCTCTCATGCGTTCGGCTGCCTCAGTGATGAAGAGGTGGAGATCGGCGTTACGATTATAAACTTCTATGCTCGATTAGTTTTCACTTCGTTTGGTTATGCTTTCTCTGTTCGGCTTCATCGATTTTTAGGATATCTTTCCATAGAGTTGTTCTCCAAGGGACAACAACATTAGAAGTTAAAGGCAGTGCTAAGTACTGCTCAAGCGGGATTTTATACCAAAAAATATGGTAATTTTTCATATATGCCTTGATTGATTAGAAGTTAAAGGCAATGCTAAGTACTGCTCAAGCTGGATTTTATACCAAAAAATATGACAATTTTTCATATATGCCTTGATAGAGATGGTGGTCAACAATTGATGTTGTCGTGTTCTTATTATTTGTTTCGCATTTAGGCTAAATGTGTGGATGAGGACCAAATATTATGGAACATAGTTTTTAAAAAAATTCACCTCCATTTTGATGAAATTTGTAGTCGTCGGTCGCATAAGGATTTTCTTTTGATGATTCAATCTTTTATTCTTTTCATCATGACAGTGCTTCATCTACTCGCATCGTTGGGTTGGCTTTTTTAAAGTGTACAAGGTTTGGATTTATATTAATCCATTGTGATACTATTTTAATAGGTTTTGTGGCTTATTGTCTTTATTATTACTATTATTTTTTTTATCAATCTTTAATATCTTACGAATGTTCTTGCTTAAATATTGGAATTCTTTACATGAATTGCGTGTGGGATCTTCTTACTCTGCATTGGTTTTTTTTTGCTTCTATGTTGTCTTTTCATTGGACATTTTTAGTCATTTGGTAATATTAGATGTTCATTTATTATATTGTTTTGTTGTTTCAGATAATATGTTGTTTGTCGATACATATATTTCATTATTTTATTTTATATGCATGCTCAATACATATATTTCCGACTCTTATTATGAAAAGATGAACTCTTGCTAAATTTGAAAGTATATCGAAAGAGAAAAAAATTATCAGACAATCTTAGTTCGCAATGCACAAGACTATTATGGTGTACGGGGCTCCCTTCTATTTATCTCAAATGTTAGTTTGATCATCCCAGTGCTGACGTCGCACGAGATAATAGATTGCGACGAAAATCTATTATGACAGAGCGTTCACTGGGAATGAGACCACATCTATCTATAAAAAGGATGAGGTCAAAGGTCGCATCTGATACCGTCGGTTCGGTTAGGCAAAAAAAATTGAAGAAAAGGGAACATATTTTTTAGGATAAAAAATAAGAAAGCAAGTTTATAGATGACAATTGTGCAGTTTCCGAAAATGGTAATTATCATTTTCCTTGTGCTTCGCTGACGGCTCCTAATGATCGATTATCAAACACAAATAATGCCGGTGTCTCCCGTGTTGGACTCAAGTCTAAGAGCTCAAATTACTATGTCCATATTTTTTCTCGCTTAATTGTTGACATCGATGGTAATATCAATCAGCTACCATCTTCGAAAAAACTTATCTTTTGTGACGCTTGACGAAGGCGGACAATGAATCGTATTTATATGGCACTGTGTAGAAAAAAATCTAATGTAGGTGAAGGCTCTTCATCTTCGACAATTGGATCTCTTGCTTCGGATCGTAACTGTTCGTTGATCGATGATAGCAGAGGCGCTACTACAAATCCAAGTTATATGTGTTTTTCTTATTTTTTTTACTTTGTCTTTTTCATCTGAATATTTTGATGAATTATAATTCATGCTTTTAGTTTGCGTATATTTTTTTGGGATCTTATTGGCTAACACTCTTAGATAATTACTCTTAGAGTTTGGAACCTTTTGTACAATCCACGATTTATTCCAGTTCCATTGATTTGTCATGAAATTTATAGTGTATATATTTAAATTAATTGTGTGTAATGTTACTATTATTTCCCCATTTTGAAACGATTATGCAGATTTTGTTTACCATTTCGATGATGCAAAGAATAAATAACTCTTCTTTTATGCATATTTGAAACTATTACTCATTATTCAAATGATACTTTCTATTCCTTATTATTGATTGATCTAATGTGCCTTTTATGCTCACCGTGTATAATATATTTTGATATTATTTCGCGCTTAATTGGATTATAATGTTTGTTATGTATCATCCTTTTGAAAACTTTATTTCATAGAATCTTTTCGTGATACTTTTGTCATATTTCAATGGAAATGTATAGAATATACCTCAAGTTCAGCAATGAGGCTCTATAGTTTTTCTATTATTTAGTTGTCAATTTGCACTTTGATTCTTCATTATGTATATTTGATATTGAGTTGTTTTGATTTTTTTATTGTGCCAAAACTATGACAACAATTTTACCTTATATCCATGCCTATCAAATGTCTGTCTTTAATCGCAAGTCATGATGAGACGCAAAGTTCAATTAATTGTCAGACTTTTACTAATTGTGAGCATCCGCCACATGCCTTCGCGCGCGGTTGATCCTCATCGAAGTATTTCTCTTTTCTTTAAATATGTGGAAATGCTTTTATCTTTGGTTGCATGGCAGCTATGCATGCATTTATTTTATCATCTCCCTTCGCTAATTGTTATCGGCAAATTTAATTTTATATTTTGGATTTTCTGAATAGCTCTCTTATCATTTGATAAATGAGTGACGATATTTGTATATTTGTCGTGGGCGTGTATGCGAAGGATTCAATATTGTTGCGTTAACATTCAAAAAAAAATTGTGACCTTAGTCATTGACCTTTTAACTTCAATTGCTCAATCTCATTCGTTTTGGTTTTACTATTTAAATTGTAGTTTATCTTGCAATATTACTATGTATTTATGGTTATTCATTTGTGTTGGTTGTACATATTTGTGAGATGCTTATAGATTTTACCATTATATTTCTAATAAATTTATACGTCATTGTGCTAATTTCCTTACACCGTTGAAATGATTGACAAAATTATAATTTATGAATGTTGGTTATTAGAGTATTCATCTATGTTACAATCTATGTTGTCTTTATTAATTTATCATATAATAATGTATGTTGATTTGCATTTTTTCTCATTTCACTTAATTTGTTATTCACATGCACGTTGACAGTGAAATTGGTGCCTTTTTTATTATTGCGCTCCTTTTTGGGTTTATTATGCCTTAGTTTTTTTTTTCTTTTTTTTTTTCGAAATGAAGAAATCAAATTCCGTATTGTTTATTAGCCATTTCCCCCCCTCCTTTTTTGTCCGAAATGAAGACGTCAAATTCAATATTGTTTATTTATCTATTATAGGACTCCTATAAAAAAAATACGCCGGAGAAAATTATTCATTTCATGTGCCCTTATACTCTATTATTTTATTTTTAGGAACGATCTTTGTTCCATTGGACCTCGGAGGGCCAACAAAAAAGTGTCCTTATTGTGATGCACAAATGTGGGAAAGTGAGTGCTTGAAAAAGATATCAATGAAAAAACAATTGATATTTTCAATATGTTGTAAACAAGGAAAAATCAATTTGGCGCCGCTCAAGAAGACACCAAAGTACCTAAACTTTTTACTTGGTACTAGATCAAGAAAAATTGGGAAAAAATTTCGACAAAATATAAGAGCTTTTAACTTGATGTTCCAATTTACTTCGATAGGTGCCAAGATTGACAATTCTATTAATACAAAGAAAGGGCCCTATGTGTTTAAAATCAGTGGACAAAATTATCACCGGTTAGGGAGTTTGCTACCACGGGATGACAATGCTCCAAAATTTGCGCAGTTGTACATATATGACACTGAGCATGAAATTCAAAATCGAGTATCTTCTCTTGGTGAAAATCTTGATTCGATTACAATACATAAAGAAATAATAAGGAATCTGATTAAAATGTTTGACAAAGTTAATGTCATTGTCAGATCATTTAGGATGGCTAGAGAAAAGTACGAAGAAAATCTTGCGGGAGAATTTCGATTAAGACTCATAGGCGCTAGACAACAGGATGGTCTTTGTTACTATGCTCCAATTGCCTCTGAGATTGCCGCACTGATTGTTGATGAAACACCCGAAGCAAATGACACTCGAGACATTATTGTGCAACATAGGGATCATTCTTTGTCAAGAATTAGCGAGCTTCATCCATTGTATATGGCTATGCAATATCCTCTTCTATTTTCATACGGAGAAGATGGCTATCATTTGAACATTTCATACCATAGTACTAATCATTCCTCTGTTACAAAAAGGCAAAAGTCGAATTTGAAAGAATTTTATTCGTATCGTCTACAACAAAAACATGTTGATGGAAAAACACTCCTTAGAGGTGGGCGTTTGTTCCAACAATACATAGTTGATGCATACACAGCCATTGAATCCTCCTGGTTGAGGTGGATTTATAAAAATCAAAAAGATATTAGATCTGATGTACTCTAAGGCTTGAGAGATGCAGTAGCTCAAGAAAATGTCTTGGCCAACTCTGTAGGAAAAAGAATAATTTTGCCCGCAACATTCACATTAGGGCCTAGGTACATGGTTCAACATTATCAGGATGCAATGGCAATTTGCAGAACATATGCCTCCCCGACCTATTTATCACATTTACTTGCAATGCTAAATGGCCTGAGATACAAATTGTTGTCTCTTCATTTCCTACACAAAAACCAGATGAAAGACCAAATTTCATTGCTAGGCTTTTCAAAATAAAATTAGAACATTTATTGACTAACATAGTAAAGAAAGATCATTTTGGACAAACAAAAGCTGGTACATATTGCTCTCATGCATGTTGTCCATTTGTTGCATTTGCAAAATTATGCTAGCATGTTATATTTCTTTATGGTAATCATCCTTAAAATATGTTGTCATTTCTTTTCAGCATTTATTCTATTATATTGTGCATTGCTTCTTTCTTAACTGCAGCACAAATCATTATACAATCTTTACAATCTTCAGACAAGTTGAGACAGGTATGCACATGTTTGTTGTGTTTTCATGAAATTATAAATAAATGACTTCATTTCTTATGCTTATTTTTGTTATTCATTCTTCGAAATGCTAATAATTTATTACCTATTATGCATATTTAAAAGCATGCAACGAAATTCTGCACTCAATAACGTTAGATTATTTTATTTTTAAAATCAAACAAATTATGCATTCAGCTTATTTTTAATTTGCATTGAGCACGATATATAAGTTTTATCGTTTTCTTAACTACATATCTATAATTTATATTGTGTCTTGACTCCTGCATCGAACCAACTTGGTGTCATTGTTAATTGTTAAATAAAGACATATTATTGTTCTATGTGATGATATTTTGGAGAATTCTTTCTTTAATAATTGATCTATTTAATTGACTGTTGGCACTGTGTCCTCAAACACAAACTTAATTTTGTATTTTTTTTGTTAAATTCTACGTAAATATACTTAATGTGAAAATATGGTCATTCTGTTTAAAACATCTTCTTCTTCTTTTTTCACATGTTTTTCTCTCTATTCTTTTCTAGCCACATTGCATTATAATTATGCTTACTTTATTATTAGATTTGAATTTTTTTTCTTCCACAATAATTTCTTTCTATATTTTTTTAAATGATTACATCGTCTAACAATTATGATTAAATTCCTATCAGATATTTGTGCAACCCTTGACTTATTAACGCATTCTTTGTTTAATATATCTACGAAAAGAAATGCAATGAAACTCACTTTTTATCTTAGCATGTGTGATCTTGATAAAATACAATCAAATGAATCTTTTCTCATGTTTTATATTTACCATTCGTAATTGTTAAACATTTGCATTCATTGTTTCTTTGGTGCACTGGTTCATGTTAGTAAACTTTATTTTAATTTCCCGTCTATATAAGCTGTTTTATATCAATCTATATGACAAACTTTGTGGTTTCTCTCGAACACAACCTTTAATGCCATGAGCTCTTTTTTTATGTTACATTAAGTAATTGTATCGATATTTTTGATCATCCATCCCATTTGGCTAAATATGTTTGAAACAGAACGTGTATGCGTAATATGCCCATCAAATTAACTTCTATGATACGTTTTATGATGTATGCACATAGCAATGCATGGTTGAGCAAATGCACTTTGCACGTTTCATAATGGCGAGCCATTTTATAATTTAGATTAGATTTAAATCTATTTGGTAATTAACATGAAAGGTTAATTCTATTCAACATGCACGGTTCTTTTTTGTGTCAAACATTCCTCAATTTTCTTTTTATATTCAATCATCTGCTCATGTATCTGACTTTCATAATTACTTGGACATGACAATTATATTCAAATGTTGCTTCATGTTGAATTATTTTTCATCTTCTATACATTATGTTTGAATTTATTATTATAACAAATTTTATTTTTGTATTCATATAATAACGATGATCATCGTTTGTCTTCTTTGACAGTTATGCACACAATTGAATTTCAAAAAAGAGGTCTTTCGTATGCCCACATATTGCTTTGGCTTAGACACTCACTGAAAGATATTCTTATGTCTGATATTGACAAGATTATTAGTGCTCAAATACTAGATGCTGAGCTTGATTCTGTTGGATATAAATCTGTTATGCAATTTATGGTGCATGGATCATGTAGCCAAATGAACATGATAGCTCCGTGTATGAAAAATGGCGCATGCAGCAAGCATTACCCAAAAGAATACCAGAACGAAATAAAAATCAATAAACATGGCTTTGCTTTGTACCAAAGAAAGCATCCAAATGATGGTGGAAGAATGCTTATTAGCCATGGGTTTGAACTTGACAACCGATTCATAGTTCCACACAATGTTGATCTCATAGTCAAATACCAGGCTCATATCAACGTTGAGCTATGCAATAAGAGTCAAAGTATTAAGTATCTTTTTAAGTACATCAACAAAGGGCCTGATAGAATTCGAGCGATCATTGAAAACTTCGACTCGGCTATGCAGCAAAGTAATTAAGGAGGACAAATTTTATATGATGAAATTAAAGTATATCTTGATTGCCGATTTTTGACAGCATTTGAGTCAGCATGGAGGATATACAGATATGACATACATTCTAGGGACCCGTCGGTTGAGAGATTAACCGTGAATTTGCCTAATCAACAAGTCATTACATTCCCCGAAAATCAAACGATCAGGAAAATATTACAAAGGCCAGGAATTACAAAAACTACCCTCACTGAATGGTTCATATGTAATCAAACCAATCCAAAAGCTAGGACATTGACTTATGTTGAATTTCCTACGAAGTGGGTTTGGAACCAACGAGACAAAATGTGGAAAATAAGGAAAAAAGGCAGAGTAATTGGCAGGATTATCTATATCCATCCATCGGCTTGAGAGATTTTTCACTTGCGAATGCTGTTGAATATTGTCAAAGGTGCATCATTCTTTGAAAATATACGAATAATTAATAATAATTGTCACAAAACTTTTAGAGAAGCATGTGATGCACTTGGTCTTTTGGGTAACGACAAAGAATGACATCTCACAATGAAAGAAGCAATTATATGGGCTTCACCTTCTCAATTGAGACAATTGTTTGTCATGCTAATTGTCTTCTGCAATGTTTCCAATCCCTTGGCATTATGGAATTGCTTTTGGAAATTTATGTCAGAAGACGTCAGTTACAAAATCAAAGAAGCTTTGCGTCTATTTTCTTATGAACTTCCAAAAATGCAACTCAAGAATTATACATTAATAGAATTAGAAAAGATTTTGAGTAATTGCTCGACAACACTCTCTGCTTTTGATTTGCCAACACCTGAATCCAGTGTCATTCCTCACTTTCAAAATCGACTACTTGCAGAAGAACTTGACTACAATATTGTTCAATTAGAACAACAATATCTAAACTTGCTATCAACGCTCAATGTTGAACAAAAAGAAATCCATGATGCAGTCGTTGATAGTGTAATGACAAATTCAGGTAAATTTTTCTTTGTTTATGGCCATGGAGGAACCGGAAAGACTCACCTTTGGACTACTATAATCTCTGGCATCAGAAGCAAAAGTTTAATAGTATTAGCAGTTGCATCATCTGGAATTGCATCATTACTTTTGCCAGGAGGACGAACTGCTCACTCAAGATTTAAAATTCTTCTAAACATTGATGACAATTCAACATGTCAGATCAAACAAAAAACTCAATTGGCTGAGCTCATTCAAACAACGACACTGATTGTTTGGGATGAGGCACCGATGAATCATTGGCACTGCTTTGAAGCACTTAATCGAACTCTACAAGATTTAATGTCTTCAAAAGAGTCTTCGGCAAAAACAAGCTATTTGGAGGGAAAACATTGATATTGGCCGGCGATTTCTGTCAAATCTTACATGTCATTGAAAATGACACTAAGTCTGATATAATTGATGCTTGCATTACAAAATCTCCTTTATGGAAACACTGTCATCTCTTCAAATTGGAAACCAATATGAGATTGCAACGAATAGGAATGACACAGATTGAAAGACAAGAAATTGCACAATTTGCAGCGTGGATTTTGAGTGTGGGTGATGGTTCTCCAAACTGTGGCACAACTCTTAATTCCCTTGACGAACAATGGATAAAAATTTCAAGTGATTTGCTACTTCCAAATTCTGATGATCCAATCAAATCTATCATTCTGGCAACATATGAAGATATGTCCAATCAGTATAGAAATATTAATTACTTTAAAGAACGAGCTATCATTGCTCCGACAAATGATGCAGTTGCCATCATAAATGAACAAGCCTTAGAATTATTGTCGGGCCAAGCCTCCACATTTTATAGTTTTGATTCAATTTGCAACTCGGCATGAGTTGTCTTGGATCATGAAAACTTATATCCGCCCGAATTTCTCAATTCGCTAAATTTCAATGGTGTCCCAAACCATTGCTTTGAATTAAAAATTGGCGCTCCTGTCATGCTAATTAGAAACATCAACCTATCATTCGGGCTTTGCAATGGTACAAGATTAGTTGTCACACAAATGACACACAAATTAATTCAAGCAGAAATTATGATCGGAACAAATATAGGTGAACGTGTATTGCTTTCCAGAATTATCTTCATTGTCAAGGACAAAAAATGGTCATTCATATTTAAAAGGCGACAATTCCCAATACACTTATCATTTGCCATGACGATATATAAAAGTCAAGGACAAAGTTTGCGCAATGTTGGCATTTACCTATATCAACCAGTTTTCACACATGGTCAACTATATGTTGCCATTTCTCGAGTTACAAGAAGATGTGGCCTAAAAATTTTGCTAGGATCGAACAAGAATGAAATTGATGATTTCACAAAAAAACATTGTGTTCAAGATAATCTTTGATGATCTAATTGTGTCATAATCATCTAAAATTATTTTGGTATGTTCTTGTCCTTACAATACTGCACTTGCAATAACTATTCCCTTCATTTATCAAACCTTATTTGCTTAATTGATATATTTTAGCATGGATTACATTTTCACTTATTGTTGCATTTGAGTATTTTATTTGGCAACTTGTGCCGCCATGAATTATTAGTATACTTCACAGTGTCGTTGAACTATGATCACCATCATTAAGAAGTGTTGTTTTACTTATTGCCATTTTTTATTTTGATCAGATCTTAAGTATAACACAAAGAAATGGCCAGAATACCAATATCAAAAGTGTGCCCAAATGTTGGAGAACAACTCATACAAGGAAGGGTAGTCAGACTTTGGAAATCAACAAACCCGTTTGAGAATGATGATTTAATTAGTTTGGATTGTGTTATAGTTGATGAACATGTATCATTATGTTATTTCAATAAATAATTTATAAATTATTCATGGAGTCAACTTCTTCTAATAAAGCTTATCGATCTTCTTCTATTACAAAACTAAACAGTTGAATTTTTTATCTTCCCTATAGTCTATTTAAAATTTGCTACATAATCGCATTTGCTTTTGTAGTTATTTATGCTTTTAATTATTTCCCCTAACCATTCATCATCTTCTCAGCAAAATGCGATCCACGCTACAGTCAACAAAAAATATGCTACCTTATTTATGAGCAAACTATGCGAAGGACGTGTTTACAATATTTCTAACTTCATTGTATCACCGCCAAAGATGAAATACAACGCTCTCTCTAGCACTTGGATGCTCATTTTTACACCGAATACTATGTTGCAATTGGTGCAGGACGACCAATGTTCTCCTGACATTCCCAACCAGTACTTTGAATTTGCAAATTTTGAAACAATTTAGCAAGGAAAGGCAATGATGAAATGTTGACAGGTTCTATTCATTTCGATTAATAATTAGACCAATATACACTTTTTCATTATATCATATTTGTGTGTATACATGTTTGGTTGTTTTTATACTATAACACTCATTGCATTATCACTCAGATGTTGTGGCCCGAGTGGCATCTATAAGCCCGGTGAGGACAATCAATGTGAAAAGGACGAGAATCAATTTGCCGAAATGTTAGAGTCATTTGTGACAGGTCATTCTATCCCTTACCATTTTTCTTTATTTACTTACTATCAAAGTCTGTCATCCTAATTCTTTTGTTTATACTCTTTTGTCATATAAAAAACCTTGCAATCATCACATGCATTAAAACATAGACTTTTATTTTTGGAAGAAAACAATAAAAATTATTATTGTTCTTCCAATTATTTTAATAATTTTATAAGTTCCATTTATTCAAATTTGCATTTGCGGCCAATTTGCATTCGCTGCACATGGAAGTTGAAAAGGGCCGCAAGCGTTGCTGCCATTTCTTTCTTTTTTATTCTTTTATAAGTTTTTTTATTCAATATATTTTACGTTTAAATTTTTATATATCTTTATTATGCCATTTTTATTATGTTTTTTTTGCTTTAAAGAAAAGAGGGCATTTTTTCTTTAATTTTTTTCTCTTACAATTATTTTAAGTTATTGTAATTAATTATCCATTTATGTGCATCATTCCTCGACTCCAATAGTTGTGCTTTATATTTCTCTTCTAAATATAATATTGGTGTCTCTATTAAGCTTATGGATTATATTAGTGTGATGTTTTTGGTCTTATTTATAATGATTACATTTGAAGAAAAAAAATTGGTTAGAAAAACTATGCTCTATAAATGATTGCGGTGCATACTTGATTATTTTTATTAATATATACATTAATGTATCTGCATCATTTTTTTTAGTATTTTTGTGTTATTTTATTTTCACAACATGTTCAATATGTCAATCAAAACTGCAACATGAACCAAGAAACGTCATATGAGAGTTGTTCACTTAATTTACGCTATATTTTACTTTCTCTAACTTCGAACTCGTCGCTCATTGCACATTTATAAATTTATACATTAGCAATATATTTCAACAAATGATGATTGATGGGCATGATCCTTCTCCAATTGTATCCTATTGCATGAATTTCTAATTTCTTATAATACTCTAACATTTGCATATTCAAATTACTTCATCTAATGAAAACAAGATTAACTTATTTCATTTTTAACAATGCTTGCTCGCTATTTCATTGTAGGATGAATGAAATCGATGTTACGTTATGGGGCGAGTTTGTCGATACAATGAATGACTCTCATATCAGTAAATCAATCACTATTATACTTGCTGGAATGATCGTGAAGTCCTATCAAGGTAGTTAAATATGCCTATTGGTCTCATCCATTTCTAAATTGATATCTACTTTTTTTATTTTCTCTAAATTTTTTTTTCTATTACAAGCATCGCAACATTATCAACGACATCGGCGTCTTTAATCAAAATTAATCCTAATTTATTAGGGTTTGAGAAATTGTCTAAAAGGTAATATTTTTTGCGTTTTGTTGTCAAAGCATGATATATTGCTATACTTTTCAGTGGCAAACTTTGCATTACACATTTAACTACTTATTTAGAATAGATGATATGTAACATTAACTCTCATGATAATTTATATTATGTACTATTTGTAGTTTCTTGACAGAGTCACAATCGATGATCTTAGCAACTTCAACATCTTCTCAAACATTACAAGTCTCTCAAGCCAACAAGCCCCTCGGTTAACAATTGCACAACTGCTAGATACAACATATCACTGACGCTCTGTAAGTATCATAATTAAATAAACATATGATAGCCTAATTCGACAAATAATTAATTGTCATTGCATTACATTTTGTGCAGAACAAAAAAATTGTATGTGAAGTGAAGATAGTGAACATTGACGAAAAGGCTGGGTGGTTCTATGACTCGTGCGACATATGTCACTCTGAACTCCGACACTATGCAAATAGGTATTGGTGCAACGGTGAAAATTGCAAAAAATGGACTCAAACACCGACGTCATGGTAAGCTTGCTCATCATTAGAATAAATACTTCATATGATATAAATTGTCGCATCATTAAATGCTTTCATTGCATGAAAAAATAGCTACTCTCACACATCATAATTTTGTGTCTCCCAAGGAATGCAGCTCCTATTAGACTAGAATGGTAGTGTCATGGTGAATTCTTGTGTTCGTATAACATATTAATATAATATTAAATTATTGCATCGTATATATAAAGATAAACTATCTCTTGCTTGCACTATGATTATGCAATTCTTCATAGACTAAAATCTTACTCCTTTCTCATATTACACTTTTTATATCTCAACACAAAATAGTATATGATTACGGATCTTATGTACAAATCTACAACTGTACATGTGCTTTTAGTTGACTGTCAATCAACACTCGCTGGACTTTTTATATTGGTTTTAGTGCAGTTAACATTTCTCTAGATGAATCCAATCCACTATTCACTTCTTTACTTTGCTTTGCATTTTTTGATGTTTATACAACTATCTCATATTATACCCATGTTTACACTTGATCTAACGCAAAGGAAATTACGAATCGATTAGATTTATGCTCAAATTGTAATGTGCACAATTTCGTTT
The DNA here is from genome assembly GCA_034359265.1 of Canna indica. Lineage (NCBI taxonomy): Eukaryota > Viridiplantae > Streptophyta > Magnoliopsida > Zingiberales > Cannaceae > Canna > Canna indica. The sequence continues at coordinate 3,946,174 of CP136891.1, forward strand.
CTAATTTGAAAAGAAACCCAACCTCTACGTATATAACACTGCTCGAATTGTATTTTCGATATTATATATTCAAACTTCTTCTGCAATCCTTATTTTTTCTACTTGCACTATTTTATTAACTTGATTGAAACAATTTGCATATGTTGTGCCTTCTCGAACATTAAACTTTATATATTCGTGTAGGTTTCGACTCTCAATAATTGTCCAAGATGAAACAGGAACTGCAGAGTTTGTAATGACGGGAAATATAGTTCAAGACTTGATTGGAGAGATGATTAAACAATTATTAGCAATATCTGACACAAGGCCCGACAAACTACCACAAAAAATTATACTTCTCATTGGAACAACACATCTATTTCATGTCCCATATGCTCAAAACACACAAACAAGCACTCCAAGGTTCAAAGTTACTACAACAATTCTCAAGCATGGTAGCTGCCAACCTACTCTTGCATTGCATGCCTCATCAACTACTCAATCAGAAACTCCACCAAATGTATCGAAAAGTGCAACGTTGCCACATCGTGACTTGCTTCTAACATCTCCAGATGAATTCAAGCAGCTACATCAAGTGCAAAAAGAGTTATTTGCTGAAGAAAACCCAAACAAAAAATTAAAGATCACGTTAGTATTCTTCATTTTAACTTTTTCAAGACATTTACTTATTGCATTTCATTCATTTACCAATTATAAAATTTGAACTATAATAATCCAGTTCGGGATCGGATGAAATAGAAGGAGATTTGTCGCACATCAAACAGAAACATGCAGGCAAAAAATGATTTGCACAAGCTTTCAGGTAAAACTAAAACTACAAGTTGCCGAGTAGATTATTTGCAAACACAAGAATAATATTTTGCTTATCAAAGTTTCCATCGTTATTTAAAAATTGAAACCAAGTGTACTATTTGCCTCAGATTCAAGCAACACACCTACTTTCGCTTTTCGAAAGCAGCAAGCATGTCATATACATTATGAATATCATCTAATTGCATATTTTATCCATTTTGAGCCAATGTAAATATTTTAATGCAGTTTGCAAGTCTTGCATATTTTGAATTATGTCTTCAACAACTTTTTTTGTTAGCTTGCTGACTTTGTCATCCAATCATGTTTATATTTCAGGATACTACTTTAATACAAGTGTATATATCTGTTTGACTCACAGCTACCTATTTTGACATGCATAATATATTATCTACTCGGAAATTATTTTTTGAATTATCATGCACCAATTTAAATTGACTGATGGATGTTGTCATAGATAATACAAGCATCTTGCACTCTTTTTATTTATCCATATATTTAGGCTCTTGCTATTTGAAAGTATGAGATAAATGAGAGAACTTAAATTTCCACTTTACTATCAAAATTCGTTTATCCAAAGCTCAATTAATAGATCATATATGCATGCATACTTTCTTCAATATATATTAAGCACAGAACTAATTTGTTTGCATCCCCAATTTCTTCAATGAATCCATCAAGAAATCGATCAATTTTTTTTCCAATATCACAAGTTTGCTTAAAATTATATGTAAGCCCGACTCATCAAGCGGGCATTTTGCTAGTGAAAATGAAACAAGAAACTGGGCCAAACAGATAGGCCATTGGTGACCTAGGAGAGAAACTCGGTGGCCTAGGAAAGAAGCTTGACTGTTGAGAAGAGTGAGCAACATTGGCATGGACATTAACAATTTCAAAAGTAGACTTTTTGTATTTTTCTATTCGTTCCTCCTGGGCATTAATAAAGCTTCAATTTCTCCAACACTGTATGAATCTTTTCTGAACATAATAGAAGTTATGAATCCATCGTAGTCAACACTTAATCCATCAAATATATATAGCTTCAATATGATGTACAGTGGAGATAGGATGACCAATTACGCAGTAGAGATAGGAGGACCAATTACAGTGTATCCACTATCTTTTTAATATCTAACAGGTAAACAGTTAAGAGTGCTCCTTTCTTAACATTTCTAAGCTAAGTTATGAGTTATTTTACTTATGCTTTAGTTTGTGAAGCAAAAAACCTTTTAAACACTACCAAACTTGATATGAAAAATCACGGTCCACCATTCGAGTGCTTAATGTTTCTCCCATGGATGAAAGGAGCCATGCGAGAACAATTGATCTTGTTGTTCCCAATCGATAAAATCTTCATTGATTTGATCTAATTCTTCATCTTCTTATGAATTAAATTTTGGTGAAGTCCATCAATGTATTTTGAAGTCTGTACCCACTAATAGCAGCAAGTGCTTGCTGTCTCCCTGCTAAGAAATTTGTCTCTTCAAGCTTAATTGAAATAGGAGTAGTAAAGCTTTGAATATTAAACCTTGTAGAAGATTGCATTTGAGCACAGACCAGATGAAATCACTTGATTATGCTAGATTGAGTTCTTGTAGGTGATGAGAGGAAGACCACATCTCTTTTCTTCGTGACTGATTTCAGTGAAGATGAACTGCGCACATGCGGAGAGATAACGGGCGAACCTTCCGGCAAGATCTCCTGGAATACTTGGTAATGGCCGAATTAGATCTGGAAAACTGATCCGATGGAAACACTTGCTTATTCTGAATCTTGAGCTTGTAGATGATGAGAAGAAGATAGATCCCTTCTTTGATCTTCGTTCTCTGCCACCGACGCCAAAGGGGCAGAAGTCCCGTGTGATCTCACTCCCGATCTGAGCTAATTTGATACACACTTTACCCCTTTTTGGTTAAAATTATATATATATATATATATATATATATATATATATATATATAATTAATTTATAAAAAACTAAATAATAAAATTGAGGAGTTAGAATCTAAAAAATATATTTTTAAATTTTTTTAATTCATTAAAAAATTTTACACAAAGTTATAAAACTAAATTTAAATTAAAAATTATAAAATATTTTGATGAAAAATATTTTTTTGAACCACAACACATCTTTTGTATTTTTTAAAAAATATTTTATTAATTAAAATTATTATTTTTTAATTATAAAATTATTACATTAGAATCTTTCGCCCAAAGTCTATAAAATTAAATTTAAAATAAAAATATTAAAATATTTTTTATCCAAAATATTTTAATAGACTCTAGCACATTTTTTATATCACATATATTTTTTAATTATTTTATTGATAATTTTATTATTATGCGATATAAAAGATGAATAATAATAAAGTTCTGACTTGCTCGAGTTTACTTATTTAAGGTATAGATTGAGGAGAAGAATTCCATCATCTACAAAATGCGAGCAATTTACGTATTTAGAAAAATTATGAAACTTGGATATTTTGGAAACTCATACAACGAGGGGTCTTCAAAAAGTATATTTTTTAGTCCACCCGTTGACTCGCAGTTAAATTTGGAATTTTTTGCGCATAAAGAAATCGAAAAACTATTTTATTTTCACATATAGAAACATTTCCCTGAGATGACCTGCGACCGATCATATCCCCTAACAAACCATCGCTCTGACCTGCGACTGAGTGGGCTAAACCGGCCCAGACCGGTAGATCCCTCGTGCACAGGACTCGCAGTATTGCACAGTAGTACACAGCCAACCGCAACAAACCTAGCCGCGATCTCCGACATAACCACAACGCTGCGTCAGTAGAAGAAGGATACCCCCCCCCTCACGCAGCTGGAAATGCCCAAAATACCACCAACCCTATCACATTCCGGATGCCACGTAGGCGATGAGGAAGGGGCTTTTATGGTAATAAAAAAGCAGTTACAGAGCCCGGCCTTGGCCTTCTTCTTTCTTTGGTACTGCACAAAAGAGACGCGTTCCGCTGCGGCGTCCACATCTTTTTTGAGTTTTAACCCCCAAGATTTTGCCAAATTCTCTGAGAGCTCCTCCAACTCTGGTTTGGACTCCAAAGTACATAGACTCTGCGTTCAGTCCTCGTCTCCCCTCTTCTTTTATATATATACGCGTATCCCTCTCTCTTTCTCTCCATGTCGCCATTCCTCCCTTTGCCCAGTAGAAGACGACGACGGGGGCCCCTCAAAACCCTAGAGGTCGGATCCGAGGGTGCGGTGCTGATTCTTTCCTTTTCTTTATTATTTTCTTTCACTTCGTGGATGTTTAATTCTTGGTTTGCTCTATATGTGCTTATGGATCGATTTTGAGGTCCAATTCTAGCCATAAATTCTTGACCTAGATTTAGGGTTTTGTTGCTTCTAAATTATTTCATCTGGATTTGGAGTTGTGCTCGTTCGTGAAACGCAAAAGATGGATTTTTTCGTGTGGAGGGAACCGAGTATATAGTTCTTTCCTTGAATTCTAGGTTAGGGGAGCGTCTGAGGCATGGACGACTATGTGGGGATACCGGAGGACCTCAGGTGCAAGAGATCAGACGGGAAGCAGTGGAGGTGCAGCGCGCTGTCCATGCCGGATAAGACTGTTTGCGAGAAGCACTACATCCAAGCAAAAAGGCGGGCGGCGAACTCTGCTCTTCGGGCTAGCGAGAGGAAAGCAAGGCGCAAGTCACTTGATGACGCTGATATATACTTGGAGAGCAGGACTAAGGATCCCGAGATGTCGAGGTCTGTGTCTCCAATGAATGTTGGCGGGACAGAGTTGGCATCAGTGAACAGGTTCAAGGAAAAGGCGCCCAGGGGTCAGGGCTTCTACTCCCGTGAGATGGCAAGGGGTTTTTCAGCTGTTGGTGTCCCTGGACGACCTATCCAGGAGGTACAGCGAAATGCAGTTTATGTTGAGGAAAATCATGTTAGGTCAGTATACAGGACAACTCCATTGAATAGAGAGGCAAACAACTTCAGTGGTAGTGGTCGAGGGGTGAGTAAGGTTCCACTTTTTTTTCCCACTTTGTAGTCAATTTTCTAAAAAATCTGGATTTTGTACCTGGTCTTATAGGAATATTCTGGGAAAAGTTCTGGTTCCTCTGGTGAGATGGATGAACTAATTTGTCACTATTGCCGGAGGAATGACCGAGCAAGTGTTGTTTGGTGCATTAGTTGTGATAGAAGAGGATACTGTAATGATTGCATATCAAGATGGTATTAGTATGATAGTGCCTCTGCTCTATGTTAAAATTAGTGCTCCCTATTTGATGGAAATTTAACTGCTTTATGATGTGTGGCAAACATCAGGTATGCTGACATCCCAGTGGAGGACATCCGTCAGGTTTGCCCAGCATGTCGTGGAATTTGTAATTGTAGAGCTTGCTTGCAGGCAGACAATCTAGTTAAGGTTGCCTTTCCCCCCATTTGAAATTGCAAATTATATGGTTCCATTAAATACTTTATTCTTTTATCGGGTGTGTATTTTCACTAAATTTCTATCATTGTTTTCAGGCTAAGATACATGAGATTGCTGCAATAGATAAGTTGAGATATCTTCATAGCCTTTTGAAATATGTCCTTCCTGTGCTTAAGCAGATCTATGCAGAGCAGTGCTTTGAGATAGGAGTTGAAACAAGAACATATGGTACTGTTTGTTATTGTTGTACCTTAATACGATCTGCTGCAGTGTTTCTAGTACTATTTGCTTTGTCCTCTATCTTTTCCATAGTAATTATAGTATGCTATGTTTCAGGGCCTACAGCTGATATTCCAAGGGCAAAGATAGATGCTGATGAGCAGATGTGCTGGTACTTTCCACTAAAGAAATTTATTTTCCTCTTTTTTTTGTCAATTGAAGTGCTAGCACATTTTCAATCATGTTTTTACAGGACTTAAGCAATAATTAATTCCATTATTGGTGCAGTGATTTATGCAAAGTGCCTATTCTTGATTATCACCGTCATTGTGCAAACTGCTCATATGATTTATGTCTCATCTGCTGTCGGGATATTCGACGGACATCTTCGGTTGCCTTTGAAGGTGAATGCCTTGATGGTTGGTCTTCTGAAGAAAGAAAAGCTGTTAATACCGAGGCCACATGTCCAGAATCATCTGAAAATAGTGCTAATGATGAATCTAAAATTAACTTTTCCCATCAATTTCCCAACTGGAAAGCAAACACCGATGGCACCATCATTTGTGGACCTTCTGAGGCAGGTGGTTGTGGCTCCTCAAAATTATTTTTAAGACGTATTTTCAAGATAAACTGGGTTGCAAAGCTGGTCAAAAGCACTGAGGAAATGGTTAGTGGATGCATTACTCGTGATGTGGCTTTGCCTATATGTCCTTGTGAGGTGAATATCACTTCTGAATTAAGTGGGTTAAATAAGGTCACTCGTCGCCAGTGCTCCAAGAGAGACGGTAGCAATGATAATTTCTTGTACTTCCCCGTTGCACGGGATTTAAAACATGAAGGAATTAATCATTTTCATGGACATTGGATTAAGGGTGAACCAGTTGTTGTCAGAGATACATTTGAGTGTCATTTGGCTTCTAGCTGGGATCCATCCGCTATCTTTAGAGGCATTCAAGAGGCAATAGATGAGAGAATGGATGAGAGTATAAAGGTGAAAGCCTTCAGTTGTTATAAACTGTCAGAGGTATGTTGTCTTTTGCAGCGATTCTGATTGTTGGTTTGATCTGAAGGTTGAAATAATGATAGTTACAGTTCCGTTGAGATAACTTGAGCTTCTACAATTACCATTTTAGTTTGTAGAAATTGGAAGAGTTCTTGCTAACAATGATCTAGTTACACTTATTGTCTATTTGTTGTATTTGGGAAAGTTTGTCTAGTTCCGTTACACATGTTAAGCACAATCAAAACAATTATTGCAGCTTATTTCAGATTGCTCCTTTTATTTGAATTTCTCCAATTTATCATGCCAACAAAAACTTATTGTTTGGTGAATGTACTACTGTACATTTATTTCTTCCCTTTTAAAATAGAGTCTAGTACGTAGCAACATTCATGGGATTTATGGATCTTCCATGAACAATCATGCCGTCATCAAGCTGAATGAGTGAATGTTGAAACTCACATGTTATTGCTAAATTAATAGACATGTCGCATATTTTAATGTAGACATTAAAATATTGATTAATTCAGAGGGATACTACAAGGTCATTAGTTGGTTTATATAACTTCAGAAAATATCTACGAGATGCAGATAGCCTAAATTTTCTAGGTTGTGATAGTCAATTTGCCTGATCTTCATTGGACTGGCCATAGTCTTCTCTATCAGTTGACAACTTGAAAGTACTTTTTCCTGATCATCCTTAATGGTGGTTCTAGGCTGATTAGCATTGCTAGTAGAAATTTGTCTGAAGAAAATGTAGGAGCAAGCGTGTTGATGTATTGATTTCCTCCTATTTAACTTACTCTGATATGTATGAATAGTAATTAATTATCGATGTCTTTTTTTTTTATTCTAATTTGAACTTTCCAAGTAGCCAACACTTAGATAAGCACAAAGTGAACTCTAACATGTTTCTTGTCATTCTTTCAAGTGCATTGAAGGGAATAAAATTAAGTCAAAGAGATCAGTATTGGGAAGTACATGAAAATACCATCTATATCAATTGTACCATGCGGTACTAGTCTTGTACTTGCAGTACAGGCACTGTACTGCTTGGTATAAGGCCTACACCACTTGAGACATGCCCAACTGTTATCGATCCAGCCATTGGACTTTCTTTTTTGAAATTGAGGAGCTATTCTGGGTGTTTTCAGCCTATATAAAGGTCTCAAACCCCCATTATAGTTTGTTATTAACTATGTTTTATTATGCATGTTTCAACCATTTCAATCAAATTCTTTATGAAAAAAAACAAAGTCTATAGTGTGAAATGTAAAAATAAAATAATATAAATACCGGATATAATCCAATTTGTATTGGATTGTACCACGTAAGTACGCTTATGTTTATACTAGTACCGGCCATTCATCACATTGATAACGTACCAGATCTTAAGCTTTTCTTCTTCCCACGAAGACCTAACTTGTGTTTCCAAATAGAAAGACGGAAGACTCTTTCCAAATAATTTTGATTATGAGTCTTGTAGACTTGTTGCAGCTCAAATAATTCTCTTTTGCTGTTAATTGAAGTTTTTTGTAAGTTAATTAGTCTGAAAATCTAAAGTCTGAACCCAATTCATGCTCAGTACTTGATTCCAAATCTGAAATCCTAGCTGTCATGACCTTTCTTTAAGGATTTAACATAGCCAACCTAACCCAATTTCTTATTGGACTTAATTTTACTCAAATATTCATCTGTTTGAATTTGGATGAGATTGGATCACCTAAAATGATAGACTGACTCAGTTTTCTGCCTTAGTATAACAGTTTATTATATTTGTTACGAGTAACCAGCAAAGTAAAGTTTTATTGTACTCCTACTGTGATTGTCCTAATGTTTCTTATTATTCGAATGGGTTTATCTTTCAGTGAAACCATTTACTTCCTTTTCTTTTGAATTCTTACCTATCAAGTTACTAATAGACTGATCCAGCATGTTGCCTCGGTATAACTCTATAATTAATTTGTTATATGTAGCCTAAAATCTTCCATATGTCATTATCATGTTTTCAGTCAAATGAAGTTCACTCATGATTTTACATAAAGCTTATGTTTTTCATAATATATTTCTATGTTGGAAAGTCGACTTTGTGTTTCTTCTGTTTGTTGATATGATCTAGCAGGTTGAAGTTCATCTAGATCAGTTCATCAAAGGATATTCAGAGTGTATGCTTGATAATGGCCAACTTGAAATGCTAAAAATAAAGGACTGGCCAACTCCTATTGCTTTAGAAGAGTTCATATTATGTCAACGACCAGAATTTCTTGTTAATTTCCCATTTGTTGAATTTATTCATTATAAATGGGGTATTCTGAACCTTGCTGCAAAGTTGCCACATGATACGATGCAGAATGAAGTAGGGCCCAAACTTGTCATTTCTTATGGTACACACAGAGAGCTTGATAAAGGGAGTCCTGTCTCCAATCTTCAAGTTAATATGGGCGATATGGTAGGTAAATCATTTTTTCCCGCTTTTCAAAATTCATTTCTGTATTGAAGGGAATATCACTTGTTCAATTATCTTCTTTTCTTGAATATCATCATTAATTTTTGTCAGTTTACTCCTTATGATTGATTACACGATCTGTTTATTTTTTGTGCTGGTTAGATACTAGAGCATGCTTTACTTGCTTTTCTGTCTGATGCTTTGTTTCCTTTGTAGATTTTGTGTATCTGTGAATTTCAGTGATTTTTGGCAATGGCCTGCATCATTCCAAGGTGGTATTGGCATGGACTGTCTTGCCAAAGGCATGTAATTCCACCATGATGTGCAATGTCTGCTTGTGCAGTAGGGCATTGATCATTGTGTCTTGTAGCATATCAGTAAGACAGTAACAACTAACAAGAATGAGTTGATGTTTGAAACTTGTTATGTTGGATGGATATTGAGCTAATAATTAATATATGTTAGTAATCCTCCCTTGTTTTTGTGATGGTTTTGGAGACTCTTGCAGGAGTGGCTTGTTGTATCTAGTCTGCTAAATGTAGATTTAGGCTTTTGTAGGATTTCATAGCTTGAGACCTTGTTAAAGTTGTTCCCTTAAGACCTTGTTAACCTATTGGTTTGCAGGCTGTGTATATCAATTATTGGATCTACAGGTTCCATACTGGCAGGAGCTCACTAGATCATCTGTTTCTTTATTTGTAGTCTTATATATATCCAAAATCAGATGCATTAGTGACCTGTATTAATCATGATATGCCATCTTATCTTTGAATTTCATTCTGTCTTTGATTTTACTTAAATTTGTCGTGCAAAAGACAAAGGATGAAATTTAAAGGCTATATTGACTGATTTTAAAGATAGATTATTCAAGTTAAATTCCAACTGCAAAAGAAATTGCAACTTACATATTTATTAGAAAGTGAAAAAAGAAGATATTAACAGAATTGATCTACATCTCCTTGGGATGCTCCAACTGGCGAAGAAAAGTAAATATCAAAGCATGATGTTGCTTGAGATGGAGAGACCAAATTTTAGCCCCTAACATATGTTCATGATAAATAAGATTGACCCTATATGTCTAAGCCTGCCATCATATAATAATGCAGGTTCATTACAGAAAGCTACGAATATTTAAATATTCACTCGTGAATCTAGTGCCAAATTGTATTTTGATAAAACATTTCTTGGATTGAGTTGAAAAACTTATAAATTTTTTTACTCACTTTGGTTAGCCCCTAATAGCAACATTACTGTATCTATGTTTGTTAGCTTATGTTTATACGAGGGCGCTTCTCAATTATTCTCAGCCTATGAAACAAATGTTTGGGAGACATGGTAATTCAAATTGGTGTTATGAAGATTAATTTCACATTTTCACTGATTTTCTCTCACCATCTTAGCTTGGACTTTTTGCATCGATTTTGGTCTAAAGAACCCTTGCTGGTTTTGTTGATGTAGAACTCTACAGTGTCCTCACAAGAACCATACACTGGTTTTGAAGTATCAATATCAATTACCAATATTGGTCATGGGTCTGACCAGTATGGTTAACTGGTCACCAAGTGGTATATTTGAACTGTGCTATTTGATATTGATAGGTAAATCATAAAAAATGATGTATTGCCTTCCCAAGCATTTTTGTTACATCATTTGTGACCCTTTGGCGTGAGAAATACGGGCCACCCATATTAGGCAGTACAGAATGATAATGTAAACCAAAGACCATCCAGTTCCTAGAAGACTTAGATATTAGGTTTGACATGATTTATAGACCATAACTTGGAGATGAAATTTTTAGACATAGATATCAATTTAAAGAAAGAGAATGAGAAGTTCAGTTTGGGGAAGATAATTCCATCTTATGAAATTCTCTCTGAAACAGGGAAAGAGAATTTAGGATGCATCACCAATACGAATTAGAAGCAAAATAGTAACCTTTTTTTCTGACTTTGGATTTGAATTCTCAATTATATTTAGTACCCATTTTCACAAAGGATTGAGATTCTTATTTATTTGTTTACTTTGGTGTTGAAATTTCAGCATGTGTCTACTACATTAAGTCAAGCTAAGAATTTCATATTTCCAGAATTCTAGAGTTCTATTTTTTCAGGATTTGTATGATGCAGATTTTGGGTTTTAGAAGTCCTTTCTTTAGCCCCAAGACTAGGAAAAAGAAGGCAAACCTACAATTCCAACCTAACCCAGGTCTTGTCATGGCTACCCCCAGGACTTGTGGGCCAATGCAACCTCCACAATGCAGCCTTGGATGTGCAACAACTTGTTGGCCAAGCGAGCAGGAAATACATTTTTTGGTCAGTGGTATGAGAGGGGTTCCAATTTCATATCAACATCTTGTCTTGCTTGCATCAAGTTCGTTGACATCTGGCCCTTAGGGCCTTCTTGGTTGGATGGAACAGAGGCGGAATGGAATAGCTATTCCTCCTCTATTCGTATTCCATAGCTATTTCTATTCTGCATCTATTCGTGATGGGTGGGGGGAGGAAAGGAGCTTTTCCTTGACTATTCTTTATAACTTCTTACAATTTTATGTGTCAAGGTTCATCGAGATTACATAAGATAAATTACATAGTATATATATGTTGATACAATATTTTTAACAAATACAAAATATATAAATAATTTCAACTAATTTTAAACATATTATGTTATAATAATATCATATATGATATATTAGACTGTATAATAATATCATATAACATACAATAGTTTAAATTAAAATAAAAACATCCAAGCATATCAAACTATTACAATAATGTAATATATCTTATATTACTAATATATTGATTTTTATTTAATATATTAGCAATATATACTATTAATATTTTTAAGTTAATGTAAAATAATTGGGAAGAATAATAATATTAATATTTTAAATTAATGTTTTATTTTTAAATATTACTTTGCATAAATTTATATCTTTATTGTGTTATTATGAATTAGAATGAGTTATAACACAATTCATTATTTTGAGTACTATTTACTTTTGTGAAGAAGGATATTTTGGTTATTTTTTCTTTCTATTACTTATGCCAATTAAAGAAAGGAATGACTATTCCATTCATTTTCTATTCCTTATGTATCCGTATTCGTTGTCTATTCTATTCCATTCAACCAAATACCTTGTTATTCTTTTAACCATCATGTTCAATCATGTATTTTGGCAAGGTTGTTAGTCAAAGTATATTTACTCCTAGCTGGTACTGGAATAGTAGCAACTCATCCTAGATCTTATCCGTTTGGAGCTTGAAGATACTCAAATTCAGCTGATTCCAAATCATGGAGTATCAAAAGACTCAAACGAGAAATACTCCTTGGTGAAATCTTACAGTGAAACTTCAACCTGCCTCTGGTTGCCCAAGGCTAGGTGGTTAGCCAATGTGGTCTATCTTTGTCCCATTAAGCAACAAGGCTCTCCACTGTGGTGTTAGTCCTATATAAAATTTTTGTGAATGTGTAGCAAGGATACTGAGCGTGAGGATTTTGCACCTCTTTCAGTCATAATTCAGGTATTATATTCTTTTAGAATTCTTCTTTGAAGTTTCTATTTAAGTCTCTTCTATCTTCTCCTAGCTTTCCCCTCTGTCTATTATCTCTTTCATTCTATTCCTTCTTTCAATTGGAGAATACATTTATTCAAAGAAAGAAGGCAATGTGCAAAATATATTTCTAGCAATCTGCATAAAGCTCTCATCATATCAATTTGTTATGAGAAAGATAATGACCAGAAAGACCATCACACCTAGATGTCTGTCTGACCATCCAAGGGATATTCAAGCTCAAAGAAAGGACCTTTAGGAAGATGCTGACGCTGATGAATGATTTTGATGATCTTGATATCAGGCAGCAATGATTTGATTGGATCATGGATCCCTTAAATCTGGATGGAAGATTCATATAGGAGATGGTATGATGCATGCCATAGGAATATTGATAATTTTTTTCTTTTGCCATGCATATTTTCTTTTTATAAATACTATTAGTTTACTTGTTGAAGTGAGCTTGTGCAAGTTTCAAAAGAAAGCAACCTTGCTTATTTAATATTTATCTCTTGTTCAATGTCTATCTCATGCTGGGAAAAGGAAGAGGGATGCTCATTGCTAGGATGAGATTTTTGTCAAATCATATGTTGAACTAGTAGAGCTCAGTTTTGAGCTCAGTTTATGTAAAAAGATCCTCGCTTTTCACAAATAGTTGGAATGTTATTGTTTGTTTTTATTATTGATTTGTTTGTTTGGTACTTGTGTTCTTCCTTGGAAATTTTCAGTCTGCATAAATAAGTATTCTATGATGCTTATCTGAAATTTGAAGCATATGCTTTGATTATGATGCCAGGAATGTGTTTGTCACTTTAATATCCTCTTTATACCATTGATATGCTACAAATTTTGTCAGGTTTCCCTATTAATGCACACAGCTAATGCATTTTTAAAGGCGTCTGAAATTGATAAGAATGATAAATCATTCAAGGAGTTCAAACCCAAAATGTCACCGGAGGATATCTATGTTGTGGATTCTAATATGTCTATGGATGAGAATAAAAGACCACATGCTTTGGGATCAAGAGAGCCTAATAAAGAAAAGGACTTTTCCTTGAGTTTGACAAACATGGACGACAAGGCTATGGATATTCAAGAATTCAGTAACCATGAAATAAGTGCCCATGGAAATAGGGATTCTGGTTCTTTTTATGCAGACAAGCACGTTTGTGACTCTCCAGAAAGAACTCATGCTGGAGCCATTTGGGATGTTTTCCGCAGACAAGATGTTCCTAAGCTGAATGAATTCTTGAAGATTCATTGGAAGAACCTTACAAATGATAGTCAGTCTACAAACTTGGTAATTTTTTTTGCAAGTCCATTATGTTATGCTTTGGTTTTCTGTTCACTTGTTATGTGTTGTAATTTGCTAGGCCATGCCACTTTATGACCAAGCAGTGTATCTAAATAAAGATCAGAAGAAAATGTTGAAAGAACAATTTAGTAAGTTGATTATCAGATCACTAGCTGTTTTTTCTTGCATTTTCAAGGTGTTTGACCCAAGGTTTTAATGATGATGTCATCACTCAGCTGATTTCTACACGACTACTGTATTCTGCTGGTTGTTTTATGCTTATATATATTCTCGAATTCCTGTTATTTGACAGGAATTGAGCCCTGGACATTTGAGCAGCATGTGGGTGAGGCTGTCTTTGTTCCCGCAGGATGTGCTTTTCAGGTTAGGAATCTTCAGGTGAGGTTCTATTGCAAAAACTCACGTTCCCGGACTGTTAAATAAGCTCATGCATCTTAAATATAGTTCCTTCAAGACATTTTATATCAGTTAAGGGTATATGCTTCAATTTGAATAATGTAACCTATCCTTTATGAGAGCTGTGGAAGTATCCATCCTGATCTGATTAATTCTTATCAAATAAAGATATAAATTGACTTTTACCTGAAGATCTGGATATTAGTTGGAATGTAATTACGTCGATATAAATATGAAGCAATCTAATATTTCATTATTTATGCAATAGTCCACATGGCTCAAATGATGCATCCATCTTTAAATCATGATTGATATGAATCAGCTTAGTCTTAGGGCTGTATAGTGCATCAAGCATTTCAACACATTGAGCTTATTATATTTCTTTTTATAATCAAGACTAGTCGTAACTCTTGTTTCTCAATTATCGTGCAGTCATCAGTTCAGTTGGTACTCGACTTTTTATCTCCAGAGAGCTTGAGGGAGTCTGCTCGTATGGCTGAAGAGATTCGATGCCTTCCAAACAACCATGAAGCAAAACTGAGGATGTGGGAGGTGCTCCCTAATGATGCTCAGTAGCTTGCATTTCATTTTGTAACAACTCTCTAGTACGTTCAAGTATATAATTTTTTTGTTCTGCAGGTTGGAAAGATGTCTATGTATGCAGCCAGTTCAGCCATTAGAGACGTTCAGAACATAATACTAAACCCAAAGTATGCAAAATTTATTCCCTCTCATCTAATTATCCAACGGTCCATTTGCTTCCCTTCCCTTCCCTGTATAGGATAATAAATGAGGGGAAGAATTTCATAGGATTTTTTTATCCAGTATACACTGGACTATAGATATAAAATCAATTTTATATTAGTTTGATCATAATTTCTAGTAATCCAAGGACCAAACAAACAAGGGATTAAAATCTATCCCTTATTTTATCATCCTTCCCTTATTTTATCATCCTTTTATCCCGTGAAGCAAACATGATCCCTAAATATTTAAGAATTTGAGATCCTTATCATCCTTTTATCCCGCAAAGCAAACATGATCCCTAAATATTTAAGAATTTGAGATCCCTTTCTATTACTCTTATAAAATGTCAATCTACAAATTTTTAACAAATATGATTTGTTTGATCTTGATATCTTCTCTTTCTGACTTAATGGTGATTCTTGTTTTTTTGCAGGCTTAGTTCAGACATCAAATTTGAGGACCAGAATCTCACTGCATTAGTTTCTGAGAATTTGGAAAAGGTTACAAAGCGACAACGATTAGTTTGTAGTTGAATGGCTGACTGATACTTCATTGATGTAAAGATTATTTAATTCTCTAAATGTTTTTGTACATAATTCGCAATGTAAACATCCATTATCGAAAATGATTAATATGTATTGTTGGGGGGTTCCACTCAATTGTTTAGCTTCTTCTGGGTCAAGTCACAAGTGAATGTCTTGTATAATGTAAAATGCATGCAATGAAATATAAATTTTGGAGATAGCCTCTTATTCCTAGGCACATCGTTGATAAACTTGTAAGTTCTAGCTAGTTTGTTTTGGATCCGCAATTAACTTATTTCTAAGAAGAATTCTCTGCTATGTTAAAACTGATTTATATTGCATAAGCTACAGAAACCTGATACCTGAAGATCATTAGAGATTATATAGAGATATACTTCGTCATGGACTCATGGTTGAGAAGTTAATACTTCAAAGTTATTATTCTGAAATCCGGCTTTAGGTTAAAGAAGTATCTAAATTGATATTATAATAGAACAGTTTATTCTCTCCAAATCTCTAATTTACAGACCGATTTAATTTTTCTCCGGTTTTAGGTTAAAGAAGTATCTAATTTTTCTCCCAATTCTAGTATTTCACAATTCACCCTGCCACAAATTTTGGAGAGCGTCCTAACGCATCAGCAAATTTTTCTTTATTCAAGTCCGACATCACATAACAGATTATATTGCAACAGTATCTGGTCCGCTTCAAATAGTTTTCAAGATCCAATCCAACGACGCATGCAAGCGCATTTATTCCAGAACACGTGTACATAACCATACAAGTAGATGCCCGACAGATCTATCTAGAGAACAAGATCCAATCCAACGACGCATGCAAGCGCATTTATTCCAGAACACGTGTACATAACCATACAAGTAGATGCCCGACAGATCTATCTAGAGAACCCGATCCACCGACGCAATCAGCCGGAGCCAGTGAAGTTAAAGTTGGCACACGTGGTCTGCCTGAACAACAGAGACGAGCTGAACCCCAACCTCGACGCCGCCAGATCAAATTGCAGCAGGTTGTCCTCCACCTGATGCCCCCCGATCACCACCGACGTCCGCGGCTCAACGCCGCCGTCCACGAACCCCAAACACAACACCTTCTCTCCCGCCGCCACCATCGTGTTCGCCCCAAACATCCTCCAGTACACGCTCTCGCTCTGCAGCACTAGGTCCACCTCCGGCACCGCCGGTCCCACCCTCGTCCCCCCGATGCTCCCCGCGTCGAAGCACAGCCCGAACGGGGCCACCGCCGCTACCCTCGGCACCGCCGCCATCGCCGTGGCGAATGCCGCCGTCACCGCCTTGTAGATGGACGTCTCCAGCGTCGTGTATGGCGTCACTGTGCTGATCTTGGTGCCGCCCACTCCGTTCTTGTCGATGGTGAGCAGCGTCTTGTTCAGCGGCACGGCCTTACCGCCGACCCTGATCGCGGTGACGCCAATGAAGTACTCCACCGACTTCTCCCCCCGCACGAAGGTGCCCGCGGTGCTCACCGGGTTCACGAGGAGCGGCGTGTAGGAGAGCGATTGAGCGGCGTCGACGTTCTGGGTGCCGAGGAACCTGTACGGCCCGTCGCCGAAGAAGATGACTCCGTCCGACGAGGTTGAGGACGAGAGGCAGAGAGCGAACTTTCGCCGGAAGCTGAAGGCAGCAGCAAGCTGCGATGGCGTCCCGACCTTGTTCCGGCCGAGGCCGGCCATGCCGGTGGCGCCATTCGCGAGGCCCTGCAAAAGAAACGCCGGTGCGCAGGAGAAGAGGAAGTTTTGATCGGCGGCGAGGTGACCCGGGTTGGACCCATCGGTGGACGCCAGCGAGAGAACATCTTGGGCGAGCTCGCCCGTGGTGCTGGTGCGGGTGATGGGGTTCTCCGGGTCGACGCCGCAGGTATTGTTGTTGCAGCCGGGGCGGGGGGCGGAGAAGCAGTCGCCGCAGCTATTGGAGTTCGCCAGTGCGCACTGAGCGGAGCGGCAGCGAGCGGGGCGGTAGGTGGAGGAGACATAGCCGGAGTCGCAGTCGACCCATAAGTAGCGGCCGCCGAGGTCAACGACAAGCTTCAGGAGCACGGAAGGAGTCCTCTGGCGAATGCGGGCCACGTACTGGAGAGTGGCAGCGTCTTTGGCTACGGGCAGGACGAGGGCACGGGGCCTCGCGGGAGAGCAGAAGGGTGAGCACAAGAGAAGCAGATAGGAGATGAAGAGGAGCAGAGCGTTGAAGGAAGCCATGAACTTGTTCTACTACTACGTTATTACGTAAACATTAAAGAGGCAAAAATAACTTCGTTTGATTAATTAAGTAGGTCAGAAAGTTCTTGGTTGGTCAAAGAATTGAAGCTGGCTTTCTTATCCATTAGCTGGCAGCCTGGCATGCAAGATCGAGGAAGACTAGCACGTCATATTCAAATTTAAAATAGTTAATCTTCTTAATTTACTTATATATTGCAATAAAAAAACAAGAAAGAACCAGAATTAAAGTTGGCTTTCCCATGAATGCTCCAAATTTTATTCTAGGGAATAATACGAATAGAACTTGTACGAGCGGCCTGCTCATACGAGTTTGTATGAGCGGGCCGCTCATCGTCCGCCACGTGTATTATTCCGAATCTTGATGACATCAAGAATTAAATCCCATCTGCAATTTCTATTCTCCGTCACTCGTACCCGAAATCCAATCTCTCAAAACGCATACCCGAAATTTGGATCCATACCCGAAATTATTTTGAAACCCCGCCTTCCCAAAATACCTATTTTGAAACCCCGCATCTCCTCGCCGCTCATACACTCAATCGCCGCTGCTTCTCTGCTGTTGGGAAATCGCTCGCCGCTGCTGCTCTGCCGGATCCACTCGTTGCTCGCTGCTCGCCGTCGGATCAACTCGTCGCCGGAGCTGGTGGAGTTTTCCGGCCTGCTAATATCCACGGCGAGCTCACGGTGACTCTGCAAATGTCGGTTGACCTTCCCACTTAAGTGAGTGGGGCGACTGAAGTCCGGCGAGCTCAGAACGACTGAAGTCCAGCAGGCTTATTTCCCAGCTACCTCGCCGGAGCTGGTGGAGTTGTCCGGCCTGCTAATATCCACGGCGAGCTCACGACGACTTTCAGGAGGCAGAATTAGGTCGCATATATTGTCGACGACGGAGCGGTCGAGCGATAACTTTTTTCCCTCCACATCCATCCAGTTTTAGCGTATGGTCATCTTTTTAAACCTTATATCCATCCAGTTTGTCTGATGTAGTTAATTAAAAAACTAGGTCAATGGCATGTCCTGCTGATTTCAGGACGTAAGGTTGTGATAACATTGTTGCATTGTGATGACATGTAGGCTAATTACATCATGTTTTCATGTCTTCTTCGTTATAAGCAAATCTTATTTTATCATGATATCATGTTTATAAAGCTTGGAATTGCATTTGTCCTCCTACCTACTGGAGAAGGACTAAACTGAGACAGTATGATGGAAGGACAAAGTCAATCAGAAGAACTTGCATTTGATTCAACAGAAGGTCCAAATCAAACGGAAGAAAATACAAGCGCTTCATTAGATGGTATATTATTTACTTGTTTTTTATATATTTGTTTATTTGATGTATTTATGTATTTGATTGTATAAAATTGTTCCATCATCATTATGTTTCCCACAATAATTGCAGAAAATTCTCAACATGAACCAAAACCTGGAATGACATTTACATCAGAAATAGATGCATATGACTTCTACAATAGTTATGCTAAGAAATACGGCTTTAGCATTAGGAAGTCTCAAGTTGAACGTCGAAGTGATGGTACTATGAGAAGCAAAAAATTTGTATGTAGCAAACAAGGGACAAGAGAAATTCATCGAACGCATGTCACAAAAAAGTCAAAACCTATTGAAAGAACAAATTGCAAGGCTCTGATTGAATTCAAAATAAATACCAACAATGTGTGGAGTGTATCAAAAGTTGAGCTGAATCACAATCATCAGTTGGCAAGCCCAAATAAAGTTCACATGCTTCGATCACATCGGAAACTACTACCATATCAGAAGGAATTAATTGATCACATGGATAAGGCTGGGTTTAGACCTCATCAAATTTTCAATTTCTTTGAAGCTGCAGCTTCTAAGCCTGAATTGGTTGGATTCATTCGAAAGGACACAAATAATTACATAAGCCAACAGAGAATGATGAAGTTGAAAGCAGGTGACATTCAAACATTATTACATTATTTAAAGAGTAAACAAGTAGAGGATCCGTCCTTTTTTTATGTCTTGCAAGTTCATGAGATAGGAGAAATAGCCAATTTCTTTTGGGCTGATGGGAGAGCAATTATTGATTATAGTTATTTTGGTGATGTTGTATCATTCGATACCACTTTTCAAACAAACAAGTATGAAATGCCTTTTGCTCCTCTCCTTGGGATGAATAATCATAAACAAACAGTTTTATTTGGTGCGGCATTATTGTTTGATGAAACAGTGGACTCATTTGTTTGGTTATTTCAAACTTTCATGGCTGTAATGGGAGGAAAGCAGCCATCTACAATCTTTACTGATCAATCAGCTGTTATATCCAAAGCCATTCAGGTTGTGTTCCCAAATACTTGTCATCAATTATGTTTATGGCATATTTTTCAAAATGTTGCTACTAATTTATCACAAGTGATTCATGATCATCCTAAATTTTTGCAAGAGTTTAGAAGTTGCATATATGATTCGTCTTCCGTGCAAATCTTTGAAGAGAAATGGGTTAAAATGATGGACACTTATAATTTGGTTGATAATTGTTGGCTACAAAACTTTTACAAGCTGAAGGAGAAGTGGGCAACAGTATATAGACGAGAATCATTTTGCGCTGATATGATAACCACCCAACGAAGTGAGAGTATGAATGCACAGTTTAAAAGGTTTTTTAAAAAAAAACTCTCCCTTTCAGAGTTTATAGACCAATATCATCGAGCTTTGAAGCTATTCCGGGAGAAGGAATTATTCGAAGATTACAAATCAAGACATTCAAAACCTGTTGGACTACCATTGATGCCTATGCTCACTGATGCTGCTAATGCATATTCTAGAGTGATATATGCTGAATTTGAACAAGAGTTCAATAAGTCATTATGTTGTCTTTGTCAAATGATAAACTTGAATGAGACAATGCATACATATAAAGTATCTCAACTTGGAAAGGAAGACCTTGCGGTTAATGTCACTTTCGATTCAGATGATTTAATGGTGATATGCTCATGTCGAAAGTTTGAAGCTGAAGGAATATTATGCATGCATTGTATCAAAGTTTTTTTAAATAATAATGTGCTACATTTGCCTCGTGTCTATATTTTGAAAAGATGGACAAAATATGTTAAAGAGGGGATTGGTTTCAGTATCCAATGTCCAATAGTTAGTGAAGATGGAAAAGAAGAATTGTGTTCCATGTACACTCGTATATGTCAAAAAATTTATTCACTTTCTATAAAAAGTTCAACTTGCAGGGCTGCACTTGAACTGTTGGACAAAAATGTTGATCAATTGATTGAAGAAGTTGATCAATTGCTACAGAATGTCATTATTGAAGATTATACAAATCAGACAGTTGAGGATTCTCCGAGGAATGACATGATAAATTCTTTAACACCGACACATAATGACAAAGTTTGTGACATTAATAATGTAACAATAAAGCCTCCACCATTAAAGAAAGGCCCCAGAGCCAAGAGGATTACAAGTGTGTTGGAAAGGAGAAGAAAAAAAAACAAAAAAAGTAAAAATGACAATCCAACACCCAGTAAGTATGATATATAAGTTATTGCTTTCACATTCATTATTTACAATATCATTTTTATTTTAATGAATGACATTTCCTAGGACAAGAAGAAGTTATAAGCCAAAGTTTTACGATTGTGGGGAGTCCTAAACATACTCAAAGTTTTATGGTTGAAAGTCAAGTTCAAAATCAAGTATGTGCTGAATTAGCATGCATATATCTTTTTTACCAAACTATTTGTATGCACATACCTAATTTATTTTAATTTGGTGTTATGCAGGACTATGCATCCGAACATATCCCATTCACAAGATTATTGCAAGCGGTTTGTCCACCAAGAAAGTTAGATTTTGAGGAATCACATTTCTTTTCATGAGTTGGTGCGTAGTAAACTGAATGGATATGAACTCAAACTGTGGATATACAATTAAACTGGATGGATATGATCTCAAACAAAGTGAACTGATAGTGTTTGATAGCACATAGTGAACTTGTATTTTGGTTTGTTGTTGATAAGTTTGTATAGCACATAGTAAACTTATATTTTGGTTTGCTGTTGATAAGCTTGTATAGCACATAGTGAATTTATATTTTGGTTTGCTGTTGATAAGTTGTATAGCACATAGTGAACTTGTATTTTGGTATATTGTTGATAATCTTGTATAACACACAGTGAACTTATATTTTGGTTTGCTGTTGATAATCTTGTATAGCACATAGTGAACTTATATTTTGGTTTGTTGTTGATAAACATTATAGCATATAGTAAACTTGTATCTTATTTAAAATGAAGTCTGTGTGGCTATATTTGGATGCATTAAAGACAATGGATATGCACTGAAACAGAATGGATATACATATCAACTGGATGAATATGAACTGAAATAGAATGAATATAAATTTAAATTGGATGAATATGTACTAAAATAGAATATGCACTGAAACAGAATGAATATATATTTAAACTGGGTGGATATAGACTAAAATATAATGGATATACATTTAAACTAGGTGGATATAAACTGAAATAGAATGGAGATACATTTAAACTAGGTGGATATAGACTGAAATAGAATGGAGATATATTTAAACTGGATGGATATGGACCAGAACATAATGGATATACATTTAAACTAAGTGGATATAGCCAGAAACAGAATGAAGATACGTTTAAACTGAGAGGATATAGACTGAAACAGAATGAAGATATATTTAAACTGGATGGATATGAACTAAAACATAATGAATATACATTTAAACTAGGTGGATATAAATTGAAACATAATAGAGATACTTTTCAACTGGGTGGATATGCACAGAAACAGGGATATGTATGTCAACTGGGTGGATATAGACTGAAACATAATGAATATGCATTTCAACTGGGTGGATATATACTAAAACAGACTGAAACATAATGAATATGCATTTCAACTGGCTTTTTTGGGATGCATTGAAGACTATGTGACATTCCAATTGAACTGGATGGTTACAGACTGAAACAGAATGGATATGCATTTGAACTGGATGGATATGGACTGAAACATAATGGATATGCATTTCAACTAAGTGGATATGTATTAAAACAGAATGGATATATATTTAAACTTGGTGGATGTAAACTGAAACATAATCATATGCATTTCACACTCATTCATAAGATTACAATTTTACACTTGACAATATCGATATTCAGTGAACTTGTCCATTCATTATAAGTATTCACAAAATCTATATAGTTCAACCATCCATTAGTTTCACACACAAATTTACATGTATATCACAGTCAAAATTACATACAGCTTCATATGTCCTGTTTGCCAACCTCAACCATTTTGGACAAGAGAATATTCTCAGTGTCTTCGTATGGATTTTCCCTTCAATCGACGTCTACTTTTTACATCTCTAACCAAACTGGACAAGAGAATATTCTCAGCTTCTTCTATTTCACTGGACTGCTGCTGCTGAAGCTTTGAATTGCCACTAGGACTCACTTGCATTGCACTAGGTTGAGCTTGGAATATTAGAGTGATGGGGCTATCACTTTGTTCTTGGCCATGACAAGCAAAGTCCTCAATTCCATGACTTGTTAACACATTATGTAATCGTTGATTTTCAAGTGTTAAGTCATGAATTGTTTTATCTAAACAACTTAATTTTGCTCGCACATCAACCAACTCAGCTTCAATCTTTTCTATTCGACAACTTTGTTCCTAAAGAATATTCAAATAGACCATAATTTATCAGTGCATGATTAAAATAAATATACCTTAAATGAATTAATCTCAAAGCAATAATATTATACCTGTAAAGAGTTTTGTTGTGAATATGCATCTTTGATGAGATGGGACTCATGAGCATTTGGGTGAAGCACTTCAATTATCTAAGTAATACAATCATTTAAAGGATATTAAAAATTCAATTCCACAATTTACTATATAGGTATCATTCAAATAAATTTCAATTTAAATTCACCTCAGACAACTTTAATTTATCCACAACTCTTAAATGAGTGACTTTTTGTTTAAAAGATACTTTCACCCAATGGAATAATCTTGGTGAATTTAAGTCAACATCAATAAGAGTTTCATAATGAGGTTTCATATGCTCGAAGAACCAAACCTGTATTCAAAAATAATTAATGTGATAAAAGATAAAATATAACAAACATATATAAAATTATTGAAGCTTAAAACTTACATTTAAGATGATGGAGAATCCTCCTATTGCGATCTCTTTGATCCTGTTTGGTTGTTCTATTTTCTTGTGAGCTGAATCAATATGCTTAACCAAAAAGGACTGTATAGCTTGTGACCAATTATAATCACCTAAATGCTCCAAATTTTCCGTATACTTCACAAGACCTTCTGGCACCGAATAATTTTTTTGTGCAAAAAAAAGGGTGCTAAACAGATACAAAATAACCAATCTAACAAACAATCTTGTTGTAGTCTCATCATCAATATCTTGGAGATCTACTAACATTGTCTCCAATAAATTTATTGTTATTGGCTTACTATCAAACATCTGAACTTGAAAGTCACTTTTTCCTTCTTTGTTTTGAAAATTAACCACATCACCATAACATTTTAGTCCTGTTATTAATGATACATCCTCCACAGTAAATGGGATTTTTTCCCCCTTTATATCAAAAGCATTAGTGGTTGTATCCCAATGGCGAATCAAATAATCTAATAAAGATGAGTCAATCTTAATTTGTGGGATTCTTGAGTAACAATAGAAAGGAGTTTGTTGGAGAAGAGCCTCCTGGGTTTCATTTAGCTCTATTGTTTGTGCAAAAAAAGTTGAAACTCTTGTTGGATAACAACGACCAATTATTAATTTAGATAATGTTTCCATTTCTTGTGATATTCCTACAATAAAAAATCAAATAAATAATTTATAACTTTCATTTTCAACGAATCATAATTAGGATACTAATGGAACATGAAAAGTAACAGGAATAGTGGATTGAAATAAAAAGAAAACTATAGCTTAGTTGATAAATGTAGAATTCTAAACAAAAGCAAACATATAAGTAGCTAACTAAGTAATTTGAAATAAAAGCAAACAAAAGAAATTCTCAAAATATATCCTTAATTGCCTCATTCTTTATTGTCTATTTAAGATGATGAAGGATGTTGAATCTTCTCATGTTTCATAGTTGATATCAAGAGAATATATAAGCAAACTAAATAAACAAACAATATATTACATGTTCTTAACTACTATGATTTATTGCAGTCATAAAGAATGTGATAGAGAAATGTTCATATATGAAGTAAGCAATCCAACATCTCATTGGAGTGAAAAAAATCAAAACAATGATTTTTGTAAATTTGATATTGTCAATTATAAATTCCGGAAGGATTCATTGATCAGTTTTTTTTTTGTGTTTTACTTCTTTCCAATTAAGAGTTGCATGAATGTAAACTCCCTTGACAAGCAAATTGCAATGAATTGAACAGCATGAATATAAACAGTTGTATTGCATGAATTGAACAGCATGGAACAGAGTACACTTACTTATATCTGTCTATGTTATATATATATATATATATAGTGATGACATTAATTAACAAATGTTAGTTAATTAAATGACAACAACAAAGAAAGGATCAAATTCACGGATAAGACAGATGGTTTTTTAATTAAAGAGCAAAAGTAATATAAATCTCTTATTTTAAACCTAGAGAGCCTGCAACTGGTGAACCTAGAACAATTCTTATACGAAAAAGTTTCTAGCTTGTTCTAGCTTTCAATTCTTATAACAGTTGATCAGCAAAAGTAATATAAATCTCAAAAAATTCTTAACCGAACAATGAAAGGGGCAGATTATGATTTTTTGAGCTTCTACGGAAAGAACAATCATACACAGCGGCGAGGAGATGTTTTGGGGCGGGAGGGAAAAGCAGCGGGTCTAGAAGCTGCGACGAGTGGATCCGGCGAAGAAACAGCGGCGAGCAACGAGCAACGAGTGGATCCGGCGGCGAAGCTGCGGCGAGAAATTTCCCAATAGTAAAGAAGCAGCGGCGATTGAGTGTATGAGCGGCGAGGAGATGTTTTGAGGCGGGATGTATGAGCAGCGGCGAGGAGATATTTTGGGGCGGGAGAGAGAAGCAGCGGGCGAGGAAGGAGCAGGTCGAGAAGTAGCGACGAGTTGATCCGGCGGAGAAACAGCGGCGAGCAGCGAGCAACGAGTGGATCCGGCAGAGCAGCAGCGGCGAGCGATTTCCCAACAGCAGAGAAGCAGCGGCGATTGAGTGTATGAGCGGCGAGGAGATGCGGGGTTTCAAAATAGGTATTTTGGGAATTAAGGCGGGGTTTCAAAATAATTTCGGGTATGGATCCAAATTTCGGATATGCGTTTTGAGAGATTGGATTTCGGGTACGAGTGACGGAGAATAGAAATTGCAGATGGGATTTAATTCTTGATGTCATCAAGATTCGAAATAATACACGTGGCGGACGATGAGCGGCCCGCTCATACAAACTCGTATGAGCAGGCCGCTCATACAAGTTCTATTCGAATAATACAGTTGTTCGCCCAAATTTTTATGTATATTTAAATATATTTTTTTGGAATCGGTCGAATTAAGTTTAAAAATATTCACATTCATGAATCAAATTCATGTCAAGCTAAACACCATCTAATCTAGGGTTTTATCCGACTATAGAAGGATATTTACATCCTCATTAATTATAAAGAATTCGTCAATTATGAATCTGACATCTCGATGATTAGCTTCGATCCGTTTTGAGCATATCTTTGCGAAATTCAAGAAGAAATATCGTCTGAGACATCTCTCATTCTACATTATATACAGACACGACGCACATTAGATATATTCTTGATTTTAATTTTTATACTCATATGTAAAATTCTTTCTTACTTAAGCGTTAGAGTGTCTTTACAGGCTCTTTTGTCGGAATCACATCGAATCAAGATAAGCGTCTGATATATGCCAAATATGGTTAATTATTTGTGCCAAGAATTAAAGTGTGACAATTCGATAACCATTTAGACGGTTTCAAAAATTCTGAGAATATTTTTTGGTTCTTCTTAGTTCACTGAAAATTTTGTTTTGACATTTTCCGAGTCTCTTCAAAAAGTCAAAAAGTAATTAATATATAGGA
This sequence comes from Canna indica, assembly GCA_034359265.1. Taxonomy (NCBI): domain Eukaryota; kingdom Viridiplantae; phylum Streptophyta; class Magnoliopsida; order Zingiberales; family Cannaceae; genus Canna; species Canna indica. The sequence goes on from CP136891.1 coordinate 3,972,986, forward strand.
TAGGATGATGTCATGCGTCAACAAAATCTGCTTGGTCAAAGTGGAAAGGTCAATATGTATCCAAATGACATGAAAACCATTATGAATGCATCGACAGTGGTAGGCAGTCTGATCAAGTATGATATTACTTAACTACAATAAAATTATCAGATCTTGTCTATACACGTAAACATTAAATTATTTCAATTATAACCCTTTTATCATATTTTCAATTAAAACTCAGTTAAACATATGGATTAATATATTCAACAACCATCACATAAACTAATTCTAACTAAGTATATCAGTTGTTCCACACCGCAACACAATTTGGCATGACATAAGTAATATTCTCAGAAGAATATAATGAACAAAAGATATAGGATCATTAGCTGGCGCTGTTAAACGATAAGTGCAATCATCGCGACTGACTCTTGATTTATCCTTTCATTTAAAGTTTTTTTAAAAATTTTATTTGATTTGGTTGGTGGCTCATCTGATTTCTAGGCCACGTTCATAAAATTATAGCCTCTCGTAATTTTTCATAAAAGCCTATATAAGGTTGCACATTTTACCGATCAATGAATTAATTTCGGATTCATTTATTTCATCATTGTGTGTCTGCTATGTTCTACAACTGGTATCAAGCTGGGGTGAGAGATTGCCATAAACAAGAATCTGTGAGAGAGATAGAGTCGGAGAAGCCGCAATCCTCTGTTTTGAGCAGAGAAGAAGGAGACAAAACAATGTTTCTCGTCTCAAGTGATTAAAATGTCGTCATTGATATGAGACAACAACCCCCGCAAAGCCTATCGATGTTGGTCGCCAACGTCGGCTCAGAGCTTAGCCACGCGAAGGCACGCCACTGCAGTCCAACATCAACAAATCCCGGCGAGAAGGGTAGATCTTTATTCGTGTTTACTTTCCTTGTTTCGAACAGGGAAAAAGAGAAGATGTGAAGGTCTATCAAGATTTTGATATAATTAATAAGCTGGTGATGAAGGGACGTAGACGGGAGTCAGTCTACATGATGTCTACAGAAACAACATATGTAGACAAGACTAGGAGGAGCAAAACAATGGACTTATGGCACATACGACTAAGTCATATCAACTATCACAAGCTAAATGTGATGATGAAAAAGTGTATGCTGAAGGGACTCCCACAACTCGAAGTAAGAACATACACAATATGTGCAAACTGTCAATGTGGGAAAACTCATCAACAACCATATGAAGAGTCCAATTTCAAGGCAACGAAACATCTAGAGTTAATCCACAACAAAAACCTTTGTGACCTTGCTTGCAAGAAATGATATAAAAGAGTTATTCTCCATGCCAGATGAACTCGATCCAAACAATTAATTTCTTTGAGAGGGTGAGCAAACCTAGAGACTCTGCAATATTGAGGCAAAAACACTGAGACGAAATGTATACTACTTTGAAATAATTTGAGAGGGTGAGCAAACCTGAAGACTTTGCAATATTGAGGCAAAAACACAAAGACGAAATGTATAATACTTTGGAACAATTTGAGAGTGATGTTTACATGGTATTTAACAAGACAAATACTTCAAATCCCGAGGATTCTATTCCTTATAAAGAGGACAATTACTTTAAATGAGCATGCCAAGCAGGTTTTCAGTCTCTATAGAACAATCGTACATATTCTGAATTGGAGCTCTCAACTTGGCACCAAAAATATTTTCCAAACAAAAGGAGAGCAACAAGAAATGGCCATAACACTCCCTGCAATACATGATTCAACATATATAAGAAAGCAGAATCCCAACTATAATCGTGGATTGATGATCTGCCCCCAAAGCAAGGACACTTCGAGATCTTATAATAGAAAAGTAAAAGCCAAACCAATAAGATCGTTGTCTACAATGCTTGGGTCGGGGCAATTTCTTAGTGCAGTAAAAGACTAAAGATCAACTTGCAGATTCGTTCACAAAAGGCTTGAATAACAACAAACTTGAAAACTTTAGTCAAAAACTCGACATGACAAAGACAATGGAAGTTGGTGTTGAGGGGGAGTGTTAAAAGATAAGTGCAACACCGTCACTTCTGGGCTGACCGAGTCTTAATTTATCCTTTTATGTAATTTTTTTTATTTGATTTGTAGCTCGTCTGATTTCTATGCCACGTGCATGGAATTATAGTCTCTCGTAATTTCTTGTAAAATCTTATATAAGATTGCACATTTTATCGATCAATGTATTTCAGATTCATTTTTTTCATCATTGTGTGTGCTAGGTTCTACCTATGCATGCTGATTGTTTGTGAATCATGAGTTTTAAGAAAACCTTTTTTTGCATGTAACATACTTGGTTGACTTTTAAATCACTAAGAAAAAAGTATTGCTCAAAAGTTTTCATCAAAAGATCAGAGAAACCAATTTAAGTTAGAAGACTCAGTTTGAGATGAGAGTTTCCAATTCCGTTGCAACTTGTATCTTGTTGATGTATGGGCTTTCTTTATCATTTATCAATTTTTATAAGAAAATGTAATGTTTGTTTCAATAGTTTAATGTAAATTATCTTGAATCTAGCTATGATCATGTGCCATTTGCCATTTCTTTTCTAACAATATGTTTGGATAACTTTGAGTAACAAATTTGAAGAAGGAAGGGATTTGAAGAATTTTGGAGGGAGAAAAATTTGAAATTTTTTGAAAGAATTTTAAAAATCTTATTTGGTTAGACTTCATAAAGGATTTGGAATGATTTGATAGATCACTATGCCATCGTTTATAATAATATATATTTTTTATTTTTGAAATATTTTTATAATTTAACTTTTTTTTTGATTCATTAACTCTTTAAATTCCTTCAAAACTCTTCATTTTGAGAGTTTTAAAAATAGATTTTATGAGGATTTTGAAATCCTTCCAAACTCTTAAAAAAATTATTCAAATATGATATTTTAAACCCCTCCAAATCTCTCTAAATCTCTTTAAATTTCTTTGAAACCTTCAATCCAAGACTAATTGCGTTTCCTTATGGCTTAAAGAAAATATGAGAATAAGAAAAATTACTTCTATTAAGAGCTCTTTGTAAACCAATATTATGTAGTCCCAGTAGATTCTATTAATTCTATTTTTATACAAAATTAATTTTTGTTTTAAAAATATATAAAGAACTTTTATCAACAAAAGTAAAAATAGAAAATTAATAAAATCAATATATACTTAAATAGAAAATAAGATATTTCCACTCAATTTTATTTAATTAATTTTTATTTGTTAATTAAATTATATATATATATTTATCAAAGCATGTTTAAAATATAAATTTTGTAAAATTAAGTGAAGTAAAATATAAATATGAAATTAAATAATTTGGATTCAAATAAAGTATTTATAAAATTATTGGATCTGAATGTATAATTTATAGTTATAATTTTAGAGAAAAATAATTTTTTAGGAAAATGTATTAATATTTATCTTAGTGCTAATTGTTTTATCCTAGCATTCAAGTTCTTTCTTCTTTTGATTGCCGACTTATAAAATTATTTTATACTTGGTTGGAAAAGTGAAAATTTACTATGGTTTATTAAACGAAGAAGGACATATTTGATCCTATAAATTTTTAATTTTTTAGAATTTAGTCATATAAGTTTCATATTGATATTTTCGGTCCTATAAGTTTACTCTGTAGTACAGATTTGGTCATATCCGTGACGGTCCATTAACTCTCCGTCAATGTGGACTAACGTCGTTCATACACGATGACATATTTGGTTCTATAAGTTTTATTTCAAAATTTTTAGTCCTATATGTTTGCCCCGTAGAATAGATTTGGTCCTATATGTTTGCCCCGTAATATAGATTTAGTCATATCCGTGACGGTCTATTAACTCTCAGTTCACGAAAAAATAAACGATGTTTTATGTCCATGTTAACGGGGTGAATAGACCGTCGTGGATATGACCAAATCTATATAACAGACCAGATATATTTGCTCTGTAACATATATAAATTTGCTTCGTAACGTAGATTTGGTCCTATTCATGACGGTCTATTAATTCCGTTAATATGGACATGACACTATTTATTTTTTTGTGGACGAAGAGTTAATGAACCATCACAGATATGATCAAATTTGTACTATGAGGCAAATATATTTGACCAAATTTGTACTACATGACAAATATATAAGACAAAATCTATGCTACGGGGCAAACATATAAGACTAAAAATTTTGAAATAAAATTTATAGGACCAAATATATCGGCGTATATGAATTATGTTAGTCCACATTGATGGAGAGCTAACGGACCATCACAGATAGGACCAAATATATAATACAGAGCAAATTTAAAATCCCATTCATTAAAATTCTGTGTAAATTTGAATTAATTGTGTAAGGGCCTACTTACAAAAATGGGCTTCAAGGTCTATTTTAGCCAGCAATACAATTTCAGGTAAAAAAAAACCCAATTAACTGAGATATTGGTCGGGCCAGCAACAAATACTTTCAGTTCCTTCAATTTGAGTCCAGATCGGGCTCAAATTGAAAGAATATTGCCTTATTTTTTTTTGAATTAAATTTATAATTTGTTATCTTTACATTTTTCTTTTATTTGTGAAGGTAATATAAAGAAAATTCAGTTCTAACACTTTCAAATTTTGGTTCAATTTAACTCTTGGAGATTTTCAATTTAGAAACTATCAAGGCTGAAAAAAGTGTTTTGTTTTTACATGTTTGTCCCGATTAAATTGATCGACACCATCCGCACGATAATTAGAAACCGAACCGGATCGGATGAAATCTTGGATTCCGGTTCGAGTGCGATCTCTGGTCCAGTCAGGTTGAATTCAGATCAGTCGCCGAGTGAAACCGCTTTTAACCGAATACAAACCCAACTGCAGAAGTGTGTTCGAGACCTTCCCGCATATAATTATCATACGCACTCCCGCATCAATGATGATTTCTCCGCTTGTTGGTTGGGAGATTACTAGATTAGAAGTAGAAATATAGCGGACTTGCCGAGGAACACATGCGCCGTCATCTGTAGCTCTTTCTCCGTTCTTATCGCTCTTTGGCTTGCGCCTTACCGATCTGCGCCAGATCCCGCCTTCCATGGAACTCGCTCCTTTCCGTCCGCAAGGTATGTAAACAGATCACTTCTCTAATTACTTGCACTTCCTATTCATTGTTGGATCTCGAAGGGTGCTCACTTGCTTGCCATTTCAATGATGTCGTTCTAGGAATTGCTACCGGGTAGCCATCTTAGACTCGTATCCGAGAAATCTGTAAGCCAAACATAGCTTTTCCTTTTTGTATCATCGAAGTTAAAGCTGATCTGTGAGCTCACGCTCACTGCTCCTTGGTGTTGACACTGGGTTTTTTTATTATTTTTGTTTGATGTATAAATGTTTGTGGTTATATGTTTGATTATCGTACTGGAACTTGATTTACGTTTTCTTGGATCATATATATATTTCTGCCATACGATTGGAGATAGGTGGAATAAGCTTATTTTGGGTTTAGGAACTTGGGCTTGTCGACCACTCTACTATACACCAAAAATTCAGCCAGTGCTGCTCCCGTAGTATTCTATCCCCCCATTCTTGGAAAGTAGTCACTGTCTGAGCCACAGAAGCTGCTTTTTGACCAATAGCTACATAAACACATATTACATTTTGACCATTTTGATTGAGAATTATATCTGTGGCTGCTGCTGTTTTGATGGTCTGTCTGTCCCCAATAATGAATTCTCGCTGACCGCATCCTATAGGGATCTTTGAATCTATAGCAATAAGCCCTATTTGAAGAGGCTCATATACAGAAAGTCTCAAATAATACCAGGGGAAGGAGATGAAATTAACCAATATTCAGAAACGGATATTGAACCTCTCCCATCAATAGGTTTAGCTAGAGCATCTATAACACGACCCAAATAACCCTCACCCACGGGTATATGAGCAATTCATCAACTTCCCTCTTGTATCATCAAACCATCACCCATAAATACAACTGCAGTAGGAACTTATGTTTTTGAGTAGAAGTGTATTTTGAGCAGTAGGACCTTGTGTAGCTTTGCATGGTTTAGATCTTTTTTAGCAATCCATTCCTGTTATTGTGTGGGCCAAATAAGTAAGATTGAAAGATCTGAATTTTGAAGTTTTGATGACTTTGATCCTCTACTGGGTGTGAGGGAATAACCATGGTCAAGATAAGAATATTACTTACTGTAATGTTCTTGTTTAATGTTATAACACTAGCAACCAACTAAAGTTATTAAACATATTATGTAATTTTGTCTAATATTATGTTTTAAAGCTATAAAATTAATTAATACTAGGTATTAAATATTAATTTTAGATTTTACTAGGCACAGTTGATGGTATTTTGATAGGTATTAATTTTATATTAATAGTTATTTCATTATTACTAATCTCAGTATCAAATATATTATATATTATAAATTTCATAATTGTATTCTTAATTATTAAACATAATCAATTATTAGATGTTAGTACTAGTTTTAGTATATATACATTACTTATTTTCAGTTTGAATACAATTTGATTGTTATATATTTTTCCTCATTTTTATTATTTTTCTATTTTTTAAAACTTCTTTTTAATTTTTAAATTATTATTTTTTACCGATTTCAATTTCGCTGATCAGGCTGATTTCCCAATTTTTGCATTTTCTCGATCCCAATTCCAGTTTCGAATTTTTTGACCTATGGGTAGAGATGCAGAGATACTTGTGATGGAATGTTGGGCTACTGAGGAAGTTCTTGCACTCCCTATCTTATGTGAAATATGCTGTGGGACTAAAATATCTGGTAACCTGTTCTGTTCTTTAAATTTTAAGGAGTTCACCTTCATATTGGAGAATGTTATTTATGGTTAAAATTTGCTAAATTCAATTTACCCCATACTCATCATTGTTTGGGCAATGTAACAAGGACAGTGAATCTTAGAGAATTGTCAGGAATACTATACAGTATACACCAATCTCTTGTAAAACACATGCCTTTCAGTACAGTGCAGATCATGATGGTAGTTAATTTCATTCTTGCTCACTTGCTACATACATTATCCTATTAACTTGTATTTAGGTTCAAATGGTTGCTATGATGTATTAAAAATATTGCCTAAGTTTGAGTGCCTTACTTCATGCAAACTAAGATAACATTTGCATTTTTTTAACATCTTGGTTTTAGAGTCAACACTTTCATCATTGATGTACAAGAACCTCATTTCTATGTGCTTTTGTTTGCATTGCTTATTGAATGAGAACATTTCTTTTCATCATAGGCTTTCAACTTATTTGACACAAAAATCAATTTTCACCTTTTTCATGCCATGTTTTCTTAGGTTCCATTCAGGTGCTTTCACATGCACATTCTTCTATTGAGAAGATCATTTGGGCGCCAGCTCCTTGCTCTAATTATGCATGGAGAAGAAATTTCTTCCCTCAATCTCTACGAGGTCAGACACGTAAAGGTTCACTACTAAAAACACTAAAGGTCTCAGAGGCAACAACAGCTTTGACATCTAATTGTAAGTAGTATTTTTCTCTCCTAAAAAACAAATTTTCTTTGTTTATATGAAGATATTTCTTGCAGAATGACTAGGAGTTTGAGTTACTTAATGCATTCTCAATTTTGCTTCCTCTTCCTAAAAAAAATTCTACTATTTCTAGCCTGTTGGTATTAGTACGTAATAATCCATAAGTTGTCAATTGAAGAGTTGTCCTAGTTACTCAATGCATTAATGCATTCAAAAATGCAACAACAGTTAACTAGTATAGTCAGACGAACATTTTCTAACTTTTACTTAGGTACATGTACATCATAAATTACATGAGAAACATTTTGCTCTCTTTTAGATCAGAGATGCAAAGACAAAGTTCCCATAAGTAGCAAGTTTTTAATCTCGTGCAAATTTCCAGGTATACTCATACAATATCCATCAACACTTGACAGAAGGGAGTCTACCAATGCCCCAATTTTCCAACCATAAAGGTTGTTATTGAAGTCCAAATATTAGTATATACTATAAAACATAAATTGGATGAAAGCTTGATCAAAATAAGAAACTAAATCAATTAACTCTAATAAATTGCAACCTACATCAACCCTACGTAGACCCAAATTGGGCTCACCTTTTTTAGTTGTTCAATCAACATTCACATTGTGCTAGTTTTGCTTAGTTTAGATGCTATATTTGGATACCCATGGGCTTGTCCTAATGTAATGCTAATTTGATGGCCACATAATAGGAAAGGCATATACAAACCAAAGTAAGGCTTTCTCTCTCACTCTTTTTTTTTATACTTATTGCAAGTTTCGAGTCCAAATGCCTTATCTATTGATGCAAGTCAAACTTCACATGGAAATTAGTGAGGAGCTTAAGAGAAAATTAATCTCACGTAATGAGATATTGATAGAATCTATCAACCATATCACGATTCTGTGTTTCAGTTTATATTTTATATTCTAGCTTGTACCCTTGTACAGTTGTACCTTGTCAAATTGAGAAATTGGTTTTTTAACTTCAGGTAGAGCTTTGTCGGTCTTACATTAATTTTTGTGTTAATCTGAGACACCATATTTAAATGCAGCGGTTACTTTAGATAAAGGTTCTCAAGGGCCAGTGGAGAAGACAGCTTTTGGGAAATCTACTTTTCCCAATGGATTGGAGGTAAATTTCAAAGATATTACTTTTTCTTTGGCATATCCTTTATTCCAATACTAAATCCTCTTGCAAATTGAAACGTTTCTTTTGATTTTAATTTAAAATTTAAATAATACTCCAATGTTAATACTGAATAGCTGGCTGTGACATTTATTAAATGAAATTAAAGAGTTAATACTTAAGACTTTAGATAACAAACTCGCCATACAGTTTTTGTTTAGGTAGCCATATTTATAAGCATAAAAGAACACTATTATTTTGATTTTGTTGTTACAAGGTCTCAATAATGGTAGCACCTGTTATTTTGCTATTGCCAAGTCCTTATGTAATTTTACTGCTTAACTCCCATCTTGTTTAATTTTACTCCTGAATTCATCTTATTTAATTTTACTCATTAATACATAGACTTATTGCACTGATGACGCCTATTGTGTTGAAATGGACTGTGATATCAAGAATGAATCACTTGAAAGTTGGGATATTACTCACGCAGACTAAATTTTGTTAAAAGGGGGGAAGTATACGGTATCCCAAACTATATATTGCTTATGAATTTTATGAGTAATATAATACTTTAGTAATTAATTGTGCTTGGAATCTTAGTTGTCCTTTGAATTATATAATTTTCGTGTAGATGGGACTTAGTCTGCGGAATTTGATTGTGATTATAAGTTATGGTTCGTAAATGCTAGATACATTACTTTTTGTATGAACTAAAAATATTCTTATTTTTTAATACAGACATTGATCTCAACAGTCTGTGATGAAACCAGCATTGCGGAGCTTAAAATGAAGGTAATTTGTTTATTAGCAGGCAACTCATAAGTTGCAAAATGTATACTGAGTACAAAGTATCTTATGATAATCCTTGGCATTGTGGTTATTTTGTTTTGTGGATTTCTGTGGTATTAGATTATGCATATTGCTTATGACTTTGTTGAGATTGTGACTTTCTGATGCTGTGAGAATTTTCACGTACTAAAATAGAACTCCACCGTCGCAGCTTCAAAGTATACCCAAAATGTGCTTCCACAAATTGGATGTATATGTTCTATGCAAATTTTAAAGCATTCATAGTAGAAGAAACTCAAAAGGAATTCCATCCTGAGAGACTTGTGGAATGTTTGATCTAGTTGGGCATCATTTTGTCAAAACCAAACCATAATTGGAAAAGATAACAATTGGTTTGCCAATAGACAAAATACAGAAATTGCCTACATGGATACCTGATTACCTGTTCAGCATATGTGACCTTAAACTAAGCATTGAAGTATCAATAAACTATGGTTTACATGCTAGCTTCCAAATGACATATCTTTTGCAGCAGCTCCTCACTACAGCAAATATATTGTTAAACATAATGTGAACATTCTACAAATGACAAAGATACTCCTAAAGGGTATATTTGCACAGTCCACCTTATAACACAGTCAATACCTATATTTGCACAGTTCACTTCATAACACAGTCAATACCCTCACTATGGTTCAAAATTTAAGTCCTGGACCTGGGTAGGTTCTAAGTTTGTCTACTGGTATTTGCTGAGACAAGTTTGAAATCCAATGTTGAATAATGAATATCCACCATATGGAGACATAGAATCAGCCTATGGAGAATGAAACCCACCTTACTATATAAATACATGAACAGACCTTGTATGGATATATAAATACATGAAATCCACCGTACTGTATAAATACATGAAACCCACTGTACTATATACTATATAATTATGCAAAACACTGATATCCTCTTTATAAGTTAAACCCAAATCTGTTAGAACTGATATGTGGATAGACTGCAAGCATGAATTTGTTTAACTTTTTCTGTACTACAAAGTAAACTGGGCCTACATGAATTCTGATTGACATGACTTGTGGCCTAGAAAGATACAGAAAAAATTGACGTCTGATGCTATTGGCTCCTGTGTTACTTCTTTATGGAAGTGAGCAGTTTTTCTCCTTGGAAAATAAGGTGCTTGGGTTGGGCCTACATATTATAAGAAAAACCCAAGGTTTGCTCTCTTTCATGGATATAGAATCTCAATGCAATGAGAGAGCTTCATCTAAGAAGATATTCTCTACTAAAAATGCCAAGTTTTGTTTCTAAATATAGCTGGAAAAGATTTAGAGACCACAATTTTTTTTCTCTCTGACTCTGGACGCCTTACTATATTTTACAGGTTATATGTGATTTCTTTTTTTAAACTTCAAACGTGATAATGATGGGCCCAAGTTATAATTCTTATGGTTTTCAGTTAAGATATAGATTATCTGAACTATCTGATGATCATCTGTAACATGCCATTTGGCTTAGTCACACACTGTTCTACATATAAATTCCTGGTTCCCTTAGGTTGGCAACTTCGAAGTGCATATGAGAAGAGACATTGGAATGTCAGAAGCTGTAGTTCCTCCTGTTTCTACAATTGTCTCACCCACAACAGCACCACCAATTCCAAGTGAGCCAATGAGTGAATCAACTACTGCTACCCAACTAGAAGTTCCAAAAGAATCCGCTGAACCAGCAATAAGTCCATTTTCTAACATCTCTTCAAAAGCATTAAAGCTTGCAGCTTTGGAGGCTTCCAGTTCAAATGCATATGTCCTAATATCATCGCCTACTGTATGTATTGTCTGGCTATCCTGATCTTGTATCTGAGACTCTGAGTTAGTGCTTCTATATAAAGCTGATGATTTATTCTGTAGGTGGGAACATTTCGAAGTGGTCGAACGCTCAAGGGAAGGAGGCAACCTCCCAGCTGTAAAGAGGTAAATTTGCATATTCTTAACTTTTTCTACAGTTTAACATGTTTTAGTTTGAAATTTTGCCAAAAAAATATTTTCAAACATTTTTTTCTGACATAAATATTTACCTCTCAAAGGGTGACATGATTAAGGAAGGGCAGATTGTTGGCTTCTTGGATCAGTTTGAAAATGAGTTACCTATTAGGGTAAGTTCAGTGAGCCTTTTATTATCACATCTGGTAACAGATTGAATTTCCAGGGGTTCTTTCAATTTTCATCTACTATGCCGGGTTGATTTTGGCATGGGATCTCTGGTATGGGGATGTTGCCTACATGTCCTCTATATAAATGGTAGCTGCATGGGTCCATGCTGCGTGCAAAAAATGTTTGGATATACGTTTCTTTCCACAATCCCTGTATGCTAATTGTAACTGTAAGAAACATCAGAATCAGACATACATTTCTTTCTTTACACAATCCTGTGTCAAATCCTACAAAAATTAAGTTCTTTCTTTTGACCTACAACCTGTGCTCTTCTCATGACAAGTGGGATTTTTGTTTGCAGTCAGATGTAGCTGGAGAAGTCCTAAAGATTCTCTGCAAGGATGGAGGTAAGTTTTAAGTTCTAAATCTGTCAAAATACAAGTTGTATCTTTTGATCTTCTTCTGTAACTTTTACTAATGAGAGTCCTGAAATTCTAGGCTGCATTCAACTAAATCCATAATGCATACACTTAATATCCACATTTGTAGAGTTGTCACCTTATTTGAGAGAGAAAAAACAACAAAATGCCCGTAGTTTAAATATATATTAGGTTTAACCTCAATGTCAGTTTGCTTGCAGCACCAGATTGACTTTTACTTCCAATCTCTACACTTAACAAGCAACATATCCATATTTTGAGCAACTGATCACTTGAAAAATATGCAATCTATGATTAAGCACAATGAGTCTACTATTAGTCATTTTGGTGATAGGTATAATTGATAATATAAATTAATAATCCATACTGTTGAGTACTTGAGTATTCAATTTAGGAAATTCAGATTTGATATTTTATTAGATATAGTAAAACTTTTCCCATAGGCTCTTTCCTGGACCTTTGGCAACGTAAGAGACTCAGACTCAGCATATATTCCCACCATCTATTGGCATGACAAAATAGGGAGCTAGTATAGGATATGCACCTTAGATAATTGGAATTTGTTAGGTTTTGACGTATTGAATCAGAAATTGGTTGGACTTAACCTCAACTCAACCATTCAAGTTACAAATGGAGATTTTAGTGGGACCTTCAGCTAGTGAAGTAAACATGTGAGCTGCTATAGCATGCTCTCTGTAACTGGAAGAAAAGAATAGAAGGAAAGAAGTCATTGCTGCTACTGTTACGCCTCGCCTAAGTTTTTCCCTAGATAAGGGACCTCACCTAGGAGGAGCGCAACCTACAACTTAACAATTAGAAACACCAGAAAATCTCAACAAGAACAACTGAAATCATCATTTTAACAAAGAGTTCTCTACACAAATATTCAACATCAATCTAAAAATAACTAAGAAAACATCTAAGCAGCGGATGACGTCTCCTCCTTCGGGACTCTAGCTACCCAACTTCAACTACCGATATACCTGCAAATCTGAGGCAACAACAAACAACATCAGCGGAAAGCTAAGTAGGAGAATCAATATGCTAATAATAAGGACAACAATCATGATGCAATGATATTGCAAATGCAACAATACACGACTCTGTAATGAAATGCAATATGTCAACAACAAGAAGACACATATTCATCTATCAACTATTGCAACTCATACCAATCAAGAGCGTATTGGACAAGTGGGTTTCCCCCGCACTCTCACACCTCGAGAGTGGCACCTCAAGCCCGCTCCAGCTGGAGATGCGACTATTTAAAAGATAGTCCGCCGACGTCTAACACCGCGACGCCGCACACGAGCCCGTTGACATCTAACAGCGCGACGCCGCACAAGCAACTCGAGTGAAAATTCCGTGATCACCGATGCTCAGGCAAACAATCAACAGTGTCCAGGGCATCCGCCCAATAAAAAGATCAACAATGCAACATGACAAATCACAACTGATCTAACAACAATAAATGCTACAACCAAAACAATTCATGTTAGCAAATACAACTTATGACAACACTAATAGTGTGCACAATGCCTAGCATAATATCATGCTCAAATGACAACAACAAATAACAGCTAATCAGACTCATGCAATTATCAACATGGCATCTTTCAACAACCTAATGCAACAGGAGGTCAACGAATTTCAGAAGCAAATCAAGCAAATAGAAGCAAGGGGTAAAATAGTCAATTTACCCATTCAACATTCATCGGCTACAACAAGAGTCAACTCGCATCCACCACAACTATCTATACTTTAAATCACCACCTAACATAGAATACCACTATCCTACATTATTTAATTATTTATCAACTAAATCAATAACTCGCATCTACCAAATAACGACACCTAGAAAAGACCTACCAGACGACCTCTGATCAGAAATCCGACACCACCATCACATTCAGAACGCAAAGACCTACAACTTTGGTATTCACCTCGACTCGATCCGACGATCCTACGATCAAATCTAAAAATACCCTAATATTTCACAAATTAACCTCATTTCATGCAATACAACCCTCTTCTTAATTAACCTATTTATTATTAATAAAATAAAACTCTCCCACTCGTCTCCCTCACTCTCTCCTACACGACGCCCGCTCGACGCCGCCTTCCCCTGCTTCACACGGACCCGCACCGGTCGGCCCTCTCGGCCGCCGGCGATCACCCGCCGGCTCCTATCAGCCCCCATCACGGCCCCCGGCACCGGCAGGATGCCGATCCGAGGCTTGGAGGCCGCGGTGGTCTCTCGCAGCAGCAGTGGCTGCTGCCCCACGGTGCGGGCAGCAGTCGCCCACAGGGTGGCGGTCCGCGGACCGCCTGCGGCTACCGCCGCCCCTCCCTCCATCTGGCAGAGCTGGACCTTCCTCCTCCCGTCGCCACTCCGATTGCCGCCGATGAACGGAGAAATAGAAGATTGATAGAAAACAACTACAACGAAAAAGAAGGATACAAGACTCCTACCTAAAAACTCCTCCGAACTCCGGTCTTCACCGGAGTCTTCTCACCGCCCGCATGCCGCTCTGATCACCTGCCTCCTCAACCATTGTCGACACCAAGCCCAAGAGATTAGAGGAGGATTAGGGCTAAATATAAATCATTAGGCATTTTGCAAAAAGACCCCTCAAGAAAATATATTCACAATTCAATCCTTTTTTTTTTAAGGTACAGCTACCGCATGAGAGAAGACAGGAATAGTGGAGAAAAAGGTGTTTGCTCTAATTTAATGTAGACCCATCAACATATTTGTGCTCATTGAAGATTTGAAAACTTAGGTTTGCACCCTATCTTATATCAGAGCAACAAACATGTTGTTGACCTCTAAGATCCATATTACAGTTGAGACTATCATAAGTCAGAGCAACTCAGCTGACAACCATGGTTTTTCTAGTTTAGGGCCAAATTTGTTATTTCAATGCTTTGTGGCAGCATACATAATTACATATGGGCCTATGGCCATTCAAGGGCCTAGTAAATAATAAATGAAACCTGCTCAAGTGCAGTTCTGAAGTTTGATGTGACCTATGTATGTATCTGCATTTGGATTTTGCTAAGAATATCTACTTTTTCAAGGAAAGTAAGGCTTAGAGTACAAAAGCTTGCATCTTCGTCTGGCAAACCAATCAAACCCATATCTGAAGAAAACTCACCTGTTTACTAGTTTGAGTGTAAATTGATGCAATAAAGGGACAAGTTGATAGTTATTGTTATGCTTTAGGAAAGACCTCCATAGTCCATACTGCAGAACAAAGCAAGTAAATCACTTCATGTTATGTAGTGCTGGTACGCTTTACCATGCCTTTTTATCTTTCTTGCTTTCACTAAATAATCAAGATAAATTTTCACGTTTCTTACAGTTACAGTTACAGTTAACATACCTTTCTTTGAGAGTTATCTGTTTTTTTCTTCATTTTTCTGAAGTTCTCAGATGTTCAGAATTTTTTTACTTTTTTGTTCCTCTAAATAAAAGGCTTCATATTTCGCCTACATATTAAGTCCCCTTTTCTATCTTTATCTTTGATTTACAGAACCGGTTGGCTACAATGATCCTCTCTTCGCCATCTTGCCTTCCTTCCCTGGGATAGGAAATGTTGCTTAATTGCCTGCAAACTGTCATACTCAGAACTTTAGCAGTGTGGTCTATTGATCAGTATACTCTTGTGCTTGGATGATTAAAAATAATTCTGAAATATACCCTATTGTTTGTTTGTTGTATTAATTTATTTACAGTGAACAATTACCTTCAAATCACATTTTTGTCGAAATATTCTTACTTTCTTCTCTTTGTCATCGAGCATTCGAGCATCAGTCTTAGAAAAAGCACTGGAGTCTTAGAAAGCAGTATTACAGAATTTATGTTCTTATGGAACAGCCAACATATTGTTTGCAACCTCTTGATTAGGATTTGCTGTAAATTAATTAGTAAATTGTGTAATCTTTCTGGCCATTTTAAATTACAAATTAGTAGGCGTGGCAACCGATCGATTAAATGCATTTTACATAGATAATCGAAATTAAAACTGCTTGCAAATCCGTTATTTCAAATCCAAATTGGTCGTTTAAACTTGATATACGAAATCAAAATTGATTAAATATCAATCTTATAATCTTTTGTCTAAAAAACATTATATTGATATAATTAAAATTGTATTTTTTTATTAAATCATATATTATTAATTATGTAAGTATCATCGATTTTGATTATTGATTATTCATAAGGTGGTAATTGAAATTAAATTGAATTTAAATGATTTTTAAAATTTACTCATAGAAATTGAAATGGAATATTTATCATTGTATTTTACTTTTCAATTAGTTGATTAGTTGGGTACCTGCGATTAATCCATTTAAATTGCCTTCTCTTCTCTGGAAGTTAGTAATTGTTGCAAGGCATTACTAATTGAAGTCCTTTACAATTACGAAAGGAGGTGCCTCCTTCGAAAAAAAAGGTGCCACGCAAAGGAGCAAAAGTCAGAAAATTAGGAACGAACTTAAGCTAAGATAACCCTAAATTCTATTTGAAAAACAATCCAAGTACTGAGGTTCTGTTTGATAAAACATTAACAGGGTACTTTTAAGATTTTTTTTATAAAAAAAAATAGTATTTAATAAATACTTGTTAAAAGATTTTGTCTTAAAAAATTATATGTTTCTAAATGCAAGTGCGAGAGTGTTTTTTTAAAAACGTATACATAGTATTGCCAAGGCTTTGGCTTTTCAAGTATTGTGCTCTCATATTTGTGACCCCACTAGTAATTTAATAGTCAGACATCCAAATATATTGCTTAAGATTATGGATTATTTTTTAAAAAAAATTATTGTAACGTCTTGTGCATATTCTCGTCTTTGTTTAAGCATAATGACCATGTGAAAAAGCCTAATTTTATGAAAAAAAATCTAATGCTTTGACTAGGTCTTCATGATATGGAGTTCATAAACTTCTTATTTACGTAGAATGTAGATACTTTTTGTACTTGTTTAGGTAGGGTATTATTAAGATTAGGTGGTATAATCAAGAAAATTATTTACTTAATTTTATAAGTAATGCATAGTGGAGATGTGGAAGGGGTAGAAATGACAATGAGGCGAGAAAAATAATGGGGGCAATTGTGATGGTTTTTATCATACACACTAGTGGTAAGAACTGCTCTCTACTTGTAAAAAAAAAGAACTGCTCTACTAAAAATTCGTTGGTCATCTATGAAATAATTGTTAACGAATTGTTGACTACTGATTGACTAATAAGAACATATTGCATAAAGATGTATTATATATTAATTATTTTTTATAATTTGCTATTTCTACACGAATTAGATTTTTGGATCTAAATTATAGGA
This sequence comes from Canna indica, assembly GCA_034359265.1. Lineage (NCBI taxonomy): Eukaryota > Viridiplantae > Streptophyta > Magnoliopsida > Zingiberales > Cannaceae > Canna > Canna indica. The sequence continues at coordinate 3,990,361 of CP136891.1, forward strand.
TTTGGTGGATATTTTTGTATTTAAATTTTGATGATTGAATGTAAAGTACATATGTACCGTACTAAAGTAGAAAAATACCGTAGTGTAATTATGGACGAGAAAATTGAAGGGCAGGATGGTAAAATGATCTAAATTAAGTGAGGATTTGGATATGTTAGAAAATTCATGTGAATTTATTTTAAGGTAATTGCCCTAGAATTTGTATTCCTAATAAACCCCATTCTCCTTCCCACCAAGAAACCTTCGCATGGAGCTCTCGCTGAGTGGCAACGCCATCAAGACCTTCGCCCGCTCCATCACTTGCCTCGCACGCATCGGCACTGAGGTCGTCCTCCTCGCCTCCCCTTCCAAGGTACTTCTTCCTTCCTCTTCCACTCTCTTTCCCTTTCCTTTCTCTTCTTTATTCCATTTTCCCTCATTCTCCCCTTCGATCCGCAGCTCGAGCTCCACACCCTCAACTCCTCCCGCTCCGCCTACCAGATCGTCTCCTTTCTCCCCAGCGCCTTCGACGTCTACGCCCTCTCCTCCCCGTCCATCCGATGCAGCGTCCTCCTCAAATCCCTCTGCGCCGTCCTTCGCACCCCCGCCGCCGCCCTCGACCACTTCGCTATCGCCCTTCCCTCTCCCGACGCGCCTAAGCTCCAGTGCACCCTCTACTGCCTCAACGGTCGGTACTCCGGTCCCTCGCCTTTTCTCTTGTAAAAATCATTTTCTTGATCAGTCCCCTTCGCGCTGGCTTTCAGGCGTCAAGAAGACTTACTGGATCACCTGCAACGTGGATCCTGACGTGCAGCAGCTGTCCCTCGATAGACAGCAGTTCCCGAGTAGCCTTGTCGTGCGGCCGCGTGATTTAACATGGTTGCTTGCCAATTTCCAGTCATCTCTGCAGGAGATTACTATTATCGCGACTGAGGCATCAGCAGTGCCGTCAGACACTGGGGATGAGATTGGAGGGAAAGCTGTGGAGCTTCGGAGCTATGTCGATCCTACTAAAGGTGTGACCGTGTGAACTTGGGGCTTGAGTTGTGTTAATACTTCTTTTTTTAGGCGGTTCTTTTTAATTATTCGACTTTGTTTTTTCATGCTTTATGTTATAGATAATAGTGATGGGGCATTGCACACACAGCTTTGGATTGATCCCGCGGAGGAGTTTTTGCAGTACACCCACATTGGCGATCCCGTGGATGTCACATTTGGTGTTAAGGAACTAAAGGTAATTCTTATATATATTTCTTGTCTTGTAACTCTTGTTGGTATTTCTGTTTCTTTTGTTTTGGTCGTGCGCCATAATCTAAGAATCCAAATAGAAAGAGAAAGCTCACAACAATTAGTCACAGTGTTGTCTTTTCTATATGCCACCGCATATAGCACTAAAGTAGAAAATTCCTTGGAGTCGCAGGAGAAGTAGTCTTATCTGTCCATTTACTTGATGCCACGAAACAAACATTTACCATAAGGTCTTGTATTAAGTAACCCTGCAATCATCTAACCTACAATGTTGGACTAAACTGGAAATAAACTTATTTCAACTATTTGCAGAAGAAAATCAATGTTGCATGAGTATACCAACTACCGAGCTACACTAGAATAGACCTCCAGTATTCATCATGGTGCAAATTTTCCTTTTTCTTTAGAAGTATAGGATGCTCATTCATTATTTGACATTATTCCTTGACAAACTCATGTGATCATAAATTATATGCTTTAGCTAATATATTAATTATCATTATACTTATTAATGTTCATTGACTTTTTTATTTATATAATGCTAATAATTAATTGTAGCATATCAATGTGGATTTTTTGGATATATTGAAATTCACTACAAAGTTGTTCAATAGTTATATCTACAAATGTTATCAAATATCAACTCATTGGTTCATGGTAAATGATGGCACTTGCATGCTGTCAAAGTAATAACTAGAATGGAAAAAAATGTAGATTTGGTAGAACTAACTTAAAACTAAGTTCTCAGAACATAAAAATTTATAATTCTCAATATGCACATAAACATAATTTTAAATAGCAGGTTATGTGCTTGCTTATAAAAATATAGAGAAGATTTGCACTGTACATATGGTAGCAATATTTGTTTTAATTGCATAATCATTCCATATATGTATATTTGGCTGGAATGCTGGATAAACAGTTTTTCTATAGAAACTGCCAAACGCAAAGCCCAAGTTCAAACCTAAGCCTTAAGCATATAGTCTGCATCTCACTTCACCAAGTTCAGTGGCTAAACTATAATAAAGCTGAAGTGTTTCTAGTTTCCTAGCTCAAACCATAATTTTTGCCACTGTTGTATATTTTCCTCCGGTAGAAGCATCAGTTTTTCAGCAACATGACAGGTCATTACAAACTTTTTTTAAAAAAAATATATTATTCAAATATGTTTTGATGCTCATGGTGTCTTTGTCTAGCTTGGTCTATAGTATATATAATTTTGTCCTCTTTGAGTTGGTTGCGGCGTTGCGCTAACTAATCCTCAATGATCAATTAATCATGATTATGAAAGGCTATCTTTTGCCCGCTCAATGACCTTGCTGAAGATTGGTGGACAATGATCTTGACTATCTGTATTGAGTCAGTACAATTCACTTGATGCTTAAAATTAGATGTATTGCAGTATATAAAAGCTTTTGGCTTCACATCAGCTTTCTATTTTACCTTTTTCTGAATCTGTATTATCAGCAATCTAATCAATTACTCTCAAATAGGCTTTTCTTACATTCTGTGAAGGATGTGAAGTTGACATTCATATATTTTTCGAAAAAGCTGGGAAGTGAGTTTCCATATTTCCATACTTAAATATTTTCTTTTGCAATGTCATGTTTTTACTAACATTTTATAGATGGGCAGACCTATTCTGATGGCTCCAAAATTTGGATTTGATGATGGGTCAAATTCAGACTTCGATTCAACCTTAGTTCTTGCTACTATGCTAACATCACAACTAAATGATAGTATAGAGCAGCCATTGGTTCCTCCAGTGCCACAGTCAGAATGTTCTGGAGGTGCTAATGCTAACGTAACACCAGTTTCTGATAATCCTTCTAACGACACCAAAATATGGTCAGAGTTGTCAGGTAGATGGAATTTAAATGTGAAATTATGGATGTTATATATTTAATATTATAATGCCAAATTATTACTTATGCTTTTTCTCCAATAGGTAGTGCTGCCAAAAGTTCTGATGCTTGCAGAGAGAAACAGGTTCAAGTTGAAGGAAATCCAAGCTCTACTATCCTGAATAATAGAGAGGCACATAATGCAGAGAATTCACATAGAGCAGCAGCCGCCCAGAAAGTTGCACTGAATATGTATCCTTATATTTTATGTCATTCTTAATCATGATTGTATGCATTGATGTTCTTTAGTTGAAAATCCCAATTACACAGTGATATCCATTAACGTTATCTCATTCCTTCTTTGAAATATAAATTAATTTTTTGAATTTTTAGGTGATTTTCTTTAAATTTTATCATCCAAATTGCTCCTTTGCTGTTTGGAGTACATGTAATAGTAAGAAGCAAGTTTTGTTGAATACACAGACATGCAGAATAAGCTTAGAAACTTGACTATAGAAAATTTCTTAGGTTCTACCATATTGTTTCATGAGATATCCTGTTACATAATTTCAGGCATGATCAATGGCAAGACCCTATTTGTTAGAAACCTTATTATTTTCCTTACTCAATTACTCCAGACAGCCTATGGAAACAGATAACAGGGACAAATATCAAGGTTTACTATCAGAAGAATCTTTCAGAACTTAAAGCCTTATAAGGACTAGTTTCTCTCCAGTTTTAAACTTGAATTAGTTGTCTCTTTTAATATGCTTCCTTTTGCAGATCGGATGGATGCCCATGGTGATCCCTACTCACAGCATCATCCAAGTAATTGGGTTGGTGCAATTGATGACGAGGACGATGAAGATGAGGAAGAGTTACATATACAGTCAACACCCAACTTCTATGATTAACACTACAAAGGCTGCATCTTCCTGTGACATGCTGTATAAGAGGTAAACGGGTCATCTGTGGTCAGCCTAAATGTTTGTGCTATATGTGTGCTCAAGTTTGGATTTCAAGAGTTGCATATTTTTATTGAGTTATTACATTTATCCGTGCAGCTCATTTCTGCGGCGTTGCAGCTCATAGAAGGTTAAAATCCTCAGACTAATAGGAATTTTTTAGGCTGAACGTTGGATTCTTATTTCCAATGGTCTCGTTATCCATGTATTCCACAAGTAAATATAATTACATTCAGCTAATTAGCATATTTTTCTTCAGTTGAATGCGTGTTTTTGTTGGTCTTTTTCCAACACAATATGACATTCTGATTGTTGCGACTTGTTTGGATTAACGGGTTTGGATAAGGGAACGCTAGATCTCAAAATTTCCAAATAGTTATTTAAGGGTTTTCATATATATATATACACACACAAAGAGGGTTTTTTTTTTCTTAAGAAAGAGGGGTTTTATTCAACTTCAAAATTTGTCTAAAAGATTTTATCAATCAAATCAAGTAACATGATTATCATCCAGATTAAGATTTTATTCAACTTTATTCACTGTTTGATTATAAGCAAGTGAGTGAGATGGAAGAAAATTTATTTATTGAGAAATTATTTTGACTTATGAACAATCAAACGCCGCTTAAATAATTAGAGTTATGACATATGTACCCTAAATAGTACATTTAGTTATAAGCCATAGCTATTAGCTATAACCCCATGCAAGAAACTTATTTCGATTTACATGCAAGAAATCTTACTTTCCGGTCTAAAATTTTCCAACATATGTATTCTTGGTATGACTCCGATCTGATTTCCTGAATGCTTCAATCTGAATGCTTCTTCTATTTCTTTGCCTACAAGGGGAGGCATCTTTCTGAATATTTTGTCAGATAGTTCTGTAGATACATACATGCGACCAGTCTTCGCTGCTAAAATCTTATAATCATTCAGATAGTCAAATATATCCTTGACATTGGTGCATGTGAGTCTTTCCAAATCATCGTAGGCTCTGTTTTGTTCATCTGTAGAGCCTGTTGTGGGATCTTCTAATAAGAACATCCTTCTAATTTGTGACAGGATATTCTGTGGGTCATCGGCGATACCTGTCAGTTCGTCATACTCTTTTGGATAGGCCATGCGCCACTGTATCCAAATTTTCTTTTCAGTTTCGCCTAAGAGATTTTCAACAAAACACATTTTTGATTTGTTGTCAATCCAAGTTCTGTCATTGATCAGGTTCAGGGTTACTGACTCCCATCTGGAGATAACATCATTGTATTGACCTATTTGTTCAGGTAATACTAGCATGGCTCCTATATTTGTCTGTGCCGAAGGCAATGTGTATTTTTCATCGTGTGCCTTTGCAAATCCTCCCTTTAGAGTTCTGACTCTTGACTGTATGAAATTTGGATTTAATGAGGATGCTGGTCCTGTGGTATTGTTTGACGGGTAGTAGGAGCTACTTGGGGGATACATAGCTGGCCCCATAATTGGCTCTCTTGGAATTTGTGTAACAGAAGATTCTCCTGTTGAAAAGGCTGATTCAGTTCTCTTTTCCTCTAGAACTTTCTTGAATTTTCTAAGTGTTGGGTATTCTAGTTCAGCCGTATAAGCCATTGCTTCTTCCTGATGATGCATTTTACTGCTATACTTTGTCTCGAAATCTTCGTCTTCATCATCAGATAGATAGTACTCATCAGAGGTGTCCCATCGAGGGGCGTAGTTGGAATCTTCTTCTTCATCCCATCGAGGAGCGTAATTGAAATCCTCCTCCTTTTGGTCGTCATCATGGGTCAGGGTCATGAAGTATAAATTGGTATCACAGTATTCTTCTTCGTGATCTTCAAAATCACTACTCCATTCTGGCTGTTCACAGTAGATCATTGCTGCAAACTCGTCTTGCAGATCTTCTTCTTGTGTTGCACTTTCTGGGGTGATAGAATAATCAGAAAATTGAATAGCTAATGAACCATCCGTTCAGCCTGTGCCAAAATTCTAAATCCTTGTATCTTATATTTGAAAAATGAATAATTGTTTAGGATTAATTAGCGTTTATTAAATTATGTAAGTTAGTAAATGATGATATAATGTTTGGTCATGGTACTGTTTTTTGCCTAAATTAAGTTTTGTTCCTTAAATGATAGTGATTTCATATCAAAACCTAGAACCTTAACATTCATTATTAAATTGACCATAAAAATACAAATTCGAAAGTCCATTATTTATGTAATTATTTGCAAAGGTGTAAAATGCATAAAGGCATTTGATGAAAAATACAGGCGGCCATCTTTAGATTCACAAATAATACAGGGTAGATTGTGTGTATATATATATATATACGTCTCCGTTGTAAATACGATTGAATTAATACATATCCTTTTGTCTTGGTTGCGCCTCTTAAAATCTCAAATAAATCCTCAGCCTCGGGCCATAGAACGAGGAAGTGAGGAAGGCGGTGATGGCGTCCGGCGTCCTGAGCGTCCGTCCCCTTTCACACCGAATTCCCATGGCGTTTTCTCCCTCTGCTCTTTCTTCGTATCCTTCTTCTCCTTCATATTGCTTCTCCGCCGCTGCTGTTCCTTCTCTCAAGATTAGGGCAGCGAGGGCGGCGGCGCTGCCGGTGCCTCCCCTGAACCCCCGGGACCCCTTCCTCTCGAAGCTCGCCTCCGCCGCTGCGGCTGCTCCGGATCCCTTTGCTTTGGCCTCGTCTTCCGACCCCGACACCCCGCCCTACCTCGACCTCTTCGAGTCCCCTAAACTCATGGCCACTCCCGCCCAGGTGCTTGCTAGATCCCATAAACTTTCCTTCCTCTTTGTCAAGCTTTGTTTTTCAATTTATTTATTTTTTCAATTTCAATGTCACACCTTAGGAACATTTTAGCTGTGCTGGCTTCAGGATTGAATCTTCATGTGAATTCCAATAGAAGAATAATATCAGACTAAATGAAAATTTGATAATTGCTGATTCCATTAAAAAAATGGGATTACTGTGATGATAAGAATACTGTAATATGGAACGGGTTTGACTGATAAAGTTAGGTTACTTGAGTACGTTTTAATGGGGTAGTTTTTTTCGTTTGAGGAAAATTTTGAAGATTTTATCCTTTTAAGTAACTTTTTTTTTCACAAAACATCTTTTTATATAATCATAGATTCATAGTGGATAACATCTTTTTATTTGAGGATGCAAGTGAACATGCACATATTTCTAAGGTGATCAAGGGGTATCAATAATCCTCCTTTGCAATTAGCTTATTAGGTTCACTTTCCTTATCTGGGTTCCTTGAATGGATCTATTAGACTTTTATTAGCCTTGTTCTCTTGTTTCTTGGCACATTATGTTTATTGAAAGAGGAAGTGCAAAAGGTTATCTTAAATTTGAGCTACATGTTGGGCATCCAAATATTCCACAAGGAACTTTGGGTTGGTTGGTTATGGTGAATGCTTGTGATTATTTATTTATTTTCGATTAGGTATTTGGTTATGGATTTTATAGGTCTGGTAACAATCAGATTTCTTTTGGGATTGTTATAATTTAGTTACTAATAATTATTCTAAAGGGTATAAGGTACAAGATATTAAATTTAAGATATCCATGTTATTCATAGTTAACAGATCAACATTCAAGAATATTTTTTTATTAAGTAACAACAAATATTCTACCAAGAATACTTAATTTATAACATTTATTTTTTTAATTAGATATTTTGATGATGTGAGAAACGTTTTCACCTTGTAATAGTAAGTTGCTAGAGAGCAACATTTTTGTTTTATTTCTGCTTGTTTACTTAATTTGATGATTAAGTCCTGACAAAAGGACAGGACTAGATCAGTTAATCCATATGACTTAGGTTATCAATTTTCGATCCTAAACCATCAACTATAAGAAGCTGACAGTTTTGCATGCATTTGTGTTGAAATTATTGAATCTTCTAGGAGAAATATATTGTGTGATCTTTCATCATTTCTTAGTTATATATCATTTTATTAATTCCACTGTTTGACTGTTTGATTAATGATATAGAAGGTATCCATATACCTTAATTTCTTGCTTTCTACTTAGTGCTTTTCTTGTATTTTCATATTTTTCATTATGATGATTAGGTCTTTTCATTTCTATTTTAATATAGTAGCTCTTAATGGATCTTTTGTAGTTTACTCTGCCATCTTGCTTATGCTACATATTTGATTTTGAGATTAAATTAGGTGGAACGTTCTGCTTCATACAATGAACATCGACCAAGGAGGCCTCCTCCAGATTTACCATCATTACTTCTCAATGGAAGAGTTGTCTACATTGGCATGCCAGTAAGTGTGGAGTTTAGATCTCATACCCATCTTTGTTTCAAGTTGTCACTTAACAGAACCACTTTCTAGTGTTGAATAAAAATGGTCTTTAGTTAAGTATTTTTTATTGATATTCTCTTGTTAATGATTATGTAATGTTTTACTACTCAACATTCAAAGTTCAATTATTCTTTGGGTAACTTCAATACAAAGGCAAGATATATGTAGTGTGCCTGTGTTCTTAGTTGCAATTTATAGTTCTAGATGGAAAAAAATTCTGTAGTTTATTGTAGAGAAATTCCAAATAAAATCATGCTAATTAAAAAGCAAGTTGTGGCATGTGTATGTACTATTCAAAAACCCCTTATTCTTTGTATTAGGGTGAATTCGGGCCGGGCCGGGCATCACGGGCTAGGATTTGGTATGTCCCGGTCCCGTCCCGGTTTGAGTCGGGACATAAATATGTGTCTTGGTCCCGAATATGAAGCATCCCGATTTTGTCTCGTCCTGAGTTTTTTGGGCCGGGGCCGGGATAGGACCGAGACGTCCCGAATTTGTTAATCTTGTTTTTTTCTATAAAATAAAAACAATATCTAAATTAAATAATTTATAGTGCATTGTATTATGGCATCCCAAAAAATTAATATTAAATAATTAATATTGGACGGCCAGACCCGTGCTCACCTCTACTCCGTATATTGTTTATGTGCATGCACTATTCCTCCATTTACTGTGTATTTATGTTACTGTCTGAATATAATGTTAACTAGCTATAAAGTTAATTATTTGGGGTCTGGCTGCTATTTGGTTATATGCAATTGTTGGTTTGGTCTACACAAGTTTAAATTGGTCAAGATGGTTCAATGAGTAAGTAATGGAGATGCGTTAAAGAGCCTTATGCAAACACTTGCTGTGTATTTACGTTGTGCACTTGGTCTCGCACAACGTGCCTTGCGCATCTCACAATTGGGAATCTGGCCTCCCACCATTATGTGTCAGAACTCAGAAGTTAACTTCATTTTATAATTTTTCTCCCTATATTATTTTTCATTACAAGCATTATCTCTTTCTATAGACCTTCCAATACATTAAGAAAAAAAGAAACATATTACTTCAATGGAGATCAATTATGATTTTTCTGCTATATTGGAGAAACTTCCTTTCCACATTGTCTTTAATAGATAAACTTGTATTGCAGTTTTCCTATTCTTTTTTTTTCTTATGTAAATTATGGCTTATGAAAGTCTGAGAAGTCCAATTTTTTGGTTTCAGGTTCCTTGATGTATTTAATCTATTATGTAGATGAGCTGTATAGATGCCTAAGTATAAGGGTCAGACCGGTATCCATTCATGCTGATAAAAAGCTTTTCTTTTGATTGATCTAGGACCTAGGGAAAAAATACCACACAAATGTTTTTATTTGTGTGATGATTCAAACCAGTTAGTTCTAGAGGTTTTTTGCTGGCCCATAAATAGAAGTCTGCATAGAGAAGTGCAGCTGTGGTGCTGTGCCAAGGAAAACAAAACAAGATAGATATATCAATGCTGATAAAATTGCCTGTTTTCCATATATTAATTAAGATAAATTAGTATGGTATATATGCAGTAAAAACCAGTTGGTTTGACAACTACATGTTGATAGGTGTGTAGTTGGTGCTTGCCCAACAGTGTTTCAAACTATATATTGCCCATTACTGGTGAGGATGATGTGGTACTAATTACTAAACTGTATTTTATGTTGATGTTTGATAAGTATAATGAGATTGTTGACTTGACTTAATCTTATCTTTTGCAATTTAATTTTCAGAAATTATAGTGAAGCAAATCTGTTAGTTAACTTGGTAACACTATCACTCCTTTAATGGATGCATTAAAACTTATCTGAATGATTGTGTTTGCCATTTTTTTAGTTGCTATGTTCACTTTTTATATTATGTGCGATTTCTTGACACTGTCCTTTATAGTTTCCTTTGTACTAACAGAATTTTTATGGGTAGTTGGTTCCAGCTGTCACGGAGCTTGTGATTGCTGAATTAATGTACTTGCAATGGATGGATCCAAAGCAGCCGATTTATATGTACATCAATTCAACTGGAACAACACGTGATGATGGTGAAACTGTATGAAGCAACATCTTGATCTCTCTTCCTTTTACCTGAATAATAATACAAGTTGAGGCCATTTTGATAATATATTTTATTTATTCAAGTTAGATATTCATGTTAGTTTTCCTGTTTGTGTTGCATGTATTTTACAGTATTACATAGGAAGAAAAATCCATGACCTCTAGAATAACAAAGAATTATATTTGTTATCGAAGAAACTAGTTCGGGTTAGTTGCTAGACTTGTTTTTCTTTCAAAGAAAATGTGACTTTTTTTCTTTTCTTTTGCAAAAGGCAACTGATGATGGTGCCCTTATCATCTTAGCTAGCTGACACGTCCAACAAGCAAGATTTTATTTTTCTTATATTATGCTCATGTAGGATTCAAGTCTACAGTGGTCAGACCTGCCCCTCGCAGATTGGTGCATCAAACTGGGTAGTACATTGGGCATAAGTGCATAACTGCTCTCCTTTTTTAATTACAACATCAATGAATCACCTTAGAACATATCCATACCATCTCATTCTATTATTTACCTTTGCTTTGTGTTAATCAGTTTTTAAATCTCTTTCCAAAAGTAGGCTTGACTAGTTGAGGTTTTTGTTTTCTGTTACTGGATTAGAAACTCGAGGAGTATTTAGATCTTTCCTTCTATGTCCCAGTAGCACATCGATGATGTCATATAGAACAGCACAGGCCATTTTATTCTAGTGGTTTGGCATCATCCATGCTACTGGAACTTAAACAATGGTATTTACATTTAATATATACTAGATATTTACTTTTAATATGTTATAACCCACTCGATGGGATAACTGACTCATCAACTTCATAGACCAACCTATTGGCCTCATTAAAATGCTTAAACTGAAGTTGATGGTAGCACACCCATCAAGCCTTATAAGCCAGCCAACACCACATCGAATATATTTTCAATGTGGGACTAAACCGAGGTATTATAATCTCCCACACTTATGTCTTGACGTCCTCATCAAGATCCAACTCGAGTCTAACACATAGCTCAGAATCACACCCAAGTCAAAGGCATGTGAGGCCTAGCCTAGTAGCGGCTCCACCTCATCTCCTAGGCAGTCCTTTATCACATAGTCTCCATCACCATGCGTAGGTCTAGGTCTTGCTCTGATAACATTTTTTACGACCCGCTTGATGAAATAACTAGCCCATCAACTTTATAAGCTAACCTATTGGCCTAATTAAAATGCTCAAGTTGAAGTTGATGGTAGCACACCCATCAAGCCTTATAAGTCAACATCACATTCAATGTACTCCTAATGTGGAACTAAATTGGGTTATTACAAACTTCCCAACTTATGTTCCGACGTCCTCGTCAAGACCCATCTCGAGTCTAACACATAGCACATAATCACACTCAAGTCAAAGGCATGTGAGGCCTAGCCTAGTAGCGGCTCCACCACAATTCCTGGGCAGCCCTTTCTCATATAGACTCCCTCACCATGCCTTGAACTAGGTTATGCTCTGATACTATTTGTTATAACTCGCTTGATGGGATAACCGACCTATCAACTTCATAGGCCAACCTATTGGTCTAATTAAAATGCTCGAGCTGAAGTTGAAGGTAGCACACCCATCAAGCCTTATAAGCCAACATTACATCCAATGTACTCCTAATGTGGGACTTTATCGAGGTATTACATAATATATACTAGATATTTACATTGTAACAAATTAACAATTAACACTTGATAGTTGATACTAAGATAAACCTTCTTACCTAATATGTTTGCTAGATATTCTGGTTGGACAATTCATCTTCTCTTGAAAATTAACGTCTTTGAGGATGTATTGTATGCTTCTCCGCTGATATCCAATACTAGGTAATGTGGTACTTCAATTTTTGCAGGTAGGGATGGAAACAGAAGGTTTTGCTATTTATGATGCTATGATGCAGATGGAAAATGAGGTATCTTTTCTCCCTCCATTTTTGCTCTTGCTTCCTTCTAGGCTTCTATAAGAAACTGTAATGATTAACTTTTCCTTCTATTCCTTTTAATTCTTTTAGCTGGTAAGCTACAAATATTTTGTGGAATTTTTTTATTATGTTGATATCATATATTGTTCACTAAACATACAAGTCATTGTTCTTATATGTAGTCTAGTAGCCGTTGCATGTCATCCAATTTCTATCTAAGATAATATTAGTTTACTGCTCCTTTGGTCTTCTGATTTGTAAAATACTTCGTGCTCGTGTAGAAGTGACCACAGGATTAGAAGCCATCAAGCTAGTAATTTTCATGGGTTGCAAGAATGATCTCTATGATTGGTTTTTAATGAGGCCAACCAGAAGGACATTTAAAGATTTAAAAGTAATGATATATGAATGGAATAGAATTAAGTACTTTTGATCTCTACTTGTCAGAGAATGTTACTGATGTAGCACCAAAATAAAAGAATAAAGAAGAACTAGAGACAAGTTGAGACGAAAGAAATAATTGTCTTCCAACTTGTACGTCTGTCTTGCCTCCAGGGCTACATATATAAAGACTTGAACCCACCCAACTTGGAAAATACTAAGTAGGGAAAGGAAACTTAAGCAAGACAAACTTAAATCGGACAGGAGATATAAACCAAGTAGGATTAGGGCCTAAATGAAACCAAAAGTGAGGGATTTCCTTCCTAATATGAAATGTGCATGCCATCATTCTCCCCACTGGGAAAAAAACTCAATTGATGTGTTTAAACTAGAGGCACCGTCTGTGATGAAGAACAACCACGGCAAACAGAAGTACTAAGTGCAGGACCAGTATCATAAGGATTGTGTGAAGAAGATGTCAGCTCAATTGATTCATTTTGCTGAAAATGCTGGAAAATGTGAGGTGCTAAACTACTAAGCTCCTCTTATGTAATCCATGCATCAACAATATCTGGTCATTCCTCCCACTGAACAAAATCACGGTGAGAATTGCCTTGAGATCAAAGTTATCTCACTGCTAAGTATAACCTCAGACAAGAAGTTATTGCTATTGGTGCAAGTGTCAGCATGAGAAAGGAGGTAGGAACATAACCTGCAAAAAAGGGAACTGGCAACTATTGGGTAGGTGATGTCTTGTATTTCAATGAAGTTGTGTTATCATTTTTGTTCATGCCTTTGTATCCAATCAGGACTGTTCCCTGCAAAAAAATGAATTGGCAACTCGGGTAGGTGATGTTTATGTTGGAAACTAGGCATGTCAATGAGTATGTGTGATTATTTTTGTTCATGTCTTTGTACCCCAATCAGGATTGTGACATATTCTAGCTTTTCTAATGCATTTGCAAATGTTTGATACATTATTACTTCAGTGTGATCCTTGCTTTCCATTATTTTCCTTTTTTCTCATGTTTGACTTTATTTATTAGTAATGTCCACACTGATGGCTTATTATTTTCTAGTATAAATAGGTTCCATGTTTGTTTTTCTCAAGTTCTTTTTTCTAATGCTTTTAATGCCAATGCAGATCCATACTATAGCTGTTGGAGCTGCAATAGGTCATGCTTGCCTACTTCTTGCTGCAGGCGAAAAGGGTAAACGATTTATGATGCCTCATTCTAAAGGTAAGTTTCTTTATGTTCATTGTTACATGGTGTACTGTATTTTTCCCCTTAATGTTTTTTTGTCCTGTTGAGAAGCTGACACTGCACTCTTATGTCAGCCATGCTTCAACAACCTCGTGTTCCATCTTATGGTCAAATGCCTGCAAGTGATGTGCTTATTCGAGCAAAAGAGGTTTTGTTTGCAAACTTTTTCTGGTCATTTAAGATAGATATTTTTTTCCCTTAATCCTGATTCCTGAGCATTTTGTTGTGTGTTTGGCATGCCGATTTTACATGCCTAGTGATCACTGAAACTGGGGACTAATGTGTCCTCATCTTTATCTTAGTTTCAGTTTTAAATTTCTAGGTATATTGTGTGTTTTGCAGGCAATAAATAATAGGGATACACTAATCAAACTTCTCGTGAAGCACACTGGAAATGTGAGTACTTGGAAAGTCATCTTGCTTTTAAATAACTGAAAGTACTTCAATTTGATTATAATATTCTACAACAGTCCGAAGATACAGTATCCAAGGCAATGCGTAGACTCTTTTACATGGACGCGGAGAAGGCAAAAGAATTTGGGGTCATTGACAAGGTACATTCTCCTTCCTGGCTGGTTTCATCATCCAGGTGGTCCTAGTTATGCAAAAGTACTTAAAACAGCATTGCATGATGAACATTTTTGTAAAGCATGTTTCATGGTTCCTTCAAGAAATTGACTAGCAGAGGCATATTGTATTGGGTGCTACTCAATGTTGGTACTGTTTTTACTCGTAAGAATGATTTTTGTTCCTAAAATGGCTCCGTTTCTTTAGGCAATGTGGATTGGATAACAATGAAGATACCACTGAATAGTTTTGTTTGTTGTCAGGTCCTTTCGAGTGGTCAAGAGAAAATAATCGGAGATACCCTCTCTCCAGAGGAATGGGATAAAAAAGCAGGAGTTAAAGTTGTTGATGAGTTTCCATTTTGATGATTTCCCCCTTTTGCCAACAGTTATCTACTTAGGTGAATTTAGATTATAGTTTATATGGAAGCGTTCAAGTGGCTGTGGCATTCGCAAATACCCACCATATGGAAATTCGCTGAAAACCAGAAGAGATCACCCAATGGAGTTCCTTGGTTAGATTTCAGTAGGGCTGTGTTCTGGCTTTGTGCATCATAATGTAAAAGCATGTAGCTTTAGCTTTCATTACTCAGTCAAACTTAAATCTATTAGATGTATGTCTGTCAGATAAAGAAAGCTAATAAACAAGAATCTTTTGGGTGCGTTTGTTTACAAAAATATTTTTCTACTTTTCGTTTCGTAAAAATCGAATTGAATTTTTGAGTTTTGGAATTTTGATTTTGATATTTTTGTTTGGCGAAAATGCATTTGTTTGGTATGTCCAAATTTCATGTTTCGCAAAATGAAATCAACGAAAATATATTTGTTTTGTGTTGATTTCAGTGATAGTTTTTGGGATGAAAATTGAAACAATGTTTGTTTATCAAAAACAGACTCAGTGTCATTTTTAAAATTTATATTATTTTATTTATAAATAAATATTAAATTAATTATTATTAAGTACTACTAATCTTATTTATTATAATTATTTGAGTTTAAAAATATTTTACCAAATAAATATAATAATTTATTTTAATCTTATTTACCAAAAATCAGCAATTTCCTGAAATTGGAATTTCCTCAATGGAAATTTTCGGTTCCGGATAAGGGAATTCTAAATTTCTAGAATCGGAATGCATCTTTTTTAAATTTCAAAATACCCTCAATTTAATCGGTAAGCAACAGGTAGTAAAAAAATGAACAGTGAAAAATGAAACTGGGCAACCCGATTACCCAGTCATAGAAGCATATAATATTTTCACCATCTCTCTCATCGTTGCATTGGGTATACTACCCTAGTTCTATTTTCCTCACGAAAGCATGTCGATAAACGCCCTGACATCTGTTCGACGGTGAATATTCCTGTGCTTTTGATGAAATTCTAGAAGCCCCCTGTCATCTACACTCTCTCCGTCATCGATAGGAAGTACTACCCTGTCATTTGTTCGACGATAAATGTTCCTGTGCTTCTGGTGAAATTATAGAAGCCCTCCGTCATCTGCACTCTATCCGTCATCGACAGGAAGCTCCTTGTTGATTACCACCCCAAGTCATTGCTATTCTTAGTGACCGACTTCCGATTGCAAAATCCTATACAACCCTATCTCATTCCCCTTCCTACGACGTGAGTAATTTAATTACAGAGTAGATAATAATGTTTGATTAATTATTGTTTCTTGAAATATCATTTTTTCTTTTTTTGATCTTGTAAAACATGTGGTATGGCTGAGAAATGAACCATTAGAGATTCTAATAAGCAGCAGAATAAATTTTGCAGAAGTCTCTAATCTATTATAGAGTTTGTACAAAATCTATAATTGCATTACTTGATGGAGGAAATGTAATCACTACGTCACAATAAATTTACTAACATGCATGTCACAATAAATATTGGATTTCTTGCGTTTTGATAAAAGTCTCTAAGCCGTCATAGACTTTTGACCGAAAGCACTGAACATGTACTTTAGTGTGAAAAATTTGTATTAGAGGCATGATATGTATATTATAAAATCAAATAGAGATCGTTTGGTCCCTAAATAATAATTGTTGGTAAAAATAATCACCTTATGTAAAAGTCTCTAACCAGTTAGAGATTTTGCTCATGTGTGTAAGAGGTACTTTAGTGCAAAGATGATCCATGATATCTATTTTATATCATAAAATAAAGGTCCTAAAGATTCCACAAATATTTTTTTTGTAAAATGTTACAACCTTTTTGAAAGTCTCTAATCAGTTAGAGACTTTGCCCAAATATTTTGAATAGCTATTTTTGTTACAGCCAATATGAAAATCTCTAGTAATTCTGACTATTTATCTCTTTTATATACTTTATTTAGATTTATGATTTGAAAATTGTGACGGTTGACAAAATGAAGTAGATGACTACTAATAGTGTTACTGAAAATATTATGTCAGAGCCTATTCCTAAAGAAGTCCTTGAGAGTCAGAATAATATTTCATCTATATCAACACAATATGGTTCTAATGTAGTTAACAATGGAGATAGAATTCATTTTCTGATTGACCTTAATATGTCACTTATATTTGAGGATGATACATATGATATAGTAGAGGAGGAATTGACTAATGAGAGGATTAGAGAAGAAGTTGAGCAAGTTGAGAATTTGCCATTTGATATGTTCACTTCACATGATGTAGTTGGATGTACAATTACATTAAATCAATCTATGTATGAAACTCATCATACAGAGGTTGGTTATTGCAGTGATGAAGAGAATGAAACTATTGTCAACAATGATGACCTTGATAGCCTGCTTGATTTCACTCCAGAAGATCAAAGAGACATAAACAATGATTTAAATGAAGATATGTATGACAACATAGCATCTTCAGCATCAGGGGATGAAGAAGATGATACTATCATTACTGCCCCGAATATATTTCATTGTAATCAAACGCAAAATAGCGAATTGTATCTTCATCAGGTATAACATAAGATATAAAACACTTATTTATGATCAAATGTATTGATACTAATTTGTTTTTCTTATGACTATGTAATTCAGGTATTTGATAATAGAGAGGAATTTAGAAGAGCTCTAAGATCATATTGCATCAAGCGTAACTTTGAGCTGAGACACATCGAAAGTAGACTACGTTATATCAAAGTTGAATGTAAACATGGTGATTGTCTATGGATGTTGTCTGCAAGTGGTAGAGGAAGATTTACTATTGTCAACTTTCTGAACAAGCATACATGCACAGTGTCGAGACTTAATTTAGATCACAAAGACTGCAGTGCAAAGTTTGTTGCAAATCATATCAAGGATCACCTAGTAAGGAATCAAAAGTACACACCCGCTATGATTGTGACCGAAATTCAAAAAGCATTTGGGGTTCGTATTTCATATAAGAAAGCATACAATGCACTTCAATTAGCTCTTATATCAGTTCGTGGGGACTTTGATGAATGCTACAAAGATTTACCTGCTTACCTTAGAGAATTGAAAATACATGATAATGAAACAATGGTTAAATTGTTGAGATGTTCTGTATCTTCTCATTTTCTCCGAGTATTTTGGGCATTTGGTGCATGCTTGCGTGAGTTTAGAGAATATCTAAGGCCCATTATATGTATTGATGCCACACACTTGAGGGGAAAATATCCTTGAGCTCTAATGATAGCGACGACCGTTGACGCTGAGTAGACTTTTTCCGATGGCATTTGGAGTTTGTGAAATTGAAAAAAGAGACACATGAGGATGGTTTTTGGATGAATTTGCACATTGTATACCTAGCTTCTACGGTTTGAGCATTATGAGTGATAGAAATCCTGGTATTTTAGCAATAGTGAGAAAAGTATTCCCAGAAGCATCGCATGGATATTGTATGGTGCACTTAGCCAAAAACCTAATACACGATGTGAAAATAAATGTTGGTTGTTCTTTATTTTGGTCTGCTGCAAGAGCCACTACGGAACATAACTTCAATGAATGTATCCAAAAGTTGTTGGATATTTATGAGCTTAGTTACCAATGGGAACCCGGTTGGAAAAGGAGAGATAGGCAACGTTATTTTTCCTTGGTCGTAGGTACAATATCATTACTACTAATGCAGTAGAAAGTATGAATTCTTTGTTTAGGGAAGTACGAGAGATGCCTATTACAACATTAATTGAACTGACGAGAGGCAAAGTTGCCGAATGGTTCTATAAGCGTCGTAAAGTGTCACTCAAATTGTCTGGAATTCTAACAAAAAGAGCTGAAGATATCCTTGTTGAAAATAGGAGCAAGTGCCGTTGGTATTCAATCCATCCTCAAACGGACCATTGCTACCAAGTACACACATCAAATCAAATTATCATTGTTGATTTACCCCACCAATCGTGTTCTTGCAATAAGTTTCAAATATTTGATATTTCATGCTCGCATGTTATGGCGGTTATTGGTTATCGTAGTCTAGATCCTTATCCTTTTTGTGAGTATTACTTTACCGTCGAAATGTGCAAGAAAATATATAAAGACAAAATATTTTCTACCAGAAGCAAGCAATATTGGCGTCAAGAATCCTTTGATCCTTTGGTAAAACCACCACAAGCCGTGGCACAAGCAGGTCGGAAGAGGAAGAATCGAAGAGAATCTCGTCATAATGGTAAAGTGCCAAAAAAGTCTGGTATATGCAAACAGTTTGGTCATAACAAACAGTGATGTAAAGCTCCCCCTACTTCTTGATATGGCAGTTTGGCCATAACAAATAGTTAGATAACATTTGGTATAATTTGCAAAGAACTCTTTTTTGTATATTATATATATAACCCAGATTTTGTATATTATAAACAGTTTGACAATTTGGCCCCCCTACTTCTTTTATGTATATTATATTTTGGTTGAATAGATCCCAACTGATGTTAATTCATGTCCACAAATATTAAGTTTGAAATTGGAATAATATACATCACCGTATCAAATTTTTTGTTCAAGAACTGTGAAAGTCTCTAACCGGTTAGAGACTTTCGTATAACCCGCTATTTTGGTTGAAATAAAATAATATTTTCGGTCGAATAGATCCTAGATGATGTTAATTCATGTCCAAAAATATTAAGTTTGAAATTGGAATAATATACATCACCGTATCAATTTTTATATTCAAGAAACTACGAAAGTCTCTAACTGGTTAGAGACTTTCGTATAACCCGCTATTTTGGTTGAAATAAAATAACAACTTCGGTCAAGTAGATCTCAGATATTGTTAATTCATGTCCAAAAATATTAAGTTTGAAATTGAAATAATATACATCACAATATCAATTTTTTTGTTCAAGAATCGCGAAAGTCTCTAACCGGTTAGAGACTTTCGTATAACCTGCTATTTTGGTTGAAATAAAATAATATTTTTCGTCGAATAGATCCCAGATGATGTTAATTCATGTCCAAAAATATTAAGTTTGAAATTGGAATAATATAGATCACTGTATTAATTTTTTTGTTCAAGAACTGCGAAAGTCTCTCTAATCGGTTAGAGACTTTCGTATAACCTGCTATTTTGATTGAAATAAAATAATATTTTCGGTCGAATAGATCCTAGTTGATGTTAGTTCATGTCCACAAATATTATGTTTAAAATTGGAATAATATAGAAGAATATTCGCCATGAGTTTGGACAATAGGATTGCTCGACGTCCCGACTTGACGTGATTTCCCATGATAATTCTATAGAAAATATCTTGGTGTGAATCCTTTTGTATACAAATGCATTGTGACAGTTTCTTGGTCCAAAAATCTTATGTTCGAACATTTTCGGCACGGACATCAGATTTTATCACCACTAAGAAATTTTTGATTCGAGTATGCGAAATTTAAGAAGTAAGTTACGCCTACTCGAAATTCATCTGTTATAGCTCCACGATGAATTTGTCGGTACATCCAACTTTGATCGTCCGACATGTTCTGTCAAAAAGTTGGCAATATCTTTAGGTAATGTCTTTAGATGGGATGGTCTTATTCCATTCGAGATTCATGTTATTTATATTGCACTTAGAATTTCTTTTAGTTATTAACTTTATTCTAAATTTCGAGCTAGCTCGGCTCGTTGGTGGTTGTTTGCCAAGTGAGGTGGCGGTGGTGAGCGGCGAGAGAGGTGAGCGGGATTATAAAAGGAGTCATAGTGCAATTTTATTTTTTAATTAATTATTTTTTGCCGACTAGACATTAAATAGATAAAAAAAATATAAGTCAACATTGCCAAGTCAACTCGTAGATGGAAAAATTAACTCCGAATTGACGGTATGATATAATTGAAAGAAATTGAAAATTGAAATCTTTATTTGAAACAAATAAAAAGTGATGATAAATTTGAGAATTTTGATAAAAGTTTAGATATATTTATTAATTAACCCTAAGAATAAAGTAGAGGAAAATATATAATAGGATGGTTTATTTCATGATAAAGTGTATCTATACAGTTGATAAGATTTAATTGATATAGTCTATTGCAATTAATTCAATTTAAATATTTTGGGCTAGTGATTTAATTAAGAGTGTAATTATTCCCTCTAATTATTATATATAATAAAAGTCATGATCACATAATTGAGGAGAAAGAAGCTTCGATTTGTATTCTATTGAAGTTGTGTGAAACACGCCATAGAGACTTGTTCCGAGCTTTAAGCATGGTCTCTTAATTAGTGAGTTCTTATTTTTCGCATATAAAACATTTTAATCTACAAAGTAATTAATCGCTAAGCAATAAAATTTTGTTGACGCATTGAGTGTACTAGTTGGGCTCATCCACATTGCAAGTCCATCATCCAATAGGTTGTTGATAACATTTCCAATTACTTTAGAGGAAGTAGGTTCCAAGAACTTATCTATTCTTGTTTGAAGTTTTGATAAATGTAGGCCTATGTGTCTCTTCATTCATCATGGTTTCCATGGCGACCTAAAAAATATTCTAATGTTCAAATAAAAAATAATTCAAGATGATGAGTGTGAAATTAGAATAAATATTTTATATGCATCATGTCCATATATTTATAGTGTAAGTTTGACGAGGATATCTCGCATGACTCCGGGGGATATATCCTAAATTGATCGATGTTTATTCTTAAGATGACAGACTCCTTACTATTGAATCCTTGAAAATAAACGAAGAATGTTAATATCCTTATTTAGTCGGGTGAAACCCAATGCTAAGTTGTAGTTGATTCAACCTAAGTCTGATACATTAGTTGGGATGCTTCCGGACTTGGTCCGATCGAGCCCAAAGAATTATAGTGTAGCTCACTATCCACTCATTAAAATTAAATATATAGATCAAATAATAGACAAATACTTATAAAAGGGTAAAACGACCTTGTCATCTATGGGAAATTCATGAATCTATTCTAAACTATATACTAATTAATAAATTTATTCCAACTTTTTATTTACACTAATCTATCCTAAATATTCGAATTCATATCAATTATATTTCACTATCAAATGTTCATTAATATGATTGTTATTTGCTTACCTGGTAACCTAGTCTATCATCCAATAGGTTGTTGATAACATTTCCAATTACTTTAGAGGAAGTAGGTTCCAAGAACTTATCTATTCTTGTTTGAAGTTTTGATAAATGTAGGCCTATGTGTCTCTTCATTCATCATGGTTTCCATGGCGACCTAAAAAATATTCTAATGTTCAAATAAAAAATAATTCTAAGATGATGAGTGTGAAATTAGAATAAATATTTTATATGCATCATGTCCATATATTTATAGTGTAAGTTTGACGAGGATATCTCGCATGACTCCGGGGGATATATCCTAAATTGATCGATCTTTATTCTTAAGATGATAGACTCCTTACTATTGAATCCTTGAAAATAAACGAAGAATGTTAATATCCTTATTTAGTCGGGTGAAACCCAATGCTAAGTTGTAGTTGATTCAACCTAAGTCTGATACATTAGTTGGGATGCTTCCGGACTTGGTCCGATCGAGCCCAAAGAATTATAGTGTAGCTCACTATCCACTCATTAAAATTAAATATATAGATCAAATAATAGACAAATACTTATAAAAGGGTAAAACGACCTTGTCATCTATGGGAAATTCATGAATCTATTCTAAACTATATACTAATTAATAAATTTATTCCAACTTTTTATTTACACTAATCTATCCTAAATATTCGAATTCATATCAATTATATTTCACTATCAAATGTTCCTTAATATGATTGTTATTTGTTTACCTGGTAACCTAGTCCATCATCCAATAGGTTGTTGATAACATTTCCAATTACTTTAGAGGAAGTAGGTTCCAAGAACTTATCTATTCTTGTTTGAAGTTTTGATAAATGTAGGCCTATGTGTCTCTTCATTCATCATGGTTTCCATGGCGACCTAAAAAATATTCTAATGTTCAAATAAAAAATAATTCAAGATGATGAGTGTGAAATTAGAATAAATATTTTATATGCATCATGTTCATATATTTATAGTGTAAGTTTGACGAGGATATCTCGCATGACTCCGAGGGATATATCCTAAATTGATCGATGTTTATTCCTAAGATGATAGACTCCTTACTGTTGAATCCTTGAAAATAAACGAAGAATGTTAATATCCTTATTTAGTCGGCCGGGTGAAACCCAATGCTAAGTTGTAGTTGATTCAACCTAAGTCTGATACATTAGTTGGGATGCTTTCGGACTTGGTCCGATCGAGCCTAAAGAATTATAGTGTAGCTCACTATCCAGTCATTAAAATTAAATATATAGATCAAATAATAGACAAATACTTATAAAAGGGTAAAACGACCTTGTCATCTATGGGAAATTCATGAATCTATTCTAAACTATATACTAATTAATAAATTTATTCCAACTTTTTATTTACACTAATCTATCCTAAATATTCGAATTCATATCAATTATATTTCACTGTCAAATGTACGTTAATATGATTGTTATTTGCTTACCGGGTAACCTAGTCAGCATCTAAAATATATATTCTTAATTATTTTAAATAATAAATCTCAGTATTTGAAAACATAATATCGGAAGGAGAAGTGAGGATTTTAGAGTTATTTAAAAAAATCATTAACATATTTGATGGTGAAATATAATTGATATGAATTTAAAAGTGTAAAATAGATTAATTATAAATAAAAAGGTGGGATAAATTTTTTTAATTGGTCCATAATTTGAGATAGATCTATTCATTTTCCCTTAATTAATTATATAGTGACTTTGTTCGCAGCCTACAACTACTTCATCAGATATATTTTTTAAAGGACTTAAAAATTTTCTATGATCAAAATAAGTATTTAAAAATAGATTATCATATTTGCCTCAAAACAAACATGACATGAGAATTTAATATTGTCCATATTTTAATTACTTCGCAGGTAGGTGTGAGCGGGTTCGATCGGGTACCATGTAATTTTCATGATATCTGAACTCTGGCATGTATAGAACCGATTCCTATATATATTTTGGACTCAAATCTTACCATGTTAGAACCTGAAATCGGACCCTACTCGGAACCATCGATTCTGGTTCTGATTCCAGTTCTAGTTCCGGGTACCCTGTTGGAAAATTTATTTAATTTTGTTAATATTCACCGTAATTTTTATTAATGAATAGAAAATAATGAATTAATGAACGAAAGAGTTTGTTAATATTCACCATAATTTTTATTGTTCTTTGTGGCAAAAATAATAATATAAATTAGAGTGCAACAAATAGATCATATGAGAAATTACAAATAGACTCCTAAAAGAGATATAGACACTAAATATTACATAGAATACTCGATATATTATCTAATATATCGGATTTGAGTTAAATAATTAAATATATATAACATGGTACTGGGTATCGATTCTAGAATCAGAACCAATTTTAATCGGTTCTTTGATTTGTTACTCGGATCGTATTCGAATTTAATTTAGGTATGCCTGAAATCTACCTGATCGGGTCGATTCTAATCGGTTTTGGATCTATCAGGTACCCATGCACACGTACTCTTATTCGCATGTACAATTAATTTCAATTATTTATTCATATTTTGTATAACACTATAAGAAAATATAATGTCAATACAAAGGTATCATTATTTGACACATATTTATGATAAATTAATAACAAAATAATTTACAATTTATCATTAATGGGTCAAATTTTGTCAATAAAATTCATTTGTGATCTATGAGACCACTACAAAAATTAAACTATAAATCGGCGCTGTCAAAATTAGACACTTTTCAATGTGTCAAAACGGGAGCCGAAATGGTACACATAAAATTTTGATATCGGTTTGTGAAACATGCACCAATTTTAGTATCAATATTTTTCAATTTAAATGATGTAGGATTAAATGGGGCAATTACAAAAATTTGATGAAAAATCGACATCACATTTCATTAAAAAATTAACGCCAGTAAAGTGTACTCTAAATCGGACACTTTAGGACGTGAATAAATTTGACTCATGAGTTAACCGTGAATAATTTATGCAAATATTTTTTTTACTTCATCAAATACCGGCGCCAATATAAAATTACTTACCTTTTTCATTGTGATATTAGATATAATTGATTTAGGGGAAATTTTTAATTATCTTCGGGTTTTTTTTTGAAATCCAAGTGAGGCAATGCCACACTATTCAATTCAACACGTCTAATCAGGTGCATGGTGCATTTTTTTTAAAATAATAATTTATACATATATTTAAAGAGAATTATTAAAGAGGATAATCTCTGACCGACAACCCATTTGCAATTAATCAAAGTTAAATAGACAACAATTATTAATTGGTTGAAAGATATATACTTGGGGCACAGCATCTATATATAAATTGTGACAGAATGCATGCCGGTTCGATATATCTCTCTCATCTGCGTACTTAATCTAGTAATCAATTAATTATCAAGACATGGATGATGCGCTTGTTGTTCGCCAGTGTTATGTCTATCATCCCGATATCTGGGGTGACTACTTCGTCACGGAGCATCCTACTTCTAATCAATCACAGGCATGTTATTAATTAATCCACATATATATACTCATATATATGTTTGCATGTTTGATATTGTTGATTTCAGATATATATTGGTATAATTAAATACCTCAACACTGATTATATTGTCATAAAAAAAATCGATTTATCATTAGAAGCATGCTTTTGTTCTTATTTATGATTCAGTCTGAGGCATGGATGATAGAAAGAGCTAAACAACTCAGGAAAGAAATCAGAAGCATGCTCCAGGATGAGAATAATACTGACTTATTAGAAACCATGAATTTGATTGATACAGTCCAACTTCTTGGACTTGACTATCACTTTGTGGACGAAATCAACAAAGCTTTAGGCCACCTTTATGATGCAGATATGAGCAATCATGGGCTCTACGAGGTTGCTCTCCATTTCCGACTCCTTCGACAGAAAGGATATCAAATCTCTTCGGGTAATTAATTAATATTCTTGCTCGATCTAACATATGTATAATATATAGGAATAATGAATAAATTTGTTGTTTTTTATATCATGTAGATGTTTTTAACAAGTTCAAGGACGAGGAAGGGAGATTTAAGACAGAGTTAACAAGTGATGCCAAGGGACTCCTCAGCTTATACAACGCAGCTTACCTTGGAGTTCATGGAGAAACCATCCTCGATGAGGCCATTGCCTTTACAAGGGAGCAGCTTACTCCCATGTTGAAAGACCTCAACCCACCTTTAGCAAAGTTTGTATCTCTTTGTCTCGAGACACCTCTCCGCCGAAACATTAAAAGGCTTTTCTCGAGGCATTTCATTTCCATCTACCAAGAGGAGCCAACGCGGAACGAAGCGATACTGGAGCTCGCAAAACTGGACTTCAATATGTTGCAATCTCTTCACCGCCAGGAGCTCAAGAAAATATGCGAGCAAGTTTTTTATATAGGCTTAATTCATCGATCTGCTTGACATATTTAATTTAGTCGATGTTGTTTCATATATATGTACATGCATGCAGGTGGTGGAAGGACTTAGGCATCAATAAAAGCTTAAGTTTCGCTCGAGATCGAGCGGTGGAGTGCTACTATTGGATATTGGGAGTAGTATATGAGCCCAATTACTCTCATACACGTGTGATGATGGCCAAGTTAATCAAAGTTACGTCCATCTTGGATGACATTTATGATGATTATAGCACACTGGAGGAGAGCCAACTATTAACTGATGCTATCAAACGGTTTGATTAATTATTTATTTTATTCGCATATAGCTAGAATGATACTATTCCAATCCAATCCTCAGCTCTCACCTAACTAAGCGCCAGTCATTTATATATATATGCAGGTGGGATCCTTCATCAGTTGACCAGCTGCCGATATACTTGAAAGACATCTACTTAAAGCTTCTGAGCACTATTGAAGAATTCGGAAAGGAGTTGGCACCAGAGGAGAAGTTTCAGATGTTTTACCTAAAGGAAGCTGTATGTGGCTATTATTAAAGACCTTGTTTTATAATCAAGGAAGAAAACTGATCTCTCGATCTATATATTAATGTTGAACTAATTTGCTTGTCTCCTAAAAAACGATATCTAATTGTTTAACTATGTTCCTTATTGTTAATTAATTTCATTTCAGGTGAAATCTCAAGCTAAATCTTATTTTGAGGAATCCAAATGGAGGGATGAGAGGCGTGTGCCGACAGTAGAAGAACATCTGCGTCTGTCAGTGATGAGCTCCGCCACTCCGATGTTTCATACTGCAGTTTTGGTTGGAATAGGGAAAGTAGCAACCAAGGAGTTATTTGAATGGGTTGCTACCTTTCCTGACATCATCAAAGCTTCTTCAGTAATTGGTCGTATCATGAATGACATAACTTCTTATGAGGTAATTAATTAAGCCACAAAAAAACAACTATATAATTAATTAATGCAGACATATATAGTGGTAGTTTAATTTAATATTATACATTATATATGTTTGGATAACTTTGAGTAAGAATTTTCGAAGGAGAAGAGTTTGGAGAATGATTTTGAAAGATTTTGGAGGGGCTGAGGTTTGGAGGTTTTTGAAATGGTTTAAAAAATATTGTTTGGTTAATTTGAAAGAGTTTGAAAATTTTGGTAGACCACTGTACCATCATCATTTATGTCAACTGTGACTAGTATAGTTGGTGGCAACAGTTATAAATTGTCTGGAGGTCTAAGGTTCGAACCTTAGTAGGGGTCTCCCCTGTATGAATTTTTCACCTTGTGTGGAACACGCTTGCATATTTGGACCCCTCCAAAATTCTCAATCCAAATATAGTGTTAAGGTTGCATATTTGTTTCATGAAAAATAATTTAGAAATATATTTTTCTAATTTGCCAATGTTTGGATAACATT
Organism: Canna indica; assembly: GCA_034359265.1. Classification (NCBI taxonomy): domain Eukaryota; kingdom Viridiplantae; phylum Streptophyta; class Magnoliopsida; order Zingiberales; family Cannaceae; genus Canna; species Canna indica. The sequence goes on from CP136891.1 coordinate 4,018,259, forward strand.
TGGAAAAATGACGAAATGGGAGAAAAATATTTTTTGAAAACAATAAACATCGTCTATATAGAGTATACATGTAAATATAATATTTTTCATATACAAGATATATAAGTTAATTAATATAAATTATTTTCATATATAGCATAAGATTATATATATATATATATATAATATGATGTAATGAATATAATATTATACTATATTAATTAAAAATATTATTTTTTTAAAAAAATAAATTTATAACACAATCATTACAAAAGGTAGACATGATAATATACGCAAGAGATATAAAAAGTACACAAAACGCTACAATTAAGAATTGAGCCTCAAATCATAGACAACATATACTCAAATATTACTACCACTTAAAGCACAAGTGAGTTCACAAAATATTGTAAGATATTTTAATTTGGTTTAAATTTAAATCACATTATATATAATATTAAATAATTCAGTATATAGTATCATATATATATATATATATATAATTTGAAAAATAAAAAATAAGTTACTAATTTAATATATGAAATGTTTTCATATATTCCAAACAGTTTTAATGGCTTAGTATATATATATATTTATTTTATTAATAAAATGTTTAGAACAATACAAATTAGAATTAAATATATTTTTATAAAAAACCTTGACACATTCACTATAATACAATTGACTTATATAGACACATAATTTGAGATAAATTAAAAATTTATTTTTAAATCTTCACATTTAAAAATTAATAGACACAAAATTTATTCCTAATTAGTCTATATAAATAGTTTTAGAGTCTGATCAATTAAGTGACTTTATTTTTGGTATCATTTATAGCTTTGGGTCAAATTAATTAATTAAGTGACTATATTATTATTGTTTCTATAGATATTTAGTGATTAATTAGAAATAAATTTTGTGTCTATTAATCTTTAAATATGAATATTTAAAAATAAAAATATAATTTAACTCTAATTTTATATCTCTATGAGTCAATTATATTATAATGATTAAACTTTATATCACGTAGATCTCACGGTGACAAAATCTTCAACTGCAATTATCTATACATTTTAATGAAATTATTGTACCAAATATATATATGTTTACTATGTGCCTAATTAATTATTTGTCCTCAAACTTGGATGCATGTACCCGTATTAATTAGTACTAGTATTAATTATATTTTTATTTTTACTTCTACAAAATAAAAGGTATTTATATGTACATGCAGAGAGAACAGAGGAGGGAACATGTGGCCTCCACAGTGCATTGCTACATGAATGAGTATGGCACGTCAGCAGAAGTTGCATGCAAAAAGTTGCAGGGGTTGGTCGAAGATGCATGGAAGGATATAAACAAAGAGTGCCTCGATCCAACGGCGTTTCTCATTCCGTTACTTGAAATATCGCTCAACTTTACCCGAATAGTGGAAAACGCATACAAGTATATTGACGCATACACGGAGGCCACTACTTCAATGAGAGAATGCATCAATTTATTGCTTGTTCAACATGTTCCCCTCTAATTACAAGTGTTATTTGCCTCTATATATGTATTTGAAATATTTCAATAAAAAGCTATATATTCGAAACTTACATAATTCACCACAATCGTGTACCGTGTCATCATCGTGACAATGAACAATATACAGTTGTCATCGCAGTGACACTATATTTATTTATCTCATTGTTGGCATTGCACTTGTATTTTGTGGGTTGTTTGGTAATTTAGTCATCTTCGGCCCTCTAATCACTTTGAAAACTCTCATGACATGTTTTTATATTAGCAACTTAACCTTGAACCTAAATCTTGATCATAATAATGAGTAACGGTGAGACTTCTAACAACCTATTACAAGGACTCTTAGAAAAATAAGCGTCATTTCTATTTGACATATTGATTACCTTATACAAATCGATGTCAATAAATAAATCGAAATTCAAGCTAAAAAGTTAGAACAAACAAGCTTACATATCAGCATCAATTTTGACGTAGGCATACAAATTTATTTATTTTTAATTAAAAAGAGAAATAGGTGATTCCTAGGAATTCGGTGCTACACTTGGATTCCTGTAGTGATGATTATGTCATTTGTCAATAATCATTCATGAGGCAAAGCTAGTCCATGATCAATATTTTCTTCGAGGGGTGTTGCTATATTCTCCTAAAAATCAGTCTAAAAATCTTTTTAATCACTCATAATAACATAATATTAGGAGAATTTTTAAGCACAATATAGCATTTTTCTTTTTTGAGATATTTGATATGCAAAGATAGTTTGTGGCCTAATCTTTTACACCACGGTAAGTGGTCAACTGATATAGGGATGGTGAATAAGTCGTTCATCCACCTCCAATTGCAACAATCTTCACCTGTATTATGGAGACATTAAGGATGTCATTCGTTAATGCTCGAAGTATGCGAGAGGGCACGCAGTTTCAAAATTAAATCCTCCAATGACCAAAATAGATTCTGGGTCTAAAAATTTTAGCTATTTTTTTAAAAAGAAAACCCCAATAAAAAGGCAGAATACACTCAGCAATCGAGTAAAAGGGGCAAAGGACCAATGGTCGTGCTCCCTTCGCCAATTGGACGAGTATATCCATATTCCCCCTAGTAGTTCATCATCTTATTCAATGAATCCAACTCAATTACATCACTACTCAAAATCCTTGTACAACAATTACAAGGAACATTCTCACTGTTCTTACAGCCAATACCCGGAAACCTAGAAACAAACTCAAAACTGAACATACTATTTGAAGCTGGATTGCAGCAATTATTAACAATATCTATATCTATTACATCATCTCTACCTTCAAAGCTTTTCTTCAATTCTGCATTTACTTCTTCAGTTAAATCTTGATCCTCAATACTTTCATTTGCTAAAACATCAACCTTTGTATTCATCTCTCTTTATATGAATCCAATCAGTAACAATCACCATTTCAGCTAGTTTTCTGATTCCAGAAATCAAAACAGATACCTTCCTTGGACTGCTAAATTCATTCTTTAAATTTTTTATCAATCTAAGGCAATCGGACTTTACCCTTACTTGTTTCAAATCTTTCTTTCTCACGTTGTCAAGACCAAACCATAATGCCTTAACTTCTGCAAACAAAGGATCACAATTAGTCACTTCTATACTTTTTCCTTCCCAAATTACTCTTCCATTTCTGTCTTTAAGCACAACACCACACCCAGTCTACTCCTTTCCCTTTCAAGCAGCATCATTTGATAATTTCTATACCTAGTCACCCTTCAATACTTCCTCCCTTTCCTGTACAATTCTTATTTTCTTCCGACCAGAATCATACACTATGTTATACTCCCACATCTCTCTTAAAACCTTGTTAAATAACCATTTCAAATCCCAGCCTTTAGCCTCATACTTCCATTTATTCCTTTTTTGCATATTAACCACAGAAGCAACTAAAAAAGTTTTTAGATTTGTTGCAGAATCAATATCAAACTCATTTACCTCATCCAGCCATTTCTCTCTCTCCCAATCCTCTTACCTCATAGTAGTTGAAACGGATACTTAGCTCTTTTTCAACCAAATCCTAATAAGTTTTTGCAAATTTACATTCAAAAAATATATAAGTAATATCATCAGCACTCATCAGCACCTTTGTTACATGTATGATATTTTCCCACTTTTGTTCAAGAGAATCTAGCAAACCATCGTGAGGTTGGTAATCTTCCCCACATTAGCTTTCATACAAAAACTTTTATTTTTTCTGGACTCTTTATATTTCAAACTGATTTCCAATTTATATTTGATCCCTCATCTAATCCTCAAGACCTTTCAGGTAGATATATGCATCCTTCACTGAGAGCAAACCTTGCCAATTATCACCCCATATCCAACTATCACTGCCATTTTCCAAATTTAGATGTATACAAACTACCTCTTGTTTTAAAAACTTTTCAAAACAATTGTCAATCACTTCATAATTCCACCCCATATTGGATGTTAAATCTACGATCTTTTTATACTTATACAATTCAATGACATTGATATAAGTTGACCATCTATATAAAGGAATTTTCCCCAACGACATATCATTCCAAATATCAATTTCTTTGTTATTTTCTACAATGACATTGATATAAGTTGACCATCTATATAAAAGAATTTTCCCCAACGAGGGATCATTCCAAATATCAGTTTCTTTGTCATTTTCTACTTTTCTTCTTGTACCTTCTTTCAAAACATTAATATTTTTCATTATTGCTTTCATAGTTCAAGAATACTTTTTGTTCTTACCTTCTTCCCAAGGATGCACATTAGGGGTGAGCACGGGTCGAGACGTCCCGGCCATCCCGACCCGAAAAGTCTAGACAAATCCCTTCCCCATTCAAAATCGGGACGGGACCGGGACAAATATGTATGTCCCGATTAAAAACCGGGACGATACCAAAAAAATCAGAATTGTCCCGTCCCAGCCCGGTTTATAATATAAGTAATATTAAATATATAATATTATTTTTTTGAAAAAAAATATTAATTATTTTAATGGAGATATTATTTTTGTTTTATAAAAATCAATATGAATAAATTTGAGATATCCTGAATTTTTCGGGGTGGGACAAAATCGGGATGCTTCGTATTCGGGACCGGGACGCATATTTGTGTCCCAAGTCAAAACCGGGACAGGACTGGGACATACCAAATCCCAGCCCATCCCATCCCGAACTCACCCCTAATGCACATGACCATATTTCTCAAAAATTAAAGATGACCATATCAGACTTTCTTTATCCAGTATAGGCAAAATTCTCTTCACAATCAAAAGTCTTTTCATGATAAGTTCCTAATTCCCAAATCCCCTTCACCTTTATTATTTGTGACTTTCCTCCGGCTCAATAACTTTGTAGATTTCTTTATATTATTTGAACCCCAAAAAAAATCCCTTGGATATTGGTCATTTTTTTCACATGCACTTATCCAAGAATTCATGAATAAATAAGTTGGTATTGAATTGATTGCACAATTCAGCAAAACTTTTCATTTCCACATCTTTTTTCAATCTAATAGGAGAAATATATGCACCTAGATATCTGAAAACACCCTTCTTTCATTCCAAACCACTTGCAAATCTCATACTTTATCTCAACTCTACATCTCTTTGAAAAAATATCTCTGACTTTTGCACATTCCTCTTCTGTCCAAAAATACTACAATATTTCTTTAAAGCTTCTTTTATACATAAACCAGACTTATTGTTTCCCCCGGCAATTATAATAATATCGTCCGCGAAACATAGATGATTGAGATTGAAATCACCAATTTTAAAAATCTATTTTTCCTTCTTTTGCGGTCTTGTTTAATATCTTAGAAAAAATCTCTTCCATCATAATAAATAAGTAAGGAGGTCTTCTTTAATATCTTAGAAAGAATATCTTCCATCATTATAAATAAGTAAGGAGGTACCCTCTGAATTCAGAAGAAATCTCCTCATTTATTTTACACCAGTGCTTTACATCCTGCATCCAAGCACTCATCTAACCTATCATTTTCTTCTAAAAATTCATAAGCTCGATCCATTGACTTGCAAATCAACTCCCAATTGGCCCGCAGCTTTTCCAAATACACTTCATTATGAAATATGATCTTCTTGCATTTGCATTTGAAATTTTAACTATTGATTTTGAAAATTTTCAATAAAATTATTCTGGTTTGAAAAAATTTGCAGTGAAAAATTTAAACTTAGCAAAATATATATTAATTTAATTAAAATTTAGATAAACATTACCAATTAAAATTAATCACAAAAATTTAAAGGTTTCACTTAAATATACATTAACACAAAATAAGAAATTAATAACGAAAATAAATTACATACTAACTTTTAAAAAAATGATGATTCACTCCTACATAACTTCAAAAAAAAATCGATGGATTACGATAATCAATTAGAAAAATAAATATTAAAAATTTTAGTGTATAAAACAAAAAAAACTATCTTTAGTAAATTCAAGTAAAACAAACAAATATTTCATCGCTCATCAGTGCAAGAAGCAAAGAGAAGAAAGAAAGAAGAGAAAGAAAAACACAAGAGAAGAGAGAAAGAGGAAAGAGAGAAAAAATAAGTGATGGAAGGAAGAAAAAATATATAAAGGTTACAAGTGCGAGTAGGCGCTTGAATGCAGTTAAAAATTACATAGTTTGAGTAGGCACTATTTTTTTTGAGGAACTAACCACCACACCAAGACTAACTATCTATTCTTGTATAATTTTAGTAAGTATAATATATTATGCTCAAGCCTAGCATAAAAAATCAAGCCAGGCTTGGGTGCATACCAAGCTAGGCCTGGGTGGCACCAGGCCTAGCCTGTGGACGCAAGGCCAGCCCAGCCTGGTCGGGCTTGGCACGCGTATCGGGCTCAGCATGGCCCACGTGCCCAAGGGGGCGAGCCCAGCCCGCCCCTTGAGCACAGTCGGGTTGTGCCCGGCCCGGCCCGGAATTCTTCGGGTCGGGACAGGCACGGCCTAGAACCGGGCCCGGGCCGGCCCATTGTCACCTCTATATAGATGTGATAGGTAGACGCCAAGGGAGAATTATAAATGTTGTAGTTAGACGGAATTGATTATTAACAAATAACAATTGGAAGAAAGACTTTAGAAAACTTCAATTGAAACAATAAAGAATGATTTAAATACCTTATAACTAGAGATGTAGCCCTACACAGTTGCACAGAGCACCATGGTGAAAAAAATATGTAGGTAGCTGATCACAAATAGTTGGAAACTTATGGCTTCTGCACTTCTGCACTTCTGCACTTTGTCTCTACAAAATCTTTGCAGTTTTATCACTGTAATGCAACTGATGGTCTTCTCCAAATTCCAGCTTTTCAACACTTCTCTTCAAGTGAAAAAAGCCATCTTGTCTCTTCGGAGATATCCAATAAAAAAGTGAAAAAAGCCATCCTTCTAATGCATATAGCTAGATAAATTGAGTATCTTCTCCAATGAAATGTGTTTTGAGGTTTCTTGAATCCCACATGTAGATACAACACTTTCTATCCTCATTGTTTGCATTTTGAGGATCTCAAGATATCTTAACTTTCGTCATCCAACAATGTGCAAACCAACTCCAAGCAACTCTGGTTAACAACCTATCTTTTTTCTATAATTCCATCTCAAACAGAAGAGATCTCTTGTGCAATACATGCTCTTGATCTCTAACAAGTGCAACCAACTCGTTCAATACCTCATAGATAGCCTCAGATTGGGGATGAACCCTATCTTCAACGACGAAAACATGGACTTCCTTTTCAATCTCTATCCAACTTGCTCCTGTATCCTTCTTCACCCCCATGTCCTTCATCTTCTTGATGATTTTAGCTCTCTCACCCCACCTTCCCTCTGATGAATATATGTTTGCCAACAACACATAACCTGCAGCACATTCTGGTGCTTGGAGAAGCAAGCGCTCCGCTGCATATCTTCCCATTTCCAAATTTCCATGAATGCTAGACGCACCAAGCAATGCCTGCCAAAGCTGAGCATCAGGATCAACTGGCAGATTTTCTATGAACCTCTTTGCATCATCCAAAAGCCCAGCTCGACCCAGCATGTCCACAACACAAGCGTAATGCTCCATCCTCGGTATGATTCCGTGTTCCAAGTGCATGGATTTCAAGAAGTTCATGCCTTTGTCTATAGAACCAATATGACTACAAGCATGAAGCAAAGATAAGAATGTAACATCTGTTGGCTCCATGCCTTGTGCTTTCATATGCTCATATAGCTTAAGTGATTCCAAACCATGACCATGACGGGCAAACGCTGCTATGATTGAGTTCCATGATACTGAATTCTTAACCTCCATTTGCTCAAAAATTCTGGACGAGTCCCAGAGTTCACCGCATTTGGCGTACATGTTGATCAGCCCATTGGAAACAAAAACATTCAACCCCAAGGACTTCTTGATGACCAATGAGTGTATCTGCTTGCCCAAAGAAAAGGGTGCAGAATGACCAAATGCTCCCAAAACAGCAGAGAGCATGTTTGCATCCATTTCAATTCCTGATTTGACCATCGCAGCGAAAAGATTGAATGTTTTTTCCTCGAATCCATTTTGTGACAGACCAACTAAAATCACTGTAAGACACACCTCGTCAGGGTCCCTACAAGCATTAAAAAGCTGAAGTGCATCTTCCATCATGCCACATTTTGAGTACAAATCCATTAGAGCACTCTCAACACAGAGGTCCATAAGGAATCCAGACTTCACAACGAGCCCATGAATCTGCTGCCCTTCATGAAGTGCTCGTGACCCAGAACAAGCAAGTAGCGCGCTTGAGTACGTGAGAGAATTAGCTTTCTCAGCAAAGCGCATATCCTGAAACAAAGCCAAGCTCTCCTTACAAAAAAGACTTTGAGCGAGTCCAGAAACCATAGCAGTCCATGTGATCACATTTCTTTCATGCATTCCGTCAAATACCTTTTGTGCAGAACTCGGGGATCCATATTTAAAGTAGGCACTGATGAGAGCATTCCCTACAGGAACGGCCTGCTGGTAGCCATTGACAATCGAGAAAGCATGCATCGATGTGATCCCAAGGAGGAGTTCCATCTCAACATATATCGACAAAACCGTCGTCAAGGTAGCATGATCGCATCTGCTGATCTGAGAAGGCTGCATTTCTTTGAAGTACCAAATTCCTCTTTCTAATTCACTCGCGAGCAAACAACCTGAAATGACGGAGTTCCAGGAGATGGAGTCTCTAAACCGCATTTCATCGAATATCTTCGTTGCATCGAAAAGGTGGCCGCATTTGGAGTACATGGAGATGAGCGCATTCCAGACCACCATGACATCGCGATGAATGGCATGGTTACGGAAGCTGAATATATCGACATTTTTGACGATGGATGCATGCAGAGAGATCCCGAGGCGGTGGTTCCTCTCTCTACCGCAGAGGGAGAGGAGAGAACTGAGGTGTGCGTAGTGGAGAGGGAGAGCAACACATCTCATCGAAGGATATTGTGGGTTTTAGCGTCTGCAATCTACTGTGGACAAAATTCTTGTCATGGCCAACGATATAAACTGCGCGGTGATTTCCTTTGTCGTAGCGGATGTTCAAAATCGAATCTGTTCGGAGAAGAAGGCGGTCGAAATGATGATGTCATTAATGTTCTTTATTTGCAGGGTTAATTCGTCCCGTCAATAGTGCACGTGCTTTGTTGACAAATAAAACATTTTACCTCATTTATTTACCAAATAAGTCAAAATTAACTTTAACATAATAGAGATTGAGTTGCTTACGTGGAGTTTAATCCTAGGATGTGTGTGTGGAAAGAAAAAAAGAAGATATCCTTGTGATACCTTGTGATACCAAATTACCAATAGACCTAGTTGATGATTCGACCATAAGTAGGATTAGTGTCTTAGGTTCACTAGCTATTATGATTTATGAAGTCTAACTTTGGATTGCACAAGTTGAAAAAAAATGAAATTAAAAGTAAAAAAAATACATAATTAAATAATACGAACTACTAGTACTAAAAACACTTTTCATTTTTGTTTTGGGTGATTCCTTCTATAAGAAAATGCATGTTCTCAGCCAATAATTAAATGAGAAGGTTGAGGCATTGAGAGTTAGGCAGAGAATGTGACTATAATAAGAATTACTGTACACGAGATTAGGGGGGTTGGGGCTACGCAACAAAGGTTAATTTTTAAAAAATTTAAAAGATTTTTTAGTTAAATTAACAATAATATTATATAATAATTTATCATTTATTTTAATTAAGATTAAAAATAAAAATTACAAATATTTTGGTGAAAACTCTATAATTTGATCATGAAAATATATCTTAAAAAAAATTAAAAATTAAAAAAAAATCAAAATTAGTGAATAATTTTTTTAAATATTTTTTAGATATTTTAAGATGCATTTTCATGATCAAACGGTGAAACTTGAAACATTTCTCAAATTATTTTGATCTAAAAAAATAAAAGTATCTAATATATTCGGTCTATTTTTTGTTTAGATTCCTAAAATTTATTTTTATTATAAAATATATATTTTCATATATTTCAACATATTTATTATTTTTTATAAAGACTTTTACCTATGAGATTTAATGAGTATTATCAAAATTTAATTCCGAATCTAAGAATTTTGCATTCATATTCCGGATATGAGAAATTCTAATAAATTAAGTTGTTTCGAGTTGGGAAAATTTCTTGATTCAATTGTATTTTACTTATCCCAAAGGTCTAAGTGACAGTGACATTGGTGATTGGTGCCCAATTATTATTCACTCAATAATTGATGTCAAATGCTTTCATATTAATAACCCTTAATTTAGTGGACCACTAGATAATGAGCCACACCAAATCATATTTAACTTTTTAGGTCCAAGGTACTTCTTTTTGTTATAAATAACATAAATTTATTTTAAGTAATTCATATTAGTATTTTAATTTTTAGTAGATAAAAACTTTCTAGTTGCTAACATTATTATTATTATTATTTATTAAAATTTTATGAAAAAAAAATGTATTTTGAACCATTTTAAGATTTTTTTAAAAACTTTTCAATGGTAAAATGAAGATAATCATATTTAAAAATATAAATATTTTATTTTTTTTGAATATTTTGTGAAAAGTGTTATGGATTCCACAAATTTCAGGTTCGTTTAAAGTACGTTAAACACCCCAAGTACGAGAATAATTATTGCTTAGGCAGCATTTGAAATCTGAGGCCACGTCATTCCATCAACGCCTCAATCCAAAACCAATCATGCAAGGAGGAATCTTTTTGAATTTTCATATAAGACGACAACCGATGGCGACGGAAGGAGTACTCCTCTTGCACACTTCGAAGCCCGAGGCCGCCGAGCGAGCAGATGAAGAGCGGCCAAGATGTCGTTCGTCGACCCCACGCCGACGAGGAGGACCCGGCTAGCGGCCAACGCACAGACCCCGCCGCTTCGGGTGGAGGAGAGAAGTCCCTCCCAGCCCGGGCAAAGCGCGTCGCCTCGCTCGACATTTTCCGCGGCCTCACTGTCGCGGTACTCTCTCTCTCTCTCTCTCTCTCTCAATTGGTTTTGGTTGGTTTGTTGGTGATGGGATTTGGTGGATGGGATAGTTGATGATCTTGGTGGACGGGGCCGGCGACGAGTGGCCGGTGATCGGGCACGCGCCGTGGAACGGATGCAACCTCGCTGACTTCGTGATGCCCTTCTTCCTCTTCATCGTGGGAATGGCCATTCCTCTGTCCCTCAAGGTTGTACCCCGGTCCTTCTCTTTTATTTTCCTTTAAAAAAATTGTATTTTTTTGGGCCTTTACTCTTTCATGCGGATTTGATTTTTTTTGTTTGCTTTTTAATTAAAGAAAAAAATGAGTTATTTTTTGTTGGTCGGTGGCCTTGCTTACAGAGGATACCGAGCCGAGGGAGGGCGTTGAGGAGGGTGATGATTCGGACACTCAAGCTGCTGTTTTGGGGTATCATCTTACAAGGTTAGTTCAGGAATTATCTATATGTGTTAGGAAATTTGGAGTAATTTCCTGCAGGATCTACAAAACCCGAACCCGGCGAGGAAAACAGAAAACCAAATCTGATAATAATAATGCAAGGAAAAATAAAAGGCGCAAGAGGATTAACGTGGTTCGGACTCGGCGGGGTGCCGATCCTACGTCCACAGGGAGAAGAGGAGACTGCTTTATTAAATCCAGAAATGAACTTTCACAATAAGAGTGCAATAATCTAAATCCCCTTCAGAATACAGCAAACTATCTTAAATTAATTGAACCTGAAACTGGTACGAAGTAGAGACACTGTCTCTACAAGATTTGCCTTGAAACTGAACTCCTGATGCTGTATGTCAGAAATTGAGATGGGGCACTCCTTAGGAAAAGGGTCGTAGCGGCACTCTTAATTTTCTGGATCTTTGAAACTCTCATATGAGGGATTTTCTCTTGGTGTGGGATTCCTCTCTTTGTGATAGATTCTCTTAGAACTGCATATTAGGCCCCTATTTATAATAGAGGGGGAGAGCCGATTCATGCCTACTTTAGTGGAGAAAAAATCTCCAAGGAATTTGCTGCTCCGTCTGATTTAATCGGATGGCTGAAAAGCTTCTTTTGACCAAAGAAACTTTCAAAATGCTTGGTGGCTTCACGTGATGCCTCCACCTTTTTCTCTCTTTGACTAGTCAAAAGTAGTATTTGATTTCCACATCATCAATTTGAAAACTTCTGAAGTTATCATCAATTTGAAAAACTTTTACGTGTGCCGCTGCAACATTGACATGGGTATCTTGAGAAGATGGTGGGCTGGGCTCCCAGGCCCATGATTATAAAATCATAGTTTATTTTGATCGAGTCCGGTTCAACATGGTTCAATCAAATTGGCAAATTGGTTCAAGCATATCTTGATCAAATCAACTCCGATTTGGATCTGGTCGAACTCGTTGGATTCAGTTCGGACCCAATTTGAGTCAATCTCTAACAATATGGTTTCCAAAATATGTTTATTTGTTGTTTGAACAAATTATTATAAATCCACTTTTTTTTCAATTACTGACTCGATTTAACTGAACTGAATTGGCCCTAGCCTAAACGAGATTGACCTAACTTAACTATAGTATGTTTTTTGTTTTAATTCCAACTCAAGACCTTTAGCTTTGTTACCATATTAAACTTGTTTGGGTGACTAATTTTTACTAAAAGCTTAAGTTGTTATGAAGAGCCCATTCTTCAATATATATTCTTAGAATAACTAAGATGATCTCAAAGTTCAACAACTTTCTTAATGCTTAATTCTATATATTGGGTGGATTTGGGTGCGCAAGCAGCTTCCTACGCGTGCAGTTTTGGTGAACCAGGGAATTATAAACAATCCTACTTGCCCGCTTTGTGACGAAGGGCCTGAAACTCATGATCACATTTTCTTCAACTGCCCGTACTCCCAATCAGTGTGGTGTCACTATCTCAATCGGCTCGAGGTTCCTTTTTTCCAAAGTCACTGTTTTCTCAGCAATCTCCAGGATGCTCAAGTTTCAACTACAAATTTAAGAAAAGCACGTCTTCTTCTCATTTGGAGTTGGTTCATTTGGTGCGAGGGCAATAGAAGATGTTTTGAGGGAATGAGTTCAGGATGCCTCTCCCTTTCGGTCTGTTTGTGGAATTTCACTTGTAGCAATCTTTCTCTTTAATGTGGGAGATCCACTGGGTTCGATGTTGGCTTTGTCTTTAGTTTTTTCTTTCCTGTTTTTTCCTCTCCCTCCTCCTTTTCATTGTATTCCATTCTACCCTCTTGAATTGAATACAATTGCTACTTTTTAAAAAAATCACATTAATTTTCATGGAATATGTTGAATCTTAAAGATAATTTCATTCAACATCATGATTCAAACTATAAGTTGACCATTATGAATTTATATTTACATAGGTTGCATACTTCACAGAGTAAACATGTGATCGGTCATGGCAAGTTATTATTTTGTAGGTGGATATTCTCATGCACCAGACAAGCTTACTTATGGCATTGACATGAAACAAATAAGATGGTGTGGTATCCTCCAGGTAAGTGGTGAAACAGATATGGAAATCACATTAACATAACCTACATTAAATTTCACCTATGGAAGATCTGATGGATTTGCTTTCGCTTTAGAGAATCGCTCTTGCATATATGGTAGTAGCCATCCTGGAAATCCTAACCAAGGATGCAAAGTTTGAGGATCAGTCAATTGCAAGTTCTTCTATATTTAAGTTATACTGCTGGCAATGGTAAAGTTTTCCTTTCTCTCTCTCCCTCGCATCTCACTGATCATTTCATGAGCGTTGAGTATTTGTATCAGTTGATATCTTATCTGTTTTCTGTACATAGATCCAGACACTTATAATATCCTCTGCTTTCAATTTAAAACTTAACAGAAAAGCAGAAATTTTTTCATTTTGTGAACCAGGACAATCATTTACTAATAACTTACTAGACACATGGTGATTGAATGGGATTAAGATCAAACGAAGAAGGATTATATAAATTTTCTCCGTTGCACAAAAAGTAAATCATAAATAGGATATTTAATAATGCTTATCCTTATGTTTACATCATCGCGTTTTTCAAGGGTTGTTCATGTTTTTCTAGTCCCTGTTTTTTCCTTTCTCTTTCATTTTTCCATAACCTGGTATTTCTGCATTTCCTGCCGTTTTCAAGATTAAAAGTAAGTTAAAGATTTCTCCCTTAAACCTTATAGCTACTCCAAACTGTTAGTGATCTGGCATGATAATGGCCACTAACCTAGCTCACCATATTTGAACCCTAGAATAAAATATTTAATGGACCAAAGCAAAGAAAAATAAATTTGTGATAGGTTTTTCATGGCCAAATTTTTTTTGTAGTCATTCCATCTTGACAATGTACAATGATACTAGCAGACTGCTGCCATGAATTGTAAATTAACGAAATTGCCCAGTTAGGTATCTGTTAACATTATTCCCATAAGGCTAATGTTCCAGCTTTCTGCATTGTCCCGTACAGGTTCTTTGGTGTATGTGTTATTGTGATATACTTTGCAGTAATTTATGGGACATATGTTCCTGATTGGGAATTTTCGGTACACGATACAGAAAGTCCGGATTATGGAAAGTTCTTCAAGGTATGCAAGATCTCACCAATATCTGAAATTTATCATTACTTTGCTGATTGAATGTTTCATGTTGATGTCACCCTATTCTCTTTGCAACATCCATTTCAAAACCCATGTTTACTTGAAAGTTGAAACCATGACACATGTTATTTCTTGAATTATTCTTTGCGATCAAATCTTCAATCAGTTACTTATTGAATGAAAATTTTGCAGTACGTTAGTTCATAATTAGCACAACCAGCAAAAGTTTATAAAAACTAATAATCCAATCTTGTTTCTTCTACAATATATGCATGAATGTGAGGATAGTTTGGGTAGGAGGATTTTGGTATCAAATTTTCCAGTTTGGTCCTTCAAAATGGTGAACGACTTGCACTTGTAGAATAAAATGTAAGAAGTTGATCCCAAATCAGATTCATCTAAATACACATTCAAATATTCTAAGAAAAAATAATAATCCTTCATAATAGTTAATAGAATACTGTTCTTAAGAGATTATCTTAAGGAAAATGCCAATCAGGTGGTGAAGGAAAGTTGAACTTGGAACTGTGAAGTTGAGGCTTATGGTCTTTCTAATATGAGGAGCTAAAACTTCAGGTGATGTGTGGTTTAATTCTCCTGTTTGGCCACTGAAAAGATATCTACTGAATATACCAAGTTATTAAGAAATCTTGTGCATGTTCTGTGTGTTAACTAAGTTGAGTAAAAAAAACATGTTTTCCTTTGCAGTTTTCTAGCACATGATGCACTGAGATAATTCAGCAGATATCTAGAATGACATGTTTTAAATGAAAAAAAAAGTGCTTGCAAAGAAGAGTTCTAATGCATCAACTCCAACATTTTCTCTTGCATTTCTAAGAATGTGCTAAAGCTTTTTGAACTTATAAAGGCTCCTTCTGCATCCATCAACATCTACATGTGAATATTTTTCCTCTGATAATTGTTTAAGACAGATGCCCTATCTGTATTTAGGTAGTTTGTGGCACTAGGGGAAGTTTGGACCCTCCTTGTAATGCTGTTGGTTATGTCGATAGACAAGTGCTGGGTATCAACCATATGTACCACCGTCCAGCTTGGAAAAGATCCAAGGTGTTTTTTTCCCTTGACCATTCAGTTTTCTTATGTTTTTCTTTTCCTCTTAGAAAATAATTGGTTTCTCTCTCATGACTCTGATGTTTTCCATCTTCCCAATCAGTACAGGCTTGCACTTTTGATTCACCCCATGAGGGACCTTTGAAGAAAGATGCTCCAGCATGGTGCAGGTCACCATTTGAACCTGAAGGGATTTTGAGGTCAGTTATGCTGGAAGTTTAAGGACCAATATTTTATAATTGTGAGCTATTATTATTCTCTGACATTTTGACATGCTCATATTTCATGGTTCTTTGGCATGGTCATTTATCAAGGTTTGCCTTGATCTGACTAAACTACAGAGAACAATCATGTACCATTTTCACTTTCTTTTTTGAATAATCTTGCATTCATTTCAAAAGAACTGGAATGGTACAAGCAATTCCAAAGTAGGTAATGTACCATTCTTAACTTATGTATTGATTCTTTTGTAGCTATGCTTCTAAAATGCAAATCATGTGGTGTAAAGCATTATCTACTTCCACAATATAGCCATTATCTATATATGTATGATGTAAGAAGTAGCAATTTCTAAATCATTATCTATATAAACATTATGCTTTTTAGTCTTCAAAATTTTGTTAGCTTCAATATCTGCACTTACTCTCTGAACAGAGATTGTGCTGGCTAGCATGAACCTCATACTGATTTATACCACTCAGTCATGTATATTGATGGTTTATTACTCTCTTGAACCATGAAATTTAGAATCTTAGCATTTGTTTCGAACTCAATATTAAGAGGAAACACATCATGTAAGATGTCAATGTTTTGTTCCTCCTATGGAAGACCCAAAAGTTTCATTCATAATCATTTTTTTATGAGGTGATCTAGGAGGCAAGGCGCCACCTAAACTATTAGTAAAATAAGTGAATAACTTAGTTTCATGCATAATCATTTTTTTATGAGGTGATCTGGGAGGCAAGGCGCCACCTAAACTATTAGTAAAATAAGTGAATAACTTAGTTTCATGCATAATCATTTATCTGACAACTGTTAGGTGAATATGGACATTTCTAATATTCATCTTTTCCTGAAATTCAAATCTTAGTGTTGGTCATGCTCTGATTTATGAACAAATTATATCTCACAGTTTTCTGAACCTTTGATGTTTCTGCAGCTCCATCTCTGCTATTTTGAGCACCATCATTGGGGTGCATTTTGGTCATGTGCTTGTGCATATGAAGGTTTCTCTTTATTTTGTGTGAATAGATAGATAAGTCGAACAACTGTGGACTATTGTCACTTGACTTGTGCTTAAGTATACCTTGTACTCTCCCCCCAGGATCATCTGAACAGACTAAAACATTGGATTTCAATCGGAATCTCTCTCCTTATATTTGGAATAATTTTGCATTTCGCACACGGTAAGCAAACGACCATTTCTCTTGAACCTTGTATGGGTTTCTTTCACCTGTGTTATTATTATAGTTGTGTCACACTGATCCTATCTCCATTGACCACTGGGATATTCATGCAGCAATCCCACTGAACAAGCAGTTGTACAGCTTCAGCTATGTTTGTGTTACAGCTGGGGCAGCGGCAATTGTTTTCTGCATCTTCTATTTCCTGGTAATGCATGCTTTCTCTAGAACATCATATATTTTGGCTTGCCAATACATCCACTGCTTGTAATGATAGTTACTCCGCTTGTAATGATAGTTACTCCACATGAGGGTCATACTTTCCGTTTTGATTTCTTTCGCACCACTTCTATGTTTCTTCATTGGATATGATAGGATTGGGTTGAATAATAAATGAGGGAGGATTTGATATGAATTTTTTAAATCCTATGTACATCGGATATAATCTTAATTTTATATTCTTCTATTCACAATTTCTTCTAATTCATGTACTAAACAAAGAATGGATATTAATCCATCCCTTATCCTATGAAGCAAACATGCTCTAAGTTTTTTACCTTGTATATCAGGTTGACATTTTGGGTTTTCGTAATTTGTTTCGACCCCTCGAATGGATTGGAATGAACGCAATGCTCGTCTTTGTGATGGCAGCGGAGGGCATATTCGAAGGTTTTCTGAATGGGTGGTATTACGAAAGCACTAATAATACACTGGTAGATTTATTGATGCTCCTATAACTTAATCTTTTCTTTAATTATTGGCTTTTCGGAGATATACATCTTCTTTCTCAGTGACAAAATTTCTTCCGTTGTGTTCATATTAGAAATTCGAGGCATCGTCTTACTTCATTCAATTACTAATTTTTGATGCAGGTTTATTGGATTCAAAAACACATATTCATCCAAGTGTGGCATTCAAGAAGGGTGGGTGTTCTTCTTTATGTTATATTTGCTCAGATCTTGTTCTGGGCGCTTATTGCAGGAGTTATGCATCGTCTGGGCATATATTGGAAGCTATAGAATTGAAATGGATTTAATGGAAAATGACATCCATGACATTGTATGTGTACAATGATACACAAACTATACCCCCAAGCTTGTACAAAAAACAATAAAAGTATGTAGTAGAAAAGCGCGTGATATCAAGACTTCAAAATTTGTTTGTTCTGTAATTTAGTATTTGAATTGTTGTACTTTTTAGTTGATGCTATATGTGCGGTTTACTTTTTATTTATTTATTGTTTCTCCATGAAATTTATAACAATGAATAAGATTAGAGAAATGAGAAAGCAGCAGAGCTGTAATATCCTGTTCGATACCCATTAGATTGGAATGTGAAGTAAATTCATTAGTAACTGGTAATCAAACCATGTCAAATTGTTGGTTTCGTGTGTATTATTTGAAAATTTTAGGTAAAAGAATTGGTAATATAGTATTTTAAAAATAATTATATTTTAAATATGCTACTTAAAAATAATTTAAAAATATAAATAATTGAATCATTGGCTCGAACGGCGGATCATCGGGTTTCAAATTTTGGAATCCGATCAGACTCGATTATCCTATCCGACCCAACTCAAATTCTCGGGCTCATTCACCCAACCCAATGAACGGCCCTAATGACATTGGGAGAAAGCAGAGGTTAAGCGAAAGAATGAGTTGACTCATCCATAATTTGATAATTTTATAGGACCTTTAACTAAATGTCTAAATATTTGACCTCATTAAACATTTTAGTCTTAATCTTTTTTATTTGTATTAATTTTAGCAAATATATTTCTAATTTATAATAATTTTAGTCTCTCATTTAATTTTTATCAATTTCATTATTAGGACGCTGATCCAATGTATACATGTCGATTTATTTGTGCACGATCACAGAGATGGTTAAAATTTATTTTTATTGCGTTAAAATTTATAGCGGCCAACCGTGGGTAGCACTGTTAGTGGCAACATGTTGTATGTTGCCTAGAGTTGTAGGATTCGATCTCTAGTATTAGGGGTGTCCATTGTTTGGTTCACACCGAATCGAATCAAAAAACCGAATTGAATATTTCGGTTCAGTTCGGTTTCAACGGTTGTAGGTTCGGTTCTTGACCCAAACCGAACCCGAATTTTGGGTTTCGGTTCGGATTCGATTCTCGGATTCCGAGAACCGATCCGAACTGAAAACTGAATTAATTAAAAAATAATATATATTTTTAATTTTTAACCCAAGTAAGTAAATGAGTATTGGGTAATAATTTTTAATCGAATTAGTTAAAATTTTAGTTTTCAGGTTGGAAATCGAACCGAACCGAATAATTTCGGTTCGGATTAGATCGATTTAGGCATAATTTGGTTCGGGTTCGGGTTGGAATTTTGATATGAAAAAAAATTCGATTTGGTTTAATTCGATCCGGTTCGGTTTGAATCAAATGGACAGTCATATTTAGTATGATCATCTATTATAATTTTTTATCTTGATATATATATTATCGGATTCGGGTAAATAAATAAATAAAAGATATACCTGATTCTACAAGAAATATAAAACCCGAACTCCAATAGAGATAGGAAACCCTAAAAACGCTCGAAAGCCCTCCAACCCCGAGCGCAAAGCAACAGCGAGAGTAAGGGTGGCACGATGGGTCGATCGCGTCGGAAGTACAAGCAATCGCGCACCAAGGTTCGTGTAGGGCTGCCGCGGAAGAAGCCCGGCGTCTTCAAGCCCGCCTTCGTCATCCCGGAGGCCTTGGCCGCTGCTGCTGCTGCTTCTGCCGCCGATGGGGGAGAGGAGGGCAAGAAGGAGTGGGACGTTAAGGGCAGCGTCATCCGCAACTACCGGACCTTTGGCGTTGTCTCCAACCCCAACATCCTCGGTGTCCGCGCACGCACCCCTCAGGTCGTCCAAATCTCCTCTCTCCAGGTACCTGATCCCGAATTTACTCCTGCTTCGGAGTTCGATCCTATCGACAGCGGCAGCGATCTTGAGTCCGATGGTTAGTTGATTTAAAGGCATAGAACACATACTCTTAGTCCAAATTTTGCTTTTGTTGGTTTAAATTTTGCACTTTCGATTAAGCTGTTTCGTTGCTATGTTAGAAATTTATGTGCTTTTTACTAGTTTCTAAAAATTTATACTTTATGCTTTATTGGATTTAATGGTTATAATCACGGTTACATACCAATTTTAGCTTCATTTTTAGATTCGAGTCTGACAAATATTGTTGTTCTTCCATCACTTTTTTTTGTCCCTCCTTTTTTTTTAAAAAATAAAAGAGTATCTTGTATTCGTTCTAGAGAGAAGAATGGACAAGTAAGAGGAGGGCAGGGAAAATAAAACAAAAAAACAATAACAAAAAACATAACCGCAGGATGAAGAAAGGAACCTGCCAAGTCCAACAGCGGAACCAGGGAACAGCATGGACTTAAAGATGGGTTTATGTGAGGTAGTGGAGGCCTGTATCAATGACCAGATGACATAATAAGTTTGAAGCGTCAATAGCAAGTTCAGTGTAGGATCTCCTCTTGTTTTCAAAGCAACGTAGATTCCTCTCATGCCAACTTTTCCACTTCCAAACCATGAGCATAATGTAGCGAGTAATCCTCATTGCTTTGGTAATATTTGCAGCTGTATCATCCCAATGTTTGTAATCAAGGGACAAGAGGCATAGTTAGAGAAACGTAGGAGGATGTTCCAACCATTTGAAAGCACAATCTTTGAAGAGGTGATCATGTCTCTCCACGTCTTCATTGCATAATATGCAACACTCCTCAATCTGTAAACCCATTGTAATCATTCTATATTTGGCTAGTAACTGGTCTCTTAACACAATCCAATGCAATATGGAGATTTTTTCTGGGCATTTCCTGTTCGAGAGGTAGGTGACAGCCGAGTCTGTGACCCCACGAAATGTCAGCAGTTGATATAGAGAACTGGTGGTAAATTTGCCCCTCCTTAAGTATTTTTGTCCCTCCCTGAGTCAATTTAAAAGTGCTTAACAGACAGTGCAAAGAGCAATGGATTTTGAGTCGCCCAGAAGCGAAGGCTACTATGCTCTTTCAATCAGCTAGTTCCAGAACTTTGTAAGCTGTTAGAGTTGAAGCATTATAGAACTTCAGTTGGTTTGTGTCGGCCTGTATCCTGATCCAAGTGGAAATTGTTCCTTGTGATTAAACATTTGCCAAAGTGATATTTTTCTTAAGATATAATAGGCATCCATGAAAAAAACCATCTAGGAAGGCTTTAAACATGCTAGACTACTGAGGTTAGTTATAAATTATTCCTTCCATGACCACCTTGGGCCAATAGGCAGCCCAAAGTGCAACCTACCCCTATCTTAACTTATTGTGAATATCCTAGCCAATCACCTCTGTTGGTTTGCAATATGAAAGGTAAATGGATAACTGGGAATTACTGCATTGAAAACTTATTGTGGTTGCTATTAACTTCTGTCATGACACGTTAATCTGCTAGCTCCCTTTTAGTGAATATCATAGCCAATCATCTCTCTTAATCCACCCCATGTCTCTGTTAATCCTTGTTAAAAGATTGTGTGATGTCATGGCTTTAAAGTTCATGGTATGACCACCGCTGTTGGCAATGATCTTTCTGAAGTATACCCATACAATTTTATAAAGATTTTGGTTTTTAGTTTGTTCTTACTATGGCTTCTCATACTTCTCACATGGACCTCTTTTGCTTAATCTTCTGTTTAACATTAATTCATACTAATGCAGATGTGAAATCTGTACTTGGGAAGAAGCGGAAGGATGGAAGAGCAGCACCTTTGCAACCACTGACAAGCATGCAACGTGTTCATGTTGGGAAGTTAATTGAAAAGTATGGTGATGACTACCAGGTAAACAGTTGTCAAAGCATTTTTGCAATTACTTCCCTTTTCCCATATTGTTCATATGGATAGCTGCGAACAAAACTTTTGTATGCTTTGCAGGCCATGTTCATGGATACGACGCTGAACTCGATGCAGCATTCAGTGGCTACACTGAAGAAGTTATGCCAAAGGTACCACGTACGAGGAAAGCTATATATCACATCGTAGGTGAAGCACTTTGATCCTGGAAGAAGCTCTGTTGTGTCTGTCATTCTCCATAGTCGGGTTCATATAATCTATGCGGATGAACAAAGTTTTGCTGTCCCAGGGAGAGTATTTTTGCCTCATTTATGCACCCTCTGTTGTTATAAGAACAGTGGTTACCATTAAATAGCAGAGCCAATCTTACCAATCATTTGGTCTAGGTATTAATTTTTGGTTTTGAATTTTCTGAGCTGGGCAGTAACTATTTGTTAGAAAAGTTCCTTCTACTCCCTCCAACTTTTAAAGATGTAACAAATTGATACTTACGTCAATCAGGTTTACTAAACTAGATGTAAGATGCTTTTTGTGCCGGGTAGGTTGATAACATGGCATCTCATTAGTGCAAATTTTATGGACGGGCCGCCCATAGAAAATATATGAACAAGTGAACCTGAGAAAAAAATGAATGCCCTGAGTAAAAAATGAATGTATATGTATTCATATTCGTTTAATCATATCCATTCTCTTATACATGTTATTCAATCAAGGCTCATATCATATAAGTTGTTTTTGCATCTTATGGCGAGGGAAAAGCTTGCAACGAAATAAGAAAAAAAATTTACCATTAAGAACTTAACCATAGTAAGATCATCGCATGGGGGAAATTACACAAACAAATTAATGACGAAAATTCTTGGGATGTAGGAAATATGAAGTAATTGTGCTTAGTCTGAGCCCTTTAACGGTGATAATATCAGTCGAGGCATGTGACTAATAGAATGCTGCGAAGGTTTTAATACTAAAGAATGTTAATCTTTTTGCGTTTCTTCTTGTTGTGTCTTGATTTGTGTTATTATTTGTATGTATCTTCATCAAGTGACATGGGGCAAGGGGTTACACACTTTGTGAGGAAATGATCAATGTGTAAAGGCTAGAACAAATGCTAACACCTTGTTCAATTATGGATTTGGAAAAAACTCACTTGACTAGACATGAACCATGATTCATGAATTACTCGAGCCAACCCAAAATTTGTATTTTACGTCAGCTTCTGATTTGTGTTAATTAAAATTTTAAATATCATTACTGACCTGGTTGTACAATGACCGATACATAACATGCTTCAATCGATCATGCACAAAAATCATAATTCGACGCATGATCTTTTTAGTGTAGTGAAAAAACACAATTATATGTATCAAATCGAGGCATCGTTCAAAATACCATGAAAAAGCCGACGTGATAGTTGGGATGTCAAGTCACACAAGGCTGAAATGGAGGCTATATGCATGTGTTTGATTAAATTAAAGCAAATGAATTTTAAACACATTAAAATCTTTTCTGATTGCAAAAGAGCCGTTGATATTTTGGGTGGTAAAACAAAAGCACTCTGGACTTGAAGGAGCAGGTAAAGGATATCTTAATGGTGGGTAAGGAAGTCAATTTGGTGGAATGGTGCCATGTTAAAAGAGATAAGAACCAGGTGGCTCATCTATTAGCTAGACAAGGCTTCAATGGGAATCAAATTCAAGCTGAGTATGCAGGGAAATGGAATGTAGAAGAGTACCATCCCAGTGAAGGCATGAGAAGGTACATACTTATAAGCAAAGATGTAATGACAAAAAGGAATGGTAAATTGAATGAGGAAGGAAGTAGAACCGAAGATGTAACGGGATCTGAGAGTGATATTGTAGCCGGTGAGAATAGGAGGGTTGTAATAAATGATGTATTTGACTGTGCTGAGATGAATGAAATTTACCCTTATTGGGAGGAATATGGTGGTGCCCAAGGGATTGGCAAGAAGTGCACAGCTTGTTGCCCTCTGCCTTCTCTACCCGATATACATGATGACTTCTTAGGGGGGGGGGGGGGGGTGTTGGCTGTGTTTTTTTTAAAAAAGAAAGAGATAATAAATACAACTTTATTATTTGGCTGTCTGAAAGTATTTTTGCAGCTTGGAATTTTAAATGTTTGATTACCTGTAAAAAAATAATTGATTGCAACTTGCATTTTTTACCTGCGAGTTTTTTAATTGCAATCCATTTTGCAACAATTGGACTCTGATTATAAATATAAGATGCTGCAAATGAATTACTTGCAACTAACCCAACATAAGATTTCTATTTAGTGCAATTAGATTTACAAACGCCTCCTTTTTAAACACCTATATTGCAGAAATGATACAACTTGAACTTCGCAAGCCCATGTTTGATTTGATAATGACTAGAATCCTCTTTCATTTACAGTTTATGTACAATAAAGCTTGAATGCCATTCAAATACCCACGAATGCTTGGCACTTGTGTTGCCAATATTCCTTGGCTTGACGAACTCGTTCAGCTCTTTCCGTAATTAGTCGTCTCTGCCAGTAATTGCGACAGCTGTTGAATAATATAGAGGGTGAGGGAAGAAGTCTTTTTCTTCAAGAACTCTGAGATGGAGCATTCAATATATAGAGCATACCTCCGGCTCAGCAAGATGCTCAGCTCGTCCAAGTGCACTGCATCTGCATATACTCCTTGCTAAAGAAAAAGAAAAAGTAGAGTTCATTTTCAGTGAATTGAGCAAATTTGCTAAACCACTTGCTTTTTCAATGAAGAAAACACATGCACTCAGTAGGAATGAAAATTTGATTTGCTCCGTGGAGACCCGCTGGGACCCCATACATCATGGGGTGGGAATAGTATTAGAAACCTTAACTTGCACACTGCTACCCAACACCTTAGCCCTATCCGGCCTAACCATTTCTATCTAATAACTTATTAGTGTATGACTTAGAAGAAAATAAGATTAAAAAAATATAAAATTAATATTATATCCGATGAACACCAAATTTAAAAATCTTGTCCAAGACTATCTCTTATTTGTTATCCTATCCTATCCAATGAAGCAAACGAACTATTTAGAGCTTGTTTGTTTCATAGGATAAAGGGGATAGGAGAATACATAAATTTTAATCCATTGTTTGTTTAGTATGGATTAGAAGAATATAAAATTAATATTATACTATGTGAATAGTGGATTTAAAAATCCTATCCAATACTACATCTCATTTGTTATCCTATGCTATCTAATGAAGCAAACAAACCATTAATTTTTATCTTTCATACATGATATCTTTTGATTTCTCTAAAATCTAATTTAACCTACACCCTACCTACCCCACACTCCCCTTGTATTGCAGTCCAGGTAAAGATGAGAAATAGGATATTTTTCTTTGCTCCCTTCTGTAGTAGACATGGGGCAAGGATGAGAAAGCCACAAAGGTGATCCTCGCCCTGCACCTGCCACACTCTATTGCCATCCCCACTAGAGTCTCTTTTGGAAAAAAAGCAAAGGACATCTCAGAAGACACGAAACTGACCTGTCTACATAGAGGACATTTTTCTTTTGGGTCAGCACTCTTTAGCCCATCAATTATTGTCACTGATGCAGAAGAGCAACAACACATATAGCAAAATATATGACCACACCTGAGAGAAACAGGATCAAAAACTGTTTCCTGTAGAATGGCAAAAAGCAGCTTATGATGTAATTCCTAATATGTATATGTATAGAGAGAAGCAACTTAAGAAGAAAAGCTAGTCATGGTCAGATAGTGAACTCACCAAACATATGGAACAAGTCAAATCTATTTCTATCTTTATGGAATCAAAGGGTTCACATAAAAGTTTTGGTTTGTCATCATCAAATGTGAGCAAGCAGTCTCCAGACAATACAATAACAGATTCATTCTTCACTTTTGTTTGCCTCAAGTTAATATAGAAGGCCATTAACTCACTTAGCCATGGAGATTGAAGGATCTCAATTTGCATCTTGAAGGCTTGTGATTTGAATGCTTGCCCTTGTTTTGAGAAATGGATCTGTATACAAAACTATGGAATAAGCAGATTTGTTGCTTATATGCCATTTTGGTAGATCCATAATTATTGACAATAAAGTTAGAAATTTGAAACTCAAAAGTCTAACAAAAAACAAAGGTGAATTAAGAAGGGGAGAAAAAAAAAAGTAATTTTCGAGCTGCATACCATACCTTGTCATATTTTTTCAATAATTTTCTTACAGCGATGGAGTTCATGATAGCATATGTGACTAGGTCCTTGCTTTCTAGCATTAAGGATTCATGGTTTAGTTGGTACTTGCCTCCAAAGCATGAAATGTAGCTACAGATGACTGATAATACATGGATATTGAGTAACTTGCTCTGCAACCCTGGCAAGCAGCTTCCCAAACCTGATGCATGATGCATTTCCAGCAACTCCTGAACTCGCTGATTAAAATAACCAACGGCAGCTGACATCTCTTCAAGTAGGAAGGGGAAGAAAATCCCGTCGCAAGCTACATGTTTAACAAGAACGTGAGGAACCCAGCAGGAAAAACAATGCAATTAGTGATACAAGTAGATTAATGAAATCACATGACCTAATTCTCAAGTTAAATAGCTAAATCAGTAGTCAATCACAATGTGAAGAAGAGCTATGTATATAAAGGTTTGGAATAATATTTATTCAAAGTACCAGGACTTACCACATCATCTATAGACAATAAGTTAATAAGAATATGGGAACTTGCATATGATATCAGGGAATAAGCATCAGCCATCACATTGAAAACAAACATGAAGAATCCAAGTTAAATATCACTTCTATCAAACATAATCTAGTTCAAAATACTAAAACCAACAGTGATATAAATAGACATATTCCATGCGTGGTTAAACTAACACAAAAAATAGAAGTATTAAAATGTGTACTACTACTTAAATTAAAGATCAAAATGATTTACCCTTGGTCAAAATGGTTTTGCCCAATCATGATGTGATTAAATTTAATATTTTTTATTTTTTTTTAAATATTTCCTAACCACATTAATGACATGGCAAGTGATTAAAATAATTAATGACTATTTTATTATATAATTACATGTGAATAGTATCACATCATCAAGAAAGGGTGACAATGGTTCACTGCATGAAGCAATCGCAGTTTTGAGCAAAAAATTAATCAACTAAGACACCGAAATTTATTCATCTGAAAGAAAGAAAAAAAAATATCCAAGAAAAATTATATGATAACAATCAATAAGCATTTGAGCAACAAGTCAACCACCACCGTCAGCAGCAACATATTTCCCTTTTAATTTCTCTATCACATAACAAAGGGATCAGTCAATTTTGATACCTAAGCAGAAACTTCCAAGATAATCCAACCATGACCTAACAAAAGGGAAATTAAACAACAACAAAAAAAAAAACATAAATTACCTGCACAACTTCCGAGGCATTTGACATCCACTCCTCCTTCTTGGCACTGAGGTTGGGATTGAAGCTCCACCCTACATCTCTTGAGAATCTTCTTCAATTTCTTCAAGTCAAGAGCAGGGAGATCCTTCTCCCTCCTCCCCCGTATGTACTCCTCGTATCTCTTACAGAACTTCATCTTCAACAAACCACTTAAAGTTTGCAACTTTCTTAGTCTCGGAGTAGAAAAGCACAAGCTTTTGAGCAACAGATAGAGGAATTAGAACAAGAGAAGAAGAAAAATGAACTAAAGCTGCAAGAATGCAGTGGTGTTCCTAAACAACGCGCCGGGGAGATAAGAACGGTTCAGTTACGACATAAAACATAGAAGGAGATCGATTGCTGCACAGGATTGAGATAAGCACGGATTATCTACAACAGACAGAAGATGGAAGATGAGCTGGTGGATTAAAAAAGGGGAAAGTTGCTGATTGCTCTATTTAATGGCTTCGAGGTGTTAAAAAGAATTCATTTCATTTTAGCCGGCCTTTCTAATTTTAATTTTAATTTTTATTGTTATACTGGTCCTTGGAATTTACATTAAAAAAATTATATGTTAATTTCAATTTAATCTCGATAAAGTATTTTATTTTAAAAAAAATGAATCATTTTAATTTAGTGCAAATCAAATACTTTAATTACCTGCGTATATTTTAACGCCAAAATGGAAGGCAATAAAAAGATATTATAAATTATGTTTTATATTGTGTTTCAATCCACGTTAGACAACATATGATCTTTGTTTGCGGTGATGAATACAAAAATTTGGAATCTAATTTAGAATTATACTAATAATATTATTTTAAATGTTCAATATCTATGTTTTTAATTAAAATCATAACTTATAACTATTAGGGCATATTTCCTTAGCATGATAAAAAATGATAGATTAATATATATTATTTATTTAGGGTATGAATTAGAAGAAAATATAAATAGAATAATATTTATATTCGATGTACATCGAATTTAAAAAATTCATATTCAATTCTTCTTCATTTATTATCCATTTATTTAATATAATACTATCTTATCCAACGAAATAAATATATCATTATAAAATTCTCGATGTATTTTTATATTTTGAAAAATTATTACTCTTCAAAGTAAAAATAAAAAAAAATTATACTATCATATTATTTTTTAAAGACGAAAATACATAATATATATTAACATGCATGATATCTAAATAATGAGTTAATTATAAATAGAAAAGGTTACCGATTTTGACAATGACAACATAATCAAATTACTTCTCAATCGTCCATGATGTTGACATCTTTGGAAATCAAAGTAGATCCTTCCACGACACTGGTATTGCCTTGCTTGTCTCCGTGATCAAATTTTTAAGGCATGTTATCTAAAGAAAAATAAGAAACTAGTAAGACTTTAATACATTTGCAAGTATAAGCAAAATACTAATCATACATTACTAGAATTATCGTCATCACCGATGGCTCAATCCGTGAATGAACCATCGGTGACAACTATCATGGACGGCGCTAGCCGGGGCAAAAGACCGTCACTGATATGCGCGTCTCAGATAAGTTGTGACGGTCTCTCCCAACCGTTACAAGTAATCGTCAGCGACAGTCGCGGGCGCTGTCGCTGATTTAAACACATCAGTGACGACTGTAGGCGACTGTCACTGATACAAACACATCAGCCACGGCTTTGGGCCATCGGTGATACTATTAGCAACTGTGATATTTGGTGCTGCCCAAGCTTTCAGCCATTTACGATAAGCTTTCAGCCATTTACGATAAGCTTTCAGCCACGGCTTAGTGACAGTCGACCGTGGGTAAGCCGTGGCTGAACATATATCCTGTAACTGAAAAAAAAATAAAAATTATAAATTCCTGTATACAATGATATTTATAAATTATAATATATTTTTAATCACATATTACAACCAGAAAATATCATACACATGCATTTGAAACCAAACATACAAGTTTTACAACAATATCATCAATCTAAACCTCAAACCGGAGGTAAACAATTATCAAAATATCATAAGCATATAAACAACTATCAGAATACAAACAAGTATCAAAATATAAACAAAATACAATAAACCAAAATCTCACAGCTGCGGTGGAGGTGGTGGAAGCAGTGGAGTCGACACCGACTGGGTCGAGGAGGACGACGGCTGCGACGTCATCGATAGAATGCTAGAGTGAGACGCAATCCGAGTGAGGAGTATCTGCATGTTTTGCATCGTCTGCCTCAACTCTTCATTCGTCCGTCTCTGCTCCTCCATCGTCAACCTCTGCTCCTCCATCGGTGTCGACTCCAAGGCTGCTATCCAGCTTTGGTCCTGCGTCCGGGATATCGAGGGTCGCTCACCCACAGCTGGAGGGGTCGGTGCCCCAAGTGGCCCAAGCACGACGCGTGCATGACCATTGTCTGCAAATCCATAAATACGATCGTGCTCCCAACCACCTGCGGCCTCCACCCAAGCTGCTGCGTCGAACTCCTCCGATGTGCCTCCACGCTCAATCATAGTCCTCGTGTATGTTTGCTACATGTGTTTATATTTTAAATATATATAAACTATAAATAAATATTATGTAAATCAAATAGACATAAATATTTACCATTATGATCGAAGCTCTGCTATCAACGTAGTCCCCCACTCCTCGTCGACGATGGTGAGTGCGCTCAAACACCTCCATCATCGACGGGCGTTGGACGATGCCGTCCTTCGTCACGCGCGTCTTACGTTAGAAAATAAATACATTAGTATCATTATACATAATATATAATTTAATTAAAAATAATTAAATTATACATACCATACGACGCTCATGAACCGCAAAAGACACGAAGCCACTAGTGTGGCGCGCCCCCGTGCCGTCCCCCCGGACATGCGGTTTCTCGACGCAGTCCGGGAGACCTCCTACCACTCAGGCGTGGCCCACCGCTCAACGACCTGGTCTCACACATGGCCAGGAATCCACTCGGGGGGTGTCCCCGAGTCTGCTCTATCTGTGTGGCCCCCAACTGTCTCATCACGATCTGACTAGCCTGCTGAAGCAACCTGTTATAGCGAGCGCAGACAACACG
Source organism: Canna indica (assembly GCA_034359265.1). Taxonomy (NCBI): domain Eukaryota; kingdom Viridiplantae; phylum Streptophyta; class Magnoliopsida; order Zingiberales; family Cannaceae; genus Canna; species Canna indica. The sequence continues at coordinate 4,048,744 of CP136891.1, forward strand.
CTCCCAGGCAGCCTCAACAAAAGTGTTCTGGTCCTCCGACCATGTATAATGAGTCTGCAAAAAAAAATTATTATTACCGATCAATATTTAACATAATATTAATTTAATAAATATACTTACCAAGAACTCTCGCCACAATAAATCCATATGCTCACGGGGCACGTGAGACCATGTAGGCCACGCCCCGTGCATAAACTTTTGGATTGTCCCCGTTATCGTGCGGGGGACGTCCTCTTGCTCAAATCTGCACCAAATATAAATTCATATTATGATATTTTGAATTATAAATAAATTATAAGAAATAATTAATGTATATACTTACCGTCTTCCGCGCATACTAACTGCTCAGCGCAGTTCTCTCTCGGGTGGCGGAGGGAGAATTCTATTAGGCCCTCATGGCCTACGTTTGGAAGACGATGGTCCTAGATCTGCGGAGGGTGGCGGAGGGATGGTAGCCAAAGGTGAGGGGATGGTGGCCAGATCAGGTGGGGGAACGGTGGACGGCTCAGGTGGGGGATGGTGGCCAGAGGTGAGGGGATGATGGCCGGAGGTGGGTAGATGGTGGTGGAAGGCGAAGGGTCAGTGGGTATAGGTGGGACAGGTGGTAATCGTCGGGGGGTAGTCCTACAAGAAATGCCTTCTCGGGAACTGATATCTCGAACCATAGCTGTAAAAAATTAATATAATTAGATTATATATAATAGATTAATTAATAGATATATTTAATAATTAAATATATACTTCACATTTATAATTATTCATCATCATCATTATCATCATTCGTGTAATACTCTTCTTATTGTTCTTTTGTATCGAAATCTTAAAATTCTTCTTCTTTTCCCTCATCATCATTCTGTCATTCATCAACTTCATTATCGTCGTCATGACGTATTCTATTTCCAATTGAACTAACTCTGTGCCATCATCCTCGAGTATTGGACTAACTCATTCCACTTCTAAAAGATCATCTTCTTGATAGAAGTCATCTGCTGACTCATTCTCTTCAACTACCGGGTCAATTTTTCCTCTGGCTTTAGTCTTACAGACTACACGCCAATCTGCCCTATCTTTCTTTCGAGATGGATACTGCATATAATATACTTGTTCAGCTTGAGATGTCAATATATATAAATGACTCATTTGAAGCCAATTTTGATTTGTAATTGACCTCGACCAGCTGTTTATACTTCGGATGAACTCTCATGCCCCTATCGCTTGTATCGAACCAATGACATTTAAAAATGACAACTGATTTACATCCGAAAAATTGCCGCGAGTCCACAGTGGACGATTCCGTCGTGAGTCCACGGTGCACGATTTGGTCGCGAGTCCACAGTAGACGATTCTGGCGCGTGTCCACAGTGGACTCACGCCGATAAAACTAATTAACATTAAACCCTAATCAACTAATTAATAATAATTAATTAATTAACAATAATTTAACTAATTATCAATAAAAAAATTTAAAAAATAAGGTTTAATTAAATCCTAATCAAACTACGATTAGGGTTTAATTAAACCCTAATAACATTAGGGATTTAGGGTTTAACCCTAATTAGATTAGGGTTAAACCCTAATCCAATATAGTGCAGTAGCCGGCATCAGCCAACTACTGCTGCATTGGGTCGATTACAATCGCCCGAAAATCATGGCACTAACGTGGACGTCAGCGCCTTGCCAGTGTCGGCGACCTTCCGATCGCCGACACTGGACGCCGGTGCGGAGAGGGCCGGATAAATCTGGCTCGTGGGGATCAGAGAGGGACACAGAGGAGGAGGTGCTTACCGACGGGGAGAGGGACACCAGCGGCGTTGGACGATGGCGACAACAGGCAGCGACAGACGGCAACTACAGCGATGGATGACGACGGCAACAGGCGACAACGTCGATAGCAAAGAAGAAAGAGGAAGCAAGATGAAGGGTCGGGCACGAACGCAAATCAAAAGGATTTTCACCGACGGCTCGCCCGTCGTCGAAAAACCATGGATTATTAATTTTAATATCACTGACGGCTGGCCCTCTCTAAGCCGTCGGTGAAGAGTGTTTTATTTTTACGCCGCGTTCGCGCCATTAATTAACAAGTTATGGTCGCTTCTAGCCGTGGCTACTGACTTATTCATATCATTGACGGCTCTCTTGCCCCCGCTAAGCCGTGGCTAATAACTTATTTTATTTTGTGCGCCCGTGCGCGCCATCAACTATGAGTGACGGTCCTAGGCGCGCGGCTACATACGAGCCACGGCTGATTTGGTCACATCAGCCACGACCGTTGTGCTCGTCGAAAAGCCGTGAATGATTCTGACGGCGGAGGCGGCCGTCGATCATCCCCGTGGCTAATGTGGTATATTTTAGTAGTGATACTTTGATGTGGTAATTTATTATCTTTTAAATTTGAATTCTCAATTTAATAAAATTCACAACCATGAATTATTTATAAAATATTCTTTTGTTCACTTTCAAAAAAAATTATTCGGTACTTGATTAGCAAATTAATTATTTGACTATATAGTGATGATAACGTACAAAGACGTACTAGGAATGAAATCAACTCGACCATTTTAGAAGTTAGAAATTAATAGAAAAGAATTTGAACTTATTTTCTTAAAAAAATATAATATAGTTATTATAAAGTATACATAGTGTTACAATCCACTCGATGAGATAATTGATCTATCAACTTCATAGATTCAAATCATCAACCTAATTAACACGCTTAAGCTAAAAATGATAATAGCACACGCATCAAGCTTTATTAACCAACACAATATTTAATACATTTTTGATGTGAGACTAAATCGGTGTATTAAATGCTACAAATAAATAGAATATACTCACAAAACGCTCTAATTAGTGATCAACCTTATAACGATCATGCAGATCATGCAACATGCTTAAATGCCTAGCCGCTAAACAAATAGTTGATCAACAAAAAAATTTGAACTTAATTAACCTTATACAACCTCGTGATATACTACAGTCTTTTTGGAAAAATAAAACTAAATTATCTTTAACATTAATCTTTTTATTGAAAAAATTGAGAGGAGTGCAATACCACATCTTCCGCAATGTAAATCCATCTCTATTTATTTGTCAGCGGTAGTAATGGAACAAAGTGTTATATAAGGTTTAGACTTTGGATTAAATTAAAATACATGATTCATTGAAATCTAAAAATCAAGTCGAGACCATATAAATTTTGGAGATGGATTTACCAAAAAAAAGCTTGGAACAAGAAATAGATAAAAGTATTAAATAAGATTAATTGCTAAATGAGGCACCCATGTTTTCAACTGTTACAAATTAAAATCGAACTAATATAGATATTATTGGGTCTTTATTAATAACCTAAATAATTATATATATTGATCTTTTACATTATTTAGGTTAATAAAGGCCCAATAATATATAGTTGGAATTTAATATATATTGCCTAAATTTAAGACATGTTAATTCCTTTTTTTTCATTTTACTTAATTCCCGACTGATTTGTTACAATTTCACATGTCATCTCTCCGCCGGCTGAGATCGCGCGACCTCTCTACCAGAGAGGCGGAGAGGACGTGGCCGACCTCTTCGCCAGAGAGGTCGAGAGGTGGAGAGGACGCGTGTCCTCTCCGCCAGAGAGGTCGCCACCTCGCATCAGGTTGCTAACCTCTCTAGCAGAGAGGACGCACGTCCTCTCCGCCAGAGAGGACGCACGTCCTCTCCGCCAGAGAGGTCCGCCTCCTCTCCGCCAGAGAGGTCCGCCTCCTCTCCGCTAGAGAGATTGTCAGACATTGGAGAGGTCGCGCCTCCTCTCCGCCAGAGAGGTTGTAAAATCTCTTCGGCGGAGAGGTCTGCGACGACGACGATGACAATCTTCTACCCTGCGACGGCAACGAGCTCGTCCCAAGTAGGGGTGGAAACAGGTCAGGCCAGACCAGACTTTCGCCTTAACATGCCAAGCCTATATAGTAGAAAATTGGCTTGGGCCTGGCCTGTGGCCTGTTATAGGCTTAAATTTTGGCTTGAGTCTGGCCTGTTCATTGGCCTAGCCTGGCCTGTGGCCTGTTAACGAAGCATGCTTCCAATACAAAATATTGGTCTGACTTATGGCTTGTGGCCCGTGGCCTGTGTTTTATTAAATTAAAATAATATTAGTTATTACATTAAAATAATTTTAATATAAATATATAATAAAATAATATTTTATATTTTATATATTTATATATACATCACCTTAACAGGCCCAGGCCGACCTATCAAGCTCAATAGACTTTAAATTGAGCCTGGGCCTGGCCTGATAAGGAAAACAGACCCATTTCAAAGTCTTGGCCTGGTTTATTTTTTAAACTAGCCAAGCTAGGCCGGGCCATATACAGGCCAGGCCACAGACCCCTGACAGGCAGTCTGGTCTCTTTCCACCACTAGTCCCAGGCGACGACCCATGGAGTGCTAACAGCGTCAAGGTCTTTGAGAAGACCACGTCATTAATAATAATAATTTTTTAATAATAAAATTGATTAAAATAATAATACACGTAGTATAAAATTTATCACGTTATCACTGTTAAGTGACACATCAGCAAAAATCGTCAAAAATGACGGTGCGTGCTAAACGGGATAACAGAATGAAAGTTGGTATATTTTCTTGCTAACGAAAAAAGTTTATACTAAAAATGGAAAAATATCTCAAGTTCGTATTTTTTTTGGTATTTACTCTTTAATATATATTGCCTACATTTAAGACATGTTAATTCTTTTTTTTTTCATTTTACTTAATTCCCGACTGCTTTGTTACAATTTGACATGTCATTTGTATCTACGATGACATAATATATGGTCTAAATCTCTGTTATTTCACGTGATCTTCTTGTTAGCACTATTACCTAATTTATTTGCATGGTTTTGCACTCTGTGATTAATATATTAATGCTCTTTTTTTTCATGCAAACAAAGATTATTTATATAAATAATAAAATTGTTTAAAATTCATGCAAACAAGAGTTTGAATCGTTGATGTTGATCATTGGAACTACGCGCTATTATATGATATATATTACACTCGAGAGTCACCATGCATATATCTACCCAAGAAATTATTCAATGGTATTTTGCAAGTTTTTTGATCTTATTGAAATTTAGGCATATATTATAGAGGACTCGCCTTACAACTATTTTGTGTACTGGTGACCTAGCTAAGATTTGATCATAAAACTCTTTGGGGGTACATGGTGACTGATATATGTTTACTAACTCTGAGTTTTACTTGCACATATTTGGTTATACATTTGATACCCAGCTGTTCAAGAACTCAAACACATGGATATCTCACTTACTGTTGGGAATAGGATCTTCCCTGCAATTCTTTCCTGCTCATTCTAATTCCAGCCTTCTTCTTTAGGAGTTCAGAGTACCAAACTGCAGAGAGTTTTGGTTGTCTTCTCCGATTCGAATCCCTAAAATCCACGTAGTATAATCCAAAACGCATTTGATAGCCACCCAAGAACTCAAACACGTCCAAGAATGACCACGCATAGTATCCCTTCACATTCGCTCCATTCCTACATACAAATCAATTACAATAAATATATGATATAGGGTTAACTAATTAAAACCATTAGGCTAATTAAATTACCATACCTAATGGCATCAAGCACGCTTCCGATGAAGCCACTCATGTAACTGACCCTCTCAACATCATTGATGGTATCATTCGTTGGAAATAACCCATAACCTGATAACAATTAACATTCAAACATGCATAGCCATCAGATAAGTATTCCTCTTAATTTGTATGTCAAAATCATTTGCTGCATGCATCCATGCACTAACCATTTTCTTCAATATAAATTGGAGGATTTCCGTAGGCATTTTTTATGTACTCCAAACAGTGTTGCAGGCCAGCAGGATCGATAATGTCAGTAGGAATGAACTGTATGTTTCATATAATTAATGTGCATATCAACATTAATTACTTGATAGCTACTCATGCTAAGAAAACTAGCAAAGTTTGCAGTTTGTTGGTTACCTGACCACTTGGTGATGAACTATTCGAAACTGCATAATTAAATAGCCAATAATCAATGTGCAAACTATTAATATATAGGTTCAAAGATCAAAGTGAAAATTAGGTTTAAAAGTCATGAAGTTTTTAATTAAAAGTCTATAAGAAGATAAAGTGAAACTTTGCTGATTATAAAAAGAGAACTCACATTCAAATGTGGCAAAGACATCTGCATTATAATCACGAGGTGCAGTCTTGGAGGCATTAGAGTTATCCTTGACCCAGACTGATAAGTAATGGTTGAGACCTATGAAGTCAAATGAGCCCTTTACTTGCTCAGATTGGTCCTTTGTGAAGGAAGGCAGCCTTGATCTAACTATCTTCTTCATCACCTCTGGGTAGTCTCCAAAAACAAGCGGATTCATGATCCTGATATATATATACACGTACGTAATGTTAATTAGCACAAAAAATACTTAATATATATTCTTGTTAAAATGTAGAGAGTATTATATAGCTATATATTAATCAGGTTCGCTAACCAGCCAATGAGGAAGTCGAGAGATCTCTGGGTTGCCTGAATGTCTAAGATGGAGTTCGAAAATGGATAATACCAGAAACTATACACATTCAAGCCTATCAACCCATTTTGGTTCGCCTGCATATTTATATGTAGAAGACAGAGAATTAATTCATTACTCAACATGCATGTTTTTACACCTCTAGCTAGTGGTGTAAAAACTTACTTATTGTGCACTAATTATTTATGATAGTATTTTAGGTGCATGGTCACTCAATTTAATTTAATATTTATATATTTATATTTTGATGAGTAATGTATATGATTGTATGTATAATTCAAAATATGCTATGAGTGTAGTTTGGCTCACTTGGTACTTGGTTCTGTATAGTGTGACAGCAGAAGCATGGGCAAGTAAGAGGTTGTGAACAGCAACGTATGGCTCGGTGGTGGAATCGCCGGCGGTGCAATTGAAGAAGCCGAAGGGATTAGAACATCTATTTGGAGGAAACATTCCGTTATCGTATGAGGACGTTCCTATCACATTTGGTTCAACAATGGTGGTCCAATGAGAAACCCTATCCCCGAACTCTCTGAAGCATACATCTGCATAGGCTGTGAAGTCCTCCCTGAGTAATTAATTTATTGCAGATCAAGATCTTTATAATTTAGATAGAAGAGATTAATTAAAAAGGATATATATATTTGTATGGCCGGCTTACACAATTTTCTCATTTAACCATCCTCCATACTCATCTTCAATAACTTGGGGGAGATCAAGATGGTAGAGTGTCACATGTGGTTTGATACCTGTATATATATGATATGGTATCTAAGGCATGTCATATATAGGATTATTTATTTAAGAAAGGTTCAAGCTCAGGAGTATTAGAAAAGAAACTGACCATATTTCAGTAGCTCATCAATGAGACTGTTGTAGTATGCCAGGCCTTTTGGATTAACAGCACCTCTTCCATCTGAAGAACAAAGTCAATTAATGATGATGACTAACTATATATATATATACTGCAAGCTTAGAATATTGTTCAATATGTCATATATACTTGGTAGAAGCCTTGACCAAGAGATGGAGAATCTGTAGGAGTCTAGTCCTGTATCTGCCGCTAGCTTCACATCTTCCTGTATACATATACATGATGATTAACGTGTTTAATAAACATATATATTGACAATAGTGTCAGTTCTGATCAGTAAATATTGACATATATACAAAGGACAGCACAATTCGAGATGGATACATGCATACCTTATATTTGTGGTATCCATCCGAAGCCACATCTCCTGTGCTTTTGTCCAGCATACCCCCTGTTGTATATATCCAATATTTTATTTATTTTTGAACTATTTAAGATTTTTTTTAATGAAGTGCTGGATATATATATCTGCATTGATCTTCTGATCAGAAGCTTAAGAAAATCTAGCTAGTAGAGCTTTAGCTCTGCCTACCTTTCTTGATTTCTTCTTATAAACTCTCTATAACTAAAACAATCACCCTTTATATTAATTTTTATATTTCCAAATCTGAATCATCAGAGAGGTCGATTTTGTGTAGTTGAATAATTTCTAATTAAAACCATTCTTACTAAAGAAAGGTATATAATTGATTAACACAATGTATATATATGAGTGATCACCTGCATGAGTAAAGGTATCCCAGACACTTGGAGTCCTTCCATCTTCAGCTGCTGCACCCTCCACCTGCAAAAGTTAATTACTCAGTTATAACTATACATCGTCTAGCTAGTTAAATATAATCAACACTGAACAGGAATCGACCGGTTTTCTCAGATAAACTTAACCTGGTAAGCAGAAGTTCCTGCTCCAAATATAAAGCCAGCTGGGAAGTCATCCCTGCTATACTTATACACATCATGAATTTGGCCATAACATAACTCTTGATCCCACGTTAGCAGCAGCACCAGGATGATCAGCGCAGATGCCAAGCTCCCCAATCCACTCATCTCTATCTCTCTCGAGAGCTTAATTTTCTGTTCCAGTTTAGTACTCGATCGACTCAGTATAAAAGAGGGATGGCTTTTAATTAGGTCATAAGAAAGAACAAAATATCAACTTAGTAATTGTCACCAGTTTTAATTATATATAGTATGGATTCACCAAAGCTGTATATATATGTCCTTTTTCATTTAGTTTTATGTGATTGTACTTTTTTGCAGTATTTAATTTGACTATATAGGGACTAGCTAGGATTTATCTAGGGAACATTTCCATTGAGTTGACTTGGAGCAATGGTATATATTCCTTTGATATATGGAAACAACTGGGCCTATTTCATTTGTAAGATTAATTCAACAGGAAGGATCAGGGCGGAATTTTTTTCATGATCACCAAGGAAATTGTAAGTTTCAGCTATTTACCGGGATCGGAACGACGTCAGTTCCGGTAATTATATAATTTGGAATTTGGTTCGAAATAGTATGGAAATCTAAAATCGAGTATCGTTCAATATATTATTTTGGCGAAATAGCATACTATATAAATACATAAAAAGGTAAATATCCATAAAAAATATAAACTTCGACCATTTTCCTATTTTTAGCATTAATTTTTTCTGTTAGTAAGTAAATACACAGAACTATCATTATGTTATCCCGTTTAGCACACACCGTCATTTTTGACAGATTTGACTGACGTGTCACTTAACTGAGAATACGTGGCAAATATTTATCCTACGTGAATTATTATTTATTATTTTAATCAATTTTATTATTAAAAATTTTGTTATTGTTATTTTTCTTCTCTCCTATGCTTCCTCCTCATCTTCTCCCTCAATGGAGCTTCTACCACGACGACGACGACGACGACGACGAGCTTCTACCCTGCGACGACAACGAGCTAGTCCCCGACGACGAGCCGTGGAGCGCAGTTAGCGTCGAGGTTTTGAGAAGAAGGACCACGTCATTATTAATTATTAATAATTTTTAATAATAAAATTGATTAAAATAATAATCCACGTAGTATAAAATTTGCCATGTTGTCACCGTTAAGTGACACATAAGCAAAAATCGTCAAAAATGATGGTGTGTGCTAAACGCACGGGATAACAGAATGAAAGTTGGTGTATTTTCTTGCTAACGAAAAAAAATTATGCTAAAAATGAGAAAAAGTCTAAAGTTCGTATTTTTTTTGGTATTTACTCTACATAAAACAATTGGTCTCTGCTTTGCCTGCGTTGACATCCACCGCTTGATATTTTCTCATTCGTATCGATTTTCGACTAACCCAAGTCGAAAAGAAACTCAAGAACTCTTCTTCAACATTTTTCCTATTCTCTCCTCTTATAAAAGAAAAAAGGCTGTAATTTTTTTTTTATATGTTCAGTATGATTTTTCATCAAAACAATATATCAAACTAGATTCGATTTTGATTTGGTTGATAAATTTTCAGGCGCCCTAAATTAAATGTCGGTGGCATTTTGGAAAAATTAAAATATTTGATTCCAAATCTCGTAATTTCTAGAACTAAGTTTCGAACTATATAATTTTCATAATCAAAGTTTCGATTTCAATAAATAGCTGAAATTGTTTCACCAAAGATTTATGAAAGCGACCAGAAAGATATATAAGCATAAGTCAAATGTAAAAAAGTTAATTTCACGTTGCCGAAGTTTGTCATGTCAATATCAATCTCTTCTCGTACCTTTAGAAAATATCCATTTAGCCTTCTAAATTTTTAATTTTATTTTAACCTTGGACCCTTTTGTCTCTAAAATATTCACCTTAATTTTTTCCAAAAGAGAGTTATTTTAAGTTTTTACTCTTCTTTTTCTTGAACCTTCTTCGTGTCCAAATTTAAAATACCAAACAATAAATATGAATAACTAATTGAATAGAGGAGAATGACTTGAACAAGCTAGTTATGTTACATAACACGTGTCGATTTTAAATAAAAACGATGTATTTTTTAATTGAAGAAACTTGAGTTTAAAAAATCAAAATTTAGATAAAAAAAAACTAAAAAATTGAAATATATATCTAAAGTCAAACTACCGCAATGGTCGATATGAGATGTCTCTATTTGACGTATGCATGGTGGAGGCTGATTATGATATATGTTGATTAGAATTATAAAAACACCGAACAAATTAAAATAGTCCAATTTAAATTTAATTGATCTGATATTTTAAAAAAATTGTCACGTTTATTTGAATGAAATGAAACAAACATCTTTTTTTTTTCAAAAAAATAAATAAAACAAGATATTTAAAAATTAACGACCAAATTATACTGGAACCTGGAGGTCAAACTTTAGTAGTATATAGATGATAGAGGACCCGCAGACGGCAGATCTATCCATCTCATGAAACCAACGGCGGTGATGAGCTAAACGTACGGCGATCAATCATGCTCTTCATATGACTTTCCGCTGTCTTCGTCGAGTAGCCGGGAAGTATCGCCTGAGGAAGCCGCCTCCCCCTTGTCTCCCCCAAATCAACCCCCCGCAGCTGAAGCCCTGACAGTCAAAAGTCTTGATATATCAAGAATCCTCCCCACCCCCCAAGTTTGGAGAAGGAAGAACGAATCCCTGATCTCCCCCAGCGGCTATGACACCAAGAGCCGCGAACTCTCGCCACGCTATCGATTCGTGCACGCTGCAGCTCCACGCCTGGAAGCCCTTCCAACTCCAGACCCTTGGCGCGGCCGCCGATCCACCCAAGACGTATCCTTTTCCCTCCAAGAAGCCCTGCCGCTCCGACCGCTCCACCGCCCCCGCTTCCGCCTCCAGCGCCGCGGTCCTTGACCTGTCGCGGCTCAGCCTTCTCGACGATCCGCCGCCGTCGAGGCGGGAGGAGGGCTTTCGGTGGTTCGCGCGGAAGCGCCGGCGAAGAGGATCGCGGTCGGTGTCTGGGCGGAGCTCAGATCGAAGCGGGACCCGCCCCCGGGGCGGCGTCTCGGCTGCGTACGCCACCTGCTCTGACTTCCCGCTCGCGGCCGGTGGGACGGATTCTAGCGGGGAGCTTTTTGTGATCGGTGATGGGAGCTGGGGATCGGATGTCAGCGAAGCAGCTCGGATGACGAGGAGGGAGGCCGCAGGAGGAGGGGCTTCGGAAAGGGAGAGCTCCGGATTTGCGGGCTTTCAAGGCATTGGGAGTGCAACCATGCTTGAATTGCAAGGCAACGAATCTGGTTATGGGAGTGAGCCTGGGTACAGGGGCGACGGAGAGCTCGGCTATGATGACGAATTTGAAGAGGATGATGATGATGGAAAACAACTGTTCTGGGGCGAAGAGATAGGAGGTATAAACCAGAAATTCATATTTAACCTTAAATTATAGAATAAATTATTAGGTATGAAATTTTTCATATTTTAGAATTTAAATATTGTTTTACTAAAAAAGAAGAAATGCTCTTGTATATTATTTGTTCTTCTTACCATGAAACTAAAATTTTAACACTTGGAGTCAAAAGTGGAAGATTTAGTTCTCTTTTGTCTCTTTTGCGTGTGAGCTGTAGCAAATGAAGAACATAATATCAAAAACAAAGTGAGATATAGTTGAAAACATTTTGTCTAAATGATTGGAGTAATTCTATTTGGTTAGGATTGGGACTAAGTCAGTCCAGCTCTACTTTCCACTTTTGAATTAATCAACTCCAAGTTAGCTCAATTAGCCAGGACTACCGGGGATGATATTGACTTTATTTTGTGTTTTCTTAGACAATTTTCAAATCTAAATTCTGCACATGTGTTATAGCTGTAGCCCCATATTTACACAAACTTTACTACAACTAAGTCTTCCTTATCCACATTTTAGAGAATAACATCTTCCCTTAAAATAAGTTGACTTTAGATATAGGAAGAATTTTCCTACTACAGTGTTTACTGTCTATTCAGCCTGACACATCATGGAATCAATGATCACTATGACTTAGATAACTCTAGTAGCACATGGACATCTTAAGAAGATTAACACTCATATTTTGGACATTGCAACTAGCATAATATCTAATGAATATGTCAAATTATTTTGCACTACAGAAAGAGACTTTAAACTATGACCCAAGCTTAAAAATTTGGATCCAATATTGATATCAAGTCCTGCTCAGAATCTCATACTGGCAGAAATGTTCCAAGGAGTAGACCAAGTTATATTGTATGCTAGAAATAAGAAAGTTATTTTAAAAATTATGCATGGTTTCAAAATTTAAAACCATGACATATCCCTCCCAGCTCCCCTATGTGACTCAACCTTGATACGGTGTATCCTTCAGAAATCAACAATATGAGTCAACTTTGGAAGATTTCTTTTGCTCATTAAATTCTATTTCACAGGTGGATGACCAGCAAAACCATGGCATTATGAATTAACTATCAAGTGCATATTAAATTCACATAGTTTAGTGGTAGGATTTGATGATGATGATAGTCATTAGTGTGGAGCAATTTTTTTATTGTAGCAGGATACTTGAGGATGGAAAAGTTGCCTTGGGTCCCCTCCAGATGGAGGAGACAGTTTTGCCATTAGGTGACATACATGGTCGGTGCTTATTGTAATTATAATCAATAAGTGTGTTAGGGGTGGATCACCGTTGCTATGTGTAGTGGTATACAAGTACAATAGAGAGAACAAGAAAGAAAAAGAAATCACAATGGAAAAAGATAGAGTTACTTGGTTACACTACAGCTAGCCAGCATTTACTACTATAAAGAGTCTATTTTAATTTTTTTTCTTGAACTACAATAGATAGAGACAATATGTTTTCTTTAAATTTAAGGAGTTACGGACAATCATATTCTGGGTGCAACAACAAATATGAGTTTGTTTCAAGTGTATTTCTGTCTAGGTTTCCCTTTTGACCCTTGGCAACATTAGCAGGGAGATAAACCTCATTTCAGCACTACTGGGTCCATGATTGGGAACTTTTAAGGACCATATTGAATAGGGGCTAATTAGTGAAAAATGGAAGTTTGGTTCTAAATCCGGAAAATGAATAAAGTAAGAGTCTAATTTTTTAGTCAGACTGGTCAGTTTGGTCTGGTTTTTATAACTATGCTGCATATACAACCTGAAAAAAAAAGGATTCAATCTTATACATACGCAAGGAATATCCCAAATTTGATAATTTGACTGTAAGGTGCCTTTTTCTTGGCTTTGCTATCAGTATATTAGCCAGCAGATTCAGTTAACCTGCTTAGTGGAGGTACAACTTATCACTATAGGCAGCGGCGGAGTCAGGAATCAAAAGGAATAAATATAAGAAAGAAAGGGTGACCCGGTGCACGAAACAATCCCACTTTTGTGGGCTCTGGGGAGGATTGATTTACGCAGTGTTCTTTTTACATAGAGGCTATTTTCGTGGCTCAAACCCATGACCTCGAGGTCACAAGTGGGCAACTTTACCGTTACGCTAAGCCACCCTCTCAAAAAATATAATCCATACATAATTTTTAAGCATAAAAAATATCTTAAATTTTTTTAAAAAATATATAATTACTCTCGACGAGTTTTATGCGTTGCTATTACATAATAATCCAATTGTATTGAAAAATATCTCTCTTAACAAATGTGTGTTGGGGGTCGACAGATTACTTGTCGTACTGGTGCGCAAGACCGTGATCGTGCGTGGGCGAGGGCTGTAGTTGCGTGTGAGTGAGGCCTAGGTGCAGGGATAAAAATGTGTAATGGTGTGAGCGCAAGGATGAGTGTCAGTCAACGTCGAAAGAGAGGAAAAGAATGAAAAATGAGAATAAAAACAGATAGGATTTAACTAGTTAGTTATTAGTTTTTGAATTATTTTAAGAGAAAAAATAATAATGCAAAAGAATTTTATTTTACTACGAAAAGGAGAATAATATTATATATAGGGGGACAAATTTGACTTTTCACTCTATATAAATAAAACAAATTGAAATGAGAGCCCCCCCACCCCTCCGCCACTGACTATAGGTGCTTGATGAACTCAAGTAAGATGAATGAAATGACAGTCCTATATCCATAGGATAGCAATGGAATTAAACAATGAATAAACATTATTTGTTGGATATACATTCTGAGACACTTGTTTGTGCATGTTTTCTTCTGAATTGAAGAAGTGAACAGAATCGAATATTGCTAATAAGCCAGTATAGTATTGGAAATTTGTCCTTTTTCTTTTTGTCTATTTGTTTATATCTTGTAGCTTATGCTATGATTTCTCCAAACCAATAAGTGCATCCATTTTGTATGGACAAATTTTGGATCATTTTTCTTCATGCCGTTGTCATTTTTCCTCTCAAGGTCAGACATGCACACGTGTTGTATGATCTGATAGGACTGTTACACTTTTTCAAACTTGGTCATATCCAAGGATTTATTACAAATATTCTTATAGTCTCTGCACGCTGAATTGCTGCCTTAAAAAATTATAATGATAAGTTTTTATTCAAAATGAAAATAGGCTGAAAATGATCTTTTAGGAGTGGTGCCCTGGAGACCATGAGAATAGATAGATCCTGGAGACAGCTGCTGCCTGCTATTACCTTTGTGTCAAACCAATGATAAAGTCCGACAGTGAACATGATATCACATACGTGGATTACCTTTCACAGTTGGACAAGTGGATGGGTGTTCGTGTTCGTGCTTGTTGGCTCCTTCCGTCCAAATTGGTTTTAGGGTCTCTATTTTACTCCATACAAGGTGGAACAAGCACCAGTGGGACGATCACCCCTAAAAAAATCTGTGGTTCTCTATTTGATCACACTGACTTTTCTCCTGGCAATACTGGTGTGTATGAGCAGGGCCTTCCCTTTTCTTTAATCTATTTTTTAAATTTCTTATTCATTGGACCAAAGAATACATCAAACACATGATTATGAAAACTCTGCGCGGCAACATTAGGAAAATATTTAACTGCTGAAACATCATAAATCATAATGTTGCATTTTCTCTAAAAGACTGGTAGTAGATGTAGTTTGAGTGTTTGACAATTCCTCAGTTGACCATAAATCAAAATATACTTGTTGCGCTTGTCGGGGGGATGGCTCCCTCTAGCATTGCTAAGTGAGACTTGACTTGAGTTTGAAATTCTCATATGTTGTATTAGATAAATATTACCTTAACTTTACATGCAGTTGCATAGTAAACTCATTTTATATGCAAGTATTTAGCAAGCTTGCACATTCAAGCATTTTGCCTTAAAGATAAGAGTTTTGTGCTCTTTCTAATGGTCTGATGATGATTATGTCCACCTTCAGATACCGATCAGATGGAAATTGTTGGCGAGAATAAATTTGCGGAGCAAAAGACTCACCATCGAGGCAGACGCAAAAAACATGATTGGAGAATAATAACCTCCTTGAGATGACAATCAAACTATCAAGCTACTTTCAATGTTGTTGTTCATGTACGTCCGCGGTAATGGTTTAAATTATGTTTGATGCCCAAAGCGTTCATCCAGATTGTGTTGCGGCTGTAGCTAGAACATTTGGATGATTCTTGTACTTTAGCATATTTGAGTTGTTAGCATCTGTTCTTGTTTGAATTGAGATTGGCCTATGCATGAAATGCAATTGCAAGACAAAGCGAGCACTAGTGTTAAGGTAAATTAAAGCTCATTGTATCTGATGAACTCTTTGGCTTAATTTCCATCTTTAGGTCAGACCATTAACTCTTGACTTTCTTAATTGGGCACGCCGTGCTTGCATGACAACTTTCTTTTTTGAGCAAGGCTTATAGGAGAACTATATGCGGATGCTATTCATAATGAGCAATTACTAATGTTTAATTGCCTGATTGTTATAGCGGGAACTTGTTGAGAGCATGATTATTATCTTACTAGTTGGAGCTCTGCTGGATCAAGTCCTACTAAGATCTGCGCACAATGCTTAATATGTCGAGTAATAGCCTATCTTAGTAGTATGCTGCGAACAGACCTAAGTACAAATATACGGAATGCTAATCTTTTGAGTGCTACTGAGTGTACAATACATATTTATTTTCGTAGTACAAGATATAAATTATGCAACATATAATCAGCATTTCCACAAACTCTTTATGTATTTTCTTGAAAACTGCCCTAAATTCTTTTGCACGAGTAGATAATTAATGCAATTTTTTTTGGAAGTGATAAATGCCTTCAAATGCAGTACTGTTTTACACAAAATATTATTTTTATTATTAAAACTGTGATCTGCCAGTTCATAATGACTATTTCCGTGATTTAATTTGATTTTGTAATTGCATTGATAGGCATGCCTTTTTTTACTAAAAATCTTAGTTTTATACATCTGTTGCATATATAAGATGAAACCCTCTGTCCTATATATAATTATATACAGAACTATGCCATGATTTTTTTAATATATTTTTACTCATTGTTCAAACACAAATATATTAACATAAGCAAAGGGATTTATTGTTCAAAGTTCAAACTCATTATCATACATCATTACCTAAACAATTGTTCAAACACAAATATCATTGCCACAATATAATTTTCATCCATAAATAACATACTCTGGTTTAATTTGCAGTAATTGCCATTACCTATACCTATATAAACATTAGTAATTATCATATATAATGACAACGAAATTGCATCACGGTGAATATTATAGGAAACAACTAGGATACTATATAGTGAAGAGAATATTCAAGAAACCCAATCATCATTCACTTAAAATGGCCACCATTCACTGAATAATAATATTCCTCTTCCTTTGATCTCCTTACCTTGTTTGACCTCATGCTCGCTCGTGCTTGACTACATTTCAGTGCACGGTGCATATAATTGACCGCCATGTCAATTTCCGATATATAACATTATCTTCGCAGTTATAAGTTACAGTTATACTGATCACGTGATCCACCGTCGTCGCTCATCCGTGGACCCACGTACTCCAAGGTCGAGAACCATCCCGAGTCTCTCCACTCAACTCCTTCCATCATCTCGCCACGTATTCCTCTTCTTAAAATTTGAATTTATTATCTCACTATAATGCGTATACCCAGTCTCTAACTTGTTTTATTATAGGATCAGTTGGCCTGGGGCCCTCCTAACTAACCAATAAATAGATTGTTGTTCTACATGGTAGAGAAGCGCTTGGAGCCGATTCTAGCCGCGCCTCCCTAACCCCGCACTCTCGCCACAAATCAAGCTTCGGTGCGCTCACCCACAAATATCATTCCTCCATATCACGGTTTTCACCGTCACATAAAATAAGCCGCGCCACGCGTCTGGTTATTACCGGCTTCTCCGTTCGGCGCATATTTGATATTTGTGCGGTTCACATAGACCGAACCCGGCTCGACCTTCCTTTCGTAATTCATTTCGAGTTTAGAATCACCGGCTCCATTCTATAAATATCAGTCTATTCCCCACAAACCCTCCTCCAGAAATAAAAGCATCCGCGAGAGAGGGAGGCGGAGTTGGTGGAGGTGCGGCCGTTTGATCTTGTTGTCGCTATGGCTCGTGCTCTCGCCAACTTCAACCTTCTCTCAGCTCTCTCCAACGGAGCCACGGTCCTCGCCACCAGGTATACTACTCCTCTCCCCTTCGTCTGGTCTAATGGCGCGCGGTTCAATTGTGCGGAGTATTCTCGACCAATAGATCTCACGGCGCTATTGTCGTTCGATTTCTGGTGCAGGAGAGGGTACTCTACGGCAGCAGCGGCGACGGCGATGGGAAGGGAGCGGGCTACTGTGGCCGAACTGATGACCAAGAGGGCTGCAGCAGGGGCGGCGACGGAGAATGAGGCGGCGTGTTCCTGGGTGCCCGATCCGGTGACCGGGTACTACAGGCCGGCAAATTGGACGGTCGAGATCGACCCGGCCGAGCTTCGTGAGATGCTTCTGCGCCGCAATAGATCGCAAGCTTGAGGGCATAAGGATGAGGCACGGTTTGAATTTGTTTCAGATCTTCTTCCTTCCTTAGTTCGTCGGTTCGTCCACTAGAATGAATGCGTGATGCTGTTAGGGAGTTAGAGTGGCTTTCAGAGTCACGGTATCAGTTTTGTTCGGGGAGTGAAACTGTTTTAATCTAGTATTACGAATATGTTGGCTTCTTAATAAGACTAATATTTCGGGCGATCTTGAATTATTCAATCATTTCTTGTCGTCTGCTTCATTACTTTCCTTTTCTTAGGTTTATATATGCTTACATGTCGTGGGTTGACTGCTTCGATTACTTTTTGTTATGGTTGTTTTCGATTACTTTGTACCATTTGATTGTTATCGCCGGTATTAATTTCATGGGGACCAGAGATTCCTACATTTTTTGGTTTCCAATTAGCAAAGCTCCGCTGCATCTTTATTAAAAATATCAATTACCTCAATTTCTTGCCCATTTGTTTACTTATAATAATAAAAGTTGTGATGACGCATGTTTGATTAGATGAAATAAAATTATAAAAAATAAGTATAAATAAGGTATAGAAATAGATAAAAGAGAAATAATCATAACATTCTTCTAAAAGATATCAAATATTTATACTTTAAATAATATATTATGTGATATTATAAGTTATTCTAATTAATAATAATATAATAAAATATAAGTAAAAAGTAGATAATAAGTATAATAAATTTTAAATTAATTAGAAATATTTTATTAATTTTAAATAAAAAAATATTATTGATTAAGATAGAAATTATTTTTTGATATATTTGATTGATATAATTATAATAAATTTTGAAGAAAGCTATGGGAAAAAGTCTTACTAAATGAGGAATATTAAAAATGAGGTTGAGGTAAAATTATTATTTTTATTCATATAAAAATATTATAGCTTTTTTTTGTCAAAAAATTATAATCAAATAAGTAGTTAACTATGAATACTATTTTACTTTTAATCTATTTAATTAATGCAATCAAACACTTTCTAAGATGATAAATATATTAATTAATTGGGTTCATATTATTGATAGAAAGAATTTAAGGCCGTTATATTTGAAAAAATAACTAAAAATGTCAAGTTGATGAAAGGATGCCAAGTTGTTGCACAGTGGAGAAAAATATTATGTCAACAGTCAATCATAGACATTAGACAGCAGAATTAGGTTTCCAAGTTGAACATCTTGTTTCTAAAGAAAGTTTCTCACGATTATCAAATTTGGTAGTCATGAAAAGCTACCCGATCGATTACGGATTTAATTTCAATTAATAAGCTTCTAAATGATTTTAGGTTTGAATATGTCTGAAAAATGTGAGTACCCGACTTAACCCCTAATTTTAGTTCCTTGCAATAGTATCTTTTTACCCATGTTTTGATGCTTTTATATATATCTATATAGTACATGCTGTTATTTGGTGGTGCTAAAATGTGACACCTACTTCCTCATGTATATATGATCTACATAATGCATATACTTGAATAATAAGTACGTAATCAATGTACAGATGCATATTGAGTACAGATCGATAATGAGATAATATAAAAAGAATTCAATCCATTTAGCTACGAATCGCGATGAGATTATATTTAGAATGAGATAATATAAATTCCTGATGGTCTTATTTATTGCATAAAACAAAATACAAATATTTTCGAACCACGGCGTCTCGCCACGTAGGAGGGTCTGCGATCGATTCGCGAAGCCCCATATGTTATCTCGCAACGTACAAGTTACAATCAATTATTTACTCCCGTACACGTGCCAGCTTAAGTGCTTAACCCGGTTTCTGGTTGATCGAAACCGATTGGGCTTCGGTTTCCCTCGGAGTCTCGGACTACGAACCGAACGCGCCGCTCCCTCCCTCCCCCTATAAAACATCCTCCACCTCACCACCGTACTCTGTTCAAATCAATGGCTCCTGCTCTCTTCTACTCCAAGCTTCTCGCGGTTCTCTCCGACGGCATCGCCCTCCTCACCATCAGGTGTTCGATCTACCACCCTCTTCTCTTACTGATTGAGCTACTACAATGTTGTCGGATTCTGGTCTCGCCGTTCTGATATCTTTGTGTGGTTGATGCAGGAGGGGGTGCTCGACGGCAGCGGTGACGGGAAGGGAACGGCTTCCTTTGGCCGAACAGATGGCCATGGCGAAGAGGGCTGCCGCAGCGGTAGCGACGGTGGAGGATGAGGAGGCGCGTTCTTGGGTGCCGGATCCGGTTATAAAGGGTAATTAATGAAGCTAAATGTATATTAGCAAGTTAACAGGAAACGGGTAACAGTAGCATGCACGATACCTCTTTGTATAACAAGTTTCACGTTCTTTATTTCTTATCCATACACGTGTAAAACATCCAGACATATATTGCTTGTATATAAACCCATACTTACTCATTAATGAAGTATTCCTTTTTCCCTGCGCCATTTACTCGTCTTCCTCATTTCCCATCACTCTACTATCTTCTATATGGTATCAGAGCCTGAAATCGCTCCATCGAGCTCGGCGATCCTTCTCTTTTTTTTCTTTTCTTTCTCTCCACCAAAATATCTCATTCTCTAAACAGTGATGGAATCGAATGAGGCATCTTCGAGTCTCGGAGTCACCAACTCAATGTCGCAGATCAACTCGATCATCACCATCAATCCGGCATCCCAGTTACCAGTGAAGCTGACCGGAGCCGGCAACTACCTAAACTGGAAAACTCAACATGAGTTGCTTCTACTTGGGTACGATCTAACCTCTTTCATTGATGGATCATCTTATTGTCCGCCGATCGGCGATGCTACAAGACGAAACTGGCTTCGTCAAGATGGCATGATCCGTCATGCGATCATGACCTCAGTTGATCCAGCCATCATCACAGTGGTTGCGACCTCTACCACTGCTTGTGATGCCTGGAACAGGCTTGCGTTACAATACGCAAATAAATCACAGTCAAGAATTTACGCATTGCAAGATAATATGTCTAAAGTTTGTAAAGGATCAAGATCGATCTCTGAATATTACAATGAAGTAAGGTCGATCGCCAATGAATTGGCAATGGCAAACTGTCCAGTAAATGAAACAGCTCTAGTAATTAAAATCCTCAGTGGATTAGACTCCGAATTTAATGATATAAGTGCCGCGATCAGATCGCGAGACACTCCAATATCGCTCGAAGAGCTTTATGACAAGTTATGTGGGCATGAGGCCTTTCTTTTGCATAAGTCAAACAAAGCAGCTGTGACTGCTCAGTATTCTCAGAGACAAGAACAGTCTCCACCTGCAACAAAAAGTAAACCATACAATCAAAAACAATATTGGAACCAGTCGTCAAATTGGAAGAGGCCACCACATCAGTCCTTTGGTCCTCGACAAACACCTTGGCGCCCTCCTTCACCTGCTCAAACCAACAGAGTTAAGATACAATGTCAACTGTGTGATCTAATTGGTCACTCAGCCAAGAACTGCAGAACCAAGTCTCACAGTCATGAAGAAGCAAGAGCTTTCTACATCAGTCGACAGTCTGATCAGAACTCATGGATCATGGATACCGGGGCTTCACACCACATCACAAGCAATAATGAGGTTCTTCAGCAAGCTTCAGAGTACTCAGGTGATGATGGTGTCACATTGGGCGATGGTAAGAAAATTAAAATCACCCATATTGGTAATACATGCGTCTCCAATTCAGGCAACACTTTTACTCTAGATGATACTATTTGTGCTCCAGATATTCATCAAAATCTGATCTCGGTTGCTCAGTTTTGCAGTCAAAATAAAGTATCTACTGAGTTTTTTCCCTCTTACTTTCTTGTGAAGGATCTACAGTCAGGACAGGTTCTTGCCCGAGGCCAGAATAGAGCCAATACCTATGAGTGGATTAGCACTGCTTCACCTTCTGCTCGGTTTGCTTCTACACCCATAAAAGTTCTTGCTTACCTCTGGCATCAAAGGCTCGGGCATCCCAACCAAAGAACCCTTAGATACATTACTTCAACTTTCAATCTTCCTATTTCTAATTCAATTAAACAGCAGTGCAATGCTTGTTCATGTAACAAAAGTCATAAACTTGCTTTTTCAGATTCTACTTTACAAAGCAATAAGCCATTGGAACTCTTATTTTCGGATGTATGGGGACCTTCTCCCATTACATCTGAAGATGGATTCAGGTATTATCTATTAATTGTTGACCACTTCACAAAATACATGTGGATTTTTCCAATGAAAAACAAGTCTGAAGTTTCAAATATCTTTGTTGCTTTCAAACTGCTTGTTGAAAAGTTCTTCAAAACCTCCATCTTAAGTCTGTATACAGATGGGGGTGGAGAGTTTATTGGGTTAACTGATACTTTAGCATCCTATGGCATTCAACACCTAATCTCGCCACCTTATACGCCACAGAGAATTAGCACAGTTGAGAGACGTCACAGACATGTCCTCGAAACTGCTACCACCTTGATGTTTAACTCTTCAGTTCCACTTAAATACTGGACATATGCTTGCGCTACTGCTGTTTATTTGATAAATAGATTACCAACTCCTACTTTGCATGGAGATTCACCCTTTCAGAAACTGTTTCAGCTAATGCCAAATTACACTTCATTAAAAAAATTTGGTTGTTTATGTTATCCCTGGCTTAGGCCTTACTCTACAAATAAGCTAGAACCCAAGTCCAAACCATGTGTTTTCTTGGGATATTCAATTAAACACCATGCATATCAGTGTTTAGATCTTACTACTTCTAAACTGTTCACTTCCAGACATGTGGACTTTCATGAAAACAATTTTCCCTTCAGCAATAACCAACTACACTTACAACGTGCAATAGCAGACACTGATACATGGTTTGATGTGATCCCTTCTTCAATATCATCTTCATTTAAATCCCCTTCAACCACTGACAACCTTTCCTTGTCAATCTATGATGACATTGTTCCACCACCACCTCCTCAACATACCATCTCCTCAACAATTCATTTTGAACTAAGTCCTCAAAATCCAACTTCCATTCATCAAGGTTCGGCAAACATTTTGGCCTCCAGCAATGAGCAAACTGACACAGATCTTCAAGTGCCGACTCAGCAAATTACTCGAATGACTACAAGGTCTCAAAATAATATTTTTAAACCAAGAAAGCCTCTAGACTACAATGCTTTATCTGCTTACCTGGCAACACCAACAACAGTTAAACAAGCACTAAAATATCCTCATTGGAGACAAGCAATGGTGGAAGAAATTGAAGCTCTCACAAAAAACAAAACCTGGACTTTAGTTCCCTCCGATGCAGCCTATAATGTGATTGGTTGCAAGTGGGTGTTTAGGATTAAACACCATGCTGATGGCAGTGTTGACAGATATAAAGGGAGGCTGGTAGCGAAGGGGTTCAACCAGAGACCAGGCATTGACTTTAAACAAACCTTCAGTCCGGTAGTAAAACCCACGACCATCCGAATACTACTGTCACTCGCAACAACTTACAAGTGGCCAATCCAACAACTTGATGTCAACAACGCGTTTTTGCATGGTCGACTTGAGGATGATATATATATGACTCAACCCCCTGGTTTCATCAGTCGGGAACATCCATCTCATGTCTGTAAACTTCACAAGGCCATATATGGCCTCAAACAGGCACCTCGTGCCTGGTTCTATGAATTCAAAGGATTTATATGCTCCATCGGCTTCAAAGAATCACTCTCCGATAGCTCTCTCTTTATTCTACAGGCATCCAACATTAAAAAATTTTTACTGATATATGTTGATGACATCATCTTGACAGGGAATTCCAAGAACAAAATTCAAGAGATATACTTAGCTCTGTCTAAAAGATTCTCTCTAAAGAGCATTCATCCTATTTCCTATTTTTTAGGAATTGAAGTCCTTTCAACTCCAACCGGACTGCTACTATCCCAGAGGAAATATATCTCTGATATCCTCCATCGGTTTGGTATGAGCGAAGCAAAAGGAGTTAAAACTCCTATGGCAGTCAAAGAGCAACTCAAGTTAGAAGATGAAACTCCACTCACAGATCCGCTTCAATACAGGAGTGCAATTGGAGCTCTCCAATATCTAAGTTTCACCAGGCCGGACTTGTGCTTCGCTGTAAATCGTCTCTCCCAATTCATGCACTCTCCCAGGCAATCTCATTGGCAAGCCTGTAAACGAGTGTTAAGGTATCTTAACTCAACAAAGAATCTGGGTCTTCGCATTGAACCAAGTCTTCCGCTGACACTCAAAGTCTTCTCCGATTCTGATTGGGGTGGTAATCTTGACAATCGATGCTCCACAAGTGGTTACATCACATTCCTTGGAGGCACTCCTGTTAGCTGGTCCTCTCGCAAGCAAAGAACGATCTCTCGCTCTTCGACTGAAGCAGAATACCGAGCGATAGCCAACGCCGCTGCGGAAGTAAACTGGATTCAAAACCTTCTCCAGGAACTTGGTGTTCATCTGGAATTCACTCCAAGTATTCATTGTGATAATTCAGGTGCAACCTTCTTGTCAAACAACCCAGCATTCAACAGCAGAATCAAACATCTGGCCATCGACTATCACTTCGTAAGGGAACAAGTTCGAAGTGGCTCTTTAACAGTTGAATATATCTCAGCTGCTGATCAACTGGCGGATTCTTTAACAAAAGCAGTTCAATCTAATCAATTCCTAGAACACAGAACCAAGATAGGCCTTGCTGAGATCAACACCTATCTTGAGGGGGTGTATAAAGGGTAATTAATGAAGCTAA
The DNA here is from genome assembly GCA_034359265.1 of Canna indica. Lineage (NCBI taxonomy): Eukaryota > Viridiplantae > Streptophyta > Magnoliopsida > Zingiberales > Cannaceae > Canna > Canna indica. The sequence continues at coordinate 4,073,819 of CP136891.1, forward strand.
ATGTATATTAGCAAGTTAACAGGAAGCAGGTAACAGTAGCATGCACGATACCTCTTTGTATAACAAGTTTCACGTTCTTTATTTCTTATCCATACACGTGTAAAACATCCAGACATATATTGCTTGTATATAAACCCATACTTACTCATTAATGAAGTATTCCTTTTTCCCTGCGCCATTTACTCGTCTTCCTCATTTCCCATCACTCCGCTATCTTCTATACCGGTGACCGGGTACTACCGGCCGGCGAACAGGTTGGGCGAGATCGACCCCGCGGAGCTGCGAGAGATGCTGCTGGGCCGCAACAAGCCATCGCGAGCATGAAGGCGTTCCTTTTCTATTTCGTCTCAATTTGATTTAATTTGATGGAGGAATTAATTAATATCGAATTAATAATGTAGGGTGCTGTTAGAATGATTTTGTATTCATCAGTTTTGTTTCTCAATTATTTTTGATGTCCAATCTAAATAAAATGAGTTATTTGATAGGAGTGTTTTAATTTAATTTTTAAATTTCAAAAAACTTTACTTATTTGTTATGCAAATTTAAAAAGTGAGATTTGTTTCTGAACGTTTACCATTTGCTTGCAAAATCTTGATTATTGTGTTATTCTGGATACTTATACTTTTTTTTTTTGCTTTACCTGATGGAGTACGATAAGATAATAGCATAGAATAATAAATAAGAAAAATAATAAATATTATTTTTTTATTCTGTGTACACAGGCTATCATACTAATTTGATATTATTTTAATCTTAACAAAGAATTAAAATTCATCTTTTATCTTATCATTTTTTTATCTCTTAAAATAAAATGCACTAATTGAAGACTAAAAGATTTACAGAAAATACAAAAATAGAATGGTTGATTCTTTTCCTTGAGATAATTAAATTCGATTTTTATTGAACCCTTGGAAAGAATAAATCAAGTTCTTGGTTCCTTTTATGGGCTACTAAAATAGGCCAAAAGGCCTATTAAGATACATATTGGACTGAAGTAGGCCCAAAATGCTTATCTTTGGATGAATATAACTAAATAAATAAAGATAATTAAAGAATAACTTGCCCACAGTGGTGTTGTATTTTCTTCAACATTTTAGACACAATAATATGAATTTTTATATTTGATTATAAAATAGAATGATACTTTATCTTGTCAAGTGATCCATATTAGGTAATATGAAATATTCCTCTCATGATAATCTTGTATATTATTTAAGATAAATTCTTTTTATGTCTTTATCTTTTCCTCTCATGCTTCATCATTTTTAAAATTTTAATTTTCTATTATTATAATTTAATATAGAGCACTAATTTTTAAATATTAAACTTTTTAAAATATATATCTTACATTTACTTTGAAAAAAAATGTTAACAAATAGATCAATATATGAGCTAAACTAATTTTCAATTTCTAGCATGCATGTTATCATACAAAACAAGACAAATTGGATTCGTAATGATTTTAAAAAATATTACTGACTATATTAAACACTATAATGTAATATTCTGAACAATTTTATAACCAATAATTTATTTCTAACATGAGCTAGATTTTCTTATAAAATTACCTAATAATACACCTAACGCTTCCTTGGTGAGTTTTAAAAATTTTAAAAATCAATCTTCAGATTATGTGGTATACACTTGAATCAATTGTTTTTTTCTCAAAAATAATTGTATATTCAGCTATTGGAAGAAAGAGAAATAATGTATACAAAATATTAGGACAAGAAAATGAACTTAGGATCTTTAGGCAATAAATCTAGAGGTCTAATCACGAAGCTACGGGTGGATTGACCATTCGAATTAATATTTAAAAATGACAATAATGAGTGTTTGGAAATCAATTTGTTTGAATAAATAAATAAATAAATAGATAGATAAATAAATAAAATAAATAGAAATCCTATGGTTGACATCAACCTCCTACACCAGCCGATCAACCCAAATCTTAAATCCCACCTCACAACCGATTACCGAATCCTATTCGCATATCCACCAAATCGACTGGTAGATTGCCTCTGCATAACGAGATTCTTACCATCAATATTATTAGTGATTAGGACTCATCCCACGTGGACCCCAAAACAACCTCGAATCAAAGTGTCGGTACTGTTGCGGGTACTGCTAAACGAGGGAAGGAAAAGTGATCCTTCGAGTTTTTACGTCTCTCCTGCCGCCACCTACTCCCGTGTGTGGCCTGGGAAGATTCACCACCCAAATGGAATCGATCCCTTCAAAGGGACGAAGAAGAGAAGTATAAATTCGGGGTGCGTCGCGAAGGCTTGTGCTATTAGGTTTACCTCGCAAAGACTGCATCGCTCTGCGCCGTCAATCCGAATTCTGCCAAGGTTTCTCCTTCCTCGCATTTTTTTTGTTTTACACTATGAGGGATCTTATTTTTCCCCGATGATTGCCTCGAGTGGCATTCTTCCGCATCTTGGGTAGTTGATATCTAAGATCTGTGCCATGTGAATGTTTTATGTATTATTTTGTTTTGATTGATAGTGGGATGATTCTCTTGTGTTTTTTTGCTAATGTAGATAAAAAATGGAACTCTTTATCTGGCAAAAAAGATAGGCCTTTTTTAGGCAATGGATCCATTCTTGGCTTATATATGCCTATTCTATGTTATTTATCATGGTCCTGAGAAGATTTGTTGTCAATGTTTAACCTTCGCTTGTTCTAGGATTTACCTGATGACACTTCCTACATTATATTTGATGGTAGATTTAGCAAGCTGAAGGCTAAGTTGAAATAGATCTGAACAATGGAGTTGTTTGGAATTGTTGATTTTTGTCCTTTGATGGGCACTAGCAAGTTTTAGCCAAATATAGTTAACTTCCTGAACTGAAATAGTTTAGCGCAGAGCCAGCAAGTTATTTAGACCAAGATAGGTAAAGTGATGTTAAAACCTTAAGTTAAAGGAAAAACTGAGGTTAAATTCATGTGGTGATAAATTGAGTATTGAATGACATTCTCTGCAAGATCAAAATTTTGTGTTTCATTTACTGGAATCACGAGAAAAGCGCATGTTATCCAACGTAGCAAATAAGCTAGTGTTGTAGTATCTCTATTTAAGTGGGAATGGTTATTGAGTTTTAGATGCACTTTTCAAAATCAAATTGATGATTGATTTCTCTCTTCCCTTGTTCATTTCACTTTTTTTGTGTTTTATGTAAGGTCTAGTTGTAGGTTGCAATAGTAAAACATGGAATTATTCTAGCAGTATCTTATGGATGTCTATTTCTTCAAAATCCTACTATGAATTAAGGTCAGCAACAGTTTCAGTACCAACTACCTAGAATGGCAGCTATCATATAAAAATACTAAAATAATGCCTGAGTTTGTTTCTGAACTAGCCACTAAAAGGTCACAACACTAATATACCAGATGCTCTTGAGAATTTCAGTACCCACTACCTACAATGGCAGCTATCATATAAAAGTACGAAAATAATGCTTGCATTTGTTTCTGAACTAGCCACTAAAAAGTCACAACAATGATATACCAGATGTGCTTGAGAATAAGTTATTCTAGTATCATTCTTTGTCAAGTTGATGGGTGTTCAACAAGTGTGCATGAATAATAGTTTTGTTTTGTATGTTGCTGTTTTGAACTTACTGCTACTAGATTTTCTATCACTGTTTCTATATGGAAATCTTGCTATAGAGTTCCGGCCTTAGTTCTCAGAATGGTTTTCATTTGGCTACAGAGTAGTATGACCAAGTAAAAGCTATATTAGAGATGTTACATCTCTCATCATTGTTTATAATTATCTAGTTGATCATAAGTCTGTCTATATACATTCTTTCTTGAACTGAGTTAATATACTAAATTGTGTCTAAGAAGTATAACTACAAGAACAAGGAGGCATAACAGAAATCAAAGTCCAAAACTCCCAAAACTGCTTGATCTTCTTCTGATTTTCTGATTTTTTGATGTTACAGATGGCAGATATAACAAAAGACTTAACTGCTGGTACAGTTGGAGGCGCTGCACAACTTATAGTGGGGCACCCTTTTGATACAATTAAGGTGAAGCTCCAAAGCCAGCCCGCCCCGCTCCCTGGACAGCCTCCTAAGTATGCTGGTGCAATGGATGCGGTCAAGCAGACAATTGCGGCTGAAGGCCCGAGGGGCTTGTATAAAGGAATGGGTGCTCCTCTAGCAACTGTTGCAGCCTTCAATGCTCTTCTGTTTACTGTGAGGGGACAAATGGAGGCATTGTTGAGGTCAGAACCAGGTGCTACATTAACAGTGAACCAGCAAGTTATATGCGGTGCTGGGGCTGGTGTTGCAGTTTCTTTCCTAGCATGTCCCACAGAGTTGATCAAGTGCAGGTTAGTTTCCTCCGTACTCATTTATTTTGGTGGAAGTAAACTGTTTAGTGAAATTACATTTCGAATAATCTGCATACTTTCATCTTTATAAATTACTGCAACACCCCATAATCACAGTTCTAAATCTAATTATGTCTAGTACAATCAGCTTGCTGTTCTTTGAAAATTTACCAGCTAGATTAACTTCAAATGTAATAAAGGGAAGCAACTGTTTGCTCAACCATTGAAAGAAACCAAAACATATCCTCCTTGAGGTCCATTTTTGGCCTACTGTTCTTTTCATATCAAAGCACACCTTAACATCATATCTCAGAAGAGAAAAAACAGATAGAAAACAAGAGTATTGTTTATGGCAACATGTTTTTGAGCATTATTCTACAACATCATGTAAAGTGTCTTCATTTAAATTGTGTTCCAAATATTAATTTGCTGACGTATAAAACTTGCATTTTCGCTTACGTTCTATAACAGGCTGCAAGCTCAGAGTGCATTAGCAAGCTCAGCAACCTCTTCCAGTGCAGTGAAGTATGGAGGTCCAGTGGATGTGGCAAAGCATGTTATGAGAGAAGCCGGTCTTAGAGGTTTATTTAAAGGCCTTGTCCCAACACTTGCTCGAGAAGTTCCAGGTAATGCTGCCATGTTTGGCGTCTACGAGGCTCTGAAGCAAAAGCTTGCCGGAGGGACCGACACTTCGAAACTTGGTAGGGGCTCTCTGGTTGTTGCTGGAGGTCTTGCTGGGGCGACCTTCTGGATGTCGGTCTACCCAACTGATGTCGTGAAAAGTGTCATTCAAATTGATGATTACAAGAGCCCAAAGTACTCCGGATCAATCAATGCCTTCAGAAAGATACTAACTTCGGAGGGTATTACGGGTCTATATAGAGGTTTTGGACCAGCCATGGCTCGTAGCGTCCCAGCAAATGCAGCATGTTTCTTGGCATATGAAATTACCAGATCCAGCCTTGGGTGAAATAACCTTGTTTTATTTTCCTTTTTTTTCATTCTTGGTGTAAATTTTTCTTCCTGCTTCTTGATTTAGGTAATTCTAGTGCATTGAACCAGTCAATTACTGGTCTCATTAACTGGAAGCCTATTTGAATGTCTGATACATCAATGTATTCTTAAACATGCTTCCTTTTGATCTATTCTTATGATCATACTGAACAGGGCAATTTCTTTCCCCGCAGTTTGTTCTTGCTTATAAAGATGAAGTATTCTTATTAGCTGTAGAACACTCAACAGAGAATTAAATTTCTATTAGCTGTATCAAACAATTGACAGAACCAAAAAGATAATTTTTGGCAAGTGATAGAGAAGAAACAAATTGACACTGTACTTTAAGATGTATTTATCCTTTTTTTTAAATGATGTGGCTTAAGAATGGGCCAGAAATGATGATTTTTCTTTGTCCTGCATGCGGAGATTATATAATTAATTCGTCATATTGGAAGGATTGCACTCCTTCCTCTTCCGTTCCTACTGAAGCCAAACCTGCCACTAGAGAAGGATCTTTTCATCCGCAAGCTCCTGTTCCTGCTGCTGCCCTCCTCGACTTGCTCTCCTCCATTGTCCCTTGCATCTACAAACTCCTCACTGCTCACTTCCATCATCGAATCCCTTCCGCGACGCAATGAGCCCATCGAAGAAGATCTCCTGAGCCTCTGGAAATCGTAGTCTCTTATCTCTGCTATGGCATGGCTTTCCATGTCGGCATGTGTTCGTGGAATTGCCTCAACGCTGCCCCCTGTTTGGTTCTCCTCTCCCACCTGTGGAGCTGGCGACTGCAGCAGCAACACCGGCGGGTCTGGATTCGCCGCCACCACGATGATAGCCCGGCAAAGAGGGCAATTGGAGTGCGACTTCAGCCATGCGTCGATGCACTGAAGATGGAACGCGTGGCTGCACTTGGGAAGCAGCCGCAGGGTCTCGTCCTCCCGGAACTCGCCCAGGCAAATGGAACAGTCTTTGCCCTCGACGAGGCCGTCGTCGCTCCTATACTTGCGCAGCGCGATCTTGTCGATCGTCGTCTGCTCGAGCCCGTGCCGCGGCGAGACGCGCCAAGCTTCGCCGAGGTTGTCGTCGAGCTCGCCGCCGCGGTCGTCCGCGCGGAGCCGGCGGCGGAGCGCCTCGAACCCACCGCGATTCTTGGAGATGATGGCGAAGTAGCCGACGAGAAGGAAGGCGGCCACGAGGACGCCGATGATGGCGATGGCGAGGGGCGAGAAAGTGAGCCGCGAGCCGGTATCTGGGGAGAGGACGACAGGGGGCGGCGGTGGGAAGATGAGGTAGCACCAGTGGTGGCAGTAGATGCTGCAGAAGCCCATGGAGCAGTCTTTTGTAGGCTGATAAGGAACCCAGGTCTGCTTGATTTCGACTGTCGCCATGGCTAATTGCCGCAAAAGATTAAGTGCAGGGGAGATGATGAGGTGCTTGCTTTACTTTCAGTGTGTTTGTATCGGGATTATTATGCCATTACAAAGTTAATTTAAGAATGATATAACTACAAGTGTTGAGAGGATATGATGTTACTGGGAGAACGACGAAGGAGAAGGAATCAAAATTAATGCTTGAATTTGAAGCAAAGAATCCATGGAAAGAGACGAGTGTTTTATTCTCCCTGTTTTGGTTTCTACGTGGAGAGATCGAGAGAGATTAGGACAGAATGATACTCAAAAAATTAAGCCAACTCAGGGAGTGGGACTTAGGGCTCGCTTAGTACATCTTATAGTATTAACGTGTATAATATTAATATGTATTGATTAGTCTATATAGTATTATCATATATTATATTATTATTATATAGTATTTGGTGCACACATGTACTAGTATGTATAGTCCTAGTCTGTATTGACTAACCTGTATAATATAATATAATATAATATACACTATGATATTATATTATAATAATATAATATAATATAATGTAATATATATAATATAATATAATATAATATAATATAATATAATATAATATAATATAATATAATATAATATAATATAAAAATTATATAATATATTTTATTATTAAAATTATTTTTATATATTTTTCTAATTTTGGTCGGAGGTAAAATGAGTATCCAAAATATTAAAAGTTCTAGTGCATGCTAATAAAGAGCAAAGTGTATTACTAATACACCTTATGACAACTTATGATGTACTATTTTTAGTGCATGTATTAGTTAATATCATTCCCAAACATTGTATAGTATTATCCTAATACTATATATGAGGCTTATACAGGGTACCAAACGGGCCTTATAGTCTTATATGAATTGAAAAGTTTTTTTTTTGAAATATGAATTGAAAAGTAATATTATAATTTTTATGTAATATTAAATATTTTTATTTAATAAAAATATCTAATATAAATTTAAAAAACTAAATTACTTAAAATATTATATTTTATGTAATTATGATGAGTCTTGACGGGGCAACGTTGGAACCAATGAAAAACGATCAAACCCAATATTGAAACCAACTTACTCAGATTTTTGATAATTTTCTATTTTATTTACTCGAGCTAATTGTATTGACTAGACGGAAAAAATTTATATGGGCAGTCTGCTCATATAAATCTCTATGAACGAGTGGATATGAATTTTAAGCGACTGAATATGAATAGAAAAGGAATGAATATTTTCATTCCCTTTTTATTCATATTCATATTCTTTTCTTTTCTATTCATGTTCAGTCGCTTAAAATTCATATTCACTCATTATTCCATATTCACTCATTCATAAATTTATTCATTTTTTTATTCATGTTCAGTCGCTTAAAGTCCATATTCACTCATTCGCTTAAAATTCATATTCACTCATTATTCCATATTCACTCATTCATAAATTTATTCATTTTTTTTATTCATGTTCAATCGCTTAAAGTCCATATTCACTCATTCGCTCAAAATTCATATTCACTCATTCATAAATTTATTCATTTTTTAAATTCATGTTCAGTCGCTTAAAGTTCATATTCACTCATTAGTTCATACGCTTAAAGTCCATATTCACTCGTTCATAAATTTTGTATGACAGTCTGCAGGTAGAAGTTGCTACTTGAAGAGAGAACAATGACCCAGTTGGTTCCGAGCCTAATCCGGATTTAAAAGCTGGTGTTTGGTTAGGGCTTTCATGTATGCGGGTACAAATTCCTTTTTCTTCACCGAATTTTGATACCATTCCTGCGACTGGAACTTCCAGAAAACGACAACACCACCAAGTATTCTTTAATCTCAAGATGTGATCAATATGCTTTATGTAGCACCTCAATCCTCATACACAAAAATGGCTGAATTTTTTCTTAAAGCGATATTCTTTGTTTAGTGGATGTTCAGATCATACAACACACCCACGTAAAAGGCTGTACGGATGTAACAATTTTGGAGGGTAATTCTGATACACCAAAATTTCGATCAAGATAAATCTAAAAAGGCTAATATAAATAGGAAAAAAGAAAACCCAGTAGTCTACCTACTTTATTCTAACAAGGCTAATGAAAAATTTTCCCCGAGTTCTCTCGGATTCCAAGATAATATGAAGCTTACAGAATCTGCATGTAGAAAGCCAAAGTTTAAAATCGAGCAGAAAGAATCAGAATCTGCAAACAGTTCTGCAGCAATCGAAATAGCTTATTTTGTGCATGTTTCTAAGGAAGATCTTGTCACGCAGGAGATTGAGATAGTTGTAGCTTTTCAGTCTTAGCCTTCAACCTCTCCATAAATTGTGGATTGGCTTTGAGTTTATCCTTGACATAGACAGTTCGCGCCTGCTCTACCAGCTTAGCAGCTTTCTTTGCATCTTCTATCAATGCATAGAGCGTCCGAAGACAATCCTTCCTGTTCTCCTCCCTATGTTCACACCTGAAAGAAACAAGGAAAATTATGTGCTTAATAATACTGGTGAATTTAACTCATATAGGAAGGCAATATCTCACTAGCCATTGAGCATATTATTGTTTGAAATGTATCACTAGACTTCAAATCATGGCACATTATTGTTATTATACAGACAAAATAACCTTCATGCAATAAAATAATCTTTGCAGTTGTAATGATGCCATCGAAGGCCATTGTACTAATTAATAAGGCGGGTATAGCAAGTTGGCCTGATCATGATATATCTTGAGCAACTTAAACAGAAGTAGCCAAAAGGAGAGAATGCTATTCCTATTTTCTAAATGCAAATAATAATGTTGAGATCTACTACTTGAAAGTGAGAGTTGAGGATTCATGCAATTTTTGAGATCTGTAACCAGTAAATCATGCCTGTTGAATAATAGCATAATATAATATTTATGATGCGTGTCATGAAATTAGATGCCGCCACTCCCCATAACTGATTAACTGCATGAGATTATAAAGCATCATCATGCTCATGCTCCAACGTAGCTCACATAGAAAGTAGCAGGGGCTTGTGCATTTTTTCACATGGGAAATCTATTGCCAAATGCTTGCAGCAATGGTGAAATTGGCAAGTGGTAAGTACTAGAACTGGAAAGAAGGATAAGTTACTAGGGATGAATCCAGCATACCTTTCACTGGTTATAGTGAGCTCATCTTTACCCGGATGATATCTTTTCCCAACTACTTCCCGCAATCTGCGAAAAGCGTGCCTTGAAAGGCCCAGTTCTTTCACAGTCACTGAAAGCTTCACTTTTCTGTTTTTTGGGTGCCATGCATCACCACCTGGAGCAAATACGACTCGAGACTCCCATCTCAAAATGGGCCCTTCACCAGGCGGGTCGTCGATCTCTACACTCTTATCTGCCTCAGCAATAGCACCCTCTTCAGGAGGTTGTTCTTGTTCCATTATCTTGATACATTCTAGAACCATCTTATCCTCAAACTCTTTAAACTGTTCATAGGCCTGTTCAGGTTCAAGCTCTCCTCTCTCACACATGTCTCCTAACTCATTAAACCTTTTCTCCACCTTCTGTTTTATCTCATCTAAAAAATGGCACAAAAGAGAAATAATCTTCATCAGGTAACTACAGCAGTTGTATCATAACAATATCTGATTACACAAAATAAGTACTTGAACTTCTTTTTGTACACCTGTATAGTCAAGAAAAAGAGATCTAGGATGTTTTTTGCAATTTTCATGATCAAGATATTATTAATTTAAAACAAAGGAAAATCCCCTGTGTCATTAAGATCAGAATTTGCATGCCACATACATCTAAGGATAGTTACTTGAGCTTCTGTCATTAAGGTAAGAAATGGCAAACCACATACATTCATTGACATAGCTATTGTTATAAAAGCAAGTACTCAAGTGCACAAACATAATATATATGCAAAACTACAAACAAGCATTATAGATAGAGGAATGTAAAAAAATGTCTGTGCAGGTACATCAAAGAAAATACTAAATATTAGTGTTGTCATAAACCTAAGTTATAGACAAACCATGGTTTTAAATATGGAACTTTGAAGAAACGGTACCAGTATAGAATACCGCTGGTACCAAGGGTATTACCCATACATGCTTTGTACAGCACATACTAGACTGGTACAGTCCGATACCGACTTGGTACAAGGTGATACACAACCAAGTAACCAACGACTAATTTTCTAGTCATTAGGTTTTTTTTACTATCTTCCAACAGCTATTTGGGGTCTTTTAGCTGTTGGAGCTAGTGTTGGGGATCTTCTAGGCCTATACAAACCCCCATATCCCTTGTGAAGCCATCTTCATCCATCTACATGTCCAAACCTCTCAAACTCTCTCCCAATCTCTCATTTTGATGTTGAGCCCATCAAGATCATGCCTGCCTATTATGGCATCAACCTCAATCGCGTTGAGCCCGTCAAGATGATGCCTACCTATTATGATGGACACCACTCTTCAGTTTTCTAGACTTCAATTTCTATATTTTCATTCTAATTTCAAATGTTGTACCTTAATTTGAGATGTTTCTTTGCTTTAGTATATACGTTTTTAATCATTTTAATGAAGAACTGAAAAATATTGTTTGAAATGTAAAGAAAAGTGGAGCGATACAGTTTGCTGCAACAAGTTTGTACTGAGCTGTACCACATGTCTGTATGATAAGGTACCCATATGTAATAGTATCGGCCAAGCACCAAGACTGGTATCCTTACGAGATTTTAAACCTTGGTATGAACATATTGATATACTTTTTGTGTTTTAGATAGGTCAAGAAGATAACAGAGGATTAACCTGTGAAGTAAACAGAACCTATGGGAATATGTAAGTGGAGAAAAAAAAAGATGGATTTAGAAAAGCAAGAAAAAAGAAAAGCGGGTTTCAACGAATGCAAAAAATGCCAGAGCTTGCATCTAAGAGAGTAGGTGGAAGCTGAAAGAAGACAGTAGTTAGTTTTTGATTCATCAAATGATGAGAATGAACCAAACAAGAAAGAATTCTCTTTATTGGAAGCATCATGATTTTAGTAGTACAAAAGCAACAACATCAAATAGAGAAGAGCAGTGTGATCGAATAATTTAAACCATGATTTTCTCTTAGAATTAACTGAAATCAAGCATAATTCTTCGTCTTAGAATAAGCACCCACAATCATCCAAAAACTAATGCAAATCATAAACCTGTAATTACAAGTGTCCATAGTTGTTTTCTGGTAATTCATTACCTGGGCCATAAACTAATTGGATCAAATTCATTATGTCTATTTCAAGCGGTTCACTAAAACTTAAATTTTTTTTTTACACTACAGTATCCCACTACTGCACTCTTATATAGTAACCAAAGACAAGATGTAACCATGAATACACAATATCTTCATTGACTATAAATCATAACCCATTCTTAGGATTGAATAGACAAATTGCTTTGGTTAAACATATGGCAGAATTAGGTAATTAAGGAATCCTATAGTTTTCTTGTATCACAATATGGGATTTCTCCCTAACTGTTCCAGCCTGATATTGGCATCAAAGACCTCAATCCCTCATGCCAACACTTAATTCTTCATTGCAGAACTACCTATAATGACATAAAAATTAACGGTCTCTTCTCAGAAATTGTTTTTCCAACTAAATTCTATAGTTATTACCTGGTAGGAGTTTGTCCCAGTTGAGCATATCCTCCAGGATATCCTCGCACTCCTTAGTATCCTTCAAGAACCCCTTTTCAGTGGCCTCACGGATCATATTATCCCACTTGCGATCATCCATATTGAAAAATTCATCTTTCATCAGCTTATCTTCCACATACTGTCTGGCATTGTAAAGATTGTCTATCTCCTCATCTGTATCATGCATCTCCTCGAAGTCAGACTCAAACTCTTGATCCTTCACATCTGGCAATGGTGCCATCCGCAGCTCTTCCATTAGTTCATCATCAGTGTCCTCGTGCTTGCCGGACATCCGCCGTGCCAAAATCGCCTCGAAGACGGAAGCCAGAGCTTCCTCACTGTCCTCCTTGTAGTATAGATCGAGCCGGCGCTTCAGCTCTAATCACGAATCAAACAGAAAAAGGAAAATCCAAACTTTAGCAAACAGGCGAAGAAAGTTGAAGATGAGAGTTCGAAATTTGAAAGCCGTCACCTTTGTTGCTGACGTCCTCAATGAGGGGATTCGCCTTGACGGCATCGGACAGGGAAGCGGGTGGCTCCCCGGCGTCGGATTGGGACGAAGAACAGAAAGAGCGGAGGGCGGCAGTGAGGAAGGGGACGGTTGGGCGGGGGGCGGTGTTGGCGACGGATGAGCGGAGTTGAGGGAGAGGCTGAGGACGGCGAAGGCGGCCGGCGATGAGATGGGCGCGACGGAGAGCCCTCATGCTTAGCATTAGGGACTAGGGTTTTGGAAGGATTGGACAATTAGAAATGAGGAGAGGAGAGGAGAGGAGACGGTGGAAGACCCGGTCCGGTTCATTGGAGCTGTTGTGGAATGAGAATGAGAATCGGCTAGGTTAATTTCAAAATGGCCCTTGTAATTTGTTATTTTTATCTTCAAAATTTTATCTAAAATCTGAAACAGGCAATTCCAATGCTCTTATCTCAAAATTATTTGTTAGTTTGCTGCAGTAATAATATATTTGCTTCGTTCGATAAAATAAAATAAAATTATATAATAAATATAATTAAATTAAATATAAATTATTTAAATTCGATATACATAAAATATAATTTTTTTTAAATTCATGTACTAAATAAATAATGAATATTATTTTATTCATTATCATATTTTTTCTTATTCAATAAAATAAACCTGCACTAGAAATATAGTTTTTAATGCTCTAATCACAATCTCCACATTTGACTTGAGACTTTTTTGTTTAGTTATCCAAATTAAAAAATAATAAATAATGTAATTACGAGAATAAATAATGTAACACACATTTTGACTCCGCACAACTCAAACTAGAAAGTTTAAGAGATAAAAAGATTATAATTTTTAAAGTTATGTTTTATTAACTTCACTTATATTTGGGATACAGGTATTTTTTATAATTTTGTGATATTAAAAATTACTCTTAAACAGAAGAAATAAATTTTATTATATTTAGATTAATAAAATATTAATCTCCTTAAAATTCTAATGAGTATTTTTTCATCTTATATCTTTTCAATTCAATATATCACTCTTCTTTGTATAAATTTGGTCTTTACTAGATTCACCCAACTAGATAAAATTCAATTGAATTATCTTGAATTATCTCGACCAACTCGAAGTACATGTAACAAATTAACATAGTCAACACATCCAAACTTAATTGAATGTAACCAATTAAATTCAATCATAGGCTAATGCAATTGGGCTCTTCGTCATTAATATAAATTCAAATATAGAGAAATACTAAATTTTATAAGAGTATTAAACCTCTGAAATGTTTGATTGTAAAGTTTAGTATTCTATTTTATATTTTATGCACCCTTGAGGGCATATTTGTTTTACATATAAAGGAGAATAGGATTATTTATTTAGTACTAAATCAGTCAAGTATATATTACGTACTAAGTTCTTGAATACTTCAATTTTGATTAACTATTTTGTACTATTACATTAATCTCACACAAAGTATGAGAACATATCACCCAGCACTACAATTATGTGATAGAGTTGATATGAAATATGAACTAATTAAATATTGAATTTCTTGTTTCATTATGAAGATATTTTTTTTGGTGTGTTAGAACCATCAACCTCACAGGATTAGCGTATTCAAATCTATTTTTTATTAAAAAAAATAGTCTCATAGCACAATTAGGGCTAAGAGTGACATCAAGGTTAGTTATAAGACAAAATTTAAAAATAATTAGATGTCAATGAAGTTTAATCCTTTTAAAACATAAATATCTAGCTCTATGGAAAAAGTACCTAAATAGTTTGATCATTTATAATGAATAGCCTTGTAATAAAATATATATCTTTATGAAAAAATTAAACCAATGCTTACTACATTGATGTAATGATGTACGAAAATGTTTGATAAATATAGAAATATCTATTTGTTTTATATGGAGAGGCTTTAGTCGACCATGCTTCATAATGATCTTTTGATTATCTTGTGGATGGTTTGGTCCTTCATTGTCAAATCTTTTATATTGCATCTGCCATCATTGAAAGCTTCATCTCTTCATTGCATTAGTGAGTTCCACTAAAATTTGCTAATGTTAGCATATATTTTTGTTGAAAGTTTAATATATGGTAAATGGTAATGATTTTTTAACCGTTAGTACATGTACTCGTCCGTCTGTATATATATCTGGTATTGTAGCACGCATAGCAAGACCAGTTCTTGCTTGAATTTGTTCATTTTTAATGAAATAAATGTATATTCCATTGAAAAAAAAAATTGCACCTCAAAATATATCAAATATTGGTTGAAAGCATGAGATTGAAGTGGAAAATAATCCATGGAAAATTAAATACACATGTTGTAAAAAAAATTATTAAATGTGGTTTTTATTGTTTCAAGCACCAACTGAAATGCATGAGAAAAAAATCTTAAAGAAAAACTCATGAAATTTTCACAAAATGAAATGAAAGGAGGTCTAAGGCATAAAACAAGGGGAATACTATCATGGAGTTCGATTGGGAGTTGTTCCCAAAAACATCAGCGGCTACTGCTTACACATGAAATAAGCAAAACTTAATTGGTAATTTACTACAATGTTTTTTTAGGGGGCGTAAACAACACCAATTGATTGTAACAAAGCCCTGCTATTTTGGATACAATAGACTCGCATGACATGGAACCAAAATAATAATCCTCCACTCAGTTAAATCTACCTCAACCTGATCAGTTAAGCCTTCATCTATTTATGTTAAATATTGTATATGCAAATTTCGAGTACTAGAACAAGATAGAAATGAACAAAATAAAACAATATTTGAAACAAATGATTAGAATACATTTACTACTTCAGACAATAGATAAGCACACAACTGAGGATATTAGTGCTAAAAGGTCACGAGGCAGATAAAACACACATGTAAAATATGATCTACAGTGGCAGTGTCACCTATAATTCAGAAATAATGTTTCCAATCTGCCCCCATGAAGAAGAAAAGAAAAATTCCATCTAATAACCAATTAAAGATTCAAATTCTAGTAGAGCTGATTTCGAAAATGTCATTAGATAAAAAAAATGGATGTGAAACAAACAGTTACACAAGGCATGAATCAAATCCATCACTATATTGCTGAAGTGTCCCCTTTGGAGCATTTGATCAGAAGAAACAAAACAAATTGATGCCTCACTGTACAGATAAGAACATACTAATTGATAATTATAGCTGTCTTCTTCACTAAACCATTTCATGAGTAACAAAGAACTCAAACTATGTTATTATGTTAAGACATAGTACCTAATAATAAGACAAAATGACCTTTATAAAAGTGAAGGAGTGCAAGAAAACCAACTTCAGTGTCGGGTAAAGATAGAAACAAGTTTGTATAATGACCAACTTGAAAAAAGTCATGAGACATTTGGTGCAAGATATATTTAACAATGAAGTACCACTCATAAGTAAAGCTCCACAATGCAGTCAGAGGACAGCAGACTAATGGATGTTGAGGCTCAGAAAGATCCAAGTAAAGTTGTAGTAGAGATGCTTTTACTACCGTCACATTTTCTACTGCTTTCTGAAGATAATCGCACAATAATGTATTGGTACATATGAATGTTGAATACCGACCATAATGTATTAGGATTTGGACTTACAAAAAAATAAGAAAGAAATAATAGTAGAGAGGAAAAAGACAGTACAGGATTACACAGACCTTCACCAATATAAAGCCTCACAGGTGGGGAAGGACCGAAGAAGAAAAGCCTTTTAGGAGCATTTACCATCACATAGTAACTAATATCAAGTTATGGATTGCTGGGACAAGCTTCTGATTTATGACCAAGTTTGCTAATTAGGAATTCAGGATTTCATTGTCAAACTGTAAAGACTAATTTCTCACCATTCACCAACAACCATTCAGTATTAAAATGAAGAACAAACCTTTTTTAGTCCCTGAAAATATATTTAATCTTTTTCATCTGAAAGAAAGAAAGAAATCAATAATATGAAAAAAAAAATGGGGATTTAGATATGTGTCCGTTATCTAATAGATATGATGGAGGTCTTATAAACCTTTGGCATAGGTCGAAACCCTAGTGGACGCAAATAATTTCCATTTATTTTTGAAATGGCTATTAAAGAAAAACTATCCTTGATTAGTATTTTCAAATAAGAATTATCTCTCAATGGTTAGTCTTCTGAATCTGGCAACATAAGTAATATTGTCTTAACCCAAATGTGAGAGATGCCTGTGAAGTCTAACAGCAACCCCCGAGTCAATTTAAAACAATTAAAGATCATGAAACCATTAAGCAGGTAAAGTCCTTAATAAAAATCACACTCGCATTCATAACAACTAGGAAGATCTAAATCAATTTGAAAAAAAGTAGTTGCATCTCGACTAATCAACAATGATCATGTCAATCAAGTCTAATGCTGCTAGCCAATTAAACAACAAGGAGTTTGTGAAACGTCTCTCCATTTCACTGGATAATTAGGGATTATGTGGTTCTGATATCATGCGGACACAATGCTAAAGAAATAAACATCTTGAAGGGAAGATTAAAAAGCCCTAAAATTAGCCATATGATAGTAGCCCTCAAGAGCGATCTAACGCACCCGGATGGCGGCCAGGGAGACGGAGTGGTGATCGGGTTACGACATCGTCGTCATCAGGACAGTCCAAGCCGCAGCCACACTGAGGGGAGATGTAGAAGTTGTTGAGAGCGAAGTCGGCGGAGGCGATGCCGACGGAGAAGCGGAGGGAGTCATCCAAGAGGCGGACCTCGATGATGTTGAGCCAGAAGAACAGGACCTTGACGCTGACGCCTTTGAGGCTCGTTAGGAGGCCGGTGGAGATGCGGCCGGAAATGGTGGAGCTGTATTTAAGCTGGTAGGAGCCCTCGAGGGAGAAGCTGCAGCTGCCGTCGAGGTAGGCGGCGAAAGCGCCAGTGGATTCGTCGAGATCGTAGTCGAGGACGCCCTTCGGGAGTAGCCCGACGGGGAAACCGTACGACTGGAGCGCCTCGTACGCCGTCGGCTTCTCGGTGGCGGAGGAGGAGCAGGAGCAGGAGCAGTTTAGGAGGAGGAGGAGAAGGGGAAGAAAAGTCGAGTGCAGACGAGGGCGATGCATCGTGGCTTGCGGGGAGCGAAAGAGTCCTATTTCCTTTTGTGCTTGCTATTTATCTCGGTTTTATAATTGCGGTAGATACTGTGGACGGCTCAGATGAAAACCAGCGTCGAGATGGACGGTTGCGGATGGCCCATTCCAACTTACCTGACTCTTGTTGGTGCAGATTTAGTGAGCACGCCTGAACTCAAAGGACAAAACTTTTCGCCTCTGCTTCTGTGAGCTGTTACTTTATTTTCCAACTGAATGGACAAACAAAGCTGCCTGTGTTTTGGGTGAAGTACTGAATCCTGGCGCAGAGAGAGAACGTTTTATACGTGTGATGTGGGGCATTGAATTCTTCGCAGAAGACTGGCTGTTGGCTTGTTGCAGATGATTATTTCTAAGTCGGGTGAGAGTTTATTCCACTCGCACTTTATTTAT
This sequence comes from Canna indica, assembly GCA_034359265.1. Taxonomy (NCBI): domain Eukaryota; kingdom Viridiplantae; phylum Streptophyta; class Magnoliopsida; order Zingiberales; family Cannaceae; genus Canna; species Canna indica. The sequence continues at coordinate 4,092,211 of CP136891.1, forward strand.
CTTTTTTATTTTTTTATTTAATGAAAGGATAAAAAGAGATAGATATTTATTGAGATGTGAGTCTAATAAACTCTCGAGTCCAGTATTAAATAAACAGTTGCAGAGATGTAGACATGGAGTTCGTACTTTGAAGGCGAAAGATACTGAAATCTTCGTGGGTAGATGAAGCTGGAGGTTTGCTATGAGATGTGTGGATTTGTTTATACTTTGGTAAATTTAAAATATTTAGCACGCGTATCACATTCCAAGATAAAAACTGATATATTAAATGATACCGAGCTTATAAAGATGTCCATATGGTTCTCTTCTGCGGTTAATAGTTGTATGTTGTACCTGGATGTGGCTGTCAAATGTGCTTGTTCGAGGTGTGGTCAGCGTGTGAGGACTGCTGCCTACAAGGTGTTCGACAAATTGCTTCAAAAAAGGCACGAAGGCATTTGGATTTTGGGCTGTAAAATTTGTAACATGTTTACAAGGCAAACAAGTGTGCTGTTTTATCTTAAAATTCTCTTCACTTGGTTACTTGCATTTCATTGACATGATGATGCCCCCACAAACATCAATACAAGGACTGCATGACCCTATAAAAGGTAGATTCTCAGAAGGACCAGTTGTGATGTAGTAGGTGTGGAGTGCTAAAGATCAACAACATGGCAACATAAGGCCTTTTATCTTCCATGTTTTCAAAGAAAGGTCCATTTATAAACAGTGGATGCAGATGGCTAAAGATCAACAACATCAAACAAGTGTGCATTAATTATATGTCAGTAAGCACTCTATTATTGGACTTGATTAGCTCTATGAGTTAGGTCGGATCGGGTCCGAAATCATCTCTGCTCATGAACCATACTTAGATCGAACCAACTATAACTTAGTCTGAGAGCTCTACTCGATCAAACAAGGATATCAACATTTTGCATATATTTATCATCAGGGATTCGACAATAATAAATATGCAATCTAGGAAATAAAAATCGACCTATTCAGGGCATACCCTTGCGAGATTATAAGAGACATTTTCGCCTAGTACCCAGACCCACCTCACAAGACAGACGACGCACAACGAGATATGCTCTATGTTCCAATTCTATACACATCATCTGAAATTCTCTATTACTTGAGCATCGGTGTGTCTTTTGCAGGACACCCCCGGAGCCACGTTGAACCAAGAGATGTGGAGGTTGCAGCACCTCGACTACAGATGAGAACAATTACCAATATTTTTTTAGCGGTGTATATGAGTTGAGTTATACATGATCGATTTTAAATGTTTTCAAATCAACCCAACCTAAAATGGATTGAGTTGGTTTAGCATGTAGATCGATTTTTTACACATCCCTAATATTTCTCATGTATCACAAGAGTAGATTACATTAAGCATTTCATGTCAACTTAGGGAAAATAGATTAATGTGATAAATCTCGGGTGATAAATGCACTTGGCCCATCCATAATTTTCCGGCCTTATCAATAAGACTTTTTAAAACAAATACAGAGGTTGTTTCGTTGCCTACAAACAGACTTCAATTAAATTTGATCAAGTAAATTGTTTAATTAATTGCAGTTAAGTTATTTGCAGCATTAGACTTTTGCATACTGTAAATTAGATTGCAACCTAAAAAACTCGCAAGTCCAATTCACAATTGGCAAGATGATAGAGCTTTCTCTCACTCGCGATAGTCTCCTCCCGCTCACGATAATTCCCATCTTCCTCTTACTCACAACAGTCTCCTTCTTCCTTTCGCTCGCAATAGTCTCTCTCTCGTTTCTCAACAGCTTTCCTCTCGCTTGCAACAACCTCGATCTCTTGCGCGCAACGTCCATCATTTTCTCTATTTGCGGCCAATCAAACGCGTGCAAATAGAAGTTACAAATCTACTTGCGAGCAATCAAACAGTAATTTACAATTCTTATTTACAGGCATTTACTTTTGCATACAAATACCATTTGCAGGGAGAAAAAAAAAAAAAAGCTCGCATAGTCAAACCATTTTATATATACACCAAATTTTATACTAATGCAGCAATTATGATCGTGCATAACCTAACTCTTTCAAAAATTGATTTCACATATAATTAATAGTAAGCACTCGTAACTTTGGTTCTTAATTACAAGATGATTAATTTGACATCCTGGCGATCGAGCCTTCAATTCCAGTTAAAGTTGAAGTAGTTTCAATTCTTCGCATGATCGATGATGGAGTGCAGCTCGTACGGAGTCATCGACACAGACTTGACGAGCTTTTGGAAGCTCAGCTGGCGGGACACCGGCGGCGGCTTCGGCAAGCTGCTCCCCTTGCTCAAGTGCTTCTGCCGGGAGTTGCTTTCCTCGTCGCCTTGCATCTGATCCAACTTCCCGACGAGGTGCGCCGATCCCTCCTCCTCGTCGGCCAGCTCGCTCGCCTTCGCCGGGGTCTTCCCTCTGTAAACTGCGTAAAGGATGAGCTGAGCTGAGCCCAAGACGAAGCCAATGGCGTTTGGAACCTGCAGCATATTGATTTGTTGATTCACTTTGATTGCAACTGATCGAGTACTAATTAGTCAAAGGCATGGAAATGAACGCTTACGCCGATGAAGTAGTCGCGCACGAGCACAGAGTAGATGCTCCAGACTCCGCCGTTGAGGAAGAGGAAGAAGGAGAGAAAGAAGGGCATGTACTCCACGCTCTTCGTCTTCACCATTGTCCTCTGCTCATCCAAGAATCATTAGCAAAACGAAGATGAATATGTTTCAAAGAATTACACAAAAACTCAGTCCGATTTGTTCTTTTTGATCCTCCAAATAACTAAGAGGGTTTAGATTCTTGTAAACTCCTAACTTCTAAATTAGTCATCGTTTGTTCTAATTAAGATTTGTAACCGATGATGATTGATAATGATAACTTTGATGATGATATTGTTTGATCATCAATATGCACGAATCATAAAGCTTTCATCCACTCTAGTGGGTACTAGCATGTCACTCTAATATGTAATGTAGCAAAATGCCTTTGAAATTTAGTTTACTTAGTTACCAATATGACATGTTACTTTCTTTTGGGCCTCTAAAACCAAAATAAAAAAAATAAAAAAAATGATATCAAATAGGCAAGACACTTTGGTTTTAAATCTTACGTTATAAGGTTTAATATTTAATTATTACATAATTTATTTAATAATTTAGTATTTTTTAACCAAATTATTAATAGGGATGAAATACGAATTGTTGATGATATGCTATTAAAATAAAAATGAAATTTATTGCAAACTTGCAATAGCTTAAATGAGTATTTGTGGATATCCACGAGTATTAATCACCAGGCAGGAACGGGTGACGATTATTCGTCACGGGTGTGGGTGCGAATACGAGAGACGGGTTCAGTAAACAAGTGTAGCGATAATATTATTCGTCCCGTTGACATCCCTAAGTTTACTCATTTATCCCACAAGACAAACGTGGATGTATTTGACTCGATTGAATTTTAGACCGATTAATCATTGCGTTTTGAATGATCATTTTCTGCAATCAGAAGCATACTCAACTCGACAGAGGAAATTAGCTATAAAAAGATTCAGCTAACTCAATTAAACTAATGAATTATACCATTGCAGCCATGGGTGAAGCATACATCCCAACTGTGAGTGCCGCGCACAGAAACCCCACCGCGAGGAGCCTCACGCTTCCGTGGACGGCGAGCAGCGTCACCAGCACCACCGCCCCGAAGAACCCCACGTTCACGACCCCCACCAACTTCGTCATCTTCACCTGCAGATCGAGAATTAAACCATGCGCGCAAGTATCAGCCACATCACCTGAATTAACAAAGATGAGAGAAATTAATTAAGGGGATCGAACACATCACTATACATATATACCCTCGTGTCCTTGGGAGCGTAGACGAGGAAGAGAGTGACATAGATGGCCTGCATCACCGTGCCGACGCCGTTGACGGTGACGACGAGGAGACCTCCCGGCTTGAGGAGGCCGTAGAAACACCACAGGGAGGTGCTGAGCAGGGTGGTGATGTAAGGCAGCCCTTTGAAGCTCTCAGTCGATTTCTTCTTCACTATCCGCCGGAAAGTGCCTCTGTTTCATCATCAACATCCATCAACAATTACAACTCATATATACTGCTTCAAAACTATAGTTAATTAATTAATTGCATCATCATGTATACTCACATTGGAGAGGTAAAGACTAGTATGGAGATTACGTTGCCTGCAAATTATTAATTGGACGATTTGTCAAAATTAAAATCAATAACATGATCATAATAGAAAGTAATGTACGTATAGGGATACGAGACTGACCTAGAACTCCAACGATGAAACTCAAGTCAGCCATGGCGGAAGACTATAGGTGGAAACTGATACGAGAAGGAGAACAAGATATGGTCTTGTGAAGAAGTGGAATTCACCTTTTATTGTCGAAAGTAGAGCGGTGCTCTCTCTTTCTCTCCCAGGAATGAAGACGAGAGATGAAGGAAAAAAATTTATATAGGCAGTCTGGACTGAGTGGATATAGGCTTCAAGAGATCGAACATGGATAGAAAAAGAATGGATCATATTTATTCTCTTTCTATTCATATTGTCGCTGAACATATCCATTCTCTTTCTATTCATATTCAGTCGTTTAAATTCATATCCATTCGTTCATAAATTTTCTATGGACAAATTGCCCATAGAAGTTGCACTCGGGATGAAGATACGCTGTGGATCATACACGTCATGCAAAACCCATCACATCCACGTTTTTTTTCTGGGCATGATGCTGTCGGTGGGCAAAAAAGTAATTAATGCGAAGTGAATGATATTGCATGGATTTGTTTTCTAAAACATGAGTTCAAATTTTTTTATTATATGTAGAATTATTTGCTTATAAATGGAAACAAAAGCGTTCTTGAGATGGTTAATGGTGACAGAAGAGAATGAAAGGAGTGAAGGAGACATCTCAGCCTCCCACTGCTGCACTTTACTTTAGAGGCAGGCAGGCAAAGACCGGTCGTTGTTTGTTTGGGTGGGGAATGGGAACAGAGGCTTCTTGATGGATAGAATTGATCATTGGAGGTATACTACTCATAAAAGGTTATTAGCACATTAATATAAATGTTTTGAATTTGAACCAGACATTCAACCCAATTGATTTACCCAATTGATAAATTTCAATCCATGTTAAAGAAACAAAAAAAATATATGAAAAACTAAGTTAGATATGTTCTCACCCATTATTAACTAGGTTTGATCAAATTTGACTAATTTTTACCAATCTAATTTTAGATCAAACACAACCCAAGACCAAGGGAGCAACCTGACTCAATTTTGAAAATATTGATTGAAACTCTGCAACCTAACATTTACTAGATCAGCACTACCAAACTCACCTTTTAGCTAATTGTTTGTCTGCAACCTAACTTTGAGAAGATTTCATTGGAAGAAGTAAGTTAGTTAATCGCTATTAATCCACCAAAACTGGAGATGCACAAAAGCATCACGCATTTCCTTGACTGTTATCCATCACTTGCAAGCTCTCTGTCCAAATTCAGACTCTCAAGTACGACCCCCATCATCTCTAAGAAACAAGACTGCCAAAATTTTGAATGGATAACCGACCATCCCAAAAGTTTATCAATTCCAGAATCCAAATTGAACTCTTCAATCCAAGCCTAATTGAAGTTCTTACTCTTCTATCAAACCCGACACAGCTTAGAGTAATGGGTATGTCATTGTCAAGTATCCAAATTGAAGCTCTATGTAAACCTGATTAACCAGTACCAAAAACACTTATGTAGGTCAGCTGAGGTAAGTGGCCAAAATCATGGAACCTATATGCAGTGTTAGGATTAAACAATAGGAAAATTTTGTCTAAAATCCCACTTTTGAATCTAAATACAACAGCAAGATGAGAGAAGAATTCATCAACTTTCCATTGACATGGTTATTATCAGCATATTGGGACTATTTATTAAAGCAGACAGACAATGCAGATCTAATTTCTGCATAAGAATTCCAAGTTTGCTTTGAATATTCTGAACCTCAATTCGGGTTCAGAAAAATCACAGACAACTACATCTTTATTCTTTCAACATATTTGAATTTGATGCCATCAGTCCATTGATAGGATGACGAGCTATAACCGGGATTTTGACTCTTTAACTGCAGCACTCTGTTCAGCTCAGACATAACGAGATGTTAGGCAGGGAAAAAGTTTTGTACTTATAAAAGCAAGAGAAATCAAAGGTTCTCACCAACAATGTGCCTCTGGTTGCTCGTTCCTTCAGATAGGAACAAGGCCTGAAGAAATCACCGTATGTGTTTGACCATTCCACCAGTCTAGTATATATGTAGTTCGACCCCAGCGTGTCGGCCCAAAACATAATTCCACCTCTGATGTTAAGAGCAAAATACTGTGATTAATCACTGACTAAGAACATTAGAAAAGTTGGAAATCATTCTACTTGTACCTATAAGAAGGAAATCCCATCCCCATTATGGAGGCTACATCAAGATCTGATGCCTTGGAAGCAATTCCCTCATCAAGAACACGGCAGGCTTCATTTACAACAGGGAAGAATACCATCTCTACTATATCTTTATCTGATAATTTCGTTAGCTGCAAACAACCAAAATGCAAGGAAAAAGAAACCATAGAGAACTGAGAATGAATTTATCCAAAAGGATTTCCAGTTGTAGATAAGTATGAGAGATAATAGATAACTAGAACAAAGTGGACAGCATGAATAAGTTTGAAATCTATTTTATTAAAATTAAACACCAGAAAACAAGAGACCTTATGATCCTGGACGATGCCACTAATGCTTCTAGATTTCTCAACAATCATTTTGAGATCAGTATCTGGACTAGCCCTTCGCTTATCATCATACACGTAAAAGCCCTTACGAGAAGCTTCACCTGGCATGCATGACAAAGAAAGTACAGATACTGACATTTGGTTTCAGCAAGATAGCAGCAAGTAATCCAAATAATTACCTGTTCTTTTTTCTTCCAGCAGAATTGGCAATAACATTGACTTGTAGCATCTATCAGGGAAACTTTTATGGTATTGGATGCCTGTAGCCGTTCCGACACCAAAACCAACTAGATCTGCCAATCTGAAAAAACGGCAAAGTACTTTAATTGCATTTCAATGTCTAGAAGTAGCAAGTTTATTTTGTCTAAACCAGAGCAAGATTACATTGCATGCACAGAAAATTTAGAATTTAATCAAACAAACTTGTGAATTTGAAAGTCTGAGTACCTAAATGGCCCCATAGGCATTCCAAATTTGGTAATTGCATTGTCAATCTCATACACATCCAGACCATGATCAACAAGTAAATGTGCTGACTGTGAGTAAGGAAAGAACATCCGGTTCACAGCAAATCCAGTACAGTTTCCCACTACAATAGGGGTTTTGTGAATCTTCTTGCCAATACTTAACAAGTCTACAATAACTTGAGGAGATGTTTTGCTGGTGTAAACTATTTCCAAAAGCGGCATGACATGGGCAGGACTGGAGAGAAAGCACAAGTAAGATACAGGACAAAAACATAAGAACGTACAAATTGCATTACCTAAAGAAGTGTGCACCAACAATTCGATCCTGAGAGACTGTATTTTCTCCGATCATATTTAAGTCTATAGTCGATGTGTTACTAGCAAGTATGCAATGGCGAGGGCAGTATTTCTCCAAATCAGAAAATATTTGCTGCTTTAAATTCACATTTTCAATAACCGCCTGATCAGAAGCAAAAAACTTTCAGACATCTAAACAGAGAGAATAAAATAAAATACTATAACAATAAATGACAGCGGGTGAGAAGATAAAATTTTCAACTTGCCTCAATAACCAGGTCAACGTCTTTAAGATGTTCATAATCCAGAACACCAGTAAGGAGGGAGAGAGCCTTTTCACAGTTCTCTAAATTCATTTTACCTTTATTAACACGACTCTGCAGATTGGCTAAATGGAAATGTAGCATAAGACAAAACAGAGAAGATGAAGAGCAATATAAAAAAATTTCTGAGTACACTACGTTCAAGTAAACTGAATTCTGAATTATCATTCACCTTTCACTCTGCCAATCCCCGCTTGCAAATAGCTCTCATTTACTTCTTTTAGGATAACTGGGTAATTGCTTAATATTAACACAGTAGCAATTCCAGATCCCATTAGACCACCACCAATGATGGCAACTTTTCTTATTGTTCTAGGCATCAAACCCAGGTCAGTAACTCCAGTAACCTATCAAGATATTAAGATGGTCAAAGTTATTAAAACCTCTTAATTATCCAGCCAAGCAAAATGTTCTAATGCAATCATGGCAAAATTGTAGATCAATCAGCATAGTGGTGGAAAAAAGAAAACACTTGAATACAAAAATTATATCAAGTAGGTTCACATTAGAAAACCAATATGGCTTGAGTTACGCAGGTACCATACTAGACAGTTTTTTTATGGAACCATACGTAGATTTGAAACACAGCTTGTATATGTTTGATAGATAGTTCTTTGCAATCTCGTCTTACATTCATATGGAAATGATGATTCTAATACTTGACTCTATTGGTGGACTATAATCAATTGTTGGAATTGTGGGGTAAGAAGCATTGCCACCATACAGGATTCATCATACTCGATTAACAGCAAAGCACGAATTTAAAATTTGATGTTTAATGCCAGTTGGTAAGTAAAAAAGATTATGCGCATTCCCGAGTGAACTGTTTTAATGTGTCACAATAAGAGGCAATAGAGATATTATAAAACCTTTGAAGTCGCGCGCTGAGCAAAGAAAAAATGCACCAAGCTTTTGCTGGTTTCCGAAGATTGAAGTTTCTGAGACCATTCTACTTCCTGTCAACATCAAGTACTGCACAGTGATCATAACAAAAAAAATTGGATCTTATGGGGTATAAAGAAACATAGATATGTACCTTCAAAAGCCCAGCCCGAGGTCCTGAGACTATGCCATCTTCAATCACATTGATACAAATATGTGGGTGCTCTACATTTGCAGCTTGTTTATGAACTTTAGCTCTTGCAAGCTTGAGAATTTCCCTGGCCTCAGCCAGGGGCTCTAACTTGTAGGTATTGTAAAGACTCTTGATCCATGGCCGTCTAAACTCAGAAATATCCAGAGCCCAACTACGGGCAGTCTTAACCAATTCGTCACGTGAAACTATAGCATCCACAAGACCAAATAAATGAGCTTCATCTCCTTTTATTGACTTGGAAGTCTGTGGAGTATATTTGGACAATGAAAATATCCCATAAAATTTGGTATCCAAAAAGAAAGTTTCCACAAAGAAACAACAGATGAACAAGAGTTTACCAGCATCATATCAAGAGATTTAGCAAGCCCAACAAGGCGTGGAAGTCGTTGTGTTCCTAGAATAAACAAGGCATTAGCTAAATTACCCGCAATTGGTCTGAAACCAGAACAGTTTTGATGCCTACAAAAGGCATTAAAAAGAAGATAACAAGAACTAAATTTCTTTGGATTTTTGACAGACTTAGGTTCCGACTAGATTGATCACATATATAATGAATAAGTTATCATATGACAACATCTATTTTTTCTCTATGTTATTCATTTAAATTGGTTAAAGAGGATCAGAGGAATAAGAAAGCTGATAAATAGATATACTAACCTGGTTGATTAAATATTTGATCTAGGATAACAAGATTGAAATGCTTTGAAGAAAAACCAACCTTAATTTCATTGAGCATTTTGGAAATTTATTTAGAATGATAATATTGGGATGATTTTGTTAGGGGCTCATTTTTAGACCAGTCATCATCCAGCTTATTAAAAAAAGCTCAATGATCACTTGAATTAACAGTGCTATTCCCATAGGAAATAGAAGCAGAAATAAGTTGTTTATTTATTTTAGTTTTTTTAATGAACAATTCAATGATAAGCTGATTTCCTCCTTTAGTTACATATGGTAGTTGTTTTGTGTCTTTGGAGAGTAATTAGTTTTTAACTGGAAGATAATAGCATAGGTGTAAAACTAGGGAGGGGGATAAAATAAGCAACAACTTTTGTTATCCTAAAATTCCTTTTATCTGAATTCTTGAATTGTCATGTGCGACAACTCTTGAGGATGGAAACATGAGGAATAGGTGGTCTGTGCACCTAATGCCTCCACAAAAATAGTTCCTCCCTATTCCAAATATAATGTTCACATTAAAATGGAGCAATTATTCCACCACCAACAAACAGTGGTGGCAGAGAAAGTTGGCATGGCTTTTTTTTCACTTGGCAGGAGGTGCACAACTTTGGTTTCTCAAGCTAGCGACTGAATATCCCAATCTGACTTGGGAGCAGTCAAAGAAATGTTGCCACTTTTATTTTGGATCTCTTATTTGTGACAGCAAACTGTTGGTACTCATCAAATTGCACCACATGGGATGAGCTACAAGGTACCAATGGGATTTTGAGATTACGACCCAAGCAAGGACACTCTAGTAATCTAGCTAACAAGAGATCGAGCTCTTCTCCAGTGGGTTACACATAGCCTTCCAAATCAAAGTTGAGGCCCATTGCCATTGATCTCAGTAAAGCCACAAATCTTTCCCAACTCTACATACAGTGGCCAACCTCCTTTTGAAGCAATTAATCGATTACGTGTAGGTATTCCTATCCACCATGTTAATAATACAAATGGATAGATAGGGTCTCTGACTAACAGCTTAAGCATTTGAAAGATGGTCACCCAATTAACATTAAGCATTTGAAAGGTGCTAATAGTTAAGTCAATTCACATATTCAACTTGGGCCAGTCTAATGAAGTTTGCCCATCCACTCATGAGGGGGAAGTCTTAAGAATATAAATGTTAGATTGGGTCTCTTCCTAGCAGCTTAAACTTTTGAGAAGGATGATCACCCAAGCAACTTTAACATACCCAACTCAAGATAGTTGAGTGAAGGATTGTGTTTTAATTGCAATGAACTCTACAGTGGTAGCCACACACTGCAAGAAGCTGTCTTGGCTCAAGAGAATGGTCAAAGAAGAGGTAAAGATGTAGGACAATGGAGCTTACAGAGAACAGGATATTTCACTATTTGCTCTCATCAATATATATTCAACATTCCCAAGTGCTGCAGGTTTCAGCTCCATAAAAGACATTCAAGAATGACAACTAATTGATTCTAGTAGCATGAATAATTTCGTTTGTCCCTCGGAAACAAAAAGGTTGCAACTAGATTCTGAAACCAAGGTCTATTGTAGCGCAATGGGCAGGTGTCCCTACTCCATGAAGTTGACAAATTCAGTTTTGACAGCTTTTGAAGTATTTTTTAAATGCTTTTTGTTGATGTTGATTGAATTAGATAGATGTAAACCTAAACTCTATAATTATAATTTGGCATCAATTTAATTTGTGACAGCTAATACATTTATAAATATATTATGCAAACGTGCATGTTTAATATGTGTGCTTTAAGTAAATGTGATAGAAATTATAGAGCATTTTAGGTATTTAGAATAAGGCGGATGAGAATGAAAAGAAAATAAGACAAGAATTGTCTAAAATACTATAGACTATTTAGGTATTTAATGAGTTTATAACTTAATTAGTTCAAATTAATTATTAACCATGTTCTGTTATAAATAACTCGAGTTTACTAACTACAAGGACTTTTCTTTTTTGAGCCAAAAATATATACGGAAGGATACATATGCAATATCAAATTTTGTAGTGGAAAATGTGCTATTTTAGTATTTTCAAATGATATATGTGAAAACCCTCGATTTTTTGTAGCAACAATCTTAAGCAAGTAAGTTACATGCAGTAGCGAATAGTACATAACACAACATATTGCAAGAAACGTAGCCCTATGTCACATTTTGGATGGCAAGACATATGCTAACTAATATCTATACAAATAATCGGGACCTTATAACTTCTCCTCCAAGTACAATCCTTTTTGGGGGGGAAAGGGAAGAAATTCTTTAACAACAACTAAAAACAACTAGATAGAGCTCATGGAATGAACTATACCAGTCAATTATCATCTCTTCTCCTTGGATGATATATTATTGCTGTCACCGTGGCTTTTCTAGTTCAAAATAAGTAAAAACAGTAATATGAATATTGTCCTGACCATGGTTTAAAATACCGGAACCGATCTCGGTCAGTGACCGGTATCGGTATGTACCGGTATCGTACCGTACCGACACACAGTACGAGCCGGTACGAAAAAGGCATACCGGCCAAAAAAAAATTTTGTTTTTTTTTGTTTTTATTGTTAAAAATAACTCCAATAACACATAATTGATCAAGAAACACTTAAATTTAAGATTCAAATGTCAAATACATGAATATAATATTTTAAATTCGGCCCCAAACGGCTATATGCCACTGTAGCAACGGCTCTTTTTAAGAGCCATTACGTCATAGCGGGCAATACCGCCCGGTATGACATCAAACACCGCCCGGTATGACATCAAATGGCGGTATTTGATAAATACCGCTCATATAGAGCGGTATTTAGCAAGATACCCGGTATCGCCCAATACCGGGTATCTCGTATACCGATTTTTCAAAAAACCGGTAAATACCGGCCGTACCGGGCGGTACGGTACGGTATTTGAAACTATGGTCTTGACTCATTTTACATGATTAAGTTACCTACATAACACATGGAATGTATTCTTAATCTCTGAAATATATGATGCATATATATTCTTCACTAAGAATACAAAATCCTCTCATTCCACTTGTGTCTTGTATGATCTAGGATCTGTACAACATGATGCTAGCTTATACTAAAACTACTCTCATGACGTTGTGGTTTTCTAGTTCAAAATAAGTAAAAAACAGTATGAATACAGTCCTGGCTCATTTTGCATGATTAAGTTACCTACATAACACTTAGAATGTAATCTTAATCTCTGAAATATGTGATGTATATATATATTCTTCATTAAGAATACAAAATCCTCTCATGCCACTTGTGTGATCTAGGATCTGTACAATATCATGCTAGCTTATACTACAAATGTGTTTGCCCAAGTTATTCTCATTTCGCAATAAAAAGCTATATATATCAAATTACATATAAAATTTACCTCCTAATCCAGGGATAATGCCAAGTTGAAGCTCAGGCAATCCAAGCTGAGTAGTAGAAGTAGCAATGCGCCCATGACAAGCCTGGTAGGTATTGAATATGGCATATGTGAAATATAAAAGATAAATAAAGCTATAAGGTCTAACACGACATTTTCTGATACCATTGCAATCTCGAGCCCACCACCAAGAGCCAAGCTATCAATAGCTGCTACTGAAGGTTTTCTAGCATCTGATTGAAATAGTCAAAGAAGAAATTATATCAGGATCCAAATAATAGACAAAATTCATATTTGTGGAACTCACGCAATACCTTCTAAAGTATCAGTGAGGAAATCAATTGCTGCAAAACCAGGCTTTGATTCCTTACCTGATAGCATACACAAAAAACTTCAGAAGACCAGAATGACGGACAAGAATTTTGAGCCAAACACACTAAAGCACTTTAAACTTACTATTTCCACTTTTAAACGTGCTTATATCAGCTCCTCCTGAGAATTTACCTCCAGCACCTGCTTAATTAGCCAAAATTGTGAGCATCTGCAATTTAGTAGAAGCAAAATCTAGTAGAATAGTGTTTGTAATACTACTACCTGTGAGAACAATCGCTTTCACATCCTTTCTTCCCAAAGCTTGTTCGTAATTTTCGATTAAGCTATATATTACTGCAGAAAAGGTTAACGATATAAGAAACTTCAAATTTTCTTCCCAACTACTGACAACAACCAAGTACTATAGAACTCTCTTTGACCATATCGTTCATGTTATATTTGAATTAGCCAAGGGTCAAGTGACTATGTGAGATTGACAGTGTTCTAAAAAAACGTTCCTGGTGGGCTATCCTGGCTTTCCAGTTTCACACTCAGAAGAAACAGTGATCTAAAAAACCAAATTGACATTCTTTCTTTGGAGGCAGTATCCCGGTCTATCAAATTCGAGATTTCAAGTATCATATTAGGAGCATCTTTGCGCTAATTTGGAGAAGTAGAACATACATGAATAACGAACTCAACAATGATAGAGGTTAAAGAAATCATGCTATCGAGTATCGACCATACAAAGATTTAGAAGTTTGATTAAAGGATCATTTGAAGAATAAACTTATGGTATTCATCTCCAGGTCGCATTATATGAATACTTGAAGAGGGGCTTTTGTGCCACAATAAGATTTTTCTTTTGCAACCTAAAGCACCGGTTGAATCGGCTAGCGGATTCCCAGGTGATAATGCAGCACGTTAAATTATTCTAATCAAACAAGTGGTTGAACGAAAACCGAATCGAACAACGAGGGAAAAACTAAAAAGAGAGCCGTGAAGAGAGTGGAGGAGAAGACCATCTGGGGAGAGGGCATTGACGGGAGGGTTAACGATGGTTATGACTGCGACGCCGTCTGCTCCTACTTCCATCTCCGTTCGCCCTTTTCCCATCTCTCCCTCTCTCTCTCTCGCTCGCTCGCTCACTCGCGTCGGTGAAGTGAATGTCGATCTGATCGAAGTTTTAGAGCGACGGAATCCTCAAGGGTCGGGTGTTGTTACTGACGTACGTATTACAGCGACGCTTAGCTGCACCTACTGAAACACGACCCACAAAACGCTCGAACGAAGGGCCTCCCCCTGAACACCACGTGTTCAAAGAATGGTTCCTTCCGATTTGACAGCGGTCCCCAGCCGTTCGACGCGATGTGTCGGGCGCGTTCTACCTGCGTGCGTGTGTGCAGCTTCGTGCAGCGTACTAAGGAACATTAATAATATTATGGGCTCTCCGCCACCCTCGAAAATTATCACGTGCCCATCGCTAATTAAGAGCATTTTTTTAATAACGGGAATAAAGCAATTACCCAAAATCAAAAAAATGAATCAGGAAATTCCAAAATCATATAAGGATTCGAACGATCTCAGATTCATAATTTTTTCTTAAATTCTTAAAATAGTCTCGAGTTTAATTTGATATTCAATTCCACAACTTTATAATTAAAAAACTGAAATGTATTATATTTTCAAAAAAAAAATAAATGTTATTAATAATATACAAAATAAATATATTAAAAGTATTGTATATATAATAATCATTGTTATTTATTTCGATTTTACACTCTTGAAAAAATCTAAAATTTTTTATTTTTTATTTTTTTGTAAAAGTGGAAAACTAAATATCAGATTTGAACTGGATGGTATTTAGATAATTTTGAAAAAAAATTTATAGATATGAGAATTTTTATAT
This sequence comes from Canna indica, assembly GCA_034359265.1. NCBI lineage: Eukaryota > Viridiplantae > Streptophyta > Magnoliopsida > Zingiberales > Cannaceae > Canna > Canna indica. The sequence goes on from CP136891.1 coordinate 4,107,479, forward strand.
TCTTATTATGAATATGAGAATTTTTTTTTAATTTATAATTTGATTTTTATTTTGGAAATAAATTTATCATAATTCATAAATTTCCAAAACCTAATAATTAATTTATTTCCAAAATCAAAATCAAAATCAAAATTTGATTTTATCCTCCCATTCTTTTGGTCAAAATCTTTAAACACTTTAAAATATTCGCACCTAAAGTCTTTAACACTAGAAATTTTCTATTTAATTTTTATAACAGTTTTCATAAATTATTTTCATGAATTTTCGATGTTTTGAAAGACTTTGAACAAAAGTCTTTTAGGGGTGTAAAAACTTTTGCAGACACTCTTTAACACTAAAATTTTTTAATTCATTAAAAGTTATCTTTTATTTATTAAAAAAAAATATAACAGGAAATTGTTTGTAACACTAAAAATATTTATTGGCAACAAAAATTGACTTTCAGCCAAAAATACTTAAGAGCCTTAAAAATACATTAATGATTTTTAATAAATACAATTATATAAAATGTTATATAAAAATTTTTAGTGTTAAGGACTTTCATGTTATAAATTAAAAAATAGTAAATTAAAATTTTCAGGTTATAAATTTTTTTATGGGATACTAAAATTGGAATTTCAATTTTGGAAATTTATGAATCATTATTCCGGTTTTAAGATTTTCTCATAAAGTTATTTCAGCTTTTAAAAATTGCTCTTAATTAATTGATACTAAATTGCTGAAGTTATAAATACTTTTTATTATTTATCAAAGATATATATTCTTTATCAAAAGTCCCAAGATACTCTAAAACATTTTCTCTGAAATTATAAATTCATTGTCACACCCTAGTTAAACTTTAATTATAGTAAAAAAAAATGACCAAAAGTTCTCAGTATCTTTGATCCAAATGTCTCAATGATGTATGCACATTTTTGTTTTATATTTACTTCACATATAAAATAAACAAATGAGAACATTTAATTGACTTATACACAAAATTAGAGTTTTAATTAAAAAAAATCCCAGTCATTTTGAAAAATTGATTATATATTTTTTTAAAAAAATTGTAATTGAATACAATGTTGACTATTACTACAAAATATTGTTATCAGATTTTCACACTTCATACATGAAAAATAATTTTGTTTGTGAAATTGCTATATAAATTTTATTTTATTAATGTACTTTATAGAGTGCTATAAGCTTAAATTTATTGTTATTATAATAATTTTTTAGTTTCAAATATCATGTTAGGAGTATTTGATTGTGCAATTTTTTGTGGCGTGTGGTTTCAAAGTTTAGCAAGTTGATGCTAGATTAAATATTTTTGGATAAAGTTTCTGCCTCGTATAAATTAATGAATGCCTCATATTTAACCATTTAATAAAATTGTTAGATATTCGGCTGATTATAAATATAAATTGTTTCTTATAATGACTTGAACATCTTTCTCACATGAGTCAACTTTTGGGGTCAAATTAGGCTAAGTTTGTTTTCTTCAACAAAACTCTAATAAAAATAAAACTAATATATATAATCAAACATAGAGAATAAACAACTTAGTCATTTTACATATGTTGAAGTAAAATGAAATTGACTTTGAAACACATCTAAATTGAATAAGTTGGAGATTTTTTTAAGGGAAAATTAATTAAAATTTTCCTAAATTTTAACATTTTTGACAAATATATATCATACTTATATTTAAAATAATTGGATATTCTAACTTTCAAATTTGTAATAATTATACCCTCTCGTTAGATGACTATTTGTTTACTATTATATGCTGACGTGGAACGCCGTGTCAGCATAAAAATTATTATTTTTTAATTCAACCCATCATGTCATCAAAAGTCATGTTGGAAGAAAATAAATAAATAAATATACATATATATATATATATATATATACTACATTAGCCGACAATAGATTTTAAAAAATCTAAACATAATCCCTAAATACCACACTCGACAATAAACCCCACACTTTTCTGCCCCAAGTTTAGGATTAGGTTTATATATTCATCTTTTGTCGACATGACTTTTCATGACATGACATGTTGAATTAAAAAATCATTCTTTTTTTTTATGTTGACATGGTGTTCCACGTCAGCATATAACAAGTAAACAAATAACTAGCTAACGGGATGATATAATTGTTACAAATTCGAAAGTTAAAATATTCAATTATTTCAAATAAATGTATGAGACATATTTTTAAAAACGCTAAAGTTTAGAATATTTTCATTAATTATATATATATATATATATATATATATATATATATTTAATTTATTTATTTTCTACCAACATGACTTTTGATGATGTGGCGTATTGAATTAAAAAATTAATTTTTATGCTAACATGGTGTTCCACGTCAGCATATAATGAGTAAACAAATAGTCATTAACAAAAGATTATAATTGTTACAAAATTGAAAATAAGAATAATCAATTGTTTCAAATAAAAGTATAGAGCATATTTATTAAAAATGTTAAAATTCAGAATATTTTCATTAAATTTTTTTTCTAATTATATTAATAGTTGAAGTTTTATTTTTAATATTGCATTTTATAAAAAATGTGTAAATTATTTCTGCACTTACTTTTTTTATTTATCTATATAAAATATGCACAATTTTATAATAAATTAATTAACTCAAAATTATAAATTGTACAGCTTAAAGCGCTAATTTTTATTAATTGTATTAATACAATATTCATCATTTATGTATTTTGATTATGTAATTGAAGTAATACTAAAATTTAAGTGTTTTTCTATGAATATATATATATATAAAAAATCATATCTTATTTTATAATACTTATTAAATTAATTTATATTCTTTTTTTGCAAAAAGAGGAAAACTGATATTATTAATCAACCTGGATCATCACCATTAAAAAGGTCATGTTCCGGAATATTTACAAGGTATGCGGATCTAATGGTAGACGGTTTGCGGGTCTGCAGGTCTAAGGAATTTATATGGAAGATGTGCTATGAGTATATGACAGCAGAAAAGTAGAAAACCCTAATGCAGCACGGAGTACATTCTGAGGCTTCATACCGGAGTGGATAATTGGAATACAACCATTTTCATACTAATAAGTAGGGTGGTTCAAAATTCGGATTATATCGAACCAAATTATTCGATTCAATTCGGTTTAAATAGTATCAAGTTCGGTTCTTGAACCGAACTCGAATATTGTGTTCAATTCGGATCCGGTTTTCGAATTTTAAAAATCAACCCAAATAAAAAATCGAACTAATTTTAAATAATAAATATTTTAATTCATCACAAAGTACTCCTTGACCCTATAGATAAGATGTTAGTCTAGAGAATCAAAAGTTAATTGAGTCAAGTTGTATTTTTTATTTTATTTTATAAATTTTCAAGGAATTAAGTTGCATATTAATTCTTAATTAATTTTAGTAGTAAATGTATTTTTTAAAAATAAGAAAAAATAATTCCAATTTTACGTGAAAAAAATAGAAAAAAGCATGTCAATAAAAAAATTGAAATAAAAATCAATTTTTTTGAATTGGAAACCGAACCGAATAATTTTGGTTCAGATTAAATCAATTTAGAAACAATTCGGTTCGAATTCAAGTTGAAATTTTAGTATAAAAAAAAATCGATTTGATTTAGTTCGATTCGATTCGATTCAATTTGAACTAAATAGACAATCCTTCTAACAAGAAGTCCTCTTGCACGACCCATGAAGATTTGGACTCGTCGTTAATTTTACTAATTGAATATTTCAATTTTAGTAGAAACCTTTTGACAACCTATCTAGGGGTGGTAATTTTATCCGCATCCGCTAACTAAAAATCGCATCTGCACCGTATCTGATCTATATCCGCAAGTAAAAATGAATATGGATACGGATTTTAAAAACTTATATCCGCACGAATACGGATATGACTGTGGATTCGCATCATATCTGCACAGTATTCGCACCATCTATCTGTGTTTCTGAATTACTATTTTGCTCATATAAGTTATTAATATATATATAAGAGCTCTATAGTAATTTCATATCAAGTTAAATTTTGAAGTATATTATATATTTATTTTGGATCAATGAATTGAAAATTTATTAATTTTTTAAATTAAATATATTATTTTAATATTTTGCAGATGCGAATATCCGCTTTTGAAGCGATGCTGATATGAATATCCATATTCACGTCCGTAACGAATACGGTGCGGATATGGGGTGCGATGCGAATACGGATAATCCAATATCCGCAACATATTCGATCTGCTGCCCGCCCTAAACCTATCAAGTATTATTTGTGTTCTCCAGTGCTACAAACTAGTCTACATCTCCCAAGTTAAAATCTTTACAAGGGTAATATCATAAAAACTAGAAGTTATAATCGCAGCCATGAAAGAAAAGAAATCCTTGTTTTGATTGGCTGGGTCTGTTTTATCATAAACCCCTGGTGGTTTATTCAAGTTACAACAGACCACCTTGCATCATTATGCAAACAATGACTAAAAACTTCCTATCCTCGCACCATGATTGCATATTTGCATGGGCTTGCAATGAACTAATCTGACGCCCCAAATCCTAAGTTGTATAGTGAAAGACTGAAATGCAGCCTATAAACATAAAAAATGGGGAAAATTTTGCCTTGTGGAATCAATAAATCAACCAAAACTATTCATCTTGTTCTCCTCATGTAAGTAGAGACTCCAACCAATCTGATGTGTACTCGTAAGCAACAAATGTAACAGCGCCAGCGGGAGCAGATTTTATTAGTGATGGGAATATGCCCTTGTAGAGACCAGGCCACCCCTCCGTACGTAGTATCTCTCGTAGGGCATGGTACATATTCTTGTACCTGTGACTCTCGACTGGTGCTCCATACCTGGGATGTCTCTGCAGGCCTTCAATCTGCCGTAAAGCAATAGAATAATTTAATGCAGAAAGTACAGAAGCAAAGTCTGCTATGAACAATGGGCATGCAAGTTGTGAGGAATAGTCAGGCAAGGGAAAAGGAAAACTATGGCGGAAGATCAGGGCCAAACAATTTGTGACAGATTGAAAGACACCGACAGCAACAGTCATTTCCTTTATAAAGGTTTCATATATGGGCTCAAGAATCTGAGAGCCTTCAGGTGAAGAGCTTCACTGCATTGTTCATGTCATGAAAACGCAATGGAAGCAGTTCCATTTTTTAAAATGTTCTGCAGTACCAAATTGGATCTCTCTGAAAAGACTTTTATGGTACCAGATGTTTATACAATTTGGATGTCAAACAGAGACATAACGGAATAATCAACTTCTGACCAGAATATATAAGTTACATAAAAAGATGTCTCCCCATAATTTGTCTATGTTAAATGTTCCCTCCATAACTTGAGAGCTGATGAAACTGAACAATAGTATAATAATATCACTATAACCAAGGAGATGAGTACTCTCAATTACACTAAACTAATGCATTAAAACATTGCAGCCAGTAATAGAAAGAAGAAAGTGATCTGCATGAAATGTGCCATATCATATGGTTAATAATTAAAAGGATTTATGTAGGAAAATTATCCAAAGCAATAAACAAAGTCCCGCAAAGTAACCCAACAACTACGTATTGAGAATTTTGTTTCTGGTTTCTTTTGTTTTCTTTTGGTTTAAATTGGGTTATTTTGTTGCAATTGATATGTTCCTTGCCAAACTTATGAGCAAGTAATGCTATAAAGGATATGCACAGCTAGAAATACTCATTAACCAGTGTTCCCTAGCAATGTCATGAGACATGTGGCATTAATTTATGGGGATTCATTAATTTACCTGGAATCTCTTCTTGACAACATCTAGCGGGTGACATAAGGCTTTGGCACATGTTCCAGCTGCAAGCCCACATAAAAACAACTGGAAGCTAGAGAGAGAATCATCTGGTCTCATTGGGATAGAACTGGAAAATCTGTATGTATTCCATGCCTGCACATAGGAAAATAGTTACCTGATTACAAAATATAAGAATAGAAATTCTCAGTTATTTTGTAAAATTTTAAAAAAATTCATAAATGAGCTAAATAGCTAAAGCTGCCACTTGATGTTAAGCTTCATTCATCAGAGATGAAAGGGTGCCTCAATGGTGCATCCTAATTCTCAAAATAAACCAGGATTAAAATATATCTGTCCACAATAATATTAACAATATGCACATGTGTGTGTTAATATGTAACACTTAATAGTTAATACATATTGAATATTCATGCCAATTAACTGAGCCTACATGGGTGAGAGAGAGGGTTGGGAATATTGTGGTAACAATTTTGCCACTTGGCCCCTGTTTGGTGAGTGGGAAATTGCCATTTCATTCATTTTGAATTGTCTAACAACTAAAAAGTGTTTGGTAATGTATAACCATATCACTAAATGCCATATATCACCAGTAAAAGAAACATTTACTTGAACCCAACTTTAACAGATACTTTTAGCTATTAGCTATCAGCTAAAACAACTGCGCAAATCTCAATGGAAAATCATCTTTACTGAACATGATTCTTTCAGGAATCCAGAAACAAAGCTCATTTTCTAAGAAAGTATACTAACACAAAATCAAGCGGAATAAAAATGTTGATGGTACAAAAATATAATTTGATTTGATCTTTATCAGTGCCTTGGATTAGCGACAAAAAAGATGAATTGTTATATGATTGAGTTAATTCTTGTCTAAATAAGGCAAAATAGTGTTGGATTTTCTACCCAGAGCAATAATGAACTGAGGGATGATAGATTTCATTATTCATACATCAGAGGCATAGTCCAACATGTGGAGATGACGCATACGAGGGATTTCCAGTTTTTTTATTCTAATAATACTTATAGTACATAAAAAAAGAAAAAAAAAAGGACACAAGAGAGATGCTTCGACAATCAAGAGGAAACAATTTATAAATTATTCAATGGATAGAATGAAAAATCACTCAGATCAGCAAGCTGTCTTATTATTGCAACTAGGGTGATGAGAAAGGTGCTACTCTTTTAAACTACATATGCCATATACCAACAGAATGGATATCAAAAGTCAAACAACAGTGACTACAGGTAAGACTACGACGAAGTCGAAGCATACATAGCAGTACGAGCAATCCAGCTGCAAAGCTATAGACAAGGCTATAATGGTTCATAACTGCATATATACAAGAGCAAATCCACACCAGTGGACTCCGTGATGTTAATGTTCTTTGAGTGTAGCAACTTGCATCACATATATATTCTCTTTATTCTTATTGTGAAGATGACGACAATGAGCAAAGTATGTTGACTTGGATCAATCACGAAATAGCATGAGATATTGATCCATTTGTCTTATTGTAGTTACAAGGTGTTTCATCTAGTATGCATCATCTTATTTGCATCTCAAAGAAGTTTACATTTATGATTTGATTATAACATTCTTATGTATTACCTAGTTAGAGCTCATTAAGTACTAGCAACTATCATGACATTGTCTGGTCTGTAGTATCATCATGTATTGTTCTATTTCCAAATATATTCCTTTTTGTGAAAAGATTATGTTAAGAATATAAAAGTGCAAATTGGGCCCTTTCATCACAGCCTAAGAATTTGGAAAAGTAATTAGCCGATTGAACTCAATATGGTATTAGAGCAGCAAGTTGTGCAGTTGAATCATGACTAAGTCACATTAAAAAAATATACACACAATAAGATTCAGTTAGTTCAAGTTTGAGGCTTGACCCAATCAAGTTAATTCACCTGCTCACATGTGAGTGAGTTCTGACAATATAAAAGTGTAGGTTGCATAATTCCAACAAACACAATGGTTTTTTCCTCACAACTTAAGCTTTTATTATTATTATTTTTAATGTCCATATCTTTTAACATTTTTCTTGAAAAATTGACTTTAAATATCTTTTATATTTTTTAAATCAAAGTGAAACTGGGACTAATATACATATTTGTAATATTTTTCCTAATTTTTAAATATCTAAATATTTTACCATCCCTCTCATCTTTCTCCTCCTCTTCCCTTGTTTCTTTTTTTCACTTCTTGCGTGCTTCCTACTGTGTGCCTCATGAAAAAAAAAGATGAGGAAAAAAAACTTCTTTCCTTTAAACTGAACCTCTTCCCGCCACTGCCAAGAACACTGCTAGAAGCCGCTATAGTACTATCCCCACCCCCTTCCCTTCACTACCCTCTATTGGATTAGGATTATGTAATCTCTCAATTATAACACTACTCCGCCAGCACGTTCCCAGCAGGTTGCTCCAGTGTGTGTACTGCTCAGCATCACATTCTCAGCAAGCTTCTTCATTGCGATCTCATGATGAAATTGATTGGAATTGTTATCAATAAATTAATCTATTCTAAAAAGTTCCTCAATTTACAGAGTTGCAACTGATTCCACTGTTCTCCAATGCTTTCTGACAATCATGCAGCAGGAATCCAATTTCCTGCCAACAATCAAGTCAAAACTAAATCTGCCAACTTTTCCAACTATGTCCTTACCTCTTTCCATGCACCTTCTAGCTGGTCCTTGCCTCTCTGGGTGCACCCCTTTGTAGAATTTCACCTCTCTGAGTGCACCTGTCAGCATGATCTTACCTGTCAGTTCACGTTTGCTTCGAGGCATGCTTGCAACTAACATCCCATAATATAGTGAGAACCTTTGAAATGGTTAAGTGGTTAACTAGTGGCAACAAGATCAGGGGCATGACATGGTACCATGTTCGACGGAAAGTGCATCCCAAATAGGGTTGGTGTGATAAAGATAATATCCCATGATGGTTTCAGTCTCCAGTTTCTTTGGCAATGATTGAGGTGCCCAAGGTAAACTGATTGTGGTTGCCTACCTCAACCAGGTAAACTAGCTATGATTCCTAGCCGAGTAAAACTCAAGCATTCATATTTTCTTTCATTGAGGACTTACTTATCCACATCAAACGAGATTTGTGTCAAGAATGTCAAAGTAGTGTGTGTTTTATTGTTAAGATAAGTGTGGATTTTTTCAAGTTATTTTGTTTCTCTAGACTATTGCAACTCGTCATCTATATATTGAAGGGAGGGTTAGGTTAATGTTTATGCTTTCTCTTCTGTTATGGTTTCACAAAGAACAAAGTGCTAATTTTCATACTTGATTTACTCACTTTGAGCAGAGACACTATAATACACCTGAAGGAATGAAAAGTAATAAATAGTATAGTGAAACTTTTCATGCTTGACTTCAACAGTCCTTTAAAGTTATGAACGTAGTTGGTGATAATTATGAAATGTTAATATAAGCTCCCATGATATCTGGGATCATAACACGCAAATGAAGAGTTCAAAAAATCAAGAATCAATGGGCGTTATACAGGTTAACTTCCAGTATTGAGGATTTGAGGGAACTACTTCAACATTCCTTTGAAATTATGAATGTAGTTGATGACAATTATGCTATGCTACTACATTAGCGCCCACAACATCTTGGAACATAACAAACAATTGAAAACGTCACAAAGTCAGGGATTAATGTGTTATACAGGTCAACTTACAGTATTGAGGGAACTACAATGTTCCAGAATGTGAAGCTACTTTCTGGTTGATGCATAAAGTTAATAGGCACTTAGGACACAAGAAAGACCACACGAGATACCCATTATGGACAAGACAGGAGTAACTAATATTAGAATGTTTAGTTAAAATTCAAGAGGTGAGAGAGCTGAAATAAGGAATCAAAACATTGCACATTTAAACCAGCAACTGCTATTGTTTATTGCCAATGATAGTAAAGTGGTCTCATGCACCTCTATTTCCATCAATATTGAATTAGTGTTACTTTTGTGGTCCAATATGTGTAATCTAATTACAGAGAACTGTAAGGTGACTAGGAATGCATAATTTAATGGTAACAGATATAATGCACATGCTGAAAGCACATTAATTCTGGACATTGATTGGCAGAAGGTCTTACATATTTATGTGCAAATACATGTAATTATGTAGAACGACTAATTTGATCAGCTCATATTCCAGTCCACATGTAGCATGTGTGGATAGATTGCTATGAGATCCACCACATTATTTCATTTCCATCATGCTAAGAATATAAATAAATTGATTAGGAATTTCCTAATGGCTTAAACTTTTTTAGAAGTTGATCATCCAATCATGTTATCTCAGTCTGAATCCTGCCAATTAGATATTTAGAATAAATAAAAAATAACCCTATTTCAAATTAAGTTAGTTCAAATATTGGGCTTGGACCAGACCACTACAGTTCACCCACCCACATATAAAGAATTTAAGAATTTAAATGAATGGATTGGGTTATTTCCTTGCAGCTTAAGATTTTGAAAAATTGGTCTCCCAATCAAATCCTTGTAGTGCAATGAACTCGATCAGAAGTTAGAATGCAGAACTCATAACATCATAAATACAGTTTTAAGAAGCAAAAAGTATGCACAAACAACATTTACCATCATCCATCGTTTGAAGGTGTCATATGATCCAAACTGCAAGCCAGCATAAGGAATAATTTCAACAAGTGTAGGTGATAATCCAGCATACAATCCTCGAATACCACGAGTTTTGATGATATCAAGAAAAGCAGATCTCATGTTGGAATAAACCTACATAACATTGGAAAATTTAAGCCACTACTCCTATCCATAAAGCATTATTTTAGATGTATGTTATGAAATCTCGAATCATTTGATCTCCTTAAAAACTTCAATAAAAGAGCACACCAAGTCATGGTAATACATAAATCAATTTAAATGATTTCTATGTACACACCAAAAACTCCAAAAGTCCAAATAAGAAAATATTCATTGATTGATGATAAGCAACCACATCAAAAGTATAATATGAATTGCTTAAAGCTTAATCAAATCTCATTGCACCAAATAGATGTTAGTTGGAAGAATTATTTTAGCACCTTGATATTTCTCCAATGAGAAGTATCTAATGTGTTCAAAGTTTCTAAGAAAATAGCACGAGTTCAAGAATATAAATTTTCCTAGTTCATAGAGTGCATTAAGGATTATAGTAATAACCGGAATTTTAGCATCTGTTTTTTTTATACAAAAGGCAAAATGACTAAAAGGAAATAAAACATACCTTTGGCTCACCCTGTGATGCTAAAATGGTTCGAAGAAGATCGAATGGATATGATCCTATTGTGGCAGCAGATCCTGCTAATGCCCCACTAAAATAAGACAAATAAGGACTCAACTTCAAGTGCTCCTCTGAAAAAAAAAATCTATCAGGCAAATCACATTTACAATATTGCAGACAATGTGGATATACTTGTAACTATTCCTAAATGCTTATATGCACTTCAAATTATCAACTCATCATAATCCAAAGAACACATCAAAAAAATTGACCACCAAAGCAACAAGGGCAGAAAAATACATAATCTTAGGAAGTACAAAATTAATTATAGAATAACCAATATGGCTATAAGAATGCTTTGATTTAGTTACTCAGAATCCTATCGCATGATCAAATTTTAAGTATATGATACCAATCTACTACAGAGATGAGAAGGCTAAAAGAAAAATAAGTCAAAGCAAAGGTCATATCTGTTTTAGAAAGGGAGTAATTCAGATCAATATAAGAATCATTTTCGCCTTCAATACATATATGGAATATGGATTTACACTTAAAGGCGAGATCTCACCATTTTAAAATATCATGCCATATCGCTTACACCAACAAGGCAACGGTACAGGTACCAGCCCAGTACCACATAAATGTTGGTACCGACTGGTGTAAAGCTTGTACAGCCTAGCACCAAGCCACCAACCAGGACCAAAAAAGTGTTCCAAGTTTCCAACTTCCAATAACTCTCGAATGACTGAACTAGAAGTGTTTGTGGTGCATATAAGCCCTCAAAATCTCAAATGCTCTCAAACTCTCGTCTATTTTCTACTACCAAACTCTCATCAATTCTCTCAAATTCCTTCATTCACTCTTAAACTCTCTCATACTCTCTCAAGTCTATCATCCCATCATGGTGCCAAAAGCTTCCTCAAACGACGATGATGCATGTCATACTTCATTTTTTAAAAACTTTTAGTAGGGATCTTCAGTTTGGATCATCTTGTTGCCTAATTTTCTACTAGATAGTCGTATCGAGTTGGTTGAGGCATGGTTTTAAACCTCGTACCGTACCGGGCGGTAAGCTCGGTATATACCGGTTTTTGAAAAACCGGTATACGAGATACCCGGTATGGGTAAATACCGGGTATCTCGGTAAATACCGCCCGGTATGCCCGGTATTTATGAAATACCGGGCGGTATTTGCTATCATACCGGGCTATACCGCCCGGTATGACATTGTGTACTGTTGCAACATACCGGGTATTGGAAAATACCGATATCTCGGTAAATACCGCCCGGTATGCTCTGCTATTTAGCAAATACCGGGCGGTATTTGCTGTCATACCGGGCGATACCGCCCGGTATGATCCAACAGCTCTTAAAAAGAGCCGTTGGGTATTGTTCGATATTGTATTAGAGTTTTTCATAAATATAAGATAATCATTACATTAAAATTTATAGAGAATCATTACATTTGTATTAGGGTTTTTCATAGCGGGACCGCCAAAAACTCTGCGTAGCGCAACATAAGACGCTTAGGGCAAACCAGTCGCTACACATTCCAACATACAGTGTTGATCTTAGTCCGTCGTACTCATACATATCTTGGGGATATTCACGACTATATAAACTCCAATGTAATGATTCTCTTGTATCTATGAAAAACCCTAATACAATATCAAAACAGTACCCAACGGCTCTTTAAACATTGCATTCATGTATTTGACATTTGAATCTTAATTTTAAGTATTTCTTGATTAATGATGTGTTATTCGAGTTATTTTTAACAGCAAAATTTAAAAAAAAAAAAAAAAAAAGGGACCGGTATGCAATTTCCGTACCGGACCGTACCGTGTGTCGGTACGGTACTACCGATACCGATACCGGTCATCCACCGAGATGATGACCGGTATCGGTATTTTAAACCTTGGGTTGAGGTAATGTATTTGAAGTTTTGAACTTTTAAAAATTTGCAAGATATTTAATCTAGTTATTTGATTTTAAATTTGCAACTTATTTACAAGGTTTACATTCCATTAGGCTTGTTGGGAATGACAATAACTTGCTAGGGCCCGTTAAAAACAAACGGGGGAGCGTCTACCATACGGGATACCCAGTTAGTACAACCAACAACTGATATTGCTACCAGTAAGAGATATTAAACCATGGTTAACTTGCAACTCCTCTGTCTGCATTTGTTCTCATTTTGTAAATTATAACAAAAACATTTTGGCTGACTAAATGTCTAGTTTTAGTAAGTTTTGAAGCGCACAACCTGCTTCACCTATACTGTAAAAGTTTAAAAGGATTCCAGATATCAACCACCCTGAATTGATTAAAGCCCCTCGAACCAAGGAATTTTAGGGGTAGTAATGGGTAACCACCAAGCATATGGACAAGCAGTACCCATGAATACAGATTGGTGATGTTACCGAGAGTAACCCAATGGGCATATAGCCATTGAGCACTGTTTCTAATTTACTAAGATGCTGAGTACTTAAGGAAATCATATTAAATAACTCTAATCACCTTATTCTACCTATTATTCTCAACAGAAAACATGTATATCAGTAAATCAATTAAATAAAAGTTCACAATACTAAAACTTCCTAACACAAAAGAACCACACAAATAGTAATATAATCTTAAAAAATAATCTAAAGAACACGATCATCATCCTCATTAGGCAAAAAGATGGTATCATCACCAACACCATCACACTTGTTAAATGACAAAGTAGAAAAGAGGATAAGTTGGCATACATAATACTATTGATGCAAACCTGTATCTCAGCTTATAGAGCACTCCAAATTCTAGGTTATATGGTTAACACGGATTTGTGAATCTACTAAACAACACTATGATTACCTCCAACCATGCTCATCATATTAAAAACTAAGATATTTAAATGGTAATAAAAATTCTACAAAAGAAATGAAGAAAAATAAATTAGACAAGTGTGCAATTTATGTAAGAACAAAAACAGATCCGAGTATATGTAAAGTCTATACATGTTTTTGTGTAAACAACAAATCAAGAATCTTAAAATGTAGAATCACAACCATTCAAAAAAAGTGCATACCTGTCTTTGTTGAACCTGCTGCAAGAGTTTTCAATTTGTGCAGAGTTGCAAATTGTATAGCAGTATAAGGCATGTACAATAATAGAGCTGGAACATTCCCTCTCCAAAAACCCTGTTTCATGAGACTGTGTTAATCAAACAAGATCACCATCACAATAAATCTTTAAAAAAAACAAACATCTGTTATATTATAGAATGTTTCCATTTAGGGTTAATTGCTTAAAAGGCCCAATTTTAGGGTAATTTTCATTTTTAATCCACACCTTTTAAAAGGTAACAAGCACCAACCAACCTTTCACAAGTGTCTCAAATCTGGCATGGATCAAGTGACCATCCAAAATGACAAAAAATATTTGTTCTGTAGTGAACTGAGTGTTTTGAAAAGGCACTCGGGCACCCGCCTCGGGCACTGGGGCGCCACCATGTGAGGCTCCTTTACTGAGGCACTTGCCTTTGCCCTCAGGCGTTGAAGCGCTGAGGCCTCTTCTAAAGACGAATTTTTCTTGATTTTTTTTGTTTTTTCATGAATTTAAACTTAAACAAAAATATAAATATAGAAATATAGACTGCAACCGACCCGATATCCCTCAGTCAAGGAATGGTTGGTTGGAGAGATGAGAGATAATAATGAAAATGCGGAAGGTGACTTGGTTTTTGATGATAATGATCTTAACCTGGGGTGGTGTTGCAAAGGCATCAAGAACTGGTGAACCAGAGTATACACAAGAAGTAATAATGGGAACTCAAAGTCAAGCTCCATGCCTGGTTCTTCTCGAATTGTTGATGTTGACGAGGAAGAAGCTGCTTCAGAGGATACCGAGGAAGAGTATAAGTCTAGTGATGGGGGAGGAGGACGAGGATGATCTAGATGATGATATGGATGATATTGATGAGGATTAGTCTTTAGATATGACTAATTTTAGGTTTACCTTTAGAGCTTTGATGGCTAGCCGGCTAGGAACTAATCAGTATAAATTAGGCATTATGATGAACTAATTTAATTCGCATTTTAAATTTTTTCTTTATCTAATATATGCATTGCATGACATTCTTAATTTGCTTTATTTATTCATTATGATTTGATTTATTTAGATGAATTTTCAAGTATATAAAATTATAAATTATATTTATTTTATGGGCGCTTGACTTCGCTCGGGCAAGCGCCTTTCGTGGCACCTGCGCCTCGGGCATTTGAGGGCCTTGGCGCCTTAAGGGCGCCTTTGCCTTTTTAAAACACTAGATGAACCTAGGGGCTAAGTGTAGCCATGGTGTATGTTGTTTGCAGATGTCATTGTATTAGTTGATGAGACCATGATTTAAAATACCGGTACCGATCTCGGCCAGTGATCGGTACGAAAAAAGCATACCGGCCAATTTTTTTTTTTTTTTTTTTTTTGCTGTTAAAAATAACTTCAATAACACATAATTGATCAAGAAATAATTAAATTTAAGATTCAAATGTTAAATACATTAATACAATATTTTAAATCTAGCCCCAAACGGCTATATGCCACTGTAGCAACAACTCTTTTTAAGAGCTGTTACGTCATACCGGGCAATACCGCCCGATATGATATCAAATACCGTCCGGTATGGGCGGTATTTGATAAATACCGCTCATACCGAGCGGTCTTTACCGAGATACCTGGTATCGCCCAATAGCGAGTATCTCATATACCGGTTTTTCAAGAAACCGGTAAATACCGACCGTACCGGGCAGTACGGTACAGTATTTGAAACCATGGATGAGACGAAGCAAGACGGAATATATGCATCGTAATTTTGTCTAAGTAATAGGGATGGAGGGAAAGTGAGTTTGGTGGCGTAGTAGTGTCTTAGTATAGCCATTTATATATCTAGGCTCCATTTTCCAAAATGATGGGATGTTAAATGAAGATGTAACCTATAGAATTGTTGAAATGGAGAAAGTGCCGCCGGAGTGATATGTGACAAGAAGATACCTAACAAAGTAAAGGGAAAGTTAAGTTTTATAGAACATTGGTTAGCCCAACCATGTTATACGGGAGCGAAGTTGGCAACTAAAGTTCAACATATACACAAGTTGAGTGTGGCACAAATGCGAATGTTAAGATGAATGAGTGGTCATACAAGATTGGACAAGATTAGAAATAAATACACCTAAAAGGTCTACGTAGCACATATTGCAACAAATTAAGATAAGGTTTTGGATACATGCTACGAAGGCCTCCAAGTGCCTCGGTTCGAAAATGTGATAATTTAGTAGTAGAAGGTAGGAGAAACAGTAGAGGTAGGCCTAGGATCACGTGGAAAAAAATAGTGTCTAAGATCAATAATTACTAGATATTGAGGCGGATCTAGCTTGGACAAAGGGATTTGGAGATAGAGAATCCACATAACCAAGCTCATCTAGTATGGGATTAAGGCTTAATTGTTATTGTTGTTGTTGTGAACCTAGAGGCTACAGTCCCCCTTAGAACCCAAAAGGAGGTTTGGCCAAGGCTACAGAGCAGCACAACAAGAGAGAACCAGAAACAATGATTTTTGTAGCTAATAAGTATTATTTATTGATGCATTTTTCTATTGTTCTATGTATAATTATTGATATACCCAACAACTCATCCTTGAGAATTGAGATAACAATCTAGCAAAAAGCTGCAATTATGATCATATGCCACTGTACATGATGAAGGAACTGGATATGATGAACTGATACCAAAATGATGTTTTCATTTTAAAGCCAATATTCCTCTACTGGAGGAACCAATGGATATTTGTTTCATTTGCTATCTACTTGCAATTTAAAGATTCAGAATATTTCAAATTGCAAACTGGCACTAGATATTCTCAGTCACAAGTGGTGCTTAGGTGCACAGCTAAAGGTCTCTAAGTGGCACTTATAAATAGAAATCTCCACCTTGACGCCCACTCATACCAAGTTGATGTCCTCAATAAACCAGTTCATTACACCACTTTAAGCATCAGTACCCAAACCACGTTTGAGAAGTTCAAGCAAATTTGTCATACTAGTAATACTCTATCTGCACTCTGCAGAAATCTTTGTTAATTTGCTGTTTATGGTGTAGGTTCTCTGTTTTGAACATTAACTAATTCTATTTCTAAAACAGTGTTCTTAGTCCAGGTGACTGATTAATAAAGTCTCTTCTTCTAAAAAACTTTAGAATCAAACTTTACAATTCTCCATAGGTTAATGGGTACTGGGCACTAGTAGTGCTATCTGTAACCAATCATAAAAACTTTATCCTTTGACTAAAGGGGCTATGGTCCCTCATAGGCCCTATAAGGGGTTTGGTAAAGGCTAGAGACTAGAGACAGCCACGCAGAAATGCAATAGGATACCAGAGACGGCAATTTTGTAAGCAATTGAATACTATCTTCAGAAAACTATCAGTGTATTTTTGGATTACTGGATTAATCTTTCATATCGTATTTAGGTGAAGTTATTGGCTGCAAATGGCCTTTGTATGTTACATGATTATAAAATCCTAAGGCTCATCTTGGTGTTGCTATCTCTTCTATACATACTACATAGGGTAAGTATAATTTATTAGTAATGTTAGTTGTTAAACGTTGAGACTTCTTCTCCTCCTGAAATCAGAAAGGTGTCAGTTCGGTGGCATTGTTCCTAAATCTTAACATCTCATAACTATTATTACAGTCGAGTAAGATCTAACATTAATTTAAATATTATATTCACCCCTATCCAAATTTTCAATTCAAACAGAGACCCATCCAACATAGATCAAATTAGTTCTACACCCAAAATTAAACCAAAAATTGACATAGGTATACACAAAAACCAATAAAACCAAACTAAATTTATTTGACCCTAGACCATAGTATATATCACTCAAGTCAATGGTAGCCACAAGATAACTTTGAATAATATCTTACAATTACTTTTGTGGCCAGTATGGCATGGTAATTTGTACTGTCAGTATGCAACCATGGTATTGGTCACTGGTCAGACCATTTGTTAAAATCACATCATATACAAACCTGAATTTGAATAATTGCTTTCAAGCATTCATTTAAACATTCAAACTTGTGAGTTTATGTATAATTATGAGCTGTATATTTATTCTCCAAAGGGAAGATGAAGAAACAAGAGAAGGTTCAAATTAGACACATCCTCCTCCCACCATTTCAATGATCTCTGCAAAAATTGAGCTTCTTCAAAAATCAATCACATGCTTTCGAAGAACTAAGTAACCAACCTCTCCTCACATTCTGTACCACTCTCTGTCTAAACAAGTCAATAACCTGAATCAAATAGCAGCAGTAAATCTGGAGATATGGAAATATGAGATATTTTTTGCTGCATGATTAAAATCAGACCTTAGGTATTTTACAAAGCTCAGTGTAAAGTCCCTGTAAACTTTGAAGCATAAGTTAAAGCCGAGTAGCCCTTAAAGTAATTTAACTCTTGTTACAACAACCTCATATCCCACCTTAAATCTCCAAAATTTCCTTTGACATTCCAATTCCAAGCATTATGGACTAGAACAGGCATCATCTTTTGAGTAATAATTCATAAGCATTACTTGTATCTTTTGCTTGATAGTCCAAATTAACCCAAATTTATTTGAAAACTTTGGACACTCGACAGAGCTTTCCTAAATGTTTGAGTCTCAAAAGTTGAGCATATTGTAGAAAATATCCTAATTATATATAAAGAAATAAAGGAAGTTCTAACAATCAGAGACAATGCATGACTACTCCAAGGGTAAAACTAACATTATCTGCCAAGTGCCAACATATCTAGCATTTGAGACCTTCATAAATTATAACTTTTCACATCTATGGATCCAGTTTTAACAATAAGCAACTGAGTGAACAATTGTATATATTTTTTTTTCTCCTCTCCCTATGTCTGTAACCATATTTGTAAGCCATAATCATTACACCAAAGGACCAGATGGTAAATACTCTAGTCAAACTTTAGAATTGCTCTAAGGCCAATTAATTTATTATAAAAATTTCTAATCAAATTTTAGGTTAGGCCCTAAAGGAGGAAAGGTAATAGTAGTAAAGGAAATATCTGAATATCAGAATAGTTCATACCCGCAAACCTTCCTCTCGGTAGATGTCTTTAGTAGCTTGCAAAATTCCAGTATATTTTGGAGATCCATACAAGTCCCTCCGGCGTAGAGCCCATGAAGATGTTGGCTCTATTTGGACCTAAATTGTCCAACAAACCAAATTTGTTGGTTATTCTGACATGTGAAACAAAAAAGGAAATAGCCTTATATAATTAAGTGAAGAAGACGAAAACATCATTTAAAATAATTAAATGTTTTAAATTCAAACAAATTAGCGTTATTCATTCTCCAAGAGAGAGCAATACTACCATGCATAACCATTCTACTACAACTATCTAACTATCTAAGGGAAAGTTAGCAATGAATGTTGTTACAACCTGCCCAATTTGGTAACTGGCCCATTAACTTCATAGGCCTAAACCACTGTGAAAGTTTACTATGAGTTGAACATTCCTGGATAAACTTATCCAGGAGAAATGAAAAACAAAGGGCAATACCCATAAGTAAGCAAGACTAGATTCTTTTTTCTTTCTAGTTCACCCATGCATCTCTCCAAACCAAACAATGTCCTCATGTTTCCTAAACATCTAATGTGTTAGCATTAAACACGAATCATATAATTAGGAAAAGGCACAAGGATCTCTAAATAAGTCTGTCAAACAAGAATTTCAATTATCGTGATTGATGATGAAACCATGAATTGCTAAGATACAGCTACAATGTGAAGATTGACATGCAACTACTATAGAAGTTAAAAAAACATCATCTGATCAAGCAGTCCATATGTGTTAAGGGCCACAACTTAATCTCAACCATTCGAGTGAAATTAGGATTGCTTCTCCAAATAGTAGCCCATGAATTCGTTACATGTGGTTTTCCATTAGTAATGCACCTTATACAAAAATTCAAATATTAAAGCAAAATAACACTATCAATCTCAATGCATTCGAATACAACAGGGCACCAAACAAGCTGCCAAACCAACTAAATAACCTCTCTGTTTTTGCAAGAACTTGTACTATCAAACTTCTGCCCTCTACCGCAGTGGCTAGGACCTACATTACAACAATTATATACATTGGAAGTTGGAACCAAGGCCAGTTTACGCTAATTCTTCCAAATAACTGAAAGCATATGAACAAAAGCATACACATAACACAATAACCTAACTTAGGAAGCAAACAATCGAAACATAAATCCAGAGAGCCAAATACGAACCTGGAACCTAATCTTGATGACATCCAACGGCGACGTCACTGTCCGTGAGATCCCACCGGAGATGGCACCAGCCAAAGAATCGATCAGCGCTCGCTTCAGCTGCCCAGGCTCCTCCATACACAGCGACACCCCAATCCCCGGAGAAAAAAAGAAGCCCCCGTGGACCGTGGATGCCGAATCGGAAGGCAGCGAAGGCAGAAAGGACTTGCCCGACCCAGAGAGCTAGGGTTTGACGGGATCGACCTCGAACATTGACCGGAAGAAGAAAAGGGGAGGAGTCGAATTGGAGGGCGCGCGCGATGACCGATAAGATACGGGGCGTCGGCGTCCCTGAAAAGTGAAAGGAAATGATGTAGTCTTTTCTGAATTCGTTTCTAACTCCGCATTATTACCAGATAAATGCGGTTCAGCGGCAGTGAAGCGGTGAAAGGTTTGATGCTGACGCGGAACCGTTGGGTATCCCGTGTCCGTTCGAGCAACTCTAACGTCTTCGTCTTTGTAGGATGGGCCGGTATATTGTGCAAAATTATTAAAAATTGTCCGTATTAAAAATATTTATTATTATTGAAAATATATTTATAGATGGATCAATTGTCCGTATTAAAAATATTGATTATTGAAAAGAACTTCACAATGTTCGATAAATTCGAAAGTAACCTAGAATTTAGAATACAGTCATTTTCCCAATGAGGAATAAGAATTCTGTTTATTTTCAAAAATAGAATAAGAAATCATTCTAAAATCGAATTGAATTTAAAATACATTTACAATACCCTCCACTCTCGTAATATACATTTCGTTAACCGTGTTAACCACATTAACCCATTTTATAACAGGTTAACACCCCTCATCTAATTTTAATCTTATTTCATGTCTCATATTAAACTCTTCAAACAATTTTAGTAAAAACATTTAACTATTTAAATAAGTCATTTAAGTTTGAAACTACATCATAAAATCATTAAAAAAAATTATATATCTACACTTTGATTAATGAAAATATGTGTACTAAACAAAATTATTTGAACATGAAATTGCTTAAATTGGTCATTTAAGATTTGAAATGCATCATAAAATTATTAAAAATTACATAAATTCTAATTTATTGAATGAAATTGATGAGGTTCATAAATTGAATCAGTGAAAATGAGTCTTAGGATAAAATTGTTGAAACCATTTCAATAGTTTTAATGAAATGCTTTAGATAGGTCATTTGAGTTTGGAAATGCATTATAAAATTAATTACCAAAAAAATTTATAAAAGTTCTAATTTATTGAATCAAATGAGGTCCACAATTTAGATTTTTATAAATAATTTATAATTCACCGAAACTGTTTAAATGGTTTAAATAATTTTATTCTAAGACTTGTACGCATCTCATTTTTACTTGTCCAAGTTGTGGACCTCGTTCCATTCAACAAATTAGAATTTATGTGTGTTTTTTGTAATTTTATGATGCATTTTTAATTTTAAGTAGTCTATTTAAATAATTTGAGTACCCAGCCTAAACTTTTATCGCGTTCAAGTCAACTATGGTTTTAATTTGTTCGTGTCTAGCTGGGTCGGGCGGTCAAGTTTTTTTTTCAAAAGAGCTAGTTATGTTTTTCAAAAGGGCGGTCAAGTTTACCTTCTCAAAAGAAAACATAAGCTATTTTTTTCAAATTCCCTTTCCAGAATCATCAGAGAAAGGGCTGTTAATTGAGAATGAGATTAATATCCATCGTTGAAACGCGCGCATCTATATCAATATATCTGTTCAAATCTAATTAAACAACGTTGTAGTATTTATGTTGAAATATATATATATACCCTCTTGAGTACGCATGCAAACTAGTCTTACACGTTGAATCAACTTCTCAGGTTTCACCAAATTAATGGAAATAATTTCCATGTTTCATCTCATTCCAGGAACAAACTCAAAAGACTGTAATCAGATATCATGTTCTAACTTCCTGGTCCAAGTCCTTAATTGGTAAAAGAAATGGAATACTGCAAGATGCAGTCTGCAACACATGAAAGTATGAAACTGATCGATATATAAACCCCTTCCATCTCCCATCTTCTCCACCATTAATTCCAAGTGCTAAATATATAATAGACAAAGAGTATAATATTATACATAAGATCTCATATGATCTTGCCGAAGATGGGTGCAAGAAGAAGTGTGCAGATGTTGGCAGCGGTACTGGTGGTGGTGTTGATGGCGAGCTCAGTCTCGCCTGCAGTGGGGAGGCCATTAATGGAGGGGCAACAATGGCAGATGGAGAACCTGGACAAGGGTCTTGCGCCGCCCATGGAGCATTCGGGGTGCACGAATGACCCCAACAACCACAGCGGCAAATGTCCGAATAATTGACGACGTCGATCATCAAATGTAGAATATGTTGAGGATATATGCATGCTTGACTACCGCTAAAATTAATCTATTAATTTATAGCTTGATGTATTAATTTGTTCTAAATTAAGTTCTTAATTAATAAGTACTCTATGCAGTTGTATTGTTCCTTATCATTTTGTGTTGTAATAATTTTATTGATTATTTGGAATAAATTAAGATCAACAATTAATTAATTACTATTACACTACAAAAAAAAATAGCTTTTTGCGACGGCGCGGGATGCGATCGCAGATGCGACGGGTCTACGATCGCCGTCCATCGGGGTCACGGACTGGCTAGGTTTGCGACCGCCTTGAGTGCCATCGCAAAATAGCGACGGCACTGCAACCGCCTAGATTGTCGTCGCAATATGGCGACGGTTTGGCGACCATTTGCAACCGTCATGTTACGACCGAATGCCGTCGCAAAATGTTATTAAATTCACCGGCCAATCCTCTTTTTTTCACTTCCCCTGCTTGCACGATCAACCCCAGCCTAGCTCTCACTCGTTCTCTCGATCTCTGTCGTCACACGCCGACCGTCGCACCCTGCACACTGATCGCCGCCTGCTGTTCGTTGGTCGTCGCCCACTGCTCGTCGCCCGCCACTTGCTGCTCGTCGGCCACTGCAAGCAGGCCACTCGTCGAACCCTAGCCAACGGTACTCTCTCTCTCTCTCTCTCTCTCTCTCTCTCTCTCTCTCTCTCTCTCTCTCTCTCTCTCTCTCTCTCTCTCTCTCTCTCTCTCTCTCTCTCATATCCGACGGGATCTTTTTCAATTGCTTGGTTTGGTTAGATAAATAACTATTTTGTGATTGGTTTGGTTTGATTTTTCAAGAAAAGAGTTTCGAAATGCCAATTACCAAAATGGAACTCAGAATTCTTTTCCCTGGTTCTGAATTTTAGGAGTTTCCGCATAGATGTTATGTTTCTGTTTATCTCTATGTAGAGTAACTAAAAATTATTCTCCACCCTTCCATGGTTTCTAGACTATTTTTCTTCTTTTTTATCTCTGGATTTAATTTGTATGAGGTTAGTTTCTAAACATTGTCATGTGAAGTGTTTGATCCAAAGAAGCCTGCAGCATCAACCACACCAGATGTATTTGAGTGGAATCTCATTATCTTCAATTCTAGGTTCACTTTATCATCAGTTAAATGTAATGACCAGTTATAGATGATTAATGAATTTAAGCATATCTAATTTAATCAGAAAGCTGGTATAAATATTGCTTTGCTTTGCCATCACTGTCCTACAAGCTAGGATGCATAGATTAGGGCAGTAGTAAGATCCCTTGGAGTTGGAATTAACGTCTCTCCAGTGAGCATGTGAATGCCTTGATCGAGTCATCTGAAATGAGAGCCACATGGTTGAGATTTGGAGCTACCCCCAAACAGTGGCAAATGCCCATCTCCATACAAAGCATTGTCCCTGGTAGGCTACCCATGTTTTCCATCACTATCTTATCTTCCAATATATACCTGGAGTAGTGGAGTATATACAATATATACCTGCAATAAACTGGGTGAATGGTCCAGAAAGGAGAGTTGAGGAAGGTAAGATTGGAAATGAGGATGTTATTTGAGTTTACCAACTCAAGAAGGTGACCTCTTGTGTGCTCGAGTGTTCCATTCCACCAGGGGCAAAGCTAGAAAATTATTTCAGGAGGGGCAAAATATAAAATCGCATATCACAAAGGCAATTATATGATAAAAAAATATTTTTAGGGGGGATAAATATATCTAAATACTAATACATATAATATCCCCCCCCCCCCCTCCCCCCCCCCCCCCCCCCCCCCGACATCATACTGGATCTGTATTCCACCATAGTTCAAACCCTTCCTTGCCCATCTATGCTCCCATTCTCCCCTGCAAGCAATGTTGATAAACAAGTGATGATATTCTATGCTTCCTTTTCTCACGGAATGATGATATTCTAATATTTGAATTAGAGAATCTATTTACTGACCAACAATATTTGTAGTTTTTCGGATGCTTACTGAATATTTCCGTTTGGTAGAAGAGTACTCACTGAGTCACTGAACACTTCTTTTGGATAGGAAAATATTTGCTACAGTTTTCTATGCTCCCCACATAGATCAAAAGGATTTAAACTATCAACAAAGATATAATGTATGTTTAACTTTGATGTATCCATATTTGAAAGTAGCACTATTCATGATGCAGTATACAGGTACTACCCTATTAACGAATAGTTGTTTATACTATGGCTGAATTGATATTAATATTTCAACCAATGGCATTAATATTACAACCTTGTGCTAAATCAACTTGTGGCTGATTTGTAACTTATCTCTCTTGGATTATTTCTTATCTCATGCTTTATTTATGTTGCTTCGGGACCTTCCACGCCCGCCGCAGTGCCGCCGCCGCCACCACTACCACAACCACGGGCCCCGAAGGCTCGAGGACGTCATAGGCCTCGTGGGCTGAATCGGGAGGCTCGTGCACCTTCATCGATCGACCAGCGTCAGCGGATATCGCTGCACGGTCTAAAGTAAGTATCAAAGTTTATTTTTTATAATTATTAATTAATTAATTTCTATTTATGTTGTTATACTTGAGTTGTAGATTCGAGCAGGACGAAATTGCTCGCAACATCACCTCTATTATCAAGAAGTTCTTTCGGGAGCCGTAGCGTTCATGGACCCACGTGTCGCAGCATAATCGAGATCCATTATGGTCCGAGTTCGATGTACGTAGTTTATTCATTATGATCCAACTTGGGTTTACTAAGAGCCATTTTTCTTGCTTTAAGTTTTAGTAGTTAATCCATACCGGAGCTTCATTGTTCTCAACTGTTCACTTTTATTTGCAAAGTTTCAGGTAAGTACGTAACTATTGCTTTGATCTATTACATCATATTTTTAATTTTGATATACTATCATTCCTTTTCTCCTACAACTATTTAAGCAACTTGTCCGCGCTCCATGTATTCCTATAAGGCAACCATTAGATTGGTCAGGTTGAGAATACTCTTTTTCTCTGCAACATATGACCTACATAGTGCCAAATGTTCTATTACAGCAATTATGATGCCATATCTTTCTTTTGATTAATAATTTAATATTAGTAGCAACTTCTGGATGGAGGTCGACGTATGAGATCTGTTATGCGATATTTGGGCGTCGGAGGGACGGCGCAGCAGAATCGGATGACGCTGGTCGAAGGATTCATCGCCCGACATACCGATGGGTTCATCCCTTTTATCAGCCACGAGCGTCGATTGGTAAGTAATTTAGTAACTATTTTTATTATTCATTTATTATTATAGAAAAATTAATTATATTTATTTTATTGTAAAGGACGCTAGATGAGCATGGGATGCTCATCCCTGCTAATCCTCTAAGGGTCTTCGAGGAGACACATAAATACCAGCGTGGTCCTCACCGGGGTGAGTTCATCAGCAGGAGGCCGAAGACAGTACTGGTAAGATAATATTTTTTTTTTAAAATATCTTATTCTATTATGTATAATTAATTTAATTAATTAATTTACTTTTATTTAAAGGTCACGTATAGTGAGTTGGTGACCCAACGGGGAGGTGATCCTGCGCAGCATCAGCTTGAAGCTAACGCATGGATGCATGTGGCAGGCGTCAGCCATGGCCTTGTATATGACATTGGCACAATGACCCACGCACGGGCGTTGTTGCAACCACATGGTGCAGGGTCATCTGCTTTCACCTCCTCCGTCGATGGTCCATCAACATCACGTGCGGATCAAGACCGATTAGCGATCGTCGAGACTGCTCAAGCACGCCTTAGCACCAACATGGTTGCTAAGAGAGATATATACTATGACACAGATGGCTCAGCATATGACGCATATGGCTCAGCATATGATGCAGATGATCCAGTACTTGACACATATATCTTCTCTCATACCTGGTGCTTCAGCTCCTCCACCTCCCCCATCATTTGGTGCGATGACATCAGCATCGAATCCATCATCATCATCGATGTCGACTGATGTGCTCCCCACGCAGCCCCTCTCCCCGTTGCCTGATGCGCCTGATCATTGATGTACTTTTTTGATATAATGCAAACATTATTGTTTTGATACGATGTAAATAATATTTTGATATCTATATATTATAATATGTTGTCTTTTGTCTGTATTTTAATTAAATATTAGAGCAGGAATTAATATATTTTTAATTTTTAAAAAATATATACTTGTCTGCGACGATTTTGCGACCGTCACGGTCGTCGCAGATGCTCACCACATGGTCGCGTGAAATGGTCGCAAAAAACTGTACGACGGCCATTGCGACCGACAAATGTGGTAGCAATATCGGTCACAAAAAACTATGTGACGACTTTGCGACGCTAGCTTGCGATCGCAATATATGCATCTTTGGCGACGATGACGTGGCGGTCGCGTAGAATCTACGACAAGACTATCCGCGATGGACTATTTGTGATAGCTTATGTCGTCGTAATTTCTCTTTTGCAACCGTGTTAGCCGTCGCAGATGACGAAGTTTTTAGTAGTGTTACCCACTACAGTAAATTAAATATATATCGACGGATTAAAACCAACTTTAGTTACTAGGGTCGATTTTAATCAAAAAAATAAGCTTAAATTATCAGGTTCTTTTTTTCCTAAAAAAATTTTTTTTTTCCCTTCACACTTCCCATTTTCTTCTTTGCGCCTTTCAACTTCCTTCTGCCTCCTTGGTTTTTGTTTTTCATTTTTTTTTCACTTGAAACCGACGCATGGAGACGCGTCAATTTCTAAATTTTTTCCTTATACATTTTTTATTCTTAAATTGGTGCTTAAATATGTGTATAGAGTATAGACTCCAAAAAAGTGTCGATTTCTCTAATAATAAGCGTTGGCATTATATTAATTTCCTAAAAGAGTACTTCTTAATAAAATGTAAGGTTTTGTTTGATTTTAGGTTTTGTATTTTAAGCATAACATGAGACTCTTTAAATATACTTGCTTGCTACCGAAGGCTGTAGCTCGCCGAGAGAACAACGAGTACTCATGGTAGCATCTTGATAGAGCCGATGCAGAAGCCGCCATCGTGAAAGTAAAAGAGCAAGGGAAGTATATTGTTCTTGACTTTTTGGCCTTGGAGATGACCATGTCGAACGCCTCTTCGTCGTGGTTGATGTCCCATACACATGGACTTCCTAGCCTGTTACGACCCACTTGATGGGATAACTAATGCATCAACTTCATAGACCAACCTGTTAGCCTAATTAAAATACTTAAGCTGAAGTTGATGGTAGCACACCTATCAAGCCTTATAAGCCAACACCACATCCAACATACTCCCGATGTGGGACTAAAGCGGGGTATTACAATTAATCTCCCCCACTTATGTCTTAACGTCCTCGTCAAGATCCAACTCGAGTCTGACACTTTGTCAAGAATCACACCCAAGTCGGCGGCATGTGAGGCCTAACCTAGAACGTAGCGGCTCCACCCATCACTTGGGTAGCCCTTTCTCACATAGACTCCCTCACCATGCCTAGGACTAGGTCTTGCTCTGATACCATTTGTTACAACCCACTTTATGGGATAACTAATGCATCAACTTCATAGACCAACCTATTAGTCTAATTAAAATGCTTAAGCTGAAGTTGATGGTAGCACACTCATCAAGACTTATAAGCCAACACCACATCCAACATACTCCCGATGTGGGACTAAACTGGGGTATTATATAGCCCAAAGTAGGATGATTTGTGGCGAGTTCATCATGCCAGAGTTAATGATGACTTCAAGGATTCATATCTGCTCCAGATTTGAGTTGAAGATGGAATATTCCACCGCGCATGTATAAAGATCGCTTAAGCAAGGTGTGCTTGAGCGAAAGCTCCATAAAGAGGAAATATGTTTGAGAAATGATCAATATATTTTTCAAAACACAATTCATTATATTATGTATGAAAATCAAAAATATTATATGTGTGTGTAATTGTTCTCGACGAGCTTTATGCGTTGATAACATTGCATAATAATCTCATTGTCAGTTGTATTGAAATATATCTCTCTTAACGAATGTGTGTTGGAGGACAGGCTACGCGCGGGATCGTGATCGTGTGTGGGCAAGGGACGTAGTTGTGTGTGTGTGATCAAGTGGGGGCGGCATTGGTGCAAGGATAAAAATGTTTGACAGTGTGAGCATAATGTTTGACCGCAAATAGAGAAAATAGAGATTATTGTAGAGGAGAAAGAGGTTATCGCGGGTGAGAGTGAAGTTGTTGCGAGCAAAAGGAAAGCTATTACAAGATAGAGGAAGAGTGAGGTTGTCGCGAGTGAGAGACTGTTGCAAGTAGGGGTGAGCTTGGGTCGGGTCGGGTTTTGAATAACCTAAACCCGAATAAGGAGGCTCCTACACCACCCAACCCTACCTGAATAAAATTTCGGGGCCCGACCCAATTAACCCGAATAATTCAAATTTTCTTTTAAAAAATAAAAAAAAAAATCAAAATTCATAATTATAAAAGGCAAGATTTCTGAAATTGTGAAAAAAAAATATAAATGATTTTAGAAATATGTATCTTCTAATATAAAAATGGTTTTTGAGCTCAATACCTCTTCATTTTGATTACAAATCTTCTAACCACTAAAACAAAAGTATCTTTTGTAGCTATATTATACATAATATGTATATGTAAGTATATTTCGGGTTGGATCGGGTATATGAAGGTTTTCACCCAACCCGACCCGATTCGGAAAAAGGGTATGAAATTCCCAAAGTTCAGACCCAATTCAACTCGACCCGACTTACATGAATAATCCGACCCGAATTGAATTTTCAGATCGGTTTTTTTGGATTATTCGGGTCAGTTCGAGTTTTGCCACCACTAGTTGCAAGAGTCTCGAGCGAAGATGAAGGCTACGTACTATGATCGAGAGGAAAATAGGAAGTTCTATCATTTGCATACTCTTAATTAGACTTGCGGACTTTTTAAGGCTACAATCCAATTTGCAATTTGCAACTGCAACTTGTAAATGATTTAGTTGTAACTAATCAAATAATTTAATTTATCACATGTTGCATATATAAATATTGAAAGCCTGTTTGCATGTAATCAAACAGTCTATATATATATGATTTAATGATATCATGGAAGCAAGCGTAAATAAATTATTACAAAAATATTAAAATCTTATAATAATCAGGATGAACAAACTTAAGCCCACCAAAAGTAGAATAGACTCCAACTCAATAGGGTGACATATACATTTCGATGCAGAAGAAAAACATTTTTTAATCATGCACTCAAGATGATCAATGAAATCATATATGGGCATGTGGCATATATATATGTATATATACATATTGGTTCTATGGGAAAATTAAGGAACGCCTATAAATGAAGAGAAGACAAACTAATGAAGAGTACACACTACACAGTACGCATACAAAACGTGCATCATATTATTTCTAAAGACGCGCCATTAGAGTCCAGTCATACTTTCAACACAATACACACATGCAGTACGTACTCAAATTCAAATGTCAAACAATGGAAAAACACACAGCAATTTCCGAGACAACATCTCAACTTAGGAGACGGGGAACTGATTCCACCTTCAAATTCCAAGCTCATATATGGTAAAAGAGTTGGAACAGACTCGCTATAAGTTCACATATTTAAACCCATCCAAAGGCGCTCACATCGCATAACACAATTAATTAAGCTGTCTAGCTATTACAAGTAATTAGCAAGCTCGATCGAAGAGATGACGAGCGCAAGGAGAGAAGCGGCAGGAAAGATGACGATGACGACGATGGTGAGCGTGCTGCTTGTTGTGCTTCTAATGACGAGCTCGTGCTCTCTTTCCATGGCGAGGCCATTGGGAGAAGAAAAGTGGCAGCGAGAGGGTACTGGGGTTCTGGCCTTGGAAGCGCTCGACAAAGGCCCCACGCCGTCGATGGAGCCTTCCGGTTGCACCAACACCAACAAACCGGGCGGTGTCTGCCCGCCGCCGTAGCTACGTAGACGATGACAACGTCGTCTACTCATGCCTTCTGCTTGATGAAGTTCTTATATTTTTTACACTTTACAATAATTGTGTTCTTTTATTTCTTTCAAATGAAATTTAATAATGGCTGTTTGTACCTTACTTGGAAATGAAATTTAATTTTTATCTTATATATCCCATAAAAATATCACCACAATTAGTATATTTTAAAATGAAAATTACATTGACCTAATTAAATGGTATATAAGTATTAAAAAAATAAAATTATATAATTATGTACACATTAGCTTAAACTAAATGAATGGGTTCGGAGTAGGAGCTTTCATTGGGTCGGGTGGACCCAATAAACCCAAGAATTTGACCCAACCGGTTGAACTAATCACTATAGATCGCGTTGGGTAATCGGGTCAGATCGGGTTTAATTTAATCAAATCCCACCATAATCGGATCGGGTCTTGGATTTTAATATTTGGAACCCGATGATCCGAGACCCGATCGACTCGATAACCCGATAATTTTATATTTTTTAAAAAATATATTAAAAAAATTGTCTTGAGACTCCATATGTCTCGAGAAGACGCGGGACATGTACCCTATATCGAGAACGAATTTTATTTTTTAAATATATATACATTCATTTTTGTTAAACGTGTAAACATGACTATTTGACCAGACTCGATCTAGTCGAGTCGGATTCGAAGGTAAAAAAAATATGAACTCAACCCATTTTACCAGACGTACAAAGACATGAAAATGTGCATAAAACACTAAACACGAGCTATTTTTGGTCGGCCTATTAATGGGATAAAACTCTTCCAATCGTAGTTTCCTCCGTTTGCAGGACTCGAATTTAACATCTTACTTAAGCAAAATAAGTGTCGCACTTGTACCAATCACGGTTCATGAAGATAAACTATTCTGCTTTATATTTGTTATACTTCCAATTTTAATTCTTAAAAATTATAATATCATTTAACTCCAACTATGACTCGTTTCACTCTCTTGAATTTTTCAATAATAAATGTCACCATGTCATCATTACATCATCATAGATTAAAGACGTGAAATGTTCTATATTTTCAATCAAATATTTTATTAATTTAAGGGTTATAATAAGTAATAAAAAATAGAGGAGGCGAGAGATTAATTTATATGATCTTAAATATAAGAATTTGAAAAATAATTGATGCTGAAGAAGTCATTGTTGAAATATTGAAATTTAATACAATTAAAAAAGAGAAAAAAAAATGTTTCGCGGGCATGCCATTTAATTAGATATAGTTGTGTCCATTATTTGATTCAATTTACTTCAAAAATATATATTTAAAAAATATGAGGATTATTTTAAATGAAGACAAACAAATTAACTAGCTAAAAGTCATTTATAAACAAAAAGAATTTGAAAATAAGTGTCACAAGTAACTTTCTTATTTTTGAAACTATAAGCTTAAATGAGACGATTTCTACGTTTCAAGTGTCTTCAAATGATTATGCATCGTTTAAACGCTTGTATAGAGTGAAAGTTTGCATCATAAAAAGTATTATGTATGATGCTACAAAAGTTTTCATATACAAAATTTTATATTTGTTAAAAAAATACATATTAAAGAAATGGACAAAATATTATGAAGATGCGTGTTGAATCAAATGTGCAACATCCAACACTAGCGAGAAAGAAAAAATAAAATTTTTGTATGGGTGTATATGTCAAAAGGCTTTCACATCGATTGTTAAAAGTGCAAATTGTAGAACTACACTTATATTTTTACAAGACTTTTGATAAATTACAAAATAAGTCCAAAATTTTTTACAAAATTTTATAATTGAATATTTTAAAAATGAGGTAATTCATTGGTCCGGCACAAAAATTATTGGTAACATTACAATTAAGCTAGCCAAAGAATAATTAGGATAAAAAAATATTACTATTTTTAAGTGTGACTTCGTTTACTAAATAATTAATATTGTGGACCAATAGAACAATTTTGGTCCATCATTTTCATGTATGGTCGGTGTTCATAAAATCATACATATTTGTTAAACAAAAGTCAATTACAAAGTTATTGTACCATATATAATATTTACAAAAATGTAAAACACATAAAACATTTTAAAAAAAAAACAACTCACATTAATGAGAATTGTACATCCGCCTATTAATTATCAAGGAAGAAAAGTGTAAATAGCTAGCTTGAAAACTTATGCAATAAATCAATATTCTCAACATATTTGATAAGGCCATGATTTGGTATTGTGTAATTATTTTAGGAAACAAAATTATGGCAAACAAATAAAAAATAATTAATCATTTATATAAAAACATGAATTTATAACCATTCCTTCCACACATTGAAGTTCAAACAATTTCCTCTCCGATATAAGTTTTCTTACTTGTTGATCACCAGAGTGATCCTTTTGCAAAATATTATTATCTTCTTTTGTACAAAAAATACTATATATTTAAATGTTTTCATTCCTAATACGAGTCCTGCATTTTCAATTGTGAATAAGATCCATTTATCTTTAATTAAAAATATCATTTTCTTAGATAATGAAAAAAATTGTGATTTTCACTATTTGGTAAATTTCATAAGGAAGAAAAATAGAGTGGAAGAGCTGAAAGTTAATAGTAAAACAGTTAATGATGAAAAAGAAATTATTGAATGTTTTGCTGACTGATATGAAGAGTTATGGAAGGAAGATGGGGTCATCAATAATAGAGAACATGTGCTTGGTAGTGTTAGCTGGAGTGTTATCAGTGAAGAAGAGGCCAAGGATATGGAGAAGGATTTCAGTAATGAGGAGATATGGGTAGCAGCTAATGGCTTGGGAAGAGGTAAAGCTCCTGGGTTGGATGGTTTTGTGCTTGAATTCTACCTCCACTGCTGGAACACGGTGGGTAAGAAAATTTATGTGGACTTTTCAGAAATTCAAAAATCAGGATTGGTACCTGAAAAATGGAAGGAAACAACACTTGTTCTAATTCCTAAGAAGGACAAAGCCAAGATGATAAAAGATTTTAGACCCGTCGCAACTTGCAATGTAATCTATAAGGTTTTTGCAAAAGTGTTAGCCAACAAAATAAGAAAGTGTCTTGATAAGGTAGTCAGCCCAAAGCAGAATGCGTTTGTACCAAAAAGGAATTTACATGATTGTATTTGTGTGGTCAGTGAGGTGGTGAATTCATGTTATTGATCGAAGGTAAAAAATTATTTCATTATAATAAAGATAGATTTAGAAAAAGCATATGATAGGGCTGACTGGAATGCAATTATAGAAATTATGAAGAGGATGGGCTTTTAGGGTAAGATGTTGAAATGGATAGAGAGCTGCATGCAGGGAGTGAGTTTTTGCTACATAGTTAATGGTGAGCAATCAAGGTATTTCAAAAGCAACAGAGGAATTAGGCAAGGGGACCCTTTATCCCCTTACCTATTTATCATAATGGAGCAGCTTTTATCAGGTTTAATGCATGTGTATGTGAAGAAAAATAAGATCAAATCATTTAAGTTGGGGGAGACTGAATTGAGTCATATGCTTTTCGCAGATGATATAGTGTACTTTATTAAATGTGATGTGAAGTCATGCAAAAATTTAAAGAGAATGTTAGATACTTACTGCTCAGCTACAAACCAAAAGGTGAATGTTGAGAAATCTAAGGTGTTTTTTCCAGGGAAGTGTAAAGCATAAGTAAAATACAGTATATGTAATATGTTGGGAATGAATGGAGGAAAATTTCCAATGAGGTACTTAGGTACCTACTTATCACCAAGGAGGTTGTTGAATGAGTATCAGTTGAAGTTGGCTGAGAAAGTTATAAAAAGAATTGATTTGTGGGCAAAGAGTTATATCTCGCAAGTAGGGAGGTGTATTCAGATAAATGCAGTAACAAATTCAATACCAATCCATACTTTGATGACTTCATGAGTTAATGAAAGTGTAATTAATAAAGTAAGTAGTGTCACAGAAGAGTTTTTTTGGAGGAGTTCTAAAGAAAGAAGGTCAACGAAATTGGTTGGATGGAAGAAAGTAACTAAAAGTAAAGGAGATGGGGGAGTGGGGATAAGGGATCTGTGTCATGAAGAAGGCTCTGGTAGCAAAGAGGCTTATTCCTTTGTTGAATAATGAGAACAATGTATGGGTGAGATGTTTTAGAGCTAAATATGGGGTTATACATCCATGGGAGGATAATGTTGATAGAAGAAAATCTTGGTTTGCTAAGGGTATTTTCAACCGTCTTAGTGAATTAAGAGATGGATTCAAATTTGTTTAGGGAATGGATGTAAAACTTGAATATTACATGAGCCATGGATATCTGAGACTCCTTTGAATAAGTGGCCAACATGCATAGATGTGGAAGAATTATCTAAATTGGAACTGGTTTCTGACTTGTTAGAAGAGGGAAGATGGAAGGTAGAAGTGATTAGGAAATGCTTTAGTACTAAATTGATGAATCTGGTATTAAGTTTGGATACTGAGGATGAGTGCAGCAGTGATATGTGGATATGGAGTGGTAGTAACGATGGAAAATTCAATGCAAAGAGTGCTTATTGGCATTTGAAAAACAAAGAAGATAAAGGTAATGAAAAGCCCGTGGAATGGAGAAAAATTTGGAATTTAAAGGTTCTAGAGAAGGTGAAAATATTTTGTTGGAAGCTGTGTTGGGGAAGACTACCTACTGGCTGGTGGTTTGCCAGGTTCAGTGGTGTAGAATGTGAGAAGTGCAATGTCTGCTTGGCTGAGAGGGATGAACCGGAGCATCACTACTAGAAATTAGGTTTTCAGCAACGGCTATCAGCAACGGCCGCTCAAGCCGTTGCAGATATTTGTATCTGCAACGGCGTTCTAACGGATACGCGAGCCATTGCGGATTATTTTAATTATCCGCAACGGCTTTCTGACGGAAAGGCGAGCCGTTGCTGATATTTTAATTATCAGCAACGGCTTTCTAACGGATAAGTGAGCCGTTGCTGATGATAACTTATCAGCAACGGCTTTCTAACGGGCGAGTGAGCCGTTGCTGATAAGTTTATATAGGGCACCAGTCGCGCCCGACCCTTCTTCCTCCCGCTGTTGTCGTCGCCGCTCCTGCTCTCGCCTCTCGCCGCCGCTGCCGCTGCTGCCGACGATGCCTCTTCCTCCTCCCACTGCTGCCGACTTGTTCAGGTATGCCTCGCCGGCCGGCCGTCTCTTCCCGTTGCGGCCGGCGGGAATCAATCCGACCGAAACCCTATTTCTAGGGTTTTGGCCGGCGGCGGTCGGCCGATGGCCGCCGCCGGACCTTGTACAGTGGCCGGACAGTGTGTCCGGCCACTGTACGCCGGCGCCAGAGTCCACCTGACTCCGACGCCGGAATTTATAATTTTATATATAATTTATATTGTTTTATAATTATTAATTAATTGTTTTATAATTATTAATTAATTGTTTAGATTAATTATTTAATTTGTTAGATTAATTATTAAGGTTTAGATTAATTTTGGACGCGCGCCGGAATCGTCCACTTCGGACGCGCGTCGGAATCGTCCACTTCGGATGCGCGCCGGTATCGTCCACTTCGGATACTTCGGACGCGTGCCGGAATCGTCCACTTCGGACACGCGCCGAAATCATCCAATATGGACTCGAACGGTCTCGAAACATTTAGAAAATAATCATGCATCCGACGAGTTCATATGTTTCACGTACGCATCGACGAGTCGGATATGATTTAGCAAAACCTTAGATCTGTTCGGGGATTGTATGTTCGTGTAAAAGAAGTAGATGATCTTTTATACGATGTACAATTCTTGAATTGTCCCTGATTGGACAATTTGGAAATATAGTTATTTGTACTGCACTTACGTTTTTATTTTAACTCTTATCTAATTATTCTAAATTTCGGCAACATCTCTCTTGTTCTCTGATACGCGCCCAGATGATATGCGTATTCGAAGAACTATAGGGAGATGCTGCCGAAATTTAGAATAATTAGTTAACAGTTAAAATAAAAACGTAAGTGTAGTTCAAATAACATAAATCCCGAATGGAATAGGACAATCTCACCTAAAGACATTAACCAAAGAAATTGTCATTGATTGACAGAATCATGTCGGTTGATCGAAGTTGGATGTACCGACGACTTGATCCTGGAGCTTTAACGAATGAGTTTCGATTAGGCGTAACGTACTTCCTAAATTTCGCCTATTCGAATCGGAATTTCGTTAGCATGGGTGATCAAATCCGATGTCCGTGCCGCATTTGTTCAAATGGACGATTTTTGGATCGGGAGACTGTCACTCTGCATCTATATAGCAAAGGATTCGCACCAAGATATTTTCTATGGACTTGTCACGGGGAGTCACGCGAAGTCGGGACGTCGAGCAATCCTATCGTTCAGACATATGGTGAATCTTCCTCTGCTGGTGCTTCTTCATTCAGTCAATGTAATCCTTATAGAACTATGATACTTGATAGTCTTGGGGGTCAATTCCACCTAAATGATAATGTTGATCGGCCAGTTCTTCAGACATTAATCCCACCAGATACTACAGCGGTTGATATCACAGAAGTAGGGGCTGCGGTAGAGATTGAATTACCGAATAAAGAAACTGCAGAATTTTACGAGATGTTGAAAGCTGCCGATGAACCTTTGTATGAGAATTGTCCTAAATACACTAGGTTTTCAGCAATGACACAGCTCTTAAACATCAAGGCCGATTGTAATATCAGCGGAGTTACGTATGATCGGATTGCTGGATTGATTAATGGAATACTGCCTACTGATAATAAGTTTGAGCCTACTTTTTATAAGACTAAAAAGCTAATGAGAAAATTGGGGCTTGGGTACGAAAAAATACACGCATGCCAAAATAACTGCATTTTATATTATAAAGAAAATGTGCAGTTGGATAAATGCCCTGTATGTCAACACCCTCGTTACAAGGAGAAGAAATCGGTCCGACAGAAAAATATCTCGTTTAAGGTGCTTCGCTATTTTCCACTAACACCGAGGCTTCAAAGATTATTCATGTCGGAAAAGACAGCCCCCTACATGAGTTGGCATGCAAGAAGTCGTGATGATACAGTAATGACTCATCCATCTGACAGTGAAGCATGGAAACATTTGGATACATGTTATCCTTCATTTGCTAGGGATACTAGAAATATCAGATTGGGATTGTGCACAGATGGTTTTAATCCGTTTGGACATTCTGCAACTCCTTATTCAGTTTGGCCAGTGCTGCTGACAGTTTATAATTTGCCACCGTCAATGTGCATGAAAGATGAATTTATTTATCTTTCGATGATTATTCCGGGTCCTAAGGATCCGCGAAAAGAAATTGACATATTTCTCAGACCCTTGATAGATGAATTGAAAACATTGTGGACTGAGGGAGCTGTCACTTATGATTGTCATCGGAAGCAAAACTTCAATTTAAAGGTCGCGGTCTTGTGGACAATCAATGATTTCCCCACGTACGGCATGTTGTCGGGTTGGAGCACTCACGGCCGACTCTCTTATCCGTATTGTATGGAACACTCTAAATCAATCAGTCTTAAGAACGGACGAAAAATCTCATTCTTTGATTGTCATCGTCGATTCCTACCGGTTAATCATCAGTATCGAAGGAATCGTAATAAATTTACTAAGGGCAGAGTCGAAAGAGATGGGCCACCATCGATGTTGTCTGGTGAACAAATGTTAGCACGTGTTTCAGCACTTCCAGATATAGTATTTGGTCGCAATGAAAGAGTGTCAGGTTTTGGCCAAACACATAACTGGGTGAAAAAAAGTATCTTTTGGGAATTGCCCTATTGGAGTTCATTATTGATTCGACATAATTTAGATGTCATGCACATTGAAAAAAATGTGTTTGATAATATTTTCAACACTTTGATGGATATTTCTGGAAAAATAAAAGATAATGTCAAAGCCCGACATGATATGAAAATACTTTGTAAAAGACCAGAGTTGGAGTTACAAGAGGTCAACGGACGATATCTGAAACCGAAGGCCCCATATGTGTTAAATAAACAATAGATCAAAGATGTTTGTCAATGGGTAAAAGAACTCAGATTACCCGATGGATATGCTTCAAACTTATCTCGATGTGTGAACGTCGATGATTGCAAAATATCAGGGATGAAGAGCCATGATTGTCATGTATTCATGCAGAGATTACTTCCGATCGTATTTCGAGATCTTCTACCTGATAATATTTGGGGTCCGTTGACTGAATTAAGTATATTTTTTAGAAACATCTGTGCAAATGTCCTTCGAGTCGAAGATATGTCAACACTTGAAAATAATATTATTGAAATCATATGCAAGCTGGAGCAGTTTTTCCCTCCTGCATTTTTTGACTCGATGGAGCATCTACCGATACACTTGGCATACGAGGCACGAGTTGGTGGCCCCGTTCAATATCGGTGGATGTACTTATTTGAAAGATACATGAATCGTCTGAAGAAAAAAAGTAAAGAACACCGCAGCTGTTGAAGGATCAATATCTGAATCCTATATCATCCCAGAAATTTCAACATTCTGCTCATTTTACTTTGAATCGACAGTACAGACAAGATTTGATCGTCTTCCACGTAACGACGACGGGGGTGTTCGATATTCAGATGGACGTTTAAATATATTTTGTCACTCTGGTCGTGCTTTTGGTTCTCGTCCATCTCGACACTTAAGCGATGAAGAGTATCATTTGACACACTTGTATGTATTACTCAATTGTCCGGAGATTGAATAATTCATTGAAATATTTGACATTGAGATGGTGCAAAAATACTCTATTCACAACGATCAAGAATTGGAGAGATTACGGAATCGTGATTTCCCTACTTGGATTCAGACTTACAGCAAAGATCACAGAGCTGAAATAGATGAAAGAATATTTGAGTTTGTTAGTGGACCGTCGCAACTTGTGTCGTGCTATAGCGGATATTTTGTTAACGGGTATAAATTTCACACGGTTGAATATTCATTTACAAAAAAGACGATGAATGTTGGGGTCTGCGTGAAAGGGACAACCTATGTTGAATGTGATATGGATTTTTATGGACTGGTGGAAGAAGTGATAGAGTTGCACTACTTCGGCTTGAAATCAGTGATCCTATTTAGTTGTCATTGGTTCGATACAACAGAAAGGGGCATGAAAGTTCATCCAAAATACAAACTTGTTGAGGTTAATTACAAATCGAAATTGGCAGCAAATGAGCCTTTTATATTGGCATCACAAGCCGAACAAGTATATTACGCGAAGTATCCGGCTCGAAATAAAGATAGAGCAGATTGGCGTGTAGTCTGTAAGACAAAAGGTAGAGGAAAAATTGATCCGATAGTAGGAGAAAATGAGCTGATACCTGATATGACACATGGTTTCTATCAAGAAGATGATCCTCCTGTTGTAGATCGTATTATTCCAATACTCGAGGATGCAGACACAACGTCAATTCAATTAGAAGTTGAATATGTTGATGATGACGATCATAAAATTGAGGAAGCTGGAGATGAAGAAGATGAAGAAGAGGAAGAAGAGGAGGAAGAAGAAGAATTCGAAGACTATTATTCAGATGATGAGGAATAATTGTAAAGTATATATTTTATTAAATATATCTCTACTATTTATACAATAATCTGATTATATGTCTGTTCGACGGATATGTCTGGTCGTGGTTATCGACGCAGGAGAGCTTCGGAGTCTCCGATCGGTGAGACTCCAGCACTTACTCATGCTGCTGATCCTCCTGTTGTTGATCCTCATGAGGATGATACTGCCGAGGCTAGTACATCCAGACGCAGGCGACCATGCGGGCCGAACAGGTGGTAGCCTCCACCAGCCACAGAGTCACATAGATTGATTAGCGTGATTGGGGAGCGGTAATATATCATGAATTATGAATCATTACAAATTCATTATATCATAATATAATATTAAAATTTATTTTTGTTGTGCAGGTTCGAGCAAGAAGAAGTGCCAAGGAGCATTTCTTCTACTATTCGACGATACATGCACGGGGCATGGCCTACGTGGTCTCACGTGCCTAGCGAGCACGTCGACATATTATGGCGCGAGTTTGAGGCACGTATTATTTTTTTTTTTACATGCATGATGATATATTAATATTGGTACTGATATTATTATTTTGCAGACTCGCTATACATGGGCCGAGGACCAGATGCCCTTCATTTACACTGCCTGGGAGGCTATTTCCCGGGCAAGGTACAACGGGCAGCTGGGGCAGGCTCGGTCCCAAGCGATGGCCCGAGCTGAGACCACTAACATCGCGGAGACTCGGGGATACGACCCCGGTTGGATTACTCCGGATATATGGGACCAGCTCGTGGGGATATGGTCGACGGATCGATGGTAGGAGGTTTCTCGGAATGCGGCTAGAAATCGCATGTCGGGGGAGCAGCGCGTCACACCGGCGGCTCTGTTGCATTTGCAGTGCACGCAAACCGTATGGTAAGTATATCTTTTAATTATATATTTTATTTGTTACTATGTGTACTAATTAATGTATTTGTTTTGTAAATGTAGACGACGGTGTCGGATGACGGGACTGTCCAGCGACCCTCCCCGATGGCGGTGTTTGAGCGGACTCACCGTCGAGCACATGGGACGGGGGAGTACATCGACAACCGCGCTGCATACATTGTGGTAATTATATATTTGTTTAAATTATTCATTATATATTTATAATTTAAGTTTTATGATAAATATTAAATAAAAAATCAAACTCGAGTAGGAGACCTACAGCCAGACGGTGGTGCAGCGCGGGGGTACCCCCGAGGACTTTGACGCAGCATCGTGGGTCGAGGCCGCAGGTGGCTGGGACCATGGCCGCGTGTATGGCTTTTCAGATAATGGTCATGCGCGAGCCGTGCTAGGGACACTTGGGGCACCGACCCCTCCGGTCGCTGGTGAGCGGCCGTCCACCTCTAGATCCAGTTATGATCATAGTAGCAGAATAAGGACTCTAGAGGAGACGGTCGCGCGTCAGAGTCAGATGATGGAGGAGATGCATGCTATGCTACGCAACATGTCAGGTCATCCCGAAGCAGGCATCTCTTCGGCATCATCTAATCCATCGTCCTCGAGTCAGTCCACGCCGGTGTACACTCAAGCACTCCATACCCCACCATATGATCTAGACCATCCTCCATCGTGATCGTGAGATTTTTTGTTTGGATATTGAACTTGTTACTGAGATATTGAACTTGTTTAACTTATTTTGTTTGGATATTGATACTTCAATTTTGCATTTGAATTATTTTTATACTATCGTGGATAATTATCAATATAAATATAATTGTTTTGATGTATATCTTGGTGTGTTTGTGATGTGTGAATGAATGTGTGTATGAGGGTATGGGTGTGTGAGTTATGTATCAAATAATGTATCAATGTATCAATGGAAATTTGAAATTTTCATTTTTTCTATTTCCAGGTATACGTCATCAGCAACGGCTTTCCCACGGTCGTCCGTGGGAAAGCCGTTGCTAAAAGTGTATCGAAAGCCGTTATTGATGACCTACAGCAACGGCTTAGCGACGGGGTTTTACTAACGGCGTTGCTACGGACTCAGTGGTCGTTGCTATTAATGTTATCAGCAACGGCTTCGGGTCTGTGGCAAAACCGTTGCTGATAATATTTTTAACAACGGCCCGAGCGACCGTTGCTGATCCGTTGCTAAGTTATCAGCAATGCGGCTTTTTGTCACGGCTCTATTGCAACGGCGCGGCCGTTGCTGATGCTCTTCAGCAACGACATCAGCCGTTGCTGATGCCCATTTTTCTAGTAGTGCATATCGATCTTTTTCAAGTGTGAGTTTGCAAAAGAATATTGAGAATTAGTGGAGAAAGAGTTGGGATTGTGTTTTCAGTTGAAGATCTCTTGGCAGTCTGGGGACTGGCTAAAAGAGGATACAGGATATGAAAAGAAGTCAGCTGAGAAACTATTGGCCTTCATTGCAATATCCTTATGGCTAATATGAAAGAACATGAACCTAGCTAAGTATGAAAACAAAAGAATGGGAGGGAAAGAATTGTATGTTAGAGCTTGTAATATGATGTCAGAATATACTGATAAGGGAGTCAGTGAGGGAATCAGATGTATAGGGGTTTGGAATCACAAAAGACTAGAAGGGATATACCAAGAGGAGAACTAATTTTATACTGTGATGCAACTTGGAGAGGAGGTTTGGAAGCACACTACTAGAAAAATGGTCATCAGCAACGGCTGATGCCGTTGCTGAGCCGTTGCTGAAGAGCATCAGCAACGGCTGAGCCGTTGCAATAGCGCCGTGACAGAAAGTCGCGTTGCTGATGACTTCGCAACGGATCAGCAACGGCCGCTCGGGCCGTCGCTCAAAACATTATCAGCAACGGCCGCTCGGGCCGTCGCTAAAACTATTATCAGCAACGGGTTTGCAACAGACCCGGAGCCGTTGCTGATAACATTAATAGCAACGGCCTCGAGTCCGTAGCAAAGCCGTTAGTAAAAACCCGTCGCTAAGCCGTTGCTGTAGGTCATCAGCAACGGTTGTCGATACACTTTTAGCAACGGCTTTCCCACGGACGGCCGTGGGAAAGCCGTTGCTGATGACCCATACCTGCAAACAGAAATATTTCAAATTTCTAATTTCCGTTGATACATTGATACATTTATCTGATACATAACTCACACACCCATACCCTCATACACACATCACAAACATCTCATACACATTCATTCACACATCACAAACACACCAAGATATACATCAAAACAATTATATTTATATTCATAATTATCCACGATAGTATAAACACAATTCAAATGTAAAATTGAAGTATCAACATCTGAGTAACATAGTCAATATAAATTAAACAAGTTCAATATCTGAGTAACAAAGTCAATATAAACAAAATCTCACGATGACGATGGAGGATGGCCTGGATCATATGGCGGGGTCTGGAGTGCTTGAGTGTACACCGGCGTGGACTGACTCGAGGACGACGGATTAGATGATGCCGAAGAGATGCCTGCTTCGGGATGACCTGACATGTTGCGTAGCATAGATTGTATATCTGTCATCATCTGACTCTGGCGCTCCATCATCTCAGTCTGACGCGCGACCGTCTCCTCTAGAGTCCTTATTCTGTTACTATGATCATAACTGGATCTAGAGGTGGACGGCCGCTCACCAGCGACCGGAGGGGTCGGTGCCCCAAGTGGCCCTAGTACGGCTCGCGCATGACCACTATCTGCGAAGCCATATACGCGGCCATGGTCCCAGCCACCTGCGGCCTCGACCCACGATGCTGCGTCAAAGTCCTCGGGGGTACCCCCGCGCTGCACCACCGTCTGGCTGTAGGTCTCCTACTCGAGTTTGATTTTTTGTTTAATATTTATCATAAAACTTAAATTATAAATATATAATGAATAATTTAAACAAATATATAATTACCATAATGTATGCAGCGCGGTTGTGGATGTACTCCCCAGTCCCATGTGCTCGACGGTGAGTCCGCTCAAACACTGCCATCGGGGAGGGTCGCTGGACAGTCCCGTCATCCGACACCGTCGTCTACATTTACAAAACAAATACATTAATTAGTACACATAATAACAAATAAAATATATAATTAAAAGATATACTTACCATACGGTTTGCGTGCACTGCAAATGCAACAGAGCCGCCGGTGTGACGCGCTGCTCCTCCCGACATGCGATTTCTAGCCGCATTCCGAGAAACCTCCTGCCATCGATCCGTCGACCATATCCCCACGAGCTGGTCCCATATATCCGGAGTAATCCAACCGGGGCCGTATCCCCGAGTCTCCGCGATG
Source organism: Canna indica (assembly GCA_034359265.1). NCBI lineage: Eukaryota > Viridiplantae > Streptophyta > Magnoliopsida > Zingiberales > Cannaceae > Canna > Canna indica. The sequence goes on from CP136891.1 coordinate 4,152,048, forward strand.
TTAGTGGTCCCAGCTCGGGCCATCGCCTGGGACCGAGCTTGCCCCAGCTGCCCGTTGTACCTTGCCCGAGAAATAGCCTCCCAGGCAGCGTAAATGAAGGGCCTCTGGTCCTCGGCCCATGTATAGCGAGCCTGCAAAATAATAATATCAGTACCAATATTAATATATCATCATGCATGTAAAAAAAATAATAATACGTGCCTCAAACTCGCGCCATAACATGTCGACGTGCTCGCTAGGCACGTGAGACCACGTAGGCCATGCCCCGTGCATGTATCGTCGAATAGTAGAAGAAATGCTCCTTGGCACTTCTTCTTGCTCGAACCTGCACAACAAAAATAAATTTTAATATTATATTATGATATAATGAATTTGTAATGATTCATAATTCATGATATATTACCGCTCCCCAATCACGCTAATCAATCTATGTGACTCTGTGGCTGGTGGAGGCTACCACCTGTTCGGCCCGCATGGTCGCCTGCGTCTGGATGTACTAGCCTCGGCAGTATCATCCTCATGAGGATCAACAACAGGAGGATCAGCAGCATGAGTAAGTGCTGGAGTCTCACCGATCGGAGACTCCGAAGCTCTCCTGCGTCGATAACCACGACCAGACATATCCGTCCGAAATTAATCTAAACCCTAATAATTAATCTAACAAATTAAACAATTAATCTAAACAATTAATTAACATTTATAAAATAATTAATTAACAATTTCAAAAACAATATATATATATATATATATATATATTCCGGCGCCGGAGTCCACCCTCCGGCGCCGGCGTACAGTGGCCGGACACACTGTCCGGCCACTGTAGAAGGTCCGGCGGCGGCCATAGGCCGACCGCCGCCGGCCGAAACCCTAGAAATAGGGTTTCGGTCGGATTTTAACATCTCCGGCCGAAACCGTATAGGCCGGCCGATCAACATACCGGCAGCAGCGGCAGCGGCGCGGCGGCGAGAGGCGTCGGCGAGAGGCGTCGGCGTCGGCAGCAACGGCAGCAGCGGCGAAGTTCTCGGCAGGAGGCGGCGGCGGCAGCAGCGGGAGGAAGAAGGGTCGGGCGCGAGAGCGTGCCCTATATAAACTTATCAGCAACGGCTCACTCGCCCGTTAGAAAGCCGTTGCTGATAAGTTATCATCAGCAACGGCTCACTTATCCGTTAGCAAGCCGTTGCTGAAAATTAAAAAATCAGCAACGGCTAGCCTTTCCGTCCGAAAGCCGTTGCTGATAATTAAAATAATCAGCAACGGCTCGGTTTTCCGTTAGAACGCCGTTGCAGATACAGATATCTGCAACGGCTAGGGCGGCCGTAAGAATGCCGTTGCAAATAGCAACGGCTTGAGCGGCCGTTGCTGATAGCCGTTGCTGAAGACCAAGTTTCTAGTAGTGGCAAGAGTAGGCTTTGTGATAAGGAAGAATGAAGAGATTAAGGAGAGAGGATGGGATCAGGTGATGGCAAGGGATTCATTGATAGCTGAATGTAAGGCCATTTGGTATGGCCTTGATAATGCTAGAAGAAAGAAGCTAATAGTGAAGAGAGTCATATCTGATTGCAACATAGCAATGGATGCTTTGAAGATGGAAATGGTGATACCATGGAGAATTAAGGGATTGGTAAAGAATATTCTGAAGCTGGGAGCAAAGATAGGGGTAGAGAGATGGCTGCATGTTAAGAGGGAGTGGAATAGAGATGCACGTGAATGTGCAGTGAATGGTTTTCATATGAGCAGAGGACTCTCTCACAAGGATGGTATAAAAGACAATAGCATTGAAATTGGAGGTTGCTCTGCACAAGAACTTGTGTGTTTTGTTTCAGTTGATGTTAGTAATGGTTGTAATAGGGAAGAAGGTGTGGATAGTTGTAACGAAAACGGGATGAAGAGTAAACATGACCAAGGAGAACATACTTCTATTCATTCAGTTGGCGAGGGATGTACGGTCTGTGGATCCTCTACTTCCTTTACCCACGAATGGGTGGAAGATCGATGACCTTTCTTGAACATGATTTTTTTTTGAAAAAAAAAATTGTGAATTTTCAAATAGACTAAATTGAATGTCATCGAAAGTACCTTTTTCCTTAAAGAATTGATCCACACAACTTAAGATGCATTTATAAATTATCCTTCTTTTTAAATATTTTATTATATATATCAAAAAATATCGAATAATAAATTATTTATAAGATAATGAATGAAAGATTTACAATAACAAGCATATATAGAGGGAACAAAGGAAAATTGTCAACTGCAATTGAAATTTTTACTCCATACGTACTGTACAAACATTGAAAGGAAAAAAGACAAAAAACTTGTTCAAAGAGTTTGAAATTTAATTTGAATCGATCAAAGATATGTCTACATACATTTTAGTCCTAATGTTCTATGGAAAACCAAGGAACGTCCATGTCAGTGCTCAATCAACAAAGTTGAATTGCTCACTTAAGACAAAGAGAAGCCGTATGAAGAGTACAACACGCATACAAAACATCGTTAATTTCTAAAGACTCGCCATTAAATTAATTAAGTCCGGTCAAACGCTCACACATTAATACACAATACGTACTCTAATTCAAATGTCAAATAATGTTTAAAACACGGCAATTTCCGAGATAACATCTCAACTTATAAGGAGACTGGAAAAAAGTGATATATTAACACCTTCAAATTCCAAGTCCTCGACCGGTAAAAGATTTGGAACAAACTCGATCGCTATAAATGCAGATACCATAGCACAACTAAGCACTCGATTATAATTAATCGGCAAGCTTGAAGATGACGAGTGCAAGGAGAGAAGCAGCTGCAGGAAAGATGATGATGACGACGACGATGAAAAGCGTGCTGCTTGTTGTGCTTCTAGTGGCGAGCTCGTGCTCTCTTTCCATGGCGAGGCCATTGGAAGGGGAGAAGTGGCAGCTGCGTGAAGGCGGCGGGGTTCTGGCCTTGGAAGCGCTCGACAAAGGCCCCACGCCGCCGTCGGGGCATTCCGATTGCACCAACACCAACGAAGGAGGTGGTGTTTGCCCGCCGCTAGGTAGACGATGATAACGTCTTCAACATGCATGTGCGTTCTGCTTGATGAAGTTCTGGTTGTATATTTTACTGTAATTGTGTTCTTTTATTTATTTGATCTTGAAAATAAATGTAGTTTTTTTTGTTCTAGGGAATTAGTTAGTCATTGTATTTGTTTGTCTTTAATGTATAGAAATTTCATTATTGTATATCCCATAAAAATTGTATTTTACTGTAATTGTATTTTAATGTATTCTAATTGTAGTTTTTTTGTTCTTTTATTTGCAATTGTATTTCTTTGTCTTTAATGTATGAAAATAATGGTTATTTATACCTTACTGGGAAATGGAATTTACTTTACATTATTGTATATCCCATAAAAATTTCAGCATAATTAATACAATCTTTAAATGCAAATTACATTCGCCTAAATTACTACAATAATCTATTTTGTTCAGGTTAGTATGAACTAAATGATTGACTCAAGAGGCTTGAGGGTCAAATGACATTCGCCTAAATGATATATAATACTACAATAATCTATTTTATTCAGGTTAGTTTGAACTAAATGATTGACTCAAGAGGCTTGAGGGTCAAATGTTAACAATAGGGGTGAGCAAGTTCGGTACATATATGTTTCATAATATCTGAATCATACATTTTATAAAATTGGTTTCTAAATTTTGGATTTGGACTCTACTCGATTGGAATTTGGAACAAGATCCTATCGAGAACCTGAACCTGTGATGTAGTACAGGTTTCGAGTACCCTATTGAAATATGTTCATTTATAAATTCTATGATGCATATTTTAGGTACTTACCATGTTGGACTCTATTTATTTACATATTTCAAGATACATTCTGATCCTAGGTACCCGATGTGTTGGGCCGAAAATCGAAACCGATCTTAATCGGTTACTTAAATTTTTATTCTGGACCATACTCGAATTTAATTCGAATTTATTCAGAATCTATCCAATTAGGTAGGTTCCAATCGATTCTGGATCTATCTAGTATTCATGCACACTCCTAGTTAAAAAGGTAGACAATGCTCTAATTCTTCCGCTTTATATATTTTTACTATTTATTTTGAGAAATTTGGTAAAATCATAACAAATATTAAAATTATAAATAAATTTTAGAAATTAAAAAAAAATCATAATATTTTTAATGGAATTCCCAAAATATCCCTCAATTTTCATAATTTGGTTCACCCAACAAACTAGTTTATTAAGAAGTCGATTTTATTTTTTTGATTTTTTGATTTTCGATTCAATTTCAAAATCATATATATTTTTTTCATTTTGGTTTAATCTCAAACCGATTTTGATTTTTTTTCATTTTTGATTCAGTCTTAAATCTATAGATACAAGATATTTCAAACGTTATCAACGCATATCATATATATCTCATGCAAAAATGAAGTTCAAGCTAAGTTGAACGGATTTGAGATTGAACCAAAATGAAAAAAAAAAATTCAATTCGAGAATGAACTGAAATTAGAAAAAAGTTAATCGATTTGAGATTGAATTGAAAATGAAAAAAAAAAAAAATCAAAACCAACTTCTCAATAAACTGATTTGTTGGATTAATTGATTGAAAATTTGAGGAGTAATTTGGGGACTTTTAAGAAAATTATTATGGTTTTATTAATTTCTCAAATTTATTTATATAATTTGTTATAGTTTTCCCAATTTTCTCTTTTATTCTTGAGGGTTATGATATCATTCCCTTCGATTACAAGTCTTCAAACTATTTTAATTGTTTCAATAATAAATATCGATACGTCACTGCTACATCATTATAAATTCCAATGACATGAATTAAATATTTTTATATTTTCAATCAAATATTATATGATTAAAAAATTAATTAAGATGATGCCGTTTAAATATGGTTGCTACCATTATTAATTTGATTGGATTTACTTCGAAAAATAAATTATATAAATAAAAAAGTGATTAATTTTTTTTTTGGCAAATTCATTTTTTTTTTACAAAGAAAATAATAAACTTATATTAATCTAAGGTAGCTAGGATCATCATAATCCCTTACAATAGTTTAATCCAACTCAAATGATCGAATAATTTCCCAAACCTGAGAGGCATTACACAGTCTAGCATAATTTGTAGTCCAATTGACTATTTTGTTACATTCACGAAATACAAATTTGAATTGAATAGAATTAGATCAAAAATATCATGAGCAATTACTTGAATTCTTTCATTCGAGCAGATTCACTTAACAAGACCCATTTTTACAATTTTTTCCAAAGGGGCTCTTTTTTTATCACTTAACCGGTAGTGCAATTAAGTTCATTTTTGAAATTATTTATTTAATTTTTAATTTTTTTTACCAAAAATATATTTTTTTTACTTGCACATTGTTAGATACATTGTAATTTACCTGTGAAATTTAGTTTTAGAATACTAAAAAATTGAAATATTTAACATTCATAAAAGTATTATTATATTTTTGTTTATATTTTTTAATTTTCTAATTCCTTAGGTCTCTAGACAAAGCATATTTTAGTCATTATCTTGCATCAAATTGTATTAGAATCGATCCAAATTTCTACGAAGATATAATGATTTGTAAACAATTAAATTACTCATATTAATATAAACAATCTCATTTGAATTGCAAAAGAGCAATAGGATGATGAGAATTAAAGAGGACGAATGGATGATATACTTCCTCCACGTATATACACACTTTATATTTTATTAGCAAATTAATAAGGACAGCGGAATAATTAATTTTGAAAAGAAAAAAAAAATCTGTAAATTACGATTTCACAAAATTAGGTGTGTTTGTTAGTTTCGTTTTCGGTTTTTATTTTTGTCCGAAATTAAAATGGAGCTTGAAACGTTATTTGTTGACCAAAATATGAGCGGATTTCAATTCGTGTTTCACGAAAATTTATTTTCATAAAATACCCAAATACACACAAGCACCAAAAATACTTTAAGTATAATTTTCCGCGTTTTCACGATCTTTTTGGGATAAGAGTTTCGCGAAACATGAAAATATCACATACCAAATAAATAGGTTTTCGCTAAATAAGAAAATCGAAATCGAAAAACGAAACTCGAAAATCGATTTCAATTTTCGCGAAACAAAAATTCAAGAAAAAAAAATTGCAAACAAACGCCCTAAATTTGTAAATTTAATTTGTTAGGTTTGGTAAAACGTTAGACCAAGTCAACCCCTTCCGAGCGAGTTTCACACATAAATAAAAGAAAATAAATTAACTTATTTGACGGTCAAAATTAATTGTCGTCGACTCCTCGTCGTACCGGTACGTAAACGAAATAAGTTGACTTGATGACCCACGCGTGTATGTTAATTATATACTTAATTTGTATTCAAGTTGGATATTTGGTGCCGACTAATATTTTTTCGATTTTGACTGGTCAACGTACTAGCTAGGTTGCGGATCAATTTGAGCTCAATTAGCCGGTCCAACCAATTTGATTGCATTGTAAGTATCAAAGTGAAAACGCGTTAATTAGATATAATTTTAGCTTAAATAGACCAGTTTATGTATAAAGAGGGTGGATCATGTGTGAGGTTACCGAATCAAAAATATACTAATACACCTTCAAATAAATAATACTAATTCATTTATTTATTAAAAAAAGTTAGAAGGCTGGCTAATTGTAGCCCTCATTATAATTTTGGGTCAATCCTAGTTTACGACAATTTATAAGTCACAAGCTCTGACCACAAATAGCTGGGTCTTAACTAGCACACAGTAGTTTAATGAGAAACCACGCAAGGTGCCTCTTTATTGCCACCCAAATAGTTGTTGGATCAAACAATTTACTCAAATAACTTGAAGCTGCAAAAGAACAGACCAAGTCAATCAAATACTTATCACCAAAATTTCCTACTTGAGAATTCAGAGCACCTCTGCTTGATGCAATTTCCTTGTAGCTAATTTGTAAAGAAAGACAATTGCACAGAACTTGAGCATAATTTTCGTATGAAAAGTAAAGTTTATATATTCACTAAATTAATAATATTTGTACATCCAATCAAACAAAACTGTGTGTTTATCTACAGATTAATTGTACGTGAATCAAAAGGATCTTTTTAACCCTCTGATGTCCACTGTTTCAATGCATTCTGAACTCCCCCTGAACCGATTCAGAAGCTTCAACAGCTCACTGGCCTTGTCTTTGGTCGCCCCGCCGCAGCCAACCTGCAGCAGAAGCAGCAGCTTCTGGAACGCCCCCACTCCCAGTGCCTCCGTCGAACACATTCCTTCCCTGTCGTCGTTCTTGCAGAGCTTCCAAAGCCCGGATACGGCGAACTCCGTCGCGAAATCGGACACCCGCAGCAGCTTCTTCACCAGCACAGGCACCGCTAACGCGTGACCCGCAGCCTTCTCCCTGCCGCTGCGGCAGCTCATGACCCCGTCGAGCACCCCCAGCGCCTTCTCGCACATGCTTCTTTCCGAGTCGGCGATGGTCTCGAGAAGGAGAGGGACGATTCCCGCCTCCGCAAACCTCGCCGCGGTGCGCTCGCTGGCGGCGACCAGGTAAAATGCGGCCACCATCGCGGCCTTCGTGACTCGCGGCGAGATGGGCTTCTCGATCAGCCTCACCAGCGCTTCGATCAGTCCGTCTGTTCTAGCGATCGCATCGGCGCGCGACGGAGGCACGGACGAAGCGAGCTCCTTCAACACCAGCGCTGCGTTCACCCTGCCTTCCAAATCCGACGACTTGAGGGAAGAGACGATGGCGTCGAGCGACTTGGGCAGTGCGAGTTGCCGGCACGAGTCCTCGTCGAGAGGGAGGAACGCAACCAATGCCGAGAGGATGTCATCCGCGAGGCCGGCTCTGTTGCCGTCGTACAATTCGCTGAAACAGGTCGAAAGAACAAGGCCGGCGCCGCCGGAGACGATGCACCTGCGGTTGCGCTCGCTTTCCCTTCCGAGAGCCTTGAGCTTTCTGACCAATTCCCCGCATCGACCATGGTCCCGGCAGCGAGCGCTGAGACTGACGTCAGAAAGCAAGTCGGACACCTGCACGGGGTTCGCCGGGATCCGTGGCGTGGGAATCCTCTCGACGCCGAGGGAGCGGTTGGCGACGCACCAGTCCTGGATCATCCTCCGGATGGCGTGGTTCGGCACGAGGTCGAGCTCGTCCCCGAGGGCTTGGTTGGTGACAGGGCAGGTGAGGTTCCCGAGCTCGAGCCACGCCTCGATGCTCTGGCGGTCGTAGGTGATACCGGTGGGCAGCGTCACCGGGTCCTTCATGAGGTCGAGGGATATGGGGCAGCGGAAAGCCGCGGGGATGGGCAGGTCCGGCGGTGTTCTGGCAATGGGGATTCTCTTGACGGAGGGGAACCTTGACCTTGAGGTGGCCGTGGCCATGGCGATGTCGAGATTGATTGTTTAAAGGATTGATTAGGTGAAATGGATGCCTGAGGAAGAAAAGGGGAGACTGGAGAGGAATGGCGTGGGAGATGAAGGAAGAGGAGTATTTGAAGGGGAGAGGGAGGGAGGGAGGGAGAGAGAGGTGCAGTTGGCTTTGAACGTTGACCGTTGAAGCGCGGGGGAGAAGCGGTAAAAGGGGTTTGACCCGTGGGAGGGGCAACGACAATTAATATGGGAACTTTTGACATGGTTGAAGAAGCTGAGTCAAATGAGACAGTCGGTGGAAATGGTCGCCTTAGATATGCATTGTTTTTCCACGTCGGAGTCGCCTTAGATATGCATTCTTTTGTAGAAATAATATATTTTGAGGGCGCAATAGTCTATTGCCACGTGGTTTCTGTTCGCGTTAATTTTGGGCGGTTAACTCACTTTTGGAATGGATAAAATTTATGATGGGTGACGTCATTGTACAAAAATCCTATTAAACATCAACACAAAGAAGAATGAGTGGAGTAAATATAAGTACGAAGGAATATTCGTGTATTTTTTAGAGTGTACTCTTATTACCCTCGCATATTATTTTAATAAAATAATTTAATATCATATAAAAATCAAAACGGTAGAAAAATATTAAATGCTGACGTATGTTATTTTAATAAAATAAGGTATTCATATTTCAGTGAAATAACATACCAAATATATAAAAAAAATTATTCGTCCTTGCTTGAACCGCGCCGTCATCCATTTATTGGCATCATTTTTTCTTCCTTATTTATTTTCGACCAATCGTATTTGAAATAAAACTCCAAAACTAATGACGGAGTTCGAGCAAATATTATATATATAAGTCTAAGTTGATTTTTCTTTTATATAAATAAGGTAAATTAAAATAAGAACGGAGCAAAATAACAAATATCTTATATACATATATATATTTCACCAAAATAAAATCTTAAACTCAGGTGCTAGATATAAATCCTTAAAAAATAAGTACTATATATTTTAAAATAAAAAACTTTGCAACTATCACTTCAAACTTCATTCTAAATGCATGATTTTTAATTATCTTATTTTTAAAGTTAACTATATCAAATAACATATTTGTCTTTTCAAATAATAATTTAAAATCAAGAACCTAAGCAAAAATATTGAATGCATTTATGTATTTCATAATAAATAAAACATGAGGTCCTTTTTTTGTAAAAAAAATCATATTTTATACTGATTATTTAAATATCACCTCAAGCCCCATAATAATTTATCAACTTAATTTGGTCAGAGAAACGTTCTAACTATTATTTACTTAAAAGACGCTATTATTTTCTTGTTCAACTTACAATTTAATTTGTAGCGGCTGATTAATTCTAGTCTTGTCTTATTAATTGACTAGAACACGGTAGAAACTTCTTAAATACTGTTATAGTTGAACTACACCAATTTATTATGAATAATAATATATTGGTTCATCAATTATATATTCTTAGTTTTTAAAATAAAAAGAAAAATCTGACTACACCATACAACCTAATTGTGGGCCATGATTGATTGAGCCACTAATTTTCTTTTGAGAAAATGAGAGAAGAAATTGAGTATGGAAATATATTATTATTCGGTAAAGTTGTATATGAAAGAAAAAATTAAGAAGAAAATGTATTATTGGTATTTTAAATATTTTTACAGACCACAGAAAGTTTGAGTTTCTGGCAAGGCATTCAAAGTTTCAAATTGTAGGACTTGTATCGGTCCAAACTCATGCCATTTAATTTGACATCTTTGCTCCCTACCCTTTTATTAAATCAAGAATTACAAACTCATACCTCTGCAAACATTTCAGCAAGTCAAAAGTTCTGTATTGCGAGTCAATTAACTTAATCTTCATCTATTTCTTTCTCTATGTAAATCACGGAGTGGATATTAATTATTTAAACTGGTTCGGCAGACCTTCGGGTCAAAGCTTGAATCGAAACCCTAGGATATGAATATGGACATATGGTGTTCACGTATGAGACTCAACGAGCGTGTTACTGGTTGAGCATTTTAATTAGACGAATAAATTGGCATATGAAATTAGTGGGATTGTATTCATTATCATATCCTCATTTTATCAAGCAAATATATCATTAATTAAAATAAAAATTTTAAAAAATATTATTTATTTTGAACAGTTAGAAAATTTAAGGTAATTTTTTGCAGGATCTACAAAATCTGAATCTTAACTCGGACCCAATTTGAGTCAATCTCTAACATGAATCTATTTCTGAGTCGTTCGATTGCTATTCAATCATGGAGCAAATAGTGCACGTTGAGTGGATTAGTGCTCTTTTTACCCACTAATGTTTAGAGATGACAGTAGATCATTCAATTCGATATTGTGCCGTAGCAGATATGAAAGCACGTATTTATAGGGATGAGAATTAAAAGTGATTTACCGCGATTAACTGACTAACTCAACTCAAAATTCGATTATAGATAATAATTTGCAATTCAATTTGGATTCTAGTTAGCAGGTTTAAAAAATTGCTTAAATTGGTTAGATTTCAGTTACTGAATCATTAATAATCATTATCGATCTGAAATTGAATCTCGTAGGTAGGGGTGAGCATTGGTCGAGTCGGGTCAAAACCTGACCCGACCCGAATAATTAATCCGAACTCGAATAAGCTAGGAGGCTCCTACGCCACCCGATCGTACACTACTAGAAAAATGGTCATCAGCAACGGCTGATGCCGTTGCTGAGCCGTTGCTGAAGGGAATCAGCAACGGCTGAGCCGTTGCAATAAAGCCGTGACAGAAAGTCGCGTTGCTGATGACTTAGCAACGGATCAGCAACGGTCGCTCGGGCCGTCGCTCTAAACATTATCAGCAACGGTCGCTGGGCCGTCGCTAAAAATATTTTCAGCAACGGTTTTACCACGAAACCGGAGCCGTTGCTGATAACATTAATAGCAACGGCCTCGAGTCCGTAGCAAAGCCGTTAGTAAAAACCCGTCGCTAAGCCGTTGCTGTAGGTCATCAGCAACGGTTGTCGATACACTTTTAGCAACGGCTTTCCCACGGACGGCCGTGGGAAAGCCGTTGCTGATGACCCATACCTGCAAACAGAAATATTTCAAATTTCTAATTTCCGTTGATACATTGATACATTTATCTGATACATAACTCACACACCCATACCCTCATACACACATCACAAACATCTCATACACATTCATTCACACATCACAAACACACCAAGATATACATCAAAACAATTATATTTATATTCATAATTATCCACGATAGTATAAACACAATTCAAATGTAAAATTGAAGTATCAACATCTGAGTAACATAGTCAATATAAATTAAACAAGTTCAATATCTGAGTAACAAAGTCAATATAAACAAAATCTCACGATGACGATGGAGGATGGCCTGGATCATATGGCGGGGTCTGGAGTGCTTGAGTGTACACCGGCGTGGACTGACTCGAGGACGACGGATTAGATGATGCCGAAGAGATGCCTGCTTCGGGATGACCTGACATGTTGCGTAGCATAGATTGTATATCTGTCATCATCTGACTCTGGCGCTCCATCATCTCAGTCTGACGCGCGACTGTCTCCTCTAGAGTCCTTATTCTGTTACTATGATCATAACTGGATCTAGAGGTGGACGGCCGCTCACCAGCGACCGGAGGGGTCGGTGCCCCAAGTGGCCCTAGTACGGCTCGCGCATGACCACTATCTGCGAAGCCATATACGCGGCCATGGTCCCAGCCACCTGCGGCCTCGACCCACGATGCTGCGTCAAAGTCCTCGGGGGTACCCCCGCGCTGCACCACCGTCTGGCTGTAGGTCTCCTACTCGAGTTTGATTTTTTGTTTAATATTTATCATAAAACTTAAATTATAAATATATAATGAATAATTTAAACAAATATATAATTACCATAATGTATGCAGCGCGGTTGTGGATGTACTCCCCAGTCCCATGTGCTCGACGGTGAGTCCGCTCAAACACTGCCATCGGGGAGGGTCGCTGGACAGTCCCGTCATCCGACACCGTCGTCTACATTTACAAAACAAATACATTAATTAGTACACATAATAACAAATAAAATATATAATTAAAAGATATACTTACCATACGGTTTGCGTGCACTGCAAATGCAACAGAGCCGCCGGTGTGACGCGCTGCTCCTCCCGACATGCGATTTCTAGCCGCATTCCGAGAAACCTCCTGCCATCGATCCGTCGACCATATCCCCACGAGCTGGTCCCATATATCCGGAGTAATCCAACCGGGGCCGTATCCCCGAGTCTCCGCGATGTTAGTGGTCCCAGCTCGGGCCATCGCCTGGGACCGAGCTTGCCCCAGCTGCCCGTTGTACCTTGCCCGAGAAATAGCCTCCCAGGCAGCGTAAATGAAGGGCCTCTGGTCCTCGGCCCATGTATAGCGAGCCTGCAAAATAATAATATCAGTACCAATATTAATATATCATCATGCATGTAAAAAAAATAATAATACGTGCCTCAAACTCGCGCCATAACATGTCGACGTGCTCGCTAGGCACGTGAGACCACGTAGGCCATGCCCCGTGCATGTATCGTCGAATAGTAGAAGAAATGCTCCTCGGCACTTCTTCTTGCTGGAACCTGCACAACAAAAATAAATTTTAATATTATATTATGATATAATGAATTTGTAATGATTCATAATTCATGATATATTACGTACCGCTCCCCAATCACGCTAATCAATCTACGTGACTCTGTGGCTGGTGGAGGCTGCCACCTGTTCGGCCCGCGTGGCCGCCTACGTCTGGATGTACTAGCCTCGGCAGTATCATCGGAATGAGGATCAGCAACAGGAGGATCAGCAGCATGAGTAAGTGCTGGAGTCTCACCGATCGGAGACTCCGAAACTCTCCTGCGTCGATAACCACGACCAGACATATCTGTCGAACAGACATATAATCAGATTATTGTATAAATAGTAGAGATATATTTAATAAAATATATACTTTACAATTATTCTTCATCATCTGAATAATAGTCTTCGAATTCTTCTTCTTCTTCCTCTTCTTCCTCTTCTTCCTCTTCTTCATCTTCTTCATCTTCAGCTTCCTCAATTTCATGATCGTCATCATCAGCATATTCAACTTCTAATTGAATTGACGTTGTGTCTGCATCCTCGAGTATTGGAATAATACGATCCACAGCAGGAATATCTTCTTCTTGATAGAAACCAGGAGGATCATTTTCTCCTACTATCGGATCAATTTTTCCTCTACCTTTTGTCTTACAGACTACACGCCAATCTGCTCTATCTTTATTTCGAGCCGGATACTTCGCGTAATATACTTGTTCGGCTTGTGATGCCAATATAAAAGGCTCATTTGCTGCCAATTTCGATTTATAATTAACCTCAACAAGTTTGTATTTTGGATGAACTTTCATGCCCCTTTCTGTTGTATCGAACCAATGACATCTAAATAGGATCACTGATTTCAAGCCGAAGTAGTGCAACTCTATCACTTCTTCAATCAGTCCATAAAAATCCATATCACATTCAACATAGGTTGTCCCTTTCACGCAGACCCCAGCATTCATCGTCTTCTTTGCAAATGAATATTCAACCGTGTGAAATTTATACCCGTTAACAAAATATCCGCTATAGCACGACACAAGTCGCGACGGTCCACTAACAAACTCAAATATTTTTTCATCTATTTCAGCTCTGTGATCTTTGCTGTAAGTCTGAATCCAAGTAGGGAAATCACGATTCCGTAATCTCTCCAATTCTTGATCGTTGTGAATAGAGTATTTTTGCACCATCTCAATGTCAAATATTTCAATGAATTGTTCAATCTCTGGACAATTGAGTAATACATACAAGTGTGCCAAATGATACTCTTCATCGCTTAAGTGTCGAGATGGACGAGAACCAAAAGCACGACCAGAGTGACAAAATATATTTAAACGTCCATCTGAATGTCGAACACCCCCATCGTCGTTACGTGGAAGACGATCAAATCTTGTCTGTACTGTCGATTCAAAGTAAAATGAGCAGAATGTTGAAATTTCTTGGATGATATACGATTCAGATATTGATCCTTCAACAGCTGCGGTGTTCTTTACTTTTTTCTTCAGACGATTCATGTATCTTTCAAATAAGTACATCCAACGATATTGAACGGGGCCACCAACTCGTGCCTCGTATGCCAAGTGTATCGGTAGATGCTCCATCGAGTCAAAAAATGCAGGAGGGAAAAACTGCTCCAGCTTGCATATGATTTCAACAATATTATTTTCAAGTGTTGACATATCTTCGACTCGAAGGACATTTGCACAGATGCTTCTAAAAAACATACTTAATTCAGTCAACGGACCCCAAATATTATCAGGTAGAAGATCTCGAAATGCGATCGGAAGTAATCTCTGCATGAATACATGACAATCATGGCTCTTCATCCCTGATATTTTGCAATCATCGACGTTCACACATCGAGATAAGTTTGAAGCATATCCATCGGGTAATCTGAGTTCTTTTACCCATTGACAAACATCTTTGATCTGTTGTTTATTTAACACATATAGGGCCTTCGGTTTCAGATATCGTCCGTTGACCTCTTGTAACTCCAACTCTGGTCTTTTACAAAGTATTTTCAGATCATGTCGGGCTTTGACATTATCTTTAGTTTTTCCAGAAATATCCATCACAGTGTTGAAAATATTATCAAACACATTTTTTTCAATGTGCATGACATCTAAATTATGTCGAATCAATAATGAACTCCAATAGGGCAATTCCCAAAAGATACTTTTTTTCACCCAGTTGTGTGTTTGGCCAAAACCTGACACTCTTTCATTGCGACCAAATACTATATCTGGAAGTGCTGAAACACGTGCTAACATTTGTTCACCAGACAACATCGGTGGTGGCCCATCTCTTTCGACTCTGCCCTTAGTAAATTTATTACGATTCCTTCGATACTGGTGATGAACCGGTAGGAATCGACGATGACAATCAAAGAATGAGATTTTTCGTCCGTTCTGAAGACTGATTGATTTAGAGTGTTCCATACAATACGGGCAAGAGAGTCGGCCGTGAGTGCTCCAACCCGACAACATGCCGTACGCGGGGAAATCATTGATTGTCCACAAGACCGCGGCCTTTAAATTGAAGTTTTGCTTCCGATGACAATCATAAGTGACAGCTCCCTCAGTCCACAATGTTTTCAATTCATCTATCAAGGGTCTGAGAAATATGTCAATTTCTTTTCGCGGGCCCTTAGGACCCGGAATAATCATCGAAAGATAAATAAATTCATCTTTCATGCACATTGACGGTGGCAAATTATAAACTGTCAACAGCACTGGCCAAACTGAATAAGGAGTTGCAGAATGCCCAAACGGATTAAAACCATCTGTGCACAATCCCAATCTGATATTTCTAGTATCCATAGCAAATGAAGGATAACATGTATCCAAATGTTTCCATGCTTCACTGTCAGATGGATGAGTCATTACTGTATCATCACGACTTCTTGCATGCCAACTCATGTAGGGGGCTGTCTTTTCCGACATGAATAATCTTTGAAGCCTCGGTGTTAGTGGAAAATACCGAAGCACCTTAAACGGGATATTTTTCTGTCGGACCGATTTCTTCTCCTTGTAACGAGGGTGTTGACATACAGGGCATTTATCCAACTGCACATTTTCTTTATAATATAAAATGCAGTTATTTTGGCACGCGTGTATTTTTTCGTACCCAAGCCCCAATTTTCTCATTAGCTTTTTAGTCTTATAAAAAGTAGGCTCAAACTTGTTATCAGTAGGCAGCATATATTCCATTAATCAATCCAGCAATCCGATCATACGCAACTCCGCTGATATTACAATCGGCCTTGATGTTTAAGAGCTGTGTCATTGCTGAAAACCTAGTGTATTTAGGACAATTCTCATACAAAGGTTCATCGGCAGCTTTCAACATCTCGTAAAATTCTGCAGCTTCTTTATTCGGTAATTCAATCTCTACCGCAGCCCCTACTTCTGTGATATCAACCGCTGTAGTATCTGGTGGGACTGATGTCTGAAGAACTGGCCGATCAACATTATCATTCAGGTGGAATTGACCCCCAAGACTATCAAGTATCATAGTTCTATAAGGATTACATTGACCGGATGAAGAAGCACCAGCAGAGGAAGATTCACCATATGTCTGAACGACAGGATTGCTCGACGTCCCGACTTCGCGTGACTCCCCGTGACAAGTCCATAGAAAATATCTTGGTGTAAATCCTTTGGTATATAGATGCAGAGTGACAGTCTCCCGATCCAAAAATCGGCCATTTGAACAAATGCGGCACGGACATCGGATTTGATCACCCATGCTAACGAAATTCCGATTCGAATAGGCGAAATTTAGGAAGTACGTTACGCCTAATCGAAACTCATTCGTTAAAGCTCCATGATCAAAACGTCGGTACATCCAACTTCGATCAGCCGACATGATTCTGTCAATCAATGACAATTTCTTTGGTTAATGTCTTTAGGTGAGATGGTCCTATTCCATTCGGGATTTATGTTATTCGTACTGCACTTACGTTTTTATTTTAACTGTTAACTAATTATTCTAAATTTCGACAGCATCTCCCTACAGTTCTCCGAATACGCATATCATCTGGGCGCGTATCGGAGAACAAGAGAGATGTTGCCGAAATTTAGAATAATTAGTTAACAGTTAAAATAAAAACGTAAGTGCAGTACAAATAACTATATTCCCAAATTATCCAATCAGGGACAATTCAAGAATTGTACGTCGTATAAAAGATCATCTACTTCTTTTACACGAACATACAATCCCCGAACGGATCTAAGGTTTTGCTAAATCATATCCGACTGATCGATGCGTACGTGAAACATATCAACTCGTCGGATGGATGATTATTTTCTAAATGTTTTGAGACAGTTCGAGTCCATATTGGACGATTTCGGCGCGCGTCCGAAGTGGACGATTCCGGCGCGAGTCCGAATTGGACGATTCCGGCGCGCGTCCGAAGTGGACGATTCCGGCGCGCGTCCGAATTGGACGATTCCGGCGCGCGTCCGAAGTGGACGATTCCGGCGCGAGTCCGAATTGGACGATTCCGGCGCGAGTCCGAATTGGACGATTCCGGCGCGAGTCTGAATTGGACGATTCCGGCGCGTGTCCGAAATTAATCTAAACCCTAATAATTAATCTAACAAATTAAACAATTAATCTAAACAATTAATTAACATTTATAAAATAATTAATTAACAATTTCAAAAACAATATATATATATATATATTCCGGCGCCGGAGTCCACCCTCCGGCGCCGGCGTACAGTGGCCGGACACACTGTCCGGCCACTGTAGAAGGTCCGGCGGCGGCCATAGGCCGACCGCCGCCGGCCGAAACCCTAGAAATAGGGTTTCGGTCGGATTTTAACATCTCCGGCCGAAACCGTATAGGCCGGCCGATCAACATACCGGCAGCAGCGGCAGCGGCGCGTCGGCGAGAGGCGTCGGCGAGAGGCGTCGGCGTCGGCAGCAACGGCAGCAGCGGCGAAGTTCTCGGCAGGAGGCGGCGGCGGCAGCAGCGGGAGGAAGAAGGGTCGGGCGCGAGAGCGTGCCCTATATAAACTTATCAGCAACGGCTCACTCTCCCGTTAGAAAGCCGTTGCTGATAAGTTATCATCAGCAACGGCTCACTTATCCGTTAGAAAGCCGTTGCTGAAAATTAAAAAATCAGCAACGGCTAGCCTTTCCGTCCGAAAGCCGTTGCTGATAATTAAAATAATCAGCAACGGCTCGGTTTTTCGTTAGAACGCCGTTGCAGATACAGATATCTGCAACGGCTCGGGCGGCCGTAAGAATGCCGTTGCAAATAGCAACGGCTTGAGCGGCCGTTGCTGATAGCCGTTGCTGAAGTCCAAGTTTCTAGTAGTGGTATCCGAATAAGATTTCGGAGCCCGACCCGATTAATTCGAATTTTCTTTTTAAAAAAATCAAAACTCATAATAATAAAAGATATAAAAAAATCAATTGTGGAGATGGTGAAAAATAAGGTGAAAAAAGGTTTTAAAATTATGACATTAAGAGGAGTTGAACTTAAAACCTCTCAAATTTCTATATCTACTAAGGCAACATCACTTTTTTTTTACCAATATTATACATAAATAAATATTTAACTAAATTGCGGGGCCGGTTGGGTATATCAAGATTTTCACCCGACCCAACTCGACCCGAATAAGGAGTATGGAATATCTAAAATTCAAACCCGACTCGACCCGATTTCCCCGAATAATTTGACATGAATTGAATTTTGGGTCGGTTCGGGTTTTGCTCACCCCTACTCGTAGGGATGTGCTCGGAATGAGTCGAGACTGATCCCGAAAATATTTGGTTTATAATTGACGAATCTCTCGGAATTAATAAATACGTAAGTATCCTTGTATCGCCAGATGCAGCTCCCGGGCCAAGTAGTGTTTGGTTTGACTTGAGCTTGATTCATGATCAAGTATGGGCGCTTTTGATCGAGTCTAATTCGGTCATGCCCAAAGTGATGGTCCTATCCATTTTCCAATTATATCGGGGAATTAGATTAAGGAATATAATTTACTTTACGTAAAAGAGTGGTTTGCGTAATATTTTCAATACTATATATAAGTTCTTAGATGCTATGAAAGATTATTAGAAAATCCTAATAGTTACAAACACCGATATTTAATTAGTTTTATGTTTATTATATATTTTTAAAAATAGTACATTATTTAAGTTGGTACATGACAAGGCATAAAGATAAATAATGAAATTCTTTTGCAAATAAAAATGATCAAAATTGACAAAAATAAAATTTCCCTACTACAAAATTCACATTTCATGGATCATTCAAACATTGACCCAAAACATTAATTCGTTTGCTATTCCACGAGAAGCAAAGCCACAAAAGTCACGAACGGTTTGCCCTCTCAAGCGCTACCTAAAGAGGCGGGCAATCGCACGCTCACCTCGCAAAGCAGCGCGCGAACCGGACTTCCTCCTTCCACCTCCATTCATCAGCCATGCACACTCGCTCTTCTTTTTGACCCCAATCCCAGTCGTCCCTCAAACTGAGTTCAAATATTAATCAGAGGCGACATATATTAACCACTTCATAAATCACTCCTTGCATCCACTCTTTGTGTAATCCTCTTCCTTGACTATTTATCATCGCTTTCCATTCGATCGGATAAAGTAATTGTTCTTCATCTAGGAGATGGCAGAAGGTGAAGATATCCAGCCTCTTGTATGCGACAATGGAACTGGAATGGTCAAGGTACGTACTTGTTGAATATAATCATTATTATTACTATCATATCGTACGTGTGTAAATAACATGTAACATGTTTAGGCTGGTTTTGCTGGAGATGATGCACCGAGAGCTGTTTTCCCTAGCATCGTCGGCCGACCGCGGCACACCGGAGTGATGGTTGGCATGGGCCAGAAAGACGCTTATGTGGGAGACGAAGCTCAATCCAAACGAGGTATTTTGACACTGAAGTACCCGATCGAGCATGGCATCGTGAACAACTGGGACGATATGGAGAAGATTTGGCATCACACCTTCTACAACGAGCTCCGTGTTGCGCCGGAAGAACACCCTATTCTTCTCACCGAGGCTCCTCTCAACCCCAAGGCGAATCGTGAGAAGATGACCCAGATCATGTTCGAGACCTTCAACGCTCCTGCAATGTACGTCGCCATCCAAGCCGTCCTGTCTCTCTATGCGAGTGGTCGTACCACAGGTAACTAATAATCGAGATTTATTCTTCTTAATGGTTGGGATATACGTGCGCATAATTATGTTTAATTACCGGAGTGCAGGCATTGTGCTGGACTCCGGTGATGGTGTGAGCCACACGGTTCCGATCTACGAAGGCTACGCTCTCCCGCACGCCATACTTCGCCTGGACTTGGCCGGCCGTGACCTGACCGACGCGCTGATGAAGATCCTGACGGAGCGCGGATACTCCTTCACCACCAGCGCGGAGCGCGAAATCGTTCGTGACATCAAGGAGAAGCTGGCCTACATCGCACTGGACTTCGAGCAGGAGCTGGAGATGGCGAAGACCAGCTCGTCCGTGGAGAAGAACTACGAGCTCCCCGACGGGCAGGTCATCACCATCGGCGCCGAGCGCTTCCGCTGCCCTGAAGTCCTCTTCCAGCCGTCCATGATCGGGATGGAAGCTGCCGGCATCCACGAGACCACCTACAACTCCATCATGAAGTGCGACGTGGATATCAGGAAGGACTTGTACGGCAACATCGTCCTCAGCGGTGGAACCACCATGTTCACTGGCATTGCTGATAGGATGAGCAAGGAGATCACTGCACTGGCTCCCAGCAGCATGAAGATCAAGGTGGTTGCTCCTCCGGAAAGGAAGTACAGTGTCTGGATTGGAGGATCCATTCTGGCTTCTCTCAGCACATTCCAACAGGTATATATATATATATATATGTTGATGATTTGAGATTTAGCTTCTTTAATTTTAGTATTTGATACATTGGTTTAATTGGCGTGTTGCAGATGTGGATTGCAAAGGCAGAGTACGATGAATCTGGGCCTTCGATTGTGCATAGGAAGTGCTTCTGAGTCTTCTACTGTCCTGGGAGTGATAGGAAGTGTGAGATGATCAGCAACATCAGTGGATTACAGTATTATACATTTATGGTGGTGTGGAGAGTATTGCTGGTCTCTCTCAGCCGAATACTGCACTGCCATCATCGTTTTCATTGTCTTCTTGCTATGAAATTTTGGTTTCTTTTACTTTGGCTTTTGATTCCGCAAGCCAATAACGAGTAATAATTAATAATTCTGGCCTGTCACAACAAGTTTTCATTATTTTGTAATATGTTTTGGTTATTTCGTCAATGAGTATGCTACCATGCATATTATTCTTGTTCAATAAGTAATGCATCTTGTCATTTTTATAAAAGGGTTCAATTATCTTTGTTATCTCATGAGGGATTGATATGCTTTTATTGTATATTTCATTTATAGGCACTTTTAATGCCTCACATATGAACTGTATATATACGTTTAATTTGTCTATCTATATATCATAGCATTATATATGCATTAAATATTACTAAATTTTAATATAACATATTCACATGCAACTTTGAATACTTCACTGTACAAGGAAGATGGCAGTGGCTTTGAATACTTCACAATAAAATTTTCAAATCCATAATAAAGAGCCTAGCTAACATTTTCACGTTGATAACATACTTTCTGAAATATCCATAATATCCATCTAAAAGTAAAATTTTCTTAGTTTCTAAATATGATTCTCACCATTTATCAACTTAAATGATAATTAATTTTTATTATTATGCATAATATAAATTTTTTTTGCAATTCATAATGTTATTTAATATTTTTCTAAATAGCTAAGTATTTTTAGTGGTTAAAATTATTGATTTTTTTATTTTTTAAATCATTTAATGAGATTTGAAAAGTCTTGAAGTGCCTAAATTATTTTTTTTGTTAATTGTAATACGAATTTATTTTTAACAACCCCTAAAGTGTTTTTTAGTGGGCTAAATACCTTTTTAGTGACTAAAATTATTATTTTTCACTTAGGGTTTTTGTAAAAACTTTTAAGTGACTAGATTGTATTTTTTGTATTACGTATAGAAAGAATTTGTTTTTAGCAATCTCCATAGTGACAACAAATTTAAGAAAAAAAACAGTAACTTTAGTCACTAAAACACTATAGAAATTGTCAAAAATAAATGCATGTTATACTTTTAAAACAAATAATTTAGTTTTTAAAGAACCAAAAGATATTAATTTTAGCCTCGTTAAAAAGTGTTTAGCCTCTAAAAAATATTATAAGTATTGTTAAGAACAAATTCATGCTACACTTAATCCAAAAAATAAAATTTTATCTTTAAGTGACTAAAAAAATAAGAAAATAATAATTTTAATAACTAAAAAAGTATTTAACCACGAAAAACACAAAAATAGTAATATTGATTGCTAAAAAAATTCATGTCATGTATAATAAAAAAATATTTTATTTTGAGCCACTTAACAATTTTTAAAATGGTTTGAAAATTGAGAGAAACTTAATTTTAATGGCTTTGTGAGTATTTTTCAAAAAATATATTGTAAATTTGAGGATTTTGAATTTTTTTATTATGGATCTAAAAATTTCATCCACTAATAAATTTAAGGAATTACATGAGATTATCTTTCTTCTCTCTCTCATCTCACCACAAGATCGATTGTCAAATAATTTTCAATTTAATTGTAAAAAAAATCTTAAAATAAATTTCTATAATTAATTAACTAATTCATTGATTTTACAAGTCTAATCTATTAACTTAATCAAGATAGTTAAGCTTAGTGCATTCATAAGCCTTATTATTAACATAATCTCCAAGAACCTTCTCTCGTGGGATTAAATCATAATATTATATTTTTTCACTGTTAATTATATTTGAATACTAGTTTATTGATTTTAAAATCCATTGGATCGACTGAATGATTTTAGATACCCAACTAATGCACTGTTATTATTTTTTTAAAAAAAAATAACACAACTTAATTAGAAACTCATGGCTTCACCCTTCCCGGTTTCACCACTCATTTCCAAGTTCCCTTCACAGTCACATTACAACTTTCATCATATTTACTACTTACATACTCACTTAAGCATTTAACAGCAATATTATGAGCTATGACAAGATGTAACGCCATCTTCCAACCTTCAGCTTCTCCCATAGCATTCGAATCCTCCCCGCAACTCCCTTAATCCACCAAGGAGCTTTACACTTCCTCAATATTATTTCAATTGCATTTAGGCAATCCGAATACACTACACACTCATTAAATCCTTTTTTCCTACTAATGCACGGTTAAAAATAGTATACATACAATATTAGTTATTGGATTTGATTTTTTAATTTGTTAACGAATCTAACTTAAATTATGATGAAATTAACGAATCTATAACCCAATTTTTAATTCGCATAAAATCTAACTCGAAGTTTTGAATTAAAACCAATTATGTCCCACCGTCAAATCGTTGTTAATGAAATCATTAGTTGTTGGCGCGACATCTTAGTCAACAATTAATATATTAATTTTTAATACTCATATACACAAATCAATAATTAAAAATTAAAATATATATATATATAATTTCAATCCAACATTCATCTCCACCTGAACTCCTCTACAACATGCTTAATATATAATATGATTTGACAATCCGCTAGAGTTATTGATTGGGATGCCACGTTGTATTATTAAGTCAAATTAGTAAGCAAGTAGTAAAAGAGTTCGGACGAGGATGAATGTTAAATTAAATTTTTTTATTTTTTATTTTTATTTTTAGTAGCTAATTTGTATAAGTATTAAAAATTAATATATTAATTGCCACGTAGCAATTAACGATTTCACTAATTTACGGTGGTATATAATTGATATTAATTTAAAAATTTTAAAAATTTGAGTTAGATTTATTAATTTTACTATAATTTAAATTAGATTCATTAATTTAACCAGGGCCTCATGTTACCTTTTAAAAAATATTTAACCAGCCGACAACAGGGTTTCACGTGGTTCTCTTTGAATTTAACGCTATCTTTAATATCCATTGCTTGTGGAATCAAATATACAAATTCTAATAGGACTTCTCTTTCACTATTTAGTTTATCACGGAGATTAATGACAAATCTGCTGTCTAATGTCTATCAGTTTATAATAGGCACGATTCAACTATTAGGTAGAAGACAGCGTGAAACAATCATCTCTAGCAAACAATGGAAACATGTTTACCAATAATGCTCATCATGGAAATAATAAGAGGATGAATAATTATAGTCACCAGTTCAGGTTGCCTTGATTTGGAGAATTTGCCATTGTAATATATCAGTTTATCTAAGTCCATAGTATTATTAAGTGGCCTCTCTGCCTACGTTGAGCTTTAATAAATGAATTTATAATCAGTGCTGATATTAGCTGAATTAATCAGGGGGCGTCAAAAACCTTTTAACAAAGGAATGGCATGCTTGTACTTTAGAAAAAATGAACGAGGACAAATCTGTCAGCTCAGGTCAATCAAATCGCCGATTGGGTATTGTGGGCCGGTCGCTATCATCGGCTGCATAGCCAGGGCCCACTGTGCATTCCCGAAATCGTTCTCGTCCTCGAAACAAACCCATTCGCTTGTGATCAATGTCCCGGTATGCCCTTCGATCATCGTCGTCTTCTTCGTTTCCTGCTCCTGCTCCTGCTCCTCCTCCCTGCAGCTTTCCGGAAATTTACCCAGCATCATCGCTTCGAGGTCTTCCATGTCCTTCTCTGGGATCCCCTCCACCGGTGGTAGCTCCGCCGCGTTGACCACGCCCAGGGCGCGGCAGAGGTCGAAGTAGGCCGACAGCTGCGCGCTCTGCACCGCCGCTCGTCGCAGGATTCCGAGCCCTATTATCCGCCTCCTCCTTGTCGTTTCTGACGCAGCATCGGGTCTCGCGGGATCGGGACCGGCGGCGCTGACGAGGAAGTGAGCGATGCCGTGGCAGATGGTGCTGTACACCTCGAAGATCTCGATCACGACGCAGTCCATGGCTTCGAGGATGAGCCCCACCTCCATTCCGTCGGCGTAGGGGCGGATCTGCATCATGAGCTCGAGGAGGACTTGGAGCCGCTCCAGCCTGTCGAGGTCGGCGTCGATGTTCTCCCCCGCCTCCGGGGAGCAGGAGCCCCTGAGAGCGGAGTAGATGGAGCGGCGGTCGAGGAAGCGGAAGTAGGCGCGGACGAAGGCGGAGAAGCCGGGGGCGGCGGAGGAGCGGTCGCGGAAATCGGAGAGGTCGAATGGGATGCGGCCGACGCGGGCGGAGGGGGGCGCTTCGTCGGAGCAGAGGAGGAGGCCATGGGCGAGGAGGAGGCACTTGAGCGCGACCGGCCACGAGCGGGTGCGGGAGGCACGGCGGGACACCGACCACATCAAGGGCACGAGCAGCGACGAGGGCGCGGCGCGGGCCCAAGCGAAGACGCGCCCCGCGCTCTTGTAGTCGACCGATCGATCGTCGTGGCTCGTCGCGCGGATCACCGCTGCCTCCACCTCCGCGCTCCGGCGGTGCAGGTGGCGGCCGCCCAACGTCCTCGTGACGCAGATGCTCCACTTGTCCTTGGCGGTCGCCGTGGCGCGGCGCCACCACTGCTTCGCCGACGTCATGGAGGAGCGGTGATCCGATTTATTCGCGAAACAAAATCAATGAATTCGAAGAAAATGTAGGAGGGGCTAGAAAGCTAACGAGTTCATCTTCCTCCTCTTTTTGCTTTTGTTGGGCATAATTTGGAAGATCGAGGAGAAGAAGAAGAAGGAAGGGGATCGGCCAAGGCAAAGTGCATCACACGAATGATTAAAAATATAATAAAATTGATGGGAAAACAGGGGCAGAATATTAATTTGGCAAGTAATGTGGACCAAATTGATTGGTTGTGTATTCTTAGGTAGTTCAAATTGAGATGAGCAATTGCCCACCTTCCTTTTCTGAAATCTACAACCTGGTGCGGACGGTTAATTCTCTTCATTTTCTTTTGGCTTGCCATTTTGCCGCATTTTTTGGAGCAACTTTTTTAGGATAAGGGAGGGGAAATTCAGTAAAATATCGTTAAATAAAATTAGAATAAATAAATAAATATAGCCAACCCATACATACGAATATTTCTTGGGGCATTTTACATTTTAGTAGCTTAATGTTAATTGTGGTACATCAATTCTTTGTTTTGGTCAATTCGTGTACGCATAGAAGAATATGAAACACGAAACCGTGTTTGTGGCATCAGACGTGATGATCTTTTGCCAATTGGGTCTTCAATATTTTATCTACCGAGCACGAGAATATGTTGTTCGGCGAAGCCGCGAAGAACCCACGTGCCTCATGCAATCACACGATCCGGTGCAAGGACAAGAAAAAGAAGAGGAAATAAAATGCTAATAAAAAACAAAGCTTGTCTAAACAAACGGTGCGCTGGTTTCGGATCGGCCTCCTCTTTCGTTTGCTTGTAGAAAGTTTAAGAAGACAGAAGACAGGCATTAGTCCGTAATACGTAATCAGTGGCTCAATGATGGTTTAGATATAACTATTTTTTTAATATTTGTTTTTGTAGTGGTAGTAATGCTCGTTAAGGATCATAAGGTTTAATGCTCTATCAACGTCAAAGCAACAAAATCATAGATGTTTAATTTGGTTGGACTTGGACCTTGGATTGGGCCGGACACAATAAGTGATGAAGACCATCGCCATGTGTCGAGACTCTGAGAGAGAAGACTTCCACTGGATCGTCCAAAAAGGAACTAAATTACTGTACATTTGTGCGTATAACATTCACTGATTCATATGTAGAGCTCAGTCAACATGGAATCGTAGAAATAGATGCTTCAACGTACATCATCACGGGGATGTAGCTCAGATGGTAGAGCGCTCGCTTAGCATGCGAGAGGTACGGGGATCGATACCCCGCATCTCCATTAAAAATTTATTTTGCCAAAAAGTTAAAACAGATTAAAAAAATATACAAATAGCTCCAATCTATGATCTATCCCAACTCATTCTTAGAAAAAGTACATGATCACAAAATAAAGTAACTCCAATGACGCCAAGATGTTATATAGCAGTGGATTAATTGACTGATTGAACTGTGTAATTATTAATACTAATTTAAATCACATAATAAATCCAAAATGCTAATTTAAAATACTTAATAAATCCAAAAAATTAAAGAAATGAAAGTAATCAATACTTCTCAAATAAAATACATTAATTGTCTAACAAATGCAAATTTTAAATTTTAATTTCTAACAAGCGAATGTAGGGGAACCATAGAATAAGTGGATAAATTGAAAATAGGATGACAAATGAACAGGGTCCATTGTAGTGGTTGTTCACTGGGTCGGATCACACCAATGAACTCGTGAATTGGATCCGATCTAAACTATTTTGATTGGACTAGGTTGGGTTAGTATAATTTGATCCATTTTGATCATAATTGGGTTGGGTTTCGAATTTTAAAATTTGGAATTCGATGACTCGAAATCCAAACTGATGATCTAATTATTTATATTTTTAAAATTATTTTTATATTAAATAATAATATTTTTAATTATTTTAAAATTTTATTTTTATCTAAACGGGTAAACTCAATTATCCGACTCGCTCGGAACTAGGTTGAAAGTTAAAAAAATTTGAACCCTACGTGAACAGCCCAAGTCTACTGTGTTACTGGACTCATAATGATTAGGTTTAATTACATCTTGATAAGTTGGGAATTTGGGATCATGAATTGTTTTGAAAGAACAAATTTATCCTTTTATTTTAGTGACTGCATATTCAATATTGGAGGCTAGAACAGACTAATTATTTAGACAAATATTGGGCCGGTTTTCTAAAAAACCATCCGAGTGGCAGATTTTTTCTAAACATGGACCCAAATCTTTAAAAAGGACCGAACCAATTTTGTTCATGTCCGACGTTTTCTGATCTGACCGGCCGGTCCAGTCCGGTTACAAGATCTATGACAAAGATTCATCTTAGAGCACGATAAAACATATGCTGCAAGTACAATGTGAGAAAGAAACAATAGAAGGATAAATAAAGAGGACTAAAAATCCATCTCACAATTAATGGGCTCAGACTGGGCTTTGGCCCAGCATCATTATAGATAGCAAAATTATTTTCCATCTCAGACATTAATCCAATTATATATTTAATTGCAAATTTGCAAATTTGCAAATATCTAATCTCCTTCCAAAATTATTGTTATGGTTTTCTATTATATAGTGATTCTTAGAATTGTTATCAATGTTTTTCACTGCCCAACCAAACTTTATGTCACTCAATATGATTTAAAACATGATATAAAAGAAGATATACTATATTATAATAGGCATATTTTACAATTTTATTAATTTTATATACTTTGATAAATTGAAAGTAGTTATTAATAACTTGAGTTTAATCTGTAATATTTATGAAAGATTTAATTACATTTTTTGAAGAACAAATATGCCTAATGAAGTAGCTAGCTAGCTATAGTCCACAAATTGGTCTTAATTTGAACTGACATAAATGAGAAGTTCAATCGGAGTAGAGATCATGAGGTTCAACTTAATTAATTATATGATTGCTATGCTTTGATTTGATTCCATGATAAAAATTCTAATTTGATTTTGTTTTTAGAAAAGCTAAATACACAGCTACATATTCTAGCATCATAAGCAAAGCAGGAGGACCATGCATGATATATGAGGAAGTTCCTGGCAACTTCCTCTTCACTTGATGCAAGAAGAAAGTATTTAGTTGTGTTGTAGTAGCAGAAAGAATATACATAAGTTGAGTGAAATTAAAACGTGGAGTTATATGTATGTATTTAGTGCTATATATGCATTATATTATGAAAAAATATCTCACATGCACAGCAGGCCGGCCACTCCCCTTAATGATTGAGTCTTTATGCATGATCCTCTCCAGTGGAAAAGTAATCCTGCAAACATCCAGCAGAAGCAACTAGTTTGGTCCCCTGAAGGTGTTCATCTACCTTACCTTGTGGTCCTCGATCACAAAAGGGCAGAGCAAAAGCTTGGATGACTGTTAACACTTGTCTATATTCTGAACCAGCAACTGCAAGATGAACACATATAATTCATTCCTCCCCTCACTTTCACAGAGTAGTCTGGATCAGTTCCCATATCTTTTGCACATGATGTTGAATTTTGTGCATCATCCTTTGCAATCCAGAACTGCAAAACCAGGCCCAGGACACTGATGAATCCGAGGCCCAATAATTAATGTATATAATATATTGTGTTCATGTAATTGGTCCCTCCCTCTCCTGCTCATCACATCACATACCGAAATCCATGTTCTAAGTGATTCAAAAGATTACATGAGGCTGATCAAGTGGGGCTTCTGTAGCTTTTGTTTGCAGAAAGGAAGAGCTCATCTCCAAAAGATGATTCCGTTGTTTTGACTTTTCCATTTTATAGGGTGAGACCTCACATGGCCTGTTCCTTTTGTGGTCTCACTGGAATTGAATACCTAGCTTTTGGAAAAGGAGCAGCTCTTCTTCTTCCTCCTCCTCCTCCTCCTCCTCCCACCCAGCGTGCTTTTAGCAGAAGCCTTAATGGAAGAATCCTGATTCCCCAAGTTTGTTGAATGATTTAAGCCTCTTTATATATGTACATCAAGCTCAATTTGCTGAAAACAAATATTTAAACTACCATGTGATATATTTATATAATTATTATATATTTGAACCCATGCATGTAGCACAAAGTCTCCTTTAGATCCTTCTCTTTTTCTCAAGAGCACCTCCATTTGTCTCTGTCACGCTCACACATAACTTTTGCGTTGTAATGATCTCTCTCTCTCTCTCTTTCTCTCTCTCTCTCTGAAGTAAGAAATCAGTATGACATGCTACCACTCTTTCTCTCTCTACTTCTTTTTGTTTCATTTTTTTTGTCTTTCATGTGAAATGATCCACCACCATGACTGAGAGTGATGGGAGCACATGGTCTGGTGGCTCATCCAAAAAGGGACTTGTCAACCAAAAAGAAGAGAGGTGAGGTGGGAGGGAGTAGTAAAGGCAGCAGCAAAGAAGAGGAATCCTAGCTCCTCTATTACACTACTATAGCATGCATTACTTTCTATTACTTGTCATGTTCTACTTTTATGACCTAATTCCACTCATATATATCTAGCT
Organism: Canna indica; assembly: GCA_034359265.1. Classification (NCBI taxonomy): domain Eukaryota; kingdom Viridiplantae; phylum Streptophyta; class Magnoliopsida; order Zingiberales; family Cannaceae; genus Canna; species Canna indica. The sequence continues at coordinate 4,182,218 of CP136891.1, forward strand.
TGTTATCTTTGGCATGGCATCCAGAAATCTACTAAAACACTTTTTAGCTGACAAATATAGTACAGGTATCAAACCCTCGCTTTGATGCTCTAAGTCCCTAACTATATATATATACTGATCATTTATGTTGTTTGCCTTAATTATGATATATTCTATACTTTTTCTGTATGCTATATTTAGTGCTTCCAATTATTCATATATGTATATATATGACTTAATTTGTAAATGATACTGATCGATACTCATATAACATGTACTTAGGATGTACTACAGGTTGGGTTTAATTCCCTCGGTGGGAAGGGCCGGGGCAATTAATTAAGCTGATGCGATGGCAAGAAAGCAGTATATATAATATATATTACAGAGAAAAAGGTGATGAATGATAGGTGGCATTATCCATTCATGCCTCTCACTATAGAAGAATTAATTAAAGCTATGAACAATCCCCAGCTGGGGTCTGCAAACAAGATCGAAAGGATATGGTGCTGGAATCTCTCGCGCTTACTTTTCCCAAACAATTAATATTCATATCCAACTTTCAAGTATGAACTCATTATATCTCTTCTCGCATGGGACCCCCTTTGGAAGATGACTTCTCCAGTCAAAGAATATATACATCTAGCTACTTTCCTCCGCTTACTTCCATATATCTCTGTAAATATTTTACAAATACACATGCTTTATTTGTCGACCGTATATAAGTATTGCATTCAAAATTATAATCTTCAGAATTAATGTGACAGAGATTAAATTTTATTTTGCTGCAGCTTTCTGATATATATATAGCTACAAGGTCAAAGCTGCATTATACATGATGTACCAAATGGCCTGTAGCACAAAGTAATCATTGCTACAGTTTCAATAGCTGATCAAAACTATTGCTTAACAGAGAGACAAGTATAGAAAGAGAATTCATCGCATTAATTGTCTTGTAATTTTTGGGAGCTAGCGAGCGAGAGCGTCTACAGTAACAGTGACGGAATCGTCGTAATTGTCGGAGAAGCGAAGCATTCCGTTTGTCCGATAACTCATGTATCATTTTCCGCAATATTCCGAATGCAACTCATCGCATCCATGGCGACTCGATCCGATCCCGGATTTGTCTCCGCACAGGGACGCAAGTGCGCGCCCGGCGTCAGATGGCGATGAGCGCAAAAGCCAAGGCCACGGCCGCACCCGACGACGGGCGACTGCTGCTCCGACGTCGACCCGACGTGATGGGGGCTGAGCATGGGACAGCGAGGCCGCGGCCAAGAGGACAAGCTCAGTACGTAAGGCTCGAAGGAAGCAGACTCGGGGCATGGGCCAAACGAAACCCTAATCCTAGTCCTAATCGGCCACACTTTGATTCCTCCTGCTGGAACAAGAGCAGAGTTCACTATGGACGAGAGAGCACAATAATTCGTCGAACAACTGGCGTGCGTCGTGTATTATGTATACGAGAGGGAGATCGTACAAGAGGCAAAAGCCAATGCGTCGATAGATGGCTCCACGCACAAGAAACACGGATAATGCATCGACATGCACTTGCTGCTGCTGCTCCAGGCGATGGGTATAGCGGAGGAGGGGGAGGTGCTGCGTGCTATGCCGGCGGCCACGGCGGGCCAGGTGGGGATATGATCGAGGGTGGGCACGTCGGACTACTGTAGAGCTCCACTGAAGGTGATGACGTAGGGGGGAGGAGCCCACGGCTGCCTCCCACTTCGAAATCGTGGGGGCCACGTGTTCGACAGTGGGATTTGTCACTACGTGGGCAGATGGGACAAAGAGGCCGTCGTCGACGGCTTAGGAGTTAGGAAGAGGAGATGCCACGGCAGGAGATGGTGGATGTCAATTTCGTGGGTCAGCGTGTGGGTAGAATTTTGGATTTAATTAGGGATATGGGTTTTTTTTACCACTGAAATTTTAACAAAACGGGTAAAAATATCTCTAAAAATTTATTTGAGCTTATTATGTTCCTAAATTATCAAAATTAGTGAAAAAAAATACTTTTTTTTTGAGACAGTAAAATAACGTGCCAAACTATGCTAATTAACGGTAACAAATGACAACACGATACATCATCAATGAATTGTAAAAAAATAAAATAATGAGTGTTTTTACTTCTAAACTTTAGTAAAAAATGCTTCTAACATTTTTTTAGAACCCAATATATGCCCCCAAACCATGAGAATTAGTGCGAAAATGCTCATATTTAGGATGGTAAAATGACGTGGCAAACGATGTTAACGACTACCAATGAAAGCACCACATGTCATCAATAAGTTGTCAAAATGAGCATGACACGACACAACAAACGGTGCTAATGCAGAGCGCCTTCATCCCACAATTGCAATATCTTCTCTTCTGATCTAAGACATACTTCGTGTTAGTATCGTTTGTCGTTTGTCGGCTATCGTCGTCGTCGTTTGTCGGCTGTCGTCGTCATCGTTTCTTGTGTCATCATTGGTGCTAACCGCAATATCTTATCATTTCATCTAAGACATATGACGTTGGTGCTAATGCGAAGTATATCTTAGATCAGAGAAGAAAATATTGTAATTATGGGATGAAGACTTTGTGTTAACATCGTTTGTCGTATCGTGCTCATTTGACAGCTTATTAATGACGTATTTTATTGTCATCTATTGTCGTTAGCATCGTTTGTCACGTCATTCTATCATCTCAAAAAAATAATATTTTCGCACCAATTTTAATAATTTAGAGATATATTAGACTCAAACACATTTTTAAAGATAGTTTCACATGTTTTACCAAAGTTAGATGAAAAAAAAAATCCTTATTAAATTCCAGAGATTACCCCCTTGCCCGTACACGTGGAAGAAGACGAAGGCACACAAATTAATCGAGAGTTAGAAGTGGGTGCGGAAGCGAGGCCCCCCGCCCACTAGACGTTGCCGGGGCGTGGCGGGGCCCGTCGATCGATGCTCACGTGAGCCGAGAAGTAAAAGATAAAAAGGTAAAAAAGAAACAAAAACTCGGGAGTCTTTCGATCCTTTTGAGTTCTACTTTCTCGGATGACAAAACGCAGATGGGGAGTCAATGGGTTTTTTGACCCATGCAGAGATTACTACTACTGCGCACTCATGATGTTCTGCGTGGGCCCGCACGTCGCCTGGATTTTCCATATCCAATCAAATCTCTCTTCCTGACCTCTAGTAATAATAATGACGGCCACATTGTTTTTATCTCCTTCGCCTTGTCATCTACTGCCGTATCATTTCATTTGCATCATTTTTCGCGCTGCTTGGCGCTGGCCGCTGGGAAAAAGGTACGACAACGATGATTAATTGATATTGCTGCACTAAAACTCAAGCAGATTCTGTACTGAAACATGATTAAGGAGGTCGTCGTGGATTATGGTGTCTCCACAGAAATGTATCCTTTTCATAATAATAATCATAATGTTAATGCTCGTGTACTTGTCTCGAATTTGGTGGAAATTACTAGTTGCTGGTCAAAGTGTATCATTGATGTTCTTCCATGTCATGCCTGGGCATCATATGGAAAAAAATATCCTTTCCATATGTCTTTTGCTTGTTAATTCAAATAATATGTTATATGTTTGTATAAGTTAATCATTTATTCTTAAAAATTTTAGAATTGGATCAATTAAATAATTTTGTTATAATTTTTTTTATAAATTTTTAGAGATCAATTTAGAATAAATTTTATATCTATTAATTTTTACGAATAAAAATTTAATTTATTTCTAATTTTATATATTCATAATTTAATTGTGTTGATTGTCATAGTTTTGCGTGTTTAAGTGAATTTTAATTATTTCACTAATATTATAATCCACGATTCTATGTTAATTTAAATCATAATTTTGATCCTTCATTTAAATTAAATTTATTGGTACACTTAATTTTATTAATCTTCCACTATGTTCTGTGTCTATAGCAATCACCTTACAATTGTCGATGATCCCTTATTAATGTTGAAATTTCATTGATCGTTATTTTCCCTCTCTCTTAACCACCATTATATCTTTATATTGTTTTTCGATTTTTATCATTTATTTCATTGTGAGTGATCTGTTGCTTCTTCTCGAACCACCATCATATTTGCTTATATCTTTTTTTTTCTCTCCAGATGACTCGTAGCAACAATATATTTTGATCATCACCTCAAGCAATTGTTGGTTTCACCACTTTTCTAAATCCATCCCCCTAACCGTCCTCATTGTAGAGTATCACTCAAGATAAAAAGGATCAATAATGTGACACAAGACTAAATTATTTATTTTCAAAGAATTATTAATTAGTTGTTCTTTCTCTTAAGGTGACTTGCGGCAACAATATATCTTGATCATTATCTAGAGTAATTGTTGGTTTCATCACTTTTCTAAGTCCATCCCCTAATCATCCCATTGTAGAGTATCACTCGAGTAAAAAAAAGGATCAATAATGTAACAAAAGGCATATTTTTTATTCTCAAAGAATTATTAATTGGTCGTTAATTGGATAGTTGGTAACTAATTAACATTAGTTTTAAAATATATATTAGTTTTACTTGATCATTACTTAAGATTTTTTTTTACTAAAAATAAAATTACAACTTAAAAGAAAGCAACATTTACAATAGTAGCGCATCTAACTCATGAGGCCTAATAGGAGTTCAAATATTTAACTCCTGCAAGCGCCTAACCTTAACTACAGTCCAATCGGATGCTTTATTACACTCACGATAGCAGAAACAACAAAATACAAGACTCAAAACTACTACAAAAAATCTCGATAAGCTAGATGATGGCCTTCAACCTAGGAGGAACAACACATGCATCCAGAATTGAATCAATTAGTAGCTTGGAATTGTTTTCAAGTATGACATGCCTTAGGTTCACTGATGTAGTTTGCTGAATTGCATGATGCATAGCATGAGCTTTAGAGAGAGTAGCAAAATTAATATTATTCATATAAACGCTTGTAGCATAAATGCAAGTTCTTTGATCATCATGAGCATCCTTAATTAAGATATTAACTTATATGTTAATTAAATTTTAATGAATTGATATTTAAATTAGTAGTAGACATAGATTAGGTTTTTAATTAGTTAGAATTTTCTAAAGTTTTTATTTATTGTATTTTTATTTCAGGGCAGAGTGTTGTATAGTTTAATTATATTATTTTTGTTTTCTATAAAATAGGTAAAGATACCTTTTTGATTTTTTTGGGTATAGTGCACAACCACTACAAAAATATCATTACAAACCAGCATCAGATTTGATTAAAAAATCAACACTAAATAAGTATCAAAATTTAAATTTATTGCCAAATAATTTAGTAATACTGTGGATCATGTATGGATACGTGTTATACAAAGATAACTACTAATTCATGATTAATTCATAATACGATAAATACATTTGGATAATTAAATATATTTAATTAGGTTAATTTTACTCATCACATGGATATTCACAGGCATACATATATATGACTGCTTGAAGAAGTGCTTTCGTGATATCTATACGCCAAGAAGATGAGTTAGGCAGATTATGGACGATAGGAACATCACGCGGTGTATAATCCAAAATCTTTTATATTCTAAAGATATCAAGCTAATTGTGATATATATATATATGTGTGTGTGAGAGAGAGAGAGAGATATCAAGCTAATTGTGATATATATATATATATGTGTGTGTGTGTGTGTGTGAGAGAGAGAGAGAGAGAGAGAGAGAGAGAGAGAGAGAGAGAGAGAGAGAGAGAGAGAGAGAATGTGATAATATCAAATTAAGATGAATTAAAAATAAGCGTTTAATTTGGGGCCTGATCGATCCACTGACATTACTCATTTATCTTCACATGCAATCATCTACCTTTTCCCCTCCTTAACAACTCACTAAATCACTAAATCACTAAATCAGAAGCGAAAAATGCTGAAGAAATAGGAAAGGGGCACCGAGTGTCCTCCATTTGTTTATTCTTGTTCTTCTTTTTCACTTCAGCATAAGCAGCTCAGCAAGGAAGTCACATGCATGGAAGCTATGGCCTAATCATCTTTCGTATTCCTCCTTTTTTTCTTCTAACTCGTACGAGTCATTAGTTAATTATTTCGCTGGATACGATGGAACAGATCATGAATATAACCACTGAGAAAAAGTATTAAATAAGGTTCTTTTTAATTCAATGTATATATATTGCCTACAATTAACATTAATTTTATTATCCTAATCATATTACTTTTCACACAACACAATCGACGTATAAACGGGAAATTTAACCCTAAATTGACGATGCGTTATAATTGAAACGAATTGAGAATTAAAGTTTGCATTTAAAATAAATAAAAAATACGAATAGATTTGAGAATTTTGATGAAAGTCGGAATATATTTATTAATTAACTCGTTTATTTATAATATGAGGAGCAAATTATGTGAATATTTTAATAATTAAATATATTGTTTTTTCTAGAAATCACTCCAAATGAGAGGACTTAATTAAAATGCTTTAACTAAGGAGACAAGATTTATACAATTAATAAACCCTAGAGATCACTTCAATATATTTATCTTTCATTTTTGATATTTAATTTGACATGCAAGTACGATTTCATCACTTTTATTCAATTTAGGTCCTACATTATTCTTGTAAATTTATTTTCACAACAAAAAAACATCCGTAGTTTATGAGGGTCAAATATAAGACTTGTACTTATAATTAATTAAATATTAAGCCTACATTAATTAAATATTTAGGTCCTACATTAATTGAGAGCATGTTAATATATAAAAATAGGTAAACATAATTAAATATTAAGCCTACATCAAGAAAAAAAATTAATTAGTATTACAATAATTAATATCAAACTCAAGGATAATAGTGGACTTCAATCTATTATATGCGAAATTGACAAATCTTTAGTATACGATGATATATATTATTAATTTACTAAAAATAAATGAATATATATAGTAATAAGGGAAAAAATAGTAGGCTAATCATTATAATGAATAAAAGCATCTTAAAAATTAATTATTTTTTAAACATAAAATAGGTATAGAAATGCCGTGGTTCACGTAATGAAGTTTGATTAGTTGGATCATGCGCTCATGTTAGGTCCGAACTAGAATGAATCCAACCAAGTTAGGTTTGGTCGATTAAATCGAGTATGATTAGCCTCCTAATTGGCTTGGGTAAATCTAATTAGTTAGGTTTACGTGTGTTAGGAGATAGGTCGAAGTTGTTATTAGTCTAGTCGTTCCATGCCGTCGACTTGGATACGTAGATTTGGGCTATGTGTTGTACTTTAGTTAGATCTTGACGAGGATGTCAATACTTATGTAAATAATATTGTAGCACGATAATTAGTTCCACGATGGGAGATTGTTGGAAGTTGTCTCAATTAATAAAGTTTGATAGATGTACTATCATCAATAATTTGAGTATTTTAATTATGCCGATGATTTGAGTCTATACAATTATATAATAATGCATAAATTAACAATAAATTAATTAAGCCACAATCTCATGGTAACTTTTCTAAAAAATAATACAAATAATAATAATTTATGATTAATATTATATATATTGAAATTTTTGTTGCATTTAGAAATGCGGACAAGATTGCTAATTTTATATTTTGTTTGATATATAGATCACTAGTCTAGTCAACCTCCAAACAATTAATTTCATGTATGCTTGACAATATAATTTATTAAAATAAAACTAAAGTCACACCTCTTCGATTGTAAAATATTATTAAAATAAATTAAAAATTTAAGTACCATATTAATACAAATAAAATATTCGACATGATAGATTAAAGTTTTTAAAAATATTGGAATATATTATGTAATTATTTTTTAAATTAATGATAAACTAACGAACCCACAATCTCACAGTAATTTTTTATCAAAAAATAATATAAACGTTAAATTATGAATGAAATATAAAGCCACAAGCTGGCAGAAAATAAAGAAACATTATCTGGACACACTACAGAAGCCCAATATAGCAAGCACACAGACATAGTATATATAATTATATATTCCATGAATTAATTAATTGTCGTGCGTAGGTACAATACGTACGTAGCTAGGAAACAAAATTGGTGATATAAATTCGATCGCATCGATCGAGTCACGAACTTGTTGTGGTCCAAACCGCATGTACCCGAACCCAACAAAGATCATGCTTGTCGGTCTACTCCACCTTTACCCTTTACACTCCATGTTCGACTCTCTGTCTCTACCACCGGCCTACCCACACCAACGTGCTCCTCTCTTGCCCTAATCATTTCATTTCATTTCATTTTATTTATTTAATTATATATTATACTCCCCCAAAGTTAATCAATTTCCACTCCGGTCCTTCTGATTTCGTTGGAATTTCAACTCAGTCCTCATTCCTCAACCTAACTGTGGATACATAGTACTGGTGCAGATACATTAAATGATAGGGATCAGTTTGTTCATCGTATTGTGAATGGTTATTTAATTGAGTTCCCTTTCATGCCAGTGTGTGGGATCTGATATTTACTGTGCATTTAGGGAAATTGAAGATGACTTGGGACTTATTTGCACAGTTTTTATAGTACCAAAAAACAGTTACATGATGAAAAGATTGATATATTAAATTCCTAGGAAGTTTCATGTGAAGTTCATGTCTGACTTCGAGTTCATAAATGAGAAGAATTTGATTGATTGATTGATTAAACTAAAATGAAAGAGATCAATTATTGGCCTTAATTTTAAACATTCATGTACAGTAAAATAAACAAGAGGCATCAGATTAACGAATCTAACTCAAATTATGACAAAAATAATAAATCTAATTCAATTTTTAATTTGCATCAAAAGTTATTAATAAAATTATTAATCGCTAATGTGATATCATAGTCGGCAACTAATATATTATTTTTTAATATTCATATACACAAGTTGATAGTTGAAAATTAAAAATACATAAAATTCTAACTCAACATTCATCCCTACCCGAACTCTCGTACTTTTTGCTTAATAATATGACTTAACAATCCACTATAATTGTTGAATATGATGTCACGTCATATTATCAAGTTATATTAGTAAGCAAGTAACGAGAGAGTTTGAATGAGGATAAATTTCGAGTTAAAATTGTTGACATCTGACATACGTATATGAGTATTGAAAATCAATATATTAATTGCTAAGTGAGATGTTACATCAGTAATTTTAATAGTTTCATTAGTAATAATTTGATGATGATATATAATTGATGTTAATTCAAAATTTTAAATTAAATTTGATGCAAAATAAAAAAATAAATTAGATTCATTAATTTCGTTGTACTTTGAATTAAATTCGTTTTTTTTTTCTTAATTTGTTCATTTACCAAAACATACCCGTGCTAGATCAATCAATTTTCTTAATGGATTTTCGGACGTCAAATCTAAATTATTACACACAAAGTGCTCATAAATAGTGATGAAATTACCATTCATTTCACTGTGAATGATCTTTAGGAGGATATAATAATACACACAACAAAAAAAAAAAAGAAAAAAAAAAGGAAAGATTGATGTACTCGAGTTAATTAATTATTACACACACTAAGCAGCACGTACGGCGGGCGCATAAACTAAACAGACGGCGAAGTGGAGACACATGCATGCAGTTCGGACTTCCTCCTCATCAACTTGCTTTAATTAGAGCGAGAGATTGTAAAGGCTAAGAATTACTAGATGGGCTGAAGACATGGCCGGGTTGTAAAGGTCGGACGCCATTAAAGTGACCGCCAAGGTCGACCAATGAAAGAAGGGAGCTTCCTCCTCCACAGTGATAACAGGTGGTGCAAAACTATCATTGCTGTACGTGCAGCTTAATGATCTTATTAGTGTGTGTGGGGGGGGTGGGGGGGGAATGACATGAATAAAGTAGGAGTAGTACGTAGGGTGGATGCTTAATGGTTTGGCTTTGGGTTTAAGCTAATTATCCTGTGAGGGATATGATCAAGTGGAAGAATAATGGCATGAGCTTCCCCGGCCGTGGGACCGACGCCCTTCTTTTTCCCACCCAGCAGCCACCAAACATGACACACACACACACTCCCCATGTCGGCGTCGTATCCGATCATATTCCTTCATTTCTCTGCATCTCCAACTCCAACATATGGAAGCATTAATTTAGACTCAAGTAGATCATCATTTACTCTATGTTTTATATGCACTACGACCCTCTTTCTCTATCCTTCTATATATATTTGACTAATTAACCCATTTATTTTGGAGAAATACGTGAAATAAGGCGTGAATATTGAAACTTGGAAATTAATATTTGAGTACATGATTGTTGGTGCAATAATATATTCTTATGGGATGAAAACTATGTTGATACATTCGAATCATTAATGCATGTGCCATTTGTTTAATTATTCTCTCATCAATGTCCTGATTATATAACGTGGAAAGTTTCTCAATTTGATATATATGTTCAAAGTCTCATTATTTGAGGCATTGTTTATCTGCTCATGAGTGATGCTAATTAGTTTGAAAGTTTTGTCTGCAAATATTTGATTAATTCTGCATAACATGTGTCACAAACGTACTGCTCTTAATTATATTGATTGTGCATAACATGTGTCACAAATTAATATACAGTTTTCCATTAACTGAGGAGTAAAAGCTCAAGAAGTGTTTTAGTTTGGAACCTTTTAGAATGTCTTTCAGGCCTATTGATCATTTCTTTTAAGGATATATAATTGTCCCACTATAAGTGCATGATGGATTTTTGGCTTTTTTAATTTTCTTTATTTTTTTTAAAAAAAAGATTGTCAGCATGTTTTAGTCATGAAGAAAAGTGACTCTTTATATATAGTTTTATTTTTTTAAAAAAAACTTTTGCCAGTTGATACGATATGAAAATAAATCAGATTTTAATTATAGCTACAAAATTGTAATGTTATGTAAATAAAAAATCACGCTTAATTAGTTAATTTGACCAGTTAACCATACTTTTGTGATTTAAGGGGATTATCTAGCTATAATTTCTATTTATACAATCCATGAGCAAGCCAATTAACTAACTTTTTTTTTTTACTTTTATCTAGAAAAGATTGTGTCCATTAATGCTATTAAATAAATCCTATAATTTAAAGCTAGTTTAGGGTACCCATTTAACTAATTCAGGTATATTTTAGATAAAAGAGAAAACATATGAGTTAGACTTGAGTCAAGTTTGAGTATCCGAGTATGTAATTGGATTTTGAATTTCAATAGTAAGAAAAAAAAAAATGAATACTGCTGCTGCCATCGCCAGTAATAAAACTTATGTTCCACCAAAGGTGATTGGTACAAATGGTTCGACACATGTTCTCCTTAAGCAATGTCTCATGTTTGAGTCTTACGAATGCAAAAAAATACCAGTGGGAGAGATTTACCTCTTAGTGAGCTGACCCAAAAAAGTTCGTATCGATCGAATTGTAGATCTAAAAACTCGTGAATTGAAATTTGGGCATCTATTCGGCATCTTTTTATTAATTAGAAATAATGCCGGTTTTTTTTTGTTATATTTTTGTGCGTTCGGTCTTAATTAATCTCGGAGTTATTTTTCCTTTTACTAAAATATATTAATTAATTCAAATATATATGATGATACTACTTACACTCAATTATTTCACTAGCTGATTAAATATAATGCATTTGTTATAATTGTGCTCAACACACATTAATTATTCGCCCAAGAGGGAGTAGTATAATTAACCATATAATAAAAACTCTCAAACATCAGCAAAGCAGGGCTCGGACAAGCCGGCAACAGTAGATATTGTTCATACTCTCAAAAATAGTATCAGTAGCAGTGCATTGGTCTGTGTCTACTACTGCTGCCGTTTGGTAAATATTTTTTAAGATAGAGAGTGAGTTTAGAGAGAGAGAGAGAGAGAGAGAGGGAGAGAGAGAGAGATCTCACGTGTATTCGGAGACAGGCCTGCATTAATGCATGCAATTTATACTGATGGAAGTAGCGATGAAATTATGATCGCTTTTGTTTCTTTGTGGGGATGTTTGTTCTTTGTCCCAATGCCCTCATTGTGGTGGGCCTCCCTCTCTTCTCTTCTCCTTCCTACCTATCTCCTTTCTCTCAAATTGAACCTTTAATTTATTAGCAAGTAATAGCTGATGAATCCATCGCCCATAAAACCTCAAAGAACACCTATAGCTGTTCCAAAGCTGTCTTCCTAAGTTATCCTTCCACTCTCTTCCAAACACCCGCAACAAAAGTCTCACGAACTACTAATTCTCTTCTTCCTCTCCTTTCTCTCTATTTATTGATCGATCCATCTCCTCGAGAACTTCAATTAATCAAAGAGGGGATCATACCATAGATATTAATTGGGTTTGAAGTATAGCTGACTGAGCTAAGGATCGGATGTTAGGATCTCCGACGTCGCCGGCTACGCCGCCGCCTCTCACTGGTGCGACCACTTTGCAAGTACCGCCGCACAATGCCGGCAACGCCAAGAAAAAGAGGAGGCCGGCCGGCACTCCAGGTAAAGTAGCGATGGTTGGGTTTGTTGTATATATAGTTCAATTGGCATCGATCTTGAGATTGAGTTGGGAGTTCATGGGTGTCCAGATCCGGACGCGGAGGTGGTATCGCTGTCGCCGAGGACGCTGCTGGAGTCGGACCGGTACGTGTGCGAGATCTGCAACCAGGGGTTCCAGAGGGACCAGAACTTGCAGATGCACCGGCGGCGGCACAAGGTGCCGTGGAAGCTGCTGAAGCGGGAGGCGTCGGAGGTGCGGAAGCGGGTGTTCGTGTGCCCGGAGCCGACGTGCCTGCACCACGACCCGTGCCACGCGCTGGGCGACCTGGTCGGGATCAAGAAGCACTTCCGGCGGAAGCACAGCAGCCACCGGCAGTGGGTCTGCGCCAAGTGCTCCAAGGCTTACGCCGTGCAGTCCGACTACAAGGCGCACCTCAAGACCTGCGGCACCCGCGGCCACTCCTGCGACTGCGGCCGCGTCTTCTCCAGGTATAGCTCATCATCGATCCGATGTTCCACTTAAATTATTATATATCTGAATTCATTTTAGTTCAATCATCGATCCTCTTCCTTCAGCTAAAGAACGAAGAGCTCAAGCTCTTCTACTAATTGGAGTAAATTAAAATTCAACATCTGATCAGACGAAGCAGATCCCATTGTTTTTTCTTTTCAAAAGTAACTCTATTTTTTAAACATAGCTCAAAAAACTATTTTTTAAACACTTCTGGATCCCATATCCGTTCTATTTTTGTGGGTCAATTATTCCTTTCTTTCTTTGTTTACTTACAACTTGAAATTTAGGGTTAATTTCTAAGTTTGATCCATCGCAGCATAGAATTCCCAACACTGGCGCTCATAAACTTCCTGCCATTTAATTCCCTTCTCGTTCAAAAGTGCCATTTAATTTTCATGAACGGATGAACCTGTAGTTAACGCAGTCATCTTAATTGATAGATTCTATTTATTATCTCATGATCTTAATTGTTTGATCTCCACATAGGGTGGAGAGCTTCATCGAGCACCAAGACACATGCACCGCCGGCCGAGCTCGAGCCGATCTCCACATGCCCCAGCCGCCGGCATGCTTGTCGAGGACGGCCTCGAGCCCCAGCCCTTCAAGTGAGACCAACTTCAGCCCCACAATGTGGCCCGGTCTCAGAATTCCGAATCCGTCGGCCACAGTCTTCATCGGCCGGCCGGATCAGCCTTCCTCGTCGCAGCCTGATCACCACCGCTCTCTCAACATCGAGCTCCAGCTCCTCCCTCCTTCCAATAGCCCGCGAGCCGCCCTCCCCTCCTCCGCCTCGTCTCCCGTCACCGACGAGGCCAAAGCCACCAAGTTGCAGCTCTCGATCGGGTCCGCCGCCAACCGCGCGCCCTCCAAGGACCCGCAATTGGCCGGCACCAGATCGCTCAAAGACGAGGCGGTGGAGCAGCTGAAGCTCGCCATGGCCGAGAAAGCCTTGGCCGACGAGGCGAGGCAGCAAGCGAGGCGGCAGCTCGAACTCGCCGAGTACGAGTTCGAGAACGCCAAGCGGATCCGGCAGCAAGCGCAGCTGGAGCTGAACCGAGCTCACGCCATCCGCGAGCGCGCCGTGAAGCAGATCAACGCGACGCTGCTTCAGGTGACCTGCTACGCTTGCAAGCAGCAGTTCCGCGCCGCGAAGCCCGTAATGCCCTCCGAGGAGAACTCATTCGTCGTCAGCTACATGTCGTCGGTGGTCACCGAGGGCGAAGAGGAGAATGACGACCATCATCTTCATCATCGTCATCATCATCACCACCATCATCATCATCATCATCAAGAAAAGATCATCTCAAAACCACAGCTTAATTAATTCTCACTCCGGAATTAAGTAATTACTTGAATTCCATGTGTTCTTTTCTCACTTGGTCTCTTCTAATATTAATTTGGTGATGCTGATGCATGTAAATTACGGAATTCCACCTTCAATGTGAACGTCAAGAGTGTTAATTAGTGTGGCATGCAATTGTGCTTGTCCTATTTTGAGCTGGGTAATGATTGATTTCATTCTATTAAAACTTATCAGTATATTAATTAATTAATTAATTACATAATCAACCCTACTTGGTAGGCGTACTCTAAATCCGTTCAAGTCGTTATGAGTAGGGGAATAACTTAAATGAGATTAAGACAATGGTTAATATATATATGCTTTAATGGTGGGCTTTGTTTGCGTGCTTCCTGGTGGCGTTTTCTGATCTCCCTGTGATTTGAAAGCCCACCTGCTCCTCCTCGTTGTTTTCAGCAAAGGCAATATAATTACTATGGTTTGTGTTGCAATTTAGTGGGGATGAAAGAGAGAGAGAGAGAAAAGAGGAGCAGAGGGTGCAATGGCAATGAAAACAGAAGACTGATTGCTGACCCAAATCCACTAGAGATAAAAGTTGAGAGCCAATTAGATAGTGCAAGTTGCAGCAATAGCTCTTGTCGCGCTAGCCCACACTCACAGAGAAAGACATGGGAGAGATGAAAGAGAAGAAGCAATAGCTCTTGTCGCGCTAAGCTACACGGAAAGAGAGAGGGGAAGGTGGTGAATGTGTATATGTGTTGCAGTGTTGGAGAGGAGAGAGGAGGGTCAGAGCTTCAGTTGCCATCGTACTTTTTCACTACTGTTGGTCCCTACTCCATTCAAGTAGACAGCATCCCTCTCGCATACAAACACAGAAACAAACACAGGCATCATTCATGACGAGAACATCAAATGCCATGGTATTCAGTGCCACACTGCTCTCTCTCTCTCTCTCTCTGAAAAGATAGCAGAAGCAACAGTAGGCCAAAACAAAGCATCTTTTTTTTTTCAAAGGCGATTAAGCAGCGGCTGAATCCTCGACGGTGAAATTACTCTTTTGATCGAGCAAATTAAACGGGTCCTTTTTCCTCGGTCAGTGTGCGGTATTTACACCGGGCACTATGAAGCTTTAAATGCAGTCTTCTTTCTCTTCTTTTTAACCTTTTTATTCTCACTTTTTCACTGGGGGGTGAACAAAGAAGAGGGGGATGGCTTGTGTGAGTTTGAGCTTGGCAGGGCGTACCTCTGGCTTTGTGCAGCGGGGAAGGGGTCAGAAGGCGGCAGGCAGCGAGTGTGGGCTCTTTTGGGTCATGGCTATGCATGCATGCTTACCCTATACATAGCCTTTTTCTTTGTTTTTCTCCATCTTTTCTTTGTCTCATTAGACTTTTGTACAGTGCCGTCGATTGACATGATCTTTCACTCTTTTTGGGTTAGGACTTTGGACAACTGCCTTCGAAATTACTCAGTCAAACAAAATTATACTTTTCTATCTTGTGTAAAATTAATCATGCTAATAATGATTTATCAAGATCCTCAATTACTTGGTAGTTGAATTCAGGCCCAGGAGATTTCCGAGCGGTTCTGAAGGAGGATTTGAAAGAAGCTATCGACGACCTGATGGGTAATTCAATCGACTGGTCCAGAGTAAATAGATCGTTCATTGCCCTGATCCCGAAGTCTAAGGGAGCTAAGGAAATTTCAAAATTCAGACCAATCAACCTAATCTCGAGTTTAATCAAGATTTTCTCAAAAACTATGGCTACCCGTCTTAAGAATAGGATCCAACTACTTATTGACAACACGCATAGTGCTTTTCATAAAGGGAGAAGGGCTTTGGATAGTTATATGGCGGCCCACAAAAATAATTCACTTGTGCAAATTAAGAAAGGAGGAGGCTTTTCTCATTAAGCTAGATATGACTCAGGCTTTCGACAATGTGGATTGGACTTTCTTAGAAAGCCTTCTTCGCTTTCGCGATTTTCCTTCGCGTTGGATCTCTTGGATCATGTGTATGTTGCGCTCTAGCGAGTCTACCGTTCTACTAAATGGTACTTCGGGAAAATGGTTTTGTCATAAAAGAGGACTTCGTCAGGGCGACCAGCTATCGCCTTACCTTTTTCTTCTGGTGGCAGATGCTTTCTCGAGACTCCTAAAGAAAGCCAATTATGGTGGTTTAATCAAGCGCATTGACATCGAAAATGGAAGGGAAGTTGTAAATTTTGAATTTGCGAATGATTTTATAGTTTTTACTCGAGGGAATGACTCAGATCTTCTGAACCTAAAACTTCTGTCGTATGCATTCGAGCTGTCCTCCGGCCTCGGTGTAAACTATGACAAATCAGGAATCACACATATTTGTAGCGACGAAGACAAAGCTAGGAGAGCCGCATCTTCTCTCGATTGTCAGGCAAAATCATTTCCTATCCCGTACCTTGGACTCCCCCTGAAAAACTCAAACCCGAGAAAGACTGATTGGAATATTATCCTAGCTAGAAAAAATCGACAAGAGGCTTTCAAGCTGGAAGTAGGGGTGTAAGCGAGCCAAGCCACTCGCGAGCTACTCGAGATTGATTCGGTAAAAACTCGAACTCGACTCAAACTTATCGAGCTCGAGCCGAGCCGAGCCGAGCCAGACATGTGAGCGAGCCGAGTTTGAGCTAACCTATACTCGGCTCGAGCGGCTCGCGAGCCTAATCGAGCCTTCTATATATATTATATACCGGGTTTGATTTTTAAATTTTATGAATCCGTTACCCTCTAAAAGAACCCGAGCTTAGTCGAGCTCGAGCTCGGCTCGACTCGTGCGGCTTGATTTTTTTCCCGAGCCTAGCCGAGCCGAGCTCGAGTGGCTTGAATGTAGCTCGAGCCGAGCTTGAGCCAATAGACCAATGCTCAATCGAGCTCGAGCCGAGCTCGTTATTTTCCAAATGAGCCGAGCTCGGCTCAATTACACCCCTAGCTGGAAGGGCAGGCTACTATCGCGAGTTTTTCAAGTTTCGGTTTTTTGGTTTTGATTTTTTTGTTGGGCAAAAACCTGTTTGTTTGACATGTGCTGTTTTCATATTTTGCGAAACTCTTATCCCAAAAAGGTTGCGAAAACGCGGAAAAGTACGTACTACTCAAAGTAGTTTTCACACTTGTGTGTATTTGGGTGTTTCGCAAAAACGGATTTTCGCGAAACAAGAACCAAAACCCGCCCATATTTTGGTCAACAAACAACGTTTCGAATCATGTTTCGATTTCGGACGAAAACGAAAACCGAAAACAGGGCTAACAAACACGCCCTTATTTTATCTGTTTAGATGTAATAGTTGACTTTATCCATTTCTTATCCTATGAAATGATATTGTGTGGCAACTTGGATGCCTCACTTTGCATCAATTTTTTTTTTACTTGGTAGTTGATATACACAACCTCACTTTGCTTCGTTAGACAATTTCAAATACCAGAATCCAGAATTGTGCGCGCCCACAGGATGATGAACACAACCTCGTGGTTTCCTTGACTTCTTGTTCAGTTGCATTTGTGAATATATTAGAGAAGTCAAACCAATCAGCAAAGAGAACAAAAGTTGCAAGTTGAATATAGTTTGCAGACACATTAGATTAGTGCTTTCCAATTAGGAATTAGCTAGCAGCAAGTTCTCAAGTTCAATCATGACTAGCATATAGAATAAAGGCAACATGCAATATTGTAGACTTTAAATCAATTGGTCCAATTTAATTACTTCCCTTTCCTTCCAATTCACTTGCTCTTCAAGATTCTAAACTATATAATGAGGAGTTCATCTGAATCTTTTCATTTCCATATACACAAGTTGGTGAAAGGAAAAGGAGAAGGGAGATGGCCGGAGGGAATCGAACTGTCGGGATCGGCATCGACTACTCGCCGATGAGCAAATTGGCTGTCCAGTGGGCCGTCAATAACTTGGTCTGCGCCGGCGATCACGTCGTCTTGATCCATGTCCTGTCCAAGTCTGATCACCATACCCAGAAGCAGCTTTGGGAAGAAAAAGGATCGCGTACTGTGCACTCTCTCTTTTGATGCTTTCAAATTATGGTCTATCTTTTTATGCGTTCTAGTATTCATGAGTCTTAACTCGTGCACTTCCGACAGCTTTGATCCCTCTTGATGAATTTGAAGAGATGAACTTAACAGTGCAGTATGGAATAACACCAGAAAGGGAGGTATTCGAAATCCTGGGTACTGCAAGCAGGACAAAAGAGGTATAATTAAGTCCAAGTGTGGTTAATAATTTAGCACATAACATGTAGCTTGTAATACATGCATAGCTTGACTGACTCTGTGTGCAGGTAAAGGTGTTGTCGAAGATCTACTGGGGTGATCCGAGGGAGAAAATTTGTGATGCAGTGGAGGAGCTAAAGCTGGATTCGCTTGTCCTTGGAAGCAGAGGCTTAGGAGCTATTAAGAGGTATATGAAGTTGCAGAACATGCTTTATTTTTAATCAAAAGGAATAATTAATCTGATTGCATGGATTACTCGGATTTTTGAATCATTCTCGCAGAGTCCTTCTTGGGAGCGTCAGCAACTACGTGGTGATGAATGCTACATGCCCGGTCACAGTTGTCAAATCCACTGCATAATCCTGCACATATATATATATATCTATGTATGATATTGTAATCTATGTGGTTCTTGAGTATAAAACTGTTCTTATATATGGTGCTGATTGTTATCTGGTTTTGTGAATTGTGATTCTTTAAGATGAGGTTCTGTTCCGGTTGGAAATTAAGGATTTGCTTGTAATAATTGTGTGCAGTCTTGTTAAGGGAATGTAATAATTAAGTGTATATACACAACTGAGTAAAGCTCTCCTCGAAGTATATATTTGTCTTCTTTTGGATTCTTTGCCAACCGCGAGTTATCACTGATCAAGATAAATTTAATTATCGGAACAAAACTTATGTGCAGTGTCATCATAATAAAGTAATCTCAAAAAATATAATATATATCTAAAAAATAACTCTCTATGAAATATTTAATATTAAAACATATATGTATGAAATTGAATGACAAATTAACAAATATATATAGGACACATAAAACCCATGAAAAATTCAAATTGCAAAATATAGAATAATTAATGAATATGTACCGACTTTTATCAAAATTTTTAAGTCCATCGTCACTTTTCATTTGATTCAAATGCAGATTTCAATTCTCAATTCGTTCCAATTATAGAACACTGTCAGTCCGGGATTAAGTTTTTCGTTCACCTGTTGACATGACAAGGATGACGTGTATAATGAGATACAGTCAGCCAATATTTTAAAATAAAAAAAGAAAAAAAGAAAAAATATTTCAAACAATTCCATCGCCAACACCACGTCGGCGGGGAAGGCACAGTCGATGGTTCCCGCCCCAACGGTGGTGAACCAGGGAGCAAGATTGGTGACCGACATGGAGGTGGGTCCCTCGTTGTCGGCAAAGGCTGCAATGAAGATTCCTCGCGATACTTTGTAGGTGGCGACTCGGGCCTTAGGGGCAACACCCTTGGCGACTCCGGCAACGTACCCAACCATGCTCGCTTGGTACGCATGGCGGCCTGCCGTGATGGAGTTGTTTGAATATTTTTTTTTATTCTAAATATTGGCTGACTGGACCTCATTATACACGTCATCCTTGCTATGTCAGCAGGTAAACGAGAAATTTAATCCAAACCGACGTTTGCTATAATTGAAACAAATTAAAAATTGAAGTCTGCATTTAAAATAAATAAAAAGTGATGATAAAATTTAAATTTTTTAATAAAAGTCGAGATATATTCATTAATTATTGAGAGAGACCTGCATCGAGTCAGTATGCATCCATGAAAACATTTCAAGGGTGTATGTACTTCATCATGGAGCCTCTTTTTTTTCGCCTACCTACTAGGTCTAGGTTGCACTATCTTGGGCTTAATTTAACTGATGTTTGCCCTTTTTGTAACTCTGTCTCTGAGACCATTAGTCATCTATTCACAATGTGTTCTTATGCTCTTAGTATTTGGGTCCTTCTTAGAGATAAAACTAGGACTCATCTTCCCCCCTCTGTTTGGGATCCCAGTTCCTGGATCTTCTCTAATCACCCTCATCCAAAGGGTACTGCCTATAGAAATGCCTTAATTGCTAATGGATGTTGGTACATCTAGTACGCTAAAAATACTTGGGTGCACGAGGTTAGGCAGCCTACCCTCCTCTCTCTTGTGACGCAAATTATATCATTTACTAAATCAAAATTTAGAAGTTCTTCGCCTGAGGGAAATTCATCAAGTATTTATATCGTTATTAAATGGAATCCGCCACCACAGGGAATTCTTAAAATTAATTGTGATGCTTCTTTGTCTAATTCTGTAGGTGGTACTGGCTTTATGATTCGTTCTACTGAGGGGGACTGTTTATATGCCTCAAGCCCCATGTTGGAAGGGAATTCAGTTATTTTTTTGGAAGCAATGACAATCAAGCGTTGCCTTATTTTTGCATTGGAGAAATCTCTCCCGTGTTTTCAAGTGGAGATCGACTCCAAAATTTTATTTGAAGCATTGACCAGAAAAATAGACGTGCCGTAGGAAATTCATTATGTGGTAGCTGATATTTTGTTTCTAATTTCTCAATGTAATTTTGATAGGTTCTTATTCTGTTTTAGAGAAGCTAACCAAGTTGCTCATTGGGCAGCAAACTGGGCTAGACACCACCAGAATGTTTTAGTGTGGTCGTCCATCCGCCCTCTAGAGTTAGAGGATGTATTGAACTGTGATCTTTTTGGCCCCGGTATTCATGGGACTTTAATATAATTCTTAGTTTTCTGGGTTAAAAATAAATAAATCATGGAGCCGTTTTTATCTTTTTCCCTTCCTTAAATATCTTTATTTACCGCCTTCCCCTACCATTTGAAACCAAAACATAACGGAAGCCCATTTCAAAAAAACCCTTTTCTCGCGCTTTCTTTCTTCTCCCCAAACGACGCCTCCCCCCCCCCCCTCCTCAACCTCCGTTCCTGGCGAAAATCCCAACCTACTCGCTTCTCTAGCGTTGATTTCTTACAAGTCCTTTTTGCTGATCCCCTTCACGGTTAGACAATTCTTCTCTCCCCAATCCTTCTTTTTCTTCTGTTCAATCGATATTGGGATCCATCGGCATTTATTTTTCTGATTTTGATCCGCTTTGAGGGTTAATTTTGAGCAACCGGTGCTTTCTTGAACCCCCTCTTTTGAATGATCGAGGCATTTTCGTCGAACGATGTTTTCTTGATATATATGGATCGTTTTCTTTGATTAGTTTCAATTCTAAAAAGTGCTTTGGATCATTCTCTGGAGGAATTGCGATTTGGATCATTATTTTCTGCCTTCAATTTCGATTGTTCATCGCTGTTCTTTGAAGATCGTGGAAGAGCAACTGGTGCGAAGATGAACGACCTTATGACCAAGTCCTTCACGAGTTACGTTGAACTCAAGAAGCAGGCTCTAAAGGATCTCGAGGCCGGCGGCAATGACATCCCGGACGCCGGCGTGGCCTGCCTCACCCATGCTGAGGAGGAGAACCTCTCCCGATTTTTCTCGGAGATCGAAGTAATCCAGTCTGAGATGGACGACGTCTCCAGTCTTCTCCTCGACCTCCAGCATCTGCACGAGGAATCCAAGTCCGCCCACAGTGCCAAGGTCCTTCGGGGCCTCCGCGACCGCATGGACGCCGACGTGGTGGCCGTCCTCCGCAAGGCGAAGAACATCAAGGCCGGGCTTGAGTCACTCGATCGCTCCAACATCGCCAACCGCGGGGTGGCCGCGTGCTTCGCTGATGGCAGCCCTGTGGACCGCACCCGTGTTTCGATCACCAATGCCCTGCGCACTAAGCTCAGGCAGACCATGAATGGGTTTCAGCTGCTGCGCGAGTGCATACTAGCCGAGCACAGAGAAAGCCTCAAGAGGAGGTACTTCAACGCCACTGGCGAGGTCGCATCCGAGGGGGTGATCGACAAAATGCTCACTGGTCGAAGCCAAGTCGGGTCGCAGGACAACAAGGGTGAAGTGGACTTGGAGGTGCTGGAGAGGCAAAAGGCCGTGAGCGACATACAGAGGAGCTTGACGCGGCTTCATCAGATTTTTCTTGACATGTCGCTCATGGTAGAGACACAGGATGAACAACTGAACGACATCGAGGAGAATGTGGCTCGCGCAAGGGACTACATTAGTGGGGGGACTGATCGTCTCTTCTCCGCCAATTCAATGAAGAAGAGGAACATGAAATTCATATACTTGACTAGCTCTCTGTTGCTGATTACCATTTTGGTTTGTTTGATTCTTATACTCACTGATTCTTAGGTTTGCAGATGGCGGGGCTGTTCTTGGTAAGGTGGTTGTATAGGTTGGCTAATACTTTTGGCTACTTCTTTTCTGTGATGCGTTTTGAAATTTTCATTTCCAACTTGGAGAGGAATTGTAATAACCTGGTGGATTACCTAAATGCAACACGTTGGAATTCTACATCGTCGATGTTTTTAGCTGTCGGACTTGATGATGAACAGACAATGTTAGATGTTCAAATTTAGATATTAATTTTGGCAGATACTGTTGCTAAATAAGCTTGTCATGTGTTCTAGAGTAGTAGAAATTAGAAAAGGCTTCATTATCTTGCTTATTATCTTCTGAGAATTAGATAAGGTTTCCATTACTACTTGAAGTGACTGCTCAGTCAATGAAATCTAACATATCTAAAAAAGAAATCTAACATATCTAAACGTCGAACTTAGTTCAAGTTTAGTTGATATGAAAAATAATTTTCTACATGAAAATTATACTTCTAATGAATTAACTTCTCACGTGTCATTTTAAAAAAAAATACTAAAAAATATTTAATTGACAATACATTTTGCATGAATTAATTTCTCCTAATATGTTTAATTGATATGTGTACTTTCTATGAAATACTCACCAAATGATCAATATATCATTCTTTTGTAAATTAACAATTATAATTATATATATTTTAGTACATATGATTTTTTTTGTATTTAATATTTTTGACATATGTAGGTAAAAAATATAATATAGGTTTTCATATATAATTAATATAATTATATACATTATTTAGTACATAAGAAATTTTTTTATTAGTAATTAATATGAAAAAATTACATATTTTGTCTCAAAAATTAATTGAAATTAAAATAAATAGAAAATTAGCATATGAATTATCTACTTGTATTTATATTTAATTTTGAATTTATACTTTATGTTTTAATATTCTACAAGGATAAATTTATTTATTTTTTTTAAAATAAATATAATATAGAAAGTTACATTTCTTAAGTGTGTCAATCAAGTATGTTCGAATCTTGTGAATGGAGAAATATACCGTTAGGGCTTAGGAGAGCTTTACTCTCTTAGTGGGCTGACTCCAAAAAAACTCGAATTGAATTATAGATCCACTAGTAGCTTAGTGGTTATACATCCAATTATGTTGTTAATAAATCAAAGTTGGATCCTCGATTGTAGTGCTTTATGCACATTTCTATGTCTTTGTAACATTTGTAAAATGCACGTTGTGCGTATAATTTTTACATATTTGTACACCATGTAATGATGATATTATAAAGCCAATTTAAGTAAAAAAAATAAAATTGAATGAAACAAGTAAGAATTATTTGTTCTATTTTTTGAAAATATAAATTTTGTAAGAAATTGCGTCAATTAAATGAGGCTTTGTTTTTACGTCCGGACATTGAAGCCTTATTTCATGCTTCTACACTCATGAATTGTAGTAACTTGTTTATTCTGTGGCTCTTTGTCCGCTAAAAGAATCTTGGTCAATTTTAATTGGAAAAAAGGTACAAAAATATTTATAATATTTTCTCACGAGTACAAAAATGTTCATAATATTTTTTTGGGATTAAAAATATCTCTTACGTTATGAAATTGGATACAAAAATACTCCTATAGGTAAATGATGTTAATTGAGAGATAACGAAGCTGACGTGGCCAATGACTGGAACTGATGACGTGAACATGTGACGCGTATGCAGGCCAAGAAGTTTTCTCATGAGTACTAAAATGTCACTGACGTTTTTTCACGGGTACAAAAATACCCCTAACATTTTCTCACGGGTACTAAAATACCCATAACGTTTATTTTGGACCTAAAATACCTCAGAGATTATTGAAAATGATAAAAAAAATGACATCAGATAAGTTGGTGCACATGCAGAGCAACTTGCCACGTAACTGTAGGAGCGAATAAAAAAAAATTAAAAATTCGGTTAATTTAAAAACCGATTTGAAACCAAACTAAATTTTTCGATTAACCAATTTGATGGTTTCAATTTCAATTTTTATTTTTTAAATTTTAAATTTTTGATTTATTATGTGTCGCTTACGTGGCAAGTTATTATCTGCATATGCGTCACGTGTAAAGTCAACATCTTTGTCAATATTCATGACATCTCCATTAAGTCTCACCTAACAAAAATTAGTCTGATGTCATTTTTTTTATCATTTTCAATAATCTCAAAGGTATTTTAGGTCCAAAACAAACGTTATGAGTATTTTAGTACCCGTGAGAAAATGTCAGAGACATTTTAGTACCCGTGAGAAAACGTCTTGGCCTGCATGCGCGCCACATGTCCACGTCATCAGTCCTAGTCATCGGGCACGTTAGCTCCGTTATCTCTCAATTAACATAATTTACTTATAGATGTATTTTTTACCAAATTTCATAACGTAAATGATATTTTTAATTTAAAAAAAACGTTAAAAATATATTTGTACTCATGAAAAAACGTTAAATATATTTTTTTATACATTTTCCCATTTTAAATTTATTCGTCGTATCCCACCATCTCTTTCTTAAAATCCTATCTATCGTGATATTCATATAATCACTTCATTTGGAAAAGAAGGTCACCGCTTTGTATAGCAAGTAATTTAAACGCATTTATTACCATCCACTGCCCGAATTCTCTGATCTTTAAATTCTTCCAAGCGCCGGCCAAGCTTCCATCGACCAACGTCACTTCAACACCCGCGAGCCCGACCAATACAGGCTACTTTTTTCCGGTACTGCGGCTCCCACAGTGCAGACGACAGACGTTGTACTTCTTGTCCGGGTAAGAAATTGGGTTAGTATGTTGGCGTGGCTATCTTTTGTATATGGCTCCCACAAGGCTGCACAAAGACTTGACTTCTGCTTCAAGTTTTTAATTCTATAAGTTAAAGGACATGGCGAAAGACGAAAGTTTTATCAATAAGAAGTCTTTTCGATCGTCCATTGTCAAGGAAAAGTCTCATCCGGTGGACCGGTGGAGCCAAAAAAATGCCCTTCAAAGGAACAAGCACGAGTCTTCTCCTCAGTCTTTCTTTATCAACCGTGCAGAACCGCACGAAGCTTCCCCTCGCCTTCAACCCCCACTACGTGAAGTTACAGCACCATGATGGGCACCCTGGGAAACCGTGTGGAGAAAACTCCCGCTGCTCGCTGCCCTCGTTGATGAGAGCGAACCGGTTCGAGATTGGAGTCTGGGCGCTCGCCGCTGCTTGGTTTTCGTGAGGTCTATCACCTGAAACCTTGATGTTCTGCTCTTTTTTTTTTTTTTTTCCTTTTTTGCTGTTTGTTCTTGGAGTAGAGGTAGTTGTTACTTTGGCAAAAGATGAGATTTTTGAAAGAGTCGTGCTCAAATTGTGTTCTTGGGGTGGACCGGATATTTACCCTCTTTGGGTTGTTGCTCTGAAACCGGTTCATTGGTTTGTTTTTTGCTTTATAAGGGTCGACATTTGCGTTTTATAATATTTTTGTTTTGTATATTTGAGATAAACTTAGTTTCAGAATAAGTAATAGGAATTTCGGGAATTAAGTTTGGCAGTGAGAGAATATAAGAGAGTAGATTGCTTGAGAGGTAGAGTCGAGTGATGAATGATAAATGAGCAATGCGAGAGCCTTGTATAGTCCTTAAATCCCCCCAAACCTAAAGAACAACTATTGGTGCTGGAGACTGGCTTCATTTGGTGTGCATCTCTCATACCGTGTGGTATACCAACGGGCAACGGGTACATGGCATAGCCTGTAGCAGACAGTGCAAAAAGACTGGAGGGATATGTATGGTGCAAGAAGTTGTGGAAGGCAACCACTTACTGAAAACTTAGTTTTTTTGGGTGGATTGCAGTACCTAAGAAATTGAGAACTACGGATGCTTTACAAAGGCTTGGTGACATGTGCAATTAATTAAATGAAACACATGAACATGTGTTGTTCACCTGTCCTTATGCACAGCATGGCTGGAACATTATTGCTGCTACCAACAGCATCAGCAAATCACCTACTTACATGGAGGATGTTAGTGTTAAGTGGACCTTAACTGTTGCTTCCATGAATGGTGATGTATTCCTATTCTCCTTTTTAAAATATGCTGGTGGGACTTTTGTCCCTCCATTCCAATCAAAAAAAAAAGTAAGAAGCAAGCAAAATTGCATAAAATAAAATGTGGAACAAGTACTGAATCCACCAAAAATAATTTCCTACTTCCTTGAGACTTGTAGACGTGATGAGTAGGGTCAATTCCACATAGACGGGTTAGATTCAAGTTCTTTTTAAACCAGAAACTAAAGAAAATGAAAAAAGGGGTTTTTGTTAGTAAATAATTAAAAACACTAACAGTAATTAAAAAAGAACAGAAATAAAAAAGACAGTAATCAAAGTTTAAGAGAAATCAATGAGAGAAAAGGCTAGCTAAAGGTATGTTCTCGGTTTCGGTTCGTAAGTTCGATCATGGATACAAATGATGAGCTCCTTGTTTTCTAGCAAATCGGTTTGGTCGTAGACAAATGCTAACAACCAAGATCTTCTTTAAACCTATGGTTAATCCAAACAAGCATTGATTAGTAATCCTAGAGACACTCTAAGGAACTATCAATAGCTGAAATTCTCGGGATCACCGATTTTAATAGACTAATATGAATTGAACAACAATCTCATATGTCAAATTAATTCATGAATTCTCTTAGTATGGGTTGAACAACAATCTCAACTAATTGCCTCTAACTCCGGATGGAACAGTCATACTGAAAGGCGAACTATTGTCCTAATAATTCGGTAACATACCAACAATTAAAAAGGAACAATAGATAAATTACTGCAAGGAATGAATGAATACTAGAAAGCAAGAGAAATTAAACATAGAAAGATCTCACAATCTGTAGAACCGAAACGTCGAATGTCTTTTAGCTAGATAGAAGGGATTTAACCACATATCGCAAAGACAAACATCTTCATTCTAAAATATTGCTACTTAATTGAAAACTAAAATCCAAACTGAAAACAAAAGATCAACATCCACGATGCTTGTTCATTACAACTTTTCTCCTCTTATAGGAGAATTCACAAACCTAACTAAAGTAGAAAGAAAATTCAAATCAATCCTACAAGGTGATAATCTAACAACCAATATATTGGTTTAATGTTTTAGACACAAAAGGAGAGTCCAAATTCGTATCGAAAATTGGGAATAAATTTTCAGCCCTGAAATTGGCAAGTCTGATTCTGTCACATGTATCTTCACTAAGGCATGGGCACACCTAATGCAGGGGCGACCAGGTCCAGCTTTCTTTCCAATTTCCAATTTCCAAAAACGTGCAAGGAGGCTTCTTTTTTATTTCTTTTTATACTTTGTTGCCTAAAAATGCCCTAAATATTAAACATAACAAAAACCATATATTAGGAAGCATTTAATTCGAATTTAGCATGAAAATAAGCATACTAAGATGGAAAATATGCATGTCATCAACAAGTCATTTCACTTCTATATGCTGATAAGAGGGTGACATTTGTGATGATAAGAGGAACTTGATTTTCACATTCTTAAAACAAAATATTATTTTCAGTTAATTGTTTAACAAACATAATCTTTTGTTTCAGGTTTTGTCTTAACAAATGGATGAGCAAGAGAAAGATAGTTTGCCTATGCTGTCATGCACAATGAAGGCGTCGAGATTTCCTGGTAGGAGCGCATCAATGTCTATGCCACCAAATGCATCCTATGACAATGAAGATGCTTTTATTTCTCATACTGGTCCGTTGCGTACTCAGAGGACAACCGAGTTTGGGGTTGCAAATGACCCTTTAAGTAGGAATACAAGATCAAAAAATGTTTGCTGGGATGCACGTGGAAAACCACAAAATAGATCAAGCGCTATTATGCCAGAAGTATTTAGTCGAGAAAACATCTCAAATACCAACAGTGTCATGAGAAATGAACATCTATTGATGTCTGGACCTTTGGGATTGTGTGATAACCCCGACTGCACTAAGTGCCCTGCAGCTTATAAAACCAAACGAAGTTACGATAAAAGCCCAATTTCTTTGGACAATAAGGTACATATTTTGCTCTTTTCTTGCACATTTTTTTGTTCTACTTATTTTCTGATTCTTTGTGTTTATGATGCCACCCACTTTACTTTATGGTTCAAATGATATTACAATAAATTTTCACATTAGTTGCCTTTGGAATAAGGATGCAACATATGATGGTTGCAATAGATAATAATGGCTATGCAAGATTTGACCTGAATGATCATGATAGTTGAGCAAATATATAAAAGCTGTCAAATGGAGATATAATTTATTAATTAACCACTCTTGTTGCTAACAGAATCAGCATTTTGTAACAATGATAACTTCTTTTCTTATCACTCTATAATAAGTATGACCATTTCACACAGATGAACGAATCCTATAAAACTAATTGTCTTGCCAGGGAACTTGAGGGGCATATTTATTGGGTAACCACAGAGTTAAGACCATTTCCATTCTTGATTAAATACTGTCACAGAAAGACCTTCCAAAACATGATAGTTTTGGTATTCAATAATTTCACATCTAACATGTTAGAGCAGTTCTTCATTGCCCTCCAACGACTCCCGCAGTTCTTCATTGCTTCATTCACCCTCTGTGTTGTCTTCAAATAGGGACAGCTCCTCTCATCCTTCTGGATGTGAGCGAACCGCCCCTGCTTGCATCCCAATCGCTGCGAAGACTCGTATGGCTGACCGCCCGCCTCTACTCAAAGTTTATATGCCGAACTCCGATGCTATACACCGGCGGTCTCAATATCTTGGCACTTCGTGTATTTTGGTTCGAGTCTGCGGTCGACTAGGGGAAAGGGCAGATATCGCGGGCTTCCTCGCGCGGCGCTTTCGGGATGCAGAGTCCCATTTGCGGCATTGGCGGCATCGGCGTATGCCTGATGGCCGTTATCTGGTTTCCACCCCGGAACACCCTGAATCCTACTTCAAAACATCCTTACTTCGGCTACATCGGGTGCAGTGGGGAGAGGTGGTGCTGGAAATAGAAGATTGGCGTGCAGAGCCACCTTCAGCCATCATCTCTGCGCCCAAACTTAGAGTCGGCCTCGAACTTTTGGGATTGCCTATGGAATATTGGAATGCCGAAGCTCTATCAGCAGTGGTAAGCACCTTTGGAGCCTTGGACTCCGTCGATGAGAACTCTCTACGCTGGCTGGATCTCGCGGCCTGCCGTGTCCAGATTCGCACCAACGATCTTGCCCGCATCCCCCTCCAGGTCCATGTGGACGTCGAGCGTTGCCGCTATGATGTATCGATTCGAATTGCTTGGCACCTATGGGTCTTTGGTGATGACGTCGGTCCGGGTGGTGTGGCATCGGGCGAAGAGGACCCTGATGGGCCGACGGAGTCCCATTCGAGACCCCCAAGGCGCCATCCCTCTACTGCAGTCAATTCGCCTCCTTCCGAGCACGCTAGGGAGGACCCCTCTGCTCCGGTCGTTGGTCACGGTCAGGCTTCTGGCCCCTCTTCAGATGTTGTCCCTATGGCGTGCGTCTTTGGACGTATCTTATCGACAACCTCTCCTTCGGAGGTGGACACTCGGACGGCCTCGCCGGTGTCAATCGGAAAAGCTCTCCCTCCGGTGCGTCCCCAACTGAGGAGGGATGCTGACGTGCATACCTCTGCCACGCCTCTCCTCGGCGTGGGGCTCGAGGGGAAGGCTTCTCTCTGCGAACTTAACTCATCCTCTCATTGCCTTACGCCTCCTGCTCGCAGTCCCCTCAGCAAGGCCACCTTTGGCGGCGAGGCTTTGAATGCCTGTCCTTCCTGCCCTGCCGAGCGAAGTAATTTCGCAGCTCTTTTCCCTTGGTGGTCACTGGTACTGTGCCTGGCGGGTTGGGCGTACGAGACGGCGGCTGCTACATCTACATCTTCTCATTCGATGGTTCTTAAATATCCTGCAAAGGCTTGTCTTCAGGCTCTTGCTTCCGGATCGGAACAGGTTTCATCGGGTGGTCCCGGGTGTAACCTTATCGGATCCATGAACTCAAAATGGGCCCCAACATTGAAGCAGCTTACTCTTAACGGACAAATACCCGTTATTTCTCAGTTGGATCCCCAATATTTCTCTCCACACCCCTCGCTCCCTTCAACGCGGGACTCTGCTTCTTTGGACATCGAAACTGCTGGCACGCTCCCTTCATCTCCAAATATCATCACATATCACCGGCGCCAATCCAGATCCGGCGGTAAGCCCTCTTCCTCTCTGAAGGGTTGCCTCCTCCGGCGTAGTTCTCGGCTGAGTGCTCACGGTGCTAGGGGCGACTGTTTGAAGCGCGCAGCGGATCGCAAAGCACGGCTCTTTGAAGGTCACCATTGCGGAAGCTCTTCTATGGGCGCGAACCAGTCGGCAACTCCGAAGGCTCTCGGCCTTCACTCAACTCGAATGGTGACTGACCTCAGCAACTTATCGATTGTTGAACAAGCGTCTGCAATTGGCTTCATCAATTTGACTTCTCCCGTTCAATTGGAAGAGAAGCTTAAAAATGTGGTGGTTGGAAAGGCATGATCGCCTGTTCGGTTTTTAGACTTTGTTGTAGGTGGTCTGTTGTTCACTATGTCTGCTCCAAACTTTGGAATCTTGTTTTGGAATGTTCGGGGTATTTCTCGCTCGGCTAAGAAATATATGTGCAAGCGTACCTGTCAAGATTTAAATTGTTCAATTCTAGCATTACAAGAAACTAAATTGGCTGTGGTGTCTGGCATTGCAATTAAACAAATCTCGGGTTTTAAACGTCCTGCTTTCTTATCCCTGGATGCTGTTGGACTTGCGGGTGGGCAAATCCTTGCTTGGAATTCTGATGTGTGGGACATGGAGAACTCATTCTGTGGTCAGTTTATATTGGCGGCTTCCCTGGTGTTCAAGCATTCTGGTTTACGACTTTGGGTGGTCTCTGTCTACGGCCCTCCTCATCATTCCACCCGTTCTTCATTCTTTCGAGAGCTTTCAACATTCATTAACTCATATTCTGAACCTATGATAATGGGAGGAGACTTTAACACGACATTGGGTCGGCATGAGCGGCTTAATTGTACAGGTAACATACTTGATTCTCAGAAATTCTCGAGGATTATTGCGAACTCTTGCCTTATCGACTTGCCTATTGCCGGTTTGCAATACACATGGAGTAATGGCCAGTCTCCTCCACGTCTTGCAAAACTTGATCGAATTCTTATATCTCTTGCGACTTCTCAATTGCTGCCGATGGCGGCGGTACAAGGCGGGGATAAGAAGCTATCTGATCATCATTTTTTACACTTCAAATCACAAAGCATAGCAGTTTTCCATAACAAAATTTTTCGTCTGGAACTGCATTGGTTCAAACGGGCTTCATTCAAAGATATAATATTGAAATGTTGGGAGAATACACAACCGAGCTCTCTAGGACTTAATAGCTGGATTGCTAGATGGAGAATTCTTCGTAAGATCATCCGACAATGGGCCACGCTCCTTCACAAAGATTTGCGTCGATCCCGGCTTGTCCTGGAGGATAAGGTTGCCTCATTTAGCGGGAAGGCTGACTCGGTGGGACTTAACACTCAAGAGATGGGTGAATTACGGGATGCGAAGCTTAGCCTTGACACTTTATATAGCGATGAAGATTCATACTGGCGACAACGAGCGAAGCTACGGTGGATTAGTCAAGGCGATCGTAACACTCGTTTCTTTCACCAATGGGCCACTTTCTCCAAGAAAGCGAAATGGATCCCATATATCATCACCGCCCAAGGAATTGTTACAGAACAGGGAGCACTTAAAAGTTCTTTTCGGGATTACTACTCTAACCTTCTTGGGGCTTCCTCTCCGCAACTCTTGGACCTAAACTGGGAGGCTCTCAATTTGGATCAACACGCATTCCCTCAGAATCTAGACATGCCCTTCACTGAAGAAGAGGTCCTGCAAACGATTAGAGAATTGGGTACATTCAAGTCGTCGGGCCCTGACGGTGTACCTAATGAGTTCTTTCTTCACTTTTGGGATTTCATCAAAGGAGATCTAGTAGCTATTTTTTCAGAATTTTTCTTCTTCCCGGAAAGAATTCATAGGGTCAACAAAGCTTACATTATCTTGATCCCTAAAAAGGAAGGTGCTCGCAATGTGAGGGACTTCCGGCCCATTAGCCTCGAGCATAGTATCATTCGGATCTTCTCAAAGCTTCTTGCCCGAAGAATTAAACCATTTATGAATGGCTTCATTAGTAAGCAACAAGGCGCCTTCACAGCAGGGCGAAGTGCGCTCGACAGTTTTTTGACCGTACATGAAACAATCTGGAGGTGCCATAAAGATAAGGAGGATGGATTCATGTTTAAAATCGACTTTCAAAAGGCTTTCGACTCCTTGCGTTGGGATTTTATTCTCCGGATGCTGCTTGCCCGGGGGTTTCCCCCGTGATGGATTGCGTGGGTCAAAAACCTTCTCATTACGGACTCATCCTTAATTATTAATGGGGACTCGACAACAATATTCAGGCACAAACGAGGAGTACGACAAGGAAATCCTCTCTCCCCATACATTTTTAACCTCGCAATTGATTGTCTATCCCTACTACTGGACAAGGGAGTAGAGAATGGACTTCTTGAGGGAGTTCTCAAAAGCCACTTATCTGGCGGCGTCACTCATTCTCTGTTCGCGGATGACTTGATCATTTTCTCATCCAACTGTACAACAACTCTTTACAATCTCAGGCTGCTCCTCCAATGCTTTGGCCTGGCCTCGGGTCTACAGGTAAACCCATCAAAGACTTGTGTTCTTCACCTTCAAGGCATCGACATGGTGGCCCAAGAAGTAGCCAACTTCTTTGGATTCTCTGTTGGTTCATTCCCTATTTCCTATCTGGGACTACCACTGCGGATAGGCAGCCTCCTCAAAAATGATTGGTTTCCTCTTATAAACCGAATCGACAAGAAATTAAGTGGATGGAAAGGGCAACTTCTCTCTCGCGCAGGACGCCTCACTCTTATTAATAGCACAATTACAAGCGGACCCAGCTATATGCTATCGGTTTTCAAAGCACCTACTTGGGTTATTAAGAAAATTGATTGCCGCCGACGGAGATTCTTTTGGGTGGGAGCCGACATGGTTTCTACAAAGGGCAAATGTTTAATTAAATGGGATTCTATCATTTGTCCTCGGTCTGAAGGAGGACTTGGAATTATTGCATTGCAAAATCACAATCTGGCTCGGCTAGGCTCTTGGCTGTGGAAATATTTGTCTCGCTCTGACCTTCAATGGATTAATATCATCCGGGCAACTTCAGGTACTCATGTGGGATGGTTTGATTCCTGGAACGGTCAACAGGCCTCCCCGATTTGGCGCAATATTTTGAAATTACAACAAGTAATTAAATGTGGCATCTCCTACTATGTCGGAAATGGTGCAAGAATCAAATTATGGCTTGAACCTTGGTGTGGCAGTGAAAGTTTGGCAAACTTATTTCCACACCTCTTCAGATTTTCCTCAAATCCAAACATTTTCATTCAAGATGCTAGGACCTTGGATGAACATGGGGATTTCGTTGGCTGGAACATTTCTTTCTCCACATATATGGATCCGGCACACATCTACGCCTTGGTTCAAAAGCTTGAGAATATTAAGTTCTCCATCGGTGAAGATATGATTTGTTGGAGGTGGACAATAGACAAGATATTCTCTACTAAGTCACTCTACCGTATACTGAGTTTTCGTGGTTTGGATGACACTTCACATCACCTTCTTTGGCAAGACAAAATTCCCCCTAAAATTTCAATATTTGGATGGATTTGGGTTCGCAAACGTCTTCTAACACGTGATAGGTTGGCCCGATGGGGAATGAATGTTGACACTACTTGTCTACTTTGCAAGAACGAGGCTGAAACACACGATCACTTATTCAACAAATGTCAGTTCTCTCAGATGTCCTGGATGCACTTCCTCAACCAATTGAATATCCCTGTCTTTGATTCATCCTGGAACCAAGGTGACGAGAGATGGAATCAATTCAACTCAGACAATCTGCTAAGGGCCCGAGTCCTCTTGGTTTGGTCGTGGTTCACTTGGGGTGAAAGGAACAGGAGATATTTTGAGGGCTCCGAGAAAGGAATCCTGGATCTTACTTATTCAATGTTGTCCTTCATTTGTTCCTACAAGATAACATAGTCTTGGTTGGAATTTGATCAATCTGTTTTATTTCTATCTTGTTTTAAATTTCTATCTTATGTTTTCTCTCTCTCCCCCTATGTATTCTATTCACACTCATGAATTGAATACAATGCTTTTATTCAAAAAAAAACATGTTAGAGCAGTGTACTATATAGGGTGACTCTTATTCAATAAAGTTGACTATGATAGGTTTTCTAATCTAGCTTTGTATGAGAGTGAAAATCCTAGCCCCCTATTTTGCGTAGCAGAGTAGCAAAGTAGCAGACGGCCTTCATCGCCACTGCCTCTGTCCTCTTTGCCACCATTTCCCTCCCTTCTCTCCATTGCTGCTGCCAAACAACCTCTTTCCTCGCCTTCTCTCTCCACCATTGCCTCCTCTCTTCTCTTATCTCCATTGCACCACCTTCACCTCTCTTTCTCTCCTCTTCTCCATTGCATCTCTTCCAATAGCTCTGATGGAGTGCATGTTAATGCTTTTGATGGTACTTTGTCTGTTATGCTTTCCTCTCCCTCAAATGACTTGAAGCCCTCAAATACCATTGGTATATCCATCAAGTTTAATGGTACTTTGGTTTCAAGCATTTCGTTCCCTTGTGGGCTCTCATGGGAAACTTGCCCACCTTGATGAATGGCTATCAGACAAGACCAACACCAACAGGTGCTTAAAGTGGAACGATTGGTGACAATATTGTCCTAACTTGGTCGCTCAATGTTACATGAGAGAAGCAGACATTGAAATCATGCTAGTAAGATCTCCAAATCTTTTGAAAAGGGGAATCATTATGGCCGTGACACTTTAATACATGTTTTACAATGTTTCAATTTTTTCTTGGAGAGTATATGTGGTACACTACATTCCTGCAGTCTACATTTTCATCTGTTTTAATTTTTTGCATCTGGAGCTTTAGAGAAAGCCTTCCTGATTTTCTTAATGATAAAAATAAGTTGGACTCGAGAATTTGTCACATTGCTGAATTTGAATTGGAGATGAGTCATCTCACATTTGTTTGTTAATAATTATAGTTAGTAGTTGGTACTTAATTCCAATTAGCTTAAATAGGCAGAGAAAAAATAATCATGAACAATTTATGTTGTTTGCATGTATTTGCTGAAAAAAATTGATAATTGATAATCTTAAATTTGTTATATTCTATTGCTCCTGCTGCTTTTGGTACTACATTTTGATGATCAATATTTGAATTTTGAACATTTAGTATTGACATCCTAATGCATGCTAATGTGATCATTGTGTTAAAGGGTTCTTATCATTTCAATTTTTGATGGAACATGACATACATGCCCCTTCTTTTTATGGATGTACAGCTTCACAGCATTCTCTATGGCGATGATGATAGCTTGGCTAAGAAATTGATATCTTATCTCAGTTCATATTTTCCAATCATGAATCCACATACAAAGTTTGTTCAGAAGTGGAACAAATTCTTTCTAATATCTTGCTTGATTGCAATCTTCATTGATCCATTGTTTTTCTTCCTTTTATCTGTACAAAAGGTATGCTATTACCTATTTTATTTGCACACATTTTGTTTAAGCATTATGCTCTCATCTGTTACAATTGATCACATTTAAATACAGAAAGCTCTTTTTATTCTTGGCATTTTTAAGCTTTTTAATTTATTTGTGTGATCATAAATTGGTGTTCGTTATGAGAGCATAAACTAAGAACAGCTGGTATATCCACATAACAACCTTTGTCTCGTTGTCTTACATGATATAATTAATTTAAGAAATTAAAACATTTCATTCTTTAATTGTACATATATAATATCCTAAAAGCCTCTATCACCTCTCTAGTTTGTAAAATTTTTATGAATGTTAAGATTAGGAAGATTGAAAAAGAATTAATCAAGTTATTATAACATTCGAAAATTTGCAAATAATGAACATCTAGTGAACCTTAGACTAGCCTCTTATACATAATTAATGATAATCATCCATTATCTGCATGCTTTATCCGCAAAATTCTTGGTTTAGATGTAAAGCACATACACGTGGAGAAGAGTCTTATATTCTATTTCCATGTAGACTATTAACTCTAAAGTGTTCAAGGAGATTTGGCGTTGAAGTGATTGTATATGTTAGAAGTCTAAAGTCCTCCTTATAATGGCTTGGACAATCCTCCCCATATGAGCTAGCTTTTGGGGTGGAGTTAGGCCCAAGTCCATTTTCTTCAATATGGTATCAGAGCCATCCGTCTTTCGATGTTGGGTCCAGTCGTGCAAACATCACGCTCTGGGCTTCCCGCATGAATTCGGCCTCGGGCGTGAGCGGGTGTGTTAGATCCGACATCGGAGGGTTATAAGTGTAAAGTGCTCCTTATAATGGCTTGGACAATCCTCCACCTATGAGCTAGCTTTTGGGATGGAGTTAGGATCAACTCCATTTTCTTCAACAGTATAAACTCTATGTAAAGCAAGTATGGACTTCAAATTCAATATGGAATGGCCAAAACACATCTAATTCTCCTTTGCTTATCTTCACGGGAAAGTAGCTGTAGATATGAGCAAAAGATCGAACTAGAACAAATTGCGTAGTGTAGTTAAGAGAAATTATTGTCATAGAAAAGTAAGCTATAATGTGTAGTATTTCATCATCTTAAATAAAGATACACAAATAAACTAACTAAACTAGATGCCAATAAATAATTTTTTTGTTTAATTAGAAAAGTAATTTGTTTTTCATTTCGTATTGATGTTATCTGTAGATTTAAATATATACTTTAATTTTCTTAGTTATTAACACCTTGCTTTGCTCAGGCAAGAGTCTAGTGCCTCAAGCAATAAGGGAGTGTCTAATATAAGTGACAACAGTCATAGTGTCACCGATGAGCACCTCTTGATCCGATTGTCTTAGGTTCAGTTAGGAGAGTAAGAAGCCAAGGTCTGGTCTGGAACTTGAGTATCTAATAGGATGTTGGTTCTAGTAAGATAATTCCATTGTTATCTTATCCATTGCCTTTCTTGATTAAGTAGAATCACATATGTATTTTTTTTCATGTGGAATTACAGTTAGTATCATGTCACTTTTCTGTATTGATGATTGTGGCGAAGTTTTTTTTGTTGAAAATAAGCATTGTATTAATTCAAGTAAGGAATGGAATACAAGGGGGGAGATAGAGGAAAAAACAAAGAAAACCAAAAACATAACAAAGCAAAAGCAAAAGCAACAGAAAATCCCACACTACCAGGGATTTGTTTAAGCCATAGTAAGATGCAGTGAATTGAAGTTGGAAATAGATTAAAGATTGTAGCATTATGCAAGTCCATGTATGTCCTGTATTTGCTTAAGAGGTAACTTCTCTTTGCCATGACTGAATAAGTGGATTACATGCCTGAACACTCTTTTTCATATATCTAAGAATATAATTACATATCATTGATCTAACAGGTTGAGCTTTTAGATGGAATGACACTGATTAAAAAGTTAAGATGGTCCTGTTAAGTCAAGTCCATGTGTTGGGGCTTGGACCATTCATCATTTTACTAGCACAGAAAATTTAAAAAGTTAGATGGAATGATTCATATGCTTGCACATCCACATGTGAGGTGGAGTGTTAAGCTTTACTGTACCTCTCTATACTTTACTAGTACAGCAAATGATATAAAATTTGAACCATGCATGCAATCTGAATAAAAGGTATACTTTACTTTTGTATTAAAAGGTCTGTTTTCTTCTCATTATAGGACAACGATGATATTTTGAATTTACCTGTAAATTTTTCTATATTACATGTTTACTTTTGATGAACTTCCTTGTTCTGACTATGCTATTCGTTCTTTTTTGCAAAATTCTCCGGTCTATCCATATCAAATAACTAACTTCCTTATTTTAGGTTTCCCTATTTCATGCCAGTCAGAACTTCTTTTTTCAGAACTGTGGGAAATCAGTCATTTGTAGCTTCCATTAATTCATTACATCATTTATCGTCTCTCAGTCCACCTCCCCTGTATTCCTGAAGTCATTTCTCTTTATAATGCAGGAGAACAAGTGCATAATATTTAACTGGTCTTTGGCAACAGCAATTGCAGTTGTGCGAAGCCTGACCGATTTCATTTACCTTTTACACATGATTCTTCAGGTAAAGCTTGGATGCATGAACTAAAAATCTTTTTATTTTGTGTTATCTAACGTTTGTTGGAATACCTGGTGGAAGTGTTTTAGCTAATGTAATATTTGCTTTAATATTTGTTTTTTTTTTCTCCATTAAGTTGGAGTTGAGAGGAAAAGAGAAAAAAAACTGTGTAACATTATTCGAGGAAGAGTCTAAATATGTTGATACATTGTACTAAAGCTAACACTTATTAAAGCTAAGACCATCACAAGATAAAATACTCTAATATACCGGCTTAAGCTAGAGCATATACATCTACCATGCCCAGTTTATTACATAAAGTAGAAAATTGACTTAAGCCAAGAGATACAGGCTGATCTTGTAGTGAACCATGTGGTGATCTTAGCAAAAAGTTGGGGTGAGGCGGTAGAAAAAGAAAATTAACAGTTGGATGCTAGGTGGAAGATTGCTAATCCTTACAAAGAGCAGTAGGCAAGCCAAGGTTTGAGTCAACAAGCTGAAGTGGATCTTGGGGTAAAAGCAAAGGTGGCTGTTGAGCATTGATTATGCACCTACAAGGGTGCTGGTGACAATAAACTTTGAAGTAGTGGGCATTGAAGGAGCTGTTAAATTTGATTGGCTGACCAACTTTCCCAAAAGCTTAAGCGACCCAAGCCCATCAAGTGGATTGGCTTAATTGAGGTGGGAGATATTTTTTTTATAATATTGACGCTAGGAGGATTCGAACTCAGGACCTCCGCTCTATTACCATGTTAAAAGCTCTGGTATCATGTTAAATTTGATTGACTGACCAACTTTTTGTACTAGTTCCTGAGGCACTTGACGTCCATCGCCGTCAAAAAGCGCATTACTCTCCAAGTCATGATCAAACAGAACAGAATTGTCACCGGAAGTTTGATAAATTGGTAGACCAAGCCTTCCAATCCAAGGCGCAAATGGATTCTCTTTGCAAACGCCTTGCAACCAAGCTGCCCCCATGTCTACAGGAAAGCCAAATGAGTGGTCGGTGTAAAAAGTGGAATAGGTATAGGAGGGAAAAGAGTCAGAAAATAATAGTTTCATCTAAAAAAAATGAAATTAGAGGAAATGGTGACATCAAGACACCAGATCATAAAACTCATAGTCCTCTTGTGTGTGAGAATAATTAAGGAATATACAACAAAAAAGGAAGGCTTAGCTTGTCATGTTAGGCCCTAATACATGAATAAAACAAAGACAACACAAGACATGAAAAGACAAAGAAAAATAATAAAGACAATGATAGAGACATGAGAAGGGGCTTTGACTTTTACAAACAAATGAAGGAATGGAACATATTAATGAGATAGTACCAATTAAGAAACAAACATCACTCTGGAATTGTTTGGGAACGCACATTTGAAACATCAAAGTGAATACTACATAAAGGAGATTTGTTCTTATGCTTTGCAATCCCATTCCATTGAGATGTATAGACACAAGTAATTGCCATTGGATTTACAAAATGATGAGAAATTGGGTTGTATATATTCCAGGGCATTATCAATAAACAAGACTTCAGGGGATGAAACTATCTTTATTTATTGATGAGAAATTTGAAAACATTTCGGACCTTGGATTGACAATAACCAAAATCGAAACCCATGTGAGAGTAGTTCTGGTTACTTGTCATGTGCGTTGAGGTAGCACAATCAAGAAGCCAGGGGTAAGTAGAGTATACTGCAAAATGACTAGATGTTGATGGAGTAGTAGCATAGCTGGAAGATGTAGTGCTAGTACAGCAATGGAGAAGCTGTGTATACTGAACTATGGAAATTGTAACCGAAGAAGCATCATCCCTAGGAGCAATCTCACCAAGGGAGGTAGGTAAGGAAGTGTCCTATTGAACAGTACGACCAAGTTTTTTTGCAAAGCATCCCATATTTCTTTTGCTGTAGGGAAAAACTTAATTGTACAGTGAACATGAGGTCTCATCAACTGGTGAGGAGTCAAGGTGATGGAACTTTTCTTGTGAACCACCAAGAAACCAAAAAGCTTGAGCCCAAAGTAGATAGATGGAGTTTTGGAGTTTGATAAAGGTTGGGCGATAAGTCATTTAGAGACAGTAAATGCCATGAGAGCAAACGGAGTGATAAAAGTAAAGTAAACTAAATGTTTTATTTGTTCAACTAATAATCAATGAATTATCGGAGAATAATTCTGTTGGATAAAATTAGCATGGCTATTGTAGCATGATTATTGTTAAGAATATAAAAGCATACATTGGTGTCTTTTCTAACAGCTTAAGTTTTTAGGAAAGTTGCTCATCCAATCAAATTTAACATAGTATGAGAGTGGAGGTCCTGAGTTCGAATCCTCCTAGAGTCAATATTAAAAAAAATATCTCCCACCTCAATTAAGTCAATCCACTTGTTGGGCTTGGGTCCGTCATCTCAAGTTCACCCACCCACAAATGAGGGGGAGTGTTAAGAATATAAAAGCATACCCGCCCACAAGTGAGGAGGAGTGTTAAGGATATAAAAGCATAGATGGAAAAAGGAGAAGGCTAAGGTCACATATGGTGGCGGTGAGGTGGAGTTGAGAGGAGAGGATAGAATAGGAAAGGTTAAGAAGAGCAACACAAGGGAGGGGGTGGTGGGCTTGGTGGCAGGGAAGTGATGGGCATGGAAGAGAAGAGGGAGCAAAGGGCATTGGCGGAGACACGTATGAGTTAGTGTTTTTCCTGCTCTATACCTAGTTGAGAGGAAAGGAGGAAAAGGGTTGTATAAAATTATTAGGGAAAGTCTAGTATATATAACAAACTATTGTGAGGTACATTATACCAGCATTAGCACTTAGTAAACCTACACCATCATATAAGATGAATAAATACCCTAATAATGGAAAATTGCAAAAAAGGAGGAAAACTTGAGCACTTTTTTGAAGATAATCAATTTAAAGATTAGCTACCAATGATTAATGATCAAATCTAACTTTAAGAAAGTGGGTTCCATATCAGAGCTAACATGCAGAGTTGTTTGGTTCTTTCTAGCTTCCTTTTCTAAAAGGGAAACAGAATCCCACCAGAAAGTATTAATAATAATTGATAAATAAAATGTATAAGAGACAAAAGAAATATAGAAGAAAGGAGAAGCTAAGTAGAGTATACACAAGAGGAAGAAGAAACTATTAAGGAGTTGGAAAGGAGGATGATTCAACCACCAAATTTCTAAAGAGGTTGTGAACATTTGGACAGTTATATTTGAATATACAATTCTTCCATTCTTGCCAAATGAAATAGGTCCACCTCAAAGCATTCTAGATTCTGATGGTAATACTTGCAAAATATAGAACTTTCAGCACAACTTTTATCATCTATTTGTGTAGGGTGGTTCTCTATTGAGATTTTTTTTTGTTACTGAGACTTGCCTTTCAGTTATCATATGTTTAGCTTAGATCAAGTCCAAGATGTTAACTTGAGACTCAGGTTGTACTGGCAGGGGATACCCATAAAAACTAACTAATAACTGAACTATTTGTGTGCAAACATTGAGTGGCTATTGTTAAGAATATAAATGTATAGATTGGACCCCTTCCTAACAACTTAAGAGCTTTATTTTGGGAAAGCTGGTCATCCAAATCAAGTAAACATGGTACCAAAATAGGAGCTCCCCACCCCCCCACCCCAAGTTTAGCATTTGACTTTTTTTGACGGATCATCTAGATTTCTTTCTTCAATACATGAAGTGCATGTTAAGCAGCCAAGAGATATAGGTTTCTATTGAACCAAACTGCATATCAACTCTCTTAGAGGATTTGTCTTGTTCTGTTTACTGTTGAGAAAATTCTGCTAATTCATTTTAGTTTATGTGGATATTGATGTTTTAAGTCCTATGAACTGAACTTGGAACATGACAATATGTAACTTGATTAAACTTGGACATTACTGGAGATGCAGTGACGTTTATATGTTTATTTTGGAACAGTCAGGGTTAATAATAAAAGATTATTTTTTAATTATATCATATCTTTAATTTTGAAATTAACTCACTTCTTTCACCTATATCATGGATCCAGTTTAGGCTGGCATATGTTGCTCCTGAATCTAGAGTGGTGGGTGCTGGGGATTTAGTTGATCAGCCAAAGAAAATTGCTCTTCACTATTTTCGTGGATACTTTTTGTTGGATTTGTTTGTTGTATTGCCACTTCCTCAGGTATGGATTATTTTTGTTTCTTTTTTTATTCATTTGTTAACCACTGCAATTTTTTGTCATCTCCAGTATATCTTGCTGAAGGAAATTGTTTGAACATCTTCTTAAGGTTAGGGTTCCTGCTAGAGTAGTTAAGTTTATTTTATTGATCCGGTATAGTGTACCCTCTCTATAAACCTAACCCTTTTCTTCAAAAGACTTTAGCAATTGACCCAAATATAAACAAGAAGAAAGTAGTGCATGTGCTTGTACAAATTTAGCAAGTATTTATCTTAGAGTTCCTAGAGATATAATTTATAAATCTTAGGAAAAGAAATAACATTGTTGTATGACAAAATACATGTACGTATAATCAAGTTGTTGATAGAGTTCGGAAAATAGGAGTGTCTAGCTAGTTGGTGTTACTGAAGCTTCTCATCCAGGATCAATTTTAGTATCTCTAAAATCTGCAATAGATAATCTATTTGGCATGTTATGATAAACTTTTAAATATGTGTTGTTTTCTGATTGATATTATCCTGCTAGGTCTTAATCCAGCTGAACGCCTGGATTTATTGTTAATTTTAATCACAAGATTAGAGTTTAGAAGTTAAAGTTGTTACCCTAAACTTAGATTGCATCCTATTGCAACTTTAGCATTAGTAGCAAAAAGCTGAGTATTTTAAAAAGAAATGAAGAGAATAATTCATGTTATCCGAAGTTTACATCCCTTTTAGGTGTACTTTAGGTAAACTAGATTATCATAGTTCTTTAACTTTATATAAGTAGAGTATTTATGCAGAAAGAAACCTCATGGTCTTGTAGTATTTTAAGTCCATTAGAACCTTTCAAGTGTGCTCATTGTCTTTTTTACCCTTTAACTCAATGTCTTGTCTTTTGAGGTGTAGGTGATGATATTAGCAGTTATTCCACAATATGTTGGATCATCAGAAGCAAACTTTGCCAAGAACCTTTTACGTGTCACCATCCTTCTTCAATATATCCCAAGAATTATCAGATTTGTACCATTGCTTGGTGGACAGTCTGCAAGTGGCTTCATATTTGAGTCAGGATGGACAAACTTTGTAATTAATCTTCTTATGATTGTATTGGCTGGACATGTTGTGGGTTCATGTTGGTACCTTTTTGGCTTGCAGGTTGGTGTGGCAGTATGTTTGTTCATTAGATGAATATCTATCTCTAATCACATGGTTCTTGAT
The DNA here is from genome assembly GCA_034359265.1 of Canna indica. Classification (NCBI taxonomy): domain Eukaryota; kingdom Viridiplantae; phylum Streptophyta; class Magnoliopsida; order Zingiberales; family Cannaceae; genus Canna; species Canna indica. Next base: position 4,226,456 of record CP136891.1, read on the forward strand.
CTTTTTGATCTGTGTAAATTTCCCTACGTAGTTTGTGATGATATTTATTTTTTGTTTTTGTCTTCGCTTTATGATTGTATCTTTCAAATTTCATTCGAGAATTGCTTTCACTCTATGAAAAAGAGGAATACTTTCAAAAGGCATATATATTTTGATGTAAGAACTAAATCAAAATATTCTAGGCAGTATTATATCTGATTAAATGATTAATCTAGTCTTATTGTTCAATATACTGTGCCCTTGATGCTTAATTTGGGAAAGCATTATGATATGGTTTTTGGGCATGCCAGAGCTCAGTGCTAGTATATATTACATTGTGGGCATGGCTTTTGTTGCATGGATGTCATGATGTGTAGCTTAGATGATGGATTACTATTAATAAATAGTAAATAACTCTATAGCCTGGCAATCTAAGGGCTTCAATGTGTTCTTCATGCATTTTTATTGTCACATTACCTTTCTTGTTTATGGAGTCACCTTCAAAAAGAGATGATGTGGGGGTTCTTTTTCTTTTGTTTTGTCCATCTAGTATAGGAACATACTAGTTTTGCTGGTTGAGTTATAGTATGTTGCTCCTAATTTTTCTGTCAGTACTCACTGTTTAGAAGATAAACTATACTAGTTTTTTTTCTGCTTAACTCATTGTATCTTGCTCCTAATTCTTCTGTCTTCTTGTTTTTTTTAAAAAAGTTGTAAATATTCTGGCATATAAATGTTCTGGTTTTTAAAATCTGCACCCTGAATGTCTTGTCATAAATACTAACTATTATTAGAAATTTATAATACAATTTTCATGTAAGTTCTTTTTATTTTGTTCAGAGAGTAAATCAATGTTTACAAGATACCTGCTCTATATCAAACTTTTCATCCTGCAATACTTTAATGGATTGTGGACATGGTCAAGTTCTTCAAACTGAAGACAGAAATAAATGGATTCTTGATGTAAAATCTGCTGCTTGCTTTAAGAAAGATGGAGATTTTGATTATGGAATTTATAAAGAAGCTGTGCTGCTAACCACAAAGCCGAGTGTTGTGATGAGATACACATATTCTATGTTTTGGGGGTTTCAGGTATCAATGCACATTGCTCCCACTTTAAATATTACTAACTTGGTAATTATTGGGTTTCAGGTATCAATGCACATTGCTCCCACTTTAAATATTACTAACTTGGTAATTATTATTAGATGTTACCACTGTCTTGAATAAAAATGCTACTTGAGTACATTCTGACTGTACTAATCAGAATAGTAGATATTGATTGGTCTTTATCCATGGTACCAGACTATACAACTTGGTAATCCTGAGTACATCACATTTTATAAATAGAATTCCCCAGTGATTCTTGTCTATATAGGTCCAGTTTTTTTATTGGTTTGTACTTTGTAGGTTGTTCTAGAACATCAGATTTGATTTCAACATGTGTTCTTTATTATTTTTGTATGTAAAGTCCTAACTGATGTTTTTAACATCAATCTTTACCATCCAGTATGTGCGATACATACTGTTCGACCAATTCCTGCTACACAAATGGGGTAGTGACAGAACCAGTTAAAACAAAGGCATCAAAAGCATAAGAAGAGTTATTGAACAAAGCCTATGTTTATTTGCCATGACATGATACGCACTTGAAGGATTGTTAAACGAACAAGTCTGTCATTATATTGACTACATCTGTAAGAAAAATCTTATTTGAATGAGAAGTATAACCATAACCTGCACTCATAAATTTGTTTGTTGATGTAGAAACCAAGGTTTGAAGTTTCATCCTATACTGCCTGTACCATGGTATGTACTGCTCCTATGAGTACTCGTCATGAAGACTGCACTATACCCATTGATTAGGTGAAAAACAACTAGAAATGTGTAAAAAGTAAAACTATAATAGACCAGTAAACAAGTCTTTAGAGCTTTTTTTTCATCCTTTTCTAGTTAATGGATTATAAAAACTGGTCACAAACTAAAGCTTCTACTGGCTATTGCTGCAGTTGGTCACTCCATGTATAGCTTCTTTTTCTTCAGCAAAAAAGTCTGTATCTTCTGCTGTTACTGTCTTTCTACTCTTCATCCAAGCAGGCTGCAGAAATACTTTATTTTTTGCTTGTGTCTACTTCTTTGCTGAAAAACCTAGTTACACAGTTGAGTCATACCATTTAGTACTGTGCCAAATAGTACCAAACAAGTTAACATATGCTACAATTCAGTTATACTTTTCCCATCAAAGCTTGCTACCGGTCTCTGTACAGAAACTTTAGTCCTTAATTAAAATAATGAAAAAGAAATCCTTATTTGCAGTTTAGAAAACAACTCTTTTTGTCCTGCAGTTGGCAATAGATCAAAAATTTTACTCTCAAATTATTTATATGATTTCATGTACAAGCTCTGATAGTGTTATATTTAACATCCTACTGTATGGTCATTCATTAGCACCTTGATGCGGATAATAGTGTAACTGCATTCATCTGGACCTAAACCACCTCGGCGTAGTTGATAATGTGGCTAGTTTTACGTAGTTCTTTCTTATATGTATAAATGTAGCATATAACTATTTTACCAATGTTCTTTTCATAGAATTTTAATGTATTGTAGAAGGAGAAAATATGCATTACTGGATTTCCAATTTTTTTGCCTTCTAAATGTGATAAATTTTGCTCAGCAAATCAGTACTTTAGCCGGTAATCAAGTTCCAAGTTACTTTGAGTTGGAAGTTTTGTTCACCATGGTTATCATTGGGTTAGGGTTGCTACTTTTTGCATTGCTGATTGGGAATATGCAAAATTTTCTCCTGGCTCTTGGTAGAAGGTAAAGTTCTACCTGACTGGGACTTCTCACTTCTGTGATTAATCTGTTTATGCTATTTATTACCTAGAATACTATTTTTCAAAGAGGAAAGATATTTTTAGTGTACTTGTTAATTTGTTGTGATATGCTTTTGTATGCCTAAAAGATTATGTTAAAGTTCCACATTGGTTGAGGTTGTGGTCTAGATAGCCTTTAAATAAATTGGGCAATCCCCCCCCTTAGAGCTAGCTTTTGGGGCGGAGTTAGGTCCAAGGCTGATTTTCTAACATGGTATCAGAGCCAAACCTATGGTTGAGAGTGGACCACTTGCAGAACTTCACGCTCTAGATGTGGATCCTGAGCGTGAGAGGGGTGTGTTAAAATCTCACATTGGTTGAGGTTGTGGTCTAGATAGCCTTTAAATAGATCGGGCAATCCTCCCCCTTAGAGCTAGCTTTTGGGGTGGAGTTAGGTCCAAGGTTGATTTTCTAACAAATTAAAATAAAGTTATACATGTGAGTTGGATATTGCTGAAGAAAAGAGAAATTTTGGCAATGTTTTGGTGTTTACTTGACACGTATTTTGTTCTAGTTTTAGTTTTATTGTTAGTAGTTGTAATAGAATTTAATTCTAATAGCTAAATAAAAGATATATTTAAATGAATCCATCAACATCATGTATTTTGATATGAGGAGATAGTAAGAAGAGAGGGAAAAAGAGAAAGGTTTAATTGTTCTGCATATTTGTTCTGCATTATTTCATGTTGCTTTGAAAAATTGTTTTGTTCTTTGAAATGCCAAGTGAGCATTTTTCATTTTCTAGTTTCAAGGTTGCCCATCCTTAAATTTTATTTAGAACTTTACCAGATGCGTTAATGCTGTTAGCACATTACTTTCTTCACTATGTAGATAATTTTTGTATAAAACTACAACTTTGCCCTTAAAAAAATAGGTGAGCTGCCATTTAGGTAAAATGCTAGCTTTGTTAACCACACATGAGCAAAAGCATATAAGAGGAATAATACTTACACAACAATAAAAAAACACTTATCCATAGGTGGGTAAATTGTAAGTTGGCCTAAAGTTAATATTTCAGAAAGATTATTGAACGCTTGTTCAGTCTTCCAAGTATTTTTCTAGAAGGTTCCATCATTCATATTTTAAAAATCATATCAGATATTGTTGACCTTGTTATGTTTATCTTATGTCATCTATTTCTTTGACTAGGAGACTAGAAATGCAACTTCGGCGACGAGATGTTGAACGATGGATGAGCCATCGACGATTACCTGAATCATTAAGAAGGTTGGTATCTTTTTGATTATATGTTGCCTACTTTACCTGATTGTGTAGCAATCTTTGTGATTGTGAAGCTGGACAAATAATTCTCTTTTTCTTTGGTTTACATATATAGAAGTATTTAATTTTGATCTTTTCTTGATTTTTATAATTTTTTTTACTGAGCTACATGTTAGGAACAAATCACTCCTCTAAAGTGCAAAAGGGATCTATGATTTCAAGCAAGTAATTGGTCAATCTGCTGATATTAAATGTTAGTGCTTCATTAAATTATTAGCTCATTAAGTAACTTCTTGCTTATCCTGCAGATCTCTATCATTTTTTGGCTCACCCTGTTGGCCATTTTAAACTGAAAAGCAATCCTCCCATCTAAACCAATCACTTCATAATTACCTTGGCCAATGTTGAACTTGGTCATTGATTTTGATCACTCACACAAATCTCATGAAAACATTTTTGGGGACACCTCCATAATTCTGTTCAGTGCTCTTTTAATTTTGGACTTGAATCATTTATTTTGACACTTCTGAAAAATCAAAAAGGAATATACTATAGTTTACTTTTACAGAATTAACTATATGATGAGTTTTTTGAGCAATGCTTCATGATTCAGGTATTTTCTTGCACTGATTGCTTGACTCAGTCTCATATTTCTTAGAGCTTATAAGAACTGTAATTAACTATCCATAAATATTGTTGATGGGATTAAGGTTTTACCCTCTGTTCTGCTTCTGCATCTTGACTAATTTCATTCCAAGTTCTTTGTATGTCCACATGTTAGTTGAATCTTTTTCTTTTTAAGAAACCTGCTTTCACTATGCAGGAAAGTAAGGCAAGCTGAAAGATTTTGTTGGGCTGCTACTCGAGGTGTTAATGAAGAAGAGCTACTAGAAAATTTACCAGAGGATATACAACGAGAAATACGGCGGCATTTCTTTAAGTTTCTCAACAAAGTTAGCTCCATAGAAATGATCTCTTCTATTAGTTTTATTAATCATTTGCTTTATAGATTTCAGCTTTGTTTACTGTTAAAACTATACTTGATAGTATTGGTCTGATTTGTTATACTCACCGGAGTATACTTCCCCAGTAAAGGTGGTTCTGCATCTGTTTTTAGTCACAAAAAACATAAACTATTCTGCAGGTCCGTATTTTCAGTCTGATGGATTATCCAATCTTAGATGCCGTTTGTGAAAAGTTAAGGCAAAAAGTTTATATTAGAGGAAGTGATATTTTCTATTATGGAGGTCCAGTTGAGAAGATGGTTTTCGTAGTCCGTGGTAAATTAGAAAGCATTGAAGCAGATGGAAATGTAGCTCCTCTCTGTGAAGGAGATGTATGTGGTGAGGAGCTCCTTACATGGTATCTTGAGCATTCATCAATAAAAAGAGGTGTTTTCCCTGTTCTCAAATTATCTTATCCTTTTTCCTAATCTATTTGCACATTCTAATGAGTTTGTTGAGATTATCAGACATTTTTGTACTATGAATTTATGAAAATTTCCTGTCTAGAAAAGGATGAGATGTAGGGGGTTTCCAGTATTTTGATTGACCTGAAAACTCGAACCAAACCAAAATTTTGGTTCAGTTCGGATTGAAGAGTGCAAATTAAAATTTATTTTGTGTATAATTTTATTGAAACTGAACTAACCTAAAAAATATTTTTTCTTTTAAAAAAAATAATTTCATATGATTCTGGTAGTTTTATGTTGCATTTTATTTAACAACGGTAATGATTGATTAAAATAGTAATTATAGAATTTTCGTTCAAACAAACTGAACTAAGAATTTTCAGTTCAGTTTCAAAGCGGTTCAGTTTGGTTTGGGTTGAAAATATGTGAAAATGAAAACTTTGGTTTAAGATGATAGATTCATATGCTATACAATTCATATGAAAGGAATTCATCTATACTTTTATATTCTTAGCGCATCCCCGTGGCATGTGGGTGGGTAGACCATATTGGATTCAGTCCAAGCCCAACATCTGAATTGACTTAATTTGAGTATGATGGTATATATCTTTTCTAACACATTACTTTGGTTTGTGGTTCCAACATAGGACCTTCTATCTAATCTCATGTTAAATTTTAGTCGGTGACCATTTAATCTGAAAATTTGAGCCATTAGGAAACATGTCAATCCATACTTTTATATTCTTAACATCTTTTCTGCCCTATATCACATGCTAAAAATTCAGGTAGCAAAAAGTTTTTCTTTTATTTTTGTAGATGGTTGCAGATTCAAAAATTATGCTAAACTCAATCTTGCATATTGTGCTTTGATTGTAGAGGGAGGAAAAATCAGGTTCCCTGGATCTCGTTTGTTCTCTACCAGGACCGTTAGATGTCTAACTAATGTTGAAGCATTTGCATTGCGTGCTGCTGATCTAGAAGAAGTAACTATATTGTTCTCTCGGTTCTTGAGAAATCCACGTGTACAAGGAGCCATTAGGTAAAATTGCACTTTCTTGGGAATGCAAATCTGTTATGGAATATCATGTTGCACCTTCAGGTTTTGCATGTATTTACTCAAAAATTCAGTTATAATGCACCATTGGACGAAAAATTATGTTAATTATATGAGCATTACTTATTTCATTGCTGCTAGTGCTATATCTAGATTCAAATCTTTTGATTAATTCATTACTTATTTCATTACTTGTAAGTTGTAACATTCAAATCTTTTGATTAATACAAGTATTCTTTATTCAAAAAAAAATTCATTGCTGCTATATCTAGAACTTAAAAGTTATGGATGTTTGTTATATTTTCAAATTTCCACAATGATTATTCTTATCAACTGCGATAAGCAGTGAAGAAAACTTCCATATAGGCTGTACCTCATCAATTTGTTCATAACTTCTCTTTTATGATTCTTCTAAAACTTGTTGAGTCTTAAGGCCAGTGAATCAAACTTAAAAGTTCCAGAGTCTGCACCATCTGTAGCTTTTAAGCATGTAGGAAATAACATTGTCTTTCCCTCTAAAATGTCAGGTATGAATCACCCTACTGGCGAAACATGGCAGCAACTTGCATTCAGGTAGCTTGGCGATACAGGCAGAGGCGTTTGAAGAGGAGTAAGACCCCAAGTAGGATGTCGACTAATTCTAGTTCCCGTTTTTGGCAATGAACATCATCTGATTCAGAAAAGCTTTGCACCTGCAATGTAACGAATCTTAGAGCCAATCATCTGATTAATGTAGGTTCGATGTAGAGAGCAAAATATGGAGTGAACAAGTTCTGTGTAGTGTCAATTGATAGCTATCTGATATGTAGTTGCTCATATGTTTTTACTTCTGCACTACCCTTCACACCTGTAACTTTTCATCACTCTTGAATAGATTGCAGGTTTCTTTTTACAAAAAAAAAAAGTTCTGTGTAGTGTCCAGCCAAAGCTTACTCCGAAAGAAGCTTTGCCTCAGAGGAGGTACTTATCTGGTGTATCTTGTATATTGCTGCATGTCACACTTCACTTTGTGCTTCAGTCAGATCAACCGTCAACATGATTACATGGAAGCTGTTTCGGACAGTATATATGGCTCTGCCCTTTGTTCAACAGTATATATGATTGTTGTATGAATATAACAGAGAATAAATGAAATGTCCTCATTATGTTTAAATGTATAGCGTTTAACATTTTACCAGCGACAATAAAAATGAAATTTGCTCATCTTTATGTTTGGATTGAGAGTTTTGGAGGAGTTTGAAGGAATTCAAAATATCTTGATTGGATAATTTTATTTTAAGGGTTTGGAAGGATTCGAAATTCCTTCAAATCTCTCCTAGAACTTATTTTTAAAATATCCTATTTCATGGAGTTTTGGAAGAGTTTGGTCATTTGGATGGTTAATGCATTAAAAAAAAGTCAAATTATAAAAATATTTTTGAAATAAAAAAAAATTATTATAAATAAGGATATAATAATCTACCAAATCAAGTCTAATCAAATAATTTTTTTTAAATTCTTTCAAAAATCTTCAAATTCTTTCCCCTCCAAACTCTTTCAAATCTCTCTCCCTCCAAATTCCTTACTCAAGTTTATCCAAATATAAATTCATGTAAAAAAAATAGATGGATTAAAAGAAATTATGGTAAAAGAAATTTCAATAGAAGCATAACAGTATGGTAAAAGAAATTAATTTATAAATAGATACTTCTAACCTCAAGATAAATCCATGGTGAAAAAAATCAAATCAAAAGATGTATTTCTGAAAAATGAGAAGTTTCAATAAATTTGTTTAAAAAGTAAAACCCATGGATAAATTTAGCACTTAATCCGAGTTTTAATATCATGATGGGCTTCTCATGAAGGGCCTCTCCCTCCATTCCTCTGTGGATAAGCCACTCTCTCCCTCTCCCGCTGAAGCAACCAAATTAACACACAACCGCCATCGATTTCTCTTCTTTCAACCTTCACCAACATGCCAATATATAGGAAAGTCTCAAATTCTACTTATATTTCTGTTCTTTCTTCTATCTTCTTCGCCCAGGCATGATTCAAACGGAGCTTTCACGCCATTCTCCCTTGTAAAGGCGCCGCCTTCCATCTCCCAACCATGGCGATCTTAGCACCCAATTCCAGCGTCTTGCGCGGAGAGCTCTTCGGCAAGACACAGGATGTTCACCCCTGCAGCAGACGTGCAGCCGGAGGACTCATCATGGCTTTGAGGAGCAGGAGGAGGGAGTGGAAGTCTCGAGCTGAGGTAAAGGTGAGAGCTTCACAGCCAGATATGTCGTCGAGGCCAATGTCGATAGCGATGGAAGCCATTACTGAGGCGGAAGAGCTTGATCAGATCCTAGAGCAAGCTCAGGAGCTTTCTCAGGTCATTATCATCGACTGGTTAGTGATTTAAGGGAAGAAAAAATTGCTCCTTTTCTTTTCTGGTTTGGCCTCCCTTTAAGAATTTAAGAATGAAGCAGACTTTGATCGTACTGCTTCTTTACTGGCAGGGTGGCTGCTTGGTGCAGGAAATGCATCTACTTGAAGCCCAAGCTTGAGAAGCTTGCAGCAGAGTACTATCCAAGGTGTTAATTTTATTTGTCATATCAATAAGTTTTCTTTTTCCAATTCAAACTAATATTTTGTTCTCTACATGAATCCAGAGTCAGATTCTTTTTGGTAGATGTCAATAAGGTCCCTCAAGTATTGGTAAAGAGAGGGAATATTACGGTTAGTAATTAAACCACTTCTCATGGGAGTTTTCTATTTTGTGGTTATAATAGTTTGTGACATTCTAAGTATTTATTTATGTTCTTGATGAATTGTATTGCTGGAATGAATGATTGGTGGAATTTTCTCGCCAGAAAATGCCAACTATTCAAGTAAGTGGCACTCGGTACTAGTGTTTCAATTTATGATTTAGCTTATCTTTTGAAAGGAATAGATGCGACGGGAAATGATGGGAGAGTTTGTGATGTATGCAGCTGTGGAAGGACAAAGAATGGAAGGATGAGGTGATTGGAGGCCAGAAACCATGGCTAGTGATTGATGAGGTTCGACAGATGATCCAAAACCACACTTGATGTAATATTGCTATTACATTCGTCTATGTAAATCTGCATGTGCAGTGATTGGTCAAGTTCAGTTTTGATATAGAAGCTAACGGCAACCTTGTAATTATCTTAGTTAATATATGTACGCAATGTATAGTTTATTCCCATTTTTTATTGTGTAAGAATTAAGTAAGGTAGTGAACTGCAGTTTAACAGTTGATGTCGCTTTGGCCGAGTGGTTAAGGCGTGTGCCTGCTAAGTACATGGGGTTTCCCCGCGAGAGTTCGAATCTCTCAGGCGACGGAATTGTTAAATTTTTTTTTCATTTTGAAATTTTACTTGTGGGTTTCGACGCCCTCACTTGGGTTTCATCTTATTTAGCCACCTTTTTCTATTTTAGCACTTTTCTATAATCATATATTGTCCGGCAGTCCTCATGAGGATAACAAATATTCATTTCATTATTTGCGTTGCCCCTTTTGTTTCACCTATTTTTTGTTCATTTAGTGTTCTTTTCCCCCTGATCTGCAGTTCTCTTTATTATTTTTTGCTCTTTCAACGACAGCCCTTCCGTAATGATATTTAATAATTTTAAATCGAGATTTCTTCTTTCATTAAAAGAATAAAGATTTTGATCCTTTCCTTACATATTACTATTTTACTCAAGAAATCTACCATAATACTATGAATAAGCAACTGTGACGATGCAATCGCTCGAATCAGTATCGAAAACATCAACAACCGCTGTTAGAAACATTAAAATGCTTCTGCATGATACATAAAAAAAAGGGTTTCTTATATGGAAGCCTTTACATGTAGTACATACAAAATTTACAGCAGCAATGAAGTCAAAAAATCCAGCGCAGACCTAAATTTTAGGGAGGACGAAGTGTATTTTTAGGGGCACTTATCCAGGGACTACCAGCGATGGCGAACCTCCATGGTGCACTGACATGCTCAGGCAACGCATACTCGATTCCCACACGTGGTCCCACCAAAATCTTTTCTGGTTCCGGTCCATCTAATACTTCCAAACCTCCTGAGAAAATGAGATGGCTAAGGCAAGGAAAAGAAACAACGATAAGAAGAAGACATGAGCTTCGTGAATGTTATACATACCAGGGCTGTAAAGAGGATGGTTTGACCAAGCAGTTGTTATCCCTAGTGCCTGACCCACCTATCAATTAAAACAAATTATGATAAAATTCAGAGAAAATAGCTGACATTAAAAAATTAAGAAAAAAACAGACATGAAAGCTATAACATCAAAATAGTGGTAAGAAACCAACACCTATATATGCTTAGAGTAATGACAATTTTTATAGAAACATGTTTTTCATTACAGGACAATTTAATGTAGATAAAGTAGGATAGATGCTTCAAGAGAAACTGAAACTGAATTTTTCTTCTATTCTGACAAATAACAACTCTCAGGTTATGACATTCCAAATGAATTTTGTAAGCGATGGGTAAAGTCTAGCTCTAGGATGGTAAGCATTCTTGCTTCTTTGACCAAAGTGCCTTCAGAAGAGGAATTGGATCACTTATATTCATGATGGATTAGACATCAAGGAGTGAAGCAAAATAGCAGAATGTTTTCACAACCACTTTAAACGATATCTTGCGCAAGCGCACCACATAATTCTTCTTATCAACTGGGCGCACCTCTACAGGGTTTCCCATCAGAATTTCTTAAAGAAGACTACAAAAACATTGAAGACGATCCCTCTGCCATAACGGAGAACTTATATTGCGACTCTGTCTCTACTAGCCCTAACAATTACTATAATACCAAATAAAGAGGGAGCAAACAACATCAAGTACTTAGGACCAATCAACCTAATCAATTGTGTGATTAAAAAAATTAAAAGCTCCTTGCAAATATACTGGGCAAACTCATGGAGCTACTGCTAGGTAATACAAAGTTTATCTTCATAAAAGGTAAATCCACACAGAAAAATTTCATCTTAGTGCATGAGTTCCTATATCATTGCATTCCTAAAAATGGAAGACCCATTGCTTATGAAACTTATATTGGAAGGGCTTCCAATAGCATGGACTACAACTTCCTTTCTGACCTGCTTAGAATCAGAGTGCTACCACCATGACAGATTCTCTGGATCAAGATAATCCTCTCAATGGTTGAATTGTCAGTTCTACTCAATGGGAAACAAGGCACCTGGTTCTGACATTCAGTTGAATATACATCTAGAAATGTGGCTGAACTCAGATTCGAGAAGGATGCATCTTCAGCAGGTTAAACCAAGAATGGCAAGCAAGAACTTCATAACATATATATGAACCAATATCTTCAGATAAGTTTAAAGAATTTATGAGTTAATTTGTGATAATCCATCAACTATAGCAGAAAAAAATGCAAATGAATATACCCAAGTTTTCCATATAAAAACAAAAAGTAAACTTCTAACAATTAAAGCACCTTCCATAATCGGTACTCTAAAAAGAGGACATCAATGAAGACCAATCTTTTTAAGGTATATTTTGCATTTTTAAAGACTCCTACATTATCCAAATTTTGCCTCAATCACTTGCTGAAACCACCAAAAGAACTGTCATGGGTTTATGTGCCTATAAACTTGACGCATGATCAATTTTAAAATGCTATTAAGTACCTAAAGTATTAAATTAAATCAAATGAAACTCTATCTTAAATAGCATAACTAATCCAAAAAGACAAAAAAAATACAAGTATTTTAAAAAAAATTAAAAAGACCAACCAACCCTGATGTAGCCTTTTTTGCAACATCTTTAGAAAAACATTCGATTTAGCTTGCTCTCCATACAATGCTAGCCATCAAGAATTCAAGGTCCTGTCTGAAATAAATTAAGAATGAATTATGGAGAGCAAGCTGACCTTTCCGGGCCCAGTTAGCAGCACAGGCTTCTCAGTCTTCTGACCTCGGCGTTCTTGAATGGTATCCAAACCTGTAAATACTCATATAAGATTTAACAATATTATTCCTCTTGCATGGTATATCCCTTTTGATTTTCAGTCATAAATTAAGATAAAGATCCTACAAAATGCAACAATGTAAGAGAATAGTAGGACAAATGAGTATTATGCCGTGTGAAACCGCCTGAACCAGTAAAAAAACAAAAGAGAGAGAGGTGAACCAATTATCTTTGATGTAAAATTATTTAAAACTCTTAAAAATTGTATAAATAGGAGAACCAGTCACAAATGGTCAAGGCATTATTACACTAATTCAAACACCGATCAGTACTAAATTTGTTCAATCAACCACTCAAGAAAGCTTTGACAAAGTGATTCACTATGATTTACTAGATCATCCATACAGATTATACCATATAAATGATATTAATTTAATATAGCAATTAATTCATTTTAGTTAGTCAATCATCCACATGAAGGTATTAATGACATCAACTTCAGTCATTTAGAGAATGGTTGACTATTGAGTTCCTTTCATTTAGCCAATGATCACTATAAAGAAGATTTGACAATGCATTGATGGCAATAGTTAAGCCCTTTATGGAAGGGTTGATAGGTGGTTTCCTTTCATTAAGAATCAAGTTTCCTATTTTCTTAATAAAATAGTGCCTATAAGTAAGTTTGGCCAAACACTATGATGGCATGTCCTTGGTGTACTTTTTTCAAACTTATTGGAATTTTCTTCCTCTTTATCACTAAAGTTTATTTGGGAGCGCTATTTCTCATCCTCAAATTTGAGAAAACCCTAATTATAGAGGGTAACTCCAACATTTTTATTAGTAATTTCAAGTAAACATTGAAATTTATTTAGATTATAGTAGTATGTATAAATGGCGAGACCATGGAATCAAAATCTGCCAATTTGCAAGCAATGCAAAGAGTTGCAGCAATGCCGATGGTAAATGCTAAAAAGAGCTAAATTGACCAACCAAACTAAAGCTAGGTTTGTGTATCAAGCAAATAGGGTTAAGCTAAAAACATGACCATTATATCTACCATTTTAATCAAATTCTCAAAGCTTACAAAGTTGACTTTTCTTATTATGCTTACCTAAACATGCCACAAAGAGATCAATAGAGAAAATTCAAAAACATTGTGGCCTAGAGCTCAATCAAACTGCATAAACACAACATATTCCATGTATTCATACAATTCCTAGTCATCTGAAGCATGATTAAAAAGTTGATGGAACTAGATATACCACTAATGGGTGCACATGAACGAATCAACACTGCAGCACCGACTCCCTCCTTATCCGCAACAATGTTGAGCATCATATGAAGTCCATAGCAAAGATAAACATATGCATGCCCTCCTGGTCCAAACTATGAATAATAAATAAATCACCAATCCTTATTATAGCTCAAACTTGCATGTAAAAGTCACCATGAAAAGAAAGCAATCTAACCAAAGAGTATGTCAGTATAAACAGTCTGTCTTTCCCAATCGGCATAGATTTAAAAGGTGCATTTTGATTACAATATTCAATAATAAAGTTACCCTGGTTGTAAAGTTAATAACAGAAAAAAGAAAAGAAAAATTAGGGCAAAGTTAAGATCTTACAACTGGAGCTGTTCGCGAAGTGATACCAAATCGACCATGGCAGGCCGAGTCATTGGGCCTATAGGCCTCCACCTGCAACAATCAATCTTTTGAAAACCTAAACGCCATAAAAATTAACCGCCGCTGTTCTCATTCTTCGACTATGTCCCAGTTGGGGCTTCAAAAGTGAACAAGAGAAAGAGAATATGCTACCTCGGTGATCTGGAGAACGACCTCATCCCGACGGAGGAACTTTCCAAGCAAGCGAGGCGCGAGTTCAAGGGAGTCGACCAGGAAGAAATTCTTGGGCAAGATCGCGGACGGTTCCAAGGGAGGACATACACGGCCCACCAAGCTCTCCGCCTCATGCGTTGCAGTGGCGGGAGGAGGCCCTGGAATGCTACCGCTGCTGGCCCCTCCGGTCCTACGGTTTCTCCGGGCGGTCCTCTTGAAGCGGTTCGGAGTTTTGCCGATCGTCATGGCGGCCAACGCTGCCTGCATCCGCGTCCTCGCGCTAGACAGCTTCTAGATTCGTGTTGGGCCAGACTAGGTTGAGATGAAACTGAACGGCTACGATCTCCCATAGGATTAATTTCAGTTAGTGGCTCCAAATTTTTTATCAATTTGACCTTCGGCTTTAGAAAATATTAAAATAACAATTGATTCACCACATTTCTAATTTAATTAAAATTTTACTGCTTTTTACTAAATCCAAAATTATACGTTTCAAAATAACATTGGGATTTGGGAATCTTTAAAATTGAACCGAGCTCTTCAACCGATCTAATTAAACATAAAAGATGCAAAAAAAAGACAATTCAGCCGATTTGATTAGAGTCAAAATCTAATCAAATCTGGGTTCGATACTGTCTCGAAACCATGAGCGCAGACGGCTAAACAAAATATGTCACAACCAAGAGCTGCGTGTCTGACTAAATTATCTCTCAAGTCATAAACGCCGTCACCAATTTCCTTGCCGAAGACGAAACCTCCCGCCAAATTAATTTAGTTCAGTCTGCAATTCGGGCTCCATTAATCCCCTCGAGAATCTAATGCCATATTTGTTCTTCTTCCCAGGTCAACCTTCCTCCTTCGCATTCCACGTTTGCATCACAGAAGAAGATCATCGACGTATACAAGGAACTAAAACTTATCCAAATTCATGAACTCCGAGCATCCAACACAGACTGTGACAGACATGAAAACACAAAAATTCTCGAAGGCAGTGGCCACAGTCGTCGTCACCACACTACACCCTCCTTGAACCAGGCCCCCCTCTCCTGAGGAAGTCAAGGTCAAACCTTGGATAATTAAATCCAAATCCTCCTTTGCAAGCCATGCCATCTCCAGGAGAAAAAGTCCTTCATGAAACATCTAGACTCCCCCTCCACTTAATTTAAAACCCCCCTCAATTCCTCTCCCATCAACCTTTCCCCATCTCTCTCTCTCTCTCTCTCAGAGCACTGTTTCCTCTCTCCAATTTCTTCTCCTAAATCATAATAATAAACCTTTCTTGCTCCAAACTACAAGGTAGGTACCCTAACTTAAACCACAAGCATGGGTACTATGGTAGGTCATGTGGCACCAGGTTTTGGGTTCCTGGTGATTGGCCTTTGGCACCTCTACAATCACATCAGGCTGCACTCAGCGCGCCCCAGCTCCTATGTCTCTCTTCCGTGGTTTCCCGCCTCCAAGCTCAGGCACCTTGAGCTCTACCTCATCATCGCCGGCAGCCTCGCCTCCATCTCCATGGAGCTCGTCATCGGCCCCGAGAAGCACCAGCCCTTCGACGACGGCGGCACCATCCCCTCCAACCACCTCCACAACTTCGAGCACGCTGCCATCTCCCTCACCCTCCTCATCTACGCCGCCTTCGCGGTCGTCTTCGACCGCGTCAAGCCGCAGCTCCGCGACGAGATGACCATGCTCCTCGCCGCCGCCGCCTTCGCGCAGCAGTTGCTCATGTTCCACCTGCACTCCGCCGACCACATGGGCGTGGAGGGCCAGTACCACTGGCTGCTGCAGACCGTCATCGTCGTCTCGCTCGCCACCACTCTCCTCGGCGTCGCCCTGCCGCGGAGCTTCCTCGTGAGCTTCGTCCGGTCGGCGAGCATCGCCTTCCAAGGAGTGTGGTTCATCGTCATGGGCGTCATGCTGTGGACGCCCAGCCTCATCTCCAAAGGCTGCTTCATGAATCTCGAGGAGGGACACTCGGTGGTCCGGTGCCACAGCGAGGAGGCTCTCCACCGCGCCAAGTCCCTCGTTAACCTCCAGTTCAGCTGGTACATGACCGCCATGGCCATCTTCTGCATGCTCGTCTACCTGTTTCTATCGAAGGCCTACCCGGAGGAGCCACAGTACCTGCCAATAGTGAGAGACGCTGTCCAAGAGGAGGAAGAGGACTTGGAGTCACAGAAGAAGTTGATGGAGTCTGCTAGCTTTGTTCATATGGGAAAAGGATTCAAGGCAATTGAACTTGAGAGGTAAAGATAAGAATTATATGATTTGTTGGAACAGTTAAGTGTGTCTCCCACTTTGTCTTATGGCCTACGAGTTAATTAACAACTCAATGGGCCCTTTCTCTTTCTTAATCTTTTTGGTTACTCCTACGTTATTCTTTGTTAGTACTGCATGTAATGTTTAAATTAAAGTGTCTGGTGGTGGTGGATTTGTATCTAGCTATATAGCAAGTCGAGTTGTTTAATTAGGGAATTCTTTAGGCATTTGCTATTGGGTGTTGTTCTTCCTAATGGAGGATCTTCCTATATATTGGGTGTGGTTCGGTGTACAGGGAGAGTGAGGCCGAGGTTGCCCACTGTACGTTTTACTTCAAAGTAAACTGGAATTCTATCAATATATATATTTATTTATGTTACTTAATCAGTGTCATCTCTCATCCTTGGAATTGGATGCCAGTAGTTGGTGAAGTTTTCTGCTTTCTGTTTCCTTTTTAATTAGTGAGACAAAGAATATGGACTTATCCAATTTATGTTACTTATGCGGTAGGTAACTTATTTTAGGTTGAGAGCTGAGACGGGCACCGCAGTGAATTGATGGTTCCTTTACAAATGTGCAAGGTTACTTGGATAAATAAAATTAACCTTGTTTGATTGAAATTAATATTAAACAAGAATAAAGAGAAAAATAACTCAAATACTCTTCTAAAAATAGAATAACTATTATAATATATTTTAATTAATGCCATTAATATAAAATAATTTATTAATTTAAAGTAATAATAAAAATTATTTTTATTTTTATAAAAATTAATTAAATCTTTAAAATATTAAAATAATATTTAATAATAAAATAATAACTATCTATTTAATTTGATAATAAAAATATTCCAATCTAAAAGATAATATGTTCCTTTTTGAGGATCAAAGTAATTCGGTCCAACTCAGTGTCTCTCCTGATCAAGTGCAACTCCAGCGATGGGGGACCTACAAAAGACACTCTAACTCTCAAGTTAGTGAGACTCCAATGTGGAGGTAATGAAAAATAAAATTTAAGTTACCTGATCAGGCGTGCTGTGTCTGTACTTATTGTAGGTAGAGATGATGATGTTGCCCGACAATCTTGCGAAGATATTGATCAGAAATGGATCGAGGTTGATCCTAGAGATAGCGGGCCTGCATGTAATGGTGTATCCCTCATGATAAGAAAGGACATGAATGTCCTTGTAAGGTCGGGTGGAGCCTCCGGACAGAGTCATCTGGTCTAGCTCGAGTTGGGTTGTAGGGCATTGTTGGGTCTAATCCGATCGGAGCCCAATAGTACTAGTCCAGTCCATAATATATTTTTATAGTGAATGAGATTTATTTTTGTAATATTAATTATGCATTCAAATTAGTTTTTTCTCCTGTATATTGTAATAAGTACTATTACTGCATAGACATCAATTATTTTCTACGTACATATATTTCAATTTTGTTAATCTCTTATTGATTTCTTATTTTTTTTCGGATGGTATACCTCATATATTTGGCTTTCTAGGTGAACATGGTAACACCCATATTTTTTAAGAAATTAAGATGAAATTTTTAAAGAGGGCATAACTGCATAAGCTTTAATTATTCCTATTATTGAAGATTTTAATAATATTTTTAAAATATAAAATTAGACAAAAAAAATTATACTAGTAATAAGTTGTATTTTCAATTAAATAATTAAATTAAAATAATTAAAATAATATTTATTAAATATTTATATTTTAAATTGAGCTCCTCCTAATTAAAATTTTACCCCGCCACCGCCAACAAGCGGGTTTACTCACAATTGAAAAATGAAACAACATAATACTGACATGGTTTATCCAATTGACCTTTTTTTGTTTCTGATTTGATTTTATCAATAATTAATAAAATTGGTTTAATTTTGTTACATGTTAAAATATGCAAAATATTATGTTTAATTGTATTATTGGAGACATAATTTTATCACTTCCAATTTTTTCCAATGAACATTAATTTATCGTATTTCATTATTTATATGATAATATATAACTAAATATTTTACCATCATTATTTGAAGAAGGGGTTCTTTTTGGACAAATGATTGCAATTTTATTCCTCTTTCTCACGTCACGTGCACAAAATTTGGAAGTTAATCTTAAAATATCCATTATCTATAATAACAACGAGGATTCCAAGTTCTTCAGCTACCCGCTCTTCTGTACCATCGGGCCCGGATATCACTAGATACAAAAAATTGGTAGATATGTGGGTGCGTTTTTCAAGTACAAGGATCTATCTAAGACTTTGAAACTAGTCTTATTCTGTCCTAACTTCGCAAGTCTTATTTATCCTCATAAATTATGTTAATATTTATATATTTCTTGCTTTTTTCCCTTGTCCCACCGTTGTTCCTCTTCCCCTCCTCTCTCGCGAACCTCGACGGACTTCTCTCACCCAATTCTATCACTCCCGTGATCGAATCTTAGCCTTCTATCCCCGTGATGGACCGTGGATCAGCCACTTCCAACCTGGTGGAGGAGGTCTTCCGCGACATCAAGGGCCGGCGAGCCGGCATCCTCAAGGCCCTCACAACCGGTAATTCCATCTCCTTCTCCCCTCCCTGTCGCTCTTAATGATGTGATCTTTGTTAATCGTGTTGCCTCCTTTTGGCTTTTTCTCCGCAGATTTCGAGTATTTCTTCCAGCAATGCGATCCCGGTTGGTGATTCCACCTCAGCTTGCAAGTCCAGTTCTTTATCTTGCTCGTTTTTTTGTAAATTTAACTACTTTAAAGTGTTCTTTCATGTTGGACTAATATTCGTTTATTGCATTTACTTACTTTTGTCAAATTAAATTAACTTTTTGGGTTGTGATGTAATGGGTAAAAGTAATGCTGTTGACATTTAAGGCTGCGGCAAAATATTTCCTCATAAAAAGGTAGTGGACTTAGAAATGTCAAAGTTGCAGTTGCAATTGTAGTTGTACCTTACAAGGAATTGGGTTATAATTGTTAGTGATTCAAATAACTAGTGATATGTTTCCCTTGGAAAAAACTACTAGTATCATAGCACTGATTATCTTGCATAGATTATTAGGATATATTTGCCCTTAGGGTTGGTTTGCCATTAATTTTATGTTGTTTATCATCTGCTATAAATTGGAGAGTGGTCAATGCTATCAGATCCTTTCTTTTACCATCTTATACTTGGACAGCTGATGCCTCATTCTCGCACCATTTGACCTATGCACCATCTGTTGCAGACTGGAATTTTTTTTTCTTTTCTGAATATCTCCAAACTTAAGCAGGTTATGTTCCACATCAACTACCAGGGATGTTGAGATTATTAGGATAGTATCATTTGAGTTGATTTAATTAGGTTATGCTGTTCCTTGGTTATCTTGTACTCTCATTCTCTCTATATAGTAGAGAGATGTGGTTAATATTATGAGATCCTCTATTTACCATCTCACAAAGTGCAACTGAGTGGGTGAAAATATTTTGGGGAACTTTTCTGGAAAAAACATATATGTTGGTGTCTTCTTAGGAGCAACTAGGCATGTATTGATTGACACAGATATTTGACTTCTAGATCTTTTGCTTGGAATAGTATAATACCCTAAAATTCATGAGCCCATATGCCAATGTTACCTTTGAATATCTAATGGTATGTTTGTATCTTTTTCATGAAGAAATTGTACCTTGCCTTGAATTCTTTATTATATTTTTTTGAGAAAAAGCAACTTGCATTTCATTCAAGAGTGTTGAATAAGATACAAGTAAGAGGCGGGGAGAGGGAGGAGCAAACAAAAGGAAAGAAAAAAGGGAAATAACCAAAAAACTAGTAATGAACATGCCTTGTATTCTTTATGTTAAAATGTTTGTTGCCTTGGTGGTGCAATGAATATGCACTTTCTTCTCATTTTATGAGAATACCACAAAGAGAATATATTATATTTTTTCATTATTCAGGTAATTAACGATATGTGTGTATCAATCAAGCATGGATGATAAGAACTGAAATTGATGTGAAATCTGAGCAACCACTCTCTTGGTGTGTGGTATTTTAGATACTTGCGGATGTTTTTTACAGGTACTAAGGCAAGTAAATTCTCTATGAATGGTATTCCTATGTGATTCAGAGTCTCTTGAATTTTTCATTATATTAAAAATTTTAGTAGAAAGTCAAATTGAAACTACTCATACAAAGTTATTAAAATGCACCATTCTTCCATTAATATGAGTGGTTCTACTTGGGTCTTCTCTGTATACTATTTCAAGGTTATTTTCTTTGGGGATTGTATAAATAGGAGTATAGGACTAAATATATTAAATATGTTGAGAAGGGGCATGTCCTCATACAAAATGGGATTAAGTATGAGTGCTGCTGCACATCATTTGAATTAGATTTTGAAAAGTTTTAAACATGAGATGAGCACAAGGTCTATATTTGCAGCTTTAACCTGGAAGTCAGTTATCCCCATAACTTCCGCTTATTAATATTGTTACTCTGTAGTCCATACAATTGATTAGTTGTTGTACAGTAGTTTGATGTTATTATTGTACATGATAAGACTTTTAGTGGTTGAGTGAAAGATGTTTTCATCATTGGCCAAAATTTGAAGTAAAAATAATTAGTGTGTACTATTTCTTGTTTATAAATATTATTTCTCCTAACAGTTGGCATAGACCATATTTTGTTATTTTAATCTCAATGCTCAATGTTTGTGTAGACTTGGATAATTGTGCAAGTATGGTCAGATACTTTTGCCTTGCTTAGTTATTGTCAATTTGTTAAGGTATTGTTAATATGACTTTGACAACTAATGTTTATTCTGTATCCCCTCTTTGTTTTTTACAATGTTCCCTTGAGCTTTTTACATAAACTGATAACCAAGAGTACAGACGTATTCTTTTCACTTGCAAGGTTTACTATATTGTACAGTATGTGAACTTAACGTGTAGTAGGGCATATTGGCCTTAAATGCAAAATGCTTATATGAAATATATTGGTAATCTTTGTTGTTGTGTTTTAGTTCTTTGTTACAGCTATTAATTCATACTTCTCATTCTGAGTGTAATATGGACCATGGTTATAGATCTTAACAATATGTATTTCTTGCAGCAAAAGAAAATCTGTGTCTTTATGGATTTCCAAATGAGCAATGGGAGGTTAATCTGCCTGCAGAGGAAGTTCCTCCAGAGATTCCAGAACCTGTTTTAGGCATCAACTTTGCCAGAGATGGAATGGAAAAGAAAACCTGGTTATCCTTGGTTGCTTTACATAGTGATGCATGGTTACTTGCCTTGGCATCTTATTTCAGTGGCAGGTTTCAGTTTGATAAAAAGCACAGGTGAGCAACATGAAATTCATGACTTTCTTTTCTACTCTCCGATGATTTCATTGTAATGCCTATTCATGTAAGTTATATTTTGTACTCTAACTGAATTTATTGTCTAAGAATTCGTAATTTTGTCAAGTTACGATAATGTGACTTGGTGGTTTCATACTCATTGTTCAATATTTCATTGATTCTCAAGATATTGCACAAGATGGATGATGTCCATACAATAAAATTTCTTTACTTTCTGAGTAATTTATGTTTCAGTGTATCTAAACAACTCGAAAGTCTCATTTGGAAATGGTTTGTTATAAATTAACTTTTGCTTATGGATGTATTGTTTACTGCATAGTCGTGAATGATATCTATTCGCTTGTTGTACATCTGCTTGAACATGAAGTTTCCAAATTTGATCTAGAATAGAAGAGGAAGGAGAAAAAATTTAGTCCTAAGGTCTAAATTTCCCATGTTTTATGTGAAGTTGAATCAAAATTTACATATGCCTCTGTGTGGTTTTGACAGGCAGGACCTGAAAATGAGTCTGCCTGCTCGGATACCAAGCTAATTTGGTGATCACATCCTGAAACTTTAGGAAATAGCTCCATCTATATTTTTATATTCTTAACAAGGACCAATATGGAGATTAAAAGGAAAAAACCAATAATCAAGTATTTTATTGACTCATGGCTCATTAACAAAGTCAATGTATTAAACTTTTAACTAACTTGGTAAACTGCAATGTAGAATAATTAAATTGTGGGAATCCATAACTCATAAGTGGTCAGACTGGTTGTTAACTGACATATTATTCAATCTTACTCTTTTGTTGCTTCTTTTACTAGTGTTAGTTCGTTTCTCCTTCATTTCATCTTAGTATCTAGTGCAGCTGAGATTTCTTCTGTATCTTCTGCTCAAATAAATATTTGTTATTATTTATATATTGTTGAAATAACAAAATAAACCCTTTTCTCTTCTTCCATGCAGGAAACTCCTTTTGGAAATGATAACTGATCTGCCCACTGTATGTGAAGTCATAGGTGGCAAGCATCAAGAGAAGACATCTGGTTCTAAACAAAACAATAACAAATCCAAGTCAAATTCCAAACCGGTAATGAATATTTTAGATGCTCTCTATGTGGACCCAAAATTTACTTGTTCAGCATGTCCATCAAATCTCGCTGAAAATTGCTATACTTATACTTGATCATCCCACATCTGTATTCTAAATATGCAATACTACAACATCATCTCTGCTATGCTCTGGAAGGGGATGGATAACATTTTCCATTTCATCTTTCTCATGACAGTTTCTAGCTAGGTTACATCTCTCTACAAGTATGATTTCTGTGAAAGATGACATTAGAAAGATTAGCAAATTGTGAACTTTTAAGTTATTCTTCTTTTTACTTCCTCATCATGATGGTTCAGTATCTATCTTGTCATTGTATTTAGCTGCATGACATTAAACCACAACAAACACCCTAATGCTTCATTGACAGAGAAGTGCTCAATATATCATTTTTCATTTAAAAAAATGTTCTTTAAATGTGATTACCAATAATAAACTTTTGTTTGGGTTTTTATAGAAGGCATCAGAATATCAGACGAAGAGTACAAGAGCAAAGCGTCCTAAGGAAGAAGAAGAAGAAGAAGAAGAAGAAGAGTTGAAAGATGATGAAGAAGATGATTATCTATGTGCGGCATGTGGAGAGAGCTCAGTGCCAGATAATTTCTGGATCTTCTGTGATACTTGTGAGAAATGGTTCCATGGGAAATGTGTAAAGATTACCCCTGCCAAGGCTGAGCACATCAAGAATTACAAGTGTCCTTGGTGCAGCAACAGCAAGAGGATACGTTCTACATAATTTCAGTTCTCCCAAAAGCCTCTTCTTCTTCTTCTTCGTCTTACTCTTACTCTCTCTCGATCGTACTAATGCATCGTTCGTACGTAGTTACGTTCCAGTTTAGTAGTTTAGGTTATCGAAGAATTCTAGTTCATCGTGTAGATAGTTGCACAAATCTATTTGTATTATATCAATTCTTCTTAACATTTAATGTGTAAGAATTAATCTTGAGAAAGTATGTGTTCCTTTGGGATTATTTGTATAACTGATGTTTGGTGGATTTATATGAAAGCGTGGGGTTTAGTGTTGGAGGTGATCAGTGAGTTGATTCAAAGTTTGCACACAATGGTAATGCCGAGTGCAAGTATTGAGATCTTTAATTGATAAGTTCTCTTGATTTATGCATCTTTCGTGTTTATTTTGATAAATTCTCTCATAGCATCACATCAATTACTCGTGCACATTAGTTTGACAACCCTTTAATATACAATAGAGAACCGAAATCTCTTGATTTTAAAGGCTTTAGTCACATCACACAATGTTGTTACTAATCCTTAAAAGTAAGGAACCAAACATTATTTTCTAGGAACAATTAGTCACATGCAAAGTATTCATGTAATTGGCAGCCGGTGTTCAATTCTCCACAATCCACACATGCCAAAATACAAGAAAAACATGCTAAGATTTTATAATATATATATATATATATATATATATATATATATATATATTAGTCCTCTTCTCGCCGGATCCATCACAGATGGTCGCCCCTTGCCACTCTCCCACCCCCTCCTCTTATTGTCGGCTCGACCTCAGCCAATCACCGACAGATTGGTGTTGAGATTGCCACCCCTACAATGCTGGCCAACATGACTAGAGTGGTTGCAGCAACGCTGCAGTCGAAATTGGGCCACCATGACTAGAGCCGCAGCACGCCTCTACCGCGCAGGCCAATAGCCGCCACCTAGCCAACCTTACGTGGCCAACAATCGCGGTTAATGTGCAGCCACGCGCCGCGATTTCGTCGACCCGTCTTTGGCATTATGTAATCATCTTTTGGCATGAACCAGATTCTTCTTTTTCTTGTAAGTCATTTGTAGCATAAACAGAAATCACACAAGCAACAAAAATATCAGTGTATAGTATTTTGTCTTTGTCTCGAGTTGTTGACTACGTCGACAAATTGTCTCGAGTTGTCGACATCCTGGACGGGTTGTCCTGGGTTGTCGACATCCAGGCGAGGTGGTTGTCTTTGTTCCTTGTTGTTGACATATGAACGAGGTGTTCCTGAGTTGTCTTGGGTTGTTGACATTCAGGGCGGGGTGTATTGTCTTTGTCTATTATTTGTTGGCATATGGACGGGTTGTGCGGATTGTTTCGAGTTATCGACACCTTGACGTGTTGTTGAAATAGACACATCTTTCATCATACAGGTTGGGTATGAGGACAATTTTGTCCAACAAAAACTATTATATTGGCTAAATTTTATTAAATTTACAAGAGTAATTTTTTAAAACACTTATCTCAAAAAAGATTATATAAAAAAGCGCCCCTATATTTTTCGTCATTTTTGAGATTTATTTAAAAGATTTCCTCTTTCGTTGTGTTAATTATATGATTAGTTGTTTTTTTATTGTGAACTTTTCCGTGGTCGCCAACTGATGCACATCAAATGGAGTCATTTGCCACGTATTAAAAAGATAAATATAGGGGTTGTCCAATAATTCAACTTGAATCGAACTCAGTTTGTAAGAGCCAAAACAAAATTAAGAAACTCTTTATTAATTGCCACGTAACAAATTATACAGAAAAATTGAAGTCATTTCTTGATTCAAACGAGCGACGAAAAACCAAATTTTTTTTATAGGCAACCTGCTCGTATTCACTTATTCATATATTTTTTATGGACAACCTGCCCATAAAAATTGCACTCGAGTCACTTTGATCAGACAACAAATAATTAGTGGCTCAAACCCCCCACCAAAACAAAATATATATCTAGAAGATCTACTTTGATCCGAAGCATATCATGCATGCATGCATGCCTTCACACTTAACCAAATGAGGCAAATTACGTTCTTCCTTAAAGTCTAGCATTTTGGTAGATCCGACGGCGGAGGTAGCAGCTTCTGATCAGGAAGATTTCCATCCAACACCAGCCATCTTCGATCCCCAGCTAGTGTGCACCTCCGAGTCACAGTGCATAAACCACACAACTATATATATATATATAATTAGGGGATGATTGATACATTACCAATTAAAGTTATTGTGGACCTAGATTATTATTTTTAAAATTATCGGTAACGTTATATTATTATATTTGGCATGTACGATAATCTCGTCAGCAATTCATATTATCTTGTTTGGTATTAAAAAAAATACTGAGAAACTTATATTTTTAATTAAAATACTTTTAAATAAAAAATTAAAAGATAAATTAAAAAATTAAAAAATTAAAAATTAAAGTAAAAATAAAAAATAAAAAATAAGGATTATGCCTGTACTGAGATGAGTGGAATGAGAAGGTTCTCTCATTTAATTTGCTAGGGGAATGAGAAGGTTCTCTCATTTAATTTACTATATGGGGAGGGGACAAATTAATTTGAAGTTTGGAGGAGGTGATTGAAATGCATGAGACGTCAAGACGGAAGTGAATATATATAGATCGATGAACAGAAGATTGAGACAGACTTTGTTGTTTTGTCATCGTCAACTTGGTGATTGAGATCGTGTTGAAGGGATCGCATGCAATCCAACTTAGCTTCAAAGTCTGTGTATAATGTATACCCTTTTTGAAAAAGAAAAATATTGCAAAAAATATATACCATATGAATGAGGAATATTACAACTTCATAAATCGTACGATAATAGACTCTTTTTATTACACAAGCATCAAGCCAACCAAACCCATAGCTCGGGTCGAACATAATCAAGTAAATAAAACCCACAATCCTAAAGAAATTAGACTGCAGTCATAAGTTGTTTGTCTTCTGTTGGTGCGCCCTATAAATCTTTCCTTTTCTAATGAAGCGTCCTACGTTAGATATTATGGTTTGATTAGGATAGAAAATACAAAGCAAAAGAGGGAAAAAAAAAGAAAAGGGAAGAAAAAAAGTTGATAGAAAAAAAGTACCACCGAAAAATATTAAAAACGATAAATACAACCCGGCATGTGATATGAATTACTTATGAATTGCTACGAATCTTGTTAGATAACACCAACACTCCAAATTCCACCTCCAAAGCTAAACTTAAAATGAAACCAGCACATTGTATTTGGAAGAAATGAGATTAAACCATAAGAAATAACATTAGTTTCAGGATATCGACGCAAAACAAGTTTAGAGAGCAAAATTCAACTACATCCCGTACAAAATAAACTAACTAAATGTTTCTCGAACGCAAAGAAGTCCATTCTTGTATGGATTATACGATAAAGATTATGCCACCACAGGTAGATCTGCGGGCACAAGGACCACCGCTGGCTGTATGAATTCTTCCTCATCCTTTGGTGGGTGAATGGTGACAAGATCAGGAAGAGGAGTAGTAGGACCTTGTTTTCCCTTTGGATCCCAGTCCAGCATGATTTTGACCTTGATCCCAAGAACACCCTAAGCAAGAAAACAAATACAGTTCAACTCAGGGAAACAACGATAAGTCTAGCTTACTGAACTGGAAACGTAGCCTTGAAGATTATTCTAAAAACTTGGAATCAACACATCGCACAAGATTACGAGAATATCAAATATCTTGAAGGCTATTTTAAATTGTAGTCAATAAATAAAGAGTCAAATTACAGAAACTAACCTGTCTAAGGAGAACATGTCTCACAGCTGAGTCAATATATTCTTTGACTGGCTGACCAGAGGATATCATGTATCCATCTTTGAACTTCATTGATTTAGCACGCTGTGCCCTAAGTTTTCCACTTACAATTACCTAAAATAAGTAATACATAAGTATCCAAAACCATCAAAGAAGCAATTTGACCATCAAAATATACCTCACATCCCTTTGCACCGCTCTCCATGACAAACCTTAGCACACCATAACAGGCCCTGAAACAAAACATAGGCATATAACATACCATTTTGATCTCAAAGTCCTATATATATATATACACACACACACACATATATTATACAAGGTACTGGATGTGACAATTTCTACAACTTGTAATAAGTTAATAACATATACAAATGACTGAAAACCATCAGGTACAAGAAAAACAAGAAAGAAATGCTATGTGAAAAGGGTAAGAAATGCCTAAGAATTATAGCATGTGATATACCAATGAAAAAGTCATTATCTGGGATGATGGCAGAAGTATTAGGACTAAAAGAATGCAAAAGTTAATGGAAGGAGAAGGGAGGAAAAAGAGGGACAATTGAAAGGGAAAATAGCACGAATAAAGAAAGATTAATGAATAGCTTTTTCATATAGGCTATTAGGCTATATTAGCCTTTAAGATTGCTTAATGTTGGGTTAAGTTGAGCTAACATTAGGGGCAAAGTTGTAACTAACAGTATTCCAAAAAACTAGAGTTCCTCCAATCTGAAGGGAATTGTAAGTCATAACTAGTTTCCATTCGAGTTCCTCCAATTTGAAGGGGATTGTAAGTCATTTAGCATAGATTTCCTAATACCCATTACATTTTCACCAGCAAATTTCATACAATCTAAGAGACCCAAGGCAAACTGATCAAAAGAAACATTTATAATAATTAATGCTAAAGATCATGCTAAATAACATTGAATTTTACTAACATTTCGATTCAACAAGAGGAATGCTTCATATTTACAGGATCTACATGCGAGAATCATAAAAGTTGATGTTTTGATGGGATAAATGGCTTCAAGCCTTCAATAATAAGGCAATTTAAATTAATTTGAAAGGGTAGAAAAGATAATACCCAATGGATAGATGAAAGCAAGGTATCATACGGAAATGAAGTCAAGTTTGTAAAATGATAAGCAAACGATTCCTCGACCATGTCGACAGGACTTTCTATCATGACATGATGAAATGTCATGATCCAAATTGCATCTTTGTCAATATCAATATAGTCACCTTCCGACACAAAACTGGTACTGAGTGACCTGTTTGCTTTATAGGTGACAATAACCATTTTTACTAAGAAAAATAATATCATAGGTTGAATCTAATTATGATTTGAAGGTATAAGCAAATTACTACTTATGGAAAATCAAATAGGCTCCCTGTAATATGGGTTCAAATATCAAGCATTCACAAGTAAATGAAACCGAGTTTAAAAAAATGACTGATTAACTAAAATAAAGTTAAAAACAAGGCAACATGCAGAAATGAAGCAAAGTTTATAAATGATAAGCAACAAATTCAGCAAACATGTCCACAGAAGTTCTTATCATTAGACAATGCGATATCATGATCAAATTTGTCACCTTTCAAATTAATTTTAATAGCTTTCATGTCAATCTCAATATTGTCACCTTCTGACCCAAACTTGGTACTAGGTAACCTGTTTGCCTTATAGATGACACTGACACATTTGTAATAACAGAGAGGGGAATAGAAAGTCCCTCTAATGTGGGTTCAAAAATCAAGCATTTTATAAGTAAATGGAACAAAGTTTAAGAACTGGTGGTTGATAAAACAAGTATCAAAGATCCCTCACGAAATTAAAAAAGAAATTTCATGAACTTAATTTGCACCTGCGGGGAGCTTGAAATTGACCTTTTGGCACAAGTTAATATTGAAAAACCCATTTTTTCCAAAGGTAACACTATGACAATAATCATCCATGTGAAACAGCATCGTATGAAGTCCCACCATCATATCGGCGTCTTGATGGGTTAATATACATGGCTCAGGCCACATATCATGATTAGACAGCACATGGACGCCCATGTCTGTAGAATGAAAAACCTTGCTCTTGTACTACTATAGTAGAAAACAGTTATTATAAATGACTTGGCTAAGCATTGCCACTATTAAATACAAAAGACAGTATAAAGAATAGCCTGAACAAAATCGACACAACTAAAGCCACTGAGATGCCTACAACACTTGCCTTTCTCACAATTACCTATTTACCTGTCATATTGACACCAGTTTCAACCCCTCTTCTAAGACAACATGTATTTCATTTTTTCCAATAAGTGAAGAAGTTAGAAGAAATCAACAAGCATGCTACTAATAATATGCTTTCATATATATATATATATATAATCCTTCCAACACAATTTTAGTTCTGTATATCTTATTTGTTTCATTGATGGAAGACATCAGAAAGTTGAATATCTAATCTAATATACTTTTATTCTAAGGCATGCATGTCTCCATTACCACGCCCGCATGTAAAAGTAATACGTTATAGTAGTCAAATTCTTACAACAATTATGAAGTAACAGAACTTCAAGGGTAGGGAGTAAGAGGGTATCTAATAAGTAAAATAGGTCATTTCAAACCAATAAAGAAGGTTTCTTCCGAGAAACTATATGAAAAAGTAAAATAGATTCTGACCTCCTAACAGCAAGTCCGCCAAGAAGCTTGTAACGGAGAGATTCAGCCTGAGCAATCGCACAGAGCCCCCTATTGTTAACCTTTTCTGCATAGAGCTCAACACCATTCTCGGGAAAGTTGAATCTTTTCTGAACCACTGATGTCAATTCCCTAATTCTCCTTCCCTTCTCACCTAAACCAACCGAAAAGGAAGCATCAAATAAGAAATATCATTCACTAGAAGCAAGGAGCGGAATTGAACTCAGAATATTTGCAAATCACCAAGAACGTTCTGGGTGCGGGTTGCCCGTATAATGATCTCGGTCCGCATGGGCGTAACCCTGACTTCCACACCCGAATAGCCATCCTCCGCGAGCTCTCTCGTTAGGACCTCGTTCAACTCCGCAAAAAACACTCCGTCCGCCACAAACTGCGAATAAAAGGAAGAAACGAAAGTAGCCAATTTGTTAACTTCAGCAGGATGAAAATAATGCGGGGAAGAAAGATTAGGAACAGGCGTGGACCTTTCGCTTCTTACTCATCTGGGTAGCCATTTTCGATGAGATTGAAGGAGAGCAAATTCGCCGCCGCTCTTCCGCAGTGTAGTGGCGTTGGCTTTGCAGTGAAACCCTAAGCTAGAGAATTGGTCGTTCAGTGGGGTTCTTAAATATTGGTTATTGTAAGAATCGGACGGTTAGGAATGGTTGCTGACAAAATTGAGGATTTAGATCGACGATTCGAGTCTTGACGATATCTCAGCCGTAAAAGCTTTTGATAACATATCACCGGCGAGATGATTTAGTTCAGCGTGGCTCAATTGAGTTAACCTTCAATTTAAATTTTACATTTTCAGTTAATACCACTTTGGGACGTTTGATTACCGCAAGTACAAATACTATAAAATCTATTTACGAGCATCAAACAAATAGATTTCACAATCTACCATTTTATTAGGGGTGAGCGGATTCGAGTACCCTGTATTTTTCATGATATCCCAATCTTATCTTGTATATGATAGGTTCCTAGATTTTATAATCGGACTCTATCATGTTGAAATTTGGAATCAGAGCCTGCCCGGAATCATAAGTTCCAGTTCCGATTCCAAGTACCCTGTTGGGTTTCAGAACAAGTTCCAAAATAAACTTCAACATGTTTCAAAAATATATTCCAATAAGCTCCAAAACAAGTTCCAGATCAGATTCCACAATAGGTTACCGAATAAGTTCCAAAACATATTTCAACATGTTCCAATACCGGTTCCGAATATCGATTCAAATTTTGAGTACCCGAAATGGAGGAATCGGAATCGAAACCGAATTTAACCGATTCCTTAATTTCTTATCTCACTACTAGAAACTTGGTCTTCAGCAACGGCTATCAGCAACGGCCGCTCAAGCCGTTGCTATTTGCAACGGCATTCTTACGGCCGCCCTAGCCGTTGCAGATATCTGTATCTGCAACGGCGTTCTAACGGAAAACCGAGCCGTTGCTGATTATTTTAATTATCAGCAACGGCTTTCTGACGGAAAGGCGAGCCGTTGCTGATATTTTAATTATCAGCAATGGCTTGCTAACGGACAAGTGAGCCGTTGCTGATGATAACTTATTAGCAACGGCTTTCTAACGGGCGAGTGAGCCGTTGCTGATAAGTTTATATAGGGCACGCTCTCGCGCCCGACCCTTCTTCCTCCCGCTGCTGCCGCCGCCGCCTCCTGCCGAGAACTTCGCCGCTGCTGCCGTTGCTGCCGACGCCGACGCCTCTCGCCGACGCCTCTCGCCGCCGCGCCGCTGCCGCTGCTGCCGGTATGTTGATCGGCCGGCCGGCCTATACGGTTTCGGCCGGAGATGTTAAAATCCGACCGAAACCCTATTTCTAGGGTTTCGGCCGGCGGCGGTCGGCCTATGGCCGCCGCCGGACCTTCTACAGTGGCCGGACAGTGTGTCCGGCCACTGTACGCCGGCGCCGGAGGGTGGACTCCGGCGCCGGAATATATATATATATATATATATATATATATATATATATATATATATATATATTGTTTTTGAAATTGTTAATTAATTATTTTATAAATGTTAATTAATTGTTTAGATTAATTGTTTAATTTGTTAGATTAATTATTAGGGTTTAGATTAATTTCGGACGCGCGCCGGAATCGTCCACTTCGGACGCGCGCCGGAATCATCCAATTCGGACTCGCGCCGGAATCGTCCAATTCGGACTCGCACCGGAATCGTCCACTTCGGACGCGCGCCGGAATCGTCCAATTCGGACTCGCGCCGGAATCGTCCACTTCGGACGCGCGCCGGAATCGTCCAATTCGGACTCGCGCCGGAATCGTCCACTTCGGACGCGCGCCGAAATCGTCCAATATGGACTCGAACTGTCTCAAAACATTTAGAAAATAATCATCCATCCGACGAGTTGATATGTTTCACGTACGCATCGATCAGTCGGATATGATTTAGCAAAACCTTAGATCCGTTCGGGGATTGTATGTTCGTGTAAAAGAAGTATATGATCTTTTATACGACGTACAATTCTTGAATTGTCCCTGATTGGACAATTTGGGAATATAGTTATTTGTACTGCACTTACGTTTTTATTTTAACTGTTAACTAATTATTCTAAATTTCGGCAACATCTCTCTTGTTCTCCGATACGCGCCCAGATGATATGCGTATTCGGAGAACTGTAGGGAGATGCTGTCGAAATTTAGAATAATTAGTTAACAGTTAAAATAAAAATGTAAGTGCAGTACGAATAACATAAATCCCGAATGGAATAGGACCATCTCACCTAAAGACATTAACCAAAGAAATTGTCATTGATTGACAGAATCATGTCGGCTGATCGAAGTTGGATGTACCGACGTTTTGATCATGGAGCTTTAACGAATGAGTTTCGATTAGGCGTAACGTACTTCCTAAATTTCGCCTATTCGAATCGGAATTTCGTTAGCATGGGTGATCAAATCCGATGTCCGTGCCGCATTTGTTCGAATGGCCGATTTTTGGATCGGGAGACTGTCACTCTGCATCTATATACCAAAGGATTTACACCAAGATATTTTCTATGGACTTGTCACGGGGAGTCACGCGAAGTCGGGACGTCGAGCAATCCTGTCGTTCAGACATATGGTGAATCTTCCTCTGCTGGTGCTTCTTCATCCGGTCAATGTAATCCTTATAGAACTATGATACTTGATAGTCTTGGGGGTCAATTCCACCTGAATGATAATGTTGATCGGCCAGTTCTTCAGACATCAGTCCCACCAGATACTACAGCGGTTGATATCACAGAAGTAGGGGCTGCGGTAGAGATTGAATTACCGAATAAAGAAGCTGCAGAATTTTACGAGATGTTGAAAGCTGCCGATGAACCTTTGTATGAGAATTGTCCTAAATACACTAGGTTTTCAGCAATGACACAGCTCTTAAACATCAAGGCCGATTGTAATATCAGCGGAGTTGCGTATGATCGGATTGCTGGATTGATTAATGGAATGCTGCCTACTGATAACAAGTTTGAGCCTACTTTTTATAAGACTAAAAAGCTAATGAGAAAATTGGGGCTTGGGTACGAAAAAATACACACGTGCCAAAATAACTGCATTTTATATTATAAAGAAAATGTGCAGTTGGATAAATGCCCTGTATGTCAACACCCTCGTTACAAGGAGAAGAAATCGGTCCGACAGAAAAATATCCCGTTTAAGGTGCTTCGGTATTTTCCACTAACACCGAGGCTTCAAAGATTATTCATGTCGGAAAAGACAGCCCCCTACATGAGTTGGCATGCAAGAAGTCGTGATGATACAGTAATGACTCATCCATCTGACAGTGAAGCATGGAAACATTTGGATACATGTTATCCTTCATTTGCTATGGATACTAGAAATATCAGATTGGGATTGTGCACAGATGGTTTTAATCCGTTTGGGCATTCTGCAACTCCTTATTCAGTTTGGCCAGTGCTGTTGACAGTTTATAATTTGCCACCGTCAATGTGCATGAAAGATGAATTTATTTATCTTTCGATGATTATTCCGGGTCCTAAGGGCCCGCGAAAAGAAATTGACATATTTCTCAGACCCTTGATAGATGAATTGAAAACATTGTGGACTGAGGGAGCTGTCACTTATGATTGTCATCGGAAGCAAAACTTCAATTTAAAGGCCGCGGTCTTGTGGACAATCAATGATTTCCCCGCGTACGGCATGTTGTCGGGTTGGAGCACTCACGGCCGACTCTCTTGCCCGTATTGTATGGAACACTCTAAATCAATCAGTCTTCAGAACGGACGAAAAATCTCATTCTTTGATTGTCATCGTCGATTCCTACCGGTTCATCACCAGTATCGAAGGAATCGTAATAAATTTACTAAGGGCAGAGTCGAAAGAGATGGGCCACCACCGATGTTGTCTGGTGAACAAATGTTAGCACGTGTTTCAGCACTTCCAGATATAGTATTCGGTCGCAATGAAAGAGTGTCAGGTTTTGGCCAAACACACAACTGGGTGAAAAAAAGTATCTTTTGGGAATTGCCCTATTGGAGTTCATTATTGATTCGACATAATTTAGATGTCATGCACATTGAAAAAAATGTGTTTGATAATATTTTCAACACTGTGATGGATATTTCTGGAAAAACTAAAGATAATGTCAAAGCCCGACATGATCTGAAAATACTTTGTAAAAGACCAGAGTTGGAGTTACAAGAGGTCAACGGACGATATCTGAAACCGAAGGCCCTATATGTGTTAAATAAACAACAGATCAAAGATGTTTGTCAATGGGTAAAAGAACTCAGATTACCCGATGGATATGCTTCAAACTTATCTCGATGTGTGAACGTCGATGATTGCAAAATATCAGGGATGAAGAGCCATGATTGTCATGTATTCATGCAGAGATTACTTCCGATCGCATTTCGAGATCTTCTACCTGATAATATTTGGGGTCCGTTGACTGAATTAAGTATGTTTTTTAGAAGCATCTGTGCAAATGTCCTTCGAGTCGAAGATATGTCAACACTTGAAAATAATATTGTTGAAATCATATGCAAGCTGGAGCAGTTTTTCCCTCCTGCATTTTTTGACTCGATGGAGCATCTACCGATACACTTGGCATACGAGGCACGAGTTGGTGGCCCCGTTCAATATCGTTGGATGTACTTATTTGAAAGATACATGAATCGTCTGAAGAAAAAAGTAAAGAACACCGCAGCTGTTGAAGGATCAATATCTGAATCGTATATCATCCAAGAAATTTCAACATTCTGCTCATTTTACTTTGAATCGACAGTACAGACAAGATTTGATCGTCTTCCACGTAACGACGATGGGGGTGTTCGACATTCAGATGGACGTTTAAATATATTTTGTCACTCTGGTCGTGCTTTTGGTTCTCGTCCATCTCGACACTTAAGCGATGAAGAGTATCATTTGGCACACTTGTATGTATTACTCAATTGTCCAGAGATTGAACAATTCATTGAAATATTTGACATTGAGATGGTGCAAAAATACTCTATTCACAACGATCAAGAATTGGAGAGATTACGGAATCGTGATTTCCCTACTTGGATTCAGACTTACAGCAAAGATCACAGAGCTGAAATAGATGAAAAAATATTTGAGTTTGTTAGTGGACCGTCGCGACTTGTGTCGTGCTATAGCGGATATTTTGTTAACGGGTATAAATTTCACACGGTTGAATATTCATTTGCAAAGAAGACGATGAATGCTGGGGTCTGCGTGAAAGGGACAACCTATGTTGAATGTGATATGGATTTTTATGGACTGATTGAAGAAGTGATAGAGTTGCACTACTTCGGCTTGAAATCAGTGATCCTATTTAGATGTCATTGGTTCGATACAACAGAAAGGGGCATGAAAGTTCATCCAAAATACAAACTTGTTGAGGTTAATTATAAATCGAAATTGGCAGCAAATGAGCCTTTTATATTGGCATCACAAGCCGAACAAGTATATTACGCGAAGTATCCGGCTCGAAATAAAGATAGAGCAGATTGGCGTGTAGTCTGTAAGACAAAAGGTAGAGGAAAAATTGATCCGATAGTAGGAGAAAATGATCCTCCTGGTTTCTATCAAGAAGAAGATATTCCTGCTGTGGATCGTATTATTCCAATACTCGAGGATGCAGACACAACGTCAATTCAATTAGAAGTTGAATATGCTGATGATGACGATCATGAAATTGAGGAAGCTGAAGATGAAGAAGATGAAGAAGAGGAAGAAGAGGAAGAAGAGGAAGAAGAAGAAGAATTCGAAGACTATTATTCAGATGATGAAGAATAATTGTAAAGTATATATTTTATTAAATATATCTCTACTATTTATACAATAATCTGATTATATGTCTGTTCGACAGATATGTCTGGTCGTGGTTATCGACGCAGGAGAGTTTCGGAGTCTCCGATCGGTGAGACTCCAGCACTTACTCATGCTGCTGATCCTCCTGTTGCTGATCCTCATTCCGATGATACTGCCGAGGCTAGTACATCCAGACGTAGGCGGCCACGCGGGCCGAACAGGTGGCAGCCTCCACCAGCCACAGAGTCACGTAGATTGATTAGCGTGATTGGGGAGCGGTACGTAATATATCATGAATTATGAATCATTACAAATTCATTATATCATAATATAATATTAAAATTTATTTTTGTTGTGCAGGTTCCAGCAAGAAGAAGTGCCGAGGAGCATTTCTTCTACTATTCGACGATACATGCACGGGGCATGGCCTACGTGGTCTCACGTGCCTAGCGAGCACGTCGACATGTTATGGCGCGAGTTTGAGGCACGTATTATTATTTTTTTTACATGCATGATGATATATTAATATTGGTACTGATATTATTATTTTGCAGGCTCGCTATACATGGGCCGAGGACCAGAGGCCCTTCATTTACGCTGCCTGGGAGGCTATTTCTCGGGCAAGGTACAACGGGCAGCTGGGGCAAGCTCGGTCCCAGGCGATGGCCCGAGCTGGGACCACTAACATCGCGGAGACTCGGGGATACGGCCCCGGTTGGATTACTCCGGATATATGGGACCAGCTCGTGGGGATATGGTCGACGGATCGATGGCAGGAGGTTTCTCGGAATGCGGCTAGAAATCGCATGTCGGGAGGAGCAGCGCGTCACACCGGCGGCTCTGTTGCATTTGCAGTGCACGCAAACCGTATGGTAAGTATATCTTTTAATTATATATTTTATTTGTTATTATGTGTACTAATTAATGTATTTGTTTTGTAAATGTAGACGACGGTGTCGGATGACGGGACTGTCCAGCGACCCTCCCCGATGGCAGTGTTTGAGCGGACTCACCGTCGAGCACATGGGACTGGGGAGTACATCCACAACCGCGCTGCATACATTATGGTAATTATATATTTGTTTAAATTATTCATTATATATTTATAATTTAAGTTTTATGATAAATATTAAACAAAAAATCAAACTCGAGTAGGAGACCTACAGCCAGACGGTGGTGCAGCGCGGGGGTACCCCCGAGGACTTTGACGCAGCATCGTGGGTCGAGGCCGCAGGTGGCTGGGACCATGGCCGCGTATATGGCTTCGCAGATAGTGGTCATGCGCGAGCCGTACTAGGGCCACTTGGGGCACCGACCCCTCCGGTCGCTGGTGAGCGGCCGTCCACCTCTAGATCCAGTTATGATCATAGTAACAGAATAAGGACTCTAGAGGAGACGGTCGCGCGTCAGACTGAGATGATGGAGCGCCAGAGTCAGATGATGACAGATATACAATCTATGCTACGCAACATGTCAGGTCATCCCGAAGCAGGCATCTCTTCGGCATCATCTAATCCGTCGTCCTCGAGTCAGTCCACGCCGGTGTACACTCAAGCACTCCAGACCCCGCCATATGATCCAGGCCATCCTCCATCGTCATCGTGAGATTTTGTTTATATTGACTTTGTTACTCAGATATTGAACTTGTTTAATTTATATTGACAATGTTACTCAGATGTTGATACTTCAATTTTACATTTGAATTGTGTTTATACTATCGTGGATAATTATGAATATAAATATAATTGTTTTGATGTATATCTTGGTGTGTTTGTGATGTGTGAATGAATGTGTATGAGATGTTTGTGATGTGTGTATGAGGGTATGGGTGTGTGAGTTATGTATCAGATAAATGTATCAATGTATCAACGGAAATTAGAAATTTGAAATATTTCTGTTTGCAGGTATGGGTCATCAGCAACGGCTTTCCCACGGCCGTCCGTGGGAAAGCCGTTGCTAAAAGTGTATCGACAACCGTTGCTGATGACCTACAGCAACGGCTTAGCGACGGGTTTTTACTAACGGCTTTGCTACGGACTCGAGGCCGTTGCTATTAATGTTATCAGCAACGGCTCCGGGTCTGTTGCAAACCCGTTGCTGATAATAGTTTTAGCGACGGCCCGAGCGGCCGTTGCTGATAATGTTTTGAGCGACGGCCCGAGCGGCCGTTGCTGATCCGTTGCGAAGTCATCAGCAACGCGACTTTCTGTCACGGCGCTATTGCAACGGCTCAGCCGTTGCTGATGCTCTTCAGCAACGGCTCAGCAACGGTATCAGCCGTTGCTGATGACCATTTTTCTAGTAGTGTCTGCACCCTACTCGAATTTTTTTGGGTCTACCAGGATAGGGTAGGTTCCAACCAGTTTTGGATCTACCGAATACTCATGCACACCCCCTACATTTTATTGCTCGAGAGTAAAATTATAATTTCTATTTGTAAGTGTTTGAAGGACCGTAAATAAAAATTGTAAGTACATTTTGTTTGTCATAATACATTTGTAAGTAACCAAACATAAAAGCCTATTTGATTATCGAATTCAATATACAAAAAGAAATACATATTCATTATTTATTTCTATATTTTTTTTTATAACATGTAAGCTAATAAATAGTTATTCATATTCTACGGCTAGGATTGTTCACGAATTGGATAAAATCAAGTTTAGAGAAAAAATCAACTCAACCCAACCAAGTGAAATCGGGTTGGGTCGAGTCTAGTTTGAGAGGTGAAACGTACATCTTGTTTCACCTCTCTAAGTCTGATCTAGTTCGGGTTGAGTAGTTGGGTTTACTTGTTTATGTAAGAATGATTTTTTTAAAAATATTTTCATTAAAAATATTTTCAAACAATTAAAAAATATTTCCCCAATATAATATTTTTAAAAAAATAATCGAGCTATAAAATCAGATCTTGAGTCATCAATTTCTAAATATTGAAACTCAATCAAGACCTGATCCAATTATGGTCGGATTGTTCCTGGCTCGACCAAACTCAAATAATTCAAGTCGGGTCGGGTTCTCGAGTTGATTGGGTCGACCTGATCTAATGAACAACCATATTTCTATCTATTCCTGAATGGATAATAGCTATTCATTGTCTTAATCCAAGTTCTTATTGTCCATTGTAACTAATCTTATTACACAATATATATTACATTATACTCAATTGTTATATTTTTAAATTACACAATAAATTATTTAACTAATTAAATTTTATATTTGTTATGTTTTATTATTTTTAAAATTAACAGCTAGTTTATTTTAAAATATAAAAAGTTCACATACTTATTATGTTATTACAAATTATAATAAATAATAATATCATTTGTTGTTTTTTATCATTTTGTCTCTATTATTTTAAAATATATTCTAATGCATAAAAAAAGATAAGTGAAATATTATAATATTATTATTCATAAAATAAAATGTGTTAATAAACTATAAATTAGTATAAATATTTACTATGATTAAGAATGATATTTTTTGTTTATTCATTATATTAACTAAAGAAGAAAATAGTTGTCGTCGATCTATTCATTCTTGTTTATAGGACGACAGTCTCATCTCCCTCTGGCAATCGTTCTCCGCCTACCCCTCATGACCCCTGCTTCCATCGAATTCGCGGAACAAGTATGTGTGTTATGTACAATATTAAAAATTAAAAAAAAAAATGAAGTCAACTCATTGTTTGGGTAGAAGGGATGGCAGGGGGACTGGGGAATGGGGGTGGCAGGTTATCATGATGGTGAGGAGTTTAAGGAAGGGAGAGAGGGAGCTGCTAATGAGAGGTTGAGAAGATGAGGACGAGGAGGAGGAGAGGGAACATGCAGACGGAGGAGGAGTCGGCGCACGTGTTGCCAGTAGAGTTCGTCATCGTCGAAATCGCGGATCTCATCCAATCTGTTGCTTCATTAATTTGGTTGTTATCTCCGACGACGAAGGCGAGGGGAATAATCGGCTGTGGAGCCGAGTCCGAGCGGTGGCCGCGTGCAGAAATTGCACGCTGCCACGCTGCAGTCGGCCACGCTGCGTGCGTTCGTATCGCGCGTAGTTCGGCTGCAGTGTGCTGGCCGCGCTACGTGGTGGCCATCCCGGCCACCATCAGGGCGACGATGAGTCGGATGAGCCACGAAGTTCAAGGAGAGGGCAGAGAGGCCGACGGGTGGGTCGTCGGCGGTGGCCGAGAGGGGGAGAAGGGCGGGCGCGGGTGATCGGTGGAGAAGAGGGGGAGGGCGTCACGGCCTCCCAGCTTAGATTGGGTGTCCCGCTGGCGCCGAGGGATGCGTGAGAGGCTTGTGAGACCGTCAGGGTGATCGCCAGCGGGCGGGAGGGCCGACCGGCGTGGATCCGAGCAGAGCAGGGGAAGGCGGCGCTCGGGCGGGCATCAGGGTGGGTAGGAGATGAGTGAGATGTGGGTTGTATTTGTTTTAATAAATAGGGTAATTAAAGAAGAGAGCTGTGTCGCATGAAATATGATTGATTTGTATATTATTATGATATTTTTATAGTTGATCGTAGAGTCGTCGAATCGAGTTGAGATGAATAGCATACTTGGATATTTTCACGTGCTGAACGCGATGGTGGGATTGGTTTTCCAAGAAAATATTGTTAGGGTGCCCTTCTAGTAGGTTGATTGCTTAGATATTTAAATAATATTAAATTATTAGTCTGGAAATTTGGTGGGTTAGTTAGTATGAAATATTGGTAGTTTTGGTGATGGGTTGAGCCTGCAAGTCTGTTGTCCCTTGTTTGATGTTGATTTGTCGTCTGAGATAAATTATAGAAATACCTTTGCTTTCGATGTTTGTTTTGGTTCTTAAAATTTATTGAACTCTTGTTGCACATTATTGTTGGCATGCTATGTAGAGAAATTGCATGTGTTACATTTTATTATTATTTATTGGTGTTTATTCTTGATCATAGTATGTTATGCTAATCTTATGATGCATTTGATTAGTCATCATACGCATATCATGTTGTTACATGTGGTATTGTTCACTTGTTGAGCATGTTATTATCCTGTTGATCATGTCATTACCACTTGGAGTTGTTATATTATTGATCATGATGATGTTATGTTAGTATCATGTTGTTCATGTTGTTATCATTCAAAGTTGTTGTTATATTATCGATCATGGTGATATACCTTGTTGTACTCTTGGAGTAGAGTTGCATGGTTGCTGTCGATCTGGAGGCTACGGTCTTGGAGAGGACTTCGGTCCAGGACCATTTCGGTGTGGTACCCCCCAGGCATGGGTGAGGGTATATATGATATTGACTAGTCGCACGTTGGGCACCTTCGGGTGCGATAATGTCGGATGCAACATCTGACGGACTACCTGCTTGGTAGGGGTAGTCGTATCACCATTGGAGCGGACGTTTGATGTCACTCTGCAGGTGGTAGAGTGTGGGGTTTTTACCCAACGGTCTACACGCTCGATGATTCAGTTGATGTTGTTTATGAGTATGTGAGGAGTAATTGTTGTGTTCATTGCCTTTGACTGCATCTTAGGCCATGTTGTTATTCATTGTTGAGTTGACACTTGATACTTGTTGATCATATTGTGATTCTCATACTCAGCACCCGTTGATCTCCGTTGTTTTTGCTTTAGATTTACAGAGGTGAGCGATCGATTTGTAGATCGAGGTGTAGATAGTTTTTAGACAGCTAGTAGACAGTCGTAGATGTGGAGCTCTGATGGCGACTTCTTTTGTATTTTATTTTATTTTATCGCCTTATAATGTTAAACCTTGACATTGTTATTTCGGAGTTGTAATATGTAGAACTATTTTATATTTGGTTAAATCTTGTATTTGATTGGACTGATCCTTATCGTATGTACCGTTAGACTTATGGATTGTAACTATTGGTTTTAATATTGTTGTTTTATTTTATGTTATGATTTGTGGCTTTTCCTTCCGCTGCGTGGTGTTCGAGTCGTCGCCGCCGCATCTCGGGATGGGCCGTCAGGGGCGGGCCCGGGGGCGGGGCGCGATAATGTGGCCCGTAGGTTCAGGTTTGTTGACGTCGCCCTCGACGTCGGCAAACATACGGTAAACATTTTGTTCGTGTCGTTTCGAATGACGATGACACCCCTCCCCCTCGTGGCTCTAGCAAGGATGCTTCAAACAGCCATGCCCCTATACGTGACCTGGCTCAACCACCTCCTTCAGTCAACACATCCAGCCAATCACATCAGCCTAATTAAACCTATCAAGGCTGTTCCTATGCCTTGAGCCCATTTAAACCCCTCCTCTCCCTTCATGGATGTGGATCTTGTTTGAATGGACTCTAACCTATCGGATCCTAAGCCTACTCACAAACCTTTCAAGGCTCGAAATATCGTAAACCCAAAGGACCCGTTTGGTACATTGTATAGTACTAGTATGTATTGACTAACATGTATAGTACTAGCATATATTGTACTATTATTATATAGTGTTTGGTGCAGACATGTACTAGCCTGTATAATACTAGTTTGTATTAACTAACATGTATGATATAATATACATTCATATATATTATACTATATCATTAAAAATATTTCATAAATTATTATTTTTTTTAAAAAAAAAATGCCGGAGGTAAAATGTGTATTCAAAATATTGAGGATTCTAGTGCAGACTAATGAAAAATTTTGGGAGTGTATTATTAATACAGCTTATGGTAGCTTATTATGTACTATTTTTAGTGCAGATATTAGTTAATACCTTCTCAAACACTATATAATATATATTATCATAGTATACATAAGAATTATACATGATACCAAATAGGCCCTAAAAACACTCTGATCTTATCTCCACCGGCTACTAATTCTTCATCCTTAGTTACTTGATTTTTGTGCTATCATATAAATTAGCTTCTTCTTTTTTAATTCAATCATCGTAAAGCTACCACCATAATATATATACCTTAAGGCATTGTTTGTTTCATGGTATAGTATTGTATGATTTTATGTTTGGAAAAACTTTTAAGATCATTGTATAGTATGGTATGGCAATCTCATGATTATAAAATCATGAATTTTGTAAGATTTTTGAAACCACCAATTCGTGGTTCCCCATTATTACCAAATTTTAATACCTAAAACACCTATCAACTTTTCATATATTTTTTTTATACGTCGATCCTTATTATGCTTCCATTTCTTCTTTTATCCGTCGGTCCTTATTATGCTTCTATTTTTTCTGATTTCTTTCTTTGGTAAAAAAATTATGTATTTAATTAAATCTAATATTTTGATAAAAAAATAAATTTAATATAATATTACATGAATTTTTATATTTGAAGGTATCCTGATCATTTTATCATTTGAGAAATCATATCATACCATCAAATCAAATAAAAATATACTATTTAACTATACCATACTATCTTCTCAAACATGATAATAATAATTACAGTATCATACCATACAATACTATACTATACTATACCATACATTACTAAATCATACTACACATCATCCAAACAAGACCTAAGTCAAAAGTGAGGTTGAAGACGAACAAAAAAACAAACAAGACATGTATATAAAGCATTGAAACAACAAAGAGACATACTTGTCATCTAAATTGATATTTCGTGTGCTTAAAGTTAAACCTGATTATGGTTTACGGTGGCTATTATATTGAATGAACCGTACAATTGCTTGATGCACGTGTACTATGCTGCGGAAAAATTATTATGGAGTCGAGCTCCTTAAATTTTTTTTATGAAACCCCACACATGAATAAACCTAGCATCAATAAAATTCAACCTAAAATATAAGTGTTAGATTCACTCCATTCACGATATAAATTTTATTTTTACTTTAGATTCAATCTTATTAGAGCTAGATCCACTGCTACACCTCACTCCATAGAAATTGCACTCTTAACATGCATGCACCGTAAATATGCCTAGGCAAAACAAACATATAATGGTGAGTATAAACACTTCTATCAGGGAAATTTTTTTGAGTAGTATGCTTGCATGCATTGCCCCAAAGAAAAGTACATGTTTCAGACTTAGCAGGTAAGATTAAACAATAAACAACTTTATACTAATTTCATCAACCTAGAAAAATCATGACAAACAAAACACAGGGGAAACTACTTTAAAGCGTGATTTTGAATATAAGTGAAAGCAAAATCTAACTATTAAGGCGGAAAAATACTCACTTTGAAGCATCTTGTCCATATACCTGAAGAAATTAATTTAAAAAACAAAATAAAAATTAGAAGGGGGATCACTGCAAAGAACTCGATAAAATATGAAATGAAAAAATGGAAGTGGCTCATTTCTTCAAATACAAAGGTCGGTCTGATCGGCTCATGGCGATGAGATGCGAGAAGATAAAATATTGAGAGCCAAAGGGGGTTCTCGAAGTCAAGCTCGAGGACGACGCCATCGAGATCAGTTTATGGTAGCAACTTGTAGCAATTAGATG
Source organism: Canna indica (assembly GCA_034359265.1). NCBI lineage: Eukaryota > Viridiplantae > Streptophyta > Magnoliopsida > Zingiberales > Cannaceae > Canna > Canna indica. The sequence goes on from CP136891.1 coordinate 4,271,437, forward strand.
TGACTATAATGAAGCTCAAATAGCAGCCCACAAACCCTCAATAGTAGCAAAGTTTGGCATGCCTGCTCCAACAACGACGTTGAAGCCTAACACGTAGGGATGATAATTTAAAAGGGTTAACTGTGGTTAACCGACTAACTAAATTACAAAATTTGATTATAAATAGTAAATGACTCGATTAATTAATAATTTTATAATTCGATTTCAGTTTTAGTTAGTATATTTCAAAAATTATTTAAATTCGATTTACTTTACATTATCGTCACGAATGGGTAGTTGCTGAAATTAAATTGTACTAATAATTTATATAATTTAATAAAAAATAACACCTTAGTTCATTTGTGTGACATTTTACGTGCAAAATATTAAAATAACGGGTATATTATTACGTCAATTCATTCGAGAGAATGTATTTCTTTAACCACATTGGATGCTTTTGATACAATAAACATTATATATATATATATATCCAAATTGATTAGTTCAATAGTTTCTTTGATTAATCATCGAATATTTAATATTTAATTAATTTTTTGGATAATAATTTTAATAATTGATCAATGTAAATTTTGGTTTTGAATGTTTGATTTATAAATGATTACGATATCGATTATATATATATATATATATATATATATATATATATATATTAGCCCTTGCAACACCAGCTAAGCCTAGTAAATCTCCACTGAAGCTATGGCAGCTACCCTCACAACCTCTGCAAATAGCAGCAAAAGCGTTCTCGTGATTAACGATGGTCTCAACAATAGCAACAAATCAAGAAAGAAAGGCAATGAGATCATAGAGGGGGTGAAAGAAGAAAAAAAGAATAATAAAGAGGGGAAATGAAGAAGAGGGAGAATTTTATATTTTTATCTAATGAGTGAAACAAACACTGGCGGATTAGATAGAAATAAATGATAACCTTCCTTTATTTCTAATTCGGTTTAATTCGTTTCTATATGCTACCCGTGTTAATTTATATTTGATGAATAACATGCCATAATAATATTATAATAAATCATTATCCAATTTGTCAAAATCATAAGGTGAATGAGAAGAGTTTAAAATAAAATAAAAAAATTCTAAAATAAATGACACAAAATCTCAACAAAACGCGGCGATCCAATTCTTTTAGTTTCCTTTCTATCACAATGATTAGAACGAAGGAATTAAAATAGAAAAGAAGACGTTCGCAATCCATAACGCACAAAATTCCGTTCCCCCCTCGCTCTCTTTCCCCCTCCAATTTATGTGGTTCCGCACCCGGCGGAAGGAGGCGGAACCGCCCGCCCTCGCCCGGAAACCCTGATTCCGTCTCCCCCTTTCCCACCATGGAGCCGCGACCTCTTACCCTTGCCCTGCTCCTCCCCCTCATCCTCTCCCCCTTCGTCTCTACCGGTCATGACTCCTCCCCCCATTCTCCTTCTCCTCCCCCTCCTCCTCCACCTTCTCCTCCTCTGTCTTCTCCTCCTCCACCTTCTCCTCCTCTGTCTTCTCCTCCTCCACCGTCTCCTCCTCCGCCTTCTCCTCCTCCGCCTCCTTCGCCGTCCCCGTCTCAATCTCCATCACCATCGTCGTCTTCATCTCCATCTCCAACTTCGTCCCCCCAATTCACGCCGGCGCCGGCGCCGCCGCAAGTGCAGTTAAACAACTTCCCTATGGAGAACCATCCCCATATCGTCGATGGTCGCCCCGAGCAAGCCCCGGTGGCCACCAGACCGGCGCCCTGGAACCTCGAGCAGCTCAATATCGGCGAGAAGGTCGGGTTGGTATTCCTCGCTATCGGGGTGGCACTGCAGGTGATGTTGGGGGGGTTCCTGGTATCAAAGAGATTACAACTGGGGAAGATGGAGCGAGGAGATCGGCTGATGGCAGCGCCCCCGTCTCCTTCCCTGCCATGATCTTGCTTTCGATTAGGGTTTGGGTTTCCCTCAATAGCTTTGGATGAAAAGATTGGATCTTTTGGGTTTTCCACCGGGCAATTCCAGAACACTGTACTATATACGGACCAATTTGAAAAAATGTGCACAATTCACTTGTATATTTCTTCTCCTTCTAGTTTTTTTTTAAAAAAAATTACTCGTAAATATGTGGTTAATTTGATTTTTTTACGTTTTATAATGCAAACTTAAAATGTTTGCATTTGTTTGTAAATTAATTATTTAGGAAAAAAAGTTTATCTTCATAGCATAAAATTCTCCAGAAACTAAATTTTAATTATTTGTTGCCTTAAAAAAATCCAATTCCTATGATGGAATAATTTTAACATTATTTTTTTGTGATATAGAATTAATAGTTTACAAAAACATTTAAAACGTAAAATAGTTAAATTTAAAAAACCAACTTATATATATATATCATGTTTGAATTCATATTTGAACTTATCCCAACCTTTTATATATCTTCTCATGTGATCTTAATACTAAATTAATAAAAATATCAGCCAAGAATAGTATAGTTTAGACTCGGCAGAAATAAGCACGACACGAGCACATCACAATAATTGCGACCTAGGTTCGAAAATTCAGCACGATAAACTTATCGGGCCGGACCGGGTCTGCGGGGCCAATATGGGCGGACTCTTATCGGGCCGGGTCGGTCCATTATGCCCGCATGTATTGAAAATTAAATCGATTTAATATTTTAATTTTGAAATCCCAATTCCCTAATGTGTATATTTTGCCTTGAGTATTATTTTTTTGAATTATTTCATTTGAGTGTGTTTAATGTTAGGCCCAACAATGAATCAGTGATGTTGGACTGAGTATATAAAAAAAATTATTTTGTGAAAAAAAAATTGTGAAGTTTTGCGGGCTGGGCCGCCAATTTGTGGTCTGCAGAGTTAGCTGACCGACCTGGCACGCTACCTTATCGTGCCGGGCCGGGTGGGGCCGCTAATTGCGAGCCGACCCATTTTGCCACCCCTAGTATAGTTGATAACAACATCTTGAATGTTTTATAGATGTTTATGATTCAAATCCTAGTATGATTATCGATTGTGATTTTCTATCTGTCAAAAAAATAATGCATGATATATTTATTTTAAATTTTTTAATATATAATAGATTTGGAAAAAATATAGAACAACCCTTAATTATAGTTTCCTATTATATATTGATAATTAGCTATGTGATTTGCACAATTAAAATATAGTTTTAAAAATGAGTAAATTAATGTATATAACTCAGATTATAACTCTTTTCACAAATCTAGTTTGAATTTTAATTTGTATCAATTATTATCCCGAACTATGAGATTGAATCAATTCTAGTTCGACGTCAGAGATCCGTCAATACCACCATTAGGTGCTGACTTAGCATCTGACTCAGCATATTATAAAATATATTTTTATTAATCGTGTTGCCACGTCAGATTTTAATTAGATATTAAAAAAAAAACTTTTTTTTTTACTTTAGCTATGTTCAAGTCATCTATGAACAGGGAAGGGAGGTTGGCGCTGGTTCTGGGATAGCCAGTGGTTAGGGGGGGGCGCACGAACATCCGAAGCGGGATGGTTGTTGTAGGGAGGCGAGGGGCGCTAGTGCTGGTTTCTGGGGCGGCCAGTGGTTAGTCTGGTGGTCTTGTTGGTAGGAATGGGGATCGGAGGGACGGGAACCATGCGGCTGCATGCAGAAGTGGCGGCGACGGCGACGGAGGCGACGAAGGAGGGTACCTCTAGAAGTTGTTCGGAGCAGTGCAGGAGGTGTTGAGGTGTCGAGCGACGAGGGTTTGGGAGCAGCGAGGAGAGACCTTTAGGGCCTGTTTGGTTAGCGAAACTAAGTCTGTTTTCATGATTTCAGTTTCACTGAAACCAAAATTGCTTACGAAAACGTGTTTGGTTTAGTATTTTCGTGAAACCGAATCGAAACCAGAATGAAAACGAAACCAGTTTTCTTAATAAAAATGAAAACAACAGAATGTTGTTTTCTGTGATTTCGAGACTGTCGGTTTCGTTATCAAAAATGTTGTGACAACTTTATAATTATAAATATTTTTTTATAAAATTAATTAATTTAAAAATAAATCAAACTATATCGAATTTTTAAAAATAAAAATAAAAATCATCATTTTTAGTTCAAACTTATCTTAAATTTATAAAATAATTAAACCAATTTAGATCTAATTGACTCAAACCCAAATTTTAAATAACTCAATTTTCTTAAAGTTGGTCTATTTATAATTTAATCAAACCTAATTTTAGATCATTGGACTTATTTTTTTTTTAAAATTTTATAATAACTATTAATTAAATTTTATATCTAATTGAACAAAAAAATCTTAAATTACCAATAACTTAATTAATTAAATCATTTAAATATTTTGTAATCATATTAACAAATATTTAATTTTGTAAACTAACTAAATATTTAATTACTACTAAAAATGTTCAAGGAAAATTAATATTATTTTTTATAATCAAATAAATATTTACTGATTTCAACTAACTAAAACTGATGTTGTTTTTATTAACCAAACGCGTTTTCAGAAAACTGAAAACTAAAAATCAAAATCAAGTTTTCAAAACTAAATTTTCAATTTTACTGAAACCAAACCAGAAAATAAATTTCGCTAACCAAACAGCACCTTAGGGTGGTGAGAAGAGATGAGGGGGAAACATGGACGCGGACCTTGGAGAGTGCGACGGCGAGCACGGAGTTCCCAGATTCTGAAAAATTAAAACACTTGGTAAGTTCCTCGTAGAGGTGAGAATTGAAATTGATATACTCTGCAAAAGTCTGAACCTTACGGGGAAAGGGCGGCTCAGTATCTTGCAAAGCAAACGGAACTCTTTCACAACTCAAATACTAGTCTCTCCTACGGTCCTACAATAGTGGAGCGATCTCATCATTGTTTCTTCAGAAATATCTGTGGGGAACCTATTTTGACTAGCTCGTATTTGCTGCACCTTTAGGATCCCTCTTTATGGAGCAAGCTACTTTGTCTCCTTAGTCTCCGGATGAACAAGTATTTGCTTCGATACTTGAGGAGCTCATGCTTTCATCATGAATGATTGAACCTCATTGAAAAGTTAAAAAGTAACATATTGAATTGATTTTATATCTTCGTCTTTGTTCTCATTGTCCTTATTCTATGTTATTTCAAGCAAGAGAAATTTATCTTTTCTCCCAACAAGATGAAGAAGTCACCCAAATCTGGCGTCGACTTGCTCGAGTGCCTCCCTTCTCTCTCTCTCTCTCTCTCTCGTTCCCACTAGGGGTTAATTATATGATTTCATTTTTTTCCCCAAAATTGTCCCATCTCTCGTTTAAATTTCAAACCCGGCTCATCCCCCACCTGCACCGAGCCCCGATCGAACTCGCAGGCTCGGCTCAACCCCGCTTTGAGCCCAACATCTAAATTCAACACAAATAACATAAATTTAGGCCCTTGCAATTTAATTAAATACTCACACATGCCTTCTTGTTCGCGCAAGCTCTCGACTCGCCTCAGCACGTCCCCGAATCGGTCCACTAAAACAACAACAACAAAAATATTTAATTAGGATTTTCAAGTATTACATAGGCGCACAGGGAGAAAATAAAAAATAAAATAAATAGATTACATTTTATAATCTACAAATAGTAAGATTCATAAAAAAATATTAATAAAATATAAATTTAAAAATAACATTGGTCTTTTAATAAAAAAATATCAATAATATTTTAAATGAAAAATAAAATAAATTATTAAAATAATTTAATAAAATAGTGAGATCAAAATGATTAAAAAAAAGATAAATAGAAAGCAACGAGTATAAAAATAAATAAATAAATGCTTAATGATATTAATAAATAAAATAATTAAAAATTATTATTTTAATAGACTATGAAATAAGTAATTGATTATAATTGTTTGAAAATATAGATATTTATATTTGTAATTATTGAGAAAAAAAGTTAAAATATTAAAATGACACATTAAAAAAATTGAATAAACCAACTTTACCTATATATATATATATATATAATTACTTAACTTGAAAAATGTAACTTTAATATTTTAAATGAAAATTAAAATAAATAATTAATATAATTAAATTAAACATTGAGATAAAAAAAGATTAAGAAAATAGTAAATAGTTAACTACTACCACTCGAGCTCAATTGAATTCACAATAGTTAAATAAAAAATAATGGGTATAAAAATGAAAAGAAATTTCTTAATAATATTAATGAATGCAGTAATTAAAATTATAATTTGAATAAATAATGGAATAAATAATTGATTATAATTATTTAAATATATATAAATATTTGTTTTTATAATTATTGATAAAGATGACCAAATTTATTAAGATTATATATTAAGGAAAAATATAATTAAACTAACTCTATTAATATATATTATTATTATTTTATTTAACTTGAAAGTTTATGCGAGATTAACTTGTTGCTTCTTTGTGTGTATATATATATATATATATATATATATATATAATAAAATAATATTTGAAAATTTGAAAATTTAGAAAATTTAGAAATTAATTACAAATAATTAATAATATTTAAAATTAATATACAATTCAAAAATTAATTACTTTCGTAGATATAATATTTTCAGATTCAAAAATTCAAAAATTAAATATTAAATATGATTTAGATAGAGTCTAAAATTTAAAAAATTAATTTATCCTTAAAAGTTAAATTTAACCTGCATAATTTGAAAATTAAGTAATGAAAATTTCAAATTAAACCTGTCTTAAATAGAATCATAAATTTGGAAATTAATTCTTCTTGATTATAAATTAAATGTGCTTAATTAAATGAATTTGAACAAATAGGATATTGATTAAGTTCAAAATTTGAATTTAAACGTGAATTAATACAGTCAAAAATTTGAAAATTAATTCTTTTTAATTAAATGGATTTAAAAAAATTGGATGTTAATAAAATTAGAAATTCTAAATTAAATATGCATAATTAAATATAGTTTAAAGTTTAAAAATTAAGTATACTTGATTGAAAATTAAACCTACTTAGTTAAATAGATTCAAAAATATAGAAATTTAAATTTGGAAATTAGTTTTAATTAATTAATAAAATTCAAAATGAATACAATTTAAAATTAATATGCATTTCAATAATTAATAATTTTCAAAATTTATTACGCATAATTAAAATGATTGAAAAATATGGAAATTAATATTGTTTAGTTAAAATTAAGTCTGATTAATTTAAATATAATTAAAAATTTAGAAATTAAACATATTTAATTAAAAGTAGGGCTGAGCATCGGGCGGATCGGATCGATACTCGACCCGATCCGATCAGGTCTTAACCCAAAAATTTCAATAATTTTATATCTGATCCGATCCGAATAATCTGAAAAAATCGGGTCTCGATCCGAATAATTCAAATTTGATTTAGAAAAAAAAATATCTTGGAAATTATGATAAAAAGGTAAATAGTTATATTAAAATTATAATTTTAGTAAAACTTGAACGTTAGACCTTCTAAATATTATCTCTAAAATTCTACAAAAAAAAAAAGAATCAATATAGATTTCGGGAGGTATAATACAAAGAATCCATAAATGGAAAAAAGTTTCATTGTTATCGAAATAAAATATTGGAAGACGTGGAGCGCATTATGGCATTGTCATCAATATAATAACATAAAAGTACCAGGACAGCCTGTCATATCTATAATGGACGTACACTGGCTGTCATATCTATATTGGTCGTACACCTGTCATGTTATTTATTGGACCGTTGTCTTTTTCAGTAGGTTTATTCTCGGTTGGCATTGAATCCAATCGACTCACATGCGCGCATTAAATAGAAATATTAATTCACAAAAAAGAATGAGCAATTTTTTAAATTTGAATTTTGATAAATAAAAATTTAAAATCGAAACTAAAAATGAGTAATTTTTAAAATCAAAATTGAATAAATCGAATATCTACCTTATCCCGATAAAAATAAAATATTAAAAAAAATATTTTAAAATATTAAAAAATATTAAAAAATAAAAATATATATTTTTTAAACTCTTTAATATATTAAAAAAATTTATACAAAGTATATAAATTTAAATTTAAAATAAAAATTATAAAATATTTTGATGTAAAAATATTTTTCTAGATCATAATGCATTTTTTGTATTATTAAAAAAATATTTTATAAACTTAAATATATATTTTTAAAAAATATGAAGCTATTATAGACTTTGCATATAAGTCTCTAATGAGTTAGAGACTTTTATTTATAGTAATTTTATAATTATAAAAAATAAAATTTAATTCACAAAAAAATATATGTGATATAAAATGGGTGCTACAAAGTCTATCAAAATATTTTAGATAAAAAATATTTCACTGTTTTTAATTAAAAATTAATTCTATAAACTTTGAACAAAAATCTCTAATACTCAAAGTCTATAATAATTTTATAATTAAAAAAAATCAATTAATCAAAATTTTTTAAAATATAAAAGATGTGTTGGGGTCAAAAAAATATATTTTTTATTAAAAATATTTTATAATTTTAATTTTAATTTATATTTATAGACTTTGTGCAAAACTTTCTAATGATTTAGAGAGTTTGAAAATATAATTTTTAGACACTAACATCTCATTTTTATATCATTAGATAGTTTGAAAATATATTTTTTAGATTCTCGCACCTTATTTCTATTATAACTTTTTTCATAAAATAAAATTATTTTTTAATACTTTTTATATATTTTTTTAAATTTTTAACCAAAGTCTCTGGTCCAAAGATAAAATGAGTATTCGATCTACTCAATTTCGATTTCGGAAATTACCCATCTTCAGATCCGATTTTGAAAATTTTTTATTCCCAAAATTTGAATTTGAAAAATTGCTCAAAAAGAAAAACTTGATAGAGTTGGTTGATATTTTTCATGATAATTCTAGAAAAATTTAATAGTAATTTTTCAAAACCAAATTTTGTAAGAGAGAAATTTTCATATCCAAATTTTGGGATCAAAATTTTTAAAATCGGAATCTAGTGGATTCGATACCCATTTTACTTTTGGATCAAAGTCGTTAGATACTTTGGTAAAAAAATTAAGAAGATATTAAAAAATAATATAAATTTATAAAATATTTTTTATAACAAAAATGAGATATTATAGTATAAAAAATATATTTTCAAACTCTTTAATGCATTAAAGATTTTTGCACAAAGTCTATAAATTTAAATTTAAACTAAAAATTATGAAATATTTTGATGTAAAATATTTTTTTGGATCATAGTATATCTTTTGTATCATTAAAAAATTATTTCACGAATTCAATTTTTTTTTAAAAAAAATATATACGAAGCTATTATAGATTTTGCACAAAAGTTTCTAATTCATTAGAAATATTTATGTATAATAATTTTTTAATTATAAAAAATAAAATTTAATTCACAAAAAATATATATGTGATATAAAAGATGTACTAGAGTCTAACAAAATATGTTGGACAAAAAATATTTTAATATTTTTATTTTAAAATTAGACTATAGACTTTGGGCGAAAGTCTCTATTGTATTAGTTTGAAAATATATTTTTTAGACTCTAATACTTCAATTTTATTATATATATTTTGTATAAATTAAAATTATTTTTCAATTTTTTATATATTAAAATTTAATCAAATTGTTAGAAACTTTGGCCTAGGGGTAAAGTGGATATCAAATCTATTAAGTTTCGATTTTAAAAATTTTGATCCCAAAATTCAGATATGAACATTTCTCTCTCCCAAAATTCTAACTTGAAAATTTCTTAAAAATCTAAATCCAATATTTACCAAGAGAAATGATATTAATTCTACATTATTATTATTATTATTATTATTATTAATAAAAATTAGTAAAGCATTTCATGCTGTTTATATTTACACAGGTTTTGACGAAGATGTTGATTTTTTTGAGTTATTCAACTGTACGTTATAATAAATCTAATAAATTAAACTTGATTAATCACTACAACAAACCACATATATTTTGACGTCAAAATAAAAATGTATTTCGACGTCGACAGCCGTCAAAAATAATATATTAACGTAAAAAAAAACGACGAAAACGAGTGGAATATAACAAGCGCTGAAACTATTATTTCGACGTCTACTGATAGGCGTCAGCAGGCATCGATATCAACGTAATGACGTATAATGACCGACGTCGAAACATTTAAATTTTAAAAAAAATTTGCATATCGACGTCGGTTAAGACGTCGATAAGCAAATAAAATATAAAAAAAAGTTTGCATATCGACGTCTTAACCGACGTCGATATGTAAATAAAATATTAAGAAAAAAAAAGTTGGAGCCGCCGCCCCTCCTCACGTCCTAGCACGGGAGGCACTTCGTCCTCATCGGGATCTCGAAGTCCACCCAAATCCCGTACTCCGACACCTGGTCATACGACGGGAAGTTTGCCCCACCGTCCTCTAGTACACGCTCGCGGACGTCTCGCAATGCTGCAGCATGAGCCGCAACGATTCCGACGCCTTCGGGTAGTACGAACAGCGGCTCGTCCTCCGGTCCGCCATCGTGTCGGGGGAATTCGGCAGGTTGCGGCACAGGTAGCCAACGCTGTCGCAGGCAGAGTCACAATGGTCCGAGAAGCGCTCGCAGAAGGCGGGCTTGGGCTCGACGATGACGACGTCCTTGCTGCAGTTGAAGAAGAGGTAGTCTTTCTTGGACGAGAGGGAGAAGCGAGTGCTGGTGTCGAGGCTGAAGGGGTTGGCCGGGCGGCGCGGGGGCGCGGCACCGTCGACGTCGGAGGAGCGGCAGCTCCACATGGAGGGGTCAATGACGATGAGGTGGGGGCCGGCGTAGTCGATGACGTCGACGGGGTACATGCCAGATGGCGTGCGGAGGAGGAGGCGGGAGTCGTTGGTGCAGAGGAGCATGGTTCCTGGTTCCGAAGCTCCTTGCCAGTGGAGCGAAGCGCGCTCCTCCTCCTCCTCCTCCCTCAAGGACCTCCTCGACGACGACCACGACGCCGACAAACTCTCCACCAAATCCTCTCGGGCGTCTTCGCCGCCATCGCCGGCCGTCCGTCACGTCCGATCTACCTCTTCCGCCCTACGCTCGTGGTGCTCTCCGCAGGAGGATCCCTTCGGCCTCCCACCGGGCGAGGAGAAGTGGATTGTGCTCTACTTCACCTCTCTTCACATCTTGCGCCGAACTTTCGAGGATTGCTCGACCATCCGGGCCATCCTCGATGGATTCCGCATCGTCGTCGACGAGCGTGACGTGTTTATGGACGCGAAGTTCCTGATGGAGCTGAAGGGTATCCTCGGTGGCCGTCGGCAGTGTATCGCCCTGTCGCAGGTGTTCATCGGCGGATGGCACGTCGACGGGGCCGAGGAGATCCTGTGGCTCCACGATGCAGGGGACCTGAAACGATATGTGGAGAGATGTGCGCAGGCGGCACCGGAGTGCTGCGAAGCTCCCGGCGAGAAGAAGAAGTAGAAGTGAAGAAGGAATATAATTAAATATAAGAAAATAATTATTTATTCTTAAAAAAAGGAGCAGGAGGCGGGAAATCTCCCGCCTCCTGCCTGGGCGAGCGCGCGTGGCAAGCGGCGTCAAAATTTATCGTATTAAAATATTTTAATTACTTTACATTTTGACATCTTCAAACAACGTCAAAAATTTAAAGTCGATATATAAAAATTTTGTTATAGTGAATGTTCAGTTCTCCATCAAAAAAAAATAGAGGGTTAAGGTAATTTTTGCCATCGAATTATTTGAAATAGGAGGGTAAAAATATCTCTTTTTTAGTTAATTTTTACCCTTAAATAAATGAAAATAGTTAAAAAATATTCTCGAACTATTAAAAATGAGTAAAAATATCCTAAACTTATATTTGATATATTTTTTACTCTTAGATTAACGAAAATAGTTAAAAAATATAAATTTTTTTTATCAATTTCTAAGAAAAAAACTCTTTCTACCTTATAGATATGGATGAAAATACTGATATATTTTTTAACTATTTTTCGTTTGTTTAAGGGTAAAAAATTTATTAAAAAAAGTTTAAGATTATTTTTACTCATTTTTAATAGTTCGATGATATTTTTCAACTATTTTTGTCACACCCCAAAAATTTGAATAATTATTTTCCTGGATTTTTTTGGAGAACTTTCAGAATTTTATTACGATTGAGGGGTATTTTGATAAATTTATACAATTGAAGGGTTTTTACGTAAAATATCCAAACCATATTAAAAACCTTGATGGATTAGTTATTTTTTGAGGGGGGAGGCAGTTGTCGTGAGAAGAGAAGGTCGGGCTATCAGAGGGATGATCGGAGCAATTCGAGGTAGGATTCTTTCCTCGATTCATTGTTCTTCGTTTAGGGTGTTGAATCTGTTGGGATGAGATCGTAGTCAAGTATTCCTATCGTGGTTTTGAATCGGATCTGTGCTGTGATTTATTTTAGAGTTTTCTATATATGTCTAGGATGAGATTCTAGGATTCTGGTTGTCGGTTCTGCGATTCTGCGATATTTCTGAGATTTTATGCGATTTGTGTACTGTATTTTCTGTTTGTGTTTCTAGTCGTCGGACCTTTCGTCGGTAGTCTTGATCGTCGGCAAGATGGCGACTAGGAGTGGCTCCGATCAAATTGACCAAGAGCATCGGGGGCGAAATCATCCCTGGTCTAGCGATCTGGCAACAAACTACCATTGCCTATCGCAGCTGCTGCCAGGCATGTGCGATCGGGCCGAGTCGCGACCTGTGTAGGCTGGGATGGTGCCGCTAGACGCGGCACTCGGCAGGGTAGAGGAGTCATGCCATTGAAGTGCCGCGATTTGGCGGCATATAGCCGCCCCGACCCTTAGGGAAGCTGAGCTCTGCCGCTGTGAGTCGTCGTCATGCGATAGGCGATGGTGAGTCGTCATCGGATGTCGAGAGTCCCGACGGGGACCTCATCCGGTCGGATCCAGCAGGCGGCGGCGGATGGTAGGTTGTAGAAGGCGCAAGGAGCCTTATTTGAGTGGGAGAGATGGAGTTTTTATATATAACACTACTGTAATCCTGTAATAGTGATATGATGTTAGTTAATGCTTTATTCATTATAGCAATGTTACTGTCTTCGTAGTAGTGTCGTAAGTTGGGATGGTATTATATTGAGGTATTATTTATATTAGGTGGTATAAATAGGTGTAGTATGGTTGGTGGCCGTGTGATATGTTTGTAGCAGTCATGTTAATTATTATGTATTTTTTTAAATGAGTATCTTGGTATTTTCTTGTAAAATTATGTTGAGGGTCTTGCGGTTTTTGGATTTGAGCATGTCTTATATGAATTTTTACCTAAACGATGTTCCAAATTTATTGTTGACGTTTGTTTCTCCAAAATATGATTGGATTTCGAAAACAATATTCGGTGGATTGCCTCGATTGCGTGCCGAGCCTTAAATTATATTTTAAGGATTTTATTATGATGGTACAGTTGAGTATGATTTTTAAGGTGGTCGACTTTTATTGACTTTCGTTGATTCTCATCCCGACACATGTTTGATTATTCTAAACTGAAGTATTTATCTTGTTATTCCTTCCGTTGATCTTGATATATGTTATTGTTGAAATTCTTGTTGTATGTTGTTGGCTCATATATATGTTGATATCATACTATGTTGCATGAATTGCATCCGTAGTGATTATGATGATTAGGAAGCATGTGTAGGTGTTAATGAGTTTCATAATGTTAGATTCAGATTGTTGGTTGATCGCATTATTGATGTAGTTGTGGTCGTATGCATTATATTGTTTGACATCATGCTGATAGCATTTTATGCATGTTGCTTCTATAGTTGTGAGAGTATATTGACATGTTGTGCATTATGATCCGTTGTTGGGCGCAAGCCCGGACACTATTGATTTATTGCCCGATGTGTATGGGCAAGTGACACCGATGATCACCAAATATCCATACAGGTGTGTGTGCGGCGTCTAGGTATTAGACGTCGACGGACTATCCTTTGGATAGTTGCATCTATAGCTAGAGCGAGTTTGAGGTGCCACTCTCGAGGTGCGAGAGTGCGGGGAAAACCCAATTGTCCACTACGCTCTTGATTGGTGATTATTATGCATGTGCATATTGTCGGTAGGATATGTACGATTTGACGTTGTGCTAGTTGACATGAGTATATGATAATAGTTATGAGGTGCATACATTATTATACATGTATATAGTGTTTGTTAGATGCATAGTGTTTATCTAATGATGACATCACATTGATTGGTATGAGCATATAATGTTGGTTGTGGTATGCACATAGTTGAATACCATGTCATCATAACATCATGAATGATCATCTTTACCCATTTGGCATAGTGGTATCATACTAAGCTTTTCGCTGATTTTTATTGCTTTTGCTTCAGATCTACAGGTTGGAGTGGTAGTTGAGAAGGTCTAGTTAGATAGAATAGAGGAGGCAGACTCTGACATTGATTCTCGTAGAGATGTATAAAATTTCTTGAATAACATTTTATTATTGTAATAGATATTATTTTAAAGTAAATGATTAAGGTTCATGTAGCAAGTTGTTCATGAAGATTTTGGTGTGTTAGTTGATAGTTGGTTGCACTTATCCTAGGCGGTGTTCCTTATTTAGGGATAAACTTAGACGTGACGTAATAATTTTCATTTATTTAAGGATAAAAATCAATAAAAAAATTTAGAAGCATTTTTATCTTATTTTCAATAGTGCGATGGTAAAAATTATCATTAATCTAAAATACAATGAGTAGGTAAGCAAGTAAGGGTGAAATGTTTCTGTTATTTACATTGTAATTTCGTTAGGAATGAGTTTTTTTTCTTCGTCCTGTGATATTTGCATGAAATTTTAGAAAACCTGTATTTAATTGTCAATATAATAAAATCTGAAATGAAATTATAAATAAGGTATTAAGGTGTGATTTTAATTGTTTATGAGATGACAAAGTAAAAATTAAAATGCAAGGACACTCATAATGAATGCCATATATAAAAAATATTGTGGTGACATTCAAGTTGATCTGCGGCGACGGACGAAGGTGGAGCCAAAAATTTGAGATGAAATTAAAGAAAATGGAAGAAATCACACACGAATAAAAATGATGGGGTAATTCCAAAATTTATTATTTATTATATAACGGGAGGGGGGATATTGCCTCGTAGTCTCTCCATGTATTCGTCGATACTCGCTTCCGTTGATATATTTGTAATTACAAATATATTCTCATATATATCCTTATGTTAGTTGATAAATCTTGATGCGAAGAGCTTTTTAGATTTTAAATATATTTTATGTGTTTATATAATTTTTATTATATTTTAAATTTTAATGCTTATTTAATTATGTTGATTTTCTTTTTAACGTTAGAACTTATATTATTATGGACATTAATTTTGTCATTGTGAATTTAAATTTTAATAAAAATATTATAATTTATATTTTTTAAAATTTCATAAATACCTATAAAAATGATGAGGATTTATTTTTTATTTTGGGCATTCATTTTTGATATTCGTGAAAAATTAAATAGATACAAATATCATATAAGTATGACTCAGATTTAAGCATCTATGAGCGAGGTGGTGGAATCTCAAAGCATTAAATAAATACTCCTTTATAATAAATACATCAGATTTTAGTTTATTAGTTAAAAATATGGAATTTCAAAATTCCAATAATACTCCCAGTATTGAAAAAAATTATTATACAAAATATTTTTTCTTTCTTTTGGTCTTAAATTTTCTTTATATAATTATTAGAGTCACGTCTTGATTTTTTTATATAATTTTTTTTCGAAAGTAAAAAATTATGCTATAACATTTTTCGAAGAATATTCACTAAAATTTTGAAATTTTATATTTTTTAATTGATATGATGTATTTCTTATAAATATGTATTTATTTAGATCCGAGCGCGGTGAAGTGGCACAATCTCACCCTCCTGCACATAAATGCTTACATGTGTGGAAAAAACTTCTATGGTGCCATGCTCCATAGAAATTTTATGGAGCCCCACGTACGAGTGAACCTAATATTTTTAACAAAGCAAATTATACGGTATATCCTGAATTTTAGGAGTATTCCTAATTTTGACATGAACTTTCAATTGTATCAATTTTATACTCCGATTTTAAAAGTATTCTCACGTACGAGTGCCTAAGATGATTGAACATTAATTAAAATAATTTAATAATTTAAGTTTTTATTGATATGTATTTTTCTAATATTTTATTCATGTTAAATTTTAGACGTGGAGTGAAATGATGAATTGACATTGATTTTATTTTTTATTCAAATTTTATGTATTGATTTCAACGTTTGTACACGTATTTAGTGCCGCGTCATTAGTCAAACGACAAAACTCACGATTACTTAACGAGGGAATGTTACTGATACAAATTAAAAATAAAAGTATACTATTGATACAAATAAAAGTTTGGGTCAAAATTGGAAAAACTTCTAAAGTTGAAGATATATAGTGTATTTTTTTTAATTTTGTTGCTGACGTGGCATTTGATGAATTTTTAAACATATTTTATGATTTCAGGTCCACGTGTGCAATATCACATCATCAAACAAACGATAAAATTCACGATGATTTGACGACGGAATATTATTGAAACAAATTAAAAATCAGAGTATAAAATTGATACAATTGAAAGTTCATGTTAAAATTAGGAATACACCTAAAGT
Source organism: Canna indica (assembly GCA_034359265.1). Taxonomy (NCBI): domain Eukaryota; kingdom Viridiplantae; phylum Streptophyta; class Magnoliopsida; order Zingiberales; family Cannaceae; genus Canna; species Canna indica. The sequence continues at coordinate 4,288,098 of CP136891.1, forward strand.
TTAGGATATACGGTGTAATTTATCCTTTTTAATATTGAATCTATGATCATTAATACTGAACCTAAAGTAAAAATATTAGGTTCACTCGTTTGTAATACATGTTCATTCTTACTCTAGATTCAATCTGAATTATATTAAATTTAATTTTAATAAAATTAAATTCATTCTTATAAAGGGCTCCACGAAGCTGGCTCGATAGGAATTGCACTATACGTGTTCACACTGCCCATATAAATCGTACTCACCCTTATCCGACCCGCCCCGCCCCGTAGTCTGTAGAGGCGTAGACCCCCTACTTCCAGCTCTTTTTGATCTGGATCAGTAAGACAGTAGCAGCAGGGTCAGTCAGTCCTACCTGCGGCGTGATGGCTGTGGCAATCCCTCGTCGGCAGTTGTTCATCGACGGCGAGTGGAGGGAACCCCTCTTAGGCAAACGCATTCCCGTAATAAACCCCGCCACGGAAGAATCGATAGGTAGAATAAGCTATTCTTCTCCTTTCCGGTTCGCTTCTTGATCATTGTTTAGCCACGGAAACCTGATTCGATCCGGGCACTGATCATCGGGAATAATCATTTTTTACCAGGGGATATTCCAGCAGCCACCGCGGAGGATGTGGAACTGGCGGTCGAGGCCGCCCGAATGGCGCTCAAACGGAACAAGGGTAAGGACTGGTCCCGTGCTTCCGGCGCCTCACGTGCCAAGTACCTCCGTGCAATCGCCGCCAAGGTATCCGTTTCCTTCCGCCTGTCGATTGGTTCTAATGCATCCTTTTGACCCTTCGTTTCACTATTATGTTATCGCTCTTAGTTAAATTAGGCAGTTTGATCTAGGCCGTAGTTTTGATTTGATTATTGCTGATTTGTTGACCTTGTTCTGTAGGATAAGCTGCTTGGATCTGTCTTTGGCTCTAGTTAATTCCATTCTCCTTTTTGTGGTTAGTTTTTACCCTAGGGCCTAGTTAGAACATGGAAATGATCCATGAAACATCTCAGAAGATTTCCTGATTTCCACTTGTTCACAAAACTTAATCTATCAGCATGACAAAAGACTTGGTTTTCTTTTAACTTCACTCATCAGTTGAATCTTTCATTTTTTGCTTTCATTGCTTCGGGAGAGATTTAGGAATCTATGGGAATGTTTGTTGAGAAACAATATTCGCACCTTGATTTGTCTACTCATGTATATTGTGTTGTTTATTGTTTAGGGCAGGAGATAAAGTTATTTATAATCTTTAGGATATAATGGAATATGTATGCTGTTGTAAATTAAGTTATAACAATAACATTGACAACCCATAACATTTCTTCCACGGCGTGTGACAACAATATACAGGGCTGGGGTGGGGTTTCCCTGACGGGGTTGGACTAGTGCTTCTCCTGGGCGTGTTAAATTTCCTCATTCATCTTTTCCTTCTCTTGCATAAGTTGAACTCAGATTTGCTTTATTTTAAAATCATTTAAGTAGTGGATTAAGAAGCTCTATTTTGATCAACAATTAAGAAAAATCTGTTATAGGGTTGCCTAAATTTATATCCTTATTATTAGACATGTAAATTTTCACCCTTTTTGTCATGTTCTCTAACTTTTTAGTTGTTTCAATCTAATAAAACTCAGATAATTGAGAGGAAAACTGAGCTGGCTAAATTGGAGTCCCTTGATTGTGGGAAACCTCTTGATGAAGCAGCATGGGATATGGTATATGTGCCCGTACTAGAAATATTGTTGAGCTCTAGTGATCCTTGCATTAACTTATTTGTCTTGTTTTACAGGATGATGTTGCTGGTTGTTTCGAGTATTATGCGGACCTTGCAGAAGCCTTAGATAGGAAACAAAGAACTCCACTCTCTTTACCTATGGAAACTTTTAAGTGTCACACTATCAAAGAACCAATTGGAGTTGTTGGACTGATTACTCCTTGGTATGTTTCGGAACTCTCAGATATGCACCTTTGACCACTCTTTGAACTATTTGAGAAATTTGTTTACACAATTTTGAGCTTATTCAAGATTACTAATTTTCTTATTTCTTGAAGATGGGCTAAAAGAGCATTCATATAATTTCTGTGGTTAATCAGCATTGATATGGCAAAATGTGTAGGTCTAATGCAATAGAGTTCTTAACATTAATCATAGCTAAAATACATTGTGGTGCTAGTATGTCACGGATCTCTGGCAAAAGAATGCGATTTTGTAATTTATATTCTCATTCCTTTTTCTATTGGGATATTGCCAAAAGAGAGTACTAACCAGTTCTAATTTTTGTAAGTAATTATACATGATGGAGATGGTTTGAGTAGGAACTATGGTTTCTTTGAAGCCCATTATGCTCATTGGTATACAGATCATCAGACAATTGTATTTTTCTAGAGGAATATTTATGCCAACCATTAAAACTCTGTCACTTTTCTGACTCTTCTGTTACACAGTTAAGTGAAAAATTTGAAGTTCACATATTATTTGATACACCGGTGGCATGCATGATGCATCTTAACTTTTTGGTTTATATCTTACATGTGTAATTCTTGTTTACAATAATAGATAAATGTTACATATTTAATACTTATTTCTTTGCTTTTAGGAACTATCCTCTACTAATGGCTACATGGAAGGTTGCTCCTGCTCTGGCTGCTGGATGTACAGCTATTCTCAAGCCCTCCGAGTTATCTTCTGTGTAAGAAGTTGACTATGCAATTTATTTGAGCTAAACCCTGTTCCGTGTCTAAGAAGAATTTTGTCATCAGGACCTGTCTGGAGCTAGCTGAAATATGTAAAGAAGTAGCATTGCCACCTGGTGTGTTAAATATTGTGACTGGCTTGGGTGCTGAAGCTGGTGCTCCTTTAGCATCTCATTGTCATGTAGATAAGGTCCAACTAGCTAGTTGATGACTTGATGTTATTGATTTACAAAATTTCCCACGTCTACTTGTTCCATTATCCACAAACATCACATGATTAATTCGGCCTTTTCAACTTTGTTGTGCTGCAGATAGCATTTACTGGAAGTACAGAAACTGGTAGAAAAATTATGATAGCTGCTGCCCAAATGATTAAGGTTTGTTAAGTTCCTCTTATTATATTATCCTGACTTGTCTGTTATAACAATGATTTTGTGTTTTTTCTTTGTATATAGACACAGGGCCAAGGGGAGCAGTGCCCCCCCCCCCCCTCGTTTTTAAAAATAAATAAATATTAAAGATAGTTTGATAATTTTTAAAAAGATATATTGTAAAACCGGATAAGTAATACTTAGTCCACACATTTCTCATCACTCTACACATAGCATTGTGGTTAGTGTTTGAATGCTTTGTCTACCGAGGTCTTTGGTTTAAACCCTAGATCTAGTATTTTATATGCATTTTTTAATGTAATGGCTGAATATGAAGTCATTTTTTTTATAAAAATCATTTTATATTAATTTCTAACCTAAGTCTCAATCTTTCTCCATCAATTTCTAACAAAATCATTCGCCATCGTGGTAGAACATGTTTCAAGTAATTGAGATGAAGGAATTCTCTTTTAAGAGGACATAAGCTTTATTTATTTTTATTTTGCAGACCTTAATAATATATTCAAAATATGAAAATGGGCAGAAAAAATTGTACTAGTAATAAGTTATTATTTTAATTAAAAAGGGAAAATCATAGTTTTGGTCCCCACAGTTTCCTCCAATTTTAGTTTTAGTCCCTATAGTTTCAAAATTTTGATTTTAGTCCCCACACTTTACTTCCGTTTAGGATTTGGTCCCTACCGTCAAATAAGGTTTAAACGGTGCTGACGTGGATAATATGTGCTGACTGGACAATGCTGACGTGGAGCCTGCAGAGACCAACTTTGTAAACTATAGGGACTAAAACCAAAATTTTAAATAACTATAATATTTAAAAATATTAAAATTGAGCAATTTTTTTACCGATTAAGGTGATCTATTTTGGATTTTATTTTGAAAAGAGCGTTGTCATGTTTATATATTTAGTAGGGGTAAGCACGGGTCGGGACGTCCCGGCCGTCCCGGTCCGGCCCGACCTGAAAAGTCGGGACAAATCCCGTCCCGGTTCAGGACCGGGACAAATATATTCGTCCAGATTAAAAACCGAGACAAGACCGGGACGATACAAAATAAAATCAGGATTATCTCGTCCCAGCCTGGTTTATAATACAAGTAATATTAAATATATAATAATATTTTTTTTTAAAAAATATTAATTATTTTAACGGGATTTGGTATGTCCCGGTCCCATCCCGGTTTTGAGTCGGGACGCATATTTGCGTCCCGGTTCCGGTCCCGAATACGAAGCATCCCGATTTTGTCCCGCTCCGAAAAATTCGGGATCAGACCTGGACCGGACCGGGACGTCCCGAATTTATTAATATTGGTTTTTTATAAAATAAAAATAATATCTCCGTTAAAATAATTAATATTTTTTTATAAAAATAATATTATATATTTAAAATTACTTATATTATAAATCGGGCTGGGACGGGACAATCCTGGTTTTTTCTGTATCGTCCCGGTCCCATCCCGATTTTTAATCAGGACAGACATATTTGTCTCGGTCCTGTCCCGATTTTGAATCGGGACGGAATTTATCCCGACTTTTCGGGTCGGGCCGGCCGGGACGTCCCGACCCGTGCTCACCCCTACTAAATATATAAACATGTCATCGCTATTTTCAAAATAAAATCCAAAATAAATCACCTTAATCGGTAAAAAGTTTGTTCAATTTTAATATTTTTAAATATTATAGTTATTTATAAATAAATTAAAAAAATATCATGTAATTTTTTATATTTATTATGAAAAATAATTAATTAAAATTTAATTTTAGTTCCTATAGTTTACAAAATTTTGGTTTTAATCCCCATAGTTTATAAAATTTTGGTTTTAGTCCATATAGCTTACAAAGTTGGTTCCTGCAGGGTCCACGTCAGCATTGTCCAGTCAGCACATATTATCCACGTCAGCACCGTTTAAACCTTATTTGACGGTAGGGACCAAATCCTAAACGAAAGTAAAGTGTGGGGACTAAAACCAAAATTTTGAAACTATAGGGACTAAAACCAAAATTGGAAGAAATTGTGGGGACCAAAACTATGGTTTTCCCAATTAAAAATTTGAAATTGAATGATTAAAATAATGTTTATTAGTTTTTTTATATTTTAAATTGGGCTCCCTAATAAGTTAAATTTTTGGCTCCGCCATTGACATGTTTTCTTTGCATTGTCATACATGGGATTTTGCTTTCTAAGACATTAATATACATAAATTGTTGATTTTTTAAATTTATTTTGTTATTAATTTTGATTGCCTTGTCAGCCTGTATCATTGGAGCTTGGGGGTAAAAGTCCTATTATTGTATTTGAAGATGTTGAGATTGAGAAAGGTATGTTATTAATTTCCTCATAATTTGCTACATTATTCTAGTGGAAGTTGTAAGCATCTGCTAAAAGAAGTGTCCTGTCATATACTCATATCAGACAAATTGATGTTTATATGTACTTGTTACTTCTGTAATCTATCTAATACAATAAGTTTCTATCTGTGGAACTGCCGTTTATTCTTATTTAGACCTGAAACATAATAGTTTTGCCATTTTTAAGGTAAAAATTTAGTTCCCCTAATTCTCTCATATGACAACAGCTGTTGAATGGGCGCTTTTTGGGTGCTTCTGGACAAATGGTCAGATCTGCAGTGCAACATCTCGCCTTCTTGTGCATGTAAGCATCTGAGTTAATAAACTTCCTAGTGTTCTTATGAAAACTGTTACATGACTGTTATATTACTATTCTTATCAACTGAGAATATATTTGATAGAAGATATATATACATATATATATATATATTACATGCCATAAATCAAACACTCCCTTTGAGTTTGTTTTGTTTACAATCAAATACCTCTCTGGTTAAGTGCTACTTCATAGTTTTGTTGGCCAAATACCAGAACATTTGTGTCTAACATCCCATTAACCAGCAATACCTCATAGGTTAAGAATTTAAGATCATTATGCCTTGTTACAACATTTTGTCGTCCTTGAAAATTCATACTGTCACAATGTTTTATGTAATTGTCACAGTACATCTCGGTAGTCCTGGCTGATCAATCTGTATTGCACTTGTAGAATTCCATGGTCACCTTATTGTTACTATGCATACCAAAGGTTTTATCATCAGATATATAACAATCAGACAATGAGCAGGAAAGCATCGCAGAAGAATTTATCAAGAGACTTGTAACGTGGGCCAAAAACATCAAAATCTCAGATCCGCTAGAAGAAGGATGCAGACTGGGTCCCGTCGTTAGTGAAGGACAGGTAACCTTCATATTCTAGTTTTTATCATTTAGTAATGTTTATTCTTTATCAGGTTCATTCTCTTCTGTAAAACATTATATTAGAGAGTGCAATACAACATTTTGGATGCTGAACAATTATAAACCTACCTTTGCAATTGAAAATCCTTTTTGGTTGGTAGAGTGCACAGTATGTGAATTTTTATGTTTGTGGGTAACAATAGGTGAAATTAGTTCGCCACATACGTGTTTTTAAGTAGAGGGATATGTTTTATAGTACTTAAATGCTAAGGCATAATGCATATATCCAAAATAAACCTATGGAGACACATGATCAGTGAGGTGACTAAATTAAGATCAATGGTGTTGAGGGGTAGAGGACGACCTTAGAAAATGTTACTTGGAACAATAAAAGTGTATTTTAGCTCTTGCCTTTACTAATTATACTGCTCGGTGGAGGTGAATGATAGGTTCAGGTACATGTTGTTTCTCTCTACTTATTTAAATCTTCTCTTTTATGTGGATTAGGTTTCCTGCATATAGTTAAGGCATATCTTTTTGTGCCATTATTTGTCATCCTTACCCTTTTGAACGTGAGTTACCTTAGTTATTTCGTATACTTAAAGATGGCTTATTTTAGTGAAGGGCATTTCATTGTAGTGCAAATTGCAAAATGATACTGAAAAAGTTGAAGTGTATTCGTGTTTATCATAAATGGACAAGCCTTGGGTGGCTACAATAAGGTTAGTTCTTTCTGACCCAACTCAACTAACCAGGGTTCATGTCATGAAAATAAACTCTTCATATGCAAAGGTTAGGCCTCTCAGATTTCAGTCAAATTTACTAAGGTTACATACAGCCACTCTTGAATCCCATAGTTTTTGGATGTTGCACGTATTTTAACTACGTATCTTTTCTCTACTTATTGTTAATGAAAAGATATCCATTCCTAAGTTTTTTCCTAACGAAGTGTCATGAAATAGTGTTAGGTTTCTGCATATTATTTATCATTTTTTGCTGGCTATGTAATGGCAACAGATTAAGATATTACTGTTAGTGACACACCTATTATTTTGATGAGAAAATAAGAAACTGACTAGAGGGTAAATGTACAAGCTTGCATCCTTCATCTTGTCTATTGAGGCAAGTTTAGGTGGAAGGATTTTTTCCCCTACTGGGTTGCTGGTAGCAGAGCATACAATTGTCTTAGATTGCCATGACCTTTTGAAATATTCTTCAATGCATTAAAAAATGTCCCCACATTTGGATTTATTTAAGTATCGTGTTTTGGTAACTTATAATGAATATTAATGTATTGTGAGGTTTTATGTCTTATTCTCTCTATTTTTTCTAGAAAGAAAACCGGAACCATAATTATTTGTCTTTGTCCTATATGCTTCTTTTTTAGAAATTTTATTTTTCTTGCTGAATTGACCACTAAATCACAAATTTCTCTCATATTTAGCAGTGGACTAACTAAAAGCACTGTTTCTTTTGCAATTCCATCGTATTGTTTCTGCATCTCAGTTCATACAACTATCATTTGACTGTACTAGTTGCTTTCTTAGGCAGAATATATGTTTGTAGCCAAATTTCGAAAGGTCTTTAATACTTTATTTTGCCTGACTAATTTATATGCATCCTTTTCAGTATGAGAAGACAAAAAAGTTTATTTCAACAGCAAAAAGTGAAGGTGCAACTATTTTATGTGGAGGTGAACGCCCTCAGGTGAATGATTCACTTGTTTTTATCTGCTCTTTTGTACTAGGTGAATGCCCACGTTGCACATGTATTTATTGACACTCATTATTTAATGATAGCATCTACAAAAAGGGTACTTTGTTGAACCAACCATTATATCAAATGTGGAAACATCCATGCAAATTTGGAGAGAGGAAATTTTTGGGCCTGTTCTTTGTGTTAAGATATTTAGAACTGAAGAAGAAGCTATTGATCTTGCAAATGATACCCAGTAAGCTGATTACTTCTATATCTCTCTCTTAGAGCATATTAGAGATTCATCATTTGGAGATTAATGGAATATCTTCTTATATAAATTTTTCTCTATGTTTCCAGTTATGGCTTGGCAGGTGCTGTGCTTTCCAAGGATCCTGAGCGCTGCAAGCGAATATCGGAGGTAGACCCAAACTGTTACTTATTCTGTTCATTTCCGTACAGTTTACCAAGCATCTTATGAAGTACTTAACCCTCTGGCTGTTATGTGTTCAATAAATCATATTTTTGGCTTATCCTCAAATATTGTGTTCCAACTTTGTAGCGTCTTTCTTACTAAGTACTGAGCGTAATAGTCTGTGCCTTGTGAAAATTTGCCTTTTCTCCAAAAAGAATGCATATATCAGTACTAAGAGGATTGTTATCTTTGATACAATAAATGTGTTTGAAAGAATGAACCTTTCAACTTCATTTTCCAACTTCATCTGATTTTTACTTGATCCCTTGGTTGCAATGTTGCATAGAGTTAGTAGAATTATTCATTTCCCATTGATCTTACATGCATGGCAATTCAGGCTTTGCTTGATATTGGAGTTCCATATCTGAGGAAAACTATTTATAGGATGAGGGACCTCTGCGAAAGATTTTTTAGGAAAATTAATCCCATACTAGAGAACTGTAGAAAAGTTTTGGCATGATTACAATGATACCCTTCTCATATAAGGGGTTGTTTGGTTGACAACAATTGACGTGGGAAGTTCTACTTCCTAGAAAGTAGATTTTTTCCCACTTGTTTGTGTTTGGTTGATGAGGAAATGGGAAAAACACATGAAGTTCTACTTCTGCGAAGTGGCTTATCTAGCCCCCTAAGTAAGTTCTACTTTATGCATCACGAGATGTAAAAGTACAATTATATCCTCAAGTTTTTTTCACCTATTGTTTTTCCATATTAATTACAAATAGAAAATAATATTCTTCATATATGCTAAATCATATACAATTATATATAAAAAATAATAATAATTATATATATTGAAAAAAAAGTATATTTACATATATATGTTAAAGATATTAATTTACAAACAAAAGTTAATTTTTTTCATACATACTAAAAATATATAATTATATATGAATCAATTATGTTAATTATATATTTAAAATATAGATGAAAAAAATAAAAATATTAATTTACAAATTAAGGGTATATTGGTTATTTGATGTGTAATTCATATGAAGTACTCATGTCAACGGGAAGTTAATTCATGGAAAGTTGCACTTCTTGTGAACTAACTTTCTATCAACCAAACACTTCTTCGGTACTTTCTAGAAAAATCTATATGAGAAGTTTATTCATGGGAAGTTTAAATTCCTGCAAGAAGGTACTTCCTATGTCAATCAAACTAGGCCTAAGTTAAATAACTATATTGATTACTATAATATTTATAACGGTTAGCCAAGTGACAACCGCCCTTGTCCCTTTCCTTTTTCCATTCAGCCTACTTAGCTTTGTTCCGTCAGTCTAAGGTAAGGCTTAAGTGGTTCGCCTACCTTACTCACTCGACGAGAGGGAACAAGACACTTTGTTTTATTTCTAAATTGTCCATTTATTACTAACGCATTTAACTTATAATTTTATATATGTATAATTTTTATATGATATAACAATTTATAATACATTATAATATTACAAAATTATATGTATTATGTAATATGTATTATTTTATATATCATATAATATGTTAAACATTATTAAATTAAATTATATTGTTTTTGTACTTTTAATTGCATTTAGTTTCTTGAATTCAATTTTCCAATTTGATAAGAGAGAATTTGATTCCATGAGCTAAAAGCCTAAAACCCACCTCCCACCCACCCACCCATTGTTCGAATGAGCCCCTTCATTCAATCCAATATCTTTTCTTTTATAACTAGAAAAACCTATTAGGATGAACAGCGCAACATGTACGCTTGATTGTTATTTGGAAATCAAATGCACACAAGTTCTATGCAACTGAATCAGCAAAGTTAGATCTAGTAATCAATCTATGAAGAGTAGGTTAGAAAGGAAAGTACTGTATTTATGTTTCTTGACCTCATACCCAATACTGTCGCCCAGCTTATGCACATTGGAAGAAGAACGTGATGAATAAAATAAAAATGCAGCTCTAGACAAAGTTATCACTCCCGAGTATTTGATTTGACTATGTGGATCCAACATTATATCGGTGAAATGGCACACTAGAGGGGGAATGAATAGTGTGTTATCTAATTTATTAGCCTAAATTTTGATTTCAAATGTTTCTTGAACTACTCAGGAAAATTGCAATTTATCGACTAAATGCGGAAGCAATAATAAAACAGTTAAACACAAACAAAGATAGCAATGCTAACACAATGATTTATAATGGTTCGGCCCCAATGTCTACTCCACTACCTAAATACCCTGCTTAGGATTTCTAAACTAGTTTAACTAGATTAATTAGTTTCCTTACAATGAGGACTTTACATCGGAAAGTCTCCGCTTTCAAACCGAAGGCATTTCCACACCCGGAAGTATCTCGTCTTCCTACCGAGAGCACTCTCCCACCTCAACCTAAGGATAACTCAACTAATCCTAGTAAACTAAGTTTACAATGGTGGATTTAAGTCTTAACACCAAGGCAATCACCAACTCAATCAACCTAGCACTCTAAGTTTACATAAACCCAAATACAATGAAATGAACAACAAAATACAATAATAAATAGAGCAATAAATCAAACCATAAGGTACTTAGCTCCACAACAAGATCCATAGCTTCCTCTTGATGCCTTTGATGGTTAAGCAATGAAGGAATGAAGGCAAGATCGAGATTTTTGGCTCAAGCTAGGGTTTTTGCAAGGAGTGGCTCAATGAGGCTTGTGATTGATCAAAAGGATGTCTCAAAGGTAGTAGAAATGATCAAGATCAAGGAGGAAGGCTCTCATGGCCTTGTATTTATAGGCCATGAAGAGAAGAAGAACACCTCTCTTCTCAATGGGCAGTTTTTTGCCCGTTACCGACTGCCGAGCGACCGAAGGCTCTCTGCCCATTCCGAGCATCGTTCGGTCGACCGAATAGCCTTCTGCCCATTTTTGCCTTCGGCCGATCGACCATTCGGTCGGCCGAATCTGGGCAGGGCACTTGGTCTTGCCGAGTTTTTTGCTTGTTTGCTCGTTTCTAGGTTCCGGTCTTCGCTAAGTCTACTTATATTACATTTATTAACTTTAAAACATAAATGTTATATAATGATTACCCCCATTTGGATTCAATAAAAATATCTAAAAAATTAAAATCCTTAAGAATCAAAATCTAACTTTTGGGGTCTAGTACAAATTTCCGAAAAACGAAAATTTTCTAATCTTCCGGGTCAAATATGAGTAGGCTAAAGGCTTTTCAAAAAATCCTTAAAAATACATTGTTATCTTGTTTTTACCTAAAGAACAATTACCGGCATTTTTGGTACCAAGAAAATGTCTAGGTTATATAGCCCTCCAAGGAGCTCCCTAGGCTTAGTGAATTTCACGACAATTTTCGGGTTTTCATGTTTTGGGGTTCGGATTTGATTTTTTGGGGTTCTTTGCATTGTAAAAGAGGATTACAACACGTGCTAGACACCCTAAACCTAAACTCTAACTTTTCGAAGAATCCCGAGCGTCGATGAGCGTCCTTGCCGATTTCTTCGATTTCTCCGATCGGAGATGTCGAGCACTAACCGATTTGGAACCTGAAAATATTTCTTCATGAATATATTAGTTCCATATTTGTTATCATCAAAACTGAGATTAAGACCAAGGTTGAAAACTTTAGGCCAACACATCAATCCTCTAGCTGTAGAAGAGTCATCATATCATTAAAGTTCTCTTGCACATTTCTTACGAGTCGCAGAAAATAAAAAATGTTCTAAAACAATACTTATATGGATGATGTGGGTATTAGCTTGAGAAAACATACTGCATGCATCAGAAGGCAATTATGACTGATTCCAATGTTCTTGATGCAGCAGGTTTACACCTACTATTCTTTGTCTTAGACATGGGACCTCAGCTTCTTCGTAGTTCGTAGTGGAAAATTTTCCTTATAGAGTCAGTTATCTTCAAATTTTGATTTCCTATGCAGGAGATTCAAGCTGGAATCATATGGATAAACTGCTCACAACCTTGCTTCTGTCAAGCTCCTTGGGGTGGAAACAAGCGCAGTGGCTTTGGGCGCGAACTAGGCGAATGGTGGGTGTCTTATAATTTATATAGTCTTCTTTGTCCTGCATTTGCTTGGTATCTTACAAAGTACTTTGCTTTTCCCTTCATTTTCTAGGGGGTTGGACAACTACTTGAGTGTTAAACAAGTGACTGAATACGTATCAAATGATCCTTGGGGGTGGTATCCATCGCCATCGAAACTGTGAAATGCTTATTGTTGGGAAATCGGACCCAATTTGAATCAACCCCTAACACTTATTATTGTGCTAATAAATGACAGCAAAGTCAAAACTGGACTTGATGTGTAATAGCTACGCTCTTTAATGTTCGTCATGTTGTAGCAGCTTTTCATCATTATAAATAATGAACTGGAGTCGATGGTTTGATCAAATTAGTTTTGATTTGTTTCATGTTCTAAACCAAAATTGGTAATGATCAAGTGCAGGTCAAATTTGATCAAGACTTTTCTTTTACTTGGACGGATTGAATCAGACTGAGTAGACTTGGAATTGGTTTTTCCAACCATTAAAACTTAGATTTTCCCAGGTCCTACTGCTTTTTCTTTTCGTCATGACACTTATTATTGTTTTCCCAGAAGAAAAACGTTTCATACCTTAAGACATTGATTTCCGCATGTCCTCTTTTTACCAAATAAACGGTTATGGTGGAATATGCCCTCAAGACCTTCTGCGAACAAGTATCTTACTAGCAGAGTAAGCTGGGAGTTGCTACCATTGTGAATGTGAGCTCTGCAGTCTTAGCTTTACTTCGGTTAGAACTTACCTCGAAGTAACCAGCAAGATGGGATAGATTTACATGTTTTTGTTTGATAGAGTTTGATGGATTTTTTAATTTGAGTCATACTAATAATCCAAGAAGTAAATTTTAATCTTTAAAATTAAATATTTTTCCAGTCTCCTAGATCAAACTTGACAAATAAATTGGATCAGGCTAGGCTGGTTGAGCTTAACTATGTTGGATTCAACCAGATTCTGTTGAATTAGCTTCAAGTTGGATCTCATCCAATTAGGTTGTGATAATATTAAATTTTGATTAAATTAGATAAGTTGGATTGGGTTTGGATCACATTCAGATTTCAGATCCATCACACCATAATTATATTATTTTAAATAGGGTTCAACTTAATTGGGTTAGCTTTATATTTGGTCCGCCTAATCAGTTTATAGTAGGAAAACATGAATTGAGCTCGACAACTTTAGGCCGAGGCAATCTACGTAGTGGTCTAGTTGATTAGTTAGATTAGGTTTAGCCTAACCCAGATTGGATTGAATTTTATCATATTGAATCCGGTCCTATCAATTTGGGAATTCAATTGGAATAAATTTGGCCGGAATCAAGCCAACGTCAACTTCAATACTAATTTGGTTATATTAACTTAAATCAACGTCAAATACTAGTTTTTTCTTAATCAATAATTTAAATCTCACTAAAAAATGTAATTAAAAATTTTAATGCCTGCGCCGGTATCCAAATTTATTCATTTATGTCATTTTTACCCTTAAACTGTCGCATTAAAAAACATATAAATTCATATTTAGACTACCAACTCCTTAAGATTAATTGTACCAACTCGAATCAATCACTTTGCCCATCTTTTCTGTTTCATTAATCTTAACTACGTCTAACATGATATGATAAATAAGACATGATACGATAGAGATTAATACGATGTTTGGTGTATCATTGTATAAGGCTTGATAGGATAATAGTGTTGGTTAAATGACCACACTAAGAGGGATGAATAATATGTTAATTAAATTTTTTCGTCTAATTTCGATTTTAATTTTTTCTTAAACTACTTAGGCAAATTATCAATTTAACGACTAAATATGAAAGAGATTAATAATAAAGCAATTAACACAAACAAGAATAACAATGCTAACATAATGATTTATAGTGGTTCGGTCCCAATGCATACTCCTCTACTTAAGCATATCACTTAGGATTTCCAAACTAATTTAACTATATTAATTAGTTTTCTTACAATGAGAAATTTACATAAGAAAATCTCCACTCTCAAACCGAATGCACTTATACATCCGAAAGTATCTCGTCTTCCTACCGAGAGCACTCTCTCACCTCAACCTTAGGATAACTCAACTAATTCTAGTAAACTATGTTTACACTGGTGGATTTAAGCCTTAACACCAAGGCAACCATCAACTAAATCAACATAGCACACTAGGTTTACACACTCGAGAAATACGATGTAAATAACAAGAAAATACACAAACAATAGAGCAAATAAATAGTACAATAAATACTTAGCTCCAAACACGAGTCATAGTTCATTTTGATGTCTCAACGATGAATCGATCAAAGCTTGAAGACAAGATCAAGGAGGTGAGATAAAAAAACTAGGGTCTTGCAAAGATGACTCAATAAAATCTTTAGAAGTGATCAATGATGCCTCAAAGAAGGTCAAGATCGATGGGGAAGGCACTCAAGGGCTGGTATTTATAAGCCACAAGAGGAGAGAGCCAAAATAGCTCATCCAACGGGTTGATTTTTGCCCATTGGCGTCGCTTGATCGTTGGTCCGGTTAAAGTCCGGTCGATTGACTGAGCGATCGACCCATCAACCGGAGCTCTTTGTGCTTTCTAGACTCCTTTCGGTCGACTGACGTATCGATCAGCCGTAGAGTAATCAGTACTCTACCTATTGTACATGTACTCTACATTGAGTTTTAGTCGGGTTCTTTCTTCGGTTCGAGTTTAGAATTACGGGTTTGATTCTTTAGGGGTCTTAGCATCATAATGAGGATTTTACAATTTATCTAAACACCCTAAACGTAGACTCTATCTCCCTGACGAATCCGAGCACGTCGACCAACGTCCTGATGATTTTCCTATTTCTCCAATATTTCTGATCATGGATGTCGTGCGCTAAATGATATGGAACCTAAAAATAATTCTTCATGAAATTATTAGTTTCATATTTATTATCATCAAAATCGAAATTAAAACCAATGTTAAAAATATTAAGCCAACAAATAGTATAATACCTATCCTATAATATGTTTCGTCCACCATTACATAAGACTTAATTTTGGACAATATTATCTTAACATATTAATGTTAGACAAAAATACTCTTAAGTAAATATCTTAATATTTAATTTTAGATAAAAGTACCCTAAGTAAATATTTTCTTTTTTTCTCGATGAAATTTGGTAAAATTTCTTTTCTACCATGAAATTTATTTTTTAATTTTAATATATCAATTATAGGAAACATCAACAAAAAATTTCATAAAAGTAATAGCTAAATTATCAAATACTTTTGAGTCTAAATTTGAAAGGAAGATATATGTTTTTTAATTAGGAGCATCTTCGTGGTTTTCTTATTAGCCATTATATATTGTTTTTATCCTCTATAAAGATTATACATAAATAGCCATATGATCCTAACATCACATAAGCTCATACAATATGATGTGATGACCGAAAACATCGTAGAAGGTCTAGTTATATAAGTTTATCTTATTCTATATATAGTGTCTTATATGGTGGGCCAAAATGCCAAATGGGACCTAAGAGCTTTAATGAAAGTAATGGCTCATTGCTCAAGCCACCCTTATTCGTAAGATGTCTTTAAAAAAATTATTTGTTGAGTTAACAACCACAATTAATGGTGGTAAATCCATTGGTAGCGATTGCCTCATATATCCGTTGACAAAAAGAGAATAAACACATTCAATTGGGTAGTAGAAGTAATTTTACTGATGAATAATCGGTGAAAAACAAAAAGCAATTTTACAAATCCATCATAAGAACCAATGAAATTCTCATTTGGGATACTAAATGGGATACTAACCGGTTACTAATTAGCTTATACACAAGAAAAAATTATCAACTAAAGATCGCCTCATAAAAAGATAAATGCAACTAAATTCAAGATATTTCCTCCGCAATGTGGAAGATGAATCTCATGATCACTTGTTCATAAATTATAAAATGCAACTAAATCCAAGATATTTCCTTCGCAATGTGGAAGATGAATATTATGATCACTTGTTTATAAACTGTGAATATTCTAAACAAAGATGAGCATCACTTCTGGTCTCCTGTGCCATTGTCTATGTCCCACTTGGTCTCAAGCCATGACAATCTGATATTGGCATCAGAGTTAGTGCAACCAAGAAGTTTTTTTGCTTCAACATGATTTGGAACTGAAAGTTATGGTATGAAAGAAACAGTCGTTGCTTCTCTAACTCCAAATCCTCGACTGAGCTCCCATCAAAGCACTCAATTTTGTTAATCTATATTTGTAAATTCAGTATATATTTTCATTTCCTCATTTTCTTCCTCATCCTCCCTTAACTTGTATTCTCAAACTCTAGCTCATGATCCATACAAGTATTCAACCTTTTTTTTAAAAAAAAAGAACTCAAAATTTTTAGATCCAAACATTTTTTTTTGAAATACCTAGAATGTCCTCAAAATTATTTTGTTCTTTGTTAACTATGACATGAATTTATTTTTGACAATCTCTATAGTATTTTTAGTGGTTAAAATTATTATTTTCTTAATTTTTTTATGTCATTATAGGTTGTCAAAAATAAATCATGATATACTTAAAAATAGATAATACAATTTAGACATGACAACAAAATTGGGAAAATAATAATTATAGTAACTAAAAAAGTATTTAGTGGCTGAAAAAATACTATAGAGATTGCCAAAAATAAGTTCATGCTATACTTAAAAAAAACACAATTTAGACACTTAAATAATTTTGAGTTTTGACTAAAACACTAAGAAAATAATAATTTTAACCACTAAAAAATATTTAACCAATAAAAAATATCATAGAAATTGCCAAAAATAAATTTGTACTATACTAAACAAAAAGAGAATACAATAATTTTGATCATTTTTGTCTTCAAATGTCCAACAAATTAAAAAATGGCAATTTAGCTACTAAAAATGTTTAACCATTAAAAAATATTAAAATACTAATATGAATTGTTAAAATCTAATTTATGATATGCATAATAAAAAAATCCTCATTTTGAGCCACCGGAAATCTTTTGAGGTAAAATGAAGGGAACTATATTTAGAACCAAAAAAAAATTTAATTTGGATGACATTCTAAGTATTTTAAAAATTTTACCTCAAAAAAAATAAATTAGAAAATATGTTATGGATCATTCTTATTTTAGATCTGAAAAGTTGCTAAAAAATAAAATTACTTTGTTTATAATTAAGGCTAACAAAATTTAACATGGCTTGGTTACATTACAACTTATATGAGGGGAGAAGGCATGGACGACAAAAGAGGTTAATTATAGGGAGATGAATGGTAGAAGGAATAGGGGGGCACAAGTGAGACGATACTAAGTTACTCATTAACAATTGCTCAAATTAATCGCGGGTAAACCTTCTGAGTAAATATTACATTAGTGACAACCCAATATAATTATTGGAAATCCCTCTAATATACTCATTAATCAACGTCAGCTGGAATGGCCATTGTTAAGCCATCAATTATAATGTTTTTTTTTTTTTTTCAATATCAACGCAACTAGATCAATTGTCCATAACAAAGGCATTTAGGCATGCATGCAAAAATTAGACCCATCTCAAAATTAAATTCGACCTTACATGAATTCTGATGGACAAGTATCGCTTTGTATAACGAGCATGAGCTGCTCACACCGATAGATTGTAAAAATGCTACAAGAAAATGACAATAAAAAGCAACATGTCAATTTTAACTACAAAAATGATAAGATAATATGTAATATGTGATTATTGATTAACCAATATCAAACGATTTATTTTTGATTTAATTGACAAATTGTAATAGTTTTAATTAGATTATTTGATATATTCAGAAACAATTTTTCGTTCTCAAATATTTTTTTTTTATAAAATAAAAGTGATTTAGAAATTACTTTTTAAAATTTTACTTATAAAAACTTTAATTACTTTTGGATAAAATATTTTAACTCAAATCGAAGCAACCCAGTGGAATTTCTATGGAGCAGACTCTATGTAAAAATTCTTATGGAGCTCTCTTTACGAGAGTGAATCTAATATTATTAAAACTGAATCTAATATGTTTAATACTAAATCTCTAAAAAAATTGGATCTTTATTGTGATATAATGAACTAAATATTTTTAGTTCAATCACAAATGATGCCAGGAGGCTCAATAAAATTTTAATAGAATCCGATTTCATAGTAATTTTTTCGGCGATACGGTGGCACATGTGATCTCCGATCAGCACCCACTGAACAAAGATTGATTTCCTTCCCATATTGCCCTGGAATAAAGAACAAATGCCTTAATTGGTAGACTTGTGCTGTCGTGCAGCCATGTAAATATTTGCTCATATTTGCAAATATGGTCTTAAACTTAAGAGGGGTATAATTGTAAGATGGTCACTTTCTTTCTCCAGCAGTGCGCGCTGAAGGTTGAGAAAAATAAGTTAAAAAGGGTAAAAGGAAGGGGGAGAAAATATAGACAACCACCGCGGAAAGGTGGGCAGCTGCGGAAGACGTGTTTGGGAGGAAAAAAGACCACGAAGATAATTTAGATCAGATTCATAGACCCGTCCCTGCTGCAGTACTCCCCACCAACAATCTCATTAGTTCCGTTTTCCCTCTTTCCTCTCCGCTAAAAGCGATCGGCGGCGCAGCTAATTAGCCCCGATTCTACTCCCATTCCTCCCCGATCCGACCCTTCTCCACCACCCTCTCCCGATCCCCCTCCCGAAAACCCTCGATTGGGTGGAGCGATCGGCCAATTGGGGCGGAGGCGGCGGTGGAGAAGGGCAGTGGGTGGGCTGACACTTGCAACCATGAGGGTGCCCTGCTGCTCGCTGTGCCACTCGCGCTACGATGAGGAGGAGCGAGCTCCCCTCCTCCTCCACTGCGGCCATGGCTTCTGCAAGGCCTGCCTCTCCCGGATGTTCGCGGCTTCCGCCGACACATCGCTCTGCTGCCCCCGCTGCCGCCACCCCACCCTTGTCGGCAACAGCGTCCACGCGCTCCGCAAGAACTTTCCCATAATTTCCCTCCTCGCCGCCTCCACATCCTCGCCCTCCTTCGACTACGACTTCACTGACGACGACGAGAATGACGACGGTGGAGGCGGCGACGACGATGAGGACATCGAGGACGACTACTTCGCTCCTGGCGGTCACCGCAGGAGGAATGGACTCGCTTCCCACTCGGGTTGCTGCGCTGGTGCCAGCACCAGCGCATCCTACACCTCGGCCATCGACCTTGGGTCACACCACGAACTCAAGCTGCTCAGGAGGCTCGGAGAAGGCCGGAGGGTGGGGCAGGAGGTCTGGTCTGCGGTACTATCGAAGGGTTCGTCTTCCTCGAGGCAAAATGGTGCGCGTTGCCGGCACCAAGTCGCAGTGAAGCGAGTGTCCATCACGGAGGACATGGATGTTGTATGGTTGCAGACTCGGTTGGAGAGCCTGCGCCAAACTTCCATGTGGTGTAGGAATGTCTGCACCTTTCATGGCGTGAAACAGATGGATGCCTACCTGTGTCTCGTTATGGACAGGTTCACCAGCTCCATACAATCAGAGATGCAACAGAACAAAGGCCGTCTCACATTGGAGCAGATACTCAGGTTCTTTTTTCCTGATATAGCATGCATTAAGTAAACTAACAAAAACAAAAACTAAATTGGAAAGCAAGTTGAGAAGTTTCTACAATGTGTTGACTTTGTTTCTGTGGCCAGCCATTTGTTCATATGATCACTTGTTTCTCTTTCTTCTCTTTTGTATATGAATTACAGTCTAACCAATAAGTTTATGTTGCTAGATAAACAAACCAATCTTGTTGTTCATACCGCATAAAGATTCTTTAGTTAGTAGACATAGTTGATATGGAAAATTGACATCCAAATTATGGAGACTAAAAATAATTTCAAGAATCAAGATACAGGCTATAAAATCTACAAATCAATAATACTTGTTGATGAAGCTGACATGGAGGTTCAGGAATTTTTGATGCTGGGTTGGTTGTGATTTTGGAAAATGTTTATGAGGAGAAATGTTAGAATCTAATAAGAAATATTCCTAATGGAGAACTTTTCTATGATTCACCATATTATATGTCAAGAGCTTTCCAATTCCATGTACATTTTGCAAAGAATAATATGTAATGCATGTGGCCATCTCATAGTATGATTAGGATTTCACCTAGTTGAGTTTCAGTACCAGCAAGTTTCATCGAGTAAAGAAAATTAAGGCTGTGTACATTTGTAATCCTAGTCCTACTTCAGTTACTGTTGACTCTATTAACCACCTAATTCTAGGCATAGATAAATTTGAAGGTCTGTTGGATGAAGTATTTATGAATTTCACACATCAGTCTTGGAGTGCTAAAGAGACACAGATCCCCTTGTCCCAGTTCTATCAGCACACAATAGCTTCAGCTGCCTTTGCTGAATAATTTCCCAAACTTGGACTGGTTTAAATAAGAGAAGAATGGGATTCTGGTCCCTTTTATACTAGTTTAGGTTAAGAGGAAGGGGTCTTTGGCTTTCTTGGATTTTGCATTATAACATAATCACTTCCTTAGTCCCAACTTCCCAAGGCTGCCATATGGAAGTGGAAAGTTTAACTGCTCCTCTTACTTTGGACGCCCTTGCTAGACTTCTCTAATTCAAAGAAGAGAAAATCCTCCTTATAGAAAGTTCAAATGAAAAATGTTAGGGTTTATATTGTCTGAATAAAACAAAAATGGCAAAGTGGATGCTGAAATTGCCTTTGAAATACGTGTTGTAGTTGTAGTTGTAGTAGACTGATATGAGAAGACTAAAATTCACTTGAATGAAGCAGTCGTGAACTCATATGAGATCATTAGAGTTGCTTTCCAGCAGCTTTGTCATCTTTCAGGCTATTAGCGGGGTTATTGAAGGCAGATTTCCTAGTTTTACTTAAACGGATTTCCTGAACAATCCAATTGCAAATCCTAATGGCTTATATTAATCTCATATCATCACTAAATTTCAATTTGAATTAAATAGGACTATTGTGACTTTATGAAACATCAACTAAAAACAATGATAATATACAAACATCATTGATAAATGGGGAAAAAATTTAGAACCAGCATCAGTAGAAAAGAAAGAATGGTCAACCTTGAACTTTCTCCTCTGGCTAAAATCATGAGTTCGTTATGAAGACCCTTTTCCTTTCAGATTTTGTCTATAATTGGACTACCTTTTCCTTCTCTGCTTGGATAGGACTTGGTTAATATGTGAGAGGGAAGGCAAATACAGGGAGGGGGAAGGGCAAATACTTGGTTAATAAGTGGGAGGAAAGGCAAATACTTTAGACTTCCTAAAAATTTGAGCAAACAGATAACATATACTATGCAATGCAATATGTGACCTAGTTGTCATATTTGTATATACTGCAGTTTAGCCCAACAAAAAGAATGGTGTGATCAGTTTTAGCTACCTGCATCATAATGTTTATAAGTTCAACTAGCTATTCTGTTAGAAGTTAGACCAAATATCTTTTTGATCACATTCTGTAATCCTCAATTGACAATGCTCATATCTAATGGGTAAGTCCTTTCTTGTGATTCTCCATCTTTATAACAACTATGGTTGGGGCTCATAATTTTCAAGCTTGATATCTATGTTCTTTGAATTGCAGATATGGGGCAGATATTGCCCGTGGCGTGGCAGAACTCCATGCTGCACGTATTGTTTGTATGAGTTTAAAGCCATCAAACCTTCTTTTGGATGCAAACTGTCGTGCTGTTGTCTCCGATTATGGGCTTCCAGCTATCCTAAAAAGACCTACATGCCGAAAAGATCGATCTGTTCTTGAGGAATGCCCTTCAGATTTACATTCATGCATGGATTGTACAATGCTAAGCCCACATTACACAGCTCCAGAAGCATGGGAGCCATTAAAGAAGTCACTAAATCTATTTTGGGATGATGCAATTGGTATATCTCCAGAGTCAGATGCTTGGAGTTTTGGGTGTACTCTTGTTGAAATGTGTACTGGCTCTGTCCCGTAGGTGGTCTAAACTGTTTCCTTGTCTTTCTTGCATATTCAATGATATGGTACATTAATTAATATCCATGCAGATGGGCCGGACTAAGCTCGGAAGAGATCTATCGAGCTGTTGTCAAGGCGCGAAAGTTGCCCCCTCAGTATGCAAGTATAGTGGGTGTTGGAATTCCTAGAGAACTTTGGAAGATGATTGGTGATTGTCTACAGTTTAAACCTTCAAAGAGACCAACTTTTCATGCAATGCTAGCAATCTTTCTTCGACATTTGCAGGAAGTGCCTCGGAGTCCTCCTGCTAGTCCGGATAAGTAAGTATTTGAACTCTTGGTGTTAGTTAAAATGGATGTGTTTCCTGTTTTGATGACAAAATCCTACTATAATTTGGAGCAGCTGTCAAGAATAACGTTCTAATAAAGCTAGGGAGTAATTTAGAGCATAGCATAAGTTAACTTGCTTATTGGCGGATATTGCCTATGCACTGAAGCTTAATGTCTTTCCCCTTGAGTCTCCAACCTCCCTAGTTTATGCTTTTCATCTAAAATCTTCAGGATATTCTTTTTCCTACTCATGAAACAACTCTACATTTTCATGCAAATTCCTCCTTTCCATAGTTATCTTGTCTAGAATTTGCTTAGCTTCTTTGTTGGTATTGACAACATGCTAGAGGATAGTCAATATTGTTGATACATCTTTTCCTGCAATCTTTTTATTGCAATGTGCTTTGTTTTATACACGATTGCATATTTTCAGAAAAAAGTAAGCTTGCTAAAAATGAACTTGTTTTACACATTATTTTTAGGGTAAAGAGCAAAAACCTCCCCTGAAGGCCTGAATTATGACCTTTTGCAATTACCTCACCTGAACTTTGAAATTAGACAAAAAAGATTAAACTTTATGAAACTAACAAAAACACCCCATTTGTTAACTCATCGTTATCTATTTAACGGAATCTTTTTAAATTAAAAGATAAATGAAAAAGTTAATTAATAATTTATTTATCTTTCACTGGTCCAATTTAGGTTTTTTAATCCTTCTAATTTATTAGTTTTTCAATTAATTTTTTTATTTATCTTTTGATATTTGGACCAATGAAAGGCTGCCATGTGTCATTTTAAAAAAGATTCCGTTGAATATATAAGTTAGTTAACGGAGGGGGTGTTTCTTTTAGTTTCATAAAGTTTAGTCCATTTTTTTTTGTCTAATTTCAAAGTTGATGGGGGCTAATTGCAAAATGGTCATAGTTCGGGGTTTTTTGCTCTTTACCCTTATTTTTAAGGTATTGCAGTATTGCTTGTAGGATGCCATCCTTGCAACCAGTTTCCTGTGACTTAGGTTAGCTTCAGGGCTTCTTATTACTCTGTTTTCTTACTGTTACTCGGTGACCAGTCTTATATAATTCACACAATTTACACAAGCTCTTTGTATGCGTTAAGTGAAGTTTTTGCCTGTTTTCTTGCTACAGTGATTTCACTAAGGCTGCCACAACAAATACCATGGAACCATCCCCAACATCTGTTTTGGAGGGGTTTCAGGGAAATCCAAATGTTTTACATCAACTTATATCCGAAGGGAATTTTTCCGGTGTTAGGTATGTCAGAGGGGTTCGGATTTGACCTACCGATGGTTTATTAATTTAATTTGTTGCTCTGTATGAGGATTTAATTTATTTTTTGAGTGTGACAGTGATCTGCTTGCAAAGGCTGCATCAGACAAGAAGAACTCTATTTGTTCTCTTTTAGAAGCTCAGAATGCAGAAGGACATACTGCACTGCATTTAGCTTGTAGACGAGGTTCTGTTGAGCTTGTGAAAACTATTTTGGCATTCAAAGAAGCTGATGTGGACATTTTAGACAGAGAGGGTGATCCTCCAATTGTTTTTGCACTGGTTGCTGGTTCTCCAGAATGTGTTCGTGCTCTAATTAGTAGATCGGCAAATGTTAGTTCTAGGCTGAGAGAGGGTCTAGGTCCATCCTTAGCTCATGTCTGTGCATTGCATGGCCAGCCTGAATGCATGCGAGTAGGCATCTTTATCCTACTTATTCAGAACATAGTTTTTTTATTTGTTTTTGTTTCCTCAACTTACACAAGTCCAATGGGTTCACAGGAGTTACTGTTGGCAGGAGCTGATCCAAATGCAGTGGATGATGAGGGTGAATCAGTTTTGCATAGAGCCATTGCAAAAAGATTTACTGATTGTGCTATTGCCATTTTAGAAAATGGAGGCTGTAAATCGATGAGTATATTGAACGCACAAAGAAAAACGTAAGAATACATAACTGCATCAATCAGGAATCATAATATCTTCTTCAATGCTGAAAATTACTCTTTATATTTTATCCTCTAGACATACATCACTGTTGCCTTCACTTATTTTTGCTTCTATTTTATGTCCAGTTTGTGAGCTTGATACATTCAATGAC
This sequence comes from Canna indica, assembly GCA_034359265.1. Taxonomy (NCBI): domain Eukaryota; kingdom Viridiplantae; phylum Streptophyta; class Magnoliopsida; order Zingiberales; family Cannaceae; genus Canna; species Canna indica. Next base: position 4,312,999 of record CP136891.1, read on the forward strand.
TTTCCTTATAAAAACCTACTATGTTATAAATATGAGCTTAAATTGGATTATCATTATAACAGATGTCAGATGGAACATTTTACTTTTGCAAATATGAATATTAGTATTAACATGTACTTAGGCGTTAAACTATCTTACCTTGGTCATATTTTGATACCATTATAATTTTTGAATCTTTGGCAATCCAAGACATGAAAATGACTTGGCAAGTTATTCTATCTTGTTCTTCATCTTGCCAAGTGATCTTTTATGCCTTGCTTTGGAATTTTTTGATACAAACATTTTAATGAATAAAGATTATTTAATTGCTTAATTAAAGAAAATTGTATACGTATCTGTTTGAGTGATTCTTAAAGACTGAAATATGCACAAAGAAGTATCTGTTGATTCTGAAAATTAGATTATTTTCACTTGTAAAGCTGAAATGTTTGAACCTATAAGAAAAGCTGAGGAGGAAATGAAGTGACAACTTGAATATCCCAAAGTGAGACCATAGTCAAATAATTTGATAGCCATGTAAGTTACCAAGCTATGAGGGTTTTATCAAAATACTAAGGCTCCATTTGGTACACCATATAGGATAAGATATGATAGTATAAAGCTTGATAGGATAGAGATTAATACAGTATTTGGCGGATAAGGCACACACGATAGGATAATACATATTCTATAATATGTTTCATGCACCAACTTAGAAGACATAAATTTTGACAAAAAGTTACTGATATATTAATTTTGGACAAAACACCCTTAAGCAGATATTTCCTTTATATTTTCTTATGAAAATAACTTTTTTGACTATTGCAAGAATGAAATTCCATGTAATTTTTTTACCACAAAAATTTATTTTTTTTATTTTAATATATCACTTATAGAAAATATGACAAATAAAAAATATCATAAAAGTAATAACCAAATTATCATATACTTCATACTTCAAGTGCAAATGAGAAAGGAAGAGATTTGGTTTTCTTATTGGGAATATGTTCGTGGTTTTCTTACAGGCCTTATTATAGATTGTTTTCATCCCATATAAGAGAGTATTACTTTAATAGTCGTGTAAGACCCTAACATCGTATAAGCTATTTATGGCATGATTTTACAAGCCTATCGCCCTATCCTATTCGATCATGCCTTATACGGTGTGCCAAACAGGGCCTAAAGGCATACTAACAGAATCTCATCAATGGATTTTCCTTTTGGCCATACTTATGCTGTTCATTTGAAAAATAACATATGCATGGAGAAGGCTATTTGCTTTCACATATATATGAGACTCGAGAGATGTTTTTGATAGAAAAATTGGGTGATGTCCTATTTAGTGGATGCAATTAAAAGTAGTGCTGCAAGACTCTTATCCCCCCAAAACTTGACTCAAACCCTTAATTCAAAATCATTTAAGGCCTATCTTGACCATATAAGTTCTAAGTTTTACTACTGAGTTTCTGATAAGCTTTATGTGGTTAGTTATTTTTCCTTATTATGTTGCTTGAAATTGAAAAATCAAATTAGTGCCTTTTTGATACTTATATGGTCATCATTGAACATAACTTAGGAATTTTTGATTGGGGGTTCCCGTATTCTTATTTTGATCTTTTTTTTTTTTGGTTTTCTTTTTGTTGAAAGACCTTTGCATATGTGCATTGAGACATGGAATGTGGAGGTGGTGAAGAAGTGGGTTGAGGTGGCATTGCAAGAGGAGATTGATGAAGCCATTGACATACCAAGTCCATATGGAACAGCACTGTGCATGGCTGCAGCTCTCAAGAAAACTCGTGAAGCTGGTAATTTCCATTGTGTAAGAAACATATGATGTTGCTTTTCTTTAACTTGTATGCAATCTAGTCCTTTATTTGGGCACTTAAACAACTTATACACTTCTTTCCACATAACAAATCACTGTAAGGATAGAATGTGGAATTGTGGATGATCTTCTATAAACATAGGAAATTATCTAACCTTGATATTCTCATAAAATATATCCTAATATGTAACACTACAATCTTGTCCAGTATCAAAAAGCCAAGTTCTAGTATTTGCTTACCTAATCCATATGAATGCATTTGATGTACTGGAACTTCTCATATTTCAGGCATCAATTTTACTTGCACTATAACAGCATATTATGCAAAGAAATGAGGCACTACTACTTGCTGCATCTTAAGTTGCAACTTGGTGGTATGATACACGTCTATCCAGTTTCAACATACAAGTATGCAGCTGTTCTTCTAAGTTAGATTTTGAAGACCCATTGGCAAATTATATATATAGAACAAAGGTTGCCTGACAAATGAGGGACTTCGTGGCATTACTGTGTGCCATGAGAAGCATACAGATGTTAAACATGCCAGTGATATAAAAGAATGCTTTATACTCTGGATACAGAGCCTAATTTCCTAAAATCAAGATATCACCATGGTTTGGAAATCTTGTAATATACAGTGTGTTACAGTTGAGATTTGTTGACTGAGAGCTTTTCAGTATGTGGACTAGGTAGCTAGTTTGATTAGTACTGCTCAAGATTTGAAGTCTCAGTTTTATAACCTGTTTTGTCATAAAAATAGAAATTATAGTTCAAGAAAAAAGAAAAATCATAGTTAAAAAAACTATACTGCAAATGCAGACTACAGAATGTAGATGGCAAAGATTGCAATGAAGGCTGGAAAAAGAAAAAGAAAATTGACACGAAAAACTTTGCTGTGAATGCAGGCTGCGGCAACATAGTGCATCTGCAATTTGCAGTTGCCAAAAGGCTGCCCCATTTTTTCTAACATTAAACTTCTTTTTTGTCTTTTGTGCCTTTTATTAAACCTTTCTTATTCTTTCGCTCTTATGCAGAACAAAGATTAAAAATCCTTTTCAGCTCACAATCAGTTCAATACATACATTCTGGTTTGCGCAGTTGGACCAGTACAGAGTGGGCCAATGGGATTTCATGAGACTGTGCCAGACTAAACACTTTTAGTTGGTTTGCTTCTTTAGATAGGATAGGATAACAAATAAGAGGTACTATAGTATAGTATACGATTTTTTAAATCAAGATATAATATCAATTATATATTCTTCTAATTCAATTTTTCTTCTAATCCATGCACTAAACAAACAATGAATTAAAATCCATATCTTATCCTATCCTCATTTTATCCTATAAAGCAAACAAGTCCTTTCTACTTTAAGAGACTGGATTTCATGAGACTATTGAAATGGGTAGATTTCTAACAGTTCAAATATTATAGAACTCTCTAATCCTCTCACAATAAACTAACACTTCCTTTTGGTTCTTTTAGTAACACGATAAAATAAAGCTGCGGGAATGAGCTGAAATAGTTCAGTGGGGGTGGTGTTCAAAACTAGTCAGTACCACGTCTAATCCATACTGATCGGTATGGGTATCCATATCAAACATGACAATAAGGAAATGCAAAATAAGTAAAGAAGCACATTATTAGTTTCAGAAGTTGGCAATCAAACATGAAAGTATCTGGGGATGAGAGTACTTGGAAAGTGAGCTAGCTTGTCCTTCGAAATGATGTCCTTCGGTAATTTGGAAAGATGACTAAAAGGTATATCAAGTGTAGTCACCCCGTGTTAGGCAACACTCCCTTATTGTCCAAGGCGCTAGGTGCTTGCTTGATCAAACCATGTTACCTTTATTAAAAAAATTAGAAAAATATATTTAAGCTAATTGGGTTGTTATTTATGTCTATATATCAGTTTATTTATTGTTTTTGCATCATTTCTTTATTTAATAAGAGGTCGGGTTCGAGCCACGAAAACTGCCTCTCTGCGGGAATGCAAAAAAAGTAGGGGAAGGCTACATACATCAATGATCAATTCTCCCCTGAGCCCACAAAAGTGGGATTGCTTCGTGCACTGGGTTATCCTTTCTCTTTATTTAATAGGATGAAATTATTACACATAATTTATCCTAGTTCCTTATTTATCAACATTTAGCTTACTTTTATATGCCAATAATTTCTCTTAAACAAACCATAATTTATCCTAGTTCTCTTATTTTGAAGCTACTTCCCTGGGAAGGAGCACAACACCTCTACAAGAGATGATAGGGAGAGAAGGAGAAAGAAATGGGAACGGGATAAAATTAGTGTTTGTATTTTTGAAATATATCCAACTTAGTGCTCAAATGTACCTTCAACCTGAATTACAAAGCTAAAACAAAGAGGGAGGAGTGAAAAACGGGAGAAAAACTTATATAGGTTTCCATCACTTGAGGGAGAAAACAAATAAAAAACCACTTGAAGAAGAAGACATTGCTGGTTGCCTTTATTGCCTCAATGACCAACCCTCTTGTGATTTTTTTATAGAAAATCCTTGTGTGAATATCTAAATACAAGATCAAGGGTTTGGGGCTTTTGAATACTTTTCTTTTTAAAAGTTTTTGTTATTGAAGGTCTATTATTATATTTGAAAAGGTAAAAAACTCAATAAAAGTTTCCATCACCTAATGGTTTCAGTCCCTTCTTACTCCGCTACAAGGCCATGGTTCAAACATGGGCATTTTCATTTAATGAGGTGACCACCTCAGAGCATGCAAGGCAACATCTCCTTTAAACCACACTGCCTCTACCATTCTAGTTATAGAGCACTCAGGCATCCACTTGCTTGTCTGTCTATCATCATTGGTTGCATAATACATCAATCAATTTTACCATTATAATATATGACTTGTGTAGTTTATCATATATTTTGAGAATTGCATAAAATACAATATGAGATTTTACATTTGGTTCTTAGCTTCACTTAGCATTATATTGTTCTATATAAATTTGTAGAAGGCCTTTGTTATCTTTCATGTATGTCGAATTTTTTCCATATTCTTCTTGGACCAGAGTATCTTGTGAGTTCTGTAATGTGTTTGTTATGTGGGCATCAAACTATCAATTAATTGCTTGAGACTCTTCGACAGAGGGACGGGAACTGGTTAGGATATTGTTAGCTGCTGGAGCTGATCCCACAGCTCAAGATGAACTTCACTGCCGAACAGCACTGCATACGGCAGCAATGATCAATGATGCAGAGTTAGTGAAGGTAACCTAGACAAATTTTAAAGCTTGATCAAGTTTAGTCAAATATTAGCTACAGTTTTGAGTTTTGTAACTTATTGAATCTATTTTAATTCTTGTTTGGTTATTATGACTAGATAATCCTTGATGCTGGGGTTGATGTGAACATAACCAATGCCCAAAATACAATACCCCTTCATGTTGCTCTGAATAGAGGTTCAAATTCATGTGTGGGTTTACTTCTATCTGCTGGAGCAAACTGTAATTTGCAGGTAACTAAGATGGTTTTCCTATTTAATTTTATTATGAATATTGTGACTTTTAAAGTAGGCATTAAATGTCTATATCAACAATCTAATTTGCTAGTTGAAGATTTACATCCAAAATCTCATCAGCTTCATCTTCCTGGGTACGATGAGCTTAGTCAAATAAGGTGGTGGGTTGATGGTTGGTAGCATCAGTTGAGAGATTGTATGAGTTGAGGGACATGGATGAACAAAGCCAGAAGTCCACACTTAATGGAAATCATATGTCATTAAATACAAGGCAGCACTAGAATGGAGGCCACTAGAGATGGAGTGGGCAGTGACGCAGAGGGACAAATGGTCATAGGAAGCTGGAGAGAGTGAGATGGAATTCTTGGCAAGGAGTGTGAGGAGAAGAAGGGGAAGAAGGGAAATGTTTTTATAAATATATTATTTGAGTGATTAGTGCCATTTCAGCTTAAAGTATGATGTGGAAATACTTTATATGAAAACATTCTAAAAACTAAATCCATGTGAGAGAGGGGGGTTGCTCACTAGGATTAGAGAGGGTAGGAGATGCATTTTGATACTTAGAGGGGGTCCATAAATCATTAGGGTAAACTAGGTGGATGGCATTGTACTTTTCACAATTCTTTAATAAGTGGTTGCTATCCAGGTTTGTGTAAACCTTCAGATCTGATGGGACATCTGATATATTTGTGTATGAGAAAGATAAACTGCTATGCAAAAAGTTTGCAGAATATATGCATAATTGCAGTTTACTTTGGATTCTTTATAATAAAGAAGTACATCTTTATATATTACTGTTTGTGATATGTTCTCAAGTTATACCTGCTCTTAAATGCTTTAAATCTATTTCAGCCATATTTAACATATCTGCCATTGCACCCTATTCATACTTATGTTTTAATAAATGGTAACATTCATCAGGATGATGAAGGTGACAATGCCTTCCATATTGCAGCTGATGCTGCAAAAATGATACGTGAAAATCTTAGTTGGATTGTCGTTATGTTGAAGTATCCATCTCCTGACGTTCATGTGCAAAACCACAGGTAAGCATGTTCACTCATTTATTTTTCTTGCTGTTGTGAGGTTAAACTAATCCCTTGGTGTTGTACTGTTGCAAAAGTTGGGTTATGGTGATTTATTTTTCTTCATGGGATAATTGAATATGAATATATGATATTGTTGTTTACTATCAGTCTATATATATCTGAATAAGACTGATAGGATATGATAGATTTATACAATTGGGTCTTATATGGTATTTGGACCATCACATTGTATTGTATTACTTGTATGGTATTAGAGTCTTATATGGCTATTGCTTATTTGCTTGTATAATTTTAATGGAATGGAAATGCCATATTAGGGCGGATTACAAAACCAAATAATGGTGTTTTTGTCCACAATTTTTCTTTATGACAATTGATGGTCATGTACTTGAATTTGAAGATTAAGATAAATTGGTTATTAGTGTAATGGTATTTTTTCTTTATTTTTTAATAAAATGCTATATTATAATTAAAATATTGATTTTTTGTGATTGGTAAGAAATTATAAGGATTTTCACTCTCAAGTGGGCACAAAAGATATCTTCATTGAGAAAATAGAGTATATTTGTTGAGGGGCATTTTTCTAAAAAAAATAACTCATAAGTTATTCTACTATGAATACTTTTTCTTTAACTCAAAGACATTTTTTGTCCAAAATTTAACTATAAAATTGTTCTACTTTGAACATTGATATATGAAGATTTTTTTTTTCAAAATTAATTGATAGTTATCTTATACAGTTAAATAGGATGATGCATTAAACATTGGTAGGATATATTAGTCTTTATATCCTATATGACACACCATGGTTTACAATCTTTTTAGTATAAAAGTTTAGTCATCTTGGTAGGATCCATGCTTTGGCTATACCTTTCAACAAAAATATATAATTTTCTTTTTTGGGTGAAGGAGCCATGATAAACAACATGCTGCCATTATTATTATTACAGGGGCTGGACCTTACGTGATTTTCTTGAGGGCTTGCCTCGAGAATGGATCTCAGAAGAGCTGATGGAAGCACTCATGGAAAAAGGAGTTCATCTTTCTCCAACCATGTATGCTTGGAAGTTCTCCATTTTAAATTTCATAACCAAAATGCTTTCCATTTTATATTAGAATAAATAAACTAAATATTGATGAACATAATTGAATTTATATTTGTAAAGTAATAATCATTATTTGAGACCATTTTAACAGATATGAAGTTGGAGACTGGGTGAAATTTAAAAGTAGTGTTGATAACCCGAAATATGGTTGGCAAGGTGCAAATCACAAAAGTGTTGGCTTCGTCCAGACTGTCCGAAACAGTGACAATTTGGTTGTATCCTTCTGCACTGGCGAGGCACATGTTTTAACAAGCGAGGTTATTAAAATGATTCCTTTAGACAGAGGACAGCATGTGAAGCTAAAGTCTGATGTTAAAGAACCGAGGTATCTGTATGTTATAGGCATTAATTTAAATATACTTTTCAGGGATGCCATGTAGTTCTGCATCAAGATTTTTTTGTCAAATCATCTTATGTTATCTTTTTTATGCTATTATGTTAAATTGAAATTTTTTAACATGACAATTATCTTAGCTCATTATTTTTGCGAATAACGGGTGTGGGTAATTTGATCAAAGCAAGCTTTGCCAACAAGACGTCAAACATTTTCAATTGCTCTGTTTGTCTTTGTTTAATGAATTTAAGTTGTATGAATTCACATTATATGCAATAACTGAACATCTAGTGAATGCTTTGGTTGATGTATTTACACAGTTAAATAGACTGTGAGCAGACATTATAACCCAAGGAGGCTTGTTAGTGAATTAGTTTAAACTTCAAGGTCTCTGCTATTTATGCAGTTAACTCAACATCAATTTCTTTGTAGGGAATCCTGAACATTTATTTATCTCAAACTGGAATTTTGAACCCTATTTGAAGTAATACGGGTGAAGATCTATAGATAAAGTCAACTGAGTACAAAATATAGCTCAAATCAAACCAGATCCATACAACAATCATAATGCCCTTTCGGGGTTTAACTAACTCAATCCAGAACCATACATGATCTAGTTTGCACCTCGAAGATGCCTTATTGCTGCCAACTGAAGTATAGAATTTAGCTTAAAAATCCATGTAGTTTATGTTTCCTTAATATACCTGTGAAATTGTATAATTCTTTGAAGCAAAAGTAGTTATTCTTCAACCCGCAACTTTTTTTCTGTAGGATGTTGATTTTGCTTGTCCAAGCTATTATCATCTATAGTTTCTATTTGTTGTTCCTTTCATAGGTTTGGATGGCGTGGTCGATCGCGGGATAGTATTGGGACAGTTCTCTGTGTTGATGATGATGGTATCTTACGGGTTGGTTTTCCTGGAGCATCTAGAGGATGGAGAGCTGATCCTGCTGAAATGGAAAGAGTTGAAGAATTTAAGGTTGGTGATTGGGTCAGAGCTCGCCCTTCATTAACAGCTTCAATTCATGGCATGGAAGCTGTAACCCCTGGAAGCATTGGGATCGTGTATTCCATCAGACCTGATAGTAGCCTTTTGCTTGGTCTTTGCTATTTAAATACTCCATGGCACTGTGAACCTGAGGAAGTGGAACCTGTTGAACCATTCCGGGTAAGACAGATACATGGTCATTAAGTTAGCTGTTAGTTTAGTTATTGTAGAGAGTTTTTCTGTCCTTATCCGTAATATCTTTTCTTTACACTTCTCGATTCATTTGTTTTTCAGATTGGTGACCAAGTGTGTGTAAAGAGGTCTGTTGCAGAGCCTAGATATGCTTGGGGTGGTGAGACACATCATAGTGTAGGAAAAATAATTGAGATAGAGACTGATGGTCTACTCATAATTGAAATTCCGAATCGGTCATCTCCTTGGCAAGCTGATCCTTCTGATATGGAAAAGGTCGAGAACTTCAAGGTACTCTTCTCTATAAATTACCTCCTCCACCATTCATTGACATAACATATAACATGGCTACAATTCTGGGTCCTCGAAATAAATGTGGTTTGCAGGTTGGTGACTGGGTGAGAGTTAAAGCTTCAGTACCATCTCCCAAGTATGGATGGGAAGATGTGACACGAAATAGTATTGGGATAATCCATAGCCTAGAGGATGATGGTGATATGGGTGTTGCGTTCTGCTCTAGGAGTAAGCCTTTTAGTTGCTCAGTGGCGGATATGGAGAAAGTGCAGCCCTTTGAAATAGGAGAAAAGATTCATGTGATGCCATCCATATCTCAGCCACGGCTGGGATGGTCAAATGAAACTGCAGCAACTGTTGGGGAAATATCAAGAATAGATATGGATGGAACTTTGAATGTGAGATATTTATCTGTTTAACCATATTCTTCACACATTAGGTTTGTATATTTTTCTTGTCTTTTAGTATTCCATTTCATAAATTATTGCTGGATGCAGGTTAAGGTTGCTGGTAGGATTAGCTTGTGGAGAGTAGCTCCAGGGGATGCTGAGCGACTTACAGGATTTGAGGTTGGAGATTGGGTGCGCCTGAAGCTAACTCTTGGGGCTAGACCCTCATACGACTGGAACAGCATTGGGAAAGAAAGTGTAGCTGTTGTTCACAGTATACAGGACTCTGGATACTTGGAGTTGGCTGGGTGCTTTAGAAAAGGAAAATGGATTACTCATTGCATGGATGTTGAGAAAGTCCCATGTTTGAAAATAGGGAACTATGTTCAATTTCGTGCTGGAATTGTTGAGCCAAGATGGGGCTGGAGAGGTGCCCGCCCTGATTCTAGAGGCATCATTACTGGCGTCCATGCAGATGGAGAAGTAAGGGTGGCCTTTTTTGGCATGTCAGGCTTGTGGAGAGGAGACCCTGCAGACCTTGAGAAGGAGGAAATGTTCGAGGTTGGTAATTGGGTTAGGCTTAAAGATTTATCCAGTTGTTGGAAGTCCCTGAAACCTGGAAGCATTGGTATAGTGCATGGACTAGGGTATGAAAATGATATCTGGGATGGAAATATTCATGTTGCATTTTGCGGTGAACAGGAGAGGTGGGTGGGACCTGCTGCTCACCTTGAGGGAGTAGCTAGGCTTGATGTAGGTCAACGAGTGAGGATAAAGAAATCTGTGAAGCAACCCCGATTTGGTTGGTCCACTCATAGCCATGCTAGTATTGGAACTATATCATCTGTTGATGCAGATGGCAAGCTGAGAATATATACACCTGCAGGATCTAAAGCGTGGATGATTGACCCAGCTGAGGTGGACATATTAGAGGAAGAGAAAGTGGAAGTTGGGGATTGGGTAAAAGTGAGGGAAGCTGTTATTACCCCAACATACCAATGGGGAGATGTCACCCATGCCAGTGTAGGAGTGGTGCACAGGGCAGAGGGTGGTGAAATGAGAATTGCTTTCTGTTTCAGAGAAAGACTATGGGTATGCAAAGAGTGGGAGGTGGAGAAGGTAAGAGCATTTAAGGTAGGTGACAAGATAAGAATAAGACCAGGTTTGGTAATGCCAAGATGGGGCTGGGGAATGGAGACATCTGCAAGTAAGGGTGAGATCATGGGTGTAGATGCCAATGGGAAGCTGAGGATCAGGTTTATGTGGAGAGATGGAAGATTATGGATAGGGGATCCAGCTGATATTGTTCTCGATGACATGTCGACGCTACCCAGTGTGTTTGATAACTGCAGTTTGTAGGAATTTCAGCAATTCTTTCTCTTATTCTTTCCCCATTCCTCTTCTTGTTTGGTACTGGCAAAGTAACTTACCTATATTATAGTTTGTCTCAAGCTGGTCTATCAGATGCATAAAAATTCGCTCCAGGGACAATTTCTTGATGCATCCGGTATAGAAGGCCACATTTCTTAACGAGAAATTAGAGTTATCTAGTTTGTATCCATATAAATTATGAGCACAGTACTATCATGATGTGACTTTACTGTACAGGTATACCTTGAAAAGTTCCTTGTCCCTATTGTCGTTTTGAAATGTTGTTGATTTAGTTCACGTCATCATTGTAAAGCTAATCCAGAGGGAAACAATGGGTGCGGCAAATTACGAGCCGAATGAATAATTTAGTCACGCAATCGAAACAAAGCTGTCACAAGTTTCGAGCTAAGATTGAAATGTGGACTTTGAGCCTGTCAGCATGTTGACTGAGGTCAAACTTTAATTAACTTTGAATCTATTGCTTTATTTTCTTTTCTTTGCTCGTCTTTTGGACGATTGACTTGTTTTCAAGAAGCAGCTTTACAAGCTTGAGCTAAAGGTCGCAGGTCAAACTTTAATAACTTGGAATAAACAGTTTTTAAATAAAGATAATTTGAAAACAAATTGTGCATTATAGAAAGAAAGATTTGGGAAGCACAGATTGAATTGTATCTAGCCTTTGAATGGAAAACTATGGTGTTCAATCTTTAGATTAAGGCTTTTATTTCTAGTTGCTCGTGATAATCTCAGCCTCTCGAGAAATTTTGAAATCAGATGGCTTTATGGGATATTAAACTATTAAAGACCAGCTTGGGCTTTATGAAATGAATTTGGGTTTAAGTTGTGGTTTGTTAAAGATGATATCTATACTGTATCGTACAATCATTTCTCATTAGTGTCAATATATGTTTGTCAATAAAAATTATATTTTGTATATCTTGTAGCTAATTAACGTGCTCCCGCCAAATTTATGAAAATAAATGATAACAAAGTTTAATTTAGTGACAGTTATCAGTTACGTTACTACTTTCTTATTTGTCACAAAAAGATATTAATTGATATTTTGGATGATGGCAGGATATTTTTTCCTTTAATTATAATATGTCAGTGACACTTATTTATGTCTCATTAAAAATTTGCTTGCAAAATACTACATTTGTTGAAATGACTTTCTAGAATGTATATAATTTACAAACTTCTAACCTATCTTGAATAGTATCAACTAGGGATGGCAACGGTTCGGTTAACTGCACTTTTAGGGATTAATCAAAATCGAAACCGATTTTCAAACCTGCTAACCGAAATCGAAACCGGTCGGTTTCAAAAATCTATATCCGAAATCGAAACCGAATTTTTTGATTCGAATAGAACCGGTTATTCGTTTACTAGCAATTAACCGGTTAGTAAATGGATAACCGATTCAAAGATTGAAGTATACTGTATACCGTTTGAAATAAATAGTGATGATACAGTGATGAAAAATTTTGTTTATAAATTACAAAATACAAATTACAATCCATCAATTCCATGATTTTCGTCATCATATTGCATAACCAGATTACAAAATACAGTAAACAATAAACATATTATAGTTTACAAAAAAAAATCTCTGGATCAAGCAATGCTAACACCAATGGTGGAAACAAAGTTAGCAAGGCAAAGGTTTATTTTAAAGAACATTCAGACAGAGATATTAAAGAATATACGAGGAACTTACTCCAACCTTACTTTCGAGCGTATTAGTCAAGTGATGTCGTGCTGGGAAGCCGTCGTCGCCGAAGTCGAGTGGGGAGTCGGCGACTCGGCGAGGGGCAAGAGGGGAGTCGGGTGGTCGGGACTTGGGAGTCGACGAGGGCCACCGACGCTGAGGGCCGAGTGGGGGAGTCCGAGAGATATAGGGAGTCGATGGAGGCGGCGACTGCGACTCTGCGAGAGATCGGTGTCTCGACGAGTGAGTGTTGGACGAGTGAGTCGGCGTCTCGACATCATGAACGCCTTCCTCCCTCCGCCACCACCATTCTCAACTTCCTCAACGCAAAGGCCGAGCACATTTCGGACAACGGCCAGCTCCATGGCTCCCAGAGCATCTCCCACAGCCTCGATTCCCAAATGCATCACCACCACGCGGTTGGCAGCAGCGCAGAAGCGGGCACTGCGTTCGCCCTCGGGCGGCCGCCACAGCAGGGCCACGGGAAGCTCTACAGAGGCGTGAGGCAGCGGCATTGGGGGAAGTGGGTGGCAGAGATAAGGCTACCGCGGAACCGCACCAGGGTGTGGCTGGGAACATTCGACACCGCCGAGGACGCCGTCATGGCCTATGACATCGCGACCTTCAAGCTGCGCGGCGACTCAACGCGTCTCAACTTCCCGCACGTCAAGCAGCAGCAGCAGCTCCACGACACCACCCCCCGCCGCCGTGGCCACTGCTTCTCTCTTGGAGGCGAAGCTCAAGGCCTCCTGCACTTCCCAGATGAAGCATGCGTCGGAGAAGGGCACCAAGTGCGCGTTGGCGCCGCGAGTGAGGAAGAGGCAAAAGACGACCGGTGACGAGGAAAATTAGGGATTTAGGGTTAGGTTAAGTTTTTATACATGAGGTAATGGGTAGATGGGTTAGTGGGTAGTAGTAACGGGTTTTGGGTTTAAACATTTTAATAACTTATATTTTACCGATTTTGGGTAACGGTTAACCGCGAATAATCGGTAACCGAAATCGAAATTTATAATCGGTTTTGGTTACTGGTTATCCGCCACCCGATAACCGAAACCGAACCGTTTTAAAACGGTCTTTTAGTTTCACTAATCGAAACTGAAACCGAACCGCAAAATCACTATCCAAAACTAGATTTTGTAGTTCAGTTAATCGGTTAACCGCGATTAATCGGTTCCAATTGCCACCCCTAGTATCAACAATCCGTGGCAGTAAGACTTTTCTCTGTCTATATATTTATACCGTTAGAGATTGAATCAAATTGGGTCCGAACCGAATCCAACGAGTTCTACCAGATCCAAATCGGAGTTGATTTAATCAAGATATGCTTGAACCAATTTGCCAATTTGATTGAACAATGTTGAACCAGACTCGATCAAAATAAACTATGATTTTATAATCATGGGCCTAGGAGCCCAGCCCACCATCTTCTCAAGATACCCATGTCAATGTTGCAGCGACACACGTAAGAGTTTTCAAATTGATGATGTGGAAATTAAATATTATTTTTGACTAGTCAAATGGAGAAAAAGGTGGAGGCATCACGTGAAGTCACCAAACATTTTGAAAGTTTATTTGGTCAAAAGAAGTATTTCAGCCATCCGATTAAATCAGATGGAGCAGCAAATTTCTTGGAAATTTTTTCTCCACTAAAGTAAACATGAATCGGCTCTCCTCCTCTATTATAAATAGGGGCCTAATATGCAGTTCTAAGATAATCTCACACCAAGTATAAAATCTCCATGTGATAGTTTCAGAGATTCGAAAAATTAAGAGTGTCGTTACGACCCTTTTCCTAAGGAGTGCCCCTTCTCAGTTTCCGACATACAATAGTATGAGTTCAGTTTCAAGGCAGATCTTACAGAGACAGTGCCTCTACTCCGTACCAATTTTAGGTTCAATTAATTTAAGATAATTTACTGTATTCCGAAGGGAATTTAGATTATTGCACTCTTATTGTAAAAGTTCTTTTCTGAATTTAATAAAGCAGTCTCCTCTTCTCCCTGTGGACGTAGGATCGGCACCCCGTCGAGTCCGAATCACGTTAACTCCTTTGTGTCTTTTTTTTTTCCTGCATTATTATTATCGAATTTGGTTTTCTATTTTCCTCGTCGGATTCGGGTTTTATAGATCCCGCAGAAAATTACCCTAAATTTCCTAACATATACCATTATAGCAATTATTCTCTATAATTTTAAACAAGAAGATTACTTGTAATGGTAACGAAGTTAAGAGGATTTGCATATCTCGTCAATTCTTTTGCTGCTTATAAAATATTGCAAATATCAGAATAAGTCTTTAAGTCTTGTCAAGCCTTAACTGGTACTGTTTGTATCTTGCGGCAAAGTATCAACAAGGTACGTAAGATCATGCATGTATTTATTTTTCGAAAGTTGTTTCCAAGGAGTAAACGAACGTCTTGGAATAATTAATGAATTTGCAGTTAGCCAAACTACAATGGGACTGCCACAGCTTTTTCACATTTGAACAAAGTTAATTCTGTTTGTGTTAATTTTGTGCTGGCCAAGTATATATGCTTGATGAAGGGAGTCGAGAACGACAAGTCTAGAAAAACTTCATAAGTTGTGCTGTGACATACTGACATGAATAATATCTATAGTTTTTGTACATATTAAACATGTTTTGCACGAAAGCAATAAGGACGACAAGCCAACCTTAAGATGCTGAGAGCCAGCATCAAAAAAAGATAAGACGATAAAATACTCTCCAAGTCAGGAGGTCGGATAGTGAACCAAATCAATCTATTCTTACATATTCGAGCACGATTTATTGTCTAGTGAGCAATTTTATTTTTCTCTCTAAAGTAAAATAAAAAACTCCAACAATTATAATGTGATTTTTTCTGCAAAAATGTATCCTCACACTTAGGAGAAGTTTAGTTGCATTGGAGAACTTATTTGAATTGACTCCTCGTCGGTGTAACTAGAGACGGCGAGTATTCGAATCATGTCATTTCAAAAGATTTAAATAAGAGTTTATTTACCAACTTTTTTTAATATAAAAGAAAGAGAATTACAGAAGGAATAGGATGTGGAAACGGAAAATGTTTTAACTAAAGAAGCTGCATGATGGCAAAAAGCTTCATTCAATATTTTGATCTTCAGGTGTAAAATTAGTAAATATATTTAATTTTATTAAATAATATAAAATATACACATTTGGGGGTTAACTCATTCGACTCGTCCAATTGTCGATTTAATTAAAAATAGTAAAAAAAATTAAAATTTACATTTCTACGCCACCGTTAAAAAACTCATAACCAGAATTGTGTTTCGTGTACATCTTGTATTGAGCTAATCACAGCCGATTCATCTATTTTTTAACATTTTCCGGTAGAAATTAATCAAAATTAAAACCATCAGTTTAGTGGCATCAAAACTGTCAAGAGAACCACGTATGACTATTGACTAGTGTACAGTAGATAGATTCTGACACGTGTCTTACTTACTACGATACCAATTAATTAACAAATTCCCACAATCCCATGTACGGATCATCAGTAGTTATACAGTAGGGCACTAATCTGAGTTATACAGGCTTACGTGGCAGCATCAGATGACATCCCCCCTAATAATTTATCTGTTTTCACTGTAGCAGTGTAGCTAATTGGCAGGATATGATAATATTTGATATATATAATAGTCCTTCAAAATAAGTTTTGCGGACCAAATTTATAAATATAAAATTATAAGGTCCATTTTGTAATTAACCCAACAAGAAAAGGGCCATGTGTTTCTTCGAAGATGCTGTGAGTGGACAGTGGACTGTAGAACGGGGATGGGAGACGAGAATAGAGTCCATTTGGGGAAGACGAAGCTAGATTCAGGATGGCTGGCAGCAAGATCGACGGAAGTAACTGCGACGGGCGTGCAGCTGACGACAACCCATCCTCCCGCCGGCCCCAACGCGCCATGGATGGAGGGTGTGGTTCCCGGAACGTAAGTTCGCGCCTATCTTTTCCACATTGTACTATTACTCCTCTTCCTTTTTGGGTAGCCGATATTGCAAATTGAACTGTGTTCCCTTGTCTCCCTAATTGTATTTGCCGGAGTGGAGACGCAACAACTTTTTCCAGTGGCGCAATCGTTCGTGTTTGGTGAAAACTCCTCGGATATCATATGAGAATGCAACTTTGGATAACAACACTGTATAAATGAAAAAAATAGCCAGAACCAACTACAAAGCACCAAATTTTTTTACACAGTTTTAACTTTTAACGAGGCACAGATGCACGTCTTAACATAATTTGACAATAATGTAGATCTTCTTTCATAATGATCAATCTCCTAACCAATTTGCTTCGACTTCTAATATTCGGACTAATTTGTTACTTCTTCACATCCCAAGATACTTCGTCATTTGGAGTCTAACTCTGGAGGCTCCACAATTGGGTTTACAACCAACTATGTAAACTATGAATAGTTGAGTTGATTATTTTTGTAGGTCTTGCTTTGTGAGTCCAACTTGGCAGGTCCTTTTGATTTTTCTAGAATTAGTGTGCTTTCTATTGATCGAGGAGGGAAAAACCACAAGTTAATCTCCAAAAAATCCACTATGAGAAAAGAGCAATTACAAAGTTCCAACAACCTTGCCTAAACTTGTACTACAAATCAAGAGATTGAAGAAATAAACAATCTCACCAAAATAATGAAATCCATCTCCTAGATGAGAACATCCTCTTCAATTGCAAGTCTAGCGCCCAATGATCTCCAAGAAGAGAAACACCTTTATCCTTTTTATTCTCTCCTGTTTTTTTTCTTTCTTCGTCTTTCTTCTCTTCCTGCTCATAGTGTTTGCAACCACCATACTCATCCAAAAGAAAAAAACAAAAGAGATTTTCACCAATACCCTAAACCACACTCACACGTGACTCAATGACTCAATCTAAGCAAAATATTACTTTTTCTTCTTTTTGGCTAGACACATCTGTTGTAACAGTCCTAATCTGGGAGGAAACAAAGCATAGAATATTTCCATTTGAGTAGGAATTTCAATTATCTAAAACATGATGGAGGTTGCAACTATACATGGAAAGCGGCAGAAGATACTAACCAAGGGAATTTTCTGCTTAATTTTCTGAAAAATTGGCGAATGATCTCGAAATTTTGAATTAAATTGTTGCTAATCAAATTTTCTAATAAGGAAACCAAAAATGATCAAACTCATGGGAATGGAAGAGGAAGGTTCTCAACAATGCACCGGCCTAACTCGGATGGAAGCTTAGATTGGCCAGCCACCAGAACTCACTAAAGCAGCAGGATCTCATTATTTCTTCTGACTTTTATGTTCCACTTTATACCTCTTCTTCCTCTGATCTACCTGCTGCTATGATCTCTTCATTTCACATCAGTTTCCATTACTATGGTCTCTGCAGCATCTGGCAGTGCCATCCTTGTATCCTTTAAGTCAAACCCTTTGACCGAAGAATTTAGTGATAACTGAATAGGGTTGGATCGGTTATCTTCCGTTGGCTTAAATCTTCAAATGTTGCATGAGTGTTGTGTGCATGGATCCTCAGCTCTATGAAGAAAAACTTCCTTTATTTTTCTGTCTCATTTTTATTTCTTATTTATTCATGATTTTATGAAGGTTGAGAAAGTAAGATTTTTGATGAGCAAATATTTTTGTTCATCTTTTATTCAGTAGTTTCTCTATTTTCTTATTCACTTCTTACATCGTGGATAGTTATATCGTCTCCTTTTAAACTTGTTTATTAAGACATGGTGGCCAAAAGCATACTCTTCTTGTGCTTTGCGGTTACTAGTTTGTTTCCTTCTATTTTGGCTAGCTTACATATATTTGTGTATGAAATCATTATTTTTCAGTTCAACTATTCAAGCTGCTTCAGTTTTGATAACTCCATTTCGTTGTTAATTGTTTTAAACTTATATCCTCACATATCTTGAACATAGATAAGAATATAAGATATAACTATCTTGCAAGTGGTACCTTATTGTTTTAGAGAAGAAATAGTGATGCGAAATATAGTGAAATTTGCAAATGACTAATGCATGTTTTTCATCATCATGGACATACTGCTATGATATATTTGGTAAAAAATCTTCGTGTATATGCTGAATGAATGCTTTTACAAATGTGGATATGATGTTTATATCTTATTCATTCTGATCCCCATGTTTTATGGAGCTGATAGATTGACTTGTTAAGGGTACAGAAACAAACATATATGAAATAATTTCAAAAATGGTATGCAGATTTAATGCTCTTTCACAAAGCGAGTAGGAAAAAAATGCACTTTTGTAATTTATGCTAGGATGAACTATTGCTCATATGTAAAATGATGTATCATCTGAAGTTATGAACAACTTTTGATAAGGAACTATATAATTATTATTCCAATTACTTTGTAAAATGTATGCTTATGCTTAATCTACTACTCTTTGTTGTTTGATGGAAAATTTATGTGCATTCTAACAGTATAAAGAGTGTACTTCTTCTGTTTGATAGTTCAGATTTTTAGTTTGAGTGTTTTTGTAACAGTGTTTTGGCCACTTTGCTGAAGAACAACTTGGTGCCAGATCCTTTCTATGGACTGAACAATGAAGCAATAATAGATATTGGGGATTCAGGGAGGAAATATTACACATTTTGGTTCTTTACAACCTTTGAATGTAAAATGGTAAAGTTCTCTTGCACTCCTTGTTCATTCTTTTTTGCATCTATCTTTTCTTGGTTACTTGTTGCATGTGTGCTTCGTTTAACCAGTTTCTTCAGACTGGATATCCTTTGTGATTATATGTCTTTTGTCTTGGTTCTCCATTCTGAATGAAGATGACAGCTGCGAAGGCACCCAACAGTAGTCAGTCTGTGTTTTTGTTTACTCTCTTTCTTGTTTCTGGTCTGTTAACAATATGATTGAAATGTGTTTCCTTATTATGGGTTCATATATGTTGAACATTCTTTCATCTAAAATGTGGATTTCAATCAAGGAGAAATGTGCCAATTTCATGTTTACTTAATAGCACTGAGAACGGTACTGTTGCAAATTGCATTTATTAGACAACCTACAAGGTAAGTTGGTTTTGTAGTGCAATTCCTGATCGTCTTATTTTTTCATGGAAGTTATTCAAAGAA
This sequence comes from Canna indica, assembly GCA_034359265.1. NCBI lineage: Eukaryota > Viridiplantae > Streptophyta > Magnoliopsida > Zingiberales > Cannaceae > Canna > Canna indica. The sequence continues at coordinate 4,332,846 of CP136891.1, forward strand.
CATCGAAAAGAGATAAAAGGTCTTAAGTCAAGAATCAATAAATCATAATAATTTAGGTCAATAAAGTAACACTTATATTATCTCTCTTAAAATTATGTTGTCTACATGAGTGTGTTCCTTCTATACCCCACATGGAAAGAGGAAAGCCCCCCAAAATTCCAAATTGGCTAAGTAGATCAAAAGGGATAACTGATTCCTTTCTAAGTGGTACTCATCTACTTGGACTATGACTACTTTTTCATTTCCAGAGAAGGTACTATTGTCAATGTTAGTAATGTGTTACCCACAGCCCTCTCAACTCCTGTTTATTCTTCAAACAAGATAAAATGGAAAAAATAAATAAATAAATATTTATATAGATTGATATGGCAATGGACAACTATAAACAATGGCTGTATGGCAATGGGCGGAAAATGTTTGGTGAGTATTCATCCATAGTGACACTCGTTATGGATCGTCTGGTACTCCCCATTGAGGATTCTTTGGGGGGTCTAGGCTGATCTTATCTTGGCTGGGCTTCGGGAGTAGTAGGGTATGGGGCTGAGACTTCAACCATGAACAAAGGTAAGGTAATGAATTTCTCTGTAGAATGGCTTCAAGGACTAGCTGGCATTTTCTGGATGTAAAAAAACTAGAATTTTTTTTACATATAAACATATGTTGTTGCATTCACATTGCATGAAATTAAAGGTTTTTTGTGTGAGTTTAGCAATCATTAATACACTCAATAATATATAGAGTATAGACTCTTGCGGGCAAAAGTTAAAATACATTAGTAGTTATTTACAGGAAAGTGTTGTTGATCACTGAATGTTAGATCCTTGGTCTGTCTGATAATTTTGAAATCAGGAATTTTTTGATTTGTTTGTCCTATATTTTTCAGACAACAAATCAACATGTACAGCTCCACTTCCGTGCAATTAATTATTCAGCAGAAGTTTATTTGAATGGTCACAAAGAGATTCTTCCTAAAGGGATGTTCCGTAGACATTCAATTGATATTACAGATGTTCTTCATCCTAGTGGGGTAAATATGCTTGCTGTCCTAGTTCATCCTCCTGATCATCCTGGTAGAATACCTCCAGAGGGGGGTCAAGGTGGAGATCATGAGGTCTGTATAGTTTTCTTAGAGCTTTCACTTTTTTACCTCATATATTGGCACTGGCATACCTTTAAAATTTCGCAAATATCTCTCAGAATATCTTTTACCATTGCTCTTTTTCTTCCTAAATTTGTTGTAAACCTAACATGCTTTGTTATGATTAAGTAGTTGACAGAGTATTGTGTTCGCTTCACGTAATATATACCATGTAAAAATTAGTAAAAGATTACATATTTCTGTTTCTTTTGCTTCTGATCAGTGACAGACTGTTGAAGCTTAATCAAACAATTTATTGGATATACAAGAATTTTTTTTCATGGTATTGCATCATTTGCATGAGAAGAAGGAACCTATATATAGAAAAGATAAAGGAATCAATGCTTAAATCTGTGAAATGAGAAAATAATTAGGTTATGTTTGATGTTTGTTTCTGCCATCACATTTATTCTCTACCACCTTTGTTGTAATAGTAATATTTACCATCCATTGTGAATTAAGGGAGAAAAAAACATGAGCCATGTAACCTCTTTAGGCAATAGGGATAGACACTATCGTAGACAACTAAGTACCCGTTGGATTCAAAATTAAGACAAGTTATTTTGTTTTTATTTGTTTTTTGCAATGCCCTGTACCCACATGATTGAAAAAACACGAGCCATGATAACCTTATTTTTATTGTCAAAAGTACAGATTGACAAGTTCCAAAGTAAAAACACATTTGTTATTTTAATGGGCAATGATCTATAATATAAAAATAATAATTTCTATTTTTGTTTAGTTTAAATCTTATATCAATTCCACTATTTTCTTGCATAGGTTCTCTATCATTTCATTATGTCTGAACTTTCAACGATGTTAATTTATCACATAAAAAATGAAAATACTTGATTAGAAGACAAGAAATTAAGGCAACAAAAGTTAACAAAATCAGTGAGATACGACACAACAAATAGTCAATATGTTAAATTTTGGTTTGAATCTTAAGGCATGATACCCTTTTTAGAAAAAAGGATACACATTCCATTTCATTTTATGAGCAAACATGTTTGCTCAGCCTCTAAATTAAATTAGTTGACCTGGCCTAGATTGCATCTTTTAGTTGGTTTTTACATTAATATTTTTGCATCTTGAAAAAAAGATCTCTGCATGATGTTAAATCTAAGATATGGAATAATTCATCCGTGGAGTAAATTAGGAAACATATGCTAGCTATTAATATTTTCCTGAATGGTAAGTTCAACCAATATGTTCTTGTTTGCAGTTATCACAGACTCACAGTGTTGTTTCTGAATTCACTCGAACCCTGCCCTTTAATTAGATGGACAGAATAGTAGCATAATGCACATTGTAAATTAGAATGATATATGTTCCAACATTTCCTGAGAATACTTATGATTATGCAAGATATGAATTTTAAAAAATTATACAATTGCCTATGCTGAAAACTATTGGTTGCAATCAGATAGGAAAAGACGTTGCTGCTCAATATGTTGAAGGTTGGGATTGGATGACCCCAATAAGGTAAACTATTAACTCTTACTATTATTTTAATTCCTGTTCACTTTCTATCTTGTCCATCTCCATATTTTGTAATCTTTGTGGCCTTTCTATGATTTATACATGGCTGTTACTGATTGATAATAGAACTTACTTTAATGAAGATAGCGCCGTTCCCACTTATATATGCTACACAATTTTAGTAAATTGTTAGCACAAGTTTAAGAATATGAATGAGACAGGGATCATCAGCAAGCTGTCAGGCATAGAAATGAGATATCACTTTTAAGAATACATGTGTTTCTGGTTTCTGTGAGTCTCTTAGTATAATTTTTATCCTCGCAATATAAGGGTTGAATCTAGGAATTGTCTTGAAAGTGGAAACTAGTCAACAACAGCGTGAGCTTTGTATTTTGTTAAGGGATTCTTATAGAGTTTGTTTTACTTGTTTTGCCCATCTTTTCACCTAATATTCAATAACTTCTATGAAGTGGCTGTAGCTAATATGAATTAAAATGCTCAAGCCTGCCCAAGATATTAGTATGAGACACAATGCTTGTTTGGACATGCGAGATATTTCCAATCACGATCTATTAGACCTTTGTAATTACTAAACTATGCATTGTCTCATTTGTGGCCAATTTCAAAATATTACCAAATTGTATCCCAAACTTTCACATTTGTCTCAATTACATCCTCCCGTCAACTCTCCGTCAGCAGCACCGTTAAGGCGATGACACGGCGTTTTGACGTGGATTAAAATAATATTTTTTTATTTAAAAAATCATGTCAATTTTTATTAAATATAAAATATTATTTTATATTTTATATTAAAAAATCTTTCCATGTTCATCCCAACGTGGCTCCGAGTGATTCTTTAATATAAAATAAAAAATATTATTTAATATTATTTAATATAAATTAAAGTGATTTTTTATATTTTTTTTAAATAAAAAATATTATTTTAATCCACGTCAGAGTGCCACGACATCGCCTTAACGGTGCTGGTGACGGAGAGTTGACGGGAGGATGTAATTGAGACAAATGTCAAAGTTCGGAATACAATTTGATAATATTTTAAAATTGGCCACAAATGAGACAAAGTCCAAAGTTCAGGATATATTTAGGTAATTACCCTTTCTATTTGGGACTTGAGTAGCTTACTTGTTCAACACTTTTATGATCCTACAACAAGGTGTCTAGTACTACCGGTACCGTACCGACACACGGTACGATATGGTACCAAAAAGGAGTACTAGTAAAAAAAAATTATTTTTTAAGCCGGAAAACATAGTTTTGAACTCAAATATTGTTAAATTTCACTTTGATCTTCAAATTTGAAGTTTAAAATAGAGTTTAAAGCTATACAGCACCAAAGCATCCATAAAATTCTTAACTTAAGTAGTCAAATACATCGAGATATGGGCATACCGAACGGTACCGCCCGGTATCGGGTCTGTACCATCCGGTATGGGCGGTACAGACTCAATACCGGGCAAACCACCTAGTATGTATTAGTGCACTTGGTATCGGGTGTACCGTATAACGATTTTTCTAAAAAACAGTACGTACCGCCCAGTGTTATTAAAAGGCGCTCGGGCGCTCGCCTAGGCGCCCAAGCGAGGCGACGCGAGGCCCGAGCGCCTTAATTGTGGTTGAGGCGGGTGACTTCAATGAAGCGTCGCCCGAGGCGGCGCCTAACACTACATGTTGTATTAAAACACAGCATACAGTGTTATTTATTACACTGCATGCGCATGCAGTGTATTTACTACTCTACATGCGCATGCAGTGTATGAATAACCTTGAATAACATGCGCATGCAGTGTATTTACTACTCTGCATGCTCATGCAATGTATGAATAACCTTGAATAACATGCGCATGCATGTATTTATGACTAACACTGCATTCGGTATTAATAACACCGCATGGATCATGCACTGGTAATAATAACATTGCACATAATGATGTATTTATACTTAAATATGATATATATACACTTTTATATATATATATATATACACACACACACACATATATATATATATCATCTACTTTAATGATATTAATTACATAAACTGAATATAATATATATACTTAAATATGATATAATATATACTTAAATATAATATAATATAATTAAATATTATATAAAATGGATATAATTGGTTTATCATTGAATAATATATAATATTATATATACTTTAATATAAGCGCCTCGCTTCGCTCGGGCGAGCGCCTAGCGCCTCAAGCAATAAAGGACCTTGGCGCCTTGAGGCGCCTAACGCCTCATGATAACACTGGTACCGCCTGTACCGGGCTGTACGATACGAAATTTCAAACCATGTCCTCCAGTGCTCCATGCTAGGAGATCTTGAAGGGATTAACAAACATTGGATATAAAATTTGTTACATTAGTCAAGTTGCTCAAATGATGTCTAATACGTAATATACATATTTATGCAAGTACTTCTATTTAAATCTACCATGCAGATTTACTATGATGTTTTTCATTTCTGTATGTGGATTAAGGTGCAGTAACCATATTTTGATCTAATATGTTTATGGCTCATGTTATCTAGGAGTCAAGATGATAAATATGGTTTGACAATGATTTGGGCTATTTGTTAGAACAATATCCTAAAAAATCCTGAGTATTGTAGTTACTTATTCCACTGGGTTTTGCTTTATCAAAAGTGCTACACGAAGTGGTATTCAGATATATTAACCATTATGTTGTCATTGGTCAGAATGGCAAGTACTAGTTCATAACCACATATGGTTAGTGTAGGCTAACCTGACCTAGAATGTAGGCCAGTCCGTAGGCTAATTTGACCTGAGTAATGGCAATTTGTGGGGCTGAAGGAGAGCTGGTTGCAGTCTGAATGATTGACCTTGGCCCTATGGTTTATACTTGTTTGGATTCGTTTGGAACATCACGTGGTAAATCACAACAAAATATAAAACTTCAAAACCAAAACCTAGGCCACAAGGATCTCTTGTGTGAGTTTGATTCAAAAAACAAGACTTTTATGACTATACAATATGATTCTGACCTTAAGGATCAAAGTTATAAACCATGTAAGTTTAATGCCAATAAACCAAGAGGATAGAAGAAGAACAAAATGATTCCTCGTCATCTTGAGGAATGGCTGATGGCTGAAGGGAGAGGCAACTCAAAGAACAACAGCTCAAAGAGGCAGCAGCTGAAGGAAATGGTGACAGCTCCTTATAAATTTATGAATTATGATCACATTTCTTGTTTTGTAGTTTCTGAAGTATTATATCCTAATGGGACTATTATCTCGTTACATTATATGGAAAATTACTATTATAAGATACACATATATAGTTTGTAGCATGGTTTAAAATACCGGTACCGATCTCGATCAGTGAGCGGTACCGGTATGTAGCGACACACGGTACGGGCCGGTACGAAAAAAGTATACCGGCCAATTTTTTTTTTTTTGTTTTTTTCTTTGCTATTAAAAATAACTCCAATAACACATAATTGATCAAGAAATACTTAAATTTAAGATTCAAATGTCAAATACATGAATACAATATTTTAAATCCGGCCCCAAATGGCTATATGCACTGTAGCAACGGCTCTTTTTAAGAGCCGTTATGTTATACCGGGCAATACCGCCCGGTATGACATCAAATACCGCCCGGTATGGGCGGTATTTGATAAATACCGCTCATACCGGGCGGTATTTACCGAGATACCCGGTATCGCCCAATACCGGGTATCTCGTATACCGGTTTTTCAAAAAAACTGGTAAATACCGGCCGTACCTGGCGGTACGGTACGGTATTTGAAACCATGGTTTGTAGTACAATAGTTTGATTTTCTGACAATATCTTTCACATTTATAAGATCACTGGATGAACTACTTTAATGGCAAAATCTATGTAAAACAGTTAATATTTTTGCTCAAATAAAGGAAACTTGTGTCTCACTTTAAAGTAATTAGATTTTTCTTTTATTAAACAATTAATATTTTTCACAAATAATATATATTAGATGCATGCTTTTTTGTTATTACACAAATTGTTATGGAAGGGCGATTTACTTGAAAACCATCTATTTTATAGATTTTTTAGCAGTGAAAATTATGAAGAACTATCTATGTGATAAGATAAAAAGACTATGAGCCATGCTTGTTGCATATATTGAGAAAAGAAATTTAAAATTTTAAAATACTCGAACATATGAAGATCGATTATTGTTAAAAGGTTTAAATATATAGAAATTTTATCTTGTATGGCTATGTTAATGGGATGTTATTTTATTTTCAGTACAACATCTCTGTATATTTATTTTTTGTCCTCACTTGTAAAAATTCCGGTTCCATTTTCTAGCCACTTGCCATTTTCCATACTAATTTATGAACTTGGGGTCTGCACCTGAGAAGGTGAATACCTGAGGTTTTCATGTGCTTTTAGTTGTAAATATGGAGGTAAAAACGGTACGAATATGGATCATCAGCAGTATTTCATGTGTCTGTTTAACCCTTTTTTATTGTTCCACTCTGAAAAAGAAAGTGTTCATTCTTTTTCTCGTAGATCATTGTCTATATATTTGAATTCGTGGTCCTCTTTTTCTTAATCTACTTTTCTGTGCAGAGATAGGAATACTGGGATTTGGGATGAAGTATCAATTCAAGTTACTGGGGTGAGCTTCTATTTCTTCAAAAATCACCATCCTTCCTTTAAATTGCTATCTTGATAGATAACACATAATTTTATTTGTTTGACTGTATATGTATTGCAAAAGTTCTTCTGGATTTTGTTTTACTCTTATATTTCCTGTCATATATTGCAGTTTCTTTTTTTGGTGTTTAATGTAGGTGGCATCATGAATAGGTTGGGCTGGTCAAATCGTAGCTCTTTTAGCTGTTGTGTAATGAGGATAAATAGATCCCTTCATTATGCTATTATTTCACATTAGTAGATTTCTAGATTTTTTTATATATTTTTAAAAATTAAATTTTGTTAAATTTGATTGGATTGGATGTCCAACTTTCCCCAAAGCTTAAGTTGTTAGAAAAGAGACCAATCTATGCATTTATATTCTTAACAATTTTAATTCAACATGACTATTTCTGATAGATGTTTGGCTCCTACTACAGTTTTATGATGCAATTTTCTTTCCCTTTGATGCAGCCCGTCAAGATAGCTGATCCACACTTAGTTTCTTCATTCTTTGATGACTTTACAAGGGCATATCTGCATACCACTGTTGAACTAGAAAACAAAAGTTCATGGCTTGCAGAGTGTTCATTGTCTCTCCAGGTCACAACTGAACTAGAGGGAAACATCTCCCTGGTTGAGCATCTCCAATCTCATGAATTGTCAATTCCACCTGAAACACTTATACAGTTCACTCTGCCTCCTGTGGGTATTATTTCTTTTTTCTTTTTTTCTTTTTATTTTCTTGTGAATCCATGGTTTAGTTAGTATGTAATTCGTAGTTGTATACTGTATGTAATTCTCAATTGTAATCAAAGATATTTATTGCTTATATTTAGTGTTTTATTCAGTAGTATCACATTCAAAATTACTTGGCAGCATGATACTTCTTCACTTGTGTAAAGGTTTTAACCATATAATTCATGTTATGCTTTATGCACAATGTTTGATGATCCATCCCATTTGTTCTAGAGGCAAACCATCTGAGCAACATAACCAATGGGATCAAATTGCTTTAGTAGGTGGCTTGCTTTGGATAAATTTAGAGATAAAAATTGTCCATGAAGATGAAAAATTCAAGAAAAAAATTGACATATTTGACAAGAGTTCTTTATGCATAATATCTTACACAGCTCATATAGATACTAGAAGAAAATATGAAGCATCTATATTCATAATTAGCACTAAAATACGCTGATTTTTGAGTGTTATCACAATGTGCATAGTCATTTTTCAATATTGTGTGATTGACTGATTAGTGATGTGCCAGCTGTTCTTCTATAAACCTAACCTGTGGTGGCCAAATGGCATGGGAAAGCAGTCACTATATCATGTTGAGATAACTGTTGATGTAAAGGGATTTGGTGAATCTGATTCATGGAGTCATCGCTTTGGCTTCCGCAAAATTGAAAGCACTACAGATGATGCTACTGGTGGCAGGTACATGAATCAATTTGAAAATCTTACTCAATGTTAACAATCTACAACTTCCAACACTGTATAAACTATATATCATATTGAACTTGTAAACTGTCACAGATTGTTCAAGGTCAACGGAGAACCAATTTTCATCCGTGGAGGAAACTGGATATTGTCTGATGGTCTATTGCGACTTTCTAAGAAGAGATACATGACTGATATAAAGTTCCATGCGGATATGAACTTTAACATGATACGTTGCTGGGGTGGTGGAATAGCTGAGAGACCAGAATTCTATGAATGCTGTGATATCTATGGTTTACTGGTAACTCCTCATTTTTCATATTTCCTGGCCTTGATTGATCTAAAAAAATTATCAGCTATGTCATTTATCCATCTAATTATGTCAGACTAGAAATATAGTCTGCTTATATTTGGCAGGATAAAGGATTAAAACCTTGATCCAATTACCAATACTGCGCCTCAAGTAGATTTGTGCAGCAGTACTACATTCTATTATGAATTGGTAGTGTTATAGTTCAGTTCAAGATGTTCCAATCAGACTGTCTGGTATCTATATTAGACTAGTTCTTTCCTTGTTTTGATGCACACTCAATCCTAATTTCATATTTTGTATGTTTCTTCATGGTTGATTATTAATCATGTCACAAGTGAAAAAGCTTTTTACAGTGCTACAATTTACACCAGTACAGTCATATCAGATTGTGATTGAGTTGATATTTACAAGTGAACAAAATATGGTTTGAATTTTTAACATATGACCAAAACGGGAACTTGTTCCGAATTGCCCAAAGTAGGAACTTGCATATTTTTCTACCAAAACTGCAACCAACTTTTTCAATCTAGCTTAAATACTTTCGTATGTTGTTCTAATGAAACAAAACGGAATATATTCTATTTTGGTGAAACAACAAATTGAACACCAAAAAAATTCTACTTCGTATGTTGTTTTAATAAAACCTTCCTCTTCCTCCTCATCCTTCTTCGAGCAACCTGATCTGAAACAAAACCGCACACCCTTTAACATTTTCCTCTCCTCTCCTTTCCCCCCTCTCCAAAACCCTAGCCTCCATGGATTTCCAACACCACACTTAGGATCTTGCCAGGAGGAGAAAAGGGATGGGTGATGTTTTGGTGGTTCGAAGGGTACTTAAGAATGAAGGAAGCGATAGAGGAAAAGTTGTACAGGTCAAGGTCGATTGATTTGATTTAGCAAGGATTTCTTGTTTTTAATTAAAAATTCTGGTAAGAGTATAACTCAAGACCTTCTACTTTATATTGATGATATGTTAAATTTGATTGAGTGACAAATTTTCTCAAAAGCTTAAGTTGTTAGGAAATGGCTCAATCTATTCATTTTTATTCTTATATAACTTATAGCATGAAATGAAGCATTGACTGAGCAATTTAGCTCATCAAAAATTTTTTATTCAGTACTCTGCGATATGATAACTTTACCAATCTCAGTTGCAACAAACTTTCTCTAAACTCTAGTTGATAGATAAACCAACTAATTGTTTTTAAATATTAGCTCTCTCATTTTTTATAGCCTAATTTTCTTTTAAAGTTCAAATCTTACCTTTTGCCTCTCCTAGTTGTCTTTTTCAGCTCTAGAACAAATAACCATTACATGTTTTACCTCTGTTATAGTCAAATTTTAACAGTAACTGTATAGTTTATATCATTTGTTTTTGGTATCAGTACTAAAATTTTGTTCTCTTATTTACCATGGCAATTGCTTACCTACAGGTTTGGCAAGAATTTTGGATAACAGGAGATTGTGATGGGCGAGGTGTACCAATATCAAATCCTAATGGACCTTTGGACCACGACCTTTTTCTGCTATGTGCGAGGGACACTGTCAAACTCCTCAGGAACCATGCTAGTCTTGCTCTTTGGGTTGGTGGCAATGAACAAGTTCCTCCAGAAGATATTAACACAGCTTTAAAAAATGACCTGAAGCTCCATCCGTTGTTTGGTACATTAGCAGAAGCTTTGTCCAGTGATCCGAGGGACCCAAGTTTGTATCTTGATGGGACTCGTGTTTATGTACAAGGATCAATGTGGGATGGTTTTGCCAATGGAAAGGGTGATTTTACTGATGGGCCTTATGAAATCCAGAACCCTGAAGATTTCTTTAAGGATAATTTCTACCAATATGGATTCAATCCAGAGGTTGGCTCTGTTGGGATGCCTGTTGCAGCGACAATCAGAGCGACAATGCCACCAGAAGGATGGATAATACCACTATTCAACAAGCAATCTGATGGGTATATAGAAGAAATTCCAAACCCTCTGTGGGAATATCACAAGTATATTCCATACTCGAAGCCAGGAAAAGTCCATGATCAGATCCTACTTTATGGGCATCCAAAAAACTTGGATGATTTCTGCGAGAAGGTAAAGCCAATTAACTGGAATTTTTTGACCTTGGGATCTGTTCAAATATAAAATATTCTTTCCAGCAATGTCCATGTTCTGTTTGTTTCAGGCACAACTTGTCAACTACGTCCAATATAGAGCTCTACTGGAAGGTTGGACTTCTCGCATGTGGACCAAGTACACAGGTGTCCTAATTTGGAAGAATCAAAATCCTTGGACAGGCCTACGAGGTCAATTCTATGATCATCTTCATGATCAAACTGCAGGCTTCTTCGGCTGTCGTTGTGCTGCTGAGCCGATTCATGTCCAGCTCAATCTAGCTAATTACTGCATAGAGGTACCACCTTAGATTGCCATGTGCATGATCCATATCATTAACTTGTATCTCTTGAGTTTTTATGAAGCAAACTACGTGTTCTAGGTCGTGAATACTACTTCAGCTGGACTTTCAGATGTGGCAGTAGAAATTTCAGTTTGGGATCTGGAGGGAGTATGTTCATTCTACAAGGTCACAGAGAAAATCTTGGTACCGCCAAAGAATGTAGTGGAAGTTGTCAAAATAAAGTATCCAAATTCAAAGAATGCACAACCAGTTTTCTTTCTTCTTCTTAAGCTCTTCAAAGTATCAGATTTTGCCATATTATCTAGGAACTTTTATTGGTTACATCTGCCTGGGAAAGACTATACATTGTTGGAGCAATATCGGAACAAGAGAGTGCCACTAAAGATTACATCGGAAGTTCTTATATCAGGTGCATCCTACAAATTAAACATGCAAGTGCAGAACGTGTCAAAAAGCTCAAGAAGTCTAGTACAAAATAAAATGGATGATAAAGAGGATGGTAGTAAGAGTTGCATACCAATGAAGGATATCATCTCAGAAGAAAAGGAAAGCGGCATCCTGAGAAGAATTTCCAGAGGCCTGGGCTTCTTAAGGTCGTCAGTAGATTCCTCCACTATGGTTGAGATAAATGGAGAGGACTCAGGAGTTGCCTTTTTCCTTCATTTTTCTGTTCATGCTGCAAAAATAGGTAAAGGGAACTATCAAGACAAGAGAATCCTTCCAGTGCATTATTCTGACAACTACTTCTCGCTCGCTCCTGGTGAAACAACGAACATCTCGATCAACTTTGAGGTTCCTTCAGGTGTTACACCACGAGTCACGCTTCAGGGCTGGAACTATCACGAAGACAAGATTGTCTTTTGATCTACATATTCTCAATTTTCGCTGTGATGTGTAGTGCACACTTGAATCCTCCAATTAACAATTGAATAATAAGTCCAGGTTTCAGATTTTTAGACGTGAAGTATGTTTATGTTAAAATGGTTTTTTGAGGAAGATTTATGTTAAGAATGGTTACTGACTCTTCTCATAATCGGAGCACCAATCTAACAATGCTTTTTCGAGAAAAAAATAAGGGCAAAAAGTGCAAGTAGAAAATATATTTCTTATGAGCTGGAGAGGGGAAATATCTGTAAGCAATAGCGGGAGCATGCAAATGACACGGTTATAAAACTTATCATTTGACATTTGTATAATCATAAAACTCAATTCACCTAAAGAAAAAATGAAGATAATATACCATTTTTATCTAAAATGGTTTTAACAATTTGCATAATTTTTTCCTTAAAAAACACAATTTGCACAATTTTTTCCAACTAGGGATATTGGGGCATCAGTTGTCCCTCGGCTACGGTCAATCCCTCTCCATATTCCTCCTATAGGAAGCTAAAGGATTTCTATTCAAATCTGAGTCATCAGCTCCAACAAAATTACCCTGTGACAAAATTTCATAACATAGAATTGCAACTTGCTGACTCAGCTCGAAACCTAATGCACAGATTCAGTAAGCCACGGTTTGGATATAGGAATGAATAATACATACCCCTAAAAAATTGCAAAATGGTTGTCATAAGATTACGAGTAACAAAAATCACTATTGCTATCATTGTACAAATAACATCTGCTATGCGAAGTCTGATGGTACATAGATTAGCCAGCTGATGGTTGAATAGTAGTGCTGTTCCAAGAAGGCCTCCGCTTGAGAAGATCATCCAAAGCCTTTTTTAGTCCACGCAATAGCTGCAGGAGATCTTCTTTCCAGGACCATGTTGGGTCATTAAGGGCACGAACTGAATTAAGACAGACAAGAAGTGTCCCTCCTTCATGAAGAAGTACCTGCATTAAGACATAGGACAAATGAGTTGAATGAATTATAAACAACAAGTCTTGCATGCAGCAATAATTAGATGTAGTATCCATCAAATACATCTCTCTTCTGCCATAGAAGCAATAATGAATGTGAAGAAAATGTCTATGGTCCTGATGTTAATTTCTAGTATGTTAACCCAAGTTAGATCTAGGAAAGCACAAACAAGTGAACAAGCACAAGCTAACAGCATTTTGGGAGTTTTTTTATCAAACCTAGTTTGGAAATTTTCAATCAAGGGAGAGGAATGGAGGATTAGGAAGTGATGGGAGAGGGATGGTAGGGGAGGGGGAACTAGTTCTCTTGTTTCGGAATTGAAATATTATGTTACATAACTAAACAATAACTAATCCTCCTAGTCCCTCCAATTTGGAGGATTTACAAATTATATAAGTGGGAGAAGATGGAGGGTATAGATTTCCTCTCCTCTCATTTAATAAAACTCCCAAACAAGAGGTTACTTTTCCCTTTCCCTTCCATTCATAATCATTCATCTCTTTTCATAATCCTTTATAACTCTCCATGCTAACATGCCGGGCTAGTTTGAATGTTTTTAATCAAGGGAGAGAAAGGGAAGAGATAGGAGAGAATGGGAGAGGGATGATAGGGGAGGAAAACTAAAGAGATGTTATATTTTTTTATGTGGACCATCTTACCCTTCTAATTAGTTAGTTACTTCTAACATTGAAGGGGTAAGATTGTGAAACCTTATATTATGTAACTACACAGTAACTAACCCCTCCTAATTTTTTCAATTTGGAGGATTTGCAAATTATGCAGATGAGAGGAGATGGAGAAATATAGATTTCCTCTCCTCTCCTTTAACGAAAACTCCAAATAAAAAACTGCTTTCTCTTTTCCCTCCTTTCATAACCCTCCATCAAAACACACCATAAGAGAGAGAGGGAGAGGAGGAATAGAGAGGGATGCTAAGGGAGGGAAAGTGTTTCTCATGTTTGGGAGTGTTATCAATGAAGGGAAAGATTATATTTCTCTTTATATTGACCATGTTACACTTCTAACTAATTAGTTAAATTTAGTACTAAAAGAGGAAAATTATGAAATGCTATGTTACCTAACTAAATAATAACTAACCCCTCCTAATTCCTCCAATTTGGAGGAATTGCAAATTATGTAGCGGAAAAGATGGTGGGATATGGATTTCCTTTCCGTTCCTCTAATGAAAACTCCCTATTCCTAAACAAGTAATCCCTTTCCTCTTCCCTCCTTTCATAACCATCCATCCAAACACACTCTAATGGACAGCACAAAAAAGGATTTGAAACATGAATAAATTACTCAAAAATCAATTACAACATTGCATCCCAACAGTTTTTCCCAAACCTAAGTTTAAAAGAATAATTCAACAGGAAGAGTAGGTACTAGTACGAATTAGAAACTAATTGTAAGTAGCGTAGCAGGATAGAGTCTTCATCAACTATCTATCCTCCATGCAATATTGCAATGACTTGAAATAACATGTGGCAATTATTACCCATATTAGCAGTGGCAATGGGCCGTGCCCGGCCCAGGCCCGGGCCCGGAGTTTCAAAAGTGAACCCCAGCCCAGCCCAGCCCAGCCCTCGGCCCACCCTTTCGGGCTCGGGTCGGGCCGGCTCGGCGCCAAGCTTAGCCTAGCGCTGGCAGTTCTAGTGTAGGCCTTTGGTCGTGCCATGCCGCCCGTGCTAAGCACGACACACATGGCCCACGAGCCCCAAGGGACAAGCCCAGCCCGTCCCTTGGGCATGGGCGTCTCGTGCCTGGCCCCGGCTCGAAATTTTTCGGGCCGGGTCCGAACCGCCCATGGGCAGGCCTAGCCCATTGCCACCTCTAGTCTAGATGCTTTTGTCAAGATTTTTTTTATAAAAATGACTTACCAGAAAGGAGTTGAATGTATATTAAAACATGGTGAATGATATAAGAACAATAGAGAAAAGGAATACCATTTATCTAACTCATAATTTATTAACTGTTAGAGATAAAAGATTTGGTAACTACTTAATGAAAAATGCTTAGAGTTTATACAAATAATAAAACTTTAGATATATCTATCAAGATGTTAGCATGCAAAGGCATTGAAATAAACTATGATTTTGTTTTTCCTGGATGCATTACGAAAAAAAAGTGAGAAGAAAAAAAGTATTAGCATACTTCAATACAATGTCAAATAGTCAACATAATGAAACACAGAATATCCTCTGAAAGCATGAATCAGCAATGCTGTTGGTTAGAAAGGTGAGGAAAATAATAGAGAAAAACACCAAGTAGTTGCGATTATGAAGAATTAAGGGGTAACGGTGGTATAGCACCATAGTTGAAATTGGTATTTGACCAATTTTTGAGTTCTTGCTCCAAACAAAATCTCCATTTGTAATTCTTCCTTTTGACAAAAAAATAGCAAGGAGTAAGGACTCGTTTAAGACCTAAACTTCCCAGTCCTATTTCCCTTTTAATCCTCTTTGAATCTCTATTTTCTATACAGATATTGATAGGGCCTGGTTCAGAGTGTTCTACGTATAATGGAATTTCTCTCATCATATTATGTTGCGTAGGAAGCCTTGCAATCATATTAGGCAATTTAGAACTAGAAATGAACTTAGATTAACCAAGACAAAACCATTGACTATCAAAGTTTAAATGTCAGTGTTATCCATACTGAATGATGCAAAATTTAATATTTATACTCATTTTGTTTATATGAAAGCATTTACCATCTAGTGAACCAGTACCATATTAGCCCAAGCCTAGATTAGTATGGACACAGAAATCTTGTTGGCTATAACCAGATCTCCTTAGGTTCAAACTTGCAAATGCAGTTAGATTATACTGAGTCAGCTATACATGGTTCTTGTACATGAAGCATATATCTGCACTTTTTTCAGCAAAAAATAGGAAATGTCCAGATGGAGAAGCAACTACTACTTTCATACCTATCTGTAATCGTGGTTTTATTGAGATTAAAGGAGGAAAACAAGCATATACGCATCCATAAAAATCGTTGTAATTAAATAGGGTATAATTCTATAAACAGATGAAAAACTGGAAGGAAAGTATCATATAATATCTATTCATAACTATGAAAGACATTTGAGATCGTAATCTAACCCATAGCTAAGGATTTGAACGAGCATAAAAATAATAATAAATGTTGATTTATAAGGATTTAACATGTCTAGAAAAATGAATCATGTGTTAGGAACATGAACTTCAATTGCAGTAATAGCACCAATCAGAATATGCAAGTAATACAACATTTGCACAAGAAACTGACCGTCAACCAAAGAGGAAGATAGCCCAATACTGAAGGAAGAGATGCGAAAATAATGCATGATAAAGCAAGTGCAACACTTTGCTTCACCTGCAAGTAAAAATTTGATTTTAGTTTAGTGGTCAATTAATACAGGCAATAAACAACTTGGCCAATGATGAATGAAGGTCAAAGATAGTACCAAATAAGTTGTTTGGCGAGCTTTGGCTATGCAAAATGGAACATTAGAAATGTTATCATGCAGTAATAGCACATCTGCAACAGCAGTTGCTGTTGCACTTGCACGTTGTGCTAGCACGATACCCACAGTAGCAGCAGCTAGGGCAGGTGCATCATTAATACCATCTCCTACCATTATCAGACCTCCACCTGCACTCAATAAGCATAAGATATTACAACTAAAAGCATGCAAGCAAGCAAGTTCCTACTCCCCTATGTAAATATGATCCAACTGAAAGAGACAAACCATGAAGTGGAAGCACACAAGTAAAATCGAGACAAACACAGGACAACAAAGAAAAATGATGACCACCTTACTACTTCAAAATCAAATTATCATCAAATAACACCTGTTCCTTAGGAAGGAAAAGAATAAATCTTGTTAAAAGAGTGAATGATTTGGAAGAATAACTATAATTCTTTGAAGCATCAACCATCAAGTATGGCCTAGATTTCCAGGACTATTGTTTTGATATTTTGCCAAAGGTTAAAGTTAAAATAGAAATTCAGAAAAACTAGGAAAACAATTTATGCAATTTCAGAAAGAAAAAAAAGAATGTACAACCTCTTAGTTCCTGCATCCTTTCATTGTCCAATGTTGATTTTCAGTGCAAAAAAGACTTATTCACTCTGTATAGCAAATGTCAAGGCCATCAGGTTTTGGAAAGTGAAACATGTGTTTTCATTTAAACTACCAATATTAGATAGCTTCTTTCCAAAACCAAACTACTGTGAACAGAACTTTTCACTGTTTGCCAATATTAGATAGCTTCTTTCCAACCAAACTATTTATGAACAGATCTTTTCTCAGGTTTGAAAGGTGCAACATGTGCATTCCTATTTAAACTTTCAATATTAGATAGCTTCTTTCCAACCAAACTATTATAAACAGACCTTTTCACTGTTTGTCGATGTACTGGTTCAAGAACATAGGGTATGAAGAGTAGATGCTGATAAGACACTCCAGAGAATCTTAATGGAGCTGCAAAGGCTTATTTTCTTTCCTTTTCTTTTCTTCTTTTTTTTTCAGAAAAGGGATGTTGTTTTGATATCTTATCCATTTTTTACCAAATGAAAAAAACTACTCTGTAGAGACTGAAAGAATCATATCAGTGATAACATGATTTATAAAATTCTTCCTATAAAAATTAAAATACTAAGTCAAATTCAATGCCCTAGGGATATAGAAAAATAAGGTTGAAAACGAAGTTTACTTGCCTCTATCTCTAGCAGTAGTTTTCACTCGATTGAGCTTTTCTTCAGGCTTCAAGCAGTAATAAACTTCATTAATGCCCACAATTTTAGCAACTCTTGATGCACTCAACTCATGGTCACCCGTCAACATCATTATGCGAAGCTTTGCTTTATCTTTTAGGGTGAATATGACTTCTGCAACACCAGGTCGTGGCTCATCTTCAAAATGGAAGAGCGTCACCTAGCGGGAATTTTCTCTTAAGCATTATTGCACAAAGATAAAATCCAAATACATACTACATAAGCTACAACAATATGTTTGAAAAATGGTATCTATATTAATAATAATCACAGCACTTTCAAAGTTGTTGAAATTTTGGTTCTTCCAAATCTATAATAAGCATGGCAATTCCATATGTATATTCTTCTATTCTTGGTATCGGTAACCACATTGATCTTTGGTCACACCCAAATGGTTTGGAAAGCAGCAGAAAGCTGCAAGTTGCAGCAACAGAAGAAGAAAGAAGAATCCAAAAAACAAAAGAACAAGGATTTTTGAGAAAAAAAAGGCAGCACAGTATATATTTTCCTCTTTCTCACACAAACAGGACCAAAAGTCTAGAATCAGCTTTTATAACTATTTTGACAAGAATCACTATGAGACCCGTACTTACCAAACCTATACTACTAATATGTGCTGGTATTGCAAACCATGCTGCAGACTTCTACTTGCCTTTATATGTATGCCTACTATCCTACAACTGTTAAAGTGGTCACGAGAGCACAAATTTGAAACAAGAAAAATTACCATTGAAATTTGTTTGCTTGTTCTCATTAAGTTCCTAAGTTCTACTAGAGATCTTACTTTTCCCACTAGTTATAGTCTTGCACAGTAGAAGACAAGCCATACTGAGTAATAAGATAAATATATAGGCAACAAAGAGAAACAGATATGCAACAGTACTTAGGTTGTTCAACAAAGACTATTTGACTTGATTCCCATAACATGGTAATAGATTTTACATAAAGTGGGTGCTTGCTATATAACCTTTTAATTTTGATCTATGGGAAAAGAAGGAAAAGTTTAATAACTTATGTCTTACACAAGGGTAAGGTTGCATACACTGACCCTCCCACAAGCAATGACAGGAGCCTTGTGCAGTTGCATGTTGGGAACACCCCTTTTTAGAGGTGCAACTAACAAACCCACCAAGTAGGTGGGTTTTCCAGGAATCTCACAATAAGGGAATTCTAATGTAATATAATTTACCATTTGAGAATTCTAACCGTATGGGAATTTGTTGATTTTTTCCCAATACTTTCCTACTTTTGTTTCAAATAAGGATTTTGAAAGAAGTTTGGAGTTCCTAATCTTATGAAAGTTTATCCAGAGTTTATTTTTGCTAGAAGTTACTTTCCTAGTTTTAAAATTTGAGTCTTAAATGAATTTCATAAGATATAGGAGGAAAAGTAGAATTGTCAATCTGAGTATTGCATAACAAAGCCTACAGACTGAACCTGACCAGGCATGTTAGGAGCCAAAATTTATATTATATTTCATCTATTTTATATTTACTTACCTAGTAAATTTTAGTATTACTTTATAACATAGCAACAATTCATGAATAACTTACCTTCTTATTGATGGAAAGAGCAGCTTGGACGAAATCACTTCCATAAGCAGATGTCCTTACTGCTTCTTTTATCTTTTTGGATTCATCGGTAGAATTACACAAGGAGGCAATGTATTCAATAGAGCCGAGTGAAGCTTTTGAAAGATCTTGCTCCATTCCTGACTATAACAAACAATAAACAGAAATTGTGAGAACAGAAACTAGAACCAGAAACGCACAAACTGAAGATAAAATTTCCCATTTCATCCAAACAATATTATTTGTTTCTTACAACTTCTTTCTTATCTATTACTTGTATGTAAAATGCAAGAAGTTGAATATTACTACATGTTTTGAATATTATGCTTCCTTGAATATTTTTGGACTCCTGCAACACAACTGTTATGCTCCTGAGGTTGAGACATGAAAATATCATCAAGAACATTGAACAATTATATACTGTACAACAGGTACATGCCAAACTATATTTTTGTCAAAAAGTTAACAAACTACGGATTCCCAAATATTCCTATCAAGCTCCAAAATATGTTCTAAGAAGACCCTCCAGTATGTAATAGAAGTAGAAGATGATGCAATATTTGTTTATACAAAGAGAAATTACAAGTTAAATTGACCTTTGATTCAGATTGCATACCTTTATTCCGGTAAGAGTTGCAAAAAGTCCTCTTCCAGGTAGACACTCAAAGCTATGAATGAAAATGTCTGGCAGTTCTTTTCCAAGACTATGATCAACAAGAGCTCTGCAAAGTCATCAAGGTTTATGTCGAAAGTAGACATTTCATTTTCATAGATAGAAATATTGTTTCATTGCATTTAGCATCTAAGAACACTTGAAATTACACTACTAATTCTTGTTTTAAAAAAATTATACTACTAATTCACTCCAAATAAAAGAACAAATTCAACAGATATTTTAAGAAAAGAATAATTGAAATGAAACCAAATACTAATTTAAAGAACAACTTAATAAAGACAAAACAACACAAACTAAAAATAAAGACAATTATAAATGACTCCCTTTGATATCTTATATAATCTAAAAGTGATTTTCTTTACATAAATCCATGTGATGGAAGATGTGTCAGACTACATGTTCATAAAATGTGTATAATAAGGAATGCACTCCAGAACAATTTTAAAAGTCAAATTTTAGTCAGTAGGAATTTTAGTATAGTAAGTTCCGACAACTAGACAACACATGAATCATCTCCTTTTTTTTCTATAGCATAATTTACAACAAATGTTTTCTAAATGCCATATGGCAATATTATATATCAATGCTAAATACAAAACTTGGTAGTTGAAAGTGAACATCTACAGATAATTACATGTGTTGTAATTACACCTCATAAACCAATAAAGACACTAACTATATATAATATGATGGTACTGACAAGTGACAACACAAATACTAGCACATAGTAGTGTAGTGTCAATGGTTTCACAAACTAGTACCTGGACACGCATAGAGCCTTTGATATCATGCAAACTCCCTCACATTACCAAAATGTAGAATGACGCAAATTCAGAATTGCATAACATCTGTGACTAGTCTCAATTTCCCTAAGAAAATAAATAGAAAAAAACTATCTATATTGTGTAAGATTACCAAAATAATCTATTCTCTTCTTAATTTGGTAGTTTAACTTATCTTTATATAATTATGACTTAGCTGAACAAAGGGAGACTTATCAGAATGTAGGATGAACTTATTTCTTTCTAAATAGAGAGCTGTAGTGCTTGTTACCAGGAAGGAAGAAAATTACAGGGAAATGAATCAAGGAAAGGACGAGTGACTATTCGGCTACATAAGTGTCTCTAATGCATATTGTCATTGCATACATTATATGTAATGCAGCAATGTACATATGTGACCTCATAGAGCAATTTTTTAAACATGCTAAGAATAGAAAGGTGGATGTCAAGTGCCATATGAGATGCATGCAAATTTAACTCATCAGGTAACATAGAGAACACAACAGAATTATTACAAACAGTTCACGTACCTGCATGCCCCACTACAATGCGTTGTTTTGTCATACACATCCAATAAACTAACTTATCGGGAAACAAACTATAGTGAATACTCAAAATTGACATTCATGCTATTGTATGTTAACCAGAATCACAGGAAGAATTACCTGAACTTAGGTAATCAAGAAGAATTACATCAAATAGAAATGGCGATTTACTTAACTACAGGTTTATATCAGACACTATATGAGAATAACTTAATGCATGAGCTTTCATGCACAAGGACTAATGAATTTTTCTCATTCACCTCCCAATAGGATGAGTAGTTCCTTTTTCCATAGCTGCTGCAACAGCTAAAGCTTCACTTTCACAATTAGGCGTACAGCACAAAGACACATCAGATTTGTTCCTGCCTAACCAATGGCCATGAATGGGCTCTATTGCCTTGCACATAAGCTTCCCTGTAGTTAGAGTTCCAGTTTTATCAAATGCTATAGACTTACAAGCTGCAAGGGCATCAAAAACATGCCCACCCTTCAGCAAAATTCCCTACATTAATGAAAAAGGAAATCAATTGGATGAAAGTTTCAAAGTAGATAAATATGATTTAATGAAGCTACTACTCAAAGCAGATAACATAATCAACATTTTATAATGTTTGTTTAGCTAAATTTGGCAGCAATTCTCATCTTTTCCTTTCTCTTTCTCTTTTCTCTCTATCTCTTTCAGTCATTATCCTCATCAAACATTATCTCTTTCCTCATAGTTTACTTCTGTAGCTTTTTGCTAGAAATATTCTCCTTGGAGAAAAAGAATCATTGCCACATGACACATATCCTTTGTAGAAGCATGTATGTCCACTTGTTCAGCATCACAAAATAAATAAGTAGATAAAATAACAGGAACCATGATTTACTCCATTAAGCAACTAAGTTGCTAGGTTTCTTAGATACACCAGTACAAGATTTAAAAGCCAATCTACATCTATGATCTCACATGGTCCAAAAAATGAGCAAGTGACAGTGACAGAGCAGACATCTACGGATTGAAAAGATGCATTAAGAATCAACAGGGTTTTAAATAGTGGAAAACTATTACCTTACGTGCACAAGCACTGATTGCAGTAGCATATGCCAAGGGAGCGACAGCCAGTGCACAAGGAGAAGCTGCTACCATAAGCCCCAAAGCACGGTAAACTGAACCCCTAGAAACTACAAGACAGAAATCAATAAGCAAAACCATTCAAATTTCAAACAATCAGAATAACAAAAGACCAATTATGTAAGCATGATACAAAGTAGTATCAAAAAGCTGTTTTGTATATTGAAACCAAGGTTTAAAATATTCATAGAAGATCAGTGCTTGATCACATTGGAGTAGTATGGTAAATATGCTCATGGTATGATATCCCAACTCATACTGCCAAACACCGGAGGATTTACCAGTCCAAGACAATACTGGCTCTCTGACCAGGGTACCAGGGTATAACAGCTGGTTTGGGTCAGAAACATTCATATCAGATAGCTAAATAGATGTTTGTATAAGAAAAGAAAGAATACTCTACTAGATGGAAAAGGGGCAACTGGCTAAAACATCCCAATTTAAACAAATGGAAATTTAAAAATTGAGCAATATGCTTAACCCCTTAGTACAGTCCAGTACTGTGTGAATAGCCAGCAGTGAGGCCTAGTGTTTAATGCCTATAAGGCAATAAGCACATAACTGTACCACCCAGTGTAAAACAGTACCACTTGGCAAGGCTTGCACCACATAGCATTTCATAGTACAATCAATAAAGAACTGACTGATGTGGCAGAAGTTTAAAAGTTAAAACCTTTATTGGAATTGTCAAAAATTTCCCAACTCAAACCCTAAAAGACAATACGTAAGGAAGTTTGTGTTAAGCCCCAAGGGTTCATTGTATTCATCTCAATGTGAGGAGAAATATATAGATGTACAAGAGTGTAAGATAGTCCTGAGGTATAATATAAGTAAACCTATACTAGCATAATAACATAGCAAAATAACATAAGGTATTTAACAGTTTGAAATATGTAATCATCTCTCTTTTAGATACTCTAATGTTGGTGGTTCTGGGCGCATCACAAGATTAATAACTACTTTGCTACTGATGAAGTAGCTAGCAGCGAATCACACAAGTATTAGTGTCAATCACTGTAGAAGAATATATACTATGTGAAAAAGAACATACATGTGATTTTCATTCATAACAACTTAAAAATTACTTCTGCTTGATAAAGTAAAATGCAAAGTCTGATACTAACTAAAAGATAAAGATTCACTAATCCTGATCCAGATTAAAGATAAGATGTAAATCCAACTTATATGTAGATTACCTGAGTTGCCAATGAAGGGCCACTTAAAGATAAATGGTCCAAGAAGTGCAATTCCCAATGATAGGGCAACAACAACCTTGCTATAGTACTCGCCAAATTCATCTAGCCACCTTTCCAGCCTTGGCTTATTTAGTTGACCTTCTTTTGTCAATTCAACAATCTTGTTAATTGTTGAATCCTCCCAGGACTTAGTTACCTAGAGCCGAAGAAAATAAATCTAAATAAGAAATGCACCAATTTCTAAATTTTAAATCACAAATTGATTTTTTTAAAAGCTGGAGAAGTGTGGTCATGATCTTGCTACCTACACGATTACGGACTCAAGGACTGTTATGTGAATCAGTTGCAGCAGAATGATGGTTCCTCATGTTAATATTCCCATACTGTGGTTTTTACAATACAAGCCACTTGTATAAATCATGCCAGCTTGATGAAAATGGAAACTTTTCATATATTCTTGGGGCAAATTTCAGTTTGGTATTGTCTAATCATGGCATCAACCTCAACCATTATGAGGCTGATCCTGCCACAGGTGATGAATGACACTAATTTGAGTATTAGCAGGGGATCCTAGCAATTAGTTATTCATAGATGAGCCTCCATGAAAAGGTAAGGGAATTCGTTCAACTTACTGAGTTTTTGCCTTATTTCATTCAAGTTTCACCAAAACAAGACTTAAAACTAATTTTTATTTTTATTTTTATTTTTTTGCAGATAAAATGACCAACAAACCTTGTGGAAATGAATTGAAGAGGTGGGATCAGATCAAAATCAATTGAAACCAGTTTGCCCATACCAACACCATAAATACCATACAGATGATATAGTCAGTATTTATCCATTGATCATATTATGAAGTACTGATATTATAACATTGGACAAAAGGATGATATAATCCATTATCTGATATAGCAATCACAGGCATTTCCTTTTTTGTGATGACAAAAAAATGTCCAAGCAAACAGAAAAGAGCTCCAGAAGTTGTCCCTCTGGTGTCTAGTATATAAGCTAGACTTTGTCTGCAATGAATCAACTTAATATAATATATATAGTTTGACATGAGAGAGCTATACAACTACCCAAAATGGATGTTGCATTAAGCAAATTTGAATACAAACACAGACTACCATCAAGTAGTAAAGCATTTTAAGTACAGGATGCAAAATCACAATATTCTTATTTCTTAGAGAAGGGTTATTTATGTATCAGCTATATGAATTCCTGCATAATTATGTCAAATATGAATCTTCTATATTAGCAGCATTCATTAGACAGATAAAACAATTAACAAGGCTAGCAACTTCTGGACACGCACAAGAGAATCTGATGCAGAAGCATATCCTAGTGTTATTTCAGAAAGGAAGTAAATGGACATATGGGAGAGGAATAATTTAAAAGGAAAAAACGAATCACAATGCTTATGTCAGTGTGGTTAAAATTAATGTTTAAGTATTGGTTGTTAGGTTCATAAATGGTGGTGAAAATTATGATAAGACTTCAATCAAACCTTCACAATCAGCATTCCTTCCAAGTTTCGTGCACCACCAGGAACGGCATCTCCAACTCTTCTCTCTAGTGGCTTAGTTTCACCAGTTAAATGTTCAATAGTAATTGTTGATGCCCCTTGAAAAACTTCTCCATCTACTGGAACAGCCTAATAAAAACACCATTCTTTCAGTGCTCAAATAAACAATCACTAGAGAGTAGAGATATCAAGTTTCAATGTTTCACAATAGAGAAACAAGAAATGCAACATCACATATCTCCATAGCAAAAGAACATCAGCACTAAAAAGTAAAAGACTTGCAACAAATACCTAAGCGTATATAAATTACTACCAAACAATAGATTAGAATAAGAAATTTTAACAAAGATCTTATGGCAATTGATCAAAACCAGAACTATGTTCTGGATTGACCAAAAGCAAAACTGCAAAAAAAAATTACCAAAACTGAAACTAATTTTGTCACTATAACCTAAATGTGCTCGTATGTTGTTTTAATAAAATAGAATATTTCACTTTTAGTGATACGGCATATTGAGTACCCAAAAGAAATTTGCTTCGTCTCTGCTCAACTACATTGATGTCTGACCTTTGCGATTGTTCTTGATCTTCCTCTTTCTCCTTATCATCCTTCTCCGATCAACCGGATTTGAAATGAAACCCCAACACTTTTGTTTAAAGTTTTCCTCTCCTCTCCCTTCCCTCTTTCTCAAACTCTAGCCTCCGTGCATTTTCAATATTGTGCCGATGACCTTGCCCATGGATTCCAAAGGTTCTCAAGGCATTAGCGGTGGTGAAGAACAAGAGATGAGACAAGAGAAGGAGTTGAGACGTTCTGGCCAATGAGAACAGTGGCAACAATGCGCTCCCCAGGTACAGCAGCCGAGAACAAGAGAAGAGACAAGAGAAGGGGCCGAAAGATTTGTACTTGTTCAATATGCTAGCATATTTCACTAAAGCATAATATTATTCAATATTTTGTTTTAGTGGAACAACATACAAGGGCATTTAGGGTGCATTAAGAAAGTTGGTTGTAGTTTTGGTAAAAAAAAATTCAAGTTCCTGTTTTGGTAAAATCATATAAATGTGTTCCTGTTTTGTTCAATTGCCAAAGATTCTAAATGTTGTGCTCTCAAATTTAAGACTGTTTATTGAATGGTCTTGCATGTATTTATCTCAAAACACTATACATGCAATTATAGGAAATAAAATCATTTAAACATAGGTAAGAGACCTTATGTAATGATAAAGGAAAGGGCATAACAAACCAAATATTACAATTATAGAATCCAATCAGGAAACAAGAGCCTTAACACTGCATAAAGTAATGAATGAAAGCAATCTAGGAGATTTTGTTCCATGATAACGAGAATAGGTCAGGTCGCAGCAAAGATGTTTTAAACATTTAGTAAACAGGTCATATGTGACTGATATCATGTTTTAAGTCGACGTCGACCAAACATGGACCTCATATGACTCAACCCGTTGACAACAATAAGTGGTTCCCAACCCACCCCATGAGGTTTTTGATAAACCCACTATGACAGAGTACTTACTATCAAAGTGATTCCAGGAACAGCATTAAATCATCACTGACAAAAGAAAAGCAACCAGAGAAGAATAGGAGTAATCTCATTGAAACTAAATTACTAAATAATATCACCAAAAGGGCAAAATGAGCAAATCTAGAGTGTGAATCAGTAAACTCAATCAGTAAGCCTTCTAGCGCCAGCAACAAGTCAAGGGAACCAGTTGGATTGTTCTACCGTGACATGAAAAATTTGTCATGGTTAACCTAGTTTAAAATGTTTTATTTGCTAACTAAACCACTAGAGGAATATGTTGCAAGGCCAAGCAATATACATGACACATCTTTTTATCAAAAGTCACTTTTTGGCAGTAGCTAGTATTATCTACCTTCTTAAATTGGAAAGGTACACTAATGTGAACTCCACTGCACGCACACACAATAAGAAACCCCTAATTGTCATGCAAGAGATTCAGAATCCCAAGCGTTTTAGTAGAGCTAATAGTGAATAAGCATATAAATGATTCTACAGATATGGTTGAATGATTTTAATATTCCCATGGTAAAACATGAGGTCCACCACAGAAAAACAAATGTGACCAAGTTAGGTGCATATTTTGCAATGTTGGTACTTTTCTAGCTAGAATTTCGAGTGCAGTTTCCAACAGTGTGTCACATTGAAACTTTTGGGAGAAGAATGTGAAGCATCAACTTGCCAACAAGAATAGGGTGTATTTACAAATATAATGACAGAATCAAGTCATCAACAAAGTGACCATATCTGTGCAAGGTAAGTCATGCACGGTAAATGATATTGGTAAACAAATATGACTTGATCAACAAAGTAACAGTATCTGAACAAAGAAATTTCAAAACGTGAATTTTTTAAAGACATACAAACGTTTGGAAGTAACTTATAAAGAAACATCCTGAAGCATACATAAATAAATAGAAATAAAAATAAAAAATCCACGGTTACATCAGAAACATCAAAGATTTGACACAAACCTCACCAGCCCTGACCAATATGTAAGAACCCACTTCTAGGTCACAAACTGGAACTTTGGTGTAATTTAATTTTGTAAATTGAGGTGCATCACCATTTACTTCTAACAGTAGTGCACAATCAGGATAGTTCTCCTTCAGCTCCTTGACATCAATCATTGATCGGCTAGTAAAATACTCTTCCGCTGAAAACAAGATTGGGTATACAAAACTCAATTTCAGCACATTTAACATGCATTTGTAGGAAACAGTACCATAAGAGTTAATTAGTTGAAACAAGAATTTACCAATATGAGCCAGGTTAAACATTGCAAGAAGCAGGCCACCTTCTAATGAGTTCCCCATGAATACTGAAGCAAAGGCTGCAAGAGCCATGAGGACATGAATGTTTACTTTTCCAGAAGCAATGTTCACAATAGCATCAAGTGCTGCCGAAACCTAAAAAGTAGAGTACATTTCACCTAAGACATCCCATAACAATTTATAATATTATATAAAATCTAAAATTAAAAAAAAACTCATGAAGGTTTATAAACAATACATACTAGCATTAAAAGCTGAAATTTTGAAAGGATAATTAGAGTAAACCACAAGGTTGTGCTGGATATAATAACATCGTACAGAACTTTATCAACAAAATATACATAAGCTTAAAATCTCTTCCATATAACTTGCATAAAATAGTGTAGAACAAACTGTTTGACGATGCTATATTTTACTAGTCAATAATGTTTAGATTCCATAGCAAGAAGAGAACAATTATGTATTTTCAGTCTAGAAAATGTATTCATGTGAGAGGAAAACAAAAAATTTTGTCCAAATTTTGGATACAAAAATTATATTGCATTAAGCTGCCGCATCCAACACACCAACTTCCACAGGATGTAACACAGTCTCTTTTGTATACTTTAGGAAATTACTATGGCATGATAACCTAGTACATACACCAATCAAACTGTAGAATTTCTCTAATATAGTAGATCTCATAAAATGTCAATAAGGTAAAAAAGAGGATAAAAAAGTTAACAGGGCTTTACATGTGTTAAGTCTGAATCTTAGATTATAAATGCCACTTTCACCAGTTCATGCATAATACTTCATAATCCAGGTAAAATATGTGATTTTGCAACAATAATCTGACATTCCGACCAAGAAATCTTCTGGCAACACAATCCACATCCTTAGGGGGGTTGGTAATCTGGACTACCACCTGCTGGTAAATCTTCTAAAATAATAGGACTAAGAAGCTGCACCTATGTGTCTGTGCAGGTTTTATTTGCACAAACGTTACTCCAAACCATTGAATACACCAATATTACTAAGTGGGACAAACGCTACAATGGAAGATTACCTGCAATTTTGTAACAGGTAATAGTTTTGTATGATTAACTTAAAACATTTTTGCACCAAATGCACCTAGAGATTCTTCCAAAAGGTTCCAAGTAATACAAGTTCATCCAAAAGGACATCTTGTAATGTGAGTTTCCACAGGATCGTCTATTCTTTACTCATAAAGAAGAGTACGCTGAAAGGAGAAAGGTAGATAGTATATAGAAGTAATGAAATTACCCCAACAAGAGGGAAGGCGACTGCGATTAGAGCATTCTGTAATGGTTTGACCGTCCGCCCAGGCAGGACATAGGGGCAGGCAGCAGCAAGGAGAAGCAACGCCATGGAGCAGCAGCATAGCTGTAGGTGCTCTCGGAGAAGATCCGCCAGGTCCACCCACCCTATGGCTTTGGCAAAATGGAGGATAGCCTTCTGAACTCTGTTTGGAACCCCATATCCATGTCCATGCCCATGTGCATGGTGGTGGTGATGGTGATGATGATAATGGTGGTGATGATCGTGGCGATTCTCATGATCGTGATCAAGCTGGTGCTCGTGGTCGTGGTGATTATCGGAATGGCGGTGATCAACTCCGTGATCGGCGAAACCGTGCGTGCTACAGTTTAGGGGGCGAAGAAGACGGGAACAGGAGAGAGGGTACGGGGTAGGGCTTTTCCTGAGGATTGACGAAGAGGGGCGCGTGACGAAATTCAGGTACTGCAAGCGATTCACCGGCTTGGGAGAGGTATCGCAAAAGGGGGAGGAGGAGGACCGCCTTTGCAGCGGCCTGGGGCGGATCAAGAGATCGGAAGCTGCCGGGTTGTTCCTACAGTGCGCCGCGAATACAAGGGTTTCCATTCGTCGTCTTCCCGCGAGGCGAGACGGCCCCGATTGAGAGCGAGCATTTGCTCTAGCCCGGTATTAATTTGGAGACGGTACTATGTGGGTAGGTAAGGATGTGGTGGAGAGAGAGTCCTTCATATGTCAACGAACCATCCACATTATGTGCTCACAGCTCCCTCATCGCTGATCGGCTCGAGTCGAGCCTGTATATGTAACGTGGTTCTTGTGGTACCGACTACCGATATATAAGATGAAATTGAAACATTTAAGTTAAAAAGAATGATAATACATACATTAAATCTAAATAATCAACCTAATATTTAATATATTTTTAACATGTGACTAAATTAAGCATGGTACAATCTCTTCCACTTGCTCGTTGACGGACCGACTCAATGAATCCGAGAACCTACTTGACCCGATCTATTTGGGTTGAGTCGGGTTAAATACAATTCGATTAAATTCGGTCATAATTAGATCGAGTCTTAGATTTTAGAATTTAAAATCCAAGACTCGACCTTGATGGTCCGATTATTTATATATTTTATAATTTTTAAAAAAAACTATTATATTAAAAAATATTTACGTTTTAATTATTTTTCAAAAACTTCTAAAATTTAATTTTTAAAAACTCATGTTTACCTAATCGAGTAAACTTGACTACCCAACTCGATCCCGAATTAGGTCGGGTTTGAGAGGTGATAAAAATTAAATCCGACTTAATCTGACTCAATTACACTTGATTGGATCGGGTCAGCTTTTTTCTTAAACCCGACTTGACCCGTGAATAATCCTAACTCTAAAGCACAATTCAAAATTACACCTAATTTTGAGGCATCTAATATCTATCTAGTAGTGGTTTTATCATGTGTATAATTAAAATACTTAAATTAAAATTGATGATAACACGTTCAATCTTATCTTACACAATATTTAATATCGTCCCTGTATGAAACTAAATTGAGATATTATATAGAATATTTTAATTTGCGATTTCATGATCATAGTGTAACTCATGCATCGTGCATGGTAAATACTTAACTTATGGTTTGACGCTATCTCATCCATTTTTTGAATCACCCATCGACATACGTAATATTTGTTGTCTTCCCCTATTAAAATTAATTCGCTTATAATATTACCCTGTTTTCAGAATTTGCTTATAACCAATTTGATCCATTTGTAAAAACTCTATTTAAAACTATTTTTTTTTCTTATTATTAGATATTTAATATTTAATTTTCAACTCTAATATTCATAAGATATTGTAAGAACTCTAATTTAATATTTATTTGGAGAGTAAATTACACTGATCTCTCCTGAAATTTAGTAAAATTATATTGATATTTCTTCTATTTATAATTTTATTTTATAATCCTCTTGAGTTTTATAAAAGATTATACAAATTTTTCATATTACGAAATAAGATAACATAAATCTCTTCTGAGTTTTATAAAATATTACATAAATATTTTCTGAAAAAATTATTCAAATATTACTTAGGAAATGTGATTGTAACCTGGACAAATAAAGGGATGATCAATATAATTTTACTAAATTTCAGAAGAGATCAATGTAATTTATTTTTATTTGTATTAGATATTTAATTTTTTTTTAATTGATTTAATTTTTCAGATTTTTCTTTTTTATATCGAGTTTTACATTTTTCAAGAAAAATTCAAAATCTCTAACGGGATGGAATCTACGTAAACTAGTATTATATTAAATATCTACTCTACTTCAAATTTAAAAGTGTTAAACTGTCGATGTGCGACCAAACTAATAACTATTATTTATGTACTTTTTTTAATAACTGAGATCTCTCTCGATTTTGTCCGTCTTTGAGAGCTCTTTACCAGCTCTCTATTTTCCTTTTTTTAATGCTGAGAGCAGCTTCTTCTTCTTTTTTACCTTGAGAGCATTAGAGCACTCTCTTTAAACCGTTGAGATGGGAGAAGTTTTTCTCCTTGTCTTTTCTTGTTGAAGTGTCACATTATTTCACGGTACGTCAATTTTTTTATCATCAATTAAGTGTGGGATTACTGTGGGGAGTATATTTTACACAATTTGTTATTTGTCGAGATGTTTAGGTATAGTTTGATTAGCAAAAATTATTTTTTAATTTTATTTTGATAAAATTAAAAAATTAATTTTAAAATTTTAGTTTTAATTTAATTTTTAATTTTTAAAAAATACATTTAATTAATGAAAACATCAGTTTTTGAATATTATTATAAAAAATAATATTAATTTTTCTTAAATATTTTTAGTAGTTATTAAATATTTAATTAATTTAGAAAATTAAATATTTGCTACTATGATTATAAATATTTGTAAGATTTAGTTAATTAAGTTATTGGCAATTTAAATTTTTTTATTAAATTAGATATAAAAGTTAATTAATAGTTATTATAAAATTTCAAAAAAATAAATAAACCAATGATCTAAAATTAATTTTGATGAAATTATAAATAGATTAACTTTTAAAAAAATTAATTATTTTAAAATTTGTGTTTTAGTCGATTAAATATAAATTGATTTAATTAATTTGAAATTTTAATATAATAGTTGGAGTTAAAAATGATGATTTTTTATTTTTATTTTTAAAAATTAAATATAGTTTGATTTATTTTTAAATTAATTAATTTTATAAAAATATTTTATAATTATAAAGTTACCATTGCATTTTGATAATGAAATCGACAGTCTCAAAATCATATAAAATATTATTATGATGTTTTTTATTTTTATTAAGAAAATTAGTTTCGTTTTCATTCTGGTTGTGATTTAATTTCATGAAAATACTGAATCAAACGTGTTTTCATAAATAATTTTGATTTTAGTGAAATCGAAATCATGAAAATGAATTTGGTTTCGCTAACCAAATGGGCCTTTAGGAATTTAAATATTTTTTATTTCCCTTCCATGCGAAATTTTAGGATTTTAAATGTTTTTTATTTTTTATTTTCGCAGACGATTATGTGCAACTTACGATTAAAAAAATATTATCTATGTTGTTGACTAAGATGCTAAGTCAGTAATTAAAAGTCTGATTATCAGTAAATAGACGGAGGATTATAATTGATGTATATTCAAAAGCATAAGTTATAATTGAGGCAAATTATAACATGGATTAAATTATGAATTTTACCCAAAATTTGAATTAGATTCATTAATTTTATCCTTCCTTTTTTTATATATATTATGGTTGTGAATAGTATGACACATTTAATTAACGATGTTTCTCGAATAAATTGATTATCTCATTTGTTTTTTAAGGAACTATTCCTTTTAGTCATCTTATGCTTATAGATGACATCTCGTTTGCTTTAAAGTCTAATATGAACCGTACTAGAAAAATTAAAGAAATCTTTCTAGTGCATGAATTAATTTCCCGAGTATAAAATAGTTTACCCTCTTACCTAAGATGTACTCAATATTTGTCTCTTAATCTTTTTAAAAGTTACACTTAGTCACCTCACCTTTTGAAAAATAGACAACTTACATCATCTCGATGAATTTTTTCGGCCTAACAGGAAAACATCAATTATTTTTCAACACAAAACAAATTTAAATAAATCATTACTATAAACTTATTTTGTGTTGAAGAACAATTGATGTTTTTTTTTGTCGAGATGTGAGTTGCCTATTTTTCAGAATGTGTGGTGGTTAAATATAATTTTTAAAAAGTTAAAAGATAAATATTACCTACCCAAGAGGCGACGGGGGCAAATTACTTTTTACTCTGTTTTTTAACTAGCCAAAAGTTGAATACACACAAATGAAAAGTGTTATTTTCTGAAAAATACAGGTATCAATATTTAAAACAACATTTGCATTAGTCTTAGCATTCAAAAATGGATCATTTTCATTCAAATATCTAGGAGCATGATTGCACCTAAAAGGTCTTCTCCTAGGACATATGACTTTGTCTATGAGCATCTTAATAAAAAATTAGGGTATTGGCAAACATATTATCACAAGTTGGGATATATAATTATCATCATTGAATGTGCTTTAAAATTCATAGCTCTGCATTATCTATCTATTTCATGATTTTCTTGTGCTAACTTTAACAAAATTGAGAAGTATTTGAATATATTTTTTGGGGGTAAAGCTTTCATGGGTACTCATTTAATGAGTTGGGAAATAGGTATTCCAATGATAAGGGAGGCCTTGATATCCATGGCAAATGATCGGGTAGGTCCTTTTAATGGTTTAGCTCTGACCCATTTTAATATCTTTCTTGCGCCTTTCCAATTGAATGAACTCAACTTTTTTCTCACCAACTCCCCTTTAACCTTTTTTTTTTTTTTTACCAACTCCCCTTTAACCTCGCTCACATGCATACCACATCTTATCTGCTGCTGCATGTGCCACATGCAAGGAATCAACCAAACAGGCTTAGGTGGCAGGATGAATGCTCCGATCTAAGTGACGTAGGCACACTATAAATGAATATACACAACACAAGGAAGTCCAACAAGAAGTGAAGAAAGTTGTAGCACACTAACAAATGAAGAGCACAAGAGTCAAACATCCACTGCAGGCTCATGTGCCATGTTACAACTTTCAATAATTTAATAATTACCATAAAAGAAAATAGTAAAGTAATAATAAAATTGTTAATAATACATATGTCGTACCCCCCCCCCTTCTACATCCGCACATCGTCGTCTGTTGTACTCTTTCGTTCCTGTGAAACAGCCTTCGCTGTTTGCAGTTTACGCTCCTGACGGCAGTCCGCAATTTCCAATCTCTACAGCACGAACATAATTACTCGGATAAATCAGTAATAAGCAATAGCTTGTTAAATAGTATTAAAAATAAAGGACAATGGACAAGTGTGGGTCACGTCACATTGTCCTATCTTCCACACCGCACTCTTCCCTACAGTGCTGTGGCCGTGAGGACTGAGGAGTAAATTGTGGCCGTCTACCACTAATCCTAAGCTTGGATCAAAGAGATCTAAACCGTAGATTTCGACCTAGGAGATAGCGGAATAGCACTTACTGGGTGGCTGAGAGACCACGTAGGCGGCACCGCCGAAGTAGCAGGAGCCGCCGGCGCGCCCTTTCCTCTGGTAGTAGCTGTTGAAGGCGTAGGACGCGTGCGCCTCCACTGTGTCGGGCTCGTAGCATGCTGCCCCCCGCTGGATCGGCCGGCAGTCCGCTCCCCCCTCCCCGCAGGCGAAGTCCAGTCCCGCCTGCAGCCGCGCCTTCCCCACCATGGCGTTCGCCACGCACCAGCTCTCACCAGTCGAGCTCGCCCGCACTGTCCCGGCGGATGCAGCCGGCGGCAACTGCGGAGTGGAAGACGAGCTGCCTCCACCGTTTGACGGCCTTCCTCTGTCCTCCTCCCACCTCAACCGTCCTCCTCCGTTGTTTCCACCCAAGGTAAACTCCACGTCGTAGACCTTCCCCTCGTTCGGGTAGAAAAGCCCGTAGTTCCTCTCCGAGGTCAGCCCCGGCTTCTGGTTCTCGTTGAAGAGCGCGAAGAGGTATACGTCCATGTCGGCCTGGGGCTTCAACGGCGTCCCAGCATTGCCCGACAGGACCCGCCTGATCAAGTTCCCGTTGTATGCGGCCGCGTTCGCTACAGCTGCGCCCTTCTCGTTGGCGTCGCCCGCGGAGGGCCACCCAGTTTCGGAGATGACTATCTTGATGTCATCGTACTTGATGGCGGACATGGCAGCGAAGACGGCGTCGATCTGGGCGTCAAAGAGGCTGTAGTAGCGGAGGCCGTTCCCGGAATCGACCACACCCTCGTTGGGCCGGAATAGGGCGTAGTCGAGGGAGATCACGTCAGTATTGGCCTCGTACGCGAAGAACGGGTAGGCATTTACCATGAGGTAAGAGTCGGTCTGGCGCAGGAACTCAAGCATCGGTCGCATGACCGTCTCGACCAGCTCGGGCCGGAAACAGCCAGCGGAGGAGGGGTAGGAGTTCTGGAGAGCGGTGAGGGCGATGGGGGAAGAGACCTTCACGTTGCCGTCGAGGTGGAGGCGGCACAGGGCGGCGTGAACGTTCTGCATGGCCGGGACGAGGAAGTTTGTGAGGTTGCGGGGGTAGACGAAGACCTCGTTCCCCACGGCAACAGCGTGGATCTGGGTGGAAGGGTAGTAGGCGGCGACGTTGCGCTGGACCCAGGCCACGGCGAAGGCCGGGCGAGCGGCAGTGGCCGCGAGGATCTCGTTGGGGATGGTGACCACCACCTTGATGCCGGTGCCCGCGAGCGCGCGAAGGACGGAGGGGTCAGCGTCATAGAGCTTGACATGACCAATGCCGTTGGACTTCAAGAGCTCCACCACCTTGGTCGGCGGAGGGAGGTTGTTCGCCACCCGGCCATAGTTTACACCAATAGATCCTGCTTCTGCAGCTCAAACCAAACAAAATCAACGAATTAGAAGAACATTTAGCAGTCGGAGGAAAGACAGAGAACGAAGTGAAGGAAGTGAGCCTGCTTTTCTCACCTAAGGTGGAGGAGAAGAGGAGTAGCAAGATGGAACAAAATGGAAGAAGCCCCATGCTCCGCATCAAACAGAGCATTGCGATGAGGAAGGGAGAGAAGGGCAATGTACCAGAGAATGAAAGAAAAGTTCGCTCCTTATCAGCTCTTTCTAAAAAGGAGTGAAGAGAGGACAAAGAGCGAGCCGAGTAGCGGATCGCCCCGGGAGAAAACGCATCTTTATAATGAAAAAGATTGGAGAGGAATGAAACCTGTCATTTGCTATTAATCAACTAATCAAATACTAAATTTTGATTATGGATATTAATTTAATCATTCAATTTTATTAGTAAATTTAGAAAAATTCTTAAAATTAGTTTGCTTTCAGTTATCAATTCCCAGATAACCAATAATCAAAACCTATTTTACTTATATATTAATAATTTGAAATTTAATTAAAAACATGAGTTGAAATATTATTTTATTTTTTGCTCAAGATTTTTTCATTTAATTATCACTCTTTTATTTGTATAAGATTTTTTTATAATTTCTAACTTTTTAAAAAATATTTTATTTCAATATTTGATATTTAATCATTTTCGGTTTTGAATGTAATTATAAAAGTTAATTGATTTTGATTCCGATTTCGGATAGTAAACAGTTTCGATTTTAATTATTATCTATATTTAAAGCAGTTAATCAAATGGTTATCACTTCAGTGGAGACCGGAGAGTGGAGAGTGGAGAGTGGAGACTGTTCCAGAGGAGGGAGTGTTCATGTGAGTGGGGCGACGCGATGACGGAGTGGGCTCCACCCACGTACTCGCAAAAGGGTCGTCGACATTGAGCCGGTCTCTGGGATCTGCTGTTATCAATGCAAACCACCATCTTTACAAGGCTCGGAGGAGAGAGGACATTTGGTGTACGTGTCATCTGGGAAATGGAGTAGCTGATAACTACGTGCGACGGGGATACCGCATCCTATCATTTCCAAATCCGTCGCAGGCGGCAAGCTCTACAATGCAGGGACAGCGATAAGTCGAACGTTTTGAAGCACTCTTTAAAAAAAAGAAAAAAGGAGACGGGTTTGGACAAATTAGAAAAAAATAGGGGCGTTCTCTGCCAGGAAATCCTGACCGTAGGATTGTAGATATTCTGTATCTGCATGCCATAGTGTACTAGATCCGACAGCTTCGTCTGCCATGTGGATGAGAAGTATAAATTATGATCATTGGGATCGTCTTAATTAGCGGGAGGACGAGCGCGTAAAGGTTGGTAATTGATGGTGAAATTTTTTGCTGCATCCAATTATAAATGACATTTAATAATTAGCATGATTGAGAAAAGATGGCCGGATGGGCCCGATGGGGGACAGTCTGCATGTTTGGTTGTGGGTGCTGGTAATGGGGGAATATCTTCACATTTAACGGGCCTTTTCGCAACGGATACACTAATAAATTTACCCTCCATTTCTTTGTGTTGTCACGTGACAAATGTTAAATAAATGAATACTGCAACATTAATTTATACTCCATTTGGTTTTAAGTTGATGCAAGGTAGGTGATTGATTACATAAATAAATTATTTTAGGTGTTTGCAACAGAAAAAAAGACCCATTCATAAAATTTACCCAATTGTATGTGCTTTATCCGAATTACACAGTAATGAAACTTTGGTCATTGTGCGTACTTTCTTTTCATCGTGCTAGTTTTATCTTTCTTTTATGGATATTTGGGAAGTGTTTTTTTATGTCATTTCAATTTTTAGATCAGATAACTTAATATCTAGTTTGATTAATATGGTAAGTAATATTATGTGTGAATTTGTATTTTTTTATGAATTAATTTTTTCGTGTGTATTTTTTAAAAAGTGAAAAAAGTATTTGATTAACATAATTACTTTTTGAGAAGTAAAAAATCTATTTTTTATAAATTAATAGTTTGAAAATCAATTGAAATTAAAGTAATAGACCGATAATTTATAAATTATTTGATCTTATAATATTGATAAAGTATATATTTAATATCATAAATATGATGTCAACGGTGAATAGCATTGATGACAACATCTTATATATTTTTTAGAAGCCCGAGTTTCAAATTTTTAGTATAGTATTTGCTAAAATAATTATAAATATGATTTTAAAATTATATTTTTCTTTCAAATTATATGATCTATTTTTTTGAAAAATACAACTTGATGGAAAAAATTGTGTCAACAAGGCCTTAAAATTTTGGTTTTATTTAATAATAGTTATATACTAAATATCATTTATTAACTTCAAATATAATATTTAGAAAAACTTAATTTTTGGAGCAAGTACTTTTTATTATTAAAGAAAAATTATATTATTAATTATACAGCACAATAGTATTAATTCTTTTTTAAAATATTCACAAATTTTTAAATATGTGATATATATAATATCACGTACCTAACTTTTGGAGTATTTCTTTAGTATGTAGTACTAAATATTTTTTTACAGTGAAAGTATTTTTGTGCTAGATGTTATATATTAAAAATCTAAAATTAATTTTTAATAATGTGGCTGATTATAATTTTTAATCATAATATTTCATTTTATGTTTGAACGTAAATATATATATAATATTAATGCAAATATGTATATTTTAATTTGTGTTTTAAACTAAAACTGCACATGTTCTTATTTGTAATTTTATATATTAACAAGAACAATTGTGTGTTATTTATCAAACATTTTAAATTTAGCAGTTAACATCTAATTAGCTAATATATAGCTGAATTTAACTAGTAGTTATTAACTATGAGCTATCATGTACTCGAACAATTGAAATATATCTGTTATCAATTCTGCCAAAAAAAAATCCTTAATCTTATTGACGAACATTCACTAAAATGAACCCTCGCATAAATTCAAATAAATGCATATATTAGGATTTATCAACTTCTTAAAATCATGGTTAGCAATAGAAATTAAAACAAGTACAAAATGGTGGATGACAAAGTTTTATCATACAATAAGGAAATGATAGAGGCATTTGTGGTATGAAAACTTATGGAAGCAAGAAGAAGATGATACAGAGCTTAATGTCCTGGACAAAATTCAGTGGAAAAAAATTGACCAACAGAAGGCTGATTCATTAACAGGAGAGTTTGGCATAGAAAAAATCTGATATGCTATAAATGATTTAGGTATAAGCAAGAGTCCAAGTAAAGATGGATTTACACAGAAATTTTATCTCAATTGTTGGAAAACTATCAATAACACTATGAAGATGGAATTTGATAATATTCACAGTTCATCAGTAGTACCAGATAAATGGAAGAAAATAATACTAATTATGATCCCTAAGAAGGAAAATTCAAAAGAGATATGTGATTTTAGATCAATTACTTTGTGCAATGTGGTGTACAAAATTTTTATTAAGCTAATCACTAACAGAATTAGCAAAGTCCTTCATGAGGTAATTGGACATGAGCAAAAATGTCTTTATTCCCGAAAGAAATATGCAAGATTGTATTTTGTTGGTTAATGAAATTATAAACTCCATTTATGGTTCAAAAGCAAGGCACCAGTTGTGATGATTAAATTAGATATTGAAAATGCCTATGATAGAGCCAATTGGAGAGTCATTTTTGAGATAATGAGAAAGATGAGATTTTCAAAAAAGCTAATCAGTTGGTTTGAAGATGATACGAAGAATGTTTGTTTCTTTTGCAAGTTTAATGATTGTGTCAAAGACCTTCACTAGTCAAAAGAAATTAGACAAGGGATCCACTGTCCATTTATCTATTTATAATAATGGAGCAATTGTTAACTGGACTAATCAAAGAAGCAGTGGAGAAAAAAATAATACTACCATTCAGAAGAGGGGATTTCAGAGTCACCTATTGTATGCAGATGATGTTATAATCCATTTTAAAGGAAATGACAAATTCTGTAAAAATTTGAAATCTGTGTTGGATCTCTACTGCAGTATCACTGGGCAAAAGATCATTCAGAAAAAGTCATAGATATACTTTCCTAAGCACTGCAGTGTTGAATACAAACATAGGGTGAGCCAATATTTAGAAATGAAGGAGGGTAAATATCCTATGAAGTATCTAGGCACCTATGTGTCTCTAAGGAAACTTGATAAAGACCATCAAAATATTTTAGTTCAGAAGGTTAAGAAGAATATTGATAATTGGGCTTCTGGTCAGCTTTCTCAAGCTGGTAAATGCACTTTGTTGAGCTAAGTGGTAAGTTTTATTCATGTGCACACACTGATGTCATCTTGGGTGAGTGAAAAATTAATTCAGGATATTGTTAAGACTAAAAATAATTTTTTTTTGAACACTCATAAGGAAAAGTCTTTCAGGCTGATGAGTTGGAGATGTGTGACTGATAAAAGAAGGGATTAGGTATTAGAGATTTACACATCTTAAAGAAAGCTATATTGGCAAAAAGATACTTCCTTTACTAAATAATGACAGTAACTATTG
The DNA here is from genome assembly GCA_034359265.1 of Canna indica. Classification (NCBI taxonomy): domain Eukaryota; kingdom Viridiplantae; phylum Streptophyta; class Magnoliopsida; order Zingiberales; family Cannaceae; genus Canna; species Canna indica. Next base: position 4,373,942 of record CP136891.1, read on the forward strand.
AGTTCAGTTGATAAATGCAAAGTAGGGATTGACACATCTTTGGAAAGAAAAAATTGGGTTCGAAGACTCTTGGAGTATGAAATGTATTGCTAATAGTATGAAAATTTTGAGAGGGGGTTTACAAAAACTATTGGTGGCATGTATATCAGTACATGGGATGACCCATGGTTGGATCAAATTCTTTTGAGTAGATGTCCACTTTCTTGGATGTTATTGAATTGATGAAGTATAGATTGATTTCAGATTTGGTTGTGAATGGATATTGGAATATGACTACCTTAAATAAATGCTTTGGAAAATATATCTGCACCATAATTAAAAAGTTATGACTTGGAAATAAAGAGGACTTTGATAGCTGGGCAGGTGCAAAAGTAAGAATGATGATCTCACTGTTAAGAATGCATATGGTTTCTTAAAAGATGAGGAGGGTGGCAATAATAATAATTGTCATAATTGGGCAGAGGTGTGGAGATTAGGCATCTCATAGAGAGCAAAAGTCTCCATTTGAAAATTGCTTTGAATAGGTTGCTAACTTTGAAACACTTCAATATTTTTTATGGCATGGAAGTTAACAATTGTTATGTGTGCAACTAGAAAGAAGATAATAGTAATCATTTCTTATTTGAATGTAGTTTTGCAAAGAGTTATTAGGAGTTAGCACAAAAAATATTGGAAATTATATTCTCTAGGTATAGGGAGTGGAAGGAAGGCTTATGGATGTATGAAGATGCAGGATATATACAATGCTGACTCCGGAAGCAAATTGATTGCTTTGATTGTTGTTTTCCTTTGGTTGCTATGGAAGAATAGAAACAGTTGTAAAGTTTCGGGTAAAAAGGAAAGTTTGAACTTTATGTTTGTCAATACTTTTAATCTTGCCATGGAATATAGTGAAATGCAAATTGGGGTTAAGAAGAGGCTAGCTAATCATAGGAATATAGCAACTGATGAAAGCAATGCAAAGATGACTCAGTTTCAATTATGGGAAAACATTTTTCTCTATTATGATGCAGCTTGGACCGAGAACAAGGAGGCTGGGGTTGGAATAAATTTGTTATTTTTCTAAGTAAACATCTATTTTTCATTCTAATTAAAATATTTTTTAGAGCTATTGTTTGCTTAGAGTTAGGGATGAGCATGGACCCACTTAACCGGTCAATTAGCAATTTTATTAACCAGTTCATTAATTTCGGTTTTTCAAAATTATTAACCGTAAACCGACCATTAACTTCAGTTAATCGTCACTCTGATTTCGATTTTTTTGGTTCGATTAACTGATAATTTTTGCTTAACCAATAAAATTTTTTAACCTACAAATATACATTATACAAATCTCATATGCAGAAAAATCTAAATAAATATCGATTCTTATTGGAAAAAAATGAAACCACTTGAGCCAAGATAATGAGATGCAAAAATTATAATTTTGACCTTTTTATAATTTGTTTATATATATTTATATATTTTTTATAATTTTAAATCATTTGATTTTTAAATTTATAATTTATGAATCATTATTATAGATATATAATATTAAAAATTAATAAATTATATTGAATCGGTCGATTAACCAAAATCAATAGACTTTTTAAATCGCGGATCGAGTCCGAACTCAAAACCTGAATTTTTCAAAAATATAATCTGAAACTGAAAAAATTGATTCGGTTAACCTAAAAAATTGATTTGATTTTGGACCAATTTTTTGATTAACCGAAAAATTAATTTTTTTTCTCAGCCATACTTAGAGTTGTGCTTGCAATTTCTAAGGGTTCGTTTGGTACATTATATAGTACTAGCTTCTATAGTATTAGTCTGTATTAACTAACTTGTATAGTATTAGCCTGTATTATACTATTATTATATAATATTTGGTGCACACGTATACTAGTTTGTATTGATTAACTTGTATAACATAATATAATATACACTATAGTATTATATTATATACAATATATTATAATAATATAATATAATATAATACAATATAATGTAATATATAAAATATATAATATAATATACACTGTGATATTATATTATATGCAATATAATATAATAATATAATATATATAATATTCTACCATTAAAATATATTTTTTTAATATAATATTTTTAAATTTTTGATCGAAGATAAAATAAGTATTCAAAATATTAAAAATTACGGTGCAAACTAATAAAGAGCTGTGAGTGTATTACTAATACAATTTATGATAATTTATGTATTATTTTTAGTGCAAATATTAATTAATATTCTTTTCAAATATTATATAGTATATATATGATACTTATACGGGTACCAAATGCGGCTAAGTGTTTAAATTTAATATTATGTTAAACATGTATACTATATCTGCACTAAGTTTTTGCACAGGCAATTTTATAGCACTTATTAACTTGCTATATACATTTTAATAAATTACATACATTTTAATAAATTCGTTATTATAAAATGATATGCAAGAAACCAGTGAAACATTAAAATAACACGAGTTGTGATTTGCTTATATATATAAGCAAAATTCAGAACGGTCACGTTACACTTTTTCAAAAAGAAGTTTGCAGGTATGGTAATTTCAAATATTTTTTTTTTGCTTTTAATTTTTTTCCATCTCTTTTCAATCAAAGCACCGTTTTTTTCCAAATATCCATTGCTAGGGATATCAACGATTCGATTAACCGCATTTTTAAGGGTTAACCAAAACCAAAATCGATTTCCAAACCCGCTAATCGAAACGAAACTAAAATCGAAACCGGTCGATTTCAAAAGCCTATATCCAAAATCGAAATCGGTTCGATTTCGATTATTCGCGAATAACCAAAACTGAAATTTTCGATTCGGATAGAATCGATTATCCGTTTACTAATCGGTTAACTAGTAGTAAACAGATAACCAATTCAATAATTAATAACAAAATCGATTTCGGATACCGATTAACCGTAAAAAACCGATAGTAAACGAATAATCGATTCAAAGATTAATAACAAAACCAGTTTCGGATACCAGTTAATCGCAAAAAACTGATAATCGAAACTGAATATATAATCGGTTTCGATTACCGATTAACTGCGGCCCGGTAATCAGAACCGAATTGATTTTAAACGAATTTTGATTTTTACTATCCGAAATCGAAATTGAACTGCAAATCCATTATTCAAAATCGGATTTTAAGATTTGGTTAACCGATTTGAATTGTCATCTCTGCTCATTGTCTTGATTGTTGATAAAATTATTGATGAAATTATAATTCACTCGATTGTGATTGATTAAGAAGATTATTAAATTTATTTTTAAAAATATAACAAAACTCTTTATTTACGTATCACTTTGATTGACGTGTCCTATATTAGATGTGATAATTATTATTGTGCTATTATGTTTGTGCCTATTACAAAGAGACACGCCATATTAATTGCGGAAGATTTTAATTTTTTTTTCTCTTTTTGATCCACGTGTTATTTTAAATAATTTGAATAATTCTATCATCAAAAACTAACTTAGGATGGAGTAGACTCTCATTTCTTAACATTACTCCACGAATTATGCGAATCCAAAATTTAAGACACTTAACCAAGTCTAATACTTCTATTTGAGGGGGACAATTAGAACCGGTTAAAGAATCGAAAAATTCGGTTTAGGACTACGATTCAATTTTAATTTCGATTAGTAAAATTTAAAAATTATTTTAAACCGATTCGATTTTGATTATTGAATCACGGATCATTAGTAACCCAAAATTTGTTACTATTTTATTATATATTAATAAATATATATAATAATATATTATTTTTATATTAATAAATTTTAATATCTGAAAAAATAATTTTAATATCCGAAACCCACGACCCGTTAATCCAATTCTAGCCCTAAAAACTTTAATCCCTAATTTCTTCTCTTCACACTTCTGCCGCCCTCTCTCGTCCGACTCGACGCCGACTCCTCCCTCTCGTCCCCGACTCGGCTGCTCTTCCTCTCGTCCCCTACTCGGCGAGAGAAGCGTCAGGTCTTTTAGAAGGTGCCACTTTGATCTCTTCCTGCAATCCTGCTTCTGTTTATTGGTGGTCTCTAAACTTTAGACCGCTTCTTGTGGTAGGTTATCGTTCAGCAGCTAAATTTCATCGAGAGGAGGTTCCCCGCAGTTCCATTGTATCAGGCAGAAGCAGACTCTGCAGCTTCAGGTGCTCAAAATTCTATCTCGGATGTTTCTTCTAAATTAATTGAGTCACCCCATGTTCGAAACCTTCTTTTTCGAGCACTGCATTTAAATAACGTCTCGCTATTATTCCCCCAGTTCACCGCCTTCTCGAATCCTAGCTTGCGAGATTGTCCCTCACCGGCGATGGCTCGTGGACGACGGAGAAGCGAAGACGATGATTTTATTGATGATGACGAGGAGGACGAAGGACTGATGGACGACGAAGAAGAGGATGAGGAGGAGGAATATGATGGGGGTAAGAGTGGTCGGAAACGGCGCAGATCTCAGTTCGTAGATGACGTTGCTGTGGAAGATGACGAGGAGGACGAGGACGAGGATGAGGAGGACGACGGGGGCCGGCGAGGAAAAAAGCCGAAGCGCAGGTCAGGATCGGAGTTTTTTGAGTTGGAGGCCATGGTAGACAGTGACGAGGAAGAAGAAGAAGAGGAAGGGGAGGATGGTAAGCTATTGCTAATTTACTTTATTTCATTTTTAATGTTTAAGATAGACGTTTTTAGCACTTGGCTAGTTTTTCTTTTTGCACTTATTGATACGTGACCTAAGTAGCGAAAAATGATAGCACAATTTAGTTAGTATAATTTGTTTGGAACTGGTTTTTGGCAAATTTTTTTGTGTTAATTAATTCGGGATCCATTTTGTTTCTGTAAGTTAGCTAATCTTGTCATTGGTATTTGCACAAAGAAAACCCTAGTTATACGGAAGACATATATCAGGGATTCAGCCATATTTTTAGTGTTTAAATTTTTGTTCCAGATGATTATGTGGGGAAGCAAAATTTATATATGGAAGTTTTCTTTGTATTAGGTTTATCATCATGAATTTCTCCATTGTTCTTAGATTATATTGAAAGAGATCTATATCTAGATGCTTTTAGAATGTAATTCTTATATCATGCTTTTCCATGTTATTGAAATCGAAACATTGAGCGCTCTTGAATTTCTGCTATCTATTTTTAATATTCTAGCACCCTGTAGTCTAATTCTTGAGGCTATGCCACTCATCTTATGTAACTCATAGAAACATTATTCTAGAAAAATGCAAATGCCTTACTGTTATGTTGCTTTGGTGTAACTTAAGATGATAGTGAGGATAAATATAAGGCAAATATGTAGAAAACAAGTAGAAAGTGACTTGAAAAGCAGATGCCAAGAGGCAGGTGGAAAGTGACTATCATTCCAATAACTTGTTATTGGACCATTGTTGAATAAAAATAGTCTTTTCCCGAGTAGCTGCAATGCTGCATTACACTGCTGCTTACATATTGGTCGGATCCTGGTTAATCATATATGGTGTACCCTAAAGCCTAAACTGTTAGCAAATTCTTAGAGGTCTGAATGTCTAAAATGGGAGAGCATACCTCATCATCCAAATTATTTTAAAAGCAGTTGATGGTTGGCACTGTTGCTTACTTGAGTTATTAGTAAAATGTCATGAGCTAATAACCATTTAGCTTCCTTCATCAATCAGCTAAGAAGCAAAAGTCTGATTGTAACAGAGTAATAATTAGACCAAAATACTTAAGAATATGAACTAACTTCGAATTGTAATAGGAATTTGCATATCCTCATGGTCTTTGTTAACTATCCACTTCTTAAGTTAACAGTGAAACTGACCGACACCTACTTGCCAATGGAGGACTGATTAATTGCCGTTGTAGTACACAAGATGCCTTGGTCATTGTTTTTTTATTTTCACATTCTTAATTGGGTAATCAAGAGGGTGGATTTGGTGTAACAGTACCACTTACCCACTTGTGACCTGGAGGTCATGGGTTTGAGCCGCGGAAACGGCCTCCATGCGCCTCACAGAGGCTGTGTACGTGACACACCCCCTCACCGAGCCCACAAAAGTTGGATTGGGATTGCTTTGTGCACTGGATCACACTTTTATTCTTAATTGGGTAATACGTTCTGTTAGGACCAGCAATTGACCTCACTATAACCAAGGTTTATGCTGAATATAAGCAGTAATTGCTTAGCTAGAATTGGATGTGCATTTGAATTGCTTTTTTTTTATAAAAAAAATCAGTGGAGATTCTTATCCATAAAATAATGGAGAACCTTTTGCTTTTTTATTAGAAAGATGTATAGGGGTTCTGAACAAACTATCTTTTTCTGGAATTGATAATGTATCATTCTTCGTTCTGAACATGCTATCTTAGAATCTTTGATAATGTATCTTTCTACTAACACCAAATGAGAATAGGGAAAACACTTTTTCTAATATTGTCTTCTGTGTTAATACATGAGGTTGACGTCAAGACACATTTTGTTCTCTTTTTTCTTTATCTTATGATGATTGAAGAATGAATTTGCTGCACGTTTTTGTTTCTTCCACTAATGATTCTTGTGCTGTTTGCTGCTTATGTTGGGGCATGTATGTAAACCTGCACAGAGGCACTAAAACATCTCAATTAAAGGATTTCTGTGTGTTTATTGTTTGCTTTAGACTTACAATTTGTGTATTGTTTATAGTCATGCTGATACTCATGAGGATGCAGTAGTTTAGCAGCAAAGTTTTTCAAGGGGTGTGATATTTGTTTATGGAATTTCATTCATTTAGATATGCTCTTCACATTTTTATGCATATCTAACTGTATGAGAAAAATGCAGATTTTATAAATGATGCTGGAGCAGATTTACCTGATCATGATGATAATAGAAGGCTACCTCATCGTCCAATTCTTTTGCAAGAGGACCAGGAAGATGTAGAAGAAATGGAGAGGCGAGTGAAAGAGAGATATTCAAAGTCAAATCAGATAGACTATGCCGAAGATGCTACTGATGTTGAACAACAAGCTCTATTGCCGTCAGTCAAAGATCCCAAGTTGTGGATGGTGAAATGTGCGGTATGGTATTTCTGCTATTTTCCATTTACTTAATGCTACAGACTATTTGTACTATTTTCACAGTTACTTATCTTATTTGCCTTTGTCCTCAGATTGGTCATGAGCGTGAGACAGCAATATGCCTTATGCAAAAATTTATAGACAAGCCGGATCTTCAGATCAAGTCAGTTATTGCATTGGATCATCTTAAAAATTATATTTATGTGGAAGCTGAGAAAGAAGCCCATGTGAAGGAGGTATGGAGTATTTGATGAGTGTTATTTTATTCTGGGCTATAACATTGGAAGTTCAGTTTGTGATGGCTGTTGCTGTTATAGGCTTGCAAAGGTTTAAGGAATATATTTTCTTCAGCAAAAGTGATGATTGTGCCAATAAAGGAGATGACAGATGTTCTCTCAGTGGAAAGCAAAGCTGTTGACCTCTCTAGAGATACATGGGTTCGGATGAAGATTGGTATCTACAAAGGCGACCTTGCTAAGGTCAATGTTTTTGGTACTATATTGATGCTGATGGTTGATGTTGGTGCATCCTTTTCATGACATTACATATTTCTTATCAGGTTGTCGATGTTGATAATGTTCGTCAGAGAGTAACAGTTAAGCTAATCCCCAGAATTGATTTGCAAACACTTGCTAATAAGTTGGTATGAGTCTCTTTCATTTTTGACAATATTATAAAACTTTTGTTGAGCTTTAGTTTAATCACATCATTCCTAAAGGTTTTATGATAATTATTATTCTGGATTCTTGTGCCATTTCAAACTTTTAGACATAAAATTTTCTTTTTGACAGGAAGGTAGAGATACAGGAAAGAAGAAGACTTTTAATCCTCCACCTCGCTTTTTTAATATTGACGAAGCAAGGTATGCCTTCTGACTTATTAATTTTTATTAGTGATCTGGATCATTTGCATGGAAATTTTGGCTAGAGCTAATTTATTTACTTTTAAATGAGGTAAGGGAGATGCATATCCGTGTAGAACGTAGAAGGGACAAAGATTCTGGAGAATATTTTGAGATGGTAGATGGGTTGATGTTTAAAGATGGATTTCTGTACAAAACTGTTTCAGTAAAATCCATAAGTTCACAAAATATTCAGCCCATCTTTGATGAACTTGAGAAATTTCGAAAGCCTGGTGAGGATGCTGATGGTGATGTGGCAAGCCTGTCTACCTTATTTGCTAACAGAAAAAAGGGCCACTTCATGAAAGGTGATGCTGTGATTGTTGTTCGTGGAGATCTCAAAAACCTTATGGGATGGGTTGAGAAAGTTGAGGAAGATACTGTCCATATCAGACCAAAAATGACAGGGCTTCCTGTAATTCATCACCCACTTTTTTTTCTATCTATAAGTTTATTTAAGCACTCTTGAAAGTAGAATTTCACGAGCTCAATTACATCATGCAGAAAACATTGGCTTTTAACGAGAAGGAGCTCTGCAAGTACTTCAAACCAGGAGACCATGTTAAAGTTGTTTCTGGTGTTCAAGAAGGTGCAACTGGTATGGTTGTGAAAGTTGAAGGACATGTTTTGATCATCTTATCAGACACTACAAAAGAGCATGTAAGTTGTGTTCTATGTAGACATGTAAAGGATAACATTTTGAAAAATACCAGATCATAATTGTTTTTATGTGGCTCAGCTACGCGTTTTTGCCGACCATGTAGTGGAGAGTTCTGAAATTACTACAGGAGTTACAAGAGTCGGTGACTATGAACTTCATGATCTTGTGTTGCTAGAGTAAGCTTCTATCTTCTATGTTTTTTGTCATGTGTTTTATTGAGTTGATCATATTGATCTGCTCTTGTAAATTTATCTTGCAGCAACAAGACATTTGGTGTGATTATACGAGTTGAAAGTGAAGCTTTCCAGGTAAGAAATATATTTTTTGTGGTAATCACTAGCTACTTATTTCTAATCAAATATTTTGCTGTTTTATAGGTACTTAAAGGTGTACCAGATAGACCTGAGGTTGTGCTTGTCAAACTGAGGGAGGTAAAATGCAAGATTGAGAGGCGATCAAATGCTAAAGATCGTTCTAATAACATTGTTTCAATTAAGGATGTTGTTAGGGTTGTTGAGGGCCCATGTAGGGTAAGATCCACTAGCTTTGGTTGCATCATATCGTTAAATTTTTTTATTTATTAGTTTTATCAAACTCATTTTGATATTGATGTGCATTGATTTTGTTTCTGATGCCAGGGGAAGCAAGGACCTGTTGAGCACATACATCGTGGATTCTTGTTTATACACGATCGACACCATCTCGAACATGCTGGATTTATTTGTGCAAAAGCTCAGTCCTGTGTGGTTGTTGGTGGATCACATGGAAACAGTGAAAGAAAGGTATATTCTTGTACTCCTGGTTATATCAAAGAGATTCTTATAAAAATGCATGTTTGATATTAATGCTTTTGACTGTTACAATCCTGATTCATGCTTGTTTAATATTTCAGGGCGTTGATTCCTTGAAATCTAGATTTGGCGGTTTCTCATCTTCACCTAAGATTCATCAGTCACCAAGAGGGCTTCCTCCTAGAGGGCCTCCTGCAGACTGTATGGCTTATCATATTTCTTTGACATGTTTATCTCATGTCTGTTTGTTAATTCTTAATTAGTCATAATGTTGCATCAATGTCCTCATTTTCTTCCTACTTATTTTTTTCATTTTTGTTCTATAATTGATATCACTTTTATGTACTTAAATTATTGCAGTTGGTGTAGGTTATAGAGGTGGTGGACGAGGCCATGATTCATTAATAGGTAAAACTATTCAAATTACATCTGGTACATTGAAAGGATACCGAGGACGTGTTAAGGAGGTAAAAGGTTCTTCAGTGCGTATTGAGCTGGACTCACAGATGAAGATTGTTTCAGGTAAAGCGCATATGTTGCTTGATTTTCCTTGTCTTAGTATTTCTAGTTTAACACAAATTAATTTTATGTTAAATCTGCAGTTAATAGAACAGACATTGCTGACACTACTGGTGTAGCAACTTCATTCCGGTAGTTACTTGTGCTTATTTTCTCCTTAAAAAAGTTTGTTATAAGTTTCTTATTTTTTGAATCTTCTGCTCATCAGTGATACAAGATATGGGATGGGTAGTGAACCACCTATGCATCCATCACGAACTCCACTACATCCTTACCAGACTCCTATGAGAGATCCTGGAGGTCTGTCTTTGGAATTTTATTTGTTTTTAAATGTTATCTTCCTGAAATTTTGTGCAAATATCTGTTGTATCTAAGTTCAATAGGGAGTAACTTCTTATTGTTATCTCACTTCACAACATTTGAATAATTATATATAATATTGCCTTCCTTTTTATTCATTATTATTTGCTGGATGGTTAATGTTAATGTTGATATGCATAATTATATGCAATGTTGCTTGACATCTCTCTAAATTAGTTCCTTACAAGTTTTTATATGTGCAGCGACACCCATACGTGATGGAATGCGGACACCTATGCATGATCGGGTTTGGGCTGCGGCGAGCCCTGCAAGGTTTGCTAAAGAATTTGTTTATACTAGTGTCTTCTGGAATCTACACATTGTTGGTTATTTTTCCTTAAATAAGTTCCACTGTTCATGATTAATTTCTCTTATATGCATGATAATTATTTATTGTGTGCTTAAAAAAATTCCTTTGAGTATGCATGGTAGCTTACATCTCTACTTCTAATAGGTGAACTTTCTCTCCTGGGAGTTGTTTGTTAAAAAATATTTCTCAACAAAATTGAATTCTTACTTTTTGAAGGAAACTTATATTGTATGGTGCAGTTTCTTATGATGTGCTGTAATTTCTTGTAGGCTTTTTTGATATTACATTTGTTGATGAGTTACTACTGATGACTGAATCAATGACTTGTACAGTTTAAACTTATTTACACTATCTTGCAAGGTCGTATTGCAAAGTTCTTGAAAGTGAGCATTTAGTTAATGATTTCAACTGGCATCCCATTTTCTTAATTGGAGTTTGTTGGATATGCCATGCTTTCATGAGTTGTATATGTAACAACAAATCATGCATTATGCTTTGCAAAAGCAGCTGCAAAGTTGTTACTTCAGTATCTCAGTTCAGTGGAAGGAAAGATCCATGTAGCTAACCTTCATTTGGAACTCGGTACCTTGTTTTTTTCGTAGATCTTCTCATCTCAACATTTACCATGCAGTAGTAAACTTGCGGCATCATATTTTTTATGGACCAGTTTGTTGAAAATAATATTGTTATGTATCTCTCTTGCATTGTTTTTTCAGTATAATATCAAATATTCACTAGGTTCACTTCAGGAAAACATTTCCATGATTTATTCTGGTTTGTTCTGCTTTTGTTTGTCTTTTATTACCTAAAAAGAAAATTTATGTTAAATATGTTGGTTAAATTGCTAATATATTCTATTATGTTGTTTTTTTTCAATAGCAACCATGATAGTTCACTAGGTTCTCTAGGTTCTATTCTGGAAAATATTTCCATGATTCATCTTTTATCAGCAGAAAGATAATTTAGGTGTTAACTATGTTGGTCAATTTTTAAAGATTATTATGTCACAAGGTCTTTGAAATTTTTGTTAGTAATAACTTTGTTCTTTTTCTTCTTCTTACCTTAATAAACTAAACAGGGATAGCTGGGAAGATGGTAATCCTGCGACATGGGGGACTAGCCCACAATATCAGGTATATTGTCTCTTTACTGCACAATAGTATTTCTTTATTTAGGCATAAATAAAACGACGACCTAGGTTTTGCAATTATATGCTATTGCTCTGGAGTCTTAAGTTTTTCTGACATTTTGGACTTCATATCTCAGTTGGGAACTCCTGGTCGGACATATGAAGCGCCTACTCCTGGGTCAGGTTGGGCTAGCACTCCTGGAGGTAACTACAGCGATTCAGCAACACCAAGAGAAAGCAGCTATGGTAATCATGCCCATTTAACATAACCTTCTACTTCATTTCTTGATTTAGAGATATCACTCGGTTATCCTTTTGCAGGAAGTGCACCAAGCCCATACTTACAATCAACGCCTAGTGCACAGCCTATGACTCCTAGCTCTGCGTCCTACCTTCCTGGTACCCCTGGTGGACAGCCGATGACTCCTGGGAATGCTGGATTAGATGTTATGTCACCAACAATAGGTTTGTCTCTGCTTCTCATACATTTAACTGCATGAAGCCTTTTATCCTATTTATATATAACTTCTAATTGATGGTTGACCTTAAGTTGAAACAAGAACTATGTTTAAGTTTTCACACATGCAACATATATATAAAGAATCTGGTTTTTGCCATGGAATGTGCACTACGCCAGTTATTTGGAGTTTTGCACTATACACTTGCTATTTATTTATATTTATTTTTGCAGATGATGGTTTGAATTGGACAATCATAATTTGTTGGGGTTGGATAACCTGTGTTACATTTGGTGGTTCTACAAGGGTTTTCTTTTAAGTACTTTTTCATTGTGATTTTATGTTTTTTTACATGAGGCTTGTGAAAATTCAATTCTTTAGCTTTTTGGGCACTCTTGGTGCTATTATTGTGGTATGACTAGTGCATAGATTTAAGTTGCAATGCACATTATTTTTGGTAAGCTGCTATTGTTCATGAAGTAATGAGGTCACATATAATTGTTTTAATTGGACAATCATAATTTGTTGGGGTTGGATAACCTGTGTTACATTTGGTGGTTCTATAAGGGTTTTCTTTTAAGTACTCCTTTTTTAATTGTAATTTTATGTTTTTTTTACTTGAGGCTTGTGAAAATTCGAGGCTTGTGAAAATTCAATTCTTTATCTTGGTGCTATTATTGTGGTATGACTAGTGCATAGATTTAAGTTGCAATGCACATTATTTTTGGTAAGCTGCTATTGTACGAAGTAACATGTCAAAATTATCATCCTAAATGCATTTTATTTTTCTTTACATTTATTGTTCTATCTTTAGAGATGCTGTTTAAAACAAGGGCCATGACATTGTATATTTTATTGGCAGGTGGTGAGAGTGAAGGGAATTGGTACATGCCGGACATTTTGGTTAATGTTATAAGAGCTGTAGGTGATTCTCATATCGGAGTTGTTAAAGAGGTGTTGCTGGTATGTATGTGCAACTAATAAACAGGCGTTTTATGAAGTGAACGATATTTATCTAATTATGTATTCTCTTACTCTTAATTTTATACTAATAGCTCGTTTAATTTCAGGATGGATCCTGCAAAGTTGCGCTTGGAACATTTGGAAATGGAGAGATGCTAACGTTTCCTCCATCTGACTTGGAGGTTGTCAGACCTAAGAAATCTGACAAAATCAAGATTATGAATGGTACATTGCGTGGTGTAACTGGGAAACTCATTGGCATTGATGGTTCAGATGGAATCGTGAAATTGGACGACACATATGAGGTTAAGATTTTAGATATGGAGATTTTAGCTAAACTATCAACAAAGTGATATGCTAACATCACATAATCTTCTGTGAGAATTCAATTGGGATATCTGGTTGATTGATGACGCATCATCTCAAGGATAGTAGTGGATCCCTGGTCCTTTCAAGCCTTTCTTCTGGAGCAGAACAAGAAAGATAGTAGTTTTTGGGGAGGGTTAATACAATTATGTACCCACATTTTTTCGTCACCTCACAATCCACAATCGTGTTCAAGGGCTCCTCATTCTACGATCGAGCTACTTATACCATGTTGTAAAAGGTGAATTATTCCCCGAAGCTGTAAATGTGAATGGCGGTTTGAATCATTTGATTATACCAAATAGTGAATGCTTCATAATTCGTTCTTCGTTGTTGCAATTTATTAGAGCAGCTGACGTCTGGTGCAATATATCAAGATGAGATTCATTTGGCAGGACGACTGCACATAAGATCTGGTCTCGCCGTATGTGATTGGATTATTACTTGTTGAATCATTATAATACGCAAGAGTTATTTTGATATATTTATCCCAATGTTGTATCAATAAATACATGAACAACTTACAATTCATGTATTTTTTAAATTTGTTTATATTAAGATATGTTGGAATAACTTTAGAAAATTCATTTGTTCTTCACATGATACTCTAATAAGAAAGGGAAAAATTAATGAATTGAACTCTAATTTTAGCGCAATTAACAAATCTAATCATATTTTTAATTTGCATCCTCTTTCGAATTTATATCAATTATATCCACGTCAACCTGGTCAACAATTTAGATATTATCTTTTTTATCTTAACTAGTCACTAGTCTTGACGTAAAGTAGTCAAAACATAAAAAAATCAAATCCACGTCAGCAAAGCAGTCAAAACTTAAAAGAATGAAATCAAATCCTAATCTGCGGCCTCGCCCAGCGCGTCGATGTCTTCCGCTTCGCCGTGTTCGCCTCCGCCTTCCTTCGCGCCATCAAGTTCCTCGAGGACCACTGGCTGGACCTCTTCTCCAACATCCACGCCGGCAGCGTCAATGCCTAGATCACCGATGTCGCCTGCCGCGACGCCGTGAACAGAGTCCTCGACATGCCCAATCGCAATCCAGAGCTGGCCACTAAGATCGAGGCGGAGTGCAACAAGCAGTCGTGGGAAGCGATAGTGAAGCGGCTCTGGCCGCGGACGAAGTACGTGGACGTTATGGTCACAATATCGATGGCGCAGTACATCCCGTTGCTCGAGTTCTACAGCGGCGGCCTGCCGCTGGTCTCCACCATGTACGCCTCCTCGGAGTGTAACTTCGGCATCAACCTCTGCCCAGCCGCTCGAACTGCGTCGGACGTCCCCTACACTCTCCTCCCCAACATGGCCTACTTCAAGTTCATTGAATTCGACCGTGTCACCGACGCCGCCGACGTCAGCGGAGAGTGCAACTGCATCGGAGACCCGATGGTGGTAGATCTCGTGGACGTAGAGATCGGCCGCCACTACGAGATCGTTGGTTGGTCGGTCGATGAACAATTATAATTAGTAAACTTTGATGCTTGATTTAGCGATATCCGCGGTCGATCGATGAAGGTACATGAGCTCCCCGATTAGACCCATGAGGCCTACGACGACCTCGAGCCTCCGGGGCCGGTGGTTTTCCAAGCATGGATTTATTCAAGTTACTGAAAGTGAATGGTTTTCCATATGAAAGTGAATGGTTTCCATATTAAAGTGAATTTATCCCATTAGATTCTAACCAACTAGCTTTCATGCTTGGTTGATATTTGATATAAAATACAATGCTAGTGTTAGGATCTGGGATATAGAAAACCATAAAATTAACTCAGCGAGGTAATTTTCCAACTCATCATGAATGATAGTTAATTATTAGCTTCACAAAAGTACAGTTTAACTACCAGCAGAATTCAATATTCATCAACTCATAGTAGTCAGCTTGATTAATTCTCTACTTAGATCTGATCTTGCATCATCCATATTCTGAGTTCTGCTGAAATTATATATAGTGATGCATGGTAATTTTGATTATCTCTTACTGATTAATTAGTGTGTTGTATTATATACATTATAATTTTAATCTGTCACAACAGGAAGGATAATCAATTAAGATATATAACTCTTAATTAATTAAAGAGTTAATTACTTAATATATCTCTAACTTTTTATTTGAATCAATTATATACTTCAATTTTAATTTTGCTTTAATTTATATTCCGACGTCAACCCTATGTTAATTTCCCCGTTTCAGCGATGACATGGCATTGCTTACTTGCATAAAAAATAATAAAAAATATTCCAATGCCATGTCATCATATATATATATAAAAGTTTAAACTAAAATAAAAACAATCGTCGGACGGTATCCCGTACTTGGGAACCCAATCGTCCTCCGCCATCACCGTGACCACGTTTAGCGCCACCTCCAGCGCGACAATATCACGCTGTTTCTGCTCCTCGTCCTCTCCACCGCCACCTTGCCGTACGGCGACCGCCACACGGCGAGGTGGCCCTCGGCGAGCTTGAAGGGCTCGCCGTCAAATGTGAAGCTGAGGTGATCGACGGCGGCATCCCATCGGGCCGCTCGCGTCGCCTCGACGGTGAAGGCATGGTTGTCGTACATAAGGCCGAGGGCTTGGATCCAAGTGAAGTCGCACGGTCTGCAGGCGGAGCGGAGACCGATGAAGCGGCATTGATTTGGAGGTCGCGGTTGGAGACCAAGCTGAACGTTGTGTAGCAGCACACACTGCATTGTGTTGCGCTGTTAACTCTCTCTCTCTCTCTCTCTCTTCGTGGGTTCCGATATTCCCCTTGGTTGTTTCTTCCCGCCATGAACGCAGGGCGACGAGGTCCGGCGTTGCCGAAGCCTCCTTGACTCCGTCTCTGATGCCGCTGCAAGCGCGCAGTGTTTCCAGGGCAGGTGGTCCGCCGTGGCCGTCGTTGTCTCCCGACTCTTGGTCGCCCTCGATGACCTCGCCTCGCTCCCGTCTAATCCGCTCGCGGCTGACCTCCTTCGGTCTCTCGCCAGACACTTTCCCCCACCCTCGCCCTTCTCTGCCGCTCCCCTGACCCCCGTCGCTAGGCTTCGCACCCAGACCGACATTGCGGCTGCCTCGGCCGCGCTTCACCAGCTCGCGGTTGATGCAGACCTTCTCCTCCGGTCTGGCGCCCTCGTCGACCCGCCCTCGTCACCGCCTCTGGCGGCGGGAGGGAGCAATCGCAAGGAGCCTCGTGACACGCCTCCAGATCGAGAGCTCTTCTTCGAGGATCGCTGTTTTGGGTTCTTTGCTCGACTTGCTCCGTGAGGACGACAAGAATGTCGTGGTCGCGGCCGGCCAAGGGGTGGTGCAGGCGCTGGTGCGCCTCCTCGACTCGGTCGCTGGCGCCGTGTCATGCCACGAGGCGAGGGAGAAGGCCGTGGTGGCGATTGCAACGATCTCGACCTTGCAAAGCTGTCGCCGTCTCCTGGCTGCGGAGGGTCCGCCACTCCTGCATCACTTAATCCACGTCGGCACTTAAACTTATATATATATATATATATATATATATATATGATGACGTGGTATTAGGTATTTTTATTATTTTTTATACGTCGTGTCATCGCTAAAACGATAAAATTAACCGATAAAAATTGAAATAAAATTAAAATTGAAATATAAAATTAATTCAATCATTGAGAGATAATTCAGAAAACTTTTAAAATTAGAAACATAATATATAATTAACCCTTAATTAAATATTGATAGGGGAAGAATCGATTGGAAAGCTGAAGAATTGATGATTGAATGGCATGAGAAGGAACTCAAAACCCAGGAGAAAATGATGGAAACATTGAAGTCAAGAATAGCAGTAATTGAAAAGGAAGAAGCTAAAAGAGATCGAGAGATCGACATTCTAAGGCAGAGCTTGAGAATACTGGACAATCCTAAAAGGAAGAACCTACCAAAAAGCTTATGCGCCCTATTTGTGCAAAGAGAATGAAGATATGGATTAATTAGCATAAAAAAACCTGGTTGCAATTGGAAAAATAGATTAATTGATATATATATAGTCATTAGCATCAAAATGCTTGTGGACTAACTAAATAACACTAATTAAATAACACCAATTTCCTCTTATTCCGTCGCCGATTGAAATCCTAGCCGGATCAAGATAACATAATCGGATGTGTAACCATTGACTCGTTCAAAATCGCCGATTGTAAAAACTCGTTCAAAATAAATTTACAAAATTACTCTTATTGTTTTAATACATATATAAGGTTTTATTAAATCATAGTAGTTTCTTCTCATTTATATTGAATATAAAGGCAAAAAAATATCCTCTCGTTCTTAATTTTTTCCCTTCATAGTATCATCTGTCTAATCCTAATATTTATAATCGGCCAAAAAAGAATCCTAATATATGTAGGGATAGAAATAGCAAAAAAAGAAAAAATATATATAACACAAAAATAAAAAGAATATAATTATCTATTAAAAAAAAAAAAAATCTCATTTCTTTTTTTTTTCCCTTTACAAAGTACATCCAAATAAAATTAATTTTTTCATTCTCTTTCACTTCCTTCTCCTTGTTAAATTATATCCAAATAAGATTTATTTTTTTCCTCCTTTCCCCTCCCCTCCAAACACCCCCCCCTCTCCTCTCCCTTCCTCTTCCTTCCATTCCCTTTAATAATTTGTATCCAAACATATCCTAAGTGTGTTGGAATTAAAGTAGTGCCCCCATGTTTTATTAATAAGTAAATAATATAATAATAAATAAACAATATTATTGATAATTAATAGGTAATACAAAATAGATGTATGCTATTTTATATTAAATTTAAAAGCCTAAAATTTTATCCATTATAGAAGAAAAGAAATCGAAAATGCGGCCTTCTGTTGCATATAAATTCATTTGTCTTTTGGGAAAAAAAGAGAATAAAAAATTCATCCGTCTTGACTAAACACCTTACTTGTCGCTGGTTGAAAACAACACATTTGACTGTTTGCTTACGAGGCCAAAATTGGATCCATAATTAGCACTACATGAACTTGTAACTGAAAAATCATTATTACATCTACTGATTAATTTGTTTTAGAAAGATGCACTACTGTCTCTTTAATTGATTTAAGTAATTTATGTATATATATACTGAATAACTATCTCAGTTCGTACAAACCTCGGAAGCCATGAGCTGAAGACCAGCATACTTGACGTTCCAGCTGAATTCCGCCATCGCCGAGCCTGTTCGCCGAAACCCTTTGAACTCCGCCATCGCCCCGCCGGTTCGCCGAAATCCTCGCAATTCTCCACCACGTACTCCAAGAACTCCTTCCCTGTAGCCACAGCATCGGTGTAGTAGCTCTTTGCGTCGTCGTGTTCCCCTTATATATTAATACAATTACTTAATTATAATTACTAATATATATTATGATTGATGAATTATAATTAACACTCTAATTTATTATTGCTTAAAATAGGAAGGGAGTGAAGGTGGATAATATTAGATTTTTACACCTTAACAATAAAAAAAAATACAATTTAATTAGGAGTGTTAGTAAATCATTTCTTACATTTTATGACAAGAGAAATTTTCTATATTTTCCCCATTTGTTGTCAATCAAATAAGGAGAAAAATCTTCATAGAAAGTAGTAGGAAGTAGAATTTCTCATACTATTTAACTATTGTCAACCAAATGATGCCTAATTCAAAGAAAAAAATATGCAATAAAAGAGAGCATAGAAAGAACTTTCTCAAGCAAAGAACACAAGAATTAAGAGAAATCACAAGATATACAAATTATACTTATAGTAAGTAGCAAGAACTATGAGATTAAAATACCTTAAAATAAATGTAGTTATAATTCAAGCATTATTAACTACTTAAGTACCGTATCATGTGATTAAATCAATTTTCACAATGTTGATTTAACTTATAATTTTAGAATTTAGTATCTTTTAATAAAATGATATTCATATTAGTGCCTCCTAAACTCTAAATTCCAGAACAACTTAGTGCATAATATTTATAAATTTATAATAAATTATAAAAACAACTTTTCCGTTGGCTAGGAATGCAAGTAAACATTATACAACATGTAAAGGATTCTTCATCAATATACCAACTTGCTCATTCATGAAAAAATGGCCAGCATTTTCACCAAGTGTGAACTAAATCCACCAAGAGTGAACTAAAACGAAAGGATTGGTTCTCGTAAAAGAGTTATAGCTTAATTAAGTATAAAAGAGTTATATTATACAAAAGACAGAGACTACCTTAATTAAGTACTCCTTATATATTATACTAATTAAAATACATGTCATTGTGATACTACTAAGAGAAGTATCAACAGAGAATCATAATCTCAGCTAACATCATAACTACCTTATGCACAGTAACAACTTGTGCTATATAATCTTTAATCAATTGTCACGGAACTTACAAGTCTTTGACGCAGCAATCGTAATTCAGCTGCAGCCTTCCTCCTGCTCATTTTCTTCTGCTTGCTCATTTTCTTCTGCTTGATGTGTGTCAACTTATCATACACACACCATGGAAAACTCAGGAAATGCGGCCTTTTCAAATCTTCATTGTAGCATCCCCAGTAATCAGGGTGATAGGTCACATGATACCAAGCAGATGCTTTTGCATACTCTTCATCTTCATTCTGATCATGATCGCTGCTCTTCTCATTAAACCATGACCGCGCTTCTTTCCTCAGTGACTTCAACACTCTTCTAATTGTCTCACCAATATCCTTGTTCTTGGCGAAGGTCTTCGACATTTTCAGTATATTCCCGCTTATGATCTCAGCTTCAGTCTTTATGCCATAATGATCCATGAGATTTCCCAGCTTGAAATCATATTCCTCTTTGAAATAAACAGCGTCATTGACGTATTCATTGAAACCATCCACTTCCATATCAGGATCATATGTTTCCTTAGCAACCAGCTTCGTGAAGACCTTTACATGGGTTGACTTAAGCGAGTGGTCTTTGACTGCTCTATATAGCTTCCCAATTATTCCCTTTGACTCATAGGTAACTTTATCTAGCTTTTCCATGAAGTCAGGGTACTCCTTGGCATATAAGTTAGGCGGAATTAAAGCAGGAACTCCTGTCTTGGGGAAGTCAACAGCGATTGAAAAGAGTTTAGCTAGTTCTATACACTCCGGGCCCTCAGCCTTAGCAACAGACTTGTCGGCAAAGACTGTATGAGCATTTGCTATGATTCCTAAGCTGTCGTTAACAATGTAGTCTGTGAAGTACTGCATGACTTCCTACATGACATACACATACCATCCATGTACATACATTAAAAGACAAAGTAAACTTATATCTGTTGAAGGCAGGTAATCATGAGCAAAAAAGTAATGAGTGAGGCCATTACCTCATCGGTAACATCATGATCAAGTTTCACAGTTGCCGCAGGGCTATAGTCCATAGGTTTGACAACACGTGGTGGAATGAGTTCAGGATCCCAGCAAACGAAATAGATGTCTCCATCCAAGTCACTACCGGAACATTCATTTGGATGGGGTCTAGAAAATACATCATGTCATTTAGTTTTGCCACAGTATACGATTAAGTATATTACTATTATCAAATGTTGCAAGGTTAACAGACAGTAAACAGAAAAAAAACAGATCAAGGTAAAACATGATTATGAATTTTGTAACAATAATTAGCAAACTCAAAGATCAGTATATTCTCTTGCTAAAAAAAACTCAGTAAATTCTAAAGAACTGCAATAGCCAGAAAGAAGCTTTACATTGAATAAGCAACCCAAATTTTATTTCTGTTGCGAACTATATTATGTACAATCATGGAAGGAGATGGGTTGGTTTTTGATGACCCTGCCCCAAAAACTTATTAATCATTCTTATACTGGGAACAGCAAATAAAGGCATACAAACAAGATAAAATTTTCCTTCAATAAAAATATATTAATAGGAACATGGTTTAAAATACCGGTACCGGTACCGATCTCGGTCAGTGACCGGTACTGGTATGTACTAGTACCGTACCGACACACGGTATGGGCCAGTACGAAAAAGGCATACCGGCCAATTTTTTTTATTTTTGCTATTAAAAATAACTCCAATAACACATAATTAATCAAGAAATACTTAAATTTAAGATTCAAATGTCAAATACATAAATACAATGATTTAAATCCGGCCCCAAACGACTATATGCCACTGTAGCAACGGCTCTTTTTAAGAGCCGTTGCGTCATGACAGGCATTACCGCCCGATATGACATCAAATACCGCCGGTATGGGCGGTATTTACCGAGATACCCAGTATCGCCCAATACCGAGTATCTTGTATACCGGTTTTTTAAAAAACCAGTAAATACCGGCCGTACCGGGTGGTACGGTACGGTATTTGAAACCATGAATAGGAATATGATTCTACCAAGAATTATTTACCATGAAATGTAGATTTAATTTTTCTCTTGAATGTGGATTCTTTTACAAAGATGCAAGTATATAAAATAGACACCATTTTGTGACAATCATACAGGTTTCTTGCCTTCATAGACCTTCCAAAGTGTGATCACTCTTTGGTACTTGAAGCTTGTCAATATCTTTTATGCATATAATTAAACATACTTCACTTAGCTTTTAATTCTAACATAGTTGCTCTTCCTTAAATGTACATTCATTATCTTCTAAACTGACTTGGGGCACTGGTCTGTCATCGCAACATCAGCACATGAAAGTTAACCATGTGTATAATTCTTATGGTTTGCATTTATGATTCTTCTTAACACTCAAAAAAAATTTGAAGTGTAGTTTTCCAAGAGTTTCAGTTTAGCTTCTCCATCCAACCATGTGATATTGATAAAGAGATCTTATGATTTTGGTATCAATATCTTTATCTACTTGATAAAAGCTTAAGAACTTGGGAAAGAAGTTAGCTACTAAATCCATAGGGTCTTTTAAGCTACTACTAGGGCTATTACAGAGAGCAGACAAACGGAAGAAAGGCATCAAATACACATTAACTAATGGAGATCCTCACTCGAGATCGGATTTTGGACAAATATGGTGCAATCATAATTCAGTCAACACTTCAAAAAGAAAATAAACTAGCTATTCTAGGTGCACAAGATCAACATTGTATATTAGTAAAACATTTAGAGCATTTTCAAGTAAGAATTCTATGCATGCTCACCTGCTCCCTTTCTGTGGAAAAACAACACAATCAATCATATGATGCAGACTAGGAACATCAACAGCTGTGAGGACACGGACATCACCAGGATGAAGACAGGGATTTTTGGCAACAACGATTTTCCCCTTCAACACAAAAGTACAGTTTTCCAAATCATATACACCATTCATGGAGAGGCCATTATTATGAAACATTGAGCTACCAACGCAAGAAACTTGAACAAAGACCTGCCCGTATTCTAAATTTCTAGTTTCATCTATGCATCCCATCATTGCTCTTCCTTGTGGAACAAATATCCTTGCCTTCATTTTGAGTTCCAGCAGCCTTGAAGCCCTAAATGTTTGTAGAATCATTGAAAGGAATGGTTCGGCATCAGGCTTATAGCCACACAACAATAATTGTTTGAGTATGTTGGTCGTTTCCCCTGGGGACATAAGTTGAACTGCTTCATTTGCCCTTTCTGGGTCAGTTAAAATTTCATCCAGATCAATTATAGCTTCCTCTAGTTTCTTTTCAAGGTGATCATCTTTAACTCCTAATGTTGAAAGAAGGGTAATCAATTGACGATTAAGGAAACAAGGCTGATACTTGGTGTATGCAAGGACATCGAGTTTTGTATTTTTTGATTCATATTTAGACATGCTTTTACGCAAAGATAGCTTCTTTGGTGACATTGGATCAATGGCCACAACACCTTTATAGCCAGCATACCGAATTTGGAAGGCTGATGGAACTGAACTTTTCAACCCACACTTAGTTGCCACTTTTTTAGCAAATTCAGCAGATATTTTTCCAATACCATCTGAGAATACATAACCATTATGCTCTACATCACGAATAAAGTCGATTTCATGGCTCTCAACTGATAAAGTTTCGATGGAGGAGCTGAAAGACTGACCAAGTCTAGCAGCATATTTAGCAACATTTCTGATCTTCCTAAAATCACCCATCCATTCTCTTATGCTACTTGCAGTAACCCTGCTATTTGATGCAAACATCCAAGCAGAACTTTCCCTCAGCTGACTAGATGAGAAGGCAAGAAATTCAAACTTCTTATTGCCAACAGTAATCCCATTTTCCAGTGTTGACAGTATTCTCCAATAAAGTGCGGTACGCCTTTCAGAGTCGAGAGAAGCAAATCGAGAAGATAAATCAGTTGAATGAATCTTTTCCCGGTCCTCGTCAACAAAAGAAATCCTCATGAAATTGTCAATCTCTTTGTGATATTGGCGTAGAACACGATTGGACACATTTATCTCAGGTCCGTAGAAATAAACTTTGGAAGGGGTCACCTGCACTCTATGAACATATACCAAGCTATAATCTGAATCCAGGGAAATGGTAGGGGAGCTCACAGGGCGGTTTGATTCCTTAAACTTTACATATTGCTCCTGTAACCACTGGACAGGAGAAAAACAGGTCTCATCCAAAAATGACATTATTTCTATGGCCCGTTCAATATATTCAATAGGTATAGAAGGAGAAGGACAAATCAGTCTGTAGAATTTCCAATCAAGAGTAGGTCCACTAAGAGTTCCGTTCTGAACCATATGATTTATCTTGAATAGAATCTTATAAGGTATCTCAATCCCCAGTTGGGGCCCAACAATAGGGACTAGATTCAAGCTTCTGGAGTAAGAAGATCCATTGTCCAAATCATACTGACCATCAACTTCTTTGTAATGGAAAAAATATTCTTGAATATTTGGTAGGTTATGATAGTATGGTAGCTGCAAACACAATGCACAAGATTGTCCAATGCTACAAGATGGACTAAAATCTGTTGTTCTGACCCATTGATCATCTGAAATATCCCTGAAATAATTAAATAGAGGATCTTGTATGGAATCTGTATTGCATGATAGTTTTTCATAAATCTTTGGAGCCGCTACCACCTGAGTCATGTAAATGGATTAGAAAGAATGCCAAAGTACTAAAATAGAACCTATAGACCAACAGTTAAGATCAAAAAAGAATATTTAGGAATAACCTTTCGAGGACAAATTATGTACCAAGTAAATCTACTCATTCCAAAAATATGTTAATCAACAAGCCTGACGTCAACAATTTTAAATAAAAGCTCACTATATTGGAAAGATAAAGAACCAATAGGTAAATTTAGAGGTAGTAATGAAGGATTTATTTCCATGGTCAAACCAGTAGACTTACTGGATGTTGTGAACAAATAAAAGATATATAATAAAATGATGATATAAAATGGTTCCTGACAAGTATCACACTCATGATAAAGCAAAGGCAATTGAAATAAGATACATCATGTGTTGATCAAAATAAAAGTGTGATATCACGGATGTGTATTAAATCATGTCACTACAATACTGTCAGGACAATGTATCAAACAAAGTCTCAAAACATTAACTATTTTAGACCCATCTGCAACAACTTGTGGCCATTTGTGCACAACCAAACAAGCCCCTTACCAGACAAAGGGGTCTAGCAATTCAAGATTTTAACAATACAAGTTTCTTTAAAATATTGAAGATACCATTACCATGTGATATATAAGGCGTTAGTAGTTCTCTTAGTGAAATCAATATTGTCTCATGGATTAGTGCCTATGAGGGGAGAATGCCTAAATGAACATTAGACTACTTATGCAAGCCAAGAAACCCATGATGATATTTCAGTAGTGACCGTGATAATCCCCTGTTAATCTCTGCATCCCCCTCATCCAAGAAGTTGACCAACTTTTTCTTCTTCACAACTATACCACATATTTGAGAGATCTTTGACACTGATTACTCTTTTGCATTCACATTACACTATTGGCTGCCTTGCTCCAAGGCTGCCATCCTGAGTGATGTACACTCGTTCATTTGAATACATTATTAATTCACCACAACTTGATAAATATATGAGTAATAAACCAGAAAAAATCATCACAAAATAACATGCCAGAGAATAATCATTAATACTTGAAGGATGCATTTAATTGATTAAAACAATTTTTTTCTAAATAAATATGGAAGTACTGAAAATTTGGCAGACTTTAAATACCATATGGAGGGTTTTATGTGTTTTGCTAGTTGGTATAAATATAATACCAAACCAGGCTACTCACATTAACGATATACATACCCTCATCAAATTATCAATAGTAAGAAAAAGGTGGCAATGAGATAAAACCATAGGCTTTACACAAGGTACGTTGTTGGAAAATAATCCACATGCTCCCAAATGGTCGAAGACTTCATAGCTACAAAATTAAAATTTCCAAGCCAATAATTGAGTGATGACTTTTTGTCAACCTTAATACGTATATATAGAACTCTACATCATGAAAAAATCCATGATTCATCATTTTACTTCTTAGCATTAACAAATATATAGAATAGAAGAATCAAAGGTATACATATTTACAAGGAGATGTCAAAGATATACAATTTCGTTATAGTTTCCATCATGGTTTAAAATCTCGGTACCGTACCGACATACGGTACGGTCCGGTATGAAAATTGCATACCGGCGGTTTTCTTTTTTTAAGAAATAACTCCAAATCTCCATACTAGGCGGTATACCGCCCGATATGCATATAATACAGCCCAAATCGGGCAGTATGAACCCGAAACAAGTGGCCTCAGCGCGTTGGCAGGCCCAACGGTACTAAGGCCTCATACCGCCTCATACCGCCCGGTATACTCAATATACTCGATTTTTTCAAATACCGAGTATATCGTATACCGGAAACCTAAAAAACCGATAAATACCAGGCGAGATTTTAAACCATGGTTTCCATGAGCTACCATAGTAAAATTTCCCCTATTTTCTTAAAAGTATCATACATGTTAAAGTCCCACATTGCTTGAGGTTGTGGTCTAGATAGCCTTTAAATAGATTGGACAATCCTCCCACAATGAGCTAACTTTTGGGTGGAGTTAGGTCCAAGGTTGATTTCCTAACATGGTATGAGCCAAAATCTATGGTTGATATTGGGCCACCTGCATAATGAATTCCACACTCCATATGTAGATCTTGGGCGTGAGGGTTTGTGTTAAAGTCCCACATTGCTTGAGGTTGTAGTATAAATAACCTTTAAATAGATTGGGCAATCCTCCCCCAATGAGCTAGCTTTTGGGGTGGAGTTAGGTCCAAGGCTGATTTTCTAACTATACCAATCTAGATTTCTATATAATTTTCTAGGTACTTGAATATTTTCCTAGTAGTGAACTCTATTGAGAGTGATATCACTAACCTACCTCTCCTCGCATCATTGATCCTAATTGACTCACCTTGTCTATTGGTGTTTTCAAATCTTCATGCCATAAAATAGTTTATTCTCATAATTGATTACAATTAACCAATATGTATTATAGGTTTTGAAGTCAAACACAGTACTCTTCTAAATCAGTTACAACACATTTCTTCTCATCCATTCATCTTCTCTTTCCCTCATTTGATTATTTTCCCTCTAATTTTGTCTACAAGATCATGAATTAAAGTGGTAAATACGAACTGAAGCACTTCTTTGTCATGCATACATTTTATGATCATAATCGTAACATGTTTGAAAATTCTAGACCACCAAATCAGCAAAATGAGAATAAAGTGCCTCATGACCATTTCATATGTTTTTTTCTAGAAAAAGAAGAAAAATAAATAAATAAATGAAAAATATGGTAAATCAGACATCATGTCAGTAATATTTCCTTCAAAAAAATGTGGAAAACTAATTCTCCTCTTTTAGCATCCAGTTATATGCAAAATCATTAAATCAGGGTTCAAAAAAATCTCAAGTTTGTAGACAGCCCATCATAACTTTTCTCAAAAGAAGTTCAAATTCAGCATCTTCACACTTAGATACTACAAAAAGAAAAGGCAATTTTAAATGGATGGTAATCAGTGCTTCAAGTAGGCGCGGATACACTTTTTTAATAAAAGATCTTAATGAAACTAGCTGTAGGCACCGATTTCTGATCAGAAACCAACGCTTGCAACTAACATGGCCGATTTCTCACCAAAAATTGGCATATGCATCTAATATGTGCTGCAACTTGTTGGTGCTTGGTTTCTAATAGCAACTGCTCCTTTAATCCCACGTCGGCTATCTAATTTTTTTTAAAAAAGTTGATTCATGAATCCATATTAATCCATATGTTTAGACATCTTTAAAGATATAAATCCATGGATTAATGAAATATAATTTTTTTCTAAAGAATGTCATGTGAAGGGAAACAACGCAGTAGAAAGGGTGAATAGTTTGTTCCTAATTATTATGCCTAAATTCGAATTTAGGTGATTCTAAAGATTAGGCAAATCAAGAATGCAAACACACTAAGGCAATGCAAACAAACAAATTTGTAGTGGTTCGGCATCTACCCTAGCCTACATCCACTACCTGAGCTCCCCGCTAAGGATTTCAACCAAATTACAAGATTATTCTCACCTCAAGCTCCAAAGCATCCCTAACACCTAGTTTGAAAAGTGGATTCATACCTCTACACTAGGACCAACTCAACATTGACCTAAACACCATAGGTCAAACTTAACCTTAAAATGTCAATTAAAAAATAAATCAAAATACAATTAAAATGAGAGAAAATCAAATAAATACAACTTAGCTCTCAATTGGAGAATCCTAACTCATCTTGATACCTTTGATGATAAATCATTCAAGAACATGGCTAAATTAAAGAAGTGATAAGCCCAAGCTAGGTTTCTTTGGAGGAATGGCTCAAGAAGGCTTAAACAAGAATTAAATGATGGCTCAATGTAAGCATTATACAATCATGCCAACTTAAATTCCAATGCTTCATCCGACATCAATTTCTTGAACAATGCACTCTATCTTTCATGTGCCCATTCCTTTGTACACAAAAGACGTCCATATTCAAATTTAGGCATTAGTAAGCACAAATTTAACCAAAAGTTCACATTACTTCTTACACTTCCTACATATCTAACAAAAAATTATCTAAATTGACATAGTATAATATGTTATAAAAGAAATGCCACCAGTTTTTGGTATTTGTGCGACTGTTACGGATACAAGTTTTTAGATGAAATGTCATTGATTGAAATTAAAAAAAAAATAAGACAACATGAGAGTGAAAGTCCTATGCTCGAATTATGTACAGGCCACTCATTAAAATAAATGTATGCCATATTAATTCAAGTTCCATCTGTTGGGCTTCAACTAGTCCTATCCACTTGCCCATGCATAAAAGGGAGTATTAAGAATACAAATGACATATCAATAGATTGTGTCTAATCACCAGACTTTGGTTTAGACGGAATGGCATTGATGAAGAAACTTGAGTCATTTAAAACCTATTTTTCTTTCATTGTCTGATAGCTTGTTAGAGGCAGAACTTAATGTGATTCAACGGAAACACAAGTTGCTAGTTGATGACTTGATGTATTGTTTATCTAGCATAAAAAATTTATGGCCTATTAGCCTTGTATCATTTAAACAGAGTTTTTTACTTGAAATATCAAGGCCTGCACAACGAAACCACCCTTGTCGTCCTCACAAAATATTGATTATATACAACAAATATAAGATGGCGGTGTGCAACAATCAAATCATCACTCAGTTTTGCTTATCAAAGTTGACGAGAGTGGAGAAATAGTTTCCTATGTCTGTGAGGGGAAAAAGGGCAGAATCATTTAAGACGGTCAAGTTGCAAACCAAATTATACCAACCAGACTTACTGTGAGCATCTGCAGTGTCAAATCAGGAATTGTAAAGGAAAAATAATTACTGTACAAAAACTGTCTATAGGAGCAAACCTGGATAACAAGAAACTGAGATAGCTGACCAGACGAGCGATGTAACTGGATTTCCCATATACTATCATAAGCAAGTTCAAGCTTAAATTGATGAGTTTCATGGGACAAGAGAAAATATATTTTCTTCAGCTCAAATCCAAAGTTAGCTTCAACATTCAGCACACTCCAAAGAACAGATAAACTTTTTCTTGAAAGTGGGCAGCCAAAATGTAATTTCACATTTTCTAGAACAAACAACGACCTCCTTGGTTTTGGAATGATGTCACGTTCTGCACGGCGAATTATCAAGTAACGACTACCATAATATACTTTGCGCTGTTGGACTATTTCATTAAAATTTCGAATATCTTCAGTTTCCGAGAACTGAACGATTGCATTTAATCTTGAATTTCTTGAATGTCTTAGCTTGAGTGCAACTATGGATCTTTCTCCAGTATATCCCTCTAGGAACTCAGTCACCCCATTAGCAGTAACAGAAGAAGGAAATCCAGAAATATGAAAAGTATTGCCAACCATTCTCCAGAATGTATTTAGATGCAGGATGTTTTTTTGTTCACTGAAGAATAATATTGAACCTACACACAGATAGTAAATCAAACTAACAACAACAAAGAATAGTGAACCGAAGCATGCCAAGGAGCAATCATAAGAACCAATTGATAGCAAAAATTGCATAAAGAGCATAGCAAATACGAAAGATAGGGGAGAAAACTTAATTGAAGAGCCCATATTAAAGAATAATGGTGTTGTCCTGACATCAAAGTTGTAAGTAGACTATCTAAGTAGAAAGACTAGAACAAAGGAACAATAATATCAGATTGTTATAGAAGCCAAGGATCTCACTGCTAGAGGTTTCCTTCTTCAAAGCATTTTTTCCATGAATTTGAAATATGGCAATAGAGAAGTTCAGGAGGCTAAATTAAAATTTTGACTGGAGAATTATGAGCAAGTGTTAACTATGGTCAAACTGCAAAAATTGATTATTGATTAACAAAGGTATTGTATTGTAACATCTTAAACATAATTACTGATGCATGGATATTGATTATCTCTACTTCCCTAGATTTTCAATGTATGCAGTGAACAATAAATTGAAAAAAAACTTCTTTGAAAATGGAAACCAATTAGGTGGCTTGTTTGAGACAATTCTACCCAGGTAATGACATAAAAAGAATGCGGAGATTCAGTCAGATGGTCCGATGTTACATGGATGGTAAATGCTCTTAACCCATCCAGGCTGCGTCTATAGAACAAATAACCGTGAAACACATTTTCTCTACTTCAAGTCTTCAACAATACTACCATTAAAAAAATGCGCTCAGGCATTTATGTTAATGTCCCTGATTTTTAGAAACTACCCAAAAGGCAAAATTCAAGCTCAGTTGATGAAAAGTTTGTAACATGGCAAATTGTGTCATACAAAAAAGACAAATTCTTTCTTAAAGATGCAAAGGGTATTCTTCAAAACTTGTCACTAAAACCCAACTCAAGAAGCTTTCTAAAAAAAGCTTCTGACTCAGAGGCAAATTCTTCACAAGAAGAGCAAGAACAACGCGGATTAGGGAATCACCATCGAAAAGTAAACAATGAGCAATAGAGCCAAACTAAACGCACGTAGCTTGCAGATTAAACCGGACCAAAATCAGCCGAAGGATGATTCGCCATCAACCACTCCCATTATCTTTAAATTTTGTGGAGCTATGACAAGGAAGAACAGAGCAAACCAGATCATGACAAGCATAGAGAAAGCAACTTCTAGTGGCATTTCAACATCTCAAACAGACAACAATACCACAAGTATCAAACAAGATTGCGAAGAAATAACCTCATATAGCGCGATACTACCAAACAAGACTGAGAGCTCCTCGTATCCGGCAAGAAAACCGATAAGATCGAACATCCAAAAGGCCTTCGCCAAAGCTCTCTAGCAACTATTAGTATATGACTCCACTAAGGAAGGCGAAAAGACTCTGACTTGGAGGAAGGTGAAAGGAGGAGGGTTTTAATAGGGATATGATGGAAGAGAGAGATTCTCACATTGAGAAGTGGAAGGAAAGGCGGGGGCCGGGCGGGGCCTACAGCATATCTAATTAATAGGGATAAATGTCATGCTGACCCTCGTAATTTTAATTATTATTTTATCGATCCTCGATTTTTTTAAATATTTTAATTCGACTTTCAAATTTTCCTCAACTTTTTTTCCGCCTTCAACAAAATCAATATGGCGCTAAATTAAATGACAAAATAAATATTTTGCTCCTCTTTTTTATATTATCAATATTTGATTCAATGTTTATCTTCTTCAAATATTTAATATTTTCATCGAGAAATCCTCATATAATCATCGTGCTTTTCCTTTGCGTGTTTCAATATTTGATTCCGACTTCTTTTTTTCATTTTATGGATGGATGAAATTACTATAACTAATTATCAGCATTCAAATGTATTAGACTAATACAAATTTTGATGATAAAATTATTATTTTTGACTTACATTTTAAATTCAAAAGAAACACAATAATGTTAGAGGCTTCATGTAATTTGTATTAGATTGAAGCGATTTTTTTTTACATAGCGAAATTCATTTTTAGAATAAAGCACAAACGAATATTAGACTGGATAAATATTTAAAATCATATGTACACGATGTTATTATCACTTGTGCTACTATGAGTTCATTATTAGATTGAAGTGATCGGAGAATGTATTATTTATTATTTTCATTCTTATTTAGATGTATAAACGACTGAAAAATTATTTCAAAAAAGACCTTAGAAAATGGAACAATGTGAGATAGTACATGTTGAACAAGGCAAAAAGTTAGAGACATGAGTTTCTTGATTTACCATACAGTTCCGGATACGAAGTTATCTACACTACAAAAAATAGATTTTTTTCTTATGCTATAAAATGAAATAAAAAATCTAATTATAATATTTAGCATAATAGTAAATGTTGGCATCTAGTTAACAAACAAAAACCAAACCAGTAAATTTAATTGATTCATTATAATTTAGTTAAGCAAAGGCTTGCTCTCAACAAGACAAATAAGGCAATGATAGATAATTCTTAATCACACGGTGCGTTGAATTTCTATTTTTAATATTAATATTAAAAGTAAAAATTCATACTATATTCTCATTTTATTGTTTGCAAAGGCTTATTGTTTATGTCTAAAATTGTAAACTATATATATCCTAATAATCACTATATAACAAAAAAATTGAACCAAGAGCTAGCATCTATTTTCTGCCATGAGCTATAGGCTAAAGCCGATTTCTAAAAGACATTTTCTATTTTTATTTTTTAATAGAAATCGACATACATCTATTTTAAATTTTTTAAACGGTTTGGATCTGCCATCTGCAAATTTGTGGTTCCGTTTATTTTTTAATTATGAAAATATCTCAGAGATGGCAGATCCTAAATTTGGTTTTGGATAATGGATTTGCGTTCCAATTTCGATTTTAAATAGTAAAAATAAAAAATTATTTAAAATTAATTCGATTTCGATTATCGGATCGCGATTAATCGGTAAAAAACATCCGGATCGCGGTTAACCGGCAAATTTTTTTTTTTCCTCAGAGAAGATGTATGCCTCAGTCATTGTCTTTGTAAAAAGCACCCGAAAATTACCGACAGAATTGTGTGACAATTCGTATATACGTAGTTACGATGATGACAACTCGCATCTCATTTGATTCGCTACCCAGAGCTCTCTCTGCTGCTACACGTCAAACTGTCAAAGGCGAATCTTTTCTCTCTCTCTCTCTCAACCACGAGCTTTGCCTTTCATTGGATTTGGCTCCTTTGCTTTCTTGCTTGCAGCCTAAGTTTTCCTTTACTTCCTTGCAATTATTGCTCTGCCCTTTTCCAGTGTCTGGCTTTATGCTTTTCTTTACTTGGGAAACATAGATCAGCTTCCGAGCAACATTGATGACGTCATGTCGGAGGATGCCTGCTCAATGTTATCAGCAATTTACAGGCGAAGCACGCATGAATTCTGTAGCTATCTCTCTATGATAAAAAGGAAAATGACCCACAAAAAGAGCTGCGCATCCGGGGAATCGAACCCCGGTCAGTACCGTGGGAGGGTACTATGATACCACTACACCAGATGCGCTAGCGTTTGTTACACGCCAACTATTTTTAAATGAAATTAGAAGACAAAAAAATATATATCCAGAACTGATTCCATCCCGAAAAGGTTTATGTAATTCCTTAGCATTGTTATCGTGGGATTCATACCCTTAAACCCTCCAAAGTCCAAATTATATATTTACTGATTGAATCATACTTTCTATTGTAATTCTTATAATCATACACGATGAGTAAGAAAAATTAGAGGATATTCGATGAGAATGGGAGGTGGAAACTTTGAAATTTCATAGATAAAGACCACAAAGTATTTGAAATAAAATTTGAACCAAATTTAGTGGAAGGCAATGGACCCTGACATTATTTCAGGAGTGATTCATCTCTCCACACCAAAGGAAGCGCAATGTCCTTTCTTGGACCTTATCCAAGTATACTTCCTTGCAATTCGCGATCTTGCCAGAAAATTTCACCTGATCTGAACGCCGCATGCAGTTGCTTAGTCAGCGACTTCGACAACGTGCGATATCGCCCCTTAAAAAAAGATGGAAACATTCAATGCCTTCATCGATCACCCCACAAATTAGAACTTGGAACAACTGAAGGCACTACTTCCTCCGTGCTCGCCAAGTGTCAAGATATCTCACACTTCACGTCACACACAGATTGATTTCCTCCACCCGAGTAACCAAACTCCCCCCGCATCAGAGACGATAAAATGGAATCCAGTTTTATTTCTATGGCGAAGGCCTAATTCCACTGTGTGATGGTAAAACTGAAACTTTATCTTAAACCCAACGAGAGAGACATAATATCTACCGCTTATAAATAAATCATGGACCTCTAAGCCTACTCCCCATTCTCACAAGTCCAAAACATATATGTTTCTTATCTTCTTTTGAGCTCATCATCAACAAACAATGGAGGCACAGGAGGAAAGCGTGAGAGGATCAGGAGAACAGCAAGCCTTGATCCACAGCCGAGTCAGAAAGATCAAGCAAGAGGATGAGAAGATTGAGGATCAAATCGAGATGCGGCCCTTGCTCAGAGACCTCAACAGACAGCTCTCAAGATCACGGCTGGGACTGGCGCACCAGTCGATCCTGGTGAGGAGCAAGTAGAGGGAGGATTAGGCGTACCATATTTATGAATCCTTTTAATTAATTTGGTGTTTTCTTCTATTTTGTAATTAGTATTTCTTTTTTGGTTAGACTTATGGAGGTATGTTTTAGGCGATTTGGTGGAGTTATCTGCATGAATTCCATTTGTGCACAGGTTTTTTGATCCACAGGAATCATGGTTTCCTTGCGGGATGAGGCTTGTTAATTAATTTTATATATGTAAGAGATAGTGCATGGCTAAGTCTCTTTCTAATAAAATTTGCATGCAATCCTTTACAAGGGCTTCCTTCCAAATTCTACAAGGGCTAAAAATCAGAAAATAAGTCTTCTTTGTGGTTACAAATCACACTGACACAGTCTCATATTCAACTCCTAAACAAAAACAAAATCATTTGCAGCACTTCAGTACCAGAGCATAAAAATCGCTAGTGCATCGCAAGACAACAAAATACATTTATCCAAACTGTAGGATACAAGATAACATTCAATGAAGGGAAAACCTGGCAAGACTCCCCATTACTAAACTTATTCATGCAAATCTTACAACATAACCTTGTCAAACTCCACTTTAACTGGCATACTTAATAAAGTATGAACTGGCATAGCATTTGCATTCAATGATATCATAGAGATCCTCTCCACAAAGCAGGAAAAATGAAATAATAAAGCTCTTATGACATCTTGGAAAAATAATCACCAGGAATTATCAGCCCCCGATAGTATTATTACTTCAATGCAATAATGAAACTTGAGAATTGATTACATTTGATCCCATGTACAGATACTTCAGACAATATTTACTAATTCATGTTTGATCATTTTGCATATATTTGCTTGCAACATCATTAACAATTTGGAACACCATAAATTAGGCATGGTAACTCGTAGAAACAAGTTGTATATATGGCCAAAATAATTAAGGTCATTGTCATGCCCCTTTTCCTAGGGATCAATCCCCAACTAAGAGGACTTTCCTCCGAGAAGGCACATAACAAGGGGAATAGGACAACAAAATGATAGCTCAAAAGTATTACAATATAATGAAAAGTCAGCACTTAAATAACTTGCAGCTGAATAAGGAAAGGAATATCAAAGTTCATTACTTAAATAATTAACTCATCAAGAAACAATTCATAGATGCGTTCAAGGGGAAACTAATAGAGTTCATGTCAGTTACTGTTCTCGATTATTGTGTGTTAACTATAACATAAAGTTATTTAATGAAAAAGTCTATTCTAAATAAAAACAATAAGCATTTTAAAGAATCTTCCCACAATTTGACTTTATATATTAATTTTCTAACACTGAAAAACCACATCCCCTAATACTTATAATGTTTCAATGCCTACGAAAATATTTTTAAATATAGCTCCTCCTAAAGCAGTGTAGAAATAAGAAAGAGCCAAACTTGATCAGCTAACTATATGCATTCACAATTCACAAATCTATATGATATCCGATTAAATCATCATAAAACGTTTATGCAGAGTCCATCATAAAAAGTATCCTCTAGCAACCACAATAAAACAACAAACTGATTTCACAAAGCAATCCAAATTCCAAACAATCATGGGTGACAAAAGTTGATGTTTAGCATTGTAATAGTGATATGGTGTATGGGCCATATATCATGGTTGATCAATTAAGCAAGGTAAAGAACAGCTTAATAAGAACTAGCAATTAAAGATTTTCTACAGAACCTAGCACAACAAGTTTCCAAATGAAGTAGGAAGAGTTACTAAAACCCAGAACCAAAAGAACTCATCCCAAATTATTCCTCCAAGCAAATATGCGCTGGAAACTTCTACCGTGGACTAGAACAAGGCAAGGGAAACATGAGAGGGGAAACACAGCTATTCACCGTCCTTGAGCAGGATTGATATTGAGGAGCATATTATTCCCACCAGGGAGGTAGGCAACGTTGGGAGTTTTGGATAGCGTGGCTGCAATTTCACGGGCAGCCTCAATTCGACGAAGCTCCAAGAGGCCGGTACCGGCAGAAGCGGTTGCTTCAGAGATAAGCTTTGCCGCTTCACTCTCACCCTCTGCACGGATGACAGCAGCACGGCGCTCCTGTTCGGCGCGAGCGACCAGGAATTTGGAACGCTCGGCCTCCTGTTGGGCCACCTGCTTCTTCTCCACGGCGGTGGAGAACTCGATCCCGTACGAGAGGTCAGTGATGGCGACGTCCTCGAGGACGATATGGAAGTCGCGGGCGCGGCGCACCAGAGCATCGCGGACGAGGGCAGAGACGTGTGGACGCTCAGTGAGCAACTGGTCGGCATTGAACTGGGCGACGACTGATTTGAGGACCTCGTTGGCGATGGAGGGGAGGACCTTGCTATCGTACTCGGTGCCGAGGGAGGTGTAGATGGTGGGGAGGTGGGAGATGTCTGGGCGGGAGAGAATGCGCAGGGTAAGGTTGACCATCTGCAGGTCCTTCGTCCCGGACTTGGAGCTGAAAGAGTGGGGACGGGTGCGGATGTCGAAGACGAAGGGCTTCTGCAACCAGGGTACGAGGAAGTGTGTGCCCTCGCCCGCTGTCTCCGGAAGCACGCCGCGGAACCGATCGAACAGCACCGCCCGCTGGCCGCCGTCCACTGTGTAGAGGGACGCGGACAACAGGGAAGTGCCGACCCCGAGCCCGATAGCCGCCCGCGCTACGTTCGTAAGGAACGACACCGCCGCCTGCCCGCCGCCGCCCGCAGCCATCTTCTCTTCCCAGTATCGATCAAACCTAGAAGGAGGAGTTTTTAAGAGGAGGTGAAAGATGCAATGGGAATAGGAGCTTTATAGCAGCGGCGGTGCTGCAAAACCCTAAAAAGGTTTTCGATCGAGGGGAGGGATTTTGGAAGGGAAGGAATGGCGGCGGTGCTGCAAAACCCTAAAAAGGTTTTCGATCGAGGGAGAGATTTTGGAAGGGAAGGAATGGCTGCCTCTCTTTCCAGGGGTTTCTAAGGGTGTGCATGGGTAGCACTGTCCGTTTGATTCGAACGGAACCAAATCGATTTAGACCTAATCAAAATTTTTTAAACCCAAACTTCAACCCTAACGCGAACCGAATAATTCCCAACCCGATTTAACTCGAACCAAAATTGTTCGGTTTGGTTTGGTTTCAACCCGAAAAAATCAAAATTGAGGGATTGAGGGAGAAATCCAAATATTAAACCTAACGAGTCTAACCCAATCCCTGACCCGAACCCGATATCTGGAAAAAATAATTAATATTTTTCGGTTATTCGATTTTCGGTTCGGGTTGGTTCCTGAATTTTAAGAATCGGATCCGAATTGAAATAATTGTTCGGGTTCGGTTCGGGTCAAGAACCGAACCCCGCGGTGTGGAAACCGAACCGAACCAAAAAAATTGGTTCGATTTTTCGGTTTGGTTCGGTGTAACCCGAATTATGGACACCCCTATGCATGGGTATCGGATAGACTCAGAATCGATTGAAATTAATTCGATTGGGTAGGTTATGGATAGACCCAAATTAAATTTGGGCAAGATTCGAGATAAAAATTTAGGAATCGATTAAGTTTCGATTCCGAGTTCAACACATCGAGTATTCAGAATCGGTACCCGAAACTTGTACTCTGGAACTTATTCATTTACAAGTTCTAGGGTACAAATTCCAACAGGATATACATTTGCAGGTTTCAGAACAGGTTCCGGGTAGAGTTCGACTCTAGGTTCCAACAGGATAGGATCCGATTTCAAAATCTAAAAACCGATCTTATACATGATAAAATTCGACTATCATAAAAAAATATAAATTACTCGAACCCGCTCATCCCTATAACCCATCCTATCAAGGGACACAGATCGATGTATATATTTTCTTTGAAAATGTTAACGTGGTAATTTAATTGCTAAACCAAAATTAATATTCTAAA
Organism: Canna indica; assembly: GCA_034359265.1. Lineage (NCBI taxonomy): Eukaryota > Viridiplantae > Streptophyta > Magnoliopsida > Zingiberales > Cannaceae > Canna > Canna indica. Next base: position 4,412,438 of record CP136891.1, read on the forward strand.
AAAATACTGTATTTCACACTTCAATCCAGTAAATCCAGTAAATTTAATTGCTGAACTAAGGATAGATGGCATTATATTTGTCTCTAACAATATTAACTCATAAATTATTTAAGTAGGGGGAGTCCATGTTGGAGAATCATTGGAGTCTTTGCAGTTACTTCAAACAAATTAATTTTCCATAATTTGGTACTTCTTATTGTCAGGATAAAAAAATTATTTTTGGACAACTACGATGTGGTTTTGGTTTGCAATTACCCGGAATAGCATCTTCTAGCTCTAGTCTTGTACAATTACGATGTGGTTTTGATGCTATTGTTGTGTGTTTTTGTTGATTGTTTGCCCGTTGTGATTTGTCTCTAACTTAGAATTTTTATATATATAAGCTATTTATAGTTTTTTTTAGTATAAATTAATATTCAATAGTATTAACATTAACATTTTAGTATTTTCTTACTATTCAAACATATTCTCTACGATAATCAAATAAAGAAATAATTTTTTATGTCCTATTTATGGTAATCAACAATGGTATATGAGATGAACTAGAACTATTGGACCCGGTCGGATCAGACACAAAAGTACCCCACAACTTGCCTCGAGTCGAACCAAGGCTCCGCCCGGGGGCTCCAATCGGCCACACTCCTGGATTAGATTCGAGCCAGATTAGACGACTCCACCCGACCATACAAGGACATCCACATTATTTCTTATCATGAGGGATACATCATTAAAAGCTTGTCATCTCATGGATCAGTTTCGATCCATTCTGAGCAACAGCCCCAAGATATTATTGGATGACGCCATCATCTCCACTTGCAATAAATACAGACGCCGCACTGTCACGAGCCAATTGTTTTGTGCGGAAGAACCCGTGCGACACCCTTGCATCCCGTGCAAGGGATAAGCCTTAATCTTGAATCCGTCCCGAATTGGGCTTCCCGACTTAACATCACGGGGCATATGTTGGACCACGTGCCAACCTCGCATTCCATGCCCGCGCCCTCAAAAAACTATGTTGGCCGAATGGTATTGAAGGCGTAAAGTAAAAACAATATTACAGCACTATCGACGCACGAAAACATAAAATCGAGTGTAGGACGAGCTCCGCAATTGTCTTGGGCGAAGAACGACATGTCACATGCCCATATGGGCCACTCGTTCGTCTCCGTCCAAGGCAACCGCTTTGTTTATCAACGCTCTCCTACATTATACATGATACCCCTAACCCCCAAGTGCTACCCCCAAGGTTCCCAAAAGCACGAGGAGCATGACAAAATCGTGGCCACGCGAAATGGTAATTTTCCATGGCCACGACCATGACTAATGCAGGAAAATTGCTTCGCTTAGCCATGACGCACGCACCAAGTGTCGAATGGTCTCGGAATGCATCCAACTTGTACCGTGGGCCACGTACTCGGGGATCACACAAAGGATTTTACAAGTACGAACTAGAATAAAATGCAAAGTTATATGGACGTGAAAACATATTTACAAATATGTAGGGAACATGCTGTCATGATTCATCGTCGCTCGGGCGCATCGAAAAGTCCCTAACTGCACGCCTCGGGTAACTTAAGTTTTATAATCTGTTATCTCCACCTAGGAGTCTCACTAACTTGAGCATCATAGTGTCTTTTACAGGCCCTTTCGCCGACGTTGAACCTTATTAAGAGAGACACCGAACCGGCCCAGAGTATCCCGATCCTCAGACATGAACATTATACTATATTTATATGTCTATTTTTTTGTGAATTCATATTAATTTATTGTAATTTTATTTCATCCGATCAAATGCTTAAAAATGTTCATATTCAAAATAATGTCTATTGCTCCTTGTCCAATACAAATTGGGTCTGCAGCATTTTGCCTTGTCTAAAGCTTATTATAAATCTCCTCACACAATTTTTTTTTAAAACAAAACTTGTCCTACTTATGATTTATGAAAAATGAATTCAAAAATAAAAAAAATAGGAGGCTTAGGTATCGATCTTTAGCTCATGCCAGCATTTGTTTAACGACAAAAAATGTCTTTCAAGTTATAAATAAAGCATTGGTATCTTGGGTTGAGTTTGTGACGTCTAAATACAATGGTATTGACTTATGGTTTGGTAACAATACTATTAATTCAAGTTATACTTGAAAACTTATTTGTTATACTTCTTGGTCTTGAAAATTGGTTTTAAGAGAATTATTCACAATGGTAAGAATACTAATATTTTTTTTTGGATGTATGGTTTTGATTTCCTATTTGTTTGAAACCTATTTTTGTAAATGTGAATTTGTTGAACTTGGATATTACTTTTGATTTTCTTATCAAAGATAATACATATTGATGTGTAGATGTTTGCTAATGAGGGTGGTTCCGGCGTCACTAGAATTCGCATCCATGCTTCTCTCGATGAGGACTATTAGTTTTGGTGGTTGGATTGTTAGTTCTAGGGAAGCTAGTAGAGTTCCAATACCGTCCTCGATTATTGTGTTAACTATATTGTGTAATCATATTGGTGTTGCATATGATGCATTATAGCATTCGTTAGAATTGCATGAGTTGAAATTCGTCTGTTAATGTCATTTACCTCTCTCTCTGCTACCATTGAGATCATGCTTGGCAGTAGTAGTAATAGTTCCTAATGGAGGATACCCAATTCCATGCCTGTTGTTGGGGAAGACCATGAACACAGAGGCGGCAATGGCGCCCACCACTGTCGGCGACACCGTCACCAGCGTCTTCTTCTGCGCCAACAGTGTCGAGTAGAATCAGGAGACAATGTTGTTATCGAGCAGCGCGAAGATGATCGATGCCAGTGGCACGTGCACGAAGTCCCCCCCCCCCCCCCCCCTAACCTGAGCCTGTACATTGACAAGTCTCTGGCGCCGGCATTGGGGTCGGAGAAGTCCCACATCCCGTTCTTGGTCACCACGCCGTAGTAGACCATGCCGTCGACGGGGTCGACGAAGCTGTCGGTGAAGGAGGAGAAGGTGCAAGAGAGGCCGGAGACAAGGAGGAGGACGCCGCTGAGCCACTTGCTGCGGCGGTGCAGTGGCCGACGTTGGCTCTGAAGCACGGAAACGTCAGCGGGGCTTCCGTTTCCGTGTCCGAAACGTTTCGGACACGGCGACGAAACAAAACGTTGTTAGTACGTGTCGGAAACTGTCAACGTTTCCGATAATTAAAAAAAATTAAATAAAATGCTTTTTTTTTCCAACTTCTTGATAAGGAAACATATCCGAAATTTTTGAACTGATAACAAAGAAAAAAATCGGATTAAAATTAAATAAATACCATATTTCATTTCTTCTTCCTATCTTGCTTCACATTCTTTTTTATTTTCTATTCATTTCTTCGCATTGGAGTGGTGGGCGCCGAAGAAGCATCGGTGGAGCGCCGAAGAAGCATCTTCGCAGCAACGGTGGAGCGTCGGAGGAGCAGTGTGCGCCCATTCATCTTCTTCGCAGCATAGGTGGAACGGTCGACGGAGCGGTGGGCGCCGATTCATCTTCTTCCTTCCTGAGCGTCGGTGGAGCGGTCGGCGCCTCGGCGGACTGGCGGAATTCTTCCCTTTTCTTTCGCAATTTCGCAATTCGCAGCAGGTGAAATTTTTTGATTTCACTGTATATATATTCTTTCTACCTTTTTCTTCATGTTAAAGGCTTAAAGCTGCTCCCATGTGACCATGTCAGTACGGTCACTTGACAGACTAGATTTGTATTATTTTACCCACACGTCACAGTAACAATTTGTTTTAATTTTGTCTTAGTTAAACTAATTAAAAAAATTAAACTAATCAAATGTGTTATTTTACCACGCGTCACAGTAACAATTTGTTTTAATTTTGTCTTAGTTAAACTAATTAAAAAAATTAAACTAATCAAATGTGTTATTTTACCCACACGTCACTGACTAAAACTAGAAAAATATTTTTAATATATTTTTATACATTATTTAAGTTATATTAATTATTTAAAAAATTAGTTAATTTAACGTTTCCCCAACGTTTCGTGTCCTATATATTTTAAAATCAACGTTTCCCCGTTTCGTATCGTCTCGTGTCGCGTTTCCCGTTTCGGTTTCCGTGCAACATTGGACGTTGGTGAGGAGAGGGCTCAGGAACTGGAACATGAAGACGGTGTCGCTGGGGAGGACCTTGATGAGGTCGCCGACGCCTTTAAAGGCCATGTCTTCTATCAACGTCGTCTCGATAGTAGGTTGTCGAGCTTCGAACTACTGTCAACATCTTAATTCGAGGCGCAGTTGGACGCGGTGCACACGGCGATGCAGCGGCTAGGGTACGACAACGTGGAGATCGCGGTGGGGGAGATGAGGTGGCCGTCGGTGGGGGCGGGGACCCAACTCAGGGTGAGCGTGGAGGATGCCACCTCTTACAATGCCAGTACCTGATCCGGATGGTGAACTCCGGGAAAGGGACGCCCATGATCCACCGGCGCCGTTGATGGGAGCAACCGCTCACATAACCGCTGTAGAGAGGACGCATCGGCGGCTTTGTGCTCCTGCTGCCGCTGATGGAGTTGAAGGCCGCTGCTTGCTCTCATGAACTTGGAGGTTGAGGATGGGGAGACCGTCAACCCTTATATCTAATAGGAGGAGGAGGAGGAGGGGAAAAAAGAAGAAGTGAAAATAGCGAGGGAGGATGGGAAGAGGAGAGAGAAAAAAAATATGGAGCTATCATCCACAGATGAAGTCGTCAGTGGTTTTCATCTACGTTAACTTAGTTGAGACGACGCTTGACGATTTGATAGATGACATCAACGAATGTAAATGTTGTGCATTGACGAATTTTAAAAACGCAAGTAGAACTTAATTTTTTTTCAAACATTGTAAATTCTTAGTCAAATAACCCTTATTTTAAGTATATAATAGTTTTCATATCATCTTGAGCTATTATATCGAGTTTGACATCTTGACATCAAGTCCACAAGTTCCACTTTATTATCATCTAATGTCTTTTACTATTTTTGAGTAAATATTTCGTTAAAGGAATGAATTCTATCTCGCTTTCGTCTATTTACATAAATGAAACTCGTATCGAGTGCCCTGGTTTGAAATTTGAATTGTTTATTGATGACTTAGGGGGCGTTTATTTGGCGAAATTTATTTTGTTGTTTAGTTTTGTGAAAAAAATGAAATTTAGTTTCGGATTTCAGAGTTTCGATTTTTCTTGTTTGTCGAAAATGCATTTGATTGGCGCGTTCAGTTTTTTAAGTTTCGCGAAACGAAAACAGTGAAAACTTGTTTGGTTGTGTTGATTTCGATGCTAACTTTCAGTCTGGAAATTGAAAACTCGTTTTGTTAATGAGAACAGTCTCAATTTCATTTTTGATTTATATTAATATATTCATAAAATAATCTTTTTTTAGTATATTTGATTAGAAAATAATTCATGATCTTATATAAGCATATATTTGAATTTATAAACTGATATAAAAAAATATTATTAAATAAAAATATTTATGAAAATGTATTATTAATTAGATCGAAAAGTAAATAGAAAATAATTTATAACAGGTTATAAAAATATATTATTTAATAAAAATATTTATGAAAACTATTTGTTTAATTACTCAAATATACACTTTTCCTAAATAATTTTTAAAATATTATATGATTATTTTTTATTATTGTATATATAATTTTTATCAACTTCATGGTAGAACTTCTACTTCTCTTGTATATATATTCTTGACTTTTAAAATTCTTTCTCAAATTTACTTTAATATTTTATTTGTACAAATAGGGTACTTAAATTTTCAAAAAAAAAATCAATTATATTTCAGCACTAAAAAGATGTCAATTTACCACATTGATGTATAGATACAAATTACTTAGAAAACGAAAAACAAATTTGCCGATAAATGAAAACAAAATTGCTCCAGTGATATATCATAACTTATTTGTCATTAGACAAGTTGTCAAATATATTCTATATATTGCATCTGCAAAGATGCAAGTATAAAATTTCCATAATGATTACGGGGCATATACACTTGTCCTTAATCTCAAAGAATTGCAATATACATTTTACTTTTTGATCCATGAATTTTCAAGTACACCAACAAAGAGCATATAATGATCTACACAACCATTTTGAGGGTGCCTGTCGATCAGCTGGTTATTGAGGAACAGCAGCAGCCGTAGGAGATCCGAGAGCTATGAGATGCAACTGAGCACATAAATAAATAATGGAACCCGGCCTGATGAATTCTTCCAGAACCTATTCAAAGATAAGCTTAAGGATTGCATCTGAATTAATTCTTGCAGGAAACTTTTTGATCGAGTAAATTTGTGCACAAGTTCCATATAAGACATTGGTTGGTATTCATTTTCATTAGATGATAAAAAGCTGTTGAGAGAGATTCTGAAGGAGATCAATGAGGTAAGAAGAGAAGATAAAATAATTAAGAGGTTTATGCTGACATATATGACATGTATAACCCAGTAATAAATCATAAAATAATACCAATACTTTTTCAATTCATAACATCAATGGACAACAATTAACTTTAGTTCATTCCAGTAACGCTAGCTGATGGAGGCTGGACTAAAAATAACAATGTTTTATGCCTAGCTAGAGAACTGACTATACAAGGCTGAAACTGGATGCCCAGCAGCTGTCTGAAGTTTGTTTGAATATGTTTTATGTCAATACACACTCCTTATGCAACATCCAGTGACCAGTAGTTATTCAAAACATTGTTCCGAAGTTTGTTTGAATATGTGAAAGTACAAATGCTAAAAACATTAACACCTAAAATAACTGCATGCATGTTTCCAGTTGTTAGCAAAGACAAATATATAAGAAGCAAACAAACCAGATAAGGCCTATTCAAACCACCAGTAGTTAGTGAACTTAGCAACAACTACAGTTTGATGATGCCAAGATGTAATTTGTCCTTTATTCCAATAATACTTCTTCAGAAAAAAAACTTATCCTCAATTGAAACTCAATACAGGGGCAAACAAACACCCTTAATGTTTTAAGTAATGAACTTTGATATACTTGGTATATCCCCAACTTTGAGTGTTTTCCCAATTATGATCCAACTTTTTATTTCAATCAATTCTATACTTCAATTTTAATTTTGTTTCAATTTTCTATCTCAACGTTATCCATCGATTATTTCCACTATTTCACTTATCTGTATCAAAAATAATTTAAAATATCATATATGCCACGTCAGCATTACTTATTAGTTTATATGGTTAATTATTATATTCAAGTGTTGTCATGAATTATATAATCCACGTCAGCACTTGCAGTCAAAAGCTAGATCCCAGCATATTCCCTATAAACTAATCCAAGTCAAGTGCTGACATGGAATATGTCGGGATCCAACTTTTGACTACAAGTACTAACGTGAATTATTTTTAATCCACATCAACACTTGAATATAATAATTAACCCTATAAACTAATAAGTAATGTTGGCATGACATACAAGGTATTTGTAATTGTTTTTGATACAGATCAACAATGTCATGTCAGCGCTGAAATGGTGGAAATAACAAATGGTTAACGTCAGAATAGAAATTGAAACAAAATTAAAGTTGAAGTATATAGTTGATTCAAATAAAAAGTTGGATCATAATTGGAAAAACACTCAAAGTTGAAAATATATCATATAATTAACCCTACCTTTATTCAGCTACGAGTTATTCAAGTGTTGTGCTTGCATTTTATCGTAATACTTTGAAGCTATCATTTTGTTGTCTTAATCCCCTTGCTGAAAGTCCTCTTGCTAGGGGATTGACCCCTAGGAAAAAGGGGCAAAGAATTATCAAACAGTACGAATCTAGAAAAAAGTCTATATATGCTAAATAAAAACCTATAAGCATATCAAAAAATCCTTCTCCCACGATGACTTTATCTACTAATTTTATACAACTTAAAAACCACATCCTAGGCCTAGGATATGTTTGATTTGATGAAGTGAATTCATAAGGAATAGGAATAAACAAGGAATAAAATACACCAAGAATAATGTTACCTTATTTGGTTGATATTGTAAATGGACTAATTAGAATAAGATTACTTTATTTATTTAGCATAAGGAATATATAAAGAATAAAAAATTAAATGGCCAAAATATGAAAATATCATTCTTAATTAAATTGAATATATTTACTTATAATAATATTTTATATTATAATTTATTGTAATTAATAATAATATAATAAAATGTGGAAATTTTTAAAATTTATTTATTGAATATATTTACTTATAATAATATTATATATATTACAATTTATTGTAATTAATAATAATATAATAAAATCTAAAACTTATATAAAATTATTTAAAATTATTAATTGAATATTTTTATTTAAGATAATCTTTTATATTATATTCATTGTAATTAATAATAATATAACAAAAATTAAATTTATTATAATTTGAGGTATATCGCCGTCTCTATGCGAGACAATAGAGATGCCCGTCTCTCTGTCGCCGTCTCCGTGCGACAATGAGACAGCAAGTCATCATCTCTGTGCGACACATAGACGACGTCTACCGTCTCTGTGCGACACATAGACGAAGTCTCACTCATCGTCTCCGTGCGACAAAGACGACGCAATAAATAATCCTTACCAAAACCAAGGATAGATTGTAAACATGAAAGAAAGCGATCATGCAACCTATTAGGAAGAACATGCATGATTAGTAGAGATTACATTCACATGGGCCTTGACAAATTCTTTTTTCCAAGCAGCAACTATTCCATATCATCCCAATTTCGCCGTTAGATTACCACATAATTAATTCTTATGGCCGGACTTAGAAGGGAGGCATGATTTTTTTTGGATATATAGCTCAAATGTTGAGAAAGTGAGTTCGGATAGAAAAAAAAATATATCATCTATGAATCGAACGAGACGTCTCTATAATTCCAACTTATACACTCGATAAATTAGGTTAAAGATCGAACTACTTACTTTGTTCTTCTTCCCAGTGAAGGACACAATCTTAATATATAGTCATACCATCTTTTATTAAACCTCTGTGCTATATATATATGACACAATCTTCATGGTCATATATATAATATATACCATCTTCTATTCAACATTTTCTATATGTATAAATGTACTGCTCTCAAATGGGATGCAATCCCAATGAGCATTCTTTTTTGCGATTAATTCTATGAATTCAATTGAGGTGCAATTAAATAAAAATATAGAAAAAGATAGACACATATTGAGATAGATGTGAATTCAATGGACTCGAATCTAGCATAGAATAAATCTTTTTTGCAGGTTGAATTGGTTTTCCTCCATGCACTTTGATTTGTCCGAATGGTTTAAAGTCTTTGTTTGAGCTTCCAAAATTTTAAACTCCATAACTTAATAATACTGTATTTATAAATTATGTAATATAATTATTGTGTTTATATAATAGGTTAAGTACGTCTCCTAATTTTTCTAACTTAATGAGTAATAAATTTAATTCTCTCTCATTTACAGAAATTATCAATCTAAAACCTAATCAATTCATAGTAACTATCTAATAAATCTCATTCTTTCTCGTGCATGATAATTATTCAACTATGACCTAATTATTATTATTATTTTCACTTTTCATTCTTTTTTTAAAAAAAACTGAGTGTTTTTATTATCTTCTTCACTTTATTTTGTTGATAATCATTGAAACATTTTCGCCAACTGTGAGTACCGCAGTTGGTGGTAACATATTGTATATCGCTCCTAGAATAATCACGTATTGTCTCTTCATATTTTTGTTTAAAAAACAAAACATTGAAGCATTTTCGTGAAGTGATCTTTTTTCTATATACTTGATTTATAATTGCCTTCTTCGAGGTTTGGTTAAAACTTTAGGGATAATTTTTAAATATTAATGTCACAACAATAAAATCTGTGATATATATACCATCAAATATAAATAATATGTGATATATATACCATCAAATATAAATAGATGCATCGATATGTATCAAAATTAATTGGGCTATTCAACCGGGACTACGTACACCACTTGGCCTCGCTTGGTAAGGGTCAACATCGGTCGGTTAACTGAACTGAAACACTACACATTTTATTAACCGTTTCTGAACCAAAATTTTCGGTTAACCGACCGAATTAATAAAAAAAAATCGGTTCAATTCGGTTAATCGGCCGAAATCACTATAAAAAAAATTATTTAAATATAAACACAGACAAGACTCAAATTATAAACCTCTTAAATACTTTGCTAATACTTTAACCATTTTAACAGAGAATATTATTTGACAATACTTCTTATTAATAAGATAACTATATTTACAACTTAAAATTAAAACAATAAGTATAACCTCGCAGATAATCAAACCTTGGCACTCTGTATAGAAGTAGTCGAACTTAATCGATTATATGAAGAAGTGCAAATTTGGTCCTATAAATTTTTAATTTTTTGGACTTTAGTACTATAAATTTTATTTTGATATTTTGATTTGTTAATTGTATTATATAATTATATACTAATTGTGTAGCAATACATTTTATAATGAAAAAATTACATTACACTTAAATATAATTTGCACGAATATTATTGTTTTTCATGTATAATTTACTATAAAATATAAATTTTTATATTATTATTTTTATAATAATATAAAAATGCATTATATTAATAGTATATTTAGAAATATATAACACAGTAAAATATAAATTTATAAATGAATGATATTTTGATCATTTGAAGAGTACTTCCCATGAGATACCATGTCAACCAAATATATTGTAGTGTGGGAAGGGCAACTTTTCATATAGTTACATCCTAATCAAATACATTTTAATACTTTTTAAAAAATATACACGTGAAAAGTTAATTCATGAGAAGTAAAGTTCATATATAAAGTTGCTTCTCACGTGAATCAAATTAATGAGGTTTAAACATTCACTTAGGGGGTGTTTGGTTGTCCACAAGTGCAAATGTTGCAAAAAGTATTTGCATGCAAATTAAAGCAAATGCCCACGAATAAAATTTGCAAAACCTACTATTTGGTTGCCCGCAAGTAGAGTTGCTACTTCTATTTGCAAGCATTTGGTTGGTCGCAAATGGTAGTTGCAATTACACTTGCAACTTGCATCTTCGTATCTAGGTCTAGTAATTTTGGTATGATCCGATATAGGGGTGGCGGTTTTCAAATGAGGTTGCAAGCTATACTTATCAAATGAGGTTTTCACTTATGGGGTGTCAAGCTGTACTTATGGGGTGGTAGTTTTCAATGGAAGTTGCAAGATGTACTTATCAAACAACATCGGATTAAAAATATGATACTACCATCGTGTTCAACATGCAAAAATCTATAATTTTTATATTTACCCTGTCTCCATCCAACGATTCTAAGTCGCTAAAATTAATTATTTTTCAATATTTAAATTATTACATTTGCAGCTCACAATCTTGTATTGCGAGTTTTTTGAGCTGCAATTTCATTTGCGGCTGCAAATGATATTAGAAATATACGTTGCAACTAGTAAATATTGTAAAATACTTTTGTAATTAACCAAATAAATTTGTTACCTAAATGCTTTAACTAAAGTTACAATATTTGGACAATCAAACGCCTCTTAAAATGATAAGTACAGCTTGCAAAGAACATTTCAAATGACATTGTGTATATTTCTAATGAGATGTACTTGTACCTTGCAGTTAAATGAGGTAATCATGAAAATATTCCATTATTGACATATTATATAAATATATGGAAATAATCACTTAACAAATAATTCGAACAATAATGTGAAAGCTTTTCTATTATACAAAAGTGTGTTTGCTTGAATGGAATACATTAAAAAATGAAACAGTATTTTTGATAACTCGTATATTTAAATGGGCATATGAAATAGATGATAAATATTATTATTAGTAAATGAATATATTATCCCGTATCTCAACTTAAGTAATTTCCATCTATTCTTGATAATTTTTTAATACTATATATCTTTTAAAATTTATTATAATTATCAAAAGAAAAATAAAATATTAGTTAACATATATGGCATATTTTTAGATTAGAAAGAAATCAATTATTTATACTTTTAATAATAGTGTCTAATATTGATAATAACTAATACAATAATTTTATTATTTTTAAATTAATAATTTTTGAATAATATGTATTTAAATTAACATATATTTATTATATATTTTTTTCGGAAGATAGCGAATTTAATTTTTAGAATTAATGAGAGTTAGAAGTACAATCAAGTACTGGATAAATATTCATCCAATATCACTTTTACACACGGAATGATAAACGAATCAATATTACAATGCAAATAGCAAATACAATACCAAACAAATTAGAAAAAACTACACTAGGGGTAGGGGATCTTACTGGGATTTGAACCCCAAATGTAACTCATAAATTATTGCCACCAACTATGAACACAATATATATTTATTGTGTTATTATTAATTAGAATAAATTATAATATAATATGTTATTTTGAGAATATTTTAGTATTTTTCTTACTATTCAAACGTATCCTCGTCGATAATGAAATAAAAAAATAATTTTTTATGGTAATCAACAATAGTATACTATCTTTTTATGTCTATTTATTGTGTATTTTTATTCATTATAATCTTATTTCATGTGATTCAAAATAATGTCTATTGCTCATGGTCCAATACAAATTGAGTCTGCAGCATTTTTCCCTTGTCTAAAGCTTATTATAAATCTCTTCACATAAAATTAAAAAATAAACTTGTCCTACTTGTGATTTTTGAAGAGTGAATTCAAAAACCAAAAAGTTTAGAATTAGGCTTTAGGTATTAGATCTTTAGCTCAAATCAGCATTCGTTTAATGGCAAAAATGGTCTTTCAAGTTATATATAAAGCATTGATCCGTTGGGCTGAGATTGTGAAGTCTAAATACAATTAATGGTATTGACTTAAGGTTTGATAATAATAATGTTAATTTAAGTTATACTTGGAAACTTATTTGTCATATTTCTTCGGTCTTGAAAATTTGTTATTTAATATTTCTATTTGTTTGAAACCTACTTTGTAAACGTGGACTTGTTGAACTTGAATATTACTTTTGATTAATTTCTTATCAAGGATAATACTCGAAATTATGATATTGATGTGCAAATATTTGGTAACGAGGGTTTTTCAAGTCTCATTATAATTCACATTTATGCTTCTCTCAACTAGGATTGTTAGTTTTGGTGGTCGGATGGTAGAGATTTGATTAGCTATGAATATGCTTATGAGTACATGAATTGTTATAATTACTTTGATATGATTAATTATCCTAAGTTGAGTATATAGTCTTTGGAACATTCATATTACAACTTGTGTCCGTCATTTCGATTGGAAGCTCCTTCATAAGAAACTACCCTCGACGGATAGGTTGGTCGGGTTCGACTTAAACAAATTTCCTAATTGTGTTTTGTGTGGCAACCATCCAAAGAGCATTTTACATGTGCTTTTGGAATATGAGGTAGCACAAGCATTTTGGAGATTGATTAACAATCGGTTTAAGGGTCTCGTTCAATTCTTAATAATTGAATTATATATAGATTGCTAAACGATGATTACTTTTCGAAAAGATTTACTCTTATGCAAAAAAGTTATCTGGTTAAATACCATTTGTACTATTTGGTATTCGAGAAATCAAGTTGCATTTAAGCGAACTAAACCCTCTATTTTCAACATGCTTTCCTATATGGTAGCTTTAATTGCTTATTGCGTGGATAAATTTAAATATGAAGGATCTAATATAAATAGATATTCTAATCTCGCGTGACTCTTGTTTTCCTAATTGGGTGAAATATAATATTGATAGTGTTTTTGACGAATCTTCCGATTTTGGTTCATATCCCCTTCATTGTTAGAAACATTAATGGTAGTTGTTTACATGCAACAAGCGACATCGTTAATAAAAGATCATTATTATTTTAAAGCTTTGGCTATTAAATATGCTTTATTGCACGCAAAAAATCAAGTATATCAGGAATGTAGTAATAGAGTCAAATTCTAAACTAATTATTGACAATTGTAACAAATAATTAGAATCTTTCGTGGGCGTTTACAAACAAAAGATAGACTACGTAGACATGGTTTCTAGCAGGATGACGAGCGATGTGTTTTCTGTAAACGTGTTTCAAAATAGTCTTTTCATTTATTTGTTCATTGCTCGGTGACGATTCAAGGCTGGAGAGATGTTACAAGGTGGGCAAACCTTCGCTACTGGCCTCCCTTACCAAACTTGGGGGGGCGCAAGATGGTGTAACAAACGAAGATATCTTGCAATGATATGATGTTGGACCATTTAGAATACTTGAAATAATATTATCTTTCAGAACAACGAGGTTCGATTAGAGAAGCGATGATTGTTTATAAAAACTATTTTACCCGAGTACAATTCTATTGCTAGAAGATATTTTATGCTCAATGCTTGTACGTTTCTTATGTTTTTTATGCGGTTGCCCTGGGTGGTCTGAATATTATTTCGGAGGACATGTATCTCTGCTCAATGAAGTTATTAATTTTTATTTGTAAAAAAAAAATTTCCCTATTTTTGATGGTACCAACTCTTTTTAGTTCCCGTATATTAAAATTTTCCCTATCACCTTTTAAGATGTCATACATCAAACAAAGAGGTCATAAAACAGAGGCACCAATTAGCTACTTGTGTTCATAACTAGTAGTGCCATATTCTTAGGAGCTGGACATGCAAAGAGTGGACAGCCACTTGCTTTGTGCTTCTCCTCCTTCACACCCTTTTCATTCTCCCATTGCATTCATACAATTGCGAGGAGGAAAAAGCTTATTTAATTTACTTATTTTTAGTTACTGATATTGTAATAATACTAATCTAATCTTTGAACTATTTAATCCACCCTTGCAAACCAAGCATGAGCAGATGAGGTGGCACTTTCCCAAAACTGACCTCCCCTCGTACGTGCCAATCGATTAGCCTTGTCTTCTTGACACGTATGCTTGCTGGCCAAAGTGGCTTTGAGAGTCTGAGAGAGGGCTATAAAGGCAAGGGCGAGGGTGGTGGGAGACTCTCTCGTTATCCCTCCCTCCCCCCCTTTTTTTTTCCTTCCAACTCAGGAGAAAGCAAGCAATAGAGAAGAAGAGAAGGGTGAGGAAGGAACGATGGGGAGGCAACCGTGCTGTGACAAGGTGGGGCTGAAGAAGGGGCCTTGGACTGTAGAGGAGGACAAGCGGCTCATCAACTTCATCCTCACCAATGGGCAATGCTGCTGGAGGGCCGTGCCCAAGCTTGCAGGTTCGCCCTTGCGATCATTCATGTATATATGTTGAAGTTTTTTGGTTAATTGTTTTTGGATCTTGTTGTTGATGCAGGGCTTCTGAGATGTGGAAAGAGTTGCAGGCTGAGATGGACAAACTACCTGAGGCCGGACCTCAAGAGGGGATTGCTGTCAGAAGCTGAGGAGAGTCTGGTGATTCAGCTCCATTCTCAGCTGGGAAACAGGTGCCTCGATCTCATGTTGTTTAATTTGGTCTGGTTGTGGAATTCTTGGGGATTAATTTGATTTATTTCTCTTAATTAGGTGGTCTAAGATTGCGTCTCATCTCCCTGGAAGAACTGATAATGAGATAAAGAACCACTGGAACACCCACATCAAGAAGAAGCTGAGGAAGATGGGAATCGACCCCCTCACTCACAAGCCCATCCTCCCTCCACCTGGCGGTTCCCCCCACGTGGTGCAGCAGCATCGACTGGCTGCTCCTGCTGCCGCCATGGCTGAGACTGATGAGAAGCCCAGCGCAGAAATCTCTGACAAGATGCCCAAAGAGAAAATTTCTCCAGCATTTTCCACTGATGAGGTGCCCATGATTCAGCCCCATGAGATTGTAGTCCCTCCATCATGCTCTTCTTCTTCTTCTTCTACCTCCCCAGTTTCATCACGCTCTTTTTCTTCCTCTTCTTCCATGCATGAGGAAGCCCAACTTCCATGCATGGAGTGGCTGGAATCAGTGTACTCCTGGGGCCTGGATGACTTGAATGGGTGGGACTTTATCTCTGATCAGGGTGATGAAATCTTAGACTTTGATCCTTTCGGTCAGTGCCAAGCAAGTGGTTTGGATCAGGAATCCTCCAAGTTTCAGCTCTTTTGATCTCAGGCTTCTTGATTCTGTAATTCGGTGCTTTGCATAAAAAAATAAAGAGGGGGCAACAAAATGAAAAAGGAGTCATATTTTTTTCCTGCTTCCTTTTGTTCTCTTTTCTTGTTAGCTAGTTTGCACTGTACAGATCGTAAAGAGCGTAGGAATGAGCTGCTTTGAGGCTGCAGTTTTTACAAATGAATAAAGTTTCAATTGCTAAGGCTAAGTGTTGGGAATGATTAGCTTGACGCAGATGCCTCTTGATTTTGTCTTGATTCAATTGCTGTTCTGACTTCTGAGCGATGTTTTCAAATCATGGAAACAGAAATTTGCTAGTGTTTTATTTTGATCTGATCATGAAGAATTAACTCTCCAAAATATATAAAATGAATAGTTTTAAAATATTTTTCAATGTTATGATATATTTTTTAAAAAATAAAATTAAAAACCTGGTTTTTTTTCAGACTTTTGATTTTTTTTTTCTTTTAAAAAATATTCTAAAACTTCGAAAAGTACAAAAATATTGCTCATTGGTTGATAGTGAATTGATTAAAATAAAAATATATAGCAAGCATGTTTAATTTAAAGATATTTAAAATTGTTCTGGCAAATTCCTTGTGAGAATAGAGAACAGGAAAGAAATGATGAGAGAATTTTGGGAAACTAGTAAAAACTTTTATGCTTTATTAGCAAAATTTTAAATATTTTATAATATTTTGTTAAAATTATATTTTTTATATAATATACTCTTCTATCCATTCATTTGACTCTTTGATCAAAATCTCTAACGATTTATATATGTATTTTATTATAATTTTTTTTAAAAATTTAACATAGTTATAAAATTATATAGATAATCAGAGACTTTCACTAAAGTACCTAACTATCAATATAATCATGATTAAAATTTTATTTTAGATTATTAAATCTACTAATTTCATAAACATATCAAATTAAAATTTTCTATACAATAAAATACTTACATAAGTTATTAAGGACTTTAATCAAAATTTCTAATTAATAATATAATTATAATTAAGTACATAAATAGAATTAGATGCAATTTGGGTATATTATAAAAAAATCTTAATTTTAACTAATACCATAAAGTATTTAAGGTTTAGCCAATAAATCATAAAGTTTTTATTATTTTCCATAATTTTTTTATGATTTTTTATAAAGTTTTTATGATTTTTTAACAAAATTTTTATGCTTTTCCTAAAATTCTCAAATGATAAAAAGAAAGTAGAGAAAATAAATCAAGAAATACTTTATTCACTCAGGAGAAAATGGGAAATAAAGAAAGGAGAAAAAATAACGGTGACGATTCATTCTTACTTTTTTTCTGTCGGTTCCTTCTATTTTTGGCTGAAAAAATGTTAGAAGAAAATGGAAACAAAAAACTTTTCATTCCTTTATTTTAATTTCATTCCTGTATTTTAATTTCTACAAAGAAAGAGGTTTTTTTTTAATTTTATTTTCCTCCTTTCACTTCTCTTCTTCCCATTTTTAGCGCCTTTATAGTTTAATATTGATTCCAAAAACTCCCGAATAATATTTTTGTCAAGCAATAAATTAAAAACACTTTCACATTTACGTTATAATATTCTTTTTTACCAAATAGATTGCCCTGCCGTCAAGAAAGCGTACAAATGTAAACCTGCTACAAGAAAACTGAAACCCACTCAATTATGCACTCTAATTTTCTTCAAGACAATTAAAAGGAGTATGAAAATAATATAATAAATTTGGAGAGACTTCGCGAATTTGACATTGATAAAGGAAGTCAATATCAATGAGTATGAATGTGTTCAACTTTAGCGAAGTAGGAATGACAGAACAACAAGAACAACATGTCCAAAATTTCCCTGAATTCCAAAACGTCGTTACAGTTGACTTGAGAATGTTCGATATTTGTGTAGACTTGAATTATATTTTAATTATTTCCACTTTTTGCTATTTATTTATTATTATTTTCTTAGCTCGCGTCGTAGTGGCGTAGGCATTTTTACAGCTGTATTCATGTGATCCGGCCGAGGAGTTTACGCCGCGTGTCGAGCGCATTAAACCAAATCATGCAAAATTAATTGAAAGGCCCTTCTTGTTCTGCTTGCGTGTTGAAAAGTTGACCAATCTTAAATGATGGGATGTTGGGAAAACGCGCTATCTTTATTATTTTCATTTTAATCTCGTAGATTCTTTCCAGATTTACCTTTCTTTTTTAAGTTTTAATGGTATTAAAATAATTTATAGCCTAATATCGCATTAGTCTTTCTTTTTAAATAATATA
Organism: Canna indica; assembly: GCA_034359265.1. Taxonomy (NCBI): domain Eukaryota; kingdom Viridiplantae; phylum Streptophyta; class Magnoliopsida; order Zingiberales; family Cannaceae; genus Canna; species Canna indica. The sequence goes on from CP136891.1 coordinate 4,430,834, forward strand.
TGTACAGCTCATATTTTCTCGAGCGAGAAGTGAAAGTGTTTTATTTTATAATTAAATTCTGAATAAAATCTCATTTAGCAACTTATCTTAATTACTTTCCTGTCTTTGAAAAGTCAATAATTCTACTTTTGAAATTCTCGCGCATTGAACAAAAAGTACATTTTTTGTAAGTAAATTAAGGACGTGTAAAAGGAAGGATTTAAGTGAAAATATATTATAAAGGAAAAATTGATGAATTTATTTTAAATTACAGGCTAAATAATAAATGGGAATAATAAATGAATCTAATCCAATTGGGAAAAATTAAGGGATCTAGCATAATTTTTAATCTCCATCTAATCTAATTTGAAATTTTGAATTAACACCTATTATAAGATTTTGTGTATGTATATATTTTTTTTCTAATTTTTGATTACTAACTTGTATATATGAGTATTAAAAATTAATAGATAAGTTGTTGATTGGAATGTCACATCAGCAACTAAAGATTTTATTAATAACGATTGGAATATAATTAGTGTTAATTTGAAATTTTGAATTAAATTTGGTGTAAATTAAAAGTTAGATTATATTTGTCAATTTTGCCATCATTTTGAGTTAATTTCTCCTTAATAAATCTCTCTCAACTTTTTATTTATGTACAATCTAACCCAAAATTCCAAATTCATATCAATAATATCATATTGTTTATTAATATGATGGTTAATTACTGACGTGGCAGTCTAGTCAGTAATGAAAATATTTTATTATTATTAAGGTTTATCGCATGAGCAAATGTCAGCATATTAATTTTTTCTTTTAAAAAACAAAAATTTCCCTCCTCTTTTATCCGATATTGCATTATTATATATTAAGATTATTTTTTAATATATATATATATTAGTATATGCTAGCATTTATTAACGTGACAAATCTCAATAAATAAATATATTTTTAATGCGGATTAAGCTATTATGTTAATAAATAATAATTATATTAATAAATATTTGGCCCTGAGATATAATTGATATGAATTTAAAAGTTTAGAATAATAAATAAAAAATTGAGATATATTTGTAAATCGGGTTATGATTTATGATAGATTCATTAACTTTCTTTATTATAAATGATTAAAAGACTATTTTAAATCTTTTAAAAATTTTAAGGAATAATTAAAATGAATATTTGAATTAAACCAGAAGAATTACAGTAAAATCAACCCATTATGTATGTTAATTGGATTAGAATTAAATTATATATATATACTTGAACCAGAATAAATATGATTAATCATCGGAAAAAAAAAGTTATTTGAACAAGTTGGATAAAAATAGAGAAAAAAGTTATGGTTGTGAAGTTGTAAACATTCTAACTTTTGGCGGTGTTGCCTGCCACCCGCTCTTGGTTGGGTTTTGTCAGATCCGTTCAATTCGGTGACGCCAATGATGATGTGATCATGACGTCATAAATTTCTTTTTATTAAACATGTAAAAAGAGTTTTGTCTAATTCATATTTTTGACTAGTTTATGAAATCCTTAACTAGATTTTTTGGAACTAAAATTTAAAATTAATTACGTTAAGAAAATTTTGATTTGTAAATTAATACTTTAAATTATATATATATATATAGTATATACATTGGCTTCATTCATTATATAATATATACCGAATAAAATAATCATGGATAATACAGTAGATGATAATACGCTGTATATTACCTAAAAATTTAAAGTTAAATTCTAATTTAATCACTTTTTATGATTTTCTTTGTTAAAAAAACTGACAAACATCGTTTGACTTTTACTTAACTTGCAGCTAATAATCGACGGAACAAAATGCAGAGTGCGTGGACTTGACATCCCGCTAAAAATCAAAGGGTGGCAGGAATTGAAGCCGAAGACAAACATAAATAGCGGCCATCAGTGCTGTTTCTGACTTCAGATAAGCTCCGTTGACCTAGCGGCTGGTTCATACATAGACGACGCATGACATGTATGCTTGACTCTGACTTTGACTCTCATTTCCGTCGTTATCGTTCCATTAATTAGGTAGTAGTGTAATGTGTGTCCTTTGGAGACCCAACATCAATTAATGACTAGATATTATTCCGGTTTCAGATCGTTGAACTTGGACCCGAATGCGAAGAGTATATGCTTTGTCGCTCGAGGGAGTTCATTAATTGCCTCTTGTGATTTGTGAATCAGTCATTTTTAGCTTGCGTGTCAATACAATTTCAATCAGGTTCATACGTCATATGTTAGGTCAAAATGATCAAGAACAAATGTCCAAGATGAGGATTCTTGGAAGCATTTGTGCCTAGCCCAATCTCTTTTTTTAAAGAAAAATAGAGAGCGAATGGGTCCACCATGATATATTAAAGACAAAATGTTCATAAGAAATTGTGAATTTGGGAGAAAAAAATATTGAAAAAAAAACTAGCTAGGGGCAAGCGAATTCGAATACTCTATTTTTTTTTCATGATATTCGAATTCTATCTTGTATAAGATCATCCTACCCTGTTAGAACCTCAAATCAAATCTTATTCAAAATCATAGGTTTCGATTTCGGGTATTTTGCTGGAACTTGTAAATGAATATGTTCCAAGATACAGGTTTCAGAACAGATTCCAATAAATTTCAAAACAGATTCCACAACATATTTCAATAGATTTCAAAATATGTTACAAGGTACAAATTTCAGGTATCAGTTTCGGTTGCGAGTACCTGATATGTTGAATCCGGAACTGAAACCTATTTTAACTAATTCCTTAATTTTTATTTTAAATTTTATCTGAAAGTTTTAATCAATTTCAGATCTATCCTATACTCATATACATTCCTAAAAAAACTCAATTTATTCTGTATTTAGCGTGTAAAATATGTGATGGTACGTACAAGACAAAAATGATGAAACTCTTGGTACAGTTTATATATTTATTGTAACTTGAAAATTAATGGTAATAATAAAAAGAGCGTTGGAATAAAACACGTAGAAAAAAAAGAAAAAGAAAAAAACATGTAGAATTATTCTTAGAATAAAATCCTAGCTTTCCAAATTCATTTTTTTTTATTCATTTTAATTTTTTATGATATTCACCCGAGTATTTCGATCAATACAACGTATTGTGTTATGGTAACTAGAAACAAACGTACAGTAATACTAATTTTCTTATCCAGTATATAATTCCTTATAGTACTAACTTCTTTCGTCCTGTCTGTATGTATCAAATGCACCCAAAGTATCAAAGCAATATATATATATATATAAAAGAAAATAGAATAATTTAAGAAATAGGGGAGGCACATCCATCATACAGTCATAACAACCAAAGAAAATTAATCCACGAAGCAATAATTTACCGACAGTTAATTTTTTGAAAAAAGAGAAAAAAAATAGTGCATCAGTACTTGTAAATTAATTATACAGATATATTGGTCGCACTTTTCACATAGAAACACAATATATTCTTTTGTGCAACCAGCTGTATTCAAATTTCTCCTAGAAAGAAGCAGGTGATTGTGAAAGATAATTACTGATCAGACTCGCACACCTAAATGTTTCTTCTTTTCTCACTCTTATAATCCTGCGCTGTGAAAGCTGCATCATGGTACTCCCACTTATCAAGTCATGATTAATTGATTAGGATGTCAAGAATCTTGAGATAAAGATGGTAAGTATAATTATTTTTTTTCAACACAAATATTTCAAATGATGCACCACTGCAAATTCAACACATTAAAAGTGACAGGCAGTGAAGTCTGATGTTGGAGAGTTATTCTGTTGTGTTAAAAAAAATTTATTTTATTTTTATTTAAAAAAAACTTTATAACATAGCCATTTAAAAAACTATAGATATGCAAGAATATGCACGTATATAAACCACCGTAACAAAGGATCAAATTCATAATCATTAGACAATATACTTGGATGTCTAACCATTAAATTATTAGTGGGTCGATTCTCTCATGTCATTTTATCGGATAAAGGATGTGATCTTTTGCAATCTCCGGGTGTAAATTTAATGGATTTTTTTAATACTAAATTTGGAATTATAAGTTTCAAATGTCAATAATCAAAAGTCAAAATTGCAAATAATTTATCAAAATCGGAGTCAATTTTAACAATGTACTTTTAATGCCTTAAAAAAACAAAATATGTGAAAAAGCACAGTGAACATTAAAAAAAATTGTTTTTTTTTCTTTCTCCTCTACGTCGATTTCGACCAATCAGAGTCAAATAAAATTCCAAAACTTCTCTTCATCATTTTTCTCTCCTATCATCTCGTCTTCTTAATTTATTCTCTAACTATTCTTCCTTCTCCAAATCCTAGTCTCAATAGATTCTTTGACCTAGCTAGGATCTTATAGGGAGAAGGAAAGTGATTCCTGAATGTCCTCAAGGGACTAATAGCGACGGAAAATAAGAGAAGATGGGTGGATGTTTCTATTCATCAGGGTTGGTGGCGATGATGCGCTCACAAACTACCAACGGCAATAAGGAAGAAGAAAAGAGAGAAGAGAAATGAGTTGAAATTTTTCTACATGTGTTCAGTATCCTCTTTCACCATAAATAAAATCTTAATTTGTTAAAATAATATATAATTACGACATTAAATACATTGTCAAATTATGTTCTGATTTTGATTTTTGTTGTTGTTGCTATTTTGGTTTTTGTCATTTCACTACTAGAAATTGGTTCTTCAGCAACGGCCGCTCAAGCCGTTGCTATTTGCAACGACATTCTTACGACCGCTCAAGCTGTTGCAGATATGTCATATATGCAACGACTTTCTAACGGACATGTGAGCCGGGCAGATATTAATTACCTTAGCAACGGCTTTCTAACGGACATGTGAGCTGTTGCTGATGATTAACTTATCAGTAACGATGTTCTAACGGTTAAGTGAGCCGTTGCTGATAAGTTTATATAGGGCACGTGCCCGCCCCTTCCTCCTTCTTCTTCCTCTTCCTCTGCCGCTGCCAACTCCGCCGCCCCGTCGTCGATCGCCGATTTTGACCGCCGCCTCCGCCGCCCCGTCGTCGATCACTGATTCCGACCGCCGCCTCCGCCCCGTCTGTTCCAGGTATTCCTCGCCGCCCCTCGCGCCTTCCTTCCCATTCAATCCGGCCAAAACCCTAAATATAGGGTTTCAGCCGGCGACCGACGGCCGGTGGCCGCGGTCGGATCGTTGTCCATTGTTCGGACACCGGACTCTGGCGCCGGAAATCCATTAATTATGAATTTTTTAATTAATTGTTTAATTTATAGATTAATTGTTAGATCAATTTTTAGGGTTTAGATTAATTTTTAAATTAATTGTTATGATTTAGATTAATCGTTAGAGTTTAGATTAATTTTTAGATTAATAATGGTATGTTAATTATTTAAATTAATTAAAATATTTTAGATTAATATTAATTAATTAGTTAAAATATTAATTAGTCCGGAGTCATCCTCATTGGACTCACACTGGAATCGTCCATTTCGGGCTCCTGCCGGAATCGTCCACTTTGGACTCGTGTCGGAATTGTCCACTATGACTCAAACTGACTCGAAATATTTAGAAAATAATCATTCCTCCGGCGAGTTGATAAGTTTCATGTACGCATCGACGAGTCGGATATGATTGAGCAAAACCTTAGATCCGTTCGGGGGTTGTATGTTCGTGTAAAAGAAGTAGATGACTCTATTGCATTTGCAGTGCACGCGAACCGTATGGTAAGTATACCTTACTTTTAATTATATATTTTATTTGTTACTCTGTGTACTAATTAATGTATTTATTTTGTAAATATAGACGACGGTGTTGGACGACGGGACTGTCCAGCGACCCTCCCTGATGGCGGTGTTTGAGCAGACTCACTGTCGAGTACATGGGACATGGGAATATATTGACAACCGCGCTGCATACATTATGGTAAGTATAGTTATTTAAATTATTCATTATTTATTCATTATGAAATAAAAAATCAAACTCGAGTAGGAGACCTACACTCAGACGGTGGTGCAGTGCGGGGGCACCCCCGAGGACTTTGACGCAGGAGCAACGGGGTCTTTCACTAACGGCCTTGTCATGCACGGCCCCGTGTCCGTGGCAAAGTCGTTGTTGATCTGTTGCTAAATTATCAGCAACGCATTTTTCTACCACGGCTCCGTTGCAACGGGTGGGGCCGTTGCACGCCGTTGCTGAAGCCCATTATTCCAATAGTATTTTAGAATTTCGAGTTTGGTAAAAATCTGAATTTAATTTTCATTAAATTGATCATTAATTATATAAGAGTAGAATTAGTATATAACAAATATTTTATTTGTCTGAAAAGAAATGCGAAGCTATGACTCATTGTACGTTTGGGAATATGATTTCATGCGGGTCCAAGCCAACCCATCATGTGTTTATTGGACCACATCAAATCATAAATAATACAAAAATAAAGATGTTACATAGACATCAAACTTTTTCTCCTAATTATAACAACCTTATTGCATCCAATTTACCTCTTCAACTCAGACAGCTTCTGCTGTTTTCCATTTCGAAAAAGGATGTGATGATCATGCACCAGCGTCCACGATGATGTCAAGGACCACTTTTCTGACGTGGATGCTTACAAGGAAGACACGTTGCCGCTGATCTGGAGTTTTCTTCTTCTTCTTCTTTTCCCTTCCATTGCCTCTATGCCGACAAAGGAGGCGTCACATTCGAATCAGCAATGACGATGGATGTCCAAAAGGAGAGCTTGGGATGATTGGCGGGACCTTCTTCCTCCCCACGCGGCTGCGCAGGAGCACCCAAAAGGCCAAAAGCCCCAGCGATCTCACTTTACCACCGACGACGTCGACCATGCAGCTCCACATCGATCTCTCTCTCTCCTCCGCTGGGGATCACCTCGCCACTACCGAATAAGAAAACCTTATACCTGCAAGGCTGCAATCAACCACATCATTAGTTTTCCCACCTACTCGCTTCACTCGAGTAAGTACACGACTTCATTATTATTGATATGGACAACCCTCGATCCTGTGTAAGTGTGTAACAAGGAAGCTCAAAGTGGAGCCGGGAGAATAATTTTAGAATCAAATATTTTAGGATGAGATCGATGATGCATTGATGCATGCTGAAGTAATAATATATCGAGGAATTTTGTTGCAGTGTTGTGGATAAGGAATATATAGTGGGAGGGCGGCGATCGGCCGGTCCCCTCACGGCCAGCATCAGAACGCGGTTTTAGCTTTTGCAAAATAATGGAAGTCACTGCAGATATATAACTAGCAACTAGCAACTAGCAAGCAACTTCTGCTTGAATTGCATGTCAATATATATATGGGCTTGATTGACTTGCAACTCAGTACGTATTCTATATTTCGAGTGAACTTTATGAATGGCACTAAGAATTTTAAATGGGCGCGTGCGCATTACATTACTGTTTCTCACCATAATATATCTAACTTTAGACTTTAGATTGTATAGGGCTGTCTTTAGACGTGCAGTAGCCTGGTCCCAAATACTGTTTAATTATTTTTCAATCCACTAGTCATTGGATTGGGAATCCAGTTTTGGCTTTAAAATGCAAATAATTCCACATGTTTAGTTCATAACCAATCAAATTAACCAGATCATGGGTACAGTGTACTACGGTATTATTATTATTTTCTTTAAAGAATATATATAGTCTTTTCACGTAGGTTTCGATAATTAGGTCAGGCACGATCTAATACCAATTATCTATTGTCAATTTGATAGATTTTAATCACTAGCTTAATGCTTAAGTAATACACTAATCAAGTTTTATTTACTTAAGTACACTAATCAATTTCACAGGCACTATATGATCTTCTGAAGTCCACCAAAGGTGACCTTGATAAATTATATCATGCCGAGGACACATATTGGCGTCAGAGGACCAAAAAGAGGTGGATTAGGGAAGGAGATCGAAACACACGATATTTTCAACAATGTGCGTCGCTGAGGCGGAAGGCTAATTGGATATCTTCGTTGCAGACCGCCACTGGTATCACTCAAAACTAAGCTGATATTGCAGATTCCTTCAGATCATACTTCAAATCTCTGTTAGGCTCATCTGTCTCTCCGCTCCTCCGCATTAACTGGGAGTCTGTGATTTCATCCCACAGCTCTATCCTGTCTGATTTGGACGCCCCTTTCTCTTTTGCTGAAGTGTCTACAGTAATTAAGAATTCCAAAAATTTCAAATCTCCCGGTCCAGATGGGCTCATCCTCGAGTTCTACAAGAAATTCTGGGACCAGCTAGGTCCTAGTGTGACAGGCATTTTAAATGATCTGCATTCGCACCCCAAGGATTTCTCCAAAATTAATTCGGCCTATATTACTTTGATCCCAAAAAAGAAAAGTGCAATTCTAGCTACCGATTTTCGTCCTATTAGCCTAGAAAATAGCACTGTCAATATCTTCTCCAAACTTCTGGCAAATAGATTGGCACCTCATATGGCCGATCTCATTTTCAACACACAAGCAACTTTCATGCAAGGCCGAAGCACTCTTGACTGTTATATAGCTGTCTCAGAGACTCTCTGGGCTTGCAACTCTATGGATCAAGATTCTTGCGTTATCAAATTCGATTTTGCAAGAGCTTTTGACTCGATTGGTTGGGACTTCATAGAGGATATGCTGGTCGCTCGAGGGTTTTCGTCCCTGTGGATTTCTTGGGTCTTGCACATCCTTCGGTCAGCTACCTCCTCTGTTATCATTAATGATTCCATTGGGGCTCCTTTTGCTCATAAAAGGGGACTGAGACAGGGCAACCCCTTATCCCCTCTGCTCTTCAACCTAGTAGCAGATGTTCTGTCCAGATTGATTAGTTTGGCTGCCAACTCGAGAAGCATCAATGGGGTGCTACAAGATCAATTCCGGGGGGGGGGGGGGGGGGGTATCACCCATATTTTATACGCAGGCGATCTTATTATGTTTTCAAAAGCGGACCCACAAAGTTTCAACCAGATCAAATTATTATTCAAATGTTTTGAACTTGCCTCGGGCCTTTGCATTAATTTAGCCAAAGACATCTGTTATTCACATCGGGGGTAACGTTGCTTTGGCCTCCTCTCTGGCCAGGATCCTTGGGTGCCCCGTAGGCAGCTTCCCTATCAGATATTTGGGTCTCCCCCTCCGTATTGGCAAGCTTCTCAAGTTTGATTGGCACAGCCTTATCGTTAAAAATGACAAGACTCTCGCTGCCTGACAAGGTACACTACTAGAAAAATGGTCATCAGCAACGGCTGATGCCGTTGCTGAGCCGTTGCTGAAGAGCATCAGCAACGGCTGAGCCGTTGCAATAGAGCCGTGACAGAGCCGTGACAGAAAGTCGCGTTGCTGATGACTTCGCAACGGATCAGCAACGGCCGCTCGGGCCGTCGCTAAAACTATTATCAGCAACGGGTTTGCCACAGACCCGGAGCCGTTGCTGATAACATTAATAGCAACGGCCGCTGAGTCCGTTGCAACGCCGTTAGTAAAACGCCGTCGCTAAGCCGTTGCTGTAGGTCATCAGCAACGGCTTTCGACACACTTTTAGCAACGGCTTTCCCACGGATACCCGTGGGAAAGCCGTTGCTGATGACCAATACCTGCAATCAGAAAATTTGAAAATTTCAAATTTCCATTGATACATTGATACATTTATCTGATACATAACTCACACACCCATACCCTCATACACACATTCATTCACACATCACAAACACCTCATACACATTCATTCACACATCACAAACACACCAACATATATACATCAAAACAATTATACTTATATTGATAATTATCCACGATAGTATAAAAACAATTCAAAAGCAAAATTGAAGTATCAATATCCAAACAAAATAAGTTAAACAAGTTCAATATCCAAACAAAAAATCTCACGATCAAGATGGAGGATGGTCTGGATTATATGGCGGGGTCTGGAGCGCTTGAGTGTACACCGGCGTAGACTGACTCGAGGACGACGGATTAGATGATGCCGAAGAGATGACTGGTTCGGGATGACCTGACAAGTTGCGTAGCATAGCTTCTATATTCGCCATCGTCTGACTCTGACGCGCCATCGTCTGACTCTGACGCTCCATCATCTCAGTCTGACGCGCGACCGTCTCCTCTAGTGTCCTTATCCTATTACTATGATCATAACTGGATCTAGAGGTGGACGGCCGCTCACCAGCGATCGGAGGGGTCGGTGCCCCAAGTGGCCCTAGTACGGCTCGCGCATGACCACTATCTGCAAAGCCATATACGCGGCCATGGTCCCAGCCACCTGCGGCCTCGACCCACATTGCTGCGTCAAAGTCCTCGGGGGTACCCCCGCGCTGCACCATCGTCTGGCTGTAGGTCTCCTACTCGAGTTTGATTTTTTGTTTAATATTTATCATAAAACTTAAATTATAAATATATAATGAATAATTTAAACAAATATATAATTACCATAATGTATGCAGCGCGGTTGTGGATGTACTCCCCCGTCCCATGTGCTCGACGGTGAGTCCGCTCAAACACCGCCATCGGGGAGGGTCGCTGGACACTCCCGTCATCCGACACCGTCGTCTACATTTACAAAACAAATACATTAATTAGTACACATAATAACAAATAAAATATATAATTAAAAGATATACTTACCATACGGTTTGCGTGCACTGCAAATGCAACAGAGCCGCCGGTGTGACGCGCTGCTCCTCCCGACATGCGATTTCTAGCCGCATTCCGAGAAACCTCCTGCCATCGATTCGTCGACCATATCCCCACGAGCTGGTCCCATATATCCGGAGTAATCCAACCGGGGCCGTATCCCCGAGTCTCCGCGATGTTAGTGGTCCCAGCTCGGGCCATCGCCTGGGACCGAGCCTGCCCCAGCTGCCCGTTGTACCTTGCCCGGGAAATAGCCTCCCAGGCAGCATAAATGAAGGGCCTCTGGTCCTCGGCCCATGTATAGCGAGTCTGCAAAATAATAATATCAGTACCAATATTAATATATCATCATGCATGTAAAAAATAATAATAATACGTGCCTCAAACTCGCGCCATAACATGTCGACGTGCTCGCTAGGCACGTGAGACCACGTAGGCCATGCCCCGTGCATGTATCGTCGAATAGTAGAAGAAATGCTCCTCGGCACTTCTTCTTGCTCGAACCTGCACAACAAAAATAAATTTTAATATTATATTATAATATATTGAATTTGTAATGATTCATAATTCATGATATATTACGTACCGCTCCCCAATCACGCTAATCAATCTACGTGACTCTGTGGCTGGTGGAGGCTGCCACCTGTTCGGCCCGCGTGGCCGCCTACGTCTGGATGTACTAGCCTCGGCAGTATCATCGGAATGAGGATCAGCAACAGGTGGATCAGCAGCATGAGTAAGTGCTGGAGTCTCACCGATCGGAGACTCTGAAACTCTCCTGCGTCGATAACCACGACCAGACATATCTGTCGAACAGACATATAATCAGATTATTGTATAAATAGTAGAGATATATTTAATAAAATATATACTTTACAATTATTCTTCATCATCTGAATAATAGTCTTCGAATTCTTCTTCTTCTTCCTCTTCTTCCTCTTCTTCATCTTCTTCATCTCCAGCTTCCTCAATTTCATGATCGTCATCATCAGCATATTCAACTTCTAATTGAATTGACGTTGTGTCTGCATCCTCGAGTATTGGAATAATACGATCCACAGCAGGAAGATCATCTTCTTGATAGAAACCAGGAGGATCATTTTCTCCTACTATCGGATCAATTTTTCCTCTACCTTTTGTCTTACAGACTACACGCCAATCCGCTCTATCTTTATTTCGAGCCGGATACTTCGCGTAATATACTTGTTCGGCTTATGATGCCAATATAAAAGGCTCATTTGCTGCCAATTTCGATTTATAATTGACCTCAACAAGTTTGTATTTTGGATGAACTTTCATGCCCCTTTCTGTTGTATCGAACCAATGACATCTAAATAGGATCACTGATTTCAAGCCGAAGTAGTGCAACTCTATCACTTCTTCCACCAGTCCATAAAAATCCATATCACATTCAACATATGTTGTCCCTTTCACGCAGACCCCAGCATTCATCGTCTTTTTTGTAGATGAATATTCAAGTGTGTCAAATTTATACCCGTTAACAAAATATCCGCTATAGCACAACACAAGTCGCGACGGTCCACTAACAAACTCAAATATTCTTTCATCTATTTCAGCTCTGTGATCTTTGCTGTAAGTCTGAATCCAAGTAGGGAAATCACGATTCCGTAATCTCTCCAATTCTTGATCGTTGTGAATAGAGTATTTTTGCACCATCTCAATGTCAAATATTTCAATGAATTGTTCAATCTCTGGATAATTGAGTAATACATACAAGTGTGCCAAATGATACTATTCATCGCTTAAGTGTCGAGATGGACGAGAACCAAAAGCACGACCAGAGTGACAAAATATATTTAAACGTCCATCTGAATGTCGAACACCCCCGTCGTCGTTACGTGGAAGACGATCAAATCTTGTCTGTACTGTCGATTCAAAGTAAAATGAGCAGAATGTTGAAATTTCTTGGATGATATACAATTCAGATATTGATCCTTCAACAGCTGCGGTGTTCTTTACTTTTTTCTTCAGACGATTCATGTATCTTTCAAATAAGTACATCCAACGATATTGAACGGGGCCACCAACTCGTGCCTCGTATGCCAAGTGTATCGGTAGATGCTCCATCGAGTCAAAAAATGCAGGAGGGAAAAACTGCTCCAGCTTGCATATGATTTCAACAATATTATTTTCAAGTGTTGACATATCTTCGACTCGAAGGACATTTGCACAGATGCTTCTAAAAAACATACTTAATTCAGTCAACGGACCCCAAATATTATCAGGTAGAAGATCTCGAAATGCGATCGGAAGTAATCTCTGCATGAATACATAACAATCATGGCTCTTCATCCCTGATATTTTGCAATCATCGACGTTCACACATCGAGATAAGTTTGAAGCATATCCATCGGGTAATCTGAGTTCTTTTACCCATTGACAAACATCTTTGATCTGTTGTTTATTTAACACATATAGGGCCTTCGGTTTCAGATATCGTCCGTTGACCTCTTGTAACTCCAACTCTGGTCTTTTACAAAGTATTTTCAGATCATGTCGGGCTTTGACATTATCTTTAGTTTTTCCAGAAATATCCATCACAGTGTTGAAAATATTATCAAACACATTTTTTTCAATGTGCATGACATCTAAATTATGTCGAATCAATAATGAACTCCAATAGGGCAATTCCCAAAAGATACTTTTTTTTACCCAGTTGTGTGTTTGGCCAAAACCTGACACTCTTTCATTGCGACCAAATACTATATCTGGAAGTGCTGAAACACGTGCTAACATTTGTTCACCAGACAACATCGGTGGTGGCCCATCTCTTTCGACTCTGCCCTTAGTAAATTTATTACGATTCCTTCGATACTGGTGATTAACCGGTAGGAATCGACGATGACAATCAAAGAATGAGATTTTTCGTCCGTTCTGAAGACTGATTGATTTAGAGTGTTCCATACAATACGGACAAGAGAGTCGGCCGTGAGTGCTCCAACCTGACAACATGCCGTACGCCGGGAAATCATTGATTGTCCACAAGACCGCGGCCTTTAAATTGAAGTTTTGCTTCCGATGACAATCATAAGTGACAGCTCCCTCAGTCCACAATATTTTCAATTCATCTATCAAGGGTCTGAGAAATATGTCAATTTCTTTTCGCGGACCCTTAGGACCCGGAATAATCATCGAAAGATAAATAAATTCATCTTTCATGCACATTGACGGTGGCAAATTATAAACTGTCAGCAGCACTGGCCAAACTGAATAAGGAGTTGCAGAATGTCCAAACGGATTAAAACCATCTGTGCACAATTCCAATCTGATATTTCTAGTATCCCTAGCAAATGAAGGATAACATGTATCCAAATGTTTCCATGCTTCACTGTCAGATGGATGAGTCATTACTGTATCATCACGACTTCTTGCATGCCAACTCATGTAGGGGGCTGTCTTTTACGACATGAATAACCTTTGAAGCCTCGGTGTTAGTGGAAAATACCGAAGCACCTTAAACGGGATATTTTTCTGTCGGACCGATTTCTTCTCCTTGTAACGAGGGTGTTGACATACAGGGCATTTATCCAACTGCACATTTTCTTTATAATATAAATGCAGTTATTTTGGCACGCGTGTATTTTTTCGTACCCAAGCCCCAATTTTCTCATTAGCTTTTTAGTCTTATAAAAAGTAGGCTCAAACTTGTTATCAGTAGGCAGCATTCCATTAATCAATCCAGCAATCCGATCATACGCAACTCCGCTGATATTACAATCGGCCTTGATGCTTAAGAGCTGTGTCATTGCTGAAAACCTAGTGTATTTAGAACAATTCTCATACAAAGGTTCATCGGCAGCTTTCAACATCTCGTAAAATTCTGCAGCTTCTTTATTCGGTAATTCAATCTCTACCGCAGCCCCTACTTCTGTGATATCAACCGCTGTAGTATCTGGTGGGACTGATGTCTGAAGATCTGGCCGATCAACATTATCATTCAGGTGGAATTGACCCCCAAGACTATCAAGTATCATAGTTCTATAGGGATTTGACCCCCTACATTGACTGGATGAAGAAGCACCAGCAGAGGAAGATTCACCATATGTCTGAACGACAGGATTGCTCGACGTCCCGACTTCGCGTGACTCCCCGTGACAAGTCCATAGAAAATATCTTGGTGCAAATCCTTTGGTATATAGATGCAGAGTGACAGTCTCCCGATCGAAAAATCGTCCATTTGAACAAATGCGGCACGGACATCGGATTTGATCACCCATGCTAACGAAATTTCGATTCGAATAGGCGAAATTGAGGAAGTACGTTACGCCTAATCGAAACTCATTCGTTAAAGCATCACGATCAAGACGTCGGTACATCCAACTTCGATCAGCCGACATGATTCTGTCAATCAATGACAATTTCTTTGGTTAATGTCTTTAGGTGAGATTGTCCTATTCCATTCGGGATTTATGTTATTCGTACTGCACTTACGTTTTTATTTTAACTGTTAACTAATTATTCTAAATTTCGACAGCATCTCCCTACAGTTCTCCGAATACGCATATCATCTGGGCGCGTATCGGAGAACAAGAGAGATGTTGCCGAAATTTAGAATAATTAGTTAACAGTTAAAATAAAAACGTAAGTGCAGTACAAATAACTATATTCCCAAATTATCCAATCAGGGACAATTCAAGAATTGTACGTTGTATAAAAGATCATCTACTTCTTTTACACGAACATACAATTCCCGAACGGATCTAAGGTTTTGCTAAATCATATCCGATCGTCGATGCGTACGTGAAACATATCAACTCGTCAGAGGATGATTATTTTCTAAATGTTTCGAGACAGTTCGAGTCCATATTGGACGATTTCAGGGCGCGTCCGAAGTGGACGATTCTGGCGCGAGTCCGAAGTGGATGATTCCGGCACGAGTCCGAATTGCACGATTCCGGCGCGCGTCCGAAGTGGACGATTCCGGCGCGAGTCTGAATTGGACGATACCGGCGCGCGTCCGAAGTGGACGATTCCGGCGCGCGTCCGAAATTAATCGAAACCGTAATAATTAATCTAACAAATTAAATAATTAATCTAAACAATTAATTAACAATTATAAAATAATTAATTAACAATTATAACATAATATAAATTATATATATAAATTATAAATTCCGGCGCCGGAGTCCACCCTCCGGCGCCGGCGTACAGTGGCCGGACACACTGTCCGGCCACTGCAGAAGGTCCGGCGCCGGAGTCCACCCTCCGGCGCTGGCGTACAGTGGCCGGACACACTGTCCGGCCACTGCAGAAGGTCCGGCGACGGCCATCGGCCGACCCCCGCCGGCCGAAACCCTAGAAATAGGGTTTTGGTCGGGTGATTCCCGCCGGCCGCAGGGAAGAGATGGCCGCAGGGAGGAGACATACCTGAACAAGTCGGAAGCAGCGGTCGGCGTCGTCGGCATCGGCGGCAGCGGCGGCGAGTGGCGTCGGCAGGAGCGGCGACAGCAGCGGGAGGAAGAAGGGTCGGGCGCGAGAGCGTGCCCTATATAAACTTATCAGCAATGGCTCACTCGCCCGTTAGAACGCCGTTGCTGATAAGTTATCATCAGCAACGGCTCACTTATCCGTTAGAAAGCCGTTGCTGAAAATTAAAATATCAGCAACGGCTCGCCTTTCCGTCCGAAAGCCGTTGCTGATAATTAAAATAATCAGCAACGGCTCGGTTTTCCGTTAGAAAACCGTTGCAGATACAGTTTTCTGCAACGGCTCGAGCGGCCGTAAAAATGCCGTTGCAAATAGCAACGGCTTGAGCGGCCGTCGCTGATAGCCGTTGCTGAAGACGAAGTTTCTAGTAGTGGTATTAATCTCTCCAGAGCTGGTCGTCTCACATTGATTAACAACACTTTAACAAGCCAAGCTTTCTACATGCTATCCATTTTCAATGCTCCAAAATGGGTCCTCAATTGCTTGGATATGCGAAGGCGTCGTTTTTTTTGGTGCGGCGCCCGAGACACCAGCTGTCAGGGCAAGTCTCTTATGGCAAGGGACTCGCTGCTTGGTAATATCAATGAAGGTGGCTTGGGCATTCTCAACATTGAGTTACACAATAGAGCTCGTCTTATTAACTGGAATTGGAGGATTCGAAAAAGGAAGGATCTGTTCTGGGTTCTCCCAGGTTTCTCTGCTCTACTCTAACTCTTTGGATTCAGGTCATGTAGACCTTCTTCCTTTATCCCCCATTTGGTCAAGTATCTGCGCGCTAAAGGACGTCTTTTGAGTTTCCTCTCAAATCTCGATTGGGGACGGCTCTAGGGTCCGTTTTTGGCATGATATTTGGTGTTGTGACATCCCTCTTAGTCATAAATTTCCTCAACTGTTCGCTCTCGCCACCTCTCCCAACACTTTCATCAAAGAGCCCAAGGAAGTCGACTCCTCCGGCAACACCATAGGTTGGAATATTCACTTTTCTGACTTCATCCTTATTAATGATTCCCTCCATCTTCTCAATATGATCGGGGACTTCTTATTCCGATCGGGGGAGGATTCAGTTTCTTGGAGATGGTCCGCCTCGAGTGATTTCTCCACTCAATCTCTTAATAGGATATTGAACTTTCATGATATTTACGACTTCATAGCTCCGTTCATCTAGCAATCCTCATGCCCAAGGAACATTTTAATCATGAATTGGTTCGCATTCCACAATAGGCTTCACACTAGAGATCGCCTTATAAGTCATGGCATGCAGGTCGACCCAATATGTGTCCTTTGTCTCTCAGCTCTAGAGACCCACAAGCATGTCTTCCTTCAGTGCCCTATTCCTCAACCGGTTGGCGTCATTTCCTTTCTTTAATATCGGAGGAGGAGTTCCCTTTGTCCTATCACTACTAGAAAAATGGGCATCAGCAACGACATTCGTTGCTGAAGATCATCAGCAACGACCGGAGCCGTTGCAATGGAGCCGTGGCAGAAAATTGCATTGTTGATAACTTAGCAACGGATCAGCAACGGTCGCTCGGGCCGTTGCTAAAAATATTATCAGCAACGGTTTTGCCACGGACCTGGAGCCGTTGCGGATAACATTAATAGCAACGGCCGGTGAGCCCGTAGCAACGCCGTTAGTAAAAGCCCGTCGCTAAGCCGTTGCTGTAGGTCATCAGGAACGACTTTCGATACACTTTTAGCAACGGCTTTCCCACGGCCGGCCGTGGGAAAGCCGTTGCTAATGATGTGAACCTGGTAACGAAAAAATTTAAAATTTAAAATTTTCATCGATACATTGATACATTATCTGATACATAACTCACACACCCATACACTCATACACACATTCATTCACACATCACAAATACACCAAGATATACATCAAAATAATTATATTTATATTGATAATTATCCACAACAGTAAAAAAACTATTCAAATGCAAAATTGAAGTATCAATATCCAAACAAAATAAATTAAACAAGTCCAATATCTCAGTAACAAAGTCAATAAAAAAAAATCTCACGATGACGATGGAGGATGATCTGGATTATATGGCGGGGTCTGGAGTGCTTGAGTGTACACCGACGTGGACTGACTCGAGGACGATGGATTAGATGATGCCGAAAAGATGCCTGCTTCGGGATGACCTGACATGTTGCGTAGCATAGCATGCATCTCTGCCATCATCTGACTCTGACGCGCGACCGTTTCCTCTAGAGTCCTTATTCTGCTACTATGATCATAACTGGATCTAGAGGTGGACAGCCGCTCACCAGCGACCGGAGGGGTCGGTGCCCCAAGTGGCCCTAGTACGGCTCGCGCATGACCACTATCTGCAAAGCCATATACGCGGCCATGGTCCCAGCCACCTGCGGCCTCGACCCACGTTGTTGCGTCAAAGTTCTCGGGGGTGCCCCCGCGCTGCACCACCGTCTGGCTGTAGGTCTCCTACTCGAGTTTGATTTTTTGTTTAATATTTATCATAAAACTTAAATTATAAATATATAATGAATAATTTAAACAAATATATAGTTACCATAATGTATGCAGCGCGGTTGTCGATGTACGTACTCCCCCGTCCCATGTGCTCGACGGTGAGTCCGCTCAAACACCGCCATCGGGGAGGGTCGCTGGACAGTCCCGTCATCCGACACCGTCGTCTACATCTACAAAACAAATACATTAATTAGTACACATAGTAAGAAATGAAATATATAATTAAAAGGTATACTTACCATACGGTTCGCGTGCACTGCAAATGCAACAGAGCCGCCGGTGTGACGCGCTGCTCCCCCCGACATGCGATTTCTAGCCGCATTTCGAGAAACCTCCTGCCATCGATCCGTCGACCATATTTCCACGAGCTGGTCCCATATATCCGGAGTAATCCAATCGGGGCCGTATCCCCGAGTCTCCGCGATGTTAGTGGTCCCAGCTCGGGCCATCGCCTGGACCGAGCCTACCGCAGTTGCCCGTTGTACCTCGCACGGGAAATAGCCTCCCTGACAGCGTAAATGAATGGCCTCTGGTCCTCGGCCCATGTAAAGCGAACCTGCAAAATAATAATATCAGTACCAATATTAATCATCATGCATGTAAAAATAATAATAATACGTGCCTCAAACTCGCGTCATAATATGTCGACGTGCTCGCTAGGCACGTGAGACCACGTAAGCCATGCCTCGTGCATGTATCGTCGAATAGTAGAAGAAATGCTCCTCGGCACTTCTTCTTGCTCGAACTTGCACAACAAAAATAAATTTTAATATTATATTATGATATAATGAATTTGTAATGATTCATAATTCATGATATATTACCGCTCCCCAATCACGCTAATAAATCTATGTGACTTTGTGGCTGGTGGAGGCTGCCACCTGTTCGGCCCGCGTGGCCGCCTGCGTCTGGATGTACTAGCCTCGGCAGTATCATCGGCATGAGGATCAGCAACAGGAGGATCAGCAGCATGAGTAAGTGTAGGAGTCTCACCGATCGGAGACTCCGAAGCTCTCCTGCGACGATAACCACGATCAAACATATCTGTCGAATAGACATATAATCAGATTATTGTATAAATAGTAGAGATATATTTAATAAAATATATAATTTACAATTATTCCTCATCATCTGAATAATAGTCTTCGAATTCTTCCTCTTCTTCCTCTTCTTCCTCTTCTTCATCTCCAGCTTCCTCAATTTCACGATCGTCATCATCAGCATATTCAACTTCTAATTGAATTGACGTTGTGTCTGCATCCTCGAGTATTGGAATAATACGATCTACAGCAGGAGGATCATCTTCTTGATAGAAACCATGTGTCATATCAGGTATCAGCTCATTTTCTCCTACTATCAGATCAATTTTTCCTCTACCTTTTATCTTACAGACTACACACCAATCTGCTCTATCTTTATTTCGAGCCGGATACTTCGCGTAATATACTTGTTCGGCTTGTGATGCCAATATAAAAGGCTCATTTGCTGCCAATTTAGATTTGTAATTAACCTCAACAAGTTTGTATTTTGGATGAACTTTCATGCCCCTTTCTGTTGTATCGAACCAATGACATCTAAATAGAATAACTGATTTCAAGCCGAAGTAGTGCAACTCTATCACTTCTTCCACCAGTCCATAAAAATCCATATCACATTCAACATAGGTTGTCCCTTTCACACAGACCCCAGCATTCACCGTCTTCTTTGTAAATGCATATTCACACAGACCCCAGTACAAATAACTATATTCCCAAATTGTCCAATCAAGGACAATTCAAAAATTATACGTCGTATAAAAGAACATCTACTTCTTTTACACGAACATACAATCCCCGAACGGATCTAAGATTTTGCTAAATCATATCCGACTCGTCGATGCGTACGTGAAACATATCAACTCGTCGGATGGATGATTATTTTCTAAATGTTTCGAGACAGTTCGAGTCCATATTGGACAATTCCGACACGAGTCCAAATTAGACGATTTCGGCAAGAGTCCGAAGTCGACGATTCCGGCGCGCGTCCGAAGTGGATGATTCCGGCACAATGCCGAAGTGGACAATTCCGAAATTAATCTAAACCCTAATAATTAATCTAACAAATTAAACAATTAATCTAAATAATTAATTAACATATAAATAAAAAAAATAAAAAATATATAAATCTACTCTTTCCGGCGCCGGCGTACAGTGTCCAGACACACTGTCCGGACACTGTACAAGCTCCTGCGGTGGCCATCGGCCGACCGCCGCCGGCCGAAACCCTAAAAAAAGGGTTTCAGTCGGATTTCCCGCCGGCCGCAATGGGAAGAGACGGCCGGGCGGCGATGAATACCTGAAATCAGCGATCGAGGACAGACGGCAGCGTCGGCAGCGGCAACTCGGCGTCGTCGGCGTCGGCAGCGGCGGCGAGGAGAGGCGGGAGGAGGAGGCGGCGGCAACAGCAGCGGGAGGAAGAATGGTCGGGCGTGATCTGTGACCTTTATAAACTTATCAGCAACGGCTCACTCGCCCGTTAGAAAGCCGTTGCTAATAAGTTATCATCAGCAACGGCTCACTTGTCTGTTAGAAAGCCGTTGCTGATAATTAAAATCATCGGCAACGGCTCGCGTGTCTGTTAGAAAGCCGTTGCAGATACAACATATCTGCAACGGCTTGAGCGACCGTAAGAATGTCGTTGCAAATAGCAACGGCTTGAGCGGCCGTTGCTGATAGCCGTTGCTGAAGACTCAAGGCCATTATGATGTGGCGTTGGAAGGTTTGGCTCGAGCAGATTGGCCGATGCTTCGGAAGCGATTCTCATCATCTATTCGAAGTTGCTCTAGAAGGAGCTTCTTTTTTTCGTCTTTCCTCTTTGTAACCTTTTTTCTTTCTTTTCTAAATTTTCTTCGTTACTAGTTTATCTTCTCCCTCTCGCTTATCTTGTATTTTTCAAAACTCTTGATTAATACTAGTTTCGTATTTCAAAAAAAGTTTTATTTACTTAAGCACTAATCAAGTTTTATTAATAAATATATATAATATCTAATATACTCTCAACGTGGGACTAATTTAACCGAGGTATTATAAGGATATATATATTATCAACATTAATATAAAGGCTATACTCACTTAGCCAAATTTTGTGAATCGTGTTCCTGCCACCCATTTTATATTTGCATATGATGTAATTTTTATTTTTGGTTCAACTAATTAAAAGTATGCCAACAAATTGATTGATTAAATTCTTTGTTAATTTTTCAAATCGGATTTCATTAGAAATCGAATAGATCACTACAAGAAAAACGAGCATAGACAGAAATTTTGACGATTACATTACTGTAACAAATTTGTGGCGGCGCGAAATAACTTCTTTCTTTCCAAAATTATGACAAGCGTGTGACGAAAGATTCAACACAAGACGATTCAATCACAAATTCATCAAAGAAACTATGACCAATTTAACATAATTTTTTTAATAAATAGCATTAATGATAGAATAGTGATTGTTTCTGTCACTAATATTTTGATGCTAATCCATTACTAAATTTTTTTGTGACGGAAGTTTTTTCTGATACCCTTTAGTGATGAATTTGCAAGCATCTGCGATAAATTTTTTCGTCAATAATGTGTATTTTTCTTGTGGTGGATGATCATAATCATGATTTTGTTCATTTTGTTGTTATTATTATTATTATAACATGTAATATAAACTTTATAAAAACAATCAAATTAGTATTAATGCAACAATTCGTTACACACCATTAAAATGGATAATGTTACACGTTCCTAAATAACCCTACCAAAAAAGATTATTTTGTTTAAAAAATAAATTCTATTAATTCATATCGCTATATATCATGCATATAATATAAAGATGCTACATAAAATTAAAAGTACATCAGTACATGATTATAAATAGAGATCAAACTCTTGGACGAGAAGCAATTTTTCTGTGTAAATTTTATATGTAATAAAGCATGTCCCAATTGTAAGTTGGAATATGCAAACTAAAATGAGCCGGGAAATGCCAGCCTAGTTTCTTGTTTATATCAACTTAGTGCTTGATAAAAGAATGACAATAGAATATTTTTGTGACAATGAAATTTGATAATTGCATATTTATCCTTTCAAATACATAGTTGTTTCATGAACATTATTATGATTAGTATTTTTCAAATAAAACAAAATTATTTATGAAAAAGTGTGATTATTAATAACTAATTTGAATTACTTAAGTACATTAAAATATCAATCCTTTTTCCCTTTTTCTAACCCCTTTCATTCTGGATTTTTTTCTTATATGATTTTATTTAATTGTATCTAAATTCAAAATTATATATTAAAGCAATATATTATTTATATATTTTAAATATATGAAAAAAATACAATAATGTATTTCTTAGGGTTAGTATCTAATTCTATGATGCGTCTAGATAATAAAGAAAATTATCAAAATGGGAACTTAATCCAGTAAATATACCAGAACCGGAGCTATCTTTAAAAATATATAACCAAAATTGAAATTCTATCTTGGATTCTCTCAAATACCATTATATATTATTTTAATAAATAATAGCATTCACTATTCTGTTTATAGTGAAACAACATATTGAACTATGTGAATACAATGTATTTAATTTTAAATTTCATTAGTTTTTAATTTTTTATACTTTGTAAAAACAATTAAATTTAATTTTCATGTACTATATTTAAACTAATATAAATTAATATAACATTTTCATTTTTAAAAGTAGTTCTGATTTTGTAATTCAAAACTAACAAAACAATTACTATTAAAAATAAAAAATAAAAAATAATATAGTAAATAAATTATTTAATATATTTAATAATATATAAATTAATGTATTTAATAATAAATAAATAAATAAATAATTTACTTATGTACATAAGTAAATATATGGTTATAAATAATATAATCGGTTATATTTACTAATAAAAAATATTTTTATTTTTTATTAGTAAATATATCTAATATATATTTTAAACATTGAATTACTTAAATATTATATGTAATTATGATGAATCTTGATGCATAATGTTGGAAAAGTAATAAGAACGAGGTAATGACCAATGAGAGCCTATTCCCCATTCATAAGAAATAGCTTTTATATTTTTATATTTTTTAGGATACATATATATCTTTCTTTTTTTTCCAGCAATTTATCAAGCCATAGAGAAACAACTAGCTTTTTTTTCAGCAAAAGAGAAGCCACCTGTTGAAGAAGACGCCGGGATGATGAACTAGGAGTGATCAATGAAATGTTCAACTCATATTAATATGGAATTTCACCTGTTTAACTAACTACTCATCCAGCGAGCAGATTATTGCCAACACTCCCAATTTTCATGATGATTTATGTTTTTTTCAAGTATTCCAGCATAAACACAGATGATGTAATGCAATTTTATGTAAAAACATATCCGAACTCTGTTGAGCATCTTCTGAATGAAGCAAAAGAATCAGAATTCCAAGTTAACATCTGGACATCTGAAAGAATATGCATGATGCCAGCTAAGTCTCACATTTCGACCGGATCCAAAAGCATGATACAAGTAGGGCAATTGAATAAATTAATGGAATACATTGTGAGGAGATACCTACTTTCTAGAATAACTTGTGATATATTCGACTCTAATTATGTAGAAACAATGCCTTGAATATCTTGAGGCTCAAAAAAAGAAAAGGACTCAAGAGGACCACTGGTCGGGAACAGTTAGGAAGTAATTTGACATGGCTTTCCTGAATCTTTTTTTGTACTGCAATGGAGATATTACAGTTGGAGCTGCATTTTTCGGACCACCAAGGATGCCCGCGGCCTTCACCCATGTTTCAAGTTGCTTGTCCCATGTATATTGCCGCATGTAATCTATAATTCCTATAACGAGCTCCTTGTGTGTCTCGTCGATGCCAACTAGCAACGAGTAATCCATGACACCAACAGACTGCAAAGATTGGGGATGTGAGGTTAGGAAAAAAAGGATGAAGCAGCCCACCGTGATTATGGGATTCTCGCGATGAGAAACTTTTCATTCAGATTATGTGCAACAGATTTTGACGTGAGCCAAGAAAGCACATTGCATATATCATTGCAACATTTGAGTAGAAGGATTATTTCATTGTTATAATGCTGGAAGATGCAAAGATAATTGTCCAAAGATACTACAGAATCAGCTTCCTATCACATGCTTGTGCTTCCGTCTTCATTAAAAAATTTGCTTATGAACTAATCTAAGCAGCAAGAATATTACAAAAAAAAAGATCGCAGATGGAAAACCTAAACCTCAATAACAGACTAGAGAAAGCGATCTTATTTGGGGCCTCAATCCTAAGTTTTTTGTTTCATGCATTTATTTAAAAAAGAAAAGCCACTAGTGGAAGAAGATCCGCATTGTGGCAATTATAAGGAGGGAAGCAAAAAGGTTACAAAATAGATGCCATTGGTATAAAAAGAGAACATTGCCACTATTTCATTTAACAAAAGTTTTATATGGTTGCATACATGTTGATTGTACACTATTATAGAAGAATGAAAGGAAATGCAGAAGGGAAATGAGGACTCAGAGTACCTTTTATCCTCTAATGAAAACAGATAATCCCAAATCCCATGGATCATTAAACTAAAATATTTTCCCCTCATTTGTCTTTCTATAAACACTTTATTCACATAGTGACTTAAGAAATATCCTAGCCCACAGTCTGGTTACTACACTTTTTAAAGACATAAGTATAAAAGCTTTGAACCTTGTGTAAAAAATTATAAAATATACATGATTATATCATAATAATAACTTCATTTGATATATGTTAATATAGAGATGTCTTGGTAACTTTTATTGCATTATATTCTATATTATTTCTCATTATAGTTTTCTATAAGTGATGTCCAGGGAGAGCTGCAGGACATTGTAAGCAGACAAACTTCTAATAGACAATAACAAAGCATAACAAGCTATTTACTGGTTATGGTTTTGGCATGGTGTATCATGCATTCAAAAACTATAGATCTAACGAAAATAAAACTGCACCAGCTAATGAATTGTTACGACCCTCTCGATGGGACTAGTCCATCAACTTCACATAAGCCTACCATCCATCTAATTAAAATACATAAGCGGAAGTTGATAGTAGCACACTTATCAAGCCTTATAAACCACCACAACATACAATATACGCCCAATGTGAGACTAAACTAAAGTATTATAATCTCCCCAACTTATGTCTTAGACGTCATCATCAAGATTCAACTCAAGTCTAAGACAGTCAAAAATCACACCCAATGGTTTCACATCATCTCTAGGCAACCTTTTCCACATACGCTTCCTCACCCTTCATGGGACTAGGTCCTGCTCTAATACCATTTGTTATGACCCGCTCGATGGGACAACTAACCCATCAACTCCACATAAGCCCACCATCGACCTAGTTAAAATGCTTAAGCGGAAGTTGATAGCAGCACATCATCAAGCCTTATAAACCACCACAATATCCAATATACTCCCAATGTGGGACTAAATTGGGGTATTATAACAATATCTTAAAAACTAATTGAATAATTCGTAGCAATATACAGGCTAAGCTAACTACTAATAAAAGTCTTAAAATAATGTATGTGAATATCACTCCATGAGTAGAGATAGGTTTAAAATGGTTTTCCAATAATTTTGAGATGAAAATGAGAAAGGCAATCATACATCAAAGAACACACGTGTGGTAGAGTTTGGATTAGTGTCAGATTGCTAAAGACTACCTAAGATGTCTTGCAAAAGTTCATTTAGGCATTTAATTCTGTTTAAATTTCCAGTCAAGAGATGTTTGATGTCTAAGTTGATCACATTAAATGTAAAATTAATAAAAGAACTGCTTGATCGAATTAAATTGAATTGATTCTTACTGCCAGAAAAGAAGTATCATTCCAAACAGCACGCTCCAATCTTCTCTTTGCCTTGCTTCCTAGAAATATTGGTTTTGTCTCTAATAGATTCAAATCTAGTAAAACTGTGTTGCTTCCGGAGGTATCAGGGTTATAACGGGAGCGTACTGAGCCTTTGAGATCATACACTCTTGAAACATTCCTTTTAAAGAACAGATTCTCCATCACCATTACATCTATTTTCAATTCCCTCCCACCTTTTGAGTGCTTGATAGCTACCTAATATATATAAGCAATGAATTGTAAGAGTGATGTATTTACAATATACAAGATAACAAGAATGTAAACCAAAGTACAATTGTAGCGTATTCTGACCTGATATATACCAAGTACTTTAGCAAGGCAGGTTGGGCTACCGGAAGTTATGGACTGTGTCAAATATTTGAAGTATTGTGGAGCGAAGTCCTCAAAAGAATCCAACTCTGTTTTGGTGATCTGCTTTATGATAAATCTCTCATCCAATGACTTGGCAAAATAAACATTGCTTTTACCACCTTGTGCACTCCATCTCTTGCAACGGCTTAAAGACCGTATATAATCCAATTCACTTGGGCAGCATTTCTTCCTTAATGCATGAAACTGCTTTGCAAAGTAACAGGTAACAGAAAACTTTGCCTTGTCTGAAGGAATCGAATACTCATCATCAAAAGAAAGCCTTAGATGTGTTTCCTTAGAATCTGATAGATTCAGCCGAGAAAGTTGAGGCTCATCAGGTCCAACATCAGAATAATGAGATACTGGGCTTGTACCATCCATATAATTGCTTCCATGGTTACCAATACCATTTCTTTTCCTTATCATACTGAAGTCCTCAGCTTCATCCAAACAAGATGTTATGTACTCACCATACTCTTGGGAACTCATAGCATAGGATATTATGCTTGAGGGTTCATCATCATAAACTGCAATTACAATATCATCAAGAGTACTTTGAGGAAGAAGTAACCTTGCCCCTTCAGTCATCTTTTCCAAAACTGATGAGATGTGTACAGGTGTGTGATTGATAAGATTATCCAACCTTGGAATGATCTTTGTAGAACTTTGCGAGTAGGCCCTTCTCATGCTTGCAAGCGGATCCCTCTTCACACTTGCAAAATCATTAGATGAATCGAACAATTTCATTGAAGGTAAATGCAATGAAGCTGGAAGGAAACCACCATGTACTCTTTTCCGAAATCTTAAAGCAGAATCAAACGAATAAACTCTTAATGGGAATTTCACCCTCTTATAGCATGGACTATCCATCAAAAGTCCATCGTTATCAGCTTCAGAACTGCCTCTTAGTTGATCCACTAACTGACCAGAACCACTCCATGCCAAATCAATTTTTTCAGATAGACTAGAGGTGGTTGAAGTTGAATTCTCCACAAAGTTGCTTACAGTGTCACCAAGTGTTGTTGCATCATCCCAGTCTTCATACTGACTAGAAACAAAATTAGAGCCCACTGATCCTGCATAGCCCTCAATGGATTCAAGGGACAAGTCCATCTCAACCATGTTGTTTGTATTACACTCCAAAATCTGCAAGCTAGGCTCCTCATGCTGCTTTGGAAAACTTAATCTCTGAGGAACTCCTGAAAAGTACGACTTTGAAGTAACTTCTCCACTTGAATTCCCAAAAGGTCCATCTTTCCACAATATTTCTTCCCTCCATTCTCTTAGATTGCTCTTAGATGAAATGTTTGGAAGTTGTGAATCAGTTGTAGTACAGCTTTTTTCTTTGGATAATGAGTCCAAAGAATAAAGTCGACGATCCCACATATACGAATCAAGTAGAAGCGCACGTCTCAATCGATTAAGCTCTAAGATATCAATCGTTACCTGGACAGGTTGAATATTCCCAACTGTAACTGGTTGAAGCAAGACCTATTACCACACAAGAAAAGTTTTGCTCAGCACATCGAATTTTGCCATCAAAAGAAACAAAAAACTAAAAAAAATTAAGCAAAGAAAATCTTTATAGCACAATTGCAGTTGCACTTACATCATAGTCATATCTTTCTATTCTAAGCAATTCCTTCAGCTTGATAACATGTCTATGGATACTTGCTTTTAAGGGTTCATCCTTAGATGTTGTAATCTTCCTCTCAATTGTGTGAAGCACATCAGATATCTTGTCATGTAAGATATTTATTTTACGCGATACCTACGGTAGTAAAATCAAAATTTGTTACTAAAACACTATTATGATATAAACAAAACTTGCATGCAAAATAAGATACCATACCATGAATGCTTCCTGTCGCAACCATTCTTGCTGAACATGGTTGCTGAAATCAAGAACTGAAGGTGGCAAGCAAACAGATAAAATATCAACAGGAGAGTAGTGAAAGAAGGCAACCATATTTCCGAACCTGCCATAGAAAAAGAAAAGTGAAATTCTCATGGGAAGCTAAATGAAGTGGAGATTGATCAAACTTTCTTCTCTACTATTATACCCATAAAAACGGAGGCAGTCTCTCTGGAGAGAGTGACCACAGCTTGCAATTCGGTTAGCTGTTGCATGACTTGAAAAGCTAAGTTCCAAGAACTTCCCAAAAGAAAGTCCCCATGCAGCATCTGACATGATTACTCTAGGTGCAGCAGGTGGAACTCCATCCTTATCCTTTTCACACTTCAGGCACCTGTGCCACATCCATATCCTTCCATCGCGTTCACCAGGTAACTTCACAAAAAGTCGCCTGACCATAATAGTAAGGCTTCCCTGCTGGTGAGTATAACACCGAACATGTGCTTCTGTTGGCTCTTTACAGGACTGACAACAGAATGCCTAATGACAATCAAAGGAAATATAGTGCATCAGAAGATGGAAAAGAAAATCATAAACAAGGTTATACATATTCCTTCAAATAAATTACCTCATCAAATAAGTCATCACGAAGATATCTACCCAGTGGCTTATCAAAACTACCATAAAACTTGATGCGGAAAAGTTGAGAGCGCTCGCAAACTCTGCTTCTTTTAATACATGTGCTTGACAAGGAAACCAATATACTCTGATGATTTTCAGCAGTGGAGAAGTAATCCCCAGTAACTTCATTCTTAGAAACAATATCTGGCTTTTTATGTTCATCATCTGATCTAAGAAGCCTGCCACTAGATAGATTGTTACTTTCTTTAACAGATTGCTCCAGCAGTATGCTGTGGTGATTGTTAATGTCAGTAGATAAAGGGGAAATGTAAGTTGGCTCCTTGCAATGGGACCCTGTGATTGAACCCCTTGACCCACAAAGGCAAACATCTGTAGTGGATTTAAAAAGAAGCTTGTTCTCAGGACATGGAACAAACAAACCATCCATGTGACTATTGTTGGTTTGTTTAATCAAAGAATGGTATTTTCGTAGCTCAGAACTAGGCTCCAATATTTCTTTGTTTAAATGAATAATATCCGAGGATAAAGACAGGCTCTCAATGACAAGTTTGTTGCATGAATGATCTCTCTTATTATTGTAACCAACATTGCATCCATCAGAGACAGACAAACTAGAAACTGGTATAACAAAGTCATCAGCAATAATCTGCTTCTTAGGCAATGTATCTGAAGGCCCCATAGGAAGTTTAGGAAGGGAAGCACCCTCATCTGCTAGGAAGGAAGTCTCTAATGACAGATGATAAGCTGCAAAACTTGCATATTGAACGACATGCTTCATTTTCTTCAATTCTTCAAGGCATGCACCCCTAAGAAGAACCTAGAGAAAGTAGAATAAGTTAGAGAGAATATAATCAAAAACTAAATTGCCAGCAAATAAGAGTTGGTTTCTCTCCTTAGTCCTGTGATATAAAATGGTTGATCTACTCATACCTTTCAAATTCAGGAAAGAAATATTGAATATGATACATAAGGTCAGGTAGTTGCTAGAGTTTAATATGTGTAAGCACAAATAAAATAAAATAAAACTTTTATAGTTGAAGATTTAAAATGAATAACTCAATGTGTTATTCTGCTGACAAAGTAAGAAGTGATAGTTTAGGGAGCGGTTATTATTAAAAGTGGGGGAATGGGGGGAGTTATTGCTTTGATTGTTGACCAAGCCAAGACAGACCTTGGTAGGCATAGCACATATGTATATTAATTGGGCAAAACAACTTCAACTTTTTCTATCAAACTTAAGGCCATTTTTGGAAAAAGGAGAGTGGGAAAAGAGAAGAGAAAAGGTGCTACAGCGGGATTCATTTTTGGGGGAATATAAGTGGAACAAAGACATTAGAATTTCCCTTCTTGCATAAGAAAAAAAAAGGAGAAAAGAGAACTCACTTCCGTCGATGTCAGCAAAATATTTCCTCCCAGTTTTGGGAGAAAAGAGATAGAAGAGAAACCTTATAAGTAATAAAAAGTCATCTCTCCAATGTTACCTTTCTGATCATCATAAGGGTGCTTGGTTTATGAAAGGCCTAAGCTATCATCATTCTGATTTTGGAATGGCCAAATGTTCGTTTCTCTTCTTTCCTTTCTATTTGTTCTAACTAAAGAAGAGATTATGTTTCTCTTCCTTCCCTTTCTCTTGCAACCCAATAAGAGAAGAGAAGCTATCATTGTATTTGTATTCTCTTCATTCTTCCCTCCTTTCTCTTCCCTTCTACATGTTGTATACAAATAGGGACTAAGAGATGATCATGTTCTGAGAAATGTGAGAGGTTAGAAAAGAAGAGCTGGTTTAATATCAATCTAGGAAGGAAAACCAAAATCATGCTTATAAAGGCAGCTAGATTCATGTTGGGATCAATTAGGAGGAAAGCATGAGAAGTCTATACCAAAGACCAAGAAAAATAAGGCGAACTAGAGATAACTAGATGGGAAACAAGATTCAAGGTGATTGTTGAAGAAATTGTCACAAATTTCCAGACTAGATCCCTGGATCCTTGCCCTCATCTAGACTTATAACTTGGATAAATATTAATTATACTCTAGTAATATGGAAACTACAATGAGTATAACTAAAGATGGATTAGAAAATAACCAAAAAGATTCATGAAATTTTTCCAGATAGAACTTTATCCTTAACTAAGCTCTTTTACTTTTTACAAATATTAAATGAACATGCCAAACATAACAAAAATGGTAACTATTCCTCTATCTCGATTCTACAATCCACATTTGGATACTATAAGGCAATGAAAATAAACAACCACCTTGACAAATTATGCAACCAATCAAATATTCATAAATTAAAAAAAGACACTTGATCAATCATAGTGTCTATCATTTAGTATTGGATCTACAAACAAATGCTTCTAAGTCACCTTTACCATTACATTAAGTTGTTAATGCACATTTGGTTTATGTGAAACGTCTTCATCTGTGCAATAAGTTATGAATACACATTAGGTTTGAACTTGATTCTTGATAAATTATAAAGTCTGGTATTTTAATTTACATGCTAGAGCAGATCGACCAAGCGTTTCTATAGAAAATCGGGAATCTAACAGATGAGCATGCCTTAGCATATTAAAAAAGATAAACAAAAGAAGATGCATTAAAATTACATATAAGAACATGACATTCAAATTTACATGCTAGAGCAGATCGACCAAGCTTTTCTATAGAAAATCGGGAATCTAACAGATGAGCATGCCTTGGCCAATTAAAAAAAAGATAAACAAAAGAAGATGAATTAAAATTACATATAAGAACATGAAATTCATTATTACCGTGCACCCTAATCGGCGTGGACAACCTTCAAAAAACATCAAAGTTTTGCTGGACTTCTTTGCATGTTTGCAAGATGGAAATTCCTCGTACACCTTTTCTATCCGAAACATTTCACAGTGTCCTAACCTTGATGAAGCAACAGAATCAATGGATGGAATGATCTGAGCACCAGTACACCGTGATATCCTCTCTAATAGTGACTTCTTGACATTTAGCACCAAAGATATCTCTTTTTTCCCCAAAAGATATTCTTGGGCATATGTGGACACGCTTTTTTCAACAAGAAGCACATTAGGTCGAAGTGCCTCTATCTTGGAAAGAGCCTTCTTCATGTAATTGGTTTCCTGTATACATTGACATTGAGTCCAAATTAAGTAATGGGGGCAAGGAGAATACACAAGTATGTCAAAGACCAAGGCTATAACCTGCTCCAGTACAGCTCCAATTGATGCCAGTCCATTTGGAGTCTTTTGATACTCTAGCGCTCCTCCCAACAAAAGCAATTTTGGGTTTCTATACTGTGAAACCATGCGTTTGTACTTTACATTCTTAGTACAAACTACCCCCTTTACTAGGGTGCTGCCAAACAATGACCAAGCATTAGTTTCTCAGCTCTAAAAAAACAAGGAATGACATGCTCTTCTCTCCATTAGAGTAGCAAAGGATCATACCTGTCATTTGGACTACCTGATGCTATACACTTGACTTTCACATAGGCACCTGGATCCATGCTACCACCACGGCTAGTGTCTGGCTTAACGAAATTAGCAGCTTGCCACGCCAATGAGGAAATTATCTCCAGCCAGTCAGACCCATCCAGATCATTCCCGGTATGAACACCTTCTCCCTTCAATAACTGTGATACAAGAGCCCTAAAATGTGCATGAACAGCATTTCTCAAAGCCTCCTTGTGTGATTCATTAGACTTCTCTTTGGTCTGCAAGGAATCACTACTGAAGCTGCTAGATCTAAAGAGCTTTGCTGATTCACCATCATCATCATCCTCATCAGTGTACTCAAAGAAGCTTGTTTCCACATCATCTTGCTCATCCTCAGGGAAAGGAGGGTAAAAAATATGATCGTTCTCAAAATCAAAATGTTGTGTAGGCTTTTCACTTTCTTGATCATGGTTTCCCATAAAATTCTCAGAGGTGCAATCGTTACTGTTCTCCAGCAAATCCTCAGAGTCTTCTCCATATTTTCTTGATTGTCCTGGAGAACCTTGATCAAAAAGGCCAGTCTTTCCCAATTGAGGACTAACCAAGCTTTGCTCAACAGGCCTACGGGGGCTATCCAAAGGACTTGAATTTTCTGACCTGAAGCTGCACAAGTCATTTCCAGCACTTACACTCATGGAATCGATGTCAGAAGAATCTTGAGAGAACACACTCATCGGGGTGAGAAACTGCTTCTCCTCGTCATCACCTTGATCTTCTACGTATGTCCTGCAATTACAATCAAACGGGACAAGATTAAACTAGCTTAATGTATAATGGAGAACAAAAGATGGATCTAAAAAGTGAGGGAAATTACCGGTATGTTGAACAACGAAGAAGGCGTGGTGAAGAGAATCGTCGTGGCTCCGCCAACTGGCTGAGTCTGTCAGTGCTAGATCTGTAAAGGGGCGACTTTGGTGAGACAAAAGGGCTGATTTTGGCACTCGTGCTGCCGCTTCGTGGCGCTGCTATCCAAGGCCCATTATCACCTTGAAAGCATAAGTTACAGAGAAGCAGCTGCTGTTCTGCTCGATTCGTCATTGAGACAGCACCGATCACACACTTCCGGCAAAGCAATCGGTCACAGTTATGGCACCGGTACCCAAACCCTGGCGAGCTCAAGCACTCTCTGCACTCGCAGCACATGGCAGGTTCACCGACGTTAGACATCAACGATTCCGACAAGACGTCCGGTAGAACGTTTACCCAAGATCTGACCTTCTGTATCAGATCGAGAATCGGATAATTGACAACTCCCATAAACCGAAACTGCTCTCAGTCATAAAAAAACCTAGCAGCTTCCCTTCCCACCGGAAATTTATCCTTTTCCCAGTAAAGATCTCTCCCAAACTCCAAACAAGAAGAGATCATACAAAAACCAAAAAAAGCAAGCCTTCCGATTTCTTCCAATCCCAAAAAACGATTGCCAAGCACGAAGTGCAAGAAAAAAGAAAAAGGAAATCCGTAAAATCCACACCCACCGGAAGAGACCAAAACTTTCTCTAACCGGCCACCGGGCGGTATTATATACAAAACAACAACAACAACTTCAAAAGATCGAACTCAGACGCATCCAGAGTCCTGCAAAATCCAATCTTTCTGCTCCGCCCGAAACCAAATCGGAGCCGCAAGCCGTCAGCCGATCCCGGATTGCTCTGCAGAGACCCCAATCGGGTCTTTGACCATGAGAGCAAAAGGCGGCACCTTTGGAGCTCGAGGAAGGGAAGGAAACTAAATGAAGGGGAGGATGAGGAGAAGGAGGAGGAAGCGGAGGAAGGTGAGCGCTCCATATCTCCTGGCTGGGCGGCGCGCGGCGGGAGATCGGATCTCAGCCACGGCGGCGGGGTATCCCATCGTCGAGAAAAGGGGCAACCACGCCAGACACTAAGTATATAAAATAAAAGAAAGGAGAGATGAAAGAAACGCTTGCTAATATGGGGATGTCGATTTTATAGCACGCCGAAAGCTTTCCGAGGGCTTTAAGAAATATAAATTTGGGACGGAAGTAAAGGGTTTTTGGTAGGCGTTCGTAGTCTCTGCCTCGGTAGGAAGACGATGGATTGAGAGGAGAGATTAAAATTGTGAAGAGGAGAGACCAGAGAGGATAGAGTAATAAATTAGGAACAGATAGATAGGGATTGCATCCGGACATGGATGTAATAAAGATTGACTTAATGGATTTATTGAGAGAAAAGAGAGGACTTCCTTTATATTCTATTGGACTATTGATAGATTTCTTTACTTGTGGGGGGTCAGCGATCAAGGTCAGTAAAGTAATTAACACGAGGTCGTATTGGTAGAATTCCACATTTCCACCTGCTTTATACACTTGGACAGGGTAGAAATCACCCAAATTAATTATTTTTTAATATAACTAATATATCGAGGTTTAGTCCAAATTTACTTTGCCATTTATTTATTGTTTTCAAAATAAATTTTAATTATATAATCAAACTTGTTATCTTATTACTCGTTATCAATATTTTATCATTTTGTTCATAAAAAGGGCATTGTTTTTATTAATCATGCAAGGCCAAAATGATAAATTACGTAGAGAAAAAAATCAAAGCAAAGTTATTCTTTTTAATAAAAATTTAACTATTTATTATTAATAATAAATAAGTGAAAGGAGTACAAAATTAACCTAAATAATATGAAAGTGGAACATTAAGTGCTTCGATGGATAAAAGAACTAAGTGCTTTTGAAATCGTCTTAGCTTTGCAAAAGAAAAAAGGACCAAGCAATATTGGATGAATTTTCGGCTAGATGATGAACTATTTATCTTATGCAAATAGAAAGATGATTCAAATGCTATATATTTATATTCCTTGTTATATTATTGGATGTGTAAAGCTATGATAGATAAAATGACTAGTTTCGTCAAAAAATTCATACAAAATGGTAAATCTTATGAAAGGGGTCTTTATCTAGTGGCATGGGACACTATGACTAAGCCTAAAAGTAGGGATATAGGTGTTAGGGATATTTTTATTGCTGCTTTATTTCTTTCTACCTTGGTTGTAAATTGGAATCGATTAATCACGATTAATCAGTTAATCAAATTAAAAAATTAATTTAATTTGATTTAATTTTAATTATCGATTCACGAATAATCTATAATTAAAATTGATTATAATTAATTATTATACACCAAATTTATAAAAGATGAAAAAACTACTTTTTATCGTGAAGCTTGCACCATTCTTGGCGTAGTAGATTGGCCAAGGATCTTAACTATGCATATCACGATGGAATCCAACTTAAACACCATTATTGGTGCCCTAATTAATAAATATCTTCTTCGAAAATTGATTATAGAATTTTTATTCCATTTACTTCTTATATTATTTCCCAAAAATTAATAATACAATCCACTAATAGGCCACCCTACGTTGTATTAATTATAACATTGTGTTTGGATCGAGAGTTTCGAAAAGTTTTGAAGAATTTTGGAAGAGTTTTTAAAACATCATGTTTGAATATATTTTTTAAGAGGTATGGAGGAGTTTCAAATCCCTCCAAATTTCTTCTAGAACTCATTTTTAAAATCTCCTAAAATAAAAAATTTTAAAAGAATTTAAAGAGTTAATGAATTAAAAATAATTAAATTATAAAAATATTTTTAAAATAAAAATATATATTATTATAAATGACGACATAGTGATGTACCAAATCCATTTAAATTCTTTCAAATTATTTATAAAATTTAACCAAACAAGATTTTTAAAATTCTTTCAAAAACTTTTAAATTCTTTCCTCTTCAAAATTCTTCAAATTCTTTTAAATTTTTTTCTCTTGAAATTTTTTATTCAAACATAGCGTAAGAATATGTACTGCGGTGTTCTAGTTGTCCCTACGTCGACAATATTTTCTCAAACAATAAAATTCGTGCATAATTAGTGTATAGATTTTTTGGGGGAGAAAAGATTTCTATTTAATGCTCATAACTCATTTATATTATTTTTTTTTTGTTTCTCAATCAATGCAATAAATTCCTAAGATATGCATTATGGCACAAGTAAGATACATTCATTAAATTAATATAAGAAAACGGGTTCCGTACGTTGCAATAGTTGTCAAAATATATGCATTTATTTGTGTGATTTTGGGGAATGGTGAGGTTTAAATTAGTGACATGTAATTAATTAATTGGGTCGTGCACGTATTGGCAATTGTGCCAAATTGATGCGTGCAGGTTGGGTTGTATCTACGAGCTAAAACGTGGATGCTTGAGAGAAAAGTCAACTTCCTTCACTCTAATTTTGACCTATATAATTACTTATTTGGTGTCCGAATTGTGGATCTATTCTTCTTTTTAGCCGTATCTGGAGGAAATCTTTAGCTTTTTTTTTCTTTCTTGCACCTTCCATTCATAAATATCCTCCGGTTTATAAGGTAAAAGCCCTTAACAATATACCCTATAAATTTAAAAAAACTTATAAATAGGAAAGTAATACGCTATTTTCCTATATTTTAGAAATACTACATTAACTGTTTTAGCATTAAAAATGACTTTTTCTTCTAATTTCCTAATATATTTTTTACAAGAATGAACAATATTTAGATTAGAAGACGGCTAAAGCCAGCGCCAAAATAGTAAATTAATTTTTTATAAATTATAATTTTTCGTAACTTCTAAAACCAGCAGATACTTATGGAATGATACATTGAGCATTAAATTATTCTTGTAACCCTACGATGATTTTTGAATTCGGCAGCCTTCTACTAAGGACATAGCTTCTTTCTCTTCAGCTTATAAGTG
This sequence comes from Canna indica, assembly GCA_034359265.1. Lineage (NCBI taxonomy): Eukaryota > Viridiplantae > Streptophyta > Magnoliopsida > Zingiberales > Cannaceae > Canna > Canna indica. The sequence continues at coordinate 4,468,466 of CP136891.1, forward strand.
TTTGAAGTATTCGATTACTGATTCTTTGGGCTCTAATTTAATTTGGGATCAAATTTAAAAACTTAATTCTACTCCTAAAATGAGACTTTTTATATGAAAATTTTTACATGAAATTTTTTTCACAAAAGATAGAATGCTTTCCTTTGATTTTGCCGTGGATAGTCATTGTATTTTTTGCAACTCCTTTGTTGAAACTTTTACTCATCTATTTTTTGAATGTGCTTTCTCCTGTGAACTTCGGTATGTTGTGAGTTTTCATCTCAAGTTGGATTTGTCTCTTAGATCTTCTTGATATTCAGGTAGTTAGTTTTTGTTGAGTCCGGAGTTAAATCTGGAATTCAAAACCAGTGTTGTCAATGTCATTTGATTCATTTGGTACTTCATAAACTCTGTAATGCATGATGAGACCAAGCTTTTCATTAGTAAGACAATGACTTATATATTGGCTTTCATAAGTCAATACACAGATACTAACACTCACGAGGGAGATTTGCACAGAAAATTTTATGCTCAAGTATGAATTCCTCCTAACTATTGGCTTAAGTTTAATTGTGATGGTGCTTTTCTCAATAATGGAGGTGCGGTTTTTGTTCTTCGTAATTCAAAAAGCGAGTGTATTAGTGATTTCAATCATTATTTTTATTCCTCTTCCGCTTTGTATTATGAAGCTATTGTTATTCTTCATGCTCTATCTTATGCTCATGGTAGGAGAATGAACAACTTCATCATTGAATCAGATTGTAAAATCTTGATTGACTCCATCAATGGGCATGTAGATACTCTTCACAGTGTTGGCTCAACTTATGAAGATATTATTTTCATCCTTCTTAATTTTAATCATGTTATATTTTCTCACGTAATTAGAAGTATCAATCAAACTATTAACTGGGCAGCAAATATGATCAAGAATCGTAAAGAATCTATTGTACAGAATTCGTCTCGTCCTCCTGAGCTATAAATTTATTTGTATCATGACTATAATTCGATCGATGGATAGTCTAATATATATTTTTTTTGCAAAAAAAAATTATTATTTACTCACGTCAATCAAATGTATATAATTTTATTATTTTATAAAAATCATAAAATAAGTTTACCTATAAAAAAAATATAATCTTTTTGCGGAACTTCCTTTACGTGTGAATCAACTTGCTTCATATATGATTCGCATTCCAATATAAATATCCTTTCATTTGAAAATGACTGACTGAGAAATGAGAATATATGGAGATCCTCTTGCATAACTATATATAATTTTAATTAAAATATATATAGTTGCATCAAATTAATTCTTTTCTGTTGAACTCAAATTAAAACTGTACGCGGAGCCCAAGTATTCAAGCTGGTTCAAGCTTTATATTTTAAAAAATATCATCATGACGTTGAATTAATTAAGATTAATTAATAAATATATCGTAATTATTATCAAAATTCTCAAATCTATCACGATTTTTTATTTATTTCAAATACAGACTTCAACTCTTGATTCGTTTCAATTGTATCACATCGTTAGACTCATGTTAAATTTTCCGTTAAAATGACTAACCTGACATCGATGACATGTCAACCTAAGTCCAGTCAATTATTAATTTAATATAAAAAATAAATAAGTTGACGTGTATTAATAAGTACAGTGTTTTGGTTATCTATTAAATTACTGTACTTACTAATACACGTCATCTCATCTATTTTTAATATATTAAATCAATGGTTGACTGGACTTAGGTTGACACGTCATCGATGCCAGGTCAGTAGTTTAACGAAAAACTTAATCCAAGTCTGACGGTGTGATACAATTAAAATGAATCAAGAGTTGAAGTCTGTATTTGGAACAAATAAAAAATCGTGATAGATTTAAGAATTTCGATAAAAATAATGATATATTCATTAATTAATCTATTAATTAATTGCAACCGTTGAAATAAATAAAAAATCAAAATTATTGATTAATCCCTTTTTAAAAATATATTAGAACACTGGATTTGATCGAGCACCCCAACTGCTGTAAAGTTCCACGATGCTTCCTTTATTTCACTAATAAAAATTTGATCTAATTGACTCAACTATTATAAACAAAAGGAAATCTGATCTAATTTTTCTTCTAAATAAAATTATAATTAAATTCCATGCTGCTTAGATGAATGAATTAAAAATTACGTTCAAATGCTCGAATAATTAATAAATCTGCAACATAACCAGAGCCGCTGTTTCTGTGATACCAAAAAATTGTTATACATTCATTAATTATAACTAGATGGCTATGTCAATTGTTTGGGTATCATGAAGAATTTGCATTTGTTGGATGCTTATCCAAAACACTTTTTAGTATATATATATATAAGAAATAAAAAATGGGTGTGGAAAAATTAATTAATTAAGTAATATTGTGACGGCCACATGGTCAATTGTTTTGGCTGGCAATCATTCCCAAATGTCAGTGGCTACAAACTTTGCTCAAAAAGGTCGAAAGTTATGTTACACCACTTTCTTACGCACCTTTCAAATTCAACCATCTCTCCCCTTACTGTTAATCTTCCACTAATGACACTAAAAGATCAAACTTGAGTGATGCACCGAATTCCAGTCATTTTACATCATTATTTTTTTCTCTTACCATTCTATATCTAACTAGGTGGAATTTATAGAATAATTAATGTTTTTAAATAAATTTGAAGACCCACATGGCCTATTTAAGTCGGGTTGGGTTCTCGGGATCATTGGGTCGATTAGATTAACCCTATAGATGAGGTATGTGCCTGAATAGGTAAATAGGTTATAAATATTTATAGGTGGGTTGACACGTGTAATAAATAGTATAAATAAATGTTGGGTGGAAATCAAAATTATTGCCCAAGAAAACGTGAGAAGATACTTTTCATATATAGGGTTCCATCACGCCCCTACTTTGTGAGAAAGGATTAGATAGAGAGAGAGAGGGAGCTAGAGATGTCAGATGCTGCAATGCAATGCAATGAAGTTGTTTGCTGAATGCTGACCATGTGAGGAAGAAATTAACATGTAATTATGTAAAAGTGGACGACTTTGAGCTCCAGGCGGCTCCGTTTCGTGGGCTGAGTCACCTCCACGTGACTGGGCGTCGCAATGCATGCATGTATTTATTCATGCTTACGTAAAATTTACTGCACTGTGACAACTCTTGTCTTGACTCTTGTGAATTGTTCATTAAGTACAAAAGCGAGAACCTCGTGTTAGGATTATTCAATCAATTAATTCTTGTTTATAATGGATATATATATATATATATAATAAGTTGTTGGCTTAATTAAATATTAATTTGTGTGCAAGCAAGTTTGGATTGACCTGAGAAACCGACATTTTCGGATATTTTAGTTTACAACAAATTGCGCGGAGGATGTTGAGAATCGTGACTGCTTCTTTGTCGCGTACATACAGCAATGTTTGATATACGTAGTTATATGTGTAATATATATCAATTATTAGTGAGCCATGACACAGATGATGACTCAGATATATATGTACACAGTACACGTTACATGCTAATTATAAATTAAGAAATTTTAAAAAATATATGAGATATATACCTTGATATTATATATATATATATATATATATGTTTCATGCAGTAGGAAATACGATTTTTGGTGTTATAGGATTGTATTACTCTGAATCTCAACAATTAACATTGTAATAATCTAGTGTAATTTCATATCGAGAGTATATTGAATGTTACGTTAAAAATCGTAAAATTCTATTTCAGATAGTGGATTTATGCCCTCCGATTTTGGTTTCGGTTAGTAAAATTTAAAAATCGATTAAAATCAATTCGATTTCGATTATCGGGTCTCAGATAATTGGTAATCGAAACTAATTATATGTTTTAATTTCGATTATCGATTATCCACGATTAACGTACTATATATATATATATACTAATCGGTTGCTCGTTTATTCAATTAGCATCCGAACTGAATTTATCAGTTTCGGTTATCCATCGGATAATCGATAATGAACCGGTTTTGATTTCAGATATTAGTTTTTGAAATCGAACGATTTCGATTTCGATTAACGAATTTTTATATCGATTTCGGTTTCGATTTTGATTAATCACTAAAAATATAATTAATTGAACCGTTATCATCCCTAAGCAATTTATAGTTCTAAGCTTGATGAAAAAAACTACGTGATAAAGGAATTAATTATGAGCAAGTTGTTCTATTGAGTCAGTAATAAATAATTTTAATTAGATTTCTCATTTAACGACAAATTAATTTAGACCGAGGTCTTAGTTTATTCCAACAATTAACCGCGCGCGTGCATGCATTGATGTAACAATTGCTGACCTATAACCAATTAAAACCTTAATTGAAATACTTGTCATCTATGAATTAACCAATGATATAAAAATGTCGACTGATTAATAAAGGCATATAAATGAGATCAGATTTTGGCAAAACTGAGGTGGCATTGTGGCAAAGAAGAGATAATAATACAGGGGTCGACCCAACGGCCAATAGCTAGGGGTCTACGTACATAGATATTGGGTAGATTCAGAATAGGTGATCGAATAGGTTTCAGATAAATCTCAATTAAATTCGGGCATGGGCTTAGGATAAAAATTAAGGTAAATCGGTTAAAATCGATTTCGATTTCGGGTTTAACGCATTGGGTACATAGAATCAGAACTGGAATTGTTATTTGAGAACTTATTCTTTTTATAGGTTCCAACATGGTACACTATTTTAAAATTTATTGGAACATATTTTAAAACTTGTATTGGAATTTGTTGGAATATATTTTAAAATATTTAAAATTTATTCTGAAACCTATAAATGAATAAATTTCAACAGAGTATTCGAAATCAGACCTTGTGATTTTGTGTAGAGTTCGATTTCAAAACTTAAAACTCGATTTTATATAAAATATGATTCGAGTATCATAAAAAAAATATAAGATATTCGAATTAAATCGCTCGTTCCTAACAAAAACACAGGAGATAGGGGTCGCGTCATGCTATCAAAAAGCAATAAGGAGATGAGCACCTGAGCAGCTTTTTGACAGACATTTTTGCGTACCTTATAATTAAATTAAATAAATGATAATAATAATAATAATAATAATAGCGAAATAGAATAAGATTGACGCAGAAATGGACATAATAGGTTCGATCAAAAAGGCGGATTCCTTGGCCTCTCAACAGCTCTCTGGCGGTGCCCGATTGGCTCCACCATGCACTACTTTTTTCATTTATCTTATTATTTTAATTAGGACCACGCTTTTTAGGGAATAATATTATTACTTGCACGCCTTTTTAATTTCTTGGGAGAACATATTAATTGTTTTCCCCTTTTTCCTGTCGATTTTCTGCATTATTTTTATATTGAGAGCTACGTGAAGAAGGTGTATATATCTGGCCATCTGGGGATGAAGATTTTCCAATTTGACCTTTCATTTGGAATTTATTTCTTTGGATGTGTTTGGAAAATGATATTAGTTTGTCCAGGAATATATCGGTTTATATATATCCCATCAACTCAATCAAACTTATCTATTTGAATCAAATTGCATTATATTTCCCTAAAGCATGCACCCATGTCATGGATTCTATCCTATTTTTTCTCTCTGTCAATTTAGACACTTTCTAAATTCATAGTTAGAAGGGGGCGACACAAATGAGCACGATATAAAAGCACGATACGATAATTGTGTGCTTGAGCCGAGAAATTTGATCAGTCCGATAAATTTATCAGGCTGGACCGGACCGGTACGATAATATTGCTGGATGAAGCTGGCCGACCCTTATCGGGCCGACTCGACCCGTTTGGCCCGCTAAATATTAAAAAATTAGTGTTGCAATAATTTCACCGGAAATCAACATCTCACTAAAAAAAATACAATGATGTTATGAAGACATCAAAACTAGTAATTTTACTCAATGCAAAGTATATTGTAACTCAAGAATAATTATCAATGTCATCACTGATATTGATGGTGTAGAAGATTATAAACATATGTAATCTACATTTTACGGGCTCGCAGACCATAACAGATGACTTGTAAAATTCTACGAGTCGTGCTGGGCTGCGAATTTTTGGCCCACACAGTTAGTGGCCCCGCTCGGCTCGACACGATATCTTATCGTGCTGAGCCAGCCCGGCCCGTAGTCTAACTACGGGCCTACCCGTTTTGCTACATCTAATATTTAGTATCTATTTAGACACTAATGTTTTAACTTAACGTGACATCAAATTTAGACTTTTTTCTTATAATATGTGTATCAAATACACCCTAGCTAGCTAAGACTATGCAAACTTAAAGAAAAAAATATTAAAGATAGGGGTAAAATAAAAGAGAAAATGATGAATTGCATAAATATGATGTTTCAACTCTTATACATAGTTTTAAGTACAAAGAGATGGAGAATTATAGAAGAAAGGTCAATTAAAAAAATAATGAAAAAAAAGGAAAAGGTCGAAAAGGTTTCATATATAATAAAGTAAGGACTTTGAAGATATTATGTGCCAAAATTATATATTACTTTTTCTATCATGATGACGACTCGCCCTCCATCTTTTGAATTTGGTGATACTGAAAGTGAAATAATATCTTGAATTAGAATCCTATATAATTATTCCAATAATTTCGTAATACAAACGTTTCTAATTATTGACATGATATCAACATCATTTTGTCAAAATAAAATTGGATGGGATGATGTTACTAGCACTTGAACATTTGCATCTAGCTATATATTTTTGTGCTAGCTTATTTTCTACTTATATACATATCAAGAGTAGGACAATGAAATAATCAATCTATTTTCTAAATATGCTAGTGATGTTTATCTCCACATGAGCAAGACTTTATGTACAACTATGATTAAGATAAATTAGAACATGAGAGAAGGTTTGAATTGTGAAGATAATCTTTTTGATATATAGAAAATCCAAAGTGAGACTCAATCACATTTGATTTTTTGTCTAGCTTATGTAACTTTTTAAACTCATTTGGACAAAATCAATCATCATCATGGTTCGAAGATAATTTTGTGTAATGTGATTGAATCATTGAATTAATAATTGAGTTCAAGTTTAGTTGAGTAAAATTTGATTTCTTTTAGTTTAATTAAAATTATACTAAAACTCTTTTGTGCTGATTTGAGTATCCATATATTCTTAATATGAGATTAAATTTGAGTATCATAATTAATTTTCCCAACTTATATATGTCTTCATGTTCTCGTTATGATCCACCTCAAATTATACGCATATCCTAGAATTACACTCAAGTTGGAGGTATATAAGGCCTAATTGTCTAGTAGTGGCTTCACCTAGTCTTCGGACAATCATTTATCACAGACTTTTTCGTCGTGCCAAATACTAGATCTTGTTCCGCTTGTTCAATGTAATAATTGACTCATCAACTTTAGCTTAATTATTTTAATTGGACCAATAGTTAGGACTTATGAAGTTGATGGGCTAGTAAATTCATTGAAGAAATCGTAACAAAAGTTGAGTAAGTAAATATGGATCAAAATTATTAGTTCAATACAATTTATTCTTGTTTGAATAAGAATACATCACTTTGATTTTATTTAGTTTCAGGGCGACATGACCTTGCTCATGCAAATATTAATTGATGGCTAATTATTAATTATTAATTATTAATTATTAATTTCCTATTTCATCCTTGATATGAGAGGTATGTCTGCTACCATTCTATTTAATTATGGTTATAATTGTTGGCCCAAAGATTTCAATTTGAGATACAATCTTTAATTTAATGATAACAAATAAATTTCTAATGTCTACATTAAGAATTCATCATGTCAGTAAGCTCGATAAATGAAACTTTAACTTCTCAATATAAAGTCAAGAAAAATTAACATTTTATACTTCAAGAAATGATATATGTTTGCAATAAGTTATAGTCCTTTTTTTTTAAGTACGTAATATCTTGTTAGTATGATTGTGTTTCTCGAACGATGTTGATTTATAAATTTGCTTGAAGGAAAGATTTTACTCTGTCTGAAATTCTAAGCAAGTCGCTTAAGTAGTTAATGTATACTTGAATAAAGTCAAAGAATTTAACTATAAGATTTTTTATTCACTATAATATAATCGACCTATAGAGACACGTAACTAGAGATAAATTAAATTTTAATTTTTAAATCATCAGATTTAGAGATTAATAAATACAAAATTTGTTCCTAATTAATCTCTAAAATTAATTTTAAAATAACATCAATTAAGTGACTCTGTATACATGAGTTTCTATAATTTAGAGACAAATCAATTAAGTGACTTTGTATATATATGTATATAACCATATTAAAAATTAATATAATTTTGTTATATTTATTTTTAATTATTAATTAATATAATTATACAAGAGGTCGATATTTTTTTAAATTATTTTTTAGAACTTCAAATAGTTAAATATTAACCTATTATATATGAATTTTATTTGTCTCGATAAGACGGGGTGGAATTCACTTTCTGAAATATGAACTGGATCATTCAATTTTACTCTATTTAAGTCAAATGGATCCACCAAAGCTTAGAGTTAAAATAAATAATTATTTCTATAAATTCTAATGATGCATGTTAGAATTAGCACCCGGAGCGAATTGGATTATTTATACTCATGTTATTCTATATATATTATTAGAGCTTTGTATTTAAACATGAAAATAGAAGAATAGTACCCAAAATTGTCTAATGGATAGGAGAGGTTCATTTAATTTATCTGTAATGTTCATAAAGGATCGATGATGCATGTAATAATTAATGAACTCTTTCTAGTTCATAATGGGAGCTTGATATATATGCATGAATTAACTCTCCCTGTATCCTCTTCTGTACTTGGTGAAATCTCACCACCAGCTTTGAGCTTTGACACAGATTCCTGTGGCGTCAACATCAGTAGTCCTGGAGCAAGAAGACAGCCATAATGCAGCTATCAAAAGCTGATGATGCCCTCCTTTTTCTCTGCTCTCGCCTAACACCTTTAAATACTCTGTACAATTTGCTCTAATTTATGTCGTCAGACACCCATTTCTTAACCTTTTACGACACATCCGATTAGGTTGACGAGGATTGATGGCTTCCCCCACGTCACCATCTCCTTCTCATTCTAATTAATCCCACTGAAGTGAACCCGGTTTTGGACTTTGTGTGCATTAAAGTAGAATTAGATAGCAAGTTAGCAACTCCGCCAAAGCCCGTGGCTTAACTTGATGCAAGTTACTGCATTGAGCATTTGAGCACAGCTGCTATCACATTCATCCACCTAAAAAGGATGCAACTTTTTAATTAAAAAAAAAACAGAAGAAAAGAAAGTACTAGTCCAAATTAATTAATTAATTAATTATATATATATATATATATATATATCCATAGTAGGCCAAGGATGATGAATTAATAGCACATCATCAGCTACCTAACACAAAAAAATAGTGACCTGATGAAGCATATACACATCAGCCTTGAGGTGTTGTTCAACTCTTTCGGCAGGCTTCATTTGAATCATTTCAGTCATAATTTGCCTGTTTAATTTGCCTGTTTGGTGGTCACTGACTCAGAAAACTGTCACCTAATTCATTCCCCATCGAAAACTCCCCATGACCTCATTGGTAAACAAGATTATCCACAAGCCATTTTTCCAAATCCTGTCATAATTAATACTCGATCATTAATTATCACATATATCCAGTTATATCAATGCATTAAAGTAGTAAGATAAAGTTGGTTGTTTGCGAATACAAAAAGCAACACCGAGTTCAATTGACTTCTTAAAAATACATTAAACCTAACTTGACGGTGAGAAAATTATATTTTTATTTTTCATAATTTACTCAAATTTTAATTTTAGTCTTTATAATTTATAATTTATAATTTTAGTATCCATAATAAATTTTTGTTTAGGAGTTATCACTATCGTCACTTGAGACATAAACAAATAGTTGCTGACGTGAACAAATTAAATGACGATCCTTTAAAATGAACTAAAAATATGTGTACTAAAACTAAAATTCAGGTAAACTATGAAAATTAAAATTAAAATTCGAGTAACTATGAAGCTTAAAAGTATGATTTTCTTTATATTTGAAAAAGAATGATCGAGAAGAACATAAATTATAACTTTTCAAAGATCTATAGTCCCACGTCTTTTAATTTTTTTCTTTTGCTTTTAAATATTATAAATATTTTGTTGAACTTAAATTTTTTATAACTTATAAAATACAAATAATAATATTAAATATAAATATTTATTTATTTATATATAATAAAGTATAAAGTATAAAATGTTATATAATTTATAAATTAATAATATAAATAAAATTAATATATATTATTTCTAAAAAATATATAATCAATTTGCATACCGGCACCTATAAATAGGTGCCAATATTCAAAAAAGGGCGCCCCTATTATGGGGCACCAATTATTTGAATATCGATGCCCAAAAAAGACGTCGGTTCTATATATTTCTTAATTTCTCATTCTTTACCCTAAAATCAACTCTTTTAAGAGTGCATAAATTCATATTTAGGTCTAAAAAATGATCGATTTCTCTATTAAAAGGGGTTGGTATTACATTAATTTATTGTAGTGTGTCCACATCAATAATGTTCAGTTAGCAATCGCTAGCCACGTCAATTCCGTATAACGCCATTTATGTCTCAAGTGACGGTAAAGATCAACTCCTAAATGAAAAAAAAAGTACGTGGACTCAAACTTAAATTCAAATAAATTATGAGGACTAAAATTATGATTTTTCTTAAAAAAAAAAAGAGAGTAAAGAAAGATGAACCGAAACCATTAAAAGAGAGAAACATGAACGAGCACACTTGATCTTTTGTGTTAATGGTTTACTCGGAGTCTCAAACTAATAATAGAAATTAGATCAACAAATTTGTTCAATTTTGAGTGAAAAGAACCATATCTAGAACAATCGAGGTTAACTAAAGAGAGAAGCTACAAATCAATGTCGAGTAGGCATTTAATTGTTGTCGTTGTGGAGTTGGAGTTGGGAATGGGGTGGAGGATTGAAATCGATGGGAGGATCGAAGTGGACGGCATGAAATGACCCACCAAGATTTCTTGTCTACAATCCAAATGGATGTAGCAAATGGATCGATCGGGTTGTTTCTATTTGATTTGTCAGGGGATGATGCATTCATTTCCAACTTGCAATATGATTACATATTCGAGCTTGAGCTATTGGATCCATTTGCCCCAACACCTACGTAATTTCATCCCTAAATTCGGTGGACACCAAGAGAAGATGAAAAGGAAAAATGTTCGTTTGATTGCGAGAGCATTAATTCTATATTGTGATCATACGTATTAAGTTTTGATTTACCAAAAATTAACTTATGCAATATGTTCAAGATTCACAATCGTTTCGCGACATAAATTGAGTTTCGATCTAGTCGGAGCGGGTTCACATGCACACCACTATTGGAGCTAGAGAAACCCAATTTCTTGGACATTATGTTTAGAAAACTGTGAATTAGTTTCATAATCATATTAATTGTTCTTCGTTTGTGGAGAGAAAAAAAATAAGAAAATATTTATGGATTAACAAGTGCATGAAATTAATCATAATGATTGGGCTTAATTTGGTTAACTCAATGCAAGATGATTTGGGCTTGAACTATATCGTACATGTTTGGGCCATCATATTTAAGGTTTAGATGAGTGTTGATTGGGCCATAAAACTTTAATTTATCTACCATAGCATCAATCACTGAATTATGATTATGAATATTAATTAATTAAAGCAAGATGGATGATTAATGTTACACCCCAAAACAAAGGCGTAACCGGCCAGAGTATTACAGGTACCCCGAAGCCTGAACCAATAGTATAATTATGGAACACCACCCTGAACAACATAGAAATTTAAATGCTTATCATAACATAAAAGATTATAATTTTCAACTCAAAGTCCATAAGAAATTGATAACCACTAAAGTCTAGACTCAATTAAAATGAACCAACAATCGTTTGAGTTTCAATGAGAAATTATAGTTTTAAATGTCCATATACAATGCATAATGGAAATGAAATGACTCAACCCACTCAACCCAACTCCTGATCACGACGTGCCACGAGATTGACTGCTCCTGACGCTCCAACTGCGCTACGACACTCCAATACCTGCCTGACTACGCCCAGGTGCTGCAAGATGTTGAAAAGCAGTAAGTCCAACTAGGACTTAGTGAGTGACAAAATCTCCTGCAACCATGTTCATTAAGTACAAGCCAACAGAGGTGCATGAGTAAGTAATAACGTAATATTTTGTAACTAAGGTGAAAGCTCCAAAGAAAAAAATATATACAGACACGTTCCATACGACCATGCATTTATCTGGCAACAATTCAGTAGAAGCTTATGAACAATACTTAATATGAGATAAACAATAATGGAATCATTGCACTATTCACACAAGCCACCTGAGTCGGTCGTCAGCGTGGCAGTACTGACGAGCTTCCCGGTCCAAGGACCCGTCGGTCCGATTATATAAAGACCCGTCGGTCTATGAGTCGGGCGCTAATCACCTTTGTCTCAGCGTTTTCCCCGCTCTGTGCCACTCGGGTCGGTCGTCAGTATGGCGGCTGACGAACTTCCCGGTCCATATCCACATATACATTCAAATATTTACAATCAAGCTACAACATATACGTATAACCATAAAATAAGATGAGTGTGCATATCTACATGTTTGAGCCCGATAATATTTCAGTCTCACCGAACATTAGCGCCGACAATGCTAGTACAAATCCAACATACCATTTATGCTTTCACCTATATGTTTACTCACTTCATCTACTTTATCCCTATAAATTTGAACACAACAGTTATAAAGACACCTTTAAAATTGAACAACCGCATGTAACCAGGAATTTACCTATCCCAGTCTCGGCCTGCACCAACCGAGTACACACCCGACTTCCCGATCCACCAATTTCATAAACCTATACCCGATGCTCACTCTGTTCATGATTCACTGCTCAACAAAGAGCATCAATTAAGGAAGCAATCGATCACCAGTCGACATTTCCATTTGCCGAACCCAACCCATCCTCCCGATTCACCAACTCGCAGATACAATACAGAGCATCTACTGGTCAACAATCGACAGATAGCAAAATGAATTCATGCAACCGATCACATATCATTCACTACTCAATAGATAGCATCCGATCAACAGAAAAAAACATACGAACCTTTACCTAATATTAGATCTGAAACTGGCGAAATCAACAACATGAAACCGAATATTCAATATGTAATTGCGAAATCACACCCCAGGAAACATGGTATTCAATCGGTTAACTGGCGAAATCAACCAACCGAGGCATCCTGGAAGAAATTGATTCCATTACAATGTTTTCGTCTACCGATCACCACCTCGAAATTCGATACACCAATGCACAAGAAAATGCAGAGAGGCAGCACCGAAAACCACAGTCCGGTCCACCCCGAACACAAGAAAACCACATGGAGAAAAATCTGGCATCCAACCACTCGAAAAACAAAGGGGGCGACAGCTTGAACTTAAGAACAAAGTGGGAGGAAGGTTAGCCACTCACTGTGAAAGGAGGAACGACCGAGCTCCGATCGCTGCCGCCGCCGAGATTGCCGCTGTCGAGATCCTCTTCCCCCCTTGCGCTGCTCCTTCTGGGTCGCCATCGCGCGATGCTCGGTCGCAACCCTTCTTTTATAATTTGGGGTTAATTTTTAACCCCAAGTTACCTTTTTATAATTTGGGGTTAAAAGTAACCCCAAATTACTCTTTTACCCATTCCTTTATTTATTTATAAAACTCAATTACCTCTAATTAGTCCGATTTGAATCCCGATCGAACCACCGAGATATATATCCTTATTATTATTATTTCTTATTTTAAACCCTTATCGAGAATTTAAATAGCAATCGAGACCCCGCTAACTTGCTCGCCTTGAGTCTTCGCTTTCCTGAATGAAGCCAACAAAAATAAAAATAAATTTTTTGGTTATAACAATTAAAAGTCAACTGTGAGTAGTATAGTTGATGATAATATTTTGGATATTTACTAAAAATTTGAGGGTCAAATCTCACACTATTTTGCTAAAAAAAAAAAGGATGATTAAGAAGTTTGAAAGATAAAAGGATCTCATTCATGCACTCTAACTTATATATATAGTAACACATTAGTGATTCTTTTAACTTGAAATGCTATCATCATGCACGAATCTTAAAATAAGATGGATGATTAAGAAGTTTGAAAGATAAAAAAATCTCATTCATGCACGAAACTTATATATAGTAACGCACTAGTCATCCATCTTTAATTCTTTTGACTTGAAATCTCCCAAAGCAACTCTTAAACCTCATTTGATATGAAACAAAATTATCTCATGCTATAAATTTAGATGGGATAATTAATATTTTGCGCTTAATAGCTATAAGTTATCTCATGTGTTTAGATCAATTATTCTACTTGATAGCATATATTCATCTCACATCGGAGATGGGATATATGTCAAGTTTTCTCATGGGATATATGATAATATAAAACTATATATATATATATTGCTATTTAAATTTAAAAATATATTATAAAAAAGAGAAATAATCATTAATGGAGATAATAATTAATATAATCAATCTATTTTTATCATAATTCTACAATATTCTTACAATTTAGGAGATGCTTTTTAATTAAGCTTTGAAAATAAAATTAAAACAAAGACATGATAGTTACGCCATTATTAAATTCATATGAGACTAAAACAAAGATTTTTATAATAATTAAGAATAATTAGAAAAAAAAGTTAATTATAGATACAAGAACAATTAGTATATCACATGCCATGATGAAAATAATAAGATATATATATATTTTTATTTTTTTCACCATGCTAAAATTTCATTAATTATAATATATTTCTTTAGAATGATTATGAGCTAGAAAAAAAAGTCAATTCATTGAAATTAGTAGATTTAATTTTTTTAATCCTACAACTAAGTTGAGAATTAATATTATTTTCATTATCATCTTTTAATTTAGAAGAAAAAAATGTTGACTTATTTATAATTGTATCAACAAATTTTGAAGCGTAAAATACAAACATAGAATTTAATAAATTTGAAATTCTAGATTTTTTTCTTCAATATTATTTAATTCCATATTGTTATAATAATCATCTAACAACATATTTAAATCATCAATTTTTATTCTAGGGGTCTAAACATATTGCTAAACAAAATAAACTAGGTATATCTGATCAATACTTTTTAAATTTAGATTTCATTAAAAAAATAATTTGTGCAAATAAAAGATGATGTCTTTGTGAAGAAAATACTTCACTAATACGAACTATATGTGAAAGAGTTAAATTACATGTAGGATAATAAACACCGAAAAGTTGTGCGGTAGCTTTATTAAAAAATTCTAAAATTTGAGTAATATGCCCAGCAATTAACCAATCATTATCATTAATTAGATCATCAGACATATTTTCATTGTAAAACATTATAAGGATCTCTTGGTAATTTGTAATAGACATAAGCATATGATATGTTGAATTCCATCTAGTAATAACATCACCATTAAATTTTTTAAATGATTTATTAAAAGATTGACATAATTTTTTTAATTCTTGTGAATTCTTATTTTTGAAGAACACATATATCTAATAATCTTTCTTATTTTTTCTACATGTATATTTACTAGTTTTAAACCATATTGTACATATAAATTAAGGACATGACAAACATAACAAACATGAAATAGTTCACCTTCTAATACTCGCTTAAATAATTATATAAGGAGAGGATTATCAGCATTATTATTACTAGCATTATCAAAACTAATCGAATTTTTTATATCATTTATATTATAGAAAGATGTTACAAATCTAATAGCAAAAAAAATGGCAACAGAAGTGTGTGAATATTCAAAAACTTTAAAACTAATTATTCTTTTTTGCAAAATAAATTTTTTATCAATCCAATGTGCAGTAACACAAATGTAAGAATTAGTAGTACATTGACTAGACCAAACATCAGTTGTTAAAGAAATTTTTGATTTATTATTTTAAAAATTATTTATTATATTTTCTCTATATATAAAAAATAATTTTAAAGCATCACTTTTCTTTGTATTTCGAGTAATTTTTTTATATATTTTGGTTTTAAAATATTTTGAATCGAAGTAGAAAATCTTGGTTGATCGATCAACAAAACTAAAAGGAGATTCACTTTGAACAATTAATTTTGCAAGTTCTCGACGTTGAAAATCATGATCATACGAAAAAGTTGTTAAACCAGAAGAAGATAAATTAAAAATTTATTGAGCTCGTGTAATCTTAGTGTCATGACCCTTTGCATTACGTAAAAGATGACCAATTTCTTCTGTTGTTGAAATTGATTTTTTTTTTATTACAATTTTTGCACAGGACTTTTGTTATGGTGCCATTGGCTTTAATAATTTTTTGAAAATATTCTCATACCGTACTTCCTTTTCTACTTGATGGATATAAATTAATAGATGGACTTATCTCTATGTCTTAGTTTTGTTGAGTGGTAGGAGTATTAGGAGACATTTCTGCTAATGTATTTGATCCAACTTGTGGAGAATAACCTGAAACATCTCTATCTGCCATTAGTAAAAAGTAATATAAAAAGTATAAATATTATACTAATCAATGAAAAAAATTTAAGAGATTAAAAAAATTTGACAGCAATCTTTAATCCTTGATGAACTTAAAAAGTTGTTGAGAATGATTGTAAATAAATTTAGATTGTTGAGAGAAAGAGTTGAGAGATGAGAATGAAGATAGAAAAAATGAAAAAGATGAGAGAGTATTTATAGAAGATTTTAAATAATAAAATAATATATAATTTTTAAAATTAATTAGGTCTGACTCGGGCCAGACCTAGTCTGGCACACGCCAGACCAAGGGCGGCACTCGCCAGGCCTGGGTCTGGCTCGGTTAGACATAGTCTAGCGCGTGTCAGGCCTAGGTCTGGCTCGACCAACACGGTCCGCGTGCCGTGCCTGGCATGACCCACGTGCCTAGGGGCGAGCTCGGCCCGCCACTTGGGCACAGACGGGCCGGGTCGAGCACGGCCTAGAATTGAGCTGGCCGGGCCCGTGCCGCCCATGGACGGGCTCGGCCCATTGCCACCTCTAATACTGGCACATGCATATACTAGGCACAAGTATTCAAATACCGGTTGAATATCACGCTTATATATTACGAGCGTCGGCTTTGTAATTTTTTCATCATTCGTTATTGACCCTCAACTCATCCCTTGTTGGTGCATCTGAATTCATATTTAGCCCCCCAAAAAGAGTTGATTTCTCAATTAATATGGGTCGGTATTCCATTACTTTGTCGTAGTGTTCGTGACAGACGCATCCATCACAAAAATATGTGATGGAAAAGTTTCCGTCACAAAATATGTCACATATATCTATGATGAGTAATAGAATTTCCGTCACAATTTATAATTGTGTGTGATTATTGATGGACAAAATAATAACACGAAATACCTTTGTGACGAATTAGTGATGAACTAGTTTGTGATAATTCCGTGACATCACTGATTCAAATCTCTCACAAAATCTATCACTGATATTTAATTGCTACACATTGAAAATCTGTCAATTATATTATTATATTATAGATGATAGTATTATAATAATATAATTTCAAAAAAATTATAAAATATAATATGATAGTAAATTTTTAGGTCCCGTGAGGTGTCAATTTATAAAATTAAGAAAATTAGTAAAATAATTAATCCATTTGAGACTAGAAAAACTATATTTAATGGTTAAGAATAAAGAAAAAAATAATTTTAACCAACGTGGGACTAAATAAAATATTAAGAAAAATTTCTTTAAGGTCCCGGATTCGAATATATATTTGAAATATTTTTTATTTAGTTTAATTTTATGTTGGATTTCTACTTCAGTCACTTATTTGTCACTGTACATTAGATGTGACGAATCCGTGACGATGATGAAGAAATTTTTTAGTAACAGATTAGTTCCAGAATACTTGAAACGAAATCAATCATTATTCTAACACTGATGTTCACTACTAAAAAAATATCTTCTGTGACGGCTACGACAACTAGCGGTCACACATGTCTGTCGTCGAAGCTATGGTCGCAGATACCGTGCGACCGCAGCAGAGGCGGTTGCAAAAAGAAAACATTTGCGACGGCCGATAGCCGTCGCAGGGTCGTCGCATAGCAACAACGACAGTTGTACTACACGACCAGGTAATAGATATTCTGCGACGGCTTCTTTGATCGCAGTACCGTCGCAGAAGTGTTTTTATTTATTAAAAAAATAAGAAAATATAAATTATTGGACAGCTACAAATGTTAATTTGTTACTGATAAAATGAGTAACAAAAAAATCTATCCACAACACGAATATATAAAACGACTTATTAAGTACTCTCATTTCATCAAAATCAACAGGTTACAAACTAGTGTGCTAAAGTTTAATGCCTGAACAGGTTACAAATTGGTGTAACCTATTTTATTAAGTACTCAACAGCTTACAAATTGGTGTGCTAAAGTTTAATGCCTGAACAGGCTCCCCTTTGCGCGATATCAGTTTCTTCCTAACTTGAGCTGCCAGCAATAGAAAATTTAATGGTGTAAGCCCACTTCATTCATGAGAATCAGAAATGGGAAAACATAAGTCACCAAATTAAGTTGTCAGCAAAACTTATGAAGATATAGTTTTCAAAAGCAAAGCAGTAAAGCATCATATGCCTAAGTCACCGAGGCAGAGATATAGAATTAGCATGATATGATGTAGATGAAAAATATTGATGAAAGATACACACAGTTGACAGAGTTAATCAGTCCGCTTTCAGGTAAACAGGCTGCCTAGTAATGAAAGATACACAAGTAAACAGCACTGAACTCGGAGTGGCATTTCATTTCATTCTTCTCAAATTCATTTCATGCTGTACCTAATTAAAAGAAATATGAAGATGCTCCTTACACCAATAAGTGTTGAAATCAGAAGGATAATCCCAATTATCCAAGCCAAGCTCCGTCTAACAAGCAGGATCTTTGTGGCAGTCATATTAGATGAGCTTGCTTCTACCAAAAATCTGATAATTCCTACCCTTTTTTGCTCATGGAGAAACTTGATAGAAAGAACTATCTCCTCAAGTACCGATGCAGTATCTGTCTACATTCAATTTATTCAAACACTTAATTATAATTAGCTTTCATAATGTGGTCGATAATTAATGATGAAGTTTTCTCCTACAATATAATTAAATTTTATAGGGATGACCGAATTAATAGTATATATATTGGCCTTCCCGAAGGGAGAAACAAGCTGTTAAAGATCTGTTATTTTATCCCCCAGCTTCTGACTCCTTCTCAGAGGCACCTATATATATCAATGAACTTAATCAATTTAGAAGGAATTGATTCGTTAAAAGAGAGGACATTAAACAATCACTATAAAAAAACAGGCTATCACTGACGGATTAAATCCGTCTGCAAAAGTCCAAAATCCGTCGGTAATATTTTTACTGACAAATACTTATAACATCTGTTGGTAAAATCTGCTAGGTAATACCGACAAGTATCGTAAAATCCGTTGGTATTACCAACGGAAATTTGAGTCTGTTGGTATACCAACGCACATATTAATCCGTTGGTATTACCAACGAAAATTTTGAGTCTGCTGGTATTACCAACACACATATTAATCCGTTGGTATTACCAACGGAATTTTGTGTCCGTTGGTATTACCAACGCACATATTAATCCGTTTGTATTACCAACGGAATTTTGTGTTTGTTGGTATTACCAACGCACATATTAATTCGTTGGTATTACCAACAGAATTTTGAGTCTGTTGGTATTACCAATGTCTACTATTCCGTCGGTATTTTCGTTGGTATTACCAACAGAACGTATCCGTCGGCAATACGGTTGGTAAATGACCATCAGATTCCATACATACACTTGATTTCATACATACCATATTTAATTTGACACAATCACACAACCACACAAACCCTGACTTCATATCATCCACACAACTACATTTATACTCTCAATAATGATACATTTAATTAAATTCACAAGTAATTTCAAAATACATAGTGTATTGTGTTAGTAGATATGTTTTCAATTGATTCCAAAATTCATCAAATACATCTCCTGATTTCAAAATAAAGTACATATCGCTGATTCTTTTTTGCCAAAAAGTATATCTTTACACCAAAACTTTTCATCCTTTGTATACCTGCATGTAAATATTATAGAGATATTAATAAACCTGATAATACCAACACAAAAGAACTAAAATATGTACTGAAAATAAAAAGAAAAAACTAAAAAAAAAATGAACTAAAGAACTCAAATAAATACCAATTGATTCACTTGGATGAACACTAATATTAGAACCAAATAAATCTTAGAACATTGATCCACAAAGAAAACACACTAGCAATGAAGAATTGACAAATTGAAGATGTTGATTGGTCATAATTTAGCATTGATATATAGTACAACTAGTCACAACAACTTGCATAATATTTCTCTACTTGTTTTATCACTCTTTCCAGAATAACCTAGTATATTGGTAACTAGAACTAGACTTAATATATATACATTTTTTTTGTAAAATGGAACTAGACTTTGTGATGTACTTGACAATGGTGAGGAGTCTGATTCTTATAGATTGAGGTCCTATGTGATGTACTTGGACGAGACATTGCAGAGATATGCAACCATTAGATCCAAGGAATCTATATCATTGATTGAAAAGCATACACATGCTTTGTTTGGGAGGCCAGACATAAGGATAGCACATAAGGATAGCAGAGGATGGGTCCCTTGAAGCTCCAACTGATGAAGTTGTGGCAACAACATTCTCTGGCCTGTCAATGCTAGTCTTGGAGGCAGTAGCATTTGGGACATTTCTATGGGAGGCCGAGGGGTATGTAGAATCCAAGTACCACTTGCAGCCATCATTTTGAGCAATTACTGGATATTATATGGATCCATGATCTTTGGGTATAGTGAGAGAAGAGCGATAGAACTAATCTTACTAGGACAAGGAGAATAGTCATGGTTCTTTGGTAGCAATTCTTTTAATTTGCAGATTTGAATATAATATCTATAATTATGTAATGTGCAAGAAATATGATTCATATACATGCAGATTTATGACCATTTATGGATTCATCAGCCCACCATTTGCATGATCTTGAAGGTAAGAATCAAGCACAAGGTGAGGTTCATGTAGCTGATGAATGGACATGATTCAAGCTGGGGCCTAATCTGACTAGAATGTTGACCCAACCACCTATAAATGTTCTTCTCTGAATATGCAGCCACATGATGAGAGTGGCTTCTTTGTCAATGGCCGGAGCTAAAAGAAGCATTATTGTTAGGTTACTCCAACTACCACCCCCCCCCCAAACAAAAACTAAGACAAGATATGAGCCCACAGTGTTGTGGTGGATAATAATGGAAAACCAACTTGACTTGCTATGCTTAATTGGCTGATGGTTCAGCTCTTAGTTTATGGACAGTTGCATGTGTTCACGGAATCCCCAATTGATAACTGATAAAAATGGGAATGCTAATTGAAAATGCTAATTTAACTATAAAAGAAAAGTTGGTGGCAGCCAAGAAGAAACACCATCATTAAAATTGGAAATGCTAATTTAATTAAAGTTATATATAGAAACTATTGATAATTATACGGGTCAGAATAAATTCTAACTATCACATGATAAATCCTAATGACGGTGTCTAGTTGAGCTTAATGAATCTTATGTTGAGTTTAAGAACATTCTATATGATGCAGTGTTCAGTTGAGCTAGATTATGTTTGATTAATCAACAATCAAAATGAGAGATCTGCTTATTATGGAGTCTATCTATTGATAGATGCAACATACCATAATCATAGCCTAGTTGATGAAGGTGGAGGTGGAGGAGGAGGTGGAGGTGGAGGTGGTGGTGGTGCAGTAAAACTCGAAGGAGAATCTGTTGATTGCATGATAGGAAAACCAAATTGTGTCAACAGTAAACGAACTTGTGATTGCACTTGAGTCTGCACTTGTGACTGTATTGATGCCTCCAAATCAGTAATGTGCTGTCGCATGGATGTCATCTCCCTCTGCATCGTGTTCCACTCATCTTCTGTCTGACCAAGCCCATAATTCGAGGATGTACGAGATCCTGCAGAGCTACTCCCAATAACGGATTTAATGCCCTCTCGACATCCAAAACCATAAACTCGATTATGAGATGGAGGTCCAGAGGCATTAATCCATTCTTCAGGATCAAAATCCGGATGTAATGTTACATCTGTGCCATACTTCTCTGCAATCGATGTTTCATAAGACTCCTGTACAACTTTTTAAAAATTAGTTAATAATTATATTTAAAAAATAAGCACTTATAAAATAAGTACATACCACAACTCTATGTGATCTGGTGTCGACATAGTCACCCTCACCTCTATTTCGCTTATGAGAGTGCTTAAATAACTCAAAATGTGTAGGTGGTCGATTCAACTTTTCTTCCTACAAAAAAATGATAAATAATATTTAATTAATAATCTTAAAATTAATTTTGTATGACAACAATATTATCAATATCATACCAATTTTTTTCAATGAGCCACAAATGAAATAGATCCACCTGTATGACGTGTGATGTCACCATCTACCTCTTTCTTGCGATTATGATGATCGACTTCTGATTTTCTTCTCCATTTATCTGTGACCCAATACTCAGTAATAAGCTGATTCCAAATATCTGAAAGTATCCATGGAGGGCCAAAACCACTAGTTCGGCTTATATCATCGGTATTAGCTTTTCTTAACTTTTGCATAGTTTCTAGCATCACACATATTATCAGAAAAGCGTCGACAAACTGTCCTATCCCATATTTCTCGAACCTCATCGGTTCGAGAAGGATCCCAATGATAAACTGCCTGAAAAATACAAATACACAATAGTTAACTCCTTACAGTAATGAGTTTATATATTAACAACATATAACATAAGATAAAGATTATAGTTATATGATTATCATAATCAAATACCTTAAATTTATCCCAAAGTAACTCCTTCAGATGTGATGGTACTTCAGACCAATATGGCCATACACCCATGAAATTTGCCTTAATTATTGATGAAATATCTCGAACCACTTCTGTCTCGAGAAAGCTGCAAAAAGAATATTCACAAATTAGTAGATCTTATATATAAAAATATGATGGTAGTTTGAAAATCTCATTATATACCTTTTCTTATCGATAATTAATAAGTGTCTATCATCTGGTGTCTCTAGCGGTTGTGAAGGCTGATTTGGTCCTCTTCCTCGACTTTGATGTGAAGTATTGTCACTTTGTGTAGGAGCAGATGTGTCATGTGTAGACATAGATGACACAATAGGAGCTGATGGCATCAAATGCAAATGGACTGAAGGTGGCGAGGGTATCGGTGTCGGTGCCGATGACGCTAAAGGTGTAGGAGTAGTAGGTGTTTCTAGAGGAATTGTAATAGGAACTGACGCAATTATAGACGGTGTTGTAGAAGCGATCACCGGTACAGTAGGAGTGGGCATAGACACTGTGGCTCCAACTATAAAATCTTCGGATGATGATTGTGTAGAGGTCGTATAAGGATAATGAATCAATGGAGGACGCCCTCGACCTCGTCCTCGCCCTTGCCCTTGCCCTTGCCCTCACCCTCGTGTCACCATCACTTAATAAAAGTGCATTAAGAATAGTTGATAATTCAACACACATGAATTAAAAATTTCTATTACAAATAAATGAGAATTTTTCATCATGTTCACAACAATTTTAAGTAATTATCAAAATTAAACTTATACAAAAAAATTTCAATCATCATTCTCCTCATTTGAGGAATCCTGAACATCTTCATCATCTTCAGTATCATCTTCAATGTCGACATTGTCCACTTCTGCATCCTCCTCAATGGCTTGTATTTGAGTTCTCAAGAATAATTCTTCATGTTGATCTACTTCATCAACTACACCATCATTATTAACTACATCCAACTCAGTTGTAGGCATAATAGGTTGTACTGCTTCAACCTCACCTCTTGAAAAAAATCATCGGTTTGTGGAGGGATATTATCGTCTATTTCTTCAACATCTAATACATCATATCTATTTCTTGCTTTAATTTTGCATACAATCCACCAATCACTCATTCCTTTTTTCTTTGATGGATAACTTGTGTAATAAACTTGTTGAGCTTGTTCTGCTAACACAAAAGGAGCATCATGATAAAGTCTCAACTTGTGGTTGATTTCAACAAGTCCATAACGAGGATGTACTCTAACACATTTTTCGGTATCAAACCACTCACATTTAAATAACACCACATTATTTCCACTAAAGTATTCTACCTCCACAATATCAATCAAAATGTCATAGTAATCAGCTTCAAAGTCATTGTAGCAACTACCCTTGACACAAACACCACTGTTAATTGTTTTCTTTCCATGTGAATATTCCTTGGTGTGAAACTTATATCCGTTCACAAAATAACCCTTCATAGATCGAACCAATCTCTGTGGACCTTGTGCAATAGCAAGTATTCGATTATCAACCGTGCCAATTTTATGATTAACCTATCACAAAAAGATGAATAGAACAATTTGTAAAGATAATTTAATCATGATTATTCACATTGACACGGAAATGATTGTTCAACTTACATAATCTCTCAACCATTTTGGAAATTCTCTATCTCGTAACTTCTCAAGCTCTGCATCAGTCAAGTGTTGTTCTCTTTGCCTAACGATATCATTAAACTCACTAAAAAATAACAAGGTTTATATTAACATAAATTGAATATCCGAAATAATTAATAGAAAAATGGATGTTAATACTACTACGTACTTGATAAAAGGAGAGATTTCTTGATAATTCATAAGTATGTAAAGCTCAATTGCTTTATACTCATTTTCATCGACAATCATCCTATAAGGCCCAACAGCCCCACAAGGTCGACCATGATAGGTAAAGATAGATAGGCGTCCCATGGTAGTTGAAACTCCACCATCATCATTTCGAGGTACTTGATTCAACCTTGTTTGTACCTAATTTGATACGAAATAGAGTCGATATAAAATTAAAAATTCCTTAAAAATTGATTCAACCTTGTATGTACCTTTGGTTCGAAGTAGAAAGAACAAAAATTAGAAATTTCTTGTATGATATATGCTTCACAAATTGATCCTTCAACATATGCTCGATTCTTCACTTTTTTCTTCAATTGAAGCATATATCTGAAAATATTCTTATAGGTTAAGACGTTATAAATTTAGAAATTTGAGTGAAGAATCAAAAGGGCATATGTGTTACCTTTCGAATCTATACATCCATCTATATTGTACAGGACCACCAACTTTAGCCTCATAAGCTAAATGAATGGGGGGATGCTCCATAGAGTCGAAAAAATTTGGTGGAAATATTTTCTCAAGTTTGCATAATATCTCGACAATGTTTAACTCGAGTCTTTCTACATCCTCAATTCGTAATACACTTGAACATAAATCCCGAAAGAATAAACTCAGCTCAGTTAATGTATCACATACTGGATCCGATAATAAATCACAAAATGCAATTGGAATAAGCCTTTGCATGAAAACATGACAATCATGACTTTTTATTCCATAAAATTTATAATCATCTGTATTTACGCACCGACTTATGTTTGAAGCATAACCATCGGGAAATTTTAATTCTTTGACCCAATGACATACTCCTTTGATTTGTTCTTTGCTCAACACAAATGAGGCTCTTAGCTTCAATAGTTTCCCATTAACATGTTGTAATTCTAACTCAGGGCGCTTGCAATACTTAGGCAAATCAACTCTAGCCTTGACATTGTCTTTTGTTTTCCCCTTGATGTCCATCACCGTATTGAATATATTTTCAAATACATTTTGTTCAATATGCATCACATCTAAGTTGTGTTGAATTAAATTTGTACGTCAATACGGTAAACTTCAAAAGATACTTTTTTAAACCCAATTGTGTTGTTGCTAAAATCCTGAAATTCTAGCAATACATTGATTTCCAAATTGAATATTAGGCAGTTTATCAACACGTGTCTTCATTTCATCGCCTGATAATCGTGGAGGTGGAACATCTCTTTCAATTCGGCTTTTCATAAATTTGTCTCTTTGCCTTCGATATGGATGATCAATAGGGAGAAATTGACGATGACAATCGAAAAATGATGTCTTTCTCCCATTTTCGAGAATAAAAGCTTTGCTACGCTCTAAACAATATGGACAAGCTAACCTCCCGTGTGTGCTCCATCCTGATAACATAGCATATGCAGAGAAGTCGCTAATAGTCCACATAAGTGCTGCTCTCATTTGAAAATTTTATTTTCTAAACACATCATATGTCATAATCCCATCAAACCATAACATGTTCAGTTCATCAATCAATGGCCTCAAAAATATATCAAGTTCTTTACGTGGACTCTTTGGTCCAGGAATTATCATACTTAAGAATATAAATTGATCCTTCAAACACATAGATGGTGGCAAATTGTATACAGTAATGAGCACAGGCCAAACTGAATATGGAATAGAAGAATGACCGAATGGGTTGAAGCCATCGGTGCACAATCCTAATATGACATTCCTTGGATCAGAAGCAAATGAAGGATGGCGAGCATCAAAATGTTTCCATGCCTTACTATCTGCAGGATACGCAACAACATCTGAACTGCGATTCTTTGCATGCCAAATCATATGCTCTGTAGTTTTTTAGACATAAAAAGTCTTTGAAGCCTTGATGTTATAGGAAGATACCGTAAGACCTTATACGATTTTTTTTTCCTCCTACCATTATCTAATGGCGTATTCTTATATCTAGCATGTCCACACACTGAGCATTGTATTAAATGTGATGTTTCTTTATAAAACAACATGCAATTATTCTCACATGCATCTATCTTCTTGTACCCAAATCCTAATTTCTTCAGCATCTTCTTCGTTCTGTAAAAATTTTCTTCCAACTTGGCATCTTCTGGTAACATGTCTTTAATTATTAACATCAATCGATCATAGCAAGCTTCACTCATGTTAAACTCAGATTTGCAATTAAGTAACTGTGACATGGCTGATAGCCTGCTTTGACTCTTACAACCACTCCATAATGGCTCATCTGCGTAATTCAATAATTCAAAAAACTTGGCAGCTTCATCATTTGGTCTTTTTTTCTACATTTGATGAGCCAATACCTTCAATACCGATTGCATCCATCACCATAGTTCTATATGGATTTTGAGGAGCATCAAAGCTTTCTGATTGATGAATAGTTGACGATTCACCAATTTCTTCACTTGTCAACTCCCCATGTGCAATCCATTGTGTGTAGCCAGACATAAATCCCTTCGAACATAAGTGATATTCCACCTCATCTCGAAAATGAAATTGACGATTAATACATCGTCGACATGGGCACTTAATTTTATCACCAAAAATATATTACGTTTTGGAGTATGCAAAATCAAGAAATCCCTCGACTCCTTTCATAAATTCATCAGTCAAAGCTCCTCGAATTATCCGACGTTTCATCCAACTACGATCGGTATACATTTTAATTAACTCTTTTCAACCTAGCAACAATGTTAAGCACATTAGTTATTAACATGCATTGCATGTCTGGCAATCTACATGATAGTAGGATATGGAGAAATCATAGCAGGTGATTCATGTCAGGGCAAGAAGGGGCTACTAATAGCCATTCTTTAATATAAAAATGATAATTAGAAATAATTGAATAAAACATTGATAATTTATAGGTATGCTGAACTAAAAATTTACATTTCTTTTCTTTTGTCAACATTGATAATTCATAGATATAACTTATTTCAATCATTATCTGAACAATATGATATTACAAACAATATGTCCAAGAATCTGACTTGTGCAAAAATATTAATTTTCCACCAAAGATATTGAATAAAATGACTCAAATGCAAAAGTAATTCATTAAACAAAAGAATTCAACCAACCTTAAGTTAGTTGGTTTCAGACAGTGGTCTTCCAAACTGTTATCACTTCTCTAAGTTATCTGAGGATGTCTGTAGTTCTGAAACTACAATTTTGAAACCAGTGAAGATTAAACAAGATATATAGAGTATCTTATTGGACCACATCCAGTCAAAGCAACATTAGTTAAATATCAGTTCATTCATTCATGCGCAGAGAAACAGATGCAGTTCATTCATTCATGGCATTGTCTTTTAACTAAAACCATGCATGCAGTGATAGATGTATAGATCAAACCATTTTTATCTAGTGCGTGGTCATGGTGTTAGAATTGTATCAAAGGCCGAAAAGGAGGTGATTAGAAGCTATGAAAGGAATGGGTTGTATCATGTGATTGGAACCACTGAGATAAATCTGGTCACTGCCAACAATTCAAAATTGAATGACTCTTCTATGGCACAACAGGCTTGGACATGTGGGCAATAAAGGCCTATGTCACTTGGAGAAGCAAAGTCGGTTGGGAAATCTGAAAGTAGAGCCTCTAGAGTTCTGTGAGGGATGTGTTTTGGGCAAACAACATAGATTTTCTTTCAAAAATTCTAGTGCTAGAGCAAGTGGAATTATGGATTATGGTCATGCTGACCTTTGGGGACCCACTAGTGTTCCCACTCAGGGAGGAAACAAATATTTCTTGTCTATCATAGATGATTACTCCAGAAAGGTCTGGATTTACTTGTTGAAGACCAAAGACAAGGCTTTTGAAGCATTCAAGCAATGGCATACTCTTATGGAGAATCAAACTGAAAAAAGGTTGAAGTGTTTGAGAACTGATAATGGTTTGGAGTTCTGTAACTTCAATTTTGATTCATATTGCTCTACTAAGGGAATCAAGAGGCATAAGACAGTTAGGCTCACTCCACAACAAAATGGAGTGGCCGAGAGGATGAATAGGATCATATTGGAGAAGGCTAGATGCATGTTGCTTACATTAGGTTTGAAACAAACTTTGTGGGGGGAAGCAGTTAATATTGCAGCTTATTTTATTAATAGAATTTCCTCCTCTAGCATAGGTTTCAAAACCCCAGAAGAGATGTGGTCAGGGAGGAAGCCAAGATTGGACTACTTAAGGACTTTTGGGTGTGCTGCTTACATACACCAAGATGTTGGGAAGCTTGAGTCAAGATCATCAAAGGGAGTTTTGTTGAGGTATCCTGAAGGTGTTAAAGGCTATAGGGTCTTATTGCTTCAACTTGGTGGATATAAGATTCAAATTAGCAAGGATGTTGTGTTTAATGAATCTGAGTTTCCTTCATTGAATAAGGAATGCAACGTGAATGGTGAAAGGCACTCAAAAAATGAAATATTCAGGTTTGAGACTCAATCTGATTCTATTAAGCCTTTACTTTATCATCTTGATAATGAAGAAGGTGATAGAGTTGATGATGAAGAGGGAATCAACACTAATATGTCCTCTCAAGGAGAGGCACTTGACCCGGAGGATGTAAATCCTAAGGATCAGGTGGATGAAGAAGGGGATTTGCCACAACCAATAATTGAAGAACCTACATAATCTATAGATATCTCTAACTATCAGTTAGTGAGAGATAGAGAGCCTAGAATCAGAGTTCCTAATAAAAGATATGAAGCTGGAAATTTGATAGAGTTTGCACTGATGACTTCAGAACAAGTCAGGTTTATTGTTCCTGAAAATTATCAACAAGCTATTACTGGTCCAGAAGCAAGGAATTATCAACATACATTAATCATAAGATCATTAATATTCCAAGAAAAACTAGTAGTAGAAATGCATACCTTAATCCAATTAATAAACTTGGAAGAAAAATTAAGCATGTTAAGCATATTATAAATGGAGCTTCAAGTAACACTATAATATCTATAATAATATAGCCTAACAATTTTTGATAAATTACTCCAAATATCTCTCAAATGCTCAAATGCATAGCCATATAACTAAGCAACTTTTATAGATGACATATTTGTATATATAATACAGATATGCAACACAACAATATATAGGTAACAAGGTTTAAATATTTGGGAGTAACAAGCAATCGAAATAGAAAGCCAACAACATGAAACTCATATCCGATCATACAATAACCTACTAGGAACTTTAGAGAAACAAGTATGAACCCTTAGGATAAATTGACCCTTTGGTGAAATTTTGAAGCTGTGGAATTTTGCTATAATTTTTCTATGCTAAGAATATTGCTAAATGAATTCAAGAATTAGTCAGCTGGAGTCAACATGTAAAAGGAAAAGATGTTGGTTGTACAAGAAGCATAACAAGTTTATGACATCCTTCCCCTTTTTTCATATGTTTCCTGACAAACACTTCGACTCATATACAGTTACTGCAAGCAACTTCGAAACTAGTTTGACTCATTCCAAGGCTATTAATTGATCTCCCGAAACAAAGATTATTATATAGTTTTCTATGTACTCATCCTTGAAATAGTAAAACCAAAACAGTTTTGTCATATCTCTGAGCTTCTATATCACTTTAAATTTAGCTTACTTTACATCTCTATTAAATAGGAAAATCTTATGCCATTACATGCATGGAACATATATATTTAATTTATAGGAATGAATTTAAGTATATATAGATAGTTCAAGAAGGATAATTAAGGAATTTTATTTTTTTTACCAATAATTAAGGAAATTAGTAAAGCATATATCCTTCAGTAGCCGTCAAGCATTCAAACAATCATGTGATGATTCTTAGACAACCATGTGCTCAACTCTGAAGAAGAAATGGTCCACCAAATCTTCTCCTTTATCATAAATAAAATACATCTATTGATCCATAAAATATATGGACTACTCTCTTGATAATTAATTTCTTTATCGTCTCATCGTCGATGTATGTACGCATAGATGACATTTAATTATTTTTCCACCAATGAAACTAACTAGTTGATGCACCATATGTGATATACACACATGTGTCAACAGCTCAAAAGAACAACATGGAAGTTCTGTGGCAAGAGTGGCACACAAGATCATGATCTCAAGCAACATCAGCCAAATGCTGGTGAGAAAGATCAGTAATATTATGATCTCAAGCCAAATGCTGGTGAAATTAATCATTTGCTAATTGCCCGAATTCTAGATCCTAACATCTTCAGCAGTGATAGCCTCTGATAACAAGCATTGCTTGACAACATGATAAGAAGCTTTGGCATTATATATGTCCTTAATTAGTCTTAAAAGAAGTCAAGAGCGAAGCTGCATCGATAACAAAATCGGTTGCATCTGATGCTAGTTTCTTGCACATATTTGCTGCAGTTGATAATTCTACTCTCTGAACTCCTGTGGAAAAGAAGTCAAGAGAAGATAGCACTGCCATAAGTGCACCAGCTCGCAAGCAAGCAGTTGGGGTGCTCTTGTGATATCTTCTTGTGAGCTTGTAGGGACTGTTATGCTATTGAGGAAGAAAAGAAAAAGATGACGTGTTCCATATGATGTAGGAGTGGGGTATGTCATGTACTCTATGCTGTGTACAAGACCAGATGTAGTTTTTTCAATAAGTGTTCTGAGTCGATTTATGGCGAATCCTGGACTTGAACACTGGAATGGCCTTAAGTTCCTACTAAGGTATCTTAAGTCTACTGTTTCTTATGGATTGTGCTACTCTAACTATGAAGATGTACCTATTTTAAAAGGCTTCGTGGACTCAGATTATGCAAGCAATAAAGATAATTGCAAATCTACGAGTTCGTACTATTTTACTTGGTCTAGTTGTTGTGTGTCTTGGAAGTCACAACTTCAGTCCATCGTCGCTCTCTACAACAGAAGCAGTAAAAGAGGCATTATGGCTAAAAGGACTCTTAATGGAGTTAGAGGTGTATGAGGGAGAGACAAAGCTGTTCACAGATAGTCAAAGTGCCTACTTCTTATGTAAAGATCCTGTATTTCACGAGAGATCAAAACACATAGATGTAAGACAATACTTCATTCGTGATAAAATTGAAGCAAAGGAAGTGAGCTTAGAAATGATACCTTCAGAAGATAATCCATTTAACTTCAGCACTAAGATTGTTCCTTTGAAGAAGTTTGTTTACTGTAGGGATTTCCTACACATTGACAAACTCCCTGAGTAAACTCATTGGTGATTTGGTGGCTAGGGCTTGTTCTCTTGGTTGTGTGACTTTCATGAAATAAGGGAGGAATATGTAGGATTATTTTTTATTTCATTAAATTCACTTATATTTTGCATCAGTTGCAAGTTAGGTATTAGTTGGTTTCTAGTTGGTTACAATGTGCTTCAGTTATGTAGAAACCATATCAAGAACTATAAAAGGTTTGAGACAGGAAGTTACAAGTTAAAGGGTCTTTTTCTTTTGGGATCACAAGAGTGATAATGAGGTTGAGAAAGATTTCTTAATCTTTGTGAGTGATTGGTTTGAAACTCATTACTTGTATTCTTGATTTCATATAATGCACTATCATATTCAGTCTCAGATTATTTGTGGATGTAACAACCTGTTCATTAGATCAAGTTAAAGTCCTAACAAAGACCAATAACAGTTTGCATATGAATTTGTGTGATCAGGAATGAGAAATAGAAAAGCAATGCAACAAAACCGTATAGAAGTGAAATGAAAAAATTATACACTCAAATCATACAGAAGTGAAACCAGAAATTAGCCACTCAAACCATACACTCAAACCATACACTTAAACTAGAAACCATACAGAATTGAAACCATACTTTCGACATTCGTTTGAATCCGAACGGCAGGCGCACAGAGCAATGGCGAGAAGAAGATTGCACAGAGAAGACAATTCATTGAGCAGTAGCGACAGGGGCACGGAGCAGCAACAAGCGACGGGTTCGTCGAGCAGCAAGGGGTTCGTCGAGCAGTGGGCAAAGGGTGAACAAAGTAGGGTTCGTCGAGCAGCGCGGGAGATTGAGTTTTTTTAGGGTATAAGGGAGATTGGGTTGGGCGGCTGAAAAAAGAGAGAACAGGGGAGTGGGAAAAGGGCGGGCGCCGAGTTTACTTGTTTAGGTTTGTCGGCTAAAAAAAAGGGATTTGGTTGGTCGGCTGACAAAAAAGGGGGGAAATGAAGTAAATTGGGCGGGCGGGTTTACTTGTATAGGTGGGTCGGCTCAAAAAAGAGAGGAGGGATTTGGTTGATCGGCTGAAAAAAAATGAGGGAAGTAAAATTTGTGGAAAAAATTACCAACGGATTTGAATCCGTTGGTAAATTTGTTGGTAGTACCAACAAAACAACTCAGTTGGTAAATAATCCGTCGGTGAAAGTCAAATTTTTTGTAGTGAATTAACCTCTTAAGTAGTACATATATAAAAATGGGCATCGACCGGGTCACCGATTACTTACTTTGCCGAGTGGCCTTCCGGCTAATGTTTCTAATTCATTCCAAGACTTACTTTGCAGTCTTCTTCAGTCTCTTTGACTGACAGGAAGAAGATTGTTGCTTCTTCACAGCATCTCTACTCATCAAACTACGCTTACTTTAGGGGTGTTCATGGGTCGGGTTTAGGAAAAAAATTGATCCGACCCAACAAAGTGTAATCGGGTGGGGTAGTTGGTTTACCCGTTTAGGTAAAAAATGAGTTTTTAACAATATTTTTTTAATAAAAAATTAAAATAAAATTAAAATAAATATTTTTTTAATATAAATATTTTTAAAATAATTAAAAAATATAAAAAATTCGGGTCATCGGGTTGGGTCTCGGGTCATCGGGTTTTAAATATTGAAACCCGGACCCGACCCGATTATAATCGGGTTTTAAAAATTTGAACCCGACCCGACCCGACCCGACCCGATCGTGGGAGAAAAATAGAACTCTTATAGACCCGCAAAAAAAGCTATGATTGCTTATTATATACGCCCAGCTTGGAGTTGACCAACTCTTATAGAACAACTAACACGGATGTTATTTATTAAAAAATTTAGATGAAATCGATCATATACGTCACATGTTCACTATTTTGAACAGAATAAAGTTTATTTAGCACCATAACAAATCCATGAGAGTTTTAGACATCATAAAATTTGTCTGATGCTAGTTTTTTTTCTCCTTCTCTCTCCGCTGTACTTGTATTCTTTTTACTTCTCTTGAATAGAATATAAGTTCTCTTTGTTTCAAAAAAAAAAAAAAGAAAAAAAAAAGAAAAACTCAATTCATACACTAGCAATTACGCAACACTTGCTTGCACTTTACGCTTAGATCACCTGAGTTAAAGCCTATTTAATTGCATGTGTACTTTCCTATGTAAAATAATTGTCTAAAAGTCCAAATACAATATATGGCTAGAGAAGCCTAAAACGTCAAGGTGGCTACTGTTCAGCTTCATGTGTTAAACATGTATCTTCTATTAGAACGAAGGGATGCCCCCTCTATATATATACCTCATCTCTTCAAGACATCAATCACAACACCCATTGATAACTTACATGCAATGGCAGCTGCTAAGATCACTGTAATTGCTGCTCTTGCCTTCATTGCTTGCCTCCATCATGCATTGGCTGATCCGAGTCCTTTGCAAGACTACTGCGTTGCTGATTACAACTGTACTCTCATATGCATTAATTGATTTGTTTGTATATCAATTATATATATATATACACGTACTAATCATCTTCTCAACTAAATTTTGTATGTGATTTCATGCAGTGTTTGTGAATGGATATGCGTGCAAGAATCCCGACGATGTCACAGCAGATGATTTCTTCTTGTCCGGCTTTGAAACGCCTGGGAGCACAAACAACTATCTCGGCTCGAACATCACCTTAGTCAACGTGCTGAGAATTCCAGGCCTGAACACGCTCGGCGTCGCCATGTCTCGCATCGACTTCGCGCCTCGCGGATTAAACCCTCCCCACTATCATCCGCGCTCGTCGGAGATACTGCACGTTGTGGAGGGCACGCTCTACGCCGGCTTCATTTCGTCCAACACCAGGAACGGCAACCTTCTCTTCGCCAAGAAGCTGCAAAAGGGGGACGTGATTGTGTTCCCTCAGGGCCTCATTCACTTCCAGTTCAATTATGGGGAGAGCAGCGCGGTGGCAAAGGCTTCTTTTAACAGCCAGAATCCTGGTCTTGTCACCACCGCTAATGCCTTGTTTGGTTCAAACCCTGCCATTGATGCTGAAGTCCTTGCCAAGGCTTTCCAGCTTGACAAGGAGACCGTGGAGTGGCTTCAGAGTAAGAACTGGGTAGACAACTCTGGTGAAGATTATATTGGTGCACTGCATCAAACTATGTAATTAATATCGCATCATGTCACTTAGATATATAAAATAAATTTGGGGGGCTCCCTGAATTCCCTTCGTCCACGTCAATATATATATATATGTACGTTATTGATAGAAAGAAAATGCAACTTATATATAAAGCAACTTATATTGACATTTTATATTTATAATTTCTATGTTATATTTTACAATTCAATTTTGTTAGAAAGAAAATGAATCTTCCTGTAATGATCCAAACTCGAAAACGCCAAAGGCAAAATCGATAGAACGAATAATCGAGAAAAATGCAAAACACCAAGAGTTAAAGTGGAAAGATTTGGCGGAGAGTCGATCTATAGAGAGAAGATGATAATTCTTTATTAATTTCCATGAAGAAATTGCAGCAAAATATTGATAAATTGAACATAGAACCCTTTTAGAGAAAGAACATACACTATCCTCGTGTCTTAGCATTGAAAATTAAATTCTGTGTTGAAATTCAAGAAGAGCACTGCTTGAAAAAGGGCGATGGTGGCCGTAGTATGTGATGTGGTCATGAAAGTTCCGTGCTACATTTATTGAAGTGTTACATTGCATCACTTATATGTATACTATGTTAGTGCTACATAGTATACATATTATATACGGTATGATATTATTTTTGATAGATGCTATGATATTATTTACGGTATGCATGCATTACATATTATATGTATACTACATTTATAAATGTTAATATGCATAATGTTAGTGCCTTACTGGCATCTATATATCTAATTGTGATATGCTCGCATCTCATTAGCCTCAAGCTTCAGACATGGACATTTTATAACGCAATGGACCTTAGAGAGTTCACAAACAGAAACTTGTATATTTGTAGATGCTTTACGACATGGGGGCTATGTGCGGTTCTCACTGTCTGTTGACCTTGGATAGTCATTCGTCTTGTACGTCCAAGCAAGATGGATCACTTTCGGGTGTGAGAGTGTAGAAGAAAACACATAGCTGGAGTTCATGTATGTCCATTACCACTCTCAATTAATCAGTGTCAAGCATATGATGTTGCATCGATGCACCAAAAAATTATCTAGTTCCAAGAGTTGAATATATGGCTTTATTATATATGCATATAATAGTTGTTCATGTCATATTGAGCTATTATTTTTGTGCTTGTAATTTTGATATAAAATCCTATTTTGCTTCTTGCTATGCCTTTGCTTTTGCCTTAGTTACACAGGTGTGATGTGTGGAGAGTTGAGCAAAGGTTATTACTAGAGTTGATAGAGTTGCTACTCTGATATACATTAGTCCATTTCATTTGAATTATGTTAGTTTCTTGATATTTGATATATTCAAACTTATGTATTTTTATTGGACATTTTTGGAGATTTCAATTTCATACATGGTCTTGCTTATTTAAATATTGTTATAAATTGTTGTTTATCAAATTATGCACGATTACTTAGTCCTTTATTGATATCATAATATTTTATCATGCTTATTCTTTGGTGCTATTCACCTCATAGGAAAGTGAGGAAGAAAATTGCTATGGAGCCCGGCTTCGTAAAAAATATTATGGAGCCGAGCTCCACAAGTGAAACACAGATCTCAAAATTTTTTTTTATGGAGCCGAGCTCCATACAAGTTGTCTTCGAAAGTTAGACATGATATTTTTTAGATAAATTAATTAAGTAATGGTTGTTTAATGACATGCTCAAATTGATGATCGATTTAATAAATGTATGACGTGGAAGAATATAGTTTCTATCAAAAGAAAATAGTTTAGTGCGAGAAAAATCCAAGTTGGCTACAGGAAAACATGTCTGAAACTAATAATCTAACAATTTGATTCCACACCATTCAAACTTTGAGTTTTTGGTCTAATTAAGCAAAACACTTGGAAACCAGATATATAGATATAAAATCCAACTCGATGTTTGACCAAACCTATTTAATATCAATTTAAAATAATGAATAGAAACAACTGTTCAACTAATATACGTTATATTGTTACTTATATGATAATAAATTGATAAAGACCAATATATATCTAGAACAAAGATATTGACATGTATTTAAAATAATATAAATAAAGAATTAGTTAGGAATCATAATTTAGAATTCATTGCATCAACCTCATGGAGATTAATATTGAATTCAAGTAGTGCCCCAATATTCTAAGGCACTCAACTATTTGTCATATATAGGTCTTATGTGATTGACATGAAAAATAATTTTATACGAAAGTTATCATTCACATGAATTATATATATATATATATATTGAAAAGTATTTAAAAAATATTTGGTTAATAAAAAATTAATTCATAGGAAGTGCAACTTCTCCCTAGAACATGTTTGGTTGACATGAGTACTTTCTAGAATGTACATATCAAATGATCACTATACTCTTTTTAAGATCTTTTTATAAAATAATATTTTAATTTATATGCATTAGTATATATATGAAAAAAATAAATTTATTTATAAATTAATATTTTAACACACATATATATATATATATATATAATATAATTTTTGCATATATAATTAATATAATATATACTTTATTATATATGAAAAATTAATTTTTATTTATAATTAATATGAAAAAATTACATATTTTTATTATACATAAATTAAAATAAAATAAATAGGTAAAGAATTCAAGAATCACTACTAAAAAACTAGATATCTGCGACAGACATTACTGTCGCAAAATGGTCGCTAAAGACCTTTTGCGACGGCAGGAGGCGATCGCAAAGTGCGGTAGTAAAAGAACTTGTCAAATATGGCATGATCCAAATATGGCAAAGCATTGTGCTTACTGATTGCATTTAAGAGACAGGATAAAATATCCTAAATTTCTCAACAGATAACCAGCTTCAAATTAACACAAAATTTGGCATCGAAATATCAAGACATCTGAGTTTTCAAAGTTGTCTACGCTTGTTACCAAAGCTCTCTAGAAAGTGGCCTCCAAAAACACAAAGTTGGATATAGGAACCTTAATGTATCTATACCTGACTACCAATACTAGCTTGTATTCTATGGGATTGTGTTAGGAAGAAATTGGGTCTTCCTGCAAGGATCCAAAATCCAAACGCCAAAAGAAAAAATACCAAAATGAGTAAATTCAGAAAAAAATACAAAGAACATCAAATTTACGTGGTTCAGCCCGGTGGAGTACCGGGCCTACTCCACAGGGAGAAGAGGGCACTTGATTTTATTAGAAGGAGGAGAAAACACGGCCAATACAAGAGCGAAATACAACTGATTAATAAATTGTAAAGAAAAATACTGCATGTTCTCGAATATTTTTCTGCACCTCAAAAATTGGATTCATGCTTTTGCCTGAAAACTGTGGATGCGACGTCCTTGATCTTCTTGCTTCTACCTAAGACGGTGTGAATGGGAAGAGAGCCGCTGGAAAGGAATCCCGCTTGAGAAACGGAGTAGATGAGAGACTCTGAGAATTATTAGGATGATCTCTGAAACTGCATATTAGGCCGCTATTTATAATACATAGGGAGAGCAAATTCATGCCTAATTTGGTGGAGAATTTTTTTTTAAGGATTTTGCTGCTCCGACTGATTTAATCGGATGACTGAAATACTTCTTTTGACCCAAAAAATTAGCTTGTGTTGATCAAGCCCAATTTCATAATGGATTCAGGTTTAAAATGATTCAACCCTCATAATTTTCTCATTTGATGAATTTTAAGCCCGATTTAGTCTTCTCCTCTTCTCCCAAGAGCCTTGTAGGACTAACCTGCACCATGAATCAATCTTACCAAGTTCAGACAGTGTTCAAATTTGGCCGTTGATAGTACTTTAGTCAGCATATCTGTAGGATTGTGAGCCGTGTTAATTTTTTGAAGCTTTATTTCTCATTTTGAAATAATATCCCTAATAAAATGGAATTTGACGTCGACGTGCTTCGTCCTTTTATGGAACATTTGATCTTTTGACAGATGAATTGCACTTTGACTGTCACTATGCACGACTATGTCCCCATTTTGAGAAGTCAGTTCTTTTATCAAGTTCTCGAGCCATATTGCTTCTTTAATCACTTCTGTAATAGCCATGTACTCCGCTTCAGTGGTAGAGAGGGCGACAGTGGGTTGTAGATCGGCTTTCCAACTTACTGCAGTTCCACCTATAGTGAAGATATAGACAGTAATTGATCTCCTCTTATCAACGTCACCGGAAATAGTCCGAGTCTGAGTATCCTGCAAATGATTCATTAGTTCCACCAAAAACAAGACTGGCTTTAGAAGTACCTTGTAAGTAGCGCATGATCCATTTGACTGCCTCCCAATGTGCTTTTCCCGAATTTACCATGTACCGGCTGACAACACTGACTGTATGTGCTATATCTGGGCAGGTACAAATCATGGCGTACATAAGACTGCCAACTGCACTTGCATATGGTACCCGTGACATGCTAACTCTTTCTTTTTCATCTTTTGGGCATAGTAACTCTAACAATTTGAAGTGTGCGACAAGAGGTGTCTAGACGAGTTTTGTTTCTTGCATGCCAAAGCGCTCAACCATCTGCTTTACATAACTCTCCTGTGTTAGGTACAATTTTCTTTCTTTGCGGTCTCGCTTTATCTCCATCCCAAGGATTTTTCTTGCAGCCCCAAGGTCATTCATGTCAAATTCACCCTTAAGGGTGTCTTTAGCCTGTTTATTTCAGTAATATCTTTTGCCGCAATGAGTATATCATCAACATAAAGAAGTAGATAAATCATAGAACTAGTTATTTTCTTTAAATAAATACAACTGTCAAAAGATGATCTACTGAAATCAATACCAAGAATGAACTGATCAAACCTTTTATACCATTGTCTAGGAGATTACTTGAGGCCATAGAGTGACTTCTTTAGGAGGCAGACATGATCAACTTTATTTTTCTCTTTAAACCATTCTGGTTGTGCCATGTAGATCTGTTCTTCTAAGTCACCGTGCAGGAAAGCTGTCTTTACGTCAAGCTGTTCTAACTCCAAGTCTTGCATGGCTACTAATGCTAGAAGAACACGAATAGAGGTATGCTTAACCACAGGAGAGAAAATATTTTTGTAGTCAATACCTTTCTTTTGACTGTATCCCTTTGCTACCAGTCGAGCTTTATAGATACCGTCTTCTTTGAGTTTGTAGATCCACTTGCACCCAATAAGTTTCTTGTGCAGTGGAGGCTTCACAAGTTTCCAAGTATTATTTTTCTGCAGGGATTTGAATTCTTCTGCCATAGCTTCACGCCACTTTCTTGAATCTGTCCTATTTAGGGCTTCTTTATAGGAGGCTGGTTCTTCAGTGCATGGAGTTTTCTTCAGCCACTGCTAGAGCATATGTAGTGACATTTGTATATCTAGGATTAGGACGTGGTTCTCGCCTAGGTCGGTTGAGGGCGATGGAATAAGGATTCTTCTCCTCATCTTGATATTGCTCATCCTGGACCTTGTGTGGCTCCTCCTGGACCTGAACATGTTCTTCGGTGGTCTGTTCTGAAGCAGTGTCATTGGCTTCTATGGAAGGTGGTCTAGATGCAGATGTAGGGAACTGGAATTCTTTGGTAGTTGGCTGAGGCGATGTTTCTTCTGGTGGCACTGTAGGTTCCTGTGAGTCATTCTCTTCTTGGTTCTCTTTTTTTATTTTCAAGAGTACCTATTCATCAAAAATTACATCTCTATGGATTTCTGCTTTACAATTATTTATGCACCACACTTTATAGCCTTTCACTCCGCTAGGATATTCTAAGAAAATATATTTCTTCGATCTAGATTCTAATTTTCCCTCATTCACTCTGACATAGACAGTGCACCCAAAAATTTTTAGATGGTCATAAGAGGTTGACGACCCGATCCATTTTTTCTCAGGAGTCTTGAATTCAATGGATGAAAAAGGAGATCGATCTATCAGGTAGGAAGCGGTGGATGCAGCCTCTGTCCAAAAACTTTTAGAAAAGTTAGCATTAGAAAACATACTTCTTACCCTTTCTATGGTGGTGCGGTTCATCCTTTTCGCTACTCCATTCTGCTGCTCCATTCTGCTGAGGTGTGTAGGGAACTGTGTGATGTCTTATGATCCCTTCTTTGGAGCAAAAATCTTTAAATTCTCCACTGTAAAATTATAGGCCATTGTCGATTCGCAGGGTCCGAACATGTCTACCGGTTTGCTTCTCAATTATTGCATTCCAAGACTGAAATTTAGAGAAGACATCAGATTTATTTTTAATAAAATAAGCTCATACCTTCCTAGAGTAATCATCAATAAAAGTGAGAATGTATCGAGCTCCTCCTTGAGATTCAACCGGTGATGGCCCCCATAGATTAGAGTGGATGTAGTCCAATTTTTCTTTTGCATAGTATTGCCCTATGGAGAATGAGACTCTTTTTTGTTTGCCATAGATGCAATGTTCACATAA
Organism: Canna indica; assembly: GCA_034359265.1. Classification (NCBI taxonomy): domain Eukaryota; kingdom Viridiplantae; phylum Streptophyta; class Magnoliopsida; order Zingiberales; family Cannaceae; genus Canna; species Canna indica. The sequence goes on from CP136891.1 coordinate 4,510,167, forward strand.
GTCTAGCTTAGCAAATTTTTATTTTCCAAGTAGTCCCTTTTGTTCAAGTATTAGCATGCTCCTTTCATTAATATGCCATAATCTCATATGCCATAATTTAACAATATCATCATCAGAGTGTTCAGAAGTTACCATAGTCGTACCACTTGTTACTGTTGTGCCTTGCAGGATGTAGAGTTGGTTTACTTTAGTGCTTTCATTACTGTTAATGACCCCTTTGTGACTCTGAAAACTCCATCTTGACCTGAATACTTGTATCCAAGTGCATCTAGAGAAGATAAAGAAATTAAATTTCTTTTAAGACCTGGAACGTGCCATACCTGAGTTAGAGTCCTTGTAATGCCATCGTGCATTTTAATTTTTACTGAGCCAACACCTGCTACTTGACATGATGAGTCATTTCCCATTAGCACTTCCTTACCATCAGCATGTTCATATGTGGCAAACCATTCTCGGTGTGGTGTCATATGATAAGAGCAACCTGAATCTAAATTCCATTCATCTTGAGATCTAGCATAACAAGCAAAAACAGTAAGTACCTCTACTTTTTCATCCTCATCAGCATATGATGCTTCCCTATTCTGATTTTGTTCCTCCAGTCTCCGTTTCAACTTACGACATTCTGATTTGATGTGTCCCATCTTTTTGCAATAATAACACTGCACGTTTTTGGATCTGTGGATTTAGATCTGAACTTATCTCGGCTTTTGTCCCGTGACTTGTTTCGTCCTCTAGTGTTTAGGGCTTCTCCACGACTTCTAGAGGATCCTGTGATAAGTTGAGAGTCGACAACCTCCTTGGATACTAGCATTGTTGTCACTTCATCCAGAGTTATAGTATTCTTGCCATACAATAAACTTTCATGAAAATTTTTAAAAGAAGCAGGGAGAGTAATTAGAAGCATAAAAGTTTTATCTTCTTCCTCAAATTTAACTTCCATATCCTCAAGATCAGCAAGAATAGAGCGGAAAGTGCTAATATGATTTTTAACAGAAGTGTCATCAGTCACGCGTAAAAAATATAATTTCTGTCTAAGTGTCATCTTACTTATAAGAGTTTTATCCTAATAGATTGTAGCAAGCTTTTTCCATACATCTGCGGCAGTCTTTTCTGATGCAACTTCTCATAGTGCCTCGTCGCAGACGCTCATGTACAAGGTGACTTTAGCACTTTAATCGGCCAGGTTATTTTCCCTTTCATTGCCTTCCATTGCATCTCACCCACGAATAGTGTCCTGAAGGTTCTCTTTAACCAAAATTACTTTCATCTTCAAAGCCCACAATGAGTAGTTGACATTGTCGTCCAATTTTTTGATTTTATATTTTGCCCCTGACATTGTGGATTGTTGGCTCTGATACCACAACTGTTAGGAAGAAATTGGATTTTCCTGCAAGGATCCAAAATCCAAACGCCAAAAGGAAAAATACCAAAACGAGTAAATTCAAAAAAAATACAAACACCAAATTTACGTGGTTCAGCCCGGCGGGGTACCGGTTCTACTCCATAGGGAGAAGAGGACACTTGATTTTATTAGAAGGAGGAGAAAACACGGCCAATAGAAGAGCGGAATACAACTGATTAATAAATTGTAAAGAAAAATACTGCATGTTCTCGAATATTTTTCTGCACCCCAAAATCTGGATTCCTGCTTCTGCCTGAAAACTATGGATGCGGCGTCCTTGATCTTCTTGCTTCTGCCTAAGACGGTGTGAAGGGGAAGAGAGCCGCTGGAAAGAAATTCTGCCTGAGAAACAGAGTAGATGGAAGACTATGAGAATTATTAGGATGATCTCTGAAATTGCATATTAGGCCGCTATTTATAATACAGGGGGAGAGCCAATTCATGCCTAATTTGGTAGAGAAAAAATCTCCAAGGATTTTGCTGCTCCGACTGATTTAATCGGATGGCTGAAATACTTCTTTTGACCCAGAAAATTAGCTTGTGTTGATTAAGCCCAATTTCATAATGAATTCGGATTTAAAATAATTCAACCCTCACAAACTGATACCATACCAATCAGTACACCAAATGAGTTAGCATGCTTCAAGGCATACCAAGGTGAATGCTTTGGATTAACCCTGGTTCTTCCAATCTACACACATCAGGCTTGGTTCATCCGGAGAGTACATTTGAAAAAAAAAAAAGTAGAGACAACTGTTGGAACTTGTTCTTTTGGAACAATGGAATATATTCATAGACTGTTTTTTTGGAAGGTTCAATTCACTGCATGACTACAAAGGATGCATCTATCCTGCAATAAGATGGAAACTGTTACTATTTAACTAACATTATATCAATCATCCAACATTATATCAATCTAAAGTGAAAACTAATGTCTCTAAATTTTTTATTCTAATTCTCTTTTTTTACTTTTCATATCTACACATATTTAACTAAACTTTCATTCAACAATTTAATATTTGTTAAGAGTTTTTAAGTTTATGCTTAACTGACAAAAACTGTTACTATTTTTCTTTCTAAACATTATAATTTGTAGAAGACAAAATTATTTCATATGCTAAATTTACAACTCAACTTTGAAAACGTGGAGCATCAACCATGAAAACCAGAACATGAAAGCCATATGAATGTATAACCATTCTACTCTTTTATCCAAAGCTCAGCCGATATTCCTACTTGCATATGAATAAAAATTATGCTTCATGGATCAATAAACTTGTAATGGAATTGTGACAAATTATTTAACCATACGAAGATAAATATACGCTATATGGAGATGAAAAAAATTGACAAAATCGAATGTGGAAGAAAATAAATGCTACAAGTTCATGAATTAAGAACAAAGATTCAACCACGTACACCACTTGAATCAACATTCATTAAATCAAAGTAACTTGAACAATGTACCTCGAACTCATTCTATAATAAATTTTGATAATGGTCCGACACCCTGGTCCATGAAGTCCACGACTCATGAAAGAAACTCTTAAGCATAATGGCCATGGTGTGGGCGACATCATCCGGCTGAAATCTACAACTCAAGTATAATAACATTGTAAGTAATAATTAATTATTAACAATGATAATAAATAAATTAGTTTACTTACTTTAAATCATTCAGCGATATCCACCGACGCTGGTCGGACGATGAAGGTGCATCACCCCCCCCGATTAAGCCCACAAGGCCTACGACGACCTCGAGTTGGTGGTGGTACAACATCTACCACGGCTGGTGCAGGTGGTGGTGGTATAGCATCTGCCACGGCTGGTGGTGGTGGTGGTGCTGTTGCGAGCAGCGGCGGCGACCGAGATAAACCTGTGCGATGAACCCTAGAACGGGCACACGATATCTACATATATAAATGTTGATTAGTGATGTCAACCAATAATATAATATAAATTAATAGAAAAAAGATGATATATATATATATATATATATTACACATTAATCATCGATATCATCTGAATAATAATCGATTGAGTCATTTTCTTCTTCACTTATCTCTTCATCTTCACAACTATTCTCATCTTCTGCATCATCTGGTTCAACATCAACACTTTCTTCAGCTAGACCTTGTGCAATGACTAAATTTTCATCTTCAAGTGTTTGACCCACAACTTCAACTACTGGCGGATCATCCTCCTGATAAAAATCACCTAATACAAATCTTGTAGTATCATTATCGTCTGCCATTGGATCAGTCCTCAATCGTGCCTTAGTCTTACACACCGCCTGCCATTCATATCTATCTATTCGTCTGCCTGGATATTTTGCGTAATATACTTATTGCGCTTGTGATGCCAAAATAAAAGGCTCATTCGACGCTAACTTTGATTTAAAATTAACATCAACAAGCTTATACCTTGGGATGAATTTGACTTCCTTGAGATGATGTGTCAAACCAGTGACATTTGAATATCACTATTTTTTTGCACCCAACATATTGAAGCTCAAGTACTTTCTCAATCAGTGCGTAGAAATCACAATCACAACCAATCCAAGTGGAGTCTTTGACACAAACACTGACATTCATTGTCTTCTTTGTGGTTGAGTACTCATTTGTTTGAAATTTATATCTATTCACAAAGTATCCGTTATATCATAAGACTAGTCGTGACGGTCCACATGCTAACTCGAGTAATTTATTGTCTATTTCTTGAATATGTTCACTCGACCAAGTTTTGAAGCAATTTGAAAATTTTGTGCTACGTTTATCTTGTAATTCTTCATCGGATATATTCGGTGTTTGTGTACGAACTTTCGTGTCAAATTTTTGAATTAAAGGATCAATCTCGGGGCAATTCATCAGTACATATAATTGTGCAAGTTGGTACTCATTTTCTGTTAAATATCTCGATGGACGTGAGTCCAAACCACGATCAGGAAAATAAAATATTGGTAGAAAACCTACAACATTCACATTTCCCCATCATCATTTCGAGGAAGATGAGTCAACTTGGTGTGCACATTGGACTCGAAATAGAAAAAACATAAAATTGATATCTCCTAAATTATATAAGCTCCACTTATTGAACATTCCACCGTAGTTGTATTTTTTATTTTCCTTTTTCACCTCCGCATATACCTCTCAAATAAATACATCCACCGATACTGAACCGGACCACCAACTCTTGCCTTGTATGTTAAGTGAACCGGTAGATGCTCTATCGAATAAAAAAATTCAGGTGGAAATATTTGCTCTAATATGCCAAGAATTTCTACAATATTTTTTTCTACCTTTTCTATATCTTCGATACGGAGGGCATTGGTGCAGATATCTCTGAAGAACAAACTAAGCTCGGTTAACGGAACCCCAAAGTTTGTGTGGTAAAATATCACAGAATTCAATAGGGAGTAGTCTCTGCATGAACACATGATAGTCATGACTTTTCATTCATGATATTTTACCTTCGTCTACATTGACGTATCGAGCTAAATTAGATGCATAGCCATCTGGTAATTTGAGATCTTTTATCCACTGACAAATATCTTTTTGTTGTTGCTTACTGAGAACATAAGAGGCTTTCGGTTTCACTTGTTTGTCGTTCACGTCTTGTAGATCTTAATCTTGACGTTTGCAATATACTTTTAAGTCCATTCTTGTCTTCACATTATCTTTTGTTTTTCTTGCAAAATCCATCACTGTATTAAAAATGTTCTCAAACACATAATTCTTTTCAATGTGCATCACATCCAAATTGTGTCGAACTAGTAATGAGCTCCAGTAAGGCAGTTCGCAGAATATACTTTTTTTGACTCAATTGTGTCTTTCTCCGAAACCACTAATTCTATCACCCTCTCCGAATGTGATATCCAGTAACACAGAAACCCGAACTAACATTTGATTACCAAACAGACGCGGAGGTGGTCCGTCTTTTTCCACTCTACCTCTGATGAATTTATTTTTATTTCTCCGATATGAATGATCAAGTGGCAAAAATTGACGATGACAGTCAAAGTATGAAATTTTTCGTCCATGCCGAAGACTGAATGCTTTTGTTCGTTTCATACAATACAGACAACCAAGCCTCCCGTGTGTGCTCCAATCAGACAACATAGCATATGCCGGGAAGTCACTAATTGTCCACAACAATGCGACCCTTAAGTTGAAATTCCTTTTTTGATGAATATAATAAGTGATGACTCTGTCGTTCCACAAGTTCTTTAAATCGTCAATTAACGGTCGAAGGAACACATCCAATTCTTTTTTTGGTCCCCTTGATCCTGCGATTACCATACTAAAAAATATGAAATAATCTTTCATGCACATTGACGGCGACAAATTGTAGTCTGTGAGGAGCACCGACCAAACAGAATATGAAGTGGATGATTGACCGAATGGATGGAACCCATCAGTACATAACCCTAGTCTGACATTTCTAGGATCACTTGCAAATGATGGATAACATCGATCAAGATGTTTTCATGCTTCACTGTCAGACGGGTGAGTCATAACATTCGGATCACGACTCTTAGCATGCCATATCATATGTTGGGCTATTTTTTCAGACATGAACAACTGCTTCAATATGGAAATTATCGAAAAATACCGAAGAACCTTAAACGGTATATCTTTCTGCATACTCGAAAATTTCTCTTTGTACCATGGATGTTCACATGTTGGACACTGGGTCAAGTCTGCGTATTCACTGTAATAGAGAATGCAGTTGTTCTGACATGCATGAATTTTTTGATATCCTAGACCAAGTCTCATCATCATCTTTTTCGTCTTATAGAAACTGTCATCCAGTTTGTTATCTTTAGGCAACGTTTTGTGAAAACGTTCGAAAAATCGATTATATGCTATCTCAGTTACGTTGCAGTCAGACTTAATGTTTAACATTTGAGTCATTATTAACAACTTTGAATATTCATCACAGCCTTCATACAATGGTTCGTCTGTAGCTTTCAGTAAATTATAAAATTGTGCTGCTTGTGGATTTTGTAACTCCATTTGAATTTCCGGTTCTACTTGTGGCTCACACTCTATATCCATTGTCACTTCAGTACTTGATGACTGACATCCTAATTCTGTGTGAGGCATTGGCAACTTTTGGAATTCACGACCGCCTAGAGCATCCAAGACCATATTTCGATACGGCTGCTCAACGAATGTTGTATGAGTTGCGGATGAAGATCCAATATTAGATGACTGACCTCCTATTTCATATGATGACATGCCTATGAATGATTCCCCGTGTGAAATCCATCGTTAGTCTCGATTCATGAAACCATTTATGTATAGGTGCAATGTCACTGCCTGTCGGTCTAGGAAAAACAAGTAGACACACCGACGACACAGACATCTGATTTTGTCAACATTGACAAATTGCGGATTTGAATATGCGAAGTTCAAAAATTCCTGAACACCGCTCTTGAATTCTTCAAGTAAACCTCCACGGTATATCCGACGGTAGATCCAACTACGATCTTTCGTCATGATTCTGTACGTACGTGATATATCACAACAATTACTTCTTTAGAAATCTTTATAGGTGGGATGGTCTTATTCCATTCGGGAATCAAATTATTCTACTTGCATTTAAATATTCTTTTTAACATTCAATTTAAATCGAAATTCCGGCAGTATTTCCTTACAATTCTCCAAATATGCATATCATCTGGGCACATACTTGGAGAATAAGGGATATCTGCTAGAATTTCAAACTAAAATGAATGTTAAAAAAATATTTAACTGCAAGTAAAATAATTTTGATCCCAAACTGTCCGATCAAGGATAATTCAAAAATCGTAAAGAATCTATAAGTTTTGTACTTCTTATAGACAACGATACGATCTTCTTATAGACAATCGATAATATTAATTTCAATATATTGAACACTACTCATTCAATATTTGTACGAAGAACAGAAGAAAGAAGGAATTTCTCAATCACAATATTTGTACCAAAAATGAAACAAAACCAGAATAGTATATGCATGCATAAAAAACAAGATAACAAATATTAAAAATAGAGACCTAAATGCTCCATATGCATGATTTAATTGGGAAACATCACTTCCGGTAAAGAGGTCTCTTTCGTTTCGCTTTAGGAAGTAAACCTAACTTAGAATTAGAGAAATGAGTTTCTATAAGAATCATTGGCCATGAATCATTAGATCATTTGATAACATGCCCATATGATAACATGCACCTTTTCCATCTCATCATCATCGCATCACAGGACACTGCCAACTGAAAGCAATAAATATGCCCATATAATAACATGCACCTTTTCCATCTCTTTCAGTTGTTGGTGATAGTAGTACTACCTCCACAATGCAAGTTTGCAGATGAAGTCTCTCACTCACAGACGAATTCAAGAGGGCAACAATGAGTTAGATCATTTGTGAGGATGAATTAGATTATTAGTATCACTAATTAGACCAAGAAAGGGGAGACTCACATGACAATGACGTGATTCTATGGGTGAGTATTAGAACAAGATAATTTTAAACAAACCTATACCTTTCCTTTTTCTTTGATCTCCAATCAAGGAAGGAAGACATGAGGCATATTCTATTGTCAATTGTACCAATGAAGAAATAGTTTAACTTTGTGATCATGACAAGATCTCCTAATAAAAGGCACTTAGGAGGAGAGCTTTCATGTTCATTGCACCCATAAAGAAACCCTATCACCCATAAAGAAATCATGTTCGTAATTGAAAACCATGGTGCATTATTAATTATCCTTAATTTATTTATACATGACATTAGTTTTATATGAGATGACAGAACATATTAATTAATTTCTCATTAAAATGTCAACATTGGTAGTGTGTCTCATCAAACCATCTCTGGCTAGCTTTCCTATTGTCCTTCAAATTTTTAATCTGTTTATGCATCATTTGATGTTGATTTGAATGCCAAACTCCATTTAAGACACAACAAATCATCTTTATCTATTGCTGCATATTCCCCCCAAATCCTTAATTTTTAAGCTAATCCTTCCTATATGCCTAACGTACATTCTAGTGCTTAGAAGACTAAATTAATTACTATTAATTAATGAACAATATTTCTAGCACAATGACATAACATAAATTTAAACCATTGTGCATGACATGAGGTATTATATCACTATTTAATAATTTATCATTATTAGAAAAGTCTCCAACCCTATTGAGATGTTGGAAAACTAATAACAAATGTCATCCTCTTCTGTGAACAGTGACATATGAGTCACAAGACTATAAAAAATAGGAAGAACATATGCATACTCTTCTAATAGAATAATCAAAATTAGAAGCTACCTCTTCCCTCAAGCAATAGTGACATGGCTTTTACAACCCCAATGAGATCATCAAACAAATTGGTATATAGTGGAAATTGAGATGCATATCAATTGTAAGGTCATACAATTCCCAATGTAGACAACAACATCCATTAATTAGTAATTGGAGACAACTTCTCTCGCTAAACGATTGGATTCCTTTAATAATATAATGCTAATTTACACAAATATCTCTAGCTGTCGCGCCCCGGCCCCGGGCCCGAGACGCTACGGCGACCCGAACACCTTGCAGCGGAAGGAAAAGCCACGAATCCGAATCATAAATCATAATCAAGCATATTTAATAATATATATTTACAAAACTCCAAAATCATCAATATCAGAAGACGACAAAATAAGATAAGAAACAAAAGCTGTCGCCATATCAGAGCTCCAGATCTACATGATGTCTATCAACTATCTACATCTTGATATATAAATCAACAGCTCACCCCTGCAAGTCTGAAGCAATACAATAAGAGTCAGCGGATGCTGAGTATGAGAATCACAATATGATCAACAACATGAATAAGATGTCAACTCAACAATAAACAACAATATGGTTTAAGATGCAGTCAAAGGCGATAGATGTACAACAAATGCTCCACACCTACTCCTAATCAACGTCGACCAAATCATCGAGCGTATGGACCGTTGGGTAAAAACCCCGCACTCTACCATCCGTAGAGTGGCATCAACCGTCCGCTCCAACGGCGACGCGACTACCCCCACCAAGCAGGTAGCTCGACGGGCGTCGTATCCGACATCCGCACACCCGAAGGTGCCCAAAGTGACTAGTCAATATCCATACCCTCGCCCATGTCTAGAGGGTACCGCAATAAAATGGTACTGGACCAAAGTCCTCTCCGAGGTCGTAGCCTTCAGGTCGACAACTCAACTCCAACAATGCAACAAAGTGTATCACCATGATCAATGGATAACAAATAACATCACCGGTATCAACAATATAACCACTCTGAATGATGATATGATCAAAAGAATAACACCATAAGTAACAACATAATATCATGCATGACATATCATGATCAAATATCAACATCAATAATGTATATCACCATGATCAACAATAACACATGCAATTATCTACATGGCATGTCCAACAATAATATGCAACATGAGTTCAACGGAATTAGAAGCAATATCAAGCAGATCAAAGCAAAAGGATAAATCCGTCATTTCACCCAATAGTAATTCATCGGCTACAACGGGAATCAAATTCAAGCTCACACCAACCAATTACCCCTAAATCACCCTTTAAAGCAATATAATATTTTTATAATATTTAATTATTTATCAAATTAAATTAATAAATATTAATCATCGAAAAACACTAAAATATAGAAAAGACCTACCAAACGGCCTCCGATCAGAAATCCGACACCACCATCACGTTCAGCACGCGAAAACATGCAACTTTGGTATTCTTCTCGACTCGATCCGACAACTCTACGATCAACTATAAAAATACTCTCATAAATTTATAAATCAATCCTATTTCACACAATACAGCTCTCTTCACTCATTACTATTCATATCACCTCCTCTCTCCTCTCTGCTCTCTGCCTTCGCCCGACACCCGCGCCCTACACCTCTCTGCCCCGCTCGACCCACGCCGGGCGGCCTTGCTGGCCGTCGGCGACCACTCGCCGGTCCACCCCCGCGGCCTCCGGCGCTGGTGGGCCGTCGGCAACCGCAGCGGCAGCGTGCAGCGGCTGCAGCCACGCTGCGAGCAGCAGCTTGCTGCCGCGGCCAGCGACCGCCAGGGCCGTGCGGCCCGGCGTCGCGGGCAGTGGCTGGGCTGCCGCGAGCGTCGCCGCTCGCCGGCCGACTCCGTCGGCCTCTCTCTCTCCCTCCGATTCCTATCGCCGCCGCCGATGAACAAACAAGCTATACGACGGAATGAAAGGAGGAAGATAAGACTCCTACCTCAAGATTCCGGCTCCGGCGACGACGCCGACGACGATCCGACCTCCGATTTCTCACCCTCCGACGCCGATTCCACCTCCTCTTCTCGCCCCCCTTCTCACGCGACTGAGCCAGCTCGTGGAAGAGCGGGCTATGAGGCGGTGGGGAGGTAATTTTCAAATAACCCCCCACACCTCAAAAATTTACAACAAAGCCTTTTTTTTTTTTAACAGAATATAACACTAGCTGTACGATTGGATTCCTTTTGATGTATGTTAAACATGCTAATTTACATTATCTTAATCCGAGAATGCTAAGTTGGGCCAATATTTACAGCATGATAATAAAGGGAATATTAGGATGAGGCACATAATTATCAGGAAATGAAAAAAACGGATAGAATTAATGTTATCATTTCTTTTAAAGGAAGGAATTTTACACCGATATTTGTATGAATCAGCAAGTATTATTCAATCTCCTGAATGCAAAATCAAGAAACTTATTACAAAGTTGAATAGAAACTGCGCTAATTAATTAATTACATCCTTACGAGCCCTTTGGCGAGGTAACGTAGATTCCTCAACAACGTACATGTTCCCCAGACAACACACACTCTTCAATGCTCTTTTGATGCAGAATGTATCAAAAGAGCTTTCGGTACATTCGCAATGTAGTAGTAACCAAGCAATTAATCGCATAACCTAGCCGTCGGCTAGGTAATGATATCATATAAGAATGATCTAGCCGTCGGCTAGGGTTTCAGACGAGAGAGAGAGAGACTACAAAAAAGAAGAAGAATTTATGGCAAAATTTTGGAGTGACCAACAATAATTGGCCATAAAAGTGTAATTTGTGATGAAATTTATGACAAAATTATTTTTGTGGTTAAAAGTATAAGTTCGAACAATTTGTGATAAGTTTTCTAATTTTGCCATTATGGTTGCCACTAATAATTGAGTCAACATCCAAATTTTATAGTTTTTTAAATTTATGACAACAGGTTTTGCCATTGATTCAAAACATTCTACTGTGACAAGCGTTTGCGACAAAATTTTTGCCATAACTTTATCATAATATTCTATGGCAATTATTTTCGACAATATATTTGTCATAGACATAGAACTATTTATTGTGGCAAATTATTGTGCCATAGATGGTAAGATAATTAAAAAAATTAAAAATATAGGCAAAATTTAGGCGGGTATATATATATATATATATAAACTATATACTTAACTAACAAATATAAAAATATTTTTCTTATATTTTTATATAAATATATGAAACAAATATAATAAGATAAATATTTGATCCAATAATTTTTATTTTTCTTATATTAACAAATATAATATAGAAAATATTAACTATAATAATATCAATAAAATTATCAATTCTCCGAAACCCTAAAACATTAACTATATATCTCCCGCACACATTTAAAAACATCAATAAAAATATTAACTATATACTTAAAATCTTAAAATATTAACCCTTACATAAACCTCTTACCCATTCCCTCTCTCCATCACTCATCTATCTGCCACACTCACTTCTCTCCCATCTCTCTATTCTCACACGTCGCATGCATCAATAGATATGATCTCTCTGACTCAGACGTCGTTGGACGTTGCACTCTCTCCGATCTCTCGGACTCAGGAATGGATCCAGCCTCCTTCCCATGTTCTCCGACTTTAGCTCCGGTCTTTCTTGTCATCTCTTCAATGGTGGTCTTGAAGTGAAATTGAAGCTTGAAGCAGTTCTAAACGAGAATGAACTAAATGTAAAATTAAAATGGAAGAGAGACTACGCGTGAGAGGGGAAAATCATGAATGTAATTATAACGTTACAATGGAATTTTTCCACTACAACACGTTAATTTCTTTATTATTTTGTTTCACATGAAGACATTTTATTCGGTTCTCTCGTGTAATAATAAAGCAAAAAGAAGGAAACTCTGCGTGATAATTACAAGTGAATACCCCCACAACCACTAAAACATTTCAGCGTTTAGCATTCTACTATGTTAAATAAGATCTAAATTAAAACGATAATGTTTCACACTCTTATTTTTAAAAACCTTAAAATTAAAACAATAAAACTATTACATTTAAACCCCACCTCCCCAATACTTCAACCCCAATCTCTCCTCTTCCTTCTGGTGTCGACTGTGGTGCCACCCTCTTCCTTCGACCTTGCCGTGTCGCTTCATCGTCGGTGCTAATCTCCTGAGCCATCACCTGTTTCTCCCCTCTCCTTGACAGTCGCCGGTATTTGGATATCCATTTCCCTCCATGCTTCTCCACCGTGTCGCCCTGCTGCCCTAGAAGCTCTCCTCTGGCGGCTCAGGAGTTGGCGCTCCTGCTCCGGTGCTGGATCTCTCCCCTCTTCCTTCGACCTGTCGTGCCGCCTTCTTCCTTCGACCTTGCCATGCCAGACCTCTCGTCTCCATCCTCGTGTGAGGTAATAGCAAGTTAAATACTTAGATGTGTATACTTAGAGGCGGCGATGCCTCCCCCTCCGCCGTCTCCCTCTCTAACACCTTTCACCATCCTCAGCCAGGCCGACGCCGACCTCGCCGTCGCCCGCGCTGCAAGAACAGGTACCCGATCCGCTGATCTCCTACCATCCTCCTCTTCCTGTCCCCAATATGTATTTCGATCGAGGGCTTTGTTAACCTTCTTTTGCTGCGGTCGATTGGATGCAGGAGAGGGCTTACCCGATGCTTAGTATGAATGGTGTCGATAGCAACGATTACAAGAGCTCCTATGCCGGCAGCTATGACTACGAGAGCTCCCTGGTGGTTGCCATCCTGTGCAGAAAAGGCAGAGACGTATAGAGAAAGCAAAAAAATCTAAAATAGGGCAAGTGCCTTTTTCATTCATGGGTGGCCTGCTTGAGGGGGGCGACGAGCAGTAGGCGGCGGTCGGTGTGTGGTGTGCGGCGGTAGAGATTGAGAACGAGTGAGAGGGTTGATCGAGCAAGGGAAGTGAAAAAAAAAGGATTGGGCGGGGAATTTAATAACATTTTGCGACGACCTTAACGGTTGCAAATAAGCGGTCGCAACGTGGCGGTCGCAACGTGACAGTCGCAAATGGTCATCAAACCGTCGTCATATTGCAACGACACTCTAGGCGGTCGCATTGTCATCGTTATTTTTCGACGGCACTCAATGCGGTCACAATGTCGTCGCAACACTGGCCAGTCTGCAACCCCAATGGATGGCGATCGCAGATCCGCTGCATATGCGACCGCATCTTGTGCCGTCGCAAATGAGCCGTCAAAAAATGTGTTATATTCTAGTATTAAAAAAATAATAATAATAGGGGTCTGGTTGTGAATTATGAGGTGTGGGGGGTTATTTGAAAATTTACCTCCCCACCGCCTCATATCCCGCTCTTATACGAGCGGGCTTAGTCGCGTGAGAAGGGAGGGAAGAAGCGGTGAAATCGGCGTCGGAGGGTGAGGAATTAGAGGTTGGATCATCGTCGGTGTCGTCGCCGGAGCCGGAATCTTGAGGTAGGAGTCTTGCCTTCCTCCTTTCCTTCAGTCAAATACCCTCACTTCATCGGCAGTAGTAGATGAAATCGGAGACGGGGGAGGAGATCGGAAATGGTCGTAGCCCGTCGGAGCACGGCCCGACGCCGCTGTGCGTCGGCACCGCTACGCGCTGCAACTGCCAGGCCGCAGCGTGCAATGTGCGCAGCACGCACAGTGCGCTGCGGATGCACTTTTCGGCGCTGTCCAGAGCATCGCCGGGGAGCATAGGCCGGCGGCGAGTCAGCCGGGGTGGGCCGCCGGCAGCAATGGGGCCGGCCGGCGACGGATTGGGGTGGATTGAGGTGGAGCAGAGGAATTGGGGGCGGAAGCAGGGATAAAAGTGACGAGTGGAAGTGGTTCTGTGGATTGAAGGAGATAATTAAGTTTGATTAAATATTAATTAGTTAATTCATTATATAACTTAAGCTGTTTATTTTAAAATAAATTATTTGGTCGATATAGAGTTGTCAGATCGAGTTGGGGTGAACATCAATGTTGTAGATTTTCGTATGCTGAATGCGATGGTGGTGTTAGATTCTAGATCAGAGATAGTTCTATATGAATTTCATATTTTTTAGTATTTTACCATAATTAAAAAGTTATTAATTTAGTTTGATAATAATTAGATAATATAAAATAATATATATTACTTTAAAGGGTGATTTAGGGGCAAATATTTAGTGTGAGCTTGAGTTTGATTCCCGTTGTAGCCGATGAATTATTGTTGGGTGAAATAACGAAATTACCCTTTTGTCTCGATCTGCTTAATATTGCTTCTAATTCCATTGAACTCATGTTGCATAGAGTTGTAATATTGTTGATATCAGTGATGTTATTTATTATCCATTGATCATGGTGATACACTTTGTTGCATTGTTGGAGTTGAGTTGTCGACCTGGAGGCTACGGCCTTGGAGAGGACTTCGGTCCAAGACCATTTTATTGCGGTACCCGCCAGACATGGGTGAGTGTATGGATATTGACTAGTCACTTTGGGCACCTTCGGGTGTGCGGATGTCGGATACGACGCCCGTCGGGCTACCTGCTTGATGGGGTAGTCGCGTCACCGTTGGAGCGGACGATTGATGCCACTCTGTAGGTGGTAGAGTGCGGGGTTTTTACCTAACGGTCCATACACTCGATGATTTGGTCGACGTTGATTAGGAGTAGGTGTGGAGCATTTGTTGTACATCTATCGCATTTGACTGCATCTTAGGCCATATTATTGTTTATTGTTGAGTTGACATCTTATTCATGTTGTTGATCATATTGTGGTACTCCTACTCAGCATTTTCGCTGACTCCTATTGTTATTGCCTCAGATTTGTAGGGGTGAGCTGTTGATCTATAGATCGAGGTGTAGATAGTTGGTAGATAGCAGGTATCTGGAGCTCTGATATGGCGACAATTTTTGTATTCTGTTCTACTTTGTCATCTTTTTATACTGATTATGATAATGATGATTTTGGAGTTTCGTAAATATATATTATCAAATACTCTGTTTAACATTGTACTTAATTGAATTATCTTTTATCGTATATATATACTTATCATCCGGCTTTTTGAAGAAATTATCTAGTTTATAATATGTTTTATTATGATTTTTGATGTGTATCAGTGATTTTCTTTTCGCTGCGTGGGTTTCGAGTCGCCCACTGTCGCGCGTCGGAACGGGGCCGCCTCGGGGTGTGGGGGTGGACCTGAACCGGGGCGTGACAGTATTTATTGGTATCAGAGCATAGGAATTAATGTTAGGTTAAGGTTAAGAGTTTAGGTGTCTTACCTTAATGATAATATTTTGTGGTGTAAGAATTAAGATTGTAAGCTTTACCTAAAATTTTTGTTATATTTGTCGAGAGATGACATCGAGGGGTAGTGTTAGGCATGCGAGGGGTCTTGAAGACCCGGGTGCAGATCAAGTTCGGGTGGCGGTTCCTCGACGAGCACGTACCACTCAGGTGGCGGCTTCGACTACCAGGGGTCGAGGTGGACGAGCTAGTCGAGGTGCTCGTCAGGCTGGTCGCACTACTGGTGGCAGGGGGCGCGGTCGGGGTGCTTCGGTGCGTGTTCTTGCAGAGGAGGTGCTTGATTTTACTCCTGGGGTTGGAGTGGGAGCAGAGGAGGTAGTTGCTGAGGCAGTACCAGTAGTTCCTTAGGATGTTGGAGAGGGCTCTACGGTGTTTGTTCCTATGGCACCCAGCCTCAGTATGTGATGCTTGTACCGGAACCTCATGGAGTTCTTGCTGGAGTAGAATCATGGGAGTCTCGCATGCTAAGGTTTCATCAGCTTGGCAAGGAGTGTTTTGGTAGTTTTGAGGGTAGTACAGATTCGATGATAGCTAGGAGATGGTTGGCAGGGGTGGGGATACCTTTAAGGCACTTAGGTGCAAGGAGGAAGAAAAGGTGGAGTTAGCCACCTTTTATTTGATTGATAGAGCCAGAAAGAGTGGTGGAGGGCACAGGTTGCTGCTAGAGATGGAGCTGATGTCTCCTGGGTAGAGTTCAGAATTGTATTCTTTCAGAAATACTTTCTAGTGACATTTCGCCAGCAGAAGAAGCAGGAGTTTCTCGATCTACATCAGGGGAGTTGTACCGTAGCAGAGTACGAGGCAGAATTTGATCGATTGTCAGAGTTTGTCCGCAGATGGTGGCTACCGAGGAGGACAAAGCAGAGCATTTCTTTAGAGGACTGAATTTTGCTATTTAGGATTGGATGTCCAGTCATGACGACCTAGGGAACTACAGTCGGGTGGTGGCTCGAGCACTTTTAGTTGAGCGTATTCACTCGATGATCACACAACAGAAGCAGAAAGATCGTCATGGTCGACCGCCACTCCCACTAGCTGCAGGAGGTCAGGATACGGGCCAAGGAGGCCATAGAGCTCAGCCCAGCCATCTCAGAGTGGGTCTGTTAGTAGTTACTTTAGGTCGTAGAAGAAGGCAAGGACATATTCCTCGCAGGCACAAGGATCATCCCAACCTTCACAGGCAGTTCCAGATCATATATCAGGAGTCAGACCAGCAAATCAGATAGGAGTGAAGGCTGACCACTGCTTCAGATGTGGAGACAGTGGACACTTTGCTAGAGATTGTCCTAAAGGTGGCAGTGTGTGCTATCACTGCAAGCAGCCTGGCCACATCAGTAGGAGTTGCCCAGCTAGGGGGATATCGGGGACTTCACAGCAGCAGTCGAGAGGATATAATCAGGGACAGAGACAGACCAATCAGCAGAGACAGACCAGTCAGCAGAGACAGACCAATCAGCAAAGACAGACCAGTCAGCAGAGACAGACCAATCAGCAGAGGCAGACTGGTTAGACTTAGGCCCGAGCTTTTGCATTGACATAGGAGGAGGCCCGTCAGACGTCAGGATCAGTGGTCCGAGGTATTATTTTAGTTTTTGATTTACCTGCTAATGCATTGATAGATACTGGTAGCACTTATTCTTTTATATCTCTGGTTATGATTGCTAAATTTGGGAGAGAGCCTACACCCAAGACGAGTGGTTTATCTGTACTCACAGCGTCAGGTGATGTGATGTAGTCGAGTCACGAGTTGAAGGGGTGCAGACTCAGGTTGGGAGATGCTGAGATTTTGGGAGATCTACTTGTGTTGGATTTCTTCGACTTCGACGTTATCTTGGGTATGGATTGGCTTGCTGCCAACCATGCTAGAGTCGATTGTCGTGAGAAAGTGGTTGTGTTTTCTCCCCCAGGTCAGCCTTCCTTCGAGTTTGTTGGGTCGAGGGAGTTGGTGGCACATATTATCTCGGCATTGCAAGCTAGACAATTGATGAGCCGTGGGTGCAGTGATTTTCTAGTGTCCTTGGTCGGCACGGCTGCTGAGGAGCAGGCTCGGATCGAAGATGTACCAGTGGTTAGAGAGTTTCCTGATGTATTCCTAGATGAGTTGCCAGGCCTTCCATCAGATCGGCAAGTTGAGTTTTGCATTGAGTTGCAGCCTGGCATAGCTCCTATTTCGAGGCACCCTACTGCGTGGCACCTAAGGAATTGGAGGAGCTAAAGGGACAGTTGCAGGATCTTCTGGATAAGGGATTTATCCGTCCTAATGTATCACCTTGGGGAGCTTCGGTTCTGTTTGTGAAAAAGAAGGATGGATCTTTGAGGCTCTGCATCGACTACAGACAGTTGAACGCGATAACTATTAAGAACAAGTACCCATTGCCTCAGATTGATGACTTGTTTGATCAGTTGCAGGATACTTGTGTGTACTCAAAGATTGACTTGAGATATGGGTATCACCAGTTGAGGGTAAGAGAGCAGGATGTGCAGAAGACTGCTTTTCGTACGCGTTACGAGCATTTCGAGTTTTTGGTTATGCCATTTGGGCTAACCAATGCACCTGCAACATTCATGGATCTGATGAACCGCGTCTTTTTGGAGTATTTAGATCAATTCGCGATTGTTTTTGTTGATGATATTCTGGTGTACTCTAAATCAGAGGTCGAGCATGAAGAGCACTTAAGGATAGTGTTGGGTGTATTGAGGAGGGAGAAGCTGTTTGCTAAATTCAGTAAGTGTTCATTTTGGCTCAGAGAGGTTGGCTTCTTGGGGCATGTGATTTCTGGTGCTGGTATATCAGTGGATCCACATAAGATTGAGACAGTGATGAGATGGCAGAGGCCAAGGACAGTCCATGAGATTCACAGCTTCCTTGGACTAGCAGGCTACTACCATAGATTTGTAGAGAACTTCTCGAAGATTGCCGCACCTTTGACTCAGTTGACGAGAAAAGGTGTGAAGTTTATTTGGGATGATAAGTGTGAGTCTAGCTTTCAAGAGTTGAAGAAGAGACTCACTTCTGCACCTGTATTGGTGATTCCTTATGGGAAGGATGGTTTTGTCTTGTACATTGATGCATCCATCCAAGGTCTTGGTGTTGTTCTGATGCAGAATGGACATGTGGTAGCTTATGCTTCTAAACAGCTTAAGGAGCATGAAAAGAACTACCTAGTGCATGATTTGGAGTTAGCTGCTATCATATTTGCCCATAAGATATGACGACACTATCTTTATGGTGTTACCTTTGAGATATTTACAGATCATAAGAGTCTCAAGCATTTGTTCACTCAGAAAGATTTAAATATGAGACAAAGGAGATGGATGAATTTTCTTAAAGATTATGATTGCCCTATTAATTATCATCCTGGCAAGGCGAACATTGTGGCAGATGCCTTAAGTAGGAAATCTGTGGGGATATGTCAACATCTAAGAGTTGCAGAGTCAGAGCTGATCAGACAGTTGCCAAAGCTTAGCTTGGACTTGGTGGGTCAGACTCAGAACGGATTTCTAGCGCATCTAATTGCACAGTTACCGATAGTGGAGCGGATTCAACAGTGTCAGATGAAGGATCATTACCTTCGGGTCATTGCTCAGGAATTAAAGCAAGGCACTCGATCGGACTTCTTGCGGGACAACGATGGCACTTTGCGATTTCGTGGCAGGTTATGTGTTCCTAGGGAGCACCCAGTGAAGGAGGAGTTGTTGGAGGAGGCTCACATGTCTCGTTTTGCTATACACCCAGGCAGTTCGAGGATGTATAAGGATCTGCGAAAGTCTTACTGATGGCGTGGGATGAAAAGAGATGTTGCTGATCATGTGGCGAGGTGTTTGGTTTGGCAGCAGATAAATGTCGAGCATCATAGACCGGCAGGGAAGCTCTAGAACCCCTATTCCTGAGTGGAAATGGGAGCACATCACTATGGACTTTGTATCTGGACTTCTGAGGACTCAGAAAGGGCATGACTCGATTTGGGTGATTGTGGATCGATTGACGAAGTCAGCTCACTTTTTGCCAGTTAAGAAGACTTATTCCTTGGACAGGTTAGTTCAGTTGTACTATATGGAGATAGTGAGGTTGCATGGTGTACCTACTAGCATCATTTCAGATAGGGACCCTCATTTCACTTCATAATTTTGGCAGAGTTTACAGAGGGCTTTGGGTACCGAGCTTCGATTCAGTACAATGTTCCATCCACAAACTGATGGACAGTTCGAGCCCACTATTCAGACATTGGAGGATCTTTTGCGTGCTTGTGTTATGGACTTTGGAGGCAGTGGGAGAGTCATCTACATATGGTGGAGTTTGCTTATAATAATAGCTATCATTCAGCTATTCAGATGGCTCCATTTGAGGCTCTGTACGGTCGGAGGTGTAGGTCCCCAGTACATTGGATGAGGTGGGTGAGTGACATCTTTTGGGACCGGAGATGGTTCGACGGGACGTCGAGTTGGTCCAGAGGATCAGGCAGAGGTTGCTTACAGCTCAGAGCCGACAGAAAAGAGTTATGCAAATCGACGAAGGAGGGATTTGGAATTCTCAGTTGGGGATCATGTGTTCCTCAAGGTGTCCCCGACTAAGGGTGTAATGCGGTTTGGCAAGAAAGGCAAGCTTGCACCGCGATTCATTGGTCCTGTTGAGATCTTGGAGAGGATTGGACCTGTTGCTTATCGGCTAGCATTGCCACCATCATTGGCAGGAGTGCATAACGTCTTCCATGTCTCTTTGTTGAGGAAGTACGTGCCAGATCCTTCTCATATATTACGGGAGCCAGCTTTGCATATCAGATAGGATATCAGTTATGAAGAGTTGCTAGTGAGGATCTTTAACAGGAAGGAGCATCGACTTCGCAACAGGGTGGTCTCGTTGGTCAAAGTTGGTTGGCAACACCATCCAGATGCAGAGGCTACTTGGGAGCGTGAGGAGGATATCAGAGATTGTTTTTCACATTTGTTCGACCCTGCAGGTATATAAATTTGGAGGACCAAATTTCTTATGGTGGGGAGGATGTTATATTCTGATATAAATTTTTTTATAATTATAATAGGGGCCTGGTTGTGAATTATGAGGTGTGGGTGGTTATTTGAAAATTTACCTCCCCACCGCCTCATAGCCAGCTCTTATACGAGCTGGCTTAGTCGCGTGAGAAGGGAGGGAAGAAGCGGTGAAATCAGCGTCAGAGGGTGAGGAATCGGAGGTCGGATCGTCGTCGGTGTCGTCGCCGGAGCCGGAATCTTGAGGTAGGAGTCTTGCCTTCCTCCTTTCCTTCAGTTAAATACCCTCACTTCATCGGCAGTAGTAGATGAAATCGGAGACGAGGGAGGAGATTGGAAGTGGTCGGAGCCCGTCGGAGCACGGCCCGACGCCGCTGTGCGTTGATGCCGCTGCGCACTGCAATGGCCAGGCCGCAGCGTGCAGTGTACGCAGCACGCACAGTGCGCTGCGGCTGCGCTTTCCGACGGGTGGGTTGCCGGCGGCAATGGGGCTGGCCTGCGACGGATTAGGGTGGATTGAGGTGGAGCAGAGGAGTTGGGGGCGGAAGCAGGGATAAAAGTGACGAGTGGAAGTGGTTCTGTGGATTGAAGGAGATAATTAAGTTTAATTAAATATTAATTAGTTAATTCATTAGATAACTTAAGGTGTTTATTTTGAAATAAATTATTTGGTCGATATAGAGTTGTTGGATCGAGTTGGGGTGAACATCAATGTTGTAGATTTTTGTGTGCTGAACGCGATGGTAGTATCGGATTCTAGATTAGAGATCATTCTATATGACTTTCACATTTTTCAATATTTTACCATAATTAAAAAGTTATTAATTTAATTTGATAATAATTAGATAATATAAAATAATATTATATTACTTTAAAGGGTGATTTAGGGGCAAATAGTTAGTGTGAGCTTGAGTTTGATTCCCGTTGTAGCCGATGAATTGTTGTTTGGTGAAATGACGAAATTACCCTTTTATCTCGATCTGCTTAATATTGCTTCTAATTCCATTGAACTCATGTTGCATATTATTGTTGGACATGTCATGTAGAGAAATGTATGTGTTACATTTTATTGTCATTTATTGATGTTGACAGTTTTTGTATTCTGTTCTACTTTGTCGTCTTTTTATACTGATTATGATACTGATGATTTTGGAATTTCGTAAATATATATTATCAAATACTCTGTTTAACATTGTACTTAACTGATTTATCTTTTGTCGTATATATATACTTATCATTCGGCTTTTTGAAGAAATTATCTGGTTTATAATATATTTTATTATGATTTCTGATGTGTATCGGTGATTTTTCTTCCGCTGCGTGGGTTTCGAGTCACCCACTGTCGCGCGTCGGAACGGGGCCGCCTCGGGGCATGGGGATGGACCTGAACCGGGGCGTGACAAAATGCTATTTTTTTAGTAGTGAATTATTTAATCTATAATGTTGGGAATATAAATTATAAATTCTATACTAAATGCAAATGTGAGGGTGAAATTAATTTTTTTCTTCAAATATAATGCATGAAGTGCAACTTATTTAGAGGGGCTTAGGTAAGTTACTTACTGCATTTTGCAGAAAGTTGCACTTACTCAGAAAATTGTACTTCTTGCAAAATGCAGGAAATGTGTCAATCAAACATGAACATTTTTTCTTACTTTTTGAAAAGTATAATTTTCTGCAAAAAATAGTGTCAATCAAAAGAGGCCATAGTATAATGAAGAAGACTATCAACTACTTCGGCCAGAAACTATATAAGTGAATTAACTCTCTCTTGTGGTGAATGAGGTGGTTATATATGTACCCCATTACAGAAAGGCAAAACACCACCAAATATAGAAATACAATTTAGTTCCAAATTAAATGAGAATTAACTTAAATAAGTAAAAGGGATAACTTAATATTTAGAGATGATAAAGATTTAAAGAATGAAAAATTAATTGTTTTGTTTTTGTTTTCTTTATAAGACAAATGTGTGATGGAAATTAACAACTTTGTTGCTACTAGAAAGAAGATTCAATTCATCTCTCTTTGAGAGCTCCGTTGCAGTGAGGGTCTTTGGATTGACAGGACTTCGCTCATATTGTCCTTCATTTCCCTGTCATCCAAATGCCAAATAACGAAGTGCAATTTACTTCCTCAACTACAACTTTGTTGCTACTAGAAAGAAGATTCAATTCATCTCTCTCTCTCTTTGAGAGCTCCGTTGCAGTGAGGGTTTTTGGATTGACAGGACTTCGCTCATATTGTCCTTGATTTCCCTGTCATCCAAACGCCAAATAGCAATGTGCAATTCACTTCCTCAATTAATTTCCGATGCTGTTTACGTAAATAAATAGCATTTGTGATCATAACTACCATAAATGAACATTAGGTTTCTATCAAAATCTTCAGCTACAATCTTAGAATTTATGCAGTAAGAGAGATATTGAGAGCATAGCAAACTATAATGAGATTTGATTAAATAAGAAATAATATAGAAATCTCTCAAGAGTAACACAATTCATAGTTATGCATGTTGCGAATTTGAATTGAAAAAGAACTCAATCCAATCTTGAGATCATTTATTTAATCAAGAACAATCTCTTAGATTTCAAGAACTATGGAAGTAAGAGAAACTAGGAGAAAAGACACATCAAGAGATCTAAGCTATTTAGCAGACAGTCTCTCTGCTTTTATACTTCACCTAATTAAAATAATGAAAAGACGTAAAAGCCCTTATCGACTAATGTATACTGAATTATTACAAAAAACTATTTATGTAATTTCAACTTTCAACTATAATACCCGTCACCGTTTTCACTCCTTTCTCCCTTATTCTTCAATCTGCTGAGATCGCTGACTTCTCCAAATCTACCTGATGGACTGCAGCTTGCACTCCATCACTCCTCCCGCAAGTTGGTAGAATGGAGGACCTCCATTCCCAACTTGGAAGTCAGAAATTGATGCTGAGCTGCAGGTAATGCCTTTGTCAATATATCAGCCGGCTGCTCTCGGCTGGGAATGTATATAGGCTCAATCAACTTGTCTTGATATCTTTCACGAACGAAGTAGCAATCAACCTCTAGGTGCTTGGTTCGTTCGTGAAAGACTGAGTTCTTTGTAATGTGAATCGCACATTGCGAATCACAATGTAAAGTCATTGCTTCTTTGAAATCAAAACCCACTTCAGTCAAAATATTTCTCACCCAAACCAGTTCTGCTGTGGCACTGGATAAAGCCCTGAGCTCGCTCTCTGCGCTTGACCTGCTCACGGTTTGCTATTTTTTGCATTTTCATGTCACTGTTGAGCTGCCAAGTTTGACTAAATATCCCGAAATAGATCTTCTAGATAAGGGACAAGTTCCCCAGTTAGCGTTCGAGCACCCCGACACTGATATGTGAGTTTTTGAGGAGTAGAACAATCCTGAGTTTTAGATATTTAAGCACTCGAACTGCTGCTTTGTAATATGAATGCTTTGGGTCTTGTACGTGTTGACTTAATTGATGAACACTGTACATGATGTCAGGTCTTGTGACAGTCATGTACAGTAGCTTGCCAACTAGTGTCCTATAAGATGCATGATCATTGAAGTGTTCCTCTTCCTTCATCACTTCCCTGTTACTATTTTGCATCATTGGAGTTGCCTTTGGCTTGCAGTCAAGGAGCTTCATATATGCTAATAAGTCAATGATATATTTTCGTTGGCTGATATGTAAGCCATCCCTGGTTCTTTGTACCTCCAGACCTAAGAAATATGCTAGTTGACCTAAATCTTTCACTTTGAATTGGTCATCCAAGTATTTCTTCAAGTCCTCAATACCTTGTTCATCTGATCCAGGCAAGATGATATCATCTACATACACTAATGCCACCACTACTTTGTTTCCATTCCTTTTGATGAATAAGCAAGGATCATAGTAACTTTGAACATATCCTTGTTTTTTTTACTACCGGACAGCTTTGAAAATCACTGTCGGCCGGCCTGCTTCAATCCATACAGTGATTTAACAAGTCTACATACTTTTCCTTCATAGGTACTTCTATATCCTGGTGGCAATTCCATGTATACCTCCTCCTCGAGATCTCCATGGAGGTAGACATTATTTACACCAAGCTGATGTAAACTCCATCTTGAAGCTGCTGTTGCTGCCAATATCAATCTCACTGTAGCAAGTTTAGAAACTGGTGCGAAGGTATCCTGGTAGTCTATGCCTTCTACTTGTGTGTAGCCTTTGGCAACTAGCCTAGATTTGTATCTATCTACACACCCATCTGGTTTATATTTCACTTTGTATACCCACCTACATCCAATTGGATGTTTTCCTAAGGTAGATTACAAATCACCCAGGTATTGTTCCTTTCTAGTGCATCTAATTCCTCTTGCATTGACTTTCTCCATATTGGATTGGTAGCTGCTTTTGAGTAACTCCTAGGTCCCTTGTGAACATCTACTGAGGCAAAGAATCTTTGATAACCTGTGTCCATACTTTGAAAGTCCATGAACTTATGCATAGGATATGGTGAATTCTTCTTTTCATCACTATCAATGCATTCTTTTATTAATGAGTTACAAATATAATCCTGATACTTTATTGGCCTTCTCACCTTCCTCCTTTCTCTGCCCTGAAATGGCTCATCATGATTATTTTCACTGATTTCTTCAACTGTGTCAGGTATACTGACATCATGGTTGTCTTCTTGTCTCTCCACTGATGTAGAATTCTTTTCATTTTCAGCTAAAGATGCTACATCAGTGTTGAACATCTGTTCACTTTTTCTATCCATCATCTCTTTTCTGATCTTACTTCTCAGGTTATTCAAAGGAAACACATGTTCTACAAAACGTACATCTCTTGAGATGATTATTTGTTTGGTTTCTATTTCATACAACTTGTATCCCTTCTTTCCATAAGGATACCCAATAAAAATTGCTTCTTTACCTCTGACATCAAATTTTGATCTGTTTTGCTTCAAGGTACTTGCAAAACATAAACACCCAAATGTTCTTAAGTGACTCAAATCTGGTGGTCTCTTGTACAACAACTCAAATGGACTTTTATTGTCTAGCTTACTGCTAGGCATTCTATTCACCAAGTAAGTAGCCGTTTGTATGCACTCTCCCCACAATTCAGAGGGAAGATGAGATTGAAACTTGAGGCATCTTGCAATTTCTAAAAGGTGCCTATGCTTCCTTTCTACCACAACATTTTGCTGTGATGTTTCGACACAAGAACTGTGGTGAATTATTCCATGTTCTGAAAGAAAACTCTTTACTTCATGGTTGAAGAATTCTGTGCCATTGTCTGTCCTAATTACTTTGACCACACTGCTGTGCTGATTTTTCAACATCTCAAGGAAGTTGATCAAAATATTTGGCACTTGACTTGTGTGAGAATAAAATAGTCCATGTTGCCCTTGAATAATCATTCACAATTGTCAGGAAATATGCACAATTATCATGTGTCCTAACCTTGTGGGGGCCCCAAACATCACAATGGATTAACTCATAACAATATTCTTCTTTATTAATGCTGAGTTTGAAAGGTAACTTAGTAGTTTTTGCATTTGGGCAAATACTACAAAACAATTCAAATGTACATTTCAGTTTATGTAAACTTCCTGATATCAAATTCATTCTATCAAAGGGTATGTGACCTAGCCTTAAATGCCACAATGCTTTCTCATCTAACACAACATTCACAACCTTGCTTGTTGCACTTATGTTGCTGCAACTCTTGGTGCCTTCCTTCAATATGTAAAGTCCATTTTCCACATCACCACTCCCTACCACATTCTTCGAGACTAGGCCCTGGATGTAGAAGTTAGAAGGATTAAAAGTGATGTTACAATTAAGCTGCTTTGTTAATCTGCTCACTGATAACAAATTGAAATGGAAATCAGGTACTGATAAGGTGTTTGTGAGGTAAATGTAATCATTAATGTGAGCTGTTCCAATGCCTTTGACTGGGATTGTAGCTCCATTTGGTAAGGATATCTTATCATTACCAGCAGGCTTCATTTCATTCTTCAAATTCACATTGCTTGAAGCAATGTGATCTGTCGAACCACTATCTAAGACCCATCTTTTGTCAGCTACATTAATTGAATTGCATATACACTTACCAGCCATGCTCACTACTGATGTCTCTATTGAACAGGTTAAGCAAGATATTGTACTGCTTTTCTGTAAAGCCATGATCTTCCTCGTTCAGCTGCCCATTCGAAGTTTCACCCTTTTCATTTTCTTTTTCAGCTACTGCATTGTTTATTTGTCTATCATAGTGCTGCCCTGGTTGCTTCTGTTTGCCCTTGTAATTTGGATTCCCTGAAAGATATCCATGAAGTTTGTAGCAATTCTCTCTTGTGTGACCTACCTTTTTACAATAGTCACAATATTTCCTGATTTGCTGCTCATTGCTTTTCCGAACAGTGTTGAGAGCTATACTCTCCACACTGTCATTAGTTTGTACTCCAATTTTTCTCTGAGACTCTTCTTGCTCAAGAAAGGAGTAAGCTTGCTTCACATTGGGCAAGAGTTTCATGAGCAATATCTGTCCTCTTACTGTAACATAGCAATCGTTGAGTCCCATAAGGAACTGTGTCATGCAATCCCTAATTAGGCTCTCTCGGCCAGCACCACATGTACATTTTAAGCATTCCACTGCATCAAGCTCATCCCATAAGGACTTCAGCTTGGTATAATAAGCAGCAATTGAGAGATTTCCTTGTCGAGTGTTGTTAATTTGCATCTTCAGATCAAAAATTTTCAGCTCACAGCTTTTGCCGAAGCGATCCTCTAGGTCTGCCCACATCTTGGCAGCAGTCTTTGAATATAAAACACTGGACGACAGCTTCGGTGCGATAGAGTGAACTATCCATGATCTCACGAGATCATTGCATCTCCTCCACACTCGAGTTTTGGTTCCGTTTCCTTCTGGGAGTTCGATTGTGCCATCAATGAAACCCACCTTGTTCTTTGCCGATAGTGATATCAGCATCGACTCACGCCACGGGAGGTAATTTTCGTGTCCCTTTAATTTTTCAAAAACAAGAATAGTACTTGGCGCGTCGCTGCCATGAATGATGAACGGATCGTCCTCGTATTCCGTCTCTTCAATGGCTGAGTTGACTTCGATGTTGTTCCCTGAATCGGCGGCGACAAATCTAGCGGAATTTAACCCGCGATTCCTCGCCATGGCGGAATTGGGCGATTTGAGATGGCGATCGGATTTTTAATTTCCCCGCTCTGATACCATGTTGCGAATTTGAATTGAAAAAGAACTCAATCCAATGTTGAGATCATTTATTTAATCAAGAACAATCTCTTAGATTTCAAGAACTATGGAAGTAAGAGAAACTAGGAGAAAAGATACATCAAGAGATCTAAGCTATTTAGCAGACAGTCTCTCTGCTTTTATACTTCACCTAATTAAAATAATGAAAAGACGTAAAAGCCCTTACCGACTAATGTATACTGAATTATTACAAAAAACTATTTATGTAATTTCAACTTTCAACTATAATACCCGTCACCGTCTTCACTCCTTTCTCCCTTATTCTTCAATCTGCTGAGATCGCTGACTTCTCTAAATCTAGCTGATGGACTGCAGCTTGCACTCCATCAATGCAACACTTTAATTGCTTGCACTTTACGATTAATTAGATCACCTGAGCTGAAGCCTCTTAATTTAATATATAAGTTACATGGCAACAACGTAAACTTACAAATAGTATATGATACATGTAGGATTTTCTATGTAAAATAATTGTCTAAAAGTCAAATACGATGGCTAGAGAAGTCTACAAAGTCAAGGTGGCTACTGTTCAGCTTCATGTGTTAAACATTTATCTTCCATTAGAACGAAGGGATGCCCCTCTATATATAAACCACGTCTCTTCAAGACATCAATCATAACACCCATTGATAACTTACGTATACTAATCTTCTACGTGCATTAACCGTTAAAAATTTAGTAGGTCTAACTCATCCCAAAAACTAGCTCATGAGGAGAGGGTTGCTCAAACTATTTAAAGACTACTTTGACCATATTTTTAACCAATGTGGGACTTTAACACACTCCCTCACGCCTAGGAGTGTAATCGAGCCGAGCCGAGCCGAGCTTGTCACTGCTCGAGCTCGGCTCGTCTGAAAAATAATGAGCTCAAGCTCGGCTCGAGCTCGATCGAGCTTTGCTCTATCAGCTCAAGCTCGGCTCGAGCTACATTCAAGTCACTCGAGCTCGGCTCGTGTGGCTCGATTTTTTTCCCGAGTCGAGCCGAGCCGAGCTCGTTCGTGAGCTCGATCGAACTCGACTCGAGATCAAGCTTGACTAAACTCGTGAATGAGCTCAACTAAGCTCGATTAAGTAGTTATCTACACTTTTTATTTTATTCTGCAGTGTTGGCTGTAGCCAAAGGAATACTGTATAACAAAATGTCAACTATAATTATCTTACAGTGTAGCTTCTCCAAGATTCTCATCATACAAGATTAAAATTGAACAAGAATAGCATTAAAAAAACAGACATTAGAAAACATATAACACTTAAATGTCAACTATAACTGAAATCCTTAAAAGCTCAAAACCTCAAATCCTTAGATACTTCCAGTCAATTGACTGCAATCTATTGGCAAGTTTTGTGTTCTTGCCATAGATTATAAATATCTGGCCTATAGCTTCTCCAAGATTCTCATCATACAATGATTAAAATTGAACAAGAGCAGCGTTAAAAAATAGACATTTGAAAACATAAACAACTAAACATTACTCAATATAAACATCCACCAAAAAGTAAATCCACCACCAGTACTCAACATAACAGATACTTAAGTAACTCAACATAACAGCGTATAAAAGTAAAAACAACCACCAAAAAGAACTAGTAAATCAACATGGAAAGAGGTTCAAAACTTCAAATACTTATACTCAACTAAACAACTAGTAAATCCATAACAAACACTCAACATAAACAACCCAATCAACCATCAATCACTAATGTAAACATTTGTAGATACTCCATAACAGTTACACGATTCAAAAATACACAAGTCCATAATAGTTCATACTCCATAACTGTCCATAACAGTCCAAATCCATCACCTGCAAGCAGTGGCGTATACACGTTTGTAAATGGGGGACATTTTGTCCCCCATTTTTTCTCTTTTTAAAAAAAAATTAAACAAATTAAATGACCTCACGGTCCTCACCAGACACCAGCTCACATCCTATTTTTATTTGTTGGCCCCACACTTGACACTTCCACTGTCCCAGTGTCCCACACTCGTCCAGACGTCCACACTCCATAGAGATAGGGCAGACTGCAGAGCCGTAGAAATTGATCGCCATAGAAATTTCGCCAGGACGCTAGGGCAGAGCCGTCTCCGCCGATCGCCGTCGCCCAACGCCCGCCTGTCTCCAATCACTGCCTTCTTTGATTCTCCCCTTCTCCGGTGAGTTTCTCTCTTCTTTTTGACTTCTTCCTATAAGTCCGTAACTTATTCTTGATTTCTCCCTTCTCATTTTTCTTCTCCTTCTCCTCGATTTCTTCTCCGCTGTGAATTTGTGAAATTGTGATATGTGAGTTAATTTCTTCTTCCCGTAACTTGTTCTCTTCTCCTTCTTCTCATTTTTTCCCTTCTTATTTTTCTTCCTCTAGAGATTTGTGAAGAAAGAGATCCAAAAAGGCAAAAAGTCTATACAAGCTTGCACAGTTGCACGAGCAGGAAAAATTAAAGGTAAACTCATATTGCATATTGTTACTATTTAAATTCATGTTGATAAGTGGATTAATCATTAATGTCTGATCCATGAAAGTATGAAACATACACTGTGAATAATGAATTGAATATATAATTTGGGGAGAAGAATGTGTTTTCCAATGCCTTATGCAGAGAATTTTGCCTTGCTTTGAATTTTCATTTTTGAACAATAAGTTGACTTATCTAGACACTATTTGATTAGATTGTTCGTCTCCGTTAAGATTGTTCTGTGTATTTGATTAAATGAGAAAACATAATATTGATTAAGATAGGAATTCTAATATTTGATTGTTCTGTGTATTTTTTACTTAATATTTGATTAAGATGAGAAAACATAATATAGATAAGATTGTTACGTGTATTTGAATATTTGATTAACATAATATAGTTTCTGACTTTCACTAGTTTTATTGTAGTTTGGAGCAAAAATTCGCTTAGTGTCTCATTTTGAGACACTTGCTATATTGAGACAATGCTTAAAAATATGTTTGAACGATATCATAAACGACAACGACAAGAGTCTTTTTCATCAACTCCAACCTCTGATGAGCTTCCTCATCCACTTCCAATTCTAAGTGAGCCTACTCCTCCATTAGCTAATGAGACTACTCCTCCAAGTTTGCCTTATTTATCAAATACACCAAGTGTGTTTGACATTAATTCACTTCAATCTGATCCCGGGTTAAGGAGAAAGATCGCGGATTTTCATCCGAATATTCGGGATGAAGTAAGGAGGGCATATCTACAAAGAGGTCCTTGCCGGCCTCATATGAAGCAATATCCTCTCAGAAAAGTTGGAGGAGCATTACGACGATTTAATTCAGATTGGTATAAAAATTATAGTTGGATGGAATATAGTGTCGACGCAGATGCTGTGTTTTGCTTGTGGTGTTACTTATTCAAGAATGAAACCGGAAATGCTGCAGGTGGTGATTCATTTGTTAATGGAGGATTTTATAGTTGGCACAAAATAGATAGATATGATAAACATGTCGGTCTAGTCAGAAGTGCTCATAATCAAGCTCGGATTAAGTGTGAGGATTTAATGAATGAAAAATGTTCAATCCAAACCGCTTGTTACAAGCAATCTGATCAAGCAAAACGTGAGTATAAAACTCGTTTAACCGCCTCAATTGATGTATTGAGGTTTCTTCTTCATCAAGGTTTGGCTTTTCGTGGTCATGATGAAAGTGAAACATCAAACAATAAAGGGAATTTTCTTGAACTTTTGTCATGGTATGCTGAACGAAGTGATGATGTTGATAGTGTTGTTTTGAAGAATGCTCCAGGAAATAATCAATTGATAGCTCCTACAATACAACAAGACATCATCAATGCTTGTGCAAAGGAAACAACAAAAGTCATTATTGATGATCTAGGTGATGAATATTTTTCTATATTAGTTGATGAGTCAAGTGATATATCTCAGAAGGAGCAATTGGCTATATGTTTGCGTTTTGTTGATAGATGTGGAAGGGTAACTGAGCGGTTCCTTGGACTTGTGCATGTCTCTGATACTACTGCTATGTCGCTTAAAACTTCGATCTTTTCATTACTACTGGAGCATTCTTTGAGTCCATCTAGAATTCGAGGCCAAGGCTATGATGGAGCTAGTAACATGAAAGGTGAAATCAATGGTCTTAAAACTTTGATCATGAAGGAAACTCCATCTGCTTATTATGTTCATTGTTTTGCCCATCAACTTCAACTGACACTTGTAGTTGTTTGTTCAAAGAATGATGATTGTGTTTGGCTTTTTGAACAACTTACAAACTTGTTGAATGTAATTGGAGTTTCTTGTAAGCGGAAGGAAATGCTTCGAGTAGAGCAAGCAGAACAAGTTGCAGAAGCATTATGTTTTGGTGAAATTGAAAGTGGAAGTGGTTTAAATCAGGAAATTAGTTTGAGGAGGCCAGGTGATACTCGTTGGGGATCCCACTATAAGACACTTTTGAGCATCCATTCTATGTTTTCATCGATATGTAGTGTGCTTCACACACTTGGAGAAATTTGCTCTCATTCAAGTGATAGAATAAAAGCTCAATCTATTGCATATAACTTAGAGTCATTTCACTTTATTTTTGTGGCTCAACTGATGATGTCTATTTTTGGTCTCACACATGAACTAAATCTATCTTTACAACGTAAAGATCAAGATATAGTTAATGCTATGTCACTTGTTATATCAACTAAGAAGAGATTGCAGATAATGAGAGATGAGGGATGGGAATCTCTTATGGATAAAGTGTGTGATTTTTGTGTTAAGAATCACATCGAAGTTCCTAATATGGATGATGCATATGCTCCATGGGGGAGAACAAAGAGGGGAATTCAACAAGTCACAAATTTGCACCATTTTCGAGTTGAAGTATTTTTAAAGGTGATTGATATACAACTTCAAGAGCTAAACAATCGTTTTGATGAGGTCAACTCAGAGTTACTTATTGGTATGTCTTGCTTGAGTCCTAAAGAATCATTTGCTAATTTTGACAAGGGAAAGTTAGTGAAACTTGCGAAATTTTATCCTAACGAGTTTTCACCTACTGATTTGTTGGCTCTTGAGTTTCAACTTGAAAACTTTATTTATGATATGCAAAGTGATGAGAGATTTTCTGCACTCAATGAGCTTAGTGAATTGTCCGTGAAGCTTGTTGAGACAAAAAAACACATAGTGTTTTCTCAAGTTTATTTGCTTTTGAAGTTAGCTTTGACTCTTCCCGTGGCGACGGCAAGTGTGGAAAGGGCTTTTTCAGCAATGAGTTTTGTGAAAAATAGAGTGCGCAATAGTATGAGCGATCAACTCTTGAATGATTGTCTAGTAACTTTTATAGAGGCTGAAATATATTCAAATGTTACTAATGATGCTATCATTAGTCATTTTCAAAATATGAGAAGCCGTAGAGGACAATTGTGAGATGTAGTAGGTGGCTTCTCTTTTGTTTTGTTGATCTATGTATTTTGGTTGTCTCATGTTAATGGTACTTTTATACAATTATATCCAAATTGTAATTGAACATCATAATTTAGATTTTAAATTTTTTTATGTCCCTCATTTTCAAAATCCTGCATACGCCCCTGCCTGCAAGAATGCAATAGCACTTTAATATCAAGAATGAAATTCTTTTAAAAAGAGAAACATATAAGGAAAGGAATTGTATGCAATAGCAGTATAGCACAAAAAGCACTTACTAAGTTACTATGCACGACTGCACGAGACAAGCACGACACTCCACCACTTAGATCACGGAAGAATAATTTCTATAGATTTCTTCTCCGCCTAACAAACCAAAAGTACAAAAATACATTATATTAGCTAAGTAACTATAACACATACCGTGATAAGAAAATTAAAGAGAAAAACATTACTAACCTTGGTCTTCTTCTTCACTCCATGAAGATGGCAGCACCAATCACCACCACACAACAACACTTGCACTGTTTCCGGAGACAACGAGGAACGATAATGATCAATGACCCTAGTGCCGGCACTAAAAGTGGCTTCTGAAGCCACAGTAGTGATCGGAATGGCAAGGATGTCACGGGCCATTCTAGATAAAATGCGATATTTTCCACTCTCCCCCTTCCACCAATTTAAAGTATCAAAAGAAAGTGGATCTCCTTCATGAATATGGCAGCCATCTTCAAGATATCTATCAAGATCTGATCTTTGAGTTGGACATGTCTCTACTGATTTAACATATCTTGTATACTCATCCCAACCCGTTGTTTTAGAAGTTTGACCAATTGAATTACCAATATCAGAACAAAATGATGAAGTTTCATTTCCTTCTTGCTCACTATAATACTGCACCTCATATTCTCCATAAAGTTCAAATAAAGCCTCTCGAACCTTTGTTATGTTTTCACGGGCAGCTTGTTCAGAATACATCTGAGTGAAGGAAAAATGAATAATTCTCATCTTGCCCCTTGGATCCAAAACCGAAGCTATCGCCATCAACAAGTTACACTCACCCCAATATTTCTCAAACTTTTCCTTCATCCTTCTTTTCATTACACGAATAAAATCATCTTCTTCTTGTGACTTCTTATCCAACAATACCTTCACTTGGCGCACTTCATTAAGAAATAAGTTAGAAGTTGGATAATCACTGCCAGAAATGATGTTAGTTACCTTAGTAAAGACTTCCAGAACTGCAGCTACTTTCTCAACTTTCTCCTAATCTTCTTCAGTTGGACAAGAATCATAGTTAGGCTCACGATCTCTAAATCTCAGAAATGCTTCCTTGAACTTAATTGCAGTAGCCAACATCTCGTATGTTGAGTTCCAACGTGTTTTGCATTCCAAAATGAGTCTCCTATTAGGTAATTGGAGTTGGTGCACAATCTCTGAGAAAGTTTGAAGCCTAGCCTCACTTTGATTAACATAACTAACACTATCGTGAATGTCCTCAATTATGTGCTTGATCTCTGAAAGGTCATCTTGAACCATGAGATTCAATATATGTGCGCAACACCGAACATGAAATAATTTTCCTCCACATAATAACTTTGTACTTCTAGAAAAAGTGTCCTTCAAAATTCGGATCGCAGAATCATTGTTTGATGCATTATCCACTGAAAGTGTGTAGACTTTGTTCTCAATTCCCCATTCCTTCAAGCACTTGTAAATGGTATCTGCAATTTCTACCCCACGATGAGGCGGAGGTATGTGAACAAAATTGAGGACACGCTTATGCAATCTCCAATTTGCATCCACAAAGTGTCCGGTGAGAACCATATTTCCGATCTTCTGGTTAGTTGATCTCCACAAATCTGTTGTCAAGCTAATCTTGTTGACATCCTTCAATTGTTCCTTCAACTTTTTCTTTTCGGCCTCGTACACTTGCACACAATCTTTTTTTATGGTCGTGCGTGACACCTTCTCCCACTCAATCTTTCTCCGCTTTTGCATCATATTAAAGCCTTCCTCCTCAACGATAGAAAATGGGTGCTCATGCATTAGTATCCAATGAGCAATTCCCTCCCTCATCTTCTTCATATCAAATCTACCATCTGTAAGTGCAGAGCCCATAGCAATTGTGTCAATGGATGAATTTGATGTGGGAAAATTTATCATTTGTTGTTGCATATTATGTCTCTTCCGATGCATACATTTTTTCAAATATCGTTGGAAATGAGTTGTACTCCCACTCACACTTACAGTAAGAATATCTTTACAATGAACACATTGAGCTTTCTTTTTACCATCAATCATTTCTTCCTTAAACTCGAGCCAAACAAAAGATGTCTTCGCTCTTTTCTTTTTCTCAAAATGATCAACATCATTATTAACATCACTATCTTCGACTTCAACAGGTGTTTCAGTTGGGTTAGGGTTCACATCATCATGTGACTCATCCATTGTATTAGACATATTTACCTCTATTGGTTGCTCTTCATGTGGCACAGAGGAAACTTCTGGTGTACTAGAC
The DNA here is from genome assembly GCA_034359265.1 of Canna indica. Taxonomy (NCBI): domain Eukaryota; kingdom Viridiplantae; phylum Streptophyta; class Magnoliopsida; order Zingiberales; family Cannaceae; genus Canna; species Canna indica. The sequence continues at coordinate 4,546,331 of CP136891.1, forward strand.
ATATCTAAAAAAAGTAATAGTGTAGGCAACAATTTAAGCAATTAATTAAAAATATTTGGAGCTTTGCATATCAGTAGCATATATATGAGTCCAACTAATGATCAATATAAATCCAGAAGGATCAGAACTAACACTTCCAACCTAGGTGTACTTCATCAGGAAAGTAATCTATCAACATTCAACACCAAGTTGATAAGAATATGCAAGATACAACATTCATTTGTTAAGTAACTAGAAATGAGAATAGCAAATAAAGTACATTTGATAACCTAAGTAAACATTTGATTGCAATTAACTAAGTACTAGAAATGAGAATAGCTGAGATTCTGTATTATTTTGATAAAGTAGCATTTGATAACCACGTAATTGATTCAATATCACAATATTTTCATGATTCTCATGCAGTTAAGAAAATGAATCAAATATAGCATGATTAGATCAATGAAACATCCAATTACCAATATTTCTTGTCAAAACCATACCAGCATTGTATTTGATACTATAAATCTAGGAGGATAATTTTTAATCTAATACACTTACATGAAAAGAAGGTTGATGAATCTCATACACTTACATGAAAAGAAGGTTGATTACCCTAGCTTCTAAGTCGCTGTGGGAAGACGGTGAGTCGGGAGTCGCCGCCGATCGAATGGGGAGCGACCGAGCGAGGAGTTGGGAGTCGCCGTCGAGTCGGGAGGGGAAGAAGGTGTGGGAGTTTAGTCGCCGCCGATCGAATGGGGAGCGAGGAGTTGGGAGTCGCCGCCGATTCGGGAGGAGAAGAAGGTGTGGGAGTTCAGTCGCCGCCGATCGAATGGGGAGCGAGGAGTCGGGAGTCGCCGCCGATCGAATGGGGAGCGAGGAGTCGGGAGTCACCATCGATCGAATGGGGAGCGAAGAGTCGGGAGTCGCCACTGATCGAATGAGGAGCGAGGAGTCGGGAGTCGCCGTCGATTCGGGAGGGGAAGAAGGTGTGGGAGTTTAGTCGCCGCCGATCAAATGGGGAGCGAGGATGCCGAGGAGTCGGGAGTCGTGAATTAGGGATTAGGCGGGCGTCGAGCACTTGAGCAGAGAGCTAGGGTTTTGATTTGAATAGTATAATATCGAGTTGTTTTTAGAGGCAATAGAGGGTAATCGGTAATGGTAAAGTACCAGACCTGATTTATAATATATATATATATATATAGCCGGCTCGATTAGGCTCGCGAGCCGCTCGAGCCGAGTATATATTAGCTCGAACTCGGCTCGCTCTCATGTCAGGCTCGGCTCGGCTCGGCTCGAGCTCGATAAGTTCGAATCGAGTTCGAGTCGGTACCAAATCGATCACGAGTAGCTCGCGAGCGGCTTGGCTCACTTACACCCCTACTCACGCCTAGGATTGGACATCTGGAGCGTGGAGTTTTGCAGGACTGGATATCTGCAGGTGGCACAATATCAACCACAACTTGGCTCTGATACCATGTTAAGAAATTAGTAGGCCTAACTCACCCCAAAAGCTAGCTCATGAGGAGAGGATTGCCCAAACTATTTAAAGGCTACCTTGTCCATATTTTTAACCAATGTGAGACTTTAACATTAACTAATTTGTACGCATACTATTGATCGATCTTCTCAACTAAATCTTGTACGTGATTGCATGCATGCAGTGTTTGTGAATGGATATGCGTTGAAGAACCCCAACGATGTCACATCGGATGACTTCTTCTCCGGCTTTGAAACGCCTGGGAGCACAGACAACTATCTCGGCTCGAACATCACCTTAGTCAACGTGCAGGGAATTCCAGGCCTGAACATGCTCGGCGTCGCCATGTCTCGCATCGACTTCGCGCCCCGCGGTCTCAACCCTCCCCACTCGCATCCGCGCTCGTCGGAGATACTGCACGTGGTGGAGGGCACGCTCTATGTTGCGTTCAGCAATCGAACAAAAAGGGATCGCCAGGTCGCCGAGAGACAAAGAAATGAAATAATAGAGGGAAAACAAATTGTATTTTATTCGACTTGATTCAAAATACAATAGCGGAAGCTTTTTATACCAGTACAGTTTAACAACCAGTAAAAAGACCTTGATGACCTCAAGTATTCTACTTATTACATGAACACTATTATGTATTTAATCAAGACAATTATTACAAGTATTAAAGCATAACAGAACAGATAACTACATTTAATCAAAGCTGCTTCAATTACTATCTCCAATACTCCCCCTCAAGTTGGTATTGGAGTATGGATTCTCCAATCCCAACTTGGAAGTGAGTAGTTGATGTTGAGCTTTAGGCAATGATTTAGTCAAGATATCAGCTTGTTGATTACTGCTGGAAATGTAGAGTGGCTGAACTATTCCCATTTGATACTTCTCCCTTACAAAGTAACAATCCACTTCCAAGTGTTTGGTTCTTTCATGGAAGACAGGATTGGCTGTTATGTGCAGTGAACTTTGGTTGTCGCAATAAATTGGAGTTGATTCTTTACAAACTTCACTGATTTCACCTATCAGTTTTCTCACCCAGATTACCTCAGCTGCTGTGCTTGAGAGAGCTCTCAACTCACTTTCAGCACTTGATTTGCTGACAGTGGGTTGCTTCTTACATTTCCAGGTTACCAGGGCTGATCCATATTTTACCAGATATCCTGAAATTGACCTCCTGGACATGCTGCAACTTCCCCAATCAGCATCACTGTAAGCTGTTATCTGAGTTGAATTTTCTGCTGCATAAAACAAGCCTAAACCAGGTTCCTTCTTGAGGTACTTCAGTATTCTGATCACTGCCTGGTAGTGAGACATTTTGGGTTTCTGGGTAAACTGGCTCAGTGTATGGACACTGTATGTTATATCTGGCCTGGTTATTGTTATGTACAGGAGCTTGCCAATCAGCCTCTTGTAATCACTGGCATCTTCAAAACCAGGGTCTGATTCTGAGAATACATCATCATACTTAACATTGGTTTGCATTGGTGTGCTCTTTGGCTTGCACTCCTTCATTTTCATCTCACCAAGTAAGTCTATGATGTATTTTCTCTGACAAATATGAATCCCTTCAATTGTTCTTTGAATTTCTAACCCGAGAAAATATTTCATCTTACCTATGTCTTTGATTTTGAATTGGCTGTTCAGAAACCTTTTTAGGCATGTAATTTCACTGTCATCTGTTCCTGTCACTATTATATCGTCCACATACACTAGTACAATTGTTATTTTTCCACTCCTTCTTTTGACAAACAAGCATGAGTCGGATGAACTCTGCTCATAGCCTTGTGACAGGATGCTATTGGACAGTTTTGAGTACCATTGTCGGCCTGCTTGTTTCAATCCATAGATGGATTTTAACAATTTGCAAACCTTGTTGTCATGAGGATTACCATACCCTGCTGGCTTGTGCATGTAAACTTCTTCTTCAAGCTCACCATGCAAGTATGCATTGTTTACATCAAGTTGATGTAAAGGCCAGTTTGAACTTGCTGCCACAGCTAACAACACTCTAACAGTTGCTAATTTTGACACAGGAGCAAAGGTCTTCTGGTAGTCAATTCCCCCTATTTGTGTGAAACCTTTAGCAACTAATCTGGACTTATGTTTTTCTACACTTCCATCAGGTTTAAACTTGGTGCGAAACACCCATTTGCAACCAAATGCCTTCTTTCCTTGAGGCAGGTCACATAGTCTCCATGTGTGATTGTCAACTAATGCTTTAAGTTCATTTTGCATGGATTCAACCCACACTGGATCTAAGACAGCAGCTTCATAGGAATAAGGATCTTGATGAGGTTCAATAGTTGTGATGAAGGCTTTGTGGCTGCTTGGTATTTTGGACAGGTTACAATAGTTTTCTAGGGGATAAGGAGTGGTTTTATTGAGGCACCTGGGAGTGTATGTTTCAGAAATTAAGTTGCACTTATAGTCTTGGAGCTTCAAAGGCTTCTTGGTTACTCTTTGACTCTTTCTTATTTTTGGAGGAGTGTTTGCTTTGGTGAGGGAACCACTCTCAACTAATGTAGGCTGAATTTTTTTTGGTGAATGTCTAGTTTTAGACTCCAAAGTCTCAGTGGTGGATGGCATCTCTACATAAAGCTCATCTTCCTCTCCTAGAATGATGTCTTCATCTAACTGTGTTTCCACTTCACATTGTTCCTTGACTTTGGTGGATCTCATGTCTAAGTCAAAAAGTTCATTTGGCACATGGCATTGTTGATCAAGTTGTTGTTTTGGCAATGGAAATATGGTGTGGTTTATGTCTTGTTGGTGGAATAGAAAGATGTGTTCAACAAATGAGATATTTCGAGATACAATGACGGAGTGAGTTGTTAGATCACACACCTTATAACCTTTCTTTCCATACGGATAGCCTAGAAAAACACACTCATTTGCTTTGGGATCAAATTTGGTCCTTCCTTGTCTAAGGGTATTGACATAGCAAAGGCATCCAAAAGCTTTTAAGTGGTTTAGGTTCGGCTTTGCATGGTAGAGAAGCTCATATGGGCTGCAATTGTTGGTTATAGGACTAGGTAGCCTATTTATCAAGTATGTAGCTGTCAAAAGGCATTCTCCCCAAAATCTCAAAGGTAGTTTTGATTGAAATTTCAATCCTCTTGCAACTTCTAGCAAGTGTCTATGTTTTCTCTCAACTATGGAATTTTGTTGAGGAGTTTCTACACACGAACTTTGGTGCATGATACCTAAGTCAGAAAAGAAGGTTTTTAAGGTGGTATTAAAAAACTCACTCCCATTGTCGGTTCTTAGGATTTTTATGGTTTTGGAGAATTGGTTTTGAACCATTTTGATGAAGCTAATGAGTAATGTGGGAACTTGGCTTTTGGAAGAGAATAAGTATGTCCAACATGACCTAGAATAATCATCCACCAAAGTCAAGAAATAACGGCACCCATCATATGTAGGAACCTTGTGAGGCCCCCAGACATCACAATGTAACATGTCAAAGGAATTGCTACTTTTATTCAAACTTTTGGAGAAAGGTAAGATACATTATTTTGCTCTCGGGCATACATTGCAAAAAAAATCTGAAACTTTATTCAGCTCAGGGATATCTTGAGCTAACATTTTCATTCTAGTGATGGACATATGTCCTAACCTAAGATGCCATAAGGCTGACTTGTCTAGACTAATATTCATAACTTGTGAAGTGTACTCTCTCTTGTAGTTGAAAGGTGAAGCTCCAGTTAATAGGTACATCCCATTTTCCTCCTTACCACTCCCAAGTATTTTCCTCGAAGCTAGGTCCTGAATCACAAAATTTGATGGATTAAAGGTGATTGAGCAATCTAGTTCTTTGGTTAACTTGCTCACAGATATCAAATTGAATTTGAAGGAGGCTACAGATAAGGTATTGTCAAGTTTGATGTTTTTATTCACATATGCTGTGCCTAAATGAGAAATAGCAGTGGAAGAACCATTAGGAAGAGAAACTTGGTCTAAATGATTGGGTTTTTTAGTGTTTTCAAGCATAACATGGCTGGAAGAAATGTGGTCTGTAGCTCCACTGTCCAAGATCCAATGCTTATGAACTGAACATGCATTTGAACAAAATGACATACCTGCCATGTTGACCTGATGCTGCCCTGCACATTTGGTGTTCAGCAGACTCATCAATGCACTTATTTGCTCTTCAGTTAGATTGAGTGATGCAACTGGTTTTGGTTGAACAACCTTTTCATCTCCACAGTCTTCTTTCTCAATCATTTTGGTAGCCTGCACACTGTTAGCTTGCCTTTCATTTGGGCTTGACTCATTCAACCTTTGTTTTCCCTTGTACAACTTGTGTCCAAGGGGATATCCATGCAATCTATAACATATGTCTTGAGTATGCCTTGGTTTCTGACAGTAATCACAGAACTTCTTGCTGTAAGGTGTCATTTTATTTTTGTGGAATCTGTTTGAGCTACCTGAATTTTGATACACACTGTTGAGGGCCACACTGTCTACTCCTCCTTCTCCAATACCAACTTGTCTTTGAGTTTCTTCTTGTTCCCGCATGGAATAAACTTGATTTAAGTCTGGTAATGGTCTCATGAGTAGCATCTGCCCACGTATGCTCACATACGTTTCATTCAGCCCCATCATGAACTGAGTCAGTCTATTTCTTTCTCTGTTCAAGCGTCCCGCTTCACAGTTGCAATTCATTCCCATCTCCAAAGCATCCAGTTCGTCCCATAAACATTTCATCTTGGTGAAATAATCTGCAATCGACTGATTCCCCTGCTTGGTAGAATTTATCATCATCTTGATTTCAAAACTTCTGGGTTCACTGCTCCTCCCGAACCTCCCCTCTAAATCCTTCCACTTCTTCGATGCTGATTCTGCATACATGATGCTGGTGCTTAACTTCGGAGCTACTGAGTTGATCAGCCACAAACGGACCATGTCATCACAACGCTTCTATAGCCGATATTTAGGGTTTGATTCTTCAGGGATTAACAGATTACCATTGACGAAATCAAGCTTGTTCTTAGCAGATAGGGCAATCATCATCGATTGCTTCCAAGGTAGGTAATTATCATGACCATTGAGTTGAACCGAGACAAGATTCATACCGGGGTTGTCATTTCCTTGTAGGATGTAGGGACTATCGTCGACCTCAGCTACTTCAGATCACGAGCTCCCTTCTTGACTGTTCTGCGATTCCGCCGTTGTGGATCGCGCCCTGCGATTTCTAGCCATGAATCACAGTTGCAGACACTGATCTGATCTTCGATCTCTTCTTGACCTTCAGCTCCGATCGATCTCGAGCCCCCGCTCTGATACCATGTTGCGTTCAGCAATCGAACAAAAGGGGATCGCCAGGTCACCGAGAGACAAAGAAATGAAATAATAGAGGGAAAACAAATTGTATTTTATTCAACTTGATTCAAAATACAATAGCAGAAGCTTTTTATACCAGTACAATTTAACAACCAGTAAAAAGACCTTGATGACCTCAAGTATTCTACTTATTACGTGAACACTATTATGTATTTAATCAAGACAATTATTACAAGTATTAAAGCATAACAGAACAGATAACTACATTTAATCAAAACTGCTTCAATTACTATCTCCAATACTCTACTCCGGCTTCATTTCGTCCAACAGCAGGAATGGTAACCTTCTCTTTGCCAAGAAGCTGCAAAAGGGGGACGTGTTTGTGTTCCCTCAGGGCCTCATTCACTTCCTGTTCAATTATGGGGAGAGCAGCGCGGTGGCAAAGGCTTCTTTTAACAGCCAGAATCCTGGTCTTGTCACCACCGCTAATGCCTTGTTTGGTTCAAACCCTGCCATCGATGCTGAAGTCCTTGCCAAGGCTTTCCAGCTCGACAAGGAGACCGTGGATTGGCTTCAGAGTAAGAACTGGGTGGACAACTCCGGTGAAGATTACATTGGTGCACTGCATCAGACTATGTAACAAATATATATCTCATCATATATATATGATGGCACTTAATTAGATATATAATATTCGGTGAGCTTCCCTGAGTTGCCTCCGATCCAGGTCAAGATATATAGATATATAGATATATATACTACACGAAGGGTTATATATATCTGTGTTTGGGTTTATCATTCTAAAGAAATATATGGTACGTACGTAACGAATTGAGATGCGTGCTTTTAGATAATATTTTGATACTGTTTCCGATTTTGAGAAGTACAGAATAATAAGAACTATATATGTACATGAAGCTTCTTATTCTCATTCCATTAAAATAGAAGAGAATAATTAACTTCTATTATGCAATATGTAATTAGATTATCGGATTCGTAAAAGAATTTAATTAGTTCAATATATATATCAATTAAACAATACCAAAGTGAATTCACTATATATATCTTGCCAAAGGAGCACTCATATTAAAGTGAAAACACTTTGGAAACCGAAATAATATATCAAACCGAACTCTAATTGAAACTAAATAAAATTGATCCGACTATTTTTATGATTTTATAAGGAGAATTAATATTTATATTCAATTATATTGAATAGCACCGGTTGACTAATAATAGAGGGTCTAGCCAAATAGATATATAAGGCCCGCCGTTTATTGATTTGTGGTAAAAAATTGTTTGAATTTTAAAATATATATATTAACTTTAAATTATATATAAAATTATTTTTCTATATCAATATAAAATCATTGAGTTCTATAGTCCATTTACTTTTCAGGATAGAATAAAATATGATAAGATAACAAATAAGAGAAAAAATTTCAAAGTATTTTTTTATCCGATTTACATAGGATATTATAATACCAATTTGATATTTTTCTAATTCTAATTTATTTTAAATTAAACACCAAACAAATAAGGAATTAAAAATTTTTATCCATGAAGCAAACATGTTCCCATGTCGATTGAATTCAATTGGAAAATCAAATATATCTGAGCTTTAAGGGCGCGAAGATCTCAGGCATGTCAGATTAAAGTAATATTAAGTCATGGGGTTAGGACAAAATTATTTGGCATTTCATTAATGTTTTCATCACATGAGATGTTGCATTAAGAGTTTAAAACAAATGTTGTAACATGGAAGGCAGTATAAGCAACAATGAGTGATCATTAGCTTTAAATGGAAGAAAATAGTCAACAATAAGAAAGAGATTGTCGCTACTAAAAATGTGTAATTGTTACGAGCTATATATGACGCCCAACGTAACAGCCACTAATTAAGAGCAAAGTCATAGTAACAGTCGTCAAAGTCGTTGCTAATTTGATACATTCGGCGATGGCTACAACAGCCATCACATATTACTTAACTATTTGCAATGGTACAACGACGGCAACTCCCAGCCATCCCTGATAAGTAGAGGGCGCGGACGCGACACCAAATGTATCACTTACCAGCGACGACGTTGTCAATATCGTCTCAATTGTCCTAGATGAATATTCTTTTTATTTCGCGCTCGCACCCACACCCTCCCCATTCGTCTTCTTCCCCATGCTCATTATCGCCACCGATTCCTTTCCCCTACGGCTTAATTCCTCTACTCATTGCCAATGTACACTACGACTTCCCCTCTCGCCTTACAATGGTCGACCAAAACTAGGGATGACAATTCAAATCGGTTAACCGTGATTAACCGGTTAATCGAATTGTAAAATTCAGTTTTGGATAGTGGATTTGCGGTTCAATTTCGATTTCGGATAGTAAAAATAAAAAATCATTTAAAATCGGCTCAGTTTCGGTTATCGAGTCGTGGTTAATCGGTAACCGATCGAAATCGTTTATATATTCGGTTTCGATTACCGATTTTTTGCGGTTAATCGATATCAGAAACCGATTTTGTTAGTAATCTTTGAACCGGTTATCCGTTTGCTACCGTTTTTTTGCGGTTAATTGGTATCCAAAACCGTTTTATTATTAATCTTTGAATCGATTATTTGTTTACTACCGATTAACCATTAGTAAACGGATAACCAGTTCTATTCAAACTGAAAAATTCGGTTTCGATTTCGAATATAGATTTTTGAAACCGGCCGATTTTGATTAGCGAGTTTGGAAATCGATTTCGGTTTCGGTTAACCCCCAAAAGTGCGGTTAACCGAACCATTGCCATCCCTAGCCAAAACCTAGAATTTTGGTGGGATTGGATCATTTTTTAATTAAATAACTATTTTTTATTTAATTAGGGTTTAATTAATGGTTGATTAATTGTTGTTTAATGTTCAATTAATATGTTTAATTATTGTTTAATTAGTTTAAATAGTTGCAGTTAATTAGTTTAATTAATATATTAATAGATTAGTTTAATTTAGGTTTAATTAGGGTTTAAATTAGATTTGATTATATTATATATATTATATGTGAAATTAAAAAAGTAATTATAACTAAAATTATAAAAAAAAACTAAAAAAGTAAGATATATATATTACTGAAATTTATATATTAAAATTGAAATTAATAATAATATAAATTGTATATCTACTATATAGTAATTTTGAAAGTGAGGAGAAAGCCTTCTCCATTTTTTTTCCTTCTCCATTTTTTTTTTGGAAAAAGAGGGCATCAACCTCTTTCTTTTTCTTTTTAAAGAATGGACAGCGTTGCGCTGCCTTTTCTCTTTTTCTTCTTCTTTTATATATTTTGATTATTATTTTAATTTTTGTTTTTACATTTTTTGTTTTTAATTATTCAGATTTTACTTTTTAATTTTCTATTCTTATTTTTGTTATTTTTTGTTATTTAGTATTTTGTTTTTTTTTCTTTTTATATAATATATTTTTTCTGTTTTTTCTTGGATTTTTGGTTTTTTAAAATATTTTGATTTTCTTTATATATTTTGATTTTTATTCTATTTTATATTTAAATATTTGAATTTCAAATTTTACTTTATTTTTTATTTTGATAGTATTGAATTATATTATTTTAAATAAATATATAATAATATTATTATATTTATTATTATATTTTATAAATTTTGTTAAAGTTTTTTTTTGAATTTTTAATGAAGTTCATAGATGCATTTTAGAGAAAATTCAATACTTCATATTATATTGATATCTTGTGATCATATTATTAATCAAATATTTATCTATTCCTTAATTTTATTTAATTTTGATTTTTTTTAGATTGGCGTATCCACTACCAAAAATAAAATAAAATTTCGACACATTTAAAAGAAAAATATAAGTGTCCGAATTCTAATTCTAATTCATCTAAATGAGTCTAAATCATAGTAAATTTATAGAGAAAGAACACAGATACTGACACCTATTATAGGGGTCGGTATCCACGTACCAACCCAAATATATATTAACACCTATTATCAAATATATGTGCACACCTATAATAGGTGTCAAATACTGACATCTATAATAGATGACAAAATTATAATTCCAATCTTTAAATATTATAATCTAAACTTGTAATATTATTATAACATATAAGAGTATAATAAAATATTATGATATCATAGTATTATTGAAAATATATAAAATTATAATAAAACAATATAAGATTATTATTAGTATTTTATAATTCTACAAACTTAATGAAAATCAAATATTATTGTTTTAAGTTTAAGTATTTATAATTGTTAAGAGTTGTAGGAAAAAAATTCTAAGTGATGTGGGACTAAAAAAATTATATTTATAGTAATTAAGAATAATTACAAAAAAAATAATTTAACGTGGGACTAAAATAATAATTTCATTTGTAAACCAACGCCGAAGTTTTATTTGTTTTTTAGTTTAAAAAATCAGCACCACTCGGCACTAGTTTCTTAAATACTATTACTAGGTGGTATGAGTTCTTAAATACAAATATCATTCTTGGCGCTGGTTTATATAACTCGGCGTTAGAAATTTTCATGTGCTAGGTCTTTGAAATCAGCGCTACTTTTTGTGTTGATTTCTTTATTTTATTTTATTTTATAGTTTTTTTGGGAATCGTCACCCCGTATCAATATTCAATAGTGAAGGTAATTACAATTATTTTTGTAGTGATCGTATTTTTTCTTAGAAATTCAAACTCTTAAATAGACTAACTATACATACTTATATATTTTTTCATTTCATTTTTTTTTCTTATATGTTCTATATTTCACATTATTTATTATTACTATTATTTTATAGTTTATTTAGTTTATATCTTATTCACTATATACAAAGAAATTTTTTTTTTCCATTCACTCGATTTCATTGTCATTTTTTTTTAGTTTAAGCCTTCACATTTTTGGAAGAAAATTAAAAAAATTCAAGTCAAAGCAATTATAAATACCTAATAAATATGAAAAAATAATGATTTTTACAGTAAGATAAATGATAGAATAATCAAGTGATATTTACACAATTGAACATTTTTAGCAAATATAATACAAACTTTGATTAATGCTATTTTTAAATGTTTAGAAACTTAGTTTTACTACCCTTATTTTCATTTAAGTATTAAAATTTTCAGTAAAATATGTTATTTGATTTGTTATTTCATATTTTTCAAATTTTATCAACTAATAAAATATCAATAATAATCTTAAATATTATATTAATATAATAAAATATAAATATTTATTTATTTATATAATAAAATATAATATGTTATTTATTTTATAAATTAATAATATAAATACAATTAATATATTTTATTACAAAAAATAAAAAAATAAAAAAATGTATATGAATACTGTCACGTACATACACTAGGCACATATATTCAAATATCGGTTGAATATCGGCGCGTATAAATTACGGTCGTCGGCTTTGTAATTTTTTCATCATTCATTATTGACCCTTAAATCAATCCTTTTTGGTGCATCTGAATTCATATTTAGTCCACAAAAAAAGAGTTGGTTTCTCAATTAGTATGGGTCGGTATTCCATTAGTTTGTTGTAGTGTTCGTGATGGACGCATCCATCACAAAAATATGTGATGGTAAAGTTTCTGTCATAAAATATGTCACATATATCTATGATGAGTAATAGAATTTTCGTCACAATTTGTAGTTGTGTCTGATTAGTGATGGACAAAATAATAACACGAAATAACTTTGTGACGAATTAGTGATGAACTAGTTTGTGATAATTCTGTGACATCACTGATTCAAATTCGTCACAAAATCTATCAGATATTTAATTGAAAATTTGTCAATTATAATATTATAATAATATAATAATATAATATTATTTATACTTTTATAACGTTTCAAGAAATTTATAAAATTGTTATACCCGTAAATTTTTTTATAATTTAATTTAAGTATTTTCAGCGGGACGATGTGGATGCGCATCGGAGTGGGTCGGAGGAAGTGCCAGATAATATGATTTAAGGTGAGGCCTTTGCGCGTGTTTAGTATTTTATTTTATTTTATGTTCTGGATTATTAGTTGAGTCAAGTCCGACGACTCGATCGGAACCCAATTCGGACGAGTGTGGGTCGAGTTAGGTAGAAACCGAGGTTGGGTTAAGTGATGGCTAGAATCGTAAAAAGAAAAGAAAAAAATGGTTTATTGGATGGTGTGGTTGCTACAGGCGCACACATCCAAGAAAAAAAAAAAGCAGCGACGCTTGAAGAGGGGCGACAGACAAGGGGGTTTGCCGCCGGTTGTGTTGCCGACGCCGGTGGTCATCGGCTCAAGGACCTTGGAGAGCATCTTCCGTCTCGTTTTTCCTTACCGGTGAGTGGCTAAAATCTTGCTAAAACTCATGATTACTTCCTCCCTCTTGCTGCCCCATACCTTGAAGAATTTGGAGATTTCTTGACAATTTTTGATCCATTTCAATTTCCCCTTCAATGGAATTTGATGATAGATTATTGTGTCAATTCTTGTATTAAATTTGAGTTTATTAAGCATTGGAAACTTGATTCTTTTCGGTGGTGATAGCCTGCTGCCAATTGAAATTGTTGTTAAGGAGATTGATTTCTTGGTCGCATGGATAGTACTCTTAGCAAGTGGATTTTAATCTTAGAAAAACTAGTATGTATGGATGTTTTAGCAAATGGAGAATCTGGAAATTTAATTTGAAGTGCCGTCTACTCCGCAAGAAATGTATTGTATGCTTTTTCTTTATTTTGTGGCTGCATATATAGTATAAGTAGATAGAAAAGGGAGTAAGAAAACAGTAAGGTATTGGTTTGGTTGAGTTGTAACAGTGGTTGATTGGGAATTGACTTTGGATGAAGGAAATAAAAAAGGGGGGAAAGAAGGGTGTGCGAGAGCCATAAAGGGGTGATCAAGCTTTATTCTTAATTTTATCTATGTTTTATTTGGTTAGCATTTAAGTTATACTTCAAGCTCTAGTGTACCTTTACAGTTTAGATATGCTTCAAGCTCTAATACCTTTACAGTTTACAAGCTCTAGTGTATAAAAATAATAATAATAATTTAACTATGCTTAAAGTTAAGTAGAGACTCAATGGATTAGAGTACGATGGGATTACTTGTGAACAGGGGGTTGTATCACGGATGTTATCTATAAATTTTAGACTTTCATGTACAAATCTTTACATTTAGATATTTCATTAGTTGAATATATTTAAACTACGTTTTTGTATGGAAATATGTATTTGAAATTATATGGTGTTGAAATACTGGTTTACATTAAGTGCTTATGGTGTTGGTGCATTTATTTTCTTATTGTACATGTTTGTGTGTATGGATGAGATGGGGGTTCAGTTGGACTAATCAGCGGAGGAGGTGTGGACTGGGAAGCTTGTTAGTGAGCCACACTGACGATCGATCCAGAGTGACACTAGTTGGAGGGTTTTCCCAACCAATTGGGGGTTACTGAGGCTAGAGGGCCTGCCTAGCTCAGGAACCATGGGCGGGAAGCTCACTGGGCATATCCTAGTGACCGACTCGTATTATTTGAAAATATGCTTGTGTGAATATGTGGTTTCTTTTTTGTAATGGGATATATATGGACTGCTTTGGATTTACATAAATAAAAGATTTATTTTTGAGTTGAGAAATTATTCATTGTACTGTAGAAATTATCTGTTATGTTGTCATTATGCTTTTTGTATAACTGTTAACTGTGGACCGTGGTAGGCTCAGGACCCGAGCCACTCGCTAAGTCCAATTTGGACTTACCATTTATTTTGTTGTCTTCCTGTAGCACCAGGTCAGAACCAGTAGGGTCATCATAGTACAAGATAGCGCCGCTGAGAGCAGCAGGTTTAGGGCAGATCTCACTACTAGAATTGTAATCATCAGCGAGGGCTGACACCGTGGCTGAACCGTCGGTGACGAATATCACGGACGGCGTTAACAGTGGCAAAGAACCGTCACTGATGTGCGCGTCTCAGATGTGTTGTGACGGCCGAGCTCGGCCGTCACACGTAATCATCAGCGACAGTCTCGTGGGTTATCACTGATTTAAAATCATTAGTGACGGCTCCGGGCGCTGTCACTAATACAACCATCAGCCATGGCTAGGCGCCGTCAGTGAAACTATTAGCAACTGTGATATTTGGTCTTGCCGAGGCAATCAATCATTTACGATAGGCTTTCAGCCACGGCTTAGTGACTGTTAACCGTAGTTAAATCGTGGCTAAAGATGTTATCCTGTAACTGAAAAAACTGAAAATTTTGTAAATTATGTATATAATGATATATCGACTACAACCTATTTTCAATCACATATTACAATCAAAAAACATCATACACATGCATTTGAAACCAAACATATAAGTTTTACATAAATATCATCAATCTCAGCCTTAAGCCGGAGCCAAACAATTATCAAAATATCATCTATATATCCAAGTATCAAAATATCATCTATATCAAGTATCAAAATATAAACAAAATACAATTAAACAAAATACACATGTTTATATTTTAAGTATATATAAACTATAAATAAAAATTATGTAAATCAAACAGACAATATATAAATACTTACCATTATATACGAGGCTCTGCTATCAACGTAGTCCCCCGCACCTCATCGATGACGGTGGGTGCGCTCAAACACCTCCATCATCGACGGGCGTTGGACGGTGCCATCCTCCGCCACTCGCGTCTTACATTAGAAAATAAATACACTAATATCATTATACACAATATAATTTAATTAAAAATAATTAAATTATACATACCATACGACACTAGTAGTGGCTCATCTCTTTCGACTCTATCCTTGATAAATTTATCCCGATTCCTTCGATACTGATGGTTAGACAGTAGGAACCGGCAATGACAATCAAAGAAGGAAATTTTTTTCAAGACTGAAGGATTTTAAGTGTTCCATGCAATACAGGCAAGAGAGTCGCCCATGCGTGCTCCAACCAGACAACATGTCATAGGTCGGGAAGTCATTGATTGTCCACAATATAGCAGCTCGTAAAGTGAAGTTTCGCTTCCGGTGACAATCATAAGTGACAACTCCCTCAGCCCACAATGTTTTGAGTTCATCAATTAGGGGATGGAGAAACACGTCAATTTCTTTGCGAGGACCCCTAGGACTCGAAATAATCATCGAAAGATAGATAAATTCATCTTTCATACACATTGAGGGTGGCAAATTATAAACTGTTAACAGCACTGGCCATACTAAATACAGAGTTGCTGAATTACCAAACGGATTAAAACCATCTGTGCACAATCCTAACATGATATTTCTAGTCTCCCCAGCAAATGAAGGATAACACATATCCAAATATTTCCATGCTTCACTATCGGATGGATGAGTCATTATTGTATCATCACGGCTTCTTGCATGCCAGCTCATATAGGGGGCAGTCTTTTTCGATATGAATAACCTTTGAAGTCTCGATGTCAGTGGAAAATACCGAAGCACCTTAAAGGGGATATTTTTTTATCGAACCAATTTCTTCTCCTTGTAATGAGGATGTTCACATACCAGGCATTGCTCTAACTGTGCATTTTCTTTATAATATAAAATGCAGTTATTTGGGCACACGTGTAACTGTTCGTACCCAAGCCCTAATTTCCTCATCAACTTTTTTGTCTTATAAAAGGTTCGCTCAAACTTGTTATTTGGAGGTAGCATACCATTGATAAAGCCTGCAATCCGATCAAACACAACCCCGCTGATATTACAATCGGACTTGATGTTCAGGAGTTGTGTCATTGCCGAAAATCTTGTATAATTAGGATAATTCTCATACAACGGTTCATCGACAGCTTTCAACATCTCGTAAAATTCTGCAGCCTCCTTATTCGACAATTCAATATGTATCGTAGGTTATTCTTCAGTGACTTCAACTATCATAGTATCTGGTGGCACTACCGTCTCAGTACGTAACTGACTCAATATTATCATTTAAATGGAATTGTCCTCCAAGACTATCCAAAATTATTATTCTATAAGGATTAAATAGATTGGAAGAAGAAATACCAGTAGAAGAAGATTCACCATGAGTTTGGACAACAGGATTGCTCGATGTCCCGACTTGACGTGACTCCCCGTGACAATTCGATACAAAATATCTTGGTGTGAATCCTTTTGTACACAGATGCAGTGTGACATTTTCTCGGTCCAAAAATCTTATGTTCGAATATTTTCGGCACAGACATCGGATTTTATCACCACTAAGGAATTTTTCATTCGAGTAGGCGAAATTTAAGAAGTAAGTTACGCCTACTCGAAATTCGTCTGTTATAGCTCCACGATGAATTCGTCAGTACATCCAACTTCGATCGCCCGACATGTTCTGTCAAAAAGTTTGCAATATCTT
This sequence comes from Canna indica, assembly GCA_034359265.1. Lineage (NCBI taxonomy): Eukaryota > Viridiplantae > Streptophyta > Magnoliopsida > Zingiberales > Cannaceae > Canna > Canna indica. Next base: position 4,563,451 of record CP136891.1, read on the forward strand.
TAGGTGGGATGGTCCTATTCCATTCAGGATTCATGTTATTCATATAGCACTTAGTATTTCTTTTAGTCATTAACTTCATTCTAAATTTCGGCAGCATCTCTATATAGTTCTCCGAATACGCATATCATCTAGGCTCGTATTGGAGAACAAGGGAGATACAAATCTAAGATTTTGCAAAATTAAAACTTGACTCGTAGATGCGTACGTGAAACGTATCAACTCGTCTTGATTCCGGTGCGAGTCCACCGTGGACGATTCCGGCGCGCGCGAGTCCATCCTTTATTGACGATTTCGGCGCGAGTCCAAAGTGGATGATTTCGGAGCGCGCGAGTCCAAAGTGGATGATTTCATAATTATAATTACACCCAACTAAAATTAATCCTAACATTTATTCTACCCTAATTAAATCTAATTAACAATAATTAAATCCAATTAAAAACTAATTAATCTAATTTTTTAAAAAATTAACACTAATTTACTAATTAAATCTAAAATTAACCCTAATTAATCTCTAATAACAGCAATTAACAGTAAATAAATCTAATTAATCACTAATAACAGTAATTAACACTAATTAATTAAATTATATATATATATATAAATAATATTGGTCGGCACCGGTCGAAACCCTAGGGTTTCGACTGGCGCCGGACTGGAGAGGGGAGGGAGATGAACTCACTTGGTGGTGGCGGAGAGGGGAGAGGGATCGGCGGCGAGGGTAAGGGAGCAGCCGGCGGCGGCACGCGTGGGTGACGGAGATCGAGGGGAAGAGGGGCGGTGGTTTGGGCGAGAGAGAGGGGGAGAGGGCCGGGGAGGCGACACGGTGAGGGCGAGGGAGCAGGCGCACGGCGAGGGTGCGGCGCGGTGATGATTCGTGGCGACAAATCGTCGGCAACAACGGAGAGAGAAGAGACCGGGGGAAAGAGGAAGGGTCAAGCGCGAACGTAAATAATAAGTATTTTCACCCACCGCTTTTCAGCCGTCGGAAAATCGTGGATTCATAATTTTAATATCATCGACGACTGACCCTCTCTAAGTCGTCGATTTAGAGTGTTTTACTTTTCGTGCTGCGTTCACGCCATTACTAATAAACGACGACTACTTCTAATCGTGGCTAATGACTTATTCATATTACCAACGGCTCTCGCGCCCTCGCTAAGCCGTGGCTAATAACTTATTTTATTTTGCGCCCGTGCACGCCATCAACTATGAGCGACGGCTCTAAGCGACTGTATGCGAGCTGTGGCTGATTCGGTTACATCAGCCACGGCCAATACGGTCGTCGAAAAGCCGTGAATTATTTTGACGATCGAGGCGGTCGTCAGTGATGCCTGTGGCTGATGTGGTATATTCCAGTAGTGTCTCGTGATGAATTGAAGTTAGAATTAGGATAATGGTCAGGTTTAAAGAGAGTCCTGTAGTGAGATTCATTATTTCTTTATTTCATTCATTATTTCAAAATATTCTTTAACGTTTGTTTCAGTTGAACATTCATGTTTTCGCACTTTCTTTAACAAAGGATTGGATTGTTTTGTTTATAACCTTTTGTTAGTTGTTGGAGTTTGAAAAAAAAAAAATTAGTTTGTCTCTGTGGTTTGTGGTTTGGGTTAGGCTTCGGGGTATGCTTGTATATCCTGGCCGGTCACACCATTGTGAAACTGGGGTGTGACAAAAATATAATATGATAGTAAATTTTTAGGTCCCGTTAGGTGTCAATTTATAATATTAAGAAAATTAGTAAAATAATTAATCCATTTGAGATTAGAAAAATTATATTTAATGATTAATAATAAAGAAAAATTAATTTTAACCCACGTGGAAACTAAACAAAATATTAATAAATTTTGCTTTAAGATCTTGGATTCGAATATATATATATAGTTGAGATATTTTTTATTTAATTTAATTTTACGTTGGATTTCTACTCCAGTCACTTATAATTTGTCACTATGAGATGTCAGTTCCCTGATGAATCTGTGACGAAAATGGAGAAATTTTTTAGTAACAAATTAGTTCTAGAATATTAAATACGAAATCAATCATTATTCTAATATTGATGTTATTTATTAAAAAATTTAGGCCAAATCGGTCATTATACTGTCACATGTTCATCATTATTTTGGAGAGAATAAAGTTTATTACGCACGGTAACCAATCCATGAGAGTTTTAGACATCATAAAATTTGTCACTGGTGCTACTTTTTTTTTTTTCTTGCAGTGATATAAATCTCTCTAGAATAACTCAATTCATACACTAGCAAAGTAGCACTTATGCAACACTTGCTTGCACTTTACGCTTAGATCACCTGAGCTGAATTGAAGCCTATTTAATTACATGTGGACATTTCTATGTATAAAATAATTGTCTAAAAGTCCAAATACAATGGCTAGAGAAGCCAAAAACGTCAAGGTGGCTACTGTTCAGCTTCATGTCTTAAACATGTATCTTCTATTAGAACGAAGGGATGGCCCTCTATATATATACCTCATCTCTTCAAGATCGACATCAATCACAGCACCCATTGATAACTTACATGCAATGGCAGCTGTTAAGATCATTGTAATTGCTGCTAGCTCTCTTGCCTTCATTGCCTGCCTCCATCATGCATTGTCTGATCCGAGTCCTTTGCAAGACTACTGCGTTGCTGATTACAACTGTACTCTCATATGCATTAATTAGTTTGATTGTATATCAATTATATATATACGTACGTACTAATCATCTTCTCAACTAAATCTTGTATGTGATTTCATGCAGTATTTGTGAATGGATATGCGTGCAAGAATCCCGACTATGTCACAGCAGATGACTTGTTCTTGTCCGGCTTTGAAACGCCTGGGAGCACAAACAACTATCTCGGCTCGAACATCACCTTAGTCAACGTGCAGAGAATTCCAAGCCTGAACACGCTTGGCGTCGCCATGTCTCGCATCGACTTCGCGCCTCGCGGATTAAACCCTCCCCACTATCATCCGCGCTCGTTGGAGATACTGCACGTTGTGGAGGGCACGCTCTACGCCGGCTTCATTTCGATCAACACCAGGAACGACAACCTTCTCTTCGCCAAGAAGCTGCAAAAGGGGACGTGATTGTGTTCCCTGGGGCCCTCATTCACTTCCAGTTCACAGCCAGAATCCTGGTCTTGTCACCACCGCTAATGCCTCGTTGAATACAACTTGTATGGAGCCCGGCTCCAAACAAAATCTAGAGCCTGGCTCCACAATTAAAACACACATCTCAGAGCAATTTTTAAGTTATTTTGAGATTTGTATGTCATTTGTGGAGCCCGGCTCCATAGCAATTATTTCCTGCTTTATTTGGTTCAAACCGAAAAAAATTACTATGGAGCCCCTCCTACGAGTGAACCTAGGTTCACTAACATTGAACCTAGGATCATTTATACTGAACGATATTCAAACATATCCCAAACCAGAAAGATATGTTTAATATCTTCTGAATGACTGCCGCACAAGACACTATATACATGGGGAGTTAATGATACCAAATATGTGTAATCTTTCTGCAGTGAGAAGTTTTTTATGGAGAAATTTCCAAATAAAGAGCTTTACCTTGGGGCCAACTTTAGCATTCCAAATGATATCCCACTTAGGAAGATTGCACGGTTCGATATTATTTAGCCGAGTTATAAATTTGTACGCAGATTTTGAACAAATTAAACCTTTATTATTGGTCCACCAAATCCACTTGTCCTCATTGGGATGTTTCGGGAGGGCAACCTAGCAATCTTGTCCGACAGAGAGGGGCCAAATAACAAATCCAAAGTATCTGATTTCCAACAACCATTAATGATCAAATCAGAGACAGAAGAGCAGGAAACAAGAGCATTCACATTTAGATAAGTAAGTTTTAAAGAGAGAGACATTTTAAAAATCCACGGATCATCAACAAGATTAATATCATCACCTGATGAAACTAATTTTATAAAACTAGATTTAATGACATTAGCAGCAGAACAAATTAGCTTCCAAGCACCAAAACAATTTTTATATGAAGTAGAATGCCAAATATTCATGTTATTATACTTAGCTTTAACCACAGAAATCCAAAGAGAATTATCATTATTGAGTAACTGAGAAATTTTCTTACCGACTAGAGCAAATCTCATTGAGTCCAAATCTTTAATACCAAGACCACCATCTTTTTTGGGAAGCAAAACCTTGTTCCAAGCAATTAAATGGAGACCCTTCTTATCATTAAGAGAGCTCCATAAAAAATTCTTAATGATAGAACTAATCTTATCTAAAATACAAGAAGGAGCCCAATTAATACAAATAGCATGGAGGGGAATAGAATTTAACACAGAATTGATGAGAACAATCCTACCAGCTTGGGAAAGCTGGTTCCTCTTCCATTTGCTCAATTTAGAGTTGAGTTTATCAATGAGAAAATTAAAATTGCTAGCATGCATCTGCCTAGGATGAATAATAGCACCAAGATATTTAACATGATAACAACCATGTCTCATGTTGAAAAGATTGCAAATTCTATTCTTAACAGAAGCACTAGTATTAAGAGGGAAATAAATTTCAGATTTTGCAAAGTTTATTTTTTGATTCGTAATTTTTTCAAAGTGACTGAAAATATAAAGGATAGTTTTAGAAGATTTAGGGTTAGCTCTAAAAAACAAAAGAATGTTATCAGCACACATCAGGTGATTAATATCCACAGAATTCCTAATCTTAACAGAAGAAATCTTACCACAATTTACAACATTATTTAACATCATAGAAAGAAGATGGCTAACCAAAATATATAAATAAGGAGACACGGGGTCAGTCTATTTGATACCACATGAATTCTTAAAACTCTTAGAAGTTTTGCCATTAATACAAGTTGAAAAGATAGCAGTGGAGATGCAACATTTTATCCAAGCAATGAATTTGTCAGGAAAATTTAAAATACTCAGCATATTAAGAATAGAGCTCCAAAAAATCTTATCATAGGCTTTTTCCAAGTCAATCTTAATTATCACAATAGAGTTCTTGCATTTAGTTTTATGAATAGAGTGGATGACTTTCTGGGCAATTAAGATGTTGTCATGAATAGATCTAGCAGAAATGAAGGCAGATTGATTAATAGAAACAATATCATGCAGTAAAGGTTTAATGCGGTTAGCAATGACCTTAGCTAAAATTCTGTAATTAACATTATATAAAGCAATGGATCTAAAATCTTTGACAAAAACAAGATTTTCAATCTTTGGGATGAAAACTAAACTAGTATTGTTCCAATCAACAGGAAGAACAGCATGCTCATGAAAATAGTTAAAGACTACTAAAAAATCACCAGAAATAATATCCCAATAGATTCTGTAAAATTCTCCAGTGTACCCATCAGGGCCAAGACTTTTACCTAACCCAAGGGACTTAACAGCACTTTGAATTTCATCAACAGAAAATAAAGCAGTCAAAGACTCAGCATTATCATTAGAAATCTGATTTAATATAGGAATATAAGTGCTTTGAAAAATATTTGGATCATTTTAAGACCAAAGATCAGAGTAAAACTTAATAAAAGCATCACAGATATTCTCATTAGAAGAAAAAATAACATCATCCATTTTGATACAAGAAATAAAATTCCTTCTCTTCTTCAGCTTAACAATATTTTGGTAATACTTGGTATTCTTCTCACCTTAATTGACCCACTTAGTTTTAGTTAAGGTCCACCACTTAATTGACAACTGTCTATTTAAAATCTGAATTTTCTTATAAAGACAGCTAAGAGAGGTGATCTCATGATGGGAAAGGTCCCCATTGCAGTCTTTGACTTCAAGGGCTCTAATGTCATTGTTAGTCTTATCAATAAGATCCTCAATTCTACCAAGGTAATTCCTATTCCAAAAACTAAGTTTACCCATAAGGATACTAAGGTTAGAGGAGATAGAGGCTAAGGGGGAGCCAATATGGGAACAATTCCAATGATCCTTAATGATATCCCTAACCTGAGGGTAATCTACCCAAAAGTTAATATGACAACAACTCCTAGAATTAATATGACAACATCTCCTAATCTCAATTAATAAAGGAGAATGATCAGAAACAACTCTAGGAAGATGAGTGACAATAGAATGACCAAACAAGCTAAGCCAACAAGCATTACCAAAAGCCTTGTCAAGCCTAATTAAGATCCTATGAATATTCTTTCTATTGTTGCACCAAGTAAATTTAGACCCATTAAAATCTAGATCCATAAAACCACATTTAGTAAGATAGTTCCTTAAAGCAAGAACATTTTTGTTAAGCATAAAAGGGGAGCTACCCAACTTATCAGTATCATTGACAACACAATTAAAGTCACCAACCATAAATCAGAGAATGTCAAATAAATCCAGATTACCAATATCATTTCAAAAAGAGTTTCTAATACGAGGATTAACACTAGCATAGATACCAGAGAATAGCCCAGGACTATTTTGAAAATATTGCACAACAACATTAATCATAGAGAAGGATTTAGACAAAACTTGAAGTTTAACAGAGGAGTTTTTTCAAGCTAATATGGAGACCACCAGAATTGCCATTAGAGCCAACAAAAGAACCAGACCAATCATTATCAAGAGTTGTGACAAAATTTAAAGAGTCAGTTTCAGGAAGATGAGTTTCCTGCAAAAAAATCAAATTGACCGGCTTAGTAGAAATAGACATACGAAGAAAATCTTGAACATGCCTCCTTCGAAGGCCGCTAACATTTCAATTGATAATAATCATGGAGAAACAAATCAAGCAAAAAGACAGTTAACTATGGAAATCAGTTCCAGAACCCTCATGAACAGAGATATTCTCAGGAATAATCATGTCATCCAAATTGGAGGCAGATTTAGAGGAAGAAGCTAACACAGAATCTATAGAATCCAAACAAGTATCAAGGAGATTATCCTCTTTCCTAACCCTCTTTTTCTTTGATTGGAGCAAGTTGTCAAGGGTAAGAGTATCCTCCTTAATCCTAGTTCTAGGAGATTTCCCCTTGCCAAAAATAGTTTTGGAAGGTTTCCCCTTATCCTTACTAGTCTTAGCAATAGGTATCAGATTAGGAGTTTCTTTGATCTTAAGAAGTTCAGGAGAAACTTTCTCTACAAGAGTGTTAAAAGTAAAAGAAACAATAAGGGCACTAGATTTAGTAGAAACAACATTCTCAACATCAGTAGTATGATTGATCACATCATTTAGCATAGAATTATCATGAGAATCATCCAGATTATCATGCAAATCTCCATTATCAGAATGGTAGGATTGATTCAGAAAGGACCTATTCCTAGGCTTACGAGTAACTCTGACCCAGGGATCATACAAAGTCTTAGAGCTATCAGTAGAAGCATTCATCACATTACTATCAACATTATTAGTAGTAGAAACATTCATATCAACATCATGACGATTAATATCTAAATTCATCAAATCATTAGCAATGACAGAGGAACATTCATTAACTCTATGACCAATCATACCGCATTTAAAACAGAAGTTAGGCAACCTTTCATACCTAATTGCATGAAAAAGACCCACATTGGGCTTACCAATCCAAATACCCTGTTTAATAGGCTTACAATTTCCTCACCAAGGGTCTTAAAGTTGGGTTCCCAAGGTCTAAGGTTTATCAGGTTGCCCCGGAAGGCCCAGGGGCCCCCAGCTAAGGCCTTAATGACATTATCTTCAGAATCAAAGTGAAACAGGAAAAATCCATTCTCTAAGTCAATAACATTCATCAAATTAAAATCCGACCAGATATTAAAGGCCCAATTCCTAAGGTGAAAATGAGCAGGAGGCTTGTGAAAAAACCGGCCAATAAGAGAAGAAAACCACGGTTTGCAAATTTCCTGAAGTTCAGAATCTTCAAATTCAACAAAATCATTAACAGAAGCTTTGATATTTGAAAGAGTCTCAACAGAAGAAAAGGTATCACCATCAGAATTTTTATTTTTAAAGAGACTAGCCCGGGAATGCGAAAAATTACCTGATCTAGAGGAAGTAAGACCCGAAGAAGGTGGAGCATCAGAGATCTTACCAGCAGTATTTTCTTGGGATGTTGCACCTCCCAAACCAGATTTAGGAGCAGGAACATTAGTATTAAGATGATCATTAGCAGTACTAGCGAACCCAGAGGCCATCTTCGGGATTTGAGATAGAGATCCAAACGAAGGACTATTTAGATCAGGGATAGTTGCTTGCTTCTTCATCCGAGGGGATCACAAGCACAAATCAGGAGAGAGCCAAAAGGAATGGACGACCAGACAGAATAGAGCAGACAGAATACGTAGAAAAGAAACGGGTCCAGTAAGGGCAAAAGCAAAAGGAGCAGAAACAGGAAGACAACAACCACAAACAACACCAATACAAAGGGAGATCGACAAAAGCCACCAAGACAAGCACCCAAGCTACCTATATAGGATCAGAAGACCAGAGAAACGAACCCCAAAGGAGACACCAGAGAAGAAAGGAAAACGAAATATCAGCAACTGAGGAAGATGAAAAAGAAACCAAGGGGAAAAGAGAAAGAAGATGAAACATTAGCAACAAGAAAACGAAAGACGAAAAAAACAAGAATCACCAAAGACGAGAATCGGCCGAATCAACAGATAAAGGCAAAACAAAGATCGACAAGACCAACAAACAGAGAGAATAGAAGAGGAAGACACACGGAGGACATCGCAAAGAACAGAATGGAAAGAAACCAGCGAGCTCAAACGAAGAACCAGGAAGATCGAAAGAGATCGAGAAAAATCACGACAAACACGAAGAACACCAAGAACAAACAGGACACCAAAGAAAACACTTGAAACTGTGAGGAGAAGGGACAAGAGACCAGATGCACCACACAAATTCGGAAAGAACAAACCAGAGAAACCCTAGAACATAACCTGAATCGAAGTAGGGTAAAGAGTTTTAGCAAAACTTCGAGCATCCAAGCAGGAACACATATTGGAAGTAGATCACAATAGGAGATAAGCCGTCGGGTGCTCCTTTGCTGTCGATGATAATAGACAGGAGGAAACACCAAATGGGCAGAGATATCAGAGCCCTAACTTGCTCCACACGCCATCGAGAAATCACGAGCAAAGCACGAGGAATTAGAAGATTCCGAGAAGAAGCCCAAACACTTCTTGAGCCCAAAGAAACGAAAGGATCAAGAAGGCTACATTGCTTCTCTCCGGTTTTCAATAATCTAATTCTTAATTAATTTCTGGGAACAAATTCATTAAACTATGTGTAACTTCCTTCGTATATGATTCGCATTCCAATATATATATCTTTTTATTTGAAAATCACTGAAAAATAAGAATATACGGAGATCCTCTTGTGTAATATATGTATATCATGTTATATATAATTTTAATTAATATATATATAGTTGCATCAAATTAATTCTTTTCTGTTGAACTCAAATTAAAACTGTACGCGGAGCCCAAGTATTCAAGCTGGTTCAAGCTTTACTTATATTTTAAAAAAATATCATCATGACGCTGAATTAATTAATTACAACCGCTGAAATAAATAAAAAATCGAAATTATTGATTAATCCGTTTTTTTTAATATTAGAACACTGGATTTGTCCGAGCACCCCAACTGCTGTAAAGTTCCACGATGCTTCCTTTATTTCACTAATAAAAATTTGACCTAATTGACTCAATTCTTATAAACAAAAGGAAATCTAATCTATTTTTTCTTCTAAATAAAATTATAATTAAATTCCATGCCGCTTTAAGATGAATGAATTAAAAATTACGTTCAAATGCTCGAATAATTAATAAATCTGCAAAATAACCAGAGCCGCTGTTTCTGTGATACCAAAAATTGTTATACATTCATTAATTATGACTGGATATCTAGGTCAATTGTTTGGGTATCATGAAGAATTTGCATTTGTTGGATGCTTATCCAAAACACTTTTTAGTATATATATATATAAGAAATAAAAAATGGGTGTGGAAAAATTAATTAATTAAGTAATATTGTGACAGCCACATGGTCAATTGTTTTGGCTGGCAATCATTCCCAAATGTCTGTGGCTACAAACTTTGCTCAAAAAGGTCGCAAGTTATGTTACACCACTTTCTTTAAGCACCTTTCAAATTCAACCATCTCTCCCCTTACTGTTAATCTTCCACTAATGACACTAAGGTGGAATTATTTTACATCAAACTTGAGTGATGCACCAAATTCCAATCATTTTACTCTTACATTAATCTTTCAAATTCAAATTCACTCAAACTTGAGTGATGCACCAAAGTTCCAATCATTTTACATCATTATTTTTTCTCTTACCATTCTATATCTAACTAAGGTGGAATTAGAGGTGACAAGACAGATTGGCTCAGGCCGAGCTGGCACGGTAAGGTAGCGTGTTGGGATTGGCATGGCCCGCTAACTCCGTGAGCCGAAAAATCATGGCCCAGCACGACTCGCAATATTTTACGGGCCGCGTGCCCGCATGATTTCACATAATTATATTTTTTTTATCCACATTCACATATTCCATAGATTTCACATAATCAAGGATGATAGAATTATGTTTTTATATATCATCATTCACAGATTTCACATAATATTATTTTTATCCTCATTCAAAATGATGTTCAAATCAAACATCATTTGCTTAATAAAATAACAAAACATGTCAATCATGTTTTTTTTTAATACTTAGCGGGTCAAACGGGCCGGCCCGACGACATGATAAGAGCCGGCCCACGTCGACCCACAATGTTATCGTGTTGGCTCGGCCTGGCCCGTTGACTGACATTTTCAAATATTTTAGTTTACAACAAATTGCGCAGAGGATGTTGAGAATCGTGACTACTTCTTTGTCACGTATATATAGCAATGTTTGGTATACGTAGTTATATGTGTAATATAAAGAGTTAATTATTGAATATAGCCCAAACTATAGGGGTTTTAACAAATTTAGCTCATTATTTAATTTGCCATAATTCTAGTCCAAATTATAGAATTTACAATAATTATAACCCGCCGTAAGATTCCCGTTATCTTAATCGTTAGTTGCTGACGTGGCTGCACAATCAGCTTTTTAAAAAATAATTTTTTTATTCATTTTTTCTTTAGTGTTTCCATCTCAGCTTACACCGTGAAGGCCGCCCACGTATGGCTCAGCACCTTCGAGACCGCGGAGGAGGCGGCACGCGCATACGACGAGGCCGCGCTTCGCTTCTGCGGCAGCCTAGCCAAGCTCAACTCCCCAGAGAACATTCGCCTTCCGCCGACACAGGAGGCCCAACCCTCAGCGGCCGCCTCTTTGGACGTGCCGAGGGCGGACGCCATGAGCGATTAATTGGCATACTCGAGTCTGTTGCAGGGCAGTGTCAAGATCTCGCCATTGGGACACAGCTGCGTCAAGGCGCGAACAAGAACAAGAGGATGAAATTTGTATTCGAAAGAAATGGGAAGAGTATTCGTTGACATCCGTCAACCAACCCAACTTTATACATTGGGATAATGGATTCGCAGATATTAACCAACCCGCATCCATTAACCTTTACCGTTTACTTATTTATGCTGAAGTAAAAAGAAACAAACAGCCCTCAACTTACACAAGCTTATAACAGAGGAAGTAAGGACATTTTGGTAAACTTATGTATTACAAACATTTATCTATACTCCATCGTCTTCTCCGATAACTCCTTCAATGCTGCGTCGCGAGTTCTTCAGCTGCCATATACTCCAGCTGCCATATACTCCAGCTGCCATATACTTCAACACTCCCCCCACAAATTAGGGAGTAGAGTAAGGATTACTCATCCCTAATTTGCCTAAATTGTGAAGATGTTGTTGTGGTGTCAAAGATTTAGTGAGGATGTCTGCCGGCTGTTCCTTGCCAGAAATGTAGAGAGGTTCAACCGAGCCTTGAAGAAACTTTTCTCTCACGAAGTAGCAATCGATCTCAAGATGTTTTGTCCTCTCGTGAAACACAGGGTTCGCTGTGATATGCAGTGCACTTTGGTTGTCACAGTATATTGGAATTGGTTTTCTCGCTTCAATTCCCAGCTCAGATATTAACCTGTTAACCCACAGTACCTCTGCTGTTACTGTTGACAATGCTCTTAGTTCACTCTCAGTGCTAGAGCGACTCACAGTCGTTTGTTTTTTGCATTTCCATGTTACCAGTGATTGCCCAAACTTGACCATATAACCAGAGACAGACCTCCTTGTTGTCGCGCATCCTCCCCAATCAGCATCACTGTAAGCAGTGATAGTGTTGCTTGGTTTGGATGGATAGAACAACCCGAGCCCAGGTGCCCCTTTTAGATATCTCAATACCTTTAGAGCTGCCTTGTAGTGAGATTGTCTAGGTGCATTAGCAAATTGACTCAAATGATTCACTGTAAACATCACATCTGGTCTTGTCATGGTAACATAGAGTAATTTGCCAATCAGCCTTCTAAACTCTTCTGCATCTTCTAACAATTCATCATTGCATGTTGTCTCTCCATTCATTTTTCTTTGATACTGCATTGGTGTTTTAGATGGTTTACAATTCTGTAATCCAGCCTCTTTTAACATGTCTGTTGTATATTTTCTTTGGTTCAAATGAATTCCTGCTTCAGTTCTTTGTACCTCAAGACCAAGGAAGTAAGTTAATCTCCCTAAGTCTCTTATTTTGAACTCTTGATTGAGTGAGTCTTTCAATTTGTTGATTCCTCAAGATCATCTCTTGAGATTATGATATCATCTACGTATACTGATATGATAGTGATTTTATTGTTCTTCTTCTTTACAAACAGGCATGAATCTGATATGCATTGAGTGTACCATTGTCTCAAAATACTTGAGGACAATTTGGAGTACCACTGCCTGCCGGCCTGTTTAAGGCCATATAAGGACTTCAATAGCTTGCATACTCTCTTGTCTTCAACACTTCCATAACCAGGTGGTCTTGCCATGTACACTTCCTCATCTAAGTCACCATGCAAGTAAGCATTGCTTACATCAAGCTGATGCAATGGCCAATTTCTTGCAGCTGCCACTGCCAATAGTACTCTAACTGTTGCCATTTTTGACACTGGGGCAAAGGTTTCATGATAATCAATGCCCTCTCTTTGTGTGAAACCTTTGGCAACCAGCCGAGACTTATACTTTTCTATGCTTCCATCAGGCCTAAACTTGGTTTTGTATACCCACTTGCATCCCACCAATGATTTACCAGGTGGCAATTCAACAAGCTTCCATGTGTTGTTGGCTTCCAGTGCTTCCAACTCAAGTTGCATAGACCTTACCCAATTTTGATTCTTACAGGCAGTGGTATAACTGGTAGGTTCTTGATAGGATTCTATGACACTAAGAAAAGTTCTATGCTCAGGTGGAATGTTTTCCAGGTTTGAGAAATTGACTAGTGGATATGGACTAGTATTTCGTGGCTGTTCTTCTTTTGAGTTAGGTGAGGATATAGATGGCAATGGACTACAGTGATAGTCTTTTAGCTTCATGGGTTTTTTTGTGACCCTTTTACTTCTTCTGACAGGTATTTCTAATGATTGTGAAGACCATGAATTGGATTGTGGCACAACTTCATTTGAAGGTTGACCTCCAACTTCAGGTAAGCTGCTTACACTTGGCTCAAATGGGTCCACATGTAGTTTAATGGAGGAAGAAGAATTCTGGTCATCCACTACTTCGAATACTTTATCAGGTGATTGCACTAGGGTGTCACTACTTGTTTTTGTATATGGGATGTTTGTCATAGGGGTGTTTTCAACTAAATTTCCCTCATTTGGATGTTTAGGAAACATAGTTTTGTTTAAACTTTCCATATCAAAAGGGAAGATTTGTTCTACAAACTTAACATCTCTAGAAATGATGATCTCATTTGTTTTGAGATTGTAAACTTTATATCCTTTTTTTTCATATGGATACCCAATAAACACCCCTTCAAAAGCCCTCTGATCAAATTTGTCTCTACCTCTTTTCAATGTATTTGCATAGCATAGACAACCGAAAACCCTTAGATGTTCTATCTCAGGTTCTTGCCCATATAGCAACATGTAAGGACTTTGATTGTTCAGCATTGGGCTGGGTAGCCTATTTATTAAGTATGTTGCTGTCAAAATGCATTCTCCCCAAAATCTAGGTGGTAATTTGGATTGAAACTTAAGACACCTTGCTACTTGTAATAAATGTCTATGTTTTCTTTCCACCACCGCATTCTGTTGAGGTGTTTCAATACAAGAACTTTGGTGTATGATACCATTTTCACTCAAATATGTGTTGATGGTGGAATTAAAAAATTCAGTCCCATTATCACTCCTTATCACCTTAATTGTTTTAGAGAACTGAGTTTTTATCAATTTGATGAAACTTATAAGTATATTTGGTACTTGAGACTTGTAAGCAAACAAATAGGTCCAACAACTCCTAGTGCAATCATCTACAATTGTAAGAAAATATGAATGACCATCATGAGTAGGATTTTTATGCGGACCCTAAACATCACAGTGTATCATATCAAAAGGCAATTTTGATTTATTCATGCTTGAATAGAAAGAAAATCTACACTGTTTAGCTATAGGACAGATGTTACAAGTCAATTCAGAGTTTTGATTTATTTCAGGAATGATATTTGACATCAATGTCATTCTAGAATTTGACATGTGCCCTAATCTAATATGCCATAAAGCATGTTTATCAAACAAAGTAGAAGCAGCTAAGGATAAAATTTTGGGTGGATTTCTCGAATTGCCTGTCAGCGACCCAGCTCCTTCCATCACATATAGTCCATTCACCTCTCTACCAGTCCCCAAAACCTTCCTCGATACTAGGTCCTGGATGACAAAGGCATTTGGGTTAAACTCAACAGTACAATTTAACTCCTTGGTTAGCTTACTAATGGACATGAGATTATAGTGAAATGATGGCACGGCTAAGACATTATTTAGCTGGATTTTCCTACCAAGGTACACTGTTCCAGTGTGGCTAACTATCATGGTTTCACCATTAGGTAATGTAATCTTCTCATTTGGTTTTGGTTTGCATTGATTGTCAAGAGTGGTATCTATGCTGGTTACATGGTCAGTTGCACCACTGTCTAGAATCCAAATATTAGGTAATTTAAATGCATTTGAGTTTAGATTTATACCTGCCATGTTGACAGCATGGTTCACATGTCCCTTTTGTCCAAGTAGGTTCACCATTGTGTTGAGTAGATTATTGTACTGTTCTTCAGTAATCCCAACTCCTTTGCTACTCGACTCTTCATTCAGGCTTTTCATGGAATTTTGCCCACTGCTATCTGCTGAACCAGTTGCATTTACCTGATTTACTTGCCTGGTTCCCTGCTCACCATACTTTTGCTTGCCTTTGTAAAACTTATGACCAGGTGGATATCCTATCAGCCGGTAGCAATTCTCTCTGGAATGCCCTGTTCTATTGCAATGATCACAAAACAGTTTGCTGTTAGGTCCAAGGGGCTTGTTTTTGTTCCCCCTGAATCCTCCTCCTGCATTGTTGTAATTTATACTGTTCAAAGCTACACTTTCAACAGGTGCATTGGCATTGTTTCTTCCAGCCCTTTGCATTTCTTCTTGCTCCAAGATAGCGTAAGCCTGATTCATTTCTGGAATAGGTTTCATGACAAGTATTTGTCCCCTAATTCCAATGTATTCTTCGCTTAATCCCATTAGAAACTGCCTCAGCCTTCTTTTCTTATTGCTATCTTTGCCTGGTTGACAGACACAACCATTGGCGCTGGCGTTCAAGGCGTCCATTTCATCCCATAACCCCTTCAATTGGGTATAGTAGTCTGAGATAGACAGGGTTCCCTGCTTAGTGGTGTAAATCTTCATTTCAATGTCAAATATCCTTGGCTCATTTCCTCTGCCAAAGCGATCTTCCAAATCTTGCCACATATCGAATGCGGTTTCAGCATACATCACACTGGTGCATAGACTTGGAGCAATGGAGTGCAGGATCCATGACCTGACCATGTCGTCGCATCTCCTCCATTGCCTGTACTTGTGCGTCGACTCATCCGGCATTTTTAGGGTTCCGTTGACAAATCCACTCTTGTTCTTGGCCGATAAAGATATGGTCATCGACCTTTTCCAAGTCAGGTAATTTTCATGGCCATTTAATTGAACGGAAACCAAGTTCATACCTGGGGTGTCGTTCCCGGCGAGAATGTACGGATCATCTTCCATTTCTAGGTCTCCGGTGACTGAGTCGCTCTCTGGTCGGTCCTGAGATTCCCCAACTGCAGATCTGCTAGCTGCTGTCGATCTGCGATTTCGAGCCATTTGGTCGATCACCCACTTCCGATCCAAGATTCAATCAAGCACTCAAGATCCACCGAAGATTAACCTTCCCTGCTCTGATACCATGTCAAGATCTCGCCATTGGGACACAGCTGCGTCAAGGCGCGAACAAGAACAAGAGGATGAAATTTGTATTCGAAAGAAATGGGAAGAGTATTCGTTGACATCCGTCAACCAACCCAACTTTATACATTGGGATAATGGATTCGCAGATATTAACCAACCCGCATCCATTAACCTTTACCGTTTACTTATTTATGCTGAAGTAAAAAGAAACAAACAGCCCTCAACTTACACAAGCTTATAACAGAGGAAGTAAGGACATTTTGGTAAACTTATGTATTACAAACATTTATCTATACTCCATTGTCTTCTCCGATAACTCCTTCAATGCTGCGTCGCGAGTTCTTCAGCTGCCATATACTCCAGCTGCCATATACTTCAACAGGCAGCGAGGAGTACCAGATGCTTTCGTCGGCGAGCATCTTGGACCAGTTCATGCATGCGTCATCCCCAACATTTTCGGCGGTGGATGACGCCAGCTTGCCTTGTTTCGTTTCCGGAGTACTCTATTCCGTCTTCCTCTGTCGTGTCTTCTTTCTCTTCGCCATTTTATGCGTTGGTCACGATAGAGCAACAGATGAATTGGAGTGGATGAGGGAAGACATGGATGGAGTTTCCTTCTCCTCCTGGAGAAGATGAACTCTGCTCCGATCCAGGAGAAGATGCTGACTTCATCTTCTTCAGGAGAAGATGCTGAGTTCATCTTCTTCAGGAGAAGATGAACTCTCGAATCCTCGGTGCATCTTCTCTAGGAGAAGATGAACTCTTGGATCCCTGACGCCTTCACTCCCATCTGCAGTCTCTCTCTCTCTCTCTCTCTCTCTCTCTTCGTCTTCTCTCGACTAATTCTCAATAGTAGAAATCTGAGCATGCAACACATGTCGAGCTTCATCCAGAGCGCCGAGCAGCCGAAATCCAAGGGTGTCGCCAAGATCCTTCTTATCAGTGGTAAGATTAAAACATTAGTAGAGTTTAGATGTTTTATGAAGAATTAGTTAATTAAATCTATAGCTCTCGGCGCCGACTCAGAGTCATGTCGTGGTAGATGCAGGATTCGTTGGGACCAGCTTACATGTCCTAGGGTGGACGGGGGGCTTGGTATTCTAAGCTTGCATGAGCACAACCTCGCTCGCCTCGACTTATGGTTTTCGAAATATATCATGCACAGGAACTTAGTTTGGGTGGAGATTATTCGTGCAACTTCTTCAGGAAACACTCTTTGGTGCGGAAACTGGGCACGCCATCATGCTTCGCCAATCTGGCAAGATATTTTGAATCTGCAGGATTGTTTCTCAAGTAGTGTTGGTTATCAACGTGGATCAGGTTCTTCTATTAAGCTATGGCTCGAACCCTGGAGTGGTAGCGCTACGCTGGCAGATAAGTTTCCTCACCTCTTTCAGGTAGCGCAGGATCCTTTCATTTCAATTGCTAGCGCTAGATCTCGTGATCGATCGGGAAATTTTTAAGGATGGAACTTAGCCTTCACCAACTACATCGCCACTAGAAACCTTCAGCCTTTGTTCACCGAGCTCTCAAGCATCAGAGATTCGACGGGAGAGGACAGCTTATTTTGGAAATGGACGACTGAGAATGTTTTTTCTACCAACACTACTAGAAACATGATCTTCAGCAACGGCTATCAGCAACGGCCGCTCAAGCCGTTGCTATTTGCAACGGCGTTCTTACGGCCGCCCGAGCCGTTGCAGATATCTGTATCTGCAACGGCGTTCTAACGGAAAACCGAGCCGTTGCTGATTATTTTAATTATCAGCAACGGCTTTCTGATGGAAAGGCGAGACGTTGCTGATTTTTTAATCTTCAGCAACGGCTTGCTAACGGATAAGTGAGCCGTTGCTGATGATAACTTATCAGCAACGACTTTCTAACGGGCGAGTGAGCCGTTGCTGATAAGTTTATATAGGGCATCAGTCACGCCCGACCCTTCTTCCTCCCGCTGCTAACGCCGCCGCTCCTGCCGACGCTTCTCGCCGCTGCTGCCGACGCCGACGCCTCTCGCCGACGCCTCTCGCCGCCGCTGCCGCTGCTGCTGGTATGTTGATCGGCCGGAGTATTGGTATCAATCCGGCCGAAACCCTATTTCTAGGGTTTCGGCCGGCGGCGGTCGGCCTATGGCCGCCACCGGACCTTCTACAGTGGCCGGACAGTGTGTCCAGCCACTGTACGCCGGCGCCGGAGGGTGGACTCCGGCGCCGAAATTTTTTATTGTTAATTATTGTTTATTGTTTTGAAATTTTTAATTAATTATTTTATAATTGTTAATTAATTGTTTAATTTGTTAGATTAATTATTAGTGTTTAGATTAATTTCGGACGCGCGCCGGAATCGTCCAATTCGGACTCGCGCCGGAATCGTCCACTTCGGACTCGCGCCGGAATCGTCCAATTCGGACTCGCGCCGGAATCGTCCACTTCGGACGCGCGCCGAAATCGTCTAATATGGACTCGAACTGTCTCGAAACATTTAGAAAATAATCATCCATCCGACGAGTTGATATGTTTCACGTACGCATCGACGAATCGGATATGATTTAGCAAAACCTTAGATCCGTTCGGGAATTGTATGTTCGTGTAAAAGAAGTAGATGATCTTTTATACGACGTACAATTCTTGAATTGTCCCTGATTGGACAATTTGAGAATATAGTTATTTGTACTGCACTTACGTTTTTATTTTAACTGTTAACTAATTATTTTAAAATTCGGCAACATCTCTCTTGTTCTCCGATACGCGCCCAGATGATATGCGTATTCGGAGAACTGTAGGGAGATGCTGTCGAAATTTAGAATAATTAGTTAACAGTTAAAATAAAAACGTAAGTGCAGTACGAATAACATAAATCCCGAATGGAATAGGACAATCTCACCTAAAGACATTAACCAAAGAAATTGTCATTGATTGACAGAATCATGTCTGCTGATCGAAGTTGGATGTACCGACGTCTTGATCGTGGAGCTTTAACGAATGAGTTTCGATTAGGCGTAACGTACTTCCTAAATTTCGCCTATTCGAATCAGAATTTCGTTAGCATGGGTGATCAAATCCGATGTCCGTGTCGCATTTGTTCAAATGGACGATTTTTGGATCGGGAGACTGTCACTCTGCATCTATATAGCAAAGGATTTGCACCAAGTTATTTTCTATGGACTTGTCACGGGGAGTCACGCGAAGTCGGGACGTCGAGCAATCCTGTCGTTCAGACATATGGTGAATCTTCCTCTGCTGGTGCTTCTTCATCCGGTCAATGTAATCCCTATAGAACTATGATACTTGATAGTCTTGGGGGTCAATTCCGCCTGAATGATAATGTTGATCGGCCAGATCTTCAGACATCAGTCCCACCAGATACTACAACGGTTGATATCACAGAAGTAGGGGCTGCGGTAGAGATTGAATTACCGAATAAAGAAGCTGCAGAATTTTACGAGATGTTGAAAGCTGCCGATGAACCTTTGTATGAGAATTGTCCTAAATACACTAGGTTTTCAGCAATGACACAGCTCTTAAACATCAAGGCCGATTGTAATATCAGCGGAGTTGCGTATGATCGGATTGCTGGATTGATTAATGGAATGCTGCCTACTGATAACAAGTTTGAGCCTACTTTTTATAAGACTAAAAAGCTGATGAGAAAATTGGGGCTTGGGTACAAAAAAATACACGCGTGCCAAAATAACTGCATTTTATATTATAAAGAAAATGTGCAGTTGGATAAATGCCCTGTATGTCAACACCCTCGTTACAAGGAGAAGAAATCGGTCTGACAGAAAAATATCCCGTTTAAGGTGCTTCGGTATTTTCCACTAACACCGAGGCTTCAAAGATTATTCATGTCGGAAAAGACAGCCCCCTACATGAGTTGGCATGCAAGAAGTCGTGATGATACAGTAATGACTCATCCATCCGACAGTGAAGCATGGAAACATTTGGATACATGTTATCCTTCATTTGCTAGGGATACTAGAAATATTAGATTGGGATTGTGCACAGATGGTTTTAATCCGTTTGGACATTCTGCAACTCCTTATTCAGTTTGGCCAGTGCTGCTGACAGTTTATAATTTGCCACCGTCAATGTGCATGAAAGATGAATTTATTTATCTTTCGATGATTATTCTGGGTCCTAAGGGTCCGCGAAAAGAAATTGACATATTTCTCAGACCCTTGATAGATGAATTGAAAACATTATGGACTGAGGGAGCTGTCACTTATGATTGTCACCGGAAGCAAAACTTCAATTTAAAGGCCGCGGTCTTATGGACAATCAATGATTTCCCTGCGTACGACATGTTGTCGGGTTGGAGCACTCACGGTCGACTCTCTTGCCCGTATTGTATGGAACACTCTAAATCAATCAGTTTTCAGAACAGACGAAAAATCTCATTCTTTGATTGTCATCGTCGATTCCTACCGGTTCATCACCAGTATCGAAGGAATCGTAATAAATTTACTAAGGGCAGAGTCGAAAGAGATGGGCCACCACCGATGTTGTCTGGTGAACAAATGTTAGCACGTGTTTCAGCACTTCCAGATATAGTATTTGGTCGCAATGAAAGAGTGTCAGGTTTTGGCCAAACACACAACTGGGTGAAAAAAAGTATCTTTTGGGAATTGCCCTATTGGAGTTCATTATTGATTCGACATAATTTAGATGTCATGCACATTGAAAAAAATGTGTTTGATAATATTTTCAACACTGTGATGGATATTTCTGGAAAAACTAAAGATAATGTCAAAGCCCGACATGATCTGAAAATACTTTGTAAAAGACCAGAGTTGGAGTTACAAGAGGTCAACGGACGATATCTGAAACCGAAGGCCCTATATGTGTTAAATAAACAACAGATCAAAGATGTTTGTCAATGGGTAAAAGAACTCAGATTACCCGATGGATATGCTTCAAACTTATCTCGATGTGTGAACGTCGATGATTGCAAAATATCAGGGATGAAGAGCCATGATTGTCATGTATTCATGCAGAGATTACTTCCGATCGCATTTCGAGATCTTCTACCTAATAATATTTGGGGTCCGTTGACTGAATTAAGTATGTTTTTTAGAAGCATCTGTGCAAATGTCCTTCGAGTCGAAGATATGTCAACACTTGAAAATAATATTGTTGAAATCATATGCAAGCTGGAGCAGTTTTTCCCTCCTGCATTTTTTGACTCGATGGAGCATCTACCGATACACTTGGCATACGAGGCACGAGTTGGTGGCCCCGTTCAATATCGTTGGATGTACTTATTTGAAAGATACATGAATCGTCTGAAGAAAAAAGTAAAGAACACCGCAGCTGTTGAAGGATCAATATCTGAATCGTATATCATCCAAGAAATTTCAACATTCTGCTCATTTTACTTTGAATCGACAGTACAGACAAGATTTGATCGTCTTCCACGTAACGACGACGGGGGTGTTCGACATTCAGATGGACGTTTAAATATATTTTGTCACTCTGGTCGTGCTTTTGGTTCTCGTCCATCTCGACACTTAAGCGATGAAGAGTATCATTTGGCACACTTGTATGTATTACTCAATTGTCCAGAGATTGAACAATTCATTGAAATATTTGACATTGAGATGGTGCAAAAATACTCTATTCACAACGATCAAGAATTGGAGAGATTACGGAATCGTGATTTCCCTACTTGGATTCAGACTTACAGTAAAGATCACAGAGCTGAAATAGATGAAAAAATATTTGAGTTTGTTAGTGGACCGTCGCGACTTGTGTCGTGCTACAGCGGATATTTTGTTAACGGGTATAAATTTCACACGGTTGAATATTCATTTGCAAAGAAGACGATGAATGCTGGGGTCTGCGTGAAAGGGACAACCTATGTTGAATGTGATATGGATTTTTATAGACTGGTGGAAGAAGTGATAGAGTTGCACTACTTCGGCTTGAAATCAGTGATCCTATTTAGATGTCATTGGTTCGATACAACAGAAAGGGGCATGAAAGTTCATCCAAAATACAAACTTGTTGAGGTTAATTACAAATCGAAATTGGCAGCAAATGAGCCTTTTATATTGGCATCACAAGCCGAACAAGTATATTACGCGAAGTATCCGGCTCGAAATAAAGATAGAGCAGATTGGCGTGTAGTCTGTAAGACAAAAGGTAGAGGAAAAATTGATCCGATAGTAGGAGAAAATGATCCTCCTGGTTTCTATCAAGAAGATGATCTTTTTGCTGTGGATCGTATTATTCCAATACTCGAGGATGCAGACACAACGTCAATTCAATTAGAAGTTGAATATGCTGATGATGACGATCATGAAATTGAGGAAGCTGGAGATGAAGAAGATGAAGAAGAGGAAGAAGAGGAAGAAGAGGAAGAAGAAGAAGAATTCGAAGACTATTATTCAGATGATGAAGAATAATTGTAAAGTATATATTTTATTAAATATATCTCTACTATTTATACAATAATCTGATTATATGTCCGTTCGACAGATATGTCTGGTCGTGGTTATCGACGCAGGAGAGTTTCGGAGTCTCCGATCGGTGAGACTCCAGCACTTACTCATGCTGCTGATCCTCCTGTTGTTGATCCTCATTCCGATGATACTGCCGAGGCTAGTACATCCAGACGTAGGCGGCCACGCGGGCCGAACAGGTGGCAGCCTCCACCAGCCACAGAGTCACGTAGATTGATTAGCGTGATTGGGGAGCGGTAATATATCATGAATTATGAATCATTACAAATTCATTATATCATAATATAATATTAAAATTTATTTTTGTTGTGCAGGTTCGAGCAAGAAGAAGTGTCGAGGAGCATTTCTTCTACTATTCGACGATACATGCACGGGGCATGGCCTACGTGGTCTCACGTGCCTAGCGAGCACGTCGACATGTTATGGCGCGAGTTTGAGGCACGTATTATTATTATTTTTTACATGCATGATGATATATTAATATTGGTACTGATATTATTATTTTGCAGGCTCGCTATACATGGGCCGAGGACCAGAGGCCCTTCATTTACGCTGCCTAGGAGGCTATTTCCCGGGCAAGGTACAACGGGCAGCTGGGGCAGGCTCGGTCCCAAGCGATGGCCCGAGCTGGGACCACTAACATCGCGGAGACTCGGGGATACGGCCCCGGTTGGATTACTCCGGATATATGGGACCAGCTCGTGGGGATATGGTCGACGGATCGATGGCAGAAGGTTTCTCGGAATGCGGCTAGAAATCGCATGTCGGGGGGAGCAGCGCGTCACACCGGCGGCTCTGTTGTATTTGCAGTGCACGCGAACCGTATGGTAAGTATATCTTTTAATTATATATTTTATTTGTTACTATGTGTACTAATTAATGTATTTGTTTTGTAAATGTAGACGACGGTGTCGGATGACGGGAGTGTCCAGCGACCCTCCCCGATGGCGGTGTTTGAGCGGACTCACCGTCGAGCACATGGGACGGGGGAGTACATCGACAACCGCGCTGCATACATTATGGTAATTATATATTTGTTTAAATTATTCATTATATATTTATAATTTAAGTTTTATGATAAATATTAAACAAAAAATCAAACTCGAGTAGGAGACCTACAGCCAGACGGTGGTGCAGCGCGGGGGTACCCCCGAGGACTTTGACGCAGCATCGTGAGTCGAGGCCGCAGGTGGCTGGGACCATGGCCGCGTATATGGCTTCGCAGATAGTGGTCATGCGCGAGCCGTACTAGGGCCACTTGGGGCACCGACCCCTCCGGTCGCTGGTGAGCGGCCGTCCACCTCTAGATCCAGTTATGATCATAGTAATAGGATAAGGACACTAGAGGAGATGGTCGCGCGTCAGACTGAGATGATGGAGCGTCAGAGTCAGACGATGGCGAATATAGAAGCTATGCTACGCAACTTGTCAGGTCATCCCGAACCAGTCATCTCTTCGGCATCATCTAATCCATCGTCCTCGAGTCAGTCCACGCCGGTGTACACTCAAGCGCTCCAGACCCCGCCATATAATCCAGACCATCCTCCATCTTGATCGTGAGATTTTTTGTTTGGATATTGAACTTGTTTAACTTATTTTGTTTGGATATTGATACTTCAATTTTGCATTTGAATTGTTTTTATACTATCGTGGATAATTATCAATATAAATATAATTGTTTTGATGTATATATGTTGGTGTGTTTGTGATGTGTGAATGAATGTGTATGAGGTGTTTGTGATGTGTGAATGAATGTGTGTATGAGGGTATGGGTGTGTGAGTTATGTATTAGATAAATGTATCAATGTATCAATGGAAATTTAAAATTTTCAAATTTTCTGGTTGCAGGTATTCGTCATCAGCAACGGCTTTCCCACGGGCGTCCGTGGGAAAGCCGTTGCTAAAAGTGTATCGAAAGCCGTTGCTGATGACCTACAGCAACGGCTTAGCGACGGCGTTTTACTAACGGCGTTGCTACGGACTCAGCGGCCGTTGCTATTAATGTTATCAGCAACGGCTCCGGGTCTGTGGCAAAACCGTTGCTGATAATAGTTTTAGCGACGGCCCGAGCGGCCGTTGCTGATAATGTTTTGAGCGACGGCCCGAGCGGTCGTTGCTGATCCGTTGCTAAGTCATCAGCAACGCGACTTTCTGTCACGGCTCTATTGCAACGGCTCAGCCGTTGCTGATGCTCTTCAGCAATGGCTCAGCAACGGCATCAGCCGTTGCTGATGACCATTTTTCTAGTAGTGCAAGTCTCTCTACCATCTCTTAATCTATAGAGGAGTGACTGATATTTATCACCATTATATTTGGCAGAGCAAGATCCCACCTAAAATCTCTATCTTTGGCAGGATTTGGTCTCGTCGTCGGCTTTTGACTCGTGACAAGTTGAGTAGTTGGGGCGTGGCCACTGACCAGACATATGTTCTTTGCCAAGAGGAGATTGAATCGCATGCACACTTATTCCACCATTGCACCTTCTCTCTGGAAGTTTGGCACTAGATTCTGCAAATGCTCAAGGAACCTCTCTTCCCTACTGACTGGTTCTTCACCGATGTTCCTTCATCGGCAACCTGCGACAACAACCTTAAGAAGGCTCGCATCCTCTTAACTTGGAGCTGGTTCCTTTGGGGTGAAAGAAATCGTCGCTGTTTCGACGGCCTGGGCCGGGGGGTGCAGTTAGTGGTAGCGGCACTATTTGGCTTTTGTTTGATGTATAATATCCCGTGATCATGGTGTTTCTTGTAATTTTATGCAATTTCTGTAACTTTCTTTGTTTTTTCTTTATAAGTCTTCTCCGGAAAACTCTTGTTGAATCTTCTCCTTCTTTTAACTTGTATTCTATTCATCACTCTTAAATATAATGCAAGATGTTTTCTTTCAAAAATAAAAAAATCTATAGCTCTTGGCGCGTCCAAAGAGGTGGCCGCCGGGGGCTGGGCCCCCTGTGTCGGAGGGACGGAGGGCGACGACGGAAGGCGGACGTACGTTCTCCCGAAAGTTGAGCTTGGCTCGGCTGCCGCAGAAGCGAAGCGCGGCCTCGAGGGTGCCGAGCCATACGCGGGCGACATTGTGGGGGCCACAGATCTCAGCAGCCCATTTACCCCACGGCCGTTGTCGAACGTTGCGGTACTACGCCATGAAGCTCGACGGAGAAGAAGCAAACATAACCTATTGTCAAAAGAGGTGTTGATGTTTTTTTATTATATTTTTTAAAATAGTGTAGGTGTAGGTTGAGATAACAACACTAAAGAAAAAATGAATAAAAAATTATTTTTTAAAAAGATGACTGTGCAGCTACGTCATCAACTAACGAGTATCTTTTTATATATATAGGTAACGAGTATCTCACGACGGGTTATAATTATTGTAAATTTTATAGTTTGGACTAGAACTATGACAAATTAAAAGGTGGACTAGATTTGTTAAAACCCCTATAATTTTGACTAGATTCATTAATTAACCGTAATATAAATCAATTATAAGTGAGCGATGACACAAATGATGACTAAGATATATATGTACACTATACATTACATGCTAATTATAAAGAATTTTTTTAAAAAAAATGAGATATATACCTTGATATATTATGTATATGCATGCTTCATGCAATAGGAAATATGATTTTTAGTGTTCTAGGTTTGTATTACTCTGAATCTCTACAATTAACACTGTAATATATACTCTCGTGTGGTCTCATTTGGAGAGTATATTAAATATTATGTTAGTTAATATGATAAGTGCATGTGCCACTATAATATTCAGCTTAAGAATCATAATTAGATCAATAATTTGGGCATATGAAATTGATGAACTAGTTATTCCATTGAGTGAATTATAATAATTAAATAGTATATAACTATCAGTTCTAGGGATGTCAATTGAAATCGATTAACCGTAATTAATCGATTAATTGAACTGTAAAAATTTAATTTCAGATAGCGAATTTATGATCTGATTTCAATTTCGGTTTCGATTAGTAAAATTCAAAAATCGATTAAAGTCAATTCGATTTTGGTTATCAGATCTCAGATAACTGATAATCGAAACTGATTATATGTTTCGGTTATCGATTATCCGCGATTAACTGTTAACTAGAACTGATTATATATATATTTGAAATATACTAATCGGTTACTCATGTATTTAGTTAGCATCCGAACCAAATTTATCAGTTTCGGTTATTCGTCATGAACCGGCTAATTTTTGTTTCAGATATTAATTTTTGAATTCGAACATTTTCGATTTCGGTTAACGAATTTTTATATTGATTTTGATTTCAGTTTTAGTTAATCATCAAAAATATTGAACTGTTATCATCCATAAGCAGTTTATAGTCTTAAGCATGATGAATACATCTACGTAAGAAATGAATTAATTATGACCAAGTTGATCTATCGTGTCGCAATAGAGAATTTTAATTAGATTTCTCATTTAACGAGTTTATAGTCTTAAGCATGATGAATACATCTACGTATAGTAAGAAATGAATTAATTATGACCAAGTTGATCTATCGTGTCGCAATAGAGAATTTTAATTAGATTTCTCATTTAACGACAAATTAATTGAGATCGAGGTCTTAGTTTATTCCAACAATTGAACCGTGCAACAATTACTTAATTACCTATATCCAATTAAAACCTTAATTGAAATACTTGTCATCTATTAATTAACCAATGAATATAAAAATGTCGACTGATTAATAAATGCACATAAATGAGGTCAGATCTGGGCAAAATTAGGGTGGCAAAGAAGAAATAATAATACAAGGGCCGATCAACGGGTAAGAATTAGAGATATGCATGAATACTAGGTAGATTCAAAATTAGTTGGAATCTACCCGATCGGATAGATTTTAGGTAGAACTCAATTAAATTCGAGTACAACCCATGACAAAAATTTAGACCAATCGATTAAAATTGATTCCAGATCTAACACATTGGGTACACATAATCGAAATTATTACCATTACCCCAGCGTTGTTTTTTTATAGGTTCCAAGGTATAGGTTCCAACAAGGTATCATATTTTGAAACCTATTGAAATATGTTCTGAAATTTGTATTGGAACATGTTAGAATCTGTTGGAACATGTTTTAGAACTTATAAATGAAGAGATTCTAACAAGATACTCGAAATTGAAATCGGAATATATAATTTCGTGTAGGGTCTAATTCCAAGTTCTAATATATTAGTGTTCGATTTCAAAACTTAAGATCTGATCTTATACTGCAAGATAAAATTTAAGATTAATAATACTCAGAACTCTTTCACCCCTAACCAAAACACAAGAGATAGGGGGTGGATGATGCTATCAAAAAGCAAGGAGATGAGCTCCTGAGCAGCTTTTTGACAGATATTTTTGCGTACCTTATCATTAAATTAAATAAATAAATAATAATAATAATAATAATAATAATAATAATAATAATAATAATAATAATAATAATAATAATAATAATAATAATAAGATTCATGCAGAAATGGACATAATAGGTTCGATCAAAAAGGCGGATTCCTTGGCCTCTCAACAGCTCTCTGGCGGTGCTCGATTGGCTCCACCATGCACTACTTTTTTCATTTCTCTTATTATTTTAATTAGGACCACGTTTTTTAGGGAATAATATTGTTACTTGCACGCCTTTTTAATTTCTTGTGAGAACACATTAATTGTTTTTCCCTTTTTCCTGTTGGGTTTCTGCATTATTTTCATATTGAGAGCTACCTGAAGAAGGTGTATCTGGGGATGAAGATTTTCCAATTTGACCTTTCATTTGGAATTTATTTTTTTGGATGTGTTTGGAAAATGAGATTAGTTTGTCCAGGAATATATCGGTTTATATATATCCCATCAACTAAATCAAACTGATCTATTTGAATCAAATTGCATTATATTTCCCTAAAGCATGCACCGATATCATGATTTCTATCCTATTTTTTATAGACTTCAATTTAGACACTCTCTAATTCATATTTAGAAGGGGTGACAGAAATAAGTACGACGCGAACACAACACGATAATTGCGTGATTGAGCCGGAAAATTTAGTCCGATAAATTTATTAGATTGGGTCGGGCTGGTACAATAACATTGCTGGCTAAAACATACCGACACTTATCGGGCCGGCCCGACTCATTTGGCCCGCTAAATATTAAAAAAAAATAGCTTTGCAATAATTTATCATAGACAATCAATGCAAAATTAATAATTTATCATAGAAAGATACAATGATGTTATGAAGACATCAAAATTAATAATTTCACTCAATGCAAAGCATATTGTAACTTAAAAAGAATTTATCAATGCCATCACTGACGTTGATAGTGTAGAAGATGATAAACATAGACAATCTGCACTTTGCCGGGCTCGCAGGTCGTGACGGGCGGCTCGCAAAATTCTACAGGCCGTGCTAGGCTGTGAATTTTTAGCCCACGCAATTAGTGGCCCAGCCCGACATAATATCTTATCGTGCTGAGCCGCGGCCCAACTAGCTAACTACGGGTCTACCCATTTTATCACCTCTAATATTTAGTATCTATTTAGACACCAATTTTTTTAACTTAATGTGACATCAATTTTTGACTTTTTTTCGTGTAACATGTGTATCAAATACACCCTAGCTAAGACTATGCAAGCTTAAAGAAAAGAACATTAAAGATATATAGGGATAAAAATAAAAGAGAGAACGATGAATTGCACAAAAATGATGTTTCAACTCTTATACATCGTTTCAAGTACAAAGAGATGGAGAATTAGAAAAGAAAGGTCAACTAAAAAAAAACGATGAAAAGAAGGAAAAGGTCGAAAAGCATTCATATATAATAAAGATATAATAAAGTAAGGACAAAGAATCGAAACGGGCCGGACTTTGAAGATATTACGTGCAAAAATTATATATTACTTTTTCTATCATGATGACGACTCGCCCTCCAGCTTTTGAATTTGGTGATACTGAAAGTGAAATAATATCTTGAATTAGAATCCTATAATTATTCCATTAAGTTCTTAATACAAACTTTTCTAATTATTGACATGATATCAACATTATTTTGGTGATCTCAACTTTATGTACAACTATGATTAAGATAAATTAGAACATGAGAGAAGGTTTGAATTGTGAAGATAATCTTTTTGATAGAAAATCCAAAGTGAGACTCAATCACATTTGATTCTTTATCTAGCTTATATGACTTTTTAAACTCATTTGGACAAAATCAATCATCGTCATGGTTTGGAGATAATTGTGTGTAATGTGATTGAATCATTGAATTAATAATTGAGTTCAAGTTGAGTTGAGTAAAATTTGATTTCTTTTAGTTTAATTAAAGTTATACTAAAACTCGTTTGTGCTGATTTGAGTATCCATATACTCATAATATGAGATTAAATTTGAGTATCACAAATTTTTTTCCCAACTTATATATGTCTTGATGTTCTCGTTATGATCCATCTTAATTAATTGCACGTATATCCTATAATCACAATCAAGTTGGAAGCATGTAAGACCTAAATGTCTAGTAATGGCTCTACCTAATCTCTGGGCAATCATTTTTCACATAGATCTTGTCGTGCCAAAGACTAGATCTTATTTTGCTTGTTCAATGTGATAATTGACCTATCAACTTTAACTTAAATATTTTAATTGGACCAATAATTATGACTCATAAAGTTGATGGGCTACTAAATTCATTGAAGAAATCATAACAAAAGTTGAGTCAAATACATATTGGATCAAAATTATTAGTTCAACCCAATTTATTCTTATTTTAATAACAATACATCACTTTGGTTTTATTTTGTTTTGGGGTGACATGACCTTGCTCTTGCAAATATTAATTGATGGCCAATTATTATTTATTAATTTTAATTTTCTATTTCATTCTTGATATAAGAGGTATGTCTGCAACCATTCTATTTAATTATGGTTATAATTGTTGGCCCAAAGATTTCAATTTTAGAAACAATCTTTAATTTAATGATAACAAATAATTTTCTAATATCTACATTAAGAATTCATCATGTCAGTAAGCTCGAGAAATGAAACTTTAAGTTCTCAAGATAAAGTCAAGAAAAATTAACATTGTATACTTCAAGAAATGATATATGTTTGGAATAAGTTATAGTCTTTTTTAAAAGTATGTAATATTTTGCTAGTATATATGATTGTGTTTCTCGAATCATGTTGATTTATAAATTTGCTTGAAGGAAAGATTTTACTCTGTGTGAAATCCTAAGCAAGTCGCTTAAGTAGTTAATGTATAGTTGACTAAAGTCGAAGAATTTAACTATAAGAGTTTTTATTCACTATAATATAATCGGCCTATAGAGACACGTAATTAGAGACAAATTAAATTTTAATTTTTAAATCATCAAATTTAGAGACTAATAAATATAAAATTTATTCCTAATTAATATTTAAAACTAGCTTTAGAATAACATCAATTAAGTGACTCTGGTATATATGTGTTTCTATAGCTTAGAGACAAATCAATTAAGTGACTTTGTATACGTGTATATAACTATATTAAAAATTAATATAATTCTATTATATTTATTTTTAATTATTAATTAATATAATTATACAAGAGATCGATATCTTTTTTAATTATTTTTTAGAACTTTAGATAGTTAAATATTAACGTATTATATATGAATTTTATTTGTCAATAAGACAAGGATTGAATTCACTTTCTGAAATTGGAACCGGATCATTCAATTTTACTATATTTAAGTCAAATGGATCCACCCAAGCTTAGAGTTAAAATAAATAATTATTTCTATAAATTCTAATGATGCATGTTAGAATTAGTACCCGGAGCGAATTGGATTATTTATATTAATGTTATTCTATTTATATTATTAGAGCTTTGTATTTAAACATGAAAATAGAAGAATAGCACCCAAAATTGTCGAATGGAGGGGAGATTTATCTATAATATTTATAAAGGATCCATGATGCATTTAATTTTTTCTTCTAACATTATTTAATTCTATATTATTATAATAATCATCCAATAATATATTTAAACTATCAATTTTTATTTTAGGGGTCCAAACATATTGTTAAACAAAATAAACTAGGTATATCTCATCAATACTTTTTAAATTTAAATTTTATTAAAGAAATAATTTGTGCAAATAAATGATGATGTCTATGTAAAGAAAATACTTCACTAATACGAACTATATGTGAAAGAGTTTAAATTACATGTAGGATAATAAACACCGAAAAGTTATTTGATAGCTTTATTAAAAAGTTCTAAAATTTGAGTAATTAATATGCCCAGCAACTAATCAATCATTATCATTAATTGAATTACTAGACATATTTTCATTGTAAAATATTGTAAGGATCTCTTGGTATTTTATAGTAGACCTAAGCATATGATATGTTGAATTCCATTTAGTAATAACAACATCATTAAATTTTTTAAATGGTTTATTAAAAGATTGACATAATTTTTTTAATTCTTGTGAATTCTTGTTTTTGAAGAACGCATATATCTAATAATCTCTCTTATTTTTTCTACATGTATATTTATTAGTTTTAAACCAAATTGTACACATAAATTAAGGAAATGACGAACACAACGAACATGAAATATTTCACCTTCTAATACTGGCTTAAATAATTATATAAGGGGAGGAATAACAACATCATTATTACTAGCATGCATTATCAAAATTAATCGAATTTTTTAAATCATTTATATTATAGAAAATTATTACAAATCTAATAGCAAAAATGACAACAGAAGTGTGTTGATATTTAAAAACTTTAAAACTATTTTTTTTTTGCAAAATAAAATTTTCATCAATCTAATGTGCAGTAACACAAATGTAAGAATTAGTAGTACGTTGACTAGACCAAACATCAGATGTTAAAGAAATTTTTGATTTATTATTTTGAAAATTATTTATTATATTTTCTCTATATATAAAAAATAATTTTAAAGCGTCACTTTTCTTTGCATTTCGAGTATTTTTTTATATTTTGGTTGTAAACTATATTGAATTGAAGTAGAAAATCTCGGTTGATCAACAAAACTAAAAGGAGATTCACTTTGAACAATTAATTTTGCAAGTTCTCGACGTTGAAAATCATAATCATACGAAAAAGTTGTTAAACTAGAATAAGATAAATTAAGAATTTGTTTAGCTTGTGTAATCTTAGTGTCATGACCCTTTGCATGACATAAAAGATGACCAATTTCTCCTGTTGTTGAAGCCGAAAGATTTTTTAAATATTTTTTGCACCGGGCTTTTGTTATGGTGTCATATGTTGTATGAAATTTGACACTAGAAGGGGGGTTGAATAGTGTCTGTCCCCTTTTTGTTTTACTCAATTTTGCAAAATCATGAGAACCAAGAAACAAGACTCACTTCTAAGAATTGACAACACCCACTAGTACTTTTTCTATCTACTTTACATCCGATAAAATTCGCATCCAAAAAACTGATTAAATCAAATGATGTATAACATGGATACCATAGCCTTAAGTCAACCATGCCCTTTAAATATCTCAATATGCGTTTGACCGCACTTAAATGAGACATTCTAGGGCAAGATTGAAACCTAGCACATACACAGACGCTAAACATGATATCAGGTCTACTTGCGGTTAAGTAAATAAGGCTACCAATCTTACCTCGATATCATTTTTCGTCAACTTTGACACCCTCTTCATCTTTGTCAAGCTTGATGTATGTGCTCATTGGTGTAGAAGCTATCTTGGCTTGATTCATTCCAAATCTTTTGATGAGCTCATTTGTGTGCTTGGCTTGATTGATGAATATTTATTTGTTGGTTTGCTTGATTTGGAGACCAAGCATGAATGAGAGCTCTCCCATCATGCTCATCTCAAACTCATCTTGCATACAGTTAGCAAACCATTTACGAAGAATTCCATTAGTAGCACCAAAAATTACGTCATCAACATAAATTTGAACTAATAACATATCATTTTCATGATGCTTAATAAAAAGTGGAACATCGGCTTTTCCAACATTAAAGCCTTGTTCTATTAAAAAGTTTGAAAGTCTTTCATATCAAGCCCTAGGGGCTTGTTTTAAATCATATAATGTCTTTTTAAGTTTGAAAACTCAAAACTTTCAAATCCGGGGGTTGTTCAACATAAACTTCTTCACTAATGAAATTATTTAAAAATGCACTTTTAACATACATTTGGAAAAGTTTAAAATCCTTAAAGCTAGCATATGCCAAAAGCATTCTAATTACTTCTAATCTAGCTACGAGAGCATAAGTTTCATTATAATCTATCCATTCTTATTGATTGTACCCTTGTGCCACCAACCTAGCTTTCTTTCTAATGACTAATCCTTCTTCATCTAGCTTATTTCTAAAAACTCATTTAGTCCCAATTATAGTTTGTTCACTAGGTCTAGGCACTAAGCCCCATACATCATTTCTAGCAAATTGGTTGAGTTCTTCTTGCATAGCTAGTACCCAAAACTCATCTTCTATTGCTTCCTTAATGTTCTTAGGCTCTACTTGAGATATAAAAACTACATAATGACAAATATTCCTGAGTTTAGAGCGCATTACCACTCCTGTAGAAACACTACTAGAAACTTGGTCTTCAGCAACGGCTATCAGCAACGGCCGCTCAAGCCGTTGCTATTTGCAACGGCATTCTTACGGCCGCCCTAGCCGTTGCAGATATCTGTATCTGCAACGGCGTTCTAACGGAAAACCGAGCCGTTGCTGATTATTTTAATTATCAGCAACGGCTTTCGGACGGAAAGGCTAGCCGTTGCTGATTTTTTAATTTTCAGCAACGGCTTGCTAACGGATAAGTGAGCCGTTGCTGATGATAACTTATCAGCAACGGCTTTCTAACGGGCGAGTGAGCCGTTGCTGATAAGTTTATATAGGGCACGCTCTCGCGCCCGACCCTTCTTCCTCCCGCTGCTGCCGCCGCCGCCTCCTGCCGACGCCACTCGCCGCCGCTGCCGCTGCTGCCGACGCCGACGCCTCTCGCCGACGCCTCTCGCCGACGCCTCTCGCCGCCGCGCCGCTGCCGCTGCTGCCGGTATGTTGATCGGCCGGCCTATACGGTTTCGGCCGGAGATATTAAAATCCGACCGAAACCCTATTTCTAGGGTTTCGGCCGGCGGCGGTCGGCCTATGGCCGCCGCCGGACCTTCTACAGTGGCCGGACAGTGTGTCCGGCCACTGTACGCCGGCGCCGGAGGGTGGACTCCGGCGCCGGAATATATATATATATATATATATATATATATATTGTTTTTGAAATTGTTAATTAATTATTTTATAAATGTTAATTAATTGTTTAGATTAATTGTTTAATTTGTTAGATTAATTATTAGGGTTTAGATTAATTTCGGACGCGCGCCGGAATCGTCCACTTCGGACGCGCGCCGGAATCATCCAATTCGGACTCGCGCCGGAATCGTCCAATTCGGACTCGCACCGGAATCGTCCACTTCGGACGCGCGCCGGAATCGTCCAATTCGGACTCGCGCCGGAATCGTCCACTTCGGACGCGCGCCGAAATCGTCCAATATGGACTCGAACTGTCTCAAAACATTTAGAAAATAATCATCCATCCGACGAGTTGATATGTTTCACGTACGCATCGATCAGTCGGATATGATTTAGCAAAACCTTAGATCCGTTCGGGGATTGTATGTTCGTGTAAAAGAAGTAGATGATCTTTTATACGACGTACAATTCTTGAATTGTCCCTGATTGGACAATTTGGGAATATAGTTATTTGTACTGCACTTACGTTTTTATTTTAACTGTTAACTAATTATTCTAAATTTCGGCAACATCTCTCTTGTTCTCCGATACGCGCCCAGATGATATGCGTATTCGGAGAACTGTAGGGAGATGCTGTCGAAATTTAGAATAATTAGTTAACAGTTAAAATAAAAACGTAAGTGCAGTACGAATAACATAAATCCCGAATGGAATAGGACCATCTCACCTAAAGACATTAACCAAAGAAATTGTCATTGATTGACAGAATCATGTCGGCTGATCGAAGTTGGATGTACCGACGTTTTGATCATGGAGCTTTAACGAATGAGTTTCGATTAGGCGTAACGTACTTCCTAAATTTCGCCTATTCGAATCGGAATTTCGTTAGCATGGGTGATCAAATCCGATGTCCGTGCCGCATTTGTTCGAATGGCCGATTTTTGGATCGGGAGACTGTCACTCTGCATCTATATACCAAAGGATTTACACCAAGATATTTTCTATGGACTTGTCACGGGGAGTCACGCGAAGTCGGGACGTCGAGCAATCCTGTCGTTCAGACATATGGTGAATCTTCCTCTGCTGGTGCTTCTTCATCCGGTCAATGTAATCCTTATAGAACTATGATACTTGATAGTCTTGGGGGTCAATTCCACCTGAATGATAATGTTGATCGGCCAGTTCTTCAGACATCAGTCCCACCAGATACTACAGCGGTTGATATCACAGAAGTAGGGGCTGCGGTAGAGATTGAATTACCGAATAAAGAAGCTGCAGAATTTTACGAGATGTTGAAAGCTGCCGATGAACCTTTGTATGAGAATTGTCCTAAATACACTAGGTTTTCAGCAATGACACAGCTCTTAAACATCAAGGCCGATTGTAATATCAGCGGAGTTGCGTATGATCGGATTGCTGGATTGATTAATGGAATGCTGCCTACTGATAACAAGTTTGAGCCTACTTTTTATAAGACTAAAAAGCTAATGAGAAAATTGGGGCTTGGGTACGAAAAAATACACGCGTGCCAAAATAACTGCATTTTATATTATAAAGAAAATGTGCAGTTGGATAAATGCCCTGTATGTCAACACCCTCGTTACAAGGAGAAGAAATCGGTCCGACAGAAAAATATCCCGTTTAAGGTGCTTCGGTATTTTCCACTAACACCGAGGCTTCAAAGATTATTCATGTCGGAAAAGACAGCCCCCTACATGAGTTGGCATGCAAGAAGTCGTGATGATACAGTAATGACTCATCCATCTGACAGTGAAGCATGGAAACATTTGGATACATGTTATCCTTCATTTGCTATGGATACTAGAAATATCAGATTGGGATTGTGCACAGATGGTTTTAATCCGTTTGGGCATTCTGCAACTCCTTATTCAGTTTGGCCAGTGCTGTTGACAGTTTATAATTTGCCACCGTCAATGTGCATGAAAGATGAATTTATTTATCTTTCGATGATTATTCCGGGTCCTAAGGGCCCGCGAAAAGAAATTGACATATTTCTCAGACCCTTGATAGATGAATTGAAAACATTGTGGACTGAGGGAGCTGTCACTTATGATTGTCATCGGAAGCAAAACTTCAATTTAAAGGCCGCGGTCTTGTGGACAATCAATGATTTCCCCGCGTACGGCATGTTGTCGGGTTGGAGCACTCACGGCCGACTCTCTTGCCCGTATTGTATGGAACACTCTAAATCAATCAGTCTTCAGAACGGACGAAAAATCTCATTCTTTGATTGTCATCGTCGATTCCTACCGGTTCATCACCAGTATCGAAGGAATCGTAATAAATTTACTAAGGGCAGAGTCGAAAGAGATGGGCCACCACCGATGTTGTCTGGTGAACAAATGTTAGCACGTGTTTCAGCACTTCCAGATATAGTATTCGGTCGCAATGAAAGAGTGTCAGGTTTTGGCCAAACACACAACTGGGTGAAAAAAAGTATCTTTTGGGAATTGCCCTATTGGAGTTCATTATTGATTCGACATAATTTAGATGTCATGCACATTGAAAAAAATGTGTTTGATAATATTTTCAACACTGTGATGGATATTTCTGGAAAAACTAAAGATAATGTCAAAGCCCGACATGATCTGAAAATACTTTGTAAAAGACCAGAGTTGGAGTTACAAGAGGTCAACGGACGATATCTGAAACCGAAGGCCCTATATGTGTTAAATAAACAACAGATCAAAGATGTTTGTCAATGGGTAAAAGAACTCAGATTACCCGATGGATATGCTTCAAACTTATCTCGATGTGTGAACGTCGATGATTGCAAAATATCAGGGATGAAGAGCCATGATTGTCATGTATTCATGCAGAGATTACTTCCGATCGCATTTCGAGATCTTCTACCTGATAATATTTGGGGTCCGTTGACTGAATTAAGTATGTTTTTTAGAAGCATCTGTGCAAATGTCCTTCGAGTCGAAGATATGTCAACACTTGAAAATAATATTGTTGAAATCATATGCAAGCTGGAGCAGTTTTTCCCTCCTGCATTTTTTGACTCGATGGAGCATCTACCGATACACTTGGCATACGAGGCACGAGTTGGTGGCCCCGTTCAATATCGTTGGATGTACTTATTTGAAAGATACATGAATCGTCTGAAGAAAAAAGTAAAGAACACCGCAGCTGTTGAAGGATCAATATCTGAATCGTATATCATCCAAGAAATTTCAACATTCTGCTCATTTTACTTTGAATCGACAGTACAGACAAGATTTGATCGTCTTCCACGTAACGACGATGGGGGTGTTCGACATTCAGATGGACGTTTAAATATATTTTGTCACTCTGGTCGTGCTTTTGGTTCTCGTCCATCTCGACACTTAAGCGATGAAGAGTATCATTTGGCACACTTGTATGTATTACTCAATTGTCCAGAGATTGAACAATTCATTGAAATATTTGACATTGAGATGGTGCAAAAATACTCTATTCACAACGATCAAGAATTGGAGAGATTACGGAATCGTGATTTCCCTACTTGGATTCAGACTTACAGCAAAGATCACAGAGCTGAAATAGATGAAAAAATATTTGAGTTTGTTAGTGGACCGTCGCGACTTGTGTCGTGCTATAGCGGATATTTTGTTAACGGGTATAAATTTCACACGGTTGAATATTCATTTGCAAAGAAGACGATGAATGCTGGGGTCTGCGTGAAAGGGACAACCTATGTTGAATGTGATATGGATTTTTATGGACTGATTGAAGAAGTGATAGAGTTGCACTACTTCGGCTTGAAATCAGTGATCCTATTTAGATGTCATTGGTTCGATACAACAGAAAGGGGCATGAAAGTTCATCCAAAATACAAACTTGTTGAGGTTAATTATAAATCAAAATTGGCAGCAAATGAGCCTTTTATATTGGCATCACAAGCCGAACAAGTATATTACGCGAAGTATCCGGCTCGAAATAAAGATAGAGCAGATTGGCGTGTAGTCTGTAAGACAAAAGGTAGAGGAAAAATTGATCCGATAGTAGGAGAAAATGATCCTCCTGGTTTCTATCAAGAAGAAGATATTCCTGCTGTGGATCGTATTATTCCAATACTCGAGGATGCAGACACAACGTCAATTCAATTAGAAGTTGAATATGCTGATGATGACGATCATGAAATTGAGGAAGCTGAAGATGAAGAAGATGAAGAAGAGGAAGAAGAGGAAGAAGAGGAAGAAGAAGAAGAATTCGAAGACTATTATTCAGATGATGAAGAATAATTGTAAAGTATATATTTTATTAAATATATCTCTACTATTTATACAATAATCTGATTATATGTCTGTTCGACAGATATGTCTGGTCGTGGTTATCGACGCAGGAGAGTTTCGGAGTCTCCGATCGGTGAGACTCCAGCACTTACTCATGCTGCTGATCCTCCTGTTGCTGATCCTCATTCCGATGATACTGCCGAGGCTAGTACATCCAGACGTAGGCGGCCACGCGGGCCGAACAGGTGGCAGCCTCCACCAGCCACAGAGTCACGTAGATTGATTAGCGTGATTGGGGAGCGGTACGTAATATATCATGAATTATGAATCATTACAAATTCATTATATCATAATATAATATTAAAATTTATTTTTGTTGTGCAGGTTCCAGCAAGAAGAAGTGCCGAGGAGCATTTCTTCTACTATTCGACGATACATGCACGGGGCATGGCCTACGTGGTCTCACGTGCCTAGCGAGCACGTCGACATGTTATGGCGCGAGTTTGAGGCACGTATTATTATTTTTTTTACATGCATGATGATATATTAATATTGGTACTGATATTATTATTTTGCAGGCTCGCTATACATGGGCCGAGGACCAGAGGCCCTTCATTTACGCTGCCTGGGAGGCTATTTCTCGGGCAAGGTACAACGGGCAGCTGGGGCAAGCTCGGTCCCAGGCGATGGCCCGAGCTGGGACCACTAACATCGCGGAGACTCGGGGATACGGCCCCGGTTGGATTACTCCGGATATATGGGACCAGCTCGTGGGGATATGGTCGACGGATCGATGGCAGGAGGTTTCTCGGAATGCGGCTAGAAATCGCATGTCGGGAGGAGCAGCGCGTCACACCGGCGGCTCTGTTGCATTTGCAGTGCACGCAAACCGTATGGTAAGTATATCTTTTAATTATATATTTTATTTGTTATTATGTGTACTAATTAATGTATTTGTTTTGTAAATGTAGACGACGGTGTCGGATGACGGGACTGTCCAGCGACCCTCCCCGATGGCAGTGTTTGAGCGGACTCACCGTCGAGCACATGGGACTGGGGAGTACATCCACAACCGCGCTGCATACATTATGGTAATTATATATTTGTTTAAATTATTCATTATATATTTATAATTTAAGTTTTATGATAAATATTAAACAAAAAATCAAACTCGAGTAGGAGACCTACAGCCAGACGGTGGTGCAGCGCGGGGGTACCCCCGAGGACTTTGACGCAGCATCGTGGGTCGAGGCCGCAGGTGGCTGGGACCATGGCCGCGTATATGGCTTCGCAGATAGTGGTCATGCGCGAGCCGTACTAGGGCCACTTGGGGCACCGACCCCTCCGGTCGCTGGTGAGCGGCCGTCCACCTCTAGATCCAGTTATGATCATAGTAACAGAATAAGGACTCTAGAGGAGACGGTCGCGCGTCAGACTGAGATGATGGAGCACCAGAGTCAGACGATGGCGCGTCAGAGTCAGACGATGGCGAATATAGAAGCTATGCTACGCAACTTGTCGGGTCATCCCGAAGCAGGCATCTCTTCGGCATCATCTAATCCGTCGTCCTCGAGTCAGTCCACGCCGGTGTACACTCAAGCACTCCAGACCCCGCCATATGATCCAGGCCATCCTCCATCGTCATCGTGAGATTTTGTTTATATTGACTTTGTTACTCAGATATTGAACTTGTTTAATTTATATTGACTATGTTACTCAGATGTTGATACTTCAATTTTACATTTGAATTGTGTTTATACTATCGTGGATAATTATGAATATAAATATAATTGTTTTGATGTATATCTTGGTGTGTTTGTGATGTGTGAATGAATGTGTATGAGATGTTTGTGATGTGTGTATGAGGGTATGGGTGTGTGAGTTATGTATCAGATAAATGTATCAATGTATCAACGGAAATTAGAAATTTGAAATATTTCTGTTTGCAGGTATGGGTCATCAGCAACGGCTTTCCCACGGCCGTCCGTGGGAAAGCCGTTGCTAAAAGTGTATCGACAACCGTTGCTGATGACCTACAGCAACGGCTTAGCGACGGGTTTATACTAACGGCTTTGCTACGGACTCGAGGCCGTTGCTATTAATGTTATCAGCAACGGCTCCGGGTCTGTTGCAAACCCGTTGCTGATAATAGTTTTAGCGACGGCCCGAGCGGCCGTTGCTGATAATGTTTTGAGCGACGGCCCGAGCGGCCGTTGCTGATCCGTTGCGAAGTCATCAGCAACGCGACTTTCTGTCACGGCGCTATTGCAACGGCTCAGCCGTTGCTGATGCTCTTCAGCAACGGCTCAGCAACGGCATCAGCCGTTGCTGATGACCATTTTTCTAGTAGTGAAAGTTCTCCAATGACTTGATCCATTGGATGACCCCTTACCAACCGATATCCTTTAGGGAGAGGCGGTAGAGCTTCTTCTTCAACTTGAGGTAGATTCGAGGATGGTGGATCTTCATGTTGAGTTTCCTCATTATCTTCATCCTCCACCTGTTTGTCATGAAGTGTGAGTGTTATGCCTTAAATATTTTTTTGGACCTCCTTGTAAATAAATTTCTTAGAGGGGGTGGTTTGCAAAGATGCAAACCCTATTTAACCGAGCCCTAAACCTCTCTAATCTCTTCTTTTCGCTCGGTTCCTGTAGCAGCAGAGGGTGTCGGAAGATTTGGAGGCGCCGGCGACGAGAAGATCTCCGGTGAACCGGAGTTCGGAGGAGATTCAGGTAGGATTCACGTCCTGCTTTCTTTCTTTTTCGTATAGGGTAACCAGCGATATTGGGATGAGATTCTAGGATCGATTCTTGTCGTCGATCGATTTGTGTTTTCTGCGATGTTTCGAGATTCATGCGATTATGTACTATATTTTTCGTTCGTGTTTTCTCGTCGTTGAATCTTCCGTCGGTAATCTTGATCGTCGGCCTGATGGCAGTCGGGAGGGGTTCTGATCGACGCTGCCAGGAGCGTCGGAACGATATCACTCTTGTTCGGCGTTATGGCAACGCTCTGCCGTTGCCATTCGCAGCCGCTGCCAGGCACGACCGCTACTAGGCGTGTGCTATCGGGCCGAGTCGCGGCTGCGTAGGCCGGCGAGGTGCTGTCGGGCGCGGCACTCGGCAAGGCAGAGGAGCCATGCCGTCGAAGTGCCGCGAGATCGGCCGTATGAGGTCACCTCGACTCATGGGGTGGCCGGGCTTTGCCGCTGCGAGTCGTCGCCTTGCGATGGGCGACGATGAGTCACGGTTTGGCGATGAGAATCCGGCGGATCAAGTTGGCGATAGCGCCGCCACCTCGCCGTCGGGTAAGATTCTGCAGGCGGCCGCGCGGGGGTTGGCGCGATCATCCCAGTTGGGGAATGCCGCCCCTGGCTATTCGCCATCGCTCGTCCGTAGTGGCGGCGGCGATAAGCGGTGGCGTCGATCGTCGAACCATCCTTGCCGGTCGGAGATCGTGCCGCTCAGTTCGTCGCCCGGTCGGATCCGGCAGGTGGTGGCGGTGTCGGGATGGAGGAGGCGCAGGTGCGCAGTCGGGTGCGGGTGTGTGAAGAGATGAAATGTGTTGGGTTTATATCGGTGTTAAAATCTTAGTAACAGTGGTATTTTATTAAATATTGTTTTGTCTCTTATGGCAGTGTTATGCTCTATATATATCGGTATGATATTATTTTTTTGAGTTAGTAGCTGTTATAGACGTTTATAGCACTGTTACGAGTGTTGTAACAGGAATTTATTTAAAAGGTTAAATTGAAATATTGGTTGTTATTTGGAATATTATTTGAAGGATTTATAGCGGGTCAAAATAATCATATTATATATGAATTTGGACCTACTCGGCGACCCGAATCCATTGGTGGAGTCTGTTTTGTCGTTTGGCTTTCGGATGTTGAAATCAGTATGCTTTTATTGCCTCGTTTTGCGGGTTGGGTCGGATAATATTATTTTATCGGTTTCCATGGTTTCTACCCGAGTTGTTCTGTTGTGGTAGTTGTCGTCAAGGTGAATCTCATCCTAGATCGGTTGTTACCCTATGTCGAAATATATCTTGTTGTTCTATTCCATTGAAAGTTGATATCTACTGTTGTTGAAACTCTTTATGCATATTTTGTTGATACATGTTGCCAGCATGATGTTGTTATATGCATATTAGTTGAGGATGCTAGTTTAGACGTTGCATGTCTTATGCTGTTGTTTATTTACTTAATGCATACATGATGACATGACTACTAGCATTATATTAGTTGAGTTGTAGTAGATGAGTTGTTGACATATGCATAGCTGATCTACTTTTGGGCGATAGCCCTGGACACTGTTGATATATTGCCCAAGGTGTAGGGCAAGTGACACCGGTGATCACCTATTTATCACACGGGTTGTGTGATCGGCGTCGAGGTGTTAGACGTCGGCGGACTATCAGGTTGGATAGTCGCATCTCTAGCTGGAGCGAGCTTGAGGTGCCACTCTCGAGGTGCGAGAGTGCGGGAGAAACCCAATGTCCACTACGCTCTTGATTGGGTTTATGATGCATACTCATATAGTTGATAGTTGACATAGTTGACATAGTCGATTGGTTTAGGTGCATCGGGTAGATGGTTGATTCATATCTTCCGTTG
Source organism: Canna indica (assembly GCA_034359265.1). Taxonomy (NCBI): domain Eukaryota; kingdom Viridiplantae; phylum Streptophyta; class Magnoliopsida; order Zingiberales; family Cannaceae; genus Canna; species Canna indica. The sequence goes on from CP136891.1 coordinate 4,607,361, forward strand.
TACACATGACATCATAGCATCTTGTTGAAATCCTACTCAGCCTTCTGCTGATGTTTGTTGTTTTTGCCTCAGATCCTCAGGTATGACGGCTTTATCTCCTGAGGTAGCTAGAGTTTTGGAGGAGGAGGAGACGTCTTCCGCACAACCTTTAGTTTCCTAGTTATTAGTTGAACTTTGCATTTTCTGCTAGACTCTGGAATTTATTGTTCTCTCATGGACTGTTGGACTTTTATTATTGTCTGGTTGGTTATTCGATTTGAATCTGGTTGTAAATTTAAATTCAGTCCAATAAATTGTTGGTTGTTCTGTTGCTAGTTGCGCTTCTCCTAGGTGAGGTCCCTTATATAGGGATAAACCTAGGCGGGGCGTAACAGTGAGATCCTCAAGTTCCTCACCTACATTTACAATCTTCACATTTCTAGAAGAATCATTAGTTTCATTAAACGTAACATGCATATATTCTTCAACAATCATGGTTCTACGATTGTAAACTCTATATGCCTTAGAATTCATGGAGTAACCTAGGAAAATCCCTTCATCGAATTTAGAATCAAATTTTCCTAAATTCTCCTTAGTATTTAATATGAAACATTTGTATCCAAAAACATGAAAATATCCCACATTTGAGATTTTACCATTCCAAAGCTCAAAAGGTGTTTTATTAATTTTAGGTCTTAATAAAACTCGATTAAGAACATAGCAAGAGGTATTTATGGCTTCGGCCCAAAAATACTTAGGCAAATTGTTTTCACATAGCATGGTCCTAGCCATTTCTTGTAAGGTTCTATTCTTCCTCTCAATCACCCCATTTTGTTGATGTGTCCTGGGGAAAAAAAGGTATGTTCAATACCCAAATCATTACAAAACTCGGAAATTTTTTTCATTTTTAAACTTCCCTCCATTATCACTTCTAATTTTTAAATTTGAAACTCCTTTTTCATTTGTAACTTTCTTTGAAAACTTCTTGAAAAGCTCAAAAGTTTCATTTTTCTTAACTAAAAAGAAAACTCATATAAATCTAGAAAAATCATCAACTAATACATAACAATATAGCTTTCCACCTAGACTAGCTACATCACATGGACCAAATAGATCAATGTGCACAAGCTCAAGAATTCTAGATGTACTAACTTGATTAATGCTATGAAATGAGAATTTGACTTTCTTACCTAGTTGACATGCATCTCAAAGTTTGTCTTTTTCAAATTTTATCTTGGGTAATCCTTTAACTAATTCTTTCTTAGATATTTCTTGGATGAGGCTCATGCTAGCATGTCCTAGCCTCCTATGCCACAACCAAGAGTCATTTTCCATAACAACTAAGCATCTAACATGGGGATTTGGCAAGACATTTAAATCTAAGGTGTAGACATTTTCTTGCCTATTCCCAATAAACACGATATCATTTGATGGTGCACTCTTAATGATACATTTAGATACTTCAAACATAATTATGTATTCATTGTCACATAATTGCGATATGCTAATCAAGTTATGTTTTAACCCATGAACTAATAGAACATTCTTAATGCATGCGTAAGGAAGTATAGCTATATCACCAATGCCAACAATCTTACCGTTGGCATTGTCTCCGAATGTGACATGTCCACCATCTTTGCTCGATAGGGATGCGAATAAGTTGATGTCACCCGTCATGTGCTTTGAGCAACCACTATCTAATATCCAAGTGCTTCTACTTGCTTGAGGATGCTTCTCCATCTACAAAAGGAGAAGAAACTATTTTAGGTACTCAAATTTTTTTTGGTCCTTGAGTGTTAGTCATTTTGGGAACCCATGTAAATCTTGCATGTAGGTTCCTCCTCAAAGCACAATCCTTGGCCATATGGCCAAATATGCCACAAGAAAAACAATTTTCATTAAATTTTCTTCTAGTGTGTTTGAGCATGGGAGTGTGATGATTTCTTTTTATGGACAACCTTAGGTATGACATTTTGTAAGGTTGTCTTCTTTTCATTAAGCATGCAAAATTCATTTTTCAATGTTAGCATGCTATTATTTAAATGCTCTACTTGATCACTTAAATACTTATTTTCATCTTCTAATTTTTGGTTGTCATTTTCTAAGTCATTCTTAGCTTTCTGTAAGGTGTGTCTCTTCCTTAAGGGTGTCTACTTCTTTTTTTAAAGCATTGCATGTGAGTAATAAACTATCATTCTCAAGCTCTAAAGATTTATTGTCCTTTTTGAGATCTTTAAATTTTCTCCTAATAACATTAAATTTATCATGCATTTGTTCAAATTCATTTTCTAGTTCTTCTTGAGTAAAAGAAACTTCACCAAAAGTAAGTCTTAGATCATTATCATTTGCCATCAAGCAAAGATTTGTCTTTTCATTCTTTGTGTCTTCTTCACATGATGAGGCCTCGCTTTCATCCCATGTAGCCAAGGTTGTTAAACTCGAGAGTTTAAGTAAACTCGTGGAGCCTCCGTTAACTCGACTCGTAAACTCGTAAGAGTTTACCTGATATTAAAACAATATTAAAAAATATTATACTATAAAAATATAATCTAATATAATTTAAAAATCATAATTAAGGCGTAGTTCAACTCTCTAATAAAGCACAGATAAAAATAAAATATAAGAGTACAAGTCTAATACATACATAATGAAGCACTCTAAGTCCATAATAAAGCACACACAATGACTCAAAGATAAAAATATAAAAGTACAAGTTCAATCCATAATAATTATCATCAAATCAAGTTCATCCGAGTTTACGACGAGTTTGACCGAGTTTACTCGTGAGTTTGATCGAGTTTGTCCGAGTTTACCGAGTTTACCCCGAGTTTACCTGAGTTTACCTAGAAATGAGTTTGAGTGTGAGTTAGCTCGATTTTGATACCTGGGATCGTAAACTCGTCCGAGTGTACGAGTTAACTCGCGAGTTTGACAACACTGCATGTAACCATCATTGCCTTCTTCTTCTTGTATTTTTCCTTTTTATGAGGGTTGGAGGTAGAAGCTATCTTGAGAAGTAAGCAATCCCTCCTTAGATGCCCGGTCTTGTTGCAATGGTAGCATGTGTAGCCTCCTCTTCCCTTCCTCATGCATCCCCTCATAAAACTCATAAACCTTCTAGCTAGCATCGTCATTTCTTCAAAGTCATCCGTCTCTTCCTCGGATGATGATGACTCTTCTGCTCGATGTGATGCTTTTAAGGCAATGGTCTTGCCTTTGGGGGCATCTTCCTTCTTGTATTGCTTCATGTGGGTCTCATGTGTCATGAGAGACCCAATGAGCTCGGTGATCTTCAAGATGCTCATGTCTTTTGCTTCCATGATAGTTATGACCTTGGGCTCCCAAGCTTTTGGAAGGGAACGAATGAGCTTCCTTGCCTTCTCCTCTTCTTTTATTTCTCTGCCAAGATTAGTTAATTCATTTGTAATATTTTGAAATCTAGCATACATGACATTAATGGATTCATGCGATAACATTTTAAACATTACATAGTCATGCATGAGTAAGTTTATTTTAGATTCCTTAACTTGTGAAGTCCCTTCATGTATGGTCTCTAGAATTTTCCAAAGTTCATATGCGGACTTACAAGTAGAGATTCTATTAAACTCATTAATTGATAGGCCGTATTATAATGCATTGACAGTCTTTGCATTAGCATTAAAGAGTTTGATTTCCTCTTGGTCCCACTCATCCATGTTCTTATTGGGTTGCTTATACTCTACTAGAATCATCCTCCATACATCCATGCCTAGAGATTATAGGAAGTCATTCATGCAAATCTTCCAGTAGGCATAGTTGTTTCCATCGAATAGTGATGGAGTATGAGTAGAGAACCCTTGAGCTAGTTGGATTTCATTAGATATCTTAATTTGTAGGGAAGATGGTTAAATCTTATCATACGACCAATTCAAGCTCTGATATCAATTGTTGTATGAAATTCGACACTAGAAGGGGGGTTGAATAGTGTCTGTCCCCTTTTTGTTTTACTCAATTTAACTTTAATCAAATACAAATGTATCTTAACAATAGCTAGATGTGATCAAATAATGAGCAAATATTGAAAGCAATGCAAACAAGATCAATTATAGTGGTTCGGCCAATTGCCTACTCCATTACCTTGACTCCTCACTAAGGATTTCTAATCACTACTTTATAGAGCTTGTGTTTCCCTTTGAATATAATTGAGGACAATCTTCTCACCTCTTTGAGAACCTCCCAAACCTATTCACCTAGGAAAAACACAAATCTACAAAGTATTCCCTAAGTATTTCTCTAGCACACCTAGCAGGCTATTACAGATGAAAACCAAGTTTGAAATAAATCTTCAAATACAATAAAAAGAGCTCAAGAATTGTAAGAAGGAACCACTGCCATTTTCCCAAGCCTTCAAGCCTCCAACTTGCCAGAAGATCAACTTGAGTTGTAGCAGAGTTGAGGGAAGCAGGCGCTTTAAGAAAGATGCATGTTGACGAACGAGTAGGGCGCAGTAGATCAATCTCTTTGAAGGCTCAAATCACTTCTTTTATGCTCAATTAAATTTCTAAGAAGCTTTAAAGAAGTTGGGTGAGGGGTATTTATAACCCCTCAGCTGAACGGGCGGTTCAACGGCTAGAAAACTAGCCGTTATCGCCGTTCGATTGCTTGTCGGTCGATCGACCGATCGATCGCTACCTTTCTGTGCTTTACTTGCACTGTTCGGTCGACCAACGGGTCGACCGAATGAGTCGCAACTTCATCAATCCCAGATCCGATCGACCAATTGGTCGACCGATGCAGTGAAGCCAAAAGCGCGATCTATAATCTGTAATCCTATCGACCGATGCGCCTTTTGCCTAATTTTGGTTTCGGTCGGTCGACCAACGTAGCCTACTGCCAAATTTTCACCAACTTCGGTCGACCGAATGGCTACTGCCATTTTGCGGCATCATTCAGTCGACCGAATAGGCTACTGCCTATATTTTGCCTTGTTCGGTCGATCGAACTCAGGCTGAGGCTGATTCTTACTTTGAATTTTTTACATGTTTTTTTATGGGTTTAGTTACCAAGTTTCAACTTGGATAATTTTACAATTTGGCTTGGGATAAAATCATCCTAAGGGTATATTACATGATTTCTACTTGATCTAAACCCGAGCCTTTCTTTGACGTTTTCTTCTTTCATTTCTTCGACGATTTTTTCTTTCGTTTCGTTTAAACGAACTTCACATACTTATCGCAACCTCAACATGAACTCAAAATTTCACACATAGATTAAATACTTATTTGTTATCATCAAAATAAAGATCGAGCCTTAAGAGAAATCCTTAAGCCAACAATCTCCCCCTTTTTGATGATGACAAACATAACATGAAATTTTTAAAAACATATGCATATTTTTGTGAGTTTGAGTTAAGACATTTATGAGTTAAGACATGCAAAATACTAGGCACAGGTATTCAAATACCGGTTGAATATCGGCGCTTATATATTACGGACGTCGACTTTGTAATTTTTTCATCATTCGTTATTGACCCTCAAATCAACCCTTGTTGGTGCATCTGAATTCATATTTCGCCCCCCCAAAAAGAGTTGGTTTCTCAATTAATATGGGTCGGTATTCCATTACTTTGTTGTAGTGTTCGTGACGGACGCATCCATCACAAAAATATGTGATGGAAAAGTTTTCGTCATAAAATATGTCACATATATCTATGATGAGTAATAGAATTTTCGTCACAAATTGTAATTGTGTCTGATTAGTGATGGACAAAATAATAACACGAAATAACTTTGTGACGAATTAGTGATGAATTAGTTTGTGATAATTCTGTGACATCGCTGATTCAAATTCGTCACAAAATCTATCACTGATATTTAATTGTTAACAGATTGAAAATCCGTCAATTATATTATTATATTATAGATTATAGTATTATAATAATATAATAATATAATATTATTTATACTTTTATAATGTTTCAAGAAATTTATAAAATATAATATGATAGTAAATTTTTAGGTCCCATGAGGTGTCAATTTATAAAATTAAGAAAATTAGTAAAATAATTAATCCATTTGACACTAGAAAAATTATATTTAATGGTTAAGAATAAAGAAAAAATAATTTTAACCCATGTGAGACTAAACAAAATATTAATAAATTTTGCTTTAAGGTCCCGGATTCGAATATATATATATATATATATATATATATATATATATATATATATATATGAAATATTTTTTATTTAGTTTAATTTTATGTTGGATTTCTACTTCAGTCACTTATTTGTCACTATTAGATGTCAGTTCGGTGACGAATCTGTGACGAAGATGGAGAAATTTTTTATATAGTAACGGATTAGTTCCAGAATATTAGAAACGAAATCAACCATTATTCTAATACTGATGTTATTTATTAAAAAATTTAGGCGAAATCTCACATGTTCATCACTATTTTAAAGAAAATAAAGTTTATTTCGCACCCTCACAAATCCATGTGTTTTAAACATCATAAAATTTGTCATTATGCTAGTTTTTTCTTGTAGTGATATAAATCTCTCTAGAATAACTCAATTCATACACTAGCAATTATGCAACACTTACTTGCACTTTACGCTTAGATCACCTGAGCTGAATTGAAGCCTATTTAATTACATGTGGAATTTTCTATGTAAAATAATTGTCTAAAAGTCCAAATACGATATATGGCTAGAGAAGCCTAAAACGTCAAAGTGGCTACTGTTCAACTTCATGTGTTAAACATGTATCTTCTATTAGAACGAAGGGATGCCCCCTCTATATATATACCTCATCTCTTCAAGACATCAATCACAACACCCATTGATAACTTACATGCAATGGCAGCTGCTAAGATCACTGTAATTGCTGCTCTTGCCTTCATTGCCTGCCTCCATCATGCATTGGCTGATCCGAGTCCTTTGCAAGACTACTGCGTTGCTGATTACAACTGTACTCTCATATGCATTAATTAATTTGTTTGTATATCAATTATATATATACGTACTAATCATCTTCTCAACTAAATCTTGTATGTGATTTCATGCAGTGTTTGTGAATGGATATGCGTGCAAGAATCCCGACGATGTCACAGCAGATGATTTCTTCTTGTCCGGCTTTGAAACGCCTGGGAGCACAAACAACTATCTCGGCTCGAACATCACCTTAGTCAACGTGCTGAGAATTCCAGGCCTGAACACGCTCGGCGTCGCCATGTCTCGCATCGACTTCGCGCCTCGCGGATTAAACCCTCCCCACTATCATCCGCGCTCGTCGGAGATACTGCACGTTGTGGAGGGCACGCTCTACGCCGGCTTCATTTCGTCCAACACCAGGAACGGCAACCTTCTCTTCGCCAAGAAGCTGCAAAAGGGGGACGTGATTGTGTTCCCTCAGGGCCTCATTCACTTCCAGTTCAATTATGGGGAGAGCAGCGCGGTGGCAAAGGCTTCTTTTAACAGCCAGAATCCTGGTCTTGTCACCACCGCTAATGCCTTGTTTGGTTCAAACCCTGCCATTGATGCTGAAGTCCTTGCCAAGGCTTTCCAGCTTGACAAGGAGACCGTGGAGTGGCTTCAGAGTAAGAACTGGGTAGACAACTCTGGTGAAGATTATATTGGTGCATTGCATCAAACTATGTAATTAATATCGCATCATGTCACTTAGATATATAAAATAAATTTGGGGGGCTCCCTGAATTCCCTCCGTCCACGTCAATATATATATGTTAATCATCAATATAAGGGTTGGATAGTTGTATGGTTGTAACACAAAGTGCATGCATGTCTGGTAACTGTGAACAATATTTAGATTAGAATACGGCTAAAGCCAACGCCAAAATAGTCAGCAGACATGATGGCCTCTAACTCTGCATGCCGAATAGATGACCAGATCAAGACGTTCTTACAGATACGAGTCATGTTTACTGCCCGATGGTCAACTTTTGTTTCCTCCCGAAAGCAAAAGTCAAATCGAATACAATTACAATGTCCTTTCATAAGCAAGATATCTGAAACAATTCCGGAAATTTTTCAAGGCATAGTGATCTCAGAGTTTAGAGCACAGATAAGAAGTCTGAAATTCGACTCAAGCACAAAGGGAGAAAGATTGTTAAGAGAAGCAAATTTGAGCCATTCTTTCACCGCCATCATTTCCAAAGCCGGAACAGAGTCACCAGTGGTGAAAATACTTATCACCCCTACACATGAATCATCATGAGAACACACAACAAAACTAAGTCCCCCTGCACAATCAGCGAAAGAAGCATCACAATTAATAATTTGGTAGATAAAAAATACTTTTCTTGCCTTTAAAGAAGTGCATATTTGATCCTATAAATTTTTAATTTTTTGAACTTTGGTCATATAAATTTTATTTTGGTATTTTTGGTTCTATAAGTTTGCTCTGTAGTACAGTTTTGGTCCTATCCGTGACGGTCCGTTAACTCTTTGTCAACGTGGACTAACGCCGTTCATACACGTTTACATATTTGGTCCTATAAATTTTATTTCAAAATTTTTAGTCATATATGTTTGTTCTCTCCCAAGCATAGAACAAGCTTACTCTATGATTGGACAGGAAGAGAAACAGAGAGAAATTATTTCAGTTGGAATTGGCAATGTTGAATCAGTAGCACTCAACAGTGCGTACTTCAACCCAAGATATAAAAGTGCTCAAGCTAAAAGAGAAAAAGAGTGTGACTATTGTGGCAGGACAGGGCACACAAGAGATCAATGTTTCAAGCTATATGGCTACCATTATCAAAAGTCATTCAAAGGAAAGACAAAAATTTGGGAACCTAGTGCTAAACAGAAGTCTGCTTGTCAAATTCAAAAAACTGAATCAATTCATAACAACAACTCTGGAGATGGCAGTGAGCATTTAGCATCAGTTGATGAATCAGATACTGGATTCACTGAGAAGCATATGAATACCCTCAGGAGCTTACTCATTGGCAAGAGCTTAGGAGGAAACTCAGGAAGTCAGATGGCAAATTATGCAGGTAATCATGCTTGTTTTTTGACAAATAGAAATACTCACACATTGATTTTGGATAGTGGTGCCACAGACCACATTTCCACAGCCAATACTTTTTTACATGAGTCAATAAAACCAATCAAACCTGAGTATGTAGCATTACCAAATGGCACTAAAACACCTGTTTCTCATATAGGAAATGCCACCATAAATGACCAATTCTCCATTAAGCATGTCCTAGTAGTACATACTTTTCAGTTTAACCTTATGTCAATTAGTAAAATTACAAAAGAGTTAAACTATTTAGTAAGCTTTGATGCCACTCACTGTTACATTCAGGACCTTACTACTAGGAAAACTTTGGGAATTGGTAGAGAAAGTCATGGACTTTACCTGATATCTCAAGCTACTTGGACTACACAACCACAAGCATTTTCCATTCTTCATGATAAGTTTTCCCTTTGGCACTTAAGGTTGAGACATATGTCTCAGCCTAGAATGTTGCTTTTATCAAATTCAATTCCAGATGTTAGATGTTCTCCTAAATTGCATTGCAATATTTGTCCTGTTGCAAAACAATGTAGATTGCCTTTTCATTGCAATATTTCACTACTAGAAAAATGGTCATTGATGCCGTTGCTGAGCCATTCACTACTAGAAAAATGGTCATCAGCAACGGCTGATGCCGTTGCTGAGCCGTTGCTGAAGGGAATCAGCAACGGCTGAGCCGTTGCAATAAAGCCGTGACAGAAAGTCGCGTTGCTGATGACTTAGCAACGGATCAGCAACGGCCGCTCGGGCCGTCGCTCTAAACATTATCAGCAACGGCCGCTGGGCCGTCGCTAAAAATATTTTCAGCAACGGTTTTACCACGGAACCGGAGCCGTTGCTGATAACATTAATAGCAACGGCCTCGAGTCCGTAGCAAAGCCGTTAGTAAAAACCCGTCGCTAAGCCGTTGCTGTAGGTCATCAGCAACGGTTGTTGATACACTTTTAGCAACGGCTTTCCCACGGACGGCCGTGGGAAAGCCGTTGCTGATGACCCATACCTGCAAACAGAAATATTTCAAATTTCTAATTTCCGTTGATACATTGATACATTTATCTGATACATAACTCACACACCCATACCCTCATACACACATCACAAACATCTCATACACATTCATTCACACATCACAAACACACCAAGATATACATCAAAATAATTATATTTATATTCATAATTATCCACGATAGTATAAACACAATTCAAATGTAAAATTGAAGTATCAACATCTGAGTAACATAGTCAATATAAATTAAACAAGTTCAATATCTGAGTAACAAAGTCAATATAAACAAAATCTCACGATGACGATGGAGGATGGCCTGGATCATATGGCGGGGTCTGGAGTGCTTGAGTGTACACCGGCGTGGACTGACTCGAGGATGATGGATTAGATGATGCCGAAGAGATGCCTGCTTCGGGATGACCCGACAAGTTGCGTAGCATAGCTTCTATATTCGCCATCGTCTGACTCTGGCGCTCCATCAACTCAGTCTGACGCGCGACCGTCTCCTCTAGTGTTCTTATCCTATTACTATGATCATAACTAGATCTGGAGGTGGACGGCCGCTCACCAGCGACCGGAGGGGTCGGTGCCCCAAGTGGCCCTAGTACGGCTCGCGCATGACCACTATCTGCGAAGCCATATACGCGGCCATGGTCCCAGCCACCTGCGGCCTCGACCCACGATGCTGCGTCAAAGTCCTCGGGGGTACCCCCGCGCTGCACCACCGTCTGGCTGTAGGTCTCCTACTCGAGTTTGATTTTTTGTTTAATATTTATCATAAAACTTAAATTATAAATATATAATGAATAATTTAAACAAATATATAATTACCATAATGTATGCAGCGCGGTTGTCGATGTACTCCCCCGTCCCATGTGCTCGACGGTGAGTCCGCTCGAACACCGCCATCGGGGAGGGTCGCTGGACAGTCCCGTCATCCGACACCGTCGTCTACATTTACAAAACAAATACATTAATTAGTACACATAATAACAAATAAAAGATATAATTAAAAGATATACTTACCATACGGTTTGCGTGCACTGCAAATGCAACAGAGCCGCCGGTGTGACGCGCTGCTCCTCCCGACATGCGATTTCTAGCCGCATTCCGAGAAACCTCCTGCCATCGATCCGTCGACCATATCCCCACGAGCTGGTCCCATATATCCGGAGTAATCCAACCGGGGCCGTATCCCCGAGTCTCCGCGATGTTAGTGGTCCCAGCTCGGGCCATCGCCTGGGACCGAGCTTGCCCCAGCTGCCCGTTGTACCTTGCCCGGGAAATAGCCTCCCAGGCAGCGTAAATGAAGGGCCTCTGGTCCTCGGCCCATGTATAGCGAGCCTGCAAAATAATAATATCAGTACCAATATTAATATATCATCATGCATGTAAAAAAAATAATAATACGTGCCTCAAACTCGCGCCATAACATGTCGACGTGCTCGCTAGGCACGTGAGACCAAGTAGGCCATGCCCCGTGCATGTATCGTCGAATAGTAGAAGAAATGCTCCTCGGCACTTCTTCTTGCTGGAACCTGCACAACAAAAATAAATTTTAATATTATATTATGATATAATGAATTTGTAATGATTCATAATTCATGATATATTACGTACCGCTCCCCAATCACGCTAATCAATCTACGTGACTGTGGCTGGTGGAGGCTGCCACCTGTTCGGCCCGCGTGGCCGCCTACGTCTGGATGTACTAGCCTCGGCAGTATCATCGGAATGAGGATCAGCAACAGGAGGATCAGCAGCATGAGTAAGTGCTGGAGTCTCACCGATCGGAGACTCCGAAACTCTCCTGCGTCGATAACCACGACCAGACATATCTGTCGAACAGACATATAATCAGATTATTGTATAAATAGTAGAGATATATTTAATAAAATATATACTTTACAATTATTCTTCATCATCTGAATAATAGTCTTCGAATTCTTCTTCTTCTTCCTCTTCTTCCTCTTCTTCCTCTTCTTCATCTTCTTCATCTCCAGCTTCCTCAATTTCATGATCGTCATCATCAGCATATTCAACTTCTAATTGAATTGACGTTGTGTCTGCATCCTCGAGTATTGGAATAATACGATCCACAGCAGGAATATCATCTTCTTGATAGAAACCAGGAGGATCATTTTCTCCTACTATCGGATCAATTTTTCCTCTACCTTTTGTCTTACAGACTACACGCCAATCTGCTCTATCTTTATTTCGAGCCGGATACTTCGCGTAATATACTTGTTCGGCTTGTGATGCCAATATAAAAGGCTCATTTGCTGCCAATTTCGATTTGTAATTAACCTCAACAAGTTTGTATTTTGGATGAACTTTCATGCCCCTTTCTGTTGTATCGAACCAATGACATCTAAATAGGATCACTGATTTCAAGCCGAAGTAGTGCAACTCTATCACTTCTTCCATCAGTCCATAAAAATCCATATCACATTCAACATAGGTTGTCCCTTTCACGCAGACCCCAGCATTCATCGTCTTCTTTGCAAATGAATATTCAACCGTGTGAAATTTATACCCGTTAACAAAATATCCGCTATAGCACGACACAAGTCGCGACGGTCCACTAACAAACTCAAATATTTTTTCATCTATTTCAGCTCTGTGATCTTTGCTGTAAGTCTGAATCCAAGTAGGGAAATCACGATTCCGTAATCTCTCCAATTCTTGATCGTTGTGAATAGAGTATTTTTGCACCATCTCAATGTCAAATATTTCAATGAATTATTCAATCTCTGGACAATTGAGTAATACATACAAGTGTGCCAAATGATACTCTTCATCGCTTAAGTGTCGAGATGGACGAGAACCAAAAGCACGACCAGAGTGACAAAATATATTTAAACGTCCATCTGAATGTCGAACACCCCCATCGTCGTTACGTGGAAGACGATCAAATCTTGTCTGTACTGTCGATTCAAAGTAAAATGAGCAGAATGTTGAAATTTCTTGGATGATATACGATTCAGATATTGATCCTTCAACAGCTGCGGTGTTCTTTACTTTTTTCTTCAGACGATTCATGTATCTTTCAAATAAGTACATCCAACGATATTGAACGGGGCCACCAACTCGTACCTCGTATGCCAAGTGTATCGGTAGATGCTCCATCGAGTCAAAAAATGCAGGAGGGAAAAACTGCTCCAGCTTGCATATGATTTCAACAATATTATTTTCAAGTGTTGACATATCTTCGACTCGAAGGACATTTGCACAGATGCTTCTAAAAAACATACTTAATTCAGTCAACGGACCCCAAATATTATCAGGTAGAAGATCTCGAAATGCGATCGGAAGTAATCTCTGCATGAATACATGACAGTCATGGCTCTTCATCCCTGATATTTTGCAATCATCGACGTTCACACATCGAGATAAGTTTGAAGCATATCCATCGGGTAATCTGAGTTCTTTTACCCATTGACAAACATCTTTGATCTGTTGTTTATTTAACACATATAGGGCCTTCGGTTTCAGATATCGTCCGTTGACCTCTTGTAACTCCAACTCTGGTCTTTTACAAAGTATTTTCAGATCATGTCGGACTTTGACATTATCTTTAGTTTTTCCAGAAATATCTATCACAGTGTTGAAAATATTATCAAACACATTTTTTTCAATGTGCATGACATCTAAATTATGTCGAATCAATAATGAACTCCAATAGGGCAATTCCCAAAAGATACTTTTTTTCACCCAGTTGTGTGTTTGGCCAAAACCTGACACTCTTTCATTGCGACCAAATACTATATCTGGAAGTGCTGAAACACGTGCTAACATTTGTTCACCAGACAACATCGGTGGTGGCCCATCTCTTTCGACTCTGCCCTTAGTAAATTTATTACGATTCCTTCGATACTGGTGATGAACCGGTAGGAATCGACGATGACAATCAAAGAATGAGATTTTTCGTCCGTTCTGAAGACTGATTGATTTAGAGTGTTCCATACAATACGGGCAAGAGAGTCGGCCGTGAGTGCTCCAACCCGACAACATGCCGTACGCGGGGAAATCATTGATTGTCCACAAGACCGCGGCCTTTAAATTGAAGTTTTGCTTCCGATGACAATCATAAGTGACAGCTCCCTCAGTCCACAATGTTTTCAATTCATCTATCAAGGGTCTGAGAAATATGTCAATTTCTTTTCGCGGACCCTTAGGACCCGGAATAATCATCGAAAGATAAATAAATTCATCTTTCATGCACATTGACGGTGGCAAATTATAAACTGTCAGCAGCACTGGCCAAACTGAATAAGGAGTTGCAGAATGCCCAAACGGATTAAAACCATCTGTGCACAATCCCAATCTGATATTTCTAGTATCCATAGCAAATGAAGGATAACATGTATCCAAATGTTTCCATGCTTCACTGTCAGATGGATGAGTCATTACTGTATCATCACGACTTCTTGCATGCCAACTCATGTAGGGGGCTGTCTTTTCCGACATGAATAATCTTTGAAGCCTCGGTGTTAGTGGAAAATACCGAAGCACCTTAAACGGGATATTTTTCTGTCGGACCGATTTCTTCTCCTTGTAACGAGGGTGTTGACATACAGGGCATTTATCCAACTGCACATTTTCTTTATAATATAAAATGCAGTTATTTTGGCACGCGTGTATTTTTTCGTACCCAAGCCCCAATTTTCTCATTAGCTTTTTAGTCTTATAAAAAGTAGGCTCAAACTTGTTATCAGTAGGCAGCATTCCATTAATCAATCCAGCAATCCGATCATACGCAACTCCGCTGATATTACAATCGGCCTTGATGTTTAAGAGCTGTGTCATTGCTGAAAACCTAGTGTATTTAGGACAATTCTCATACAAAGGTTCATCGACAGCTTTCAACATCTCGTAAAATTCTGCAGCTTCTTTATTCGGTAATTCAATCTCTACCGCAGCCCCTACTTCTGTGATATCAACCGCTGTAGTATCTGGTGGGACTGATGTCTGAAGAACTGGCCGATCAACATTATCATTCAGGTGGAATTGACCCCCAAGACTATCAAGTATCATAGTTCTATAGGGATTACATTGACCGGATGAAGAAGCACCAGCAGACGAAGATTCACCATATGTCTGAACGACAGGATTGCTCGACGTCCCGACTTCGCGTGACTCCCCGTGACAAGTCCATAGAAAATATCTTGGTGTAAATCCTTTGGTATATAGATGTAGAGTGACAGTCTCCCGATCCAAAAATCGGCCATTCGAACAAATGCGGCACGGACATCGGATTTGATCACCCATGCTAACGAAATTCCGATTCGAATAGGCGAAATTTAGGAAGTACGTTACGCCTAATCGAAACTCATTCGTTAAAGCTCCATGATCAAAACGTCGGTACATCCAACTTCGATCAGCCGACATGATTCTGTCAATCAATGACAATTTCTTTGGTTAATGTCTTTAGGTGAGATGGTCTTATTCCATTCGGGATTTATGTTATTCGTACTGCACTTACGTTTTTATTTTAACTGTTAACTAATTATTCTAAATTTCGACAGCATCTCCTTACAGTTCTCCGAATACGCATATCATCTGGGCGCGTATCGGAGAACAAGAGAGATGTTGCCGAAATTTAGAATAATTAGTTAACAGTTAAAATAAAAACGTAAGTGCAGTACAAATAACTATATTCCCAAATTGTCCAATCAGGGACAATTCAAGAATTGTACGTCGTATAAAAGATCATCTACTTCTTTTACACGAACATACAATCCCCGAACGGATCTAAGGTTTTGCTAAATCATATCCGACTGATCGATGCGTACGTGAAACATATCAACTCGTCGGATGGATGATTATTTTCTAAATGTTTTGAGACAGTTCGAGTCCATATTGGACGATTTCGGCGCGCGTCCGAAGTGGACGATTCCGGCGCGAGTCCGAATTGGACGATTCCGGCGCGCGTCCGAAGTGGACGATTCCGACGCGAGTCCGAATTAGACGATTCCGGCGCGCGTCCGAAGTGGACGATTCCGGCGCGCGTCCGAAATTAATCTAAACCCTAATAATTAATCTAACAAATTAAACAATTAATCTAAACAATTAATTAACATTTATAAAATAATTAATTAACAATTTTAAAAACAATATATATATATATATATATATATATATATATTCCGGCGCCGGAGTCCACCCTCCGGCGCCGGCGTACAGTGGCCGGACACACTGTCCGGCCACTGTAGAAGGTCCGGCGGCGGCCATAGGCCGACCGCCGCCGGCCGAAACCCTAGAAATAGGGTTTCGGTCGGATTTTAACATCTCCGGCCGAAATCGTATAGGCCGGCCGATCAACATACCGGCAGCAGCGGCAGCGGCGCGGCGGCGAGAGGCGTCGGCGTCGGCAGCAACGGCAGCAGCGGCAGCAGCGGGAGGAAGAAGGGTCGGGCGCGAGAGCGTGCCCTATATAAACTTATCAGCAACGGCTCACTCGCCCGTTAGAAAGCCGTTGCTGATAAGTTATCATCAGCAACGGCTCACTTATCCGTTAGCAAGCCGTTGCTGAAAATTAAAAAATCGACAACGGCTCGCCTTTCCGTCCGAAAGCCGTTGCTGATAATTAAAATAATCAGCAACGGCTCGGTTTTCCGTTAGAACGCCGTTGCAGATACAGATATCTGCAACGGCTCGGGTGGCCGTAAGAATGCCGTTGCAAATAGCAATGGCTTGAGCGGCCGTTGCTGATAGCCGTTGCTGAAGACCAAGTTTCTAGTAGTGATTGCTGAAGAGAATCAGCAACGGCCGCGCCGTTGCAATAGAGCCGTGATAGAAAGTCGCGTTGCTGATAACTTAGCAACGGATCAGCAACGACCGCTCGGGCCGTCGCTCAAAACATTATCAGCAACGGCCGCTCGGGCCGTCGCTAAAAATATTATCAGCAACGGTTTTGCCACAGACCCGGAGCCGTTGCTGATAACATTAATAGCAAAGGCCGCTGAGTCCGTAGCAACGCCGTTAGTAAAACCTCGTCGCTAAGCCGTTACTGTAGGTCATCAGCAACGGCTTTCGATACACTTTTAGCAACGACGTTCCCACGGACGGCCGTGGGAAAGCCGTTGCTGATGACGTATACCTGGGAACAGAAAAATTGAAAATTTCAAATTTCCATTGATACATTGATACATTATCTGATACATAACTCACACACTCATACCCTCATACACACATTCATTCACACATCACAAACACACCAAGATATACATCAAAACAATTATATTTATATTGATAATTATCCACGATAGTATAAAAACAATTCAAATGCAAAATTGAAGTATCAATATCCAAACAAAATAAGTTAAACAAGTTCAATATCTCAGTAACAAGTTCAATATCCAAACAAAAAATCTCACGATCACGATGGAGGATGGTCTGGATCATATGGCGGGGTCTGGAGTGCTTGAGTGTACACCGGCGTGGACTGACTCGAGGACGATGGATTAGATGATGCCGAAGAGATGTCTGCTTCGGGATGACCTGACGTGTTGCGTAGCATAGCATGCATCTCCTCCATCATCTGAGTCTGACGCGCAACCGTCTCCTCTAGAGTCTTTATTCTGCTACTATGATCATAACTGGATCTAGAGGTGGACGGCCGCTCACCAGCGACCGGAGGGGTCGGTGCCCCAAGTGGCCCTAGTACGGCTCGCGCATGACCACTATCTGCGAAGCCATATACGCGGCCATGGTCCCAGCCACCTGCGGCCTCGACCCACGATGTTGCGTCAAAGTCCTCGGGGGTACCCCCGCGCTACACCACCGTCTGGCTGTAGGTCTCCTACTCGAGTTTGATTTTTTGTTTAATATTTATCATAAAACTTAAATTATAAATATATAATGAATAATTTAAACAAATATATAATTACCATAATGTATGCAGCGCGGTTGTCGATGTACTTCCCCGTCCCATGTGCTCGACGGTGAGTCCGCTCAAACACCGCCATCGGGGAGGGTCGCTGGACACTCCCGTCATCCGACACCGTCGTCTACATTTACAAAACAAATACATTAATTAGTACACATAGTAACAAATAAAATATATAATTAAAAGATATACTTACTATACGGTTCGCGTGCACTGCAAATACAACAGAGCCGCCGGTGTGACACGCTGCTCCCCCCGACATGCGATTTCTAGCCGCATTCCGAGAAACCTCCTGCCATCGATCCGTCGACCATATCCCCACGAGCTGGTCCCATATATCCGGAGTAATCCAACCGAGGCCGTATCCCCGAGTCTCCGCGATGTTAGTGGTCCCAGCTCGGGCCATCGCTTGGAACCAAGCCTGCCCCAGCTGCCCGTTGTACCTTGCCCGGGAAATAGCCTCCCAGGCAGCGTAAATGAAGGGCCTCTGGTCCTCGGCCCATGTATAGCGAGCCTACAAAATAATAATATCAGTACCAATATTAATATATCATCATGCATGTAAAAAAAAAAATAATACGTGCCTCAAACTCGTGCCATAACATGTCGACGTGCTCGCTAGGCACGTGAGACCATGTAGGCCATGCCCCGTGCATGTATCGTCGAATAGTAAAAGAAATGCTCCTCGACACTTCTTCTTGTTCGAACCTGCACAACAAAAATAAATTTTAATATTATATTATGATATAATGAATTTGTAATGATTCATAATTCATGATATATTACCGCTCCCCAATCACGCTAATCAATCTACGTGACTCTGTGGCTGGTGGAGGCTGCCACCTGTTCGGCCCACGTGGCCGCCTGCGTCTGGATGTACTAGCCTCGGCAGTATCATCCTCATGAGGATCGACAACAGGAGGATCAGCAGCATGAGTAAGTGCTGGAGCCTCACCGATCGGAGACTCCGAAGCTCTCCTGCGTCGATAACCACGACCAGACATATCTGTCGAACAGACATATAATCAGACTATTGTATAAATAGTAGAGATATATTTAATAAAATATATATACTTTACAATTATTTCTCATCATCTGAATAATAGTCTTCGAATTCTTCTTCTTCTTCCTCTTCTTCCTCTTCTTCATCTTCTTCATCTCCAGCTTCCTCAATTTCATGATCGTCATCATCAGCATATTCAACTTCTAATTGAATTGACGTTGTGTCTGCATCCTCGAGTATTGGAATAATACGATCCACAGCAGGAAGATCATCTTCTTGATAGAAACCAGGAGGATCATTTTCTCCTACTATCAGATTAATTTTTCCTCTACCTTTTGTCTTACAGACTACACGCCAATCTGCTCTATCTTTATTTCGAGCCGGATACTTCGCGTAATATACTTGTTCGGCTTGTGATGCCAATATAAAAGGTTCATTTGCTGCCAATTTTGATTTATAATTAACCTCAACAAGTTTGTATTTTGGATGAACTTTCATGCCCCTTTTTGTTGTATCGAACCAATGACATCTAAATAGGATCACTGATTTTAAGCCGAAGTAGTGCAACTCTATCACTTCTTCCACCAGTCCATAAAAATCCATATCACATTCAACATAGGTTGTCCCTTTCACGCAGACCCCAGCATTCATCGTCTTCTTTGTAAATGAATATTCAACCGTGTGAAATTTATACCCGTTAACAAAATATCCGCTATAGCACGACACAAGTCACGACGGTCCACTAACAAACTCAAATATTCTTTCATCTATTTCAGCTCTGTGATCTTTGCTGTAAGTCTGAATCCAAGTAGGGAAATCACGATTCCGTAATCTCTCCAATTCTTGATCGTTGTGAATAGAGTATTTTTGCACCATCTCAATGTCAAATATTTCAATGAATTGTTCAATTTCTGGACAATTGAGTAATACATACAAGTGTGCCAAATGATACTCTTCATCACTTAAGTGTCGAGATGGACGAGAATCAAAAGCACGACCAGAGTGACAAAATATATTTAAACGTCCATCTGAATGTCGAACACCCTCGTCGTCGTTACGTGGAAGACGATCAAATCTTGTCTGTACCGTCGATTCAAAGTAAAATGAGCAGAATGTTGAAATTTCTTGGATGATATACGATTCAGATATTGATCCTTCAACAGCTGCGGTGTTCTTTACTTTTTTCTTCAGACGATTCATGTATCTTTCAAATAAGTACATCCAACGATATTGAACGGGGCCACCAACTCGTGCCTCGTATGCCAAGTGTATCAGTAGATGCTCCATCGAGTCAAAAAATGCAGGAGGGAAAAACTGCTCCAGCTTGCATATGATTTCAACAATATTATTTTCAAGTGTAGACATATCTTCGACTCGAAGGACATTTGCACAGATGCTTCTAAAAAACATACTTAATTCAGTCAACGGACCCCAAATATTATCAGGTAGAAGATCTCGAAATGCGATCGGAAGTAATCTCTGCATGAATACATGACAATCATGGCTCTTCATCCCTGATATTTTGCAATCATTGACGTTCACACATCGAGATAAGTTTGAAGCATATCCATCGGGTAATCTGAGTTCTTTTACCCATTGACAAACATCTTTGATCTGTTGTTTATTTAACACATATAGGGCCTTCGGTTTCAGATATCGTCCGTTGACCTCTTGTAACTCCAACCCTGGTTTTTTACAAAGTATTTTCGGATCATGTCGGGCTTTGACATTATCTTTAGTTTTTCCAGAAATATCCATCAAAGTGTTGAAAATATTATCAAACACATTTTTTTCAATGTGCATGACATCTAAATTATGTCGAATCAATAATGAACTCCAATAGGGCAATTCCCAAAAGTTACTTTTTTTCACCCAGTTGTGTGTTTGGCCAAAACCTGACACTCTTTTATTGCGACCAAATACTATATCTGGAAGTGCTGAAACACGTGCTAACATTTGTTCACCAGACAACATCGGTGGTGGCCCATCTCTTTCGACTCTGCCCTTAGTAAATTTATTACGATTCCTTCGATACTGGTGATGAACCGGTAGGAATCGACGATGACAATCAAAGAATGAGATTTTTCGTCCGTTCTGAAGACTGATTGATTTAGAGTGTTCCATACAATACGGACAAGAGAGTCGGCCGTGAGTGCTCCAACCCGACAACATGCCGTACGCGGGGAAATCATTGATTGTCCACAAGACCACGGCCTTTAAATTGAAGTTTTGCTTCCGATGACAATCATAAGTGACAGCTCCCTCAGTCCACAATGTTTTCAATTCATCTATCAAGGGTCTGAGAAATATGTCAATTTCTTTTCGCGGACCCTTAGGACCCGGAATAATCATCGAAAGATAAATAAATTCATCTTTCATGCACATTGACGGTGGCAAATTATAAACTGTCAGCAGCACTGGCCAAACTGAATAAGGAGTTGCAGAATGTCCAAACGGATTAAAACCATCTGTGCACAATCCCAATCTGATATTTCTAGTATCCCTAGCAAATGAAGGATAACAAGTATCCAAATGTTTCCATGCTTCACTGTCAGATGGATGAGTCATTACTGTATCATCACGACTTCTTGCATGCCAACTCATGTAGGGGGCTGTCTTTTCCGACATGAATAATATTTGAAGCCTCGGTGTTAGTGGAAAATACCGAAGCACCTTAAACGGGATATTTTTCTGTCGGACCGATTTCTTCTCCTTGTAACAAGGGTGTTGACATACAGGGCATTTATCCAACTGCACATTTTCTTTATAATATAAAATGCTGTTATTTTGGCACGCGTGTATTTTTTCGTACCCAAGCCCCAATTTTCTCATTAGCTTTTTAGTCTTATAAAAAGTAGGCTCAAACTTGTTATCAGTAGGCAGCATTCCATTAATCAATCCAGCAATCCGATCATACGCAACTCCGCTGATATTACAATCGGCCTTAATGTTTAAGAGCTGTGTCATTGCTGAAAACCTAGTGTATTTAGGACAATTCTCATACAAAGGTTCATCGGCAGCTTTCAACATCTCGGAAAATTCTGCGGCTTCTTTATTCGGTAATTCAATCTCTACCGCAGCCCCTACTTCTGTGATATCAACCGCTGTAGTATCTGGTGGGACTGATATCTGAAGAACTGGCCGATCAACATTATCATTCAGGTGGAATTGACCCCCAAGACTATCAAGTATCATAGTTCTATAGGGATTACATTGACCGGATGAAGAAGCACCAGCAGAGGAAGATTCACCATATGTCTGAACGACAGGATTGCTCGACGTCCCGACTTCGCGTGACTCCCCGTGACAAGTTCATAGAAAATAACTTGGTGCAAATCCTTTGCTATATAGATGCAGAGTGACAGTCTCCCGACCCAAAAATCGTGCATTTGAACAAATGCGGCACGGACATCGGATTTGATCACCCATGCTAACGAAATTCCGATTCGAATAGGCAAAATTTAGGAAGTATGTTACGCCTAATCGAAACTCATTCGTTAAAGCTCCACGATCAAGACGTCGGTACATCCAACTTCGATCAGCCGACATGATTCTGTCAATCAATAACAATTTCTTTGGTTAATGTCTTTAGGTGAGATTGTCCTATTCCATTCGGGATTTATGTTATTTGAACTGCACTTACGTTTTTATTTTAACTGTTAACTAATTATTCTAAATTTCGGCAGCATCTCCCTATAGTTCTCCGAATACGCATATCATCTGGGCGCGTATCGGAGAACAAGAGAGATGTTGCCAAAATTTAGAATAATTAGATAATAGTTAAAATAAAAATGCAAGTGCAGTACAAATAACTATATTCCCAAATTGTCCAATCAGGGACAATTCAAGAATTGTACATCGTATAAAAGATCATCTACTTCTTTTACACGAACATACAATCCCCGAACGGATCTAAGGTTTTGTTAAATCATATCCGACTCGTCGATGCATACGTGAAACATATGAACTCGTCGGATGCATGATTATTTTCTAAATGTTTCGAGACCGTTCGAGTCCATATTGGACGATTCCGGCGCGCGTCCAAAGTGGACGATACCGGCGCGCGTCCGAAGTGGACGATTTCGGCGCGAGTCCGAATTGGACGATTCCAGCGCGCGTCCGAAGTGGATAATTCCGAAATTAATCTAAACCCTAAAAATTATTCTAACAAACTAAATAACTAATCTAAATAATTAATCTAAATAATTAATTAACAATCAATTAACAATTAAAAAACAATTAAAAAACAATAATAAAATATTATTAAACTACAAATTCCAGCGCCGGAGTCAGGTGGACTCCGACGCCGGCATACACTGGCCGAACACACTGTCCGGCCAATGTACAAGGTCCGGCGGCGGCCATCGGCCGATCGCCGCCGGCTGAAACCCTATTTTTAGGGTTTCGGTCGGATTTTCTACCGGCCGCAACGGGAAGAGACGGCAGCCGGAGGGCACATACCTGACATTGTCGGCAGCAGCGGGAGGAGTCATCGGCGTCGTCGGCGTCGGCAGCAGCGGCAGCGGCGGCGAGAGGCGAGGAGAGGAGCGGCGGCGGCAGCAGCGGGAGGAAGAAGCACTACTAGAAACTTCGTCTTCAGCAACGGCTATCAGCGACGGCTGCTCATGCCGTTGCTATTTGCAACGGCATTCTTACGGCCGCCCGAGCCGTTGCAGAAAACTGTATCTGCAACGGCGTTCTAACGAAAACCCGAGCTTTTGGTTCTCGTCCATCTCGACACTTAAGCGATGAAGAGTATCATTTGGCACACTTGTATGTATTACTCAATTGCCCAGAGATTGAACAATTCATTGAAATATTTGACATTGAGATGGTGCAAAAATACTCTATTCACAACGATCAAGAATTGGAGACATTACGGAATCGTGATTTCCCTTCTTGGATTCAGACTTACAGCAAAGATCACAGAGCTGAAATAGATGAAAAAATATTTGAGTTTGTTAGTGGACCGTCGCGACTTGTGTCGTGCTATAGCGGATATTTTGTTAACGGGTATAAATTTCACACGGTTGAATATTCATCTACAAAAAAGACGATGAATGCTGGGGTCTGCGTGAAAGGGACAACCTATGTTGAATGTGATATGGATTTCTATGGACTAGTGGAAGAAGTGATAGAGTTGCACTACTTCGGCTTGAAATCAGTGTTCCTATTTAGATGTCATTGGTTCGATACAACAGAAAGGGGCATGAAAGTTCATCAAAAATACAAACTTGTTGAGGTTAATTACAAATCGAAATTGGCAGCAAATGAGCCATTTATATTGGCATCACAAGCCGAACAAGTATATTACGCGAAGTATCCGGCTCGAAATAAAGATAGAGCAGATTGGCGTGTAGTCTGTAAGACAAAAGGTAGAGGAAAAATTGATCCGATAGTAGGAGAAAATGATCCTCCTGGTTTCTATCAAGAAGATGATCTTCCTACTGTGGATCGTATTATTCCAATACTCGAGGATGCAGACACAACGTCAATTCAATTAGAAGTTGAATATGCTGATGATGACGATCATGAAATTGAGGAAGCTGGAGATGAAGAAGATGACGAAGAGGAAGAAGAAGAAGAATTCGAAGACTATTATTCAGATGATGAGGAATAATTGTAAAGTATATATATTTTATTAAATATATCTCTACTATTTATACAATAATCTGATTATATGTCTGTTCGACAGATATGTCTGGTCGTGGTTATCGACGCAGGAGAGCTTCGGAGTCTCCGATCGGTGAGACTCCAGCACTTACTCATGCTGCTGATCCTCCTGTTGCTGATCCTCATGAGGATGATACTGCCGAGGCTAGTATATCCAGACGCAGGCGGCCACGCGGGCCGAACAGGTGGCAGCCTCCACCAGCCACAGAGTCACGTAGATTGATCAGCGTGATTGGGGAGCGGTAATATATCATGAATTATGAATCATTACAAATTCATTATATCATAATATAATATTAAAATTTATTTTTGTTGTGCAGGTTCGAGCAAGAAGAAGTGCCGAGGAGCATTTCTTCTACTATTCGACGATACATGCACGGGGCATGGCCTACGTGGTCTCACGTGCCTAGCGAGCACGTCGACATGTTATGGCACGAGTTTGAGGCACGTATTATTTTTTTTTTTACATGCATGATGATATATTAAGAATTGGTACTGATATTATTATTTTGCAAGCTCGCTATACATGGGCCGAGGACCAGAGGTCCTTCATTTACGCTGCCTGGGAGTCTATTTCCCGGGCAAGGTACAACGGGCAGCTGGGGCAGGCTCGGTCCCGAGCGATGGCCCGAGCTGGGACCACTAACATCGCGGAGACTCGGGGATACGGCCCCAGTTGGATTACTCCGGATATATGGGACCAGCTCGTGGGGATATGGCCGACGGATCGATGGCAGGAGGTTTCTCAGAATGCGGCTAGAAATCGCATGTCGGGGGGAGCAGCGCGTCACACCGGCGGCTCTGTTGCATTTGCAGTGCACGCAAACCGTATGGTAAGTATATCGTTTAATTATATATTTTATTTGTTATTATGTGTACTAATTAATGTATTTGTTTTGTAAATGTAGACGACGGTGTCGGATGACGGGACTGTCCAGCGACCCTCCCCGATGGCGGTGTTTGAGCGGACTCACCGTCGAGCACATGGGACGGGGGAGTACATCGACAACCGCGCTGCATACATTATGGTAATTATATATTTGTTTAAATTATTCATTATATATTTATAATTTAAGTTTTATGATAAATATTAAACAAAAAATCAAACTCGAGTAGGAGACGTACAGCCGGACGGTGGTGCAGCGCGGGGGTACCCCCGAGGACTTTGACGCAGCATCGTGGGTCAAGGCCGCAGGTGGCTGGGACCATGGCCGCGTATATGGCTTCGCAGATAGTGGTCATGCGCGAGCCGTACTAGGGCCACTTGGGGCACCGACCCCTCCGGTCGCTGGTGAGCGGCCGTCCACCTCTAGATCCAGTTATGATCATAGTAATAGGATAAGGACACTAGAGGAGACGGTCGCGCGTCAGACTGAGATGATGGAGCGTCAGAGTCAGACGATGGCGCGTCAGAGTCAGACGATGGCGAATATAGAAGCTATGCTACGCAACTTGTCGGGTCATCCCGAAGCAGGCATCTCTTCGGCATCATCTAATCCATCATCCTCGAGTCAGTCCACGCCGGTGTACACTCAAGCACTCCAGACCCCGCCATATGATCCAGGCCATCCTCCATCGTCATCGTGAGATTTTGTTTATATTGACTTTGTTACTCAGATATTGAACTTGTTTAATTTATATTGACTATGTTATTGAGATGTTGATACTTCAATTTTACATTTGAATTGTGTTTATACTATCGTGGATAATTATGAATATAAATATAATTATTTTGATGTATATCTTGGTGTGTTTGTGATGTGTGAATGAATGTGTATGAGATGTGTATGAGGGTATGGGTGTGTGAGTTATGTATCAGATAAATGTATCAATGTATCAATGGAAATTTGAAATTTTCAAATTTTCTGGTTGCAGGCATAGGTCATCAGCAACGGCTTTCCCACAGTCGGCCGTGGGAAAGCCGTTGCTAAAAGTGTATCGAGAGCCGTTGCTGATGACCTACAGCAACGGCTTAGCGACGGATCTTTACTAACGGTGTTGCTACGGACTCAGCGGCCGTTGCTATTAATGGTATCAGCAACGGCTCCGGGTCTGTGGCAAAACCGTTGCTGATAATATTTTTAGCGACGGCCCAGCGGCCGTTGCTGATAATGTTTTGAGCGACGGCCCGAGCGGCCGTTGCTGAACCGTTGCTAAGTCATCAGCAACGCGACTTTCTGTCACGGCGCTATTGCAACGGCTCAGCCGTTGCTGATGCTCTTCAGCAACGGCTCAGCAACGGCATCAGCCGTTGCTGATGACCATTTTTCTAGTAGTGAAGGGGGGCGGGCGCGATCTGCGACCTATATAAACTTATCAGCAACGGCTCACTTGTCCGTTAGCAAGCCGTTGCTGATAAGTTATCATCTGCAACGGCTCACTTGTCTGTTAGAAAGCCGTTGCTGATAATTAACATTATCAGCAACGGCTCATATGTCCGTTAGAAAGCCGTTGCAGATACAACATATTTGCAACGGCTCGAGCGGCCGTAAGAATGCCGTTGCAAATAGCAACGGCTTGAGCGGCCATTGCTGATAGCCGTTGCTGAAGACCAAGTTTCTGGTAGTGTTTGTCCTGTTGCAAAACAATGTAGATTGCAAAACAATACATTATCTTGTCACACATCCAAATTGTATCCAATTTTCAAATACCTATCCTTTAGTAACACAGACCCACAACACATGGCTTTTATAACCAAAATAGACATCTATAGTGATCCAACAACCTATGAAGCTGTTGTTCAAAATCCATTGTGGGTAGAGTCAATGCAGGCAAAGTTACATGCACTAGAGGAGAATGACACCTGGTCATTATGTGATCTACCCTCAGGGCACCACCAAATTGGGTGCAAGTGGGTTTATAAAATAAAGCTTAAACCAGATGGAAGTGTAGAAAGGTATAAGTCAAGGTTGGTGGCAAAGGGATACACACAAGTGGAATGAATGGATTTTTAGGACACATTTGCTCATGTTTCAAGGTTTACTATTGTCATGG
This sequence comes from Canna indica, assembly GCA_034359265.1. NCBI lineage: Eukaryota > Viridiplantae > Streptophyta > Magnoliopsida > Zingiberales > Cannaceae > Canna > Canna indica. The sequence goes on from CP136891.1 coordinate 4,634,933, forward strand.
TATTAATATCAATTGTCGCAGCAAATTATTGGAAATTATTTCAGTTGGATATCAATAATGCATATTTGTATGGTGAACTCAATGAAACCGTATACATGTGTAAGCCTCCTGGTTATGGAAATCGGGATGATGGAAAGATTTACAAGTTAAAAAAGACTATCTATGGGTTGAAGCAGGCTGGTAAACAGTGGTATTCCAAATTGTCAACTTGCATAATTTCACTAGGTTTTAATCAGAGCAACAATGATCCATGTATCTATGTGAGGAGAAGAGAAGGGAAGGCTTTGGTTATTCTAGTCTATGTAGATGATTTGATACTCACTTGTACTGATGAAAAAGGTATAATGGAAACAAAGAAGTTCCTCGATGATACCTTTAAAATTAAAGATCTTGGAGAAATGCAATATTTCTTAGAATTGGAGATACATAGGGATAAGAAAGATATCCATGTGGGGGCAAAGGAAATACATAGTTGATTTATTGAAAGAGGTAAACATGGAGTTCTGTAAGCCTTAACCAACACCAATGAAAGGACATTCCAAGACTCACAAGTTCAATACAAACACAAAAGAAAAAACTCCAGTAGATGAAACTTCATTCAGGAAACTAGTGGGAAACTATTGTACATAATAGTTACAAGATCGGATATATTATATGCAGTACATAGCTTGAGTCAGCATGTACAAAGTCCTATGATGGTCCATTACAAAGCTGCAATAAGAATTGTGAAATATATATAAAAGCTACACCAGGTGTGGGATTGTTTTATCCCGTAAAATCAGACATGAAAATAACTAGTTTTTATTATGCTGATTGGGCCAGTTGTCCTCTATCTCGAATGTCTGTAACTGACTATTGCATGAAATTGGGACAAGCCTTAATATCTTGGAGATGCAAGAAGCAAGGCACTGTCAGCAGGTCTTCAGTAGAGAGTGAACTGAGGTCAATGTCAAGTGCAGTAGCAGAGTTGGTATGGCTAGCAAAAATGGTTACAGAACTTGGTTTTCAAGTTAATTTACCAATAAACCTGTTTTGTGATAACCAAAGTGCAATTCATATTACTGAGAATCATGTTTTCCATGAGCGCACCAAGCATCTGAAAACAGATTGCCACTATATAAGGGAGAAGTTTCAAACAAATTTTCTATTGCCAAAATACATCCCTAGTAAGCTGCAAGAAGCAAATATTTTCACCAAATGATTATCCAGGGAGAGACATCACTTTTTTGTTGACATACTAGGATTGCAAAACCTCTTTTTGCCATTGCCAGTTTGAGAAGGGTGTGTTACAGTTACAACAATCAAGGTATTGGTATGCGATCAACATTCAAAATGAGATAACAAAAGCATCCTCAGTCTTATTCGAAGAAAAGGTAAAAATGTAAAGGGTAAAAGAGTAATAAGTTTTTTAGCAAGTAAGTTTGTTAATAAAGGGGCACAATAGTAATTCTATTCTGTTTTTAAATCAGGTATATAATTAGATTTTTTTTATTGAAACTAAATGCTGCGATTGCAGCTCATTATTTCTTTTGCACTCGTTTATAAAAAATAAGAGAAGATCTATTTTGCTCTCAATATTTTATTTTTTGATTTATCTACAGTAGTCCCTCATAGGGAAGTGAGACCCTGGATGGGACGTGACAAATATAGACATGACATTTTCTAGATAAATTAGTTAAGTAATGGTTGTTTAATGACGTGCTCAAATTGATGATGTATGACGTGGGAGAATCTAGTTTCTAGCAAAAGAAAATAGTTTAGTGCGAGAAAAATCCAAGTTGGCTAAAGGAAAACATGTCTAAAACTAATAATCTAACAATTTGATTCCAAGCTATTCAAACTTTGAGTTTTTAGTTTAATTAAACAAAACACTTGGAAACCAGCTAGATATTAAATCCAACTCGATGTTTGACCAAACCTATTTAATATCAATTAATTTAAAATAATGAATAGAAACAACAGTTCAATTAATATACGTTATATTGTTACTTATATGATAATAAATTGATAAAGATCAATATCTAGAACAAAGATATTGACATGTATTTAAAATAATATAAATAAAGAATTAGTTAGGAATCATAATTTGGAATTCATTGCATCAACCTCATGCAGGTTAATTGAACTCAAGTAGTGCCCCAATATTCAAGGCACGTAACTACTTTTGCCAGATCACATAGTATAATGAAGAAGACAATCAACTACATAAATTAATTAACTCTCTCGATCTTGTGGTGAATGATCGTGGTTACGTACCCCATTACAGAATGGCAAAACACCACCAAATATATATAGAAATACAATTTAGTTCCAAATTAAATGAGAATTAACTTAAATAAGTAAAAGGGATTAATTAATATTTAGAGATGATAAAGATTTAAAGAATGAATGACTCCAAAAGTTAAAGATAAATATTGAAAACTTAATTGTTGAGTTTTTGTTGTCAAGATCCCACCAAGAAGATGAACAATAACAAGAGATGGAGCGCGAACAAAAAAAGAGGGAAAGAATCATTTTCAAACAAAAAAAGTGTTAGTTGACTCATTCAATTGAAGTCCTTATATACCTTGGGCTAGCAGGTCTGTTGTTGTATAGTTTGTTAATTGAGAAGATGAATAATCCCACATAGAAAGATTTCTTTTTGTTAAAGTGTCATTTAAATTTTTAAAATGCCAATTGTTAAACTTTTAGGTGGTCCAATGAATGGTGAGACATGGAGGCTCAATGGACAATTAACCTAAATATTAATAAATCAACAAAGATTGACCTTGGCAGCCGAAAATGTTTTTTATTTTTTATAATTATTCAAATTTTTAAATATTTTAAAAATACATTTGCCTGTTTGAATTTGAATTATTCAAACTGTCTAAAATCTTTTCATTTCTATTTAAAGTGAGACTTGTCACATTTTCTCACCCCTGAAATTTGCATTCATTTCCTTTGAGTGTTCTCGATTTTAGGTTTATTGTGTCCTGGGGTAAATTGCTTTCGAGTGGAAAGCAATATTACACTCAATATAGTGATTCACGCCTCAAAGTCAACCCATCTTCAAGTTTCAATTCTGACATCTGTGTGTATAGAGCTATGACCCACATTTGCAATGTGCAAACCCGCTACTTATTATGCTGGAATTAAAAGACAAGTTTGGCCTCATAGTCTTTACAACATTATTGAATCTAAAAGGGCATTAAAGTAAAACAATCTATTACAAATATCATCTTCAACCCGCGTCGATTTCCTCCTCGGCTTGCAGACGCCCGACGCCACTGATACTAGCTCATAGCTCTGATATCTCTCAACACTCTCCCCTCAAGTTGGGAGATGAGTAAGGATTACTCATTCCCAACTTGGTGAGGTTGTGCAAATGTTGTTGAGGTGTGAGGGATTTTGTGAGAACGTCAGCTGGCTGATGTTTTCCAGGAATGTAAAGCGGTTCAACTATACCTTGCAGGAACTTCTCACGCACAAAATAACAATCTATTTCAAGATGTTTAGTCCTCTTATGAAAGACTAGATTAGATGTTATATGCAGCGCATTTTGGTTATCAAAAAAGATTGGAACATGTTGTTTGACTGTGATACCCAATTCTGATAACAACTTAATTACCCACAACACTTCAGCAGTCAAACTAGATAATGCCCTGAGCATGCTTTCAGCACTGGAGCGACTCACCGTTATTTTTTTTTTGTATTTCCACGTTACTAGAGATTCTCCAAGTTTCACCATATACCCAGTAACAAATTTTCTTGTAATTGTGCATCCTCCCCAATCAGCATCACTATAAGCTGTTATTGAGCTGCTTGGTTTGGATGAATAGAATAAGCCTAGGTCAGGGGATCCTTTTAGGTATCGTAGCACCTTCAATACTGCCTTGAAATGAGTCTGTTTGAGAGCATTAGCAAACTGGCTCAGATAATTCACAATGAATAACACATCAGGCCTTACCAAAGTGACATAAAGAAGCTTGCCCACAAGCCTTCTGTATGGTTCAGCATCTACCAAAAATTCATGTGAATTGACTTACAATCTTCTCATGATATTGCATTGGAGTAGTAGAGGGCTTACAATTTTGCAGACCCTATTCTTTTAGCATATCAGTTATGTAGTTACTCTGACTGATGTGAATTCTAGCATTTGTTCATTGAACTTCTAGTCCTAAGAAGTATGTTAGTCTCCCTAAGTCCTTGATTTTGAATTCCCTATTTAATGAAGCTTTCAATCTACTAATCTCTTCAAAATCATCTCCTGATAAGATAATATCATTCACGTATACAAAAATGATGGAGATTTTTTCATTCACAATTTTAGTAAACAAGCAAGAATATGAGACACTTTGGTTATATCCTTGTTTCAAGATGCTTGAGGATAATCTTGAGTACCATTGCCTCTCTGCTTGCTTGAGGCCATATAAAGATTTTAAGAGTCTACACAATCTTTTATCAGTTGCATCTCCATATCCAGGAGGTCTCATCATGTATACCTCTTCATCAAGGTTTCCATCTAAGTACGCATTGCTTACATCAAGCTGATAGAGAGGCCAATTCCTTGCAACTACTACTGGCAATAGGGTTCTTATTGTAGCCATTTTCGACACTGACGCAAAAGTTTCATGATAATCTACTCCCTCTTTTTGTGTGAAACTTTTTGCTACCAGCCGAGATTTGTATTTTTCTATACTTCCATCAGGCTTGAACTTTGTCTTGTATACCCATTTGCAACCCACTAAAGATTTCTCTGGTGGTAGCTCAACCAACTCTCACGTGTTATTTGTTTCAGGGGCCTCTAACTCAAGTTGCATAGATCTTATCCAATTTGGATCCTTACATGTAGTGGCATAGCTTGTAGGTTCCTGATGGGATTCTATGACACTCAGGAATGCTTTATGTTCAGGTGATATGTCATGGGTATTAGAAAAATTGAAGAATGGGTATGGACTTGTATGTTGTGTTGAGTTAGGTGGAGAAGTAGAGGTTAATGGACTATAGTCATTGAACTTCGCAAATTTTTTTACTGTTCTTTTACTCCTTTTGATAGGCAAATCAATAGGTTGAGAAAAAGATGTATCTGACAAGTGAGGTGAAGATGAGCTGGATAATTGGATTTCATTTTCAGACAAGCTACTTATATATGGTAAATCCACATTGATTTCAATTGAAGGGGAGGAATTCGGGTTATTCAACATCTCAGGCACTTCAGTAGGTGATTGCACTAGAATTTCATTGTCAGGTTTTGGACAAGGAGTATTCACTAAAGGTATACTCTCTTCACTGGGATATTTAAGAAATATAGTTTTACTCAAGCTTTCAATATCAAATGGAAAGACTTGTTCTACAAACTTAACATCCCTAGAAACTGTGATGACTTTGGTTTTTAGGTTATACACTTTGTAATCCTGTTTTCAATAAGGATACCCAATGAACACACTCTCATCTGCCCTCGGGTCAAACTTATCTTTACCTCTTTTGAGAGTGTTTACGTAGCACAAGCAGCCGAAAGCCCTAAGATGACTTATATCATGTTCCTTTTGATACAAAAGTTTGTAAGGGGTTTGATTGTTTAGCAAAGGGCTTGGTTATATGTTAATCAGGTATATAGCCGTTAAAAGACAATCTTCCCATAACCTATGTGGAAGTTTGGATTGGAATTTGAGACATCTAGCTACCTGAAGTAAATGCTTATGTTTTCTTTCAACAATAGCATTTTGTTGAAGTGTCTTAACACAGGAGCTTTGATGAATGATTCCATTCTCAGTTAGAAAGGTGTCAATGATGGAATTAAAAAACTCAGTTCCATTGTCGCTTCGTATGACCTTCACTAATTTGGAAAATTGGGTCCTAATCAACTGAATAAACTCTATAAGTATGCTTGGAACCTGAGAATTGTGAGTAAACAAATAGGTCCAACAACTTCTAGTGCAATCATCTACAATAGTGATGAAATATGAATGACCGTTATAAGTAGGAGTTTTGTGTGGACCCCAAACCTCACAATGTATCAAGTAAAAAGGAAACTTTGATTTGTTCATGCTTGAAACAAAAGGGAGTTTACATTCTTTGGCCATTATACAAATATTACAGACTAATTCAAGACATTTATTCAATTTAGGTATTACACCTGACATCAATTTCATACGAGAATATGACATATGCCCTAGTCTAATGTGCCACAAGGCATGTTGATCAAGCAAAGTAAAAGCATCTAAAGATGAAATTTTTGGTGGGTTTCTGAAATTGTCTGTCATAGGTCCAACTCCTTCCATTAAGTATATTCCATTCACCTCCCTACCAGTCCCCAAAACCTTCATCGATACTAGGTCCTGAATGACAAAGGTATGGGGGTTAAACTCAATTGTACACTTCATTTCTTTGGTTAACTTACTAACTGACAAAAGATTAAAATGAAATGAAGATACTACTAGGACATTGTTGAGTTGTAGGGTTTTGTTTAGGTAGAGTGTTCCTGAATGGCTAACTGGCATGGCCTCACCATTAGGTAGGGTAATTTTCTCATTTTGCTTGGCTTTACATTGGTTATCTAAGATGGTATTTTTACTAGTTATGTGGTCGGTTGCTCCACTGTTTAAGATCCAAAATTTAGGTAATCTAAATGCATTTGAGTCAAAGTTTATACTTGTCATGTTAACAACATGTGTTGCAGGTCCCTTATGTCCAAGCAGGTTCATCATTGTGCTCAGTAAGGTACTGTACTATTCTTCAGTAATGCCATTAGTCTTACTGCTTGACTTATCTCTCTTGGAATTGTGTTCACTACAATCACTTGAGCTCGACCCATTCACTTGATGGACCTGCCTGTTTTCTTGTTCTACAAACTTTTGTTTACCCTTGTGAAATTTGTGTCCATGAGGATAACCTATTAACCTATAGCAGTTTTCTCTAGAATGACTTGTTCTTTGACAAAAGTCACAATACAACTTGATATTTGGCCCGAGAGGTTTGTTTTTATTTCCTCTAAAGCCTCGTGCTGCACTGGTACTGCTTAAGGCAACACTTTCAACTGAGTTACTTCCACTATTCCTCCCATCTCCTTGTAATTCATGCTGTTCTAGCATGACGTATGCTTGATTGATTTCAGGAGTTGGTTTCATAATGAGAATTTGTCCCCTTGTCCCGACATATGCCCCATTTAAACCCATGAGAAATTATCGCAATCTTCTTCCTTTCTTGCTATCTTTGCCTGGTTGACAAACACAGCAACTCGCACCAGCATTCAAGGCATCCATTTCATCCCATAGTGCTTTCAGCCGAGTGTAATAAGCTGAGATGGATAGATCCCCTTGTTTTGTAGTGTAAATTCTCATTTCAATATCAAATATTCTTGGCTCATTCCCTCTGCCAAATCGGTCTTCGAAATCTCTCCACATATCTACTGCAGATTCGGTATACATCACACTCATACACAGATTTTGCGCAATAGAATTCATTATCCATGACCTAACCATGTCATCGCAGCGTCTCCATTGTCTATATTTGTATGTCATCTCTTTCGGCGGGGTTAGGGTTCCATTCACAAACCCGATCTTATTCTTTGTCGATAATGAGATAGTCATAGATCTCTTCCATGTCAAGTAATTTTCATGGCCAGTTAATTGCAGATAGACCAGATTCATACCTAGAGCATCATTTCCAGCAAGAACGTAAGGATCATCTTCAATTTCTAGATCTCCGGTGACTGATCCACTTTATGGTCGATTCTGTGAATCCCCAACCACGGATCTGCTTGTCGTCGCTGCTCTGTGATTCCGCGCCATTGAGGTAAATCATTGCTTCCGATCCAAAACCCAATCTATCAATCACAATCAACTGGAGAGTGACCAGCCTAATTAACTCTGATACCATGTCAAGATCCTAGCAAGAAGATGAACAGTAACCGGAGACGGAGCACGAACAGAGAAAGAGGGAAAGAATCTTATTCAAATGAAAAGAAAGTGTTAATTGACTTAGTCAACTGAAGTCCTTATATACGTTGGGCTAGCGGGTCTGTGCGTATAGAGCTATGACCCGCATTCGCAATCTGCAAACCCGCTACTTATTATGTTGGAATTAAAAGACAAGTTTGGCCTCGTAGCCTTTACAACATTATTGAATCTAAAAAGGCATTAAAGTAAAACAATCTATTACAAATATCATCTTCAACCCGCGTCTATTTCCTCCTCAACTTGCAGACGCCGACGCCACTGATAACAGCTCATAGCTCTGATATCTCTCAACAGTTTTCTTTATAAGACAAATGTGTGATGGAAATAACTTTGTTGCTACTAGAAGAAGATTCAATTCATCTCTCCCTTTGAGAGGTCCGTTGCAGTGAGGGTCTTTGGATTGAAAGGACTTCGCTCATATATACAGTCCTTCATTTCCCTGTCATCCAAATGCCGAATAACAAAGTGCAATTCACTTCCTCAACTACAACATTGTTGCTACTAGAAAGAAGATTCAATTCATCTCTCTCTCTTTGAGAGCTTCGTTGCAGTGAGGGTTTTTGGATTGTCCTTGATTAAGTTGATTTCCCTGTCATCCAAACGCCAAATACCAAAGTGCAATTCACTTCCTCAACTAATTTCCAATGTCGCTTACGTAAATAAATCGCATTTGTGATCATAACTACCATAGATGAAAATTAGGTTTCTATCAAAATCTTCAGCTACAATCTTTAGAATTTATGCAGTAAGAGAGATATTGAGAGCATTGCAAATTATAATAAGATTTGATTAAATAAGAAATAATATAGAAATCTCTCTAGAGTAACACGTACAATTCATAGTTATGCAACACTTTAATTGCTTGCACTTTACGCTTAATTAATTAGATAACCCGAGCTGAAGCCTATTTGATTATATAAGTTACAAGGAAACAACGTAGACTTACAAATAATATATATATGATTCATGTGGACTTTTCTATGTAAAATAATTGTCTAAAAGTCAAATACGATGGTGGCTAGAGAAGCCTACAAAGTCAAGGTGGCTAATGTTCAGCTTCATGTGTTAAACATGCATCTTCTATTAGAACGAAGGGATGCCCCTCTATATATACCTCATCTCGATCTTCAAGACATCAATCACAACACCCATTGGCCATTGATAACTTACATGCAATGGCAGCTGCTAAGATCACTGTAATTGCTGCTCTTGCTTTCACGAACTGCCTGCTACTTGCATTGGCTGATCCGAGTCCTTTGCAAGACTACTGCGTTGCTGATTACAACTGTACGTATAATAATCTTCTACATGCATTAACTAATTTGTACGCATACTATTGATCTTCTCAACTAAATCTTGTACGTGATTGCATGCATGCAGTGTTTGTGAATGGATATGCGTGCAAGAACCCCGACGATGTCACAGCAGATGACTTCTTCTTCTCCGGCTTTGAAACGCCTGGGAGCACAGACAACTATCTCGGCTCGAACATCACCTTAGTCAACGTGCAGGGAATTCCAGGCCTGAACACGCTCGGCGTCGCCATGTCTCGCATCGACTTCGCGCCCCGCGGTCTCAACCCTCCCCACTCGCATCCGCGCTCGTCGGAGATACTACACGTGGTGGAGGGCACGCTCTACGCCGGCTTCATTTCGTCCAACAGCAGGAATGGTAACCTTCTCTTCGCCAAGAAGCTGCAAAAGGGGGACGTGTTTGTGTTCCCTCAGGGCCTCATTCACTTCCAGTTCAATTATGGGGAGAGCAGCGCGGTGGCAAAGGCTTCTTTTAACAGCCAGAATCCTGGTCTTGTCACCACCGCTAATGCCTTGTTTGGTTCAAACCCTGCCATCGATGCTGAAGTCCTTGCCAAGGCTTTCCAGCTCGACAAGGAGACCGTGGAGTGGCTTCAGAGTAAGAACTGGGTGGACAACTCCGGTGAAGATTATATTGGTGCACTGCATCAGACTATGTAACAAATATATATCTCATCATATATATATGATGGCACTTAATTAGATATATAATATTCGGTGAGCTTCCCTGAGTTGCCTCCGATCCAGGTCAAGATATATAGATATATAGATATATATACTACACGAAGGGTTATATATATCTGTGTTTGGGTTTTATCATTCTAAAGAAATATATGGTACGTACGTAACGAATTGAGATGCGTGCTTTTAGATAATATTTTGATACTGTTTCCGATTTTGAGAAGTACAGAATAATAAGAACTATATATGTACATGAAGCTTCTTATTCTCATTCCATTAAAATAGAAGAGAATAATTAACTTCTATTATGCAATATGTAATTAGATTATCGGATTCGTGAAAGAATTTAATTAGTTCAATATATCAATTAAACAATATCAAAGTGAATTCACTATATATATATCTTGCCAAAGGAGCACTCATATTCAAGTGAAAACACTTTGGAAACCGAAATAATATATCAAACCGAACTCTAATTGAAACTAAATAAAATTGATCCGACTATTTTTATGATTTTATAAGGAGAATTAATATTTATATTCAATTATATTGAATAGCACCGGTTGACTAATAATAGAGGGTCTAGCCAAATAGATAAGACCGTTTATTGATTTGTGGTAAAAAATTGTTTGAATTTTTAAAAAAATATATCTACTTTAAATTATATATATAATTATCTTTCTATATCCATATAAAATCATCGAGTTCTATAGTCCATTTGCTTTTCGGGATAGAATAAAATATAATAGGATAACAAATAAGAGGAAAAATCATCGAGTTCTTTGTATAAAACTGAAATTTATATATTAAATTGTATATATATTATTAAAACTGATGTGTCGCCACTAAGTTTTTTAATTTTGTGTGTGTGTCGCCACTCAACTAGATCCACATTTATTACATATTTTTCATCCGGTCAATATATGCATGTCTCTGCTATATATATAGAAGTTAACATGAATGGCTAATAGAGATGGAAATTAATGGAAAAAGGGTCTGATGGAAACTTGACATAGTATTTGTTCAAATTAGGAACCAAACAAAATTTAAAATACAGAATATTTAAAGATAAAATTATTTGAATTAAAAAATTATCTGTTATTTAGTAATCTATATGGTTAAACATCATTAAAAACATGATTGGTGATGTCAAGGTTCACTCCTCATTAGTTGCACTATTTTCATATAAAAATATAATACAATAATTGACATAGTATTTTTTCTATATATTAATATTGTAAATAAAATCTTCAAGCCAATATTAATTAGAGTTTTGTTATATCCTCCTAATAATTACCCTAATAATCATCCTAATCACTCAGAATGATATGAGTGATAATTTCAACAATAATCATGAGCATTTTATTATGCGTGAGTATTAAGAGAATTATTAGATATATTAGTTAGGAAAATTTAGAATTTATACTCTCCAGCTAATGGCTGTCTCATTTTAGCATTACATTCTACTCTTTGCCAAAATTCGACGTTGACAGAAACGATATGTTTTATGGCCCGGTTGTTTCTGTTAATTTTCTCACATTTATTCTTTTGCCTTTGCTATTTTCTACTTGTTCTTAATAAAATTGCTTTTGACCTAAAGAAATAAAAAAACTCTCTAGCTAGAATAACTCAATTAATTCATACTGCACTACTAGGTAATGCAATAATTGCTTGCAGTCACCTGAGCTAGCTAGCTGAAGCCCATGGCAACACCGTAACCATACAAACATCTCGACTTTTCAAAGTAAACAAATGTAAAAGTCAAATATGATGGCTAGAGATCATGCGTCCATCTTCTACTGTAAATTATAAATTAAGAAGAATATATATATATATGCAAAGCCAAAAAAATATTTCGGGAGGAAAAAAAAATAAAATTACATATCTAAAGAGCGGACAAATATAATTAAATACTAATTTATATAATAAATATTAGTATATATGCCTAAGAGGGAACCAATGTCGGGACAATTGCTCCCTACCAGTATATATATATATATATGATCTCTTCAAGAAATCATTCACAGCTCCCAATAAATTACATGCAATGGCAGCTGCTAAGATCATTGTAATTGCTGCTCTTGCTTTCACGAACTGCCTGCTACTTGCATTGGCTGATCCGAGTCCTTTGCAAGACTACTGCGTTGCTGATTACAACTGTACGTATAATAATCTTCTACATGCATTAACTAATTTGTACGCATACTATTGATCTTCTCAACTAAATCTTGTACGTGATTGCATGCATGCAGTGTTTGTGAATGGATATGCGTGCAAGAACCCCGACGATGTCACAGCAGATGACTTCTTCTTCTCCGGCTTTGAAACGCCTGGGAGCACAGACAACTATCTCGGCTCGAACATCACCTTAGTCAACGTGCAGGGAATTCCAGGCCTGAACACGCTCGGCGTCGCCATGTCTCGCATCGACTTCGCGCCCCGCGGTCTCAACCCTCCCCACTCGCATCCGCGCTCGTCGGATAATATTATATACTACACTGAGTTATTAATTAATTATCAGATTGATATATATATATATATATATATATATATATATATATATATATATATATAATGTTTTTTTCTTTGGAGAAGTAGGTGAGGCGCTTGGCCACACCATTCAATTCAAAAGACTGCCATCCATGTTTGCTTGTATGTTTCTAATAAAGTTAACGTCGATGAACTAAGATGCATGCATGTGTGCTTTTAGATAATATTTTCACCACCCAGTTCGCAATTATACGATAAATAAAGAGAAATGAAAAACCAACATCAATAATAAAACTTAAATAAAGTAATGAAACAATTATATCAATTAAATAAAAATATTTTAATAGTTCTATAATATTTCAATTAATCAATATTCAAATAAAATTTATTATGTACGTAGTTTGAAGTTATGGAATGGCTGGATGATTATAGGCCGAGCAAATCCATGAAGAATGATGGCCTTCAGTTGTATGGGCCTTTGGCTTCTTTCTTTTTTCCTTTCCAGTTCCTGCTCTGTCCTCGGTTCGTACAAATTTTGTATTTGGTTTTATTACATATTCTCCCATTTTTCCTGGTGGGGCCTTTTCGTGCTTTCCAGATTCCTAAAAGAAATCATTCTATCTGTGATTGCTGCAATTAATTATGAAGAAGCTTCAGTCCCTCTCTTTGATGATGCATTTTGGACGGACTGACCTAACTCATTGTCCTCCTCCATTTCCCTAATCATCCAAACATCAGGCCTAATAGTCTACTGATTTTTCTTAGTAATTTCCATTGCATAAATCACGTCACATGTCTCCTAATTAGATTTTCCTACTCAACTCGTGGCCATGCATGGACTCATTAAATTAATTTTGACTGATATCTCTATCAAATTTTATCGTCATGTTCCATTCAGATTTGTAGCTATCTCGAATTTTTGAACAGATTGAAATATACACGTATCACCGTCTAGATATATATTTTAGAATAGTCTATTGCCCCTTTTGATTTCAAAAATAGTCCTCTCAACTCGATTACTTGGTCTATTTCAATATTGTTGTGATATATTTGTTAATTAAAATTTTCTATTTCATATTACTTATCATGTAAGTTTTATTAATTATTAATTTATTTTAACTGAACTCGCACTACAAAAAGATAGCGACAACAAAAATAATCAGCACCTTATTTTTTGGAAGCTGGAGCCTAACATAGACTAGCGCCAATCTAGAATCTAGCATTGTTTCCGAGCGAGCCCCACACAAACTAGCGTCAAAATCTGAAGAAGAAAAAAAAAAGAAGAAGTTTGACGGTTTTTAAAGATTTTTATCTCACATCAAATGGTTAAGTTTTTTTAAAAAATAAAATTAATTTTATTTGAATAAATGATTAGTTTAATTAATCCATAAATTTTTTAACACTAATTAATTTGTATTTATTTTTTTTTAAAATAATGTTTAAGAATGTTTTATCCTAGACTCAAGTTATATATATATATATATATATATATGCCAGCTACATTAAGTTTTTTTAAGTGTTATTGGCGGTATCATATATAATGATTTATATACACAAATAACTAATATCGGCGCCACTATATAGTGCACCAGCTTTTTAAGTGAATATGGTGTCTATTTTCTAAACCCTTTTTAAGTGTCATTAAGTTGTTTGAACAATTTATCAACTTTATAATTTCAATTAATAAATTTGTCCAAAATAAAATAACAAATTAACGAGATCATGAAAATTTTTAAATCATGAAGAGTGGGTGCGTTTAGGTTGACGTATATAGGCATATCTTTTTTCACATATTTATTTATTTATTTATGTTAGGCTGATAAATCAGGTTGGTGGCAAACTAGATTCTCTCTATATATATAAAATTAAGAAAACGGGCAAAACCCTAGGCAAACTAGATTCTATTGAGCAACCAATTCAGCTACTAATAACTTAAACAATTGATCAAAACATTAATTCAAGTCTTGTCTAAGGATTCGATTCGACATCTTTCAATGAGCTGGTGCAATTAAATCATTTTTTTCTCTTCTTTAGAAATAAAATGTCCAACTAACAGCTACCTTTTCCATGTGAAAGGAGAGAGAGATGTCTTTCTTTCTTCTTTAATTATAAACCTCATTGACAAAATGTGTCGGTGGATAGTCATCATTCATCAAGCACGGTCCATTAAATAGATTGACAAAAAAAATACTGCTGAAATAAAAGCAAAATTAACTGTATGATTACGTACCTAATCATATGTTTCAGTCATCTGACTCTACAAAAGATCCTGATATGATAGAAAAATAACTACATAGAGGGAGAATTAATTGGAAGCCATTAGCAACTTCTCCGAAGTTCTATACCATTAGGTTTCAGGAAAATATCAAGGTACAGGTACTCCTGACTTTTAGCTAGCAATTGTGCCAAATTGATTGTAACTTCAGCAGCATGGATGACTAGCACTTGATCATGCAATGATCTCGTCTGGCACGTCCGCGAACCTCGCTCGCTTCTGCATGAGTAGATCGATCAGCCAAATCTTTAAGCTCAAAATGGATAAGATCAGAGAAGAAGAAAGACAAATGAAGGATTATGACTGATTTGTGCATTTTCTTTTAGCAGACAGACTTTACATTGACTCAGCTTCTAAGCAGTTTTTTTTTAGCAAAAGAAACTTGTATTCAATGCAAGAGTGATGAAGCTTCTAAGCAGTTATAATCAACAGCTGTGGTTGTTTTAATGCTTTCTGCAGTTTCTGCAATGCATCTTGATGGTGTTCCTTTCATCCAGTCACCTTCATGACAAGTGCTCAGTGAAATCATATATAACTGATACCAGGTCAAAACAAGAAAAAGATCACTTCCAACCTTGACAGATCCAGTTTGATCAATTTGCATTGATGAAGAGAGACTTAGTATTGGTAAAAAAAAAAAAGTGGAGGAGATGAATTGAAAATCCCCAAGATCTAGAGAGTATTTTGATACAATATCCAAGCTTAGAAAGTAATTAATTGGGCAGTCACATGGTTTGTTCCTCAAAAACTTCACCTAACTTTTCTTAATTTGATATAAAAGTGACCTAACCATGGCACACAAAAAATATCCACTTGCATCTCCTTTCTCTATCCTACTTACTATAATACCACATAACATCCAAAGTAACAACCGAACTCAGCACATGCTACTGCAGTTTTATTCAGTCATTGGTGCAGAAATTAAGCAAAAGCTATTCTTCTTCTTCCCCCACCACTTGCTCTTCCAAAATTAAAATAGGAAAGTTGAACAATCCTTTCTCTGTTTGATTTAGAAACATCAACTACTACAATCTTGCCTGATTTGATGCCTCTAGCTACTACCACTTTTTACTTCAGAATTCCCCAATAGTGAGAATAATTAAAATCCTTCTACTGATTAATGTGCTTGGTCATATCACTTTGGTTAAAGTCAACTCATCAAAAGTCATTAATTACATGCATTGTAACAAGCCAAAGATTAATGAAAAGATCACATATACCTCCTTTCTTCGAGGTTCAACTGCGGCCGCGATAGCCGGTTGTATAGTCGTCTTCAACGCATCACCATCCTTCATCATGCATAGCTCGGCAATCTTTTCGGCTGCCTCAATGGCATTCTTGCTCTCCCTCAGGAGCCTCTCCACTTGGGCCTTGGGAATCCTCATCTTGAGGCGGATGGCACCGTCCTTGGTCTCCTCCGCATCCACCATCGCCGTCGTCCTTCTCGCGATAGACGACGACAAGTCAGACATGGTACGGCGGGAGAGCTTGAGGCTCTCCAGCCGTTCCTTGGCACTGACATGCAGCGCCCCGGACCAGGCCCTCCCAGCCGGAGCACGATGAGCCGCAGCCAGCCAGGGCAGGTCTACAAGAAAGTAGAGCTTCCCCGGCTTCAGCAGATCGTCCCGCTCAACCGGCCGGGCCTGGTGCTTCAGCCGCTTGACCTCCTCGGACTCGAGGAGCTTGTAGCCGGGGTAATCCTTGAGCACTTGGGCAGCCTGAGCTGGAGGCTTGAGCTTCAAGGTGGTGCCATCTATCTTCATCACCTTTATGGTTTTCTTCCTCCGGCTGAAGCCGTTTCCCATATCTTTTTCTATTCTTGCTCTCTGGACTCTGGGTTGGAGGAGTGAAATAAAAGCAGAAGGGAAGGTATAGGATAGAGTTATAACTTCTATATATATGCTGGTCAAAGAAATCGAGCTGGGAGTTATATATTTATAACTTGGAGGGAGTTAATGGCATATTACACACAAGGGGTGAATTATTATTAATTTTACCATTAATGTGGCCAACACAAGCATGGAAAAGCGCTTGTCATTCCACATCTGCAGTAGAAATCGGCGGATAAAATTGCTGCAGTGAAACAAAAGAAATTAAGCCACGTCAAGGTGAAAGCCATGCAATGTTGACTAAGAAACGTAGGTCAAAACTTAATTAATGAAGTTGCTTTGCAACTTTGCATGCCGGTTTCTTTACGAGCAGTTCATGTGCTGTATTCTTTGTTTAATATTTTGTTAACAGAGATTAATTAAAGAGGATTTTTTGAAAACTTAAAACGACTTTTCATTTAGTTGTACTTTTACCTGATGCGACAGGATGAGATGGGTTAGAGATTGACTATCCAATGATCAAAATATACTTGAACTAATTTATCAATTTAATTGAATCACGTTGAATCAGACTCGATCAAAATAAATTATGATTTTATAATCATGGGATAGGGAGCTCAGTCCACCATCTTCTCAAAATACCCATGTCAATATTGCAACAGCACACGTAAAAAATTTTAAATTGATGATGGCTTCAGAAGTTTTCAAATTGATGATGTGGAAACCAAATATTATTTTTGACTAGTCAAATGGAGAAAAAGGTGAAGGCATCACGTGAAACCATCAAGCATTTTGCAAGTTTTTTTTGTTCAAAAGGAGCATTTCAATCATCCGATTAAATTAGACAAAGGAACAAATTCTTTGGAGATTTTTTCTCCACTAAAGCAGGCATGAATCGGCTCTCCCCCTCTATTATAAATATGGGTCTAATATGCAGTTCTAAAATCATCCCACACCAAGAGAAAATCCTCTAATATGAGAGTTTCAAAGATCCAAAAAATTAAGAGTGCTGCTACGACTCGTTTCCTAAGGAGTGCCCCTTCTCAGTTTCTGACATACAACAGCAGGAGTTCAGTTTCAAGGCAGATCTTGCAGAGACAGTGCCTCTACTTCGTACCAGTTTCAGGTTCAATTAATTTAAGACAGTTTATTATATTCTAAAGGGGATTTAGATTATTGCACTCTTATTGTAAAAGTTTTTTTTTTGAATTTAATAAAGCAGTCTCCTCTTCTCCCTGTGGACGTAGAATCGGCACCCCGCCGAGTCCGAACCACGTTAATCCCCTTGTCTTTTGTTTTTCTACATTATTATTATCGAATTATTTTTTTTCGTTTTCCTCGTCGGGTTCGAATTTTATAGATCCTGCAGGAAATTACCCCCAAATTTCCAACAGTTGGTATCAAAGCCTACTTCCCCAACCATGGTGAGCACCAAATTTGATATTGAGAAGTTAGATCGCAATGTCAACTATGCACTTTGGTCAATGAAGATGAAAACGATCTTAACTATAGAGAAAATGCATGATGCTATTCTTGGTAAGGATAAGATGCAGGGGACCGAGGAGGAGAAAGAACATAAGGAGTAAAAGGCAATTGCAATTTTGTACCTAAGCTTGTCAAATGAAGCACTTCGAGAAATTGCATCCCAAAAGACAGCTAAAGGTATTTGGGACAAGCTAGCTCGCATCCTTATATCAGGACAAAACTCTCACCGGTAAGATGGCTTTGAAGCAGAAGCTCCATTTCCTACGTATGGCAGAAGGCACATCGGTCAAATAGCATATCAATACTTTTCAGACAATCATCATGGACCTGGAGAATATGGGTGTCAAAATTGAAGAGGAAGATAAGGCTTTATTCATTTTATGTTCACTTCCTACTTCTTTTAAAAAATTTCGTGAAACTATGCTTTTTGGAAAGACTACAATTACTCCAGAACATGTGATCACTGCTTTTGTGTCTAAGGAGCTCATGGACACACATCTTATAGC
The DNA here is from genome assembly GCA_034359265.1 of Canna indica. Taxonomy (NCBI): domain Eukaryota; kingdom Viridiplantae; phylum Streptophyta; class Magnoliopsida; order Zingiberales; family Cannaceae; genus Canna; species Canna indica. Next base: position 4,653,449 of record CP136891.1, read on the forward strand.
AAATTCCTCTGGTGGAGGGAAAGAAGAAGCTCTCTACTCTAATGAAGCAGGAGGTGGTAACAAATCAAATGTCACTTGTTATTACTGCAAGAAACGAGTTCACATCAAGTCAGAATGTCGCAATCTTAAGAAAAAGTTACAGCAGCAAAATAAGGGTCAAGACGCACATGTGGAGGCCTCTTACGCAGATTTTGAAAGAGTTGAGGTACTAGTCGTGACAGATGGCACACGCATTGCTAAGACACGTCATGTGCGACGGCAGTCTCGTCGGCGACAACACACCTCAAGTCAAAATTTCTCTTCCTCTTCTTCTGATATGTCTGGTCATGCAAAATGCAATCCAGGTCAGCAGGCGAACAGGTCAACCACCGGTAACATTGATGAGTAGTTCTTAGATTCTGGGTGTTCCTATCACATGACTCCACACTGGATGGCCTTTGTGGATTATCGGTGCACCAATTGTGGAGTAGTTCGTGTCAGCAACAACGCACCTTGCAAAGTTATCGAATTTGGAACGATAAAATTAAAATTGCATGATGGCTCGACGACAAAGATCCTAGCAAATATTCGTCATGTCCCGAAGCTAGGAAAAAATTTAATGTCTCTTAGAGTTCTTGACACTAGGGGCTATATGACATCCTCTGCAGGAGTAGTCTTGGAGGTACAGGATGGAGTCACGACGGTACTAAAGGCTCTAAGGACGTCGAATAATTTATACAAGGTGGACGGATCCATCTTTCGTGAAGCAGTTCAGATTTCGAGGCAAAACACAGCAAAATCAGACATCGGGTCAGGTATAAATTTTGCTTTCAGGGAAATCCCTTCTCAGAGATACACATTAATGAAGGAGGAGACTCGGAGGACTATATGGGTTCCTAAGGCCAAGCAGGAAGCTGACTCGGCCCACTTGAACACTGATTCGACGTAGGCCCTATACGGGCCTTGTGGGAGAGGAGGACGACTTTTGAGGATTGCATCGGCCCCAATTTTCATCAAATGAGGAATTGTTAGATATTGACTCAAATTGGGTTCGAACCGAATCCAACGAGTTCAACCAGATCCAAATTGGAGTTGATTTGATTAAGATATGCTTGAACCAATTTGCCAATTTGATTGAATCATGTTGAACCGGACTCGATCAAAATAAACTATGATTTTATAATCATGGGCCTAGGAGCCCAGCCCACCATCTTCTCAAGATACCCATGTCAATGTTGCAGCAGCAAACGTAAAAGTTTTCAAATTGATGATAACTTCAGAAGTTTTCAAATTAATGATGTGAAAATCAAATATTACTTTTGACTAGTCAAAGGGAGAAAAATGTGGAGGCATCACGTGAAGCCATCAAGCATTTTGCAAGTTTTTTTTGTCAAAAGAAGCATTTCAACCATCCAATTAAATTAGACGAAGCAGCAAATTCTTTGGAGATTTTTTCTCCACTAAAGCAGGCATGAATCGGCTCTCCCCCTCTATTATAAATAGGGGCCTAATATGCAGTTCTAAAATCATCCCACACCAAGAGAAAATCCTCTAATATGAGAGTTTCAAAGATCCAGAAAATTAAGAGTGCTGCTACGACCCTTTTCCTAAGGAGTGCCCCTTCTCAGTTTCTGACATACAATAACAGAAGTTCAGTTTCAAGGCAGATCTTGCAGAGACAGTGCCTCTACTCCGTACCAGTTTCAGGTTCAATTAATTTAAGATAATTTATTATATTCTGAAGGGGATTTAAATTATTGCACTCTTATTATAAAAGTTCTTTTCTGGATTTAATAAAGTAGTTTTCTCTTCTCCCTGTGGACGTAGAATTGGCACCCCGCCGAGTTCGAATCACGTTAACCCCCTTGTCTTTTATTTTTCTACATTATTATTATCGGATTTGATTTTTTCGTTTTCCTCGTCGTGTTCGGGTTTTGTAGATCCTGCAGAAAATTATCATAAATTTTCTAACAAGATGATTTTCCTGGAAATTATTTTGATTTCTTCTCTAGCCGTAAATATTCGATCAAGTGGTAGTTGACAAACTAGAGTTTTCATAGTGTATATTAATTACTCCTGTTTGATAATGATCGATCGAGGCATTTACTTATCGTCGATGATAGAAAAAATCAACCATCAAATTAAATGGGGAAAAAAATTCTCTCTTGTTTACGGCAATATTGTTTTTATAATCTCGGGTCAAACATTGAACTTGTTCGTTCATCAATTTACAATTTAATTGACTTACTCAGTTCAAAATAAAATAAAATTTAAAAATTTGGTCCACTCAAATCAGTCATAGTATGTGAATCAATTTTGATTATCTCTTTTTTAAAAAAAAAGAAAGAAAATACTCACCTACAAAGTCAGGTCACATTCGGTATCTGGGGAACAAGAGCAGAGGGTCTTTGACCGTGCATCCTGCGTCGGAGTCCCGCATATCATCATATTCCTTGTGGTAGAGCCTATTTGTATTATTTAAAGAGAATCTTATATCCTTATTACAGTCCTGCCAGTAATGATTTTTGAAAGCAACTTTACATTGGAAAATAGTATAGTTGCCTGAGGATAAGAAACTAAGGGAACTTAACATATTGTTGCCCTCAGTGATAGACTTAACAAAATCTCTATTTACAAAGAATCTTAAGTTGCTAAGCATAGATGAGTCTTCTTCAAAACATTCCCAATTGCCCTGTTGCATGATCAAGTTATCATTCGAAGTTAGACCAACTTTTGCAATTTGATGAGCATAGGCATTTGCGGCTCTTTCTATGTGAATCTAGCCTCTTACATCAAGATGTTTGGCCAGCAGAGAAATGTCTTTTACCATGCTTTTAATAAATCAGGGAGCTTTGGCTCTTCCTTGTAGAATGTTTACTGTCTGCATATTATCAGTAAAAAATTTTAAGTGTTTCATATTCAGTTGGTTGGCTTTCATCAAGCACAACCAAATTACCTTGAGTTCAGCCGACAAGACATCAGAAGAAGAAAATGTATTACAACAACCCATTATACAATCATTTCGATCCTCATTTATAAAATAAAATCCAATCCCAATTTTGCCATCTCGATCAAGCCATGATACATCACAGAAGTCCCAAAACTTTGTATCTTTGTCGTTCCTTAGGATGTTCAACAAATTCCTATTGTTGCAACATAACTGATTGTGTGTCAGACTTGAATCACTAGCACCCTCTTTCTTTCCGTGCATGCCGACATTCATAGGAACTATCTTCATTATAAAATAGTAGTTTGCAACATCAGATGTGGCTTTGAATACCAATGAGTTATAGCCAAATCCTCTCCCTTTGAAGCAGTATTCATTTCAGTTTTTCCACAAGTACCACATACCTGTGGCAATGCACCCAATCAATCTTTTCCTTACCTCCATGTCAAGATTTTCTCCTTCCTCAAGCCACTTTCCTTATGACACTGATCCTTGAAGATAAAACTATGATTTAGGAATTTTTCCATCATCATCCATAAGTCTTTTGCCAGTGAACATTCATATAAGATATGATTAATACTTTCATCATTTTCTTTGCATACAAAGCACAAATGAGCTTGAATTTTGCTTATTTTTGCAAGCAAATTAGTTGTAGGAAGTCTTCTATGAGCAAGCTTCCATAAGATTATTTTGACTTTGGCCAAAACATTTAGCTCCCATAAACATTTTCAATTGAAACTATTATTAGAGGATACATTCTCTTCGGCTTTTAGAAAATTATATGCAATCTTGCATGATAACTTCCCTTTGCTGTTTAAACCTCATATCCATTTGTCATCTTTGTCATTTTTTGGAATGTAAATCTTCATGATTTCCTTGACTAAATCCTCCCCAAAAATATTGTTGATCGGGTTAGAGTTCCACTCATTCTCATACATGAGCTCACTGACATTAACCACATCTCCAATTCTACTCATGTTAATGTAAGTGAGCCACTTTACAATGGGAATACCATTAATCCAAGGATCATTCCAAATATTTGTGTCAATACCATTCCCAATTCGTTTTCTCAAGCCTTCTCTCAGCTTTATCATGGCATTAAGAATACCTTTAGTAGCCCAGCTTGAACTCCTGTTTGAAACAGCATTCCAAGGATGTATATTATTGTGCTTATTCACAATAAGATTTACCCAAGTGAGATTTTTTTATTAAGGAGCGGAAGGATTCTTCTTGCATGAATGGAGACCTTGAAAATACTTAGGTCTTTAACACCAAGACCACCATGATGCTTACTCATGGTGACTTTTCTCCGGTTAACAAGATGAAACCCATGACCTTTTTTGCTATTTTCCCAAAGATAAGTTATGGCAAGCTTTTCATAGTCACTTACAATCTTTTCATTCATCCAAGTGGTGGCAATTGTGTGAGTAGGAATTGAATTAAGGACTGAATTGAGAAAAATTACTTTCCCAGCTTGAGATATGCTTCTATTAGCCCAGCAATCAAGTCTTTTCTTGACCTTGTCAAACATCTGTCTTTGTTCACTGATGGTGGGTTCCCTTTAGCCACATATGCTCCAAGGTATTTTAGAGGAAAAGAACCTTCATTTTTCCCCATTAAGTCACTGAAGAACTTCCTCTTGTCACTAGGAAAAAAACTAGGAAAGAAACATTCTAATTTCAGGTAATTTATCCTTTGATTTGTTATAGACCCATATTGGCTTAAGATCTCTTTGACATTGAGACAAGATTCTTCACAACATTTAATGATCAGGATAATATCGTCAGCAAAGAACATATGGCTAATTTTGATGTTTCTATACTTAAAAGTTTTAATTTTTCCTGAGCTTACAGACCTGTTAATGAGTAGGGGCAGTAGCTCTTGCAAAATAATAAAGAAATAGGGGGATAAAGGATCCCCCTGTCTCACTCCTTTAAAGCTTTTGAAACCACTTGATTGATTTCCATTTATGCAGCATTTGAACCTAGCAAAATTTAGACAAGCCATGAACCAATCTGTTACCTTCCTTGGAAAGTTCATGCAATTGCATATTTCTTTTAAGGCATTCCAATCAAACCTATCGAATGCTTTCTCAAGATCCAACTTCAGGATGAAAAAAGACTTTTTCCTTTTAGATTTACTGATGATATTGACTGCCTCGGAGAGAACTAGAATATTATCATGCAGATTCTTGTTTTTGATAAAAGCAGTATGTTCTTTTGAGATGATATCACCCATGTGAGATTTGATCCTGTTAACTAGAGCTTTAGAAAGAATCTTGTAGGCTACATTGCATAGAGCAATAGGCCTAAAGTCTTTCACCATCTTTACATTTTCAGTTTTAGGAATGAACACCATGTTTGTGTTTCCCTAAGCTGTAGGTAATAGGCATTTGTTGTTGAAGGCTTCAATTCCAGCCTTGTATGAGTCCTTTATAATATCCCAAAAAATTAAGAAAAATACCAGATTGAACCCATCAGGTCCAGGAGTCTTTTCTCTTCCCAAATTTTTCATAGCATTGACAATTTCAATTTCAGTAATGCCCTTTGATAGCTCATCATGTTTGCTTTAAGGAATCCTCTTCCATTCCATTTGAGAAATTTCACCCCAATTAACCAATGCAGTTTTCTTCAACTTCCAGAGGTCCTTGTACCATTCTTCAAATTCTTTCAGTATACAAGAAGGATCAGTGATAGACCTTCCTTCAATATGAAGCTTTTGTATAACATTATTCCTTTTTTTAACTTGGCCAAATTGTGAAAATATTTGGTGTTTCTATCATTTATTTCGATTCAATTAGATCTTGACTTGGTCCACCATTTTATATGCACATGTCTATTGAGAGTCATAGCTTTGTTAGTTAAGCTTCTAATTCTCATCAAATCCATATCACTTGTCATTCCATTTTCATCAATAGCTTCCAGAGCATCAAGCTCATTCATAGTTTCTTTCAAAAAAAATTCAATGGCTCCAAATTACACTTTGCTCCACGAGGTCAGTGCCTTCCCCAGGTTTTCCAATTGTTTATCAAAACCTTTAGAATTCAGCATTTGTTTAGAATCCTCCTACCAATTTGATTTAATCTGCTAAAATAAATCGTCATGATCTAACCAATATAGTTAAAAAATGAACCTCTTTTTCCTACTGATAAAACCTTTATAACTATTTGAATCAATAAGCAATGGTCTACGATCGGAAGCAAGCCTCTTGAGGTGTTTAACAGAAGCATTTTCATACAATGTTAGCCATTCACAATTAACATACACCCTATCAAGCCTAGCAAGAACCCTTTTATTTTCTTACCTATTATTGCTCCAGGTATATTTGTACCCCACAAATTTCAGGTCAATGAGACCTGAATCCATTCTTAAATCTTTCAAAGCCTTTAGAGAATTTCCAACTATAAGAGGTTTACCTCCTTTTTTATCCTCCTGCACTTCCACACAGTGAAAGTCAGCAAGCAAGCACCATGGTGTATCAGTAATTTCTAGATGCCTTAGGAAGTTCGGAAGTACCTCCTTATCTTTTGCTTTTGTACTTGCATAGATGCCAGTTATCAACCAGGGGTTTGCATTGTTAAAGGCTATAGAAAGGTGAATAGTCTAACTACACTTGTGCAATAAGTTGACTTTCATAGTGGCTTGCTTCCAAACAAAAATGAGGCCTCCGCTTCTATCATTTTTAGAAACATAATGATCTCCAGTCATTTCCAAATCTGTCGATACACTGTTCAGATCACTATTTAGATGGGTTTCTAGTAGCAAGATCATATCAGGTTTATTTTCTTTTAGGATGAGATGGATATAATCGCACCAAGAAGCTTTAAGGCCCCCTCTAATATTCTAAGATAAAATTTTCATGATTGATTAGCTATCCTTGTTTCTTTCAACTTTCCTAAAGGAGGGTCTCCATAAGTCATAATAACCCTCTCATCCTCGGAATATTTCTTTTTCTTCAACTTATTTTGCCCAGTGTTGAAAGGAAAACACTCATAATGAATACTATGGTTTGTTGCTTTCCTGATTTTACCAGTTTCAGCCTTTGCTGGGACATTCAAATCATCATCCAGGTCATCCTCAATTGTGACAATTGAATTCTTAACTCTACTGACTGCAATAGCAAAAGTGTCAGTCAATTTGTTATGAAAAGCTTCCAGACTTTTGTCAACATTTACTTTAACTGGAATTGATGTTTCATTTTTAGACTGAAAGTACAAGTCATTTATGATAATATCAGAAACCTTGCTCTTCCCTTTAGGATTGAAATTAACCTTGGGCATTTGAGCAGGGAGACAGTGATAGTTTGAGACGAATTTGGCATGTTATTATGAGGGAACTTAGCTGATTACTTAATTTCATTAAAGTTCAATTCAATTTTAATCACAGGTGTCTGCTTTCCTTTTTCATCAACATCCTATCTTTGAGAACATTAAGACCTTCAAACCTATTTTTGTACATCACATTCTGCATTGAATTTGATTTTTTGCTTGAGATTTCTTCTTCTTATTTATGACTTTTCAAGGCCCAAAAATTCCTTTGCAATCATTGATGCTAGAATTTTAGACTCCATCATTTTGTTTAGGGATGACAATGGATTTTTGTAAATGGATATTTACCTATCCCATATCCTGATAGATTATTAGCGGGTTTTGCCTATTGGGTCGTGGGATGGGTATAGAATTTTGAGGTAAAAATCCTGTAGGATTTGGGACGGGTTCAGGATTTTAGTCTAAAACCTGTCCCAAACTTGTTAAATATAAAATTACTAAAATACTCATCATATTATCCATATATATAAGATAATTATTCCTTTTTAATTAGAGTTTAATATAATTTATTTTTTTAATTAAAGCTAAGTATATATTATACAACAATAACACATTTAATTATCTATACTCTATTTCCTAACACAATATATAATATAACAATACACCATCAAGAGTTGAGAGGTTCGAATAAGTAGCTCGTCAACTATTAATTCCAACTATTTTTTATAATTTTAAATTATTCGTATAAGTCATATAATAATAAATGTTATGATAAGTATGTAGATTGTAGACTAATTTTTATATATATAAAATTTATTAACGGGTGAAAAGCGGGTACCTAGTGGGTACCCGTTAATTTAGTAGGATGGGTTTGAGAAATACTCTTCAAAATACTAATAGGTTTGAGACGGGTTTAGGATTGAGTTTTTTAATGAGTTTGAGATAGGATTGACTTCGTTGTCTCAAACCCTGCCCAGTGTCATCCCTAATTTTGTTTAGAACCAACTGTAGATACAATCTCATCATTTGCCTTGCTAAGAAATACCTTCTTATCTAGGCAGAAGTCACTAAGGTGCCCCATTCTTCCACAGTGAAAACATAGTTTTGAAATATTTTAAAAAACTATGGCTTGCCAAAATCTAGTGCCACCACCATTGATCCAAACTCCGATTATCTCATTCTTTGAGACAATTAATTTGTAATAAAATCGATCTGATATCGGTTCACACTCGAACCAATTAGTCCCGCTAGATTTTAAAATTCTCATTCACATTTGATCAATTTTAGAATAGAGAGTTAGTGTGATTACGAAGACAAATGTAGATGACCAAAAATTTAGGGAGAAAAATTGTTAGAGAAATTTTTTTAAATCGTAAAAACATAAATAAATTTGGTAAAATTATCAAAATCGTACTATGTGCAAAGTCGTAAAATACTTCTGATTTTAAATTTGTTATTGAATTAAATTTCAAACTTCATAGTCAGATACTCAAAATTTTGTACCAAAATTCCGAGTTACTGATATAACATAAATATAATCCTTGTTAGTCCATTAATATATACCCACTAATCGGTCATTAAGTATAATTTATAATTAAATTAAATTTAAATAATTGTAGGTCGTAACATGAATATGATTTTGGTTAAGGACTTGGACCAAAGTCCCTATAATCACTTATATGATAAAAACAAAAATTCATTATTTAGGCATTAGAAATAACCCAAATATGAATAGTTATAGGTTCATAACATAAATATGACCCATATTATTTGGCAAAAAAAGAAAGACCCATATTACGAACATTTTGCCAAAGTTAATTATTAAGAGGTTTGATTTGGTAAGATATTTAAAATGACATATATTTTGAGGCTTTGCACATACATATTATGGCTTGACAATTCACTAAGGGCTCGTTTGGTTTGCTAAAAAACGGGGGACTGAACTGGACATCCGCCCATATCCCCCGTTTGGTTTGCAAAAGAAGCTTCGGGACAAGGACTTCTCCTTGTCCGGGATAGGATTTCCACCCGTTTTGGTGTACCGAGAAATTTCTCGGTACACCTAAATCGGGCGGAGGACAAGGGCTGCAATTGTCAAAATTATCCCTTCCTTCAACGGAGCCGGGCCACCATCGTTGGACTAATCGCGGAGGTCGGGGGAGAGGGCGGACGTGTCGCCGGGATGATCGCCGGCGGCCGGGAGGACCGGCCGACGTGGGTCCGAGCGAAGCAGAGGAAGGCGGCGCTCGGACGGGAGGAGGCGGCGGGATCGGACGCATAAGGGGCTGGCGATGAGTCGGATCGTGTCGCCGGGAGTGATCGCCGGCGGCCGGGAGGACCGGCCGGCGTGGGTCCGAGCGGACCAGAGGAAGGCGGGGCTCGGGCGGGCGTCGGGCGGGCGTCCGGTGGAGAGGGAGACAAGTGAGGGAGAGGGTATTTATTTAATAAATTGGGTAATTAAAGAAGAGAGCTGTATCATATGAAATTGGATTAATTTATGAATTATTGAGGTATTTTTATAGTTGATCGTAGAGTCGTCGGATCGAGTCGAGGTGAATACCAAAGTTGTAAATTTTCACGTGCTGAACGCGATGGTGGTGTCAGATTTCAGATTAGAGATCGTTTGGTATGATTTTTATATTTTTTGGTATTATCCTATTATTATACTTTTAGGTTAGTTGAAAACTTATTAGTTAAACTATATATTAGTTGAAAAATATTTGATACTATATATTAAGATTTTTTTTACGTATTAATCAGTTTTAAGACTAATTTACAAGGGTATTTTAGTCATTTTATCATGTACAGTACTTTGTTATAGCGAAACAAACGCAGGACAGGACAGAATATCGTGTCATGTTCTTGACGAAACAAACACGGTATAGCTACTGTTCCAGGACACCTGATGTCTTATCCTTATCCCTGTCTGATGTTCTGTGACGAGCAGTTTGCGAACCAAACGGGCCCTAAACATATTTATACTAATTTTGGTAATTTTACCAAAGTATTTATAATGTTGGCAATTTGCTCAAATTAATATTCTCATAAATTTTAATGCCTTTTTTATATTTAGATTAAATATATGTTTTGATTTTATCTGTGCTTTTATAAACTTTTAATTAACATCTGAAAATTTTAATTTTTTGACATTGAAAGCAGAGTATTATTTGCTTTACTAATTCACTATATAAATTTACTTTAAAATACGGAATTAATTATGATATGTCGCTTAAAGTTTTGAACCTCAATACAAAATTTGTCCTTTCTCTTCATATAATGAAACATTTGTTTCACCATCACGTGATATGTGGAGGACGACACAATCCCAGTGTTTGTAGAACAAAGCCCGGAATTCATGGCCGAACGAGCACCAACTTAACAATAAGAGAATACTTTCAGAACAAATCATTCTTTCTCGCTGTTTTTAAATTAATTAATTAAGGAGGACCGCAATATGATTAGTTAATTTGACATTTTTTAAAAAATAATAATTTTATAACAATAAAATATATAAATATTTGCACATAATTAAACCTATAAAGTATTATAATTAGGAAGCGAATACATGATCTATTGATAAAATATCTAAATATTTAACTACTAAGTCACTAATAGATTAATAATTTGACAACTACCTAACAATAAGTCTGTAATAAGTGATAAGTTTTTATTACTCGATCTTTTAATTAGCTCACTCTGGGAGTCTAAATTATTTATACAGTTTTTTTTTCTTAAAAAAATCAAATATACTTTGGAACTGAACTAAATCAAAAAGAAATGTTCTTATAATAATTAAATTTATTCAAAATATTGCAAAAAGATTATAAATTCAGTTCTAACTAAAATGTGATAATTTTGTTTTAATAGTAGAACGCATGAATAATATCTAAATTTTCATTGAAGTTTGAAATTGTTATATAAACAAATCTTTACTAAATTCATACATACAACTTCGCATAAAGAAATCGTCTTAACAACCGCCAAACCAATAGAACAAATATTAGCTGTGCTAAATGTCCTAAGATCTATATGATGTGACGCGAAATATTAGCATTTAGGTCTTAAAAGATACTGTCAAATTATAATATATATTTTATTTCGACAATATATTTTATAACCACTGCAACAATAAAAAAATTAGAAACTTTCATCGTGAAATCGGCGCTTATGAGGCGCCAATTTCATAAAAAATAAAAATAAAAATCGGCGCCTTACAACCAAGCACAAGAAACTTATTTTAAAAATCAACATACGCTGATTTACCAACCAAATAAGTTTTTTTAATTTAACATCGATTTTTTTTTTCTAACTATCCTTGACTATTACAAATACTTTTTTTAATCCTAATTATTTTTTTTCTTAACTACCGTATATTTTTTTCCTTAAAGATTTCTAATTTATTTATTGATTCTAAAAATCAATCTTAACATATAATTTTTTAAAATATTATAAAATACAAATATAACAATTTTATATTATTTTTTCTCAATTAGATATATTGGTGCATGCACTTAGAAGAATCGAATTCTAATTCTGAAACCAATTATAAGCGTCAGTATTCATATTCTTTCTCTCTTCATATTTAGAAGAGTTAATATTTCTAAATCTGACACTTATCTAATGCCTATATTTTCATTTCAAATGGTGTCATTTTCGGATATTTTTTTATAATGTGGTTTGGATATTGATTTGTCACACGTGTCGGCATTTTTGTTTATTTTTGTCAAGATGGATGTTAGGGGTTGACGACTTAAGTTGGATTCGAATCGAATCCAACGAGTTCGATCAAACTTAAATCAGAACTTATTTGATCAAATAATTGGTGAATTAATTTCTAACATTATTGGAGCAGTGCCAATGTTGCATAAATGCTGCACGGATATTATAATTGAGGTGTCTTCCTTTTTAAAGAGTTTGTTGATAGGTCAATACGAAGGAATTAAAAGAGCAGCCGACCGTCATTTTCCCTTTCGACCACAATGGCAGATTGAAGGCAATTTTTTCTCTTCCATTAAAGAAACGGAGCAATCTTTGACAGGGCAGACTTCAGGATACAGATAAAAAATTATCAGACAGTATTTTACTTTGCTTCACAGTTAATTATTATTGTTCTGTATTGACAAAATTTTGTTTCCTCCTCTTTCTAATAAAATAATAGTGTCATCTTCTTTCCGTGGAGTAGGATCGATATCCCGTCGAGTCGATCCGAACCACATTAATTCTCTTGTGTCTTATTTTTCTACATTATTATTATCGGATTTGGTTTTCTGTGTCTCTAGTCGGGTTCGGGGTTTAATTGTAGATACTGCAGGAATTTATCCTAAATTTCCTAACAATAGATGATAGAAATATAAATTACTGTAGTAAAAAAAAACTATTTAGGTAAAAAATCAGTACCATTTACGTAATTTTTGACTTGATTTAGAGCATACATTCATGCTGATTATTGTCTGCATTGTAAAAATGGTGGTATCATATCTTACGCTACCAGATAAATTTGAAATTGCGCCTAGAAATCCTATAATTAATATATAGGTCCTAAGTGTAGAAGAAAAAAAGAAAAAGTTACGTCCCTTCTCGTCCTCATCTCCAACTCCAGTGCAGGTAATCTTGACACTTGTGGATCTCGCTTAGCAGTCAAATCATCTCGTAAACTGCCAAAGCTTATATAATTGAAGCATGATGACCACGCATGCGATTAATCATGTAGAAGCACATTTACATCCTAAAAGTATAAATATTGCACCGAGATTAATCAAGCAGCCTATCAATTGCCTACCGATTTGGGTTGGGCTGCACCAAATGGGCCACCTGAATCCAGTCATACATGCAAAGTTTCAGCCCATAAAGGTTGTTAATTCTAAATGATTTAGAAAGACTAGAAAAGGTAAATTATTAGTTACATAATTAAGGTTAAATATGTGCCAGTAGAAGCATGCATGTTTGATAACAAGAGAAACATGAGGAAAGCTCATGTTAATTTGGCTAGTACCAGAACCAATTCTGCTTGTCTGTCACTCTGTCCTCTACCAAAGTGAGTGAGTGGTTAGTACCAGAAAACATTGTATAATTAACACCAAAGGCAAGTGCAATGATCCTTTATCAAAGTCTTAATTAAGGACCACTAGTTAATGATAACTTTTATTGGACCATGTTATACTAATATCTTTAATACGCATTCTTCCCTTTCCAAGTTCCTTTCTTGAAAAAGAGTCACTGAGCATATGATGCAACCCATGTGAGATTGTATTAGTATATATTATGCTTGGCCCAGCCCACAGACAATGTCAATGGTCTAAAATCATGGGTTTTAGCTTGAACAAAAACCATTAATTGTTCCAGTTATTATGGTAATTTTCCTTAGCTTTAGCAATTTGCTTTCCTTGATTATTTAATTTGATGCCCACAGGAAATCTTTATGAGATTGGGAATGTCCTAAGTTTAGGTCCATTCTAGCTTGCTAGCTACTTTTTCTCATTCATCAGCTTTTTGCTTTGCACAGTGTAGATCTTGTTAGCATGAAGCCAAAAATGTGCATTATTGGATACCCACTAATTAATCCATGACATTGGCATGAGGTCATCACAGTGTCTACCTATAAAGAGAGGAAGTAACCTTTGCTAAAATATATAGCAAGTCAACATATTATGGGGATTAGGACTACTTCCTAACAAAGTTAAATAAGAGTTTAGATTAGAGGTGCATGTATCCACCTCTCAAAACCTAGGATTAATTTCCCAAAGAGGTCAAAAGTTATAGTATATAGGAATTATAGTTAGTTCATGTCCATATCCTATGTGCAAAGCTGAATATTCAAAAGGCCTAATGAGATTAAGTATCTTCCTATACTTTGTCATTGTTAAGGTCCAACCAAACTTAGGTTTGACTTGGATTGGAGTTCTACAATTACAGTTTGGGCTAGGAGCTATCCCTAGCTCTTTAGTTTTTGTCCAGGGAATTGAGTGAATCAAAATTTGAAATGCTTCAAGGAAGTGCCGGATGTTTGGAATGAGGAGAGAAAGAAAGGAGGGGAGATTTTTGATGTTGGTAAGGGAGTGATTTCTTGTAATTGTAATTGTAATGATGTACAGAATTCTGCTATTAATGAAAGAAATCTGGTTAGAGAGGGGAGCAGTCAACTAGAAATGCTAAGGATTGACAGTGTATGGCTGATCTAGAGAGCATTTCTATGTTGGAGGCAACTTGATCTAACTGGATGTAGTTTCCTTTTCAAAAAAAATGAAATGCTTCTACATATATAAGGAAAGATAAATTAATGAGGTGAAAAACCGTCCAAGCTAGGCCAGCAAAGAAATTAAGAATGGCAAACTGGCAATGATTGAAAAACTTATGGTCAGCCTCTGTTAAAGTGGAGGACCATATGAATATTTTGAATGTATCTTTTTAGGGTTATAGTCTTAGCAACTCCACCTTACCATCGATGCTCATTGTTGAGGAAGATTTCGTAAATGATACTAAGGTGGCTAACATATAATATCCCAAGTGCTACATTGCTAGTTGTGGTTTTCCTCGCAATACCTATACCTAGTACTAGTAGTCTTAATTACTGAGGTTAAGAATCATGGAAAAGGACATTGACCATTTATATGCAACCAGTCAAGTAGGCCAAAGATTGTCAATAAGTAGCTAGGCTTTAATTATTTCTTCTATTATGCATGTGATCCTTGGATTGACATCCAACAGTTCAGAATTCACAATAGAGAATTAATTATTAGTGACAATGAGGTCCAGATAGGAAAATGAGCCGAACTCTTCCTCTTTGGGTTTGGGAGGGCTACGCTGAGTTTTATAATTGATTAAGCATCTATATAGATATATATCTTTATTCTGAAAGCATTTATTGTTTCATTCAAACATATCAACTATGTCGCTATCATTATTATCTTTCCCTACTAATTAATGTTAAGCTTGTTAAGTTCTAGGGGTTGCCTAGAAGACTTAAAATTGTCACTCTTTGATTTGTTGCAATGCTATAGATATCAGGGAATAAGACTAGTGCTAGATCACCATGGCCTGTCCAACCAGAAGTTGATGCTTAATTTGTTCCATTTTCAATTCAGTAAGAATTATATCGAAAATATCTATGTATAGTCGACCTTGAATAGCTGTTGCAATTGCATTGGAGATGTTGTATAAACCTCTAACAAATAATTAGATTGCTTACTAATTAAGCCTCCTAATGTTGGGACAGACGAATGCCCATCTTATCCCCTCTATAATTATGGAAAGCATGATCATGCCATATATCTAATATTAATTAAATGGTGTCCTCAGAAAAACCCATTTTGATTGGATATATACGCATGGGATAGATATCCAAACCATTTGTAGCAAGTAAAAAAGCAGAAGGCGTTATACCTAGCTAGTTAAGGACATGGCAAACTGGTGGTATGAGCAGAATGGGGACAAAGACAAGCAGTAAGCATGCACGTACATGGCAGATAAGAAAGTAGGCACACTTTAAGCCAAAGTTGAGAGCACTTAAAGTTAAACTAAATTTTAAGCTAGAGGAGTATATATCATGGGATAGCCTTAACATTTATTAGTTGCCTCTTTGGAACCTCTTGTGGGAGTTATCCACTCTTCTTTATGTTCATCAAACGACACTCTCCGCTGCGTTAAAATAATTCGAATGATATCTTAAATTAAGAGTAAACGTAGCACTAATTCGGAGTCCACCAATTGTCCATAAAGTTAAAGGGGGTTCCTTAGTTGCTCTTCACTGCTCACAGGAGACACGTACGTGCAATTGTTTTTAGTGAGAAAGACTCTTCTAATCTATGAGTTAGCTTAATAAACAATCATTTCAGATTAGGTTCCTCGAGATGCCTTTAGTTTTTTTTCTGATAAAGGCTGGAAACAAGGCTTCTGATCATACACATTAATATTCAGGTTGAACAAGCTTTATAAAAGCAGCTAGCTAGAATTGTAATTAATCTGGAGTTTATAGCTTGTTAAACTAATGTGTGTTAAGTTTTTGTCAGTGATCAACTTCTCCGGCTAGCAAAAGAGAAAGCTTTATTAGGCTTTATGTATACAAGTTTAATCCTACTATACTAGTTATATAGAATGGTAAGTAATAAATAATAGTTCAGTATCTAACAATTAAATAGTTAAGTGTGTCGAGAATGGGAATCTAATAGCTCAAAGGGATGGGTGCATGATGCTTTCTACCTTCCAGATCAAAGCTAGTTAAGCACAATTATGAGAAGCAATGATGGCATGCATCGAGTTCTCTCACATGTTTGATATATATATATGTGTGTGCGCTAATGATAACACAGAATTTTAAACCTTAATTCCTCTTGCACTTTCTTTCCAACAATAAAAACTCTTTAAATTTTTAGATTCCATTCTTTTATGAGAGAGATATATACAGAAGAACCTAGAATCAGCTATCACATCAAGTATACAGCAATATGTTTTTGCCACTTAATTATAATACTTATATATAGTAGCTTCAGGTAATTGGAACAAAAATTTGGCCTTCTTATAAGTACATTTTCTCTCATCCTTAGGTGCTTGTTCATCAAATTAATTAAGAACACATTCCTAGCTCATAGTTTTTGATACAACTCTTGTAGCTAGGAAGAGAACTGGAAAAGCAAAATCTATATTTTTAGTAATTAAGTTTGGTGCTTGAGGGGTCTTAAGTAAACAGGGACCCCGTACTTGGGCTTCAAAGTGAGGACATTTACCGGCGCGTGCCGGTAATTCTTCGAGATGGTGAAGCTGAAGCTGGAGAGAAGCATGGCGAGGATTATCTTTGCTTCCATCATAGCATAGGCCTGGCCGACGCAGTTGCGAGGCCCGGAGGCAAATGGCAAGAAATGTTGTCGAGCGTGAACACATGATCGGCCGGCGAACCTCTCCGGATTGAACTCATGCACATCCTTGCCCCAGATTGCCTCATCATGGTGGATCGCGAGAACTGGGATCCACATTGATACCCCCTTGGGAATGTGAAGCTCCCCTAGCTTTATGTCCTCAAATGCGATCCTTGGTAAAAGGGTCGCCGGTGGATACAATCTCAAGGACTCGTTGATGATCATATTTAGCTGAAAAGAACATAATTAATTACACGAATGAGCTTTTTTCTACTTATATTAATTAAATCGATGATTTGCGATCATGTATTTCAAAGATAATCAGTCAATTCGATGGTCCTAATTTATCTGATAGTGACCAACTATACTTTTCCTTGGTCGTCTACAAATCACTGGTCAATATATTGAATTGCTTACCAGGGTGAGCTTTGGAAGATGCTCCGGCGACGGCAGGTCGTCCCCGCAAACTTGGGCAACTTCTGCGCGCGCTCTCTCCTGCCACGACGGGTTCGTCGCGAGGAGCATGACAGTCCACGTGAGGAGCAGCGCCGAGGTCTCATGCCCGGCGAAGAAGAAGGTCTTGCATTCGTCCATCACTAAGTCGAGGCTGTAGCTGAAGCCTTCCCTCTTCTTTTGGGTTTCCGACAGCAGCATGCCAAGAAGGCCTCTGCCGTATGATGAGCTCCTCCCGATCTCCATGCCATCTTTGCTGCTCTGTATGATCTCCATCAGCAACCTCTCCACCTTTATTTTAAGCTCCTTGATCTCCCTCCGGAAGCTACTCGGAAAGAACCTACAAGCATTCGAGCAATCAACGTGTGGAGGAGAAGAAATCCAAGAGAATTAATAATATCACGATCTGTAAGACAAAGGCAGCCAGTTGTAGGAATCCATCGGTAAATTGTACTCGAAGTCAGTGCTCATGTCGAATACTGACCGACAGCTTTTGACATGCCAGGATGGAGGGAATATTAAGTTAGAAATTAAAGAAGAACAAGAGGAGGAAGGACGCACGTGGATGCTAATCTATCATAAATATATTTATCAGATCGATCACTCACCGGCTGCCCGGAATCCACAAGTAGCAGCTCGATCGAGCAGTCAGGCTCTGCAAACTCTCGAGAAGACGGAACATCTGCTGTCCTCTCTCGTAGCTGCTGTCGAACTCGGTCCGCGATATAATGTCGCCGGTGAGCCGGGTCAAGTACCCTCCGATCTCCACCTCGTTGTCGGCAGTAGTCGCAACAGCATCAAGCAAGGATTTGATCATTTTCTTCGTGCAGTTCACCATGTAGCCAGCATGACTCTGCGAGTTTCAAATCATATTTATTATCACAAAGCAGCAGTAATTAAGTCAACTCGGTTTTAAAAAACAAAGTTATCTGATTGAAGTAATTAAACAGAGACAACAATGAGGCGATGATGTACTTTCAATCTGTCCGCCATGAATGCCGGAGACACGATGCGGCGCTGGTTGAACCAGTCGTGGCCATTAGCCATTAGCAGGCCCTGGCCGATGAAGTGCTTGCATCCTTGTTTCTGGAGCCAAGACCGGCCGGTAAGCTGCACATACTTGGATGATAGCAGCTCCTTGATCATATTGGCGTCGGTCAAGCACAACCTTGGCTCGCTTCCGTACCAGTACATGAATCTCTTGCCTAAATCAAAGTTAGCCATGGATAAAAACAACTGCATGCGACGAACTTTCTCAACAACCACGGAGAACAAGTACTAACCATAGATTTGAGACCAGAGGACATAATGGGGCATGAGACGGCCGACTACGTCATGGCTGATGACTTCCATGTCGTTGGAGGTGGTCTTCTTGACGAGAACAGCTATGTCTTTGAGATTTCCGACGAGGAAGCGTGGCTCAGGGCCGCGAACTCCTTGCTTTGCCATGGCTTTCCTTATGCGCTTGGGTGTCAAGTAGTAGCAGGAGATGGTGATCCATGCAGCTCTCAGGAACAAAGATAGAACAAGTATGCATGGTATTAGTAGTACTAGGAAAGCCATGGAAGCTTGTATAAAGCTAGCCTAGCTATGAGGGGAAGCTGGTAAGGGCGTGTTATGAGCACTAAAGAGTGTCAGTAGCTTCCTTTATATAAACTTCAAATGGAGGATTCTTCTAATTTGCCGAATTTAACTATGTGTGGATACTGAATGAGAGTATTGTGGTTTCGACTTTCAAAAGGGTGGATTTGCATGTAGAGTGTTCATTTCTATGCTTAAAAAACATGGCTAAATTAAGCTAGCGTAGCAAAGGATCCTCCTTTTACAGGCCACTAAAATTGAGAGGAATAAGTATAGTTAGGAGTAAAATTCAACAAAGAGGACAAAAAATCCTCAGAATTTTCAAAAGTTAACCTATGACCAAGGATTTTGAAGCGCCTCTCATATTCTATTCTTTGACTCAAACCAATTTGGCAAACAAAAGGGCCATGAGAGCATTTGTGCTCCACTCGAGGACTAAAGGAAATAAAAACAATGAATCGTAGATATGGAATATCTTAAATAATATATAAGAAAGTAATCACTGCATAAGAAGCAGACTTTACTATGTGCTGGAAGAAACTGCCAACAGTAATATATACATGGACAAAATTGAAGTAAAAATATATATCCATGACTATTTAATATGTAACTCTGCGGCCATGCATCCAATGATTTGGTATATAAGGATCATGCATAAAAAACTAATGAATATTATTCATGTACATAAATAATTAATTCTTAATTAATTTCACTGTTATTTTAAATTGTCAGGATGTGTCACAGATTTGATCTAAGAAGTCAAATGAACGAATGAACGATAGCAACTGATTTGGGTTCCATGCAAACACCTGCGGAATGCTAGAATCACGGACTCCAGCTTTCTGAAAGAGTACAGACTTCTTATTCAATCAATCTTTTCTTCTTCCTAAAGTTCTCATGTAACCGAGTTGATCAGTTGATGGCTAAGGAGTCAAAAAGCCCAAAAGAGCTTTAGATATATTCCTGTATGTTGTCATGAGGAGTACTCTTCATGACCATATATATATGTTCTACATGTCTAAGAGTACTTTATTTAGGAAAAAAACTACTTTGGTGCCTCAACGCAGATTCACTCATAGTAGGTTCAGAATTACTAAGTCAAATTTTAGGTGACTTCATATGTGAAATTTTTTTAAAGTAATCTGGACTTCATATATTTGTAAGCTTCTACCATTTGATTTTCTACATGTCAAGAGGAGTCTCCGTGTTCTACCCGTCTAGAGTCATGTCAAACATGTATACGTACTGTAACTCCCTTCCCGGTCTCATATATGAGTATTTCGAATAAATAATTTGTAGGTATCATGAAAAATATATTCTAAATTTGGAGGCCAAAATATTTTATTCTAAGACATCTTTCTATGTCGTAAAATTTTCAATAATATCAAGTTGACCCTTCAAATATATAAATCACAATATTTATTATTTTTAATACCTTGTAATTAATTCTATTAGTGGCTTAGACCATATACTTCAAGTTTATTTTTAAAAATAAGAATTAGCGGCTTTATTAGCTTGAATTTGCAATAGAGCTTCAAAAAATGTAAAAACGTGGGAGGTTCTCCAAACCAAGCAGCAGAATTTACGCATCCAAACATATATTGTTATGACCTAAAAAATTAGGGACCTTATTATAAATATCTTTCTTGGAGGGTTTTTTTAGCAAAAGTGCATAATATTATTTAATTAGTCCTAATCTCCTCTCTAATCCTTATCTCTCTCGATTACTGTAGCAACAGCGGCGGAGGAACGAGGCGTGCGGCGACGGCAGTGAGAAGACTCCAGTGAAGATCAAAGTTTGGAGGAGTTTTTAGGTAGGAGTCTTATAGTCTTCTTCTACGTTGTTTTTTGTTTCCTATTTTTTTGTTGTCTTCCCTGTTTCTTCATTCATCGGCGCCACCAACTACAAGAGGAGTCGGAGGCGACTGCACCGCTGCCGTCGGTTTTCAGCATGGCAGCCACGCTGCTGCAGGGGGGCCCGCTGTGGTCTCCCATTCGTGATCCGACATCTCGCCGCCGCTAGAGCCCGTGGGGGAGACCAGAGGAGGGTTGGCGAGTGGTCACCGGCGGCCCTCTGCCGGCGTGGATCAGAGGCTAATAGAGGTGGCGTCGGGGGCGGGGAATCGGGCTGGGAAGAGAAGTGGCGAGTGATTGAATTGATTTAATAAATAGATTAATAAAAGAAGATAGTTGTATCGCATGAAATGAGATGAATTTGTTATTTATTAGAATATTTTTGTAGTTGATCGTAGGATTGTCGGATCGAGTCGAGGTGAATATAAAAGTTGTAGATTTTCGCATTCTAAACGCGATGGTGGTGTCAGATTTCTAATCGGATGTCATCTAGTAGGTCTTTTCTATATTTCGGTATTATTTGGTAGATACGAGTTATTAATTCAGTTGATAAATAATTAAATAATGTAGGATAGTGGTATTCTATGTTAGGTGATGATTTAGAGTATAGATAGTTATGGTGGGTGCGAGTTGACTCATGTCGTAGCCGATGAATGTTGAATGAGTAAATTGACGTTTTTACCCTATTGCCTCTATTTGTTTGATTTGCTTCTGAAATTCGTTGATCTCCTGTTGCATTATGTTGTTGAACATGCCATGTTGATAATTGCATGAGTCTGATTAATTGTTATGCATTGACGATTATTGAGCATGATATTATGCTAGGCATGGTGCATGCACGTTGTTAGCGTTGTCATAAGTTGTATTTGCTAACATGAATTATTTTGGTTGCATCTTCAGTTGATAGTGGTTGTAGCATTTATTGTCGTTAGCATCATAAATCGGTTGTGATTGTCATGTGGTGAGATCTAGTTATCATGTTGTTTATTATTGTATCAGTTATTTTTGCTAGTATCGTAGGCCAATTATTGTTGACATGATGCATTATAACCATAGTGGGCGCAAGCCCGGACACTATTGATTTATTGCCCGAGGTGTATGGGCGGTGACGCCGGTGATCATAGAATTTTCACTCGAGTTGCTTATGCGGCGTCGTGCTATTAGACGTCGGCGGACTATCCTTGGATGGTCACACCTGCTTGAGCGGGCTTGAGGTGCCACTCTCGATGTGCGAGAGTGCGGAGGAAATCCACTTGTCCTCTACGCTCTTGATTGGTATGAGTTGCATTAGTCGATAGGTGAAAATGTGTCTTGTTGTTGACATATTGTATTTTATTGTAGAGTCATATATTATTGTATCATCGCATCATCATTGTTGTTCTTATTGTTGACATATTGATTCTCCTACTCAGCTTTCCGCTGATGTTGTTTGTTGTTGCCTCAGATTTGCAGGTATGTCGATAGTTGAAGTTGGGTAACTAGAGTCCTGAAGGAGAAGACGCATTTGCTTTTGTTTCTCTTTATTGTTTTAGTTAGATTGTTGGACTGTAGGTTGATATCAATTGTTACCTTATAGTTTTGGTTCATAATCTTATAGTTGATTTTGTTGATATTTCTTTATATATATCTTGATATGAGATGTTGGTTGGACTGTTGATTACGCTTTTCTTAGGAGGTTTTCCTTATTATGGATGAACCTAGACGGGGCGTAACATATATGTTGCTTATAAGTAATGAATTGAATCCTTAGTTATAGTACTTTATATGCACATCCTCGTGTATATGTACATTTTATAATGGTAATAATATAAAACCTATTTTTTTAATTAAAAAATTCAAAATCGATTTAATCCTATTCAACCTAATTACTCAAATCAAATTTATTTGCAATTGGATAGGGAATAAGGCTCACTAACCCTATCACACATAATAATTTCTTTAAATTTAAATTGGGAAAGTTAAAAATACAGATTTACCTAAAAGGGCAGGATTTCTATTTTTTCTCAAAAACAAAATAAAAAATGAGTGATTCTCTAAAATTGAATGAAATTTAAAATATAATTATAATATCCCTCGTAAAGATGATACGGATACCTCATTAATCATGTTTACTCCACTAGCACCTCATTAATCATGTTTACTCCACTAGCACTGTTGTCATTTAAATACGTTCCACGTCTCACCCATTAAATCATATAATGAGTCATTTAATCTCAAAAATGAATTTAAAATATTAACAACCAAAAAATTATAAAAAATTATAAAAATTTTAATTTACTTAATGAAATAATATTCACAACTTGAATAATTCAAAATGAGTGTTGACATTGGAAAAAAAAAATGTTTAGAAGTAGTAGATCAAAAAGATCAATTTGAACTTTTTAAACAGTTTCAATGTCATTTAAAATTATTTCATTAAATGACTCATATCGGCTTGGAAATGAATTTTAAAATTACCAACAACTCATAGAAAATTTATTTTACTTAATTAAATAAGATCCACAATTTGAACCATTCAAAATGAGTGTTTACACGTGACGGATCAAAAGATTTGAGTCATTTAAACTATTTCATTAAATTACTCATATCTGCTTAGAAATGTACTCTAAAATTACCAAAAAATCACACAAAAACTATTTTACTTAATTAAATAAGATCCATAATTTGGATCATTCAAATTGAGTGTTTACAAGTGGCATATCAAAAGATTACAGTCATTTAAACTATTTTATTAAATGGCTCATATTTGCTTTGAAATACATTCTAAAATTACCAAAACATCACAAAAATTTTATTTTTACTTAATTAAATAAAATCCTCGTCTTGGATCATTCAAAATGAGTGTTTGCGAGTGACAAATCAAAAAATTTGAGTCATTTAAACTTATTACTCATATTTACTTGAAAATGCATTTTAAATTCACCAAAAAATCACAAAAATATATTTTATTTAATTAAATAAGATTCACAATTTGGAACAATCAAATTGAGTATTCACAAGTGGCAGATCAAAAAATTTGAACCAATTAAATTATTTCGATGAATACAATTTATATGACCAATATCTGCTTGAAAATATATTCTAAAATCATCAAAAAATTATTAAAAAATCTATTTCAGTTAATTGAATAAGATCCACTACTTGGATCATTTAAACTACATCCAATGAAATAGTTTAAATGGCTCTAAAATAATTTAAATGGCTCAAATCTTTTGAACTACCACATGTAAATACTCAATTTGAATGATCCAAGTTATGGATCGTATTTATTTAAGTAAAATAGGATTTTTTTTTTTTTGTGATTTTAGAATCCATTTACAAGCCAATATGGGTCATTTAATGAAATTATTTAATTAAATGACACTCAAACAATTTAAATGACTCAAATTTTTTTATCTGTCACTTGTAAATACTCATTTTGGATTATTCAAGTTGTAGATCTTATTTAATTAAGTACAATGAATTTTATGTAATTTTTTTGATAATTTTAAAATACATATTCAAACAGATATGAGTTATTTAAATTGTATTCACTGAAACGGTTTAAATGACTCTGACATAATTTAAATTGCTCAAATCTTTTGATCTGTCACTTTTAAATACTCAATTTGAATGATTCAAGTTATGAATCGTATTTAATTAAGCAAAATAGATTTTATGTGGTTTTTTTGATGATTTTAGAATGCATATCCAAGCAGATATGAGTTATTTAAACTGTATTTACTCAAACAATTTAAATGACTCTCAAATAGTTTAAATGACTCAAATATATATTTTGATGGGTAAACACTCAATTTGGATAATTCAAGTTGTGAATCTTATTTAATTAAATAAAATAGATTTTTTGTGATTTTTTGATGATTTTAGAATGGGAAAAGGGCCAAATTAATTTACCTCTGAAGTATTGGAAAAGATGCAAATTTGCCCCTCAACTATGTTTTTGATCAAAATTATCCTCGACATTACATAATTGGATCATAATTGGATCATTTTTGCCCTTCTCATTAACAGAAATCCAAATCAGCAAACGGAATCCCACGTGGCAAGTGTAGCTCGACCACATAAGATGTCACGATGGAAAATGACACGTGATAATTAGGTACTGACAATGATAATTTTGGTCCAAAACATATTTAAGGGGTAAATTTACACATTTTTCAATACTTTAGGGGCAAATTTGGCATGTTTCCCTTGAATAAAATGTATATGGTGCCCAAACGTATTTTATGTCCATTATACGATTTTTGCAAGTTTGGTTTCTATCTTAGAATTTAAACAAATACTTTAGTAAATTTCTTGAGAAATATAAATTTTATAGATGAAACAAAAATAATATTCAAAAAGATATATCTTGATTACTAAAATAAAATTTTGATTAAATTTAATTATTACTAACTGGTCCGGCCCGACCTGAAAGTTCGGGGATAATCTTGTCTCAATTCATAATCGGGACAAGACCGGGACAAAATCTCAATGCTTCATATTCGGGACTGATCAGACTAGGACACATATTTGCGTCCCGACTGAAAATTAAGACGAGACCGAGATATACCAAATCTCGACCCATCCGACCCGAACTCACCCCTACTATGTTGGTTGGTTTCTTATTACAATGACAAATGACTAAAGATGATAATTCATATATTTGAGTAAACAATTCAGTTACAATACAAAGTATAATTATCAAGCTTATATTTTTTTGATTTTGGTACAGATGATATCAACATCTTTCTTATAGTGTTATTTAGAACCACATTGATGATAATAATATATAAAAGAAAAAATGATTAAATTTATCTCTGAAGTATTGAAAAGGGTGCAAATTTGCCCCTTAAATATATTTTGTGCCAAAATTATCTTTGTCGGTACATAATTGTCACATGTCATTTTCCATCGTGGCATCTTATGTGGCCGAGCTGCACTTGCCACGTGGACTTTCGTTAACGAGAAAGATAAAAATGATCCAATTATGTAATGTCAATGACAATTTTGATCAAAAACATAATTGAGTAGTAAATTTGCACATTTTTCAATACTTCGGGGGCATCTTTTTCAATACATTTCCAAGTAGACATGAATCATCTGAAACGGTTTAAATGACACACAAATAGTTTAAGTGGCTCAATTTTTTGATCTGCCACTTGTAAATACTTATTTTGAATGATCCAAATTTTGAATCTTATTTAATTAAGTAAAATAGATTTTTTGTGAATTTTTATATGATTTTAGAATGTATTTTCAAGCAGATATGAGTTATTTACTAAAAGAGTTTAAGTGACACTAAACAATTTAAATGATTCGAATCTTTTGATCTGCCACTCGTAGACATTCATTTTGGATGATCCATGTTGTAGATATTATTTCATTAAGTAAATTAGAATTTTATAATTTTTGAAGATTTTTTGATAATTTTTTAATTTATTTTTGAGCTTAAACGATTTATTTAAATAATTTAACGGGTGGAACGTGAAACGAATTTAAATGAGTCGTTACAATAGTATTAATGGAATAAACACGGTTAACAAGACATCTGTACAGTTTTTATGAGTGATATTATAGGTATATTTTCTATTTGATTTTAGAGAATTATTTATTTATTTGTGCTTTTGGAAAAAAATAGAAATCCTATTCTTTTTAGGAAAATCTCTGTTAAATATATGAATATCTATCAATTACATCACGGAGGAAGGATACGATTTGGTCAGTAAATGGTAATATAAACTTGAGGTCTAGACGTTAGTTGCTTGGTGAAACAAAGTGGGTTTAATGCAATCCAACCCGATTGGATTGGCTTGAATATATATTTTTATAGGAAATAATACTTGTATTGATAATAAATTATGACGAATAAAGTCAAAGTGAGGAAGATAAAGTAGAATTTATATGAAAAACAAATATAAATAGGATATAAGAAAAGAGAAATAATTCATAAGGAGTTTCAGAATTTGACTAGAGTCGCTCCGTCAAAAGCCAATTCCAATTAGGTGCACGAACCATTATATATTTGAGAAATTGCCATATAATTTTGTAATTTAACCTTATATATTTGAAAAATTAGGCAATTTCTTTTTTCTTGAAACTTACTCATGATGTCTTCTTCCGATTTTTTTTCCCGTATTTTTAATCTAAAATATAAATAAAAAACATACTCACGCGTATACTATTTGGTTTAATTTAATTTTTAACATGAAAAACTAGGTTTGGTTTCTTTTAACAAGTTGGAACACGACTACTTTTCCCGAGTTAAGTTACGAATTGTATCTATCAACGATAATGTCTTAGGCTGTTCATCAGTTCAAGCAAGAAATTGAACCAAATCTATTCAAACATTTGGTTTGTTTCTCTATTTTAGAAATTTATTAAGCTCCCACTCAATGAATTTAGATAAAATTCTAATCAAATCGGATGAACAGAGAGTTTGGTTCGATTTAATTATAACTAAATTGATTCTATTTTGACCCAAATCCAATTGATTAATAATACACTCCTTCACACGAGGAAATCATTTGAACCAATTAATTTCGATGAGCTCATGGGCAGAGCCAATATATTAGTAGGGGGCAATTGTCCACCTACATTGGTTTGATCCCATTAGATATATATATAAAATTATATTTAACTTTTTAAAAATATTATAAAATATTTTTTATCTATATATTTTTTTTTTCTAAATATTTTTATAAAATATTGGTTCCATCCCAATGTATTAGTAGGGACAATTGTCCACCTACATTGGTTCAATTAATATATATGTATATATATATAATTATATTTATTCTTTTTTAAAAAATATTATAAAATATTTTTTATTTATATAATTGTTTTCTTGACGTAAAATAATTTCCAGACTTAGTCAGTTTATTGAGACTTGGATTGATATGTGCAAACTTATTTAATTTGGATAAAGTCGAGCCCTCGCTGATGTAGCTCGGAACCATGGCTTCATACTGGAAGATGGGAAATTCTAGGATACCACCAAACTCAAGTCCCTGTCTCCGACGCTGACACTGCCAAAATAGGACCAACATCTGCTTGATTCATTTGGTGAAATGGTGCAAAAAAAATCTTCGAACAACACAGTATGGGCTCGACGTCGACGTTCAGTTCTCCGTTTTGCCATCGCATGTGTCTTCCTCTAATTGGTCCTCCGCCGGAGATATAGTTAGTAGTAAGTGTTGACAATATAAGAAATTAATGCATGCTTGCCTGTACTTCATTTAATAACTCCCATCATCTTCTCAGGATGAGAGAAGAAGGCATCTCGAATCTTGGTAGCAATGCATTCAAGAGGATTGATCGATCTTATGCAATATATATAGAAGGATCATTGCGATGATGTCATAGTGTCATTAGGAGATAGAGAGATTATTTTACCTGTTTACCCTGTATTTTAGTACTCTGTGCAGGGATATCATATCCAATCGAACAGCTAGCAGATGGTAGTGTCAGGCAGCAAACAAAAGGGTTAAATTAGTAAAGCAAGTTGAGCTCGAGTCAACGTCAGATGCCCTCTTGCCCTCTTGCCCTCTTGCACTTGCGCACCAATGAATTCATCCATGGATTTGCACCAATGAACAACAGTAGACCCCTCGTTGCCCTGCGAGCTATCGTGGCTCTCCATCTGCCTTTCCTGTTTACTCCTCTGACAGAGATGTCCCTGCAAAAGTACAAACAGTACACTGCTGGACCACAACATGTCCCATACGAGTCTGCAGCATATTCTGCTATCACATCCTTTCTTTGATGGCTTCAATGGACAAGTATCCAGGATTGTGGAACAGTAAAAAAGCTTCAAGTTCAAGTCAGATACTTAACTCCTCTTTGTAAGTTCAGCGGGTCTAGATTCTAGAACTTAACAATTCTGAACTTTTCCGGAACATTATCACAAAAAGGATAAGATCATATCTAGCTGACTAGCTAACACAAAGAAAGCCATAACTAATCAACAATTTCGGCTCCAGGAAAAGCCCAGCGTCGTCTTACTCCCAAAAATTTATCCCACAGGCCACAGCCACAAATTTGTACACTAACATGGAGGGAGAAATGATGGCAAAAATGAATAACCTTTCAGATATCAATCTATTGAGACAGCGACACTGACGGACTTGTCCGAGGGGTCCACTGGAGACGAGAAATTATTGGTGCGGTCCCGCGAGAGCGGCAAGGGCGAGAGGCTCTCCGCGTGGAGCCCGCAGGAAATCCGGCCCCCAACCAATGGGAGCGCGGAGACGAGGATGGATTCGATTGCTTCGTCCAATGGCGTTGTGGATAAGGCCTATATGTGGGAGCAACGCCCCGGAAAAGCGCACGGTCCGGTGGCGCCCACCGTGGCGCCTAAAGCGCACCTCCGCTGGCCCATGGAGCTGTTGCTTTATATCGTTTTCCACGACGCTCCGGGTCTTCTCCAGCTCTTGAGATTTGAGAAGTTGAGAGCGGAACTCGGTTGATATTTCTCCGCTGAGGTCTTCTTCTCATCTGCACTACACTGCTCCCGTTGATTTGCTACCTACCTTTGTTTGCACGTTAATGATGAGCCACCTCGAGAAGCAGCGGTCTGCCGCCGCGGCAGTGGCCTCCTCCGGCGCCGTGGCCGGGAAGACCGCCCGCCCGTGTGATGGGTGCGCTCGCCGCCGCGCGCGGTGGTACTGCGCGGCCGACGATGCTTTCCTCTGCCAGAGTTGCGACTCCACCGTCCACTCCGCTAATCCACTCGCTCGCCGCCACCAACGTCTTCGTCTCAAGACTTCGTCCTCTGCAGGTGCGCCCGACGTGGACGAGGGTGAGCCGGCCGTTCCCTCTTGGCTCTGGGGATTCAAGCGCAAGGCACGAACCCCCCGCCCGCACCACCAGATGAAGATGACATCTGCAGCCAAGAAGGCGCGGCCGACGACCGTACCCGAACTCGTCAAGACATCGGTGGACGAGACCGAGGACGAGGATCAGCAGCTTCTCTACCGCGTTCCGGTGTTCGATCCGGCCCTTGCGGAATTCCGCTCCCCTCCGCTACTTGACGACTCGAACGCTTCTTCCGGCGACGAAGCTAAGCCGACGATGGAATTATCGGACTGCACCCTGGCATCCACCTCCAACATGGACACTAACGATCGGCTGGCCCCGTTCCTCCCGTCGGACATGGAGCTGGCTGAGTTCGCGGCCAACATGGAGAGCCTCCTCGGCGGCGGTCTCGACGGTAGCGATGACTCCTTCTCAATGGAAAAGCTCGGGCTGGTGGGCTCAATAGAAAACAACAACGTCAACTATTGCTTGGACAACGCCGGCCGCTTGAAGACGGAGCAGCCGGACGATGCAGAGCACTGCCCAATCGAGGTGGACATCGACATGACGAGGGAGACGCTGGAGCTGGACTTCGACTGGCCAGGGTCATCGACAGCTGAAGAGGACGAACTGGGGGAAGAGAAGATAGAGGTAACGACGGAACAACAAGAAGAAGAAACAAAGCAAGCCAAACTGAGGCTCGACTACGAGGCCATCATCTCTGCTTGGTCGAGCCATGGCTCGTCGCCGTGGACCGATGGCGAGCGGCCGCAGATTAACCTAGACAACTGTTGGATCGACTACATGGTAAGCTCGATAGCATCAATTATCATCACTTTTCTTTCATATATGCTCATGAGCTGTTCGACGAATTGACACTTATGCTTTTCTCCTGATAAATTCAGGGCATGTGGGCGGAAGGAGCGCGGAGAGGAGATGCAGTGGGAGCCGGGAACGGCAGCGACACCGGAGGGGGGCATGTGGACGTGGGGAGGCAAGCAAGGGTGACTAGGTACCGGGAGAAGCGGCGGACAAGGCTGTTCGCGAAGAAGATACGGTACGAGGTGCGGAAGCTGAACGCGGAGAAGCGGCCGAGAATGAAGGGCCGGTTCGTGAAGCGAGCACCTGGAGTAGTCTTCGTGCACTGAGATGATCGATTAGCTTGTGCTGGTTCTACTTCCAGTTAATAATTAATTTCCATGCATTTAGCTCTAATAGTAATTAAAATAATCTATGTATGTAATAACTAATAAGCCCCTTTTTTTGTTCATCCTGTCATTTATTGGGGCACCTGTGCTTACTGTCAGGGAAGAGTTTTTTGGGTGCCTATGATTTTTATGATGGGATATTGGAACTTATAATTAATCTAATTTTCCTTTGGTTTATATCGCAAAGTTGCGATTTATTAACCATGGGTCTCACGGAAATAGAAGCATTAATAACAACTATGCTAACTGTGCTCGGAGGAGACGCTCTGCAGATATATAATCAAGTCAATACATGTTTGCTTAGTAGAATAAAGAAAAATAAGATAGAAAATAAATTAATATTCATTCATATTTTAAAGTTTAACGTATGAATTAGAAAAAAATATGAATAAAAATTATTTATATTCGATGTATAATAAATTTAAAAAATTCATGTTTAATTATTCTTTATTTATTAGTCAATTCAATTATTTCTTATCCATCAAAGCAAACCTATTATTAATTAATTTTAATTTTATTTTAAAATTTTGTCAACTTAGCATCAGACTTCAAAACTATAATCTAATCATTAAAGTTTTAATTTCATTTCATTAACTTTAATTTCATTTCATTTCTGTCCTTTCGCCTCCAAAACTAGAATTATTCACGGGTCGAATCAAATCAAATTTACTAACCCGACCCAATCAAGTATAATCGGGTCGAATCAAATTCAAAAAATTTTACCTCTCAAATCTGACCCAACTCAACCCAATTTAGTTCGGATCGGGTCGTCTAGTTTACCTGTTTAAGTAAAATAATTTAAAAAAATATTAGAAAAATTATTTTTAATAATAATATTTTTTTAAAAATAAAAATAATATAAATAATCGGATCATCGGATCGAATCTCGGGCCATCGGGTTTCAAAATCTAAAACCCAAGACCCAACCCGATTATGGTTGGATTTGGCCGGATTATATTCGATCCGAACCAAATAGGTCAGATCAGATCGGGTTCTCAAGCTCATTGAGTCAGATTGACCCAATGAACAATCGTAATATTTAAAATATTATCCAAATATATATATATATATATATTTCATAAATTATAATTATAATTTTTTTTTAAAAAAAAATTGGCCAGTCTCCAATTTCTCATAGACTTTTAGATGGGTAAAATGAGTATTACAATTATTACATTCCGAAATTAAAAATTTTCACGCTCTTTATCCGGATCTAAAAATTTCACTCGAAGAAAATTCGATTTTAAAAATTTTCTATTTTTGAAATAATTCAAAGGAACAATTAAATCAACGCCTAGTTGCAACCAAGTCCTCCATAATTACTTGGACACCCTCTCATCTCAAGTTCTAGTTAGCACCATATACGTGGCAAATGGAGGAGGATCTAACAGATGATAGATTGCCACGAACGAAAAGGAACAGGATTAAATCCATGGAGAGATCACCAAAAATGAGGGAGCATAAACATATACTTCGATCTTAAAATGGAAATGCTACCACCACCACTAAATCTTCTCATTATTTCCCACCTTCAATTTTCAAACGTTAACAGAAAGGAAAGATATTTTGTTCCCTTCAGAAAAGCATCATTGTGTTGCCCTCGACGCTCACATGATAAAGAAACTATACAAAATATTTATCCGGTCCACTTGATCAAGAGACACATATATCACCTGGGCTCTTGATATGACAAGATTGCAGAAGAACACTCGCAAAGTTGACCACAGAAAAACCTGAGGCAGTAAATAACCAAATAAGTATAAAGATGTTAATGAGCGGAAGAAATCCAAGTCAAAAGCACAATCCTTATTGTTTAATGATGATGCATAATTCTATGTCAGCAAATTAAAAACTTAACCACTGCGTCAGCTTTGAAGGCCTCTATGTCAGCAAATTAGGTATCAAACAATCAATAAAAACGTAAAATTATGCACACACTTTTTATTTGTTTTTAGCAAATGGTAATTGGTGAAAGGCAAGAATTGAACCAAAACATTTCTTATCTACAGTGAGACCCTTACCAGCAAAAACACCTTCAGAAATGCATACGAGCTTGTACAAGTATATAAATATAATTATGTATTGATTAAATGATACTCAATAATTTGGTTTGTTGCAAGTGTACACTTTTGTATCCATGCTACTTCTATCAATTTTCTCTCAAAGATGTTGCTTCTATCAATTTGTTGATTTGAACATTAACATATATTATCAAATTTACTAAGGGATATTTGGTTATCATCATTTTGTAATGCAAATGCTACAAGTAGAACTTTGAATTATGCTGTTTAGATGTTTGCATGTGCAATTACAAATTTAAACTATTGAACACTTAACTTAATTTCTTTTTATTAGTAACAAATCCATTTGCAACTGCTAAGACTATTGCAAGTAGATTGTAACTGGCCACTCATTTGCAGGCAACCAAATGTCCATAAGTTATTTACTTGAATGCAGTTACAACCAATCTAATTGTAGCAAACAAGACATCCCCTAAATTTCAAAAGAAAAGGAAAACCATTCACTCAAACTACACTTATAACAATTCATAGCAAGGTTTCAAATTCAGATCACATCAAGTGAAAACATTTTTGTAGGTTTGGAAGTTTAAAAAATAAAGACTTTTCGCTTCAATTCCTTTACACTACCCCAACTAAATGTTGAAAACAAACCATTGAAAAAGGAACATGCGCCCACCCCATTAGCCATCATTCCACCTATATGATTCAGTCCCTCCACTCCATCAATACTATGCACTATGCATTACTCAATACATAACCGACTAATGGTGACCCGAATTGCCATAGGAACAAAATCTAAAACCTAGACTAAATCATCAACATATCAATCACATGTGCAAGCTCATGCAAATATCCAACCTCATCAAAGGATCATAGTACACAAAGTTTCCTAAAAACATCAATGCACATCTACATATTTAGCTTATGATTGCTAGTGAGTACCAACCCCGCTCTTCCTTTCACATAACTATACTGACTTAACTGGTAAATAAATCTTCTGCATATAAAGCTGGCAGCTAAACATCCATAACTGCACAAAGTTGGCACATCAAGAAGAGAGGTGGTGCCAAAAGAAGCAAAGGACAAGGAGAAGAAGGAAATGAAAAGAAGATAGGTAGAGGAGGAAGGAGAGTTCGTGGAGATACTGAAAATCATCTTAGGACTTTGACTATTGACATGTAATACATATATACAGTAACTGGATTAAGCTTATTCAGCTTGAGGCTCAAGATTGCTCACCTCAGCAGACAGCACAACTGCACAAAATTTCTAGATTTTCATCACATCTAACCAAACTAATTAAAAGAGCCCACAATTTTATTTGGTTCATGCAAGACCCTGTTGCCACCCCCATCCCACAAGATTCGTGTCCATTTCTAAATTAATGGGATCACCTCTTACATAGTGAAGATGAAAAATTACAAAATCAGGAAACATTCCAATATTATTGTTTCTGGTTTTAACACTTCATAATTGCAGTTAATTCTGTCATTATCCAGTTTCTAATGACTTATAGTATGTTAGTGGATTTTTTTGGGTACTAATTATTACTCGACCTAGTACTAATCTTTATTTCATAGTACATGCTCATTATTACTGTATTTGTCCTTTGTTTTTAGTAGCAATACTTTCATGAATTTATCAACCTTGTCATGTTATGCGTATTAGAGGTTCATAATTAGATTATACCATTCTAATTTCTAAACATATAACAACTGGTGTACATTTCGGGATATTCCCTAGCTGAATGTAAATCACCATACCACTCCTTCGATTGCTCATCGTTTAATATTCTTTACACACTTATTCTAATCAAAATTCCATTGGTTGAACAAGAGTCTTTTCATAATAAATCAACTTCAGATCATGACTCAGAGAACAAAATGGAAACAACTCATATAGCATAACGATAGAGAAACGTTTTCTCATGAACAAATAAGATGATGAGAGACCTCACCACTTGGAATCGATCAGACGTCTATACTTAGGCAGTGGACTTGCGTTGGAAGCCTTGCCCAGGATCCTCGTCCGAGGGGAAGGAATTAAGGGCAGTGACGACGGCGGCGGGGGGACCGATCCTGCAGCGCCTCTCGACCATCTCATCAACAGCGGGGGGATCGCCGCAGAAGAGTGCCTCGACGGAACCGTCCCTCCGGTTTCGGACCCAGCCGTTGAGGCCGAGTTCGCGGGCGGTCTGGACCGTCCAATCCCGGAAGAACACCCCTTGCACCCGCCCCTTGATCACCACCCGCAGCTGCAAGGAAAACCAATAATTTCGGAGATTAGTTGAGAGAGGGAATCGAGAACGAAGAAGGGCACGGGAAAGAGTGTTTACGGTTTTCGCAGACGTACGCATCGGCGGCGGCGTCGCGGCGGTGGCGACGGCGTTCATCGGGCTATCGGTGGAGATAGTAGATTCGAGAAAGAGGGACGGGAGAACAACAGAGAAGACTCGAGAAGAATCCTGACTGATTCATCTTGGTTTTAAAGTTGGAATGAGTACTGTCTAGTTTTTCTGTACCATAAATAAATATTTTTTTATGAGCGATTTAAAAATGTTCGGTTTTGTCAAAGGAAGATAAAGAATGAAAATATGAACATTTATTAGAAAGGGTCTTTAAAAATAAAAATAAAAATAAAAATTTCGTCCTGCATTCACTTGAATCCTCATATTTGCTTTTCTCGAGAAAATACTCGTAAAAGATTTCATGTTTAAAAATATAAATAACCGTTCAAATTATCAACATCATTTACCATTCGTTCACGAGCGATATTACAGGGGTGAGTAAAATTTATCATTTCCGGTTTTCGATTTAATTAATTTTCAGTTGATTAATTTATCAAATTTTAACTTAAGTTAAACAAAATAAAAACTTATAACACAGAATTATTTGTCTAAGTGGTTAAAAGATATATTTTTATCCTATGAACCAAGATTAAATTAATCGAATTGAACTAAAAAGATGATTAACCGAATGTAAATTATTAACGAACAATTCTTGTTTCGATTCGGTTAATAAAACCGACCAATGCTCATCCCTAGACGACAATGATAATAAAGTCCTTGGCAAATAAAGAAAGAGATTAAAATTTAAAAGATAAAATCAAAATTAATTTCAAAGTACGAGAATTAAATTGAAATTAAATCTATTTGAAAAATATATATTCTTTTTGTACGGTTTAAATGCAAAGTTTGAATGGTGTTACGTTATGTTATTTTTGGAAAGTTCTTGAATTTAAAACAATCTTGAGCTCTTATCTAAAAGCCCCAATGACCGAGTGTTTAAAGTAATCTCATTTTTGTGGACTCTAACAAAGATTGATGTACACCGTCTTTTCACTATTTTTTACAGAGAGGTTTTCTATAGCTCGAACCTATGACTTCTAGATCACAAGTGGGATAATTTTACTATTTCATCAAATTCATCCTCTACCATAAACAACCATAATCATGCAGAAAAATAAGTCTTCATCAAATCTGTTTTAAATATCATATCTTTACATTCTTTGTTTGTATTTATTTTAAATATCATACTATTACATGATCTATGTATGTATCGGATGTTCAAAGCTATTTTCAAAATCCATCGTAAGATTAGAAATTTTATCTCAGATCATGATTCAAATAGCATAGGTTTCACACCTACTAGGCTGGGATTCATGACTTAAACTTGATATCTAAAGCCTTACATGTCAAATGTACAAGCTTAACACTAGAAAGCTATTTTAAAACCTTTTCAAAAATTTGCACATTGATTTTTTTGAAAACAATCAAATTTGATATCTAAATCAATTAATGTTGTTAATTCTTCTATGTGGAATGTTATATGGAAATGGTCTATTCCACCAAAAAATTCAAATCTTCCTATGATTTTTTTTTATGGAAGACTCCGTGTAAAAGCCCGACTATACCAACTTGGTATTTCAAGTAATACCTCTTGTCCAAGACAACTGACCACCTCTTTTTTCTATTGTTCTTGTCCTACAACTATTTGGTCTTGTCTTTAATCCAAATCTCAATTTTATCTTTCCAATAGATTTAACTGGGATCAAGCTAGGATAAGGATATTGACTCTTCCTAAATAATTGTTACGTCCCTCTTAAGTTTATCTCTATATAAGAGATCTCACCTAGGAGAAGCGCAACTAGCAACAGAACAACCAACAACTAATGGACATAAATTTAAATTTACAATCAGATTTCAATCGGATATCCAACCAGACAACAATAATAATAGTCCAACAGTCCATTTAAGAACAAGTAATCCATAGTCTAACCAAAGAGTTAAAACAAGTCCAAAGTTGATAGAATGAACATTTCAACTAACACATAAGAAACTAAGATAAAAGTGCGGAAGACGCCTCCTCCTTCAAACTCTAGCTACCCCATAAGAAAATGTCGTCATACCTGGGGATCTGAGGCAAAAACAACAACCATCAGCAGAAGGCTGAGTAGGATTGCAACAAGATGCTATGATGTCATGAATACAACGGAAGATATTGTTCAACAATTTATTTGATGCACCTACACCAATCAACTATGTCAACTATTATCTACATGAGTATGTGATCATAGACTCAATTAAGAGCGTTTTGGACATTGGGTTTCCCCCGCACTCTCGCACCCGGAGAGTGGCACCTCAAGCCCGCTCCAGTTAGAGATGCGACTATCCATAAATGGTAGTCCGCCGACGTCTAACACCTCGACGCCGCACACGCACCTCGTGTGGTAAATAGGTGATCACCGGTGTCACATGCCCTACACCTTGGGTAATATATCAATAGTGTCTAGGGCTATCGCCCAACAGTAGGTCAACTATGCATCATATCAACAACTCCTCTACTACAACTCAACTAATATAATGCTAGTAGTTATGGCAACATGTATGCCTTAAATATATAAACAACAGTAGGAGACATGCAACGACTATACTAGCATTCTCAACTAATAAGCATAGAAAATATCATGCTGGCAATAAGTATCAACAAAATATGCATAAAGAGCTTCAACGACAGTAGATATCAAATTTCAACGGAATAGAACAACAAGATATATTTCGACATAGGGTAACAACCGATCTAGGATAAGATTCACCTTAACAACTAATATAAAACCAAATAACTCATTTTGAAACCATAAAAGCCGATAAAATGATATTTTCCAACTCGGCACGCAAAACGAGGCAATAAACACAAACTGATTTCAATATATGAAAGCCAACTGACAAAACTGACCCCACCAATGGATTCAGGGCGACGAATAGGTATAAATTCATATATAATATGATTCATTTGACCAACTATAAAGTCTCTAATTAATTATTTAAGTAACAACAATAATACCTTTTATATATATATATATATATCACTGGTACATACTCGCGTAACAGTGCTACAATTCGTGTCAGTGCTACAACCTTAAAAATAATAACCAACTGATACAACCACATAACACCGATATATAAAATATAACACTGATATAAAGTATATAACACCAATATATACTTATAATTAAATTCTAAGGTTATAATATAACCCTTCATCTACCCTAACCTAGGTTCACCAACGCCGCCTCCAACCCACTGCCGCCGCCTCAACCCGATGCCACTGCTGCCTCATCCCCGACTACCCCGACCGATCAGGTTGCCGGGGGAGTCCGCCGCCGTCTGCTGGATCGGACCCGACGGTGATGAGAGGGAGATGACCTCCTCTCCGATCGGCAGGGGTTATCCATCGACTGGCTGCCTCCGTACGCCATCGCCACTGCCTCCGTCAGCCATCGCCGACTTGATCCAACCAGACGAGGTCCTCGCCGGACTCTCACCGACAGACAGCAACTCTCCATCGCCCATCGCATGGCGACGACTCGCAGCGGCAAAGCTCGGCTGCCCCATGGGTCGGGGCGACCAAATGCCACCGATCTCGCGGCATTTCGACGGCATGACTCCTCTGCCTGCCAAGTGTCGCGTCCGACAGCACCTCGCCGGCCTACGCAGCCGTGACTCGGCCCGATAGCACACGCCTAGTAGCGGCCGTGCCTGGCAGCGGCTGTGATTGGCAACGGCAGAGCGTTGCCATAACGTCGAACAAGGGTGATATCGTCCCGACGCTCCTAGCAACGTCGATCGGAGCCCCTCCCGGCTGCCATCAGGCCGACGATCAAGATTTTCGTTGGAAGATCCGACGATCCGACAACGAGAAACACTAAACCAGAGCATACAAAACAAAATCGCATAAAATCTCAGAAATATCGCGGAATCACAGATCGCAACGAAAACCTTATAATCTCATCCCGAGAACGGAATTACCCTACACGA
Organism: Canna indica; assembly: GCA_034359265.1. NCBI lineage: Eukaryota > Viridiplantae > Streptophyta > Magnoliopsida > Zingiberales > Cannaceae > Canna > Canna indica. The sequence goes on from CP136891.1 coordinate 4,692,698, forward strand.
AAGAAAAAGGAGTAGGACAGGAATCCTACCGGAAATCTCCTCCGAACTCTGATTCACCGGAGTCTTCTCACCGCCGACGCCTCAAGATCCTCCATCGACCGCCGCACACCTGCTGCCACTACAGTGATCGGGAGAGGAAAAGGATTAGAGGGGGTTAGGGCTTAATTAAATAGGATTAGCATTTTTGCAAAAAGGCCCCTCTAAGAAAAATAATTACAACTAGGTCCAAAAATTTTAAGGCATAACATCCTCCCCACCTAATGAAATTTGGTCCTCCAAATTTGAATACCTGGCTCAAAAAGATGAGGGTAGAGCGCTCGAATATCCTCCTCTCGCTCCCAAGTGGCCTCCGAGTCAGAATGATGCTGCCACCCAACCTTGTCGAGCGATATTACCTTGTTACGAAGCTGATGCTCTTTCCTGTCAAGAATCCGAACAGGCTGCTCCTCGAAGCTAAAGTCAGGCTGAAGCTGAACTGACTGCTGCTCCAAGATGTGAGTATGATCTGGCACGTACTTCCTCAACATGGAAACATGGAAGACATCGTGCACATCAGCTAATGACGGAGGCAAGGCTAGACGCTACGCTACCGCACCCACTCTCTCCAAAATCTCGAATGGGCCAATATAACGCGGTGCGAGCTTTCCTTTCTTGCCAAACCGCATAACACCTCTGGTAGGAGACACTCTAAGAAAAACATGATCCCTAACTGAGAACTCCAAGTCTCTCCTACGCTTATCAGCATAACTCTTCTGACGACTCTGGGCTGTCAGTAATCTCTGTCTGATCATTTGTACCAGCTCTATGTCCCGCTGAACCATCTTTGGTCCCAAAAGACGACGCTCACCTGTCTCATCCCAATGCACTGGTGATCTGCATCTTCGGCCATAAAGAGCCTCAAACGGTGCCATCTGAATAGCCGAGTGGTAGCTATTATTATATGAGAACTCTACCATATGAAGATGGTCCTCCCAGCTACCTCCGAAGTCCAACACACAAGCACGCAAGAGATCCTCAAGAGTCTGAATCGTGCGCTCCGACTGGCCATCAGTCTGCGGGTGATAGGCGGTACTGAATCGAAGCTGCGTACCCAAAGCCTGTTGCAAACTCTCCCAAAAATGCGAAGTAAATCGCGGATCTCTATCTGAGATGATGCTGGCGGGCACACCATGAAGTCGAACAATCTCTCTACAATATAAGGCTGCCAATCGACTAAGAGGGAAAGTCTTCTTCATCGACAAGAAGTGGGCAGACTTGGTAAGTCGATCAACAATAACCCAAATCAAGTCATGCCCTCTCTGCGATCTCGGGAGCCCTGTAACAAAATCCATCGTAATATGCTCCCATTTCCACTCTGGAATAGGAATGTTCTGAAGCTTCCCTGCGGGTCACTGATGCTCTACCTTGATCTGCTGACAGATTAGGCACTTAGCCACAAACTCTGCCACATCCTTTTTCATTCCTCTCCACCAATATGACTGTTTTAGGTCCTGATACATCCGAGAACTCCCCGGATGCACCGCAAATCGGGATCTATGAGCTTCGGCCAACAATTCTTCCTTTACCGGATGCCCCTCAGGCACACATAACTTGCCTCTAAATCTGATGATACCACCTGTATCTCTAGAGAAGTCAGGCTTTCGCCCCTGCTCTATCTCCTCAATCATAGCCTGAAGGTGACGATCCTCGATCTGACTCTCCTGAATCCGCTGAACAATCGACGAATGAGCAATGAGCTGAGCTAGCACCCCTCTCTCAGTAGGGCGAATCACATCCAAACTCAGCTCTGAAAACTGCCGAATTAGTTCGGACGCTGCAACTCTGAGGTGAGCCAACATCCCAACTGATTTTCTGCTTAAGGCATCTGCAACAACATTAGCCTTACAAGGATGATAGTTAATAGAGCAATCATAATCCTTCAGGAAATCCATCCATCTGCGCTGCCTCATGTTCAGCTCCTTCTGAGTGAACAGATACTTCAGGCTCTTATGATATGTGAAGATCTCAAAAGTCGCTCCATAAAGGTAATGCCGCCAAATCTTTAGTGCAAAGATGATCGCTGCTAGCTCCAACTCATGCACTGGGTAGTTCTTCTCATGCTCCTTCAACTGACGAGAAGCATAAGCAACTACTCTCTCATGCTGCATCAACACAGCTCCAAGTCCCTGAATGGAGGCGTCTATAAACAACACAAACCCGTCACATCCAGATGGAACTACCAAAACAGGTGCACTAGTGAGCCGCCTCTTGAGCTCATGGAAGCTCGCCTCGCACCGGTCATCCCACACAAATTTCACCCCTTTCTTTGTCAATCTAGTCAAGGGTGAGGCGATCTTTGAGAAACCTTCAACAAATCACCGTAATAGCCTGCTAGTCCCAAGAAACTCCGTATCTCGTGAACTGTCCTAGGCCTTTGCCACTCGGTCACTGCATTAATCTTCTGGGGATCGACTGCAATGCCAGCTCCAGAAATCACATGACCAAGGAAGCTAACTTCCTTCAACCAGAAAGCACACTTGCTGAATTTGGCATATAACTGCTCTTTCCTCAGCACACCAAGCACCATCCTCAAGTGCTCTTCATGCTCTGCCTCGTTGCGAGAGTACACCAAGATATCATCGATAAACACTACGACGAACTTATCAAGAGAATCCATGAAAATGCGGTTCATCAAGTCCATAAATGCTGTTGGTGAATTGGTCAACCCAAACAGCATAACCAAGAACTCATAGTGCCCATAGCGAGTCCTGAATGCAGTCTTCTGAACATCCTCATCTCTAACTCTGAGCTGATGATAGCCTGATCTCAAATCAATCTTGGAGTACACGCTCGTCCCCTGCAACTGATCAAACAGATCATCGATCATGGGAAGAGGGTATCTGTTCTTTATAGTCACCGAGTTCAGCTGTCTATAATCAATGCAAAGCCTCATATAGCCATCCTTTTTCTTCACAAACAACACTGGAGCTCCCCAGGGTGAGACACTGGGTCGGATGAACCCTTTATCCAGCAGCTCCTGCAGCTGCTCTTTCAGCTCCTCCAACTCCTTAGGCGCCATTCTGTACGGTGCCTTCGAGATAGGAGTAGTACCAGGATATAAATCAATGGTGAAGTCCGACTGACGCACCGGGGGTAATCCTGGTAACTCCTCCGGGAATACATCTGGAAAATCACAGACCACAGGTTGATCCTCAAGCCGACTCTGACTGCTTTCGGAAGTGCCCACCAATGAAGCAACAAAACCTAGGCACCCCTGAGCTAGCAATCGTCGGGCCTGCAATACTGAGATTAAGGGAGTCATGGATTCTCTCACTCCCAAGAACTCAAATGAAGACAATCCCGGAGGTGATATTGTCACAGCCTTCCCATGGCAGTCAACTTTAGCATGGTTGTCAGAAAGCCAATCCATACCCAAAATAATATCAAACTCAGAGAAATCCAGCACCAATAAATCAGCTAGACAAACATGGCCGCCAAAATCGAGTCTACACCCACTCAACTGAAGCTCTAACACTAGCACATCCCCAGACGGTGTATGCACAGCCAGACTCGTCGCACTAGGTGTAGGCTCCATACTCAATTTTTTAATCATATGCGGAGCAATAAAAGAATGCGTAGAGCCAGTATCAAATAGCAACGATGCAGGAATACTAAAAATCTGAAATCATACCTCTCACAACTGTACCAGAAGCCTCCTGGGCCTGCTGTTGAGTCAGTGCGAACACTCTAGCAGACTGCTGGGTGCTCTGCTGCGGGCCTCTCTGCCGCTGCTGCTGAGAGCTCTGGCCTCCTGCCTGTTGCCTGGTCGGACACTATCTACTGATGTGGCCTGGCTGCTTACAACTAAAGCACAAACTCTGCGACTGAGGGCAATCCCTGACAGAGTGGGAAGCATCCCCACACTTAAAGCAATGGAACTGACCTCGGCTCGACTGATGAGTAGGTCGTAAAGATGCCTGCGACTGGGCTGGTGCTGATCTGGCCCTCTTGGCCTGCGGCTGCCCAAATCCTCTGCCACCATCTCTACACCCTCTGTGCTGCCTGGAATGAGACTGTCCCGACTGTCTCTGCCCTCTGCCACCCTGACTTTGCGTCTGAGCTGGCTGGCTGGCCTCCACCAGCTGACGGTTCGGGAACATCTCGGCATGAGTCGCCTCCGCCCGAAGCGCCCGCCTCAGAACTCTGTCATAGCTCCGGAGCTCGTTACTAGCCATCAACCCCTTGATGGAGTTGTTCAGTCCACCGAAGAAGAACTCTGCCCTCCTGCTATCAGTAAACACCAAGTCTGGGACGAACCTCGTGAGTGCATCAAACTCGCTGGCATACTCTACCACTCGCCTCGTCCCCTGACGCAACTGAAGGAACTCATGCATCTTCTGCCTCGCATAGGTAGTTGGGTAATATTTCTTAAAGAATCTCTTCAAGAATCTCTTCCAAGAGATCGTCTTCCCTCTCAGTAATCTCTGCTGCATCTCCCACCAAACCAAGGCCTCCCCAGTAAAGCAGTAAGTCGCCAAACCGACATGCTCCTCCTCAGGACAGCCCAATACACCAAAGGCCCGCTCCACCTCGCTGACCCACGACTGAGCCACTGCAGGGTCGGTGGTCCCAGAGAAGCTGTCGAACTTGCCTCTACCTAGGCGCAGAAACTGATTCAGCCTGTTCATCTTCCGCCTCTCGAATGACTCGATCTGCACCATGTCGTACTGAGCTACTGGATGCGGCTGCACCGGTGAATCCTCTGAAGGCTCTCCAGCAGACATCTCAGAAGATGTGTCCATACTGTGAGCTGAGTCAGAATCAAACTCAGAATCAGACTCGGGCCGCGGCTCCATCTGCTCGGTCTGTCCTCCCGCTCGGCCACCCCGAGTGCTACTCTGGCTGGGCCTACGGCTCGAGCGTGCCCGACGCTGAAATTAAGCCAAAGAAACATCATTTGCCAGGTCTGGCTCGACTCTGGCCGGAACTGGACTAACCCTCTGAGTTTGTGCAGCCTGCCTACCGCCTCGACCTCAACCTCGGCCTCGGCGTCCACCTCTGAAGGCAGTCCTGACACCCGCGCTACCTCTAGCTTCCATATTTCCTAAAAGGAAAGAACGACTCAGGCTTCACATTCAACCAACAACCAACAACTTAAAAAAAATCAACTTGTTATCTTACAATAAGGTGAAATCTCATCCTTAGACCTAAACACTCAACAATCCTATGGAGGAGGACGATCCTAAGCTCTGATACCAAATTGTTACGCCCCACCTAAGTTTATCCCTATATAAGGGACCTCACATAGGAGAAGCGCAACTAGCAACATAACAACCAACAACTAATGGACATAAATTTAAATTTACAACCAGATTTCAATTGGATATCCAACCAGACAACAATAATAATAGTCCAACAGTCCATTTAAGAACAAGTAATCCATAGTCTAACCAAAGAGTTAAAACAAGTCCAAAGTTGATAGAATGAACATTTCAACTAACACATAAGAAACTAAGATAAAAGTGCGGAAGACGCCTCCTCCTCCAAACTCTAGCTACCCCATAAGAAAATGCCGTTATACCTGGGGATTTGAAGCAAAAACAATAACCATCAGCAGAAGGCTGAGTAGGATTGCAACAAGATGCTATGATGTCATGAATACAACGGAAGATATTGTTCAACAATTTATTTGATACACCTACACCAATCAACTATGTCAACTATTATCTACATGAGTATGTGATCATAGACTCAATTAAGAGCGTTTTGGACATTGGGTTTCCCCCGCACTCTCGCACTCCGAGAGTGGCACCTCAAGCCCGCTCCAGCTAGAGATGCGACTATCCATAAATGGTAGTCCGCCGACGTCTAACACCTCGACGCCGCACACGCACCTCGTGTGGTAAATAGGTGATCACCGGTGTCATATGCCCTACACCTTGGGCAATATATCAATAGTGTCCAGGGCTATCGCCCAACAGTAGATCAACTATGCATCATATCAACAACTCCTCTACTACAACTCAACTAATATAATGCTAGTAGTTATGGCAACATGTATGCCTTAAATATATAAACAACAGTAGGAGACATGCAACGACTATACTAGCATTCTCAACTAATATGCATAGAAAATATCATGCTGGCAATAAGTATCAACAAAATATGCATAAAGAGCTCCAACGACAGTAGATATCAAATTTCAACGGAATAGAACAACAAGATATATTTCGACATAGGGTAACAACCGATCTAGGATAAGATTCACCTTAACAACTAATATAAAACCAAATAACTCATTTTGAAACCATAAAAGCCGATAAAATGATATTTTCCAACTCGGCACGCAAAACGAGGCAATAAACACAAACTGATTTCAATATATGAAAGCCAAATGACAAAACTGACCCCACCAATGGATTCAGGGCGACGAATAGGTATAAATTTATATATAATATGATTCATTTGACCAACTATAAAGTCTCTAATTAATTATTTAAGTAACAACAATAATACCTTATATATATATATATATATATATATATATCACTGGTACAGACTCGCGTAACAGTGCTACAATTCGTGCAAGTGCTACAACCTTAAAAATAATAACCAACTGATACAACCACATAACACCGATATATAAAATATAACACTGATATAAAGTATATAACACTAATATATACTTATAATTAAATTATAAGGTTATAATATAACCCTTCATCTACCCTAACCTAGGTTCACCAACGCCGCCTCCAACCCACTGTCGCCGCCTCAACCCGATGCCACTGCTGCCTCATCCCCGACTACCCCGACCGATCAGGTCACCGGGGGAGTCCGCCGCCGTCTGCTGGATCGGACCCGACGGTGATGAGAGGGAGATGACCTCCTCTCCGATCGGCAGGGGTTATCCATCGACTGGCCGCCTCCGTACGCCATCGCCACTGCCTCCGTCGGTCATCGTCGACTTGATCCAACCAGACGAGGTCCTCGCCGGACTCTCGCCGACAGACAGCAACTCTCTGTCGCCCATCGCATGGCGACGACTCGCAGCGGCAAAGCTCGGCTGCCCCATGGGTCGGGGCGACCACATGCCACCGATCTCGCGGCATTTCGACGGCATGACTCCTCTGCTTGCCAAGTGCCGCGTCAGACAGCACCTCGCCGGCCTACGCAGCCGTGACTCGGCTCGATAGCACACGCCTAGTAGCGGCCGTGCCTGGCAGCGGCTGCGATTGGCAACGGCAGAGCGTTGCCATAACGCCGAACAAGGGTGATATCGTCCCGACGCTCCTGGCAGCGTCGATCGGAGCCCCTCCCGGCTGCCATCAGGCCGACGATCAAGATTTCCGTCGGAAGATTCGACGATCCGACAACGAGAAACACAAAACCATAGCATACAAAACAAAATCGCATTAAATCTCAGAAATATCGCGGAATCACAGATCGCAACGAAAACCTTATAATCTCATCCCGAGAACGGAATTACCCTACACGAAAGAAAAAGGAGTAGGACAAGAATCCTACCGGAAATCTAATCCGAACTCCGATTCACCGGAGTCTTCTCACCGCCGACGCCTCAAGATCCTCCGTCGACCGCCGCACACCTGTTGCCGCTACAGTGATCGGGAGAGGAAAAGGATTAGAGGGGGTTAGGGCTTAATTAAATAGGATTAGCATTTTTGCAAAAAGACCCCTCTAAGAAAAATAATTACAACTAGGTCCAAAAATTTCAAGGCATAACAATAATTCCCCCTCCAATCGGTATTATTTTCAAACCGTCATAGAAACCACTATTTGGTACATTTGGGGTGCAAGAAACGAGAGAGTCTACCACATCAGACAACATCCCCCAAGTGGTAAGTGGCCTTGTGATCCGCATATTAGCTTTTACTACTTCTTATTCCAAAACTCATAAAACTAAATGCACTAATTATAATGATACCTCTAGGGTTAAATGGATTTTCCCTCGAGTCCAAGTTGGCTCAAATTCAATCGTGATGATTCTTGGGCTCTTAATCATGTTGATCTTGGGTGTGTGTTCCTCAATTATCTTGGACTGTGCTTGCATGCTTAGGGCAATTCCATTCGCCAATCCATTGTGAAGCACATGCTTTGCTTGTTGTAGCCATTTATGTTTTTTCCAACGAGCTTTTCAAAGTTATTTTTGAAATTGGCTCAATGTAATTAAATATATTAGGGTTCGATTCTTAATATGATCATCTATTATGATTTTTTATCGTTATTTAAAAAAAAAAAAAGTATTTTTAACTTGCATTGAATTCGAATTCTCAGTATATTATAACTTTTATATATTGTGAATGTAATGAAGCGATGAGTTGGGTTGCAATGTCAAGCTAGACTATGCAGGGAATCCAAGATTTGGACTCCCATTAGGCTACTAGACTTGGATATTTGTTGACTTGTTCTTGTCCGACCTTTCTAGTCCTAGACACCGTCAACTAATAAGGTAGTTTGAATTTTTTTGAGAAAAAATTATATAAATAAAACAACCATAATTGTCTACTGTTACTGAAACAACTTGATGCATGCTTTTATTTGATTCCTTTGATTTTCTTAAAGTTTCCCTAGGATCCAAAACTATAAATAGGTTTGTTGGATAAGCAATGACTCTGCTCCAGTACGCAACAAATTAACATTTGATAATTAAGACCTGAGATATTTTTGTCCAAAATTTATAACACTAAATTTAAATTGAAAACAATTAAATTTTAATTTTAAATTAATTAGAAATTGACTCAATGGCATAATCTACTTTAAGTTACCATGTTGATAAGAGATGAAGTGCTTTCTTAAAACGATATTTAAGATAAAAAAGAATGGTGGGAAAATCTATATTGGACCTCTTTTTTATTATCTTATCTTAGCACTCTTTTGGTTGACGGTGACGTGGGAAGTATAACTTCACGTAGAGTAAAATTTTTCTTTCTTATTTGGTTGACACCAAATAGAAAAAATGCACCTGTGAGTGTACCATCGAGTTTCAATGCTAACAAAAACATGTCGAAAGAACTTGTGGATGTGGATAAAAGGATAGAACAATTTCATAGAAAAATGGCTGAATGTTTTTGCAATAACAGTTAGTGAAGTGAAGGACTCAGATTCGCAGGAGCAGGGTTGTATAAAAAATATTGAAATATTGAAGCAAAAGGATGCTGAAACTGTAACTGTTAGGAGAAGGAAGTTCACAAATCAGCACATTCACACTGAGAGTTTTCCTTTCACTCTTAAAAATAATAAGGGGAAAAAAGAAGATTTTTGAATGATCCTAAAGCAATTCCTAGTGATGGTGATCCTGCTTTAAAGCAGTTGACTATAGATGATCTCAATCATTAATAAATGAAAGTACTAGCTTGGAACATAAGAGGAGGGATAAAAGAATGCTTCTTGGAACCACCTCAAAGTGCTTCTGGATGAAAATAAGTTTGATATGATTTTATTAGTTGAAACTCATTTAAATAATGAAAATTATTTGGCTTGCATCAAAAAATTTGGCATGTGCTGGTCAGGTTGCTTTGTTGAAAGTGATGGCAGATCAAGTGGCTTAGTATTGGTTTGGAAGAAAAATAAATTGGAAGCTAGATAGATCTTCTGTTGTAGCCAAGTTATTAATGCAGTTATCTTACAGCAAGGTAAAAAGCCTTGGCTTTTCACTGGTGTTTATGCAAGTAATAGGCCAGATGAAAGGAAGATTCTTTTGGACTTTCTTAATAACATTGACACTGAAGACATGCCATCGTTAATCATAGGAGATTTTAATTGCATTGATAAACATGAAGACAAAATTGAAGGAAACCCTCTCAAGTAGGGGCAGTCCATTAGCTCTTATAGCAATCTTTGTATCTCCTCTGACCTAACATATATAAAACCTGAAGGGGGGGAATTTATATTGTGCAATAATAGAGAAAAGGGGAAAAGGATTTCAGCCAGGCTGGACAAAGCCTTGGTTAATTGGAAATGAATTGAGTTGTATAGTAATAACAAAGTCATTCATCTCCCTAGAGTGGCTTCAGATCATAAGCCTATTTTGCTCATTGCTGACATGCACATGATTGAAAAAAGAGGAAAAAGAAGCTTTATTTTCGAACATTATTGGTTTGAAAATAAAGAATTAGAGATGATAATTGATGATAGCCGGAAGCAGAAACCTGATAATTGTAATCAATTGAGTTGGATTGGGCAAAATCTCTCAAAATTGGGGAATGTAATCACTCGCTGGGCTAAAGAGATTTTACTTGCAAGGTGCACAACTACACCTTAAGTGGTGGTCCAAAGCAAGGACTAAGTGGATTGAAGAAAATGACAGAAAAACTAAGTACTTTCGTACATTGGCCAAGTTTAAGCAATGTAAAAGTAAAATTTCAAATATCACTGTCAATTGCAGAACTGTCAGTGAGTCCAGTGAAATTACAAAGGAATTTGCAAAATGGTATATGGTTTATGGGAAGATAACTCCAGTACAGTAACTGATGCAGAATGGTAAATAGTGGAGAACTTGAAATGGAAGAAGCTAACCCGAGTTGAGAGAAGGGAACTTAGTATGGACTTCTCTACTATGGAAATTTGGAATGCCATCAATAGCTTAGGGAGGGGCAAGGCACCTGGTCCGGATGGATATAATGCAGAATTTTTCATCAATTATTGGCACATAATAGGTGAAATAATGGTTGCAGCAATTAAAGAGTTTACATCACTTTGTGAACTGCCTAGCACTTGGAGTGACACTAACCTGGTGTTTATTCCTAAAAAAGATGAGCCTTCTTGTGTCATTGACTTCAGGCCAATTGCCCTATGCAATGTAAACTATAAGATTCTTTCAAATGTCATTGTCAACAAAATTAGACCTTGTATCAAAAAGATAGTTTCTCGGGAACAAAGTGCTTTCATTGAGGGTAGAAAAATACAATATAACATCTTCATTGCAAATGAGATTGTCAATACTATATATAAGTCAAAAAGGAAGAGACCTTATATTTTGCTAAAGCTTGACTTGGAAAAGGCTTTTGACAGGGTCTCATGGGAAGCAGTAGAAAAAATTCTTGATTTCATGAATTTTCCTACACCTATCATAAAATGGATCATGGCTTACTTAAGGTCAGCCAGTTTCAGATGTTGCATTAATGGCATGAAATCTGAACCTTTTAGAAGCCACAAGGGGGTAAGACAAGGTGATCCCCTATCATCTTACATCTTTATAATAATGCAGGATTTGTTGTTCAGAATTCTCAATGATACGGTTGATAGAGGATTGATCAAAGGGTTTAATTATAGAGGATTGAAGATTAACCATCTCTTTTTCGCAGATGACATCCTCTTAATTATCAAAGGCAATAATAAGAACTGTAGTAATGTACAAAAAACCTTGGGGCAATTTGCAGACTGACTAATCAAAAGGTCAATAATATGAAATATGAAATATTATTTCCTAAGGCATGCTCTTACAAAATCAGGTCAGATATCTGTAGCCAATTTGGGATCAAGGAAGGCACCTTCCCAATGAAGTATCTAGGTACCTATGTAGGGCCTTACAAAATTGAGAAAAATATTCAAGAAGCCTTAGCTGCGAAAGCCCTAACAAAAATTGAAAGTTGGGCAAGGAGAGGCATCTCCCAAGCATGTAGAGTGGTCCTTTTGAATTCAGTGGTTAATTCTTTACCTATACATAGTATTTCTACCACATGAATAAATAATAATGTTGTCAAAAAATTTCAGAGTGTTGCCAGGAATTACTTATAGAAGAATGATACAAAGAAGAAGGGATTTCACTTAATTGGTTGGGATAAAGTAGCGATGAGAAAAAATAGTGGTGGACTTGGCATTAAGGATCTAAGCATTACTAGGTTCTCCATCCATGCCAGGAGGATTTTACCTTTCCTGAATAAAGAAAAATTTCTTTGGTCCAGAATTTTGCTCAACAAGTGTAAGGACTATCATCCTTGGTCCTTATCTAAGTATGGGAACTGCTCTTAGTCTTTCAAAGGGCTGCATGAAGCTATTCAGCTATTGAAGGAAGGATTAAGAATTAAGATTGGCAATGGAACCAAAATTGATATTTGGAAAGATCCTTGGATATCTGGCATTCCTTTGAATAGATGGCCTACATACATTAATATGGAAAAGCAAACAAAGTACCAATGGGTAAGTCAACTAACCATTGATCATGACTGGGATCATGAATTAATTTTGGACATGTTTGGTGGACCATTTCATAACAGTATCACTCGAATTCATCTACCAAAGAAAATTATGAAGGATAAATGGATTTGGTGTGCTGATCTTAAAGGTGAATTGAATTGTAGGACTGCTTACAATTTCATCAAAGAGAAACAAATTGATGTTAGCAGCCAGGAAGAATATTAGAGTAATATTTGGCATCTCAGAGTAAACTTCCTTTGGAAGTTCTTATGGGGAAGACTTCCTACAACTAGCTATCTAAGCAAGTTTAGCAAAGTGAATGCAAGTCCATGTTTTGCATGTGGGGAAAAGGAAGATAATATTGCTCACATCATGAATGAGTGTTGTTTTGCAAACAAGTATTGGTCTAAACTTAAAACTTAATTTAAGCTCAAGTTTAAGTACAGAGACAGGTGGAGAGAAGGGTATTGGCTTAATGAGGAGTTGAAATCTGAATACAATCTTCATAATTGGATGCCCGAACTGATTGCAGCTTCATTTTGGAATCTTTGAAAAAATAGGAATAGTTGTTGTTTAACAAGAAAGGAATCAGCTTGAACTCCATAATTTGTAGAGTTAATACTGAGATTTTTTGGGAGAAGGCTTCTGATTCTGATCACACCACCATGACTGCTTCTAAAAGAAAGACAACTGCTAGTGTTGTTTCATTTGAGGATAGTGTTTCTTTTAGACTTTTTTGTGATGCAGCCTAGAGGAATAAAAATGATTTTGCTGGTATTGGGTTTAATATCTTCAATAAGAGCATGGAAGTAGTTGCTAAATCTAGTTGTTCTGTAAAGGCTAATTCTCCTTTAGCAACAGAGATTTGGGCTGTTTGGCATGGCTTAGCATTGGCAAAAGCTTAAACATTAGCCATTTAAGTGTCTACACTGATTGTCTACAAGTTGTAAACTTTCTAAAAAAAGAGACAAGCCTCCTTGGTTTCTTGTAAATATTGTGTCAGACATTTGGGACATTGGGGAACTACTAGGAGTAGCTGAATGGAACCACATCAGCGGAGATTTTAATAAAATTGCTCATGAACTAGCTCAGGAGCATATGTGCAGACAGAACATGATGAGAACTGAAGTTACTATTTTAGAGGATTGTAATGTTTCTTTAAGTTCAGATTGTGTAATTAGTTTTGGATTCCAAAATATGGATCAAAACTTGCATAATGTAATTCTTGTTAGCAATGATAATAAAAGTCCCACTGCTCTTGGGGAATATAAGTCTACTCTCACTAGAGGCGAGGGATGTACGGCTGTCGGCCCGCTTCACCCTCTACCCTTTAACTGGGTAGGAAGTGACCCATTTGAGTAGGAGTTTTTCTTGGAAAAAAAAGTAGAAAACATGCAAGAACTTCCTTACTTCTTATTTGATTGACATGGAAAGTAATTTTTTACAGAAAATTGTAATTCTCATGTATTAACTTTCCACGTGTATTTTTCGAAAAGTATCTAAAAAGTATTTGATTAACAAAAAGTTAATTCATAGGAAATGTACCTTCCTACCGACAATATGTTTGGTTGACATGTGTACTTCCTAGGAAGTACATATGAAATGATCAATATATCATTCTTTTTATAAATTAATATTTTAATTTATATGTGTTAGTATATATAAAAAAATAAATTTTATTTGTAAATAAATATTGTATATATAAACTATAATATAATATTTTTCATATATAATTAATATAATATATATTTTATTATATAGAAAAAATAATTTTTATTTATAGTTAATATGGAAAATTACATATTTTACTAAAAATAAATTAAAATAAAATAAATATGTGAAAAATTCAAAGATTATTTAATCTCATAATGTTGATAATATAAATTATAAATTTTACATTAAATACAAATGTGGGGCTAATATTGATTTTTTTTTTAATTATAATATAGAAAGTGCAACTTACCTAGGTACCCTTAGGTAAGTTGCTTCCTGTGTTTTGCAAAAAATTACACTTGCTAAGGAAGTTGTACTTTTTGCAAAATACAGGAAGTGTGTCAACTAAACAAAAATTATTTTGACTACTTCTTGGAAAGTACAATTTCCTGCAGGAAGTTGTGTCAACCAAACGAGGCTTTAGTCTTCATAGGTAATTGTACTTCTTGTATTACGTAGGGGACAAAGAATATTTTTATCCATATAATTACGTAGAAATTTTCAAAATTGGATTTGAAATTTCAAAATTCCCTAAACCAAAATTTAGTGGATTGAATACTCATTTTACCTCTGGGTCAAAGTCTCTAACCAATTAGAGACTTTGGTTAAAAATTAGAAAAATAATTTTAATTTATATTAAAAAAATTATAATAAAAATAAGGTGTTACAGTCTAAAAAATAAATTTTCAAACTCTCTAATTCATTAGAGAATTTTGCACAAAGTATATAAATCTAAGTTTAAATTAAAAATTATGAAATTTTTTGATGAATTTTTTTTTTTAACCACAACACATCTTTTATATTTTTTTTTAAAAAATATTAATTATTTTTTTTGAATTATAAAACTATTATAGACTTTGGGCAAAAGTCTCTAATGCATTAGAGACTTTTGTCCAAAGTCTATAAAAACTAATTTGTAATTAAAAATAATAAAATATTTTTTGTCCAAAATATTTTGATAGACTCTAGCACATCTTTTATAGCACATCTTTTATAGCATATATATATTTTTTATGAATTAAAATTTATTTTTTATAATTATAAAATTATTATAAACAAAAGTCTCTAACTCATTAAAGAGTTTTGTACAAAGTCTATAATAACTTTCATAATTTTTTTTAAAAAAAAATGTTTGAATTTATAAAATAATTTTTTAATAATACAAAAGATGTACTATGATCCAAAAAAATATTTTATATCAAAATATTTCATAATTTTTAATTTAAATTTAAATTTATAGACTTTATGTAAAAATCTTTAATACATTAGAGAGTTTGAAAAATATATTTTTTATTCTCTAATATCTTATTTTTATCATAAAAAATATTATATATATATATATATTTGATCAAAATCTCTAACTGGTCAAAGACTTTGGCCAGGGGTAATATAGGTATCCAATCCACTAAATTTTAGTTTGAGAAATTTTGAATCTTCAAATTCAATTTTGGAAATTTCTTATTCCCAAAATTCGAACTTTGTAAATTGCTGAATTATGTATTCATATATAATTATATATTAAAACTTATACTAATTATATATGAAAAATACATATTATACCTATAAATAATATTTTAAAATACATTGCTTTACCCCCATTGCTTTACCCTCTTCGAAGTCTGGATTATAACTGTGTTGCAACCTCCCATGATTGCCTCTTGTTTTGTGTCATCAGTTGTATTACTACTGTTCAGTAGCTGATTTTTTTTTGTTTAATTTCTTTTTTCTTTTTCTTTTCTTTTCTCCTCTCTACTGAAATTGTATTCTATTTCAAACCTTTTGAATCTTGAATACAATTATGAATTATGCTTCCGTTTTTTTAAAAAAAACATTGCTTCACCGCAATTGATATAGTGGCGGTTAACTTCCAAGCATACTCCAAAGCAAGAATTAGCGGAAGATGAATAAACAACCTTCTTTTTATAGAAAACTTGTAATCACTAATAGTTATTAACATTACGAGACAGAGAATGCTCAAAACAAGAAATAACATAAAACACCGATAACCATGCTATATAAGTGTCTAATACAGGTCATCGAGAGAATCCACATAGACTGCAAGCTAAATGCAGTTATTCGCTTCCAGCAATCTTCTTCTTTAGAGTTTCAATGTCACTGGCTAATTCTTTTCTGCTTTCCTGTGAATACCAAGGATAGCTTGTCAAATCAAAAGATGGTAACAAGAAGGGCAAGATGAATCATAATACATTTTTTTCTTAGAAGGAATAATCTCAATGTTATAGATACCAAAGGAACCAAACGATGTGGACTTAATCTGATTCTTCATGGCAAGGAAAAGAAAACAGATAAACATGAAATTTTGGATAAGTTAGTCTTATTTGCATGTTTGACACCCGAGATGCTAAAACTGCAACACAATCTAAATATCAACATGACTGTATCTTTTAGTAAAACACTTTGAAGTTTTAAGTCCTTTACCAAAATCAAATAAAGTGATACTTATAAACAACAACGGCATCAATTCACCAGAATACCTAACTAGGCATTGCATCTAAAGCTAGTCCGAGAAATCAATTGTCTGAGTCTAATAGGAAGAACAGCCGTATCTTAAGCTTACCTTGAAAAGCAGGTAGCGATACACAAACCATCCAGTGTATCCAAGCCCCACTAGTTCCATGATCTTTGGA
Source organism: Canna indica (assembly GCA_034359265.1). Taxonomy (NCBI): domain Eukaryota; kingdom Viridiplantae; phylum Streptophyta; class Magnoliopsida; order Zingiberales; family Cannaceae; genus Canna; species Canna indica. The sequence goes on from CP136891.1 coordinate 4,709,194, forward strand.
AGCTGAAAGCATCAGAGAGAGGATTAGTGCATTACCAGTAGCATCTGGAGTTGATATTAATTAAGCAACAAGAATTGTTCCTCAACTTCCAAAAACCTCATAAATAGCATAACTGTGGCATCATGAAGGTTGATTCAAAACAAAGAAAGAAACATTACAAACAAGCATTCCTATCTTTGCTGACTAAAATAGCACAATTGTGGAATAAGGAATGGTGGTTAAAATAACTGCTAATACAAGAACATGCAATAAGTTACAGTACCAGAGGAACTGAGTTGACTGCACCAACAACGATGGAAGACAGCCACAATGCAACAATTGCACCCCCTCCATATAAGAATACTGTGGATTTGTTCTCAATTGAATCCCACTGTTATCACAATCACATTAATTGATGCATTCAAAGATAGAACGAGGCCGACGTATTATAGCATACAGGAATTAGATGTACATACTTTCGCCTTCAAATCTGCCAGAAGTTCATCATTTTCAACAGAGCCAGATGACTCTTCCGAGGATGCGCTTACCCTGAATGAAGAGAACCTGCACGCATCTGCACATAATAGCAGTATCAGTCAGTATTTCTTAGTTTACCTAATCATAGTAGACCTCACTATGAAGGTAAACCTAATATAAATGACACTTCATATGAATGTGGCACTTGCTTTATCAATCTGATTTCTTCAAGGAAAAGGAAAGCTTTTGGTTATCTTCTACACAAGTAGTACCGTCAAATTTTCTCAAACTCTGATATTGGAGTACCAATTGTACTGTTTAATCGATTAATTCAATCAAATGTGTTAAGTTTCGTAGATTGTCTTAGTATATACACTAAAGATGCTAGTTTTAGAATTAGACGGAACCTTGAAAGGGGGGTTCTGATGAGAGGTGGAGAAGGATACCAGGGGACTGGGAGAAGGAGAGAGCGAGGGGCTGGGACGGGAAGGAGCGGCGGGGCGGTGGCGGGAGGAGAAGGACAGGGGCCCGGAGAGCGGCTGAACCGGGAGCCGGGAGGCGAGCTCCGCCGAGCGCCGCCGCCGAAGAAGATGCTGCAATCGCCGTCGCTGCCATCAAGCTCCGCTACGAGACGACTCACGGCAGCAGATGCCTTCGTTTCTTCGCTGCCGCTGTTGACTTCGGCGATACCTTTATCTTCTTTTCTCCGGCTTTTCTTGTTCTTTAGTTTCTCTTGCTCCCTTTTCCCCCTTTACCTCAAGATATAGAAACCCGACCCGAGGCCACTAACTATTTGACACGTGGCAGATAGGTTTCTTCTGATTGGTTGTTTGCCTATCAACATGATATCATGGTGATAGAGGAAATATGTGATGCGAGAGACCCCCAATTTTATTGGCTAGAGAAGAGAAGGATTCCTTGACTCAATTCCTCTCCTCGGTTAAAGTTGTTTTTTATTCTACATGAGCTAATAAAGAAGTTACCAATCAAATGTGGGCAGGTAGTGATTGAATTCTACAATTAAGAACAGTTGAACAAGTAAATAAAATCTGAAGTCACTAACAAGTTTCATGTTAGCAATGCCATAGCAAATTCAAAGATCCTGGTTTTTTTTTTTCGATCTATTTTTTCTATAGGCTCCCTTGAATTCCAATCATCCCCCTTTCATTTGTTTGATCTGTATTATCTTAAAAAAACATGAGGCTATACAATTCACAAATCTCACAAATGTGGCTGCCACAGCTAATCAACAAACTCTTATCAACACAAAGAAAGCAAGATTACTCAAAAAATTATGTTCAGTTACCTACTCGTACATTTTCACACAAAATATACTGACTTGTTTCTACAATTGGCTGTAGGAGAAAGAAACTTGGCTCCTTTTATCAAAGGGCAGCAACTGAATTGGAAGTTGATGCGTCTTTGAGTTATTACCCACCTCTTTACACACTCGATCTAGCAAACAAAGAAAGTCCCGCACGATCACAAAAATTCTCAGCGGATTTACTTCGTCCTTGCTTACATTTCCATGATAATACTCTGTGATATTTTTAACCTGCAGCAAGACTCGGTGTTCATTATTTTTCAGCTCCTCTACTATCTTTTCAGCGTCATTTAGAAAGGATTTCATAGAATGAACAAATCTTTCACTTCTTTGATCGACGACTATATCTTCTTCCACTAATTTTTTCAGCTGACACAATCCGGTTGATAGATTCGAGACTGAGCTCGCTAAGACTTCCAAATCAATAGTGGCAGTCTTCTTGACATTGCAGAGTTCAGTGCTCAATCCTGAAACAAGTTTCAGACCCGTTGCCCTGTAGTCCTCGTCTTTTTCTTCAGCAGTCTTCGATTTGCATTTCTCCGTTGTCGTCCCCGTTTCCGATTCCATCACATTTGCGCCTTCTAACCGGACTATTTCTTTCACAACAAAGTGAAGCAGAGTAGTCTTTCCATCGGTTCCTTTCACGTCGGCTAGTTTTAGGAGAGCATCAAGTTTGAAGGCTCTTGCGCCTCCTCGAATCGTTCCAACGTTCATCCTATTTCCAGTTTTAAGCACAGCTTCCAGTAGTCTCAGGAAAAGCCTGCTGGATCTCAACTCCTTGCAGGCTTCCTGGAAGAAAATTAGGATGCATTAGCAGAATTAATTCACATGATTTTGATTAAGCAAAACCTGATAATAATCCTTACTTCAATCAAGGCAAAAGAATTTCTCAGATGAGCAACTTCATCCTCAAATGCTTCTCTGTATAATAGGACTTCACTCCTTGAGAATGCAAAGGATATGCCTAATACTTCCTTTAGAAACTTCTCTGCCGGATCTAGTTCATCGATGTTGCCATTAAAGTTGGAGAGCTTCTCTTCTTCTTCCTTCATCGGCGCCATCTTCACCAGTGCTTCTAATTGTTGCGCAGTCAATCCTTCGCCTGATCAAATATATCCATCGTAAAGTATTTTTGAAGTTAAAATGGTATACTAATAGATGTGAACAAGAACCAAAACAATGTTACTGATCTCATTCTACCTATCATCAAAGCATTGCAAACTTGTTCAGGACTTGCATTTAGAGCCTTCATCAGTATGGTGATGTTCTGTAACCTCTTGTGCTCCATGACATGCTTGCTGGGAGACGGTGTCTTGCTTTTTGCCTCTTCGATCTTGGTCGAGCTTTGCATATTATAGCCGAAAAGTGATTCTATCATCTTCTCATCAAACCTGTCGGGTTTCAAGTAAGAGGGATGAGTTAAAAAATTTCTCATCCGATGATGAGGGATAAAAGAATAACTGGAGATGTTTCTTACTCAAATGAACTGGATCTTATCTTGTCCCATACCATACAACGGTCGGGTGCAGCTCTCACTTTGTCCCAGTGCAGGGGCTTCAACTTGGGCAATGGCGTGCCATCTTTGCCAAGAGGTGTAATGAGCTGAGTTGGGCAAGGTGGCGGCGGTGGAGGACGGCCGGAAGTGCAGCCGTTTGGGAATGCAGGTGGCCTAATGGGTGGTGGCGGAGGAGGAGGAGGTGATGGTGGTGGTGGTGGCGGTGGTGGTGGACCTGGTGGTGCTTTTGGTACATAGAACACTGGTTTACCACCATCATCAGAAAACGTAGTTTTGCTTTGATGTGGAGAAGGCACGCGTTCTTCTGTTACCATCTTTAACGCAGCAAATGGTGCTTCGGCCGTCGGCGCAGAGCACTTTGGTGGTTCATCAGAGGAAGACGACGATGTTTTAACGGACAATTCATTTTTGACAAAAGGAAGTGTGGAATCCTCAGTGTGAACCCGAGCTGGGACTTGAGATCTTCTTACCCTAGAACTTTGCGACGAAGAGCTGAGAAAGGAATGAGTGGGAGCCCATACCTTCTGTGGAATCACGAATGTTCTGGTAGAGGAATTCGCAAGTTTAGAATTAGGAGATACATTATGACCTGGCGAAGTGGATCTATCGGAACTAATCGGCGAGCAATTCTCGGAACGATGACTAAAATTTTCCTCGGATGAGCTCATTGCTGAGAGATTCAAAGGATGGGAAGACACAGAATGGAACGATTCGTCGTCCGACGACAACGGCTCCTCCGCCGGAATATTTTCCTCGTCCAAGCAGCTCACATTGTCCGACTCCCCATCATGTGATGCACAATTAGACATGGATTCAACCGAGCCCGCATTCTTGAGTTGCGATGCTTGGTGCAGACTATAGTCACTCTCCAGGTATTTGGCAAAAGAATTTAGATAAAACTGGTCCGAGCCGGGATCAAAGCTCACCTTGTTGGCGGCAGCAGAGGAAGCTTGAAACTTGGGTCTCCGGCTCGCGAGCAGCATCAGCCTCTCCGATCTCTTCTTGGAGCTTCTCTTTCGAGATCGCTTGCAGAGGAGAGCCGCTGCAACACCCAGGACGATAACTAAGGTTGCGCCAACAGCAGCGGCGGCGACGGCAGCCACGACGATTCTCCGCTGCCTTTCCTTGGCCGGTTCGCTTCCACTTCCGTATGCCAGGCTTTGAGCCGGTGCAATGTGATGCCGGCGACGCAGCGGCGAAGCAGGGAGGACGTGTGCTTTGAACAAGGGGATGGGGGCGGGGGCTTCAGCTCCAATGGCGGGAGCTGGAGCAGGAGCCGGCGCTGGAGCTGGTGAGTACTTTGCTCTGTCGTGCTTCGCTTTTCCGTGGAGGGGATTCTTCATTCCGAGGAGGAACCTGAACCTGGTGAGCAACCGAGTCGTCACATCTCCACCGGCATTCTCTTCTCCTGACATCTTCCCAAGTTGGATTTCCCTCCTCCTGCCGGCGACCTGCATGGCGTGTCTGCTCTCATCCGGAGCCGCCCAGGATGCAGCCATGAACCGGGAGTTGAAGAAGACGAAGGTGGAAACGGCGAGCAGCATCAGCAGGCAGAGGAACTTGGAAGCTGATACCATTTTTCTGTGCTAGCTGCAGCTGTTCACAGAGAGACTTTTGCGCCCATTTCCAGAAGAAAGGAGAGGGGAAAAGCTCACAAGTTAAAGAGATGAAGAGAAGCAATGGTCATCGGAGTTGGGTGGATCCAGAGCAAAGCAAAAGGCTTCAATGCTACTCCAAGGAATCCCTGAGCGTGGCAGTTGACAGCAGTAATGGCGCTTTGCTTCTTGAGCCTCATCAGCTCTCTTTTTACCTTCCCTATCCTCTTGCACACAGCTATTTGGTCCTTTTTGTCTCACATCTGCTGCACTGTTAGGTGGGATATCACTGCCTTTGGATCCAAGAATTTACCCTGTCCTCTCTGAGCACACTTTATGTTGGATATTCTGATCCATTGTCACATCATGTTCCTCTAATCAGCAATCATCCCCTCTGCTGCTTGAGCATCCGCAAGAGGATTTGAGCCAAATGAGTTTATGAGTGAGCTTTAGGACCAGGAAAGAGAGGCATGGAATGTTGTGTTTGGGATTGTGCATTACTGGACCCCCTCAAGTTTGGTTGGACTTGGCTTGCTACCCAAGAGTATAAATTTCTGCAATGATTACTTTGAGTTCGAGTTCATATACTACTACTACTCTCCTAGAGTGTGGGCAGTCAAATAGTAAAATATTAAGCATGATGTTTTGACTAATTCTTCCTTCCTTCTCTCTCTCTCTCTCTCTCTCTCTCTCTCTCTCTCTCTCTCTCTCTTTTAATTTCATTAAGGAGACAACATCTTTCTCTTTTGCTTTAACAGTTTAATTTGCATTGGCTTATCTTTTACTCGTTTGAGTTCCGTGATTGAAGGTGCTCTTGATAAGTATTGGTCAAAGGTTAAGTTGGTAGCTCAACGCTCATGGAAACTTTCTTTCACGCTGATTACTAATTAGTTAAGTGCTGCTTCTCTCACCTACCACATCAGAGAAATAATTATTTGGTTAACCAAAGGATGGCAAACTGAATCCCAAGAATAGTTATTTTTTAAAATGCAGAGAACTAGAATCTACTATGAACAATATTCTTCTTTTTGTAAAACTAGTCTGACTTACCATTTGGAGTGCATCTACTATGTAGTATGTACCACTTCAAATAAATTATTTTTCTGGCACATGAAGTGTTTCTGTTCCAAACAGTTAAATTTAATTATTTTTTGGACTGTTTCTTGGCAAACCTTGTAATCAAAGTAAGTGTCATAAGCATTACATAAATGAAGTTAAGTGTTGTAAAATAGCCAAGCTATTTTTAGAGAAGTATTGCAGAAGAGCAGTTTACTACTAAACAACGATAATTTAATAGAAAATTAAGTTGTCAAACATAATCAGTCTCGTAAAGGAGAAAAAAGTTAAGTTAGCTTTTGGAGATATTGAGCTCATTAGATAATTAGGTCCAAATAAAATTAAAACTATTTCACTTACTATATGGGACTGAGACATAATTAAAAAGCATAGAACCTCAATAACTTCGCTAGCAAAACGCTCTTTATCCTTCATCCCAAAATTCATCTCCAAATTATTGGCAAACCACCAACCAGCCTTGAAAAACTATCATTGAGATAAATAGATAGATAAGCTTTCATTAACATCAACACAATACTCCACTACAATACTTCGGAATGAGATAACAGCTAAGATCTATTTCTTCAGACTCAACATAATTGCTTAGACCTATAACCTATTTATGTTGATGGATGATCTCATTGGATAAATTGATGGATAGATAAGCTTTCATTAACGCCGACAAAATACTCCATCACAAAAATTTTGGGAATGGAATCACCGATATGATCTATTTCTTCAAAACTTTTGATACTATTGCTTAGAACCTATTTATATTGATGGATAGTCTCATTGGGTAAATTGATCACTCTCTTCTAGCAAATTGTTCATGCTTATCAATGGATTTCCAAGAAGATGGTTTCAATATGTTGGGTGGTCATGGACTCTTGCTTCTCACTCAAATTAAATATAGTTTTTTGAAATGAATTAATTAATTGGTCTCCTATGATTTGATTTGTTTCGCTTTAAAGTTGATCTCCTAATGATGGAAGAAACTAAGATTATAATTTAAAAATAAGAAACAAAACTCACCAATATTTGGCTTGATTACATACAATTTTTATATTTATGTTCATAATTTCATATCATAAACTTGCAACCCAAGCTTGAGCTCAAGCTCCTATAGGCTTGATTACAAATCAAGCTTTATCAAGCCCAAGCTTGAGCTTGTTTGTGCTTGAAAAATGAAACAAGCTTGAGCTTTAGCATGTTTTCAAGCTTGCGTAAAGCTCCATTCTAGCTCAAACCATCCTATTTAAGCTCAAGCTCAAACATCTCAAGCTCGACTCAATTACAACCCTGATTATGGGTAATCCTAGACACAATGTGTAGTTGTGTTAAAGATTTGGCTAGCCAAGAGATGATCCAATTATTATTACATTGTCATTTGGATCTTTTTATGCACAATCTTTTTATGCACTGGCCTGAAAAAGGTCAGCAGCATCATGGTTACAACAAGGTAGCTGAAATAGGAGATAGTGAAAACAGAAGATGCAACAACCCCATTTTATGTCAATTTTAACAAATAACTCGCCATAAGTAAACAGTGAAATTTTTAACGTCTATTTTCTAAATAAATGATTAACAAGCGATATCATCATTTAAACCCTTTCTTACCACTCAGTATTCTGGGTGACCTCAAAAATTTATATTGCCGACCACAACAACTATAACCTCTAGATATAAGACTGGCACATCGCAAGGGATATATTAAAGCTTCGACTCCTAAAATAATGTTCGGAACCAACAAATCTTGTACGAACCTCACATTCATATATTTGATTTAGGACACGAGGACCCTAACAAAATTCCATCAAAAACAGACAACTATCATACTGAAGAATTTTACTTCTCAACTTTGACTCCGAAACTTCTGTTTCAACTAGTTACAACTTGAATAGAAGATCACATAAATCATAATTAATCCTCAAGTGATCACTGTAACAGTCTGAGAACCCCAATTACATCAATCAACAATTTTCATCTCCCATAATACAAAGATTTGAGGAAAAATTAGCTGTTGCATCATCATGACATGTAATGTTAAATGGGTGGTCATATTTGGATCTATTTTCAAGTGAGCTATTGCATCTCTGGATAATGACAAGCTAAGGTTACAGTTCAAGTGATATCTTTGCAACGTGATGTTGACGTCAAGTGCTCTGCTAAAAGCCTAAACTAGTTTCCAGATAAACAGCTAACGAGATAATTCAGATAATTAATAACTTCATACACAAAATACAGAAGAAAAACAAATGGGGAAATTTTTACTATGAAAGACGACTTAATTGGCAGAACAAAATTTTTGCTAACAAGGAGCGACAGAAAGCAAGATATGAATCACTCATCAGCCCTTTCTTTTGCCCTTCTTGCCTTTCACTTTCTTCTTGCCCTTGCTCTTTGTGTTATCGGAAGCAATAGTACTTTTGGATCCACTAGGTGCCATCAGATGCTTCACATCCAGAACACCTTTCCTGAAATGTCCCTCACTTGCTCTCAACACCCTGTCTTCTTGACTTAGCTTCCTATCTTTATGGTTACTCTTTGATGAATTCTTCATAAAGCGGCCAAGATACAGCTCCTAAAATCATGGGGTATGAGTTAAAATTCCATCAGAACTAAAAAGATAGTCAGAGAGGTCTAGGCTCACCTCTTCCTTTTTCTTTTGTTCTCTTTTCTTTTGATTTTTCATAGCTGGCTTTGCCACACTTAGTGGTGTACGATGCTTTTTTGGAGGCTGTTCAAAAACAATGAAGACAGATATTCACTAAGGCTTGATCAAATAAAAAGAGCTACGGGTTAATGCAATCTTGCCTTTCCACCCAAACCAACAACTTTCTGATTCTCCAGCTGCTTCTTCTCCTTCCAAGACATATTTGATGCACCTTAATGAAACCAAAAACGTAGCAAACAGTAAAATAGCAAGCAAGGCAGAAAAAAAGAACTTATTTAAAAGAAGTGAGCAAATGACAATTCAAGAGAACATGTGAAATTTTTAAAAATGCTGGTTGTTAACAGTCTATATTATAATGAGGTTAAGAAAGATCACAGCAATCAAAAATGATCTGCAGTGAAACTTTGCTATCAGGAACATGACAGCATATAACTTCAGGAATAAGTAGGGTTAGAGCAGTATCAGAATTCTGCTTTCTGTAACCTTATAAACAAGCTAAAGCAAAGCGACAAGAATTCAAGCAATCAAAAGAAAGAACTAATTATGAAATATTGGGGATGCAGAGGTAGTGTGTCCAAACAAGAACTCTACACCTCTGCTTCCTGGTCCTGTGGTACCGCAACAGTGAAAGCACAAAGGAGCTCTTGAATGCCAATAGGGCTATATATAAGGCTTGAATGCTGACAGGACAGGGCCTGCAGCAGTAGTAGTCAAACACCCTTCTACCTAGCTGCTACAACAGCCGAGTGCAGGCTTTCATGGCCAGAGGCTGGCCTTCTTTGATCAGCTGCAAATGAAGGCCTTGAGGGGCCTTTCTCTAGCCAAAACATAGAAAAGATACAAGACAGAAATGTTGAGTTAATTTGAATGCCCTTCCAATGGTCTTGTTGGAGTATTGCAAGCCATAACAAATCTCCCACAACATAGCTAACTATGTGTACCAATATGTACACGGATCAAAAAACCAACTCCTAAGAGCAATGATCTAAAACAAACTTAAGTTGAAATTCTAATTACAATGAACTAATATCAAATGAAACCACACATGGGAAAATCAATATGTAACATGGTCCATGCTCATGGGCTTGAGCTTGGCTTGTGGGCATGGGTAGGGGTGAGCAAAACCCGAACCGACCCAAATAATCCAAAAAAAACGACCCAAAAATTCAATTTGGGTCGGGTTATTCAGGTAAGTTGGGTCAGGTTTGAATTTTAGAAATTTCAACCCCTTATTCGGGTCGGGTCGGGTGAAAACCTTGATATACCTGACCCGACCAGAAATATAAGTTAAATGTATATATTTATGTATATTATAATTATAAAAGTTGAGGTTGGTTTGGCGGTTAAAGGGTTGAAAATGAAATTTAAGAGGTCTTGAGTTCAATTCCTAGTGGAGTTATATTTCTTATATCACTTTTCACCTTTTTTTTCAGGTTATTCGGGTTAATCGGGTCGGGGCACGATTTTAGTCGGGTTAATCGGGTCGGGCCCCGAATCTTATTCGGGTAGGGTCGGGTGGTACAAGAGCCTATTTATTCGAGTTCGGGTTATTCGGGTCAGGTCGGGTTTTAACCCAACCCGACCGATGTTCACCCCTAGGCATGGGCTTGGGCTTGACCCAACCAATGCTCACCCCTAGGCTTGGGCTTGGGCTTTTTCTTTTACTTGAGTTTGTACCTTGGACCTCCATTGGGTGTTGCTTTGTTTTCCTCTTGATCCTCCCAGATCAAAGATATACTTCCAGAAAGGAGATTTCTCTTGGTGAGGCCCAGAGAGAAGATGAAAATATCATCATTGAAGTACAGGTTTTAAAATCAATATATTTTATATTAAATAAGCTAAAATCATGAGTTCTAAAAACACCAGCTGAAAATGTCTGAAGATGCCAGGAAACATGGTTTTAACCAAACGAAAAGATTGGTATTAATTATATAGATTAAAAAGTTGCTAACAGGTATAAGAGATGTTTAGCCCATCATTCTTAAAGAATTTTATCTCCATATTTGTTGTCACAGAACACAACAAATCAAACATTGGGATACAAAAAAGCAGTTTAAAACAGCATAGCCTTTCTTCTCTTTTAATCTATAAGCAGGAAACCATGAGTATCAAAAACCATAACCTATATAAAATATTAGATTCAAATTTGCCTAAGATAGGTAAGTTCAAATGACGGTGGCCATAGCAACCACCCTCAGAAATGTCCTAAATAAAGTGTTACGACCTTCATACCAAATTCAAACTAAAAAGAAGCACAAACTAGATAAATGCTCAAGAGAAATCAGAAATGACTAGATAGTTACAGTGAACATTGCAATTCATCTGTAATTGTGCTCATATCCTAGCTAAAGATATGTTTCAAAATTTCTCTATGATATTTCAGCTAGATGGGCTTCACCACAACATGATTAAACTCATAAGAAATATATAAAAGACATCATATGTAGATAATACAATTCCATTTTGGAATTATAAGCAGCGTACCCAAGTATTCAATATCTTTTAATATTTTTCTAATGTCCATCTCCTCATCCTCATTGTCTGACTGATCAGCAGATTCTCTAGATACTGGACCCCTATACATATCTGCAAGACTTCCTGACTGCAAAACAAATAATGTTTAATTTGGTAAAAGAAAACACCAATAATAAGAATTTATGGGTATAATTCCAGGAGTAGTTGCATTTGGTTAATGAAATTGCACAATTCTATATTTGCACAGTATAAGCCACAAGGAAACTTATCGTCAACAAAAAAGTTGTTACAATTTTTGTGTATGAAAAAGATAAGGTAGTACATAAAGTTCGCCACAACTTTTGGAACTTTAAATTAAAGAACATCGCAATTTCAATATGAATTTGTACCTCTCTTATAGTTGAAATACTGAAAAGGGTAACATTTCTATTTCATAATAGGATACTCAGCTAAATCATAAAGACAATATCATTTCAACCCTCCCCTGTGTTTGAGATATTGAAAAAGTACAAAGGTCCTGCAAACCTTTTGTCGTCAGGTTTGCCCATTGGCACAAATTGAATTTTCTTGATTTTGTTATTCAATGACTTTACTTATCAAACTATACTACCCTGCCTAATAATGTGTTGTACCCTATGGAAGCCTGATGAAGTTTCGAGTTCTCCATTTGTTACTGCAAATGGATAAATAGATAGCATTATTACAATATAAAAAGTTTTTAAAACTTGTTAATTAACATACTTCCTATGTGATCAATGAACCAAGTCCAATGGCCTACCTAATAATGTATTTTCCGATGAAACTTTAATGAAATTTCAAGTTATCCAGTTTCCATCATAAATAGATAGCGACTAGCGAGTTAACATTATTAGATTTTAAAACTGTCAAATTAGAAGAGTGCCTTTATTATCATTCAACGAAGTAGATATGAAGATGGTGTAGGCTATGAAATTGTTATCCACTTTTTTAGAAAGCATTTTGAATGTGATTTCATCTCTATAGATAATGTTACATAACCTTCCACCACAAACAAGTCACTTTTACTCTCAAAACATTGCCACAAATTGCATCTTTCACAGAGTTCATAGGAGTCTCTAAATCCATCCTAGACTTATAATTTAATCATACCTAATACTTCTATATGACAAGAAAATATCAATGACTTAAATAATCCTGTTTAAGTCCTTTATTTTATTTTTGGGTGAGAGATGTACAAGCCCAGTAAAAATTATATAACAAACCAGTTCAAAATTTATTATCCTTTATATCTTGTTGGTCCACATTGGACCAAGTTTAAATCTCAGACTCCATGGGATTTATACAATTAAACAACAGGGTCTAACATCATACTAAAGTTATAGCTCAAATAACACACAACAAGACAGACACATAAAGAATGTATGCATGAAACACAAAGGAAGATAAAAGGAAAAAATCTCGACAAAATAAAGTTTTGAACAAATTAAAAATAGCATAATTTCCTCTTATACTATCAAGCATTGTTAGCTATTTATTATGAAAAGATTAATTAATGAAGCACGAAAAGACTCAAGATCAAATAACTCTTATACCAACAGTTCCAAAAAAGAATTGCTAAGCTAGCACTTAGCATCCTCCAAGTGTTCATAACAAGAGAAACATATCGTACCATGAAGTTCCATTTTTCACCAGCATATGATTTGGAACGGGGCTTAAAAGCACGAGAATTTGAAGGATCAAATACAACTTCAGCTGGAATGTTTGATTTCACCATGACTGCGGCTTTCCCAGTTCCCACCTAACCAAAAAAAGAAAATGTGCTTTATATATTTCCATCACATATATTAAATAATATCTTCAAATATATCGGTGTGAGCATAAAATATAGCAAATGCATTGATGTGTTCAGTCGTAACAAAAAAAAGTCTTTAGAAACTTTGCAGGGTTTGCAAACAAGAAAATCTCCAATCATGTATGAAGAGTGTATGACCACCAACAAATTGGCCACATCTATGATCCTATTTATCTTTTCCTATTTATCAGCATTTGCTTTACCATAACACAATTTTTTAGGTATTAGGTTATAATATTCATAAGTATTTACAGTTGAACCCTAAGAATCCAAAAGGTGAACAAAGAGAGCAGAAATGTCTATACACACAATGATACAAAAAGATTAACATAATTGATTTGCTGATATGATATCGAAAGATTCATGCATTAACTAGCAATACATAACTAACTCAATCACACACAAAGCACTAAAACAAATATTTAGCGCAAGAAAAGGATGTTTTAAAGAAAGTTAGCTACTAGAAACTTAAATCTTCCAAATGATAATATAACCTGATATTTATGTTAGCTTTTCTTTATGTAGAGATTCTGATCATTACATATTTTACTACTGCCCTTTTGCTTTGAGTTTTTCATGGTGTCTATTCGTAATGGTGGAAACAAATTCATTGTGCAAAATCAAATTCATAAGAAGTAAATCCACAAGAAACAAATCCATCTCTTGATTGGACGAATCCTGGTTCATAAATCAGATGTAAGTTAGACTATTGAATATTACCAAATAAGACAGGCGGTGCAGGGCGAGCGGCAGCGACTGGAAGGGCAGGTCGAGCCGCGGCAACTGAACGGGGCGACTGCAGCGAGTGGGCGAGATGCGACGAGATCCGGCGATTGGGCGGACCGCGGGCGGGTCAAGCTGCGGCGACTGAGCGGACGCCGGGCGGGGCAAGCTGCAACGGGGAGCGTGAGTCGTGACGGACTGACGGCGTGAGGGAGGGACTCGGATACCAAGAGGGATAGGGTTTGGACTCTCCTTATTTGATTTTTTAATTTTAATCGAGCGAAAAGAAATTGGATAAATTATTTACTTGATTCCTTTTTTAACCCTAATTTTCTTTCAACCCGATGCGTGAATGAATACGATTTTTGTTTAATAAAAATTCATTCAAAATAAATTTATCAAATTACTCTTATTATTTTCATATATATATATATATATATATATATATATATAATTTTATTAAATTCTAGTAGTCTTTTTCATCTATATTGAATACAATAAGCAAAAAAAAATATTTTTAATTTTTTTTTATAATATCTTCTGCCTAATCCTAATATTTATAATCAATTCAAAAAAATTTTTAATATTTATAGAAATAAAAATGACAAATATATATATATATATATAACACAAAAATAAAATAGTATAATTATCTATTAAATAAAAATTTCTCTCATTTTCCTTTTTTTTCTTTTTACAAAATACATTCAAAGATTATTTTTTTTCATTTTCTTTCTTTTTCTTTCGCTTAATGATCTTTATTCAAAGTTCAAACAGACCTCAAGAGAGATAAGGTTTGGAAATTGTTATAGTTTGTACATTGACTTCTGCATATACTTATAAATATATGTAAAACATTTTGTTTTCAATTGTGATCTACTGTTAAAATTCCGTCGGGCGGCATGTGACATATATTAAAAACTAATTTTTTATTTTATTACTTATTCTCGATTTATTAAAACTAGATCCTACATTTTTTTAATATTAAAAAAGAGTCCAATATATATATATATATATCGTCATGAGCGCCATGGCATTGGAGTCGTGGCAGAGCAAGGTGAAATCAGCCATCTCTGTCCGATCTACCACCAACGCCGTCGAGGGGAAGAAGCCCAACTTCGGTATCCTCGCCTTCGAGATTGCCTGGCTCATGTCGAAGTTGCTCCACCTCTGGCGCTCGCTCTCCAACGCACAACTCATCCGCCATCGCAACGAGACCATCACGCTGCCGGGCATCAGGAAGGTCGTCTCCGACGACGACTCCTTCCTCCTGGCCCTCGCCTACACCGAGCTACTCGACTCGCTCTGCCTCTCGCTGACTCGGTCTCCGTGCTTTATAAGGAGATGGATGAGCTGTCGGAGACTGAGCAGTGAGCACAGTCTTAGAAAGCTCGTCCACTCCGACGGCGGCGCCGGAGCCGGATGCAACTGGGGGCATGTCGACGAGCAGGGTCACTGTAGTCGCCGAAGCAGCAGGTTAAGTACTTGCGACAGACATCTCTGTGGAACTTCACTTTCGACGCCGTCGTGTCGCTGCTCGCGCCCGGTGTACGTTCACGATGCTCGCCAGGATCAAACACGTCTTCTGCGTCGGCGGCGAATCGCATTCGACCTTGCCTCGAACTACGTCAGGTTCCTCCGCCTTGTACCCGTCCTCCTCCAATCACCGCACCAACAGTTGTAGCAACATGACCCTTCGCTTTCTTCTGCTTCCAAACCTTGCCAGAATCCTCAATAGGGTGGGGTTGCGGCTCTGGATTAACACCAACGAAATTATTGACATGCAGCTTGAACACCTCCATCCCATTCAATATAGCATCATAATACTGTGGTTTCGAGATGGTCTGTGGATGAAGAGTAATTGTGATCACCTTCAGTCCTTGTACACACGAACACCTCCATCCCATTCAGCTTGAACACCTCCATCCCATTCAAATCCGTCTGCCCACTGGCCAATTCCCATTGTGATCACCACGTAGTCCTTGTACACAGGAGCACCTATTCTCTTGCTCCAGCCAATGACATCAGCTGCCCACTGTGCAGTGAGGTTATTTAGGTAGACATCAAAGACTCTGGTTTTCTTTGGTTATTGGATATTGGATCTCATAGAAATGCAATCGAACAAGGTAGTAAAACCCAGCATCCACATGAAGAATCCATGTGCATTTGGCTCCATTGACCTTGCTGTGGAGTAGACTTCCTCTGGTACAATGTAATTAGGGACGCTGGGTGGGTATTTGATGCTAACATTGGGATCATTGAAGAATGTCACACCAGATGCAGCTCCATAGAAGAAGTACAGTAGAGATTGTGGATTCCAAAACATCTAGGTATCTTTACTTCTTTATTATTTCAAACAATGTGTTCGGATGATATAGACATGCTCTGTTTCATTGCTCAAGGCAGAGCTATGAGAAAAGCCCACCGAGAGAGAGGTGTCGAGCGACACCGGCTGAGACAACGATTCCATGTGGTGGTCTCAGCCGTAGTATCGGCCGGTCGGAGAACTGGCGAACAACCACTTCCTGAAGGTTTTCTACTTTCGTTTAGCGAAGCTACTATACACGTAACGCGGTGGAGCAAGGAGCTGAAGCAGAGGATGCCAGCAATCCTGAGCGTGGAGGCGGACCCCAAAGGGGGGCCGCACGTGCAGAGGCGGCGATGAGGCTATTCCACAGCCGTCGAGGGGGGGGAGGGGGAGAAGCAAGGGAAAGTGTAGCTGCTGCAGGCACTGGCAGTGGAGGTCGCGCTTAAGAGGTTTTTCTTCAAGTACTGGCAGCTGGTGGCGGCGGTAGTGGGAAGCTTGGAGGCAAGCGGCAACCAGGCGGTGTACATGCCGACGGAGGCGTTGGATTCCCTGTCGCATGTTCTTGGAGCCGTCGTACTATCCTAGCTTGGATGCGGCGAAGATCTTCGGAGATTCCTGGCGGAACAATCTCTAAACCAGTAGCTCATCTTTGAAGACGACGAATCGGGGAGGTACTGTGGCGGCGACACCGTCGGAAGGAGGCGACGGTGATAGCTGGGTGGCCTAGTGGAAGAGGAGCACAAAGAAGCCTTGAGAGGTGATAGAGCTCTCTAGAGAGAGGACCCATTTTTTAAGTTATAAAATTTTAATATTAAAAAATATTTTTCTATATACAATTGAGATAAATGAAAATATAATTAAAGGTTAAAATACAAATTATATTTAGATATTTTCCCTATTATTATTTACTAATAGTGTATAATTGATTTGTCTCAGCTTGGAATTTTCTTCTACCCCAATCAAAATAAAAAACTTAATAAAAAAATAGTATCAGATTTCGTATAAATTAGTTGTACTGAAATAAAATTTGCTCTAAAAATAATAATATATATTAATGCAAACTAGAAAATATAATGAAAGAAAAAAGGAAAAAAAAAAATAATATTTAATATAATCATATTTATAGAAAAAAGTTGTATCGCTAAAAAAAGTTGGTATAATCATATTTATAGTGAAGAGTGAAAACAAGAGAGCCCTTAATTCTGAGAGAATAAAAAGTTGGTATGTCATTATGGAGAGAAATATGTCTCGAGCCAGCAGCGCTTCTGAGCCTGCTCTCGCTCCGCGTGTTCTTCCCCCCTCTCTCAATGCTCCCATCACACGCGCCATCTCTGGTACTCCCCCGCTTGTGCGAGGCCCTCCTCCTGCTCCTCCTGATCGTGGACGATCTTCGACCCCTATTGTGCCTTCGTCTACCCCGCTTCCTCAGGAAAGAGAAGCTCCCAGATCTTGTTCCAGACCTACCTCTCGTCCGAAGTCTAAAACTTCCTCGACTTCATGGGCTCATATTCTGCGAGAAAATCAAGCTCCCATTCCAAAGATAATCTCTACTCCTTCCTGTGAGAATATTGTGGCGTTTGTCTCCGATACCGTAAATTTCTCCCCGGCTCAACTCCGTTCTTGGAGTGAGCCATGGGAATACTCTCTCATTGGGAAATTTTAATCTGCCCCTTTCGATGGTTTCTTCGTGGGCCAAAAGAATTTGGAATGTGACTGGATTTTCTTCGATTTTGGACCTTGAGGAAGGTTTCTTCGTTTTCTGATACTACGTCGTCTACGAAAATTTTAATGGGGGGGGTACTCCCTAGGTGGTTCGGTTTTGCGGTTGGTTCCCATGGTTTTTCAGGGCATGGTGTGAGGTTTTTTCGACGGCCCCCATCTAGTTCCGATTTATAGGGCTTTCCTTGGAGTTTTGGAATCCTGAATCTGTTTCGGTGTTGGGGAGCTCTTTGGGAAAGTTGATTTCAATTGATTCTCATTCGTTTGATTTTAATCGGGGACGCTATGTTCGCGTCTGTGTTGAACTTGATCTTCGGAGTTCTCTCTGACAGGGGCTTTGGGTTGGTGAATCTGGAAAGGAATTTTGCAGCCTCTTGCTTATGAAAATTTACCGTTGGTTTGCTTTTCATGTGGTTTGATTGGGCACCACGAGGTCGATTGCCCTTCAATAACTGCGGCTGTGCCTGTTTCGTCAGTTTTTTCGTCTGATGCTCATCCTTCGGCGGTGCCTTCTTGCTCGAATGTACCTTCGGCATCGTCGATGGATGAGTGCTCTGATATCTTACCGGATTTAAATACAGATGCCGCGTCCTTGAGGACGTCGGCGGCAATGAATTTGGCCTCTGCTGGTCTGTGGATTCTGGTCTCTCGCATGAAGAATCGTAGTCGTGCTAGTGCGGCTTCTCGTCAGTCTTAGCCGGCATTTCGTGTCTCTACTCAAGGGCGGCCAAGCTCTCATGGTCGTCACGTGGGGGCGCGTGGTTCGGGTCAGGATCATTTTGCGACTCGGGATGAGTCTCGTGAACCGTTCTGGTATGCTACATGTGAAGACGATCCAGGTGAATCCCCAAGCATTGATGGCGAATCAAATCATATCTTCAACGGATCTGTGGGATCTGACGTTTCGACTGTGATACGTCCTTCTGGGCTTGCCTCGACACGCCAGGCGGCAGGCGTGGTTGGTTCTCTGTCGCTTCGTCCTGGGTGTGTGCAGTCGATGAATGATGTCAGTGGCCAGAGGCCTGCTAAGATAATTAATGACCCCTCTTTGTCGTCTTTGCGTATTGGGGTTTCGTGCCTTCGCAGACACGTGCTGGCCCTAGCACATCGCCTGCGTTGTTGGCACTGCCAATGGCTATTCCAAGGACCTCCAAAGTGGAGGTAGTGGGACGCGTGGTGCCCCCTAAGAGGCCTAAGTAGGATAGAGCTGCTTCCTTGACTGTTGGGTCTGAGGACCATTTAATAGCTGATATGCCTCATGTCGCTTCGAATCCACCTTCTGCTAAGACCTGTCCAGATACCACTCCCCCTTCTCACTCTTTTGATCAACTAGCTCATGATCTCTCCTTTACCTTCTCCTCCCCCAGTTCCACCGCCCTTACACTCGCTAAGCCGCATGTTAAATCTCCCCGTCGCGCACCTAAACCACCCAAGACTCTTTTACTTAAAGATTCCACCCCCTCTTCTTCTTCTGCGAATCGCAGTAAATGGAGGAGCGCCTCCGATGAGATCATTACTCCTTCACTCCCTGTGGGAGATGATGCCTTTATGGAGGCTGAGAACCCGTTGGTCATTATTCCATTATGAATTTCATCTTATGGAATGCTCGCGGTGCCTGGCGCCGATCGGTAAGAGATCAGTTATTTCATTTTATTCGTACTAATTCGATTTATCTTATAGCTTTACAGGAAACTCATATTGACTCGGTTCGTGCCGAACGTCTAGTCAAGTTTCTCGACAGAGATTGGGATTTGGTGGCCCAGTCCTCTACTGGAGCTTCTGGAGGTCTCCTAGTTGCTTGGAATACCCAGTGTATCCGGGCCCAGGTATTATCTATTCAATCACAGTGCATATCTCTGGTTGTGGGGGTAAATAACGATGAACTGTTCATGCTTTCGAATGTCTATGCTAGCACCAATCCAACTCTTTGGGTGGAGTTTTTTAAATCTTTTTACGACTCTGATCTTTCTGGCTTTCCATGGGTTCTATTAGGAGATTTTAATTGTATCCTAAATGCTTGTGATAAAAAAGGTGGTTTACCGTTTACTTTATCTCGTTCGGTTCTTTCCTTTCGGGATTTTAACCATAATTTAGGCTTGGTGGATTTGGGTTTCCATGGTGTTCCTTATACTTGGTCGAACAATCGTCGTGGTCATTTAAAATCCAAATTCGTCTTGATCGGATTTTCTGTAATACCACTTGGATTCATTTTTTTGAAGATACTTCTATTCACCATCATAACCGTGGCATATCGGATCACTGTCCGCTTCTTTTTACGTTTGATAAAAATTCATTTCGATCCAAACTGTTTAAATTTCAAAAAAATTGGATTGAGTATCCTGAGTCTACTGATGTGGTTCGCAATGCTTGGAGTGAAACCCCGGTAGATTTATTGTCGTATACAAAATTTATGACTCCTTTAAGATTTACAAGAAAAGCCCTTTCGGTGTGAAATAAAAATTCCCTGTGTGTCCTTGAAAATACTCTTGATGATACTGTTGTAACTATTTTCGCGCTTGAGAGGCTTGATGCGGTGTCGGGTTTGAGCATTGAGGATGAAAATAAACTTAGAGCTCTTAATAATAAGGCCATCGCTTTGTG
Organism: Canna indica; assembly: GCA_034359265.1. Classification (NCBI taxonomy): domain Eukaryota; kingdom Viridiplantae; phylum Streptophyta; class Magnoliopsida; order Zingiberales; family Cannaceae; genus Canna; species Canna indica. Next base: position 4,729,472 of record CP136891.1, read on the forward strand.
GAGACAAATCTCCCTAAAGTGGTGGGCTAAAGCTAAAAATATATGAATTAAAGATGGTGATAATAATTCGGCGTATTTTCATGGTGTGGCTTGCATAAAAAGAAGAAGAAACAAAATCTCTAAAATTAATTCCGCTTTTGGATTATCTTTAGTCATTGATGCTGAAATTTTGAAAGCATTTACTGATTTCTACAATGACTTATGGCCGGATACGTCTCATTTTTTTTATTGATATTTCTCAGGATTTATTGGTTAATGTTCTTGATAATGTTGGCCCTACTGAGATTACTAGACCATTTTCTGTGTTGGAAGTTACTAATGTGGTTAAGGCTTTGCCAAATGGCAAGAGCCCTGGCCTTGATAGTTTTACTAGCGAATTTTATAAGCATTATTGGCCCATTACACTACTGGAAACATGGGCATCAGTAACGGCTGAAGTCGTTGCTGCGTCGTTGCTGAAAACCATCAACAACGGCTTGCAACGGCCCCACCCGTTGCAACGGAGCCGTGGCAGAAAAGCGTGTTGCTAATAACTTAGCAACGGCTCAGCAACGGCCGCTCGGGCTGTTGCTAAAAATATTATCAGCAACGGTTTTGTCATGGACACGGAGCCATTGCTGATAACTTTATTAGCAACGGCTAGTGAGCCCGTAACAACGTCGTTAGTAAAAGACCGTTGCTAAGTCGTTGCTGTAGGTATTCAGCAACGGCTTTCCCACAGACGACTGTGGGAAAGCCGTTGCTGATGATGTGAACCTGCAAACGAAAAAAAAAAAATCCAAATTTCCATTGATACATTGATACATTATCTGATACATAACTCACACACCCATACACCCATACACACATGCATTCATTCACACATCACAAATACACTAAGATATACATCAAAACAATTATACTTATATTTATAATTATCCACAATAGTATAAAAACTATTCAAATGCAAAATTGAAATATCAATGTCCAAACAAAATAAATTAAACAAGTATAGTATCTCGGTAACAAAGTCAATATAAAAAAATCTCACGATCACGATGAAGGATGGTCTGGATCATATGGCGGAGTCTGGAGTGCTTGAGTGTACACTGGCGTGGACTGACTCGAGGATGATGGATGAGATGATGTCGAAGAGATGCCTGCTTCGGGATGACTTGACATGTTGCGTAGCATAGCTTGTATATCCGCCATCATCTGACTCTGGCGCTCCATCATCTCAGTCTGACGCGCGACCGTCTCCTCTAGTGTCCTTATCCTAGTACTATGATTATAACTGGATTTGGAGGTGGACGGCCGCTCACCAGCGACCGGAGGGGTCGGTGCCCCAAGTGGCCCTAGCACGGCCCGCACATGACCACTATCTGCAAAGTCATATACGCGGCCATGCTCCCAACCACCTGCGGCCTCGACCCACGCTGCTGCGTCAAAGTCCTTGGGGGTGCACCCGCGCTGCACCACCATCTGGCTGTAGGTCTCCTACTCGAGTTTGATTTTTTATTTAATATTTGTCATAAAACTTAAATTATAAATATATAATGAATAATTTAAACAAATATATAGTTACCATAACGTATGCAACACGGTTGTCGATGTACTCCCCCGTCCCATGTACTCGACGATGAGTCCGCTCAAACACCGCCATCGGGGAGGGTCGTTGGACAGTCCTGTCATCCGACACCGTCGTCTATATTTACAAAATAAATACATTAATTAGTACACATAGTAACAAATAATATATATAATTAAAATGTATACTTACCATACGGTTCGCCTGCACTGCAAATGAAATACAGCCGCCGGTGTGACGCGCTGCTCCCCCCGCCATGCGATTTCTAGCCGCATTCCTAGAAACCTTCTGCCATCGATCCGTCGACCATGTTCCCACGAGCTGGTCCCATATATCCGGAGTGATCCAATCGGGACCGTATCCCCGAGTCTCCGCGATGTTAGTAGTCCCAGCTCGTGCCATCGCCTGGGACCGAGCTTGCCCCAGCTGCCTGTTGTACCTCGCTCGGGAAATAGCCTCCCAGATAGCGTAAATGAAGGACCTCTAGTCCTCAGCCCATGTATAGGGAGCCTGCAGAATAATAATATCAGTACCAATATTAATCATCATGCATGTATTAAAAAAAATAATACGTGCCTCAAACTCGCGCCATAACATGTCGACGTGCTCACTAGGCACGTGAGACCACGTAGGTCATGCCCCGTGCATGTATCGTCGAATGGTAGAAGAAATGCTACTCGGCACTTCTTCTTGTTCGAACCTGCACAACAAAAATAAAATTTAATATTATATTATAATATAATGAATTTGTATAATTATCGTAATTCATGATATATTATTGCTCCTCAATCACGCTAATAAATCTACGTGACTCTGTGGCTGATGGAGGTCGCCACCTGTTCGGTCCGCGTGGCCGCCTGCGTCTGGATGTACTAGCCTCAGCACTATCATCGATAGGAGGATCAGCAGCAAGAGAATCGGTAGCACGAGTAAGTGCTGCAGTCTCACCGATCGGAGACTCCGAAGCTCTCCTGCGACCATAACCACGACCAAACATATTTGCAGTCGAATAGACATATAATCAGATTATTGTATAAATAGTAGAGATATATTTAATAAAATATATACTTTACAATTATTCCTCATCATATGAGTAATAGTTTTCAAATTCTTCCTCTTCTTCCTCTTCTTCATCTTCTTCATCTCTAGCTTCATCAATTTCATGATCGTCATCATCAGCATATTCAACGTCAAATTGAATTGACATTGTGTCTGCATCCTCGAGTATTGGAATAATACGATCTACAGCAGGAGGATCATCTTCTTGGTAGAAACCATCTGTCATATTAGGTATCAGCTCATTTTCTCCTGCTATCGGATCAATTTTTTCTCTACCTTTAGTCTTACAGACTACACACCAATCTGCTCTATCTTTATTTCGAGCCGGATACTTCGCGTAATATACTTGTTCGGCTTGTGATGCCAATATAAAAGGCTCATTTGCTGCCAATTTAGATTTGTAATTAACCTCAACAAGTTTGTATTTTGGATGAACTTTCATGCCCCGTTCTGTTGTAACGAACCAATGACATCTAAATAGGATCACTGATTTCAAGCCGAAATAGTGCAACTCTATCACTTCTTCCACCAGTCCATAAAAATTTATATCACATTCAACATAGATTGTCCCTTTCACGCAGACCCCGACATTCATCGTCTTCTTTGTAAAGACATATTCCACCATGTGAAATTTGTACCCATTAACAAAATATTCGCTATAGCACGACACTAGTCGCGACGGTCCACTAACAAACTCAAATATTCTTTCATCTATTTCAGCTCTGTGATCTTTGCTGTAAGTCTGAATCCAAGTAGGGAAATCACGATTCTGTAATCTCTCCAATTCTTGATCGTTGTGAATAGAGTATTTTTGCACTATCTCAATGTCAAATATTTCAATGAATTGTTCAATCTCTGGATAATTGAGTAATACATACAAGTGTGTCAAATGATACTCTTCATCGCTTAAGTGTCGAGATGGACGAGAACCAAAAGCACGACCAGAGTGACAAAATATATTTAAACGTCCATCTGAATGTCGAACACCCCCGTCGTCGTTACGTTGAAGACGATCAAATCTTGTCTGTACTGTCGATTCAAAGTAAAATGAGCAGAATGTTAAAATTTCTTGGATGATATACGATTCAGATATTGATCCTTCAACAGCTGCGGTGTTCTTTCCTCTTTTTTTTAGACGATTCATGTATCTTTTAAATAAGTACATCCACCGATATTGAACGGGGCCACCAACTCGTGCCTTGTATGCCAAGTGTATCGGTAGATGCTCCATCGAGTCAAAAAATGCAATAGGGAAAAACTGCTCTAGCTTGCATATGATTTCAACAATATTACTTTCAAGTGTTGACATATCTTCGACTTGAAGAACATTTGCACAGATGTTTCTAAAAAACATATTTAATTCAGTCAACGGACCCCAAATATTATCATGTAGAAGATCTTGAAAGGCGATCGGAAGCAATCTCTGCATGAATACGTGAAAATCATGGCTCTTCATCCCTGATATTTTGCAATCATCGACGTTCACACATCGAGATAAGTTTGAAGCATATCCATCGGGTAATCTGAGTTCTTTTACCCATTGACAAACATCTTTGATCTGTTATTTATTTAACACATACGGGGCCTTCGGTTTCAAATATCGTCCGTTGATCTCTTGTAACTCCAACTCTGGTCTTTTACAAAATATTTTCATATCATGTCGGGCTTTGACATTATCTTTAGTTTTTTCGGAAACATCCATCAAAGTGTTGAAAATATTATCAAACACATTTTTTTCAATGTGCATGACATCTAAATTATGTCAAATCAGTAATGAACTCCAATAGGGCAATTCCCAAAAGATACTTTTTTTCGCCCAGTTATGTGTTTGACCAAAGCCTGACACTCTTTCATTCCGATCAAATACTATCTCTGAAAGTGCTGAAACACGTGCTAACATTTGTTCACCAGACAACATCGGTGGTGGCCCATCTCTTTCGACTCAGCCCTTAGTAAATTTATTATGATTCCTTCGATACTGATGGTTAGCCGGTAGGAATCGACGATGATAATCAAAGAATGAGATTTTTCGTTCGTTTTGAAGACTGATTGATTTAGAGTGTTCCATACAATACGAACAAGAGAGTCGGCCGTGAGTGCTCCAACCAGACAACATGTCGTACGCCAGAAAATCATTGATTGTTCATAAGACCGCGGTCTTTAAATTGAAGTTTTGCTTTCGATGACAATCATAAGTGACAGCTTCCTCAGTCCACAATATTTTCAATTCAACTATCAAGGGTCTGAGAAACACGTCAATTTCTTTTTGTAGACCTTTAGGACCCGGAATAATCATTGAAAGATAAATAAATTCATCTTTCATACACATTGACAGTGACAAATTATAAACTGTCAGCAGCACTGGCCAAACTGAATAAGGAGTTGCAGAATATCCAAACGGATTAAAACCATCTGTGCATAATCTCAATCTTATATTTCTAGTATCCCTAGCAAATGAAGGATAACATGTATCCAAATGTTTTCATGCTTCACTGTCGGATGGATGAGTCATTACTGTATCATCACGACTTCTTGCATGCCAACTCATGTAAGGGGCCGTCTTTTTTGACATGAATAATCTTTGAAGCCTCGGTGTTAGTGGAAAATACCGAAGCACCTTAAACGGGATATTTTTCTGTCGGATCGATTTCTTCGTCTTATAACGAGGATATTGACATACAGAGCATTTATTCAACTGCACATTTTCTTTATAATATAAAATGCAATTATTTTGTCATGCGTGTATTTTTTCATACCCAAGCCCCAATTTTCTCATCAGCTTTTTAGTTTTATAAAAGTTTGGCTCAAACTTGTTATCAGTAGGCAACATTCCATTAATCAATCCTGCAATCCGATCATACGCAACCCCGCTAATATTACAATCGGCCTTGATGTTTAGGAGTTGTGTCATTGCTAAAAACCTAGTGTATTTAGGACAATTCTCATACAAAGGTTCATCGGCAGCTTTCAACATCTCGTAAAATTCTGTAGCTTCTTTATTCAGCAATTCAATCTCTACCGCAGTTTGTACTTCTGTGATATCAACCGTTGTAGTATCTGGTGGGATTGATGTCTGAGTAACTGGCCGATCAACATTATCATTCAGGTGGAATTGACCCCCAAGACTATCAAGTATCATATATAGTTCTATAGGGATTAGATTGACTGGATGAAGAAGCACCAGCAGAGGAAGATTCACCATATGTCTGAACGACAGGATTGCTCGACGTCCCGACTTCACGTGACTCCCCGTGACAAGTCCATAGAATATATCTTGGTGCAAATCCTTTGCTATATAGATGTAAAGTGACAGTCTCCCGATCCAAAATATCGTCCATTCATACAAATGCGGTACGGACATCGGATTTTATCACCGACGCTAACGAATTTTCGATTCGAATAGGTAAAATTTAGAAAGTAAGTTACGCCTAATCGAAACTCATTTGTTAAAGCTCCACGATCAAGACGTCGGTACATCCAACTTCGATCAGCCGACATGATTCTGTCAATCAATGATAATTTCTTTGGTTAATGCCTTTATGTGAGATTGTCCTATTCCATTCGGGATTTATGTTATTCATATTGCACAAGGTACTTCTTTTAACCGCTAACTTCATTCTAAATTTCGGCAGCATCTCCCTACAGTTCTCTGAATACGCATATCATTTGGGCACGTATCGGAGAACAAGAGAGATACTGCCGAAATTTAGAATAAGTTAACGGTTAAAAGAAAAACGTAAGTGCTGTACAAATAACTATATTCCCAATTTATCCAATCAGGGACAATTCAAGAATTGTACGTCGTATAAAAGATTATATACTTCTTTTACACGAACATACAACCCCCGAACGGATCTAACATTTTGCTAAATCATATCCGACTCGTCGATGCGTACATGAAACATATCAACTAGTCGGATGAATGATTATTTTCTAAATATTTTGAGTCAGTTCGAGTCCATATTGGACAATTCCGACACGAGTCCAAATTAGACGATTCCGGTGGGAGTCTGAAATGAACTATTCCGGCGCGCGTCCGAAGTGGACGATTCCGGCGCATGACCGAAGTGGACAATTCTAACGCGAGTCCACTGAGGACAACTCCAAACTAATTAACAATATTTTAACTAATTAATTAATATTAATCTACACCATTTTCATTAATTTAAATAATTAACCTACCATTATTAAATATTAATCTAACTAAATTAAAATAAAAATTAATATAAACCTAAAAATTAATCTAACAAATTAAACAATTAATCTAAAAAATTAATTAAATAATTAATCTAAATAATTAATTAACAATTAAATAATAATTAAAAAATCTAAAACTAATATTTTCGGCGGCGGCCATCGACCGTCCGCCGCCGATGGCCGCCAGCCGTCGGCCGAAACCCTATATATAGGGTTTCGGTCGGATTTCATTAGGGATCAACGACAAGAGATGCCCGGGCGGCGAGGAATACCTAAAATCGACGGTCGAGGACGGACGACAGCGGCAGCTCGGCGGTGTCGGAACGTCGGCAGCGGCGGCGAGATGCGGGAGGAGCAGGTGGCGACAGCAACAGGAGGAAGAAGGGGGGCGAGCGCGATCTGTGACCTATATAAACTTATCGGCAACAGCTCACTTAGCCGTTAGAAAACCGTTGCTGATACCTCATCATCAGCAACGACTCACTTGTCCGTTAGAAAATCGTTGCTGATAATTAACATCATCAGCAATGGCTCGCATGTCCATTAGAAAGCCGTTGCAGATACAACATATTTGCAACGGTGTGAGCGCCCGTAAGAATGTCGTTGCAAATAGCAACGGCTTGAATAGCCGTTACTGAAGACCCAATTTCTAGTAGTGTTATTGCTTCTGATTTCATGCTTTGCTTAGATAATTTTTTTAATAATGCTTATATACCATTTGATTGGAACAAAACTATTCTGAGTTTCTTTCCTAATTGCCTCAATACTAGTTGTGTTAAAGACTATCATCCTATTGCCCTTTGCAACCTAAGTTATAGGATCCTAGCAAAACTTTTAGCCAACTGTATTCAATTTTTAGTTCCGAATCTGGTGGCCAAAAACCAATCGACTTTTATCAAGGGTATGTCCAACCAGGATAATATCCTGATTGCTCAAGAAATTGCTCACTCAATGTATGGGTCTAAGGGCAAGAATCCGTAGGTTATGGTCAAAATTGACTTTGAAAAAGCTTATGATAAAATTTCTTGGGCTGCCATCTTTGCCATGCTCAAAGCTTATAAATTTTCGGATAAATTCATCTATTGGATTAAGGCATGCCTTTCCACTGTGAGTTTCGCCTGTCTGATTAATGGTCGATTGTCTCCTTTCTTTCAATCAAGTAGAGGTATCCACCAAGGGGATCTTTTATCTCTGTATTTATTTGTTTTAACTACCCAAGTGCTGACTTGTCTCTTCGATAAAGCTGTTCAGGTTGACAGGCTCACTCCATTTAAAATTAGAAATGCAGCTACTGTTAGTCATTTGCTTTTTACTGATGATATCCTCCTTATATTTAGAGCCAATCCGAAGAGTATTGAATCTGTTAAAAATATTTTCAAGGAATTTGAAAATTTTACTGGGCTTACTGTTAACCTTGAAAAATCTGAGATCTTTTATCCTAAGTCCATTGCTAGGGATTGTATTGCTTACATTAGCAATATCATGAATATAAGAGCTGGAACTTTTTCCTTTAAGTATTTAGACACCCAAATCTCTCCTAGAAGACCCCTAGTCCAATATCAAAAATAGTCGGTTGATTCGGTTAACTCAAAGTTGTCTACTTGGCAGGCCAAATATCTGTCTCAAGCTGGAAGGCTTATCCTCATTAAATATGTCCTTAGCTCTATGCCCCTTCACTCACTTGATGTTATGTGGGCCTCCCCTTGTTACGTGGGTCTCCCCTTCTATCATTAACAAAATTGAGATGTGTATGAGAAATTTCCTATGGTCGGGGATGGCTGACAAGAAAGCTTTACATCTTGTTAAGTGGGATATCGTTACTTTGTCTAAGGAGGTTGGTGGCCTAGGTATCCATGATCTTCATGATAAGTGCACTGCACTCCAGGCTAAGTGTGTCCAAAACTATTTAAATGAATGTCCCTCGGTTTGGCATAATATTGTTTCTGTTAAATATAAAGATTTACGTCTTTTTAATTGTACTGATGCCAACTGTTCGTGGACCTGGAAATTATTTCGAAGTGCATTTTATGAACTCGGGTCTGGCTTCCTCAGGGTTATTAAATCGGGTGTTAATACGTCGATTATGCTGGATTCTTGGGTTGGCGACTTGCCTCTAAGTCTCAAACCAACATTTATGGCTTGTAATTTAATTTCGAACGATGCCTCGGTTGATAGCCTGATTGTAAATCGGGCGTGGAATGTGGAATTATGTAATACTTTATTTGGCTCGGTGCTGGGGTTTCCATTTGCAAGGTTCGATTGCCTTTTACAGCTTGATGATGATACCTATGTTTGGAAGGATAGTCAGGGGGGTGATGTTACCGCCAAATTGGCTTTTAGGTTCCTAAGAAGCCATAACCAACGTGTGTTGGCAACTTTCATTTCGTGGAAACACTTTTGAAAATTAAAAACGGCCCCTAAGGTCATTATTTTTTGTTGGAAGGTCTTCCATAAAAAATTGTCTACTAGGTCTAGGCTTCTTCACATTGGTATTTCATCCCCAATTTCTTGTCCTATGTGTACTAACTCTGTTGAAATTTATGACCACCTCTTTTTTTTCTGTGAGTATGCGCGCACAGTTTGGAACATCATCTCTGCTAAAATTGGCATTTTTCTTGATAATCATCTCAATTGGTTATCGGGTGATTGGCTAGATAGTTCTCTTAGGTCAAACCCCAGTACTGACTTTTTCAACACCCTCATTGCTAACTCATGCTGGTTCTTCTGGTACGCTAGGAATCTTAAGCTTCATGAGGCTAGGCAGCTTGCCCCCTAGTGCCTGATGAATAAAATTTTATGCTTCACCAATAGCTATTGGTCAAGAAAATTATCTGAGGGCATCGGTACAGTTAATCGATCCTTGGTCAAATGGATTTTGCCAGCAATGAATTTTCTTAAAATTAATTATGATGTCTCGCTATCTGACTGTGCAGGGGGATTGGGAATTATTGTTCGAGATTGGAGGGGCATGTGCTTATGTGCAATTGGAGTAAAACTGATTGATGATAATATTTTAAGTTTGGAGGCCTTAGCAGCTCGGGAGGCACTGAAGGTGGCCATGGATAGAAATCTGTAAAATTTTATTGTAGAATCTGATTCAAATATATTGGTGGATGTTGTTTGTAATCTTGTTAACCCTCATTGGATGATTAGTTGCATTGTTAAATACATCCAATTTCTGATGAGGGCCTATAACGGTAAAGAATTCTCTTTTTGCTTCAGGGAAGGAAACAAAGCTGCCCATTGGGCAGCAAATAGAGCTAGGTCAGATGGTGATTTTGTAATATGGTCGTCCACCCGTCCTCCTGATCTCAAGGATATTTTGCTCGGTGACTGTTTTTGCTCGGGCTTTGCCGAGTTTACTTAAATGCATTATCTTTTTCGGGGAAAAAAGATAGAGCACTCAATTATCATTCACATAGTCATGTGTTAGGAGATCAAAGAGGTAAAAACTCTTCATCAGTTTTAAGCTTTTAATAGTTAATATTTTTTATTTTTTTTCAATAATATACTTCATATTTCGATTTTTTTCTAATTATATTTTTTTATTAATATAGTATTAAATTTGTCATTTAAATACTGATATGATATTATTAATGTGACGTAGATTAATATTATCACATCAACATCTTTAAATAAATATTTTTTTTAAATATCTCATCATCAAATATTTTTGATAAGGTTTAAATAATTTTTTGTAATATATTCTGATTTTTTAAAATATATCTTAATTTTTTATTTTCAATCAAAATATGTATCGCGCTTTCAAATCTTTTAATTATATTCAATTATTAAACTATTATTAATTTTATCATTAAAATATTCAGTAACAATATCGATATGAATCAAAGTTCATCTAATATTCTTAAATATATTTAAAAATAATAAAATTATTTCACCAAACATTTTTTTAAAAAATAATTTGCATCAAATTATTTTATATTTATTTTATATTTATTTTAATTATTAATGTAAATTATTTCACCCAACGTTTCACCAAACATCTTTAAATAAATATTTTAAAAAAAATATCTCATCATCAAATATTTTTGATAAGGTTTAAATAATTTTTTGTAATATATTTTGATTTTTTAAAATATATCTTAACTTTTTATTTTCAATCAAAATGTGTATCCCGCTTTCAAATCTTTCAATTATATTCAATTATTAAATTATTATTAATTTTATCATTAAAATATTAAGTAACAATATCGATATGAATTAAAGTTCATCTAATATTCTTAAATATATTTAAAAATAATAAAATTATTTCACCAAACGTTTAAAAAATAATAATTTGCATCAAATTATTTTATATTTAATTTGTATTTATTTTAATTATTAATGTAAAATGTAAAAACTAAAAGGTGATAGAAGTTTTACTTTCGTGTAGACTATTAATTTTTTTCAAAAAAATGAGTCAATAAAAACTTTTATCATTTGAGATAAATTGTCCATTCAAGAAAATAATTGAAAGGGAAAAAGTGGCAGATGCGATGACAAGGAAGGCCACCGGGTAGGCCCTCTTCATCTTGCAGTGGGGAAGAGACGTCACAATAGAATAATAGTCTAAGATGAAGAGCTCTTCATCTTCATGCATGCACCCTCCCACTCACTCGTAGGCTTTAAATTGCCAGCTCACCCAACGGCGTCCTTTTCCATATTATCTGATAAGACTTGTCATTGTCTAGCTAATTCTCGGTTAAAATTGACTAATATTATTAATTTATCTAAAAGTGTTGCTATATCTTTTTAAGACTGTGCCTAATAATTTTTTTAACTATTATAATTTCATCAATAATCATAAATATTTTATTAAATATGTGTATTACAAAAATTATTAGACGCATCAATTAACTTTTTTTAATATTTCTATTCATCTAAATGCGATGGTTAACATGCGGAACGTTTTCTGTGGGCAAAGAATTAGGTGGCAACCGAAGACTTCTGGTCGACTGCCGTGTCAAAGCTTTCTAATTAAGCTTTCCAGGAGATGGATTCAAATATTCAATGCAAATGGGAAAATGTACATAATATTAAGTATACCGAACAGCACCGCAATAGCAGCTGAATTATTTTTGAGGCAATTATTTGGTTATATTTTAACTGGTTTAATTAAAATGAAATTTGTTCAAGAATTATTCATGCTTTTGGTTGTATCATGAGTTCAAAATGTTCCATTTTTAATAAGGAAAAAGATCATTAAGATAATTAACTAATTAATTATTCTTTTTTATTATTTTAATGAATGATTGAATTAATTCATAATCATAGAAAAAAATGACTCTAGTTTCAACTATTTCTTTTTAATTCCAACGAGTACAGGAGGGACCATTCTTCTGCTGTCACATATACTAAATTTCATTAATGATACGCGTCTTCCACGATGCATAGGATTCGTTTGTGTAATAAAAAAATAAGGTGCTGTTTGATTAGCGAAAATTATTTTCTGATTTGATTTCAGTGAAACTGAAAACTTGATTTCGAAAACTTGGTTTTGATTTTTAGTTTTCAGTTTTCTGAAAACGCGTTTGGTTAATAAAAATAACATAAGTTTTAGTCAGTTGAAATCAGTAAATATTTATTTGATTATAAAAAATAATATTAATTTTTCTTGAACATTTTTAGTAGTAATTAAATGTTTAGTTAGTTTACAAAATTAAATATTTGTTAATATGGTTACAAAATATTTAAATGATTTAATTAATTAAGTTATTGGTAATTTAAGATTTTTTGTTCAATTAGATATAAAAATTAATTAATAGTTATTATAAAATTTCAAAAAAAAAATAAGTCCAATGATCTAAAATTAGGTTTGATTAAATTATAAATAGACCAACTTTAAGAAAATTGAGTTATTTAAAATTTGGATTTGAGTCAATTAGATATAAATTGATTTAATTATTTTATAAATTTAAGATAAAAGTTTGAGTTAAAAATGATGATTTTTATTTTTATTTTTAAAAATTCGATATAGTTTGATTTATTTTTAAATTAATTAATTTTATAAAAAAATAGTTATAATTACAAAGTTGTCACAGCATTTTGATAACGAAATCGACAGTCTCGAAATCACAGAAAATAATATTCTGTTGTTTTCATTTTTATTAAAAAAATTGGTTTCGTTTTCATTCTGGTTTCGATTCAGTTTCATAAAAATACTAAACCAAACACGTTTTCGTAAACAGTTTTGGTTTCAGTGAAACTGAAACCATGAAAACAGACTTGGTTTCGCTAACCAAACAGGTCCTAAGGAACCGACCGAATTTCAAAACTTGAGGTAGCCGACGGATTTATAATCCACTGACCAATTATAACTAACATCATCCACATATTTTTCAGAAGAATTTTATTTTATTAATATATAAATAAAATATTTAGAGAAGATACAAATATAAATTATATATTTTTATTCATATATATGACTGGCAATAATTACTTTCATTTGTATTATAGATTTTTAGACCAATCAGAGAAGGATTTGGTGAAGTAGGTAGGTAATCATAAATTGCAATTTTTTTTTTACCAAATAATTAATTGCAAATGGTTCGCCTATAAATCTATAATTAAGAAGAACAGCCGCAAGCTCCACATTAGAGGATAGACATGACATCCAAGTAAACTCCAAGTGCTGCCTTACTGACCACCCAACTCGATCTCCCTCAACAGCTCTCTCTTCCAGTTTCATCATGTATCCAACCAAGCCTGATCAGGCCTACTACCCTCCGACGGCGCCGTCGGACACCGATCCCTACTATCCCACGGGGGCCCCGTCGACCGGCGTCCCGGTGATCGTGCCTCCGGGCACATTCCAGGTCCAATCCCAGCCGATCGGCCCTTGGTCGACCAGCATATGCGACTGCTGCGACGATCCCAGCAACTGTAATCGATCATTACTGATCCCCCTCAATTGACCATCGATCGATCATTACGATCCCAGCTTGACATTTCTCCATATCACTGCAGGCTGCATCACCTGCTGCTGCCCTTGCGTCACCTTCGGCCAAATCGCAGAGATCGTCGACAGAGGATCTACCTGTAAGTATATATTGAATCCTTCGTTGCTGAGTATACCTTTGCCAGGTTTCGATCGATAACCAAGCTAATGAATTGGTTCATGGGAAGCGTGCGGGGCGAGCGGAGCGCTGTACGCGCTGGTGATGTCGGTGACGGGGTGCGTGTGCCTCTACTCGTGCTTCTACCGATCCAAGATGAGGGCGCAGTACGGGCTGAGAGAGGCGCCCTGCAACGACTGCCTCGTCCACTGCTGCTGCGAGTGCTGCTCCCTGTGCCAGATGTACCGAGAGCTCAAGCGACGTGGCTTCGACATGACCCTTGGTTCGCTCTCGCTCTCTCTCTCTCTCTCTCTCTCTCAATATATAAATTCTATGTTTGCCATGATTCGAGAGTACTAGCAGCTAGCCTTTGTTGAACTCTATATGGTTGATTATTAAAGTTTTATTTGAGGTATCTATGGACTAAATTAGTTAATTATTTGTATACTAGCTGTTAATTTCTCCCTAAAAGAGAACAAACAAATTAATTAAGTGAATATTATTATTTGGGGTTATGTGATTTATCCCGACACTAGTGGTGCCCTATACGCAGGATGGCATCAAAACATGGAAAGGCAGGCGAGGGATGGTGGTGGAATGACACAGCCACCGATGGTGCAAGGCGGCATGACGCGTTAAGAGGAAGAGTAATATTTGGATAAAAACTTCTACGAGAATGAACTTAGATTTTTTTAATATTAAACATAAAATTATTAATATTGAACCGGTAATGAAAATACTAAGTTCATTCATATGCAACATAAGTAGTTTATTCTTATTTTAAATTTAATATAAATTATATTATGTTCAATATTAATAAATCTAAGTTTATTTATAGAAGGAGCTCTATAGAAATTTCTATAGAATCGGACTCTATAGAAGTTTTATTCGTAATATCTGTGTGATTCTTTCTTTTCTCTATCTCAGTTAATATATTTGCTACATGTATCGCTATTAATTTGTAATATTATCTGTTATCACGAGGGGAGATATATATTGGTGCCTAGTTAATTAAATATTCATCATGTTTGTGTTAATTATACATTGAGTTTGAAGAATTAATAAAAAATAATATGTTGTTTGAATAAATATATATGTTGAGATAGTTTAGTTCTCATCGAATAATTTGGATTTTTAACTAAAGTGTTCATTGTTGTAAATTGATAATTAAATGTTCATTGCACAATTATTCCGAGGGTACATGAAACAAAAGATATGTTTGGTACCATTAAAAATATGGTACTGAACGGGACAACTCGATTTCGTCCCGTGTTTACTAAGGTGTATAATTTTCTCTTTTTTTCATCCCTTTGTATCCTTTCACTACTAGAAATTAGTTCTTCAGCAACGATGTTCTTACGGCCGCTCAAGTCGTTACAGATATGTTATATCACTACTAGAAACTTGGACTTCAGCAACGGCCGCTCAAGCCGTTGCTATTTGCAACGGCATTCTTACGGCCGCCCGAGCCGTTGCAGATATCTGTATCTGCAACGGCGTTCTAACGAAAAACCGAGCCGTTGCTGATTATTTTAATTATCAGCAACGGCTTTCGGACGGAAAGGCTAGCCGTTGCTGATTTTTTAATTTTCAGCAACGGCTTTCTAACGGATAAGTGAGCCGTTGCTGATGATAACTTATCAGCAACGGCTTTCTAACGGGAGAGTGAGCCGTTGCTGATAAGTTTATATAGGGCACGCTCTCGCGCCCGACCCTTCTTCCTCCCGCTGCTGCCGCCGCCGCCTCCTGCCGAGAACTTCGCCGCTGCTGCCGTTGCTGCCGACGCCGACGCCTCTCGCCGACGCCTCTCGCCGACGCGCCGCTGCCGCTGCTGCCGGTATGTTGATCGGCCGGCCTATACGGTTTCGGCCGGAGATGTTAAAATCCGACCGAAACCCTATTTCTAGGGTTTTGGCCGGCGGCGGTCGGCCTATGGCCGCCGCCGGACCTTCTACAGTGGCCGGACAGTGTGTCCGGCCACTGTACGCCGGCGCCGGAGGGTGGACTCCGGCGCCGGAATATATATATATATATATTGTTTTTGAAATTGTTAATTAATTATTTTATAAATGTTAATTAATTGTTTAGATTAATTATTTAATTTGTTAGATTAATTATTAGGGTTTAGATTAATTTCGGACACGCGCCGGAATCGTCCAATTCGGACTCGCGCCGGAATCGTCCAATTCGGACTCGCGCCGGAATCGTCCAATTCGGACTCGCGCCGGAATCGTCCACTTCGGACGCGCGCCGGAATCGTCCAATTCGGACGCGCGCCGGAATCGTCCACTTCGGACGCGCGCCGGAATCGTCCAATTCGGACTCGCGCCGGAATCGTCCACTTCGGACGCGCGCCGAAATCGTCCAATATGGACTCGAACTGTCTCAAAACATTTAGAAAATAATCATCCATCCGACGAGTTGATATGTTTCACGTACGCATCGATCAGTCGGATATGATTTAGCAAAACCTTAGATCCGTTCGGGGATTGTATGTTCGTGTAAAAGAAGTAGATGATCTTTTATACGACGTACAATTCTTGAATTGTCCCTGATTGGATAATTTGGGAATATAGTTATTTGTACTGCACTTACGTTTTTATTTTAACTGTTAACTAATTATTCTAAATTTCGGCAACATCTCTCTTGTTCTCCGATACGCGCCCAGATGATATGCGTATTCGGAGAACTGTAGGGAGATGCTGTCGAAATTTAGAATAATTAGTTAACAGTTAAAATAAAAACGTAAGTGCAGTACGAATAACATAAATCCCGAATGGAATAGGACCATCTCACCTAAAGACATTAACCAAAGAAATTGTCATTGATTGACAGAATCATGTCGGCTGATCGAAGTTGGATGTACCGACGTTTTGATCATGGAGCTTTAACGAATGAGTTTCGATTAGGCGTAACGTACTTCCTAAATTTCGCCTATTCGAATCGGAATTTCGTTAGCATGGGTGATCAAATCCGATGTCCGTGCCGCATTTGTTCGAATGGCCGATTTTTGGATCGGGAGACTGTCACTCTGCATCTATATACCAAAGGATTTACACCAAGATATTTTCTATGGACTTGTCACGGGGAGTCACGCGAAGTCGGGACGTCGAGCAATCCTGTCGTTCAGACATATGGTGAATCTTCCTCTGCTGGTGCTTCTTCATCCGGTCAATGTAATCCTTATAGAACTATGATACTTGATAGTCTTGGGGGTCAATTCCACCTGAATGATAATGTTGATCGGCCAGTTCTTCAGACATCAGTCCCACCAGATACTACAGCGGTTGATATCACAGAAGTAGGGGCTGCGGTAGAGATTGAATTACCGAATAAAGAAGCTGCAGAATTTTACGAGATGTTGAAAGCTGCCGATGAACCTTTGTATGAGAATTGTCCTAAATACACTAGGTTTTCAGCAATGACACAGCTCTTAAACATCAAGGCCGATTGTAATATCAGCGGAGTTGCGTATGATCGGATTGCTGGATTGATTAATGGAATGCTGCCTACTGATAACAAGTAGAGGAAAAATTGATCCGATAGTAGGAGAAAATGATCCTCCTGGTTTCTATCAAGAAGAAGATATTCCTGCTGTGGATCGTATTATTCCAATACTCGAGGATGCAGACACAACGTCAATTCAATTAGAAGTTGAATATGCTGATGATGACGATCATGAAATTGAGGAAGCTGAAGATGAAGAAGATGAAGAAGAGGAAGAAGAGGAAGAAGAGGAAGAAGAAGAAGAATTCGAAGACTATTATTCAGATGATGAAGAATAATTGTAAAGTATATATTTTATTAAATATATCTCTACTATTTATACAATAATCTGATTATATGTCTGTTCGACAGATATGTCTGGTCGTGGTTATCGACGCAGGAGAGTTTCGGAGTCTCCGATCGGTGAGACTCCAGCACTTACTCATGCTGCTGATCCTCCTGTTGCTGATCCTCATTCCGATGATACTGCCGAGGCTAGTACATCCAGACGTAGGCGGCCACGCGGGCCGAACAGGTGGCAGCCTCCACCAGCCACAGAGTCACGTAGATTGATTAGCGTGATTGGGGAGCGGTACGTAATATATCATGAATTATGAATCATTACAAATTCATTATATCATAATATAATATTAAAATTTATTTTTGTTGTGCAGGTTCCAGCAAGAAGAAGTGCCGAGGAGCATTTCTTCTACTATTCGACGATACATGCACGGGGCATGGCCTACGTGGTCTCACGTGCCTAGCGAGCACGTCGACATGTTATGGCGCGAGTTTGAGGCACGTATTATTATTTTTTTTACATGCATGATGATATATTAATATTGGTACTGATATTATTATTTTGCAGGCTCGCTATACATGGGCCGAGGACCAGAGGCCCTTCATTTACGCTGCCTGGGAGGCTATTTCTCGGGCAAGGTACAACGGGCAGCTGGGGCAAGCTCGGTCCCAGGCGATGGCCCGAGCTGGGACCACTAACATCGCGGAGACTCGGGGATACGGCCCCGGTTGGATTACTCCGGATATATGGGACCAGCTCGTGGGGATATGGTCGACGGATCGATGGCAGGAGGTTTCTCGGAATGCGGCTAGAAATCGCATGTCGGGAGGAGCAGCGCGTCACACCGGCGGCTCTGTTGCATTTGCAGTGCACGCAAACCGTATGGTAAGTATATCTTTTAATTATATATTTTATTTGTTATTATGTGTACTAATTAATGTATTTGTTTTGTAAATGTAGACGACGGTGTCGGATGACGGGACTGTCCAGCGACCCTCCCCGATGGCAGTGTTTGAGCGGACTCACCGTCGAGCACATGGGACTGGGGAGTACATCCACAACCGCGCTGCATACATTATGGTAATTATATATTTGTTTAAATTATTCATTATATATTTATAATTTAAGTTTTATGATAAATATTAAACAAAAAATCAAACTCGAGTAGGAGACCTACAGCCAGACGGTGGTGCAGCGCGGGGGTACCCCCGAGGACTTTGACGCAGCATCGTGGGTCGAGGCCGCAGGTGGCTGGGACCATGGCCGCGTATATGGCTTCGCAGATAGTGGTCATGCGCGAGCCGTACTAGGGCCACTTGGGGCACCGACCCCTCCGGTCGCTGGTGAGCGGCCGTCCACCTCTAGATCCAGTTATGATCATAGTAACAGAATAAGGACTCTAGAGGAGACGGTCGCGCGTCAGACTGAGATGATGGAGCGCCAGAGTCAGATGATGACAGATATACAATCTATGCTACGCAACATGTCAGGTCATCCCGAAGCAGGCATCTCTTCGGCATCATCTAATCCGTCGTCCTCGAGTCAGTCCACGCCGGTGTACACTCAAGCACTCCAGACCCCGCCATATGATCCAGGCCATCCTCCATCGTCATCGTGAGATTTTGTTTATATTGACTTTGTTACTCAGATATTGAACTTGTTTAATTTATATTGACTATGTTACTCAGATGTTGATACTTCAATTTTACATTTGAATTGTGTTTATACTATCGTGGATAATTATGAATATAAATATAATTGTTTTGATGTATATCTTGGTGTGTTTGTGATGTGTGAATGAATGTGTATGAGATGTTTGTGATGTGTGTATGAGGGTATGGGTGTGTGAGTTATGTATCAGATAAATGTATCAATGTATCAACGGAAATTAGAAATTTGAAATATTTCTGTTTGCAGGTATGGGTCATCAGCAACGGCTTTCCCACGGCCGTCCGTGGGAAAGCCGTTGCTAAAAGTGTATCGACAACCGTTGCTGATGACCTACAGCAACGGCTTAGCGACGGGTTTTTACTAACGGCTTTGCTACGGACTCGAGGCCGTTGCTATTAATGTTATCAGCAACGGCTCCGGTTTCGTGGTAAAACCGTTGCTGAAAATATTTTTAGCGACGGCCCAGCGACCGTTGCTGATAATATTTAGAGCGACGGCCCGAGCGACCGTTGCTGATCCGTTGCTAAGTCATCAGCAACGCGACTTTCTGTCACGGCTTTATTGCAACGGCTCAGCCGTTGCTGATTCCCTTCAGCAACGGCTCAGCAACGGCATCAGCCGTTGCTGATGACCATTTTTCTAGTAGTGTATCTGCAACGATTTTCTAACGAACACGTGAGCCGTTGCAGATATTAATTACCTCAGCAACGATATTCTAACGGACAAGTGAGTCATTGTTGATAAATTAATCATCAGCAACGACTTTCTAACGGCTAAGTGAGTCGTTGCTGATAAGTTTATATATGGCACGCGATCGCGCCCGCCCACTTCTTCCTCTACCTCTGCCCGCCGCCACTGCTCTCTTCCGTTGCCGCTGCCGCCACCGCCTCCCGTTCGATTCGAGGTATTTCTCACCGCCTCTAACCCCCAATTTGTTAGAGCCGGTCGAAACCCTTAAAATAGAGTTTCGGCCGATGGTGAGTATATTTGCTTAAATTATTCATTATTTATTTATAATTTAAGTTTTATGAAAAATATTAAACAAAAAGTTAAACTCGAGTAGGAGACCTACAGTCAGACAGTGATACAGCGCGGAGGCACCCCCGAGGACTTTGACACAGGAGCGTGGGTCGAGGCTGCAGGTGGCTGGGACCACGGCCGCGTGTATGGTTTTGCAGATAGTGTTCATGCGCGAACCGTGCTAGGCTCGCTTTGGGCACCGACCCCTTCGCATGCTGGTGAGCGGCCGTCCACTTCCAGGTCCAGTTCTGATCATAGTACCAGGATAAGGACATTAGAGGAGACGGTCGCGCATCAGGGTCAGATGATGACAGAGATGCATGCTATCCTACGCAACATCTCAGCTCAAACCGGAGTAGGCATCCCCTCGACATCATCTGATCCATCGTCCTCGAGTCAGTCCACGTCGGTGTACACCCAAACACTCTAGACCCCGCCATATGATCCAGACCATCCTCCATCGTCATCGTGAGATTATATATATATATATATATTAACTTTGTTACTTAGATACTATACTTGATTAATTTATTTTGTTTAGATATTGATACTTCAAATTTGCATTTGAATAGTTTTTATACGATTGTGGATAATTATAAATATAAGTATAATTATTTTGATGTATAACTAAGTGTATTTGTGATGTGTGAATAAATGTATGTATGGGTGTATGGGTGTGTGAGTTATGTATCAGATAATGTATCAATGTATTAAATGGAAATTTAGAATTTTAGAATTTTTTCGATTGCAGGTTGTAGTCATTAGCAACGGCTTTCCCACGATCGTCCGTGGGAAAGCCGTTACTAAAAGTGTATCGTAAGTCGTTGCTGATGTCATACAGTTACGATTTAACAACGGTCTTTCACTAACGGATTTGCTACGGACACGTGGGTCGTTGCTAATAATTATTATCAGCAACGGAACCGGGTTCGTGCCAAATCTGTTGCTGATAATATTATTAGCAACGACGTGAGCGATCGTTGTTGATCTGTTACTAAATTATCAGCAACGCGTCTTTCTGCCATAGTTTCGTTGCAACGATTGGGGCCGTTGCTGATGATTTTTAACACCGGATCAGCAATGGCTGATGTCCATTATTTCAGTAGTGTTCGTACCTTTTGAATTCAATACAAGGGTTCTTTATTCTAAAAAAATACAATATATAATAATTTAAATTAAAAAATAACATAGCAATAAGTCAATATAATATTACAAAATATATATATAAACTTATTTGGTAAATTAAGATAATTTGATAGACCTATGATAATTGAAGTCTTGCACGCCGCATTGATTTTTTTTGTTGCTTGTCCCTGTACAATTAGTTTAATTAGTTAATTGCAGTTAATTGCAATTAATTGCATGCCCCAGCCAGCCAATGATAGCTTAGTTGTAACAAACTACTTAATATATAATTAGTTTAGGCTCTTCCCCATGTACTTCCAGTGAATCTTTTTAAACTTCGTAAACGTTGACTAATTCAGCCATTAGTTCACTAGTTTCACAATTCCATAGGCTCGAATTATCACTTTGATTTTAAAAGCATTGCCCGAAATGGATGAATATATCAGTGATATATATGAACTATATATTTTGATGAGAAAGCATACTTGTCGTGAAGAAATGAGTTAATTTAATTATTGACAGAGAAGTATTTTTCAATATAAGAATATTTGATGACAAATTTTAAATAAAATACGAAAAAATATTAATATCATTTTTTCTGACTTTCTCCGTTGATTTATTGATAATTTTTTTTCTCTATACGCTTATCCCATGATATTAATGTGAACTGATAATACTAAATAAATCTAAATTTGTACAAAATTATGCCAAGTATACAAAATACTAATTAGTCAATGGAATAAGATTAACGAATGTATTATGGAAAAAATGCTTATTAGATAAAAAATGTCATTGAGATGGCAATATAAATTTCTTATTGTATATGGCTCCTATTTTTTTTTTTCCTTTAAAAGTGCTTGTCAATCCGATATGAAATGATACTATGGTGCAAGGAGTATATATATAGCATATTTTTCATTGTTGTTAATTTAACCCAAGTTATGAGCAAACATATAATAACCTTGCGAATTAACGGGGAAATTAACTCATTTAGCTAAAAAAAAGTTACAAAGATTGATCAAAGTTTCCAAAAGGTGCACACTTTATATAACTCCCTTGAGTTTTAACTCAACACAAGTATTAAACTAATTAGTTGGATTTAGTCTTCTAAAAATCATATATATATATATATATATATATATATATCACTTTTTATCCAATTTGATTAATAAGGTTTAATTTGGTCCAGTTGGATTAGTTTTTGTTATATATTTTCTTCCAGCTATATACCACAAATGATAAAAATTGACGGATCATATATTGAACTTTTAAAAAAAATCTATCTAACATTTTATTATAAATGTCAATTGTCAAGTATATACCTTTGACTGCAATTTTCTAATCAATCTTTAAATTTTATGATTTACTATCGATTTTTTTGTTCGATGCTATATAATTTATAATATGTAAAAAAATTTACCAACTTTAAATTTAATTGTTAAACTCTACTTGAGGAAATTAATTTGTCAACTAGCTAGCATTTTGGATATGCCTAATTAATCTTTATGAAAGATCGTGACCCATCAAAATGTAATTTTTTACTCCTTATTGATCCAATTTATTTGATAAACTTTAATTTACTTGCCAAATCCTTTTAAAAGAGCGTGGATGTCCTCTAGATCTCTCGTAGACTCATATGAACAAAAAGCCATTATGTTTTGAATTTGACAAATGGTGCTTCTTTCGGTGATCTTTATTTTACTTGGTCAAACAAGTTGCTAGGAGATTTCATGTAATTGTTTGAAGGGTTTGACTTTTTTTAAAAAAACAAAATAGATATTTATTCAATTCACAAAAGTTCCAATACAAACATCAATAAAAAATTTATGCAAAAAAAAAAGATGAGAGTATTCCAAACATATACACAAACCAATGAATTAATGCCGCAAGCAAGTAATATCGCAGAAGAAGCTTTCTAGTTTCTCCAGCCATGCATTTTTTTTTTTCCGAAAGAGAAAAACATGCACAAAAATCAATTGATTAATGTTTAAAATTACTAAAATTGATTGAATATGGAATATTTGACCGTTAATTGAACTGTATTGATTAATTAATTTGGATAAATGTGATTGTGATTATCCATTAATAAACAGATAGCTAAATACTATTATTAAAAAAAATTTACAATAGTTAAAACTATAAAAAATTCTTGATCAAACAGAAGCAGAGTGCTAATTAAATGAAAACATCTGGAGTAAAAAATGAACCAAACAATAAAGTATATCTTAATCATATTTTTTATATTAAATTATATATTATTAATATAAGTAAGTAGAACCAATCGCCAAAATTACTATCCATAGCCAAATTTTGTGATTGGATTAGTCAATTAACTTGTTTTAATTGGCGTTCCTAATAAGGCATGATAATAGTAACTCCACTCTATAAAATTGAATGGCATGAGAAATGAGAAAATCCAGCGTAGATACACTATCCCAGTAAGGTACATGCCTATACTACATTCTAAGCATCAAGAGACTTGTTAGAGAAATCCAAACCCAATTTTTGACCCCGAAAGGCCCAAACATTTACAACAAACTCACGATAAAAAACAAGTCCTGAATAGTTTTTGAAAATACATTACAAAAAATAGACTTTGAAGATTTGAAAAATATGAAGACTTTGAAGACAAAATCTTGTAAGAAGTTGACCATGAATTTTTATAGTGAAAGACTTCCACTTTAGGAGAAACACATAAATTACACAGTGAAGACCAAAAAATTAAAGTATCAACAGACCATAGCAGAGTCTTGATTTTAAGAAAGAGATGAGCAAAGGATGTTGTAACATCTACAAATGTCCCACTCATCTATATATAAAAATCCGCGTTGGGGTTCAAAATAAAGTCAATGAACTTAACAGACTCCTATAAAGAAGGACAAGAAAATTAGTTGCCTATATGTCCAGATGATTGTTCTTGAATTAAATTGGTAATACAATTAATTCTATACACAACACTTACATTAATAAAAATAGGTTTTAGCTTCAAAGCTAAGAGCAAGGGCGTACCAAGTAACCAATTGTCAAACAAAATAGACTTTTGAGCACCCTTAGCAATAAGTATTTGGGAACCAAAATGTAAGTGATCAAAAGCAGTCAAAAATAGTCTCCATGGCTCTTCCTAAGTTGGTCTCAGCTTCCCAATATATCTTCATCAAAGGTAAAAACATTCATAATAATATTCTGCAGGATCAGGAAATTTTTCATTTCATGTTTGATTCTAAGATCAAAAATCCAATAATTATGATCAAAT
The DNA here is from genome assembly GCA_034359265.1 of Canna indica. NCBI lineage: Eukaryota > Viridiplantae > Streptophyta > Magnoliopsida > Zingiberales > Cannaceae > Canna > Canna indica. The sequence continues at coordinate 4,754,206 of CP136891.1, forward strand.
TAAACATTGAAAAAACTTATGACAAGCTTTCATGAAAGGCATTTCTATCTATGCTAATTGCCTTTAAATTTTCTCAGAAGTTTATTGAATGAGTCTCTTCTTATTTATCAACCGTCAGTTTCACCTGTTTAATAAATAATAAGTTGTCCTCTTTCTTCAAATCTTACGGAGGTATTAGACAAGGGAACGCTCTTTCCCCTTACCTCTATGTGCTCACTACCCAAGCTTTGACCTGCTTGCTGGACAAAGCAGTTGAATCTAGTCGGCTTAAGCCTTTTGCTAAAGGCAATGTGAAAATTAGTCATTTAATATTTGCCGACGATATACTTTTATCTTTTAGAGCTTCTAAGAAAGGTTTACACACAATCAAACAAATATTTCAAAACTATGAAAAATTCTCAGGCCAATCCATTAATTTTAGTAAGTCTGAAATTTTCTTCCCTAGGAATTCTTCTCGGGGGCAAATTTCCTCTATATGTTCTTTTCTTAATATGAGAGCTGAAAACTTTCCATTCAAGTACTTGGGTACTATAGTGGCCCCCCGTAGGCCTCCAGTTGATTCCCAAAAATTCTTAATTGATCATATTCAGGCTAAGCTTGCTGGCTGGAAATCTAATTACTTATCCCAAGTAGGTCAGATTATTTTAATTAATTCACTGCTAAACTCCATTCCTCTTCATGCCTTAAGTGTTTCTTGGACTTCAAACACAATCATTGATAAAATTTAGTCATTAATTCGATCATTTTTGTGGGCCGGTTCTTCTGATCACCATGCGATGCATCTCCTATCATGGGAAACTGTCACTCTCCCAAAATATTTAGGTGGCCTTGGTATTCATGATCTATCCAATAAAAGTCTTGCGTTGCAAGCTAAAAGGGTCATGGGGTACCTTAATAAAGATCCTTCTCCATGGGTGGATCTGGTGAGTGCAAAGTACCCGGACCTTAGGGAATGGTGGAATAATATTTATCCTTCTTCATGGAGTTGGAAACTTTTCCGATCAGCTTTTGATAAATTCTTCCTGGTTGCTTTCGATTGATTAATTCCGGTTATAATTCCTTTATTATGCTGGATAATTGGTTACTCGACCTTCCTTTAAGCTTAAAGCCCACGTTCTTTGATTGCAATATTTTGAACTCTGCTATGTCTGTGAACTTGTTAATTAATGATCAAATGTGGGATTTGAATATTTGTGCAAATGTGTTTGGCTCAGTGCTGGTGGAGTCCATCTCTAAGCTGCGGTTGCCTATGATCCCCAGTGAGGATAAGTACATTTGGAAAGAGTTAGTAGGGGGTAGAGTTACCGCCAAGTGTGCGATGAAGTTTCTAAGAAGTCATGAACCTCATAACGACCCTTGGTTAATTTGGTGGAAAATTATTTGGAAGCTTGAGTTGGCGCCTAAGGTTAAAATATTTTGTTGGAAATTCCTCCACCTCCGCCTCCTGACATTTGAGCGCCTTGAGAAATTGTATATCACCTCCACAAATACTTGCCCATTATGCTCTAATGCTCTTGAAACAACCATTCATCTCTTCTTTGGCGGTAATTTTAGCAATTCTATTTGGCACCTATTATCAATTAAATTTGGATATGGGTTCACTGATCGCTCGGCCTAGGGGCTGGGTGATTGGCTCCATCTCTCCTTTCCAACCGTTCAGGGTAGACCGCCAGTTCAAGCGTTCATTGCTAACTCTTGCTGGTTCATCTGACACGCTAGAAACTTGTTAGTCCACGAGGCTAGGCAGCCTATCCCCTCTACTCTAGTGTCTAAAATTGTTGCCTTTACATGTGCCTACGCACATTCATCATCTGAGGGAAATATCATATCTTCCAATATTCTTAGAGCTTGGACTCCACCGGCACCTCGTACTCTAAAAATGAACTATGATGCTTCGTCTGATGGTTATGCATGTGATACTGGTTTTATTCTTCGAGCATCAAATGGATCTTTTCAGGGCGGAGGATCCTTTTACTATAGTGCTGGTTCCAGTTTGGTCTTAAAGGCTTTTGCAGTTCGTGATGGGCTTCGGTTTGCTATAGAGCATGCGTTTCCTAGCTTTGTGGTTGAATCAGATTCGCAAATTCTAGTATCTGCTCTCAATAACAAGGCCTCCATTCCGTGGGAGATCGATTCCATCATTCAGGATATTTTATTGTTAAAATCAAAGTGTAATTGTTTGGAATTCATGTTTTGTTATCGATCGACGAATGAAGCTGCCCATTAGGCAGCAAATAGAGCCAGGGCATGTAAGAATCACCTTGTTTGGCCTTCTGTCCAGCCTCCTAAACTTGAGGGCATTTTGCTCTCCGATGTTGTAGGAATCTAATTCCTTAATAAAGTGCTATTTTATGTTTTGGTAAAAAAAAAGAAAATAGTCTCCATGGCTAGGAAGATTTAGCAGGTGCCGTAGAAGACATGCAATTTACATGAGGATATTTAGCTTTTACAATATTTGTCCACCGGCAAATAGAGTTATAAAAGAAAACTTGCAAAAAAATGCCTTTGTATCTTAAATCATAAATGCCAAGGCCTCTCCTATTTTTGCGAAGAGTAACAATCTCCCAACTAAGCATGTGGAAGCCATGTGAGTACTTGTTTATTATCTCATTTTTTTTTTTGAAACACTTCGACTCCAAGATATTTAAATGAAAATGAGTCATTTTTCATATCTAGACTTGAATGAATATTGCTTTGAGTACAAATGGAAGTATTCTTATGAAAGTGCAACTCAAACTTCGAGTGTTTAGTTTTTGACTAGTTAGATATTCATAAATAATAAAATTTTCTTTATTTTTTAAATAATTTTCTTATTAACTTTAAAGACTAGTAGAATGTTATCAAATGATCACTAACAAGCATAGTACCTTTAAAGATAAAAAAGGGCAATTTGCTTGTTTGAGATTGCATAATTTAATAAAGGAAAAAGTATAGTTTTTGTCCCTATAATTATGCCCGATTTGACTTTTGGTCTCTACATTCAATTTTTTTTGTGTTTGGTCCCTATAATTATACTCCGTCACAAAGTTAATCCTTGTCGTCATCAATCGCCCTAACGATGTTAATGTTTGTCTATCGTGGCACCTTTATAAAAATGTGGCTGCTGATGTGGCTTTCCAGAGACTAACTATTTTGACCTCTCAACCTCCCGGTCAGAAAATGGCCAAGCAACACCAGCGGGAGTGGTACTAGCAACTGGGGTGTAAAGAATGGCGACAGCCTCTTCGTCCTTTATGGGCTTAGATTCAGCCACCGATTTCCCATGAAATCTGGTGTTGGGGCGATTGATCTCTTTGGTGAGGCTCTTGAGCCGCTCAGCCCGCTCCTCCTCAGTCAGTGGTATCTCCCACCTGTTCATAAGATTGTACATGAGGAGATTCTTGGCCATGTATTTGTAACCGTCCAACGTGGCCACCGACTGCCTGAAGGTGCCGTATCCGTTAGTTATGCGGTTTCTCTTCTCATCTTCTAGGGTTTTCGGTGGCGGTTCCTTTTCGCCCTCTAACCGGTGGGTGTACTTCTCCTTCTTCTTGTGATTAACCTTCTCCATAATCTTGGAGAAGCTCTCGTTGTCTTTGCTGGTGTACCGTTGCAGGAAATCATCGAGCGAGACAGATGTGTCGATGTCGGCCAAGGGATTGATTAGCTTCTGAAGCGCCGGATGGGTCATTGGCAGCATGGTGGATCGAAGGGGTGGATCCAAAGGGAGTAGCTAAGGAGACGGGGGTACGGGTTAGAGATCGTCGCACAAAGGTGGTGACAACGTCGGAATCCTTGGCGGCGGCACGTTGCTTGAGAATTTTGAGTTGGGCGTCGCGAATGATGACAAGATCGCGAAGTCTGGGGATGTTGGGGAAGAAGTCGCGCTCGATGCCGGCGATGTAGGTGTCCTCGTCGAGGACGACATCGTAGCGCTTTCAAGATTCGCAAGCGGAGAGGGATGAGGAGGAGGGCGGCGCTCTATCAGCGGCAGGTGTTGAGGAGGGAGGAGTGGAGATCTGGGCATCTGGCGAGGGGAATGGCTTGACGAGAGAAGCATGGTTGGAGGTGTTGGGCAAGAGGAGGATCATGTAATGACTAAGTTAGACTCTGGAAAGCCACGTCAACAACCACATTTTTATAAACGTGCCATGACAAACAAACATTAACAACGTTAGGACGATTGGTGACAACAAGAATTAACTTTGTGACAGCGTAATTATAAGGACCAAACACAAAATTTTTGAATGTAGGGATCAAAAGTCAAATCGGGCCTAATTATAGGGACGAAAACTATACTTTTCCCTTTAATAAATTAGTTAAACTTTATCCAACTAAGATGTATAAAAAGGGGGCGAGGGTCACCTATCTAATGCCCTATAATTAAGATGACAAAAGATTTTGAGATGTCCATTAATGATGCAAGCAAAGGAAGCAATTGAAACATAAGTTTGATCCAATTGATGAACTTCACAAGTAAAATTTATCATAGATAAAGCATAAAAAACAATCTAAGAAAGACTGTCACGAGCCTTTTCAAAGTTAACCTTAACTAGGATATAAGGGGAATTGCCTTTAGATGACCACATTAAATGGACAAGCTCTTCTGCAACTATGATATTATCATGTATGCTTCTGTCATTGACAAAAAGATATTGTTTGTGGCATATTAAACCTATGAGGCAAGTTTTGAGCTTGTTAGCTAAATATTTTGCTAGGATCCTAAGGACATGTTGCATAAGGCCATTGGTCAAAAATCCATAACCTTGTGGATTGTTACATTTGGAGATGAAGATGAGGAATGTCCTATTCAAATGAGGGGGAGAAATGAGGGGAGAGTTGTAGTATCGTGAAAGCAATTTAAGCATGCTATAAAGTTTTTAGCAATTATATGCTAGTTATGTTTAAAGAATTCTAATGCAAAGTCATAGCTTGAACTTTTTTCATTGCCAATAGATTCTATAATGTGTCAAAAAAAAATTTGTGCAAAGAGTTAAATGATATATATGTATCATTTAACTTTTGGCGGCTAGCCTAGATATTTGAATAGGTCATGGTAAACTCATGAATGATAACTTTATGATAAAAAGCAATATTGAAGTATCTTTCACTAATCAATTTAGTCTTAGATTTGACTCACCACTTGTAGCAAATTTGTCCTACGTAAGCTAAGGCTATATTATAAAGGGACCTATAATAGTTATAAAAGTTATAATTTGTTATAATTTGCACAAATTAAAATGGACAAAAATTAATGATAAATTAAACTCTAATTTTTTGAAAGAATTAAGAAATTAAAATATTAATATTTGGAAATTGGCACCACGCATAGTGTCATTATTTGTTTTCATGTTGCTCGAATTGATCATCTTAATTAATTTCCCTACAACTTCTATATCATCATTATTTGTTTTCATAGTGCCATTATGGTTTCAATATTTATTTATATTTATGTAATTATATTCTCAACTAGCATTACCATTTTGAAGTCAAAGGTCTTCTGTATCCTACTATATATATCATTGTACCGACCTAATTACTCTACGCTCTCTACATTGTCTTGGCAACCAAGAATTTAAATTAAGCTGTTTTATCCTTGGCTAGCGCCCGATCAATGCATGTCCATCTCTATACATAGTTCTATCCTTATATTGCGCTTTCTCGCGCTCTCCCCTCTCTCCCCCCCCTCCCCCTCCCCCTCCCCCTCCCCCCCCCTCCTCTCTCTCTCTCTCTCTCTCTCTCACATACAAGAATGTATCCCTCCAAAGCCAATGAGCGGGCCCCGCCAATGACTAGTGTTCCCATGGCACCCACTGATTATGGCGATCAGAATCAATTCTCCAAAGTCAATGAGTGGACCCCGCCAATTCCCATGACATCCACAGGTTATGACGATCAGAATCAATTCTCCAATGTCAATGAGCGAACCCCGCCAATGCCCATGGCACCCACAAGTTATGACGACCATAATCAATTCTCTAAGATCGATGAGCGGACCCCGCCAATGCCCATGGCACCCACTGGTTATGGCGATCATAATCAATTCTCCAATGCCAATGAGTCGGCCCCACCGGTGCCCATGGTTCCCACTGGTTATGGCGGCCAGAACCAATTCTCCAATGTCAATGAGCTGGCCCCGCCAATGTTCATGGCATCCATTGGTTATGGTGACCAAAATCAATTCTGGTCGACGGGCCTTTGTGATTGCATGGATGACATTGGCAACTGTAAGTGATCATCTATATATCTTCCTTCCTCTTGATCGATTTTGCTACATGCCATTGAAGTTTAATATTATTGTTGTTATGAATTTATTTAGGTTGCATGACTTGTTGGTGCCCGTGTGTTACTTTTGGTCGGATCACAGAGATTGTAGATAGAGGCACAACATGTAATTATTATTATTTTGATATTGTTGTGTTGACATATGTACCTGATTAGCATGCATGGTTTGATGATATATGGATGTAGCATGCGGGGCAAGCGGGGCATTGTATGCGTTGATACTAGGATTCACCGGGTGGCAATGGATATACTCATGGTTTTACAGAACGAGGCTCAGGACGGAATACAATTTGCCGCAGTCACCATGTTGCGATTGTTGCGTCCACTTCTGGTGTGATTATTGTGCCTTATGCCAAGAGTATCGTGAGCTCAAGAATCGTGGTTTTGACATGACCATTGGTCTCTCTCTCATATCATGATTTGACATGATCATTGATCTCCCTCTCTCTTATCAAGCTGATCACATATTGATAAATGGAGGATTATTCTATTAATCATTAATGATGCATATATGCAGGATGGCATCTTAACATGGAAAGGCGAGCACGAGGTGGTAGTGGAATGACACAACCGCCGATAATGCAAGGTGGCATGATGCGTTAAGGAGAAGAGCAATGTCGATATGATTCTTCTTATGTCAATATTTGAATGTTGATCAATGTATTTTCTGTGTGTGACGTACTACTGTTTGAATAAGCATGTTATAATTTTGTACTTCTATTATTTTTGTGTAATAACGTTGAATTTTTTTTCTTGGTAAACTGAAAATATGTAAAAGAGAAATGTAAATTCTTCTTGTATGATAATAATTAACTCATTTATTATCTAGATATACAAGTGTTTACTATTAGAAGTTCTTTATGAAATTATAAAGGGGGCATTTGGTTGCCCGCAAGTGCAAATTCTGCAAAAATCATTTGGCATGCAAAAGTAAATGCTCGCGAATAGAATTTGCACCATATTATTTGGTTGCCCGTAAGTAGAATTGCAACTTCTATTTGCAAGCATTTAGTTGACCGCAAATGAAAGTTGCAATTACACTTGTAACTTGCATCTTCATATCTAGGTTTGGCAATTTTGACCCGGCCCGATAGACCGACACGATAAAATCATGCTCGGGCTGCCCATTATCGTGCTAGGCCAGAGGATGCAGGTCCAATTCGGCTTGATAGTGCGATAACTAAAGTCAAGAAAGGGGTGATCCGTTTAGTTTTTCGTAATCGTACTAACGCGCGAGTTGGGCCATGACAATTCGTTTATTTTTCATGTTGTGCCGAACCCGATTTTTCAGGCCCAATTTTTTATCTGATCGAAGCGGGACATCATCATGCGAGCCGCCCCCAAGGATTGACGGCCCCCGAAATATCCGACTCGGCAAAGGAACCTAGATTTGTCGTTTCAAGTGGCAGTGGTCGCTTACATATATTGATGTTTGAGATGTGCGATCTAGAATCCCTCTTGAGCACAAATCGATCTGAGAATCACCTAAGGAACAAGCAACGGTCGATAGCGTCGAAAAAATCTATGATCTAGCCAAAAAAATGCCAAAAAAAATTACCCAAATCGACCCAACAATAATATGCAATAGGAGTTCAACAAAATTTAGAAGCAATAACAAACAAATATAGACAAAATTACCACTGTGGTCAGCACACGAAAATCTACAATTTTGATATTTATTACGTCTCCATCCGACGTCTCCAAGTCATCCAAATTAATTATTTTCTAATATTTAAATTATTGCATTTGCAGCTTGCAATCTTGTATTGTAGGCTTTTTGTGCAACAATTTATTTTTGTAGTTTGCAAATGACATTAGAAACACAAAGTGTAAATGTTAAATGCTGCAAAATAATTGCATCAAACCAAATAAATTTATTGATTTATTTGCTACAACTAAAGTTGCAACATTTGCACTTGTGGGCAACCAAACGCCTCCAAAGTGAAGTAGACATGATCATCAAATGTTAGTATGGCAACTACGTGCTCATTGTGGATGTGCGTATGCCATACCGAGTATGAGTACATGTACGTCAACAACATCCACTCCTATTTACTCGGAGAAAACTATTATAAAGTCAGACTTTATAAGAATTGAAATCCTTCGTATAAACGAACCTAATATTATTAAGATTGAACACCTATAGTAGAATGTTAGGTCCATATATTATTATACAATGGAGGTTCACTTTTACTTTAATAGTTATAAGAGATAATTTGGTATTGTTTTACTTTGGTATTCTTTTTAGTATTACAATGAATTTAAATATTGAAACAAATCAAAATAGTATATTGCATTTAATTTTTTTTCTTATATTATTAAAATATGAACATGGTAAGTATTTATAATTCTAAAATATAAGTATCATTTCAATGCTTCATAGTATCTAAAATATATCATTTTATCTATTGAGACATTTTAAAAAATCATTAAAAGTTTTTTTTATATTTGTGAAAGCCATAAATATATTTTAAAATTTGAAAAAAAAATCATAATTATTTTGGCTAACTCCCTAAATTACCCTTTAATTTCAATAATCCAATCAGTTCACCAAATAAATCCAATTTAGGTTTTTCAATATATACATATTTAAACATCTTCAAATGGTTTGAGTAATTTTTTTGATTTTATATGTTTAGTTGAATAAAAATCATGATTTTTTTAGGTTCAAACCGAGTATGGTTCAATCAAATAAGTTAAACCAAAAAAATTACTCAAACTAGTTGAAGAGTTTTAAAAGAAAAGAAAAAAATCTAAACCGGTTTTCTTTTTTTTAGCAAAAATAGTATATAGTGGGGTTTAAACCTCAAATCTCTAGGAAATATTTAAAATATTATCATCAACTCTACTAAACCAATTTTCTTAAATGAATTGGTTGGGCTATTAAAATAAAATGGTAATTTGGAAAGTTGGTAAAATAGTTATGATTTTTTCAAATTCAAAAATATATTATGATTTTCGTAAATATAAGAAATTTTTTCATATTTTTCCAAATTTCTCTTATCTATTATTACTACTAAATATTAAACAAAATTAAATTATATAAAGATATTATTACTAATATAAAATATACATTTAAGCGTAAAAGAACACTAGTTAGAGTCCATTAATTATTAGAAATATATTCTAAAATAGATATATTTTATTAATTTAATTAATCAAGTAGGATAATATATAAATTTTGAATAAGATATTTTTAATTATTACATGAATCTCATAATTTATAGGTAACTTATTTGACATCTATTAATATTGGGGATCGGACACGTAGCATTCACATAAGCATTGGTGCTCAATTATACTTCTTCTTTTCTTTATTTTCCCCTCATTTTTCCCTTTTTTTGAGAAATAGCCTGACCTGAAATAAAAGGATTAGGAAAGAGAGTAGACAATATGACAAAAGATAGAAAGGGCCCAACAGAAATGCCCAATTGGGCCCAACAGAGATGTGGACATCAAAGAGTGAGTGAAATCAGTAGTTGATGTGGACAAAATTTTGAAGATTCTTTGGTTTCGCTCTGACCAAATTCTTCGCAATAGGTGAATCCATTTGTGCTTAAGTGATAGTAGTATACGAATATATTATATATAGATCTTGAATTCAATTCCTAATTATAATATTTTATGTGTCTTTTTCACGTTTTTGTACATCTTATAATATGTTTTATGCGTATATTATCACGTCTATATTTTATAATAATTATAATTTTTTTATTTTTTATTTTTTTTAAAGATAAAAAAAATCCGTCACAACCAAAGCCCATCAGGATTATTCAGTTTACTTAATTAGTATTAAATATTTTACACAGTTATTGATTCCTTTTACACAAATTTTTAGAGATCGCGTATCTTTCTCTTTATAGTAAAAAGCCACACCCTTTTCTACTTTCCCCATACTTTGCCGCCAAGAAATCCATCTCAAGAATACCAATTTAGCATCAAATCTGGAATTCCCATTCGGAAAACGATACGAGCAGATTGTCAAACAAGGAAGTAATCCGCGAGTCCTTCAAACTTTTCTCTCCTCCTCCGGACCATCCCATGTGCTCGCAGGTGCTTTAAATTTCTCGAACCGATTGAACCATCGATCAAATTAAAAACGCACACAGAACTAATTAATGACGGAGTTTAGATCAGATTAAAGGACGACATGGACATGCAGTACTGATCTCCACTTTCTAGGGTTTATAAAGAAGAAGAAGACGCCCGCAGGCCGCAGTGAGCTCGCCTGCATCATTGGCCTTTTCAACAGCATGATGTGGCGATGATTGACACTTGGCTCACAGAAGATTTATACATTAATTAACTAAAGCAGGCACTAGTAAACCTCGATTAATTTGTTTAATACACATGCATGCGATGCGAGATTCCTGCTCTTAATTAATTTGTCTGCCGGTTATCACTATCGATCATGTCGACGTGCTACTGGTCGACGGCAGCTCGCCCACGTGGTCTCAGGCCAATGGCAGTGCTCCGGGCAATTGGAGATTAGTCCGCCATTAACTTTGTTTAACGAAGAGGCGATAACGAGGAGCACTAGAAAAAGAAGCAGGTGGGAAGTTGGGATATTAATTAAACTAGTCTGACTCTGATTAGTACACATATATTGGTGGTGGCCGGTTTATATTAGAAAGAATGGCCTCGGTTGGAGGAGGAGCGTTGCGGGAGTTCACGTGCATGTCGATTACTAGGGTTTTGACACGTAGCGGGCACTGATGTGTATGTATATGTTGATGATATCTAGCTGTGGAAATTTCAGTGAAGATTATATACTGCTTGCTTGGCTAATTGAAAAGTTTGGATTTTGCTGGTTGTGATAGGTTAATTGGTTAACGATAAGCTTAATTTGAGGACAGGTGTGGAGAATATATATATATATATATATATAGTTACTCTGGAGTTAAGTTTCCTTCCCAATGAATTATAATTGTTTTAGTAGTAATGAATGAAGGAGAAGTACTTGATAGGTACATTAATTGATTATGACTTCCGAGACTGACGTACGTCAGAGCTACAAAGGAATGCAGCGAGAAGACTAATATATAGAGAGAGTCATGGCAACGGTTTAGTTAAATTGTTAATGATAATAACAATATCAATTTTAGTTGATAATGACGATTTCAATATTACATATATGCCTTTAATTAATTAGGTGCACGCAGAGTATACTCTTTTTTTTCTTATATATTTTTGCCTAAAGCCAGGGTGATAGGATCATTCACGTCTTTTGGTCCGGTGCAACTTCGGCGAGGGAACTTGCAAAGACACTCTGACGTTCAGATAAGAATGAATTTCAAATGGTGAGTATGAAATTAGAATTGATAGTATATATACCTGATGTACATCATGTCATTTAGTGGGTATGGATTTAGAATCGTCGTTCATGATAAGGATCACTACTGGAATAATGGACATCAACAACGGCTAAAATCGTTGCTGAAAACCATCAGCAACGGCCCCAACCGTTGCAACAGAGCCGTGGCAGAAAGACGCGTTGCTGATAATTTAGCAACCGATCAACAACGGCCGCTCGCACCGTTGCTAATAATATTATCAACAATGGATTTGCCACAGACCCAGTTTCGTTGCTGATAACAATTATTAGCAACGGCCCGCGTGTCCGTAGCAAACCCGTTAGTGAAAGACCGTTGCTAAGTCGTTGCTGTATGACATCAGCAACGACTTACGATGCACTTTTAGTAACAGCTTTCCCACGGGCGACCGTGGAAAAACCGTTGCTGATGACTACAACCTACAACCGAAAAAATCTAAAATTCCAAATTTCCATTTAATACATTGATACATTATCTGATACATAACTCACACACTCATACACCGATACATACATTCATTCACACATCACAAATACACCCAGATATACATCAAAATAATTATACTTATATTTATAATTATCCACAATCGTATAAAAACTATTCAAATGCAAATTTGAAGTATCAATATCCAAACAAAATAAATTAATCAAGTAAAGTATCTAAGTAACAAAGTCAATATAAAAAAATCTCACGATGACGATGGAGGATGGTCTGGATCATATGACGGGGTCTGGAGTGCTTGAGTGTACACCGGCATGGACTGACTCGAGGACGATGGATCAGATGATGCTGAGGGGATGCCTTCTCCGGTATGAGTTGAGATGTTGCATATAACATAGCATGTATCTCCGCCATCATCTGACTCTGATGTGCGATCGTCTTCTCTAGTGTCCTTATCCTGGTACTATGATCAGAATTAGACCTGGAGGTGGACGACCGCTCACCAGCATGCGGAGGGGTCGATGCCCTAAGCGGGCCTAGCACAGCTCGCGCATGACCACTATCTGCAAAACCATACACGCGACCGTGGTCCCAGCCACCTGCAGCCTCGACCCACGCTCCTGCGTCAAAGTCCTCGAGGGTGCCTCCGCGCTGTATCATCGTCTGACTGTAGATCTCCTACTCGAGTTTAACTTTTTGTTTAATATTTTTCATAAAACTTAAATTATAAATAAATAATGAATAATTTAAACAAATATAGTTACCATAATGTATGCAGCGCGGTTGTCGACGTACTCCCCCGTCCCATGCACTCGACGGTGAGTCCGCTCAAACACTGCCATCGGGGAGGGTCGTTGGACAGTCCCGTCGTCCAACACCGTCGTCTACATTTACAAAATAAATACATTAATTAGTACACAAAGTAAAAAATAAAATATATAATTAAAATTAAGGTATACTTACCATACGGTTCGCGTGCACAACAAATGCAACCGAGCCACCAGTGTGACGCGCTCCTCCCCCCGACATGCGGTTTCTAGCCGCAATCCCATAAATCTCCTGCCATCGACCCGTCGACCATAATGACACGAGCTGGTCCCATATATCCAGAGTAATCCAATCGGGGCCGTATCCAATCGCTAACTTCATTCTAAATTTCGGCAGCATCTCCCTATAGTTCTCCGAATATGCATATCATCTGGGCGCATATCAGAGAACAAGAGAGATGCTGCCGAAATTTAGAATAAGTTAACGGTTAAAAGAAAAACGTAAGTGCAATAAAAATAATTATATTCCTAAATTGTCCGATCAGGGATAATTCAAGGATTGTACATCGTATAAAATATCATCTACTTCTATTACACGAACATACAACCCCCGAACGGATCTAAGGTTTTACTAAATCATATCTGACTCGTCGATGCGTACGTGAAACGTATCAACTCGTCGGATGGATGATTATTTTTTAAATATTTCAAATCAGTTCGAGTCCATAGTGGACAATTCCGACACGAGTTAAAATTTGACGATTCTGGCGTGAGTCCGAAATTGACGATTTCGCCGCAAGTCCGAAGTGGACGATTCCGGCACGAGTCCACTGAGAACTACTCCGGACTAATTAACATTTTAACTAATTAATTAATATTAATCTACAATATTTTAACTAATTTAAATAATTAACCTACAATTATTAATCTAAAACATAATATTAATCTAAAAATTACTCTAAACTCTAACAATTAATCTAAACCCTAAAAATTAATCTAACAAATTAAATAATTAATTAATTAATTAATTCAAATAATTACTTAAAAATTAAAAATATATATAAATAATATTATATAAGCATTTTCGGCGCCAGAGTCCGATGGACTCCGGCGCCGACGTACAGTGTCCGGACACTGTGTTCGAACACTGCATAAACCACCGATCGTCGGCCGAAACCCTATTTTTAAGGTTTCAGTCGACTCTAACAAATAGGGGTCAAAGGCGACGAGAAATATCTCGAATCGAACGGGAGGCAGAGGTCGAGGACGGGGCAGCGGCAGTGGCAGCTCGACGGCAGCAGCGGCAGGCAGAGGAAAAGGAAGAAAGGGGCGGGTGCGATCGTGTTCCCTATATAAACTTATCACCAACAGCTCACTTAGCTATTAGAAAGCCGTTGCTGATAAGTTAATCATCAGCAACGGTTCACTGGTCAGTTAGAATGTTGTTGCTGAAGTAATTAATATCTGCAACGGCTCACGTGTTCGTTAGAAAGTCGTTGCAGATACACACATATCTGCAATGGATTGAGCGGTCGTAAGAACGCCGTTGCAAATACCAACGGCTTGAGCGGCCGTTGCTGATAGCCGTTGCTGAAGAACCAATTTCTAGTAGTGGATGTTTTAGAGCGATGATGTCTTGATTCTAGCGGGGATATACCAGAATGGATCGAGGTTTATCAAAGAGACATGGGGTTCATTATTGTCGAATCTCTGATAATAAATGAAGAATATATGTGGGTGTCCTTGTATAGCCGGGTGGAGCCCTGGGGCTAAGTAGTGTTTGGCTTGACTTGAGTCTGATTCATGAGTGTGGGTGCTTCTGAGCTTAATCCAATCGGGCCCAAAGTGTTAGTCCGGTCCAATATATGATTTTATTTTTTTCATCACATAGTTTTGTTTGAAGTTCGTTAGTAGACTTTTTTTAATAAAGAAACTTGTATTTATCAAGAGAATTGAAAATACAAGTAAGAGAAAATGGGTAAGGAAAGAAAAAGTTAAAAGTGAATACAACATCAAACTAAAATACAACATCAATTGGGAGTGCCAAGTAAGTTCTTTATATAGTAAGAGAGATCCCTCGATGGTGAGTTCTACGGAGGTCCTTCTATCTGATCGAGTTGATAGATATGATGTTACTCTCATGCCAAAGTTTCCACCAAATCGTAAGAAATATATGATGTTCGAGGAATCATAGCTTCTTGCGCTTCCTTGAAACTTCACAACTTAAGTTCCAAGGTTGGAATGCAAACGAGGAGGGAAGATTGTTGAGCTGAATTGTAGAAGGCTCCATCCTAGCTTGTCTATTGAACATGGATCTCTGGAAGGGGTGATCATGTGATTTAGTTTGGGAATCGCAAAGCAAAACGGTGGGGTCAACCTGTAGGTTCCTACGTGCGAGTTTGTCTTTGGTTAGCAATCTACCACGTTTTGTCAGCCAATTCATGATAGCAATTGTCAGCAAATAAACTTTCTGCCAAATGAAAGATGCTTTGTAATAGTTGACTCCTCTGAAGTTTAGAATACGGTAGATGGATTTTGTATTGAAAATTTTGTTTGAATTCTATCGCGAAACAAATCTGTCCTCCTCCTTAATGGTGGAGATATATATGGCTCCAGGTCATCCGCGAGCAGTGCAAGGTTAGCTACATGAACAAAGTTTGAGAAGGATATGTTCGATCCAATGATATCACCATTATGATGTAGCTCTTTAGATCTTGCAATGGAGCGGTATAGGTTTTGGGCTAAGGAGAATAAAGTAGGGTACTTATCTTTTAATTTCAAACCATCGAGCAAGAGTCGTGCCAGAAGCTTATTTACTCTCCGGAACCGATATGACTCCATTGACAGGTTAAATATATCTTGTAGCTTCATGATTCCTCGCTAGATTGGGGATAAGGCCACTCTCCCAGTCTCTTCCCTGGTTAAGACCCGAGGATATAAGATTGCAATTATGTGTCGCCATTCCATAACTTCATGCATTCTAAACCTCCAAAGTCATTTGCATATAATTTGGCTATGTTGTTATACTAGAGGTTGAGTATGTCGCGACCACCATCGGTCTTGCTGTCAGTAAGACTACCCCAACTTATCAAGCTCTTGACTTTGCCGATGTAGTACAATTAATTGTCAGTCCAGAAAAAAAGTCTTCATTTGTCGACCTACATATATATATATATCCTAACTAGTGAGGACGTTATTAATAAGAGTGGGGCACCCAACCCAGAAGAGGAGAGATCTTGGCTCAAACACGAAGATGTTATCGATCATAGTTATCACCTTAGTCCATTAATAGACTTAATTGCCACGGTGCTTCATTTATAGTGTCATTTTAAAAATTAGTAAATATTTGGTGATATTTGCTTTTGGGATGATATATAAAAGGGAGATTTGCTTCCACTTTAGGGTGTGGACTATATTATTTTGAAAAAAAATAGTGAAATCAAAAAAAAAAATCTAAAATTATCGGGATGCGGGAGACGCCGGACGCGGGACACCGACTCCGGACTCCGAACTGGGTGGATGCGGACGACGGACGACGGACGTCGGAGATCGGGAGACATGGTCACGTAGGAGTGTGCAGCTATGCAGGAGTTGACGCCAACGATGGATTGGGCGAGTGGGCGGATGCCAAGACGTGGGATGGCAACTGACAGGAGATCACCGAGTAGTGGGAAGGAGCACGTCGCCACGCCGGAATGATCATCTGTCGCCTGGAGTGAATGGAGCACGCGGCCGAGCGATGGCGTCGGGAGAGTAGGTGTGATAGATTGGTGGAGGTCGGCGCAACATAGAGGGAGAGGGGATTAGGTATCATGAGGGGAATAAATTAATTTCGGGATAGGGAGTAATTTTTAAAATAGGGGGGGCAAAATCATAAAAAAGATGTATATATAAGAGAAAAAATTAAAATTAAATGGGGGGCAGTTGCCCCCCACCCTGATACTGTAGCTCCGCCCATATAGCCCCATCATTTTTTCTCTCTCTTCTCTTCTTCCTCCAACTTGATGCTACTTTTTTCTCATTTCTTCTTCTTCTTCTTCTTCTTCTTCTTCTTCTTCTTCTTCTCCGCCGTTGACGGTGGTGCCTGATGTAAGAACTCATGTCGGCAAGCACGATGAGCTCCTGAACCCCCAAATCGTAGACCAACCCGGTCCGCCAATCGACAAGCAGGATCTCCTTCCGAGCCCAAACCCACTTCCCACCGTAGCCGCCCATCACCACCATCCATCGCCACCAGTTGCAGTCATAAAATGCTATAATGCTGATAACAATGATGACGCTGAGAATTGCAAGGCATACTTGGATAGCTTTGCTATCATGCAAGCAATTCAATGAGTTGTATCTTCAAGATACAATGATGATGATGTAACACAATTTTGAAAGAGATAAATTTATGTTTTTATATTATTAACACAGTTTTGTTGAGAATGTCATAGCAAGACTTGGATGGCTTAGCTACCATGCAAGCAACCAGTTGTAACTATAGTCTGCACAGCTTTGAGAATGGCAAAGACAAGACATGAATGGCTTTGCTACCGTGCAAGCAACCACTTGCAGCCATAGCCTAGATAGCTCTGAAAATGGCAGGGCAAGACTTGAATGGCTTTGCTATCATGCAATCATTCAATTGCAGCCATAGCCTCCATAACTCTGTTGAGAATTGCAAGGTCAGACACGATCGCAGTGACACTTACAGCTCTGATGTCCTCTTCATCCATGTCCTTTCCCTTCCCTTGTCCTCTATTTTGTCACTCATGATGTGGATGGGTTGGTGTGATTTAAGATGATCAATTCCAGGGGAGGGAGAGAAAGTGTTGTGAAGTTGAGTTATTCAATTTGGGAGAGGATCAAGTGGGACAAAGTAGAGTGGAGTGTAATGGTGGTGGGGATGAGAAGATGGAGAGGTGGAGAAGTACGGCAGAGGAGCGGGTGGATGGAAGAGGTTCGGTTGCTATGTGTTGATTGAGAGATTTGTGTTGAGGAGGATGAATGACACCTGAAAGGAGGAGGAGGAGTAGTAGTGAGAAAAAGATGACAACGGGAAGGAGAGAGAGAGAGAGAGAGAGAGAGGAAAAATAGGTGACGTCGATTAAGTGAGAGTGAAGAGGAAAAATGATTAGATTGATCTCGTAAAGTGAAAGAAAGTTAAGGACAAAAATGAGATTTCGTAAAGTGGGAGAAAGTGGATAGCAAAAAGTTGTGGGTGGCAGGCCACGCAAGCGTCATTTTCCTCCACGTTAGCTAAGTTGAGACGACGCGTGACGATTTGGTAGATGACATAAACAGAAGTAAATGTTGTGTATTTACAGACGAAATTTTAAAACACGGGTAGAACGTAAAATTTCTGCAAACCTTGTAATTTTTTAGTCTATTATCATATATATATATATATATATATATATATAATATTTCTTTTTGAGGAAAGTCGAAGGCAAAGTTTAAAATCTCAGTACCTGTACCGTACTGTACTGGCACACGATATGGTTCGATACCAAAAATAATACCAGTATCGAAATCTGCACTGTCAGCACTGTACCAATCTGCTAGTAGGGTGCTACTAAGCACCATATTGTCATGCTGAGCACAACACCATATTGCAAGCACAATATGGTGCAGCATTACCCATATTGGTCGACATGTATCGGTACACCCATATAGTGATTAATTTAGATATTTTGAGTATGCTTTCAATATATCTTGTGTACGATCCGTGATCATAATGTTTTACATATTTAACTTTGTATTTATGTATGTTTGCAAATGAGTTTTGTGCGTATAAATTTTGAGTTTGTGCACCTGCAAATTGCACTTGCAGCATTGGGAGTTCTAATCTAAACTCAAATTGCAAATCCAACCTTTCTTCAAAGTAGTGGTAGGTAGTGATAGGTGTGGCTATATGGATGTCTCTAATAAGAGACTCTAATCTAAACTCATTCACCAAAGCAGTCTCTAGCTACTCCATTTGGAGCTCTATCTTTGTGGAACAGTACATCTTCCATATCCTCACTACTGGTGTTAATTAATTAATTAGTAAAAAAAGTCAATTTTAAATCAACACTAATTTATAATTTATTTAAAAAACATAGTTGCATACCAGCGCTACACAACTAATTTCTTTTTAACCTCGAGAATTGAAAATGGTGTCAACAACGGATCCCTTCAATTAAATTATGTGTTTCGAGTAGCAATTGTCCTAACAATGTTTGCGCAACCATATAGACATGATCTCTTGAATAAAAAAAATAAAAGAATCAGTGTATTAACTCATTAAGGGCATATATACATATTTACTTTCCATGGAGAAAACACACGGATCCTTACTCCTTACCAGTTTAGTTGACAAAAATAAAATTATAAAAAATAAGAGTAAAAAAATAAAAATAGACAATGAATAAAATAAATAAGAATACATTATTTTATTATTTATTTAGTATCAACGTTCAGAAATAACTATTCTTTTATTTGATTGAGAAAAATAGAAAACAAGCATAACAAGAAAAAAAACTCAAAAATATTAAATATTTATGCATAAAATAATATAAATAATAAATTATAATTCATATGAAGAATCTTGTTGTTCCTGTCTAAGAGTTGGTGTCTTCTGATCCGATTCGATGTCTCTCCTTGTTTGGTTCAACGCCGGTGGGGGATCAGACCTGCAAAAGATATTTTGACGCCCAAATTAGGGGGACTCCAATGTGGAGGTTTATGAAAATAAAATTTAACTTACCTGAGGCGAGGTGAAAATATGAAAATACTAATGTGGAGGGGGACCACATGATTTGATTCGAGGTGAATGATGGGGTGCTGCTGGGTCTAATCGGTCTGACGGGGCCCAATGATTCTAGTCAAGTTCACTTGTATTTATATATAATTTTACATAGCAAGAATGATACATCACATTTTTTCAACACATTTATTTCATTATAATAGAAGAGATTATGACATTAAATCTAATAGCCTAACACGAGTAAAAGACATAATAACCCTTGAACAAATAAGTTTATCTAACCCAACAATGAATTTAAGTGATACCTCTTGACTAATTAATACTTTTTGGTAATCCTTTGACTGATATCTCTGTGCTCGACCAAAGGTTGCAACATTTTTTTAAAAAAAATCTTTAAAATCCCAAATTCTTGCTTCTCATAGGCCTTACATGGGAAAATGATATAGACTCCCTACACTACAGCACAAATTAATAACCTATCTTTATGAGTCAATTATTTGTTTTTAAAAACTTAAAGTGAGGTCGATTAAGTGACTTGCTATTATTTTTATAGATTTTTTAAAAAATAAATTTTATATCTAATATTTTTTAATTATGAATATATTTTTTAAAAAAAATTAATTTATCTTTAATTTTATGTCGATTCTATATGCCTATTGTATTGTAGTGATATTTATATTCTTTTTAAGAAATTACAATTAATGTTGGCTAAACTCAATTTGTTATAAGGAAAATTTTTAAGTCCCATGAATATAGAACAACGGGCAAGTCGCAAGCACAGTAAAAATACTGAAAATGTCCATATACATGAAGGATGATGCATCTCCTGATAAAATACTAATTAGTACAAAGCCGTGTATATTCATTGAGCAAGCTATTAAAGTTCCTGTCTTTTAAGGATAGCATTTACCTTCAGGATTGTTTATTCAATGCTTTTATGAAGAGATCTGTCCTTGCTTCATAATTCATATAGAAAGTCCAAAGTGTTCTTCATATATGCAGCTGAATTAGACTTATAATTCCACTCCTCTTTTTTATTCCGTTTGTTGTCATATCAGTATCAAAAGAGTGAGACATGGGACACAGTTCACTAGCTTTTTAATTACTTGTCTGACCATTTCCACTGATGCAAACCCTAGTACTTACTCTTTGCACAGTTGCAAAGGCTAATCATCCCCAATTGTTATCATTTTTGGTCCAACCATATCTCTCACCACTTGCTATAATGATTCACTTTCTGATCTTATCACATGATCCTCCTTTGATTTATATTATCCCAACTTCTCATCCTATGTTGATCAGTTTTTTGACATTATTAGCATTTTGAAGTTTGCGTATTATTCATTGGAAGGTTCAATCTACTAATTCATTTCATTTCAAACAATGGATAATTAATATAGTTCGACCTTTTTAGTAGCACACATGCATGCATTCTGCAAAAAGAGCCCTTCGCTAGCTTCTTCTATATAATATATATCCGGATTCACGAGGGAAATAGTTTAACCAAATTAATTAATAGGTAAAATTATTCGGGCTGTAATAGATGTATTAGGAAAACAACTCCAAAACAAATATATATACTTTTAACTATTGGAGTTGCAGCAGATGTACCCAATTACAGATTAACTTGTTGTTAATTTGGTGCAGTAATTTCCCACTCTCTCTAACAAATCTCAATTAGTTACAAGGATAATTAAAGTTTAATTTCACTCAGATTTGTCTCTATATATATCTTTGTGTATAATTACAATTATTTAATTAAGACTAGCCGCATCTCATCCACAAGTAACATTATATTCAGATTAGAAAAGGTCATATATATTGACCATTAATTGTCAAATAGCCAGATGGTGTCATGACATACCAACCAAAAGCACAATGTTTGGCTGCTAACTAATTAAGGAGAGACCACTTAACCAGGTGTCAGCAATCCACACTGCAGTCGGTGGGAGGTACGTAATTATATATATAAAGGATGAGGGAAACGTGCTCCAGACCGGCCACCAATACCTCCAAAATTTTGATGTAAAGATCAAGGGAAGGGAATCAACAAATTAAATTAATTAGCCGAGATAAGCAAAATTTATGTTTTTGTTTTTGCTTTTTCAAGGCACAACTAGCTAGGGTTAATTCTATAAGGAATTAAAAGTAGTAAGTAAAGAAAAGTGTTTTAGGTACCTTTTCTTGTTTCAGTATTGGTAGTACTGAGATTATTTTCTTGGCTAACAAATTAGGAAACAGAAGCACAAAACCTGAGTAATGACAAAAGCACTTAATTAGCCATTTGCTTAATTAATAAAACTGGTGATGACCTAACTTCTATCTTCCTTTCTATTCTCGTATAAAATAATACGTGAAGGGGAGAAGACCGATATAAAGAGGAATCATCTTGAAACAAATAAAGGCAAGAGCTCCCAGTTCGATCAGCTTCCGCACAAGAAAAGCTAAAGTTAGTAAACTTAATATTCCTCCATAGATCTTTCTTTCTTTCTTTCCCTAAATAACTTGCGTCTTGTTTCTCTTTCCTGTCTTGGTGATTTGATAGATATATATTGTTGTGGTATATATTATGCAGCAGATCTAATTGAAAACTGCTGGTTGAGGGAGGATGGTGAGGGGGAAGATTGTGATCCAGCGGATCGACAACACCACCAGCCGGCAGGTGACGTTCTCGAAGCGGCGGAGCGGGTTGATGAAGAAGGCCAAGGAGCTCGCCATCCTGTGCGACGCCGAGGTCGGCCTGGTTGTCTTCTCCAGCACCGGCCGTCTCTATGATTACGCCAGCACCAGGTTCTTAATTGATTCATGTTCTTGTTCTAATTTTCTTCGTATAGGTTTTATCTTCTTGATTAATAATTCTGAGATAATCAGTTAAAAGGGTAAAAAGGAATATATATTCTTTTTTGACTTGTATATTTTGTTAATTAGAGTAATTAATATTTAACACAACTTTTTGTTCTCTCTCTAGTTCCCATCTTCTCCATCGTCTTTATTAATTTTCTCCTAAATAATTAAAATATGCATGGATGATCGACGCGTCCGATTTATTTGAAAGATTAATCTGTCATGTTAGATGTTAGTTATATTTTTTTCAACTATTTTTCAGGTGATTTGGGTAAATGTTTTAATCAGTATATAGCTGATAAATTTGTTCCCGCGCAGTAAATATAGTACAGGAAGATGATATGCACGAGGAATTAATTAATGGGGGAAGAGTGGTCCTCTCCTGTTAAGGTTTTGTGGTCCATTCGATATTTGTATAATAATTAAGTTCCTACAGCTAGGCTTTGATTTGTAGACTGCCTGCCTCGGACGTCAATTACTACGCACACTGCTATGTGCTGCATTAATTTCAAGCCTTCTATTAATTTCTTCTGGATTATACACTAGTGTTGATGCGTGAAGCAAATTATGATCTTGAAAACTGTCAGCTTTAGTTCTAGGCGAAAGCTAGCTCTATCAGAAATATAGAAGATCTTTTTTAATTATATCTGATGCAGACAAAAGCTAGCGGGAATTTAATTCGAGATAATGATCTCAATGAAATGAATGAAGAACTTCTGTTCAAATCATGAGTAGCTGAATGTATAAAACGATCATTGTACGTAGTTTATATGGGTATATATCCATATATAGTTTCATTCTGACATGAAATATTAATTTGACCAGTTTATCAAGCATATTCTGGAAATGGCAATATGCGTCAGTAACATTATGTTCATAACAGTTTAGTTTTGTGCTCATTATCAATTTACAGAAACAATTTTGTGATTGCTTATTTTAAGTTCTGAATATTCTCAGCATGAAGTCTGTGATAGAACGGTACAAGAAGTCAAACGAGGAGCAGCGTCTTGTTCTGAATTCAAGATCAGAAGTTAAGGTACGTAGGCTAGTTTAATTAACTAAATTAAATCGAGTTCTTAGTCAATTCTCATTATAATTGATTTGACTATTTGCATATCCTCGATTTTGCCTTAAATTAAACCGACTACACGAAAATATGCATCATTTTTTTTATAGCAAAGATAAATTATACTGGATTTAAATTAACTTCGAAAATATACAAGATGTTATCATCACCAACTGTCCTACTCACCACTCATCGTTGGCACAAAAATATGCATCATTGAACTATATAAATTTGGTTTAAATTAAAATTAAATGTTATTTCTAAATGGAAGCTGGATTAATCTGCTTTAATTAGTACTGCTTAAATTAACACTCTACTAGTAGTTTTTTTGGTTAAAAATAATTCTTTTTGCATATGTATATATTGGTGTTGGTTGCTTAGGTTTTGTAATTCTATTTTGAAAAAAAAATACTTTTCTTTTGCTGACGTTTCTCATATGATAATGTGGACATTGAATAAGTACATAAACTAATTGAAACAATATGCATGAGAGAATATGGGGTATGGAGGAAATTAGGGTGAAATGGAGATGGAATTCATGAGTTGGGTGTTTTTTTAAAGAAAGATAGTGTATATTGGGGTTTGAATCTCAGATCTCTAAAAAATATTCAAGATGCTGCCATCAACTGGAGTTAGGTGTTTGCCAAATAGAAAAGTGTTTTATTAACTAGTTACTTCACAAAGAAGGAAATAGAGATCGAATACTACACTACCAGATAAATCAAAGAAAATTTAAGAGTAAGAAAATATTGCTCGAAAATAAGGTGAAATTTTAAGCATTGCGAAGGAGCTTATATGATAAAAGATTACTTGAAAATGAGGTAGAGCTACTACTAGGCTAAGTATCGCATGCTATCGACTAGGGTGATTTTGGATTATGCATTTGTTGGACTTGGATCTTGATGATGACATTGCTTAAGCTGGAGTAATTAATCTCAATTTAAATATTTTGATTAAGCCAATGATTTGGACTTGAGAAGTTAATGGATTAATTATCCATTGAATAAATCGTAGCAATTGTTATCGAAACCGCTAGTTAGGTATATGAGAGGAGGCATAGGCGAGAAACAATTGCGATTAGATGAGGTGCAAGCATGCATGGAGCTGCTAATAGACTAGGTCTCGTGGACACATCACCAACTAAGGTGTCATGCATCTTGGGATATGCATTAGATTTGACTTAGATCCGAATGATCCCAACAATTTAAAACATAGAAATATTATATTGATATGTTTTAATTTGTCAACAAAACATATCCAAGTGATTACCACCTCTTTGGTGCTAATCTTACATTGTCATTTGATGAGAATTTTACTTAAAATATATAGGACCTAATTTACCCATACGTTTAAAGAACATAGAAAAACATTAAATATGGGTAATAATATTGAAATTTAAAGATGTTGATTTTTAAATTTCCAACAATAATGTTACATGTATGGAAATTTAATATTAAACAGTATTATACGAACAAAAAATAATAAATAATTATACATGATAACAAAAAATAATAATAATTCTACATGTTACTTGACATACAACTATTTATATTATATTTATGTTATTTATAAAATGTACTTATCTAAGAAGCAAATAATTCGAGCACCCCTTGATATTTAAGATTATTTATTTATATATATAGGGGGAAAGATAAAATAGTCTCTCTACCTTTAATATTACTCAATCTCATCAATCTCTATTTTTAACATATATACCGTCCGTCGATATCTCTCCAAATTAATCTCCTGTATCGAGCCTTCGCCACTGCAAAGCTACAATTGCCCTCTTCTCGGCCATATGTAATATTTACCCACCTACCCTTAGGATTACTCAATTTTAATCCTGATTTTCTAATTTATTCATCTCCTCCTCAATCCTCATGATATCTCTCTAGAATCTAGATTCTGCGACTCCTGCAGTACCTAGCCTTCGCCACCTCGGTGGAGTGCAACTTCTATGGGCAGCCTGCCCATAGAAAATTTATGAACGAATGAATATGGGCTTTAAGCGACTGAATATGGATAGAAAGAGAATGGATATGTTCAGCGACTGAATATGAATAGAAAGGGAATGGATATGAACATATCCATTCTTTTTCTATCCATGTTCGATCGCTTGAAGCCTATATCCACTCAATCCATAAAAACTTATATGGGCAGGCTGCCCATATAAGTTTTTTTCACCTCGGTGCCCCCCGCACCAAGCAGCCAGACCCTCATTAATTGTGCATGTGTGGTAGTCCCTTGTGCGATTATGCCATTGCGTTGAAGTGCACAATTAATGGCAGCCACCGCCCTTGTTCTATTTATTGAAAATTTTAAATTTTGAAGTCTCTTCTTTGCAAAATTACAATATACTTGAAGTTTATTTTGTTCTTAAAGTTGGTGCTTACTCTTGTTCTTGAAGCTGCATTGTTCAATTTGTGTTTACCCTAGGGGTGAGCTCCAGACAGAACGGGCCGGGATTTGGTATGTTCCGGTCCCATTTCGATTTTAAGTCGGGACGCAAACAGAGGCGATCCAAGAAATATTGTGGCCTAAGGCAAAATATTAAAATAAGGCTTTTTATTTATTCAATAAATTAATTAATATAATTTTTTAATGTAAATTTTGATGAGGCCAGATATTGCTTTTATCTGGACTTGTAAACAATCGACCGTTGGATGCTTAGTCGCTTGGAGTCAACCGATATAGAGAAGACGAAGAGTTCATAGATTGGGCAAAAATTTCGTTCAGGTAATATGCAATTACTTCAGACCTGATACATCTAATGGCCCCCACGAATCATGACCCCCACGTATCAATTCCGCCGAGGAATGAATTCTTCGGCGGAATTCAATTATCTAAGAATTGTCGGATAATACATGTCATTTGTTTGTTTCTTTGCATGTTTTAATACATGGCTCCCACGAATCATGGCCCTCTAAAAGAAGACTATAACTTGTGAACTAATAAGAAGATTGATTTTTGTGTGTGAGAAGAAAGTTGAATTGAGCCTATAATTCCAACATATGAACATTAATTAATTATGCAAACAAACTCACCATCGAAAATAATTAGTAAATAATAAAATAGCCTAAGGATAATTAATGCAATGCAAACAATAATTAAACCCCAAAATAATTAATTAACCAAATCATATAATTAATATCACACTCGTAAGAAGGACCCACCACTCCTTTATTTGCAATAATCTTTAATACTTAATCCTCGTGAATGCATCAATTAACATACCAAAGTTGTCCATCCAAGTGGGGCCTAAGGCAATTGCCTTATTGGCCTAGTGGATGGGCCGGCCATGGACGCAAATATGTGTTCCGGTCTTGGTCCCGAATACGAAGCACCCTGATTTTGTCCCGTCCCGAATTTATTAATATTGATTTTTTTATAAAATAAAAATAATATATATCTCCATTAAAATAATTAATATTTTTTCCCAAAAAATAATATTGTATATTTAATATTACTTATATTATAAAGTGGACTAGACGAGACAATCCTGATTTTTTTGTATCGTCTCGGTCTCATCCCGATTTTTAATTGGGATGATATATTTGTCCCGATCCCGTTCCAACTTTGAACCAGGACGGAATTTGTTCCGACTTTTCGGATCGGGCCGGACCGAGATGGCCGGAACGTCCCGATCCGTGCTCACCCCTAGTTTACCCTCACTTGATTTTGATTACTAGCTCCACCGCTGCAGTCTCGTCTACACCTAGGCTATTGTGAAGTTGTGCCCCGCACCCAACCGCACAAATCGTAGTGGCTGGTGCTCCACCTAGCTAGTTTGCAGGCTACCACTATCTTTGTTCTTAATCTTGGAAATTTAAAATTTTGAAGCTTCTTCTTTACCAAGTTACACTACTCTTGAAACCTTTTCTTGTTTTTGAAGTCAACGAGTCCTCTTATTCTTGAAGATGCATTTCATAATTTTAGTTTGTTTTCCTTGATTTTGATTCCGGGCTCCATCACTGACAATGAGTCTTAATTTCTATCATGTGGGTAGTTTTAGATTCTAACTGAGATCATGACATTCCATTATTCAAATCTAATTTATTTATTAACTATTATCTAATAACAAAATAGTAGATCTTAGTTTCCATCTATAAACAATTAGAGACTTTAAACCAAAGTCTCTAACTAAAATTATATAGATATTATATGAGCAATTAAGGACCTTGGATCGTAGTCCCTTGCTACTCATATAATAATAGCTAAGACTCATTGTTTGGTCATATAATAACCTAGACCAAAGGCTCTGCAACCGTTTTGCCGTCGCAGAAAGTGTATCGATCTAGTCGCGTATAACGATCGCAAATGTTTTAGCGACAATTTTGTGAGGGCACTCAGCGATTGTCGTGTCATTGCAAAGTTAATATCGTGCGACGACAAAAGATCGTCGCAGTTGGTCTATGATCGAACCCGTGACACCCATTGGTTGTCGCGACAATGGTCATAATTTTTATATTTTACGGCGGCTAGCTTAGCGATCACATATTATTAATTTGCGATGACATCTTCTGCTACGAACTTTTGCGATCGTCGATTGCCATCGCAGAAGCACTTCGACGATGGTGTTGTGACTGCTTTGACCATTCCAGAAGACATGATTTTTGGTAACGATGGTCCAATGTCCATAATTGTTAGAGACTTTGAACCAAAGTCACAATTTAAAATTTGATTGAAGAAATTTAAAATCAGAGTATTTTGGGGCTTTGCAAATAATGTTATACGTGGTTTTGACAATTTGCCAAAATTATTTATGCTGAAAAATTTTATAGTTTCAATAATTTTTCTTAAGCTTTTATTACGGAAACTTCGTTACTTTTATTTCTTAGTTATAAGCTAAAACCGATCGGTGTTCTAACCCAACTAAAAAATGTAGCAATTTAGGTGATATGTTTTAATATTTAATCATTATGATTTTTTTTTTCAAAATCTCATCAACTAAAAAATGTAGCAATTTTCTTCTTCTTACACAACAAGAAAATTTGGAAATAACGACGTTTATTTTTTGACGTCCGAAGAAGCGTCGAAATGTTCAAGGACGGATGCGAAAAAGTTTAAAAATATCGACGTCTATATTAGACGTCGATATGTAAAACGGGAAATATGGCGTTTTTTGGTCGAAATTTTTCGACGCCACCATTTCAACGCAGGTGGCGTCGAAATTTTTTCCCGCGCGAACGCGCGGTCGTCGAAGCAAGTATCACGGGTTGAAAAATTTCAACCCGTGAGCGTACGGTAAGCAGCTGAAATTTCATTTCAGCTGCCGACCGTACGAAATTATATATATATATATATATATATATATAATTTATTTAAATATTGCTACAGTTCCTTAACTAAAAAAATATAAAATTTACCTATAAATTTCACGTTCACCGCCTAAATTTGTTCCTCCCGCGCGCCAACTTCTTCTTCTTCCTTCGTCTCGCTGCCGATCGATTTCTTCAGTCGTCGAATCAGGTAATTTCTTCCGTCCGATTTCTTATTCCGTCGCTGCTGCTCTGGGTTTTTTTTTTTTTCTTTTCTTCTTTCTTCTTCCGTCGCTGCTGCTCTGTTTTTTTTTTTTCCTTCTACTTTCTTCTTCCGTCGCTGCTGCTGGTTTTTTTTTTTTTTTTTGACTTTACAACGTAATCATTACAAAGTATATACACACAAGACGTACATAGACTTGAAAAGAAACGCATAAAACGCTAAAACGAGAGATCAAACTCAAAACTTATATGTACAAAGCATATACGCACAAGGCACGTTACAAGACGTACATAGACGTGAAAATAGATGCATAAAGAACTAGAACAAGGGATCGAACTCAAGACCTACATGCCCCCTCATATTTGAAATGTTTTCTTTTTATATACCATCGAGATGGCAATTTTGCTCCCCCTCTTCCCCCTTCAAATCAAGATATGTCATTTCCCTTCCTTTATCTTAATTTTATCATAACCAAAATATAAGTTTAATCTTAATTAAAATAACTCACGTGATATTTGATAGGGGCTAATTATAATAATGTAAACTATTATATAAGATATGATTAGTTTAATTGAGAATTCTTTAGAACTTTTAAGAAATTAAAATGAATTAAATTTTAAATACCAAACTAAGTGAAATTAATCAAAAATTATTTGGTTGAACTCAATAATCCGATCGTGAAATAATTATACACTTCTCTCGACACTAATAGTAATTTTAATTAAATGAACATTATAATAACATATAAAAATAATTGAAAAAATTATAATCAATAAAAATAAATTGCTAAAAAATATAACTAGCATTATTATTATTATTATTATTATTATTATTATAGGAATATGTTAGTTAATTTTTTCACTTGTATAGAGGCAAAGGCAAGATTACCCCTATATATGTTCAATATTTGCCCCAATCCCTCTTAAGAATTATTATTATTATTATTATTTAATTCAAAAGATAATCATTAAAATTATTACATCTTTAAAATATGCTACATTTGTGAACTGACCCCTAATTTTATCCTTATTTCCTTTTCTTTTCTTTTTTTCTTTTTTAATGTTGTTGCTTGAGTTGTCTTATCCTCGCATCCACGCTATCACATCTTGTCATTCTCACAATAATGAAAACCCACACTCTCATCAATTTTCATCGTGAATGCATCAAGCTCAAAACGCCCCAACATCGTGCATAGCAGCCCCCTTTACGCCCAGCTCCTAGCGCTCTAACCTCATGCACAACAAACCTTGTTGCGCTCACACACCATGTGCCTAACTCTCCCCAACCACATATGTAGCCCCAGACTCGGAACATGCACTACTTAATATTAATTCAATGCAATGTCGTCGATTCGGCATTTCAAAACATCCTCGCTTTGCTAGCGACTAGCTAGTTCCATTAGTATAATAAAACTTTGACAATCATAGGATATATATTTTTCATAGAATAAATAAATATGAAATAAGAAGAAAAATATTTATTTATTTATTTAATATTTGAATTAACATACAAAATTGGAAAAATATATAATTTAATATTATATTCCATGTACATAATTGTTATAATTTAAAACACATATGACCAAAATTATTGCATCTTAAACAATGCTACATTTGTGAATTGAGTCTACATGTTAATTATCTTTAGATAGGAAAATTATAAGTGGACTATGACAAAAACAAGGATCAATAAGTTATATAGTATTTTATGATTCACCAATGTATATCAGAAGAGATCCCATGAATTATTGGCTTCTCATCTGAAATCCACTCCACTGAAAACATTCATGCACAATTTTTTTCTTATGGATCCAAGCATCTTTTATCATCATTAACATGTTTTATGTCCAAATAGAGACAAAATTCAAAAATTACTCTACAATCCACGTAAACTCATCCTTAAAGATCCATGTTACAATTAATCAATCATATACCCAACTATGATAAAATATATTATTATTATTATAGTTTTAATAATATAATAATTAAATAATAATATAATATCCATATAGTAGTATTATATTAATAATGTAATATAATATATAATATAAGATTTGATTTAGAACGAAGACACCAAAATCTTTTGGGAACAAGTTTCTTGTTACTTCAATTTTTGAGTAACAAAAAAAAAACTAATTATCCTGGTTTTTTTTCCTATGTATATATATACCATATTTGTAAAAGGAATCTAAGTTATCCACAACTTAAGTTGCCTAGTGTATGTCGCATGAAATTTTGAGATGCTACCGAATCCAAAAATTAAATAAACCCAGGAGAAATGTACTTGGTCTTAATTAATATATAAGTAGGACAATCTAATTGCATTTAAAAAATCATATTATTCAAATTATACTTTTCATTATGGGGGCGTTTGATTGTCCTCAAGCACAAATGCTGCAAAAAAATATTTGCATGCAAAGGCAAATGCTCGCAAATTGAATTTGCAGTCTACTGTTTGGTTATCCACAAGTAGCTAGAGCTGCAACTTCTATTTGCAAGCGTTTGATTGACCGCAAATGAAAGTTATAATTATACCTGCAACTTGCACCTTTGTATCTAGCTTTGGTAATTTTTGTTCGATCTAATAACCCGACACGATAAAATCATGCTCGGGCCACCCATTATCGTGTCGGGCCAGTGGAAAGTCTGACCCGACCTTATAGCCTATAACCAGTTGACCAGCCTAGCGCAGACCAGCCTGGTATGCGCCCCAGCTGGATTGAGCCCAGGCCAATGCTAGACAAAGCCTGGCACTACTGTGCCAGGCTAGGCCTCGCACTGGGCTGGGCTGAGCTTAGCCTGGGACCGAAAACTGAGCACGGCGCCGGAGCTTAGCCCAAGATCGGCCCAAGCTCGAAGCAACGACCCTGTGTCGCGGTGAGCCGTCCCTTTGAGAATTCGGATCGTGCCAAACATGTCCTGACTGGAAACGGGCTTGATCGGGCTCGAGACTTGGCTGACTCGAGCACGACCTATTGGAGGCACGATGACATCAATCAAATAAAGGTAAAAGGATAAATATGTTATTTTACCCCAACAATAATTAATCAGCTACAACAGAATCAATTCGACTCGGAGTAATAGTATTTTATACCCTAAATCATCATTTAGTTTAGTAAAATATATTTATATTATTTAATTATTTATTAAAATAAATTAATAATTTTTTATTACTATATGATACTAAAAATATAATATAAAAAAATCTACTAAAAAATATCAGATCTAAAATCTGACACTATCATCGCGTTCAGCGTACGAAAATCTACAATTTTGATATTTATCTCGTCTCCATCTGACGACTCTAGGTCATCCAAATTAATTATCTTTTAATACTTAAATTATTGCATTTGCAGCCCACAATCTTGTATTATGAATTTTTTCGACTGCAATTTCATTTGCAACGTACAAATGATATTAAAAACATAAGTTGTAAATACTAAATGCTACAAAAAATATTTGCAGCCAACCAAATAATTTTTTTTGTCTAAATGATGCAACTAAGGTTGCA
Organism: Canna indica; assembly: GCA_034359265.1. Classification (NCBI taxonomy): domain Eukaryota; kingdom Viridiplantae; phylum Streptophyta; class Magnoliopsida; order Zingiberales; family Cannaceae; genus Canna; species Canna indica. The sequence continues at coordinate 4,786,642 of CP136891.1, forward strand.
ACATTTTGCACTTACTGGCAACCAAATGCCCCCTATATGAAATTTCAATAGCATCTATTTATGATTCTCCAAATACAAAATATCTTGTATTTGAAGAATAAAAAGTATAAAATACTAAAATCTTGATGTAAAGTACATATTACAAAATCATATTATTCAAATTATACTTTTCATTTAACTTTATATGAAATTTCAATAGCATCTATTTAAAATATCTTGTATTTGAAGAATAAAAAGTATATAATACTAAAATCTTGATATAAAGTGTATATAAAAAACCATAAAAATACCATAAAAAGATAAAAGAAAATTTAAAAAATATATAAAAATTTTATTGTTTATTGAAAAAATTATAAATGATTTATGGTATTTATCAAAATCACAACTTTTTAAAATATACCCAATTTGCTCTTTAATTCTATTTATTTACATAATTATAATTATATTAGTAATTATGAACTTTGATAATTAAAATTATGTTTAGAATTTTTAGATTTATTAAGATCATAAATATGTAAAATTAAAAATTTCTTCTATAGTGAAATGCATAAATAAGCGGTTAAAAAATCTCTAACTATTAATATAAATACGATTATAATCTCATTTTAGATGATTAAATCTATTAATTTCATAAGTATACTAAATTTAAAATTAAGTAAATGAATAAAATTAAAAGATGATTTAAGTATATTATAAAATAGTTTTTTATTATAAAAAAGTTTGATTTAAAAAAATACAATGAAGTATTTCTGTCTTTGCCAAGAAATTATATTTTTTTTTTTGATTTTTCTAAATTTCTCAAAAGATATTACATGATTCTCCATAATATTCATATTCTTAAGCTATCCAAGTGTGGACAACCTAGAGATGATAAATATTAAAAATGTATTTATTTCTTTTTGAGGTTAATGCAATCTCCCAAATGGATCTCCAATATTACAAAATCATGCTAAATTTAAAATTAAGTAAATGAATAAAATTAAAAGATAATTTAAGTATATTATAAAAAAAAAATGATTTTAAAAAATACAATGAAGAATTTCTGGCTTTGCCAAGAAACTATATTTTTTTAAAAAAGATATTACATGATTCTCCATAATATTCATATTCTTAAGCTATCCAAGTGTGGACAACCTAGAGATGATAAATATTAAAAATGTATTTATTTCTTTTTGAGGTTAGTGCAATCTCCCAAATGGATCTCCAATATTACAAAATCATGCATCAGTAGTCGATAAACATGCTATAAATTTTCTGCACGGCTTCCCAAAGCAATTTTCCTCGTAGTGTTGAAATTAGCCACCACAGCCCTCCAACTGACCTCGACTTTGAACCTTGGAATGCTTCTTGAGTCCCACCAAAGATTAACTGAAAAGCCCACAAACAATTAGAAAGCATGGAGAACTCACTGTGCCACTTACCAGACTCCCCGCGACTTTGGCTTTGGTTCTTTATCTTCTTTCAATTCATATCAGGAAGTTATCCTATTACTTTGCTTTCTCCTCTTCTTTACTTTCTCCTCCAACTCGAATTCTTTCAGCACTTTTTGAAACGAAACTTCAAGTAGCAGCAAATATAGAAACCACTTCTCATTCCAGTAGTCTTATTACCTGGAATAGTTGGAAGCTCCGTTCTCCCTTTGACTCGCAAATAGTACCATTTGGAATATAGTGCAACCAGAAAAGGAATAAACAATTCTCTCAGACAAAATAGAGGAATGAGCTGCTTTGAGTTGCGGTGTACGTATGGTGGAAGTTCTATGGATAAATTAACTTATAATGAAGATACTAACAAAAACATCTCAATTAGGCTTCATAGTTGATGTCTCAGTTTCGACCACCTATTTTTGTGGTGCGACTTGGCACAAATCCTAATCAAAAAGAAATTTGAAGAAATATTTTTAATGATAATGGATGCCATGCAGAACTTAAGACTAGGACGAAAAACCGACCCGACCCGAACCAATCGGGTCGGGTCGGGTCGGGTTCAAATATTTGAAACCCGATTATAATCGAATCGGGTCCGAGTTTCAATATTTAAAACCTGATGACCCGAGACCCGACCCGATGACCCGAATTTTTTATATTTTTTAATTATTTTTTAAATATTTATATTAAAAAAATATTTATATTTAATTATTTTTTAAAAAAATATTGTTAAAAACTCATTTTTTTTCCTAAACGGGTAAACCCGACTACCCGATCCGACCCGACCTAGGTCGGGTTGGGTCGGGTTTGAGATGTGAAAAATTTTCAACCCGACCCGACCCGATTATACTTGGTCGGGTCGGATCGATTTTTTCCCTAAAATCGACCCGACCCGACCCGTGAACACCCCTACTTAAGACTTTATTTGAACTTTGATAAAGATAAAAGTTAACGCTTACCCATTTAACTCCGAAGAATTGGTTATTAAAGCAAACAATATACAAACTCCCATACTTCCATAATCCCGTTACGTGCTAGGAAAATTTAGATTTATGAAATATTAAAAATGGCCCTGTCAATTGGCAAGATGACAATACTTTAAGGCTCCAATTAACTGGTGCAAGAATGAATTCAATGGAGAAAGCAAGCATATGTAAAGGAAGGAAATACAAATGATCTCTCTTAGGACTTTGATGCACTAGATGCTATGAAGTCAATGCTAAATGCTAATGTATAACTCCCTACATGAAACCACAAGAGAAGTTGCACTCTCGATGGGCAAAAATGTGTTACCATGTAAATCTTGTTGTATGATTGCTGCTTCCCTCTTTTTTCACCAAATGACTTGTAACTTGTACTTTCCAAATTGTTGACTGTTTCAGATAAAGAAGGAAAAGCATCACAATCATTCTTAGAGTCTTAAGGTGTAGAAAGAAATTAATTCCTAATAGAATGGGGTACCTTGGCATTCGGTTCTTCAATGACAAACAAGAATGAAGTTAAGGCTAGAAATAATGAAATTGAAATGTCAAAAAAGAACAGTAAAATAACACAATGTTAAACAAAGAGAACTGTTGAGAGCTATTACCTTGGCATGATTTGGTATGTCAAGAAACATTTTGCATCCCTTAGGCCTTAACAGGAAAGGGAAATAGACTGTCAAGTGAAGACCTATATGGATTCCAATTGTCCATATCATCTAGCAGAAGATAAAGAGAAACTACATGGCATATAAACACCAACTTTTAAAATTTTACTTCAGAGATGAGTTCTACAAGCCCTTTATGGCCTTTATTGTTATCCCATTATAAATCTCGTTTCACAGTAATCCAGTTCCTATTTTACTCTCTTTCTTGGATTAGTGCAAATCTAGGTCAACAGATATCAGTATCATCAATTGAAGAACCAAGGGTTTCCTCAGTTTTCAAGACTTAGGACTTTTCAATTTGCATGATATCTACAATTCTCTTATATCACGTTCTAGATTACCTTTTGGCAAGATATCGATACAGCATTTATGGTAAAAAAATTAACCCAATGATGCAGTCAACATCCTAATTAGGAATGTTCACATTTCCTTTATTTCCTCCCTTTAGTAAGGCCTTACCTTTTAGGCCATGGTTTTAAGACAATTAGTGTTACTGTCCTTTAATTTGTTTAATTTGATGTTTCCTTTATGATGCTTGCTATTCCTATTAGGGTTAGGAATTCTAGGTTATATTTATAGCCCCTTGGGCATTAAAAAACAACTTGCAATGAATTGAACTATTATTTTCTTCTCTTCTCTCTCCATTTTTCCTCTTCTCCTCTCTATTCTCCTTATTTCTTTCTTTCTCTATCTCTTCTAGAATTCATGCTGCATCACTCAGGTTCTAAACAAAATTTGTAAAACCAATAATTTTCAAGAAAACTAACTTTGGATGCTATTATCATTTCCAATTAGGAAGGAACAATCTATTAACTAGGAACAGAGATTCTTCTATAATTTTTAACTTTCCTATTATTAAGGAAAATACTAAATTATGATTTATGCCCATTGAATTTTTCTTCACCTCATCAAGATTTTGAAGCGTGATAAGGTGCAACACTAAAGTGGGATAGCTTCATGCACCGGAGGTCGTGGGTTCGAACCACGGAAACAACCTCTCTGCAAAAAGTAGGGGAAGACTGCATACATGAATCCTGATTGCTTCATGCAATGGGTCACCCTTCCATAAGGTGCAACACTAAAAGTCATATGGCATGGTAATTAGTGTGATTGCATACCACAAAATTCACAGGAACAAGAATGAAACAACAATTACTCAGAATGCATAAGGCGTGCTTATTCATGGGTAATTAATATATATTTGACAGTCTAAAATGAGTTCTTTCAAATGCAAGAGCTGCATACAACACTCACCATATCATAGTTTATCATAATTCACCTCAATGCATATATTTGAAGTTTGCTCATTGTAGTAAAAGAGATCGACCAAATGGGATGCACATCTAACATGGAATGAACTTTGTGCTTTGTACTTACAAGTTCTGGCAAAGCGAGGTAGCAAGCTTGAGGCAACAACTGCATAACTTGCAAGAAAATCATAGGTACGCACATCTTACCCTGCATTGTATTCAAATGGAAGCATTATTAATTCAAATTGCTGATTTCATAGATGAGCGGAAAAGCTTCTCTAGCATTTTCAGTTTTCTTACACTAAAGCATATATGTTTCTTTATCTTGGCGAGTCCTGATAATTGTTTTTTAAAACAAAATACTGAGTAGCCTAGATATAAATCCTCAAAGATACATAAAGATAATTAAAAGGAGATGTTCACGCCTTGCATTGCCTTGTGGCAACAGGGCTCACGCTTATTTGTTGCATGTTTAAAGTCACCTTGCCTTGAGAACTTTTATATAATATACGGAGGAAAAAACATATATGTTGCTTTTTGTTGGTCACAACTTTTTTTTTACAAAAAACAAGTGGCTAGATATCCTCATGGATGCATTAAAGATAATTTTTTAAAGTAGATGCTCCTTCGTAGCGTTGTGTTGTGATACCAACAAAAAACTAAGGTTTAAAAAACCGCCCGAAACGGTATATACCGGTTTTTGAGGATTCCGGTATTCGGGTATATGAAAATACCGGGTATATCATGTATATCGGGCGGTATATGGCGGTATTTCGCCATATACCGCCCGGTAAGGGCGGTATATGCATCATACCGCCCGGTATGAGCGGTATGATGCGATATCGGGGGAATATTGATTTTTTTTTTTTAAGAGTTAGATATAACTCTAAACAATACATAATTGATGAATAAATGCTTAAAATCAATATTCCAATGTCAGATACATGAATATTAAAAGTCATTTTTACTGTATTAGGATTTTTCGCAGATACAAGAGAATTACATATAAGCACAGCCCAAAGGATCTAAAAATTTTTCGGGAGGGGGCTCCGCCCCCACCCCCCCGCAGGGGGCGCTGCCCCCTTGACCCCCGCCCGCTAACCGGCTAGCGAGACCGCCGAAGACTCTGCGTAGCGCAACATAAGACGTAGTGCAACATAAGACGTAGTACAACATATCTAATAGCCGGATAGCGGGCGGCACCAAAGTTTGTTGCACTACGTTTTATGTTGCACTACGCAGAGTCCCCTCCCGAAAAAATTTTAGACCCTTTGGGCTGTGCTTATATGTAATTCTCTTGTATCTGCGAAAAATCCTAATACAGTAAAAATGACTTTTAATATTCATGTATCTGACATTGGAATATTGATTTTAAGCATTTATTCATCAATTACGTATTGTTTAGAGTTATATCTAACTCTTAAAAAAAAAAAAAAAAAACCGGTATGCTATTCCCGTACCGGCCCGTACCGTGTGTCGGTACGGTACGGTACGGTACCGGTATGTACCGGTACCGGCCGGTGACCGAAACCGGTACCGGTACCGAGATTTTAAACCTTGCAAAAAACACTTGCCTATTTACTGCATGAGTCACCCGGGCCTAAGCACATTGAGGTACTCTACTAGTCACTTGCCTTGCCCAACAGCCTAGGCAAGCACCTAATACCCAACTTGTATAGCAAGGCAAATTCTGCTTATTATCAAATTTCATGATCCTAGAAGGAAATATTGCAACTGATACCAGGTATTAAAAATAATCTGAACAAGACCTTAGTTAAAGAAACAATCACCAACCTAAGAAACAAGAAAAGAAAATTTTGAGGTTATGGAACGAGCCCACAAAATTAAACAAGTGGTGTACTAATGTCAAAGAAGCTAAGCATGTGGATTGATTTTTGTATTGAGTGTCGTTGATCATCCATAACTAAGGGGAAAACTTAACTTTTGGAACTAAACATATGGCATTTTCACTAACTTTTGCAGGCAGTTGATGGGAGAAGAGCTTTCTGGTTTGAGCATGAAAGATTTACTAGATTTGGAGAACCAACTAGAGATGAGTCTACATAGCATTCGAGCAAAAAAGGTCTCAGTTTTCTTTGAAAAATTGTCTCTCTTTCATGCAGAAGTCTTACTGCAATAAATTTATTTTTTGCAGGATCAACTTTTGACAGATGAAATTCAAGAACTCAAATGGAAGGTTGTGCAAAAAGTAACCCTATCATTCTGTTCTAAGTATACATTGTGTTCTTGATTATTGAATGGCTTTACTTCAGGGGAACCTTATTTATCAAGAGAATATGGAGCTCCATAAGAAGGTAAACCTACTTAATCAAGAAACTATGGAACTACATAAGAAGGTATTTATTAGACACCTATTGACAAATAATATTTAATCTAAAAGCCTAGCAACTAATCTTTTGAGTTCACAAGTTGATGACAATCTAACTTATCTTGCACAAACTAAGCACTTAATTGTCACCATCAGGTATATGGAACAAGTTTGGAAAATGGTAGCCACGTAGAGTCATCTATTGCAGATGGTTTCAGAATTGTAGATGAGGCAAACACGCCCAATCATCTCGAACTAAATAGGCCACTGCAGCAAGTAAATAGGGTACAAACTGCAGCACCACAATTATGGTAATGCATCATTTTCAACACAACAAATTTTACAAATATTCATGCCTTGTTATAGTCATAACTGTACAGTGTTACTATATTTGCAGCAGTCTTGGATTGCATTGAGGAGAAGATTCATAAATGAGAGAAGGCAGCCTTTGACTACACTAAGGAGATCTTTCACAAATCAGAAGTGGCTATATGTAATCTATCATCATGTCATCTCAAAGCATGTAGGCAATCACATGTCGTGTGTATTAGAAGGAGAAGCATTTTGAATAACTATACAAAATATCAGCAATAGCATGAGCCTTTCTGCCACATAAGGTTGTCATTTTGCCAGTAAGGAGACCAGAGTACAAGTCATTGGAACAGCCTATCTCTACTTGTAGGAAAAAGGCTACGAACATTGCCCCTACTAAGACCTCGCAACAATGAGAGCCTTGGCACTGGGCTGCATTTTAATATGATTTAACTAGAGTTATTTTTTCAGCAATATGTCGAAATAAAAATGTGACAACTATCCAGGTGTTTAAAGAATAGGTGAGGATTGCTACAACAATAAGGTTGTTTGCATTGTGATTGGGGAGACCAGAGCCTTGTTGATCACCCTGTTCTATCCAAGTATTTAAAGCCAATTATTCTAAAACATGACTAGTTTGCGTTCCCTTTTCTTCTTCATCAATAAATGCATGTGACCATGAATTTGTCGCAAGATAAATGGTCAGTTCCTAAATGAGATCCCAAAAATGGAATAACTAAAAACCTGGGACAAAATTTCTCAATCAACTACATTTATACATCTAGGACCATAAGCAAGATAAATTTAAAAGTGGAAGAGAAAGTACGCTTTTGAAATGATTTCCATTTTCCACGACAACTTGCCAAAGGAAAAGGTTGAATAAGCAAGTTGTCAAGATAATACAAAAGAAGAGTTTACTACCAACCAGACGACAAAATTTACAAAGGTTAGGTGGAAATCTGGCTATTCTCAAGTCAAGTTTCACAAGAAAAGGGCCAGGTTCTGCAGTAGTGTTTGTAGAAAAAAATGACCAAAAAATTTATTCACGGAAAAATAAAGGCAATACTAGAAAGTTATTGAGATATAGAATCTCAAAAAATTAAAATTTCTTGAAAAGCAATCTTGAAAGAAGAGCTAAAAATGTAAAAAGACCAACTTCGTCATTCTATAGCAGTTCTATTGGTTACACAGAAAATGCTCCTAATATAAAAATGAAAACAATCTTTCAAAAGTCCTTGCACTACTAACAAAATTTAGATGGATCTAGGCAGGTTCAAACTTGCCCTAAGGACTTCAGATCACATATTGTTGGGACTTATATGTAAATAAGCAAAGTCCACGGACATTACTGTAAAGTTGACTCTAATATATATACACAACCATAATTTTTCAAGAGAGGGACCGGATAGGGTAACCCTAAATTTTCAAGCATCATGGTATCACAACCATAATTTTTCTACCGCACCTTTCGTCACTCACCACGAGGCGCCGCCGAACTCATCAATACGCACACCGCCCCTTCATGAGGCACTCTGTGACGCCTGGATCTTCGTGTTGTGCCATCTTAACACTTCACGAAGCAGCAATGCTCCCTCTGTGAATCGAGCCGCACGCCGTCCTGCATCCGCACGTCTCTGTGCTGCATCCATCCGCATGATGTTCAATCAACGCGCGGCTTGAGCGCCTTCTCCACGTGGCACCTTCTCCTTGCGAGGCGTCACTTCCCACGCAGCAAGTGCCGCCATCTTTCATAGAAGATGCCTCAGCTTGCGTGACATCTCTTTTGCTCGCAACTCAAGCATCCTCGGGTTTCGTGCTATTCTACCGCCATCTTCCCACTTCGAAGACGCCTCGACTTGCGTGACTCCTCTTCTGCTCGCGACTCGAGCATCCTCAACCGTCATCTTCCCTACGCCGAAGACACCTCGGCTTGCGTGATATCTCTTCTACTCGTGACTCGAGCATCCTCGGATTGTGTGACGCCCCTTCTGCTCGCGACTCAAGCATCGCATCCCACGCGGTGCCATGTTGTGTTCAAGTGACGCACTCTGCGAGGCATTGTATCCCGCTTGGATGACGCGTTTTGCACACATCAGATTTCACGTCATTCTCGTCTTGGGTTCCATGACGCGTCTCTGGTTACATCTACTCCACAAGACACCTTACAAGGCATCACTGTTGCAAGCAAGCTCCTTAATAGCAACTCCAATATTCGGAAACTAATATGTCGATAACACCCTTGGTTTCACCACCATTCGCATCACTCATTGGTTCAATGACCATTTGTATTTTGTAATACTCGTGCTTAATTAGTTTTTTTTTATTTCTATGGGAAAGCCGAGTTGCTTGATTTGTAATATTCGGAAAGGCAATGTGATGATGACAAAAAAAATATTCGCAGCATGAAAGACACGAATTTGGGTCGTCGGTGCCGTCGAATCGTGGGATTCAAATAGAGGTCGGGAGATACTTTATAGTTTATCAGTGAGCCATCAGCATTTATACTGACACACTGACACAGCAAACTTCTCTTAGCTAATGCTAATAGAAAATTCGGGCAGGTTTTACTGATGAAAAATGATTCATAATACTTCAGCAAATTTTCAGTTAAACATGATAGAAGCCTAATCTTTCAAAGAACATGTGCTAATCCCCTAATACCGGCAAAATAAAATCAACCAAGTAATTCAAACTGGCAATATTAAAATTATTTAGACAGAATAACATATAAAGATCAAAGGTTCACCAACTGCCTCATAAATTCTATTTTCAGCTTAATAATTTTAGAATAAATATTAACCAAAGTTTAATATTTTTTAACTAAAAATAGCATTCTACAATTTAGATGGATATAATTAAATTATTGAAGAGGGAGGGCTGCTAGCAAGTTCCAGAAATATGCTTGACAGAATCATTTAAGAAATTAGATACACATACAATCTTAGCCAAGATCAGAAATTATAAGACAGGACTAACAAGTTTGAACCGAGATCATATTGTGGTGTATTATAAAAATTTGATAACTTCAAATTGAAAATTTTAATTTATTCACAAAGTTATCTAGTCAATAGTTTATTCAATTACCTTTAAATTAAAAACAAGATGAATGTTAAAAGTGCAAAGAACAAAGAATAATCAGAATAAATGCCAAAATAACTGAATAAGTAGCTTAAGCCAAATGGGAGAATTAGTAGACTTTAGAACTCCACTAATCTCAAGGGACTTCTAATAGTCAAATGCAATAAGATAGAAGCATGTAGTAGAATTTAGTCACTTGGAATGGAAGAAATGAGTCAACTTGCATAGTTTTTTCATGGATTTTTAAGTGTTGGAAGTAGTCATGAAAACGTCAACACTTATCCACACATCCCACTTATGAAATGGATATTTACCACTAAAGAACAATTAGATAATGACTATCAATCATCCCACTACTTTAACCCATAATTACCACTAAACAACAATTAGATAATGACTACCACTACTTTAACAGATAATTACCGTTCTAACAATTAGATAATGACGGACTCTTTCACCAATTAATCAATAACTAAGCTCACTATTTTTCTAATATATTGTTTGGTCCACCTTCTCCCAAGTGATGTGGCTTCCCATGGCTCCAAGTCAGCAACCTTCTCATCTTGCAAGTGAGGTTGATTGGGCATGTTTATAACACTCGTACCCTTCTAATCCATATGAATATTCCACTCCAATTTTGGGATGATTCAACTCTTTCCGCCTGCTATCTCATTAACTGAATGTTTTCCTCCGTCTTACACAACCAAATTCTTTTTTCTATTCTCTTTCCACATGATGGACTTTATAGACTCCCACCTCCTGTCTTTGGTTGTACCTACTTTGTTCATGACTTATCTCACGGCCGGGACAAGCTCACTCCGCGGGCCATTCGCTATGTCTTTCTTAGATACTCTCGCCTTCAGCGTCAATATCATTGTTACTCTCCTTCTCTACATCGCTCATTTATTTCAGCAAATGTGACAATTCTTTAGACCATGCCCTTCTAGCACACCTCACTTACCTCAGCTAACTCCATCACTGAGGTCCTACCTACTTTTGTCCCATTATCTCTTCTGTTCGATCCTCCTACATCTAAAACTAGGGGTGAGCATAATTTACCGATTAACCGAAAAAACCGATTAACCGACCGAACCGAAACCGAATTAACCGAACCGATTTTTCCGATTAATTTCGGTTCGGTTCGGTTAATTTACCGAATTAACCGAAAAGTAATATAAGATATGTAAAATATAAATGTATTGCGTATGACAATGTTTGGCTTGGTGGTCATGTAAAGGTTTTACCATGCTAGTTGCCACGGTTCGAATCCTGGTGACTTTTATTATTCTTATTTTATGTTGTACATATTATACTATCCAGGTTAGCTGGATATAGATCAGTGAAGTAATTTGCTAAGAAGGTTAGAGCCATATATGTAATTGTGATTGGCCTAGGTTCGAAACTTGGGATGATGTTTTTTTTAGTTTTATAAATTTTTAAATTTTTTTGGTAAATTCGGTAAATTAACCGAACCGAACCGAACCGAAAAATTTGGTTAACCGAACCGAATTAACCGAATTTTTTCGATTCGGTAAATGGTTAATCGATTTTCTTTTATTTCGGTTCGGTTAACCGATGGTTCGGTTCGATTACGGTAGGTACATCAGTCAGATTCCACCGCCTAGCCCACCGCCCCTACAGTCCCGAATCTTCCACCTGATATTGATCCTCCCATTGCTTTCGGGAATGGTACTCGACGGTGTATGTTTCATACTCCTCTATCACTGGACTATTATGCTTTTCTCTCCTCTCTAAGTCTTTGTCTTTTGTCTCTATTCCACGGTATCTTTCATAGGCACTTAGACATGAGGGGTGGCGACATACTATGATGTATGAAATGTCTGCTCTTCATGCTAATGGCACTGTGATCTTGATGAGGAGGTCTGTATGGAGCAACCATCAGGGTTCGTTGCTCAGGGAGAGTCTGCCCTAGTGTGTCGATTGAAGAAATCACTGTACAATCTAAAACGGTCTCCTCGAGCATGGTTTGGCAAATTAAGTTGTGCCTTACTTCACTTTGGGATGACCAGAAGTATCTTAGATCACTTAGTTTTTCACCTTACTTCATCCTCTGCGAGATGGATCCTTTTGATTGTCTATGTTTGATGGTATAACTATCACAGGAAATGATATTGAAGGGATCCAAAGACTGAAAACCTATTTTCATCAACAAAGACTTGGGCAACTTGAAGTATTTCTTGGGCATTGAAGTAACTCGATCTGGAGGAGATATTTATGGCCTGCTAGGGGCTAGACAAGTTGACACTCCCCTATGGACCCAAATGCCCAATTGCTACAAAGATAGGGGGAGCCCTTACATGATCCAAGAAAATATCGCAGGCTAGTGGATAAACTTAACTGTCCTCTAGACATGATATCTCCTTTGTTGTAAGTGTGATTAGTCAATTCCTTAGTAGCCTTGAGGGTACTACGCTATCTTAAAAGTGCATCAGGCAAAAGACTCTTATATTGTAATCAAGGTCATCTTCAGGTGATTGGATATACAATGCCGACTCGGCAGGTGCACCCATCGATCGTTGATCCACCTCAGGATATTGTGTTTTCTGGGAGGCAACTTAATCTCATGGAAGAGTAAGAAATAAGGTGTGGTGGCAAGATCTAGTGCATAGGCTGAGTACAGAGCTATGACACTAGTCACCTAGTCACCTCTGAGCTACTTTGGCTAAAACATTTAATGGCAGAATTAGGTTTCAACCGTACAGAACCTATGAATATGTAATGTGACAGTCAAGCTACTATACATATTGCATCCAATCCGAGAAAAAGTGCAATCTAAAGAGATCACAATGTTGTATGTAAATTCGAATGACTAATTAGCTGATATATTTGCTAAGTCCCTAAAGAGTCCTAGGATCAAGTATATATATGTAACAAGTTGGGGCTGAGCGATATATTTGCTCCAGCTTGAGGGGGTGTTAGGACTTATATGTAAATAAATCAAGTCCAAGGACTTTATTGTAAAGTTGACTCTAATATATATACCTGCGAGAGGGCCGAATAGGGTAACCCTAATTTTTCAAGCATCATATACGGCAACTAAAAAAATTAGGTCGTGTAATTTCACCAACCAAACATAGGAGTAATATATGAAGAAAAAGAATGCCCAAGCTTCAGTTATGTTCTATGTTTGCATAACAAGTAAACAAACGAATATTGGAAATCAATGCACATTTGACTTTATACTTATCACAGGACTGTGCCAGAGCATTACCCTTGATGTGCCACACAAGAAATAGCATTGAAAATTTGGATGAGCTGCAGGAAGAACCTTGTTCGTACTTCATAGATTACCCTACCATATCTTGGTTGTATCATCTTGTATCAACTGGTCGTAGGGATGAATGTGGGATGTAAATACACAATTTATGTGTTTTCTCATTCTTAATATGAAGATTGTGGCTATCTAGCATCCCTTATATTTTATACTTTATAGTTTATCAGTGAGCCATCAGCATTTATACTGACACACTGACACAGCAAACTTCTCTTAGCTAATGCTAATAGAAAATTCGGGCAGGTTTTACCAATGAAAAATGATTCATAATACTTCAGCAAATTTTCAGTTAAACATGATAGAAGCCTAATCTTTCAAAGAACATGTGCTAATCCCCTAATACCGGCAAAATAAAATCAACCAAGTAATTCAAACTGGCAATATTAAAATTATTTAGACAGAATAACATATGAAGATCAAAGGTTCACCAACGGCCTCATAAATTCTATTTTTCAGCTTAATAATTTTAGAATAAATATTAACCAAAGTTTAATATTTTTTAACTAAAAATAGCATTCTACAATTTAGATGGATATAATTAAATTATTGAAGAGGGAGGGCTGCTAGCAAGTTCCGGAAATATGCTTGACAGAATCATTTAAGAAATTAGATACACATCCAATCTTAGCCAAGATCAGAAATTATAAGACAGGACTCACAAGTTTGAACCGAGATCATATTGTGGTGTATTATAAAAATTTGATAACTTCAAATTGAAAATTGTAATTTATTCACAAAGTTATCTAGTCAATGGTTTATTCAATTACCTTTAAATTAAAAACAAGATGAATGTTAAAAGTGGAACAAAGAATAATCAGAATAAATACCAGAATAACTGAATAAGTAGCTTAAGCCAAATGGGAGAATTAGTAGACTTTAGAACTCCACTAATCTCAAGGGACTTCTAATAGTCAAATGCAATAAGATAGAAGCATGTAGTAGAATTTAGTCACTTGGAATGGAAGAAATGAGTCAACTTGCATAGTTTTTTCATGGATTTTTAAGTGTTGGAAGTACCATACTTAATTTAAATAATTTAGGACTTAGGGACTATTCTTTTGAATCACAGCAATACAATAATAAGTAGAGGACCAACAAAAGTCATACATGAAAGTTTTCCTTATATTTGAAATAGCTGTTGATAATGAACATAAGATATTTTAAACATATTCTCAATAATGAACATAAGATATTTTAAACATATTCTCAAATAAAGTCTCTAACAAAAATAGACGTACCATCAAACTTCTTGCAAGTTATGCAGTTGTTGCCTCAAGCTAGCTTGCTCCTATGATAACTAAATCAAACAATAAACCTAATTTAGACTTTCCAAGATATAGATAATATATACACGTCAAATATATACAGAACAAAAACCAAATTAGAGTTAGGTACTAACAAGACGTTGTCATAGTTGATTGAGTTAAATCATCACAGACCTTAGTAGGAAAATTAACAAAAATCCAAAAGTGAATATCAAAGAATTACATATGGCATTGCTTGGTTAGGATAAATTGTGTCAGTGAATATCAAAGAATTACATATGGCATTGCTTCCGTGGGCAGAGACTGGGACCAACACCAAAGCCCAAGTATTGCTCAAACCAGCACTCAATAGGAGAACCAACATTTAAACACTAATATCAAGTGTCAATATGGAGTGACTGACAAAGCCATTGCTAGAATGAGACAGTATATGTTGATTGATTGGTGGAATACAACCTATCGTAAATCAATGAGTTGGAAGGCTTATGAATTGCAAGCACAACAAACTTACAAAGTTACAAGGTTGATCTAAGTTGACAGGCTCAACACATCCACATTCCAAGAAGCAAATATTTTTCCAGTTTTTCTGCCGTAACATTCACTTGGCCTTTTCTATGTTAATATCCATTTGCTCTTCTCTTATATGTATATAATGATTTGTTTTAATGCATTTTAAAAAACTTTAGATTTCAAACATGTTAATTTGTTTCTTGTTTCTACTAAACAAGTTTAATATAACTAAAAAAAGTTGTGGTTGTCACTTGTCAGGACCGTCATAAACACTGGACATGGTCTGACTGGTGTCCACCCAAACCATCTACTGGTACAAGTGGGTAAGGTACTCTTATTGCAGGGACCAAATGGGGAGACCAATATAAAAACCTTGAATCCTACCATAGATTCAAATAGTTAAAACTTGGTCCTTAGAAAAGAAATAAGTATCTGGAAATTTTGTTGAGGACAATCAATAGTATTATCATTAGTTTCAAGACAATAAAGTGTTTAACAAGTTCCTTATCTTCACAAGCATGCATCAAGTATGAGCTTTCAGCTCCCATCTCCCAAATTAGAAATGAATAGCATACTAGGAATATAATTGAATAGTTGTAAACATTGACAGATTTGAGTAAGAATCATATCCAACTGGGATTAAGTTTATGTGACATTTTTTATACGCATCCATGTGACATTTTGTCACCAAGCAAATAGTCCAGATCATACGCTGACGAATCAATATTTGTTTCACCGTGTAGAATTTCATCAAGAGAAAAATATGTACTGGAATCACGTGCTTTATAGTTTCAAAATATACTGACCATGAGATGCTAGCCTGCTAGGAGATTCCATAGTCAATCTCTCTTTTTTTAATAGAAAATAGTAAATCCCTTCAAACAAATCATTTATGATATCTAGAATCTTAAAGCCTAACACATCACATATATCTAAAAGAATGCTCAATAATACTTTTACATTTTTTCAGGGAATTGAAAATATTTGATGTAACTTTAGCAATGAAAGAATAGCAAATCTTATACATAAAAGACGCCACAAGACGCTATCCTTTTTTGAATAGTTCTACAGCCAAATGCATTCTATCAAGCATAATGAGATCAACCATTGCCGCAGGCTCAACACAGGGAACAAAAATCTACCCCGAGGAACTGTAAATTAAGAACCAAAACAATATATAATAAAACGAAAATATAACACAATAGATGAAAAAATAAACTTATAGAACGGATTAAAAATCGGAAGCGACTTCGATCAGACCCGCAAAAATTGTACAAGAACAAACTAATATATTCAGGAACAAGAAGAGACGGCCTCTCACCTCAGATTTGACCAGCCCGCCCTCCGCTCGCCCGCGGGCAAACAAAAGCGCACATTTTAGCCAAGTATCCCAACTCAGAACACAAAAGAAATGACGAGAAGATGGAAGAAACCGATCACGGAGAGAGTGATGGGTGGCTTCGGCGACTATCAATAAATATCTTCTTGCGGGGGGAGCCCTACATTATAAAATAAGTAAAATAAGAAATAAAAAGGGGGCAAAAGAGGAACAGATCATCACTACACATACGCCTACATTCTTGATTTGCTGCGTAAATTACTAAACACGTGACATCAATAAGTGTTACGTGCCTTATGATCATGGCTAGTTGGGACAGTTGGTTTTATCTTGGCCGTCCACGTCGTCTGTGCGATGTCCATCCGCGGGAAGCAGGCTTTTTTCATATTTTTTATTCTTTATGCACCCGCCGGACCAATTTTTATTCTTTATGCGCCCGCCAGACCAACCTATCTTGTGACTGTATGCAACAAAAAGAATCTGATAGGACCCACCGACCCACTCTCCAGGAGAGTGTAGAAGCACAGAGAAGGTTGCAGAATGGACCCACCGAACGTTCGTTACTTTTGTAATTTTTAATGGTCCGTTGATCTTGGAGCAAATACAATCGAGTTTAATTTTATTTTTTCTAAAAAAATAACTTTATAACATTACCTATACACAGATCATTTTAATTCGTTTGGACACGTGTCGACAATTTTAATTATCCAACTTTCAAATAGGTTGGTTATCCACTCATCGCCACACATAAAGAGCATATCTAATTGATATATCATCGTACATAATTGGAAAAAAAATGACTAAATCTATTTTAACCTAACACATGATAATCATTCAACAATTTAACAAACTTGAAATTGTAAATTCTAAAATGATAAAAATCATAATTATAAAAAAAAATATGAGAACTATAACTAATTTTGACAATATACCAAAAATATATTACATATTATTTTAACAAAAAAGAATAGTATCCGATATTTTATTTCGATAGAATAACATATTAAATGTAAAAAAAATCAACTCATTATCTTATTTCCTCTCTTATTCCCACTGCGATTGATGCTTAGGAATGCACTTTCATCACCAATGTTGGCATATATAAACAGTCATTCCTCCTCTCGACCTTATGCCCCATCGTCGCTAGTGTTTTTGGACTTTTGAAATCTCTTTCCTCCTTCCAGTGATCCCAGATGTAATGTTAGGAATCATGCATGTTAGGATTTGAGGAAAAAAGAATAGAGATGAGAGAAGAAGATAGGAAAACGTTAAAAATATTTTTGGAGTTTCATTTCGATTTTTGTTAGTCGGAGAATAACGAGGAGGAGGAATAAGATGGAGAACAACTGTAATGAGTGGATGTCAGCGTAGTCCAAGCATAGATGAATCCCCAAAAAACTATGCTCAGCACGTTAATTTTGCTAATATAAATATTCTAGAGAAAATTAATAAATCTATCTCAAACTATATGTTAATTAACAAATCTATCACATTTTTTTATTTACCTCTAATCTATCCTAAAATTTTAAATTCATATTATATCCCACTCTCAAATGTCTGTTAATGTAACTATTAGTACTGACATGACGATCTAGGCAACATCAAAAATATATTTTTATTACTAAGGTTTGCCCTGCGAGCTAATGTCAACCTATATTAATGAAAAAAAATCAAGAAACAATAAACCCTAAAATCTCCCTTTCCCCTCTACCATTCTCGTATATTAAAATTTATTTTTTAAAGAAAATCATTAGTATATGTTGGTATTTGCCAACGTGGCAAACTTTAATAAAAAATAATTTTTTGTGTTGATTAGACTATCATGTCAGGAAATAAAAATTATATTAGCGAACATTTGACCATAGGATACAATTGATATAAATTCGAAATTTTATAATTGATTGAATGTAAATACAAACATTGGGATAAATTTGTTAATTGGACTTCGTTTGGTTGACACAACTTCTTATAGAAAGTTGTATTTTTCAATAAATAATCAAAAGAGTATTTTGTTGACACACATCCAGTATTTCGTAGAAAGTGCAACTTTCTACAAAATGTCGAGAGATAACTTACATAAGGGGACTTAGGTAAGTTGCACTTTTTTTTAATTATATTTATATAAAAATAATAATTTTATCTTCGCATTTGCAAATTTATAATTTATGTTTTCGACGTTATAAGATTAAATAATCTACAAATTTTTGACCTATTTATTTTATATTAATTTATTTTTGAAAAAAATATCTAATTTTTTCATATCAACTATAAATAAAAATTATTTTCCAATATATTAAATTATATATGAAAAATACACATTACATATACGTTAGAATATTAATTTATAAATAAAACTTAATTTTTATATATTCAAATATTAATTTATAAAAAATATTTGAGTCATTTAATGTGTATTTTTTAGAAAGTACTCATGTTAATCAAATATATTATTTATGAAAAGTTACCCTTCATATGAACCAAATTTTTATCAACCAAATATTTTTTTGATACTTTTTAAAAAATACAAATGTGAAATTAATTCATAGAATTATAATTTTTTAAAAATTACTTCTTATATCAGACAAATAAGAGCTTAGTCTAAAATTTGAGATATATTTATTAATTTTTCTTAGTTTTGTGAAAATGACTTACACGAGTATTTAAGGTATACTGCCAAATTTTAGCTTTGATTTTTGTAGAACTTTTTTTTTACAATTTTGTTTTTTTTTTAATTCAGAATTTATAATTTCAGATTAGATAGATGGTTGTTAGTCATTTATATTTTTTATTTATTTGTACTTTTTAATACATTCCTTTAGTCATACTGTATTTAAATACTCGGATCCGTAGCTGCTCGTCCGCTCCGGTCTTCATTTGCCATGAATTAAAGTTTGGCACGACGAGAAGGAAACAAATTAAAAGAATATTTTATTTGGCAGCCAAAAAGCCAGTTAAGCTAGAGGTGGGTAAGTGGGTTAGGTGGGCCACTGTGCACCCACGTGACGTGTCGGGTTTTGATAAGCACAGGATTCCGACTTGTAAGGAGTATCCAATTTTTTTTAATCTAATGTTTTAAGATGTGGAAATTGTCTCATGGAGAATGGAAAAGGCGCTCATAATTTGCAGAGGCATGCGTGATTTCCTAAATTATTGGATATAAGTGAACTACTGGATTGCATCTGAGATGCCAATGGAACAAATGTTTGCAGAGTTGGTCCGGTTCAGTGGCGGAATCAGAGTTGGGTATTTGTCCTATTGGAGTGGTAATTTTGTTGGGGATCATTCTCCCCAAAGTCAAATTTATATTTTGATTGTTGTCGACTTTGACTTGCTATGTTATTTTTTGTTATCAAAATGCTTGCTAAATTATTTACTAGTTTGAACGTTAGGTTTAATATTTTGATGTTAATTACTTTTAATCATGTCCAAAATATTTTGCTTGAAATCTAGCATTTCAAGCTTTTACTAACGCTTCACTTGATAAATATACACTTTCTCGCCTACAAAAATTAAAGCATTGGATGTCTACGCTACTTACATAATTTATATAATATATATATTTTATATAATTTATAGCTTCCCGATGATAGATCGGGAAGCAGGATGGAACATAGAAAATGTCTCAATTTCAATGTTGTGGTGTTGGAGTATCTGGACAGAGCGAAATGATATTATTTTTTACGAAAAAATGATAGATTGGCCCGCAACAGTGCATTTGGGGTTTAACATCTAGTGTCGTTTGTCTTCCCTTTCTTTGTAAATCTATGCATTGGTGAAGCCAAGGCGCCCATCACCTTGGTGGCCTTGGCTTGCATATTTGCCTTTGTACATTTCAAATCGTTTGAAATGAATTGTGCGACTCTTAACCTCATATTTTTTCAAAAAAAATAGCTTGCCCCACTCTCATTTCAATTTATTTTATTTATATAGGAGGAAAAGTCAAATATGCCCCTCAATATATAATTAGAGATGACAATGGGTCATGCTCGGATCGGCCCGTTGCATGTCGGGTTGTGCCTAGCAAAACCTGAATTTCTAAAGGGGCGGCCCAGCCTGGCGGGTCTCATGTCGGGCTCGGGCCAGCCTAGTGTCAATTAAGGATGTCAACGGGGCGAGGCAGGTACAGGGGGGTGCCTACCCGCTATCCACCCCGCGAAATAAAGGGGTACTCGCTATCCGTTTATTTCCCGCGGGTATCAAAAATAGATACTCATTTAATTACCCGCGAGGGGCGATACCCACGGGTATTGGCGGGTAGCCATGACACTTTAAAAAAATATAAATTATAATATTTTAATAACACTTTAACTCTTCAAGTATTTTGATAACAACTCAAAGTATAACAACTTCATTTTGGTAAACACACAATATTTTGATAACAACATCATCATAAGGTTTCAAAACATAAAGTATATGAGTATTGAATTAGGTTAGGATTTTTTTTAGTATATGTACCGAGGGTAATATTGTAATTTAGTAATTTTCGCGGGTAACGGGTACCCGCGGATACGAGTACTACAATACTCGTACCCGCCCCATATAATAAACGGATAAGAAAAATTATCCGCGAAATCCCCGCGGGTAGGAAACTACCCCACATACCCATCATAAACGGGTAAATACACGTGGGTACCCTTCTAAATGAATAATATTGTCATCCCTAGTGCCAAGCTAGGCCTGACGTAGGCAGCGACATCTTGGCGCTACTAGGTCAGCACTGGCACTTGTGCTAGCCTACCATGTTGAGCACGACTCGTGTTCCTAAGGGACGAGCCCATCCCCTCCCTTAAGCACTGGTGTGTTGAGCCAAGTACGACCCTACCCATTGACACCACTATATATAATATTATTATTATTTTCTCTTTAAAATAAAATTCTTTTACATTATTATTTTTTGTCTTTTAAAATAATTCAAAAATTAATAACCAAAGTTGCTATATCCAATTCATTTTTATTCTCATTTTTTGTTTTTCCCCTCTCTTCCGACATTGTCTAAGTTGTCTCGTCCTTATGCTCACATATATCGTCACACATTTTCATCCGCACAGCTAGGCCCCCACTCACACACAACTACAGCCCTCGCCCACGCACAATCACGGTTCGGCATGTAGTCTATCGATCCCCAACACACAATTATTAAGAGAGATATTTTTCAACACAATTGATAATAAGATTATTATGCAATATTATCAATGTATAAAACTTATAGGGAAGAATTATATATATTTTTAATATAAGATATATTTCATGCTTTTAAATTATGTATGGATAATTTTTATTAATTTTTATACATAATATAATGAATTATCTTTTGAAAAATATATGGATCATTTGTCACTTAGTTTGCCCTTCCTGATTTTGATTTATGACTTCTTCACTGCTAACTATCAATATAATAGAAAGTAATAAGACTTATTCTTTGGGCATTAGGTAAGTATATTTCATAAATAATTTATATATGAATAATTGTAGGTCATAACATAACATAAATAGAACCCTGATCAGGGACATTGGACCAAAGTTTTTAATTGTTAGAGACTTCAATCCAAAATTTCTAACTAGACAATTTGGAATTTTAAATCAACATCATTTAAGTTTCTAACTAGACAATTTGGAATTTTATATCAACATAATTTTGAGGTTTTGCACAAAAGTTTCATGATTTTAACAATTTTCAGGTTTTGCATAAAAGTTTCATGATTTTGTAAAAGACATTTATGATATTTATAATTTGTCAAAAAATACTTATGCTTTTTTAAATTTTCCTAGAAGTTTTTATGTTTTGTATTTTATCATTACATTTTTGTGATGGGATTGAGTCAAATAAAGGGTTTTTTAAAATGATTTTTATTTTTTTTAATCAGGTTGAGTTTTTTCAATTAATTTTGGATATAATCAAATTTGATTTTTGAGTCAGTTGAGAAATTAGATTTCATTAAAAAAAATGATTTTGGGTTTGATTGAATCAAATCGAGTTTTCAATAAATAGTAGACATTCATTTTGAACCTAAACTTTTACAAAAAACTTGACTTTTATTAATTCTGAATAAAAATATTCTAAGAAAAATTCATGCAATTTTTTATTGACAAAAAAATATATTTTTTTAATTATGATATATCATTTATTAAAAAAGCAACAATCAAATATTATCATAAAAATTATAATCAAGTTGTCATAAAGGAAAATTATGATTTGTTTTTTTATCCACCATTGTATGACATTTTAATTTGGCATAAATTATTCACCAATATCGTATAAAATTTTGATTTCGTATAAAGTGTTACACTATCACGTAAGGGTTCTAACACTATGTAAGACTTCATATTCTGTCCTGCCATGGATGGTACATCAAATGATGTCTTAACTGGATGAGAATTCCTTTCTCTTAAATTTTTAGGTGTTCATCCAATTTTAAGATTCTTACAAAATAAAATTATCATCCAAACAAAATATTATCATTATCTACAAATTTAAATATCATAGTAAATCTTCATGTTGTATGATGCATGAATTCCAAAGCTGAATGATTTTAAAAAAAAGTAAAAGTCGTCTTCGGCTTATGAGATCAGCAACTCCAGAATTCTAGAAAAGGAAGATCTAATAAGATATATTAAAATGCAAGCAAAGTAGTACACCGATTCTCTTTCTGTTATACACATGCCCCATTGGATTTGGACATTGGCACTGATGGATTAAGTGGTGTTCAATTATTTACACAAACTATCCATTTCCAAGATAGAATGTAGTTGTAATATTACAACATTCTATTGAGAGAAAAAAAAGGCTCCAATAGAGTTATTCAATCAACAAAATCCTTGACCCCTAAACTAATTCCTTATTCTTCGAAAACAGATTTCTAATTCTAGCACAAAGTCCAGCAGTCTCCAATCTTGTCTCATCTACAGGGTCCTTAAAATGAGCTCTTTCGCTTAGCTCTTCGAACGCATCCACCAAATTTTGAAGCCTTGCAACAAATTCAATGAGAAGAGAAGCAAAAGTTGCCAATGACAATGCACTAGCACTTTCATATGTTCTTGATTCTTCTTCATGTGCGATGACTTCTGAGGTAAACGACTTTGCGGGCCATTGCATTTGCCTTCTGAGCAATGAGTCCATCTTGGCCAGAGAACCAATATCACTGGTCATTGAGTTTTGGATAGCGAAACTTGTTGACAGTGTTGATGATCTATGATCAGGAATCGGTTCACCATGAGGTCTTGTGTAGCTTTTGTTCTCTTCTTCCATGACGCCATGTCTGTTTAGGATTCCTTTAAATCCATCAGGTAGTTCTACACCCTCCCAGCATTCTGCATTAACTAGAAGGTAAGATTTCCGATCTATCTTCTTCTGCAACACTTCGGCTGCCTCGTGGACGGCAAATAGAAAATTTGGTTTATTTAGTTTTCTCATGGCCTTAATCGAATCTCCAAGCTCGCGTAACACTTTAGCACCTTCGATACCAACTCTCTTCAGCTCACTGCTAAATATTTGTCTGCTTTCTGGTGGAGCCTGTGATTTTTTATCACATCAGTATCAGGAATCCAAACCAATGAAATAAAGGATAAAGAATATACTGACACTATCTCTGTTACTCTGTATGTGCACGTGTTATACAGCTTTGTAACTGAAGTAATTATGAATTTATGATAACCTTTTATCCAACAACATAAAAAACATTTTAGCTACAGAAATACTATGCATATACTTTCAAAAAAAATGGTGCCGGAATAAAGCAGTATAAGCTACCATATCATACAGTGTAGTAGCAGCTTACGATGCTGCAGATGACATGTGAACTAAAGCACAAATAGGGTGAGAGATGCTGAGGTCAGCACATGGGTAGGAGTACTGTCATAGCTAGGGTTCAGCTTCGAGTAAGTTTAGGGCTTTGTTTTTTCTCCTCTCTCTCTCTCTCTATTCTTCTTTAGATAGCCCGATCCAACTTGCAGACTGACTTAGACTCGTCACAGTCTACCAAGTTGAACCAACAACTCAAAGTAAATAACAATGCTTAGTGCGATTTAGCTTGCCCAGCCATCCAACTCCTAGAGTTGTTCGAGTCTAGGAGTCAAAACACTATTATGACAAACTTGCATTTTCAATATTTAATTGCAATAAGAGCATAGAAAAAATTATACATTCAATGCTGTAATCACCTCAATGGAAATTAAAATCTGAAGTATAAGAAATTATCTCTTTTATTATGCTCAGAGGACTGTTTAGATCTGAAATTTAGATTACATGGTTGGAGATATTACTAGACCTATTAGCAAATAAACTTGAGCATCTCATAGAAGCAAAAGCCATGGCTTCCATATTATTGCATCACATTTGCAATTCATATAATGCATTTTTGCAAAGAATACATCATTAGCTACTGCGACATTCTTATCAATTATCTTTAGTAGAACTGTACGTAAGTTACTCTCTCTTCTCAATAGTTTGAGTTTTTCGTTTTCTAGAGCTTCTTTGTTGTGATTTAGAGAACTTCATATCCCTGAAACCATTTAAAGATGTCTTTCCAACCACAGAACCTCTTCCACTCATGTATACTGGCCAATCTTATAGATGACCATTGAACCCTTCATACAAGTTCATCAAATCTTCTCTTTTTACCTTCAATTAACTTTGACTATGTCACCAAATTAATACAATGAGGCCGAAGCAAACTTGAAGTATACTGAAATTTGAGGTGTGGATTCCTTACTGTTTGCAATACTATTTGATAGCTTTTCTTCGTCTTTCTTCTTCTTTCTCTAATATTATATCATGTATGTGATGCTATATAATATTATGTTATATAGCCTTCGATGGCATGTTATATACCATTTTCATATCTTATAGCTAAAAAAAGTTCATACTATTGTTCATAAGATAAGAGGTAATAGTATAATCTGGTTTGTATTTTCTTTCATGAAAATATTATATTACAAAGAAATAAAGCACTAATCCTTCTTACTTTTTCTCCTTACTTTACTAATTTCTAATACTAAGTTCCTTAACCTGCTTTTCCGCTTGGATGACAAATCAGGAAATCAGGCCTATAAAAACCCAATATTCCAAGGTCGTATCCAATGGGCTAGTAGTAAATTTTTTTGTCCCCTTAATCCCAAAATTGTCCAGTATTTTCCATCAATCCAACTTATATATCAAATAGCATGACAAATACTTCCCTAATAAGACTAAACACACTAATCAGAATTCTAGGATCCAACTTATATTAGATTAGTCCATTGTCAATCCTAGCATGACCCATGATCATGATTGATTCTTGTTCTCGTTAGTTTACAACCAAGCACCTGTTCTTTCATGTATCACATGTTCCATTGTCAATCCTAGCCATGACCAACGATCATGATGGAATCTTGTTACCAGTTAGTTTACAACCAAACACCTGTTCTTTGATGTCTCACAATTGCATTTTTGGAACAAACTCAGTCTGGTACTCTTTCACTGACTAAATTGTTTAAGTCCTATCGTAACTACAAGTACCAAAGAACTCTTTCACCTACACTCAAAAGCAGGATTAAAGGTCATTTTTTATCATGTTATTGGTCATAAATAATTTATGTTATAGACTTCCATTAGGTTTTCATTATGAGACTCAATCCTGCATCAATGTGGCCTGCTACATGAGCAACCTTATATTACTATGCTATTAGGATGAGAATTGAGATAATACATCCACTCATAGATGCACACTTGATTTTCAATAATACAATTGGTTTGTCATTTTAGAATTACAGCTAGATGGAAAATAACATCTACCATCAGAAGGTTCAGCAAAATATAATCCATAATAAACTGAAATAAAGCTTCAAAAGATAGCATGCATTAAAATGGTGGCATTACTAGGTAAAGAAGCATGTAAAGTAAAGCATCCCACCTGAATCTCCGAGAGTATACAACCATGCAAAGCCATAACCATGAAGGCGCAGTGCCTAAGTGCACCACTAACTCTAATATAGAAGCTCCAGGGATAATTCCACATTTTAAAGGGACCATGTGGTGGCTCCCAAATAGCAAAACTTAACTGAAAGCATATGGGAAAACAAAATACTCAACATCTTTCAATTCAACCAATGGAAAATTGCAAAAAAATATATAGAAATTCAAAGGGAGACATACAAGTGCCTCTTCTTGACTTGACGATTGAACTGCAGACCTGTACCCACTGTATAAAGGATCATCAAAAGCTTGGTAAGTAAGAATTTTTGAAGGAACCCTTTCATATTCAAGGCACTGAAGATATTGATTGACACAACCTACAACAAAAGCAATCATATCGTCAGCTGAAGAGTCATATGTTTCTACCTATACTATACTAATTCAGTTATATAACTTTGATCAAGAGTAGCCAGCCAATTGAAGATTATCACACTTTCTGACTAGACTAAATATTAGTAGGAGCTTATCTAAATCACAGTAGACAACCACATCTGTTTTGTTTTTTCAAAAATTTTGAATCAATTTCTTATTAGGAATAAAGTAGAACCACTGAACATAATGTCAATTCTCAAACTACAATACTACATGATATAATGCATTTTGTGAGACCCTTTGGCTGCTATACCTTTTTTAGCTTGGTTGAATCATCAATTATACATCATTACCAATATTGTTCAGAATTGTAGATAAAGTAATATACTAATATGTAAAAAGGAAGCACTGATAGAACAATAATGACCTTCCAAAGACTTGGCTAGACCAGTGAAGTTTTTTGCCACTAGGTTGTGCAGATCCTCTCCCGCCCAGATTGGATAAATGCAAATATTTACTCCCAGACCAACTCCAGCTCCAACCGCAATTAGTAAAAACCGACTCACTGCAGTTTCAACAAAAGCTCTTGTCCTGTATCCGGACACCATAATGAAACAAAATGTAAGCAAGAAAACTCGAAAGCCATATTCATAAGGCTTCATTGTCGGGTAGAGCTTTATGAATGTCGCAAAAAATCCTGTTGGTGAAATGCAGGAAAAAGAAGAGCAAAAATTAGCACTACCAAGTTCAAAGAAGTCAAGGAAGAAAGCAAGGACCAAATTTTATGCATCTCACCGGCAACAAAGATACTAATAATGACAAGTATTTCCTCCCAACTTCCGGTCAAATTAAATATTTCCGCAACCCCTAGAGCAAGGCCTCCAGCAAGTAATGTTCCTAATCCCCGATTCAGCCCTTTGCTAAGGGTGGCACCTGCATGATGCAGACTTGAATATATTTAGATCGACTGTTAAGTCTACACCAAGAAGAATATGAAGAAAAACAGAGAATAATTTAATGGAAGCTGATCCCCTGAATATGAAATTGACAGAAAGAAACAAAAAAATTTAATTTAACTCAACTCAAATCATATCATTTGCCCACTTTCTCTGAAGAATATGCCAAAAATTTAGAATCATCTGTACTCAACAAAATGAGATAACAACTATAAACAAAAAAGAATCTGCTGATTTCTTATTCGTACTATAAAAAGTTCCCTGTCAAGAGAGAATTGGTGCTTCAATTAACCGAAGGCTTTATCCCAACAAACGAAAACCTCCAAGAACAGACGAGCACCAGATGACAATTGACAAAGCATGAAAACAGCGAAAAATGGAGACGAGAAAGAGGGTTCATCCCAAAGCATAGATAACCATTGAAATAGAGACTCTGCATTCCGAAACTACAGAATTTTGCAAGAAAGAAGGCATTAGAAAGAAATTAACAACAGGCGGATCACATCGATCATTGAGGGCCAACGCAGCCACCACCCACCTATGCTGAACTCGAAGACGACGACAACGGTGAGGATGGCCCAGACCGAGTATCTGGAGATGTCGTGGAAGGGCTCCCGGAGAAACATGAGGAGGGAGACGAGGGTGAGGGCGAGGCCCATCTTAGCGGCGAACACCACCTTCCGTGGGTCGGACCGGCCGAACTCGAAGCCCTGGACGACGAACTCGCGGAGGCGGGCCCAGGCGGAGGCAGTCCCATCGGCGAGGCGGCGAAAGAGGCTACGATGCTGGAGGGACGGATCGTCGTAGAAGTTGGGGAGGAGGGTCGCGGAGAGGAGCCGCTCCTTGCTCCGCTGCTCGAAAGTGTAATGGAAGGATCCAAGCTTGGCAGTCATTGGAGGACCGTGTCACATGAAAAGAGAGAGAGAGAGAGAAGAGAGAGAGAGAGAGGCAACCGAGGAGGAGAAAAGCTTTCGTCTTGGGTTTTCAACGTCGTGGCAGCAGAGTAGGGATCGAAAATAGATTAGCGAAAAAGGAAAGGTTTTTAAAACTTAAAACATGATGAAAAGAAACACAAGAGAAACGCGTTGTAGATTGAAAGAGAGAGAAGAGAATTTATCCATAATTATCTACTCGGTTTCGTTTTCACCGCTGATGCAATGAACGCATAAAATCTGTATTTTTAATATGTACTTGAGAACGATCGTTAGAGTTACTGCTCCACATCGATTCCAGCTTTTGATCCAACTATTTACATCTGTATCACGTCATATATCAGATAATATCATTTGTTTCAACAACAAATATTAAATTATACAATTTTATAAAAAATTAATGTTTTTAATATTTTTTTAACAAAAATAAAAAATCACACTAGATTATCATATTAAAAATCGAATCCTAAATTTTTAGACAACTTATAATATATTGCCATCAAATATGCTACCGACAATTGATTTTTAATATTGTTAGTTAAATAACACAAATAAGTATAATTTCGTTTGTTTGTTTGTTTCATTATTGCGCCGATGACTGAATTTTACGACTGTATGGTTATTTTACATCACTCAACTTTTAATATGACAAATACATTTATTTTTATATAGGAGCGCTTTTTTAATGATTTTTTATGATAATCGCTTTAAAAAGTGATCCTCCTTATAAATTTACTAAATTTAGTCAATAAAATAATTTTTTTGGATAAAATTATCATCATTGATACCTGACCCTTATGATGAAAGATGTGTTTATTTTAACAATTCGTCCATGTGTTAACAATTCAGGACAACCCGCACAATCATACGTATGTCAACATACAATAGACAAAGATACCCTCCTTGGATGTCAATAATTTAGGACAATCCGAGAATACCATGTTCATATGCCAACAACAATAGACAAAGACAACACAAAATCATCATGAGTGTCGATAACCCAGATCATAGAACAAACTGTCAAAGGTGTCGACAACTCGAAACAACGTACCCGCCGACAGAGTCAACAACCCGAGACAAAGATAAAACACTCACGTACCGATATCTCTAATGTTCGTGTGATTTCTATTTGTGTTGTAAATGACTTACAATGAAGAGAAGAATCATGTTCATGCCAAAGATGATTGCGAGATGTCAAAGATGAATCGACGAAATCGCGATGTGAAGCTGCATGTTGGCTGCGACTGCTGACCACGTAAGGTTGGTTGGATGGCAGCCACTAGCTTGCATGACAATGGCGTGTTGCGACTTTAACCGCAGTGGCCCACTGTCGATTGCAGCATTGCTGCAACCACTCTAGTCATGTTGGCTAGCATTGTAAGGGCGGCAATCCCAACCCCAATCTGTCGACGATGGGCTCAGGTAGAGCCAGCGATGAGAGGAGGGGGTGGGGGAGTGGCAGGGGACAACCACCGATGATGGATCCGACAAGGAGAGGGAGAGCAAGGGAGTGAGACAAATGAACAGAGGACGAAAGGGGTGAGAATATAAGGATGATGATTTATTTATTTTTTCATTTATATAAAATTTGATCAAAAGTTATATGTAGTATGTGTGAGCATCGATCGGGTTGGATTAAAACCCAAATCCGAATAAGGATTAGGAGGCTGACCCGATTAACCCGAATAGGATTGGGCCTGACCATTGTAATTTTAATAACCCGAATTCGCTTTTGAAAAAACCAATATGATCATTTTGTCAAATAATTTTAAATGTTTTAAATATTATTATTAAAAATATTCACTATTCTAATATATTATAAACATACCAATTTTAAATGTTATCATATGAAATATTTACTATTAGAGGTGGTATATCAAGATTTATTTTTTAATTTTCACAATTACAAACATATCAAATATTCAATATTTGATGATTTCTTTTAATTTTCGAGTTGGATCGAGTATATCAAGATTTTTATCCGACTCAAACCCAACCCAAATTAGGGGTATAAACTCTCTAAAAATCAGACCCGACCCAACCCGAATTATCCAAATAACTTAATCTGAATTGAATTTTCAGATCATTTTTTTCAAGTTATTTAGGTCTGTTTGGATTTTGCCCACCCGAGTTAGTTTTTCAATTACTTATCCCTGCAATTTCGTCAATTATATATTTTTATATAAAGTAATAGAATTAGGGATCACATGAACAAATATATTGAAGCAAATATCATACATATCAAGGATTAAGGGTGATTTTTGCTTTGAACTATTAAAAATATGGTAAAAATATTTTTAATTTTTTTTTTGTTGATTTTTATTTTTAAATAAATAAAAATGATTGAAAAATATTTTTAAACTATTATGAATGAGTAAAAATATTTTTAAATTTTTTTAAAATAAATTTTAGTTTTAGACAACTAAAAAAATTTAAAAGATACCCGTATTTTTATCAACGCCTAGAGATATAAAATGTTTTTTTCCTTGAAAATGACATTTCATACGCCCAAGGCAACATTTTTCGAAGATAACACGTGGCGCGGGAGTATTCCACAAACGTCCCCTATACCCTAATTTTGCCTGCAGAGAAGTGCGTAACATGTGGCTACAATCCATTATTTTGGATAGAAATGAATAAAAAACTCAGATCCAACACCATCCCTATTAATTATTTGCCATCATGCTGACAGACGAGGGTCCCATTTTACAAGGGGGCAATTGCCGATCACTTTACCGATTAAATAATTGGATCAAATTGCGTTAATTATTAAATATAGGTATTTTTAAAATAATAATAATATTCTGATTTATTTTAATAATATCGTAACGTCAAATCAACCTCAAATTAGCTAGCTATCCAGAGGTTAATGTGGCACTGTTAATTAGATCAGAAATTTAGTCAGCATTGTCTAAATATATTTAATAATAATAAATTATTATATTAATATATTTTTATAAATTCATCAATTTTTGTGATTTTTAAATTTATTATATTTTTCTAGTAAAAGAGATTTTATACCTTTGATTTTTTTAATTATATTTTACTAAAATTATTATCATTTTTTTTTTCAAAAAAGTTCCCATCAAGTCAGGTTATATTCAGGTATTGAATAAAGAATGCATCGAATTATTGATCGTGCATTTCTCGCCAAAAACCTTCATACTTCCATGTTTTATCAGGGAAGACAAAACTTTATTTATATCATTTGAATCAAAATCAAAGGTTTCATCGTACAAACATGAAGCAGCTGGGAAAGCACATGGACAGTGAGTGCAATCCAATACATTCATATTACACTCATTATTTGCAGCAAGCTGAGCATTAAAAAAATAAACTAAAATTGTACTTTTGAAAAGAGTTACAATCAACAACTATCCAATTTGCATCTTCAGAATTCATAGGTGAGCCAAATAACCCAGATCTTGCTAGCCGATGAATTTTAACATTTCTCTCTTTTTAAATGACACTCTTTCTTAATTAAGAGAGTAGAAGCCAGTTGCTTAATATCAAAGATCAGGTCTTTTACAAACCAAGGTGGCTTATTACAGTTGTTCAAAATATCCACTGTTCTTTTACAATCAAATAAGATTTTAATATGCTTCAAATTAACTTTACTGAGCATAATGAGGCTTATCCAGATGGCATAGAGCTCAGCTGACAGTGAGTTAGATGCAAAAGAATTCCCATAACTCATTATAATTTTCTCATTTTTGTCATTAAGAACATGGAAGCCATAACCCGACTGGCCACTCTCCTCAGCCCATACTGCATCACAAAGTATTACAAAATTGGAGTCTTTATAAATATTCAAAGACGTGGAGCTATACTTTTGATTATTTGCAGTAACGAGATCGGTGCTTTGGAGGACTGCTGCATACTGAAACTTGCAGTTTTTAAAGATGTGATATTAATTGACCTGCAAGAAGTTTCTAAGCTTAGCTAAAGTCCAGCACACAAGGGTCTTATATCCAGCACTTTTGCCTTTGAAATATTTTTCATTTTTATCCTTCCAAAGAAATCATAGACCTGCTACAATGCAGCTCCTCAAGCAAATTCTATCTTCATTGTTAAGGGTCTTGCCTTCTTCCAGCCACTTCCCACATGCCCACGAATCCTTGTATTCAAATTGATGATTCAGGATACCTTCTAAAATATTTTAGAAAAAACTTGCAAAATTACAATCAAAGAAAATATGTTCAAGGCTATCATCACCATTGTCACATATGTAACATTTATGTCTTTCAATTTTACTAACGTTTATCAACCAGGAAGATGTAGGAAGTTTTTTGTTTAATAACTTCCAAATAAAAATTTTAATTTTAGGCAAAGGTTCCACAATTGCATCCAAATTATTACCAATTTGATAGTTGGAATTATGAAAGACAATATTGACGTGCGACGAATAGTATTCTTAAATATATTTAAATTATTGTGTCATCAAACTTTTTTATTTTTCATATATATATATATATTGATATTGGTTGTGGACCTATATCAATATATATTATTTTACTCACTAGACTATTTTAATATCATACATGAAATATTTTAAATATATTTTATCTTAATATATTTTATTTGTGAATAATATTATTATATTTTTTATCTTTATTTTTTTTTTGCAAAAATGAAGAAACTAGATTATCAAACTGATAATATGACATAATTGATCATATACAATCATGAAATTTAAGTTGAGACATTGGTTTCATGACGAACCTTAGCTCTTTTGGAGTGCAATGGAATGATTCATTGACTTCTCCAAATGTGAACGAAAAGGAATAATAATATTACATGTCATAATCAAATCTCAAATATTAGAGAACAATTTAACTAGTCCACAAAGCACTTCAAAATTGACTTGCTAGGAAAATAAAAGAATTCGACATAATGTACCTAAATACATTATCATATATGATTGAGGTCAATAATGCTAATGCCACTATGTTATCCATCCTAAGCACCGTCACATTTCAACTCTAAGAAGCCATCACTTGGAGGACTCTAAAGGTGACAATGAGTCAGGGTTCGCCCATGGACGATACATACCTACCCTAAAATTTTTCAAATTGGGCTAGGCACGGCACACTCGTGCCCAAGGGATGGGTCGAGCTTGTCCCTCGAGGCATACGAGTCATGCTTGGCACGACCCGCGCGTGTCCATGACGTGCTGAGGGCAAGCCTCTAGTGCACTAGGGTTGGCCCGAGCTCAGCCCGAGCCCGAAGGGGTAGGCCTCGTGCCGGGATGGGCCGACCCTTCGAAAATCGAGTCATGCCTAGCACGACTCGAATTTCATTCAAGCATGACCCGACCAGCAACGGATTTGCCCATGCACGATCCATTGTCCTCTTTAGAAGACTCTAATTATTATTGTGTTATCTAAGAAAGCCCCCCTCAAATTTCTTGAACTTAAAAGTAACTATCAACAAAAGTAAGAGTCTTTCTCACAAGACAAGTATGGGAGAATTGTCTAGCAGACTAGCATCACGTGTTTTCTCATTTTGAAAAAAAATAAATACATCAGATGGTGTTAGCAACAACGGTTGTACAATACCAGGAAGTAGAGACCTAGACTACATTTTTAGTCAACTACTAGACCACCAAGAGGCTCCATTAGAGAAAATCTTAACCGAATTTAGAGCCTAGAGAGGTCCAAACATTTCAAGCAAACTCACAATAAAAAAAACAAGAATCCAGTAGTTCTGGGAAAAGCAGTACAAAAAAACACTGTTTGAAGAATTTGAAATAAGAAAATTGTGAGGCCAAAATTTGGTAGGAATTCGTTCGTAAAAAAAATAATCAAAGAAAGAGCTTCACATAAATTCTACGTTAAGAACTAAGAAATTAAAGTATCAGTAGGTCATGGGTCAAGTATTTAAGAAAGAGACGTAAAGGTACAGTAGCATATCCATGTCTTAGTCATCTATTCGGATTTTATCCTATAAATTTTTAATTTTTTTGCACTTTGATATTATAAATTTCATTTTAATATTTTTGATCTTATAAATTTACTTCGTAGCATAGATTTGGTCCTATCTGTGACGGTCCGTTAACTCTTCGTCAATGTGGACTAATATCGCTCATACAAGTTTCATTCGGTCCTATATGTTTGCTCCATAGCACATATTTGGTCATATATGTTTGTCATGTAGCACAGATTTGATCTTATCCACGACGGTCCATTAACTCTTCATCCATGAAAAAATAAACGACGTTATGTCCATGTTGACGGAGTTAATAGACCGTCATGAATAGGACCAAATCTATATGGCGAACCAACATATAGACAAGTTGGTATGTTAACTTCGTAACATATATAAGTTTGCTTCGTAACATCGATTTGATCATATTCATGGCGGTCTGTTAACTCCATCAATATGGACATAACATCGGGTTTTTTTCCGTAGACAAAGAGTTAACAGACCATCACAGATATAATCAAATTTGTGCTATGAGGCAAATATATTAGACCAAATTTGTACTACGGAGCAAATATATAATATCAAATTTGTGCTACGGGACAAATATATATGATTGAAAATTTTAAAATAAAATTTATAGGACCAAATATATCAATATGTATGAACGACGTTAATTCACATTGACGAAAAAAATTATACGATCAAAATTCAAAAAGTTAAAAATTTATAAGATCAAATCTACCTTTCTACCTGTAATAGTCATTCAAAGGTCTTAATGGACTCCCTAGGAGAAGGGCCAAATATATCACTACCTAGGTGTTTAGACCAAGAATTTCCCTAAATTAGATTAGCAACAAAATCAAAATTAGACGCAACATAATCATAGTTCCCTTGACTTTAGAAGTTTTTCATTTGAACAGCGGGCCATGGATGACAAACGTCCAAATTTGCACTCAATGAATTAAGAAATCTTCATTTTTGGTCGAGTCATTGATCTCGACTTGATGATTCGATACTAATTATTGAGATATTAAATTAAGTTTAAACTACGTATATTGAGCCAAAAAGTCATATATGAATTGAACTAAGTTTAATTTTAAAACTATAGGTCAATATCAATAAAAAAACTATTTTTTATAGGTTAATATCAAAAAGTCATGTAGATTATAAGTCAATATCGGTGAAAACTATTTATTATCTCAATTTTTTTTGATCACGTGACATTGTTTTTTTAATTTAACCATAGAATATGATAGACAGTTGAATATAGATTTTTATTTGGCATGCACTAAATATAATATTATTATATATATTTTAATTTTAATCTTTTTAATTCAAATGTCAACTAAATAAGATATTAAAATTTATTTTTCATTTCATTAAATAAATATACCCTTGTCAACCGTGAGTAGCATAGTTGGTGACAATACCATGAATATTTTTTAGAGATTTGATGTTCGATCCCCAGTAAATCATGTACTTGATTGTATAATTGATTCTCATTCTTGTAATAAACTCGCTAATTTTAATAAAATAAATAAATAAATAAATAAAATAAATATACCCTTGATGTATATATGATTGGTCTCTCTCTTGATTGGATAATAAAATATTAATACTGTAGACTATATTATTGTGATTCAAATATTTTAGAAAGTAAATTGTGTTTGCTACGTTGCTTAGTAATATTATAATAATAATTCATATTATCATAAGATGAATTATTATTTTTAATTTATCGATAATATAATATTACATTCACTACTAGAAAAATGGTCATCAGCAACGGCTGAGCCGTTGCAATAGCGCCGTGACAGAAAGTCGCGTTGCTGATGACTTCGCAACGGATCAGCAACGGCCGCTCGGGCCGTCGCTCAAAACATTATCAGCAACGGTCGCTCGGGCCGTCGCTAAAACTATTATCAGCAACGGGTTTGCAACAGACCCGGAGCCGTTGCTGATAACATTAATAGCAACGGCCGCTGAGTCCGTAGCAACGCCGTTAGTAAAACTCCGTCGCTAAGCTGTTGCTGTAGGTCATCAGCAACGGCTTTCGATACACTTTTAGCAACGGCTTTCCCACGGACGCCCGTGGGAAAGCCGTTGCTGATGACGTATACCTGCAACCAGAAAATTTGAAAATTTCAAATTTCCATTGATACATTGATACATTTATCTGATACATAACTCTCACACCCATACCCTCATACACACATTCATTCACACATCACAAACACCTCATACACATTCATTCACACATCACAAACACACCAACATATATACATCAAAACAATTATACTTATATTGATAATTATCCACGATAGTATAAAAACAATTCAAATGCAAAATTGAAGTATCAATATCCAAACAAAATAAGTTAAACAAGTTCAATATCCAAACAAAAAATCTCACGATCAAGATGGAGGATGGTCTGGATTATATGGCGGGGTCTGGAGCGCTTGAGTGTACACCGGCGTGGACTGACTCGAGGACGATGGATTAGATGATGCCGAAGAGATGACTGGTTCGGGATGACCTGACAAGTTGCGTAGCATAGCTTCTATATTCGCCATCGTCTGACTCTGACGCTCCATCATCTCAGTCTGACGCGCGACCGTCTCCTCTAGTGTCCTTATCCTATTACTATGATCATAACTGGATCTAGAGGTGGACGGCCGCTCACCAGCGACCGGAGGGGTCGGTGCCCCAAGTGGCCCTAGTACGGCTCGCGCATGACCACTATCTGCGAAGCCATATACGCGGCCATGGTCCCAGCCACCTGCGGCCTCGACCCACGATGCTGCGTCAAAGTCCTCGGGGGTACCCCCGCGCTGCACCACCGTCTGGCTGTAGGTCTCCTACTCGAGTTTGATTTTTTGTTTAATATTTATCATAAAACTTAAATTATAAATATATAATGAATAATTTAAACAAATATATAATTACCATAATGTATGCAGCGCGGTTGTGGATGTACTCCCCAGTCCCATGTGCTCGACGGTGAGTCCGCTCAAACACTGCCATCGGGGAGGGTCGCTGGACAGTCCCGTCATCCGACACCGTCGTCTACATTTACAAAACAAATACATTAATTAGTACACATAATAACAAATAAAATATATAATTAAAAGATATACTTACCATACGGTTTGCGTGCACTGCAAATGCAACAGAGCCGCCGGTGTGACGCGCTGCTCCTCCCGACATGCGATTTCTAGCCGCATTCCGAGAAACCTCCTGCCATCGATCCGTCGACCATATCCCCACGAGCTGGTCCCATATATCCGGAGTAATCCAACCGGGGCCGTATCCCCGAGTCTCCGCGATGTTAGTGGTCCCAGCTCGGGCCATCGCCTGGGACCGAGCTTGCCCCAGCTGCCCGTTGTACCTTGCCCGAGAAATAGCCTCCCAGGCAGCGTAAATGAAGGGCCTCTGGTCCTCGGCCCATGTATAGCGAGCCTGCAAAATAATAATATCAGAACCAATATTAATATATCATCATGCATGTAAAAAATAATAATAATACGTGCCTCAAACTCGCGCCATAACATGTCGACGTGCTCGCTAGGCACGTGAGACCACGTAGGCCATGCCCCGTGCATGTATCGTCGAATAGTAGAAGAAATGCTCATCGGCACTTCTTCTTGCTCGAACCTGCACAACAAAAATAAATTTTTATATTATATTATGATATAATGAATTTGTAATGATTCATAATTCATGATATATTACCGCTCCCCAATCACGCTAATCAATCTACGTGACTCTGTGGCTGGTGGAGGCTGCCACCTGTTCGGCCCGCGTGGCCGCCTACGTCTGGATGTACTAGCCTCGGCAGTATCATCGGAATGAGGATCAGCAACAGGTGGATCAGCAGCATGAGTAAGTGCTGGAGTCTCACCGATCGGAGACTCCGAAACTCTCCTGCGTCGATAATCACGACCAGACATATCTGTCGAACAGACATATAATCAGATTATTGTATAAATAGTAGAGATATATTTAATAAAATATATACTTTACAATTATTCTTCATCATCTGAATAATAGTCTTCTTCTTCTTCTTCTTCTTCTTCTTCTTCTTCCTCTTCTTCATCTTCTTCATCTCCAGCTTCCTCAATTTCATGATCGTCATCATCAGCATATTCAACTTCTAATTGAATTGACGTTGTGTCTGCATCCTCGAGTATTGGAATAATACGATCCACAGCAGGAAGATCATCTTCTTGATAGAAACTAGGAGGATCATTTTCTCCTACTATCGGATCAATTTTTCCTCTACCTTTTGTCTTACAGACTACACGCTAATCCGCTCTATCTTTATTTTTCCTTTAAGGTTTTGCTAAATCATATCCGATCGTCGATGCGTACGTGAAACATATCAACTCGTCGGAGGATGATTATTTTCTAAATGTTTCGAGACAGTTCGAGTCCATATTGGACGATTTCGGGGTGCGTCCGAAGTGGACGATTTCGGCGCGAGTCCGAAGTGGACGATTCCGGCGCAAGTCCGAATTGCACGATTCCGGCGCTCGTCCGAAGTGGACGATTCCGACGCGAGTCCGAATTGGACGATACCGGCGCGCGTCCGAAGTGGACGATTCCGGCGCGCGTCCGAAGTGGACGATTCCGGCGCGCGTCCGAAATTAATCTAAATCGTAATAATTAATCTAACAAATTAAATAATTAATCTAAACAATTAATTAACAATTATAAAATAATTAATTAACAATTATAACATAATATAAATTATATATATAAATTATAAATACCGGTGCCGGAGTCCACCCTCCGGCGCCGGCGTACAGTGGCCGGACACACTGTCCGGCCACTGCAGAAGGTCCGGCGGCGGCCATCGGCCGACCGCCGCCGGCCGAAACCCTAGAAATAGGGTTTCGGTCGGGTGATTCCTGCCGACCGCAGGGAAGAGACGGCCGCAGGGAGGAGACATACCTGAATAAGTCGGAAGCAGCGGTCGGCGTCGGCAGCAGCGGCGGCGAGTGGCGACGGCGGCAGCAGCGGGAGGAAGAAGGGTCGGGCGCGAGAGCGTGCCCTATATAAACTTATCAGCAACGGCTCACTCGCCCGTTAGAACGCCGTTGCTGATAAATTATCATCAGCAACGGCTCACTTATCCGTTAGAAAGCCGTTGCTTATAATTAAAATATCAGCAACGGCGCACCTTTCCGTCCGAAAGCGGTTGCTGATAATTAATATAATCAGCAACGGCTCGGTTTTCCGTTAGAAAGCCGTTGCAGATACAGTTTTCTGCAATGGCTCGAGCGGCCGTAAGAATGCCGTTGCAAATAGCAACGGCTTGAGCGGCCGTCGCTGATAGCCGTTGCTGAAGACGAAGTTTCTAGTAGTGATTATTTGACATATTTGATTAACATAAATGATAATTTAATTATATATTTTTTGACTTCATAAAAAAATTATTAAAAAATCATGATCAAAATCATTTTTTATTATTTTCTCTCTCTATAAATTCTAACAACCGCCTATGTTCATCAGACGAGTGAAAAAAAAATGACAATGTTAAAATTTAAGATTACTATTAGATGATAATTTATATATCTATCTTCCAAGAGGATTATTCATATTAGCCTTTGGCGATAATGAGTTAGTTGAACAATTTGAATTATTACGTGTTCAAATCAAATATAATAATATATGAGTTATAAAAAATTAAAAATAATAGATTATTGACGGGGATCTTCTGCCCAGTTTTAATGTTCGTGGCTTTTCGCTATAAAAGAGTGTTCAACAGCTTAACTCCTTCTATGTGACGTGTGCAATAGATTATTTTTTTCCTCAACTATTTGAAAAATAAATCTGGTCGGTGATGATATATCCTACACCATTGTTTATTAGAAACTAAAAATACAAAGTCAAAAAAATAAAATAGAAAAAGTCTATCTTCATAAAAATTAATTAAGAGTATTATATGGTCAGCGTTATTTTAATATTATGAAGATATGCTGAAATTGTATTTAATTTATGATGAATAAATTAACTTTCATTTAAGTATGTTAGAAAAAGAAACACAATATATCCATTTTGAGTTCTGCATACGTGAAGTCTGCCTTTTACCAACATCTCGACATTAACAAACACAATCCAATGATTTTTAATATTTATTTTGGAAGATACTTGGTAGAAGATCAATTTTAATTTTAAGTTTAGGTAGGATGTAGCGTAAAGATAAATAGAAGCCAATTGGACCAATTATATGGAAGTTAACTTCT
Source organism: Canna indica (assembly GCA_034359265.1). Taxonomy (NCBI): domain Eukaryota; kingdom Viridiplantae; phylum Streptophyta; class Magnoliopsida; order Zingiberales; family Cannaceae; genus Canna; species Canna indica. Next base: position 4,827,417 of record CP136891.1, read on the forward strand.
TAATATAATAATTGAAAATATAATTGTTTTATTGGACAGAATAAAATTAAATTAGATAATAAATTAAAAATTATTGAATATAAATTTTGTAAGTTCGAGGTACATCATATAGAATATCAATTTTTTATTTTTTATTCATATTTTTTTTTAATTTATGCACTAAATAAATAATAAATATTAATTCAATATTTTTTATTTTATTTTTTATATTCTGTGAAGCAAATTTGTCCTATTATAATTAGAGATGTTCATTGTGCAGGTGTCAAGCTCATGCTAGCTCTAATTAGCTTAAGAGTTTTGACAATTACTTCGTGATGATTTTTCTCTCTCTCATGATTTAAAGGCCTAAAGGGTGAATAGGATTTCAATGTTTGTGTGGAGTGTTGGATTTAATTTTGAATATAGTTGGATTTAATTTCACATAGAATGATATATACATACAAAAAAAATATATGTATTTTCTAATGAATTTATATTTGTGATAAATTTTTTAATTAAATTTAGGAAATATTTTGTTAAAGTTTTAATATTATTATGTTTAAATTAATTATTAAAATTTAATTTAAAAAGTTTTAAAATAAAATTTGGTAAAATTAAATTATTAATATCTATTATCTTTTTTTATTCTTAAACAAGTATAAAATTTAGAAATATGGTGTTATTTAATACTCTTATTGGAGATATAAACAAATGCAAAATATATTATCCATTTATCAAACATAATTTTTATCCTAATTAATTTTAACTCAATTGATTTATTTCAACTAAAATTCTATTATACGAAATGAACTAAGACATATGCGTTCAATAAAAATAAGGATGAGCTTGAACACTAAACTAAAAGCCCAATTAAAACTAACTGGGCTTGAAAGAATTAGTCTATCAAAAGACCTTGCATTGTATTATTTATAGCAAAAATTTTGTTTTGCCATAGAGCTGCTTGAAAGTTAAAGGGAAGATGATCAACCTAAATTATGGGGGAGCGGAATCCTTTGACCCTAGAGCGAAAGGAACAGTGAAGATGAGCAAAGAAGGAAGCATAAGGGAGAAGAGACATGAGCACCCCCTCCTTGTTGACCCTGCACCCCCTCCGCCTGATCCCCCACTTCTGCCCCCCCCCTCCCCCACCCCCCCCCCCCCCCACCCCATCTGCCTCATGTGGTGGATGCTTCGTCATCCTTGCGCCCAGTCCCCCTGATCTGCATGCTACGATGGATGCTCTGTCGTCCTTGCGTCCTCATTCCTCACCGCGTGGCACACGCCCCCTTTCTCTTTGGGAAGCTCGCATCCGCCTCCCTCGGCACGCTCGTGTTTGGCGTCCAAGCTTCCTTTCTCCTCACAGGGTTTGTCATGGACTGAGATTCTTCGCGAGGGTAATAGCCGCTCAGCTAAGGTATGCCCCCAATCGACTCTTAGAAATATTCATTTGATTTCGTCAGATTTCGTCCATTTCTCTCCCGCGGAGTTGCCCTCCTTGAGCGAGCCATGAGAGTTTGCTCTGATCGAAAAGTTTTTTTGGATAAGTCCCCCCGCTCTCTGTGGTTTCTTCTTGGACCAAGCGGTCGTGTAAAGTTTCGGGTTTTGATTCGGTTCTGGATCTCGAATAAGGGTTTTTCGTGTTTCGTTTTCGTGATTCCTCTTCCTCGGTGGAAATTCTTTCTGGTGGTCCATATTTTTTTAGGGGTGCTTCCCTCTGATTGGTGCCATGGCGATCTGGTTTCCGTCCATGGTGTGAAAAGTTTTCCTCTGCCCCTGTGTGGGTCCGCTTCTTGAGCTTGCCGTTGGAGTTTTGGCATTTTGAGGCTATTTCGAAGCTTGGCATGGCTCTTGGGAAGGTGATCTATGTAGATCAGCGTTCCTTCGGCTTCTCCAGGGGCTGATACGTTTGCATTTGTATCGAATTGGATTTGAGTCCGCCTCTGCGGAATGGTCTTTGGGTGGGTGAGCATGACAAGTAATTTTTTCAACCCATTTCCTATGAAAATCTACCATTCGTTTGTTTTGCTTGTGGAATTATTGGTCATTGCGAGTTTGAATGTTCTAAAAAGAAGACTGAACCTCCGGTAAAATCTTCTGATTCTCCATCAAACTCAGATGTTTCGAACTCAAAAGTTTTGCCTTCTGATTGTCCAATTTCTAATGCTTTGTCTCCTATGGATGAATCGATTCTGGGTTCCACCGTTGATTCTGTGGCGGATGTTGCCACTCGCATTCTAGATTTGAATTTGGGTGATGTTTCGGGTGATTCGGCTTTTGATTCTACTCCGGTTTTGGGACCTTGGGTGTTGGTCTCCCGGCGGCGACCTGATCGTAGGAGGCGTGCGGCCTCGGGCCTAGCACGTGCGCCGCACTCACCTGTTGGGCGGGGACGATCAGCGACGCATGCTGCTCACGAGGGAGGCCGAAGGGGTGTTGAGCGCGAGGAGGTGAGCTTACCCCCCCCTGGTGGAGCCTCGGGTTCGACGCGGATCTGCTATGATCGTACCTCCCCCAGGTGGATCCCGGAACTGATCGATCCAAATCCAAGAAGACCCCTCAGCTTCTGCTACATGTCGTGTCAGGGACGTGTGGCGGCCTAGCGTGCACTGCTGCGCTGCCTGCTGCAAGGGCTCGAGCCCCCGTGGGTGGCATGGCAGGCCATGCGTTGTCACCTATCCCTCGGGTCGCGTCCAAGGCTACCGTTTGGGCTCCTCGACCTCCCATTGTTTGCCACGTGGCCCTGCCACATTTAAATGCTGTTGCGGCTCGTACCGTGAATGCTACTCCTGAGTTGGACTCGGCAGCTTTACAGGTGCACTCGAGTGGTGCCCCTTCGATGCTTGAGCCCCAGCGCCAAAAGCATCTCTTTCTTCTGCTTCTCCTATTCCACCCATTCGTTCTCCGGAGCAACTGTCTCGTGAGTTAAGCTTTGCATTTTCAGCCCCACGTCCACCTGAAGCACCTTCGAAATCTGCTGCTCGCCCTCCTCGACCTCCTGGTTGCAACGTTAAGGCTCCCCCTTCCTCTCCCCCCCTCCCTAAGCCTGAAGGCGTCCAAACGCCCTCGTGCGACGGATGATGAGTTTTCCTTCAGCCCTGCTCTTGAGACGCGGCTGTCTATCATTCCCAAATGATTGTGCTCTCCTGGAACGTAAGAGGCGCTTGGCACCGTCAGGTAAGGGATCACTTATTACATTTAATTAAATTATCATCGATTCAATTCATTATTTTGCAGGAAACGCATATTGATGTGCCTCGGGCCAATAGACTCATTTCCTCTTTTGGTAGCTCATGGAGGGGGATAGCTCAGTCCTCTGGGGGCTTTCGACGGCTTGTTGGTTGTCTGAAACTCGATTAGCGCTAAGGATATTCCTCTTTCTATTGGTATGCAATGTATTTCTGTTGTGCTTGAGGTTGATGGCTGCGGGCCGTTCCTTTTTTCGAACGTTTGCGCGAGTACTAATCCGAAATTGAGGCTTGACTTTTTTCGTAGCTTTCTGTCGTTTGATTTCTCATCTTATCCTTGGGTTATTGCGGGAGATTTTAACTGTTCTTTGACTGAGGGTGACAAAAAGGGGATCGAGTTCCTTTTCGGCTTCCACATTCGATTCGGGCTTTTCGTGAATTTGTGCATGATTGACCTCGGTTTTTCCGGTTCTCTTTTAACGTGGTGTAACAATCGACAAGGTATTAATAGGGTTCAGATTAGGCTTGATCGCTTTTTCTGTAACGCAACTTGGTTACACTTTTTTAATGATGCGTTGGATAAACATTTGAATAGGGGTATTTCAGATCATTGCCCGTTGTTGTTTTTGTTTTCTGATTCGGTTCATAGGAATAAGATGTTTAAATTCCAGAATTTCTGGGTGGAGGACCCTGAAAACTTTTGAGGTTGTCTCTCAGGCCTAGCATGAAGTGCCACCCGACCTTGCTCCGCACAAAGGTGTTGGTTTTATTATACTCTCGTGTTCTGAAATCTGCTTGGGTAGGGGATCAACATATTTTGAGGAAGATTGCGTGTTGGTACTAGAGGCGATGGCTGTCCGTCAATGCCACTTTTTGCGATCCAAAATACACTGCCTGATTTAGCTGTGGAGTCGGATTCAAAGATTTTGATTTCGACAATCAACGCTGAAATTTCCCCTACTTGGGAGATTGATTCTCTAATCTCGGACATCCGGAACTAGGGAGGTTCATGGGTCAAACCCGACCCAATGAACCCAAAAATCCGACCCGACCCGAACCAATCGGGTTGGGTTCGGGTTTCAATATTTAAAACCCGAGACCCGACCCTGATTACTCAAATTTTTTAAAATATTTTTTAATTATTTTTAAAATATTTATATTAAAAAAATATTCATTTTTAATCATTTTTATTTTTTTTAAAAATTATTGTTAAAAACTTTTTTTCCTAAACGGGTAAACCCGACTACTCGACCCGTCCTAGGCCGAGTTGGCTCGGGTTGGGTTTGAGAGATGAAAAATTTTCGATCTTACCGATCCGATTATATTTGGTCGGGTTGGATTGATTTTTTCCCTAAACCCAACCAGACCCGACCCGCCCTGTGAACATCCATATCCGGAACTTTGGTTCTGAGTGTAACTGTTATGATTTCTTTTTTACTTTCGAGAATGTAACAAAGTTATCCATTGGACAATGGCCGATTATATACTAACTGGTGTGGTTCACTATTAGGCCTCTGATATTTTGTTGTTTGACTCTTTTATTGCTGGCTTATAGTCATGCTTTAATATAGTTATTTCTTTCTGATAAAAAAAAGTTAAAAAGGAAGACAAATAGATTTGGCCCTCACCTCCTGCATTACTCTCCCAACGCTTTGTACCATGGCCGGACCGGACCCTCCTCCACCACGCCGTCCTCTGCGCTAATCCTCGAGCTGTTGACACCCTCTTGGCTTGTGGCCCGGATCTCTAGCTCCCCATCAAGAAAGGCCGGAAGATCGAGTTCCGATCGATCCACTTGGCCGCTTGACTCGCCCTGGCCCCCATCCTGTAGAGCTTGATCGACAAAGGCTGCGATCTGAATTCAAGAAACGAGATCGGAGAGACGACGTTGATGCTTTGTGCACGGTACAAGCGCGATGACTGCTTGAGAATTTTGATCGTTTCTGTTGGTGCTGATCTTGGCTTGGTGAGCTCGGCCGACATCTCTGCTGCAAAAGGTCCTTTCAGCCATTGGAGCGTCAACTTCCAACACGCAGTTCTACAAATATCACCATATATACGTATTTTATATTTCTGCAAGTAATGGTGGACTCGTTGACTGTATAGGCTGCCAGCTGTCATAATCACATGTGATATTTGACAGGCTTTTTTTGTTGATTCTTTCTATGAAATATATTTTCCAGTCTGCATGTTGTCATAATTATTCCAGAAGAGATTTAATAAGCTTTTTGACAATAGTTAATCCAGAAGAAATTTGAGTTTGATTTTTTATGATTATTTGACTAATAATCATAAAAATAAGCTGTTTGATCGATAGAAAATACACATTTTTTCTACATCATCCAAGGAATGAGTTAAGAGGTCTTCCTTATGAACGTCATCCAAGGTGAGCTCGGCCACGTCAACGTTTTCCGCGTCATGGTCTTCGCTGGCGCCAATGTGAAGTTCTGCAACAAAGCAGGAGGGACGACAATCGACCTCTCACGGTCGAACGAGAACCGGGACGTAGGCGGTGATGCTTGATTTCACTCTCGAGAAAGGCAATGCCGGAGGATTCTATGCCCTGCACTTTGCCGCTCGGGAGGGGGACATGGCCGTCGTGTGTCTCCTGACGAAAAGGGGGTGCGACGTCAACTTCGTTGATGGAGAAGGTTACACCCCTCTGATGCTGGCTGTCAGAGAAGGCCACGGAGAAGTATGCGAGCTCTTGATCCTTAGCGGCGCCAAGTGCGACCTCAAGACGCACCGAGCCATGAGCCCATCGGGTATGACGCAGGTCAGGGCCGGCCATCCTTGGCCGCCATCGCGTTGGAGATCGAGGAGAAGATCCTTGCAGGGGCTTGTCGACTTGGTCTGAAGCGACGCGACCAGGTCCATCAACCGCGAGGTGGGCGTAGGCGCCGATGATGGAGACGAAGTGGAAGGTTGGTCTTCGGACGAGGCGGGCGTAGGCGCCGGAGTTGCGAGCGAGGAGGCGATGATTGTGGTGGCTGTTGAGGAAGGTAACGTGAAGGACGACGATCGAGAACAACTCGGCCAGCTTGAGCATGCAGTTGACATGGGCCAGTAGCAGGAATGGGAATGCCAACACATGCGCTTCCATTAATTTCTTCAGCCTCGTTTGAGGCAGTGGATGAAATGTCAGCGGCGGGGAGGGGGAGGGGTTGCGGTGGCAAGGAGAGGAGAAGGGAGGAGAGAGCCATGTCAGCATTTTAATAAATACATTATAATTAAAATAATAATTTTTTATTCCAAATGTGCAGTGCAGATGAACATCGTATAAGGTTTGAAATATATATATATAATCAGATTTGAATAAAAAATATTTTTTTAAATTCAGTGTATACCCATCACACAATTAGGTGACGGAATTTACGACAGGAGGAATGCAATTGATAATAGTTCAGAATATAAGTTGGAGAAGTCAAAATTAAATTATATTTGAGATTAAATTCATATTTCAGAATATATTCGGTAATTACCCTTACATTTACCACTCGTTGTCCGCAACATTTTGCACCGTTCATCAACCGTGTGTTTCGTCCCATCTAAATTGTAGCCGTCTATGCCCAACCCGCGCAAACGTCACCATCAGCATCTCGTCTCGCTCCATCCCTTCAAGTTCCTATTCCCATTCCCACCGCATACGCGAATAGCGGCGAGATACTGATCCACCGCCACCGACCGGGAAGGGCAAGCAACGATGTCGGCGGCGACCGCGACCTTAGCTCCGGCAGCTTTCTTGTCCCGCTCGTCGTCGCTCCTCGCTTCTGCCGCCGCCGCCCGTATCCGCTCCTCCCCCTCTTTGAAATCGGCGACTTCCCGCCGCCTCTCCCGTGGCCTCTCCGTCCGCGCCTCCTCCCCCTCGGAACCTCCATTGGAGGTCTGCGTCAAGGCTTCCATCACGGTTCCCAACCGGCTTGGCGACTGTAACGCCTCTTAATCTCTTTACTCCTTACTCCATCGAGTAGAACGGAGGCTCCTTTTATTCTCCTTTATGCTTTGATATGTTATTACAGTATTGTTATTGAATATTGATCTCTCCACGCATGTTAACACTCACAAATAATCCTTTTAAATTCAGAAAGACTGAAAGAGATACCTTTAACTTGTTTTCCTGGAGCCAATTCATCGGATGTACTTGACATATTTGCCTAATTGCCCATTGTCTTCATAATTGGTATCTTTCAGTAGTAATGTTGTGTGTCTATGCACAATGTCTGACCAGGTCCTTTCACACAAAGGGTTCTTTTGACCCTCGAGGAGAAGCATCTACCATATGACATGAAATATGTAGACCTAGGAAACAAGCCAGACTGGTAAACCATTGATTCTTGCTTTTTAAAAAATGATCAAAATGGAAGGTATAGGAGAGGCTCATCAATGTTATATCTGGTTACTGATTGCTTCTTCAGGTTTTTGCAAATAAGTCCGGAAGGAAAAGTTCCTATCATAAAACTTGAAGAGAAGTGGATTGCTGACTCAGATGTTATCACGAAATCATTGGAAGAAAAATACCCTGTTCCATCTCTGGTGACTCCACCAGAGAAAGCTGCAGCGTGTGTTTCTCGTTTTTTTACTCTGCATTTGTCGTTTAATTGATATTTAGTAAAAGAGTAGTAGCTGACTTTTATGTGGCTTAGAATTGCCTAGCTTCCATTTTCAGTTTAAACTACTATTGTGAATGCTTATGACAAGACTTGGTGGTATTTGGCTGGCTGCAGACTACAGAACATGCCTAAGCAGTTTACAAATGAACTCTCACATATATCTCCATTTTATCTTGTTCCAACATGCTTGCTGAATACAAATAGAAATCAATATGAGTACATTAAATAATGCAAGTTGGTAGAGTAGGTTTTTGTTCTCTTTTTTAGATAAATTGGTAGAATAAGTTGCACTAACTTTACATTGATATATCAAACATTTCTAATCATAGATTTGTTTTTTTTATGCATATCAATAAATAAGGTATGCTGAGAATAGGTAAAAAATGCAACAAAACTGTAAAAGTTCTTAATCTTTTACACTTCTGCTACTGCATAAATGCATTTTATGAAGGACATATTCATTTTGCAAAAACATGAAAAGGATAAAAAGAATCACAAGTTGCTGTTATATTTTGATCCGCACTACTTTATGTACATCATGTGTAGCTACAATTTGTTAAGATTGTCTTACAGATGTTGCTAACTTTGAGAAGCACATATACATGAAACTTTCTTGTTACCATTTCACCAATTTTGGGCATTGGGTACTGTTAAGGATATAAAAAGTATAGATTTGACCCTTGTCTAATAGCTTAATATTTTGAAAAAACTTGGTCATCCAATCAAATTTAACATGGTGTGAGAACAAGATATCATGTGTTCAAATTAGCTAGTGTTAGTATTAATAGAACTGTCAACTAAATTAAAGTTTACATATTGGGTTTGGGCCACGGTATCCACTTAGTCTGCCCACATGAGGGGAGTGCTAAGAATGATAAAAATATAGTTTGGATCATCTTCTTATAGCTTAAGGTTTTGAGAAAATTATTAGCTCAATCAAGTCTAACAGGTATTTTATCTCATTTCTTTCTAAGGGTTCATTGGAGCTTAATTATCTATGAGTTATTAGAATCAAATCTGAATATTTTATGAATCTACACAGTACACACACTTCTAAATTGTCATGGAAATAACATGTTTTTGTGTGTGTTTGTGTGTTTCTTCTTCCTATAGTGGTTCCAAGATTTTCTCAACCTTTATTGGTTTCTTAAAAAGCAAGGATCCTAATGACGGCACAGAGCAGGCGTTGCTTGATGAGCTAACTTCCTTTAATGACTACTTAAAGGACAATGTAAGCTTATCTCGTCATTTTTATCTTGATAAACTCTATTATTCATACTACTCATCAGTCATGTTTTTAAACAATTTGCATTGTGATACAATTACACCATGCATGTATGATGTTTTGCTGGTTCATGCTGACAGTCATATTGTCTTATCTAAGGTTTTACCTATCCCTATTTCTTTTATTGTCTTTTATTATTGATTAAGTACCTCATTATAAATATATACTATCTATATGTAATTATTTGTAAATCTGCAAATATGGTATAACCAGTATAGGTATATAAATACTGGTAGAGAGGGCTACCAGGAAATATTCCTTTTTCTAAATCACATTTATATTTGTGAAACATATGTCAGGTGGTATGGTTCTGCATTTGTATTTGTTGTCAAACCAATGTTATATTCAAGAAACAAGTCCACTGAAGCACTGAGGCAATGAGCACTAATGTTCTTCAGTTTCTGCCTGAGTTTGCTAATATACTGAATTCTGAATTGAAGCTGACACTGAGTCCTCTATTAACTGACAGACTTAGCCAACAAGTGGTTAACAATGACTACTGGCTTAATTGCTTGAGCTTCAATTGTCTTTTTTATTTGCATCTACTATTTGAGCCAAACTTTTGTAATGCCTAACAATATGTTAGTTCTTTTACATTTATTGGGTCAATTGCCTTGAATAGTTGCAGTAGATATTACACTGCTTCTCTTCCTCATGGAATTGCTTCGCTGGAGATCTTCTGTCTAAAGTTAAGACTTCAGAATTTACTTAATGATTGCTTTAGCTGACTGGAATCTTAATTCATTAGTTGGGCTATGTCATCATATTGCTTGTATATAGCCATCTATCTCTATTCTAATTAATTTGATCCTGATATAGGATTGTTTTCTTCTTTTGCATTATAAAATTAAGAATTGGCTATTCTTTTCCTGTTTGCCAGGGGCCTTTTATTAACTGTGACAAGATATCTGCTGCTGATCTATCTCTTGGGCCTAAGCTCTATCATTTGGAAATTGTTCTTGGTCACTATAAAAACTGGTCGGTTCCAGAATCACTTGCATATGTGAGGAACTACATGAAGGTATGATAAGAAACTGTGCATTTTCTAGATTCTTGTTGTTCGGCTTGGTAGAAATTCTTCACTAGTTAATGAATCTGACAATGAACATTATAAGAAACTAAAACCTCTGAACTACAAACGATTGGAAAGATGGACAAGGTTGGAGCTAAAATTTTATGCCTGAACTTTATGATTGAAAGATATGGCAATAGGAGTAAAACTTACTACCTGTTAACTACAGTGCAATTTTTTTACTTTTCTTCTGTGATCTTTTCAGCAACATGCATTCTAAATTTTGATGGGTCAACTTTTTTACCTCTTCAACATCTGTAGATTATTATTCAGGCCATGGTTTCAAATACCGTACCGTCTGGTACGGCCGGTATTTATCGGTTTTTTTAAAAACCGGTATACGAGATACCCAGTATTGGGCGAAACCGGGTATCTCGGTAAATACCGCGCCGGTATGAGCGGTATTTGATGTCATACCGGGCGGTATTGCCTCGTATGACGTAACAACTCTTAAAAAGAGCTGTTGCTACAGTGGTATATAGCCGTTTGGGGGCGAATTTAAAATATTGTATTCATGTATTTGACATTTGAATATTAAATTTAAGTATTTCTTGATCAATTATGTGTTAGAAAAAAAAAAGGTCGATGTGCTTTTTTCGTACCGGCCCGTACAGTGTGTCGGTACGGTACGGTACCGGTATTTTAAACCATGATTCAGGCTATAAATTTTTTTAAAATGAAACATTTTCATCATGTTCTAGTAGCGTGCTTTCCCATTAATATCATTCAATTGGATTCATAGGACTATATTTTATATATTTGCTTTAGGAGTACAAAAATTAGCTGATGCTTTATCAAAAATACTGTATCATGTTCTACTAGCATACTTATTCCATTAATATGCTCCAATTGCTTTCATAGAGTTATATTTTATTGTCTTTGCTGTAGGAGTGCAACGGTTAGCTGAAACTTCACTCAACTATTTTTCACTAATTGCCTAAACTGTTGCCTACACCATTGCAGTGGACCTGACCCAATAACCACTTTCTTTTTACTTTTTTAGGTGTATGGATATGCTTTGTTTGGCTTGATTCAAGCGGGAATCAAGGCCATTAGAATTATGCATGTGTCGATGAAAACATATGAGCTGTTATTCCTATTAGGATATGTGCACATGGGCAGGAGCAGATTGTGGTTAGGATTAGACATAGTCTTGTAGGTAGAAAGAGATTCCGACAATAAATTAGACAGTTTTGGTGGGTATAAAGAGAGATCAAAAGAATGATCTGCTGCAAATTATTTAGGAGTATTTATTTTCCATAATCGATAGCGTTCTGTCATAGAGTCCGGTGATCGATACTTTTTGGTACATTCCATCATTTCAATTTGGGTGTGGCTATCAGAATTTCTGCTTGCTTCCATTGGATTTTTTAGCTTATGATGCATCATTTAACATCAAGCATGTATCTTTGTTCATTTCAATGGTGATAAATTATACATACGGCAAGCTGAAGTTGGGTATAATTTAAACTAGACAAGCAATTATCATTTTTATCAACTTACTTTTATCTTTTTGATTGCAGTCAATTTTCTCCATGGATTCATTTGCTAAGACTCGAGCACTTCCAGAAGATGTTATTGCTGGATGGCGTCCAAAAGTCATGGGTTAAAATTAAATTAACTATCTATTTGCCTTTTTGGCAAGTCTTGTATAGAGCGCAAAGAGTGTCACGTGTTTTTGCTGCAACATGAAATGCTAGTCAATCTTGGGCCCATGTGTTGTCTTTTACTTAGAAAGACTCCTGTAGTGTATTTTCTTGTTTTACTAATATGTACATTTTTCAAAATAATGAAATGCCGTCTCTGCTTTTGTACTTTTGTAAGCCAATATGTAAGAAGTCCAACATGTTTTATAGAGAATCTATTTCTTCAATAAGTCATCAATTTAACTTTAAAATTTTAAATTTGTACAGATAAATATATGATGTTGTTAATGATATTATTGTTTGATTTTGATGATAAATTTTTTTTATATAAAATTTTAAAAAATCCTAATTTAAGTGCGCACTCAAAATATTATTGAGAATCCTAATTTTTATAGAGAATATTATTGTTTGATAATGATATTATGTTGATAACTTTAAAATCCTAATTACCTAATTGATTAATTAGTTAAGTGCGCACTCAAATTTCTTGCCATAAAAATTGAGGGAAGATTAATGATGAATGAAAATAACTAAATACACGAAAGAAGAAGAAGAAGACTAAAATAGCACACGAAATACAGAACACGAACTACAAAATTGGGCTTCCTTGTACACTAGATTTTACCCAAAAGTCTCCGGCCGATCCTTGTACACCAGATTAATTTTTGCCCTAATTTACTCCTTCATAAAAGGCAAAAGAACGGACTGTAAATAAAGCAGCCCTTCTTCCACTTTTATGTACCTCCATGCTCTACAGTTCATCATGCCAAAGCACACTTTTGCCACCCTCTTACCCTCTCCAGCTCCATGATCAGAAAGCTCCATAAACACTTGGGCCTCGAGGCGATAAGCTTCCACATCCGTCGGCGACGCCGAGCAGCAACACGACGCCGAACACGGCAACTTCTCCGAGAACCACAACTCGTCTCTCCCAACCGACTTCCCTTCGAATTCCCCTACGCAATTCATCAACACGAATGCTTCTCGGCACTCCATCGTCGCCACCGTCCAAACCACCCTCGTTTCCTCGCCGGAGCCAACCGCGCCTCCACCGGCGACCGGCACGTCGAACCGAAAGACGTCATGGAGCGGTACGAGCTCTTCCCCGGCCTTGGCCAGCGACAGCACGGGCGCGCCTCTCTGAAAAACGTCCACCATGAAGAGCAAGCGACGGAGGGAGAGGATGGGCGGGGAAGGGGTGCGGCGGCGCCGTCTCGACGCAGTGTGGAGGAGCAGGAAGAGGTGGCGGGGGGAGACGGAGGTGGTCAAGTGGCGGGAGGAAGGGAAGGCGGAGTGGCAGATGGGCTTCCACAGGTGGTCGGAGGAGAAGGCGGCGTACCAAGATTTGGAGACACAGGACGCGGCAGCAAGGGTCTTGGGATCGAGAAATTGAGATAGGAGTTCGACGACCTCCCACGGCGGAGCAGCTTGGTCGAGAGGAGTTATTCGACGTTGCGAAGGCGGCATCTTTTTGCTAGCTGTACGTAGACTCATCTGATAAAGAATGGATATACGTTTATATACATGACTAGAACAAAAAGAAAAGATGGCGTCGGGAGGGAGAGAGGAAGAGGGTACGTGGTGGCACGTGGAGAGTGCGAGGAATTCACTAAGCTTGGATTGCAACTGCGGCGAGGCGGCATGTCAAACATGCACGAACACCGGCGTTTGTTGATGTCCCCGGCGAAAGGCACGTGGTAACACAGCTGTGTTTAATTTCTTTCTGAGTTAAATTAGTGCGGCAATAAAAAAAGAGGGAGTAACTAGTGATCAAACTACGAGTAACCATTGCAGATTTGCAATCTGTTAACCGCGGTTAACTTAATCTTGGTTAACCTTAGTTAATTAAATTGTAAAATTTAATTTCAGACAGTGGACGTGGTTCGATAATTTAATTTTGGACAACAAAATTCAAAAATCGATTTTAATCGGTTCGATTTCGGTTACGAGGTCATCGTGGATAACCGGTAACCGAAACCAATTATATATTTCGTTTTCGGTTTTCAGTTATCCGCGATTAATCGGTAATTGAAACCAGTAATAACTTTTTATATATATATATATATTCTTAACCTAAAAATTCGAAACCCGCTACTCGCTTATCCGATTATATATATTGTTAACTCAAAACTCCTAATTAAATCCGCTACCCAAAACCCAAAACCCATAACTGATAATGAATCGGTTTCAGTTTCAGATATTGATTTTTGAAATCGAACGATTTTGATTTTGATTTTGATTCCGATTAATGATTTTTTTATCCGATTTCGATTTCAGTTAACCACCAAAAAGACGGTTAATCGAATCATTGTCATCCCTATATTAGACTGATACTCGATTAGTCGATTTGTAAACGCTCTTTAGGTACTTCATAGGATAAACAAATAAAATAAAATTAACACCATTATTTATTTAATATATGAATTTAAAAATAAAAATATATAAAATTAATATTATATTAATTTGATATACATTGAATTTTATTTTTTAATATTTTTTTATTTATTATCGCATTGTATATCATCATGTTTAATGAAACAAATATACCGTGTATGAAATTTCAAAGTACAATGATCATTTGACATAAACTTTATTGATTTGTCGGAAGAAAATATATAGTCGGCTTAAACTTTAAGGGCGCGTTTGTTTACAAAAATTTAGAAGCAATTTTCGTTTCGTGAAAATTGAAATGAGTTTTCGAGTTTCAAGTTTTTGGTTTCGATTTTTGTGTTTGGCGAAAACATGTTTGTTTGACATATCTTGTTTTCATGTTTCGCGAAATGAAAACAACGAAAACTCGTTTGTTGTGTGTTATTTTCGATGACTGTTTTCAAGACGAAAACTGAAACTGCGTTTGTTTATCAAACATAGTATCTGTTTTAAAATTTTAGTTATAAATTTTTAACTCAAACTTTAGTAATATTAATTATGTTAATTAGTAAATAAATATTATTTTATTAATTAATATAAATATAAAAATATGTTATATTTATTTTTTAATTTAAAAAATATTACTATACTAAAAAATAAAAAATAATATAAATATAAAAATATTATTATTTAGTAAATAAATATTATTTTATTAATTAATAAAAATATAAAAATATGTTCTATTGTTCTAACATGAACAATGAGATCTTGTTAACCATGTCTTTAAGCCCTTTATTACTTATTTTCTTTTGGACTAGTACACCTAATTTTTCTATTTATCTTCTATTTATGTAGGTTGAGAAGAATATATTAAACGAAAAATTCAACGCTGTTACTGCTTATTTCACTAGTACAACTTGAGAGCAGTTGCTCCTGAAGTGCTATTTATACGTTACAGAGTTGCTTTGAAGACTTGCTGTGTTTTGTAGATTGATGTTGTTAACTACATAATTGTTTGAAAAACTATTTACACATCCTGATATTTTTTGAACAAAATAAGTAACCAAATAAATTTAAGATCGACGTTTATGATATAAGTGAAAGACAATGTAAACTTTGAATTCCACGATATAACTCACAATTGCTTCAAATCTTCAACATAATCTTTAGGTTACTTATACTGATCCATTGATCAATTTTAGAATTTTTTTTATGTGTATAAAAATATATAAATGTACAATAAAAATTAAAAACAAACTTATGTAATGAATTTAAATACATTCAATTGAATTCTAATCAAGTGAATTCAAATATTTTTGGTCGCACAAGTAAACCTCAGCTCGCTCGAAAATAGACGGCCCGATTCCACCACCTCCAGCAGCACCGAGTTGGAGAAGAAGATGAATGATTGATATAAATGCGTATTTGGCATCAGAATTATATAAATGTAGGACTATGAAGGAAAATGCGTATCACCATTAGTTGGTGACCGACTCCAATTCATAGTCCACCAAAAATAGGTTTGCTCATTATTTAATAACCACACAATTATAAAATCAGTACAACCACACAAGAATAAAATCAGCACAACCACGCAAGGATAAAATCAGCACAATCACACAATAACATCAAAATCCTAGATCGAAAAATAAATAATATAATAATGAGCAATATTATTTTACAACTTTAGGAGGAAAGTGCGCATAATCATTAATTGGTTATCGCCTCCAATTCCTCGCCGATGAAAATAAATTAAAAAATATAAAATAACAGCACAACAATCTATAATTACGACATCACAGCAGTAATATATCCAAAATATGATATCATCACAGCATATATACACCCAGCAGCAATATATCAAAAAACACCATCAAAATAACATCTTACTTACACAAAAATACAATAGCAATAACAATAAGTACTAGTAACCACTTGAATCTCATATCAAGGAGCTTATCAATTTTGGCCTCTATTTGATGAAACGGTTGATGGAAGCTTTGGTTCACTTCTTCTTCCCCGTCGCGTATGGTTGATGCAATGAGAGTGATCTATTGGAAGAATCCACAACATTTGAGGCTTGAAGAGCAAGCCGCAAATAAACGGCCAGGATTCTTTGAAGTATCACTTATTTGTACTACAGCTTTTATACCGCAATAACATATTCTGTTCTGATATCGCAAATATGTTGTATTTTCACTTATGCGACTTGAGGAAGCTGTCATACTATTATATTATGATATCACAAGTATGTTAGTATATTATTGGTACTATGCACTAACAAAACTAATTAATAAATTCAAAACATCATGAAAATAACATCATTGTATCTATTAATATAAAAAATAAAAATACATCAACGGCGATGCGTCCAAAGTTGATTAGCGGTACCCTTACGAATACCATGCATTACATTTTGGCTAGAAGAAGATTCACCTATTGATGATGTAGGTTCATTATCATCATCAATAATAACTTCTTCATCGTTCCAAATTTCTACTAATTCATCAAAACATTTATATTTAATAATAAAGTTGTGAATTGCACAACAAGTCAATACAATACTTCATTGTCTTGAAACCCCGTAGTTCGACATTATCTTTAGGATCGAAAAACGTGCTTTTAAGAGTTAGTTTGCTTTTATTCTTCTTAGTTGATTTATATATCAATTATATAGGTTAATCCTTTTCATTATTCTTTGATAGTGTTGATTCTGAAAATTTTTAGGAATATTTTTTCTAAATTATAACATAGGGTCAGGAAATTTCTAAGTTTCATAATAAGAATTTAGAAATTTTTGTATCCATAATTTTTTTTCCTCTAAATTCCCTAAATGCCACCGAGTTATTCGATATCTGATTCCAAGCACTACTAAAAATTAGTTCTTTAGCAACGACTATCAGCAACGGCCGCTCAAGCCATTGCTATTTGCAACGATGTTCTTACGACTGCTCAAGCCGTTGCAGATATGCTATATTTGCAACGACATTCTAATGGACACGTGAGCCGTTGCATATATATATATATATATATATATATATATATATATATATATATATATATTAATTACTTTAGCAACGACTTTCTAACGGACAAGTGAGCCGTTGCTGATAAGTTTATATAGGGCATGTGATCGCGCCTGCCCCCTTCTTCCTCTTCCTTTGCCCGCCACCGCTGCTCTCTTCCGATGCCGCCGCCCCATCCCCGACCTCTGGTTCCGACCTCCGCCTCACATTCGATTCAAGGTATTTCTGGCCGCCTTTGACCCCCTATTTGTTAGAGCCAATCGAAACCCTTAAAATAGGGTTTCGATCGCGGCCGATGGTTTATGCAGTGTCCGAACATAAGATGCCGACACTGGAAATGCTTATATAATATTATTTATATATATTTTTAATTTTTAATTAATTGTTTGAATTAATTGTTTAATTTGTTAGATTAATTGTTATGATTTTTAAATTAATTGTTAGAGTTTAGAGTAATTTTTAGATTAATTTAGTTAGATTAATATTATGTTTTGGATTAATAATTCTAGGTTAATTATTTAAATTAGTTAAAATATTATAGATTAATATTAATTAATTAGTCCAGAGTAGTCCTCAGTGGACTCGCGCCGGAATCGTCCACTTCAGACTTGCGGCTGAATCATCAATTTCGGACTCGCACTGGAATCGTCCATTTCGGACTTCCGCCGGAATCGTCCAATTTGGACTCGTGTCGGAATTGTCCACTATGGACTCGAACTGACTTGAAATATTTAAAAAATAATCATCCATTCGACGAGTTGATACGTTTCACGTACGCATCGACGAGTCGAATATGATTTAGCAAAACCTTAGATCCGTTCGGGGGTTGTATGTTCGTGTAAAAGAAGTAGATGATCTTTTATACGACGTACAACCCTTGAATTATCCCTAATTTGATAATATAATTATTTGTATTGCACTTACGTTTTTCTTTTAATCGTTAACTTATTCTAAATTTCGGCAGCATCTTTCTTGTTCTCCGATACGCGCCGAGATGATATGCGTATTCGGAGAATTGTAGGGAGATGCTGTCGAAATTTACAACGAAGTTAACGGTTAAAAGAAATACGTAATGCAATATAAATAATATAAATCCCGAATGGAATATGACCATCTCACCTAAAGGCATTAACCTAAGAAATTATCGTTGATTGACATAATCATGTCGGCTGATCGAAGTTGGATGTACCGACATCTTGATTGTGGAGCTTTAACGAATGAGTTTCAATTAGGCGTAATTTACTTCTGAAATTTTGCCTATTCAAATCGGAAATTCGTTAGTGTCGGTGATAAAATCCGATGTCCCTATCGCATTTGCTTGAATGGACGATTTTTGGATCGGGAAACTGTCACTCTGCATCTATATAGCAAAGGATTTGCACTAAGATATTTTCTATGGACTTGTGACGGGGAGTCACGTGAAGTCGGGACGTCGAGCAATCATGTTGTTTAGACACATGGTGGATCTTCCTCTGCTAGTGTTTCTTCATCCAGTCAATCTAATCCCTAAAGAACTATAATAGTTGATAGGTCAATACCGCCAGATACTACAGCGGTTGATATCACAGAAGTACTAAATGCGGTAGAGATTGAATTGCCGAATAAAGAAGCTGCAAAATTTTACAAGATGTTGAAAGCTGCCGATGAACCTTTGTATGAGAATTGTACTAAATACACTAGGTTTTCAGCAATGACGCAGCTCCTAAACATCAAGACCGATTGTAATATCAGCGGGGTTGCGTATGATAGAATTGCAGGATTAATTAATGGAATGCTGCCTACTGATAATAAGTTTGAGCCAACTTTTTATAAAACTAAAAAACTGATGAGAAAATTGGGTCTGAGGTACGAAAAAATACACACATGCCAAAATAATTGTATTTTATATTATAAAGAAAATGTGCAGTTGGATAAATGCCCTGTATGTCAACATCCTCGTTACAAGGAGAAGAAATCTGTCCGACAAAAAAATATCCCGTTTAAGGTGCTTCGGTATTTTCCACTAACACCGAGACTTCAAAGATTATTCATGTCGGAAAAAACGGCCCCTACATGAGTTGGCATGCAAGAAGTCGTGATGATACAGTAATGACTCATCCATCCGACAGTGAAGCATGGAAATATTTGGATACATGTTATCCTTCATTTGTTAGGGATAGCAGGAGAAAATGAGTCGATACCTGATGTGACAGATGATTTCTATCAAGAAGATGATCCTCCTGCTGTAGATCATATTATTTCAACACTCGAGGATGCAGACACAGCGTCAATTCAATTAAAAGTTGAATATGCTGATGATGACGATCATGAAATTGAGAAAGTTGGAGATGAAGAAGATGTAGAAGAGGAAGAAGAGGAAGAATTCGAAGACTATTACTCAGATGATGAGGAATAATTGTAAAGTATATCTTATATTAAATATATCTCTAATATATATATATAATAATCTAATTATATGTCTATTCGACAGATATGTTTGGTCGTGGTTATCGTCGCAGGAGAGCTTTGGAGTCTCCGATCGGTGAGACTCCAGCACTTACTAATGTTGCTAATTCTCCTGTTGTTGATCCTCCTGCCGATGATACTGTTGAGGCTAGTACATTCAGACGCACGCGGCCACGCGGGCCGAACAGGTGGCAGACTCCATCAACCGCAGAGTCACGCAGATTCATCAGCGTGATTGGGGAGCGGTAATATATCATGAATTATGAATCATTAAAAATTCATTATATCATAATATAATATAATATTTTATTTTTGTTGTGCAGGTTTGAACAAGAAGAAGTGCTAAGGAGCATTTCTTCTACCATTCGACGATATATGCACAGGGCTTGGCCCACGCGGTCTCACGTGCCCAATGAGCACGTCGATATGCTATGGCGCGAGTTTGAGGCATGCATTAATTTTTTTTTTATACATGCATGATGATTAATATTGGTAGTGATATTATTATTTTGTAGGCTCGCTATACATGGGCCGAGGACCAGAGGCCCTTCATTTACGCTGCCTGGGAGGCTATTTTTCGGGCGAGGTACAACGGGCAGTTGGGGATACAACCCCGATTGGATTACTCCGGATATATGGGACCAGCTCGTGGCATTATGGTCGACGGATCGATGGTAGGAGGTTTCTAGGACTGCAGCTAGAAATCGCATGTCGGGGGGAGGAGCGCGTCACACTGGCGGCTCTGTTGCATTTGCTGTGCACGCGAACCGTATGGTAAGTATACCTTAATTTTAATTATATATTTTATTTGTTACTCTGTGTACTAATTAATGTATTTGTTTTGTAAATATAGACGACGGTGTTGGACGACGGGACTGTCCAGCGACCCTCCCCGATGGCGGTGTTTGAGCGGACTCACCATCGAGTGCATGGGATGGGGGAGTACGTCTTCAATCGCGCTGCATACATTATTCCAAGTATATTTGTTTAAATTATTCATATTTATTTATAATTTAAGTTTTATGAAAAATATTAAACAAAAAGTTAAACTCGAGTAGGAGACCTACAGTCAGACTGTGATACAGTGCGGAGGCACCCCCGAGGACTTTGACACAGGAGCGTGGGTCAAGGCTACAGGTGGCTGGAACCATGATCGCGTGTATAGTTTTGCAGATAGTGGTCATGCGCGAGCCGTGCTAGGCCCGCTTGGGGCCCCGCCCCCTCCCCATGCTGGTGAGTGACCTTCCACCTCTAGGTCCAATTCTGATCATAGTACCAGGATAAGGACACTAGAGGAGACGATCGCGCATCAGTGTCAGATGATGGCGGAGATGCATGCTATGCTACACAAACATCTCAGCTCATACCGGAGCAGGCATCCCCTCGGCATCATCTGATCCATCGTCCTCGAGTCAGTCCACGTCGGTGTACACCCAAGCACTCCAAACCCCGCCATATGATCCAGACCATCCTCCATCGTCATCGTGAGATTTTTTTTTTTTTTTTAATATTGACTTTGTTACTTAGATACTATACTTGATTAATTTGTTTTGTTTGGATATTGATATTTCAAATTTGCATTTGAATAGTTTTTATACGATTGTGGATAATTATAAATATAAGTATAATTATTTTGATATATATATCTGGGTGTATTTGTGATGTGTGAATGAATGTATGTATGGGTGTGTGAGTTATGTATCAGATAATGTATCAATGCTTTAAATGAAAATTTGGAATTTTAGATTTTTTCGGTTGCAAGTTGTAGTCATCAGCAACAACTTTCCCACGGTCGTCCGTGGGAAAGCCGTTACTAAAAGTGTATCGTAAGCCGTTGCTGAATGTCATACAGCAACGGGTTAACAATGGTCTTTCACTGACGACGTTGTTATGGACACGCGGGTCGTTGCTAATAATTGTTATCAGCAACGGAATCGGGTTCGTGGCAAACCCGTTGCTGATAATATTATTAGCAACGACCCGAGCGATCGTTGCTGATCCGTTGCTATATTATCAGCAATGCGTTTTTCTGTCACGACTCCATTGTAACGGTTGGGGCCGTTGCAAGCCGTTGCTGATGGTTTTCTGCAACGGATCAGCAACGGCTGAAGTCGTTGTTGATGTCCATTATTCAGTAGTGAAACTTTTGTAAAAGTTAAAAAAATAATAAGCTTCAAACTTAATTTCTTAAAAGTGTGGAACTATAATAAGTAAATTCATCATTTTTTGATAACTATAATGATAGACACAATATACAACATTTTTAATAGATTTATTTTGTATATTATTGATAATATCTATAATTCCTTTAAAATATAATAGGTTTAAAAAAGTAAGATCAATTTATTATTTTTTTTATGAATATAATATGTGATGTGTATTATTTATAATTATAATAATTAATTTTAAAGTATATATAATATGCGCTAATTTTTAATGGGCGATTGCATGTATTCACGGTTAAAGATGCATAATGATTGATATAGTCCTTGTAGGACTTCATCTATTTCTTTTATGAGAGAAGGTACTGATTTGCCCCTAACGTTTGATAAGAGGAGCTTATTTGTCATCAACGTTTTGTTTGGCTCAAAATTATCTAAAAGATTTTTAAAATCGAACTATAATACCCCTCACTTGAAACGACCTTAGTGCTGTTAACAGTGCTAACGTGATAATTTTTTTTAATCTCATATTCATACATGGTTGCCACGTCAATACCATGTTAGCAGTACACGTGAAAATAAAGAGAATACTTTTCACTAATCTTAGTTACTATATTAGCAGTACACGTGAAAATAAAGAGAATATTTTTCACTAATCTTAGTACTAATTTGCCCCTAACGTTTGGTAAGAGGAGCTTATTTACCCTGCACGTAAGGGTGTTCACGGGTCAGGTTGGGTTAAAAAATTTTCACCTCTCAAACCCAATCCGACCTAGTTCGGGTTGGGTAGTCGGGTTTACCCGTTTAGGTAAAAAATAATTTTTTAAAAGAATTAAAAAATAATAAAAATAAATATTTTTAATATAAATAATTTAAAAATAATTTAAAAATATAAATAATCGGATCATCGGGTCGGGTCTCAGGCCATCGGGTTTCAAATTCTAAAACTCGAGACCCGACCCGATTATGGTCGGGTTTGGTCAAATTGTACTTGACCCGACCCAACCCAAATTTATTTTTAAAAACTTATTTTTTACCTAAATGGGTAAACTCGACTACCCGACTTGACCTGACCTGAACTAGGTCGGGTTGGGTCAGGTCGGGTTTGAGAAATGAAAATTTTTCAACTTGACCCGACCCAACCCGTTTATAGTTGGTCGGGTCGGATCGATTTTTCCCTAAACCCGACCCGACCCGTGAACACCCTTACGCGGAGGGCAAATAAGCTCTTCTATCAAACGTTAGGGACAAATTAGTACTAAGATTAGTGAAAAGTGTTTTCTTCATTTTCACGTGTACTGCTGACATGGTATTGACGTGACAGCCATGTATGAATATGAGATATAAAAAAATTATCACGTCAGCACTTTTAACACAACACTAACGTCGTTTCAAGTGTGGGGTATTATAGTTCAATTTTAAAAACTTTTTAGATTATTTTGAGCCAAACAAAATATTGAGACAAATAAGTTCTTTTAATCAAACATTAGAGGTAAATCAGTACTTCTCTTTTTTATTGTCCATAGTTTCACCGTATGCAACTTATGACTTTTCTAGTAACATTTTAGTGTCAAATCTTTATAAATATTTTCGTTTTGACTCACGGAATTTTCTCCGAGAACTTGCTGCCCAAACCCAACTTGTCTCATGATTATTGCATATTCTTATAAACTTATATTTTATATCAATAAATATTTTGGAATCCCAAACATCAAATCAAGTTGGAAAAGTCCAAGTCAGCATTTAGTAAAGTCCACCTCCTGACCACAACAGGTCGATGAAGAAAATTTGAAGCTGTATGGTTGAGTTTCCTCCTTTGGCCAGAGGCAACAACAAACAACAGCCGTATTGAGTTGGATCAGCACAAAATAAATACTTTTTCTACCTTCTATTATTAATTACCCGATATCATACCTGCTTTACTATTGGCTATTTTATCATAATCTTCCTGGGTGATGGTCTGAGATACCATTTTTGGTATCCAATAATATTGAAGCTTTCAATTGGAGATTTGGAGAATAAGCCAATTCTGACCCTGGAATATGCCCAATGCCCAAAACCCAGCCCCAAAAGATCCCCCGTCGGAATCAAAACCCTGGTTCCATGTTCACCCCAATTCGCCATTTTTGACGGGGAGAGCACCAAAACTGGCAGAGGCAAGGCTTCTTACCCAGCTCAGTCAATTCTGTCCCTCTTCCCGACCTTTTAGATTGTATGTGTTATTGCTCGCAATCGTTTATTTTTCACGACATTCTCAATCGAGGTGGTTTATCTAGAGACCTTACTTTGTTGGATGCTTCTTCATCTCGTACTAGGGTTGGAGCAATAATCACCGTTCTCGTCCTTGAAGAGCTCAAAGCTTGTATTTTGATTGTTGAGCTAATCCTCTTGTTGGGTACTTTTCTCATCTGAAGTTGGTTTCGGTTGTTTTTATTATCTGATCCCTTGTGATCTAAATCTGCACTTGCGGTTTTAGTATTAGATCTTTGGTATAAGGGAACTGCAGTATCTAAATTGTTGTGGCAATTGCAATGTTTCATTGCAGTGAAACAAAAAGGAAGGCATCATTGATGGGTGTAAAGGGACCTTCAAGTTCTACTGGAATACTCGGCGGGATTCACGGGGTGCAGCTGGTTGGAAGATCAGCATTCGGAATTGAAGAGGCTGCTCTTCGTGAGGACGACAATTCAACTTGTGGAAGCTCGGATTTTGCTGGGACAAGCCAAGTCTTTCTAATTCGGTGAGTCGTACGAAAAGCGCTGAACGAATTCTTCTATATAAAAAATTTGACTCTGAGTGAAAACCCTAAGTTGCGTGTACCGAAGAACAAACAAATGACTGAACAATATATGCTTTATCAGAAGACTATGGGAGCAGAGGCCTTCGTGCTTGAGGCCAATTCGTTGTTCACTTCATGGTATGTTTAGTATGGAGTAAACCTGATAACCTTTTACCAGAAAGATTACACAGTAACTTAATGGTGTGTTTCTTTCTTAATTAGGTGATCAGAACATTGCAGAAACTGTTGTCAATGTGTTGACTTCACTGCCTTTTGTTGCTCTTGGATTGCAGGTGCCGAGGTAAGTTCTAAAAAGTACCTCAATATAAATATCTGCCACCCACCACCTTTTATTGCTCCTTTCTGCATATTTGAGGATTTTGTTTATAACTGTCTCTGCAGGAAGAATATAAACACCACCCTATATGCTAATTCATTAATTGGAGTAGGGATTGCTTCAAGTTTATATCACTCCTCGAGAGGAGTAATCAGGAAATATCTAAGATGGGCCGACTATACAATGATAGCTACAACTACCATTGTAAGTAATTAATACCTAAAATTATAATTAGAAGTTCAGTGCTGAAATTATTTTCCACTGAACGGAACCTATTTATATTGATTATTGATAAAAAAAAAGGTCAAAGTTACTGAACATTCTATCACTAATTTGAAATTTTATAGAAATGAGCGGCTGGGCTCCTAGGCTCCTGTAGTTCATTAAGGCTTATACATTGCTTGCAATAATAATACAAGTATCAAGTATGCTCAATGTATTTTGAGATCTGCTCCATCATTCTTTCTTTTACTTTTTTTTTTGCCTACTTGATTTTTCCCACATGTTATCTCTTTAATCCAGTATCTATTCCTTGATACAGTGCTATGATGGCAGTAGCAGCCTTTTACATGTTAACTTTTGGGGTAGAACTAAAACTGCATCTCCTTAAGATGATGTCTTGTTAGAGATTGCCTTTGCTTACTAGGGTTTTCTCAAATTCAAAGATGAGAAAGAACATTTAAAAGATAACATTGTTAGGATTTATACTCTCCTATGAAGAATTTTCTCAAATTCGGGAATGAGAAGTCCTCCGACGTATTTACACACCCTAAATAGTCTTTTACAAACTAAAATCCAAAATTGGAGTGTGTTAACAACAATCAAGGAAAATTGATTTTAGAACATTGTTCTTGCACCACTTGTTGGAGAGATTGATGCTAGGGAATTCTATGTTGGTCAAAGGGGAGAGGCTTAAAACCCATGTTGTTACTTGCTAACCATGGATATCTTTGATCCTCATGGCTATGAATTTGTTTTTAATTTTCATCATTATGTATCTACTTGTCTAGATACTTGTTCCTTTGGTCATAACAAGAGGTTTTTCGAATTATCCCGTTCTAGAAGCTTGACCAAAGAATGCATTGGTTCTATGAGGTAGTCCAGAAATGCTTTCTTTACCAATTTGTGCTCTCCGTTTAGCCTCCATAAGGGATGTCTTCTCAAACTGTTTGTTACTTGATTTTGATAAAGTTAGTTGAAGGCCTTCTTATCTTCAAATTTGAGTGGATTCATGTTAGGAGAAGTCTTGATTTTGGTGATTTTGGTTGCTTGACAATTGATTTGTTACATCAAAAGGGAATTAAAATTTGCAGCATGAGGTTGTTTCTCTTGTCATGTTATAGAAGCTTGGCCAGAGAGTGCACTGATTGTGTGACGTGGCCTACAAATGCTTCCTTTACCCATAAAAGAGCTGGTAAAAACTCACTAGACCATCCAAAAGTTTTTAGATATAACATAATGACAAAAAAAGCTTTTTTAGCATTGTGTAATATGAATGACGGATGACATACCATCAATGACGTGTGTGCTTACGGTGTGGGTCTCTTTTCACTAAGGCATATATGTTTACTACTGATATAAATTTCTCTATGAGCATAGCTGAAACTATACCATCCTTTACCCACTTCCAAACTGATTCTTTTTTATAAATTCATACTGGCATATTATATAGTATGTATGAGATTCTCAAGACTCTTTTCCTTGATGCTCAGCATAATCTTGCAGTCTGTTTATACAACAGATTTCGTTTGGTAATGCTTGATTGTAGTTGCATAAGAAAATTTTCCATGTTCTGTTTTCTCCCTTATCTTGGTGGCTAATAGATAGTTTATTTCTGTAGTGTCTATCTCGTGCGCTCAGAAGTGAGAACCCAAAATTTCTGATGGCAGCATCTACATTGCTCTTGCCATTTCAACCCTTAATGGTTTCAGCTGTCCACACAGGATTAATGGAGGCAAGAAACTTAAATCTTCTTTTGATAGCATATCTATTTGATATCTGTTAAAAGTGCATAGAAAACATTTAAATGATATGATGCTTTGCTTTATTTACTTTTTTGTTCACTTAATTAATATCTACTATTATTGTATTTAAAAAATTACTAACATTGTTCTACATGATATATATATATGCAACAGTTGAGATCTGAAGGGTTTCCCTAGTTTTTGGCCTAAAACTAAATTGCTTCAATAGGACACCAATATTCTGAGAATATTTGAGTATTGCATGTTGCTTTGTTATTACATTTCGTTCTCAAGCTTCATTATTTTCACATTGAAATGTTGTAGTACCCGAGCTGACAAGGTGCTTCTTTCTTAAAAAATAATTAGATTTCCTGCTTTCACTAAGTCACTTAATGTCCTTCTAGAAATCACAAACTTAGGCACTCTAACCTGTTATCATTCTCTCAAGATTGCAAATTGAACAACATCATACATTTTTAGTTTGACCATCTAAAAGTCCAAATTGAGGTGCTCTTAGGCTAGCACTGAACTAGTAACCATGCTTAAATGTTGGAGCATCTAAAAAGAATTTAAGTGAACATAGCAAAACTAACGCTTTTGTTTCTTTCAATAGTTATTTGTCACTCACTTTGCTTTAGATGATTAACAAAATGTTTGAGCTGATGTTAACCTGTCTTCGTCATTGGGTGTTTATTATATTTTTTCAGTGTAAGTGATTACAGCGTGTCTTGAACTCAAGACCTTTGGTATCGACAACGAAGGTCCTTAGCAGTTAGCTCAGTTAGCTTAACTTAGCTTAACTGACTCCTATGATTCTGATATAGTTTAGCTGTTACAGAAATCACACATTTCAATTATAGAACACCACGAATTGCCCTCTAGTGTGGATGTGCCTTAAAACAAAGTTGCTTCAAGCTTTCCACACATCCAGTGGAATGATATCATCATTGGTACAAATGTGATCTAAGTCAAGTTAGCTTGACTAATTATTAATTAGGTGTCATTGCTTCCTCACAGGTAGCATTTGCCAAACAAGCATTCACGAGGCCAGACCTAAGGACGGCACACAATCTACATAAAATGTCTTCTCTACTGGGAGGGGCACTTTTTATTGCTGATGACTGCTTTCCACAAACTCCCTATCTTCATGCAGCTTGGCACCTTGCTGCAGCAATTGGTGTTGGCACATGTAACAAGCTTCTTGAATGATGTTGCAGCATCCTCACCATAGTCGGCCATTCAAGTGCCAATCACCACTTCCAATTCGTCGATATGACTCTACCTAGCACTATCAGAAGTTTTCAGTAAATGAAACTACTTCACTGCCTTAATCATGACTATTTCAATTGCTTACTAACATGTCTTCGCATTTATTTGGCGATTCTCTTGAAAGTTCTTTTTCAAATGTTATCTCATGCAATATGCTATAGAACTCATTTGTCATTTAAACCTCTCCAGAAATTTAATTTTACCAAGGATATGAATTTTAATAACCAGAATGCTGATTTCAATTAATCTGATGGGGTTTCATTAGATGTGATGGATTAACAAAGTAGATGAACATTTGTTTTCATCAGTACCAACAGAGTAGCAATTGTATATTATTCATTCTTAGACGCTTGCTATGGTACCATAAATCTAAAGTTACATTTTGCCAAGATTGAACAAAGATGATACAATAAAGTTAAAATTTAGGTTTTGTGAAAAAGCAAAGCTTGTTACTGAAAGCATGTAGGCTAGCTAAACTCTTCTATTCTATCGCACGGCAAGTATAGATATTGAACATCTGTTCTTAAGTCCGTCATTTATTAACTATTGGAAACATTCCAAATTCGTCAAGGCTTCAGAAGCTGAACCAGTTGCACTTTTTAGACTAATAATGTAGGCGAGACTTCCTCTTATAATTTGCTTTGAGTGACAAATGATGAATGTGAAAACACAGCCTCTGCAATGGTCAAGTAGAGGGAATGCACTCCTAGGAAGCTGTGTAATTTATTTGCTCTCTGGAGTTTCTCCATCACTTCCCCCATAGGATTTACAAATATGAGCTGCAATCAAAATTACTAATTTTAGGACTCATAATATTTAGGAGATGTAAAAAATAGTTCCATAGCTAATATTACCTGAAGACCATATTTCTCTGTTGACTTCTTCAGGTCAACTAGAAACGAGATTCCACTTGTATCTACTGTTGGTACAGCTGAAATTTATACATAGATTGTTACTGCAAATCCAGTTGTCGATAAAAGAGATAAAATATGCAACAAATCAGATTTATACCTGACAAATCTAGGATTAGATACTGAATATTTATTTCCTTGTTTTCCATACTCATTTCGTCTTCTATCCACCTCGTTATCCTAAAAAAAGACTCCACATGCTTTCTTGTTTATGATCAAGGGCATTATTCATTCATTTATATGCAGATAGATAGATACCATACCTTTCATTTATATATGTGGTGTTTGTGAAGTTGATGGGGGCTTCAATGGCAAGTATGAGGAATCCTGGGACTCTTTTAGCATCTTTATATTGATGCATATCTCTGTAGATATTTGTCCCTAAGATGTTCCCTAGAGCAATAATTTTAGGCCTTGTGGTTTGGAGAAGAATTCTAAAGATGGATATGCCGACCTACATTTGCATGCAGTTAGGAACTTATATCCGTGAAGAGCATAAGTTTGGATCTAAATGAGGAACAATAACTGATTGTTACCGCAATAGCAAGACCATTTTGAACTGAGATGAAGATAACTCCAAGGAATGATATTAAGCAAACAAGGAAGTCGACCTTATCCAGCTTCCATATTTGATAAGCAGTAGGAACATCAATGAGGCCAATGACTGCGGCAATTATGATTGCACCAAGCACGACATTGGGGGTGTAGGCAAACAGTGGCATGAGGAAGAGAAGTGTGATCATCACTGTGAGTGCCATCACTATGTTTGACATTGCAGTCTTGCTCCCGGCATTGTGGTTCACAGCAGAACGAGAGAAGGATCCTGATGCACATAACATGTTTGTAGAAAGTCCTCTATGAGCAAGTGGCAATGTGATGCAAATGTTCAAATTTATTGCAGAAGAATACAAACCTGTGGAAACATAGCATGAAGTGCATGAGCCCACAATGTTCATCAACCCTACGGCCATCATCTCCTTGTTTCCGTCAATTTGGTAGCCCCTGAGGGAGGCAAAAGTTCTGCCACTTGCAATTCCTTCCTAAAAAGCATACACATTTAGACATTACTGCAACAGTTAATTTAAGGATTTCTTTTGTTTAAAAAGAACATTGATGATTATGTACAACTTTGGGTGTAGAGGAATGAGATATTACAGTGAGGGAGATGATTCCTGTGACAAGACCAGTCTTGACGACAGTGCCTAAATAGGTGCTGTCAAACTGTAACTTGTTCCATGATGGACTATTCAGTCCACTTTTCAGATGTCCAATCTGCATAACAATTCAAGAGATATTATTAGAAGATGAAAAATATAGTTAGATTGATGCATAAAGATAAATTAAATAGTGGGAGTGAGAAAAAAATTTAAATTGTGGCACTAACGGTGCTGATTCCATGTTTCTGTGCTTTGAAGAGGAAAACAATGAGGGTGGACAAGATCACAGATGCTAATGGAGCTCCAACTGATAACCAGAAGAGATTTGGTCTTCTCATGCCCTGCATCAAATTCATTAAATGAATCCTTAAACTACTATTTTTTGGCTAAGATTCCTATCCTATTCATTTAATGATTTATCTTGCTTTAAGATGCATGCACAATTTAATGATTTATCATTATATTGTAGACATATAATGGTATTGTCATCAAGATCAAATATCATCATCAATCAGTATGTAATTGCATACTGATGCCTTGAGAAAACTAAAAAAATTTGCATACTGACGGATCATGCTGCCTAAGGTTGGGTCTCTACAATTGTCATGAATAATTAATGGGGCACTTCCAATGATAATTGATGGAGGCTTTGTGGTCAAGATGCAAGAAACATGTGCCTTGCAAGCAAGTTATATGTGCCACCAAAAAGACAAAGGTTTCTTAATGCAAGCTAGCTAGGAGTACATGTGATGTTCTTGTCTTCAGCTTATCAACCACACAATAATTGTTAAAAATAAAGTATTAAATCACATGAAATTCAACATTTCTAAGAGCAGACAACAATATTTCGGATTCACATATCAATATTATGAATATTAAAATAAAAGGAACTCACATGGATTAAAGAGAGAATTTATATTAGGTAGGATGGGATTTTCTCTTGTACCTTCTTCATATTTTAATTCTCTTGGAATTAGACGTGTCCTTTTCTTAATCATGACAACTTTTGTGTTCAAGCTCAAATAATTTTTTTATTCTTTTCACTGAAAGTACAAAAAAGTAATATAATAATCTTTAAGCTACGTAAAAGTATTGAAATTTCTTCAAAAATATAAAAATGTAAACAAACATTATGCTTATATAATATCAACACATACTATCAATTAAGGACATGTTTGTTTTTAAGAAAAAAAAAAGATAAGACATAAACTTCAATCTCTTTTTATTTAGTGCATAAATTAAAAAATATAAAACTAATTAATATAATTATATCATGTGTATATATCATATTAAAAAATTCTATCTAATATACTTCTTCATTTATTGTTTTATTGTATTCAATTCTATTCAACGAAACAAACGTACCAAAAATATATGAATATATTTTGATATTAATCCCTAAGGTCTCGTTTGTTTTGATGAATTAAGGAGGTGGATTGAATTTAAATTCAATCTATTGTTTGCCGCAACAATAGATAAGAATCGGGCTAGATATTGGGTGGATTTATTTTGGCTAAAATGCACCGTTAGTCTGATTTAAAAATCCTAGAGAGGAGATGGGTTTAGGGTCCAAATTCACAGGATATGAATTTTCATATTTTATCCATGCTTCTTATCCTTTGCCAAAACAAATATAGGATAGGATTTCAAAAAATCCTCTTGGATTTCTATCCCACCTTTATCCATATTAAATTCTATCTCATCCTAATCATATCCTGCAAATCAAATATAGTCTAATAGTATCTGCATTTTCTAGCTTGTTGTATTTTATGTCAAAATCCAACACAATTGTGATTTACACCAAAATTTCTTGGTCTTAACCGTAGTTAATTTTCTAATTGACTTACCACACTACCATATCTAACTTACAAAAATGTTGAAAAAATATAAAAATAATTTTAGACACCGTAAGTATTTCGAGGATATAAAAAATTGAAGCAAAAAAAAATTGAGGATCAAATTGATATTATTAAAATTTTAAGAATCAAGTTAATGAAAATGTAAAACTTCGATCAGGTAAAACTAATTAAAACTAACCTTAAAAAATTGGACCGGATCTGACCCGTTATTTATTTAGCATGCACCTACTGAATAATGATATATATTGGTAATAGAGTAATTGCGTCGCAAAAAACCAAACCCGTGAACGAGCAACTGCAGGAAGATTTTTCTATTTGAATATTTATTCGTCTCGTTCAGTACGGAAACCAAATCATTTCCCCGCTTTCTATTTGTTGTTCATGCAAATATCGACAAAAATACTAATAAAAACGAAAAAAAGTTAAAGCAAGCGCTGGAGAAAACCTACAACGTGTCTCGCCACCAGCAGCAACGCCAGGAAGCTGATTCCCATCACCACCGTTTGCCATGACCACTGCGCGCTCATTATTTTAGTTCACTTCCATCTCTCCTCTTCACTCACAGCAGTTAATGAATGGGGAGTAAAATTAAAATTAAACAACTACAGATCGGTAGTGAAGAAGAGGAAGAAATTAACAGCACCTCATCGGTCTTGTGGAAGACAGATTCCATCACCGGAACCACGGACATCTTCTGGGTGAAATGGACAATCCCGAGAAGGTTCTTGAGCTGCTGGAGCGAGACGATGATGGCAGCCCCGGCCATGAACCCTAGAAGCGTCGCCTTCGACAGGAAGTCGATGATGAACCCCAACCTTCATTTTTCATTCAACAGATCAATAGATTAATGCTCGAGTTAATCTCGACGATCGACGACGACAGCGTGAGTTAAGATCGATCTGAGTTAAATTAAATCTGACCTTAGGATCCCGAGAGAGGCTTGGAAGATCCCGGCGAAGAAGGTGGCGGTGAAGGCCAGATGAAGGAAGAGCGCGGTCTCCGTGTTCGGGTTCGCCACTTCCCTCAGCATCGACCCCATTATGAGCGACGCGATCGACACCGGACCGATCGCGAGATCCTTCGAGCTCCCGAGCACTGCGTACACCAGCGGCGGCACGAAGCTCGTGTCTGCACAAATTAAATCACCACGGTCATGACTCATCATATACATCGTCGTCGTCGTCGTCGTCGTCATCGTGCATGCATGCATGCATGCATGGTAGAGTTAGAGGAGCTCACAGAGGCCGATGATGGGCGGAAGATTAGCGAGCTTCGCGTAGCTTATTCCCTGGAGAGGAGCAGGACACCACAAGGTTCAAGATGCAATATTAATTCAAGATCACGGGACACGAAAGAACACGATTATGTAGAGATCGAGGAAGATGCCTGAGGGATGGCCAAGCTGGCAATGGTGAGCCCGGCGATGAGGTCGGACTTGAACAAGGAGAAGCTGTAGCTCGGCAGCCACTCGAAGATGGGGAAGAGGTACTGCAGGCCTAGCACCAACTTCCTCAGTAATGGTTGCCCTTTGAAGCGGCGGAAGGGATCGTCGGAAAAGAAGGTCTCCTTCATCCTCAAACCCATCTTCTCCACTGTGCTCTGCGGTGGCGGAGCCTCCACCTTGTGCACCGCCGGTTCCATGATCGCCCCTATCTCCACCGCTCCCTCCTCTGATCTCTCCATGTCGATCATCTCCCGCTTTAATTAGGGTTAAATACAAAAACGAGGCTTCTGACCTCCTCTTAATATCTATAGCAGAAGGGGCTGCTTGTTCGCCATGTGGTGCGTGTAGTTGGAGGGTTATCAGAGGAGGAGGACCGCCGCTAAAGAACAAAAGCGGTGTCCAACAAAAGGAAGAGAAGAAAGAAAGGTGAAGTTATGGGGTATGATGTACAATGAACGAAGGAGAAATTGGATTCTTTGGTTAAATGGATATATATTTCAATTGTTGTATGGAAAAAGATTCTCAAAAGGTTATCAGAATGGAGAAAGAGAAAACAGGAAAAAGAAAAAGTATCCGAAGAGTTGATGGATTGACTGCGCGCAACTGGTTAAGGGGACGAAGTGGAAGTCAGAAACTTTCCATGGAAGGTAATAAAGATTTCCTCACAATCTATTTATACTTTTCTATTGCATCGCTGCTTAATAATTGGGAACAAATATTTTTTATATTTAAGTTATTCCGTTCTATTAATTTTATATGTTTTTTTTCACTAAAAAATATAAAACTTTAAAATTATAACTAATTTTAATTGTCAAAATATAATCAGTATTCGGCAACTTTACAAGCTTGCAATTTACAAATCAGGAATTCTTCAAATCCGGATTTTGGGAGAAAAAAATTTTCAGATCCAAATTTTGAATCAAAATTTTTAAAATCTGAATTTAGTGAATTTGAAATCCATTTTACCCCTTGCCAAATTCTCTAACTAGTTAGAAACTTTG
The DNA here is from genome assembly GCA_034359265.1 of Canna indica. Classification (NCBI taxonomy): domain Eukaryota; kingdom Viridiplantae; phylum Streptophyta; class Magnoliopsida; order Zingiberales; family Cannaceae; genus Canna; species Canna indica. The sequence continues at coordinate 4,861,918 of CP136891.1, forward strand.
GTTAAATTTTTTAAAAAATATATAAAAATTTTTAAAAAATAATTTTAATTTATAAAAAATTATAATAAATATGAGGTGTTAGAGTCTAGAAAATATATTTTCAAACACTCTAATTCATTAGAGAGTTTTACACAAAATCTATAAATCTAAGTTTAAATTAAAAAATTATGAAACATTTTGATGAAAAATATTTTTTTGAACCGCAACACATCTTTTATATATTTAAAAATATTTTAACAATTAATTTTCTTTTTAAATTATAAAGCTATTATAGACTTTGGGCAAAAGTTTTTAATGCATTAGAGACTTTTGTCCAAAGTCTATAAAACTAAATTTTAATTAAAAATAGTGAAATATTTTTTGTCCAAATATCTTGATAGACTCTAGCACATCTTTTATATCACATGTATATTTTTTATGAATTAAATTTTATTTTTTATAATTATAAAATTATTATAAACAAAAGTCTCTAACTCATTAGAGACTTTTAAGTAAAGTCTATAATAGCTTCATAATTTTTTTTTAAAAAAAATTGAATTCATGAAATAATTTTTTAATAATACAAAAGAGGTACTATGATCTAAAAAAATATTTTACATTAAAATATTTCATAATTTTTAATTTAAATTTAAATCTATAGACTTTGTGCAAAAGTCTTTAATATATTAGAGAGTTTGAAAAATATATTTTTTATTCTCTAATATCTCATTTTTATCATAAAAAATACTTTATAAATTTAAATTATTTTTTAATATTTTTTAATATTATATATTTTAATTTTTGATCAAAGTCTTTAATCAGTTAGAGACTTTGGCACAAAGGTAATATGGGTATCCGATTCACTAAGTTTCGATTTTGAAAATTTTGAATATTCAAATCCGATTTTGAGAATTTCTCCTCCCCAAAATCTGAATTTATGAAATAGCTGTTTAAATTAGTACTTCAATATATTATTTAAAATAAGTCAGTTTTAGTTATACATTATTAAATCCTCAACTAATTAACAAAGTAATTAATTGCAACACCCATTTTTTTTAAATGATCATTTAATTAATTTATCCAAATTTGTTGGTCCTTAGATGAGTGGTTGGGTTGAGACGAGTTCGGAGGTTCAAACGGAACTCGAATCAGACTTATATTGGTTTGTTTTAGACTTGACTTAAGTTAAGGGGTGCTTTAGTCATTTGACGATTGAAGTTTTAATATTTATACCTCATCCCTCAGGGGGCACGCGGCTCATAGCAGCCGCCGCACACATCCCCTTGGACGCCCAAAGGAAAAGACGCGCACATGGAGAGGGAGGAAGGAATCTCGGTAGAGTGGTCCTTGCAGCGTCGAATGTCTGCAAACTATGCGATCGATGGAGCGTTCGTGGTCGGATCGTAATGAAATTTGGACTGTGAGTGTTAAACATCTTAATTCACATTTTGATTGGTGGTGATCGGTTTTTGACGACCGAATCTGTCGCTATAATGGAATTACCGAGGCCCTACTACGTCGAGTTTTGCCAATTCGGGCAATCGGGACCATATCCTGTGGCTGATCGGGCTAACATTTAAGGAGCATGTTCGAGACACCTTGCTCCTGGATGTGAACGGTGGAGATCGGATTTGGACGGATAAATCTTAGGTTACACGAGAGGAAAGGAGAAGGCATGGGAAGGACTCGAATCTAGGGCAGCGCACCTGGACTTGTGGGAGTGTGGAGGATCATCTTCCTTTTTAATTTTCTTCTCCGGTGAGTGGTTTAAATTCCTCTTTTCCTTATTCATGAACTCATGCTGCCGCCCCCTCCTTTGAGATTTTCATCGAGGATTTTTATGTCGTAGATTCTAGATTCTTGATAAATTAGGAGTTTTCCTTATTGATGTGTAAGTTTTATAAGTATCCTTGATGATCTTCTCGTATGCTACTCGATTTTTGCCGTCTTTGATTGATGCGCCACCCCTCCCTTTTATGAATTTTCTTGCCTTGATTTATAACATGAATCTCTAGGCTTTGGTTTGAATTATAGATTTTTATTCGTCATAATTAAGATAATATAGGGGCTGTCCGATTTTGGGAAAGAAAGGCTGCATGGCCTTGATGGATTCAGGTGCTTGCCGCCCTTCTTAAGAACCTCCTTAAGTTTCTTGATGAATTAGCTTGTTGTATGGATTAGGTTCTCATTGTTAGGGTACTTAAATTTCATCTTTAGAGGCATGCTGCCCCTTTATAAATAATATGGATTGATTTAGGAAATTATTTAAGTAGGGAAAAGAATTTGAGACGCTTGATCATGGACTTACCTAATTATTCATCTCAATTCTTAGTTTGAACACTTAAGATTGTTGAACTTGAAACGAGAGATGCATTAATTCGCTAAATGAAGTAGCCTTTTATAGGCTTTACATGATATTTCGATAACTCCTAAAGACTTGGTAATTAACTGATAATTACCCACTATTCTAACAAGATAAATATCTAGAAATTAAAGGATAACTACAAGGCTTAGTCAACCAAGCCTTGCCCATCTACGTGAAGTGGTGTTGCATTATCTTCAACAAAGATTACTTAACCGTAGGAAAGGGAAGTTGAACAAGGGCCGAAATCCTACATTAGGGAATTCCGCATCTATGTGGTCGGCCCTATGAGTATGAATTAGAATATAATTTAATATTTTTTTTGCTTTGAGTTAGGAGGTAGTTGGTATGTTATTGTTATGACATGATTTAACTTTTGTAAAAAGATTGGTCTTGTTTATTTATGGTTTAGCTCATTGAACTGGTTAATTTAACTCTTACTGGGGATAATTCTTATTATATGTTATTTGTGGTTTGGATCATGCGTCTGCTCATATGTGGATATCAAGGGCCCTAGAGGTCCAAAGATGGTTTTACCGACATAAGGATGTTATACATTTTTCTTTATCACCGCTAAGTTGTTGATTTAATTATAAATGTTTGGATGTGTTTGTGGTTGTGGACCAGGAAACTCATCAGTCGCCACACTGACGATCAACTCGGGTGCCATGAGCGAGAAGTACACTAAGAAAGAGCAGTGATCAGTGCCTGACTCGTAGGACCGACGAGTCCCTGGAGCTCGTCAGCCCGCCGTACATTGACGACCGACTCGGGTGGCTTGAATGGATGTTATATATGTATTGTATTGTGGGCCGGCCATCTTTTCAAGCCCTCACGTACTAGATTCCTACTAGTATATTCCAACATTAGATATTTTAATAGCAATTTCTCTAGAAGAGAATAAAGAGAGCTTTTATTCCCAAATTCAGAAACCATGTTTAGTTTTTTCCAGAACCAAAAATTAAATAGCTTAATATCCAGATTACTCTCCCATTCTCTTAACGAGGTTAACTGAAAACCATTTTCGACTTGTTGGACCCATTTTAAATAAGTTCGATCAATTCATCCTAAATTCATAATAAAATCATAAAAAATTTATTATTCATAGGTAAATGTGATTCATAACTTGTATCAATAAAATAAGTTTTTTAGAGTTGAAATTTAATTTAGTTTTTACCATTTTCAACTGGTTGAGCTCATTTTAAATTGGTTTGGGAAATCCATCCTAATTTCACAATGAAATCATAAAAATTCTATTATTCATAGGTAAATGAGATCCATAATTTGGATCAACAAAATATTTTTTTAGAGTTGAAAATCTTTTTTTTTTACTATTTTCAACTGGTTGGGCTCATTTTAAACTGGTTCGAGAAATTCATCATAAATTCACATGCTCTACATGTAAAATGCTCTACGTAGGTATTGAAGTTTGTTAGCTTGCATTTTACAAGTAGAACATGTGAATTTAGAATGAATTTCCCGAACCAATTTAAAATGGGTCCAACCAGTTGAAAATAGAAAACAAATGATTTTCAACTCTAAAAAAATTATTTTGTTGATCCAAGTTATGAATCTCATTTATCTATGAATAATAGATTTTTTGTGATTTTATTATGAATTTAGAATGAATTCCCCAAACCAATTTAAAATGGGTCAAACTAGTTGAAATGGTAAAAAAAAATTATTTTCAATTCTAAAAAATTTATTTTGCTTATACAAGTTATGGATCATATTTACCTATGAATGTTTAAAATGAGTCCAATCAGTTGAAAATAATTTCCAGTTAACCCCGTTAAAAGAATGAGAGAGTAATCTAGGTATTAAACTATTTACTTTATTTTGAGAAAAAATAAACATGCGTTTTGAATTTAGAAATAAAAGTTCTAATTATTCTCTTATAGGGAAATAGTTGATATTTGAATGCACTCTTTTTCCAACTTTAGCTAATACAACTTACTTGCATGAATATACATAGAATGAAATGATATGTGTCTTGTAGCAGCAACACTAGTAAAGAGCCAATTTAGTGTACTATATATAGATGGTGATATAAATGAGGATGTCATTAGCAATAATACAGATGAAAATGTATGTGTGTGAAGGAGGGAGGGAAAGGAGAGATTCTACTTTGTTAAAGAGGGAGATGGATAAAGGGGAGAGGTGGGACTGAGAATATTGAAGCCCTTGTTTGCAAGCCATAAAGGAGATCAAGACATGTTAATAAATATCAAACATTATTGAAGAGAGAGAGAGGGAGAGAGGGAGAGAGAGAGAGAGTATTTTTAGCTCATTTACTCTATGTTCATTACAATCTCCAAGGAAGTCATAAATTAAACGGAAATAGAAAATTTTCTCGAAACCAAAATAATTTAATAAAAAATTTCAAATTCAGAATAAGAATGCATAAAATCTTAAAATTAGAATTGAGAAAACTAAAAAAAATAATTTTATCTTATCATTCTCTTGGCCAAAGTTTTTAAAGTTTGTAACATCAAATTTTTTAATAAATATATTATTTACAAATTTGTAGCCTGAAATTTTTTGTTTATCAAAAAAATATTTCATGAATTTTTAAGGTTTTCCTTGAGCTACTTCGAGACTTTGCTCACATATATTTTTTTGAATGCATAGGACTAATTTTATATCACTTAAAATAAATATAATTGGTTGAATTTTTTATTTATTTTAAATTTGTTCACAATTTTCGAACAAAAATCTTTAATATGTTCCAGACTTTTGCCCAAAATCTCGAACACTAAATATTTGATTGAACTAGACGTTACTATTGCTCTGATCGTACATATTTCTTTGACTTTCGCAAAATGAAAATATTTAATTAAACTAGATTGCACTATTGCTCATTTTTATTTGGAGTTCTTGCATAGGACTTATTTTATGTCATATAAATTAGATATAATTAATTAAATTAATTCTATTGTATTTTGAAGCCAAAAGTCATTAATGTGTTCAAGGTTTTTGTCTAAACCCGAAGGTACTATTCTTCATACATTTTTTTTTTGATACGTAGGACTAATTTTACGTTATATGTAATAAATATAATGAATTAAAACATTTTTTTTAGTTTTGAACTTATTCAAAACTTTCAATCAATAAGACATTTGCTTAAAGTCTTAAACACTGAATGTTTGATTAAACTAGATGAAATTATTGCATATATATTTTTCTGAAGTGTATAGGACCAATTCTATGTCACATGAATTAAAATTATTATTTTGGGTTCTGAAATTGTTCAAAACTTTCGACAAAACTAGAGGGGATTGATTATATAATACATTTTCAAGGTGAATACTTTTTTAACATTAATTATGTATTTAAGTTGGTTTTTATATATGAAGTACTTGGAATTATTTAAGCATTCACGTATATGATTGAATTGATCCAGGCCGTCAATTGGGCCGGATCAATTTAATTTGACATGGCCCGATTAAAATTTCCCTCATCCTAGGGTTTCGGTGGCTTTCCAAGTTTGAAGGCCGAAGCCTCCCTCGATTGATTCAGCGAATCACTTCATCCACTGCTCATGGCGACTCTCAAGGAAGTCGTGGCCCGCCGACCCGTCGCCGCCACCATCCGCCTTACCGTGCCGGCCGGCGGCGCCCGCCCCGCCCCACCCGTCGGCCCTGCCCTCGGGCAGTACCGTCTCAACCTGATGGCCTTCTGCAAGGACTTCAATGCGCGCACCCAAAAGTACAAGCCCGACACCCCCATGGCTGTCACCATCACCGCCTACAAGGATAACACCTTCGAGTTCATCGTCAAGACCCCCTCCGTTACCTGGTTCCTCAAGCAGGCCGCCGGCGTTGAGTTTGGAAGCGGCCGCCCCGGTCACGTTGCGGCAACCTCGCTCACCCTCCGCCACGTCTACGAGATAGCCAAGATCAAGCAGACTGACTTCTCGTGCAAGCACCTCTCCATAGAGGCGATCTGCAAATCTATCATCGGCACCGCGCGCTCCATGGGCATTGACATCGTCAAAGATCTCTGATTGACAACATCGCTGCCGCACGCCTGCTGCAATTGCTTGCTCCTCTTGGTTTGTTTCTTGTGCATTTTCAATTAGGCTTATAATTGCCTCGGAAAGAATTGACTGACTGTTAGCTGCCAAAATTTATGAAATTTAATGCTTTTTGCTTGATGGTATGAAACTCATATGGTAAAATTGCCTTTAACATTCCTATATCGTGATTCTTGTTATTGAAACGAGGCTTCAAATTTCATAGTATGACATACTACTCTATTGTGCATTTTTGTTATAGTTCAGCTGCATTTGGTGAATGAAAAAACAGATTACAATCATCTACCTTGAAAATAATATTGAGCAAATATTTGTATTAGAAAAGAATATACTGAAAGATAAATATTGCTGAACAGGCTTTAGCTGCCTGCCATGCAATCAACAACTAACAAACTTCAATAAAGTAAATTGATCTGCTCATTGGGAAATTTCAGATTCTGGTAATCTGTAGCAAGATGTATATTAGTGCGGAATAGTTTCTGCAAGTTTTTATTTTTTTAAAAAGAAAAAAATAGACTATTTAGCCATACATAATATGTTCGACGAATACCAATATCTCTTCACTGTGTTCTTAAAGTCTCAACTTTGACAAGACAAATCTAATCCAAATCACTCTGCATCAAACCACATTTAGGGGGCGTTTGGTTGCCCGCAAGTACAAATGCTGCAACTCTAGTTGCAACATTTAGATAACAAATTTGTTTGGTTGGCTGCAAAATCATTTTGCAGCATTTACTAGTTGCAACTTGTATTTCAAATATCATTTGCGGGCCGCAAGTGAAATTGCATCCCAAAAAGCCCGCAATACAAGATTGCGGGCTGCAAATGCAATAATTTAAGTATTAAAAAATAATTAATTTTGGCGACGTAGAGTCGTCAGATGAAGACGAGATAAATATCAAAGTTGTAGGTTTTTGCGTGTTGAACCTGATGGTAGTGTCAGATTTTACATCTGATGTCATTTGATAGATTTTTTAATATATTTTCAGTAATATACAAAAATTAAAAATTATTAATTTGTCAGACAAATCGTGTCGGGCCTAAGTTTTTAGCCTGACCCGAAAAAATTTGTCCCAGGCTCGACCCAAAAAATTTATGTCCGACCCGACCCAAAAAAGTTTGTATCCAGCCTAGCCCGAAAAAATTTGTGCCCGGCCCGGCCCGAAAAAATTCGTGTCCATCCCGCCCCGAAAAAATTTGTGTCCGACCCGACCAAAAAATTCGTGCACTGCACGGCCCGTCCCAGCCCGGCTCGGTCCGAAAAAATTCGTGCCCAACCCGGCCTGAAAAATTTCGTGCCCAGCCCGACTCAAAAATTTCGTCCTGGCCTAGCTCGAAAAAATTTGTGCTCGGCCAGGCCCGAAAAAATTCGTGCTCAGCCTGGCTCGAAAAAATTCACTGTCGACCCGACCCTGCCCTGCCCAAAAAAAATTCGTACCCCGGCCCGGCCCGAAAAAATTCATGCCCGACCCAAAAAAATTCGTGCCCAACCCAGCCCTGCCCGAAAAAATTTATGCACTGCCCGACTCGTGCCGACCCGAAAAAATTCGTGTCTTGCCCGGCCCAAAATTATTCGTGCACGGCCCAACCCCAAAAAATTTGTGTCCAACCCGGCCCAAAATATTTTGTGCTCGGCCCGTCCCAAAAAAATTCGTGCCCGGTCTGGACCGAAAAAATTCTTGCCTGGCCCTGCCCGAAAAAATTCGTGGTCAGCCCTGCCCAAAAAAATTCGTGTCCCGACCCGACCCGAAAAATTTTACGCCCAGCCCGACCTAACACGAAAAGAAATTCATGCCCAGTCCGAAATATTCGCATCGGGCCCAACCTTGCCCGAAAAAATTCGTGCACTGCCCATCTTGACTCGGCTCGGCCCAAAAAATTTATGCCCGACCCCGCATGAGAAAATTCGTTCCCGGCCAAAAAAAATTTGTGCTCGGCCCGGCCCGAAAAAATTCCTGCCCGACCCGGCCTGAAAAAATTCGTTTCCCGGCCCAACTCAAAAAAATTCATGCCCGGCCCGGCCTGACCAGAAAAAAAATTCGTGCCCAGCCCGAAAAAAAAATTGTGTTCGGCCCAGCCTTGCCCGAAAAAATTCGTGCACTGCCCAACCTGTCCCGGTCCGGCTCGGGCCGACTTGAAAAAATTCGTGTCCGGCCCGGCCCAAAAAGATTTGTGCACGACCCGACCCGAAAAGTTCGTGCCCGGCCCTGCCCGAAAAAGTTTGTACCCGGCCCGGATAAATTCGTGCATGCTCGGCCCATCCCATCCGGCCCGGCTCAGCCCGACTTGAGAAAATTCGTGCCCGACCCGACCCAAAAAATTTCGTAAGATGCAAGTTGCACGTTGCAAGTTGCAAGTTGCAAGTGTAATTACAACTTCCATTTGCGGCCAACCAAATGCTTGCAAATAGAAATTGCAACTCTACTTGCGGGCAACCAAACGGTAGGCTGCAAAATCTATTTGCGGGTATTTGCTTTTGCATGCAAATAGATTTTGCAGCATTTACACTTGCGGGTAACCAAACGCCCCCTTAGTGCATGAATAATTGCAAGACATGCTGCAGCTTCATTTTTCCTTATGCTCTTTATACTCTGTTGACTGTTAATGTTAGATCTCTTTGGTTTTACGCTGTTTTCTCTGTTGACTGTTCAAGAGTCTAGTGGAAAGTATAAACTTGTATTTTTTATTTATTTAGTTTATGTTCATTTTACTGAACCACATGTAGGGGCTCATATCTCCAATTCTGTACACTCAAATCTTGAATTTGTAGTCTCTAGTGTTTGACTATAATTTATAACATTTATTTTGCATTTCATTAGTTTAGTTTGATAACAATGAGCAGATCTCCAGCAAAGGCAATCTAGATTACTTCCCATGAGTGTATGAGGGGAAAGTTTTGTTAATCAAGAGATGCACAATGTGTCGTAGCTTCAAGGGTCATAGCAGTTTTATTAGCTTGGAGCATTATTATGTAGAATATTTTTTCTAGATGCTTTAATTGAAAAAAAAAAGATTTCTGAACCTTGAGTTGGGAGTTGACTGTGGTCATTGAAAGATGCAAAATTGCTTGAACAACGATGAAATTAACAGAACTGGAACTTGACATCTTTCTCCTCTATGAGCTTACTACTCCATTAGCAAAATTCTTTGCATTACTGCTTGGTGTTTGATCCAATATTGTCACCTTGCCCCAAGCCGGCCTTGCTTTAAACAGAGTACAATCCCAAAATATCTACTAATCTAGCTGCATTTTCTTCATGTGATTATTAGATACATTTGCATATTTACACTTTTTTGATGCTGAAACTAAGGAGGTAATCTCGTTGATGTTAATTTTTCACTTTATTGGTTAATTTTCTAAATGCCTTTTGTTATCTTCAACCTTTTCTTAATACATAATAACCTAGAAACCTCCCTCCTCCATGTCGCTGCTGAAAGTATCTGCTATTCATTACTTTGAGATAGAAGGAGATATGACTCAAATTATATGATCTTTCATAGAATTTTGCTTAAAGTGACTAACATCTCTACCCATCAGGTTACGATGTGGATATCTCTTCGTCACTGATCTTTCTTCCAGCTTCTTGGAAGTGGAAACACACACTTAATCAGCAATTTTGAATGGGGATCCTAAATTTATTAGTAGAATCTTATCAAAAGATTGTCCTTTTGTCTTCTACTATGTATCTTTGATCTCTAAATTCACTGTCCTTTTTTTGAAATAATGTAACAAGCTAATATGTTTGACCTGCTGCATTCACTCACTCAAATAGAAGTTCTATTCTACTGCTAGCACTATTCTCTTGGTTGCCTATTCTTAATTTCTCATTCATTTGAGGTGAGCACCATATGAGGAAACCAGTGTACTAATTCCGTATTAGTGATTTAGGAGACATGTATCTCAGATTGGTCTTTGAATTGCCGTACGTAGGCCGTAGGTTGTGTTGGAGATAATGGCCCCTAAGGAATACATCATGCTTGCCTTCTCTTTTGTAGCTGAAACCCAAGTGCTCGGGCTGGCGGTGCCGCAGCAAATAGGCTTGTGGATGGGCTGTTCAGCCGAACGTTTTGGTCAGCTAGATTTAGAGCAAGCGGTCCTCCACCCAATGGGCTCTGTTTTTGGACAATTAAGGCCGATGGACGACAAAAGGGTGATTGGTTTTGCTGAGCAAGAAAAATATATTTAAAATAAAATAATGTTTTTCTTGTAGAACGAAAAAGCTTGCATTGAAGTGAACAACTTTCTTAGTGAAAAGAGCTGCCTAGAAAGAAATACACGTTTATATTTTGAATAATTCAATAAATAAAATTACAAATAGTATGTCATTTCACAATTAAGTCTTCTTTTTTTTTTGCTTAATTTCATTTCGGTCTTAAAGATTACTTTGATTTTTATTTTCTATTTTGAAATTAAAATTCTTACGAAGTTTATTTTTAGTTTCATTTTTATTTTCAAAATGAAAAAAATTCATTTTGACCCTCAATTTTTTCATTATCGCTGTAACTTTATAATTGGAATTTTTTTATTTTGTCCAATTGCATATATTTTTGTTACATTTTTAGTTTTTACCCAAAAATTATTAATTACTCGATGTTGTCCTCATATGTAGTGAAAAGCTCGTAAGAGTCATTCTAATTTACATGTTTGAGGACGAAAAATATAATATCCTTATTATAATAGTTATTAATGTCGATGTTACTAATGAATAAATATCGTTACAAATAGTTAATAATTCTCGTCGTGAAAGTTTCATTCAAGGTGGGGTTGACATTAATTAGCTAGTAATTTTTAAGTAATTATGAAATAAAAATATATTTAGTTGATTAAAATGAGAATTTTAAAATTTTAGAAGTCATAATGAAAAGCAATGTAAATTTTAGGAGTTAGAAAAAATATTGCTATCTTTTTAAAAAAATTACAGTGCTAAGTAAATCAATCGGAAAATTATGAGGCTCACGTATTTTCCGAATTCATATTTATTGCTAGTTATTATGAGGCTCACAAATATATTACGAGGCTTCCATTGTTTAAACATATTTTTTTTTTTGGTTTTGTTAATATTTAGGGTCAGTTTCAATCTCAAATTGAAATTGATTTCCTTCACTGCTAGTTATTAATTTCTCTCTGTCATGTAATATTTATTTTTTTTAATTTTTCTATTGCTGTTAATTGATTTTTGCCTAGTTATTATTTCTTTTTCATTTGAACTTTCATTCAAAAACTCGTTCTTTTCATTGATATTGGTTATACATGAATAGACTTGTTAATTTAGAAAAATACTGTTTGAGTATTATTTCTCTTGCTTTCATTGTTTAAACACATTTCTTCCTGATTTTGTTGTTTAAACACATTTCTTGCTGCTTGAATATTGATATTTGACTTAAAGAACATTGTATTAAAGAGTAGTGTATTGTTGAAAATTTATATCAATTTTGTATATTGATTATTTTCGATTATTTGTCGACAAGTGCAGAAAATATATTACATTAAGTAACACTTATTCAATTATAATAATAAATTAAGATAACGATAACTTAGTCAATTTAAATGATGATAAGTATCAAACCACGATAATTTATTCAATATTAATTAGTTGAAAACTTAGTCAAGTTATTTTTAGTAACAAACGACGATAACTTTGTCAATTTAATACTTAGTAGATAATTTGTAATTTATACTTAGTGTTAATTTAAACGACGATAAGTATCAAAACACGATAATTTATACTTACTAAATATTAATTTTATACTTAGTTCATACTTATAATTAGTTGATAACAATTAGAAATAATTATAATTAGATGATAACAATTATAAATAATTTAATAATATTCTTAATTTTAATAAATAACAATTACAAAATAATTTTAATTTTCAAATAGTTAAAAAAATATATTAATAAATAATAATTATAAAATATTTTTTTAAAAAATAGTCTGTTCTATTTTTAATATAATAATATTTAATGTAAAAAATATTTACATTAACTAATAAAATATTATTAATAATAATATTTATTTATGAATTAACAAATTAAAATAATTAATAAATATTTTTTAAGTTTTAGTAAAAAATTAAAAATCAGATATTATATTTGACAAACAAACGCAGTTTCAATTTTTGATTTTCAATATCTGATTTTGAAAATAACACACAACAAACAAATTTTGGTTGTTTTCGTTTCACGAAACATGAAAATAGGACATGTCAAACAAATAAGTTTTCGCCAAACATCAAAACCGAAACTTAAAAATCCATTTCAATTTCACGAAACGAAAATTACTTCTAAATTTTCACAAACAAATGCGCTCTTAGAAGTCAAAATGAAAAACAATGTAAATTTTAGGAGTTAGAAAAAATATTGCTATCTTTTTAAAAAAATTACAGTGCTAAGTAAATCAATCGGAAAATTCTGAGGCTCACATATTTTCCGAATTCGTTGCATTTTTCATGATAGTATTTATATGTTTAACATCAATATACATATATCCAACAAAATTTTGAAGACTTTGACTCTTGTTTGGTGATTCAAAAGTCAACTACGACAAATAGTCTGGCCTTAACTGGACAAAACCTAATGCGCCAAAATTGTTGACAAATTATTGATTTATCTGTCTGCTTGTAGGTCATAATCATATGGCTTGACTTTTGGACTCACAAATACTGTCATATATACAAGAATCTAGATAAATTATATATATGCGAAGCATATTAATTATTTGACTTCCAATGCAAGGAAGACAAAGTAAAACTACTTATGGATATATCATGTTGGCACGAAACAATATTAATATCTAATTTGTCTTATATATGTTTATAATTTATATTATCTGTAATGGACTGGCTAGGACAAAACTAACCCTTTCTTGATCTCTATTTTTCTGCTACATATATATATAGTGTTATTTAATCAAGGCAAATTCATTGAAAAGTTTAGGAATCAGCTAAATATGTACATAGATATGATTTCTGAATAATCAATTAGTTAATTAATAATTATAGAACTAGCTAGTTAATAGGCACATATATACTAATTCAATTTAATTACTGTGTCTGTCATGCATGACTTATATTATTTAATTGTTAATGTGGCATATGTAGGTTTTGTTTTGTCTGGTGTTAAAATTAGTCATAAAGACGACCAATGTTATAATCTCCTTGATAAAATAATTGATTCATCAATTTCATATATTCATGAGATTAAACTAGGGTACTATACAATCGACGCCAATCGATTTTAGTAGGATATAGGATAAATATCATATTTCATTATAATTCTTTTTTTTCAATCAATATGATCTTTGTAGTTAATTTTATTTTAATAATTGACTCTACAACTAATAAATTTGTTTAGTTATTTATATATACCCCTACAATTACCAAATTATTTTCAATATATGCGTGGACAAATTTATCTTTGGACTATTTTTTTTTTTATATATAAAAGAAACCCAGAACAAAAAGATCAATTCCTACTCATCAGTCGAGTAAAAAGAGCAGACGACAACTCAATCTTCGGACTGTTTTAGCTAACATAATTTGAGCCTTATTTGATTTGAACCCCTAAAAAAATAGTGACGGATTTAGGATTATGAAGAACTACATTGCAAAAAATAAAAACTAATTCACATAAAATAAACTACTAGAGTTGGAGAAATTAATTGCTTAAAATATTCAATCTTTAGCTAAATTACAAAATAACAGTAAACCTTTTAAGTGTAATAATGAGTTAATTAGGAATTAATGCTTCATATTTTCTTTTTAATTCATGATCATGTGACGACAATTTATTGATGAATCATTAATTCAGGCACAATATTTTTTTTAACGAAAAATTTTGTATCTATCAAAAGTTTTGAGAAATAAGCGGAGGAAGGGAGGGCAATTCAGGCACAACATGAAGAGTTTTTTTTTTATTTAAAAGAAAGCACAAACTTGTATAAGTGTATCAAAACAAACAAACAATTACGTCTAAAACAACATCATAAGTTGAAATAACATAATTGATAAAATAAAACTACTATATACAGTGAAATTGATAAAAACAATTGATTGATTAAAATGTTCATTACAATTTGTGCGCTTACAATATGGTGCAATTGCACCGTGAAACACGTACAGAAATACTCATATATGTCGTCAAATCGATAAATTAAATACCAAATTATGTAGGCATGCATATGAAATTAACCTAGCTATAATATGCAGTACTTGGAGAAGTGTATATGTGTATATATATGCTTCCTTAAATTAATATACATCTAATAAGAATATTAGTGTCAATTGATTATCCACAGTCCACTATGACTTAATTTGAGTTCTGCAGAATATGTATTGCCGGTATTACGGATACTTTATTATGTAAAGAAATATTATGTGCTACACAAAATTACGAATCCATGTACAGAAAAATAAAAAAAGAAAAGAAAATCCTGAGGTTTATTCTTATATGCCTTTTCCGAAATAAAATTAACATGTTTCTCTAAAGTCAAGAATATCTACCATCAATATTTCTTTTAATTCTCTAGCTAATTTTGACCTATATTTATTACTTGTAATTAAAGCTAGACGTAACCAAAGTAGTTTATATTTGCGGATAACTTAGTATATATAAGCTACAATTTGAAGAAGATAAAGCTTGAAAAGTCTAATATATAAAATATATTTAGCAAAAAATGGAGAGTCCATAGGTAATTTACCATATTTTCTACTAGCTAGCTAGCTAGCTAGTGCTATTAATTTCAGCAAAGCTTAATCAAGTGTACATCACTATATATAGCATGCATAATCAAATATACACGTACTGAAGATATTTAAACAAAGTACTCATGTATAAAGATAGATCATATACTTTACTAAGGAAATTTAAACTAAAAGGAGAACTAACGTACTTGAGCAAAGATGATCAATCATTAGACAATTAAACCATATATATATGTTCAATTAATTGCATATTATTAGAGAATTTAGAATTCTTCTCGTAGCTACAATTGATGTCAAGTTCTTTCAGCAAGAAAAGTTTTCATGAGTTGTGAACAATGCCGAACTTTTTGGACAAGGCAATAGCATGTAGATCTTCCACAAAACTGCTTTCTTTAATCGACAGAAGAATAAAAGAAAAATAACTGGCACGTAACACGAACCAGTAACAAAGAGAAGCATGTTGTGTGTAATTAACTATGTACCTTCCTACATGCATACATGCATCTTAATTCCTAGATCTATCTCTTCTCATGAGGCGACTGAGACTCCAGCTTCCACTTGTTGATACCTCTACTGCTACTCTCCCCTTCCTTCTGAGCCGCTGAAGTTGTCGCTCCGGTTTGGCCATCCTTTTTGATGAACGAGCTAATGGCTGCCGCAACTGCGACGGTGAACTTGGGATCTGAAGCAATGGCGCTAACATTTTCGGCGAGCGACTTCTCTTCCTCACTATTCCAAGCTTCCTTACTCGGGAGCCAAGAGCTTCCACCGCCAATGCTAGGGTTTGAAAGGGAAGACATGGCCCATGGATACTTTGCCCCGGAAGTTTGATGATGATGATGGGATCCCAGAAGACTAAGTTGTCTCCCATGGACGTCATTGCTGCTTGCTGCTGCATTGAAGATGTTGGAGTAGCCAATGGAATTTGAGAAGCTATTCATGGTTGGTAAATGTGGAGAAGGGTTTGGTAGGTTATAAGGGCTCAAGTATGACGACAATGGGGCATGGTTAGGGATGCTTCCGGGAATCAAAGAAGACGACGGGTTCGCCTCGTTTAGTAGCATGAAATTGGCTGCTGCAGATGCTGTGGAAGCCAAGGCAGTGGCACCAACGGGCAGTGGATGGTTGTGTGTGCCTTCGTAGGTCGTCACAAGTATCGACATGTCCTCCAAGCATCGTTGCACCTATTTATTGATAACATGAGCAATTAGTATTAATTGGTCGTCACAAGTATCTTAAGATGAGAGAACAAGGTGAATTGGTTTTGTGTTCTTAATTACCTGCTTTCTAACGGGGCATCCAGGTGCGACGGTGCAACGATAGTAAGCTCTAGGGCATGGGTTCCCTTTGGCAACCTTTTGCCCATATTTTCTCCATTGGCATCCATCGTTCATCTACAAGTAGTCCAAGTGAGAAATAGCTCAAGTGCACATGAACAACTTTTCTATATATGTGTTGTTGACTTACAGTAGGGCCTTGGCATCTTGCTCTGACTGAAACCCTAGTTTTTCTAGTGGCCGGGTTGAAGGTTTGACCTGTGATGGCGGACAATTCGCCTCCAGTTTGGAGTCTACCGTCGACTGTTGGTTGCCAGCTCTTCAATTCCTTTCCTTTCTCCTGATCGTTTCTGTCGTCTCTCTCGTATGTTTGCAAGCTCAACGACAAACCTAATTCATTGTCATCACTGCCTTGATCAGCTTCCTTCATCTCCTTGCTTCCGCTAGCCCTATTCACATCCTGAATCCCTTCCCCTCCAAGAGAAAGAGAAATTATATGCTCCTAAATTTACAATTTAATGAATTAGTGATTTTTTTTCAGTAGGGTATATATAAAAGATAATTAATTTGAGGTGATAAATTTGGGAATATATAATTAATTACTTTTGGTTCATCCTGCTGCTGGAAATCTGCAAACTTCATCTGCAACTCGCGGTAATCTTTCAAGGTGCGATCGATAACTTCTCTTAACAGCTTGTTTTCTTCCTTCATCCGATTCATCTCAGCTTTCAACAGGCCCAACTGCCAACAACTCCAAATTGAGTGCGAGAGATAGAAATTAGCCATTACATATATTTACATATATCAATTAATTACGTACCTCATCCTTAATCAAATCTTCTCTGGGCTTTCCATAACTTTGATTTGTCTTCTCCTTCCCTTCACCGAGAATGATTATTTCACCTCCTTTCTCTTGTACTTGTTCATCGTCCTCATCTTCATCCCCCTCTTCTAGTGCTTCTTCCTCATCTTCTGCTGCAGCACCCAAGGAGAGATCGATGTGCATTATCCTCTCCTCCCTCTTCTTCTTCTTCAATTGCATGATCTCGTAGTTGATGCCCAATTAATAACCTCTATCCTTTCTTTCTCTTGGTCTAATCGAATGAGGTTACCGAGGCAAGGGAGTCAATGGCGAAAGCGTATTGAAGGGTCAGAAGAAGCAACTTGAGGCGCTTTCTCTCACACGCTGCCTTAATATTGTTATTAAATAAATAAAATGTAGGGGGAGTAGTACAGGAAACAACGAGGGATCGGCTGATCGATGACCATGCCCTCCTCAGTCAAGTGGGGGATATTTTTGTAGGTTCTCTGGCTTCGGTGTAATCTTGGGTCATCGCCATGGAATTTTGAGGGCTGACGTCGTTATCTTCACCAAAAACCAAACACAAAATAGAAGGCTGCTGCTTTAGCGTATTAGAGATAATGTATATCATTAGACTACCCCCTGGTGATATTTTTGGGCTAGTGTTTGACTTAAACGTTACGTTAATTATATATATGGCTTAATATATTTTTTCATAACATATCGAATTTGGTATTTGCAGTAAATAAATTCTAATTTAGCTTGAAGGGTTGCATTTATTGGGATAATTATTACTGTGAGGAGCCGCAATATCTTAAACATTGGGATTGAGGCTTTGGTCAATTGATTCTCGATTACCAAGACGGCCTGGTTCTGTACGTCGTCATGCTGAATGCATATATCTATATTTGAAAGCTTGACCGGCATGCTTTGATCTATACCGATCATTGAATGTTTATTTTATTGTGTAACTGAATATTTTTCAAAAATAATAGAAAACAGCTAGCTAATGATTATATATTATGAGAGGTCGTGATATTTTAGAAATAAAACATTGTAGTGGCATTCCACATGGGCCCCCCTCAATTAGTTTACTCTCAATCTAAAAGTTGACTAAATTGGGGGCTTCTTATACACCATATATATGTGCAAGAAAGCAAGTCTTTACTGCAGCTTAAATTATTCTGATATGAGCATTTTTAAAATGTATGATCAGCCAACTAAAACTTTATAAACATCTTCATTTTTTTTCCCATCGCCTACTTTAATCTTAGTACGATGGGGTTCAATTCATGTGTAATATTATCAAACTTGAGACCACTAGAACAAATACTTGTTTTATCCGTAGAAATGTAAAAACGGGTAAAAATTATAACATAGATACATTTCGACATTTGACGGGCGTCAAAATATTTTGGCGTTGGAATACTGATGCCATTGGCGCCGGTATCCGTGATTGGCACGGTAAGCGAGCGCCACCAACCCGCGACACGCCAGCTAGGCGCGTTGCCTAGGTCCGCGCAGGTAGCTAGGAAATCTCTCGCTTCCTGCAATTTTTTTAAAATATTTATTTATTTTACTACTATATATCTCCATTCTTCTTCTTTTTTTATCTCATTTCTCTCCTCTTTTCTCTCCTTCTCTTATTTCTTCCTCTATTTCTTTTTTTCTTCACTGATTTTTTAGGTTATCAGATGTTTTCAAATCATCAATTTTTTAAAAGATTAGTATACAGTTTATTATTACTATTATTATTATTCATTTTTTTTAATGTAAGTCGTCCTAATTTTTTTCTAATCAGATAATTAATTTAAACTAAATCCTAAATCTACTTTAATTAATTTTTTTGATTAAATAATTAACTTAATCAATTCTTTTTATCTGAATTAAATTAAATTAAATTTGACTAAATTTAATATATATAGTTACGAGTAAATACCAAAAAAAAATACAAACTTTGGACGTTTTTTTCATTTTGAGCATAAACTTTTTTCGTTAGCAAAAAAAATACATAAACTTTTATTCTGTTATCCCATTTAGTACGCATCGTCATTTCTATTTTGCTGACCTGGATGTTAACGGCGATGAAGTGGTAAATTTTATCATACATGGATTATTATTTTATTATTTTAATCAATTTTAATCAATTTTATTATTATTTTATTATTAAAAAAGTTTATTATTATTTTTTGGGAAAACTATACTTTTGGTCATCATAGTTTTTTTCAATTTTGATTTTGATCCCTATAGTTTTAAAATTTTAGTTTTAATCCCCACACTTTACTTTCGTTTAGGATTTGGTCTCTACCGTTAAATAAGGTTTAAACGGTGCTGACGTGGATAACATGTGCTGACTGGATAATGCTGACTTGGAGCCTGCAGGGACCAACTTTGTAAACTATAGGGACTAAAACGAAAATTTTATAAACTATAAGGACCAAAGCCAAAATTTTGTAAACTATAGGAACTAAAACCAAAATTTAAGTAATTATTTTTCCTAATAAATATAAAAAAATATATGATATTACCTGGCCCGAAAAAATTCGTGCTCGACCCGGCCCGGTCCGAAAAAATTCGTGCCCGATCCAGCTCGAAAAAATTCGTGTCCGACCCAGTCCGAAAAAATTCGTGCCCGACCCACCTGCTCGACCCGACCCAAAAAATTATAAACTATAGGGACTAAAATCAAAATTTAAGTAATTATTTTTCCTAATAAATATAAAAAATTATATGATATTACCTGGCTCGGCTCAGCTTGGCCCAAAAAAATTTGTACCCGACCCGGCCCGAACAAATTCGTGCCTGACCCGGCCCGAAAAAATTTGTGCCCGACTCGGCCCGGTCGGGCACGATTTTTTTCGGGCTAGGTAATATCATATATTTTTTTATATTTATTAGAAAAAATAATTACTTAAATTTTGGTTTTAGTCCCTATAGTTTATAAAATTTTGGTTTTAGTCCTCATAGTTTATAAAATTTTGATTTTAGTCTTCATAGTTTACAAAGTTGGTCCCTGCATGCTCCACGTCAGCATTGTCCAGTCAGCACATGTTATCCACGTTAGCACCGTTTAAATCTTATTTAACGGTAGGGACCAAATCCTAAACGGAAGTAAAGTGTGGGGACTAAAACCAAAACTTTAAAACTATATGGACCAAAACCAAAATAGGAGAAAACTATGGGGACCAAAAGTATAATTTTCCCTTATTTTTTTCTTTCCTCTGCGCACTCCAATGGGTCGTCGTCGTCGCCTTGCTAACTGCGCGACCTGGTGCTAGAGAGGTCGGCGACGTCTCCGCTAGAGAGGTCACGACCTCAGCGACCTTTTGTCTGAGATTGGCGAGGTGCCGTCGTAGGCCACTAGAGAGGGGAGGAGAGGAGGAGGGTGTGGTGGAGAAGACAACTAGGGAAATGGTCAATATTTTAGTTAACAATAGAGTATACGTGACATTATTTATTATACATGACTTCAGTCAATGATAAATATTTGCCACGTATTCTCCGTTAAGTGACACATCAGCTAAAATCGGCAAAAATGATAGTGCGTGCTAACGGGGTGACAGAATAAAAGTTCGTGTGTTTTCTTGCTAACGTAAAAAATTTATGTTAAAAATGAGAAAATGTCCCGAGTTTATATTTTTTTTAGTATTTACTCTATAGTTATATGTATATTTTTTGATTGAATTCTGCACGCGTGCAGTCGGTGCAGAGGAATTCAAGCAGGCGCCTAGAGAGGAATTCAAATATGAATTCCTCGGTGGAATTCAAATTTCGCCGAGAAATTCGGATCGACAATTTTAAAGTTTTTTAAAAAAATATGCATACCGACACTTCTAACAAGCGTTGATGTGGAGATTTAATTTTTTAATTCAGGCATTTTGATGTCTGTCAGAGGTGCCGATATGTCATACGCTAATATGTTAGATTTGGCTTTTGTAGTCGCTCACTACTTTCCGTCGTATGCCCAAACAATTGAATGGATATTTCGACGGACGAAAGCGCCGAAATGTTATACTGATTTGGCATAGAATTAAATTTCGGTGATTCGTAGTGGACAAATTAATAAGTACGTCTATGCAGAGAAGACCCTAATTTTTGGACAAATAAAAACAATGCATATATATATATATATATATATATATATATATATATATATATATATATATATATACATTGATCGAGGTCAACGGAAAGATAGGGTGATTAACAAGTGGGCACTACATTGTGGCAATTAAAATGGCAAGTTTAACTTTAATAATCGGCCAAAGCCAACATGTATTAACTCCTGGTGGCCATACATGAATGACGTGTCGCTCTGTGATAGGAGCTTCAGATTTCGTGCATGGTTTATAATTAATCGCATGAACTACGTAATAGTACTGTTTTGGAATATATTTGCAGCGGAGAATGCCAACTTGTTCGAGTCCTGAGTAATTTTTATTTAAGTTCGAAATATATTGCAAATTCTACAACGTCGACGCCACCCGATACTAATACATTCTATATCGTTAGATCGCTGATGTATAATTAATTAATTAACTAGTGAAGGATAAGTTTGTTTATTTGGTAAATAAGAGCAAGTGGAAAATATTCATACATGGTTTACGCACCAATATATTAATCACTCTAAGAGGAAGAGTCACATTCCTCACCTATGACCTACCATATTATCATCAATAATAAAAACTCAAAACCTAGTCGCGATATATATGATAACAAAAAGTAGACAAGAGATCAACAACTTTAGACACACATATCTAGGAATCAAACGTACAAGTACTGGGCCCAATGCAAGTAATAGAACAATAGAAGTACTTAGTTTCGCACTCCAAGAGCAGCCATTCGTATGCCCTCATGGCTCATCAACATTCGAGTTCCGTTGACAAACCTATTTGGCACAATGATTGTATTACTTTGTCATTTTAATTGCATTGAATCGTATAATGAATTAAAAAAAGCTTAATTCTGGTTATATTGATCGGGAGTTCGGGTCAAGTTTAGCTCGTACATAAGAAATTATGCATGTCCTACACAAATTGCATAATTAATGTTATGAATAAACTTATATAAACCTCTATTTTATAGAAAAAGTTACGAAGAGAGAGAACGCAAGGGAGAAGCGAGTGAACGTGGGTCAAAAGGTGAGTAAATATAAACAATGATGGGATGAAACAAAGTAAATGAGTAAATATGAGTCATGTTGACTTATTTGTTGTTCACGTTCACTTGTTTACTATCCATATTATCATTTTATATGCACTCACTCTTCTCTTATCTTCTCTCCCTTCTTATTTTTTTCCTAAAATGGATGATCTATAGAAGTTTTATCCCTGTGCAACTAATTGTATATATCCTCTAGGAAACCATTAGTTGGTAGAGGACCCGCGTCTATCTTTGAAATGTCATGCGACATGACTATTACACAATAATATAATCGATCTATAGAGATATATAATTAGATTTTTATTTTTAAATTTTTACATTTAGAGATTAATAGATACAAAATTTATTTTTAATTGAGAATAAATTTTGTGTCTATTAATCTCTAAAAATAACTTTTGAGTCATATCAATTAAACGACTCTATTGCTAGTATTTCTATAGCTTAAAGTTAAATTAATTAAGTGACTTAATTTGCTATTGTTGTTTCTATAAAGTTTTAAAAATTAATTGAGAATAAATTTTGTATTTATTAGTTTTTAAATTTAAAATTTTAAAAATAAAAATTTAATTTATTTTTAATTTTATATTTTTATATGGTCAATTGTGTTGTAGTATCACTTACTGTAACTTATTGACATACTTAGGATATAAAATTTATTCCCTGGCACATCCCATAATTAACATACGACTCACGTTATAAAATATATGTTAGCCATGTTAATTCTTAAATGGCACAAGGCACGTATTTAAGGTCGGATGTTATTTGGGAATATTACTTTTATAATAATTATTAATTTCCTCACATATATATACACTATTATCATTTTTTTAACACAAGAAAATAACCTGCATCGTAACCCTCCATTGCAAATGATATTTTTATACAAGAATTCTGAAATTCCTTTAATTAATAAGTACCCACGTCTTTAATTTCCCGGGAACTATATTGTACTTTCTTCCACAATGAAATGACCCTAATTAATATATAATCAAACTCATGTCCTCTTACCAAGTTAACCTTTATCATTAGTTGACATTGGTTCTCTAATTTCCTTCTAAAGAAAAAAAAATATATAAAAAACATGGGATCTCTAAAACCTCTCAATATAAAATCACACTCCAAACTAATTAATATATAGTTTGGTGGCTATTATAGAGCTACATCCAATAAAATTGAAATGATATTGAGAAGATTAGCATGACCCCTGCGCAAGAATGACACGCACAAATCGAAAAATTGTCTAAATTTTTTTATAAGCCAAATGTAGGTAGTATAGTTGGTGGCAACATGTTGAATATTGTTTAGAGATCTAGGATTCGAATCCTAGTATGATCACCTATTATGATTTTTGAAAATTCAACTGTGGGTAGCACAGTTGATGGTAATATGTACGTTGTATGTTGTTTAGATATATATGATTCGAATCCCAATATGATTATCTATTGTGATTTTTTATATTTATTTTTTTTAAAAAAAGTTTTCCAACTACAGTCAACTCCTTGCAAAATTAATATTCAAGAACAAGAGCCGTCTCTAATTGGATAATTATACTAAATTTCACTTAATTAATTTGGCATCCCACATGTACAACATCCCAACACAGAGCTTCTGAGGTCAGCTTGGAAATTGTCAACAAGAAAACCACCCACCATTATAAGTTTATAACTCTGGCTTAAGTTTAAGTTTCAATTCCATAATAACAATTGCCGCACCAACCTCCCAAGACTTCTTAGACTACATGTCAATCGGAACTACAGCTGGTTCGATATATAATTTAAAAAACATTGGTATATATGACGTAGAATTTGTCCTTAAATCTATTACATAATAATATGTCGATTTTTTTTTTCAAAATCATATGCAGTGGGAAACAGTATCTTGTATAATTAATTTAGAATTGTATGGGAGTAAAAATTTGTGCCATTGGCGAACGAACCAAGTCAGTGATGTTTGTTTAATGGCTTCTTCTCATGAGGTGCTGATACTTAGGGAAGCTAAGTCGAATAAAATATGCTTCAGATCTTAGTTACAGGTTGACATCCACGTGTGCGGTGCCTGTTGGATTTAATTACATAATAATTTAGAGGTACTCTGCTTAATTTGATGATAAACTAGTACTAGTCTAAATGTCTAATGGTTCAATTCAACTAGTTAGCTAGATGCATTTATTATATATACTTATAGAATGAGGAAAGTCTTCCATTATATAGATAAACATACACCAGCTAACCATTGTAATTAAGATCTGTTGGAGAGAGAGGAATAAACCTAATGAGAGCTGGTTGATCAAGTCAATCGGGCCGTCGATTTATTACGGTTTGCGGCCCACTTTTTCCTTACCAAATTGTTAATGGACCGGGCCGGCCTTCTTCTTAAAAATGTTTTCTCTTTTTACAAAAACATTTTCTTTATTTTCTTGTTCATGCTAGAGTCAAGTCTCTGTTTTCTATGTTAAGTTATTCACCTTTTATTTTTTTTCTTTTTTAACTTAAATTAATTATTCTTTTTCATATGTAACAGCTTCTCCATCATTCATTTTAGTTTGAGAGATTCGTGAATGGCAGTAATAATGCTGCTTGGTGCAAGAACCTTTTCCTTTTCCTTTTTTCATTCTTTTCAACATCTATAAACATTTTATTTCACTCACTGAATCGAACTTTTACTGATATTAAAAAGAAATTAAAAGATAAAATAAGATGCAAGTAGAGCCCACTCCATTCCGCCACTCACTTTCTCTCATCTCAAAAAATAAACAACTATTTATTCCCTCCTGTTTGCCGACCGTTACTCTGCAAACTTCTCTTTCTCTTTCCCTCTCTCTTTTCCTTTCTTCCCTCCAACTCCATTTGCTCCACCGCTGAAGCAAAGCATCTCCTATTTCCCACTCAGCATCACCGCCTCCTGCCTCCATTTCAACCAAAGGAGCACGAATGGAGAACTCTTTAATCCTCCTCCTCCTCCTCCTCCTCTGCCTCTTCGTCCTCGTTACCACCGTCGTCTCCAAGTCCACAATCGAGCCCTGCACCGGCTCCGACTCCTGCCCGGCCCTCCTCGGCTACACGCTCTACGCCGACCTCAAGCTCTCCGAGGTCGCTGCCCTGTTCCACGTCGACCCCCTCGCAATCCTCGCCGCCAACGCCTTCGACCCCACCGTCCCCGACGTCGAGGACCACATCCTTCCCGCCGGGCTCCTCCTCCGCATCCCCACCCGCTGCTCCTGCGCCGACGGCATCCGCCGCTCCCTCGCCGCGCGCTACCGCACCCGTCCCGGCGACAGCCTGGCCTTCATCGCCGGCTCTGTCTTCGGCGGCTTGGCGGCGCCGGACCAGATCAGGGAGGCCAATTCCATCCCCGATCCGTCGGCGCTCGATGTTGGCCGGTCGCTTGTCATCCCACTGCCCTGCACCTGCTTCAACTTGTCCGATAACTTCCTTCCGGCGGTCTACCTATCGTACGTGGTCAGGGACGGGGACAGCATCCCGGGAATTGCAGCGATGTACTCGACTACGGTGACGGACATCATGAACGTGAATTCGCTGGGCGGTCCGTCCGCGATCAGTCCCGGCGACGTACTCGCCATTCCCTTGCCAGGTACGTAGCTTCTACAATCAACTGTTGAATCAAAATATTATTCTCTAATGGTTTGTCATCAACTCATTTCATTGATTGTTGTAAAATTAATGCAATTACACGTACTTTTCCTATATATAGCATGCACATCAATGTTCCCCAAGTATGCATCAGATTTCGGCCTGGTGGTGGCAAATGGAACTTATGCTATTACAGCTGGTCGCTGCGTTCAATGCAGCTGTGGACCAGGAAATCTTAAGTATTAATTACTAACTTATGTAACTCTCATGATTTCTTTTCTTTCGCATCATGTTCCTTGCTTTAATTTACTTGTAAATTGTAATGTTCACAACTTCTGCAGTTTGTACTGCACGCCAGCTTCTCTTTCAGTGTCATGTTCAAGCATGCAGTGTAGAGGAAGCAATCTGATGCTTGGAAATATTACTGCCAAGTCAACTAGTGCTGGCTGCAATGTCACTTCTTGCAATTACAATGGCTTTGTAAACGGATCCATAGTCACTAAGTAAGCATCTTCTTGAGGTTTTTCCATGGCAATTCCTTATAAAAAGAGGTGATGATTTCATTTAATGTATCTTGCAGATTAACTACGTCGCTTCAACCTCGTTGCCCAGGTGATTAAATTACTGCCTCGCTGCTTCTTTCAGGTCATCTATAACAACTTCTGCAGATTTTCACAACTATGTGTTTTAAACTGATGCATGCAGTGCAACCTCAGCTTCCCTCGCTGATACCCCCACCGACGACGCTGTTGCACGATCAATTTCTTGCTCCGATGGCACTGCCATTGCCGCCACAACCAGGTGGCGATATGCCAACACGAATGCCGTCATCGCCGAAGTCTTCGACAGTGCCGGGGGAATTCGCTCTTCCCGGTGTTTCTCCTGCAACCGGTCCTGATGGAAATGCTGTAATGGCGGGCTCTGCTTGTCCTTTGAATTGCAAGAGGGGAATTCCTCTCTTTTCTTTAATTCTCTGCTTTTTTCTTCTGTAAATGCTGGTTCAATTTTGATTGACCTTTAATTATCTGATTCTGGATATGTAGCGCGCTGAATCATTCATGCAATGCAATGTCTATTTTCTGTTCAATTAATTTTAGTCATCTCCCCTGTTCACTGATCCTTCATCCCTAAACTGTTCTCCGATGTTACGACCAGAACAATCTCTAATAAAAGCGTATCTTAATATCATGTGAATAATAGAAATATAATGTCTTAGTCAAGCTTAGTTGTCATAGACGTTCTTTTTTCTTGTGCAAGGCTATAAGGGAAGCTTTTGCAGTAAAAAGCCATTGTTGATACTCGATTATCTTGACAAAAGGCATCTTCAGTCGTTGAAGAACTTATGTGGATAAAGTGTTAAGAATCTAACTTCAATTGGGCGACTCCTTAACTTTTCTTTCCATGTAATAATATCTTCATTAGATTTCCTGACTCCAAATTTCCCAAAAAAAATCGATTGGAGAATCATGGTATTAGTTGAAGTGCTTGTATTGTGATTTATTGAAGTCATCATATGCAATTTTTCAATCTATTATTTGAGACTAAATAAATCATAGTTTCAATCAAAACAGAGTATGTCCTTATGCAGAAGAAGAAAAACCCAACAATCCTCAAACAGAAAACTTGTTGAGTCCAATCTAATTCTAATAGAATTCTTTTACCAATAGTGCTCAAACAGAAGACTTTACCAAATCAGACTTGTATGATTTTTCAAGGCCCAAATGTTAACTTTTAATCTCCCTGTACATTCTCAAAGTTTGCTCAGCCCTATCACTAGTCCGTAGGTTTTGACAGAACAAGTATTTTGAAGCACCACTTACTTTCACTTTTCCTGAATATGTTACTGTTGTTGATTTTATTCTTTCCTTTTCACTCTCAGTTCTCTAACTTAATTAATTATGCTCATATGTGACCATACTCTCTAGCTATTGAGTAAAGTGACCCCCTGATCTCTAAACAAACACTTGCTTTAAAATATTCCATCTGATCTAAAGGAAACTTACACTTTACACTGGATAAGCATCTGTCCCTGGTGGTCTGGTGAGACACAGTACACAGCGAGCTGTAGAAAAGGAAGCTGCCACCATATTGCTCAACTTTACCCTTCTTAATTCCCCCGTATTGTTACTTGTATTTATTATTTATATTTTATTTTCATGCTTTTCTTCATGCTGTAAAGTTAAAGTAGATAATTAACCATGATTTTTTTTACTTACATTGAACCGGTCATGATATTAGTTTTTTTTTTTTCTTAATTTATGCTGTATATAAATGTTTCATCCTTTCTTTCCAAAATCAGGTCTTGAAATTATAAAGCCATAAAGGTGGGCAAAAAATAAAATAAAATAAGAACATCATAGAAGTGGAACAATGCGTAACACTTCATGCACCATGATCATGTACTAGTGCAAGAACTGTTTGCTCCACCTCTAAAAAGGATGTTATTCTTATGGAGATCAGAAACAAATTATGTTGGTCTTCTGAGGAGTTCAAACGATCTCGACATGACTGAATAATTAATTTTCCTGAGCAATTCGATAAGTAAATTAAGATACCAAAAGTAAGAATTTTAATATGCTCAATAATTCCTGGAAATTAAGAGGAGTATTACATGCGCGGCATGCGCCTTGAGCTAGTCAACTAATTCTACGTCAATGATGTTTTCACTCAACAAGAGTGCAAAGGGAAGGAGTGGGGGTGGATGAGGCTGTGAGAGTGCTGCGTCTCCCTCTCGATGAGCCACCGGAGGTGGAGGAAGTCGTCGACGGAGCACGGCAGCCGCAGCGGCCCGGAGGAGCGGAAGCCGTAGACCTCGCGAGCCGACTCGAGGAGCCGCATGAAGAGGGGGTGATAGAGGTAGGAGATGGGGATGGCGAACCGCCGGAAGCCGCCGTCGTCGCCCTCGAGCCCCACTCTTACTGTAAGCCATCCCTTCTTCACTTTCGTCGTCCTCTTCTCTTCTTGCATACTTCGTTCCCTCTGTTGGCTCGAAGGTGGAATTAAGGAGTTGGATTCGTGGTTGGGTTGAGATCGATGGGGGCACTGCTTTATAGAGTTGAGAGAGAGAGGGAGGAAGGAAGGTGGGAGGCTCCAAAATTTGTGGCCACGTCCTTCAATACGGAACTCGTCCTTCCCGGCCTTTTACTTAATTGTGTATATTTGTTTAAGTGGTCACTGTGTGTTTTCATAATTCCACTAAAAGAGAGCAATCTACTGCCTTCTTATGTTTTGGAGCACATGTATCCTTGTTTTCTGTTTTAGTTTTCATTCAAAATCGAAGATGGACTCGAAGTGTTATTTGTTGACGACAAATGTTATTCATTCAAATGTTATTCCCAATAGTTACAAGGCTTTGGCTATCCTTAAAATGATGCTATAACATGCAATAAATGTAGGATCTCCTATTAATTATCCTTAAGGGCATGTTTAATTTGCTTTATAGAATAGGAGAGAATAAGATAATTGATGAATTAATATTTATTATTTGTTGAATGCAAGAATAAGAAAAAAAATATATGATTAGAAAAATATAAAATTAATATTATATTCGATTTGCATTGAATTTAAAAAATTTAATATCAATCATTCCTCATTTATTATTCAATTAAATCATATTTTATCCAATAAAATAAATATATTATTAGGAGTTAAGAATCGAAGGGATGAACTTTAATGGATTTATATTTATGTACAATAGTTTATTTTTCATATTTTATTGTACTATATATTATTTTTAAAAAAAATAAAGAATCATGTATTTATCAAGAGTGTTTGCAAAATACAAGCGTGGAAAGAGGAATGAGAAGAAAAAAAAACAAATGAAGAAAAAGAAGAAAAAAAAGAAAAAAACACGACTTCTACCCTCAACTAGTTAGATGAAGCGAAGTAGACATCAAATCACATTATCTCTAAATGCTAGAGGAAAAGGGCACTTTCAACAGCAATCTCGACGACTCATTATTGAAACATAGATTGTTAAGCTTAGAGTCAAATTTTTCAATTTCAAATCATGATAGCTAAAAACATGAAAACTAGATTCTTTTTATCCCTCTAGTATAGTATGAGTAAACCAAGGTTGAAAGCCAATTGAAAAGAATGGAAGGTGGCACATGTCCAAAGCATTGAATACTTTGGTGCTATGTTTCCTCAAGAAAAGAATATCCTTATACCAATCTTGCTTGAACTTCCTACTTCAGTTGTACATTGAGGTCCTATTTTCACTCGAGTTGGGGATATTTCTTGAGGATTTGCTCTTTATCTAGCATAACATCTGCTCAAGGCCGGCATATCCCTCCGGCTCAATTATTATTGTATCTTTATTTATTTTTATACATTAACTCCTCTATAATATATATATATATAATTTAAATACATAGGAAAAAAAAAAGTACTTGTCCTCTTAATTATAGCTACTTTTTAGTGTTCCTCACCTCATATCAAGAATGTAATTTTCAAACTCTATAGTAATTTTTTATGGAACTCCATGTAAAAATGAATTTAATTTTATTAAAATTGAATTTAATATAATTCAGACTCAACCTAGAGCAAAAATGAATATGCATTACAAACGAGTGAATTTAATATTTTCACTTTAAATTTAGTATTAATAATTTTAGATTCAATATTAAAAATATTAGGTTCACTCATACGTGAAGCTTCGTATTGGGGACGTCCAAGGCCGGCTCATACCTACCTTCTTCCACTGAAGTCCTACTATTACTTGGTCTTGGTAATCCACTCATCCTATTATGTACGGCAAGCTTATGATTGGTTCAATTAATTCACTTATTGCAAATTTATGTATAAAAGAATAAAGAATACTTTGAAATGGAATGGAATTGTGATCCTTAAGGCTGCATATATTTTGGAGATTAAAGTATAGCGGTTGTTGAGAATTGAGATCCCTATTGGCTGCAAAGAGTTAGGATAAATTCACCAACTTTTATCTCGGAGAAAAAGCAAGTAGATATAATTAGACACAAAAAGCAGGTGTTACATGAGCTTGCTTTAAACGTACAGTGCAATTCTGACTCAACTTCATTTTATAGTCGCTAACGCATACTTACTACTTAGCGTGCTTGACGGCTGCTAAATTGTTAACTAAATCTTTTTGTTTAAATGGCTAAAATAGATAATAAATGAGGACTATATTATATAATTTAATTTTTGATTTAAAATAATTTTAATCTTATCCGGGAAATAATCGATGTGGTCCTGCGCTGGCCTAACTTGACCAGCTTGCTTGCGAAGTCTTGCGTGCGTACTCTATCCGTGGAAATGAGAAATCAAAATGTATCATGATCTATCCATGCACAAAGAGTTTCAACAAAAAAATCCATGCAGCAATTGTCGTCAAATAAGAAAGGGTTAATGAAATTTTTTCAATTAATCGACTCAACGAGTTCGGTTTCGGTTTTTATTTTTAATTTTTTTTATTTTTTATTTTAATTTTTGAGTACCGATTAATCGCTAGTCAACGATTAATCGATTCATATATATATAATATTTTTATTTTTATTTTTTCTTCTAAAACTTTTATAAAGTAATCCATTGGAGTATATTTAAATTATATTTCATTCTTCAAAAATTGATCAACTATATATTTATTAAATTATATTTTATGTTGAACATATTCAATTATTGCAATTGTGTCTGAGGATGTTATACTTCTTTTGACTTTTTTTATTTATGAG
This sequence comes from Canna indica, assembly GCA_034359265.1. Classification (NCBI taxonomy): domain Eukaryota; kingdom Viridiplantae; phylum Streptophyta; class Magnoliopsida; order Zingiberales; family Cannaceae; genus Canna; species Canna indica. Next base: position 4,893,523 of record CP136891.1, read on the forward strand.
CATTATGTTTGGTTTGTATTTTTTTTATTTTGAAGTAATTTCAACAATTGAAATGAGCATTGCAATATATATAATTTTATTTTTTATATATATTAAAAAAAATTTATTGGTTAACCGAAAGTTATTAGTTAATCGAATCTCAAAAATTAAAATCGAAGTACCTGTTAACTGAAGTTAATGAACTGATTTATGATTTATAATTTTGAAAAACCGATGTTACTAGACCGATTTAAGAAAATTGTTAATGGACTAGTACCCCTAATTCCATTTCTCATCTTCTTATGCCCCTCTTAGGGTCTTCTTTAATTAAGAAGCAGACATCGCCTAAGAGGACAACATAACTAGATATAATGATTACATAATAGGACAAAAAATAGTCCATAATTATATAAATCAAAATGTAACAAAAATTTAAAGTTCAACAATACAGAACAACTATAACTGATACACTCCAAATGAATGGTAAATAGCAACAAGAGAATTCTCCTGAATAAAAACAAACTCCAAAAATGAATATCAAGGCTCAAATATGAGATCGGTACTAGAGCATTCTATTAACTCTAACAGTAGAACAGTTAACTCCGTACGTGTCACACCTGTGGATCTGAGACAAAAATAAGAGAAAAGTCAGCGAAAGATTGAGTAGGATTCAACATCAATTTGACAAACATCGAAGTAATAACTCAAAATATCATGAACTCTAATATATGCAAGTATAACTCTAAAATTAACTTCATTAGCTCTACATGTATCAATGCCACATGTATTAATTATCAGAGAATCAAGAGCGGCATGGACCAGAGCTCTATAGGTTTCCCCCTACACGTACTCTCGCACCTGAGAGTGATTCTCCCCGCCCACTCGCACAGGGAGAACGACTATCCAAGAATAGCCCGAGGGCATTGCTCAATGCCCACACGCCGCAGCGCATCTACTAAATACAGGTATTCCTTGATCATAGACTCTCTTAGGTCCATTGGGCCGTAAAGTGTCCCCACCCGAAGCATAAGGCTAACAGACCGCAAATAGATCATCATAATCAAAGAGCACTAATGAATGCAACAATATTATGCCAATGTTATAAAAAAAATGCTACTATAACACTTGTACCCAATGCATAAGAAAAGTAGCACAAATCATTGTAACATATATGATAATAACCCCATGAGCACAATCCTAGCACATTACATGTCCCATATAATCAACACAATAATGCCAATATGATGATAAATATATCATCTAGATGATTGCTACATGTTATGATTCAAATAATTGTGCAAGAAATTCTAAAGGATAATACTGAATCAAGCATCAATAAATAATAACACGATAAGAAAAATATCACATAGTGTAGGGTTCATAGGAGTCTAGCTAGGAGATGATCTACCGACAATTGACAATTTCAAGCTCTAATATCAAGATATTACTTTTAAAGTATAAAATATACTCGGCACGAAAGCACCAAACCTCAATACTATTTGAATGATACAGATCGATCTCATTTGGAAAATTTGGCTTCACCAATGAATCCAAAACGTTGATTACATGAAGATTAATATATAATACATCAAAATCTGACTTAAGGAAGCCCCTCAAAATAATTTTCGAAAAACTCCTAAATCTCATATAAAATCATTTACAAGAAACTCATTATAACACTGTTATTCTATTTATAACAGTTTATAATGTTGTTATAAACATGTAACACTCATACTTAATATAAAAAATGCTGCTATAATAAATATAACACATAATCCTTAAAACATTGATATAAATATCAGATAACTCTGTTATAATAAAATATTATTGCTACAATCGTTTAAATCAATGTTTCAACACCAAGGTAGGGGAAAACCTAACTTTTCCCCCTTCCCCAAGATTGAGTTGCCGACGGTGGGGCCTCGGACGGTAGTGGCCGTTGCCCTCACTCCCCTCCCTCGAGCAGCGATTGACGGACAAAGATTTCCTTTTGAATTATTATTGGCAAGGGTATAGACAGGCATAAAGATTTATTACTAGTTTGGATTAGATCATATTTGAGAGTCAGGATGTGCATTCTAGCTTTTAAAAAATTCATTGATTTTAAGATGTATTTTCATTTTCATTTTCATTATTTATTCCCAAATACAAAAAATCTAATGTATTATTTTTCAAAATAAAAATTAAATTAAAAAAATACCTAAAATATTCTTGTATTAAAATTATTTAAAGTGATCATTTTAATAATAAAAATAAATTCTAAAATCTTTAAAAATTACAATAATTTTAAATTAGTGAATGAATTTTATTATAAATTTTTTAGAATTTCATGATACATTTTCATGGTTAAAATAGTTAAATTTGAAAATGATCATTTAATCATGAAAATATATTCTAATTTTTTTAAAAAAAATCATAATAAATTTTCATTCATTAATTTAGAATTATTATGATTTATTAAAAATTTCAGAATGCATTTTCATTCTCAAAATGATTCCTTTAAATAATTTTTACATATATATATATATTGGATTTTTTTTGGATGATCCTTGAAAAATGGAGCAATCGAGCTTCTTTACTTTGGCGAATAATTAAGGACCTTGCACCTATATATGTTGTAATTTTTCAAAAGGAAATCATTAAAACGTGATGAGTCAACAAGAAAAAAAGATGCGTGCATGTCGACTATATATATCAAAATTGATGTTGATGTAGAGGACCCTCTCACTGCACAATTAACTTGGACCACGTACAAATGACCGGAAGAAGTCAAATTTGAAGTAGCTAGCGATCGAGGCTCCAATTAACTTGTTTCAAATATGTGAATACTTTAGGACTTTAATTCAACGGGCATATGCAAATGCTTTTTGAAGAAACTAAATTCGAGATTGCATTGGTTGGCATGAGTGGCCAACCAAGTGTAGTAAAAGCCAATATATATTCTCTTGGATTGAGGATCGAGTATATATAATTAATGCCGCACGAGTTCCGTGATCCCAATATTAGTGATCGAGGTGCGGAACTTCTATTCAATTCCATCCCATTCATTAATGCAATATGACGTACGATAGCAAATTAATTTATTAGAATGCCGGGCACGACTATAACACTTGGGTTGTGCTATAAATATTAATTATTCTTTATGGTTCAAGGCTTCAGGCCAAGCCCCTTACCTACTATTACCTAAGGATATAATTAGCTCATTTGATAACATTATATTTGCATATGTAATGTATTTTATCAATTCGGAAATAAGTTATTTGGCTTTCTTTTTCTCTCTCTCCTTTTCTATGGCAAAGAGTGTGTTATTGCTAGAAAGTAAATTAAATTTGAGTAGGATATTTTGTAGCCAACAACAAAAGTTATTCTTAAATCATCAAGGATGCGTTTAGTTCCCACAAACGAAAATGGTGCAAAAAGCACTTAAATGTAATGCCCACGGACAGGAATTACAACATATTGTTAATTTCATGGCTTACAAATAGACTTGCTCAAATTTATTTATTAACATTTGGTTGGCCGCAAATAAAGAAGAGTGAGACTATTGCAGACGAGAGATCGAGCTAGAAGTTGTCACGAGCGAGAGAGAAGATGTTGCGAGTGAGAGGAAGATGCAGGTTGTCGCAAGCGAGATGACACTAGCTTTTGCAAATGCGAGAAAGATGAAGATTGTCGCGAGTGGGAGGAGACTATCAAGAGCAACCGAGGGCTATTGCGAGAGTCGCGAGCGAGAGGAGCCTATCACGAAATTAAGTCTCGAGTGAAGGAAGATTGTCATGAGCTAGAGGAAGCCCTTTCATTTATAGGTTATGAATTGAACTTGCAGGCTTTTGATTTGCGACTCAATTTCTAGCCTATAATTGTAGTATGCAAAAGTTTAATATTGTAATTAATTTAATTATGATTAATCAAATAATTTAATTGATTAAATATTACAAATATAAATATTGAAAGTCTATTTGCAAGCAACCAATAGTCTCTAAATGATAGCTATAGATACATTTGTTTTTTTTTTCTTTTTAACTTATCATACAGACACTCTAATTCTATCTTTTCATTTGTTTTTTTTTTTAAAAAAACTGATGAAGTGAAGTGTAGAAATATGATTTAATTGAAAGAGAATAATCAACGATATTATGACAAGGAAGATACATAGGATAATGCTCAGCCTAGCTAGTGCTCTACAGTGGTGTTGCAAATTGCCACGAAGAGATAAATTAAATAAAAAGAAGTTTTCATATATAGGGTGGTAATCAAGAGATATTCTTTAAAATTAATATTTATCCACCCTAAAAAAGAAGGATTGACATGTTCTGAATTGGAAGTTGAATTAATTCCTTTCAAGTTGAGCTGCAGTAGTGGAGCACTCAATACAACTTGTTTATTGTTTTCTATACCAAGTCAATATCCCAGAATCTGATCTGATAATTAAAGTCTCCCCCTCATGATCCTCCTGTCAAGTGTACAATTGTACATATATGAATCAATCAAAGCTCTCCATGTGGTTGGTTGAAATCCCTGTTGATTCATAACTCATTGGATCAAGTTGGAAACTGCAAATTAATTGAGTCAACTCTTCATCCATTCTCTCGAAACAGAAGGTACATATGCATATAGCACATCAAGTCAAAAGAAGCCACAAGAATATGGTTCATGTCTAATTGTAGTTAGCACAAATTAAGGTCAACACCAGCTTTTTCATCCCATTATTAGATATTGTATTGTATAGCAAGTGCATGTCACATTATTCATTTCATCTTTAAGATAATTATTACTTAATCATATCAATTTTATTACTCTAATGGTCAGTACCGCTGGTGGACAACTAATTAAAAAATGCTACTAATTCAAAAGAATGAACTCATGTGGCTCCACGTGTATGCTTTTATATGTCTATTTTTGGTTACACCATCTATGAATTTCTAACTTTTTCTGTAATTGGAAGCTTCCTTGAGTTACGAGCAATACGTTGAAAACAGATACAATAGCTAGAACAACATCATTCTTACATCTTTTTCTTTTTTTTATTAAAAGGTGAGCCGTAAAAGCCACACCATACAAAAAGTTATGCATTGGAAAATACTCCCAACACAATAATTAGAAGAAAATAGAACTTGCAAATGATAGTCAGGCAAGTGTAAAAGACTTGCCCCTACCCATCTAGCTAGGCTCGAGGGCGCATATGCCCTAGTCGGTATCTTCACGTAGTCTATTCCAAAAGTTTCAACCCATCCTAACAATTTTTTGCCGCTCTGGTTCCGTGTTGTTGAAAATTAAATTATTTCTCACCGTCCAAACACTCCAGCACCATAACATTGACAACGAGACTCGTGGTAGGTTCCAAACGAGTTCCTCTATCTCATTTTCCGAAATTATATTGAAGCAATCTGAACCACACTTTCCAAGAAACTCAAGCCATCCAAGAGAAGAGGTACTGCATTCCTCAAAGAGATGCTTGGCGATTTCACTTGTCATTCTGCAGAAGATACACATCGGGTCGATGTCATGATTCCCATATTTTATGAAGCGGTCTTTTGTCTAAAGTCGATTTCTAAGGACTAGCCAAAGGACAAATTTCATTTTAATCGGACCTTTGTAGCTCCAAACCTTGTCTGATTTGATGTCCCTAACATCACTCTTACATCTAATCATGTTTAACTACAAAAACTTGATTAATGTTTTTTATATAAGTTTGTTTTCTTAAGCAAGGTTTTAAGTTCGAGTCTCGCAAATGAAAAAATTACTATTGAGAGAGCTTTACCTTCTTAATGGACCAATTCAAAAAAGTTTATATCATATTATCGACCTATTAGTAGCTTAGTGGTATGATGATATTCTTAATAAGTCTAGGATTCGATCCTCAATTGTAGTGTTTTATGCACCTTAATTTTCACATATTAGTGTGTCTTGTAAAATTGTATCTTGTGTATTTAATTCTCGCATTTTCATATGTCTTGTAATAACTATGTTATAAAATCTGTGTAATGTTTTTTTTTAAAAAGAAGAAATTTGATTAGATAAAAAAATAAATTTTAATTACTGATTCACTCGAAATCATTAACTTTGAAAAAAAAACGACTTAGTTTTTTCAAAAGAACGATTTCATAAAATGTATTTATGCATTTTTTTACTTTTTAAAAATTACATGATGGATATTGTTAATCGCACTTTTATAATTAATTAATAAATAGATGATTCCTACCGTTATAAACTTATAATTAATCACTACAAGAATTTTTGTTTTACCGGCGGTAACATTTTGACGCCATTGTTTTACAGGTTCAAATAAGCTAACCACTAATTGTCATGAATTATCTGACCAGAAAAAAATGATTAATTCAACTTGGATCAATATGATTAAAATAAAAACTTTCATGTTCCACTATGTTTTAGTCATTATTTGATTAATATAATTTATTATGCACATTAAAATATTATGTTTATATCAGGTATTTTTATTTAATATTTGACAAAAAAAGTACTTTTATTTAATAATGCATGTGAAGAATTAATCCTTCTACTTAGTTCACTTCAAATAAATTTATAAACTTGTATTATTATTATTATTATTATTATTATTATTATTATTATTATTATTATTTACACAATACGTATAATTGTATAATATATTACTTGTTATAAATATTAATTCTTCATATGAGTAGTATTTAAAGTAAATATTTTTTAATTTATATCGAGTTAATGTTATTATATTCAGAATAATATGTACCAATTTTTTATTTAATTATACATGTTAAATAGGTTCTGTATGTATTCAGTAACTTTCACCAAAACATAATATTATTGACACCAAGTTTTATTTAAAAGAAAAATAAATTTAATTAAAAGAAAAATAAATTTAATTAATTATAAAACTCCAGTTGAATTAAATTATGATCTATGTACAATCTCACATCATACAAGTACATTAAAAAGGGTAGCCATGTCAGTGGACAGTAACACAGTATTTGGAAAAAATTGGGAGTATCATTGAATCCCTTGAAGAGTAGCAATTGTTAAGTAGATATATTTCACTGTCATTTACTACAAGGTAATTAAATTGCTATGTTTTCTTATTTAGCAGTGCTAGGGACAAAAAGGCTCTTCGAAGTTAGACTCTGAGCTCTTCAGAATTAGGACCAAATGCAAGTGAAGTGGCCCAAAATATTGCAACAAGTTGGGCCTAATTAGAGCTCTTATAGGGGTTCAAATATACATCACATATTTCATGCATTACCTATACATGAGACAGACAACTAATGCATCAACTGCAATTATTTTAATGCTTAGTCTTCGTTTTTATGTTATGAATTAATTGGTGGGAAGAAATTTAGCCTATTTTTCCAATTTTAAAACTACCATTAGGTGTATATTGTGGAAGAGTACTCTCAGCTCAATAAACAAATCTAAATTAATTTCCAGAAGTGGCCGCACCTGATCGATATATATATAGTGATATTTCCTTGCAGGTGCGAAGTTGCTGTCATTAGTGGGTTGTTGATGATGCTCAAATTAACACTACTGACAGATAACCAAACCTTCACCAAATCATGAGAAGACATTCTAATATATCAGCAAGTCTTTGCTTGCAGTATAAACAAACACATTCTTGACTCTTATGAGCAGTATACAAGTTGCTCAACTACCTCTATATCAATATCTATAAGCATACTATATATTCTTTTCTCTCTCCTAAAATAATGATCATCAAATAATTGCATTAAACCAGACCATCAAATGTACAAATTAATGTGATTAATTAGTAACTTTCTATGTAACACCTGACAGTACTGCATGCCATCTCTCAGAGAAACTGATATCCTACCAATCTAAACCTAAAAGTGAACACAAGGAATCTAACAAGGCTATTCAGCACTACACCTGGCTACTATCAATATTACTTCTGGTCTTCAATTATTCTTTCTCTTCTTAAGATTCCTTCCGACTTTTTTGTCTTCCTCTTCTTTAATCAGCCGGCTTTTCACCAAGCCAAATCCACTGCACCAATATTTATGGATCAATCACTCATTTCCCTGTGATTGCGAGCTCCAGTTCTAATTGTTTTCTTTGGCTACTCTGCACTAATTAATGGGGGCGATTAAAGTGTTGCTACTTCTAATACTGGCCGTTATTCTTATGGCTCGGGATGCATGTTCTTCTTTGAGTGGTCTCAGAGTCGAGCTCACTCATGTCGACTCCCATGGAAACTACTCTAAGTTCCAACTGCTACAGCGAGCAGCGCTGCGGAGCAGCCACCGGGTTGCAAGGCTAACAGCCGCGACGGCGGCGATGAAGGACGCTGCATCCAACAGCAGCAGCACGGTCCAAGCTCCCATCCACGCCGGCAATGGCGAGTTCCTCATGGACTTGGCCATTGGCACTCCCTCGCTTGCCTTCTCCGCCATCCTCGACACCGGCAGCGACCTCATATGGACACAGTGCAAGCCCTGTGCCGAGTGCTTTAGCCAACCTACCGCCGTGTTCGACCCGACGACCTCGTCCACGTACGCCAAGCTGCCATGCTTGAGCACCCTCTGCCAGTCCCTCCCCATCTTTAAATGCGGCATGTCGGACTGCGAATACCTCTACACTTACGGCGACTCCTCGTCAACCCAAGGTGTTCTTGCAAGCGAGACCTTCACATTTGGGAGCTCTACAGATCCGGCTTCGGTGGCCGGCGTCGCCTTCGGCTGCGGCGACACCAACCAGGGCGGTGGCTTCTCGCAGGCGTCGGGGATCGTCGGCCTCGGCCGCGGGCCGCTGTCGCTGATATCACAACTCAACCTGGGGAAGTTCTCCTATTGCCTCACCTCCTTGGATGAATCCAAGAAGAGCCCTCTTTTGTTTGGCTCGCTAGCTGATCTTAGTGCCGGTGCAGGAGCAAGTGCAGTAAAATCCATTCCACTGCTCAAGAACCCGACTCAGCCGTCCTTCTACTATCTCAGCCTGGAGGGCATAACCGTCGGCGGAACTCGCTTGCAAATTCCTAGCTCTGCCTTCGCCCTTCAAGAAGATGGAACTGGTGGCCTGATCATCGACTCCGGCACCTCCATCACTTACTTGGAGGTGGCCGGGTACAGGCAGCTGAAGAAGGCCTTCCTGAGTCAGGTGCAGCTCCCGGTGGCCGATGGCTCTGATGTGGGCCTCGACGTTTGCTTCTCAACGCCGGCGGGGTCGTCGGGGGTGGAGGTGCCGAAGCTCACGTTCCACTTTGACGGAGCGGATATGGAATTACCAGCGGAGAACTACATGATAATGGACACGAGCAGTGGATTGATGTGCCTTACTATATTGGGATCGAGGGGGTTGTCGATTCTCGGCAACTTCCAGCAGCAGAACTTTCAGATTCTGTACGATTTGAAGAATGAGGGCATGTCTTTTGTTCCAGCCCAGTGTGATCAGCTGTGAATCGTTTCACTATAGCTGGGGGAGTACTAATTAGCATGTTCAATTGTTCATTGCATTGTTTGTTATGTTCCTTTGTCCGTGGTTAATATATATATTATAGTTAATAACCATGCTATGTGAAGGTTAATCATTTAATTTTGCATTTTGCCTTGCATTCTATTATTGTACTTAACCCTTCTTAATTTGGTTTTTCTATACTACCAAAAGGAATTTACATTAATTTACATTAAGTTTACTCGTTGGAATGGCTGAGGAATGAAATAGAAAATATTTATAAATAGACAAAGAATATGATCGAATAAAAAAGAAATAAAATAGTTATAGTCATATTTGATTGACATCATGAATATATTAGGAATAGCTATGGCATAAGGGATTCGGGGATTAGATGAGAAATAGAGATAAAATGATAAAAATATATATTCTTAATAATATTAAATATATGTTTATACTAATTTACAATTTGTTCTAATGATATTATGAATTTTCACTTGCCTTTGTCATGGTATTATATTTAGTGTGTTGTTATATTCTCCTAAAAATGTGTTTAATAGTTTTTCTAACCGCTCACAATGCGTGACATGAGTTATAATTCAATTCATCAATAATTATGGACACTTTATTATATGTGAGTATTAGAAAAATTATTATGCACATGAGTTAGAAGGATTAATTTAGTATTTCTATATAATTTATTCTAAAATAACAAAAATGGAGACAAAAATGACAAAAATAATAAATGATATTCTAATTTATTTTAATTCATAATAACATAATAAAAATATAAGCTTTTGTATTTTTAAAAGTACAATATTGAATTTTAAAATATAATAAAATAAATTTTATTTAGTTAAATAATTTATTATGCAATTAAAAAATATAATATAATATATATTTTGTAATTAAGATTAATTACAAAGACCTAAATTAATAATATTGCGCGAACATGCAAAAAAAATATATAGTTATTTTCCATCCACTATAGATAGATGAAAAACTAGAATAACTATTCCTTATCTTTAAAAAGTTAAAACCCAACCAAATTAATAAGGTGATATGGATGGACAAAAATATTTTATTTTTTGTATTTTTCAACCACCAAAGTATTTTAGAGAAAGTTCTGGAAGATATTTAATTATTAGGACAATATGTTTTTAAAGCACGATCGGACCAAACCAATTGGTTTGATTAGGAATTTAGTCAAAATTTGAGGTGTGTAAAAAAATCTATACCAGATCCTATACCAGATACTGTTTGATTGGGAAACACGTCGATATGGGGTTAATCGGGGCCCACGTCGTAGAAAATTCTCACTTGTTTTATCTATAATTTATAACAGAACGCATCAGTACAGAATTGACTCGAGTCCACTGCTACCACGAATCGCAAGGCAGGGTGTTTATCGAGTATGAAATAGAAGTGCGATAAAGTGTCTCGTACTTTCTCTGCTGAGTGGTGAACAGATCCTCTCCAATTCCGCTTATAAATGGCCATAAAGCGATAAACGTTTTCACCGTCAGATTAAGTATGGCACTCTTGACTAGGTAGTTCAACCCTGCGATTCTTTAAGAGAAATTGAGAATGGCCTGCACATCATAAGGTGGGGATACCTGTTGGAGCAGATGATAAATGCATTCCTGTTTCGAATTAGTGGCATTGATTTAGTTATATGTGGACCCACAATTAGCCCGAAAAGCACTCTCCTTAATTTACTTTAGCCACGTCACTACGTCAGCATATTAATTCTTTTCTTTTTCTTTTTTATTTTGGGTTGAAGGCAAAGAGTGGTGATGGCTGAAAGAGATCCATGAGTGAAAGAGAGAGGCGATGGAGCTGCGCGGTGTTCCGGTGACTCTGCAGCTTGGCTTGGCGGCGCTGCTCCTCTGGCCGCTGCTGCTGGCGCCGGGGGCGGCTGGGGTGTGGCTGAACCTACCGCCGTCAGGCACCAAGTGCGTCTCGGAGGAGATACAACCAAACGTGGTGGTGCTCGCGGACTACGCCATCGCCCATGAGAGCTATGCCGACAACCTCACCACCATCGCCGTCAAGGTGCGCGAAAGTTTCTTACTTGAACCTTGTATTCTGGATCCATGCTTAGTGCCAGTGATCAGCTTGCTATGGTTTACTGTTGATTGTTGAAGATGAGCAGGGATTAAATTTCGGCTTGATCTCTATCAGGAGTTCCCGATCTTTTTCTTTACCCTGCTTGATTTAAAGCTCTTGTAGGATTTCTCTGTGAATGTTAGTAATTGCTTGTTCTCTAGAATTTGTACTTGGTTCGAACTATGATATATTTTTATCACGGCTGTTAGATGGGTTGAAGAGTTGTAATTGAAAACATATAAATTTGTAGAAACCTGTAGGAGGCAACCAGCCCAAACAACACTTGCTTGCCATCTGGAAGGAAAAAAATAAGACTTGCTTGACATCTGCAATTCTGCATACTCCCCCATCATTGATCAATTGATCCGTTGAGGATTCAGGGAGTCCTAACCGGTAATCCTCAAAGTTTGTCACATGGAGGAGTCCTTTTCTTGAGAGTTTTGTTTTCTTGACAATTCTAAAGTGAGAAGGCTCTCGGTGCACACTGGAAAATTGGGGGGTTTTGGATAAAGGTTAGACCAACCACTTTCCAAGGGTCCATTTGGCTTGGACTTTTTAAGAGGGCAGAAAGGGGTGGCTGTTAAATGGCAAAATTCACTTGCTTTATTTCACCAACCCTTGACCTATTGTTTAGAGAGGTCAAGTAATTACAATCCATGGGTCTCTAAATTAAGGGGTAGATCTTTGAGCACCATATTTTTATGGTAACAAAATAAACCAAACAAAACACATTGATATAAAAAATAACCCATGCCAAGTGGTATGGAAGAGTCAGCCAACAAGGGGTGGCTAGATCCCCTCGGTGGGCCCCCGCTAGCATATGGGACCCTCTTTTCTTCCATCTATGTCGGACTCTTTCACATCTTGGAGCTTTGATTTGTGGCCGAAATCTCTTGTGTTTTGATAACTTGAGTTGGTCAACTGATTGACTTGATTTTTCGCTAGAAAGATCCTCTCTTTATCAATCATGCATAAAGATAAGCCCCTTGTTTCAATAGTTTTGGTAATAAATACTGGATTAAGTGTATAACTCCAATTGGAAGCCATCTTTGATGCATTTTAGATTTATCTTCTTTTTGGGGCCTAGGGAATCACCTTAGGGGAAGTGCCATAAGCTTGTTGAATAACAAGGTAGGGTTCAAGTGGTAGGACTATGTAATATTTTATCAGGAAAATATTATCGGCTGATTTGCATGAAAAATTCAGTGAAGAAAATCATACAATAATTTTACTTGAATATATGTGTATGTATGATACAAGGGAGCTATTTATATTCGGTAAAACAAAACCCATAATTGAAGCCAAGGGCAGCCCAGTAGATAGGATCATATTGGTAGTAGTTTAGGTGGGGGCCTGGTTTGTGTAGCATTACTATTGAGGACATCTGTGCACACACATCAGTGGATGTAGATTGACCATTGTGGGAAAACTAAAAGAAGGATGGATAAGCAAACAGTCTTTTGGCTCCACAAAACTTTACAACCCACTTTAAATGAGCTCAGTACCGAATAGTCAATTTTAAAGGCATATCACAAGACATTAAAATTAGGAACGAAATTACTCCATTTAACCACTTCCCAAGCTCAGTACAAAAGTACACAAGCTTTTTTGGTTGGGTCACTGCTTAGCAAATATATGATGTGTGTGCATATGCAGTCTTTATTTAGAATTATTTAAAAAGTATAATTCTATTCATAAAGATATAATATAAATAGTTGGCAATAACTTAATCAATGCAGTTCAAGAGATAGAACCTAATGCTACATGATGTTCGACCGAAATAGGCAAATAGGATTTGGGCAGTGAGTTAGTCTAGACTGACTAATGGATTTCATTCAGATAGTTGCCTTGAGTGAAACCAATAGTTGTTTAGATAGATGAATCCACATTTGCAGGTTATGTATCCACATGAAGGTAACTGGTCAGTGGTCACTTAGCAACCTGTCCGCATTTTCCCATTGCTTGTTTTTCATGTACCATATGTGGCGCTATTAACAATGATGGTTGTGCCTTTGAGAAGAGTTAAAACCCAATCTTTTGTACATTTTCTTATAAATATAAATACATATCATACTTTCCACTATTGGTTCTGCTGCATGGTCTCGCTAACAAAATGTTCAATTTTTCTTTCTCCATTAAAGAATCTGTAATTTTAATCTCCCCTAAATCTTTATGGGTGCATCAAAAGGTCTTCATGATGCATGGCCTAGCCTCATTGATGATCTTCCTTTCTTTTATGCATAATTGTAAATTGCTACAAATGCAATGCTTTTTCCCTAATATTTCTTATTCCTATATTGTGGTAGCATCTTTGCTACTTCGTTTGCAAATTGCAGTTCTTACACAAGCTATTAGGTATTGGTATATTAGTGTATAAGCTATCACTTGTTCACATGGATACCTGGCTAGTATTCAACTTGGGTTATAATAGTTGCTGTGCAATAGTGTGTCACACCAACAGCCTTCTTGATGATTTTCCTGCTCAGCAAGCAATATCTAAACACGCTAAGTCTCTCTAAATAGGAGATTTTTGTGTATTCAATAGTAATGCTGCTTTACTGCCATGATTTGATCATGAGTCTTTTTTCAGAGCAGGATAGCCCACTGTGGTTTACCATATGTGTTTGAAGCTGTCAAGTTCTACTTTTGTTATTCTCCAAATTGGCTTAGGATACCGTCCAACCTAAATTGCGCAATTGTCCCTTTCTTTAACTCAGGAAAGGAATAGGAGGAACCTGAACCGTACTAGGACTTCTATCATTTGTGTCCAAATAGAAAGACAATTGGAGAAGTCCCAAACAACTTGCTTTGCTAGAAACTCCTGTCATTTGTGTGCTTACTTATGTCTCTCTTTCTTCTCTCTCTCTCTCTCTATATATATATATGTATATATGTGTGTATCTATTTTGTGTCAGGCTTTAACATGTACAAGATTGCCATGTGAGCATAAAATGATCTATAATCTCGTAGCCATTTTAATTGCTCTTCAGACAAAATGGGGGTGGAATATGTCGGATATGTTGTTGACTTGGATGGTGTAATATAATACTCAGATGCTTCATTTGCCTCTGATCTGATTCTTTGCAGGTTACATCACCTTATGGCAACACACTTCACCAAAAAGAACATGTTACAGTCGGTCAGTTTGCACTCACAACTACTGAGCCTGGAAACTACTTAGCATGTTTCTGGATTGATAGTGGTGACAGAGGTATAGGTACAAGTGTTAGCCTTGACTGGAAGATAGGAATTGCAGCAAAGGATTGGGATTCTGTTGCTAAAAAAGACAAGATTGAGGTGAGCAATAAGAACTGCAAAGTGATCGTTATAGCCTGAAATTAGAATGTCCAGTTCCAATTTGGATGTATTTATATGATCACAATATGACACAGTTTGCTAAATTTAGGGTGTCGAGCTTGAGCTGACAAAATTGGAAGCAGCTGTGGACGCAATTCATAAAAATCTGCTTTATCTCAAGTCCAGGTAGTTCAAAAGTTAGTTGGATTAATATCAGAACTACATTATGATGATTTTATTTTCAGGTGATTATTGCTGGTTTTTTGTTTTCAGGGAAGCAGAGATGAGAGAAGTAAGCGAAAGAACTAATTCTAGGGTTGCATGGTTCAGTATCATGTCCCTTGGTGTTTGCATTGTAGTCTCCATTTTGCAGTTGTGGCACCTGAAGGGTTACTTTCAAAAGAAGAAACTTATATAGCTATCAAAAAAAAAACTATTCATAATTATGAGTGTAATCATATACAGAAAATGTATATCCTTTGAAGAATGTTATGTTTAGGAACTTTTTGGAAAAATGGTGACAACATTTTTATTTGTTTACTTTAACAATAGGAAATTAAACATAAGGCTACATGGAAAAATTGGCATCTAAGTGTGCTATGTTTCTTGCTATTGTACAGATTTGATTTCTTTCTTAGCAGCAGTAGAAGGAAAGAAATTTAGTTACCACATCTCATCTTTAGGGCCTTTGACGTTCTGGCACTGATGCAATTATTAGGAAACATTGGTATATGAGTAACATGACCCGATCATTATCGTTTTTTTCTGACTTGGTTGTAATGCAAACATAAACATTGTATATTTCAATGTTTATTATGAGGGTAAATTGCTAAATCTATCGCATGATTTCACTTCTGAAGATGCCTATTCAGGTTACTTTTACAAATTTATCAAGTGATTTGGGTTTTTACCACGGATTTAATGTTGAAGTTATCGTTGAAAACATGTTATAGTGTCGAAACGTAGGTGTCGAATTTTAACTCCATCCCTCTAGATGGGTTTAAATCGGAGTTAAAAATTTATGAAAAAAGAATGGAATACCGACGCATATAATAGATGTATTTCAACTCTTGTAAATATTATAATGTAAAATTATAACATCATTATGACTATCTTATTAAATATATAAGATTTTAATAAAATAATATGAGATTATAATATAATAATATAAAATGAGATTAGAAAAGGAATATTTGTAATAGTTAAAAATAGTTAAGAAAAAATAAATTAACCGATGTAGAACTAATTTTTTTTTAAAAAAAAAACTATTTTTGTTCTATATAAATAATTTAAAACTATACAGCGCTGGCTTCATAATGACTATTTTTCTTTTAAAAAATTGTAGTGCAAGAACACAGACATTTCTGCTATCATGAGAAATGAAGCTTCAAAGAACATTCCTTCTATTGCATTTACTCAGATTAACAGTTTTCATTGCATTGACTCTAAGAACAATTTTTATGTGAGCCCAATGTAATTTACAGATGTTTGAGCAATAATTTAAACCTGCTAATTTGGTCAATTCAATTAAGCCAATAAATTTCAGTTTTGACATATGTTTATTTATTGACAATTCCTTCTTCTCAGTTCTCACATGATACATCTGAGAAGGCTGCATATTAAATATATATTCATGGCGGAGGAGATATATTAATTAAATTATAGTAGTCTGAGACCGAAACCATCAGTTCCCATTGGACTAGGAAGGTCACAAGAAGGCACCTACAAAAATCTGAATCTAAGATGTCGCACGGAAAGATAATGTCAGCCGTAACATATAAATATATACCCTAACAAAAATGAACAAGATTCCTCTGCAAGGAACATGCCATATATATGCCTATAATTTTTCTTCTCAGTACTGGTCATATATAACCACACTAAACAAATCAGAGGAACTTTGATAGATCTGCATGTGATGGAGATACGGATGACGCGCCAAATGAAGGAAATTTGGAGCTTTCGACGCGGTTTAGTTCAGGGAGACAGTGGAGCTCCAGCTATCAGAATTTCGAGCATGCGCAGTTTGGACTTTGAGGCTTGGAGGTGGTTGATGTTTCCATTGCTCACCATCACCAGCTGCTTGTGAGCTCCCACCTTCAGTATGTCAATATCCCTTAAACTGTTCCTCTCACATGATCTACCCAACTCTCCCCTATAAATATACTAAACTACCTAGCTCCAATTCAACCATCCACTACTCCAAGTTACAATACAGCAATAGTTTGAAAAGAAGATAATTTCAAACACCAGTGATCCTCAATTCATCATCATCATTATCCAGCCATGGTGAAGAACATCAGCAGCAGCAAAAATCTTCACAGAGCAGACGGCTACGTTGCGGGAAGGAGAAGCAACATCCCACCAAAGCAAGATATCAATGGCAAGAGGCAGTACAAGGGCGTGAGGATGCGGAGCTGGGGCTCCTGGGTCTCGGAGATCAGAGCACCCAACCAAAAGACAAGGATATGGCTCGGCTCCTACTCCACGCCGGAAGCCGCCGCCCGAGCCTACGACGCCGCGCTCCTCTGCCTCAAGGGCAACTCTGCGAGACTTAACTTCCCCATTCCCCCCCTCACCCACCTCCCTGACTTCATCATGTCCCCGAAGTCCATCCAAAGAGTGGCCGCTGCAGCTGCTGCCAATGCCACATTGCCTTTTCCTACCCTCCCGATATCAGCTTCATCTTCCTCGTCCCTGCCACTGTCGTCAGATTCTTCAGATGACGAAGCATCAATGAGAAGTCCGAAGGAAGACGAAGAAGAAGAAGAAGAAGAAGAAGAAGAAACAGTGACACAGGATTTCCTCATTGATCCATCGATCAACTTCGAGGCCTTCTTCCAGTCGCCCAAGTGCATGGATTACATACTGAATGCATCATCTGGCTTCTTTGCTCCTTCACAAGCTGAGGAGTTAGGGGAGGAATTAGGTGACATCACCCTATGGAGCTTCTGCTGATTTATTGCTTTACCATCTTCTTAGTTACTGACTACTAGTTATATACTTATATTATTTGATTTATTTCTTCAGCATAAGAAGGGGATCACCAATTGGATGCCATCTTTTAAGGCTGTTCTTTTGCGTTTCTGATTTAAATACATATACGAGATAAACTTCCTGTAATTGTAAAGTTTGTTCAAGATTTGTTGAGTTCAATTTTTTTTGCAATATATGTCCTCCTGCCATTAGTTTTATCATGACTTCAAAAACCATGCGTTGCTTCAGCTCCAAAATCAACTTGTAAACTATTTTTTTATTTTCTTTAATGTTTTATTAGGAGTAATGTTCTTTTCTTTGATAAGGAATATGAACAAAATTTTTCATTTTCGAAAATGGGAGATATATAAATCCCAACCCAAACTTATTAAGTCAATAAAGAATGCAATAAAGATCAAAAGTTAAGAATATCTTAGTAGAAAAATCTCTAGAACAAATCAAAAAGGCAAACAATTGCTTGAAAAATTCTCATACTTGAGTAGGTTCCTAACATAATTATCATACCTCTTCACAACATGATCCAGCCTTCCCTAAGCTAAACAATTGCAAACATCGTCAAAATTGACTAGATTCATTTGAGGTATGTCAATACCTCTTAGAGATAGTCAGCTAACCAGACATTTCCAAATCCACTTTTCATTTTTGTACATCTACATTGGGTTTTGGAGATCCTTGCAAAATGTTTTATGGAAGTGCAATGCTATACTATAAATCAAGCTACAGTAACAAATTTTTTATGAATAAAAATCTTCATGATCGTCGAGTCCCACCCTCCCGCCTTGATTGTGTATTCTATATGCAGTGTGCCAGCGAAGAACAATGAACCATCTATGCAAAAGTAGCATCTCGTTTTAAAAATGAACAGATGGAAATCAATTTAGAGGAGATATCAACATTAGGGCGTAATTTGTTTGATTTGCGAAACATGATTATTTTGATTTAACATAAACCAAAATGATTTGCAAAAATATAAAGTTAAGCAAAAACGAAAATAGAAGCCATTTTTCTTAAGAAAATTAAATAAAAATATTAAAAAACTATTTTATGTGATTTCAAGATTATCAATTTCGAAATA
Source organism: Canna indica (assembly GCA_034359265.1). Classification (NCBI taxonomy): domain Eukaryota; kingdom Viridiplantae; phylum Streptophyta; class Magnoliopsida; order Zingiberales; family Cannaceae; genus Canna; species Canna indica. The sequence continues at coordinate 4,912,382 of CP136891.1, forward strand.
TCAATGGCAAATTTGTAAGTATTAATATTTCTATCTTCATCGTGTAATTCAAATTTTCTATGAGGTTTCAAAATGAAATTAGAGTAAAGAATCAGGAGATAAATTTATTTATTTCATTCTAAAACACTCGCAATTTCATTTTAAAAAAAAATTCTATTTTGCTAGTAAGAGAACAATCTACTAGATCAAAAAAATTTATTTTGATTTTTCAAATAATAATTTAAGTATTTTATTGTTTATTATATTTTGAATATATTAGTGGTTTTTATTAATTACTTTTAAAAATATTTTTTAAAAATTAATTTTAATTATTTCATGCCAACTTAGGTTCAAGAGCTTAGATCACGAGTTAAGTTAAACCGACACTTGGATGAGGTTGGGCCTAGACGAGCCGAGATCCGAATTAGTCGAACTCTGACCCATTATCACCTCTACTACATTAGAGGTGGCAATGGGCTGGCCTCGCCCGTGGGCAGCACGGGCAGCCGAGCACACCCTGCATGTGCCCAAGGGGCGAGCTGGGCTCACCCCTTGGGCACGTGGGCCGTGCTCGACATGGCCCGAAAGTGGGTCGTGCCGAGCCCGGCACGAGCCCGGGCCTGCCCCTGCACCCGCAGGCTAGGCCTGGTGCCACCCAGGCCTAGCCTGGTCTGCATCTAGGTTTAGCCTAGTATTCTGTGCTAGGCATGAGTAGTAGGTACTTTACTCGAGCGATATTATATATATGTATATAAAGGGTTTTGGTGTGGTGGTTAGTTCACCATAAATGAATTTAAAGGTTGGCAATTCAAGTCTTTGGTCTTTATAATATTTATTTTTAATATTTTGGGTCGGCCCGAGCCCGAGCCTGAAGGGGTGGGCTCAGGCCCGGGCTGGGCCTCCCCTTTGAGGTGTCGATGTCCTGCACGGCCCGAGTGGTAGCCGGCCCATTGCCACCTCTATACTACATAGCATGTTGACACAAAATAAATAGTAAAGTAAATGATGACAATATTACCACCCTATTAAACACAAGATTTAAAAGTTGACATTAAACTTGTTAGGATTAGTAAAATATGAGCAATATTTGCAATTAATTATTCACGATTTTTTGGTTAAAATATTATTACACCTTAAAAGTTTAGACCTAACATTTTAATTTAATAATAGTACTTTTTTAATCATTATCATATTTCTACACAAATCGCGTAATGGACAAACGACAAGTTATGTGTATCACAATCAGAGTGATGAATCATTTTCTTATAATATATAAACGCTATCACTTCCTGTCATTTCATGTACCGTCCATGGCCATTTTTGGACAAGCAGACAAAAAATTACATGTGAAAGTGATGAGGGTAGAAAGCAAAAAGCTTTTACCCTTCAATTCCACCATTAATGAAACTCTTTGTCACCACTTAGACCAAGAAGCCCCTCCACCTTCCACTCGGCGCGGATCCAAGATCCGAAATTATTACTTCTTACCCGAATCCGCCAGGCAAAAACCACCTCCGAATTATTTGGCTGCAGTGCCCCCGAAGTTCTGAATCTTAAAAGTTCAATCATGTCCGTCATTTCCGAATCCGACGTTTCTAATTCCGATAGAGATCCGGTCACCGTTAAGCGAGGCCAAAAAATCGTGCTCCCGTCTCCGTTTAAACCTTCCCTTTAAACCCTCTTCCGTTCTCCTCTCTTTGTTCTCCATGGCAAGTAAAGAGAGTTTTTTACTTCTTTTTCGCAGAAGTCTTGTAAAGAGAGTTGATGAAGATGGTGTTGCAGAAGGGTAAACTCACCCGTACGTCGTCCTCCCTCCTCCGGTCACCGTCCGTCCGATCCTCCATACACAGTGTCTCCTCCATCGCTGAGGTGGAGAACGACGAAGAGGAGGAGAAGAAGAAGTCCCGTCGCCCCCGCCGCCACTGGAGCTTCTGCTTCCAGCACCACCTTTTCTACTTTTTCATCCTTTTTCTTTTCCTCTTTGTTTGCAACTCCCTTCTCTTCGCTATGCTACTCGTCTTCTCTGCCCTCATCTCGCTCGCCACCCGCCGGTGCTGCTCCCGTCTCTTTGTCCCCCGTCGCTCGTCTTCCGTCGACTGGTTCATCGGCGACGAGTACTGGGGTGGACGCGGCCAGCGACAAACCGAGAAGAACGACAAGGCCGATGGGAGGGTCGCCAATGGCGTGGGAGTCGAGGTATACAGCAACGGGAATACCTACGAGGGGGAGTTCCATGGTGGTCGGTGCAGCGGCAGCGGCGTTTGCAGCTTCTTCGCCCCAAGTGGACGGTACGAGGGCGACTGGGTCGACGGGAAGTACGATGGCCACGGGTTCGAGACATGGGCGCGGGGGAGCCGCTACCGGGGCCAGTACTGCAACGGTCTGCGGCACGGGTTCGGGGTGTTCCGGCTCTACAACGGTGGGACCTACGCTGGGGAGTGGGCCAGCGGGCAGAGCAATGGGGTTGGCGTGCAGACGTGCTCCGACGGCAGCCGCTTCGCCGGAGAGTTCAAGGCCGGCGCCAAACACGGCGTCGGCTGTTACCATTTCAGGTAAAGCTTCTATCTAGAGAACATTTGTTTGAACCTTGATTGAATTCTCGTAAAAATTTGCACATTTTAGTATCTATTGTTCTTTAATTTTCACTAGATGGACACGGAGGATGGAAGAGGGAAGAATTTTATACTTGATGCTGCTTATCATCAATGGAACAGTAGATATCTTCAAAAGAAAAATTAAAAAAGTTTTTATTCAAAAAAAGAATTGGAAGTACAGTAGAGTGTGGGGTTGCGTAGAAGGGTTTCAATTATTCAGTTTTCGAATTTGGCATGTCAGATGCCTGAGTTTGATGCTGAAGTCTTTTAACTGGTCTTTTCTTCGGTGGGTTTCTCTTGTTTGCTGATGTACATTCTTGGTACTATTACATCATTCTATATTGATTTTATTAATAAAGTTTTCAACAATTGACATGTTTTATATATGTATAGTAGCCGCTAGTTGTCAGGAATGAATTACTTGTAGCATTATTGTTGCTTCACCCTTTTGGACAAGCTCTTTTATTCTCATATTTAGTTAGGGATCAATTAATATCTACAGAATTTTGGATTAGTCATTCTTTTGGTGAACACATGAATGATGTTGCAATTATCATTAATTGGAAGTCAAGTAATTTCCGAAAATTTATTTCAAGAAGAGTATTGAATCACAATTGCTTCAAATTTTTCTGATTGAATTATTGGAAACCATGTTAACTGCTTCATCTGGTATATAATGTAGTTCTAATACTGGAAATCTTTTGTTGCTCTAGGAATGGTGACAAGTATTGTGGAGAATATTTTGCTGATAGGATGCATGGTTTCGGAATCTATTTCTTTGCAAATGGTCAACTTTATGAAGGTTCATGGCATGAGGGAAAGAAACAAGGCTTTGGATCGTACAAATTATGCAATGGCGGCATGATATCAGGATACTGGGACTGCGGAGCTCTAAAGAGCTCTCTACTCCTGTCTGACCCTGCTGTTCAGCAAGCTGTTCAAGTATGTAATCTTCTTTTGTGGACTTCTCATTAATTTGCGCTAAAAATCTAAGATTCCATACGTTTATATTGGATCAGGCTGCTCGGGTTGCTGCGAAGAAAGCTACTCTTGTCCCACAGGTTGATGAGCAAGTAAACCGGGCAATTACTGCTGCAAATAGAGCAGCCACTGCTGCTCGAGTTGCTGCTATTAAAGCTGTTCAGAACCAGATGCATGGCAAGATTTGCAACACCAATGCTTAAATTAGGGACCGGCTAGGTTACTGCCTCCCTGAGACAGAAACACAAGAGAGAGAACTGAGAAGCCAACAACATTAGGCCGTTGGTTTAGATACAAACACCGAGCTCTGCTGGTGAAAACAAAGAGTTGTACATTGTTCGACTTCGACATGTATATGATCCAAGTTTGAGTTTTCACAGAGTTGCTTTACGAGTCCTATTTTTTGCTTCAGTTAGGAGTTTGTAAATTGTAAATACATTTACTACTGCAAAGGAAGATCCCATGTGCTGATACATGCTTGTATATCTCTATGCACATGGGAAACAGTAACTTTTCTTAGGAATCCTTGGCTTCACATCTCCTTTTGTAAATCCTGAATTGATTCAATCATTCTTTTAGGCTTGGTCTCTGCAGCTTAACATGTATTCATAGCATGTGTTGTCCACTTGACGCTTTAAGGTCAAAGCATTGATAGCTTTTAAGGTTTCATGAATTAAATAACTGTTTGCTCAAAGAAATAATTGTCCTGCACCATTTCCCATCTCAGACTCAACCACTCCCAACAGCATTTCTCGGACTTATTAATTAGGACTTGGGAGCTGTGGTGTAGGTACGTGTAGGTGACATGATTGCATTCCTTGTGAATCAAGAGGTTGCCTGCTTCAAGTGAATGCAAGTAGGCTATGTTTACTCATGTTATATATGAGACAGAAGTTTCAGATGAAATATTTGTTATTATCTTAAGGTCCTCCAGCACTCCAAAGTAAATGATTGTTCACCCTCTGCACAAATGTCCTGATCTAGGCAAATGCATAGCTATACCAGTAGCTAGCTCTCTGTAAACTTTCCATTCGGATATAAACTTTCTTAGGGTAGGATCAGTGCGGACCGGGGCTCCATAAATTTTATTCTTCACGCATTTTTATGTCGTAGTCCCTTTGATTTATTAATTCAAACAAATGAAATTGCCCTCCTAAAGTATAATATCTGGATTCACTGCCGTGGGGTAGGATGGCGAGTCTTTGCTTTTTTGCTGTTAGATGCTGCTAATTTACAATGGTATTGTGGAAATCACGTGGAACTGCAGATACATAACAAAATCAGAGTGATCAATGAATAAGGAAGTTAAAATGGCCGGAGGTTTGACTAAGATATTTTTTTTAAAAAAATACTAAAATTTTCTAATTCACGTGTCTACTCATTCTCCTAATATTCACGTGAAATAAAATACTCATGATTATTCATGAAATTATAACTCATATCGAGTGATTAGAAAAATTATTAAGTATATTTTTAAGATATAGCGACAACATATCTGAGGATGCTAATCTTATATTGTTTAACATATGAAATGCTACATTTTTAAATTTTAGAAATAAGATAATAGTAATAATAATAATAATAATAATAATAATAATAAAATATTATTATTATTATTATTATTATTATTGGAAACAATATACTATTATTCAATTCTTTTAATAACATAAAATAATTCCATAGCATAATATTATTTGTTATTTAATACTATGAATAATAAGTAAATATTTTAAATACTTTTTTGTATAATTATGTTTGATGATTAAAGTGAATAATCATCTAGTCAAAATTACGACGATGCCAAGGGTGGCTATAAATACGAATTTTCTATTGACGTATTTGTTTCGCGGGATATAATTTCAAACGGATAGAAATTCATGTGTAATTAACTAGAATAAAAATAACATGCGATAAATTTATTTCATATTCAGGATTTGTTGAAATCTCGGATAAAAAGATATGATAAGATAAGATTTTGAAATTTTATGTTTGTGTTTGCTCCAAATAAAAGAATCGAGAATATTAATTATCTAATACTTAAATATGATTTTATCAAATTTTTATTTTAAAAATCATAAAATTAAATTTAAATAATTATTTTAACAACAACAACAACAATAATAATAATGACGATGACGACGACAACAACAACAACAACAATAATAACAATAATAATAATAGTAATTTGACTGAATATTCCTATAAGTTGAATTAAAACTAACTTATCACAAATACTCAACTTAAATGACATGAGAAGAAAAAAAAATCGGAGATTTTAATTCTCGACCCCTTAGGAGGATATCTATATCCCATTAAAACTGGATTTGAATTCGGTCATATTCAACTTAAATGAAATTCGAAGTTCGTAACAAATGACAAATAAGATTTGACAAATCCTATCCACCTGTCATATCTCGTGAAAACAAACACGCCATATTAGATTTAGACAACAAAGATAAATTCCTAATTTTTTTTTTCTTTTTTGCTTTTAATTTTTTGGGTGAGTTGCCATGAGTAAACTAGTATTTGGGAAGATGAGATGATCAATTTTTTTACACTTTATTGAAGTTATAGATAATCTATACAATTGTATCATGATTATATCATGGTACTCACTCCTAAAGAAATATGAATACAAATATGGATAATCTTAATTTAAGCGAAAGCAATATACGATATGAGCAAATACAAAGAAAGCAATACTAATTAGGGATGGCAATTTTATCCGCATTCGCTGACTAAAAACTGCATTCACACCATATTTGATTCATATCCGTAAGTAAAAATAGATATGGATACGAATACGGATTTAAAAAAATTATATCCGCGCGGATACGAATATGACTGTGGATCCGCACCGTATCCGCACAGTCTATCCGCGTCTTTGAATTACTATTTTGCCCATATAAATTATTAATATATATATAAGAGCTCTATGATAATTTTATGTCAAGATGAATTTTGAAGTATATTATATATTTGTTTTGGATCAATGAATTGGTACTTTATTAATTTATTAATTAAATATATTACTTTAATATTTTTTTTTATTAAATACAGTGCGGATACGGATATGGTGCGAATATGGATATTCATATTCACATCCGTAGGGGATACAAATGTGCGGATATGGGGTGCGATGCGAATATGGGGTGCGGTGCATATACGAATAATGCAGTATCTGCACCGTATCTGATCTGTTGCCAACCCTAATACTAGTACACTTGTTTATAATTTTTTAGCTTATAACCAAGTCTACATCTAGTACCTTCCCGCTTAGGATTTCAACTAATTATTAAACTAGAAATTAAGGTTTCTCTAAGAGGATTTACACTGAAAGCGTACAACCTTCTTCCTGAAGATACCTTCCCACCTTAAGATTCAAGATAATCCTAAAACCTAATTACACATGTGAATTTATGCCTCTAAACCAAGGCTACTACTCAACAAGATTTAAACCCCTAAGTCTCCACTTAACCTTTAAAATGACAACAAAATAAATTAAAATACATAAATAAATGGAGAAATAAATCAAATACAATTACTTAGCTCCGAAAACCAACTCCTACATCCCCTTGATGTCTTTTGATGATAAAAGTTGGAAAACAAATGCCCAAACAAGAAAAACAATCTCAAACTAGGGTATTCTCAAAAAATGGCATAAGAAGGCTTGGAAAACTTTGAAAAATGGTTTAATGAGGTTTATGAATGGTAGAGGAAAGTTTAAGACGAGTATTTATAGGTTTATTAGTGGAGAGGCTTGGGAAAAACAAATCACAACAATTGAAAAAAAAAGTCGTTGTACTCGCCGATCCAAGGTTGATTGCTAATCGATTTACTAAACCTTCAACAGAAATTGTCTAAAGGATAGTTTGAGCCCCATTTCGAGGTTGGTTCGATTTTCGATGCATTGGGTTTGGTTTTCATTATCATCAACATGCAAGGATAATACAATGATTCTAAACTATTAATTGAGTCTTCAAAGCTTTTCTTTATTTTCGAACATCAATTGACGCCCTCTTTAGAATTTTTGGTTTTGATCCAACCTTTTCGATCGTGGACCTCGTGTCTTTATCGACTTGGAACATGATTTTTTTTTAATTAAAAATTAGTTTCTAGTTTGTTATCATCAAAACCAAGATTGTGAGACAAATGTTAAAAACCTTAGGCCAACAATGTGCCGAGGGGTGGCAACAGTTCGGTTAATCACATTTTTTGTGGTTAATCAAAATTGAATTAGTAATCTGTTAATCGAAATCGAAATCGATTGATTTCAAAAACTAGTATCCGAAATCGAAACTGGTTAGTTTGATTCGGATAAAACTAGTTATCCGTTTACTAATCGGTTTACCTGTTAGTAAAGAATAACCGTTTAGAAAATTGGGTTATGGAATATCCAAAGATTATTAAAATAGTTAATTATAGCGGTTTCAGATATCGATTATCTATGGATAATTGATAATCGAATCTGAACTGAATTTAATGAGTTTTTCATCTTCTCTAACCGAAATCGAAACTGAATTACAAATTTATTATTCAAAATCGAATTTTACGATTTAATTAACCAATTAACCGTAGTTAACTGGTTTCAATTTGTACCCCTAAATCAGCCCCTTTTTTATGATCGATGACAAACATTCTTATAAAAAATAATTTCATTAAGTATAAAGAGTATATCGAATATGAGATTTTCCTCTGTCAATGTGCATATCTAAATAATATGACTCCCCTAATTATATTATCTAACTCATTTTATAAATATCTTCTTCCCTCTTAGCATCAATCAAAAAGGGGTTTTGAGTGGAGGCATCACACATGTTACATATAAAGGGGTTTTAAAAAATTTGTGTGGGTCCACTTCCCCATTGCTCCACTTTATATCCGTAGTTGATGTAGAAATACTAATGAAAGTTGGGTAAAATCATAAAACTTTATCGTTATCGGTAAAATTAAAAATACTTTATAAAATTTGTTAAAATCATAATTTTGTATATATTCGAATTACCCCTCAAAGTTGTTTATTAATTTAGTCTATTTTGGGATAAAAATGATTGACATGTTAATTGCACTTATATTAACAAGTAGTGCCTTTGATGGAAAGTCCACAATTGCTTTTATGTGTATTTTTTTGCATGAGATTATGAGATTCCAAATTTGACATGTTTATAAAACCTAACAACCTAAAATAATTGCAGCTATATTGGTTGTTACGAACTTTTGTCCCTAACTATTCCTTTATGCATTTTACTATATTTGACTTGTTTATGAATTTGATAGACCTGAAAATATAAAATGATGAATTTTTAGGTATCATGGGAAAGGATTAGCACCATTGAGCTATTCATACAAAAGCCATTTTGTGAGTCTGCCAACCCAAAGACCAACCCATTTAATCGGGCCAAAAATGACGGATTAAGCCATCAATTGATCTACTCAATCGTGCCCAAACCCCCTACGTAGACCGACAACGAAAACCCATGAGCTGTCATCGAGTCTGTTAGAATGATAGACCCAACTCTTTGGGTTGGTCCAAGCCCAAGCTAGTCTTAGATAGCCTAATCGGGCACGGGCACAACAACTAGGCAAAACGACAAGCATGCAATAAATTGAAATGATAAAAGTACCCCCACGCCTCTAAAAAAGGTTGATCCTCACCCAGTGATTGACCTATTTCTTTTGTATTCCATTTCTTTTACTCTATATGCTGCCATGAGATATAACTCATTGTCCGCCTTCTCCTTACATGGTACTAACTTGATTATAGAAGGGTGCTCCCGAGGGCCCCACCCTAAGAGATCACTATATACCGACTTAACACGACCCGACCGATAGCTTTCAAACGGCTTAGTCCAAGTGCTACGAAAAATGAATCTCATCAAGGTTTATGAAATTTATACACAAGTCAAATTTAAATTATATTGTGTAGTAAAATGCATATAAAAAACTCCGTAACAAAGTTCATAACTATTAGTGTAATTGCAACTAACACTTGACTTCCATTTAGATTATTAAATTTTTTTATTTTATAAATATGTGAAATTTAAAATTTTTGGTATAATAAAATATATATAAGGAATTTGAACTTTTTCGTCAAATTCTTAACTGTCAATGATCGTAATTAACCCACATTATGTTAATCATAAATAAATTTGAGGAGTGTCTGGTGTATATCATAAAATATTTACAACAATTTATAATCGAAACTTCACTAGGAAATTACGAGATCCGAGATCAATTTTAGGGCGGCAGACTTTTAATTTAGTGTGGTTGGAAATCCATCGGTAGCCACATCAAAAATTGGGTTAGGTACGGTGAAATAACATATTGAACCCAAAAAAATATTTGTAGCCACTTTTCTCTTTTCACCTCCATTCTTTCCCATCGGCGTTGATGTTTTTGAGCCGACCATCACTATCAACCTCGATACATTCCTCCTATTTTATTTTTTATCGTAACTAGTGTCTTGAGGACCTTCAGGATAACTTTTATCATTCTTATAAAATTCTAGATACAATTTTAGAAATCAATGAAAGCTATAGTTCGGAGAAAGAAGAAGGGAGAGAAGATAAGAGGGGAGGAGAGAAAAATATTAAAGAAAAGTTTTGGAGTTTCTTCTCGGCCTGAATTGATCGAAAATCAACATGAACGAGGAAGGAGAATATATGAAATGGTGGATGTCAATGCGTGCAAAGCAGATACGATCATTTTTTGTTCAGTATACTGTTTCACTAAAATAACATATTATTCAATATGTTGTTACGGTGAAACAACATAATGATCCAGACCTGATTTTTGATTTGGCTACAGTTGAGTTATCAACTGCCTTAAATTAAATGATCTTCACCCTAAATTTTTTTCTGGATTCAATAATTTTTGGAATCAAATTCTGGATTATATAATTATTGAACCGAAATTTTGGCTCCAACAAATTGTTGAAATATTTTTGATTTTATAAGGAGCCATTTCCCATATCCGAATTTTGGGAAGAAGAAATTCTCAAAATCGGATTTGAAGATGGGGAATTCTCAAAATCGTAATTGAGGGGATTGAATACCCATTTTACCCATGACCCAAAGTATCTAACCAATTAGAGACTTTGGTTAAAAATTTAAAAATATAAAAAAATAATTTTAATTTATAAAAAAATAATTTTAATTTATAAAAAAATATTTATAATAAAAATGAGGTGTTAGAGTAAAAAATATATATTTTAATCTCTCTAAATCATTAGAGAGTTTTGCATAAAGTCTATAAATCTAAGTTTAAATTAAAAATTATAAAATATTTTTGATGAAAAATAGTTTTTTGAACCACAACACATCTTTTATATTTTAAAAAATATTTTATTAATTATTTTTTTTGAATTATAACATTATTATAGACTTAGGGTAAAAGTCTCTAATGCATTAAAAATATTTTTGTCCAAAATATTTTGATAGACTCTAGCACATCTTTTATATCACATATTTTTTTTTATGAATTAAAATATATTTATAATTATAAAATTATTATAAATAAAATTCTTTAACACATTAAAAATTTTTGTGCAAAGTCTATAATAACTTAATATTTTTTTTAAAAAATATTTGAATTCATAAAATAATTTTTTAATGATATATAAAAGGTATCATGATCTAAAAAAATATTTTATATCAAAATATTTTATAAATTTTAATTTTAATTTAAATTTATAGACTTTGTGCAAAAATCTTTAATACAACAGAGAGTTTGAAAAATATTTTTTTTCTCTAATATTTTATTTTTATCATAAAAATATTTTATAAATTTAAATTATTTTTTAATTTTTAAAGGGTAAAATGGGTATCTGATTTCTTTAATTTTGATTTAAAATTTTTTTGGTCTTTAAATTAGATTTTGAAAAATTCTCCTTCCCGAGATGGCTCTTTTATAAGTAAATTATAAAGTATCTATTATGTGTTAAAATTATTTTATTATAAGTTCCGGACCGAGTCAACCAAAGGCGACGGCCCCGCTGTTGCGGATGCGCACATGATGCTCCCGTGTTATGGCGCAATTTGCAATTGCTGGGGCCGAAATGAAAGAAAAGAAAAGTAAATTTTTTGTACGCATTGGTCCGTTACGCCTCTCTATACCCGTGTGACTGAGCAACCGGCCCTACCGTTTAGAGCCTTACTTTTGAAATAGAGAACATAAGGTATGTGTGAGTAGGTTGTAGGACGAACAAAAAATTACTGGCCTCGTCGCTAAGTACTGGACCCACCACGGGGGAAGCCGAGAAGGCATTTGTTGCGGTCGGCATATTCGGACCTGCGCGGCGGCACTACCTGTAGTGCCTAAGATACCCTCGTCTTCCTCTCGTTTACTTCGCTGTTTCCCGTAGTGTAATAGTCAGTAAAGAGTCCGACCAAGGAAAACCTTTCAAGAACACTCAGTAATCTACCCTTGGCGTTATGGGAAGAGTACTAGTGGGTCACACAGATATAATTGCTAGATCGACTGTGTTGAGTGGAATAGACGTCTAATATAGATTACTTTGCAGCTGTGTCAGCTGCTATCGTCATAGTTGAGCCGAGCCGGATGGACTGAGAGGGCATTTCCGTCATATACGTCTCATATAAATTAAGACTAACCTAAAACAAAGTGTATCGCCACCCTTAATACTTGCTGCGTTCGCCGAGGACAGAGAAAGGAAGAGGGGGAGAGTTCTTCCCCGCTCTAATCTCCTCGATCCAAATAGTCACTGTAACCCTTTGATGATGGATCTCTCAGAGCAGTCCCGCCGATCTCTCCTCCCCAGCTATCTCTACTGCCCGGCGTCCTCGGCTTCCAGGTCACTGCGCCTGGAGCAGATCCTGGGTAGGACCACCATGTCGTCTCCGGCCCCTCCCGTATCGGCTCCCGGCGGTGGATCTCTGACCAGATCGGTCAGCGTCCAGGCCCCCAACGAGCCGGGGAAGATCGAGATGTACTCGCCCATGTTCTACGCCGCCTGCACCGCCGGTGGAATCGCCAGCTGCGGTCTCACCCACATGGCAGTCACACCTCTCGACCTCGTCAAGTGCAACATGCAGGTGACTACCTCTGCGTTGTCTTTTCCCGTGTAGATCCAGGTTTTAAGTTGTCGATCTTTTCATTTTTTGATGGAGAATAGCTAGATAATGGGATCTGGAGTAACTGGAATTCTTGGAAAATTTTGTGAATTATAAATATATTTCAAAATTCAAATCATTTTGCTCGGATCAATTCTCAGTTTGTTGATCTACCTAATTTCGTATTTTCTTTCTTACCAAGAATAAAAAGCAATTTAGAAGTCTTCGTACACTTATCATTTTGGTTTGCTTTTGATTAGTAGTTCAATTCTTTGTTTCTTGGACGCTACATGTCAAAATCTGATTTATTGGAGTTCAATGTCTGAATTAAACTAAGTTATTGTATTGATTCCTCCAGCATTATGTTTGATTTTGTTTTTGGCTTCTGATATGTTTGTTTAAAGAGTAAGTTATTTAATAATGGATAAACCTTTATGGTAGTAATTTTTTGTTGCAATTTCCAGATCGACCCAGCAAAGTACAAGAGCATTTCCTCTGGTTTTGGTGTTTTGCTTAAAGAACAAGGTTTCAAAGGATTCTTCAGGGGATGGGTACCTACACTGCTCGGATACAGTGCCCAGGGAGCATGCAAGTTTGGGTTCTATGAGTTCTTCAAGAAGTACTATTCTGATATTGCTGGCCCTGAATATGCTTCCAAGTATAAGACTCTAATCTATCTCGCGGGTTCAGCATCCGCTGAAGTAATTGCTGATATAGCTCTCTGCCCCTTTGAGGCAGTGAAAGTGAGAGTACAGACACAGCCAGGCTTTGCTAGGGGGTTGAGTGATGGTTTACCTCGGTTTGTCAAATCTGAAGGTGTTCTGGGGTACATACTTTCACCTTTTTCATCCTTTGATATAGTACTTATGGTTTCTTGATATTTTCATTTGTGATATCAAATGATTATAGCTTGTTGTTGTGCTTTGTAGATTATACAAAGGAATTGTTCCTCTCTGGGGGCGTCAGATTCCTTGTAAGTCATTCTTCTTCTTTCCTGCATGTTCATACCAAATGACAAATTCTTATTATGCTTACTCTTTGTGAACCTTTTTCTGAATACATGAGAATTGTGTATATTCCATTCAAATAATAATTGTGCATTTGTGCATTAGTGACTGTTATTGTTATATTTTCTTGTATCATAGTTGACTGTCTAGTTACCATTAATTTTTGAGGTTTTCCTCTGGAATTGAAAATTGAAATTTGATGTATGGATTTCATCATTGATCATATTTAAATTTTTCTTTGGGTATTGATGTACAGTGATTGCTGCTTAGAGCTATATTGCTTGCATTATTATTAGAACACAATGTTCTTACAGTATGCAATTGCAAAATAGCTGAGAGTATATGGTTATTTTTTTTAGTAATTTTGAACATGTTATAACAATGTTGATCTCTTTTATTTTATGTTTAATGTCATTTCATGCTTCCTATTTAGCTTCTTGTCTCCAAACCATTATGCTGGCTTGAAATGAAAGTAACTAATGCCTTATGCTTCTAAAGTTTGAATTCAGGTTATATCATATCTATATATCTCTCCTTGCTTATTATGGCTCCCTGTGTGTCAATGGGCTAAGCTAGGATTATTTCATAGGTTCGTACTTCATGTTGAATCTGATGCTTCCTTAATATAGTCAAATAGTATTCATGTAATTTTCTTCATATTCAATTTATTTAATAAAAAATCCACTTTAAATTATAAGTATTATGAAATTCATCATACCATAATTACCATTTTTATTTTATGTTTTAATACTATTTTGTTCAAAGGTGATGGAAAACATTTTTGCCTATGATTGACTCTTGCTATACAAAACATTTTTAGGGAAGATATATGCTGACAGGGGAGATCGTTAGGTAGCTTTGGCTATAAATTACTCGGTTCCACTATTCTAAGTTAACAGAATTAGAAGCATAGAAGTTGCTCTATCTCTAAACTGTGTACCATAAACATATAAAGGAGATTGAAATATAATTATATATAGTTAAAGGGGAATCTTTAATAGTCTCTATTTTTTCTACCATGATAAGCAAGATATTGTTGGAATGGAAATTGTAGGGAACCCTTTAAAAAGGCAATCATTAGCTTTGATCGTGAGCTCAGTCAGTGCATAATTTTACAATCAATTGAAAATATCCAATTATGAGAGCACTTTGGACTTGATGGGTTTTGAAACTAACTCATCTAGCATAGAATATGTGCACATAGAACTGCAGGTTTATCAAAAGCCATCTGTCATTCTCCCCTTCATTTCTATAGGCATATTAAGAGAGACATGTTGACCATATCTTCTTTTAGATTTGTTTATTGGATTATCTCTTTTACATTGTTGGGAGGAAATAGAAATGAGAAACTCCTCATTGTGGTAGTCCTTCCCCCTACCACATAATTATTTATATATGTGAAGGTGGAATTTAAATGAGTTTTTTTACACTATATGGGACTATACATGAAACAAGAGTCATAACACTCTCCTGCTCGAGCTGGGGCATATATGTTATAAAGCCCAAGCTTATTACAAATATACTAAATCCTTTGAGTACGGAGGGATTCGGTTAATACATCAGCCAACTTATTATTATAACTCACAACAAATGACATTACAATTACTTTAGAATGCACATTCTCTCGAACAAAATGACAATCAATCTCTATGTGTTTTGTTCTCATGAAAAATATGGACTAGAAGTAATATGAATAACAACTTGATTATCAACTCTTCCATTATTTGCTTTACCCACATTAATTCACAAGTAGCCAAGCCATAACTCTGTATTGGCTGAATGCAGCACTAGATCTTGCTACTACTTTTTACCTTTTACTTTTTCATTAGATTAGATTTCTTCCAAAAAAACACAAAAACCGGATGTAGACTGACAATCGGTGGGTGCACCAGCAAACATTTATTCTATTTGAAATCATAGAATTATCTTCTATTTAATATAATAGAATGAAAACATCACCTTGTTTTGATTAATACAGATACAATGATGAAATTTGCCTCTTTTGAGACCATTGTTGAGATGATTTACAAATATGCAATTCCGCAACCAAAGGACCAATGCAGCAAACAGCTTCAGCTGGGGGTGAGCTTTGCTGCTGGTTATGTTGCTGGAGTATTCTGCGCTATTGTTTCTCACCCTGCTGATAATCTCGTATCTTTCCTAAATAATGCCAAGGGCGCCACTGTTGGTGATGTAAGTCTCACATTGTTCTTCAAATCCTAATCCTCCCATGGTTCGCGTAGTTTGATACTTCAATGAGTTCTTCATTTTCTTCAATCAGGCTGTGAATAAACTTGGAATGTGGGGTCTCTTTACCCGTGGTCTTCCTCTGCGTATCGTCATGATCGGTACACTGACTGGAGCCCAGTGGGGAATCTATGATGCCTTCAAAGTGATGGTTGGCCTGTAAGTAATATCTTACATATATATGGAAACATTTCTTTCTTGAATTCAATTCTTTAACCTTTTCTTTATTATTTTAACTCATCAGGCCTACAACTGGTGGAGTTGCCCCTGCTGCCGTTCCTGCTGCTGAGCTTGCGCAGCTGAAATCTGCCTCTTGAGCTCCATGAATTTGTTTTTCTTAAATTTAACCCAGTTTCCATGGGATTATAATTCTTTCTTTCAAGAAGACTGCATTGCTTGGTTTTTATTATTTTGGAGGGATGGTTTTGAACTTATCCATCCCAAATGCCTGAGAAAAACAGGTTAAGATAGTTTTTGCGAACATGGCCGAAGACGGGATTAGTGAGAAATAAGTCGATAGACGAGGTCTGTCCAGCCTTTTTACTATTACAATGATGTTTTAATCTGTCCAACCATTCTAGATTAGGTGATGTTTTAATCTGTCCTCAAATCCTGGTACTTATGTACTTTATTATGAATTTTCTCGACTGTTTCCTTGTTAAATATTACCAGGTCAAATGCAGTGTTTCTGGATGGATAATTAAATATTTTTGTTGGATATTTACATTCTGAATATGGGACGTTTCAGTGAAGTTACTAACATCCATTGCATAATTTGAGGTTAATGAAGTTATCAACAAAGATAAAAAAAAGTAAGTTTTTAATAATGACTTGATCCGAGGGTTTCCACCTAATTGGCACACGCTTTACAAGTTACAACTAATATATAGGCATCGGACTAATAAGGAAATTAAGAGGAATGAAAAGTAAGAAGGGAATCAATCCAAGAGAACAGATCCTGGCCAACTTTCCAATGTTGCCTAGGATAGTAGGGTTTATCTAGGGATCGATTCATAGTATTGATTTTCTATTTTTGTTAAAAAAAACAGATGCTGAGCCGAAAACACGTTTTTATCTTGTGCCTACCTTGACTTGGTTCTTCTCGGAGATTCAAGTAGACAATAGACGTAGTCAACATAATGGTTTACGTCAAAGACTAGTTACAACTAACAAGTGGCTTATGAAAGTAAAGAGATGACGGGGATAGATTAGATAGGGATTTGGTCCCTAATCATCGGATTAAAAATAGTAACTAAATATTTCCTGAGAAGATTCGTCAAAAAGTATTTATTCAAATTATAAAGATATTATTTACTAAACACAACTTTTTTCTTTAATTTTCTTTAAGGTTAAAGAACACTTTGGGATCCATTCTCAAACAGAACCGTTCTTATTTTTTTTATAAAAATAATATATATTAAATTTTATGCTAACGTTACTTTCTTAAAATGCTTGGTCTAACCAAGATTTAATTAAATAGAAGAAAACATCAATTATTTGTAAATGAGGTATAATCAATATAATTAATGCATGGAAAATTATGTTCTAAATTTAATAGTCTAATTATGAAATTTACTTAACTAAAATGAGAAAAACATGCCACATGAGTGTTTTATATATTATATAAGATAAGATAAGATAAGATAAAATTAAAAAATTTCCAATAATTAATAAGATTCTTAATTAATTGATTTCGAAACTAATATAAAATTTGAAAATTAAGTAATTAATTTCGTTTAATTTCTAAATTCAAAAATTTGGAAATTAAACATTAAACATAACTTAAATAGAGTCAAATATTTGGATATTTATTTTTTAAAATTGGAAATTAAGTAGGCTTAATTTAATGGATTTGAATAAATTGGAAATTAATAAAATTCAAAATTCAAAATTAATTTTTTAAAAATTAATAATAGAAATTAAACATTAAACATGACTTAAATAAATGATAATAATTTGGATTTTTTTCTTATCAATAAAAAATTAAGTATTCTTAATTAAATGGAGAAGAACAAATTGAAAATTTTCTAATAATTAATAATTCTTAATTATTTGATTTCAAAATTGATATAAAATTTGAAAATCAAACATCAAACATGCATGATTTAAATAGAGTGAAAAATTTAGATATTTATTGTTATTAATAGAAAATAATAGAGTGAAAAAATTAGAAATTTATTATTATTAATAGAAAATTAAGTATGTTTAATTTTTTCGAATTAGAACTAATTGAAAGTTTTCCAATAATTCATAATATTCATAAATTTTGAAATTAAGTAATTAATTTCATAATATTTCCAAATTCAAAAATTTAGAAATTAAACATTAAACATGATTTAATTTCATAATATTTCCAAATTTGAAAATTTGAAAATTAAACATTAAACATAACTTAAATAGAGTCTAATATTTGGAAATTTATTTTTTTAATTGGAAATTAAGTAGGCTTAATTAAATGGATTTGAATAAATTGGAAATTGATAAAATTTAAAATTAGAAATTAAATTTTAAGAATTTTAATTATGAATTTACAAATTAATAATGGAAATTAAATATTAAACATGACTTAAATAGATGATAATAATTTGGAATTTTTTTCTTATTAATAGAAAATTAATAATTTTAATTAAACAAATATATGGGCTCACATGCACTCTATCTATAAAAGCATATGTATGCTGTATGCACAGCAATAGAGGTTGCACAATTAAGCCTCTCCATTAATTCCTGATCAACTTCCGTGTCTTCTTTCTCCATTAATTTCCATGGCTTCAAGTTCTCAATATATGGTGTTAAAGCCAGAGAAGGGAGGCATTTTTGATCTTTTCCGCATATTGTATTCACCCAAAGTGTGCGAGAATGGACTCATTGATTGTACTCCCGAAATGGAGATCACTGAGATCAGAAGAAGATTGGTTCTCTTCTTCACCCTCCTCCTGCAAAAGATACTGTATAAGTTGCGGAGTCCGATGGCTTGGCTTGGATCTTGTATGGAGCTCTGGGTAAACCTTCTGATAGTCAACCACGGCTTCTTCTCACTTTTGCATAATTTCCTCAAAGGTCAGTAGCATAAATTTCTTCATCTTGGTTTATATATTATATGCTTTTTTTAAGAGAAAAAATAATTGTATTAATCATATTATATGCTTTTTTTAGAGAAAAAATAATTGTATTAATCATATTATATGCTTTTTTTAGAGAAAAAAATACTTGTATTAATCATATTATATGCAAAAATGCTTAGTAATAATATCTTAATTTTTCTACTTTTATACTTAATCAACATCAAGTTAATCAAAGAAACTAGTATCTTCAGAAAGGGAGACGCGACATAGCTGTACCTCTAATTAGTTTCTTTATGTTATCATTATATCTAAATAGCTGGAAGAAACATCTTTTTATTTTCTCCACTTAATTATATATATAATTGATTAATTTCTTCAGGAAGCGTGGTTATTCCAAATAAAGATTCATCAGGGTATCGTTCAGCTGTTGGGCTTGTTGACATGAGAGTGGAATTAGACAACAAGATCAAACCAAGTGACAAGTCATATCATGCTGCGCTTTCGATAATGGCTTCAAAACTGGCCTATGAAAATGAATCATTCATCAGTAGAACAGTGCAACATGAGTGGAACAATAATCTCATGAATCATGACCATGACCATTTGCAGATGGAGTTCCTGGGATTCTACAATTTATGGAATGGTAAGACTTTACATTAATTGATTCATAATATTCTTTATTTTGCTTTAGTAGATAAAATCATAAAATAGAATAGAATTTTATATAAACGAGAGAGTATTGCATTTTTTTTAATTCAGTGTACACCAAATATAATATTATTTTCTCTTTTACTTCATGCACTAAATCTTATTGTGCTACAGACTACCTGCAGGACTTCAGCACACAAGCATTCATGTTCTCCGACAAATCAATGGACGCCGAGCTCATCGTAGTTGCATTTCGAGGCACCGAGCCTTTCAATGCCATCGACTGGTGCACAGACCTTGACTTGTCCTGGTACGAGATAAAGAACAACGTCGGCAAAGTCCACGAAGGTTTTGTCAGGGCCTTGGGATTGCAGGCGAAGCTTGAACTACCAAAAGCAATCGAGCACAACAAGGAGAGGCCACACGCTTATTACGTCATAAAAGATGAGCTCAAGGAAGCACTTAGCCGCAACGAGAAAGCCAAGTTTTTGGTAACCGGGCACAGCTTAGGAGGAGCTCTCGCGATACTGTTTGCCTCTGTGTTGGCAGTGCACGAGGAGAAGGAGTTGCTGGAGAGGATGGAGGGAGTGTATACATTTGGGCAGCCACGGATTGGAGATGAGATGTTTGGGCGATTTGTGGAGGAGCGCTTGGACAACCCTAGGAAAAGGTACTTTAGGTTTGTGTATGGCAGTGATCTTGTGCCTAGAGTTCCTTTTGATGACTCTGTGTTCTTGTTTAAGCACTTTGGGACTTGCATCTACTCCAACAGTCTCTACAAAGCAAAGGTGATTTCCTCATTGGATTCGATTAGTCGATTAGTATCATGGTACTTGGTTGAGTAAGCCTGCTTTATATAAACGTATGCCGATGAGGCAAAAAGAATAATTGTAGCTTGTAGAGATACCTAGTCTACAATAATTAATATTTAATCATTTATGGTGATGACTCTCATGCATGAAACAGGTGATGACGGAGGAGCCAAACATGAACTATTTCTCCCTCTGGGCATTAGTCCCCAAGTACATGAACGCGGTGTGGGAGCTCATCCGAAGCTTCCTCATTGGACACATAGAAGGGCCCGAGTACAGGGAAGGATGGCTGTTGATGTTTCTGAGGCTTCTAGCGCTGGTGTTTCCTGGGCTCACACCGCACCTTCCTCAAGACTATGTTAATTGCACAAGGTTAATCAATGGGGACCTCTTGAACTCTTCTGCCTAGCTTTTGATGTATAGATGCATGTGCTGCGAAGTGACTTGCAATCTTTTTTTTTTTTTTTGAACAAAGAAACCTGCAATTGAATGAGCTATGAAAAGTTACAGGTACAAGAAGTTAAGATAATTTAAAAACAAACAAGATAAAGAAGAGCAACAGAGCAATAACAAAACCAAACACAATTCAACATGACATAGATCCAAAGAAGCAAGCCGCCGACATTGCTTTGGCGCTGAAACTAGAAATAACTGCTTCTTGTTGAAAGACTCTAGTGTTCCGCTCATACCATATGAACCAGGACCAAGTCAGAACAAGCCGAAAACGCAACAGACTACCACGTAGATTATTCCGAGACCTTCTCTCCCAAGGCCGGAAGGTGAGCTCAAAGTAGTTGTGCCCCACAGCTTGAAGAAACATATTCTAGCCACTTGTAGTATAAGAACAAGATTCAAATAAGTGCTGGTGAGACTCATTGTGAAGTTGGCAAAGGAGACAAGCTTGATCAGTAGTAACTCCCCATTTAAATAAGCGGTCACGAGTGAGAAGCCTTCTTTTGACCCACAACCACCCAAATATGGATATCTTAGGCAGGAGATGCCGCTGCCAAAGAAACTTCGCAAAACGATCCTTGATCCCTCTAAAGTTTAGTAACCTGTACAAGCTACTGGTAGTAAAACCACCATCAGAGTTCCATTTCCAGGTGATGCAGTCCAGACCAATTGACTCCTGGACCTCTTCAAGATCCCTAGCGAGCCCCAGCAAATCCTGATCCGGAATCAAAATAGAGAAACTTAGGTTCCATCCCAAGAAGTTACCCTGCGAAGTGGTCAACCTTGCATCATGAATTGAGATGCGTTGCTGATCGCAAAAATGAAAAAGCACTGGGTGCCGATCCGCTAAGCATTCGCCCTCCTTCCATCGATCAGTCCAAAGTTTGAAATTAATTCCAGCGCCAACATGAAATTTTGAGCAGTCCAGTATCAAATCAAAAATCCGAACCAAATATCTCCAAGTCGGGGAAGCTTTCCGAATGAAATCACCATCACCCCAAAATCTGAAATCTCCATAAACTTGCCACATTAAATCAACCCAAGGAGTATCCACTCTTTGTATAATCTTCCAAATCCAGGAGCTTAAACGAGCAGTGTTGTGTGCCTTAAGGTCCAAAATGCCGAGTCCCCCTTCCTTCCTAGGACAAGTTATCAGGCTCCACTCTATCAAGCACTTACTTTTGACGGCCGAGGTATCTAAACCACTCCAAAAGAAGCTTCTTCTTCTACGATCAATCGACTTAATAACCCAGTCAGGAGCTTTAAAACAGGAGAGCATGTAAGCCGCAGAACTACTCAGAGTGCTGTTAATTAAAGTGATCCGACCTGCACGGGAGAGAAGCCGACCTTGCCAAGAGCCGAGTCTAGCATCAATCTTGGCAATTAAAGGAAGCCAGTCATCTTTACATAATCTACCTAATTTCAAAGGCAGGCCCAAATACATAAGAGGGAAAGAGGCAGGTTTACAATTCCATTCATCCGCCAAGGCAGCTGTAGCAACAATATCTCCATTCAAGTGTAAGATGCTAGTCTTGTTAAGGTTGATCTTCAGGCCGGCCGCAAGCTCAAAGCAACGTAGCAGTAGCCTTAAGTTACGCAAACTAAACCCATCATTTTGGCAAAGTAGAATAAGGTCATCTGCGAAAAGAAAATGAGTAACACCATTAGGCACTAAGTTATCAAGAAGACCCCGCAAAAGCCCATTGTTGACAGCTCCATGTATCAAACGAGAAAGGCCATCAATGGCCAAGTTGAAGATGTACGGAGATAAAGGATTCCCTTGCCGAACGCCGCATTTGTGACGAAAGAAGTTACCACTTTGTCCATTGATGATGAGGGCTGATTCAGAGGTCAACAAATGATGAATTCAAGAGCACCATCTACTAGAGAATCCTCTAGCAGTGAGCATGTCAAGAATGAATGACCAATTGATGGAGTCGAAGGCTTTTTCAAAGTCAATTTTTATCAGAATACCATGCTCACCCAAGTGATTCGAAGCCCAAATGGCTTCCTGAACTCCCATAAAGCAGTCTAGGGTACTTCTACCCTTGGTGTAAGCATTCTGGAACTCCGAAATCGATTCACTCATCAATGGCTTTAAACGACGAGCTAAAATCTTCGAGAAAATACGGACGATGCTATTCTCCAGGCTGATTGGTCTGAAATCCTTGACATTAGTTGCACCCTCACATTTAGGAATAAGGACAATATGACCTTGATTAAATCTTTTGATAGCTGCCGGCTGATGATAAATTTCATTCATAATCCCAAAAAGATCTAGCTTAATGACCTCCCAAAACTCACGAAAGAATTCGGGAGGGAGACCATCCGGCCCCGAGGCTTTATTAGAACCCATGTCAAATATGGCATCTTTGATTTCATCCAGACTAAAGGGAGTATCAAGCTCATTATATGTAGAGACCGAAGGTAGAGATAAATGTAACCAGTCAACTCTTAGTAACGGCTTCCTGGATCTCCCCAGCAAGGAGATGTAATAACGCCTGAATTGATCAGCTATGTCAACATGGTTAGAGAAACTGCCCGACTCTGTATGAATGCAATGTATCCAGTTGTTTCGCCTACGGATTGAAGCCCATTGGTGAAAGAATCTAGTATTCTGATCTCCTTCCCGAACACTACTAGAAAAATGGTCATCAGCAACGGCTGATGCCGTTGCTGAAGGGAATCAGCAACGGCTGAGCCGTTGCAATAAAGCCGTGACAGAAAGTCGCGTTGCTGATGACTTAGCAACGGATCAGCAACGGTCGCTCGGGCCGTCGCTCTAAACATTATCAGCAACGGTCGCTGGGCCGTCGCTAAAAATATTTTCAGCAACGGTTTTACCACGAAACCGGAGCCGTTGCTGATAACATTAATAGCAACGGCCTCGAGTCCGTAGCAAAGCCGTTAGTAAAAACCCGTCGCTAAGCCGTTGCTGTAGGTCATCAGCAACGGTTGTCGATACACTTTTAGCAACGGCTTTCCCACGGACGGCCGTGGGAAAGCCGTTGCTGATGACCCATACCTGCAAACAGAAATATTTCAAATTTCTAATTTCCGTTGATACATTGATACATTTATCTGATACATAACTTACACACCCATACCCTCATACACACATCACAAACATCTCATACACATTCATTCACACATCACAAACACACCAAGATATACATCAAAACAATTATATTTATATTCATAATTATCCACGATAGTATAAACACAATTCAAATGTAAAATTGAAGTATCAACATCTGAGTAACATAGTCAATATAAATTAAACAAGTTCAATATCTGAGTAACAAAGTCAATATAAACAAAATCTCACGATGACGATGGAGGATGGCCTGGATCATATGGCGGGGTCTGGAGTGCTTGAGTGTACACCGGCGTGGACTGACTCGAGGACGACGGATTAGATGATGCCGAAGAGATGCCTGCTTCGGGATGACCTGACATGTTGCGTAGCATAGATTGTATATCTGTCATCATCTGACTCTGGCGCTCCATCATCTCAGTCTGACGCGCGACCGTCTCCTCTAGAGTCCTTATTCTGTTACTATGATCATAACTGGATCTAGAGGTGGACGGCCGCTCACCAGCGACCGGAGGGGTCGGTGCCCCAAGTGGCCCTAGTACGGCTCGCGCATGACCACTATCTGCGAAGCCATATACGCGGCCATGGTCCCAGCCACCTGCGGCCTCGACCCACGATGCTGCGTCAAAGTCCTCGGGGGTACCCCCGCGCTGCACCACCGTCTGGCTGTAGGTCTCCTACTCGAGTTTGATTTTTTGTTTAATATTTATCATAAAACTTAAATTATAAATATATAATGAATAATTTAAACAAATATATAATTACCATAATGTATGCAGCGCGGTTGTGGATGTACTCCCCAGTCCCATGTGCTCGACGGTGAGTCCGCTCAAACACTGCCATCGGGGAGGGTCGCTGGACAGTCCCGTCATCCGACACCGTCGTCTACATTTACAAAACAAATACATTAATTAGTACACATAATAACAAATAAAATATATAATTAAAAGATATACTTACCATACGGTTTGCGTGCACTGCAAATGCAACAGAGCCGCCGGTGTGACGCGCTGCTCCTCCCGACATGCGATTTCTAGCCGCATTCCGAGAAACCTCCTGCCATCGATCCGTCGACCATATCCCCACGAGCTGGTCCCATATATCCGGAGTAATCCAACCGGGGCCGTATCCCCGAGTCTCCGCGATGTTAGTGGTCCCAGCTCGGGCCATCGCCTGGGACCGAGCTTGCCCCAGCTGCCCGTTGTACCTTGCCCGAGAAATAGCCTCCCAGGCAGCGTAAATGAAGGGCCTCTGGTCCTCGGCCCATGTATAGCGAGCCTGCAAAATAATAATATCAGTACCAATATTAATATATCATCATGCATGTAAAAAAAATAATAATACGTGCCTCAAACTCGCGCCATAACATGTCGACGTGCTCGCTAGGCACGTGAGACCACGTAGGCCATGCCCCGTGCATGTATCGTCGAATAGTAGAAGAAATGCTCCTCGGCACTTCTTCTTGCTGGAACCTGCACAACAAAAATAAATTTTAATATTATATTATGATATAATGAATTTGTAATGATTCATAATTCATGATATATTACGTACCGCTCCCCAATCACGCTAATCAATCTACGTGACTCTGTGGCTGGTGGAGGCTGCCACCTGTTCGGCCCGCGTGGCCGCCTACGTCTGGATGTACTAGCCTCGGCAGTATCATCGGAATGAGGATCAGCAACAGGAGGATCAGCAGCATGAGTAAGTGCTGGAGTCTCACCGATCGGAGACTCCGAAACTCTCCTGCGTCGATAACCACGACCAGACATATCTGTCGAACAGACATATAATCAGATTATTGTATAAATAGTAGAGATATATTTAATAAAATATATACTTTACAATTATTCTTCATCATCTGAATAATAGTCTTCGAATTCTTCTTCTTCTTCCTCTTCTTCCTCTTCTTCCTCTTCTTCATCTTCTTCATCTTCAGCTTCCTCAATTTCATGATCGTCATCATCAGCATATTCAACTTCTAATTGAATTGACGTTGTGTCTGCATCCTCGAGTATTGGAATAATACGATCCACAGCAGGAATATCTTCTTCTTGATAGAAACCAGGAGGATCATTTTCTCCTACTATCGGATCAATTTTTCCTCTACCTTTTGTCTTACAGACTACACGCCAATCTGCTCTATCTTTATTTCGAGCCGGATACTTCGCGTAATATACTTGTTCGGCTTGTGATGCCAATATAAAAGGCTCATTTGCTGCCAATTTCGATTTATAATTAACCTCAACAAGTTTGTATTTTGGATGAACTTTCATGCCCCTTTCTGTTGTATCGAACCAATGACATCTAAATAGGATCACTGATTTCAAGCCGAAGTAGTGCAACTCTATCACTTCTTCAATCAGTCCATAAAAATCCATATCACATTCAACATAGGTTGTCCCTTTCACGCAGACCCCAGCATTCATCGTCTTCTTTGCAAATGAATATTCAACCGTGTGAAATTTATACCCGTTAACAAAATATCCGCTATAGCACGACACAAGTCGCGACGGTCCACTAACAAACTCAAATATTTTTTCATCTATTTCAGCTCTGTGATCTTTGCTGTAAGTCTGAATCCAAGTAGGGAAATCACGATTCCGTAATCTCTCCAATTCTTGATCGTTGTGAATAGAGTATTTTTGCACCATCTCAATGTCAAATATTTCAATGAATTGTTCAATCTCTGGACAATTGAGTAATACATACAAGTGTGCCAAATGATACTCTTCATCGCTTAAGTGTCGAGATGGACGAGAACCAAAAGCACGACCAGAGTGACAAAATATATTTAAACGTCCATCTGAATGTCGAACACCCCCATCGTCGTTACGTGGAAGACGATCAAATCTTGTCTGTACTGTCGATTCAAAGTAAAATGAGCAGAATGTTGAAATTTCTTGGATGATATACGATTCAGATATTGATCCTTCAACAGCTGCGGTGTTCTTTACTTTTTTCTTCAGACGATTCATGTATCTTTCAAATAAGTACATCCAACGATATTGAACGGGGCCACCAACTCGTGCCTCGTATGCCAAGTGTATCGGTAGATGCTCCATCGAGTCAAAAAATGCAGGAGGGAAAAACTGCTCCAGCTTGCATATGATTTCAACAATATTATTTTCAAGTGTTGACATATCTTCGACTCGAAGGACATTTGCACAGATGCTTCTAAAAAACATACTTAATTCAGTCAACGGACCCCAAATATTATCAGGTAGAAGATCTCGAAATGCGATCGGAAGTAATCTCTGCATGAATACATGACAATCATGGCTCTTCATCCCTGATATTTTGCAATCATCGACGTTCACACATCGAGATAAGTTTGAAGCATATCCATCGGGTAATCTGAGTTCTTTTACCCATTGACAAACATCTTTGATCTGTTGTTTATTTAACACATATAGGGCCTTCGGTTTCAGATATCGTCCGTTGACCTCTTGTAACTCCAACTCTGGTCTTTTACAAAGTATTTTCAGATCATGTCGGGCTTTGACATTATCTTTAGTTTTTCCAGAAATATCCATCACAGTGTTGAAAATATTATCAAACACATTTTTTTCAATGTGCATGACATCTAAATTATGTCGAATCAATAATGAACTCCAATAGGGCAATTCCCAAAAGATACTTTTTTTCACCCAGTTGTGTGTTTGGCCAAAACCTGACACTCTTTCATTGCGACCAAATACTATATTTGGAAGTGCTGAAACACGTGCTAACATTTGTTCACCAGACAACATCGGTGGTGGCCCATCTCTTTCGACTCTGCCCTTAGTAAATTTATTACGATTCCTTCGATACTGGTGATGAACCGGTAGGAATCGACGATGACAATCAAAGAATGAGATTTTTCGTCCGTTCTGAAGACTGATTGATTTAGAGTGTTCCATACAATACGGGCAAGAGAGTCGGCCGTGAGTGCTCCAACCCGACAACATGCCGTACGCGGGGAAATCATTGATTGTCCACAAGACCGCGGCCTTTAAATTGAAGTTTTGCTTCCGATGACAATCATAAGTGACAGCTCCCTCAGTCCACAATGTTTTCAATTCATCTATCAAGGGTCTGAGAAATATGTCAATTTCTTTTCGCGGGCCCTTAGGACCCGGAATAATCATCGAAAGATAAATAAATTCATCTTTCATGCACATTGACGGTGGCAAATTATAAACTGTCAACAGCACTGGCCAAACTGAATAAGGAGTTGCAGAATGCCCAAACGGATTAAAACCATCTGTGCACAATCCCAATCTGATATTTCTAGTATCCATAGCAAATGAAGGATAACATGTATCCAAATGTTTCCATGCTTCACTGTCAGATGGATGAGTCATTACTGTATCATCACGACTTCTTGCATGCCAACTCATGTAGGGGGCTGTCTTTTCCGACATGAATAATCTTTGAAGCCTCGGTGTTAGTGGAAAATACCGAAGCACCTTAAACGGGATATTTTTCTGTCGGACCGATTTCTTCTCCTTGTAACGAGGGTGTTGACATACAGGGCATTTATCCAACTGCACATTTTCTTTATAATATAAAATGCAGTTATTTTGGCACGCGTGTATTTTTTCGTACCCAAGCCCCAATTTTCTCATTAGCTTTTTAGTCTTATAAAAAGTAGGCTCAAACTTGTTATCAGTAGGCAGCATTCCATTAATCAATCCAGCAATCCGATCATACGCAACTCCGCTGATATTACAATCGGCCTTGATGTTTAAGAGCTGTGTCATTGCTGAAAACCTAGTGTATTTAGGACAATTCTCATACAAAGGTTCATCGGCAGCTTTCAACATCTCGTAAAATTCTGCAGCTTCTTTATTCGGTAATTCAATCTCTACCGCAGCCCCTACTTCTGTGATATCAACCGCTGTAGTATCTGGTGGGACTGATGTCTGAAGAACTGGCCGATCAACATTATCATTCAGGTGGAATTGACCCCCAAGACTATCAAGTATCATAGTTCTATAAGGATTACATTGACCGGATGAAGAAGCACCAGCAGAGGAAGATTCACCATATGTCTGAACGACAGGATTGCTCGACGTCCCGACTTCGCGTGACTCCCCGTGACAAGTCCATAGAAAATATCTTGGTGTAAATCCTTTGGTATATAGATGCAGAGTGACAGTCTCCCGATCCAAAAATCGGCCATTCGAACAAATGCGGCACGGACATCGGATTTGATCACCCATGCTAACGAAATTCCGATTCGAATAGGCGAAATTTAGGAAGTACGTTACGCCTAATCGAAACTCATTCGTTAAAGCTCCATGATCAAAACGTCGGTACATCCAACTTCGATCAGCCGACATGATTCTGTCAATCAATGACAATTTCTTTGGTTAATGTCTTTAGGTGAGATGGTCCTATTCCATTCGGGATTTATGTTATTCGTACTGCACTTACGTTTTTATTTTAACTGTTAACTAATTATTCTAAATTTCGACAGCATCTCCCTACAGTTCTCCGAATACGCATATCATCTGGGCGCGTATCGGAGAACAAGAGAGATGTTGCCGAAATTTAGAATAATTAGTTAACAGTTAAAATAAAAACGTAAGTGCAGTACAAATAACTATATTCCCAAATTATCCAATCAGGGACAATTCAAGAATTGTACGTCGTATAAAAGATCATCTACTTCTTTTACACGAACATACAATCCCCGAACGGATCTAAGGTTTTGCTAAATCATATCCGACTGATCGATGCGTACGTGAAACATATCAACTCGTCGGATGGATGATTATTTTCTAAATGTTTTGAGACAGTTCGAGTCCATATTGGACGATTTCGGCGCGCGTCCGAAGTGGACGATTCCGGCGCGAGTCCGAATTGGACGATTCCGGCGCGCGTCCGAAGTGGACGATTCCGGCGCGCGTCCGAATTGGACGATTCCGGCGCGCGTCCGAAGTGGACGATTCCGGCGCGAGTCCGAATTGGACGATTCCGGCGCGAGTCCGAATTGGACGATTCCGGCGCGAGTCTGAATTGGACGATTCCGGCGCGTGTCCGAAATTAATCTAAACCCTAATAATTAATCTAACAAATTAAACAATTAATCTAAACAATTAATTAACATTTATAAAATAATTAATTAACAATTTCAAAAACAATATATATATATATATATATTCCGGCGCCGGAGTCCACCCTCCGGCGCCGGCGTACAGTGGCCGGACACACTGTCCGGCCACTGTAGAAGGTCCGGCGGCGGCCATAGGCCGACCGCCGCCGGCCGAAACCCTAGAAATAGGGTTTCGGTCGGATTTTAACATCTCCGGCCGAAACCGTATAGGCCGGCCGATCAACATACCGGCAGCAGCGGCAGCGGCGCGTCGGCGAGAGGCGTCGGCGTCGGCAGCAACGGCAGCAGCGGCGAAGTTCTCGGCAGGAGGCGGCGGCGGCAGCAGCGGGAGGAAGAAGGGTCGGGCGCGAGAGCGTGCCCTATATAAACTTATCAGCAACGGCTCACTCTCCCGTTAGAAAGCCGTTGCTGATAAGTTATCATCAGCAACGGCTCACTTATCCGTTAGAAAGCCGTTGCTGAAAATTAAAAAATCAGCAACGGCTAGCCTTTCCGTCCGAAAGCCGTTGCTGATAATTAAAATAATCAGCAACGGCTCGGTTTTTCGTTAGAACGCCGTTGCAGATACAGATATCTGCAACGGCTCGGGCGGCCGTAAGAATGCCGTTGCAAATAGCAACGGCTTGAGCGGCCGTTGCTGATAGCCGTTGCTGAAGTCCAAGTTTCTAGTAGTGGAAGCCAATGCCGCTTGGCCCGTTGCCTCCAGAAAGTCGCTTCGTCCATGTAAAGTTCATCAAGTCCTTTCTTCTTCTCCCTTAGGCAGCTTAATTCAAGATCAGATAAACAACATGATTCAGCTCTTTTATTTATCGTCTCGATCTCCCCTTCAAGTTGGAGCCTCTTAGCATTCTGACTTTTCTTCAAATTAGCACTCCAGGTTCCAATGATCTTCCTTAGGGTCTTCCATCTCTTGATCCATCTACTAGATGCTGAATCAGAGCAATCCGGACTATTCCAAGCCGCTCGAATGATATTACCAAAGCTCGGCTTCCCAAGCCAATGCATCTCCAACCTGAACCTATGGAAAGAAGGAGGGACTGGCTGGTTAGAACGGAAAAGCAGGGCACAATGATCAGAGAGTTTACCATCGATTCCCCCAACCACAGCAAGAGGAAGAGCCAAAGCAGTATTAGAGGAGATTAAGATCCTATCAAGCTTAGCGAAACAAGGGACCGCTTGGTTATTAGTCCAAGTAAATTTTCTTCCTTGAATAGGTAAGTCGAGTAAGGCTTGATCAGCAATAAGTTTTGAAAGCTTGGCTGAGTCCCTCAACGAGCCAGAACAATTCAAACGCTCGTGGTCGAACCTCGTGATGTTGAAGTCGCCGCCGAGAATGAAATTATCATCGGAGCTAGATAACAAATCATCCACTTCCCTAATAAAAGCGTGCCTTCCTGCAGGACGAGGAGGGCCATAGACGCTCACAAAGGTGAATCGTTGTTTGGATAGACAGTGTTCAAGCTTAGCAACCAAAATGAAGGAACCAACTGAAGAAAAAATAGAATCCCATATATTATCATTCCACAGCAAAACCTGCCCTCCACCAAACCTCTCAGCTTCCAAAAAGATGAAGGATCAGGATTTAAAGCCACATAATTGTTTGACGCAAATCTTAGAGACATAGCACAACTTTGTTTCTTGTAAAGCAACAACAGAACAATTGAAATCCCGAATGCTTTTTTTTATCATAAATCTTTTTGACAATATGCTAGCCCCTCTTACATTCCAGAAAAGAGCTGTAAAATTCTTTGAGTTCATAAAACAAAATACAAGCACTCAAAATCACCAGGACACCCCCGATTGCGGCTAACGCTAAGCCACGCCCTCCAACCGCGCAGCAATCACCTCCGGAGGGCCATCCAGATGGAACCCCAGAGCTTTAGCCTTCTCAGCAATAAGGATAGAAGACATATACTTCCCGGCCGTTAAAGTAAGGAGTCCTAGCCCATTCCCAGGCGAGAGGGGAGCCGACGTCAAAGGAGCTCCGTCCCCATTTAGGAAAGCCTTTCTAGCTAGAGCCCTTTTGATGCAATTGTTCGCCGACGCGCCGGAGTCATGCAGGCGACAACTCCTACGGATCAACATAGGAGCCATCTTCCTCTTCTTGCGCCTTACATAGGTCCGAGAGAAGGAGCGTCGGGGGGAAGAGGAAGCGGGAATCGCAGGCGGAGACAGGTGAGAAGGAGGGTTGTCAAACGAGTGCACCGAAGTATACTGAACACGGGAGGAGAAGCCACAAGCTCCAAGATCCGCCGGAGCTTGCATATGATCCTCAAAAGCTATACTGTTAAGATCTGAAAACCCGGACGGATAAGCCACTGCACCCGAATCCTCATGCGCCCGAACCAATAAGGAAGAGCCTAAAATGCTCCTGAGGCCCGACCCGGAGTAGTGGCCTACCCGCTCGAACAACTGCCGAGACGCAGCATAAAGCAGCGCATTAAAGGCACCCTTCTTAAATTGGTGCCCATTCGAACCGTCCCAGAAAAGCAGCAGGAGCTTAAGCATCAAGATGGAAGTCGCCCCGTCCCGATTCAGCGCCGACAACTCGCCATCTTTCAAGGCCAAAGCCAAGGACCGATCACCTTCTGAGGAGAGACCCAAAGGGAAGTTGCCACCTAGCTCAGAAAGTAAACCTGCAAAAGATTGCGGCAGCAGAGGATCCTGACACAAAGGAGTAGCAACAGCCTCGGAAGTGACTTGCAATCTGCGTATTAATTCTACTTGTTTGGAGATGTGTGTGATCGTGTATAATTTGTTTCCTCTAATTCCTTGGAGAGATCGCCAGTAGGACCACTCGATCTGTCTCCACGTACGGAGAAACGTTCAAGGGAAGGAATCCGCAGGTTTGCAAGATTAAGATAGTTTTTGCTTGAGAGAAACTGGTTAAGATAGTTTTTGCGAACATGGCCGAAGAAGGGATTAGTGAGAAATAAGTCTAAAGACGAGGTCTGTGTAGCCTTTTGACTATTACAATGAGATTCTAGATTAGGTGATATATGTTTTAATCTGTCCTCAAATCCTGGTTCTAGTGTACTTTATGAATTTTAATTCTTGATTGTTTCCTTGATAAATATTACCTTCTTGGAATCAATCCAAGGAGAACAGATCCTGAGTCGAAAACACGTTTTATCTTCTTTATTTGGTTCTTCTTGGAGATTCAAGTGGACAATATAATAGACATAGTCAACATAATGGCTTGCGTCAAAGACAGTTACAAATTACAAGGCTTATGGAAGTAAATAGATGACGGGGATAGATTAGATGGGGATTTGGTCCCTAATATTCATTGGATTAAAAATAATAACTAAATATTTCCTGAGAAGATTAGTCAAAAAGTATTACTAATACAAATTATTAAGATATTTACTAAATACAACTTTTTTTCTTTAATTTGCTTTAAGGTTAAAGAACACTTTGAAATCCATTCTCAAACAGAACCGTTCTTCAATTATTTTTTAAAAATAATATATTAAAATTTATGCTAACGTTACTTTCTTAAAATGGTTGATCTAACCAAGATTTAATTAAATCGAAGAAAATGTCAACAATTTGTAAATGCCTTATAATCAATATAATTAATACATGCAAAATTATATATGTTCTAAATTTAATAGTCTAATTAGGAAATTTACTTAACTAAAACGAGAATAACATGCCACAGAATTATAAAGAAAATTTAAGATGAAGTTAATTTCCAACATACTCCACAGAGTATATTTTAAGATTAACGAATCAACACTGAGATTTGGTCCATGGAAACTAAGCAGGAAATGCATTCATTAGAAAATTCAAACTCTCAACATTAATTAGTCAGTCGAATTAGGCAAACATTAATTTAATTGCTTACAACATTATTGATGAGCACGGGTTTGACATAGTTTTCTCTCAAATTAATAATTTCAATTAGATTAATATATGGGCTCACATGCATTCTCTATCTATAAAAGCATATATATGCTGTATGCACAACAATAGAGGTTGCACAATTAAGCCTCTCCATTAATTCCTGATCAACTTCCGTGTCTTCTTTCTCCATTAATTTCCATGGCTTCAAGTTCTCAATATATGGTGTTAAAGCCAGAGAAGGGAGGCATTTTTGATCTTTTCCACATATTGTATTCACCCAAAGTGTGCGAGAATGGACTCATTGATTGTACTCCCGAAATGGAGATCACTGAGATCAGAAGAAGATTGGTTCTCTTCTTCACCCTCCTCCTGCAAAAGATACTGTATAAGTTGAGGAGTCCGATGGCTTGGCTTGGATCTTGTATTGAGCTCTGGGTAAACCTTCTGATAGTCAACCATGGCTTCTTCTCACTTTTGCATAATTTTCTCAAAGGTCAGTAGCATATATTTCTTCATCTTGGTTTATATATATATTATAGGCTTTTTTTTAGAGAAAGAATACTTGTATTAATCATATTATATGCTAAAATGCATAGTAATAATATCTTATTTTTTCTACTTTTATGCTTAATCAACATCAAGTTAATTAAAGAGACTAGTATCTTCAGAAAGGAAGACGTGACATAGCTGTATCTTTAATTAATTTCTTTATGTTATCATTATATCTATATAGCTGGAAGAAACATCGATCTTTTTATTTTCTCCACTTAATTATATATATATATATATATATATAATTGATTAATGTCTTCAGGAAGCGTGGTTATTCCAAATAAAGATTCATCAGGGTATCGGTCAGCTGTTGGGCTTGTTGACATGAGAGTGGAATTAGACAACAAGATCAAACCAAGTGACAAGTCATATCATGCAGTGCTTTCGATAATGGCTTCAAAACTGGCCTATGAAAATGAATCATTCATCAGTAGAACAGTCCAACATGAGTGGAACAATGTATGCCCATTTTTATCTCAAATTAAGCTTTTGAAATCAACTTAGTTATATCTAAAAAATAATAATCTCATGAGTCATGACCATTTGCAGATGGAGTTCCTGGGATTCTACAATTTATGGAATGGTAAGACTTTACATTGATTCTTCGTTTGTTTGCTTTTGTAGATAAGATAGGTCGATAGGATAGGATATTAAACGAGAGAGTATTGTATTTTTTTAATCTAATATACATCAAATATAATATTAATTTTATCTTCTTTTAATTTATGCACTAAATATTCTTGCGCTGCAGACTACCTGCATGACTTCAGCACACAAGCATTCATGTTCTCCGACAAATCAATGGACGCCGAGCTCATCGTAGTTGCATTTCGAGGCACCGAGCCTTTCAATGCCATCGACTGGTGCACGGACTTTGACTTGTCCTGGTACGAGATAAAGAACAACGTCGGCAAAGTCCACGAAGGTTTTCTCAGGGCCTTGGGATTGCAGGCGAAGCTTGAACTTCCAAAAGAGATCGAGCACAACAAGGAGAGGCCATACGCGTATTACGTCATAAAAGATGAGCTCAAGGAAGCACTTAGCCGCAACGAGAAAGCCAAGTTTTTGGTAACCGGGCACAGCTTAGGAGGAGCTCTCGCGATACTGTTTGCCTCTGTGTTGGCAGTGCACGAGGAGAAGGAGTTGCTGGAGAGGATGGAGGGAGTGTATACATTTGGGCAGCCACGGATTGGAGATGAGATGTTTGGGCGATTTGTGGAGGAGCGCTTGGACAACCCTAGGAAAAGGTACTTTAGGTTTGTGTATGGCAGTGATCTTGTGCCTAGAGTTCCTTTTGATGACTCTGCTCTCTTGTTTAAGCACTTTGGGACTTGCATCTACTCCAACAGTCTCTACAAAGCAAAGGTGATTAATTTGCTCATTGGATTCGATTAGCCAATTAGTATCAGTAGTTTGAACCGATTTAACAAAAATATATATGAATTGGACTAATTAAGATCGGTACTTGGTTGAATTTGAATAGGCCTGCTTTATATAAACTTATGAAAATGAGTAATCCAGTCTACAATAATTAATATTAATCATTTATGGTGATGACTCTCATGCATGAAATAGGTGATGACGGAGGAGCCAAACATGAACTATTTCTCCCTCTGGTCATTAGTCCCCAAGTACATGAATGCGGTGTGGGAGCTCATCCGAAGCTTCCTCATTGGATACATAGAAGGGCCCGAGTACAGGGAAGGATGGCTGTTGATGTTTCTGAGGCTTCTAGCGCTGGTGTTTCCTGGGCTCACACCGCATCTTCCTCAAGACTATGTTAATTGCACAAGATTTATCAATGAGGACCTCTTCACCTCTTCTACCTTTTGACTTGCAATCTGCGTATTCTACTTGTTTGGAGATGTATGTAAGTATTTGTTTCTTCTAATTCCTTGTCTCCACGGAGAAACGTTCAAGGGAAGGAATCTGCAGGTTTGCAAGCTTTAGCTTTTGAAGAAACTGCAGACGCTGTTCGTTGTTGCTTCTGCCGCTACGGCTGCGGAAAGTTGAAGTTGATTGATTTAGCACTCGGAGGTTTTGCCATTCCACACGCTTCTCCATTAAAACATACGCTGTGAATGGCATGTAATCTAACTTGTTCCCTTCTTTCTTTTTCATATTCCATTCTTACATATAGAACACAAATCCTAAAGTGATAAGGTTCTGATGTGTTGAACTTTATCTTAAAGTAGGGTTGGTTGTGATTTCTGATGTATAGACATTCTATGCTTCTTATAATAAGAAGGGTTAATTTTAGTTTCGTGATAAACTTTTAAAAAGTTTCCCAATTTCCCACTTCTGTTTTTTAAAAAATATCAAACTTGAATTTTAAAATTTTTAATTTAACTTTCAATTTTAATCCTCCAAATTTTTTAACTTCATTTCTCTAAAGCACTCAAGATGTTTCAAGTTTTTAAAATAAGAATAAATACATATTTATGCCCTTTTGCAGTATTAATGATTGAATTGAAGGTAAAATTGATTTATTAAAATGAAATAAAAAAAATTTAAGAATCAAATTACCATTTTATAAATTGCACAAGATCCAAATTGATCAATTAGTTTTGATATTTTAATAGCCAAATAGAAATTGACCCTAATAACAAATGATATATAGTTGTTAATCACATGCACTATTAATTAATTAATGCATGTTTATCAATTGGGCGATGTCTTAAATTATATCCTTGAAGAATAAGTAATGACGTGAGAGCATTAATTATCAGCATAATCTTATGAGCCAAATTGATAAATTAGTTTTAATATTTTAATAACCAAATAGAAATTGACCCTAATAACAAATGATAGTTGTTAATCACATGCACTATTAATTAATTAATTAATGCATGTTTATCAATTGGGTGATGTCTTAAATTATATCCTTGAAGAATAAGTAATGACGTGAGAGCATTAATTATCAGCGTAATCTTATGAGAGCCAAATTGATCAATTAGTTTTAATATTTTAGTAGCCAAATAGAATTTGACCCTAATAACAAATGATAGTTGTTAATCACATGCACTATTAATTAATTAATTAAATCATGTTTATCAATTGGGTGATGTCTTAAATTATATCCACGAAGAATAAGTAGTGACGTGAGAGCATTAATTATCAGCGAAATCTTATTCTATATTGCTGACTTTCAATGCTTAGCCTAAATAATAAAAATTTCTCTTGAATAAATTTTAAAATTAAACTTCATGAAACTAATAAAAACATCATCTATGTTAACTCAATGTTATTTATTTAACAGGATCTTTTTTAAAATGACACGTTGCAATTTTACATTAATTCAAATATTAAAAGATAAATAAATAAAATTAATTAATAAATTAAAAATTATGAAATATTAATTGTTAGGAAAATTAATTAGAAAATAAATTTACAATTAATATTTCTTAATTTCTAATTTATTAATTAATTTTTTATTTATTTTTTTATATTTGGACCAATGAAAAGCTGTCATGTGTCATTTAAAAAAATTATGTTAAATAAATAACATTGAGTTAACAGATGAGGTATTTTTGTTAGTTTCATAAAATTTAATCACTTTTTTTTATCTAATTTTAAAATCAGGAGGATAATTACAAATGAGTCATAATTTCAAGAAAGATTTTTTTAAATATTAAAGAATAATGAATCTATGCTTAGCATATAAAATTACATATCACGTCTATGTTGAGTTGTACCTTATTCAATGATTCTATTAA
Source organism: Canna indica (assembly GCA_034359265.1). Lineage (NCBI taxonomy): Eukaryota > Viridiplantae > Streptophyta > Magnoliopsida > Zingiberales > Cannaceae > Canna > Canna indica. The sequence goes on from CP136891.1 coordinate 4,950,556, forward strand.
TTACTCCCAATTGATTAACATGTATTAATTAATTAATAGTATATAAGGCTGGAGTTGAACTGATCAATCAAGCTTATAAGGATCATAAAAAAAAAGTCGGAGAGGGAGAAAACACAAACACAAATAATTGTTACTGGTCTCATTCAAAGATAAAGATGTGTTGTTCCTACGTCCATTAGGAGAAAAGAACGAAGTTTGCTCCTTGCGGCTTCTCCTATTCTCGTACTCTCTTCACTTGATCCTTGGTACACCTTCAAGAGGGCATAAAAGACTCCCTTCTATATACTAGTCAAGAACATCGATCAAGCATGTGAGGCACTGATGAAAAAATTAGCAAATTAAAATCTCGGCTTGCGGCAAAGGACAGAGAGCCGTGGATCTCATATGGGAATTTATTCTAATTTGAGTATCATTTTCTTCAATTTATCGTCTCCGTTGATGTGAGATGATAAATCCACCTCGATTTGGAGAATTTGATGAATAGATCGACAAAATTAATGAAAGAAGTAGGTCGAGAAAGCTCTTGGATTAATTAGATAGGATTGCACCGTTCAATTCTTCCTTAAAGCATAATAGCAAGTATTTATTTTGTACTCAATTGCTCTTCGAGAGGAAAAGAACAAACGAGCAAAAAAAATTTGAATTTGGTGCCCAAACGATGAATACATTACAATATATGTTATGTTTTGAGAAGAAGTTGAGTTTGGGCCTAATTAGAAGAGGAAGAAAAAGGAGTCAACTTTGGCCAAACTCCTTTAATTATATTGGTTCAATTGAAATGAAATAATAAAATTGGCTGAGGCATATCCAACTTCATTAATTGTAGGTTTGATAAGAATGGCTGGATTCCGTTTCATCTTAATTTGAGTCAAAATCCAATAAAAAATTAATTAAATCAAATTAAACCATAGTGAAATTAAGATAGATATTACATGAAGTCAAACAACAAGGAAAAAAGAGAGACAATTATAACAAACAAGACTTCATGAATTATTATATATAGTTAAATTTAAATTCCACCCTTTCTCTAAGAACAAAATTATATTAAAGAAGTTAAATATGATGATCTTAAAGACTACTTACACTATTCCCAATACACTACAAATGAGAACAATCAATTGCAAGAGAACATGGCTTTGACTTGCAAATCTTTCGGGAATAGTTTAAAATCTCGTATCGGTATCGATTTCAATAATTGATTGGTACTATATATATCGAGTAATTGAGTGATACTATACTATATCGATACTGTACCATATATGTCGGTACTATATTGTACTGACACACGCTGCAGATCGATACAAAGTCATATAAATTTCTCATTTCTTTTGAGTTTTTTTTTAATTTAAGCTCCAAAACATATTTTTAAGCTTCAAACATATTATTTTAAATGATAAATAATTGAAATGATGAAAAAACAAAAGTAATATAGCACAATAAACTTTGGTACCGAGAGAATGATAATCACAATGATGTTAGTATTTTCAATCTGGACTGCTATAATTGATGTAGATTGAATGAAGAGGAGGCTAATTCCATTATTGAAAAATTCTCCTTGGAAGAAATATGGCCGGCAATGAACAACATGGGGAGGGGGAAAAGTCCTGGCAAGGATGGCTACATATTGGAATTCTTCATTGCAAATTGGGATACTGTAAAACACAGGTTAAAAATGGAGTTAGATGATTTTCATGAAAAAAATATCATGCCTAAGGGATGGAATGAAATCATTTTGGTGATGATACCAAAGAAAGATAAACCAAAGAGGGTTGATGCTAATAGGATAAGACTGTGTAATGTGCACTGTGTAATGTGCTTTACAAAATGCTAGCAAAGGTCATTGCTAATAGGATAAGACACTTGCTAATGAAATTGATAAGCCGAGAATAAACTGCCTTTGTTCCAGGAAGACAAATACCAGATAATATCATGATAGTTGCTGAAATTGTTGAATCCTTCCACAAGTCAAAAGCAAAGAAACCTTTTCTGTTAATGAAAGTGGATCTTCAAAAAGCCTATGACAGAGTGAGATGGGTTGCAATATATGAGGCAATGAGATGCATGGGGTTTCCAAACAAGTTAATTGATTGGATTAAAGAATGTATTGAAAATGTGAAGTTCTTTTGTAAAATAAATGGGGAGCTGTCAGATTCTTTTTTTGCCTCTAGAGGAATTAGACAAGGTGATCCCCTATCACCTTATATATTTATCATTATGGAAGAGATCCTTACGGTCATTTTGAGGCAGTATGTGGATAGTGGAAAGATTGTTCCTTACAAACTCAAAGATTTCAAATTGAGTCACATTTGCTTTGCAGATGACTTAATATCCACAATAAAAGGGAGCATAAAGTCTTGCAAAGGCCTAAAAGAGGCCCTTGAATTGTATTGTGTGATTACTGGCCAAAGAGTAAATGAGGAAAAGTCAGAATTGTATTTCCCAAAAGGGGCTTTAGTGGAGCAAAGACATAAAATTTGTAATTTTTTTAACATAAAGGAAGATAATTATCCTATGAAATACATAGGGGCTTTTCTAGGGCTGAAAATACTTAACAAGAAACATCAAAACTTACTATATGAGAAGGTGGTAAGTAGAATGGAATTGTGGGCAAAGAATTTCATCTCACAAGCAGGCAAAACAGTTTTAATTAATATTGTTGTGAATTCAATGCCAGTATACAACATGCTGACATCTAATGTTGATGAGAAGACTATTAAGAAAATTAAAAAGGTATCAAGGGAATTCTTCTGGGATGGAAACAAGAAGAGAGGAGCTAGCTTAATCAGTTGGGATAAAGTGACTGATAGTAGAACAAAGGGTGGCTTGGGAATAAGAGATGTGGCTGTTATAAAGAAATCAATGTTAGCAAGGAGAGTCTTACCCATGATTAATGGTGAGGATAGTTGCTGGAACAGGCTTTATAAGGCAAAATATGGTGTAATTCATCCTTGGAAAATCTGTGGTAGAAAGAAGAAATCAGAGCAATTTAAAGCTTGTACGAAGTGTATGAAAAATTTAAGAGAGGGCTTTGCAATCAAACTTGCAAATGATTTGAATACTGATATATGGGAAGACCCATGGATTGGTGATATACCTATTAGATGGTGGCCAACTTACATTGATGTTTCAGAAGTTGAAAAATGTAAAGTAGTGGCTGATCTGTTGAATGCAGATGGATGGTGTGTAGGCAGACTGAGGAGTTGTTTTGGCACTGATTTAGTGCTTAAAATTGAAGCTACTCAGTATGATGTTAGTGAGGAGAAAGATACTTGGGTTTGGAAAAACAATTTGAATGGAGTTCTGACTACAAAGGAGGCATATTGTTTTTTGAAAAATAGAGATGTTGTAAAGGAGATTGATTTTAACTGGAAGAAGATGTGGGATGTGAAAGTATCTGAAAGAGTGAAAATTTTTATTTGGAAGCTGGTTTGGGGAAGACTACCTACCTCGAAATGATTTTGTAATTTCACTAACACTACTAGAATAATGGTCATAAGCAACGGCTCTAGCCGTTGCTGAAAACCATCAGCAACGGTGTGCAACGGCTTCGCCCGTTGCAACGGAGTCGTGGTAGAAACATGCGTTGCTGATAACTTAGTAACGGATCAACAACGATCGCTCGGGCCGTTGCTAATAATACTATCAGCAACGGTTTTACCATGGACCCGGTTTCGTTGCTGATAACAATTATTAGCAACGGCCCGTGTGTCCGTAGCAACACCATTAGTGAAAGACCGTTGCTAAGCCGTTGCTGTAGGTCTTCAACAACGACTTTCGATACACTTTTAGTAACGGCCTTCTTACGGACGGCCGTGGGAAAGCCGTTGCTTATTACTAGATACCGAAATCGAAAAACTTCAAAATTCTAAATTTCCATCAATACATTGATACATTATTTGATACATAACTCACACACCCATACATCCATACACACATCCATTCACACATCACAAATACACCCAGATATATATCAAAATAATTATACTTATATTTATAATTATCCACAATTGAATAAAAACTATTAAAATGCAAAATTTAAGTATCAATATCCAAACAAAATAAAACTGAAATATATATAGTATCGAAATAACAAAGTTAATATAATAAAAAAAAATAAATCTCACGATGACGATGGAGGATGGTCTGGATCATATGGCGAATTCTGGAGTGCCTGGGTGTACACCGGGGTGGACTGACTCGAGGACGATGGATCAGATGATGCTGCTCCGGGATGACCTGACAAGTTGCGTAGCATAACTTGCATATTCGCCATCGTCTGACTCGATTTGACGCTCCATCAACTTAGTCTGACACGCGACCGTCTCCTCCAGTACCCTTATTCTGCTACTATGATCATCTCTGGACCTGGAGGTCGACGGTCGCTCACGAGCATGCGGAGGGGTCGGTGCCCCAAGTGGCCCTAGCACGACTCGCGCATGACCACTATCTGTAAAACAATACATGCGGCCGTGGTCCCAGCCACCTGCAACATCGACCCATGCTGTTGCGTCAAAGTCCTTGGGGGTGCCTCCGCGCTGTATCACCGTCTAACTGTAGGTCTCCTACTCGAGTTTAATTTTTTGTTTAATATTTTTCATAAAACTTAAATTATAAATATGTATAAATAATTTAAACAAATATACTTACCATAATAAATGCAGCGCGGTTGTCAACGTACTCCCCCGTCCCATGCACTCGACGGTGTGTCCGCTCAAACACCGCCATCGGGGAGGGTCGCTGGACAGTCCCGTCGTCCAACACCGTCATCTACATTTACAAAATGTCAGAAGGTCCTGGGGTAGTGGAGAATGGATAAATGTCATGTGTGTTAGAATGAGGAGGATGATATAGAACACATTCTGTTTCAATGTGTAGCAGCAGAAGTATACTGGGATTATGTAGAAGAGAAGTTGGAGATAAAATTTAAATTCAGAAGGTCCTGGGGTAGTGGAGAATGGATAAAGGAGGCTGATTCTTTTGAAGAGATTTCAGCAGGAAGACTGAAAGCTTTTTTAGCCAACTCACTATGGCTACTTTGGAAGAACAGAAATAAAATCAAGTATGGTGAAAAAGCCTGGTCAGCTACATACATCTTTAACAAAGCTTTGAATGATACTATGGCTATGGATGTTTCAGAGATTGTAAGGCCAAAGAAATTAAGGTAATTGTAAAAACCTGGATGATAGTGAGCTATTACAGAATGGTACCTGGAAGGATTTGTTATGTGTTGATGCAGCTTGGAAACCAAATGAAAGAGCTGGTATTGGTTGTATTTCAATAGAAGGAAGACACATAAAATGGGAGGGAAGAAGATGTGTGTGGCTGCACAAAACCCTTTACATGCTGAATTTAAAAGCATTTGATTTGGGCTGGATAATGTTAGGAAGAAGGGAATGAAGAAAGTGGTTGTGATCTTTGACTGCAAAAGGGCAATAAAGATACTGAGAAATGAGGAGAAAGTGCCATGGAATTTGACAGGCATTGTAAAGGAAATCTGAAAGTTGGCTAGGGAAATTGATTCAGAAAATTAGTTTTTTGTAAGAAGATGTAGAAACATGGAGGCTAATGATTTGGCAAGGAAGGCATTTAATAATGCTTGTAATGAAGTTGTAATTAGAGATAGTATCGGTTGAAAACTTTTATATTTCTTTGTTCAAAAATTGTAATTGTAAAGTTCTTGATATAGCAATAAACTGGTAATGATGATTTTATTTTAAAAAAATAGAGCACAATAAACTTCTCAACTATGGTTAACTATGTTAAAAATAAAGACTATGTTAAAAAAATAAAATTATATTGAAAAAAATACAAATGAGAGAGATTTGAGGAATTGACACTTATAGTGTGAATACATGATAAATGAGAGGGTTTCATATAGCCCCCTCCTCCCAAACTATGAAAAATCGACCTCAATAACTCAGAGTTGTTTGGAGTAGGTACAAAAGAGACCCGATTGTTGGAAAATGATCGTTAGGCTTGTATCTCCCGATACAGGCTATGTACTGAGTGGTACCAAACTAGTACAACCTAGTACAATGCCCACTATGGAGGTTATACCAAGCTGCATTGGTTGGTAATAAAATTGGTAAACCTTAGTACCAAACTATATCGATACCCTTATTTTAAAAACTAATAAATACTTATCGTACCGCTCGATACGATAAGATATTTTAAACTATGTTCTCATAAACCCTAGTCTATGGATCTATGTGTTGCTCACGATATGATGGCTTTATGGTACATATTACATTATAACAATGGTGCAATATATCTCAATCTAAGTTGTGTTCGATCAAAAAAGTGCTAGCATAGAAGAAACCACAAGAGATATTATTATTCTTTTCGTACATCAATATCTCCTAAACCTAGCAATAGGATGATCGACGGGAGAACTATACCTTTGCCCGTTACTTTTTTTTGAAAAAAGAATACTTGTATTGATCAAAGAGTAGTAAAAAGAATACAAATGAGGGGGGGATAGAAGGCTAGGTAACAAAAGACAACATGGGGAGACAAGTCCCCAATGAAGCAAAACTTAAAAACAACCCTAGTGTAAGTGTTGCAGTAGCAATGAGCCTTCGATGGAAAACTCCATGAGTTATTTCCTTTTTCTATCAAAACATATTGCATTTCGTTCTAGCCACATTTTCCATCTCTAGATCATGATGAGCTGAAACTTAGTCTTTTTATGACAACATTTATCCTTACATTTTGTCCCCCATGGTTGACAGTTGATGGGGAAATAGTTCTGTCGGGCTCATATTGAGGAAAATCTGCCATCCGCATGTGATGAAGCCGAAGTTTTGAAAGAGGTGTGAATGTGTTTCATCCTTAATTAGAATCACAACGTACACATGTCGGATCAATCTGCAGATTCCACACTAAAAGTATGTCCTTGGTGAGTAGTCTTTCACGTTCAAATAGTCGGTTCATGATCGAGATTAAGGTGGGACAAGACACCATCAAGATATATTGCGCTTTTGTGTTTGGGATGCCAATGATGTTTAGAAGTTGGCATAGAGAGCTCGAATTGAAAAATTGATCCACGGTCCACCTTCAAACGACTGCATCGTCTCCGATCATGTGTAGATAGGGCTCAAGATCATCTATGAGCATGCGGAGAATTGAAGCATGCATGAAGTTATGAAAAAGTATATTCCATCCACCTTTGTCTGTTACAATTGTACAATAAGTTGTTGATGTACTTCAAATTAATTAATCAAGCAAGATACGTTCATATTGATCACTGTGTGTTGACAAAATAGCTATGAATTGCTCTAAAATCATCAACCGGATTCTTCATTTATGAAATCCTTATTACACAAAGATTACATCAGTTCTCGGAAAGATCAAGAACATTGTATCTGAAAAACAAAGGGAAAAAATAGAATTCGGGAAGAAGGAAGAGTTACAACGAAAGCTAACTTTTTAGCTATTTATATTTTTGAATTAAAAAACATAACATGATATTACTAAACTACCCTTCAGTCCACTTCCTACTTTATTACTTGTGTTGCCTTCTATGTCATTTCTCAACCTCTGTTTCGAGCTGTTTCAACTCTTCATCATCCTCTGCTTACATCACCCTCTGCTTCATACTGTTTCTTTCTTATACTTCATCACTCCCCCCTCAAGTTGGTAGAATGAAGAACGGATTCTTCATTCCCAACTTGAAACATAACTTTTGATGCTGAGCTACTGGCAGTGCTTTCGTCAATACATCAGCAGTTTGTTCTTTGCTTGGTATATACACAGGCTTGATACTTTTTGCTTGAAACTTTTCTCGGACAAAATAGCAATCAACCTCAAGATGCTTCATCCGCTCATGGAACACAAGGTTCTCGGTTATATGTAGAGCACTCTATGAATCACAGAATATTGATACAACATCATCATTCTTAATCCCCATCTCATTCAACAAGTTCAAAGTCCACATTACCTCAGCAATAGCACTCGAGAGAGCCCTGAGCTCACTCTCGACGCTTGATCTACTTACTGTGGGTTGTCTTTTTCATTTCCAGTTCACAGTGGATTCACCTATCTTCACCAAGTAACTAGATATGGATTTCTTTGATATGGCGCAGCTGCCCCAATCCGCATTTGAATACCCAGTTAATTTAACTCCTTCATTTGAAGGGTAGAATAAACCTAACCCCACAGTACCTTTTAAGTACTTCAAAATCCTCAGTGCAGCTTGGTAATGTAATTTTCTGGGGTTCTGAACAAATTGGCTCAGTTGGTGTACTCCATACATGATGTCGGGCCTTGTTACAGTAACATATAACAACTTTCCAATTAGAGTTATGTACCCACTTTGATCCTCAAAGTATTCATCACTTTCAGCTGCCTCCTTCTGCTTTTTATTGTTTTGATCCATAGGTGTTGCCTTAGGTTTACAATCAAGCATCTTCATTTCAGCTAATAAATCAACAATATACTTGCGTTGACTGATATATATCCCTTTGTCATCTCTTTGAACCTCCAGTCCTAGAAAATAAGTGAGTCTTCCAAGATCTTTAATCTTGAATTGTCTAGGATTTTGTATTTGAACCAATGAGGATTATGTCATCTACGTATACTAGGACAATGACAATTCCTTCACTATCTTTCTTTATGAACAAACAAGGCTCACAGTAGCATTGGTTGTATCCTTGACTTTTGATACTAGTGGATAACTTTGAAAACCATTGTCTTCCCACTTGTTTCAGCCCATACAAAGACTTTCACAGTTTGCATACCCTACTGTCATTTTCTTTTCCATATCCGGGAGGTAATGTCATGTAGACATCCTCTTCTAAATCCCCATGCAGATATGCGTTATTCACATCAAGCTGTGAAAGAGGCCATTTCATAGCTGCTGCAACTGCTAAGATTATCCTTACTGTTGCAAGTTTTGATACAGGCGCAAAAGTGTCATGTTAATCAATTCCTTCCACTTGAGTATAATCTTTGGCTACAAGCCTTGACTTGTACCTATCTATGGTCCCATCTTGTTTGAATTTTATCTTGTACACCCACTTGCATCCAATTGGATTTTTGCTAAGTGGAAGCTCACACAAACTCCAGGTCTTATTCGCTTCTAGTGCTTTTAGCTCCTCTTGCATTGATTCCTTCCAAATGGGATCAATTTTTGCTTCCTTATAATTTTTTGGTTCCCGATGTGCATCAATGGATGTTAGGAAACATTTGTGAATTACTGATATGGCTGATAGGCTCAAGTACTTTGACATTGGGTATAGAGAAGTTTTTTTTTTCTCCATCCGAGACCTTTTCAGCATATGAATTACAAATGTAATCCTTGTATTTTTCGGGCATCTTCCATTCTCTTTTGTTTCTTATATTTTGTGATGACTCTGGTAATTCAGGAACACTATCATGTCTCCTCTCCATAACTTCATCAAAGGTTTCTCTTGTGAAATATTATGATTAATATATGATTCAAAAAATCTTTTTTCAGACATACTGTCAAGCTTTTCAGGTGTACTGTTAAGCTTCTGTTCTGAAGTTCTTCTATTGTCTCTTTGAACATTTCTTCTGTGTACATTTACCTTTTCTCCTAGGTTTATTTCATCTAAACTCATAGGAATAGGAAAAATTGTTTTTTGTTGACTGTGTTGGCTGAAGGGAAATATATGCTCTATAAAAATAACATCTCTTGTTATAGAGAAGCTCCTGGATTCCAGTTCGTATATCCTATGCCCCTTTTTGCCACTTAGATAGCCCATAAAGACTGCTTCCTTGCCTTTAGTATTGAATTTTGATCTCCCCTACCTTAGGGTACTTGCATAACATAAACATCCAAATGTCCTCAAGTGTGTGAGGTTTGGTTGTTTGTTGTACAATACTTCATATGGACCCCTGTTTCCTAGTTTTACACTAGACATTCTATTTATCAAGTAGGTGGCTGTTTGGATGCATTCCCCCTAAAAATTTAGTGGTATATATGACTGAAATTCTTGACATCTTGCAACTTCCAACAAGTGCCTATGTTTTCTTTCAGCCACTGCGTTTTGTTGTGGTGTCTCCACACAAGAGCTTTGGTGAACTATCCCTAGTTCATTTAGGAAGCTACTTATCACTGAATTGTAAAATTCTGACCCATTGTTAGTCCTCACAATTTTTACATCACTGTCAAATTGTTTCTTAACCATCTTTATGAAGCTAATCAAAATACTTGGTACTTGGCTTTTATATGTGAATAAGAATGTCCAAGTAGCTCTAGAAAAGTCATCAATAATGGTAAAAAAATATGAACAATTGTCATGTGTCATTTCTTTGTGAGGACCCCACACATCACAATGAATGAGTTCAAAAACTTTAGAAGCTTTATTCATACTGATATTGGATGGCAGTCTACATATTTTGGCCTTTGGACATACATTGCAAAACAAATTTGAGGTGTGTTTCAGTTCTGGAATGCAATATGAAAGTAATTTAATTTTTTCTAATGGAACATGTCCTAATCTTAGATGCCACAAAGCTTGAACATCTAAAGTAACATTCATAATCTGATTTGTGTCGAATCCAGTGTTGTCTTCACTTGCTGAGCTTCTCAACACATACAGTCCACTTTCTTCATTACCAGTCCCCAATGTCTTCTTCGAAACTAGGTCCTGGATGATGAAACTTGAAGGATTAAAAGTTATTGAACATCCAAGTTCCTTTGTGAGTCTACTAACAGATAGCAGGTTAAAATTAAATGCTGAGACTGATAATGTATTTTGCAACTTTATTGTGTCACTTACATGAGCTGTTCCTACACAAGTCACAGGGACTGATTCACCATTAGGGAGTGATATTCTGTTCCTGTTTGTAGAATTCAGCATGTCTAATAATTTGACATTAGTAGTGACAATATGATTGGTTGCTCCACTATCTAATATTCATTTTTCATTAGACATCTTTCCAATATTACAAAGGTTCTTACTAGCCATATTGACTACTGCACTGTTATTTTTGTTTCCCTGCAGACTGAGTAATGTCGAATACTGCTCTTCTGTAAAACCTCCATGATTTCCATCACTCTTCTTGCTGTTAGAACGTTCACTTCTCAGCTCATTTTTCATCTCATTACCTTCAGTAATGGCACTGTTAGCTGACTTTTCACTATACTGATATTTCTGTTTCCCTTTGAATGGTTTATTTCCATTTGGGTAACCATGTATCTTGTAGCAATTATCCTTCGTATGGCCTGTTTTCTTGCAGAATTCACAGAATTTTCTAACATAGGGTTCACCATTCAGATTTCTATAACTTGACTATTCTCCATTCTAACTTCTGGAGTTTTGTTCATACGACTGTTTCATGCTATTCAGGGCTACAGCTTCCACAGTTCCTTTCATCACTGAACCCACCTTTCTCTGGGATTCTTCTTGCTCTAAGAGTGAGTAAGCTTGGTTTAAGTTGGGAAGAGGTTTCATCAATAGGATTTGACCTCTTACATTTGTGTAGCTCTCATTCAGTCCCATTAAAAATTGTGTCAATCGATCCTTAACAATGTATTCCCTTCCTTCGCCACAATCGATCACACTTGAAGCCCGACTCAACAGCATCTAGCTCATTCCAGTTAGACTTCAGCTTTGTGTAGTATGCTGCCACTGATTGATTTTCTTGCCTCGTTGTGGTGATTTGTACCTTCAATTCATAGATTTTGGGCTCATTTGTCTTCCCAAATCTATCCTCAAGATATACCCACATTTCTTGAGCTGTTTGTGAATATATCACGCTGGATGTCAATTCTGGTGCGATAGACTGGAGTATCGATGATCGCACCAAATTATTGCATCTCCTCCAGGCTCGGTATCTGGGTGTGCTGACATCTGGAATCTCAATTGTTCCATCAACAAAACCCTCCTTGTTCTTGGTAGACAACGCAATCAACATGGACTCACGCCATGATAAATAATTTTCGTGTCCAATCAATTTCACTGAGACCAGGAGATTACCTGAGCTATCGCTCCCATATATGATGAAGGGATCATCATCGTATTCCTCTTCATTCATGGTCGATTGCGCCTCGGCTGAGTTTCCAGAGTCCGCGACAACAGATCGGCTTTGCTGGGATCTACGATTCCTTGCCATCTTGATTAGGGCAAATCTGGATCAATGAAAGATTGTCTCTGATCACTTCATCTATTTTGATACCATGTTGACAAAATAGCTTTGAATTGCTCTAAAATCATCAACCGGATTCTTCATTTATGAAATCCTTATCACACAAAGGGAAAAAATTAGATTTCGGGAAGAAGGAAGAGTTACAACGAAAGCTAACTTTTTAGCTATTTATATTTTTGAATTCAAAAACATAAAATGATATTACTAAACTACCCTTCAGTCCACTTCCTACTTTATTACTTGTGTTGCCTTCCATGTCATTTCTCAATCTCTATTTTGAGCTGTTTCAACTTTACACTTCATCATCCTCTTCTCTGCTTACATCACCCTCTGCTTCATACTGTTTCTTTCTTATACTCCATCACTGTGGACTTTCATGAAGTTCCTTGTTGCACCTCAAACAAGAACAATTAATGTTTTTGTTTAGAAACAACTTGCTAGCTAATTAAGCTTTAGAAAGTATAACTCCTCGACTAATTAGCAGCATAAGTTTTTCAACCATCCACTATTCCTTGTGACTCATGGTATAAGGATTTTGTTGATCATTCCGAATCAAGGTAACAACTGACACCTATAGTTAATTACTTATTATCTAATTAAGCTGATCATGGGGTTTAAAAAGTGAGAGAAATTGATATGCCTTCCCACCTACCTAGCTATAGTCCAATATCAACTAACACTACTAGAAACTTCGTCTTCAGCAACGGCTATCAGCGACGGCCGCTCAAGCCGTTGCTATTTGCAACGGCATTCTTACGGCCGCTCGAGCCGTTGCAGAAAACTGTATCTGCAACGGCTTTCTAACGGAAAACCGAGCCGTTGCTGATTATTTTAATTATCAGCAACGGCTTTCGGACGGAAAGGTGAGCCGTTGCTGATATTTTAATCTTCAGCAACGGCTTTCTAACGGATAAGTGAGCCGTCGCTGATGATAACTTATCAGCAACGGCGTTCTAACGGGCGAGTGAGCCGTTGCTGATAAGTTTATATAGGGCACGCTCTCGCGCCCGACTCTTCTTCCTCCCGCTGCTCGCTGCTGCCGCCGCCGCTGCTGCCGCCGCCGCTCGCCGCCGCTGCTGCCGCCGCCGCTCGCCGCCGCTGCCGCTGCTGCCGACGACGCCGACCGCTGCTGCCGAGTTGTTCAGGTAAGTCTCCCCTGCTCTTCCCTGCGGCCGGCGGAAATCACCCGACCGAAACCCTATTTCTAGGGTTTCGGCCGGCGGCGGTCGGCCGATGGCCGCCGCCGGACCTTCTGCAGTGGCCGGACATTGTGTCCGGCCACTGTACGCCGGCGCCGGAGGGTGGACTCCGGCGCCGGAATTTTGTATATATATATATAGTTTATATTATTTTATATTTGTTAATTAATTATTTAATAATTGTTAATTAATTGTTTAGATTAATTGTTTAATTTGTTAGATTAATTATTAGGGTTTAGATTAATTTCGGACGCGCGCCGGAATCGTCCACTTCGGACGCGCGCCCTGTATCGTCCAATTCAGACTCGCACCGGAATCGTCCACTTCGGACGCGCGCCGGTATCGTCCACTTCGGACGCGCGCCGGTATCGTCCAATTCGGACTCGCACCGGAATCGTCCACTTCGGACGCGCGCCGGAATCGTCCACTTCGGACGCGCGCCGAAATCGTCCAATATGGACTCGAACTGTCTCGAAACATTTAGAAAATAATCATCCTCCGACGAGTTGATATGTTTCACGTACGCATCGACGATCGGATATGATTTAGCAAAACCTTAGATCCGTTCGGGAATTGTATGTTCGTGTAAAAGAAGTAGATGATCTTTTATACGACGTACAATTCTTGAATTGTCCCTGATTGGACAATTTGGGAATATAGTTATTTGTACTGCACTTACGTTTTTATTTTAACTGTTAACTAATTATTCTAAATTTCGGCAACATCTCTCTTGTTCTCCGATACGCGCCCAGATGATATGCGTATTCGGAGAACTGTAGGGAGATGCTGTCGAAATTTAGAATAATTAGTTAACAGTTAAAATAAAAACGTAAGTGCAGTACGAATAACATAAATCCCGAATGGAATAGGACCATCTCACCTAAAGACATTAACCAAAGAAATTGTCATTGATTGACAGAATCATGTCGGCTGATCGAAGTTGGATGTACCGACGTTTTGATCATGGAGCTTTAACGAATGAGTTTCGATTAGGCGTAACGTACTTCCTAAATTTCGCCTATTCGAATCGGAATTTCGTTAGCATGGGTGATCAAATCCGATGTTCGTGCCGCATTTGTTCGAATGGCCGATTTTTGGATCGGGAGACTGTCACTCTGCATCTATATACCAAAGGATTTACACCAAGATATTTTCTATGGACTTGTCACGGGGAGTCACGCGAAGTCGGGACGTCGAGCAATCCTGTCGTTCAGACATATGGTGAATCTTCCTCTGCTGGTGCTTCTTCATCCGGTCAATGTAATCCTTATAGAACTATGATACTTGATAGTCTTGGGGGTCAATTCCACCTGAATGATAATGTTGATCGGCCAGTTCTTCAGACATCAGTCCCACCAGATACTACAGCGGTTGATATCACAGAAGTAGGGGCTGCGGTAGAGATTGAATTACCGAATAAAGAAGCTGCAGAATTTTACGAGATGTTGAAAGCTGCCGATGAACCTTTGTATGAGAATTGTCCTAAATACACTAGGTTTTCAGCAATGACACAGCTCTTAAACATCAAGGCCGATTGTAATATCAGCGGAGTTGCGTATGATCGGATTGCTGGATTGATTAATGGAATGCTGCCTACTGATAACAAGTTTGAGCCTACTTTTTATAAGACTAAAAAGCTAATGAGAAAATTGGGGCTTGGGTACGAAAAAATACACGCGTGCCAAAATAACTGCATTTTATATTATAAAGAAAATGTGCAGTTGGATAAATGCCCTGTATGTCAACACCCTCGTTACAAGGAGAAGAAATCGGTCCGACAGAAAAATATCCCGTTTAAGGTGCTTCGGTATTTTCCACTAACACCGAGGCTTCAAAGATTATTCATGTCGGAAAAGACAGCCCCCTACATGAGTTGGCATGCAAGAAGTCGTGATGATACAGTAATGACTCATCCATCTGACAGTGAAGCATGGAAACATTTGGATACATGTTATCCTTCATTTGCTATGGATACTAGAAATATCAGATTGGGATTGTGCACAGATGGTTTTAATCCGTTTGGGCATTCTGCAACTCCTTATTCAGTTTGGCCAGTGCTGTTGACAGTTTATAATTTGCCACCGTCAATGTGCATGAAAGATGAATTTATTTATCTTTCGATGATTATTCCGGGTCCTAAGGGCCCGCGAAAAGAAATTGACATATTTCTCAGACCCTTGATAGATGAATTGAAAACATTGTGGACTGAGGGAGCTGTCACTTATGATTGTCATCGGAAGCAAAACTTCAATTTAAAGGCCGCGGTCTTGTGGACAATCAATGATTTCCCCGCGTACGGCATGTTGTCGGGTTGGAGCACTCACGGCCGACTCTCTTGCCCGTATTGTATGGAACACTCTAAATCAATCAGTCTTCAGAACGGACGAAAAATCTCATTCTTTGATTGTCATCGTCGATTCCTACCGGTTCATCACCAGTATCGAAGGAATCGTAATAAATTTACTAAGGGCAGAGTCGAAAGAGATGGGCCACCACCGATGTTGTCTGGTGAACAAATGTTAGCACGTGTTTCAGCACTTCCAGATATAGTATTCGGTCGCAATGAAAGAGTGTCAGGTTTTGGCCAAACACACAACTGGGTGAAAAAAAGTATCTTTTGGGAATTGCCCTATTGGAGTTCATTATTGATTCGACATAATTTAGATGTCATGCACATTGAAAAAAATGTGTTTGATAATATTTTCAACACTGTGATGGATATTTCTGGAAAAACTAAAGATAATGTCAAAGCCCGACATGATCTGAAAATACTTTGTAAAAGACCAGAGTTGGAGTTACAAGAGGTCAACGGACGATATCTGAAACCGAAGGCCCTATATGTGTTAAATAAACAACAGATCAAAGATGTTTGTCAATGGGTAAAAGAACTCAGATTACCCGATGGATATGCTTCAAACTTATCTCGATGTGTGAACGTCGATGATTGCAAAATATCAGGGATGAAGAGCCATGATTGTCATGTATTCATGCAGAGATTACTTCCGATCGCATTTCGAGATCTTCTACCTGATAATATTTGGGGTCCGTTGACTGAATTAAGTATGTTTTTTAGAAGCATCTGTGCAAATGTCCTTCGAGTCGAAGATATGTCAACACTTGAAAATAATATTGTTGAAATCATATGCAAGCTGGAGCAGTTTTTCCCTCCTGCATTTTTTGACTCGATGGAGCATCTACCGATACACTTGGCATACGAGGCACGAGTTGGTGGCCCCGTTCAATATCGTTGGATGTACTTATTTGAAAGATACATGAATCGTCTGAAGAAAAAAGTAAAGAACACCGCAGCTGTTGAAGGATCAATATCTGAATCGTATATCATCCAAGAAATTTCAACATTCTGCTCATTTTACTTTGAATCGACAGTACAGACAAGATTTGATCGTCTTCCACGTAACGACGATGGGGGTGTTCGACATTCAGATGGACGTTTAAATATATTTTGTCACTCTGGTCGTGCTTTTGGTTCTCGTCCATCTCGACACTTAAGCGATGAAGAGTATCATTTGGCACACTTGTATGTATTACTCAATTGTCCAGAGATTGAACAATTCATTGAAATATTTGACATTGAGATGGTGCAAAAATACTCTATTCACAACGATCAAGAATTGGAGAGATTACGGAATCGTGATTTCCCTACTTGGATTCAGACTTACAGCAAAGATCACAGAGCTGAAATAGATGAAAAAATATTTGAGTTTGTTAGTGGACCGTCGCGACTTGTGTCGTGCTATAGCGGATATTTTGTTAACGGGTATAAATTTCACACGGTTGAATATTCATTTGCAAAGAAGACGATGAATGCTGGGGTCTGCGTGAAAGGGACAACCTATGTTGAATGTGATATGGATTTTTATGGACTGATTGAAGAAGTGATAGAGTTGCACTACTTCGGCTTGAAATCAGTGATCCTATTTAGATGTCATTGGTTCGATACAACAGAAAGGGGCATGAAAGTTCATCCAAAATACAAACTTGTTGAGGTTAATTATAAATCGAAATTGGCAGCAAATGAGCCTTTTATATTGGCATCACAAGCCGAACAAGTATATTACGCGAAGTATCCGGCTCGAAATAAAGATAGAGCAGATTGGCGTGTAGTCTGTAAGACAAAAGGTAGAGGAAAAATTGATCCGATAGTAGGAGAAAATGATCCTCCTGGTTTCTATCAAGAAGAAGATATTCCTGCTGTGGATCGTATTATTCCAATACTCGAGGATGCAGACACAACGTCAATTCAATTAGAAGTTGAATATGCTGATGATGACGATCATGAAATTGAGGAAGCTGAAGATGAAGAAGATGAAGAAGAGGAAGAAGAGGAAGAAGAAGAAGAATTCGAAGACTATTATTCAGATGATGAAGAATAATTGTAAAGTATATATTTTATTAAATATATCTCTACTATTTATACAATAATCTGATTATATGTCTGTTCGACAGATATGTCTGGTCGTGGTTATCGACGCAGGAGAGTTTCGGAGTCTCCGATCGGTGAGACTCCAGCACTTACTCATGCTGCTGATCCTCCTGTTGCTGATCCTCATTCCGATGATACTGCCGAGGCTAGTACATCCAGACGTAGGCGGCCACGCGGGCCGAACAGGTGGCAGCCTCCACCAGCCACAGAGTCACGTAGATTGATTAGCGTGATTGGGGAGCGGTACGTAATATATCATGAATTATGAATCATTACAAATTCATTATATCATAATATAATATTAAAATTTATTTTTGTTGTGCAGGTTCCAGCAAGAAGAAGTGCCGAGGAGCATTTCTTCTACTATTCGACGATACATGCACGGGGCATGGCCTACGTGGTCTCACGTGCCTAGCGAGCACGTCGACATGTTATGGCGCGAGTTTGAGGCACGTATTATTATTTTTTTTACATGCATGATGATATATTAATATTGGTACTGATATTATTATTTTGCAGGCTCGCTATACATGGGCCGAGGACCAGAGGCCCTTCATTTACGCTGCCTGGGAGGCTATTTCTCGGGCAAGGTACAACGGGCAGCTGGGGCAAGCTCGGTCCCAGGCGATGGCCCGAGCTGGGACCACTAACATCGCGGAGACTCGGGGATACGGCCCCGGTTGGATTACTCCGGATATATGGGACCAGCTCGTGGGGATATGGTCGACGGATCGATGGCAGGAGGTTTCTCGGAATGCGGCTAGAAATCGCATGTCGGGAGGAGCAGCGCGTCACACCGGCGGCTCTGTTGCATTTGCAGTGCACGCAAACCGTATGGTAAGTATATCTTTTAATTATATATTTTATTTGTTATTATGTGTACTAATTAATGTATTTGTTTTGTAAATGTAGACGACGGTGTCGGATGACGGGACTGTCCAGCGACCCTCCCCGATGGCAGTGTTTGAGCGGACTCACCGTCGAGCACATGGGACTGGGGAGTACATCCACAACCGCGCTGCATACATTATGGTAATTATATATTTGTTTAAATTATTCATTATATATTTATAATTTAAGTTTTATGATAAATATTAAACAAAAAATCAAACTCGAGTAGGAGACCTACAGCCAGACGGTGGTGCAGCGCGGGGGTACCCCCGAGGACTTTGACGCAGCATCGTGGGTCGAGGCCGCAGGTGGCTGGGACCATGGCCGCGTATATGGCTTCGCAGATAGTGGTCATGCGCGAGCCGTACTAGGGCCACTTGGGGCACCGACCCCTCCGGTCGCTGGTGAGCGGCCGTCCACCTCTAGATCCAGTTATGATCATAGTAACAGAATAAGGACTCTAGAGGAGACGGTCGCGCGTCAGACTGAGATGATGGAGCGCCAGAGTCAGATGATGACAGATATACAATCTATGCTACGCAACATGTCAGGTCATCCCGAAGCAGGCATCTCTTCGGCATCATCTAATCCGTCGTCCTCGAGTCAGTCCACGCCGGTGTACACTCAAGCACTCCAGACCCCGCCATATGATCCAGGCCATCCTCCATCGTCATCGTGAGATTTTGTTTATATTCACTTTGTTACTCAGATATTGAACTTGTTTAATTTATATTGACTATGTTACTCAGATGTTGATACTTCAATTTTACATTTGAATTGTGTTTATACTATCGTGGATAATTATGAATATAAATATAATTGTTTTGATGTATATCTTGGTGTGTTTGTGATGTGTGAATGAATGTGTATGAGATGTTTGTGATGTGTGTATGAGGGTATGGGTGTGTGAGTTATGTATCAGATAAATGTATCAATGTATCAACGGAAATTAGAAATTTGAAATATTTCTGTTTGCAGGTATGGGTCATCAGCAACGGCTTTCCCACGGCCGTCCGTGGGAAAGCCGTTGCTAAAAGTGTATCGACAACCGTTGCTGATGACCTACAGCAACGGCTTAGCGACGGGTTTTTACTAACGGCTTTGCTACGGACTCGAGGCCGTTGCTATTAATGTTATCAGCAACGGCTCCGGGTCTGTTGCAAACCCGTTGCTGATAATAGTTTTAGCGACGGCCCGAGCGGCCGTTGCTGATAATGTTTTGAGCGACGGCCCGAGCGGCCGTTGCTGATCCGTTGCGAAGTCATCAGCAACGCGACTTTCTGTCACGGCGCTATTGCAACGGCTCAGCCGTTGCTGATGCTCTTCAGCAACGGCTCAGCAACGGCATCAGCCGTTGCTGATGACCATTTTTCTAGTAGTGTAATCCACCCCTTGATTTGGGAAGGAAAACACCTTCTTGTCAAATTTTTCCACCATCTACCTAGCTATATATAGTCAAATTTTTTTGCCGACAAAACAAGAATTTGTTGTAGTGTTTCATTCTTAATTAATTACACACATTATATACGATATATTCATCACATAATTGAGTGTACCTAGGAATTGAAACAAATTAGCTAGTTATTGTACATGGTTATCACATTATGCAATATAAAAATTCTTTAGCATATATAATAAGAATAATTAATTAATTTAGTGCTGATGGCAATATTCTTTACACTTAAGAGGACAAATTAATTCATTGCTTTCTTTCAACTAAGTTGTGCGTGCAAGACTAAACCTAAAACACGTTGTTTCCAACACAATCGATCTTGTCCGTCGCCATCTTCGTCAAATAGCATTCGGATTACTTAATTCCTTAATAGAAGCATCATCTTGCCACAAAGCTAGCTTTCATTAGATTCCCCTCAGGAAAGAAAGGCCGGGTTGTTGAGATATCTCTCCTCCTCTTCCTCCTCCTTCTCCATTCCTCATCATTACTATCATATTCTTCCTTCTCCATCCATCTTAATTTATGGCCTCTGAGGTCGAGTACTGCTTCAGCAACTACTTGGTGTTGAGGCCGGAGAAGGCCCGAGTTTCCGACCTCTTCCGCCTCCTGTATTCGTCGGAGTTCCGGGAGGACGGGCCGGTGGTTTGCTCGGTTGACGAGGAGATCGACAAGCCGAGGCGTCAATGGGTCATCTTCATCTCTCTCCTCGTGCAGATGATGCTCATCTTTTGGAGGAAGCCGATAGCTCGGTTTGGATCCGCCGTTGAGTTCTTGCTGAACCTGCTAATTGATAACAATGGTTTTCTCTCTCTCTTGTGGAATCTCCTCACAGGTCAGTTTAATTAATTATAGTGTCGATATTTTATATGTTTGGTTCTTAATTAGTTATGAATTATATCTATAAGAGATCATGTATAATTAAGAATATTATATATCAGTTTGTGATCTTGATGCCAAAGATAATAATTAACTCCAACTAAAAAGACAAGTAAAAGAAATAAAATAAAGGAATGGTTTAATTAGCTAGGATAATGCAGGTTGATCTCATTCTTAGGTTAATTATTATTATCTTCAAGCCTTTTAAAATGAATTGAGTGGCCTCACTGTATCAGAAAAAAAGAGAGCAGGTACGTTGATCTCAATGTAGATGAAAGCTATGGCATCTCGTTAACTATGATCTCAAATGCAAGTGTTATTTTTTTGGAACTGTAACTATGGCGTGTCAACTTGAGTTTTTGCTTTGTTTAGGCTCTTCATGTATGCTTCTAGGAAAGTAGTGGTTAGTCTGTTGAAATCAATAACATCGGGTGTAGCAACTTGGATGAAATAAATGCCTTAACCATCAAGTTGACGCTCAGAAAAGGAAAAGAAAGTAATGATTGCCAGGTCATGCCGATGCTTCATGACAAAGAGAAGCCTCTTTTTTTTTTCTACCCAGTTCTTCATTATCTACAAATAGCTTAATTAGTTTCTTTTCTTTTTGGAAATTCACGCTAAATCCCTCGATTAGGTTTGGACCCTTTTTGGTAACAATTAATGCACTCTGGTGATATGGTCTTATGGTAATAATTAATGTCCGCTGTTTGGACCACTGTACGATCTCCTGAGCTGAAATTTTATTCTGTGTAAAGATACTGAGCATCTCCTTAATTAGTTAATATATTTCTTTTTTTATATATATAAAAAAATGAAGCCCACTATTTTTTTTTCTTTTTTAATTCCATGAAAAATATTGAAATAATTATGAAATAATTAATCAAGATGGAAACAGGGATGGATTAATCGCATAGTCAGGAGCTAGTACGTTGTTGATGATGATGATATTATGATTATCTTGAGATGAATGCATTATTTCTGGCCCTATCACTAAATTTTGTAATGCTCCACTAATTTTTTTTTTTGAGCTCCACTAATTAATTTAAAGTCTACCATTTTCTATCAATCGACAACTAACATTTTTAGCAAAAGATTCAAGATCAGGTGATGCCCTCACTGTCACCAAAATGCAAGAATCATTCTCATTCCTGAGTCCTTTGAGTTGGTTCATAACAAACTTTCATATTTGAGACTATATATATGTTGTAGGAGCTGTATTTTTATCCTTATTTCTTGTTCCTTTCATCTCTTACAACGCTGTCTAAATTGTCTCATACTCCGTTCACCGCCACACACTATTGTCCTCGCAGCTCAACTCTACCCATAAATACGCGATTGTAGCATCACCAGTGGCGGAGCCAGAAATCAAATTGGAGGGGGGAGGGGGGAGGGGGGAGGGGGGAGGGGGGAGGGGGGGGGCAGACTCTCAAATGAACAAATACAAAACTACCAATGGTATTATTGTACATGAAAAAGCAAGCATTTTTTACAAAAAAGATAATTCATCACATCATATAAAAATTAATTGAAATCAAGCAATCAAACAATGAAATCAATTTAAGCTCTTCAGGACGAGTAGAGGACGTCGGAGACGCAGCCAAGCCGGCTCTTCAGGCGAGGCGAGTGGGCGGACGCGGAGTTGCAGACGGCAACTGACTCGTCAGGCGAGGCGAGTGGGCGGACGCGGAGACGGCGGAGTCGCAGATGGCAGTCGGCTCTTCAGGCGAGTGGGCGGACGGCGGACGCGGAGTCGCGGACTGCGTCACGGCAGCCAGCTCTTCAGGCGAGTGAACGCCGGAGCACGCAATCGAGCGATCGTCGATCGGCACAACAGTCGGCAGGAGATGGGAATTGGGGATTTGGGGAGCGATCGGGGGCAGGACGAGGGGTTACGTATCGAGGAGATGAGGAGGGGGCGAGGGGTTACATATCGGGAAAGAAAAGAAAAAGAAAATAAAATTTGAGGATAGGAGAGTAATTTTTAAAATAGAGAGGGGCAAAATCGTCAAAAGATATATATAAGAAAAAAAATAAAAATTGAATGGGGAGCAGCTGCCCCCATCCTACAAGAGTAGCTCCGCCCCTGAGCATCGCCCACCGACCATAGCCTCACACCCTCGGACCGTGCACAATCCTCACTGTGCAATATAGCTTGCCAACCCCTCACCACACATTTGTTAAGAAAGATATCTTGAATACAATTGATAATGAAATTATTATGTAATGTTACCAACATATATAAATTCATCGAATATATATATATAAATTAAAAACTAATGCTCATGAATTATGTATGAATAACATTTATGTACTTTATATATAATGAACTATTTTTTGAAAAAAATGTTTATTTTATCAATTATACAATACCGTTGATCATAATTTATAAATTAGAGTTCGTCTCCAAATTTCGATTACTGAGCTCCGCCACCAACCATCGTCAAGAGAAAAATGGCCCTCTCTAATTAAGGAGCCAACTTTTGTTGCAAATTATCCACGATGATGTTATATATGTTGGGTTAACTTGTACATGATATTTGCTTTAACTTGCCTATGATCGAACTTGATAGGTACTCCTAGTAACAAGAATTAATTAATTTCTCAAGCAAATTATATACTAATTTTGATCGAAGTAACCAACGCTTAGAGCATTTTAACATCTCATAGCTAGGTTACAATTTAGGAGGGCAATTCAATTGATTTATTTGTATTTAAAAGATAAGTTAATTAAAAGTATGAGTATATAGGCCGGAGGAGTCAAATTTACATGTTATTTCTGTCCCATCAATATATACTTGCCAAGTTCGGATATAAAAGTAGATTTTAATTCTTAATTTTAACTACTCATTATATCGCAAATTAAAAGTTTTAAAATTAAAAGATATATCTATTTGTCCATTCTGTGCAGGGAAGGTGGTTTTACCTGAAGAGAAGTCGCCAAGGTATAGATCAGCTGCTGAACTTATTGACACCAGAGTAGAACTAGACAACAAAATTCAACCAAGTGACGACAAGTATCCTCCAGCTCTTGCAATGATGGCTGCAAAACTAGCTTATGAAAACGAGTCACGCGTCCAAACCATTGTTGAACACCATTGGAAAGTAATTATTAGCTCAATCAATTTTCCTTTGCAATAATTAATTAATTACTTACATATATCTCTTAACGTAGACTGCTTAATCAAATGATCTCTTCTGCAGATGGAATTCTTAGGGTTCTACAATTGTTGGAATGGTAAGTTATCTAAAAAGAATCCTCATTCGTTTTCCATTTTTACTGAAAGGAGGAGTCCATTTTAATTTCAAATTCAAATCTAAAAATGCTGTGGATATGCCACAGACTATCTGAAGCGATACATCACGGAAGTCTTCTTGTTCAGCGACAAAAGAGCCGCCGACGCCGAGCTCATCGTCGTGGCCTTCCGCGGCACCGAGCCCTTCGACGCCCTCCAATGGTGCACCGACGTCGACTTCTCCTGGTACGAGATCCCTGACGTCGGCAAGGTCCACGGCGGCTTCATCAAGGCCATGGGCCTGCAAGCCAACCTCACTTTCCCCAAGGAGCTCGACCAAAACGACGGAACGCCGCCGTACGCGTACTACGTCGTCAAAGACAGGCTCCGGGAGCTGCTGCGCCGAAACGAGAACGCCACGTTCTTGGTCACCGGGCACAGCCTGGGGGGAGCGCTGGCGGCGCTGTTCCCGGCCATTTTGGCGTGGCACGGGGAGGAGCAGCTGCTGGAGAAAATGGCGGGCGTGTACACGTTCGGGCAGCCGAGAGTGGGCGACAAGGCGTTCGGGGAGTTCGGGGAGAAGCACGTCGACGAGCCGAAGAAGAGGTACATCAGGTACGTGTACAACAGCGACCTCGTCCCGAGGACTCCTTATGATGACTCTACGCTCTTGTTCAAGCACTTCGGGACTTGCTTCTACTTCAACAGCTTCTACAGAGGAAAGGTGAGCGAATCTTTAATTTAATGGGTATATTTTAGCGAGCTGGTTGCATCATTGAGACGAAGTTGATGGGATTTTGGAGCAGGTTCTGAGAGAGGAACCAAACAAGAACTACTTCTCGCTGCGGACCGTCGTCCCCAAGTACGTGAACGCAGGGTGGGAGCTTGTTCGGAGCTTCGTCATTGGATGCGTCAAAGGGCCGGAGTATAAGGAAGGGTGGTTCTTGAGATTTACGAGGCTTGCTGCTCTGGTGGTTCCCGGGCTGCCGCCGCATGGGCCTCAAGACTATGTCAACTGCACCAGATTGGGTAATTTGTCTGCTGCTGATGTTGATAATGTGATTGTAGGCAATAAAAAGGTACAGTGAAGTAAATATTATATATCCTCTTTTTTTTCTCAACTTTTTCCCTATACTTTTTGTTATTTGGGATCACAACATTCAAATATATTAAATTATCAAATATTATCGTATTTGATCGGAAGAAGTACATTTAATTAGATTATTAAACATATAATATATAATCATTCTTTTTCCTTTTCTTTTGTCAACTGACAGACACATAATTGATAATAATATCTTATAAATTACCTAAAGATCTAGAATTCAAATCTCAATAGGATCTTCTTGTATCAATTTTTCACCTCATGCGAAACCCATTTTCTTTGGAAAAAAAAAACTATCATTCCTCCCCTATTTTTAGTATTCTCATATTTAAAAATGCATGAAATCTTCCAACATTGAGGAACCAAATGCCTGTATTATTTCGAGGTATATTACGTGCTTAATTTCATGGGTTATTTCTATATAATTTCACTTCATACATTTTAATAGATATTCTTATCCCATCAAGTCTTCTTCGTATATTTAAATTGGAAAAAACCCACACTTAATTAGTTAGTAGGGATAAGCAAGATTTTCAGCTGTACCGAAAGAACTAATTAATCGACCGAATCAAAATCGAATTAATCGAACCGATTTAACTATTTTAATTTCGGTTCGATTAACGGTTATTTTTTTAAAAAAATTGATTTTTGATTCGATTTCGTTTGGTTAATTTTTTTTATAAAAAATCGATTTTAACCGAATTTACCGAAGCATTAAGCATATATAATGACCGTTTTACCCCCACAAATCACCTATTTCCCCCAATATCCGAACACCCATTCCCACTTACGTACCTAGTTACCCGCCAACCAGGCTGGCGCAACCCGACCACCTGTAGTCTCACAATGGCCGCACCCACTCGATCGTGACCCAACCCCAATCCCCAAATCCAGTAATCTGGCTTCTACCCCCTCCCAACTCCCGTGACCCGCATCCCGTCATCCCCATTCGACCATTCCCCAACCCTGCTGCGAGTGCGCCTGCCCTCTGATCTACGCCCTACATGCGGCTCTCTATGCCATTCACCACCTCTCCCTGTTGCGAGATGGGAAATTTGGTGGCAAGATGGGGAGTCGATACGACGGCTCTTAAACTGTTTAGGGAAGGTCGGCCCAAGATCATGCGGCAAGGGCTTGAACATTGGACGACAATTTACTGTACATCCATCGACTTTGTCCTTGGCGAGGATCGTCGAATGTCGTTGTTAGCCACAAGTGGCCTTTGACATTGACTCGTTCTCCTGAGAAATGACGAGGTCTCCGTGGTAGGGGTGGAGTGAGGTTTTGCTTATATACATCTTTTTGAGTATTGGGTAGAACAGAACGTCAACTGAGCTTTCCTGGTTTACCAGGACTTTCGTGATAAGGAAATCACCAATGATTGTGGAGATATCAACAGGGTCATGCAAATTCTTGTCAATCCCTTGGAAATCAGTTTCATAGAAAGATATTGTCGTGATAGGCGTGTGTGGCCTTTGTGAACGAGTTGCTTCGTCGATTGCCATTATGGCTCGGAGTGATTCCTTTCTGGCTGAGCTCGTCTCGCCTCCTCCGGCAAATCCACCCGCTATGTAGTCTATGACTCTGCGATTTTGATGTTCGGTTGCTCGGCTCTGCGGGCGTTATGATTACTTGTCATGCCGTGGGGCGACGATGTCTTGCTCGGACTTCGGCGCCGGATCTCGACTGCGGCTTCGTTTGCGGCGGATGTGATAGTCGAAACGACATTCTTTGATCAGGCTCTTGATTTGATCCCCGGCCTGAGCACCACACACTCCTCAGTGGTATGTCTGTATGTTCGATGGAACTTACACCTTTTGATTTTGTCAATATTAGATGAGGGATTTGGCCTTTCTGGGCCGCTAGAAGGTCTAAGCAACTGCAGATGATAGATCTCTTGAAGGATGATCTCTCGTCTGGTGTTGAGAGACGTGTACTCATTGGACTTGGGAATTAGCTGGGAGGGTGACCTCCCTCTTCAGCACTGATCTTGGTCGCAGCGATTCCTATCTTCGCCTTTCATGTCGAGTCTCTTGGCCATCTTATCCTCGGCATTGTCCTTGGCATTCTGCCTGTCGCCCTTTTTGGCCTCACGTGGCTATTCCATTTCTATGTGGTTCATGACCTTCTCTCGAAATTCGATAATGTCTTTCGGCTTCGCCAGAGCGATCTGTTCTGCAATGTGTTCGGGCTTCAGCACGTGCTTGATGGAAAATAACTCGACGTGTGGGTCAAGGTTCGGAATCTCCATGGTTGTGGCTTGGAATCTCTTTATGTAGTCCCTTAATTAATGACTCATGTTACCCTTACTTGATGTAGTGAAGGGCGTCCTTGGTCTTGGAGTAGATCCACGATGAGGAGAACTAGCTGGTGAAGGCGTAGGATAATTCTTGGAAGTTGTGTATGGACCCTGGTGAAAGGATAGAGAATCGCAACAATGCGACCTTCTCCAAAAAGGTCAAAAATGCTCGACAGATAATGTAATCAGTTGCCCCATTGAGGAGCATCATAAACCTGAACATCGTCAGGTGTGTGACTGGGTCACCTATATCGTTGTATGGTTATAGGGTGATCAGCGTCTCCAAGTAGCAGGGGGATGTCGCAATTAGGGTGTTGCCTGCGTGCGACAACATTCGTCTAAATTTGGGTACCAACCATTGCGGGACATGTAAGATTTACTCAGCCACACGATGGGCGCCAAATGTTCTTGCTTGAAGTCAGAGCGGTGCACTCCGATTCATCTCCCGATCAGGTGCGACTCCGACGAGGAGATCTACAGAAGACACTCTGATGCTCAAGTAAGAATATGCTCGAGATGGAGGTAACAGAAATTAAAATCTCCCCTACCTGAGGTGTGTCGTGTCTGTATACAATGCAAGACGAGGGATGATTGGTGACAATGCCACTCGATAATCTTGTAGGATGTTGCTCAGAATAGGTCGAGGTTGATCCCGAAGATGTCGGGCTCATAATGACGAATCTCTCATAACTAATGAGGGTGTAAGTGTCCTTGTATGGCCGGATGGAGCCCTCGAGCTTAGCCGTCTGGCTTGACTTGAGTCTGGTTCGTGTATGCGAGCACTTTTGGGCTTAATCCGGTCAGGCCCAAAGGTACTACTCCAGTCCATCACATGACTCAAAGCTTTCTTTGTTATGGAGCACGTGCTCTTGCGAAAACAAATCAAGTTTTTTTTTATTGCATATTTATATCCATATAACATATGGTATATGATTTGATGAAACAATAATATCCAATATATTCATGCTCATCGAGTAACAACTTTGCTTGGCATATCAATAATGATCTCTCCTCTTTTTAGAGCATTAGATAAGGGGCCATTGTCTCCTTAACTCATCTGTACCATAATAAAAAAATCACACCCTTTAAATTGAAAAATATTGTACATGTACATCGACCACCTTATGTTTGCTGATGATATCCTCGTAGCATTCATGGAAAATGATTAAAAAAAACTAAAGACCTTTAAAGCTATGTTTCACTAGTATCACTTGTTCATGGGTCAACTATAAATTTTGCCAAGTCCAATATTTTCTTCCCTAGGAGCACACCTAAGATCTGTTTGGATACGATTCATTAAGGGGAAGGGAAGGGAAGAGAGTGGAAGGGGGGGAGGGGGGGAGGGGATGGGAAGGAAGGGTAAAAATTAGTTTTGTTTGGATATAGTTTAATAAGGGGGATGGAGGGGAAGGGAAGGAAAAATTTAATCTTGTTTGGATGTACCTTATAAGAGGAAAGAAGGAGAATGAGAAAATCTTTTTATTTAATAGATAATTTTTTATTTTTTTTATTTTTGTGTTATATGTGATGCTTCGAGGAAAGATTGAAATTGGTCATAGAAGAATAACCTCAACCAACACGAATGGAAGATGCCTCTAGGATTTAATAAATATCTTGTAAATTTATGAAAATAATAAGGGTAATTTTATAAATTTATTTTGGATGAATTTTTTATAATTGTATTCACCTCCATTTTTTTATAAATTTATATTATTCATTTTGCAACATGAGTATTCTTTGTAACATTTATAGTGTCTATATCTCTTTTAGGAGCCTATTTATAATTTCTCAATATAATCTATTGGTTATACTATACATATATTACTATTTTTGTTATAAAATAACAATAGAAATTATAGTGAACATTAATAAACTATTTTTTTTTCATTAATTCATTATTTTCTATTAACATTAACAAAATTAAATAGGTGATCCAATAGGGTACCCAAAATCGGAATCGATGGTTCCGGGTAGGGTCCCGTTCTAGATTCCAACAGGGTAGGGTCCGGGTCCGGATCCAAAATATAGAAACCGGTCCTATATAGGATAGGATCCGGGTATCATGCAAATTATAAGGTACCCGGACCCACTCACCCCTATGCTTAGTATTACTTAGTTGACCAAATCATAGCTAAGCTTAGCAATTGGCAATTTAATTATCTATCACAGGTAGGGGAGGAAATAGGTCAGGCGGCCTGTGGCTTGGCCTATATTCAGCTTGGCCTGGCTTGGTCTCTTTAAAAAAAATCAGGCCTAGGCTTATTTCTAGGCTTATTTTTCTTATCAGGCCAAGCCCAGATTCACTATAAGGTCTATTGAGCCTAATAGACCGATCTGGGCCTGTTAAGGTAATATATATAATATATAATAAATATATAATATTATTAATTTATTATATATTTACATTATATATAATAAAATATATTTTTTAATTTAGTAAAACATCAACTATTGTTGTTATGTTTAAATTTATTATTATCATTTTTATATTGAAATTTAGAAGTAGGTTTTATAAACATGTTTCAGATTTTAGTGGACTTTATAAACAGCCCACAAGTCAGGCCAAGCCTATGAACAGCCCAGGCTCAGACCGAAAAAATAGCCTATAACAGGTCATAGGCCAAGCTCAAACCTATTTTTTACTATACAGACCTGGCCTATTAAGTTGAAGGTCTGATCTGACCTGACATGTTTCCACCCCTAATCATAGGCTTGTAGGGTGGTCTTGAACTCCAAACTATGTGTTGAATTCCAAACCTTTCGCTCTTTGGTTGTGTCTTGATTTTATCCTAATCGTTTAAAAAAATTAAGCAAATAACTGAGAATTCCCTTTGGAGTGGCTTTGGACTTAATCATGATCTTCACTTAATTATGATATTACTATTCTCTCTAAAGATCAAGGAGGTCTATTAAGTATGATATTACTACTCTCTTTGAACATCAAGGAGGTCTTGGTATTCATGACAAGGAACTCAAATGTTTGGCCCTACGATTTAAGAGGGTCTTGGACTATTTAAACCTTAAGGACTCCACGTGGGTTAATCTTGTCCAAACAAAATATTGTGACTTGAGACCTTTATTTCAGTCCTTCCATTAAAAATTCTTGGATTTGGGAGATATTTTATGAATGCTTTTTTTCAATCAGCTGTCTGGTTGTTTGAAGCTGGTTAAAGGTTCTTCTACTTTTGTAATATGATTGATCATTGGTTACTGGATTTATCCTTTTGCATGAAACCTACATTTCTTGATATTAATGTTGTTAATAATTTAAATGGTTTGGATGCTCTTATCACTAATCACTAATTTAAATGGTTTATCTAGGTAGCAATGCTAAATGGGTTTCGACTTCTGAATTCTGTAGCATAATTTGTGTGATATATATTGATGCAATTTCCTCTTAAATTTCCTTAATTATATTGATATGATATATTTTTATATTATATTATATTATATTATATTATATTATATTATATTATATTATATTATATTATTTTTTATTACTATATTATATTTTTATATATGCAATATTTTTTGGAGTACATTGAAAAATATAAGAATAGATTATCGAAATAAATGAAAGAATTACATATCCTTAAATATTTAAAAATGGATGTAACAAATTAACTGTTGATACGTGTATGCTACGTTAGTAGTATGTCATTAAGAGCCTAACCAAACAATTTCCGCTCTTCACTCGTGAAATCTTTGTAATTATGTAGAAAATACAAGTCTCTCCAACCCTAGCTAACATTGGCTATTGATTAGTCATAAAAGTATATCTTTGAGTGGAAGATATAGCTACCCTACTTGAGTGAGATGTAGATTTGTCTTGACACTTATAGCTACTTTAATTGCGTGAGGTGTAGCTTTGTCTTGACATGTAAGGTACTGTTTGGCGAGTTTCACACTTAACTACCAAAAAGCTAATTTAAAAAGAAAAACTAATTCTACCCATATTTGTACACTTCACATGATAGCTATCTATTGGGAATGACACTTGGCCCAGTTGGAACAGCAGAGAATGCTTGGAAAGCTTATGGTAAAAAACTTTCCAAGAATATTCTCCACAGGACGCGGGATGAGACGCGAGCGAGGGTAGATGATAACAAAGATACATCTATGGATACGCTCAAGGGACACGAGTCCACCTGAATGTTAGCCGACATATGAGATCGAATATGCGGCATCCGGTCGACGGAGGGGTGGCAGGGTGCCTCCCGTACGACACACCAGAATCGGATGACTCTGGTCGAGAGATTCATTGCCTGACATACAGGTGGGTCCATCCCATTTACTAACCACGAGCGTCGATTGATAAGCAATTTAATAATAATAATAATAATTATTATAATAATAATAATAATTATTATTATTATAAGATCCTCTAAGGGTATTCGAGGAGACATATAGATATCAGCGTGGTCCTTGCTGAGATGAGTTCATCAGCGGGGGGCCGGAGACGATATTGGTAGATTAATATTTAAATTTTTTTATCTAGTTCTATTACATATAATTAATTTAATTAATACACTTAATTTTCTTAATTTAAAGACAACATCTAGTGAGTTGGTACCCAACGGGAAGGTGAGCGTAACATCAACTTGATGCTAACACATGGATGCAGGTGACAGACGTCGACCACAATCGTGAATATGGCATTGGCACAACGGCCCATGCACGGGCGTTGTTGTAGCCACATGGTGCGGGATCATCTGCTTTCACCTCCTTCGCCGCTAGTCCACCTATGTCATGTGCGGATTAGGACCGATTAGCAGTAAACATGAATTTCTATTTTTATATTATTTTAAAAAAATAAAACACACATCCGCGGCGATTTTGTGATCACACCCGCCGTCGCAAAAAGGTGCATTGACCCGGTCGCATGCGGCGATCGCAAATGAGATGACGACGACTTTGTGATGGCCTATAACAGTCATAATATTAACTACTTTGCGACAGTTGGTTTGCGATCACAAAGTATCTGCTACTAGCGCTTCGGCGATGGATCATTGCGACAACTATTTGCCGTCACAAATAAGCTTCGACTGCTATGTGGTCACAGATGACGATGTTTTTAGCGGTGCAAATATTATAGTTTATCATATAATTCACATAAATTATAGAATTGAATAAATTTGGAAATAAATTCTTGAGATGCTAATAATTTTATATTATGTTTACTTCGTTAGATATGAAACGAGTTGAATGGATACTAAATATCTTCTGTTCATACTTTGTAGCTTCATGAACCAGCCAATTGCGTCCACAGTCAAATTCACAGCCAATTGAGCCACTCGCAACACTACCTAAATAAACCTTTCTTTTTTTCGTGCAGGCTGTCCAGCCACATCGCTCCTTTCCTTCCCTGTCTTCGATCGAATGCGACACCTGTATCACTTCGTGTAACTATAAATATCGATGTTGATTGTTGATCGAAAGCCACGATCCCTTACATACACACGTGTCAACTAGCCAAGCAAGTCATTATGTAACCAGGCATTCACTCTTGTAATTATTACATGATATTAAACTAATAAGTTCCATTTAGCAGGATTAGAGAAATTTATGGCATCATCACCATCTATTCAAGTCAAATCATATTCAAACTTTCCTTCCGTTCCTTTTCCTTCTCTTCCTTTCCCTTCCAAACAGACCCTTACTAGTTACTACCCAACTAACAGACGCCTGCGACGTTACCAAACTCACACCTCAGTGGTCGAACAAACTTTGTAAAAATTTATAGATAGTGTAATACCCTGATTTAGTCCCACGTCGAGAATATATTGAATGTGATATTGGCTTATAAAACTTGATGAGTGTGCTATCATCAACTTCAGCTTAAGCATTTTAATTGGATCAATAGGTTAACTTATAAAATTGATGAGTTAATTATCTCATCAAGCGGATCGTAACAAATGATATCAAAGCAAGACTTAGTCCTAGATATAATGAGGGAGCCAATGTGAGAAAAAGCTGCTCAGGTGATGAGATGAAGCCGTTATTAGGCTAGACCTCATGTGCCCCCGCCGACTTGGGTGTCATTCTGGCCATGTGTTAACCCCCAACACTTTTACTGTCGTCTTCGACTTCTTCTGCTTCTTCTTCGCATTGAACCTGCACTTGTGTGAATTGGGAGCCTAACCATATCGATCGGGGCAATGGCACTGCTGTACAGTGCTCCACTCCGTTATTCTCCCCCCCTCCTCTCTCCTTCCCCAAAATCCACTCCCCACCATTAACTCACAGCTTCTTTGAAGACCCCTCGTCTTCTGCTGCTTGTAATCCCCTCAGTAGCAGTGATATTGGTAGTGCTAACTGCAAGCATAGGAGGAGGTGTGTGAGCAAGTTGGTGTCTGCAAGTGGCGCTCCGTCGGCTGCATCTGAGCTGCCGTCGTCGGCGCCGGCACCGGCGAATCTGAGAATTCTGATAGCCGGCGGCGAAGTTGGGGGGCTGGTGTTTGCACTGGCGGCGAAGCGGAAAGGGTTTGAGGGACATTAGCGCCATAAGAGGGGAAGGGCAGTACAGGGGGCCGGTCCAGATACAGAGCAACGCGCTGGCGGCGCTGGAGGCCATCGACATGGATGTCGCCGAGGAGGTTATGAAAGCCGGCTGCATTACCGGGGATCGGATCAATGGTTTGGTGGATGGAATTTCTGGAAACTGGTGCGTGTGTTTCTTCTCCTTTTGTTTCTTCGGTTCTCCTTTTTGGGTTCACTTGATCGAGTGTTAATCTTCTTGAGCTTATGCTGCATTTTCTACGCGATTAATTTTAGTTGACATAATTCTTGATCTCCGTCAAATGTTTACTGGAGTTGTTTAGAAAATCAATTAGGAGATCTCATGATCTACATGGTATTAGAATGGTGGAAAATATCAAGAAAGCAAAATGATTATATTACTCTCGTTTATTTTGAATTCTTCTTCTTCTTCTTATTTTCTGGTTGTAGGAAAATGGTACAAATTCCATCTTCAAGAAGGAAGCATGTGATCTCTGTTAGAATCTTATTATTTTTATTGATATATATTTTTATTTTTAGATAGTCTTTCGTGGGCTACAGTCAATTGTGAATTTTGATTTATATGAATTAATCTTATGATCATATTTGAAATGCATATTAGCTCATTTAATTTGATCAATGTGAGTTGAGTTCTAAACACTTAATCATGATTGGTGTGATTAGTCAAGTGTAGGCCAGATTAATGAAGCTCATAATGAAGAAGATTCATTTGTAGGATGAGCATCGGTCAGATCTGGTCGGGTACGGAAACCTGACCCGACCCGAATAATCTGAGCCCGAATAAGTAGGGTCTTACACCACCCGACCCTACTCGAACAAGATTTCGGGGCCCGACCCGATTAACTCGAATAACCCGAAAAAAAGAGTAAAAAGTGGCATTAAAAATATAATTTTATTAGGAATTAAACTCAAGACCTCTTGAATTTCATTTTTAACCATCTAACCACAAAACCAACATCAACTTTTATAACTATAACATACATAAATATATATTTAACTTACACTTCGGATCGGGTCGGGTATATTAAGATTTTCGCCTTACCCGACCCGACCCGACTTACCCAAATAACCTGACTCGAATTGAATTTTCGGGTCGGTTCAGGTTTTGCTCACCCCTACTCATTTGATCGATTATATATTGAGGCTAGGCCCCCTCTACATACATGACATGATACAGGATTAGAAACCTTAGCTCATAGTTGCTTTCCCTATTAAAGCAGAGCCTTTTGAGAAAGTGTAGTAGAGGAAGATTTAGTTTTTCCTGAAGATCCAGAAAATTGCTTCCGCTGTAATTATGTCTACATCAACTAAGATCTTTCCTTACTTCTCTATTTATTTTTGTTGTTCTTAAATTCAGGTATTACTTGTGACATTAATTTTTCTTACTATGTCTAGTTCCAATAAATGAATGAGAACTGACCCTCCTAGTGAGGCAGAGGCATACATCAAATGGCAGAACAGGCTTTATGCTTGGGAGGACAAAATCTTTTTCGTCGAACTATTTTAAATTTACTAAATTGACTTTTGCCAATTTTTTATTAATCAAATGGAACATAGTTTTTTTTCTATTATATATTAAAATTTATTATATTTAGTATATATGATATGCACATTTTTAGGAGGATATAGCAACACTCATATACGCACTATGTTGGTTTCATTGACCAGTAGAATGGTGTCAGGTGGCAATGTTCCCATCACATAGTTACTTTCATTGACTGGGGACATATATCTATTGTTCAGGAGATTGGGAGTCAATAATTCCCTCCAAAAAAAAGACTCAACCTCTAGACCTTTGAATCAATTTATTATAACTATGAGCATTTAGAATCTTATCTGCATGATAATTTGTAAATTTATACTTCAATTATAATTTTTTCTAAAACTTATTTGTAGGTTTACTTGCTATACTTTAAGGTAATTTGAGCATCTCACTCTAATGATGTTATAGTCAAATATACTGTCAGTCACACTAAAGTCTCATGTTTACAATGCCCAATTTTATTTCAGTAGCTTTATCATGGAGACTAAAAAAAACTTAAAAAGAAAAGAGAAAACCTGTTAAGAGTGGTTTACTTGGTATACTGGATAGCTAATAGGTTCCTGTGTACAATTGAAGATAAGTATTCTATTGATACATGAACCATTAACTTTGGGTTAACATTCAGGTACGTCAAATTTGATACATTTACTCCTGCAGCAGAGCGTGGACTTCCAGTTACAAGAGTCATTAGTCGAATGACCCTACAGCAAATATTAGCCCGTGCAGTTGGTGATGACATTATTCTAAATGACAGTAACGTTATTGATTTCGTAGATAATGGTGACAAGGTAGATTTTTCTTCCTGTTGGATTTTCTCTAATTCAAAAGCTCAGACAGATTACTGTATGAACAACCTGAATATGATTCATGCATATTCGGATGAAAATACTCATAATGAATGTTGTCTAAATACATTTAAGACTTAATTTATTGCTGATGACCCAGGTCACTGTGAAGCTTGAGAATGGGCAACAATTAGACGGTGATTTTTTGGTTGGAGCTGATGGAATATGGTCTAACGTTTGAGAGTGTATTCAGAAGTGCCTTTGTCGGTTTTAAGAATTTGAGGTATACAGCTCATTTAAGTATTATGCAGGGTCGTAAACTATAAGTTGGACCCGAAGATGCTTCTTATTCAGGTTATACCTGCTACACTGGTATTGCAGATTTTGTTCCTCCAGACATTGAAACTGTTGGGTATGCTTGTCCTTTATTTTCTCGATGAAGTTGGAATTTTTTTTCCTCTTGGTATGTCAATTTCTTGTTTCATTCATGTAGTCGGCATCAATTTACCATATATGTTCTGTTTCTTTTATGAAGGTACCGAGTATTTCTAGGTCACAAACAGTATTTTGTTTCTTCGGATGTGGGTGCTGGGAAAATGCAATGGTATGCATTTCACAATGAGCCTCCCGGTGGAACTGATGTTCCTAATGGTAGATATTCCAGATCGAGTTGGTTATTATTTTTCCGTTTAGCCCTTACATAATGATTGGGATGAGAAGAATCTCTACATGATCAATCACGACTAAAAATTGAATGGCAAATTACATACATGTATCTTTCATGGATAAAAAGAAATAAAAAAGATGTTTCTTTAGGTAGGGATGTTTGTAGATCTCTTGTTAACATATGAAAATGGTTATTTTGCAGGTAAAAAGGAAAGACTACTCAAAATATTTGACGGTTGGTGTGATAATGTCATAGACTTGTTACATGCAACCGATGAGGAAGCAATTCTTCGCCGTGATATCTACGATCGTATCCCAGTCATGAGTTGGGAAAAGGTCGTGTAACGTTGCTTGGTGATTCAGTCAATGCTATGCAACCAAATATGGGTCAGGGGGGCTGTATGGCAATTGAGGTATTGTTCAGTTATTTATTACTTCAAAGCATGTATATGGAAATATGGCACTTTTATCATCATGTATTTAGTGTGAATCCTACTGTTGAATCTGACATCACTCGTGTAGGATAGTTATCAGCTCGCTATAGAACTTGAGAAATCTTGGTAGCATAGTGTTGAAACAGAAACTCTAATGGATTTCACGTCTGCTCTGAAACGGTAATTATAGATACTGCGATACCTAGATCACCTATGAGTATTTTCATGACTTTATTAGCTTATGTTGCATCAACTAACTTGTTCTGATATCATATTGTAGTTATGAAAGTGAAAGAAGAGCCAGAGTTGCCATTATATATGGAATGGCACGAATGGCAGCAATAAGCCAATAATGGCTTCAACTTACAGGCCCTACTTGGGCGTAGGACCATTGTCGGTATGATCACTACACACGTGTCCTTGTTTATCTTGATTCCAGGAAGCTCAACCTTGATACAAATTATTGTCATCTATTTCATAAACCGTCTTCTAGATTTTTACATTGATCTCCTAACAATACTGAAATTAATATGTAGTTCTTGACCAAGTTCCGGATACCACATCCAGGAACAATTGGTGGGAGATTTATTATTAAGTTTGCAATGCCACTAATGCTTAACTGGGTGCTAGGAGGTAACAGGTAAAAGTTGGTGATTTCTTACTTTGTGTCATTTCCAGCAAGTTGTCTATGTTTTATAAATCTTCTTTGAGTTCCTTTGATTCGACTATCAATATTCAACCTTTGACATCACCAATAAGGATTATCATTTTCCATAAGCATCCTCCATGAACACAGAGAATCCAGGAACTTGGAAAATAAATATTACAAAGAGTGAATAACCAAAAAAAAAATACTAACTTTGCCCATTTTTCCATTTTTAGAACGAATTTTTTTCTTTAGCAAGATAATACACGAATTTAAGTTTTGTTACCCCGTTTAGTATACCCGTCAATTTAAATAGAATTGGCTAATGTGTCACGTCAACAGAGTATACTTATCCTACGTGGTATATATTACACCGGTTGAGTGGGATTTAAAATCCAAATTACCATTTTGTCCATCCCCAACCGCTCATGTATTATGAATTGGGGATTGACAAATTGGTAATTTGTTCATCGTCTTTAATTTGGGGCTGAAAAACTTAGGTGTTGACCCTTATCACGTGATGAAGCCCTTCCATTTTCTCTGTCAACAAGACGACGAAGGATACCCATGGAGACGAGGTTGTCGACGACGACTGAATTGCTGAGGTTCCTCAGTGCTCCGACTGCGGATTCCTGCGGCAATGGACCGTCCAAGTAGGCCAAGAGGCTGCGGACTCCTCGCTTAGAAACAACGGACCTCCTCAAGCTTTCGTTTTTGGCGGCGAGGTTCTGCAAGCAATCTGCGGCATACTCTTTGGAGCCGAGAACGAATCCGCAATCGAGGAGATCGATCATGACTGTGATGATGCCTTCTTCTACTAATGTCTATCGCACTTCGGCCACGACGGAGAGATTCTTAAGGGCTCCTGCGGCTGCTGATTGGCAAATGGAGTTCCCGGTATGGCATACCTCATTCAGTAGTTTCTCGTAGCTCCCTGACTCAGCTAGGAAGCAGATCAAGGTTGCCGTCTTCTCTCTGGTCTTTGACGAGGTTCCCTCATCGCCTCAAGAAGGTCGTCCACGCCCCGGTGCTTGGCCTCGATGTGGCCAATCTGCAAGCGCGCAAGCAAGTCGCACACGCCGTCAAGCTGCCTCGCGTCCTGCAAATTGGCGAGCGCTGGAGATGTGGTGGCGTCTCCAAGCACGCCGGTCTTCACCCGCAACATGTAGTTGTTGAGAATAAGGTCGAGCTCGCCCGACAAGGCGTCGAGGTCGCTCTGCATCTGCGGCTTCCCCAAGCAAATCGGATCCGCGGAACAGCAGCGGCCGACGAGTATGATCGCTTCATTAAGGGTATTCGTGATCGATTGAAGCAGCTCCCTGCAGAGAGCGTTCTTGGCAAAGCTAGCGTGGCTCGATATATGAGAGAGGCACGACGAGACGTGCAACAGCTTGGAGGTTATCGACTTTCACCACCCAGTGAAGCCGGTAGCGGTCCAGGCCGTGTCAAGGGCCGCGGGGACGAGTTGTCGTGCTTGAGACAAGAGCTGTATGGCGGAATTGACGTCGGCGATGGTCTCAGACTTGGTTTAGTTGACAAAGAGAATGGAAGGTCACTTGATAAGGGCCAATACTTAATCTTTTCATCCCCAAATTGAAGACGACGGACAAATTACTAATTTGATTATCCCTTATTCATAAGACATGAGCGGTTGGGAACGGGCAAAATGATAATTTGGTTTTTAAATCCCACTCGGTCGGTGTAACATATGTCACGTAGGATAAGAACTTGCCACGTATACTCCCTTAACGTAACACATCAGCAATTCTGTTTAAACTGACGGAGTATGCTAAACGGAGTAAAGGAATCTAAGTTCGTGTATTGTATTGCTAACGAAAAAAGTATGTGCCAAAAATGAGGAAATTGGCAAAGTTCGTATTTTTTTTTTTGCTATTTACCCTATTATAAATAAATATCTTTTCAATAAAATATTTGAATCATGTGTAAATGTATAATTGTTCTTCCAAAATATTATGCTCATAAATCTCACTTCGATCACATTGAAAAGTCATCCAATTATTTTCTCTCTTGGATTCAGTCCAATGACTTGGCCTATTTAGTTCCAATTTGGGTTCGGTTAGTCTCGTTTGATTCGATTCGGGCCCAATTTGAGTCAAAATCTAACAATTCATCCTTTGATTAAAAATTGGGGTCAGTGCGGCCCGAGAAGTTATCCTCCTCTCCCACAAGGCTCGTACGGAGCCTACGTCGAATGATTTGCACTTCAAAGCTATATTCTCGTGTTTAGGAAGTTATAACCCATATTTCATCTAAAAAACTAGTAAATTTAACCATTATAAGCAAAACCTGAGTTAAAGTTGAATAAAACAAAGCATTCAATGTATTAACAATGAATATACAGCTTTGTTGTTGCATTGGTACAATTTGCTAGAAATGTAGAAAAATATGTGGATGTATACTATAAAATGCCCCAAGAGGTGTATGGGGCCTGATTCCAACTATATTTTGTGTTGCATCAACTCACATGGCGAATTTGCCAAGGGAGCAAGGGGCAGCATTCCCTTGTTGGGGTTGTAGGGGATACACTCTTACTGGGGCTCAAGGGCAACCATAAAAAATCACTCATCCCTATATTTACACACCATAAGTTCAAAAAACCGTCACTGGCTACTTAAGCTTAAGCTAGAACTATATCTAGACATCTTAAGTGGTTGGTATTGGTACCAAGATAGGAAACATTTTTGTACAAAAGTAGCCTCAAGTATAGTACTTTGTTCTGAACTTCAATAACAATCTTAAGCTTCTTCTTTTTTTCTTTGCAGCTCAAATCTTTCAGGAAGGGCATTAAGCTGTCGTCTGACTGACAAGGTAATCTAGAGAAAGTCAGATGCAGATCAAGCCTCTAACTCTGTCGATTAACAACATTATACAGGTGGTAATAGTATAGTATTTCATTAGAGAATTATGTTATATGATGACCTTTGCAGGCAAATGACCAGTTAAAAAAATGGTTCGAAGACGATGATGCTATGGAGCGAGCGATGGGTGGAGAGTATGTCTTAAGTTATCGTTGAATTTTACCATTATTTATGTTCATGGTAAAATACAACTCATTGATTCTTACATTTGTTGGTGGTTTCTCTTCCCCACATCCACGGAAAATGATAATGCATCGAAACCCATTCATTTGGCTAAAGATATAGTTAGACCATTAATAATTGGGTAATTACCGAACATATTGCTATACTTTTTCTTAAATGTTTCTTCTTGTTCTTTACTCAATAAAGTGATTTTTTGAATGGACAGAACGTGCACAATCGACGAACAGAGAGTATCAGTTGTCATTAATTCACGGCAGGTTAGTGAGAAGAAATATCTACACTAGCATTCCTATAAGTGGCTAGTCCCGATCATTTAACCCATCTGTTTTCTTTTGATTTCATCTTATTGAAATCATACAATTTTAACATTCAATGAACTAATTGTCCTATAAAGAAAGTATTTCCATCTCATACCAATCTGTGAACCAAGTCATATGAACTATAAATTGTACTACATATATAACATCCAAAGAAAACTGTAGCCAGGAACAATTTTCTTTTCTTTTTCCAAGTGTCCAAATCAATGATTATTGAGTACTCATGCTAGTTTCTCCTTTTGGTCCATAATTACCTCAGAGGTGGACGAACAACATGTATGCATAAGTTGCAAAGATAATGTCTTCTTTTTGACTGACTTGCGTAGCCAACACGGGACCTGGATTACTGAGTAAGTGACAGAGTGATTGCATTGGATAATCTTTAGCCTTACATCAGCATCGCGGAAGAATATTGATCTCATTATTTTTCTATGGATCGAATACAGTAACAAATTGAGGCAATATCGTTTGCCTCCTAATTTTTTTGTTCGTATCCACCCTTCCCATATAATCGAACTCGGCAACGACAAAAAGGTATTACACACTACAAATTTTGTTGATTAATTCAAAACAAGTAGATAAAATGATACGATAAAAAATGCATTCTCTTCTTAACTAAGAATAGTGTAATTATCTTATTCTCTTAATTCTGCCCTCTTTCAGGTCATGTTTAGGGTAAAGGTACTAAAGACACTTCCAAATAGAGGTGGCAATGGGCCGGGCCCGCCCATGGACGACACGGCCTGATTCTGGGCCGTGCTTGATCCGACCCGAGGCCGGCCCGTCTATGGCCAAGGGGCGGGCTGGGCTCGCCCCCTTGGGCATGTGGTCCGTGCTGAGCCCGGCGAGGCACGGGCCCGACGAGGCCCGGCTAGGCCAACCTTACATATTTACCTTACTTACCATAAATATATAGTAAAAACACATATAAATGCTTAACATAGTGGTTAGTTCATCTTAATATATACTATAGGTCGGTTGTTTGAGTCTTACCACTGGTCTATATATTAGTTTGTTTTTAATAATTCGGGCCGGCCCGAGCCCGAAGGGGTGGGCTCATGCCCGGGCTGGGCCTCCCCATTGAGCACTTGGGCTGTGTGCACGACTCAGAGATGGCTGGGCCCGGGCCGGCCCAAGCACGGCTCATTGCCACCTCTGCTTTCAGGAACATATACAAATGGAGAGAAGCCAATCCTACAAGCAATTTGAAAAAAATAAGGGTTATTAGATGAAAATAACCTCAATTTTAGCGAAAATATCAATTGTGGTTAATTCTTTGATTAGTCTCAATTGTATCTATTTCAATAATAATCCTCCGTCGGCGAACCATTAGTATGGTCATTATTTTGTTGATGTGGTGATGCATAAATACTTTAAAAAACTTCACTCGCGTGTCACCTCGATGCACGTCGAAATGCTTTTTAATATCCACCCAAGTTCCATCTCTCTCTCTCACACACACACACTAGAGAAATTAAGTAAGAAAGAGAAGAAAAAAGATGTTTGCAATAATCTTGCTTAATCTAATTGACGTGGCAATCTCATACAACCACTTTACAATTTTTATAATGTAGCAAGAAAAGTTTTATCTATGCACATCATTAGTCGACGTGACATATTAAACTTAGAGTTATTAACTTAATATATCATTAACTTAAAAGTTCAATTCATATGTATTTAATTTTTTTATTTGTATTACCTATATCATATTCTACCACATTTGACAACAAACTCTGACGACGTCCTTTGCCATGAACTCCAACCCCCTCATGTCACTACTTCTCCTTGTTTCTGTCAAGGATGCGGTTGAGGAAGTCGTCAAACTTCATATTAAATTTCTTCATCCTTCGAATGTAGTCATGTAGTTCTTCATCCTTCGAATGTAGTCTTGTAGTCTTGTAGATCTAAGGATCTACAAACTCTAGTCATGTGATTAAGTCATGGATATTCATCATCATATTAAGCAAGAAGAATTCATTGAGCATCTCCTTGAACTCCACCAACAACATGAGTACAAGCACCTTGTTCAGCCCGGCGAGTTGGTCAATCACGTGAAAAGGTATCCTTCGAGCAAAGAAGTTGTTTGACTTAAGAATGAAAAAAAGCTCGGAGACGAAAAATCGACTAGCTTCTGGAAGGAAATGTGGTGCAGAAACATCGGGTTGGCGCAGGAATTTTCGAAACTCTTTATAGCGCATAGATTTAAAAATGCAACCGTTGAACAGTGCTTTGACCAAAACTCGAGAACGTGGAGCTTTCACTGGGCATCGCAAATGGATAGGGGAGACGTGATAAGAATGATAAACTTCACTGGGAGACCTAAGCTAAGGGAGGGGTCGGATTCAAACTGTTGGCGTTGGGAGAAAAATGATAAGTTCTCGACGTCATCTTGCTACGACAAATACATAGACTCCGGAGTTCTTTGGGAGGTTGCGGGAAAAATTTGGAGGGGTAAAATCCCGATCAAATTTTAAATTCATTACTGGATAGTTTTAAAGAAAAGACTTCCAACAAAAGAACGACTTATCTGACATGGATCAACAATGACAGACGATATCATGCTATGCGTGAGGGAGAGGGAAGATATGGACCACCTATTTACTCACTGTAGATTTGCTAGAGATGGATGGAGGAGACTTCTGGAAAAGGCTTCGCTCAGCTAGATTGAGTTTCTGTTAGATAAATATCAGATGCTGGTTGAGAAGGACGTAAGGATTAGAAATCTTGCTATGATTTGGAGCAAAAATCTTTGGCTACTAAGGAACTTGGTTATCTTCCAAGATAAGATTACATACATTAATAAGTTATTAGGAGCATGCTTGAATATGTGGAAACGATTGAATTCTTGTTGATCGCTAGGTCCTATTCTGGT
The DNA here is from genome assembly GCA_034359265.1 of Canna indica. Lineage (NCBI taxonomy): Eukaryota > Viridiplantae > Streptophyta > Magnoliopsida > Zingiberales > Cannaceae > Canna > Canna indica. Next base: position 4,995,014 of record CP136891.1, read on the forward strand.
CTTACCTTCTATCCTCTTTCTACTAGTTATGAGCCAACCGCTTGGTGGCTAGTAGATTAGGACTTATACCTATGTACTCGGCTGTTTTCCTCCCTATCAGACATCTGGCATGACATTTGGAGGAAGGGGCTCTAATTTGTAGTTGTCTTGTTCTTTTATCAATATATATGGTGTGGCTTGAATAAGTCTCACTTTTTATCAAAAAAAAAAAAACATGACTACAAGCACAATCATGTCGAGGTACTTCTTCCTAAGCATCTAACGACGTTGAGGCTAGGGATGTCAACGGGGCGGGTTCGGGGCGGATAGTGCCACACCCGCACCCGCACCCGTTTATTAAATCTGTCTCTCGTACCCGCACTCGCACCCGCGATGGATATCCATCACCCGCACCCTCGCGGGTAATTGATACCTACGGATATCCGCGGATACCTATTTAATATATGACAAGAATTTTTATTTTATTATAATAGTATACCACCAATGATTCTCATTTCACTACTATTAATAACTTGGTTGAGAAACATTAATCCATAAAATAAACTACGTAACAATTAAATTCTAAATCATAAAATTATCTTAAGAAATATCAATAATCATTTATGCAACATTATATTTAAAACCAAAATTAAATTTAAAATCAAGGTACTTTCAATTAAAATTGGAAATTGATATCCCTAAAAATATATTATATTTAGATTTATTTTTAAATTTTTCATTAAATATTAATATATAAAATTATAAATTTAATTTTTTATATATATTAGCGGGTATCGGGTATCCGCGGGTGTGGATAGTATAGTATCCATACCCGTACCCATTTATTAAATGGGTAAAAATTTATACCCGTACCCGTACCCGTGGGTATAATATGTTTACCATACCCGACCCGTGTCGGGTAAATATCCGCGGGTATCCGCGGGTACGGGTAATATTGCCATCCCTAGTTGAGGCTGATGATGAAGAGGTGGTCCTTAAAGAGAAAAAGCACGACGAGAGTGTCGATAGCAAATAGTAAGTCGAAGAGCAATGCATGCACTTCCTTAGTGTTATTGATAGTGACTCGTCGTGCATGCCATCTATTTAACGGGATTATTGATGAGCAAATGACAAGATAATACAATTGATACAAAATATTATAGTTTATCATATAATTCACATAAATTATAGAATTGAATAAATTTGAAAATAAATTCTTAAGATGCTAATAATTTTTTAGAGCTTACTTCATAGGAGATGAATTAATATCTATTGTGTGTTTAGTGCATGAATTAAAAATGTGAATAAAAGAATATAAAATTGATATTATATCTAATATACACCAAATTTAAAAAATTCATATCCAATTCTTCATTATTTATTATTCAATCCAATCTCATCATATCCAATGATACAAACATACCATTGAAGTATATATCCCTTAATTGCTTTAGCAAAAGGCACAAAAATGTTCATGACATTTTCTCACGGGTACTAAAATACCCCTAAATTTTTTTTGGGATCAAAAATATCCCTTACATTATGGAATTGGGTACAAAAATATCCCTATATGTAAATAACGTTAATTGAGAGATAACATAGCTGGCGTGGCTGATGACTGAGACTAATGATGTAGACATGTGGCGCGCATGCAGGCTAAGACGTTTTCTCACGGGTACTAAAATATTCATAATATTTTCTCACGGGTACTAAAATGCCCCTAACGTTTTCTCACGGGTACTAAAATACTCCTAACGTTTATTTTAGAGCTAAAATACCCATGAGTTTATTAAAAACGGTACAAAAATGACACCAGACTAACTTTTGTTAGGTGAGACTTAACGAAAATGTCGTTGATACTGATAGAGATGTTGACTTTATACGTGGTGCATATGCAGAGAGCAACTCGCCACACAACCGTAGGGGTGAGCAAAAAAATAAAAAATTCGATTAATTGAAAAATCGATTTGAAATTGAACCAAATATTTTGATTAATTGATTTGATGGTTTCGACTTTGGTTTTTATTTTCTAAATTTTCAATTTTCGATTTCAGCTTCAGTTTCAATTTCTTATGTGTCGCTTACGTGACAAGTTGCTCTCTGCATATGCACCACATATAAAGTCAACATCCACGATATCTCCGTTAAGTCTCACCTAATAAAAGTTAGTATCGTGTCATTTTTGTATCATTTTTAATAATCTCAGGGATATTTTAGCTCCAAAATAGACGTTATGGGTATTTTAGTATCCGTGAGAAAATATTAGGGACATTTTTGTACCCGTGAGAAAATATTTTGGCCTGCATGCACACCACATATCCACATCATCGGTCTCAGTCATCAACCACGTCAGCTCCGTTATCTTTCAATTAACGTCGTTTACCTATAAAGGTATTTTTGTACCCAATTCCATAACGTAAGGGATACTTTTGATCCTAAAAAATCTTTAGAAGCATTTTAGTACCCATGAGAAAATATTAGAGGTATTTTTAGCGGTGAGCATGGATCGGTTAATCGGTCTATTAGCAACAAAAAAATCCGGTCAATTAATTTCGATTTTTCAAAACCATTAATCGTAAACCGGTCCATTAACTTCGGTTAACAGTTATTTCGATTTCGGTTTTTTCGATTCGGTTAATCGATAATTTTTGATTAACCAATAAATTTTTTTAACCTACAAACATAATAATATTATACAAATCATAGAGAAAAATTCAAACAAATACCGAATTCTCATTGAGAAAAAAGAAAAAGAAAAAGTGAAACCATTTGAACCAAGATAATATTCTTAAAAAACTAATATTTTTATTTTTATTTTTTTATTTTTTTAATATTTTATAATTTTTTTAATATTTTATAATTTTTTAAATAATTTTTTCTATAATTTTATGTAATTTTTTATAATTTATAAATCATTATTTAATATATATATATATATATATATATATATATATATATAATTAAAAATTAATAAATTATATCGAACCGATCGGTTAACCGAAACCGGTGGACTTTTTACCTCTCGGACCGAAATCGAAAATTAATTTTTTCAAAAATAAAAATCGAAACCGAAAAAACTAGTTTAGTTAATCGAAAAAATTGATTCGAAATCGAACTGATTTTTTTATTAACCGAAAAATTAATTTTTTTTCTCACCCTTAGGTATTTTTGTATCTTTTCTCCAAATTGATATGTGTGAATTGGGCACCACTGTCGTGTTCGACGACTTCTACTTCTTCTTCGCATTGAATTGGGAGCCTAACCATATCGATCGGGGCAATGGCACTGCTGTACAGTGCTCCACTCCGTTATTCTCCCCCTCTCCCCTTCCCCAAAATCCACTCCCCACCATTAACTCACAGCTTATTTGAAGACCCCTCGTCTTCTGCTGCTTGTAATCCCCTCAGTAGCAGTAATATTAGTAGTGCTAACTGCAAGCATAGGAGGAGGTGTGTGAGCAAGTTGGTGTCTGCAAGTGGCGCTCGGTTGGCTGCATCTGAGCTACCATCGTCGGCGCCGGCACCGGCGAATCTGAGAATTCTGATAGCCGGAGGCGGAATTGGGGGGCTGGTGCTTGCACTGGCGGCGAAGCGGAAAGGGTTTGATGTGCTGGTGTTCGAGAGGGACATTAGCGCCATAAGAGGGGAAGGGCAGTACAGGGGGCCGATCCAGATACAGAGCAACGCGCTGGCGGCGCTGGAGGCCATCGACATGGACGTCGCCGAGGAGGTTATGAAAGCCGGCTGCATTACCGGGGATCGGATCAATGGTTTGGTGGATGGGATTTCTGGAAACTGGTGCGGTTGCTTCTTCTCCTTTTGTTTCTTCGGTTCTCCTTTTTGGGTTCAGTTGATCGAGTGTTAATCTTCTTCTTTTTTATTGAAAGAAAGGAACATGTTTCTATTCAAGAGAGATTAACAGTTACAGGATTAAAGATGAGAGAAGAGTTAAAACATAAAAAATAAACAACAACCATAATGCACCCAAAGAAATAACGGCGAGTACACCATCAAACAAATTTAGGAACTAATCGGAACTAATCGGACAGTGGTTAAGGAAGCTATCTGCAGCAGAAGCCAAAATCTGATGAGAATAGCTCTTGTCCTGAAAGATCCTGTTGTTCCTCTCATGCCACACAAACCAGCTCCAGAGAATTGCAAGTTTGGCCAAAGGCAAGGTGAAGTTGTGGTTGTCCAGATTCCCAAACTCAAAAGAAGATAAAGCAACAGATGCAAGCTTGAGCAGATTAAGAAATATTTTCCAACCCAAACAAGAATAGCGGCAAGAATCGATAAGCTGAGAGTGTGACTCCTTGCTGTCCGAACAGACGGCACAAGAGTCATCAGTTGCAATTCCCCAACGCATAAGCCTGTCCCGTGTGAGAAGCTTCTTTCTGATCCTAATCCAGGCGAAAATGGAGACTTTAGGAGGAAGATTGGACTTCCAAAGAAGCTTATAGAAATGATCTCGAATACCCCGGAATGAAAGAATTTGGTAGAAGCTACGGGTAGAGAAATTGCCATCAGAACTCCACCTCCAAGTGATAACATCTTCCTGCATGGAGGGAGGAGCAGTCTCCAACACAGCTGCCAGCGAAGAAAGGGAGGCATCATCCACCAAAGTAGAGAAATAAACATTCCATCCCAAAAAAATGCCCGCGGAATTGAAACGACATGCTTTGGAAATAGAAGAGTTAGGTTGCATAGCAAATTGAAAGAGAGACGGGAATAACTGAGCAAGACTTTGACCATGAAACCATCTATCTGTCCAAAGTTTGGTCCTCTCCCCATTACCTACAGTAATTGAGGACCCAGCCATCACAAGGTCATAGGAGAGAACCCAGCCATCACAAGGTCATAGGAGAGAATAATATCCTTCCAAAGAGGAGAGGCCATACGCAAGAAGCTTTGGGAGCCCCAATTGCAATGATCTCCATAGATATTGAGTAGAATATGAGACCAGTATGTATCACAGGCTTTCAAGATTTTCCACAACCAAGAGCATAAACGGGCCTGATTATGAGATAGGAGGTCAAGAACACTAATTCCTCCATCTGATTTGGAGCAGGAAGCAGAATGCCAATTTGTTAAACATCTTCCAACGACCGAGTGATTCATATCGCCAACCCAAAAGAAATTCTGACGCCGCTGATCAATCCTTTTGATGACCATCTAGGAGCTTTAAAAAGAGATAGCATATAGGCTGAAGAGCTAGAGAGTGAGCTGTTAATTAACGTTAATCGACCTGCACGAGAGAGAAGCCAGCCTTGCCAATTACTTAGTTTTGAGTCCATACGGCGAATGAGGTGGAGCCAATCGGCTTTGCACAGCTGACAGATACGCAAGGGGAGGCCGAGATAATTTAAAGGAAACTCAGCAAACCGATAACCAAAGGAGCCCGACGGAAGTGCAGCCAATTGTGAGTCATCCGAGAGTCTTGAAATAGAAGTTTTATTGATATTAACCTTCAGGCCCTCCGTGAGCTCAAAGTATTTTGGTTGACATAATTCTTCATCTCTGTCAAATGTTTGCTGGCGTTGTTTAGAAAATCAATTAGGAGATCTCATGATCTATATGGTATTAGAATGGTGGGAAACATCAAGGAAGCAAAATGATGATATTACTCTCATTCATTTTGAATTCCTCTTCTTCTTATTTTTTTCTGGTTGTAGGAAAAGGGTACAAATTCCATCTTCAAGAAGGAATCATGTGATAACTAGTTCCGATATAGTGAGGCGGAGGCATACCTCAAATGGAAGAACAGGCTTTATGCTTGGAGGGAAAAATCTTTTTCACCTAACTATTTTAAATTGAGTGTTGCTATATCTTCTAAAAATGTGCCTAATAATCTTCCTATACATTCATGATGACATGAGTTGTAATTTTGTCAACAATCATAAGCACTTTATTACATGTGAGTATTGGAGGATTATTAAGCACATCAACTAGGAGGATTTAGCATTTTGTTTTGAATTTACTAAATTGATCTTTGCCAATTTTTTATTAATCAAATCGAACATAGTTGTTTTTTAAATTATATATTCTATATTAAAATTTATTATATTTATTATATATGACATGCACTAAATTATATGTATATATAATGCTGAATTTGTTAATTTTTCATTTTACAATTGTAATTATATTTGTGATGTTTTTAATATTATTATATTGAAAACTGTAAATGGCTTGATTTATCTTAAACTATTTTATTTTGTTCTTTTGCCACTCCTTAAGATCTATATCCTGAGCTAAGCAAGTATATATGACCGATGAAATATCATTCATTTCATTCAACAACTTAGGTCATATAAAACTCTCCGTATGTTCGTGATTATTGGGCTCTTTTTTTTTTAATATATGTATATGCACTATGTTGGTTTCATTGACCAGTAGAATGGTGTCAGGTGGCAATGTGCCCATCACATAGTTGCTTTCTTTGACTGGAGACATATCTATTGTTCAGGAGACTGGGAGTCAATAATCCCCTCCAAAAAAAGACTCAACCTCTAGACCTTTGGATCAATTTATAACTATTAGCATTTAGAATCTTATCTGCATGATCATTTGTAAATTTATACTTCACTTATAATTTTTTCTAAAACTTATTTGTAGGTTTACTTGCTATACTTTGAGGTAATTTGGGTATCTCACTCTAATGATGTTATAGTCAAATATACTGTCACTCTGTCAGTCACACTAAAGTCTCATGTTTACAATGCCCAATTTTATTTGAGTAGCTTTATCATGGAGACTAAAAAAACATGTTAAGAGTGGTTTACTTGGTATACTGGATAGCTAATAAGTTCCTGTGTACAATTGAAGATAAGTATTCTATTGATACATGAACCATTAACTTTTGGTTAACATTCAGGTACGTCAAATTTGATACATTTACTCCTGCAGCAGAGCGTGGACTTCCAGTTACAAGAGTCATTAGTCGAATGACCCTACAGCAAATATTGGCCCGTGCAGTTGGTGATGACATTATTCTAAATTACAGTAACGTTATTGATTTCGTAGATAATGGTGACAAGGTAGATTTTTGTTCCTGTTGGATTTTCTCTAAATCAAAAGCTCAGACAGATTACTGTATGAACAAGCTGAATATGATTCATGCATATTCGGATGAAAATACTCATAATGAATGTTGTCTAATACATTTAAGACTTAATTATTGCTGATGGACCCAGGTCACCGTGACGCTTGAGAACGGGCAGCAATTTGAAGGTGATCTTTTGGTTGGAGCAGATGGAATATGGTCTAAGGTTTGAGAGTGTATTCAGAAGTGCCTTTGTCGGTTTTAAGTATTTGAGGTATACAGCTCATTTAAGTATTATGCAGGTTCGTAAAATCTTATTTGGACCCAAAGATGCTTCTTATTCAGGTTATACCTGTTACACTGGCAATGCAGATTTTGTTCCTCCAGACATTGAAACTGTTGGGTATGCTTGTCCTTTATTTTCTCGATGAAGTTGGAATTTTTTTTTCTCTTGGTATGTCAATTTCTTGTTTCATTCATGTAGTCGGCATCAATTTACCATATATGTTCTGTTTCTTTTATGAAGGTACCGAGTATTTCTAGGTCACAAACAGTATTTTGTTTCTTCGGATGTGGGCGCTGGGAAAATGCAATGGTATGCATTTCACAATGAGCCTCCCAGTGGAACTGATGTTCCTAATGGTAGATATTCCAGATCGATTTGGTTATTATTTTTCCGTTTAGCCCTTACATAATGATTGGGATGAGAAGAAACTCTACATGATCAATCACAACTAAAAATTGAATGGCAAATTACATACTCCTATCTTTCATGGAAAAAAAGAAATAAATAAGATGTTTCTTTAGGTAGGGATGTTTGTAGATCTCTTTTAACATATGAAAATGGTTATTTTGCAGGTAAAAAGGAAAGACTACTCAAAATATTTGAAGGTTGGTGTGATAATGTCATAGACTTGTTACATGCAACCAATGAGGAAGCAATTCTTCGCCGTGATATCTATGATCGTATCCCAATCATGGGTTGGGGAAAAGGTCGTGTAACGTTGCTTGGTGATTCAGTCCATGCTATGCAACCAAATATGGGTCAGGGAGGCTGCATGGCAATAGAGGTATTGTTCAGTTATTTATTTCTTCAAAGCATGTATATGGAAATATGACACTTTTATGATCATGTATTTAGTGCATGGTTTAAAATACCGTACCGTATCGCCCGGTACGGCCGGTATTTACCGGTTTTTCAAAAAACCGGTATACGAGATACCCGGTATTGGGCGATACCGGGTATCTAGGTTAATACCTATACCGGGCGGCGGGTATTTGATGTCATGGTATGACGCAATGGCTCTTAAAAAGAGCCGTTGCTACAGTACCCGACAGCACCCCAAATGGCTATATAGCTGTTTGGGGTCGGATTTAAGGCTATTTGGGGTCTTTATAAAGACCCCAGAGTCTCAAACAATTATGTGTTATTGGAATTATTTTTAACAAAAAAAAAATAATTTTTTTTTCACTGGCAAGTATGCCTTTTTCGTACCGGCCCGTACCGTGTGTTGGTACGGTACGGTACTGGTACCGGTCACTGACCGAGATCGGTACCGGTACCGGTCACTGACCGAGATCGGTACCGGTACTGATATTTTAAATCATGATTTAGTGTGAATCTTACTGTTGAATCGGACACCACTCATGTAGGATTGTTATCAGCTTGCTATAGAGCTTGAGAAATCTTGGAGGCATAGTGTTGAAACAGGAGCTCCAATGGATATCATGTCTGCTCTCAAACGGTAATTATCGATACAGTCATACGGTCATACCTAGATCACCTATGAGTGCATTAGCTTATATTGCGTGAACTAACTTGTTCTGATTATCATATTGCAGTTATGAAAGTGAAAGAAGAGTCAGAGTTGCCATTATATATGGAATGGCACGAATGGCAGCAATAATGGCTTCAACTTACAAGCCCTACTTGGGCGTAGGGCTAGGACCATTGTCAGTATGATCGCTACACTTTGCGTCCTAGTTTATCTCTTTTATTTTGAGAAAGGTGTCCTAGTTTATCTTGATTCCAAGTGGCTCAACCTTGATAAAAATTCTCCTCATATTTCATAAATTGTCTTCTAGATTTTTACATTGATCTCCTAATAATACTGAAATTAATTTGTAGTTCTTGACCAAGTTCCGGATACCACATCCAGGAAGAGTTGGTGGGAGATTTTTTATTAAGTTTGCAATGCCACTAATGCTTAACTGGGTGGTAGGAGGTAACAGGTAAAAGTTTGTGATTTCTTACTTTGTGTCATTTCCAGCAAATTGTCTATGTCTTGAAATCTTCTTTGAATTCCTTTGTTTCCACTATCAATATTCAACCTTTGACATCACCAATAATGATTATCATTTTCCATAAGCATCCTCCATGAACACAGAGAATCCAGGAACTTGGAAAATAAATATTATAAATAAATATCTTCTCAGTAAAAATATTTGAATCATGTGTAAATGTATAATTGTTCTTCCAAAATATTATGAACAAAAATTTCGCATCAATCACATTGAAGAGTCATCCTATGTAGCCTTTACCAATTATTTTACATGAATACAGTCAAATGAAATCTTTTCTTTTCTGAGCGAAAGAGGAATTATGGCAACTACTACTTTTCATTAGATTTGAAAAGTATCAGTCAAATAAAATCTTAATATACTGACTAATACTATGAAATGCTGTGCCAGATAGGAGTAGTAGAGATTTAAGAACTCTAGATTAAAAAGAATCACTAAATATATGATTAACACCATAAAAGCTTTCAGGATTTCAATAGGTACCCCAGGCTCAAGAAGTTCATGGAATGATTGAAATAAAGGATTCTAGTTAATCCAATCTCCAGAGTCAAAGACAAATATGTGGATTACGGAATGGAGGATGCAGTCACAAATGAGAATATTGATCGCTTAAAAGGAAGCGGCATTTAATGGCATTTGTTGCTACCAATTCCAATAATCTCCTATTTTGACCACACTGAGATTTGATGCCATTTCACCTTTCTAATTTTGACCAAGGAACTCTCCACTTTTGACCAAGGTTTAAAGGCTGCAGCAATCAGTTTCCAATTTTGATCAAATGTTATTAATGTTAACCGAATCAAGCAATTGAAGACCGAATCCCCTTTAATGCAGCAGTTGCTGTTGCTGGCACCAGCGCACACGCCACCAGCAGAGGTAGCATGGGCGGGCTGAGCCCGCCAGCAGAAATCACCATTTTCTCTCTTGGATTCGGTCTAATGACTTGGCCTATTTAGTTCCGATTTGGGTTCAGTCAATCTCGTTGGATTCGATTCGGGCCCAATTTGAGTCAACCTCTAACAATTCCTCTTTGATGAAAAATTGGGGTCGGTGAGCCTCAGAAGTCGTCCTCCTCTCCTACAAGGTTCGTACGGGGCCTAGGTCGAATGGTTTGCCACACTTCAAAGCTATATTCTCGTGTTTAGGAAGTTATAACCCATATTTCATCTAAAAAACTAGTAAATTAACCATTATAAGCAAAACCTGAGTTAAAGTTGAATAAAACAAAGCATTCAATGTATTAACAATGAATATAGCTTTGTTGTTGCATTTGTACAATTTGCTAGAAATGTAGAAAAATATGTGGATGTATACTATAAAATGCCCTAAGAGGTGTGTGGGGCCTGATTCCAACTATATTTTGTGCTACATCAACTCACAAGGTGAATTTCCCAAGGGATTAAGGGGCAGCATGCCCTTGTTGGGGTTGTGGGGGATACACTCTTACTGGGGCTCAAGGGCAACCATAAAAAATCACTCATCACTATATTTTCACACCATTAGTCCTCACTGGTTACTTAAGCTTAACCTAGAACTATATCAAGATATCTTCAGTGGTTGATATTGGTACCAAGATAGGAAAAATTTTGTTCAAAAGTAGCCTCAAGTATAGTACTTTATTCTAAACTTCAATAACAATCTTAAGCTTCTTTTTTTTTCTTTGCAGCTCAAATCTTTCAGGAAGGGCATTAAGCTGTCGTCTGACAGACAAGGTAATCTACAGGTGGTAATAGTATAGTATTTCGTTACAGAATTATGTTATATGATGACCTTTGCAGGCAAATGACCAGTTAAAAAGATGGTTCGAAGACGATGATGCTATGGAGCGAGCAATGGGTGGAGAGTATGTCTTAAGCTATCGTTGAATTTGGCCATTATTTATGTTCATGGTAAAATACAACTCATTGATTCTTAAATTTGTAGGTGGTTTCTCTTCCCCACATCCACGGAAAATGATAATGCATCGAAACCCATTCATTTGGCTAAAGATGTAGCTAGACCATTAATAATTGGGTAACTACGGAGCATATTGCTATACTTTTTCTTAAATGTTTCTTCTTGTTCTTTACTCAATAGTGTGATTTTTTTGAATGGACAGAACGCGCACAGCCGACGAACAGGGAGTATCAGTTGTCATTAATTCACCTCAGGTTAGTGAGAGGAAATATCTACACTAGTATACCTATAAGTGGCTAGTCCCGATCATTTAAGCTATCCGTTTTCTTTTGATTCCATCTTATTGAAACCATACAATTATAACATTCAATGAACTAATTGGCCTATAAAGAAAGTATATCCATGTCGTACCGATCTGTGAATCAAGTCATGTGAACTATAAATTGTACTACATAACATCCATAGAAAGCTGGTAGCTTCTTTTTCCAGGTGTTCAAAACAATGATCATTGAGTACTCATGCTAGTTTCCTTTTGGTCCATAATTTCCTCACAGGTGGACGAACAACATGTACGCATAAGTTGCAAAGATAATGTCTTCTTTTTGACTGACTTGCGGAGCCAAGATGGTACCTGGATTACTGAGTAAGTGACGAAGAGTGAATGCATTGGATAATTTTTTAGCCAAACATTAGCATCGCAGAAGAATATTAATCTCATTCATTTTTCTACGGAATGCAGTAACGAATTGAGGCGATATCGCGTGCGTCCAAATTTTCCTGTTCGTATCCACCCTTCCCATATCATCGAACTTGGCAACAACAAAACGGTATTACACACTACAAATTTTGTAGATTCATGCGAAACAAGTAGATAAAATGATATGAGAAAAAATGCATTCTCTTCTCTACTAGGAATCGTGTAATTATCTCATTCTTTTAATTCTGCCCTCTTTCAGGTCATGTTTAGGGTAAAGGTACTAAAGACACTTCCAGATACGAATACAAATGGAGAGCAGCCAATCCTACAGGCAGTGTGAAAAAAATAAAGAAAATTTTTATTGTAACAGAGTCATGTACAGCATTTAGGCAATGGCAATTGTAGCAGTTTATAATTTGTAGCTTATTCATTTGCTACAGTAAATAATAGTTGAAATAGCAATTGTAGACTGTTTCTGTCTCATCCTTTCTCCTCTTTAATTATTGTTCGACTACAAATCATTTATAATTATGGTTTCTTTCGGTTTGTGGATCCTAAGAAAAGTTGTTCTAATCTGAACTGAAAATTCGGATCTTTTTAAGTCTTCACTTGATTTTTTCTTTCGATAACCTGAATTCATTGGGTCTGGTTTCTGTTTTAAATTTGAAAAGATTTGCCCTATATAGCGATGTAATTAGAAAGCCATGTATGATAGTCCTTCAACCCCGCCTTTCATTTTAAAATAAAATTCTACAAAATAGTTAAGAATATTTAAAAAATAATGAGAATTAGATGCGGTGAAAATCGAGCTTGTGAGAAACGCGCTTGCCGCTTGGGATCATTGAGGGCGGAAGAAGTCCAGAATAAGCACTTTGTAGAATTAAATTTTAATTGTTGAGTGAAGCATTTTGTGCTTGGAGACCAAAGGTGACAGCTCTGGTAGTCAAGAAATGTGGGCCAGAAATTTGAGTTTGCTAAAGAGTATTAGGTAGGACCGTGCGTGTCAAATTTTAATGGAATAAAGAAGAAATCAATTTTGGAAACTCAATCCATCCCAATTCCTGTCAGGCTTTTTTTTCCTCCAAAATTCAAATTTGGATTTCTTTTCAATATGAGAATATCAAGTCGTGAGAGCAATGGAATTCTATCTTATCCCATTTCTAAGAAAAACTAGTATGAATAATCTTTTCATAAAAATCATATAGACAAGTAAATATGAGTATTGAATAACATAATAAAATAATATAGACCCATGTCCACGTGGCCATTGTCCATATTCATTAATTAGTTGCCCATGTTCACTCATCCATATAGTTTGTTCATCAATGGGTTACGCCTATATATTGTAAACATACTTAAATTCAAGATATTGCCATGCAAATTTCCAAGAAAGACATCATTGGATAAATTTGTGATTTCAGCATCGCCATGCAATTTCCATTAAAAAATAATTAATTCGCTCAGACATGATATTTCAGTCCCCGGAAAAAATTGCAACATTTGCTGATATAAAGATGAATAAATACAGGAACCATTAAAGTTGCATCAATTTGCAATACTACATATAAAACCTGGAAAGGCTACCCATTAGCTGTCATACCTGCGCCTACGGAAATGCCTGAGGATGAAAGTATCTGCATATAAAGGGTAGTTCTTCCTTATGAAACCTTTTATGCACTTCCAATATGAGAAATCTACCAACTTGCCGTCTGTTCGAACTATGAACAAACAGCGGGAGTTTTCATATTGTGGATGAAATCCTATCTGTAGAAAGAAAGAGTAAGCAGAATCATCAAATGCTCAGTGATTCCATACCACGTCTAGGTTGATTGTGCAAGTAAGATTTAAGACTCCAATTGCAAGAATTACATTTATATTTGAAACACAAAATGGTGTGCAAACTATCAATTCTAAAAGAAAAAAGAAACAAACAAATGCAGTATATAGTCCTACAATCTAAAATTTGTAGAAGAAAACCTGTCTAAAGAAGACGCTGAAACCATTTATTTTAAGTTATAGTAATCTGCAACTCTGAATGGCTAGACCACAAGACAACATCTGCATCTCAATTATGAAAAAATAAATCCCTACCACTCTCAATTGAAGTCAAGAACAAAAATCCATCTTATTTTGGGAAATATTCAAAGTTGTTCTCTAAACCACATTTTTCCTTTTGCATATTTTTGACGTTTAATTAGTGGAAAGAGTAATAAATACATTGTTTCAGAAATTTGCATTTCTGTCTTTTTCATATGGTTATTTAAATTTAGGCATAGGCTGGGAGTTGAAGGATCAAAGTCCTGTAGTAATGCAATTATAGATCATTTGACATGCAAGACGAATTTAGGCATAGACTGGAGCTGAACGCAACTGGTGATCATTCATATTCCAAACAACATTATCAATCAAGGAACTAACATTCAAATCCAGATCAAACAAATTCATGAAAACTATATGAAGAATCAATCATCTTTATGGAATTAGAATATATCCTCTTTATCTATTGTTAAGAATATAAATGTAATATTAGTCTCTTTTCTAATAGCTTAACCTTTTGGGAAAGTTGGTCATCCAATCAAATTTAACATCTATAAAATAAGAAGCACCTGGAGATAGTATAGCACACACACTGTTACCTTTACATAAACATTACTAACCAAAACCAGATTGAATGATGAAAATTATCAAGACATACCGTGATATAATCAATTCCACATCCAATCTTGTTTTCACACTCTGGATGATATGGAAGCAATCTTTCTAGAATTATCTTCTCATGTTCTATACTCAATCTGTCACCGCTTTCATACCTGCAAACATGTTTTTAAAGAACTCCTAATTAAAAGACAGTTTTGGGCAACCACTGGATCTATCTGTTCCAAGATCAGCAACCATTTATATATTACATAGCGAGAAATCTGCTAAAGAAAGTAGCACGCATTATATGCAACTAAGCAGCAACAGTGCAACACAAAGCTGAAGCGGCTCTAATTAACTCATGGATCGGACAAGGTACATGAATCACACATTTCCAGAACAGAAGAGCTCTTTTAAAAGAAGTTTTTTCTGCACTGGATTGTTCAAATGCAGACACTCTAGAAAATGCAGTTGAGAGAGATGAATTTATATAAAAAAAGATATCCATCAAGTTTTCTAACATATAATTCTAATAATTCTGGTGCTATCTGCAGGAGAACATATTGAAATATAAAATTTGACATCTTAGTACCAACAAAAGGTTCATTTGGGCATAGATTTTTTTCATCAAAATGTTCAATTGACATATATTATAATGTGAACTATGGCACATACATTTATCCCTTCAATGGTGCACAACACATGTTGAATATTGTGCTAGAATTGAAATAAAGGGCACTTGTATAATTTGCATTGAACTGATATTACAACTAGGCTAACCATCTTTCTGTTAGTTGCAATCTGCTCAAAACAAGAAAAAGAACAGATCCAAGTTAATATGAAGGCAATTTGTAATATATAGATCAATAGCAGATCAATGTTTGGTAAAATGCATGTAGTTATGTTGTAATCACTCTTGTATTAATCTAATCCACCTCCAACTTCAACAACTGCTACTTGTCAAATTGTTCTTTGTGATAAGTTCAGTAATAAATATAAGCCTTCTCAAGGTTGTCAAAAGCGTTAAGCGCACTCAAGGCGCAAATGGTCCATATCGCCTGAGGCGCAAAGCGCAAAAAAAGCGTGCGCCTGATTAAAATAAGACGCACCTTACTAAATTCAGATAAAAATTAAAAATTATGCATAAGCCATAAGCAATATACATACACCAAACATATAGCAAATCAAACAATTGTTGGGATGTGTGCCGACTGATCCAAAGCCCTTTTTGTTGCTCTACGCAGAGTTCTTCAGTGGTCCCACTAGCCGGTTAGTGGGCGGGGGTTAAGGGGTCAGCGCCCCTTGCCAGGGGTGTGGGGGCGGAGCCCCCAGAGATTTTTTGGGCCCTTTGGGCTGTGGGCCTGTGTCGCCCTATATAAACTCACATGTATTATTTGTCTTGTATATGAAGAAAACCCTAATAGTGAAAACTTCTAGTGCGGCTGTGGAGTAGGCAGTTTTCGCCGAACCACGTAAATCCTGTGTGTTCTCTTGTGTGTGTGTGTTTATTTTTCTTCTCGTTTCTTGTCTATTGCGCCAGATCCATCATCTATTCCTAACAACAATCACTACTAGAAAAATGGTCATCAGCAACGGCATCATTGCTGAGCCGTTGTTGAAGAGCATCAGCAACGGCCGCGCCGTTGCAATAGAGCCGTGACAGAAAGTCGCGTTGCTGATGACTTAGCAACGGATCAGCAACGGCCACTCGGGCCGTCGCTCAAAACATTATCAGCAACGGCCGCTTGGCCGTCGCTAAAAATATTATCAGCAACGGTTTTGCCACAGCCCCGGAGCCGTTGCTGATACCATTAATAGCAACGGCCGCTGAGTCCGTAGCAACACCGTTAGTAAAAATCCGTCGCTAAGCCGTTGCTGTAGGTCATCAGCAACGGCTTTCGATACACTTTTAGCAACGGCTTTCCCACGGACGGCCGTGGGAAAACCGTTGCTGATGACATATACCTGCAACCAGAAAATTTGAAAATTTCAAATTTCCATTGATACATTGATACATTTATCTGATACATAACTCACACACCCATACCCTCATACACACATTCATTCACACATCACAAACACACCAAGATATACATCAAAACAATTATATTTATATTCATAATTATCCACGATAGTATAAACACAATTCAAATGCAAAATTGAAGTATCAACATCTTAGTAACATAGTCAATATAAATTAAACAAGTTCAATATCTCAGTAACAAAGTCAATATAAACAAAATCTCACGATGACGATGGAGGATGGCCTGGATCATATGGCGGGGTCTGGAGTGCTTGAGTGTACACCGGCGTGGACTGACTCGAGGATGATGGATTAGATGATGCCGAAGAGATGCCTGCTTCGGGATGACCCGACAAGTTGCGTAGCATAGCTTCTATATTCGCCATCGTCTGACTCTGGCGCTCCATCAACTCAGTCTGACGCGCGACCGTCTCCTCTAGTGTCCTTATCCTATTACTATGATCATAACTGGATCTGGAGGTGGACGGCCGCTCACCAACGACCGGAGGGGTCGGTGCCCCAAGTGGCCCTAGTACGGCTCGCGCATGACCACTATCTGCGAAGCCATATACGCGGCCATGGTCCCAGCCACCTGCGGCCTCGACCCACGATGCTGCGTCAAAGTCCTCGGGGGTACCCCCACGCTGCACCACCGTCTGGCTGTAGGTCTCCTACTCGAGTTTGATTTTTTGTTTAATATTTATCATAAAACTTAAATTATAAATATGTAATGAATAATTTAAATAAATATATAATTACCATAATGTGTGCAGCGCGGTTGTCGATGTACTCCCCAGTCCCATGTGCTCGACGGTGAGTCCGCTCAAACACCGCCATCGGGGAGGGTCGCTGGACACTCCCGTCATCCGACACCGTCGTCTACATTTACAAAACAAATACATTAATTAGTACACATAATAACAAATAAAATATATAATTAAAAGATATACTTACCATACGGTTTTCGTGCACTGCAAATGCAATAGAGCCGCCGGTGTCACGCGCTGCTCCCCCCGACATGCGATTTCTAGCCGCATTCCGAGAAACCTCCTGCCATCGATTCGTCGACCATATCCCCACGAGCTGGTCCCATATATTCGGAGTAATCCAACCGGGGCCGTATCCCCGAGTCTCCGCGATGTTAGTGGTCCCAGCTCGGGCCATCGCCTGGGACCGAGCCTGCCCCAGCTGCCCGTTGTACCTTGCCCGGGAAATAGCCTCCCAGGCAGCGTAAATGAAGGGCCTCTGGTGCTCGGCCCATGTATAGCGAGCCTGCAAAATAATAATATCAGTACCAATATTAATATATCATCATGCATGTAAAAATAATAATAATACGTGCCTCAAACTCGCGCCATAACATGTCGACGTGCTCACTAGGCACGTGAGACCACGTAGGCCATGCCCCGTGCATGTATCGTCGAATAGTAGAAGAAATGCTCCTCGGCACTTCTTCTTGCTCGAACCTGCACAACAAAAATAAATTTTAATATTATATTATGATATAATGAATTTGTGATGATTCATTTTATATTATTATTATATTACGTTTGGATGTACTAGCCTCGGCAGTATCATCCTCATGAGGATCAGCAACAGGAGGATCAGCAGCATGAGTAAGTGCTGGAGTCTCACCGATCGGAGACTCCGAAACTCTCCTGCGTCGATAACCACAACCAGACATATCTGTCGAACAGACATATAATCAGATTATTGTATAAATAGTAGAGATATATTTAATAAAATATATACTTTACAATTATTCTTCATCATCTGAATAATAGTCTTCGAATTCTTCTTCTTCTTCCTCTTCTTCATCTTCTTCATCTCCAGCTTCCTCAATTTCATTATCGTCATCATCAGCATATTCAACTTCTAATTGAATTGACGTTGTGTCTGCATCCTCGAGTATTGGAATAATACGATCCACAGTAGGAAGATCATCTTCTTGATAGAAACCAGGAGGATCATTTTCTCCTACTATCGGATCAATTTTTCCTCTACCTTTTGTCTTACAGACTACACGCCAATCTGCTCTATCTTTATTTTGAGCCGGATACTTCGCGTAATATACTTGTTCGGCTTGTGATGCCAATATAAATGGCTCATTTGCTGCCAATTTCGATTTGTAATTAACCTCAACAAGTTTGTATTTTGGATGAACTTTCATGCCCCTTTCTGTTGTATCGAACCAATGACATCTAAATAGGATCACTGATTTCAAGCCGAAGTAGTGCAACTCTATCACTTCTTCCACCAGTCCATAAAAATCCATATCACATTCAACATAGGTTGTCCCTTTCACGCAGACCCCAGCATTTATCGTCTTCTTTGTAAATGAATATTCAACCGTGTGAAATTTATACCCGTTAACAAAATATCCGCTATAGCACAACACAAGTCGCGACGGTCCACTAACAAACTCAAATATTCTTTCATCTATTTCAGCTCTGTGATCTTTGCTGTAAGTCTGAATCCAAGTAGGGAAATCACGATTCCGTAATGTCTCCAATTCTTGATCGTTGTGAATAGAGTATTTTTGCACCATCTCAATGTCAAATATTTCAATGAATTGTTCAATCTCTGGACAATTGAGTAATACATACAAGTGTGCCAAATGATACTCTTCATCGCTTAAGTGTCGAGATGGACGAGAACCAAAAGTACGACCAGAGTGACAAAAATATTTAAACGTCCATCTGAATGTCGAACACCCCCGTCGTCGTTACGTGGAAGACGATCAAATCTTGTCTGTACTGTCGATTCAAAGTAAAATGAGCAGAATGTTGAAATTTCTTGGATGATATACGATTCAGATATTGATCCTTCAACAGCTGCGGTGTTCTTTACTTTTTTCTTCAGACGATTCATGTATCTTTCAAATAAGTACATCCAACGATATTGAACGGGGCCACCAACTCGTGCCTCGTATGCCAAGTGTATCGGTAGATGCTCCATCGAGTCAAAAAATGCAGGAGGGAAAAACTGCTCCAGCTTGCATATGATTTCAACAATATTATTTTCAAGTGTTGACATATCTTCGACTCGAAGGACATTTGCACAGATGCTTCTAAAAAACATACTTAATTCAGTCAACGGACCCCAAATATTATCAAGTAGAAGATCTCGAAATGCGATCGGAAGTAATCTCTGCATGAATACATGACAATCATGGCTCTTCATCCCTGATATTTTGCAATCATCGACGTTCACACATCGAGATAAGTTTGAAGCATATCCATCGGGTAATCTGAGTTCTTTTACCCATTAACAAACATCTTTGATCTGTTGTTTATTCAACACATATAGGGCCTTCGGTTTCAGATATCGTCCGTTGACCTCTTGTAACTCCAACTCTGGTCTTTTACAAAGTATTTTCAGATCATGTCGGGCTTTGACATTATCTTTAGTTTTTCCAGAAATATCCATCACAGTGTTGAAAATATTATCAAACACATTTTTTTCAATGTGCATGACATCTAAATTATGTCGAATCAATAATGAACTCCAATAGGGCAATTCCCAAAAGATATTTTTTTTCACCCAGTTGTGTGTTTGGCCAAAACCTGACACTCTTTCATTGCAACCAAATACTATATCTGGAAGTGCTGAAACACGTGCTAACATTTGTTCACCAGACAACATCGGTGGTGGCCCATCTCTTTCGACTCTGCCCTTAGTAAATTTATTACGATTCCTTCGATACTGGTGATGAACCGGTAGGAATCGACGATGACAATCAAATAATGAGATTTTTCGTCCGTTCTGAAGACTGATTGATTTAGAGTGTTCCATACAATACGAGCAAGAGAGTCGACCGTGAGTGCTCCAACCCGACAACATGCCGTACGCGGGGAAATCATTGATTGTCCATAAGACCGCGGCCTTTAAATTGAAGTTTTGCTTCCGATGACAATCATAAGTGACAGCTCCCTCAGTCCACAATGTTTTCAATTCATCTATCAAGGGTCTGAGAAATATGTCAATTTCTTTTCGCGGACCCTTAGGACCCGGAATAATCATCGAAAGATAAATAAATTCATCTTTCATGCACATTGACGGTGGCAAATTATAAACTGTCAGCAGCACTGGCCAAACTGAATAAGGAGTTGCAGAATGTCCAAACGGATTAAAACCATCTGTGCACAATCCCAATCTGATATTTCTAGTATCCATAGCAAATGAAGGATAACATGTATCCAAATGTTTTCACGCTTCACTGTCAGATGGATGAGTCATTACTATATCATCACGACTTCTTGCATGCCAACTCATGTAGGGGGCTGTCTTTTCCGACATGAATAATCTTTGAAGCCTCGGTGTTAGTGGAAAATACCGAAGCACCTTAAACGGGATATTTTTCTGTCGGACCGATTTCTTCTCCTTGTAACGAGGGTGTTGACATACAGAGCATTTATCCAACTACACATTTTCTTTATAATATAAAATGCAGTTATTTTGGCATGCGTGTATTTTTTCGTACCCAAGCCCCAATTTTCTCATTAGTTTTTTAGTCTTATAAAAAGTAGGCTCAAACTTATTATCAGTAGGCAACATTCTATTAATCAATCCAGCAATTCGATCATACGCAACTCCGCTGATATTACAATCGGCCTTGATGTTTAAGAGCTGTGTCATTGCTGAAAACCTAGTGTATTTAGGACAATTCTCATACAAAGGTTCATCGGCAGCTTTCAACATCTCGTAAAATTCTGCAGCTTCTTTATTCGGTAATTCAATCTCTACCGCAGCCCCTCCTTCTGTGATATCAACCGCTGTAGTATCTGGTGGGACTGATGTCTGGTGGAATTGACCCCCAAGACTATCAAGTATCATAGTTCTATAGGGATTACATTGACCGGATGAAGAAGCACCAGCAGAGGAAGATTCACCATATGTCTGAACGACAGGATTGCTCGACGTCCCGACTTCGCGTGACTCCCCGTGACAAGTCCATAGAAAATATCTTGGTGCAAATCCTTTGGTATATAGATGCAGAGTGACAGTCTCCCGATCCAAAAATCGTCCATTCGAACAAATGCGGCACGGACATCGGATTTGATCACCCATGTTAACGAAATTCTGATTCGAATAGGCGAAATTTAGAAAGTACGTTACGCCTAATCGAAACTCATTCGTTAAAGCTCCACGATCAAGACGTCGGTACATCCAACTTCGGTCAGCCGACATGATTCTGTCAATCAATGACAATTTCTTTGGTTAATGTCTTTAGGTGAGATTGTCCTATTCCATTCGGGATTTATGTTATTCGTACTGCACTTACGTTTTTATTTTAACTGTTAACTAATTATTCTAAATTTCGACAGCATCTCCCTACAGTTCTCCGAATACGCATATCATCTGGGCGCGTATCGGAGAACAAGAGAGATGTTGCCGAATTTTAGAATAATTAGTTAACAGTTAAAATAAAAACGTAAGTGCAGTACAAATAACTATATTCCCAAATTGTCCAATCAGGGACAATTCAAGAATTGTACGTCGTATAAAAGATCATCTACTTCTTTTACACGAACATACAATTCCCGAACGAATCTAAGGTTTTGCTAAATCATATCCGATTCGTCGATGCGTACGTGAAACATATCAACTCGTCGGATGGATGATTATTTTCTAAATGTTTCGAGACAGTTCGAGTCCATATTGGACGATTTCGGTGCGCGTCCGAAGTGGACGATTCCGGCGCGAGTCCGAAGTGGACGATTCCGGCGCGAGTCCGAATTGGACGATTCCGGCGCGCGTCCGAAGTGGACGATTCCGGCGCGAGTCCGAATTGGACGATTCCGGTGCGCGTTCGAAGTGGACGATTCCGGCGCGAGTCCGAATTTGACGATTCCGGCGCGCGTCCGAAGTGGACGATTCCGGCGCGCGTCCGAAATTAATCTAAACCCTAATAATTAATCTAATAAATTAAACAATTAATCTAAACAATTAATTAACATTTATAAAATAATTAATTAACAATTTCAAAACAATAATATATATATATATATATTCCGGCGCCGGAGTCCACCCTCCGGCGCCGGCGTACAGTGGCCGGACACACTGTCCGGCCACTGTAGAAGGTCCGGTGGCGGCCATAGGCCGACCGCCGCTGGCCGAAACCCTAGAAATAGGGTTTCGGTCGGATTTTAACATCTCCGGCCGAAAATGTATAGGCCGGCCGATCAACATACCGGCAGCAGCGGCAGCGGCGCGGCGGCGAGAGGCGTCGGCGTCGGCAACAGCGGCGAGAGGTGTCGGCAGGAGCGGCGGCGGCAGCAGCGAGAGGAAGAAGGGTCGGGCGCGAGAGCGTGCCCTATATAAACTTATCAGCAACGGCTCACTCGCCCGTTAGAAAACCGTTGCTGATAAGTTATCATCAGCAACGGCTCACTTATCCGTTAGTAAGCCGTTGCCGAAGATTAAATAATCAGTAACGGCTCGCCTTTCCGTCAGAAAGCTGTTGCTGATAATTAAAATAATCCGCAATGGCTCGGTTGTCCGTTAGAACGCCGTTGCAGATACAGATATCTGCAACGGCTCGGGCGGCCGTAAGAACGCCGTTGCAAATAGCAACGGCTTGAGCAGCCGTTGCTGATAGCCGTTGCTGAAGACCAAGTTTCTAGTAGTGAATATGAATCCGACATGTACCAAGCAATAATAGGCTTAATAGCAAATCAAACCACAGTTACCACCAAGCAAAAAAAGTCTTGACTTCACAGGTGAAGCCCTAAATGGGTTTATTTTTTTATTTTTTTAAGTGGTAGGCCCGGTAGGCCCCTCACTTAAAGTCAAAAAACTTGATTTCACCCCGGCGCACGCCTGGTGCGCCTGGGGCTTTAAACAAAATCCCAGAAGCGCGGCCAAGGCGTGTGCCTTGGTCGCGCAGAGGCGCTAGGCCTCTTGTGCGCCTCGCCTGGTGCGCCTAGGCGCGCGCTTTTGACAAGCCTGAGCCTTCTACAAGCTTATTCATCCCTTAGACAAAACAACTAGTTCCAGTTATTTCATCCCTTCCTACTTTAGATAAAAAGAACCCGTTCCAGTTATTCCCTCCCTATGGGCAGCTGAGTAAAACCCGATCTGAAAACTTTTTATAATTCATGTTCAAATTGTTGAAATGCAACTGACTTAAATGAAATGCCAAAATCACATAACATCCTGCAAAAAAAATCTCATATTATGAATAATCAATTAAACTCCAAGTAGGGGATTCAACTAGGTTAGCAATATCAATCAATTATCTTCCAATTTCTATTGGATGAACAAAAGAATCCTTCAGTTCAAAAGAAAAAGGTCAAAGGAAGTAATCACTAATAATGCCTCTTAGTCTCTAATTAGCATCCAAATACTCAATGTTAAAAAAAAATTACGGGTTCAACACTGAGATATCTCTCCTCCTCTTCCTCCTCCTTCTCCATTCCTCATCATTACTATCATCTTCTTCCTTCTCCATCCATCTTAATTTATGGCCTCTGAGGTCGAGTACTGCTTCAGCAACTACTTGGTGTTGAGGCCGGAGAAGGCCCGAGTTTCCGACCTCTTCCGCCTCCTGTATTCGTCGGAGTTCCGGGAGGACGGGCCGGTGGTTTGCTCGGTTGACGAGGAGATCGACAAGCCGAGGCGTCAACGGGTCATCTTCATCTCTCTCCTCGTGCAGATGATGCTCATCTTTTGGAGGAAGCCGATAGCTCGGTTTGGATCCGCCGTTGAGTTCTTGCTGAACCTGCTAATTGATAACAATGGCTTTCTCTCTCTCTTGTGGAATCTCCTCACAGGTCAGTTTAATTAATTATAGTGTCGATATTTTATATGTTTGGTTCTTAATTAGTTATGAATTATATCTATAAGAGATCATGTATAATTAAGAATATTATATATCAGTTTGTGATCTTGATGCCAAAGATAATAATTAACTCCAACTAAAAAGACAAGTAAAAGAAATAAAATAAAGGAATGGTTTAATTAGCTAGGATAATGCAGGTTGATCTCATTCTTAGGTTAATTATTATTATCTTCAAGCCTTTTAAAATGAATTGAGTGGCCTCACTGTATCAGAAAAAAAGAGAGCAGGTACGTTGATCTCAATGTAGATGAAAGCTATGGCATCTCGTTAACTATGATCTCAAATGCAAGTGTTATTTTTTTGGAACTGTAACTATGGCGTGTCAACTTGAGTTTTTGCTTTGTTTAGGCTCTTCATGTATGCTTCTAGGAAAGTAGTGGTTAGTCTGTTGAAATCAATAACATCGGGTGTAGCAACTTGGATGAAATAAATGCCTTAACCATCAAGTTGACGCTCAGAAAAGGAAAAGAAAGTAATGATTGCCAGGTCATGCCGATGCTTCATGACAAAGAGAAGCCTCTCTTTTTTTTCTACCCAGTTCTTCATTATCTACAAATAGCTTAATTAGTTTCTTTTCTTTTTGGAAATTCACGCTAAATCCCTCGATTAGGTTTGGACCCTTTTTGGTAACAATTAATGCACTCTGGTGATATGGTCTTATGGTAATAATTAATGTCCGCTGTTTGGACCATTGCACGGTCTCCTGACTTAGATTTTATTCTGTGTAAATATGCTGAGCATCTCCCTAATTAGTTAATATATTTCCTTTTTTTGGTATTAAAAAAAAAATGAAGCCCACTATTTTTTTTCCTTTTTTTATTCCATGAAAAATATTGAAATAATTATGAAATAATTAATCAAGATGGAAACAGGGATGGATTAATCGCATAGTCAGGAGCTAGTAAGTTGATGATGATGATGATATTATGATTATCTTGAGATGAATGCATTATTTCTGGCCCTATCACTAAATTTTGTAATGCTCCACTATTTTATTTTATTTTTGAGCTCCACTAATTAATTTAAAGTCTACCATTTTCTATCAATCGACAACTAACATTTTTAGCAAAAGATTCAAGATCAGGTGATGCCCTCACTGTCACCAAAATGCAAGAATCATTCTCATTCCTAAGTCCTTTGAGTTGGTTCATAACAAACTTTCATATTTGAGACTATATATATGTTTTAGGAGCTGTATTTTTATCCTTATTTCTTGTTCCTTTCATCTCTTACAACACGGTCTAAATTGTCTCATACTCCGTTCACCGCCACACACTATTGTCCTCGCAGCTCAACTCTACATACGCGATTGTAGCATCACCAGTGGCGGAGCCAGAAATCAAATTGGAGGAACGGGGGGGGGGGGGGGGGTTGACTCTCAAAAGCAAGCATTTTTTACAAAAAAGATAATTCATCACATCATATAAAAATTAATTGAAATCAAGCAATCAAACAATGAAATCAACTTAAGCTCTTCAGGACGAGTAGAGGACGCCGGAGACGCAGCCAAGCCGGCTCTTCAGGCAAGGCGAGTGGGCGGACGCGGAGTTGCAGACGGCAACTGACTCGTCAGGCGAGGCGAGTGGGCGGACGCGAAGACGGCGGAGTCGCAGATGGCAATCGGCTCTTTAGGCGAGTGGGCGGACGGCGGACGCGGAGTCGCGGACTGCGTCACGGCAGCCAGCTCTTCAGGCGAGTGAACGCCGGAGCACGCAATCGAGCGATTGTCGATCGACACAACAGTCGGCAGGAGATGGGAATTGGGGATTTGGGGAGCGATCGGGGGCAGGACGAGGGGTTACGTATCGAGGAGATGAGGAGGGGGCGAGGGGTTACATATCGGGAAAGAAAAGAAAAAGTAAATGAAATTTAAGGATAGGAGAGTAATTTTTAAAATAGAGAGGGGCAAAATCATCAAAAGATATATATAAGAAAAAAAATAAAAATTGAATGGGGGGCAGCTGCCCCCCATCCTGCAAGAGTAGCTCCACCCCTGAGCATCGCCCACCGACCATAGCCTCACACCCTCGGACCGTGCGCAATCCTCACTGTGCAATATAGCTTGCCAACCCCCCACCACATATTTGTTAAGAAAGATATCTTGAATACAATTGATAATGAAATTATTATGTAATGTTACTAACATATATAAATTCATCGAGCATTAGTTTTTAATTTATATATATATATATTAAAAACTAATGCTCATGAATTATGTATGAATAACATTTATGTACTTTATATATAATGAACTATTTTTTGAAAAAAATATTTATTTTATCAATTATACAATACCGTTGATCATAATTTATAAATTAGAGTTCGTCTCCAAATTTCAATTACTGAGCTCCGCCACCAACCATCGTCAAGAGAAAAATGGCCCTCTCTAATTAAGGAGCCAACTTTTGTTGCAAATTATCCACGAAGATGTTATATATATATGTTGGGTTAACTTGTGCATGATATTTGCTTTAACTTGCCTATGATCGAACTTGATAGGTATTCCTAGTAACAAGAATTATTAATTTCTCAAGCAAATTATATACTAATTTTGATCGAAGTAACCAACGCTTAGAGCATTTTAACATCTCATAGCTAGGTTACAATTTAGGAGGGCAATTCAATTGATTTATTTGTATTTAAAAGATAAGTTAATTAAAAGTATGAGTATATAGGCCGGAGGAGTCAAATTTACATGTTATTTCTGTCCCATCAATATATACTTGCCAAGTTCGGATATAAAAGTAGATTTTAATTCTTAATTTTAACTACTCATTATATCGCAAATTAAAAGTTTTAAAATTAAAAGATATATCTATTTGTCCATTCTGTGCAGGGAAGGTGGTTTTACCTGAAGAGAAGTCGCCAAGGTATAGATCAGCTGCTGAACTTATTGACACCAGAGTAGAACTAGACAACAAAATTCAACCAAGTGACGACAAGTATCCTCCAGCTCTTGCAATGATGGCTGCAAAACTAGCTTATGAAAACGAGTCACGCGTCCAAACCATTGTTGAACACCATTGGAAAGTAATTATTAGCTCAATCAATTTTCCTTTGCAATAATTAATTAATTACTTACATATATCTCTTAACGTAGACTGCTTAATCAAATGATCTCTTCTGCAGATGGAATTCTTAGGGTTCTACAATTGTTGGAATGGTAAGTTATCTAAAAAGAATCCTCATTCGTTTTCCATTTTTACTGAAAGGAGGAGTCCATTTTAATTTCAAATTCAAATCTAAAAATGCTGTGGATATGCCACAGACTATCTGAAGCGATACATCACGGAAGTCTTCTTGTTCAGCGACAAAAGAGCCGCCGACGCCGAGCTCATCGTCGTGGCCTTCCGCGGCACCGAGCCCTTCGACGCCCTCCAATGGTGCACCGACGTCGACTTCTCCTGGTACGAGATCCCTGACGTCGGCAAGGTCCACGGCGGCTTCATCAAGGCCATGGGCCTGCAAGCCAACCTCACTTTCCCCAAGGAGCTCGACCAAAACGACGGAACGCCGCCGTACGCGTACTACGTCGTCAAAGACAGGCTCCGGGAGCTGCTGCGCCGAAACGAGAACGCCACGTTCTTGGTCACCGGGCACAGCCTGGGGGGAGCGCTGGCGGCGCTGTTCCCGGCCATTTTGGCGTGGCACGGGGAGGAGCAGCTGCTGGAGAAAATGGCGGGCGTGTACACGTTCGGGCAGCCGAGAGTGGGCGACAAGGCGTTCGGGGAGTTCGGGGAGAAGCACGTCGACGAGCCGAAGAAGAGGTACATCAGGTACGTGTACAACAGCGACCTCGTCCCGAGGACTCCTTATGATGACTCTACGCTCTTGTTCAAGCACTTCGGGACTTGCTTCTACTTCAACAGCTTCTACAGAGGAAAGGTGAGCGAATCTTTAATTTAATGGGTATATTTTAGCGAGCTGGTTGCATCATTGAGACGAAGTTGATGGGATTTTGGAGCAGGTTCTGAGAGAGGAACCAAACAAGAACTACTTCTCGCTGCGGACCGTCGTCCCCAAGTACGTGAACGCAGGGTGGGAGCTTGTTCGGAGCTTCGTCATTGGATGCGTCAAAGGGCCGGAGTATAAGGAAGGGTGGTTCTTGAGATTTACGAGGCTTGCTGCTCTGGTGGTTCCCGGGCTGCCGCCGCATGGGCCTCAAGACTATGTCAACTGCACCAGATTGGGTAATTTGTCTGCTGCTGATGTTGATAATGTGATTGTAGGCAATAAAAAGGTACAGTGAAGTAAATATTATATATCCTCTTTTTTTTCTCAACTTTTTCCCTATACTTTTTGTTATTTGGGATCACAACATTCAAATATATTAAATTATCAAATATTATCGTATTTGATTGGAAGAAGTACATTTAATTAGATTATTAAACATATAATATATAATCATTCTTTTTCTTTTTCTTTTGTCAACTGACAGACACATAATTGATAATAATATCTTATAAATTACCTAAAGATCTAGAATTCAAATCTCAATAGGATCTTCTTGTATCAATTTTTCACCTTATGCGAAACCCATTTTCTTTGGAAAAAAAAAACTATCATTCCTCCCCTATTTTTAGTATTCTCATATTTAAAAATGCATGAAATCTTCCAACATTGAGGAACCAAATGCCTGTATTATTTCGAGGTATATTACGTGCTTAATTTCATGGGTTATTTCTATATAATTTCACTTCATACATTTTAATAGATATTCTTATCCCATCAAGTCTTCTTCGTATATTTAAATTGGAAAAAACCCACACTTAATTAGTTAGTAGGGATAAGCAAGATTTTCAGCTGTACCGAAAGAACTAATTAATCTCAGTCTGACGCGCGACCGTATGACGCTCCATCATCTCAGTCTGACGCGCGACCGTCTCCTCTAGTGTCCTTATCCTATTACTATGATCATAACTGGATCTAGAGGTGGACGGCCGCTCACCAGCGACCGGAGGGGTCGGTGCCCCAAGTGGCCCTAGTACGGCTCGCGCATGACCACTATCTGCGAAGCCATATACGCGGCCATGGTCCCAGCCACCTGCGGCCTCGACCCACGATGCTGCGTCAAAGTCCTCGGGGGTACCCCCGCGCTGCACCACCCTCCGGCTGTACGTCTCCTACTCGAGTTTGATTTTTTGTTTAATATTTATCATAAAACTTAAATTATAAATATATAATGAATAATTTAAACAAATATATAATTACCACAATGTATGCAGCGCGGTTGTCGATGTACTCCCCCATCCCATGTGCTCGACGGTGAGTCCGCTCAAACACCGCCATCGGGGAGGGTCGCTGGACAGTCCCGTCATCCGACACCGTCGTCTATATTTACAAAACAAATACATTAATTAGTACACATAATAACAAATAAAATATATAATTAAACGATATACTTACCATACGGTTTGCGTGCACTGAAAATGCAACAGAGCCGCCGGTGTGACGCGCTGCTCCCCCCGACATGCGATTTCTAGCCGCATTCTGAGAAACCTCCTGCCATCGATCCGTCGACCATATCCCCACGAGCTGGTCCCATATATTCGGAGTAATCCAACTGGGGCCGTATCCCCGAGTCTCCGCGATGTTAGTGGTCCCAGCTCGGGCCATCGCTCGGGACCGAGCCTGCCCCAGCTGCCCGTTGTACCTTGCCCGGGAAATAGACTCCTAGGCAGCGTAAATGAAGGACCTCTGGTCCTCGGCCCATGTATAGCGAGCCTGCAAAATAATAATATCAGTACCAATTCTTAATATATCATCATGCATGTAAAAAAAAAAATAATACGTGCCTCAAACTCGCGCCATAACATGTCGACGTGCTCGCTAGGCACGTGAGACCACGTAGGCCATGCCCCGTGCATGTATCGTCGAATAGTAGAAGAAATGCTCCTCGGCACTTCTTCTTGCTCGAACCTGCACAACAAAAATAAATTTTAATATTATATTATGATATAATGAATTTGTAATGATTCATAATTCATGATATATTACCGCTCCCCAATCACGCTGATCAATCTACGTGACGCTGTGGCTGGTGGAGGCTGCCACCTGTTCGGCCCGCGTGGCCGCCTGCGTCTGGATGTACTAGCCTCGGCAGTATCATCCTCATGAGGATCAGCAACAGGAGGATCAGCAGCATGAGTAAGTGCTGGAGTCTCACCGATCGGAGACTCCGAAGCTCTCCTGCGTCGATAACCACGACCAGACATATCTGTCGAACAGACATATAATCAGATTATTGTATAAATAGTAGAGATATATTTAATAAAATATATATACTTTACAATTATTCCTCATCATCTGAATAATAGTCTTCGAATTCTTCTTCTTCTTCCTCTTCTTCCTCTTCGTCATCTTCTTCATCTCCAGCTTCCTCAATTTCATGATCGTCATCATCAGCATATTCAACTTCTAATTGAATTGACGTTGTGTCTGCATCCTCGAGTATTGGAATAATACGATCCACAGCAGGAAGATCATCTTCTTGATAGAAACCAGGAGGATCATTTTCTCCTACTATCGGATCAATTTTTCCTCTACCTTTTGTCTTACAGACTACACGCCAATCTGCTCTATCTTTATTTCGAGCCGGATACTTCGCGTAATATACTTGTTCGGCTTGTGATGCCAATATAAATGGCTCATTTGCTGCCAATTTCGATTTGTAATTAACCTCAACAAGTTTGTATTTTTGATGAACTTTCATGCCCCTTTCTGTTGTATCGAACCAATGACATCTAAATAGGAACACTGATTTCAAGCCGAAGTAGTGCAACTCTATCACTTCTTCCACTAGTCCATAGAAATCTATATCACATTCAACATAGGTTGTCCCTTTCACGCAGACCCCAGCATTCATCGTCTTTTTTGTAGATGAATATTCAACCGTGTGAAATTTATACCCGTTAACAAAATATCCGCTATAGCACGACACAAGTCGCGACGGTCCACTAACAAACTCAAATATTTTTTCATCTATTTCAGCTCTGTGATCTTTGCTGTAAGTCTGAATCCAAGAAGGGAAATCACGATTCCGTAATGTCTCCAATTCTTGATCGTTGTGAATAGAGTATTTTTGCACCATCTCAATGTCAAATATTTCAATGAATTGTTCAATCTCTGGGCAATTGAGTAATACATACAAGTGTGCCAAATGATACTCTTCATCGCTTAAGTGTCGAGATGGACGAGAACCAAAAGCACGACCAGAGTGACAAAATATATTTAAACGTCCATCTGAATGTCGAACACCCCCGTCGTCGTTACGTGGAAGACGATCAAATCTTGTCTGTACTGTCGATTCAAAGTAAAATGAGCAGAATGTTGAAATTTCTTGGATGATATACGATTCAGATATTGATCCTTCAACAGCTGCGGTGTTCTTTACTTTTTTCTTCAGACGATTCATGTATCTTTCAAATAAGTACATCCAACGATATTGAACGGGGCCACCAACTCGTGCCTCATATGCCAAGTGTATCGGTAGATGCTCCATCGAGTCAAAAAATGCAGGAGGGAAAAACTGCTCCAGCTTGCATATGATTTCAACAATATTATTTTCAAGTGTTGATATATCTTCGACTCGAAGGACGTTTGCACAGATGCTTCTAAAAAACATACTTAATTCAGTCAACGGACCCCAAATATTATCAGGTAGAAGATCTCGAAATACGATCGGAAGTAATCTCTGCATGAATACATGACAATCATGGCTCTTCATCCCTGATATTTTGCAATCATCGACGTTCACACATCGAGATAAGTTTGAAGCATATCCATCGGGTAATCTGAGTTCTTTTACCCATTGACAAACATCTTTGATCTGTTGTTTATTTAACACATATAGGGCCTTCGGTTTCAGATATCGTCCGTTGACCTCTTGTAACTCCAACTCTGGTCTTTTACAAAGTATTTTCAGATCATGTCGGGCTTTGACATTATCTTTAGTTTTTCCAGAAATATCCATCACAGTGTTGAAAATATTATCAAACACATTTTTTTCAATGTGCATGACATCTAAATTATGTCGAATCAATAATGAACCCCAATAGGGCAATTCCCAAAAGATACTTTTTTTCACCCAGTTGTGTGTTTGGCCAAAACCTGACACTCTTTCATTGCGACCGAATACAATATCTGGAAGTGCTGAAACACGTGCTAACATTTGTTCACCAGACAACATCGGTGGTGGCCCATCTCTTTCGACTCTGCCCTTAGTAAATTTATTACGATTCCTTCGATACTGGTGATGAACCGGTAGGAATCGACGATGACAATCAAAGAATGAGATTTTTCGTCCGTTCTGAAGACTGATTGATTTAGAGTGTTCCATACAATACGGGCAAGAGAGTCGGCCGTGAGTGCTCCAACCCGACAACATGCCGTACGCGGGGAAATCATTGATTGTCCATAAGACCGCGGCCTTTAAATTGAAGTTTTGCTTCCGATGACAATCATAAGTGACAGCTCCCTCAGTCCACAATGTTTTCAATTCATCTATCAAGGGTCTGAGAAATATGTCAATTTCTTTTCGCGGACCCTTAGGACCCGGAATAATCATCGAAAGATAAATAAATTCATCTTTCATGCACATTGACGGTGGCAAATTATAAACTGTCAGCAGCACTGGCCAAACTGAATAAGGAGTTGCAGAATGTCCAAACGGATTAAAATCATCTGTGCACAATCCCAATCTGATATTTCTAGTATCCATAGCAAATGAAGGATAACATGTATCCAAATGTTTCCATGCTTCACTGTCAGATGGATGAGTCATTACTGTATCATCACGACTTCTTGCATGCCAACTCATGTAGGGGGCTGTCTTTTCCGACATGAATAATCTTTGAAGCCTCGGTGTTAGTGGAAAATACCGAAGCACCTTAAACGGGATATTTTTCTGTCGGACCGATTTCTTCTCCTTGTAACGAGGGTGTTGACATACAGGGCATTTATCCAACTGCACATTTTCTTTATAATATAAAATGCAGTTATTTTGGCACGCGTGTATTTTTTCGTACCCAAGCCCCAATTTTCTCATTAGCTTTTTAGTCTTATAAAAAGTAGGCTCAAACTTGTTATCAGTAGGCAGCATTCCATTAATCAATCCAGCAATCCGATCATACGCAACTCCGCTGATATTACAATCGGCCTTGATGCTTAAGAGTTGTGTCATTGCTGAAAACCTAGTGTATTTAGGACAATTCTCATACAAAGGTTCATCGGCAGCTTTCAACATCTCGTAAAATTCTGCAGCTTCTTTATTCGGTAATTCAATCTCTACCGCAGCCCCTACTTCTGTGATATCAACCGCTGTAGTATCTGGTGGGACTGATGTCTGAAGAACTGGCCGATCAACATTATCATTCAGGCGGAATTGACCCCTAAGACTATCAAGTATCATAGTTCTATAGGGATTACATTGACCGGATGAAGAAGCACCAGCAGAGGAAGATTTACCATATGTCTGAACGACAGGATTGCTCGACGTCCCGACTTCGCGTGACTCCCCGTGACAAGTCCATAGAAAATATCTCGGTGCAAATCCTTTGGTATATAGATGCAGAGTGACAGTCTCCCGATCCAAAAATCGTCCATTTGAACAAATGCGGCACGGACATTGGATTTGATCATCCATGCTAACGAAATTCAGATTCGAATAGGCGAAATTTAGGAAGTACGTTACGCCTAATCGAAACTCATTCGTTAAAGCTCCACGATTAAGACGTCGGTACATCCAACTTCGATCAGCCGACATGATTCTGTCAATCAATGACAATTTCTTTGGTTAATGTCTTTAGGTGAGATTGTCCTATTCCATTCGGGATTTATATTATTCGTACTGCACTTACGTTTTTATTTTAACTGTTAACTAATTATTCTAAATTTCGACAGCATCTCCCTACAGTTCTCCGAATACGCATATCATCTGGGCGCGTATCAGAGAACAAGAGAGATGTTGCCGAAATTTAGAATAATTAGTTAACAGTTAAAATAAAAACGTAAGTGCAGTACAAATAACTATATTCCCAAATTGTCCAATCAGGGACAATTCAAGAATTGTACGTCGTATAAAAGATCATCTACTTCTTTTACACAAACATACAATTCCCGAATGGATCTAAGGTTTTGCTAAATCATATCCGATCGTCGATGCGTACGTGAAACATATCAACTCGTCAGAGGATGATTATTTTCTAAATGTTTCGAGACAGTTCGAGTCCATATTGGATGATTTCGGCGCGCGTCCGAAGTGGACGATTCCGGCGCGAGTCCGAAGTGGACGATTCCGGCGCGAGTCCGAATTGGATGATTCCGGCGCGCGTCCGAAGTGGACGATTCCGGTGCGAGTCCGAATTGGACGATACCGGTGCGCGTCCGAAGTGGACGATACCGGCGCGCGTCCGAAGTGGACGATTCCGGCGCGCGTCCGAAATTAATCTAAACCCTAATAATTAATCTAACAAATTAAACAATTAATCTAAACAATTAATTAACAATTATTAAATAATTAATTAACAAATATAAAATAATATAAATTATATATATATATACTAAATTCCGGCGCCGGAGTCCACCCTCCGGCGCCGGCGTACAGTGGCCGGACACAATGTTCGGCCACTGCAGAAGGTCCGGCGGCGGCCATCGGCCGACCGCCGCCGGCCGAAACCCTAGAAATAGGGTTTCGGTCGGGTGATTTCCGCCGGCCGCAGGGAAGAGACGGCAGCAGGGGAGACTTACCTGAACAAGTCGGCAGCAGCGGTCGGCGTCGGCAGCAGCGGCAGCGGCGGCGAGTGGCGTCGGCAGGAGCGGCGGCGGCAGCAGCGAGCAGCGGGAGGAAGAAGAGTCGGGCGCGAGAGCGTGCCCTATATAAACTTATCAGCAACGGCTCACTCGCCCGTTAGAACGCCGTTGCTGATAAGTTATCATCAGCAACGGCTCACTTATCCGTTAGCAAGCCGTTGCTGAAAATTAAAATATAAGCAACGGCTCGCCTTTCCGTCCGAAAGCCGTTGCTGATAATTAAAATAATCAGCAACGGCTCGGGTTTCCGTTAGAACGCCGTTGCAAATACAGTTTTCTGCAACGGCTCGGGCGGCCGTAAGAATGCCGTTGCAAATAGCAACGGCTTGAGCGGCCGTCGCTGATAGCCGTTGCTGAAGACGAAGTTTCTAGTAGTGTTCCCACGGGCGTCCGTGGGAAAGCCGTTGCTAAAAGTGTATCGAAAGCCGTTGCTGATGACCTACAGCAACGGCTTAGCGACGGAGTTTTACTAACGGTGTTGCTACGGACTCAGCGGCCATTGCTATTAATGGTATCAGCAACGGCTCCGGGTCTGTGGCAAAACCGTTGCTGATAATATTTTTAGCGACGGCCCAGCGGCCGTTGCTGATAATGTTTTGAGCGACGGCCCGAGCGGCCGTTGCTGAACCGTTGCTAAGTCATCAGCAACGCGACTTTCTCTCACGGCGCTATTGCAACGGCTCAGTCGTTGCTGATGCTCTTCAGCAACGGCTCAGCAACGGCATCAGCCGTTGCTGATGACCATTTTTCTAGTAGTGACAGATGGATTATGTATTTGATTACTTCTTTCATGACCGGTACAAACATCACTATTATTTGATTTTGAGCATCATCATTCAGATTCACGCTCAATAATTCTCAATAAAATGTAATTATTTTTTAAAATTTAAGACTAAGTAGAAAGACTTTTATATTTAAAATTAAATTTGAGCATTAAAAATTTATAAGGGTATTTTGGTCATATTGTCTTGTACAGGACTCTATTTTAACGAACCAAACGCAAGACGGGACTGGATATCGTATCCTGTTCTTAGCGAATCAAACACGGTATAACTACTATCCCAGGACATCTGATGTCCTGTCCTTGTCCCTGTCTGGTGTCCTGTGATGAGCAGTTTGCGAACCAAACGGGCCCTAAACGTTCTTCTATTTTTGTAATATGGTTGATCATTGGTTACTGGATTTACCCTTTTGCATGAAACCTACATTTCTTGATATTAATGTTGTTAATAATTTAAATGGTTTGGATGCTCTTATCACTAATCACTAATTTAAATGGTTTATCTAGTAGCAATGCTAAATGGGTTCCGACTTCTGAATTCTGAAGCATAAATTGTGTGATATATATTGATGCAATTTCCCCTTAAATTTCCTTAATTATATTGATATGATATATTTTTATATTATATTATATTATATTATTTTTTATTACTATATTATATTTTTATATATGCAATATTTTTTGGAGTACATTGAAAAATATAAGAATAGATTATCGAAATAAATGAAAGTAATTACATATCCTTAAATATTTAAAAATGGATGTAACAAATTAACTGTTGATACGTGTATGCTACGTTGGTAGTATGTCATTAAGAGCCTAACCAAACAATTTCCGCTCTTCACTCGTGAAATCTTTGTAATTACGTAGAAAATACAAGTCTCTCCAACCCTAGCTAACATTGGCTATTGATTAGTCATAAAAGTATATATTTGAGTGGAAGATATATAGCTACCCTACTTGAGTGAGATGTAGATTTGTCTTGACACTTATAGCTACCTTAATTGCGTGAGGTGTAGCTTTGTCTTGACATGTAAGGTACTGTTTGGCGAGTTTCACACTTATAGCTACCAAAAAGCTAATTTAAAAAGAAAAACTAATTCTAGCCATAGTTGTACACTTCACATGGTAGACATCACGTAAAGAATCTATTGGGAATGACACTTTACATGCCCAGTTGGAACCGCAGAGAATGCTTGAAAAGTCTATTGTAAAAGACTTTTCAAGAATATTATCCGACGGACGCGGGATGAGACGCGATCGAAGGTAAACGATAACAAAGATACATCTATGAATACGCTCAAGGGACACGAGCTCACCTGGATGTTAGCCGACATATGAGATCGAATATGCGGCATCCGGTCGACGGAGGGGTGGCAGGGTGCCTCCCGTACGGCACACCAGAACCGGATGACTCTGGTCGAGAGATTCATCGCCTGACATACAAGTGGGTCCATCCCATTTACTAACCACGAGCGTCGATTGATAAGTAATTTAATAATAATAATAATAATAATAATAATAATAATAATAATTATTATTATTATAAGATCCTCTAAGGGTATTCGAGGAGACACATAGATATCAGCGTGGTCCTTGCTGAGATGAGTTCATCAGCGGGGGGCCGGAGACGATATTGGTAAATTAATATTTAATTTTTTTTTAATCTAGTTCTATTACATATAATTAATTTAATTAATACACTTAATTTTCTTAATTTAAAGACAACATCTGGTGAGTTGGTACCCAATGGGAAGGTGAGCGTAGCATCAACTTGATGCTAACACATGGATGCAGGTGACAGACGTCGACCACAATCGTGAATATGACATTGGCACAACAGCCCATGCACGGGCGTTGTTGTAGCCACATGGTGCGGGGTCATTTGCTTTCACCTTCTTCACCGCTAGTCCACCTACATCACGTTCGGAATAGGACCGATTAGCGGTAAACATGAATTTATATTTTTATATTATTTTAAAAAAATAAAACACACATCCGCGACGATTTTGCGATCGCACCCGCCGTCGCAAAAAGGTGCATCGACCAGGTCGCATGCGGCGATCTCAAATGAGATGACGACGACTTTGTGATGGCCTATAACAGTCGTAATATTAACTACTTTGCAACAGTTGGTTTGCGATCACAAAGTATCATTGTAAGACAAATATTTAATCAAGTATTTCATGAATATAAGAATATCATAAATAAATTAGTAAGATAAGATCTTACTTGATGACGACATATTTGCAGCGGAATAAACTTCTGGATCTCCAAGGAAAGCCGGGTCTTCCTCCACAACACCGTCTCAAATGCTCTGCTTTTGATGGGGAAAGCAACTATGAGCTAGGGTTTTTCCACACGGTGTATAGAGGGAACCTAGCCTCTATTTGTAACTGATTATATGGGCCCGTCCATCATGGGCTTCATTAATCGGGCCTACACTTGATTAATCACACCAATCATTGTTAAGTGTTTCAAGCTCGAATCACATGGATCAAGATCACATGAGCTAACATGCATCTCAATAATGAATCATAAGATCAAACCCGCTTTTATTAAATCAAAATATTACAATTGATTGTAGCCCACATATGAAAAATGAAAATATAGAATATTTAAAAAATATTCTAACATTCTCCCACTTGGGCAAGATCAATTGTAAAATTTTATTTTTGAAAATTTTTAAAAAACAACACTCGGGTTTAATCACATATTTTAAAAAATGTGGCCACAAAATAAATAAATAAAATAAAAATGATCCAAGATGCAACACTTATTATGACTCATATCAACAACCAATGTTATCGAATCATGGCAGCCATCATGACAATACTGGACATAAGACTTTCCATGGTCACGAATACCACTGACATTGTTGACAATTGTCATTGGTGTGGAGTGTAGCATGAAAATAACACTCAAAATGATCCGATAAGAACAGTGTTATTTTCATTGTCAGTCCTCATACTTTCTCTTCTAGATATACCTTTCGGCAAGAGAAAACGTATGGTTTTTTTTTAAAAAAAAACCATCAAGTCCCTAGACTCAAAATTGGCATCAATCAATGGGCAACATGATTCACATGACACCGAGCCTTTAAACAAAAAACATGATGTCTCTAGACTTAAATATGGTATCAATCAAGAGACATTCTGATTCAAATGATACCGAGTCTTAAATAATTATTGAACACATATATCAAATATGACAATATGATCTCAAAGAAAAAAGAGTTTATTATTGAACATGCGGTAACATAAACCTAACAATCATGTATCAAAGTGTTCAAAACAAAAGGAAAAATAACTCCCACTAACCAAGCACATCAAAAGAACTCAGAATGCTCATATTTTCAACATGTCTTTTAAAGACTATGAGTCTGAGTCCCTTGGTTAAGGGATCAGCAAGCATCAGATCTGTCTCTATGTGTTCAACTAAAATATCTCTTTTCTTTACAATATCTCTAACAGTCAAATATTTCAACTCTAAATGTTTGGAGCCACTAGAGGTTTTATTGTTCTTCGTGAAGAACACAACAACACTGTTATCACAATAAATAGTAAGAGGCCTAGAAATAGAATCAACAAGCCGAAGCCCAAAAATAAGATTCTTAAGCCAGACGGCTTGAGAAGCCGCAGCATAACAGGCAATAAATTCTGCTTGCATAGTGGAAGAAGCAACTAGAGTCTGCTTCTTACTTTTCCAAGAGATGGCTCCACCAGCTAACATGAAAATATATTCAGATGTAGATTTTCTGTCATCAAGGCACCCAGCGAGATCTGAGTCAGAATAGCCTATAATCTCTAAATTTTCTACTCTTTTATACATAAGCATGTGTTCTTTAGTCCTCTGCAGGTATCTCATAACTTTCTTAGCTGCTACCCAATGATCATAACCAGGATTAGACTGATATCTGCCTAAGACTCCAACAATAAAAGCAATGTCCGGTCTAGTGCAAACCTGTGCATACATCAGGCTCCCCAGTGCACTATCAAATGGCTTGCCATTCATTTGACCATTCTCTAATGCATTTTTAGGACATTGATTTTTGCTAAATTTATCGCCTTTAATGACAGGTACATCACCAGGCTTGCAATCTAACATGTTGAACATTTCCAAAATTCGATTAACATAAGATTTTTGAGATAATCCAAGCAAACAACGAGATCTATGTCTATGGATTTCAATCCCCAGTACAAAAGAAGCTTCACCAAGATCCTTCATATCGAAAGATTTAGTCAACATGAGTTTAGTTTCATGAAGGAGAGCAAGATCATTTGAAGCCAGCAGAATGTCATCCACATATAATATGAGAAAAATTATTTTGCTCCCACTGACCTTGATATATATGCAACGATCAATTTTATTTTTCTCAAAACCCATAGAAGCCACAATCATGTCAAATTTTAAATACCACTGTCTATAAGCCTGTTTCAAACCATAAATGGACTTCTTCAATTTGCATACCAAATGCTCACTGCCAGTTTTTTGATAACCTTCAAGTTGTTTCATATAAACCTCTTCATAGAGATCACTATTTAAAAATGCTGTTTTGACATCCATCTGATGTAACTCTAAATCAAAATGAGCTACAAGGGCCATAATAATTCTGAAAGAATCTTTAGAGGAAACATGTGAGAAAGTCTCATTGTAGTCAATGCCCTCTTTTTGGGTAAAACCCTTTGCAACAAGTCGGGCTTAATTTGAACCTCTCAACATTACATTTGGAGTCCTTCTTGGTTTTAAAAATCCACTTACAATCAATAGATCTATAGTTTTTAGGTAATTCAACCAAATCCCAAACATTATTATCAGCCATAGAAAGCATTTCCTCATTCATAGCACATATCCATTTATCTGACTGTGCACAAGAAATGGCTTGATTATAGTCACTAGGATCAAGGACATCCCCAACATCATAATCATTTTCATTAAGATATACCAAATAATCATCAGGGATTGCAGATCGCCTTTCTCTAGTAGATCTTCTCACTGGCACAGGTAAAGCAGGTTCAGCAGAAAACAGATCAACAATAGGATTAAGCGGATTAACAACTAAAGGACTGTCCGAAGGAACAGGGGAATGAGGAATATTATCATCATGACTAGCAACAGAATCACCTGGAACAAGTGACCTAAGATCATTGATAAAAGGAAGAGGTACTGATACATTAGTGACAAGTTCAGAATGAAGAGAATCAAGCTCAGCTACATCAAGTTCTAAAAACTTCGCTGTCAAAGACTCCACAATTTTAGTGCATCTGCTTGGACAATAGAAACGGTAGCCTTTTGAATAATCTGAATATCAAATGAAAAAATAACGAATGGTTCTAGAATCAAGCTTTTTCTCAGAGGGATTATAGATTCTCACTTCAGCAGGACATCCCCAGACCCGAAAATGATTTAAACTAGGTTTTCTACATGTCCACAGTTCAAAAGGGGTTTTGGGAACAGATTTACTGAGGACACGGTTAAGAATATAGAGAGAGGTTTTAATGGCTTCGCCCCACAGAAATTCTGGCAAATTCGACCTGCTCATCATGCTCCTCATCATATCCTTAAGAGTGCGGTTACGCCTTTCAGCTACACCATTTTGTTCAGGACTACCTGACATGGTATATTGAGGAACAATTCCACATTCTTGCAAGTATGAAACAAAAGGTCCTACATATTGACCAGCAACGCCATGTCTACCATAATACTCTCCTCCACGATCAGATCTCACTATCTTGATGACTGTTCCCAATTGTTTTTCAACTTCGGTCTTAAACACTTTGAATTTATCAAGCGCTTCAGACTTTTCTTTAATCAAATAAATATAGTCATATCGAGAAAAGTCATCAATAAAAGTGATAAAAAATTTATGACCACAAATAGTAGGAGAGTAAGGTCCACTAATGTCTGCATGAATGATTTCCAATAGACTTGAACTTCTAGAAGCACTTTTTTTCTTGATTTTGGTCAATTTACCCCTAATACAATCAACACAAGGCCCCATATCTTCAAAATCTAAGATAGGCAAAATATCAATTTTAACAAGTCTTTCAATCCTTTCTTTAGAGATGTGACCTAAACGCTTATGCCATAAAAGAAAAGATTTATCTTTATCCTTGATCTTTTAGCAATTTTGTTTTCAATGTTTAGAGATGTAGATGGACAATCAGGAGCTAAGGACAACATATATAAACCATTAAACAAAGATCCACTTCCAATAAATTAAGAATTCAAAATAATATTCATATTGTCATTTCCAAAACTAAAATGAAATCCAAGTTTATCTAAACAAGAAACAAAAATCAAATTT
Organism: Canna indica; assembly: GCA_034359265.1. NCBI lineage: Eukaryota > Viridiplantae > Streptophyta > Magnoliopsida > Zingiberales > Cannaceae > Canna > Canna indica. The sequence goes on from CP136891.1 coordinate 5,037,328, forward strand.
CTCCTAAATGAAGGTACATATAAGGTGTCATTCAGAACAAGTTCAAATCCTGACTCTAAAAACAATCTAACATCTCTTACAGACTCCACAGTCACTTCAAGATCATTTCCTACTCTCAGTTTGCTTTGCCTCAGACTTGGTTTCCTCAGGTTTGCAAAAACCTGCATAGAAATAGCAACATGGATTGTGGACCCGCTATCAAACCACCAAGAATTAATAGGGACATCAACTAGATTAGACTCAAAACAAACAAGGGCTAAGGGGTTACCTTCAGCTTTTTGCTTCTTCTCTAATCAGGCCTTAAACTTTATACATTCAAACCTTTTGTGTCCTTTCTTTTTACAAAGGAGGCATCTGACAGATTTCTTAGTAGGGGCAGGCTTAGGACCTTCATTGGGGTTATTCTGACCACTACCTTGTCCTTTATGAGATTTCTTTGGAGCAACAGGTGAGAAATGCTTAAATTTCTTATGAGGCTTGCCATAATGGGATTTAGGATGAACAGTTAGAAGGGATAGATCACTATTTTCTTTTTTAAGTTTTTCTTCCTCGGCAACACATTTAGTGATGAGATCATTCAGAGTCCATTTTTCATTCTGGGTAATGTAGGCAGTCTTAATTTGACTGAACTCAACAGGAAGAGAATTTAGGGCATGAGGAACAAGGAAGAGGGAGTCATCTAGTTCAACTTTCAAGGCTTTAAGCTGGGTTTGAAGCATAATCATTTTCAGAATGAACTCTCTTACACCCCCAGAGTTATCATAAACCATAGTCGTCAATTCTTTCATTAGATATGCAGTCTCAGCATTATCAGCCACTTGAAATCTTTTCCCAATAATTATTAAGAAACTCTTTGGCATTTGAAGTATCAGACAATCCACTCATTAAATGTTCAGGAACAGTCCTTTTAATGGCAAGCAAGCTTAATCTGTTGGATCTCTCCCACTTAGCTAATAGGTCTTTTTGATCAAGAGTGGCGGTTTGACATTCAGGAATCACCGGCTTGTCTTCATGAATAGCCATGTCAAGATCAGCCATGCCTAGAGAGAATTCTATGTCGTGTTTCCACTTCTTAAAATTAGAACCAGTCAACATATCAATAGAGGCATTGCAGTTGTTCATACTAAAAGTTACTGTGACAAGAATGGAAATACATTAGATTAAATTATAGGGCATGAAATATTATTGAAATTGAGGCTAACCAAATATTACATATTCACCTTTGGGCAGAACATGCAATCACAAAATAAAGCCTCAATGAGTTAAAGTATGAGAATATACTGATTTTCAAAAATCTATCACCTTTGGGCAGACAGATCTCTTGACCAATGCACATCCTAATAACTCCTTTTAATAAGACCTCCAATTAAAATACTCAATAATCATCCTTTGGGAAAAACTATTGAATGAATTAATCTTCAGTATTCCTCATATGATGAGAAAATACACCACTCATTATAAGTAATCCCACTTTGGTGGTAATTACAAATAATAACTAGTGAAAAAACTCATCAGGAATCAATATTATGCCCTTTAAATTATTTCAATTCATAATATAGTGCAAAAATTGGTATGAAATAAAAATACCTCAATTGTTATGAATCTCCATTTTTAAGCATTCCCTAAATTATTTATTTATAAATTATGTCAAGCTCTACACCTAATTGTCACAATATTAGGTTTGAGGTTTTATAAAAGATAACATAATTAACAATAATAAATTGTCAGGTATGAAATTTACATAAACAAAATAAGTAATTATGCAAAAATATAACATGAATTATAGTCAAATCATAACAATTTAATTGCAACAATAATTCATAAATCAAGTCAATTGAAATACGATTAAATCTATTACAATAATAAATTGACATGTATAAAATTTGCATAAATAAAAATAAGTAATTAAAAAATATAACATGAATTATAGTCAAATCATAGCAATTTAATTGCAACAATAATTCATAAATCAAGCCAATTGAAGTATGATTAAATCTATATATTGACATTTATAATGTTCAAATTTTGAATAATTATAGCATGAAAAATCCAAATATATGCATAAGAAATAATTCTGGTCTAAAATTTTATTGGGCAGATTTTTCAAAAAATATTATATTTTTTATTTGCTGTAAATCAAAATAAAATAAACAAATAATTTGAGCCTAAAAATTTGGCCCAAAGACCAAATCTACGCTGGGTCTGCAGTGCTGGGCTCAGCAGCCCAGCCCAGCGACCCAGCCGACCCTTGCGGATCGGGTAGATGGACGCGGGCGCCACCTGCGATCAGTCGGGCGTAGCCCGCGTGCCCGTTAGGGCACAACAGACGCGGGCGCCGCCCGACTACCTCGTCGAGCGCGCTTGATCGCTCACCTGCCTCGTCGAGCGCGCTCGTTCGCTCGCCTGCCTCGTCGAGCGCTCTGCTGACGCGGCGATGCCAACAAGCCTCGACGAGCACGCCGCTGACGTGACGACGAGCAAGCCCAGGACGCGAGCGACACGCTCGCCTTGCGCAGCGCGGTCGCCGAGGCGGAAAAAAGGCTGCTGCGGTGGTTTCAATTTTTTTTATTTTTATACTAAGGTACATAATCAAAATCATATCATTGCTTTACCTTATAAGATCCACTCCAAATAAAATTACACAGCAGGGAGAGAACCAACGGATAAAAATATGATTCATCAAAATATATAATATCCAGAGGATAATAAATTAATCCAAACAGAAAGATTGATTTTAATATAAAAAACGATGAATCAAAATTTAAATAGATTATTCATCGTATTAAAATCATCCCATAATTATCATAAATGAATTCTTAAATTCATGAAAAAGATGCTCTTATACCAATTGTAAGACAAATATTTAATCAAGTATTTCATGAATATAAGAATATCATAAATAAATTAGTAAGATAAGATCTTACTTGATGACGACATATTTGCAGCGGAATAAACTTCTGGATCTCCAAGGAAAGCCGAGTCTTCCTCCACAACACCGTCTCAAATGCTCTGCTTTTGATGGAGAAAGCAACTATGAGCTAGGATTTTTCCACACGGTGTATAGAGGGGACCTAGCCTCTATTTATAACTGATTATATGGGTCCGTCCATCACGGGCTTCATTAATCGGGCCTACACTTGATTAATCACACCAATCATTGTTAAGTGTTTCAAGCTCGAATCACATGGATCAAGATCACATGAGCTAACATGCATCTCAATAATGAATCATAAGATCAAATCCGCTTTTATTAAATCAAAATATTACAATTGATTGTAGCCCACATATGAAAAATGAAAATATAGAATATTTAAAAAATATTCTAACATCTGCTACTAGCGCTTCGGCGATGGATCATTGCGACAACTATTTGCCGTCACAGATAAGCTTCGACTGCTATGTGGTCACGTATGACGATGTTTTTAGCGGTGCAAATATTATAGTTTATCATATAATTCACATAAATTATAAAATTGAATAAATTTGGAAATAAATTCTTGAGATGCTAATAATCTTTTATATTATGTTTGCTTCGTTAGATACTATACGAGTTAAATGGATAATAAATATCTTCTGTTCATACTTTGTAGCTTCATGAACCAGCCAATTGCGTCCACAGTCAAATTCACAGCCAATTGAGCCACTCGCAACACTACCTAAATAAACCTCTTTTTTTCGTGCAGGCTGTCCACCACACCGCTCCTTTCCTTCCCTGTCCTCGATCGAATGCGACACCTGTATCACTTCGTGTAACTATAAATATCGATGTTGATTGTTGATCGAAAGCCACGATCCCTTACATACACACGTGTCAACTAGCCAGGCAAGTCATTATGTAACCAGGCATTCACTCTTGTAATTATTACATGATATTAAACTAATAAGTTCAATTTAGCAGGATTAGAGAAATTTATGGCATCATCACCATCTATTCAAGTCAAATCATATTAAAACTTTCCTTCCGTTCGTTTTCCTTCTCTTCCTTTCCCTTCCAAACAGACCCTTACTAGTTACTACCCAACTAACAGACGCCTGCGACGTTACCAAACTCACACCTCAGTGGTCGAACAAACTTTGTAGAAATTTATAGATAGTGTAATACCCTGATTTAGTTCCACATCGAGAGTATATTGAATATGATGTTGATTTATAAGACTTAATGAGTGTGTTACCATCAACTCCAGCTTAAGCATTTTAATTGGGCCAATAAGTTGACTTATAAAATTGATGAGTTAGTTATCCCATCAAGCGGATCGTAACAAATGGTATCAGAGCAAGACCTAGTCCTAGACATGGTGAAGAAGTCAATGTGAGAAAGAACTGCTCAGGTGATGAGATGGAGCAGGCCTCACATGCCCCGCCGACTTGGGTGATTCTGGACTATGTGTTAACCCCCAACACTTGGACTGTCGTCTTCGACTTCTTCTGCTTCTTCTTTGCATTGAACCTGCACTTGTGTGAATTGGGAGCCTAACCATATCGATCGGGGCAATGGCACTGCTTCCCCAAAATCCACTCCCCACCATTAACTCACAGCTTCTTTGAAGACCCCTCGTCTTCTGCTGCTTGTAATCCCCTCAGTAGCAGTGATATTGGTAGTGCTAACTGCAAGCATAGGAGGAGGTGTGTGAGCAAGTTGGTGTCTGCAAGTGGCGCTCCGTCGGCTGCATCTGAGCTGCCGTCGTCGGCGCCGGCACCGGCGAATCTGAGAATTCTGATAGCCGGCGGCGAAGTTGGGGGGCTGGTGTTTGCACTGGCGGCGAAGCGGAAAGGGTTTGAGGGACATTAGCGCCATAAGAGGGGAAGGGCAGTACAGGGGGCCGATCCAGATACAGAGCAACGCGCTGGCGGCGCTGGAGGCCATCGACATGGACGTCGCCGAGGAGGTTATGAAAGCCGGCTGCATTACCGGGGATCGGATCAATGGTTTGGTGGATGGAATTTCTGGAAACTGGTGCGTGTGTTTCTTCGGTTCTCCTTTTTGGGTTCACTTGATCGAGTGTTAATCTTCTTGAGCTTATGCTGCATTTTCTACGCGATTAATTTTAGTTGACATAATTCTTGATCTCCGTCAAATGTTTACTGGAGTTGTTTAGAAAATTAATTAGGAGATCTCATGATCTACATGGTATTAGAATGGTGGAAAATATCAAGAAAGCAAAATGATTATATTACTCTCGTTTATTTTGAATTCTTCTTCTTCTTCTTATTTTCTGGTTGTAGGAAAATGGTACAAATTCCATCTTCAAGAAGGAAGCATGTGATCTCTGTTAGAATCTTATTATTTTTATTGATATATATTTTTATTTTTAGATAGTCTTTCGTGGGCTACAGTCAATTGTGAATTATGATTTATATGAATTAATCTTATGATCATATTTGAAATGCATATTAGCTCATTTAATTTGATCAATGTTAGTTGAGTTCTAAACACTTAATCATGATTGGTGTGATTAGTCAAGTGTAGGTCAGATTAATGAAGCCCATAATGAAGAGGATTCATTTGTAGGGATGAGCATCGGTCCGGTCCGGTCCGGTCGGGTACGGGTCAAAACCTGACCCGACCCGAATAATCTGAGCCCGAATAAGTAGGGTCTTACACCACCCGACCCTACTCGAACAAGATTTCGGGGCCCGACCCGATTAACTCAAATAACCCGAAAAAAATTAAAAATATAATTTTATAAGGAATTGAACTCAAGACCTCTTGAATTTCATTTTTAACCCTCTAACCACAAAACCAACATCAACTTTTATAACTATAATATACATAAATATATATTTAACTTACACTTCGGATCGGGTCGGGTATATTAAGATTTTCGCCTTACCCGACCCGACCCGAATAAGGGGTTAAATTTTTTAAAATTCAAACCCGACCCGACCCGACTTACCCAAATAACCCGACTCGAATTGAATTTTCGGATCGGTTTTTTGGAATTATTCGGGTCGGTTCAGGTTTTACTCACCCCTACTCATTTGATCGATTATATATTGAGGCTAGGCCCCCTCTACATACATGACATGATACAGGATTAGAAACCTTAGCTTATAGTTGCTTTCCCTATTAAAGCAGAGCCTTTTGAGAAAGTGTAGTAGAGGAAGATTTAGTTTTTCCTGAAGATCCAGAAAATTGCTTCCGCTGTAATTATGTCTACATCAACTAAGATCTTTCCTTACTTCTCTATTTATTTTTGTTGTTCTTAAATTCAGGTATTACTTGTGACATTAATTTTTCTTACTATGTCTAGTTCCAATAAATGAATGAGAACTCACCCTCCTAGTGAGGCAGAGGCATACGTCAAATGGCAGAACAGGCTTTATGCTTGGGAGGACAAAATCTTTTTCATCGAACTATTTTAAATTTACTAAATTGACTTTTGCCAATTTTTTATTAATCAAATCGAACATAGTTTTTTTTCTATTATATATTAAAATTTATTATATTTAGTATATATGATATGCACATTTTTAGGAGGATATAGCAACACTCATATACGCACTATGTTGGTTTCATTGACCAGTAGAATGGTGTCAGGTGGCAATGTTCCCATCACATAGTTACTTTCATTGACTGGGGACATATATATCTATTGTTCAGGAGATTGGGAGTCAATAATTCCCTCCAAAAAAAAGACTCAACCTCTAGACCTTTGAATCAATTTATTATAACTATGAGCATTTAGAATCTTATCTGCATGATAATTTGTAAATTTATACTTCAATTATAATTTTTTCTAAAACTTATTTGTAGGTTTACTTGCTATACTTTAAGGTAATTTGAGCATCTCACTCTAATGATGTTATAGTCAAATATACTGTCAGTCACACTAAAGTCTCATGTTTACAATGCCCAATTTTATTTCAGTAGCTTTATCATGGAGACTAAAAAAAACTTAAAAAGAAAAGAGAAAACCTGTTAAGAGTGGTTTACTTGGTATACTGGATAGCTAATAGGTTCCTGTGTACAATTGAAGATAAGTATTCTATTGATACATGAACCATTAACTTTGGGTTAACATTCAGGTACGTCAAATTTGATACATTTACTCCTGCAGCAGAGCGTGGACTTCCAGTTACAAGAGTCATTAGTCGAATGACCCTACAGCAAATATTGGCCCGTGCAGTTGGTGATGACATGAGTTGGGAAAAGGTCGTGTAACATTGCTTGGTGATTCAGTCCATGCTATGCAACCAAATATGGGTCAGGGGGGCTGTATGGCAATTGAGGTATTGTTCAGTTATTTATTACTTCAAAGCATGTATATGGAAATATGGCACTTTTATCATCATGTATTTAGTGTGAATCCTACTGTTGAATCTGACATCACTCGTGTAGGATAGTTATCAGCTCGCTATAGAACTTGAGAAATCTTGGTAGCATAGTGTTGAAACAGAAACTCTAATGGATTTCACGTCTGCTCTGAAACGGTAATTATAGATACTGCGATACCTAGATCACCTATGAGTATTTTCATGACTTTATTAGCTTATGTTGCATCAACTAACTTGTTCTGATATCATATTGTAGTTATGAAAGTGAAAGAAGAGCCAGAGTTGCCATTATATATGGAATGGCACGAATGGCAGCAATAAGCCAATAATGGCTTCAACTTACAGGCCCTACTTGGGCGTAGGACCATTGTCGGTATGATCACTACACTTGTGTCCTTGTTTATCTTGATTCCAGGAAGCTCAACCTTGATACAAATTATTGTCATCTATTTCATAAACTGTCTTCTAGATTTTTACATTGATCTCCTAACAATACTGAAATTAATATGTAGTTCTTAACCAAGTTCCGGATACCACATCCAGGAACAATTGGTGGGAGATTTATTATTAAGTTTGCAATGCCACTAATGCTTAACTGGGTGCTAGGAGGTAACAGGTAAAAGTTTGTGATTTCTTACTTTGTGTCATTTCCAGCAAGTTGTCTATGTTTTATAAATCTTCTTTGAGTTCCTTTGATTCGACTATCAATATTCAACCTTTGACATCACCAATAAGGATTATCATTTTCCATAAGCATCCTCCATGAACACAGAGAATCCAGGAACTTGGAAAATAAATATTACAAAGAGTGAATAACCAAAATAAAATACTAACTTTGCCCATTTTTTCATTTTTAGAACGAATTTTTTTCTTTAGCAAGATAATACACGAATTTAGGTTCCGTTACCCCGTTTAGTATACCCGTCAATTTAAACAGAATTGGCTAATGTGTCACGTCAACAGAGTATACATGACAAGTTCTTATCCTACGTGGCATATATTACACCGGCTAAGTGGGATTTAATATCCAAATTACCATTTTGTCCATCCCCAACCGCTCATGTATTATGAATTGGGGATTGACAAATTGGTAATTTGTTCATCGTCTTTAATTTGGGGCTGAAAAACTTAGGTGTTGACCCTTATCACGTGATGAAGCCCTTCCATTTTCTCAGTCAACAAGACGACGAAGGATGCCCATGGAGACGAGGTTGTCGACGACGACTGAATTGCTGAGGTTCCTCAGTGCTCCGACTGCGGATTCCTGCGGCAATGGACCGTCCAAGTAGGCCAAGAGGCTGCGGACTCCTCGCTTAGAAACAACGGACCTCCTCAAGCTTTCGTTTTTTTTTTTTTTGAAACGTGAAAACTGTATACCATTCATGAGAAGTGATAGGTTACAGCAATAGTTGAGGAAGTAGAATAGAAAACAAGGTTCGAAAATAAAACATAAAAAAAGACAGGCAACCCCAACATAGGTTATCCCACACAACAACCGAAACAGAACCAGCTCCTAAGGAGAAGTACAGAATGAATAGAAGTTAGCCGCAGAGGCAACCAAAACAGGCAAAGAGGATCGCCGGTCCTGAAAAATGCGAGAGTTGCGCTCAAACCAGATGAACCAGCTCCATATCAGAATTAATCTCAAGCGGGCCAGCCAATAACTAGTAGATTCATTTGAAGATTGCGAAATGCAGAGCGAAGCGAAAGGCAGCTTGAGCATCGAGAGGAAGGAACGCCATCCGTCCGACACGAAAGGACATGCAAGGAATAAGTAACGGTGAGACTCCTTGCCCCCGGAACAAAATAGACAAGCATCCTCAAAGGCAACGCCCCAGCGCATGAGTCGATCTCGAGTAAGCAAGCGCTTTCGAAATCGAAGCCAACCGAAGATGGAGATCTTAGGTGGCAGATGGTTCCTCCAAAGTGCCTGAAAAAAAGAGCATGACACCCCTCTAAACATGAGAAGCCGATAAGCGCTTTGCGTAGAGAAGGAACCATCGCGTCCCCACTTCCAACCCAAAACATCTTCACCGGAGGTGCGTCGGATGACCTCCAACTCAGATTCCAGAGAGATCAACTGATCAACATCTATCAAAGCCGAGAAAGGAATATTCCACCCAATGCATTCCCCAGAAGGCCTGGCCAATCGAGCTTCATAAATCGAGCAGTTCGGAAGTTGGGCACGAAGGAATAAAGAAGGAAAAAGATCGGCTAGTCTCGATCCATTCACCCACTTATCAATCCAAAGCTTGGTTCGCTTGCCATCACCAACAGAGAATGAAACCCCCGAAGAAAACAACTCAAAGAGTGTCGAGAGATCCTTCCATATAGGAGAGGCCCGCTGATGGAAGGAAGCTCTAGACCACATCCGAAAGTCCCCATACAACCTCTCCATAATCTTCACCCAATACACATCCCGCCCCTGCAAGGCCTTCCATAGCCACCCTCCCCGACGAGCCAAACCATGAGACCGGAGATCAAGAACACCTAGACCTCCATCCTCCTTAGGACAAGCAATAAAATCCCAACCAACCAGACTTTTACCATTAATAGAGGACCCCTCCACACCGGACCAGAAGAAACTTCTTCTCTTCCTATCAATCGATTTAATCACCCATCCAGGGGCTTTGAACATGGAAAGAAGGTAGGCGACGGAACTAGTAATAGTGCTATTTATGAGCACTAATCTACCAGCCCGAGATAATAATCTTCCTTGCCAAGAGGAGAGACGGGCATCAATTTTTGCAATAAGACCAAGCCAATCAGCCCTGCATAATCTTCCTATCCTGAGAGGAAGTCCCAAATATTTTAAAGGAAAAGACGAAGCCTTACAACCGATCATCCTCGCCACCTGCTCCGCTTGAGATCGATCATCCTTTAAGCTCACAACCTCAGATTTGCCTAGGTTGATTTTAAGACCAGACGCAAGCTCAAAGCACTTCAAGAGAAGGAGCATGTTTCTCAAACAATCCTCCTTATGGCTGCTGAAGAGGATTAAATCATCCGCGAATAAAAAGTGAGAAACTCCTCCTTCTATGCGCGAAGCAAGAGCCCCTTCAATAAAATGATCCCGGGAAGCCTTAAATAGCAGGCGCGAAAGGCAGTCCAACGCGAGATTAAAAATATATGGGGAGAGGGGGTTCCCTTGCCTAACACCCCTCTTGTGACGGATAGGAATACCCAAGGAGCCATTAAGCAGAATAGATGATTCGGTGTCAAGCAGAAAATGAATCCAAGCAATCCATATATCCGAAAAACCCCTAGCCTCCAACATCCGCAAGATGAAGCTCCAATCCAAGGAGTCGAATGCTTTTTCAAAGTCGATCTTTAAAAGAAGAGCATCCTCCTGATCCCGATGACACGCCCAAACCGTCTCATGGACTCCCATAAAACAGTCCAAGGTACTTCTGCCTGTCAAGAAAGCGTTCTGGCTACTGCAAATCAGGTCGCCCATGAGAGGTCTAAGCCGAAGGGCAAGCATCTTGGAAAAAATACGAACCAAACTGTTCTCCAAGCTAATAGGTCTGAAGTCCCTGATCCTAGAGGCTCCGTCGATCTTCGGAAGCATGATTAAGTGACCATAGTTGAATCTCCTCAAGGCCTCAGGACTCGAAAATAAATCATTGAAGATCTGAAGCAAGTCCTCTTTCACCGTATCCCAATAATAACGAAAGAACTCAGAATTGAGTCCATCCGGACCCGGCGCTTTGCAAAGACCCAAATCCCAAATAGCTGACTTTATTTCCTCCAAAGAGAAAGGGGAGTCAAGGCCGACCCCAGTAGGGAGACACGAAAGATCCAAACTGGGCCAATCCAAAGAAAGCAAAGGCCTTCGAGAGGTGCCCAGCAGCTTGAGATAGACCTCCCTGAAACCACGCAAAATGTCATCACTGCCGGCAAGCAGTCCAGAATTTGAGGTTAGAGAGTGAATCCAATTATTTCGCTTCCGGACCGAGGCCCATTGGTGAAAGAATTTTGAGTTTTGATCACCATCTTTCAACCACTTCCGCTTGGCGCGCTGTTTCCAAAAGGAGACCTCATCGCGGTACAGGGAGTCCAACTCTGCCTTTTTACACCTCAACACATCCATCTCAGACTCTGAGAGGCTGCTCAAATCTGCCTTAGAACATAATCCATCAATCGAAGATTCCAAGGAAGACTTCCTGACCGAGCAATCCTTTCTATAAGATGCAGCCCAAAGCGGGATGGACTTCCGGAGCTTCCTCCAGCGAAGGAGCCAGGAAGAAGCAGCGGAAGAAGAAAAGATAGGCTCACTCCAAGTGGATTCAATAAGATACCTGAAACCATTTTTAGCGAGCCAAAAATTCTCCAATCGGAAGGGCTTACAACGATGCGGAGCCCCCAAATCGGAGCGAAGAATAAGGGCATTGTGATCCGATAATCTCCGCTCCCCACCAGACACTACCGCCAGAGGAAGGGCCAGCGAGGAGGATAAAGAAAATAGGACTCAGTCGAGCCGAGCAAGACGAGGAGGCAGGCAGTTATCAGACCAGGTGAATTTTCGACCCTTAATGGGCAGGTCCAATAGCTCGCAGTCATGAATAAGGGAAGAAAGCAAGGAGGAGTCCGAAGCGCTACCAATACAGTTGCTCCTCTCGAAGTCAAAACGGGTGACATTAAAATCACCACCGATAATGAAGTTCTCATCCCTGCCGGCCAAGACACTCTCAAGCTCCAAGAAGAAGGCGGCTCTATCAATACGTCGAGGAGGACCATATACCCCTACAACCGTGAAGGACTTCAATGAGTCCCTCTGCTCCAACTTTGCCAAAAGAAGATGATTTCCCACAAAAGAGTTCAAAGAGTTCCAAATGGAACAGTCCCACAAGATTGCCTGCCCACCCGCAGTTCCCACCGCATCCAAGACGATGAATCCAGGATCCCGAAAGCCGGAGATTTGCTTGGCACAAGCGGAAGAAAATTCCGACAACTTGGTCTCCTGCAAAGCCAAAACTGAACAACAAGCCACACGAGCATATCTTCTAACCATAAATCTCTTGGAGTCACGATTCAACCCCCGAACATTCCAAAAAAGCATCGAAATTTTTTTAATGATCATAGAAAATAAACCACTATCCAGCTAAGAAGCAGAGAATAGAAGATTATAATCAATCCATACCACCACCGCCACGAAAAGAGGCCAACTCGGAAGCCACTGAATCCGCACTAGCGCAATATTTGAATCCCAACAAACGGGTCTGATCCTGAAGAGGAAGCTCTGCGAGAGAAGAGGCCATCGACATGAAAATAAGACCACGCGCAGGAGAGGCTTCGGGAGAGACACTAGAAGACGAGGCGAGATGATTCCCCGAAGGCTGGACCTGCGAGCAGCAATTTAAAACGGAAGATGGCTGCACATCGCCGTTGAGCACGGCTTTCCGAGCGACCGCCCGCTGCATACAGGAAGACGAAGAGCTCCTCGAGCCAAGCAAACGCGAGCTCCTGCGGACAAGAATCCCTGGTCGACGTCGAGCCCGCCGAGAGTAAGTGTAAACTACTCTCGGAGCCTGATCGACCATAAGTCACCCAGGATCCGAGCTAATCCGACCCATTTCAATATACAAAGAGGCAACCCCCCCAATCGGAACCCCACAAGGAGGGGAAAAAGAGTCTTGACGGACCACATTATTAATACCCTAATCAGCATGCAGCCCAAGGCCCACCAGGGGAGGGAGACCAATAGCCCATAATTGCCTCAATAGAGAAACCACCTCCTCAGCCAGCAAGGAGGGCACCAAATGATCGTCAAACCTAGCAGAAGTCGGATCGCCAACTGGAAAAGGAGCACTGCCAGCGCCAGCGCCGACACCCAACGCAGGTCGAGCAAGAGAAAGGCAAGGGGCAGACTCCACTGCCAGCAGGCCATCCTGCGTAAGCTTAGAATGGAAAGTGTCAGGAGGTGAAGGTACCTCCTTACTGACAGCAGCATCTCCCGTACGATCTACACTGGCGACAGCAGGCAGAACCATCGGAGACCCCTTCGGAGAAGGCTCCACCTCCAAAGCAGGATCACACCGGACCTCAACTGCCTCCGGCGAGGAGAGATTCACACCACTGGAAGAGGGCATACTCTCATAGAAAGGAGGCAGGGGAGCAAGAGATGAAGCTGACTCAAGAACAGCAGACTCGCCAATTTGGGAAGCATCAGAAGGGCGAAAAGAAGGCGCCGACCCAAGCGGCACCGGCGGGGAAGGTGCCCGACCATCAACAAGATCCTCATTCCTGCCCGGACCCCTAACTTCAAAGTCGGGAACCCCATCAGCCGAATCAAGATAAATCCAACGGAACCACGCGATCTGAACTGAAACCTTGAAGCGACACCCCTCAGATATAGCGAAAATTGATCTCGGGATCGAATTCAAAGAGCGCACCCGCAGACGGATTTTGCAGGAAGAGAGCTCCGACCAACTTAACGAGCGAGCATCGAGGGATTCGAATGCCCCGAAAGAGCATACCAAGATTGATAGAGCCTCCTCGCTCCAGAACCTAATAGGGAGACCATCCAACTCTAGCCCGACGGAAAGCTCGAAGCTCGGGACGACATCAATAGCCCCCTTGTCCTCCCAGTCAGCAACCCGGAGATTCATCTCACCCCATCGAAAACAGGATCTCCGAATTAAGGTCCGCTTAAAGTAAGAGTCGGAACCCGCCGGAGTGGAGACCAAAAACCAACCATCCGGAAGAGCGCGCTGGCGCCAGAGGTGCAAATGCGACGAGCTATCTTGGAAGAAGGAAGCCAAAAAGCCAGCCACATTGATATCCTTTGAAGGTTGCCTGGTCAGAGAGACCACCACACATCGCTCGGCGAGAAAGCTACCCCGATTCAAAGAGGCCTCAGAAGGCGGCAAAAACAATTCCACCGACTCTGGCCGACCATCAGGATCACAAGAAGGCGCGTCAGCAGGCGGAACACCCGAAGCGAAAGACATAGCAGGAGCAGGAGCAGGGAGACACGAAGCACCAGCAGGGGGACCAGAATGCAGGTTCACAATCGGGGTCTTCGGAACGCGCGAAGGCAGCACCGATCTCCCATCACTTGATCTCATCGAGGAGCAAGAAGCAGCGCGATGACCGCTATCATGGCACAAATAGCAAACCGCCACCTTCTTGCAGAAACGGCTATGGTGACCCCTCCCGCAACAGTTGAAGCAACGACCAGCCCGACGGAGATGAGCAAGAAGAGCCGAAAGGTCCTGATAACCCAACCTCGCCTGGGAAGAAGCCATGGGAGAGCACCGAAGGTTTCCAGACACCCTAGAGGGAGGCTGAAAATCCCGAACGGCATCCGCAAACGATCTCACAGGAACCCAACGAGAGGAGGAAGGGCGAGGCGCATTCGCGAACTGAACATGCTTGCCCCGGCTTCTCCTAGACACCACAGTCCAGCTATCCCCCGCGACCTCAGAAGATGATGCCCGCCCCTCCGAAGTGCCGAGAGGAGCTGAAGGAACACCTACCAAAGGAGCAGGAGAGGGAGGCAAGGAGCTCACCCTACGAGATGACGAAGCTCCAGAGCAGCCGGACGAACCGACACTTACCAACGAAACCCTCACCATCTTCCGACTTCTACGGAGATGAACCGAACATCTATGCAACTATGCAACCACACAGCTGATGCACAAAACCAGCAGCATAAAGAGATGCTCAGTCGAGTCGCGTTACCAATATCCAAAGATCCTGGCCGAAAGATTGGGCCTTCGGAAACTAAAGCAGAAACCCTTGCACAGAATCGGCGAATTGAAGAGATCCTATATCGTTCGGCGTGTAGATGCAGCTGGACTTGGATAAAGATGAGGAGGGGAAAGCTTTCGTTTTTGGCGGCGAGGTTCTGCAATCAATCTGCGGCATACTCTTTGGAGCCGAGAACGAATCCGCAATCGAGGAGATCGATCATGACTGTGATGATGCCTTCTTCTACTAATGTCTATCGCACTTCGGCCACGACGGAGAGATTCTTAAGGGCTCCTGCGGCTGCTGATTGGCAAATGGAGTCCCCGGTATGGCATACCTCATTCAGTAGTTTCTCGTAGCTCCCTGACTCAGCTAGGAAGCAGATCAAGGTTGCCGTCTTCTCTCTGGTCTTTGACGAGGTTCCCTCATCGCCTCAAGAAGGTCGTCCACGCCCCGGTGCTTGGCCTCGATGTGGCCAATCTGCAAGCGCGCAAGCAAGTCGCACACGCCGTCAAGCTGCCTCGCGTCCTGCAAATTGGCGAGCGCTGGAGATGTGGTGGCGTCTCCAAGCACGCCGGTCTTCACCCGCAACATGTAGTTGTTGAGAATAAGGTCGAGCTCGCCCGACAAGGCGTCGAGGTCGCTCTGCATCTGCGGCTTCCCCAAGCAAATCGGATCCGTAGAGTAGCAGCGGCCGACGAGTGTGATCGCTTCATTAAGGATATTCGTGATCGATTGAAGCAGCTCCTTGCAGAGAGCGTTCTTGGCAAAGCTGGCGTGGCTCGATATATGAGAGAGGCACGACGAGACGTGCAACAGCTTGGAGGTTATCGACTTCCACCACCCAGTGAAGCCGGTAGCGGTCCAGGCCGTGTCAAGGGCCGCGGGGACGAGTTGTCGTGCTTGAGACAAGAGCTGTATGGCGGAATTGACGTCGGCGATGGTCTCAGACTTGGTTTAGTTGACAAAGAGAATGGAAGGACTTGATAAGGGCCAATACCTAATCTTTTCATCCACGAAGATGACGGACACATTACTAACTTGATTATCCCTGATTCATAAGACATGAGTGGTTGTGGGGACGGGCAAAATGATACTTTGGTTTTTAAATCCCACTCGATCGGTGTAATATATGTCACGTAGGATAAGAACTTGTCACATATACTCCGTTAACGTAACACATCAGTCAATTCTATTTAAACTGACGGAGTATGCTAAACGGAGTAAAAGAATCTAAGTTCGTGTATTGTCTTGCTAACGGAAAAAGTACGTGCCAAAAATGAGAAAATTGGCAAAGTTCGTTTTTTTTTTGTTACTATTTACCTATTATAAATAAATATCTTTTCAGTAAAATATTTGAATCATGTGTAAATGTATAATTGTTCTTCCAAAATATTATGCACATAAATCTCGCATCGATCACATTGAAAAGTCATCCAATTATTTTCTCTCTTGGATTTAGTCCAATGACTTGGCCTATTTAGTTCCGATTTGGGTTCGGTTAGTCTCGTTTGATTCGATTCGGGCCCAATTTGAGTCAAAATCTAATAATTCATCCTTTGATGAAAAATTGGGATCAGTGCGGCCCGAGAAGTTATCCTCCTCTCTCACAAGGCTTGTACGGGGCCTACGTCGAATGGTTTGCACTTCAAAGCTATATTCTCGTGTTTAGGAAGTTATAACACATATTTCATCTAAAAAACTAGTAAATTTAACCATTATAAGCAAAACCTGAGTTAAAGTTGAGTAAAACAAAGCATTCAATGTATTAACAATGAATATATAGCTTTGTTGTTGCATTCGTACAATTTGCTAGAAATGTAGAAAAATATGTGGATGTATACTAGCAAATTTGTGCTACATCTATACTAGCATCCTCAACTAATATGCATATAAAAATATCATGCTAGCAACATGTTTCAACAAATATGCATAAGGAGTTTCAACAGCAGTAGACATTAATTTTCAATGGAATAGAATAACAAGATATATATTTTGACATAGGGTAACAATTGATCTAGGATGAGATTCACCTTAACCACTATTACAACAACAAAACAACTCAGTTGAAACCATAAAAATGATTAAAATACTGCTTTCCAACCCGTCACGCAAAATGAGGTAATAAATGCATACTGCTTTCAACATTCGAAAGTCAAACGACGAAACTGACCTCACCAATGAATTCTGGGCATCGAGTAGGTACAAATTCATATATAATAAGACTTATTTGACCAACTATAAAGCCTCCAAATAATTATTTAAATTAATAGCAATAATGCCTTATATATCACTGTTACGAACTCGTGTAACAGTGTTACAACTCGTGTCACTGCTACAATCGCAGCGCTACGAACAACTCTTATATCATCCCATATACCACTGCTATATTCCTAAAAACAATAACCAACTGATACAACAACATAACACCGATATATAGAATATAACACTGATATATACTCATAACTATATTACACTAATATAACAGGTTATAAACTTAACCCTTCCACTACCCCAACCTAGGGTTCAACAGCGCCGACTACAACTCGCCGCCGCCGCCTGAATCCGATCAGACGATGAGGTGGACGGCGCCATCGCTGACTGACGAAGGTGGTTCGTCAATTGACGCCACCGATCATCGCCGCCGCCACTACGGACGAGCGGCGACGAAGAATCAGGGGCGGCGTCCCCCAAACTGGGGTGATCGTGCCCCTCGCGCGGCCGCCTGCTGAATCCTACACGACGGCGAGGTGACGACGCCATCGCCGACTTGATCCAACCAGACGAGGTCCTCGCCGGACTCTCACCGTCAGTTAGTGACTCGTCGTCGCCTCAGCAAAGCTCGGCTGCCCCATGGGTCGGGGCGACCGCATGCCATCGATCTCGCGGCACTTCGACGACATGACTCCTCTGTCCTGCCGAGTGCCGCGTCCGACAGCACCCTCGCCGGCCTACACAGCCGCGACTCGACCCGACAGCACACGCATAGCAGCGATCACGCTTGGCAGTGGCTGCAGTTGGCAACAGCAGAGTGCTGCCAGACCATCGGACAAGGGTGATCTCGCCCCGACGCTCCTGACAGCGTTGATCGGAGCCCCTCCCGGCTGTCATCTTGCCGACGATCCAGACTGCCGTCGCACGAACCGACGACGAGAAAACACGATGAGAAAACACGAAGAAAAACACAGGACATAAAATCTCGGAAACATCGCGAAATCACAGATCGACGGCAAAAATTTTGAAATCTAATCCTAAGAACAGCGTACCCTACACAAAGGAAAAAGGATAGGACGAGAATCCTACCTAAAGGTCCACCAACTCCAGAAATTTTTCGGATTCTTCAAGGTCGCACACCGCCGCTACGATCCGCCACGTGCTCATGGACTTCGGGGTACACGTCGGCAGCAACTACAAGACAAAAGGGATTAGAGCGGCTTAAATAAGCGATTAGTCGCTCATTTTATGAAAATACCCCCGAACAATTAATTAATTACAAAATAGCCCCTCAATTAATAATATTAATTATTTAATAAATTTTCGGGGCATAACAATCCTCCCCACCTATAGGAATTTGGTCCTCCAAATTCAAGTACCTGTCCCCAGAAGATCATGCTGGTCAACACAGACATCTCCCTCGGCCTGCTCCTGGGTTAGTGCAAACGCTCTAGCAGACTGCTGGGTACTCTGTTGCGGGCCTCTCTGTCGCTGCTATTGAGAGCTTTGACCTCCCGCCTGCTATCTGGTCGGTCACTCTCTACTGATGTGGCATGGCTGCTTGCACCTGTAGCAGACACTCTGATCATGCAGGCAATCCCTTGCCAAGTGACATGCATCCCCACACTTGAAACAACGCAACTGATATCTACTTGACTGGTCCCCCTGCATAGAAGATCCCTGTGGCTGGGTCGACATCATCCTCACTCTTTTCTGTTGGGGCTGAGAAATCTGAATATCATCCTCGCTGCCACCCTCGTCGTATACTGGGTAGGACTGCTTTACTTGCTTTGCCGGCTCATCATAACCTCCACTCACCTGCTCCTGAGTCTGAGCTGGCTGGCTAGCCTCCACCTGCTGACGGTCTGGGAACATCTCAGCATGAGTCGCCTCCGCCCGTAGTGCCCGCCTCAGAACTCTGTCATAGTTCTCCAGCTCTTCACTATCTATCAACCCCTTAATGGAGTTGTTCAGTCCATTGAAGAAGAACTCTACTCGCCTGCTACTGGTGGAAACTAAATTTGGGACGAACCTCGCGAGTGCATCAAACTTATCAGCATACTCCACCACCCACCTCGTCCCCCGATGCAACTGAAAGAACTCCTGTAACTTCTGTCTCGCATAGGTAGCTGGATAATACTTCTTGAAGAATATCTTCAAGAATCTCTTCCAAGTGACAGTCTTCCCTCTCAATAGCCTCTGTTGCATCTCCCACCAAACCAAGGCCTCCCCAATAAAACAATAAGTCGCCAAACCGACCCGCTTCTCCTCGGGACAGCCCAAAACACCAAAAGCTTGCTCCACCTCGCGGACCCACGACTGAGCCACCGCAGGGTCGGTGGTCCCAGAAAATCTGTCGAATTTGTCTCTCCCTAGGCGTAGAAACTGATTCAGTCGGTTCATCTTCCGCCTCTCGAGAGACTCGGTCTGCACTGGGTCATACTGAGCTACTGGCTGCGGCTGCACCGGTGAATCCTCTAAAGGCTCTCCAGTAGACATCTCAGAAGGTGTATCCACACTACGAGCTGAGTCAGAATCGAACTCAGAATCGGACTCAGGCTGAGGCTCCATTCGCTCGGTCTGTCCTCCCGCTCGGCCACCCCGAGTGCTACTCTGGCTGGGCCTACGGCTCGAGCGTGTCCGGCGCTGAAACTGAGCTAAAGGAACATCATCTGTCAGGTTTGGCTCGACTCTGGCCGAAACTGGACTAACCCTCTGAGTCTGTGCAGACTACCTACCGCCTCGACCTCGGCCTCGGCGTCCACCTCTGAAGGTAGTCCTGACACCCGCGCTACCTCTAGCCTCCATACTTCATAAAAGGAAAGAACGACTCAGGTTTCAAATTCAATCAACATCCAAACAATTTAAAAATCAACTTATTATCTTAAAGTAAAGTTGAATCTCATCTTTAGACCTAAACACACAACAATCTTATGGAGGAGAACGATCCTAAGCTTTGATACCAAATTATTACACCCCGCCTAGGTTTATCCCTAGATAAGGGACATCACCCAGGAGAACTGCAACTAGCAACAGAACAACAACATAATAAGTGGACTGAAATTAAATTACAATTAGATTCCAAATCAAAGGTCCAACAAGATAACAAATGATAAAAGTTCAACAGTTCATTTAAGAACAATGAAATCTAAAGTCTAGCCAAAGAGTCAAACAAGTCCAAAGTTAATAAGGTGAACATTTCAACTAATAAAATAGGAAACTAAGATAAAGTGCGGAAGACGCCTCCTCCTCCAAAATTCTAGCTACCCCATAAGGAAATGCCGTCATACCTGAGGATCTGAGACAAAAACAACAAACATCAGTAGAAGGCTGAGTAGGATTGCAACAAGATGCTATGATGCCATGTGTACAATGGAAGATATGATTCAACAGTTTATTTGATGCTCATACACTAACAACTATGTCAACTATTATCTACATGAATATATGATCATAGACCCAATCAATAGCGTAGTGGACATTGGGTTTCCCCTACACTCTCGCACATCGAGAGTGACACCTCAAGCCCGCTCCAGTTAGAGATGCAACTATCCAAAAATGGTAGTCCGCCGACGTCTAACACCTTGACGCCGCACACGTACCCGTGTGGTAAATAGGTGATCACCGGTGTCACTTGCCCTACACATTGGGCAATATATCAACAGTGTCCAGGGCTATCGTCCAACAGAAGATTAACTATGCATCATGTCAACAACTACAATACTACAACTCCACTAATATAATGTTAGTAGTCATGTCATCATGTATGAATTAAATATATAAACAACAGCATAAGGTATGCAACATCTATACTAGCATCCTCAACTAATATGCATATAAAAACATCATGTTGGCAACATGTTTCAACAAATATGCATAAGGAGTTTCAACAGTAGTAGACATCAATTTTCAATGGAATAGAACAACAAGATATATATTTCGACATAGGGTAACAACCGATCTAGGATGAGATTCACCTTAACCACTATTACAACAACAAAACAACTCAGTTGAAACCATAAAAACGATTAAAATACTGCTTTCCAACCCGGCACACAAAATGAGGCAATAAATGCATACTGCTTTCAACATTCGAAAGTCAAACGATGAAAATGACCCCACCAATGAATTCGGGGCGTCGAGTAGGTACAAATTCATATATAATAAGACTTATTTTACCAACTATAAAGGCTCCAAATAATTATTTAAATTAATAACAATAATGTCTTAAATATATATATATATATATATATATATATATATATATATATATATATCACTGTTACAAACTCGTGTAACAGCTCGTGTCACTACTACAATCGCAGTGCTACGAACAACTCTTATATCATCCCATATACCATTGTTATATTCCTAAAAACAATAACCAACTAATACAACAATATAACACCGATATATAGAATATAACATTGATATATACTCATAACTATATTACACTTATATAACATGTTATAAACTTAACCCTTCCACTACCCCAACCTAGGGTTCAGCAGCGCCGACTACAACTCGCTGCCGCCGACTGAATCCGACCGGACGATGAGGTGGACGGCGCCATCGCCGACCGACGAAGGTGGTTCGTCGATCGACGCCGCCACTACGGACAAGCGGCGACGAAGAATCAGGGGCGGCGTCCCCCAAATTAACTGGGGTGATCGCGCCCCTCGCGCGGCCGCCTGCTGAATCAGGGGCGAGGTGACGGCGCCATCGCCGACTTGATCCAACCAGACAAGGTCATCGCCGGACTCTCGCCGTCGCCTATCGCATTGCGACGACTCGCAACGGCAAAGCTCGGCTGCCCATGGGTCGGGGCGACCGCATGCCACCGATCTCGCGACATTTCGACGGCATGACTCCTCTGTCCTGCCGAGTGCCGCGCCCGACAGCACCCTCGCCGGCCTACACAGTCGCGACTCGGCCCGACAGCACACGCCTAACAGCGGCCACGCCTGGCAACGACTGCGGTTGGCAACGGCAGAGCGCTGTCAGACCACCGGACAGGAGTGATCTCGCCCTGACGCTCCTGACAGCGTCGATCGGAGCCCCTCCCGGCTGCCATCTTGCCGACGATCCAGACTGCCGTTGCACGAACCGACGACGAGAAAACACGAAGAAAAACATAGGACATAAAATCTCGGAAACATCGCGGAATCACAGATCGACGACAAAAATCCCAAAATCTCATCCTAAGAACAGCGTACCCTACGCGAAGGAAAAAGGATAGGACGAGAATCCTACCTAAAGGTCCACCAACTCCGGAAATTTTTCGGATTCTTCAAGGTCGCACACTGCCGCTACGATCCGCCATGTGTTCACGAACTCTGGGGTACTCGTCGGCAGCAACTACGAGACAAAAGAGATTAGAGCAGCTTAAATAAGCGATTAGTCGCTCATTTTGTGAAAATACCCCCGAATAATTAATTAATTACAAAATAACCCCCCAATTAATAATATTAATTATTTAATAAATTTTGGGGGCATAACACTTTTTCTTAAATGTTTCTTCTTGTTCTTTACTCAATAAAGTGATTTTTTGGATGGACAGAATGCGCACAGTCGACGAACAGAGAGTATCAGTTGTCATTAATTCACGGCTGATTAGTGAGAAGAAATATCTACACTAGCATTCCTATAAGTGGCTAGTCCCGATCATTTAGCCTATCTGTTTTCTTTTGATTTCATCTTATTGAAATCATACTATTATAACATTCAATGAACTAATTGTCCTATAAAGAAAATATTTCCATGTCATACCAACCTGTGAACCAAGTCATATGAACTATAAATTGTACTACATATATAACATCCATAGAAAACTGTAGCCAGGAACAATTTTCTTTTCTTTTTCCAAGTGTCCAAATCAATGATTATTGAGTACTCATGCTAGTTTCTCCTTTTGGTCCATAATTACCGGAAATAACTACTATGGAACCCGGCTCCGTAGAAGTTGTGTCCATAATTACCTCACAGGTGGACGAACAACATGTATGCATAAGTTGCAAAGATAATGTCTTCTTTTTGACTGACTTGCGGAGCCAACACGGACCCGGATTACTGAGTAAGTCACAAAGAGTGAATGCATTGGATAATTTTTAGCCAAACATCAGCATCGCGGAAGAATATTGATCTCATTCATTTTTCTATGGAATACAGTAACAAATTGAGGTGATATTGTTTGCCTCCTAATTTTTTTGTTTGTATCCACCCTTCCCATATCATCGAACTTGGCAACGACAAAAAGGTATTACACACTACAAATTTTGTTGATTAATTTGAAACAAGTAGATAAAATGATACGAGAAAAAATGCATTCTCTTCTTAACTAAGAATAGTGTAATTATCTTATTCTCTTAATTCTACCCTCTTTCAGGTCATGTTTAGGGTAAAGGCACTAAAGACACTTCCAGGTAGAGGTGGCAATGGGCCGGGCCCGCCCATGGGTGGCACGGCCCGATTCTGGGCCGTACCTGACCTGGCCCGAGGAATTTCGGGCCGAGCCGAGGCCAGCCCGTCTGTGCCCAAGGGGTGGGCTGGGCTCGCCCCCTTGGGCACGTGGGCCGTGCCGAGCCCGGCACGACACGGGCCCGGCTAGGCCAACCTTACTTATCATAAATATATAGTAGAAACACATATAAATGCTTAGCAGAGTGGTCAGTTCATCTCAACATATTTTATAGGTTGATAGTTCAAGTCTTACTCTTGGCCAATATATTAGTTTGTTTTTAATAATTCGGGCCGGCCCGAGCGTGAAGGGGCGGGCTCAGGCCTGGGCTGGGCCTCCCCATTGTGCACTCAGGTCGTGTGCACGATCCGAAGATGGTCGGCCCTGGGCCGCCGGCCCAAGCACGACCCAGCAAATTGAAAAAAATAAGGGTTATTAGATAAAAATGACCTCAATTTTAGCGAAAATATCAATTATGGTTAATTCTTTGGTTAGTCTCAATTGTATCTGTTTCAATAATGATCCTCTGTCGGCGAACCATGAGTATGGTCGTTATTTTGCTGACGTGGTGATGTATAAATAATTTTAAAATCTTCACTCGCCATGTCAGTTCGATACATGTTGAAATGCTTTTTAATATCCACCCAAGTTCCATCTCTCTCTCTCTCCCTTCCCCCCGGAAGAGAAGAAAAAGATGTTTGCAATCTCTCTCGACAAGAACACCCTCAATTTTAGCGAAAATATCAATTATGGTTAATTCTTTGGTTAGTCTCAATTGTATCTGTTTCAATAATGATCCTCTGCGAACCGTGAGTATGGTCGTTATTTTGCTGACGTGGTGATGTATAAATAATTTTAAAATCTTCACTCGTCATGTCAGTTGGATACATGTTGAAATGCTTTTTAATATCCACCCAAGTTCTCTCTCTCCCTCCCTCCCCCCCTCCGGAAGAGAAGAAAAAGATGTTTGCAATCTCTCTCGACAAGAACACTAGAGAAATTAAGAAAGAGAAGCAAAATATGTTTGCAATAATCTTGCTTAACCTAATTGACATGGCAATCTCATACGACCACTTTACAATTTTTATCATGTAGCAAGAAAAGTTTTATCTATGCACATCATTAGTCGACGTGACATATTAAACTTAGAGTTATTAACTTAATATATCATTAACTTAAAAGTTCAATTCATATGTATTTAATTTTTTTATTTGTATTACCTATATCATATTCTACCACATTTGACAACAAACTCTGACGACGTCCTTTGCCATGAACTCCAACCCCTCATGTCACTACTTCTCCTTTTTCTGTCAAGGATGCGGTTGATGAAGTGGTCAAACTTCATACTAAATTTCTTCATCCTTCGAATGTAGTTTTGTAGTCTTGTAGATCTAAGGATCTACAAACTCTAGTCATGTGGTTAAGTCATGGATGTTCATCATCCGTTAAGCAAGAAAAATTCATTGAGCATCTCCTTGAACTCCACCAACAACATGACTACAAGCACCTTCTTCAGCCCCGCGAGTTGGTCAACCACGTGGAAATGTATCATTCGAGCAAAGGAGTTGTTTGACTTAGGAACGGAAAAAAAGCTCGGAGACGGAAAATCAACTAGCTATCTTTTGGAAGGAAAGGTGGTGCATAAACATCAGGTTGGCACAAGAATTTTCGAAATTCTTTAAAGCACACAGATTTAAAAATGCAACTGTTGAACAGTGCTTTGACCAAAACTTGGGAACATGGAACTTTCACTGGGCATCACAAGTGGATAGGGGAGACATGATAAGAATGATAAACTTCATTGGGAGACCTGACCTAAGGGAGGGGCCGGATTCGAACTGTTGGCGTTGGGAGAAAAATGATAAGTTCTCGACGTCATCTTGTTACGAGAAATACATGGACTCCGGAGTTCTTTGGGAGGTTGTGGGGAAAATTTGGAGGGGTAAAATCCTGATCAAATTTAAAATTCATTATTGGCTAGTTTTAAAGAAAAGACATCCAATAAAAGAATGACTTATCAGACATGGATCAACGATAACAGACGATATCTGCGTGCTATGCATGAGGGAGAGGGAAGATATGGACCACCTATTTACTCACTGTAGATTTGCTATAGATGGATGGAGGAGGCTTCTGAAAAAGGCTTTGCTCAGCTGGACTGAGTTTCCATTAGATGAATATCAGATGCTGGCTGAGAAGGACATGAGGATTAGAAACCTTGCTATAATTTGGAGCAGAAATCTTTGGCTACTAAGGAACTTGGTTATCTTCTAGGATAAGATTGCAGACATTGATAAGTTATTAGGAGTATACTTGAATATATGAAAAAGATTGAATTCTTGTTGATCGTTGGGTCCTATTCTAGTCTTACCTTCTATCCTCTTCCTACCAGTTATAAGCCAATCGCTTGGTGGCTAGTAGATTAGGACTTATACTTATGTACTTTGCTGTTTTCCTCCATGTCAGACATCTGGCCTAACATTTGGAAGAAGAGGCTCTAATTTGTAGTTGTCTTGTTCTTTTATCAATATATATTGTGGCTTGAATAAGTCTCACTTTTTAGCAAAAAAAAACATGACTACAAGCACAATCATTTCGATGTACTTCTTCCTACGCATCTAATGACGTTGAGGCTAATGATGAAGAGGTGATCCTTAAAGAGAAAAAGCACTACGAGAGTGCCGATAGCAAATAGTTAAGTCGAAGAGCAATGCATGCACTTCCTTAGTGTTATTGATAGTGACTCGACGTGCATGCCATCTATTTAACGTGATTATTGATGAGCAAATGACAAGATAATACAATTGATACAAAATATTATAGTTTATCATATAATTCACATAAATTATAGAATTGAATAAATTTGAAAATAAATTCTTAATATGCTAATAATTTTTTAGAGCACGTTTACTTCATAGGAGATGAATTAATATCTATTGTGCGTTTAGTGCATGAAATAAAAATATGAATAAAAAAATATAAAATTGATATTATATCTGATATATACCAAATTTAGAAAATTCATATCCAATTCTTCCTCATTTATTATTCAATCCAATCTCATTATATCCAATTATACAAACATACCATTGAAGTATATATATATCCCTTAATTGCTTTAGCAAAAGGTACAAAAATGCTCATGACATTTTCTCACGGGTACTAAAATGTCCCTAATTTTTTTTTGGGATAAAAAATACTCCTTACGCTATAGATTTGGGTACAAAAATATTTCTATAGGTAAACGACGTTAATTGAGAGATAATATAGCTGACGTGATTGATGATTGGGACTGATGACGTGGACATGTGGCGCGCATGCAGGCCAAGACATTTTCTCACGAGTACTAAAATGTCTTTAACATTTTCTCATGGGTACTAAAATGTCACTAACGTTTTTTCACGGGTACTAAAATACCTCTAACATTTATTTTAGAGCTAAAATACCCTTGAGGTTATTGAAAATGATACAAAAATGACACCTAACTAACTTTTGTTAGGTGAGACTTATCAAAGATGTCATGGATACTGATAGAGATCTTGACTTTATAGTGGTGCATATGCAAAGAGCAACTTGCTACACAACCGTAGGGGTGAGCAAAAAAATTAAAAATTCGATTAATTGAAAAATCAGTTTGAAACCGAACCAAATTTTTTGATTAACCGATTTGATGATTTCATCATCGGTTTTTATTTTCTAAATTTTCAGTTTTCGATATCAGCTTCAGTTTCGATTTCTCATGTGTCGCTTATGTGACAAGTTGCTCTCTGCATATGCGTCACGTGTAAAGTTAATATCTTTGTCAGCATCCACGACATCTCCGTTAAGTCTCACCTAATAAAAGTTAACCTGATATCATTTTTGTACCATTTTCATTAATCACAGGGCTATTTTAACTCCAAAATAAACGTTATGGGTATTTTAGTACCCGTGAGAAAACGTTAGGGGCATTTTTGTACTTGTGAGAAAATGTTAGGAGCATTTTAGTATCCGTGAGAAAACGTCAAGAGCATTTTAGTACTCGTGAGAAAACGCCTTGGCCTGCATGCGTGCCACATGTCCACGTCATCAGTCTCAGTCATTAGCTCCGTTATCTCTCAATTAACGTCGTTTACCTATAGAGGTATTTTTGTACCCAATTTCATAACGTAAGAGATATTTTTGATCTTAGAAAATTTTTAGGAGCATTTTAGTACCTGCGAAAAAATGTTAAGGGTATTTTTATATCTTTTCCCTAAATTGATATGTGCAGTGTCACGAGAATAATAAATGACATGGTGATATCTTACTAAAATAAAATAATATTAATTAATGTGATACGCAATATAACGGTAAATTTTGTTGATATGCTTGGTATTTAAAAATTTAAAAAAATAAAAAATAAGCTAGTTGTTACGCCTGTTACAGTCCCCGGCTTCAAACTTGGCATTTGCAAAATTAAAAAATATAAGCTTTTCCCTTTTATATATATAGCATTTAGTTCAAACAAATATCTTCTGCTCATACTTCGTAGCGTATCATGAACCAGTCAAATTCACAACCCTCTGAAAAGAATAATGAAGCAAATTGGTCCACGACAGTCGCAACACTACCTAAATAAACCTCCTTTTTTTTTTACGTCCAGCCACATCGCTCATTTCCTTCCGAATGCGACAACTCTATCACTTAGTATAACTACGGGAGGAGTGCATATTTGATTCTATGAATTTTTAATTTTGCATATTTGATTCTATAAATTTTTAATTTTTTTGAATCTTGATTCTAAAAATTTTATTTTAATATTTTCGATCATATAAGTTTGCTCTGTAGTACAGATTTAATATCATCTGTGACGGTTCATTAACTTTTCATCAATGTGGACTAACGTCGTTCATACACGTTGACATATTTGGTCTTATAAGTTTTATTTTAAAATTTTTAGTCATATATGTTTGTTCCGTACAACAGATTTTGTCCTATATATTTGCCCCATAGCACAGATTTAATCTTGTCGCGGATTTAGTCCTATCCGCGACGGTCCATTAATTCTCTGTCCACGAAAAAATAAACGACGTTATGTCCATGTTGACGGGGTTAATAGACCATCATAGATATGATCAAATCGATTTGACAAACCAGATAGATTTGCTCCGTAACATATATAAGTTTACTTTGTAACATAGATTTGGTCCTACTCATGACAGTCTATTAACTCCGTCAATATAGATATAACACCGTTTATTTTTTCATGGACGAAGAGTTAACGGACCATCATAAATATGATCAAATTTGTGATATGAGGCAAATATATTGGATCAAATTTGTACTACATGACAAATATATATGATCAAATCTGTGCTACGGGGCAAACATATAAGACTAAAAATTTCGAAATGAAATTTATATGATCAAATATATCAACGTGTATAAACGGTGTTAGTCCACATTGACAGAAAGTTAACAACCGTCACGAATAGGATCAAATTTGTACTACAGAGCAAATTTATAAGATCAAAAATATCAAAATAAAATTTATATGATCAAAGTTTAAAAAATTAAAAAATTTTAAGACCAAATCTACTCTCTCGTATAACTATTAATGTCGATATTGATGGTTGATTTATGATCCCTTACATACACACGTGTCAACTAGCCAGGCAAGTCATTATGTAACCAAGTACTCGCTGTTGTAATTATTACATAATATTAAACTAATAAGTTCCATTTAGCATGATAGAGAAATTTGTGGCAGCATCATCACACATCATCTATTCAAATCAAATCATATTTTCCACTAACAAGATAAATAATATTTTATACTAAAGATTTTACGATGACCGACTCTGGACACCACATGCACCATGTGGCGGAAGAACACTTACCGCCCAACTAACAAACGCCTGCCACGTTCCCAAACCCACACCTGAGTGGTCGAACAACTTTTGTTGAGATCTATGGATAGATTCTCTCCCCCTCTCACACAATCCATACCGACCACAATTCACCAATAAAATCCCCCTCCCCCCAAAACCTCCCAACACTTGTACTGTCGTCTTCGACTTCTTCTACTTCTTCGCATTGAACCTGCACTTGTGTGAATTGGGAGCCTAACCATATCGATTGGGGCAATGGCACTGCTGTACAGTTCTCCACTCCGTTATTCTCCCCCTCTCTCCTTCCCCAAAATCCACTCCCCACCATTAACTCACAGCTTCTTTGAAGACCCCTCGTCTTCTGCTGCTTGTAATCCCCTCAGTAGCAGTAATATTAGTAGTGCTAACTGCAAGCATAGGAGGAGGTGTGTGAGCAAGTTGGTGTCTGCAAGTGGCGCTCGGTTGGCTGCATCTGAGCTACCATCGTCGGCGCCGGCACCGTCGAATCTGAGAATTCTGATAGCCGGAGGCGGAATTGGGGGGCTGGTGCTTGCACTGGCGGCGAAGCGGAAAGGGTTTGATGTGCTGGTGTTCGAGAGGGACATTAGCGCCATAAGAGGGGAAGGGCAGTACAGGGGGCCGATCCAGATACAGAGCAACGCGCTGGCGGCGCTGGAGGCCATCGACATGGACGTCGCCGAGGAGGTTATGAAAGCCGGCTGCATTACCGGGGATCGGATCAATGGTTTGGTGGATGGGATTTCTGGAAACTGGTGCGGTTGCTTCTTCTCCTTTTGTTTCTTCGGTTCTCCTTTTTGGGTTCAGTTGATCGAGTGTTAATCTTCTTCTTTTTTTGAAAGAAAGAAACTTGTTTCTATTCAAGAGAGATGAACAGTTACAGGGTTAAAGACAGAGGGAAGAGTTAGAACATAAAAAATAAACAACAACCATAATGCACCCAAAGAAATAACTTGCGAGTACACCATCAAACAAATTTAGGAACTAATTGGAACTAATCAGACAGTGGTCAAGGAAGCTGCCTGTAGCAGAAGCCAAAATCTGATGAGAAGAGCTCTTGTCCTGAAAGATCCTGTTGTTCCTCTCATGCCACACAAACCAGCTCTAGAGAATTGCAAGTTTGGCCAAAGGCAAGGTGAAGTTGTGGTTGTCCAGATTCCCAAACTCAAAAGAAGATAAAGCAACAAATGCAAGCTTGAGCAGATTAAGAAAGATTTTCCAGCCCAAACAAGAATAGCAGCAAGAATAAAAAAGGTGAGAGTGTGACTCCTTGCTGTCCGAACAGAGGACACAAGAGTCATCAGTCGCAATTCCCCAACGCATAAGCCTGTCCCGTGTGAGAAGCTTCTTTCTGATCAAAATCCAGGCGAAAATGGAGACTTTAGGAGGAAGATTGGACTTCCAAAGAAGCTTATAGAAACGATCTCGAATACCCCGGAATGAAAGAATTTGGTAGAAGCTACGGGTAGAGAAATTGCCATCAGAACTCTACCTCCAAGTGATAACATCTTCCTGCGTGGAGGGAGGAGCAGTCTCCAACACAGCTGCCAGGGAAGAAAGGGAGACATCGTCCACCAAAGTAGAGAAATAAACATTCCATCCCAAAAAAATGCCCGCAGAATTGAAACGACGCGCTTTGGAAATAGAAGAGTTAGGTTGCATAGCAAATTGAAAGAGAGACGGGAATAACTGAGCAAGACTTTGACCATGAAACCATCTATCTATCCAAAGTTTGGTCCTCTCCCCATTACCTACAGTAATTGAGGATCCAGCCATCACAAGGTCATAGGAGAGAATAATATCCTTCCAAAGAGGAGAGGCCATACGCAAGAAGCTTTGGGAGCCCCAATTGCGATGATCTCCATAGATATTGAGTAGAATATGAGACCAGTATGTATCACAGGCTTTCAAGAATTTCCACATCCAAGAGCATAAACGGGCCTGATTATGAGATAGGAGGTCAAGAACACCAATTCCTCCATCCGATTTGGAGCAGGAAGCATAATGCCAATTTGTTAAACATCTTCCAACGACCGAGCGATTCATATCGCCAACCCAAAAGAAATTCTGACGCCGCTGATCAATCCTTTTGATGACCATCTAGAAGCTTTAAAAAGCGATAGCATATAGGTTGAAGAGCTAGAGAGTGAGCTGTTAATTAACGTTAATCGACCCGCACGAGAGAGAAGCCGGCCTTGCCAATTACTTAGTTTTGAGTCCATACGGCCAATGAGGTAGAGCCAATCGGCTTTGCACAGCCGATAGAGACGCAAGGGGAGGCCGAGATAATTTAAAGGAAATTCAACAATCCGATAACCAAAGGAGCCCGACGGAAGTGCAGCCAATTGTGAGTCATCCGAGAGTCTTGAAATAGAAGTTTTATTGATATTAACCTTCAGGCCCTCCGTGAGCTCAAAGTATTTTGGTTGACATAATTCTTCATCTCTGTCGAATGTTTGCTGGGGTTGTTTAGAAAATCAATTAGGAGATCTCATGATCTACATGGTATTAGAATGGTGGGAAACATCAAGGAAGCAAAATGATGATATTACTCTCATTCATTTGAATTCCTCTTCTTATTTTTTTCTGGTTGTGGGAAAAGGGTACAAATTCCATCTTCAAGAAGGAATCATGTGATAACTAGTTCCGATATAGTGAGGCGGAGGCATACCTCAAATGGCAGAACAGGCTTTATGCTTGGAGGGAAAAATATTTTTCACCTAACTATTTTAAATTGAGTGTTGCTATATCTTCTAAAAATGTGCCTAATAATCTTCCTATACATTCACGATGACATGAGTTGTAATTTTGTCAACAATCATAAGCATGAGTTGTAATTTTGTCCACAATCATAAGCACTTTATTACATGTGAGTATTGGAGGATTATTAAGCACATCAACTAGGAGGATTTAGCATTTTGTTTTGAATTTACTAAATTGATCTTTGCCAATTTTTTATTAATCAAATCGAACATAGTTGTTTTTCAATTATATATTCTATATTAAAATTTATTATATTTATTATATATGACATGCACTAAAGTATATGTATATATAATGCTGAATTTGCTAATTTTTCATTTTACAATTGTAATTATATTTGTGATGTTTTTAATATTATTATATTGAAAACTGTAAATGGCTTGATTTATATTAAACTATATTATTTTGTTCTTTTCCCACTCCTTAAGATCTATATCCTGAGCTAAGCAAGTATATATGACTGATGAAATATCATTCATTTCATTTTGATCTTTGAATTTCATTCAACAACTTAGGTCATATAAAACTCTCCGTATGTTCGTGATTCTTGGGCTCTTTTTTTTTTAATATATGTATATGCACTATGTTGGTTTCATTGACCAGTAGAATGGTGTCAGGTGGCAATGTGCCCATCACATAGTTGCTTTCATTGACCGGAGACATATCTATTATTCAGGAGACTGGGAGTTAATAATCCCCTCCAAAAGAAGACTCAACCTCTAGACCTTTGGATCAATTTATAACTATTAGCATTTAGAATCTTGTCTGCATGATAATTTGTAAATTTATACTTCACTTATAATTTTTTCTAAAACTTATTTGTAGGTTTACTTGCTATACTTTGAGGTAATTTGGGTATCTCACTCTAATGATGTTATAGTCAAATATACTGTCACTCTGTCAGTCACTAAAGTCTCATGTTTACAATGCCCAATTTTATTTGAGTAGCTTTATCATGGAGACTAAAAAAACATGTTAAGAGTGGTTTACTTGGTATACTGGATAGCTAATAAGTTCCTATGTACAATTGAAGATAAGTATTCTATTGATACATGAACCATTAACTTTTGGTTAATATTCAGGTACGTCAAATTTGATACATTTACTCCTGCAGCAGAGCGTGGACTTCCAGTTACAAGAGTCATTAGTCGAATGACCCTACAGCAAATATTGGCCCGTGCAGTTGGTGATGACATTATTCAAAATGACAGTAACGTTATTGATTTCGTAGATAATGGTGACAAGGTAGATTTTTGTTCCTGTTGGATTTTCTCTAAATCAAAAGCTCAGACAGATTACTGTATGAACAAGCTGAATATGATTCATGCATATTCGGATGAAAATACTCATAATGAATGTTGTCTAATACATTTAAGACTTAATTATTGCTGATGGACCCAGGTCACCGTGACGCTTGAGAACGGGCAGCAATTTGAAGGTGATCTTTTGGTTGGAGCAGATGGAATATGGTCTAAGGTTTGAGAGTGTATTCAGAAGTGCCTTTGTCGGTTTTAAGTATTTGAGGTATACAGCTCATTTAAGTATTATGCAGGTTCGTAAAATCTTATTTGGACCCAAAGATGCTTCTTATTCAGGTTATACCTGCTACACTGGCATTGCAGATTTTGTTCCTCCAGATATTGAAACTGTTGGGTATGCTTGTCCTTTATTTTCTCGACGAAGTTGGAATTTTTTTTTCTCTTGGTATGTCAATTTCTTGTTTCATTCATGTAGTCGGCATCAATTTACCATATATGTTCTGTTTCTTTTATGAAGGTACCGAGTATTTCTAGGTCACAAACAGTATTTTGTTTCTTCGGATGTGGGTGCTGGGAAAATGCAATGGTATGCATTTCACAATGAGCCTCCCGGTGGAACTGATGTTCCTAATGGTAGATATTCCAGATCGAGTTGGTTATTATTTTTCCGTTTAGCCCTTACATAATGATTGGGATGAGAAGAAACTGTACATGATCAATCACGACTAAAAATTGAATGGCAAATTACATACTCCTATCTTTCATGGAAAAAAAGAAATAAATAAGATGTTTCTTTAGGTAGGGATGTTTGTAGATCTCTTTTAACATATGAAAATGGTTATTTTGCAGGTAAAAAGGAAAGACTACTCAAAATATTTGAAGGTTGGTGTGATAATGTCATAGACTTGTTACATGCAACCAATGAGGAAGCAATTCTTCGCCGTGATATCTATGATCGTATCCCAATCATGGGTTGGGGAAAAGGTCGTGTAACGTTGCTTGGTGATTCAGTCCATGCTATGCAACCAAATATGGGTCAGGGAGGCTGCATGGCAATAGAGGTATTGTTCAGTTATTATTACTTCAAAGCATGTATATGGAAATATGACACTTTTATCATCATGTATTTAGTGCATGGTTTAAAATACTGTACCGTATCGTCCGGTACGGCCGGTATTTACCGGTTTTTCAAAAAACCAGTATACGAGATACCCGGTATTGGGCGATAGCGGGTATCTAGGTTAATACCGCCCATACTTGGCAGTATTTGATGTCATACCGGGCGATACAGCCCAGTATGACGAAATGGCTCTTAAAAAGAGCCATTGCTACAGTACCCGACAGCACCCCAAATGGCTATATAGCTGTTTGGGACCGGATTTAAGGCTATTTGGGGTCTTCATAAAGACCCCAAAGTCCCAAACAATTATGTGTTATTGAAATTATTTTTAATAGCAAAAACAAAAAGAAAAACATTTTTTTTTCACTGGCCGGTATGCGTTTTTCGTACCGGCCCGTACCGTGTGTCGGTACGGTATGGTACCGGTACCGGTCACTGGCCGAGATTGGTACCGGTACCGATATTTTAAACCATGATTTAGTGTGAATCTTACTGTTGAATCGGACACCACTCATGTAGGATAGTTATCAGCTTGCTATAGAGCTTGAGAAATCTTGGAGGCATAGTGTTGAAACAGGAGCTCCAATGGATATCACGTCTGCTCTCAAATGGTAATTATCGCTACAGTCATACCTAGATCACCTATGAGTGTTTTCATGACTTCATTAGCTTATATTGCATGAACTAACTTCTTCTGATTATCATATTGCAGTTATGAAAGTGAAAGAAGAGTCAGAGTTGCCATTATATATGGAATGGCACGAATGGCAGCAATAATGGCTTCAACTTACAGGCCCTACTTGGGCGTAGGGCTAGGACCATTGTCGGTATGATCGCTACACTTGCGTCCTAGTTTATCTCTTTTATTTTGAGAAAGGTGTCCTAGTTTATCTTGATTCCAAGTGGCTCAACCTTGATAAAAATTCTCCTCATCTATTTCATAAATTGTCTTCTAGATTTTTACATTGATCTCCTAATAATACTGAAATTAATTTGTAGTTCTTGACCAAGTTCCGGATACCACATCCAGGAAGAGTTGGTGGGAGATTTTTTATTAAGTTTGCAATGCCACTAATGCTTAACTGGGTGCTAGGAGGTAACAGGTGAAAGTTTGTGATTTCTTACTTTGTGTCATTTCCAGCAAATTGTCTATGTTTTGAAATCTTCTTTGAATTCCTTTCTTTCCACTATCAATATTCAACCTTTGTCATCACCAATAATGATTATCATTTTCCATAAGCATCCTCCATGAACACAGAGAATCCAGGAACTTGGAAAATAAATATTATAAATAAAAAGTAAAAATATTTGAATCATGTGTAAATGTATAATTGTTCTTCCAAAATATTATGAACATAAATTTCGCATCAATCACATTGAAGAGTCATCCTATGTAGCCTTTACCAATTATTTTACATGAATACAGTCAAATGAAATCTTTTCTTTTCTGAGCGAAAGAGGAATTATGGCAACTACTACTTTTCATTAGATGTGAAAAGTATCTGTCAAATAAAATCTTAATATACTGACTAATACTATGAAATGCTGTGCCAGATAGGAGTAGTAGAGATTTAAGAACTCTAGATTAAAAGGAATCACTAAATATATGATTAACACCATAAAAGCTTTCAGGATTTCAATAGGTACCCCAGGCTCAAGAAGTTCATGGAATGATTGAAATAAAGGATTCTAGTTAATCCAATCTCCAGAGTCAAAGACAAATATGTGGATTACGGAATGGAGGATGCAGTCACAAATGAGAATATTGGTCGCTTAAAAGGAAGCGGCATTTAATGCCATTTGTTGCAGCCAATTCCAATAATCTCCTATTTTGACCACGCTGAGATTTGATGCCATTTCACCTTTCTAATTTTGACCAAGGAACTCTCCACTTTTGACCAAGGTTTAAAGGCTGCAGCAATCAGTTTTCAATTTTGACCAAATGCTATTAATGTTAACCGAATCAAGCAATTGAAAACCGAATCCCCTTTAATGCAGCAGTTGATGTTGCTGGCACCAGCGCACACGCCACCAGCAGAGGTAGCATGGGCTGGCTTGGCCCGTCCGCCTGGCCTAAATCAGCGAGCTGAGCCCGCCAGCAGAAATCACCATTTTCTCTCTTGGATTCGGTCTAATGACTTGGCCTATTTAGTTCCGATTTGGGTTGGGTCAGTCTCGTTGGATTCGATTCGGGCCCAATTTGAGTCAACCTCTGACAATTCCTCCTTTAATGAAAAATTGGGGTCGGTGAGCCTCAGAAGTTGTCCTCCTCTCTTACAAGGCTCGTACGGGGCCTAGGTCGAATGGTTTGCCACACTTCAAAGCTATATTCTCGTGTTTAGGAAGTTATAACCCATATTTCATCTAAAAAACTAGTAAATTTAACCATTATAAGCAAAACAAAGCATTCAATGTATTAACAATGAATATAGCTTTGTTGTTGCATTTGTACAATTTGCTAGAAATGTAGAAAAATATGTGGATGTATACTATAAAATGCCCTAAGAGGTGTGTGGGGCCTGATTCCAACTATATTTTGTGCTACATCAACTCACATGGTGAATTTGCCAAGGGATTAAGGGGCATCATGCCCTTGTTGGGGTTGTGGGGGATACACTCTTACTGGGGCTCAAGGGCAACCATAAAAAATCACTCATCACTATATTTTCACACCATAAGTCCTCACTGGTTACTTAAGCTTAACCTAGAACTATATCAAGATATCTTCAGTGGTTGATATTGGTACCAAGATAGGAAAAATTTTGTTCAAAGTAGCCTCAAGTATAGTACTTTATTCTAAACTTCAATAACAATCTTAAGCTTTTTTTTTTTTTCTTTGCAGCTCAAATCTTTCAGGAAGGGCATTAAGCTGTCGTCTGACTGACAAGGTAATCTACAGGTGGTAATAGTATAGTATTTCGTTACAGAATTATGTTATATGATGACCTTTGCAGGCAAATGACCAGTTAAAAAGATGGTTCGAAGACGATGATGCTATGGAGCGAGCAATGGGTGGAGAGTATGTCTTAAGCTATCGTTGAATTTGGCCATTATTTATGTTCATGGTAAAATACAACTCATTGATTCTTAAATTTGTAGGTGGTTTCTCTTCCCCACATCCACGGAAAATGATAATGCATCGAAACCCATTCATTTGGCTAAAGATGTAGCTAGACCATTAATAATTGGGTAACTACGGAGCATATTGCTATACTTTTTCTTAAATGTTTCTTCTTGTTCTTTACTCAATAGTGTGATTTTTTTGAATGGACAGAACGCGCACAGCCGACGAACAGGGAGTATCAGTTGTCATTAATTCACCTCAGGTTAGTGAGAGGAAATATCTACACTAGTATACCTATAAGTGGCTAGTCCCGATCATTTAAGCTATCCGTTTTCTTTTGATTCCATCTTATTGAAACCATACAATTATAACATTCAATGAACTAATTGGCCTATAAAGAAAGTATATCCATGTCGTACCAATCTGTGAATCAAGTCATGTGAACTATAAATTGTACTACATAACATCCATAGAAAGCTGGTAGCTTCTTTTTCCAGGTGTTCAAAACAATGATCATTGAGTACTCATGCTAGTTTCCTTTTGGTCCATAATTTCCTCACAGGTGGACGAACAACATGTACGCATAAGTTGCAAAGATAATGTCTTCTTTTTGACTGACTTGCGGAGCCAATACGGTACCTGGATTACTGAGTAAGTGACGAAGAGTGAATGCATTGGATAATTTTTTAGCCAACATTAGCATCGCAGAAGAATATTAATCTCATTCATTTTTCTACGGAATGCAGTAACGAATTGAGGCGATATCGCGTGCCTCCAAATTTTCCTGTTCGTATCCACCCTTCCCATATCATCGAACTCGGCAACAACAAAACGGTATTACACACTACAAATTTTGTAGATTCATCCGAAACAAGTAGATAAAATGATATGAGAAAAAATGCATTCTCTTCTCTACTAGGAATTGTGTAATTATCTCATTCTTTTAATTCTGCCCTCTTTCAGGTCATGTTTAGGGTAAAGGTACTAAAGACACTTCCAGATACGTATACAAATGGAGAGCAGCCAATCCTACAGGCAGTGTGAAAAAAATAAAGAAAATTTTTATTGTAACAGAGTCACATGTACAGCATTTAGGCAATGGCAATTGTAGCAGTTTATAATTTGTAGCTTATTCATTTGCTACAGTAAATAATAGTTGAAATAGCAATTGTAGACTGTTTCTGTCTCATCCTTTCTCCTCTTTAATTATTGTTCGACTACAAATCATTTATAATTATTGTTTCTTTCGGTTTCTGTGTACAAAATTTTGGTTTGCTTCGGTTTGTGGATCCTAATCTGAACTGAAAATTCGGATCTTTTTAAGTCTTCACTTGATTTTTTCTTTCGATAACCTGAATTCATTGGGTCTGATTTCTGTTTTAAATTTGAAAAGATTTGCCCTATATAGCGATCTAATTAGAAAGCCATGTATGATAGTCCTTCAACCCCGCCTTTCATTTTAAAATAAAATTCTACAAAATAGTTAAGAATATTAAAAAAATACTGAGAACTAGATGCGGTGAAAATCGAGCTTGCGAGAAGCGCGCTTGCCGCTTGGAATCATTGAGGGCATAAGAAATCCAAAATAGGCACTGAGGTCGGCGAGCCAGACATGTATAAATTAAATTTCAATTGTTGAGTGAAGCATTTTGTGCTTCGAGACCAAAGGTGACAGCTCTCTGGTAGTCAAGAAATGTGGGCCAGAAATTTGAGTTTGCTAAAGAGTATTAGGTAGGACCGTGCGTGTCAAATTTTAATGGAATAAAGAAGAAATCAATTTTGGAAACTCAATCCATCCCAATTCCTGTCAGGTTTTTTTTTCCTCCAAAATTCAAATTTGGATTTCTTTTCAATATGAGAATATCAAGTCGTGAGAGCAATGGAATTCTATTTTATCCCATTTCTAAGAAAAACTAGTATGAATAATCTTTTCATAAAAATCATATAGACGTGTAAATATGAGTATTGACTAACATAATAAAATAATATAGACCCATGTCCACGTGGCCATTGTCCATATTCATTAATTAGTTGCCCATGTTCACTCATCCATATAGTCTGTTCATCAATGGGTTAAGCCTATATATTGTAAACATACTTAAATTCAAGATATTGCCATGCAAATTTCCAAGAAAGACATCATTGGATAAATTTGTGATTTCAGCATCGCCATGCAATTTCCATTAAAAAATAATTAATTCGCTCAGACATGATATTTCAGTCCCCGGAAAAAATTGCAACATTTGCTGATATAAAGATGAATAAATACAGGAACCATTAAAGTTGCATCAATTTGCAATACTACATATAAAACCTGGAAAGGCTACCCATTAGCTGTCATACCTGCGCCTACGGAAATGCCTGAGGATGAAAGTATCTGCATATAAAGGGTAGTTCTTCCTTATGAAACCTTTTATGCACTTCCAATATGAGAAATCTACCAACTTGCCGTCTGTTCGAACTATGAACAAACAGCGGGAGTTTTCATATTGTGGATGAAATCCTATCTGTAGAAAGAAAGAGTAAGCAGAATCATCAAATGCTCAGTGATTCCATACCACGTCTAGGTTGATTATGCAAGTAAGATTTAAGACTCAAATTGCAAGAATTACATTTATATTTGAAACACAAATTGGTGTGCAAACTATCAATTCTAAAAGAAAAAAGAAACAAACAAATGCAGTATATAGTCCTACTATCTAAAATTTGTAGAAGAAAACCT
Source organism: Canna indica (assembly GCA_034359265.1). NCBI lineage: Eukaryota > Viridiplantae > Streptophyta > Magnoliopsida > Zingiberales > Cannaceae > Canna > Canna indica. The sequence continues at coordinate 5,077,770 of CP136891.1, forward strand.
GTCTAAAGAAGGCGCTGAAACCATTTATTTTAAGTTATAGTAATCTGCAACTCTGAATGGCTAGACCACAAGACAACATCTGCATCTCAATTATGAAAAAATAAATCCCTACCACTCTCAATTGAAGTCAAGAACAAAAATCCATCTTATTTTGGGAAATATTCAAAGTTCTCTAAACCACATTTTTCCTTTTGCATATTTTTGACGATTAATTAGTGGAAAGAGTAATAAATACATTGTTTCAGAAATTTGCATTTCTGTCTTTTTCATATGGTTATTTAAATTTAGGCATAGGCTGGGAGTTGAAGGATCAAAGTCCTGTAGTAATGCAATTATAGATCATTTGACATGCAAGACGAATTTAGGCATAGACTGGAGCTGAATGCAACTGGTGATAATTCATATTCCAAACAACATTATCAATCAAGGAACTAACATTCAAATCCAGATCAAACAAATTCATGAAAACTATATGAAGAATCAATCATCTTTATGGAATTAGAATATATCCTCTTTATCTATTGTTAAGAATATAAATGTAATATTAGTCTCTTTTCTAATAGCTTAATCTTTTGGAAAAGTTGGTCATCCAATCAAATTTAACATCTATAAAATAAGAAGCACCTGGAGATAGTATAGCACACACTGTTACCTTTACATAAACATTACTAACCAAAACCAGATTGAATGATGAAAATTATCAAGACATACCGTGATATAATCAATTCCACATCCAATCTTGTTTTCACACTCTGGATGATATGGAAGCAATCTTTCTAGAATTATCTTCTCATGTTCTATACTCAATCTGTCACCGCTTTCATACCTGCAAACATGTTTTTAAAGAACTCCTAATTAAAAGACAGTTTTGGGCGACCACTGAATCTATCTGTTCCAAGATCAGCAACCATTTATATATTACATAGCGAGAAATCTGCTAAAGAAAGTAGCACGCATTATATGCAACTAAGCAGCAACACAAAGCTGAAGCGGCTCTAATTAGCTCATGGATCGGACAAGGTACATGAATCACACATTTCCTGAACAGAAGAGCTCTCTTAAAAGAAGTTTTTTCTGGGCTGGATTGTTCAAATGCGGACATTCTAGAAAATGCAGTTGATAGATATGAATTTATATAAAAAAAGATATCCATCAAGTTTTCTAACATATAATTCTAATAATTCTGGTGCTATCTGCAGGAGAACATATTGAAATATAAAATTTGACATCTTAGTACCAACAAAAGGTTCATTTGGGCATAGATTTTTTTCATCAAAATGTTCAATTGACATATATTATAATGTGAACTATGGCACATTACATTTATCCCTTCAATGGTGCACAACACATGTTGAATATTATGCTAGAATTGAAACAAAGGGCACTTGTATAACTTGCATTCAACTGATATCACAACTAGGCTAACCATCTTTCTGTTAGTTGCAATCTGCTCAAAACAAGAAAAAGAACAGATCCAAGTTAATATGAAGGCAATTTGTAATATATAGATCAATAGCACATCAATGTTCGGTAAAAAGCATGTAGTTATGTTGTAATCACTCTTGTATTAATCTAATCCACCTCCAACTTTAACAACTGCTACTTGTCAAATTGTTCTTTGTGATAAGTTCAGTAATAAATATAAGCCTCCTACAAGCTTATTCATCCCTTAGACAAAACAACTAGTTCCAGTTATTTCATCCCTTCCTACTTTAGATAAAAAGAACCAGTTCCAGTTATTCCCTCCCTACGGGCAGCTGTGTAAAACCCAATCTGAAAACTTTTTATAATTCATGTTCAAATTGTTGAAATGCAACTGACTTAAATGAAATGCCAAAATCACATAACATCCTGCAAAAAAATTTCATATTATGAATAATCAATTAAACTCCAAGTAGGGGATTCAACTAGGTTAGCAATATCAATCAATTATCTTCGAATTTCTATTGGATGAACAAAAGAATCCTTCAGTTCAAAAGAAAAAGGTCAAAGGAAGTAATCACTAATAATGCCTCTTAGTCTCTAATTAGCATCCAAATACTCAATGTAAAAAAATTACAGGTTCAACACTGAGTAAACTTTAAAAGGAATATGCATTTTGACCCCTAGCCCCAACCACCCAACTATTACATGATGATGGCAGATGACAAGTTACATAAAATAGCCATTTACCTTCCCTAAAGGGACAATCTAGGAAAGACTTCTCACCCATAATTGACTAGTAACAATCAATTAGCATGATGAGTAGACTAGCATAGGCATTGTCTACTCCATCCCTCTACATGCCATGCAACCCATAATTGCAACAAAACTAGATAAAAAGAACCAGTTCCAGTTATTCCCTCCCTACGGGCAGCTGTGTAAAACCCAATCTGAAAACTTTTTATAATTCATGTTCAAATTGTTGAAATGCAACTGACTTAAATGAAATGCCAAAATCACATAACATCCTGCAAAAAAATTTCATATTATGAATAATCAATTAAACTCCAAGTAGGGGATTCAACTAGGTTAGCAATATCAATCAATTATCTTCGAATTTCTATTGGATGAACAAAAGAATCCTTCAGTTCAAAAGAAAAAGGTCAAAGGAAGTAATCACTAATAATGCCTCTTAGTCTCTAATTAGCATCCAAATACTCAATGTAAAAAAATTACGGGTTCAACACTGAGTAAACTTTAAAAGGAATATGCATTTTGACCCCTAGCCCCAACCACCCAACTATTACATGATGATGGCAGATGACAAGTTACATAAAATAGCCATTTACCTTCCCTAAAGGGACAATCTAGGAAAGACTTCTCACCCATAATTGACTAGTAACAATCAATTAGCATGATGAGTAGACTAGCATAGGCATTGTCTACTCCATCCCTCTACATGCCATGCAACCCATAATTGCAACAAAACTAGACTGCTCGTACTCCACATAACATTGTCATTAGCCATCCATGATTGGTACTTAGTTGTTATCACAACATTTTTTTCTCCTTCCTCAATAATCTAGCATAGTTAAAAGAATTCCAGTTGTCAATAACCTAACCCTTTCATCACATTATTGTCTCATTTAACATTTTGATTTCTATTTTATTTTTATCCTCAACTCTGATCCAAATATCATAAGATTTCATTGGACCCATCCAACAGCCCCTCTTTTTTTTTGTCAATCTATAGCCTTAATTATGAGCTATTTACAGTCATGACATGTAGGTCTAGTGGTATCAAACTATGTCAGAAATGGCTGGCTAATCAGTCCTTACCATTTGACTTAGTGATAATATGAATTAAAAGCATGTTATAGCAAAGTAGCAATTTAAAGTTGCTAGTGATGACAAGGAGAACATATTTTTGGGGTACCTATATCTCCAACCAGCTTAATGGGTTTAACTTAAAACTAAGTCCGATGCTGGTAATCAGAGTGAGTTCATGTAGCAAAATAGGTAGAGTGAAGTTTGGTTTAGGTACAAATTTTAACCCTCGGATATGTATCTATTACTCGAGCATGCTTAGATGATAAGGATAACAATGTCCTTCCTTCCATCCAGTAAAGTCTAACGGCTCCTCCCCATACTATATTTTCCTGGTCACCCCCCTTTTGCATTTTCAATTGTTTATCCAATTGGCGCTGAGATAGGTAAGAGGATTTATAAGTCACCTCCTAGCAGCAACCTTTCCCATTGCTTACTCTCTAAATTCGTCTTGAGCCTACTCGCCTTGGTTTCCTTCAACCTCTAGATACTTCCTTTCTCGTTCTGCAAATATTCTTTCTCTTGAATAAGAATAAGACTATCAAAGCAGAACCACTAATCTACAATCTTGACCAAATCAGGCCAGCAATGGTGTGGTCAGGACTAAAAAAATGGTCTTACTAAGCTATCTTCCTCTTTCCTTTAGGTATTTTGCAGTTTATAAGGTCCTATACTTTTGTTCCTATGAGTGTTCTATTCCTTGTAAGATAAATATTAGGATAAATATTTTGGATTTTGATGCTTTTCCTAAGAAGTATGATGAGATGAAAATCTTCCTTGTAAGATAATTTTCCTAAACAACATAACTACACCTCCAGGTGACCATGCCATGGATGATTAAAAAGATGGATCTCAAGGTCGAGTAGTCAAAATCTAGCTTACTTTCTGGCCTTTAAGGCTATTCTCAAACACTTTTTATGCGTTCTACTAGTTGATGCTGCCGCTCATGCAAATCACATTGGATTTCGAAATAAAATATAAAAAACGTTCATTCCAAAGACCTATTTCGCTAAAACCTTAAACCTAAAATTATTATATGACAGATTTAAACTCAATTTCAATAAGTCATAGGGTTGTGAATTTGCAGTATCGACTATCAAGCCAAACAACCATGGTGGAAATTCACCTACTTTCCAGAGTGGAGGATCATCCTGACGAAGCCGACAAGGGGTACAGTATCCTCAAGAATCGTGTCCTCCCAATCCACCCAGTCCTCCTCGTCCTTCTGCCGCCCCCTTCTACCCTGCGCCTGCCCAGGAGGCTTCTTCTCGCCGGGGTTAGAAGGCGCGTCGAGATCATCATCCGGTGAGGAGGAGGAGGGCCGCCTCAGCAGCGCGGGGTCGTCGGCAGCGGCATGGTTCTTCACCCGTCCCCCCTCTGCGCCAGCGGCTCGGAGAGCGAGACAGCGGGAGAGAAGTGGTGCGGGGAGGGAAGGGAAGGGGAGAACCGGGGAAGAGAGACGGAGAAGGGTGCGGTTATGGCGGCGGAGGACAGGAGAAGGCGGAGAGGAAGAGGATAAGGAGGCCATGGATGCGCTGTGGGTAAAAGGAAAAGAAAGTGAAAGATGCATAACGCCTTCTCTTCTGCTAAGTTTACGTCATTGCGAGTTGAAATCGAGTGTGTATCGAGTGCTTCTCTTCTCTTTTCTGTTGCTTATTGGAGAAGAAGAAGAAGAAGATTATGGTGAAGGGATGGATAGCGCTGTGGATGTGACTTGGAATTGGGAGAGATGTAAAGAAAGACTGCGCGTCCAAGTTCCAACCCGTACGTGGAAGAGTCTGCATCCGAACCCTGATCGAGCGGTTGTCTTTTCCGGTCCAAGTTTATAATGTTTGTTCGCTCGGATGCGAGCGGATTGGATTTGAACCGAATTTAAATACATCGAGATGGGTTTTAGATATCGTTGATTGATAGGTAAAGTAATTCTACTCAAAATTATAATTTTCATAAATTAATATTTTTTAAAAAGTATTTTAAAAATATTTAATTGATAAAAAATTAATTTATAAAAAGTACAATTTCTCATCTACAATATATTCGGTTGACATAAGTATTTTCTAAAAGTACGTATGAAATGATCAATATATATTCTTTTATAAATTAATATTTTAATTTATATGTATTAGTATATATGAAAAAAATAAATTTTATTTATAAATTAATATTATAATATATAACTGTAAATATATAATATAATTTTTTGCATATATAATTAATATAATATATACCTTATTATATATAGGAAAAATAATAATTTTTATTTGTAATTAATATAAAAATTACATATTTTGCTAAAAAAATTATAACAAAATAAATATATGAAGAATTAAAAAATTATCTAATCTCATAATGTCGACAACATAAATTATAAATTTCACGTTAAATGCAAATATGAGGTCAATATTGACTTTTTCTTTCAAATACAATGCAGGAAGTGCAATTTACCTAGAGCCATCTAGATAAGTTAGGCCTCGTTTGGTTGACATGGGAAGTAAATTTCTATGAAAAATTTTAATTTTCATGAATTAAGAATTTTTTACCTATATTTTTTGGAAAGTATCAAAAATATATTTGGTTGACAAAAAATTACTCAATAGGAAGTGTAACTTTCCATCCATAATATGTTTGGTTGACATGGGTACTTCCTAAGAAATATCCATCAAATGATCAATATACCATTCTTTTTATAAATTAATATTTTATTTATAAATTAAAATATATGAAAAAAATATTTGTAAATAAAATATATATTAGAATATTTGAAAAATTAAAATTTATTTGTAAATTATTATTTTAACACGTATACGTAAAATATAATATAATTTATATATATATAATTTATAATTTATTGTATATGTTTTTTTTTTTGAAATTAATATAAAAAAATTACATATTTTGTTTAAATATAAATTAAAATAAAATAAATAGGTCAAAAATTTATGAATTATCTAATTTCATAATGTTGAAAATATAAATTGAGTCTACCATTAAATATGAATGTGATGATATAATTATCTTTTTCTTTTAAATGCAACACAGAAAGTGCAACTTACCTAGATCTCTCTATGTAAGTTACTTTATGCATTTTGCAGAAAGTCACACTTCCTGATAAAGTGTGTCAACCAAACAAGGCCAAAAAATACAACCACTACTAGAAAAATGGGCATCAGCAACGGTCGAGCCGTTGCAATAGAGCCGTGACAGAAACTCGCGTTGCTGATAACTTAGCGACGGATCAGCAACGGCAGCTCGGGCCGTCGCTAATAATATTATCAGCAACGGTTTTGCCACGGACTCGGAGCCGTTGCTGATAACATTAATAGCAACGGCCGCTGAGTCCGTAGCAACGCCGTTAGTAAAAGCCCATCGCTAAGCCGTTGCTGTAGGTCATCAACAACGGCTTTCGATACACTTTTAGCAACGGCTTTCCCACGGACGACCGTGGGAAAGCCGTTGCTGAAAATGTAAACCTGGTAACGAAAAAATTTTAAATTTTAAATTTCCATTGATACATTGATACATAACTCACACACCCATACACTCATACACACATTCATTCACACATCACAAACACACCAAGATATATATCAAAACAATTATATTTATATTGATAATTATCCACGATAGTATAAAAACAATTCAAATGCAAAATTGAAGTATCAATATCCAAATAAAATAAGTTAAACAAGTTCAATATCTCAGTAACAAAGTCAATATAAAAAAAATCTCACGATGACGATGAAGGATGGCCTGGATCATATGGCGGGGTCTGGAGTGCTTGAGTGTACACCGCCGTGGACTGACTCGCGGACGATGGATTAGATGATGCCGAAGAGATGCCTGCTTCGGGATGACCTGCCATGTTGCGTAGCATAACTTGTATATCCGCCATCATCTGACTCTAGCGCTCCATTATCTCAGTCTGACGCGCAACCGTGTCCTCTAGAGTCCTTATTCTGCTACTATGATCATAACTGGATCTAGAGGTGGACGGCCGCTCACCAGCGACCAGAGGGGTCGGTGCCCCAAGTGGCCCTAGTACGGCTCGCGCATGACCACTATCTGCGAAGCCATATACGCGGCCATGGTCCCAGCCACCTGCGGCCTCGACCCACGATGTTGCGTCAAAGTCCTCGGGGGTACCCCCGCGCTACACCACCGTCTGGCTGTAGGTCTCCTACTCGAGTTTGATTTTTTGTTTAATATTTATCATAAAACTTAAATTATAAATATATAATGAATAATTTAAACAAATATATAATTACCATAATGTATGCAGCGCGGTTGTCGATGTACTCCCCCGTCCCATGTGCTCGACGGTGAGTCCGCTCAAACACCGCCATCGGGGAGGGTCGCTGGACAGTCCCGTCATCCGACACCGTCGTCTATATTTATAAAACAAATACATTAATTAGTACACATAGTAACAAATAAAATATATAATTAAAAGATATACTTACCATACGGTTCGCGTGCACTGCAAATGCAACAGAGCCGCCGGTGTGACGCGCTGCTCCCCCCGACATGCGATTTCTAGCCGCATTCCGAGAAACCTCTTGCCATCGATCCGTCGACCATATTCCCACGAGCTGGTCCCATATATCCGTAGTAATCCAACAGGGGTCGTATCCCCGAGTCTCCGCGATGTTAGTGGTCCCAGCTCGGGCCATCGCTTGGGACCGAGCCTGCCCCAGCTGCCCGTTGTACCTTGCCCGGGAAATAGCCTCCCAGGCAGCGTAAATGAAGGGCCTTTGGTCATCGGCCCATGTATAGCGAGCCTGCAAAATAATAATATCAGTACCAATATTAATCATCATGCATGTAAAAAAAAAAAAATACGTGCCTCAAACTCGCGCCATAACATGTCGACGTGCTCGCTAGGCACGTGAGACCACGTAGGCCATGCCCCGTGCATGTATCGTCGAATAGTAGAAGAAATGCTCCTTGACACTTCTTCTTGCTCGAACCTGCACAACAAAAATAAATTTTAATATTATATTATGATATAATGAATTTGTAATGATTCATAATTCATGATATATTACCGCTCCCCAATCACGCTAATCAATCTACGTGACTCTGTGGCTGGTGGAGGCTGCCACCTGTTCGGCCCGCATGGCCGCCTGCGTCTGGATGTACTAGCCTCGGCAGTATCATCGGCATGAGGATCAGCAATAGGAGGATCAACAGCATGAGTAAGTGCTGGAGTCTCACCGATCGGAGACTACGAAGCTCTCCTGCGTCGATAACCACGACAAGACATATCTGTCGAACAGACATATAATCAGATTATTGTATAAATAGTAGAGATATATTTAATAAAATATATACTTTACAATTATTCCTCATCATCTGAATAATAGTCTTCGAATTCTTTCTCTTCTTCCTCTTCTTCATCTTCTTCATCTCCAGCTTCCTCAATTTCATGATCGTCATCATCAGCATATTCAACTTCTAATTGAATTGACGTTGTGTCTGCTTCCTCGAGTATTGGAATAATACGATCTACAGCAGGAGGATCATCTTCTTGATAGAAACCATGTGTCATATTAGGTATCAGCTCATTTTCTCCTACTATCGAATCAATTTTTCCTCTACCTTTTGTCTTACAGACTACACGCCAATCTGCTCTATCTTTATTTCGAGCCGGATACTTCGCGTAATATACTTGTTCGGCTTGTGATGCCAATATAAAAGGCTCATTTGCTGCCAATTTCGATTTGTAATTAACCTCAACAAGTTTGTATTTTGGATGAACTTTCATGCCCCTTTCTGTTGTATCGAACCAATGACATCTAAATAGGATTACTGATTTTAAGCCGAAGTAGTGCAACTCTATCACTTCTTCCACCAGTCCATAAAAATCCATATCACATTCAACATAGGTTGTCCCTTTCACGCAGACCCCAGCATTCATCGTCTTCTTTGTAAATGAATATTCAACCGTGTGAAATTTATACCCGTTAACAAAATATCCGCTATAGCACGACACAAGTCACGACGGTCCACTAACAAACTCAAATATTCTTTCATCTATTTTAGCTCTGTGATCTTTGCTGTAAGTCTGAATCCAAGTAGGGAAATCACGATTCCGTAATCTCTCCAATTCTTGATCGTTGTGAATAGAGTATTTTTGCACCATCTCAATGTCAAATATTTCAATGAATTGTTCAATCTCTGGACAATTGAGTAATACATACAAGTGTGCCAAATGATACTCTTCATCGCTTAAGTGTCGAGATGGACGAGAACCAAAAGCACGACCAGAGTGACAAAATATATTTAAACGTCCATCTGAATGTCGAACACCCCCGTCGTCGTTACGTGGAAGACGATCAAATCTTGTCTGTACTGTCGATTCAAAGTAAAATGAGCAGAATATTGAAATTTCTTGGATGATATACGATTCAGATATTGATCCTTCAACAGCTGCGGTGTTCTTTACTTTTTTCTTCAGACGATTCATGTATCTTTCAAATAAGTACATCCACCGATATTGAACGGGGCCACCAACTCGTGCCTCGTATGCCAAGTGTATCGGTAGATGCTCCATCGAGTCAAAAAATACAGGAGGGAAAAACTGCTCCAGCTTGCATATGATTTCAATAATATTATTTTCAAGTGTTGACATATCTTCGACTCGAAGGACATTTGCACAGATGTTTCTAAAAAACATACTTAATTCAGTCAACGGACCCCAAATATTATCAGGTAGAAGATCTCGAAATGCGATCGGAAGTAATCTCTGCATGAATACATGACAATCATGGCTCTTCATCCCTGATATTTTGCAATCATCGACGTTCACACATTGAGATAAGTTTGAAGCATATCCATCGGGTAATCTGAGTTCTTTTACCCATTGACAAACATCTTTGATCTGTTGTTTATTTAACACATATGGGGCCTTCGGTTTCAGATATCGTCCGTTGACCTCTTGTAACTCCAACTCTGGTCTTTTACAAAGTATTTTCATATCATGTCGGGCTTTGACATTATCTTTTGTTTTTTCGAAAATATCCATCAAAGTGTTGAAAATATTATCAAACACATTTTTTTCAATGTGCATGACATCTAAATTATGTCGAATCAATAATGAACTCCAATAGGACAATTCCCAAAAGATACTTTTTTTCACCCAGTTATGTGTTTGGCCAAAACCTGACACTCTTTCATTGCGACCAAATACTATATCTGGAAGTGCTGAAACACGTGCTAACATTTGTTCACCAGACAACATCGATGGTGGCCCATCTCTTTCGACTCTGCCCTTAGTAAATTTATTACGATTCCTTCGATACTGATGATTAACCGGTAGGAATCAACGATGACAATCAAAGAATGAGATTTTTCGTCCGTTCTGAAGACTGATTGATTTAGAGTGTTCCATACAATACGGACAAGAGAGTCGGCCGTGAGTGCTCCAACCCGACAACATGCCGTACGTCGGGAAATCATTGATTGTCCACAAGACCGCGGCCTTTAAATTAAAGTTTTGCTTCTGATGACAATCATAAGTGACAGCTCCCTCAGTCCATAATGTTTTCAATTCATCTATCAAGGGTCTAAGAAATATGTTAATTTCTTTTCGCGGACCCTTAGGACCCGAAATAATCATCGAAAGATAAATAAATTCATCTTTCATGCACATTGACGGTGGCAAATTATAAACTGTCAGCAGCACTGGCCAAACTGAATAAGGAGTTGCAGAATGTCCAAACGGATTAAAACCATCTGTGCACAATCCCAATCTGATATTTCTAGTATCCCTAGCAAATGAAGGATAACATGTATCCAAATATTTCCATGCTTCACTGTCAGATGGATGAGTCATTACTGTATCATCACGACTTCTTGCATGCCAACTCATGTAGGGGGTTGTCTTTTCCGACATGAATAATCTTTGAAGTCTCGGTGTTAGTGGAAAATACTGAAGCACCTTAAACGGCATATTTTTCTGTCGGACCGATTTCTTCTCCTTGTAACGAGGATGTTGACATACAGGGCATTTATCCAACTGCACATTTTCTTTATAATATAAAATGCAGTTATTTTGGCACGCGTGTATTTTTTTGTACCCAAGCCCCAATTTTCTCATTAGCTTTTTAGTCTTATAAAAAGTTGGCTCAAACTTGTTATCAGTAGGCAGCATCCCATTAATCAATCCAGCAATCCGATCATACGCAACTTCGTTGATATTACAATCGGCCTTGATGTTTAAAAGCTGTGTCATTGCTGAAAACCTAGTGTATTTAGGACAATTCTCATACAAAGGTTCATCGGCATCTTTCAACATCTAGTAAAATTCTGCAGCTTCTTTATTCGGTAATTCAATCTCTACCGCAGTTTGTACTTCTGTGATATCAACCGCTGTAGTATCTGGTGGGACTGATGTCTGAAGAACTGGTCGATCAACATTATCATTCAGGTGGAATTGACCCCCAAGACTATCAAGTATATATCATAGTTCTATAGGGATTACATTGACTGGATGAAGAAGCACCAGCAGAGGAAGATTCACCATATGTCTGAACGATAGGATTGCTCGACGTCCCGACTTCGCGTGACTCCCCGTGACAAGTCCATAGAAAATATCTTGGTGCAAATCCTTTGGTATATAGATGCAGAGTGACAGTCTCTCGATCCAAAAATCATCCATTTGAACAAATGCGGCACGAACATCGGATTTGATCACCCATGCTAACGAAATTCCGATTCGAATAGGCGAAATTTAGGAAGTACGTTACGCCTAATCGAAACTCATTCGTTAAAGCTCCACGATCAAGACGTCGGTACATCCAACTTCGATCAGTCGACATGATTCTGTCAATCAATGATAATTTCTTTGGTTAATATCTTTAGGTGAGATTGTCCTATTCCATTCGGGATTTATGTACGTTATTTATATTGCACTAAGTACTTATTTTAACCGTTAACTTCATTCTAAATTTCGGCAGCATCTCCCTACAGTTCTCCGAATACGCATATCATCTGGGGGCGTATCGGAGAACAAGAGAGATATTGCCGAAATTTAGAATGATTAGTTAACAGTTAAAATAAAAACGTAAGTGCAGTACAAATAACTATATTTCCAAATTGTCCAATCAGGGACAATTCAAGAATTGTACGTCGTATAAAAGATCATCTACTTCTTTTACACGAACATACAATCCCCGAACGGATCTAAGATTTTGCTAAATCATATCCGACTCGTCGATGCGTACGTGAAACATATGAACTCGTCGGATGCATGATTATTTTCTAAATGTTTCGAGACAGTTCGAGTCCATATTGGACGATTTCGACGCGCGTCCGAAGTGGACGATTCCGGCGCGCGTCCGAAGTGGACAATTCCGGCGCACGTCCGAAGTGGACGATTCCGGTGCTCGTCCGAAGTGGACGATTCCGGCGCGCGTCCGAAGTGGACAATTCCGAAATTAATCTAAACCCTAATAATTAATCTAACAAATTAAACAATTAATCTAAATAATTAATTAACAATTAATTAATAATTAAAAAACAATAAAAAATTATATATAAATCTATAAATTCCGGCGCCGGAGTCAGGTGGACTCTGGCGCCGGCGTACAGTGGCCGAACACACTGTCCGACCACTGTACAAGGTCCGGCGGCGGCCATCGGCCGACCGCCGTCGGCCGAAACCCTTAAAAAAGGGTTTCGGTCGGATTACCCGCCGGCCGCAACGGGAAGAGACGGCCGGCCGGCGAGGCATACCTGAAAATGTCGGCAGCAGCGGGAGGAGGAAGAGGCGTCGTCGGCGTCGGCGACAGGCGGGAGCAGGAGACGGCGGCGGCAGCAGCGGGAGGAAGAAGGGTCGGGCGCGACTGTGTGCCCTATATAAACTTATCAGCAACGGCTCACTCGCCCGTTAGAAAGCCGTTGCTAATAAGTTATCATCAGCAACGGCTCACTTGTCCGTTAGAAAGCCGTTGCTGATAATTAAAATATTAGCAACGGCTCGCCTTTCCGTCAGAAAGCCGTTGCTGATAATTAAAATAATCCGCAACGGCTCGCGTGTCTGTTAGAACGCCGTTGCAGATACAACATATCTGCAACGGCTCGGGCGGTCGTAAGAATGCCGTTGCAAATAGCAACGGCTTGAGCGGCCGTTGCTGATAGTCGTTGCTGAAGACTCAATTTCTAGTAGTGAACTTCCCGGGAAGTACAACTTCTTGCAGGAAGTTGTGTCAATCAAATGACACATTACTTTTTGTGTTTTGCAGAAAGTTGCATTTACTGAGAAAGTTTTACTTTCTACAAAATGCATGAAGTGTGTTAATCAAATAAAAAAAAATTTGATTATTTTTCGAGAAGTATAATTTTCTATCAAAAATTGTGTCAACCCAGGCCTTGCTTGAATAAAAAGAGAACTTATATCCGATGTAAATAGGAATTGAAAATCTGACTCACAAATTGCATGCAAGACTTCCGGGTTGGGGCACACGTATACTCTTAAATCTTGTTTTTATATATATAACATGATATTCAGAATGCGCATCAAGCCTCTTAATCAGCCAATCATATACAATTGCATCCGGCGAACCTTCGGTGATGGTAAAAAGATAGATTTATCACTATAGACAACCAGTAAACTGGGTTCAACCACCATTTCAATGTCCACTTCAATGAATTTGCTCCAATGAATTACTTTAAAATACTTAATCATCAAGATACTGAAAACTAAGTTTGGGGAATGGCTCTGGAATCTAATAACTAAGAAAGACAAGCTTTGGGTGAATATCATTTCCGCTTTATATTCATGTTTATACATATTGGAATTCAGAGGATCACATGACAAACTCTTGCCCACCTGAAAAAGTATTGGAAAGCTCTCGCACATTTTTCAAACTTTTTCTTTCATACCAAGTGGGAGGGGATGCTAGACATTGGGCGAATAGCTAGTTACATTAGAGGGGGAATAAATAATGTGTTATATTAAAATCAAATGTAAGTCTGATTTTAATCAGTTACTTGATTACTTAGACGAATTCTCAATTAGTATTATAAATGCGGAAGCGAATATAAATGACAAGTAATCAAACACAATAAGCAATGCAAGCATAAGCGATTTATAGTTGTTCGAGAACCTTCTATATTTCATTACATAAGCACCCCGCTTAAGATTTCAAACTCTAATTTATTAGTTTAAAGTGTATCCTACAAGAAGCAAGCTAGGGCTTTGACTCTCATACCCGAGGGTTACTCTCACTCCGAGAGTTCCTCCAACATCTCTTTTCCCAAGGGCTACACAACTAACCATAGCAAACTAAATTTACACCGAAACAACCAATATATACTTGACCTAACACAAAACACAAACGCTTCAAGTATACAAAATAAGCCATAAAATACAACCAAATTAAAATGGAGCTATAAATGCAACAAACAAATACTTAGCTCCAACACAAGTTCTCTAGTCCTCTCAATGATTCGAGAAGATGAATAGTTGAATGTTCAAATGCAAAATCAAAGTGTGAACTCGAAACTAGGGTTTTCTTAAGAATTTAGGTTAATAAAAGCAAGGGTTTATCAAATGGTAGCATAATAAGCTATGAAAGATCCAAGGAAGGCTTTTATGGACTTTATATAGGCGGAACATCACTTCAAACTCAGGCTCAATGGATTGAAATGTCTATAAAAATAGTCGTTGGACTCATCGATTGGCTGTCGGTCGATCAAAGTTGCGACCAATAACAACACAATGTGTTGTTTCAACACACTTCGATCTCCGAATTTTGAGTTTCATGTTTGGGTTTTAGGGTTATTTGCACCATCATGAGGATTATACAATCATTCTAGACATCCTAGACCTAAACTCTAACTTCTCGACGAATTTCGAGCATCAATGAGTGTCCTTCCGATTTTGTGATTTTTTTATTTTTCCGATCGCGGACGTCATGTGCAACCCAACTTAAAATCTGAAATTATTACTTGATGAAAATATTATTTTTATATTTGTTATCATCAAAATCGACCGTAGTTATACTAATGTTGAAAAATCTTAAGTCAACACTATGACATGAACAGTGGCTTAGGGGATACCGACCCAAGGATTTTTTTATTTTTTATTTTTACCACCGTCCCAACTACCCAAGGATACTTATCCTCGACTTTACAGATACGTTTATCCTCACGCTAGTATCACGGAAGAAAATGAGCTAAATCAACGTGGGAACGCGAATGGTTGGAATGTCACTTTCCCGAACTTCATATCAGCGCAAGAAATTCTACAGTTGGCGATGGATCTGGAGTCGTACCTTCACATGACTATAGGGAAGACAGAATTTAATGGAAGCGGACTAGTCATCGTAACTTCACCATCAAATCCCTCTATCTAATTATTAAACTTCTGAGGAAAGAAAGATCCAACTGTTCAGTTAATCTAGCCTAACAATTTTCCTATGAGAGCATCAATAATTAATTGGTTAGCTAACGGACCGAGGCTCGCGACAAAATACATGATTCTATCCTGGAATATATAGACAGGTCAATCCCTCTTGCACTATTTGCGATGATAGTAGTGAAAACCATTAATACCTATTCGCAAATTTACCAGAGATGGATGGGTGGAATTTTTGAAAATCTACATATTAAGTCACCCTATTTCCGTTGAGTTATTCACCTTGGTTCAGCATAATAGAGATTCCAAGGCAGATAAAAAGGAGAAATACAAGTTGAAATGGTTTGGAAATGAAAATTTTGGCAAGAATTAATGGAACGCCCGTCGTTTTGATGTTTCTACTCATTCCCCAATCGAGCTTGCTATAGAAGCAAGCATTTAGCATTATTTGGTTCCAGATTATGTACCACCTCTAAACATCTTTTTTGTTTCTTCTTCACTCCTCTCCTCAACTTGTATTTCTCAATTTTCATGATGAATACAAGGTTCTTTATTATATAAAAAAAACACTGAAAAACGTCAAGGAAAATAAATTATTCATGTGGTGCCACTTTTTGCACCATTTGGCATCTACTTAATCTCATGTTCAAGAGATTACTGCAGGAGAAATGTTTGAGCTCCTGATCTACTTTTTACATAAAAACAGCATGCATACAGCTATACCTTACACATAGCTGTATCGCTTACAAACGACATGCCTACTTCAAACTTAAAAATACTAGCTAGAGGAGTTCAGTTGCAGACTTTACTGCCGCCATGTTGAACTGTATTGGACACCCCCATCCACGGCAAACCGAAACCCATCTTCATGGGCCGCTCGCCAACGCTGCATCCATCGATTCCCTCCTCGCACCTCCCTCTCTTCTGTCTCCTGTCCTTGTCACTCAGCTCCTCTCCCTTCAGCCCCTTCAGCAGCACTCCAAAGAGCTTGAGACATTGTCCTTTGCCATCTTCTGCTGCAATATTCTTCTCAGCTTCTGTTTCCAATTGATCTGTTCCTACTCTTGCTGCATCGTGTTCCTGCACCAGAACACCGCGTTTGAGGTGGCTGACATCGACGAAGTTGGATAGGAAATCGAGAAGCTCCTGGTAGTGGCGCTTGGCCTGAGCTAACTCGGAGTTGAGAATTTGATTGTCGCTCCTCAGCTTCTCGTTCTCGCTTGTGAGTTCGAGAAGATGCTCCGGAGGTGGAAGAAGGGTTGGGAGTGAGGAGGCAGAGGAGGAGCTGCGAACTTCTCCGGAATTCGATGTGGAAGGAGGATGACGGTGATTTTTGTCAGCGGTGGCTTTTCCGGATGACGGAACTTGAGGCGCCGGAGTTGCCTTCCGCCGCCGGATGTTGCAGAGGAGCTTTTGCTCCCCTCGCCGGAAGTTGTCGTTTGCGAACTCCCACTTATCAGGCACCACCTTGCGGAAGCCCTGCAGATGAAATAGCATTGAAATCTAAGTATGGTGATGATGCAATCATGAATAGAAACATGTGAACTTCTCGTCTTCTACTGCTGCTATATATTTCACTTGATGAGACATTTAAATCAAAGTGGTTGGGGGTTGCGTAGTGGTAGATGGATCAAGGGGTACATTTGTCACCGGAGGGTCAACTTCCCTGTTCTATTTTGTCAACAAAACGGAATAAAACCACAGAAAGAGTTTTTTTAAAAAACATTTTGGAAAAAGATGAGCTCATAACTCCGCGTTTAGTTTGAAAATGAGTTCGATCATAATCCTTTTTTTCTTGTAAAGGTCTAAAGGATGTGGAAATTGATGCACCGTGTGATTGCCTGCGTCTACTTTAAGGTACTACGGCTGCAATGTTTCATAGCATCAATCGCATATTATACAGGAAAATTTATAGCTTTCAATCTTTCATCGACTGTTGCAAAAGATATAAAGCTTTAGAAATGAAAATAAGATCTGTACATGCAATTCAGAAATAAATTTTTCATTAGTTTACAAATATCATGTATCTTTTTTGGGATTTCAATTGGACTCATCATATATATAGAACTGTACACGATCCATAACTTTTACAGGCGAAGATCAATTGATCGCATGGATTGACAGTAAAAGTTAATTTGAGATAAAGGGAGGAACAATAAAAGTAAAAAACTCACGTAGGTGTTAAGCTGGCGGACGAAGCTGGAGAAGTTGTTGTGCTTGAAGTGGATCGGCAGCAGGTCTCTGGCGAATTCCGCCGGCTTCCACACCACGAAGGACGTACCTTTCGCCCCCCACGAGATCACGTCGTCAGTGTCGCCGTCCTCCACCATTTGGTGCGTCTTCACCAAGAACGGCGCCGGCGCTCCGCCGTTTCGCCCCATCTTCTATACCTTAACTCGTCCTCTCGATCAAAAGCTACTAAATCAAATTTTAAGAACTACAGCAAAAAGCTTCAGTCTTCAACCTAGGAAAACAACTGCTACGCTAATGGCTTGGGATCAGAAGGATCGATGACGCAAGAAGAGCAAAAGCGCGGCCAAGAACTCCCAACCCCAGCAATAGAACCCGATGATGATCGCGCAATACGAGCAATAAACTGGACGACGGAAGTCCATCAACCACTCTCTGCAACTATCCTCTCTCCCTTCTTCACTGACCAGTGACCAGCCAATCTCTTCACCATCTCAGCGGAAGACCAAGAAAACTATTGAATCCGATCGAAGCCATGGAGATCTGAGGGAAAAGAGGGAGGCAGATAGAAAGAGAGGGAGGGAGGGAAATGGAAAAGTTTGCTTTGTCCTCTTACCCTTTGGCTATAAATTATTTTCTCTTTTGCGAATTGGATATTGCGGAAATAGAAGCTTCTTCATATTGGCGTTGCGGTCATTTCGTTTCGCTGGCGTCGCCGTAAGCTTTTGGTTGTTTCCAGAGAATTCAAAGACGCGAAAGAAGGAACAAATTATGGCGACGTCGGTACACTCTTAGGTCTGACTAGATCCGGATATTTTAATGATATTTAGATCATAACTTATATAGGATGTATTTCTAAATTTTAAAAACAAATTCTATCCTATTAGAATTTGGAATCGTATCCTAAACTTATTATATAATACTAATTCCAAATATAGGTTATAGGATACAAGTTCGAACAAAAACATGTTCATCTACCCGTTGATTTATTCTATGCTAGGTGCGAGTCTAGGGGACTCGCAACTCACATGTGTCTTTCTCTCTCTAACTTCTCTCTCTTCATTTAATGAAAAGATATAAAGAGAAAGACACATAATATGGTACAAGTCTAGTGGACTCGCCCGTTTTAGGATATAAGTTCCAACGTACTATTTGATTTACATGTTTAAAAACAAGTTTCAACAGGTACTATATTGGAACTTGTACCATAAAATCTATAAATGAACATATTTCAACATGATAGAAGTTTCATGATAGAGGCTTCGGGTACCGATTCTGATTCTAGTTCTGAATATCCGATATGTTGGATTCTAAATCAGAATCAATTTTAATTGATTCCTTAATTTCTAATTTATTCCAGACTCTACCTAAATTTAATTCGAGTCTACCCAAAATCTACCTGATCGGATAGATTCCAGATGACAACGGTTCGGTTAATCGTATTTTTTGTGGTTAACCGAAATCGAAGTTGATTAAAAACTTGCTAATGAAATCAAAATCGATTGATTTCACAAACTAGTATCTGAAACTAAAACCGATTTGTTGGGTTTGAATAGAATCGGTAACTCATTTACTAACAGGTTAACCAGTAGTAAACGGATAACTGGTTAATAAAATAAATTTTGAAATATATAAAATTTATCAAAATAATTAATATCACCGATTCTGGTTCCGGTTACCGGTTAACCACGGATAACCAGTAGCCGAAACCAAAATATATAACCGATTATCCACGATCTGATAATCGAAATCGAACTGATTTTTTGATTTTACTAATCAAAATCAAAATCAAATCACAAATTTACTATCTGAAATCGAATTTTGTGATTCGATTAACCGTTTAATCATGATTAACCGATTTCAATTGTCATCCCTATCGATTACGAGTCTACTTGATAGTCATGCACACCCCTAGCTAGCTAGTCACTCTTAACCTTCGATTACCCGGAGCTTGCTTTGCACAGCAAGGGCAAACCAAAACTAACACACGAATCTTAACAAAACTTATGGTTCATATATGTATAGAAGTTGAGAAGAAGGATACGTGGTAAACATTTTTAAGTCTTTTAGATTATTATTATTGTTGTTGTGCACATTAACAAGAATAATTAGCTGAAAGGCATAAGTTTAGCCGTAAAGAAAAATTTAAATCAAAAAGTCCGTTCCTTCAATTCGTAGGTGCAATATTCTTCTTCATATATTGTATTATATATTACAGGAATAACTGTTATTATTGATATTTAAATGTCATGTTGTCACTCAAAATCTAATCAACCATTTTTTTTCAAAATTAATAATATTATATATGTTTCATTCGATAGAATAACTGATCCATCAATCTTATAAATCTAACATTTATCTGATTGAAATATTTAAAATATATAGTTGATAATTAATACCTCAAAAAATATTATGAATAAACAAAATCTCTGACGAGTTTCATGAGACTAACCAATATGCCAAAATAATAACGTAATTACTAAAGTGAATCCACCGGGATAAATAACACAATTTCCAATTACAAATGTCAACCATTTGCTACAATCGGCTCTTTGTTTAATGTTATAACGTATATATTTTTTAGCAGTTCTTTAAATTTACAATAAAAATGGATGAAATCTTTAAATCCATGATAGAAATTCAAAAATTTTAAGTGCATAATATATTTTTCTGAAATAGTCATGATGTCTCCCTTTATTTTTAAATATGATTCTTTTCATTTTACCAATTAAATACTTTCTTAAAGATTTTAAGGAGTCCAAAATAGTTTTTTTATCATGAATTTATTTTTAGCAATCTATTAAGTATTTTAGTCACTCAAAGATATTAATAAGTCACTGTATTGGATTTTTTTTTATTAAGTATAGCATGGATTAAATTTTGACGACCAAAAAAATAAAAAATAAAATCTTACTCACTAAAATAGTATTTCACTATTAAAAAATACTATAAGGATTGTCAAAAATTATTTCATGTTAAACTTAATTAAAAAAAAGATACTTAAAGACTTTCCTATAAGTGATTCAAAAAATAAGGAAGTGATAACTTTAGCACTAAAATAATACTATAGGGATGTCAAACATAAATTCATGCTAAACTCAACAAAAGAGAATACAATTTATGAAAAGTTTTTAAGTGATCGACTATATAAAAAAAAAAGATTTAGCCATAAAAAAGTGTTTGGCCATTAAACAAATTATGAATTACTAAAAATAAAATTATGATATACATGATAAAGAATATTCTATATTGAGTACCTCAAGTGTTAAAACGAAGAGAATAGTATTTAAAAATAGAGAAAAATTAATTTGGAAGACACTTTGATATTTCAAAAATATGTTTGGATCTAAGAATTTTAGATTTTTTATTATTTATGTTTTAAAAATTTCATCCATTATTATGAATTTAAAAAATTGCTCATATATTTTTCTAATTTAGATTATGGATGAGCATGAACTGACAGTCTATTAATAATTTTTTAATCAACTCATTAATATTAGTTTTTTAAAATTATTAACCATGAATCAATTCATTAAATTCGATTAGCCGGTACTTTGATTTTAATTTTTGTGATTCGATTAACCAATAAAAAAATTTAATATATAAAAATAATAATATTATAGAAATTGCAAAGTCCATTTCGATTGTTAAAAGTAATTCAAAATAAAAAATACAAACCAAACATGATACTCATAAATAAAAAAATAAAAAATCTTTCCTCATAAATCATTGCAAGAATTAGATAGGTTCAACATAAAAGCACCAATAATGTGTCAATTATACACAACGATAATTATATGATTGAAATAAGAAGACAATTCAAATATTTATGTAGTAAAAAATATGTATTATAATATTTTAGAGAGTTGTGCATCATAATATTTATTCATATTTAAATAATATATAATTATATAATTGGTCAAATTTTTAAAAATAAAATATGATTTAAATATACTTCAATATATTATTTTGTATATGTTTTAAAGAGAAAAATATATAAAAAGTATTAGGGTGTAAAAATTAAAATGTGAACTTTAAATGGTTAACTGGACCTCAAAAATTATTTTTAAATATGATTCTTTTCATTTTACCAATTAAATACTTTCTTAAAGGTTTGAAGGAGTTCAAAATAGTTTTTTTATCATGAATTTATTTTTAGCAATCTATTAAGTATTTTAGTCACTCAAAGATAATAATAAGTCACTGAAGATTTTTTTTATTAAGTATAGCATGGATTAAATTTTGACAACCCAAAAAATAAAAAATAAAATCTTACTCACTAAAATAGTATTTCACTATTACAAAATACTATATGGATCGTCAAAAATTATTTCATGTTAAACTTAATTAAAAAAATGGATACTTAAAGACCTTCCTATAAGTGATTTAAAAAATAAGGAAGTGATAACTTTAGCACTAAAATAATACTATAGGGATGTCAAACATAAATTCATGTTAAACTCAACAAAAGAGAATACAATTTATGAAAAGTTTTTAAGAGATCGACTATATTAAAAAAAATAAGATTTAGCCATAAAAAAAGTGTTTGGCCATTAAACAAATTATGAATTACTAAAAATAAATTTATGATATACATGATAAAGAATATTCTATTTTGAGTACTTCAAATGTTAAAACGAATAGAATCATATTTAAAAATAGAGAAAAATCAATTTGAAAGACACTTTGATATTTCAAAAATATGTTTGGATCTAAGAATTTTAGATTTTTTATTATTTATGTTTTAAAAATTTCATCCATTATTATGAATTTAAAAAATTGCTCATATATTTTTCTAATTTAGATTATGCATAATTATTGTAATTAAGGATGAGCATGAACTGACAGACTATTAACAATTTTTTAATCAGTTCATTAATATTTATTTTTCAAAATCATTAATCATGAACCAATTCATTAAATTCGATTATCTAGTACTTTGATTTTAATTTTTGTGATTTAATTAGTTAACCAATAAAAAAATTTAATATATAAAAAAGTAATATTATAAAAAAAATAATATTATAAAAATTGCAAAGTCTATTTCGATTATTAAAAGTACTTCAAAATAAAAAATCTTTCCTCATAAATAATTACAAGAATTAGATAGGTTCAACATAAAAGCACCGTTAACGGGTCAATTATACACGACAATAATTATATGATTAAAATAAGAAGATAATTTAAATATTTATTTAGTAAAAAATATGTATTATAATATTTTAAAAAGTTGTGCATCATAATATTTATTCATATTTAAACAATATATAACTATATAATTGATCAAATTTTGAAGAATGAAATATGATTTAAATATACTTCGATATATTATTTTGTATATGTTTTAAAGAGAAAAATATATAAAAAGTATTAGGGTGTAAAAATTAAAATGTGGACTTTAAATGGTTAATTGGAATTCAAAAATTAAAATTAAAATCATCAAATCGGGTAATAAAAAAATTCAATTTAATTTTGGACCGATTTTTAGTTAATCCAATTTTCAATTTTTAAAGTATCCCTAATTGCAATTAGTCAAGATCATATGTTCTTGAATTTCATTCCATAAATGAGTTGGTTGTAATACGGTAATTAATTTGAAAGAAATCCAGGTACATAAATTAAATTTATTGACTATTTATTCTTGACCAAGGCAAACAAAATTAATCTATCTTTTAATTAGTCAAGGAATTGAAAAACTTGACAGTATAAATAAAGAAAACCTCAAACAAACAAACCTAATTTACATGTGAAAGTTTGATACTTTGATGCAGATGATCGAGCAATCAATCAACCTGTCTAATCATAATCAATTAAAGCCAGTTTTGAATTAGGATTGTGAGGTAAATGTCCACATGCATTCCAAGTTTCTTACATATGGGGGAAAGTGATTAGATTTCCCTATAAGAAAAGTTGACTTTTGGAGCTGATGACCCAACTTTCTTTGTTCCTGCACTTGTTAATTATGCTGAACCAATACTATTCTTACCTTTTGAATTTGGTTAAGTTAGAATAAAAAAAATAAAAGAAAAAAGCAAGGGTGATATGGGTGGAGCATCCCTTGTCATAGAATTCTTTTGGTGGCTTATCTAATATATATAATGAATTGTGGGAGAAGTTTCCATGTGTTGAAATCTACCTAGGAGTCAATAGAATTGGTTGACCTTTTAGATCATAAATTAACTTTTTGTGTGGCAAACTTTCCGGAGAGAGGACAAACATTTAGCTCAAGTACGTATTCTTAATGAATATTAATATATCACATTATACCAAGATAGCGCATTATTTAAAGGATAACAATATTGCATCATCCATTGAAGTCAAAGTTGCAAGGGTGTATATACCTATAATTCTTATCACTTTATATATTTGACTTCCTTGGAAGGATATATATCTAAGAACTCGGCATTTATCTTTGCCCAGATGAACAGAGATTGATTACATGCATTACTGGGTAAAAGAAAAAAAGCTAGTCCATAAAACTATTAAGTTCTTTTTTCATAATTCTTCCCATGTACACTGCTATATTTGAACTGTATAGCTCCAATCTTCAGGATCGGAGCTGTACGATAAATTTACCTAAACTTGCCAAATTATAGTTATATCTGTATAAGGAATATATAGAGGAGTGTTCGGTTAACCGTTCAATATAGTAGTATTTTTGATATCTTCTCTATTCTTTTATTTTGTTGTAGATTTTTGACAAGAAACAAGTAGGCCAAAAAGAATAGACAAAAATATTACTCCTAACCAATGAATATACTATTTCTTACTTCAACCTCGGATAAAAAAAAAAAGAAAAAAAAAAAGACTATTATGACAGTTCTTAAATATTATATTATTAGACTATTGCGATATGTTATCTAAAACTACTAAAAAAATATAACGTTTACCATGGTTAATTTATTAATAGTAGTTTATTAAACCACAACAATAAGAACTTATCAAGACGATATTACGATGTTCTCTCACTACTAGAATTTAACCAAATTGTTATGGAGTATTACAATAAGATAACAAAAGTTCAACAATTTCTTAATTTGAGTTAATCGAATCGATCGGCTAGACTTTCTGGGCTGCTCAAGTTGAATGGAGACACTTCTTAATTCGAATGGGCTTCTCTGGCCCATCCTGAGGATCAAATTGACAGACAACAGTAGCCCATCTTCCTCCTCTGCAGCAGAGTAGAGGAGTGGCAACTCTTTTTACTAGGATGGTTTTTTCTTCATTTTTTCAAGGCATCTCTCGGACTTTCTCTCTCAATCTCTTGGAAAAGATTCTACATTCTAGTATGATTTTGTAGCAAGAATCTTCCCCAAATTTTAGATTTTTCATTCCAAAAATAACAACCATATTCAAAACAGACGAGGTTGCTCCTCTATCTTTATCAATGGAAGATTCAAACTTTCTTGTCTCTTGGCATCTGCTATAACTTCGTTGAGCTAATATTATGGACATGATTAATTCGTAAATTTTGAAGAGAAATCGCAACAAAAATTCCAAGAGTTTTCTCAACCCGATTGCTTACGCGGTCTTATTTGGAAGCATTATTTGCAGCATTTGTTAAGTCATTAGCTCACTATGGAGCAACAATTTATCAAAATCCCCAAGGAATTTCTTGGTAAAACTACCAAGTAAAAATATTCATCAAATTAGGCGGATTTTTCTCTCAAAGTTACCCGTAGCCCTCTCTATTTGAGAAGACTTAGAGTCATTGCCTCTAAAATTTTGTTTGGTTAACACAACTTTACTCAAGAAGTAGCTAAATGAGTAGTTATTTGATTGACACACTTCCTGTATTGTGAAGTATAATTTTCTACAACTTTATGCAAAATTAATATACCTATGGGGCCTAAGTAAATTGCATTTTTATATTATATTTGAAGGAAAAAAAATTAATTTTATCATTATATTTACATTTAATTCCGAATTTATAAGTTATACTGTCATCGATACAAGATTAAATAATTCATGAATTCTTAACCTATTTAATTTAATTTAACTTATTTTGAGCAAATTATGCAATTTTTTCGTATTAACTACAACTAAAAATTAATTTTTCTTATATAATAAATTATATATTATATTAGTTGTATATGAAAAATTATATCATATTTAGTATATATATATATGATAAAATATTAGTTTACAAAAATTAGTTTTTTCATATATATTAATATATATATATATATTAAAATATTAATTTATAAAAAAATATATTGATCATTTGATGTGTACTTTATGAGAAGTACTAATGTTAATCAAAAATATATTTTAGGTGAAAAATTATACGTATGAATTAAGTTTTTATTAGCCAAATATTTTTTGGATACTTTTTAAAAAAGATACGTGAAAAATTAATTAATTGAAATTACAACTTTTTGAGAAAATTAAGTTGCTTCCCATGTCAAGGTGTGTTGCAACCGAGTACACATATTATTTTCCCTATATATATTATTTCCGAGTTTTGTCTCATTAGCCACAAGTACAAGAATGCATCTCCAGCCCATACATATAATTTATAGGAAATACATAACATAATACAACTTGGAAAACATAATCACCTTTATCTAAATCTAGCTATATATATAATATGATCAAATTAAGTAACTAACAACTGCCACATTTGAGGAACCCACCAACACACGTATCTATCACTTCTTTTCCCAGACACAGTAGTTTTTTCCAACTGCAGCAACTTGGAAGTTGGCAGGAACAAGTCCCCCTACCTCATATCTTGGGCCCATCTTCATTATAACTTTTTCATCGATCTCCGCCATATAAACATCAGCGTCAGCAACCAATATGCGGAGTTTGCTCCCAGGACCAATTCCGTTACGAATCCTGACGCCGGCTAACTTTGTGATCTCTTCCTTCATTCCCGGCGAATCAAACCAGTGATCGTAGAACTGCATGCACGATATCCAAGTAATTAGACAACAATATATACTTCATGAACATTTAGATCATCATGATATATATATGTCATGACAAGTTCATGTTACATTGTTACTTACAATGGATGGAATTCCTGGGTGTGTTAAAATGTAGGCATAACCCTGCATGACATTCTCCGATGGGAATGGCCACAATTTCTGCGTTGAACCGGTGTCGTGGTTTTCGACGAAAGTGACGGCCTTCTCGGGCCACCACCCGATCATTCCGGATGCCTTGCCTTGCGGATCCTTCAACCTCCACAGCTCACCTTGTACCGCAGCCTGCAGCACTCCCTTGGTGGTGAAGTCGAACGCCATGGCCAGGCCGCCGACGTCGTGCACCCAATCGACCAACTCCTGGCGGCTGCTGTCCTGGTTGTAGTTAGGCTTGCCGTCATTGCCGTACGTCAAAGAGCACCAAAGCTCTGCGACCACGAAGTCCGGTACGGTTTGGGTCACATAGATCTTGGCAATGCTCGCGGAGTATCCCCGGGCGAAGTCGAGCCTCCAGCCGTCGAAGCCGATGTCGGTCTTGAGCCAATTGAGCCAATCGGTGAGCTCGCGCTGGACCTGCGAGTTGAGGTGGTCGATATCGGGGGCAGCGTCAAAGTCGGCGCCGGTGTCGCGGTTGCCGGTGCCGTCGGAGTACTTGGTGTCGTCGCTGCAGATCATGTGCGGGCCCCAGTCAAGGCGGCTGTCGTTGGTCCCGCCTTTAAAGATGCAGTAAATGCCTCTGGCGTCCTTGAGGTCAGCGCAGCGGTGGTTGATGACGATGTCGGCGACGGACTTGATTCCGTTATCGTGCATCGTGGCGATGAGTGACTTTAGTTCGTTTGCCTTTCCATACTTGGATGCATCGAGATCGTACAGCCGACCAGGCATGTAACCTGGAGAAGAGAAAAGTTTGATTGTTATCTAACGTAGCTATTTTAAATGATGATGAAAGTCTCTTTACATATAAGTTGATACATACATACTGCCTGACACTTGATTTGGTGTCTCTTAACAGCTACCAAAAGTTACCTTAGATAACTTTTGTATATATATACTTTATTCTCTCTGACACCTCTGCTTATACATAGAAACTTTGTCCTTTGCAAAGTGAACGTACCTTAATTAATAATAGAAACTATACCCCATGCGAATTAATGACTAGCATCGACAGGTTCTCAACTTAATATATAAAGTACGTAGCATTCACTCTCTGCTCGAAACAAAGACTTGAGTAAAAAAAATTAAACTGTAGAATCATGCATGGTAATTATAGATATATATTATATGGTTACTGTTAATTTGCATGACTGGATATATATATATATATATATACTTATAGTAGGCTAGAACCTTGTTCCGAGACGGAGTGGGAAGGTGGAGGAAGCCAAACGTGGGTAACTCCGGATTTGGCTAAATCAGGCACTTGGCCCTTCAAGAAGTTGTACAACCCTCCTTGCTTCTTCCATGTCTCCCAGTTAAACCCCTGCATGCAAGAATTTATGCATTACGACTTACTACTCACATCCACATAAAATCATAACTAAGAAGCAACATCGCAAGATCGACATGAACAGCAAGATCGAGCAAGTAGTGAGAGTGATCCAAAAGCGAACCTGAAAGACGATTTGAGACTGAACGGCCGTGGAAGAAATCACGGCGAAGAAGACGAAGGCAAGCAACAGCCCTGACTGCATCTCCTTGTAATATATCTTGTTATGACTCTGGTGATGAAGAAGTAGAGATCGAGAAGGGGAAGATATTGGATTGGGATGAGGAAACCAAACGCATGAGGCCAGCTATATATAGAGGGAACGGGGCGGGTCGTTTAAGTGCAATGGAGTAGTAGCGAAGGTGATGATGAATCGGTTAGTCCAAGTGGTAAAGTGTTTCCACGTCAGTGGCGGGTCCCACTTGCGGATCAAGCGCCAATTGTAATAAGAGGCCAGTATAAGGAAGGGCGGTGGGGAACGGAACGCGGAAGGCTTTAAATTCCTTTCATGCTGCAGCGGCTCGATTCCGGTTTTGGTTGAGGAGAACGGATAACGCTTCCTGGAGATGTGGGCTGATACAATATAATAATATGTTTATATGACTACATGTAATTGAATGCCGACGATGACGAAAGCTAAAATGGAGGGTGTAGTAATTAATGGCAGTTGATTGTATTTGAATTAATGTATTCCGTGGGTTTGGCTGAGGTGAGCATTGCGACCTAATGTTGTGAATTGGTTAATTGATTACCTATACGTATAATCAAATCTATGGAAATATTAATTGCATTTTTATTAATGTATATAAGATGGCATTCTAAAGTCAGTTCTTGTATTAGCTTGACCTCGTTTAACAATGTAAATAAATTATAAACAAAGTTCAGTTCTCGTTAATTATATGTTATATAATTAAGCAATAACTAATTTTACAGTTTAGATGTCTTACAAAAAATTGCTTCACTCCTTCAATGGAAACTATCAAACAAGGAGTTAGTTTTCTTTTTCCTCCTTTCGTAATCCTTTGTAATCCCTCTCGTCAAACACACTCTAATCTAAGATTGGATAAAAGAAGTCTCATGTATCGATAAAAGGTTTTTAAAACCAACTTAAAAAATTCAACAAACTAATAAGATGAAAAATACTAAAATATTGTTTTAAAATGACTAAGATAGTCACCCGCGGGACGTATGTCCCATTTATATTTAATAACTATTTGAAATTTTGTCATAATATTTGAACAATGGTGAAATCTAAATGAAGTTCGAAAAACAATAGACCATTGCAAGAAAACATTTAAGAGCATCATCTAAAAATTGACGCCCCTGTTCCAATTTTTTTTTAAAAAAACTTAATAATCGACACCAACATACATAAATCAAAGCCAAAAAATTTCTAGTGCCAACTTTGTATACCAGCACCATCTAGCACCGGATACAATAAATCGGTGCTAGGTTGGCGCTAATTTTTGAATAAAAAAAATTAAAAAAATATGACGTCGAGTGGTGCATGCTGATTCATCAACGAAATGAGAAAAAAATAGTCCAGCGTATTTTTAATTATTATAAATATCA
Source organism: Canna indica (assembly GCA_034359265.1). Taxonomy (NCBI): domain Eukaryota; kingdom Viridiplantae; phylum Streptophyta; class Magnoliopsida; order Zingiberales; family Cannaceae; genus Canna; species Canna indica. The sequence goes on from CP136891.1 coordinate 5,107,558, forward strand.
TATTTTTAGAAACATAGTTTAAAACTTTTTTTCCTACTATTTGTAACTATTATAAATTTATTCTTAAACTTAAAAAACTTTTAATCATACTTGATCTTCTATAATAATTTTTAAAACATTATAAAATACAAATGATAATCTTATATATTTATTTTATTTTATTTTATTTTATTATTAATTATAATATTATATACCATAATAATATTATTTAATTTTATTATAATCTTATATATTTAATTTTAATAATATTATAAAAAAAATTTGCCAAAAATAAAAATACGTTCATTAACTACTGGTAAATAGGACTAGGAAAGTCCTGATACAAAATAGCATCAAACTCCGAATGTTTGGTTATAGCATTTAGTACATCTCTTTTCATGTTTGTGTACATCTTGTAATGCGTGTTGTGTGTATATGCTTTGTAATGAACATGTTATAAAATCTTTTTTGAAAAATAAATATTTATAATCAAAATTTTAATTCCAACACCTATTGTAGGGTCGGTATCGAATACTATCGATGCACTTTCTTTCTTCATAAATTTTTAACTTCTATTTAGATCCATTTAGATAAGTCTGAATTAAAATTTCAATGTCTATATTTTTATTTTAAATGGGTCAAAATAAGTCAATGGATCAAGATCATAGAAATTGATAAAAGTCAATTCATTAATGTGTCTTTTAAAAATACATTAAAAAATCAATATTTAGCTATTTTTGAAGTCAATTTCTTTAAAATTCATCTCTTATCCTGTTTTTATCTCTGAAAATAAATGTCCTTAATATTTGAAAAGGATGAGGACAGAGAAGCTGTCCTTAATGTTTGAAAACATCGACAGATAAAGCTCATCCATCTGCTTCCATTTATGATCTGGATAAACACAGAAGACCATCTGAAATATCACTAAACTATTTTCTCATTAACTACAGCACCGGCAAAAAAATACATCTTCCAAGAAAAGAAACAAGCGCACAAAGATCTAGATGAATACAAAACATAAATCGCAACATAAACCTCTAATCCCAATTAAATCACATGCAACAGAAACCTATTTGGGTTCTGATATGATCTCTACATACATCTAGCTAATAGCACACAAGAAATAGTACACGTACGGGTTGTAAATTCTAATTAATATGCATGCATATTGCATAACCGGTTTTATCACCAGATAGACATCATGCATGGCGTCGTCGTCTTCCTGCTGAAGATGATGTCATTCTCGCTGACTGCAATTAAGCAAACCATGCTCATGCATATCCTTCGTCCATCCTCATCCACATATCTCGCCGGCGAACGTTATCCAGTAATTTATGAGCTAAAAAGTACGTGCAGCTTATTGTTCATTCGTTCGTGACCATCGGCCGCATATGTTAGCCGGTATTAGGTAAACTGGTGTATTGATCTTAATTATTTATAGATAAGTTTGTACTTGGAGGTCATGTTCGGATCGAGTTCAGTTTCTTTTGACAGAAAAAAGAAAAGATCGAATACCAGGATCATTTTTTCCAGAATTGGCAAAACAATGGATTAATTATATGATTCCTTTTACCTTGTTGCTGACTTAGTCTATATACCCAAGAGTAATTGCTAAAATCATAAAAACTTCTGTCAAAATTACCAAAAGAGTAATTGACAATGGTCTGTTGATAATTCTTTCTCCAGAAACGCCTCGCCAATCTGGAGAGAGCTGTGTGGGCTCTTTGATCTTATTACTTCAGGCCTGCTGTTTCAAGTAGGACATGGGCAAAGGATTAAGCTATGGACTGATCGTTGGCCTTCGGGTAGCTGCTTGGCCGAAAAGTATCCTTCTCTCTTCATTCGTGCAACAAGCCCGGGATGTTACATCGCAGATGCTAGAATCCTTAATAGCTCCAGTGTTTGTGTGGGTTGGGATGTCTGCTTCTCAGAGTTGGTGGATGGATCTCTTTTACTTTCCTTAGCTCGGGATTTAGAGTTTATTCAAGATTCCTCTGGAGAGGACCGGATTACATGGAAATGGACTAAGGAAGGAAACTTCTCAATTAGTAGCCTTTATCATCTGCTCACTTATCGAGGGGTTTCTGATCACTTTCATCGCTTCCTTTGGAATGCCAAACTACCACCAAAGATTTCAATCTTCGGATGGATTAGATTGAGAAGAAGGCTGCTAACAAGGGATCGACTTGCTCGTTGGGGTGTCACTGCAGATCTCTCTTGCATGCTTTGCAATGATGGTTTAGAAACGCATGAACACATTTTCAGCTCTTGCCCTTATAGCTCTACTGGATGGAGAGTGCTCCTATCTCTGGAAAGTTTTCCTTTCTTTTCTATGGCGGATGCTCCTTGGAATTCTCGATCGAGATGCTCTTCTACAGATGCTACTGATCGATCGCGTCTAATATTGATTTGGAACTGGTTCATTTGGTTTGAACGGAACTCGCGGATGTTCAGAAATGAGGCGTCAACTTGTCAAATGCTGGCTACTTCAGCAGCAAATTTTTATGACCTTTGCTCCTTCTAATGTATTTTCTTTAGTTTAAAATGAATTTTAGCTCTCCCTCCCAGCTATACCTGTACCCTTTCATATCTCTTGAATGGAATGCAGGTTTCTTTCTCTCAAAAAAATTACCAAAAGCATAAATAGATTTGATAAATGAACAAAGACTATAATCCTTATGAGCAAAGTCTTAAAATATCCCTAGCTTCAAATATCCTGCTAAATCATATTTCAAACAGCTAGCTAATTTAAGAACTTTGAACTAAAATCTCTAAAATAGTTGGATTTTCAATTATAGCTAAGAACTTTGGACCAAAATCTCTAAAATAGTTGGACTTTGAATTACAATTAGAAACTTTAGTTCAAAGTTTCTAACTGTAATCATATTTACATCATAAGACTTTAGTCCAAAGTTTTAAATCAACAGTATTTTAGGAGTTGCATATAAATACTATGATTTTTCTAAATTTATTTATACATTTGATAATTTTATCAAAATTATTATAATTTTATTAAAAGTATTTATGATTTATAATTTTACAAAAGCAATTTGTCTCATAATTAATTGTTCAAGTAACATTAATGTAACATAAATCAGTTCAGCACGCATTAACTGCTTACCTAAATTTAATATTGTCATTATCCCCTCAAAAGGCTAAAATACATCCGGTGGGAGAATTTTGTCTCTTTTCCTTAAATAGTATGCTGTTTTCAAGAAAAAGTCAACCACTCAACTTGAGATGAGCAGACCACTAATGTCAAAGCAGGCCAGACTTTAATTTAAACAGATTTTGTGAATAGTTGACAAGTTTGATTGGTTCACTCAGTCCAGTTCCACGAATGACATTATTATTTTTTCCTTCAAACGAGTGCTAATTTCTTTAAGTTTATATACATAATACAGATTAAAGTTGTACATGTACATGTGTATCTGGTCTATTTGGATATACAATAGCAGGATGAACTTGTGGAGTTCTAATCGAACCAGATCACTTCTACCTCTGCTACATACGTGAGTCCCAATGCATCCACTCCGTTGAAACGCAACCATCTGCAGTTACTACATGCTCCATTCTAGATTTCAACACTACATCCAGTATGAATTTAATGAAGCCGTGTATATATATTATATATGATATTTATATTGCATCAAGTCCTCATCTCTAAGAAACCGAAGCGAGATAAAGCCGAGGACGTCATCCATTCCCCTCAATCAAACCGTAACCGAGACGCTGCATCAGGAATTTAAAGCCGTTCCAGTTGCGTTCGCCACCGCCTTCCCTTATCCTGGCCTCTTATTACAATTGGCGCTGGATAAGCAAGTGGACCCCTCACTGACGTGGAAGTGCTTTACCACATGGACTAACCGACTCATTATCTCCTTCACTATTCACAACTACTGCATGCAATGCCCTTAAACGATCCGTCCCCGTTCCCGGCCTCTATATATAGCTGGCCCTATGCGCTTGGTTTCCTCATCCCAATCCAATATCTTTCCCTTCTCGATCTCTACTTCTTCATCACCAGAGTCATAACAAGATTGCAAGGAGATGCAGTCAGGGCTGTTGCTTGTCTTCGTCTTCTTCGCCGTGATTTCTTCCTCGGCCGTTCAGTCTCAAATCCTCTTTCAGGTTCGCTTTTGGATCTCACTACTTCCTCGACCTTGCTGTTCATGTCAATCTTGCAATGTTGCTTCTTAGTTATGATTTTATGTGCATGTGATGTGAGTAGTAAGTCGTAATGCATAAATTCTTGCATGCAGGGGTTTAACTGGGAGACATGGAAGAAGCAAGGAGGGTTGTACAACTTCTTGAAGGGCCAAGTGCCTGATTTAGCCAAATCCGGAGTTACCCACGTTTGGCTTCCTCCACCTTCCCACTCCGTCTCGGAACAAGGTTCTAGCCTACTATAAGTATATATATATATATATATATCCAGTCATGCAAATTAACAGTAACCATATAATATATATCTATAATTACCATGCATGATTCTACAGTTTAATTTTTTTTACTCAAGTCTTTGTTTCGAGCAGAGAGTGAATGCTACGTACTTTATATATTAAGTTGAGAACCTGTCGATGCTAGTCATTAATTCGTATGGGGTATAGTTTCTATTATTAATTAAGGTACGTTCACTTTGCAAAGGACAAAGTTTCTATGTATAAGCAGAGGTGTCAGAGAGAATAAAGTATATATATACAAAAGTTATCTAAGGTAACTTTTGGTAGCTGTTAAGAGACACCAAATCAAGTGTCAGGCAGTATGTATGTATCAACTTATATGTAAAGAGACTTTCATCATCATTTAAAATAGCTACGTTAGATAACAATCAAACTTTTCTCTTCTCCAGGTTACATGCCTGGTCGGCTGTACGATCTCGATGCATCCAAGTATGGAAAGGCAAACGAACTAAAGTCACTCATCGCCACGATGCACGATAACGGAATCAAGTCCGTCGCCGACATCGTCATCAACCACCGCTGCGCTGACCTCAAGGACGCCAGAGGCATTTACTGCATCTTTAAAGGCGGGACCAACGACAGCCGCCTTGACTGGGGCCCGCACATGATCTGCAGCGACGACACCAAGTACTCCGACGGCACCGGCAACCGCGACACCGGCGCCGACTTTGACGCTGCCCCCGATATCGACCACCTCAACTCGCAGGTCCAGCGCGAGCTCACCGATTGGCTCAATTGGCTCAAGACCGACATCGGCTTCGACGGCTGGAGGCTCGACTTCGCCCGGGGATACTCCGCGAGCATTGCCAAGATCTATGTGACCCAAACCGTACCGGACTTCGTGGTCGCAGAGCTTTGGTGCTCTTTGACGTACGGCAATGACGGCAAGCCTAACTACAACCAGGACAGCAGCCGCCAGGAGTTGGTCGATTGGGTGCACGACGTCGGCGGCCTGGCCATGGCGTTCGACTTCACCACCAAGGGAGTGCTGCAGGCTGCGGTACAAGGTGAGCTGTGGAGGTTGAAGGATCCGCAAGGCAAGGCATCCGGAATGATCGGGTGGTGGCCCGAGAAGGCCGTCACTTTCGTCGAAAACCACGACACCGGTTCAACGCAGAAATTGTGGCCATTCCCATCGGAGAATGTCATGCAGGGTTATGCCTACATTTTAACACACCCAGGAATTCCATCCATTGTAAGTAACAATGTAACATGAACTTGTCATGACATATATATATCATGATGATCTAAATGTTCATGAAGTATATATTGTTGTCTAATTACTTGGATATCGTGCATGCAGTTCTACGATCACTGGTTTGATTCGCCGGGAATGAAGGAAGAGATCACAAAGTTAGCCGGCGTCAGGATTCGTAACGGAATTGGTCCTGGGAGCAAACTCCGCATATTGGTTGCTGACGCTGATGTTTATATGGCGGAGATCGATGAAAAAGTTATAATGAAGATGGGCCCAAGATATGAGGTAGGGGGACTTGTTCCTGCCAACTTCCAAGTTGCTGCAGTTGGAAAAAACTACTGTGTCTGGGAAAAGAAGTGATAGATACGTGTGTTGGTGGGTTCCTCAAATGTGGCAGTTGTTAGTTACTTAATTTGATCATATTATATATATAGCTAGATTTAGATAAAGGTGATTATGTTTTCCAAGTTGTATTATGTTATGTATTTCCTATAAATTATATGTATGGGCTGGAGATGCATTCTTGTACTTGTGGCTAATGAGACAAAACTCGGAAATAATATATATAGGGAAAATAATATGTGTACTCGGTTGCAACACACCTTGACATGGGAAGCAACTTAATTTTCTCAAAAAGTTGTAATTTCAATTAATTAATTTTTCACGTATCTTTTTTAAAAAGTATCCAAAAAATATTTGGCTAATAAAAACTTAATTCATACGTATAATTTTTCACCTAAAATATATTTTTGATTGACATTAGTACTTCTCATAAAGTACACATCAAATGATCAATATATTTTTTTATAAATTAATATTTTAATATATATATATATATATTAATATATATAAAAAAACTAATTTTTGTAAACTAATATTTTATCATATATATATATATATACTAAATATGATATAATTTTTCATATACAACTAATATAATATATAATTTATTATATAAGAAAAATTAATTTTTAGTTGTAGTTAATACGAAAAAATTGCATAATTTGCTCAAAATAAGTTAAATTAAATTAAATAGGTTAAGAATTCATGAATTATTTAATCTTGTATCGATGATAGTATAACTTATAAATTCGGAATTAAATGTAAATATAATGATAAAATTAATTTTTTTTCTTTCAAATATAATATAAAAATGCAATTTACTTAGGCCCCATAGGTATATTAATTTTGCATAAAGTTGTAGAAAATTATACTTCACAATACAGGAAGTGTGTCAATCAAATAACTACTCATTTAGCTACTTCTTGAGTAAAGTTGTGTTAACCAAACAAAATTTTAGAGGCAATGACTCTAAGTCTTCTCAAATAGAGAGGGCTACGGGTGACTTGGAGAGAAAAATCCGCCTAATTTGATGAATATTTTTACTTGGTAGTTTTACCAAGAAATTCCTTGGGGATTTTGATAAATTGTTGCTCCATAGTGAGCTAATGACTTAACAAATGCTGCAAATAATGCTTCCAAATAAGACCGCGTAAGCAATCGGGTTGAGAAAACTCTTGGAATTTTTGTTGCGATTTCTCTTCAAAATTTACGAATTAATCATGTCCATAATATTAGCTCAACGAAGTTATAGCAGATGCCAAGAGACAAGAAAGTTTGAATCTTCCATTGATAAAGATAGAGGAGCAACCTCGTCTGTTTTGAATATGGTTGTTATTTTTGGAATGAAAAATCTAAAATTTGGGGAAGATTCTTGCTACAAAATCATACTAGAATGTAGAATCTTTTCCAAGAGATTGAGAGAGAAAGTCCGAGAGATGCCTTGAAAAAATGAAGAAAAAACCATCCTAATAAAAAGAGTTGCCACTCCTCTACTCTGCTGCAGAGGAGGAAGATGGGCTATTGTTGTCTGTCAATTTGATCCTCAGGATGGGCCAGAAAAGCCCATTCGAATTAAGAAGTGTCTCCATTCAACTTGAGCAGCCCAGAAAGTCTAGCCGATCGATTCGATTAACTCAAATTAAGAAATTGTTAAACTTTTGTTATCTTATTGTAATACTCCATAACAATTTGGTTAAATTCTAGTAGTGAGAGAACATCGTAATATCGTCTTGATAAGTTCTTATTATTGTGGTTTAATAAACTACTATTAATAAATTAACCATGGTAAACGTTATATTTTTTTAGTAGTTTTAGATAACATATAGAGGAGTGTTCGGTTAACCGTTCAACATAGTAGTAATTTTTGGTATCTTCTCTATTCTTTTATTTTGTTGTAGATTTTTGACAAGAAACAAGTACATCGCAATAGTCTAATAATATATTATTTAAGAACCGTCATAATAGTATTTTTTTAAATCTGAGGTTGAAGTAAGAAAATAAGAAATAGTATCTTCATTGGTTAGGAATAATATTTTTGTCTATTCTTTTTGGCCTACTTGTTTCTTGTCAAAAATCTACAACAAAATAAAAGAATAGAGAAGATACCAAAAATTACTACTATGTTGAACGGTTAACCGAACACTCCTCTATATATTCCTTATACATATATAACTATAATTTGGCAAGTTTACGTAAATTTATCGTACAGCTCCTGAAGATTGGAGCTAGACAGTTCAAATATAGCATTGTACATGGGAAGAATTATGAAAAAAGAACTTAATAGTTTTATGGACTAACTTTTTTTCTTTTACCCAGTAATGCATGTAATCAATCTCTGTTCATCTGGGCAAAGATAAATGCTGAGTTCTTAGATATATATCCTTCCAAGGAAGTCAAATATATAAAGTGATCAGAATTATAGGTATATACACCCTTGCAACTTTGACTTCAATGGATGATGCAATGTTATCCTTTAAATAATGCGCTATCTTGGTATAATATGATATATTAATATTCATTAAGAATACCTACTTGAGCTAAATGTTTGTCCTCTCTCCGGAAAGTTTGCCACACAAAAAGTTTAATTTATGATCTAAAAGGTCAACCAATTCTATTGACTCCTAGGTAGATTTCAACACATGGAAACTTCTCCCACAATTCATTATATATATTAGATAAGCCACCAAAAGAATTCTATGACAAGGGATGCTCCACCCATATCACCCTTGCTTTTTTCTTTTATTTTTTTTATTCTAACTTAACCAAATTCAAAAGGTAAGAATAGTATTGGTTCAGCATAATTAACAAGTGCAGGAACAAAGAAAGTTGGGTCATCAGCTCCAAAAGTCAACTTTTCTAATAGGGAAATCTAATCACTTTCCCCCATATGTAAGAAACTTGGAATGCATGGGGACATTTACCTCACAATCCTAATTCAAAACTGGCTTTAATTGATTATGATTAGACAGGTTGATTGATTGCTCGATCATCTGCATCAAAGTATCAAACTTTCACATGTAAATTAGGTTTGTTTGTTTGAGGTTTTCTTTATTTATACTGTCAAGTTTTTCAATTCCTTGACTAATTAAAAGATAGATTAATTTTGTTTGCCATGGTCAAGAATAAACAGTCAATAAATTTAATTTATGTACCTGGATTTCTTTCAAATTAATTACCGTATTACAACCAATTCATTTCAAATTAACTGAAAGATTTTTTTATATTTTTTTAGAAATAACTGAAATTCATACCAATTGTAGGTTGAAATGATATTTTTGTTATTTTCAGTTATTCTTATAACTTGTTCAATTTTCATTCAAACTTTCATGACATCACATGATGATCATGTAAAGTGTATATGTCAAGTTTGAGATAAAAATTATGTCCTTAAGTCAAGATATCAACCTAGTATGGTTTTATTCAAAACTAAACTAATTTTTATAAAACTTGCTAAGTTTCAATCTTAATATTTACTCATGATTTTTTAAATTTAAACATATGGATACCTAACATGAGTAAATCTAAACATGTTTCTCAAATATGGATTAAAAATAAGACCTTTAAATCGACTTGTTGACTTGGGTCAACTTGGTTCAAAAGATGTTTTCATGAAACCACCTCTATGTCATTTTATTCATATCCATATGAATTTTTCATTCTAAATGCATGAAAACATGTCATACATATTCCTAAATATGTTTATGAAGTTTGGACTTAAATTCAAGTGTCCAAGTCAATTTATTGAATTAGGTCAAACCTTTTTTAAACTTAAGTCCTCTAATATGATCTAGTTATCACATTGTTCATCTAGACATGATTTTTTAATTTTAAATACCTAGACTCATGTGACATGTATATCTAAACATATTTGTTTCATTTTTAACTTAACATGAAGTCTCTAAAGAAGAATTTTGACCTAGTTCAATTTCATAAATATCATGATATCATGAAATGAGCTAAGTTATCAAAATTTTACCTACTCATGAAATTTCATATATTCATCATGCAATATCAATAATGAGTATAGAGACATCATTAAACATGAAAATTCAATTATTATACTAAGGTTTTTGCAAAATTGAATCCATACCTTATTTTTTTTATAGAAATTTGTCCAAGCTTTTCATTTCCTTTTTCATTTTTCATTTAGATAGCATAGCCTTTCAAATTTTTATCACTTGCAAGTAGACATCATTAGTATCATAATGAAATAATATGTCAACTTAGCAAGCTAACATGCTAAATAACAAGGTTCAATGCAAAGTTTTATTTAAAACCTTAACCTATGCTAGATAGTAAAGATTCATTTTCTATAATTAACATGTTATCCAAATGAATCAAAGAGATCTTAGAATATGACATATTTGAAGAGTAAGATCTCTAAGCATGTTACATTAGTTTGGACTTACAAGAAGGTCTCTAATAATAGATATTTACCTAGAGCAAGTTTCATTTAATGAAATTTGTTTAAGTGCTAAGATTCTACCTACTCATGAGAATTCAAAGGTTTAATATGCAATTTTAATCATGAGTATAGAGACACCAATCAACCATGAAAATTGAGGTATTAGACTAGAAATATGCAATAACCAAAGACATACCTCATCCATGAATTTAGCCAAACTTTTCATTCTAATTAGCCTTCCTAAAAATTTATAACTTGCAAGTATGCTTTATAAGTAGAAGATGAAACTAAATCTATATGCAAGCTATCAAACTAAATAGTGAAGAGAAAAACCAAGTATCATTTTCAAAGTTCAACTTAACTAAATAACTTGAATTCATTTTCATATAAATCTTCATGATAACAAAATGAATCAAGAGATCTCAAAATATGAAATTTTAAAAAATAAGATCTCCAACCCTTCCTATTGGTTGAAAATAAAAAGCCACAATTTGCCTATGATTTAGAACCGCAAGGTCGCTTAGACCCATTACAGGCCACGTGGGTTTCCGAAGAGACCGAGAAATCAAAATCAAAAACATTTTCAAAAAAACTCTTTTGCAAGAGCGGGGAAAATAACTCAATCTAAACATAGTATCATAATCTTCAACTAAGATTAAACAATGCAAGTTAGAAGATGATACCAGAATAGTTTTGATGCCAACTTTACCTAAGGCATCAAGGTAGCTTGAAGTTGCAACCAAGGAAGGATTCATCATTCAAGTCCATGATCAACTCCAATACACCACTTCTTTCTACCATTGTGTGGTAGCTCCCCCTACAAGAGAAGATGAGACATTTGATACCCAAATAGCTTTGGGTCCTTGTGGGTTAATAGGCTTAGGTACCCAAAGTGTCTTAACAATACTATGGTTCACTTTGAAAGCACAATCATATATGGCATGCCCATAAATACCATAACAAAAATAATGTCCATTAAATTTCTTTTTGTTTTTGCTATGAACATGAGGTTTAAAGTTAGAATGCTTAACATGTGAAATATTATGAGCATGACCATTCTTGTTTGGAGATTTCCTAAATGAGATATTTTATTTTTTAGGATTCCTAATAGATGAAGCATTTGATAAGTTACTAGTTTTCTTACTCAAGAAAACAACCTCATTTTTTAAGTCATTGATGGATTTGTGTAAAGCTTGAATTTGAGATTTCAACAAGCAATTTTCATTTTTCAAGATATCATGCTCAAATTTGAAATCACTTATACAATCCTTACCATTGAGATTCACATTATATTTTGTCTTCATTCTCATTTCTAATTTTTAAAATCTTAGTTAGCAACTCATCATTCTCAATTTCTAATTCTTCATTTTTATGTTTCAAATCCTTAATCTCAAGTTACATATCATCATGACAAGAATTAAAAGAACTAGATTTCATTTTCTCATTTTCTAATTTGCATTCATGCAATTGAGAACTAAGATTTAAGTTTTCTTTCTTCAATTTCTTATTTTCCTTGTTCTTTTTTAATAGGATGGCATACATTTTCTTGCTTTCTTCTAGTAGTTCTTCATAAGACATGTCAAGAGATTTAGAGCTACTAGAATCACTATCATTAATATTTTGAACATGACTAGAAAATGGAGAACATACCTCATCTCGAACACCCATGAGGCAAACGTTTGATGTAGCTTCATCGTCATGCCTAGAAGAGGCTTCACTTGTTTGAGATGTGGATGAGGAAGTACACTTCTTTTTAGATTTCTTCTTCAAGAGTGGACAATTCTTCTTCTTGTGTCCTTTCTCTTGGCAAAGGAAGCACCTAAGTTTTCTTTTCCGATTCTTGCTTGTGATTCTTTGGCCAGAAGTGCTTTGGACATCAAAAACTTCATTAGGACTAGAGGTATGACAATTGTCATCACCTCATTCATTGAAAGTAGTAAGCTCCTCGATCAGTTTTTGCATAATCGTAAAGCATGTTTAAACAAGCCCAAATATCAAATGCGGATAAACAATGCATGACATTTTCAAGTATTTCATTTGAAAATGAGCAATATAGGAGATGCGTTGTTTTAGCATTCAATTCAAATAATCTAATTTGTCCTTGAGTCCAATCATTTAAGTCAATGGTGGGCTCAACATACTCATTCTTTAGCATGCACAATAAATCTAAACTTTGTATTTTAAGAAAGGTATACATCCTACTCTTCCAAACATCAAAGTTTTCTTCATCAAACCTAGGTAGTGCACATGCTATACTTTATAATGCTATTTTTTCGGATCGAGGCTAGATGTAGAGGAGACGGTGAAATCTCAATCTACGACCCGCTCTGATACCAAATGTGGTCGAAATGACGACACTAGAGGGGGGGGTGAATAGTGTGTTTACTAAATTGATTAGCCTAAATCCCAATTTTAATCGTTTAAGCAATTTATAATTCGATGATTATATGCGGAAGCTATAAATGATAAGGCAATTAAAACACACAATAAAGCAATGCAAACACGTAATTTAGAGTGGTTCGGCCCCAATGCCTACTCCACTACCTAAGCACCCCGCTTAGGATTTCCAAACTAGATTTTACTAGATTAATTAGAGTTTCTCTTACAACGAGAACTTTTCACCGGAAAGTCTTTGCTCTCCAACCGAAGGCACTTCCACACCCGAAAGTATCCCACATTCCTATCAAGAGCACTTTCCCACCTCAACCTAAGGGACAACTAGAATTAATCCTAGTAATCACTAAGTATACACAAGTGGCTTTACTCCTTCTACACCAAGGATACCACTTTACAAACAAGACCTAACAACCTAGGTCATACAAACTCAAATTCAAATAAAACGTTCAAATAACAGGTAAAATTACAATCAAAAGAGTTAAGAATAAAACCAATAGAAAAAGCTCCTTTGCAAGCCTTTGGCACCTTCAACTCGTCAAGTGGTAGAACTCGATCGAAACCTGAGTTGAGCCCAGCTTGTGCGCTTGAAAAAGATTGTCGCGGAAAGAAACAGGGCGCACTGCAATTGATCAATTGGAAGGCTTGATTCTCCTTTTTGAGTGCTCAATAATCTCTGTAATAATCAAGGAAGAAGTATGAAAGAACCATATGAGAGTATATTTATACCCTGCTGAAGAAACGGATGCTCAACGGATAGAAAACTATCCGTTGCAGACCGCCAGTCGATTGGTCGGTCGACCGACTGATCGACCGCTCACATCGATCGCCGCTTTCTGTCTGTGGTCGGTTGACCGACCAAACGCGACTATTCATTCCCTTAATCCGGTCGACCCATCGGTCGACCGACGCAGGGAAGCCAAGATCGCGCGCTGTGCAATTTTTTACTCCAGTCGACCGATCGGTCGATCGCTAGGGCTACTGCCCAAAACCAGCCTCTGTCGGTCGACCGAAGAGACTACTGGCCTTTTTCTTACCCTATTCGGTCGACCTCCCGATCGACCGAACCTAGACTGAGATTTGTTTTTCAGCCTATTTTCTTTCGCGCTTCATTTCCGGGTTCCGGCTTTGAACGAGCATCATCTCGGAGAGCTTTCCATTTGATCTTTGAGCTCGTCCGATGCGACTTTGGTGCACTCGTCGATCTTCGAGAAGTTTCCGCGATGAACCCGAACGCGACGATCAATGTCCTTCCGATTTATCGATTTCTTCGATTTTTCCGATCGAGGACATCGAACGCTACTGATATGCAACCCGAAGATATTCTCAATGAAATCATTAGTCCCATGTTTGTTATCATAAAAACCATCAAAACCGAGATTAAGACTAAGGTTGAAAACCTAAAGCCAACAGTACGCTGATGGGAAGGCCCGACATATCGAGTTTTCTGAGGGGGGATATGGATTTCCTAAAAATATCTCCTATGAAGGGTGTATTAGGATTTGGTAAGAAAGAGAAGTTGAGCCCCAGGTTTATTGGGCATTTTCCTATTTTGTGGCATAAAAGAGCTGTGACTTATGAGTTGGCCTTGCCACCGAATCTGGAAAAAGTACATCCTCTGTTTCATGTGTCGATGCTTAAGTGGTATGTCAGAGATGAATCACATATTCTTGAGCCTACAGTGGTTGAGGTGGACATTGCCATTCCGTTTGAGGAGAGACCCATTGAAATTCTGGACAGGCAGGTTCGGAAGCTTAGGTCCAAGGAGGTACGCTTGGTCAAGGTCTGATGGGAGCACCACTCTGGTCAGGAGGTCACCTCGGAGGAGAAATATTTATTTATTGATTTGATAGACTTCATTTACCCCAAAATTCGAGGATGAATTTTCTTTAAGGGGGAAAGATTATAATACCCGCAAATTTTTAAAATTTTTATTTAATTATTTCAGCGGGATAATTTGGTCGCGCGTTAAGATGGGCCGAAAGAAACACCGGAGCCCGTGAATTGAAGATTGGCCTTTGCATGCAAGGTAATTAATTTATCTAAGTTTTATTAGTCCTTAGATGGGTAGTTGGGCTCGAGACGACTCCGGAGGTTCAAACGGAACTCGAATCAGACTTGAATTGGTTGAGTTATGGCTTGTTTTAGACTCAACTCAAGTTAAGGGGCATTTTGGTCTTTTGGTGATTGGGGTTCCAGTATTTATTGGTCGAGTCATGGCCTTTTGGTGATTGGGGGTCCTCAGGGGTGCACGGCTCATAGCAACAGGCGCACACCCCCTTGAGCATCCATAGTAAGAGGCGCACGCATGGAGAGGGAGGAAGGGAAGCCTCAGCAGACTGCTCCTACAACATCAGACGTCATCAAACTTAGCGATTGTAGGAGATTTCTTTTTGACAGCCAGATCTATCACTGTGATGAAAATATCGAAGCGTTGTTCTTGGTTTTTCTTCTTTCAGAATTCTGCTACGTCGAGTTTCACCTAATCGAGCGATTGGGACACTATCCTACATCTGATCGGTCTGAAATTTGTAAAGCATGTCCGAGACCTCTTGCCTCTTAATAGGGACGGTGGAGATCTGATTTGGCCGGTTAGAGATTGGGACACACGAGAGGGAAGGAGAAGGCGTGAGATGACTTGGAACTTGATGACGCACCCGAACTTCGTTGACGCGGGAGCACGGAGGACCTTCTTCCTTTCCAATTTCCTTCTCCAGTGAGTGGTTTTCCTTGTTGCCATTATATTTTTCTATTCATGTCAGCCGCCCCTTGTTGTTTATGAGTTTTATGAGATTTTTCTTGTCTCGTCGTGATTTATTGGACGATAAATGTTTGGGTTATCATGTTTTTGCAGTCCTTGTTTTCCGGTATGATTTATTTGGGACGACAACCCCTATAAGCGGCCCTAGACTTCAAGGGTCAGCCGAACCTTAGATAGAGGGGTAGCCTAGGGGCTCGACTGGGATTAGGTAGAATACACACCCTACTCGTCGTGCAAATTGAATACCCGAAGAGGAAGAAAAAGGGAAAGAAAGGCCGACCACATAGGGTACCCTATGGCATGGGTGAAGCCGGTTGGTTTTAAGCCATGGAATACACCGATTAAATTCTTAAAATTTCCAAATTTATTCCTTTTATCATTCATGAAATTTATATGTATTTAATTGTGTGAAATTAGAATTTATTGGGTTGGCTACATTAGAACTACCCTAAAGATTAAGGTTAGGTCGGTAGGGGTGTTTTCTTAATTTTAAAGACAACTATGACACCGTAGGTTCTTGATACACATTGTTATGATATTGTACATTCTAGGATGATTATGAAAAATAATTGTAGGGACACATGTATGCGAACCCTTATGATGCATCCTACACTTTAGAGATAACACCGTAGAATACGAATTATTGGAAAAACGGTATGGATGTGATTTATCTATTTAGCATGGAATAATTGGAATTTACTTTGGTTAAACTCCTGCTATTAACAGTAGATAAATATTATATTTTTGGGAAGAAAAATTTATGGATAAGGGTAGAGACATGATATGCACATACAAGCCGATTTCTATTAGCTACAAGATTATGAGTTTATCTTGAAAGCTTGCATAATTATCCACATATTTTACATCATTAAAATTCTAGATAAATTCACGAGAAAATAGTTTGTTTATTGTATTAATATTACTGATTTTTGGTAGAATTAGTCTGTATTTAATTTTTTTGTTTTGCTTCTACGGATTGCAATGTCAAGCGGGGCTTGTTATACCCGATGAGGAAATTGTTTTATATATTCTAGGAAAAATACCTAAATATAGCATGTACTTTGACCTTTGTCTCAATTGTGGCATGTACTTTTATTTGTCTTATTTGTATACATGTACTAAGACATTTGTTTCAATTGTGGCATGTCATCTATTTTCCGTCAGGCGCTCCGACGTGGCATGCTAACATGTATAAAAAACTATTTTTTAATATTAAAATTTTATAACTTAAAAAGTGGACCTCTCTCTCTCTCATAGCAACGGATCGCACCGTGAAACCCATGCCTAAGGAAGCACGGCAGTCTCCGGCAGCTCAAAATCAAACGACGTCAGAATGATTGGTCAGCCTGTAGGCGTACCGTCACCTTAAATCCCAACCGCTCAACCTTCTAGCTAGAGCAAGCGGGGTCGACGGCCGTCGTCCTCGAAGAGGATGGTCAAGACGATTCTTCTCTCCAACCTTCTTCTCTCCTCCGCCTGCGCGTCCACCCTCTACTTGGAGGCGTGCTAGAAGGCGCTCGCCTCCCTCGCCGCGATGGCAGGCGCTAAGAAGCCCAAGGAGATCTTCCACGCCTTCGTCGAGCTTGCCAAGAGCCACACGATCTTGGCCCACGAGGAGGCCCTCAACCTCTCGCTGCCAATGTCGGGCACTCAGAAGTCCTCTTCCCATTACAACACTACAACCTGAGCTTCTTATGGATGTCTTCATGCAAGCTGTCTCTGTGGGGTTGCAAGGAAGTGGCTCGGCAGCTTCCTCACTTAACAGTGGAAGTGATTGGGGAGTGGCTCGGCAGCTGTCTCTGCGATGGAGTTTGTCATTTGTATTTGTACGTTTGGCTAAGGAGCTCATTTCTAATGGGAGGAACCTTGGACGTATTGAAGAAGAGTGCAAATTTGGTGGGTTGTTTTCTTGGCCCACAAGCTAGTACTCGTGCAGAATAAAAAAAGGAGAACTCCATTGTTTAATCACTTGTTTTAGTTCTGCCTGGCCTTTTGTGATAGACTACCCAATAGAAAATTTTCCCATCAAATGCTCTTCCATTGCTCTGCTTTCATTTTTTTACACTTCTCATGATGTTGATCAAATAGAAGAAGGATACATCTAATGGGAGAATATGCAATGCACTGTTGTTATATTTGTAGGACATTATGTTAACTCTAATATCCTTGTGATATGATGATGAGAGGACTGGTTGCTTCTTGGGGATGATGCACCATGCAGATTGACCCCGCCCTTTGTATGTCGACCCCACAAATTGAGTGCCAGTGAGTTGTTGATGTGCTCAGCCAAGAACTGCACTTGCAAGTGATGTGTGTATGTTGTATTGTCCTTGGCTGGTTTCGACCCAGTGGACCGTATATTAGCCAACTTGGTCAACTGGTGGTGCATGCAGATCGGATAGCGCGTCAGGTGAGCCATGCCAACGGATAGCCTCGGAGTGGCATAGTGGGAGGGTCGCGACACCCACTGGATTGTATTTTTGGGTTATCCTGGGTGACTTATGCGAGGGTCGCTAGTTTTAACTAGCCGGATGACCCCTAATTACAACATGAGATACATTGGCGCTGGGCGCCGGATTGAGATTGGCGTGAGGTGCCAGATTATACTGATTCCATGAATGTATTGAGGACTGGATGTATGGATGTGTGTGTACTTGTGGTTATACATGCATTTATTTATTTACTTCCAGTTTTATTTGATATAATGTAGTATGTTAAGTTTTGTTTTATATGATTAGGGTAGGCTCAAGGATAAGCCGCTCACTGAGTTCTTATGAACTCACCATCATTTTATTTACTATTTTATTTACAGCTCCAAAACAGTACAAGTACTGAAGCACACGAGGCGCAGTTGGGGTTACGAGCTCAGGACGTGGATCTCGTGACACGGAGTCGTAGTAGAGTCTAGGATAGTATTTCATTTGATGTATTCAGACATTGTGTACTTGGATAACAAATTTAACATTCAGGGCTTGTTCATTTCATTACTTATGTTATATATGTTGGCTTAAGGTTTTCAACCTTGGTTTTAATCTCGGTTTTGATGATAACAAACATGGAACTAATATCTCATTGAAAAATCTTTCAGGTTCCATTTCAGTTAGCGTTCGATGTCCTCGATCAAAAATATCGAAAGAAATCGGAAAATCAGAAGGACATTGATCATCGCGCTCGGGTTCGTCGTGGAATATCTCGGAAGTCGACGTGTGCAACAAAGACATATTGGACGAGTCCAAAGATCACATGGAAAGCTCTCTAAGTTGATGCTCGTTGAAAGTCAAAACTCGAAAATGAAGCGCGGAAGAAAAAGGCTGAAAAAATCAAGTTCAACCTAGGTTCGGTTGACCGGCCGGTCGACCGAATGTCACGAAAACATGGTAGTAGCCATTCGGTGGACCCGTTGGTCGACCTAGATAGCGAAGAAATCATGTAAAGACTACGTCGGTTGACCAACCGAAGGTAGAAAGCGACAGTAGCTACTTCGGTTGACTGGGCGATCGACTTACTGAGGCAAAAAATTTGTAGTAGCTTCGTCGGTCGACCAATCGGTCGATCGGACTGCAGATCGTTGAAGTCGCAACTTGCGTCAGTCGATCGATTGGTCGACCAGATTGCGGAACACGGGAATTGCATCTGGCGGTCGACCCGTCAGTCGACCGTATAGAGACATTGAGGTAGCGGTCGATCAGTCGGTCGATCGGCCAATCGACCGAGCGACTGTAACAGATAGTTTTATACCCGTTGAGCTGTCATTTCTGTGAGAGGGTATAAATATACCTCATCTAACTCATTTAATTACTTTTCTTCACTCTTACATATTTTATTGAGCATTCAAAATGGAGTTTTAAGCCTTCTAACGATTGATTGAAAAATTAGCTTTTAGTTGAAATCGAGATCGATTGAAAAATGGACTTTCAAAATTCATTTTGAGTTCAAACTTGACACATGCATTTCAAAGGACTAATCAACGATATCTGGAAAGTTTGAATAAAAAATGATAACTTTCGAAAAATACCTAAAATTTACGAAAATACCCTTGGACTTTCAAGAATTTTATAAAATTATTGGAAACTGATTTTTGATTGATTCACTACTAGAAAAATGGTCATCAGCAACGGCTGATGCCGTTGCTGAGCCGTTGCTGAAGAGCATCAGCAACGGCTGAGCCGTTGCAATAGCGCCGTGACAGAAAGTCGCGTTGCTGATGACTTCGCAACGGATCAGCAACGGCCGCTCGGGCCGTCGCTCAAAACATTATCAGCAACGGCCGCTCGGGCCGTCGCTAAAACTATTATCAGCAACGGGTTTGCAACAGACCCGGAGCCGTTGCTGATAATATTAATAGCAACGGCCTCGAGTCCGTAGCAAAGCCGTTAGTAAAAACCCGTCGCTAAGCCGTTGCTGTAGGTCATCAGCAACGGTTGTCGATACACTTGTAGCAACGGCTTTCCCACGGACGGCCGTGGGAAAGCCGTTGCTGATGACCCATACCTGCAAACAGAAATATTTCAAATTTCTAATTTCCGTTGATACATTGATACATTTATCTGATACATAACTCACACACCCATACCCTCATACACACATCACAAACATCTCATACACATTCATTCACACATCACAAACACACCAAGATATACATCAAAACAATTATATTTATATTCATAATTATCCACGATAGTATAAACACAATTCAAATGTAAAATTGAAGTATCAACATCTGAGTAACATAGTCAATATAAATTAAACAAGTTCAATATCTGAGTAACAAAGTCAATATAAACAAAATCTCACGATGACGATGGAGGATGGCCTGGATCATATGGCGGGGTCTGGAGTGCTTGAGTGTACACCGGCGTGGACTGACTCGAGGATGATGGATTAGATGATGCCGAAGAGATGCCTGCTTCGGGATGACCCGACAAGTTGCGTAGCATAGCTTCTATATTCGCCATCGTCTGACTCTGACGCGCCATCGTCTGACTCTGGTGCTCCATCATCTCAGTCTGACGCGCGACCGTCTCCTCTAGAGTCCTTATTCTGTTACTATGATCATAACTGGATCTAGAGGTGGACGGCCGCTCACCAGCGACCGGAGGGGTCGGTGCCCCAAGTGGCCCTAGTACGGCTCGCGCATGACCACTATCTGCGAAGCCATATACGCGGCCATGGTCCCAGCCACCTGCGGCCTCGACCCACGATGCTGCGTCAAAGTCCTCGGGGGTACCCCCGCGCTGCACCACCGTCTGGCTGTAGGTCTCCTACTCGAGTTTGATTTTTTGTTTAATATTTATCATAAAACTTAAATTATAAATATATAATGAATAATTTAAACAAATATATAATTACCATAATGTATGCAGCGCGGTTGTGGATGTACTCCCCAGTCCCATGTGCTCGACGGTGAGTCCGCTCAAACACTGCCATCGGGGAGGGTCGCTGGACAGTCCCGTCATCCGACACCGTCGTCTACATTTACAAAACAAATACATTAATTAGTACACATAATAACAAATAAAATATATAATTAAAAGATATACTTACCATACGGTTTGCGTGCACTGCAAATGCAACAGAGCCGCCGGTGTGACGCGCTGCTCCTCCCGACATGCGATTTCTAGCCGCATTCCGAGAAACCTCCTGCCATCGATCCGTCGACCATATCCCCACGAGCTGGTCCCATATATCCGGAGTAATCCAACCGGGGCCGTATCCCCGAGTCTCCGCGATGTTAGTGGTCCCAGCTCGGGCCATCGCCTGGGACCGAGCTTGCCCCAGCTGCCCGTTGTACCTTGCCCGAGAAATAGCCTCCCAGGCAGCGTAAATGAAGGGCCTCTGGTCCTCGGCCCATGTATAGCGAGCCTGCAAAATAATAATATCAGTACCAATATTAATATATCATCATGCATGTAAAAAAAATAATAATACGTGCCTCAAACTCGCGCCATAACATGTCGACGTGCTCGCTAGGCACGTGAGACCACGTAGGCCATGCCCCGTGCATGTATCGTCGAATAGTAGAAGAAATGCTCCTCGGCACTTCTTCTTGCTGGAACCTGCACAACAAAAATAAATTTTAATATTATATTATGATATAATGAATTTGTAATGATTCATAATTCATGATATATTACGTACCGCTCCCCAATCACGCTAATCAATCTACGTGACTCTGTGGCTGGTGGAGGCTGCCACCTGTTCGGCCCGCGTGGCCGCCTACGTCTGGATGTACTAGCCTCGGCAGTATCATCGGAATGAGGATCAGCAACAGGAGGATCAGCAGCATGAGTAAGTGCTGGAGTCTCACCGATCGGAGACTCCGAAACTCTCCTGCGTCGATAACCACGACCAGACATATCTGTCGAACAGACATATAATCAGATTATTGTATAAATAGTAGAGATATATTTAATAAAATATATACTTTACAATTATTCTTCATCATCTGAATAATAGTCTTCGAATTCTTCTTCTTCTTCCTCTTCTTCCTCTTCTTCCTCTTCTTCATCTTCTTCATCTTCAGCTTCCTCAATTTCATGATCGTCATCATCAGCATATTCAACTTCTAATTGAATTGACGTTGTGTCTGCATCCTCGAGTATTGGAATAATACGATCCACAGCAGGAATATCTTCTTCTTGATAGAAACCAGGAGGATCATTTTCTCCTACTATCGGATCAATTTTTCCTCTACCTTTTGTCTTACAGACTACACGCCAATCTGCTCTATCTTTATTTCGAGCCGGATACTTCGCGTAATATACTTGTTCGGCTTGTGATGCCAATATAAAAGGCTCATTTGCTGCCAATTTCGATTTATAATTAACCTCAACAAGTTTGTATTTTGGATGAACTTTCATGCCCCTTTCTGTTGTATCGAACCAATGACATCTAAATAGGAACACTGATTTCAAGCCGAAGTAGTGCAACTCTATCACTTCTTCCACTAGTCCATAGAAATCCATATCACATTCAACATAGGTTGTCCCTTTCACGCAGACCCCAGCATTCATCGTCTTTTTTGTAGATGAATATTCAACCGTGTGAAATTTATACCCGTTAACAAAATATCCGCTATAGCACGACACAAGTCGCGACGGTCCACTAACAAACTCAAATATTTTTTCATCTATTTCAGCTCTGTGATCTTTGCTGTAAGTCTGAATCCAAGAAGGGAAATCACGATTCCGTAATGTCTCCAATTCTTGATCGTTGTGAATAGAGTATTTTTGCACCATCTCAATGTCAAATATTTCAATGAATTGTTCAATCTCTGGGCAATTGAGTAATACATACAAGTGTGCCAAATGATACTCTTCATCGCTTAAGTGTCGAGATGGACGAGAACCAAAAGCACGACCAGAGTGACAAAATATATTTAAACGTCCATCTGAATGTCGAACACCCCCGTCGTCGTTACGTGAAAGACGATCAAATCTTGTCTGTACTGTCGATTCAAAGTAAAATGAGCAGAATGTTGAAATTTCTTGGATGATATACGATTCAGATATTGATCCTTCAACAGCTGCGGTGTTCTTTACTTTTTTCTTCAGACGATTCATGTATCTTTCAAATAAGTACATCCAACGATATTGAACGGGGCCACCAACTCGTGCCTCGTATGCCAAGTGTATCGGTAGATGCTCCATCGAGTCAAAAAATGCAGGAGGGAAAAACTGCTCCAGCTTGCATATGATTTCAACAATATTATTTTCAAGTGTTGACATATCTTCGACTCGAAGGACATTTGCACAGATGCTTCTAAAAAACATACTTAATTCAGTCAACGGACCCCAAATATTATCAGGTAGAAGATCTCGAAATGCGATCGGAAGTAATCTCTGCATGAATACATGACAATCATGGCTCTTCATCCCTGATATTTTGCAATCATCGACGTTCACACATCGAGATAAGTTTGAAGCATATCCATCGGGTAATCTGAGTTCTTTTACCCATTGACAAACATCTTTGATCTGTTGTTTATTTAACACATATAGGGCCTTCGGTTTCAGATATCGTCCGTTGACCTCTTGTAACTCCAACTCTGGTCTTTTACAAAGTATTTTCAGATCATGTCGGGCTTTGACATTATCTTTAGTTTTTCCAGAAATATCCATCACAGTGTTGAAAATATTATCAAACACATTTTTTTCAATGTGCATGACATCTAAATTATGTCGAATCAATAATGAACTCCAATAGGGCAATTCCCAAAAGATACTTTTTTTCACCCAGTTGTGTGTTTGGCCAAAACCTGACACTCTTTCATTGCGACCGAATACTATATCTGGAAGTGCTGAAACACGTGCTAACATTTGTTCACCAGACAACATCGGTGGTGGCCCATCTCTTTCGACTCTGCCCTTAGTAAATTTATTACGATTCCTTCGATACTGGTGATGAACCGGTAGGAATCGACGATGACAATCAAAGAATGAGATTTTTCGTCCGTTCTGAAGACTGATTGATTTAGAGTGTTCCATACAATACGGGCAAGAGAGTCGGCCGTGAGTGCTCCAACCCGACAACATGCCGTACGCGGGGAAATCATTGATTGTCCACAAGACCGCGGCCTTTAAATTGAAGTTTTGCTTCCGATGACAATCATAAGTGACAGCTCCCTCAGTCCACAATGTTTTCAATTCATCTATCAAGGGTCTGAGAAATATGTCAATTTCTTTTCGCGGGCCCTTAGGACCCGGAATAATCATCGAAAGATAAATAAATTCATCTTTCATGCACATTGACGGTGGCAAATTATAAACTGTCAACAGCACTGGCCAAACTGAATAAGGAGTTGCAGAATGCCCAAACGGATTAAAACCATCTGTGCACAATCCCAATCTGATATTTCTAGTATCCATAGCAAATGAAGGATAACATGTATCCAAATGTTTCCATGCTTCACTGTCAGATGGATGAGTCATTACTGTATCATCACGACTTCTTGCATGCCAACTCATGTAGGGGGCTGTCTTTTCCGACATGAATAATCTTTGAAGCCTCGGTGTTAGTGGAAAATACCGAAGCACCTTAAACGGGATATTTTTCTGTCGGACCGATTTCTTCTCCTTGTAACGAGGGTGTTGACATACAGGGCATTTATCCAACTGCACATTTTCTTTATAATATAAAATGCAGTTATTTTGGCACGCGTGTATTTTTTCGTACCCAAGCCCCAATTTTCTCATTAGCTTTTTAGTCTTATAAAAAGTAGGCTCAAACTTGTTATCAGTAGGCAGCATTCCATTAATCAATCCAGCAATCCGATCATACGCAACTCCGCTGATATTACAATCGGCCTTGATGTTTAAGAGCTGTGTCATTGCTGAAAACCTAGTGTATTTAGGACAATTCTCATACAAAGGTTCATCGGCAGCTTTCAACATCTCGTAAAATTCTGCAGCTTCTTTATTCGGTAATTCAATCTCTACCGCAGCCCCTACTTCTGTGATATCAACCGCTGTAGTATCTGGTGGGACTGATGTCTGAAGAACTGGCCGATCAACATTATCATTCAGGTGGAATTGACCCCCAAGACTATCAAGTATCATAGTTCTATAAGGATTACATTGACCGGATGAAGAAGCACCAGCAGAGGAAGATTCACCATATGTCTGAACGACAGGATTGCTCGACGTCCCGACTTCGCGTGACTCCCCGTGACAAGTCCATAGAAAATATCTTGGTGTAAATCCTTTGGTATATAGATGCAGAGTGACAGTCTCCCGATCCAAAAATCGGCCATTCGAACAAATGCGGCACGGACATCGGATTTGATCACCCATGCTAACGAAATTCCGATTCGAATAGGCGAAATTTAGGAAGTACGTTACGCCTAATCGAAACTCATTCGTTAAAGCTCCATGATCAAAACGTCGGTACATCCAACTTCGATCAGCCGACATGATTCTGTCAATCAATGACAATTTCTTTGGTTAATGTCTTTAGGTGAGATGGTCCTATTCCATTCGGGATTTATGTTATTCGTACTGCACTTACGTTTTTATTTTAACTGTTAACTAATTATTCTAAATTTCGACAGCATCTCCCTACAGTTCTCCGAATACGCATATCATCTGGGCGCGTATCGGAGAACAAGAGAGATGTTGCCGAAATTTAGAATAATTAGTTAACAGTTAAAATAAAAACGTAAGTGCAGTACAAATAACTATATTCCCAAATTGTCCAATCAGGGACAATTCAAGAATTGTACGTCGTATAAAAGATCATCTACTTCTTTTACACGAACATACAATTCCCGAACGGATCTAAGGTTTTGCTAAATCATATCCGATCGTCGATGCGTACGTGAAACATATCAACTCGTCGGAGGATGATTATTTTCTAAATGTTTCGAGACAGTTCGAGTCCATATTGGACGATTTCGGCGCGCGTCCGAAGTGGACGATTCCGGCGCGAGTCCGAAGTGGACGATTCCAGCGCGAGTCCGAATTGGACGATTCCGGCGCGCGTCCGAAGTGGACGATTCCGGTGCGAGTCCGAATTGGACGATACCGGCGCGCGTCCGAAGTGGACGATACCGGCGCGCGTCCGAAGTGGACGATTCCGGTGCGAGTCTGAATTGGACGATACAGGGCGCGCGTCCGAAGTGGACGATTCCGGCGCGCGTCCGAAATTAATCTAAACCCTAATAATTAATCTAACAAATTAAACAATTAATCTAAACAATTAATTAACAATTATTAAATAATTAATTAACAAATATAAAATAATATAAACTATATATATATATACTAAATTCCGGCGCCGGAGTCCACCCTCCGGCGCCGGCGTACAGTGGCCGGACACAATGTCCGGCCACTGCAGAAGGTCCGGCGGCGGCCATCGGCCGACCGCCGCCGGCCGAAACCCTAGAAATAGGGTTTCGGTCGGGTGATTTCCGCCGGCCGCAGGGAAGAGCAGGGGAGACTTACCTGAACAACTCGGCAGCAGCGGTCGGCGTCGTCGGCAGCAGCGGCAGCGGCGGCGAGCGGCGGCGGCAGCAGCGGCGGCAGCAGCGGCGGCGAGCGGCGGCGGCAGCAGCGGCGGCGGCAGCAGCGAGCAGCGGGAGGAAGAAGAGTCGGGCGCGAGAGCGTGCCCTATATAAACTTATCAGCAACGGCTCACTCGCCCGTTAGAACGCCGTTGCTGATAAGTTATCATCAGCGACGGCTCACTTATCCGTTAGCAAGCCCTTGCTGAAGATTAAAAAATCAGCAACGGCTAGCCTTTCCGTCAGAAAGCCGTTGCTGATAATTAAAATAATCAGCAACGGCTCGGTTTTCCGTTAGAAAGCCGTTGCAGATACAGTTTTCTGCAACGGCTCGAGCGGCCGTAAGAATGCCGTTGCAAATAGCAACGGCTTGAGCGGCCGTCGCTGATAGCCGTTGCTGAAGACGAAGTTTCTAGTAGTGATTCTTGAACCTCTAGATTCCTTGTAAAATCTAGTTTGTCCAGTTAAACTTTGAAAAAATTTCATCCAACAATTAGTATCATAATTTTCGTCGAAAATATGATTTTGTATGGATTTAAAAGTTTGATTTTTTGAAAACATGAAGAATTCGTTGAACTAAGTCAAAAAGTGACTTAGAAACCTCATTTTCAGCCCAAACTTGACTCATATACTTAGATTCACTCATGTTTGATGTTTAGATGCCTAAGTTAGAGAAAACATGAGTAGATAGCAAAATTTGATACATAGCCATTTTCATGCTCTCATGCCTACTTTGAATGAAATCGTGCTAAGTTCATATTTTGATCAAATAACATTAGTTTCACCTCAAACTTAATATACATTATTTAAATAACCATATCTTGGTATTTTTGAAAGTTTGAATGAATCTAAAAATATCATGAAAAAGATATGAGTACATTCATACTTAAGTGCATACATGATTTAGCTTTGGATTCTATCTATCATTCCTTGATATCATGTATTGATTAGTCTCAAAATTGGTATGTATGTTTTTCATCCCTTTGGTTGAGATTGTCATGTTTCGTGAAAAAATATTTGTTTTTCATTCCTTTGACTAGATTAACCTTTCTTGCCCTTTTTGATTGATGTCAAAAGGGGGAGAAAAATATAGGTAAAGAGAGAAAAATATAGGAAGACCATGCATATAGATATGGGGAGTTTATTTTCATAGATATGCATGTTGATAGGGGAAGAAATCCCTTAGTTGATATTCTTTATGCTTTAATGAATATATTTTCTTAAGGATGTTTGTCATCATCAAAAAGGGGGAGATTGTTGGCTTAAGGTTTTCAACCTTGGTATTAATCTCGGTTTTGATGATAACAAACATGGAACTAATATCTCATTGAGAAATCTTTCAGGTTCCATTTCGGTTACCGTTCGATGTCCTTAATCGAAAATATCGGAGGAAATCAGAAAATCAGAAGGACAATATTGATCATCGCGCTCGGGTTCATCGTGGAATATCTCGGAAGTCAACGTGTGCACCAAAGACGTATTGGATGAGTCCAAAGATCACATGGAAAGCTCTCCAAGTTGATGATCGTTGAAAGCCGGAACCCGAAAATGAAGCGCAGAAGAAGAAGGCTGAAAAAATCAAGTTCAGTCTAGGTTCGATTGACCGAATGTAGTTAGAGTAGTGGCAGTAGCCTTGTCAGTTGACCAGTCGATCGACCGAATGTCGCGAAAACATGGCAGTAGCCATTCGATCGACCCATCGGTCGATCGAAGATAGGGAAGAAATCACGTAAAGGCTACGTCGGCCGATCGACCGAAGGTAAAAAGTGGCAGTAGCTACTTCGGTCGACGGGCAGTCGACCGACTGAGGCCAAAAATTGGCAATAGCTTCGTTGGTCGACCAATCGGTCGACTGGACTGCAGATCGTTGAAGCCAGAACTTACGTCGGTTGACCAGATTGCGGAACGCGGAAATTGCGTCTTGCAGTTGACCGGATTGCGGAACGCAGAAATTGCGTTTGGCGGTCAACCCGTCGGTCGATCGCATAGAGACATTAAGGCAGTGGTCGATCGATCGATCGACCGGCCAATCGATCAAGCGATTATAACGAATAGTTTTCTACCCGTTGAGCTGCCGTTTCTGTGAGAGGGTATAAATATACCTCATCTAACTCATTTAATTACTTTCCTTCACTCTTACAGATTTTATTGAGCATTCAAAAGGGAGTTTTGAGCCTTCTAACGATTGATTGCAGCGCGCCCTAATCTTTCGTCAAAATTTGCTTCAAGCGCACACTCTGTCTCAACTCGGAATTTGATTCGTGCTTTACTTCTTGGCGAGTTGAAGGCGTCGAAGGCTTGGAAAAGAGCACTGACTCTTAGTTTTATTTCTAAGCTCTTTTCATTATAATTTTAACTGTTATTTGAACTTGTTTTCTTGTATTTGAGTTTGAGTAAGACCTAGGTTGTTAGGTCTTGTGTGGAAGTGATTACCTTGCTGTGGAGGTGTAAAGCCACTTGTGCAAACCTTATTTTACTAGGATTAATTGAGGTATCCTTTAGGTTGAGGTGGAAGAGTGCTCTTGGTAGGAAGGCGGATCAGAGACTTTCGGATGTGGAAGTGCCTTAGGTCGAGAGTGCGACTCTTTGAGTCAAAGTCCTCATTGTAAGAGAAACAAGAATTAATCTAGTAAACCTAGTTTGGAAATCCTAAGCGGGGTGCTTAGGTAGTGGAGTAGGCATTGGAGCCGAATAACTATAAATTTGTGTGTTTGCATTGATATTCTATTTGTGCTTAATTGTCTATTTTGCTTCCGCATCCAATCGTAAAGTTGCAATTTGCCTAAACGATTTGAGAAATGATTAAAACCGGAATTTAGGCTAATTAATTTAGTTAACTCACTATTCACCCCGCCTCTAGTGTTGCCATTTTCGTCCAATAATTGGTATCAGAGCGGGTCGTGGATTGAGATTTCACCATCTCATCTACATCTTACCTCGATCCGAAAAAATGGCACTAGAGAGTATAGCATTTGCACCACCTAGGTTTGATGAAAAAAAATTTGGTGTTTGGAAGAGTAGGATGCCTTTCTTAAAACACAAAATTTAGATCTATTATGCATGCTAAAGAAAGAGTATGCTGAGCCCACCATTGACATAAATGATTGGACTAAAAAATAAGTTAAATTATTTGAATTGAATGCTAAAATAACACAGCTCCTATATTGTTCATTCTCAAATGAAATACTTGAAAATATTATGCATTGTTCTTCCGCATTTGATATTTGGGCAACATTGAATATGTTATATGATTATGCTAAAACCGAATAACTTAATACTTTTGTTGAGGGTGGTGATGACAATGGTTATCCCCCTAGTACTAACCTCAGTTTTGATGATCTTAGTGCATCTAGTCAAAGAAGCAAATCTAAAAGCCGGTAAAGAAAGATTATATGCTACTTGTGTAAGGAAAAGGGGCACATCAAGAGGAATTGCCCCTCATCAAAGAAGAATGCCAAGAAGAGGACAAGTGCTTCAACATCCACCTCCAAATCACAAGAAGCATCCTCTTGTCATGACTATGAAGGCACATCCAAGGTTTGCCTCATGGGTATTCATGATGAGGTACAATACTCTACTTTTAGTCATGATAAAGATATAGCATATGATAGTGATGCTAGCTCTTCACATTCACTCAAAATGTCATATGAAGAATTAGTAGAAGAGTGTCAAAATATGTGTGTTATGCTTTTGAAAAAGAGTAAAAAAATTATAAAAATTAAAAAGCATAACTCCAGGCTTACTAAGGATTTGCATGCTTTAGAATTAGAAAATGAAAATTTAAAGACAAATCTAAGTTCCTCAAGTATTGATTGCTATGATAATATTGGTGTTTTGAAAACTAGTAATTCACAATTGATAATTGAAATTGAGGACTTAAAAAGTGAGAATATTGATTTGAAAAATGAAAATGATGATTTGAAAATTGAATTGAAAAATATCTCAAAGGATGAGATTGAGAATTTGAAAGTAGAAAATACAAAGATAAAAAATGAAAATAGTATGATGAAATCTCAATTTCATGCTATTCACAAATCCATGAGTGATTTGAAAAATGAGGTTGTATTCTTAAATAGAAAAATCAACGATTTATCAAATGCATCTTCCTTTTAGAACTCTAGAAATAAAAATGCTTATATAAAGAATGCTAATGTTCATCATCATTCTCATGTCAAGCATTCCTCATTTAAACCTCATGTTCAAAAGAAAAAGTTTCGTTGAAATAATTTTTTGTGTGGTATATATGGTCATGTCATTCATCATTGTGCATTTAAAAGAAATCCAAGTGTTGCTAAGACACTTTGGGTTCCTAAGCCAACTCACCCTCATGGGATCCAAAGTCATTTGGGTACCGAAAGTTTCTTATTCTATTGTAGGGGAAGCTACCACACATGAGTAAGATGAAGTTGATTGATTGAAGTTGCTTGAGGGCTTGAAGGATACACCACCTCAAGGTTGCAACTTCAAGTCATCATGATGCCTTAGGAATGAACATTGTCATCTAAGCAACTTGGTATCATCTCCCTTACTCTATTTGAATTCATTCAAGTTGGAGTTTATGATACTTGTTTATTTCGAGTTGATTCTTACCGCTCTTGATATTCATTTTATGAAATGATTTTTGATTTTGATTTCCCGGTCTCTTCGAAGACCTATGTAGCCTGTAATGGGCTCATGCGACCTTACGATTTTAAATCGTAGGCTAATTGTGGCCTTTCGGTTTTCAACCAATAGGAAGGGTTGGAGATTATGTTTTCATATTTATTATTTTAGTAATCTCATAAAATTCATTTTGGTATGACTTGATTTTATTTAAAAATGAGTTTCAGACCATTTAGCAAATTAAGTGAACTTTGATAATGATACTTGATGCTTCTCTTTATTTTTTTGGTTGTGTTAGCTTGCTAGTAGCCTTAATCTCATTATCTACTAATGAAATCTACTTACAAGTTGTGAATGTTAATAGAAGACTATGCTATCTAAAAGCTAATGGAAAATGAAATGAAAAGTTTGGAAAATTTTTCTAAGAATAAGGTATGTGTTTGATTTTACAAAAATCTTAGCATAATTTTTGAATACCTATGCTTAAATGATTTCTCTATGCTCATGATTGATTATGTATGATAGATATTTGAATTTTCATGAGTAGGAAAAATCTTGATAACTTAGCTCATTTCATGATATCATGATATTTATGAAATCAGACTAAGTTGATATTTTTCTTTAGAGACTTCATTTTAAGTTAAAAATTGGATGAACATGTTTAGGTGTGTTAATGATTAGTTGGCATGTGCTTAAGATTGAAAATTCATGAGAAATTGAGAAAAATGATAACTAGATCATATTAGGGAACTTAAGCTTGAAAAGTTTGACTCAAGTCAATAAATCGACTTGGTCACTTCATTTTAAGTCCAAACTTTATAAACATATTTAGGAATATGTATGACATGTTTCCATGTATTTAGAGTGGAAAATTCATATGGACATGGATAAAATGACATAGATGTCAATTCATGCTTATCTCTTTTGAACCAAGTTGACTCAAGTCAACCAATTGACTTAGTGGTCTCATTTTCAATTCATATTTGAGGAACATGTTTAGATTTACTTATGTAAGGTGTCCATAGGTTTAAGTTTAAAAAATAATGAGTAAATGATAAGATTGACACTTAGCAAGTTTTCATGATAATTATGTTAGTTTTGAATGAAACCATGCTGGTTGATATCTTGACTTAAGGATATAATTTTTATTTCAAATTTGACATACACTCTTTACATGATCATTATATAGCATCATAAAAGTTTGAATGAAAACTGAACACGTTTTGAAAATAACTGAAATTACAAAAATGTCATTTTGTAATACAATTGGTATCATATCCAGTTATTTCTTATTAAAAATTTAAAAAAAATATTTTTAACCGATTCTTGAAACTACATATTCATTAAAAAATCTAGTTTCTTCAGTAAAATTTTTAAATTTTTTTATTAAGAATCGGATTTATAATGGAATTTTGAAGTTGGATTTCAAAAATGCAAAGTATCATCCTCTTGAAATATCAATCTTTTCGATACTTTGAATTTTCGTCGAAAACTTCAAATGAAACTTTATGCATACTATTTTGATTTCATTTCTAATATCGTTCTCTCTATTCTTTGAGTAAAATCATTTCTAAAAATAATTTTGATAATTTGAGCGATATCTTTAAAAAAATAATTTTTAGTTGAAATCGAGATCGATTGAAAAATGGATTTTGAAAATTTATTTTGAGTTCAAACTTGACACATGCATTTCAAATGACCATTCAACGATATCTGAAAAGTTTGAATAAAAAATGATAACTTTCGAAAAATACCTAAAATTTATGAAAATAACCCTAGACTTTCAAGAATTTTATAAATTTATAAGAAACTGATTTTTGATTGATTCTTGAACATCTAGATTCCTTGTAAAATCTAGTTTGTCCCGTTAAACTTTCAAAAAATTTCGTCCAACAATTATTATCAAAATTTTCGTCGAAAATATAATTTTGTATGAATTTAAAAGTTTAAATTTTTGAAAACTTGATGAATTCGTTGAACTAAGTCAATGAACTTGTTTGTTCGGTGAACCAGTTGACCAATGAAATTTGCGAGGTAATTTAGGGTCTTCATAAAAAAATATTAGAGTTTTTCTAATATCTCAAATCTATTTATGATTTCGATCAATTTGAAAAAACTTTTTATGATTTTTCTAATATATTATATACAATACTATCAATTATACGCACTTACCTATTATATATAAATATATCAATCTAATTTATTTAGGAAATAGAGAAAACATATATAGTTACTTTTTATGAAAATATAAATTTTATATAAAATAACTATTATTTTAACAACAATTAAACTATCCTCAAAACAACTATTTATATAATATTTAAAATATATTTATAGTATTTTTGGAAATGTATTAAAGAATAGTAATGTATTAAGGGCTTCTTCTTTTTTTCAAATGTATTAAGGGCTTTTTTCTGTAGCAAATCTCAAAAGATTTGTTTTTGACCTTTTCAAATGTATTAAGTGTATTTTACTCTCGCATTTGTTGTCATGTGTGGTAGACTTAGGGGTATGGTCGTGTATTCTGGCCGATTACGTGATTTTGATATTTTGGGGCGTGACAATAAATTAATTCTGTAAAGACATAACACCACATTGATATATGCAAATAATATATTGATATGAAGATTTATTAACTTTTGAAACCAAGCAAAATGTTGAAATTGTCTGTCTATAGCTTTCAAGATATAGCTATGCTTTGATATGTGTAAGCAATCAAATACAAAGATAAAATATGGCTTACAACATCCTGAAATTTATTTTATTAACTTGTAAATGAAGCTTAAAATTGCTGAGACTTATCGCATTCACAAAGCATAAATTGTTAACACATTTTATGTTACATCCGTTTGGACCGTTACAAAAAAAAAATGACCAAACAATCTTTGGGTACAAAAAAAAAAAGACCAAACAATCTCTGGGGGTATTCCAAGTTGTTTGAGACAACACAACACCTACAATAAAGTAAACATTCAATGCTAATATTTATGTAGGAAAAATATATTAAAAAATACTAAGAAAAACTAATTGAGCACTATATTAAATGGAATAAAAATAAGAATAAAAATAAAAAACTAACAGCAATTTCTCAGAATCAGAATTTGCTCAATTGAAATTCCCGGTTTCGGATAAGGAAATCCTAAATTCCTAGAATCGGAATGCATCTTTTTAAAACCCCAAAATACCCTCAATTTAATCGGTAAGCAGCAAGTAGTAATAAAATAAACAGTTAAAAATAAAACTGGGCAACCCGATTACCCAATCACAGAAGCATGTAATATTTCCACCACCTCTCTCATCGTTGCATTTGGTATACTTCCCTAGTTCTATTTTCGTCACGAAAGCATGCCGATTAACGCCCCGTCATCTATTCGACGGTGAATGTTCCTGTGCTTCTGGTGAAATTGTAGAAGCCCTCCATCGTCTGCACTCTCTCCGTCATCGATAGGAAGTACCGCCCCATCATCTGTTCAACGGTGAATGTTCCTGTGCTTCTGGTGAAATTGTAGAAGCCCTCTGTCATCTGCACTCTCTCTGTCATCGATAGGAAGTACCGTCTCGTCATCTGTTCAACGGTGAATGTTCTTGTGCTTCTGGTGAAATTGTAGAAGCCCTCTGTCATATGCACTCTATCCGTCATCGACAGGAAGCTCCTTGTTGATTACCGCCCCAAGTCGTTGATGTTCTTAGTAATCGACTTCAGATTGCATAATCCTATACAACCCTATCTCATTCCTCTTTCTACGGCATGAGTAATTTAATTACAGAGTAGATAATAATGATTGATTAATTATTATTTCTTGAAATCTCATTTTTTCTTTCTTTTTTTGATTTTGTAAAACATGTGATATGGCTGAGAAAGGAACCATTAGAGACTGTAATAAGCAACAAGTTAAATTTTGCAGAAGTCTCTAATCCATTATAGAGTTTGTACAAAATCTATAATTGCATTACCTAATGGAGGAAATGTAATTAATATGTCATAATAAATTTATTAACATACACGTCACAATAAATGTAATTACTACGTCACAATAAATCTTAGATTTCTTGCGTTTTGATAAAAGTCTCTAAGCTGTCATAGACTTTTGATCGAAAGCACTGAATATGTACTTTAGTGTGAAAAATTTGTATTAGAGGCATGATATGTATATTATACGATCAATTAGAGATCGTATGGTCCCTAAATAATAATTGTTGGTAAAAATAATCACCTTATGTAAAAGTCTCTAACCAGTTAGAGACTTTGCCCATATGTGTGTAAGAGGTACTTTAGTGGAAAGATGATCCATGATATCTATTTTATACCATAAAATAAAGGTCCTAAAGT
This sequence comes from Canna indica, assembly GCA_034359265.1. NCBI lineage: Eukaryota > Viridiplantae > Streptophyta > Magnoliopsida > Zingiberales > Cannaceae > Canna > Canna indica. Next base: position 5,143,031 of record CP136891.1, read on the forward strand.
CTCCACAAATATTTTTTTTGTAAAATGTTACAGTCTTTTTGAAAGTTTCTAATTAGTTAGAGACTTTGCCCAAATATTTTGAATATCTACTTTTGTTACAGCCAATATGAAAATCTCTAGTAATTATGACTATTTATCTCTTTTATATACTTTATTTAGGTTTATGATTTGAAAGTTGTGACGGTTGACAAAATGAAGTAGATGACTACTGATAGTGTTGGTGAAAACATTATGTCAGAGCCTTTTCCTAAAGAAGTCCTTGAGAGTAATATTTCATCCATATCAACACAATATGGTTCTAATGTAGATGACAATGGAGATAGAATTCGTTTTCCGATTGACCTTAATATGTCACTTATATTTGAGGATGATACATATGATATAGTGGAGGAGGAATTGACTAATGAGAGGATTAGAGAAGAAGTGGAGCAAGTTGAGAATTTGCCATTTGATATGTTCACTTCACATGATGTAGTTGGATGTACAATTACATTAAATCAATCTATGTATGAAGCTCATCATACAGAGGTTGGTTATTGCAGTGATGAAGAGAATGAAACTATTGTCAAGAATGATGACCTTGATAGCCGGCTTGATTTCACTCCAGAAAATCAAAGAGACATAAACAATGATTTAAATGAAGATATGTATGACAATAGAGCATCATCAGCATCAGGGGATGAAGAAGATGATACTATCATTACTGCCCCGAATACATTTCATTGTAATCAAACGCAAAATAGTGAATTGTATCTTCATCGGGTATAACATAAGATATGAAACACTTATTTATGATCAAATGTATTGATACTAATTTATTTTTCTTATGACTTTGTAATTCAGGTATTTGATGATAGAGATGAATTTAGGAGAGCTCTAAGATCATATTGCATCAAGCATAACTTTGAGCTGAGACACACCGAAAGTAGACTACGTTATATCAAAGTTGGATGTAAACATTGTGATTGTCCATGGATATTGTCTGCAAATGGCAGAGGAAGATTTACTATTGTCAACTTTCTGAACAAGCATACATACACAGTGTCGAGACTTAATTTAGATCACAAAGACTGCAGTGCAAAATTTGTTGCAAATCATATCAAGGATCACCTAGTAAGGAATCAAAAGTACACAACCGCTATGATTGTGATCGAAATTCAAAAAACATTTGGGGTTCGTATTTCATATAAGAAAGCATACAATGCACTTCAATTAGCTCTTATATCAGTTCGTGGGGACTTTGATGAGTGCTACAAAGATGTACCTGCTTACCTTAGAGAATTGAAGATACATGATAATAAAACAATGGTTAAATTGTTGAGATGTTCTGTATCTTCTCATTTTCTCCGAGTATTTTGGGCATTTGGTGCATGCTTGCGTGGGGTTAGAGAATATCTAAGGCTCATTATATGTATTGATGCCACACACTTGAGGGGAAAATATCCTGGAACTCTAATGATAGCGACGGCTATTGACGCTAAGAGTAGACTTTTTTCCGGTGGCATTTGGAGTTTGTGAGATTGAAAAAAAAGACACATGGGAATGGTTTTTGGATGAATTTGCACATTGTATACCTAGCTTCCGTGATTTGAGCATTATGAGTGATAGAAATTCTGGTATTTTAGCAGCAGTGAGAAAGGTATTCCCAGAAGCATCGCATGGATATTGTATGGTGCACTTAGCCAAAAACCTAATACACGATGTGAAAACAAATGTTGGTTATCCTTTATTTTGGTCTGCTGCAAGAGCCACTACGGAACATAACTTCAATGAATGTATGCAAAAGTTGCTGGATATTCATGAGCCTAGTTACCCATGGGTAACCCGGTTGGAAAAGGAGAGATGGGCAACGTTATTTTTCCCTGGTCGTAGGTACGATATCATCACTACTAATGCAGTAGAAAGTATGAATTCTTTGTTTAGAGAAGTACGGGAGATGTCTATTACAACATTAATTGAACTGACGAGAGGCAAAGTTGCCGAATGGTTCTATAAGCGCCGTAAAGTGTCACTCAAATTGTCTGGAATTCTAAAAAAAAGAGTTGAAGATATCCTTGTTGAAAATAGGAGCAAGTGCCGTTGGTATTCAGTCCATCATCATACGGACCATTGCTACCAAGTACACATATCAAATCAAATTATCATTGTTGATTTACCCCACCGATCGTGTTCTTGCAATAAGTTTCAAATATTTGGTATTCCATGCTCGCATGTATGGCGGTTATTGATTATCGTAGTCTAGATCCTTATCCTTTTTGTGAGTATTACTTTACCGTTGACACGTACAAGAAAATATATGAAGATAAAATATTTCCTACCAGAAGTAAGCAATATTGGCGTCGAGAATCCTTTGATCCTTTGGTAAAACCACCACAAGCCGTGGCACAAGCAGGTCAGAAGAGGAAGAATCGAATATAATCTCGTCATAATGGTAAAGTGCCAAAAAAGTGTGGTATATGCAAACAGTTTGGTCATAACAAACGATCATGTAAAGCTCCCCCCTACTTCTTCATATGGCAGTTTGGCCATAACAAATAGTTAGATAACATTTGGTATATTTTGCAAAAAACTCTTTTTTATGTATTATATATAGAACCTAGATTTTGTATATTATAAACAGTTTGGCAGTTTGGCCCCCCTACTTCTTTTATGTATATTATATTTTGGTTGTATATCCCAGATGATGTTAATTCATGTTCAGAAATATTATGTTTGAAATGTGAATAATATAGATCACCATATCAATTTTTTTGTTCAAGAACTACAAAAGTCTCTAACTGGTTAGAGATTTTCGTATAACCCGCTATTTTGGTTGAAATAAAAGAATATTTTTGGTCGAATAGATCCTAGATGATGTTAATTCGATCATGTCCAAAAATATTAAGTTTGAAATTGGAAAAATATACATCACCGTATCAATTTTTTTGTTCAAGAACTACAAAAGTCTCTAACCGGTTAGAGACTTTTGTATAACCCGCTATTTTGGTTGAAATAAAATAATATTTTCGGTCGAATAGATCCCATATGATGTTAATTTATGTCCAAAAATATTAAGATTGAAATTGGAAAAATATACATCACCGTATCATTTTTTTTGTTCAAGAACTACAAAAGTCTCTAACCGGTTAGAGACTTTCGTATAACCCGCTATTTTGGTTGAAATAAAATAATATTTTTGGTTGAATAGATCCCAGATGATGTTAATTCATGTCCAAAAATATTAAGTTTGAAATTGGAAAAATATACATCACCGGATCAATTTTTTTGTTCAAGAACTGCGAAAGTCTCTAACCGGTTAGAGACTTTCGTATAACCCGCTATTTTGGTTGAATTAAAATAATATTTTCAGTCGAATGGATCCCAGCTGATGTTAATTCATGTCTACAAGCATTATGTTTGAAATTGGAATAATATAGATCACTATATCAATTTTTTTGTTCAAGAACTACAAAAGTCTCTAACCGGTTAGAGACTTTCGTATAACCCGCTATTTTGGTTGAAATAAAATAATATTTTCGGTCGAATAGATCCCATATGATGTTAATTTATGTCCAAAAATATTAAGATTGAAATTGGAAAAATATACATCACCGTATCAATTTTTTTGTTCAAGAACTACAAAAGTCTCTAACCGGTTAGAGACTTTCGTATAACCCGCTATTTTGGTTGAAATAAAATAATATTTTCGGTCGAATAGATCTCAGATGATGTTAATTCATGTCCAAAAATATTAAGTTTGAAATTGGAAAAATATACATCACCGTATCAATTTTTTTGTTCAAGAACTGCGAAAGTCTCTAACCGGTTAGAGACTTTCGTATAACCTGCTATTTTGGTTGAATTAAAATAATATTTTTGGTCGAATGAATCCCAGCTGATGTTAATTCATGTCCACAAATATTGTGTTTGAAATTGGAATAATATAGATCACCATATCATTTTTTTTGTTCAAGAACTACAAAAGTCTCTAACCGGTTAGAGACTTTCGTATAACCCGCTATTTCGGTTAAAATAAAATAATATTTTCGGTCTAATAGATCCCAGATTATGTTAATTCATGTCCAAAAATATTAAGTTTGAAATTGGAATAATATACATCACAGTATCAATTTTTTTGTTCAACAACTACAAAAGTCTCTAACCGGTTAGAGACTTTCGTACAAACTGCTATTTTGGTTGAAATAAAATAATATTTTCGGTCGAATAGATTCTAGCTGATGTTAATTCATGTCTACAAACATTATATTTGAAATTGGAATAATATAGATCACCATATCAATTATTTTGTTCAAGAACTACAAAAGTCTTTAACCGGTTAGAGACTTTCGTATAACCCGCTATTTTGGTTGAAATAAAATAATATTTTCGATCGAATAGATCCCAGCTGATGTTAATTCATGTCCACAAATATTATGTTTTAAATTGGAATAATATAGATCAACTTATCAATTTTTTTGTTCAAGAACTACAAAAGTCTTTAACCGGTTAGAGACTTTCGTATAACCCGCTATTTTGGTTGAATTAAAATAATATATTCGGTCGAATAGATCCCAACTGATGTTAAGTCATGTCCACAAATATTTTCTTTGAAATTGGAATAATATAGATCATCATATTAATTTTTTGTTCAAGAACAGAGAAAGTCTCTAACCGGTTAGAGACTTTCGTATAACATGCTATTTTGGTTGAAAAGTCTATAACCTCCGTATAAATGACATCATATGGATAAACTACACCAGATGATGTTAATACCTCAACATTTATTCTAAATCAGTATGTTAACACCAAATAATAGCTCGATATAATATATCAACATTAGTAAACTACCAAATATGAATAAACTACATCAGATTATGTTGTTACCATAACATTAGTTTAACCACACAATATTAGTCAGCAGTAGCACATCTCCATTCATTGTTTAACAAGAGGATAAATATCATCCATGAAGCGATGCCCAATATCTATTCTAAATTTTTTCATGTCTGTCTGGGACCAATTTATTTGTCTATCTTCCAATATGTATTCCATGTATTTCATTTTGAATATTCCACAATCTACAGAAGGATCCTGTTCAAGACAATTTACCATAACTCGACTCCAACTGGGGCTCTTGAAGTTTAAGCCTGGGCTGATCATATTCAAGTCCTCGGGTTCCACCATCTCCATTAGCAAGCACTGTATGAAAAATGGATATTGGATCATCAACATTATTAAAGCTCAATATCAAAAAATTAAATTTCAAACACTTACAGCCTCCTCAAAGTCTCTTTTGGAGGTTACATAGGTACTGAATGAATTATAATGGAAGAATATTTTTTGTTTAATGTCAATCACCATCAAATGCCAATGTCCACCCGTGTCGTTTCGAGGGTTGGTATGTCTCATCCTACTACTAGAAATTGGAACAAAAATATATTTGATCTCCACTGCAACAAAGGATGACTTCCTTAATTACATTAACGCAGATTTCCCCATCGTTCGATAGTGTCTCTACAAACAATTTAAAAACATCACTTGCATAAAGATATTCTCTAAATTTAAAAGCATCACTTGCATAGATAATTTACCTCAAATATTGTTCCCATGTAGATGTAGTTTAGGGTAGACTGGCTCGCTTTTCTCAATAAAATAGACGCATATGCATCAATTGAATCATCCTCAGTTAATGCATCAAAGTCAAAAATATTCAACAAATTTCTCACCGGTAAAGATATCAGCCCATCAGACCACAAATACTCCATGGTTAGGCTACAAAATTAAACAAAATAAAGTTAGTATATTTATAAACTCTTTAAAGATTTAAAGACTTTTAAAAGTCTCTAAAAATTTATAGACTAAAAAATTCTATAAATGTTTATAGACTTTTCACCCAAAACTCTTGAAGGGGTTAGACTATTTTTCAAGCTGAGGTCAAGTCTTCATTGGTTGAAAGACTTCAATCGAAATGGTTAAATTCGCTTTTAGAACTATTGAAAATATTGGTTCAAAAACATTGGATGCTATAATCAAACATCAATACAATAAGTCCGTTTAAACAATATATTTTATAGTTGTCGAGAGTTTTTCATAAATAAGTTAACACACTCACTCAATCTTATTGAGAGACATTATTATGGTTGCTGCATCAAGCTCAGGTGAATATATAACCTGCATCAAAATAAATCATATTAATTTTCATGTATTGCAAGTATAAGAAATTGTATTTGATTTAGTAAAAAAAATACCTTGTGAACTATTTGATTCATTTTACCCTTGTTTTCTTTCAATAACAATTCATTCCTCTTTTGAATTGCTATTTTTTCCCGTTCTTCTCTTTGTTTGTCATGTACAGTCAAATCTTCAATTTATTTTTCTTGCTTTAAATGTTTCACACGTCCTGATCCTCTGCTTTTGTAAGTTGCTAGAGGCTCATAATCCTAAAGTCTCAAATCTTCAACTAGTTTCTTCTCCTTCTCTTTCTCCTTCTCTTTCTTTTTATTCTTTTTCTCTTTTTCATTCTCTTTCTCTTGGTCCTTGTCTTCCTCTATTTTTTTCAAGTATTTGATTTTCTCCTTTTGAACTTATTTACTGGGCCTTCTGTCGTTCTTTTTCTTATTTTTTTCTCGCTGCTGTAAATCTTTAGCGACTATGTGTTGAATTTTCTTCTTCTTTTTTAATTCTTCATATAAACCTTCACCCACAATGGAGTACCTATTCGGTCCCTCAATGCATACATGTTGTTAGGTTTCTTAACACAATGTCTTACAATTGAAATAGAGGATATGATAATACTTCTCGCAATACTCTTTAGAATAGGAGGTGAAAAAATATTTACAACATGGGTAGGGGCAGGGGAACGACAGTACTCCTGATATATAGGAGTAGAGACATTGACAAAGGGGGTGTCATCTTCAGAAAGTTCCATTTGAAGACATTCTTCAACATGTTTATTAACATATACAACAATAAAATCATCAAGAACTTTAAAATATCAGATTTATCCTGAAGATAAGGAAAATAAATTTTAGTTGGCTAACATTGTTAAATCAATTCATAAAAAAATGAAATTACAAACCTTTACAAGATCATTTCTAGGGTCATATTGCTTTAACTCCTCTTCACCCTCATGTGGCTCTAAATATTTGATAACCTACACAACAAAATCATATGTATTGGGAATCTATATATTTAATAATTAATACAAGTCTACTTACAGAGATTTGGTCCAAGGATTTTCATAGGGCTTGGAGGGTCTTGCTCTGCCAATTTTTTAACTCCCACCTAAAGATTCGAGGGAGAGTTTTTGGCTTCTTAGGTTCCATAATATGAACATGTTCAAAGAACCATCCCTACAAATTATGAAGTATAAAATACAATAAAATATTTTAAATTTCAAACATAAAATAAATTTGATAGTATAATACTTACAATTAGTAGAATGATGCAACCTCTCATGTAGGTTGCTGACTGAATTTGTCCTGGATTCTTCTTGACAGCTCTCATTTTCTCCCTAATTGAGGGGAGTTGCGCAGAGAAGTAAGAATATATACATCTTGTCCAATTATAATTACATATATTTTCTAAGTTGTCCACATAAGGCAACAAAAATAATGGAACAGTGTAGGTTGAGGTACAAAACAAAATACAACAAAAAATAGACAATATGAATAATATGCAAAAGTCCATAATGTCCTTCGGATCATTTGATGTGTGTAACCGCAACATATGATCTTCGATTGCAGATCCGTTGCATGGATTACCATCATAAATTTTTTTTGACTTCATGTAGCTTTCTCCACTTGGTTCAATAGCAGATGAGGGCATTGGTATAAAAATTTCATTATCTGGAATGCCAAGCAGCAGTGAAACATCGTTTGGCAAAAAATTTACTCTAACACCTTTAAATCTGAAAGTGATTTCCCGAACCCAGTGATTCATGATCAAACAAATCACATTTCTTAGGGCAGGGAAGTCTTGCATTCTCAGGAATACTCCAAATGAAGTTTTCTCAATTATCTCTTTTTGGGTATCTTGGATGTGAATCGATTGTAAAAATCCACCGCAATTTTTATCCACTCAAATGGAAATAAACTTGCGAAAGCGATGGACAAAATATGCCCATTGAACCAACTGGGACTTGTCATTTTTATATGATTTGTTTTTTCCTTTTTTTTGGCTTAGCTGTAACATATAAATAAGGGACTTATTACATTTAACATCCAAAAAATAAAATTAAAGCAAATGCACACAATATAAACATCAAACCTGAACGCTTCCTTTTTCTACCCATGACGAATATATCAAGCTTTCACACTGCTAAATCAATTTTAATGTTTCAATCACCAAGATATAATATATGATAACTACAATAATGATAAAGATACATACTGGTTGGTTATCAAATAAAGAACTAGAGAGTTTTAATAAAGTCTCTAATTTATTATAGACTTTTTCAAATAGTCTCAAGCACAGAATTTACTTGCTATTATGGTGGAAATACTATGCACATTATGTTTACAACACTAATAAGATAGAAAAACTCACTTTAAATAGTGTTGGAAAAAGTCTCTAATGAGTTAGAGAGTTTCCACATTAAGCTAAAAAATTATTAAAATTATACTACTAAATAATTATTTTTTGTGCACAATACTATAGAGTGCCAATGATATATGTTTTAAAAATTAAACTACTAACAGACAGTTTTGGCCAAAGTCTCTAACTCATTAGAGAGTTTGGCCATAACTCTCAAACACATATTAATCTACTATCAAATACTACATAAATAATCTACTATTCAAATAGTCTATTCAATGAACAACTACATAAAATTTTTAGCAAGTATTGAACTCAATGAACAACTATAGTCTACTCAAGTAATGACTACATAAATTTATTACTCACTTGAGGTCATCGTCATGAGAACCAAGAACAAACAAGCAATAAATATAGTTTTGTTGGTCACCCTTTTGAATCAGTCTATTGTTGTTGTATTTGAACTTATGTATACATACAATATAATGACTATTGAATATATAGAGCACTTGTGTCATATTTTATTATTATGATATATAAAGATATTAATAAAAAAATTATTTGATTGAATACATGTAAGAAAGGTATCCTATAATGTATATATTAAATTGTATATTAATTGTATACATGATAACTTTGACCTTTATGCCTAATATTATCCTATATTTTTTTTAACTATTGCATAATATGTATATACTATAGAGAAATTTGGAAAAATCATCAAAAGTTTTCTTTTGTTAAAATCATAAATAGATTTAAAAAATTAGGAAAATCATCAATTTTTTGATAAAATTCCCAAATTGCCCCTCAAATTTCATAATCCAACCAATGTCACAATCAATTTTTTTTTTCATTTTTGGTTCAATCACAAATCAATTTTTATTTTTTTATTTAAGGTTCAATTTCAAACCTGCGGATACAAGGCATTTGAAATATCACTTATGCATAATTTATACATCTTATGCAAAAACAAGTTCCATTGAAATTTAAGTTGAATCGATTTGTGACTGAATTGGAAATAAAAAAAAATAAAACTAATTTAAGATTGAATCGAAATAAAAAAATTAATCGCTTTGAGATTAAATCGAAAATGAAAAAACCAAAACCAGCATCTTCTCAATAAATCTGTTTGTTTGGTGAACCAGTGGTCAATGAAATTTGATGAGTAATTTAGGATCTTCGTAAAAAAATATTAGGGTTTTCTTAATTTCTCAAATTTATTTATTATTTTGATAAATTTGAGAAAACTTTTTATGATTTTCCTAATATATTATATACAATACTATCAATTATATTTACTTCCCTATTATATATAAATATAACAATCTAATTGATAATGGATTCAATAATTTATTTAGGAAACAGAGAAAACATATATATGTATTTTTTATGAAAAATATAAATTTTATATAAAATAGCTATTATTTTAACAACAATTAAACTATCCTCAAAACAACTATTTATATAATATTTAAAATATGTTTATAGTATTTTTGGAAATGTATTAAAGAATAGTAATGTATTAAGGGCTCTCTTTTTTTATGTATTAAGGGCTTTCTGCTGTAGCAAATCTCAAAAGATTTGTTTTTGACCTTTTAAATTTACACTCCTATTTCTACTTTTTGATTTTAAAAAATCTTAAATCTTAAATCTAACTTTCTATTTATTCGATCCCTTTATTTTAACGGGTACTTTCCTCCTTTTTAACAGTTTATGATTTGAAATTTTATTTATTTAATTATTAAAATGAATGAAATTACTATTTATTATTAAAAAAAAATACAATATATTAAAAATTAAACATAAAAAATAAAAACTAGAAATAAATATATTATGAATATTTTATTAATAAATTTTCACAATTATGTTTTAGAAAAACACAATTTTTTTTGCTACAACTTGTATTCTCAAATGTTTTTGTGGAATCTTTCTGAATAATTTATAAGTGGAGTTATTTTTTTTAAAAAAATGTGAATGATCGATAAATAAAACTACTCTTGTAATATTCATGAAAAAAATTAATTAATTTTATTTTGATTTCAACGGAAAAGTCGGGATGCACATTGGAGCGGGCCGAGTAAATCGCCAGAGACCGCGATTAAAGATATGGTCATTACGTGTGAGGAGAATTATTTATTTAAGTTGAGTTGGAAGTTCTTGTTCGAGTCAAGTGTGTAGGTTCGAACGGAACTTGATTTGGACGAGTATAGACCGATTAAGGGGGTTCACTTAAATCAGGGGGTATAATGGTAATTTCAAATTTAAAAAAATATAAAACACACCAAGGATCGTACAGCTCGATCTAAACAAGAACCACATGCATCCCTAGGTGATGGGTGAAGAAAGAGATGCTGCTTGTGGAGATCGGAACCGATGCCGCCATCGGAGATCGTAGTCGCGAGACGTCGTCGTCATCTTCTTCTCCTCGTCTTCTTCTTTAAGGTGAGTGGTTTACTTTTGAGTTGTAGGGTTGTTTTTCCCATGTCTTGCTGCCCCCTTTATTTAATCATTTTATGCACAAAGGAAATTGAAATTTTTAGTATAATATCATTTTAATATAATAATTTTTTTTGCATTTCTAGATAAATTATGATATCATTAGCTAGGAACTATTATACCATTATTAGTATAAAATGTAATGTTTGAATAATTAATATATTAGTATATACATTTAATATTAGTAAGAAATATATTTTTATCATTTTATTTCTATTCATTATCTATTTTTAATGCTAATGAAAAAAGAAAATAAATATTTACGATCTATTTACGATGCTAACCAATTAGCGAAATAACTATTCTATTTCTTTTTTATTCTTATTTTTTGTCTATTTTATTTCTCGTCTATTCTAACAATCAAATAAGTCCTAAAAAAATTAACCATTTGACACTATTAAAATTATTTTTAAAAATTAAGCTTTTCTCGATGCAACTTTATAACAATATATCATCAGAGACATCCCCAATTTCTTATGCATAATTCTCATTTTTATTTCCTTCTTCATTTATTTTTAATAAAGTAAATGTAGTATATGTATCATTAAAAAAAAATCAATGCTAATATCTACACAATAAATTGAGTTATGGGTCCAAAAGTATGTATTCAATTGTGTTAAATATCTTTGCACATGATCAACTCGAGCAAATTTACGTACATTTGATCAAAATTACAAATTACATAACCAATTTTGAATTAAATAAATTGGGGCTAGTTTTGCAAATAAATGGACTACTCCGCCAATTGTGATAGCACAGTTGATAGCAACATATTATATATTGCCTGGAAATTTAATATTCGATCTCTAATATGATCACACATATATATATATTGTGATTTTCTATCTTAATTTGTTAAAATAAAATAAAATAAATGAACTATTTCTTTAGGTTAAAAAAATCAACTTATATTTTTTTCAAAAATAGATTCGTGTATCACTTAGAGAAGTTAAGGTGTCA